>OX439423.1:1180392-6407581 GCA_949319885.1 Mecyna flavalis | reverse complement strand
TTACATACAATATTACAATTACGGCCATATCGACAACAAAAATTGTCTACCTCTGCGCAGCGCCATAGAAAACATTTTTGTAAGAAACTAACATTTTAAGAAGTCTTTATTTAAATCACTACATAAGTACCTACATACTATACGAGTAAAGCAAAGTCGCTTACCGCTGTCTGTCCCTACCCTAATGTACCTAACCTATGCTTACAGATTTTGATGTGGTTTTTTTAAATAGATAGAGTGATTTAAGAGGAAGGTTTTGTATAATATAGTAGAGAAACACCATTGCATCCGTGCGAAGTCGGGGCTGGTCGCTAGTAATATATAAAATATCCGTGGCAAGAAAAGCAGGTCTTGCCCCTGATCCCTCTCCAGTCGTGTCAGTCAGACTGTCACCGTGTTAAGAGAGTGAGGGAATAGGGAGTGCCCCGAGTTTCCTTTTTTCTAGCTCAACATCTAATCTAATCTATCTATAATCTCTAATCTGTCTATACTAATATTATAAAGAGAAAAGATTGAATAGGCTCCGAAACTACTGAACAGATTTAAATAATTCTTTCACTGTTGGAAAGCTACACTATCCCCGGGTGACATAGGGTACTTTTGATCCCGGGAAAGTGTGGAGGAAGGAAGGACATTTGAAAAAAAAATACCGCGCGCGCGGAAGGCTAGTAAATAAATAAATGGACTTTAGACCTAGGTTTTGTAACCACTGGTGGAATCACAAGGAATATCGGAAAAAAACTAATTTGCTCCACGGTCATTTGTTAAATTATATGTAATTACGTTTCTTTCAGACAACACATCAATATCCAGTAGTTTATAAGGTACAGTCAGCGCCAAAATGGTCTGAGGCTCTGAGCGTTCAAACCACAGAGATAGATGTACTAGAGACCGCAAGTACGTCAATTTGTATGAGAACCGACCGTGCCATATTTTTTGTACCTACTGTGACGTAACGAGCGCGATTTAGTGATGAGAAGTAGGGACACGCCCACTTCGTCTCGATTCTCGATTCGATTATAAAAATCACTACATAATCACTACATAGTATAAAACAAAGTCGCTTTTTCTGTCCCTATGTCCCTTTGTATGCTTAAATCTTTGAAACTACGCAACGGATTTTGATGCGGTTTTTTTCATTAGATAGACTGATTCAAGAGGAAGGTTTATATGTATAATACATGCATAATATAGTAGAGAAACACTGATAACTTTAGAGGTTTTTAATTAAAGGTCGTAAATAATCGCATTTTTTTGCGCTTACATTGCAAACGCTGGCTGAACCCTACGAGATAGATCAAAATAATGTACTACACTATTGTACACCTTAAAAAGTTTTACAAAAAAGTCCGCGATGGTATATGTCTATCTCTTAGGGATAACCCACAATAACCATTTTCCTTTACTTATTACGATAAAATAATGGCTTATTTACGAAAAAGTGATTTTAAGCAATACAGTATTAATCCTTATCCAATAAAGTACCATAAATAAATTGTGCATGTAATATAGATCAATATGGCCCTTTACATCATGTAATTTAAATGAATAGTTTCGAAGATATTACAGATTTAAAATGCAGGGACATAGCGGTTGCGGCGGTACCGGCCGGGGAGCGGATGGATGAACTTTTGTTATTCTTTCACGTAAAAACTACTGAATTGATTTTACAATAATATAGCTTATACATAAGGATAACACATAGGCTACAATTTACAAGATATTCCCATGGGATAACGTCCTATAGTTCAATTCCCGCGGGATAACGTCCTATAGTTCACGCGGGCGAAGCCGCGCGGGCGGGCCGCTAGTATAAAATAAAACACAAAGTCGCTTCCTGTCTGTCTGTCCCTATGTATGCTTAGATCTTTAAAACTACGCTACGGATTTTGATGCGGTTTTTTTTAATGGATAGAGTGATTCAAGAGGAAAGTTTATATGTATAAAACATGCATAATATAGTAGAGAAACACTGATGATTTTAGAGGTTTTTAATTTAAGGTCGTAAATAATCGCATTTTTTTGCGCTTACATTGCAAACGCTGGCTGAACCCTACGAGATAGATCAAAATAATGTACTACACTATTGTACACCTTAAAAAGTTTTACAAAAAAGTCCGCGATGGTATATGTCTATCTCTTAGGGATAACCCACAATAACCATTTTCCTTTACTTATTACGATAAAATAATGGCTTATTTACGAAAAAGTGATTTTAAGCAATACAGTATTAATCCTTATCCAATAAAGTACCATAAATAAATTGTGCATGTAATATAGATCAATATGGCCCTTTACATTATGTAATTTAAATGAAAAGTTTCGAAGATATTACAGATTTAAAATGCAGGGACATAGCGATTGCGGCGGTACCGGCCGGGGAGCGGATGGATGAACTTTTGTTATTCTTTCACGTAAAAACTACTAATTGATTTTAATGAAACTTTACAATAATATAGCTTATACATAAGGATAACACATAGGCTACAATTTACAAGATATTCCCGCGGGATAACGTCCTATACACTACTACTGTTCACGCGGGCGAAGCCGCGGGCGGAAGGCTAGTTTATAAATAAATAAATTATTATTTTTAACTAATGTTAATAAATATCCATTTTTAAACTCTTGTAGCGTCAGCTCAGACTTTGTATCTGGAGCACACACAGATAGCAATCATCTGCTGACGCTCACATTATCACGTTAGTGTGCATTAGCAACAAGTAGTATATTATAAGCTGTTAATCAATAAAGTTGCTCTTAGTTATCTAGACACGCGGCAGCGTGTCAAGCCAAGTTCAAGCAAAGGAACGGGCTAGCCAGCGCCAAGGTATATTTACACGAACCATTTGGTGTCACTTTTGACCCTTCTATAACTCAAAACCTATTTAACGTAAACACATGAAACTACGCGAGTTTAATAAGATCCATGAGGACACCTAGGAGCCCAAATTTCATGAAGCTAGCTCAAACGTTTATAAAGATATGAAGGTCAAAAAGTCGTAAAAATTAGTACTGACTGACTGACTTATAGTAGCAAAACCTAACCTACTTCCAGATGACCTAGAAGGATGAAATTTGGAATCCAGCTTGGTAATTGTATGTAACCGTAGGAAAAAGTCGAAAAATAGAAAAAAGTTAAAGAATAGGGGGAAGAGGGGGGGTCACACCCCCCTATTTTAAAACTTTTTTCTATTTTTAGATTTTTTCCTACGCTTACACACGATTATCGAGCTGGATTCCAAATTTCATACTTCTAGGTCATCTGGAAGTAGGTTAGGTTTTGGTACTATAAGCCTACTAAAACCTAACCTACTTCCAGATGACCTAGAAGGATGAAATTTGGAATCCAGCTTGGTAATTGTGTGTAACCGTAGGAAAAAATCCGAAAATAGAAAAAAGTTAAAAATTAGGGGGGGGAGGGGGGGCGGTTTACCCCCCTTTTTTTTACTTTTTTCTATTTTTAGATTTTTTCCTACAGTTACACACCATTACCAAGCTGGATTCCAAATTTCATCTTTCTAGGTCATCTGGAAGTAGGTTAGGTTTTTCTACTTTAAGTCAGTCAATCAGTACTAAAACCTAACCTACTTCCAGATGACCTAGAAGTATGAAATTCGGAATCCAGCTCGATAATTGTGTGTAACCGTAGGAAAAAATCTAAAAATAGAAAAAAGTTTTAAAATAGGGGGGGGTGACCACCCCTCTTCCCCCTAATTTTTAACTTTTTTCTATTTTCAGATTTTTCCCTACGGTTACACACAATTACCAAGCTGGATTCCAAATTTCATCCTTCTAGGTCATCTGGAAGTAGGTTAGGTTTTGCTGCTATAAGTCAGTCGGTCGGTCAATACTGGGGGCCCCATACATTTTTTTTATTGTAGAGTTGGAATTGAAACTATTCCAATATGTTATGTATTATTATATATTCTATATAAGAGAAATAAAAAAAAGTTAAGCAAAGGAACGGGCTAGCCAGCGCCAAGGTATATTTACACGAACCATTTGGTGTCACTTTTGACCCTTCTATAACTCAAAACCTATTTAACGTAAACACATGAAACTACGCGAGTTTAATAAGATCCATGAGGACACCTAGGAGCCCAAATTTCATGAAGCTAGCTCAAACGTTTATAAAGATATGAAGGTCAAAAAGTCGTAAAAATTAGTACTGACTGACTGACTTATAGTAGCAAAACCTAACCTACTTCCAGATGACCTAGAAGGATGAAATTTGGAATCCAGCTTGGTAATTGTATGTAACCGTAGGAAAAAGTCGAAAAATAGAAAAAAGTTAAAGAATAGGGGGAAGAGGGGGGGTCACCCCCCCCCTATTTTAAAACTTTTTTCTATTTTTAGATTTTTTCCTACGCTTACACACGATTATCGAGCTGGATTCCAAATTTCATACTTCTAGGTCATCTGGAAGTAGGTTAGGTTTTGGTACTATAAGCCTACTAAAACCTAACCTACTTCCAGATGACCTAGAAGGATGAAATTTGGAATCCAGCTTGGTAATTGTGTGTAACCGTAGGAAAAAATCCGAAAATAGAAAAAAGTTAAAAATTAGGGGGGGGAGGGGGGGCGGTTTACCCCCCTTTTTTTTACTTTTTTCTATTTTTAGATTTTTTCCTACAGTTACACACCATTACCAAGCTGGATTCCAAATTTCATCTTTCTAGGTCATCTGGAAGTAGGTTAGGTTTTTCTACTTTAAGTCAGTCAATCAGTACTAAAACCTAACCTACTTCCAGATGACCTAGAAGTATGAAATTCGGAATCCAGCTCGATAATTGTGTGTAACCGTAGGAAAAAATCTAAAAATAGAAAAAAGTTTTAAAATAGGGGGGGGTGACCCCCCCTCTTCCCCCTAATTTTTAACTTTTTTCTATTTTCAGATTTTTCCCTACGGTTACACACAATTACCAAGCTGGATTCCAAATTTCATCCTTCTAGGTCATCTGGAAGTAGGTTAGGTTTTGCTGCTATAAGTCAGTCGGTCGGTCAATACTGGGGGCCCCATACATTTTTTTTATTGTAAAGTTGGAATTGAAACTATTCCAATATGTTATGTATTATTATATATTCTATATAACAGAAATAAAAAAAAATTAAGTAAAAAAATAAGTGGTGTCTCCATACAAAAAAATTGTAATACGCGCTAAACAACCGGCCAACGCGATGGTGCGTGTCGTCGGCGGCGCGTGGCACCACATTCAATCTCAATACTTGCCTAGTTTTCTTTACAAAAAGTAATGATATCCCACCAAAAACATAAATGTAAAAAAGGAAAGCCAAGTTCAATACAAAAATTATGTTTGGCTGTGGGCTTCGCCGCAAAAAGAATGGAGATCTAAATGAGTGCCAAGTTCTATGATCTTAAAGTAGGTAAGATTTGACTTGGCCAGTTTTTATCAGAATTAATATATTATAATATATGTTGAATAACTTTATAAAATTACTGATATAATGAAAACTGGCCAAGTCAAATCTAACCTACTTTAAGATCATAGAACTTGGCACTCATTTAGATCTCCATTCTTTTTGCGGCGAAGCCCACAGCCAAACATAATTTTTGTATTGAACTTGGCTTTCCTTTTTTACATTTATGTTTTTGGTGGGATACACCGTTACGCTGGCTGTTTCATTTCACCTCTCCCGATGCGACGAGGGATTCCCGTGATATTTATGCCTCTAGAAATTTCAATCGGTGAGATCCGCTTCTGGAAGGCCGATTGAAATGTGCAGTCACGGAGAATCACGTCGTATGATGAAGATCACGTCGGGTGATGAAGATCACGTCGGGTGATGAAGATCACGTCGGATGATGAAGATCACGTCGGGGTCACCAATTTGGCTCCTAGCTCGGGAGAGGTGAAATGAAACAGCCAGCGTAACGGTGTTATAACTAAGAGCAACTTTATTGATTAACAGCTTATAATATACTACTTGTTGCTAATGCACACTAACGTGATAATGTGAGCGTCAGCAGATGATTGCTCTCTGTGTGTGCTCCAGATACAAAGTCTGAGCTGACGCTACACTCTTCTTAATTTGTACGCCGGTTGACAGTACCTAATGTAACCTAATTGTCACTTTATGGTTGATTTTATTTTTCACATTGTCAAATAGCCTATTATCATTTTTGCTTCCAAAATCGACTAGGTACCTTTAATCGATTTTAATACATTATGTGTATGTTGCATAGAACGAACATCACTAATCGCTGTATTTGACTAAAAACGCCTGTACCACGAAACTTAAACGATATGCGAAAGTACCGCCTTGTTTGATATTCATTGCTTATAAAGCACGCAATACAATTGGAAGGCCAGTATAAAATACGCAATGTATTACGAAATTGCGATTCACGCGGCTTAAGCATTATTTACATAATTGTTTTCTCAAAATTGATAAATAATTCATTTTAAAATAAATTACGCGTATTCAGATAACAAAATGACTTACCGATGAAAGGAAACATCTTTGTTTTGTGGAGTTATCTTTTTGGTATTGTTTTTGCAGCTTAAAATAGCACAAATCGTCATTTTTTGCTATTTCGTCTGACGTCTAACAAGGGGAACGGTCGCGCGGGACTAAAGCTAAGAATCGGCACATTCAGTACGATGGACTGTAGCTGGGCACGCGAAGTAGCTACACTGGCGGCCTCTAGTCCATTCAACTCTGTGGTTCAAACCTACCAAAAATATCTGAACATTTGACAAAAATCACTCTTAGCACAATACTTTTAGGTGTAAATATCGTTTGTTGTCATTTGTTCTCAAACAATAAATGAAAATGCACCTTTACGTATAAGGTAAGGTTGATTTTAGGTATCAGATAATAAAGATATTTTTGGTAGTTTTGAACGCCCAGCCCCCCTAGACAAGCGGCATTTATGACGTTCGTTATAGCTCAGTTTGCGATAGCGAATGTCAAATCCCATACTTTCAACACGTAACTTTTCTATGGCATCTGTCAAATCCATACAAATTGGACTTAGCGAAATTCGCCAGCTATGAAGCGATGTCATCTTGTCTAAGCCCCCTGATAATTTTCACGCTGACTGTACTACTCGTAGTTTCTAGAGAAAAATTAAATACCTATTTTTCAAAAGATTTCGATTATATTAATGGCGCATTTGACTAGTATTATACTCGTAACTGCGAGAGTAGGTACCTCTGTCAACGCCTCGACGATAGTGGTTTAAAATATATCGGGCCCCATCTAGGTATTCCTGGGTTGAGCTTTTTAATCGGTTGTATCGCACAGCTTTGTGATCACCAATCCCCATTTGGCAAGCGTGGTGATTAAGCCAGTGCCTATCATTATTTTCAATGATGGTGGCCTTTGCCCTGCAGTGGGACATTAAAAAAGCTGGGCTGGTACTTTTCCTCTATCTGTCAAATACCAAAAGCACTGAACCTATTTTGATGAAATTTGGAACAGACGTAGACTAAGTAGACCTGCCCAGTTCCCATGGGATAACGGAAATACGACTCTCCTGCTGAGTAGTTGCAAGCTAAAGCTAGTAATACCCCAACTGCCTCTGGTGCAGTGGTTAGAGCGTTGGGCTCTAAAACCCGGTGGTCGTGGGTTCGAATCCCGCGGGGAGCATCGCTTTGTGTGATTGTTGAATGTCTGTAAAGAATGAGGATTCCGTGCTCCGGAAGGCACGTTAAGCCGGTGGTCCCGCCTATGTTCCAAGTAGGTCTGGTTTCCCTAATAAGGGTTACGGAGGTCAGATGGCAATTGCTCCATTTTAATATCGAGGCTTGTCGAATCTAGGATCATAGTCGAAGCGGACCCTGAGCTCCATACTGGATGCAATCGGGATTCGGGACTACGCTGGAATGATGATGACCTCAATTAATATAAATAAAACAAAAAGAAAAAATGATAAACCTTTATTCAGACATACAAAAGTGCAAGAATCTATTACATGACGCGCATACAGTCTTGTAAGCTCAAACTTCTTACGTTATAAAGCCTGACCAAGAAAATAACCTGCTCTGGAAGCGCCACATTAGCTATGGTTATAGCAACACTTGGTTGCTATGGTTATACTCACAAATAACAAGAAATAACAAGGCACGGTTGACAATTGACGTCACACTTTGACAGATAGAAATAATAAATAACTTCATGTTTTTAACACGCTTTTATTACCTTCACTTGTAACTATGTATGTAATAAAATCTTGAATTTGACCCACTTCCCGGTCTTCGATTAGGATGAAATTATGCACACGCTCTGAGTTCTGATGACAATACATGACTAGCTAAGAAACGTCATTACAAGTCCAATATGGCGGCCTCCCCAAGATGGCGGACTGGCTGTTTGAAATCCACCCCCATGTGGGTATCAAATGAAAGGGTTTGCTTTCAGGAAAACGAAAAAAATAGTCACGTGACTTAAATCCAATATCTCTGACATTAATAATAAATAAATAATAATAATAAATCTCTGACATTATTCACACATCGCCATCTAGCCCCAAACTAAGCATTAGCTTGTGCTATGGGTGCCAGACAACGTATAAACATTACTTATATACTTTTTTTTTGTAAATACATACATGTTATACATAGAAACACCCAGACCGATACAAACAGACATGTTCATGCACACAAATGTTTGTACCGTGCGGGGATCGAACCCGCGATCTCTGGTGTAATAGCCGACTTCTCGACCATTACACCAAATGGCTCGTCGAATATGTCGGCAATATTTTTTAGTGCGTACTAAAAGCGTGTTTTTTAGTTTTTTAGACTATTTACAATTATTTTATTTGATTGTTGCCACTTGAAGAAATAAGTTTCAATATTTTTCCACAATATGGCGAGGTTTTTTTTAATGGTCGGGCTATACAAAAAGAAGTAAGTAATTGAATAAATTAGAGGACGATCTTTTCCACGACTCGGCTGGCTTTTAGACTTATCCTTCCATCTGTGAAAATAAAGTAATATATTTATTAGTTTTAACATATATTTTTTATATTGCAATGTGTAACAAGACGAGCAGGTCGTACGCCTGATGGTAAGTGCCACGTCTGCCCTTATACAGTTCAGTGCCAAACAGTAACTAAGCAGTTACTGTCTGGCACCGCCCTGCGCCCGCTACACCGAGACGACAGTTATTAGGTCTCATCCTACCCAGTAATTTCACTAGCTTCAGTGCCCTTGCCCCGAAACACAGAAATGCTTGACACACTTATATTTCACGGGAAAATATCTGGCACTGCGGTGGTACCCACCTAGACGGCTCAGTAAGGAACCTACCACCTGGTGAATATGACATTAAAAGTGATGCATTTAACTTAGTAGGTTCCTGCGGTATTGGTATTGTAGTGATAGAGTTAGCGATCGATAGTCTATCGATAGCAAAAATAAAATTGCACTATCGATAGTTGGGCAACTCTATTGGAAAGGGTTTTGATAACGTCAAATGTCCCGATACAATTTAAAATGGTCAGGAACACAAATAAAATGACATAGTGAAATTACTGGGTAATAAGAGACCTAATAGGTAACTGTTGTCTCGGTGTAGCAGGCCCAGGGCGGTGCCAGACAGTAACTGCTTAGTTACTGTTTGGCACTGAACTGTCTAAGGGCAGACGTGGCGCTTACCATCAGGTGTACGATCTGCTCGTCTTGTTACACATTGCAATAAAAAAAATGTACCGAGTGGGAATTGAACCCGCGTCTTTTAGTGTAGCCAACATCTCAATCAATACGTGGTCAATTGATTTAGATAAGACAAAAAAAAAAAACAATAAACCATTAACGGATGCTGCAAGTTATTTTAACGATTCGATATTAATTGTTTTTGTTTTTACTATTCCATATATTCCATTTATCGTTATTGTTTTAATCATTAGGTAGGCTATCACCATGTGTGAGACAGACTAGCTAGACAATGCTTTTCTAGTTTTTTTGTTATGGTAGGTCAGTTGGCAGACAGGCACGCAGCCCACCTGATGGTAAGCGGCCACTGCGGCCTATTCCATTGAGGGACACTTCATCAGGAAGCGTCGCTGTATTAATATTTTATTTGACTATTTAGTGTAGGTAATGGTTGAGAAGCCGGCTTAAACGTCTATAGAGGTCTCGGGTTCTATCCCCGCACGGTACAAGTATTTGTGGGGGTCTGGGTTTTTCTATATGTCATTTGTATCTATGTACAAAAAAAAGATACATGATTAAGATATTATAATTATAAGAGTTGCAACTAAAGAAAGATAGATAGATAGATAGATACTCTATATGGGTGATTCCACAAAAGTTGGGTAAAATTCGTCCAAATATTGCCATACGTGTTTTTAGATACTAAATCAAAAACTTTTTAATAAATACAGTGCATATGATAATATACTTTTAGTATCTAAAGGGGCCAGTCACTTTACTAGGTATTTAAAGAGAAATTTGTGTTTTTCTAAAATCTCTGTTCTAGGGACTGACGGGTTGTGCTAGGGACTGAAGACATAAATTTATTATGCAATAAAACCACATGTTTGTCTTATGTAATTAGTATTTAATTGGTAAATCTCACTCTTATCTTTATTATACATATATTTATTCCAAAATTCAATCAAATCAAACACATTTTCTTTGCTCTTTTTCCTTTTTTTGATGTATTTTAATCTTCCTTTCTCCTTGTACTCTGCTAGCAAAACTGGTTTTTTTTTTATTTTTCTAAACGTTTTTTTGCCTGTTCTGTCTTTTATTTGCTTTTTCTTCTTTAGACAACGGTATTTTTCTTCGGGGCGGCATATTCTACAACAAACAAAAGTTTCTGAATCACGAATCTATGTGAAAGAGCCAGGGCCTGATGGTCTAGGGACTGACGAATCAGAGCAAAATCACTCGTAATTTACGTTTAAAAAGAAATACCGAGACTTGTAGATAACAACAACATCAGAACAAACAAATCACATGTACACACAAACAAGAGAGAATAATAACTAATTAACTTTACATAAAATAACTCACCTAGGGTCTGAGAGATTGACTGGAACAACGCGTGTTTCCTCAGCATCGACGCCGATTGCACTTATGTCAAGATGGTCGACGCGAAACGGCCCCCGCTTATGGCTTACTTCACGTTGTCACTTTTGAACGCGATCATTTTAAAACGGCAGTTTATTTCGATTGCCGCGTATTTTTAAATTTACTAAGTGGCTAGGCCCTGACTAAAATTATTGATGACACTACTTTTCTTACAAAATATATATATAAAGTATTTAATTTTGTTTACTTAATAGATTCAATGAACAAGGTAAAGTATTTTTTATTGTAATTAAGTTAAATAAAGTTCAAATATCATCAAGGCTTAGTAAAATCAGTCAAACGAAAACATTATTTTGGAAATGTGACATGGCTAGGGACTGATATTGAGGATAGAAAATGATATTTTATTTATAAAAAGAAACACATGATTGTAGCAAAAGTGAGTGACATAGTAAAGAATTGATTATTTCATATGGCAGACATTTTTATTACTGGTTATTTAATAAAAATTGTATATAAGAACACTGGAACACAAAGTTACCCAACTTTTATGGAACTACCCATATAGCACAAAACATAGGAAAACATGTTACTTAATAAAACTGTACAATACAGGCGGACTTATCGTAAAGATATTTATTTAAATATATTTGTAAAAAAAAATATTTTTTTATATAAAATCAACCTAAAAACCATAAATCAAGCCTTACCTTCACTTTCTTCCACCGCGATATATACTCGTATCTCCACTCTATAAAATATACTCGTATGTTAAATACTCGCTTTCATATTATATTTTTTATTTATTTTATATTCTATCCTTCACAATGCATTTTTGAAACTCCAAGTGCATCAGAGAGCGAAAAATTTATTTACAGCGAGTATTTAACATTAATATAAACACACTCACAGTTCACACACTAAAACACAAAAACACATGCTTGATAAATAAAAAACACACAAAAAACGTCCCAATGTCCAAAATTCAGATCTCATTATTGGCAATGCCAATGATAAACGAAAAGCATCAACTTTTAAAAACTTAAACATTTTTTTTCAATGCATTGTCAAATTGCTAACACAGACAACTATCAAAAATTAAAAAAAAAATTTAGATGATGTCAGTTTACCAAAAAGAAGTCAGTGTCATTGACAACTCATGGATAAATTATCATCATAACCAGTGGTGAAACTGACTGTTCAACTATAGAAATAATAGTTTAACATTCACCGCTTTAAATAAACAGTTTTGGCTAGTTTGAGGCTGTTGTCCAATAAAATATAAATAGTTTTTATTTAAAAACTCAAAAGTAAAAAATAACACCACACAAAAATATAAAAACCGCACGCAAGCAAAGTCACCAAAAACACAACTCAAATGCAAAAACACAATCTTACCACTTATTAGGCGATGAAAACATGTCAAAAAATAAATATCTAATTATTAAAGTTATTTGTATACAGGAAGTGGTTTACGCAACTATAAATAAAGAGAGAAATGTTTTTAACTTTCGCATACCTACTCCAAAGGTTGTGCAGCACAGCTGTCAGATGGCTGTCAGTGTTTTAAAGAATGTTGGTTTTTTACTCAATCCCGAACCGGCACTCGGGTGCCGCGTAACAATAGATTTTCTATTGTGTCTGGTAATCCGGGGCTTGAAAGATTAATCATCATCATCAGCCTATATACGTTCCCACTGCTGGGACACAGGGCTTGATTTTTATTAATAATCCACACTAATATAAAAAATGCGTAATTCTGTTTGTCTGTCTATTTAGTTGAACATTTCACTAAGATTTTGAACTTATATTCATCTAATAAGTATGTAATATTCGAATCCCCCGGCTATGTATTCGAATATTATAATTATTATACCTAATTATTCTGCATTTCCCAAAATATAATCCTTATGAATTTTAAATAATCTGTAATACTGTTTTCAACATATTCTGGTGTTTTGTGCAAATAAAGGATTATTATTATTATTAACCCGCAAGTACCCAATAAATAAATATTTCTCGAGGGTTTTAAGGGTTGTAAAAAACCCCCAAACTCGTACTTAAAACCCTAAACACATTCTTATTTCATTTCGAAAGAGGGTTTTTAAAGAGGTTTTAGGGTAATGAAATCCCCTTCTTCTAAACTCGCGCCTACAATCCATAACTCCCTAAACTAACACTTAAAGGGGGGTTTTAAGGGTAGTAAAAACCCCCGAACGACACTTTCAGAACTACTCTTCCAACCTATTTATTTTATTTTATTTTATTTTCTTTATTTAGGAAACAAACAGTTTATAATAATACTTATGAATTAAAAATCCTGAGGGGGTAAATTATATAATTTATCCTGAGGGGGTTTTAAGAGTAGTTAAAACCCCTTTCTTTACCCACAACCGTACCAAAGCGAAAGCACTCACCTTTCCCCAGAAACCCCGTGCCCCCCGTCAAAAACACACACTGCCCAGAGTAAAACTGCTGGATGTCTGTCTTCCCGCATTTACCCTTGGTCAAACGCTGTTTCTCCTCTTCCTTTGCGTCCACTTTGTCCTCTTCTGCGTAGTAGTTGTCCAGCTGTGGGATGGAATTTATACCAAATTTTAATTTTACTCAAAATAGGGGATTAAAAATAGCCTAAGTAACTATCGAGACACGCAGCCCACCTGATGGTAAGCGGCCACTGCGGTCTATTCCATTGAGGGACACTTCGCCTGCACGCGTCGCTCAATGTGTGCCAGGCTGTAAGCGAGCCTCTGATTTCAAGTGTACTGGCTCCTACCATTAATTTTGCCGGAACACAGCCAGAGCTGTTATGGCGGCAGATTTCACCTGTGGGTGTGGTAGCTAGCCAGTCGGACTCCGAAAAAGTCCTACCAACCAGACTTAAGGTGGGAATCGAACCCACGACCTCCGTGTTTTTATACCCGAGCGACTTAGCCACTGTTCCACGGAGGCGGTCAAAATCTTCTTCTTCTTCTTCTCAGCCTTTTTCTATCATCTTTCTGGTGTAGGCTTTGCTTTCTTTCTTTCATGCCAGTCTCTTAAATCCTGAGCCACCTGTATCAACATCGGTCTAAATTCTCTCTTGATGTCATCACTCCATAATTAGCATTTGTGGTCTTCATCAGGCGTTTCTCTCCCCATGGTCTCCACTCAATAACCGTCTTACACCAGGAGTCATGTTTGCGGGCGACGTGGCCTGCCCATTCCCACTTAAGATTCGCTACTCGCTGGACAACATCAGTAACTTTACTTCGCTCTCTTAGCCACTTATTTGACATACGGCCTCGCAGTGTAACTCCTACCAGTTTTCTCCCTGTCGCTCTTTGGGTCAAAATACTACTAACTAAACTCCCAGGGCCTCCTCTACCGTTGCCAAGAGATCAGTTTCCTCACCTGGTTAGCAGAGACGAACTCGTGGTCTTCCGAGTAGTCCAGGATCGGGGCTGTGGGGTTCATAGCTTGGTTCTCCACGTCAGCTATGCGGACGGAGTTCTCCAGTTCCTGTCAACAAGTAAGGTAGGTCATTTAGTTTAAGTTATAGGCATCGTTAACACCAAACGTATTGTCCGCCGCCGACTGAGTATGCTCTCTGTCAGTATGGAAGCGTATAGTCGGTTCGGTGTGAAAAACCAGTTAAGGGTGGAAAGGCCCTGGTACCTTTGGAAATTCATGGAGAAGGCCTATGTTCAGCAGTGGACGGACGTAGTTATCAGTAAAAAAATTAACGATGGTCAAGTCAAGTACTACGGGCAAAGAAGGGTATTATTCTGAACAGAAAAACCCAATCACCCACTGGCCCACAATTCAAAAAAACATTGAAAAACTGGCTTGTCAAAAAATGATTTTATAACTTAGAGGAATATTTTAACGATAGCACCTAGTTAAATAAAATTTTAAAATTGTAATCTAATAATAATTGTATAATTTGTGTTCCATTAATATTTTTAAAATTGAAAAATGCAATATTATTGTAAAATTGTATCAAATGTTAAATATATTTTATTGAATTTTATGTTACCCAAAAATAATATTGTACGCCCGAAATGGGCAAACTGTTGATTCCAATAATGTAACTTGTCAAGAACTTTTGTAACACAGTTAAACAATAAATCTTTATCTTATCTTATCTAATCACAATTTTTTCAATGCACCACGGGAGGCAGTCTGACTGCTACTTCATACGATAGAAGAGAACTCAAACTTAAACTCAAATTATTTATTGCACTCATGAATGTTTTACAGTTGGAAAATAATAATTAATGTACCTACATCCAGTACATCATGTTACCCGTTTAGGCATAGCATATTATGAATCATTGCAGGCTTGAATCACCTGAAAGTCTCTGAAAAGAATGATGATTCCGTGCTTCGGAAGGCACGTTAAACCGCTGGTCCTGCGCCTGATCTCTCTTCGGTCGTGTCAGACTGCTGTCACCGTGTTATGAGAGTGAGGGAATAGGGAGTGCATCTGTGCTTGCGCACTCACTTGTGCACTATAATATATCCTGCGTAGTTGACTGATCGTAAAAGATCGGCCGCCGTAGCCGAAAACTCGGCTAGGAGGACATTATTATATTATGAATGTACGTGTAATGAAACACAAACAAAAAAAATATAAAGAAATTGAGAGGAGATCATATTTTTCAAAATGTGAGCCATATGGTTCATTAATATAAATAGAGCAGTTCATTAGTGGTAGAGCCATGCTGTTTTACAGTACGAAAGGGCCGGCTCTTCCGATGAAGTACCACCCTCTCACATAATAACAGCGTGAAATAATAGTGACTATTGTGTTTCGTCTGGTTTGTGAGAGTGCCGGAGGCCCACACCCCCATAACCCCCATAGGCCGGCAACGCATCAGCGATCCCTCTGGTGTTGCAGATGTCCATGGGCGGCGGTGATTGCTTACCATCAGGCGGCAACTCGCTGGCTCATTTGCCGCCTCTGACACAAAAAACAATAGAAGAGAAAGAGAGAGAGAGAGAGAGAGAGAGAGAGAAACCTTACTTACATGTAAATTATCCTGCAGCTCCCTGCTCAAACTCCGTACTTTCTCGAGCTCTCTAAGCTGCTGTTCTGAAGGTTTCCCGTACACGTCAGTGGTGGATCTGGTCCCCTTGCCTTGAGCGGACACCCAGGCCTCCATGCGCGCGCGCGTCCCCTCCGTGGGGAGGAGGGGGGAGGGTTCGAGTGAGTGGTTCATTGTTCTGTGGAAGAGGTTATCTAAACGTTAGTGCAAATGCAAACGTACAAGAGGAGATTTTGGCCAGCTTATTCATCCGCCATTTTGATTATTTTTTTCAAAATGGCTTCACTTTATATCTAGCAAATGTCCCATGGTTTGTAACTAACGTGGGGATTCATGAGACATTACAAATGAAAACGGTCATCGAAGAGATAAGAATGACTGCTGTTGGATACCAGCGACGACTGGCAGTGCATTGCAGTGAACTGGCGGCCCGGCTAACCACTAGAACTTATGACAATCGCCTCAAGAGATATGACATCCTAACACTGCATAGGAGAATGTAGTGTCGTGGGGAAGTGTGAGTGGTGCGCTTCGGTGGAGTGCCCACTTCACAAGAGAAGGCTCTGGAAACAACACATCTGCTCATAGTCGAGAAACTGATCGAAGGTGAGACGGACAAAAAAAAACATATTCTAAGGATAATATAAAGGTTTACTTTATCTTTAGAACGTAAGTCTTTACGGGTTTTCGTATAATGACATTTTATGTTGTACTAGCCTTCCGCCCGCGGTTTCACCCGCGCTTAATCTCTTTTTTCAAATTTCCCCCTTCCCCCACATTTCCAGGATCAAAAGTACCCTGTGTTCACCGGGAATAGTGTAGCTTTACAACAGTGAAAGAATTATTCAAATCGGTTCAGTAGTTTCAAAATTTACATTCCCGCGGGAATGAGACGTTTCCCGTAGGAATTTTATAGCCTATGTCCTATTCCGGGTTATAAACTATACGTGTGCCAAATTTCATCTAAATCCGTTCAGCCGTTTAGGCGTGATTGAGGAATAAACATCCAAACATCTAAACATCCAAACATCTAAACTTTCGCATTTATAATATTAGTAGGATTGATATCAGGTATCATCATCATCATTTTCCTGCCCTTATCCCACGCTTAGAAGGGTCGGCGCTACATGTTTTTCTTTTCCCTTCCACACACTCACACACACGTTTAATAACTGTCGTCTCGGTGTAGCAGGCGCAGGGTGGTGCCAGACAGTAACTGCTTAGTTACTGTTCGGCACTGAACTGTCTAAGGGCAGACGTGGCGCTTACCATCGGGTGTGCGATCTGCTCGTCTTGTTACACATAGAAATAAAAAAAAACACTCCTATTTGTCGTCAAATCTACATTCATTCTCTTCCGTCGTGTCAGACTGCTGTCACCGTGCGTGTGATGAGAGTGAGGGAATAGGGAGTGCACCTGTGCTTGCGCACTACACTAACCTAGGCACAGAGATCCAATAGATAATATATATATAGTTGGCTAATAGTTTACAATCAGATTTAAACGTCATGATATGCCTAGCCTTCCATTACCCTGTCAAGTAAGTTAATATATCTGACATGCATTAAGTGCTTTAATGTAATCTATTCATAAATAATACGTTCAACTATGAAATTGACATGAATTGCATAAATTAGACAAAGATACAGTAAAAATTATACCGTGATCTTAGAATATAAAACTATATTATTTAAAGAACCATAAAGAAGTGGAACTCTCTGCCGGCTCAAGTATTTCCCCCTTCCTACGACATGAGTTCCTTTAAACGAAGCGTGAAGAAGCACCTTGTGAGCCAGTACTGCGATGCCAACGGATAGAACGCCTCGGTGTTGCGTCCGTTGTCGTGGTAATTTAGGTTCCCCTTTTGCTTACCATCAGGCTAAGTGGAGCCAATGTACTGAGCTACTAAAAAAAAAAAAAAAAAGACCGTGATATTTTACAAAAATAGTTTTTTTATTTATCCTTTACGTCTTTGGTATGGTAGAGTTGTTTTACGATTGACGATGTTTAAGTTCATTAATTAATTCATAATTCTTAGTCCTTAATTTCAAATCAATTGTTCATATTCTAAAGTATAATAGGTAGGTAATTATTATGATACAAAATGAAATCCATTTAAATACATAAAAAAATCCATGAATGAAAAATATTTTGCTTTAGACTCGGATCAAAAAGAAAAAATACCTATGTATATTTTTTTTATTATATGTTAAGATCGGTTTTTATCGTAAATGATTCCTTTTATGTTAATAAACCGGTCGTACTTGTTACACGTAGAAACAATGTTGTCGCGACCGACCGATAAGTATAAGGCGCTGAGCACACGACGCGGCGCGGACAGGGGCGGTCAATTTGACCGCGAAAGAATGCGCAAAGAGAATCTTAAATTACCAACGCCCACGAAGGACAAAAAGACCGCGTCGCGGGTGCCCGCGGACACTGGCGGCGCGGCATTTCTGTAGGTGACGGCGGTCTTTATTACTTCGCGGTCAAAAGCGCCGCGCCGTCGTGTGCTCAGCGCCTAGGTAAGTGTATCATTGGAATAATGTACCTATATAAAGGCTTATAAAATCAAGAACCTTGTATTACTATAGCAAATAACATTTAATTTTGCGCGCATATTTTTGAGTAGATAATCTTTTTTTTATGTCAGAGGTGGCAAACGAGCCAGCGGGTCGCCTGATGTTAAGTTACCGCGCCGCCCATGGACATCTGCAACACCAGTGGGATCACTGACGCGTTGCCGGCCTTCAAGGGGGGTGTGGGCGAAACCACTTCTACACGGAGGCGGTCTAAACAATCAAAAGTGGAACGAAGGAGATTAGTCAAGAATAGAAAAAAAAAGTATATAAGTAATATTTATCCGTTGTGTAGCACCCATAGCACAAGCTAATGCTTAGTTTGGGGCTAGATGGCGCTGTGTGAACAATGTCCAGAGATATTTAATATTTATTTATGATTATTTATTTATACTGGATGCAATCGGGAATACGCTGGGATGATGATTAACTTACACCAAATTGGTTGTTTTTTTTATTGCAATGTGTAACAAGACGAGCAGATCGTACCTTAGACAGTTCAGTGCCAAACAGTAACTAAGCAGTTACTGTCTGGCACTGCCCTGCGCCCGCTACACCGAGACGGCAGTTATTAGGTCTCATAATATAGCCAGTAATTTCACTAGCTTCAGTGCCCTTTCCCCGAAACACAGAAGTGCTTGACACACTTCTATTTCACGGGAAAATATCTAGCACTGCGGTGGTACACAGTTACCAGCGTTGCCAGACGTCCCGATTTAGGCGGGACGTCCGATTTTTAAATCAAAATTAAATGTCCCGCGCGGGACAGACTCAATCCCGCTTTGCGGGGAGAACTCGACCCCTACGTGCAGAGTGCTGAGAAAGAAAGGCGTGTAATGAAGATAATCATCCTTGGACGTTACTATCACGTATCACGTAAACGTAATTTTAAGTCAAATAAAAAGATAAATAAATATTTAAAAAGCCTTTGATTGTATACGTTTTTTTACTATGTCCCGCTTTTGACGGAAGAATCCCGCTATTTTCCCTCAAAAAGTACCAAAGTGGTAAAAATAAAAACTGGTAACGCTGACATTTACCCACCTAGACGGCCCAGTACAGGAACCTACCACCTGGTGTTAAATTATACTATTGTAAACCATGGCATAACTTGGTGACCATGTTTTATACAAGACTTGCTTTCCTTTCAATAAGGGCCGTTTAATTGCAATAAGACCATATTTTCTTGTAATCTTGACATTGAATCAAATTGGAGTGATTGTTCATTGGCGAAATAACAGCTTTTAAAATTAATGATCTTTTTTTTCGGAGGAGAATGCGTTTATGCACCACTAGCGGCCGCCCGCAATTTCACCCGCGAGGTTCCCGTTCCCGTGGGAATTGATCAAAATCCTTTCTTAGCGGATGCCTACGACATAACATCTACCTGCATGCCAAATTTTCAGCACGATCCGTTCAGTGGTTTGGGCTGTGCGTTGATAGATATCTATGTCAGTAAGTAAGTCACCTTTGAGTTTTTTATATACAGGGTGTTCGGAAGAACGTTGAACATACGATAATGGGGGGTAGTTGGGGTGGTCTGTTATCTAACTAGCTCAAAAAATTTCACCTAGGTCTCAAGATTTTTTTTTAATTATTTTTTTATAAATTTCTATAATTTTTCGGTTTTGTACCTTTAAACCCGTCTAACTTTTTTTCAATCAAATGATTTTTTCATTATTGCAATCTTAGTGATTGGTAGGTCCCTTGAAATAAACAGTTGTAAATTGCACATTGCTAGAAACAAAGTTATGGGCCCTCAAACATAAAATAAGAGTTGAAACAAATTTTGAATCTCAACTTCGCTTAGCATTTAAAAAATAAATAAAAAGGATGGATGACTTCTGATTTGTTAAAAACATCTCCAAAGTGTGAGCTTTATAACTATATGTCGTTTGTTTTGATATCTTTTTTGTAACCAAAATTATCGATGTTTTCTACCCAGGCGGACCATTTCGACGAAAATCTACTTATGTGAAAACTTAAATGTTTTGCGAAATTTGTCAATGCACAGGTCAAAATAACAAATTAGTGGGATAGTGACATAAAGAATGTAGATTTTTTCTCACTCTTGCACACATAAAGGCTATCTTTTCTCTCTTTCACTCTGTGTGGAATGCGCGGCGAGTGACGCTTCCCAAGAAGGTATTAATACTAATGTTTCACTCTAGTACACTTACATCGTATCTTCCCTCTCTTTCGCTTTCGGAACAGGCGACTCAGTGTAAGTGTCAGAACTCTTAGTCGAGACTTAACTGTCCAAGAACGTAATAATAATAATGTTTCACTCTAGTACACTTACATCGTATCTTCCCTCTCTTTCGCTTTCGGAACAGGCGACTCAGTGTAAGTGTCAGAACTCTTAGTCGAAACTTAACTGTCTCTGCGATCATACGTGCCCTTTGTGCCTACTCTTGTTACAGTTATCTTCGTTCTTGATAAATTCGTCGCCTGTTCCGAAAGCGAAAGAGAGGAAAGATACGATGTAAGTGTTCTAGAGTGAAACATTATTATTATTACCATCTTGGGAAGCGTCACTCGCCGCGCATTCCACACAGAGTGAAAGAGAGAAAAGATAGCCGTTATTTGTGCAAGAGTGAGAAAAAATCTACCTGCTTTATGTCACTATCCCAATAATTCGTTATTTTGGCCTTTGCATTGATAAATTTCGTAAAACATTTAAGTTTTCACGTATGTAGATTTTCGTCGAAATGGTCCGCCTGGGTAGAAAACATCGAATAATTTTGGTTACAAAAAAGATATCAAAACAAACGACATATCGTTAGAAAGCTCACACTTTGGAGATGTTTTTAACAAATCAGAACTCATCCATCCCTTTTATTTATTTTTTAAATGCTGCGCGAAGTTGAGATTCAAAATTAGTTTCAACTCTTATTTTATGTTTGAGGGCCCATAACTTTGTTTCTAGCAATGTGCAATTTACAACTTTTTATTTAAAGGAACCTACCAATCACTAAGATTCCAATAATGAAAAAATGATTTGGATTTGGTCATTAAAAAAAAAGTTAGACGGGTTTAAAGGTACAAAACCGAAAAATTATAGAAATTTATAAAAAAAATAATTAAAAAAAAATCTTGAGACCTAGGTGAAAGTTTTGAGCTAGTTAGTTAACAGACCACCACCCCAACTACCCCCCATTATCGTATGTTCAACGTTCTTCCGAACACCCTGTATAACCGCAGGATAGCTAGACCTGCGGCCGTATGTAGGACTCGAGACTAAAGCGTCCATCCATGCCCACTAAACTTTCCTGGTTTCTTCTTCACACCCGATTGGGACGAGCCGGTGTGCCAGCCTTGTGACTTTTGACCGGCTATGAGTTTTGACTGTAACATGGTAACATCTATACTAATATTTTAGAGGATAGGATTGAATAGGCTCCGAAACTGCTCAACCGATTTGAATAATTCTTTCACCGTTGGAAAGCTACACTATCCTCAGGTGACATAGGGGACTTTTGCAAATGTGGGGGAAAGGGGGGATATTTGAAAAAATAAAATCCGCGCGGTTGAAATCACGGGCGGAAGGCTTTGAATCAAACCACGTACCTAAATACGCAATCGTATAAAAGTCAATCTTATTTTGATTATGATAAAGATCATAATAATGTATTTTATCTTTCAATAAAACATACGATTTTGAACTTTATTTCTTAGTTAATAGATAATATGAAAGTAAATTAATTTTTTTGTTCAATTTTCAGCTCTATTCCGTCCACATAAGAATGCGGTCATTTCTTTGTTTTTATGTACGTGATAAAGTATCCAAATGTATCATTATGGAAATGTTTACCCTATGAGTAGTCATTTGAATATAAATAATGAATTATATATCTGACAATACCTATCACATACACATTTGACCTAAACGTAAGTATTCCATTGAGGGACACTTCATCAGGAAGCGTCCGCCAGATTGTAGGCTCATCTGATCTTCGAGCCTTTGATTTCAAGTGTACTGGCTCCCACATTAATACTGCCGGAACACAGTCAGAGCTGATTTCACCTGTGGGGGTGGTAGCTAGCCTGTCGAACTCAGAAAAGCCCTACCACCAACCAAAAACGAGTGTATCCCATCTGGCCCGGTGACCTGGCGCGGCGCCGGGCCAGATGGGAAAAAAGTTTTATCCGGCCCGGTGATATGTTTACCGGGCCAGATGACACAAACCAAGTGCCATCGTCCCCGGTAAGGGGAAAAAAGAGGATACACGGTTTGGGCAAAACTATTAATTCTATGACAAACACCCGGAGAAAGAAATAAGAATGTAAAATAGCGGGGATTTTACGTGTATCAGTTTGTACGTCATATAAAACTAGTTCTCAGATCTAGTTTTGCTTGTATATCTGTGTATTTCCATAAAATTATCTCAAAGTCGAGGATCAAGCGAGGTTGGTCGCGTCATACTTTAATTACTGATCTCGATATTGACCGGACAAACAGATTTACATACGTATAAATATGTATACTGGCAGTCGCCTAGTCCCCAGTTTCTTCCGCGCGTAATTTCTTTTGTCAATTATCCCCCCCTTCCCCCCACATTTCCGGGATCAAAAGTACCCAATGTCACCCGGGGATAGTGTAGCTTTCCAACAGTGAAAGTATTATTCAAATCGGTTCATTAGTTTCGGAGCCTATTAAATACAAACAAACAAACAATCAAATCTTTCCTCTTTATAATATTAGTATAGATTCATTGACCCACCATAAATCCTGTTATAATCTTAAAAAATATTTCACACACTCCAGTTACTAGTCAATGTTAAAATACAAATAATTTGTACAGTTTTCACCACCGTTTTAATTTTATGATGTTTGACTTTAACAAACTAAAAAGTAATTATTTAAGCACGTTAACCGTTGGTCCTGCGCCTGATCTCTCTTCGGTCGTGTCAGACTGCTGTCCCACCGTGTTATGAGAGTGAGGGAATAGGGAGTGCACCTGTGCTTGCGCACCTCTACAGCACTAGGTACCTATAATATCCTGCGTAGTTGGCTGATCGTAAAGATTGGAAGCTGTAGCCGGAAACTCGGCTAGGATGACATTATTACAAATTCAAAATGATGTTTTTTCTGGTATAATAATATCTTTCCCTAATGCTTTAAAATGCTATAAAAAAGAATTTTAAATTAATAATAAATAATAATAATATCTTGGGACATTATTCACACAGCGCCATCTAGCCCCAAACTAAGCATTAGCTTGTGCTATGGGTGCCAGACAACGGATAAACATTACTTATATACTTTTTTTTTGTAAATACATACATATTATACATAGAGACACCCAGACCGATACAAACAGACATGTTCATGCACACAAATGTTTGTACCGTGCGGGGATTGAACCCGCGACCTCTGGTGTAATAGCCGACTTCTCGACCATTACACCAAATGGCTCGTCAAAATTTTACTTAGTACCTAATCAATGATATTACATTTGCGGGTTCGATCCCCGCACGGTACAATTGTGTGCATGAACATGTCTGTTTGTATTGGTCTGGGTGTTTCTATGTTTATTATGTATGTATTTTCAAAAAAAAAGTATGTAAGTAATGTTTATCCGTTGTCTGGCACCCATAGCACAAGCTAATGCTTAGTTTGGGGCTAGATGGCGCTGTGTGAATAATGTCCAGAGATATTTATTTATTATTTATTTATTTATTTACGGACCAAAATATAGATTCACAACTGTTATTTTAAACCTAACTTTTTTTAAAACAAATCGATCTCACGCCTTGTTAAAACAGCCTAACCCAGGAATCAAACATAGGACCAATATCACAGTCATCAATTGGGCATATATGCCCAAGCATGGAGGAAAACCAATGATTAACAATCACGGTCACCCATCCTATTATTGTAAACGCTGTAAGTAGCTTAGCTTGCCCACGGTCACTCCGACCTTAATAGCTTAACCATAATAATGTTATTCTAATAAAACACATAATTGGTCCCATTTTGCGGTCGTACGCGTACAGTAACGTGCAATGAAATGGGAACACATCTTGTGGTGTAGCAATAAAGTTCATATTTGATTAGGATGTCTGACGTGACGAGTGTCACTGTAAAGTGGGAAATACCGTTTTATTATAATCTGTCTGAGGTTTTATACCCGATTGCAAACTGATGGGTTTGGCAAGGTGAAAATTGAAAAGTAATAAATAAATAAATAATGGACAACAACATATAGGTACTCGTACTGCGTACATTGATCTGAGTGCCTAGTGTAAGTTTTTACGTAAAAAAAACGTCACCATTGCGTTTGCGTTTGCCAGTGTTGGGCAAAATGTAATTAATTACTAATTACAAATTACAATTACAAAATGTAATTGAAAACTTCAATTACAAATTACTTATAATTGTTAAAAGTAATTCAATTAACAATTACAATTTGTAATTGTAATTGGTAATTAAAATTACTCAATTACTTTTTCGGTTCTTTTAAAATTTTAGGTACTATTTAAATAAAATAATTAGGTAATGATTCATCAAAAGTATATTTACGGAAAACAGATCAAAAATAGGTATGTATTCGAAAAAATAAATATGTTAATTTCTTCAAACATCTGATTAGTTGTTTGTAAGATTTTGGTACATTTATCACTATAGTATACGAAAGTCCACCACATCTTCCGTGATCGGATCTGTAAGTACTTATTTGATTTGCTCTACTACTGGTAGGTACATAACTTGTCTGATTACAGCAACTTCTTCGGATTCAGATCTTTTGGCAATGAAATCAGAAGATCTTTCGTCAAAACCAAATTTTTTAAAGGGTTTTTTTTTTTTTATACTAGTTCAATTGGCAGAAAGGCACGCAGCCTACCTGATGGTAAGCGACCACTGCGGCCTATTCTATTGAGGGACGCTTCACCTAAAAGCGTCCGTCAATGTGCTGCCAGACTGTCTGTAGACTCATCTGATCTTCGAGTCTCTGATTTCAAGTGTAGTGGCGCCAAAATTAATATTGCCGGAGCTGGGCGGCAGATTTCACATGTAGGGGTGGTAGCTAGCCAGTTGGACTCGGAAAAAGCCCTACCACCAACCAGTATCAAGGTGGGAATCGAACCCACGCCATGACCTCTGTGTTTTTATACCCGAGCGGCTCAGCCACTGTTCCACGGAGGCGGTCAGAAATGTGACATTATATCCCTAAACTTGTTATTGGCCAATAACAACACTTGTTATAAAAGAGCATTTATTATGCCAATGTCAATACATTGGCATAATAAATGCTCTTTTATAACAAGTATAAGTGTAGACTTTTGTTTGTTGTTTGTTAAAGTAATTGAGTAATTACAATTACAAATTAATGTAATTATAATTACCAATTACTTATGTAATTCAATTACAGTAATTTCAAATACATGTAATTGCAATTAAAGTAATTGAATTACTTTTGGTTCAATTATTAATTAAATTACAAAAGTAATTAATTACGCCCAACACTGGCGTTTGCACTACAATTGGTATGAAGAAAATACAGCGCCTCTGGTGGCGAATCGTGAAACTAAATTTTGATCATACAAATTGTAGTTCAAACGCAAACGCAATGGTGAAGTTTTTTACGTAAAAACTTACACTAGGCACTTTGACCAAATTAAGTAGCGTAAGTTAGCTGCGCAGTCCGTGTCAAAAAAGATGAAGCATATTGGTGCCTTTAAAGTTTTAAAAATAGGCGACAGATCTGTAATAGAATATCATTATCAGTATTGGAATCGATATCCGGGATAAACAAATATATTTGTGTTCATCTGTTGAGAACAACTGGCAAGAAACTCAACAGTATTTGACTATGTATTTATTTATGGTACGGTCAACAGCACATCACGGTTAACATTTGCAGTTCGATACTATCACTTATGACATAAGAGTGGTACAAAGTCCAAAGTGTTACGTCTGACGTGCTTTTGACTGTAATTTCATTGTTTCTGATACCTATAACACAAGTGCTTTTAAGCCTTACTTAGGGGTCAGCTTAATGTTTAGTGATGTTATCCAAAATTAATTTAAATTATTTTATTTATTGCCAATTCCACAGTGACATAACACAACAATGCTCGCCAGTATACAAGTATATTCCGTGTCATCAATACGTGACAGAACCTGCAACGTGTGAGGGCTACAAACGGATCAATTTCGAACCTTATTCCGTCGAGATAAGACCTAATCAGTATTTATAGTATTTGTAATAGTTGTATTGTATGTTTGTTTCCTCTTGTTCGGGGTCGCTGAAGCAATTTATTGGAATTAGGTTTACGCTGACTTGCAATACTGTGGTTTTGCGAGGTAACACGTTTGGTGTGCTTCAAGCTGGAATCCTCATAATTATTTGAAATCTCAATGAAAACGAATTTTGACAACGCTACAAAATAGTCATGAAATAGTCATAAATAGTCGCATTGTTTCGATATTCTATTCAATTCGATAGACTTTACCGTTTGCTTGCACCAGAAGTGAGTATTACAGCTTGACGTTCAAATAATATGTTTTACCAAAAACTGTTTACCTTTTATTATATTTCTGTTATTAGGAAGTCTTAATTCACAAAAATGTACATAATATCATCCTAGCAGCTAGTATAGCTATACAACTGAAATTTTTACCATTCTGCGCTTTTACCATTTTGCTCTTTCAACATTGTGCGCTTTTAACATTTTGCTCCTTTACCATTCTGCGCTTTTACCATTTTGCTCTTTTACCATTTTGCGAGGGCTTAACATTTTGCGCTTTTAACATTATGCGCCTAAACGACGTTCAAGCCATAATCCTCACAAACCTATAGCTATAACGCCGAAACTAAAATGCGACAATTTTTTTTACTTGTACGACTATTTCATAACTACCTATTTCATGACTATTTTGTAGCGTTGTCAAAATTAGTTTTCATTGAGATTTCAAATATGAGGATTCCAGCATGAAGCACACAACGTTTGTTAAGTCAATGGAATAACCATGGAATAACACAGACATTTCATAGTAAATAAGTTATTTATAAAAACTTTATTGACAAAAAATTATGTTACAACAGGCGGAGTTAACGCAAAAGCATTCTTCCCTTCAATGCTTTAAAGTTATCATAACAAACTACTTACTAAATAATTTTTAAATAATATTATTATATCTCTGGACATTATTCCCACAGCGCCATCTAGCCCCAAACTAAGCATTAGCTTGTGCTATGGTGCCTGACAACGGATAAACATTAGGTAGATACTTTTTTTGTAAATACATACATATTATATTACGTAGAAACACCCAGACCGATGCAACCAGACATGTTCAATGCACACAAATGTGGGGATCGAACCCGCGTCCTCTGGTGTAACGGCCGACTTCTCGACCATTACACCAAATCGCTCGTCAAACCGCATACTTAATAATTATTTTCTTTGCAATATAAATTACATCAAACGATGGCCTTTAGTTCTCAATGTCAATATATGAAACACCTAGTACTATTATACTGTAATTGTCAACAAGGAAGAAAAATAAACAATGTAGAAAGTTCCCACGCATAATAGTAATAAAGTAGTATTTCGTTATCAATTCCGTTCGTCCTGATGTATTGCAATCTTAAGGAAATGGAAACAACGCAATAATTAAATGTTTTTTTTCTATGTCAGAGGCAAACGAGCCAGCGGGTCGCTTGATGGTAAGCAATCACCGCCGCCCATGGACATCTGCAACACCAGAGGGATCGCTGATGCGTTGCCGCCCTATGGGGGTATATGGGAGTGTGGGCCTCCGGCACTCTCACAAACAAGACGAAACACAATAGTAGTCACTATTATTTCACGCTGGTGTTATGTGAGAGGGTGGTACTTCCCCGGACGAGCCGGAGTGGCAATAGTATGCTATCAAATGCCTCTTTTTTTCAGAATGCGTTTATGCACCATAACCGCAGGCTAGCTAGACCCGCGGCCGTGTGTGGGACTCGAGACTAAAACGTCCACTTTCCACTAAACTCCCCCGGTTTCCCCTTCACACCCGATTGGGACGAGCCGGTGCCAGCCTTGTGGCTATTGACCAGCCCATCCCCGGGTAACATGTTATCAAATGCCTATAATTTTTGCCGGAACACAGTTTCTGCCGGTTACCGGTTTTTACTAAAAGTATTGTAGTCCCGTTAATGTATTTAAAATATAAGGAAAACGTCTTGGTTATTCAACTGTATAATCAATGAATAAATGATACAGCTTAAACATTTTTTGTCTGTCTAACAGTACTGTTGACCTACTTTTAGTCCTATGGGTGACCATAAAGTTCGCTCATGTGGATTACCGGTTTTTTAATAGACTTAAAATAAGCGGCATTCATCATCAGCCTAGTAGTCCAATGCCAATATAGTTATTTATGTGACTGTTGCATAATGAGGGTCATTAAAATACGAATGTAGTTTTATGAAACGAACGAAGTGAGTTTCATAAAAGGATCACATGAGTATTTTAATGCCTAATTATGTACAGTCACATACATAACTTTATCTTCATTCATACGATAAATGTCTATTTTAAAGTCAGGATCGATGTGAAACCGCGTGGAATATAATCCGTAGTACCAGGAGAGCAGAGAAGAACAAGAAGCTAGGCTAGCTCGCGTCTTTCAAACTCTTTGATTTAATGAATAGTTACGCTGCGGTTATGCTCTCCTGGTACCTTTGAAAATACATCAAGATGTTTTACTTACATTATGTTAGCTTCAAATCCATTAATTTTTACTTTTTAAGAAGACGTTCGAAATTTGAACGTAATTAAAGTATCGGTTACCGATACTAAAATGGAAACATTACGATGCAGCCACAGATACTTATATCTAAATGTAGGGCGTTTGCTCATCGCTCCTGACTATAAAATAGACATTATTATGGTATGGATGTAGATAAAATAACTTTCGCACCAATAGCCAGAGTCAAACAAATTAAAATTTAAAAATAACTTTTTTTTATTGCAATGTGATTGTGTAACATGACGAGCAGATCGTACACCTGATGGTAAGCGCCACGTCTGCCCTTAGACAGTTCACTCTGTCTGTTTGTCGAATATCTATGTATTATGCTTTATCTCCTAAATAACCGAACCGATTTTGATTAGATTTGACACAGGCATAGGCTAGAACTTGGGAATAGATCTAGGCTACTTTCTATCCCGGGAAAGTGCTCAATTCCCATGGGATAACAAAAATTAAATTGTTTTGAAATGAGCAATGGAACGACTTGATTTCTGATATGAGCACAGTTTGGGAGCTGGAGAACGAAATAAGCAAATTTTAAACAGAAAAAAATAGGGACGCCCTTACCAATACAGGATAGCCTTAGCATCCTTGGCATCGATGTTCGTAGCAACTTGAACCAACGGGAATATATCGAGAGCGTCATCAGAACAGCTTCCCGTAAACTCGGAATCCTGAACAGAGTGAGACGATTTTTCACTCCGGCGCAGCTTTGTCTCTTATACAAGGCACAGGTTCGCCCGTGTGTGGAATATTGCTCTCATCTCTGGGATGGTTCCGCTAAGTACTTATTGGAGGCTCTCGACAGGTTGCAGCGACGTGCTATCCGTATTGTCGGTGATCAAGAGGTGACTAAGACCCTAGAACCTCTTCAGTTGCGTAGAGACGTTGCCAGTCTTAGTGTTCTCTACCGTCTCTATAATGGGGAATGCTCTGAAGAGTTATTCCAGCTCATCCCGTCCTCCCCTTTCCACTCCCGTACAACACGCGCCGGACTGCGTTGCCATCCTCATACCATCGAGACACTGGTGGCCCGTACCAAGAGGTATAGTTCCTCTTTTTTGCCCCGTGCCATTAAGGCATGGAATGCCCTTCCGGCTCACGTGTTTCCTTCCTCCTATAATCCTGGGCTTTTCAGGCGGGGCGTAAAGCGGCATCTATGCAGGCCTTCAGGGTGAGGGTGACTGGCTCAATGGGTACTATGATCTATTGTGCCAGTCAACCTTATATTTGGACCTCACTTCCGCTTACCATCAGGTGGAGTGTGGTCATCCTGACAGCCTCTTTATAAAAAAAAAAAAAAAAAAAAAAGGGATATTTTTAAGTGTAAGGGAACCTGTTGTACCTTGGTCACTTTTTCATTCAACGATTTTTTGAAAAAAAGCGGTTATAGCTATTGCGATTAAACAAATGTTAGCTGTTAGACGAACTAATGTGGTACATAATATAAATTATACAACAGCATAGATCATCCTTTTTATAGGTTTTACATAAACTAAAAAAAAATTGGAATGTGGATCAAGGTACAACAGTGGTGATGTACCTAGATCCGCCTATGTCATAGTTAGAACTCATCAAATAAAATCCATATTTCTCGACAATTAGAAAATATTTTCAGCTTCAAATGTTTATAAATATCTTTATAAGCTTATCTAATATCTATGACATATCAATTAACAGAATTTATATGAATTAAATCAGTATTTTTCGTAACGCCTAACTTAAACATTTTGATCACATTAGCAACAAGTCTTTATTCTCTTCGTAGTTCGTACCGGACTAATATTTGGACTAAGCGTTTCTTAATTAATCAATAAACTCCGAGTAGGTTATTTTATTTCAGGAACTGAGTAATATTCCCTCTTGGAATTAATTTTTCCATATGACCAAGGTACAACCGTTTTACTATGGTCAAGGTACAACACCCCTACCCTTTTATGTTTATTCGCATATGTAATTATGGAGGTTATGATTAACTTAAATAAGCATACTACATTCTAAACTTGGCTAAAGTACTTGTTTAAATCAAATGGTTTTAAGAAATTATGTAGTAAATAACAGAAGTAATGAAAGAAATAAAAAATATTAAATATTTTACTTTTTTGCAGCGAAAACGTTAAATTGATCTCCCATGCAAACTCGATGCAATGGCCGCCTGTAACTAACTTCATGTTGATTGGTCTTGTCAAAGTTTATAATACCATAGAAAAAGAGACGGAAAAAAGGCGCGAACATTTCAAAAAAATAAGTGGCTCTAGGTACAAAGGGTGTCAAGGTACAACAGGTTCCCCTACATCAAAAAAATACTGAAATGTACATCCAAATAACTGATTACACACCAAAGGTTAGGTTAGGTTAGCAATTCAGCATTTTTTTGGTACGCAATCAGTATTATTTGATGTGCAGTTAAATACAACACAAAAAAATATCACATCCCTTAAAACAACGCCATTATAGTCCAGTGGAAACAGGTTAGTACATAATGAAAATCCATACACATAATAAACAAACAAAATCTAAAATTTGTTCTGAAATTCGAACCTTTGACCCCTGGCTATCACTAATGTAATGTAATGACCCATCAATCGCAGTTTTTCGTTCACATAACGGAACTAAGTGATTATGTTATGTCTGTGGTTTAGCTGACGTCAGCGGTTTTATCCAAAACATCTGAGCAAAAAGTTTAATGACCCCTAAGGGTCTGTTAGTTCACGCAATTGGTCCTCAAACTTTCCCTCTTAAAGAATATCCTTCGACAAATAGTAACCAATACATAGCTGCAGCCTAACCTGTTATTCTTGCACCTTTTTTAACTTTTATAATGAATTTTTTTAGTAATTATTATTTACTAGTTTTTGCCTGCGACTTTGCTCGCTATAGCACTAACTAGCATTCCGCCTGCGGTTTCACTCGCGCGTATTCCTTTTTTTAAATTTAATTCCTTCCCCCCACATTTCCGGGATCAAAAGTACCCTATGTCACCCTGGGAAAACGTAGCTTTCCAACACTGAAAGAATTATTCAAATCGGTTCAGTTGTTTCGGAGCCTATTCAATACAAACAAACAAACAAGCAATCAAATCTTACCTCTTTATATTATTAGTTTAGAATATTAAAGTATGTGTGATTAAGATAGGGATAATGTCGTTTTTAAGTGAAATAGTAAGAAACATCCAACCATGCATCGCCTTTTTTTGTTTAAATGTTAAAATTTTACGAAAATGCAATTAGTTTATTCTTTTCTTTTATTTGTAAAACCTCTATGACCCCAAGGGGGCAATACGGGCCACATTTTAAGCACCAAAGTTCAAATCAACTCTTGGGACCTGCGCATCGTTACCGAGCACCGTGACCCCAAGGGGGCAATACGGGCCACATTTTGAGCACCAAAGTTCAAATCGACTCCCGCGCATCATTACCGAGCACCGAGGCAATCAACCTTATTACAGTATAAGCAAAAAAGTAACTTGCGATTCAATGACAAAAATGCATCTTACGGGTTCTGTATGTTATCCTACTAATATTATAAATGCGAAGTCTGGATGTTTAGATGTTTGGATGTTTGTTTGTTCCTCAATCACGCCAACACGGCTGAACGGATGTAGATGAAATTTGGCACACGTATAGTTTATAACCCGGATTAGGGCATAGGCTATAAAATTCCTACGGGAAACATCTCATTCCTGCGGGAATTACAATTTTTAAACTACTGAACCGATTGAAATAATTCTTTCACTGTTGGAAAGCTACACTATCCCCCGAGAACATATGGTACTTTTAATCCTGGAAATGTGATTGGAAGAGGGGAATATTTGAAAAAAGAGATAACGCGCGGGTGAAACCGCGGGCGGAAGGCTATTAAATAATAAATATAATAAAATAATATCAAAAGGGTGGAAATAGTATTTATCTGTCGTACTCATAGAGAAAATAATACAGCTAAGTGAGTAAATAATTTTCAGGAATATCTATATAAATTAAATTATATTGCTGTTCGTAAGTATCGCTAAAACTCGAGAACGGCTGAACTTATTTGACTAGTTTTACTCTTGAAATATTCGTGGACGTCCAAGGAAGGTTTAAACGCCGAGAAAAAAAGGAAAAATAGGGTTGAAATTAATGATTTAAATATTAAGAGGGACATTGATACGAAGTTTCGGAGCCTATATTTTAATACAGACAAACAAACAAACAAATCTTTTCTCTTTATAATATTAGTATAGATACGAAATTACCTTTTTTCTGACTGTCATTTACGTTTACCTAAACTACTGAACCGATTTTAATGAACTTTGGTACAGACCTATGCCTGTAGCCACCAGAACACCTGTGGCTATCCACAGGTGTACTGGTGACCTGTGCACTGCGCATCGTGTGTAGTTAATATCTGTGCATTAACCCACGCACTATATCCGGCGTCATTAATTAATGGAATTAACCACTTTAGCCGGCGTTACGAACTATTATAAATGATCTATTAATTGGTTGACCACAGAGTATGTAATAGATAGAGTTGTTGTATCCTTGTTTTCTGTAGAAAATCATGTCAAGCCGAAGCAGGGAGTTATATTTTTTTTTTTCATACTTGTTCAGTTGGCAGAGAGGCACGCAGCCCACCTGATGGTAAGCGGCCACTGCGGCCTATTCCATTGTGCTGCCAGACTGAAAGCTCATCTGATCTTCGAGCCTTATATTTCAAGTGTACTAGCTCCCACATTAATATTGCCGGAACATAGCCAGAGCTGTTAAGGCGGCAGATTTCACCTGTGGGTGGTAGCTAGCCAGTCGGACTCTGAAAAAGTCCTACCACCAACCAGACCCAAGGCGGGAAATTGAAGTATTGAACCCACGACCTCCGGGTTTTTTATACCTGAGCGGCTTAGCCACTGTTCCACGGAGGCGGTCAAATATTCTACAAGTATTATAAATGTCTCGTAACTTTAGTGTTTACTAAAATTTATGATTTTACTGTGTTAAAAATTAACTAACTACCTAATATTTAACTTTGTCTGTTGTCACGCTTTCACCTAAACGACTGAACCGATTTTGAAGAATTTTTTATTCCGGGATAATGATTACATTCTAAACTTTATATAATTTCTTTTTACCGCACAGAAAGTATGACACAAGGAACCCTGAAAAATAACAGCATACCTAAACCCGTCTTGCGAGGATTCCGAGTTATAAATAGACGGACAAAACAATTATTTCTTATTACATGTACACAACTTACCCGTCGTATTACATGTAATGTAACTATGTATAATATATCTTACAATACTATTATTATATGTATACTACATAATATGTAAGTATCACCTTGATGGCCTAGTGGCTTAAGGCCAGGCCAAGATCTCGGGGTCCTGGGTTCAATTCCCCGGTCATACAAAAATTTGTCATAATTTTTGGACACAGCTTAAGTTTGTGACCACCAATACACACTTGGTAAGCGTGGCGATTTAGCCAGATTAAAGTGGACATAAAATAAATAAATATCTCTATACATTATCCACACAGCGCCATCTAGCACCAAAGCATATGTAGGTAGCTTGTAATATATGGGTGCCAGACAACTGATAAACATTACTATAAGTAGTTTTTTTTTTGTTAATACATATTGTAAGTACAAAGAAACACCCAGACCGATACAAACAGACATGTTCATGCGCACAAATGTTTGTACCGTGCGGAGATCGAACCCGCGACCTCTGGTGTAATAAATAGCCGACTCTCGACCATTACACCAAATGGCTCATCAAAATTCAAATATTAAATATTGTCCAACATTTATTATTAATTATTTGTTATTTATGCATTTATTTACATTTTACAATTACATACATTATTAGTAGAAGGGTATAAGTGATTTCCTGGTCATTGTAAGGGTCAATAAACTCATTAGCGAGCAAGTTTAAGTATCAAGGTTTATACTTGCGTTCAGAATGCACAATGCAACATACAGAATGAGGTAGGTATTTAATCAACTTATTTATCAGATTGAAGATATCAATTTATCAGAAAATTTTAAATTACATAGAGAAAAAGTCATCATCATCATCAGCCTATTGCATTCTACTGCTGGATATAGGCCTCTTAAAAACGCATTTTTTCCGTATTCGCGTCCCTTTAAAATCCTAAATTCCTAATATTACGAGTATAAAGAGGAAAGATTTTGATTGTTTGTTTGTTTGAATAGGCTCCGAAACTAATGAACCGATTTGAATAATTCTTTCACTTTTGGAAAGCTACACTATTCCGGGAAGAAATTACGCGCGGGTAGGTAAAACCGCGAGCGGAAGGCTAGTTTTTAATTTAATATTACATATAAATGTATATATTCAAATTGTTTTATGTATGTACATTGTACGTGTCCAATTTGAATAAAAAAAATCTGTTTACAACATTGTTTGTTGATAACAATTGCATACATTTATTCAAAGTATTAAATTTACACGTGGCTAGAAATATGATTAAAATAATTATTTCTAAGGCAACTATTTCTAACGCAATTATTTCTAACGCATAATATGAGCTGGTCAATAGCCACAAGGCTGGCACCGGCTCGTCCCAATCGGGTGTGAAGGGGAACCGGGGGAGTTTAGTGGGTAGTGTTTTTTTTAAACTAGGTCAGTTGGCAGACAGGCACGCAGCCAACCTGACGGTAAGCAGCCACTGCGGCCTATTCCATTGTGCTGCCAGACTGTAGGCTCATCTGAATCAGATGATCTGATCTTCGAGCCTCTGATTTCAAGTGTACTGGCTCCCACATTAATACTGCTAGAACACAGCCAGAGCTGTTATCGCAGATTTAACCTGCACTAGCCAGTCGGTCCCTGAAAAAGCCCTACCATCAACCAGATTCAAGGCGGGAATCGAACTGACGACCTCCAGGTTTTATACACGAGCGCCTTAGCCACTATTTCAGGAAGGCGGACAAGAACTATCTCCAGTACTTTAGTATATATTCTGTGCTCCAGTTGTAAAACTAAAAATATACCCTACCCAGGACTCAAATCCTGTACTTAATCCTTCTAGCCCCGGATTACTAGACACAATAGAAAATCTATTGTTATGCGGCACCCGAGTGTCGGTTCGGCGTTGAGTGGTTAAACCAAGTCACTGATAGCATTAAGATATAGATATAAAAATGGACTTACCAGAATGTTCCTTTAGCACAATTATAGAGCACTTAGTATGTAATGTACGGCGTATAAGTATTATATATATGTAAATGTCACGCGTCCGTCTGTCGAGGAGGTAAGGTTAAGACTGTGATATCAAGGCGTGTAAAGTTGACGAGTAAGGATGTCGCTTCGATTCAGAGGTTGGCAACCTTTCGTAGCTTGTAATTTTTTTTTTAATATAAATACATAAATATTAACTGCCTCCGTGGTACCTACAGTGGTAAGAGCGTTGGGCTCTAATACCCGGAGGTCGTGGGTTCGAATCCCGCGGGGAACATCACTTTGTGTGAATGTTTCCAGTTTGGTTAGGACATTGCAGGCTTGAATCACCTGAATGTCTGAAAATAATGATGATTCCGTGCTTCGGAAGGCACGTTAAGCCGTTGGTCCCAATGTTCCAAGTAGGTCTGGTTTCCCTTGTAAGGGTTACGGTGGTCAGATGGCAATCGCCCCATTGTAATAACCAGGCTTGTCAAATCTAGGATCATAGTCGAAGCGGACCCTGAGCTCCATACTGGATGCAATCGGGAATACGCTAGGATGAAGATAAATACATAAATATTAGAAAAAAATCAATTTGTCCAGGTATCAGGCGGGACTCTAGCAGGGGGTAGGATAGGTGGTAGTGCACTCGCCCGGACAGCGAGGGACGTGGGTTCGAGTCCCGCCTGATACCTGGACAAATTGTTCATTTTTCTAATATTATATTCATATCGCCATTAAGCAGGCAAAATGTTTAAAAAAACTAACTAGTTTTACCCATCTGTGACGTAATGGCATTTATACTGTAAAGACCGACAAACTTATCCGTTCCGGTGGCGGCGTCGCTACTGTCTATTTAGAACTGTCATTTATATCGTTTTTGCATTGCATTTCACATAGTTCCAATTTTGGCCACCGGAACAGATAAGTTTGTCGGTCTATAAATGCCTTGATGGTCTAGTGGTTTAAGTATTGGGCCGAGATCTCGGGGTCCTGGGTTCAATTCCCGGGTAGAGCTAAATTTGTGTTTATTTTTTCAGAGAGAACTCGGGTTTGTTAGTAATCCGCATTTGGAAAGCGTGGTGATTAAGCCTGTACCCATAATTATTGTAATAATAACTTGATTTCAAATATGGAGACCTTGCCCTGCAGTGGGACATTAATAGGCGGATACTTTTTTTTTCAGTTGGCAGACAGACACGCAGCCCACCTGATGGTAAGCGGCCACTGCGGCCTATTCCATTGAGGGACACGTCACCAAGAAGCGTCGCTCAATGTGCTGCCAGACTCTAGACTCTACATCACACGTGATATTGACGCGATTCACGAGTGGTGCACCGTCAACAAAATGGAACTTAATTTTGATAAATGTTATTCCATGACATTTAGTCGCTCAAGACACCCTATTCGTACCGACTATTACATCAATGGTCAAATTATAACGAAAAAAAACACAATTAAAGATCTGGGTGTAACATTTGACCAAAAGCTCACATTCCATGGACATATGACAATGTTGGCCGAGGAATGTTATCGAAGACTAGGTTTTGTTCTTAGGAATGCTAGAGACTTTAAGAATGATCACGTCGTTCGACTTATATTTTGTGCCCTCGTAAGGACTAAGCTCGAAGCCAGTGCTTGCGTGTGGAATCCACACGAAAGTACATGTACACTAATGCTTGAAAAGGTTCAGAAGGCTTTTCTGAGAACCCTCTACAAGCGACGATATGGATACTATCCATTTATGTACCCTACAAAATTCTTGCTGGGCTGCCTGGGCTACAATTCGTTGGAGGTTAGGCGGGCATTTGATCAGCTTACTATGGCCTGTAAAATCTTGCTCGGGAAAGTAGACGTCCAGGACCTGAGTGATGCGCTGTGTCGATTATATGTTCCGAACAACTACCGTCGACTCCGGAAACACAAGCTGTTTGTTGTGCCTGGTTGTCGTACCGTAGCGCGGGCACGTTCGCCGATTCCACGCGTCCTTACCGCGCTTAACGCACTCCTTGAGGCCAACCCAAAATTCGACCTGTTTGCGGATGCTTGGGGTATTGTAAAGGCTGAATGTTTGAAGTTTTGTGAGCGAGATGTATGATAGAAGATATTTTTTGTTTTAAGAAATATTACCTATTATTTTTGTTATTCTTAACGTATACCTACATATTCTTTAATTAATGTAATTGGTGTAATACCGTGTTAATTAAAGTAAAATAAAATAAATAAATAAATACATTACTTTACAATATTACTTTTTACAGATTTAATTGAATTTTACAATATTTTACACAGTCAATAACAAAGGGGAAATGTTGCCGATCCCTGCGCCTGACCACGTTCCGAAGCTAAAGCTGAGTCCGCAATTTTCTTGCCGCGTGAGTATACAGCCATACGTCTGTCGACTTTGCACAAACTCAATCAACGTGAAATAATACACTTTCAATAATAATAATTAATTATATATTTTTTTGAACTTTTTTTTGAACTGCCTCCGTGGTACAGTGGTTAGAGCGTTAGGCTCTAAAACCCGCAGGTCGTGGGTTCGAATCCCGCGGGGAACATCACTTTGTGTGAATGTTTCTAGTTTGGTTAGGACATTGCGGGATTGAATCACCTGAATGTCTGAAAAGAATAATGATTCCGTGCTTCGGAAGGCACGTTAAGCCGTTGGTCCCGACTATGTTCCAAGTAGGTCTGGTTTCCCTTGTAAGGGTTTCGGAGGTCAGATGGCAATCGCTCCATTGTAATAACCAGGCTTGTCAAATCTAGGACCATAGTCGAAGCGGACCCTGAGCTCCATACTGGATGCAATCGGGAATACGCTGGGATGATGATGAATTATAGGTATATTTTTTTGCCCTTTTTTATCGCTACATGATTGTGTACCTACAATTTGTTAGTTACAATAATTAGTTTTAGAATTCGAAGTTACAGTATGAAGTACGTCCCCAGTAAGCAAACTGTTAGCGGCAAACTAACAGTTTGACAGTTTGCGGCTTATCGATTTAGTACGCCTTTCCATATATTACAAATGGAGTGTCCACAGTTTGCTAGTTTTGAGCTCACTGTAGAGCGGCCGACTCCCATCAAAACTGACAGCTGTCACTAGTGATGAGGTGCAGTCGATTCGCAATTATACGAACACCGATTTTAGATCGTAAAAATTGTTTTTTCCTATTGTCTATCAAATATGATTCTATAGTTTGTGAAATCTAGGATGATACCTGCAACATGAGTGTTACAGTAACATTTCTAGAGACGTCGATTTATACTGCAAGATTGAGTAACTTTAAGAAAGTATTCTTATTTTCGAATCGCATTCACATTTAGATTTTTTATCCAAGGCGTTATACTTTTAATTAAATTGATTGATTTTTTATAATATGATTTTACGTTTAAAGTAATAAACGAAACAATGTTTTCGAAATTTTACCCGGTTACAATCGATAAATAATTAAAAGCGAAAGATGACAGCAATGAACATCTCTAAGTTGGCGGCGACGGCCATTATGAACGCTATTTCTCTGCATACATTTTGACAGTCAAAAATTGTGAAAAATTAATGCTGTCAATACGATGACATCTGTGCGAAAATTGTTCTGAATTTGAAATTTCAGTTCGGCCGCTAACAGTTTGCCTACATAGTGAGTCCTGAAAGACCAGTGCCAGTGCGATTTCTATCAGTTCCTCTACTTGCCGCAATGACGTTACATCGTTTTGACCGCCTCCGTGGAACAGTGGTTAAGCCGCTTGGGTATAAAGCCCGGAGGTCGTGGGTTCGATTCCCGCCTAGGGTCTGGTTGGTTGTAGGACTTTTTCAGAGTCCAACTGACTAACTGCTTGCAATTGTGCTCCGGCAGTATTAATTTGGGAGCCAGTACACTTGAAATCAAAGGCTCGAAGATCAGATGAGTCTACTACAGTCTGGCAGCGCATTGAGCGACGCTTCCTGGTGAAGTGTCCCTCAATGGAATAGAACTTACCATCAGGTAGGCTGCGTGTCTGTCTACCAACTGACTTAGTATAAAAAACATCCTCTTCTACTTTACTCTGTTTTTTAATTTGACGGTTTTTTTTTTAAATATATCTGGACATTATTCACACAGCGCCATCTAGCCCCAAACTAAGCATTAAGCTTGTGCTATGGGTGCTAAACAACGGATAAACATTACTTATATACTTTTTTTTGTAAATACATACATATTATACATAGAAACACCCAGACCGATACAAACAGACATGTTCATGCACACAAATGTTTGTACCGTGCGGAGATCGAACCCGCGACTTCAGGTGTAATAGCCGACTTCTCGACCATTACACCAAATGGCTCGTCAATTTATATAGATTATGTCAGAAAATAACCTAGAAATAAATTCCATTCCTTATATGGAATAATAGATGCAAAACATTATAATATAATGTATGTAACAACGTTGCAGTAAAATATGAATGATTCATTAGCCATTTGACGTAGATGTTAAACAAGGATCGTAACTTCGATTCCCGCCGATAACATTGAACAATATGTCCCCGAATTGCTCATCATCATCATCATAAGCCTATTTCAGTCCACTACTGGACGACTAACTGTCGTTTCGGACACATTTTATTCGGACACAGTGTCCGAATTGACACTTTTTAATTTTAACATTTTTTCACTGTCGATTCGGACACCGCGATATAAATAGCTGTTTTGTACAGTCAGATAAAAAATCTTCATAAGATTTCTTTACGTTATAAAAATAAAGTCTCAACGAAGCCTTCTACACGAAGCTATCGGTAGTGTTTCTAAAGATGACTGGGTCAAATGTGTGATGCATGCAGAGGAATTACAGGATCAGGATTTAGCCAAGGCAATTTTAAAATATCAGAGAATACAGCCTCTGGTAATAAATTTACTCGAAGATGACAGGGCTCCTCACCCGTGGTACAACTGCGATGTCCAACTAGTTGTACCACGGGGAAGTAAAGTTACCCATGGTTCAACTGGTTGTTCTATGGGGAAAAATCTTTACCAATAGTTCAACTCGAGTGAGTTGTTCTTTCCTTGGTCCAACTAGTTGTACCTACTACTGGGAATCGCTCCCGACCCGTGGTCCAACTGCTGAAATAAAGTGATCCATGGTTCAACTGGTTGTTCTATGATTGTTGTGGTTGTCCCCCTTTAATCCTTGATTCAGAATACTCAGCAAAGGGTACCAGGACAACATGACCTTAGTGGAGTTATAAAATGCGCTCCCGACCCGTGGTCCAACTGCGATGTTCAACTGGTTGTACTACGGGGAAGTAAAGTTACCCATGGTTAAACTGTTTGTTCTATGATTGTTGTGGTTGTCCCCCTTTAATCCTTGATTTAGAATTCTCCGCAAAGGGTACCAGGGCAACATGACCTTAGTGGAGTTATTTAAAAAGTTTACGTTATCCAGAAAAGTTATGTTTGATGAAAGAAGATTGCATTTGTCCGCCATTCCTTAATAGATTTTCAGACACGCATTAGTTCAAAAAAATCCACTTTGCTGAGAATTCTGAATCAAGGGTGAGTTGTTTTTTCCTTGGTCCAACTCCCTGTAATACATATCATGTATATCAGGGGATGGATCATGGGGACGCACAACAATCATAGAACAACCAGTTAAACCATGGGTAACTTTACTTCCCCGTGGTACAACCAATTGAACATCGCAGTTGTATGACGGGTCGGGAGCGGGTCCCCGTGGTCCAACCAGTTGGACATAATTCAACCGTTTTACCACGGGTCATAATCATAAATATCAATAAAAAGGGGTGAACCATGGGTAACTTTACTTCCCCGTGGTACAACCAGTTGGACATCGCAGTTGTACCACGGGTCAGGAGCGCTGTCATCTTCGTGTAAATTTATTACCAGAGACTGTATTCTCTTATCTTTTAAAATTGCCTTTGCTAGATCCTGATCCTGTAATTCCTCTGCATGCCTCACACATTTGACCCAGTCATCTTTGGAAACATTACCGATAGCTTCGTGTAGAAGGCTTCGTTGAGACTTTATTTTTATAATGAAAAGAAATCGTAGGAAGATTTTTTATCTGACTGTACAAAACAGCTATTTATATCGCGGTGTCCGAATCGACAGTAAAAAAATATTAAAATTAAAAAGTGTCAATTCGGACACTGTGTCCGAATAAAATGTGTCCGAAACGACAGTTAGTCTACTGGACATAGGCCTCTCCTAACGCTCGCCGCTTTGATCGTTCCTTCTCCACTCGCATCCAGCTCCTGCCAGCCATCTTGCGCAAATCGTCACTCTACCTAGCTAGCTACCTCCCTCACAGGAGAAATATGCCGCCATAACAGCTCTGGCTGTGTTCCGGCAGCATTAATGTGGGAGCCAGTACACTTGAAATAAAAGGCTCAAAGATCAGATGAGCCTACATTCTGGTAGCACATTGAGCGACGCTTCCTGGTGAAGTGTCCCTCAATGGAATAGGCCGCAGTGGCCGCTTCCCATCAGGTGGGCTGCGTGCCAGTCTTCCAACTTATCAAGCTTAAAGTCAAAGTCAAATCAAAATGATACTAAATTTTGTAAAAATAACAGCTTACTTGGAAGGCAGGGCATTAGGTCGGCGTAACGAATGCATAATTAATAAACGCATTTAAATATATTATATTAATTGTTCTGTTCAGAAGGAAGCAGGGTCTATACGAGGTCAATATATTCATGCTTTCTTTAGTTTTTTATAAGGTTCAAAATCCTTTTAAGCTAAAAATACGAAGGTTCGTAAGTGCTTCTTTGAATGCCTATGAATAAAGTTATTTTTGATTTTACTAAAATTTATTTACTACAAAGAGGCATGGACAAAATCCAAAAATGAAAGGCCGGCAGCGCATCTGTGATTCCACCTGATTTGCAGATGTCTATGGGCGGCAGTTGTCACTTTCCATCGGGTGTGCCTGGGTGTGCCGCATACTCGTCTTCCCGATAAGCCATAGAAAAAAATAAATAAAAATTATAATGGGAATTTCAGTGGCGCCAATGCGGCGAGTAGCGGCACTAATAGATTTCCCATACTTATTAGTTCACTCGATTCGAATTACTTTTCATTTTTAGATAAATATTCTTGCTAGGCAGTGTGTCACCACATTGAGCGACGATTCATTGTAAAGTATCCCTCAATGTTTGCCTTAGGCGTTAAGTCCGCCAATTTGTACCTTTGTTGTGCAATAAAGTTTAAATAAATAAATGTAATTGGCCGTAGTGGTCGCTTACCATTAAGTAGGGCTAGGTGCCTGTCTGCAGAGAGATACCTAGCGTTGAGAAAATGTAATATCATGGTACCTAACACATTTTCTTGAACATTATTAACTATAACAATCCGTTTGTCAAGGCTTTACCTATAAAATACTTACCTTCCTTATTAATTATAAATAAGTATGTTTCCAATGAAAACAAAGAAACTTTTCCATTTGACCTTTAAAACAATTAAACGGTAGACCTCTTCGGTAAAAAGTACACATTATCAATCTCACCACTAGATGGTAGTATTTTTGTAATTACCTATAAGAAACCTATTTATTTTTTATAGGTATTATTATATGATTGTATTGTAATTGACCTTATGGAAAATATTATAAAGCGTTTAGTAAGTAAAAAACAAAATAATTATTTCGTGAAGTTAGTTTTGCTACTTAAGAAGAGATGGCAGCACTAAGCAAAAATAATAATGCGGTAGGTACTTTGTAAAATTCGATTCAATAAGGTTTTATTTAAATAAATAATGCACGCAGGTAATACAACCCATTTAAGAACTTATTTTAAAAATTGTTTAATCATAGCAGATAAACGCGATTTTCCAATTTTAACTTAACCTTCTTGGTTGTCCGTTGTAAAAGTCTTACTTTTTTCATTTTTAGTTCCAAAACTCGCCAACAGATGGCAGTATTACTTAAAACTGAAACGTGACTTTTGAGACTTTTGCAAAACGATTTGTGACATTATTATTTGACATACAAACATGTCAGTAAGCTAAATCTGATATTCATCATTAAATTAACAAAAATTACATTCCCTCACAATGTTTCGGAGGCTACGTTGGCCAAATTTTGTGATATTCTCTCCGTCCACGAAGGGTACCAAAGATTCTTCGCTACAAAACATTTTAAGAAAGTCACCCATTGTTTATTCGATCTAGACGGTACTGTACTTGGTAAGATAAGAAAATATATGTATATATATTTTTTTAATACTCAGTCAGTTGACAGACAAACACGCAGCCCACTTGATGGCAAGCGGCCACTGCGGCCTATTCCATTGAGGGACACTTCACTAGGAAGCGTCGCTCAATGTGCTGCCAAACTGTAGACTCATCTGATCTTCGAGCCTTTGATTTCAAGTGTACTGGCTCCCACATTAATATTTCCGGAACACAGCCAGAGCTGTTATAGCGACAGATTTCACCTGTGGGGGTGTGGGGGTGATAGCTAGCCATTCGGACTCTGAAAAAGCCCTACCACCAACCAGACCCTAGGTGGGAATCGATCCCACGACCTCCGGGTTTTATACCCGAGCGGCATATATAGCCACTGTTCCACGGAGGCCGTCAGAAATATATTCACTATTTCTGTGTAAAAATTCAGCCTATCACCCTTAAGGCGCGATGGTCTAGTGGTTAAAGTACCGGGCCGAGATCTCGGGGTCCTGGGTTTAATTCCAGGGTCGAGCCAACTTTGTATCAGTTTTTTCGGACACAGCTCGCGTTTTTGATCACCAATATTTGGCAAGCGTGGTGATTAATCCAGTACCCATCATTGTAACGATAATTTGATTTCAAGGATGGAGGACTGTTTGGACTTCGCCCTGCAGTGTTCAGTTTTCATTGTCAGGCTGATGATGATGATGAATAATAATAATTTAAAGTAAGGATGTTTCCATTTCAGATTCAGAAGTAATGTATCATAAAATGATAAAGCAAATATGTGAAAAGTATGGCAGAAAGTACACAAAAGATCTTCGTATTAGGGTAAGTTTGATTTGTAGAAACCACGAACCATACGGACCGTTTGCCTTCAGCACATTAGACAGAAATTCCGTCGCGGATCCTTCTCGACGGAACGCCAATACTTGTAATCCTACTTCCTACTAATCCTACTTCCTACAATGCTTCCTACTAATATTGTAAATGCGAAAGTCTGGATGTTTAGATGTTTGGATGTTTGTTACTCAATCACGCCTAAGCGGCTGAACGGATTTAGATGAAATTTGGCACACGTATAGTTTATAACCCGGATTAGGACATAGGCTATAAAATTCCTACGGGAAACGTCTCATTCCCGCGGGAATAACAATTTTGAAACTACTGAACCGATTTGAATAATTCTTTCACTGTTGGAAAGCTAAACTATCCCCGGTGAACATAGGGTACTTTTGATCCTGGAAATGTGGGGAGGAAGGGGGGATATTTGAAAAAAGAGATTACGCGCGGGTGAAACCGCGGGCGGAAGGCTAGTTGCATATAAATTACAAAAAGCGGGCACACTATGCGGAAGATCGGTCGCTCCGTCGCGGACAATATTTTTATGAAATTACATGTAACCGTTCCGTCAAGTATGCCGAAAAAGCCCACTTCGTAGCGCTAGCGGCACCTGCGGAGTGTGCTGTGTGGGGCTCGAGACTAAAGGTATTCGTTCTACTTCCCACTTAACTCCCCCAGTTTCCCCTTTACACCCGAAACGGGGAAGAGCTGGCGGCCAATCTTTTACTAACAACAGATATTTTATTAAAATTTGCAAGCACAGGCGCAAACTCTATATCTTCAGTCTTATAACACGGTGGGACTGCACTCTGACACGTCCGAAGAGAGATTTGGCGTATGACGGCTTCACATACTTTCCGAGCTATGAGGCTATGGGGGTGTTCTACACCGTCAACTTCCAACCTACGATCTGTAATTGAGTATTTTCGAAACGGAAAAACCCAATCACAAACTATTGGTCCCACTCGGACTTGAACCCAGGACCCTGACTGAAGCGGCCGTCGCTTTAAAATACGACCTATTAAGCCACTGCACTACGGAGACAGTCATTTCATATAATGAAATGGGGTTATTCCCAGTTGCCCCCACCGGCATCGCCCCCACTGGGGACAACTGGGAATACGTAAAAAATAATGTCCCAGATGCCCCCGGTGCAGCGTTACCAGTTTTTATTTTTGCCAAGTCGGGACTTTGGTACTTTTTGAGTGAAAATAGCGGGATTCTTCCGTCAAAAGTTGCAACGTATGTAAGTAATCAAAGGTTTTCAAATATTTGTGTTTTTATTTGACTTAAAAATTACGTTTACGTGACAATAGATAGCAAAAGTAGCCATCTCAAGTAGCCTCTTCCTCCCACACTCTTATCTACATTACGCGCCTTTCTTTCTCAGCACTTGGCACGTACGGTCGAGTTCTCCCCGAAAAGCGGGACTGGGCCTGTCCCGCGCGGGACATTTAATTTTGATTTTAAAATCGGGACGTCCCGCCAAAATCGGGACGTCTGGCAACGCTGCCCCGGTGCCTCCTTTGAAGAAGCAACTGGGAGTACCTATAATTTTTAAATATTTAAACGTCCCAGTCTTTCCCACTTGATACGCCGTAAAGTATAACTAGATATTATTTCCATATGTTGCTAGAAGTAAGTGAATAATGTAGCAATTGTTTAAATATTGAATAAAATGGCGAATGGGTGACATCCTATACCATTTCTTATAAGATGTATGGAGTGACGGATCGCGAGCTGTGCCTGACGGTGGTGAAGGAGCTGAAGATGCCGATATCCGCAGACGAACTTGAGTTGCAGCTCAGCGACATGGCCAAGAAGGTGCTTCCTGCGGCGCCTCTCAAGAATGGTAAGGTACAAGATTGTCATCTAATTTGATCCCACGTTAAACCACGTAGCCCATCCGATGGTAAGCAGCCACTGCGGCCTATTCCATTGAGGGATACAGAGGCTTAAATACTGGGCTCCTCTGATATTCGAGCTTTTTTGCATTTCACGTACTCCAACATTAATATTGCTGGAACACATTAAAGCGGTTATATACAAAGTACTCTGGGGCGGTTATGGCTGGAGATTTATCTTAAAGAGGTGGTAGTCAGATGAACTTTGAAAAAGTCCTACCTCTAACCAGACCCAAGGCGGGAATCCCCTACCACCTCTGGGTTTTATGACCCGAACGGGTCAAATACACGGTTTTCACCGAGGTGTTAATTCTCTTCCCCAAGTACTAAACTAACTAAACTCAATTCACTCTGTATAACTCTGCTGCATTCCCGAAGAGTTCCAAAAAGCCATTGGTCCTGCGCCTGATCTTTCTTCGTTCGTGTCAGATTGCTGTCACCGTGCTATGTGTGACCCCACACTAGCGTCCTTTGAGCGGCGGCGTCTTGCCGGCGACCTCCCCACACTAGCGTTTTTTGGGCGTTGCGTCTACGTGGCTACGCTAGTGTGGGGTCACAATAATGTAAGTGTATGTGAGTGAGGGAGGGAGTGCACCTGTGCTTGCGTACTCACTGCAGCACTATAAAATATCCTGCAAACTTGGTTTAAACTCGACTAAGATGAAATATTAATTTATTATTATTTGCAGGAGCTGAACGTCTGCTGTACCATCTCCACGACTACAATATCCCGTTAGCTCTCGCCACTAATTCAACGGAGCAAGCAGTGCGTCTTCATTCAGGGGCTAGGCCAAGACTTTTTGGCCTTTTTGATCATAAGGTAAGTCTGCCTTTACTAGCCTAATGTCCTGCGTACTATCCCATGACTGCTTGACCATCCCATGACTGGTCTGAATCACCAAGTTTCTTGGGTGATCCTCCTTTTGAGCTAATCCGGCCTAGAGCATCTGGCCGGGGTACCCAGAAGGCCACAAGGCGGACACTGGGTCTGGCTCGTCTTTCTTTGGGTGTTGAGAAACCGGTGGAGCAGAACACCTCCTCTGATAGAGAGCCCTATAATGATGTTCTTGTCTACAGTCGGAGCTCCTTTAGCCCCAATTATCCTCTTGATATTATTTAAACACCACTTATAAAGTAATAAATAAATAAATATCCCGGGATACCTACTATTCACGCAGCGGAGTCTAGTAAGTACCAAACTAAGCATTAGCTTGTACTAAGGGAGCCAGACAACGTATAAACATTACTTATATACTTTCTTTTTTAAATATATACCTACATAACTAGACATAGAAACACCCAGCCAGACCAATGCAAAAAGATATTGTTATGTTCATGCACAATTGCACATAAAAGCATTATACCGCGCGGGGATTGAATCCGCGACCGTCTAACACCAAAGAAGAATAAAAACTTTTTTTCGAAAGTTTTATATTTCTCTTTTTTTCATTCAGGTGTGCGCCAGTGACCCAGAAGTGGACAGAGGAAAGCCGCATCCAGATATATACCTAGTGGCCGCGAGTCGATTCCCGGACAAGCCTAAGCCTATACAGGTAGAGTTGTTATATAAGGTCACATTTTATTAAGGGGCAATATTTTATAAGAAAATCAATTTATGTAATACACACACAATGCATGATATATTGTTTAAATATTCCTAATAGTTTCATTTTTAACGTTTTCAAACAAAAAAAATCTAATATTTTTGGGAGCAACCTGTGTATGAGATGAACTTTGCATGACCCTATTTTCATTGATGAAATTATCGCCGGTCTCTTTCTTTTGAATCTCTCTCTTCGCAAATGTCATTTTAAAGCGGTTCTACTTATCGCCGTTTCTTTTTCTCATTTCATTCAATAAGTGTTACCCTGCACACACTACATAATACCCTAATATTGAATTTTTAAATTTTATTTTGAAATATGACTTACCATCACGTTTTTTCAAGTTTTGGACTAACAATTTATTGCACTCGTTATTTAGGTATACGAGTATCATTAACGATGTCTAATAAACGATGTTAAATACAAAGTGATCGATTTAAAATAACAATGTGCATTAACTTGGCATGTTTCAAAGTCAATATTTACAATTCTACTATTTAAAAATTTACTTACTATTTACAACAATTGTTGAATGTGCCGAGTCCGACCTCCATTTGCTACACACAATCTGGCACGATCAACACAATGCACAGCAGTTAAAACCTCCCGGTCACTCGTATATCATAGCGTCAAACGCACTTACGATTCGCGCACTCGTCACTGCTTTACGAAAATATTCGACGAACTGAACGACACTCCCTTGTAGTCCGCACCTAAGAATGTTATGTAGAATATGTAGCGCATCCGGACGATACGACATTTATTTCCATTTTCAAAATAATTATTACTGGCCAGAAAAACACAAGAAAAAAATAATCAAAATGTTGTATGTAGTATCCGCTGCAAAATAAACAAAATTAGACAGAAGGCATGTGTAGTGATGTTTCGGCGGCACTTTGTGCAAATGTCGACACTCCCGAACCTGGCCTTTCGACTTGCCTCTGGGCGGTTTCTTTAAAAGAAGGTTTGACTCACGCGACAATAATGTGGTTAAAATAAACTGAGTGTGTGCATGAGGGAACTATGGAGCTGGCGTTTCAGAAAACTTTGCTTTTAGCGCACGAGGAGAGACTCTCCGACATGGTTGGTATTAGAGACCACCACACAACGACGACAAGTAGGTAAGTACTTAGCATGGTAGTCAATCAATGAAGTCACGAACAGCTGAGAACACGTTGTTTGTGTCGATCTCACACAAACAACACTTGCAGTTTTAGTGCGCAAGTGTGGGGAAGTAGGTACTTAAGTAATTAGTGCATTTTAAATTTTATGGGTACGTTCAGTCATAAACTACCATAGTTATTGGCCGTAGTGCCAGTTTGCGTTGCGCGGAGCTGCTATTTGGTTACCGTATAGGTAACCACTTTTAGACCGTAAGTGGTCATCCTCACATATGCTTTTATAAGAAATTCTACATTTTGAAATGAAGACAAGGTTGAACTATTGTAAATTACCCTAGATCTAGCGACAACTTCTCACGGTGGTAACACTAATGGAGGCCGGCCATCAAGTGTGAGCAAGAGCGCTATAGCTAAAGAGCGAGAAGGCAAGTAGAGAGGCGGGAAGACCCGCAAAGTAGTTCCATATTGTGTAAAGTTGTTTGACATTGACTTTTCTAGTATCGATAGTAAACAAGCGTATTTCACGTAATACACAGGTTGTAGTATTTGACTATTAAAGCAAGATGAAAGTCTTCGTTTTTCTCGAAAACTATCGTATTAACAAAGAAAATATACTGTATGAATATCTTTTATTTTTAGTGTAGAATCAATTTTTAAAATATTGCCCCTTAATAAAATGTGACCCTATATAATATATAAATATTACTACCTTGACATAATCATAAATAAGAATTTATCTACATCCAATATGTCTATTTTATAGTCAGGAGTAGAGATGGGCATACACCCGGTATTTACCCATTCTGGGGGTAAATACCCGGTATATACCCGGTAAATACCCCAATCGGGTAAATGTGCGGGTTTTTTCATTTTATGGAATAAGTTTGTTTAATCAAAAAATAAAAACAGTTTTAAAGTATTTTTTAATGGTAGTCCGTTACTAGGCTTGTGTCCTACTCGTTCATGTCCGATTAAGGGAATAGTTCGTTCAACTGACCGCGTACGAACTATTCTCTTCTGATCGTTCAAATCGGTCTTCTAGTACATTTCATTCACCATAGTTATGCGACATTCGGGATCAAATGACCGTTTACGGGTGACTGAGCGGTGAGAGAGAAAGAGAGTTGAAAGATCAGAGACGCGTGCGTGTGAGCGTGATGGACGATGTACGAGTACGACTGATTTGAAAATTAGTCTGTTCAGATCAGATCAGGATAATTTTGTTTGTTTTCTTTAGCGAAAGTGAATTAATTATTGTAAGTTTATGTATACATGTTAAGCGTTTATTGTACTTTATATAAATGTTAAGTGTTTGATATAATATTAAAATGACAGTCCTAAGCAAGGAACATTTTTACTAGAAAGGTCCTAAGCCTGCAAAGTATGAAGGGAAACAAAATTAAATGTGATCCGAGCCTCCGGGCCTCCGGCTCCGGTCCGACTGATGTCATAGTGATCATTGAACTAAATGAACTAATAGTACTAAAAGACCGAACTAGTACATGTGAACGATTGTCCTAGTTCGGAGCGTTCCGTTCAGTGACCGAGTAAGAACAAGCCTATCCGTTACGTTTAGGAACTCTGGTAAGCTTATAGGACGTAACTCGTCGCATGAATTCTTATTTGTTCAATCTCCATTTGCACCATTTTACAGTAGAGACATTTTATTGATTATTTAGAGTATTTAATTTGATTTCTTACAACTGTCGTATTAAATAAATGGCTGTTATAGTAAAAAAAGTATATTCCAAAAATAAACATTAAAAAGTTTAAAGCTTACGTTTAAAATCAACCTTTTTTATGGAGGTTGGACAAAAAACCACGTAAGTAATTTCGTATTTGGAGATTGAACATTACTACAATGGAGATTGAACATTTTGCAATCGAAAATACTCAGTACTTATGTGTCTTAAGAGCATATACAGGATGTTGGGAATTAACGTTTTGGGTATAGCAAATAGTATAGGTAGTACGGTAAAATAAAGATAGGCACAAGTGAAGTTTTATTTAGAGTTAAGACGTATCTTAGAATAGTTCATTGTTTTTGATATTTATAGTTTATAGTCTCCGTTATGTTTTCTTGTTTGTATAATTTGTCTGTTTAATGTCTTCATAGTTTTAAGAAATTTTTGGTATTTAATTTTATAAATTATAAATAAATAGATAACTCGGCTCTCCTTCTACGGTAATCCAGCCAGTCTGTTGCCGTCTCGCGGCTATTTCATTTAGATGTAGAATTTAATCTGAAATCATAACAATGAGATTTTAAACATCCTGTACAACAAGTTGGCGATACGCAGTGACGACCTACGATGTAATGAAACAAAAAAATACAACTTACTGATCTCTTTCTATAGTTGTAATTATGTTGTTCGCTTTATGATGTGTTAAGGACATTTTTTACACCTTTTCCGATGCTTTAAACACTTCTAATAAATAATATAACTTAAATTAACACAAATGCGTGCTAACAACTCGCTTGGACGCGAAAGAATTTAATATGGCGGCGTATTGCATCATCAAAATACGCTGCCGTGATTGGTTACTCGTGAGGAGATTGAACACTTAAGCACGAATTTATTGTTCGGATACACGTTTGGTGAATCTCCACGGATTTTGAACAAATAAGCATGAAGTTTATATTTACTAGTGTTGGTTAAAAAAAAACTAAAATTGTTACTGTATACGTATTTAAGGTCCAAAAAGCAAGTATCCTATACCAATCGATCAGGAAATTCAACCTTATTGTAACCGCATTTAAAAGTGAAATTCGTTAAAATGGTCGGTTGAACAAATAAGCATTCATGCGACGAACTCTTATGAGAAACGTTATTATCTTATATTACTTTGATAGAACACATTATTTAGAATTTATTGGTCACAAATGGAGTAGCGCGTGACAATTTTTCAAATATCCTACAATCTTCGCGACAAGAATACACACTTTTCTTTTGTTTAAATTTCAAAATTTTCGGAGCCTATTCAATACAAACAAACAATCAAATCTTTGCTTTTTATAATATTATTAGTATAGAAATCATTGAGGATGATAACTGCGACAGCTGTCATCGGATTGAGAGCAATAAAGTTTCACGATTGTTTGGCCGACTCCACCCACTTAGAGAGGTTGGTTGTTGTCATCTTTCACTTACACTTAATAATCGATTGCGAAGGTTAAATATTGTTAAAATAGTTTTGTCACTTTAAACGCAACTTTTGACCGCCTCCGTGGAACAGTGGCTAAGCCGCTCGAGTATCTGCTGCCATAATAGCTCTGGCTGTGTTCCGACAGTATTAAAGTGGGAGCCGATGGGGATCAGCTGATGATTCTAAAGTCTGGCAGCACATTGAGCGACGCTGGTGAAGTGTCCCTCAATGGAATAAGCCGCAGTGGCTGCTTACCATCAGGTGGGCTGCGTGCTGCGTGTCTGTCTGCCAACTGACTGAGTACAAAAAAAAATTCTATCTATTGATTAAAAAAAGTCATCTAGGGTTTTTTTTTTTGGGTAAAAAATTTAAATGGTTATGCGATTTAAAAATGAGAACAATTTCTTCACCTGCCATAGGTATCATCCTAAATTTTAAAAACTATATAGCTGGGATATTCTCTAAAAAAACCAAACGGAACGCATTTCGTTCGAACAGGCCTGCCGCCAAGGTCACCAAGCCAGACAAATAGCGCCAAATAAAAAAAAAACTGAATATTCGCATTCGCATTTGTATTCGCGAATGTTGGCAGCAGATATTCGCATTCGCATTCGTATTCGCGAATGTCCGAAATATGACATTCGTTACATCACTAGTTCCTAAGTCTTGTTGTTTAGGCTGGACGTTGGTTGTCAGTCAAACAGTCAGTTTCCGTTATTTAATATAGATAGATAGATATAGCTATTCGAAGATTTTTTGGATTACGTAGATGGTGATTTTGTAATAAATTAATCGGCATTTTCCTTTTTGATCATTACTAGTTATATTCCCCAGCTGGGTTTAAAACCCACCGCCCGTAGACGTATCCGTTATGAGAAACATCGGATCTCTTTACCTTTGTAATCAAATTCACCAGAAACCCTAAAAATGTCTGCCTTTTACAAGAAAAGTATCAAAAAATGGAAAAACCCTGCATTTGGGTAAATACCCGGTATTTACCCATTTCGGGTAAATACCGGGTGCAGGTAAATACCCGGTGTTTACCCGCGCCCATCTCTAGTCAGGAGCGATGAGCAAACGCCCTACATTTAGATATAAGTATCTGTGGCTGCATCGTAATGTTTACATTTTAGTATCGGTAACCGATACTTTAATTACGTTCAAATTTCGAACGTCTTCTTAAAAAGTAAAAATTAATGGATTTGAAGCTAACATATGTAAGCAAAACATCTTGATGTATTTTCAAAGGTACCAGGAGAGCATAACTGCAGCGCGCGTAACTATTCAAGTTTGAAAGACGCGAGCTAGCCTAGCTTCTTGTTCTTCTCTGCTCTCCTGGTACTACGGATTATATTCCACGCGGTTTCACATCGATCCTGACTTTAAAATAGACATTTATCGTATGAATGAAGATAAAGTTATGTATGTGACTGTACATAATTAGGCATTAAAATACTCATGTGATCCTTTTATGAAACTCACTTCGTTCGTTTCATAAAACCACATTCGTATTTTAATGACCCTCATTATGCAACAGTCACATAAATAACTATATTGTTTCTACTCACATGTTTGATCTTATGCAGGTGGGTTCTTCCCCGAAACAACAGAAAATGAAATGATTTATAATATCAGCAATTGGATTCATCAAAAATACTTGGAACTGTCTCCTAGATGTCTCTACCACTTATAGCATATTATTAGGCTGATATTTACTTGTTCTTTCAGTGTTTAGTGTTTGAAGACTCAGCTTGTGGTGTGGAAGCTGCCAGGGCGGCTGGTATGCAAGTAAGTTAGTCTAAGATCCGAACTAAGGTCGATCTTCACCGAGTTGATAATAGAATGAAACTTATTTTATTATGAATTTAGCATATTAGAAAATATATTAAAAATGGGTTGCCTAAAAAAATCCTGGACCGAGTATGTTTAATTGTATTTGAAAAAAAATTTTTTAACAAAATCCCCATTTTTTGCAGACAACCATATTATATCAACGTGTTCATAATAAAACAGCGCTTATGATGATATTAAAAAAAACTATTATCCAATTAGGTGAAATTAACTGGTATCGACACATACGTGTTTATACCTGACAACCCAGTAGTCCCCCCACGTAAATAATAGAAAACCCAACGGCTGCACATTCTATACGTTTTGTACGTTAAGTCAGGACATAATTTTCTTATTATCTTGTTATTTCAAAATTTCGTTTAAAATCATTAAAAAAAAAAAGAAAAATTGGTTGGTCCAGGATTTTTTTAGGCAACCCATTTTTAATAAATGTTTTCTAATATGCTAAATTCATGATAAAATAAGTTTCGTTCTATTATCAACTCGGTGAAGATCGACCTTAGTTCGGATCTTCTACTAAGTGTACCTAAGAAAATCACATCAAAACGAAAAAGTATGGAAATTTTAGTAGCGCCACTGCGGGGAGTAGCGGAACTATTAGAATTCACAAACTTCGATTTGAATTATTTTTCATTTTTCATAAATTTTCCGTGCTAGCCCATCTGCTACTAGCCTACTATAATTACTGTAACTCAGTACTTGACTTCGACCCTGGAATTGAACTGAAGTCGTCGAGATCACGGCCAAGTACTGAAACCACAAGAGGAGCGCGTTCAGTTTAGCTAATTGCCTGTAATATTTATTCTCTTTTTTTAAAGGTAGTAATGGTGCCTGACCCAAGGCTCGACCGGGAGTTAACACGCTCTGCCACCATCGTACTGAGGTCCCTGGTCGACTTCCAACCAGAACTATTCGGCCTTCCGCCCTTCGACGAAAAGCCAAAAGAAAACCCACGAAAAATGACTATAAATCCCAGTTAAAAGCTTGCTAGCGCCATCTGTCGTTCAGTAGAAATACTAAGTTGTTAAGTACTTTTGTTTACAACGCCATCTATTATTGAATAGTGGCTAGTTAGTGATATATTACTTCTAAATTTTAATAGATGGCGCTGAGTAAATTTTTGAGGCGCTATCTGTCATCAAATTTGCAAACTAAATTTGTTTTAATTTAACAATTTATTTTAAAGTTTTTAATATTACATTAAAGTTGTAGAATGTTTCAAACGCTAATCTAAATTTTGTTTTGTACTTATGTATTAATAACGTTGTTTCTTACTAGATTTGTGTTCATAAATGTGGTGTAAAATAAAATTCAATTTTATTGGACCATAAAGTTTTATTTAACCAAACCCATTATACAACATACAATTTTAACTTATCCGAGTTAAAACACTATTGTAATGCTATATTATTTACAACTTTTATACACAACATCCAATTTATGTGGAGGGCAACTACTTAAAATAGATATTTGGTTGAAAACAAACATAAAACAAATTGTGACGATTTTATTGTTGTTAAAACAAAATGCTTTACAAACAATTAGGTTTTGTTTAAAAAAATATATCTTACAAACTATAACACAAGTTTTGAATAATATCAATTTAAATTTTAATGTAAAATATAACAAGGATGGTTTTTCTATTTAACCTATACTGTAGGGCTAGCACGAAAATCTATAGAAAATAATTCGAATCAAGTTCTTTGTGTGATGCTATCCAGCACGACCACGGATGATTATTTTAATTTGAATGTGGTACAAATTCATTAAAAAAAATGTACTTTTATGTACTCCACAATTTAAAATTTGTACTCTCATACTTTCGCTAAAATAACACATAGGCCGTGGTCCTGCTAGGTGGAACCTTCCTGGCATGACCACAATAGATTTTAGGTATTTTTATAAACTATATGACGAAAAATTACGTAGATTTAATTGTACTCAAATGTACTCCATTACATTGACCATTTTGAGCACTCTTTAGCCCGTTTTACAGCGGTTTTTGTTTTGCGAAACATCTAGGACAATGTTACCTGCGCCATTATTTCTACGTAGGTAAATTTAAATTAAATTTCATTTTGTAACCGTACATACGTACGACGGTTTATTTTATAATAATCACCTTGCTTTACTCGCTACATTGCTAATTTTTAGGACACATGAAACTAAATAGGGCTAAAGAGTGCTCAAAACAGAGTACATTTGAGTACAATTAAATCTACGTAATTTTTCGTCATATAGTTTATAAAAATACCTAAAATCTATTGTGGCCGTGCCAGGAAGTTTCCACCTAGCACGACCACGGCCTCTGTGTTATCATAGCCAAAGTATGAGAGTACAAATTTTAAATTGTGGAGTACATAAAAGTACATTACTTTTTATGAATATGTACCACATTCAAATTATACTACAATCAGTAACATTGTCCTAGATGTTTCGCAAAACAAAAACCGCTGTAAAACGGGCTAAAGAATGCTCAAAATGGTCAATGTAATGGAGTACATTTAAGTACAATTAAATCTACATAATATTTCATCATATAGTTTATAAAAATACCTAAAATCTATTGTGGTCATGCCAGGAAGGTTCCACCTAGCAGGACCACGGCCTATGTGTTATTTTAGCGAAAGTATGAGAGTACAAATTTTAAATTGTGGAGTACATAAAAGTACATTTTTTTTAATGAATTTGTACCACATTCAAATTAAAATAATCATCCGTGGTCGTGCTGGATAGCATCACACAGTTCTTTGTATGGAAATTATATTAGTTCCTCTACTCGCCGCAGTAGCGCTGATAAAATTCTCATACTAATATCTCATATATATTTTTAACTTTTCTATAATTCCGTGCTTTTCCTACCGATACATAGAAACTATAATTTCACATCACAAAATAATATAGGTGAATTTATATAATGTCCAAGGGATAGATAAAAAACTAAATAACTCCAAAAATGCACATTAATTTGACTAGTTTTACCACTGATCGTAAAGTTTGCTTTAAATTATCTGTCAGATAACAATAATGCTGTCTTTATTTATTAAAAATCCACAAAAGAAGCAGCATTCAAGTAATCTGAAAGATATATTATCACATCATTATTTGTCAGCCGTAAAACAGGTCCTATTAAAAATCAGTGATTTCTTTTCCGTTAGATCACTTCAGAGTAGTAATTTTTAACACATCTTAAAACTTGATTAAATACTTAAAAGTATTAAAATCCACGTTTTTATCATTCCCTTGTGACACACACACACATCCCAAGTAACATATCACTTAACTGCAAGCCATAGCACTGCCTATTAAAAAAGGGCCACAGATTAAACAAAAAAAAAAATAGCGAATATATGAAATATTTATGTTTAGTTCATTTAATATTTTGTTTGATAAAATTGTACAGAACTAAGAAGCAACATTGAATAGGCTGCCATGTTACTTGGGACTCGTGACCACAAAAATACTTATTATGTACAGATGACCTCAAAAGCAGCTAGTTAGTAAAATACCCATAAGTCTTCTACTGCAGTTCAAAGGCCTCTATCATTGAAATTAAGTCATTAGAATGCTGGACATATCTCAGACAAATATGACGCAAACTCGAGCTGTTCAAAATCCGAAAAAAAATTACCCGAACCAGAATTAAACCTAGGACAACACAACCCGATATTTAAATCACTAGGCGTTTAATGTATAGATACTGTTGAGACCAACTGTACATTTAAAACATAAATGGAAAACATGTTTTAATCCAAATGATTATACAAAAGGTGAGCATTAACATATAAAATGCTTATTTAAGTTAAAATATAAGTAATTTCGAATACAAGTATACATTGTGCTGTATTTTCTAAATCACAAATTAAAATTTAAAACTACTATGACATTAGATTAAAAAATACTTTTTTGTAGATATAATATCACATTTTCAAAATTTTCGTTAATTTATTTACAAATTTATTTACTTCTCTTAAAACCTGCGAACATTACAAATACAAAACATTTAAATATATCCACTTCATAATATTTTTTAATCGAATGACTGAGTGATTGAAAAGGTAATAATTTACCTAAAATTGAAAACAAAAAAAAACTTAAAGAAATAAAAATTTGACTATTTTACAGTTGGTAGACAGGCACGTAGCCCACCTGATGGTAAGCGGCTATTGCAGCCTATTCCATTAAGGGACACTTAATCATTTACTTTTTTACACTCTTACGCTCGGTTCACACATGATCCGTTTTACTGTCCCGGTTTATCGTGTACGTCTTTTTTCGTCAATGGCGTATGTATTACTGTATACAGAATACTGTGCCATGTGTGAAGTCGCTCATACAACTACATACGCCATCGATGAAAAAAAAACGTATACGATAAAACGGAACAGTAAAACGGACCAGTGTGGACCGGGCGTTAGTTTATCATTTTCAACTTTAGCTAAACCAACATCATTCTAATCATATCTTAAAACAACTAATTTCTCCCCATTTTTTTTTCAATATTTTCTTTTTTAATTTCATCAGTCTCATGGGAAACTAAATAATAGGCACGCACCCCTCCATTATTAACAATCTGGCTTTATTACATTAGCCAAAGTAATCCAAAATCGAATCCTGGTCCTTTTATGAATTCATATAGAATTTGAGGCATTGTCGAAAATGTAGGGCAATTCATTCCAATTTTTTTTTGTGATATATAAGGTGAAGAATTTTGGAACCATAAAGGCCATAATGGCAAAGATACTAATATCGTAAAATGCCAAAACCTTTTGAGTGACTCATCTCATCAAAATCAGTAGAACCGATAACCGTTGGGGTAAACGGGTTCTAGAGTGGAGACCGCGTGTCGGTAAACGTAGTGTAGGATGCCAGGTGGAGTGACGATTTGCGCAGGATAGCAAGAGGTGGATGCGAGTAGCCGAGGATCGAGCAAAATGGCGAACATTTTAGGCCTATGTGATTTATCTAGCCATTCCCATAAAGATGTAAGCTCCATTACCGTAACATTGCCAGTTACGGTCAATCGACTTAAATTTTTAAAGGAATTCATTAATTTTCCGATTGCTTTGTTCCGATCTAGTCAATACAAGTCCAGTTATTACATTGCAGCAATTGACGGTCACAACCTTTTAAAGGGAAACCAAACCAATTTAATCAGGGCTACGCAGCCAAAATAATGTATATTTAACGATTCATTTTTATTAATAACTTTTTTTTATTTCTTACTTCGTTGGAAAATATTGTCTCAATCTCATGAAAAAACAACAATAAATTCAAAAAAACAGAAAAGTAAGTTTCTTGATAAAAAATCACCGGTTATTATTTAACGACATAAAATATTATGCAAAAATGATCTTTGTTTGAGAGCCATAATAAATAAGTTAAGCAAAACTTTTCATATCTTAAACTATGATAAATATATCAAAGAATTTTATGTGCATAAAAATAAAAATCTGAGCTCTACAATGTATCAACGAAAAATAAATAATGGCAAGATAATATTTAACTATACACAACATTTGTACAGAATTTGATAATAACGCCATCTAGTGTCGAATAGCTGATTCACTTAACAAGCATGCTTTTATGCAAAAATAGCAACGTTCTTATGGTACCACTATTGAGTATAATAAAACCCAAAGGCGGAGTATTTATAGTAACTCAATTTTAACAATATGTAGGAAATAAAATGGAAATAACAGACTTGTTGTTGTTTATCATACACTCATTCAAACAATTTTTTTGTATATCGTAAGTATATTAAAAAAATATAATATTGGAATTTTTATTATGCATTTTTATAAGTATACCATACGTATTTTTTGTTTTTAATTTTGTTTTTTTTATATTTCAGTTGGCAGACAGGCACGCAGCCCACTTGATGGTAAGCGGCCACTGCGGCCTATTCCATTGAGGGACGCTTCACCAGCAAGCGTCGCTCAATGTGCTGCCAGACTGTAGGCTCATCTGTTCTTCGAGCCTATATTAAAATCCCGCGAATTTTAACCAAATCATTTTGCTTTCATTTTAAATTATCATCATGGAATAATGATTCTGTAAATGTTTATTTTACGTCAAGTGCCTGACAATTTTTCATCAATTACACTCAATTTTACATTATTTTTCTTTAAATTATGTAATGATTTTTTGTATTCATCATTGATATTTTCACGTGGAATTTTGTTATCAATATGGATTTCTTTCTTTATATTATTCTGTAGTTTCATTTCATTAAATTTTTTATTGATTAAATCATATCTTTCCTCTTTAGTAAGATGTTTATGGTTTTTAATCAAATTCTTATTATTACAAACACCATTTTTACCATTTAACTTTTTCATCTTTTCACCTTCTTTACTTGATTCTTTATTTTTGTCATCCTTCTCAAGAGTATTACTATTTGAGTTAACATTGTTACTATCAGAACCATTACAAACAGAATTGTCATCACAACTATCGATTCTATCAGTATCTTTGCCAATATCACCAATATCGCTATTGCCAATATTTTCCCCATCAATTGCCTTACCTTCTGCCCTCATCTGTTCTTCTCTTTCCTTCTCTTCTGCCCTCAACAGGTCTTCTCTTTCCTTCTCTTCCGCCAGTCTCCGATCTTCTTCCTCCTTCTTCTGTTTCTTTTCTGCCAGCTCTTTCCTCTTGAGTTGGTTCCACCAAGGCATAAAGCGTTGGAACATGACCCTGGACCGATGCTGCGGCTTCAGAACCCAGGATACCGCCATATCTACATCTGCGATCCTGAAAATTGAAGAATTTAACATCAATATTAATATTTCTGTTGGTTCCTAATGTTCCTAAATTATGTCAATCTCCACAAGGCGGGTACTGGCTTGTTCCTTGAGGGTAAAGAGAAACCGGGCTTAGTAAGTAGTGAAAGAAAGAAAACATTATCAGGTAATGAGACGCTTAGCCTCGTTGATGTCCCAACCCTGCGGTAAAGGTCCGTATCCTTTTGTTGGCACATCAGGTACACCAAAATGAGTTAAAGTAAAAAATGCCGAAACTCAAAGTAGTAAGTATCAGTATCGCACTAACGCTATTTTAAACCTCTTCTGTGGTAATCTATTGTCTCTCTTTACTTTCTATACAAAAATAATCCTTACGGTTTTGTATTACGATAGTTTTTACTTTGTCCCTTTTGTATTTAATTTTTAATAATAACATTAATTTGTTAGAAGACCAGGTAGTAATACTCTGGTGTCTTTGTGTGTTTTTTTTTTGTCTTTTATAACTTGTATTTTATAAATTTATAAATTTTTATTTTGAAATTCTGCTGAGCATTTTGTCACGAAAGCCGCCTATGGATTTATTTTTGTGCATATTTAAGTTATAGCCAGGCGTTGATGGAAAACATCGGGAGGAAACCTGCAGTCAGATGTCAATGGCTGTGTAGCCACGATTCAATCATCGTCGTATCAGCCTATTAATGTCCCACTGCAGGGCAAAGGCCTCCATTCTTGAAATCAAGTTATCGCTACAATGATGGGTACTGGCTTAATCACTACGCTTGCCAAATGCGGATTGGTGATCACAAGCCCGAGCTGTGTCCGAAAAAACCGACACAAAGTTAGCTCAACCCGGGAATTGAACCCAGGACCCCGTGATCTAGGCCCGGTACTTAAATCACTAGACCACCGAGGCGTCATTGTAAATTGTCAAAATATTAATGTCCCACTGCAGGCCAAAGGCCTGACAAATGATGAATGTAACAAAGACAAATTATAGACATTGTCATTATAACATCATTACACTGACAGGTGCGGGCTTACTCACCACGTTTGCCAAAATCATTTTCGTCGTCACAAACGGAAACAAATTTTGCCCGACCCGGGAGCCAAACCTTTTTTTTATACTACATCAGTTGGCAGCAGGCACGCAGTCCACCTAATCGTAAGCTACTGCGGCCTATTCAATTGAGGGACACTTCACTTGGCAGCGTCGCTTAATGTTCTGCCAGACTGTGAGCTTTTCTGATCATCGAGCCTTTGATTACAAGTGCACTGGCTTCCACATTAATATTGCCGGAACACAGCCCGAGCTGTTAGGGCGGCAGATTTCACCTGTAAGGGTAGTAGCTAGCCAGTCGGACTCTGTAAAAGCCCTACCACCAACCAGACCCAAGGCGGGAATCGAACCCACAACCTCCGGGTTTTATACCCGAGCGGCTTAGCCACTGTTCCACGGAGAACAAAAAATACACACCTCCTCTTAAACCGGTCTCGATCAAGCGCGTACCGCTCCCAATGCCCAACGCGGGCTTGACGCGCCGCGAACGCCCAGACTCGCATCACGTGCACCTCCGGTGGCTGGGACGAGAACTGAACCTGGAACCAAGGAGGGAAAAATGTCAAAACATGTGGCGCCATCTATGATTAATATAAACAACTGTTGAGTATAAAGTTCAGCTATTGCACGACAGATGGCGTTCATTGCTTCTAAATCACGCTTGTGAAAGAATACAAGCATTTTTTTTTACATTGTACTTTTATTACTAGTCAGAAAATATAATATGTGATACTATTAAATATTCATCTATTAACTGAAGAAATATTCAACAAGTTTAAGAACATACATACTATGTATACATTTTCTAGATTTTATTATGTCTAACATTCACAACAATATCTCAGTCAAATGACAATACATCTTTCATTTTAAAACATCGCCATTTGTGAAATACAATAGACGATTGTTCAATGAAAGGAAACAAGTAGGTAGGTATTCTACTACATACATAGTACTTGAGAGTTCTATTGTTGAAATTTATCAATGATAGTCATCAAAAATATATTTTTATTACGGTAGGTCAGTTGGCAGACAGGCACGCAGCCCACCTGATGTTAAGCGGCCACTGCGGCCTATTCCACTGAGAGACACTTCTCCTGGAAGCGTCACGCAATGTGCTGCCAGACTGTAGACACATCTGATCTTCGAGCCCCTTATTTCAAGTGTACTGGCTCCCACATTAATTTTACCGGAACACAGCCAGAGCTGTTATGGCGGCAGATTTCACCTGTGGGGGTGGTAGCTAGCCAGTCAGACTCTGAAAAAGCTCTACCTACAACCAGACCCAAGGCAGGAATCGAACCCACGACCTCCGTGTTTTTGTACCCGAGCGGCTTAGCCACTGTTCCATTGAGGGGTTCAAAAATAGAGGCTTTTGCCCTAAAGTGGGGTGGGACATTAATAGGCTATGCTTAGTTTTGGACTAGATGGCGCTATGTGGAAAATACATGTAAATACCCGAAGCCAAACATGGCCATGCTTGGTCCTACAACGCAATAGTGATGTAAAATTAATAAAACTGACGTCATCAATGACTCGTCATGTCGTGGCTGACTCAGTGTGTGACGTCACAATCAAATACGGCAGACTGTTTATAAATAAACAAGATCTTGTTACTACTTCTGTGGTATTCACCGGTTAACATGAAATTGAAGACAAACATCACCAATTAGGTATCTATATTTAAATAAAAATGAATTGCTGTTCGTTAGTCACGCTCAAACTCGAGAAAGGCTGAACCGATTTGACTAATTTTAGTCTTGAAATATGTGTGGAAGTCCAGGAAAGGTTTAAACGATGAGAAAAGAGGAAAAAATTGTGAAGAAATTACTGAAGTAAGTGATTCGAAGTTTACCAAGTCAGCTAGTTTGTCATAAATGTAGGGCCACGGAGGACTATTGAAATGAGAAAATTAAAAATAATATTAAAATCTATGTAAATTGGTAAATACTTATCATGCACTTAGTTTAGTATGTTTTTAAACAAGCCATTCGCCACCTAGTGAATTCTATGAGGAATCTATAAAATACTAGTAGGTATTATAAAGAGGAATAATTTGATTGTTTGTTTGTATTGAATAGAACCGATTTAAACGATTCTTTCACTGTTGGAAAGGTACTTTTTATCCCGGAAATGATGAACCTATATTTGAAAAAAGATTTTACGCGCGTAAACCTCCTGGCCGCTAGTTTCAGATAAAACACTTGGAGAAAGAGTATATTTATTTATGAATATTTGTCTTCAAATTCTAACCAAACGCACCACTGACTCAGCATATGAAAGACTGACTCAGTGGTTGCAGGTTCACGTACATGAAATATCATTTTAAGTGGTGTAAGAGTTTTGTCTTACTCACTGGTTCAAGGAATACTTGTTGTTGTGAAACAAAGGTGTCCTTTTTTATGCCACGAGGGTGGCGCTTAAGCCTACGGCCCGCCTGATGGTGCGCGGTTTATACTTAGTCACTGAGCAGACAGGCACGCAGTCCACACCTGATGGTAAGCAGCCACTGCGACCTATTCCATTGAGGGACACTTTACCAGGAAGCGTCGCTCAATGTGCTGTCAGACTGTAGGCTCATCTGATCTTCGATCCTTTGATTTTAAGTGTACTGGCTCCCACGCTACGCTTGTAACACCAGAGGAGGCATCACTCACCGATCTTGTCATTTGGAAGGAAAACATAACATTCGCAGCGAAAAAGGTTCTTCCCACTGCGAACCATGTCCTCTCCAATTTAGCTCTAGTTAGCCAGCGGTTATGGTGCATAGCATTCTCCTCCGAAAAAGAAGTACCTATCTGTCATTGTAGCGATAACTTGATTTTGTGTCAAAATAAAATAAAAATAATAAAAATAAAATAATATAATGATGGATGCCTTTGCCTTGCAGTGGGACATTAAAAATGCTGTTACTACATTTTGTACGGAAATGCGAATAAAACATTTTGTATGTATAATAAAAACAAAATGAACGATTTTACTTAGCCTTGGTACAACTTGGGTGATGGCCAATAATAGTTAATAATGAAACTTTTGTGGCAAGGTTGAAAATGATTAGAAAACTGTTTTAATGAGGCTCGACGAGCCATTTGGTGTAGTGGTCGAGAAGTCGGATATTACACCAAAGGTCACGGGTTCGATCCCCGCACGGTGCAAACATTTGTGTGCATGAACATGTCTGTTTGTATCGGTCTGGGTGTTTCTATGTATAATATGTATGTATTTACAAAAAAAAATTAGGTAAGTAATGTTTATCCGTTGTCTGGCACCCATATTATTATAGCACAAGCTAAAGCTTAGTTTGGGGCTAGATGGCGCTGTGTAAATAATGTCCAAAGATATTAATTTATTTATTTGACGCAGATTTCCATTGCATTTGTCCAATACCATAATTAAGGCTTTCCAAAGGAAAAACAAAAATCTATGAATAAGAAAAGCACAAAATTAAATAATCCATGGATGAATCTATTAAAAGCATAATGTTTACTATCGAGTTCATGAATTGGGTTATAAACTGTCTCAGTGTTGAATGAATGGAGTTTATAAATCTCAGTGACAAGTTTCAGAGATTTTTCATTCACATTACCAAACTTCATACAGTTGACAGACAGACACGCAGCCCATCTGATGGTAAGGCTAGCGGCTAATTCCATAGAGGGATACTTCACCAGGAAGCGTCGCTAAATTAGCTGCCAGACTGTAGGCTCATCTGATCTTCGAGCCTTCGATTTAAAGTGTACTGGCTCCCACATTAATATTGCCGGAACACAGCCAGAGCTGTTATGGCGGCAGATTACACCTGTGGGGGTGGTAGCTAGCTAACTAGCAAGTCGCTCTGAAAAAGTCCTACTACCAACCAGAATCAAACCCACGACCTCCAAGATTTAATGAGAATTATAATATATATTATATATGACCAGGAAAATGAAAAACCTGCTCTGGAGGCGCCACATTAGCTATGGTTATAGCAACACTTGGTTGCTGTGGTTATACAATATTAATTTATTTTATTTATTTAACCCTTTCCCCGCCACGCTTTTTTCCGAAAACGGTGCCCCACACGCCAAGACCATTAAAAAAAAAATTCCAAAAAATGATTAGGTTATACTCAACTCATTCAGGCAAGTAAAACTACAACGTTTCTTGATCATGTTTTTTTGTCTGATATATCAGACATTGGCGTGGTGGGCACGAAAATGGTTTGTCTGATATATCAGACATTGGCGTTGAAAAGGTTAAGCTTCATTGCACGAAACGATTACAAAAGGCGGACTCACAATATCCAATAGTAACAAGGCACGGTTGACAATTGACATCACACTTTGACATAATAATAATGAATGAAATCTTACTGTTTTTATTAAAGAGTGTTGCCACTTGAAGAAATTAGTTCCAATATTTTTCCGCAATATGGCGAGGTTTTTTATTTTATTGATTGGGCTATACATTTCCTCTCTGCAATTGCATTATGCAATAATTTCAAAGTTTAAAACAGTCAGTACAGTCAGTAACAATTAGTTGCGGTCGGAACATTATCACACGGTTGATAGCGGTCACTTCGGTTTTACAATTAAATCACGTTGTGAATGTGGCAATTATAAAACAGAATACGTATTTTTTTTTATACTTAGCTTTATTTATATACAAACAAAGAATAGTTTCTATCAAAGATTCAGTCTTCAATTAGGACTTATATGGACAACTATCAAAAAGGTAAAAGTTATTCGAATAGAGCAATGAAATATGAAAAACCGGCCAAGTGCGAGTCGGACTCGCCCATGAAGGGTTCCGTAGCAGCAAGTATCATCATAATATAAAAGTTCTTGTAGTTCTTTGTAAGTTTGATCGACGTTTTTTTTATATTTGAGTTGATTGAATGAGAGGAAAATTGCGGTTTACGATTTATGACGTCTTAAAAAAAAACTAATTACTTGATCTCGTTCAAACCAATTTTCAATGGAAGTTTGCATGGTAATGTACATCATATATATTTTTTAGTTTTATCGTTCTCTTATTTTAGAAGTTAGAGGGGGGGTGACCAACATTTTACCACTTTGGAAGTGTCTCTCGCGCAAACTATTCCGTTTAGAAAAAAATGATATAAGAAACCTTATTATCATTTTTAAAGACCTATCTATAGATACCCCACACGTAAGGGTTTGAAGAAAAATTTTTTTTTGAGTTTCAGTTCTAAGTATGGGAAGCCCCAAAAATTTATAAACTAATTACTTGATCTCGTTCAAACCAATTTTCAATGGAAGTTTGCATAATAATGTACATCATATATTTTTTTTAGATTTATCGTTCTCTTATTTTAGAAGTTACAGGGGGGGGGACCAACATTTTACAACTTTGGAAGTGTCTCTCGCGCAAACTATTCAGTTTAGAAAAAAATGATATCATTTCAAAAGACCTATCCATAGATACCCCACACGTAAGGATTGGATGAAAAAATTTTTTTTGAGTTTCAGTTCTAAGTATGGGGAGCCCCCAAAATTTATTATTATTTTTCTATTTTTGTATGAAAATCTTAATGCGGTTCACAGAATACATCTACTTACTAATTTTCAACAGTATAGCTCTTATAGTTTCGGTAAAAAGTGGCTGTGACATACGGACGGACAGACAGACAAACAGACAGACATGACGAATCCATAAGGGTTCCGTTTTTTGCCATTTGGCTACGGAACCCTAAAAATCGGACCATACAATTTGTATTTGGGTTGTTCTCTTCAAAAAAAAAAACATTCAAGATCTAGAATTTAGCGGTGTCAAACAGCCTGTGCCTCGGAAAGCGTGTGATCCTCTGTGGCCGGACCACAATTTAGTACTCAGATGCTATAGTTGGAAATAATAGCTACCTAAAGTCTACTTTCATCGGAATATATCTATTTTTTTAGTACCTCAATAGATAACTTTTTATTGAACAATTTATGTGGTCCGGCCGCAGAGCAGTACTCTCTGGCCGCGCCACTTCAAAATTGAATAAAGTATAATGAACTATTAAGAAATTAATATACAGAAAAAATCTACCTAAATAGTACCTTGCATACGACAACTTTTAAACCAATTAAACCCATCATTTAAGGACTTATCGGTCGTAGAATGTGGTCCGGCTGGAGAGCATACTCTGCAGCCAGTCAATTTCGCAATATGGCTTGACCACCTCAGATGCTATAGTTTGAAATAATAGCTACCTAAAGTCTACTTTCATCGGAATATATCTATTTTTTTAGTACCTCAACAGATACCTTTTTATTGAACAATTTATGTGGTCCGGCCGCAGAGCAGTACTCTCTGGCCGCGCCACTTCAAAATTAAATAAAATTTAATGAACTATTAAGAAATTAATATACCGAAAAAATCTACCTAAATAGTACCTTGCATATGACAACTATGGTCCAATTAAACCCTCTAGTTATGGAGTTATCGGTCGTAGAATGTGGTCCGGCTGGAGAGCATACTCTGCAGCCAGTCAATTTCGCAATATGGCCGGACCACAATTCAGTACTCCGATGCTATAGTTGGAAATAATAGCTACCTAAAGTCTACTTTCATTGGAATATATCTATTTTTTTAGTACCTCAACAGATAACTTTTAATTGAACAATTTATGTGGTCCGGCCGCAGAGCAGTACTCTGTGGCCGCGCCACTTCAAAATTAAATAAAGTAAAATGAACTATTAAGAAATTAATATTCCGAAAAAATCTACCTAAATAGTACCTTGCATACGACAACTTTGATCCAATTAAATCCTTTAGTTAAGGAGTTATTGGTATTATAATAATTTCGGCACATTCTGCTAACATAGTAACGATAATTCTACTTATAATACGAATTGCTAACAAAATATTGGAAGGCGTTAAAAATTGTGAATTTTTAATTATTATAAATAAATATATTTTCATAATAATGAGATCATTATGAAAATATATTTGATTTTCGTAAACTTGTACTTATTTAACCCAAAATTTTTACTTACTTCGTCAAATTATCTACTTATTCTTAGGTAAGTAGGTAACCAGCAAGTGAACCTTTTTGAAAATCATTATTAGTAATAAAAATAAAAGTTTTTAGATAAAATCCAGGTCATTTTATAAAGTACTTATTATGTATTTTTGGTTGTCATAAAGAAATAAACAATACTTCTTTAGATTTGCTGAAAGTAATACTCCCTAGCCGCGCCACATACTTTAAAGTATAATTAATCAAAATGAATATATTCTTGAGAGCAAAATGTATCAACGAAGGGTAGAGAAAAGGTACTATTATTTGAATGTATTTATGGATAGTAAATATTAAATATTGCGAAATTGACTCGCTGCAGAGTATGCTCTCCAGCCGGACCACATTATATGACCGATAACTTCTTAACTAAAGGGTTATAATTGAACCAGAGTTGTTGTATGCAAGGTACTCTTTAGGTAGCTATTATTTCGAACTATAGCATCTGAGGTGGTCCGGCCATATTGCGAAATTGACTGGCTGCAGAGTATGCTCTCCAGCCAGACCACATTCTATGACCGATAACTCCTTAACTAAAGGGTTTAATTGGATCAAAGTTGTCGTATGCAAGGTACTATTTAGGTAGATTTTTTTGGTATATTAATTTCTTAATAGTTCATTTTACTTTATTCAATTTTGAAGTGGCGCGGCCAGAGAGTACTGCTCTTTGGCCGGACCACATAAATTGTTCAATAAAAACTTATCTATTGAGGTACTAAAAAAATAGATATATTCCGATGAAAGTAGACTTTAGGTAGCTATTATTTCCAACTATAGCATCTGAGTACTAAATTGTGGTCCGGCCACAGAGGATCACACTCGGAAAGCACGTTAAGCCGCGTTGGTCCTGCGCCTGATCTCTCTCCGGTCGTGTCAGACTGCTGTCACCGTGTTAAGAGAGTGAGGGAATAGGGAGTGCACCGATGGTAAAGATTGGCCGTCGTATAAGACAGTATGCCACGCACTGTTGGTGTGTTACGTAGTGTAATAGATCCATATCGTCGACCTGGTTGACCTCAAGAGACCGTAAAGTGTGACGTCACATGTCTATTAGCATGCAAGTACTCGACTAATGAACCTTGGCAAGCACCTTGTTTTTTACGAGTTTGTAATACCGTTAGTAACCTCTTGTAGACATGGGGTTAACGTAGTTAGGCTTAGATGAGTAGAAAGATAGATCCGTGAAACGGAATGTTAAGAAGTGCGTAGAATGGAACGTAGATGAGGGAGTGAGAAAAGTAAAAGTATGGTACAGGTACCGACAAACTTCTTGTACATCGGGTGGGGATTGCGCAGAACACGAATTTTAACACGCCTGCGCGCTATTGGTCAGAAGCATAACTCTGACCAATAGCGCGCGGGCGTTCGGGAGATTCGCGCGCGCTATTGGTCACGCGCAAGTGCAAATGCACGAACTTTCCCCCTCTCCGTCGACCGATATTCAAAAGTTTTCCGGTACCTGTAGACGACTGAATGAGGTGAAAGGAAAAGACTATTTCAATAAGAAGAAAACTAGCAAATTCTATTTTCTATAAAAGGTACAGTCAAAAGCACGTCAGACGTAACACTTTGGACTTTGTACCGCTCTTATGTCGGGGGCATAAGCGCTATTATCGAACTGCAAGTGTATACCGTGATGTGCTGTTGACTGTACTTTAGTTTACCTGTAAAAAATTCGGGAGTCAGGAATAAATAACAGGTAAAGTTACCAAAGTAATGTAACTTAAAGTATCCCATGGAACTAAGCATTATCCCGGAATTAAAGCAGTATAAATTACTTTCCCAATATCCAACCTATATCTATACTAAATGTCTTCAAACACGGTTTAGTAGTTTAGAAGTGAAAGCGTATCAAACAGCCATACTTATAATAATATTATATAGTATGACTAGCGGCCGCCCGTGGTTTCACTCGCGTGGTTCCGGTTCCCGTGGGAATTAATCAAAACCCTTTCTTAGCGGATGCCTACGTCATAACATCTACCTACATGCCAAATTTCAGCCCAATCCGTCCAGTGGTTTGGGCTGTGCGTTGATAGATATCTATGTCAGGCAGTCAGTTACCTTTAAGTTTTATAATAATATATGTATGTATAGGTATTAGATGGATCAAAACAGCCTTTAATCTTAAACCGATAAAATTTACAATTTAGTATTAACTTTTTTTGAAGATAATCGGAAAAATATCCAAAAAACCTGCAATTAAAGGAATTATCATAAATTTCAATTTCAAATTGACTCCAACCAGATATCAATATCAATTATAGTATGTAACCTTGAATATAAACACTTAAGTAGGTACAGTCAAAAGCACGTCAGACGTAACACTTTGGACTTTGTACCGCTCTTATGTCGGTGGCATAAGCGCTATTATCGAACTGCAAGTGTATACCGTGATGTGCTGTTGACTGTACATAAACTGACATTTGTAATTATGTTTTAAGAATTCTTCATTTATTTATCCAGCTTGGGCAATTGGGCTTTTGATTGGAGTAATGAACTTTATACTTAACATAATCAACCTACCTATACTCAATTTCGGGTCGGATCGTAAAATTATTACAGTTTTTTTATACTAGGTCAGTTGGCGCAGACAGACACGCATCCCACCTGATGGTAAGCGGCTACTGCGGCCTATTCCACTGAGGGACACTTCGCCTGGAAGCGTCGCTCAATGTGCTGCCAGACTGTAGGCTCATCTGATCTTCGAGCCTCTGATTTCAAGTGTACTGGCTCCCACATTAATATTGCCGGAACACAGCCAGAGCTGTTATGGCGGCAGATTGCACCTGTGGGGGTGGTAGCAAGCCAGTCGGACTCTGAAAAGGCCCTACAACCAACAAGACCTAAGGTGGGAATCGAACCTACGACCACCGTGTTTTTATATATGTCGGGTGGTTACATTCCCTCTAATATGGTTGAGTGAAATTATGGCTGGCACATACGTCATACTTGTGCTGCAGGTGCCACCTTTGGGCACTGGTCTTCCAGGGCTCACAGATTTTTCTCGATTATACCTAGTCTCATTCTTATACTTTATACTGTATGGCTTGGTATTCTAAAACTAATCAGTAATTGTAACAAACAAATTGTAAACAAACATGGCGATGAAAAAGAGTAACTGTCGAGTTTCTTGCCGGTTCTTCTCGGCAGATGACTGCATTCCGAAGCCGGTGGTAGAGTCACTCTGTAATTGACGATTCATAAATACTTGATACAAGTATACATGAATAAAGAATATTTTGATTTTGATTTTAGGCTTAGCCAGCCACTGTTCCACAGAGGCGGTCAAAAATGTCGGGTCGGATAGTAGGTGTTTTTTTATACTACAAAGTTATGGCTCAAGCCTACGACCCGCCTGATGGTGCACGGTTACCGTTTCGCCTATCCTATGGAGATGGACGCTTGTAACACCAGAGCATTACTCGCCCCGTGCCGAAGGTAAAAGCCTTATTTTAGAGGAGAATGCGTTTATGCACCATAACCGCAGGCTAGCTAGACCCGCGGCCGTGTGTGAGACTCGAGACTCGCGTCCACTACCCACTAAACTCCCCCGGTTTTCCCTTCACACCCGAAGGGACGAGCCGGTGCCAGCCTTGTGGCTATTGACCAGCCCAAGGCGCCGGGCCGACCCTGTAAAAGCCTAAGTTTCCATACTTTTGCTTTTAATAAATTCTAGTACAGTCGACAGCACATCAGACAACCCTAATTTGTCATATTTCTACAACCAATTTTCAGCTTTATTCACTTTACATAGAGTTATCTTTCAATTGAGAACTTTTGACAGATTAGCGTTGATCTGCTGCCGTCCGTACAATAAAATGCGTCATCGTTGTTTGTGTGTATGTAATGTTTTTGTTTTTTGTGCAACTAGTGGTAACTAACGACGCTTCTTAGTTACATGAGTCAACAGTACACACTATCTGTGGTAACGGCCTTTGTACTTTAGAGATAATTGGTCACGGTTGCCAACTTAGGGGTTTTCCCCCCAGATTTAGGGGGTAAATAAGTGAGATGGGATTTTTTTAGGGGTGTTATATTTTTAGGGATTTTTATAACTTTAAATATATATATTTTTTATTCCAAATTCAGCAAAATAAAGTTGAGTATAGTCTCCATAGCCTTGGGATAATCCAATCCAGCGAATCATGTTCATTTTCATACATATCGCCTTAGCGACATCTAGTGCGATTGTTTGTTTTTAAGAGTACAGAGTTGAATAAAAAATAAAACACGAATTCCACCATGTTGTCTATGACAAATATGACAATGACAATGTCAATTAAAACTTTCCTCTTTATAATATTAGTATGGAAGAGTAAAAACAAATTATATTACTGCACATTTTTTATTAATTAATTGTAATTATTTTTATTAAATATTTTTGGGGGGATTTTCAAGCAATTGAGGTGATTTTAGGGGGTTTTGACTTAGGTTTAGGGATAAATATTTTTTAGAGTTGGCAACCCTGTAATTGGTCCACTTATTATAAAGTGGACGGTGAACCGATTTTAGGCCTGACCGCTACCCTCGTGGTATAAAAATAAATATAAAACATGTCAATAATACGTAAGTATGTATGAAAATATTGCTTAACTGCACGTTTTCATTTGCATCAACATTTGGAAAAAAATTCCAAGATCGCTTGAAAACAAATCTATAATTAGGTAGGTAGGTAGGTACTTATAAATTATAAAGAGGAAAGATTTGATTGTTTGTTTTTATCGAATAGGCTCCGAAACTACTAAACCGATTTGAATAATTCTTTCACTGTTGGAAAGCTACACTATCCCCGGGTGACATTGGGTACTTTTGATCCCGGAACTGTGGGGGAAAGGGGGGTAATTTGAAAAAAATATTACGCGCGGGTGAAAATGCGGGCGGAAGGCTAGTTGAATTGAATTATAATATCAGCTTTTCCTACGCAGACATAATAATTGTGTCAACTTGCTAACATATGAAATGAAATGAAATTTTATAAAACCTGTAAACTGAGTTGCGTCCATCTGTTAATTGTTTTGATAAATTATAGTCTGGATTTTGCGATACAAGCTTATACATATAATTATGCTTAGTGCGAAATCCGCTAGAAGTGTAGGTTCTAATTGTAGTGTTCTAGAAATAAACAAATTTTTATTATTTATATACAATTATCAATAGTGTGCCGTGTTGGCAAATCTCTCCAAGCTCCTAATTGTAGTGAAAGAAAAGCACGTGTGTATTATTGTCTTCACCAGTGGTATTAAAATTAAGCCATTATTGTAGACGCCGCCAGTCGGCTTGCGTTTCCAATAATCACATTATCCTTGTTATTGTCACGTGGTATTGATAAGAACTTAATTTCGAAACACGTTTCTTGTGGAACCACAAAATACGGTGCGCTCGAGCAGAAAGACGACTTCGAACAAACCGCCGTTTCTGGCTCGGACATTGTTGACGTGACGTTTACAGACAAACGATTTGTTTCCTGAGATATAAGCTTAACTTACGTGATTGAATTCACGTGACTTCAATTAAACTTGTGTCAACAAATGAACGGTAAATGTATAGACGGATGGAAGGTTTTCTAAAATATTCATTCAACAGATTCAATGATGATGATATGACCTTGACAAATATATCCAAACATGGCCTATTCTATGGAGGGACACTTTACGAGGAAGCGGATAGTATCTCTTGTTCAGAGAGAGACAAGAGATGACACTACTATGCTTCTTTTAGTTCTACGAATGCAATAATCCTCGAGTATACATTTTTATATCAGTCTTAAGCACAGGTCATCCAAGCCAAGTCTGGGAATCATCTAGTTTCTCAGGTGGTTTATTTTTAATATTTGGACTAAGCTAGCACTTAACCACAAAGTTTCCTGATGTTAAACAACTATGCGGTCTACGATTGAGCGCGCTTGCTCAGGAAAAGCCCATTCTGGCCTTGAAGCCCAAGTTGTATTGTGTAGGAAAGATAGATCCCGGCAGAGAATTCTACTCCCGCGCAGTCCGCATCAAGAAAGATGAAGCAAATCGCTTAGTTCGTACACGCGCGGACGTATCTCCACTGTATACGGATGCAATCCCTGACCGAGTCTAGTAGTTCGATGATGGAACGGAGCGGGTGGAACCAAATCGTGCAGCTATCTCATGTTTAAGGCTTAAACGCATTCTCCTCCGATAAGGCCATAACACTTCCGAAAGCAATCATTAAATCCGGTCATTACGACGTCCACATTTAAAATATTCTGGCGCACCGAAATCATGGTGTATGCTTGGTATTTTTATGAGAATTGTTACGCTATATATTAAGAAGCATCTGCCAATGGACATTTTGCCAAAATAATGGATAACAGACCTAATGTATATGCTGCAGGTATATTATGTAAAAGGTGACTGACTGACTGAGTGACCTGTAATAAACATCATTCATTCTGAGAGCTATGGTGGCGCTATGAAGCAAACAATTATATTCGCATCGTCAGTACATAATATTTCTATGATTCGCATATGGTTGAATGAAATGATGGCTGTCACATCGTCATACTTGTGAACAGGTGCCACCTTTGAAGATTTGTGGGCTAATGTATTCTTAAATATATTTCAATTCTTATCTTTGAATGAGAGAATTGTAAGACTTAGTAATGTAGTAAGATTGTATTGATAATTCGGAGAAGAAAGCTTCTATGCACCATATTCGCAGGCTAGCTACACCTGCGGCCGTGTGTGGGACTCGAGACTAAAGCGTCCACTACCCACTAAACTCCCCCGGTTCCCCTTCACACCCGATCGGGACGAGCCGGTGCCAGCCTTGTGGCTATTGACCAGCGCGCCACCTAGCTACTTTTCATCTTGGAACAATTTCTCATTCCTGCGGAATGACCCCACGAGCAGGAGACTACACGCGCCGGACTTCGTTGCCATCCGCATACCATCCAGACACTGATGGCCCGTACCAAGAGTTATAGTTCCTCTTTTTTACTCCGTGCCATTAGGTCATGGAATGCCCTTCCGGCTCACGTGTTTCCTTCCTGCTATAATCCTGGGCTATTTAGGCGGGGCGTGAAGCGGCATCTCAACAGGCCTTCAGGGTGAGGGTGACTGGCTCAATGGGTACTATGCTCTGTTTAGCCAGTCAACCTTATGTTTGGACCTTACATCCGCTTACCATCAAGTGGAGTGAGGTCATCCTGACTGCTTCCTTATTAAAAAAAAACTAATAATACCTAAGTAGGTACATGAACAAAGAAAGCATGTCATGAAGAATTGATTCAACACAAGTAGTCCAGTTTTTGATGACGAATGACTATCATAACAAAGCGAATGCAGAGTTCAGAAATGTTGGAAGACAGCCAATAGGACTCTCGTAGCTAATCGGACAATTGTTCGCACGGTTGATTACCAAGTTAAACGAATATAATATTGGTGATAGGACTCTCTTGTGAGCTGTGTTAGCCTGCTACGCAGTGATGGAAAACATCAGGAGAAAACCTGCACAGTCCAATGGCTGTGTAACCATGATCCAACTGGTTTAGTTCTCCTGTTGAGGGTTACGGAGGTCAGATGGCAGTCGCCAATTTATAATTAGGTACTGGACTTGCCAAATCCTGATGACTGGTGCAAGCATACCTTGACTAGCTTAGGACAAAACGCTCGTAGTAGGAAAAAAACTTTTTAGACTGTTTTAAATGGGGCAGGCAATTCTTTGGACATATCACACGTCGAGAAGACACATCTGTGGAGCGACTTGTGGTGCAGGGGAGAGTCGAAGGCACTAGAGCGCGCGGTAGATCACCGATGCGATGGACCGACCAAGTCAAGGCTACACTCAATGGTCCACTCCATGAATGCACAAGAAGAGCTACAGTACGAGATGAGTGGCGGCGGATTGTAAAGGTTGCTACCACCCCTGATGTGACGACCACGACCACTCTGCCAAGAGTGTGACGACAAAGAAGAAGAAGAAATGGGGCAGTCAAAGAAACAAGTGTCACATCTAGTGGTAAGTGATCAGAAACGCCCATGGACACTCGTGACTAGGGTCTCAGTCAATGCGTTGTTTACCTTTGAGAAAAGAAATTTGAGAAGGGGGTGGATCCAGCACTCCTACTAACGAAGAGCAATAGCGGCGCTACTTCTCACACGTCGGTGTTCTGTGAGAGGGCGGTGCTTCCCCGTTCGAGCCGGCACATTGCCACTGACAGACAAGAACTTTTTTTTTTCGGAGGAGATTGCTTTTATGCGCCATAACCGCAGGCTAGCTAGACCCGCGGCCGTGTGTGGGACTCAAGACTGAAGCGTCCACTACCCACTAAACTCCCCCGGTTTCTCCTTCACACCCGATTAGGACGAGCCGGTGCTAGCCTTATGGCTATTGACCAGCCCATCCCCGGGTACCCCGACTTGAGAGGCCTCAAGTCAGGGTGCGCCTAGGGAGGGCCACCCGAGAAACTAGGTGACTCTCAAACTTGGCTCGAGCGACCTGCAACGCGTGCAATGCGGGCGTTGGGGGGAATGACAGACAAGAACTGGCTGCAGCATGGCAAAACTCAGAGAACAAAAAACAATCATGAACGCCTGTGGACAGTAATGGTTGGGTGCAAACAGACAAAGAAAGTCTTCCCGTCCTTAGACAGACGACTGACGCGCAGTCTACTGAAACTGTCTAAGGTGAACCTACGACACGCAGTGGGCATCATAACAGGCCACTGCATGCTTAACTAGCACCTGTTCAACATCGGCATGACGGACAGCCCGCTATGCAGAGGCTACGTGTATGCTGAAGAAACACCGGTCCACGTACTACTGCAGTGCAAAAGTGTGGACCATCATCGAGCGCGCCTTGGCAGACGGGCTCGCAGCCCACCTAATGGTAAGCGGTCACTGCGGCCTATTTCATTGAGGGACGCTTCACCTGGAAACGTCCCTCAGTAAGCCTACGACCTGCCTGATGGTGCGCGGTTACCGTTTGCCTATGGACGCTCGTAACACCAGAGGCATCACTCATTATGTTGTTATGCTACTTACTTACATAATAGGTATATGAGGGAAGAATTCCTTATGCAATTTAAGCAAAGTACCTAGTAACTTATCAATAAAATTCTTATCATATCAACCGTGAAAGTGAGTTTGGTTATTTTTATCAATTTATGTTTATTGATAATGAACTTCAAGTACCTAATCTTTTTGATGTTTGAAATGTCCGAGGTCAGAGTAGAATACACCCAAAAAATATAAGTACAGACTTCTTCCAAACTGAGACTGATTAGTAGAACACTGGTTAAGTCGTGGGTTCGATTCCTATTTTGGGTCCAACTGACTCGCTAGTCGCTACTAATAAATCGAAACTAAGTGTTTTTGTTTGTCCTTCATTGACAACGCAACGGAACAACAGATCAATATGATTTTTTGTATGAGGACAGTTTAGAAGGTGGCAAGTCACAGAGGCAAAATTTTATCCCAGATAAATATTACATTCCTTTGGGATAACGTATAGTACACACACAAAATAGGTGCATAAATATTTTTTATACTAACTTAAATCTATTTAATTGCAGAAATAAATCTTCTTGATTTATACATAATATGACCTGATTACAAGTATTTAGAAGTACCTATAATAGTTGGATGAGGTAATAGCATTAGAATCAACAAACAAAAAATAATATCAATAATAAACTTAAAATTTAACTCACCTTTTTTGGGGGCTGATTTTTCCTCAGCATTTTCTTGGCCTCAGTGAGGAGCAGACCAGAATCCTTGGTCTCCGTATTCACTTCACAATCCACAATGTCTTCACATGGTATTTCCTCACACACCGTACGAACCGCACAATCAACCTCGTCCACACACTTTGAGTCATTGTACAAACTGTCATCGGTTAAATCCCCAATAGTCCTCGACAAGTTATGTGCCAACTTAGAGATACAGCCGGAATCACTGAGCTCAGAATCAGAGTCCGTATAATCATCATCATCTTCAGAATCATCTCCAAACACATCATTGGTAGTGTAACAGCTCTCCGGATTGTCTTCGAAGACGATGAAAGAGTCCTCTGAATCACAGTCCGATGCCAGTCTTGACCGAGGCTTGGGGCTATCGGTGAAAACTATTTGGAAGGAATCATCACTGTCCGTTGCTGATGTTGAATGGAATCTGCCAGAAACTTCATCAAAGTAATCCATGTCTCTCGGATTTTGTGGAGTGTCAACGGGGATTGTGCTGCCATTATCTTCAGATGTTCTCTTTCTGTCAATACATTTAACTCTGTTCTGCAGTCTTCCAGCTAAGCGGTCTAGTGTTTTGGTTGACGGAGAGTTCTCTGCACTAGACAGTTCTTCCGAATGTATTTCATGTGCAAACATCATGTCATCGTTGATGTGTTTCTTTAATTTCATCTTTCGACGCTTGTCGGTCCCTCTGTGAGGATTCTTAAAGCGCTTGTCTTGTGGTTTATCAATCGGTGCAGTCTTCGCTGGCTTTTGAACCTTATCGTTTGTCTCAGGCAACGATTCTGTTGCAGAATCGGTAGACGTCATCGTTTTGTTGTTCTTACGTCTCTCTTGTAGTAAAGCTTTTAATTTCGATAGTTTATCTTCACAGGATGATACCAATTCTTCTTTTGAATTACCAACAATAGGGTCTGTTTTAGATGGAACTATAATTGCATTATTTATTTCTTTATTTTCTATAACTTCGTCAACTTTGACGATTGGTTGCAATCTCTCTTCGACACACGCATTGGAATTATTTACAATTTCACCTTCCATTTCCGTTTTTACAGGCTTTATTTCATTCTGTACAGATTTACTATTTAAACTATCACTTTTTACAGATGTACAATTTTTATCATTATTTTCTACGACTGGCAGTGTTTTGACTATTTCGGTAGTCTCGTGAACGGGAGCAACTTCTGTCCTCATCCTTGGGGAATCAGTTTGCAGCAGTTCTTCACATTGATACTGGAACGGACTGTAATATTCGATGTACGGATCGTTTGATAGACTCACAAAGTCTTCCGGAGCGAATGCATCTTCAAAATTCTCCTCTACCGAGCCTGGCTCCACAAAAACTTTGCGGGGTCGTCTAGGACGAAACTTGGGTGTCTCCACGGGCTTTGTAGTGAGCAATAAACGTACTTTATTAAGTTTATCCTCGCACTGCGCAACGGCCGATCTACAGTCTTTATTCATGTCTGAATTCAAATCTGTTTCGGCGTTACTGATCAGATTGTGAGCCCGTTCGTTTTTATTTTGATCCTCAGAGCTGGCCGGGTGCCAAAATGGCTGCGACCCCTGGTGGCTGACATTGGACTCGTCAAAACAATCGTAGTATTTGACAGGAGAACGCGGGCGCAGTTGAGACATCGCTCCCGTTATTACGTTGAAAACGCCAGATATAAAGTTTGTAATACCTGAAAATGGCGCCATTGTAGGTGTTTCAGGTTGTGAAGGCCTCTCTTCGGCGATCGGAAACCGATGGTCCACTGTTTCAACGTTCAAAAACTTTTTACTCGGCTTTTGTTTTGGTTCTTCGGATGTGATGATCGAGTCGGCCAAATTCTTCTTCAAAGGGTCTGGGAGCAGGTGTAGGTTGTTGAGCAAATCGTCCCCAAAGGAGTGCTTCATCTCCCTTTTGTGGTGGACGTCTGTGTAATAACTACCTATGGTGTAATGCGGTGGATCAAACACCATCTTGCGTTTCCGCCAGTCCTTCACCAAATACATTTTAACACTACACGACTACCGTAAAGTCTAGAGGGTGCTAAGCCATTACCACTTACGCGGACATTGTTCCGACGCACAATTCACGGATTAAGTGTAAAGGAAAAGGCTTGTAAGCCACACCACGCCACTTTCTTGACACCAAGGAGTCTTGGGAAAACCAATGACTGTCCTGATATATATTTTTCGCGCTACCTACTGTCTCACAACAAATTCTGTCGCACACAATCGCGGATACACTTGCAGATTTGATATCATCGAAATTAAACACGTTGAGCTCCATTGTAGCGTAAATTGCAGGATAAAAACACGTCTTTACAATTCAGCCATTTTGTAGAAATATGCGTCAACAGATAATAAAATAATTGTTGATCAGGACAAAGGTCTAGTGATGTTTAAAATCGAACTTTTTAATCGATTAGTTTTGTTTGAATATTCAATTGTTTTGACATAATAGGTGCATCTTTTATTTTGTTTATTAATGTATTATTCTTAATTTTCTACTCATTGTTTGGAGCACTGAGTACACAATAAAAATAATCCATTCAAGAACTACACAGATTTTAATAGACTCATATAAAATGCTTGCTATTGAAACAAATTGACTTTGTGTAATATAATTATCATCATTTTGTTATTACCTTTGATTACAATATCACTTCGTAATGCCACATTGTATGTAGTCGAGAGCACCTTATTTTGAATTGCTGTTCGATAATCTCGCTAAAACTCGAGAACGGCTGAACCGATTTGACAAATTTTTGTCTTGAAATATTCATATAAGTTTTATAAGGTTTAAACGATGAGAAAATATGGAAAAATTGCGAGGAAAGTATTTAAGTAAGTGATACGATACGAAGTTTACCAGGACAGCTAATACTTTATAAATATAAAAAAGTTAATAAAATCAAATAACAAATTGTGAAATACAATATAAATAAATGTTTATTATTTGATCTAAACAGTGCATGTTTATGTAACGTTTTTTAAATGTATTTTATAATAGGGAAATTAAATGTATAAAGATTTAATGTTAAATTTACGTAAAGTTATATGGTTCAGTCAAGCAAGATTTATTAATTTTTAGTCAAATATATAGGTAGTGTGCAAAATTATTTCAATTGCCTTTAATTGAACAGAAACCATTTAATTGAACAGTTCAATTACCTTAACATGAATAATCGATTTACCATATTATGTCAAGGACTTCCCGACTTTTCTGATGCAATAATCAGTACGCTTTCTATGCCCAGTGCGTTTCCACATACAAATCTTTATTATTTTGTACATTGGCACTGGTTATGATTGGCCAATAAAAAACAATAACATTGCTCGGATTGGTCACTTGGTCAGTTTAAGCTCTAATGTCAAAATGACTTTTAATTTCAGGTGTGTTCCTGTTTTTCATCAATCAAACTATAAATATTTTTTCATTCGCACAAAAAAATATGCTTAAAGGATTTTGGAGATAAAAAAAAAGTTTCATGAACTCGCGCAACTGAGAAGAAACAAACAATTATTATTTGTAATGTAATGAGTCTCAACCTTTTTTTTTTTTTTTTTTTTCTTTTTGGCTCTGCACGGTTTGTGCTTAAGCCACGACAAAGTTTTGATGAATCAGCTTCTTTGGGTTGACTGTTGCTTGTGTTGTATTGTATGTTGTACTCTTGCTGGTAATGGCAGACGAGACATTTTGGGAGGATTTTGTGCAAGGAAAGGAAACGTTTAGGAAGAAAGAAAGAATACGGAAATTTGGAATGAATAGGAACTTTATGACGGATCAGGTAGTTAGGAAAAGCTGTAAGAATAATTTTCACCATTTAAATATTTGTCAAATTAAATTATACTCTTATATTATTTTCATACATAAATACAGAAAGAATAGAATAAACATGGATATTGTTTGTACATAGTAAAGTATTTACTGAGGCAGGAAGAGGGATCTTGATTGACACAAGACGGACCAAAAATGAATTGTGGTCATATAATGGACATGCGAAAAAGATATGGTCGAGGTCTCCTACATCTGTCCCACATACGCAGAGGTCATTGCTCACTATATGCATTCTAGCCAAATGGACAGGAGTGCATACGTGTCCAAGCCTCATGCGTATTAACATAGAGGTACAAGACTTAGATAATCGCATTCTTGCAAACCAAGGTTTTGCTGGTATAGTTGCTTGCAGACGTCTATAATTTTTACCTGTTTTCTGGCTAGACTTTTCCCACATCTTTTCCCAGGACTCCTTAAGAAAAGATTTAGGGAGAGCTAGAAGATCTTGGCAGTAATTCATATATGGAAATATATCCCCACAATCCACAGCATCATTAGCTAGCCTATCAGCTTTTTCATTGCCTTCTATATTTTGATGGCTTGGAATCCACGCCAGATTAATATTAATTTTTTTTAAATGACAATCGTATAGAAGTTTCCTGCATTCAATAATGATAGGGTGAACTTTATTACTTTTAAACGGAAATTTAGAAATTGATTGCAAAGCGCTCTTACTGTCCGAAAAAATAATAGCTTTTTTAAGCTTCATTAGAAGTGCATATTCTAATGCCCTGAAGAGTCCAAAACACTCACCTGTAAAAACAGATGATTCAGGAGGGAGTTTGATTTTTTGAACAATTTTATACTGATGGTGATATACCCCAACACCAACAAGGCCAGACTCAGAGTGTTTTGAAGCATCGCTATATATATGGTGCCAATCATGCCAATCTCTATCTAAAAGGAATTTAAAATTTGTGCTGACCTCGATACCATTTTTGCAAAGGTCCAAATTCAAGTGAACAACTGATAAAATTGTTGTCAAAATCGACAAAAAAGCTTGTTTTAAAAAATGTTGCTAAAGTACATATGAAAAGCATAATATAGAAAGTGTAGTGTAAGAAATTGAGGATTTGTTTATCATCCTTATAAAAGTAATTATTGATCGGTTAGTGAGATTTTTACAAATTTCTGAATATATCTTTTGATTGAATAACTTTTTGTTGATTTGATAGTTGTCTTGTGCATGCTAGCCCTGATTATGGCCTCAACAACGTACAACAACAACCATTGTCAGCAAATCTTGCAGAAATCTTATCAGTATAAGTTATTGTGATGCCTTTGCTGAAGGGTGTTCATGGTCGTAGCCAGCCATGGGCTCAGGGTGGGGTAGCCATGGGCTCAGGGTGGGGCAGCCATGGGCCCAGAGTGGGGCAGCCATGTACCCAGGGTGGGGCGGCAATATAAAATATTATGTAACTAGCAAACTATACTCCCGTCTGGGTGGGGCACTTGCCCCACTGCTCCGCCGTGGCTACGCCCATGTGGGTGTTAACTGTTGTGGATCATATCTACTTTGTTTTCAGGGGACTTGAACTGGACCATAGAACATAGTCATGGGGTCGGAACAGTCTTCTGTGCCCCAGAAGAAGCAAGCTCAACGAGCACCCCCAGTTCGAAGAGGCCATACTATAGCAGTTGCTAATGTTCCAGGTAAAAAGAATTGACAGCCTATGTTGATCTGCTGCCAAATCTACAGGAATACAATGCTAGGAACTGTAAGCACACATTGTTACAACATCGAAACCCACTCGCAGCACAGCTTGCTGCTCTTGGTCCACTGAGACGATTAAAAGGACGTAACATTATACTGGCTGATCCGGACTGGGAAGCCAATGTCCTTTGGAGTGGTTTCAGATGTGGATCGAGCTTTACAATGCCAATTTTTCCTAAAAAAACATCAGCTTATAGTTCTGGGACTGATTGCATGTTATCACAAAGAAAAAAAAATTAATGTACACAAATAATAATATTGTGTAAAAAGTATTTAACTCAACGAATTTAAATATTGTTGGTATAACTTAACACTTTTTTAACTATAACAGAAGTGCTTAAACTATGGGGTCAGATCAAGGTAAATGATGTTGTCCATTATTTATTTTATTTTGTTTATGTTGACAGAAGCTCGGAGGAGCGCGGATCCCACTGCTAGCGGCAACAATTCCCCAGGAGCAAGCGTGTGCTCAGATTCTGAGCTGCCATACATATCTTATACAGTCGACAGACCTATTGGAGGTAAAGTAAAAATATTTTTCCTCTAAATGTATTATGTTCTGATTGTGGAAAAAAACCATTAAATATGCACATTGCATTTATTGAGCTCAGGAGCAAAAACAGACTAATTTTACAAGTGACAGTTTTCAAGATATCCACTTAAAATATCTTATTATAAAAATAAGTTACACAAGTGCAGGTAGTCCTTATCAATACATAACAAAAAGTGAAGCCCCCTTCACAGGGGAACTCTGCCACCAAAACAGCTGTGGCTGTTTTAATTGTTTTGGCAATACAGATGAGGGAGCCAGTACTATAATTAAAGATTTCGAAGATCAGACGAGGCTACAGTTATTAGAGACACTACCATTAGTGGAATAGGCTGTGGGTACTTACTGATGGATTAACAACCAATTTGGTGTTATTGGGTGAGAAATTTGAAACATCAAGAGGTTCTAGGTTCAGTTCCCATACGGTACATACATATATTTGTGTTTCAGTAGACAATGCCTGTTTGTATTGGTTGATTGTTTTTATGTACTATCCGGTTCAGATTCTAATAGGGTATAATACCTTTTGGAATAGAGCGAAAAATGACGTCAACTGCACCTGTCCGTAACGCTAGCAACGCAAAATAATATCTGTGTATGTGTAAGTCATCTTGTATAATAGACGTCAGTGAAGTCATCACGCAGTTGACGTAATTTTTCGCTCAATTTCAAAAAGTATTATCCTAATAGCATTTGAATCTGAAAGTAATAATAAAGCTAACATTGTACATCAGAAGCTTGCTATTATGTACCAGCTCATACCGCCGCCAGCAACCGCTTACTACAAATACAATCCCCAAACAGTTTTGGAAAACCAAAAGTACAGAATGTATTTCGACAGGGCTATTCTTACAGATAGAACAATTCATCACAATAGACCAGACATCACAATAGTGGACAAGATCAATAGAACAGCACTCCTAATCGACATTGCAATTCCAAATACACATAATATTCAACCTACAATTGCAGAGAAGTTATCAAAATACACTGACCTAAAGGAAGAACTGACCCGAATCTGGAAATTAAAGAATGTCACGATAGTCCCAATAGTCCTATCTACTACAGGCGTAATTCCAAAACAGTTGCACAATAGTCTACAGATATTATCCCTACCTTCATCTACTTACATTTTAATGCAAAAAGCTGTAATTTTAAATACATGCAGATTAGTCCGAAAGTTTTTGCAAACAGACACACAAAACACCAACTGAAATCCATATTAATAAATATCTCTGGACATTATTCACACAGCGCCATCTAACCCCAAACTAAGCATTAGCTTGTGCTATGGGTGCCAGACAACGGATAAACATTACTTATATACTTTTTTTTTTAAATACATACATATTATACATAGAAACACCCAGACCGATACAAACAGACATGTTCATGCACACAAATGTTTGTACCGTGCGGGGATCGAACCCGCGACCTCTGGTGTAATAGCCGACTTCTCGACCATTACACCAAATGGCTCGTCATATTAGTAGTATAGTATGTGTATTGCATAGTATTTCACCTGAAATAGACTTGGCTTAGGCCCGTCTATTTCAGTAATCCAGTACCTTGATACTGAGACTAAATAAAGTAGAAAAATAAATAATAATAATAATAATTTATTTTATTTTCCATCACATATATCACATATAAGCTATGTTTCTGGAATCCATAGTACAAGCTATGTAAAGTTTGGGGATGAACAGCACTGTGGGCATACAGTCCAGTATAAAAAAAGTTACTGTACCATTAAATTCCACTTGTTACCAGACTCTCCGAAGACCTCAGCAAAATCCCGTCAGTCGACAGACAAGAAGTCCATCCTTCAACGCCGGCAGCTCAGCCTGCAAGCCAAGAAGAACAAGCGAGCCCGAGACATCGTGGTGGTGAAACAGGTTGAAGATGAGCAGCTCGATGAGGATATCAGGAGACTCCAGGTAACCTTTTTGACTGCCAGTTTTTTTTTTGTTTTTTATAGCAATATGTGGGTACTACCGCAGTGCAAGATATTTTCCCGTGAAATAAAGGTGTGTTAAGCACTTCTGTGTTTCGTGGAAAGGGCACTGAAGCTAGTGAAGTTACTGGGTATATGAGACCTAATAACTGTCGTCTCGGTGTAGCGGGCGCAGGGCGGTGCCAGACAGTAACTGCTTAGTTACTGTTTGGCACTGAACTGTCTAAGGGCAGACGTGGCGCTTACCATCAGGTGTACGATCTGCTCGTCCTGTTACACATTGCAACAAAAAAAAACATAACCACCCAGACTGAATTCTGGAATTAAACTCTTGTAATTTTCTCAATGTTTTTACTTGTTTTAGGAAATTCCAACATTCCTACCCATTATGAGGGGTACCCTAGGCTTGCCTGGGGCTAGAGATCCAGAAGTATTGGAAGGTAAGTAAAAGACATGGGTCACGCTCAATGACGTTCAATAAACAACTAGACACCCAATCTCTAAGAAAAATTCCTCAAAAAACGTCCGAGCGGCTTTGACACTGATGACATTAACACATTCGTTCAAATTAACACCTTATCTCGTGGCATTTAGTGTTTAATGTCAATTGTATACAACTAAACGAAAACTCTGCCCAATAGTCGGGTGGGCAGACTTTTGCTTCGGACAATATTTGAGCGTGATTGTGAGTCTAGTTTTTAATTGAACGTCATTTGTCACGCTATTAAAATATTGATAGTAAGCAGGAATTGTTTGCATATGTTACCAGCCAAACCTGATTTCAGGACAAATTAGTTTGGCCTAGGCTAAACTAATTTAAGTCAACATAGAATATTATTATTATAGTGAACACAATAAAGGTTTTTTTAAGGTTTAAACAAAAAAATAACCACGAAGCCTTCTAACCTATATCCATCCGAGTCTATTTCCCCCTTAGTAAGAACTAGTGCTGGTAGGGAAAAAAGATTGATGTGCAAAAGTATTTTTCTAAAATCTATTCTACTAATATCCTACTTCCTACTAATATTATAAATCGAAAGTCTGGATGTTTAAATGTTTGGATGTTTGTTACTCAATCACGCCTAAACAGCTGAACGGATTTAGATGAAATTTGGCACACGTATAGTATAGTTTATAACCCGGAATAGGACATAGGCTATAAAATTCCTCCGGGAAACGTCTCATTCCCGCGGGAATATCAATTTTGGAACTCCTGAACCGATTTGAATAATTCTTTCACTGTTGGAAAGCTACACTATCCCCGGTGAACATAGGGTACTTTTGATCCTGGAAATGTGGGGGGAAGGGGGCATATTTTTAAAAAGAGATTTGCTATAAATTAGAATAAATTATCGGGTTTGGCCGGTAACACATGCATGTTACAAAAAATCAAAAGTATAAGTAAAAAAGTGAAGTGTCCTTCAATGGCATAGGCACAGTAGCTGCTTACCATCAGGTGGGCTGCATGCACTGAGCTCTATGATAATACGCTCAGCGTATTACGCTGGAGTGGCTATAGACATTGAAATGACAGATAATTTTTCTGTCGATTTGAAGCGTCCCCAATATTGTACTGGGAACTAAAATGACTTCAATTTTCTCTGTCTACGCTTCAAATGGACAGCCATTGACATTGACAATGACAGCATTATCGAAGTTTATCTGCGAAAGTCAGAACTATTATTAGTTCCAAGTACACTAACTACTGCTCTCAGCGCTAATATGGCGATTTTCAAATCGGATCAAATATTTGGTACTAATCGCCTATCCAGTTGTCTATGAAAATCAGTGGCTACATGACTGTTTTCCAACTGGTTTGCCATAAACCCTTTTAGTTAGTGATCACTACCACCCTTGGACTCCTGCGACTTACCTGTTTCCAGGGTTGGACTATAGGCCATGGGTGAGGCTGACGACCAGACTCCAGGCCCACCTTGCGGCCTGTGCTCATCCCTTGGCCGCTGAGGAGATCAGCCTGGCCACCAAGATCAAGGAGGTATGTCTTACCTACGAGGAATATTATTACCTGTTGGGTTTTATGTCATTTATTATTGTTACGACGATGCCCGGCAACGGAGCTTGCACGCGAAAACGGACCTCACTCCTCTACGCAATAAGGTTCATTCTCGCGCGCGCCCGCCTGCTTGTTTACCTGCGCGCGGCCGCCTGCTTTTTACCTGCGCGCGATTGTTTTCATGAAAAGAACGGTCCTGTACAAACGCGTGTCCTCGCGCCAGTTCGAGAGGCTTCACGAATCATCCACGAAATACTAGAGGGCCCGCGCCGGGTATAAATAGAGAGTGAGCGACGCTGCGAGCAGTATTCATTCTTTGGAAAGCGATCAGTGCGAACTATCCTGCGACGTTTGAAGTGAACAGCGTTTACCAGTGTTTGTTTTGAATTGTCTACGTAAAGTGTGAAGTGTAATTGTGTTAAAGTGGTGTATCTCAGTTTAGTGGTTTTAATAAATAATTGTCTTTTCGTAACCGGCATTTAATTTGAATTGACGTACCCCGGTACCCGCAACATTGGTGTCAGAAGCGGAATTCAAGATGCCACGAGAAGACAGCGAGGGACGTGTGACGAGGAGCCAAACTGCGTCTTCGCAAGGAGATGAAGCCGCAAGTACTTCGTCAACGGATTCAGTAGCAGCACAACCACCGGCTGTGGACTTTAACACCCTGGTAATTTTGATAAAAGAGCAAGCTCGTCGACAAGAAGAACAAGCTCGCCGTCAAGAGGCGCAGCTAGCTCAACTACGAGAGGACCAGGCCCGTGGACAAGAAGAACTAGCTCGTCGACAAGAAGAACTAACTCGCCGTCAAGAGGCGCAGCTAGCTCAACTACGAGAGGACCAGGCCCGTTGTCAGGATGAGTTAGCAAAGACTTTGTTGGGGGCTATTGAGAAGAAGCAGGCGGCTTTGGAAAAACAAATTGCTGCTTTAGCGGACGTGGTAAAGCACATCAAGGAGGACGTACTTCAGATGAAGACAATACAAACCCAACACGAAGAGCGATTGACCCAGGTTGATGCAACGCTAGAGAAACACGATGTGATGTTGCAGCAACTGCGCAATAAAATTCTGAAGGTGGAATCGCAAAGCGGTGCCGTACTTCCAGGACATATTGGGTCTCCTAAGATTGAAGTACCCCACTTTGACGGAACAACATCATGGGCAGGATTTTGGTACCAGTTCGAGACGGTGGCCAAAGGAAAGGGCTGGAGCGACGAAGAATCAATGATGGCGCTTACTCTAGCTCTTCGTGGAGATGCCCTGCTGACGTTAGAAAACCTGCCTCCGGATAGTAGGACCTTGGATGCTCTTCATAAGGCACTAGAGGGCAGGTACAGCGAGAAACATCTAGAACACGTGTACAGAGCACAGCTCCGCAACCGCGTGCAGAAATCTAGTGAAAGTCTGCAACAATGGGCCACAGAAATCGAAAGATTAGTTCGTCGTGCTTATGCATCATGTCCAACGTTGGTAGAAGGAACCATCCTGCAAGCGTTCATCGATGGAATCGAGGACTCGGAGATCAGAGCAGCAGTTAGGCTGGGACATCATCAGACCTTGCAAGAAGCTTTGGCCCATGCCTTGGAGGTAGAAGCTGTACGCCAGGACCTTAGAACGCATAAGCTACGGAAAATGGTGGAAAAGGGAAAACCATCCTTGGGTTCAATGTGCTATGGCTGCGGAGAGAGGGGTCACATCCGGATTAGTTGTCCCAAAAGAAGATTGCCGCGCAGAACGACAGTAGCGTCCTCAACCCAAGTGGACGCTGAAGAGCTGTCGTTAAATGGAGCCAGGGCGGTGGGGCAGACGCTGGTTGGTCGACATCAAGCTCCTACTATCACTGTATCACAGATGGGAAATGGAAACAACCTTTCAGTGGAAGGACAGCTGAACAGCAAAACATGTATCTTTACAATAGACACCGGTGCTTCAAGAACCATAGTGCGCCCGGAGTTACTGAAGAGAACTGTCATGTGGGGACGCAGACCTCTACCCATCCTGCTGCAAACAGCAACAGGCCAGCCAGTAACTGTCCTCGGTGAGACAGTGGTGAAGATAACTATTGGAGACCAGACCGTCGACCACAGGGTGCTAATAGCAACTATCACGGATGAATGCATCATCGGATTGGACTTTTTGAGAAACCACAAATGTGTAGTAGACGTCCCTAAGGGAGTACTAAGTTTTCCGGAGCAAGAAGTATTCCTGAAGGATGGATCATCGTGTGCAGTCTACCGCCTGAAAAATACCACATTACCGCGGAGGTCTGAAACTTTAGTACCAGTTAGATTCTCCCCTAATGAGTGTAAAAGACCCTACCAGATCATCACAAGGCTGGATGACCTCACCCATCGGATCAGGCAAGGAACAAGGGGCAAACCTAAGATTGTGCACATTGATCGGTTGGCACACTATGGATCAAATAATGCTCGGGACGAGCATGACTAAGAGGGGGGTAATGTTACGACGATGCCCGGCAACGGAGCTTGCACGCGAAAACGGACCTCACTCCTCTACGCAATAAGGTTCATTCTCGCGCGCGCCCGCCTGCTTGTTTACCTGCGCGCGGCCGCCTGCTTTTTACCTGCGCGCGATTGTTTTCATGAAAAGAACGGTCCTGTACAAACGCGTGTCCTCGCGCCAGTTCGAGAGGCTTCACGAATCATCCACGAAATACTAGAGGGCCCGCGCCGGGTATAAATAGAGAGTGAGCGACGCTGCGAGCAGTATTCATTCTTTGGAAAGCGATCAGTGCGAACTATCCTGCGACGTTTGAAGTGAACAGCGTTTACCAGTGTTTGTTTTGAATTGTCTACGTAAAGTGTGAAGTGTAATTGTGTTAAAGTGGTGTATCTCAGTTTAGTGGTTTTAATAAATAATTGTCTTTTCGTAACCGGCATTTAATTTGAATTGACGTACCCCGGTACCCGCAACATTATTAAAATGATTTTATCTTAGTAGTAAAAGAGATTAATAAAGTTTTTTTTTTAGTCAAATCAAAAGTTTTACGATTATGATAGACGAAACTCGAATCAATAGTACTAGCTGCGTCGCGGACGGTCACCGGCCGGGGCCATTGCCCTTCGCGTTTATCAAAAAAAAAATCCCATCAAATGTTCAAAAATAATTCAAAAAAATGAAAAAAAAATACTTGCATAAATCTAAAGTACTACTGAAGGTGAAGCGTTCTGCTGCGGGAAAACAACGACTAATATACACGCAGTATACTTATTAGATGGGATATTTTTAAGTGTACATCAAAAAAATACTGAAATGTACATCAAAATAACTGATTGCACACCAAAGGTTAGGTTAGGTTAGCAATTCAGTATTTTTTGATGCACAATCAGTATTTTTTGATGTGCAGTTAAATACAACCCGTTTTATATTGCCAATAGTGATGTACAATTTCTGTCCCATTTCAGGCTGACTCAGAGATATCCAAGCTGTATTCCAATATGGTGGACAAACAACGCAGTAACGCTCGCCATGCTGAAAGATTAGCTCGCGTTCACGAGGTGGCCCATCAGCTGTCGAGATGCAACTCTCTGCTCAACCAGGTCAGTGGGACAAAGTGGGTCATGGACGTGGGACATGTGAAAATCTCCATTGGACTTGGGCCATGGGACTATGGATGAAAATTTTGTCTTTGGGAAGTGGGACATATAAAAGAAAGTGGTGTTAGTTACACTATTTTTAACTCAAGAACGGATGAACTGATTTGGCTGAAATTGGTGGAGAGGTAGCTTAGAACTAAGAGGACTAGGATACTTTTTATTGGGTACTTTTGATTCCGGAAATGTTGGAGGAAGGGGGGATATTTCCGCGGGCGGAAGGCTAGTTTATAAATACATATATTATATGAGAACGGGGAAAATTCGAAACGGGACATTCAGATTTGGAAAGTGGGACATTTAATTGTAAAAATGGAAATGGTTTATTTAGACATTGGAAATAGGACAAGGAAAGCGGACACTTTAACATGGGAAGTAAGACATAGGACACGATAATGGGTATTATTTATTCACATTGAATTTATGTGCTAGTGAAATTACTGGGTATATGAGACCTAATAACTGTCGTCTCGGTGTAGCGGGCGCAGGGCGGTGCCAGACAGTAACTGCTTAGTTACTGTTTGGCACTGAACTGTCTAAGGGCAGACGTGGCGCTTACCATCAGGTGAACGGTCTGCTCGTCTTGTTACACATTGCAATAAAAAAAAATGTATTTGTTTACAGACACTTCAAGATATAGAAGAATTGAACCAGCTTCTTCCAGAAGATAAAAGGTTAGAGCCTTTCGCATGGGCGGGAGAACGATGAATCAGAAATTGACGAATCAAATGCTTTTCTCATAGATATCACTGAGCTCTATGATAATACGCTCAGCGTATTACGCTGGAGTGGCTATAGACATTGAAATGACAGATAATTTTTCTGTCGATTTGAAACGCCCCCAATAGTGTACTGGGAACTAAAAAATGACTTCAAATGGACAGCCACTGACATTGACAATGACAGCATTATCGAAGTTTATCTGCGAAAGTCAGCACTATTATTAGTTCCAAGTACACTCAATACTGCTCTCAGCGTCAATATGGCGATTTTCAAATCGGATCAAATATTTGGTACTAATCGCCTATCCAGTGTCTATGGAAATCAGTGATAGATATGAAAACTAGTGGCGACTTATAACATTAAGGACACAAACAACTTTACAAACTGGCAATAGATGGCGCTGAACAACGAATGATTAGTTTGGAATCCTGCATCGCGCAAGCAAAGTAACGACAGAAAAAAACTCACTAGAGGGGAATTGTCATATATAGCCTAACCAATAAAATAAAAAACCTCGCCATATTGCGGAAAAATATTGGAACTAATTTCTTCAAGTGGCAACAATCATAAAAACAATAAGATGTCATTCATTATTATTCTGTCAAAGTGTGATGTCAATTGTCAACCGTGTCTTGCAACTATTGGATATTGTGAGTATAACCATAGCAACCAAGTGTTGCTATAACCATAGCTAATGTGGCGCCTCCAGAGCAGGTTTTTTATTTTCCTGGTCAGGCTATAATTTGTTTAAATATTATTCCGTCAAAAAATAGTTGTGTATACCTCCTTTATTCAGGCTTTTGTGAACATTTTGTATTGAATGGAAAAATCACAAATAAACTATGGATAAATCAAGCAAAAGTATACTAGGGACCGACAGACTTATCTGTTCCGGTGGCGGCGTCGCTACTGTCTATTTAGAACTGTCATTAAATATCGTTTTTGCATTGCATTTCACGTAGTTTGACGAGCCATTTGGTGTAATGGTCGAGAAGTCGCCTATTACACCAGAGGTCGCGGGTTCGATCCCCGCACGGTAAAAACATTTGTGTGCATGAACATGTCTGTTTGTATCGGTCTGGGTGTTTCTATGTATAATATGTATGTATTTAAAAAAAAAAGTATATAAGTAATGTTTATCCTTTGTCTAGCACCCATAGCACAAGCTATGCTTAGTTTGGGGCTAGATGGCGCTGTGTGAATAATGTCCAGGGATATTTATTATTATTATTATTAGTTTCCATTTTGGCCACCGGAACAGATAAGTTTGTCGGTCTAATATACTATTGAGTTCATTGGTTGGATATAAACTGTCTCTTATTTAGCGCACTCCAGAAGTTACTAAAAATGTACTAACTAGTCTTAATGTTACCTATTATCAATAATAAGATATTGTAAGTTACTGAAGATAGGGCTTTTTCTGTGTTCGAAAAGCTGGCTACCCCCACAGGTGAAATCTGCCGCCATAACAGCTCTGGCTGTGTTCCGGCAATATTAATGTGGGAGCCAGTACACTTGAAATCAAAGGCTCGAAGATCAGATGAGTCTACAGTCTGGCAGCACATTGAGCGACGCTTCCTGGTGAAGTGTCGCTCAATGTGCTGCCAGTGTGTAATATCGTGAGGAATGCACAGTCAAATGGGCGATTTTCTGTTAGGCCATTAAAAAAAAAAAGACTTCCAAAAGCTTCACTAGATGGCGTTGAACGAAGTATGTACATGTCGCACACCCGGTAAAAAACAGTCATAACATAAAAACAGGCAAATGTGGTAGAGTCATTTTGTTACTTAATAATAAATTGACTACTTGTCGCACACCCGCCAAAAAACTGTCATACCTAGTGGCAAGGCTGGTCTTACTTTTTTCAGTAAAATAATATTTTCATAATCTTAGTTTTCGCAGTAAAATAATATTTTACTGCAAGGGGTGAGATTTGCCTGTTTTTGTGTTATGACAGTTTTTTACCGGGTGTGCGATGTAGTGTTACCTCTGGTTTTGAATCTAGAAGCCATAATATTTACTCATTCTTCTTCTTCTTCATAATGAAAGGCTTGCTTTGTGTTTTTTATTAACAATTCCGCCAATTGTAATTTTTTCGGGAATGAAAATTACATCTGACATAAACAAAACGTTTCGTTTTATCAAATAAAAGTCATGTCGAAGTAAACTTAATCCCTCTAATTACAAAAAACATCGCTAAAACAGGTTTAAAACTGTACTAGTTAGTACAGGTTTAGGTCCGGACTATTTTTTAAAACTTTCCTTATTACAAAGCAAATACCAACATAAGAATAATTTACTGGTACTAACTCGTTTAGTGCGTTTCATTTTACAAGACTTTGTTTTATGACATGTTTTAAAATCTTTAAATAGGATAGTAAAAATAATAATTCTTTATTTATAAATGTGTTTTGTTAATGTGAGAAAAAGTAACATTTATTTTTACTTTTCTGTTCACAAATTAAGTAATTCTTTTCAAAATTTGTCTTTCTATACGTAGAACGGAGCGAAATTTTTAAAGTGTTATCGTTTTGACGTTTGAAAGTTAGTCCATAGTAAAACTAGGGGCACCGGCGGACTTTCTTGGGTCTAACTTTAGTACTCGAAATGAAGTAAAACTTCGTTTTGTAATAGCGTTTGACTTTAGTCAGGAGTTTAGTCAGGACTAAGCTCGGTTTAATTTTTAAACCACGTTCTGTAATAAGAGGGTATAACGTTTCGTTCCTTGTGACTGGATAGGTGGAACGGCGCCATCTATTGAGAACTAACAAAACGGACTGTCAGAAAATCGCCCATTGCAATGTCTGTGTAGCCATGATCCAGTGGGTCTAGTCCCCTGTCAAGGGTTACGGAGGTCAGACGGCAGTCGCTGCAATGTAAACTGGACTTGCAACATCCTGGATCATGGTGCAAGTGTTCCCTGACTAGTTCGGGACAAAGCGCTTGAAAATTCGTATTTTAGACTTTATTTGTAATAGCATAAAGTTCATAATTTATTGGTTAAATATCTTTTGGATTGCTTGTCATAGTTTTGTAAGAAGTAGGATTGTATGTGTATAGTGATGAAATACTCAGAGGTTCCATAATACACTGGCGTACAAATAAACCGGGCCACTGGGCTTTTTTCATACAAACGTGGTCACTTTAGCGTGCAATGATTATTACGTCAATGGAGAGGCCAAACGCCCAATTGTCGAATCACAGTTTCAAAAATTGCCAAAAACCGCTCATTATTCTCACAAAAGAAAAACAATAAACTGAACTCAACGCTCCATACATCGTACACATGAAGTTTGACTTACTATTTCCTTTTTTAAAAAAATTTGCGGTTCGTGTTTCAAAACTGTGATTTGTTAATCGGGCTTTTGGCCTCTCCATTGACGTAATAATCATTGCACAGCTGCTAATAGTTTTCTATCTATGAGACGCTAAAGTGACCACATTATTTGTACGAAAAAAGTCCAGTGGCCCGGTTTATTTGTCCGCCAGTGTATGTAATCAGTTATAATATAATATACAGTAAAAGATTTTGTAAATTATTAAATAATTACTTAGATATTTTATGATTGTTTTTTTTTTTACCTATTAATTTAATTTCGTACACAAAAGACCAATGATATTATATTACAGACATAATCAATTCGCTTATTTTAAACTAGAAAACACTGCAATGTCATTCTGGTACAGGTCGGTTAACTAAAGCTGGCCCGTTCAATACATTCACACGTTGTCTGTGAATAAGCGCGTGGCGTGACGTCGCACTGAATGCATATCATGAAAAGTCTCTGTCCCTCTCGCGCGCGGTCAATCTTATGAGTACAAGGGTGACGGTTATTGTTTTGCTTTTGCAACTGTTTACAAAGATGTTGTTATTTTTTCAAATTTTATACTAGTGTGAGTACCGTGAACGGGCCAGCTTTAGTTAATGGGATTATATATTTCATACTACAGGGCCCGGCAAACTTCTTAACTATCGGGTGGGCATTGCGCAGAACACTAATTTTGACATGACTGCGCGCTATTGGTCAGAAGCATACCTCTGACCAATAGCGCCCGCGGGCGTCGGGAGCACAGAGTACAATGATGTATGTCGGGAGATTCGCGCGCTATTTATTTTTTTATTTTTAAAACTAAATGAAAACACGTCAGTTTTATTATAATATTTAATTTTTTATTATAAATGTACAAAATTCACCTTATCTTATACAATGTAACATTTACAAAAGTATATTTTTAAAGCTAATTCCAATACTAAATATATAAGTAAGTTTAAGTTTCCCTCAAGTATAATTTAGTTAATTTTTACACTATCTTTGAGAACTATAACACTGGTGACATGAAATTAGATATAAAAACATACTAATATTAAAATACTAATGGTAACAATTGGGCGACGACCCATTTTGATAAACGCAGTCTTGACGATAAAAATACTTAACTAAAAGTTAATATAAGATGCATCATATTATAGCATTTTTCACATAGAATGTGTAGTACAACAGATGTAAATAAATGATATTTCAAATTAAACATAAAGGTGAGTATAGACTACAACATTTCCTCGAGCGTTTCGGTGTAATGTAACATTCCTGCGAATGCTCGGCGTTGTGTTACGGGTAAATGCTTACAGCGAGTGTGCATTTACCCGTAACATTTCGTTGTACATGCGTTCATTCTTCTTTGAAAATGTTCGTCCCTCTTCCTCGCGCCCGCGCTCGTGCAAAGGCTCGACGAAATGTTACACCAATATGCTCGCGTTGGTTTTTAAAAGGCTGTAAAAAAATGGCGAATGCTCGATGTTTTGATACAAGTAAATGTTGTAGTCTATACTCACCTTAAGTCAATAACAAATAAATAAATATCTCTGGACATTATTCACACAGCGCCATCTAGCCCCAAACTAAGCATTAGCTTGTGCTATGAGTACTAGAAAACGGATAAACATTACTTATATACTTTTTTTTTTTTGTAAATACATACATATTATACATAGAAACACCCAGACCGATACAAACGGACATGTTCATGAACACAAATGTTTGTACCGTGCGGGGATCGAACCCGCGACCTCTGGTGTAATAGCCGACTTCTCGACCATTACACCAAATGGCTCGTCAATATTCAATATTGTTTAAAGTATTTTGGATTTGGCAAGGCCAATATTACATTGGACGGCTATCTGACATTGTAACCCTTAACACGGGGAACCAGACCCAATGGATCATCAAAATACAATTGAATAAAGTTGAATTTTCTTTGACACATCCTATGTGAAACAGATTATAAAAGTTATAGACTCAAGATGCATCTTAATCAGCTAAGTATACCTACACCAAATGAGTAAGAAACAGATTATCTATATACAAAAGATATCGAAAATATAGATTTTTTTTACACTGGTTAAATTCCAAAAAAAAAAAAATATATTTTGAAACTGCCCTATAATTTAGCCGTTTTTTTACAATAGTGACTATTCACTGAGATTTGGAGTCAACTTGATATTTTAAGTTTAATTTTATTTTTATTATAGGTACTTACAAAATGGCGACACTTGTCAAAAAAAGTTATATTATTGATTTTAACATTTAAATCAATTTAAAATTTAATCAAAGCCACATTTGACTATCATGGTACTCGTTTCCCTATAGATAAACTTCAATTTATTTATTTATTATTTACATAACTTTTCAACTCAATTCTTAGTTACATTTATTGCATCTTTATCACAAAAGACATAATAAAAACATTAAGAAAAGTAAGTATAGCTTTAGTTAAAAGATAAAGAATAAGCTGCCCGCCCACGTCCGATAAATCGGTGAACGACTTTTTGTAGGTGACAAATAGAACGTACTGATAGCAATGGAGCAACGCACACACACGTCCTACAAAAGTCGGTCAGAAATACCATAGAAATAAAGTCGGTCACCGATTGTCAGTCATACAAAAAGTCTGACGTGGGCGGGCAGCCTAAACACTTCAATAGCATTTTGGATACAGACTATCAAAACACAAGCTCACATACTTATAACCTCAAAAGTCTTTGCACGGCCATTTTGTTTTCCAAGATGGCGTCTAAGCGGCCATTACGGACGGCGTGACGTCAGTGCTCGTACCGAAAAGGAAGGAACCGATGCCGGAGAATAGACCGCTCATCCAGTAGAGGATCAGGCCCCAGAATAAAACCTGGGCGATTAGGTCTACCCACCACATGCTAGAAAAAATAAGATTTGTTTTAGAAAATTGATAAATAACAGACTTAAACATCAAGCGTAGCGGAGCCCTTCCGCTCCCGCCTTAGCATTCTAACCTATAAATTATATTAATTCGTGTCGATTTCCCACTTTGCAGGGATTTTCTTTCTAGAAATTTTACCAGATTTCTAGTAAATTAAAAAATAAAATTTCTAGAAAATTCCCCTTTTCATAACGTAATTTTTGTGAGAACAAAATAATCGCTCACTTAGTAATTTAGTTGCTCACTTTGTAATTTTAACCCATATCTTCCCAAGATACGAAGGACATAAAAAATCTAATATTTTTTTACTGATAACTAAAATTGGGTGTCTAAAATAGAGTAAAAACAAATTTTCATTTTTTTTTTCAGTCATGATTACTGAATTACAGGACCGCACCTTAAATGGGGCGCTGGGAGTATATGCCAATGGGTTTTGTATGGAGAAATATAATGACCAGAATGTTTTTTAATAGTTTTAATATTATTTTAGCTTTATGAATTCATGATTGTGATAAAACTTTACAAATTATATTAATGTAACGATAAAAATTACCTATTTTAGCAATAAAAATTAAGATAAGTAGCCTATTTGGTGGTTTGGAAAGTTTGAAAACTGGATTGATGCCAACCAATTTTACATATTTTGCTGCACTACACTTGAACTTTTTGTGGCACTCGTGGCATAGAACCTGAGATTCATTTCAAATAATGTAATATCGTTATAAATATTGATTCTTATCTAATCAGGAAGGTTTTGTTTGGGAACCATAAGCAAATTCCATATAGGATTTTTTGAAAGATAAAAAAACGCCTTAGCAAGGATCAAATATGTCTAAAATACTTATGTATTTGGTAAAAGACAGAAAGTCGTAAGTCTTCAGGCTAGGCTGCTGCCGGTGAAAAGTATAACTGATATGCGTTATTAGTAAAAACGGGGACATAAGAGTTGTGGTAGCTGAGTTGTATGAAACTCTAACATTCTGGTGGTCACTTCTTCAAGTATATCTACTGAAATTATAGAGCTGTTTTTCTGTAAATATGATAGAATTTCTTGTACATTCGATCTAAAAAGAAAAACGACATTTAAAATTCAAAATAATAAATTTTGGTGAAATCCCATGAACAAATGGGGTCTTCTGTTCCCAGCGCACCTCAAATGGGGCGTTGAACAAAACTTAAAAAATATTAGACTAAAACACAAAATAATGTTATTTGATAAATATTTTCTAAAAGACTAGGAACCAAAGCATATAAAAACCATATCAATTATATTTTATAAATACATTCACATATTAAATTACACACCCTTTTCTGGAACTTAGTACTAACGAAATTCACTTGTTTTCGCCGAATTTAAAAAAATTAATAACGTCTGTTAAAAAATATTAATTGCTGACATAATATTTGTAATATCATTAAGTTAAAGATACTTTTTGAATTTTACCCGCAAATATCATTTTTGTAAAGATTTGACGCAAAATGTTAGTGCACCTTAAATGGGGCGTTAGGTTGATATGGGTTTAATATAATGATTTTTTACTAATCAATAATTAATAAGTTGGCCACTGTGGCGAGTAGCAGAACTTATAAAATCTTTCCATACAAATTACTTTTCACTTTACTTTTCACTTTTTAACCGACTTCAAAAAAGGAGGAGGTTCTATGTTCGACTGTATGTATGTTTTTCAATAGTAGAATACACGTAGGAAACGGTCTCTAAAGTCTAATGTTTAAAGATATACTTACACTCTCATGTGCCTCCGGGCCGCTGGTAAAGTGTCATCGTATTCCTTCAGTATGAAGATCCTGGCGGCTCTGATGCAGTCCTCGAAGTACTTGGATATATCCAAACCTGATGGAAGAATAAGAATAAGTATCAGCCTATTTATTTTATTATTAAAGGCTTCTTTCTATAATAAAAATCATCACAATTACTGGGTACCTAACAGGTCTAGTAACCTGTTAGAATGGAGACCGTGGGATTATAAAGGTGAGTATAGACTACAACATTTACTTGTATCAGAACATCGAGCATTCGCCATTTTGTTACAGCTTTTTTAAAAACCAACGAGCATATTGGTGTAACATTTCTGAATTTAAATAAAAATAACTGATAAACACTCACCGACAGCATCCACCTTATACTCCCGTCTCTCTCTCGTGTTGAGTCTCTGTCGCACGGTCTGGGCGATGTCAGACTTGAAGTCCCATTGGTTGTTTGTGTAGTACTCGAACACTTCGAAACCCTTACTGATGCGGCGATGTACGCGCATTAAACTGAAAATAAGGGAAAAGTCAATCTATCTATCCATTTAATCAGCCCGTTTCCACCCACCATTGAGTATAGCCATCTCTGTCACGCTAACTGTAACGGTTTTGTGCAAGATTCATACAGTTGACAGTACATACACTGAGTTGACAGTTGAGTCCAACTGGCTAGCTACCACCCCCACCGGTGAAATCTGCCGCCATAACAGCTCGTGCTGTGTTCCGGCAATATAAATGTGGGAGCGAGTACACTTGAAATCAGAGGCTCGAAGATCAGATGAGTCTACATTCTGACAGCACATTGAGCGACGCTTCCAGGTGAAGCGTCCCTCAATGGAATAGACCGCAGTGGCCGCTTACCATCAGTTGGGCTGCGTATCTGTCTGCCAACTGAATTAGTATAAAAAAAAGATTCATAGAGTTGACACCGACGAACCTGACTATATCATCCGAGCAACGGGCTGGGTCTGCGTCGCGATCGCTTGGCCACCACACTGTTGTTGCCTTTGTCCATCTTTGGTAATGCCGTCTTGCCGGATAAAATTAAAGCGTTTGCCTTAAGGTGAGTATAGACTACAACATTTGCTTGTATCAGAACATCGAGCATTCGCCATTTTGTTACAGCCTTTCTTTTTTAAAACCAACGCAAGCATATTGGTGTAACATTTCGTCGAGCCTTTGCACAAGCGCGGGCGGTGCGCGGGTGTGGGGTGACGCGGAGGAAGAGGGACGAACATTTCGAAGAAGAATGAACGCAGGTACAACGAAATGTTACGGGTAAATGCTTACTCGCTGTGGGCATTTACCCGTAACACAACGCCGAGCATTCGCAGGAATGTTACATTACACCGAAACGCTTGAGGAAATGTTGTAGTCTATACCTACCTTTATGTCCTACTGCAGGGCAAATGCCTCCTTAATTGAATTCATGTCATCGCTACAATAATACTCGTATAACATAGAAAATGTCGTATATAGTCCGACAATGAAATGAAATGAAATAATTTATTCTTCAACTAGATTTTTTTTTTAATACTTTTGCACGTCAATTTTTTTCCCTACCAGCACTTCGACGTCAATGGCCTGTTGAGGAAAGAAGTGCCGCAAAAAACTCAACAGTTTTGCCTTTTTTCAAAAGTATTATAAATTATAAATTACAAATTCAAAAATTTAACATTATCTGTTCCGCCGGCGGTGTCGCTATTGTCGTTTTAGTATTGCCATTGTGTGCATGAACATGTCTGTTTGTATCGGTCTGGGTGTTTCTATGTATAATAAGTATGTACATATTTACAAAAAAAAGTATGTAATGTTTATCCGCTGTCTAGCACCCATAGCACAAGCTAATGCTTAGTTTGGGGCTAGATGGCGCTGTGTGAATAATGTCCAGAGATATTTATTTATTAAATATCATTTTTAAACTTTCATATTCATATTCATATTCATTTATTTGCATTCATATACATTGATTATAAATTATTACAATAGGTGTTATGCAGTAATATTAGAGATAGTATATGAACCCTGTTAGGGCGTGGCAATTTACTAGACTAAGCAAGTATTACATAGTTATTAGATAGGGTGTCCAAACTTCAATTCTTTGTTTATATAAACCATTTACATTATATTTTGTCGTTAAAAAATTCTTGTATATTATAATAGCTTTTAGAAATAAGGAACTTACGTAACTGTTTTAGAAAAGTGTTTGGTGTATTTTCGTTTTTTATATAGTTAGGTATTTTATTATAAATCTTTATCATCATGGAGTGTGGGCCATCAGTAACCAATTTTAGTTTTGAAAAGGGGACCTTGAATTTATTTGCACCGCGATTGTTTCTTTTTATATTGTAGTTTTTTATAGGGGAGTACAAGTCAGGGTATTTTTTTATAAATTTGCATGATTCATAAATATACAAGCTAGTTAGTGTCAATATGGCATGCTTAATAAAATATGGTCTGCAGGACTCTCTCTGGCCGATGTTTACTAATATGCGAATACATTTTTTCTGCAAAACAAATATATCCTGTATGTCACTGCAATTTCCCCAAAGAATTATACCATATGTTAGCCTTGAGTGGGCGTACGCGTAGTATGCTGACAGAGCTGTTTTGAAGTCCGAAACTTTTTTTAAATTATATAGGGCATATATGAATGAGGATAACTTCTTAGAAAGCATCTGTATGTGCGATTTCCAATTTAGAGATGTATTTAATTCGATTCCCAACAATGAGGTGGAGTCAACGCAATCTAATGGGACATCTTCATATTTGTAGTTAATTTTTAGTGGGGCTTTTTGATACGGTTTGAACTGAATTAGTTTTGTTTTTTTAAGATTGAGGGTTAAGTTATGACTATTTAAATAATTTAAAATTTTTTCTAGAGTTTCATTGAGTTGTTTTTCCAATTCTTTTGTATCTGAGCAAGGTATCATTATTGAAATATCATCAGCGAATATAATACTGTGTGCTATTGATAGTGATGCTATACTATTTATATAGAGTATGAATAGGATGCATCCAAGTACGCTTCCCTGTGGGATTGACCCTTTTATGGGTACTTTTTCTGATTTTATTTTCTCTATTGATCCTGTTTTGTAGTTGATGTGTTCTATTTCTGTGAGTTGCATGCGATTGTCAAGATAAGATCTAAACCATTTTAGTGCTATTCCCCTTATACCAGAGTCGAAGAGTTTTTGCAAAAGAATATCGTATTTTACTCTGTCGTAAGCCTTGCTCATGTCGAGTAGTAGACCTACGGCATATTGTTTGTTATTTATGGTATCTAAAATTTTTTGTACAAACTTATAGACAGCTAAGGTTGTGGATCGGTTTCTCCTGAAACCATACTGATCATTATTGAGTATATTATTTTCGAAAAAGGAGTAAACTCGTTTTGCCATGGCAGTTTCAAATATTTTTGCTGAAGTAGGTAACAATGAAATCGGTCGATAATTATTTGGGTCTGTTTTTTCGCTGTTTTTGTAAATAGGCTTTACTAGTGATATCTTTAGAGCTTTTGGAAAAGTGCCTTCCGTAAAGGATTGGTTTATTAATTTGGTATATGGGACGGTTAGTTCTGTTGCACATTTCTAAATTAGTTTTGGAGGGATTTCATCTACTCCGGAGCTAATCGTATTTTTTAACCTTTTTATTATGTTAAAGACTTCTTTAGCATCAACCTCTTGTATGTATATAGAATTTTCTATATTGTTAGTGTTAGGTATACTTTGATTTTTTATATTATTTGTATCCGAGTTACTTATAGAAGAGAAGAAATTATTGAACGTGTTTGCAATAATATTTGGATCTTCTAAGATGGCATTGTTGATTTTTAGCTTTATATTTTGCTTTTGGTTACCATATTTTTTGTTAGTTTCATCTCTTATTATGTTCCACATAGTTTTGATACTGTTATTCGACTTTTTAAATCTTCGTATATTAATAATTTTTTTACAATTTTTTATAGCCTTTTTTAATACTTTTGTATAATTATATCCTATAGTGATTTTTTAGTATTTTATTTTTGGATCGAGATATTAATATTCTTAGTAATCTTTTATTGCGACACGATACTTTTAATCCAGGTGTTAGATATTTGCTTTTTGAGTTTAATTTTATTTTTATACGTTTTATCGGTATGTATTTGTTAAGCGCTTGTTTTAGTATATCAATGAAATTGTTGTAATTTTCGTCCACGTTATTACTAGCTAGTATTATGTTATCCCAATTTACTTTTCTCATTTCCTTTTTAAATAAATTAATTTTTTCATCGGTAAATAATCGCTTATATGCCGTAAAATAAAGAGGCGGGCGTGATTTTATTGGCAGGCTTTTTGAAATAAAAATAATTTTATTGTCCTTGGTGATTTATTAATTAAAACCACTGTATTTTACAAAAGAAGATTGAATTTACAATTGACATTTCATTTTGCGTTTTTCTTGTTAAACATTTTTTACATAACGCCCGCCAAAAGACGATAAGGCTTTTAAAAAAAAATAACAATATAATACAACCTCTACGAGTTGTGAAACGCCTAAAGGCTGCTATAAATGCTTCTGAACTCAAACTGGTAACCTGGTAACTAATTTCAGGTGAATATCTTTAACAGCTGTGCAAATAAATAGAACGATGTATGCCTTTTGTGTTATATTTGAATTTTAATGTTACAGGTCATGGTCGTAGCCAGCCATGGGCTCAGGGTGGGGCAGCCATGGACCCAGGGTGGGGCAGCCATGGGCCTAGAGTGGGGCAGCCATGGACCCAGAGTGGGGCAGCAGTATAAAATAATATGAAACTAGCAAACTATACTCGCGCCAGGGTGGGGCACTTGCCCCACTCTGCCCCACCGTGGCTACGCCCATGTTACAGGTCCTGCAAGATCAATACCACTACTGCTGAATGGTCTCTGAAGAGCTCTGAACTTAGGTAAGTCACCCATTAACTGTATATTTATTTTACCAGAATGTCTACAGCAAGACACACACATTCTAATTACTTGCTTTATAAGATATTTAACTTTGATTATATGATATTTAGAACATAATTATTATGAAAGGACAATGTTCACATAGTATGGAAAATTCACCCAGGCCCGGCTTAAATGGAGTGTATCTCAAATTACTGGTAATAATGAGTAATTAATGACTGCACAACAGTGTTGGGCAAAATGTAATTAATTACTAATTACAAATTACAATTACAAAATGTAATTGAAAACTTCAATTACAAATTACTGGTAATTGTTAAAAGTAATTCAATTAACAATTACAAATTTGTAATTATAATTGGTAATTGCAATTACTCAATTACTTTTTCGGTACTTTTTAAGTGTAGGTAGTATATAAATAAAATAATTAGGTAATGATTCATCAAAAGTATATTTACGGAAAACAGATCAAAAAAGAGTTATGTATTTAGAATTGTAAAGGCATAAAATAACGTGCAAAATACAATAACCAATAGGTACATAATAGGTAATAGACACAGAAATATATATCTCTGTGGTAATAGGTGATTTTATATCGTCAACAGGTGATTATTGGGTATTAACCTTAGGAGGTGTTCAGGGTACCAACATAAGGGGGTGTTTCTTGGGTATTTATCAGGGGATGTTTTCAGGGTATTAACATAATGGGTGTTCTCCAGGAAGTATCATCAAAGGGGTGTTCACCGGGTTGTTGCATCGGGGGTTGTTTTTAGGGTAATCACATCAGGGGGTGTTCTCCGGGTAGTATTACCAGGGGGTGTTTTCAGGGTAATAACATCATGGTTGTTCTCCAGGAAGTATCATCAAAGGGTCTTCCCAATCTTACCTGCCGGGCAGAAACACTTTGCCCATCTCTAAATATCAGTAATAGTATCATAGTAAAAAATCTGACAAACATGAAAATACACAGTTTGGTACTCCGTTGCATGGCGAATTCGATAATCTAATGCATTCTGAGTTCATATTAAAAAAACACTGTTTCTAACCATAAAAACCGCAAAAACACCGTTTTAAACGGTTTTAAACCAAAATTTTGGTTTTATACGGCATGGTTTGATTCGTTTTAAACCGACCTTACAACCATAGTTGGGAAGTAACATTTATTTTGGTCGGGTTATAGAGGTTACCCGGTCAAAAAAAAAAAGATTTGTTAAAGTAATTGAGTAATTACCATTACAAATTAATGTAATTATAATTACCAATTACTTATGTAATTCATTTACAGTAATTTCAATTACATGTAATTGCAATTAAAGTAATTGAATTACTTTTGGTTCAATTATTAATTAAATTACAAAAGTAATTAATTACGCCCAACACTGCTGCACAAAAGGCATCACCGAATTTTTTTTCTAAAAGTCTCAAATTGCTATTCGAAGATCTGCAGAGGTCATTATTAATGAGGGACGAAGTTATTTAAATAATATTAACTCGGGCATTTTCTTACAGGAAAAATACACTTAAACACCCTTTTCAATGATTTAATATCATTTTATTAAAAAACATTTATGTTACCCCTACAGAGTTTCGAATAGCAATTTCACATTTTTAGAAATATTTCTTTAATTACTCATTTATAGTAATAATTTGAGGTACATTTGATTTCCCCAGGAGACTGGTTTTTTTTTTTGCATTGTCCTTTAACATCAATTGTATTCCTTCATGCAATGTCTTTAAATGAGCATCTTGAACAATCAAATATGACAGTTTACATTTTTTTGTTAGAATAATAGGATGTTTTACATTTAGTGTACAGTTGCATTACATAATTGACCCTTTACTCTTAATATATCTCGTTCATATAGAAATGGACTTATCTTTTTCAACTTATTTATACAAACTTTTACAATATTTATTACCATTCTTTATACAAACAATTTCCTTTTGTAAATTATTACTTTATGACATTTTAACTAGTGTTAACATAGCCAATTTGAGATCAGTTGTAGTCAAATAAATAGGACACTCTAATACACATTCCCTCTTATTACAGAACGTGGTTTAAAAATTAAACCGAGCTTAGTCCTGACTAAACTCCTGACTAAAGTCAAACGCTATTACAAAACGAAGTTTTACTTCATTTCGAGTACTAAAGTTAGACCCAAGAAAGTCCGCCGATGCCCCTAGTTTTACTATGGACTAACTTTCAAACGTCAAAAGGATAACACTTTTAAATTCCGCTCCGTTCTACGTATAGAAAGACAATTTTTGAAAAGAATCACTTAAATTTGTGAACAGAAAATTAAAAATATATGTTACTTTTTCTTACATTACTAAAACATATTTATAAATAAAGAATTATTATTTTTACTATCATATTTAAAGATTTTAAAACATGTCATAAAACAAAGTCTTGTAAAATGAAACGCACTGAACGAGTTAGTACCAGTAAATTATTCTTATGTTGGTATTTGTTTTGTAATAAGGAAAGTTTTAAAAAATAGTCCGGACCTAAACCTGTACTAACTAGTACAGTTTTAAACCTGTTTTAGCGATGTTTTTTGTAATAAGAGGGATTTAGTTTTGATTTTGTGTTTTAAACAATTGTAAAATCTTGATTCTTGATGAATGCATCAACTCTAACTACAATAGTTCACTTAAACTTGAGTATTTTTCAAATATCTTAGTGTCTTTGTAAGTTTCACTTGTTTCACTATTTACACTGATATAAGGCATTGCACTAAAACTCACTTACACTTTTTCTTTCAGTTACTCCGGTTCTACGCAGCTGGACGGGACCAAGGGCAGCGTACCACGTGCCAGGATGGGCCGTGCCACCAGAGTGGGTTTAGGTTTAGGTTTGCAGGGGATTTTCCGTACTTGGCCTCTAGAATGGGCCATGGTCACCAACCCGTCACTCAAACCATTTGAGCTCGGTCCAGAGCTACAGCACTGCTGTGATGTTCCGGAGCACCTCCCGCAGGGTGCCGCTGTTAGGAAGAAGACACGCTCGATGATCGTCCACACTCTTGCACTGCAGTAGTACGTGGACCGGTGTTTCTTAGTCCATGCAGCTTCTGCATAGCGGGCTGTCCTTCATTATCTTTTTTACAATAACTACAGTTGAAATTTCCACTCTGGGTTGTGTGTATTCTTTTTGCGAAGGTTCGAGTGTGCGAATTCTAAACTCAAGGAAAGAAGAAAGTTCTGCCCATGTAGGTAAGTGATCAGCTGATTCTAATCTTTGTTCAAACATTCTATGTGACTCGGGATCAAGTTTTTGAATAATTGTATAAGTAATTAAATGGTCCCAGCTATCGGTAGGCAAACCGAATCTTTTTAGCACAGCTAGACATTCAGTTGTAACATCTAAAAGCTCACGTATACTTTTTGCAGACACACATGTGATGCGCTTTTGATCGAACATCTTACCCATATATGTATTCACAATACTCCGCTTGTTATTATACTGTTTGTTAAGCATTTCCCATATTGTGTTATAATTTACCTCGAAAACTTCAATTTGTTTGACTAAGTTTTCTGCTTCTCCACGTAGACACGACTTTAAGTAGTTGTATTTGTTGTCTTCAGTAAGTGTTGCATTATTATGTACAAACGATTTAAATAAATCTCGAAACGATAACCAATCCTTGTAATCGCCTGAAAATGTACCCAATTGAATCGGTGGGCTATAGGCTTGGAGTAAGCTCGGACCTGGATCCACTACGGGACTGTATTGTTGTTTTGAGACTGACGTCTGGGCCGTCTGGCTACTATTATCTTCTATATCATTAAGTTTTTCCTTCATACGCGTTTTTAAATCGAGATACTCATCAAAACACGTATCATATATGTTTTCTCTAAAATATTCGGACGACTTTTTAAATTCCGCATCAGCCGACAATAACTTAAAGTGTTGCTGCTCAAAAGTTTGCCAAAACGTATCAGCTTTCTTCATTCTAGGCTGTATATATTCTTTCGTAAGCCGATAATCACCCGTTTTCTTAAAATTGGTAAGTAATTTTCTCACCTGATTGAGGATGGCAGTCTGCGCTTCCGCGATTTTCTCCATTTCCACTTCCATTTATCCCTCGTACTTCTTATTTCACCCAAAACACTTAGTATCTCTATGCCTCGATGCGACCAAAAATGGTGATTTATCAATTGAAACCACGTATTTTACAAAAGAAGCTTGAAATTGAAATTTAATATTATCAAGAGGTGTGAAATTGTAAATAGTTCTCAAGTGACACTGACAATTGAATTGACATTTCATTTTGACGTTTCTTGTTAAACTTTTTTTTTGCACCATAGAGTTTGTAATAGTGATCACAATGTTAATTTGATATTTTAATAATTTTATTGTAGTTGTAATTTAACAACAAAGTAGAATAATCAGTAAAACACTTTTTTTATTGTTTAATTCCATTTCTTATTATTAACAATTAATCTTGGATTAACCGAATAAAAAATTGGCTTAATTGTAACAGCAATAACTGGCAACACTATCCTGTAGCAGTTTTTAAAATTGACTTTCACGTAGTTCCAATTTTGGCCACCGGACCCATGGAATTAATATTACCGGACCGGAACAGATAAGTTCATATTAATTCCATGATAAGTTCGTCCTCTATGAGTACCTCTCTGAGCACCGAAAACGGTGCGGAATGAATGAACCTACTTGTGTTTCAGTACTGTACTCAGAGAGTTCGTCGGTCTACAAGTGCTGGGTCACAAATAAATAATTACATAAGGTTGACCCGAGAATTAAAACATATACATAGTCGAGTTGATACCATTTTAATGTTATTTCAGTGGGCAGTTAGGCACCTAGGGATACTCTACAAGGAAGCGTTGCTCAATGTGCCGCCACACCACACTGGTAGGCTCATCTGATCTTCGAGCTTTTGATTTCAAGTTTACTGACATATTAAATTAATATTGCCGGAACACTGCCAGAGCTGTTATGGCGACAGATTTCACTTGTGGAGGTGGTAGCTAGCCAGTTGGACTCATAAAAAGTCCTCCCACCATCCAGACTCAAGGAAATCGAACCCACAACCGTTTATATGACTCGAGCTGCTAAAAATGATAATAAAGAAGATTATCACTCACATAGGCTTGTATCCGAGGCAGAAGAGAAGAATGTCGATGAGAACAGCAGGAACCCAGTGGAAGAAGAACGCACAGATGTTGTGGTACAGCCGGGAGTGCTTCATAGAACCGCCGGGGTACCTGGGAAATAAAGGAAAAAAAAAACAGTTGCCTGTAAAGTCGGTTAACTGACGTCATAGGAAAAGACTGATGGAATGGTTGCATTTTTCAAAAGAAAATTTTAATTTTCTATATGGAACGCCCCAGAGCCAGGTAACGCCGCATTTTTTCGTGCGTGCAGCCGGCTCCATAGAATTATAGACGTTGTCACGTCAAAAACTTTAATTATTAGGCTTCCAAGATGCACTTATGAATCGTCATGATATTGACGATTCATTAATCAATGTTACAGAGTAACTCTAATAATTGAGAATGCTATCCAGAAGAACATACATAATTATTAGCCTGGCCAATAAAATAAAAAACCTGCTCTGGAGGCGCCACATTAGCTATGGTTATAGCTACACTTGGTTGCTATGGTTATACTCACAACTCACAAATAACTCACAATATCCAATAGTTACAAGGCACGGTTGACTGACATCACACTTTGACAGACAGCAATAATTTATGACATCTTTTGTTTTTTTATTTGAATGTTGCCACTTAAAGAAATTAGTTCCAATATTTTTCCGCAATATGGCGAGGTTTTTTATTTTAATGGTCGGGCTATACATAGAAACACCTTAAATGTTTGTACCGTGCGGTTAGGTGATCAAACCCGCAACTTTTGGTGTAACAGCCCATTTCCATTAGACCATATTGGTCGTCAAATTAACCGGCTCGTCTTCGATTGTATTACATCTTCTGCAATACAAAGCTATGGCTTTGCATAACGTTGGCTTTAGGCCTTAGATCGTAGGGCTGGTCAATAACCACAAGGTTGGCACCGGCTTGTCCTGTGGGTAGTGGAACGTCTTTATTCCCGAGCCCCACACACGGCCGCAGGCTTCGCTAGCCTTTTTTTTTTCTCGCCTTCGGCTAAGGCACGTACTTAAAAGTGTTAAAAAAAAAGGCCTTAGATCGTAACGGTGATGCCACACGGGCGCGTTGCGCTGCGCTGCGTCGACGGAGCGTCGTCGATGCGTTATATTTCATACAAATTGAACGGCATGCCACACGGTCCGTTGTGGCGACGCGCGTCGCCGTAACGCGTGTACAACGCACGCGTAGCCGACAGACGAAGCGGGGGGAGTGGTGCAGCGCTCCGACGACGGAGCGACGACGCACGCGTCGCAGTATGGTTTATGCAGTCGAGATAGCGGTGCGCCCCAAGTACATAAATCATCATAATACTATTAATGACATTGACGTGGACTACCTTATCTCATTAGTTGAGGAAAGACCTCTTTTATGGGATAAAAATCACAAACTAAACCTAAAATCAACGCAGACAACGCACGACGACGCACGACGACGCGTGGACAACGCAGCGCGTTGCGACGACGCATCGGATCGTGTGGCACCCATTCCGTCGAGCGCTTGCGGTGCGTCGACGCAGCGCAGCGCAGCGCAGCGCAGCGCGTCCGTGTGGGATCACCGTAAGGCCTAAGCCAACGTTAGGGTTCTTGGTTCCCCCTCACTGCGCTGAGAGCGTCATTGTCAGGTTTAAAAAAAAAAGGCTTCAGATCGTAAACTTCGTAACTTCACTTTTTGACCTCATGACTTTGGAGTCAAAACAGACCACTGAACAGATATATTATTCAATAATGTAATTCAGCGCCGAGCCACTTATTGATCAGCTAGTGAACAAATTACTGGGTAGGTACATATTGTGAGACCTAATAACTGTTTCTCGGTGTAGCGGGCGCAGGGCGGTGCCAGACAGTAACTGCTTAGTTACTGTTTGGCACTGAACTGTCTAAGGGCAGACGTGGCGCTTACCATCAGGTGTAAGTACGATCTGCTCGTCTTGTTACACATTGCAATTAAAAAAAATTAGGACACTCACCACACGACACCGTTGAGAGGCACTCTGTTCATGATGATCTCTCTGCCTGCGTCGATCATCTCCAACCAGGTCACCTTGATCTCGGCTGATGATGTGAAGTTGATTATGTTGGACTTCTTATCACTGCGAAGATATAACATGTGATATAATATTATGAAGTTACGTATAAGTTTGTGGCGATCTCTTACAGATACCGGCAAACTTCTTTTGGTAAACCTAGAATTTTGACACGCCTAGCTGCGCGCTAGCGCGCGCGGGCGTTCGGGAGATTCGCGCGCGCCATCGATTTTTTGATTTTTTTCATTTTTTGAATCGGACGCGCCGCGTTCAAAGCCCGCGATAAAAGCTATGCAATAGCTGTACTGTACTCTCTCTACTTATATTTGATACGATCTTTACCCATTCTTGACGTAGTTCCACACACAGATCATGATTCCGTTGATGAAGACGTCCACTGGAAGGTAATCGGCGTAGCTGTTGCTCTTACAGTACATAGTTCTGATCACTCCTTTGCCAGCACCTGGGGAAAAGAGATAATTTGTCAGTGGTGTCAGTGACTGGTATAATGACATACCTAAGTATGGAAATGTTTCATTTTAATTAAAAACCAAACCTTTTGTTGAAAAGCTGTAGAGCTGAAGAACAAAATATTACAGGTCATCAAGTACGGACGCCAGCAGATCAAGCTACCCTAATCTGTCAAAAATTCTCAATTCAAAGAGAACTTTATGTGACGTGCATAAGGCTAAAAATTGGTTGTAGAAATTTGACAGATAGGGGTAGTCTACTAACGTTATTATGAGTAAACGGTTTGCTATTTACTTTTTATAATGCGTTTATTATACGTGTTTTTTTCAGCCTATACGTACTTATAAATAAAGAAATCTTGACTTGATTAAATATAAACTCCGTTAAGTGAGTGTGAGTGCTTCTTAGGAGGGGGAAAGATAAGAAAGAAAAAAGGTTTATTTGGTTCATTTAGTGGAGGTCAAGGTAAAGGATAAATATTGTTTATTTATAAAGGCTTTTAAGATGAAAAAAAGCACATGAATTCTTCACCATTCCTTTCAAATATGTAGGTACTTAATTAAAAAACGCTCCATAGAGGGCGGTGCACGGTGTTGGTGTGTGGGACTCTCCTCTACTCTCTACCCAACTAGCAAAATGGTCAATTGTTAATGCTATATCGACTTATAAAGCTCCGATGATGGTTTTGGTATTTGCTACTACGCTTTTAACTGCATAAAATGGTGCTATTTTTACTTGAGTATGTTTAATTCTATAATTTGGTCTTATATCAGCATATAGGATCAAATATCGTGGCTATTATAGTCTAGGACTCCTATAAAGGCATTAAATAAGTGTAATTACTTTCTGGTGTAATTACTCCGGTAACGAAGACTTATATGTGCCTATAAGATAACATCTTAGAGGCATTTAAATCTTAGGCCTCCTCTAGAAGCATCTACCAGGATAGGATACACTGAGGAGCAATCACACTAGTTACTTTTACTTACAATGTGATATAAGCTAAAATTGTACGGCTAATATAAGTAACTTCCAGTTAAACAACTGAATAGCATTTATATTTCTTGTTTTTGTTTTACATAAGCTTATAATAAATCACTAAGATTATAACAGCATTTAGTAGGATAAAATGTTCTCTATATAGATTTGTCTTAAGCCGTTACAAGTCTAGACATATTTATATTGGCATTCCACAGTAGTGTTATTGTCAACGTTATCTTAAAATTGGTATACAAAATGGCGAATCTTCTGCAGTTTTGACACTTGCCAATATAGCACCAAATAAACTTATGATGGCACTATGTCAAACTTGGAAATGCTTACCGAAAAAATGGCAGCCCTTCGTAGTATTTTTTGATACTCAAATGTAAATAAAGTCAAGTGAAGAGGCGCTCTAAAATTTTGTTTAAAACCATGACTACTTTCACAGAAAATTCACATTCCCCTACGAATGTTAATAAGACTAACTAACAACAATAAGATGTTGTTTTTCTACTATGGCTGACAAAAATAAATTCTGATAAAGATAAATACCACTTCCTTATTCAAGCTGTTAAAAAAATCATGACAGAGCACAACACAGCGGAACACATTAAACTGTTCGTTCGTTCATTCATTCACCAAAATGAGCATAAATCAGCATTGCAAGGAGGGCGTTAGTCTTACTTACGACTATAACTTACTTATATTGATTATATTATTGATTTGCAGGAGTAACTGCATTTTCGTAATTCTATTACAGGAGTTATATAGGCGTAAACAAGCATTTTAGCGGTCTAATTTAAATGTGTTATAATCAAAAGTACACTTAAAAAGTGGGCCTTTTCCCGGACTTAAATTCGGATATAATTCTCATATAGTCCTAAAGATTCATCCTCCTGGGATAGCTTAAAAACCACCTTTTTGCTGGTTGGGTAACAAGCGTGTAGTTTACCCACTAAACCCCGGGTCACCTCCTTGTCTGATGGTGAATAATTACCTATGAGAAGACCAGTAGGGCCGTTGATGTTGTCAGTCCATCCAGGTACGGGGTCCTGCCAGATCGGAATCACTGGAAAATAAAACATAATAGTAATAAATTGATGCTTATGCAACTATCATCATCATCATGATTTTAATCCCATTTGGTAAACTATGTTAGTTTTCGAAATGGGACTGAATGTATGAAGTAAATAAAATGTTTACCAAACGCAACTTTTTAGTAGGTACAGTTTGAGGTTTACCAAATGGGAAGCTTACCAAATGGGAAGTAGCCATCATGATCAGTTAGGACTCTATATTTTCTGAAATATATTTTTTTATTCTACATTTAACTAAGAAACGGTGGAGGGACGAACTCGACTCTTTTTGCCGAGATTGGCAGGATCTTGCTTTGGTTGGAGAGGGTCAATTTGGAAGAGTATGGGGGAGGCCTTTGCCCAGCAGTGGGACAGTTTATAGGCTATAATTATAAATGTTGAAAATTGCTAATGACTGAGTTATTGTAATGTTGGCTGCAGAAAAACCTTTTTTTGCTGCGTTCGCGTTATAATTATTTTCCCTTTTAATATTTTATTTTCTCTTCTAATTACTGAGTTAACGTTATATTTTTGCTTGTCCTTAAAGTTTTTGTAGACCTTTTTGAAATAAGTAAAGTCTTTGGTCAAGTTTCAGACTCGACGAGTCGTAGTGCCAGCCATCGCAAACTATTACTTTACACAATTTCTCAACGATCTTGTTGCTATCGTCGGAACATTACAGCCTTGACCTGAATATACGCTACTTTCTCTCATAGCTTTAATTTGTGTTTTTGTTTTTGACTTTGGACTAATTTCTTCTTAGTAAAGTTACATAACTCTTAATGAAGGTTATTAGTAAATCTGACGCGCTCCGTAAGGTTATATTTTAGTACTAGCCTTCCGCCCGCCACATTTCTGGGATCAAAAGTACCCTATTTTCACCGGGGATAGTGTAGCTTTCCAATAGTGAAAGAATTATTCAAATCGGTTCAGTAGATTCGGAGCCTATTCCATACAAACAAACAAACAAACAATCTATTTCCTCTTTATAATATACCTAAGTAGGTATAGATTTATTAGTAGGACTATCTAGTATAGTATTGAACTAATATTGAAATTTCGTATACTTAATTTCAACAGGATTATGATAAGGGCTCTTAAGTAGGCATGCTGCTCTTAAAATATCATAAATCAACGTTAACATAAATAAAAATAATACCTTAAATTAATAAATTTCTTTGTTCTAAAACAAAGTTCAAATTCCTTCATTCTACCTCTAAATTTAATATCCATAATGTTACTTAAGTTGGGAGACAACGTTTAATTAAATTGTTTTGGTAAAACTACACCGGGAACAATTCACTTAGGAAATGGCCGGACGGTCAGCGGGTCATAAAGGTCGACGGCGACCGCACTGAGAGGGTTAGGTCGGCTTTTTAGTTTAGAGCATTCGTCTAAATTGAACGACTGTATGAGAAAAACAAAAGTTTTATTCTAATGTACCAGTAAAACACTATTTTCACCTTTTCAAAACATAAATAAGTGTGCCAGACAATCTAATCTACTTATTCATTATTGTTACTTGATTTACAACTAAATTATTTCGCATGTAAAATCTTTTTTATAGTTCTTTATGTGAATGTCTTGTTAAGTATAAATGTAGCAAGAATTAAACATATAAGCCTCTTATGAATCGATGGTCTAGTGGTTTAAGTACCAAGCCATGATCTTGGGGTCTAATTCAAGTTTTGATCATAAAGTTCAGTACGGCACGCTATGATGGCCGTTTGAACATATTACAAAAGTGATTTGAAATAGGTAAAATTGGCCCTCCCTCCATTTTGAGATTCCAATCGAAATAGTTACGGCGGAGGCGTTTAACGAACTCACGACACGTGTCTGACTGTTTAGAACAGTTCTCTGCGTACGTTCGGTCATATCGACAAAATCTACAACGTCAAAACGGCCATCATAGCGTGCCACTAGTATAGTATGGCAAGTGCGACTAGTGGGACTAGTATGACTAATGGGACAAGTACCAACTGGCACTAGTATGACTGGTGTAACTTGACTTACCAATGGAGGGTCGTAGAACCATAGCGGGTATATGTTCCATAGCTTCCACCACCAGAGCCTCCCCTAGGGCTTTGGTAAACGCGTAAGAGTTGGGCAGTGTGTTCAGCAATCTATAATAAAATAAAATATACTTAAGTAAGGGCCGGTATTTCAATGTAACCTTATCTTATTGCTTAAGTTAAGTATAACATTTAAGATAAGTATTACTTTTGACAGGTAAAAGTGTATGACTTTAGTGCCGCTTAACTTTAATCCTATAATGAAATACACTTAAGTCATACTTATTATCAATCCCGGATTAAGATCAAGATAAGTATATATTGAAATACCGGCCCTAAGTATCAGTCTGTTAATGTCCCACTGCGGGTGAGTGGGCACTATCATTGGAATCAAGTTATCGAATAGGCATTGGCTTAATCATCATGCTTTGCAAAGCGGATTAAAAACATACACAGATTGCTAATGCAATGCAACGCATGATCATGGGTCGGGTTTGGATCGAGATCAGGTGGCAGTCGCTGCAATGTCATTTAATCGGCTGCAATGGGAAGCTAATTAGCGCCCATGGACTCTTTTTTTTGCGAAGAGAATGCTCTGATGCACCTTAATCGCAGGCTAGGACTCGAGACTAAAGCGTCCACTACCCACTAAACTCCCCCGGTTTCCCCTTCACACCCGATGGTACCCTGACTTGAGAGGCCTCAAGTCGGCCTGGCCGTCTAAGCCGGATGGGAGCAGCGAGAGGGTTCTCCTCGTGCTCCCGCTCCGCTGCCTCCTTCTGCGATATCCCTTCTTCGCAGAAGGTGGCGGCTGCCTTCCACGCACTCTTGTTGGTGACCATGGCACGGACCATGGTCGCCAACGGGAGGCGTCCTCCGCCTAGCGCCGCGATCAGTTCGCGGCGCTCGTGTCGCCAGGCCGAGCACTCCAGAAGAGTGTGCTCGGCCGTGTCGTCGGGAAACAGCACATCAACCTACCGTACCGTACCTAACCTTTTCAGCTCAATATCTATCGCATAGAGTTGTATTTCAATTGAGACTTTTTGATAGATTGGCTAAGGTTGTTCTGCTGTTGACTGTATTTAGCAGTCTATGAAATCTGCCATAACTTACTTCGGAGTCAGGCTAGCGATGGTCTCCTCGTCCATCCACTCGACCGCCTGGATGATCTGGTGCGGGTCAGCGGGAGGGGGGTACGCCTTCTCCTCCAGAAGCTTCTCGTGGAGGTGGCAGTATGCTGTCGAGATGTGAATGAACACCTGGAAAAGTTTATTTATTTATTTAAGGACAACAAACAAAGCATACACTTAACATTCTTGAGTGATGCCACGGCATACAAAGTGTGTAATTGAGAACATAGCGACGTTAGAACCATAGTGATCCAAGTCACATTTTAAACTTTTCGAGGGAAACGCGTTTGGATTTGTTCCTGAAATTGTCCTATTCCAAAGTGATCGATATGAGTTTCATTATGAAAATTGCTATAATAAGCACTTGGATTAGTGTGGCATGAAAAATATGTCTTTTTTTGGGATGTTAATAACAAAATATCGATTTTGACAAAAATGACACTTGGATCACTATAGTTCTAACGTCGTCTTATACATATCAAAATCAAAAATCAAAATATTCTTTATTCATGTAAACTTGTATCAAGTATTTATGAATCGTCAATTACAGAGTGACTCTACCACCGGTATCGGAATGCAGTCATCTGCGAAGAAGAACCGGCAAGAAACTCGACAGTTACTCTTTTTCATCGCCATGTTTGTTTACAATTTGTTTGTTAGAATTACTGATTAGTTTTAGAATACCAAGCCATAAAGTATAAGAATGAGACTATAATCGAGAAAAATCCGTGAGCCCTATATATATAGGTATATGTATATTACAATGTGTTAAAGCGTATAACAAACAGTCGTCCTCGCGGTTTCACCCGCGCGTAATTTCTTTTTTCAAATATCCCGCAGGAATGAGACGTTTCCCGTAGGAATTTTATAGCATGTCCTAATCCGGGTTATAAACTATACGTGTGCCAAATTTCATCTAAATCCGTTCAGCCGTTTAGGCGTGATTGAGTAACAAACATCCAAACATCCAAACATCCAAACATCTAGACTTTCGCATTTATAATATTTAGTAGGATTTAAGGACAACCATCAAAGCATAGATACACTTTACATTCTTGGCATATGGTTTAGAACCACAGAAATTTCTATCTATGTCTGTGTTTAGAACACATAATACAGTGTTGCCTTAATTAGGTACAGGCTGTCACGGCATGCAAAGTGTGTAATTGAGAACAATGTATGTGTAAAAGCGTATAACACACCAATTACAGTTAATTATGTTGTAAATTAAATTACTATCCGGTTCAGATGCTATTAGGATAATACCATTTGGAATGGAGCAAAAATGACGTCCACTGCGCTTGTAACGTCAACAACGCAAAAATTAATACATCATTATGTGTAAGGCCTACTGTCCACGGCGGCGTAGCTTCATAGACGCGTATTCGTCATTATACGCTTGGTGTACGCCTGCTTGCCGCTTACATACAAAACTATGTAACTCTGTCGACGGAGCAGTCGCGCTCGCGTCGCTGCATGCAGGCTTTGACGCTACGTCGACAGAGTTACATAGTTTTGTATGTAAGCTGCAAGCAGGCGTACACCAAGCGTATAATGACGAATACGCGTCTATGAAGCTACGCCGCCGTGGACAGTAGGCCTAAGTCATCACACAGTTGACGTATTTTTTCGCTCAATTGCAAAAGGTATTATCTTAATAGCATTTGAATCTGATAGTACAAAGTAACCGCCTATTTTAATGTCCGACTGCATGGCAAAGGCCTCAAACATTGAAATCAAGACATGTTCGTTTAACCACCCCACTCAACGAAATATCGTTGACACCACTTGCCAAGTACAGATTGGTGGTCATAAAACCTGAACTGTGTCTGAAAAATTTACACAAATTTTGCTCGACTCGGGATTTGAACACAGGACTCTGAAATTTCGATTCTGTCCGTATAGTTCTACTACCGCTCAGTCCTAGTAGGAATAAACGGAGAAAATAATCCATTTAGTCCTACTAAAGCAACTTCAATAGGACTAAACGGACATTTGTCCACAACTGCACTTTTAGAAATCGGAAAAAAAAGTTGCTATGACCATCAGTGGGGGACAACGCTACTGAAATCTTCCCGTTGGCCCCCACTGGTGGACAACTGTGGGTGTAGCCAGCCAGTAAGACTAATAGGTATTGGTATACTCTACCTTAAGCTTCTTGCACTCCTTGGCTAGTTCCACCATCAGTTTGGTGCCTCGTACGTTCAGAAGGACAGCTTTCTTCAACTCTTCATCAAATCTGGAAATTAAATAATCAAAATCAGACTTCAAATTCTTCAAAATGTTGTTATTTAGTTGGGTAAGTGAGAGAGTTTAATTAAGTATCTATCGATAGATAACTAGGTACTCTTTTTAATTGCCAAAGATTTTAACAACAATTAGGGCCAGTTCGCGTCTTAGTAAACGTAAAGTGGCTAGCGATTGGAGAGACCTATGTCTAGCAGTGGACTGACGGCCAGTGAAACAGACCATTATCTTTACAAGCATTTATTTTATGAGCGTTAATATCAGTCAGTCATTAATAAAGATATAATAAAACAAATGTCATCCTTACTGAGTTTTCGGCTACGGCGCGGCCAATATCTTTACCATCAAAAAACTACGCAGGATATTTTCGGAACATGACATTTTCTAAGTATCTCAACCACTTTTTAGACTTGTATTCTGACCTGATGGTAGCAGCAGCGTGAATGATGGTGTCAGCTTCATCGATGATCTTCTGCCGGTCCTCGGGGCTGAGCGCCAGGTCGGGCGCGCTGACGTCTCCAGCGATAAGGGTCACCTTCTCCAGGAGAGGTTCGACACCCCCCCTCATGTTGCGGACCATCTCGAACAACTGGAAGGGAAGAGAGGATTTTTTATGTATTACGACTATTGGACAGAGACTCCATCTGTATGCAGTCGAGATGCCGCCGTAAAAGTATCAGCCTATTAATGTCCCACTGCAGGGCAAAGGCTCCATCCTTAAAATCAAGTTATCGCTACAATGATGGGTACTGGCTTAATCACCGCGCTTGCCAAATGCGGATTAGTGATCACAAACCCGAGCTGTGTCTGAAAAACCGACACAAAGTTAGCTCGACCCGGGAATTGAACCCAGGACCCCGAGATCTCGGCCCGGTACTTAAACCACTAGACCATCGAGGCGATTGAGATGCCGCCGTACGGACTAAGCGATTTTCTTCGCCTTTTTTGACACGGACTGCGCGGGAGTGGAACTCTCTGCCTGGGTCAGTCTTTCATAATATAACTTGGAACTCTTCAAGGCCAGAATTAACGGGTTTTTCCTAAACAAGCGCGCTCCATGGTAGACCGCATAGTTATTTAACATCAGGCAACTTATGGTGAAGTGCTGGTTACAAATATAACAAAAAGGTGGTTTAAATAACCAGGTTTGTCAAATCCAGGATCATAGTCGAAGCGGACCCTGAGCTCCATACTGTGTGCAATCGGGAATACGCTGGGTTGATGATGATAAAAAAGGTGGTTTAGATAGGTGAAGCCTGGCCAGCAACAAGGCTGAAATCAGCTCGTCCCAAAAGGAAAAGGGAAACCGGGGAGTTTAGTGGGTAGTGGGACAAATTAGTCTCGAGTCCCACACACGGCTGCAGGTCTAGCTAGCCGGTTAAGGTAACTAAATGCAGTCCTCCGAAAAAAAGTGACTGAAGTGTCACTTTCGTAATGTGGTGTAAGTTTTTTTTGTGGAGGAGAATGCTTTTAGGCACCATAACTCGTCTGGGGTAGGCGAGCTGTGTAGGACTCGTGCAATCCATGCCCCAGTCTTTATAAAGACTGGTGCACGGAGAATACCCCCCCCCCCTCCTGCATCGCCGTCGGCAGCGGCGTCTCTGAGCTAGCTAGGACAGACCCTGAAAACCAGAGGCATGTGGTGTAACTGTAAGTACCGGCGCGTGGTCTCGAGGTCCTGGGTTGAGCAAAATGTGTACTGTGTGACGTTACTATTGGTTCCAGACAACATTACAGACATAAACATTACTCTTTACTTTTTTGCCAGTAACAAATACATTTATTATTTTACATAAAAACCCAGATCGAGAAGTGTGTACTTGAACAAGTTCTCTAAAATTGGTAGATTTATAAAACGCCATGTTTACGTTATAAAGGTCCATAATAGCTTACGGCAACAAATACAAAGAATTCACAAAAGGGCCAAGGTTGCGTGTCCGGTCGTGCATATCACACGCAGAGACAAATGTATATTTCATAATACACGTTTAAGATGAGTATTCAAGTAACATACTTTACAAGCGTGAGTTCGCCTAAATTTTAGGATTTTTGCGATTTGTTGAGACCTGTATAAATCGATCAGAAATAAGCTTTAGATTATGTAAAAAAAAGTTTATCGAGATATTAAAAATGAATCCTGAGAAATTGGGCTACCAAGTTCACATATTTTGAGTTTATGTCATCTGACATTTTAAATATCGGAAATCACATAGGTAAATTCTCAGAGTAATTTCTCTGTGATCCCAAGTATTCTCTCTCATCATCATCCACCTATATACGTTCCCACGGCTGGGACATAGGCCTTATCTCAATTGTGAGATAATGTGGGACATACTCCACCACGCTGGCCCAGTGTTGGTGGAGGGGTGCGTAAGGCAAGTGACCAACCTTAATGTCAAATGTTCACACATTCTATACATATAAATACATATAATGATAAATATAAATACAATATTTAAACAAAATTTAAACAAATTCACAATAAAAAAAACCACGAGTAAAGCACTTTCATACACTTCACTTCACACATGATATACATGCACAAACACACATACACTCACATACATAAACACCAACCCACACACACATACAAACACACACTCACACAATTTATTTATTTATTTATTTATTTAATAAGGTACACCAACAGCATATATACACAACACATAAAATATAAATTCAGTCTTAAATTCTAGTACATATGCCTATTATAGGCGTACACAGCATTCAAGGTGACAAGTAACAACATAATATTATACTTTAATGTAACAAACTGTTAATTAAAATAAAACAAAAAAGAAGAAGTTAAAAAAGAAAACAAAAAATGCTATTTAAAAGTTTAGCCGAGTCACTGATTATGAGCCAGGGAATCCGCCATAATCCTTCTGAATTTGGGTAGATTATGATGGAAAATGTCTGCAACCATTGTAAGATTGTCGTTATATTGGCTGCAACATCTAGCGATAGGAGCATGGCGGCCCAGATTGCTCTTACAAACAGGCAACGAAAAGGTTTTCTTGATGGGGTGACGAGGTAAGCGAGCCGGTACCGTCAACTTCACTTGAGCTAAGAGTTCACTACTTTTTATTTTCCCATTGACTAGTCCGTGTAGAAACACTAGGTCTTGACGCTTTCGTCGGTCACGCAACGTGTTCATTTTTAGGAATTTCAGTCTTTGGTCATATGGAGCACGATGCGAGATGCCCGGGGAAGCAAAGGCGAGGTGCCTTGTGAACGCGCGCTGGACACTCTCCAGGCGCTGCGAGTGGACGGCATAAACTGGGTTCCAAGCCACGCAGGCGTACTCCAGATGACTTCTGACCAGCGCATTATACAAAATTTTGCGGGTGTAATTCTGTTTAAATTCGGCCGTATTTCTTCTTAGGAACCCCAACATACTGAATGCTTTTTTGGCTATATTATCAATATGAGACGCAAATTTAAGCTGATTATCTACTAAAACACCCAAATCTCTGACCATATCTACCTCATTTATTGTTTTTTTATTTAGGTTATAATTAGAAAACAGGGGACTTTTCTTTCTGGTAAATTTAATGTGGAAGCATTTATCTATATTCAGATACATTGCATTAGAGTTGCACCAAGAGTGAATACTGTCTAGGTCGTTCTGAATGAGAATCGTGTCGTCAGCGGAGTTTACTTGCCTGTATATTTTTAAGTCGTCTGCAAATAAGCCAAATTTACAATGTTTAATATTCAGAGTGATATCATCTATAAATACTAGAAACAGCACGGGTCCCAAGTGTGAACCCTGTGGAACGCCGGACGTTGCATAATAAACATCAGACTCATAACCATCCACAACAACTGCTTGCGGCCTATTGTTGAGGTAAGAACCAAACCACTGAAGCAGGGTTCCATATATTCCTTTTGATTTTAATTTTTTTATGAGGAGCGAGTGGTTGACCTTGTCAAAGGCGCTAGCAAAGTCAGTATAAATGACATCAACTTGAGTTCCACTATCTACCCACCGTCAATCACTTAGACATACAAACGGACGCTCAGGGTCCCTGTTCTTGTTCTGTTTCTTTCTTCTTTAATTTCCTACATATAAATGTAATAATAATTACAATAATTATTATAGTATTAGTACAGCCTAAGATAATAGTCATGTTTGGGTCCATTTCAATCTAAATTATAAATGAAAATGTGACCATTGTTGTTGGGTTTACAATAAAATAATATATAAGTTAGCTTTAAGTGATTTACTAGCAATGTATTGTAAACTTGTTTGTGGTTCTTGAATAAATAAAAAAAAAAAATGTTATCAAGCCGCCAAATGGCCTCTGACAACAAGGCTTGACGACTAATATGTACTAAATAACAGCCGGGACCAACATTACAGCTTAACGTGCCTTCTGAAGCACGGAGACACTCGAAATAAATATATCACTAAATGTGGTCAGAATGGTCACCCATCCATTAACCGACCGCGGCGTGGGTAGCTTGACTTTCGTTATCGCTAACGAACCACTGTCACAGCTGCGCCACGAGCGCCTCGAGTATTTTGTGTGACGCGTATTTGAATCAACGAATCAAGAATCAAATACCTATTTAGACCCAGAATGCAGACTGTCAAATATTCAGACACAGAACCGTCTGTGAAAGAGCTCTAACTTTTTACGACGTGTCTTCATCTTAACGTTTAGCGTTCGCCGTCCCTTCGCTTCGCTTGCATCAATATTGCACAATGCAGCCAGCAGTCTTGACATCGTCAGATTCTCGTTACACTTTCACTTCTAGATAAAAATGACTAGCTAATTAATTGTGTAGCTAACTTGTAACTTTAGCCATAGTCAAAATCAATTTTATTTTATTTATGTAGGCTCCAAAAATCATCATTATCATCCCAGCGTATTCCCGATTGCATCCAGTATGTAGCTCAGGGTACACGCTTCGACTGTGATCCTAGATTTTTTGAACCCTTATAACTTGGGCTTGGAGTATGCCAGATTAACAAAATTTTCGGGATATGTTGTCAATATCATTGAACAATATGTTTGTTTATTATCTGAGTGGATATTCCTATCTTCTATCTTCGAGCGTTTGTCCCGAAATAGTCAGGGTTCGCTTGCACCATGATCCAGGATTTGAAAAGTCGACTGCCATGACCTACTTATACGTTACATATAGTACAGGTACCGGCAAACTTGTTGAACATCGGTCGAAGGAAAGGGGGAAAGATCGCGCATGTGCACTTGCGCGTGACCAATAGCGCGCGTGACCAATAGCGCGCGCGAATCTCCCGAACGCCCGCGCGCGCTATAGGTCAGAGGTATGCTTCTGACCGATAGCGCGCAGTAGGCGTGTCAAAATTCGTGTTCTCTGCAATTCCCGATATTCAAGAAGTTGCCGGTACCTGTACAAGGCAACCAGACCATTGGAAATGACCCTACCAGCCAGACCGACTTATAGAGCTATAAGTCTAGGTTTACGTAACCTAGATTTAAAGATAAAGTTGGGAAAATCTAGATTGGCTAAATAAAACGATTACAAAGTAAAGTGTCTTGTTAACTATTCTACAATGTAATTAAATGTATGAAACAATGTTGCGTTATAAAATTGTGTTATTTTATGTAAAACTAAGTCTCCTGTAAATCCGTTCAGTCTTTTTTATCTTTTTATTTATTTAGTTATTTATAAGAACTTTATTGACCACACATATTGGGTACAAAAGGCGAACTAAAAGCATTCTCTGTCAGTCAACTTTTGGGAAAAACGAAATGCTTGAAAACTTTTTGACGTTTTTTCGTGGTGAGCCCACACCCATCATAATGTTGACTTCATTATAATAATGGCCGCTGACCTGCAGTGGGACATTAATAACTGGGGATGGGCTGGTCAATAGCCACAAGGCTGGCACCGGCTCGTCCCAATCGGGTGTGAAGGGGAAACCGGGGGAGTTTAGTGGGTAGTGGACGCTTTAGTCTCGAGTCCCACACACGGCCGCAGGTCTAGCTAGCCTGCGGTTATGGTGCATAAACGCATTCTTCTTTGAAAAAAAAAGTGGGACTTTAATAGGCCGATACTTTATAGTAATTAAATGACTTAGTTATGAAACAGTCATAATAGCAGGTAAGTTGTGCCTACTAAAATATGTATTGCAACTGACTCACTATAAAATATTCCAGACAAACTGTCTGTCTGTCGCAACGTTGTACAGTCGCATAGTAAAGTACAAAAGTAAAACTACATTAACCACTCATAACGTCCGCGCGCGTTTCGCTAGGTTGCCAGGACAGTCCGTAAGTCACTGGTTAAGGAGTTGCCTACTACACCATAGGAAGCGGGTTCCATTTCGAGCAGTATCGGTGGTAGAGTCACTAATAAGTGCATTTTTGTAGTCTACAAATAAAAATTATGTTTTAGTACAAACATTTGTGTGAATGAACATGACATGTCTGTATTGGTCTGGGTGATACTATGTCAGTACAAAAATATACTATTATTAAAAAATATACTAAATCTATGACTATTATACATATATTATGTCATGTTTTTCTTTTGTCTGGCGCCCAAACTAACTATAGTGTACTTAGTTTGGCACTAGATGGCGCTGTTTGAATGTCCAAAGATTTTCAATAATTACATTGTTACTAAAATCAACCGCCAGAGGCGCCACCGTGCTCCGATTGCGCTTAATAGGTTTTGTCGGCGCCTGTACACGTCCTAGGCATTTTCCGGTATGACCTAGTGCCCTAAACGATTAATTACCTAGATCTAGAAACGAGTCTAGTTGGTATTACATGCATTGCGAAATTTAGTATTGTTTAGGCTTTGTTGAAAGTTTGAAACGAAATGCATGAAATCAAAATCAAAAATATATTTATATTTGAGTAGAGCATAAAAAATTAAACCGACTTCAAAAAAAAAAAAGAAACAAAAAAAACTACCTAAAAAACTGAAAAGCAAAAAATAATTTTAATAAGACATTCATCAAATGCGCTTATTGTCTAAGCTTATTAATTAAATTGTATTTTACGTGCTAGGTAGGTACCTACTAATCTGTTTGAAGTCGGTGCCAAGCCAAATAGTAGGTACCCAGATTACGTACCTACGTCCGCGGATTAATAAGTAACCCTTTATAATACATAATATTATTATATATTATCATTTTTTATTACCTTTGGCTTGGCACCGACTTCAAACAGATTAGTAGGTACCTACCTAGCACGTAAAATACAATTTAATTAATAAGCTTAGACAATAAGCGCATTTGATGAATGTCTTATTAAAATTATTTTTTGCTTTTCAGTTTTTTAGGTAGTTTTTTTTGTTTCTTTTTTTTTTGAAGTCGGTTTAATTTTTTTTAAAAAAAGTTTGTTTATTTTTCTATTTTTAGTGTGAATAACACGTAGGTAGTAAGTAAAACTCTTTCATAATAATGATAGCGAAAATACGAGTAGAATTGTATTATTTGATAATAATATTAGGTATTCATTAAGTGTTCAGCACCATGGGTAGGAGGAGAATGCGTTTATGCACCATAACCGCAGGCTAGCTAGACCCGCGGCCGTGTGTGGGGCTCGAGACAGAAGCGTCCGCTACCCACTACACTCCCCCGGTTTCTCCTTCACACCCGATTAGGACGAGCCGGTGCTAACCTTATTGGCTAGTGACCAGCCCATCCCCGGGTAATCATCAGCTTAGCTGCAAAAGTACATGAAATACAACTAACGTTCCACATATTCCTACAACACTGAAAGAATTATCCCCTAACTCCTAACCGTTAAGGAGTTGTACTTTCCATCATCACCTTAGCTGCAAAAGTACATGAAATACAACTAACGGTCCACATATTCCTACAATACTGAAAGAATTATCCCCTAACTCCTAACCGTTAAGGAGTTGTACCTTCCATCATCAGCTCATCAACATAAAATGATGTCTATCGGACGCAAAAACTTGAATGGCTTCAGAAAAAACAAGTAACGCGTAGGCGCAGCCTATAAAATTTGAGGTTTTCCCTTGATTTTTCCGGGATCCCATCATCAGATCCTGACATGGTGACAATGGGACCACCTCTGAACTATGCACTTTCAAATAAAAAAAGAATTATTTAAATCGGTCCACAATTGACGGAGAAATCGACGGACATACATAAAAAGTTGAAGTTTTGAGTGTAATAAAAGGTTTTAAGTCTGATGCTCAGGGAAGTGATGGAGTGTCTCTCAGCATGCTGATGTTGACTCTGCCGCAGTCGCTGGGTCCCATTACTGCCATAATTAACCGATCCATACAGGAAGGGTGCTTCCCTGACTGTTGGAAAGTTGCCATTGTGAAACCCCTGCCAAAAACCACCAACCCTGACACATTAGCTGATCTTCGCCCCATTAGCCTTCTGCCATGCATCTCAAAGGTCTTGGAAAAAATTGTTAGCAATCAATTAACCAAATACCTTGAGGAAAATAGCATACTACCTCCACGGCAGTCAGGATTTCGAAGGGGTCATGGTACGGCAACTGCACTGGCAGATGTTGTGGATGGTCTGCTGGGGGCACAAGACCGGGGTCTGCTTAATATACTATTACTCCTCGACTTCTCACGTGCTTTTGACTCCATAAATGTTCCGTTGTTACTGTCGAAGCTGGCCTATTATGGAATCGATGAAAGAGCAATAAAATGGTTTCACAGTTACCTCCAGCAACGGCGGCAGTGTGTTGAGGTTACGGGAGCAGATGGGTCCAGGCTTCGTTCATCACCACAGTTCGTGACACGTGGTGTGCCTCAAGGTTCCATTTTGGGACCTATTCTCTTTATTTTGTACAGCGCGGATATTATAAGCAGTATTGTTCATTGTCAATACCATTTATACGCTGATGACCTACAGCTATTCTACTCTTTCCCGCCCTCTGATCATATCAATGCCGTATCAAAAGTGAATGAGGACCTAGATAGGATAGCTGCTTGGTCTACATCAAACTGTCTTTTATTAAATCCCAAAAAAACAAAGTTTTTACTAGTGGGAACAGAGAGACAAATAAAAAAACTCAATAATGCTTCACTTACGCTTTGTATAGATGGGGAAGCTATTGAGCGCGTGAACAAGGTCAGGAATCTGGGAGTCATCTTCGATAGCAGCTTAAGATTTCATAACCACATTGCCGAGTGTGCCCGCAGTTGTTTCTATAGATTAAAATTACTTTATAAGATAAGGCCATATTTAAACGTAGATCTGAGAGTACTACTGTGTGAGTCTCTTGTGCTATCTAAATTTAATTATTGTGATACTATGTATGGACCATGTCTGTTAACTAAAACAAGCAAGCTTATACAGCGGGTTCAGAATGCTTGTGCCCGTTTTTGCTTCCATGTACCCCCACAGTCACATATCACCCCCTTTTTAAATGCTTCGCGATCGTTGAACATGGAGGCGAGAAGGAAACTGCATCTGGCTACGCTTATGTTTGGAGTCACTAGGACGGGGAAGCCACATTACCTCTTTGAGAAATTGATTTGGGCACAGACTCATAGCAGGTTTACTAAGAGGAAATGCACAAAAACCTTTTTGACTGCTTCGCACCGAACTACAGCCTTCAGAGGCTCTTTCCGATACGCAGCTTCGAGGTGCTGGAACGACCTGCCGCCGCCGTTGCATGATCTGCAAACAGTTTATACTTTTAAGAAAAAGCTAAAGGAATATCTGATCTCAGCACAGCGGACAACTACTGAACTCACTTTCAGGTCCATCATGTCAAACTTTAGTTTGGTCGGGCCGTCCCGGCGCATGCCTGTGTCTGCGTCTGTGCCGTAATCTTTTTCTCTCCTTGCATCCCAAGTTTAGGCCTGTCGAAGTATGCGTGCTCCTCCACGTCACCATTTTTACACACGTGGCTGCCATTGCCACGTCATTTGCCATTTTTATCAAATTTTATCTCAGTTATGCCGGTACTTTAAAATAATTTCCGCTGTGTTTATTGTCAGTGTCAAGTGTCAATGTCATGTTGTTATTTTAATTATTTTTTTTTTTTCTTTTTTCTTGGCTCTGCACGGTTTGTGCTTTATGTTCCCCGTTTTTGTTAACAATATTGAACCTCGGTCATTTGTTTGTTTTTGTTATTCGTATGTATTTCTTCTATTTTAATTTTTTCTTTTTGTTGTGTTTTTTGTGTTCACTTTTACTTTTGTTTTCTTTTGGTTTTTGTTTTTGTAATAATATGTGTGTTTTATTTTGTAATTTAAATTTTGTTTTGTAAATTATGTTTTGTTTATAATTGTGTTTTAAAATTCAATTTTAGAAATAGTCACTCTGGCTCCGCCAGAATACCAGCGCTGTCGCGTCATTGTAACCAATGACGTGGCAGCTCAAGCTGAGGCGGATCCAATTGGCCATCTGCTATTATTTTTATATTTTTGTTAATGTTTACCTTTAATTTTTTCTTGTGTATGTTAATAATTGCAATGTGTGAGATGGCTAATAAATGTTTCTTTCTTTCTTTCTTTCTTCTTTCTAAAAAAAAAAAAAAAAAAAAATACAAACAGTCGAACATATAACCTCCTCCTTTTTTGAAGTCGGTTAAAAATAAAGTCTTATGAATCGTCGTAACTAACATGAACTTAAGAAGCTAAAAAATATGGGTCCGGCCGTTATGCCCCCATTCCGGTTTGCCCCCGGCCGGTATGCCCCCACAATTTCAAGTAAATTTGTTCCAGTTTGCCGTTAAACCGTGGGGGCACACCGGCCGGGGGCAAACCGGAATGGGGGCATAACGGCCGGACCCAAAAATATTATGGTTGATCATAAGATCAGAGTTTTCAACTAAGGCACATTAGGCCACCTGAGTGGTGCCTTTTCTCTATGGTGGTGCCACACACTCTATACTTTTAGATATTATTCCGATTTGGACCTAGCTAAGTAATAAATCCCTGGACATAATAATAAATCCCTGGACATTATTCACACAGCGCCATCTAGCCCCAAACTAAGCATGAGCTTGTGCTATGGTTGCTAGACAACGGATAAACATTACTTATATACTTTTTTTTTTGTAAATACATACATAATTTATACATAGAAAGTGGTGTAATATTTGAGAAGTCGGATTACACCAGAGGTCGCAACTCGCGAGTGCTTTTAATATTGAAATTGATGACTCGTCTCAATAGAGTTTAATTACATTAAATGACATTTAGTTTTAATAGTCACGCTTACCATTTCATCAACATCTCGTTATGACTCACCATTATGTATTGATCATAATGACATTTAGTACTAATATTTTACGTAAGTTATTTGTCCACCTATGTATTGAATTGTTTAATATTTTGTAATTAGGAATACAATGCTGCGTACTAGGGATGTTAGGGAGCTCCGTAACCGAAACCGAAACTATCGGATATCCGATATACAAAAATATCCGTAACCGTAACCGAATCCGAAATAAAAGTTTCGGATAGGGGCGGAGCCTAATTGAGACCTAAGGTGTCTTATCAGACTTGAAACTTACTTGTGAGCATTTTTACGTTCAAGAATAGTTCGAAAAATTTAAACAATGTGTTGTGAACTTGTGATACAGAATTTTACTTTTGAAATTCCTTAAAAATTTTATATCCGTAACCGAAATTATCCGAAACTATCGGATATCCGTAATAATTTCATATCCGTAACCGTATCTGTATCCGATATAACAATAATTCCTTTATCCGTATCCAATCCGTATCCGTAACATCCCTGGTGCGTACCACTAGCTCAGCGGTGAGGGAAAACATCGTGAGGAAACCTGCACAGTCGACTGGCTGTGTAGCCATGATCCAATTGGTCTGGTTCCCTGTCAAGGGTTACGGAGGTCAGACGGTAGTCGCTGCAATGTGATAACTGGACTTGACAAGTCCAGGATCATGGTGCTATCGTACCCTAATTAGTTCGGAACTAAAGGCTTGGAGAAAGATGTTCTTAAATGCAAGTACTCACCTCCCCATTGAACATTTCTTCGAGCCTCTGTTTGGGAGTCTTCCCCTTCTTCGGTCGCACTAACAGCATGATCTGACCGATGTCTGGACATTTCCTGCAAAAGGAATAACATAAGTAATGAGAGGTTTATGTTAGAAACATGGGTAACAAAATGTTGGAAAATTTTAAATAATTACGTCCTGAAGCTTTGTTAATTGTCTTCAATAGCCAATAGTGATAGTCTCCTGTAGTCTAACTTATCCTATAGCCGTGTTAGTCGAATATCAGCTGTAGCCTAGAGTCACGTGTAGTTTAATGTCATCTGTAGCCTCGATTCTACTGTAGCCAACTGTATCCTTAGGCACTGTATGTGTCTGCTATAGCTGAATGTACCTTGTAGCCTAGTGTATCCTTTAGCCTAGTGTCTCCTGTAGCCTAGTGGCTCCTGTAGCCTAGTGTCTCCTGTAGCCTAGTGTATCCTGTAGCCTAGTGTCACCTGTAGCCTACCTAAGCAGCTTCTCGACGAGCACCTTGCCCATGAAGCCGGTGCCGCCGGTGACCGCGAGCGTCATGCCGGTAAAGGTCTCCGCGATGCGGTCCGGCATCGCGTCCACCTCGGCGGCTGAGAAACCCTCTGACGCCATGTCTGAGGATCTGGGGACAAAGTAAATAAAAGTAAGAAAGTGTTTTATTTGTGGGATATTTCACTAAGAATCATTCTCATCTCTAATAGAATCAGTTGCTACGACATTGTAGGCTCACACACAGAACAATCTCTTGCAGACGTTCACATCTAACACAATATAATTTACTAGCCTTCCGCCCTCGGTTTCACCCGCGCGTAATCTCTTTTTTCAAATATCCCTCCTTCCCGCCTCATTTTCGGGATCAAAAGTACCCTATGTTCACCGGGGATAGTGTAGCTTTCCAACAGTGAAAGAATTATTCAAATGGGTTCAGTAGTTTTAAATTGTTATTCCCGCGGGAATGAGACGTTTCCCGTAGGAATTTTATAGCCTATGTCCTAATCCGGGTTATAAACTATATGTGTGCCAAATTTCATCTCAATCCATTCAGTCGTTTAGGCGTGATTGAGGAACAAGCAAACATTCAAACATCTAAACATCCAAAAATCCAGACTTTCGCATTTATAATATTAGTAGGAAGTAGGATGGATTAAAATAGTTATTTATGTGACTGCTGCATAATGAGGGTCATTAAAATACGAATGTGGTTTTATGAAACGAACGAAGTGAGTTTCATAAAAGAATCACATGAGTATTTTAATGACTAATTATGTACAGTCACATACATAACTTTATCTTCATTCATACGATAATATGTCTATTTTATAGTCAGGATTGATGAGCAAACGCCCTAGTTACCAACTTAATCTGTATGTAAAAGTTAGTACTGACATAATGACTGACGTTTGTAGTTTTTAAAATCCATAAACAATCTAGACTCGAGTTGATTTCGATTCTCAAATCGATTGTTATAATTTCAGCATCGAATTAAATGTATAGGAATGGAACATAAAATTACTAATCGACTAATTCGATAATCGAAAAAACCTATTAATTTTTACTTTTAAAGAAGATGTTCGAAATTTGAACGAAATTAAGTATCGGTTACCGACACTAAAATGTAAACATTTCAATGCAGCCACAGATACTTATATCTAAATGTAGGGCGTTTGCTCATCGCTCCTGAATATAAAATAGACATATTATGGTATGGATGTAGATAAAATATATTTAGTAAACATTTTGACTCTATATAACTTTCCCGAGCTAGAAGCCAAAATAATGTATTTTTTATGATAAGCAGGTAAGCAGCCAACCTGAAGGTAAAAAGCTAATGCAACCTGTTTTCATTACCACAGGTAGCTTCACTCTATGACCTGCCACAAGTTTTAGTTTTTTTCGGGTGGATCATATTATATTATTATCTACACAGCCATTCGACAGGTTTCCTCGTGATTTCTTTCGTCATCGCCGAGCTAGTCATAAATATACAGCGTGGATTTTAGTCGTTGTTTTCCCGCAGCAGAACGCTTCACCTTCAGTAGTACTATCGATTTTTGCAAGTTTTTATTTTTATTTTTATTTTTTTTAACTTTTTTTTTGAATTTTTTTTTAAAGTTTGATGGGAAAATGGAATCCAAATGTAAATAGTAAATTATATATTTTTTTGATACGCGAGGGGCAATGACCCCTGCCGGTGACCGTCCGCGACGCAGCTAGTACTATTGGTTCGAGTTTCGTCTATCTTAAACGTAAAACTTTTGAATTAACTAAAAAAAAAAATTATTTAATCTATTTTACTACTAAGATCATTCTTCCTCTTATGAATCATTTTACTGCGAGAAAACAACGACTAAAATTCCACGCTGTATACTTGTACATAATATAAAATAAATTTTATAAACCCTAAAAGGCATTTGATTTTGATTTCGTGTTACAGTACTTCCTTCTTACCGCAAGGGATTGTTGGTTCACCCGTAGTTGCCACACGCGGTTGCTCAAAAGTAAAAGGCCAGTCGGCCAAGGCCAGTTCGTTGACCGGCCCGTACGCTTACGATGAATTTATCGTATAGTAATCCCACCGGTTCCTTTATAAAATGGATTATTGTGTCAAAGTCAACATTTCTTAACGTTTTCGTCAATTATCAATGTGACTCTACCACCAGCTTCGCAATGCTGCTAGGTTAGGTATCGAGAAGAACTGGCAAAAAAACTTGATCAGTAGTTGCTCTTTTCAATCACCAAACACTTCTCTATCTCTCTATTATTACCTACTTATACAGTTTTCTGTGTCAAAGATAATATAAAAATTAATATTTAAGAATTATAATTTTAATAGTCCACGATTTTGGCACTTATTCACAAGTATAACGTACGGATAAGTGTCAGCTATCATTTCACACCATTTTCACACAACCTTAACAAGAATGAATGTATTAATGACCCGCCACATAGCGCCACCTACCCAGAGACATTTTATTGAGCATGCCATAAAATATAGTTTACTCGGTTTACTGTGTCAAAGTCGACATTTCATTACGTAATATGAAATGTATCGCCAAATCATCAATATTATTTCCATGCGCCAAATTGATGTACGCGCATTATATTTTTTAACCGACTTCAAAAAAGGAGGAGGTTATATGTTCGACTGTATGTATTTTTTTTTTTTTTTTTTATGTATGTCCGTCGATTTCTCCGTCAATTGTGGACCGATTTAAATAATTCTTTTTTTATTTGAAAGTGCATAGTTCCGAGGTGGTCCCATTGTCACCATGTCAGGATCTGATGATGGGATCCCGGAAAAATCAAGGGAAAACCTCAAATTTTATAGGCTGCGCCTACGCGTTACTTGTTTTTTCTGAAGCCATTCAAGTTTTTCCGTCCGATAGACATCATTTTATGTTGATGAGCTGATGATGGAAGGTACAACTGCTTAACGGTTAGGAGTTAGGGGATAATTCTTTCAGTATTGTAGGAATATGTGGACCGTTAGTTGTATTTCATGTACTTTTGCAGCTAAGGTGATGATGGAAAGTACAACTCCTTAACGGTTAGGAGTTAGGGGATAATTCTTTCAGTGTTGTAGGAATATGTGGAACGTTAGTTGTATTTCATGTACTTTTGCAGCTAAGCTGATGATTACCCGGGGATGGGCTGGTCACTAGCCAATAAGGTTAGCACCGGCTCGTCCTAATCGGGTGTGAAGGAGAAACCGGGGGAGTGTAGTGGGTAGCGGACGCTTCGGTCTCTAGTCCCACACACGGCCGCGGGTCTAGCTAGCCTGCGGTTATGGTGCATAAACGCATTCTCCTCCTACCCATGGTGCTGAACACTTAATGAATACTGATACAGAATATTTTCGCTATCATTATTATGAAAGAGTTTTACTCACTACCTACGTGTTATTCACACTAAAAATAGAAAAATAAACAAACTTTTTAAAAAAAAAATTAAACCGACTTCAAAAAAAAAAAGAAACAAAAAAAACTACCTAAAAAACTTAAAAGCAAAAAATAATTTTAATAAGACATTCATGAAATGCGCTTATTGTCTAAGCCTATTAATTAAATTCTATTTTACGTGCTAGGTAGGTACCTACTAATCTGTTTGAAGTCGGTGCCAAGCCAAAGGTAATAAAAAATGATATATAATAATATTATGTATTATAAAGGGTTACTTATTAATCCGCGGACGTAGGTACGTAATCTGGGTACCTACTATTTGGCTTGGCACCGACTTCAAACAGATTAGTAGGTACCTACCTAGCACGTAAAATAGAATTTAATTAATAGGCTTAGACAATAAGCGCATTTCATGAATGTCTTATTAAAATTATTTTTTGCTTTTCAGTTTTTTAGGTAGTTTTTTTGTTTCTTTTTTTTTTTGAAGTCGGTTTATTCTACTTATATACGGGGCCCACCTGCCTTATGGTAAACGGTTACCTACCACCCCTCAGGTGAAATCTGCCGCCATAACAACTCTGGCTGTGTTACGGATTAAAGGCTCGAAGATCCGATGAGCCTACAGTCAAGTGTCCCTCAATGGAATAGGCCGCAGTGCAGTGACCGCTTACCATTAGGTGGGCTGCGTGTCTGTCTGCCTACTAATGTGGTATAAAAAAAACTTTTTTTATTCTTTATTTATTTGGGAGCTTTTGATTAAACACAAATTTTAATGTCAGCCCCATAACATAGATAACATACATTTTAAGATAGCGCAAGCGGGCACAGAAGCTTGAGTTGAGATGTAGGGTCAGCCTGAATGTACCTAGATCGTACAAATTAATGTTATATTTTTGAATCATTGAGTCTCTCCCATCTCGTATCTACTGTCGTAGAAAATTGTTTTCTATGTCATCCAAATATAATCATTACATTTATAGAAATCGACTGAATCACGCCACCGAATATCACGTAACTAACTATTACATGTCTATTTGATCAGTTTTTGTATTTCATAATCCACTTTACAAGTACGCTCAAGCTTGCCTAATTTTTTGCTGACTGTTGAAAGGTAAATTTTAGTGTTAGTATATTTGTTTAACACAATTTTACTTCGAGAGTATGATAATTAAATATTACGTGAGGACTAACATACTAATGTTAATGCGAAAGTCTGTCTGTCTGTCTGTTATACGCTTTCACGTCTAAACAAATGAACTGATTTGACTAATGAAGCGGCAAACGAGCCAGCGGGTCGCCTGATGGTAAGCAATTAGGGATTGCAATCCGGCAGTATTTTCAATCCAGCTGGATTTTTGCAAGATTGGTCTGAATCCAGCTGGATCCAGAGCGAATCCAGCAAAACATGGAATCATATTAAACAACAGATTGAAATGTTTTTCGTATTTTTTTATGTTTCAACTAAGCCAGCACTTGATTACAAAGTTGCCTGATGTAAAACAACTAGGTATGCGGTCTACGATGGAGCGCGCCTGCTTAGGAAAAGTCCCTTAATTTGTGGTCTTGAAGAGCCCTAAGTTATAATGGATCGCAAGATTGCGGATCCGCGCCGTTGGATCCAGCTGGATTGCTGGATGATGAACACCAAAACACCAGAGGGCTGGTGAGAGGGTGGTACTTCCCGGACGAGCCGGCCCATTCGTACTGTAAAACAGCATAGCTCTATACCACTATAATACCTACAATGAATCTATAAATACTTATCAAATAGGTCCCCGATAGTACTACTAATCATGATCTCGGAGTCCTTGGTTCAATTTCGGGGCTGACGAACGTTCATTATGGCAATTTAGCTCTGGAAACAAACAGCCCACCTGATGGTAAGCGGCCAATGCGGCCTATTTCACCGAGGGACACTTCGCCTGAAAGCGTCACTCAAGTGCTGCCAGACTGTAAACTCATCTGATCTTCGAGCCTCTGATTTCAAGTGTACTGGGTCCCACATTAATATTGCCGGAACACAGCCAGAGCTGTTATGGCGGCAGATTTCATCTGTAAGGGGTGGTAGCTAGCCAGTCGGACTCTGAAAAAGCCCTACCACCAACCAGAACCAAGGCGGGAATCGAACCCACGACCTCCGTGTTTTTGTACCCGAGCGATTTAGCTTCTGTTCCACGGACGTTCATCATTGTGGCAATGAATTTCAATGACAGAGGTCTTTGCCCTGCAGTGGAACATTAATAGGCTATTAATAAATTAAGTAGTACGCAATCAGATAAGTACCTACATTTCAGATTTTTGTGTGACTATCATTAAGGTCAGACCATTTAAAACATAAATAGATTTTATGCAATCCGCAAGTCAAAACAGGTGATGGTAAGTCATCATTACTCATGCATTTGCAATCATTAAGTAATGTATTGTATGCGAATTCCGGTGTCAATCTCAACGATAATATTAGGTAGGTACCTATGTTAATGTTGCAGTGAGTGTGCAAGCGCAGGTAAGTACAGTCAAAAGCACGTCAGACGTAACACTTTGGACTTTGTACCGCTCTTGTGTCGGGGGCAAAACAAAAGTGCTATTAACGAACTGCAAGTGATGTGCTGTTGACCGTACTATCGAGGTCACCCGCGCGTGATCACCCTTAAGGCTAAAATCCTGTGCAGTATTTTCACGTTTACAAGCGCCGCTCCTAAGAAGTCACGATGCGCGTGCACGGTATATTTTTCCAAAAGTGATCACGCGCGGGAGACCTCGACCGTACACTCCCTATTCCCTCCTCACTCTCATAACACGCGGTGACAATCTGACACGATTCATGAGAGATTCTATCACGAATACAATCAAAAAGTTATTCGAAGCGAAACAATTTTGGCATGGGAAATATTTAAGTGTATATCCAAAAAATACTGAAAAGTACATAAAAATAACTAATTGCACAGCAAAGGTACAGCAAAGGTTAGGTTAGGTTAGAAATAAAAAAAATTTGATGTACATTTCAGTATTTTTTGATGTGCAGTTAAATACGTACCACCCTTTTAAGATTACAGAAAAGAGCTATTCGGAAATATTAAACTTAAGACCTTGTGACTCAAAAAATCAGACTCAGCTCAAGAAAAAACTGGCCGTTCCAAATGTTAGACTTAAAGAACAAGGAAATCTTTCAATGTTAAAGTGCTGATGGGTTAAGAAGTTTCGTAAAAAAAAAAATATATGATACCAATTAATTTAGTAGCGCCACTGTGGCGAGTAGCGGAACTAATATAATACTCGATTCGAATTACTTTTCACTTTCAGATTGGTTCTGTGCTAATCCTTTAAACGCAGAACTAATTGCGACACGTGTACCCAATTTAAAGACTAGATTTGTAACTACGATTCTTCTAAGAGAATTATACGGATGTTAAAACTTTTTTTGGCTTCATAATAAAATAGCCTTGTGGCTAAACTTAATTCTGAGAACTGATTACGAAAATGTGCAAAGTTCATGTATTTTAATTGAGCTTTTTTGAGTTTTTTACGTATATAATCTAGGTACATTAATAGATTAGGAGGATAAAATTAGATTTTCGGAATATCCGCTTAGGTTTGTGATCACCAATCTATATATATAAAACTCAAAGGTGACTGACTGACTGACTGACATAGATAGATATCAACGCACAGCCCAAACCACTGGACGGATCGCGCTGAAATTTGGCATGCAGGTAGATGCTATGACGTAGGCATCCGCTAAAATAGGATATCTCGATATTCCCACGGGAACGGGAACCACGCGGGTGAAACCGCGGACGTCCGCTAGTTATTCGAATATGGCAAGCGTGAAAAAATGAAAAAAATGAAAATGAAAATGAAAAAAATTTATTGCTAGAAACTTTCTTTACACAAATACAATAATAACAAACTTAACGGTATACAATATTTTTTTTTAATAGGTATTAATGACCATGACAAAGATTTAAAAAAAAACAAAGTTTTTAAGCAATGGGTACTAGTCTCAGCGAGATGCTGGGCATAGCCCAGCGCTGGTTTTCAGACTAGTCCCGTTTTACGAAGGGAGAAAATTGGTTAGGAGAGGGAGGCCGGGGCGGTTCCTAAAGTAGGTTCCGTTTGGTGGGTGTATAGTGCAATTGAGTGTGTATTTTGCTGAAGTGTGTGTATTCTGTGTTAAGCTGTGTGTGTGTGTGTGTAAACCAAGCGTGATGCTTAAACCAATGAAATATAAATATGATATTAATGATTTGGCCTTTTTTGAGATGTTACGAATATAACTAAAGTAAATAATATTGTTTGTTACACTTTTTGTACTTCTTTATAATTTTATTTGCCATTTTGCAGTATAGGTACTTTCATACATTTTTCGCAAGAGAAATACTTTGAAGCGCCATAACAGTTATCGACGGTTTGGCAACCATACATTTCAATATCGAGAGTCGGCTATTACACCAGAGGTCGCGGGTTCGGTCTCCGCACGGTACAAGCATTTGTGTGCATGAACATGTCTGTTTGTATCGGTCTGGGTGTTTCTATGTATAACATGTAGGTCTGTATTTACAAAAAAAATAATTAAGTAATGTTTATCCGTTGTCTGGAGCCCAAAGCACAAGCTAATGCTTAGTTTGGGGCTAGATGGCGCTGTGTGAATAATGTCCACAGATATATTATTTGTGTGGACACGTAGCCGGTGACGTTGCCATGGCGACCTCAAGAGGCAGAGCTCATAGGCTGATGCTTTATTAATAACCAAAAAAACGCCTCTGGGTAGGCTAAAGTGGGTCAAAAGCGTGTTTCAAGTCGTCCTTGAGAATGAGGCAATGCCCAACCGGCACTGTGGTCAGAATATTGCGCGATGCTATACATTTCACTGTATAATAACACCGAGCAAATAATATGTAGAGTTCGCCTGTGAAATGTAGACTAGGTACCTTCTAGGCTAACTTCTTTGAATGTTAATCCAATTGCATAACTTTTTGGACCGCCTCCGTGGAACAGTGGCTAAACCGTTCGGGTATAAAACCCGGAGGTCGTGGGTTCGATTCCAGCCTTTTTTTTTCGGAGGAGAATGCGTTTATGCACCATAACCGCAGGGTAGCTAAACCTGCGGCCGTGTGTGGGACTCGAGACTAAAGCGTCCACTACCCACTAAACTCCCCCCGGTTCCCCTTCACACCCGATTGGGACGAGCCGGTGCCAGCGTTAGCTATTGACCAGCCCATCCAGGGTCTGGTTGGTGGTAGGGCTTTTTCAGAGTCCGACTAGGGAGCTTCCAGCACTCTCACAAACCAGACGAAAGACAATAAATTGAAACTACCTTGTACATGTACATTGTAGTATATGCAATAGTCGATATTGCTTATTCTACAATGTACATCATATTTGCAAAGATAGCAGTTGTTGTGAATACTCCAGATATGAATCCATGCGTATCCTTACTACGCCATCGCGACAAATTGAGTAACTTAGTAACACTGACTCATGTCGACGAATAAATTGCTAGAAGTTGAAGTAATATCCTACTAATATTATAAATGTGATGTGAAAGTCTGGATGTTTAGATGTTTGGATGTTTGGATGTTTGTTACTCAATCACGCCTAAACGGCTGAACGGATTTAGATGAAATTTGGCACACGTATAGTTTATAACCCGGATGAGGACATAGGCTATAAAATTCCTATGGGAAACGTCAAATTCCCGCGGGAATAACAATTTTGAAACTACTGAACCGATTTGAATAATTCTTTCACTGTTGGAAAGCTATACACTATCCCCGGTGACATAGGGTACTTTTGATCCCGGAAATGTGGGGGGAAGGGGGGATTTTAGAAAAAAGAGATTACGCGCGGGTGAAACCGCGGGCGGAAGGCTAGTTGGGCTATAATGTCCTACTGCCACGGGCAAGTTACCACCCCTATAGGTAATATAAGCCACCATATAAATAGAGAGAAAATTTTCTTGTTCTGTGTAAGCCACCTATCAACTTGACTATGTTCCAGCAATAGGTATTTATATGGGAGCTAGTACACTTGAAATCAAAGTCTTGAAGATCAGATGAGTCAACAGTGTGGAAGCACATTGAGCGACTTTTCCTGAGAGTCTCTCAATGGAATAGGCCGCAGTGGCCACTGAGCATCAGGTAGGCTGCGTGCCTGCCAACTGATCTATGTAGTATATAAGCTCATATTTAAATACATTTATAGATTTTTTTATGTCAGAGGCGGCAAACGAGCCGTCGGGTCGCCTGATGGTAAGCAATCACCGCCGCCCATGGACATCTGCAACACCAGAGGGATCGCTGATGCGTTGCTGGCCTTATGTATAGGTAGGTGCGCGCCGATTCTCATTCTCATGTGTGAGGGTGATGTGTGATGATACTGATAAACAAGGTTTTATACTGCTCCGCTAGCACAGATCTATGAAGAATTTGAGCAAAAATAAAGAGACTTCTCGAAGTGGTAAAAAAAAGAAATAATGAGAATTCTAGAAGTCATTTGAATACTACATTATATTTTTTGTAAATAATTGTTTTAATAATTGACATAATTTGAAGATAATTTTCGAGCATTGTTTAAGTTATTTTAACCGAATTAGGATAATTTCCTGTCATTATAGGCCTTTGGACTGCAGTAAGACATAATTAGGTTCACGATTACTACTAGACTTCCTAACGCGTGGTTACGCCTGCGTGGACTCTCAAAAACTGATGGTAAGCGGTCACTGCGGCCTATTCCATTGCGGGACACTTTACCAGGAACCGTCGCTCAGGGCCGGATCTACCTAATGGCTTTTTGGGCTGCAGCCCAGGGCCCCGTGGATACAGAGGGCCCCCAACCGAACTAAAAACAATAGGCGATATTGTCAATAATAAAAAAATTGTAGAATTAAAAAAAACCGATCATAAGTTTGGCAACACTGCAATCAATTAACTCATGTGCGCAATGCGCATCTATCAAACGCAACATAGTAGGAGATCCGAACTAAGGTCGATCTTCACCGAGTTGATAATAGAATGAAACTTATTTTATCATGAATTTAGCATACTAGAAAACATATTAAAAATGGGTTGCCTAAAAAAATCCTGGACCGACCAATTTTTCTTTTTTTTAAAATGATTTTAAACAAAATTTTGCAATAACAAGATAATAAGAAAATTATGTCCTGACTTAACGTACAAAACGTATAGAATGTGCAGCCGTTGGGTTTTCTATTATTTACGTGGGGGGACTACTGGGTTGTCAGGTATAAACACGTATGTGTCGATACCAGTTAATTTCACCTAACTGGATAATAGATTTTTTTTAATATTATCATAAGCGCTGTTTTATTATGAACACGTTGATATTTGGTTGTCTGCAAAAAATTGGGATTTTGGTAAAAAAAAATTTTTAAAATACAATTAAACATACTCGGTCCAGGATGTTTTTAGGCAACCCATTTTTAATATGTTTTCTAATATGCTAAATTCATAATAAAATAAGTTTCATTCTATTAATCAACTCGGTGAAGATCGACCTTAGTTCGGATCTTAGACTAACAGGAAATTCCCCGTCGTTGCTTGTTTTCGGTCGGTGTATTACGTGTATTATCAAACAAACTACAGGCTTAATTATTTTCTTAGTTAAAGCTTGTTTGTAGGACCAAACAAGCTTGAAATCTCTTTTGAAGTAAAGTAAAAAAAGTAAAGCCCGCCCGACGCAATTTTGTTATTTTTCCGCACTTCTGCTATCGTCGACTATATTAATATGGCATTATAAAAAAATCTCAATAGTTTCGGCGAAAATGAAAAAGTTGATTTCCGAAAAGAGACACGAAAGGACATTAAAGATTTTGGCCTTCCTACTGGTCCGCCATTATGATATTTTTTTCAAAACAGCGTTCACATTAGATTCTTTCAAAAGTGGATACTTAGTGTTAATAACATACTATGTCATTAGAAAAAAAAACTGTATTAAAGTGTCACATTTCCATGATATAATATAAGCAACCAAAGTTTTACTTTAATATCTTTAAAAAACAAATTACCTAATTAAAACGTGACCCTTCACGGAATTCGTCTAATGACATGTTATGTTTGTATTGAGATCAGGTACCTATCCATTTTGGAGAGAATTTTAAGTAAACGCTATTTTGAAAAAAAATCAACATGGAAAAATAAAACTTTGGTTGCTTCTAGATCTTAGAAATGTGACAATTTACGGGTGTTTGTCTAATGAAATTTTGTGTTTGTATTGATACAAAGTATCCGCTTCTTAAAAAATTTCAAGTGAACGCTGTTTTGAAAAAATGATATTGGCGGTACTAGTAGGTAAGCCAGCCTTCATACAAAAATCTTCATACCCCTTTATTTAATAAACTGGCGAAACCAGAAACTGCAATTTTGATTGTTTTGGGAAAAAATTTGGAAAGATTTAATGTAGTTTTGTTGAGGCGCTCGTGGCGCAGCTGTGACAGTGGTCGTTAGAGATAACGAAAGTCAAGCTACCCGCGCGGCGGTCAGTTAATGGATGGGTGACCGACCATTCTGACCACAATTAGTGACATTTATTTCGAGCGTCTCCGTGCTTCGGAAGGCATGTTAAGCTGTTGGTCCCGGCTGATATGTACTTTATGTAGATAGTAGTCGTCAAGCCTAGTCAGAGGCCATTTGGCGGCTTGATAACATCTGACATTAAGGTTGGTCACTTACCTTACGCACCCCTCCACCAACCCGCACTAGGCCAGCGTGGTGAAGTATGGCCCACACTATCTCACAATTGAGATAAGGCCTGTGTCCCAGCAGTGGGAACGTATATAGGCTGATGATGATGATGATGATAATGTAGTTTATAAAATAGTACAGAGCCCTGGTTTAGCTATTAGTGATGGCAATAAGTTAATTGTGTCATTAAAAGAGTTCGTGAAAAACATAAGGCAACAATCAGATCAGAAACAAAAGGAATACGAAGAGAAAGCTAAAAAAATGAGTACTAGTGTGGGAACATACTACAGTGACATAAATAAGAGATGCATTACTTCAAAATTTTTAGATAAATTTACAGATAAAGTCTCAGTAAACGGCGCAGAAAAATTTAAAAACCGGCCAAGTGCGAGTCGGACTCGCCCATGAAGGGTTCCGTAGCAGCAAGTATCATCATAATATAAAAGTTCTTGTAGTTCTTTGTAAGTTTGATCGACGTTTTTATATTTGAGTTGATTGAATGAGAGGAAAATTGCGGTTTACGATTCATGACGTTTTAAAAAAAACTAATTACTTGATCTCGTTAAAACCAATTTTCAATGGAAGTTTGTATGGTAATGTACATCATATTTATTTTTTAGTTTTATCGTTCTCTTATTTTAGAAGTTAGAGGGGGGGTGACCAACATTTTACCACTTTGAAAGTGTCTCCCGCGCAAACTATTCCGTTTAGAAAAAAATGATATAAGAAACCTTATTATCATTTTTAAAGACCTATCTATAGATACCCCACACGTAAGGGTTTGAAGAAAAAAATTTTTTTGAGTTTCACTTCTAAGTATGGGAAGCCCCAAAAATTTATAAACTAATTACTTGATCTCGTTCAAACCAATTTTCAATGGAAGTTTGCATAATAATGTACATCATATATTTTTTTTAGATTTATCGTTCTCTTATTTTAGAAGTTACAGGGGGGGGGACCAACATTTTACCACTTTGGAAGTGTCTCTCGCGCAAACTTTTGAGTTTAGAAAAAAATGATATAAGAAACCTTATTATCATTTTAAAAGACCTATCCATAGATACCCCACACGTAAGGATTGGATGAAAAAAAATTTTTTGAGTTTCAGTTCTAAGTATGGAGAGCCCCCAAAATTTATTATTATTTTTCTATTTTTGTATGAAAATCTTAATGCGGTTCACAGAATACATCTACTTACTAATTTTCAACAGTGTAGCTCTTATAGTTTCGGTAAAAAGTGGCTGTGACATACGGACGGACAGACAGACAGACAGACAGACAGACAGACAGACAGACAGACAGACAGACAGACATGACGAATCCATAAGGGTTCCGTTTTTTGCCATTTGGCTACGGAACCCTAAAAAGACACCCTTAATTAACGTTGCGTTGGATAAGGTGATTATGGATATAAATAATAATGTAAAAGCTAAGCCTATGAGACATAATAGCAAAATAATATTTTTTTTTATGGATTTGCAAGACAAAAATAAAGAACACATAGATCTGGAAAGTGTACGTTTTATTAATTTATTATTATCCAAATGACGTAGACAAACATTTAGTGCATGAGTGCATTCAGTTAAAATCTTACTTACTGCAGTCTAAGACAGAGTCTTACACCTCTTGCAGTGAAATATTTTGGCTAATTTATGAAAAGAAACTTGTTGATGTTTTCCCAAACTGCTATACCTACCATCTTTAAGATTTTTTTAACGATGCCGATCACTAGCTGTGAAACGGAGCGCTCTTTCTCTAGGATGTCGTATATAGAAAACAAATACAGAACAGCAATGTCGGATTTTCGACTAAATCATTTATCAGATCTTTCCATAAATTGCGATTTAACAAAGGACTTACAGTGCGATGACCAAATAAAAGAATCTGCAGCACAAAAATGCAAAAATTTATTTAACATAACTATTCACCTGACAATTTATTTTGCAATAAATATATAATGTTTTAATAAATAAGTAAAATATTTGTTTTCCTATTTTCTTCCTGTACTTATATTATAATATACATACGTACTTCACTACAGAAAACAGTTTTTTGACAAAATGGCAATTGGTTGAATAATTAGGTAGGGCCCCTAAGCAGTATTAGCCCAGGGCCCCACAAATTCAAGATCCGCCCCTGCCGTCGCTCAATCTGCTGCCAGACTGTAGGCTCATCTGCTGTTCGTGCCTTTTCAAGTGTACTGGCTCCCACATTAATATTACTGGAACACAGCCAGAGCTGTTATGGTGGAAGATTTCACATGTTTTCCCAATTATTTACATTAGTAAGAGCCTCGGTAAGCACGTTAAGCGGTTGGTCCTGCGCCTGATCTTTCTCCGTTCGTGTCAGACTGCTGTCTCACTGTGTTATGAGAGTGAGGGAATAGGGAGTGCACCTGAGCTTGCACACTCAATGCACCACTAATAATTATCCTGCGTAGTTGATTGATCGTAAAGATGGCCGCCGTAGCCAAAGACTTGTTTAAAAAGGCTTTTAAGTCAAGGTGTCCTTTCTTGATGTCAAGTTATTATGTATTATTAATTCTATTCTCTTATAAACATGTTAGGTCAAGGTCAGTACGTATAATACCAATGTTGCAATTCAATACAAAGAAACTTGACATAACCCATGTACCCGCCCACTTGTAACTATGGGCGTCAGAGAGTCGAAGCTACAAATCCATCTTCAGGCTAGTCGCAAAAGTTAACTTGATTTTTTCCTTTGGGTGATGGCGCTGTGTTAATAATGTCCAAGGAAAGGACCATGCTAAGGAGCGTCCCCACCCACCAACAGATTTCAAACGTATCTCTATTTATACCTCTTGCCATACTGATCTTTTTTTTGTGTGACGACATCCGCCGTAGGAATGGGGATTTCACGCAAATCGAATTTGAATGTTGTATTTTTCAAGTATTTTTTTTGACACAGTTACCTAATTGTGAAAATAATATGCAGGCGATCAAGAGTAACCCCCCTGCTGGTCTAAATAAAAGTGTTCAATCAAAATGTAATCTTAAAAAATATTTTACAGTCGAGTCTACTTGAAGCTAGACACTTACAGCGCAATTCTGAATCTTAAGGCGTACGGCATAATCACGGTTTTATTAATACGCCGTCATTTCTTGAATAAATGGTTATTTATCATTAAAAAATGGTTATTTGTCTTTACATGGAATGTCATAATAATATTGAAACTAGTGCCAAGTCTGTTGGTGGGTGGGGCCCCATACAACTTCTTGCGTTGTCCTTTATTTGTTTTTTTAGTAAAATGGAAAATATATAGTAGCGCTGCTGCGAGACATACTATTATGTATTCTGTGCCTAAGATTCCCATACAAAGTATTTGATTAGATTTTTTTTTTACTTTTCGATACTTCTCTGTGCCCTACAGTTATCTTTTATACAGCCATCAGACCTCTGTAACCCTTGACAGTAGATCTAATTGGATTATGGCAACACGGCCATTCTATTAAGTTTGCAGGCTTTCTTTTTTAAACTACTTTAGTAAGCAGACAGACACGCAGCCCTCCCACCTGATGGTAAGCGGTCACTACAGCCTATTCCATTGAGGGACACTTCACCAAGAAGCGTCGCTCAATGTGCTGTAGGCTCATCTGATCTTCGAGCCTGATTTCAAGTGTACTGGCTCCCACATTAATATTGCCGGAACACAGCCACAGCTGTTATGGCGGCAGATTTCACCTGTGGGGGTGGTAGCTAGCCAGTCGGACTCTGAAAAAGTCCTACCACCAACCAGACTCACCCAAGGCAGGAATCGAACCCACGAGCTCCGGGTTTTTTATACCCGTGGCTTAGCCACTGTTCCTCGGTTTTTCAGGAAGTTTTCCGCCTCCACCGCCGAGCCAGTGGTATGCACGGGAGTTTCGAATCACTGAATTCTTATTTCAATAGCGCCATTTTTAACTAGGAAGAATACAACTTAAGCTTGAAAATACAATCTCCAATTAAAATTTGATCTAGATTCATATTAAGAGTGTTGGTTTTGGCCGTTTGTGAAGATGGCGAAACGTACAGGTTTTGGTTATAACATTGGCCTTGTAACAGATCCTACAGTTACAATGTCAATTAATTAATTTTGTTTTCAAGGTTTGATAAAATATTAATAATTATCCAGACTGACCGCCTCCGTGGAACAGTGGTTAAGCCGCTCGGGTATCAAAATAAATAACCGAACGAAAAATACATGAAAGCAGTTTCTCATACTGCATATCTTCAATAAAATATTGACACCAAAACTCACACAAATGAAATGGTATACCATTAATTGTGATTGGTCAGCCAGCACTCGTGACGTCATGTCGCCTATCAACAAACACATCATAGGTCGGCATTTTTGAAGCTCCACCACACAGCTACAGAACTTATTTACAAGCTTTAGAAATGTTTTCACGTTTTTTCTTCTTGAATTTGATATTTTCCTTGGTTTTGTTCGGTGGTAGCACTTTGACACACATTTAAAATTAAAGGCTTTTAAAGATCAGGGCACTAGTTCCCACTGATAGTCGGAACACAACCAGAGCTTTTATGGCAGCAGATTTCACTCGTCGGACTCTGAAAAAGTGCTCCTTCCAAGCAAATTATATTTGTTTCTGGCAATGTGCGTTGTTTCTGATAGCCATAACACAAGTCTTAAAGCTATTTACGTTGGGATCAGATCAACGTGTGTGATACTGTATAATATAAAATGTGCCTAGAATTATAATACATTGTAATTTTACAAGCCCGGATATCAATCTTAATGATCAAAGTTGACGTGCAATGATTATTTACCATTTTTCCTTGTTTCTTTATCATTGGGCAGATAAATAGATTTAAAAATGAAATATTAGCCGCAAAAAGTAACTTGCATAATTAGAACTTAATATAACTGACGTTATTAACACAGCGCCATCTAGCCCCAAACTAAGCGTAGTTTTGTACTATGGGTGCCAAACCACGGATAAACATTATTTGCATTTTTTTAGTTGCAGGATGCTAATAAACAACTATGTGGACTACGATGGAACGTCCTTGCTTAGGTAGAGCCTTAATTCAGGCCTTGAACAGCCTCAAGTTATAGTTGTAATTTTTTTTTTTACAAATGATTATCTGTAAATATTCTTCACCATCTTAATTTATCAAATACATTTTATACACATGTAAATATTTTCATAAAATTCATTCATTAGCGAACGGCTATCCCTAATTAGTCTGAATATAAACAGAACGCATCTTATAAAAAAAAAAACTAATCCTGCCGTACTCTGGGCGGCAAATTCCAGAGCCCAAAAAAAATTTGTAGTATAGGGTCAATCAACTTTTAAATGTCGTCAGGTAGAAAATTTGCCATTTTATTTTATAATTTCGTTTTCCACTTTTTTTTATTTTAGTATACAGGAAAAATATTATTTATTACAATTTGACATAGAGCAGCGCACAGTTGATTTAAATAGAGCACTTTTAACTAAAAATTCTAACGAACCACGTGAAATCTGTCTCCTGGACCACTAACTTAAAATGGTTTTTAAACAATGCAAATATTATTTAAGAATAAAATAACCAGTTTGGTTATAAAATGTATATGATGTATTATAAGTTTACATGTATAAAAAACTCAAATAACGCATAACCTATGAAATATTATTGTTTAATTTGTCCCCAAGACAACTATTGTCTCATACGCAAATCAACTTTTCAATAAAACAGGAAATAATGATAACTAAGCAACACAATAATATGTATAAATTTATTTTGAATTGTAGTCATTGATCTGTAAAAGCTCCATGAACAAAGTATATTTTATAAAGTAAAACGATATGACTAAGTGTTTTTCATCATAGGGACAATTTAGTTGTCCAATTGACACATTTGGTTGTCCAAAGGAAAAATATATGACAAAGCGTTGAACTTTATAGGAAGGGATTATTAATGAAACAGGTTTCTTAAAGAAAGTATCAAAAGTATTATATTTAGGTATTAAAGGTTATTCCTAAAGCATTAGGATTCTCAATAACGCTAATAAATTTCAAACGTTCAACATCCTTACAAATTATAGCAGTCTTTTTAATCAATTACATAGTTAACTTTCCTTACATTTATTAACTTAATATCGCAGTCTTCAATAAAAGTCTCATTATGACAAAATAATACTATGCATCACATCTTTATGTGGATCACAATAGGCTAACCTTTTGGTAACTTCCAGTAGCGTTTTCATTATTCGTATCAATGTTTTGTTTTTATGACCTGAAAAGAGTGAGACGATTTTTCACTCTTTCAGCTTTGTCTCTTATACAAGCCACAGGTTAGCCCGTGTGTGGAATATTGCTCTCATCTCTGGGAGGGTTCCGCCAAGTACTTATTGGAGGCCCTCGACAAGTTGCAGCGACGTGCTATCTGTATTGTCGGTGATCAAAAGGTGACTAAGACCCTAGAACCTCTTCAGCTACGTAGAGACGTTGCCAGTCTGAGTGTTCTCTACCGTCTCTATAATGGGGAATGTTCTGAAGAGTTATTCCAACTCATTCCGTCCTCTCCTTTCCACTCCCGAACAAGACGCGCCGGACTGCGTTGCCATCCGCATACCATCCAGACACTGGTGGCCCGTACCAAGAGGTATAGTTCCTCTTTTTTACCTCGTGCCATTAGGTCATGGAATGCCCTTCCGGCTTACGTGTTTCCTTCCTCCTATAATCCTGGGCTTTTAAAGCGGGGCGTGAAGCGGCATCTTAGCAGGCCTTCAAGGTAAGGGGTGACTGGCTCAATGGGTACTATGTTCTATTGAGCCAGTCAACCTTATATTTGGACCTGACATCCACTTACCATCAGGTGGAGTGAGGTAATCCATAATAATAAAAAATGATAGCTTTCCCTTTTCTGTCTCTTCCGTTCAGCCAACTTTTCTGGGTTCGCTTTAAGTCTCTCCCTATACCGTCTTGACTTTTCTTTTTCCGACAATCCCATACTCTAAAAATAAAAACAGTTAGTTAGTTAAAGCAACCCATAAATGCCCCACTGCGGTGCACGGGTCTCCCTCTGCTATCTACAGAGCTGAGAGGGTCTAAACCTTAATCCACACGCGCTGGCCCAATGCGGGTTGGTGGATCTGACACGCACGTCTATACATAGGTACTGCCCGGAATCGAATCAGGGATCCTCGAATTGAGAGTTCCAAGCCACCAGCGCTTAAAAATATTAACAAAAACCATGAAAAACACTTAAATTTCCTTGTTTAAAATCTTTTAGGAATCCTTTTGCATTATATTTGTCTCCTAGACAACCAAACTGTCCTAGGGACAACCAATTTCGTTGTCCAAGTGACTGGTTGTCCGAGGGACATTTACGCAATTTTGAGCTGCCTACTAAATACTAATGTGTTTTTGTGATTTGCCTCATCGTAAGATTTAAATAAAGATATAATAGAATTTGTTGCATAATAATTTAATACACCATTTCAATTACTTACGTAAATCCGACGGTGGTCCGATGGACTGACAATAAACACACGCACTCCCTCACACAAAACTCGGCCGGCTGACGCCGCGATGGTTGGTGAAATCAAGATGGCGGTAGGTCGTGTCGATCGGAGATGATCGGATTATGTTCAGCTTGTCACCTTGGACGCATCAACGCCATCATGTTTTGAATTTTCAGGTAATTCTCGGTTGTCCGGGTGACTTCAAGATTGTAGGGGACCAAAATTAAATGTACAAAAATCGTATTTTAAGTAAATTAAATAAGTACTCCAATTGTTTTCTTGTTAATTTAGATTCATATAAATAATTTTGAATAATTTATATGAATTGCCTAATAGTGTTTTTTTTCGTTAGACAAAGTTTTGTGATGCACTGTTAGTCGGGGACACTCAGTAATACCGTTTTTATACCCTTTTTGTCATTTGGACAACCAAATATCAACGGATAAATTACAAAAAAATTAATAGCTATTTTAATAATAGGTTTGTTAATGTCAATATTAATGGAAAATACACATTTGCAACAAATATTTTATATAGATATTTTAAAATAGGCCAGGGACAGGGTAATGTTGCCGTCGTACATTTAAAAGTTGATTGACCCAGTAACATACTTATGTATTAAACATAGAAACACTGACACAAACAGATAATGCACACAAATGAAGAGTAACCGGGAAAGCCGTCTTGGTTTAGAATGTAGGGTCGGACTTATAACTTATGAGCGGATTTTTCTGTCCGGAAAATCCACAGAAATACCTACACAGTGCTTTAGATAACACGCAGCCGTTGGGTCCTGCGCCTGTTGGGTCTCTCCGGTCGTGTCAGACTGCTGTCCCACCGTGTTATGAGAGTGAGGGAATAGGGAGTGCACCTGTGCTTGCGCACTTACCGTTGGACAACTATAATCCTTTGGGTATCTTGTTAAAAATTAGTTACTTTCGTTAGAAATAAAAACAGCATATTTTTTTCCTGTGAAGTGGCCATTTTGTACTTAGGAGGTTAAAGCTCTTTACCGTCAATAATATGGCGCGAAGAGATTAAAAAGAACGACAAAAAATCACCTTTTTAGAATATACATATAGAGGATTCAGGCGACTGGGACCACTACATAGCTGGGACCGCGGTCCCAGTTGCCTGATTAGTTTTTATTTATTTATTTCGTCAGGCGAGTGGGACCACCCGTAATTTTAATCACAAATCCATTGTTGAAATACAAGATTTAGTAGTTAGCACAAAAGGTGTCATTAATAAAACAAAGTTATGGTCCCAGTCGACCGATTCAAAAATGTTAACAGGTAACTGGGACCGCGGTCCCAGTTTCATATGGTCCCAGTCGCCTGAATCCTCTACATATAATATTAGTTAAATGATGAAACTGCAAGAAACATCAAGCCGTAACAAAACAGTATGTCTGTGTGTCTGTCCTACTTACATACAGTCATTATGCCGTCATCAGAAATCATCAAGGTCGTACTGCTCGCCGGTCGCGTTTTTGCAATGATTGCAAAAGTCAAGCCACTTTTTACGCGGTAAAGATGGGATGGGTGTCCAATTAAAGTGATTTTTGGGAGTAGGGACGCGTAAAATTGTTTGTATGTGGAATAAAATCATTTTTACTGATTATGATCCCTCACTGTACTATCATTTAAACAACACGAATGTATATGTTTTGATAGACGAAGTATTGTCATACCTTATCCTAGAAGTAACAGTACAGCGGATCTTCAATAGCCACAAGGCTGGCACTGGCTCGTCCCGATCGGGTGTGAAGGGGAAACCGGGGGAGTTTAGTGGGTAGTGGACGCTTTAGTCTCGAGTCCCACACACGGCCGCAGGTCTAGCTAGCCTGCGGTTATGGTGCATAAACGCATTCTTCTCCGAAAAAAAAGTAGGGAATTTTCGTAGCGCTCCTGCGGCGTGTAGCGGAACTAATAGAATTCCCGATACAAATTACTCGATACGTAAGTAGTTCTTGCTTTCCTTACTGCCTCCGTGGTACAGTGGTTAGAGCCTTGGGCTCTAAAACCCGGAGGTCGTGGGTTCGATTCCGCGGGGAGCATCACTTTGTGTGATTGTTTCCAGTTTGATTAGGACATTGCAGGCTTGAATCACCTGAATGTCTGAAAAGAATGATGATTCCGTGCTTCGGAAGGCACGTTAAGCAGATGGTCCCGACTATGTTCCAAGTAGGTCTGGTTTCCCTTGTAAGGGTTACGGAGGTCAGATGGCAATCGCTCCATTGTAATAACCAGGCTTGTCAAATCTAGGATCATAGTCGAAGCGGACCCTGAGCTCCATACTGGATGCAATCGGGAATACGCTGGGATGATGATGGACATAAGTAGTTCTTGATCATTTGATCAGGTATAATTAATAATATTAATTGACTTCTTTTATAAGCATTTGTCCCGATCTAGGTATTCAGGGTACGCTTGCACCATGATCCAGGAGTTGTCAAGTCCAGTTATCACATTGCAGCGACTGCCGTCTGACCTCCGCAACCCTTGACAGGGAACCAGACCAATTGGATCATGGCTACACCGACATTGGACGGTGCAGGTTTCGTCACGATGTGTTCCGTCACAAGCCGGTTAATGGTAAATACGCACATGGAAAAACCCATAGGTGCGCGCCGACATTCAATCTATTCCTTGAGAAGATTTTGTTTATTTCTGTTGTTTTTTTAAAGTTTTATGTTTATTAAAAGTATACATATCCTAAGTAGGGTTGCCATCTCTAAAATTTGGACGCGTGAAAACCCCGGATCTTAGAGTCCGAAAGCCGGACATGTCAACAAGATCTTTTAAACATATTCAATGTAATAAAAAACATCGTGATGTGCGTGTCTCGCGGGCGGCCCAAATTTTTTTTATTTTTTTATTTTTTAAAACTTGGTCTACAAATGAAACCTTCCCCGGACGCTCCCCGGATGCCCTCTAAACTAGGACAAATCTGGGGAAACCCGGACGGATGGCAACCCTACATATAAGTAATGTTTTTCCGTTGTCTGGCACCCATATAACACAAGCTAATGCTTAGTTTGGCACTACCCAAGTACACTCTCTTTCTATCTGCTTGGCCTAAAGGTTGACTGGGAGAGAACGACATGAGCATTAAGTCCACCTTTTGTACTTGATTTGTGCAATGAAGCTTAAATAAATAAATAAAGGGCGTTTGAAATCACTTGGCAATAACAACGTCCACAACTCACTAATATTAATATTATTATGAATTATGTTTTTATAATAGCCTTGATAATTATGCAAAAACACCTTAATACTAGTTTCTCTAAAGACAAGTTTCAATAATAATTTTTATTATTCTAAATGTCTCAAATATAATTAAATTAAATATATAATCTAATCAAATATAATTTAATTAAATTGTAAATGTGTCTAAATGCTCGTTGGTCGGATGATATAGTCAGGTTCGTCGGTGTAAACTGGATGAATCTTGCACAGGACCGGAATGCTTGGCGTGACAAAGAGGAGGCCTATACTCAACAGTGGGTGGACACGGGCTGAATAGATAGATAGATAGATTCTAAATGTCATAATGATCAGCTAACCGATTGTGATGTTAAGAAGAACATCTTAGCTATTGCCTCAAACGCTGTCGGTAGTGACAACGTTAGCCGTAAAATGATCACTCCTCTCCTTGACATTTTGACTCCTATAATTACCCATATCCTAAATTACTCCTTGTCCTCGAACACCTTTCCGGCAGCTTGGAAAAATGCTCAAATCATTCCACTCCCTAAGAAAGCCAATCCATCATCCTTTTCCGAGTACCGTCCTATATCTATTTTACCATTCCTATCCAAAGTGCTGGAGCGTGTTGTTCATCAACAGCTCAGCTCATTCCTAGCCAAAAATAAACTCCTGAACCCATTCCAATCTGGTTTCCGGCGTGGTCATAGCACGGTAACGGCTTTAGTTAAGATCACTGACGACATCCGCCTTGCTATGGACAGTAGACGTCTTACGGTGTTGGCTTTACTGGACTTCAGTAATGCCTTCAACGTTGTAGATTTTGACATCCTGCTTGGCCTGTTACGCTCTCTTAACATATCTCCAACGGTAGTTGATTGGTTTCATAGTTATCTACATGGGCGCCGGCAGCGTATTCGTGTTGATGACTCCTTTTCTGTTTGGAACGATATTGGTGCCGGGGTGCCTCAAGGTGGCGTCTTGTCTCCTCTACTTTTTTCAACTTTTATAAATAGTATCACCCATGGTCTCTCTTCTTCCTACCATCTATATGCGGACGACTTACAACTTTACTCTAGTGGCGATTTCGAGGAGCTCCCAGGTGTTATTGGGGTCCTGAATAGGGACTTGACACGAATTGCAGATTGGAGCAAGTCGTTTGGGCTCAAGGTAAACCCTGAAAAAACTCAGGTTATAATACTTGGTGGATCACGACAAATTGCAAGGATCGATTGTGATTCTTTACCACCTATCATGCTTGACGGTGTCCAGTTAGCCTGTAGCCGAGTGGTTAAAAACCTCGGGGTATTTATAGATTGTACTTTGACGTGGGATGTGCAAATCAAGGAGGTGAGCAGGAGAATGTTTGCTTCTGCAGGTTCGATTAATAGGCTGCGCAACTTTTTGCCTATACCCACCAAAATTGCTTTAGTGCAGGCCCTTTTACTACCATTACTTGACTACGCCGACTGCTGTTATTTAGATCTTTGTGAAGCTTCACTTAATAAGCTTGAACGACTGCAAAATTTCTGCATACGCATTATTTTTGGTCTTCGTAAGTACGATCACGTTTCTGAATACCGAGCTCAGCTTGGCTGGCTTCCGATACGACGTCGCCGTGATCTGCATGTTCTTGGCTTATTGTTTTCCATTCTTTTTAACCCTTTATCTCCTCCCTATCTTAAAGAGCGGTTTCATTTCTTGCAATCCACCAAAGGTCTCCTGCGTTCATCCCGGAAGTTACATCTAGTCTGTCCACCTCACTCCACTGAGTTCTACTCCCAATCCTTCACTGTTCAATCTATCCGTCTTTGGAATTCTCTCCCCCTTTCTATACGTGAATCTCAGACACTTCCAATTTTCAAATCTCGTGTTAAATCCTACTTTCTTTCTCTCCCTTGACTATTGCTTGAGTGTTGTCATTTTCATGGTCTATCTTGGTTGAATGTTTTCTTTTGTGTGATATCCGTAAATCTGATATTATTCTATTGTGTTTATTTTACTTTATGTATGTGTAATATGTATATGCATGGGCGTACCGAGGGGGGGGGCAGGGGGGGGCAGCTGCCCCCCCCTGGAAATCTCGCAGTACATGTATGAACTCGTCTAATTACTACAAATCAAAGTAACAAGTGCAGCTGCCCCCCCCTGGAAATCTCGTAGAACATGCATGAACTCGCCTAATTACTACTAATCGAAGTGAAAACGGGGCCTTATGCTCCATCCTTTAAATTTTGTTTGCTCAGTGTACTTACATAGAAAACTGAATTTGCAAACAGTATGGGCGATTCTTTCACGGAAATCACGGAAGACCTTATCAACCGTTTTGCAGAAGATCCTCGAAAATTACTTTTGATGTAGAAGCGATTTAAATAAAATAAAATTAAAAATGTATGCATAGTTAAATTTTTTTTTTATTAGGTCAGTTCTCAGGGTTTGTTGATACTGCTTTTTAATCATATATTATCATCATCAACGTATTTCGCGTTTCGACATCTTTTCTTACAAATAATTTTTCACTCTATCTGAAAGTGTAATTTGTCGTTGAAGAAAGCACCGTTCAATAATGAAATTTCGTTCCGGAGGTATCAGCGTTGAAAATGTACTTCGTAGTGGTTGACCTAGATTACTTTAGGACGACGAATTGAGGACCCTGGTGGAGCTAAGTCTGACCCATCGCAAGCAGCTTCAGGGATTGCACAAGAACTATGAGTCAGTCACTTTCCAAAGGCAACAAACCCACCAAAAAACGACTTTGGTCAGACAATCACCGCAACTTGCATCTGAAGCAGCCAGGCACTGATCAACAGAAGACATCTGATCCTCATCATCATTATTATCAGCCCGTAACAGTCCACTGCGGGACATAGGCCTCTCCGAATGCTAGCCACGCTGATCGATCCTCGGCCACTCCTATCCAGCTCCTGCCAGCCATCTTGCGCGCAGATCATCGCTCCACCTGGCCTGAGGGGTCCTACACTACGTTTACCGAGACGTGGTCTCCACTCTAGAACCTGTTTACTACAACGGTTATCGGTTTTACGGCTGATATGGCCACTGCCTCTTCAGCTGGCTAATCCGGCGAACTATGTCGGTGACTTTGGTTCTCTGCCAGATCACCTCATTATAGATACGATACCGCAGAGAAACGCCGAGCATAGCTCTTTCCATAGCCTGCTGAGTGACTTTAAACTTGTGGACCAGCCGTGCCGTAAGTGTCAACTTTTCGGCTCCGTACCTATGTCATGACGGGTAGGTCGCACTGATTGAAGACTTTGTCTTTAGACATTGTGGAATCGGCGATGAGAAGACTCGACGTAGTTTTCCTAACGCTGCCTAACCCAACCGACTTCTGATCCTGTTCCATGACAACGCCCGTCCGCATATTTCACAAATCACCATCCGAAAATTAACCGAATTAAGCGTTGAAGTTTCCTTTTCAAGCACTTCGTTGACTTACTCACAGGTAGAATCTTCGTTAATTGTTATAAAAACATTTTGTCGACTTCACCTAATCCCGAAAACCAAATCGACCCTTGAAAGAAATAAATGACTAATAAAAAGCGACTTGTAGCTAACTCTATGGAGAGCTGTTAAAAGTTGGAATGATGAAAAAAATCATAAAAAATTGTAATGACAGCAAGTGCATTTAAAACTGTTCTGCAATATTATCTTACTGTCTAAATTTTAGCTTAAGAACTGTTGAGCCAGTACACTTGAAACTAAAGGCTCGAAGATCATGAGCTTACAGCGATGCAGCACATTGAGCGACGCTTCCTGATGAAGTGTCCCTCAATGCAATAGGCCGCAGTGACCGCTTACCATCAGGTGGGCTGCGTGCGTGCCTGTCTTTGAACTTTATCGATTGAAACCCTGAGAACTTTTGTACCAACCTTATATTTAACTACCTACTGTTTGCTCTTTATTTACTTATACCTAAAGTTTCAGTACCTAGGTGTGTTTGTGTATGACAAAACCGCGGACAACGCGCTCCACCCCCCCCCCCCCGTTTTCAAGGGGTTTCAGTACGTGTGTTTGTGTATGACAAAACCGCGGACAACGCGCTACCCCCCCCCCCCCCCCGCTTTCAAGGGGACTTGCCCCCCCCTAGGCCAGAAGCTGGGTACGCCCATGTGTATATGTATGTTTATATACTTATATATTTATATATTATGTATAATATGTATGTCTAAGTATATGTGTATTTATTAGAGGAGTCTGGAGTCAAATATATTATATATAAATATTTTCTTTCTCTGTCTTGCACTGCCCTTTATTCTGTCAATCAATCTATTTTCATACTTTCCTCTTTCCTAAGGTTGACTGGAAGAGATCGCTGTTTAGCGATAAGTCCGCCTATATTGTACAGCTATTATATGTTACATGTTTGTCCTAAAGTGTTTTGTGCAATAAAGAGTATCTATCTATGATCGTTCGCATCGCAGGAGTAACGAATTTATATGCTCGAAACAAGAAAATAATATTAAAATTATTTATTATTATTTTGACAGTTACTGTTACTTATTACTTCTTTGGACAGTTACTGACTTATAAAGACCTATTAAAAAAAAACAAAGTGCCAGTACACTTGAAATCAAAGGCTCGAAGATCAGATAAGCCTACAGTCTGGCAGCACATTGAGCGAGACGTTTCCTAGTAAAGTGTCCCTCAAATGGAAGGCCGCAGTGGCCGCTTACCATCAGGTACCTGTTTGCCCCCTGACCTAGTATAAAAAAGTAAAAGTTTTCCGTATGTCCTTGATCTTACAGTGTAAACACATCCATAAGGATACCAGTCTATTTATTTATTTATTTAGTACACCAACAACATGTCATACACAAAATTATATAGTTAAATGCTTTTAAAAATGATACAGTATTTTGCATGCATGCCAATTAAAGGTATAGACAGCTTTGGCCGTATATAGGAACTAAGTATAAACCAAATTATATTAATATTTAATGTCCTTATGTAGTGCAAAGGCTCCATTATTAAAATGAAGTCATTGTCATAATAATGGGTACTGGCTTAATCACCACGCTTGCCAAATGCGGATTGGTGATCACAAACCCGAGCTTTGTTTAAAAAATTCAACACAAATGCTCAACCTGGGAATTGTACCCATAAACCATAGACCAAGGCCTCACGTAGCTGAGTATCTGATGGTACGCAGCCACTGCGGCCTATTCCATTGAGGGACACTTCACCAGGAAGCGTCGCTCAATGTGCTGCCAGACTGTAGGCTCATCTGATCTTCGACCTAGAAGCGTCGAATAGTAACTGCTTGCTATTAGGTAAGCTTAAAACTTGCCACACCCCAGTGCCTTGGCCAGCATGTAAAGCCGTTAGTCCTGCACCTGATCTCTCTTCGGTCGTGTCAGACTGCTGTCCCACCGTGTTATGAGAGTGAGGGAATAGGGAGTGCACCTGTGCTTGCGCATCCACATATATGTAAATCCCGTTGGTTTATCGTAAAGAATGGTCGCTGTAGCCAACAACTTATGTGAAATAATTATTTTTAAATTTTTATAAAACCCTTTTGCCTGCTTAATTGGGATATAAATATGAATATAAATATATATAAATGTGATATTCTTTCTGTAGTCCTTCACTTGGGGGTCGTCTGGTAGAGATCGCTTCAAGCGATAAGACCGCCTAGTTACATATATTGTACACATTTTTGTTCTTTCTATTGTAATTTTTATTTGTTTTTGTGTGCAATAATATTTATGTTATGTTATGTTATGAATACATTACAAAAAAAAAATCAATTTGTCCAGGTATCCTCGCTGTCCGGGCGAGTGCACTACCAACTATACTACCGAGACCCTAATACCCTCTAAACACCCGTTGTATTTCTTCTAGTATTGATTTTACGTAATTAAAATAATATTAAAATAGGACTTACCAAGTATAATATCCAATAGATAGTGTATGCGTTTGAACGCAAGCGCGGGTGCACACTGACTGCGGGCTGAGTTGCGCACGCGCAAGTTTGCCAGCTGAGAGTTGCAGGATGAGACGTGGTTTGAGTGATGGCGGGGATTGTGCTATACAGACAGACAGTATGCAGTGTCTACGTGTCTAGTTTTGAATATAGCTGCATTTCTGGAGACCTTACTAACCGACAAAAAATAGCACAGTAGTCACGTATGTATAAAACATACAGATAAAAAATACTGACGAAAGATTTGGTGTAATGGTGGTCATCATCATCATCATGTATGGCGAAAGCTGCATGAAACCTTACTCCTCTCAAACTTTCAACAACGGCAACGTCTGGTCCTGACCACCGCAACGGAGTGGCAGGCCGGCGGCAGAAGAATACTGTAAAAAAAATGGCTCACCGGACTGTTCTTTTTTAATGTCCCGGTGCTCTCGCTGCACTACGATCATGTAATGTCGGATTTTACGTCCAGAGGACGCGGATACAAAGATTCAAAGATTTATTTTTGCATAGAATAGGTGTTGCAGTACAGGGTGTTACAAATAATGGTCGTGCTCTATTCTGCATGCAAAGTTACTATTTAGGAATTCGATCCCCGCACGCTACAAACATTTTGTTGTGTACATGAACAATTGAAAATGTCTGTTGTTACACCGATCTGGGTGTTTCTATGGTATTATTCAAGTATGTATTCATTTACATAAAAAAAGTTTAAGCACCGTCAATGGGGGATACTTGAGACTACAGTATTACTTAGGATAGGACATCGAAAAAAATTAACGTTTTACGTACCCTGTTCAAACTTAATTCTTCCGTGATGTTGACAGCAACTTCTCTGCTCCAGCACTAAGTAAATGTTGCCATAATGATTAGTCAAAAATTATCATACGAAAATGTCCTAAGTAATACTGTAGTCTCAAGTATCCCCCAGTGACTGTATTTAATTTATTAGAAATAATTTGTGACTATTGTGACTGTACAATTTGACATTCATATGTGCTTTATAAGAGACTAAATTGAATAAATGAATTTAATTCTTGATCCATGTGCTACGGATAGACAGTATTAAGCGTCTTGGTCTTGTCGCCGAGCTTGTAGACTGCACTTTAAGTGCAACTACTACCGTATCCAGATAAGTTTCGAATAAAGCTGTTAAAGAATTATAATTTCCAATCTGAACTATAACTAACTACGCCTGATACAGTTTATCAATAATGTTTAACCGTTGTCTGGCTTCAAATCTAGGGCTGAGGGAGTGGGGGTAAAATGACCGTTTTTTTTTTGGATGGGAATGCAATTAGGCACCAAAACTCGCCTGGGGTAGGCGAGCCGTGTGTGGGACTCGTGCATTCTATGCCCCAGTCTTTATAAAGACTGGTGCATGGAGGATACCCACTAAACCCCCCACGAGGTGAATTGCTACATGACGTGCGCGGCTGATATTTAGGTACTATAATGTAAATATTAGTCGTCAAGCCTAGTCAGAGGCCATTTGGCGGCTTGATAACATCTGACATTAAGGTTGGTCACTTGCCTTACGCACCCCTCCACCAACCCGCACTAGGCCAGCGTGGTAGAGTATGGCCCACACTATCTCACAATTGAGATAAGGCTTGTGTCCCAGCAGTGGGAACGTATATAGGCTGATGATGATGACGTGCGCGGACTGTACGTAATTTTTTCGCAGCTTGCATATAAGCCACGGCTTTACAATCTTGATCCTTGGCCCTTATTTTCAAGCTAATAAGAGTCAAAGTGGCATAATGTCAAACAAAGGTTTGTTTTACCTATTTCGTATTGTTTTATGTCTAAATACCTGCCACGATTGCTTCAAATATCCTTAGGTTTACTCATTATAGCATTTTGCGAGGCTTTCTAAAATATGAATGTATTGAGAAAATGGCTACTGGGATGGGCCACGATCTTGGGGTCCCAGGTTCAATTCCCTAGATTCTAAGGTGGCCTTTTTAGTCTTTTCAAATCAATTTGAGTCGTGTATCAAGACCCGACTGATAAAAAAAGGTTAGGTACTATATATTGAAGATTTTCTTAATGATGGAGATCTGTAGATACTGGTAGGGGTCTGGTAGTCTGGCACCGCCTTGCGTTGCGCCCGCTACACCGAAACGACAGTTATTAGTTATTATTTGTATTTTTTTATTTATTTATGCAACTGCGGCCTGCGGCCTGATGTTATATATTTTGAATATTAAAAAAAAAAACTTAAACCTCACCATGTATCAAGACAGACATAGACAGGCACGCAGCCCACCTGATGGTAAGCGGACACTGCGGCCTATTCCATTTAGGGGCGCTTCCAGGTGAAGAATGTGCTGCCAGACTGTAGACTCATCTTATCTTCGAGCCTCTGATTTCAAGTGTACTGGCGTCTGGCTCCCACATTAATATTGCCGGAACACAACCAGAGATGTTTTCGCGGCAGATTTCACCTGTGGGGGTGGTAGCTAGCCAGTCGGACTCTGAAAAAGCCCTACCACCAACCAGACCCAAGGCGGGAATTGAACCCACGACCTCCGTGTTTTTCTACCCGAGCGGCTTCGGGCTTAGCCACTGTTCGGTCACCGGTCGAGTTAACCTATTGCGGACAAAATTAAAAAGCGAAAAGTCCTTCTAATTGAGAAATTAGTATAGACCTTTTAGAGGCGCCACTGCGGCGGGAAGCGGAACTAATAGTCATATACAAAAAGACTGGCAGATAAATTGTGTGACGGAAAGAAAATTGGGGTCCGGTTGTTATGCCCCCATTCCGGGTTGCACCCGGCCGGTATGCCCCCACATAAAAAAAAAATGTTCCAGTTTGCCGTTAAACCGTGCGAGCCGGGGCCAACCCAGAAGGGGCATAACGGCCGGACCCGAAAATTGTAGTGTATTCGAAATACCGACTACTTCATTTTCTACATAATAACAGTAAATCTGTAAGTGTAATCCATAAAAAATCTTAGCCCAAACCATTGATTTTCGCCCGTCTTCTTTAATTTACACTTTTTGATAGTTTTTCAGTACTAGCCACACAGAAATATGGCTCTACCACGAGAAAATAGCTAATAGTACTTTTGTGTACAAAGGAAACACCCAGTACATACATACTTATATATATGTGTTCATGGACGCAAATGTTTGTATGGGATAGTACAAACAGTCATTATTGTTGTCTGAATGTGAAGACACAGAATACTAACAGTAAAGTGAAGTTTTCTTTTCGATTTTTTTTTATTTCAATGTGTAACAAGACGGGCGGATCGTACACCTGATGGTAAGCGCCACGTCTGCCCTTAGACAGTTCAGTGCCAAACAGTAACTAAGCAATTACTGTCTGGCTCCGCCCTGCGCCTGTTAAACCGAGATGACAGTACATAGGTTTCATATACCCAGTAATTTCACTAGCTTCAGTGCCCTTTGAAGACAGAAGTGCTTGACACACTTCTATTTCATTTATTCCTTTTGACTACCTCCTAGGACCAGTGGAGTGTAAAACTTTTCGTTCGAGTCCTGTCTTTGATCTGTTTGGTGGTAGAACTTTTTCGGTCCGACTGGCTAGCCACCACTCACCACCCACCAATTATGCTGCCATAACAGCTCTGGCTGTGCTCCGGCAGTATTAATGTGGGAGCCAGTACACTTGAAATCAAACGCTCGAAGATCAAATGAGCCTACAGTCTGTGCTGTCAGCACATTGAGCGAAGCTTCTTGGTGAAGTGTCCCTCAATGAAGAATGTTAACTAATTTTGATTATTAGCACTCCATATTCTTTGTAAAAAATAAAAAATACTAGTGAAAGAATTACTTCGATACGTCAATTAGTTTCCGATTTAGAAGTAAAACGCGCACGCGCGGGCTGCTGGTGCCGGTGTGACGTCATAGTACAACTCGCTCAGTCTGGCGCACTCAGTCCGCTAGCGTTCGGCGCCCGTGCCGTCGAAATTAAACCTAAATACTTTTAAAAATGTCCAATCCAAATACTAGGAAATCATGTGGTGTGCCTAAATGTAAAAATACAACTACCAATTCGCAGGAAAAGTTGTTTTTTATAGTTCCAAAGGACGTTGAGGCTCCTCGCTTCGACGATGTAGCCACATTAAAAATCCTAGTATGTTTACAGCCACCTCTGCTGGCGGCACAATCTTCGCAGGTTACATTTAAAACTTCTTGATCCTTATCAGTTTAGAATGCAATGTTATGGTGTGGTACGTATGCGGTGTTCTGGCGTGATTTTACATTACATACATCACCTAGGTAGGTCTTTTTATTTGAACATGACTAATAGCATCATCGCCATAGCTGTCTCTTGCTGATCTGAAATAAGCTTCTTTTAAAAATAAATGGCCTTACGTATTTTGTAAGTAAAAAAAAATACAACACTATATTTACTTACATCCTAAGAGCGCAAGCTTCACTACGTCCGATCCGAATCCGATCCGTCTCCGTGAAATCAAAATCACAAAGACATTCGGATGACGGATCTAATTCGTAAATCACTAGAAATACTCCGGACCGTTATTTCACGGAGACGGATTGGATTCGCATCGGATTCGGATCGGATAGTGCGTTACCTTACCGCTCTTATTCCTAGGTACTATCCTAGTTTCTACTAATATTATAAACGCGAAAGTTTGTGAGTGTGTGTGTGTTTACTTGTTATCTTTCACGCAAAAACTACTGAATGGATCTGGAGTCTGGACGAAGTCTGGAATAACATATAGGTAGGTAGGCTACTTTTAATCCTGGGAAAATGTTCAGTTCCCGAGGGAAACGGGGGCGAAGCTGCTGGCGGAAGCTAGTTTGCAATATGTCAATGTACCTATGTAGGTATGTATTTATTTAAATTTACTAAGAAGAGCGGTACCTATATGTACATACGTACCTACTTACCTATAGTTACAAAACTATAATACCTACATTTTTATTTGTTGTCTATAACATAAACATTGAATGGTAGGATACTTTTACTATTTGATATTCCTCGCATTTCGGCGGCAACGAAATCACTATTTGTTGTTAAATAATGCGCAACCATTAATCCATCTATTTTAGGTAGATTATATTATCCGATTGCCCTTTTTCGTCCATATTATTAATTGAATAATATTTACTATTAAGTCTATTAACGAAAACACAATAAAATACTGCACAAGCCAAGCGACCTGGCAAAGCTGATTATAACAATTCTACCTCTTACCGACCTATTGGTCTTATTAACGTTTTTGGCAAGTTGCTAGAGAAGCTAATCATCAGACGTTTCTCCCACCATCTACATTCAACTAATCAAATGAATCCTCGGCAGTTTGGCTTCAGGGAGCAAACCTCAACAGTTGATGCCCTGAGTCGTGCTGTATCGGACATTAAAGCTGCCAAAAATCACAAGCAGATGGTCGTTGCGGTGTCCTTGGACATTCAGGGGGCCTTTAATAATGCCTGGTGGCCAAAACTTTTGCAACGTCTTCAGCATACTGGATGCCCGAGAAACTTGTATATGATCATCTGTGATTACCTGAAAAATCGCAAAGTAACTCTTAATTATGGAGATTCTTCAGCTTCGAAGATAATGACTCGCGGTTGTATCCAGGGCTCGGTCTGCGGACCGAGTTTCTGGAATGTCATCTTGGATGACCTCTTTGAACAGGAGCTTCCTCCTGGATGTCACCTACAGGCATACGCAGATGATGTCCTGCTCATTTGCTCGTCGGACACCATATTGAAGCTTGAAAGGGCTGCATCGACTGCATTAGACATCATCACAGCGTGGGGTGAGGGCGCCAAGCTCAAGTTTGGCCCCGAAAAAACCCAGCTCATCGGCTTCACCCCAACTGCACGTAAAGCTCGTATTATGCATCGTAACACCCAATTAAAATTCAAACCGGCAATGAAACTACTAGGAGTAATATTAGACCAAAACCTTACCTTCACAAAGCATGTAGATTTTATTATTACTAAAGCTCTAAAAATTTATAAAACACTTTGTCTTTTCATTCGACCAACCTGGGGCATACACTCTGAAAATGTTACGACCATATACACACATGTAATAGAGCCTATAGTAACATATGCCGCGGGTGTCTGGGGTGACGCAACAAAATACAAAAAGGTGTGTAAAAGTCTTCTTTCACTGCAGAGAGGCTTTGCCATTAAAATAATTAGAGGCTTTCGTACCATCTCGGCAAACGCGTCCATAGCCCTGGCTCAATTAACGCCGTTGACGTTGAAGGTCGATGAGGTGCGAATCACAGAACGAACTAAACTCTTTGGTCATTGCCCCTACTTACCAACAGACATTGAGCTGCAAAAACCCACACCTCCCTCTCAATTGTCCCACCCCGCTGATCGCACTGGCATTGACTTTTCAACGGCACATACGGAGCATGACATAGATGGCGTCTGTCCACCTGGCGGAACAAGAATTTACACCGATGGCAGTAAACTTGAAGACGGCAAAGTTGGAGCTGCATATATAATTTATAAACCAAATAGCTTACCTATCAGCCGAAAGTTCAAATTGCATGACAGTTGCTCAGTCTTTCAGGCCGAACTGCTTGCTATCGAACGCGCAGTCAGATGGATCCGTAAATCTGGGACTTTCCGAGCAGCCATCCTTTCGGACAGCTACTCGGCCCTTCAAGAACTAGCAAACGGGGAAACTACCAACTCCATCGCTACTTCTACTCACCGCATCCTGAAACTTCTTCCAGAACCAATAACGTTCGTGTGGGTCAAAGCCCACGTAGGCCTTGCTGGTAACGAGGCAGCTGATGCGGCTGCCAAAAGCGCCGCTTTAGCCCACCGTTCGCCCGATTTCGCCGAATATCCGATTAGTTTCGTTAAAAGGACTACTCGGGATCTGCACAGGGCCGCTCATAACAACACCTACAGATCTGCTGCTACTGGCGCCTTCACGCGTCAATGGTTGCCAGATCTGCAGAGTATCAAAAATTTGTATTCAGAAATTAAATTCTCTTTCCACAACACGCAAATAATCACTGGACACGGTTACCATCGACAATATCTCCACCGATTTAAAATCTTCGACACTGATAAGTGCAACTGTGACCCTACAGCTGTTCAGTCTATTGAACATCTGCTCAAGCACTGTCCAAGATACGCACGTCAGCGAGCGGAGCATGAGCGGCTTTGTGCACATCTCGATATTTCACCCTACATCATCCAGGAGCTAATTCAGAAACAGGAAACCATTATCTCATTTGACAACTTGTGTAAATATATTATTAGTACTGTCAAAGACTTCAACAACACCCCAAGAGGATCAAACCTGTAAATAATTTCATCATCTGTAAATATTATTCACCATGTCTTAATTCATCAAAATATGCATTTCATACACATGTAAATATTCTCATTTAAATTCATCGCTTTTCCGCCGATTCGTATCCATTAGCGAAAGGCTATCCCCTATTAATCTTAAAAAAAAAAAAAAAAAAAACGCCTTTAAAAAAAAAAAAAAAAAAAATCTAATCTGCCGTACTCTGGGCGGCAATAGCCAGAGAACAAAAAAAAAAAAAAAAAAAAAAAGCGCAAGCTATGCAACTTGTATTAAGCCGGGCTCGGCCCGCGCGGCGGGTTGTGATGTGACGTCACAAGCGGTCACGTGACTGTTAGCGGGACTCGATATTTTTCGAAACTTTGAATGCCTATAGAATCAAAACTACTAGGTATTTTTGACTACAACAAAAACTAGTGTATTTGTATACATACAGGCATTACTGAGACAAAATTTCAAACGATTTGGCATACCTAGTAACATTCTCCGTGGCCGCTTGCTATCAGGTGGACTGCGTGCCCGATTTAGTATTTTTTTAAATCAGGCCTCCAGGCCTCCGTTATCCTGATGAGGCCTGATTTGGACTATTTCTAGTCTAAATCAGTTTATAGTGAAATTATTGGGTATACCTATGAGGCCTAATAACTGTCGTCTCGGTGTAGCGGGCGCAGGGCGGTGCCAGACAGTAACTGCTTAGTTACTGTTCGGCACTGAACTTTCTAAGGGCAGAAGTGGTGCTTACCATCAGGTGTACGATCTGCTCGACTTGTTAAACATTGCAATAAAAAAAATCTAGACTGATTTGGATCATGGATGGCAAAAAAAATAGCACATTGAGAAATCCCTACTTGGTGCTTTTAAAAAAAAGGAAATTGATGGGCTGAATACAGACCAGAGACGGAGCCAGTATTTCGCTAGTGTTACATAACGTTGCTAGTAATAGTTTTATTTGCAATGCGACGTCACGCGTAAACGTCTGAGCAAAACTCGTTTGTTACTGTAATACCTATCTTGGCTAGGGCTGGCAGTATAGACGTAGATAGATAGATAGATAGATATACTCTTTGCACAAAATTATAAAAGAAAAATATGTTACAAAATTGGATGATACAATGTAGGCGGACTTATTGCTAATAGCAATCTCTTCCAGTCAACCTTAAGGTAGAGGAAAAGTTTTAATTAATTTTATAAAGTAGGCAGTGCAAAACTCAAGAGCAAGAAATAAATACGAGTTGAACCCAATTCAAACTTCTCAAAAAAGTAAGAGAAAAAAAATATCTAAAAATAAAATAAAACATATACTTACTTATATAGGCATACACATACACATACTTATACATACATACATACCGACTTAGTAAAATAAATACATCTTATATTCCATTCCATTCTATAGCAAAGACTCAATTCGTATACAGTTGTGATACCACACGTAAGGACTTAACTATTTGCTTCGACTTTTTTATACGGACTGCGCAGGAGTGGAACTCTGTGCCTGGATCCGTCTTTCCTAACCGTTTTGAAATGAAAGTAAATGATGTAATTAATTTGCAGAAGATTTATAGAATTTCTTTTAACTTGGGTCGCTTCGTTAAGCTTAACATAAGGTTCTTAAACGGGCTTTTCCTAAGCAAGCGCGCTCCATTGTAGACCGCATTGTTGTTTAACAACAGGCTATGTGTGTTCAAGTGGTGGCTTAGTTTAAATATAATTATAATAAATTAATAGTTTAAATATAGCACAATAATAGGCACATGGAGCGGAAAATGGTAGGAGTCTGTCTGATGGACTGAGTGACCAACAAGGACCTTAGAAGGCGGAGCAAGGTCACAGACGTCGGCAAAAGAGTTGCGAAGCTTAAGTGGGCCATATAGACAGGAAACAAGAGTCTTGGTGCAAAAGATTCCAAGACTGGAGACTTTGGGACCAAACGAGACCCAGGGGAAGGCCACAAATGAGATGGAAAGACGACATCAAACGGGTGGCGGGCAGCAATTGGACACTTACTGTTCAAGACAGAGAAAAATGGAAGAAGATGAAGGAGGCCTACATCAGATTACTGATTGTAGAAGGCTAAGATGATAAGTTGATGAATAGTTTAAATATATATTTTTCATGAAAGGTAGAGCACAGAGCACTTACTAATCTTAAATATTTTGAATTTATATATTTTTTTACCTCCGAGGTAAACTATTTATACTAATTTAATATACTCGTGTGTCACCACTCTAATCGACCGACGTCATTATAAAGTAGTAGGTAACCCTAACGTCTGTTAAGTGTGTCACCTGTATTTCAACGACATTCTATTATAGACTTTATCTCATTGGTTTAAAATTTTTGTTTCTTCATCCGAAATCTACGATCTTTATATTATCACTTATCAATGAGATTGTTCTAGCTTATTATTGTAAACGTCATACCTAATAGTTGTGTTTTTGTGTTGGAGGTGAAGTTGTGACGAAGGGAAAACTTTTAACCGCCTCCACACTGGTAAACACGAAAGTAACTGCTTTTTTACCTATACCACTGAATCGGCTTACTACTAATATTAATGTAACACCAAATTTTCCTGTGACATGCTATAAGAATTTGAGTATACACAGTCGCAGGTTTTTTTTTGTGGAGGGGAATGCATCGCACCATAACCCGCCTGGGGTAGGCGAGCCGTGTGGATTCAGTGCAACAACATGCCCCAGTGTTAAGAAAGACTGGTGCACGGAGAATACCCACTAAACGCCTCCGCACTCCTGCATCGCCGTCGGCAGCGTCCCTTAGGCTTGATAATAATATGACTACCAGTCGAACGCCGCAGGGCGACTTGCCCGCCTCTTACAAGGCGGGCCCAACACGGTCGCAGGTCTAGCTAGCCTGCGGCTATGATGCTGAAACGCATTCTCATCATCATCATCAGCCTAAATACGTTCCCACGGCGGGGACATCGCCTTATCTCAATTGTGAGATAGTGTGGACCATACTCCACCACGCTGGCCTAGTGCGGGTTGGTGGAGAAACGCATTCTCCTCCGTAAAAAAGGCGATGGGACTTAACGCATGGGTACTGAACACGTTTTGGCGCACCTACATAAATATTGAATTAATAAATGACAAGCACAGGGCTTCGTATCATTTCGCCATCTCTAGTGTTGACTAAGAGATTGTCAAACATGCAAGGACGTCGCTTACGCATGCCATGCGGACCATTTTTAAAGTTGATTTTAAAAACAGACCGACTTTCTCTTCGTATAAAATATATTTTTTGTCAGCTCATAATATCCCACTGCTGAGCAAGGGCCTCCTCCAACTTCCTCCAATTCTTCCTCTGCATGGCTACAATTTGCCACTCTCAACAGTGGCGGTCTAAATCATCCCGCTACTGGTTTTTGGGCCTGCCTCGCAATCGTCGCCAAAAATTGATTTATTAAATTGTTTTAAGTGTTTTAAGTGCGCACCTATGGATTTTTTTATGTGCGTGTAGGACTAGGTAGATACCACAAGCACGGCGGTGACGGAAAACATCGTGAAGTAACCTGCATAGTCGAATGGCTGTGTAGCCATGATCCAGTTGGTCTGGTTCCCTGTCAAGGGTTACGGAGGTCAGACGGCAGTCGCTGCAATGTGATAACTGGACTTGCCAAGTCCTGGATGGATCATGGGGCAAGGGTACCCTGACTAGTTTGGACAAAAAGCTCGTGGAAAGAGGTGTTGCCAGCGGAAAAAAACTCAACTGCCTCCGTGGTACAGTGGTTAGAGTGTTGGGCTCTAAAACCTGGAGGTCGTGGTTTGGGATCCCACGGGGAGCATCACTTTGTGTGATTCTTTCCAGTTTAGTTAGAACATTGCAGGCTTGAATCACCTGAATGCTGACCTGATTCTGATGAAACGTGCTTCGAAAGGTACGTTAAGCCGTTGGTCCCATGTTCCAAGTAGGTCTAGTTTCACTTGTAAAGGTTACGGAGATCAGATGGCAATCGCTCCATTGTAATAACCAGTCTTGTCAAATCTAGGATCATAGTCGAAGACCCGAGTTCCATACTGGATGCAATCGGGAATACGCTAGGATGATGATGTTTTTCTCTTAAAATTAATGTGTGGCGCACCTAAATTAATATTGAATTAATCACTGACATGTACAGGGCCCCGTATCGTTTCGCCATCAGATGTTGACCAAGAGATTGTCAAACAACCAAGGTCATAACGTGCCGACAAATTTGCACATGTGGAAAACAGATTTTGAAAATAGTTTCTTAAGACACAGCTAACCAACTCACAAGAAGGAAATATTTTTTATTGCGCAGGACATGTTTTGTTAAGCAACTCTGCAGAACATTATTGATTGATAAACAAGATTTTAGAGAAAATGGGGGACTTTCCAAGGCTGGTTTAGTGGCGAATCATCATCAGCCTACATACGTTCCCACTGCTGGGACACAGGCCTTATCTCAATTGTGAGACAGTGTGGGCCATACTCCACCACGCTGGCCTAGTGCGGGTTGGTGGAGGGGTGCGTAAGGCAAGTGACCTTTAATGTCAGATTTTATCAAGCCGCCAAATGGCCTCTGACTAGGCTTGACGACTAATTCTACATTTGTAAATATCAGCAGGGACCAACAGCTTAAGGGGGGGTGGGAGTACATAAAAGAGGCATAGACCGACAAACTTATCTGTTCCGGTGGCGGCGTCGCTACTGTCTATTTAGAACTGTCATTAAATATCGTTTTTGCATTGTATTTCACGTAGTTCCAATTTTGGCCACCGGAACAGATAAGTTTGTAGGTCTGTATTATGCGACGTCCAAATATGGCGCCGCGCTCGCACATTTCGTAGTTTTTTAAACATAGTAAACGAGACACTAATTTTATCAAGTCAAACTCTGCGAATTTATCTGTAAATATTTAGTGGCTATAATTGAGTGAAAATTCAAATGTTAATTGGCAGGAGCTTAGACATAAAATACGAAAATCGTTAAAAAAAGGGGTAACTTTGGGATTTTTTTCTATCGAGTGAAGTTTATAAAAACATGTAATTGAATGCGATTTTAACTAGATCAGATCCTTAACTGATACATATATTTTTTTTAGAATTGAAAACACTGATTTGTATGTCTCAGGTGGCTTTTAAAAACCATACGCGCGGCATCTGCGGAACTACACAGCCTTAACGTGCCTTCCGAAGCACGGAGACGCTCGAAATAAATGTCACTAAATGTGGTCTGAATGGTCACCCATCCATTAACCGATCTGTTCCACGAAGGCGATCAAAAGCTTGTAATTTTACGGGATAACGTATTTCAGTTCGAAACCTCTTGCGGAAGGCTGGCTAGTATAATATAAAAAATAATTATAACATAATTAAATTTATTGCGTTTCTTTCATTTCATGAAATGTAATGATTGCAAATCGTGTTACATAACACGAAATGTTACGATCTAGACGGTCTTATCAATTTAAGCTATCTCTACAAGTTGAAGTGTAATTAGTTTAATAAAAAGAAAATAACGCCTCTTTGGTCGAGTGATTACCTCTCTCGGGGTACTAAATTCAATTCTTGGGTCAGACAAAATTTGATTTTGAGTATAGACAACTGAGTAAAATTGTACTCAAAATGTATATAGATTGTAATTAACTAACTTAGTGATTGATTGTATTTAACGATTGTAGTTAACTAATACCTCAAACTGTAAAATTTATGGCGATTTAAAAAGCAAATAATATTGTGTTTCTTGCCTAATTTTTTTCGAAGCCGGCGCGCGCGGCGGTCAAATTATATATTACTAGCGGCCGCCCGCGGTTCCACCCGCGTGGTTCCCGTTCCCGCGGGAATTGATCAAAATCCTTTCTTAGCGGATGCCTACGTCATAACATCTACCTGCATGCCAAATTTCAGCCCGATCCGTCCAGTGGTTTGGGCTGTGCGTTGATAGATATCTATGTCAGTCAGTCAGTCACCTTTGAGTTATCTAATTAGATTGTATAAATTTTGAAGAAATTTTGGCTTAGAGCAGTAAACCAAACATTGTAGCCATTGAAAATGTAACTATCGAGACTGGAGTTTCTTGTCATAGAGTAGAAAAAAATATTCGGGAAGTCACATAGCGCCTTCACCCCATCACTGTAGGCTAATCTTCCTAGGCTATTTCTAGCCTTTGACTTCATATGGAGTTAAAATCTACAATAAAACTCAGTTTTGACTTTGAGTGAGTAATTACCGGGAGTAAACTACTTTCGCCATTTCAAAATCGTCCTCGAATGTACAAAATGAATGTCCTCTCAAAAATAAACGTAAGAGCAAGTTTACATTGTTTTGTTTAAGGTTTTGATTGAGCTGTTGACCGCTTTGGTGTTTTGTTAAATTAAATCTCGCGGGTTCGATTCTTGCGCGGTACAGACATTATTGTGCATGTTTTTTCTGTTTGTTTCTGTGTTTAATATTATGTAAATAAATAAATATCTCTGCACATTATTCACACAGCGCCATCTAGCCCCAAACTAAGCATTAGCTTGTGCTGTGGGTGCCAGGCAACGGATAAACATTAAGTAAATACTTTTTTTTGTAAATACATACATATTACACATAGAAACACCCAGACCGATACAAACAGACATGTTCATGCACACAAATGTTTGTACCGTGCGGGGATCGAACCCGCGACCTCTGGTGTAATAGCCGACTTCTAGACCATTACACCAAATGGCTCATCATTGACATGTATACCTATTATAAGTATTTATGAGGCTACATCAGGTGGGCTGCGTGCCAGTCTGCCAACTGATCTTGTATAAAAAAAGATGGCGCTGTGTGAATAAATATTTATATTAGATAGTAGCCCGAACTTTAAAGAGAAGGGTAGGTACATTGGTTAAATATCATTTATAACTGGTTTTTCTGTTATCAAAATACCTAAGCTTCTTGAAGAACTCCATGCCATACAGTATGACAGGAAATGCGAGGAACATATTTAAACCCCAAATAGTTCATGCTTTCATATAACAAAATAAGTATAAATCAATAAAAACTCTGGTAAATATCTGTCAATAACCTTTGTCGAAATTTTCCTAAAAATCCGCGTAACGTGCGGCACTCTTCTCTTCACAGTACCTATTTCGTGCACTCGTTCAAGTACGACTCAATTTATTGTACGTGAGTTTGGGGCGTAACCGGCCGCTCAGCACACGGGATTTTAAGGTAGTTCATGCAAACACTTATTAGAATAATAATGAAAAAAATTAAGGATATATTTTTATAGCGAATTGGACTCTAACTAAATCGGATTCTGAACACTCTCCTTTAATATGTCCCTCGGGTTACCTAACACGCTGTATAGCTGTTATAGTAGTTTTAGTAAGGAAAGAAAAAGACATTTTCAGATTTTGTAAACCATTTTAATCTTTGCCATACCATTTACACTTATGTATATACGATTGTGTCAGTGAAAATGTGATCATGGCTAGCATAGACAAACCGAAAAGTAAAAAGAAATTTAATATAGGAATTTAAGTAGCGCCACCGCGGCGAGTAGCGGAACTAATAAAATGTCCATAAAGACCGACAAACTTATCTGTTCCGGTGGCAACGTCGCTACTGTCGATTTAGAACTGTCATTTAATATCGTTTTTGCATTGCGTTTAACGTAGTTCCAATTTTGGCCACCGGAACAGAAAAGTTTGTCGGTCTAAAAAAATACTCGAATCTAATTTTTACTTTTCGATAGATAACCGTGCTAGCCTTACAGTATTTGCTTTAAAATATGAAGAACATTATTTGACAAAAACTGATATAGATCATAAAACAACGGCACCTTAAAGTCTATATTTCAATGGTAACTAAATTGTCCAGGATTGCTCTTGTGTACCCAAATATTACTAGATAAATATTAATAATTCTATTATTAAGTTTTTTTATTTTAAGTTAAGGAAGAGTGGCTCCCTCTGGCACACCTAAGGAGGTCAACAACTCATTTGTTAAAACCTTTTACGAAATGAATAAACATTTATTTTATTTTATTTATTTTATTATTATATCAGTAGGCCAAGCACGGACAACTATTGAAAAGTGCAAAGTAATTTATTATTACATCAAGTAATTTGTATAGGAATTCTATTAGTTCTCTCTACTCGCCGCAGTGGCGCTACTAAAACTCTCATCATACAACGCATACCTACAACAAAGTATTTTGACAATTTCATCAAAATTCAACAACGTTACCTTGTAACAGCGGGCATGAAATAATACATTTTCTTTTTGTTATAACTGCACGATTGCTGAACTTTTTTCAATTACGATTACATATTTTATGTCGTGGCCATATCGTAGAATTGATAATTTCATGAAATGTTTGACCATTTCGTGAAATGGTTGCATTTCGTGAAATGGTCAACTGTCTATTGGCCACATCATGATGTGGTTTGGTCAGATCGATGATTGAAAATCGTTTTTCGATTTGGGCATATATATGGATATATATGGATACGGGCGTAAAATAGTTACATTAAGTGCCGGTAGAGGCGCTGCAAGCGCTTTGTTTATGTGTAAAAGATGGCGGCCGCGGACCATATGTTCTGAGTCGCGGACGGAATAATACTAAAAATAAGCTAAAAATTAATGTTTATGTAACTTGACATGTTTGATTGAAGATTCGGACACGTTATATTCGGACACAGTGGCTGAATTGACACTTTATTTTTAATGTTTTCACTGTAAATTTGGCCATCATCGATTTTTGAGTCAAATTAAAAATTTCTTTCGGGTTTATAAAAAAAAATAACCACGAAGGCTAGCCTTCTAACCTATATCCATCTGAGTCGACTTCCGCCTCCGATAGGTTTTTTTCATTCTGAAATATTTGCGACGACTTTGTTTTTTCACGATCCGGCCAAACGTGGATGACAAAATCGTGAAACGATTTAACGATCTGGCCAAATTGATTTGGCCACATCATGAAATGCAACCATTTCACGAAATGGTCGAGCATTTCATGAAGTGAGCAATTCAACGATATGGCCACGACATTTATACTAGTAATCACCGATAAAAAAATATACTAAATCTATGCCGATAAGAGTAATTTTACAGACTGAAGCCTAAGAAACTGACAGGCGTCAAATGTTATCTAATAAAATGACTCCACTTTAAAACTTGTAAATTGATATTGTCCGAGCTAGGCTGACAGTTTGAGATATAACATAATTTTTGTATTATCTTTCTGTACATTTTATTTACATAGAGAGAGATATTTCCATAAAGCTTCTTTTACATACAGATTTGTAATAAGATATGTATAATCATTATTAAATTATTTATACAGCGTGCAATTTTAGTCGTTGTTTTCCCGCAGTAAAATGATTCTATCTTAGTAGTAAAATAAATTAATAAAGTTCTTTTTTTAGTCAATTTAAAAGTTTTACGATTTTATGATAGACGAAACTCGAACCAATAGTACTGGCTGCGTCACGGACGGTCACCGACCGGGGTCATTGCCCTTCGCGTTTATCAAAAAAATGATTATTTACTATTTACTCACATTTGGTATCCATTTTCCCATTAAAATTTAAGAAAAAATTTCAAAAAAAGTTTTAAAAAAATTTCAAAAAAAAAATCGAAAAGAAAAATACTTGCATAAATCGATAGTACTACTGAAGGTAAAGCGTTCTGCTGCGGGAAAACAACGACTAAAAAAACACGCAGTATATTAACATATTCTTCGAGTGTGTTATTTTTATTTTAATGTTGTAATCGCTTAAAAACATAAATCGTTTTATTCTAGTGCATTATAGCTATGATAGCTACAAAATAAAACTGTTTGTTTTTATGTAAAGATATGTAATGTAACTGGAAAATCACAGAAAATTTTAAACAAAATTAACGTATTTTCTTTTTCTTAAAAATATTTTAAACTATAACATTTAATAAAGAATTATTAATCCTTTTTACCAGCTCCACTTCCTTTAAATATGTTTAGGTACAAATTACTTCAGTGTATAATACAGCTAGTTCAATGAAATAGAATATCTAAGATTATAGGCAATATTTGTAATGGCAAATAAAGTAATGGCAAACATTTCTTAAAAATGTGTAACTAAAGTATTTGACCTGATTTTACCCCGCATTGATTACATGAAAATAATAATTGTATTTAATTATGCATTTAATTATAACTGAAACTTCTTGGCAAGAAATGTTTCTAGTCTGTAAACCAAAAGTGAATTTATTAACTATTTTTGTTTCTTTGGAAATAGACATTCATTAGGGCCCACATATTTTCGTCTATTTTTAAATTATACAGTAGATTTATCAAGTAAGAATAATTATTATAGGTAGGTAAATGGTATTTGAAAGGGCTTAAAATAAACGGAAATAATATCACAATTGAAGTTCGTGAAATATAAAAATATCAAGCTAATTTTAAAATATAAACAACGTAAAAATCAGTGGGTATTTTTCTTATTTTATTTTGTATGGGTTGAAATTTTATAATTTAAAATTAATCAGTTTTATCATGTTTATTGAAGGATTTATTAATTAAAATAATGATATTGTTTTCTTACTTAGATCATCCTTTATATTAACAGTCAATAAGTTCATTAAATCTCAAGCATAATTTTTAATTCTTATCTAAATAATAGCGCTGTGTGAATAATGTTCAGAGATATTATTGTTTATTTTATTATTCCTCACATTATTAATCGCTATTTAAAAGCTAATTTTTAAAATACTAAATATAATATTCCAAGTGTGAATTCAAAATTATTCTTGAGATTTTATTTAACTTCAACGCCCTTTTTTTAAAGTCTTTGTGTAGAGTTATGATTTAATTATGTATTAAAAGTAGACTTTAATTGTATTCATTATTTTTAGAGGGTACAACATAACTCAAAATCTCATGTATGTACTTCCAATCGAAAATAATCAAAATGTAATCAAACCGCATTGGCGCTACTCAAATTGTCATACTAAGTTCTTTGCAACATTGCCCAATTTGCAAACACTGTAGGCTGCCCTGATCTTCAAATGTAGTCAATTATTTAAATACAATTTTTTTTAAATTGTCGTTTTGATTACTTTTTCTTGAAAACAAAAAAGTTGACAATAACAATTATATTTTATTTTTATGAATTTTGAGTTATGTCGTATACCAATAAAGTTATTTCCCTAAGGCACATTCTTTCGTGATTTACTTTGCTTGTTCTAACAGTATTATAATTATATTAGTGTACAACTAATTATGGATTATGATTCTACCGTAGGCGGCCGGCCAGTAATTTAAAAACGTAATATCCTGTGGCTACTTGAAAAAGTCTGTGCACCCAATATAATCTGAAAACACAAAATATTATTAGAATTAATTAAAGGAAATGAAATCAAATAAGTGAATGATTAATTGAATGGGTGGTACAGTAAATGTTCACTTGAAATATTGAATGAAGTAATTTAACTGAATAATAAATTAGATAATGAATGAAGAATTAGCGTACACACTACCTATAGGTTTTCCAGCTAATTCAAGAATAATTTATAGATTAAATGAGAGAATAAATAAACGCATTAGTAATGAGTGGATGAAGGCATAACAAATAAAAATGTATGAGATAGCAAATAAATAAATTCATATTAGTGAAATAATTAAATACCAGAGACACATACGAGTGAATGAAAGAGTTCATAGAGAGCCTGAGTAAAATAAAGAATGGAGCACTAAAAAGAAAGGTGAATGGAAGAGTGAATGGAACAGTAAATGAAAGATGAGGAAATTATAGAATGGAATAGTAAATGATAAGAGTGAATGAAAGAGAGAATGGAATAGTAAATGATAAGAGTGAATGAAAGAGAGACTGGAATAGTAAATGATAAGAGTGAATAAAAGAGATACTGGAATAGTAAATGATAAGAGTGAATAAAAGAGAGAATGGAATAGTAAATGATAAGAGTAAACGAAAGAGAGAATGGAATAGTAAATGATAAGAGTAAACGAAAGAGAGAATGGAATAGTAAATGATAAGAGTAAACGAAAGAGAGAATAGAATAGTAAATGATAAGAGTAAACGAAAGAGAGAATGGAATAGTAAATGATAAGAGTAAACGAAAGAGAGAATGGAATAGTAAATGATAAGAGTGAATGGAGTAGTAAATGAAAGAGAGAATGGAATAGTAAATGATAAGAGTAAATGAAAGAGAGAATGGAAAATTAAAGGAAAGAGTGAATGGAAGACTGAACCAATGAATGTAATTAATGATTAAAAATGGCTACAATACCTATTCAATTTGCTCCTAGCCTGCGGAAGCGAATCTTGCGAGTCCTTCAAGATAAAACGCCTAATTCCCAGCATATAGGCTCCAATGTAGGTCTCCCAGTTGAAGTGTGACGGCCAGTGTGGGAACGCAGCGGCATCTGAAGCCGTGCTAGCTTCGGCATGCATGGCTGTTAGCTCGCTTATGCCAAACTGCCATTCGTGGTTGGCGAAGTATTCTCCGGTAGCGGCGGCCATTTTGAATCGGCGGGCTAGCTTCATCATGCTGGGGAATTAAGGAAAAAATGGTTAAAGCTCGTTGAATTTTAATAACTAGAGTCTCTAGAAAAAATGTATTCTCTGTATTTGTAGAATTAACTTGCTCTCCGGTGAGTTTTTTAATGCCAGATCAGTTAGCAAACAGGCACGCAGCCCACCAGATGGTAAGCGGATACTGCGGCCTATTCCATTTAGAGACAACTTCATCAGGAAGCGTCGCTCAATGTGCAGTCACACTGTAGGCTCATCCGATTTTCAAGCATTTGATTCCAAGTGTACTGCGGAACACAGCCAGAGCTGTTATGGCAGTAGATTTCACCAGTGGGGTAGCTAGCCAGTTTGGCTATAAAAAAGTTCTACCACCAACCAGACCCAAGGCGGGAATTGAACCCACGACCTTCAGGTTTACCCGAGCGGCTTAGCCAAGGTTCCATTTGAGGTGGTCAAATTCAGTTCCCTGCATAGGATTGCGCTATAATCCAGGATAAGGCAATAGAGATTTTTTTTAATGCAATGTGTAACAAGACGAGCAGATCGTACACCTGACGGTAAGCGCCACGTCTGCCCTTAGACAGTTCAGTGCCAAACAGTAACTAAGCAGTTACTGTCCGGCACCGCCCTGCGCCCGCTACACCGAGACGACAGTTATTAGGTCTCATATACCTAGTCATATCACTATAAATCCTTTTGATGTTGATCGGTGAAGTTGCCTGCATTAGCCAAAACATTATTATTGTTATTATTTACTTACATAGCTTTCCTTCCTTGTGCCCTCAGGAGCATGTCATAGAGGAATGCAGGCAGAAAGTGGCAGGTCACCTCCCAGAATGTGTTCATGAACCGGGACTCCGTGAAAGAGAAGTTGGGGTACCACATTACATACCTGGAATAGAAGGTTACAAATAAATAAATACATAGATGACATCACATGCATTGATCTACAAAGTAGCTTAAGCACTTGTGTTATAGGTATCAGAAACAACGTATTACGTAGATACCGCAAATATAAACTTAAACATCCAGATACAACATGACACTTAAAAATAAATAGGTAATAGTGATATCCCGTAGGAGAGTTACAATAATAATAATAAATATCCCTGGACATTATTCACAATATATGTGCGTGGATCGAAGTCATTAGGTACCCCCTCTGACCATGATGCAGTAGTTAGGAGGTCGCATTTAAATATTTCTGGGTTCAAATCACGGGTGGGACAAATCCCACCAACCACCCATGGCCTTACCAACCTCTCGGTTATACAGGCCGAATCGTAAGAGATGCGCGCGGATATTGCGTGTGGCTAGGCACTCTGCACTCCACCGCGCCGCAATTCTTGACTCTTTACAAATTATTTAACTCTTCGTCCTTTGTCCCTTGTAGGCATTCTCCCCCTTCTGGGGCTGCACTTGCTGGCACCGGGCAGCTCGAGCGGTTCCGGATCCTGTGCCAGCCGTGCGCGAATTCCCGCAGCCGTCCGAAGTTTCACTGGTGGGACAGTGGGACTGAACATTTTGATAGGGTTTTTGTCACAAACTTTGGTGGCGTTGTGTAAAACCCCCGTGCTTCGGTAAGCACGTTGATCTGTTGCCTCGAGAATCCACCGATCCGGGTAGCGCAGGACCAATTGATTTTGAAATCCTTGGGGTCTATGTCCAGCTGTGGACGTCTTTCGGTGAAATAATGATGACCTTTCCCGAGGTATTGTCTTAGTCTGTTCGACGTGAAAGCGTCACAGCGTGACAGATATAGGAGATTATATTATAAGAATAGAAGAAGTTTATTGGGTATTTTTAAGTGTTGGCTGTTGACTAGTGTGTTACGTCGTGTAGTATATTAGTGGTGTTATCTTGAGTGAAGGATGATAATTATACCTAAAAGGTTTCCGCTCAGCATGTGCCGCGGTAAGCCATGCTTACCATGGTATTCTAGGATACCTAGCGTCTACTAGCTTATTTTATAATGTTATTTCTTTTTCTGTTCTTCACAGGAATCACAGGTAATACTTAGTATAGATGTACTTACTTGGTGGGGTTTTCTCTGGCCCACTTGACGCAAAGTCGTGTGAACTGCCCCCACTGGAGCGGATTGATGGACCCAGAGGTCACGTTGTATACTGGGCAGCGGCCTGGCCTGAAAAAAAGGGAGCAAATTGATCATTTTGACTTTGTTGTACCAACACTATTAAAATAATATGTAGTTTTGCAGTAGAGCTGTGGTAGCCGAGTGTAAGTATGAAACGTCATTTCAAATGCGAAGCGTACCCTGACTACGAGTATACTAGCGGCACGCTATTCTCTTAGAAGTGGTAGTTACTTACTGCTTGCAACCCTGTCTCCAAGCAGCGAGGATGCAGCAGTTCACCACCATATCCACCGGCACGAGGTCCACCACGTATCGCTCCCGGCAGTACCCTGACCGGTACGTGCCTCGGGAGATCTCCATTATTATACCTTGAACGGAAATTTACAAATAATTTAATAAAATGGATTTTAGTTTACCACGCGGCCGATAGATGGCACTACGTGTACTTTGTATCGCGCAATCGTCTTAATTTGTGTCGTTGAATGTAAAAATGGCGTAAATATTTTTTCAAAAATTTTAATTACATTTTTGTTTTTGATTTCCTACACTTTAATTTTCAAAAGGCTTTTTCGGAATTCAATTACAAGGAGATAATTTACTATTACAATGAAAAACACATTAAATAATACTATATATGGTTGCATGCTTGCATGGTTTGAATGCTTTAATATTTAAAGGGTAAAAATTTAAAATACTAATGCATTCGTCCAAGATAACTTACCAGTATGTTAACTTTGAAAGCCAAATAGTTTTAAATTCTAAGCGTCGTTTCTCATATTTATTTATTTAAACTTTATTGCACAACAATAGTACAAAATGGCGGACTTAACGCCATAAGGCATTCTCTACCAGTCAACCATTGGGCGTGAATGAAAGGAGCGATTGGTGTTTCTCATATTGTCGACGGCTGAACTCTTGGAGCGCACCTATAGTTTTGCCATAAGCTTGACGGTGCGAATAGATCGTTAGAATACCTGCACAGTTAAACGGCTGTGTTGCCATGATCCAGTTGGTCTGGTTCCTCTGTCAAGGGTTACAGAGGTCAGACGGCAGTCGCTTCAAATGTAACAACCGATTTTGTTCAAATCCTGGTCCACGGTATGCATGCATGTGTACCCTGAATTGGAAGCTCGGAGAAAGTAGGACTGATAAATGGAATTTAGAAACTTACCAGTTACTCCATAGACGTTGTCTATCCATCCTGGAAACGGTTCTTGAAAGGCGGCAGTCACTGTGAACAGATAGACAATAGGTACATCAATCAACAATTTTAATTGTCACTCATGTCTCACTCAGACAGACACGCCGTCCACCTGATGGTAAGCGGCCACTGCGGCCTATTCCATTGAGGGACACTTCATCAGGAAACGTCGCTCAATGTGCTGCCAGACTGTAGACTCATTTGATCTTCGAGCCTTTAATTTCAAGTGTACTGGCTTCCACATTAATATTGCTGGAACACAGCCAGAGCTGTTATGGCGGCAAATTTTACCTGTCTGGGTCGGCCGTAGCTAGCCAGTCGGAATTTGAAAAATTCCTACCACCAACCACCAATGACAGTGATCACTTCCCATTAGATGTCACACTCGTTTGCCCTAGGCAAGAATCAAACCCACGATCTCCAGCCAAGCTCTCCATGACCCCATACCCTAAAAACCTAGTCGTATCTGTTAAGTCAATGGGAACGGACACGTGTATAAAAAAAATCAATAGTGATGATTAATATCGTGGGAAAGACGGACTGGTGATATAATATGTATGAGAGCCGCCATTTTGGTCCCACTGATCTAATAGTAGATCGATTGAAATACTTACTTAAAACTATAGAGTGATAAATAAATAATCAACATCACTTTGGTTGGAACACGCCATGTTCAAAAGAATAATTAAAAAAAAACAAATGACACATCTCGTAAATTAAAAAGTTCAAAGTTTCCAAAGAGTTCTATTATTAATAAATTAATGTTTAATTGACGACGACTTGACGTTCATTGCAAGCATTAAGTTGGATAGCTCTCGTTTGGATTTTTTTTGTACTCTTGACTCAAACATGACGGCTATCTAACTTAATACTAGCAATGAACACGTTAAAAAACGTGAAAATTTAGAAAAAGTTTAAATTGGTAATATTATCTTGAAAACCGAGCAACTTTTACTGAGGTCATGTTAGGCTTGTTCGATGCCTCTTGTGCTGGCCTACCCCCAATGTCACTGTGACGTGAAATTTTTGGGACATGTTTCTAACTATTGCTTAGTTAGAAACATGTTGATTATTTCACTTTATTTCATAAATTAAATCAAATGCATTGACTCGAAAAGTAGCGTATTGCTATGCTTCGACCTACGATTAAAACCTCCGATTTCAAAGTTTCGGAGCCGAAATCGGAACCCAAACACTCAGTTGCAGAAACGTCCATTAAAGTTAATGTTTCATTAAAGCTATTGCTGTCACTTTTTATTTCATGACAACGAAATGTGACAGCATTAGATTTAATGAAGCTTTCTGCAACAGGGTGTCAGTGTAATAATAATCGGAAGTTCCGGCTTAACGGAATCGGAATCGGATCTCCGTAACATCCAGTAACATCACTGATCATAGCTTCCACAGCTTTGACGTAAACTTGAAGTCAATTGAAGGCGTGGAGAAATAGATGTCTTATTAAAAACAAAATTAGGATAGGGGGGGATTTGGGCCTACACCCACCACGCTGGCCCAGTGCGGATTGGTGGGGGACCGCCAGAGCCTCGTCTGTTATACAGCACGATGTAGGTACCACGTGCAGGTGAGGTTGGCTTGGGTCCCGTAAGATATTGTTTGGGAACCCTCACACCCTTGGGGGAGGCCTATGTCCAGCTGTGGACGTCGTTTGGCTGAAATGATGATGATGAAAAAACAAAATTAAATAGCTGATTTGTCTGGAAACCACTTAGAACATGAGTTGCTCTAATTCGTCAATTTTATTACGAGTAGAATCTGATTTTGATGCCCCTGATCTATATAATTATATAAAACTCAAAGGTGACTGACTGACTGACTGACATAGATATCTATCGACGCACAGCCCAAACCACTGGACGGATCGGGCTGAAATTTGGCATGCAGGTAGATGTTATGATGTAGGCATCCGCTAAGAAAGGATTTTGATACGGGAACGGGAACCAAGCGGGTGAAACCGCGGGCGCCCGCTAGTTGTTTATAAAATCGATAGCTCAAATATGTTGCTTTCTCAGAACTTCGATTAGTTTCACAGAATAGACAACAGCCTGTTTTAAAATTATACGGTTGAAAGTTTTAATTGTTTAATGCTACGCCTTAGTGGCTTTGAAGAAAATACAGTTTTATAATGTATCTTTACCATTAAGGGTCGACCCTTAATGGTAAAGATAAAAAAACTATAGTAAAACTATCGATAGTTTTACTATAGTTTTTTTTTTGCTAAGCTTATTTGATAATGATTTATAATATTTACACGGTGGTGCTGTTGTGCAGCTTCAAGACACCATCAGCTCCTACTGCGTGGATAGGAACGTATTGAATGATAGTGAAGACGACGGTTGCTGATTATTTCTAAAATAATTATTAAAGTGAAGGTAGAAATAACAATTTAAATAACTGTTTGACGCATAACACCTGAGTCATACCGTGATCACGGCTGCTGAAAAGTAGTCGAAACGTCGGGTTTAAATTTTAAAATGTAGAATATACGCGAGTTTTCATCCGTTTAAAGTTGTTTTATTTTAATAAGCTTATTTGAGTATAAAACCTGGAGATTGATTCCCGTTTTGGTTGGGTCTGAATGGTAGCAGAACTCATCGGAGCCCGACAGCTACTACCCCCACAGGTGAAATCTACCGCCATAACAGTTCTGGCTGTGTTCCGGCAATATTAATGTGGGAGCCAGTACACTTGAAATCAGAGGCTCGAAGATCAGATGAGTCTACAGTCTGGCAGCACATTGAGGGACGTTATCAGGTGAAGCGCCCCTCAATAGAATAGTCGCAGTGACCGCTTACCATCAGGTAGGCTGCGAGCCTGTCTGCTAACTGACCTAGTATAAAAAAAAGCTCGGAGGTGTTTGAAAACATCGTGAAGAACAGCATAATCGAATGGCTGTGTAGCCATGATCCAATTAGTCTGGTTCCCTGTCAAGGGTTACGGAGGTCAGTCGGCAGTCGCTGCAATGTGATAACTGGACTTGCCACGTCCTGGATCATGGTGCAATCGTACCCTTTTTTTTATATTATAGGAGGGCAAACGAGCAAGTGGGTCACCTGATGATAAGTGATCACCGCCGTCCATAAGCACCCGAGACCCCCTAGGGGTCTCAGGCGCGTTGCCCGCCTTAAGAGACGACAGTTAGGTCTTATATACCCAGTAATTTCACTAGCTTCAGTGCCCTTTCCTCGAAACACAGAAATGCTTGACACACTTCTATTTCACGGGAAAATATCTGGCACTGCGGTGGTACACACCTAGACGGTCCAGTAGAGGAACCTACCACCTGGTACCCTGAGTAGTTCGGGACAAAACGGAGAAAGAGAAAGAGATGACAGTACTTACCAATGGAAGGTCTCACGATACAGACAGGCAAGTTGGTGTGGCTGTAGACTATGGACTCCGCTAGGGCTTTCGTCAGGGTGTAGGGGTTCGGGTGTTCTCCCTGGTGAAAGAAACAGTATTAAGATTATTTGACATGGCAACAAAAACAATGGGTCTAGTATGGACCAATTCAATAAATATAAAAAGAAAAAAATATTAATAATTATAGCCAATGTACCGAAGCAAGTAACAGGAAAAAAATATAACATTGATAGTTCATAATCAAAGTTAAATAGTAGGTACATCAACTTATTACACACAAAAGGCGTATTTCTTTATTTGTTTTATTTTATAGTTTTCAAATATACTAGTGATCGCAGACAACCAATGGATGCGAGTGGCGCAGGACCGACCAGTTTGGATATCCTTGAGAGAAGCATATGTCCAGCAACGTAAACTACGTCTTTTTTATGCTTCATCATACCAACTGATTATAGGCACGCAGCCTACCTTTCACTGTGGCCTATTCTATTAACTTCAGCCCCACCATACCCCTCGCCATACCCCTGGTGGTATGGTGGGTCTAAATCCCTGAACAAGTAGGGTTGTGGGAACTGATAAGGAGCATACATTTTTTTATATTATTTGACAGTTTTTTTAGTAACATTAAAACAAGTGAATGTCGGAAAAGCAAGTGAATGTCAGGAAAACAAATGAATGTCAGGAAAACAAATGAATGTCGGGGAAACAAGTGAAGGTAGAAAAACATTGTGTAAAGATTTGAAGTTAAAAAAAAACAAGTGCAAACGATTTTCGACCTTAGATATTTCCCTTTCTCAGTCGCTCTTGGTGATGATGATTTACCTGAAGGCTGGTAGCTATGACGTCGATAGTCTCCGGAGGCAGCATCTTGGTGCAGCGCATGATGCTGTCGGGGTCGTAGGGGGGCGGGTAGACCGTCTCCTCGATATGGGAGCGGGGCGCGTTGCTGTAGGCTGTCGACACGTGGACCAGGGCCTGTGGGGGAGGTTAAGTGGTTAACATATCGCACAATACGAGTACAGACAAAGCTACTCTAATATTTAAAATATTTGTAATGTCCTCATAACCAAGTTCTGTGGTCACGGCGGTCAATCTTTATGATCAACTAACTACGCAGGAATCATGATCATGAACAAGAGCATAAGCACAAGTGCACTCCCTATTCTCCCTCACTCTCATAACACGGTGACAGCAATTTGACACGACCGAACAAATCGCTGTAATAGGCTTTACGGGGTTACTACACCGCCAACTATCAGACTTGTAACTGCTTGTTTTCTGGCAAAATATCCACACGGCAAATAATTACTTATAGAGTTGCCGTAACGTGTTTTCTAAGAAGAATCATGTGAAGCCTGCGGCAGGGGTAGCGCGGGGTAGCGCTTATTCTCATTATTTGAAGTGATTAATTATACATATATTCTGTGGTGATTATTTTTTTAGTTAAATGTATAATTATTTTTACTGTCTGTTTGCATTATTTCTGCCATCTAAGTAGCTAGTAAATACTCTGTTAAAAAAAAAACTATTCAGAAGTGACGTTGGGTCCTAAAATTGAAGTAATGTAGACTACTTTGTATACGTCAAATCAAGGTAGTATTTACTTATGGATGTACCCAATGTCAATTTTTTTCCTTCCTAGGATTTAAACTCAGGATCCGTGACCGCTTCCGTTATATTGGCGGTATGCGAGTGCTTCAATTTTTGTACAGAAAACTCACCTACAACGACACACTGAAGACGCGCCTGCACTTTAAATGTTTACTGCACAGTGAGTGAGATAAATATAAGGTGCCACTGCAAAACGGAGGCAGTAATCAAAAATCGTAGGTATAAATACCTTCAAACACGGCATTTCTTCCGCCAACTTCAACAGCGAAGCCGTTCCCTGCACGTTCAGCGTGGTCGCCGCATGCAGCGGTTCAGTGAACCGCACAGTCGCTGCTGAATGGAACAGCGCTGTCACTTTGTTCAGCAGCGCGCGTTGTTCAACGCTGACCCCCAGCATGGGCGCTGACACGTCGCCGGTGATGGGGGACAGCTTGCTGAGGCGGTCTGGCCAGCGAGCGCGGATGCGGTCGAATACCTGGGAAGAGCAGAAGAAATTAGCGAGCCAGGTTGGTATACTTGAGCAAAGTATCGGCCTATTAATGTCCCATTGCAGGGTTGGATTCGATCGTAGACCTGGAAGTGGGGGAAAACTAGGTGGGTCAGGTTAATATACATATTATGTTTGAGGAAATGGAGTAAAAATGTCAGCCTGTTAATGTTTACGGGGCTAAGCCAATTCATTGAAATCAAGACGCTTTTACAGTGATGGGTACTCGATAAATCACCATGCTATCCATATGCGGATTGAAGATCACAAAACTGAGCATGGTTGGTCTTTCACTCAAATGAGCCGATCGTCTGGAGAAGTAGTCATTGTGGTATTCTGAAAGGTGGAGAACCTTACAAAAGATCACAATGAAGTAGCACTTTTTAACTGTTGTGCTATGTTTCTGTCGGTGAGGGTCTATTCCACTTTGATGACCTGGGTGATATCACCCAGGTGACCATTGGCGACAGTTTGAGTATCCTCTGGTTACCCGCGAAAATGATCACCTAGGTGATCATAGGCTACTTCAATTCAAATTATTATTTCGGTATCTGTAAATCACCGAATCGTTTTAGTCGTTTTTTTTAAATTCATGTGTGCAAATTCTGGAAAACAAATGAATGTCGGGAAAACAAATGAATGTCGAGAAAACAAGTGAATGTCGGGGTAACAAGTGAAGGTAGGAAGTTGTCTATTGTAAGGTCTCCAGAGCTTACTCAGGGAGGAAATGGTGTTGGCAGCAAAAAAGCCTTTTCTTTTTCCTGGCAGCGTTTCATTTTCCCTTCCAATTACATGGTCGATGACGCGTGACTTTGGTGTAACAAGCGACAATAGGCGACGATGACCACATACAATCAGGACCTGATTATCAGGTGGGCCCATGAAGCTTTAAAGCTACTCATGGTACACAAAAAAATGTCACTTCCGTCTTAGTTCCTAGTGGAACCACCTCTTGTCATGACGAAAGCCCATGATTCACTTTACAAACCTGCATCAAAAAGCTGTGGTAGACCTACCTGGTTTTTGAGGAGCTCCTTGTACCTCTGTTCCACAGTGAGTCCTCTCTTAGGCCTCATCAGAACGTATATCGTGTCTATTCCCGGGCAGGACCGGAGCAGCTTCTCCAGGAGAGCCTTCCCGACGAATCCTGTTCCACCTGTGACCAGGATGATGGCTCCGTCGAAGAAGTCAGAGATGGCTTCCACGCTGTCCCCGGGGGTCTCGCAGCCTGCTTCTTGGTTCAAGTTGGGGGTTAGAGGGTCGTTGCCGTTAAGAGTTTCCATGTTTCTGAAATAAATAAATTATGAATATTCTTGCCATTTATTTACACAGCCTCTATTGACTGGTCCGATGGCGTATTTAGTAGTGACTCTGGTCTATGCGCCAGGGGTCGTAGGTTTGAATCCCACCCAGGAAAAACACATAAGTGATGAACATAATTATTTCTGTTTGTTCTGTGTCTGGATGTTTGTCTGTATTTAAAGTATATATTTGTGGTACCTTCGTTGATTCTGAATAATCTGATACCCATAACTTACATTGTCTTCGGATCAATGTATGTGATGTTGTCCAATATTTATTTATTATAAAGTCTAGTCTACGTCTCTTCCAAACATTAAAATCATTATGTAACATACAGACCGAGTTACTATCGCATTAGCATAGTTTGAAAACATTATTATTCTAATCTTTTCTATTCTATAATTCAAGAAGCAGTATCCAATATACTTACTGGTAGTACATATTTCTTTTATCCGCCATTTTGATATTTTGTCAAGTCCAGTTGCTGTAGGGTTTGCTTCCACAATATTAAATCTGTAACAAAGGAAAGAACATTGATTAGAAAAAATCACATATATTGATTTGAATTGTCAACGCGAGAACACGAATTTGCGGAAAATAATATAAAGTTATAGAATTGACCCCAAAGTAAGTACGCACTTGTGTTATTGACCTAGAAACAAGGCAGGTAATATCAGTTTTTGAGGCATTTCTGTAGACAGATAGACTCGCAGCCCACCTGATGGTAGGCGGCCACTGCGGCCTGTTCCATTGAGGCACACTTCACCAGGAAGCGTCGCACAATGCTGCCAAACTGTAGGCTGCAATGATCTTCAAGCCTTTGGCTCCCACATTAATACCAGTATACAGCCTGTTCTGTTATGGCGACAGATTTCACTTGTGGTAGCTAGCCAGTTGAAAAGTTTACTACTTAATAAGACTTTTCGACTGCCTCTGTAGATGAGTGATTTTACCACTCGTGTATAAAAAGAAGGTCATGGGTTCGATTCCCGCCTAGTAGAAATTTAACCCACGCTTATATTGGAAACCGAGAACGGAACTGTTACATGGTTGGAGTTGCATCAATTATGCAAAGAATGCGTAATTGCGTAGACGCATGCAACCACTAAGCCATGACCACTGCGTAACTCTGGTTATATCAATGGATGCATTTATGGCGCAGTGGGTAAACTGTAAAGCGACGTTTGTAATTAGGCCTTGTACAGGAAGGCGATTGTAACGCGCGAATCAAGCTGACTTCGCCGCGAAATTCGCGCGATGCTCGTGGACGCAATATATTGAGCCCCAGTACCTCGCCAACGCGCGTTATGACATGTGTTCACGCGTGAAGATTCGCGACGAATTCGCCTTCCTGGACAAGGCCTTACGGTGGAGGCTCGAAGATTTAGATGGGCCTATAGTGTAGCAGCTCATTCATCGACGTGACGCTTGATTGAATCGAATAATGGTAGAGCCATGCTGTTTTACAGTGCGAATGAGCCGGCTCGTCCGGGGAAGTACCACCCTCTCACATAACACCAGCGTGAAATAATAGTGACTACTATTGTGTTTCGTCTGGTTTGTGAGAGTGCCGGAGGCCCACGACGCCCCTCTTAAAAGGCCGGCAACGCATCAGCGATCCCTCTGGTGTTGCAGATGTCCATGGGCGGCAGTGATTGCTTACCATCAGGAGACTCGCTGGCTTGTTTGCCGACTCTGACATAAAAAAATAGGCCGCAGTGGCCGCTTACTATCAGGTAGGCTGCGTACCTGTCTGCCAAATAATGTAGCAAACAAAATGGTGACATTACGTTGTCGGGTCGGGTGATTTTTGATTGGGTTTTTTTATTCAAAAAACATTCTGTCCGTGCGAATTTACTAATTAACTCAACGGTGTCGGAAAACATCGTGAGGAAACCTGCACAGTAGTGCACAGTTAAATGTCCGTGTAGCCATGATTCCATTCGTCTGATTAGGTCAGATTGCAGTCACTGCAATGTAATTGGACTTGCTAAATCCTGGATTATGGCACAAGCGTACACTAACTAAATCGAAACCACACTAGAATCTTGGTGAAAAATATTCTAGTGTGGTGTAGTCCCTGTGCCTCGGTGCACACGTTAAGCCGTTGGTCCTGCGCCTGATCTTTCTCCGGTCGTGTCAGACTGCTGTCTCACTGTGATAAGAGAGTGAGGGAATAGGGAGTGCACCTGTGCTTGCGCACTTACTGCACCACTATAATATATCCTATATGTAGTTGGTAAGTTTTACAAGGTGGTAAGTTCCTGTACAAGACCCTCTAGGTAGGTACCACCGGAGTGCCAGATATTTTCCCGTGAAATAGAAGAGCGTCAAGCACTTCTGTGTTGCAAGGAAAGGGCACTGAAGCTAGTAAAATTACTGAGTACCTATATGGGACCTAATAACTGTCGTATCGGTGTAGCGGGCGCAGGGCGGTGCCGGACAGTAACTGCTTAATTACTGTTTGGCACTGAACTGTCTAAGGGCAGACGTGGCGCTTACCATCAGGTGTGCGATTTGCTCGTCTTGTTACACGTTGCAATAAATAAAAGTTGAATAAGGCCGCCATAGCCGAAATTCGGCTAGAAGAGCAAAAGGTTGTATGATATAAGGTGTGATGTAACATAACCTCATTATGGTGGTCTTGAACGATTTCTTTGATAATATTTGGATGTCACATCCGTTTGTTTAATCAATGGTTACGAGTTAAGCAACTTTCGGCCGGCGGCGACCAGATGGGTGGGAATCTTGTTTTTGACCGATTATTTTCGGAAGTTTAATAGCAGGTTTTTTTTATGTAGGTTAACTTTTAGCCTATCACAGCCTACCACTTCTCATTGATACTTTATTGGGGTCCCTCGATGGTGGTGGCTCTCCTCTGTGTGCCAAGGATCGTGGGTTCGAATTTCAACCTAGACCACCGCCATATCTTTTTTTTCTTGTGGATGCATTTTTGGTTTGAATTTAGTTTTTCTATCGTCCGTTAGCAGAAAGCCGCCCACCTGTGTCACATACTATTGAGGGATTTGTCCAGGAAGCAACACTCAATGTGCTTTGATCCTCGACCTGCGTGCAGGGTTAGCCCCCCAACGTGAGCACTGCACCGGTCATCCAAGCCAAGTCTTTTTTTCTCGGAGGAGAATGCGTTTATGCACAATAACCGCAGGCTAGCTAGACCCGCGGCCGTGTGTGGGACTCGAGACTAAAGCGTCCACGACCCACTAAACTCCCCCGGTTTCCCCCCTTCACACCCGATCGGGACGAGCCGGTGCCAGCCTTGTAGCTATTGACCAGTCCATCCCCGGGTATGCTGACTTGAGAGGTCTCAAGTCAGGGTTGCGCCTAGGGAGGGCCACCCGAGAAACTAGAGGTGACCCCCAGTCTTGGCTCGGGCGACCTGTGCAATGCGGACGTTGGGAAGCTACCCCTGCCCGCAGGTCAACCCATCCATGCCAGGTCTGGGGATCATCTCGTTTTTTGGGTGGTCCTCTTTACGCTCAAACCCCGGCCTACTGCACCAGGCTGAGGTACCCTGGGATGGGCCAGTCAATCGCCACCGGCTCTTCCTCTTCGGGTGTCAAGGGGAACCGGGGAAGTTAAGTGGGTAGTGGGACGCTTGGGTTCCGAGTCCCACACACGGCCGGCCGCAGGTCTAGCTAGCCTGCAGTTAAGGTGCATAAATGCATACTACTCCGAAAAAGAAATTCAAGTATGGGTACTAGTTGCCACATTAATGTTACCGGAACACAGCCAAAGCTGTTATGGCGGCAGATTTCACTTGTAAAGGTGAGAGCATTCTATAGTTGAACTCTGAAAAGGTCCTACCAACCAGATATAATAATGCGGAAATCAAACCTACGACCTCTGGGTATAACCTGTGTGGCGTAACCACTGGTCATCGGAGGAGATCACGGGTGTAATATTTACTTTTTTAATTCCATAATTTTGAATATTAGTTTATTTATTGAGGACATTCCCCAGCAGTGGGACAGTTTATTGGCTATATAAAAAAAGAAGTTTATTTATGGATTCTGATCCGATTTTCTTTCGTATTTCTTTTTTATTTCATAAAAAATTGATTTAATTTGATCGAGTAGTTTTTATTTTATAAATAAGCTTATTATAATTAATGAAAAACGTGAATAATCATTTTTTGGATTCTTGGTTTAATAATAACTAGCGGTCGCCCTCGCGGTTTCACCCGCGCGTAATTTCCTTTTTCAACTATCCCCCCTTCCCCCCACTTTTCCGGGATAAAAAGTATCCTATGTTCTAATCCCGGTTATAAACTAAATTTCATCTAAATCCGTTCATGCGTTCTTGAGTTATAAATAGTGTAACTAACACCAACTTTCTTTTTAAATATATAGAATTAATGCTTTAAATAAAAGTACTTTATAAAATATATTTTACTTTTTGTTCTAAATAACGCATTAAAACTAATTACATTTCAGAAAACAATACTATATTGTTATAAAATTGAACCCAGGACTCAGAATAGCTCTCAAACTACTTAACCAACGGACCGTCGCATTCATACCCGAAAACCGGTCCATTGGATGCCGCAGGACGTAACTAGTATGTAAATATTGATTAATACGACACAATAACCCCGATCGACGTGAGGCAACTCGCTAATGATTATGCAACTGTATTCACTGAAGTTCCGCGAGTTTGACACAGCGGAACACGAAGGGTTACAGCCCTTTCACACGGCATCCAGTTTTGCAGGACCGGCTTTTTACTGTATCCTGCAAAACAGGATGGTGTGTTCACATGGCAGTTCAGTTTTGCGGGATCCAGTAAAAAACTGTGGACTAAACGGTCCTGCAAAACTGGACTGCCGTGTGAAAGGGCCGTGAACACTGCTATATAAATATTTGTGCGACTAAACGGGATCCCGCTTTTTACTGGACGACGGATCCAGTTTCTAGTGACAAAACCGAATGCCGGATCGGATTTTTGCAGTATCCCGCATGCGGGATGCTCGTGTGAACGCTAGCATATAAACACATTCGCCATCAAACGGGATCCTGCAGAAAACGGGATCTGCAAAAAACTGGACTGCCCGTGTGAAAGCGCTGTTACCCGTTGTCCTAGGTGAGCGACAAACGCGGCCATTAGCGACGCGACGCGATGCGACGTAAAGCGACCAAATTCTTGTGTCCTATGTCATCCGAGGCCCGTGAGAGCGACAAACGCGGCAAATTCGGTAGATTTGCTCTTCTTTCACTCTTCAAATCGTCGCGTCGTCGCGTCTTGTCGCGCAAAAAACAAGTCCGCATTCGTCGCAGACTGAATAACGCGACAACGTAGGCCACTTTAAACACAACGACTACTTACTTCTTATTTTCGCGTTGCGTCGCGTCGCGTTGCATTGCCGCCTTTGTCGTTTACCTAGGACAACGGGTTAAATTCTTTGTGACGTCTGGACTAAGATGGCGGCTGTCCAATCAACGGGACAAGCCTTATTTTATGTTCTACCTCGGATTCAACCATACCACTAAATAGTGCGTTAGAAAGAGATGTACAACATATATTTTGTGTTAATATTTGTGGGGAGTCACTATACTCAATAACCCCGATCGACGTGAGGCAACTCGGTAATGATTATGCAACTGTATTCACTGAAGTTCGGCGAGTTTGACACAGCGGAACACGAAGGGATAGTGACGTCATGGACTAAGATGGCCGCCAAGAAGAGGAAACTCTTTTCAATCCACTAAAATTTATCAAGACAACCGCCTCCGTGGAACTGTGGCTAAGCCGCTCGGGTATAAAAACACGGAGGTCGTGGGTTCGATTCCCGCTTTGAGTCTGGTTGGTGGTAGGGCTTTCTAAGAGTCCAACTGGCAAGCTACCACAGGTGAGATCTGCCGCCATAACAGCTCTGGCTGTGTTCCGGCAGCATTAATAGCTAGTGCACTTGAAATCAGAGGCTCGAAGATCAGATGAGCGACGCTGGTAAAGTGTCCCTCAATGGAATAGGTCGCAGTGGCCGCTTACCATCAGGTGGGCTGCGTGCCTGTCTGCCAACTGACGTGGTATAAAAAAAAGACAATCACCATTTAATTACTAGATTACTAGATCACACTGTTTCCTGAAATAGTTGTGTTTACCGAGGTTTCGTGAGTTCGAGACAGCGGAAAACGAAGGGTTATGCCTGGTGACGTCATAGACTAAGATGGCCGCAGTTTAGTCAACAGGAAAATCCTTATTTATATACCACCAGCTAGTGCGTTAGTAAGAGGTGTACAACATATATTTTGTGTAATTTTTGTGGGGTGTCACTATGCTCTATATCCCCTATCGACGTGAAGCGACTAGGTAATGAGTATGCAACTGTATTTACTAAAAAATTTTTGTCAGGTCAAGGTGTGTTTACACAGCCCCCGAAAGACAACCTTGTCGCAGTGGGGGTGCTAAGTAGCCGGGTAGGGAGCAAAAAGCTAAGACTGCCTTGTCCACAGGAGCGGAGCGAGGCAGCGGAGCGGATAATCGAGAAATGGAGGTTTTGTGAAGTCCTATTGGTTAATATTTCTCCGTTTCTCCGCTCCGCTGTCTCGCTCCACTCCGGTGGACAAGCAGGCTTAGCTTTTTGCTCCCTAAAACAGGCAGCCTTAAAGTGGACAAGTGGCAGCGTTGCCAGACGTCCCGATTTTGGCGGGACGTCCCGATTTTTAAATCAAAATTAAATGTCCCGCGCGGGACGGGCCCAGTCCCGCTTTTCGGGGAGAACTCGACCGTACGTGTCGAGTGCTGAGAAAGAAAGGCGCGTAATGTAGATAAGAGTGTGGGAGAGAGAGGCTACTTGAGATGGCTACTTTTGCTATCTATTGTCACGTGAACGTAATTAAGTCAAATAAAAACTAAATATTTGAAAACCTTTGATTACTTACATACGTTTTTTTTTAACTATGTCCCGCTTTTGACGGAAGAATCCCGCTATTTTCACTCAAAAAGTACCAAAGTCCCGACTTGGCAAAAATAAAAACTGGTAACGCTGACAAGTGGGCAGACCATCAGAACAGACAGTCTGCGTGAAAAAAGGGGAGCAGATATTGAGGTTGGAACTATCTGCACTGGGAGCCGCGCCTTGTGCGGAGGCCAAAGTTGGTTTGGCAGTGACCCTGCTCAAAAGGGGTCGCCGGTTGGAATTCAAATCATGAAGGTCAATGATCTTGATCAAATTAGATACGATCTTAAATCATCGCGGCAAGCGAGTAGGCGTCTTTTCCCTAATTTTTGAGAACCAACCAATAAATTCAGATAAATTAATTATGTTTTTTTTTCATTCAGAAACATTGATTTTTCTTTCTTTTTTGGCACCTTGAAGTACTAATTTTACTTTGATTGTATGTTTGCTTAATTAGTTTTTTATATGTCTAGGTACCTACTTTAAAGATATTAACTAGGTACTCGTATATACGAGTATACCTATATACTAGCCTTTCGCCCGCGGTTTTTTTTAAATATCCCCTCCTCCCCTCACATTTCTGGGATCAAAAGTACCCTATGTCACCCGGGGATAGTGTAGCTTTCCAACAGTGAAAGAATTTTTAAATCGGTTGAGTAGTTTCGAAGCATATTCAATACAAACAAACAAAAAAATAACTAAATCTTTCCTCTTTGTAATATTACTAGCGGGCGCCCGCGGTTTCACCCGCGTGGTTCCCGTTCCCGTGGGAATATCGAGATGTCCTATCTTAGCGGACGCCTACGTTCTATCATCTGACGAGCCATTTGGTGTAATGGTCGAGAAGTCGGCTATTACACCAGAGGTCGCGGGTTCGATTCCCGCACGGTACAAACATTTGTGTGCATGAACATGTCTGTTTGTATCGGTCTGGGTGTTTCTATGTATAATATGTATTTAATTACAAAAAAAAAAAAGTATATAAGTAATGTTTATCCGTTGTCTGGCACCCATAGCACAAGCTAATGCTTAGTTTGGGGCTAGATGGCGCTGTGTGAATAATGTCCAGAGATATTTATTTTATTTATTTATTTTATCTACCTGCATGCCAAATTTCAGCGTGAATTGAAGAGGAAACCGGAGGAGTTTAGTGGGTAGTGGCTTAGTCTCGAGTCCCACACTCGACCGCAGGTCTGGCTAGCCTGCGGTTATCTTGCGAAAATGCATTATCCTCAAAAAAAAAAGTTTGAAGTCAGACACAATGCAAATCTGAGACCTATCCAGAAAGCTTCGCTCGATGTGCCGCTATACTGTAGGCTTCACTGATCCTAGTTGCCTTTGTTCGAAAATAGTTATTTATGTGGCTGTTGCATAATGAGGGTCATTGTGATCCTTTTATGAAACTCACTTCGTTCGTTTCATAAAAGGATCACATGAGTATTTTAATGCCTAATTATGTACAGTCACATACATAACTTTATCTATTTTACAATTCTGCCGCCCCTTTTTTTCTTTTTTTTTTGCTCCTCCAGGAAATTTTGCCGCCCCCTAAAAAGTGCCGCCCGGAGCAGACTGCCCCCCCATCGGTTCTTCAAATGACACACTTGTAATTAATGTTCTTTATGCTGTTCGAGTAAACACAAGGAAGATTTTGTCTGCATAATTATAGTAACCACGTATATACAGTATGACAGGAAATGCGAGGGACATATTTAAACCCCAAATAGTTCATGCTTCCATTTAACAAAATAAATATAAATCAATAAAAACTCTGGTAAATATCTGCCCATAACATTAGTCGAAACCTGAAAATCCGCGTAACGTGCGGGCACTCTTCCCTTCACAGTACCTATTTCGTGCACTCGTTCAAGTACGACTGAAATTGTATTCGCGTACAATTTGAGTTTGCGGCGTAACCGGCCGCTCAGCACACGGGATTCTTAGGTAGTTCATGCATACATCAATTATTAGGATAATTATGAAAAAAATTAAGGATATATTTTTTACAGCGAATTATACTCTAAATCGGATTCTGAACAGTCTCCTTAAATATGTCCCTCGGGTTACCTAACACGCTGTATATATAAACTTCTTCTTCTTAGTCGTACACTCTTGACAGAATGGTCGTGGTCGTGTTTCAGTCGGTTTCTGTGTAACCGCTAATCTTGCAATGTGACGCCAAGCAAATCTATTTCTAGCGGAATGAGAGCAATCGCTGATGCTGGAGTGCGTTACAGATTTAATGAGGTCTGTCTATCGAGTTGGAGAGCGTCCACTTGATCTTATGCCTTCAACTTTCCCTTGCACCACCAATCGTTCCATTGAGTTCTCGTTGCGGCTGATATGTCCAAAGAACTTGAGGATCCGTAATTGCACAGTCGACGATAGTCTCTCCTTGATGTTGAATTCTTTAAGGATGGAAACGTTGGTTCAAAATATATAAACTATCAAATCAATATCCACTGACATCATTAATTTCCTTGTGCAAAGTTATTGTTGACACTCTTAAAGAGTACAATAATACTTAACTTAATCTCGACTGTTCTCACTCACTCCGTCCTCATCTACTTATTATTATATTATATAAAAAAAAAAATTTGTTTCGTACCTACATTTACAAATAAATAATTTACTCCTTTGTCTACAATACGATATTTTACTCCATTTTCAATTATTTATCTCCAAACCTCTCTTTACGTTCTCTCAAATAGTCGTATCAAATAGCGACAGAAACCAAAAAAAAAAAAAAAAACCAGTAATGGCAATTCAATTCAATTCAATTCAATTCAATTTATTTGCATAAAAATGTGGTACATGGTGATCTTAAAAACTAAAGTGTTTCACACATTTTGCCAGTACCTGGCATGCAAATTTTTGTGTATTATAATTACATTTCAAAATATATTTTTACTATTTTATTACATAAATAGGCCGCATATTAAAGTGTTCACCTTGGGTTTACTCCATCTGCTGTGCGTTGATATCTATGTCAGTCAGTCAGTCACCTTTGAGTTTTATATAATTATACATAGATAGATTAGTAAAGAATATAGATAGATATAGATTGTAAAACACTTTGCGATTGAATAGGGAAACTATCAGCAGAAAAAAGCATTTCGCCCCACCGCGATTTGTGCTTTTTTGAAGCTTTTTTGGCCTTGTCTTTGAATATTGTTATTGAACAAGGAAAAAAACATACATTTTAGTAGTGTTTGAGGTTAAATGATTTCTTTTTCTTTTTTAATGTTTCTTGTCTATACTAATATTATAAAGAGGAAAGATTTGATTGTTTTTTTGTTATGAATAGGCTTAGAAATTACTGAACCGATTTGAATAATTCTTTCACTGTTGAAAAGCTACACTAGGTATCCCTGGGTGACATACGGTACTTTAGATCCCGGAAATGTTGGGGGAAGGGGGGGAAAATTAGAAAAATGAAATTACGCGTGGGTGAAACCGTAATATATTTTGTTTCTTGAGGTCGGATAAAGGTTTTTCTTTTTTTCTTAGTTCGGACCGAAATGCTCGGAGAATAAAAATATATTTTTCTTATTTTGCTAGTAAGTCGCTTACTAGCAAAATAACTTACTATTTATTATATATTTTTTTAGTCGCTACTAATTCATAAAAATGCCAAAATGTCGAGTTTCTTGCGTCACGATATATTAAAATAGTATATAAATACAAACACTAATTACTAGTTATATAAAACTAGGCTAGTATAATGTTGAAAGTTTTTCGATCTAGTTGACCAATAGTTAAGTCAGTGCTGATTGTTAACGCAAGATGACATTATTAACATTAAGAGTGGCACAAAACTAAATTAAGACAAATGATGTTGACTACCGATCTACTCGTAGTGTAGTAGCTAAGAAGTTGGCTGTACAGCTGAGGTCGCGGGTTCGATTCCCGCACAGTACAAACATTTGTATGTGTTACGCTCAAAGATCAAAAACACTAATTAAGCGGAAAAATAGATCACGAGTTGTGGTTTTTTCAGGTTTAAAAAAAATTAACCAAGCTCCGCTCCCGCCTTAGCCTTCTAACCTATATCCATCAGAGTCGATTTTCGCCTCCAACGTTGTTTTTGTTTAAATTAATATCTCTTAAAAAATAGTCTCCTCTGTGTGTCAGTTCGTTGGATGTTTTACTGTGACCACAACGCGTTGTGAGCTATTTTTCCGCTCAATGAGCGTTTTTGATCTTTGAGCGCAACATATTATGCATGAACAATATGAACATATCTGCTCGTACTAGTCTGGGTTTTTTTAATATATTGTTTATTATGGATTTATTTACAAAATAGATGTTTAAGCAAGGGCGTCGCCAAGGGGGTGCAGGGGGGGGGGCAGCTGCCCCCCCTAGAGATCAAATGTAGCTAAAGTGGTAACGCTTCATGCTCTCGGCGATCATATTTTTTTTCCTAAATAATATTGCCCCATTGCCCCCCCCTTAATCATAAGCTGGCGACGCCCCCTTGTGTTTAAGTAATGTTTATTTTAGTCAGGCAGCCATAGTACAAACTATGCTTAGTTTAGGGCTAGATGGCATTATGTGAATAGTATCTTCGAGCTTTTTGTTTCTCAACTACGAGCGAGACGAGCCATTTGGTGTGATGGTCGAGAAGTCGGCTATTACACCAGAGGTTGCGGGTTCGATCCAAGCACGGTACAAACATTTGTGTGCATGAACATGTCTGTTTGTATCGGTCTGGGTGTATAATATGTACCTATGTATTTACAAAAAAAAAAGTATATAAGTAATGTTTATCCGTCGTCTGGCACCCATAGCACAAGCTAATGCTTAGTTTGGGGCTAGATGACGCTGTGTGAATAACGTCCAAAAAAAAAAAAAACTAGCCATCAGGCCGCGGCTTTACTCGTTGGTTAAATACGATGTTATATTGCTGGAATTTTATATTTTTCCGAAATAAAAAGTTACTCTCCAACTTTAACTATTAAAATCACGTCAATTTGTTCTGACCAGAAAGAATAGCAAACAAACAAAAAAGTTATATTGTTATAATACCAGGCTAATTAGACAAAGTGAGAATTGAACCCACGACTTCCGGGATTTAGGTGTGCGAAGAGGCTTATCGGATACTAGCGGCCGCCCGCGGTTTCACCCGCGTGGTTCCCGTTCCCGTGGGAATTAAACAAAATCCTTTATTAGCGGATGCCTACGTCAGAACATCTACCTGTTGCATGCCAAATTTCAGCCCGATCCGTCCAGTGGTTTGGGCTGTGCGTTGATAGATATCTATGTCAGTCAGTCACCTTTGAGTTTTAAACATACTCGTATGTTTAGACTTTGGTCGAGAGCTTGCAGATCCTCGATCATCGTAGGAAGACTGCTTGCCTCTCCGTATTTTGCAGACTCCACTTTGGTGAGTGTTCTGCTCAGCTGCACGACTTGGTTCCACCAGCTCCGTTCCATCATCGAACTACTAGACTCGGTCAGGGACTCCATCCGTATACAGTGGGGATACCGCGCGTACGAACTAAGCGATTTGCTTTATCTTTCTTGATACGGACTGCACGGGAGTGGAATTCTCTGCCGGGATCTATCTTTCCTACACAATACAACTTGGGGCTCTTCAAGGCCAGAATTAACGGGCTTTTCCTAAGCAAGCGCGCTTCACCGTAGACCGCATAGTTGTTTAACATCAGGCAACTTTGTGGTCAAGTGCTAGCTTAGTCCAAATATATTTATAAAAAAAACTGCTGGATAAAGGCTTCTCCCAACTTTGTTAGATTTTTGGCTACTCGCATCCAGCTCCTGCCAGCCATCTTGCGCAAATTGTCACTCCACCTGGCCTGAGGGCGTCCTACACTACGTTTACCGAAGACACAAAGATACAAAGAGAATATTAACATGCTACGTTATGATTTATTATTTAAAGAGGGCACTACTTGTTGTCTAAACGGGCCTTAACTCACAATCTTTTAATTTGAACTTACGTAAACAATACGTTTTCGTTTCGTCATGTTGTTTTCAATTATTTTTTTATGTCAGAGGCGGCAAACGTGCCAGTGGGTCACCTGAATCTGATGGTTAGCAATCACCGCCGCCCATGGACATCTGCAACACCAGAGGGATCGCTGATGCGTTGCCGGCCTATGGGGGGTGTGCTCCGGCACTCTCAAACCACACGAAACACAATAGTAGTCACTATTATTTCACGCTGGTGTTATGTGAGAGTGGTACTTCCCTGGACAAGCCGGCCCATTCGTATTGTAAAACAGCATGGCTCTACCACTACATTATTTCTGTGTGACACAATCTAGGTGAATGGAAGAGACATCGTAAACGCAAAAATAGGTATCAGTCGATTAATGGACAAAAGGCCTCTTTTATTGAAATCATGACATCGTTACATCACAATTGAGCTTACAACGTTTGCCAAATGGTGATCTAAACGTGAGTTGTGTTGGAAAAATTCGTCACATTTTTTCAACGACACGAATTGTACCGAAGATCGCGTGTTTATGGCCCTAGACCATCGAGGAGGAGGAATCATTCGTAAAACTATATAGTAAAGTAATGTGTAATAATTGGTAATAACCATTTATGGTAATAACTAAAACCACAGATAAATAAATCTATAACAAAGAAAAAGTACAAAAAGAAACAATAAAAAAGCTTTTGGCGCGTACATAACAGTTTTGACATTTTGTTTTTATTTTCATTTAATGAACTATTTATGTAAGTAAGTAGAAACATATTATCATAATATTATAATATCAGTTGGTCTATTTTCATTTAATGTCTCAAAGAAACTGATACAAATATTAAATTATTTGCCGGTAAATAGATTGAACTTTTATCTAAGTTACCAAGTTAAGAGTTGTTTTTTTTTAAATCTCTTGCCTTAAAAGTAAACACGGATCCAAAATCATTCACGCGGCAAAAAACTTTGAATTTTTTTTAAATTCCCAAAACACAGCACTCCAAAAAAGACATTCTCCAAAAAAAGAAAAAACACTCACTGATCACTCCACAGGTAGTAAATATCACCAGTATTTTTTAATTTAACACTGGCACTCACCTCAAATACTGGGAAACACCCTTAGCAAAAAAAAGTAAATTCCAATTTTAATGTCCGCTAGTGAACTGTCATTTTGGGTGTGCTCACGGCACAGCGTTTGTGCTTTCACTGGCGGTTCGCGTAACCACGAGTTACGGTGGCGTGGTGGAAACACACGGGCTGGTAAAACTTGCGGGGCCGTTGGGAAATTGACTGGGATTTCTGTGATGGTATTACCATAGGTTAGTAAGAAAGCTATGGTAATACCATCAGTCTTTTTTCAATCCAATAATTACGAATGTGTCGGCTTTATAATGAACTGCTAGGGGACGATAATTATCGTGAACTCGATATTTTTGACCCCAAGCACGTTCGATTCCGACTTAAAGTAAAGCGAATCCTCAACTGAGCTTTTCCTAGTTCTAGTGTAAGTATATTAAGTACTGTTTTTGTGAATACCATTGGCTTAAACTTTTTAATGTCTGAGCTATTTTATTGTTTACGCAATGTTTTTAACAATGCTGTGTGTACACGTTTTTGAGTAGCAATCTAGTTTTTAAGTACATCATTGTTTTCTTTTCTACTCAGTTTCGATTGTTACTTGTTGTGTATGCCATAATAAATAAATAAATAAAATAAAATAAATAAATAAAGCATGCTTTCTTTAGCAACATTTTGTCCCAAACTAGTCAGGACATGCTTGCACCATCATCCAGGTTTTGGAAAGTCCAGTTATTACGTTAGAGCGACTGCCATCTGACCCCCGTAACCCTTGACAGAGGAACCAGATCAATTGGGTTGTGGCTAGACAAGCATTCGATTGTGCAGGTTTCCTCACAATGTTTTCCGTCACCGCTGAGCTCATGGTAAATAACATAGAAGCAAAGTGACGAAAGGTTCAAAAAAAAGGTTGGCAAGCTCTAGAGAGGTAGAACGTAGTGGATTTTTCTCTCGAATGAGCCGCTCGGGAAGTACAGGTAGGGTTGCCATTTTTCCCCGGATTTGTCCTAGTTTAGAGGGCATCCGGGGAGCGTCCGGGGAAGGTTTCATTTGTAGACCGAGTTCTAAAAAAAATAAAAAAAAATATTTGGGCCGCCCGCGAGACACGCACTATGCTTGCACACCACGATGTTTTTTATTACATTAAATATGTTTAAAAGATCTTGTTGACATGTCCGGCTTTCGGACTCTAAAATCCGGGGTTTTTACGCGTCTTGTCCTGTTTTCCTAATTTTAGAGATGGCAACCCTTTTTTTTTTTTTTTTTTTTAAGTACAGGTACCTTACAGAAACAGGTCTCCAGTTGGAGGTGGTGTAAGGTTACAGAAGACCATAGTAGCGCTTCATTGCTGTTATGGTATGTTTTTGTCGGTGAGTAACGTCTACAGAAATTAAGTCAAAAATTGTACATCCAGAAAAGAAAACTTTTACTAGGAAAATTCACTCCGCATTGGACTAAAGCGTCGCACTTGCTACATAAGCCACCGATTTCCCTTCATACCAAAAGAAGTCCCTCTTTAGGTATGAAGGTATCCGGTACCAGCCTTGTGTTTGACCAGCCCAAACCCGGTTATCCCGGCCTGTTGAATTCAGGCTGGGTTTGCGCCTAAAGAGCCTAAGAAACTAGGTGACGCCGATTACAAGATTCTAAAACATTTTCGGTTACAAATAACCAGTTAATCCAAACTCCCTTTTTTTATACTAGGTCAGTTGGCAGACAGGCACGCAGCCCACCTGATGGTAAGCAGCCACTGCGGCCTATTCCATTGAGGGACGCTTCACCTGGAAACGTCCCTCAATGTGCTGCCAGACTGTAGACTCATCTGATCTTCGAGCCTCTGATTTCAAGTGTACTGGCTCACATTAATATTGCCGGAACACAGCCAGAGCTGTTATGGCGGCAGATTTCACCTGTGGGGGTGGTATCTAGCCAGTCGGACTCTGAAAAAGCCCTGCCACCAACCAGACCCAAGGCGGGAATTGAACCCACGACCTCCGTGTTTTTATACCCGAGCGGCTTAGCCACTGTTCCACGGAGGCGGTCACTTTCCTTTTCGCACTGTTTTATACATTACCTTAAATCTTTTCGCGAAATAGGCTTACTATTAGGCTGCGTGTTTGCCAAACACAGTTGTATATAACTATTGCATGATCCGGCTACTAAGATGAAAACATAGGCAAGTTCAATTGGAGCGGTGCCGCTGGCGAATATAGCCTTAAGTGTCGCGTGAGGTCGAAGGTTCGAAGCTCGGTGTGCACGAATGTTAGTAGAACACTACAATTTAGTCCAGTGGTGTGACTGCATGTATCCATCTAAGGTTCGTGGGTGCAATTCCTGGGTAGAGCAAAGTAGGTAAATGTAGTTTTTTTCGAAAATATTGATGGAGAACTTTTTTTTTTCGGTGGGATATTAACAAGCGGGGAACCTCTTTACTTTTTATTCCGTATGGACCACTATTTGACATCGAGCAAGACACAGGAAAAATTAATATCAAATTAATGTTTGTCCTAGATGGAGGAATTGAACACACGACCCTGGCGCATAGTGCAAGGTTACTATCAACTGCGCCATTAGGACAGACAATGATTTGATTTAATTAAACGTCGTTGCCCCTCGAAGTTAGCTTAAGTCTATAGGGCAATACGCCGAAATGGTACCAGAAAAAGATTTAGGTACGGCGTTGATTTTTAATTATTTTTTTTAAATATATTTGAAATAAGCAAGCACTTTACCACAAAGTTGCCTGATGTTAAACAACTATGAGGTCTACGATGGAGCGCGCTTGCTTTGAAAAAGCCCAAGTTGTAATGGATAGAGAAGACGGACCTAGGCAGAGAGTTCCACTCCCGCGCAATCCTTATCAAAAAGACGAAGCAAATCGTTTAGTCCGTACGAAATGGTATCTCAACTGGAGTCTCTGTCCAAGTCTAGTCGTTCAGTAATGGAACGAAGCTGGTGTTAATAGCAAATCAATTTGTGGTTTCTTCCTTGATTGTGGCACAGAATATATACTAAAGTAATTGTGGTCGATTTGTGGTAAAACACAAGTGTTACGGTTCTATGGGGTCATGCCAACTATGTGATATTGTGTAAAAATTGTGCAAAAAACATTAAAAACGTTAAAAAATTGTTTTAAATGTAGAGTATTTCTATTATAATATTGCAAGTGGTCGCACACGGTCAACGACGTGCATTGAGCAAGCCGACCTTGAGACTGCGCTTTCGTCTCGATTTGTCAATTGCAACCATTCACGTAGGAATTGCATCTCTCACGTGGTCACCACATCGTAGATTGCTTAAGAACTTTAAATGGACTTTTATGAATTAGCTAAGTGCCACCTCCGTGGAACAGTGGCTAAGCCGGCTATAAAACCACAAGGTCTTAAGTTCGATTCCCGCTTTGGGTCAGGTTAGTGTGTAGTCAGTGGTGGGACATTTTCAGAGTCCAACTGGATCACTTCTCCCGGCCTGAGGGTTGACCTGCGGGCGGGGGTAGCTCCTCAACGTCCGCATTGCACACTCACAGGTCGCCCGAGCCAAGTCTTAGAGCGGTTACGCACTACGTGCGATCCGAATCCGATCAGTCTCCGTGAAATCAAAATCACAAAGAACATCGGATGACGGACGACAGATCTAGTGCGGAAATCACCTAGAAATAGTTCTACGGCTACTCAGGACCGTCATTTCACGGAGACGGATTGATTCGGATCGGACGTAGTGCGTAACCGCTCTAACCGCTCTTAGAGTCACCTAGTTTCTTGGTTGGCCCTCCCTAGGCGCCACCCTGACTTGAGGCCTCTCAAGTCGGGGTACCCGGGGATGGGCTGGTCAATAGCCACAAGGCTGGCACCGGCTCGTCCCAATCGGGTGTGAATCAGAAACCGGGTGAGTTTAGTGGGTAGTGGACGCTTTAGTCTCGCCTCTCACACATGGCCGCAGGTGTAGCTATCCTGCAGTTATAGTGCATAAACGCATTCTCCTCCGAAATAAAAAAAAAGGTAGGACTCTAAAAGTTAGACCTGAGGATGACCAGACCAACCGGAGCTACCATATCATCATGACTGCCTCCGTGGAATAGTGGCTAAGCCGCTCGGGTATAAAACCCGGAGGTCGTGGGTTCGATTCCCACCTAGGGTCTGGTTGGTGGTAGGGCTTTTTCTGAGTCCGACTGGCGAGCTACCACCCCCACAGGTGAAATCTGCCGCGAAAACATCTCTGGCTGTGTTCCGGCAAAATGAATGTGGGAGCCAGTACACTTGAAATCAGAGGGTCGAAAATCAGATGAGCCTACAGTATGGAATACGCCGCAGTGACCGCTTACCATCAGGTGGGCTGCGTGTCTGTCTGCCAACTGACTTAGTATAAAAAAAAAGCTTCGAAGTTTGCTAACAACACATACGTTACAAAGAAACACCATTGCGAATGGACATTGTTGAATTTCATTCGCAATACTCACCATTAATTGCTGTGAATAACAATCCAATGAATTCTAGTACTACAATTAACATGTATGGAGGTTGAAATGTTTCGCGAATATGGAATAGCGGAACAATTGTTCCCAATCGGCTTTCCTAACTCGCGCGTAACCGTTGCGTCAGCGACGACCGGTCCGGTAGGGATGCGCGTGCGCATGTCGATAGATGAACCAATACCCCATAACATCTTTAACTCTATAAGTTTCATACTGTATACATACCGTCACGCCTTTTTCCCATAGGGGTAGGCAGAGACCAACTCCTTCCACTTGCTACGATCCTGGCTCACAACTATTGCTTCCTCCACATTCATAAGTCTTTTTATGCATGCCCGTCGGTTTAGGGTACTCCTGACCTGACCTTTCCTCAGGACATCATTAAGTTTCATGTTCGCCATAATTCTCAATTATTCTACTCCTACCATATTCTACGCCACGTCGTATCCTATAGCGACTGGCAAAACTCTTGCACTTTATATAATTATCCCAATTCAAAGGTGACTGACTGACTGAGATATCTATCAACGCACAGCCCAAACCACTGGACGGATCGGCCTGAAATTTGGAATGCAGGTAGATGTTATTATGACGTAGGCATCCGCTAAGAGAGGATTTTGATCAATTCCCACGGGAACAGGAACCACGCGGGTGAAACCGCGGGCGCCGCTAGTATAAGAGTAAAACTCTAAATAACAATAAAATACGTCTCATGCATTCAGGCTTCAAACATGCACAAGATGAATCGTCAGACTTTCTTACAGAGTCGATAAGAACACGAAAGAAACTCGAAGCTCGATAGTTACTCCTTTCAATCGCCAAAATGTTTATAATATTTAACGGGATATTTTTAAGTGAACATCAAAAAAATATTGAAATATAAGTACATCAAAATAACTGATTGCGCACCAAAGGTTAGCAATTCAGTATTTTTTGATGTGCAGTTAAATAAATAACTACAACCCATATTTTACATAATGCTGCAAGACAGTTGCTTACTGTTTGTTAGACGAAATATATCAGCAGAAGGTTGTCAGTTCATTCTCTGTCTTCCTGTCTCTGTCTTTCTGTCTCTGTCTTTCTGTCTCTGTCTTTCTGTCTCTGTCTTTCTGTCTCTGTCTTTCTGTCTCTGTCTTTCTGCCTCTGTTTCTCTGTCTCTGTCTTTCTGCCTCTGTGTCTCTGTCTCTGTCTTTCTGCCTCTGTGTCTCTGTCTTTCTGTCTCTGTCTTTCTGTCTCTGTCTTTCTGTCTCTGTCTTTCTGTCTCTGTCTTTCTGTCTCTGTCTTTCTGTCTCTGTATTTCTTACATGCCAAACACTTTATCTTTCTTTGTATCGATATCTGCGTTTGCGCTCAGTCGCATCACCGGCCACTTTCACTATCGCACGCGCTCGCGTTATGCGCACGCAGTTTCGTCATGCGCGATCATCGGTTGTAGGGTGAGATCCGGTCTGGTTATCAACAACTCTTTACGAAACCATGTCAAAGGTTTTATTTTGGACTAGTTTTAAAAATGTGATCTTGAGAAGGTTAATGAAAGAATTCTTATTTTCACTTCCCGTTCGTCCCACTGAACTTGCTGGTGGGACGAACGGGAAGTGAAAAAAAAGAATTCCCGTTCATCCCACTGGTGGGACAAACTTGGTGGGACGAACGGGAATCAACCAAATGGTTTGAGTTCAATTTAAATAGGCTGATACCGTTGTCCTAATGGGGCGGGTCTTCATCTTTGAAATTAAATTATTAATAACTTTGGAATGACGTCATACTTAGCACCGGGATTTGAACCCAGGACCACGGCTCATAATTAAACAACTGGACTATCTGTATAATTACCACCTGGTTAACTATCAGCCACAGGTGGAATCTGCCGCCATAACAGCTCTGGCTGTGTTCCGGCAGTATTAATGTGGGAGCCAGTACACTTGAAATTAAAGGCTCGAAGACCAGATGAGCCTACAGTCTGGCAGCCACATTGAGCGACGCTTCTAAGTAAAGTGTCCCTTATTGGAATAGGCCGCACTAACCATCAGGTGGGCTGCGTGTCCTTCTTTTAACTGCAGTAGTATAAAAAAATGTAACAGATGAAAATTTGGTTTTTATTACAATGTTACTTAGTGTCGGTGCGGGGTCAATAGCCTAATATTTGAAGACATTATTATACTATTTCTATGCCTACGGCTTCCCTTAGCGACCTACTTTGTTTTAAACCTTTAAACCGCATAAAATGAATAGATCTACTTAACATAATCGGTTTAACACCTATAATATATCCTTTTCGTTCAGTTTTCGGCTATGGCGACCATAGCTACGCAGTCTACGTACCTATATTATAGTGGTGCAGTGAGTGCGCAAGCACAGGTGCACTCCCTATTCCCTCACTCTCATAACACGGTGACAGCAGTCTGACACGACCGAAGAGATCAGGCGCAGAAGTCAGGATCAACGGCTTAACGTGCTTTCGCATCGACTCCGGTCCGGACTGCGATTGAATATTTTTCGAACAGAAAAACCCAGGCATACGTCTCGTATATTTTGGCTCAAGCCTAACAACCGGTCAAATTCCTAAAACAAAGAGGATTTATAAGCTTCTAGCCATGACTAGATAGCCCTGTGTAAGTTCAAGAATACCTATTTTATAAAAATTAGTAGGTAATTCATAAAAAGAAGTTGATTCAAAACAACACACAAAAAGAAAAAAGTTTTGTAAATCTTGGAACTGAAAAGCTTATTACTGCCATCTATTAGCAACATTACAAAATATTATTTCAGTAAAGCAATATTTACAAAGTTTAGCTACTCTCCAATAGATGTCACTAAAACACAAAAAAGTTAGTTCCCTGAGTATCGATAGATGGCGCTTTCTCATAATTTTCCATGTTGACAAAAATTTAAAATTGATGGCTCCTAATTTAATTCAATTTAATGTTGTGCAAAAAAGTAATGCAATATTTTTTTGAGTGTTTGCGTAAAGCATACACAATTATGATGATAACAACTGAATCATACGATAAATGCGTACTGGGTATTATTGCGTTTTGTCATGTAAATAAGTTTTTTAAATGTTTTGTTCGCAGTAGCGTAGCGTCATAAATAAAACGGGTTACACCTTTATGCAGATAATTGAAATTATAATCTCTGATTCATAAGATGTAATACTTTAAAGCCTAATTAATATGAATAAAGAATAGGTATTTTGATTCTGAAGTTATGTCAAACTTACAACTTTGAGCTTTTAATTTCAACTTTCAAGTGTACCTATTGCTACCCATACTGAAACCGTTCGGGTTAAAACCTTGAGGGACGTGGATTCGGTTCCCGCCTTTGGAATCAGCAAGTACATATTATAATAAGCAAGCTGGACTCTCAAAATAAAATAAACAGTTTTTGTGAAACATGCATTATTAAAAATACAAAAAAGGAAAACAGACCAATGCAAACAGACAATATTCCATCGTTGGCTTTATAATATCGAACCCGCGACCTCTTGTGGCCAACTTCTCAACCATCCAACTTATCCATCTATACTTCTATACTAATATTATAAAGAGGAAAGATTTGATTGTTTGTTTGTTTGAATTGAATAGGCTCCGAAACTACTGAACCGATTTGGATAATTCTTTCACTGTTGGATAGCTCGGTGAACATAGGGTACTTTTGATCCCGGAAATGTGGGGGGAAGGGGGGGATACCTATTTGAAAAAAGAAATTACGCGCGGGGGAAACCGCGGGCGGAAGGCTAGTAAGTAAATAAAAAAATAATAAAGAAATATCTAGATTATTGCAAACAGACAAAATTCATTCACAATCGTCATCTTTGTAACATCGAACCTACGACCTCTCGTAGCCAACTTCCCACCCATCCAACTTATTACAAAAATTCCAAGAATCACTTTCTCTCTTACGTGTAACAATCAAGGCGTTGCGACAGACAGACATGTCAACATCTCATCAATGCGCGTGCGCATCGAGATCGTCGTTTATTGATCTGCGCAAACGACCGTTGGGAAATACCTACCGCCATTCATTTTTTTTAAACTAGCCTTCCGCCCGCGTTTTCACCCGCGCGTAATCTCTTTTTTCTAATATCCCCCCCCTTCCCCCCGCATTTCCGGGATTAAAAGCACCCTATGTTCACCGGGGATAGTGTAGCTTTCCAACAGTGAAAGAATTAATCAAATCGGTTCAGTAGTTTCAAAATTGTTATTCCCGCGGGAATGAGACGTTTCCCATAGGAATTTTATAGCCTATGTCCTAATCCGGGTTATAAACTATACGTGTGCCAAATTTCATCTAAATCCGCTCAGCCGTTTAGGCGTGATTGAGTAACAAACATCCAAACATCCATTCTCCATAATTCTCAATTATTCCACTCCTACCATCTTCTATTCTATGCTACGTCGTATCCCATAGCGACTGGCAAAACTCTTGCATTATTAAAAATTATCCTATCATAACACAAGAGTAAACTCTGGAAATATCAAGCCAGGGACAAAAAAAAAACATCCAAACATCCAGACTTTCGCATTTATAATATTAGTATGATTAGTATGATGAAATAATATTAGTATGATCATTATGATAGTATGATTAGTATGATGGAAGCAGTCAGGATGACCTTACTCCACCTGATGGTAAGCGGATGTGAGGTCCAAATATAAGGTTGACTGGCTCAATAGAACATGTACCCATTGAGCCAGTCACCCTCACCCTGAAGACCGGCTGAGATGCCGCTTCACGCCCCGCCTAAAAAGCCCAGGATTAGGGATGCAACGATACGGCTATTACGATAACGATACGAATGACGATACATCGTAATTGACCTAATACGATAACGAATTACGATACGAATGCATTACGTTTAATTTTTATTTCGATTACATATAATAATCGAAATAGTCGTATTTTAAAATAATGCTTTAATTTTATGCGTTAAACAAAAAACTGTCAACTTGTCAAGTAATAATGTCAAAAGGGCCGGGATCGTTCAGAAAATGACGCGACATGCGTTGCGTATCACTCGAAATTTTAAAAATTATTAAAAAATTAATCGTATAATAATCGTACCGTAATGTTTACGATAACGAATGATCGTATTACGATAACGAATGATCGTAATATATTACGATAATCGCCGATATAAATAAATAATAAATAAATAAATAAATATAATATCGGTATCGTTGCATCCCTACCCAGGATTATAGGAGGAAGGAAACACGTGAGGTAGGATTCATGCAAATTAAATAAAGTCTGGATGTTTGGATGTTTAGATGTTTGGATGTTTAGATGTTTGGATGTTTGTTACTCAATCACGCCTAAACGGCTGAACGGATTTAGATGAAATTTGGCACACGTACAGTTTATAACCCGGAATAGGACATAGGCTATAAAATTCCTACGGGAAACGTCTCATTCCCGCGGGAATAACAATTTAGAAGCTATTGAACCGATTTGAATAATTCTTTCACTGTTGGAATGCTACACTATCCCCGGTGAACATAGGGTACTTTTGATCCTGGAAATGTGGGGGGAAGGGGGGATATTTGAAAAAAGAGATTAAGCGCGGGTGAAACCGCGGGCGGAAGACTAGTATGTTATATTTACTCTGAGCGGTTTGTCCCGAATACGCTATACCAGCGTTACCAGTTTTTATTTTTGCCAAGTCGGGACTTGTACCTACTTTTTGAGTGAAAATAGCGGGATTCTTCCGTCAAAAGCGGGACATAGTAAAAAAAAACGTATTTAATCAAAGGTTTTCAAATATTTATTTTTTTATTTTACTTAAAATTACGTTTAATTGACAATAAATAGCAAAAGTAGCCATGTCAAGTAGCCTGTCTCTCCCACAAACTTATCTTCATCACACGCGGTACGCGTCTTTCTTTTCTTTCTCAGTACTCTGCACGTACGGTCTAGTTCTCCCCGAAAAGCGGGACTGAGCCTGTCCCGTGCGTAAAAATCGGGACGTCCCGCCAAAATCGGGACGTCTGGCAACGCTGCGCTATACGCTTGCACCATGATCTAGGCAGGATATTGCATCGACTGCCGTCTGACCTCCGTAACACTTGACAGGTGCAGTTAAGGACAGCGGAGACGGAATTTTAATGTATGCTTAAATTAGGTTAAATTGTATAGTATTACGTATGATTAATTGTATTTTAATTAAGTGAAATAAATATAAATCTAATTAGTTAGAACTGTACTTAGGTATTATGCATAGAAAGTGTAAAACCAGTAGTTTTGTAATAGTAGAAGATCCGAACTAAGGTCGAACTTCATCGAGTTGATAATAGAATGTTATGAATTTAGCATATTAGTAAAAATATTAAAAATGGGTTGCCTAAAAAAATTCCAGGATAGTACAATTTTTTTTTATTATTTTAAACAAAATTCTGCAATAACAAGATTATAAAAAAAATACCTATGTCCTGTTAGTCCCCGCACTATGAGAGTGATATTCGTGGGTGTGCTTCGTGGAATAGGAAATTTATTATTTTAAATTTTTATTTGAAGCCCACCTACGGGTGTGCTTCGTAGAATACTTTAGATGTGCTTCCTCTGGGTGTGCTTCGATTGGGTGTGCTTCGTGGAATACCTCGAGAAAACGTATAGAATGTGCAGTGGGGTTTTCTATTATTTACGTGGGGGGACTACTGGGTTGTTAGATATAAACACGTAGGTATGTGTCGATACCAGTTAATTTCACCTAATAGGATAATAGATTTTTTTTCATATCATCATAACCACTCAACGCCGAACCGGCACTCGGGTGCCGCATAACAATAGATTTTCTATTGTGTCTAGTAATCCGGGGCTAGAAGGAATAAGCGCTGTTTTATTATGAACACGTTGATATAGGGTTGTCTGCAAAAAATTGGGATTTTGTTAAAAAAATTAAAAAAAAAACAATTAAACATACTCTGTCCAGGATGTTTCTCGGCAACCCATTTTTAATATGTTTTCTAATATGCTAAATTCATAATAAAATAAGTTACATTTTAGTTCGGATCTTAGATTATATGAACTTTTCCCGTAGAGATAGAATTCTAAAAAGAAAAGTTTTTCAAATGGAAATAAAAATTATGTTCTCTAATAAGAATTAACAAGAACTTTAAACTGATGTATGATACATGTAGGATATTCTAATTGGAAAAATAATAGAGATACCTAAGTAAATAATGTGAACTTACGAAGTAAAAATGCAAACGAAATTATGTAAGTTTAACGGGGCTCTCCTTGCTGGGGCCAAATAGTTCGTGCTATCGCGATAACTGTCGCGACAACAAACGCCCTTCGCGCCGCTGTCGGTATTTTGCGGCACATCACAGGGTTTTATCGCGACAAAGTTCGTGCGCTTGGCTACACTTTGCGCGTTTCATATTCGCTGCAATCGATTTTGTACTGACTTAAAGTGCAATATTGAGTGATGGATACGGACGAATAGAATTATCGCGACGTTCTAAATTATCGCGACGTAGTGAAGATGTGGCCAAGCACTTTGTCGTAGAACGAACACGAAGATTCTATCAAGACAATTTATCGCGACAGTTATCGCGATAGTGTAGCCGCAGCATAAGGTATTGCCTCGAGGGAGTTAAGCGATATGGGTTGATCGGGTTGTTGGTCGAAAAATCCACAGAGTACTCTTATATACGAAAAATCATTTCTTACGATCCCGGATCCGACGACGACCGTCGACCATCAAGCAAGACGAAGAAGTTTAAAGGAACCATCTTCTTGAAAACCTGTTTCCTTCAGTCCCCAACAATAAGGGAACCAAACTAATTGGTTTGTGGCTACACAGCGTTTCAACTGTGCAGATTACTTCTATATCTAAGACTACCTTCCGCCCGCGGCTTCGCCCGCGTGAACTATAGGATGTAATCCCGCGGGAATATCTTTATAAATTGTAGCCTATGTGTTGTTCTGATGTATAAGCTATATTACTGTAATGTTTCATTGAAATCAATTCAGTAATTTTTACATCAAAGAGTAACAAACGCCCATCCATCCATACTTACAAACTTTCGCGTTTCTCGTATATAGCCTTCCGCCCGCGGTTCCTTCCGCGCGTTATTTCTTTTTTCAAATATCCCCCCCCCCCTTCCCTCCACATTCCCGGGATCAAAAGTACCCTATGTTCACCAGGGATAGTGTAGCTATCCAACAGTGAAAGAATTATCCGAATGGGTTCAGTAGTTTCGGAGCCTATTCAATTCAAACAAACAAACAAACAAACAAACAATCAAATCTTTCCTCTTTATAATATTAGTATAGAAGACTTAGTGTCTCTTTGATGCTCCAACTCCCCTTATTGTGATTCATGATAAAATTCCCCCTGCTGTTCCAATGGGGGTTTCGTCGTTTGACCCCGGTCCCTGAATACACCGTTGTGTCATAGTCCTTATTTCAACCGCATAAAAACTATGACAGCGCGGTGTATTCAAGGACCGGGGTCAAACGACAAAACCCCCGTTCCAGGAGGTTTCGTCGTTTGACCCGGCGGTCCCTGAATATACCGTGGTGTCAATAGCAATGCGTAAAATCAATAGATCTTGGTTTGTTTACTAATTTTACTATCTACCTATAAAATGACGATCAAATGAAACATTGTCCTTAATTCAAAATTACCTTTACAATAATGATGCGACTTAAAAAAATATTATAAAAACTTTCTTTTCACTGATTTGACTATCGGAGGCGGAGATCGACTCGGACGGATATAAATATTCATTGCCCAGATTTGTATAGAATACCGGATTATACAGATTGCCTGTAACATCTATTTATATATAAAATTCAAAGGTGACTGACTGACTGACTGACATAGATAGATATCAACGCACAGCCCAAACCACTGGACGGATCGGGCTGAAATTTGGCATGCAGGTAGATGTTATGACGTAGGCATCCGCTAAGAAAGGATTTTGATCAATTCCCACGGGAACGGGAACCACGCGGGTGAAACCGCGGGCGGCCGCTAGTATCTAATATTTGTGGAACCTTCGTGGTTTTTGATACCCATTCTTTTACGTACATTTAAATATAAATTCATTTTACTTACTCTATTGTTATAATACAATGTATTCACCCATTATACCGACTTCATCGCAAATGTTACCTTAAAATGGGCGTTCCTCCACCATTACATAAATACCTACAACTGTTTTAGCTCGCCCACCGAAACGTACAATTAGGAATATTCATGTTTTTTATTACGTAAATGATAGTTATTGTTCTCAGCCGAATTTTGAACGTTTGGAAGGTTCTTTAAGGCAAGGCTAGGTACCCACTTGCCGAACATTGATCGGAGGTTCTAGTAGCAGCGCATTCTCTAAGAAGCGATTCACACTTTTATTACTAGTTTTATAGGCTCTATGGAACCAGCTTTCCGCACTGCGGTGTTTCCAAACCAATACAAAATAAAACCCTCAAGAAGCGAGCTTAACATCCACCCTAGCGAACCCAAGGGGGTCTCGGGTGCTTATGGGCGGCGGTGATTGATCACTTACCATCAGGTGACCCACTAGCTCGTTTGCCCCCTATAATATAAAAAAAATAGTTCAGTTGGCAGAAAGACACTTATCGAAAACCGATTTTGTGTCGGCTTCATATAAAGTAGAACGTAAAATAAATACGGACGGTGGAGGTGTTACAAGTCCCAAGTGACATTAATTTTGTTTAATTTCCGGGTCAAAATTTGTGTCGGATTTTCCGAACGCAGGTCGGGTTTGTGATCATTAGTCCGCATTTGGCAAGCGTGGTGATTAAGCCCTATCTATTATTGTGACGATGAATTGATGTCAATGATGAAGGCTTTCCTACATCATCATCATCATCATCATTTCAGCCAAACGACGTCCACTGCTGGACATAGGCCCCCCCCAAGGATCTCCAAACCGATCGGTCCTGCGCCACCCGCATCCAGTGGATTCCGGCGATCTTTATGAGATCATCGGTCCACCTTGTGGGAGGCCTACCACGGCTGCGTTTCCCGGTACGTGGCCACCACTCGAGGACCTTTCCGCCCCAACGGCCGTCAGTCCTCCTAGCAATGTGTCCTGCCCACTGCCACTTAAGGCTCGCAATTCTTTGGGCAATGTCGGTGACTTTGGTCCTTCTGCGGATCTCATCATTGATGCGATCACGCAGGGAGACTCCAAGCAGGACAAAACCCCCGGCAAAACTCCTACAAGGAGGACTTATTTAGATTTCTGTGAGAAGGACCGATGATCTCATAAATATTGAGGGAATCACTGGAGGCGGGTGGCGCAGGTAGGGTTGCCAGGTGTCTGGCTTTAGCCGGACATGTTATGCCTTTTTGGGTCGTTTCGGGCTAAATATATATTATTATGTGTCAGGTCTGCCCGGCTTTTGTTAGTCAAAAAAACATGGTAGCATCCGCCTGTAGATGCGTAAATATTACATACGAGACGAGGAGACGAAAGGGGTCCGGCCGTTATGCCCCCACAATTTTAAGTAAATTTGTTCCAGGTTGCCGTTAAACCGTGGGGGCAAACCGGAATGGGGGCATAACGGCCGGACCCGACGAGAGAAGCGTGGGGAATTAGAATAACCGTCCGACCAGTGGTGCAGCTAAAAAAAAATATAGGCGGCGGTCGCCAATATATGCGGCCCGCCCCCATCCGGCTTTTGGGGGAAAATGTCCGGCCCTTTAAAGAGCAGTCCGGCTTTTTCATTTTAGTAGCTTTCAAGCTTAGGCGAGTGGCGCAGGACCGATCGGTTTGGAGATCCTTGGGGGGAAGATAGAAGTCTGTTGGCTGATGATGATGCGTAGTTGGTTAATTAATAGTTAGTTGGTTGGTTGGTTGGCGTAGTTGGCTGCTGGCGGTGCCGCGCGGGCGCACGCAGCTGCAGACCAAGGCGCCGCTGACGCCAGGCGCGGTCCGAAGGGGGGGGTCACAGGGGACATGACCCCCCCCCCCCAAAATCTAAGGGCAAATTGAAAAATCTCAAAAATTTTCCAAATAATAATGGTGGTGATTGGTGGTAATTCCATAAGTATAATTATTAATTATGTATATGATTTTGTAACACTTCCATAGGTTTCATTTTTCTGGGGTAGTGAGTGACCCGGGCTGGTCAATAGCCACAAGGCTGGCTGGGGGAGATTAGTGGGTAGTGGACACTTAGTCTCGAGTTCCACACACGGCCGCAGGTTTAGCTATCCTTTTTTTTTCCGGAGGTGACCTGCGGTTATGGTACAAAAACGCATTCTCCTCCAAAAAAAAGTTATGAGTGACCCCCTCCAAAATTTCAGGCTGCGACCGCGCCTGGCTGACGCTCGCACTGCAAACCCTCAATGAAGTGGCTGAAAGGATTGACCTGTTTCATTGTTCTCTGGGCGAATTCGTTCAAATTACTTTGTTTTATTTGTGTTATTGTGTTTAAGTGTCTAGCTATAATTGTTATTATTGTGTTTTGCTTGTCTATTGTATTGGGTCAACCTGTAATGATAGATTTAAGTTTGGTAAATAAATAAATAAAAAAATTGTAAAGCTTGGCCGCCGTCTCCTAGCCGAGTTTCGGCTACGGCGGCCGATCTTTTACGATCAGCATACTACGCAGGATTATTATTATTGTGCATAAGTGAGTGCGCAAGTACAGGTGCACTCTCTATTCCCTCACTCTCGTAACACGGTGGGACAGCAGTCTGACACGACCGAAGAGAGATCAGGCGCAGGACCAACGGCTTAACGTCCGAAGCACGGAATCATCATTCTTTTCAGACATTCAGGTGATTCAAGCCTGCAATGTCATAACCAAACTGGAAACATTCATACAAAGTGATGCTCCCCGCGAAATACGAACCCACGACTTTCGGGTATTAGAGCCCAACGCTCTAACCACTGTACGCTCTAATCATTGCAAATAAAATTCAGTTTCTAATTAAAAATAAGCAAGAATGTTAAGTGCGAAAAATATCATTGAAAATAGATTTTAATAAAAAAAAACAATTAAAAACAAAAAAAATAAAAAAATAAATACAATATTTAAATACAAAAAAAAGATATAATTTAGGTTATGTAAGAACTACGAAGCTCTAGCGCGAGCACAATTACTGTAAATATAAGTTGATTTTCAAACAATAGAACACACAACAACAATAGGTATTTGAAAAATTAAGATAAATCCATCACCACAAAATCGATTCAGTCAAAATGTTAAATAAATGAAGCACGCAAAAAGCAAAAAATTTCTCTGTCACTTTCAGAGAAAACGGAAAAAAAAGACCACTGTACCACGGAGGCATTTTGTTTCCGATCTTTCTACTAAACTAAGTTCATACCTAACATAAATGTTTCTCCAGGGAGGGACTCGGGACAAAAGGTATTTATTTCACTACCCACTAAACTCCCCTGATTCCCCTGAACACCCGAGAGAGACCGCCTGGACTGGCCCACCATAATTTGACGAGCCATTTTGTGTTTCGGCGGGTTCGATCCCCGCACGGTCAACATTTGTGTGTGAACATGTGTGTTTTTGTATCGGTCTGGGTGTTTCTATGTATAATATTATGTAATGTATTTACAAAAAAAAGTATATAAGTAATGTTTATCCGTTGTCTGGCACCCATAGCACAAGCTAATGCTTAGTTTGGGGCTAGATGGCGCTGTGTGAATAATGTCCAGCTTAAATCTAAACCGGAATTCGTTTCAGAATCATTATTGTGACTTACAATGGAAAATGTAAGAATAATATAGGTAATCCTTTGCGTAATAGTTCCGTATTAACAAATTAATCATTAAATAACTATTAAACGTAATTTGAAGGTTTCCAAATTATCTAAAAGTATTTTAATTCTAATTATTAGCGCCGGGTGCGTCATCAACAGCCTACCGCTATGAAATCAGTTAAAACAGGGTTGCCAACTACATAAAAAGATTGACGAGCAAAAGTATTTTTTTTAAAATCTTTTTGCAGAATAAATTATTTCATTTCAAACATTTTTATTTTAAAGCCACGCTTACACAAAAAATACGACACTTTGAAGCGACCGGGAATTGAATCCAGGATCTCGAAATCAATACATTAACGGGTTTTTCTAACTTGCTTCAGTTGACAGACAGGCACGCAGCTAACCTAGGTGTTTCGTCAATTGACCCCAGTCCCGAATACACCGCCGTGTCAAGCGGTGAACAACTTTCTGATGGTAAGCGACCACTGCGACATCATCATCAGCCTATATACGTTCCCACTGCTGGGACACAGGCCTTATCTCAATTGTGAGAAAGTGTGGGCCATACTCCACCACGCTGGCCTAGTGCGGGTTGGTGAGGCAAGTGAGATGTTATCAAGCCGCCAAATGGCCTCTGACTAGACTTGACTACTAATATTTACATTATAGTAAATATCAGTCGGGACCAACAGCTTAACGTGCCTTCCGAAGCACGGAGACGCTCGAAATTAATGTCACCAAATATGGTCAGAATGGATGGTCACCCATCCATTAACCGACCGCGGCGCAGGTAGCTTGACTTTCGTTATCGCTAACGAACCACTGTCACAGCTGCGCCACGACCACTGCGACAACTGCGGCTTATTCTCCTGCGTCTTTTGGGCGTTTGTTTTGACTTACAAAATTAACAAACACATTTTATATTTCATCTACTTTGACCGCCTCCGTGGAACAGTGGCTAAGCCGCTCGGGTATAAAAACACGGAGGTCGTGGGTTCCATTCCTGCTTTGGGTCTGGTAGGGCTTTTTCAGAGTCCGACTGGCTAGCTCATCCCCACAGGTGAAATCTGCCGCCATAACAGCTCTGGCTGTGTTCCGGCAATATTAATGTGGGAGCCAGTACACTTGAAATCAGAGGCTCGAAGATCAGATGAGTCTACAGTCTGGCAGCACATTGAGGGACGCTTCCTGGTGAAGCGTTCCTCAATGGAATAGGCCGCACTGACCGCTTACAATCAGGTGGACTGCGTGTTTGTCTGCCAACTGACTTAGTATAAAAAAAACCTCCTGCTACTTGACCTGTAAGTTTTATTTTGTATAGATGTTTTCCACGTATAGGAAAGCAATATTTATCCAACTCGATTAATGGTTAAGGCGTGAAAGTATAACAGACAGACAGAGTTTTCTTGGCATTTATAATTGGGAAATATTAAGTTCATATCCAAAAAAGGCTGAAACGTGCACCAAAATAAACCAAAAGCACACCAAAGGTTAGGTTAGGTTAGCAATTCAATTTTTTTGGGGCACGTTTCAGCCTTTACCTACGTTCAGCCTGTTTTGGTGTACGCTTAAAAACAAGCGTTTATAATTTTGGCAAGGATTTAACGAAAAAAAAAATACTTGCAGTCTTCCCGAATTTATATTTTTAGAAAAAATTAAATTGATGACCCTATTTAAGTCAGTAATAATTTATTGTCAAAACGTATTTAATAAACGATTAATTTTATTAACGATATATGATAATCCAGCCGATTGAATCCGTTTTTCCCGGATGTGTTATGCATTACAATAAGATAATAATTAGAGTTGAACAGTGGCTCGTCCGAGATATCGCTGGAGAGACGAAGTCGCCAAGGACCTCAGGGCACTAAACGTGCATGATTGGGCAGAATTGGCACAGGACCGGAAGAAATGGTGAGTTTTGACGTCGGAGGCCAAGACCCACTTCGGATCGCTGAGCCAGCGTAGTAAGTAAGTAAGTAAGTGGTTGGCTTGGATATAAACCCAGAGGTCGTAGATTCGATACAAGCCTTTGATCTGTTATTTATTTTGTGCTGTCACGGACAACTATCAAAAAGTAAAAAGTAATTTGCGTATTGGAATTTCGTAAGTAGGTCTTATAATATTAGCTCCCTGTTACCAGCAAATTATATATTTTATAGTCTTTTGAAATAATTTTGTGTTTTTTTTATACAACGTCAGTTGGCAGACAGGCACGCAGCCCACCTGATGGTAAGCGGTCACTGCGGCCTATTCCATTGAGGGACAATGTACCAGGAAGCGTCGCTCAATGTGCTGCCAGACTGAAGACTCATCTGATCATCGAGCCTTAGATTTTAAGTGCACTGGCTCCCACATTATTATTTCCGGAACACAGCCAAAGCTGTTATGGCGGCAGATTTCACCTGTGGGGGTGCTACTTAGCTACTAGTTAGCCAGGCGGACTCTGAAAAGCCCTACCACCATACCACCAACCAGACCCACGGTGGGAATCGAACCCTAGACCTCGGGGTTTTATATACCCGAGCGGCTTAGCCACTGTTCCACGGAAGCGGTCGCGGGTTGTGTTAAATTTTTAATCTGCTTCTTAACTTTTAGTGCCTCCAGGCTCCAATCCTAAAGGTTGGCTCGCGGATTCAATTTCCTGTCTTTTTTTAAATCTAGTTAAATATCTTCACGATTTATTATGTTGTGACTGTTTTTGCCGGGGGCTAGCACGGGCAAAATTGGAAAGAGAAAAGTAATTTAAATCGAGAAAGAACAATGCTCAAAAAAAACCCAGGTTGGAATCAAATGAAAAGTATCTCCAATTATTGGTAATAATATGTAATTAAATATTCCATAGGGGGCATCATCGAAATCAATGGCGGTATGTCTGAAATTGCTATTCAGATTTTTCAGGGGTCAAATAAAGTATCAGTTAAAGGGAGCAGTAAACAGATACAGTTGCGGTTTAAAAGTGTGTAGAATGGCAATATATAACATAATTATATTATATAATTGTGTATAATTATTATTATTTAATATAATAAAGCGAAACAGTTTTTTTGTTTTTGGAAACGCCCTTATCTCAGGAACTACAAGACCGATTCTAAAAATTCTTTCACCAATGGGAAGTTACAACTTTACTAAAAAATAAGTGCTAAAAAAATTTTTTTTTTTATAAAAATATAAAAAAAAATTTTTTGCACGTATTACTCAGTAACTATGTAGCTTCCCATTGGTGAAAGAATTTTTAAAATCGGTCTTGTAGTTTCTGAGATTAGCGTGTTTACAAAAACAAACAAACTGGTACGCTTTATTTTATTGAATAACTAGCCTTCCGCCCGCGGCTTCGCCCGCGTGAACTATAGGACGTTATCCCGCGGGAATATCTTGTAAATTGTAGCCTATGTGTTATTCTGATGTATAAGATATATTATTGTAAAGTTTCATTAAAATCAATTCAGTAGTTTTTACGTGAAAGAATAACAAAGTTCATCCATCCGCTCCCCGGCCGGTACCGCCGCAACCGCTATGTCCCTGCATTTTAAATCTGTAATATCTTCGAAACTATTCGTTTAAATTACATGATGTAAAGGGCAATTATGATCTATATTACATGCACAATTTATTTATGGTACTTTATTGGATAAGGATTAATACTCTATTGCTTAAAATCACTTTTTCGTAAATAAGCCATTATTTTATCGTAATAAGTAAAGGAAAATGGTTATTGTGGGTTATCCCTAAGAGATAGACATATACCATCGCGGACTTTTTTGTAAAACTTTTTAAGGTGTACAATAGTGTAGTACATTATTTTGATCTATCTCGTAGGGTTCAGCCAGCGTTTGCAATGTAAGCGCAAAAAAATGTGATTATTTACGACCTTCAATTAAAAACCTCTAAAATTATCAGTGTTTCTCTACTATATTATGCATGTATTATACATATAAACCTTCCTCTTGAATCAGTCTATCTAATAAAAAAAACCGCATCAAAATCCGTTGCGTAGTTTCAAAGATTTAAGCGTACAAAGGGACATAGGGACAGAAAAAGCGACTTTGTTTTATACTATGTAGTGATAATAATAATATACAATTAAATAATATAATTATGTTAGATAAAGCCATTTTATACACTCTTAAACCGCAACTGTATCTGTTTACTGCTCCCTTTAACTGATACTTTATGTGACCCCTGAAAAAGTTGAAAAGCAATTTCACACATACCGCCACTGATTTCGATGATGCCCCCTATGGAATATTTAATTGCATATTATTACCAATAATTGGAGATACTTTTCATTTGATTCCAACCTGGGTTTTTTTTTCATACTAGATGAGCATTGTCCTTAATATGGACAGTAGCGCCACAGCGGCGAGTAGCGGTACTAAAAGAATTCCCTTAATATAACTGTAAATGAAATGACTCATGATTCAAATAACTTTTTACTTTTCGATAGTTTTCTGTAGTAGCCTTTTTACTACTTTATTGGGGAAGCTGGTGTACCTTTAAGGGGCCGAAGATCATAGGAACTTTTTACTATAAAAATGTTTTTATTGACCATCACTAACCTTCCGCGGTTTCACCCGCGCGTAATTTCTTGTTTCAAATATCCCCCCCTTATCCCCACATTTACGGGATCAAATGTACCCTATGTCACCCGGGGATAGTGTAGCTTCCCAACAGTGAAAGAATTATTCAAATCGGTTCAGTTCTTTCGGAGCCTATTCAATAGAAACAAACAAACAATCAAATCTTTCCTTTTTATAATATTACTTGCAGTAGGTATAGATAGATAACCTAACCCTAACGAGTCCTGCAGCCGGTTTGTGTGACTAGGGACTAGAGACGTTCGTCCCACTACCCACTAAACACCCCACAGCCCAGTTGCCCAGCAGTGGTTGACCTGCGGACGAAGGTAGCTCCCTAACGCCAGCATTGCACAGGTTGCCCGAGCCAATTCTGGGGGTCACCTCATTTCTCGGGTGGCCCTCCCTAGACCACCCTGACTTGAGGCTTCAAGTCGGGGTACCCGGGGATGGGCTGGTCAATACAAGGCTGGCACCGGCTCGTCCCAATCGGGTGTGAAGGGGAAACCGGGGGAGTTAAGTGGACGCTTTAGTCTCGAGTCCCACACACGGCAGAGTCTACCTTGCGGTTATGCTCCTCCGAAAAAAAAGGAGGAAATACAAAAAATACAAAAATATTTATTAACAACAAGAAGGAGCAAAACCTTTAGATTTAATACAAAATATTACTAAATACAAATAAAATATATCTCAAGTTTCGATATGATCTTCCTTGTCGAGTGCTTGATCATCAGCAATTGAAATAATTTATTCTGAAAATACCTAGATTCATAAAAAAACACTTAATTACATCAACCTTTTTTTCCCCAATTCGAAAAACCCCCCATATTTCCCATTTTCATTCCTCATAGCATCGAACCTGCGACTTCTGGGTACAATTAGCAGATTTTTCAACCATAACACCGCACACCGGTCTAAAATCGGCCTAGCCTTACTCCTAATTCCCTTTCAAGTCACTGTGCATCTCATTTCGTGCACTCAAAGTACCTATTATCGTTAGTAAATGAAATCATTTACTTCCTATTACCACAGATAATTTAATTATACCCCCAGACCATTGTATTGTATTGTGAGTGTGATGAGAATTCCGCACTATCCATCCGATCAGTCGCAAGTTTGAGACGGAAGGATTCGCACGCCTGACATTTTGAACTACGAGTATCTCGAAGTCGGAATTGGAAAATAGAACATTTTTTGTATTTTTGGATATTGTGATTCTATTTTATTTGTGGTTATAGTGAGTGATTTGTGTTTCGAGATTCAAAAGGTGAGTGATTTTTACGGTTTTTTCGTTTGTTTTAATTGTTTGACTACCTGCATTCTTCGAACGGTTTTCTTGTATTGAATAAATATTTTTAATGATTTTAAAGTGACAATATTAATATTTATCATCAATTAATATAATGCATTGTTTAATTGACCGTGACGATCCTAGGTTCAAGCCCCAGTTCGGGCGAAAATTGTTTCGAATTTTCAAAACATAAGTAACCTACATTTTGCAAAACGTGATATTAAAAAATCTACAAAGCCTTGATGGAGGTTTTTCTTTACTAAAGATCAGGTGCATAAGTGTTAGGTTTGATTCCCGTGCCTTACAATTTATTGTTATTGAAGCTAGGTCGTAAAAATTAAAATGTTTTATGACTTGTAACAATGGTAGGTAATTAATTAAGCAGTCATGGCTCATGGTTGGTTTAATGATTCCGAGGTCGTAGATTCGATTCCTGGGAGGCATTGCTTGGGATTCGTTCGCAAACTCGAGGATTTGATTTTGCCAACCTGGATTTGGTAATAGTGGTAAATGGCGACGCAATTTATCGATATCAGATGATTTTCCGAGTCGGGAAAAATTTTTTATTTATTAAACTATATTGCACAAAACAAGTACAATTAGCGGACTTAACGCCGGAAGGCGTTACCAGTCAACCATTGAGCATAACAGTAAGTGAGAAACTGGTGCGGTAATTGCAAAAAAAAAAAATGAAAAATCCGTGTTGGACTTTAAGTACCTACTCAGCTCGGATTCGTGATCACCAAAAGTTATTTGTCAAGCGTGATGATAACAAGGAACCGTCAATCACAAATGTTAAATCGGCTAAATATTTGCTCTGGGTGGGATTCGAACCAATGAGCTCTGACTGATAGGACAAGTTGACACCAAACGCGACATCGGGTCAGTAAAGATATTTTTAAATTATTACGTTTTTTGAATTTTCCAAAAAAAAATTGAAATCCCAGCTTTAATCATTATTCAAGTCATCGTTACAACTATAGGTACTAGCCTAATCACCACGTATGCCAAAAGAGTTTGGTGATCACAAACAAAAAAAAAAGCAAATAGTTATTTTCCCGACACCTCGATGGTCTAGTATTTTAAGTACCGGGCCGAGATCTCGGGGTCCTGGGTTCAATTTCCGGGTCGAGCTAACTTTGTGTCGGTTTTTTCTACCACAGCTCGGGTTGTGATCACCAATTCGCATTTGGCATGCGTGGTGGTTAAGCCAGTACCCATTATTGTAACGTTAACTTGATTTCAAGAATGGAGGCCTTTGCCCTGTAGGACATTTATAGGCTGATACTTTTTTTACTTTATTTGCCCGACCTGGGAACTAAACCCACTCGAGGTCACGGCCAGTAACCGTACCGCTAAACCAACGAGACATGAAAAAATAACGCAATAGTTTTTATTTTTAGCCAAAATTATACCTACGCATTAAATTAAAATAATTACAACATTTAGCGCTACTTTCAAAAGTGTTAGATTAGATATGATCGTGATCAAATAACTGTCAGATATTTTAATTTAAATGCTTTTCCTTGTTATTTTTTATAAAAGACAGCCTTACCGGTATTTGATGGAAAAATTATAATTAACAAAATTATCGGAAAGCGGCCAGCCCATCCCCGGGATAACTGTCGTCCCCAAGGGGGTCTCGCTCGGGTGCTTATGGGCGGCGGTGATCACTTATCATCAGGTGACCCACTTGCTCGTTTGCCCCCCTATAATATATAAAAAAGTAACTCATAAACAGTCACACAAAAACACAATTAGTTTTTATGTTTGTAACGAGCGGGGATCGAACTTACTTTCGTGTAATAAGTAATAACTGACTTCTCAACCATTACACCGGTCGAAAGGCGACTTCTCAAGTTCTCAACCATTACACCGGTCGAAAGGCCTTTAAAAAACCCGTCCCATAATTATCAGAGGGCACCAGTTTCGCCTTGACACGAGCGAAATTGCCCAAAAAGTTCCCAAAAAGGCATTGACGAAATTTCCATGACCGGTTAGAGACAATGAGATGCCTCTTACGTCATATAATTACATGCGAATTCGATAAATCAAGTTTATGGCTTTACGCTTGCAAGCTTCAATGTCTTCCCTTGCCTATAACCTTGTTTAAATGCCATAAGACAATAGGGAGAGCCAGTCAAAGTATTTTGACCACGAGTTTGACTCTGTGTGTGTGTGTGTGTGACCCTTTTTTTCGGAGGAGTCAGGAGAGTGCGTTTATGCAGTATACCTAGGGTTGCCATCTCTAAAATTTGGAAAACAGGACAAGACGCGTGAAAACCCTGGATTTTAGAGTCCGAAAGCCGGACATGTCAACAAGATCTTTTAAACATATTCAATGTAATAAAAAACATCGTGGTGTGCGAGCATAGTGCGTGTCTCGCGGGCGGCCCAAATTTTTTTTTAATTTATTTTTTAAAGCTCGGTCTACAAATGAAACCTTCCCCGGACGCTCCCGGGATGCCCTCTAAACTAGGACAAATCCGGGGAAACCCGGACGGATGGCAACCCTAAGTATACCTAACCGCAGAGGCTAGCTAGACCTGCGGCCGTGTGTGGGACTCGAGACTAAAGCGTCCACTACCCACTAAACTACCCCGGTTTCTCCTACACAACCGATTGCGACGAGCCGGTGCCAGCCTTGTAACTATTGACCAGCCCATTTGGTTGTGACTATGCCCTATTTGACAGGGTTCATGAATTAATCCTACCCAGGATAAACACATTTTATGTGTTAGTCCTGTGTCTAGTATATTTCTACGTATTTACAAATCCATACGCTACTTATTTAGGATTAGGACAATTGCCCGATATTTAGTTGGGAACAATAATTTGACGATCATTTTTGAGTAAGAAAGCAAAGAAAGAAAATTTTATACTTAATTCCGATATTTAAAATATTTACCAAGTCCCATTCTTGCATGGAAGGAACAAAATTAAAAATAAATTAAAACTTTTACTAAAGAAAACAATAAATGTGTGTAACTTAATTGTGTTTTGTGTAGGTACCAGTGTTGTCTGTGGTCAATAAATGTATTTTATTTCTTTTTTTTCATTTTTAAATTACACTCAAGGGCATAGTTTTGGTTTGAAGTCGGTTTTTTATTCAATCAGGGCTCGATTGGCAAGTTTAGTTTTGACATTTAAAAAATGTTTTCCTTCGCTGTCAAGTGATGCCAAGCCACGCAAGAGTCCTTCATACTAACTCGAGTATAACAAATATTTGGCCGGCAAAACTAACTTACGTCACGTGTACATTGTTTAATATTCGTTTCACACGTGTCCACAACTTAGCAGATTTACGATAAGAAAAAGCTTTGGTTCATAACCCAGGCCACGTAACAATAATTGTGGGCGTTCAAATCAAAAGGGACTTTATAGCGGTAACTAGTTAGTTTCCGGGATTTTTAAAGCCTTGTAAAATCTAAAGACAAACTGTATTTTTGAAAAGATGATTGTATTCACTACATGTACATGACATGTGTACTACTTTTCGAAAGATCAATCCGAAAATGTTTTGCATATATTCGTCTAAAGGAAACACGTTACCTCCTTTGATTTGGTGTTTTAGGTAAAGCTAAGCCAGTATCAGGGATATCAGAGGGTGACCCGAACAATCATCCTTCCGCTTTTTTTTGGGACTTATAAGTAAGTGGCTTAAATCCAGGAGTAAATTGCGATAGGTTTTTTTATGCCAGCGGGTCGCCTGATGGTAAGCAATCTCCGCCGCCCATAGACATCTACAACACCAGAGGGATCGCTGATGCGTTGCCGGCCTTTTAAGAAAGAGTACGCTCGTTTCTTGATGGTCTTTAAGTCGTAACCGTCAGGAAATACTGCTGCTGCAGTGAGATTGTTCCACAAAACTGTAGTTCGGAGGTAAAAAGTTTCGAGAAAGAAGAAAAATCTCTGGCATAAAAAATACAAAAAGAAAAAAACAAATTAAAACAGCAAAAACATTGTAGGACGTTGAATAGGCAGATACTATTTTAAGACTAACTCATCTAGTATTTGGCTAAGAACTAACATTATAAAACCACAGTCGGTTAAGATGATCGCATACTTAAGTAAATACCTACTTATCTAATAACTATTATGACAAGTAATGTTTCACATCAACAAGTATAATAAATTATAATGCAAATATCCCAATTACATAAATGATTCATAAGTATTTTTCCTATTCAACGATTATGGCGTGGCGTAGTGAATTTACCGCCAACGCGTGGTTTCCTACACCTGGTCAACTGGAACGGAGGTCGTGGGTCGATTCCCGCTTTGGGTCTAGTGGTAAGACTTTAGTCCGATTGGCTAAGTTACCCTGGTGAAATAGCCGCCATAATTTTCTTTTTTAAAGTAATTCTTAACACAGGATTTCTTTTCTCCATCAATCTATATACCCATCCATACACAACACAGTATGCATCCATCCATATATTATGCTCTGGGACTTAGAAAATTTATAGAAAAAATTGTTCGAGGAATAGTCAGCGTGACTTATCCATGAATAAATGATTTAAGCTCTGGGAGCATCACTTTGTGTGAATGTTTCCAGTTTGGTTAGGACATTGCAGGCTTGAATAACCTGCATGTCTGAAAAGAATGATGATTCCGTGCTTCGGAAAGGCTCGTAAAGCCGTTGGTCTGCGCCTGATCTCTCTTCGGTCGTGTCAGACTGCTGTCCCACCGTGTTACGAGAGTGAGGGAATAGGGAGTGCACCTGTGCTTGCGCACTCACTTGTGCTCACAATATATCCTGCGTAGTTGGCTGATCGTAAAAGATCGGCCGCCGTAGTCGAAAACTCGGCTAGGAGGACATTATTTTATCCATCCAAACTTACAAACTTTCGTCTTTACAATCGTAATAGGATAACAAGTAGGTATGTTTATGACAAGTTATCGAAATGTTTTGTAATAAACACGAGAGACAATAGGTTGCAAATTGGTTGCAAAGTAATTATCGGTTCAAGCTGTTACCTGTTCTGATAATTATAGATAATTATTTGATTACGCAGCGTGGAAGTTTATTTGTATATATTCATTTGACGAACTATTTTGTGTAGGTAAGTTAAACGTTTATTTGCTTGTTAGAACACAGTTACAAAATGGTCTTTCTTAAATATAAAATTGGTAACATGTTTTCAACTTTTTCTCAGACATGCAAATACCTATGTAAAAATATTTTTAAAGGAGTAACATAGCAAGAATAATTACAAATCCATCATCTTCTTAAACGTACAACAGCTCTTCCTATATTTCCGGGATAAAAAGTACCAGGAACCTACCACCTGGTTTTCACAGTCAGCTGCCTCATTATGATATGTACAGTATAGTTAATTAAATAAAACAACTTTAAACGGATAAAAACTTCCTACTCCTACTTGGGACCCGGTATTACATCTAATGGGTTCCAATGGACATCACAACACTGTGTAGCTTCAAGACACCATCAGCTCCTACTGCGTGGATAGGAACGTATTGAATGATAGTGAAGACGAAAGTTGCTGATTATTCTAAAATAATTATAAAGGGAAGGTAGAAATAACAATTTAAATAACTTTTTGACGCATAACACCTGAGTCATACCGTGATCACGGCTACTGAAAAGTAGTCGAAACGTCGGGATTAAATTTAAAATATACGCGAGTTTTTATCGTTTTTAAGTTGTTTTATTTAATGAGTAGTAACCGTGTAAATATCAGAAATTACTATACAGTATAGTTGTTAAGTATAGTAACCAATGTACATGAACTTGGCCCAGATTCGCAATAGCGCTAATTAATGTTAATGCATGTTGTGTAATTTTTACCGGCAAGAAAGTCTTCATTGTGAATACAGTTACATTTTGAAGGGTTGTATTTAACTGCACATCAAAAAATACTGATTGTGCATCAAAAAAATACTGAATTGCTAACCTAACCTAACCTTTGGTGTGCAATCAGTTATTTTGATGTACTTAACAGTATTTTTTTGATGTAAAAAAAATACCCCCATTTCGAACACAAGAGGAGTTAATACAGGGATTAAAGTAAGAGTAAAATTATTAATCAGAATAATTACATCCTCGATGAACGCCTCGATGGTCTAGCTAGTGGTTTAAGTACCGGGCCAAGATCTCGGAGTCCTGGGTTCAATTCCCGGGTCAAGCTAACTTTGTGTCGGTTTTTCGGACACAGCTCGGGTTTGTGATCACCAATCCGCATTTGGCAAGCGTGGTGATTAAGCCAATACCCATCATTGTAGCGATAACTTGATTTCAAGGATGGAGACCTTTGCTCTGCAGTTGGACATTAAAAGACTGAATAACACCATTACACCATTTCCTCTTTTTAATATTAGTATAGGTTCATTGAAAGCTTTCTGCTGTCTCTTTTCCACTGATTAGGTATACTTTTTGTCCTGGAAAAATATCAAATACCCATATCAAAAGATAATATTACTTTACGCAAGAATACACCACATTTATATCTGCGCGCGTCAATCTTTTTTGTACCGTCAACACCTAAATGTGAATGACCTAATAAGTGCCTCAAGAGACATAATATTATGCAGTGGAAAATTGTAAGTATGGTAAAGCCAAGCTTAAGACAGTCAATGGGCCGCGCGGCCGGCTCGTCCGGGGAAGTACCACCCTCTCACATAACACCAGCGTGAAATAATAGTGACTACTATTGTGTTTCGTCTGGTTTGAGAGTGCCGGACACCCACACCCCCCATACCCCCATAGGCCGGCAACGCATCAGCGATCCCTCTGGTGTTGCAGATGTCCATGGGCGGCGGTGATTGCTTACCATCAGGCGACCCGCTAGCTAGTTTGCCGCTTCTGACATAAAATTCTGTCTGACATAAAATTGAACTCCAATTATTCATAGGTACACAACTTTTATGTTCTCAGATGAACAATTTCCCACAGTCGGTAAGTGTAACGTGCGAATAGTCGCGATGCCATACATCTTGTGATAGTTAATTAATAGTTAAGTTCTCATACGCTTCAGATTGTATCGACGAGTCGAGGTAAAAATACAGTATTTGTGATTCCTCCGGTGTTGCAGATGTCTATGCAGCTATGGGCGGCAGTAGTCACTTGTCGAATCATTTGGTGTAATGGTCAAGAAGTCGACTACTTCACCAGAGGTCGCAAGTTCGATCCCCGCACGGTACAAACATTTGTGTGCATGAACATGTCTGTTTGTATCGGTTTGGGTGTTTCTATGTATAATTAAATAATATTAGGTATTATATAGTTCACTGTATTATCTTCACATTTTAGCCCGTAGCACTACCCATTTTTTTTCTGCTTGCCCCAAAGGTTGACTGGCAGAGAATGCCTTTAGGCATTAGGTCCGCCTTATATACTCCTGATTGTGCATTAAAGTTTAAATAAATAAATAATATGTGTGTATTTCTCACAATTGAGATAAGGCCTGTGTCCCAGCAGTGGGAACGTATATAGGCTGATGATGTATGTATGTGTATTTACAAAAAAAAGTATCTAAGTAATGTTTATCTGTTGTCTCTAATGGTGGGTTTAAACTCCCGCCTGGGGTAGGACTTTTTCAGACTCCAACTGGCTTACTACCCCCACAGATGAAATCTGCCGCCATAACAACTCTGGCTGTGTTCCGGCAATATTCATGTGGGAGCCAGTACACTTGACATTTTTCTGCCAACGAATATTTTCCTTTTGAATGACAGATTCGGCTCAGCGCCAGTAAACCCTCTGGTGCTACAAGCTTCCATAGGCTTAAGGGCCATTTTCTTTTATGTCAGAGGCGGCAAACGAGCCAGCGGGTCGCCTGATGGTAAGCAATCACCGCCGCCCGTGGACATCCGCAACACCAGAGGGATCGCTGATGCGTTGCCGGCCTTTTAAGGCGGGTCGTGGGCCTCCGGCGTTCTCACAAACTAGACGAAACACAATAGTAGTCATATTATTTCACGCTGGTGTTATGTGAGAGGGTGGTACTTTCACGGACGAGCCGGCCCATTCGCACTGTCAAACAGCATGGCTCTACCACTACTAATCACGAAAAATAATATAAAAAAGGTCAATGAAATCGCGTGACAGACAAATTGAAAACACCACAACACCATGAATCAGCATAGTTTTATTCTTTTTTTATTCAATCACGTTTTTTAAGGAAAATATTGGAATTTGATTGGGCTTAAAAACCAAAGAGTCGCTTCATCGTTTATTTTTTGAAGTCTAATAAAGTTCATATTTATGCGATTAAGTTTATTCTTAATATCAATTATTATGCTAGGTTAGACAAAAATAGGTTTCATCACTTGCCCAAAAAAAGGCTTCCGAAGTTTGCAAAACATTTTTGTATTTACGCAATAACTACTCATTATAATTTGTATATAAATTAACCTTCCGCAAAGCCGAGCCCGTACCACCTTGGAAAACCTATACACAGAAAAGTCAAAAAAGGGATGGTTAAACATGCCAGGACTTAAACACGCAAAATCACTTACAAAAGCCTTTGATCCGAAAACTTCCAAACGGATCTTAGGACTGAGTAAGCGACAGGTACGCATCATGGTTAGAACCATTACAGGACACTGTTGTCTTAATAAGCACATGACTGTAATGGGTCTACGCGAGTCGAGGAAATGCAGATTCTGTCACACTAGCGACGAAACACCTCTGCATATACTCACGGACTGCGAGCCATTGATGCACAAACGTAGCCTTATTCTGGGGAAGCACATTCTACAACCAGACGAGGCTAAAGATATCCTCCCCAAGAATATCCTCCTCTTCGTGAAGAGGTTGGGCTTGGAGAGGAACTTTAATCTAAGTGGCGTTCACAATAGATCAGAATTGGTCGCAGTGACTGTGGAAACACGAAGCCGCAATTAATAATAAAAAAAAAAACCTTCCGCATTTTTTCGTCCAATGTCAATGATTAAACAATTACTTTTTTAATAAAAAAACGAGTTTGGGTCTCCAACACATCACTTACCAAACGAAGCGCAATATACCTAGGAAATCTACTTCACACGTCACGTCACACAGTGAACAAAATAACCAATCTAGCTAGACAATATTATTTACGACTTATAGAACATTCTAAACACTTTTCGGCTAATTTTGAAGAAGTTTGGGTAATTTCTAATTTAATATTTCTGAAACATTCTTCTGTAGCGTCTTTTAAATCGAATCTCAATTATAACTATTCCCAAAAACCCGAGTTTTTGGAAGGTCTAACCACAGGTTAAAAACTCCCTGCGGGATACCTCTACTTCGTATTCTGCAAAAAAAATATAGTTGTACAGTCGTGCGCAGCTTATAACTTAATTTTTTTAAAGTATATACATGTGGCTTATTCATATAAAATTACAGCCCGGGTACAAGAGGGTACAAGTAGTTTCTGCTCTAAGAAACACAAAAAAGTACCAAAAATCTGTATAACTTGTTATTTAACCGCTAATATCTTAGTAAAAGTTAAATATTTGGATTCAATTTTTTTCTGATAATATATTACATACCATCTTCTTCACGATCCATAACTAATAATAAACCAATCTGATCAATATTCACTTTGAGACGTTGAAACATTACATGCGCGAAAGTGAACAAAATACACGTAAACAACTTGCTGAAAGTTTGATAACAAATAAATCAATATGAGAGGGTAGTTGAAAAAAACTAATGGCTGAATGGTTACTTCTGGGTAACCAGCTGTCGTTTTAGTTAAGAGAATAAAAGATTTAGAGTAATCATTTTGTCTAGCTAGATTGGGTTTTTGGCACATAGTGCGTCAGTCTTCTACGAGTATAAGAAGGTGGTGCTTCCCAAGTCAAGAACCGGCTCATACACTATGGCTCTCAATAAATTACTTAATACGTAGGGAATTTGTGTTGTAGTGAGTGCGCAAGCACAGGTGCATTCCCCATTCCCTCACTCTCATAACACAGTGGGACAACAGTCTAACACGACTGATGAGAGATCAGGCGCAGGACCAACGGCTTATCGTGTTTTCTGGGACATTCTGATCTAGAAATGTAGCTATTTTTTTATTCTAGATCAGTTTCCAGACAGGCACTCAACCGACCTGATGGTAAGCGGTCACTGCGGCCTATTCCATTGAGGGACACTTCGCCAGTAAGCGTCAGTCAATGTGCTGCACGACTGTAGACGGGGGCTTCGTCGTTTGACCCCGTTCCCGAATACACCGCGGTGTCAAACGCACAAGGACTCTTTTTGAATTGGCCGTTTGACACCGTTAATAATATCGCGGTTCCAAGCGGGAATAACTTTTTTCGACTTCGTCATTTGACACCGCCAATAAAAATCTTATTTTTTATTTTTGTACAGTTAAGTACACAAGTAAGTTGTAGATTTGAAGGATCCTTTAGTGAGTAGGATATATTTTTTTCTGAAAAGTTACTTGTTTTTAGGAAGCATTAACGTGTCGTGTATTGGTTTTTGCATGGAACACGTTTGCGATATCGGAATCGTTAGAAGTTTGTATCTTTTGCAAAAGAAGTAATAAACGAGTAGCTATTACAATAGCCTTATCGCCAAAAGGGTAAGATGGTTCAAGTAGTAAGGTCACTTGTTCCTGGAAGCATTGCCTTGTCGGTATTTTTTTAGTAGTAGTTTTAAGTATTTGATGGTTACGTGTAAATGAAAGCTGCAGGAGTCGTGCACTGCTTTGTTTGTAAAAAAATATTAAAAAAAACGACATAAGACGCTTATTTTTATGTGTATAATAATATGAACGAATTCAATGTTTCAATAAATGAATTACTTGTCGCTTTGCATATTAACGAAAATTTAACTATCTATATTATGTATAAATAGCTAATAATACAATATAAAAGCATAAAAATCATTAAGTATTGGTGGTGTCATGTGTGCGGCCACACGCGAAGCGGCTGCCTTGATCACACGTTTTGTGTTGGGCCGCACAGTCGTATGGACATTTTTGCGCTCGCGTCAAACGTGTAATGCCGCACTGGAGTTTCAATTTTAAAAACACAGGGGTGTGTCTTTGCCGCAGTCAACGTGTTAACAAGCTGAAATGAAGCTAGATGAAGTGACCATATCCCAAAAAGTGGCTGATAGTGGTTGGAAGTAAAGAGCTGAAATACGAGCGTTCTATTGGTGCGGCCTATGGGACAAAGTTGTCATTACAAAAAACGGATACTTATATTGGGATATTTTTTTCGATGCAATTTTGTCTTTAACTGTACATAAATAATAACAGCGGTGTCAAGTGACGAAGTCGAAAAAAGTTGTTCACCACTTGACACCGCGGTGTCAAACGGCCAATTCAAAAAGCGTCCTTGTGCGTTTGACACCGCGGTGTATTCGGGACTGGGGTCAAACGACGAAGCCCCCCTGTAGACTCATCTCATCTTCGAGCCTTTGATTTCAAGTGTACTGGCTCCCACATTAAACTTTGATCTTATTGTTCTGGTTATCCTGATAAAGGTAACGGAGATTTGAATGCAGTCGCTTCAATGTAATTAGCAACTAAAAGTAAAATACTATTACCATTGGATTCAAGGCATTGATATGACCTGGATTTTGAATTTTAATATCCAAACCAAAAAATGCAAATAAAAAACGTGATTTCCGAGCACACACATGTTAAGTGCAAAATTATATGACCTGAGTCGGAGCTAAGTAGGTACTTTTAGATATAAAGACCGTTCTCTTGATAATTACAATTTAATAAGCTTTTACATTATTCGACAATAAACATTGCAAGCGCGGTAAATCTATCTGTCAAACCCTCCGGCTATAGACCGTCAACGTCGTGCTGGCCGCTCCTGCGGGGTACAGGGGTAGGCAGGGACGCGGTAAGAGGGTCTCAGAGGGGAAGCGACAAGTGTGGCGGGAGGGGAGCGAGCACGACGCGTGCAACGGAGCGCCAGTCGTCTGTGGTCGCTTGTCTCGGTCACTTGAATCTTAGGAGCAGACGAGGTTACGATCGAAGATGAATCCGAAGATAAAACCAATTGGACGTCAAGCAAAGGAAATTGTTTATAGCGTATATATGTATTTTGCACTATGTAGGTACTCACTGAAATGTTGTTTGTTTGCAGGATGATTATTAACTTAGATGAAGACACGGACACAGATTATGATTGCAACGATGAGGAAACAGATATGAATTGCGATGATAATTAAAGTTGTTGTTAATCGTGTGACATTCAGTTTAGGACGATTATGTAAAATATGTTCTTTAAAATTTCTTTTACTAATACACTTTCTTATTTACTTGTTTTTACCCTGAACCGTCAATCCGATGAACACTGAGCCACAAAGATCTAAATTTGTATTTCGTATCATTTAAAATCTTAAGATTTATCTAAATCGCAAATCGTTACATGTGTAGCGGTGGGCGTGGCCTTGCGCACGAGCCGCGTGCTGCCCCGTCCCTGCCTTCCCCTGTACCCCGCAGGAGCGGCCAGCACGACGTTGACGGTCTATAGTGCGGGGCACCGTACGCGGTGACCATATAGTGATGTGTTATAATCGAGTAAACCAATTATTCGCCTAACAGTACCTATGTTAAAATAAATTTTTATCCTGGAAATATGGGGGAAGGGGGGGGGGGGAAAGGTTTAGTTGAAAAAGGAAATTACGCGCGGGTGAAACCGCGTGGGCGACCGCTATCACATGGTGATCTAGATTTTTTTTATATCTGATGAGCATTTTCTTCTAAGATAAAATCGAAAGTCGATCGAACATCTAATGAGTAACTATAAGAACCCAGTCTTACTATGTATAACATAAAAAATAAATATAAGAATAACATCTCAGCAAAAGTTGTTCCGTTTGTTAAGCATTTTCTTTCTGTTAAAACAAAAAAAAATCTTTCTTTCTTTTTGTTGAAACTCCACGCGAACGAAGTCGCGGGCATCAGCTAGTTTATAATATTAGTAATTCGTCCAGGTATTTCCGGCTCTTATAATCTTCATTAAATCTACGGCGTAAAGAGAAAAAAATGTCGGAAAACAACCAAATGGTCGTAAAGAGTAATTGGTCGGGGTTTGTATGATAATTGACACTGAGTAATCAATTACTGATATATAAAAAATCAGTAAACAATATTTACGCAGCAATGATTCATTAAAAACTAAAAATCAGTGTTACACAGTCATCATATTTATACAACGTGTTATGTTAAATGCGCAAAACCTCAGACACCCCAAATGATTTTTAATTCAATTGACCTAATTGTGATGGAACAAACAACATACAAAAAATGTCTAAGGTTTTATGAGCTGTTTTAGTTTGACCTTATCTTGCGTCTGCGTCGACGCTTTGTCGCGGAAGGAGTCGGAAGGTTAGTTTTCGCACGTATAGACAGGACAACATAAATAGATAGATAGATACTCTTTATTGCACAAAACACTTTAGGACAAACATGTAACATATAATATCTGTACAATATAGGCGGACTTATCGCTACTAGCGATCTCTTCCAGTCAACCTTAGGAAAGAGGAAAGTATGAAAATAGTTTGAACAGAATAAAGGGTAGTGCTGCAAGACAGAGAAAGAAAAATATTTATATATAATATACATATTTGACTCCAGACTCCTCTAAAAAATAGACATATACCTACTTAGACATACATAATATACATAACATATAAATATATATAGGTATATAAACATACATATTACACATAAATAAAGTAAAATAAACACAATAGAATAATATCAGATTCACGGATATCACACAAAAGAAACATTCAACCAAGATAGACCATGAAAATGATAACACTCAAGCAGTAATCAGCGGAGAGAAAGAAAGTTTAGACGAGATTTGATTATTGGAAGTGTCTGAGATTCACGTATAGAAAGGGGGAGAGAATTCCACAGGCGAATAGAATAAACAGTGAAGGATTGAGAGTAGAACTGAGTGGAGTGAGGAGGAAAGACTAGATGTAACTTCCGGGATGAACGCAGATCAAGACCCTTGGTGGATTGCAAGAAATGAAACGATTTAGGGAGGAAGGGTCAAACATTTAAGGGTTAAGGGGTAAACATTTTTAATAAAGATTTTTTTTAATGTGACCTTTATTAAAAATGTTTTAATCGATTCTGACGATTGACGAGCCGTTTGGTGTAATGGACAATGGTTGAGAAGTCGGCTATTACACCAAGGGTCGCGGGTTCGATCCCCGCACGGTACAAACATTTGTGTGCATGAACATGTTTGTTTGTATCGGTCTGGGTGTTTCTATGTATAATATGTATGTATTTACAAAAAAAAAGTATATAATATAATGTTTATCCGTTGTCTGGCACCCATAGCACAAGCTAATGCTTAGTTTGGGGCTAGATGGCGCTGTGTGAATAATGTCCAGGGATATTTATTATTATTATTTATTTATTTTGCTCATTATTCTGATCAAACTATTTTCAGGTTTTGCGGTTTTAACGTAACACGTTGCATAGTGTTGAAAACCACAAATTTTAATGGACTATCCCGCGCCTTTTGCGGCGCGATGATTCTGCCAATGTCAAGTAATAATTATGGGAGTTTCTTCTTGCGTTAAAACATTGGTGTTAAGATGTTTTAACGCTTCATGGAAACACTGGAGGATACTCTCAAGGTCACGGGGGAATGGACGCCATTGCGGTAAGAGCGTCTCATCTACCGATAAGACACACTACACGCAATACCCGTCTATTCAGTCAATTTGTTTCAATCTTCTTATTTATGACACTTCGTTACACTTTACTGAATGAAAATCACACCACTTTTCAACACTAAACTGCACTAGATCACAAATAAAAAGATTTAAAACTAAAAGACGCGTGGACCCATCGCCTACCCTCCAGTGAATCCGCCCCTGTGCTCAAACCCTGACTTTAACATAAAATCGAATGACGTTTGAATGACCCTCCACAGGCCAATGTTTTTAAATATCATTGCCACAGTCAATAACACCATTTGTTTAGCAGGTAGTAAAAATGACACCTCGCTACAATCTTAAGCTGTTTCTAATAAGTTCTTAGCCTTTGGTTCCCAAACTGGTCATTGATTCTTTTTTGTTTTTCCATTGGTTTTTCCAATCTTCAAAAGTTGTGACGAATGTTTTCTTGTTAGCCATTGGTTACCAAATAGTTCGAAATATATATGTAGATAATAGATATATTACATACAATATCTTTGCTTTTTTTCTAAGCATCAAACTTTGTTGTGACGAAGGTCACACTAATAATGGTGTTTTAGCGAAAAGGGAAGATCTTTCTGTAAGCCAGGTGTCTGTGCACGGGAACCGCTGCCCAATGTACCGTCTTGGTGTGTTGTATACTAGCGGAGACCATTTCTATTCTATAGCGTGAATCAGGATCTGATTGGCTGTCTCAGTGACGTTCGCGTGATGAGTCTTGAAGCCGATGTTTACACGTGCACTTTTCGAATACATGCAATCTTGCGTTGTCGTCAGTCTGTCGTACGTAGCACATTCCGATAGTTGCTTATAATCTGTGTGACTCACTTGTAGGATTAAGTTTTATTAACTTAAATTGGAATAATTTGAATTTTCTCTAGAAGCGGAAACTTGTAATTGGCCTTGTTTTGTTACAATTAGTACTAGTTAGTTTCTAGCTGTAAGATTCGCTTAAAGTGTAAAATAAAATAAAATAATAAAAATGTAGAGTATTTTAATGATAACATTGTGGAATCATTAGCTTCATGCTCGTCTATAAGCATAAATTACCACAAATTGTATTTTTTACATCAATTTGATTTTAAAAGTGGCAGACTGTCCAGTTTATTGGCCTATAAGTTATGTCCATAATAAAACTGATTGAGAACCAATGGCCTAAACATATATCGGTAACCTTTGTTGTACAAATATATTCAATTCTGAGTAGTTACTCCCACGAACACAAACACATTTTAGGAAGACAGAATTCGCACTAATAGTATGTTATGTTATGTTAATACTTTATTTTGAATAAACATAATGCCAAAACCACATATATGTATATGTATTAATAAACTAATATAGAACCCAAATAAGCCTAGCTTGTACCATGGCAGCCAGATCACGGATAAACCTTACATAGATATTTTTTTTCACGAAACTACAACGCCCTGATTTATAAAAAAAGAATAGTTTTTTTTATATGTTTGGACTAAGCCAGCACTTGACCACAAAGTTGCCTGGGGGCTTAGACAAGATGACACCGATTCGTATCGATGCGATCTCACGCTTGCGTCTAGCCTTGGCGATAACAAGAAAAATGGCCTAGACAAGATGACGTTCGAATAGCGATGGCTTTGGCGAAATTGTTTTTCAGAAAACAAAAAAATATTGGTTATGGTTGCGTCATCTATGTCTGCAACACTAAATCTATGGTCTGCAAACGTCAAAATGTTCAAACGTCAAAACATACGAGCTGTCAAATGAAAATAATTTATTTTTGTTTTTACGTAATTTACGTAAACAGTGAGCATAGCGAGTGGTTTTGCGTATTCATTAGTAGTTTAAAAACAATAGTGAGTTTGATAGTGGTAAGTAAATACATATTGTGTTCTTCAAAACCACAATGGCATTCAAACTTAGCATTCAAAATACTTTGATTTTTATAAGCTCAAAAAATGATGAAATCTGTATGTTTTAGTGTTAAAACATGGATTCAAGAATGCGTGCAAGTCCCGAGCAATTGTCAAAGCTTCTTGAGTATATGAAAATGTAAGTAAATATCCAAGTTTTATTCATTCAATCAAGATTTAATTTGTACAAAAATTTGGTACCAAAAGTATGATGCCTGGCCAATGTAAACAATAAAGCGGTCGCGGCTGTCTCTTACCGGACCACAAGGTCGGATAATACATATCAGACCAAGTACCTATGGTCTGATGAACTCACAACCATCTTGAATGCTGTCGATGGGTTGGTGGTTGGTTTCTGACACCAATAGGAACAAGCTATGCTTTGTTTGGGGTCAGATGCATGTGTCTGGAGAGGTCCCACCCACAACCTTTAGGTGTCTGCCTCATTGCTCTTCCATTTTTCCTATTAAAAATTATGTTTTCTTTAATGTGATTTTATTTTATAGCAATCATGTAAATTTAATTGTCTCATGTTAATTCATGTCTCCAATTGCCTAAATAACCCCTGTGTTACTAATTTGATATAAGAGGAAGCTTTAAAGATTCCTTTTTTAGTTTTTCATTCAATTTAATTTTTTTTGTTTGTTTTAGAAACTATACACCAGCCGTCACAACATCCTTCAAAGGGACAACAGGGATGACACTGCATACTGCTGCTCTCCAGGCTATAAACTATTTGTGTGAAAAATTTCATTCAAATCAGGCACTCAAGTGCTAAACGATAATGAAATTTGTATGTTTTAGACTTAAGTGTTAAAACATGGATTCAAGAATGTGTGCAAGTCCCGAGCAATTGTCAAAGCTTCTGAAGTATATGAAAACGTAAGTAAATGCAAGTTGTATTCCTTTATTCAAGAGTTAATTTGTACAAAAAAAAAGTAAACAATAAAGTGGTCGCAACTTTGGAACACGTATATTGAATCTTTGTTTGTTTATGTTACATACAGTCTTGGTGACATGGCAAGGCCTCTTACCGGACCCCAAGTTTGGGTAATATCAATAAGACAAAGTATGGTCTGAACTGGCAACCATTTTAAATGCTGTTGATGGTTGTGTCAACAAGCTATGATGATGGATTGGTGATTGGTCTCTGACACCAATAGGAACAAGCTTTGCTTTGATTGGGGTCTGATGCATGTGACTGGAGAGGTGACACCCACAAACCTTTAGGTATCTGCCTCATTGCTCTTCCATTTTTCCTATCAAAATTTCTCTCTAAGTGAATTAATGTTATTGCAATCATGTAAATTTAATTGTCTTAAGTTAATTCATGTCTCCAATTATTGCCTTAAATTCCCTGTGTATACTAATTTGATATAAGAGAAAGATTTAAAGATTCCTGTTTTATTCAATATAATTTTTTTTTGTTGTTGTAGAAACAATACACCAGCCTTCACCACATCCTTCAAAGGGACAACAGGGACAACACAGCAGTCTGCTGCTCTCCAGGCTATAAACTACAGAAAAATTTCATCCAAATTGGTTCAGCCACTCAAGAGTTAAAAATAAATTAATATCTCTGAACATCTATCTGTAAAATTGTAAATGCTGTTATAACTCAATGTAATAATAATTTGAATAATTGGATATTGTTATATATGTTATTATTATTATACTATGTAATAAAAATTTAACTTTACATATATTTGCATGCTGAAAAGCTTAATATGGAAACCATAAGACCTACTTGTGTACTACACTTTGCAAATAAATAAATTTTATTTGAATTTGATTCATATCCAATGAATTTTATAATGGACTTCATTATGTGACTGTTAATAAAAATGCTGTACTATTAATAATTATTATAACTTTATTCAAAAACCTATTTTATTTACAAAAATCTAGTCAAACTCATACAGTTTTGATTTTCAATAACATGAGTACCCAAGTTTTTATTTATTCTCCCTCATAGCTTACTTTCACTTTCTACTAATCAAATCATTGCACTGCTTCAGGTTAACTCATTTCATAAAGCTCTTGCATAATATTATGTCTCCATGCAAATCGAAGACCATTTTTGGGAGTCATGTTGCTCCACCAAGTCATAATCACATGTCTGAAAAGAAAATCAGATAAAAATGAGTATTATCATATAAACTTCTTCTTGATAAGGGATCTCTTCTGTGGTGTAATGCTATACACACACCCGCTGGCCATCACTCTGATACCTACTTGTTTGGTTTGGTTACACCATACCTAATAGGTAGTGAAGTTTTGTGTGGTATTTATTACCTGTAAATGTTCATATGAGGCACGAAGAAGCTGCATTTCAGTAAGTAGTTAAGTGCAACAACGTAGTGCAATTATCTTGTTGCCTGTATCTTAATAATTATTGTAAATTTCTCACTTTTATTTCTAGTCTGGCACGACTCTTTAGGTCGTCAAAAAGCTTCTTAAATGTAGCTGTATTATTATTTATAACTTTATTCAAAAACCTATTTTATTAACAAAACTCTAGTCATACTTACAGTTTTGATTTTCAATTAGATGAGTAGGTACTCAAGTTTTTATTTATTCTCCCTCATGGCTCATCTCCACTTTCTAGTAATCAAGTCATTGCACATAGCACTGCTTCAGGTTAACTTATTTCATAAAGCTCTCTTATATTATGTCTCCCTGCAAATCGCAGACCATTTGTGGGAGTCATGTTGCTCCACTAAGTCGTATTCACATGTCTGAAAAGAAAATCAGATAAAAATTAGTATTATCATTTAAACTTCTCCTTGATAAGAGGTCTCTTCAGTGGTGTAATACTATACACCCGCTGGCCATCTCTCTGATACCTATGTACTTGTTTGGTTTGGTTGCACCATACCTAATAGGTAGTTTGGTTTTGTGTGGTATTTTTTAACTGTAAATGTTTATATGAGGCACAAAGATGGTGTACTTTATTAAGTAGTTGAGTGCAACAACAATGCAAATATCTTGTTGCCTGCATCATCATAATATTAATTATTGTAAAAAAGATCGGCGAAACTCAATTTCATATTTTATAAGGACGTTCACAATCAGAAACATGTTAATTAAATAGAGTTAAATTCGTAGATTTTAATTCCACAAAATCATCACTTTTAAAGGGAGTGTTGCAGTTCAAAAGATAAATAATTTTCAATTTAATTATAACAAAACGTTTCTTGAAATTGCAAAAACTGAACGATGTTTTCTTGTAAGAGTATGTTCCAATCAACGCAGAAGTTTTAATACCAAAGTAATCAATTCCATTTTCAATATGCATATTATCTAATGTTAAGGTATATTTAAAATATTTTGATCTATTAAACATCAAACAAGACTGTAAGAGACATTAGAAAGTTATACATATACCTGCATTTTGAATGTATTTTACTACAAAGTGAAAAAAAAATACTGAAGAATATGGCTTAGACTTCTTTGCTTTCCCATTAATAAGTGTGTTATTTTATTTACAAAAATCTAGTCATACTTACAGTTTTGATTTTCAATAACACATGGGCTCACTTTCACTTTCTACTAATCAAGTCATTGCACATAGCACTGCTTCTTCATTCATTTGTGGGAGTCGTGTGTTGCTCCACCGAGTCATACATGTCTGAAAAGAAAATCAGATAAAAATGAGTATTATTATATACCTATACTTCTTCTTGATAAGGGAGTTCTTCTGTGGTGTAATACTATACACCTACTGGCCATCTAAGTATGCTTGCCAAACCATACACCATAATAGGCAGTGTCTTAGAATATTATGACGTTATTATTCTAAGGGTAGTGTAGTTTTGTGTGGTATCTTTTACCTCTAAATGTTCATATTATGAGGCACGAAGAAGCTGCACTTCTCTTTTGTGGTGTTTGTGGGAATACTAAATACTCTAATATTATGCTTTAGGGCATTTATAACCTCTCTGATACCTACTTGTCTGGTTTGGTTACACATAGTACCTAGTTAGTTTAGTTTTGTGTGGTATTTATTACCTGTAAATGTTCATAAATGAGGCACGAAGATGGTGTGCTTTAGTAAGTAGTTAAGTGCAACAACATAGTGCAATTATTATCTTGTTGCCTGCATCTTAATTATTGTAAATTTCTTACTTTTATTTCTAGACTGGCACGACTCTTAGGTCGTCAAAAAGCTTCATAAATGTAGCTGTATTAATAATTATAACTTTATTTAAAAACCTATTTTATTTACAAAAATCTAGTCATACTTACAGTTTTGATTTTCAATTTACATGAGTACTCAAGTTTTTATTTATTCTCCCTCATGGCTCATCTTCACTTTTTAGTAATCAAGTCATTGCATATAGCACTGCTTCAGGTTAACTCATTTCATAAAGCTCTTTCATATTATATCTCCATGCAACTCGCAGCGGCAGACCATTTGTGGGAGTCATGTGTTGCTCTACCATCTAAGAAAATCAAATAAAAATGAGTATTATCATATACCTATACTTCTCCTTGATAAGGGATATCTTCTGTGGTGTAATACTATACACCTGCTGGCCATCTAAGTATGCTTAAGGGCATATATTCTGATACCTATTAGGTAGTGTCTTAGAATTATTATGTTATAATTCTAAGGGCAGCAGTGTAGTTTTGTGTGGTATTTATTACCTGTAAATGTTCATATGAGTAAGTAGTTAAGTGCAACCACATAGTGCAAATACCTTGTTGCCTGCATCATACTAATCAATGTAAAATTCTTACCTTTATTTCCAGTCTGGCACGACTTTTAGGTCGTCAAAAAGCTTCTTAAATGTAGCTGTTTAGCTTCACCATCATTAGCCTATTACAGTCCAATGCTGGACATAGGCCTCTCCAAACGCTCGCCACACTAATCGATCCTCGGCCACTCGCATACAAATGCTGTTTAGCTTGTTTAGTCTGATGTTGGTTATACAACATTTTTTGCATTTTCTCAATTATTTCCAATTGCCGTCCTTAACTTAATCACTTTTGGCACCTCTCTCAGGTATTCACATTACGTGCAGCCCACAATAAACGCAAAAAATCATTTTTAAATTGTTTAATGCACTTGTCAAAGCTTCCAAATCACAGCTGATGAATAAAATCGGCCATTTTCTTTCCATATCTGCAGCCCTTTGGGAGTCGCTAATTGACATTGTCGAAGAACGCTCAATTGGGCCATATCGAACATAAAAAGTGCCACTTGTCTACGCATTTGTATGGAGTAAGCCATAGAACAATTCGATAGTGTGGCGATAGTCTATGGTATTCGTTTCGAATTGACACTTGGCTACCAACTTTTTCTAACTTTTTGATCGCTGCCGATTGACCACGTGACAACTGTCAAATCCATACAAATTTGACCGAGCGAAATTCGCCAGCTATGAAGCGATGTCATCTTGTCTAAGCCCCCTGATGTTAAACAACTATGCGGTCTACGATGGAGCGCGCTTGCTTAGGAAAAGCCCGTTAAATGTGGCCTTGAAGAGCCCCAAATTGTATTGTGTAGGAAAGACAGATCCCGGCAGAGAATTCCACTCCCGCGCAGTCCGTTTCAAGAAAGATGAAGCAAATCGCTTAGTTCGTACGCGTGGTATCTCCACTGTATACGGATGGAGTCCCTGACCGAGTCTAGTAGTTCGATGATGGAACGGAGCTGGTGGAACCAAATCGTGCAGCTGAGCAGCACACTCACCAAAGTGGAGTCTGTAAAATACGGTTCTTGAACACAAATGTTTTTTCCGTACTGGGATCGAATTCGCGATTTCTGGTGGCATTCGAACCCACGATCCCTGGCGTGTAAGGCAAGATCATGATCAACTGCCATATAAGCCGTAGCGCCATTCAAACATATTTTTTCGACATTGACATTTTGACCTATCATCACTATCGTATTGTACTAGATTGTATTGGTTTATAAATACTTTTGATTTTACAAAAACAAAGTACCTATGTGACTGATGTTAGAGTCTGCAAAAGTCATATTACCAAGACTCAAGGCAGATGAAATGTTACAAGATACATTGATACATACAGTTAGACACTTACCAAGTACAATAACATCTAGTACTTCATGCTCATGTCTAACCTAGATTTCCCAGGTGATCTTATAATCTAGACTCCAATTACCTCTTACGACAATGACAGACAGACAGATTACAGGTTAATCGGTATTCATAGAGATTACTTGCACATTTCGCTGCACGGTAGTGCTTAGGCCAAGTTCAAATTCTCGAGACCTACAAAATAACAAAAAAATATTTATATTAATTTGAATTTCTTATTTTTGGACTGCATAATAAATGTATTCTTCCTTCCGAAAATGTTTTTATAATCTTTTTTTCAGTAACACTAACGATTTGTTTTTTTTATGCTCTCAAAGTAACTCGTAATAAGGTCATGTTACCCTAGTACAGTCAAAAGCACGTCAGACGTAACACTTTGGACTTTGTACCGCTCTTATGTCGGGGGCATAAGCGCTATTATCGAACTGCAAGTGTATACCGTGATGTGCTGTTGACTGTACATACATTTGTAAATAATTCTCTTAAAATTCTCTTTATCCACCCGGGTGGACAGTGTCACTATTTGTGCAATTTAGTTTCGATATCCACCCCCGGGGGACAGTGGCACTTTGCAAAAGTTGTGGCACTGTCCACCGGCGGGGACAGAGCTGGGGGTGGACAGCGGGAATGAACCGTCATAAGTTAATATGTCTGTTTACATCTCAGACCATTTTTTTTATTTAGTCTTTGCTATAAGTGATACGATGCGGCTTTTAGTCTAAAAACAGACTAAACGTCATGTGGATACGAACAAGTTATGATCTCAAGCAAGACGTAGGTACGGTCAACAGCACATTACGGTTAACACTTGCAGTTTGATAATAGCACTTATGCCCCCGACATAAGAGCGGTACAAAGTCCAAAATGTTACGTCTGACGTGCTTTTGACTGTACGTTTAGTATTCTCACTTGAAATCCCCTCGTGCTCGTCCAGTACAATCGTTTTATTATTGTAATTAATTTGCAAATGGTCATATGTTGTACTTATGCGTACGTATAATCTTAGTCATGTTTGCTTTTAAGCGAATAACAAATTATATTCTTACGTGTTTACTAGAGAGAGACACAATGTGTACCTATCCTCTTTCTTAAGGCGATTAGTGTCTAACAAAAATAAAAATCTATATATATAAAACTCAAAGGTAACTGACTGACTGACTGACATAGATATCTATCAACGCACAGCCCAAACCACTGGACGGATCGGACTGAAATTTGGCATGCAGGTAGATGTTATGACGTAGGCATCCGCTAAGAAAGGATATCTCGATATTCCCACGGGAACGGGAACCAAGCGGGTGAAACCGCGGGCGCCCGCTAGTCATGTCATATGTCTTTAAGTTTATCTTGTTCTAATTATTTTATCATACTTTCCTCTATCCAAAGGTTGACTGGAAGAGATCGCTAGTAGCGATAAGTCCGCCTGTGTTGTGCAGTTTTATTATGTTACTTGTTTTCTTTGTCAAATTTGTGGTGCAATAAAGAATATCTATCTATCTATGTCGGTGTAGGTATGACTAGCCTTGAGCCCGCGGTTTCACCCGCGCATAATTTCTTTTCTCTAATTTCCTCCTCTTCCCCCCACATTTCCGGGATCAAAAGTACCCTATGTCAGCCGGGGATAGTGCAGCTTTCCAACAGTGAAAGAATTATTCAATTCGGTTCAGTAGTTTCGGAGCCTATTCAATACAAACAAACAATCAAATTTTTCCTCTCTATAATATTAGTATATAAGACGGATTTTCCTTAAATTCAGTGAAAGTAGGTCTTTTATAAATAAGGAACGTTTATAAATGGTCAGTGATTCATTCATCTTCGGTTAAGGTTTGTCTTGCAAAACGACTATAACTCAAGGCCATTATAATACGTTAAGGTTGTCAATGTATGAGAATTACTAATTTTCAATAAATTTTTTGAACTAAATGGAAAGAAAGAAAAACCATTTTATTTACAACAAGAAACGTTAAAGGAGAGAGTGAGAGAGTAAAAAGTCTCCTGGTTCTAAGCTACCTCTACACCAATTTTCAGCCAAATCGTTTCATCCGTTCTTGAGTTATAATTAGTGTAATTAACACCACTTTCTTTTACATTTATGTAGATACTAGCGGCCGCCCGCGGTTTCACCCGCGTGGTTCCCGTTCCCGTGGGAATTGATCAAAATCCTTTCTTAGCGGATGCCTACGTCATAACATCTACCTGCATGCCTAATTTCAGCCCGATCCGTCCAGTGGTTTGGGCTGTGCGTTGATAGATATCTATGTCAGTCAGTCAGTCAGTCAGTCACCTTTGTTGAGTTTTAAATATATAGACAAGAAACGTTAAAGGAGAGATTGAGAGAGTAAAAAGTCTCCTGGTTCTAAGCTACTTCTCCACCAATTTTCAGCCAAATCTGATCATCCGTTCTTGAGTTATAAATAGTGTAATTAACACCACTTTCTTTTATATATTAAGATATAGATTAAGGTATATATTTTTTTATACTAGGTCAGTTGGCAGACAGGCACGCAGCCCAGCTGATGGTAAGCAGCCACTGCGGCCTATTCCATTGAGGGACGCTTCACCTGGAAGCGTCGCTCAATGTGCTGCCAGACTGTAGACTCATCTGATCTTCGAGCCTCTGATTTCAAGTGTACTAGCTCCCACATTAATATTGCCGGAACACAGCCAGAGCTGTTATGGCGGCAGATTTCACCTGTGGGGGTGGTAGCTAGCCAGTCGGACTCTGAAAAAGCCCTACCACCAACCAGACCCAAGGTGGGAATCGAACCCACGACCTCCGTGTTTTTATACCCGAGCGGCTTAGCCACTGTTCCACGGAGGCGGTCAAATATCATTGATTACAAATTTACAACCCTAAGAATCATGCCACAAACAGGACTAGAATAATGAACCCTTGCAATATCACAACTGACCTTGGGATTTACGCAAATAAAACATGAAAAAAAATTATGCACCAACACAGAAGCTTGTCTTAATGACTTTGAATTTTATTTACATATTAATAAAGTCGAAATTTCATTGAGGAAAATCCGTATGAAATTCTTGCTGCCACTTATGTAGACTACTGTACTATTTTTAACTTGGGATTTACATTTACGCAAATACCAGTCGTTTATAAATTAGGACGGTTTAAAAAAAGTTTGAACACCTCTGTCACAAAATGAAATATACATATTTTTTACCCAACTCCAAAAAAGGAGGAGGTATCTATCTATATTATAAAACTCAAAGGTGACTGACTGACTGACTGACTGACTGACATAGATAGATATCAACGCACAGCCCAAACCACTGGACGGATCGGGCTGAAATTTGGCATGGTAGATGTTATGACGTAGGCATCCGCTAAGAAAGGATTTTGATCAATTCCCACGGGAACGGGAACCACGCGGGTGAAACCGCGGGCGGCCGCTAGTGTTTCATAAGTATGTACACCGATTACGCCTAGATTTCTGATCCGATTCACGTGATTCTTATTTTGTAAAATGTATTTATTTACCATTTGGTTCCAAAAAAATTGCGAGTTTTACTAAAAAGTTGAAAAATATTTAGGTTTCATCCCAATAAATAAAAAAAAGAGTAGGAATCGCGTAAATATCAAAAACCATATTTGATAGTTTTCGCCAATAATAATTTATAATGTGCCCATAATAAAAAAAAACATCACCATTACTTAATAAAAACTAGAGAGTTATTCGTCATCTCGCCCGAATTAAACTGGCCCGATCGGGCGACTTGGCACCTTTAGAATTTATTAAAATTTCTGTCGTCAACTCGCCCGACCATAAAAATGTGAGGTAACTATGTACAGTCAGCTACAAAAATCCTTTTTAAGAAACGTTTAATAATAAAAATAATTTAAAAACATTTAAAGATATCAAAATAAACGACATATCGTTATAAAGCTCACACTTTGGAGATATTTTTAACATATCAGAAGTCATCCATCACTTTGTTTATTTTTTAAATGCTACGCGAAGTCGAGTTTCAAAATTTATTTTAATTCTTATTTCATGTTTGAGGGTCCATAACTTTGTTTCTAGCAATGCGCAATTTACACCTTTTTTAGGGTTCCGTAGCCAAATGGTAAAAAACGGAACCCTTATGGATTCGTCATGTCTGTCTGTCTGTCTGTCTGTCCGTCCGTATGTCACAGCCACTTTTTACCGAAACTATAAGAGCTATACTGTTGAAAATTAGTAAGTAGATGTATTCTGTGAACCGCATTAAGATTTTCATACAAAAATAGAAAAATAATAATAAATTTTGGGGGCTCTCCATACTTAGAACTGAAACTCAAAATTTTTTTTTTCATCCAACCCTTACGTGTGGGGTATCTATGGATAGGTCTTTGAAAATGATATTAAGGTTTCTTATATCATTTTTTTCTAAACTGAATAGTTTGCGCGAGAGACACTTCCAAAGTGGTAAAATGTTGGTCCCCCCCCCTGTAACTTCTAAAATAAGAGAACGATAAATCTAAAAAAAATATATGATGTACATTATTATGCAAACTTCCATTGAAAATTGGTTTGAACGAGATCAAGTAATTAGTTTATAAATTTTTGGGGCTTCCCATACTTAGAACTGAAACTCAAAAAAAAATTTTTCTTCAAACCCTTACGTGTGGGGTATCTATAGATAGGTCTTTAAAAATAATAATAAGGTTTCTTATATCATTTTTTTCTAAACGGAATAGTTTGCGCGAGAGACACTTCCAAAGTGGTAAAATGTTGGTCACCCCCCCTCTAACTTCTAAAATAAGAGAACGATAAAACTAAAAAATATATATGATGTACATTACCATGCAAACTTCCATTGAAAATTGGTTTGAACGAGATCAAGTAATTAGTTTTTTTTTAAAACGTCATAAATCGTAAACCGCAATTTTCCTCTCATTCAATCAACTCAAATATAAAACGTCGATCAAACTTACAAAGAACTACAAGAACTTTTATATTATGATGATACTTGCTGCTACGGAACCCTTCATGGGCGAGTCCGACTCGCACTTGGCCGGTTTTTATTTAAAGGAATCTACCAACCACTGAGATTCTAATAATGAAAAAAAAATTGGATCTGGACATTAAAAAAAAGTAAGACGGGTTTACAAGGCAAAGACCGGTACAAAAGCGAAAAATTTTTGTAATTTAAAAAAAAAATTAAAAAAAATCTTGAGGCCTAGGTGAAATCTTTTGAGCTATTTAGTTAACAGACCACCCCAACTACCCCCATTATCGTATGTTCAACGTTCTTCCGAACACCCTGTATTAGGCACCCATTGTCGATTTGATTATGACATAATAAATAACACTATATTAATAAACTTACCTCCAACGTACATGAAAAACACTAAAAACACCCACATTTTGACGATAAATTTCTTAATGCATGTCGCAGTTTTATATGCGCGGGAGCATTAAAAGACGCTTAAGGGATGATTGACTGACGTTCACGTCACTAAGATGCGCCAAGATTGAGATAAAGGGTTAGATAAAAAGAAAGAGATAGCGCTATCCTTTTGTGAGCATAACCTGTTTAGCCCGGTAGGGTAGAAGAGCGCTATTCTCTTCAAGTCAGAATTTTCTTTGAAGTGTACAGCCGAAATATTATATTTTTATAGATATACTTAATAATGTAATCTTTTCCATATATATAACAACAACTGTAAGTCTGTAGCTTTATATTTAAAATTTAATACTTATTCGAAGTAGTTTCCAAATATAATGTCAAAGTTTTTTACCTGGCTGTACTTTGTATGAGCGTGCGAGTTGACGACAGAAATATTAGGTAAATTTGAAAGGTGCCAAGTCGCCCGATCGGGCCAGTTTTATTCGGGCGAGATGACGAATAACTCAAACTAGATAATATTTACATCTGAGTAGACTGAGCATAGTTCATTCATAATTTAGAATACCTACCGTAAATTATTGTAAACCCTACTTTTGTTGTTAAATGAATAATTTATTATTATAATATTATTATTAAGTTTAAAGTCACTCTGGGTCTGGTCTGAAAACCAGCGCTGCAGCGGATCTTGGTCCGTTGCAGCACATGCTGAGGCCAGATCCACTTGACCAAAGTCTCTTGTCATACCTTATTAAGTATTATGTCAATGTTTTTGTTTTTCTGTGGTCATTAAGGGGGGGTGGGAGTACATAAAAGAGGTGTTTTATACCTCTTTTATGTATGTATGTATGTACCGACAAACTTATCTGTTCCGGTGGCGGCGTCGCTACTGTCTATTTAGTACTGTCATTAAATATCGTTTTTGCATTGTATTTCATGTAGTTCCAATTTTGGCCACCGGAACAGATAAGTTTGTAGGTCTGTATTATGCGACGTCCAAATATGGCGCCGCGCTCGCACATTTCGTAGTTTTTTAAACATAGTAAACGAGACACTAATTTTATCAAGTCAAACTCTGCGAATTTATCTGTAAATATTTAGTGGCTATAATTGAGTGAAAATTCAAATGTTAATTGGCAGGAGCTTAGACATAAAATACGAAAATCGTTAAAAAAAGGGGTAACTTTGGGATTTTTTTCTATCGAGTGAAGTTTATAAAAACATGTAATTGAATGCGATTTTAACTAGATCAGATCCTTAACTGATACATATATTTTTTTTAGAACTGAAAACACTGATTTGTATGTCTCAGGTGGCTTTTAAAAACCATACGCGACGCGCGGCATCTGCGGAACTACACAGCCTTAAATGTAATTTCTTTCTTTCTTACATCCTCGTTTTGGCCAATTTTGTTCATCACGGAAGTCTAAAAGTACTCTTGTTTTTCCTTTAAAGGGTTGCGTGGGCGTACAACCACGATAATGTTATTAGCGTAGAACCGTCATATACTTAGGGCGGCCATCTTTATATATTTTAATGAATTAACATAATATATGAGTAATCTATAACCACATAAATGTATTTTCAATCGCCATGTTGTAAGCCACTTTGAAAAACCCGAAGATCGTCGGTTCAGTCCTCTTCTTATGTATCTTTTTCTCTTCGTGTCAGACTGCTGTCACCGTGTTATATGAGAGTGAGGGAATAGGGAGTGCACCTGTGCTTGCGCACTCACTACAGCATATTCTGCGTAGTTTGTTAAACGTAAGATTGGCCGCAGTAGCCAAAAATTTAACCACCTCTGTGCGGAACAGTGGCTAAGCTGCTCGGGTATAAAAACACGACGGTCGTGGGTTCGATTCCCACCTTGGGTCTGGTTGGTGGTAGGGCTTTTTCAGAGTCCGACTGGCTAGCTACCACAGGTGAAATCTGCCGCCATAACAGCTCTGGCTGTGTTCCGGCAAAATTAATGTGGGAGCCAGGCACTTGAAATCAAAGGCTCGAAGATAAGAGCCTACAGTCAGTCTGGCAGCACATTGAGCGACGCTTCCTGGTGAAGTGTCCCTCAATGCCTGCGTGTCTGCCTACCGAAAAACAGTCTAGGATAACAACACGTAGTAAATGATATAAATATTGCAAAACACACAACAAATTCGAGTAATCAGACACTTTATATGCAAGCGGTACTCTTATGGAGTGGTGGACATCAATTGACCCCGAAATGTACGAGGTTTCGGTCGTGGCTGTTATTGGTTTATTAATTAATTGAAAATCGTGACAAGTGGATTTACAGGGCTAAAAGAAAGGACAACTATTGAAAAGTGAAAAATAATTCGAATCAAGAAATTGTTATGGGAAATATTATAGTTCTGCTACTCCCCTCATTGGCGCTAGTGAAATTCCTAACATTTTTTGATTCGAATTAGGTACTTCTCATTTTTCGATCTTATCCATGCTAGCCCAATTGATAAGATACGAAACCATACTGTTGTAGAAGAAAAAGAGAAAGAAGTAATTTAAATGATTGCACCACGAATAAACCCTTTTTATAAAATTGAGAAAAATCTTTTTCCCTTCTTGAGCATCTAATTACTCGCAAAATGTTCCAATCGGGTCATTTTCGAGTCTTTCAGGTTGACGCATTAATATCATATCTGCTTATTTTTAATTTAACCGTAAGAATAACGATAAAACAACCAGTAATAAGATTTTTCTTTCCTCCACAGATAAAACTTCAAAATGGCGCCATCTATGAGCGTGCGGGACTACTACGCGGGCAAGACATTATTCATAACCGGATCAACTGGTTTTATGGGGAAGGTGCTCATCGAGAAACTGCTCAGGTCCTGCCCGGATATAAAGAAAATATATCTATTAATGCGGTCTAAGAAAGGACACTCGAGCAGGGAGAGGCTCGACGGTTTCGTCAATTGCCGGGTAAGTTGCTTTTACCGCCATCTATTGGTGAGCGGCGTAACTAAGATTTGAATTGACATCAAAATACAATTTCGGAAATACAATATTTTTGAACGAATGTTATTACTATACGTATGGGAGGCTTCATTACGTATTCTAACATAAGACACTAGAGCAGAAAAAGGCTCGATTATTTGAAAAAGAAAAAAAGAAAAACTTGAAATCAACCAGACGTAGCAGGTTTAAAATATACAAACATGATAAATAAAAAAAAGACAGTAAAAACTGTTCTGTTAGTTACACATAAGGATGTTATTTATCTGAATTAAAATGATTTATTATTATTAGATATTATAAAAAAAACACTAGCCTACAACAACCTATAATGATATTAGGATTGTGATCCTTTTGGTTGTTCACAAAAAATTATAAGAAGTGTTTAATGTTTATCCGTTGTCTAACCCTCGTACAAGTTTTGTTTAGTTTTCGGCAATTCGGACTCAATGGCGAATGCTACACGCTCGATATTTTATCGTGATATTTGGATCGAAATCCAGGATCACGATATTTATCGAGTGTGTAGTATAGCATAACACATATCGTGATACGTGATACGCTATACTACACACTCGATAAATATTGTAATCCTGGATTCCGATCCAAATATAACGATAAAATATCGAGTGTGTAGTATTCGCCAATGGCGCTGTTTCACTAATCTAATAAAAGAAAGTGGTGTTGGTTACACTATTTATAACTCAAGAACGCATGAACCGATTTGGCAAAAAATTGGTGGAGAGGTAGCTTAGAACCAGGAGATGGACATAGGATACTTCAATGGGGGAAGGGGGGATAGTTGAAAAAGGAAATGACGCGATGGTGAAATCGCGAGGGCGGACGCTAGTATTATATTTATTTACTAATAGTAATCTTTTTCCGCTTCCAGGTGTTCGAAAACCTCAAAAGCGAGCATCCCGAGCAGTTTGCCAAGCTGCAGGTGATCCCAGGAGACATCCTAGTGGAAGACCTGGGCATGTCCACCGAGGACCGGGAGCTGCTGCAAAGAGAGGCCCAGGTAGTGCTGCACTGCGCCGCTTGTGTCAGGTAAGGCAATTGTTATCTGTATAATAAATAAACATTATAATTATATACTAAGGTCACATTGGTCACAAGTAGGGCATCGAAACCCGGTCCAATTTTGAAAACCCAGGTTTTCGGGTTTTAGAGTAATCAAAACCCGGGTAGACCGGTTTTTTCGAGCATTTCGAGCTTTTTATTGTATTTTTTTTAAATACCCTAATCTGCGTTTATATATCGATTTCCTACAATGAGTACAAAAAATAAAGGATCAGGAAGAATTAAAATAAATGAAACAGTACTTTGCAAATTACAAAATCAGTTTTAATTTTAAAAAAACTTAGTAGGTAAGTAATTAAATTTTTTTTTAATCACAGACTTGCAGAGATTAGTTTTGAGGGAACATACGGGAACGGGGGTAGGAAAAATTGACGAAGGGTTGGAAAACAAAGGAAGGGAAGCAGATGATAGAGATGCTTAGGGAACAAGAGGAAAAAATTGAGAAAACCTTCAAGGAGATGAAGAGACTGAAGGAGACGATAGTGACCGACTAAGCCAGCATGACATAATTATGCAAGCGTAGTAGCAGCACCACCGCCCAAGGACACAATAAAAAGGAGCAACTCGACTTCACTGCTTAGTTATCAGCTCCACAGTTGATACTGAAACATGCGATGAAGTGCTCGAGAAGGTACGTAAAGCAGTGAACGCAAAAGACGGCTGGGTAACTGTGGTAAGGTCCGAAAAGTGAGGGACCGTTTAGTAATAGTTGAGTCCAGAACTCTAGAGGCAAGGAACAAAATCAAAGAACGGCTAAAAGACGCGGGGAACCACCTTCCATTCGACAAAGTGCACAATCAAGATCCCTTGGTGGTAGTCAAGAATGTGCTAGCACACAGCAACGAGGACATCTTGGCAGCCCTGAGGAATCAGAACAGGGAAATCTTTGGAGGGTTGCAAAAACAGGATGATAGGGCAGAGGTCAAGTATAGGAAGAAAGCCCACAACCCCCATAATAACCGTGTGGTTCTTAAGGTTTCATCTATGATTTACAACAGAATGGTGCACAGGGGGTACCTACGTCCACATAGACTTGCAGAAGGTGAGGGTCGAGGATCAGTCGCCCCTGGTCCAATGCTCAATGTGTTTGGGATATGGCCACGGGCGGCGATTTTGCAAAGAAGAGACCCCAAAATGTGGACACTGTGGAGGTGCCCACATCTAGCAGGAGCAGCGCCTGAGTGTTGCAACGGCGTTGCGAACAACCACGACAGCACGTGCAGGCACACAAATCGCTTACGGGCAGGCAACCTCACCTTGCAGTGGCCCAAGCCAACCTCCAAAGGAAAATCGAAAGAGCTACATAGGCCGGACTCACGATGGAGGCCAGCGTACGCAAATGGGCGTTCGCGCTGGTCCAGGAGCCGTCTGTGGGAGGGGTACGAAGGATGAAGGATTACCGTGGAGCGAGAGTCTTGCAAAGTTCTGAAGTAGGAGATGGCACAGTCAAGGCGGCGATAGTTGTGTTTGACAACGAACTCGACACCATTACTGTGCCTAAAATTCACATCATCATCATCATCCGCTGGCTCAGCGACTTGAAGTGGATTTTGGCCTCCAACACGAGATTACGCCACTGCTCCCTGTCTTGAGCAACCTCTTGCAAATTGACAGGCCCCAGCAACTCGAACAGGTCCCTCATGACCATATCTCTCCAGCGGTACTTTGGACGCCCGACCGGCTTTCGAACACTTGGCACCCCCATATACGCACGCTTCACCGCGCGATCCTCATCCATGCGTTCTACGTGGCCCAGCCAGCGGAGTCTGTGGGCTTTGGTTTCTCCCATAATGTTAGGCTGCATTATGAGTTCCTCAACCTCACAGTTCTTGCGTATTCTCCAGCTGCCATCCTCGTTTCTCGTCGGTCCCAAAATCTTCCGCCATATCTTCCTTTCGGTTACCAGAAGCTTGTTTTCTTCCCTCAATGTGAGCGTCCAGGTTTCACAGCCATGCATTAAGATTGGACGTAAAATCGTCTTGTAAATTCAAATCTTAGTAGTTCTGCTTAGAAGCCTAGACGTCAGCACGCAGTGAAGAGCAGCGGTGCATCACAAGGCATTTTGTACACGGATGTCGATCTCCTGCTCTCTTGTATGAGTATCGGTGACCGTGCATCCAAGGTATTTGAATGCGGCGATGCCCTTGTAGGTCACATCTCCCACGCGGAGATGCTCTCGGGGACGTCTTGTATTCCTGTATCTCTTCATGTGAAGGTATTCAGTTTTTCCGCGGTTGATCTTGAGACCCACTTTGGCCACCTCCTCTTCCAGCACTCTTGCCATCGTTCGCACCTGATCCTCTGTCTCGCCCAGTAAGGCTAAGTCGTCTGCGTAACCAATCACTCTATGCTGTCCATTCAGTCGTACCCTGCATCGGTCATTATATTATAACTTTGCGGACCACGTACTCCAGTACTAAATTGAACAGCAGGGAAAGCGCATCTCCCTGTTTAAGGCCAGTCTTCACAGCGAATTCTTCGGTTAAATCACCCTCTACTCTGATCTTCATCTTGCTTTCGACCGTGGCTACCTGGATCATCTTGATCAGCCTAAAACTCACGACCAACAATATTGTTGTAGTGAGGATCCGAGAAAACCCGAGTTAAAAAAAATTAAACCCGGGTTTTTTTGTAATCCTAAAACCCGGGAAAACCCGGGTTTTTTCGGTCCGGGTAAACCCGGGCTCGATGCCCTAGTCACAAGCTGTGGTCACAAGTGAGTAGTTTAAGCAAGCGCTCACCTGATGGTAAGCGGCCATTGTGGTTAATTTCAATGCGAGACACTAAGGGCTCTTTCAAATTAGACGTTTTGTGTCGGACGGCTGCGGTATGGTAGCCGAGCGTTTGCCGCACCACCTACGGACGGTCGTTAGTTTTCATACAAAAATACGCGGTGCGGCAACAGTACGGTTGACGTCTTACTATCGAGCGTTCGCTGTACGGACGCCGTACTGTTGCCGCACCACGTGTTTTGTATGAAAACTAACGACCGTCCGTACGCGGTGCGGCAAACGCGCCGCTACCATACCGCAGCCGTCCGACAAAAAACGTCTAATTTGAAACAGCCCTTACCGCTCCTGCACACGATGCCGCTACCGCGCCGTCACCGTACCGCCACTGCGCCACCACCGCACCGCCATCGCCACCGCGCCGCTACCGCGTTTTTTTACAGTATTTATCAACGCATTCTTTGAATACCTACTAACACTCAGTTGCAGAAACGTCCATTAAAGTTAATGTGTCATTAAAGCTATTGCTGTCACTTTTCATTTCATGACAACGAAAAGTGACAGCATTAGATTTAATGAAGCATTAACTTTAATGGAGCTTTCTGCAACAGGGTGTAAGTCATGCAGTTTTCTTATTCAGAGATAAAATTTAAAATATTGAAGTTCAACTTGGACTTGTTTTGTAATATTTATTTTCTTCTTAATGTTCCAGATTCGACATGTTCATTCGTGATGCCGTCAACCTCAACACAGTCGGAACAAAAAGGGTCTTAGAGCTGGTCTGCGGAATGAAACAGATTGAGGTAAATGAACGTTCATCATTCATTTCGTGTTTACGATTAAGAACATGGAAAATGATCATATTCGTTTTAATGTATTTTATTTCATCACACGTCATTTCATATAAGAAACAATTACGAATTGCTACCTTGTAGTAAAGTACTACCAACGCCATCTCTTGGTGCCAGGCGGAACTAATTGTATGTGTGCGTTTATTTAAAGGTTTGCTTCTCTGTTTTCCAGGTGTTCGTACACGTCTCTACGTCATACTGTAGATGCGAGGTGGATCAATTAGAAGAGCGCGTGTATCCCGCTAAACATAAGCCACATCATGTTGTTAATTGCGTTGGCTGGATGGATGACGAGCTGCTTACTCATTTGGAGCCCAAGTAAGTACCTGACGAATTATGTTTCCGTCTCGATGGTCTAGTAATGTAGTATCTTGGTATGGGCATTTATTTATTTATTTATTTATTTATTAGGAGAACATAAACAGTAGTGTACAAAAGGGTTTACTTATCTAATGCTTAAATCTATGTATGCTAGTACACACCAACAACATGTTCCACGTACATTTTGCAACTCGACTTTTACATTGACAAAATAAGGTTGATTAACTGGAAAAGGGCAACACTTATGTAATTATTTTAAGTTTTATAATAAATATATCTATTTATGTTAGTACACACCAACAACATGTTCCACGTACATTTTGCAAATGTAACCACTGCTGTTAAACTCGACTTTTACATTGACAAAACAGGGTTAATTAACTGGAAAAGGGCAACACCTATGTAATTATTTTAAGTTTTATAATAAACATAAGTGCTACGTAGAATTATTATTATCGTTCATTATAAACTTCTCTAATGTGGTTCCTATATTTACGTAAATTGCTTTGAAAAGGGTCTATGTCACGCGCAAAGAAGTTATTGTAATGTTTTAACATTCGGTAAAGAGGTGAACGCATCCCTGCGTTGGTGCGGCATCGAGGAAGAGAGAAAAGGGCTTTACTCTTATTTCTGCTTCGGGCTTGTGGAATTCTAAAGTAGGCATGTAATAAAAGGGATAAAAGGTAGGTACGTTACAAAAAGAGTAATTTAAAAGTTATTGGGTGGAGAAGGAGAGGACGTCCGAAAAAGAGATGGATCGATTGCGTGAAAGATGATATGAGAGTACAAGAGGTAGATACATTGTTCACAAGTGCCAGGTATGAATGAAAGCGAAATACATATTGCGCCGACCCTAAATAAACAGGGCAGGAAAAAGAAGGTCTAATAATGTTATATTCACATGGTAATTCATCGATATCATGCATAAATTATGACGGCACTTCGTTGCCTTAAAGACACTAAAACAGTATGCACTAGCGACTAGCTACGCTATCTGACTGTAGTTTCATTGTTTTTGATACCCTTAACACAAGTGCTCAAGCTTTTATCTTTGTTTTTCAGATTAATCGAGCCTCAACCCAACACATACGCTTACACAAAATCTCTTACAGAAGACCTCGTCTCACAACACGAAGGGAAGTTCCCCATCGTCATAGCAAGGCCATCTATCGGTGAGTAGCCGAACTAAATTGAACTTCGTTTAAATTATTTACCACTGTATGCTTTTACTTATTATTGTACATATTTTATAATTTTTATTAAGTATCTTTAGTATTAAGATTTTAAAGTAGTAGTAATGTAGTCTTTACGAAAAAAAAAAATACTTTTTCGAAGCGTGATGCTCGATAACAAATTAGAATAATCGTGTGCCCGCTATAACATAAAAAACAAGAATTTTGAAAAAGTGTAAGCAAAAATTTTTTAGCTTTTATTACCTTTCAATGCGTAGAAGATATTTTTTCTCTACGACGCATTGTTTTAAAGCTATTAATGAAAAACTTAAAAGAGGGAGATTTTACCCCCTCCCCCCACTCCGATGCAGCTCACCAGCTGAACACCATTTTGAAGAAATCGCTTAGGTTCCCGGTCACGCACTCTACAACTATTAATTTGTTAACTGGACTAAAACTATTTAGTTGTATTTGGGGAATATAACTTTTGTAATGTATTCAATTTTATTTTACAGTGACAGCATCCTACAAAGAGCCAATGCCAGGATGGGTAGACAATCTGAATGGCCCCACGGGAATATTGGTGGGAGCGGGGAAAGGTAAATATTTTATTACGCTTTTGATTTTCGATATTTAAAACTTTGCACCATAACCCCCGAGCACAGTCCGTCTAAATGAGAGGAAGATATTAGACTTTTATGTCTACATCTTCTACATTATTAATTTAATATTTTATGAAAATTTTACCACGACTCAGCGGTGAAGGAATACATTGTTAAAAAATCTGTATAGCCCGACTAATAAAAAAAAAACTGGCAACAATAAAATAAAAAAATAAAAAAAACATTCGTTATTATTCTGTCAAAGTGTGATGTCATTTGTCAACCGTGCCTTGTTACTATTGACATTGGATTATTGTGAGTTATTTGTGAGTATAACTATAGCAACCAAGTGTTGCTATAACCATAGCTAATTTGGCTCCTCCAGAGCAGGTTTTTTTATTTTCTTGGTCAGGCTATAACTGTGTATGTATTAATATAATTATTCAATGACACCACTTTGACGACTTTTATCGCCTTAAATAATCTTTTCTCGTTATGGTTACAGATATCAGATGGTCAAATCCTGGATATGGTTATATAACGTATTTATTAATATTTCAGGTGTGATCAGAACTATGCTGTGCCATGAAAATTACGTAGCAGACATCGTGCCAGTAGATATGGTGGTGAATGCGTGCATATTACTAGCTTACAATGCAGCGTTGGAGAAGTAAGTACTATTTACAATACGAAGCAATTCATAAAGTAAAGTAATCATTTATTGCATTAAACGGTGTACAATATGTAAGGAAAATAATAAAAAAGGAAAAAGAACAACAAATTATCCGTTTCGGATGTATAATGTTAAAAACGTAAATGCAATAGAAACTGAATAAAATAAATAAAATATGATATACAAAGTATTCTACAGAATTGTAAAATGTGACATTTTACCTACTTTTTTTTCTCCTATAAACACTGACTAGCGGCCGCCCGCGGTTTCACCCGCGTGGTTCCCGTTCCCGTGGGAATTGATCAAAATCCTTTCTTAGCGGATGCCTACGTCATAACATCTACCTGCATGCAAAATTACAGCCCGATCCGTCCAGTGGTTTTGGCTGTGCGTTGATAGATAACTATGTCAGTCAGTCAGTCAGTCAGTCACCTTTGAGTTTTATATAATTATATAGATATCGAGACTATTAATATTTATAATAATTTTATAGAATGTGTGATAAAACAAAGACGTGGTAAGTTTGAGCATTGAGCCTTTCGAGAAGAATATTGGTCCCACAAATGACTCAAAATCCTCATACACTCTCAATAATCTGTACACTATTTATTCAATGATTTAATATGTTTTCTTTACAGACCAAAAGAAGTTCATGTCTGCAATATAACACAGTCTGGCATCAACCCTTTCACTTGGGGAAAAGCCATAGAATTAGGTAAGTCTAATTGATTTCATTATTTTACCCAAGCCGAGAATCAAACTCAAAATCTCAGTATTATGTTCGGATGAAACTTCAAACTGAAGGTATATTAACGCCATCTATTGTTGGATAGAAGAATTTTAGTTGTGGTTGTTTTACCAGGTGGTCGGTTCCTGTACTGGACCGTCTAGGTGGGTACCACCGCAGTGCCAGATATTTTCCCGTTTATGTGTTTCGGGGAAAGGGCACTGAGGCTAGTGAAATTACTGGATATAGGTATGAGACTGTTGTCGTCTCGGTAGCGGACGCAGGGCGGTGCCAGACAGTAACTGCTTAGTTACTGTTTAGCACTGAACTATCTAAGGGCAAACGTGGCGCTTACCATGTAGCAGGCAGGTGTACGATTTGCTCGTCTTGTTACACAGTGCAATGAAAAAAAATCTCTTTATCTTAAGGTCGAGTGCACGTGACAGAGTTCCCGTTCTCCGTGTGCCTCTGGTACCCCGGCGGGTCGATGAAGTCCTCCTGGCTACAGCACCAGGTGGCGCTGTTCTTCACGCACTTACTGCCTGCGTACTTCGTGGATCTGCTGATGATGGTGCTGGGGAAGAAACCTTTGTAAGTATTATTAACTAAAACATTGGTCTCGAAAAATATAGCTATCGACTTGCTAAGAAGAAGAAGACTATAATTATAATAATAAATATGGAAACAGGAAAAAGTTTACGTAGTACCAATAGTCCTGTCGACAACTGGAGTCATCCAGAAACACCTTCACCATAGCCTCAAATTGCTAAATATCGAAGATCACATACAGGGTGGAAAGTTTCAATGGGGCAGCCAAGGGTACCTTAATCGTTGCAGCTACAAGAAATTGGTCTTAGGAGAACTATCATTAATTTTTCAAAAAAATTACATTCCCATTCACAGATTAAAAAAAATTATGTACGGTTAGCAAGAAAATTACCATTTTTCACAAAAAAACTTTTTGATGCTAATCGGTCCAATTTTGTACGCTGATCAAAATCTTCTGTAATACAGTGTGTAACAAATCCAAGTTTTCACCAATTTACTTAGGTACTTACGTAGGTAATAAATTGTTAAGGTCCTATCTAAAGGACTGGAAATGATGAGAGGACTGTATAATTTATATAAAATGCCTACCATCACCTATGGACGGTTGTAACACCAGACACTATTTGCGCCGACCCTCTAATTTGAATGGAAAATTGCTGGCGGCAAAATTCTTTAAAATAGCTTAAATGAGTTGAACAAACATTTACTTAAACCTGTCTCTTTCCCGCAGCATGGTGAAGATGCAGAAGAGAGTTCAGTACGGTCTGGATGTGCTCCAATACTACACGACGAAGGAATGGCACTTCAAGAACGACAACCTTCTCGCTCTCCGCAACAAAGTGTCAAAGGAAGATGATGAAACCTTCTACACTGACATCTCGGTGAGAATGCTTTGGAGTATCATTTTTGACGCTAGATGGCGCTATTTAATTTTTGCAGCGCCATCTATCGCTAGCGTAAGCAGACTATTAGTTCCGCCACTCGCCACAGTGGCGCTACTATACTAATTTCTCGATTTGAATTTCTTACTACTTTTGATTTTGTCCGTGCTAGTTTAGTTCTACTAGCATTATCAAGCTATTATAAGATTGTTGCGACTAGCAACATCTGATAATATATACTCTTTTACGACGAATAGGTGAAATAAGCAACTTGCTAATGGTTGGACCCATTGTCAAATAAAATACCTACATAACTACATACTTCAAAAAATTAAACCTATTGTAGTGACAACCTTGGCATGCGACTGTGCAGGTTTCCTCACGATGTATTTCGTCACCGCCGAGCTGGTGGTATTTACGCTCATAGACAAATCCAAAGATGCGCGCCATTCTAATCATCGACACCATCTACTACAACTCTAATTTTGATTTCTATTGATTTCTATTCTAACAAATCGTTTATCCAGGTAATCTCTTGGAGTTCGTACATCCGAGACTACATCAGAGGAGCGCGAGAGTACTGTATGAAGGAAGACCCTGCCACCCTGCCCCAGGCAAGGAAGCTGAACAGACAGTAAGTTTGATTTTATTGACTCTAGTGAAATTTACTCAGATTTTTGACGTGACAACGTCTTATAATTCGATGGAGCCGGATGCACGCACGAAAAAACATGACTCATGCGGCGTTCCAGTGCAAGCGAGAGCGCGGAACGAGCGACAAAGAGGCACAATCGGCCTCCGCGTTCGGCAGCGTTCGACATCTGTCTCTCTCCTCCTACTTGAGTGAGCGGAGTGATGCGTCCGCGTGGACATTTACAATGTTTATTCTTTGAACAATTTTCCTTTTCTTATGACGTTGTCACGTTAAAATATCGTCAGTAAACCGACTTTACAGACAACCGATTTTTTTTGATGCTGTTTAGTTGGCAGACAGGCACGCAGCGCACCCACCAGATGGTAAGCGATTACTGGCTTATTCCATTCAGGGACACCTAACCGAAGCTAGCCTACTCTTATATTTTTTTTTATAGTAGCTCAGTACATTGGTTCCACTTAGCCTGATGGTAAGCAAAAGGGGAACCCAAATTACCATGACAACGGATGCAACACCGTGGCGTTCTATCCGTTGGCATCGCAGTACTGGCTCTTATTTTGAAGAACCGTTAGCGTTATATAACGTCTTAAGAAAATTGTTCAATGTGATGAGCATTTTTTAATGAAATAAGAAAAATATTTTATGATATCAAAAAACTATACTTAGTTTATTCGTCCTAAACAACAAAAGTGTTATCCTCTTCACTGGTTATCCTAAATTTTAGCAAACCAAATAAATCAGTTCTTAAAAAGTTGTTTGTTTTTTGTTTCAGATTGTACTATTTGGACCGGTTCATGCAGTTCGTACTATACTCCTTACTAGCATACTTCATATACTCATACTTAAAAGTATTTATATCTGTACTCAATTAATTTATTTAGTAGGTATAAGGATTTATTATTATCAAGAAAAATAAATAAGTGTAAAGTGTTTAGTTGTGAACAAAAACTAAGTTTTATAATACTCATATCAAAGGGGCCTACTTAAGTACAAAACAAAAAAGTAAGTAATGTTAAGTATAAACAAAATCGAAAGGTAATAAATTCGAATTGAGAAATTATGGGTATTTTACTAGCGCCCCAATGCGGTGAGTAGCGGCACTAATAGATTTCCCAAATTAATTACTAGTTTCAATTTACTTTTCAGTTTTCGTTGTGTCAACAGATTTTTTACTTAAAATGTTTAACTGATTGTACCTTTTTGTGTTCTGGCATTATCGCCACGCTTGCCAAATGCTGCTTGGTGATCACAAAGTTGAAAGCGACGTTAGAACCATAGTGATCCAAGTCACATTTTCAACTTTTTGAGAAAATGAGGGAAACGTGTTTGGACTTGTTCCTGAAATTGTTCTATTCCATGAAAATCGCTATATTATGCACTTGGATCAATGTGGCATGAAAGATATGTCTTTTTTTGGGATGTTAATAACAAAATATCCATTTTGACACATTGAGCTATTATTACGTACATAATATTTCTATGTTTTGACAAAAATGTCACTTGGATCACTATGGTTCTAACGTCGACTGTGTTTGTAAATATAATTTGTGACTGATATTAAAGGTACCTATACCTACGAAATATTATTCCGTCACAGTCGAAGTGTCGAAGTTGGCAAAAAACCGCAGTGTCTAGGGAAACAAGTAAAGCCGTTGGTCCTGCGCCTGATCTCTCTTCGGTCGTGTCAGACTGCTGTCCCACCGTGTTAAGAGAGTGAGGGAATAGGGAGTGCTGTCCTTGTGGGCAAATTGCAGCACTATAATATACCATGCGTAGTTGGTTGGTCCTAAAGATTGGCCGCCATAGCCGAAACTTAGTTGTAAAATGTAGTAATCTGGTTTTTGCGAACGGTTTTTTTAATATTTCTTTTATAATTGAACCCAATTTTTAAATGGTTTTACATAATTATTATTCTTGATCTATTGTATAATTTGCGTATTAATGTAATGTTATTATGATTATTCATGTTATTTATGTGGAATGATCGTGGTGATTATTTGAGAATGGTTTTTAATTTTAATTATTTTTTATTAAAAAATATTTTTACAATGTCATTGTTTTATTGAATATTTTATATATACCTACTAGATAAATTAATACCATCCCTCACAGGTGAAATCTGTCGCCATAATAGCTCTGGCTGTGTTCCGGCAATATTCATGTGGGAGCCAGTACACTTGAAATCAGAGGCTCGAAGATCAGATGAGCCTGCAATGTGGCAGCACTTTTTTGATCGGTTTTGATTTTGATTTAAGTCTTTTGTAAAGTATGGGAGATCATTTATATAGATCAGGAATAGCAGTGGCCTCAAAATTGGTCCTTGGAGTACTCCCATAATAAGGGGAGCGCCGGAGGAGTCTACTTCATTTATATTTACTCTCTGAATCCTGTTCGTTAGATAGGATTCTATCAGGCTCAGTGAGTTGGCTGAAAGAACATAATGCCGCAGTTTCATCAGCAATGTATGGTGATCAACACAATCAAAGGCTTTCGATAGATCACAGAATATGCCAATAGCATCTTGCTTACTCTCCCATGCATCAAATATATGCTTGATGAGCGCAACTCCAGCATCTGTAGTAGATTTGCCTTTAGTAAACCCGTACTGTTTTCTATGCAATAACTTATTTAAATTGAAATGCAAGAGTAATTGATTAAATATATTTTTTTCAAATATTTTACTTAGTGTAGGCAAAATAGAAATTGGTCTAAAATTAGATGGGGTCACTTTTTTCTCCCGATTTGAACAATGCTATAATTTTACTATGTTTCACACAGACCAGAGATTTCTCCGTGATGTTTTATCAAATCGGGAAATTGACCATCATCTACACATGTGTTAAATGTTTGTATGTAACCCTGTATTTTGTGTACGTATTTAATTTGATTGATAGGCCGGTTTGATAGTGAAAACTGATGATACGTTGGTTGTGTAAACAACTAGTGTAGTTATTAGGTAGCCAACCGTAACAGCGTTACGTGCGATAATCAAACGAGCTATTGAATTAAACTGGAATGTGCGTAGACTTGACGGAATTGACTTGATAGGGAATCAAACTTGGGAATCTATATAATATAAAACTCAAAGGTGACTGATTGACTGACTGACTGACTGACTGACATAGATAGATATCAACGCACAGCCCAAACCACTGGACGGATCGGGCTGAAATTTGGCATGCAGGTAGATGTTATGACGTAGGCATCCGCTAAGAAAGGATTTTGATCAATTCCCACGGGAACGGGAACCACGCGGGTAAAACCGCGGGCGGCCGCTAGTATTCTATAAATCAGACGCTGGGTGATCTAAACCGGAGTAAACATTAAAATGTCGAAAGTTTATTTATTTATTTAAAGTTTTATGATACATACCACTATAGAACTCGAAAAGGTGGACCTAATTCCTAATGGCATTTTATACTTATCAAGCTTTGTGTCAAGAACAAACGAAGAAATCTTTCTTCTATAAATTAGTATTGATTAACTTTTTTACTTTAAGTGATGAGATGTCTGTACAAAGCAGCCACCATGTCCGTCCAAGTACAAAATCAGCAGACAATTCCTATACCATTGCATCGAGGAGTGAGACAAGGGTCGTCATCTCCTCGAAATTGTTCACAAATGCAATGGAGGATATGTTTAAGACGCTGAACTGGAAAGGACGTGGTATCAACATAAATGGCGAATACATCTCTCACTTGCGATTTGCAGATGACATCGTCATAAGTGGTGGAGACGCTGCAAGACCTACAACAGATGCTGAATGACCTGGCTGATTCTTCTTTAAGCATCGGTCTTCGGATGAACTTGGATAAAACCAAGGTCATGTTCAATGAACATGTTCTACCGGAACCGATTGCAATTTACGGCGCCATCCTCGAAGTTGTTCAAAAATATGTGTAACTTGGGCAATCATTGCAGTTGGGTCGAAACAACTTTGAGGACGAGGTGAATAGAAGAATTCAGTTGGGATGGGCAGCGTTTGGAAAACTACGTTGAGTCTTCTCATCGCCGATTCCACAATGCCTAAAGACGAAAGTCTTCAATCAGTGCGTTCTACCCGTCATGACATAGGTACGGAGCCGAAACGTGGACACTTACGGCACGGCTAGCTAGTCCACAAGTTTAAAGGCGCTCAGCGGGCTATGGAAAGAGCTATGCTCGGCGTCTCTCTGCGGGATCGCATCCGAAATGATGTGATTCGGCAGAGAACCAAAGTCACAGACATAGCTCGCCGGATTAGCCAGCTGAAGTGGCAGTAGGCAGGCCATATCAGCCGTAGAACCGATAACCGTTGGGGTAAAAGGGTTCTCGAGTGGAGACCGCGTCTCGGTAAACGTAGTGTAGGACGCCCTCAGGCCAGGTGGAGCGATGATCTGCGCAAGATGGCTGGCAAGAGCTGGATGCGAGTGGCCGAGGACCGATCGGCGTGGGGAGCATTTAGAGAGGCCTATGTCAAGCAGTGGACTATCACAGGCTGATGATGATGATGATTTACTTTCCGTAGTAGGTACTCCACTTGTGCTACATAATATATTCAACATTACCTTTAGCCTCTACAACATAAATTATTACACAGTCTATAAAAAATTCAAAAAAAAAAATTATGTAAAAAAGTACGGATATTTTAACCCCATTCTGTAACACCAATAACAGAATCCCCGTTTTAATTACTGGATTATACTTTTCATTTTTCGATAATTGTCTGTGCTCAAAAAATTGGAACTTTGCCCGATCTTTGAACCCAGGACCGGCCACGCGTATTTAAGGCACTAGAGATGAGTTAACAAAATGCATATCAGCTTTATTGTTTGCAATCGGGTGCAAGACTGCAGTCGCAAAGTGCACGTCTGCATTGATAGAGCGCAAGCGTAGCAGACTAGTGTTCAATATTGAAGACTTTTCTTTTGGAGTGTGAAATACCTAACTAAATTCTGTAAGTACTTTTTATTCAGCTTTTTCTTTGTATTTTTTTTCTAAGTTGTTTGTTTGCCGTGGATGTTGTTAAGGGTAGGATTTCAGAATTTACGTTTGAAAATAATACCTTCTAACACAACGAAAACGTTTTTTTTAAGTCGGTTAAAAATAAAGATGGCTCTGTTATTATTTGGCTGAATTTTTGACTGACTTGAAAAAATTAGGAGGAATACCTACAATTCTATCGCTATTTTTAGTTGTGTTAGGTATCTTCTAATTTACTAGATTTTCAGGTTTCAGTAGTTCTTTATAAGTACGTATATTCGAAAGCTGGTGACTTAAAAAAAAGAGGGAAATTCTTAATTTGATTGTTTCCTATGTGTTTTGTTTTATAATTTACTGAAGGTACCGGTTTTGATGACTGTGTATTTCGAAAGTTTGTCACTGTAGTAGTTATTGAGTAATGTGATAACTATATGAGACGTTCTTAGTTTTGTTTTTCTATTAATTAAAAAAAATACAATAGGTTTAAAAATACTTAGTGTTGGAATCACTAGAATATTTTTTAATGCAAAGAGGTTCCTGCCAATTAAGTACTAGAAAAATATTAGTAGGAAGGATCTGTGTGTAGCCAAGATTTTTCACCGCTCTATCTACTCTCAAGTACGGTTTTGACACGAAACGTCACGCGTCGCGTTTCGGGTTTGGTTTTGATCGCGTAATAGTCTTCGTGCCAGTCACCGTGACTCCTCCCCACTATGGACGATGAGGGAGCGACGCAGGGGTTTTAGTGGGTAGGCCGTTCTGGGTGGCTTATTCTGTGCATCCCAGACGGATAGCCCCACATAACCTGTCCGCCCCCCGGCGGCGGGTATGCATAAGGCAGCATTTCCCCTGCGTCAAAGAAAAAAAAAACAAGGTTAGAACTGCGACCACTAAACGAACGACAAGAACCGAATTCTACCTTGATTCTGTAATTACAAATATTGCGTCGTAATCAAATAGTATTCCATACGCGTCATGGCTTTTCTTCATTGCCACAACGCGTTGAGATCTAAAAGCATGTAAGCCACGACACGAATTTCGCTATTTGGTCTTTCTTTGATTGCCACAACGCGTTTTGAGCTATTTTTCCGCTCAATGAGCGTTTTCGATCTTTGAGCGTACCTAACATATGTATTGATTGTCAAATCTAGGATCACAGTCGAAGCGGACCCTGAGCTCCATACTGGATGCAATCGGGAATACGCTTAGATGATGATGATGATGTATTGTATGTAGATATTGACTTTGAATCATTAATACTTAAAGAAAGGTGTAAAGTTGAATGTACTATCAAAGAGATTTATGAAAAATTCATTATTTTTGATTTACAGCTTCATTACCAACAGATTTGAATTAATTATTTATTTATTTATTATTCAGAAATTTTGTATAAAAGTTGTAATATTTTAAGTTCGACCTTCAAAATCTTGATTCGAATGTTTCATTAGAAAAGAATTAAGAAAATGAATATAAATACAAGACAACATCACATACATTGATCTGTCTCCAAAGTAAGTGGGCGTAAGTGGGTGTCAGAGACAACGAAGATACCACAAATAATATTTGTATATATGTTATATACCTACACTAGCCTGGGTGGGACTCGAACCCACGACCCCTGGCGCATAGGGCAGGGTCACTACCAATGCGACACGGGAATGAACCAATGCAATGCGACATCGGGCCAGTCAAATATATTACCTATATAAAAGGTACCTACTTTTAAAGAAATTTCTCAGTCTTTATTAGACGTAAAGAGAAGTATGTATGTAGTACTCAGAATTAAGGGATCGAAGATCAGAAGAGCCTTAAAGCGTCTTATTTAATATCCATTTGCGAATGGCAATTGAATATTATAAAGATTTCTCGGTCTTTTTTTTCCCCGTCTACATTTCTCTTAAATGTTCTCTGTTTAACTGTCAGAGTAAAAAGAAAGTATTTACGAGTATGTACTCACACTAGAAGAATCGAAGAAGATCAGATTTGCAATGCTTCCTGGATAAGTGGAATAATAATATGCCGCATTGGTCACTTACTATCAGGCAGACTGCACTTGTCTTCAAATTGAAATTCTATAAAAAATTATAATTATCGTTATTATGCACAATAATTAAAACAAAAGAGCGTCAGCACATGACCTGTTGTCAAAGTTAATTATAACTTGTCAAGTTATAATCGGATTCTTTCATTTACATTTTACGATACGACGGCTAATGATCGTAACATAGTAAAAATAGTACACGGTATGTTACTTGTATTATGGCTCCTTTTTTTGGAACTTTTGGTGTGGCTAACCTACAGGTTTCCCGTGTACAGACTTCGGCAATATGCTTTGAAAAGTGTAACCTTTACTTGATCTGTACAGCGGGAAAATATGCGAGCCAACATGTTACCTCTGACCGCCAGAGCCCTACGCTCCCTCTCTATATCGGCATCGTCTTTGAGGTCGCTTGTAATTATATGTCCTAGTGCACCAATGTGTTTATGCACCATAACCGCAGGCTAGCTAGACCTGCGGCCGTGTGTGGGACTCGAGACTAAAGCGTCCACTACCCACTTATCTCCCCCGGTTCCCCTTCACACCCTGATGGGTACAAGCCGGTGCCAGCCGGCTATTGACCAGTTGTATTTTGGCTCCTAACTCGGGAGATGAAACAGCCAGCGGTCTAGGAGCAATATTTTATCAATTATTTACAGCTTATATGCTATACTACTTATTGCTATTACACCCTTAAGTGATTATATGAGCCTTTTTAAGATGATTGTTTTGTTTGTGTGCTCCTTAAACAGTCTAAGCTGACGCTTCAGTATGTTTACGCCATAACGCCGCCGCACGACTGAAACAAAATTTCGACCCGTTTCTCATTGCAAAAATAGAGATGAATGACAGCGCAGCTGTGACAGTGGTTCGTTAGAGATAAAGAAAGTCAACCTACCCACGCCAAGGTCGGTTAATATGGGTAACCATTTGACCACATTTAGTGACATTTATTTCGAGCGTCTCCATGCTTTGGAAGGCACGTTAAGCTGTTGGTCCCGGCTGATATTGACTATAATGTAGATATTTGTCGTCAAGCCTGATCAGAGGCCATTTGGCGGCTGGATAACATCTGGCATTAAGGTTGGTCACTTCCCTTACGCACCCCTCCACCAACCCGCAATGGCCCGCGTGGTGGAGTATGGCCCACACTATCTTACAGTTGAGATAATGCCTGTGTCCCAGCAGTGGGTTCGTATTTAGGCTGATGATTATGATGATGATATATACAAGCCGCGCGAGGTGCGTTTGTATGAAAGTATCGTACTTCAGCCTTTTTCTACTATGCCTGTAATCAGTATACAAAACTTTTCCTGCTATTTCGATTCGTATATTTTTTATTAAAGAAACGGTTTAATGAGTTTCGCCTCCGGAAAGGTCAGCGCATTGTATTGTTATTGTTTACAATTCACTTTTACTGTACCTATGGAACAACTGAGAAGCGTCTTGTGCCTTATATAGGAAGTCTATTAATTCGACTACTAACCGCGGTGGCGCTACTAAAATTCTCATGCAAATTTCTCAATGCTGGTAGGTACTATTCACTTATTCAGCCAGCCTGACACTTTCATTTCAACTACAGAGGCATCACTCCCGAGCCGACTCTGTAAAATAGTTTCTGCCCGCTCAATTGTTCTGAAGAGTTACTTCGCCAAACCAGAAAAGCGTTTTATTCGAGTGAAAGACCCACTTTGCTCTGTCTCTCTTTAAACTCCCTTTTCGATAGATGTGCTAGCCCTACAGTGGCAAGCTACCACCCCTACAGGTGAAATCTGCCGCCATAACAGCTCTGGCTGTGTTCCGGCAACATTAATGTGGGAGCAAGTACACTTGAAATCAAAGGCTCGAAGATCAGATGAGCCTACAGTCTGGCAGCACAATAAGCGATGTTTCCTGGTGAATTGTCCCTCAATAGAATAAGACATACTCCCTCCCTCCTTCGGGTTCCCCTTAGAGAAGGGGACCATCTCATACCAACAATCTGTTTCGAGACTAGACAAGTTCCAGTGATAAGAAGAGCAGAAAACCACGGACACTGCGCAGCGCAAGAGAAAGAGACAGCTATAATTTTGGCACATGTACTTAATTGTGCAGTGAATAACCTAAACGACGAGTTCATTGACCCGTTATCGCATTGATGACATATTCACATAATTTTTAATATAAAAGAACAATGCCCACGACACGAGTCATACAACTTTTGGCCAAAAGTGAACAGTCGTTTATTGCAAAACAAAATATATTAGTTGGTTTATTATATTGTAAAAAGAGATTTAATAACTAAAAGTCCGCCACGTTAATATTTCTTACGATATTAACAATATAAATCATAAAAATAAAATTAAAGATCTGGCGGACTTCTAGTAACTATCAAAAATCAAATTAATTTTGAAGTAATTTATTGCAAAATTTAGATTTTATTTATTTTACTGTCCACAAGTTGGCCAAAAATGGGCATTTTTCTTTCTGGACATGCCAAGTCAAAATTTTTCTATAAGAATGTATGCTTCAAATGTGCACTTATGAATCGTCAGACATTAATGTAACCGACTCTACCACCGGTCTTATCCATCGAGAAGAACCGGCAAAAAACTCGATGTTTGGTCTATAGTTGGGGATCGTTCTTGGTGTCAATTTAAATTATATGTTTTGTATGTATAATAGACATAGATATAATAGAAGCATATACATAAGTGAGTAATGTTTATCCGTTGTCTGGCACCGATACCAAGCTATGCTTAGTTTGGAGCTGTGTGAATAATGTCGAAGAATATTTATATTCACCTCATCAATTAACGATGGTTTCAATCTTCTTTCTCCGAGCGCTTTTTCAAAATCTAGTCAGAGTAATCTTGATAGGGCAAGTCCAGTTATTACATTGGGGGTAGCCCCCCAACGCCCGCATTGCACAGGTCGCTCGAGCAATGTCTGAGGGTCATCTAGTTTCTAGGGTGGCCCTCCCTAGGCGCCACCCTGACTTGAGGCCTCTCAAGTCGGGGTACCCAGGGATGGGCTGGTCAATAACCACAAGGCTGGCACCGGCTCGTCCCAATCGGGGGTAAAGGGGAAACCGGGGGAGTTTAGTGGGTAGTGGACGCTTAAGTCTCGAGTCCCACACACGGCCGCGGATCTAGCTAGCCTGCGGTTATGGTGCATAAACGCATTCTGCTCCGAAAAAAAAAAGTCCAGTTATTACATTGCAGCGACTGCCGTCTGACCTCCGCAACCGTTGACAGGAAACCAGACCAATTGGATCATGGCTACACAGCCATTTGACTGAGCATGTTTCCTCACGATGTTTTCCGTCACAAGCCGAGTTAGTGGTAAATACGCACTAGGCGTAGCCAGCCATGGGCTCAGGGTGGGGCATCCATGGGCTCGCGGTGGGGCATCCATGGGCCCAGGGTGGTGCAGCAGTTGAAAGTGATATGTTACTTGCAAACTATACTTGCGGTCTTACCCCGAATTTTTCTACGGTGGGGCAAGGTAGATCGCTTGCCCCACCCTGCCCATCGTGGCTATACGTCCATAAATACGCACATAATGTGAAAAAGAAATGTTTCAAGCACTTCTGTGTTTCAGGGAAAGGGCATTGAAGCTTGTGGTATTACTGGGTATATGAGACCTAATAACTGTCGTCTCGGTGTAGCGGGCGCAGGGTGGTGCCAAACAGTAACTTTTTAGTTACTGTTTGGCACTAAACTGTCTAAGGGCAGACGTGGCGCTTACCATCAGGTGTACGATCTGCTCGTCTTGTTACACATTGCTATACAAAAAATATATGTATAGACAAATCCATATGTGCGATAGGACCGATCGTTTCAATCGATAACACTTAATCGATCAATACATTGAGCATCGCTTCCTGACAGCCGCTTCCTTTGAGCTATTTTTTCAACAATTTCAGTGAAGGAAGTGTTATTGTTGAGCAAATTGACGGATGGTGGTAACTAGTATGGATGTTTCGTCAATGTTTACTGGCATTTTCTAACGCAGGCGGTGAGTGTAGGTATAGGTAAACAATTTATGTGATTCAATGGACACAGATATTAATTATTGAAACAACAGAAAGTTAAATCTATATATATAAAACTCAAAGGTTACTGACTGACTGACTGACTGACATAGATAGATATCAACGCACAGCCCAAACCACTGGACGGATCGGGCTGAAATTTGGCATGCAGGTAGATGTTATGACGTAGGCATCCGCTAAGAAAGGATATCTCGATATTCCCACGGGAACGGGAACCACGTGGGTGAAACCGCGGGCGCCCGCTAGTCAATATTAAAACAGAATTATTTTAATTTCATACTAACTAGCTGACCCGGTAAACTTTGTATCACTTACCTCTTAATATATACCATATTAAATTAAACCCTAACATCAAACGTTTGACAGGTAAGAACAGTTTTTATGGGGAAAATAAAATTGTCGTTTTTAGTATTTTCCTCGCAATTTTTCTATGTCTCGTCGTTTAAACCTTCCCTGGACTTCCACGAATATTTCAAGACTAAATTAGTCAAATCGTTTCAGCCGTTCCCGAGTTTTAGCGACACTAAAGAATATCAATTCATTTTTATTTAGGTAGTTAATAGGTCATATTTGCAAAAGTTGTGTCACTGTCACAGCGGGAATGAACCCGTTCAAAATCTCGCCGGGGTAGATGATACTTGATCTGTGCTAACCGCCCCGTTAAAAATCTCACCGGGGTGGATGACACTTATTTAGTGCCAACCACCCCGGTGACGTAACGGGGCCGTTCTACCGGGGTCGATGAAACATTTTTTTCCCAACGACCCCGGTACCGGGGCGGGGCACCGGGGTGGTTGGTACCGACTTGGTATATAGATAGATATTTTCATTGACTTAACAGAATAACTGTTTAATGCTGACTTATCAATCATTCCGTAAATCACTTTCTGTTATGTGACTTATTAGTCATTTTGTAAATGAAAAATCATCAATGCTTATCTATATATACAAGACTCAAAGGTGACTGACTGACTGACTGACATAGATAGATATTAACGCACAGCCCAAACCACTGGACGGATCGGGCTGAAATTTGGCATGCAGGTAGATGTTATGACGTAGGCATCCGCTAAGAAAGGATATCTCGATATTCCCACGGGAACGGGAAACACGCGGGTGAAACCGCGGGCGCCCGCTAGTTTATAATAATTTAGCAATTTATTTATCAATGCCCTAATTATTTATAAGGATTCATCAGGTCATTGACTCGTCATTTCATTACTTCCTGACCTTTATTGTGAACGGTACAAGTTGCACTTCAGCATAAATGCATAAACATCACTGCAATACGAGGAAATGCATGAAGTGCGAATGACCTCCAGATATTATGCAATTATACAAGGTGGGCCAAAAGAAGTCATCCGATGTTGTTTGGCTCTCATTTTTTTTCTCAATGAAAAACTTCGATTCTCTTTTTTGATTATGTTTATTTGAACCTTTAGAATTTTATTGTTCACGTCGAGAAGATGATATCGGTCAAATGGGCGCCGTCACAATTGATTGCCATACGGGCTCATCTTATGGCATTTTCATCACTTCGGCGAGAACTTCGGGCGACAGATTGTCGCAGTCGTGTCGAATGTTGTTCTTGAGGGCTTCCAGGGTCTCGGGCTTGTTTACGTAAACACGAGACTTCAAAAAACCCCATAAATAAAAGTCTGGAACGGTTAAATCGGGCGATCTTGCAGGCCAGTGCAAATCGCCAAAACAAGAGATGAGGCGACCCGGGAACGCCACCTTCAGAATATCGGTTGTGGCTCGCGCAGTGTGTGCCGTTGCTCCGTCTTGTTGAAGCCACATATCCACCAGTCCTAATTCGTCCAATTGCGGTAGAAAAAAACTCGGTTAACATGGCCTTATAGCGCGCACCGTCCACTGTTGTCCCTTACGGCGACATAGCCCGACATCCTCAGCAACAGCGGCGATATTTTCAGCAGAACAGGCGTTCCGGGGCCAGCCACTCCTGGCAACGTCTCGTATGGTCCCATACTCTAAAAGGTTGGTGGCCAAACCAGCGCAGTGTTTGCGCAGTCGGTGTCGGACGGCCGGGGAATCGGCGACGGAATTCGCGATGCGCCAACACCACACAGACAAATTGTTACGCAAAAAAATAGACACGATTATTCCGCGTTCTTGGGGGATGTATCGCTCCATGGCTTGTTCACTTGTATTCTACATCTGTCTAGTCCACAAATGTCAAAACATAATTGACATTGGCGGTCATTTGCAAAAATGAGAGCATCTTCCAATAGGGTGATTACTTTTGGCCCACCTTGTACATTTTGTATGATTATCCATTTCAAAATTTGATACATTAAACAAATAAATGAAATAAATATCTCTGGACATTATTTACACAGCGCCATCTAGCCCCAAAATAATTAGCTTGTGCTATTATATGGGTGCCAGACAACGGATAAACATTACTTATATACTTTGTTTGTTAATACATACATATTATACATAAAAAAACACACAGACCGATACAATCAGAGATGTTCGTGCACACAAATGCTACCGTGCGGGGATCGAACCCGCGATCTCTGGTGTAATAGCCGACTTCTCGACCATTACACCAAATGGCTCGTCGTTAACATTGGTCAAAGTAAGGTCAGGATTTGCGCATTTTGTCATTAGTTTCATAAACTGATTAGTTAGTATGGAATCCGTTTGGAGAGGCCTATGTCCAGCAGTGGACTGCGATAGGCTGGCGATGTTGAAGTGGAATGTAAATGCTTTGATTATCATTGTTTCAGAGACAATGGCGCCATCTGTGGGAGAGTGGATCAACGGAAAATGTATTCTGATTACTGGAGGAACTGGATTCGTTGGAAAGGTAAGGGACAGTCTTGGTAGTAGCCACTCTGTCCTGTAAGGTACCTAAACAAACCTTAAAAAATTCATTGATACTTTTTCCACAAAATATATCCTATAAAAAAAGTTTAATGATTTGACCATGATCTTTGAGCTCTACCCTAAGGCTGCCCACCCACGTCATACTTTTTGCAGGACCGATAGTCGGTGACCGATTTTATTTCTATGGTATTTCTGACAGACTTTTAACATTGGAAATGTTTTTTCGATCGTGTTGGTAGGGGGCCAGTGAAAGTGCGACATCGCTCTGGTGTCGTCAATTTTGGGGTTACCTGGGTAAACAAGGTGTCAAAAGACGTGTCTTGACGAGGTCTATAAGACGGTGAAATTTTATTTTGAAAAATTCAAAAACTTTTCCGAAAAAGTGCAAAAATGTCGAAAAATGTTGTGATTTTTTACGGTCTTCTCAGCTTAAATCAACAATTTCTCAAAAACGAAAAACGATAGAGACAAAATAAAAAAAAGGTATCGGGGTAATTAGTTGGGCTACAGTTTACAAAAAACCGGATCTCGCTATCTATAACCGTTTAGGTGGTAGTAGCGCCCTTTTTATCGGAGTTGTCCGGCGCGTGGACTGGTGAGTCACGTAAAGTATTGATAACGGGTGGCCCAACTAGCACCGTAGCGTGTAAAAGACTCTCACATGAGTTGTATAAAGGTGTTCGTTGAGAATTAAATACTTAAGATTACCTGTAAAAGAGGCGTTACAGAGTCCTCTAACACCCTTATAACCACGAAAAAGGCCCACGACTTTGAGAGTAAAAGCTTTAGTTAAGCGTATAAAGTGGTGTCATCGAAGTGCTATAGAAAGCCTATAGAGCGGTGTCATTGAAGTAAACCATGAGAACTTATTTGTTTTATTGTCCATTCCAAATATCATTATCGATTGCGTGATGTTCTGATAAAGCAAATATATTTTTCTAAGATAAATTGTTTGACTCATGAAGTAGAAAGTTCCTTCAAGTAAAAGACTATGTTGATTTTTTTACATAGTTCGTCTTCTTGAACGTAGGAATAGCGTGGCTTGGGTAATGCGGATGATTCCACATCTGGCAGACGAAAGCGTGTGTGCAAAAGGCGAAAAAAACTGAGCATTGTTAAAGGGCGTAGTCCGCTTATAAAAAATAACGTTACTCGACGGTACCTGCTACTAACCCTTGTGTATCACTTGCGCAAAGAGATGTTTTCATTATAGTTTGCCCTATCTAAGTACATTTCCAATGTTCCAGAAGGTCGTGAAAGGCACGAGATCTGTGAATTTTTGTAGGACGTGTGCGTTGCTCCATTGCAATTAGTACGTTCTTTTTGTCACCTACAAAAAGTCGGTCACCGATTGTCGGTCATACAAAAAGTCTGTCGTGGGCGGGCACACTAATAAATATTAGTGATGGGCCGACTATAGTATTTGCCGACTAACCGACTAGCCGACTATTCGGTTTTAAAATTGCCGAATAGTCGGCCGACTATTCGGCAGTGCTGATCATACTCTAGGTATACTGCGTGACGTTTTAGTTGTTGTTTTCCCGCAGTGAAATGATTCTATCTTAGTAGTACAATAGATTAATGAAGCTTTTTTTAGTCAATTCAAAAGTTTTTCGATTGTGATAGACGAAACTCGAGCCAATAGTACTAGCTTCGTCGCGGACAGTCACCGGCCCGGAATAATTGCCCTTCGCGCTTATCAAAAAGTATAACTACATATTTAATAACATTTGTATTCCATTTTCCCTTCAAACCTAAAAAAAAATTAAAAAAATTCTTGCATGAATCGATAGTACTAATAAAGATTCATCTTTAGCCTTCTGCTGCGAAAAAACCGCCGTTGAGCATGGCCTGACGTGGTGTTTAATTTTTTATATTTGTTTGGTGTTTATGTAAGTAAACTTAATAAAAACACTAATGAATCGTCAATGATACAGAATGACTCTACTGCCGGCTTCAGACAGTTGAGGAAAACCGGCAAAAAACTCGATAGTTTCACTTTTCAATGGTTAAAAAATTATACAACACGACTTTCGCTCGCGTAGATTACACCCTGTAAAACACTATGAAACACGCCTGGGAGGTAGGTAACTTCCAAAATCGCTTCTTAGTGGAAACTTATATCCTGACCAAGAAAATAAAAAACCTGCTCTGGAGGTGCCACACTAGCTATGATTATAGCAACACTTGGTTGCTATGGTTATACTCACAAATATCTCACAATATCCAATAGTATCGCGCGTGAACATTCTTTGATAATATTGAAGGTGCTGAATACTTATTATTATAATTTATTATATTATGTCTATTAATTTTGCCGAATAGTCGGCGAATTTTGCCGACTAGTCGGCAGTGCCGAATAGTCGGCGAATGGTGCCCAATAGTCGGCTTTCCCGACTAGTCGGCGAATAGTCGGCCCATCTCTAATAAATATTTGGCCTACATTTGACCGCTATCTCATCTGATCATAATTGATGAAATAGTCTAGGTTGTTACATGCCTGTCTAGAAGGCACTTGGTAACTCGCGACTTGTGACCATTTTTTAACACAGACTCGGGCAATGAGTTATTCTGTTTTTACCATTATCTCCCTAATCCCCCAGGCTCTGGTGGAGAAGCTTCTCCGCAGCTGCCCACAAGTGGACACCATCTACTTACTACTCAGGAATAAGAAGGGGCTCACGAGTGAGGAACGGCTGAAAGACCTGTGTAACAACAAGGTAATAATGCTTTAGTTTGACAGAGCCATGCTGTATACAGTTCCTGTAAATACAAAATAGAAAAAGTAGGAGCAACGTTTATTCCAAATTATATCCCATTATTTCTATTGCGTAAGAGGTGATGTTGGGGACTGAGGGAAACACAGGTTGTTCAGGAAGCTTCTTTATTTCTCTTCTTGTTCCCATTTTTATGGTCGTACACTAAGGAATGCCATGCCCCCTTGGCCAACCCACATCACTTAAGTACCTCGGGGCAATACCTTAAAGAGAGCCGCTTAAAAGTTACATAATTTCGTTCTCATTTTTACTTTGTAGGCTCACATTATTTGCTAATTTTTATCTTATCCAATTAGAAATTACATGTTTCATACATGGTCTTAAAGTTTACGTTAATTCCAACTAGAAACATAAATAACTTACATATTTTAACCATTATTCTTATTGGAATTTTAAAATCTACGTAAAAAATTCTTACCAAACCACAAGTCTTACATATTCTACGGTTAATTCCTATTACATTTCTTAAGTTACTAATAAGATTTATATTTATTTTACATATTCAAGATAAATCCTACGTAACTATATACATTTTAATCAAATTAAAGCGTAAATTAACTGGTCGTCTCCGCTGTCCATAACAGGTGATGCAGTATTTTTATTTTACCACGGCCGCCAACAATGGACACAGTGGGAGAATCAGTCCCAGTATTTCTATCAATAGAAATACATAGTTTCAGGAATGGTGTATCTGTAAACCCGATTTCAGGACAAACTAGTTTGGCCTAGGCTAAACTAATTTAAATCAACACGTCGTGGACAGCTGATATACAATAATACATTTACATGTTTATCCTTTGAACAGTTTTCCTTTTCTTATGACGTTGTCACATTCAACTATCGTCAGTAATCCGACTTTACAGACAACCGATTTTTAACTTCGTCCATGCTGGTAATCAAATCGCAAAGCGGATCTTCCGGAATAATGCTAATCCCAATATTCCAGCTGTTCGAGTTGGTCCGCGAGAAGAACCCGGACGCGTTCAGGAAGCTGAAACTGATCTCGGGAGACATCCTGGAGGAGGGGCTCGGCATGAGCAACGACGACCGGGAGGAGCTGCAGCGACGGTGCCAGGTGGTGTTCCACAGTGCGGCTTGCGTCAGGTTAGAGACATTCTTCATCTATCGACGTCAGTTGGCAGACAGACACGCAGCTTACCTAATGGTAAGCTTTCACTGCGGCCTATTCCATTGAGGGACACTTCATCAGGAAGCGTCGCTCAATGTGCTGCTAGACTGTATGCTCATCTGATCTTCGAGCCTTTAATTTCAAGTGTACTGGCTCCCACAATAATACTGCCGGAACATAACCAGAACTATTATGGCGGCAGATTTCACCTGTGGGGGTGGTAGCTAGCCAGTCGGACTCTGAAAAAGCTCTACCACCAAACAGACTTTTAGGTGGGAATCGAACCCACTACCTCCGGGTTTTATACCCGAGCGGCTTAGCCACTGTTCCACGGAGGCGGTCAAAAGGTGTCACTTATCTTAAAAGGCGGTCCTTTCAAGACGAGTGAATACTTGTTACACGGAAAACTATCGAATGGTTATTCAAATCGAGTATTATATGGTAATTTTATTAGTTTTTACTCTCTCCGTAAGTCTAAGTTGGCGGTGTAAAAAATTGCCGAGCCTCGGAAAGAACATAAAGCCGTTAGTCCTGCGCCTGATCTCTCTTCGTTCGTGTCAGACTGCTGTCCCACACCGTGTTATGAGAGTAAAAAAATAAGGAGTGCCCGCTGCCCAAATGGTTATTATAGATCGTTTATTTTCAGGTTCGACCAGAAACTGAAAGATGCTGTGAATCTCAATACCGTGGGCACTCTGCGAATGCTGCAGCTTGCTGAAACGATGGAGAATTTGGAGGTCAGACTATTAACATTAGTAATATTGACGTCTACAATCTGACGTTCATTTGTAACCTTTGTGTGCCTAAATTGAATAAATGAATATACGAATAATACTGGTGAAATATTATCGACTTTAATCGCTTTATACATAATCAAACATTACAAATTCGATTAAAAGAAAACACTCTTATTTAGTTGCATCATGACGCGATTTAACCAGCACCTCAGCCGATAACTACACTTTATACTCGTAGGTGTGAAGTGCTGGCTAGATCACCGCCTCAAAAAATCAAAATACATGGAAGCAATTTCTTCATTCTATCCTTAACCACTCAAAGCCGAACCGGCACTCGCGTGCCGCTTAACAATAGATTTTCTATTGTGTCTGGTGTTCCGGGGCTAGAAGGATTAAATAAAATATTGACATCAAAACTGACACAAACGCAAAACACGCAATGAGATGGTATACCGACTGTGAGTGTTCAGCACAATGTGAAGTCTTAGGCTGGTTTTAGAGTCACGCTGACAATAGTTCTTGTAAAATAGTGACGATTTAAATATCTCTGGACATTAAATAAATAAATATCTCTGGACATTATTCACACAGCGCCATCTAGCCCCAAACTAAGCATTAGCTTGTGCTATGAGTGCTAGACAACGGATAAACATTACTTATATACTTTTTTTTTGTAAATACATACATATTATACATAGAAACACCCAGACCGATACAAACGGACATGTTCATGCACACAAATGTTTGTACCGTGCGGGGATCGAACCCGCGACCTCTGGTGTAATAGCCGACTTCTCGACCATTACACCAAATGGCTCGTCAAATTAATAAATAAATAAAGTCAATGGATTTAAACTGCATAGAAAACCGGCAGTGTATAATGCTACGCGCGCGCGTCAGCGTGACTTCCGATTTTTAAAACCACACCCACTGGGGTATACGGTGTATTGCGTTTCGTCATTTACAAACGTTACAAATACCTTCATGCTTTTTCGTTCACCGGCGCAAGTTTTGTTACCCATCGCAACTTTCTACTTGTCTTTCTTTGTTTCTACATATTAACCCTGGTTCGTGCAACACCTAATGCCAATTCTTCATATCTGTTATCTCTGGATCAAGAGACACTTGGTGACATTAAAATCCCCCAACTCCTCAGGTGTTCGTGCATCTCTCAACAGCGTACTGCCGCTGCGAGCTGGATGTGCTTGAAGAACAGCTTTACCCTGCGGTCCACAACCCTCGGAAGGTGATGGACATCTGCGAGTGGATGGATCAGCCGCTGCTGGACTATCTCGAGCCTGAGTGAGTGTGGAAGATCCAATGTTCCGTTAAAAGTTAAAGATCTTCCTGCGTCTATCCTGATTTAGAAAGAGTGAAAAGCAGATAGTTCATACAAACGCAATGTGCACGGCGTGTATGTTCGCGCCATAGAATCTACCCGTTTTTCATGCATTGAGGCTACCTCTGCACAAGGATTGCAAGTTGCACGACACGGCTTTTCGGTACCGTTTATGCGGCACTGAATAAAAAGTAAGCAGGTAGGTATAGTAGGCAATTATATCGTCGATTAAAATGCTCGTTGGAAGAAAGTGTGCACTAATGTAAACAGCATTTTGTCATTTTTCAGGTTAATAAAATCGGAGCCCAACACATACTCGTACACCAAAGCAATCACTGAAGACCTGGTCGCTGAATATGGAAAGAAGTTCCCCATAGCCATTGCAAGACCCTCTATCGGTGAGATAATTAGCAACCACCCTTAATTCTAAGGCAACTAACTGAGATGATATAATGTCCTCTAAGCCGTGTTTCGGCTACAGCGGCCTATTTCTACGATGAACCATCCTGGTGCGGAACATAACATAGTGGTGCAGTTTAAGCGCAAGCACTGGTGCACTCTCCAGTGATACTTGCATTCTCGACAGTAGTCTGACAGGACTGAAGAGTTTGAAGAGCCAGATTAAACCGACGACCCAATGTGAACCACACACTGACGATGACGATGTCTTAGAGGTGCTTAGGTGCTTCGTTGGATCCCCGTCTCCTCTAAACCAGCGTCCCATGGTCGCCATTAAGGGGGTTTCACCCCACGCTGGGGAGCACGATGTGGTACCATTCTTACGCCACTGTAGGAGATCTTATGCTTCCTTAAAAGTGGAAGAACTTCCTCAGAGCTAGATCGACTGTGCTCGGGGACCAAGGTTCAATGTACCATCTTTGGTTTGTTGTATATATGCAAGTGGGCGGAAATAACTCTGCTAGCGCGATGCAGGATCCCATACTATTTCGTGTTCGTAAGTCAGCGCCTTCTGTCATCAGTTTGTAGAACTGTTTGTAGAAATGAGAGCCAAAACCGGGGAGGGAAGGTTGGAATACCCATTAAACAGTTTTTTTTTTCTGTTTGTTTTTAGTGATAGCAGCGTGGAAGGAGCCTTTGCCAGGATGGGTGGACAACTTAAATGGACCCACTGGACTTCTCGTCGGCAGTGGCAAAGGTTGACATTGATTACCATTTAGCCTCAAATTAAGGGCTTTTCACAAAAGGGTAGTCTTAAAATGTCTACCTTCAATTTTGTTTCGTGATAGGTTTTCTTTGACTTTCGTTCGTTGCTACTGTTATAATTATATTATACAGGGTGACTTGAAATTAGTGAACACCCTTGTAAGGGAGTATAGTACAGGTCATTTGCAACAAATTTAGTTATGTATATGATTGTGTCAAAGTCAATTATTAATGAGATATTTCAATTTAAATATTTTTTTGAATAATCATAATGAGTCCTCTTTAGGCTGTATGGAATGTAGCAAATGAAAATTAATTAAAAACAGTCCAAAAAACCGATAGTTTTATCTTTATTTAAGTCTAAAGATAACTTATAATTATTTTTAAAAAAAGTTTAAATTGAAGTATCTCATTATTGATTGACTTTGGCACAATCATATTTTACATAACTTTTGTTGCAAATGACCTGTACTATACTCTCTTACAAGGATGTTCACTAATTTCAAGTCACCCTGTATATATTTTATCTATTACTTTAATGTTAATTGCACGTTTTTATAGATTTTTGTTTTTTAAAAGTCATTCTGAATTGTTTTGTCTCCAGGTGTGATAAGGACCATGCACTGTGAGCCGTCGTACAACGCGGACGCCATTTCAGTGGATGTGGTGGTCAACGGATGTATCCTCATAGCCTATGCTACAGCTCTGGATAAGTAAGACTAAAGAATCAAAATAAAATATCTTTAAAAATCAAAATCAAAATCAAAATATTCTTTATTCATGTAAACTTGTATCAAGTATTTATGAATCGTCAATTACAGAGTGACTCTACCACCGGTATCGGAATGCAGTCATCTGCCGAGAAGAACCGGCAAGAAACTCGACAGTTACTCTTTTTCATCGCCATGTTTGTTTACAATTTGTTTGTTACAATTATTGATTAGTTTTAGAATACCAAGCCATACAGTATAAAGTATAAGAATGAGACTATAATCGAGAAAAATCCGTGAGCCCTGGAAGACCAGTGCCCAAAGGTGGCACCTGCAGCACAAGTATGACGTATGTGCCAGCCATAATTTCACTCAACCATATTATAGGGAATGTAACCACCCGACACATAACGCCACCACCCCAAGCACATTTTAGCGAGCATGACCGATTTATTTATCTAAGCTTCAATAAAAGATAGAATTTCACTTACACTTCAAAAATATTCGTCAACTAGCGTTTGCTTCCGAGGTTTCACCCGCGCGCATTTTCTTTCTTCAAATATCCCTCTCTTCTCCCCACTTTTCTGGATTCAAAAGTACCCTATGTCACCCGGGAAAAGTGTAGTTTTCCAACAGTGAAAGAATTATTCTAATCGGTTCAGTAGTTTGGAAGGTATTCAAAACAAACAAACTTAGTAAAGTATAGATATCAATATTACACAGTGACTCTACCATATCTTCGGTATGTTAGTGTCTATCGAGAAGAACCAGCAAAAAACTTGATAGTTAGGTACGTACCTACATCTGATAATATTCCTTCTTCAATCGCCAATATTTTTAAAGAATTATTAATTATTACCAGGTGGTAGGTTCCTGTACTGGGCCGTCTAGGTGGGTACCACCGCAGTGCCAGAAATCCCTTGAAATAGAAGTGTGTCAAGCACTTCTGTGTTTCGGGGAAAGGACACTGTAGCTAGTGAAATTACTGGGTATATGAGACCTAAACTGGTCGTCTCGGTGTAGCAGGCGCAGGGCGGTGCCAGATAGTAACTGCTTTTTCGCACTGAACTGTCTAAGGGCAGACGTGGCGCTCACCATCGGGTGTACGATCTGCTCGTCTTGTATACACATTGCAATAAAAAAAAAATACACATACTCAACTAATTTTGATATTGGCTGTTAGTCTTCCCAACAAAAAAAAAAATAGAAATACATAAGTACCTTCACTATCAATGTTTTTTTTTTTCCAGACCAAGAGAAGTGAGTGTGTACAATGTGACGCTTTCTGGTGTCATCAAGATCTCCTGGGGAGAAATCATTGAATTGGGTAAGAGCGAACGTTTATGAATTATTGTTTATAAGCAATCGTCATTGTTTATAAGGCATCTCTTTCTATCACCACACCGCTACCCATCGACTGGGACTACTGGGAGGTCATCCTCAGACTTAAAACTAAAGTGGTCGCGTACTGTTTAACCATTTGAACGCCAAAGCTACGAACGCACTGTCATGTCCTGTACGCCAGAGCTGGGTTATTCTTTAATGTAGAATGTAAGGAAAAAATACCAGTAATCGTTTTAAAAATATTTATTTCATATTCTTAGAGGCAGGGTTTTTGTCAAGACGTCGTTGGCGCACAGGGCCCGTAGTACAGGTGCTTGTCAAGTTTATACGACTTTGGCGTCCAAAAGGTTAAGAATAACTTTCTCCCACGTACTACGCTTGTACTGAGGAATGGCCTAAGGTTTCCTCAAGAGACTTTAGCATGGGGTTGTTCAAGAAGGGCTTAAACGATCAAAGATAATCTAAACTCGTATTTTAAGATTACAAAGCTTACTACTGTATCACAGACAATATTATTCTGTTTTAGGCAAGAAATGGGTAGAAGTGTACCCCCACACAGTGGCCCTGTGGCGAGCTGGTGGCAACATCAAGTCTTACCACTGGCAACACCAACTATGCGTCTTCTTTTTCCATATCATCCCAGCTTACGTAGTGGATGGTCTATTATTCCTTCTAGGAAAGAAGACTTTGTAAGTACAACGCTGTCTATTAGAAAAAAGAACTATTTTGTTTACGTAACGTGAAGATAGATGGCGCTAAAAGCGAGAATGCTTTTACCGCCAACTTTTAGCGAATAGTAAAACTAAGTTCTTCGCCTTCTACTATCGTGAACGTTTTAGTTTATTACATTACTGTTAGATGGCGCTGTCTACGTATTTATTTAACGCCATCTCTCGTTGAATAGATGAACTAAGTTCTTTCCCTTCTTCTACCATGAACGTATTAGTTTATTAAATGAGTGGTAGATGGCGTTGTCTACATTTTTGTTTTCAAGGCCATCTTTTGTTGAATAAATGAACTTCTTCGTCCTAAGCTATGATGAAAACGTTTTAGTTTATTAAGTTATTAATAGATGACGCTGTCGATTTTTTTTTTTAATGCCAGTTTTTTAAATATCTCATTCTCATATTTCTAATTTTATCGCAATTTACTAGAAACAACCCTAGAATTTGTAAATAATTAAAAAAAAAAATTTATTATTATTACATATAAATAATTTATTTTCAGCATGGTAAATGTTCAAAAACGTATCAGCCATGGTCTCAACGTGCTCCAGTACTATACAACGAAAGAGTGGCACTTCAGGAATGACAAGTAATACCTACTTATTTGATATTTTTATACTTCATAATCTTTTTTGATATTCATTTTCATTTGACCACCTCCGTAGAATATTGGCTAAGCCGCTCGGAAATAAAACCTGTAGGTCGTGGGTTCGCTTCCCTCAATAGGTCTGGTTGGTAGAAAGACTAAGACTTTTTCAGTATCCGACTAGGCTAACCACCTCCACAGGTGAAATCTGCTGCCATAACAGCTCTGGCTGTATTCCGGTAGCATTAATGTGGGAGTCAGTACACTTGAAATCGAAGATCACATGAGCCTATATAGGTACAGTTTGGCAGCACATTCGACGCTTCCTTGTGAGGTCCCCCAACCGCTTACCTACTACGGCTGCGTGTCTGTCTGCCAACTGCTATAGCATAAAAATACGTGTGGCACTCGGGCACTGCACAGTAAAGCTATTACATAGCATTTTTTTATCAACTTATGCTGCAGACTTCAGCACAGTGTGTGTGTGCGTGCGACTCGACGTATGCGTGTAGACTGCATAAAATTTTTCTATGGTAGACTGTACGCTCGCACGGATCGAAACGAGATAACCGGCAGCTCACAAACACCGTTCCGATGTCTGCCGAACTGACACAACGTTAGTTAGACAGGGTAAGTGCCAGGTATTTTCGTCACCATAGAAATAGGTATTATGCGTAGTAATATTAGCTCAATGTTCGTCACAAAGATTTTCGTTACGGAATTTCTTGATTCGGTCGCCGCGTTCAAAGCTCGCAATAAAAGCTATGCAATAGCTTAAACCTTAAACCTCCTCTTACACCCTCAGGTTCCTCTCACTCCGCAAGCGTCTGAGTCAGGAAGAGGACCGCACGTTCTACATCGACCTGCACGGACTTAGTCCGGACCTGTACCTCAAGCACTACGTGATGGGCACGCGCCAGTACGTCTGCAAGGAGGATCCGTCTACTTTGCCGAGGGCTAGGAAGCTTGCTAAGATGTGAGTTGAAAATTATTTTTTTATTATTATTTATTTATTAGGTCACCAACAATAAATAAACAGGATACAAAATTACAATCGAAAACATCTCGGGTTTGTAATTAATGAAATAATGTAATGATAAGTAAAGTCTAAGCACAGATTATATTCTGTGGTACCAGGCCGAGATCTCGGGGTCCTGGGTTCAATTCCCAGGTCAAGCACAATTTGTGTCAGTTTTTCGGACATAGGAAATCTGGATTGTGATCACCAATCCGCATTAGGCTTGGATTAAGCCAATACCTATCATTGTAGCGATGACTTGATTCCAATGATTCCTTTGCCCTGCAGTGGGACAATATTAAGCTGATACTTTACTTTCTTTTTTCCAGCCGCTACGTGGTAGACGTAGTATTCAGAACGCTGTTCTTCATCTTCCTGGCCTGGGTCCTGTACTCCTACCGCGGAGTGTTCGCCTCATGCGTGGAAACCCTGGACTACACGCTCAAGAGCCTGCCCCCCATTAGTAACGTCAAAGCAGAGGAGACGTAGGGGAGGAGAATATGTGATAGGCGCCATTTTGTTTTTATGTAAGATGATTTTGGAAAGGTTTTAATGCCCTCCCCATCTGTTTATGAAGCTACGTGAATAAAAATCACCCATGCCCCATCCCCTTTTATTTAATGTTTACTACCTGAGAATGTAGGTAAGGGAAAAAGATTGTATATAATAAAATTTTCTCAAAAAGCACTCAGTATGCTGGATTTTTTTTTAAATTTCCTATTACCGCGTTTACATTCAGCCATTTCCGTTGCTGCTTGCCTTGCCATACATATTTCCCCGTATATTGATGTGGCAACGTCAGCGGAAATGAGTGTTTACATTGCCGCTTCATATGTATTTTAAATTCGACTCTGGGCCATGGATAACGTGGAAATTGTCGCAGCGTCGGCGCTCTGCCTTTTAAGTTTAATTAATTATTTAAATGTTTAAAAAAAAAATAGAATTCAAAAGAGACGTCGTCGTCAGAGGAGATGGTGGATGATAGCAATTCATCGTAATAGAACAATAAGTATTTTTAAAGATATTAAACGACTGAACGAGAGAGCAACATGTAAACACACGTTGCCGCTCGCATTGCCGCGCTTTGATGTCCGCTAGAAAAACCGCCAAATGGGGGATAGCCGGGCAATGCGAACGGCAACGTCAAGGCAATGGAAATGACCTGTTTACATTCTCGCGTTTCCCAGTTTATTCCCAATGTTGCCGCGGCAATGGGCTGAATGTAAACGCGGTATTTAGCCATGGCATGACATGGTTGACTTTCCCATAAATCGTCTTACTAATAAAAGAAATGGATTGGCCCTAATTTATGTAGTTCGCGGGTAGGGAATTTGTGTTTCTATCTGTAATACATTTTATTAAAATAAGATTAAGCTTATTTTAAAATAATAATAATGTACAGAACGGAAAAGTTTTAATATTACGACTAAGATGTTACTTGCACGTTGTAACAGTCATTACCAAGAAAAAACTTTCCAGCAGCCAAAGAAAGAGTTTCTTAAAATATTTTATTTAATATTTTTCATTAAAATTAAATATTAGATTCAATTTTGACATTTTGATTTTTTGGTTGATAAAAATCACAATGTATGATACAGTGCCAAACCTAGCCTACCAAAATAAAATGATCAGGGAAAATAATTACTAACGCAAATGACTGAAGTACTGAACATTTATGAAAGATCTTAGTTAGAGTACTAGAACTAGTAATAAAATAATTATTCTAAGTTATAGAGATGTATATTATTATACCACTGTGCTATTTTAAATGTAGGTATATTTCCTACGACGTATTATATTTTGTAAAATTTATTTTATCTCTTCTATTTATATTGTGTTTAGGTATTTAATAAAAGTGGTTTTTGTTTATTTGTTGTGTATTTTTAATTCCATGACTTATGCATCATTTGGTTCTATCACGTTTCATAAATAATTCTGACTAAATATTAAAAGTATTTTTACACCGCTGTTTTGATTTAATAGGTAGATTTTTTAAGACAAGACAAGAAAAGAGCAATTTAATGTTAAATATTATTTGCCGCAGTCACATTGCATTCCTTCAAAGGTGAAACGAAACGCTACCAGGTGCATTCATTCACGTGATTTTCATTCATTCGCGCTGATAAGGATGTGCTTTCATAATTTAGTAGATTAATAATCGATATTAAACTGATTTAAATCGAATACATAATATTGTAAAATTAACAGGATAAATCGGTAAAACTATAATTTTATTGAATAATGTTTGAGATTTATTTGGCACGACGACCATAGTTTCTTATAAGAAATTAAATGTTAACACAAATGCCGCAGGCCTTTTTATAATTTGAAATTTCAACATCAAGCAAATACCTACGTGAGAACACAACTTCTTAAAGAAATAAACACGGAATCAAAAGTATAGTTACTTAAATCATCGTAACATTTAAACATTTCCATTTTCACATCACAATCTAACTATGCGCTAGGTAGGTCGAACAAATCTCATGCAGGAAAAATATTTATTTCTGTGATAAACTTTGAATTTGACCTTAGTCATGTTGTTGGTTGTTGCCCAATACCTGGTTCTATATATTAATAATTAGAATCGAATAGACTTTATATTAATAAAATGAAATCGAATACTGTTATGAAATTACAATGCCCCGCACTAGCCTGCAATCTTTGACGGACGAACTGTCAAAAGTGTCAAAAAAAAGAACTGAAAGAATTTTCTCAAGAAAATCCTTTGATAATTTTAATTTGTTTTTACAATAAATTAGTGTTATTAAAATGTCTGACAACAAAGATACGCCTAAAAAGGAGGTCGATCCCGAACTGGACGACTTACTTGACAGTAAGTCGATTTTATTTAACCAAGTATTGGATTACACAATTTCCTAACCTATTACACGACTGCATAATTAAATACTAATTTAAACTTTGACCGTAGATCCGCATCTTTTTGTGGTTATATGGCTAGTGTTTAAATGATCAACAGCTGCAGAATCATTATTAAAAATACCTATGATAGTTTTATGTTAAACCTTTTAAAATTACATTATAATCATATCTGAAACTAGCCTTCCGCCCGCGGTTTCACCCGCGCGTAATTTTCTTTTTTAAATACCGTCCCTTCCCCCCACCTTTCCGGGATCTAAAGTACCCTATGTTCACCGGGGATAGTGTAGCTTTCCAACAGTGAAAAAATAATAATTGAAAAATTATTATTCAAATCGGTTCAGTAGTTTCGGGGCCTATTCAATACAAACAAAGAAACATACAAACAAACAAACAATCAAATCTTTCCTCTTTATAATATTAGTATAGATAAAAACTATAGGTTCTTTACAAGCCTAATGTAGGGTAAATACCTCCGAATGTAAGATATAGCGTTGCCAGGCGTCCGGATGAAGCCGGACATAGGTAAGCTTTTCCAAAATCAACAGCTTTTGGTAAGCTTTTTACATTTCGCAAACAAGTGAGACTTTACATAAAAAAAAATTGTGGTTCCTATTAATACGGAGACAAAATCCTCAATAATATAGGGTGTCCGGCTTTTCTACACAAAATATGTATGGCCAAATTGGCTGGTCTGTCCGGCTATTAGGCTTGGCAACCTGGCAACCCTACCTCCATAAATGAAATTCTGCACTTCAAAATGTATCAAATTAATGTAGAAGAAATTACCAAGACTACACAAATGTTTGAAAAAATATTGAATAATGTACTCTATTTGTGGACGGATAGTTTTACAGTTTTGCACAATTTTATTTATTTATTTAAATAAATACTGTCCGTTTTTACAGTTTTGCACAATTTTTTCTAAATTTTCTTAATAGAATCAGTCAGGAAAATTAAAAAAATTAGATTTTTAGATTTTAACAGTGGGCAGACCGCTAGTTTCTCCCTTTCACAGTGGAGATTTACTCGTAGTTAGTATATCCCACAAGAGGTCACTTTGACATATCCTTAGTCATTTTTACAAGTGCCAAGGGTTGTGGGGTCAAATCCCACCCAGTACTTAGTAATATTATTAGATAAATTTGTGTTTGTCCTGTGTCCTGTGTATTTGTAGTCCAGTCAGCTTCAATAATATCTATGCGCCCAAAGTACTCAAAAATATCGTGGCATTTAAGGAAAATGCACTCAAGTAAAACATAATTTTTAGTGACATAAAGTCTTTTACAGCGCCAGTCAAATATGTCTTATAACTCAGTAATTATAAAGTACAGTTTTCTTTGATGCCAAGATATTTTTGACTACTTTGGGCGCTTAGATATTATTGAAGTTTACTGTACCTTCGATGCTTCTGATATTCATAACAGAAGTTCCTATGATGTTTACCTTAGGATCGCATCAATGTACAGTCAAAAGCACGTCAGACGTAACACTTTGGACTTTGTACCGCTCTTATGTCGGGGGCATAAGCGCTATTTTCGAACTGCAAGTGTATACCGTGATGTGCTGTTGACTGTACCTATGTGATATCCTTCATTATCATCATTTCAGCACAAAGACGTCCACTGCTGGACATAGGCATATCCTTAAATATTTAGAAATACGGAATGTGTAATATCAATACTAAGCAAATGAAATCTAGTACTTGTTTACGCAGTAAATTAATGACTGGTGACAAGTTATGAATACATGAATAATTACAACCATCTTTAACGCTACCTGCATAATTACATTGCTTAGTAATATAGTTTCTAATTAGTATTCCTACATAGTTTACCGTACTGTAGAGCTAGCTCACGAACCACTAGCGAAAAGTGAAAATTAATACACCAAGCTTGAAAATGAGAGGATCCTATAGTCTGGCAGTACGTTGAGCGACGCTTCCTGGTGAAGTGTCCCTCAATGGCATAGGCCGCAGTGGCTGCTTACCATCTGGTGGGCTGTGTGCATGTCTGCCACTTGATCTAGCTAGAAAATATGAACGAACTAGCGGCCGCCCGCGGTTTCACTGGCGTGGTTCCCGTTCCCGTGGGAATTGATCAAAATCTATGCTGGAGGATGCCTACGTCATAACATCTACCTGCATGCCAAATTTCAGCCCGATCCGTCCAGTGGTTTGGGCTGTACGTTGATAGTTATCTATGTCAGTCAGTCAGTCAGTCACCTTTAAGTTTTATATATATAGATGGAGTAATTCGTATGGGAATGCAAAAATAACACACTATTTCTTGTTTTGAAATACTTTTCACTTTACGATTTTTTCTGTGCTAGCCCTATTGGTTGGTTAAATACTGGGAATCTTCAACATGTGTCTCGGTGGTGCAGTGGTTAGAAGACGCTCTTGAAAGTGATGGTCATGCCTTAGGTTTTTCTCTGTCGCCAGCCAGACGGGACTACTGCTTGACGACACTGTGCTGTGAATTTTGTTCAAGGATAAATAAATACATATAAATAAATAAATATTGGACAACATCACATACATTGATCTGACCCTAAAGTAAGTAGTAGTGTCAGAAACAACGAAGGTACACCACAAATAAATACTTAGATAGATAGATAGATATATACTTTATTGCACAACACGCAACATAAAAAACATGTAACATAAAACAACTGTACAATACAGGCGGACTTATCGCTAACAGCGATCTCTTCAAGTCAACCTTAGGATAGAGGAAAGTATGACAAAAAATTTGAACAAGATAAAGGGCAGTGCAAAAATAAAAATATGAACTAATGAATTCAACAAACAATTGACTCCAAACTTCTTAAATAAATAAATACACATATACTACTAACACTACATAATTTAAACACATATAAATACAATAAATAAATGTTATACATACTTAAATAAAGATAAACATCCAGACACAGAACAAACACAAATGTTCAGCACATGAGTGTTTGTCTTGGGTGGGATTCGAACCCACGACCTTTGGTGCATAGGGCAGGGTCACTACCAAATGCGCCATCGGGCCAGTCATCCTATTATAAAAGAATTTTTTCAATTATAATAATGGAGAATGTCCACTAGTTTCGATTTTTAACTTTTCCTATAATAGTCCATATGAAATAAAAAAAGTGTGTATAAAAATTATTTCGATATGTGTCACTTAGTTCCCGAGATATTGAATTTTAAACGGCGCGAGTGTTGGCCGGCCGGAGCTCGTTGCGGTGACGTCACTTTACACCCTCTCACGCAGTACGTTGCGCGCTCCGGTACGGTTATTTCGTAGTGAACCGTACCGGAGCGCGCAACGTGACGTCATCGTACTGCAGCGCCAGCTAGGGCATTCAATATTCGCCCAAAATTGGTATTCGGATATTTCGAATACTAAAAAATGTGGTATTCGAATACTTCGGATAAAACGAATTTTTCGAATACTGCTAAGTGAATGTCAGTAAATTAAAATAACGACATTATGAGTACTTAAACGTTTTAATTAAGAACCATATTACACAATCAAAGTTACTTATTAAGTGAAAATCATATTAAATTTTCTGAAGTGGTCAAAATTTGGAAAAACAATTCTTTCTTGTGTTTATAACCCTTTACACCCGAAAAAAAAAGGTGACAATTCTTCAATAAAACTTTACTCAGGGGAGTCAGGGGTTATTTTGGAGCTTAAGTCATATCGTTTTCTTTCAGTTGGTCTTATAGGTCTATATTGTTTGTTTGCCAGGAGTCGGATCATTTTCAATATCTTCGTCACGACGACGGTCTCTATCAGTGATGTTGGTTAAAGTGTCAGCTACGCTGAAATGAAAATCAAGTAGTGACAGGATGTCTTTCCTTGAATAACCATAAGCTGTGCAATCATATTTTTAAAGTCGCCAAGAGTTAACAATTGCCAGGTCCAAAAAATGAAAAAGGACTTTTAAAGTCCACTTCCTTGTTTTAATGAAGGTTCTGTAGTATTCCATTTGTTGGTCTAGAATATCTACACCGCCCATATTATTATGTATATTGGTGGTACAGTTGCACAACCTTTTTATCCTACCGTTTGACAAGAGTGCCGGACGAAGATCCTGTACAGTTTGACGCCACAAACTTATATTATCTTTCCATTACCGATAACGGTCGAGTCCCTGGTATAGTGCTGACTTTCGCCACGAGCCGTTTCTGAATCTTTTTTAAACTCGGTCCGGTATGCGGTTGAGCATTATTGTGCCTGTACTGTGTATGTTCCTTCGATCCATCTCTTCCACTAGCGGAACTGTAATAAAATAAAGATCATGGAATACGCAACTTCCTGAAGGGACACTAATTTTGGTCAAATGCAAAACCACGGAAGGTCCAGACCTAGTGGAGTGTCTTCGAACATTGTTTTGGCGCTTCTGTAGATCTTAAAATCAAGCATTAGACCTTCACTCGTCGTCAGTACAAATATTTTTTTCAATCTGACAGGTCTTGGTTTATTTTTAACCACCTGGCATAGAGCACAGCGTCCACTGAAAGGGATCATGTGTGTTCATATTATATTGAATAATCAGATGGAACTCTTTCCAGTTTCTGCAGGTATCATGAACCGTATTTATCATGGGCTATACTTTCCAAAGTGGTTTGTTCTTTTCTGTTTCTTTGGCTGGTCATGATCAACTACATAATATTATATGGGAATTGCGTATGGTTATAAATCGGTTACGAACTATTTTGTCAGCAATAAGCCCTAATTTAGATTAGTGCGCCAGTATATACGCAAGCGTGGGTAAGGCATCCCATGAGAATATGTACACCGAAAACTTTAGAAATTTCGCTTCTATTAGTTTTTAATTCTTGGCCAGTTTTACGCATGTAGTATAAGTTTGTACACCTAGCAATCTCTTCATAAAATATGTTATCAAATTACCTTGTCACAGAGGTAGATTGAATATTCATATGGTTTGAATGTGAAATCGGATACACGCGTTTTTTAAACACTGCAACAGTTAATATTATATGCTTCTTAATCTTATTCGCGATCGGATAGTTTTACCAATACAAAATAGGAAAGTATTCGTATTGTTCGAAAAATCCGAATAATTATATAGATACTATTCGAATAGTAAAAGTGGCGAATATCCGAATAAAACGGATATCCGGATATCCGAATTGAATGACCTATCGCCAGCATGGCCGACGCGCGGCGAACGGGATTTTTAAATGTCTATAAAATACAAACTAATTGATATTTTGGCATGAAACAAAAATTATCTGTTTATATTCACATAGGCTTTACTGTGACAAAGTTACAAGCTATTTCGCATACCTAGTAACATTCTCTTCCCCCAGGTGCCCTTCAAGAGATGACGAAGAAGCAAGAGTCTCCCGGCAACCCCGAGGATTCAGCAGATCCTCAGAACATGTGGAGTGAGGAATTCATCAAGGAAGCGGCGGCGCAGTTCGAGACAAACATGGCTGCCATACTGGGCAGCTTTAGTGGAGTACCAGGTCAATATGTTTCTTATTATGGTCACTTCAGGCCACTTATGTCAAATTGTCAAATCTAGGATCATAAAGAACGACAAACTTATCTGCCCCCCTAGACAAGCGGCATTTATGACGTTCGTTATAGCTCAATTTGCGATAGCGAATGTCAAATCCCATACTTTCAACACGTGACTTTTCTATGGCATCTGTCAAATCCATACAAATTGGACTTAGCGAAATTCGCCAGCTATGAGGCGATGTCATCTTGTCTAAGCCCCCTGTTCCGGTGACGGCGTCGCTACTGTCGATTTAGAACTGTCATTAAATATTGATTTTGCATTGCATTTCACGTAGTTCCAATTTTGGTTACCGGAACAGATAAGTTTGTCGGTCTTTAGTCGAAGCGGACTGTGAGCTCCTTACTGGATGTAATCGGGAATACACTGAGATGATGATATTATGGTCACTTTAGTTGTCACTGTTGTCAGATCTTGCACGATGATTTGGACGCTTGCTTTTTGTTTATCCTGCCATTGATTCATACTTTTAGATATAAATGCATTTCTCCTATTAATTACAATTTATTATACTTTTACAATATTAGGAATTAAGTAATCGGCGTTAAACATTGCAAGCGCGGTAAAATCTATCTGTCATCCCCCGGCTAGTGCGGAGCACCGTACGCGGTGACCATAGTGATGTGTAATTCGATTCTACCAATTATTCGTCTAACAATACAGATTTTTTAAAGTAATAAAATGGTATCTTTTATATTTCAGAGGATCAGATAACACAAGAACAAATCGCACAGACGTTCTCCAAAATGGCGGGTGAGTTCAAATATTTTTTTTTAAAGATGGTGGGGGCTTGAATCTCTATTTCAAGCGTCCAGTACTCTCATAAAAAACATTAGTAAATGAAAGATTCGTCTGCAATAAACTATCTTCCTTAAAAAATTATGTAAGCCTTTTTTTGTAACTAATATTATATTTAATATGTTTTCTTGTGTAGAAGCGGCCGCACAGGTGTTGAAGCCAGGCACTCAGGCCGGAGACGCTGCGCCTCCCCCCGCAGAAGACCCCGCAGTGCAAGGAAAGATTGATGAGGTAATTACATGGTAATTACATTACATACACTTATAACACTAACCAGTCCGTCCCCTTATCTACTACTAGCCTTCCTCTCGCAGTTTCTCCTGCGCGTAATACCTTTTTTCAAATATCACCCCCTTACCCCCACATTTCCGGGATGAAAAATACCCTATGCTCACCGGGATTGTGTAGCTTTCCAACAGTGAAAGAATTATTCAAATCGGTTTAGTAGTTTCGGAGCCTATTCAATTCAAACAAACAAATCATTCCTTTTTATAATATTAGTTACTTATATAGTTGAAGAAGTCATGGATATTTGCTTGTTTTATTGTGGAGTATATTAATACAGGGCAAAATGTACTTATAAAATAAAATATTTTATTGTACACCATTGTTTATCGATACTATCGATAGTCATATCGATATTATAATTATTTTCCAACAGTATCGATAGACTATCGATATTTTATAATGTTGCTATCTTCAACGTAAATTGACACATCGCATAAACTATCTTTATAACATAACATAAATATTCCTTATTGCACACAAACAAATAAAAATTAGAATAAAAAGAATAAAAATGTGAACAATATGGGTAATTTATAGTTATGAACAATAATCTATTATTTCAGGTATCGGCAGCGATCTCACAGACCCTACAGAACCTAAACACTAACTCCGAGAACCTCCAGACTCCGATATCAGATCAAGACCTAGCCAATATGTTCAGCAGTTTCAACCTAGGCGGCGAAGGAGGAGCTCAGGTAATATAATAGTGTTACAGAATATCTCTCTGATTGATCAGAATTCAAAATTAAAATCTGCTTTGCCCAAAGGTTGACTGATAGAGAATGCCATTAGGCATTAAGTCCGCATTTTGTACTCTTGATTGTGCAATAAAGTATAAATACGACGTTGGAATAGATACTAGATCGATTTCGATGGAAACATAAAATTGTCGTTTTTAGTATTTTCTTCGCAATTTTTCCATATTTTCTCATCGTTTAAACCTTCCCTGGACTTCCACAAATATTTCAAGACTGAAATTAGTCAAATCGGTTCAGCCGTTCTCGAGTTTTAGCGAGAAGCAATTTATTTCTATATATATAAAACTCAAAGGTGACTGACTGACTGACATAGATAGATATCAACGCATAGCCCAAACAACTGGACGGATCGGGCTGAAATTTGGCATGCAGGTAGATGTTATTGTTAAAATAAGTGTAACAAAATACCAAATTGATTACTGCTAGCGCCATCTGTTATAATTACCTGTAAACTTATAATGTATGTAATATGAAACTAATGAACGACCGGTGAATGATTGAGTGAAGTGAATGTGTGACCGAAGCACAGATATTTGAAAATAAAGTTCAGTTGATTGCAAACAGGGTTACCAGATCTCCTGATTTCTCAGAAGATCTCCTGATTTTTGTAAGATTCTCCTGATCTACTGATTTTATCACATAATCTCCTGATATTTGTATTTTAAAATAATTACCTATATTTTTGTAGCGTCAGCTTCTATTTTACATTTTTTATTCTTTTATAAATGAGATAAGCTTAATACAGAACGTATCTGAGTCTTCTGACTTTGCTACTAATTTCTAACATTATGTCAATGAAATGAACACTCTATAATAGACCGTAATACAATCACTTAAGAGTGTTTTTGAAATAAGCTTCAATCGATCGCCGATTCTTCAAATCGTATTGTTGATGTAGTCGTGTGTGTTGTGTAGGTAAAAAATTTGATTGAATGAGCTTTCCTTAAAATAGCGCCACAGTTGATAGGCAATTTTTTCAAATAAATTTGACCTAAGCTAAAATAAGAAACAAGTTGAGCACAAAAGTAATTGCCGGTCTCTTGAGGACTAAGTAAAAACATAGGTACTTATTAAAAAATCAAAATTGTTATGACTTTCCCATATGCAGTCAAATTACTACAAAAATGAAAAGCCATAATAGGGATGGCGATCTGAGATCGATTAATCGAAGAATCGATTTTTTGAGCCAAAATGATCGATTTTTTAAATCGATATGTAGTACTGAATCGATTCAGTGAATCGATATTTCACCCTTGAAAATCGACATTCGATTTTATTTTATGTTTTGGTATAAACCAAAAAAGTATTTACAATTAATTTAATGTAAGTACGCGTATTATAAGAGTGCTGCCGGCTGCCGGTTAAAGGATTATTCGAAAACTCGCGAAATGGCTGAATGTTTGGATTCCTGCGCCTTTCTTTAAGTAACGTTTGTAATCTTTGACTTTTGTCTGTATCTGTGACTGACATTTCTTGTTGCGTCATCATTTGAGGTCGGATATTCGGATGCATTAATTATTTACCTAAAGTTCATTTTTGCTACAATATTATGGAAGCGCCTTCTTAAAAATATTTTTTCCTTATTAATCCCGCGATTCCGGCAAATTAGTACATGCGAATCTAGTCGATATCACGGTGGGAATTGACGTCTTTAGCATGTGGCATTTTTTTTACCGACTTCAAAATAGGAGGAGGTAATATCCGATTGGATGTATTTTTTTTATATATGCCCGGCCATTTCTCCGTCCTCTGTGAATTCGTATGATAAAAATCTTTTGAAAATTAAAGAAAAAATATAAGGCAATCTTTATTTATGTTATAAAAAATTTTATTTGTCAAATCCAAAACCCCCAAATTTTTTTGATACAAAAGTGCACTCCATATTAACACCTTAAAATAAGTAAATATAGCTACACACGGCACACACCCGATTTGATTCAATAATAAAAAACTAAATTTATCGATCGAGTCGATTTTATCGATACAAAAGTGCTTTCAATGTTATGACAATACCTCAACTTGAGGTAAATATGCATCCGAATATCCGATCTTTATTTATAATACATTATAAATCAACTTGAAAAAAAGATCGATTTTTCAGAAATCGATCTTTTTGGCCTCGATTTTTTGTGGATCGATTCATTGGGCCACGATTCGAATCGATTCAAAAAATCGATTTTTTTCGGAAAGAATCGCCATCCCTAAGCCATAATTATGTGACAATAATTTGTGAAATTATAAGTATTTAATTAATCTCCTGTTTTTTCACATCAATCTCCTGATTTTTTTACCCCAATTTCCTGATTTTTGAAAATTTGATCTGGCAACACTGAAACCACAACAGCGTTTTAATAGGTTATGGGCCCAGTCCCGCAAAAATCAGTTAATTAAGTGATCAATCAGTGCAATTGTAGTAAATATGTCGACTAATTACTTGGCGAACATCCCGAAATTGAAAGGTCGCGAAAATTACGACGACTGGTGTTTCGCAGCGGAAAATGTACTCGTGTTAGAAGGCATGGCGGACGCTATCAAGAAGCCATTAGCAGAATCGGTTACATTGGTTCAAAAAGCAGAAGATATGAAGGCGAAAGCAAAACTCGTTTTAACAATCGACGCTTCTTTGTACGTTCATATCAAGCAATGTGCAACGACGTATGATTTGTGGAGAACTCTAAAGAATATGTTCGACGATTCTGGATATTCCCGGAAAATTAGTTTGCTTAGACATCTCATCAGTATACGCCTAGAAGACTGCGATTCAATGACCAGCTATGTTAGCCAGCTTATGGAAACCGCACAGAAGCTACAAGGAACTGGTTTTGAGATTAATGACCAGTGGATTGGATCACTGATGTTGGCCGGATTACCGGAGAAGTTCGAACCAATGATTATGGCAATCGAACATTCAGGTATCAACATAAACGCAGACGCTATAAAGACAAAGTTATTGGATATGAGTTACGAGGTTAAGTCGGAAGGTGCATTTCTGGCGGGAAAAAATTTTCATCATCGAAAATATGGCGGCAGTCATAAAAATCAACCCACTCACTCACAGTATGGCGGCGGCAGTGGAATGAACGGAAACCGAACGTATCCGTCAACTGTCAATGTCAGTGAAGGCGGGAATGCTGGCAATAACACTTCAGAAAAAACGAAAATAATTCGTTGTTACAAGTGCAAGCAGTCTGGACACTATAAAAATCGATGTCCACAAGCAGAAAAGCCAATAACGAATGCATTTAGTGCAGTATTTCTCACAAGAAGTTTCAGTCAAACCGACTGGCACTTGGATTCCGGCGCAAGTACTCATTTGGTTTCCGACAAGAATTTGTTGTCAAATGTTTGTGATCAACCCAAGATTAAGGAGATTGTTGTGGCGAATAATACAATCGTGCCTGTTGAATGCTCAGGAGATCTTCAGATTACGACGTGTGTCGGAAGTAAGACCTACGAGATAAATGTAAACAACGTTTTGTATGTGCCAAACCTGACTACCAATTTACTATCAGTGAGCAGAATAATTGCCAACGGAAACAGGGTCGAAGTAGATCGACATGGTTGTTCAATATATAACTCACAGAATGACTGCATTGGTGAAGCAAAATTAGAAAATGGTGTATACAGATTAAACGTGAAAACAGAGAAAGTGTTTGCAGCATCTGCAAAAGTATCAAGTACAACTTGGCACAGGCGTCTTGCTCATATGAATGCCACAGATATGCAGAAATTGAAGAATGGAACAGTTGAAGGTGTTAGTTACAATGACAAGTGTGATATCAGCAGAAATAGCTGTACTGTTTGCTGTGAAGGGAAGCAAACAAGACTACCATTCCCTCATAGTGCCAACAGAAGTAGTGGAGTCCTGGAACTGGTTCACACAGACTTATGTGGGCCAATGGAGAACCTGTCATTGGGAAAAGCCAGGTATTACCTACTGTTTGTAGATGACTATAGCAGGATGTGCACTGTCTATTTTCTGCGAGAGAAAAGTGAAACTTTCAAGTATTTTAAACAATATAAAGAGCTTGTCGAGACACAGCAGTCAAGAAAGATTAAAATACTAAGGTCTGACAATGGAGGAGAGTTTTGCTCGGCAGAAATGGAGAATTATTTAAGGCAATGTGGAATAGTTCATCAGAAAACAAACAGTTACACACCGGAGCAGAATGGACTATGTGAAAGGTATAACAGATCAATAGTTGAGAAAGCACGCTGTCTCCTGTTTGATGCACAGTTTCAGAAATCCCTGTGGGGAGAGGCTGTTAATACAGCTGTGTACATTATAAACCGTGCACCAGCAGCAGGTATTAATAATAATACTACTCCTTATGAAATATGGACAGGCAGAAAGCCGAAATTGGATCATCTAAGAATATTCGGCAGTCCAGTCATGGTCCATGTCCCTAAGGCAAAATGCAGGAAATGGGATAAGAAAGCGAAGAAAATGTTCCTGGTTGGATATTCTGAAAATGTTAAGGGCTATCGCTTATATGACCCACTAACACACAGTGTAACCATAGCCAGAGATGTCGTGGTCATGGAGAACATAGATGACAGCTCGACAACAACCATTCATATTGAAGAGGCAGAAGAGGAAGTTCCTGTAAGTGAAGAACAAGATACCAGTGAGAGCCAGAAAGATGAGACATTTATCCCAAATTTATCGAGCGACACTGATGACAGTTTCTCAGATACATTATCACCAGAAGACTTGAATCTTCTCTCTACGCAGGGCAATACAAATGTACCTCAGAAACGTGTGAGACGCAAACCAGATTACTATGGTGTTGCAAACATGTGTGCGGTAATGTCAAGTGAACAGCTTAGTTTAAGTGATGGTGGTGGTTTTAGTGTGTGGTTAAAAACAAGTGAGTATTTAAAAGGAACTTTATAGAATGGACTTTAATGAGACTTTCTCTCAAGTTTAAAGATTTTCTATGTCATGTTATGTTTGTTAGATATATTGATGTATCTTTCCTTAATGTTTTTCTTAATGTAACTAGGTATGTGTAATTACCAGTGTGTTCAGAATTTAAGAATTGTAATAACATTGAAACTTAAGAGAGCTATTTATGACCTCAAACAATCAGCTTGAGCCTGTTATGTTAGGATTGAGGATTGTCTGTTAAAATTAGGTTATAAAAGTCAGAATAAGAACTATGTCTCTTTGTGAAAAATTATAAGAATACTAGTTTATATTGCTTTGTTTTGTGGATAATTTTTACAATTGTAAGAGAACATAAGAATTAAGATTTAGGTACTGATAAATGAGTTAGTTAAAAAGTTAAAAATTATATATTTGGTCAGATGAAACAGTGTCTATTATTAATATAAATATATGTAAAGATTGTATTACTGTTTACCAAAGGTAGTTTACAGAAACTATTCTGTTTAAGTTTTAATATGTCAGATTGTTCATGTAATGATTCACATATGTAAGTAAAGTTAAAAATTAATATGTGTCAACAAATAATATGCCTGCAGATCATTGCTGCAGATATACTTACCAAACTTACTTGCTTGTGTAATGTGTAATGATAAACATTATAAGTTTCTACATTATATAGGTGTTTTATAAAGGTATAATGTAAATGTGTGTTATGTAAACATGTATGGAGTATGAATCATACTTACTGTTTTTTGGATTTTAATATGGAATTTGGATTATTTTGTTAGGTCAGGGTGTTAAAATAAGTGTAACAAAATACCAAATTGATTACTGCTAGCGCCATCTGTTATAATTACCTGTAAACTTATAATGTATGTAATATGAAACTAATGAACGACCGATGAATGATTGAGTGAAGTGAATGTGTGACCGAAGCACAGATATTTGAAAATAAAGTTCAGTTGATTGCAAACCACAACAGCGTTTTAATAGTTATGACGTAGGCATCCGCTAAGAAAGGATTTTAATCAATTCCTACGGGAACGGGAACCACGCGGGTAAAACCGCGGGCGGCCGCTAGTTATATATAAGAAGATCATCGATCACTAATAAAGAACTAGATACACAATGCCATGCAAAAGTCGCCTCAAAACGGTCGAAAATCTAGTTCTTTCTCTTTCTCGCAAAATTCTAGATGGAATAATATAAACTCAACCTTACGTGCAATGCGTGAAGTTGTGTTTCGCAAAGCTATTACGAGTGCTCGCGCTCGACGAATCACAGTGCGCCAAATACCATAAAAATTTTACGACCTAGGCTCGCCGCAAGGACAGAGAACGGGGTGGAGTCGAATTGTTCAAAAGTTTTTTTTTTGTTTTTATTGTAAATATTGGTATGGGATTTTTGGAATGGGTTTATTTTAGTTTTAGTTACACGGTCACAACATTTATTTATTAATGAAATAAATATACACAGATATCATTAATTATGTATTTATATTAAAAATTGAAAAAAAAAACATAAAGTGAGTCACACTCACAGGTCACACTTATACTATTTTCACACCTTTATATAAATTATATTATAATAAATTTATTTCAGAACTTTAAGCATCACAACATACATTAATACAATGATGAACATTTGTAACATCATCCTTTGTATTTCCCCTCCTCATTAAAATTTCTATAAGGAGGGCCTCTTATATCGACTCATATGGGATAAACTCCAATAAAATCTCACATGTTAAATTTATTACATCCACTAAAAATTTAATTTATTATAATATGTTTGTATAATATTTACTTTTAAAAAGTACCAAAGTCTTATTAAACAAAAAAACAATACAGTTGTATTTTAATAATAAAAAAAATTTTCAAACAATAGCGTCTCCACGGATTAATGGAACCGAGTAAACGAACATAACCCAAACAATTTAAGTGGGCTTGAGTCTCTGTGCTTGAGTCTTTACAATTGAGTTGCGTTATAACTACTGGTATTTTCAATTTAATTTTTAAAAATGATATTACGATGATTTATTAATAAAAGTGATAATAATAATTAATGATAATATTAATACTTCCCGAAAATATGAAAATCCATCCTTTTTTTCGTCTTGGATGGGTGATTTTTGCACTTTTAAAAGGAGCATTTAGGCATGTTTATTGTCGGAGCGTTCGAATGCTACTAAGATAAAAGTCCACCTAAATGTTGATTTTAGGAGCTCTTTCGGTGAGGACACTTTTGGCCGCTGATTGTGTATCTAGTTCTTATTAGTGATCGAAGAAGAAGATATATCATAAATACCCATGCAACTGGTATGAGTTTATGACCATATTTAACAATCTTCCATCGTGTATTAACAATGTCCCATCTGGTTCCAGGACGGCAACATGTTCGTCCCATTCATGCAAGGCATGATGCAGTCTCTACTATCCAAGGAAGTCCTCTACCCGTCTCTCAAGGAACTGGTGGACAAGTACCCCGCCTGGCTGGAAGAGAACAAGGGCAAGGTCGACCAGACTGAGTATGAGAGGTCAGTGTGATCATCATCATCATCAAATGTTAGTGTCATCGTCATCATCATCATCAGAGGTCGGTATCATCATAATCAGAGCTCAGTGTGTCATCATTGTTGTAATCGAATGTCAGTATCATCATCATCACTAGAGGTCAGTATCATCATAATCAAATGTCAGTATCATCATCATCATTACTAGGGGTCGGTATCATTATCAGAGGTTAGTATCATCATCATCATGGGTTAGTATCATCATCATAATGGGTCTGTATCATCATCATCATTACGTGTCAGTATCATCATCATCACTAGAGGTCAGTATCATCATCATTAGAGGTCAGTATCATCATCATTAGAGGTCAGTATCATCATCATCAGAGGTTAGTAATCGATATCATGCAAGGCATGATGCAGTCTCTGCTGTCCAAGGAAGTCCTCTACCCGTCTCTCAAGGAACTGGTTGACAAGTACCCCGCCTGGCTGGAAGAGAACAAGGGCAAGGTCGACCAGACTGAGTATGAGAGGTCAGTGTCATCGTCATGAAATGTCAGTATCATCATCATCAGAGGTCAGTATCATCATCATCATCAGAGGTCAGTATCATCATCATCCTCAGAGGTCAGTGTCATCATCATAAAATGTCAGTATCATCCATCATCATTAGAGGTCAGTATCATCATCACCCTCAGAGGTCAGTGTCATCATCATAAAATGTCAGTATCATCCATCATCATCACTAGAGGTCAGTATCATCATCATCAAAAAGTGTCATTATCATCATCACCACTAGAGGTTAGTGTCATCATCAGAGGTCAGTATCATCATCACCAGAGGTCAGTATCATCATCATCATCAGAGGTCAGTATCATCATCATCCTCAGAGGTCAGTGTCATCATCATAAAATGTCAGTATCATCCATCATCATTAGAGGTCAGTATCATCATCACCCTCAGAGGTCAGTGTCATCATCATAAAATGTCAGTATCATCCATCATCATCACTAGAGGTCAGTATCATCATCATCAAAAAGTGTCATTATCATCATCACCACTAGAGGTTAGTGTCATCATCAGAGGTCAGTATCATCATCACCAGAGGTCAGTATCATCATCATCATCAGAGGTCAGTATCATCATCATCCTCAGAGGTCAGTGTCATCATCATAAAATGTCAGTATCATCCATCATCATTAGAGGTCAGTATCATCATCACCCTCAGAGGTCAGTGTCATCATCATAAAATGTCAGTATCATCCATCATCATCACTAGAGGTCAGTATCATCATCATCAAAAAGTGTCATTATCATCATCACCACTAGAGGTTAGTGTCATCATCAGAGGTCAGTATCATCATCACCAGAGGTCAGTATCATCATCATCAGAGGTCAGTATCTTCATATTGTTAGACGAATAATTGGTTCACTCGGGAGATTGATAGATTTACCGCGCTTGCAATGTATGATGCCGAATATTGTAAAAGCATTGTAATTATCAAGAGAAATGCATTTATATCTAACAATATTCATCATCAAATTTCAGTATCATCATCATTTTCAACCCATCTCATTTTACACAGATGTCTAGTGCTCTAATAAACTCTAACGTATTTATTGTATTTTTTACAAAATTCTCTGAAATACATTTTTTTAATTTCTATCTGATGGTTTAATAAATTAAGTACAGTATTACAGTCCGTTCACGATAAGTTGTCCCCTTGCCGTTATATTGGCGGCATTGCCTACGGTTTTTCTATTTCGCAATATTCCCGCACCTTCAACACTAGCTCCCTTGCACTGCTTTTGAATACTTTTGGAATGATTTATTTTATTAATATCACCAAACAAACAGAGCTTTACGCTTTGTTAATCTGACAACAACAGATTGACAGTTTTGACAAACCAATAGTACAAATATAGCGGCTAGGGGACAACTTATGTTGAACAGACTGTTGTGTGAATAACTCTATTTGATGTGTGTTGGTCAGGTTTGAGAAGCAACTGGAGCTGATGCAGCAGGTGTGCCGCGAGCTGGAGCCGGAACAAGAGACCGACGCCGACGACGTCAAGCGGAAGCGCTTCGAGACCGTACTGGAGCTCATGCAGAAGGTACGATACGATACGATGAGTGTACGATACGATACGATAAGTGTATGATACGATACGATGCGATACGATAAGTGTATGATTCGATACCATGCGTATACGACGCGATACGATAGGATACGATACGGGGATGCAACGATATGGCTATTACGATACCGATACGAATGACGATACATCGTAATGACCCAATACGATAGCGAATTACGATACGAATGCATAACGATTTTTGTTTAAAAGCATTTTATTGAATTTCTTTGAAGCTAGCTACCACCCCCACAGGTGAAATCTGCCGCCATAACATCTCTGGTTGTGTTCCGGCAGTATTAATGTGGGAGCCAGTACACTTGAAATCAAAGGCTCGAAGATCAGATGAGTCTTCAGTCTGGCAGCAAATTGAGCGACGCTTCCTGGTGAAGTGTCCCTCAATGGAATAGGCCGCATTGGCCGCTTACCATCAGGTGGGCTGCGTGTCTGTCTGCCAACTGATGTCGTATATTTTTTTATTAAATTTCCTATATTCGTTCCATTCCAGATGCAAGACCTAGGCCAGCCCCCCACCGAGCTGGTGGGCGACATCGCAGCCCCCCCGCAGGGCTTCGCCCCCCCACAGGGAGCCGACCCCAGCCAATGCGCGCTTATGTAGTGCACGCAGGATATACGATAACTACTACTCACTTGCTTTTAACTACAGACGAATCACTTGAAGTAAGAACAGTTCCAATAATTGAACTACAATTTCAGGTAACGGAACTACAATTGAAATAATTTAGCTACAATTGTCGTCATTTAACTAAAGATAAAATAAATTAACTAGAATTGAAGAAAATTTAACTATTGTGGAAGTAATTTAACTACAATTGAAGTTATTTAACCACAATAATTGAGATAATTTAACTACAACTGAAGTAATTTTACGTGTGTGGAGCTCGGGACTAAACACGTTCGTCTAAACCCACTAAACTCTCCCGGTTTCCCCAAATACTCTTATTGAATTTCGAATAATTTGACTACAATTTAAGTAAATTAACTACAATTAGAGTAATTGAACTACAATTCAAGTAATTGAACTACAGTTGAAGTTTCAAAAGTGGTTAAAAGTAAGTGATTGTACAAAGTTATATGCATACACTTTGTATATATCTGTATAAGGTTTTCAAATGTGTTCATAGAAAGATTCGTAGGCATTTTATGTAGCTAACACGGATTGGAACATTATTCTGAACGACCGTAAGAACAAGTTGTGGTTTTATAACTGTATTCTTATACAGAAATGAATAACTTCATGATACCAAAGCATTTAAAAGACAAATAGTTTGAAAAAGACTCGAGGTATTTTGAGACTCGAGCTCTTTTTAGAACTCGAACTGCTTTTAAAACTCAAGTTCATTTTAAGGCTCGAGTTCAATTTTGCTGCTCGAGTCTTCGTAAAAGGACTTAAGCTCGGTATGACTCAAGACTCCGAGTCTAGTTAGTCCACTGCACACTGAGTCTTGGAAAATTGAGTCGAGTCTACGAATTAAGACTAAAAAACTCGAGTTCTTTACAACACTAAAATAATTAATTATAACCTGGAGCAGTGGGTCCACGGGGAAAAAAAATTGCCCGTGGACCCACTGTGGGTCATAGCCGTGGGACCACGGGTAATAGGCGGGCAGAGCACTAATGGTTGGTGAAAATTGCGCTATCCATATAATTCATGATTATAATTTTGCAAAATTTAATGGCAAACTGATAGAAAACCGACGAATGACGAAACACAAAGTTTGTCGAGAGACTGTACAAAAATTGCTTCGATTATTTTTATGGTCACAGTTGAATGTACCTATGGGATATATCAGTACAGAGTTCGAAATTATCAGGATTACTATTTCCTTTTGTTAAATATCGGATAATTACTCATATTAATTCATAACTTAGTTAGCGCCACCGCTTCCTAACGCCGTCAATTGAAAATAAGTGATAATCGTGATAAAATCAGTTTATCTACATAAATAGCTTTTAATAGCCCACTGCTGGGTAAAAATCTCCCTTTTTGCGCCACTTACGATGACTGGCCATCCTCATATTTAATAGTTATGATTTATTTTCAATAGGTGGCCCGGTATTCTGGCTTTCAATGCGTTTCACACATACAAGCGTAAAATCCTGATATAATAGTAATATTTATTAATGATAATGATACTTATCAATAATAATTGTAATATTTATTAATGATAATGATAATAATCGAACTCTGTGAATGGTTCGACGTCACAATGCGAACTATGGTGCTGTGTATTATATGTTACCCATTTATTGTGGTATGTAATATTTTAGATAATTGTGTGACAAATATATTTTATTATTTAGTGAGTACTGAGTATAGTCCGGGAGTTCACGGCGAAACTTGCGACTTTTACGATACTGGAAGTTCAGTTACCCTTCTGAGTCAAAGTAACCCGACTTTGACTCAGAAGGGTAACTTTGGCTCAAATTATAGCAAGATTCTTTGAGAATCTCAGAATCCGAGAGATTATTCCCTCGCAGTACAAATATTTCTTTTTATGAACATGTTGAGTAATTCATATGTATAATAATATGCATTATTCAAAACAGTAATTATGTACCTAAGCTTATCCGTTGTCTGGCACCCATAGTACAAGCTATGCTTAGTTTGGGTTTAGTTATAGTGTAAAAAGCGTCTAATATTAATTGATTTTCTAGTTGTAAAATTTCGCCGTGTTCTCCCGTACTATGAGTGGGATAATGATGAGTTTTTATTCTTTTAGAAATAACATTTTTAAATGTATGATGATTGGTTTTGAATGGAATAGTTATAAAATAGACATTGCAATTTGAAAAATTCTGTTACCCGATGTAATAAGCTATGTGTGAAATTGACAGATAGAAAAGCTATGTACAATGTAAGCAAGGGTAGTAAATTCGATTCTTGAGTATGTTGAAAAACTAAACTCACCGGCAATAAAACCTGGCCACTGAGCTATTTTCATACAAGCGTGGTCACTTTAGCGTCTCATAGATAGAAAACTATTTGCAACTATGCAATGATTATTACGTCAATGGAGAGGCCATAAGCCCGATTAACAAATCGCAGTTTAAAGAATTTACTCTAACCGCTCAATTAAAAAAAAAAGAAAAAACAATCAAGTCAAGTCAAAATTCATGTGTACGATATATGGAGCGTCGAGTTCGGTTTATTGTTTTTCCTTTTTGATAATAGTGGACGATTTTTGGCAATTTTTGAAACTGTGATTCTATGATAGGGCGTTTGGCCTCTCCATTGACGTAATAATCATTGCACAGCTGCAAAGTTTTCTATCTATGAGACGCTAAAGTGACCATGTTTGTATGAAAAAAACCCAGTGGCCAGGTTTTATTGCCGGTGAGTGTATTTATTGTATAGACTGCTTGGTTTGTGAAGGGTGATATTGAAAATTTTTAATGTATAAAACATGAGGTTGTTTTGGCAAGCAAGGATAGTGGATTCGATTCCCGCGCAATGAGGATATGTTTCGGGTGTGGGTGTTATTAGAATTTTTAATTATGATTCCTATAATATAATTGCTATTTAATTTAAATCTTATAAAATGTTTGTGATTCGAGATTTTATTCAATGAGGAAGTCACTTTATTTTCACACCATATATTCGCATTTAAAAAGAATTAAAAAATCATTTTTATTTTTTTTACTATTTAAATAATTACACTTAAAGACTGCCAGTAATTCTTCTAAATAATTTTGGTTAATATTTTCTTAAACGTTGATCACCCGGGAATAGAATCTATATACCTACACTGTGTAAGAGGCACAAATGGACTCGAACTTGTATTTATTTTTGATTTAATATAATGATTGTGTTTATTATTATTATTGTTTGGTTATATTGTTAAGAAAAATAAAAAAATAGTTACCTATGCTGAGTTTTATTGCATGTCCTTAACTTTATCTTAGTGGCACCTATCTCTCTTAATGGCACCTTGACTCTCTTAATGACACTTTGTCTCTCTCAATGGCCAAGTATTATAGTAATACCATTATATTATTACTTTCACCCGCGCGTAATTTCTTTTTTAAAATATCTCTCGATTCCCCCACATTTCCGGGATAAAAAGTACCCTATGTCACCCGGGGATAGTGTAAGTTTCCAACAGTGAAAGAATTATTCAAATCGGTTCAGTAGTTTCGGATCCTATTCAATACAAACAAACAATCAAATCTTTCCTCTTTATACGTAAACTAGCGGCCGACCGCGGTTTACCCGCGTGGTTCTCGTTCCCGTGGGAATTGATCAAAATCCTTTCTTAGCGGATGCCTACGTCATAACATCTACCTGCATGCCAAATTTCAGCCCGCTCCGTCCAGTGGTTTGGGCTGTGCGTTGATATCTATCTATGTCAGTCAGTCAGTCACCTTTGAGTTTTATATATTTATAGATAAAGTAAAGATTGTCCGGGCAAGGGCTGATTACATAGTATAGTAGTTCGATTATGAAAATCGTTTTTACAACAAATCTTTTAATACCTACGTAGGTATACAGGGTGGAATTTTGTAATGCCACCTGAAGGGAAAGTACTCTTAATACTGAAGATAGAAAGTTTTACTCAAAGAAAACATTCCTTTATTTTTCAAAAGAAAAAAAACTGCATTCAAAGATTTTTGAAAATTCGCTTGCCGCACTTTTGTAATGCCACCTGAAGGGGAAGTACTCTTAATACTGTAGATAGAAAATTTTACTCAAAGAAAACATTCATTTATTTTTGAAAAGAAAGAAAACTGCATTCAAAGATTTTTAAAAATCCGCTTGCCGCATCCGGTAATCGAACCGACTAAAATCTGTAAAAGTTGTACCCTGTACTTTTATTGCATCGATCGTTAGGGTCAATTATAAGGATAAAATCTCTCTAACAAACTTCATTAATTAAATGAAAGGAAAGCAATCAAAAAAGTGCTTTAACTTGACCCATTGAATCAATAATTTAGGATTTCATTGTTTTCCTTTCATTTAATTTATGAAGTTTGTTGGAGAGATTTCATCCTTGTTATTAACTCTAATGATCAATGCAATAAAAGTACAGGGTGCAACTTTTACAGATTTTAGTCGGTTCGATTACCGGGTGCGGTAAGCGGATTTTCAAAAATGTTTGAATGCAGTTTTCTTTCTTTTCAAAAACAAAGGAATGTTTTCTTTGAGTAAAATTTTCCATCTACAATATTAAGAGTACTTCCCCTTCAGGTGGCATTACAAAATTCCACCCTGTATAATAAACGTCCAAAAGTTATCTACTTTCTAAGGTAATTAAAAAGTAATTATTATAGTATATTTAAAACGTAGCGTCAATGGGAAATATCGTTACTTATCACTGCCAGTAATCAGGTTTTAGATTAATTAAATAAATAATGACGTTTTTTTGACGTCAACTTGTCTATCGAAACCAAGATAAGACATGTTATAAAATACTTTAGTTTCTGCAACATTAAAAAGATAACTCTAGCCTAGCGTAAAAGTCGTAAAACCAATACAAGAAGAATCGGTCTGGGTGTTTCTGTCTAAATATATATAACTCAAAGGTGACTGACTGACTGACTGACATACCTAGATATCTATCAACGCACAGCCCAAACCACTGGACGGATCGTGCTGAAATTTGGCATGCAGGTAGATGTTATGACGTAGGCATCCGCTAAAAAAGGATTTTTATCAATTCCCACGGGAACGGGAACCACGCGGGCGAAACTGCGGGCGGCCGCTAGTTATAATTATGTACGTATTTACAAATAAAAAAGTATATAAGTAAATAATGTTGACATCCGTTGTCTGGCACCCATAGTATGTACAAATCATCAAGTTTAGTTAGATGCTGAACGGCGCTGTGTGAATATTTATTATAATTGAAAATATTTATCCTACGAGAGAGCTTCGAACCCGCTACCAGCTGGCGTAACAGCCGATTTGACTTTTACTAACTCGGTCTTCAAAACAAGGAAAATTAGGTCGAATATTATGTAAGTACCCTCTTATACTTTTATAGATGAATTGTACCTAATGAATGGTACCTCAAGGGACCAACAGTTTTACGAGCCATTGTTCTCAAATAGAGGACTAAATATGTCTTAAACTATCTACTATGAGTTAATGTCATAGTAAAGAATGTTATATAACTCATAATAAATTTTATGTCACTCCAGTTGACACACGCAGCCCACCTGGTAAGTCCCTGCGGCCCATTCCATTGAGTGACGCGTCATCAGGAAGCGTCGCTCTATGTGCTGCCAAACTGTTAGTATAGGATCCCACTATAGAACGACTTTCACCGAGCTGGTTAAGGATGAAAATTATTTGATATCCTATAAAATATGTCAATAAACTCCTGCGTAACGACAAGGCGCTGACATCATTCATTTCTCTGTGCAAAGTTATCGTTGACACTCTTAAAGAGTACAATAATAGTTAACTTAATCTCGACTGTTCTCACTCACTCCGTCCTCATCTACTTTTTCATTTTGTTTCGTACCTACATTGACAAATAAATAATTTACTCATAATTTACTCCTTTGTCTACAATACGATATTTTACTCCATTTTCAATTATTTATCTCCAAACCTCTCTTTACGTTTTCTCTCAAATAGTTGTATCAAATAGCGACAGAAACCAAAAAAAAAAAAAAAAACATAATTAATGCAAATGGATTGTCTAAAAAAATTTAGTCCAGGAGTAGTATCAGAATAACGAAAGCAGCACAATTTTTTTTTAAGTCAGAGTTGGAAAACGAGCCAGATGGTAGCAATCACCGCCTATGGACATCTACAACACCAGAGGTTGCCGGCCTTTAAAGGGGGAGCGTGGGCCTCCGGCACTCTCAAGACTCCACGAAACACAAATACTTGAAAAAACAAATAATCATCCAGACACAGAACAAACACAAATGTTCAGTCAATAGGATCGTATCGCGCCGGCGCCTAGGGCAGGGTCACTACAGTTACGGGCGGAAGTGTCCTAGTACTCCAGGACACTTCCGCAAAACCCCTATCCATAGGGGGCACGAAGAGTCCACTTGATGGACTGTCGCCGGATGGCTCGCGGAGCAAGGGCTTTGCCGATACCCGTGGCCGTCCATTAGGGTGATGAGGGAGTACCGCGGGGTTTAGTGGGTAAACCTAAAACTGGGAGTCCCACACACGGCTCCGTTTCGCCCCCAAGACAGAGTGGCAGGTGCGTAACCACAGAGAAATAGATCTCTGTGTGCGTAACGCATTCCCCGCGTTAAAAAAAAAAGGGTCACTACAGTTAAATTTAATAAGCGTTGAATGTAAGGAAGTAATCTTTTTTTACCAACAAGTGGAATCACTGCATGTTCACAAAATAAAGTGTATGCCTTATTGCTATTTATATACGGCTAAAATTTACCGAAACTTTTCTTACGGACTGTATACTTAATTAAATGTTGGAGTAAAAATATCATGAACTATGAAATGAGACTTGTAAGTGATATTCTGTTTTGTCGTCGCTACCAAAAAGGTCAAGTTAAAAATCAAAGTTAACGCGGAAATGGAGAAAAGGTCAGAAAAGGTCTCCACAGATTCCTTGGAATATCAAGTTTTTGAGTATCAAGATGGTATCGGAAAGTCCCTTTTTATACTAGATCGGTTGGCAGGCAGGCACGCAGCCCACCTGATGGTAAGCGGTCACTACGGCCTATTCCATTGAGGGACACTTCACTAGGAAGTGTCACTCAATGTGTTGCAACATTGTACGCTCCTCTGATCTTCGAGCTATTGATTTCATGTGTACTGGCTCCCACATTAATATTACCGGAACACAGCCTGAGTATAATGGCGGCCGATTTTGCCTATGGTAACTATCGAACTTTGAAAAACTTATAGGTACGTGGTTGGTGGTACCAACCAAACCCAAGGCATCGGCATTTGACGAGCCATTTGGTGTAATGGTCGAGAAGTCGGCTATTACACCAGAGGACGCGGGTTCGATCTCCGCACGGTACAAACATTTGTGTGCATGAAAATGTCTGTTTGTATCGGTCTGGGTGTTTCTATGTGTAATATGATGTATTTACAAAAAAAAAGTATATAAGTAATGTTTATCCGTTGTCTGGCACCCATAGCACAAGCTAATGCTTAGTTTGGGGCTAGATGGCGCTGTGTGAATAATGACCGGAGATTTATTATTTATTTATTTATTTGACCCGACCTCCGCGTTTTATACCCGAGCGGCTTAGCAACTGCTTCACGGAGGCTGTCAATCTTTTTTATTACCTAACTTGATTTTGGTAGTTAAGTTAGAGACATTAAACTACTTTTTTGAGTAGTTAAAATTCAATGCCAAGGCGACTTGCGCACATCCAGTTAACCTCTAATAAAACGTGCCCGCTAAAGTGTTATACAAACAATGGCCGTACAAACATGGTCATCAAACATTCGCGTATAGTCAAATAGACCGTAATAAATAATAATTGTATTTACTGACACATCTAATTTCCTGCTAAATTTATATGTTAGATACTAATGGATTGATGATTAAATAATTAGCATCATAGTACCTATAGTTGTCTTCCGATGCGGTCATAGTTGTAACGATCAATTAACATTCTACTAATATTATAATTGCGAAAATCTGGATGTTTGGATGTTTGTTTGTTCGTTTCTCAATCACGCCTAAATTGGCACACGTATAGTTTATAACCCGGATTAGGACATAAAATTGCTACGGGAAACGTCTCATTCCCGCGGGAATAACAATTTTGAAACTACTGAACCGATTTGAATAATTCTTTCACTGTTGAAAAGCTACACTACGCCCGGTGAACATAGGGTACTTTTGATCCCGAAAATGTGGGGGCAATGAGGGGATATTTGAAAAAAGAGGTTTCGCCGGGTGAAACCGCGGGCGGAAGGCTAGTGTTAAATAATATGTATGTAACTCATAAAAAAATAAGGGAATATTTTACAGATATACTAGGGTAACATGACCTTGTCGGGCGGTAGCAGCTGCCAAGTGCTGCTCCCCACCCTCCAAAGCGGAGGGTGCGAGGGATCCGCTGGTAGTGTCACAGATGCAAGGCTATGCCGATTCCTGTGACACTACCATTAAGGCGTCTGTTGGGCACTGTGGGGTTTAGTGGGTATACCTACCCCTCGGGTAGGAGAGTCCCACATAACCCTCTGACGGGTGGTGTTGTCGCTCCTCACCAGCACCACCCGGCCGAGGGTATGCGTAAGGCATTTCCCACATAAAAAAAAGGGCAGCTTTGGCTGTGTTCCGACAATATTAATCTTGGAACCAGTACACTTGAAATCAAAGGCTTGAAGATCAGATGGGTCTACGGTGTGGCAGCACATTGAGCGACGCTTCTGGTGAAGTGTCCCTCAATGGAATAGGCCGCAGTGGCCGCTAACTGTTAGCAGCGACTGATCAAGAGTTCTGAGCGCCCTAGGCTAATAAGAGACTAAAAGACTAAAGAAAAACTAAGACTCTCAAGCGCATTTAGTTTTATGTTTTGTCTCGGTCTAGTTGAAATGTAGGGTAGATGCAATGCTATTATGCAATATATGCTAGATAAGTGCATGCGAAGACACGATTTCAGCGCGCCCCCCCCGATCCTCGCGCCCTAGGCTGCTGCCTAATTAGCCTAAGGGTTAAGAGTAATCAGGCCCTGACTATAAGTTGGGTGTGTCTGTTCGTCTCACAAAGTTTGTGGTTCGTCTACCTCTAGCGTAATATGGTTGCTTTTAATGTTTCAAATTCTGTAAAAAATCTGTATAGATGCCATCAATGAGCCTATTTTTAAGTATAAACTTATAATTACATTGTTAATCAAGATAAAAGTTTGGTAAGATTGAATATAGATGGCGCTATGCGGAAAATTACCTATTGATTAACGTAAACAAATGTATTTTTAGATTTGGGTCATACGTATAACCTAAAGATATATTTAGATCGTCTGCCATAAAAACCGGTTGAGCTTAGGTATCCTGCGTCATTGTCGGGTTTTTGCAACTTTTATCAGACTTGGGTGTGCGTTATGCACAAAAAAAGCACTTGAGAGCGCTTACTAGCGCTGAAAAATAAACCATACAGTTTTTTGCCGACACGTTTGCTAACTTCAGTACAGTAGTGCTGACTTAATCCGCCATTTTGCTTATTTATTTTGTTTATTTGTAGTAGTTTGCTTATTTAATTTGATTGTTTTGATGTAGAGTTTATCTCTTCTTCATCATTCACAACATTATTTAATACTAGCCTTCCGCCCGCGGTTTCACCCGCGCGTAATCTCTATTTTCAAATATCCCCCCTTCCCCCACATTTCCAGGATCAAAAGTACCCTATGTTCACCGGGGATAGTGTAGCTTTCCAACAGTGAAAGAATTATTCAAATCGGTTTAGTAGTTTCAAAATTGATATTCCCGCGGGAATGAGACGTTTCCCGTAGGAATTTTATAGCCTATGTCCTATTCCGGGTTATAAACTATACGTGTGCCAAATTTCATCTAAATCCGTTCAGCCGTTTAGGCGTGATTGAGGAACAAACATCCAAACATCCATACATCCAAACATCCAAACATCTAAACATCCAAACATCCAAACATCCAGACTTTCGCATTTATAATATTAGTAGGATTAATATTTATTCATGATTGGTAATTTATTAATATGAATATGAATAATGAATAATTTACAAACATAATATAGTATTTAAATTAGGTAAGGTTCCCCGGTTAAAGCTAACTTAGCGTCCTAGAAAATAGCTATTTACTATTTGACAGCGCTTACCGCTAACGATAGCTTACAAGCGCTTTCTAGCGCTTTTTCTGCCAAACACACCCAATGATTTCGTTTCTTACTTATTAACATAGCTGGGCATCGTTAATCAAATAGTTAACTTCGTTAATCGCTAATCCGTTACTAAAAAAGTTAACTTCGTTAAACGTTAAAGCGCTTCTTTTGGGACGAATTAACGCAAGTTAACGTTAATCGTTAATCCGTTAACACATGGTAAATAATGCTTAAAAAAATCAGAAATTAAAGGGGTTATTTACCAACTGGACACACGAGACTAGACAAGGTGGGTCCATTTAGTGAAATTAAAATTTGTATCATTTATTACTTTGTTATCTCGTCACGAAATTTACTTTGTTTCAGGTTACAGTGTGACTCGTTGGGATAACTTTGTAAAATGATTTCCAACTAGTCACACAGAGTCACACTTGACTGTAACCCGTTGGGAGCAGTGGCGTAGCGTATTCCCAACCAGTCACACTCATTCAATATTTCAATCTACAACAAAAAATATTGAATCTCCAGTTACACTGTAAGGAGGTTATCTTTATGATATTCAATGATAATAAAAGACAAGAGAAGAACTAATTCAAAGATACCGGTTGGGAATAGTGCTTTTACAATTTCTTCTTCATTTCATTCCAGGTCCACGACTGGTGGACGTTTTCTGAGGTGGACGTTCAGAATAATATATTTATCTCTTTTTCGCTGTTATTGTTCCTAACGTGCCCTGTTGGTGAACTTTGCGAACAAAACTTAAAAGTTGTCGCAACGTTGCTTGGTGGACCTTGGGAATAATCCAAATGAAGTAAGGTGTTATTCGGGCAATTAATTTCTTTCTCAAAGGCCGGCAACTTACTTGTGACTCCTCCGGTGTTGCAGGTATCTATGAGCGGCGGTGATTGCTTACCATCGGGTAGGTACATTAAAAAAACGCAAAATTTGAGTTCTACTTATTATATTTTTCAACACCGATACTTATATTTCCGTAACTTTGATTCTTTATAGTTGCCAAATCGTTTAGTCAGACGATGGTCTATTTACGTGGCATTAATCTACGTGATCTCAGGCACTTTACCATCATCATCATTTCCTTGCCCTTATCCCACGTTATGTAGGGTCGGCGCAACATGTTTTTTCCTTCCACACACTCCTATTAGCCGTCAATTCTACATTCTCTCCTTTTATTTTCAAATCATACTTCACGCAATCCATCCATCTCTTTTTCGGTCCTCCTCTGCTTAAATCTCCGTCTACGCACATATATATCTATCATTCTTTTGGCGACATGTGTGTCTTCTCTTCTCATTCCATATTAACCTTGCACTCCTTACTTTATCCACTACCGGTGCAACTTTCAAACTTCCTCTTATATACCTACTCATTCCTAATCGTATCCAACCTCCACACATCCATCTTAGCATGCGCATCTCAGTTGCATGTACCTTTCTTTCGATCCATACATTGCGACAGGTCTGATGACCGTTTTGTAATTTTTTCCCTTAAGCTTAAGGGGCATCCGTGGGTCACATGTTGTTCCCGAGATCTGTCGCCACTTCATCCATGCTGCATTCATTCTATTCTGCACGTCCCGTTCCATGCTATGCTGTTCGTTCAATGTTTTGTACTTACTTCACCATAATAATGTTCTTATTTTATCAAACGTGTTCAGTTGACGAAAACATGAAAGTGATTTATTTTAAGTTTTCTTAAGTGGACACGTGTCGAGATGACATAGTAATAAATGATAGAAAATTTAAATTTATTGACACAAACAAAAAAAGAGTGTATATTTAGAGTGTTTAATGGCACGGTGCGGTAAACCGTCCTCCTAGCCGAGTTTTTCAACTACGGCGGCCAATCTTTTTACGATCAGCAAACTACGCAGGATATATTTAAGTGCACAAGTGAGTTCGCAAGCACAGGTGCACTCTCTATTCCCTCACTCTCATACGGTGGGACAATAGTAAGTAACGGATTAACGGACTTGGAAAAATGTAACGGAAGTTAACGAGTCCGTTAACATTTTTTAAGTTAACTTAAAAGTTAATCCGTTACTGGAAATGTTAACTTCGTTAATTAACGATTAACGGATTAACGAGTTAATGCCCAGCTATGCTTATTAATATTAGTTCCTGTCCCAATTCCGGTTGATGATCCTTAACTTAATGAATAACAAATTACTCAAGACGTTAATAATACAGTGGGATACCTAACTAAACTATTTTATTTGTTTTCTTGAGTGCATCGAAAAATGTTTTGATTACCTCCGTGAAACAGCTGGCTAAGCCGCTCGTGTAAAGATCGGAGGTCATAGATTTAATTCTAGCCATTGGTAGGACTTTTTTAGTCCGACTAACCGGCTAGGCTAGATAGGACCACAGGTGAAATCTGCCGCCATAACAGCTCTGGCTGTGTTCCGGCAGTAAGTAGGTCTAGGTACATTTGAAATCAAAGGCTCGAAGATCAGATGAGCCTACAGTCTGGCAGCACATTGAGCGACGCTTCCTGGTGAAGTGTCTTGGTATTGGTAACGGTCTGGGTGTTTCTTTTCTATGTATAAATATGTATATTAAAGTGACCAAAAAAGGACCTTGAGGGATTGGAAACCGTTTTTTTTTTGAATCTGTGGCCTTTTAGCTTTGTTTTGGTCTAACCAGAATATTTTTAGGCGCCGTAGTTTTTTTTAATGATTTTTTTGTGAGCCGACGCACGAATCGAAACTTGAAAACACGAAACTTCAAACATGATTTACTTAAAATCAATTATTTTCCCTTGAGGTCCTTTGTGCGTTTGACACCGCGGTGTATTCGGGACCGGGGTCAAACGACGAAGCCCCCTTTTGGTCAACCACTCACATAATATCCAAAAAATTAAGTTTATTTATTAAAGTAATGTTTATCCATTATCTGGCCATCAACTAAATAACTAACTGTAGTAACATTGTATTTATCTTTCATCGCCAAATCGTTTCGTAAAGGAAGTTAATTCTATTCATATACCTACAATGTAAGTATACGCAATTACTGCTTATAAAACGTAATTGCCTACTTTTAATAATGGTTAGTCATCGCGCAGATTTCATTGGAAAGGGTTTCAGTTCAGTTTATTTCCATTACTAATATTCCCAAGGTGTGTTATTTAATCTCAGTAGGGTTGCTAATTTGGATTCAAATTCAAATAAATATATGAATAAATATCTCTGGACATTATTCACACAGCGCCATCTAGCTCCAAACTAAGCATGAGCTTGTGCTATGAGTGCCAGACAACGGATAAACATTACTTATATATATTTTTTGTAAATACATACATATTATACATAGAAACACCCAGACCTATACAAACAGACATGTTCAAATATTGGATTACATCACATATCTGACTCCAAAGAAAATAAGCTTAAGGTCTTGTGTTACGGGCACCAGGAACAACGAAGGTGCCATCAATACTTAAAATAGAAATAAACATCCAGACACAGGACAAATACAAATGTTCTGACTGTCCGTCCGTCTGTCAGAGATACACATTTACTCTTTCGCATATAGGTACTTATTTATTAGGTATATAACAAAATAATATATTCATTTACATGAAACTGGTGTTTTTGGCACTTTTGGTTAACATGTACATCTTATTGTTAGTGTTCAACAAATACAAATAGAATTCAAAGTGTTTTTGTAATAATAAGGTAAAAATACGTCTATATCCTCTTTGTAACAAAATGAACCTCGAATTTTTTCTCTTGTTTTTAGAAGCTACTGGCGCTACTTGCTCCGCGCTCATTTTCTTTAGTAAATTATCCCACCCCCATTTCCCCCCACATTTCTGGGATCAAAAGTACCCTAAGCTATGTCACCCGGGGATAGTATAGCTTCCCAACAGTGCAAGAATTATTCAAATCGGTTCAGTAGTTTCGGAGCCTATTCAATGCAAACCACAGAAATCTAAATATTTAGATTTCTGTGATGCAAACAAAAAACAATAAAATTTTTGCTCTTTTTAATATTGGTATAGATCAGTATTAGTATAGAAGTATAGATAATCTTATAGCATAATATATTTTTTTTTCAATGAGAGCCTTGGTAGCTCGTGTGGACCTTGAAAAAGGAGACATCCCTGAATGCAAAATGCATTCTGAATGCATCCTCAGGCTTATAACGATAACGTGTTGCGGTCACCGATCTGATTTGCAGCCTGCATCTGACGTCAAGACCGATACAGATATTTTTATACTAAGGGGTTTTTACACCGGTAGCGGTGGCCGAGAAATATGCGGTTTTCAATGTATACGGTTTCTGCGAATGACCTTCATCTTGATAGTTAAATAAATAAAATTTCCAGGACACATTCACACAGCGCCGTCTAGTACCAAAACTAAGCAAAGCTTATTGTACTGATTGCCAGACAACCGATAAACATTGCATATTTATGCTTTTTTTTTGTAAATACATTCATATTATACATAGAAACACCCAGACCGATACAAACAGTCCAGACATTTTCCTGCACACAAATGTTTGTATCGTGCGGGGATCGAACCCGCGACTTCTTGGTGTAAATAGCCGACCTCTCAACCATTACACATAACACCAGCGTGAAATAATAGTGACTACTATTGTGTTTCGTCTGGTTTGTGAGAGTGCCGGAGGCCCAGACCCCCATACCCCCATAGGCCGGCAACGCATCAGCGATCCCTCTGGTGTTGCAGATGTCCATGGGCGGCGGTGATTGCTTACCATCAGGCGACCCGCTGGCTCGTTTCCGCCTCTGACATAAAAAAATTAAGTCAGTCTGAATGACCTTATTTGATTCAAGTTACTTTTCACTTTCGATAGTTGTCTGTGCTTGCCCTTCAAAAGGTATATTACCTATGCCTTTGCTCCCGGATGTTACTGCAACATCTTAAATTGTCAGAAGCCTGCACTGACTGGGAAATCTTATACACCAGATTTACTAATTGGTTTATAAACAAATTCTTATCTAGATGATACAATTAAACAGCTATTAGGGTCATTAATAAAAACTGTTTTTGATCTACACAACCAACGCACGAGACTTTGTTGTTGCATAAACATTAAGACACAAAACAAAACACAACAGTAGGGAAAGCGAGTAATTTTTAATGTGAACATCTAACCTATATAAAAAAAAAAATGAATTGCTGTACGTTAGTTAACCAATTTGACTTACATATTTTAGTCTTTAAATATTCGTGGAAGTCCAGGGAAGGTTTAAACGATGAGAAAATATGGAAAAATTGCGAGGAAAATACTAAACACGACTATTTTATTTTCCCATACAAACTGTTCTTACCTGTCAAAGTTTGATGTTCGCCATAATTGCTTAAAGAGAGGTAAGTGACACGAAATTAACCGGGTCAGTTAGTTTAAAAAAAAATTAAATCACGAGTGAGAATAGCACTTAAGTAATTTTTTTATGTCAAAGGCGGCAAACAATCACCGGATAGGGTAAGCAATCTCCGCCGCCCATGGACATCTGCAACACCAGAGGGATCGCTGATGCGTTGCCGGCCTATGGGGGTGTTGGCCTCCGGCACTCTCACAAACCAGACGAAACACAATAGTAGTCACTATTATTTCACGATGGTGTTATGTGAGAGGGTGCTACTTCCCCGGACGAGCCGGTGCTTCTTCACTGAGGTGTGGTTACTTCCTGGGAACCTTTTTTTTTTTATGAAAGTAGATTGTTCCTTCTTACTCACTATATTAGGCATCAATAACACTAGTTTACATGACTTTTGTTCATGAAATGGAATACATACGGTTACATTACTATGGGTATCTACATCTCGGAAAAAAAATTAAAAAAAATCCAGCACGTCAGGTTTTTGAAATATTTATTAAGAAGATTTTTACAAAAAACACATCTAAATAAACGATAGACAGTTAAAAATGGGTAATTTTTGCTCTTTTTTTATAAATATTTTTATCTGTATCTCTCACAACAGACCAACAATAGTCCCCTAGCATGTTTTCGTCCCAAAAACCTTGATAATTTTTCTCAAATAATTTTAAATCTTGGTGAAATCGCTCACCGTGTTCATCACTCACACTACCAAGATTTTCTGGAAAAAAATCTAAGTGGGAATGCAAAAAATGAATTTTGAGTGACATATTTACACCCATACGCTCATAATTATGCAATAAATTTTAAACGATCTCTTTGTAATTATCACTTTTTTTATTGCCTAAAAAATTTTTAACGACACTTTTGAAAGAGTTCCAGGCTGCTTTTTCTACATCGGTTAAAAGGCTCTCGAATTTTGTATCGTCCAATATTCTCCTGATTTGAGGACCCACAAATATTCCTTCCTTTAATTTAGCCGCAGAAAGATTCGTAAATAAAAAGTTTTTGTTAAACAAAAGTAACAATCGGTTACGTGGTTAGTTGGCTCTCTCCAGATCGTTGGTTTACCAAATTTCAGTGATCTATTTTTACCTGAATACCAGGAGCTGAGGACCAATCTGCAATTAGTGCAAATCACATGAGGAACCCAATTTTTATCTTGATTTGACACCGGAAATCCAAAATATTGTAAATAGGCTTCTTGCAATGGTTTTGTTAAAGGGAAACCACGATTTAACTGAACAATTTTCCCACAAACATAACAAAATCGATCTGGATGTAGTTTACACACTCTAGATGACATTTTTATATAAAAATGAGACTTTTGATTCAAACAGTTGTTTACAAAACAGAACGATAAACGCATTTAAACAATTGCAGGTAGATAAAAAAAAGTCATCGATATCTCCGAATTGTGACGTGCTACGAAAAATAAAAAAATATTTTTTTAGTAACCGTCCATAGCCTACTTAAATAATATAGGTTTCATTTCATGAACAAAAAAAAATTATTTTTTTGTAAACTAGTGTAATCATTGTATGTGATGTGGAATAATATTTTATTATTTATTATTAGACGAGCCATTTGGTGTAATGGTCGAGAAGTCAGCTATTACACCAGAGGCCGCGGGTTCGATCCCCGCACGGTACAAACATTTGTGTGCATGAACATGTCTGTTTGAATCGGTCTGGGAATTTCTATGTATAAATGTATGTATTTACAAAAAAGTATAAGTATAATGTTTATCCGTTGTCAAGCACCCATAGCGCAAGCTAATGATTAGTTTGGGGCTAGATGGCGCTGTGTGGATAATGTCCAGAGATATTTATTTATTTATTTCAGATGCACCATGATAACCAAAGCCTAAGGGTAATGGGATTCCCCCGCAAGGTCATTGACCACTTGTGACGTTACCCAAATAAAAGTAAACATAATGACGTTGGACTTATAATGGCAAAGTTATTTTTAGCATCGAGAAGACGAAAATAATTCGAAAGGTGAATTCTAAACCTGGCATAAATTCTTAAGGTAAAAGTTTGAGATGGTATATTTGAATGACTGGCTTTACCTGCGGCTTCGCTTGTGTATAAATATTATAAAGAGGAAAGATTTGTTGGTTTGTTTGTTTGTATTGAATAGGTTCCGAAACTACTAAACTGATTCGAAAAATTCTTTCACTGTTGGAAAGCTACACTATCCTCGGGTAACAAAGGGTACTTTTGTTCCCGGAAATGTGGGGTCAAAGGGGGGATAATTAGCAAAAGAAATTACGCGCCTTTTTTTTGTATACATTTTAAGTGGTTGTAACTAGTTTAGTATTTTTATAAAAGAAATGGGCGATTTTCTGACAGCCTGTTTTGTTAGTTCTCAATAGATGGCGCTGTTCCACCTATGCAGTCACAAGGAACGAAACGTTATAAAGTTTACTTCAACATAACTTTTATTTGATAAAACGAAACGTTTTGTTTACGTCAGATGTAATTTTCATTCCTGAAAAAATTAGAATTGGCGGAATTGTTAATAAAAAACACAAAGCAAGCCATTCATTAAGAAGAAGAAGAAGAATGAGTAAAGATTATGGCTTCTAGACAACTTCTAGATTCAAAACCAGAGGTAACAATAGATGTACATACTTCGTTCAACGCCATCTAGTGAAGCTTTTGGAAGTCTTTCTTTTCTTAAATGGCCTGTCGATAATCGCCCATTGTAAATTTTTCGATAAAAATAAATAAAAATGTAAAAAAATATATGCTATTAATGCTTCACTTAAAGCAATCTTCCATACATCGACTTTTTTTTGTTTCCTCATACCAATTACCTTTTTGTTTGTTGTTTACAGATTAATATTTTTTAAGACATTAAACGCCGCACTGGTTATTTACCTGGTCGTGATCTTGGAATAATAAGTTCAATTAAATAAATAAATAATGGACCTACCATTATATTTATTTATTCATTATTCATTTCGGTCTCGTATCCATATAAATAAATATGAATTGCTGTTCGTTAGTCTCGCTAAAACTCGAGAACGGCTGAACCGATTTGACTGATGACTTATTTGAGTCTGTAAACATTCGTGAAGTCCAGGGAAGAAAATATGGAAAAATTGCGAGGAAAATACTTCTACTACTAATAATACTAATACAAACTAACTGTTCTTACCTGTCAAATGAAGTGATACGAAGTTCACCGAGTCAGCTAATTATATTACATATGCAGCGGCCGCCTGCGATTTCACCCGCGTGGTTTCCGTTCCCGTGGGAATTGATCAAAATCCTTTCTTAACGGATGCCTACGTGATAACATCTACCTGCATGCCAAATTTCAGCCCGATCCGTCCAGTGGTTTGGGCTGTGCGTTGATTAGATATCTATATCAGTCAGTCACCTTTGAGTTTTATATATTTAGATAAATAGTAGAATCAAAAGGATAGAGATAGGCTGCAGTGGACGTTTACCATCAGACCTCTAACAGTCTGACACAGGAAAAACACAAATTTTCATTACGTTTTCCTGCCTGGGATTCGAACTCACGACCTAGCGCATAGTTCGTCATCGTCACCATCAAAATATGCGTCTTTGGGCCAAAATATACATGACAAAGAACAAAATCTCAAATATTTTCACACGTTTGTCCCAACTGCGATTCAAACCCACGATCCTCAAAGGGCAAGGTCAAAACTTGCAACAGTACCGGAAACTTACTTTCACTCGCCATCACTCAAACTCAATTTTGCATGAATAATCATTTTAATCACTACGCCATTGGCCCACTTACCTTGTCTCATCAACAACACCGCTACAGGTACCGGCAAATTTGTTGAACATCGGTCGACGGAGAGGGGGAAGCTCGCGCGCGCTATTGGTCAGTATGCTCCTGACTAATAGCGCGCAGGCGTGTCAAGATTCGTGTTCTGCGCAGTCCCCACCCGAAGTGGACCTGCGGCCGTGTTTGGGACTCGAGACTAAAGCGTCCACTACCCACTAACTCCCCCGGTTACTCCTTAACACCCGATTGGGACGAGCCGGTGCCAGCCTTATGGCTATTGACCAGCCCTCCCCGGGTATAGACCGACAAACTTATCTGTTCCGGTGGCGGCGTCGCTACTGTCGATTTAGAACTCAATAAATATCGTTTTTGCATTGCATTTCACGTAGTTCCAATTTGGCAACCAGAACAGATAAGTTTGTCGGTCTATACCCCGACTTGAGAGGCCTCAAGTCAGGGTGGCGCTTAAGGAGGGTCCGCCCAAGAAACAAGGTGACCCTCAGTTTTGGCTCGTGCGACCTGTGCAATGCGGACGTCGGGGAGCTACCCCCGCCCGCAGGTCAACCCTCAGGCCGGAGGAAGCGTGCTAACGCTAAGTGAGCTCGCCTTCTCCGGCCTGGCCGTCTGCGCCGGAGGGGAGCAGCGAGGGGGTCCTCCTCGCGCTCCCTCTCCGCTGCCTATTTTTGCGACATTATCCGCCCCTGGACACCTGTGCCGTCCGGCGAAATCTACAGTCAAAAGCACGTCAGACTATACTCTGGACTTTGTACCACTCTTATGTCGGGGGCATAAGTGCTATTATCGAACTGCAAGTGTTTACCGTGATGTGCCGTTGATCGTACATGCATTGTCATCCATTGAAAAATGAGGATTTTTTCCAGACCCGCATTAATAAATTACTCTTACTAAGCAATTAGTGTCAAATAGTGTCAATGTGTTTTGTACTACCTACTTTCTTTTTTTGTTCGTAACGCTTTACATATTAAAAAGTATCACGTGTATAACTTAGTTGTAAATTATTAAAAGCGAATAGCAGACCTTGATTCTTACATTTATAAGAAGCACGAAGTTTTTTTTAAATATGTAAAACAGTTGGCAGACAGGCACGAAGCCACCTAATGGTAAGCGGTCACTGCGGCCTATTCCATTGAGGGACACTTTACCAGGAAGCGTCACTCAATGTGCTGCCAGACTGTAGACTCATCTGATCTTCGAGCCTCTGATTTCAAGTGTACTGGCTCCCACATTAATATTGCCGGAACACAGCCAGAGCTGTTATGGCGGCAGATTCTACCTGTAGCTAGCCAGTCGGACTCTGAAAAAGCTCAACCACCAACCAGACCCAAGGCGGGAATCGAATCCACGACCTCCGTGCCTTTTTATTGAGTAGGTACCAACCACCCCGGTGCCCCGCCCCGGTACCGGGGTCGTTGGGAAAAAATTGTTTCATCGACCCCGGTAGAATAGCCACTGTTCCACGGAGGCGGTCAAAAGGTGACCAAGAATCAATCCGATTTTCTGTCTATTTGTCCCAAAATGTTCGATAAATGTGAAAAATGCACTGACCCGGGAATCGAACCCAAGAACCCGATACTTCGGTAGGAAGCTGAAATAGACCAAAAATATCTGAACATGGAGGAGGATATCTTTTAATGTACAGTTAAAAGCACGTCAGACTATACACTTTGAACTTTGTACCACTCTAATGTCGAAGGAATAAGTGCTATTATCGAACTTCAAGTGTTTACCGTGATGCGCTGTTGACCGTACTATGTTAATGACAGAGATGTTTGTTGTCAACACAACAACCGACAACATCAGGGTGGCAGACAACGGATAGACAATACTACGGTTTTTGTATAATATATAGAAAGCAACACCCAGTCTTAATCAGATATTTCCGTTTCCGTTCAACAGTCACAGTGGCTAAGCCGCTCGGGTGTAAAACGCACCGGTCGCTGGTTCGATTCCCGCCTTGGCTCTGGTTAGTGGTAGGACTTCCTCAAAGTTCAACTGGCTAGTTACCAGCATATAAATTGAATTACACTAATAGTTGTACCGTACGGGAATCGAACTCGCGACTTTTTGTAATAGCCGATATCTCAAACATCACCAAATCATTCGTCAACTCAAGTACCAAAAATGCTACCGTGAACCAAATCTGTCATTAAAATGTTCTTACTCGGGCATCGAACCCGCTACATACGTGTGATTCGGTGACAGGTGACGTAATTATTGAAGTAAGCTGAATTACGAAGTGCCGATGCGGCGACTGCGTATGTGACGTCACGAGTGCACCAAGGCTGAGAGACTAGTGCAAGCGGTGCTATGCGATGCGATAAAATACTTGTCGGAAACAACCAACTGATCAGTTTGGTGAACTAACTTTTACATTATTCATTACTAGCAACCCGCAATAGCTTTTCAATGTGTGCACAATGATAAAATATGTACTTTTTATGAAATCATTATGTAGGGGTGCAGATATTTTAAACATTTTGGGCTATTCATTTTATTTACACTGAAAATCAGTAATGAAACAGAGAATAATATAAATATACAACAGAAAAACAAAAAAGTTAGATAAATAAAAAACAAAGCCTTCAAATAGAAAATAAAACTTTATTTTGGGCTATTAATGTTATTCATTTATAACCATTTTATAACGTAGCATTGTTTTTCTTCTTATTTTATGACTGGCAACCCACTCCTTTTTATAAGGATTACTACAACGCAGCCAGCGAACTGTTATTTTAGTACGCTGAACGCAGCATTGTTATAGTTTTCGTGGAAGTTAAGGTTGTGTTGGATTATATTCCCATGACATTCTCAGCACGGCTAAATGGAACATTCTAAAGCTTATTATGTACACTACGAATCTTAAGCAGAGAAAAATACATGACTGTATAAGTTAGAATCATTTTAATTGTATTAATGATATCCGTTATATTATGGCAAGTAATTACCTTAATGATTAAACGCTATCAACAATTACTATCATTTGATTATTCTTAATTAGTGATAAATTTTAATTTACGCAAAATTACATAGTTACTGTCGCAGGTGAAATAATGATAATAAACTCACAGGGATTGCGAATGGGGCAGGGCAGACTAGCCGTTATTAAATTAGAAAAAAAAAATAGGAATTACGGGTAAGTATATTCTCTAATGTTACATTCTTCCTTCTTATTACGAATCAACGATAAAGAGGAAGACACAATAGCCTGAGCTAATATCAGCTAAATATGATTCGAATCAGAAATAATATAATAAGATATTTCGGAGAATTATAGTATACATTAACGGAAAAAGAGACAGACATATTAAAAAAAATATTGGTGTTTTTTAGTTTCAAGTATCACAGATAGTATCATACGTAATAAATTATATTAGTTTATTCAAACAATGATTCCAATGAATTGAGAATCTTTTTTTGGTATTACAGTTATAAATAAAGTTAGATAAAAAAAAGTTTTTTTTTGTCATAACAAGAATAAATGTTACTTTATTTATTTGTGAAGATTCCAGTGACAAATAAATTATTAAATTATTTGAAAAACACATCACGACTAAAAAAAGATAAATAAAAAAGAATAACCAGGAAATATGACTGGATAAAATGACAACGTAAAATAAGAAAAATGTTTCAATAAGAATGCAACAATCAACATTTCTTACTTTTTAACAATAAGTCAATTACAATTAACAAATTAATAACATGAATCATTTGACAGGCAACGCTTGGGTTTTCCTATCGCATTACATCGCCTAGCTCCCGATACAGCACGCATCATAAAACTACCAGGCAACTTGCGCCTCACATTATTGTGCCACAGTCTTTCATTTTACACAGACGTGTTGTGACCGTAAAAAAACTTTAAGTGATCAGTGTTGGATTTTTTATTTTTTAAAAGAAAAACAAATCGGTGAGTGATTTAATTTTATTTTTTTGAGTACATAGGTGCTAAGTTTATTGGTGTGCAGTTTATTTTGAAAAAAAAAATGGCAGGTTTGCGGTTTTGTGGTGCGTTTTCGCGGGAAATTTTGGACATTTGTTTTTTTAAGAATGGATTACGTAGAAAAAGATATTGTTTTTTTTTACCTTGAAATTAATATGTTGGAGAAATTAATGCCATTTATGTATACTAGCTAGGGTCAGTTAGGTTAAGAGGAACACCGGTGAAAGAGGAACAAAACCATCTCATAAACTACAGAGTTTAGAACATACAGCTAAACTCTGTAGTTGATGAGTTATGATGGTTTTGTTCCTCTTACCCTAACTGACCCTATACATATTGTTTTTAACATTGAACTAGGTACAATTTGTAACTCAATGGTTTTTAACAATAAATTACTACTAGTCAATTTAGGATTACGCGGTAAATTTAGACTTTTTTTAACACTGCGTTTTTTACAGTAAAGTTTTATTTTTAAATTATTTTGCTGTATTAACATTAATAGCTAATTTATGCTGATATGTAACAAACAAATTAAAATTTGCAATTTAGGTATAAAAGCTTAGTGACAGACGGAATATTTTTATATTGGTTCTATAAAAATATTATTTAAAAGACGTATAATAATATCAATATGTCTATTAACATACGTAATCATAATATTATTATCAATTAGAGTAAAACCAATTAAATATCGATTTGTTGACAAAATATAAAATTAGATGGATAGATACTCTTTATTGCACAAAACATAGGAAAACATGTAACATAATAAAACTGTACAATACAGGCGGACTTATCGCTAATAGCGATCTCTTCCAGTCAACCTTAGGATAGAGGAAAGTATGAAAAATATTTTGAACAGAAATAAAGGGTAGTGCAAGAAGGAGAAAAAAGAAAATATATGTCTATATAAGTACTTGTTTTTTAGTACAATTACAATTGCTATTTAGAATTTAATTATGTAGATGGATAACACAAGCGGCCTTACTCTTAGCACATATTAGATATGTCTTCCAGAAAACCTTCAGTTTAAGGAAAACGTTATATTTTTGTTACATACTTTACTTCTTATTAAGTATGTGTACTCGTACTAAGTTTATTTTACACTAAATTAAATATTACTACATTACTTTTTTGCCTTGTTCTATGGACTGGTATAAAACGCCAACACGCATTAAGTCCATTATTAATTTTTGTCACGTCTAAAAGACATTACGTAAGAATTACAACTTTAGAGCGGTTTTTGTATTTTTTCCTTTAGTCTGTAACCTCGCTTTAAACAAGGTCTATAAATCTAGGTCACTGGGAAGTGTCCTGGGTCTTAAAAAAACCTGTTAACTTTATATTAAAAAAATATAAAAAGTAATAAGAGATTGTATGACACTTCGCTTCACATGTGGTCGATGGTTCAAATCACATAAATGGATTATCACTAACTAGGCGGTGATTCTAATCGGGTGTGAAGGAGAAACCGGGGGAGTTTAGTGGGTAGTGGACGCTTCAGTCTTGAGTCCCACACACGGCCGCGGGTCTAGCTAGCCTGCGGTTATGGTGCATAAACGCATTCTCCTCCGAAAAAAAAAAGGCGGGTGACAGAAAACTCTGTAAGGAAACATGGTGTTCCCATGATCGAATTTGTCTAGTTCACCTGCACCAGTTTTTAAAACTGACATTTCACGTAGTTCCAATTTTGGCCACAGGAACAGATAAGTTTGTCGGTCTATTTAAGTAATGTAGAAATCATTCCATCAAATCTTAGAGGTACCGTTTGACAGTTCATAGCAAAGCAAAATGCTACTTATGTACATCAGGAGTAGAGTCTAAATTTCTAAATAAATAATTGTATAAAAAAAAACTGATGTTGTTTTCTTGAGTTTTATTCCTTTAGCGTAAGGTATATTTTTCTTTGCATAAATGAACTGTCAAACGGTACTTTTTAGATTTGATGGACTTGATCACTGACAGTCGCTGCAATGTTATTTATCTGGACTTGCCAGTACATCATGGATCAGGTGCAAGGGTACCCTGAAGGTAGGGTTGCCATCCGTCCGGGTTTCCCCGGATTTGTCCTAGTTTAGAGGGCATCCGTCCGGGGAGCGTCCGGGGAAGGCTTCATTTGTAGACCGAGTTTTAAAAAATAAATAAATAAAAAAAATTGGGCCGCCCGCGAGACACGCACTATGCTCGCACACCACGATGTTTTTTATTACACTGAATATGTTTAAAAGATCTTGTTGACATGTCCGGCTTTCGGACTCTAAAATCCGGGGTTTTCACGCGTCTTGTCCTGTTTTCCAAATTTTTGAGATGGCAACCCTACCTGAAGGCATAGCTGGGCATCGTTAATCCGTTAATCCGAAAAAATGTTTTTTTTTTTTAACCAACTGTACACACGAGACTGCACACAGTGTCAATTTAGTGAAATTAAAATTTGTATCATTTATTATTTCGTCATCTCGTCACGAAAAGATTTTCTTTGTTCCCAACACTGTAACCTGTAAAACTGTGACTCGTTGGATAACTTTGTACATAATAATGATTCCCAATTAGTCACAATGTGCTGTGACTGGTCAGTGGCGTAGCGTGGGTGTCAGCCGCCCGGGGCGGAAAACAATTCTGCCGCCCCTTTTTTTTGCTCCTCAAGTTGGCAAAGCAGCCCACGGGGCGGAAGACGATTCTGCTGCCCTTTTTTACAATTCTGCCGCCCCTTTTTTCCTTTTGTTTTGCTTTTCCAGAAAATTTTGCCGCCCCCTAAAAAGTGCCGCCCGGGGCAGACCGCCCCCCCTCCCCCCATCGCTACGCTACTGTGACTGGTTGGGAATCACTTAAGAAAGATCTCGCAACGTGTAACATCCCTTTCACACGGCATCCAGTTTTGCAGGACCGGCTTTTTACTGTATCCTGCAAAACAGGACGGTGTGTTCACATGGCAGTTCAGTTTTGCGGGATCCAGTAAAAAACTGTGGACTAAACGGTCCTGCAAAACTGGACTGCCGTGTGAAAGGGCCGTGAACACTGCTATATAAATATTTGTGCGACTAAACGGGATCTACTGGACGACGGATCCAGTTTCTAGTGACAAAACCGAATGCCGGATCGGGTTTTTGCAGTATCCCGCATGCGGGATGCTCGTGTGAACACATTCGCCATCAAACGGTATCCTGCAGAAAATGGGATCCTGCAAAAAACTGGACTGCCCGTGTGAAAGCGCTGTTACAGTGTGACTAGTTAAAGGTTACAGTGTTGGGAACAAAAGTTTATAGGTACATATTAACGATGCCCAGCTATGCCTGAAGAACAAACGCTCGGAGAAAAAGACTTAATCATTCATAATCATCCCAGCGTATTCCCGATTGCATCCAGTATGGAGCTCAGGGTCCGCTTCGACTATGATCCTAGATTTGACAAGCCTGGTTATTACAATGGAGCGATTGTCATCTGACCTCCGTAACCCTTACAAGGGAAACCAGACCTACTTGGAGCATAGTCGGAACCAACTGCTTAACGTGCCTTCCGAAGCACGGAATCATCATTCTTTTCAGACATTCAGGTGATTCAGGTCCTAACCAAACTGGAAACAATCACACAAAGTGATGTTCCCCGTGGGATTCGAACCCACGACCTCCGTGTATTAGAGCCGAACGCTCTAACCACTGTCGGAGGCAGTTCAAAGAGACAATCATTGTTTCATTAGACAATGTTCTAAAAATCTGGAACAATCTTGATTTAATTAAATAGTATCTATTAGGCAATTTATAATGGAATATTTTTATAATGTAACGTCATTAGCGAAACAGTTTCTAAGTCGTGATTCATAAGTTCGTAATTAACTAACTAGCGGCCGCCACGCGGTTTTACCCGCGCGTAATTACTTTTTTCAAATATCCCCCCCTTCCCTCCACATTTCCGGGATTAAAAGTATCCTATGTTACCCAGGGATAGTGTAGCTTTCCAACAGTGAACGAATTATTTAAATCGGTTCAGTAGTTTCGGAGCCTATTCAATACAAACAAAGAAACAATCCAATCTTTCCTCTTACGCTAGTTAGCTATTAGTGATGTAACGAATATTCGTATTCGCATTTGCGAATATTCGCACATTTTTTCACATTCGCATTCGTATTCGCATTCGCGAAAATACTGCGAATGTTTTGCGAATATTAAAAAATATCATTTTGATGTAATAGTTGGTTCATAAAACAAAATCCATTAATTTATTATGTTTATTACCTCGAAATTCACTTGTTTTGTTTGTGTCACCTTAAAATCGGATGAGTTCGTATTATAGTTCGCAAAATGTAAGATGATCAACGACTTATCATAATATATACCTATAATAATTCTTTTGTACCGAATGAGTATGACCCATCTTTATAATAAACTAGCCTTCCGCACGCAGTTTCACCCGTGCGTAATTTCTTTTTTCAAGTATGCCCCCTTATTTTTGGGATCAAAAGTATGTCGCCCGAAGATAGTGTAGCTTTCCAACAGTGAAATATTTATTCAAATCGGTTCAGTAGTTTCGGAGCCTATTCAATACAACAAACAATCAAATCTTCCCTTGTTATAATATTAGTATTGAAATCATTGAGGACGATTTATGACCTGCGATTGACAGCAATATAAATTTTACCACTTAGAGATGATTATTGTAGTCATCTTTCGCTTACACTTAATAATCGATTGTGAAGGTGTAAAATATCGATAAAATACTTTTATCACTTTAAACGCAAAATTCTTTACTAAAATGTCAATCAATTTGATTAAAAATGTCATCTTGGTTAAAAATTGAAATGGTTATGCGATTTAAAAATCAGAAAAATTTCTTAAGTGTAAATGTACTCAATCTTGCAATTTAGATTACTTACGTATCGATTTTTTACCATTTGTTTTAAGGTAGAAACGTCACTGTGACACCTGTCGCAGGTATCATCCTAAACTTTAAAAACTATATAGGAGACTGGGATATTCTCGAAAAAAAAAACACAAACAAACGGAACGCACTTCGTTCAAACAGGCCTGCCACCAAGGTTACCAAGCCAAAGGCTAATGGCGCCAAATTAAAAAAAAAAACTGAATATTCCTACTAACTAACCGAATGTTGGCAGCAGATATTCGCACTCGCATTCGTATTCGCGAATGTCCGAAATATGACATTCGTTACATCACTATTAGCTATAATTGGAGGTATATAAAATAAAGGAAGCATTTTTTCCTACCCGAGAATCGAACGTAAGACCTTGGGGTTCACCCCACGAGGCAATTCTCATTCCGAGCGGAGGTCCTGATAATCAATTTGGCGCAATGGTTGAGAAATCAACTAGTACGCCAAAGGTCGCGGGTTCGATGCCCGCGCAAATGAGGATGTTGCGGACTCTTTGCCTTTTTGATAGGCAATGTAGTTTTTTACTTTTTACTTTTTTACGTTGTCTGTCGATATTAATTTCGTGGTCTGTCTGAACACCCAATATTTTTCTGTTTGCCTAATTTTCTGATAATAATAAATCATCATTCTTCACCTTCGTCATTGGTTTGTTCATTTCATTAACCAGAACCAGAGGTCGCGGGTTCGATACCTGCACATTATATTTATTATATATTTACAAAAAAAAAGTATATAAGTAATGTTTATCCGTTGTCCGGCACCCATAGCACAAGCTAATACTTAGTTTGGGGCTAGATGGCGCTGTGTGATTAATGTCCAGAGATATATTTATTTCTTTATTTTGGTCCTGTACGTGAACATGTCTGTATTGGTCTGGCTGGATTCAGACGTCTGTCCCACTACCCACTAAACTCCCTGGATTTCCCATTAGACCCCTAAAGGGGCGAGCCAGTGCATTTCTTATGGCGACGACAAGCCAGTCCAATCACGAAATAATAAAATAAATCTAATGAACAACAATATTATTAATGAAAGATCCATGTAAAAATAGATTCAAGCATTATTGTTTAATGTTCCAAAAAAAATAGACAAAAATAAATCCTACGAAAGTCTGGATGCTTGGATATTTGTTACTCAATCACGCCTAAACGGCTGAACGGATTTAGATGAAATTTTGCACACGTATAGTTTATAACCCGGATTAGGATATAGGCTATAAAATTCCTACGGGAAACGTCTCATCATTTCAGTAAAATACGGACCTATTATATTTTAAAATGTACGTTTTTACGGAAAATGCCAATTATACATTATAGGTATACTTATAGTAATTGTGTTGAAGGAAGCTTAGTCTAGTCTAGGTCATAATTACTTCCCTAAATTAGTTGCAATGTCTTACCATAATTACTAGTAATTTTAATATTTACCGTTAAAATTTATACTTTATCAGTTGGTAGGCACGCAGCCCACCTGATGGTAAGCGGTCACTGCAGCCTATTCCATTGAGGGACACTTCACCAGGAAGCGTCGCTCAATTTTCTGTAATACTGACTTTAAATCTTCGAGACGGATTTCAAATGCTCACATAATGTATTTAGGTACTGCGCTCCCACTTTAATATTGTCGGAACACAGCCAGAGCGGTTATGGCGAGTGATTTCACCTGTGGGATGGTGGCTAGTCAGTAGTCTGAAAAAGTCTTACCACCAACGAGACCCAAGGCTTTCGATCCCTGTTTTTAATTTTTAATTTATTTTTTGAAAATAATGCTTTTACGCAGTATAGGATAACGAGACCTACAACCGTATGTGGGACTCAGGACTGGACTAGACAAGACATTCGTTCAGTGCGTCTATTCCCATTCATCACCACTGGCTTTGTCACCACTGGGGACAAATGGGAACAGTGTTGCTAGCGAAGTCTTGTCAAAAGTCACCTGAGATGTACAAAAAAGTAACCTTTTTGTAGGAAAAGTAACCATTTTTACATTATTAGGTGAGCAAAAAAAAACCTAATAGGACGAGCGTATGTTACCTTGAGACAATTGACCGGCAAAGGACAACTCAAGAAATTGTGTGGGCTCTGTCCCCACCCACCAACAGATTCAGAATTGCTTAAGTGTCTAGCTTCAAGTAGACTCGACTGTAAAATATTTTTTTAAGATTACATTTTGATTGAACACCTTTATTTAGACCAGGAGGGTTACTCTTGATCGCCTGCACATTATTTTCACAATTAAGTAACTGTGTCAAAAAATACTTGAAAAATACAACATTCAAATTCGATTTGCGTGAAATCCCCATTCCTGCGGCGAATGTCGCCATACAAAAAAAAGATCAGTACGGCAAGAGGTATTGACAGAGATAGGTTGGAAATCTGTTGGTGGGTGGGGACGCTGTTTCTTTATGGCAAATACTGGCTCAACCACTATTCAATAAATTAGGTTAAAATGTTTGTTTTTCTTTTGACCGATGCGATGTGACGTTAGTAGAAGACAAGTTCAATATTAATTCCATGAGTTCCAATTATAGATGACGTTACAATAAAAGTATCAATGACATTTGCTCGTAAATATTTTTCTTACTAAACTATTATGCAAATATACTTTTTTTAATATCAATCCGTGAACACACGTGCTGACTTTGATAGTAAATGGCCTTTAAAGCATTTTCAGGGACATATTTTAAACCTATCGCGCCGGACTGCGTTGCTATCCCCATACCATCCAGACACGGTGGCCCGTACCAAAGGGGTGTCCTCTTTTTGCCCCGTGCCATTAGGTCATGGAATGCCCTTCCGGTTCACTTGTTTCCTTCCTCCTATAATCCTAAGGCGAGGCGTGAAGCGGCATCTAAGCAGGCCTTCAGGGTGAGGGTGACTGGCTCAATGGGTACTATGATCTATTGAGCCAGTCAACCTTATATTTGGACCTCACTTCCGCTTACCATCAGGTGGAGTGAGGTCATCCTGACTGCCTACTTAGAAAAAAAACGTATTTCATCATTTACGAACATTCCACACGCGGCTTCGCCCACGTGGACTATACGACGATATTCTGCTAAAATGTGATATTTTCCAGTTTAAAAAGTAGTTACTGTCATTGAGCATTTATCCGGCATATGAAGGTGAAGGCCGATCGTACACCTGATGGTAAGCGCCACGTCTGCCCTTAGACAGTTCAGTGCCAAACAGTAACTAAGTAGGTAGTTACTGTCCGGCACCGCCCTGCGCCCGCTACACCGAGACGACAGTTATTAGGTCTCATCTAACCAGTAATTTCACTACTTAATAATTCAGAAGCTGATTTTTATCCCGGAAAATATTTATTACATTCCTTCGGGATATCATTGTTTTACGCGGGCGAAGCCACAATTGGAAGGCTAGTATTTCACATTATATGGGAATTACAAGTATAATTATAAAATAATTATGGAATATTATAAAACAAAACACATCCAAATCAAATACTATTAAAAACACAATTGACAGCATAATTCATAATAATCAACAAATATCTGATCCAGCTAAGATAGCACAAACAATGAATAAATATCTTATTAATTTAAATAATCCCGACCTTGTGCACAAAAGTAATTTTAAACCTTTAACAAATAAAAATTGTAATAGTATATTTTTGACTCCGGTAGATTCTTATGAACTAAAAAAAGTTGTCAGTGGATTCAAAAATAAAAAAAGCTGCGGTCATGATGATATTCAAATGCCATTAATCAAGGCTTGCTTTGATTATATAGTTGAACCATTGGTTTATATAATTAATTTATCTTTTGAGACGGGCTGTTACCCCGATGATCTCAAAAAAGCGATGGTTAAACCTCTGCATAAACAAGGTCCAAAGAACATCATGAGCAACTATAGACCTGTGTCGCTTTTGCCGAGTTTCTCTAAAGTGTTCGAGAAGGTTATTTACAATAGATTAATTAATTTTTTGAACAAAAACGACATTTTAAGCAAAAACCAGTACGGTTTTCGTAAAGGATGTAATACAACTAAAGCTACTTTCAATATTTTAAATGAAATTTGTAAAAATATTTCTAAAAGAGTACCCTGTGCAGGACTATTTATGGACCTGTCAAAGGCATTTGACTGCGTAGAACATTGTGTACTCTTAAACCAGTTTGACCATATTGGGATCAGGGGAGTTGCTTTAAAATTAATGGAGTCATATATGTGTAATAGACAACAGTCCGTAATTATTGATGCTTATAACAAGAATTCAAAGACATTAGAAAAAATTAGTTCTGGGTTTGAAACAATATCTCTGGGAGTCCCCCAAGGAAGCATTCTCGGACCTCTATTTTTCCTCATTTATATCAATGAGCTACCTTTGATTGTAAAGCATTTATGTATACTATATGCTGATGATGCCTCTATCTTTGTATCAGGTGAAAATTTGAGTAACTTAGAGTATAAATCTGAACTTTCTAATACTTTGGACAAAGCAAAAGCTTGGTTGGCATCTATAAATCTGCAATTAAATATAAATAAAACAAAAATATTGACATTTAAAAATTATAATAGTTGTAGCAGCTCCTTAAGTATAATAAACAATGGTCAGATTATTGAAGAAGTGACTGATACCAACTTTCTTGGTATTACTATTGATTCACACCTTAATTGGAAAGCACATATAAATAAACTCAACAAAAGGTTAGCCAGTTGTAGCTATGCATTATCCATTTTGTCAAACATAGCATCGGCGGAGGTCTCTAAAAGTGCTTATTATGGTAGCGTGTATCCATTGTTAACATATGGCGTCATTTTCTGGGGAAACTCTGTAAATGTCCAATCCACATTTATCATGCAAAAAAAATGTGTTAGGTTTGTTTATAAAATGTGTAAAAGAGATTCACTGCGTTCTGTATTTAGGAAAAATGGTTTGCTTACATTAACCGGTATCTATATATTGGAAACTTGTCTATTTTTAAAAAATAATAATCAATATTTTGACAAAAAATCATCGTATCGAAGCAATTTACGTAGTAACTATAAACATGATTTTTGTATTCCAGAATCTAACAAAAGTTCTATTATGTATAAAAGCATTTTTGTATATGGGGTTAAAATATTTAACCATCTACCTCTTGAAATTAAAGCACTTGAAGGACAGCAATTTAAGAAAAAACTTAAGACATGGTTAATTAATAGAGAATTTTATAATTTACAAGAATATTTTAATTCATAATTATTTATTTAACGTTAATTTTATCGAATTGTATTGTATTATGTATAATAATTTTCCATTTTATTATTTAATTTTATTTAGTTGATATTTTTTGTTATAATTTTTGAAGATTAATATTAATTTTTCTCCGCATATTAAACATTGTACACCCAATTTTGGGTAAGCTGTTTTTGACACTAAACATAATTTTAAGATCCTATGTACACAGCTTTCACAATAAATGATTTCTGATTTCTGATTTCTGATTTCTGAATTATTTATACCTATAATAGATAGGTCATTAAAACTTTGACGGAATTGATTAAAATTCAAACATGTTTCTGTGTGTGGAAACCTTCTGATTAAGAAACCTGTCTCTTCACGACCTATGTATTGCCATCCAGTTTTGTTATACGCCATAAATTCTATTATCTTTTTGAGGTTTTTAAACGCCTCGATTTCTACTGGTTTAAGTAGGCCGTGCTGTCAGGTTCGATTCCCGGATCGAGTATTTGTGTCGGTTTTTTCAGACAACTCGGGTTTGTGATCACCAATCTGCATTTGGCAAGCGTGGTGAATTGGTGAAGCCAGTATCTATCAGTGCAGCGATCACTCGATTCCAATGATAAAGGCTTTTGCCCTGCAGTGGGACATTAATAGGCTAAATAGGTAGGTGCAAAAATCTGCAAAAACAGGTTCTTTGAAATAATTTTTGAAGTAGTTAACAGTGAAATTAAAATCTGCGAAAATTATGAAATATTGTTAAGACTTTACTCTGTGGATGATAACCGATGGAAACACGATTTGATAAAGTTGACTCGATAGAATAAATTCACAAAGTTACATTTATTTTTGTGTCATTTTATCTTTTTTTCTGTTTTATTCTTAAATTAAGTGGTTTGATATTATGAGTCATTTACCAAAATGAAGTTCATAGATAACTTGAGGGATTATAATCGATAGATTTTTTTCATCTATCGATTTTTTTTATCGATTATTCAAGTAATTTTCTATGTCTCAGTGTGGCTTTTAAAACCCATACGCGCGGCATCTGCGGAACTAGACAGCCTTAATAGTCGTCATACGTATCTAAGTAGCACGAATAGTAGGCTAGGTAGGTACTTATTAAGTGACCGGCCCATCAATAAATAATCCTTGAAAATAAGCAAACGAACTAGCCCTAAACTACGCAAATCTATTAACTAAACCACACATATTTTGTAGTTAGATAGATGAACTAAGTAAATATTGACACACTTTGAGGTGACCGGACGGTTTCAAACATTTGTAGAGTATATTTACGAATGACGTCAGGGTCAGTATGTACTAGACATTAACCCTCTTATTACAGAACGTGGTTTAAAAATTAAACCGAGCTTAGTACTACACTAACTCCTGACTAAAATCAAACGCTATTACAAAATGAAGTTTTACTTCATTGCGAGGACTAAAGTTAGACCCAAGAAAGTCCGCCGATGCCCCTAGTTTTACTATGGACTAACTTTCAAACGTCAAAACGATAACACTTTAAAAATTTCGCTCCGTTCTACGTATAGAAAGACAGTTTTTGAAAAGAATCACTTAATTTGTGAACAGAAAATTAAAAATATATGTTACTTTTTCTTACATTACTAAAACACATTTTGAATTAAAGAATTATTATTTTTACTATCTTATTTAAAGATTTTAAAACATGTCATAAAACAAAGTCTTGTAAAATGAAACGCACTGAACGAGTTAGTACCAGTAAATTATTCTTATGTTGGTATTTGTTTTGTAATAAGGAATATAGTCCGGACTTCGTACCTGTACTAACTAGTACAGATCTAAACCTGTTTTAACGATTGTTTTTTGTAATAAGAGGGTAAGAGCTTAAAGTAAAGAGAGGATTTCAAATACATAATTAATATATTCTATGACAGGTCAGTGCCCTTGAGTATGGGAAATGCTTTGTCACGGTTTTAGAATAAAATGTAATCAAAGTTATGTTACATTTGAGCGAATAATTAAGTTTTTTTTGTATGTCAGTGGCGGCAAACGAGCCAGCGGGTCGCCTGATTGCCTCACAGTGATAGTGAAAAAAAGGCATGTTTTGGTTAATCCAAAATTCGGCTGACGTACATAATATTTAATTGAACTACTTAAAATGTATAATGACGGTTCAAATTAAAAGACGTCATAATATATTTGACGTCAGGAATCATGGCGATTCATAAGTATGTCGTAAATCAAATACGTGTCTCTCTTCGTATAAAGGATGTTTTTAAAATTATCTAGTTGAAGATCGTTAATGACGCGACGACCCCAATGGAATCGTAGGATGATAGTAATTAACATAAGTATTAGTGTGTTTTTTAATGTTTTATCATAATTTATCATATTATGGCGAACAGGTTTATTGAACGTAAAAGATTAGTCGTAGCAGAAAACTCGGCTAAGGGGACGAGGCTTTCCAGCAGTGACAGAATTTTTCAAATCGGTTTAGTAGTTTCGCAGCCTATTCGATACAAACAAACAAATCTTTCCTTTTTATAATATTAAGATTTATAATTATTACAATAATCACAAATGGCTTCCTTCATCCGGTTATAAAACCAAAAAGTGTACATTTACATAATTTACAACAGTGGATTCAACCGCAGAAGTCATTGGTTCGATTACCGCCTAAGTCCTTTTCAAAGTCGACCTGGCCAATACCTTAAAGAAGTGGTAGAGCCATGCTGTTATACAGTACGAATGGGCCGGCTCGTCCGGGGAAGGACCACCCTCTCACATAACACCAGCGTGAAATATAAGTAACTATTGTGTTTCGTCTGGTTTGTGAGAGTGCCGGATGCCTACACCCCCCATACCGCCATAGGCCGGCAACGCATCAGCGATCCCTCTGGTGTTGCAGATGTCCATGGGCGGCGGTGATCTTACCATCAGGCGACCCGCTGGCTCGTTTGCCGCCTCTGACATAAAAAAAAACTTATAGCTAAAAGCTGTGTTTTAGCAATTTTAATGTGGGAGCTAGTATACAGAAATCATAGGCTCGCTCAGAGCCTATGTTTAGTGTGGCAGCACATTGAGCGACGCTTCCTGGTGAAGTGTCCCTCAATGGAATAGGCCGCAGTGGCCGTTTACCATCAGGTGGGCTGCGTGCCTGTCAACCGATCTGACAAAAAAAAGTTTTGATATTCGGATGTGAATATCTTTGTATGTCACATCCGACAATTTTACTATCATAAACATAGTACAAAACATATCCTCTTGACCAAACCGGATATCGAAAGTGTAACTACTGACGTCAATAAGGTCAAAGTAGTACTCTTCGTGTTCGTCAGAAAATATTATAATTTGTGTCCGAAGATTTATACGACATCCATACTATACTATAAATTAGAAAGTAAAATAACACTGTATGTCTGTCTATGTAGTTTACATGCTACTACTGAACCGATTATAACGAAGTTTGATACAAACAGACTAGATAGATCGTGATAAAGGACATAGGCTAGTTTTAGCAACAAAGTGACTCTACCACCTTATTCGGAATGTTGTTATCTATCGAGAAAAACCAGCAATAATTTCGATAGCATCGATAGTTACTGTTTTGATCGCTGAAGTTTTACAATACATCTCCGTCATCGCGTCACAGCGCTTTCACACGGGCAGTCCAGTTTTTTGCAGGATTCCGTTTTTTGCAGGATCCCGTTTGATGGCGAATGTGTTTATATGATAGCGTTCACACGAGCATCCCGCATGCGGGATACTGCAAAAACCCGATCCGGCATTCGGTTTTGTCACTAGAAACTGGATCCGTCGTCCAGTAAAAAGCGGGATCCCGTTTAGTCGCACAAATATTTATATAGCAGTGTTCACACGGCAGTCCAGTTTTGCAGGACCGGTTTTTTACTTTGAATTTTGAATTTCGAATTTTACTGAATCCCGCAAAACTGAACTGCCGTGTGAACACACCGTACAGTTTTGCAGGATACAGTAAAAAGCCGGTCCTGCAAAACTGGATGCCGTGTGAAAGCGCTGTTACTCTATTTTACCAAGTCAAACCGTTTTCTGTATTAAAGACAAAATTATGGAAATTGAAAAACGAATAAGAATAGAATGGGTCCCACTCCAGCCGATGAGAAAATCTGGGGCCTAGACAAGTAACATTTTGATAGCGAAATTCGCTTCAAATTTTATGGATTGGACGGTGCCTTAGAAAAGTCACTTGGTCAATCGATATTGAAAGTACGGGTTTTGACATTCGCCATCGCAAACTGAGCGATAACGAACGTCATAACTTAAGTCCCTAGATTTAAAGCGCTATTTTTAAAATATATTTTAACTATTCATGACTTACATTGATGATATTTGCAATAGTAAAGTAGGTACCCTATTAAAATAATTTATGTGCACTTTTAATTAAAATTACAAATGCTTCTAATGCAATTAATGAATTAATTGCATTATTAAAAGAAAGCAAAGTGCAACAAAGTATAAATTGTTGAGAAATATTTTTCATTTCCTTATTTAAATACAATTATTTTTATTTGACCTTAGATACCTAGTAGTTTAAAAACAATACACCTAGACGAATACCAATAGTACACAGTCATGTAAACAAATATTTATAACAGGGAACGAACACGCGACCTCTGGTGTAATCGATGATAACCATGAAAAAAAATTGTATAGCCTGACCAAGAAAATAAAAAACCTGCTCTGGCGGCGCCACATTAGCTATGGTTATAGCAACACTTGGTTGCTATGGTTATACTCACAAATAACTCGCAATATCCAATAGTAACAAGGCACTGTTGACAATTGACATCACGGATTTGTCCTAGTTTAGAGGGCATCCGGGGAGCGTCCGGGGAAGGTTTCATTTGTAGACCGAGTTTAAAAAAATAAAAAAACTTGGAGCCGCCCGCGAGACACGCACTATGCCCGCACACCACGATGTTTTTTATTACATTGAATATGTTTAAAAGATCTTGTTGACATGTCCGGCTTTCGGACTCTAAAATCCGGGGTTTTCACGCGTCTTGTCCTGTTTTCCAAATTTTAGAGATGGCAACCCTACACCGGTGTAATATGCAAATGATTTAGTCAACATGATTATACGTACTGATGGAGTGCAAATGTTGACTAGGTAATGATCGTAGACATTTTACGCAGACGTCTTGCCATTGAGCAAACCATTGACGAGCCTGACATTTTGTAGTGTCCCTACTCTATTCGCCAAGTGTCGTGGGTTCGTATCACACATAGGCAAAGGACTTACGGCGCGGTTTGCGGGCGCACTGCGGGTAAAAATCGCGTCGTGAAAACTGATCTTACTTTTTTTATATAAATTCTACATTCTGCAGCGATAACTGCCTCCGTGGTACAGTGGTTAGAGCATTGGGCTCTAAAACCCGGAGGTCGTGGGTTCGAATCCCGCGGGGAACATCACTTTGTGTGATTTTTTCTAGTTTGGTTAGAACATTGCTGGCTTGAATCACCTGAATGTCTGAAAAGAATGATGATTCCGTGCTTCGGAAGGCACGTTAAGCAGTTGGTCCCGACTATGTTCCAAGTAGGTCTGGTTTCCCTTGTAGGGTTACGGAGGTCAGATGGCAATCGCTCCATTGTAATAACCAGGCTTGTCAAACCTAGGATCATAGTCGAAGCGGACCCTGAGCTCCATACTGGATGCAATCGGGAATACGCTGGGATGATGATGAACATTCTGCAGAGGCTGCGAGCTTGCAACGCTGCGGGCGCGGTTAAAAACCGCGTAAGTTCTAAGCCTTAGGACACACATATTTTTACGGGATAAATGTAGCCTATGTAGGGTTGCCATCCGTCCGGGTTTCCCCGGATTTGTCCTAGTTTAGAAGGTTTCATTTGTAGACCGAGTTTTAAAAAATTAATAAATAAAAAAATTTGGGCCGCCCGCGCCCATTTTATTACATTGAATAATTAGTTATTATGTTTAAAAGATCTTGTTGACATGTCCGGCTTTCGGACTCTAAAATCCGGGTTTTTCACGCGTCTTGTCCTGTTTTCCAAATTTTAGAGGCTTGGGGGGCAACTCGCCCGTGGGCCGCGGCCCAGTTAACACTGTTTGAAATGAGTAGTGGAAAAGTGGGCCGAGGAATGGGCGAGTTTACCACTTGAAAAAAGAAATGATGGTAAGCTCGCCCGAAACAATTTTTACACCAAAAATAACATTACAATCGTGTTTCACAATGTGAAAAATGAAACAGATTCAGATTAATTACATTTTATTAAAGTGAGGCAAATAAGTAATTATAAACAAACCAAAATAATAGATTTAATTAAAAGTATTGCTTCAAACAAAAAATTAAATTATCAATAGTATTTCTGAAATTATATTGACGAAACTAAATTGGAACAAACTTTTTAAAAAAAAAATTAAACCGACTTCAAAAAAAAAAAACAAAAAAAAAACTACCTAAAAACACTGAAAAGCAAAAAATAATTTTAATAAGACATTCATCAAATGCGCTTATTGTCTAAGCCTATTAATAACATTAAATTGTATTTACGTGCTAGGTAGGTACCTACTAATCTGTTTGAAGTCGGTGCCAAGCCAAATAGTAGGTACCCAGACTACGTACCTACGTCCGCGGATTATTTGTAACCCTGTATAATACATAAATTATTAGGTATGTATCATTTTTCATTACTTTTGGCTTGGCACCGACTTCAAACAGATTAGTAGGTACCTACCTAGCACGTAAATACAATTTAATGTTATTAATAGGCTTAGACAATAAGCGCATTTGATGAATGTCTTATTAAAATTATTTTTTGCTTTTCAGTGTTTTTAGGTAGTTTTTTTTTTGTTTTTTTTTTGAAGTCGGTTTAATTTTTTTTTAAAAAGTTTGTTTATTTTTCTATTTTTAGTGTGAATAATACGTAGGAGTGAGTAAAACTCTCTCATAATATTGATAACGAAAATACGAGTAAAATAGTAGAATTGTATTATTTGACAATATTAGGTATTCATTAAGTGTTCAGCACCATTCAGTAGACCAACTAAAGATGCAGCCCGCAAGAGGGACATAAGAATTAAGAAGTCGTACCCTTTAGCTTCCATCATCATAGTTGTACCTTCCATCATCAGCTTAGCTCCAAAAGTACATGAAATACAACTAACGGTCCACATATTCCTACAACACTGAAATAATTATCCCCTAACTCCTAACCGTTAAGGAGTTGTACCTTCCATCATCAGCTTAGCTGCAAAAGTACATGAAATACAACTAACGGTCCACATATTTCTACAGCACTGAAATAATTATCCCCTAACTCCTAACCGTTAAGGAGTTGTACCTTCCATCATCAGCTTAGCTGCAAAAGTACATGAAATACAAATAACGGTCCTCATATTCTTACAATACTGAAAGAATTATCCCCTAACTCCTAACCGTTAAAGAGTTGTACCTTCCATCATCAGCTCATCAACATAAAGTGATGTCTATAGGACGCAAAAACTTAAATGGCTTCAGAAAAAACAAGTAACGCGTAGTGTGTGCCTATAAAATTTGAGGTTTGCCCTTGATTTTCCCGGGATCCCATCATCAGATCCTGACATGGTGACAATGGGACCACCTCGGAACTATGCACTTTCAAATAAAAAAAGAATTATTTAAATCGGTCCACAATTGACGGAGAAATCGACGGACATACATAAAAAAAAAAAAAAAAAAAAAAATACATACAGTCGAACATAGAACCTCCTCCTTTTTTGAAGTCGGTTAAAAATTGTCCACCCCTTGGTGGATAAAGAAAATTTTAAGAGAATCATTTACAAAATATGTACTAGAGCAACATGACCCTAATGGAGGTGTATTTATTTTTCAAGCACTTTTTTTTATGAGTTGATTAGTATGACGAACCAAGCGATTAAAAGCTGTGAGTTATAGAAGAAAAAAGAGATTAAAAGCTGTGTATAACCTTGATGAAAAAATGCATGGCAAAATAAAATACACCTCCAATAAGGTCATGTTGCCCTTTATCCTAATCCTAATTCTTTTTATCCACCAACACACACAGTGCCACAGTTTTTCCAATTTAGTTTCGTTGTCCAGCCCCGGGGGACAGTGCGACAAATTTTCAAAAATTGTGTCACTGTCCACCGGCGGGGGCAGATCTGGGGGTGGACAGCGGGAATGAACCCATGCTAATTGAAGCAATAATTTTGATTATTTTAGTTTATATCATCAATAACTAATAACATAAAGTTGTAAGTTGTAGCTAATTATTTGATCAATCAATCATGGTAATTTCAGAAAAACTATTGATAATTATATTTTTTGTTTAAAATATTATATTGAAGCAATACTTTTGATTATTTTGGTTTGTTTATAATTATTTGCCTCACTTTAATAAAAATGTTATTAATCTGGATCAAATTGTTTGATTTCTTCACTTTTTTGGTGTAAAAATTGGTTTGGGCGAGCTTACCATCATTTCTTTTTTCAAGTGGTAAACTCGCCCATTCCTCGGCCCACTTTTCCACTACTAATTTCAAACAGTGTAAACTGGGCCGCGGCCCACGGGCGAGTTGCCCCCCAAGCCGGCTAATTATTTGATTAATCAATCATGGTAATTTCAGAAAAACTATTGATAATTATATTTTTTGTTTAAAATATTATATTGAAGCAATACTTTTGATTATTTTGGTTTGTTTATAATTATTTGCCTCACTTTAATAAAAATGTTATTAATCTGGATCAAATTGTTTGATTTCTTCACTTTTTTGGTGTAAAAATTGGTTTGGGCGAGCTTACCATCATTTCTTTTTTCAAGTGGTAAACTCGCCCATTCCTCGGCCCACTTTTCCACTACTAATTTCAAACAGTGTAAACTGGGCCGCGGCCCACGGGCGAGTTGCCCCCCAAGCCATTTTAGAGATGGCAATCCTAAGCCTATGTAGGTATCTCCATTTTTTTCGGAGGAGAATGGGCTTCGGCAACCACGCAGGCTAGCTAGAATTACGGCCGTGTGTGGGACTCGTGACTAAAGCGACCCATTACCCACTTAATCCCCCCGGTTTCCCCATTCCACCCGATAGGGACAAACTGCGCTAGGGGTCGTGGGTTCTAATCCCAAGTAAAATAAACATTATTTTTACGGGAAAAAGTATGTACTAAAGTTTATCAAAATCGGTTTAGTGATTTAGATGGTGTGCGGAACAGAAATATGTATTTGTGTGATCAAGATGTCTGTTTGTTTATCGGTCTGGGTGTTTCTATGTATAATACAAAAAAGTATATAAGTAATTTTCATCCGTTTAGTTACAAGCTTTAGGGCTAGACGGCGCTGTGTAAATAATGTTCAGAAAATATTTATTTATTACTAGCGGCCGCCCGCGGTTTCACCCGCGTGGTTTCAGTTCCCGTGGGAATTGATCAAAATCCTTTCTTAGCGGATGCCTACATCATAACATCTACCTGCATGCCAAATTTCAGCCCGATCCGTCCAGTAGTTTGGGCTTTGCATTGATAGCTATCTATGTCAGTCAGTCAGTCAGTCAGTCACCTTTGAGTTTTATATATAGATTTTACGTTACTTCTGCAGGCATAGCTCACACTTGCAAAAGCGTGATGAATATAATTTGTCATCCAGTATACCGACTAGTATGATAATAGGACGAGTCGACTTGTCATCACGTGTTAGACCAGAAACCACTTTCAAAGGCTAAAAGTAGGTCCATTGAGATTTTACACAAAGAATCTATAAACTAATATTATAAAGAGGAAAGATTTGATTGTTTGTTTGTTTGTATTGAATAGGCTCCGAAACTACTGAACCGATTTAAATAATCCTTTCACTGTTGGAAAGCTACACTATCCCCGGTGAACATAAAGTACTTTTGACTTCGAAAATGTGGGAGAATATTTGGAAAAAGAGAATAAAATTACGCGCGGTAATGGTATAAAAATGATGGCTGACACGTACTATCGGGGTCACCCGCGCGTGATCACCCTAAAGGCTAAAATCCTGTGCAGTATTTTCACGCTTACAAGCGCCGCTCCTAACAAGTCACGATGCGCGTGCACGGTATATTTTTCCAAAAGTGATCACGCGCGGGTGTCCTCGATGGTACGGACGGCAGCAAATCAAAATTGGAATAAAGCTGAAAATTGGTTGTAGAAAGGGGTAGTCTGATGTGCTGTTGACTGTACCTTTAGAAATTGGTCAGCAGAAAACCCTATTTATCTAACCTATTATTTGTTTACACACACAACACACACACTAACACTTATGTCATGAACATTTGTGTTTGTTCTGTGTCTGGATGTTTATTTGTATTTAAGTTTAAAATTGTGGTATCTTCGTTGTTTCTGACACTCATCATAACACAAGTGCTCACGCAACTTTGGGGTCAGATCAATGTATGTGATGTTGTCCAATATTTATTTTATTTATTTATTTATTATTTATGGATCTAAAACGGGGGTGGTAGTTTGTATGAAGGTCCAATGTTATTGAAATTCAGATTTTATAATATGCAAACAACTAACTCCACTTACTTACTACTTACTAAGATGGCGCAGCGACCCCAAAATGAGTCTTGCTTGGCTTCCGACAACAAAAGATGCCACTTCAGTCTGTCTTGCGCCATCTCCCGCCACTTCTCCACTCGGAGTTCGCGCAGATCCTTCATCACCTCGTCAGCCTAGCAATACCTGGGACGACCGACAGGGCGTTTACCACTCCGGCCGTCCAAGGTAGACTCGCTCACAGAACAAAAAAAAAATCTGTTCCGTGGGCTCGCTTCACCGCTCGATCTTCACGCATCCTCTCCCTCCACGTGTCCGAGCCAGCTAAGTCTGTGCGCCTTTATTGAGGATTCAGGTGACTGGGACCACTACATAGCTGGGACCGCGGTCCCAGTTGCCTGATTAGTTTTTATTTATTTATTTCGTCAGGCGAGTGGGACCACCCGTAATTTTAATCACAAATCCATTGTTGATATACAAGATTTAGTACAGTTAGCACAAAAGGTGTCATAAATAAAACAAAGTTATGGTCCCAGTCGACCGATTCAAAAATGTTAACAGGTAACTGGGACCGCGGTCCCAGTTTCATATGGTCCCAGTCGCCTGAATCCTCCTTTATGAGGTTCGCCAATAATGTTGGAATTCACGCGTACGAAATACGAAATCGTATAAATAATCTGGGGAAGTAATTTATTTCTCAACATTACGTACACAAGATCGCACGTCAAAAGTCTAAATTTATACTTAGCAACGAAATTACATACTTTTAAAGATTTCTCCATTCGTATTATGTCCGCGTCATTATAATTATAATTATAACTTTAGCGAAACTGTGTCCACAGCAAATTGAACAATACAGTGAAGTAAATTAAAGTTGATTTAATTTTATGAACTTGAATAATTTTTGACTCGTCTGTAGCCGACATTGATATTTCTATTTCATTTTGGATCCAATCAATGTACCTAGAATATCAGCTACTAATTTATTATAAAGAGGAATATATGTTTGTTTGTTTGTATTAAAAAGGCTTCAAAACTACTGAACCAATTTGCAAAATTCTTTCACTGTTGTAAAGCTACATTATCGCCGAATGATATAGGGTACTTTTTGTCCCTAAAATTTGGGGGGAAGGGGGGATAATTGACAAAAGAAATGACGTTTGGTTAAAATCGCGGAGGCGACCGCTAGTCAAAGTATGTACAATCAAAAGCACGTCAGACGTAACACTTTGGACTTTGTACCGCTCTTATGTCGGGGGCATAAGCGCTATTATCGAACTGCAAGTGTATATCGTGATGTGCTGTTGACTGTACCACCCTCTCAAACACCAGCGTGAAATAATAGTGACTACTTTTGTGTTTCGTCTGGTTTGTAAGTGCCGTAGGCCCAAACCCCCCCTCTGGTGTTGCAGATGTCCACGAGCTGCGGTGATTGCTTACCATCAGGCGATCCGCTGGCTCGTTTGCCGCTGGCATAAAAAAATAGACAGGAACTGTCTGCAGCATGCTCTACCACATACGTTTTCCATACTGATCGTTCTGTGTACAGTATACAATGTTATGGTGAACATTGCACAAGCTACCCGCAGCCGCTCATTTTCTCAAATTACAATAATTCAATCTAGTATATTCTAGGAGCTATAGTAAATTGAACAGGGAAAAATATATTTTTTGCTTATAATAAGACTCTAGCAAAACGCAAAACTTGTAAAATGGAACTCAGGATCCTAAGATCAGACAGTCCTATCCTAAGACAGAAATAACATAACAAAAAACTTACTGATCACGACAAAAAGTGGCAACAATTTTAATTTGCATTTTTCTTTTGTAATGAAACATTTGAATCAAGATTTTGAAGGTCGAAATTAAAATATTACAACTTTTATACAACATTTCTGAATAATGCATAAATAAATTAATTAATTCAAATCTGTTAGTACGGTCAACAGCACATCACGGTAAACACTTGCAGTTCGATAATAGCACTTATGCCCCCGACATAAGAGCGGTACAAAGTCCAAAGTGTTACGTATGATGTGCTTTTGACTGTACCTAATTAAGCTGTAAATCAAAAATAATGGATTTTTCATACATCTCTTTGATAGTACATTCAACTTTATACCTACTAATGACTCAATGTCAACACGTATATTCGTCAATTATTTTAATCCATCAAGCCCCGGAAAACCAGACACAATAGAAAATCTATTGTTTACGCGACACCCGGCTTTCGGTCGGGTGTTTAAGAGTTAAAGGAGATGTTCCACGAATGTATGGAGCCCTGGCCTGGACATTGTAAAACATGTATAATTTAGAAACTACATTTTTAAGATAAAAGTGTTTTAACTAACATTTAGGCCTAATTTGGCTTAAATAATTGGTGCAAAAGCATTAAATAAACAACACAGGCAACACGCCCCACAATTAGTGTTGCCAATCGATAGTCCGTCTATCGATAGTCTATCGATAGTTGACGTCATATCAATAGTATCGATAGCCAATCCAAACTATTGAAAATCCAAATTATTAAAAGGTAGTGTTTCCAAACTATCGATAGTTTACCAATTTAGTACATAGTTTATATAGTATCGAGCAACAATACTATCGATAGTATCGATACTATCGATAGTTTATTCTTCGTGATCAACAATACTATCGATAATATAGCTTACAAGCGATAGTATTGCTTGGATTTGAGCTATCGATAGTTAAACCTTTCATACAGAGAAATATTCAAATTAACATTATTTAATTCACAAACATGATGTGCTGTTGACCGTACTCATAGTCCCTCCATTCAACTTAGTAGTGGTAGAGCCATGCTGTTTTACAGTACGAATGGGCCGGCTCGTCCGAGGAAGTACCAAACTCTCACATAACACCAGAAATAATAGTGTCTACTATTGTGTTTCGTCTGGTTTGTGAGAGTGCCGGAGGCTCACAACTCACAACCCCCTTTAAAGGCCGGCAACGCATCAGCGATCCCTCTGGTGTTGCAGATGTCCATGGGCGGCGGTGATTGCTTACCAGGCGACCCGCGCTGGCTCGTTTGCCGCCTCTCACTTAAAAAAATTTTAAGTATCCGCCATGTTGATTCTAAACCGCCATCTTTCTTTCCAGAAATGACGTACGACGTTCAAGACGTGAAGACGGAGATATTTGATCCGAAGCAAGGGGGGGACATCACATACATGGACATGGTGGAGGAGAAAGTCTCCCTGGGGGAGTCCCAGATTCAGAAGATGTTCACTGGAAGCTCCATCTTCATCACCGGGGGGACTGGGTTCCTGGGCAAACTTCTGGTGGAGAAAATGCTAAGGTAAGTGTTTTTTTATAGTTAACCTAAGCCATAGCCTAGCACTTGACCATAAAGATGACAACTATGCGGTCTACTATGGAGCGCACTTGCTCAGGAAAAGCCTAAAGAGTTGTTTGAGTCCTAAACAGTATGAAATATCATACTATTTAGGTTGGTCGTGTCACCCTGCTGTCTTACCAAGCACTATGAGAGTGAGGGAATAGTAGTGCACCTGTGCTTGCGCACTCACTGTAGCACTATAAATATCCTGCGTAGTTGATTGGTTGTTAAAATTGGCAATCGTAGCTGAAATTTTTTATATGTATATAAGTATCGGTTATTAACTTAAAATATATTCTACCGACAAACACCTCTTTAAGTGGTCGCTCCCGTTTCACACATTGCATTCGGCTAGGAAGTCATTATTTATTATACTGGATGACTTTTTTTACCGTCAGGAAAATTTGCGTGTGAGATAGGTAAATGATAAAGGTGACGATAGCATGACTAGTTTAATATTATTTTTAAATATTTTTGCGCGTTTACTATGGCGAATCCGCTCAAGATTTACGCGGGCGCTATAGTAAACGCGCAAAAATATAAAAAAAAAATTAAACTAATCATGCTATCGTCAATTCGTCACCTATATCATTTACCTATCTCACACGCAAATTTTCCTGACGGCAAAAAAAGTCACCCAGTATAGGTAGGTAGGACTATTCCAGGGTCCGACTTGCTAGCTACCACTTCAAATGACAAGAGAAGTAGACCAATTGAATCATGGCTGCAAAATTGTCGTGTCTGTATTTAAGACTCATCAAATAAAGATTAAAATGTTAGACTAAAGACCGTCTTCGTAGAACAATGGCTATACTGGGTATAAAACCCGGAGATGATGGGTTCAATTCATTTCTAGGATCTAGTTGGTACCACCCCCACAGGTGAAATCTGCCGCCATAACAGCTCTGGCTGTGTTCCGGCAATATTAATGTGGGAGCTACTAGTACACTTAAAGTCAAAGGCTCGAAGATCAGAGGAGCCTAAATACAGAGGATTCAGGCGACTGGGACCACTACATAGCTGGGACCGCGGTCCCAGTTGCCTGATTAGATTTTACTTTTTATTTATTTATTTCGTCAGGCGAGTGGGACCACCCGTAATTTTAATCACGAATCCATTGTTGAAATACAAGATTTAGTACAGTTAGCACAAAAGGTGTCATAAATAAAACAAAGTTATGGTCCCAGTCGACCGATTCAAAAATGTTAACAGGTAATGGGACCGCGGTCCCAGTTTCATATGGTCCCAGTCGCCTGAATCCTCTAAATACAGTGTGGCAGGTCATTATGGTCAAATGTACTCCACGTGTCTGTCTTTTGAGAAGAATATAATATAATGTCTTCATTATCCTTTAATACTCATAGATAAACTATATCCTTTATACAGAGGCGGCGGAAGGCGTGGGCGACGTGGGCCACCGCCCACGGCCTCGCGGTCCAAGGGGCCTCGCGCCTCGAAAGCCCGTGAACGCAAATCTAGCATCTAGCAATAAATAATAAAAAAACCGGCTAGCAAGTATCTGGCAATACTAACCTACCACATTCGTTTTAAAAAAATCTAATCTGGCAACATTTGCTGGCGTTTTGGGTGGTGAATGACGTAGGGAATCCTTGCTTCGCCAGCTTAGCTTTTTTTTTTCGGAGGAGAATGCGTTTATGCACCATAACCGCAGGCTAGCTAGACCTGCGGCCGTGTGTGGGACTCGAGACTTAAGCGTCCACTACCCACTAAACTCCCCCGGTTTCCCCTTCACCCCCGAATGGGACGAGCCGGTGCCAGCCTTGTGGCTATTGACCAGCCCATCCCTGGGTCGCCCGCTTAGCCTAGTTAACGAATAATTTGTGGATGGAAAAGTCGAAAGCGCGAACATAGATGGGGCAAACAGAATGGGAAATCCCCAGCTAGTTTGGTCAATGAATGCTCACAAGGGGAGTGTGGATAGAAAAGTCGAAAGCAGAAACTTTGACTTAGGAACTTTGTTTGGACTAGTTAGGAGATAAACATACTAAAAGTCCTTACCCCTCCGAGGTGAGCCCGAGGGGAGGGGCACATGTTTTTTGCTTACTTCTCGAAAACGGTGCTTTGTACGAAATTTTGTTGTACTACATAATAAAAGCTAATTAAATTCTCTACAACTTTGTCTTTTGCACTTTGTATCTATCCTATCCAAATGAACAGTGGATTAGAGTGGAATACTCCAATCGTTGCCTAGCTATCGAGCTTCTAAAAGTAGTCCATTTTCAAAAGTGTGTTTTTTTTTCTCTGGAGGACTCAGACCGCTCGGATGTCACTGCAGATTACATAACTAGAGCCATGAATGAAATTTATAAGCACATGGAGACTAACAGTGACTGTCAGTTCTCCATTACAGAATTGCGGGCTGCAGTATCAGGACAAGTGCCAAATGACAAAACGATCATTGGAAAAGATGTTGACTTGGTAGTTCTGCATAAAGCAAGGACTCCACCTGACCATGATATTATCTTTGTCAAGCCTAGTAGAGGTAAAGTACCTACCACCTATTATTCAAGTCAGGAATTGCAACAGCTAGGCCTGAAAGACATATTATTTCCACACGCCCTCACGGGATGCGACACCACTTTTGCTGCAGTTCGGAGAAGCAAAGTTAGTTTTTGTAATCTGTACTTGAAAAAACCTGAGATCCGTCAAGCCGCAGAGGTGTTTTCGAACCACACTTCATCGCATGCTGACATAAAGAAAAAATGGAAACTTATGCTTTTTAAGGTTGTATGGAGCGAAACCATCCAGTCAGTATCAAATGTCCAAACCAGACATTTCCTCCCTTCCAACAACTGAGGGAGCAGCGTTGGAGCACTCTTTCCGAACCATCAGGTACAGGCTTGGCTTGGACAAGACCTTTGTCCTGAACTATGGGGATGGAAACGGAATGAAAGCAACCTCTTGGTTCCTGTTCCAACTAAACAACCAGCTGCACCGAAAGAAATATTGAAGCTGATATTTTGCCGGTGCACTACTGATTGTAGTAGTGCTAGATGTGGGTGTAGGAAGGCTTCCATTCTATGCTGTGCTCTACCATTTGCCACAATTGCAACGGAAGCTGCACGAATAGCATTTTCATGTTGGAGGACAACGATGATGGGGATGATGAAGCAGAAGTAATAGCTTACGTTTCATCATCTGCTAACGATTTGACCGATGACGAGAAAGAAGAGGCAAAAGTTAAGGAACCACAACCAGGCCCGTCATGCCCAAAGAGGAGGCGAGTGGTTAAGTAATCCATTTATTCATGCATAGGAGGAATATTTTTTTAGTTAGTTATGAATCTTGAAATCTACGGTAGCAGCTGAGAACAAATATATGCCAGAAAATGTAAGAGTGTAGAACACATTTTTCAAAATCGACCACTTTTAGAAGCTCATAGCTAGTAGGCAATGATTGGAGAAAGATACAAAGTGTAAAAGACAAAGTTGTAGAGAATTTAATTAGCTTTTATTATGTAGTACAGTAAAATTTCGTACGAAACACCGTTTTCGAGAAGTTAGCAAAAAACCAAATAACGGGACCTTCTTTGTGCCCCACCCCACCTCGGGCTCACCTCGGAGGGGTAAGGACTTTAGTATGTTTATCTATTAACTAGTCCAAACGAAGTTCCTATGTCAAAGTTTCTGCTTTCGACTTTTCCATCCACACTCCCCTTGTGAGCATTCATTGACGAAACTAGCTGGGGATTTCCCATTCTGTTTGCTCCATCTATGTTCGCGCTTCTAAGCACATGCAGTCATGCAATCATGCGACGACGCATGTGCCTAATATTTTAATGTATACTCACCGGCAATGAAACTTGGCAACTGGGCTTTTTTCATACAAACATGGTCACTTTAGCGTCAGCGAAAATTTAGCAGTTTTTGGCAATTTTTGAAACTGTGATTCAAAAATTGGCCTCTCCATTGACGTAATAATCATTGCACAGCTGCATGCAAATAGTTTTCTATCTATGAGACGCTAAAATGACCATATGAAAAAAGCCCAGTTGCCAAGTTTCATTGCCGGTGAGTATATTTCCAACAGATTTCGATGTGAGAATAAGTGTTGCGTTTCATGGTATGAGAACTTAGAAATAAAAATAAATCCATCCTCTTGTGTCATCCATCAGGGGGCCTCGCAAAATATATCTTGCCCACATCAAAATTTGGTCTTGCCCCGCCACTGCCTTTATACATTAAGTATTCATTGTCTTGTACCATAATATTTGATGGACAATATAAATGAGGCTTAGAGCATGTGATGACTCAACTGATGACTGAATGACTGATATGTAATTATTCTAAACTGATTTGTAAATTCATAGAAGTACTGCGAAATCATGTAATTTTTTTTCAGTCAAAAGTTGCTGTCTTTAAAAGACTTGTCGTATTAGTAACAACACAATATTTAAATTAATTAATATTATCATGTCAAAGTGCTATCAGTGCCTACTGACAACGGACAAACAATACTAAAATGCTTTTTTATACATATATATTATATACGTCACAGTGACACTGGGGGTAGGTCAGCACAAGAGGCATCGAACAAGGATATCATGACCTCAGTAAAACTTTTTTTATTTTTGGAACACCCTGTTTATGCAAATATACAATATGTTCATACCCACAGTAGCTACAACCCAAAGGTCGAGGGTTCGATTTTCGTATCTTTGATTCGAGGTAAAACCTTTTTAGAGTCCAGCTGGCTATTGGCTACCACCACACGTGAAATCCGGCCGTTGTGTCTGCTTACTATCAGGCGAGCTGTGTGCTAACAGCCTACCAATAAAAAAATACATACCGAGCGGGAATCGAACCCGCGACCTCTAGTGTAACAAAATCATTCGTCAATGTTATAGTACTATACGATCTTTGATCCCGTCAATACTTCGATGATAACTGACTGTAAAACCTTTTGTTATTTAACGACATTCTAAATATGACGACATTTTCACAATAAAATTATTAGGTGTTATAAGTGGCAGTGACTGCCGTGTAACTAATTAACATACATATATTTATTACCTACCTGGTAAAGAACGACGAGCCGTTTGGTGTAATGGTCGAGAAGTCGGCTATTACACCAAAGGTCGCGGGTTCGATCCCCGCACGGTACAACCATTTGTGTGCATGAACATGTCTGTTTGTATCGGTACACTGTCTGCCTTATTAACTTACAAATGCTTACTTTTCTTCTGCTTAGCCCACAGGTTGACTGGTAGTGGATGCCATTAGGCATTAAGTCCGCTTTTTGTAAGTACCCTATTATGTGCAATAAATTCGTATAATATGCGAGCGAAGCCACGGAGTAGTAAATACAAATATTGGAACATTTTGCACACAGCCTCGAACTTAGCAAAAAGCTTAAATTTTGAGGTGAAAGAGGTTTTGAAATCATATTATAAGGTCACGTGAACGAGATCAAAAACGTGTCCTTACTCCTTACATATAATATATAATACAATATATCCTCAATTATAAACTGGTTTGGCTCATTGTATAATTTATTCGCCCTTATAAATGTTTAACATACTCCGAACTTAAAACCCGTTAGTACGAATCAAGTAACAACAAACGTGCTTTGAGTATAGACCGACAAACTTATCTGTTCCGGTGGCGGCGTCGCTACTGTCGATTTAATACTGTCATTAAAAATCGTTTTTGTATTGCATTTTACGTAGTTCCAAATTTGGCCACCGGAACAGATAAGTTTGTCGGTCTATAGGTACGTCTCAGCCAAATTATGCAAAATAATAAGAGGTTCTTTGACCGACCCAAAACCGCTACACTGCATTAGGGACAATTTTTAGGATATACCTAACGACGTATCCTACTCATCATCATCCCAGCGTATTCCCGAATGCATCCAGTATGGAGCTCAGGGTCCGCTTCGACTATGATCCTAGATTTGACAAGCCTGGTTATTACAATGGAGCGATTGCCATCTGACCTCCGTAACCCTACAAGGGAAACCAGACCTACTTGGAACATAGTAGGGACTAAACGGCTTAACGTGCCTTCCGAAGCACGGAATCATCATTATTTTCAGACATTCAGGTGATTCAAGCCTGCAATGTCCTAACCAAACTGGAAACATTCACACAAAGTGAAGCTCCCCGCGGGATTAAGGCCCAACGCTCTAACCACTGTACCACGGAGGCAGTATAACTATGTTCCTCTCCATTATTCTACTAATCCTAGTCTATTATAAAAATGCGAAAGTCTGGATGATTGGATGTTTGTTACTCAATCACGCATAAACGGCTGAACGGATTTAAATGAAAATGGCACACGTATAGTTTATAAGCCGGATTAGGACATAGGCTATAAAATTCCTACGGGAAACGTCGCATTCCCGCGGGATATTTGAAAAAAGAAATTACGCGCGGGTGAAACCGCGGGCGGAAAGCTAGTTTTATTAATAAACTAGCGGCCGCCCGCGGTTACACCCGCGTAGTTCCCATTCCAGTGGGAATTGATCAAAATCCTTTCTTAGCGGATGCCTACGTCATAACATCTACCTGCATGCCAAATTTCAGCCCGATCCGTCCAGTGGTTTGGGCTGTGCGTTGATAGATATCTATGTCAGTCAGTCAGTCAGTCACCTTTGAGTTTTTTTAAATATATAGATATAGATCAAGCTGCAAAGTACTTTGACTATGATTTTTGTCTTCTCAAGTAGACACAAAACACCTCAATGTCTGATTACATAGCTCCTAAGTTGAGCAAGCCTAGGGCACTGGTCTACATAAATCTCGATGTTTGAGACGTGAGCTAATATGTATGCGAACAGTGTCGCGGCATTGGCGCGCTTTCACAGGGATTAATGCTGTGACCTAACCGAGGATTCTACAAGCAGAACTATTGGCAGACAAGCTGTTCGTCTTTTTTATACAAGATCAGTTGGCAGATAGGCACGCAGCCCATTTGATGGTCAGTGGCTACTGCGGCTATATCATTAGGAAACTTTTTGCCAGGAAGGGTTGGTCTTCAGGTCAGGTCTCCCAGGGACAGGGATGGATGGAGCCTTAAGGCTGGCACCGGCTAGTCCCAATCGGGTGTGAAGGGGAACCGGGGGAGTTTAGTGGGCAGTGGACGCTTTAGTCCCGAGTCCCACACACGGCCGCAGGTGTAGCTAGCCTGCGGCTATGGTGCATAAACGCATTCTCATCCGAAAAAAACAATGGTCTTTAGGTCTCCCAACATTTTATTTGAAGCACACTTTTCTCCTACAATAACACAGCCAGAGCTGTTATGGCGCCAGATTTCACACGTGAGGGTGGCAAGTAGCCGGATTTTGAAAAAGCCCACTTGGTAACCAAAACCCCAAAACCCAAATTATGGTATTGAAAAAAGTAACTACCGAGTTTCTTGTCAGTTCTTCTCGAACTCATTCCGAATCCGGTGGTAGAATCATTCTGTAACCTTTATAATTGACGATTCTTACATTCTCTATCCTACTAAAATAAATGCGAAAGTCTGGATGTTTGGATGTTTGTTACTCAATCACGCCTAAACGGCTGAACGGATTTAGATAAAATTTGGCACACGTATAGTTTATAATTCGGAATAGGACATAGGCTATAAAATTCCTACGGGAAACGTCCCATTCCCGCGGGAATAGCAATTTTGAAACTACTGAACCGATTTGAATAATTCTTTCACTGTTGTAAAGCTACACTATCCCCGGTGAACATAGGGTACTTTTGATCCTGGAAATGTGGGGGGAAGGGGGGATATTTGAAAAAAGAGATTACGCGCGGGTGAAACCGCGGGTGAAAGGCTAGTAAAGAATATTTTGATTTCAATAATCGAACTTACGACCTCACTTAGCCACTGTTCCACCGCCATGCAAGTAATGAAATCATTAGACAATAAAAAGAATCACGAAGAACAACGGATGGTATAGACGTAAGTAGTTAACCAGATGGTATCATATTAGTTAACATACATGTCCGTTTGTCATTCTAAGCCGGACTGCTACACATTCTGATGGCCGTCGCGATATGAATGGATATTGCTTTATTTAATCTCGATTACGACATAAAGAACATAATAATCACACCTGGCTCCCGAGGAAAAGATAACGGATCATTGCTTGCAAGTCTGGGATTAGTCACTCAGGAAAAATTTGACGCCTTAACAGTTCTGGCTATGTTCTGGAAAATATTTGATGTATTTGGTGTGGGGTTCAATTCCCGGGTCGAGCTAACTTTGTGTCGGTTTTTTCGGACACAGCTCGGGTTTGTGATCACCAATCCGCATTTGGCAAGTGTGGTAATTAAGTCAATACCCATCATTGTAACGCTAACTTGATTTCAAGGATGGAGGCCTTTGCCCTGCAGTGGGACAATAATAGGCTCATACTTTACTTTTGGGAGATAGTTGGTGAAAAAAAGTGAGGCAGAACATTGTGTGACGCTTATTAGCTGTGTCCTCAATGAATAAGGCCACAGAGGCCGCTTACCATCAAGTGGGTGGCGTGTCTAATGTTTGATTTTGCTCTGGTCCTTATTTGTGACCAGTCGGAAGCTTTTGACAATGTTAATAATAACATATACAAGAATCAAGAATCAAGACAAATCAATACAATAACAAAACATAATCAATAATATACTATTATGGTGTCTTGGCTAATTCTGAAGTCTTAACATTTTATTGGGTAGAATTCTGTTGTTTCTTTCGTATTGGGTGTACCTAAGGGCTCAATGTTAGGACCTTTGCTTTTCTTCCTTTATATTATATGGCTTTCATTACTTAATTCCCCCGTTGAGTATATTTGTTAGTTGAACTTCTTAAGAATTTAACTGGCTAGATGACACAAATGAAATCTACCGAAGGAGTTCTCCCGCTTCTCACTGAAACGGGACGAGCCGGTGCCCTAGTTTTGGCATTTGACCGGCCCTTGCATAAAGGTTTCTTTCATACAAATTTTTGTACGTATTACGTCAAGGCACTTATTGTCTTAACCATTCAGAACCATAACTACATTGTTTATCATAAGTTTTTCAATGCTAAAATGTAATATAATTTGCATTTTCCGTGTTCCCAAGACTCTTGGGTTTTCCAGAGTAAGAACCTGCACTAGAACATCGTATTGTGTCCACTACTCCTTTGGAATATTAATTTTTATAAACAAACGTTTGTGTTAAGGCTGAATACCATTTTGTCTAAAGCAAATCTTTGCTCTTACAAATGTGGTTCCTGGTTCAATGTTTGGTCCAACTGGGTATTGTTTGGAAGGGTCGTGAGTACTCGTGGAGGTACCAAGTTTGAGTCTCGGGTTACATCGAAAGTTCGTACTTGGCAACTAGAAAAGTATCTTATTTTGTATCTTGCAGGGGAGGTTTCCCATTTAGGGTAACATTCGTGTAAGGGACATTTTTGTGTGTTGATGTGATGGTAGACCCCATAGGGTCTCCTTTTTTTCTGCTCACCCTGGACAGAAGCCATCAGGTTTGGGTGGCCATAATCAAATAGACAGCGGTGGCCAGTTACCATCAAATGGACTGCGTCACGTTTTACTGTACCGTTTTATCGTGTACGTTTTATTTCGTCGATGGCGTATGTATTACATACAAAATACTGTGCCATATGTGAAGTCGCTCATACAACTACATACGCCATCGACGAAAAAAAACGTACACGATAAAACGGAACAGTAAAATGGAGACATGTGTGAACTGGGCGTTAAGTGTCTTAAAAAAATTAATCACTACAATTATCATTGTTTGTTGGTTTATGTTGTTGTGGGATATTTATTAATAATAAAAAAGAAGTAACTGCGCCCAAAGGGCAAGGTCAATGTCAAATGCGCAATCATACAGTCACGTACATATTACATACATATATTTTTACGTCTCTTCTGTATAAATCTATATATTATATAGAACTCAAAGGTGACTAACTGACTGACTGACTGACTGACTGACTGACTGACTGACTGACTGACTGACATAGATATCTATCAACGCACAGCCCAAACCACTGGACGGATCGGGCTGAAATTTGGCATGCAGGTAGATGTTATGACGTAGGCATCCGCTTAGAAAGGATTTTGATCAATTCCCATGGGAACGGGAACCACGCGGGTGAAACCGCGGGCGGCCGCTAGTTTTTTTATAAGCTAGGTCAGTTGGCAGGCAGGCCTCAGCCCACCTGATGGTATGCGGCCTATTCCATTGATGGGCGCTTCACCTGAAAGCGTCCCTCAAGGTGCTGCCAGACTGTAGACTTATCTTCGAACCTCTGATTTCAAATGTACTGTCTCCCACATTAATACTGCCGGAACACAGCCAGAGCTGTTATGGCGGCAGATTTCACCTGTGGGGGTGGTAGCTAGCCAGTCGGACTCTGAAAAGTCCTACCACCAACCATATCCATGGCAGTAAGCGAACCCACGACCTTCAGGTTTTATACTTTAGCGGCTTAGCCACTGTTCCATGGAGGCGGTCCGCCGTTACCGTCGCCTATCATCATCATCATCATCAGCCTATTAAACGTACCCACTGCTGGGACACAGGCCATAACTCAATTGTGATATAGTTTGGGCCATACTCCACATCGCTGGCCTAGTGCGGGTTGGTGGAGGGGTGCGTAAGGCAATTGACCAACCTTTAATGTCAGATGTTATCAAGCCGCCAAATGGCCTCTGACTAGGCTTGACGAATAATATCTACATAAAGTAAATATCAGCCTGGACCAACAGCTTAACATGCCTTCCGAAGCACGGAGACGCTCGAAATAAATGTCACTAAATGTGGTCAGAATGGTCACCCATCCATTAACCGACTGCGGCGTGGGTAGCTTGACTTTCGTTTTCACTAACGAACCACTGTCACAGCTGTGTCACGAGCTCCACCGTCGCCTATGCACGCTTGTAACACCGGAGGCATCACGACGGTTGTGTTATATTGACGCAAGGGCTGCTTGAAGGCTGCGCTTACGCAAGCAAAGGCCAGCGCAAACGTGCGGCTTTGACAGAGCGTATACGAACTGCTAATTAGCTCTAACTAATTTAGATATGCCTTGTGTCTTATAAATTATTAAGAAAAAAGGACGGAATTTTATGAAATAACTACTTTTTGGCATTAATTAAACATTATTAAACAGCATTTTGACCGCCTCCGTGGAACAGTCAAGTGGCTAAGCCGCTCGGGTATAAAAACACGGAGGTCGTGGGTTCGGTTCCCACCTTGGGTCTGGTTTTCGTTAGGACTTTTTCAGAGTCCGACTGGCTAGCTACCACACAGGTGAAATCTGCCGCCATAACAGCTTTGGCTGTGTTCCGGCAAAATTAATGTGGGAGCCAGTACACTTGAAATCAGATGCTCAAAGATCAGAGGTATGCTTCTGACCAATAGCACGCACAAAATTTGTGTTCTGCGCAATCCAATCCCCACCCGATATTCAAGAAGTTTGCCGGTACCTATACTGTCTACGCCCCGCTGAAATCCCATAGACCCGTTCTTAAACACAGCGGGGCAGCAGCGCACGCAGGCGTATTGCGGATCACCGCTTGATCACATCTCTTTTCTTTCTGTTATCTGTCTGTGGCTTGACAGTGCATCGTACCGGTCTTGACGGCCCGCGGCAAGCGGTAACCGCAGTGCGCCGCCGCTCCCGCTGCCGCGAAATTCGGGGCCGAGGCCTTAGTTTAAAAATAAATAAATATCTCTGGACATTATTTACTCAGCGCCATCTAGCCCCAAGCTAAGCATAAGCTTGTGCTATTGGTGCCAGACAACGGATAAAAATTTACTTACTTTTTTTGTAAATATATACATAATACATATATATAGAAAATAGAAACACGGGCCAGACCGATACAAACAGACATTTTCATGCACACAAATGTTTGTACCACGCGGGGATCGAACCCGCGACCTCTGGTGTAATAGCCGACTTCTCAACCATTACACCAAATGGCTCGTCAAAAAGTTCTGGATCTTTTAATTAAGTTTAAACAAATCTAGTTATTGCGTGCTAAGATATTTTTGTATGTTTAACATCATTCGATATTTGAGCTTCGCAAAAACCGCCAAAGCAAATATTATGATGTCTTGACCAAATTACGTCAATGTTAACAAACACTTAAATGTTACTAATTCATGCATCCGTATTTGGCGTCCAGAGTTTGAACTTAAGCGTCACTTATATTTTTTTTAAAGATAAATGAATATCTCTGGACATTATTCACACAGCGCCATCTAGCCCCAAACTAAGCATTAGCTTGTGCTATGGGTGCCAGACAACGGATAAATATTACTTATATACTTTTTTTTCGTAAATACAAACATACTATACATAAAAACACCCAGACCGATACAAACAGACATGTTCATGCACACAAATGTTTGTACCGTGCGGGGATCGAACCCGCGCCCTCTGGTGTAATAGCCGACTTCTCGATCATTACACCAAATGGCTCGTCGAAATGCTTACATTTTTTTAGACGAAATGATCCAATTGGTCTGGTTTTCGTTAGGACTTTTTCAGAGAATGGTTAGCTAACACACAGGCGAATTGTCTGGAACTCATATTATTATATATATCAAGCTATGCTTACCTACTTTGGGGCTTAACGGCGCTATATGAATAATACTAGCCTTCCTAGTTTCACCCGCGCGCAATTTCTTTTGTGAAATATCCCCCCTTCCCCCTAAATTTCCGGGATCAAAAATACCCTATGTCACCCGGGGATAGTGTAGCTTTCCAACAGTGAAAGAATTATTCAAATCGGTTTAGTTGTTTCGGAGCTTTTTCAATACAAACAAATCATATCTTTTCTCTTTATAATATTAGTATAGATGACCAAGTGACCAATTGGCTGGTAGGAAAAACAGTTTATGACGTGCAAAAGAATTTCATGTTAAATCAAATTGAAAAATAAATACTTTGACTTTGAATTAGTCCTTAGCAAATTGTCTGATAAATAATAATGTTTACAATGAACTATGTTCAATTATGCACCTGTTAATGAATATTCTTGAAGTTAAACGCATTTGAATAAAGGATCGTGAACTTTGCCGTGACGAGGCAAATTACTATTGTAAATTAATTTATTATTCGCAATGCTTTGTAATATGTCACTTGTAATTATAATATGTGTCCGGTCGTTATATTATCATTATTTATACTAGGTCAGTTGGCAGACAGGCTCGCAGCCCACCTTATGGTAAGCGGCCACTGCGGCCTATTCCATTGAGGGACGCTACAACTAAAAGCGTCGCTCAATGTGCCTGTAGGCTCATCTGGTCTTCGAGCCTCTGATTTCAAGTGTCATCATATTTCAAGTGTACTGGCTCCCATATTAATTATGCCGGAACACGGCCAAAGCTGTTATGGCGGCAGATTTCATCTGTGGGGGTGGTAGCTAGCCAGCCGGACTCTGAAAAAGTCCTACCACCAACCAGACCCAAGGTGGGAATCGAACTCACGAACTCCGGGTTTTATACCCGAGTGCTTATCCACTGTTCCACGGAGGCGGTCAGGATTTTTCTCGGGTTTGTAACGATCCTAATTTTGGAAAAAAAGATCCTCATTTGGCAAGGGTGATGATTAAGCCATTACTCATTATTTTAACCAGACTTACCTCTTAGTTTCAATGATGGACGCTTATACGGAACAAAAAATGTGTCGCAAAATGATGACTGGACTGACTGATGTATTTGCTATAGCGGATGTCGTCTAACCAAACTATAAAACTTGCAGCGCTAGATTGCTTACAGAGTATATTGTTCTGGCGACCAAAACGTCGTAAGCGCCATGCAAAGCAAGGCGCTTACGCGTTTTGTTCGAAATGTATCTCATAGATCTTGAATGAGTTGTTGCCGTAACCATGGTAACGGCAACAAAGCATCGCGCAAAAATTTTGTTTGCGGTGTCGGTTCTATACCATCTATACGCTAGTAATTGTAGTTCCATGCTTATGCCCTGCAGTGGGACATTAATGGGCCTAATCTTACCCACAACACTTACGAAAGACACATTGCGGTGAATATTCAAAACTATTTCCTTGTGGTTACCGCACAGCATACAGTTTTTGTAATATTCAGAATTAGTATTACATCATAATCATAATGGATAAACGACATCAATTTAGAGAAGATATCGTAATATCTCGACTAAATATTTTTTGTAAAACTTAGTAAATTTTCGTCCGCATTTTCGCCAATCTATAGGTATCTATACTAATCTAATAATATAAAGAGGAAAGATTTGATTGTTTGTTATTTGTTTGTATTAAACAGGCTCCCAAACTGCTTAACCGATAAAAAAATGTACCCGAGACCCGGGTATCCAAAATTGTCGGGTATTTGAAAACCCTAACCGATATGTATAATACTTTCACTGTTGGAGAGCTACACTGTCCCCGGGTGACATAGGGACACTTTTGATCCCAGAAATGTGGGGGAAAGGGGGGATATTTGAAAAAAGAAATGACGCGCGGGTAATCTCTCACTTTTTGCAACTTTTTTACAACCTCAAATTGAACTTCTTTCAAAGTGCTGAGTTTGTTTTGAACAAATTCCATTGCACTCGCTAAAGCTGCAAGCACCTTACTTAAATTTAATAATTTACTTAATCCTTTATTTCTTCTTCCACAGATCATGCCCTGAAGTTAAAAAGATATACTTGTTAGCGAGACCAAAGAAGAATAAGGATACCGCTAAGAGGATAGAGGAACAGTTTGAGGATCCGGTAAGCATACCTACATACATACTATAAGATTTTCTCCATGGTAGAGCTAGACTGCGAGTGTCCCTTAGGCCCAAACGCAGCTGAGCGAGTCGCACTTGCTCGAATGCTATGAAAAATTTGGGTCATCTGACCACTTTAATCAGAATTTCTGGGACACTTTGCTTTAAAGCCACTTTGTTTATTATAGCGAAAGCCGCCTTTAGCACCGGTATAGAAAAAGTTCTACTTTGTCTCCACTTCAAAAAGCACAGCATCTATCATGCTGGATGTCTACAAATATCTCAGAATAAAATTTATAATAGGAAACAAATATCAGTAACAAAAAGCTATATAGGGTTTAAATTAAATCATATTTATTGCATGTTACTCGTACATTACAATAAAATGATGAAGACACATTTAATGCTATGATAAGGCCTTGTCGATGAGTCGTTGACAACAACAATTGTGTAGCCGAAATCCCATTATTCTCTTACCCATTTTCTTTCTATTTACAGCTATACGAAAAACTACACAAAGAGTACCCAAACTTCAAGCAGAAGATCGCCGTCGTGGAAGGAGACGTCGGTCAAGTCAACCTTGGCATGAGCGAGCCTGATCGCATCAAGGTCATGAATGAGGTGAGAATTTCATCATCAAATCAGCCTTAGGGTGTAGCCAGTATAGCCACTGCAGTTTTGGCTCCCAAATGTACCTAATTGTATATTAGTAAATCTTCTTCGAATTTGAGGATGCAGAGGACCATGGTCTTATCCGCCGTCTTGGTGTATTGTATAGTTGGCCAAGATGTTGCATGTCTCATTGCTATTTTTCTGTTTTAAGTGGAGTGCTGATAATAAGCATAAATAAGTTACCATCAGGTGGCACTAATATAAAAAAAGGTGGTTCGGTGCCTGTGTAGTACAGTAGTAGTAGTAGGAGACTTTACTTAATTTAAGGCTAGGTAGCGCTGTGTGTACAATGTGTGAGGATAATTATATCTTTCGTGTATTAAAATCAATATTTTCGAAAATTATTCACATAGCGCCAGATAGATAACCCTAAAAAAAACAGTTTCTAAGGGTGTCACATAAAGGATTAATCCAGTAAAACAGGTAACCCCCTGACTGATACAAATAGACATTATTATGCTCACAAATATTTGTACCGTGTGTTGATCCAGCCCGTGTTGTATCCAGCCGACTCCTTAACCATTACACCAAATCAGTCTTAAACGTAAGACTCAACTTGTGCTTACAGGTAGAATTCATCTTCCACGGAGCAGCAACAGTCCGCTTCGATGAGCCATTGAAAACGGCTGTAGAAATCAACGTGCGCGGGAGTCGGGAAATGCTCTTACTTGCCAGGGGTTGCGGCAAACTGAAGGCTATGGTTCACATATCTACTGCATACAGGTTGGTGTATTTAGATGATATTATTAGTATTCAAGAGTTAATTTAGTTCCAAACTAAATTAGTTTCTGTAGCAAGATTTGGCAAGTTTTGTAATTGGTAATGGCCATTCTTCGTAGTGAAACTGGTTACGGGCGGCTGGATGCTAAAAATGAATGCAATTTGTATGATCGTCAAAAATTAGCATTTTAACTGCACTCTAAATAAAATAAAAAAATTAATTGTGTAAACCAACCGTACATTGTATTTCTCAAGATATTTTAGTGTCTTCACATTATTCGCTTTTGCGTCATGTACTGTGATTTCGTAGTAGGTATTGTGTAAATCTTGTTTAAAAGCACAGAAAATTAGAGAGAGTATCTGTTTACCCAAAACCTGTCAGCAACTTAGCTAGTCAAACTTAGTTTAATTAACTCTTATAATAATACATATATTTTTTCCATGTTTACAGTAACTGCTTGTTAAACACGATTGACGAGAAGTTCTACGACAGCATGATGCCGGGAGACAAACTGATCGACCTGGTGGAAACCATGGACGAGAAAATCATCAACAACATCACTCCAGGGTAAGATATTATATTAAAATTATACTTTGACGACCGAATGAAATAAAAAAAAACTTTTGACTACTTCTTCGAAACAGTGGTTTAAAAGCTTTAGTAAGATCTAAAAACAGGTATAGGGTACGGGTAGTACCTAAGTAAATTTTCATCTGTGGAGGAGCTCTACAGATGAAATCTGCACTCATAATATTATATCTCTAGGCTGTTCCGGCAGTATATAAGTTCCACATACGAGGAAACCAGCGGTGATATGGCTTATCACCGTATACATAGTTCTCCCGTACGGGAGGCGGCTTACTTAATTGAGCTGCTATTCTCGGGCCACAATCAGGCCAAGACTCCTCTTATTTCATATCATCGAAATAATATTATATAAATATATATATTATATGGCAGTCATTTTAGCAATGACATTGGCCATTACCATAAAAGAGTCTTTAGGTAAGCAACGGAAAATTCACGATAATAACTTTCATAGATCTGTAAATAATTTTTGTAATTATACTTATTTGATGTTTTCAGGCTTTTGGGTGACTTCCCAAACACATACGCGTACACAAAGTCCATCGCAGAAGATATCGTTGTAAATTACTCCAAAGGACTCCCAGTTGCTGTCTTCAGACCTGCTATAGGTAAGACGATTCAAATGATTATACTAGATACTAGATGTTAATGAAAAGTAGCTAATGAGCCGATGTATAAAAGTTTGGTTCCTACCAGCAAGCAGTAGGTAGTATATACCTTTTTAATTTCTGCTGCAGGGAAATGTTCTCCATCATTGGAAGTCATTGTCACAATGCTAGATATTGGATCAATCACCACGCTTGCCAAATGCGGGATAACAAAATGAATTGTCATAGAAAATTTTGCATGTCCCAATAATTTATTTAACTCAGGACCCCGATATATCAAAAACAGCTGTTATTTTATGTGCATCAAAATTAATAATTAAATCCCGGACAGATTTAAGCAAGGGCCATTACCTGCATTAATTCGTAGGTTGAGGGAATGGCTAATAGACTGCTGTATATACTCTATTGACGAATTCATTTTGCATGCTAACATTGTGAGCAGAATAGTAAGCACTGTATCTCTCTGCAACTGGCACGAGAGTTAAATATAAGATCATATTTTGTACCTATTCTTTGCAAACAAATTCTTTGACTTTGCTTTGACTTTGACATCACGGCCTGTGCTTAAACCAATAGAATATTGAGACCCTATCATACATTAATGATAATGGATTGTTAGATATAATAATGTTAATTGTTGCAGTAATTGCCACCGCGAAGGAGCCAGTTGCAGGATGGATCGACAATGTATATGGGCCGACTGGTGTAAGTACCTATCTTAAAAAGTTTCCCTACCTCTATCTCCAACAGCCCTCTCCCCTCCCTTCATAATTGTTATCTGCACAGGCTAGCTAGACCTGCAGCCCTGTGTAGAACTCAAGACTTAAGCGTCATACTACCCAGTAAACTCCCCTGGTTTCTCCTTCTCATTCGATTGAGGCGAGCTGGTGGCTATTAACCAGCAAGCGCTTTTGAGACTCTAGTAAAGTTGTCAAACTTTCTTGTTTTTTGCATTAAAAAATCTGTCCTAAGACTATAATTCTAATAATGACTTGGAATTAAATATTGGAAGATCAGAGGAGCCTTAATGGCAGTGTGATCTACCAACTGATCTAGAATAAAAAAGCGGCTTAGCTATTCATTCATATTTCATTTCTAAAGGCAGTTAAATCTTAACTTATGTTGCTGATCTTCCTCAGGTGGTAGTAGGCGCAGCTGTAGGCCTTCTCCACGTGCTCCACTGTAATCCTAAGGCCATAGCCGACCTGGTGCCAGGTGACATGGTGGTCAACGCCTGCATAGCCACTGCCTGGAAGACGGCTAAGGAATACCCTGGGAACCATGAGGATGCACCCCCTCAGGATTTGCCACCGCCTGTGTATAATTACGTGTCTTCGGAGCAGAAGCCTTTGACTTGGGGTGAGTTACGAATTTGAAAGAAAAGAGAAGAAGACACAGATGATTTCGTGTTAATTAATCTTCCGGATAACTTAGGTTTTTACAGTTTGCAGTTAACTACTAACTCACCAAATTAAGATAGCATCAATGTTATCTGACAGATAAACCATTATAAACTGATTTCTCAGTGTGGAAACTGACCCTAAAAATAACTTAAATTCAAACCACTGAAATGTTTATCATAAGCATTGGCGTTGCCAGCCATGGGCTCAGGGTTGAGAAGCTATGGGCCCAGGATGGGGCAGTCTTGAGCCCAGGATGGGGCATCCAAGAGCCCAGGGTAGGGCAGCAGTCTAAAATTATATGTTACCAGCAAACTATACCGCGGACACCATAACGCGGACACTTTTGACTTATAAATACCGGACTATATGTACCTAGGGATCCTAGATTCGATTTTTTATAAAAATGTATCAGATCTTTCAAACACAGCTGCGATTTAAGATCACAAATCCACAATTAGCAAGCCAGCGTCATTGTGATCACGAGTTGATTCCAATGATGGAGGCAGGACAAACCTGTAGAGTGAAACTTTACTTTTTTATTCAAATTGAGTTTTAAACCAGTAATTTAGTCTTCCTCTTGTTTATTTATACATTCTTCATCTTTTCAGAGAAATTCATGTCCTATACGGAATCCTACGGTCTAGACGTTCCTCCGAACCAAGCGATGTACTACTACATCTTCCGGTTGACGCCTTCCAGACTCCTATACACCATCTACTGCTTGCTAATGCACTGGATTCCAGCTTACATCGTCGATGGGATCGCTATGCTCATTGGAAAGAAGCCTATGTAAGTACTTTACAAACAAATTAATATCAAAACTGACCAAATCAAAAATATCGTTATTTATAAAAAGCGCTTATGAATCGTTACAACAAAATCTTAAAATGTAAATTGATATGTGTAAAAATTTTGGCGTTTAAAAAGTAACTATCGAGTTTCTTGCCGGTCCTTCTCGAAAGATGGAAACATTCCGAAGTGGGTGATAAAGTTACCCTCTGACAATATTGTCTGAAGATTCAAAAGTGTTTCTTTGAAGGCTAATAATTCAATAAAGAATATTTTGATTTATAACGGCGAATAAAAACGCGGACTAGCATTGTATCATGGCTACACAGCCATTTGATTGTATAGGTTTTCTCACGATGTTTTCCACCATCCATCTAGTGGTATGGTATAGATAGAGCATTAAACCAATACGGTTTTCGAAAAATACCGACTTCTAATGAAAATTAACAAAAGAGACATCATAATAGTACGTTATAGTATAGTACGTTATAACTATGTCATAGTACTTATCTAAGTTATCTGTTAAATTATCTTCAACTTATCACGCAGTTGAAGTCTCTTTCTCAATCTCTCTCAACCTAACCATTAAAAAACTACATAACTTTCTAATATAAATTCTCTCTTTCAGGTTAAGAAAAGCGTACACAAAAATCTCCAAATTCTCCGACGTCCTAGCCTACTTCGCTCTCAAACAATGGAAGTTCAACAACAAAAACGTACAAGGTCTCTACAGCGAGCTGTGTGATGCCGACAAACATTTGTTTGACTTCGACCTCTCCAAACTTGAATGGAGCGAATACTTTTTCAGCTACGTCAGGGGTATTCGTGTGTACCTCTTGAAAGACCCACTTGATACAGTACCCAGTAGCCTCAAGAAACACACGAGACTACGGTACCTTCACTATTTCTGCTGTTTCTTGCTCACTTTCGGAGTTTTGCGGGTACTGTGGAGTGTACTAAGTTATTCTTACAGTTTAGTTGTTTAGTGTTTATTTGGGGTAGGTTTTTGAGTGAATTGGTGTGATGACTAGGAAAACTAAGATGTCTGCGGGCTGCTAGAGTCGGTTTGAAATCTTTATGTTATAGCTCGACCATTAAAATAAAAAACCTCGCCATATTGCGGAATATTGTCAACCGTGCATGGGATATTGTGAGTTATTTGTGAGTATAACCATAGCAACCAAGTGTTGCTATAACCATAGCTAATGTGGCGCCTCCAGAGCAGGTTTTTTATTTTCTTTGTCAGGCTTTACAAAGAGAAAGTATCCTTTCAGCTAGAGACTTTTGACTACAATAATTTCAATTATTTATAATATATAGAAGGCTACATAATAAATGAATCCATTTTTTTATTTTTAACAAAGATAGAACGTCTTTCAGCTTTGACGTTTCTCACAAAATGGCGGACGCATTTAACAATATGTCATCATATGCATAATTTTCAATTTGAATACAATTTAAGTGAGAGGTAGATATGAAAGTCATTTTGTAAAGATTTTCTAAGATTTTTAGCTTTTGTTCGTGTCCCGCCTTGGGTCTAGTTGGTAGTAGGATTTTTCACAATTCAACTGCTTTAACTGCTGCAGTTCAATAGATTTGGCCGTGTTCCGAAAATATTAATGTGAGAGCCAGTATGTACCATTAGGTCTCGGCCTCGAATTTAACGGTAGCGGCAGCGGCGGCGCACGCAGGCGCACTGCGGTCACCGCTTAACGCGGGCCGTCAAGATCGGTACAATGCTGTCAAGCGGTAAACCGCAGTGCGCCTGCGTGCGCCCGCCCGCTGTGTTCGAGAACGGGTCTATGGGATTCCATACAAAACATCTCGCCGCTGCTGCTGCCGCCCCGCTGTCGTGAAATTCGAGGCCAAAGCCTTAAAATGGCAGCACATTGAGCTACCTATGCTTCTTGATGAAGTTTCTCTCAATGGAATAAGGCTAAGTGGCCGCTTACCATTATTACCAAATGGTTAGCGGTCACTTAGGCTGGTTTCAGAGTAACGCTGGCGGCACGCGCGTAGCGTTATACACTGCCGGATTTCTTTGCAGTTCAAATCGTCGCTATCTTACTAGAACAGCGATACTTGCTGATGCGCACGCTCGCATGCTTGTCAGCGTGACTCTAAAACCATTAGACTTATAAAGAGGCTGCGTGTAAATAATACTCTACCACTAATATCATTGTCTACCACTTAAATAGGGTTAATGCTAAAAGTCTATGAATATAATCTTTAATTCCTTTACCTTATAAAGATAGTAAAGTTAATCTTTATAATGAATTCTACCAAAACAGAAGAATATCATTAGATAGTTCTGGATCTTTCTATAAAGAAAGAGGCTTATTTATAATAAAGTTCTAGTTGTAAGTATTATTCTAAGTGAATTACATATTTATTTGGTTGTATTTTTGCACTAGGTACCTATTTTTTATGTAATGGTTATCAGCACAGTTTCAATCGCTTCGTCGTGACTTATTCAGATATCAATGATGCTGACTTAAAAATGTTTTAAATTGACAAAATCAGCATTAAAATATTAAAATCTGACAAAATAAGTTACGAGGAACTTAACTGTCAGATAACGTATATGCTGTTCTCGGGGTCCTGGGTTCAATTCCCAGGTCGAGCTCAAGTCAAGTTTGTGTCGGTTTTGTCGGACATGGCTCTGGTTTGTGGTCACCAACCCGCATTTGGCAAGCGTGGTGATTAAGCCAGTACCCATCATTGTAGCGATGACTTGATTTCAAGAATGGATGCCTTTGCCCTGCAGTGGGGCATTATTAAAAAACATCAAACATTTTCGAAATATTTTTGATCCTTCGAGCCGGACTTAACAATGTTAAGATATTTTATTTAGCACTATTTTATTTATCAGGCTTTAGTTACTTATGAATATCGGACAGTACCAGAACAGCTGACCTTGGCTGATACTGACCAATGTCAAAAATTAAAATTAATAATATAAAAAATAGGTACTAGTGTAATGAAATATTGTATTTGATTAATACGTGTGATAACTATGAATTGCTCATTTTTGTGTTGTTAAGATTTTGTACAATTATTTTAGATGCCATTTATGAAATAAGTATTGAATGAATAAATTTGTACGAATATTGAACGTTCTCTTTCATTGTCACTAACTTTATACTATCATTCTGCCCCTGTAGACTTTAAGTACTACTTTTTTCTAACTTGACCACCTCCGTGAAACAGTGGCTAAGCCGCTCGGGTATAAACACCTGGAGGTAGTGGGTTCGATTCCCGCTTTGGGTCTGGTTGGTGGTAGGGCTTTTTCAGAGCCCGACTGGCTAGCTACCACCCCCACAGGTGAAATCTGCCGCCATAACAGTTCTGGCTGTGTTCAATATGTGTAATGTGGGAGCCAGTAGGTACACTAGAAATCAAAGGCTCGAAGATCAGATAAGCCTACAGTCTGGCAGCACATTGAGCGACGCTTCCTGGTAAAGTGTCCCTAAATGGAATAGGCCGGAGTGACCACTTACTACTTATCTATCTATCTATCTTTTATTTCATGCAGTGTTAAGGTTCATGTTTCAACCTTAACCACATTTGATTTTGATTTTGATTTTTGAAACCTTAACCGTTCTTGTCCAATCATAGACTCAACCATAGACAATCAATCTGTGATGACATATTAAGCAATGAGATGTCATTTGTAATATCCCGATGTCTTTATATAAATATTTTTTATCTATTATGATTTTTACTTTACATTTAATTATTACAGAAGGAATAGGAAATAAAGAATTAGTGGTTTCAAAGAAAGGGGTTGAAACAGTCAGCCATTGTGGTGTAGGGTTGGTACTGTTTACCGAAGTCAACAATACATCATCAGATGATTTAGAAGTAGAAGTGATTCCTGATCAATGTTGTTTGGGAGCTAAGGATGATGATTGTGAGATCATTGAAGTCATTGGGGACTGTGTTGAGACTGTGCCTAGAGGTAAGCGTTAATAATTATTTAAGTTTACAAACAAATATTTTAAAGATTTTAACATTAATGTGAGTATTAAATTGTTTCAAGTAGCTATAGCTCTTATGTTATCAGTATAACCGTAAATGTATACTTAAATACACAAACGAGGCGAGAAGAGGCACTCTGTGGGCCGGCAGAGTGAGGGAGACTGATGTTTCGTCCCTTGCGTTGCACCAGTTGTCCTCGCGTCTGGACTTCACTTCCACTTATCATCAGGTGGAGTGGGGTCATTTGCCGGGCTAAGTATAAAAAAAAACAATATAAAAATGAAGACACAAAACAAATATTGGTGCCACTCGAGCCCACGATCAGTGCAGAGCAAATGCCTCTAACTATGTACCTAGTCTAATCTTTCGCTTGCCTAATACTTGCTTTGGTGTTCTCTTCCAATACGAGTATGTTCTAAATACTTACCACGACCTATCTTTCTTTCTTCTACATTTATAAACTTTATAACGTGTTTTGTTAAATGCGCAAAACCTGAAAATAATTCGATCAGAATAACGAGTAGAATCTATTTTATTAGGTCAAGCCATAACGTGCGCAAAGTAACCTACTGACTCCTTCCGGGACAAAGCGTCGACGCAGACGCAAGAAAAGATCAGAATTGCCAGTGAAACTAAAATACCTTTTAATTCTTTAGAATGTATTTTTTTCTTTCGGAATTAGATCAATTGAATTAAAAGTCATTTGGAGTGTCTGAGGTTTTGCGCATTTAACATTACACGTTGTATATCACTATCAATATTTTTAAAGGTACTACGAAAACGATGAAGCTAGTGGCTCCACTAATTGACCCATTTGAAAGATACGGTCACTGTATCCTCTATCTCGATTCACGCCCTACTAACAGACAGAGAGGCACAACAAGGGAAGCTGTCAAAATCCCCTTCGATACTCGACTAAGTTCCAATAAACAAGCCATGGATTTACCAGGTAACATAACTTCATGTGATAACATTGACGAAGATCCCCTAAACGATTGCAATCCAGTCGATTGTGAGTCTTATTACAATGGGAAAAGGTCTTATTTTGATATTAAGACTAAGAGGTGCGTTAAATCACCAAAATGCGTATCTGAAAATAACGACGATGAAGTACCCAGCGTTATTTATGATTCTAAAAGAAATTTATGTGTTGTCGGTAAATCTGTTTCTGATAATGATATCAATCTTATAAAAGAACTGACTGGAGAGAAACAAAGACAACCCAAAGATATACTGATAATCAAAGACGTTATTCCAATTAGAACAACTGCAGACAATCTTTTGTTTGAACCATTTACGTCAACTGTTAGCGCAGTTACAATACCAAGTTTCCAAAATATGACAAAGAAAATATCACAAATCGCAAATAAGGATTACAAGCTAGAATTTGACAAGTCGAAGATAAAGAATTTGACAGAATCTGGGAGGCGTTTCTTCATGGCGAAGTACTTTATCGCGAATAGGTGGACCATAATGGCTTTTGGAGGGATCATTTTCGTTCAATGTTGTTTGATTTGCACATTGATCTACTGTTTTGGTGTGATATGCCCCGGTGATAAACAGAAAAAGGTTGTAAGAAAGTTTTTTAACTACAGACAAGATGCCTCTGTTACTACACCACTAATATGCACTAGTAATATAGATACAGAAACAACAGAGTTCCAATATTTGAGCGAATCGTCAAATATAGACAAGAAAATAAAATGCTACAAGGCGTGCCAGAAAGAGAGGAGAAATAACGTTAAGATGAGCATGTCTGATGATATACTATCAAAATGCCTCACTAGGAGAGACTGGAGTAGCAAGCCTCAAAGATCTGAGGCTATCCCTGAGGTATCGCTATCTGAAGAGCCTAAAAGAGATACAATTGAAACACTAAATAAATTTAACGAATCGATATACCGAGCAGATGTAAGCAATAATTCTAGAAAAGTCAGTAATGTGAAAGTTAATTTTGAAAGCGAAACGCCAAAGAAAGAGAAGAGGTCAAGCAAAATAGTCAAAAGTATCTTTAAAAAGATTGACAGCATACATAATAGGAGAGAAACTAAAAATATGGAAGATTTCCGATGCGACCTCTCTGAGAAAGAAATTAAATGCCACAGTTATAACTATAATGAGGGTAATTCGAATATCACAGGGTTTAAACCTAGTTCGCATAGTAAAAAGTTGGGGTTATTCAGAACAGATAAAAGTAAAAAAGGTACTATATCATTATCTACAGAAAAAGGAGCTCAGGCGACATTTTCTAACGATTCAATCGACGACTTTTTGTCAGAAAGAGGTCTAATATTTTTAGCTGGGGAAGATTTATCAAAATATTCCTTTTCAAGTCGATCTAATGCAGCTAAGGCTTCGTCATTATCTTCTGAAGTGTCAAGTAAGACATCGAAAAACAATAACATGGTTAAAAATGTTCTGTCTCTTTTACACAAGAAGTCCAGACATGGGCCGTCTTCCGATCCAGGAGTAAAGAAATCCAGTAACATTGACTTGGAACTAATACACATGTCGAATGCATCGGTGTATTCTTCAAACAATGATTCAGATTATTTGAAAAGTTTGAAGATTACGAAAGATTCTCGGAGCTCTTTGTAATTTAGTTTATTTTTTAATATTATTTGTAGTTTAATTTGGAATAAAGGTATTTATTGTTAAATAATTTTGTTTTGATTATTAAATTCTAAATTTTTATGTAGTGTCACTAAGTAAGTAATGCAGCGTGTAAAAGCAGAGATACCACTCAGAACAAACCACTTTTTCTCGCACACATTTACGCTATGTTTTAAGCAAATTTCAATTATGACTTGCAACACGTTTTGGCAAAATCAGTTCAAAATCAAAGATCAGAGAGGCCTGTAGACAGCTTCTAAACCTTCCTGGTGAAGTGTCCTTAGATGAAATAGGCGACAGTGGCTGTTATCATAATCAGTAAGACAAGCAATCTCGAGTCGAAAATTGAGTCCGGACTCGTGCTCCACCTAGGCTCTCTAATGACATTTTATTTGACAGCCACTTAGCTCACCTGATGCCTGTAAGCTGCCATTGCTGTCTATTCCATTGAGAGATACTTTTAGGAAGTATTTCTAAATCTGCTGCCCTATCTTCGAGCCTTAGTGAAAGAAAAACCAAAACACATGACATTGTCTTCTAAAGAACAGTTTTATTGTGTTTATCATCAGATGTGTTACAAGGAGTAGTCCTGTCTGCCGAGACTGGGGCAGTTGGGACACACGCACGGGGGGCAGATGGTACTCGTCTCTTCGGTCGGCGGTGAGACGTATTGTGGCGGTTTCACCTGGGAATTATATAAAAGTGTTAACTAAAGTTTTATATTGTTTTCCTTTAAAGTATACTGATTTATAGTATAATTTGATGAAATTAGCAACTTTCCCAAAGAAATAAATAAATAAAAATATTTTTTAATAAATCAGGTAACTTGGTAGGGACAAGTGGACAAAAAAGTGGACTTGTCTATACCGACAACACTTGGTAGGGACAAGTGGACAAAAAAGTGGACTTGTCTCTACTAGTGGAGACACTGGTAGGGACAAGTGGACAAACCGGTAAAAACAGTGGTAAAAGACAGAGATAACTATCATGAAGATACTATATTATATACTTGTATATTATGATAGTTTTTGTACAGTTTTTACAACTTACCTTAATGTTCTTGAAGTGAAGATTTCCTCTTAGCTTGAATTTTGATAATGGAGCTCGCGTTACGCAAAGACACTGAAATTACATTGTATATATTTTGGTTATATTTTTTGTAAAAATGTATCTAAATGATATCCCGACTGTACGTACAAAGTACAGTTTATTACTTAGCTGGCATAAGTTGTTTATGCTATACGAGTCAATATTAGTCATGTTTGTTTATTTCAAATTAGTTCTAAGCAGCCTTCAACAGTGTGCACACATTGTAACATTTTATTTTCTTATTAAATCAAGTACATCATCAAGATCACCCAAGAGCAAGTAAATGTATGAACGAATCAAGGGCTCATACACCGACGATTCGATTATTTTTTTACTATTAAGTGATGTTATTTAACAAATATTGCGACCACAAATAATTTTAAATCAATTTAATTATTTCAGTGTCTTTGTTATTAAAATGATGTTAAAAATTTTACAGGAAACGATGCAAAAGTTTTTAAAAACTTACCCCAGGCTGTTAATGAAAAAAAGTCAAATATTAGACTATTAATAGAATTAAAAGAGGCCAAGTGCGGAAAACCCCCAGTAAAACCTAGCCTATAATGTCCTAATGCAGGGCATAGGCCTCAGAATAAGGAAGGCATAGGCCTTCATCTTTAAATCATGTTCTTCACTTGCCAAATACAGATTGGTGATCACAAACCCGAGCTGTAACTGTTTTTTTTTTTAACGTAGAATTTTATTTTTATATACTCACTATCTGCAAGAAAAAATAAATAAAAAATAAATTAGTTCGAGTATTAAATTTAATTAAGAGTCAATTCTCAACTTATTGTTACTCAAATAAAATATGTAATAACTTAACAAAATTTTCTAAAATTACTTACCGTTTGAGGCTAAAGACAAGAAAAATATGTCAATTTTAGTAGTTTGAAATGGTAGAAGCTACTCTGGGCTACAGAAAGCTTAAAATGGGCAAGGCAGACGCTGTTAAAATAACGCTTTTCAAAGCATACTGTACGTCATTCTACTTAGCCAGCCCTGTGGGTTGACTATATGCAGAAGTCGTACAGCATTCAGGGCACTCTTGCGGCTGCCACGATTCTGTAGCGCATCGGGTATGTTTGCGGATGCGCAGGTCGACAGTTTCCCGGCCATTTTGCGCAAAAAGCAGGATCCCTTCTTCGGCGAGTCTGTGGTAGCCGCAACAGTGTCTTGAAAGGCATTGTCGAGAGTGGGGGCTGTCCACTTCTCAGGCACATGTCAAATATTATTTGTCTAAAGTAATAATTATAATAACATAGTTTGTAAGCTTTCGATGTTACTAACAAATTGGATCATTGTTGTCCGAATAAAAACATTTTTTTATTATTATTTATTACAGGGAAAACTAATTCGAATCGAGAAAATTATGGAATTTTTAATAGCGCCATTGCGGCGAGTAGCGGAACTAATAGAATTCCCATCGAATTTTACTCGATTCGAATATTTTTTTCACTTTTGGTTTGGATAGTAAATGTTGGTATTTAAATGCAAGGCCATTATTTTGTTTTTGTATACTTACTAATGTCTGTAAATGTAAACGAGAGTAATAAGTAAGTACGAATAATTGAAAGCAATAATACAGTTTAAACAATGTATATAATATGGTACAGACATAAACTGGATCTTGCGACGTGTTCCGGCTAAATTAATGTGGGAGCCAGTACTTTTGAAATCAAAGGCTCGAAGATCAGAGGAGCCTACAGTCTGGCACCACATTGAGCGACGCTTCCTGCTGAAGTGACCCTCAATGGAATAGGCCGTGTGCTTACCACCAGGAGTGCTGCGTGCCTGTCTGCAAATTGATATTGCATAAAAGAAAATAAAAAACCGATTTGATTGGCTTTTTCAGTGACGTGCGAGTGAGTCTTCATGTCAATATTTTGTGCAATTTTTGCTGAATTGCAATCTTTCGTAAGTACCGTTATGTTATCCCTAGCGCATTTAAACCGCCTCCGCGGTTTCACCTGCGCGTAATTTCTTTCTTGAACTAACCCCCCCTTCCGATATCAAAATCGAAATATCCGAAAATAACACTTACCCTGTACTGTAAAATTATAAAAAGAAATATATTACATATTTGAGTGGAAAATCCAACTTAGTTATTTTATATTACAAAATAATGCATTTCTCATCACTTGTGTTATCTTATCAATAATGTTGGGATTTGAACTTGCGACTGTTACATGAGGACGAATCACAATTAAAGGTACTAATTATAATGTAATTTATTAAAATATTCGCATTTAGCGATAATGCGAGTATCCAAACATTAAATCGAATTAAGGCTGGTTTTAGTGTTAGGCGGACCGTCAGTACGGATCACTCCGCGTAAAGCGTTCCGTACCGGCGGACAGCTGCGGTGCTATCCGCGCGGACGATCGTCCGTACCGACCCGTTCGCATTGCTCTAAGAAGCAACACAGATGGCTCTACGAGGAGTGATCCGTACTGACGGTCCGCATAGCACTAAAAACAGCCTAAGTGGCGAGCATTGGGAGAGGCCTATGTCCAGCATTGGACTGGAACAGGCTAATGATGATGATGATTAAAAATATTATTTAATTCTATCATCAATAACAAATCACTCACCGTTTTCTATAATGCGTGTAAAATAAAATAACAAGATTAAAATCGGTTTCTATGATAAATCAAAATCGCATTTTATAATTATTATTTATCATTCGACATTGTGAACAACCCAAGGCTTACCCAATTCTGAAAGTTTATTATTTAAATTAAAATTAAGTAAATTACAATTTAATAAACTACAATTTGACTATTTATTAGAATTACTTACCTCAGACTGAAAACAAAGTGTTACAAGTATTAATTCAGACTACTACTTTATGTATTTATTTACTGGTAAGTAACATTAAAATAGGTAGGATTTTTTAAATATTTTCATCAGTTCATTTATTTTAAAATGATATAATTTACTTACATAAAGCAGCTAAAAAATAAATTAAAATGCAATATTAGCAATAAAAATAGATTTATTCAATATTCATTCATTTGAAATCAATAAGTATCAGTAAAAAAGTTTAAATCAATAAAGTGATTATATTATTTGTTATACATACCAGTTTCTATGTTAGAAGAAAAAAAATATATTTTTCAACATAAATCATCAACATTATCATTGATTATTATTAATATTATGGGCATTTCGTTGGACATTATTCACACAGAGCCATCGGCACACTAATGTTTTTACCGTGCGGGGGCTTTTACAGAGTTCAACTGTCTTAATAATGGGGTGGTAGTTAGCCAGTCGAACTCTGCCGCCATAACAGCTCTGGCTGTGTTCACTAGAAATCAAAGGCTCGAAGATCAGAAAAGCCTACAGTCTGGCAACCCATTGAGCGACGATTTCTGGTGAAGTGTCCCTTAATGGAATAGGTCATAGTGGCCGCTTACCATCAGGTGGGCTGCGTGTCTGCCAAGTAATGTAGTATAAAAAATAGCAGACTTCTCAACAATTACACCAAATGGTTTATCATGGCATGGTTTAAAACTTAACAATAGTTGTTTTTTTTAACTGTGTAGCCTTGATCCAATAGTTGGTCTGGTTCCCCTGTTAGGGACAGATGACAGTCGCTTCAACGAAATAACTGAACTTGCTAAATCTCTTTTGGATCGTGGTGCAAGTGTACCCTGACCAGGTTAAAAAAGAGTAATAAAGAAAAAATAAAGTAGGGCAGCCCAAAATAATATATTGTACTCACTTCTCCATCCTAAACGTAAAAAATATTGATTATTATTTATTTTTAAAAAAATAGTAAATTTTTAAATTAAGGAATATGTTTTAACTTATATTATAACGCATACCTTGAGCTAGAATACAAACAAAAAAGTTTAGTTTAATAACTTATTATTACTAAAAATAATAAAATATTGTATAATTTTTGTAAGCGTTTACCGTAAACTGAAAAAACACAAAAAGTCTTATTAAATATTATATAAAATATTTAACGGATACCTATAATTTTAGTCTTAGTTTCAGATTCCCTGTCACATAACTAACTAGATAGATAGACAAAGACAGTGGTGAAATAATGTTATAATTACTTACATTTAACTACAAAAAAGTAATGTAAAATATAAGTAATTTTATTTAATGTTATACAAAAAAAAATATTCAAAAAATATTTTGATAAATAACTTACGACTTCCTAAAAAAATAAATTGTTATTTAAGATTTAAATATCTGAATATAAAATCGACTTACGTAAATTAATATTAATTTCGTGGGCATTATCCACATAGTGCTCCAAATAATTAGAAAAGATTTCACTATGGGTTCGAGATAACGGATTAACATTAATTATTTACTAGTTTTCGTAAATACATTCATTTTACAATCACAATACAATAAAATCATTACAAAAAGATGTTCATTGTACCGTTCGGGGGTTGAACCTGCGACCTCAACCACTTGAAGGCAAGATCTCAACCTTGAATAAAAAAAAATAAAGGTTCTTACTGTTGACTGTAAAGAAGAACATGAATTTATTTGTTGAGAATAATATAAACAAAATAATTAATATTACTAAAGTTCATTACTCATTAAAATTTTCAATATTTATTATTTCAAAATAGTTTATTCAAGTTTTACAAATTGGACGGTTTATTTAACGTTACCTTGACCTAAAACACAATAATTCACATTATTATTAACCCATAATATAAATATTAAAATTGTGATTTAAAAATTCGATTGTGATGTAGATAATTAGCATTTAAGTAATTTTGAAATCTTATTACATATTCTATGCAAAATAAAATGAATATTTTAACTGTGACTTTAAAAAACGAACAATACTCAAGTAACATAATTTATAACGTGTTGACATGAAGATAGTGATTAATGATTAGTGGTAAAGCCATGCTGTTTTACAGTACGAATGGGCCGGCTCGTCCAAGGAAGTATCACATAACACCAGCGTGAAATTATAGAGACTACTATTGTTTCGTCTGGTTTGTGAGAGCGCCGGAGGCCCAAATCCCCCTTTAAAGGCCGGCAACGCATCAGCGATCCCTCTGATGTTGCAGATGTCCATGGGCAGCGGAGATTGCTTACCATCAGGCATCCCGCTAGCTCGTTTGCCGCCTCTGACATAAAAAAAAGATTGATACTTACTGGTTCCTGCAATAAATTTTTGTCACAATGATCTATTTGTATAGGTGCACATAATAAAGCATATTTTCATTAAGTGTATTTTTATTTTTATTTTAGAAAAATCCTAATAATATCCGTCGGTGTCCACTTAGTTGCGATTAACTGGACTCATTAAAAAATGTTTTCTTGTCTATTTATCCTAAAATATATTTTAAATATAGGATACTCAGTTATGTTTAACTTTAAATTATTAGTAAAAATTGCTACTTACTCCCTGTGCAGCTATAAAATTAATGAATAATATAATTTCAAGGAAACTTATTATCAAATAGTTACCAGTCTCTTATAAAGTACATAACATTTTATAAACTATACAATAAAAGTACTAACCAATATTGCAAACAGCAGCAATGGACATGAAAATAATAATATATAAGTTAATTAGTTAAATATGTCACTGATGTTTGTGTAAAGATAAAAAGAAAATCTAAAGAAGCGTAGTGGCACTCACGTAGCGATCCTGCGAAAAAAAAATTTCATGGAATTTATTTGTTTATTTGATTAAATATTGTACTTCATATTCTTTTACTTTATTATACTATACTTTACCGTATACTGCAAAATAAAGTTTTAATAATCAAAAATTAAAATAAAAAGCAAGTAAGTGATTATAATTACTATAAATAGAAATAACCATAGAGCCATAATCCGCAAACTAGTTTTATATATTCAACTTACCACATTCTGTAAATAATCAAAATTTAATTAATGAGATGAACTAAGAAGACTACTCGATTAAGTATACATTTATTTTAGTAACATATTCGATAAAAAAAAATAATACCTCTGGCTAAAATAACAAAAAAGTAAAACATTAAAGAAAATTATGATAGAGAATTCATTTAGTAACTTATTATAATTATAATTGGTCGTGATAATTTATAGGCCTGATAACGAAGACGTTTTTTTTTGTCAATACAAAAAAGCAATTATCATTGTAATATTCCAGATATTTTTTTTTTCTTGCAAAAAGGGTAAGCATTTGGCCACAATCTCACTGGTGGTAAGTGTGATGCGGCTTACGGTGGTACTTGCTTACCCAAATTAGCCTATTTACTCTGGGCTTAAAGATTTCTAAGTCCTTGCCTGCAGAGGTATTTGACCAATATGTCTAAAAAATACCTCTGCAGGCAAAGAGTTCCATTCCTCCAAATTACGAGGAACTTCTTAATTAATAGCGGTAAAACTAGGCTTAAAATACCTATCGTACTTACTGTTATCTGAAATCGTGAGGAAAAAGTTAATAAATTGCTTTATTATACAGAGTAGACAGTATACTTGTATAGTAAAAACAGAATTAAATTAAAAAGCTATCATAATAATGAAAATCATAAAAATATTATTACAATAAATTGTAATCCCCAGATTTTGCAAGAATATTTAGAAAGGTGTACTTTTGTTTCAAATTACACGAATTTTTCGTAAGTATTTGACGTTGCCTAAGGACTATGTAATATAATAAGAACTCGAGTAAAATCAAGATATTTTTAACTTACTGCATTTTCCTATATAACAATAAAATATATTTTTAAATGAAAATACCTAATAAAATAATAGTCATGTAAATAAACTGTTGACTGAATCTTGTAACTGTATTTTTAAAGTTCGTTGGTAAATAAATATTTTTCATTTTCATTTTCAAATAACACATGGCACTTGTTAAAAGTCAATAATTGTTTTTAAAATTAAATTAATATATTATTGAGTTTAAGTATTGAATAATTCAGATATTGATTACTTACATCAAGCTAAAATTGTATTCATTAGTTAACATTAAAGGGAAATATTATAGTAATATTAAACGGTCAAATCAGCCAATATACTATTAAGTACTCTAAGTAGCCAAAATTATGAAATCGGACTTACTTTCAACTAAAACAAAACAACACATTGACTATGAAAATATAATATTAAAATTATTGGTGTATTATATAAAAAATATAATTATGTATATAAAATGCATCTTTACTAGAAATGAAATAGTATTAATCATAGAAAACCACGTAAAGACTAGCACTTACAATATCAGAAATTGAAAGTATCGAGAAAATTGTATTAATATTTTAGCAGCGCCACTGCGGCGAGTAGCGGAACTAACAGAACTCTCATACAAATTACTTTTCGCTTCTCGATAGTTAACTATAACTACTGTGTGAACTGTGTCCAGTTTGGTAGCACATTAGCCACAAGTATTTTTTTATAAATCCAATTGCAGAAATGAATCATTTAATTTACATTTGATTGAGCAGACTAACAATGTCTACTGATATAAATGACCCTTTCGTAACTATGTTCAGAGAAAACGGGAATAGTAATGAATGAGTAGTCAGAACAAAAGTTCAACATACGTCTACATTGTGTGCTATTCCGCAATAAAAAATATTGAGTGATACTTCTTATACTTACTTAATATTATGTTATATGTATTTAGGGACCAAATGAAATCTAATCATATAGAATAAAAAATTAGTACCTACCTCAGCTTCTTTGACCTGAAATTACAAAACAAACATATTGTAACTACCTGTAAAGCTAGCACGGACGGACCTCCATCGAAAAGTTAAAAGTTAATTGAATCGGGAAAATAGTTTGGAAAATTTAGAACAGTGTTGCCAGCGAGGTCTTGAAAACAAACAAGTAACCTTTTAACCATTTTTTTAGGGGAGCAAAAAAAACCAACAGGATACGAACGAATCCGATTGACTCGGCGAGCGAGACGGATGGTTCAATTAGGCATTGGTGTGAAATAGAAAATTATATTGTTACTTAAAAAATGCTTTCCGCGCGCAAATTCCAAAAAATCACCTAAATGTAACCTTTTGTGTCATGTAACTTAAAAGTAATCTGAAGGGCTTAAAAATCACCTAAAAGGTTACAAAAGTAAACTTCTGGCTGATTTAACTTTTCACTTTTAGATAGTTGTTCGTGGTAGCTCCATAGATGGCAGGTAAATAGTTAAAATGTAGGTGTTCTTACATTATCAGAATCTGTTGTGTTCTGAAATAAATAAAAAAATATGGTAAAACTCAGGCATGAAAAAAAAGTATTATTCACACAAAAGAAAAATAACGGCACTTGGATTCATAATTGTTTGTACTCACCTCAGCCGATGTGGTCTATAATTTAATATAAATAAATGTTAGATAAAATACATGTCGATCTGACTCCAAAGTAAGTACCTAGGTCGAGCAGTCGTGTTGAGTATTATTAAAAAACAAAGTAACCAAAAATATCTAGACATTCAGACACAGGATGAACACAAATCATCCTGGACAATGGTAGGCAAAGATATTTAACAGCACCATTTAGGTATACTTACAGAATTCATAAACATGGCCATGTCTTTTTGATGATTCATTATAATTCTTTGAACATACTAACCGGGTCCAAAGTGGTCTATAAATTAACAGACAAACAGGTAGATAAATGTAATAAAATACAAAAAATAATAGTAACTAATAGATAAATATCTCTGGATATTATTCACACAGCGCCACCTAGCCCGAAACTAAGCATTAGCTTGTGCTATGGGTGCCAGACAACGGATAAATATTACATAAATACTTTTTTTGTAAATACATACTTTTAGATATAAAGACCTTTCTCTTGATAATTACAATTTAATAAGCCTTTACATTATTCGGCATTAAACATTGCAAGCGCGGTAAAATCTATCTGTCATCTCCCCGGCCAGTGCAGGCCGGGGCACCGTACGCGGTGACCATAGTGATGTGTTAATCGAGTGAACCAATTATTCGCCTAACAATACACAGAAACACCCAGACCGATACAAACACAGAAGGAGGCAGCGGAGCGGGAGCGCGAGGAGGACCCCCTCGCTGCTCCCCTCCGGCGTAGACGGCCAGGCCGGAGAAGGCGAGCTCACTTAGCAGGTTGACCTGCGGGCGGGGGTAGCCCCCAACGCCCGCATTGCACAGGTCGCTCGAGCCAAGTCTGAGGGTCACCTAGTTTCTCGGGTGGCCTTCCCTAGGCGCCACCCTGACTTGAGGCCTCTCAAGTCGGGGTACCCGGGGATGGGCTGGTCAATAGCCATAAGGCTAGCACCGGCTCGTCCTAATCGGGTGTGAAGGAGAAACCGGGGGAGTTTAGTGGGTAGTGGACGCTTCAGTCTCGAGTCCCACACACGGCCGCGGGTCTAGCTAGCCTGCGGTTATGGTGCATAAACGCATTCTCCTCCGAGAAAAAAAAAAAAGACCGATACAAACAGATATATTCATGCACACAAAATAAATGTTTGTACCGTGCGGCGATCAAACCCGCGAACTCTGGTGTAATAGCTGACTTCTCGACCATTACACTAAATGGCTCGTCGAAAATACATAAAAATCCATAAGTTGTATTAACAATTATCGAAAAGTGAAAAGCGATTCGAATCGAGTATAGACCGACAAACTTATCTGTTCCGGTGGCCAAAATTGGAACTACGTCAAATGCAATGCAAAAACGTTATCTAATGACAGTTATAAATCGACAGTAGCGACGCCGCCACCGGAACAGATAAGTTTGTCGGTCTATTTAGTTCCGCTACTCGCCGCAGTAGCGCTACTATAATCAATACCTACTGATTTCTTCGTAAAAAAATTTAATACTTACAGAGTTTGCGTTCTACAACATAATATTTTTTATGGTTTTTAGTTTTTTTTATACTAAGTCAGTTGACAGACAGACACGAAGCCCACCTTTTGGTAAGCGGTCACTGCGGCCTATTCCATTGGGGGACACTTACCAGGAAGCGTCATTCAATGTGCTGCCAGACTGTAGACTCATCTGATCTTCGAGCCTTTGATTTCAAGTGTACTGGCTTCCACATTAATACTGCCGCAACACAGCCAGTGAATAATATGGCGGCAGATTTCACCTGTGGGGGTGGTATCTAGCCAGTCGGACTCTGAAAAAGCCCTACCACCAACCAGACCCTAGGTGGGAGTCGAACCCAAGACCTCCGTGTTTTTATACCTGAGCGGCTTAGCCACTGTTCCACGGAGGCGGTCAAAATTAATAATTCTTTGAACATACTCACCGGATCCAAAGTTGTCTTTAATTAAAAGACATAGATAAGTTTAATAAACTTAGAATAACTAAGGTAATAAAATACAAAAAATAACCTCCTCCTTTTTTGAAGTCGGTTAAAAATAGTATTAATAAGTTAGTATCAACAACTATTTAAGCCCAGATTTTTTTTAATTATTCATTGACTACTATCTAAAAGTGAAATAAAGTGATTCGAATCGAGTAATTTGTATGGCGAATACTACACGCTTGATATTTTATCGTGATATTTGGATCGAAATCCAGGATCACGATATTTATCGAGTGTGTAGTATAGCGTATCACATATCGTGATACGAGTGTGTAGTATAGCGTATCACATATCGTGATACGTGATACGCTATACTACACACTCGATAAATATCGTGATCCTGGATTTCTGTCCAAATATCACGATAAATATCGAGCGTGTAGCATTCGCCTATGGGAATTCATTAGTTCCAATACTCGCAGCAGTGGCGCTACTAAATTCAATACCTACTAATTTCTTTGTAAATAAACTGAATACTTACAGACGCTGCGTTCTGCAATATATTTTAATTGTTTGCAGTTAAACATAGTGACAGACATCTTTATAATAATTTATTAGGTAATTGGGTCAATCAACTTTTAAATGTCGTCAGGTAGAAAATTTGCCATTTTATTTTATAATTTCGTTTTCCACTTTTTTTTATTTTAGTATACAGAAAAAATATTATTTATTACAATTTGACATAGAGCAGCGCACAGTTGATTTAAATAGAGAACTTTTAACTAAAAATTCTAACGAACCACGTGAAATCTGTCTCCTGGGCCACTAACCTAAAATGGTTTTTAAACAATGCAAATATTATTTAAGAATAAAATAACCAGTTTGGTTATAAAATTTATACGATGTATTATAAGTTTACATGTATAAAAAAATCAAATAACGCATAACCTATGAAATATGTATTATTGTTTAATTTGTCCCCAAGACAACTATTGTCTCATACGCAAATCAACTTTTCAATAAAACAGGAAATAATGATAACTAAGCAACACAATAATATTATGTATCAATTTATTTTGAATTGTAGTCATTGATCTGTAAAAGCTCCATGAACAAAGTATATTTTATAAAGTAAAACGATATGACTAAGTGTTTTTCATCATAGGGACAATTTAGTTGTCCAATTGACACATTTGGTTGTCCAAAGGAAAAATATATGACAAAGCGTTGAACTTTATAGGAAGGGATTATTAATGAAACAGGTTTCTTAAAGAAAGTATCAAAAGTATTATATTTAGGTATTAAAGGTTATTCCTAAAGCATTAGGATTCTCAATAACGCTAATAAATTTCAAACGTAATCAACATCCTTACAAATTATAGCAGTCTTTTTAATCAATTACATAGTTAACTTTCCTTACATTTATTAACTTAATATCGCAGTCTTCAATAAAAGTCTCATTATGACAAAATAATACTATGCATCACATCTTTATGTGGATCACAATAGGCTAACCTTTTGGTAACTTCCAGTAGCGTTTTCATTATTCGTATCAATGTTTTGTTTTTATGACCTGAAAAGAGTGAGACGATTTTCCACTCTTTCAGCTTTGTCTCTTATAGAAGCCACAGGTTCGCCCGTGTGTGGAATATTGCTCTCATCTCTGGGATGGTTCCGCCAAGTACTTATTGGAGGCCCTCGACAAGTTGCAGCGACGTGCTATCTGTATTGTCGGTGATCAAAAGGTGACTAAGACCCTAGAACCTCTTCAGCTACGTAGAGACGTTGCCAGTCTGAGTGTTCTCTACCGTCTCTATAATGGGGAATGTTCTGAAGAGTTATTCCAACTCATTCCGTCCTCTCCTTTCCACTCCCGAACAACACGCGCCGGACTGCGTTGCCATCCGCATACCATCCAGACACTGGTGGCCCGTACCAAGAGGTATAGTTCCTCTTTTTTACCTCGTGCCATTAGGTCATGGAATGCCCTTCCGGCTTACGTGTTTCCTTCCTCCTATAATCCTGGGCTTTTAAAGCGGGGCGTGAAGCGGCATCTTAGCAGGCCTTCAAGGTGAGGGGTGACTGGCTCAATGCGTACTATGTTCTATTGAGCCAGTCAACCTTATATTTGGACCTCACATCCACTTACCATCAGGTGGAGTGAGGTAATCCATAATAATAAAAAATGATAGCTTTCCCTTTTCTGTCTCTTCCGTTCAGCCAACTTTTCTGGGTTCGCTTTAAGTCTCTCCCTATACCGTCTCGACTTTTCTTTTTCCGACAATCCCATACTCTAAAAATAAAAACAGTTAGTTAGTTAAAGCAACCCATAAATGCCCCACTGCGGTGCACGGGTCTCCCTCTGCTATCTACAGAGCTGAGAGGGTCTAAACCTTAATCCACACGCGCTGGCCCAATGCGGGTTGGTGGATCTGTGTAACGGCTGGCGTTAACTTAAATTATAAAATTATATTTTAAGATCTTAAAACTTAAACTAAACTAACTAATTAACTAGAATTAAATATTTAAGCCTATAAACTAAATAAAACTTAATAGAAAAGTAGATATTCACAATATAAAGTAAGTTATCGCTTGCACCGCTACATTTTCGTTTTTAGTTTTACGGCAACAGACCGGTTGGGTGGAAGGATCTGGAACGAACGGCTGATGTGCATGCGCCGAGCCGAGACCGAATCCCTCTCACTTGTTACGAGACGCCTTGGAGGTCGGACACGTACACTTCCTAGCAATATTCCTTCGTTCTACCTACGTAATTATAAAAATTAATCGATATTATCGATCTGGTTTAAAAGTTCTGTGCATTTTGTTCCCCAAATATTGGGTAAGTGTTGCAAATAGTTTTATTAATTACTGTAATCTTCCTAGCAATAGTAGTGTCACGCGTAGTTAAATTTTAGTGTTTTATTGGTATGCATTGTCATGATGTAATGTCGAAGTTCCTTATCTTTAATAATATACTGTTCTTTAATATTGCAATATTTATAATTCACAGTACAGATTGCGAACGTTATTATTCTCATGACAATGTATTTGTTCTTATTGTGTTTTAGATTTTGCTGGTGTTAATTTTGTAGTAACTACATACTACCGTCTTTTAGAAAAAAATATAATCATGTAGTTTGTAATGTGTTCATTAATTTCATGCGAGTGCTAAGTTGCCTTGTATCAATTTAATTATAAATAAATTATCGCCTCATCATTGATCACTATATATGCAACTCATAATCATCTGCACCGCTTCCTGTCGCCTGCTTTGACCCCTATGACTGCAGCAGCTAGACAGCGTAATCGGGCATTGCTAAAATGTCAGATTTACGGCATTCCAGGGTCCATCCTACGGGCACTACTCCATCCTACGGGCACTACTCCATTCTACGGGCACCGAGATCCTACCCTCGTGTGCGTAATTCCACTACCCTACGGATACCGTCGCGGGTGTTCTATCACACTCATCCTCGCCGTACGCATCTACTACTGTGCACCACTACACCGATCCGGTTCTGCTGCAGAGGACATCGACCGGACTTGCCAGGGCAGTGATTGTGAAAAGGCTCAATTGTATACTTTCGGACCGTGAACTTGTACCCACTCCCCTAAGCTCATACAATTAAAATTTTGTAACTTCTAGATTTTTTTTACTTCCTTCTTTTTTAAGTTAAGGCCTCTCGACTAAAAGGGGGTGTGACATCTGACACGCACGTCTTTACATTGGTACTGTCCGGAATCGAATCAGGGATCCTCGAATTGAGAGTTCCAAGCCACCAGCGCTTAAAAATATTAACAAAAACCATGAAAAACACTTAAATTTCCTTGTTTAAAATCTTTTAGGAATCCTTTTGCATTATATTTGTCTCCTAGACAACCAAACTGTCCTAGGGACAACCAATTTCGTTGTCCAAGTGACTGGTTGTCCGAGGGACATTTACGCAATTTTGAACTGCCTACTAAATACTAATGCGTTTTTGTGATTTGCCTCATCGTAAGATTTAAATAAAGATATAATAGAATTTGCTGCATAATAATTTAATACAACATTTCAATTACTTACGTAAATCCGACGGTGGTCCGATGGACTGACAATAAACACACGCACTCCCTCACACAAAACTCGGCCGGCTGACGCCGCGATGGTTGGTGAAATCAAGATGGCGGTAGGTCGTGTCGATCGGCGATGATCGGATTAAGTTCAGCTTGTCACCTTGGACGCATCAACGCCATCATGTTTTGAATTTTCAGGTAATTCTCGGTTGTCCGGGTGACTTCAAGATTGTAGGGGACCAAAATTACAAAAATCGTATTTTAAGTAATTTAAATAAGTACTCCAATTGTTTTCTTGTTAATTTAGATTCATATAAATAATTTTGAATAATTTATATGAATTGCCTAATAGTGTTTTTTTTCGTTAGACAAAGTTTTGTGATGCACTGTTAGTCGGGGACACTCAGTAATACCGTTTTTATACCCTTTTTGTCATTTGGACAACCAAATATCAACGGATAAATTACAAAAAAATTAATAGCTATTTAATAATAGGTTTGTTAATGTCAATATTAATGGAAAATACACATTTGCAACAAATATTTTATATAGATATTTTAAAATAGGCCAGGGACAGGGTAATGTTGCCGTCGTACATTTAAAAGTTGATCGACCCAATTAACCCACTGCATCGCGTAGGTATCACACGTATTTTCTATACAAATCAAGGTATTTTTTTATACTACACAAGGGCGTCGCCAAGGGTGGGGGGGGGGGGCAGGGGGGGCAGTTGCCCCCCCCCCCCCCCCCCCAGAGATCAAATGTAGCTAGCCGCAAAACGGTAACGCTTCATGCTCTCGGCGTTCATATTTTTTCTCCTAAATAATATTGCCCCATTGCCCCCCTTAATCATAAGCTGGCGACGCCCTTGATACTACATCAGTTGGCAGAAAGACACGCAGCCCACCTGATGGTAAGCGGCCACTGCAGCCGGAGGGACACTTCACCAGTAGGCGTCGCTCAATGTGCTGCCAGACTGAAGGCACATAATTATTCTGATCTTCGAGCCTTTGATTTCAAATATACTGGCTCCCACATTAACACTGCAGGAAAACAGCCATAGCTGTTAACGGTGATAACTAGCCACTCGGAATCTCAAAAATCCTTCCACCAACCAGACCCCAGGCGAGAACCGACGACCTCTGGGTCTATACCCAAACGGCTTAGCCACTGTTCCAAGGAGGCAGTCAAAATTTACTTACTCGCATACAACATTAAAATAATTTGCTGCTCTGAATTCCGCGTAGGATCGCGGTGCAGTGGGTTAGTCGCTTTAACAATAATCTTTATAGATACTTACCGGGTCCAAAGTTGTCTACAAATAAAAAGAAATAAATAAATAGTTATAATAACATACAAAAAAATAATTCATAAAAAATCCACTTAGTGAATTAGTACATATGTATTTTATTTAGCTACCAAGATTTATTTTAGCTCAGTAAATTTATATTCATGGACAACTATGAATATAAATTTTCTTTTCATATAATACAATAATTAATAATATAATTTTCTATATTTTTTTATGGCGGCAGCGCATCTGTGATTCCATCTGATTTGCAGTTGTCTATGGGCGGCGGTAGTCACTTTCCATCAGGTGTGCCGCATGCTCGTCTGCCCGCTATACCATAAAAAAAACTATGGAAAAATGATTCGAATCGAGTAATAGGAATTTATATTAGTTCCGGTACTAAAATCAACACCTTCTGATTTCTTTATAAATAAACTGAATAATGCCTAAGGCGAATCATGGCTGCACCTACATAATTATTATTAACCACACTGTATTACCCATGTTTATGAACTAATAAATGAAATGAAAAACTTACAGATGCTGCGTTCTACAATATGTATAATTTTTTTATTGTTTTCAGTTAAAATAATAATTTACGCGATTAACCCACTGCACCGCGCTCTGTCGCTTATCACGCGGCCGCACAGTGAACGATAGCCAGTCTGAAAAAGTCCTCCTGCCAACTAGACTCAAGGCGGGAATCAAACCCACGACCTCTGGGTTTTTACCCGAGCGGCTTAGCCACTGTTCGGGGCGGTAGAAACTTGCTTACTCGCTTATAATCTATACTACTTAATACTTTGGACTTTATAGACCTACAAACTTATCTGTTCCGGTGGCCAAAATTGGAACTACGTGAAATGCAATGCAAAAAAGATATTTAATGACAGTTCTAAATCGACAGTAGCGACGCCGCCACCGGAACAGATAAGTTTGTCGGTCTGTACTTTACTAAGGATTTGATTGTTTGTGTGTATTGAATAGGCTCAGAAACTACTGAATCGATTTGGAATATTCTTTTACTGTTGGAAAGCTACTCTATGACATAGGGCACTTTTGATCCCGGAAATGTGGGGAGAAGGGGAAATATTTAAAAAAAGGAATTACGCGCGGGAGATACCGCGGACAGAAGGCTAATGTTTAAAATAAATCTACGGCTCCGCGTTCCGCATAGGAGCGCGGTGCAGTGGGTTAATCACCTTAATAATAATTTTAGTAGTTTTTTTATAGACAACTAAAATTATTAGTATATTATACTTACTGGGTTATTATAAATTTATTATACTTACCGGGTCTGGGGTTGTCTAAAAATCAAAAGAAATAAGTTATTAATAACAATACACAAAAAAAAAATTAATAAATTTAAATAAAATAACATTACAAAATTGCAAAAAAATCTGTGCTACTGTCTATTACGCTTTCACACCAGCCGCTCGCGCTGACCCGATTTTAATGAAATTCAGCACAGTAATAATTTTCACATAGGGTCAGTTAGGGTAAGAGGAACACCGGTGGAAGAGGAACACTACCATCATAACTCATAAACTACAGAGTTTAGCTGTTTGTTCTACCAGTCGAAAAAATAATAAATAATCTATATACAGCGTGTTAGGTAACCCGAGGGACATATTTAAGGAGAGTGTTCAGAATCCGATTCAGAGTCCAATTCACTATAAAAAATATATCCTTAATTTTTTTCATAATTATCCTAATAATTTATGTATGCATGAACTACCTAAAAATCCCGTGTGCTGAGCGGCCGGTTACGCCCCAAACTCAAATTGTAGGCGAGTACAAAGTCGTACATGTACAAGTGCACGAAATAGGTACTTTGAAGGGAAGAGTGCCCGCACGTTACGCGGATTTTCAGGTTTCGACTAAGGTTATTGACAGATATATACCAGAGTTTTTATTGATTTATACTTATTTTGTTATATGGAAGCATGAACTATTTGGGGTTTAAATATATCCCTCGCATTTCCTGTCATACTGTATATAAAACTCAAAGGTGACTGACTGACTGACTGACATAGATATCTATCAACGCACAGCCCAAACCACTGGACGGATCGGGCTGAAATTTGGAATGCAGGTAGATGTTATGACGTAGGCATCCGCTAAGAAAGGATTTTGATCAATTCCCACGGGAACGGGAACCACGCGGGTGAAACCGCGGGCGCCCGCTAGTAATAAATAATAGTCGATAATTTATCGACTGGTAGAACAAACAGCTAAACTCTGTAGTTTATGAGTTATGATGGTTTTGTTCCTCTTCCACCGGTGTTCCTCTTACCCTGGCCAGGCCGGAGAAGGCGAGTTCACTTAGCACGCCTCCTCCGGCCTGATGGTTGACCTGCGGGCGGGGGTAGCTCCCCAACGTCCGCATTGCACAGGTCGCTCGAGCCAAGTCTGAAGGGTCACCTTGTTTCTCGGGTGGCCCTCCCTAGGCGCCACCCCGACTTGAGGCCTCTCAAGTCGGGGTACCCGGGGATGGGCTGGTCATTAGCTAACGCTGGCACCGGCTCGTCCCAATCGGGTGTGAAGGGGAACCGGGGGAGTTTAGTGGGTAGTGGACGCTTTAGTCTCGAGTCTCACACACGGCCGCAGGTTTAGCTACCCTGCGGTTATGGTGCATAAAAGCTAAAAAAAAAAAAAACAGGTGTTCCTCTTACCCTAACTGACTAAGTAAATCATTGAATTTAGGCATATTTTTTTTATTAATTCCTAATTTAATTTATTAGATAATACTTACTGTGTCTGTACTGGCCTAAATTGAAGAATAAAAATACAAATAGGCATTAGATACGAACAAAAATAACTGCAAAAGGAGAAACGGAAAATCTTTTAAATTAAAATGAAATTTGCTTATCGCCGACCAACTGGAAGGCGCCCTGTCGTCGGTCGGCCCAGATATCGCTGGGCTGATGTTGTGCAGGCGGATCTCTGCGAGTTGAAAGCCAACGACTGGCGTGCAACTGCGCGGGATCGTGGCAAGTGGCGGAATATTGTATCGGAGGCCAAGACACACTTTGGGTCGCTGAGTCATCGGAGTAAGTAAGTAAAATGAGATTTGGGACATTAATATAGCTGTAGTGGTGGGGATGGGGCAGTCGCTCCAATGTAATATATATCTTTTATTGCAATGTGTAACAAGACGAGCAGATCGTACACCTGATGGTAAGCGCCACGTCTGCCCTTAGACAGTTCAGTGCCAAACAGTAACTAAGCAGTTACTGTCTGGCACCGCCCTGCGCCCGCTACACCGAGACGACAGTTATTAGGCCTCTTAAACCCAGTACCTAATAACTGTACAGTATAATAACTGTTATAGTGTTAATCCTGGCGTGGTACAAGCGTACCCTGACGATAAATAGTTCGGGACAAAACGCTCGAAGAAAAAATATTAATAAATATCTCTGGACATTATTCACACAGCGCCATCTAGCCCCAAACTAAGCATTAGCTTGTGCTATGGGTGCCAGACAACGGATAAACATTACTTATATACTTTTTTTGTAAATACATACATATTATACATAGAAACACCCACATCGATACAAACAGACATGTTCATGAACACAAATGTTTGTACCGTGCGGGGATCGAACCCGCAACCTCTGGTGTAATAGCCGACTTCTCGACCATTACACCAAATGGCTCGTCTAATAAGTATAGATACTTTTATGCCTGATGTAAAATAAACTATAATTTATATAGTGTTACTTACTTGAGGCTGGAAATAATAGTTTTGTTATGATCACCAAGTAACAATTCCTTTTAACTTCGGCTACGGCGGAAAAGTATCTAAGGCTGGTTTTAGTGTTATGCGGACCGTCAGTACGGGTCACTCCGCGCGGGGCTATCTGGGGCCCTAGACAAGCGGCACTTATGACGTTCGTTATAGCTCAATTTGCGATAGCAAATGTCAAAACCCGTACTCTCAATATCGATTGACCACGTGACTTTTCTAAATCCATACAATTTGAAGTTAGCGAATTTCGCTATTGCTGTCAAAATGTTACTTTGTCTAGGCCCCCTGGGGGCTTAGACAAGATGATATCGCTTCATAGCTGGCGAATTTCGCTAAGTCCAATTTGTATGGATTTGACAGATGCCATAGAAAAGTCACGTGTTGAAAGTATGGGATTTGACATTCGCTATCGCAAATTGAGCTATAACGAACGTCATAAATGCCGCTTGTCTAGGGGGGCTGTACTGAAGGCAGAGGCGCGCGGACGATCGTTCGTACCGACCCGTCCGCATTAGTCCAAAACGCTCCTAGAAGCTTAAGGCTGGTTTTAGTGTTATGCGGACCGTCAGTAGGGGCGGGTCACTCCGCGCCGAGCGTTCTGTACCGGCGGGCTACTGCGGAGCTATCTGCGCGGACGATCGTTTGTTCCGACCCGTCCCGCATTACTCTAAAACGCTCAAGCATAATACAGATGGCTCTGCGCGGAATGACCCGTACTGTGACGGTCCGCATAACACTAAAACCAGCCTAAAAGTGGAAAACTAATTCGAATCGAGTAATTTGCGATTTTTTTATTTCCGCTACTCGCTATTCGTTAGTTTTTGATTTCGTCCGTGCCAGCTTTTCAGACCCAACGCAGGAATTCAATCTACACGCTTATAAACGAGTGGCTTTCATCATTATCATCAGCCTGTCTAAGTCCACTTCTGGACATAGGCCTCTCCCAATGCTTGCCACTATGCTCGATTCTCAGCTACTGGCCAGTGGCGTAGCGTGGGTGTCAGCCGCCCGGGGCGGAAGACAATTCTGCCGCCCTTTTTTTTGCTCCTCCAGTTGGCTAAGCAGCCCACGGGGCTGAAGACGATTCTGCCGCCCCTTTTTTTGCTCCTCCAGGAAATTTTTTCGCCCCCTAATAAGTGCCGCCCGGGGCGGACCGCTCCCCCCATCGCTACGCTACTGCTACTGGCATTCAGCTTCTGCCAGCCATCTTGGTCCACCTGGCCTGAAGGCATCCAATACGTTTACCGAGACGCGGTCTCCACCCCAAACTACTCGCATCCAGATCCTGCCAGTCATACTGAGCAAAATCGTCACTCCACCTGGCCGGAGGGTGCCCTAGGCTACACTACGTTTACCGAGACGCGGTCTCCACCCCAAAATACTCGCATCCAGATCCTGCCAGTCATACTGAGCAAAATCGTCACTCCACCTGGCCGGAGGGTGCCCTAGGCTACACTACGTTTACCCAGACGCGGTCTCCACTCCATAACTCGTTTACCTCAACGGTTATCGGTTCTACTGCTAATATGGCTAGCCCACTGCCACTTCAGCTTGCTAAGGCAACCTATGTCGATGACTTTGGTCCTCTGTCAGGTCACTTCGTGTGGCTTTACCACTAAGTATTCCACGTAGGTAGGGTTGCCATCCGTCCGGGTTTCCCCGGATTTGGCCTAGTTTAGAGGGCATCCGGGGAGCGTCCGGGGAAGGTTTCATTTGTAGACCGAGTTTAAAAAAAAAAAAAAATTGGGCCGCCCGCGAGACACGCAATATGCCCGCACACCACGATGTTTTTTATTACATTGAATATGTTTAAAAGATCTTGTTGACATGTCCGGCTTTCGGACTCTAAAATCCGGGGTTTTCACGCGTCTTGTCCTGTTTTCCAAATTTTAGAGATGGCAACCCTACACGTAGGTAGGAAGGTTCCACATTATGGAAAGATATTAATACATACGTTGATTTTGAATAACAATTCTTACCATAGGATTGGTTTTGACTAACGCCAAGGTCAGGACAAAGCCGAAAAACCATGGCATATTTCTCTCGCCAAAACTAAAAAGATAAAAAAAGTCATGTTGGTTACTTATGTCCTTCCAAGGAAAAAAAGAAATAAAGGAAAAAAAAAAGATAATTGAATATTTTTATCGGTTCGGTTGGCTTGGCATACTTACAGGCACGCAGCCCACCTGATGGTGAGCGGCCACTTAGGACGCGTGGCCACTTACCAACAGGTGGGCTGCGTGCCCGTATGCCAACGGATATAATAATATTATTATCTAAAATTAATATTTTCAAATTTTAAGTAAAGTATTGCTTTAAACTATTATCGGATCTTTAAATTAATATCGAAGGCCCAGACTCTTTTGGGTCGCTCGCCATCATAGTAAGTAGCCTAATTTTAAACGTATTTACAGTTTACTTACAAAAATTCAAAAATATTCATATTCTTTCTTTCCAAACGTCCTTATAAATTTCAAAATTACATTCACGTTACAAATACGAATATTTTCAAAAATCGACAAAATGTTAGATCTAAAGCCATAAAATGTAAGTGTAATAAAATATAACAGGAAAGTAATAAAACTGGAATTACAATATGGTTTTTACATTTCACGTAGATTGTATACTTATAGGCTGTGTAAGCAGTGTGGTTTCAAACGTATCGATGCGTGAGGTCGATGGTTCATTAATTTATCATAGGTTCAAACCATTTTTTTTTGGCGGAGGAGAACGCATTTACGCACCATAACCGCCAGCTAGCTAGACCTGCGGCCGTGTGTGGGGTTCGAGACTAAAACGTCCACTACCCACTAAACTGCCCCGGTTCCCCTTCATACCCGATTGGGACGAGCCGGTGCCATCCTTGTGGCTATTAACCAGCCCAACGGTCGAAGTCTAAGTAGCCATGGTTCAACTGGTCCTAGTTCCTCTGTTATGGGTTACGGAGATCAGATGGCAGCCGCCGTAATCAATGATATTTTAATAAAATAGACCGACAAATTTATCTGTTCCGGTGGCCAAAATTACGCCGTGTAACGACAGTAGCGACGCCGCCACGGGTATATAAGTTTGTCGGTCTATACCAAGTCTATACCTATCAAATTGTCAATGCTTTCGCGAGACTGAGCTCGGGTGTGCTAATTAGCTCGTCAGTTTTCGGGTGCCACTTTTTTAGCTCAAGTAACCTATCTACCTATTTTATTAAAATATCATTGGCCGTAAAAGCCGTAACAAAGAAATTTAAATTCAGAAAATTATGTATAGGAATTTTAAAAGCGCCACTGCGGCGAGTAGCTGAACTAATAAAATTCACATGCAAATTACTCGTTCACTTTTCGATAGCTGGCAGACCGCGGAAAATACAGTCACTTTTTCATAAATAAAAAACAATGTTAAAAAATATAAATACATATATTTGAAAGCATTTATACTATGTACATATTTATAGTATGGTGAGTAATTCCATCATTTAGCATCCTCTGTTTTCTCTTGGTAGGTAATAACTCCTTTTTCAATCAAATCCGGTATTTCGACAGCTAGCCAGGGACCCAACTGTGGACAAGATAATGTTATTAGAGATAGGAAGAAAGAAAAATCATTCAAACACAATTAAAATAAATATTTATAAGTTAAGCTTTTTCTTATTTTTCTATTGTATAGTATTCTCTGTTTCATTATCAGTTTTCATTGTAAATACTTATAAAATTTATGAAATAACTTTTCATTTTAAAAGAAAAAGGGATATCATTTACCTATATTATTTTTACGACAGTACTTATGTTTGTACCGTGCGTGCAGAGAACTAAAGTCTGGTGTATTAGCAGACTTCTTAACCATCAAACCAAATAACGTCAAAATAAACTATGGGCAAGAAAATTATCACTATAAATTTGTTATAGCTCACCCCAAGAGCCATAGCATGGGCAATCCCAAACTTAGGCACATTCCTAGCCCAGAGTGGCTTGAAGTGGTCGGTGAGGCAGATCTTGCCACCTCGGTACATCTTAGCTGTTTTCCCATCGAGTCCTGGCAGTGCAAGCTCCGGAGCAGTCGTTGGATACGTTATTGGAATCTGTAATGCAAAATTGTACTTTTGTACGTCAAAAAAGGAAAAGATTATTTATTTATTTATTTGGACATCCAACAAGACCACACTGAAGATTTATCTTAAATCTAATTATAGGGGAAAAAAGTTAAGAAACAGTCCTAGTCACAAGATTTACGTCATATAATATGCTGACAATGAATATTGTTTTCAAATTGGCTTACAAAACAAAACTAATGTTTAATAAATCTGTAATAAAAAAATTATTTTGAGTAAAAACTCTGAACAAAATGTTTACAAAATAAATACATACATTATTATGTTTGAAAAATATGTTCTGCGTTTTAAGTCTACTTGCGTTAAGATGTTACTTACGTCAAACTCCAAATCGAACTCGTACTTCAGCAAGTTGTGAACGAACCAGCATTTACCGAACCACTTCGTGCCGGTTTTGTCCGACTCCAGGCGGAACCAGTCATTGTCAGCGGCTTTGTTGTTCTGCACATACTGAAGATAGAAAGGATATAAAGTTATGAGCGAACCAGTAATATTGAAACGATAGCTGACATGCATCATTGTGATCAGGTGCCACTTTTTGAGGACTAGTCGGCTAGAACTTGACCAATTCTATTTTATTTTAATATAAATAAAAATTTAAAACTGTATGAAAAATTTACGTGTGTGCAAAAAGTAACTATGATATTTTTTGCCTGGTTCTTCTAAAAACATTTCAAAGCAATTACTGTGGGAACTAGTACACTTAATGAATCAGGGTTTGTATTTGTCTGCTAACTGAAATCATGAAAGTAGATAGTCTTTTAAATAATAATACAGAACAAAATAGCAAAAATCTAAATGAAGTTAACATCACATTAGGGTACAGTAAGTACCTTTATCACTCACTACTCTTACAAACAAAATAACAAAACATGTTTTAAGTTATGAAAGAGATTTCACAACTTAAATAAGAAATTAAAGAGAAAGCTATGTATTCAATGTAATTCTTATATTCTGTTATTTTTCTATAAAAAACTGGTGTCTAAGGATTTCCAAATTGAGCATACGGAATATATTGAAGGTTTAATTCATTTAAGTATAAGTTTTAAACAGAAATTACCTTAATTAATGCCTGATATTCTTCTTTTAATCTATTCACCCATAGCTCTTTGTCTCTCGGTCCAGCCTTTGTTTGAAGCAGTGGTATGCTGCTAAGAGTCTTCCTTGTGCTTTCATCTACCATTTTTAGTAACTATAACCACTTAAATCATAGTTAAACTGAATAATACCAAGAAATTGACGAAACAAACTTGTGTGTTGGATGGAACTTGGAAGAGCGAAATGTCAAATGCAAACGTCAAATTGACGTCGACGTGTCAGCACAGATTAAAAAATCTGTTCGGATATGTGGGTTTTTTTGAAACGTTTCGTTTTATCATTGTTACATTCCTGACATTTATAATTATTTTTTGCCTCTATAGAACGGTGCTTGCACATGGCGGCCCAGCCCAACGATCTTTTTAGGGTTCCGTAGCCAAATGGCAAAAAACGGAACCCTTATGGATTCGTCATGTCTGTCTGTCTGTCTGTCTGTCCGTCCGTATGTCACAGCCACTTTTTACCGAAACTATAAGAGCTATACTGTTGAAAATTAGTAAGTAGATGTATTCTGTGAACCGCATTAAGATTTTCATACAAAAATAGAAAAATAATAATAAATTTTGGGGGCTCTCCATACTTAGAACTGAAACTCAAAAAAAAAATTTTCATCCAATCCTTACGTGTGGGGTATCTATAGATAGGTCTTTTAAAATGATAATAAGGTTTCTTATATCATTTTTTTCTAAACTGAATAGTTTGCGCGAGAGACACTTCCAAAGTGGTAAAATGTTGGTCCCCCCCCCTGTAACTTCTAAAATAAGAGAACGATAAATCTAAAAAAAATATATGATGTACATTATTATGCAAACTTCCATTGAAAATTGGTTTGAACGAGATCAAGTAATTAGTTTATAAATTTTTGGGGCTTCCCATACTTAGAACTGAAACCCAAAACAATTTTTTTCTTCAAACCCTTACGTGTGGGGTATCTATAGATAGGTCTTTAAAAATGATAATAAGGTTTCTTACATCATTTTTTTCTAAACGGAATAGTTTGCGCGAGAGACACTTCCAAAGTGGTAAAATGTTGGTCACCCCCCCTCTAACTTCTAAAATAAGAGAACGATAAAACTAAAAAATATATATGATATACATTACCATGCAAACTTCCATTGAAAATTGGTTTGAACGAGATCAAGTAATTAGTTTTTTTTTAAAACGTCATAAATCGTAAACCGCAATTTTCCTCTCATTCAATCAACTCAAATATAAAAACGCCGATCAAACTTACGAAGAACTACAAGAACTTTTATATTAATGATGATACTTGCTGCTACGGAACCCTTTATGGGCGAGTCCGACTCGCACTTGGCCGGTTTTTCACATTAAGTCTGATTAGGTTAAAGGCCTACAGGTGAAATTAATGTGGAAGCATCATAGATTTAGTATATTTTTTGGGAAGCATTCTTATTGAAGTGATTTTCAAATAGGAGTTAAGTTAAGTTTTCAGACAAAGGAAAGTTTAGTCTCGAGGTCGAATGAAAATTGCACAAAATGAATATTAATTAATATCTTAGCGAAAACCAGGTGCACTTCTGGTCCAATTGCTATAAGACCTTCTAAAATATTGGATTTTAGTAGTACTTTTATAGAGTTTATATCAGAGGATAAACTTTTACAACTTTTCTACAGAATTGACCCCTGAGGTATAAAACCTTTTTATTTATTTTCAAATTTAAAAATCATGACAGCCACGAGAATAAAAAAGCAAAATACAAAACAAAATCGTCGAATATGCGTCATGTGTGGCTTCTAGCGTTTATGTAAAAAAATCACAAAAATTAATAAAAAAATTGAAAAAAAAAAAACGGTAAGTCTGTTTGTAACAGCCATGCAATAAGTATTAGGGGTAACGGTTTCTGATAAACTGATGAATCTGTCCACCCACACCCCGAAATTAAGGGACTATGGGGCTTAGAAGGTAGAAATCCCTTAACTGGGTGGTAGTCCCATTACATAGGACTCTTGGCCTTTTCCTATGGAAATGCATTCCCTACCGTAAAAAAGTCGACTACGTTATACAGATGACCCTATCCCTGATTTTATACTTGTTTTGCCTCCATTCATCGCTCATCCTGCTCCCTCTCGCCCCTCCTGCTCCCTCTCGCCCCTCCTACAGGTCAGTCTACTCACCCCCATCCCATCCCCGATACCCCACCAAACCCCTTCAGGAGGCAAATTAACGAGTACTTAGGTGAGACTCCTGGTGGTTAGTGATGGACTATGGACACGATGCTTTGCCCTTTAGAATCATCATTTCCCTGCCCTTATCCCACGCTAGGTAGGGTCGGCGCAACATGTTTTTTCCTTCCACACATTCCTATTAGCCGTCAATTCTACATTCACTCCTTTCATTTTCATATCATACTTCACGCAATCCATCCATCTCTTTTTCGGCCTTCCCCTGCTTAAATCTCCGTCTACACTCATATCTATCATTCTTTTGGCGACATGGTTTTCGATGTGTGTGTGTCCTTTCTGATTAGAATATTGAGGGCTATATAGTTAGGTATTAGTTGCTAACTTTGAAGAATGGGTAGGATGAAAGGGGAGTTCCAGCCTACGGCATTCTCACTCGCCAACGCCAAACGGAGCGCAATTACTGTTAAGCTTTTTACACGTTGGTCTTATACCAGTGTGACTACGAGTCGGGAGGGATTTTTCCCCGGTAGAGTAGCCGGCCCATTGCCACTGACAGAAAGGAACGGTACATCCCACTATCTCCATTGGGAATCTCCATTGATGGAGATAGTGGAAAAATAATTCCCACTTTCCCCATTAGTCATTGTCAGTGACTATTGCTTAGAAGTAACAGTAGAGCATCTTCTGTTTCGTACGTATAATTTACAAGTGGTAATTCTACAAAATGACTAATGGGTAGTGAGACCATAATCGATTGAAAAATATTCCCACTATCTCCATGGATCGAGACAATGCAATGGGGATAGTGAGATGTACCGAAAAGGATCTGTCTGCAGCATTGACTCTACCACACGTAATAATACGGTGTCGTAGTTTTAATTTTTATAATTGTTTTCAGATATTGCCGCAAGAATTTTCATGTACCAAACCTGTTAATTTGTTTTTTCAAAACCTCTCAAAAGTCGGAATACAATTAATTTCCGTTGGTTGTGTGATGGCCGATAAGTCAAAGTGAGTATACACACCTTTTTTTAAGACAAGTACAGTAATATCCCGACTTTCGCGAACTCGGAGATACGCGGTTTTTCATTTTGACTCTGAGTAGGTTTAAACGTGATCCGCGTGGAATTGTTTTACGTGCGCAGTGCGTTTTACTTGATCTCTAATTATGTCATCTAAAAGAACGAAAAATGAGTCATTTGAGCCTAACAAGAAAAGAAAAATTTAACTCGACAGGCAACATTGTATTTTTTTTTAAGTTGAACCCCGATTTACGCGAATTCGACTTACACGGCAATCGCTCGGACCCACCGGGGTATTACTGTAAAGTAAAAGTACCGTTAAGTAAAAGTACTTATCAGCCATTTTAATATTTAACTGCAGGGCAAATGCCTCCATTATTGCTACAAAGATGGGTACTGGCTTAATCACCAAGCTTGCCAAGACGTGCTGATTGGTGGTCACAAACCCCAGCTTTTTTTATACTAGGTCAGTTGGCAGACAGGCACGCAGCCCACCTGATGGTAAGCGGTCACTGCGGCCTATTCCATTGAGGGACGCTTCACCTGCAAGCGTCCCTCAATGTGCTGCCAGACTGTAGACTCATCTGATCTTTGAGCCTCTGATTTCAAGTGTACTGGCTCCCACATTAATATTGCCAGAACACAGCCAGAGCTGTTATCGCGGCAGATTTCACCTGTGGGGGTGGTAGCTGGCCAGAGTGGCCAGTCGGACTCTGAAAAAGCCACCACAAACCAGACCCAAGGCGGGAATCGAACCCACGACCTCCGTGTTTTTATACCCGAGCGGCTTAGACACTGTTCCACGGAGGCGGTCAAGCTTTGTCCAAAAAACCAACACAAATTTTTCTCGACACTTTTAAATCCAAGACCCCGAGATCGCGGCGCGGTGCTTAAACCATCGGGACATTTTTTTAATACTAGCGATAGTAGGTATGGGAATTTCATACAAGCTGTCATTAAAAAACACACATAATATCTGAACCGAATTTCATCAAAATCAGTTCAGTAGTTTAGGCGTGAATGCGAAACAGTAATGAGCTGTCTGCAGCATAAGACTACCTACAAATTAATATTATTATTTTTGACAAAAACATTTTTTTACTATTTTTTATCTTAGGCGTCCTCCATAGACTGTCGTTGACGGTATAAATTCAAAATGGCCGAACGGAAAAGCATGGCCGCCGAACGGAAAAGCGTTGCCGCGCCGCTTGCCGCCGAACGGAAAAGCGTTGCCGCGCCGCTTGCCGCCGAGCGGAAAAGCGTTGCTGCGCCGCTTGCCGCAGATAAGTCTAGAAAGTTGACTGCGTAAGTGATTTTTTATGTATTTTTTTTATTTTATTTTAGCGGTAAACATGGCTAAAGCAAGTGGGTATGCTGGGGAGAGATATGCAGCGAAGGATAAGACCCCTCTAGTGTAAGTTCCAAGAACAAGGCCCCATTAGAGCTCTTTTTTATAGTGGAGAAATCCTTGTATACCTCATCAGCTTGAGGCAGCAGCTGAGGTTATTAGCTCTAAGTTAGGGGGTACTGACTAAAACTCCACTGTGGCCTTCTCAAGCACAGACTGGGGGGGCCGGGTCGCATTAGGACGTCAAGTCGACGTTGCCGGCTAGTATTCAAGTATTTAATATTAAAAATCTTATATTTTTTATTACTCTTTAATTTAATTGCAATTTCTCAATTTACATTAAATTCTAAATATCTAATTTGACAACTTGCAAGACGGTAATATAGGTATAATAAGTTATTCTGTGATTTATCTAAGGCCTTTGATAGTGTTAATCAACATACCTAACTGTTGCTGATGAAACTGCGAGATGATATTTCAGCGAACTCTCTGAGCCTGATAGAATCATTTATCTTTAAAATAGGATCCAAAAAGAAAATATTAAATTAGAATAGACTTCAGCACTCCTCTAAATAAAGGAGTACCCCTGGGATCAGTTTTGGGGCCAATTCTATTCTTGATCTATATAAATGATCTCCCATATTTTACAAATGACTTACGTGAGATAGTAGAATTCACAAATGACACTCTTTTTGATTTCCAAAAAAAAGGATCAGTCTATTAATGCCCACTGAAGGGCAAAGGCCTCCATCCTTGAAATCAAGTTATCGTTACAATGATGGGTACTGGCTTAATCACCACGCTTGCCAAATGCGGATTGGTGGTCTCAAACCCGAGCAAATCGAAAAAACCGACACAAAGTCATCTCGACCAGGGAATTGACCCCAGGACCCCGATATCTCGGCCTAGTACTTAAACCAGACCATCGAGGCGTTAAATATGAGTTCCAAATAAAAAAACTATTGGTCTTGGGTATGGTTGAGCAGTAGTTACTAGTGATTATAATGGAAGTAAAGGCTTTTGCCAGATGCCCATTACACCCCCACTCACGGCGCTGTGGGAACACCGGGTGGGTTTTAGTGGGTAAAGGTCATATTGTCCGAGTCCCACATAATCCTGTAGCCCCCCGTCTACAGGGTATGCATAATCGCATTTTACCCACGACAAAAAAAGTAGTTAACTAGTAATTCCTATTTCCAGAATATCAGCAGCAGGAGACGCAGCAGAGAAAGGAGAGAAGCACAAAGATGATGACAAAAGAAAGAAGTCGAAAGAGAAGGAGCCGAAGGGGAAGAAGTCTATGCACGTGGAACTAGCTGAAGCTGAGGAGGAACTGGAGAAAACTCCCTCGCAAATAGCTAGAGAGTGAGATGTTTTCTTATGAAATGTAGTTGTTGAAAAAATGTTGTAACATTAGGTAAATTAAGATGGTCGATGGTTCGATTTACTTATGTTTTTTTAGATATTCACCACTATCTCGACAGGGTAGGAATCCTATAGAAAATACGATCATCATCATCATCAGCCTATATACGTTCCCACTGCTGGGACACAGGCCTTATCTCAATTGTGAGATAGTGTGGGCCATACTCCACCACGCTGGCCTAGTACGGGTTGGTGGAGGGGTGCGTAAGACAAGTGACCAACCTTAATGTCAGATGTTATCAAGCCGCCAAATGGCCTCTGACTAGGCTTGACGACTAATATTTACATTATAGTAAATATCAGCCGGGACCAACAGCTTAACGTGCCTTCCGAAGCACGGAGACGCTCGAAATTAATGTCACTAAATATGGTCAGAATGGTCACCCATCTATTAACCGACCGCGGCGTAGGTAGCTTGACTTTAGTTATCGCTAACGAACCACTGTCACAGCTGCGCCACGAGCGCCTCTCGAAAATACGATACGGCAACTTTACCTAGTTTTATATTTCTCTGTGATAGATTTCATTTCATCCGAGGGTTTTTTCCTGATCTAGTGAGGGTACACTTGCTCCATGATCTCAGGATTTCGCAAGTACAGTTACTACATTGAAGCGTCTGATACCTGACCATCGTAACCCTTGACAGGGAAAAGATCAATGACCAAAAAGGATCATGGCTACACAGCCGTTCAACTCATTGAACTACAATAAACTAGCGTATAGAACCGACACCGCAAACAAAATTTTTGCGCGATGCTTTGTTGCCGTTACCATGGTTACGGCAACAACTCATTCAAGATCTATGAGATAGGCATTTCGAACAAAACGCATAAGCGCCTTGCTTTGCATGGCGCTTACGACGTTTTGGTCGCTAGAAAAATATACTCTGTAAGCAATCTATAGCGCTGCAAGTTTTATAGTTTGGTTAGACGACATCCGCTGTAGCAAATACATCAGTCAGTCCAGTCATCATTTTGCGACACATTTTTTGTTCCGTATAGCCTCTCTATACGTAATACTTGTAACTCAATGGTTCAACTGCATAATTATGTTTCCTCATGATGTTTTTCGTCACCGTCGAGCTGGTCGTAATCACGCACATAGAAAAAGAAAACTCCATAGGTGCGCTCCGATTTTATCCACGACTTCGCATGTAAAGCGACGTTTCATACCTCTTTGCTAGCACTCCTATCTTCGCAGAGACTCTGGAGAACCTATTCCTAAATCTCTCATGCCAGGCCACATCTCGTCATCACAGAGATTCTGGAGATCCTATCTTCTATTTCTAAATCTTCCACGGCATTCCAGAGAGGCATTACTGCGGGCGCAGCAGCGTCGGGATAGGTTCAAACGGCGCTGGCCTGAGATCACGAAGGTGAAGATCCACACGCGGCCCTGGCAGCCGCCGCCGCCGCCGCAGAAGATGCCACGGATTGTGAGTTTATAGACTAGATTATAGACTACATGCTATCTACTTACATTATGGAACTAAACCTAGTTGGAGTTAAGCGGGAATCAGACGCGTGGGATGCAGGTTGACTAATCTTTGGACGGTGTAGGGAAGTCAAGGCAGGGAATGCAGAGGACTGAATATGGTGCTGGGAACTGATAGTGCTGGGGACTGGTGGTCTAAAAGTGCTCCCTCAACGAAAGCATTAATGCATAAGCATATAATGTAATGTTATAGACTCAAACATTAAATTAGTAAGAGAGGAAAAATTCTAGCATTACAGCGCGTACCCTTGTAATGATACAATGAGTAATATTTTGAAACTAGCGGGCGCCCGCGGTTTCGCGAATTGATCAAAATCCTTTCTTAGCGGATGCCTACGTCATAACATCTACCTACATGCCCAGCCCGATCCGTCCAGTGGTTTGGGCTGTGCGTTGATAGATATCTATGTCAGTCATTAGAAGATATTGCATTACAAGCGAATGCTCGTCAGTCAAGTAGGAACTAGTATTGTATTGTTATGTTCAATCTATAATCTACATTCAATCACATGTGTAATTATGCTCTTGGCGAGGGAGCACAATGTTTCACGATTGTTTTTTTATGCTTTTAGATGCTCATTATACCATCTTTTCTATTTTAACACAAATTAAATAATAAAAATTCTTAGAACTATCAGCTAGTAAAACATTATCTGACAATGTAATTAACTTTAAGAGCCTGCCTTTAAGATAACCGAGGATATCCTGAGTTTCAGGCAAAAATTTAGTATCAAAATCTAAAGATCTACAAGTAATAACAACACCATTGTCGCAGATGGTAGAGATACCAGAGTTCCCGACGCGCCGCTGGGTGCCGCCATACCGGCGCCGGCGCCGCATGCGCCCGAAACTCATGCGCATACCGCAAGAGGAGATGACGCAGCCGCCGCCAGAGTTTAGTAAGATGAGGAAGGTGAGTCTCTTGGATGATGATCTTTTTAGTGTAATGAATGACAAGTCGGAGTAGATAGCTCGTTGACCAGTGACAGAGATGAATGGAAGAGAAGAACATATTGCGCCGACCCCAAATAAATTGGGAACAGGGCAGGAGGAAGAAGAAGAAGAAGAATGACAAGTCGGCTATTACATCAGAGGTTTCAGGTTTGACGAGCAAGTGTGTAACCTGATGGTAAGCATTATAAAGGAGATCCAGAGTTGGGCAAGATGAGGAGAGTGAGCATTCCTTCCTGTAACGGAAAAAGTTTAATAGTTTAGGTGAAAGCTGTGGTAGGCGAGTAGTATGAAGCTGTATGAAACGTCACTTCACATTCGTGAGATGGTTAAACTTCGGCGAGCACTTATAAAGTCTAACAAAGCTCCTCCGGTTTCCGTTTCATATCACTTTAGTTTTGGCAATAATGTGCGAGCTACATGAAATGAAGAATCAACTTTTTCTACAGTGACGCAGCACTTTGAGCTGAAAGTCCTTCAATGGAATAGGCCGCAGTGGCCGCTTACCATCAGGTGGGCTGCGTCTGCCGACTAAACTGTTATAAAAAAATGTAGTTGATCTCAACTAAAGTGAAATTAAGTTTATTTGTGATTTGTGATTGATCTGTTTCTAGATTTGGCACAACTTCTATCAAGTGGAGAAGAATAAGATGATGCTGCAAGGAACCTTGAGTTGTAACTCTAAGAAGTATTCTTCAACTGCCTGTGGTAAGTGGAACTGAAGATAGGCTAGTGCTCCAGTTATAGGTTCATACAATAAAATAATTAGTTATACTTGGCATATACATAAGCCCGTGATGAGTATTAATACCGGTTTTAAAGCTGAGATAAGAGACACTTACAGGAATATACCTAATAATATTTATGAGCCTTTATTTTTGAGTCTCGTTTACTAAGCGATTTGCTTAGTCTTTTCAATAAGGCGCGGGAGTGGAACTCTCTGCCTGGGTCAATATTTTCTATCCGTCGTAACTTGGGGTTCTTCAAAATCAGAATTAACACGTTGATTGCGGCACCAAATTAACTGAACTTACCCAGGGTGCGACATGAACTCCATGATTCTCACGCAGGACTCCACTGCGGTGCGTCATGAACATCATTTGTTCACATTCGTTAATAGATTCAAGAGGTCATAACTATTTGAAATTAAAACATTTTTGTGTGTTCTTTTTTTTAAAATGTAGGTGTAATATGTAGTAGTTTCTACAGCATAAATCGTTTTTAATTCTGATTTGTATTTCCCCAGATTTAGGAGAAAATGTACTACCCTGGTTTCATGAGAAACATTTTGCCATGCCGCACTGTGTTAATGAGACGCCTAACAAGCAATAGTGATGGGCAAGCAATAAAAACCAACAATACAAATCAACAATGCATCATAATCATTACAGTGTAACAGCCCACTATGCTTAACTTAAATGAAATGTCTCTAAAATCGCAGTAATTAAGGAACTATAATCAAAATCAACAATTAAATGCTAATCATCATCATAACTTCAATAATTCATCTATCCTAATATTATAATAATTTTAATCGTTATTTAAATTTAAAGTTAACTTAAATGAAATATGTCTCTTATATCACAGTAAATAAGGAACTAAAATAAAAAATTAACAATGAAATATTAATCATCACATTTTTAAAGCCTGATTTGCGTGCGGACGTTGTACATCACTATGCGCGACTGGCGAGAATGGCGCGCCTTCATTCGGTGCGGCATGAGGTGCAGGGGCGTGACCATATACTTGCCATGCCGCACACAACGCAAAAGTACACAACTCTGTGCGACGTGAACATTATTTTGCCATGTCTGTTTTGGATAATAATTAAGAACCTTTTTAAAAAAACACTCTGAAATATCTATTTGTTTCTTTCTTACTCATAGTACAACATATGAAATACCCCCCCGCACCGTGGTGAGAAACACATTTTTCTGCACCGCACGCTGGTAAAGTCAAGGATGGCCCTATATTGGTCATGACGCATGGAACGTGTTAACGGGCTTTTCCTAATCAAACGCGCTCCATCATAGACCGCATAGTTGTTTAACATCAGGCAACTTTGTGGTCAAGTGCTGGCTTAGTCCAAACATAAAAAAATATCCCCAGGATCGCAGACCGGCTGTATAGCAGTGGTCTGCCGCGCTCTCCTCGAGGAGAAGACTGCCGCGCAGCTCAACAGGCGAGATGTCGATGACGTCATTCTGACTGGAGACAGATACTACAAGCAGTGTATGCTCGCTATGAAGTGCTATAAAGGTGAGTAGTTTACCTATTTGTTATTATTGATGAAAAGACGTCTACTGCTGGACATAAGCTTACTCCAAGTATCTCCAAAAAATAAATGTAAGGCGGTAATATTTGGAGAACCCTTGCCCGCCTGTGATGGTGCCCGGTTATCGTTGCTTAAGGATGACGAACCAACCCTTTAATTTGAAAGGAAAATATAATGTTGGCTGCAAAAAAAAACGGTTCTTCCTGTTGCCAACAATTTCCCTCTTCAATTAATCTGTGGAGACCTTACTCACCGCTAAAAACATAGCACAACTGTAACTGCAATAATTGTGAAGTGCTTCTTCACTGTGAAAGGTATTTCCCCAAACAAGCATCCTATTCGAATTTCTAGTAGAAGCTTCAATATTATGCTCTACTTCCCTTTAAAAGAAGCTAAGAAAAGTCTATACTAATATTATAAAGAGGAAAGATTTGATTGTTTGTTTGTATTGTAAAGGCTCCGAAACTACTGAATCGATTTGGAAAATTCTTTCACTGTTGGAAAGCTACACTATCTCCGGGTGTCATAGGGTAGATACTTTTGATCCTGGAAATGTGGGGGGAAGGGGCGATAATTGACAAAAGAAATTACGCGCGGGTGAAACCGCGGAGGCGACCGCTATCTACATAATAATATATAAAATCTTTCAGGAAAACCTCAACTCCAACTTAACCAGCTCCTCACAACGTTCTTTCTACACGACACGAAATACACCGTGAAGATGTTGGAAACCGACAAAGGGTTGCTTGCGAAGCATCCTGACAACATACAAGCTGAACCAGATTTTATGGCGTAAGTATATAAAGAAAAGAAAGGTAAGAAAGAAAAGAAGAGAAAGAGAGATCTTGGATAAGAAAAAAAATAAGAAAACTTGAAAGAATAATTTGCGTTGCCATTACACTTAGTTTTCATTGTTCTACCATCTTTCTCCGACCGTTTTATCGCGATTTACTCAAGGTTCCATGTCTAGTTATTATATTGGAGCGACTTTGATCTGATCTATTATGACCCTCCGTATCACATGACAGGGTTATAAGACCAATTTGATCATGGCTACACAGTAATCCGTAGTCTATGCAGGTTTCTTTACGATGTTTTTCGTCACCGCCGAGCTAGTGGTAATGGTAACTACGTGCGGTACTTATCTTTCTTACGGTCTACATCACAAATGTATTAAAATCTTCTAGACTGATGGAGAAGAAGACAGGGCAGACGTTTATGATGATCCTTTCCATCGGAGGCACGAAGCACTTCCTGGTCTGGGGTCACCCCCCTCCCCCTGAAGCTGGCTCCCAGTGCAGGACAGTCTGTTATATATTTGACCCACACTCCTTGAATAATACTGGACAGCCGAACCCTCTGTGAGTATTTCTTTAGAGCCCTACCTCATTAGGATGTCATGGTGTCATCGCCGGCTACCGTTTTAAAGCAGTTATTGTTGAAATGTATGGGACCTGCCTCACTTGGCGACGGTTTGGCTATGTTACCAATTTTGACATTTCAATATAAAGCCGGCAAAATCGCTATAGCATCCTAACAGCCCGTTCACACTAGTCGTAAGTCGCATAAGACTAAAAGTCGTATGCTCTGGTCACCATACACTTCATATGGAGCTGTTCACATTGGATGAGACGCGATTTTTAGTCTAATACGACTCAAAAAACCATCCGACGGGCCAGCGCCCGTCTTAAGACTAAAAATCGCGTCGAATCGTGCTCGCATAGGTGCCTGCTTGCTGCTGTTCACACTAGTCGTGCATCTAATCGACTCGAGCGCGTTGTTACCTCTCTTCCCGCCCCGCTTCCTTCGCCCGGCGCGAAACTACGACCTATGCGATACGACTAGTGTGAACGGGCGCTGTGATGAGGCAAGACACTTAGATTTTGTTATTGACTCTTCATTTTTCGAGCGTTCTGTCCCGAACTAGTTATGGTACGCTTCCACCTTGATCCAGGATTTGGCAAGTCCAGTTTGGTCCACTGGAGCGACTGCCATACCTCCGTTACCCAGGGGGAACCAGACCAATTGGATCTTGGCTGCACATTTGACTGACTGTTTTTTCACAATGGTTTTCCTTCACCGCCGACGGAACCATATACCACGCGGCTTCCACAGCTCGCCTATTATTGAATACTGGAGGAAAATGTCTGGAAGTTGCTGGTTTAAAACAGCACCGTGTCTTAAAAAATTCCTGATCTTTCTTCGGTCGTGGATGAGATTGCGTTTGCACCTCTGGTTACGCACGCATTGTATTATTTAATCCTGTATAAGTAGTATCCAAATTGTTAACATGCTATAAATTCTAGGGGTGGCGGTGGAGCGTTTATTCGGTATGCTGGTATCACTTCCTTCGTGCTAGACTTTCTAGCGAACTATGGGGACTTGGATTCAGCCAAGAAAGGAACTCCCAAGCCTCACATCACTCTTACCAATATTGACGTATGTATCACTCTATTTTTTACTGTATTTGTTTCTATCTTAGAGCTAGCTTCATCAGTGTCAAATAAGATCCACATAAATGTATCTATCAGATATCAAAAACCTTTTTTTCGGAGGAGAATGCGTTTATGCACCATAACCGCAGGCTAGCTAGACCTGCGGCCATGTATGGGACTCGAGACTAAAGCGTCCACTACCCACTAAACTCCCCCGGTTTGCCCTTCACACCCGATTGGGGCGAGCCGGTGCCAGTCTTGTGGCAATTGACCAGCCCATCCCCGGGTATCCCGACTTGAGGGGTCTCAAGTCGGGGTGGCGCCTAGGGAGGGCCACCCGAGAAACTAGGTGGCCCTCAGACTTTGGCTCGAGTGACCTGTGCAATGCGGGCGTTGGGGAGCTACCCCCGCCAGATATCAAAGACCCTAAAATGTGTACCTGACTTTTTAGTTTAAAATGACAATGTTTACGTTTAGGTGGTCCAAAAAGAACCTTTGATCCGCGAGCCGAACTACGAGCTCGATCTTAAGGCTCTCAAGATTCACTGCAAGAGCGAGTGGGACAGCATCAACATAAACGCCCTGATAGAGAAGAAGCGGAATCAGGTACGATCTATTTACTTAAAGTTTTTAGGTGTACACCAGGGAGGTGTTCTAGTTCCAGTTTTATTTATGCTTTATATTAACGATTTGTTTTGAATGTTACGGACTATGAAATGATGCGGCCAGTGCGGCCACATGTAGTTTTAAGAAGTTAGCTTAACAAATAGAACTTTTTGTACATATTTTATATACATTGTTCTAGGGTAAACCATGTTGTTCCAAGACATTGAAATAGCTTGTCATGAAGATAGTTTTTCGTGTAGGTATTAATTTACTTATAAAACAGCCATAAACGAAAAAAATTCAACTGATCTAGAAAAAACAATTAGGAATAGCGTTTCAAGTAGTAAAAGAACATTTATTCATAATTATAATTACACGTATTAGAACAATCAATATTGCAAGACAAGCAATATGCCCACAGTAAAACGTAAGGTGACTCTTGAAAATTGGCTAATGTGATAACTCTAGCCATATGCCACAATTTCACGATAATTAACATTGTCTATTTCATGCACTACTTATATTGTTACAGGGCCAATACCCGCTATGTTCGCTCAGTGCAGTCAGCTTGGCCACGTCACGGAGTACTTCTAGGAAGAAAGTGAGGGAGTTCTACCAGAAGACGCCGAAAGAGGTGATATATCTTCAACTATCTTTAAGTAAGCAAGCAAGTTTATCTCAGTATGAAGATCCTCCTTCCGGTAGATAAGTTAAGTACAATCTTATTAATTTACAAGTTTCTATGACATGCAATGTGGGTTACATGTAAAAAAAAGTTAGTTTGTACCAAAGGGGGGCGTTCAAGCTGGGGTAGTCGCGTCTGATCCCGGTATCCGTCCTTAGTCGCAACGGATACCGATCGATAGAAGAACAGCCTGATAGTAAGCGCTTACCATCAGCTATGGATGCCTGTAACATCAGAGTCACGCCGAGTCATCACTTTTGATAGGAAAACATAACGTTTGCAGCAAAGAAAAGGTTCCTTCCGCTGCCACCAAGTTTTGGCAATTGAGCTCTGGATACCTTACTTACCTAAAAATGTAGCACAACAGGTAATCTGGTGTCTCAGATGTTTTCTAGGGGTGATTGCTTACCATCAGGCGACCCGCTGGCTCTTCTGCCGCCTATGACATAAAAAATTTTTTAACTTCACGATGGTCTTCTGTAAACCAGACGAATTGCTCATTCGACTTGAAGATCCACTATACTCTATCTCTCCAGCCGCCTCCAGCACTACCAATGGCTCCAGAGAGAGCACCGCCAGGTCCCACCGTGGACCAGATCATGGCCAATCGAGGAGAAGATTTCTTCCTCTACTGTCCGAGAAGCGACGGTCATAACTATGGCAGGTAATTTGAAGATTAACATTTTCTGGTCTAGTCAGTATATTGGACTCGGAAACAATTTTCAAGTAGTCACAAAATGAGATGCAATGAACCTTCACGATTGGGTGGGCAAGTAAATTTCATACATCTCGTCTATTTAAAAAACACATTGGAATCAGTTCAGTCGTTTAGGCGTGGACGCGTAACACAAGAGTCATGTTCGCATCTTCGCTGTCCTGAGTTCCTGACGGCAAACTAAGCGGAAACCAATTATTTACTCCTACATTTTGTTTATAAATATGTGGAAAATAACAGAAAAATCGAATCTAAAGACACTATAAAGTAAGTTTATCTGTCATTTTCTTTTTAAATAAGAAGCTTCATAAATTTGTTCTTTCTTTCATTTTTTCATTTCCTAACAGAGACGACATGATACCCCGTCCAAGATCAGAAACGGTGGTCCACAGCCCAGTGGAGATAGCCAACATGAACTACCACTCTCAATTCCAGCAGATGAGCGGGGAGAAATGGATCCTGAGAGCCACCAGGCATATGGCTAGCTACAGGTATGAGGAGTGTAAAAGTTTCAGTACTAACCTTTGTGTAAAGTGCCTATACATCACAACATTGACTTTGGGTACTACAATAACTTATCTAGCGTTGGGTTCCGAAGAAATACGAAAGCACGTCTTAAATCTGGGTTATTCTGAGCTTGCTTTCTGCTTTACCCACCCATCCCAGGGATTTTGAAGTACGAAGAAGGTAGTCTCCTAGTGGGAAATTCCTATAGTCTACTAATTCTATAAACGCTAACCAGATTTGGAACAACCGCTTACCAGCAATTGAGTCAAAGCTACACATGATATGCTGCAATGCCTCCTTTGTTTCACCACATCTTCTACATTGTGGCTTTCTACAAATCTTCTATGCTCTGCATTTCTCTGCTCCAACAGAGAAGACAGGCTTTTGCTTTCAGGTGAAAACCAGTAGACATGTACATTAACAGTGGAGGAGTCCTATGTCCAGTAGTGGAGTGTCACAGACTGACAATGATGTGATATTCCAGATATCAAACGTTCAAGACTTACACGGCGATCCCTTGCTGTGTAGCCGCGTTGGCGATGCTCCGGCGATTGAGAGCCAGAGCGTGGAATGAGGACACTCTAGACGAGACCTTGGACGTCGGATATAATTATTACAGGGTTAGTTAGTATTTTCAGTAATATTTTTTTTTGAAGGAGGGTACAGCTCTTAAATTTTTAATTAAATTTCAATTCTAGGCGTTTTTTTTTAATGAGGGCTTATCTTAGCAGTTATAAGTGTCTTATCAATCTGTTGCATGGATAGAACTTGTGTTCGTATCGTACTATTTCTCCAAAAACTCATCATTCAATTCATTCTGTTTGTGGTTAGGAGTCGTTACTTGAACGAGGAGGACCGATCAGGAGGATAGTACTAGGAGAGCTAAAGGAAACATTCAGGATACGTGACACGGAATATAAACAAAAGGTAATGAGAAATTGTATCTTTAAAGTTATGTAAGATGCTGTTATTATTAAGAGTTCAGGGTGTGAAATAATGTTCGCGACACGGTATTGCAGAAAACAAGGTATATTGATAACACTGAGAGGTACAGTTCAAACTTAGGAAAATTGGAACGGAAAGCGCGCGCGTCGCAGCCATAGGTGGACTGTTTGTTACACAGATCACCCCCGTGGTTTGTTATTCGTTCGTTCCGTTTCTCGCGGAGCGATTGGTGGAGGAGATGGGAGCCCGCGCAAATATCCTAAAAAGCAGAGATTTTAAATTTCTGCTAAAAAGGCGGTTTATACACGGTTCCGAGTGTTAAGAAAAATCGTCACGTTACAGTTAGTTTCACCACTGTCCCTGATAATTCACTCTTAATTAAAAAGGCATGAATTATAGCTTACCGATAAATTATCTGGACTTATCTCACAGTCATGAAAATTGTCATGAATATTGTTCACAAAAAAAATAAGGAGATTAGCTTTATGAATAAGGGTATAGGTCAATTCTACCCTGAAAGTCGTAGGTTTACACCAATGACGTTCAAAATAAAACTAGACACCCAATCTCTAAGAAAAGTTCCTCAAAAAACGTCCGAGTGGCTTTGACACTGATGACATTAACACATTCGTTCAAATTAACACCTTATCTCGTGGCATTTAGTGTTTAATGTCAATTGTATACAACTAAACGAAAACTCTGCCCAATAGTCGGGTGGGCAGACTTTTGCTTCGGACAATATTTGAGCGTGATTGTGAGTCTAGTTTTTTAATTGAACGTCATTGGTTTACACATAAAAATTAATGTCCCACTGCAGGGCAAAGGCCTCCATCCTTGAAATTGAATCAAGTTTTCGTTACAACGACGGGTACTGGCTTAATCACCACGCTTGCCAAATGCGGGTTGGTGACCACAAACCCGAGCTATGTCCGAAAAAACTGACACAAAGTTAGCTAGAAGAACTTTTTCAGCGTCCGACTAGCAAGTTACCACACTTCCCTCACGGGCAGTATTATTAGTTATTGGGGGCAACAGTATAATAAAACTCATTCTAAATAATAAAAAAAGGAAAATGAGCGTCACACACACACACACAGCACACTCCATATACACTTCACATAAACCCCTTTCTACGATTATGATTTTTGTTTCAGTTACGCGGTATCGCAGTTTGGGGTAAGCTGGTGTCTTCAAACCCCAAGGTCTTGGATCTGTGCAGGGGTATCGAGAATTTCTTCAAAGAGGCTGACTCTGGTGTTTTGCAAGTAAGTATTATATCGATAGCTTGAATTTTATACGAGTAGATGCAGTTGTTGAAAGTCAAGTCGGTGGCTAAGTCACTTTGGTCTAAGTCCGTGTGTTCGATTCTCTTCCTGGACCTGGTTAGTGATAGAACTTTTCTGTACAACCGTCTTGCTGCCATATTCATGGGGGAGACCACCATTGAGGAAATTGGTAATGTGAGCGAACAATCTCCGAAACAATTCAATGATTAGTTTCAATAACTAATCATTGAATTGTTTCGGAAATTGTTCGTTTACCACTTGCACGCGCTGTTCAGTCATGTAACTTGCCATGATGATTTGGCATAGGTGCCTGAATGATGGACGGAAGATTTGACAAATGTCACCGGGACAGGATGGCTGCCACGGGCCGCCAAAATCTACCCGTCCTTATTGAAAAACCCTTTTTATAGTTCATAATTTTTTTTTCTACTTTTTCCATGATGTTTTGCCTTTGAAAAGGCCTACAGTATGGCATCACATTGTGCGATGTCCTAGTTACCTAGGAAGAAACGGCTAATGAACCCTTTTAAATTAAAAAATAATCAATTTTTCGCAGATCCCAGGGGAGTATGAAACTGCAATCTGGAATGAAGGAGGCAGGTATTACATCTACCACCCATGGCCCGCGGACCGAAATGGATTGAAGGTTTGTTACTAAAATTATAATGCGAATTTGACCAACCCATCCCCTGGTGGCGCCTAGGGAGGACCACCCAAGAAATTGTGACCCCCAGACTTGGCCCGAGTGACCAATGGCGTTAGGGAGCTACCCCCGCACGCACGTCAACCTTTAAGCTGGAGATGGCAGTTGTCCCACCAAGAGCGAGCAAACGACTTACTATTATTAGAATAAATAAAACTATGCCATGTTAAATTATGACAAAAAAACTTATGCAAAAAAATAGGGAACCGGCCGCCTACTATGTTGGGTGCCTGCCTGTCAACTTTCCTCACTTGGTTCCAGGTGGGTCTCCAAGGCGGAGGCAAGGCCTGTCTCCTATACTTCAACCGCGTCAGCCGAATGTGCGAGCATTTCCTGGACAGCGCAGCCGAGCTGAAGAGGAAGCCGTTCAGCATATCTGATGTGAATGTGTTCGAGCAGAACGAAATGCCGGAGCCTGTAAATAAGATGAAGCGTGAGTGCTTTGAAAGATTGAATATCATCTTCATCATCTTCTATAACATCATAATTATCACTATCGTCACTAACATCACTAGCATTACCATAATCATCACCAAGACCAGTTAGTCTTCCACCAACTTATCAGACAGTCCAAAGTGGTTGTGTACTAATCGGTGCGAAAGAAACTTTCTCTTGGTGGAATAAATCCCGCATTTATAGACTTAGCATACTTCAACGTAAATACTTCTAGGGCGTGAAAAAGAAGGCATTGGTTGAAGGCACTTAAACCATCTACCATTACTACGAGGAGTTGAGCTGTCCCGCCGATAGAAGGTTACTTACAATTAAGTATGGTGAAACTTTAGCTTGTTGGCAAAAATTACGTAGCGTCAACTGGCAGATGATGTACAATGCTTCAAAAAAGTGCTCTAAAAACATATTATCTTAGCAGATATGAAAATTGCTTCAAAAATATGCTCCAAAATCATTGCAGTTTTGGTTATGAAAAATGTTTAAGGAACCAAATTTTTTGGCACAGCGTCCAAAGTGGTCTCAACAGCGAGAAGATTCTGCGTTTTTGATCAGTAACTTGTAACGTTAGAGGAAGCCAAGCACTGAATCAAATTTTTCTTCACAGCGATCGCTCCAAACCGTTGGATAGTGAGAGGCAGCTTCCACGAAGCGGACGAGAGGTTCCCGGAGGAGAACAGAGGGAAGCAGGCCACTCCTGTGTCCATTGCCGCCATCGCCATGGCGCATATCGTGGACCCGGCCAGTTGGACTGCTGAGGATATTGATGAGGTCAGTATAGCCATTTGATTCTCAAGCGTGTTGATATTTGAGGGCTTTTGAATCCATGTATTTAATAACGTCTACACTGCACTTCCCTAGTAAACATTAAAAAATAAAAGTTGTAAACCAATGACGTTCAATATATAACTAGACTCCCATTCACGCTCAAATATTGTTCGAAGCAAAAGTCTGCCCACGCAACTATTGGGCAGAGTTTCCGTTTAGTTGTATACAATTGACATTAAACACTAACTGCCACGAGATAAGGTGTTAATTTGAACGAATGTGTTAATGTCATCAGTGTCAACGCCGCTCGGACGTTTTTTGATGTTTTTTTCTTAGTTGTATATTGAACGTCATTGTTGTAAACCCGTGTAATTTGGTGGTAAAGACGGTCGATGGTGAGAGGGGATGGAAAGAGGTTGCTTTCTTTTGCGGGACTGTTATAACGGGATTGAAAGAGAGAACCTGTCGTCCACCTAATTTGTACAAGACCAAAATCGCTGTCTAGGTAAATATGCACCTATAGCTGGTACCCAACCACAAATGTCGATTGACCAAAGACAGAATTGAACGGACGACGTGAATCCCCTGGCACCGTCACAGAACCAACTAATTATCGGCTGGTTGAGGTAGTACAACACGTAAGTCTTTAATCTTGGTCTTTAATCTTGACACTATTAGTACAGTCAAAAGCACGTCAGACTTCAATATCTACACTTTGGACTTTGTACTACTCTTATGTCGGGGGCATAAGTGCTATTATCGAACTGCAAGTGTTTACTGTGATCTGCCGTTGATCGTACTTCAATAACAAGCAAGCCTTTTTTTTAAACTGCGTTGCTTCTTTCAGACTTTAGTAAGAGGTGACATCCTCTACCAAAACACGATGGAGCATCTAGAAAAGATGGGCATCAGCTTAGAATCACCGAAGACTGAAGAGGAGACCGGTGAGGAGGAGGAGAAAGGACCCACAGGCTACCTGGCGGCGGCGGACGTGCTGAACCGGTTCAAGATATCGGAGTACGACCATATCGAGACTGAGGTCATGGACAGTGCGCTTAGTGGTGAGTAGTGGTGTTAGGGAGGGGAGAGTTTTACAAAATGGCTGATAGAGCTTCCGCCATTTGCTCAAATTGCTCAAGTTTAGTGTTGTATTTTTTGTACGAGCTACACTGGATCGAACTACGAGTACGTTATTTTTTTTTTGACGCGCCAGTCGGCTCCAAACAATTCAAGATCGTTGTGTCAAAAGCAAAGCTCTCCTAACACCCGGTATAGTCAATATTTTTTTACATTTCTTATAAATACTTCGTTCTCTTTCTTTAGTGAGTAAATAGAAATAAAGAACGCACAGAGTTTTCTGATAATTTCATAATTTTAGACAAATTTTTGATTATTTTTGATAGTTTATCTGTCAGATTGTTGAATGTAAAATGTAAAAACTAAGATGCTGAAACTTTTGTATATATTTAATTCGAATTACAATCATCGTTACTTGACAGGTGACAGAAACTATGGAACTTATAAGACAAGGGTAAAACTGGCACTTTAATAAAAAATATAACAGCATCATGATCATTTCCCTGTTCTTATCCCACACTAGGTAGGGTCGGCGCAACATGTTTTTTCCTTCCACACACTCCTATTAGCCGTCAATTCTACATTCACTCCTTTCATTTTCATATCATACTTCACGCAATCCATCCATCTCTTTTTCGGCCTTCCCCTGCTTAAATCTCCGTCTACACACATATCTATCATTCTTTTGGCGACATGTGTGTCTTCTCTCCTCATCACATGTCTATACCATGCTAACCTTGCACTCCTAATCTTATCCACTACCGGTGCCACTTTCAAACTTCCTCTTATATACTCATTCCTAATCTTATCCAACCTAGTCACTCCACACATCCATCTTAGCATGCGCGTCTCAGTTGCATGTACCTTTCTTTCATCCATCATCCACTATTATCAGTCGAATAAATTATTGGGCACTTTTCAGACCAGAAAGACAGTAGCTCTTATACTTATTACGTGTTTTGTGTGTTGCAGGTCAATTGAATGCGGATAAGCGTTCCGGGATGCTTTCCCTCAAGGACTCGCTCAGGCAACTGTTCCGGGACTACAGCTATGGCGTGTTGACGGCCAGGGGTGGATCCATGGCTGTGTGGAAACGTGACAATCATATGTACTTCTTTGACCCTCACGGGTGCGATGATAATGGTGAGTAATTGACATTATTGTGAGTTAAGTAGAAACTACAGTTCTGAGCAAAAATGCCTCAGAGAACTAAAATGTAGAAGGTGCATCACACAAATAAATAAATGATAATATCTAGCCATCTAGCCCCAAACTAAGCACTAGCTTGTGCTATGGGTGCCAGACACTGAGCGCTATGATAATACGCTCAGCGTATTACGCTGGAGTGGCTATAGACATTGAAATGACAGCTATTTTTTCTGTCGATTTGAAGCGCCCCCAATAGTGTACTGGGAACTAAAATGACTTCAATTTTCTCTGTCTACGCTTCAAATGGACAGCCATTGACATTGACAATGACAGCATTATCGAAGTTTATCTGCGAAAGTCAGCACTATTATTAGTTCCAAGTACACTAACTACTGCTCTCAGCGCCAATATGGCGATTTTCAAATCGGATCAAATATTTGGTACCAATCGCCTATCCAGTTGTCAATGGAAATCAGTGGTGCCAGACAACGGATAAACGTTGAATAATATCGGTCCCAGATGTGATCCTTGTAGTACTCCCGAAATTATATTTTGTTTTCTTCAACGGAAGCAGTCAATTACAACATTCACTTACCAGCTGCTAAGATAGGACTGAATTCGCTTTTTTTAATACTTTCATTATAAGCACTACAACATGTGAATTTTTATCGAATGCCTTACTAGAGTACAACCATCAGATATCTCCTGATGTAGTCAGGCCACAATGATTTCATCATCAGCCGCAATCTACTGCAGGACATAGGCCTCTCCAATGTTCGTCACTTCGCTCGAACCTCGGCTACTCGTATCCAGCTCCTGCCAAAAATCTTGCGCAAGGGCGTCCAATACTACTTCTAACGAGACGTGGTCTCGTTTCTAGAACTCGTTTCTCTCAATGGTTGTTGACTCTACGGCTGATCAACCCACTGCCACTTCAGCTTGCTAATCCGATCGCCTATGTTATTAACTTGTATTCTTCCAACTCTCGTTCTCGAGGCGCTCGTGGCGCGGCTGTGACAGTGGTTAGTTAGCGATAACGAAAGTCAAACTACCCACGCCGCGGTTGGTTAATGGATGGGTGACCATTCTGACCATGTGGTCGGAATGGTCAGTGTCATTTATTTCAAGCATCTCCGTACTTCGGAAGGCACGTTAAGCTGTTGGTCCCGGTCTGACATTAAGGTTGGTCACTTGCCTTGCGCGCCGCTCCATCAACCCGCACTAGGCCAGCGTGGTGGAGTATGGCCCACACTATCTCACAATATTGTGGTAAGGCATGTGTCCCAGCGAACTTGTCATTTAAGTTCGCTGCTGTGTCCCAACAGTGGGAACGTATATAGGCTGATGATGATTCTTCCAACAGGCGCACCATCAGACGAGCCCAGAGCTGCAGCAGCGCTGATCCGCGTCAAGGGTTCAGTGGACGACCTGGTGAAAGTGATCCTGGGTAACCTGGCCCCAGGAGCTGATGACAGCTTCAACCTGTCGCCCGTCAGTATCAGTGCGAGCAAGTTGGTGCCGGAGCTTGGAGCGCCGGAGACCAAACTTGAGGTTAGATGCTTCGTCATTGTGTAATAGAGAGAATAATAAAATGAATAATCCCTGGATACTATTCACACAGCGCCGTACCTACTATCATATGGGTGCCAGGTAACAGATAAATAAACATAACTTATGTATATATAATACATTTGTACACTGTTTGTACCGTGAGAAGATTATCCCACCTGGGTGGGAAAAGTGGACTTTTTTTTCTACTCTTCCTATCCAGGAGGGATAAGTGGAAGATTTTTGTATGGAGTCTCCATACAAAAATCTTCATAGCACTTTACTAACTAGTCCCGCCTAGGGTTACCAGATGAAAAAATCAAAAGTCCGGAGAGAAGGCCTGATTTCCATGGAAAAGTCCTGAGATTTTCTACAGATGAGAATTTTCTCTCAAAAACGTATTATTATCGTTGTATACACTGCGGATCTTGCGCATCTTTTAAGTTTGTTTGATTTTGATTGTTTGCTTGATCTTTTAAGTTTGTTTTAAATTAATACATAAGTATTGATTTTAACTGCAATTGTTACCAAAAGAAGATTATTTTAAGTTTGTTTTAAATTAATACATAAGTATTGATTTTAACTGCAATAAAATTGTTACCAAAAGAAGTTTTTTTTAGTAGTTTAATAAGAGAGATCTTTAAAATGTAACCTGTTTTTTATTAAAAATCCTGAGTTATCACTAGATTTGCTAAATCCGGCCGGAATCCTGAGAAGAGTCGAATAATCCTGAAATCTCAGGACAAATCCTGAGATATGGTAACCCTAGTCCCGCCATTTTTTTTTCAAAAAAGTGTAGTTATACTTGAAATTCTTCTAAATATTGGATACTTGAGTCACTTTTAGACCCACCATCCGCTATCCGCTATGCTAACCGCGCATACCTTCATCCAATATTTCTCAAAATGACTTTTATTTCCAGAACAAGCAATTCGAGTGGATCAACAAGATGACGGCGGCCATTCTGATGGGTCCGCGTGGAGAGAACACCGCTATAGGGAAGGCCGCGGAGAAGGTTGGCGTTGGGGTGAGCATTGGTTATTTTGTTACTACTTGCACAGCTCTGTAATTTCGATCGCCTCCGTGAAACTCGCTTGGCTATAAAATCAGGAGGCAGTGGGTTCGATTCCCGCCTCGAGTTTAGTTGGTGTTAGGACTTTTTTCAAATTCTGACTGGTTAACTACAAATTTAAACATGTTCAAACGCTATAGATAATATACACGTGTGTGTGCGAAATCTGAATGAGATTGAGAAAGGCATACGGAACATAACGTTACACGAAAGAGATAGTCCGCGCCACAACTCTTATCTCTGAAATAAAGGATTTTGCGACTAAGTTGCATTGTGTCAATTGACACAATATGAGCGGAGCATTTCCCGAGCGCTAGTGCGATATCTACCTCTTTTTAAATACACTATCAATGTCTCTTACCATCAGGTCAGTGTGTCTGTATACCAACTGAAATGATTGACTATGTCTGTTTTTTGAATCGTTGCATAATATATTCTTCTTCACAGGCTGATGATATGGCTGGTCGGACCTTCGCCCTACCAGCAGCCGCTGCGTTCGCAGCCGCTACAGACTCAGTGCCACCTCCTCATATGCACCAGGACCACATGTTTAACTTCCTAGGTACGTGTCCTTTTATATTACCCAGGTGGCGTTCACTACCTGATGGTAAGAGGTTACCGTCGACAGCATCTTAATACTTATCCTAAAGGTTCTTCCCCCTGCAAGCAAATACCACGGCCTCTCTATTCGGACGGGTTAGCGTTTCTTTGCTGCTGACAATTTTACGGGAAGACTGATTTTCACACTTGTATTTTTCTTCTGTCGCGGCAGCGCTCTCCCTCTTTACATTGCTTTTTTATAATTCCGAAATGCATAACAGGCTGTGGAGCCATTGAACTGAGCAACTATAAAAAAACACATAAACAAACCCCAACAGTTATAAAGTAAATCTGGTTCAAATTCTCGAGATCGAGCTGCCAAAAGAGCTTATCTCGGACGACCAACAGAACGCCGTCCTGTGGGTGACCAAGGCACTAAACGTGCATGATTGGGCGGAATTGGCACAGGACCGAAGAAAATGGCGAGCTTTGACGTCGAAGGCCAAGACCCATTTCGGATCGCTGAGCCAGCGTAGTAAGTATGTGGTTCAATTAAAAAACTAGACTCACAATCACGCTCAAATATTGTCCGAAGCAAAAGTCTGCCCACCCGACTATTGGGCAGAGTTTTCGTTTAGTTGTATACAATTGACATTAAACACTAAATGCCACGAGATAAGGTGTTAATTTGAACGAATGTGTTAATGTCATCAGTGTCAAAGCCACTCGGACGTTTTTTGAGGAATTTTTCTTAGAGATTGGGTGTCTAGTTTTATATTGAACGTCATTGTTCAAATGCTATTAGGATACGACCTTTTGGAGTTGCGTGACGTGACAGTGATGACTTACACAAGTTACACACACACAGATAAATAATGCGTTGCTATTGGTTGCTAACGTTACGGACAGGCGCAGTTGACGTACGAGGTATTATCCTAAATAGCATTTGAATCGGATAGTACTACTTCAAATTCAATCAACTGCCTCCGTGGTACAGTGGTTAGAGCGTTGGGCTCTAAAAACCCGGAGGTCGTGGGTTCTAATCCCGCGGGGAACATCACTTTGTGTGATTGTTTCCAGTTTGGTTAGGTGCAATGTCCCAATGGCTTGAATCACCTGAATGTCTGAAAAGAGTGATGATTCCGTGCTTCAGAAGGCACGTTAAGCCTTTGGTCCCGACTATGTTCCAAGTAGGTCTAGTTTCCCTTGTAGGGTTAAGGAGGTCAGATGGCAATCGCTCCATTGTAATAACCGGGCTTGTCAAATCTAGGATCATAGTCGAAGCGGACCCTGAGCTCCATACTGGATGCAATCGGGAATACGCTGGGATGATGATGATGAGTATTACTTCAATGTGTTCTTCTGTAAGGTGAATTGAACTTCCTCAGAGCGGCTCATTCGAGTGGAAGGTCCATGTTCCGTCTCATTTGTCGGCTTTTTTCCTTCATCTACTTAATTTTACGTCAAACTAATTGAAACCCTTTACTTCAGATGCCGGAGCTGATTACTACCTTCAGCACATGAAGAAGACGGGACGGAAGGAGATTCTTCCAGAAGATCTGACGGAGAAGTTCGCCATGGGTGCGAATACGTTTTCTATTGAGCTTGGAGAACCCATCAAGCTGCCCCTAAGACTTCCGGATGCTCCTCCTCCGGTGAGTATGGTGGTAGTTAGAGATCTTTTTTACTGCACAAAATATTATTACCTATACATAAAAAGAGAATGAAAAACTTGCTAAGAACAATGCGCCCAAAAAATTTAAGTTAATGTGCAGAGATGAGATGTATTCTATGTGAAAGACCACACACACACCATCAACTTTTATTATGATGACACCATAATCGGTCCTAGGGGGAAAAAGTTATCGTCCATTATCATTTTATTATTTTTATATGAACATAAATAATTAACATAATAAACATATTTTTTTTTCACTAGGACCAATTTTGTCTACGCCATAATAAAAGTTGAAGCTATTTATTGGATCTACTTCGTAGGCTATGTCCCAAATCTGCACAACAATTTTTTTTTGGGCCCAGCCTTTTGCATTGTCCTTTACTTACCACTACAATAGGTACAGTTTTATCCTTCAGGAATCGGCTAGTCCATCGCCACAGCAGGCACTGGCCCTCCCCTTTTTGGGTGTGGAAGGGAAAAAACCGAGAACTTTACCAGGGAATTTCACTTAGGCGCCACCCGACTTGAGGCCTCTCGAGTCGGGGTACCCGAGAATTAAAGGTTAACGTCTGCCCATCGACTTAATTTCATCGTTTTTTTATGTAGGAGGGAGAGGAAGAAGAAGGAGGCGGTGGTGCCGATGAAACTGGAGAAGAACTGGAGGAAGAAGAAAAGGAACCGCCTTTGAAACGTTAGTGTTTGGATTTTTATATACATTTATCTACATCCATACCATAATATGTCTATTTTATAGTCAGGAGCGATGAGCAAACGCCCTACATTTAGATATAAGTATCTGTGGCTGCATCGTAATGTTTACATTTTAGTATCGGTAACCGATACTTTAATTACGTTCAAATTTCGAACGTCTTCTTAAAAAGTAAAAATTAATGGATTTGAAGCTAACATATGTAAGCAAAACATCTTGATGTATTTTCAAAGGTACCAGGAGAGCATAACCGCAGCGTAACTATTCATTAAATCAAAGAGTTTGGAAGACGCGAGCTAGCCTAGCTTCTTGTTCTTCTCTGCTCTCCTGGTACTACGGATTATATTCCACGCGGTTTCACATCGATCCTGACTTTAAAATAGACATTTATCGTATGAATGAAGATAAAGTTATGTATGTGACTGTACATAATTAGGCATTAAAATACTCATGTGATCCTTTTATGAAACTCACTTCGTTCGTTTCATACAACCACATTTGTATTTTAATGACCCTCATTATGCAACAGTCACATAAATAACTATAGTGTGATATTGCAACTAATCTAGTCCTTTACATATTAACCCCTCAGTTGATGGCCTGCCTTCTAAAGGCAGCGCCATGATGGTCGACGATTGATGGGCAACCTTTAGAAGGCAATTCCTTATCGCCCGTTTTCGTTTGTTTGACGATTCGTTGTGTTTTATTAGTTTGTTATTATACTGCTTAGGGCAATAATTAACCTATTCACTGCTTTTGGTATTTGAATTTAAGGTTTCACCACTGACTAAAAAGTACGGTCAACTGCACATCACGGTAAACACTTGCAGTTCGATGATAGCACTTATGCCCCCGACATAAGAGCGGTACAAAGTCCAAAGTGTATAGTCTGACGTGCTTTTGACTGTACGATGTATGAATTGGTCAAAAAATTTGCTATTTTTCTTAAAAAATTATAAAACAAGCAAGTCCTAAAGGTGGGTCTATGCTTACGAACCGAGCACGAGCCGCGCACGAGCGGAGCACGAGCCGAGCTGCTCTGCTCGCGTGACAAGTGTGGACGCACAACGAGCCTGCACTGCCAGTGCGATGCAAACCTCTTTGTGTTCGGTTCGTCAAAAACACGACATTAGGCGGAGCCGTAGACAGAGAAAACTATAGACAGCTAGTAGAAAAACCGGCACGCGGTGCGAGACAAAAAATTGTGTAGTTCTATCTCTTTCTTTTACATGATCTATCCGTATCGCCCTCTTTTTCTTGTGTGAATGCGATAGATACTATCAATTTGTCTATAGTTTTCTCTGTCAGCGGGCGGAGCACAGTCGAACACGAAACGAATGCTCGAAGCGCGCTCGTTCGAGGCTCCAAGTCGGTCCACAGTACACGAATTTTGGATCGGCGTGTGCTTAAGAGTAAAGAAAAAGAGAATCTATATTAATTAACATTGAAATATTTATTGCGTCTTCAGAGATCAAAGAAGCCCTCTTCAAGATGTGGTACGACGGCAGCAAGCCGAGCCACACGGCGCTGCTGGTCGGCGACTACCACCAGCTCGGCGTGTGGATGGCGGTCGGAGGGAAGGTGGTGGCCTTCGACCCAGCCCCCACCATGGCTAAGGGGATGCTCACAAGACAGAGGATCACCAAGGGTAAGTTGTGCTGTGGAAACGTGGTTTTTGCTATTTATTATTGGAGCTATTTATAAGTTACCTTTAAAAACTAAACTTGGCTTGCTTGGATAGCTAAGTAGTAAAAACGTTGATTTCCCTACTCTTTGCTACTTACAAAATAATCAACATATTTACGAACAATTTTTGACAGAGAGAGATATAATTGCCACCCTAGACGCGTTTACACGACAGAACTAAAAAATACAGACGGACACCATTTCAGAAAACCATACAAATAAAAACAAACAAAACCAAAAGCAAATGAAAATTACAATTAAAATTAAAAATTAACAATGGAACTTTTAAACCTATATTCAAGTGTCCCATCAGATGTCCTCAGGGACACTTGAATATAGGTTTAAAAGTTCCATTGTTAAGCTAGATTCTAGCAGTCCTTCGATATCGATGAGTGGAGCTAAATACCTATGTCAGGAAACGAAATATTGATACCTAAACTAATTACTGCTTCTGACATTGGTGAAATTTATATTGAATGCTTCTGACAATGGCTAATCATTCAATCATCATCAATTTACCTTTTTTTTACTGCTTCTGATAATATTTTACCTTTTCACAGCTCCTGAAATCGGTCAATTTACTTTCTTACTACAAACAGTAATTTTATTGCTTTTTTTTAGTAGTGAATTGGCCTAATTGTTACATACTTTTGTAATTAGTTTATCTATCTATAATAATTTCACGTGGGTCAATACAAACAACGCTGTATGATGATGATGATATCACCACAGGTGATGAGATCCGCCTCCAGCGGATCAAGGATGAGATGGCCGGTGAAGGTGGCGCCGGCGGTGAGGAAGAAGGTGATGAAGAAGCCGGTGGTGGTGAGTTTGAACACGATAATTACTTATGCCTTGTAGGTACTTACACGTACACCAAAAAAGGCTGAACGTACACCAAAAAAGGCTGAAACGTGCACCAAAAAAATTGAACTGCTAACCTAACCGGTTTAAATATGTTACATAATTCCAATTTCGGATTCGATTTGCGTGATTATTTTTTGAGGTCGATGTCAAAGTCAACGGGAGACACTCGCCATTCGGTCCCATAAAAAATATAAAGTTTGGTTTGAACCACTACAGTCTGTTTCAAACACGATGATATGCCTGACACATCCATAGAACGTAAATGTTTGCGTTTAGGAAAATGTTGACTTCGATATAAATACAAATTTGAATAATAAAGAAATAGATAAACACTAAATACTGTACATTAATAACGATTTAATAAGAGTCATGGTGTTTTTTTTCGGTTTAGAGAAGTTTTATGTACATTTTTCTATAAAATATAAAAATTATATGAGACGTAACAGGTTACGTTCTATGGTCTTTTAAACCAGAGATGTGACTTAGGTTTTATTATTAATCGATAAAAATCGTGAATAATCGAAACTATAATTTAAGGGAAAGAATAGTGGAATATTCGTAAAAAAATATTGTATTATGTAAAATAATACCGTCAATTTAAAATCGATGTTCACAATGTACAAAACTAACACGTTACTATTTATTGACCGAGTGAGCGAAGCGAGCGAGGGGTACAAATCATTTTTGTATGTACATATAAAGGTATGTATGTTTGTTCCGCGAAAATTCTCGAACGGGTGATCTGATTTAGACGAAAATGTAGGAATAGTTAATAGAATTTTTAAGTTTGTTGACCATCGGTTTAGTAGTTTTTGTAATATTCACGTTTTTGTAAGAAAATAAATAATTGTATTTTAATTTTTAATTCTCTGGGTCTGGGGAAACTAACTGTACGGTTAATATTAATTCAGATTTAGCTTTCCTGTCCGCTGCCTTCCAGGCTGCTATGTGCGTATCGGCATCATTTGGTCTTGGCCTTTCTCCACTTAAATACTCCCAGTAGTCGCTTCGTACAAGTAATGCCTCTATTTGTACCTTCCAACTGTCATAGTTATCTTTTGTTAATAATTCAATACTTACATACATTCGCAGACATGATTCGGTCGTACCCTTTTTCAAATAATTTTCGATGACTCCTTTCTTAGTTACATGTACCTACTCACTCTTTATTTTCGCTGGTCCTGGGCCCATAACCTTTGTAGGGGTAAATATCAGATAACACAGTTTTAAAGAGAAATATTTATTGTACATAAATAAGAAAAAAAAAAGTATCAGCCTATTAATATCCCAATGCAGGGCAAAGGCCTCCATCCTTGAAATCAAGTTATCGCTACAATGATGGGTATTGGCTTAATCACCACGCTTGCCAAATGCGGATTGGTGATCACAAACCCGAGCTGTGTCCGAAAAAACCGACACAAAGTTAGCTCGACCCGGGAATTGAACCCAGGACCCCGAGATCTCGGCCCGGTACCTAAACCGCTAGACCATTGAGGCGTTTGTACATAAATAATAACTGGAAAATATTTGTTTTATTGTCTTTACACTCTTACAAATATTTTCCAGTTATTATTTATGTACAATAAATATTTCTCTTTATAACTGTGTTATCTGATATTAACCTCTACACTAGCTAATATCAAAGTAGAAAAAATTAAAATTTATCATACATTATAAGTCTATACTTTGAATCGATTGTCATAAGCACTAAGATATAATCGATAATCGATTGGTTAAGCAGGTTGACACATGAGGTCACGTCTCTTTAATTGTCAAAGATGAGGTGTCACCCATATCATCGTGTTTGAAACAGACTGTAAGTAAATTAAATTTTTAATTTTTTTATTTGTATAATAAAATTTCACGTAACTTTATGTGTGACTTTTTTACGATTTCTCATTTTTGTACAAAAAATGCTGATGATAATGATGGTGATAATGATTTTCATATTGATGATGATTGTTTTGGTGAACAGAGGGTGAGGCTCAACCGGAACCTGAACCAGAGTTCGTTCCGCCGGAGTCCTGTCCAGCAATCATGGTCTTCTCCAGCCCTGCCGAGTTTATTGACAAATTGAGTAAGTAGTTGACGACCCATTTAGTGTCGTAGAAGTCGGCTTTTACACCAGAGGTCGCGGGTTCGATCCCCGCTCGGTACAAACATTTGTGTGCATGAACATGTCTGTATGTATCGGTCTGGGTGTTTCTATGTATAATATGTATTTATTTACAAAAAAAAAGTAAGTAATGTTTATCCGTTGTCTGGCACCCAAAGCACAAGATAATGCTTAGTTTGGGGCTAGATGGCGCTGTGAGAATAATGTCCAGAGATATTTATTATTTATTTATTTAGTTATTACAAACTGCCTTTGACGTGCCTCTTATTTTATTTAGCAGTAGATTATTTTTTACGAACAGTGGCGGGGCAAGACCTAAATTTGATGTGGGCAAGATATATTTTGCGAGGCCCCCTGATGGATGACACAAGAGGACGGATTTTTTTTTATGTCACCACCTGATGGTAAGCGGAAGTGAGGTCCAAATAAGGTTGACTGGCTCAATAGATCATAGTACCCATTGAGTCACCCTTACCCTCAAGGCCTGCTTAGATGCCGCTTCACGTCCCGCCAAAAAGCCCAGGATTATAGGAGGAAGGAAACACATAAGCCGGAAGGGCATTTCATGACCTAATGGCACGGGCCACCAGTGTCTGGATGGTATGGGGATGGCACCGCAATCCGGCGCGTGTTGTTCGGGAGTGGAAAGGGGAGGACGGGATGAGTTGGAATAACTCTTCAGAGCATTCCCCATTATAGAGACGGTAGAGAACACTAAGACTGGCAACGTCTCTACGTAGCTGAAGAGATTCTAGGGTCTTAGTCACCTCTTAATCACCGACAATAAGGATAGCACGTCGCTGCAACCTGTCGAGAGCCTCCAATAAATACTTTGCGGAACCATCCCAGAGATAAGAGCAATATTCCACACACGGGCGAACTTGTGCCTTGTATAAGAGACAAAGCTGCACCGGAGTAAAAAATCGTCTCACTCTGTTCAGGATTCCGAGTTTACGGGAAGCTGTTCTGATGACGCTCCCGATATATTCCCGTTGGTTCAAGTTGCTACGAACATCGATGCCAAGGATGATTAGGCTATCCTGTATTGGTAAGGGCGTGCTCTGAAGAGTGGGATGGGAAAGGAAAGGAGAAGCTTTTGCAGAAAACACACACACCTGTATTTTCTTGGCATTGAACTCGACGAGATTGCTGGCACCGCATTTGGAAATGCGGTCCAGGACCTCGTCAAACTCGGCGACAAGAAGATTCCTCTGTTCCTCGGTTTCGGTCTGTTTAGCCGCAGGTCTTCAAAAATAACGCGTGGACAGTGCTGTCATCCGCATAGCAATGAATATTACCTAGTGATAACATGTCATTGATATGCAGAAGAAACAATAAAGCCGGCGACAGTACGGAACCTTGAGGCACTCCGGAATTTATTGGGAGGAAGCGAGAAGCGCGTCCATCACAGAGGACACGAATCCTGCGACCCTCCAGAAATCGCGCAATCCAGTCGCATAACCGAGTTGGCAGACCATATGCCGGAAGCTTGGAAAGAAGCGAGCGATGCCAAACACTCCCCTCACACACACTCCATAGCCTCCCCCCAGAGGTGAGATACGTACGCTAGAAGATCACCCGTGGACCGTTTTGGTCTGAAACCATACTGTCGGTCATATAGTAGCGAGTGATCTTCTAGGTAGCGGACAAGTTGGGAGTTGATTATCTGCTCAAACACCTTTCCAAGTACAGAATATACAGGTTATGGCTATGGGCCGGTAGTAAGCAGGGTCGGACCTATCCCCCTTCTTGGGAACAGGTTGAACATTCGCCTCTTTCCAAGCCTGGGGAACAATACCAGAGGTGTACGAGAGGCGGTACAGGCGTGTGAGTACTGGAGACAACTCCGCTGCGCATATTTTAAGAACCAACGCTGGAATACCGTCAGGGCCACTGGCTTTCCTAACATGGAGTGACTGCAACTCAGCACGGACATCACATTGCCTGATTCGAATTTCAGGCATTGTGGTACCGCAGTCAGGAATTTTAGGCGGCTGTGCTCCACAATCATCGATGCAGGAATTAGCGGCAAAGAGGTTGGCTAGCAGATCAGCGTTCTCCTGCGGCTGATGGGCCAGCAATCCATCGGGATATTTCAGCGGGGGGCAGCGAAGGCTGGCAAAAATTGGATTGCACATGTTTAGCCAGGCGCCAGAAAGAACGGCTACCCGTGGGGTGCGTGATGAGCTCTTGGCCAACACGTGCAACTCGCTGGGCATATACTCTGATGTAGGCCCTCTTGGCGGTCTTGGTGGCTTTGTTGTAGGCTGCTTTAAGGGAGGCTATATTAGGACCCCGCAAAGCATGAGCTCTGGCCTAAGCGCCGTACGCTGCCCGTTTCAGTTCAACAGCAGCAGCACACTCATGATTAAACCAAAGATCATCTTTGCGACCGCTGGTGTCATCAGTAAAAAGAATGTAGTATTCCATTCCAATACTGATTTCAAAAAAATTATTTCTAAGTTGTTGTATTGTTTTGTTCTAAGTTATTTTATTTGTAAGTGATTGATTTTATTTCTAAGTTTTCAAACAATGTAACGCAACACTTATTCTCACATCAAAATCTGTTGGAAATACATTAAAATATTAGGCACATGCGTCGTCGCATGATTGCATGTGTTTAGAAGCGCGAACATAGATGAAGCAAACAGATCCCCAAATCTCCAGCGGGCGAAGCAAGGATTCCCCGCGTCATTCACCGCCCGGAACGCCAGCAAATTTTAATGTTGCCAGATTAGATTTTTTTAAAACGAATGTGGTAAATTAGTATTGCCAGATACTTGCTAGCCGGTTTTTTTATTATTTATTGCTAGATGAGTAAAATTATATCTATATTTGCGTTCACGGGCTTTCGAGGCGCGAGGCCCCTTGGACCGCGAGGCCGTGGGCGGTGGCCCACGTCGCCCACGCCTTCCGCCGCCTCTGTTTACGAACGCCGCGCCACGAAGCCAAACTGATGGTGATAGTAGAAGATCCGAACTAAGGTCGATCTTCACCGAGTTGATAATAGAATGAGACTTATTTTATCATGAATTTAGCATATTAGATAACATATTAAAAATGGGTTGCCTAAAAAAATCCTGGACCGACCAATTTTTCTTTTTTTTTAATTATTTTAAACAAAATTTTGCAATAACAAGAAAATTATGTCCTGACTTAACGTACAAAACGTATAGAATGTGCAGCCGTTGGGTTTTCTATTATTTACGTGGGGGGACTACTGGGTTGTCAGGTATAAACACGTATGTGTCGATACCAGTTAATTTCACCTAATTGGATAATAGATTTTTTTTTAATATCATCATAAGCGCTGTTTTATTATGAACACGTTGATATATGGTTGTCTGAAAAAAATTGGGATTTTGTTAAAAAAAAATTTTAAAATACAATTAAACATACTTGGTCCAGGATTTTTTTAGGCAACCCATTTTTAATATGATTTCTAATATGCTAAATTCATAATAAAATAAGTTTCATTCTATTATCAACTCGGTGAAGATCGACCTTAGTTCGGATCTTAGACTATGAGCGGTTACTGTGGTCTATTCACTGAGCTCTATGATAATACGCTCAGCGTATTACGCTGGAGTGGCTATAGACATTGAAATGACAGCTATTTTTTCTGTCGATTTGAAGCGCCTCTAATAGTGTACTGGGAACTAAAATGACTTCAATTTTCTCTGTCTACGCTTCAAATGGACAGCCATTGACATTGACAGCATTATTGAAGTTTATCTGCGGAAGTCAGCACTATTATTAGTTCCAAGTACACTAACTACTGCTCTCAGCGCCAATATGGCGATTTTTAAATCGGATCAAATATTTGGTACTAATCGCCTATCCAGTTGTCTATGGAAATCAGTGCTTATGCAGTAGATTATTTTTTAAGAACGCTTCGCCACGAAGCCAAGCTGATGGTGAGCGGTTACTGTGGTCTATTCCATTGAGGGATTCTTAACAAGAAAGCGTCGCTCTTGGGTGCGTTTGGCAGAAAAAAGCGCTAGAAAGCGCTTGTAAGCAAAATGGCGTATCTACTTCAAAACAATAAAGTAAATAAGCAAAATGGCGGATTATGTTAGCGCTATGAAGTTAGCAAACGTGTCCTGGCCGAAAACTGTCAGCGCAAGTAAGCGCTCTCTCTCTCGAGCGCTTTTTTCTGCCAAACGCAACCAATGTGCTGTCAAAGCTTTTAAGATCTGTACTGGCTCCCAGATTTTTATTTCCATAAGGATTTCCTATTGGATGTTGAAATATTCCCACGACGTATTAGACGCAAGGTGGGAATCGAACCCACGATCACCGGTGTTATGACCGGAGTGTCTAGTGACCAGTAGTAGAATCAGCCCTTTTCAATGTGTCGCCGTTGTTCCTGTGCCTGATCTCTCTTCGTTCGTATCAAACACCTGTACCACAGTGCTATGAGAGTGAGGCTGTTGTTCTATTACACAATAGTGCCGCCTCCGTGGAACAGTGGCTAAGCCGCTCGGGTATAAAAACCCGGAGGTCGTGGGTTCGATTTCCGCCTTGGGTCTGGTTGGTGGTAGGACCTTTTTCAGAGTCCGACTGGCTAGCTACCCCCTTAGGTGAAATCGGCCGCCATAACAGCTCTGGCTGTGTTCCGGCAGTATTAATGTACACTTGAAATCAGAGGCTCAAAGATCAGATGAGCCTACAGGCTGGCAGCACATTGAGGGACGCATCCAAGTAAAGTGTCCCTCAATGGAATAGGTCACAGTGGCCGCTTACCATTAGGTGGGTTACGTGTCTGTCTGCCAACTGACATAGTATAAAAAAATAATTGTTGTATAATACTGTTCCACAATAAATTGTATAAATGTTAACACTAACCAAATCTTTCCAATCAGCTCTCCAAGGCCCTCTAGACAAGAAGCAGTGCCTCGCGCCCTACAAGCTGTATCCAGTGAAGGTGGTGAACGAGCTCACGTCTATCCTCAAGGAGAAGAAGGGCAGCCCTCCGAAGGGAGAGGGAGACGAGGGAGCTGCTGATGAGGAAGGTAAGGAGAAGATCAGGTAGTGATTGTCTGACCTATGAATCGAGAAGCCAAGGTGTAAGATTATATAGGTCATGGATTGCGGGGGTATCCCTGCCTCCTATACTACATAAAACGTAACATGATTAGAATGACAGCTGTCAAAGTGTTGTGGCTCTCTCGCTCGCTCTCAATAAACCTCTATCGATGTGTCTCACTCTACAAAAAAAATTAAATCTTAGAGATGAGACACATCGATGGAGGTTTATTGAGAGCGAGCGAGAGAGCCACAACACTTTGACAGCTGTCATTCTAATCATGTTACGTTTTATGGAGTATAAACACCCGAACCTGCTTTGCACGGCTTTACTACTGACAGCCGAAAGTGTTCCAGTACCCTGGATCACTAAGGTAGGAGGAACCTGCATAAACGGCTTTTCACCGGGGCCCGCGGAGCAAAAGTTATGCTGATACCCGTATGATATGGCGTGGAAGGAGTACTGATGGGTTTCCTGGTCCGATTTAATTTTAAGGCCCGAGAGCAGAGCCCCGGCCATGGTGCTGGGATTCCCACACAGGTTTCCCCACAATGTTTTCCGTCACCTTCAAGCTGAGGTGGTAAATACGCACTTGGAAAACCTATAGGTGCGCGTCGGGACCGTCGGCCTCAAGATGAGAATCTACGTTAAAAACGCTGCTACCACAGCTTAACATCATAAATTTAATAATCAGTCGTTTCAGCGTTTTCAAGTAAAAAAACTCGTGTCTTCTAAATTATCTATCGCTTAGGAGTCTCTGTACAGTAATAAAATGGCTTGATCTTATTTCATCAACAGAGCAAGATATCCTAGTGGAGCCTCTGGACGAATCCGCGTACGGAAGGCACTACAACAGGCTGTCTCGTTCCACCGCTTCCCTGAGGGGGAACGTGGCGCAGAACGAGGCCTACTTCCTGGATATGCCTAACAGGAATAACCAGGTTAGTCTCGAAAATTTTATTGAAAACTAACCCTACGCTCGTGGATAATCGCGTGGAAGATTTTACTACGCTCTAACCAATGACGTTCAATATAAAACTAGACACCCAATCTCTAAGAAAAATTCCTCAAAAAACTCCCGAGTGGCTTTGACACTGATGACATTAACACATTCGTTCAAATTAATACCTTATCTCGTGGCATTTAGTGTTTAATGTTAATTGTATACAACTAAACGAAAACTCTGCCCAATAGTCGGGTGGGCAGACTTTTGCTTCGGACAATATTTGAGCGTGATTGTGAGTCTAGTTTTTTAATTGAACGTCATTGGCTCTAACCCTTAAAATGATATGGACTTCTTTTAATCCCGGAAAAATTATCGCTTGTTTTTTATGCTAAATCGGTTAACAAGCAGGCAAGCAACCCACCTAATGGACGTGGCCACTGCGGTATTTTGCATTGGGGACTTTTAGTCTGGTCACTACTATAATTTCAATCACACTGTAAATCCCTTTGTTCTTCGAGCCTTTGATTTCAAGTGTACCTACTGGCTCCGACATTAATATTGCCAGAACACAGCCAGAGCTGTTATGGCGGCAGATAACACTGTGTCAGCTAGCAAGTCGGACTACGTCCTTTCTCTTCCTTATCAGACCTAAGGCTGGAATTGAACCTACGACCTCCAAGTTTAATACCCGAGCGGCTTAACCATAGTCACTGTTCTACGAAGGCAGTCAATTTGACATTCTGGGAGATGTAATAAGATTCTTTACTTGTCATGCCTTCCGAGTCGATACCCTGAACACTTCATTTTCTCTCTAGGACGCAGCGAACTGCGCAATGGGCATCGTGGTCGACCATATAGAACCGTACTGCTTCTGGAAGCCGCAGCTGATCGACGCTATCCTCAAGTATGGGGACCGCCTGTACACGATGTCGCTGCGATACGCGCGCTCGCCTCCCAACTTATTGCCCGCTGAAGTTCAGAAGGAGTTCCACGTGACTAGTTTTAATGTAAGTGTCATATTATTTGGGGTGTCATATTTGGGGTGTCATATTTGGGGTGTCATATTTGGGGTGTCATATTTGGGGAGTCATTTTGGGGAGTTATATTTGGGGAGTCATATTTTGGGTGTCATATTTGGGGTGTCATATTTGGGGTGTCATATTTGGGGTGTCATATTTGGGGTGTCATATTTGGGGTGTCATATTTGGGGAGTCATTTTGGGGAGTTATATTTGGGGAGTCATATATGGGGTGTCATATTTGGGGTGTCATATTTGGGGAGTCATATTTGGGGAGTCATATTTTGGGGGGTCATATTTGGGGTGTCATATTAAATTTGGACCTGTGTATTGAAGTACTTTTCTCTATTTGTCCAGGTGAGACTGGAGATCGAGGCCGATGTGGTTCAGGGGGACCTGAAGGCTGGGGAAACTGGCGGTGTGCTTAATGTCAAAAGGGCACTGGCGAGGTTCTTCGAGTCTGTGAGTCATTGAATATCCTCCTATAAGTACTTAAACCAGTTGTGTTCAACTCTTTCACTCTTAATGCTAAACGTCTCCGGAGAAGAATCCGGCAAGAAACTGGACAGTTGCTCTTTTTAATCACTTTGATTAAGGTATTTCTTCCTTAATATAAAATTAAATAATCTTTTCCAGTACAAACACGGTATATTTTGCGGCAAAGACTACTGCGTAGCCGTGTGGAAGGGGGCCGACGACAAGTCGTACTGCATGTGGGACCCGCACCCCGTGAGTCCCAGCGGGAGGACGTCTCCCGGAGGAGCGGCTGGCATTGTGGTCTTCAGCGAGATCGATGAGATGGCGGACACGATCAAGACTAACATTGAAGACTTGGGACGGCCTGGGTCTAATTCGTGAGTGCTTTTAAGAATTCTCTAGCAGGTGCTATAGTGACCCGTTGTCCTAGGTGGGCGACGCGACGCGATGCGACGCAATGCGACGTAATGCGACCAATACTTCACGCGACGTGTGTCCTATGTCCGTGCGCGACAAACGCGGCAGGTGTTTTAACCATGGGCAAATATACTGCGTTATTACTACAAAATTCATATTTTAAATACTTAGCCCTACAGAAACTTCGTAAACATAGAAGAAAGCTATCTAGCTAGCTAACTATCTATAACAAATTTTCAAAATTGTATTCATACTCCTTCCCAAAAATCCCTTTGCAAATGTCAAGTCGTCGCGCGTCGTCGCGCGACGAGGTGATGGCGGTCGCGCAAAAAACAAGTCCGCATTTCGTCGCGTGTCGTCGCGCACTGACTAACACGACAACGTAGGCCACTATCATACACCAAGACTATTTGACATTTACGCGTCGCGTCGCGTCGTCGCGTTGTCGCGTTTGTCGTTCACCTAGGACAACGGTTAAGGTTACTTTAGTGTACCAGTTAAGCTGTCTCCGTGATGCAGTGGCTAGTACGCTCAATTTAAAGATACAGCGGTGCCAGAAGTCTATCAAAATTAGGAGGCAAAAACATTCTAAAATCTATTAGATCCAAGGCGGGAATCGAATGACGACAATCTCCTAGTTTTCAACCCGCACGCTGTGCTCCACGTAGAAGGTATATTTTTGTTGGACCTTCGTCACACTACTACTTTTATACTAGTTTTTTAACAATACGATACGGACTAAACGATTTGCTTCTTTTTTTTTTTTGATACGGACGGTGCGGTTTGGAACTCTTTGCCTGGATCCGTATTTCCTAATTATTACGGGTAACTTGGGGTTCTTCAAGGTCAGAATTAACGGGCTTTTTCTCGTGGCGTAGGTACTCCATCGTAGACTGCATAGTTGTTGAACATCAGGCAACATTGTGGTCAAGGGCTGGCTTAGCTAAAAAAACACATTTATAGAAACACCCAGGCCGATACAAAAATACACAAAAAATGTTTGTACCGCGCGGGGATTGAGCCCGGGACCTTAAACGGTGACTTATCAACACCAAATTGCTCTTCAAGTAGTCTACTCATTCTTCCAGATTTACACTATCAGCAGTGAAGGTGTTCTGGGAGATATCCAAGCTACCCACCGGCGTGACGGCGCAGGGCGCCGTCCCTGACGAGGGGTACGAGTGGAAAGTGTTGACGGCTTATGTGGAGACTGCTAGAGGGCGCACCATACTGAGAGGGACCAGACCTCCGGATATTGTCAAGTGAGCAGTTTAGGTGGCTTTTTTTTTACCGGAGAAGAAAGCACTTACCTACACTCCGTAGGGATTAAAAAAGTTTCTTCCTAAGACGGTTCCTCTTTTCATTCTAAACGGGAACTTCTGTTCGATAGCCGTAGGGCTATTGACAACTCTTCCCCGGTGTACCACGGCCTAAAAGGCTGTGAGTTTCGGTATTGAATGTCTCAGTGGTTTTTTAGGTCAGATATTAAAGCGACTCAAAGTCAAAGTATTTATTTTGAAGAAGCAATTTGATTTACCAAGAAATTCTTTTGCACGTCATAAACTTTTTTTTCTTACCAGCACTTCGACGTGAATGAATGGCCTGCTGTTGACAAGAAGTGCCGCAAGAAACTCAACAGTTATGATAGCCTTTTTTAAACCATTTTGTGTTGTACAAATTAACTTAATAATATTAAAATGTCAACTTAATAACAATATAATGTCAACTTAATAATAATATAATAAGTACAATAAATAAGCATAAGAGTAGATGTGCAGAGAAACAAATGTGTTTCATGTCCACAGAGTCTTGTCATTTAAGTAATCTTCTACTTTATAGTAACCTTTCCTGTTGTTGCCTGCTTGCACCAGGAGTCTGGTTCGATCCCCCTCTGTAACATCAAAAATGTTATTTGTAAATGTGTTTTTTTGGCTGACTGAACTGGCCAACTTACGAAAGACAATAAGTATTGTCTATAAGAGATTTTAACGGCTTATCATCAGGTGGACAGTACACTATAGTTCATAGGCTGACACTTATTCCCTTCAACCAGATTCACCCGCGACGCTCTCCTCCAATCCGCCTGCGGTGCCATAGTGGCAGCCTGCATGTCCCACATCCGCCGACCCCACCTGTGGACCAAGAACACCGTGGACGAGGTGATGGCGGTGGCTTGCCAGCTGTTCTCTGCGTCGCTTGGGTCGTTGGGATACGAGTTCAGGCCTGGGGAGGACGTGTTACTCCCTCTGCAGGTTTGTATGATAGATGATATATTGAATTAGGTATTTTTCAGTTGAGAGAAAGGCGTGCAGCCCATCCGATAGTAAATGGCTACTGCGACCTATATAAATAAATAAATAAATATATCTCTGGACATTATTCACACAGCGCCATCTAGCCCCAAACTAAGCATTAGCTTGTGCTATGGGTGCTAGACAACGGATAAACATTACTTATATACTTTTTTTTTTTTTTTGTAAATACATACATATTATACATAGAAACACCCAGACCGATACAAACAGACATGTTCATGCACACAAATGTTTGTACCGTGCGGGGATCGAACCCGCAACCTCTGGTGTAATAGCCGACTTCTCGACCATTACACCAAACGGCTCGTCAAATATATCAAAAGGTTTTGCTTACTGTGTTGCCATACTGTAAGTTCCTTCTAATCTTAGAGATACAGTTTAATGCGGGCAACGCGTCTGCGACCCCAAGGGGGTCTCGAGTGCTTATGGGCGGCGGTGATCACTTACCATCAGGGGACCCACTTGCTCGTTTGCCCTCCTATAATATTAAAAAAAAAACAGTGTGGTAGCACATTAAACGATGCGTTCTGGTGAAGTGTTCCTCAATGGAATAGGAGTTAGGATGCAGTGGCTTGCTGAAATGATATTTTAAACGCGATGCGATGATTCATGAGTGTTTGTATGACTAGGTACTGAAGAGGTTCGTCCTCGGCGTGAACTACGTGAGGTATGACCTGGACCAGGTGTTCACCGGCAAGCTGGAGCAGAAGGAGCCCACTGCGCTCACTGTCAGGTTTGGAAATAATTAGATTTGATGTACAGTCAAAAGCACGTCAGACTATACACTTCAAAGGCGGGCAACGCGCCTGTGACCCTAAGGGGGTCTCGGGTGCTTATGGGCGGCGGTGATCATTTATCATCAGGTGACCCACTTGCTCGTTTGCACCCCTATAACATAAAAAAAAAAAAATTAAATTTGTACCACTCTTATGTCGGGGGCATAAGTGCTATTATCGAACTGCAAGTGTTAACCGTGATGTGCCGTTGCCCATACATACATATTCAAAAGAAAAATTACCAAATAAACCGAAGCACGAATAGGTGTTCCCTTTGTCCACAACTTCAGAGCCACATTCAAAATTCTAAGTTTTTAATGACGATATGTTTTGTGGCTTGGACATCAAAAAAAAATAAGGATGTCAACGTGCAAACGAACCACCTGATGGTTAGTGATTACTCGGCCCATAAGGAAGGAATACGCTCTTTTCTAGAAGGTCACTAGGTCCTTTCTTATCGGAAACACTGCTGAAAGTAATTTATTCTATAGCTTGGTTGTGCGTGGTTTTAAGAGAAGCGAGCAGTTGTAAACAACCTAGTATCAAAGATCTTTATACATAGGTTAAAAATAAGTACATAGGTACTGATAAATCGTCAAATATTATGATTGCCGCCTGGCTTAGGAATACGGTTTGCCTGTATTTGTCGAGAAGAATCCGACAAATAGACGCCCTTTTTAGCAAGAAACCCTATAGGTGTTCAATTCGGCAAGAAAGTCGATAGATGCTCTTTTTCAGCTTTTTCCGGATTCTTCTCTATAGAAACAACATTTCGGAGCTGGCGGTAGAATCATGTTATCAAACTGACAAAAGACAGACTATTCAATCCATTAGGTGTGCCCTGGAGCGTTTCTTCGAAGCCCACACCCACGGCATCCTCTGGTCCGTTCCGCACGCGGTGGCCGTGTGGCGCGTGGCGGGCACGCCGGCCTACTACATGATGGAGCCGCACGCATGTGGACCCACCGGCCTGAGGATCGACGCTCAGGTTTGTTGGTATAGGAGTATGTAGGCTTCCGTACTCCAAAGGGGAAGATGAAACAATTACTTAGACTCCGCTATCGCTTCGACTGTCTCCTGTCACCAAGATGGGTCTCATAATGTGACTAGAGACATGGGGTAGCTTTCTTACATAAGGGTCTGGTGGTCATCTATTAGGTCAGGGTACCCGGGGAATGGACTGACCAATAATCGCCTTCGGTACCCAAAGAAAAAAGATAATGAACTATAACCCTTTCGTTCTAATTCAACCTCTTTACTACCCACGGTGCATACGAGGCTCTGGCGACCGACTGATGGCGGTATAACCATCCAAATGCAAAGGAGTACATAGCTAAATGTATGCATGTGTACGCTTGCCCAGCGTGGCGATTACGGGCTAATCTTCCTAATGTTTAACGATATTACATAAATTTTGTTTTTTTTTGTTTAGGACGATGGTGCTGCCTGTGTTTTGACATTTTCTTCGGCGAAGCTTATGGCTTTTGCGTAAGTTTATTTAACCCCTTTTTTTATTATTTACGGTCACCGCTTACAATAAGGCGGACAAAGTTTTATGGCCACCTTCGTAATACATAGTTTTGACTCTATTACAAGTTTGATTGACTTGATGCCGCATTCTGTAAAAATTGGTGATGATGACACAGAACGTGTCTGAGGTTTTATTTGAGAATATTTATGGTACCTTCGTCGATTCTGATACCCATGAAAGACTTGCTTAAATAACTGACTTTGGAAACAGATCAGTATTTTTTTGACGAGCCATTTGGTGTAATGCAAAGATCGCGGGTTCAATCCCCGCACGGTAAAAACATTTGTGTGCATGAACATGTCTATTTGTATCGGTCTGGGTGTTTCTATGTGTAATATGTAAGTATTTACAAAAAAAATATATAATTAATGTTTATCCGTTGAATTCCGTTGTCTGGCAACCCATAGCACAAGCTTATGCTTGGTTTGGGGTTAGATGGCGCTGTGTGAATAATGTCCCAAGATATTTAAGATTTATTATTTATTATTTGTCATATTGTCTGTAATTTGCTGCAAATGTATGACGTTTGTTATTAATTACAGCTACCTCCAAAACATACCGGTGGTGGAGCGTCCGAAGCACGACTTCCAACTATACGCCATGTCAATAGTGGTGCAGCCCATCAAGAAACTAGGCGGGGTCGACCCACCCCTAGTGAGGGCCCCACCGGGAGTCAAACTAGTTCCGGCTACCAGCAAGGTGAGTAGAAACCAGACTTTCACAGGACAAAAGTCTATGATGTTGCAAGAGTTCTGCAGCTTAACGTCATAAGAAGAGAGAATGAAGAAAAACAAGATTGTAAAAGAAAATTGTTTTTTTTTCGAAACAGCTCGGGTTTGTGATGATCACCAATCCGTATTTGGCAAGTATGGTGATTAATTTGTCAGCGTTAGCGATAACTTTATTTCAATCGCAGAGGCCTTAGCCCTGGTACTGGCGATCATGTATTGAACAGGAGAAGACTGGAGCCCACTCCCTTATATCCCAAGACATTAATAAGCTGATAATTTTACTGATGATATCCCCATGTCCCACAGGTGGGCGTGGACGGAGGCAAGAGACGAGCGGCCGAGGGCGACCGCAAGCACCCGCCCGGCAGCGCCACTTGCCTCGACGCGCAGAGAGCCGCCGAGAAGCTTGACAAGGAAGAGAAGCTGCTCAAAGGTAAGAGAGAATCTGCTCAAGGGTAAGAGGGAAGCTGCTCAAGGGTAAGAGATAAGCTGCTCAAGGGTAAGAGAGAAGCTGGTCAAGGGAAAGATCCATGTCTCCAGGTGGACAGTGAGGGACGAGCGGCCTACAAGCTCGACAAACAAGAGAAGCTGCTCAAGGGTAAGATCCTCCATGTCTCCAGGTGGTCAGGGGGTGGAACATTTCGATGCAAGTACATGAATAACTCTACCTAATTCCGACCTCTGGTTATTATAGGTGTAATCGTAGGTGGGCTTTGGACGAGACGAGCGTTTTCTGAAACTTTGACGCCATTTGCAACATATAAACGCCATTCCGGTCTCTGAACAACAACTTCCTCCCATGTTTGCGTAATGTAGGTACCAACGTCAGAAATTTGGGTGACGATGGTTGCAGCGTATTACTCACTATCAAGGTTATCGTGACAAACCTATAAAGATGCAATACGAGTATGATAGTGATATTGCACTATGAGTGAATCTTACCTGGAATTTACATTCTTTTTAATTTTTAAAAACCTCTATGACACATTCTGGTAAAAAATAAATTGACAAGCTTCTGTCACTATTTTATTTTTGACAAATACAGCTTTACAAATGGTAAAATTGTAAATTCATAACTGGTTATTTGATGGCATCCACATCACAGGATGAAGGTACCTAGATCATTAAACGATCATTCTTCTTGCTAACCACCACTGGCTACCACCCCCACAAGTAAAATCGGGCGCTATAACACCTCTGTGTTCCGGCTATATTAATGTGGGAGCTAGTACACTTGAAATCAAAGGCTCGAGGATCAGAGGAGCCTACAGTCTGGCAGCACATTGAGCGACACTTTCTGGTTTAGTGTCCTCAATGGAATAGTGAGCTACGTGCCTGTCTGCCAACTGTTGTAGTATAAAATAGCTTTTTTTTATACCAAGTCAGTTGGTTACGCAGCCCACCTGATGGTAAGCGGTTACTGTGGCCTATGCCATTGAGGGACACTTCATCTGGAAGCGTTGCTCAATGTGCTGCCATACTGTAGGCTCATCTGATCTTCGAGCCTTTGATTTTAAGTGTACTGGCTCCCACATTAATATTGCCGGAACACAGCCAGAGCTGTTATGGCGGCAGATTTCACCTGTGGGGGTGTTAGCTAGCCAGTCGGACTCTGAAAAAGCCCTACCACCAACCAGACTCAAGGCGGGAATCGAACCCACGACCTCCGTGTTTTTATACCCGAGCTGCTTAGCCACTGTTCCATGGAGGCGGTCAAAAGTTCTACTAAGGTTGGGGATTTCTTTTTCTTTCAACCTTTTAAAGGCGATGATTGAATAAAGTTAATGGTTGCAGGTCAACGCAACACCAGTGGCTGGCTGGTGCTCAACGATGGCACTCAGTTCCTCTCGGCTCAGCACTCGATGGCCTGTCGCAAGTTCCCGTTCGCATCCAGAGGAAACCAGGTGAGGGAGATAACCAATATGGCGTCTGTTAAGATACGTTGTGAACACAATTAGAAAATTAATGAAAGGATCTTCAAAATTCATCAACGATGCTGTCTCATCTGTCAATTAAGATTTAAAAAGACGGCATTATTGATATCTCGCATATAAATTATGGGTATTTTAATTTGATTGTCAGCGGTGAAATTGACACTAAATCGTCTTAATAGCTTTTTTTTAAACCGTTTATAAGTTACAGGCAGTTAAAATGTTTCACCTATAGATTTATTATATATATTCAAATAACTATTGCAAAAGATTATTGCAGCCCAAACAAAACGATCCTCTTATTTCAAAACTAGACGTCATCTTCCTCTCTCGCGTCGGCCAATCGCGTGGGAGCGCTGAAAAGCGATTGGCGGACGCGGCACGGTACGAGCATGGCAAGCTATTATTGGTCGAGGAGTCGCGTTAGGTCTTGAGTCCCTAATGTGCGTTACACTATTTGATTTGGATCAAATCTTCCACCAACATGTTTGACATGTCCACTGTTGCCCCCAGGCCGTACCATGCGCAGTGATGGCGGTGGCGATGTCGCGTGTGGAAGACGTCTGCCGCTGGTGCTCCTCCACCCTGGACCAGATCCTGGAGAGCGGAGACCAGCTCTACCAAGACAGCTATCTCCACTACAAACCTAATAAGAAGATACTCTCGATTACCCAGGTGAAAACATTATTATATCCGCCCGAGCCAAGTCTGGGCTGGGGGTAAACACGTTTCTCAGGTGGCCCTCCCCAGGCGCCACCTACGATAAGGCTGGCACTGGCTCGTCTCAATCGGGTAGTAAGGGGAAACCGGGGGAGTTTAGTGGGTATTCGGATGAATTTCTCTAGTTTAGAGATCCACACACGGCCGCAGGTCCAGTTAACCTGCGCTTAAAGTGCATCAACGAATTACCCTTTGCTAAAAAGCAAGTATCTAGCAAATAAATGATTTCTATATCTTACACATCTTTGTTTTCTTGTAGATCCTGCGCAAGTTCTATACACCTGGTAACTGCGTATGCCGTGTCGTGGTGTACAAGGCGAGGCAGATGGGCGTCGTCGACGTCGACCTGCTCGAGAAGGTATCATCATCGTCGTCATCATCATCATCATCATCATCAGCCTGTCTAAGTCCTCTGCTAGGCATAGGCCTCTCTTAATGCTCGCCACTTTGCTTAGTTCTCGGCTATTTGCGTCCAGCTCCTGCTGCAAGGGCGTTGCCAGCTTATGATTAAGGGGGGGGCAATGGGGCAATATTATTTAGGAAAAAAAATATGAACGCCGAGAGCATGAAGCGTTACCGCTTTGCGGCTAGCTACATTTGATCTCTAGGGGAGGCAGCTGTCCGCCCCCCGCCCCCCATGCCCCCCCCCCCTGCCCCCCCCTTGGCGACGCCCTAGCCCTGCTCATTTACTAAGTAGCATTAAAGCGCAAATGTAACCTGCTTAAAGTTGTTTTATTTAATGACAAAGCGATATTGTGTTGAGAAAATAAAAATACCAGATAAATAGGGAATCTATTTAAGCATTTTAGAATATATTTTATTAAAAATTCACGGTGTATTTAATATCTTTAGTTGACTGAATTCTTCAAGGAAGAGAAGTCTGGAGTTTTCATCGCCGGAGAAGGAGACTTTGCTGTAGCTCTCTTCAGAACTCCTAGAGGTAAGGATATTGTCTACTACTTAATAATTTATTGGTACATCATAATTTTCCTGCTCTGTTCCCAATTTATTTTGGGTCGGCGCAATATGTTTTTCGCTACTATTTTGATCCCTGTCACTCGTCAATAACGCATCCACTCCTTTTTCGTTCATAACATAAATAAAAAAAACTCAGCGTTTTACTTGAACTATGATGCAAGATTTGGCAAGTTCAGTTTATTGTACATTGGAGCGGGAGGAACCAGACCAATTGGATCATGACTACACAATATACTCGTACACATCAATTCGACTGCGCAGGCTTCCTCAAGATGTTTTCCGTCACCGCTGAGCTAGGAGTAAATACGCACATCACCCATAAGTGCAAGAAACCATTAACGAATGTCAAGTGACGCTTGATTCTACTTGGCTACAACAGCTTTATACTTCATTAAGCCCTATCAGCCATCAATTCAAAAGTAGCCTTCCTTCAGTGTGGTAGCACATTAAGTGACTCTTCCAGTCTAATATTCTTTAAATGTAATATTCGCAGTACGTGTAATAACCGGGCTTGTCAAATCTAGGATCATAGTCGAAGCGGACCCTGAGCTCCATATTAGATGCAACCGGGAATACGCTGGGATGATGATGATTCGCAGTAGCCACTTACCATCAGGTGGACTGCGTGCCTGTCTGCCAACTGAGTTAGGATAAAAAAAAAACATTTACTCATTGAGTTACAAGTACCTAGGTACTACGTATAGAGAGGCTATACGGAACAAAAGATGTGTCGCAAAATAATGACTGGACTGACTGATGTATTTGCTACAGCGGATGTCGTCTAACCAAACAATAAAACTTGCAGCGCTAGATTGCTTACAGATTATATTTTTCTGGAGACCAAAAAGTCGTAAGCGCCATGCAAAGCAAGGCGCTTACGCGTTTTGTTCGAAATGCCTATCTCATAGATCTTGAATGAGTTGTTGCCGTAACCATAGTATCGGCAACAAAGCATCGCGCAAAAATTTTGTTTACGGTGTCGGTTCTATATGCTAGTAATTGTAGTTCAATGCATTTACTCCTTTCATGTCCATGTTCTTTATGCATCCTTTCCTTCTATCCTTTTCTCCAGGTTACTACATGTTTGATCCGGCAGACAGAGACAGATACGGTCGTGCTGTCGCACCTCCGTGTCTAGGACGTGCAAGAGCTTGCTTCTCTCAGTATCCTAACGTTAGTTTTGGTCAAATCTCTCATATGTTACTGCGATTTTTACACGACTGAAGTATATAAGGTGTAATATATTTTAGCTCAATATGGTGCATTTTGTAGTGACTACTCCTGCTGGTTCATTCCCGCTGTCCACCCCCAGCTCTGCCCCCGCCGGTGGACAGTGACACAACTTTAGAAAATTGGTCGCATTATCCACCCCGGGTGGACAACGAAACTAAATTGAAAAACTGTGTCACTGTCCACCCGGGGTGGACAGTGCGACAAATTTGTCAGGAGTAGTCGTTTGAAACCTAGGACGATTATTTATGTGATGAACGTTTGATATCTTCTTTCCTATTAATCAAAGCACCGTTATAGTATAGCTTAGAAAACTATAAGAATAGATCCTGTCTTATGTCCGTGGTCTCGAATTCCCTCCAAAGTTTGTGATGAACTATGCAAATATTAATGTGATGAATTTTTGCATTTGTTTTGTGTATCAGCAACTTGTAGAGTCCGGGTTGGAACTGAGAATTTTTCCAATAATAAACCGGATACATCATAAATGTTTGATCCAAACACTAAGCTGTGGGAATGAGGGTATAAATAGAATTCTACCAAAATATTATCTGAAAGATAATTGAAAATTTAGTAATGCAGTCAGAAACACTGCAGAAATTACAAATCATAATTGTGTTGCGCAGGTTGAAACCCTGGCTGACAAACTTGGTCCGAACATACCACCAGTGAAGAAGTTAGCAGAGGCAGAAGATGACTCTAAGAAGGTATGAGTTTATCTATTCATCAATGACGTTCAATATACAACTAGACTCCCATTCACGCTCAAATATTGTCCAAAGCTAAAGTCTGCCCACCGGACTATTGGGCAGAGTTTTAGTTGTATACAATTGACATTAAACACTAACTGCCACGAGATAAGGTGTTAATTTGAACAAATGTGTTAATGTCATCTGTGTCAACGCCGCTCGGACGTTTTTTGAGGAATTTTTCTTAGAGATAGGGTGTCTATAGTCTGTTCACCATAAGTTGTCCTTTAGCCGCTACATTGGCAGCATTGCCTACGCTTTGTAAATCTGTCAAAAAACAGATTGAAAGTATTGAAAAACAATAGTACCAATATAGCGGCTAGAGGACTTTTTATCGTGAACGATCTGTAGTTGTTTAATTGAACGTCATTGCTATTCATAGATATATTCATAGATATTATTACACTTGACTCTTTTGGAGGAGAATGCTTTTAAGCATTGTATCTGTCTAAGTGTCTTTGAATGGAATAGGCGTACCTAGTCACTTATCAACAGGTAGGCTACGTTTGTGTGGGGCTTGAGACTAAAGACGTCCTTCCCACTAACCACTTTTTTTTATGTCAGAGGCGGCAAACGAGCCAGCTGGTCGCCTGATGGTAAGCAATCACCGCCGCCCATGGACATCTGCAACACCAGAGGGATCGCTAATGCGTTGCCGGCCTATGGGGGTATGGGGGGTGTGGGCCTCCGGCACTCTCAAAAACCAGACAAAACACAATAGTAGTCACTATTATTTCACACTGGTGTTATGTGAGAGGGTAGTACTTCGCGGAAGAGCCGGCCCATTCGTTCTGTAAAACAGCATGGCTATACCACTACTAAACTTAACTTCCCCAGTTTCCCCATCACACACAAAAGAGACGAGACTGTGCCCAGCTGGCGGCGTTTGACCAGCCCATTCCGCGGGATTTTCTCTTGCCTTATTTTATTATTTCCCTCAATAAATACTTTGTTATATTTCAGGTGACAGTGATTGCAGACAATACGCATAAAGATTCAAAAGATAAACCCGAAAGCAAATCAGAAAAGGAGGTATGTAATATTTGGACTACGTTTTCCTATGAAAATAAAACTGATTCTAGGATAAAAAGTTACCCATGTAACTCTCTAGGTCCCATACCCCATAGCAGAATATACGTCGATCCGTTGCTTTGTTACGACGTAAAAAGACTAAACTCTTTTTATTTCCTTAGAGGCCCATGTCCTCCCATAAAAGGCCGGCAACGCATCAGCGATCCCTCTGGTGTTGCGGATGTCCATGGGCGGCGGTGATTGCTTACCATCAGGCGACCCGCGGGCTCGTTTGCCACCTCTGACATTAAAAAAAACTGCTATCCTATTGGCATCTTCTTCGAATAAACAGTTGCCTATAGATGTACTTTTCCTGAAATCTTGTTTAGGTCAGTACCAAATGTCATCAAAATCATTTGCGAGCCGTTGACATTTTGCGAAGTTGGCATTCTGGGCGTAAAGCATGTTAAATTTACATTTTGGAGTAAAATATACATTATGATTATGAGATATCCCATAATTTTAATATTTTACCATCAGGTGCACTTCGAGGAACCGGCTGGTTTCGCAATCTACGGAATGGACGTGACCAGCCTTCGGAAACTGAACACATTTGAGAAATAGACACATTGTTTGAAAATATCAGTATCACTTTCACACTTGCCTGAGAAATTCGCGATAAGTTTTATATGGTGTCGTAAATGCTTAGTACCTACTTAACTTTGTCATGGCATTATGTGTACTTCTACAACTTAGCCTAAAAAGCCACCTAAACTTAAACTGTTCTGAATATTGATCGATTTCAAACTGGTGATACTAGGAACAAATAAGGGGCTAATATAGAACCTTGTCGTAGCCCTTCATAAAAAAAAAATCCAACCCATTATGTATAGTGCTTTTTTTGCGCCTTTATTTAGTAAGGGAATGTACAACTTCGTTTCTAGGCAATAAAGAAGAATTATAATTATTATACTGGGCGTAAGGAAAGTAACTTTTTGTGGACTTATATCAAGCATTAGACACTATCCTTTTATTTTTTTTCTTATTGTTTCTTTTAGTGATTGTGTTCCTGGTGTATTTTTATTTTATATTTGCAGTGTGAAAGTGATATTTCAAAATTGGCAAGTGTGTTTTTGCTAGTAAAATTGTCGAAAATAAGTAAAAAAATAGCAAAACTATAAAAAGTTGTGAACGTTTAATTTTTGCCACATTACGTGAAGTATTGTAATATAAAGCAATTGCAATAAAAATTGTTTAATAAGTTTACTGGTTTTATTTATAAGTTTTATATTTTATTGGTGTTTAATTCTAGTGATGCTACTATAATGTAGGAAAGGTAGAGTCAAATTCACTTCAAAATCGGTCCAGCCGGAGATAAGCTAACAGACGGAGACTAAGAGCTATGACGTCACCTTAATGTGTGAATTCTATTATGAGCCATACGACACCCACGGGGCATATAAGGGTGCGTTCAATAGGATCCCCACGACCCCCCCCCCCTCCCAGGGGATCCCCGTGAACTCGTAAGTTCATCAGAATCCCCTGAAACAAAAATAATTATAAAAAGATGCTATCACACTGAGTCCGATTTATATTAACCTGATTCTATTTTTTTAACTTCAGATCAATAGACAATACCACAGATAAATAATACTAGTACAAATACTTTCCTGCCTTCACTTGTTTTTCTACATTCACTTGTTTTTCCGACATTCACTTGTTTTAATGCTATTAAAAAAAAACTGTCAAATATTATTAACCAAGGGAACAGTTAAGGGTACCTACACAGGAAAACAAGCGAAAAATACTCAGTGTGACATTAACTTTATGGGATCCTGATGAACTTACGAGTTCACCGGGATCCCCTGGGGGATTGGGTTAGGTTAGGGGATCCTAGTAAACTCACCCGCATATAAATACCCCAAGGATATCCAAAATGATTCGGTTCTGCGCTGCCCCCTTCCTGACCGGTGGAACAACAAAGTGGTTTCACCGATTTGATTCGATTACACAAAAGAAACACGGGGTTAGTCCATATCTTCTATAGTGTTTTGAGCAATAAAGAGTATCTAAACACGAAGCATAGCTATTTCCATGCTATTTCCCCTCGCTGAATGTCATAGACAAAGTATATTTTTTCTGAGTGTGACCATTTGTCATGGAAATAAATTTGTGCCTTCTATGCTTCATAATAACTATTATTATCATTGCCTAAATCATTTAGGCAATGATAATATTATCTAAAGCCTAAATCATTTAGGCTACTGCTTGTTATTACTTGACAGAAAAACACAAGTCACTTAATTGGTAGCATACTACGGTAGCACCGATTCGAATCAGCTCATTTTAATCGATTTGATACGCTATTCGATACCGCCGAGTTTACTAAAACGATCTAATAATGGGTTTGTAACACGTATCTTAACAAGATGTCTTTCATTCACACATTATTTCGTGTTTTGGGTAAGATTGATACTGTTTGTAAAAAATGGTTCCGTCTGTTTAATTTTCAGCTCTAGAAGACACCTAGACCTAGAAAGACCTACGTGACCGGTCATTTTCCACTACTAATAATAAATTTTAAAAGTAACATTTATTTGTCTGCCATAAAAATATAATTTAATAATAAACATTAAAAAAAAATGTACATCTATCGTCGAAATTTTATCATCATGCCCCTTAATAACGGGAACTGACTAAATTACCATGCTTGCTAAATGAGTTGATAAATATTATGAAACACCAATATTATCCAATGGAGACAGGTAAGCGCCCCTGGTTCACATAATAAGCCAATCTACCATCTTTTTACAATAATTATAGAAGGACATATCTATCTATATATATGTCGTGGCCATATCGTGGAATTGCTCACTTCATGAAATGCTCGACCATTTCGTGAAATGGTTGCATTTCATGATGTGGCCAACTCAATTTGGCCAGATCGTTAAATCGTCTACGTTTCACGATTTTGTCATCCACGTTTGGCCGGATCGTGAAAAAACAAAGTTGTCACAAATATTTCAGAATGAAAAAAACCTATCGGAGGCGGAAATCGACTCGGATGGATATAGGTTAGAAGGCAAAGGCGGGAGCTCTGCTCCCGCCTTAGCCTTCGTGGTTATTTTTTTTTATAAATCCGAAAGAAATTTTTAATTTGACTCAAAAATCGATGATGTCCAAATACAGTGAAAACAATAAAAATAAAAAGTGTCAATTCAGCCACTGTGTCCGAATATAACGTGTCCGAATCTTCAATCAGACATGTCAATTACACATTAATTTTTAGTTTTATTCCGTCCGCGGCTCAGAACATATGGTCTGCGGCCGCCATCTTTTACACATAAACAAAGCGCTTGCAGCGCCTCTACCGGCACTTAATGTAACTATTTTACGATATTATCAAAATAATCTTGACCACATCATGAAGTAGTCGGCCCGTATAGCTGCCCAAATCGAGAAACGATTTTCAATCATCGATCTGACCAAACCACATCATGATGTGGCCAATAGACAGTTGACCATTTCACGAAATGCAACCATTTCACGAAATGATCGAGCATTTCATGAAATTATCAATTCTACGATATGGCCACGACATATATACAACTCAAAGGTGACTGACTGACTGACTGACATTGATAGATATCAACGCACATCCCAAACCACTGGACGGATCGGGCTGAAATTTGGCATGCAGGTAGATGTTATGACGTAGGCATCCGCTAAGAAAGGATTTTGATCAATTCCCACGGGAACGGGAACCACGCGGGTGAAACCGCGGGCGCCCGCTAGTTTATTCATATGTTTCAAATGATATTGTGTGGATTGTTAATCACAACCCGAGCTTTGTTATAAGATCCGACAGCTTTGTTAAAGATCCGACACAATATTGACCAATCCGGGAGTCGAACTCAGGACCCGAGGCATGACTTACTAGACCATCAAGGAATTACAATAACGGATCTCTTAAACTCCTGATTAGGTAAACTACCCCACACCCCAAGCTGTGATGGGTGACCGTGGTAAATGGCAATGACATCTGCCAAGACAGATCGGTCCGCCATTACTTGCATTTCGTTTTTTAGAACCAGCATGATTTATGATTTCCCGAAATAAAAAAACATGGGATCTGGAGAATGCATTGGACACCTGTGGTTTTATTCCAAATAGATCTGTTTTTATGTAAATGATAAGGTCTGACTGGCAATAGCGAGCAATAGCGGCTTATTTTAACTACATAATTAGGGAGGATTGAAATATTAAATGTTAGACAAAATCACATATAAGTACTTTGATTTGACCAAAGAAGTTTGAGCACTGGTGTTATGGTAGGCAGAATTTTAATTGACATGATTACTTATAGCTCTAATTTTGATAAAAAAATCCGGTGGGGATTGTTATTTATTTTTCCGAAAATCCCCACTAAGCTGAGCTAGTTTTATTGGTGGGGATTTTCGGAAAAAAAAGTAACAATCCCCACTGGTAGGGATTTTTCGGTGGGGATTTCCGGAATAAACCGAATAAACGATAGTACCACGTGCCATCAAGCTAAAGTAAGGTTTTCAAAATGTCAGCTTTCGAATTAAACACAGAAGTTTTTTTTTTCTAAAACAAACGCAAGCTCAAACGCACATATTGCTTTTCTACGAGTAATTTGAGTTGTTTGTTCAAACGCCTATCCAAAAGTTTACCGCAAACATTTTGTTACGAGAATTTGCTAATTAATAGGCATTGTTATCTAACAAGTTTAAAATGCATACCTACTCATCCGATAAGTTTTTTAATTGAAATGCATAATTATGTTTTCTATTGATTAGTGCCAAATATTCTTTATTTGTCTTTTTTCCACGGCGAAAAGGATCACCGTGATTTTTGGTACGGGGAGCCAGAGAGTGACTTGATACGTGAGTGATACTTTTTTAGACAAAATGTGGCCTAATATTTTGTCTAAAAAAGTATCAAATTACGGGATAACACTTTACTGTGGTATCTTGTCGGACTCTGAAAAAGTAATACCACCAATCACACTCAAGGTGGAAATCGAACCAATGACCCGAACGGCTTAACATGGGCTTAACCAATGTTCCACGGAGGCTAAGATCCACGATATGGAAGAGCATACTCGTATCTTGTGATGTTTGTTATAAATGCAGGCATAAATAAAATATCTCAGGACATTATTCACACAACGCCATCTAGCCCCAAACTAAGCATTAGCTTGTGCTATGGGTGCTAGACAACGGATACATATTCCTTATATACTTAATTTTTAAATACATATTAGACATAGAAACACCCAGACCGATACAAACAGACATGTTTATGTACACTAATGTTTGTAACGTGCGGGGATCGAACCCGCGACCTCTGGTGTAATAGCCGACTTCTCGACCACTACACCAAATGGCTCGTCATGTTTGTCATAATATGCAGGCATACCAGGAGCTATGTTCCCGGACAGGCCTCAAGCTGTCCCGCGCGCTCAGTGACCGACATGTCACGTCGCAACAACGGCCTACGTGATAATCAAGGGAAATGACGCGACACAAGAGCGAAGCGGACATTATGTATTAAATTTGAAAATATTAAAACCGACTTAAAGACATTTTTACCACTGACTGAATTAATATAATATTAATTAACATATAAAATAGAATACAATAAAGGAGAATGCAAAACTTGCCTTTGTTCTTGGGCCCAAAAAAATGAAGTTAATGTGCAGAAATGAGATGTATTCTACGTGAAAGACCACACATACACCACCATTTTTATTATATTGTTACCATAATCCGTCCCAGGGGGAAAAAGTTATCGTCCATAATAATTTATTATTTTTGTATGAACTATCGAGGACACAGGACCCCCTCGCGTGGTCACCCTTATGGCTAAAATCCTGTGCAGTATTTTCACGTTTTACAAGCGCCGCTCCTATGAAGTCACGATGCGCGTGCACGGTATATTTTTCCATAAGTGATCACGCGCGGGAGACCGCGATCGAACATAAATAATTAACATAATAAACATATTTTTTTCCACTAGGACCAATTTTGTCGACACCATAGTAAAAGTTAAAGGTGTTTAATGGATCTACTTCGTAGTCTATGTCCCAAATCTGCACAATAATGTTTTTTTTTTGGGCCCAATCTTTTGCATTGTCTTATAATGTTTATTTGGCAACTTGTGCTATACATATTTTGATACCACGAGGCATCTAGGGTCTGTTGTTGTTGGGATATTTTCAGAGTCAGACTGACTAGATAAGTATGAATGTGGAAGCCAGTACACTTGAAATCAAAGGCGCGAAGATCACATGTTAGTCATCATCATCACATTAAGTGACGCTTTAAATGACTGGTTACCATCAGGTGGACTGTGTACCAGTACGTTAGTACTATTATTTATATTCTGTGGTACCAGTCTGCCAACTGATCTACTACAAAAAAGGTACTCTTAAAATGTCGTAAGGAAGTGTCCACGTCACGACATAATAAAAAGCCATGCATCAGCCATTTTGACAAACGAATTTTTAATTACTCCCTTTTTGCAGCCGCCTCGTTCTGATTGGTCGAGACGAGCCTTCAACCGCGAATGCTTCGCTTTTTGCGCTCGCTCAGGTTTCGTGGAAGAGAATTAAGTAAATAAATTTAATTTGGAATGGTTCAATTCCTCCTTTGGCTTGATTACTCGGGAACGGGTATGAAATTACTAGAAAGTATTGGTAAATTGCTTTCTGAGAGCGTTGGGATAAATAGTGTAAGGGAGTCTAATTTGGGGCTTGTTAAGTTTAAGTTTGACCGCCTCCGTGGAACAGTGGTTAAGGGTATAAAACTCGGAGGACTTGTGGGTTCGATTCCCTTGGGTCTGGTTGGTGGTAGGGCTTTATCAGAGTCCGTCTGGCTAGCCACCCCCACAGGTAAAATCTGCCGCCATGACAGCTCTGGCTGTGTTCCGGCAATATTAATGTGGGAGCCAGTACACTTGAAATCAGAGGCTCTAAGATCAGATGAGTCTACAGTCTGGCAACACATTGAGCGACGCTTCCTGGTGAAGCGTCCCTCAATGGAATAGGCCGCAGTGAGCGCTTACCATCAGGTGGGCTGCGTGCCTGTCTGTCAACTGACCTAGCTAGTATAAAAAAAAGTCTAAAAGGAAGTTATAAGTGTTCCAAATATTTTTCTACCCGGAATCGAACGCAGGACCCATTGCTAGAGCCACAAGCGAGTGTTTTCTACACGTATCGATAATGAAATAATGCGACCGGTCGACAAATGTTTAGTTATTTTCGTGGAAATATCGGTCACAGGCTGAGTCCTGGGAATTAAATGAGGACATTAAAATCGAAGTAGAGATGTGCGGTTATCGATAAAGTTTTATCGATAGCGGCCAAGAAGTAATTTCATGTAATCAGTTGATTCGTGTCCAGTAACGAATAGATAGCCATTTGAGATATCTAGATCAAATCAGTTTCAGTCTTAAGAGAATGCATTAATTTGCCGAATGGATAGTCATTTGAGAAAGCTCAAATCAGTTTCAGTCTGAAGATAATGCATTAATTTTCAATAATTAAACAGTTAAAAGTCTTATTATGGCGTACTTTTGGCGGCAATAGCAAGAGTTAAAAAAAACCAAGTTTTTTTTAATTCTAGGTCAGTTGGCAGACATGCACGCAGCCCACCTGATGGTAAGCGGCCACTGCGGCCTATTCCATTGAGGGACGCCTCATCTGAAAGCATCGCTAAATGTACTGCTAAACTGTAGGCTCATCTGATCTTCGAGCCTCTGATTTCAAGTGTACTGGCTCCCACATTAATTTTGCCGGAACACAGCCAGAGCTGTTATGGCGGCAGATTTCATCTGTGGGAATCGAACCCACGACCGTGTTTTTAAACCTGAGCAGCTTAGCCACTGTTTCACGAAGGCGGTCAAGTGTGACAACTGATCGCATACGATCAAAACTAAGTGCCTATCTGCAAACTGATATAGCAAAGTAAGTCATGCTGTCTCTTTTTTTTATTGTTTACGTTGCAATGTAAATGTTAACTAGTTTTACTAAGGCTAATAAATAAATATTTTTTAACCAACCCATTTATCGATAACATCAGTGCCCCATCACTAAAAGGCATGACTAAATAGCTCACAGCGCTTTGTGGAGACGCAATAAAACATTCACGGAAAGAAACCGCTAGCGCTGCGGATTAGCGCGGTACTGACCAGTTCTGAGAAAGAGGACTTGAAAGAGAAGAGAATTATGTAGGTAACTTGTTCTTCTAGAGCCATTTTCAGTGTTAGATACCTGGAAGGAAGTTATCTACTTTTCATCATTAATATCAGCCGAAAGACTTCCACTGATGGACATAGGCTTGCCCCAAGTATCTCCAAACGAACCTCCACCACGCTGGCCCAGTGTGGGTTGGTGGGGAACCACCAGAGTCTCGTCTGTTAATAGCAGGGTAAACCGCGTGCAGATGAGGTTGACTTGGGTCTCGATAAATGAATGTTGTACGGGACCCCTAAAAGGCCTTGATAACACCGCCTTTGATAGTTTTAGTGCAAACGACACATTTACAAGGAACTGCCATTTTTTTCACAGAAATTCAATCCGATAAGGCTTTGTGACGATCACTTAGCGACGGGTGGCGGTTCGCTTCCTGCGCTGACAATGCATTTGCATTCCTAAACACTGTTCTCACCGTGCACACTGCGGATAGTATGATGCTTGTGTTGTAGTTTAAGCTATAAGTCTATATAAATATAAAACTCAAAGGTGACTGACTGACATAGATATCTATCAACGCACAGCCCAAACCACAGGACGGATCGGGCTGAAATTTGGCGTGCAGGTAGATGTTGTGACGTAGGCATCCGCTAAGAAAGGATTTTGATCAATTCCCACGGGAACGGGAACCACGCGGGTGAAACCGCGGGCGGCCGCTAGTAGAAAATAAAAAAGGTTTACTGGTCCCGTAATTATCGAAAATATTTGGGTAGGTACTTGACTTTCTGGACTTAACAATATTCTCTAAAAAGGAATTAGAACTTTGTTAAATCATCAAACAGTAGCATTTTAAATGCTGCGTGTATGTTAGATTGGGTGCGAGATCGGGAAATATCGCTATCTATTTGGTACCTTTGTAAGCGGCAAGTTTCCGACCCCACCAGATTTCAAAAAACTTATAACTTATATAATTCTGATCGGATTAACAAACATATATCTGTTTTCGGAGAGATACAAACAACGTTATTTTTTGATAAATAATTTAGTCAAGTACCCAATTATTTTAACTGGCCTGACTCCTTGGTTTCTACTGTATTTTAATTTAATTTTCAATCTGTCAAGTAATTTCTACCGAAAAAATAAAAAAACACGTAGCCCTACGGCTTGTCCCAAGCTTTTACATTTATAATTTATCACTTAGCATCATAGTCAATATAATAAAAGAAATAAAAAAACAGTATAGCAATCGCAACGCTTGCAAAACAACATTAGCCTAAACGTGACTAATACGAAGATTTATAGCTTAGCTCCGCAACCCGGATGCGGCCGTTACAAACGCATTGACAAAACCATTTTTTGTATAGTTAATGCCAAATTCTGGTCCTTTTGAAATCCCTTGAGTAATTCGCTCACTGGTTGAATGGTGAATGTAGGTAGGTGTCAAATGATAAATGGGTTTGATTGTATGAGTAACACTTTTGTTAACTTTGAACACGCCTGAGTTCGGTTAGACTCGAAATTCAACCCATAAGGGTGTATATTTAAGGTAATTGTTTGTATCAAACTTTAATACTAAGAGTTCTAGGAAGTCTCAATGCATAGAAATTATCTTTATGACATTAATTTGTGCTAGGACGGGATTTTGCGAAATTCGAACTAAGACATTATATTTGTCAAAAACTCAAAAAGGAGAATGTTGTTTAGGATCATCAAAATCAAATAGTTATTTATGTGACTGCTGCATAATGAGGGTCATTAAAATACGAATGTGGTTTTAAAAGAATCACATGAGTATTTTAATGACTAATTATGTACAGTCACATACATAACTTTATCTTCATTCATATGATAATATGTCTATTTTATAGTCAGGATCGATGAGCAAACGCCCTACATTACCAACATAATCTGGATGTAAAAGTTAGTACTGTCATAATGACTGACGTTTGTAGTTTTTAAAATCCATAAACAATCTAGACTCGAGTTGATTTCGATTCTCAAATCGATTGTTATAATTTCAGCATCGAATTAAATGTATAGGAATGGAACATAAAATTACTAATCGACTAATTCGATAATCGAAAAAACCTATTAATTTTTACTTTTAAAGAAGACGTTCGAAATTTGAACGTAATAAAAGTATCGGTTACCGACACTAAAATGTAAACATTTCAATGCAGCCACAGATACTTATATCTAAATGTAGGTCGTTTGCTCATCGCTCCTGAATATAAAATAGACATATTATGGTATGGATGTAGATAAATATTATTTACTAACAGCCGCCTCCGCGGTTTCACCCGCGCGTAATTTCTTTTACAAATATACCCCCCTTCCCCCCATAATTTCCGTATAAAATGTACCCTATGTCACTCGGGGATAGTGTAGCTTTCCAAAAGTGAAAGATTTTTAAATTGTTTCAGTAGTTTCGGAGCCTATCCAATACAAACAAACAATCAAATGTTTCCTCTTTATAATATTAGTATACGAGGATTCAGATAGGCACCAATGACGAGCCATTTGGTGTAATGGTCGAGTAGTCGGCTATGAGGTCGCGGGTTCGATCCTCGCACGGTACAAACATTTGTGTGCATGAACGTGTCTGTTTGTATCGGTCTGGGTGTTTCTATGTATAATAAGTATCTATTTACAAAAAAAAAGTATATAAGTAATGTTTATCCGTTGTCTAGCACCCATAGCACAAGCTAATGCTTAGTTTGGGGCTAGATGGCGCTGTGTGAATAATGTCCAGAGATATTTATTTATTAATTAATGTTGCAATTATGAATTGTTAATATTCAATGTACCGAGTGACTCAACCACCGGATTCCAAATGTTATCTATCGAGAAGAATCGGCAAGAAACTTTTTGGTTGGTGGTAGGACTTTTTCAGAGTTCGCCTGGCTAGCTACCACAGGTGAAATCTGCCGCCATAACAGCTCTGGCTGTGTTCCGACAATATTAATGTGGGAGCCAGTACACTTGAAATCAGAGGCTCGAAGATCAGATGAGCCTACAGTCAGGTAGCACATTAAGCGACGCTTCCAGGCGAAGTGTCCCTCAATGGAATAGGCCGCAGTGGCCGCTTACCATCAGGGGAGCCGCGTGCCTGTCTGCCAACTGACGTTGTATAAAAAAATTATTATAGAGTGACTCTACCACCGGATTGGGAATGTTTTTATTTAAAGAGAAGAACTTGGAAGCAACTTTATAATTATTCTCAAATTATAGTCAACTAGCCTTCCGCCCGCGGTTTCACCCGCGCGTAATATCTTTTTTCAAATATCCCCCCTTCCCCCCACATTTCCAGGATCAAAAGTACCCTATTTTCACCGGGGATAGTGAAGCATTCCAACAGTGAAAGAATTATACAAATCGGTTCGGTAGTTTCAAAATTGTTATTCCCGCGGGAATGAGACGTTTCCCGTAGGAATTTTATAGCCTATGTCCTTTTCCGGGTTATAAACTATATGTGTGCCAAATTTCATCTAAATTCGTTCAGCCGTTTAGGCGTGATTGAGGAACAAACATCCAAACATCTAAACATCCAAACATCTAAACATCCAAACATCCAAACATCCAGATTTTCAGAAATCAGAAATCAGAAATCAGAAATCATTTATTGTGAAAGCTGTGTACATAGGATCTTAAAATTATGTTTAGTGTCAAAAACAGCTTACCCAAAATTGGGTGTACAATGTTTAATATGCGGAGAAAAAATAATATTAATCTTCAAAAATTATAACAAAAAATATCAACTAAATAAAATTAAATAATAAAATGGAAAATTATTATACATAATACAATACAATTCGATAAAATTAACGTTAAATAAATAATTATGAATTAAAATATTCTTGTAAATTATAAAATTCTCTATTAATTAACCATGTCTTAAGTTTTTTCTTAAATTGCTGTCCTTCAAGTGCTTTAATTTCAAGAGGTAGATGGTTAAATATTTTAACCCCATATACAAAAATGCTTTTATACATAATAGAACTTTTGTTAGATTCTGGAATACAAAAATCATGTTTATAGTTACTACGTAAATTGCTTCGATACGATGATTTTTTGTCAAAATATTGATTATTATTTTTTAAAAATAGACAAGTTTCCAATATATAGATACCGGTTAATGTAAGCAAACCATTTTTCCTAAATACAGAACGCAGTGAATCTCTTTTACACATTTTATAAACAAACCTAACACATTTTTTTTGCATGATAAATGTGGATTGGACATTTACAGAGTTTCCCCAGAAAATGACGCCATATGTTAACAATGGATACACGCTACCATAATAAGCACTTTTAGAGACCTCCGCCGATGCTATGTTTGACAAAATGGATAATGCATAGCTACAACTGGCTAACCTTTTGTTGAGTTTATTTATATGTGCTTTCCAATTAAGGTGTGAATCAATAGTAATACCAAGAAAGTTGGTATCAGTCACTTCTTCAATAATCTGACCATTGTTTATTATACTTAAGGAGCTGCTACAACTATTATAATTTTTAAATGTCAATATTTTTGTTTTATTTATATTTAATTGCAGATTTATAGATGCCAACCAAGCTTTTGCTTTGTCCAAAGTATTAGAAAGTTCAGATTTATACTCTAAGTTACTCAAATTTTCACCTGATACAAAGATAGAGGCATCATCAGCATATAGTATACATAAATGCTTTACAATCAAAGGTAGCTCATTGATATAAATGAGGAAAAATAGAGGTCCGAGAATGCTTCCTTGGGGGACTCCCAGAGATATTGTTTCAAACCCAGAACTAATTTTTTCTAATGTCTTTGAATTCTTGTTATAAGCATCAATAATTACGGACTGTTGTCTATTACACATATATGACTCCATTAATTTTAAAGCAACTCCCCTGATCCCAATATGGTCAAACTGGTTTAACTGGTTTTTCAATATTTCGCATTTATAATATTAGTAGGTTAGTAGGAAGTAGGATTTATAGTCAATTTTTTACATTTATCAGACATTTTAACATTTTTAAATAATGATTATACGCGGACGAAGCCACATGCGGGAGTTTAGTCTGTTACACAAGTAACCCTCGCCAGGCAGCCATGTTCCCGTCAATCCGCCAGTATTTACTTAGATAATTAAAATAACACTTTCTCAGGGAATGCGGGTGACGTCTGCTCGCTTTAAGGTTCAGTGAGGTTGATGCAAAAGCCTTTGGGAGTTGAGAACTGTAACAAAATATTCTTAACTAGATGCGGTTACACCCGCGCGTAATGCCTGCCCCCACATTTCCGGGATTAAAAGTACCCTATGTTCACCGGGAATAGTGTAGCTTTCCAACAGTGAAAGAATTATTCAAATCGGTTCAGAGTTTCGTAGCCTCTTTATAATATTATTAGTATTAGTATAGATTTATGTAGACTTCAGAGATGAGGGATAGTGCAAAAAAAAAACAATACCTATAATTTTCCCTCACTCTAGCTCAACTCGGAAAGTTCCGAATAAAGCTTGTTTTACAAAGAAGAACTTCGTGCTTTTGAGCTTTTCATCCACAATTTTTTATTTATTTATACTTTAATGCACAATCAATATTTGAAAAAATTCTGTAAATTCTCTAATTTTATGTTATTTTTTTAATAAAGTCGGAACGAAGATTGCATAACTCACCCTACATATTGATTGTTTTGTTATCCAGCTACCAAATGCGTTTACAATTTGTTATCATAACCTACCGGCTTATAAATATTTTACAATTATTTTAGAACCATTTTGTGACATAAGCCGCGCTCACACTTGACAGTCTTTTTTATTTGTTTTCCAAAATGGCCGCTCATTTGCGTGTATTGTTGCGCGGGAGCGGATCAAAATGTTGCTAGCGAGTGGAACGGACATAATATTTTGTGTTTTTATACTAATACCGGCGGCAGCCGTGGTAGGCCGTTTATAATACTACATCAGCTGGCAGAAAGACGAACGCAGTATTTAATAGCATAATAGCTGCGTTGACGCAGCGCCGACGCAGCGCTCTTGTAGCATTCATTGCGGGACGTAACTTCAGAGGCTATACACTCGCACCGACCCTGTAACTTAGAGGAAAAATATAAAGTTTCCTGCAAAAAAAAGTTCCTCCTACCGCCAACACCATGGCGGCTCCAATTGAGCTCTGGGACCTTACTCCCCGACAGAAACACGTCATCTTCTGTAAGGTGGAGTTACTTCCCCAGAAGAGTTGCTAATTCAGTATACTATACGTCTGTTACTACTATCCCATATAGGGCAGTGAAAAATATTGCCCACCATAAATATAAATAAATAAATATCTCTGGACAGTATTCACACAGCGCCATCTAGCCCCAAATGGGTGCCAGGCAACGGATAAACATTACTTATATACTTTTTTTTTGTAAATACATACACATTATACATAGAAACACCCAGACCGATACAAACAGACATGTTCATGCACACAAATGTCTGTACCGTGCGGGGATCGAACCCGCGACCTTTGGTGTAATAGCCGACTTCTCGACCATTACACCAAATGGCTCGACCATAATTTGAACCTTAGGCACTTGTAATACCAGCGAATACCAATGAAAAATGTCAACTGCCTATACCATTTGATTTAAGGGTCATAAAATGAATCTTTAGAAAATGTCCATTTCACTCGTGAGCAACTAGCCCACTCTGTGTACACAGGACAAAACTACGGCGTTCTGTACAGCAACAGGAACGCCAACGCTTTGGGTTTTGTTCCCGGGTGAGGCAAGGCGGAAATATGACGCTAGAAATATTGTCTCCAAGATATATCCGGTCGATCCGGCTCGAAGGACCATGTACAGAATTGTACTATTTTACCTAGCTACTCCACTGCTTGCACTAAATTTAATGATAACAAGTTTTATAAAGACTCATTTTGTTCAAAATAACTGTAATAGAGAAGTTCAATATATTAGTCTTAGCTAACTAAACATTTCAGAAAATAACAACAATCATGAAATGTGCATTTTCCGAACAAAAAACTAATCACAATGTTTCATTGCGACACGGGATTTGAACCTAGGACCACTGGAGCTTGGAAAGTGCTGTGGATCCTCGGCTTCTATTTGAAAAACCACAGAGTCCCCATTTTGGTCTATTGGATTAGGTACTGGGCCCAGATCTCGCTGTCCTGGGCTCAATTCCCGGGTGAAGCTAACTTTGTATCGATTTACGAAGCTCGGGTAATTCACCAATCCGCATTTGGCAAGCGTGGTGATTAAGCCAGTACCCATCATTGTAGTGATAACTTGATTTCTAGGATGGAGGCTTTTGCCCTGCAGTGGGACATTAATAGGCTGATACAACAATACCCCACGCAAGGTAGCATAGCTCACTGCAATAATTCTTCATTTTCTCCTGTCACAACCAATTTAAATTTCTCTTAATTGCCGCCATTTATCAACCATATTAAGCTCATCATTTGTTCTTTAATAAATTAGACTTCAAAAATAATTTGAATCCAAAAAACAGCCAGAGTCAATACCAAGAATAGACGATTGCGCGGGAAAAATGAAAAGACGCCGCAAAATTTTTCCAAAATGGCTGCCGAAAAAAATTACGGTCATAATACTGCTCTGTGGTTTTAGACGATCTTGTCGGAAAGTCGACTTTATTATGTAAAGGATAGGGAGGAAAATAGCTTGGGTTGGTTTGAACGGAATGTAAAAATTGTTGTCAGAATAGGGATGGGGTAAGTTGGAAATCTTTCGATTATAATAACTGATTTGGAGCTCAGTTTTTTTATTGAATTATTACAGTGGCATGGAGCGGTGATGTTAAGCGGCCACTGTGGCCTAATCCATTGAGGGACACAACCAGGAAGCGTCGTTTAAGTGCTGCCACAATGTAGGCTTGTCTGTTCTTTGAGCCTCTTCATTTCAAGTGGTTCCCACATTTTATTGCAGAATGGTACACAGCCAGAGCTGTTATGGCGGCAGATTTTACCTACAAGGGGTAGTGATTGGGTGGTAGCTAGCCAGTAGCCACTCGGGCTCTGAAAAAACCTCCTACCACCCATCAGATCCAAAGAGGGAATCAAATTCACGACCTCCGGGTTTTTATTTCTGAGAGCGGTATATCCTCTATTCCGGAGGTGAATCAAATCTGTGCGTGTAATTTTAAAACGTTTGCATTTTTTGTGTGTCTCTTAAAATTATTATCAGGAATAGGTTTATACAATTTTCAACAAAACTATTATTTCTTTCATTAGGCATACCATCCGTGAAAAGCCGGGGCGAACAGCTAGTCAATAAACTAAGTAGTTACTGCCTGGCGGTGCCAGACAGTAAGTGCTTAGTTACTGTTTGGCACTGAACTGCCTAAGGGCAGACGTGGCGCTTACCATCAGGTGTACGATCTGCTCTTTTTGTTACACATTGCAATAAAAAAAAAGTAAAGAAAAAACCTAAAAGCACTGACTTTGGAAGTCGAAATAAGAATTTCATCGATTCGATTAAACACGAAAAAGATTCGCAATATACCCCATCACTATTAAGCAGGCCAATTAAAAAAATCCAAAGAACAAAAAAGTAAAATTGACAGAAAGGACGCGACCACGAAATGCCTCCGAGATGTATTTAGTCGCATTTAACATATGTCGAATTGTATGATTAAGCCCACATGTGTGTTGCTACGTTAATTATCTGAGCCAGTGTGCGCTTGATGTCATAGAATAAGAACGCAGATGTGACACTCGAATGGCAAAATGCCTCTTCTTTCTCTGAGCGTTTCTGCCCTGAACTAGTCAAGTTCGATAATAGCACTTATGCCCCCGACATACGAGCGGTAAAAAGTCCAAAGTGTTACGTCTGACATGCTTTTGACTGTACGTTAGCACCATGATCCAAGATCTGGCAAGTCCAGTTAGTCCATTGTAGCGACTGCCGTCTGACCTACGTAACCGTTTTGGGGTCACCAGAAATAATACACGTACGCTGGTTCGTAAATTCGTATATTTCAATGCACATCGGTACACACACAACAAATGGTTTTTAATGTTATACACAATTATAAGATTTTATCAGCTTGGTCGGAGACAAATTGGAGCTTCAAATTTTCTTGTGGCTCAACTGTTTTTCCATTGACAGAGGTCACGTGACCGCCACACATAGACTCAATGCGACTCTATGCCGCCACACCGTCAACAGGAGAATCAGACTAATGGGAACATAGCTCTATAGCCCTGCCTCAGACCAAATAAAAAACCAAGACGGAACCTCCCGAATAACGCTCTGAAGCCAATAAAAACTACGTCAGACGTAGTTTTGTTACATGTGTGTGCGTGTCACAGCCAATCACAGAGCGCGAGGGTCACATTGCATTCACCGGCACGCACACATCGAATGCAAAAAACTGGCTTCAGTGCGTTGTTCGGGAGGTTCTGTCTTGGTTTTTTATTTGGTCTGAGAGCCCTGCCAGCTTGGAATCTCACTGCGGCGTTTCTTCACGATGTTTTGCAATGTTCAACGATGTGAGGAAACCTGCTCAGTCGAATGGTTGTGTACCCATGATCTAATTGGTCTAGTTCCCCTGTTAAGGGTTACGGAGGTCAGATGACAGTCGCTGCAATGTAATAACTGAACTCTTCAAATCTTGGATCATGATGGAATCGTATCCTAACTAGTTCGGGACAAACGCTCAGAGAAATAAAGGAGTGTATTCAAGAGAATAGGTACAAACTACAAAGCTATCCGACTCCTCTACAACAATTTACTCTATGGCCAAAGTTCCACATATGTCGCGTTGTTTGTCAGCCATTTTGATGAATGCACTAGGCATCGCAACCCGGCTTTGTCTACTAAAAGCCAGTTATGGCTGTTATATCATTGTCGAGGGTAATTTTCATTAATTTATTGTTGTTTTGTAACCTATTATTTTTATTTACGATGTGACGGACCAATTATCTACTATTAGGTACATTTATTGCTGGCATTGTGATGAATATTTTTTTTATCACTAGCGATGCACGTAGTTTTGATTGCATAGAATGCCATATCCCAATCTAAACTTCACTAATATAATAAAGAGGAAGGATTTGATTGTTTGTTTGTATTGAATAGGTTTCGAATTTGCTGAACCGATTTGGAATTATTTTTTTACTGTTGAAAAGCTACACTATCCCCGGGTGACATAGGATATTTTTGATCCCGGAAATGTGGGGGGAATGGGGGTATACCTAATTGAATTGAGAAATTGCGGGCGGAAGGCTAGTGAAAGATAAAAGTAAAGTATCAGCCTATTAGTCCCATTGCTGGGCAAAGGCCCCCATCTTTGAAATCAAGTTATCGTTACCATTATGGGTAGGTTAGGTACTGGCTTGAAAAATGGCTGGTCAATAGCCACAGGGTTGGCACCGGCTCGTCCCGATCGGGTGGAAAGGAGAAACCGGGGGAGTTTAGTGGGTAGTGTGACGAACGCCTCTAGTCTGGAGCCCCACACACGGCCGCAGGGGGGCAAACCGGAATGGGGGCATAACGGCCGGACCCGGCGACGGGGTCCGGCCGTTATGCCCCCATTCTGGTTTGCCCCCGGCCGGTATGCCCCCACAATTTTAAGTAAATTTGTTCCAGTTTGCCGTTAAACCGTGGGGGCATACCGGCCGGGGGCAAACCGGAATGGGGGCATAACGGCCGGACCCAGGCGACGCAGCCTGATTGTGTTCTCCTCCGCCGAAAACAAGAGGTTTTGAGTTCCGTTCTCGGTTGAGGCAAAACTGTTAGATTGTTTGTCATGATCTCATTAACATCCAAAAATTTAAGTCCCGTCAAAAAACGTCTATTAATTAAATGATTTTCATTATAATCGACTTTTTGTCACACTTTTATCTGTGACAAACTTAACCCACAAATTAGTGACGGAATTATCAAAAAAGGATCAAAGGAAAAATAAATAATGAATTCTTACAATCAGACGAAAGAATTTTATTATGCATAAGTTATTCCATACGAAAATCTACCTTTTTACTCACGAAATAGGGTTGAAACAGAAACAGGTGTCATAAACAAACATATTTGAGCATAAACAATGAGTGTTTGACGACATTTTTTTTAATTACTCCTATTTACCATAGACTGATGGGAAGTGTTAGCATTTTTTCCTTTGCTACGGTTGTAAAGCGGAATTTTAAAAAGTAACTCTGTAGATTATGGTCGCAATAAAAAAAGGACCACCGACTCTTATATGAGAAGGGTTTACAGGGTGTTTTTTTGTGTATAACTGCTTCCGTAGCGGAAAAAACAGCGCCAAGGTTCCAAGTTGTGTGACCGCCTCCGTGGAACAGTGGCTAAGCCGTTTGGGTAAAAAAACACGGAGGTCGTGGGTTCGATTCCCGCTTGGGTCTGGTTGGTGGAAGGGCTTTTTCATAGTCCGGCTGGCTAGCTACCCCCACAGGTGAAATCTTCCGCCATAACAGCTCTGGCTGTGTTTCGGCAATATTAATCTGGGAGCCAGTACACTTGAAATCAGAGGCTTGAAGATCAGATGAGTCTACCGTCTGGCAGCACATTGAGGGACTTTCCAGGTGAAGCGTCCCTCAATGGAATAGGTCGAAGTGGCCGCTCCCCATCAGGTGGGCTGCGTGCCTGTCTGCCAACTGACATGGTATAAAAAACAATCGATTAAAAGAATATTTAGTATAATCAATACTAGAAGAAAATCAATGGGTGGACTAAGGTCTCGGTAGCATACCTGGTAGTGCACTCGCCCAGACAGCGAGGGGCACTAGTTGGAGTCCCGCCTGATACCTGGACAAATTTATTTTTTCTAATATATTAATGTAAAATAATAATAATGTCCTCCTAGCCGATTCGGCTATGGCGGCCAATCTTTTACGATCAGCCAACTACGCAGGATATATTATAGTGCACAAGTGAGTGCGCAAGCACAGGTGCACTCCCTATTCCCTCACTCTCATAGCACGGTGGGACAGCAGTCTGACACGACCGAAGAGAGATCAGGCGCAGGACCAACGGCTTAACGTGCCTTCCGAAGCACGGAATCATCATTCTTTTCAGACATTCAGGTGATTCAAGCCTGCAATGTCCTAACCAAACTGAAACATTCACACAAAGTGATGCTTCCCACGGGCTTCGAACCCACGACCTCCGGGTATTAGAGCCCAACGCTCTAACCACTGTACCACGGAGGCAGTTTAATTTATTAATGTAAAATAATACGCCATTAAGCTGACAAATGCTTTAATTTATAACAATAATTTATATAGTTATCGTGTTTGGACTAGGCGGTGTGATTCATTTAAAACCAGACCTTTTTAAGTAAGGTAGAGCTAATGGATCCACCCGAATGAGGCACTGGTCTGGGGAAGTAACTCTACCTTACAGAAGACCTTACCTTAGTAGTGGTAGAGCCACCTGTTTTACAGTACGAATGGGCCGGCTCGTCCGGGGAAGCACCACCCTCTCACATAACACCAGCGTGAAATAATAGTGACTACTATTGTGTTTCATCTTGTTTGTGAGAGTGCCGGAGGCCGACATACACCCCCCATACCCCCATAGGCCGGCAACGCATCTGATCCCTCTGGTGTTGCAGATGTCCATGGGCGGCGGTGATTGCTTACCATCAGGCGACCCGCTGGTTCGTTTGCTGTCTCTGACATATCATATCGGTCTGAGTGTTTCTATTTGTATATGTATGGGTTATTATTTATATAATAAAAAACGTAAGTTTTGGCTAGATAGCACTGTATGGCTAAAGTCGAAAGATATTTTATTTTTAATACAAATATATTAGAAAAAAATCAATTTGTCCAGGTATCAAAACCACGTCCCTCGCTGTCCGGGCGAGTGCACTACCAACTATGCTACCGAGACCTTAGTGGAATTTTTTCTAATATATTTGTATTAATATCGCCATTAAGCAGGCAATATGCTTTAAAATTATAAAAAAAAAAAAAATATTTTTATTGAAAAAAAAAGATACTTTACAAAACACCCTGTATACACCTCAGCGTACAAACACGACACATACGTGCGACATTCGTGGACAAACATACGGACAACACGACCGTACTAACTAATACGTAAAACAAAACTCGGTTGTGAGAGTCACACCTCACTAGAAATATGGGATTGGAAAATCATCTTCAATAGGTAAGGTCAGTGGGTAAAGTTCCGGGTTCGGTTACCCGTCTAGGCAATTCAAGGAGTGGTCAAAATAGGGTTAGAATATAAAGGTATAAGAACAGTTAAGTCAGTTGGCAGACAGACACGCAGTCTACCTGATGGTAAGCGGCCACTGCGGCCTATTCCATTGAGGGACACTTTGCCTGGAAGCGTCGCTCAATGTGCTGCTAGATTGTACACTCATCTGATCTTCGAGCCTCTGATTTCAAGTGTACTGGCTCCCATATTAATTAGCCACTGTTCCACGGAGGCGGCCAAAACACAGCCAAAGCTGTTACGGTGGCAGATTTCAACTGTGGAGGTAGTAGCTAGCCATTCGGACTCCGAAAAAGTCCTACTACCAATCACACCTAAGGCAGGAATCGAACTCACGACCTCCAGGTTTAAAACCCAAGCGACCTAGCCACTGTTCAACGGAGGCGGTCAAAATGAAGATCAAGGCGATTTCATATAATGGAAGGCTAGAGAATCTTCTATACTGGGCCGTCTAGGCGGGTACTACCGCAGTACCAGATATTTTCCCGTGAAATAGAAGTGTGTCAAGCACTTCTGTGTTTCGGGGAAAGGGCACTGAAGCTAGTGAAATTACTGGGTATATGAGACCTAATAACTGTCGTCTCGGTGTAGCGGGCGCAGGGCGGTGCCAGACAGTAACTGCTTAGTTACTTTTTGGCACTGAACTGTCTAAGGGCAGACGTGGCGCTTACCATCAGGTGTACGATCTGCTCGTCTTGTTACACATTGCAATAAAAAAAAATAATAATAACAATACATTTCTATAAAATACAAAAAAAGCGCCAAAACCATCTGTCAACAAACACCTTTTCGGACCGAAATTCAAAAATAGAACCATAGTCTGTTCCACAGATTAGTTTCGAATTTCGGATTCTGATTGACAAACTTATCATTGCCAAATATAATGGCGCTAGTGACCATACAAATACAATAATTTTGTATGGAATATTTAGTTCCTATTTTGGCCGCTAGTAAATTTAAGTTTGTGAATGGAATAAAAGAGGATTTTGACGGATTCTGTCTTTGTTAAGACGCAATTGTATCTTGAATATTAGCAGGCTATTAAAGTCTTTAACTTTATAGTACTAAAGATGAAAATTGCATGGATTTTTATCGTTTTTCTAAAGAAATACGACGCGTCGTACTAATCCTATGTGAATAGATTTTTTTTTCTTTGCATTTTTTGCTCAAAGAATTCTCGTATTGCTCCAAATAATGTGTATTGAAAATAAAGTTTTATATTTTTTTGGTAAGAGTTTTTGCGAAATCCGTAATTGAATTTCAAACCTCATTTTGTACTTGAATTTGAAAGGTGCCGAATGTTCAATCATCGAATAGAAATCGTTGATTTCGAAGTTACAGACAACTTTGCAATCAAACAAACAAATAATATGAGAAAATTATTTTATTTACATTACATGCCTCTATGGTCTAGTGGTTTAAGTGGGCCGAGATCTCGGGGTACTGGGTTCAATTCGAGTCGAGCTATCTTTTTGTCGGTTGATCTCGCGGAACTGGGTTTAATTCCCGGGTCGAGCTAACTTTGTGTCGGTTTTTCGGACACAGCTCGGGTTTGTGATCACCAATCCGCATTTGGCAAGCGTGGTGATTAAGCCAGTACCCATCATTGTAACGACAACTTGATTTCAAGGATGGAGGCCTTTAGATAGATAGATATTCTTTATTGCTCATTTACATAGAAAACATGTAACACAAATACAACTGTGGGGTGTACAATACAGGCGGACTTATCGCTAATAGCGATCTCTTCCAGTCAACCTAGGATAGCCTTTGCCCTACAGTGGGAAATAAATAGGCAAAACTCTACTTTTTTCTTTTTTATTAGAAATAAATGAAAGCACAACTTACTTAACTTTTGTAAGTATGTACGTATGTTTGTATGTATTTTCAAAAAAAGTATATAAGTAATGTTTACTTATTATCTGGCACCAATAGACAAGCTATGCTTACCTTGGGGCTAGATGGCGCTGTCTGAATTATGTCCAAAAATATTTATTTATATTTATTCTACGCAGACGAACTCACGTGCAAAACCTAGTATCGCCTAAGTGCATAATAAATAAATATTGATCCAAGCGGCTTAGATCGAGCTAAAACATGTTAATTCTAAGATAGTCGCTCCAAACGTCAATGAGATAATATAACAACCGAACGTGGATTATAATTGGTTATAAATATAAAATGGACTCATGTTTTGCCACGGGGGTAATTATAGCTCAGGGTTGCCAAAGAAAACTTTCGCCGACTTGCTGACAACTCATTTTTTTAATACTTTTTTTTTATTGCAATGTGTAACAAGACGAGCAGTTCGTACACCTGATGGTAAGCGCCACGTCTGCCCTTAGACAGTTCAGTGCCAAACAGTAACTAAGCAGTTACTGTCTGGCACCGCCCTGCGCCCGCTACACCGAGACGACAGTTATTAGGTCTCATATACCCAGTAATTTCACTAGCTTCAGTGCCCTTTCCCCGAAACACAGAAGTGCTTGACACACTTCTATTTAATGGGAAAATATCTGGCACTGCGGTGGTACCCCAGTAGGTACAGGAACCTACCATCTGGTAAAACTTGCTTGCTGACAACTTATTTTTTTATACTAGACTAGCCTTCCGCCCGCGGTTTCACCCGCGCGTAAATTCTTATTTCAAATTTTCCCCCCCTTTCCACATTTCCGGGATCAAAAGTACACTATGTCACCCGGGGATAGTGTAGCTTTCAACAGTGAAAGAATTATTCAAACGGTTCAGTAGCTTCGGAGCCTATTCAATACAAACAAACAAACAATCAAATCTTTCCTTTTTTATAATTTAGTAAAGATGAAGGCCTTTCTCCTGCAGTGAGACATAAAATAGGCTGATAATTAGTTTTTAAAAACTGAGATTTTATTTGTTCAACGTTTGCAAGCCCTAAAATCTTTACGATGCAATAAAATGAAAGATATATATTTCAGAGGTGACAAGTAATTCAACATAACGAACTTATATTATAACTATTTTAATATTAATGATTAGCTCGCGAATTGTGCCGGGTAGAATATGTTGGGCCAAGTTCTATAATTTTCTTTACTAATTGAAGCTGTTCGGTACTTAGAACAAATTTTTTTTATATCCTATGTCAGTTAGCAGACAGACACGCAGCCCACCTGATGGTAAGCGGCCACTGCGGCCTATTCCATTGAGCGACGCTTCACCAAGAAGCGTCGCTCAATGTGCTGCATTTGATTTCAAGTGTGTGTTGTAATTTAAATTAAAAAGAGTCATTGTGTCCGAATATAGTGTCCGAATTGTCAGCGAGTTGCAATGTCACTGGCAATAAGATTTTTTTTAAATTATCACGATGTCAAATGTGGAAATATTATACACTTATAATATACATAGAAGCTCATACAAGGGCTCTATACAACTCCATACTGCCATACTGCCTGAGGCAGTATGGCACAGAGTACAGTGGTTAGAGCGTTGGGCTCTAATACCCGGAGGTTGTGGGTTTTAATCTCGCGGGGAGCATCACTTTGTGTGAATGTTTCCAGTTTGGTTAGGACATTGCAGGCTTGAATCACCTGAATGTCTGAAAAGAATGATGATTCCGTGCTTCGGAAGGCACGTTAAGCCGTTGATCCTGCGCCTGATCTCTCTTCGGTCGTGTCAGACTGCTGTCCCACCGTGTAATGAGAGTGTAGGAATAGGGAGTGCACCTGTGCTTGCGCACTCACTTGTGCACTATAATATATCCTGCGTAGTTGGCTGATCGTAAAAGATTGGCCGCCGTAGCCGAATCGGCTAGGAGGACATTATTTATTACAACTCCAATACTCCATACAGGCCCCAGCAAACTTCTTGAACATCGGATGGGAATTGCGCAAAACACGAATTTTGACACGCCTGCGCCCTATTGGTAAATAAAAAATATTATAGAAACAATACAAGGGTTCCATACAACTCTATACCAAGATAGAGACGAGGGCGCCACACCACAGAAATCTAAATAATTATTTAGATTTCTGTGCGCCACACATAGTTAAAAATTTAACTTACAACCTCTAATTTTTTAAACCCCACCATTATATTTTTAATGTTATTTATTTTTGTCACTTGTGTCAACCATGTTTTTACTAACATTATTTTTAATTTTCAATTGTTTTTTCCTTGTGTTACTAACATATATTATTATATGGATTCCAATTATCTGAAATAAACTATTTTTATTTTATTTATTATTCCACAGTGTTGGTTTTTAAGCCCACCGTAGTCTACAAAGAATTGTCAGGAATTCCTCACATCGAAACCGCCGTGGGACTTTATAAAAATAACCTCGCGAACTTAACAAGCAATACAAAATACAAATAAGCCTTACCCTTCATTCAATCTTTAATCATCTTTTTTCCCCAACCCTTCGGATTGACTACCAAAGGACTGATTCAAAAAAAATCCTTTGAATCCGTGTGACTGGCTCTAACTAACCGAATTCAATGCTTCGTCAAAACTAGAAAAGAAAAAAAAGTTATCTGAGTTGCACTCGAACGTAGTCGGTTCCGTACAATTTTTTTGGTTATAGTTGTGGAGGGCTGGTCACAAGGCTGGCACCGGCTCGTCCCAATCGGGTGTGAAGGGGAAACCGGAGGAGTTTAGTGGGTAGTGGACGCTTTACTCTCGAGTTCCACACACGGCCGCAGGTCTAGCTAGCCTACGGGTATGGTGCATAAATGCATTGTCCTCAAGAAAATAATAGTTGTGGAATTCCGACTGACTAGCTACCACAGGTGAAATCTGCCGCCATAACAGCTCTGGCTGTGTTTCTGCAATATTAATGTAGGAGCCAGTACACTTGAAACCTAGGGCTCGAAGATCAACGCCTACAGTGCGGCCGTGGAACAGGCCGCAGTGGCCGCTGACCGTCAGGTGGGCTGCGTGCCTGTCTGCAAACTAAACGTAAAAGGATAAAAAAAAATATTAGCTTCAATTTTCGACCCCCTATTAAACTCTCAAGTATTGTTTTTAGACACGGCATAAACTTGACATTAATTTAGAAGGATTTCGTAATTTATTTCTCAGATATCTTTTGCCAATTTAAAAACACAAAACAGCCGCAATGATGACGAGTACAAGGAACTTACTTGACACCGCTTAAACTAGGCTTTATTTTAGTACATTTGTCATCTTAAAGAGTATGTAGACATCAGTATTAATATGCATGTATTTCCATTCGTTCCGTAATAAAAGGTCGTGACAGAGAAACTGACAAACGAACAACAAAACGATCTTTAGTACGGAACCCTAAAAAGTCACATTTCAAAAGAGTTCCAGGTTCACATTTCAAACCAATGACCAGTGTAATCTGAACTCTACTACGGAAAAAACTTCCTTTTAAACGTTCATTTTCGACCGAAACGACAGGTCTACTTTTATTGGTAGATTTATTGTATCGACCAGAATATATTGAGCTCTGTTAGTGAAGGAAAATCTCCTTATTTGTCCCAATTTGTTTGTAAAAAGAGACGGAGGGAAGGTGAAGTTATACTGGATTTTTACGCACGTAACTTAATTTAAAGAAATAACATTGAAATTTTAACCGATGTTAAGTGGATCAGATGTGTTAGTTAATGGTCAATTGGGTCTACATAACTCCTTAATACGAATTAAAAAAATAGTAAATGAGATGGAATTGGGTATTTGGCTGACTGGATGACGCATTGGGCTCAAAAAAAATCCTATCACTAATAAGACTCAGGGCGGGAATCGAACCTATGACCTCTGGGTTTTATGACCCGAGCGGGTTAAACACTGTTCCATGAAGACTGTCAGAACGAAAGGTATTAATAATATTTACAAAAGGTTCAAAAGATATAAATATGTTCCAACTGGTCTAGTTTTGACCGCCTCCGTGGAACAGTGGCTAAGCCGCTCGGGTATAAAACCCGGAGGTCGTGGGTTCGATTCCCGCCTTGGGTCTGGTTGGTGGTAGGGCTTTTTCAGAGTCCGACTGGCTAGCTACCGCAGGTGAAATCTGCCGCCATAACAGCTGTGGCTGTGTTCCGGCCAAATTAATGTGGGAGCCAGTACACTGTCTTGAAATCAGAGGCTCGAAGATCATATGAGTCTACAGTCTGGCAGCACATTGAGCGACGCTTTCATACGAAGCGTCCCCCAAAGGAATATGCCGCAGTGGCCGCTTACCATCAGGTGGGCTGCGTGCCTGTCTGCCAACTGACCAAGTGTAAAAAAACATACACGTTCATGCACAATCTTTGTACCGTGCGGGGATCGAACCCGCGACCTCTTGTAATATCCGACTTCCAACCGACTTCCCACCATTTAATCGGTCGGTCAAAATATAGTCAGTATTTGTTTACATTAGTATTGGTTACAAAAAAAAAGACTAAAGTTATGCCCCGGCGTTTCTCGTCCATCGGCCACGCTTCGATGCTTTGACGGACAGACGACCGAACGTATTTGATACTTGTATACTTTTTTGACGTTTTATTAAACTGGTCGATATCTGAGAAATAGGTGACGTCAGAAGTCAGTGCTGTAGGGCATCTTATTTGATTGATTAGTTATAACAACTAATCAAAGGATTTCGTAAGTTTTAAAGCAATTAAAATGTAAAAAAAAAGTCTCTGCCAATGGGGCCCTGGGTTCAATTCCCAGGTAACCGCCGGTTCACACATGTCTCCGTTTTACTGTTTCGTTTTATCGTGTACGTGTTTTTTCATCGATGGCGTATGTAGTTGTATGAGCGACTTCACACATGGCACAGGATTCTGTATACAGTAATACATGCGCCATCGACGAAAAAAAACGTACACGATAAAACGGAACAGTAAAACGGAGCATGTGTGAACCGGGCGTAGGCGAAAATTGTGTAAATGTGTGTCTTTCGAAGTAAGCTCGAATTTGTAATTACCATTCTACATTTGGTAAGGGTGATTTAGCCATCATTTTGACAAATACTTGATTTCAATTAAACATAATGTAGGCCTATGCCCTGCAGTGGGACATTACACTTTTACTTTACACTAAGAATTTACTTCAAAATAATAAATAGTTATCGTAAAACATTTGCAATACGAAAAAGTCCGTTTCTATAGTCTGGGTGTTTCTATATATAATATGGATATATATTAAAAAATGAGGTTCGTTTTTTTTTTTAATTTTAATTTGTCCGTTATCTAGCATGGTTGCGTGCTGGATAGCGCTGTGCAAAAGCTCGAGCTGTGTTCGAAAAATCCTACACAAAATTTGCCCAACCTGGGAATCGAACGCAGGACCCCGAGATCATGACTCGGTAATTAAGCCACTATAGCATCGAAGCTTTATAATAATAATAATAAATTATATTCTCGACATCTCTTTGGTTAAAAATATCATTGGATCATCATAATTATGTATTCTCGTACCTAATATTATAAAGAGGGAGTAGCTCCGAAACTACTGAAACGATTTGAAAAATTCTTTCACTGCTGGAAAGCTATACTATCCCCGAGTGACAAGGGGTACTTTTGATCCCAAAAATGTGGGGGGAAGGGGGTATAATTGACAAAAGAAATTACGCGGGTGAAAGCACGGAGGCGACCGCAATCTATACTAGATTATAAAGAGGAAAGATTGATTGTTTGTTTGAATTGAATAGGCTCCGAAACTACTGAACCGATTTGAATATTTTTTTCACTGTTGGATAGCTACACTATCCCCGGTGAACATAGGGTAGGTACTTTTGATCCCGGAAATGTGATAAGTTATAAAGGTCAACTATCAAGACTGCTGCGTCGTAGTAGAGCGTCTCTATAGACGGTGATTATTTATTTTGATTAATTAGAGTCAGTTTGTGGATTACCAGCGATCGGTCGGGGACCAAAACTCCATGCTTTGTGTTTTTAGACCTCTTAGGGATCCTTAGGAATGACATGTAGAAACCATAGTATTAAATAATTTAAAAAGCGCAATAAATAGTTTTTATACAGTAACTATACCAATTACAGTTTTAAAATGCCTGTAATATGAGTACCTATATCTGTTTAAAATTAAATTTTCTTATTTTGTTTTTATTACAGAAAACTGTATGACTTGGTAGTTAAATATAGAGTAATAGAGATTGTATTGATATAATTGTTGTAATACTTTGGCGATTCAAAAGAGTAACTAGCGAGTTTCTTGCCGGTTCTTCTCGTTAGATAACAACATTCCGATTCCGGTGGTAGAGTCACTATGTTACATTGATAAATTGACGATTCATAAGTCTCTGAGGCCTACATGAATATACTCGTAGTTATTTATGTGACTGTTGCATAATGAGGGTCATTAAAATACGAATGTGGTTTTATGAAACGAACGAAGTGAGTTTCATAAAAGGATCACAATTGAGTATTTTAATGCCTAATTATGTACAGTCACATACATAACTTTATCTTCATTCATACGATAAATGTCTATTTTAAAGTCAGGATCGATGTGAAACCGCGTGGAATATAATCCGTAGTACCAGGAGAGCAGAGAAGAACAAGAAGCTAGGCTAGCTCGCGTCTTTTAAATCACGCTGCGGTTATGCTCTCCTGGTACCTTTGAAAATACATCAAGATGTTTTGCTTACATATGTTAGCTTCAAATCCATTAATTTTTACTTTTTAAGAAGACGTTCGAAATTTGAACGTGATTAAAGTATCGGTTACCGATACTAAAATGTAAACATTACGATGCAGCCACAGATACTTATATCTAAATGTAGGGCGTTTGCTCATCGCTCCTGACTATAAAATAGACATATTATGGTATGGATGTAGATAAAGAATATTTTGATGTTGAATAATATAATTATGTATCTGAAACAAAATCGGATAGGGAATGATCAAAAGAAAAAGTTCAACGGAATGGTTACTAAGTGTGTGTTTGTTTACTAACATTCTCTGATTTTACGTGATTTAACATTCTCTTGAAGTAACCTTTTCAGTGTTTTTTTGAGAATAATGTTTAATTATTATACGGAACCAATACTTGATAATACACTAGCTCTTAGCCCATTCTTTGCCCGCCTATGCGAGGATTACTATCTAATACAAATACTTGTCCTCAGACATAAAATTACAATACTTAGCCATAGACGGGAGGGGCCAGGTTCGATGCTCTGTTTAAGTACGAGATTGATTTTGGACATTTGTACTTATTAATCTGTACTAATATTATAAATGCGAAAGTAACTGTTACCATTAGGCTTTAAATGCTGAACCGATTTGGATGTTCTCTTTCAAATGTTACATCTGATGGTAAATTGGTATAGCCCTCGCCATATTGCGGAAAAATATTGGAACTAATTTCTGTGGCAACAATGAAATAAAAACACAATAAGATGTCATTCATTACTATCTGTCAAAGTATGATTTCAATTGTCAACCGTGGCTTGTTAAATATTTCTTGGATATTGTAAATTGTTTGTGAGTATAACCATAGCAACCAAGTGTTGCTATCCATAGTTAATGTGGCGTCTCCAGAGCAGGTTTTTTATTTTCTTGGTCAGGCTTTAAGTGATCACAACTGCCTAAACGACTAGGGTCATAAGTGCGTTGCCCGCCTTTGTAAAACTATATTTTTTTTTATACTAGATCAGTTGGAAGACAGGCACGCAGTCCACCTAATGGTAAACGGCTACTGCGGCCTATTCCATTGAGAGCCACTTTCACCAAGAAGCGTCGTTCAATGTGCTGTCAGACTGTAGGCTCATCTGATCTTCGAGCTTTTGATTTAAAGTTTTCCAGAGTCCGACTGGCTAGCTACTACCCCCAAAGGTGAAATCTGCCGCCATAACAGCTATGGCTGTGTTCCGGCAGTAATGTGGGAGCCAGTAAACTTGAAATCAAAGGCTCGAAGATCAGATGAGCCTACAGTCTGGCAGCACATTGAGCGACGCTTCCTGGTGAAGCGTCCCTCAGTGGGATAGGCCGCAGTGGCCTCTTACCATCAGGTGGGCTGCGTGCCTGTCTCCCAACTGATTAAGCACAACAAAACTTCGTTAGTTATTAAAACCTGACGTAGGAAGTTAATCATTATCTTATATTAACGGAAAATTTCACAGTTTTTGTATGTATGGTGTTAAGACCATAAATATTTTACCATAACCACGACATTTGTCAAAATGTGTGTATGTCAGAAGCTCTCGTACAATGTCATAATATGGAAAAAGCTGCGAAAACAACGTTATCACAAATTAATGCTAATTTTTATACAAGTGGAATTTAACGGCTGCGTCGAAAAAGCTCATAAGTAACAATTTTAACTTTTTTCTTTTTTCGTTATTGTGAGTGGCCTGATGCGCTTTTTATGTTACTAGTGTTTGACTAGTTTGATGGTGCATTTGGTGCACCCAATGCGTTTGAACTCCACTCAGGACAAACATTTATGTGACAGGCATTTTTAATTGTTCTGTGTCTGGATTACTTGTATTTAATCAACAGTAATTTGTGATAAATTCGTTGTTTTTGACACTCATAAGTACTCACGCTAGATAAAACTTATATCAGGAGCAAAAGAGTAGGTGTAATACTTAATGGTAAGTGGTCTCTATACCGCCTTAGATGCCTTGCCCCCTTTAAGAGAATAATGTGAAGGGAGGGGGAAGGAGTATAGCTATGGGGAATGCAGTCATTAGCATCCCCCAAAGGCATTCACCTTTCCCCTCTTGCATTCTCATTGAAGAGAGAGGAGAGTATGTGTTCGTGCACTTTAACTCATCAAACTAAAAAATTGTTACTTAGGCGGTTTTGCGACGCGACCTCTGTGTTCCGGCTAATAAATGTTGATTTACGACTTAAAAAACTGGCCACGGCGACATTTATAGGAATAAATTAGTTTAAGAGAAACTTGGATGGTTTTTTATAAAAGATAGGCGCCTCTTTGAATTTTAAGTCTTTTAATATTTTGCGAGTAACGTTATAATGTTATTATGCGAAAACTTCTAACTAATGGGGTCGAGGTAAATATTTGTCGTCATATTCTTGTGGTTATAGAACCTTGCAGTAGTGGGTTCAGTTCCTGGGTCAGACAAAATTTGTATTTTTGGGTGAGATCACCAATCCAAATTGGGCGAGGGTGATCATTTAAAAGCCTTTGATTTTCACAAATATAAAACTAGATAGAATAAATTGTTATAGTTATACAGTGAGTGCGCTAGCACAGGTGCACTCTCTATTCCCTCTCTTAGGCGGTGTTCACACTGAGCCGCCCTCAGTCGCGGAGCGAGGGGCTGCATAGTAAAAATTCCGCACGCGGGCGCGTTTTCAGTGTGTTGTGCCGCGCGTGTTTTCTATACAAACTGAGGTACTTGCATACAATGATTGAATCTGTCGTCCCGCGTACCGCGGCGGAGCGCGGTGCAGTGTGGTAACCGCCTTACAGCCCTGTGACGGGAGTCTGATACGACCAGAGACAGATCAGGCTCAGGACCAACTTATTATTAAAAGCTTAACATAATATATCATTGTATTACCTATGAAACATCGATCCGTAAAGTCGACGGTTTGAATCTCGGTTGATGAATTTGGTATTCGTATTCACAAATAGCTCGGCGGTGACGGAAAACATCGTGAGGAAACCTGCACAGTCGACTGGCTGTGTAGCCATGATCCAACTGGTCTGGTTCCCTGTCAAGGGTTACGGAGGTCAGACGGCAGTCGCTGCAATGTAATAACTGGACTTGACAAATCTAATCAAATTATAGGGGGTGGTAGGGCTTCTTCAGAGTCCGACTGGCTAGCTACCACCCACAGGTGAAATCTGCCGCCATAACAGCTCTGGCTGTGTTCCGACAATATTAATGTGGGGGCCAGTACACTTGAAATTAGAGGCTCGAAGATCCGATGAGCCTACAGTCTGGCAGCACATTGAGCGACGCTTCCAGATGAAGCGTCGCTCAATGGAATAGGCCGCAGTGGCCGCTTACCATCAGGTGGGGTGGGTTGCGTGCCTGTTTGTCAACTGAGTTAGTATAAAAAAAAAACTGAATCATGGCGCAAGCGTGCCTAGAACGAGGCAGAATGCTGAGGAAAAGAGATAGTTGCCAATTTCGGCAAGAAACTATAAGTGATTTTTTATTAGCCATTTCACACTCGAAAGGCCATTTAGACACCAGACTAGTCTGTAAATATAATAAAAGTGACAAATATGACCCATGCTCATGTCTTTTATTCGTGCCATTATTTCCCACATTAAATCTACACAGTATAAGAAATGGCAGTGACGTAACTTATTAATGTAAGTCTTTCGAATTTAGACTTGACATTAACTGCTAAATATGGCGCCAAAAAACCTACAATGTAATTATTTTTATTTCACTTTAGACAATTGGCAATTTTAGGCGAGTAAGTAGGCCGCCAACCTGATGGTAAGTAGCCACTGCGGCCTTATCCATTGAGAAATACTTCACCAGGAAGCGTCGCTCAATGTGTCCCACAATGTAGTTGTAGGCTCTCCTGATGTTCGAACCTTTGATTTCAAATGTACTGACTCTCACACATTTATTGGAAACTAGCTTTCCGCCCGCGGTTTCACCCGCGCGTAATTTCATTTTTCAAATATCCCCTGAGGATGAGACGTTTCTCGTAGGAATTTTATAGCTTAAGTCCTAATCTGGGTTATAAACTATTATACGTGTGTCAAATTTCATCTAAATCCGTTTAGCCGTTAAGGCGTGATTGAGTAACAAACATCCAAACATCTAAACATCCAAACATCCAGACTTTCGCAGTTTTAGAGGATAGGATAGGATAGGATTAAATTTCAACAATACGATACCTTTGGGTTCATTTGGCGTAAAGACCATTTTGGCCAAATTGAGTTATATATATCATTTTTTTCAGAATTTTTTTCTCTATCGATCTGTCTAGACGAAATAATGAAATTCGCAAAAAAAATGTTTATACGACCCACATTTTTCTTACTATAATGTCTTGCAAAAGGTAAATTCACGGTGTAAATGCCAAATAATTATTTTTTGTAGTATTGTTATGACGTATCCACCATGATTTATATCACTCCTGGGCGTACAAGTCGACGTTAATCGTATATGGTTTTTACGCCATAGCATTGTAAACATAATCCATTATATCGTTTAAATAAGACGTCGTACATCCAAAAGTTTTAATAGTGTATTGATGTAAAGACCACGTTCATTGCAAAAAGCATTTTACGCCCAACACACAAAGCACAAAACTAAAAACTAACGTGGAACAAGTCAACGGAACAGCGACAGAAAGAAAAGCGAGATAGATCGATACCTTTGGGTTCATTTGGCGTATCAACTAAAACCTGACTATTCAGGAGAGTAGAAAAAAAATTGTATTTTTTAATAAAAACTCATAACTTTTTTGTTTTTGAAGTTATAAAGAAATGACCAATAGGAAAGATTCTTAGAATTAGGTAATGAAGAAGGCTAAATAATCAAAACATATCTTTCTTGTTTGGTTTCGAAGTTAACCTTGGATTTACGTCAAAAAAAAAATAGTTTTTGGTTTTTACAACCCACGAATATTGTAATAAAATTTACTGTGTACGTCGTATATCCAACTTTGGTAAATTTAAAATCACAATGACTGACCTAAAAACCCATAGATGTAGATTTTTTTGTATTAAAAGCCAGTTATAATCATAGAACAACTGAAATCTGACTATTAAAAACAATCCTATTACTCCCGAAATATGTAGGAACTTAATAATTGTAAGCCTCATGCCTAAACTATGATCGATTTAATAAAATAAAGCTACCCTAATACGAAATCAATATGTATTTATTCTTATTATGGCATATTGACTGTCATAACAGTAACAGTTTAACAAAAAACATCTTAATTAAAATAAAATAAAAAAAATTTATTTAAACTTTAATGCACAATCAAGAGTACATAAGGTGGACCTAATGCCAAATGGCATTCTCTGCCAGTCAACCTTTGGGCCAAGCAGAAAAAATCTATTGTGGGAGTGTTAATGGGCTAAAAAGTGAAAATAATGCAGTGAACAGAGGCGGCGGAAGGCGTGGGCGACGTGGGCCACCGCCCACGGCCTCGCGGTCCAAGGGGCCTCGCGCCTCGAAAGCCCGTGAACGCAAATCTAGCATCTAGCAATAAATAATAAAAAAACCGGCTAGCATGTATCTGGCAATACTAACCTACCACATTCGTTTTAAAAAAATCTAATCCGGCAACATTTGCTGGCGTTTCGGGTGGTGAATGACGCGGGGAATCCTTGCTTCGCCAGCTTAGCCTTTTTTTTTCGGAGGAGAATGCGTTTATGCACCATAACCGCAGGCTAGCTAGACCTGCGGCCGTGTGTGGGACTCAAGACTTAAGCGTCCACTACCCACTAAACTCCCCCGGTTTCCCCTTCACCCCCGATTGGGACGAGCCGGTGCCAGCCTTGTGGCTATTGACCAGCCCATCCCTGGGTCGCCCGCTTAGCCTAGTTAACGAATAATTTGTGGATGGAAAAGTCGAAAGCGCGAACATAGATGGGGCAAACAGAATGGGAAATCCCCAGCTAGTTTGGTCAATGAATGCTCACAAGGGGAGTGTGGATAGAAAAGTCGAAAGCAGAAACTTTGACTTAGGAACTTTGTTTGGACTAGTTAGGAGATAAACATACTAAAAGTCCTTACCCCTCCGAGGTGAGCCCGAGGGGAGGGGCACATGTATTTTGCTTACTTCTCGAAAACGGTGCTTTGTACGAAATTTTGTTGTACTAAATAATAAAAGCTAATTAAATTCTCTACAATTTTGTCTTTTGCACTTTGTATCTATCCTATCGCCAATCGTTGCCTAGCTATGAGCTTCTAAAAGTAGTCAATTTTCAAAAGTGTGTATTTTTTCTCTGGAGGACTCAGACCGCTCGGATGTCACTGCAGATTACATAACTAGAGCCATGAATGAAATTTATAAGCACATGGAGACTAACAGTGACTGTCAGTTCTCCATTACAGAATTGCGGGCTGCAGTATCAGGGCAAGTGCCAAATGACAAAACAATCATTGGAAAAGATGTTGACTTGGTAGTTCTGCTTATAGCAAGGACTCCACCTGACCATGATATTATCTTTGTCAAGCCTAGTAGAGGTAAAGTACCTACCACCTATTATTCGAGTCAGGAATTGCAACAGCTAGGCCTGAAAGACATATTATTTCTACACGCCCTCACGGAATGCCACACCACTTCTGCTGCAGTTCGAAGAAGCAAAGTTGGTTTTTGTAAACTGTACTTGAAAAAACCTGAGATCCGTCAAGCCGCAGAGGTGTTTTCGAACCCCACTTCATCGCATGCTGACATAAGAAAAAATGGAAACTTATGCTTTTTAAGGTTGTATGGAGCGAAACCATCCAGTCAGTATCAAATGTCCAAACCAGACATTTCCTCCCTTCCACCAACTGAGCTGGCAGCGTTGGAGCACTCTTATCGAACCATCAGGTACAGGCTTGGCTTGGACAAGACCTTTGTCCTGAACTATGGGGATGGAAACGGAATAAAAGCAACCTCTTGGTTCCTGTTCCAACTAAAGAACCAGCTGCACCGAAAGAAATATTGAAGCTGATATTTTGCCGGTGCACTACTGGTTGTTAGTAGTGCTAGATGTGGGTGTAGGAAGGCTTCCATGCTGTGCTCTACCATTTGCCACAATTGCAACGGAAGCTGCACGAATAGCATTTTCATGTTGGAGGACAACGATGATGGGGATGATGAAGCAGAAGTAGTAGCTTACGTTCCATCATCTGCTAACGATTTGACCGATGACGAGAAAGAGGCTAGAAGAGGCAAAAGTTAAGGAACCACAACCAGGCCCGTCATGCCCAAAGAGGAGGCGAGTGGTTAAGTAATCCATTTATTCATGCATAGGAGGAATATTTTTTAGTTAGAGAATCTTGAAATCTACGGTAGCAGCTGAGAACAAATATTATGCTAGAAAATGTAAGAGTGTAGAACACATTTTTCAAAATCGACCACTTTTAGAAGCTCATAGCTAGTAGGCAATGATTGGAGAAAGATACAAAGTGTAAAAGACAAAGTTGTAGAGAATTTAATTAGCTTTTAATATGTAGTACAGTAAAATTTTGTACGAAACACCGTTTTCGAGAAGTAAGCAAAAAACCAAACAACGGGACCTTCTTTGTGCCCCACCCCACCTCGGGCTCACCTCGGAGGGGTAAGGACTTTTAGTATGTTTATCTATTAACTAGTCCAAACGAAGTTCCTAAATCAAAGTTTCTGCTTTCGACTTTTCCATCCACACCCCTTGTGAGCATTCATTGACGAAACTAGCTGGGGATTTCCCATTCTGTTTGCTCCATCTATGTTCGCGCTTCTAAGCACATGCAGTCATGCAATCATGCGACGACGCATGTGCCTAATATTTTAATGTATACTCACCGGCAATGAAACTTGGCAACTGGGCTTTTTTCATACAAACATGGTCACTTTAGCGTCAGCGAAAATTGAGCGGTTTTTGGCAATTTTTGAAACTGTGATTCAAAAATTGGGTTGGCCTCTCCATTGACGTAATAATCATTGCACAGCTGCAAATAGTTTTCTATCTATGAGACGCTAAAATGACCATGTTTGTATGAAAAAAGCCCAGTTGCCAAGTTTCATTGCCGGTGAGTGTATTTCCAACAGATTTCGATGTGAGAATAAGTGTTGCGTTTCATTGTATGAGAACTTAGAAATAAAAATAAATTCATCCTCTTGTGTCATCCATCAGGGGGCCTCGCAAAATATATCTTGCCCACATCAAAATTTGGTCTTGCCCCGCCACTGGCAGTGAACTATATAATTATATAACATAAATAACTAAATCCTCAACAAATTATTATAGCGTAGATATAACATAAATATGATACATAAATAATAATAATATATAATAAAACCAAAAAGAAAGACGACGCAGTTAATAATTGGGACAGGTGGATGACGATGCTAGGGAAGTTTGGAGATAATGTTTTCGGAGAAGGATTCGAAGGCGGAGGAGCGGGAAGACTATTCCAAAGTCTAATAGACGTTAGACAAAAAGAGTTGGAGACAAAGCCGGACCGGTAAGAAGGAGTAGCTAGAACTGTTTTATTCGAGGAGCGTAGCTGACGGGAATGTGTCGAGCTAAGAAGCTTGAACTTCGAATTAAGATAAGCCGGAGCGTGTGATCGTTTAGGATAGAAAAGAGGTAGTAAGAATTCTAACATAAAATCGAAATGGGATAGGTAATCAATTAAGTTTGGTGCGAAAGAAGGAAACATGATCAAACTTACGTAAGTTGAAAATGAACCGAATACCATTGTTAACTAAACGATCTAACTTGTCGAGAAGGTCTTTGTTTAAGTTAGAAGTACACCCATCCGCGTAATCAATTAAGGGAAGATTAAGGGCTGGAACAAGAGTGATTGTAGTTGGGATTAGAAGGAAATTTTTAAAATCTGTACAGAGCTCGCAAAGTGGAAATTACTTTACGACTCAGTTCACCTATATGTATAGACAAACTTAGTGTGTTGTCGATATGCAGGGCTAAGTCTTTGACACTACTGCAGAAGGGAATAGGTACACCATCATAGAGGACAGGGGGCAAAGTGTCTATATCAAGCCTACGAATATAGTATACAATAATGGCTTGACATTTATTCGGGTTTACTGCAACGCCAAACCGATCAGACCAAGCAGCGATGGAGCACAAATCTTTGTTGACAGCAGCTATGGCAGAGTCAACACCACCTTGAGGGACGCCTGTGCAAAAACTGCAACAGCACAATAATGTCTGATCAACCTTCACCGCTTGCCGGCGGTTACGGAGATAAGAGGCAAACCATTGAATTGATAATTTATAGAAGGACATCATGATCGACAGTATTAACGGCGTTGGAGAAATCAATGAGGACAAGCACAGTTAACATGCCTTCCTCCATGCCATCTCTAAAATACTCTGTTACCTTAAGTAGAGCTGTGCTGGTGCTATGACAGGGGCGAACCCAGATTGAAATTGACAGAGAAGATTGTTATTAAAAATAAAGTTGAAAAGTTGGGAGTGCACAACTGCTTCCAGAATCTTGGAGAGGAAAGGTAATATGGAGATGGGCCTAAAGTTGTTGAGATTAACGGGATTCGATATCTTAGGTAAAGGAATAACGTGTGCTTTGCGCCAAATTGCTGGGAAAACCCCACAGGTAAGGGAGAAATTAATAATATGAGTAATGACTGGGAGTATGTGATCGAGTAGAACCAACACCATAATAGTACGACTGATCTCGTCATAACCAGTGGCTTTGGATTTAAGGGAGACTATAATTTTTAGAATTTGATCCGAAGAGACACTAGAGAGAGTAAAGGAATCTATCTGAAGAGGGGGCAGGGAAGTAATCTCAGAGACAGTAAGAAGTTTTCTGGTATGATCTAAAGAAGAGGAAGTAGAAAAATGGATGTTTAAATCATCGCAAGAAAAAGTAGTACCAGAGAATGAATCCTAGAATGCTGCACGCTAACGGCCTAGAATGCTCATAAGTTGAGTTAAGCCATATTACTATAATTAAGTAGAAGTTTGAATTATTAAATGTCATAATATTATGATTTTTGTTTTGGTTTACGTGACAATGTTGTTTTTTTTAATTAATTTTAATTTAGATGTTATTTTGTTAAACTATTTAACAGTCAGTATGCCATAATAAGAATAAATACATATTGATTTCGTATTAGGGTAGCATTATTTTAATTAAATCGATCATAGTTTAGGCACGAGGCTTACAATTATTAAATTCCTACATATTTTGGGAGTAATAGGATTGTTTTTAATAGTCAGATTTCAGTTGTTCTATGATTATAACTGGCTTTTAATACAAAAAAATCTACATCTATGGGCTTTTACGTCAGTAATTGTGATTTTAAATTTACCAAAGTTGGATATACGACGTACAAAGTAAATTTTATTACAATATTCGTGGGGTGTATAAACAAAAAAAAATATTTTTTTGACGTATATCCAAGGCTAACTTCTAAACCAAAGAAGATAGGTATGTTGTGATAATTTAGCCTTCTACATTCCATAATTCTAAGAATCTTACCTATAGGTCACTTCTTTATAACTTCAAAAACAAAAAAGTTATGATTTTTTATTTAAAAAAAAAAAACGTTTTTCGGCTCTCCTGAAAAGTCAGGTTTTGGTTTATACGCCAAATGAACCCAAAGGTATCGAATAGATTATTGATGTGGAAGCCAGTATACGTACACTTCAAATCAAAGGCTTCAAGTCTTCAAATCTTTGTCCTGCAGTGGGACATTATGAGGCTGATACTTTATTTTATACTTTACTATACTGTGCGAAGAGATTTAGCAATCAATATAATAATTTAAATATAAAACTGTGATCTTAAAATTCCTTACAAGCTTTTAACCGTTTCAGACTGTAATATTGATAACACATTTAAAATTATACAAGTCTGCGGGACTGGATTTGCGTAAATTCATGTAATTTAAAAACTAAAAATAACGTCATATCCAAAAAAACACTAAAAAGTACAAAGAAATGATTACTTTTATTATTACTTGTTACTTATTTACTGATAATGTTTATTATTATAGTAGGCACATAATGTAGGTATTTTAGGGCAAGTGAATATATAAAAATTCTTTAAGAGAAATAAATAAAATATCTTCAAAATTTATTTTCTTTTTTTTCGGAGGATATTTATGCAGCATAACCGCAGGCTAGCTAGACCTGCGGCCGTGTGTGGGACTCGAGACTAAAGCGTCCACTACCCACTAAACTGCCCCGGTTTCCCCTTCATACTGAACATAGTCATTGGACATAATCGAACCAACGAACCAAGCGTCTCAACTCGAAACCACTGCGCTAGTTTGCGTCATAAGTTAAGGACGTAGAAACGGACAAACATATTTAAAGTGAATGTATATTGCGATTATTTATGCGAAGCTAAGAAAAAATGGCTTAATGCAGAAGGAGAGCATTATGCATTGTTGCACCAACGTGTTGGTATTTTCCTGTACTGGGCCGAAAAGTACATTACTTTATAAGAATATGTTTTTCATATACAAATTTGCGTTTTGCACATTCAAATTAAAATAATCATCCGTGATCGTGCTGGATAGTATCACACTAGGTGGGTACCACCGCAGTGCCAGATATTTTCCCGTGAAAATTGAAGTGTGTCAAGCACTTCTGTGTGTCTGGGAAAGAGCACTGAAGCTAGTGAAATTACTGGGTATATGAGACCTAATAACTGTCGTCTCGGTGTAGCGGGCACAGGGCGGTGCCAGACAGTAACTAATAAATAATAATAATGTCCTCCTAGCCGATTCGGCTACGGCGGCCAATCTTTTACGATCAGCCAACTACGCGGGATATATTATAGTGCACAAGTGAGTGCGCAAGCACAGGTGCACTCCCTATTCCCTCACTCTGATAACACGGTGGGACAGCAGTCTGACACGACCGAAGAGAGATCAGGCGCAAGACCAACAGCTAAACGTGCCTTCCGAAGCACAGAATCATCATTCTTTTTAGACATTCAGGTGATTCAAGCCTGCAATGTACTAACCAAACTGGAAGCATTCACACAGTGATGTTCCCCGCGGGATTTGAACCCACGACCTCCGGGTATTAGAGCCCAATGCTCACTGTACCACGGAGGCAGACAGTAACTGCTTAGGTACTGCCTGGTACTACTACTAGGTAGGACCCGAATCCTCGATTCCAGGAGAAATGGGATGATCATCTTGTTAGGAGTAGAAGCTTTGCTATTACTATCCGATTCAAATGATATTACGATAATATCTTTTGGAATTGAGCGAAAAATGACGTCAACTGCGCTTGTCCGTAACGTTAGCAACCAGCAACGCATTATAAATTGTCTCTGTGTGTGTATGTTGTCAATGTCGCGTAACGCAACTCCAAAAGGTCGTATCCTAACTCCCATAGCCCATTCCCTCCCCTCTAAATTCCTTTGTCAAATACTTTTTAAACTATTTTTCACCGGTGATAATGATTGCTTAACATTATTTATTTATTTATTTATTTAACAGTATAAAAAAATGGGTACAATCATTGTTCTACAAAACCATATAGATGGTTTGACTGCAGGATCCAGTCTCCTTTATTAGCGTCTAAGAATATAATATCTCCACACGCTATGCACACTTAGCTTATTATGTGTCAAGCTTGGTCGTTTGCCTCCATAATAATTCATAAATAAATCCATTGCATAAAGCCATCCATTCAAAACATACATCGGAACACATTGGCGAGTTCATTGATTTCAGTAATAAATTATGTTTATTTAAATAATTTCGCAGTTATGTTGGACACTTAGGTAAAATAACTATGGCTGTGAGCTATACATGGATGGATGCGGCAGTTTACACTTTAACATTGGCTTATATAATATGGGCTAGAGCCAGTGCGTCATCATCCCGTTTTGTCATCATAAAATAAATAGTAGCGTTTCGTCATAGCTTTAAAATAAATTTATTTGAAAGTACAGTCAGCATCTGCATGTTTAGCGAATTAGTCGTTTCACATCAGGTCGATAGGTCAAATCTCGACTCGAACCGATGGATTTTCCTATCTGCATAGTTACCATTAGCCTACATAGCCATAATCCTCATTTGTCTCAGCTTGGTGATTAAGCGAATACCCATAACTATTGTGAAGATGTTGAAGAAGGATTTCGCCCTATAATGCAATTTAAAAAAAATAACGATGAATTTAATATTAATTTAATATTTTTCGTGCGTAGTAGCGATGCCGCATCCATTTTAAAAATGTATTCGAACAACAATGTACAGCCGCCATTTGTCAACGTGTCGCAAACCGCCATATTGGATAAATAATAGCCCAAAGCATCACATTTGACCAATTTAATTGATTACATTATTTTTAACGCTTCCAAACAAAACAAGCCATTGTCAACCTTATTATAACAGCGATAAGAGCAATAAAAATAATTTAAAAGATTTAAAAAACGAATAAATCACATTTGACTTTTTTTTTCTTAAATATAACTAGCATTGGACTAATATTGATAAGGTATTTCGTGTTTGATTTTAAAATTAATAAAATTTGGACATAAAAATTCCATTAACTAAAATGATTAAGTGGTTCGTGGGACCTCTGGTTGGTAGTAATAGATGGGTGGGAAGTATTCTATGAGGTATTGGGTATTTCCGCTAAGGGGGGGGGGGGGGGGGGATTTTTTTTATTGCAATGTGTAACAAGACGAGCAGATCGTACACCTGATGGTAAGCGCCACGTCTGTCCTTAGACAGTTCAGTGCCAAACAGTAACTAAGCAGTTACTGTCTGGCACCGCCCTGCGATCGCTACACCGAGACAGCAGTTACTAGGTCTCATATAAATACCCAGTAATTTCACTAAATTGTGAAAGGGATTTTTCATACCTCATAGCCATCCGCCCGCGGTTTTAACCGCGCGTAATTGCTTTTTTTCAAATATCCCCCCCTTCCCCCGACATTTCCGGGATCAGAAGTACCCTATGTCACCCGGGGATAGTGTAGCTTTCCAACAGTGAAATAATTATTCAAATCGGTTCAGTAGTTTCGGAGCCTACTTAATAAAAACAAACAAACAATCAAATCTTTCCTCTTTAAAATATTACTTAGTTATACGTCATTAGTCTGGTGGTTAGAGTGCCTTTACATGAGGGTCCTGGATTCGATTCCCGGGTTGGGCATATTTCTTTTTCGAAATAAAATAAAATAAAATAAGTACACCCCAACGAAAAATGTATCAGTGCACGCCAAGAGTCGAACCTTCTACATCACACATATGAAGCAGCTACACTATAAAAAAGTAAATTGTAGGTACTCTAATTGTTTCAAAGTAAAAACACACCCAAAAATTACCCGTCCTTTTTAAAGGCCTGTATCCTCCAGTGGGCTTTAATAGGCCGTTACTTTACTTTACACTCTGGATATCACCACTCAGCCTGTCCCTCGGTACATCAAACTAAGGACCTCCCAGCAAATATGGACTTCGGCAAAGACTAATTGTACAGAAGGGACACTGTAAAAGTTGCAATAAATTAAACAATCATAAATGATATTTTAAAATCTGGTGATCAAGTGCTTAGTTATTTTGCAGGGTGAGTTTAATGGGTAGTAGAAAGCTCAGCGCTAATCCCACACATTTGTTTTTTAATAACCTTTTGGTGCAGCGCAGACGGCACACTTTTTGTTTAATCAAGTCTGCGGCGCACAAAAAGAAAAAAAAGTCCAAAGTGCGCCGGACTTTTTGCGCGTCGTGTGGGTTACTGCGTATTGCAAAGGGTCTAATAATTTTCAGCTAAAAAGTGCATCACGGATAGCCTGTTGTATAAGCTGCCCTTTTTCAGAGGTACTCAATCGATAATGGAATACTGTAACTCATTTCCTAATTTCCTAGATCGGATTTTTTTAAAATAAATTCCACAGCTTTTAGAACAAGTCAAACATAATTATTTATAAAACCGCCAGCCAATAATGGATTTACAATTATTTACATTTTATTAATTTTGTTTAGAAACTTCGGAATACTTACAAAACTTAAAAAGGTATCGGCCCTCTGTACCAACCTACTCTCTGACTAAAATAAAATACCCCGGTTATCTGAGGGTTTAAGCAGCCGATAGCGGCTATGATTCATGTAGTCTCGTTTTATTTCCCTCTCTGAGGCCACTAAGTGTCCTATTTAGAGAGACGGCGGTTTTGGGGGTCTGTGGGCTGAGAGGTAAACCGTGTGTTATTTATTTGATTTGTTTTGCTTGCCTTAAATGCCTTAAGGTATTTTCTACTAGTCAACCTTATTGTTTTTTTGGTGTAAATATGTACCTACATATTTGCACTTCAATTGACATTTGTAATTTAATCCAAATATTGATTTATAACACACTCGATACTCTGACTGTGACGGTTAAGTGTGTGTCTAAACTGGCCTAAATCACAAAAAACGATTTTCATTTTTAATTAAGACATAGACTAGAAAACCAGACCAATCATCAAAAATCGATATTTCATAAAAATCGGTGAAAACGATATAGACGACAATCAGATTTCGCTACTCTGTCTCTCGCTTTTTTAATTATACATCTATACTAATATAAAGAGTGTTTGTTTGTTTGTTTGTACTGAATATGCTCCGAAAGTACTGGACCGATTTGAAAAATTCTTTTATCATTGGAAGCGAAACTTATCCCTGATGAACAATGCTACTTTTTATCGCGGGAAAATGCTTCATTCCTACGGGAAAACGCGTAATAGGACCACGGGTAGTAAGCTTTTCTTACTACCCGTGGACCTATTACCCGTTTTCCTATAGTAACTAAGATTTTCCCGCGGTAAAAAGTAGCCTAAAAAGACGTGTCTGTGACAGGTGGGTTCCAATATATTATTTGTCTTTTTTTTTATGCTTTGTCAGTTGGCAGACAGACACGCAGCCCACCTGATGGTAAGTGGCCACTGCGGCCTATTCCATTGTGGGACACTTCACCAGGAAGCGTCGCTCAATGTGCTGCCAGACTGTAGACTCATCTGATCTTCGAGCCTTTGATTTCAAGTGTACTGGCTCCCACATTATTACTGCCGGAACACAGCCAGAGCTATTATGGCGGCAGATTTCACCTATGGGGGTGGTAGCTAGCCAGTCGGACTCTGAAAAAGCCCTACCACCAACCAGACCCAAGGCGGGAATCGAACCCACGACCTCCGTGTTATGACCGAGCGGCTTAGCCACTGTTCCACGGAGGCGGTCGAAAGTTACTGTTTAAATGAGTAGTAACCGCGTAAACATCAGAAATCAGTTGTACGATGTTTTATTCCATCGATGCTTTATTAATGCGATGTAACGTTTGTGCGAAAAATCCTGTAGCGAAATACCCTATTTTACAACGACGCTTATTATCAAAAAAAGAAATTACGCGCGGGTAAAACCGCAGGCGAAAGGCTTATCAATAAAAAGACAATATCTCTCTGTTATTTTATAGATAAAATATCACGAATTTATCTGAGAGAAGTAGAGGTGTACAACTGGTCATAAATATATTCCGTACCATAGACACTGAGACAATAACCAACTATTCCTTTGTGATGTTAAACCATAGATAATGCGGGAAATGACTCTATTACCGTTACCACAGACAAAATGTTTTAACGTGAAGGAATATCAATCTTATAGTAAAAGATGTTAGGGTTATTGTCACTTGCATTTTATTGGTTGGTCCAAGTTGTAAGGGAAAAATATTGTAAGTCAATCTAAAGCCTGATCAAGAAAATAAAAAACCTGCTCTAAAGGCGCCACATTAGCTATGGTTATAGCAACACTTGGTTGCTATGGTTATACTTACAATACCTCACAATATCCAATAATAACAAGGCACGGTTGACAATTGACAACTCACATTGACAGACAGCAATAATAATTGACATCTTATTGTTTTTTTATTTGATTGTTGCCACTTTAAGAAATCAGTTCAAATATTTTTCCGCAATAAGGCGAGGTTTTTTTATTTTAGTGACCGGGCTATACGACACATTTATTCCTTGGTGCTGCCAATCTGCTCCGTTTGGTGAGTGAGAGTGCCTGAGCCTCAAAACCCCTTTCACCTGCTTCCATATCCTTTCAAAGGTAAGCTACGCATTTTAGACCCAATCGCAGGTGTCTATGGGCTCTCTGGTTGTCATGGTCTGTCCTAGCTCAGAGACGCTGCCGACGGCGATGCAGGAGCGCGGGGGGGGTTTAGAGGGTATTCTCCGTGCACCACTCTTTATAAAGACTAGGGCATGGATTGCACGAGTCCCACACACGGCTCGCCTACCCCAGACGAGTTATAGTGCCTAAAAGCATTCCCCTCCACAAAAAAGAAGTTGTCTATGGGCGGTATTGATTACTTACGATCAGGTGCCGCACTTGCCGTTTGCCCCTCTTTCATAAAAAGCGGATGGGAAAGGACCGATCAGTTTTAATCTTTCGAGCCCCGGATCACCAGACACAATAGAAAATCTATTGTTACGCGGCACCCGAGTGCCGGTTCGGGATTGAGTGGTTAAGAGGAAATACTAAGGGCGAGAGAATTGAAAAATAGGTATTTGTAAAATCTATTGCTGTCGCGCAGTGTCCGAACATCCCACGCAGAGCGCGATAGAGACAACTGCAGCTTGGAGTGAAAATACCTTTAAAATCAACGTTTCGTAGTCCCCTGATTTCTTTTCCAAAACTTGACCGATTTAACTACTTTTTTTATCAAAAATTAAAGAAAGGCTTTGGCCGTGTTCCTATGTTTTCTTTTTTTTATTTAATCTAGTTAAATTTGTTTTCTGGATGTTTGAACACAGCGGAAAATCTGGTAATTTTTTTAGGTTTTTGAAGGTTCATAACTCTTTTAATTATTAATTTATGAAAAAAAGGAAAACATACGGACATGCAAATAGTGGTCATAGATTTTTGAAAAAAAAACTATTTCTCTACTGGCATTATCCAGGGAGGAAACAGGGGAGTACGTTTGTATGGAAAAACGGCCTTAGTCTTTCCTCTTAAGATGGGGCGGGCCTATGTCCAGCACTTCTGTCTTCTGTCTTTTGGCTGACAATAATGTTGTCATTTCTTTTTTGTGATATTGTATAGTATAGTAGTTCTTTTTCTCTGTTTAATTATTGAGATATCCTAAATATTTATAGACTAGCCTTCCGCTCGCGGTTTCACCCGCGCGTAATTTCTTTTTTCAAATATCCCCTATCCCCACATTTCCGGGATCAAAAGTACTCTATGTTCACCGGGGATAGTGTAACCTTCCAACAGTGAAAGAATTATCCAAATCGGTTCAGTAGTTTCGGAGCCTATTCGATACAAATAAAACTCCTCCCCCCTCCCTCTGGTGTTGCAGATGTCCATGGGCGGCGGTGATTGCTAATTGCTTACCATCAGGCGACCCGCTGCACTGGCTCCTTTGCCACCTCTGACATAAAAAAAGACACGTTTCCACACGATGCTTTTTCGTCACCGACGTAATCATTTGTACTTACCTACTAAGTGAATAATACGCTCCCAGCTTACAGTTTGGACCACACCAAAACACAAATAGTTTGTTAAAAATTAATTATTACAAGTCACAATTACCATACGCACTTCGGTGGGCGGGGGGCGGTCAGGTGGGCCAAAGAGGGGGCTATGGAATTTGAAACGCGTAACTACTTAAGGAGAAGCTCATAGAAATTCATATTTCTTTGTCCAAATCCATGGGAAAAACGTGACCTCGGGGTTGTAGGTTCATTTCCCGGGTTAGGTGAAAATTGTTTCGGTTGTGTAATTTGGTTGTAGCTATTGTTGTTACGATGACTTGATTTTAATGATAAATGTATTTTTTAAATATGTACGTGATCCTAGGATATTTACATTCAGGGCCGTCTAGCCCCAAATGGATTTGTACTATGGGTGCCAGACGACGGATTAATGATTAGATTTGATTTAATTTGATTTGATTTGAAAAGAAAGTGGTGTTAGTTATACTATTTATAACACAAGAACGGATGAACCGATTGGACTGAAAATTGGTGGTGAGGTAGCTTAGAACCAGGAGACGGATATAGGATACTTTTTATCCCGGAAATATGGGGGAATGGGGGATAGTTGAAAAAGGAAATAACGCGCGGGTGAAACCGCGAGGGCGACTGCTCGTTATACATTAAAAAAACACAGAAACAGGTATACTCACACAGACAAATGTTTGTGCCGTGCGGGGATCGAACCCGCAACCTCTGGTGTAATAGTTGACTTCTTTAACCGTTACATCAAGTCGGTTATTCTTTATGTCATTACACTTGTTAAAAAAATTACGCACTTGATGGGCTCTCGGATTATGGCATTCTCTCTCAAATCATCTCTTAAGTATCTGTCATGGGTGGGACTCGAACCCACGACCACTAGTTTAAAGGACATTCCACTGGGCCAAAATATACTTGGCTACACATCAAGACATTAAACAAACTTATACATTCACTACATGTTATTCCTGGGCGGGATTCGAACCCGCGACCCTTGGCACAAAGTCTACCATGACCAATACCGAAATATTCCTTTCCTTTTGTCAATGAAATTGTCAAAATTGAGGGCGAAAATTATTTTTATGTTAATGATATTTTTTTCTCATACATCTTATATGTTAATTAGGTATTCGCCTTAACACAAGTGACAAAGCAGTTAGTCTTTTTAAAATTCATTTATTTATCATAATTACATATTTTTTTACATTTATTTACATTTTGAGGTGAACCACGGTTGTTTTAAAGTACTGTGATTTCAAAATGAGTTGAGTTTTACTAATAAGTTTGTAGACAAATTGTCTTTTTAACCCGTTACTGACAAAACAACAGTGCTGTTGGTACTCGCAAACTTCTTTGACCATCGACTGTGTTTCCGAACGATCGACCGATGGTCAACAAATTTGCTGGGACGTACCTATACGTTTTTATCGTTTTGAAGTCGTGGTGATGGGCATTGGTTAACGCAAATAAATTAAAAACAGAATTCATGTTTGAAAATAGCTTGTAAATTCTAAGAATTTTAAAATTTATAAGCTAAAGTCGAAGAGAGTTTCATTTAGTGTATTTTAGTATACTAGATCAGTTGGCAGACAGGCACGCAGCCCACCTGATGGTAAGCGGCCACTGCGGCCTATTCCATTGAGGGACACTTCACCAGGAAGCGACGCTCAATGTTTTTTGTTTTTAGTTTACCTATACTATATTTCACCGCCACACTTCAAATACAAAAAAAAACAGAATAACGATCACATGAAATCTCATTAAATATAATTGAAACATTGAAAATTGAAAAAGTAGATACAAAATATTTATAGAATATTATAAAGATATTAAGAAAGCTTTGTTTATATTAAATATTTACAGTCAAATTACAAAATGACTAACATATTAAATTAACAATTCAAATATCACTTCAAAATAATACACTGGCACATAATTAAATATCTAAATATCTTTTTACAATAAATAAAAATCTTTTGGTATCAAAAATGCTCACATAATATCACACGTAAATGTAACAGTGAGATTTATTAAATTAGTATTTTAATATAATGTCTAATATCAAAAATCAGCTATCTAAAAGTCTGTTCGCATTTTTCAACTTGACTTAAGACTTTTCCTATTCTTTCGTGTAGTATTTTAGCATTTTTTTCAGGCAACGGAGGTAAAATATCTCTAATAATAACATTATTTTTCGCATGAAACATATCACTTAATTTCGCACCAATAGATTGTTCGTACAAACTCTTTAACGCATCGATAGTTTTCTTTCTAAACACACAAAGATTGTCCAACATCAAACTATGGTATACATTATACTTTTTCAATAGTCTATATCCATGTAATAATCCAGATTCATTATCTAAAAATAATAGGAGCCCACTATCCATTTTTCTCGCTAAATTGTGCGCCGGACCATCCATGATATTGATATTCCATTGATAGTTAAATAGATTGTTAACTATCCTATCTAGATTGGCTGTTAGATAGTCGAATATAATAAGATCTGACCATTGCGCTAGTTCAACAAACAAATTGATTGTTTTACGACTTAAGTCCATGTCTATATGGTCAAAGTTGTCAACTTCATTTTTAGATACTTTAACGTTTTTCGTCTTGAGTTTTTCCATGAAAATCTGCTTCGACATATCAGCTGTATCGTTTTCTTTCAATGACATTGATAACACGTCATTTTTGTTCAAATGTCGGTTAGAAGGCTTGAATATTTCGGGTATGGTAGCTGATTCTAGACTGGGTATGTACTGTGTTAACACAACAGCTCTATTTGTGTTCCACTGTGCTGTAGCAATGTCATTCGCAACATTCCTCCAGAGTTTGTCTTTCAAATCGACAACTTTTACGACGGAAGGCGCAAGGTTGGTCAAACTGAGCAATTTACCAACATAAAAACTAAATATTTCCCCTTGAATTTGGTCTGTGTTTTGTCTATACCTCACGCAGGCTTGGATTCCATCTTTGAAAGTCACCAAACGGTTCTGCATTCGACCGCAGCCTGGTTCCATCTTTATAACTTCACTCTGATCGACATACTTCTCCCAAACGTCGGCTGTGTTTTCTCCATACCCTTGAGGCATGTAGTCTTCAACTTCAGGACCCCAATATACATTATTATACAAAATAGTTCTGTCATTAGGAACATAGTTGGTTCTGTTTACAACGTTAGCTATCGAATGTTGTTGATGTGATTTCTTATTGTCTTTCAAAATATCCTTCATATCTTCAGTCAAGCTCTTCGGATATACATCTTTCCTATACTTATGTGTTTCAGTTCCAGTAAAAGAAACGGATGCGAATTTTTCCTCATTCAATTTAACGTTTTCGATATGGTTATCAGTCTTATCTTTTATTGAATTCAAATTGCGTGTAGTCACGTCTCTTGTATTGTTAATTTTGACTAATTTTCTAGGAATGAAATTTTGACTGCTATTGGCACTGACTAGGATGACTCCTATCACAAGTCCGAATATAAAACTAACAACTACGCTTAGGAAACAGTAATTGTAGTAACTATTATCTTTCTTCAGCATTCTTCTAGATATTTCATCTCTGTACCCGAATTGGTCATAGAGGATATATTTGGGTTTTTTATTAATGTGAAATTTGTTCATGTCTAGTGGTATTTTGATTCTATCTTCAGTCGAATTAGTTTTTATTTGATTAGGATTGTTTGTTTCTTGTACATTTGGTATTCTGTCTGTTTCATTTCTGAGATGTAGGTTTTTCTCTGCTTCAGAAGTCATTTTGTTTTCCTCTCTTTCTTCTACGCGATGATCATGTTGGATTTCTGTAACAAAGAAAGGAAAACATTAAATAAATAAATTAATATTTCTGGACATTATTCACACAGCGTCATCTAGCCCTAAACTAAGCATTAGCTTGTGCTATGGGTGCCAGACAACGGATAAACATTACTTATATACTCTTTTTTTGTAAATACATACATCATTAAGGTCAGTATAGTTATTTATGTGACTGCTGTATAATGAGGGTCATTAAAATACGAATGTGGTTTTATGAAACGAACGAAGTGAGTTTCATAAAAGAATCACATGAGTATTTTAATGACTAATTATGTACAGTCACATACATAACTTTATCTTCATTCATACGATAATATGTCTATTTTATAGTCAGGATTGATGAGCAAACGCCCTAGTTACCAACATAATCTGTATGTAAAAGTTAGTACTGACATAATGACTGACGTTTGTAGTTTTTAAAATCCATAAACAATCTAGACTCGAGTTGATTTCGATTCTCAAATCGATTGTCATAATTTCAGCATCGAATTAAATGTATAGGAATGGAACATAAAATTACTAATCGACTAATTCGATAATCGAAAAAACCTATTAATTTTTACTTTTAAAGAAGACGTTCGAAATTTGAACGAAATTAAGTATCGGTTACCGACACTAAAATGTAAACATTTCAATGCAGCCACAGATACTTATATCTAAATGTAGGGCGTTTGCTCATCGCTCCTGAATATAAAATAGACATATTATGGTATGGATGTAGATAAAGGTCATTTTAATCATAGAAACACCCAAACCGATACAAACAGACATGTTCATTAGATTTGCTAAAAATGTATTCGTTGAGTGCTCTTTCTAAATGTCACCTTGATGCGTTTGTAACATAATTTTACATATTTATAAATACGTCTTCTGATAAATACGCAGCCCGCTTTGCTTGCATTTTTATTCAATTTCATTCAATGTGTTACGGTACTGTTAAAGTAAATGAACCACCAGCCAGAATCAAGGCTGGAGTCGAAGATATCCGAGTTTTAGACTCAAATTATACAATTTCTGTTTCATGAGTCATTAGAAACAAGCAAACCCTTAGATTTTGAAGGGAAGAATGTCACTTTTTTTTAGCCGACTGAAAACTTGAGGGGATAAGCCAAAAAATAATTTCTTTCCAATCGGATTTCTGTTATTATTCTCAAGGAAATATGTAGAATTTCCTTAATCAACTTAAGAAAACAGGAATACCACATAAATGGGCATTATAAACCCGTACGTTCAACTATCCAAATATTCTCGACTGACAGACAGACAGAGACGCATTAAGATAATGCAGATAGCAAGTAATTAACAGATTAACTTTCGTATAGTCAACGCCATAATTTATAATCTGTGTATAAATCATGACCTCAGGGTTTTAAAACCAGAGCAACTTCACCACTTCATTTGAAATATAAGGCTCGAATATCGGATGAGTCTACAGTCTGGCAGCACATTGAGTGACGCTTCCTGATGAAGTGTCACTCAATGGAATAGGCCGCAGTGGTCGCTTACCATCAGGTGGGCTGCGTGTCTGTCTGCCAACTGATGTGATATAAAAAAAAACATTGAGCGGCGCTTCCTGGTAAAATGTTCCTCAATGAAATAGGCAGCAGTGACCGCTTACCATCAGGTGGGCTGCGTGCCTTCACGAAGCCTTGCATAAAATCTAGAGGTCGTGGGTTCTGTTCCTGTCTTGGGTCAGGTTAGTGGTTAGGGCTTTTTAAAAATGTGACTGGCTAACTACCGCCATAGATAAAATCTACCGCCATAACAGTAGGAGCCAGTACACTTGAAATCAAAGGCTCGAAGATCAGATGAGCCTACAGTCTGGCAGCACATTGAGCGACGCTTCCTGGCTAAGAATCTAAATATTTCTTTATATTTATTGTTTTGATACAGACAAAACAGTTAATTATAAATATCTAGATAATATAATAACAAATATAGCAGCGATATTTATGATAAATTCTAATATAAATTAACATAAGTTTCTGAGCCAACTGTACTTAAGTTGTCGGGAGCCGGCTGTCAGTCATTCGAAAGATTATGTTTGTTATAATATACATATCACAGAGTAATTTTAAACAGTACTTGGTCAGTAAGGTCATTTTAACCGGTTTTCAAAATATCTTGAGTCATCGTCACAATTTTGTTAAACGTGGAAGAAGGATTCGGTTGGTTTTAAGTTTGTTTTTATACCTGAAGAATTTGTCACATTAACTTCTTAGGAAACTAGGAGAATTTCTATATATTAAACCAATCTGTATTTTCCGGCTTCGGGCATTCTTAATTGTATAGAAATACGAATTATACAAATTGCTGGTGTCATATATGTATATTAACCTATATTCATCCGAGTCGATTGCCGCCTCCGAACGTTCTTGTTTTCTTTTCTTTCTTAATTAAACTATTTTTTTTTTTGTACAAAATAATAATTAGTCGCCAGTTAATTTAATAAAAATCATAATAACCGTTGCACTTTTCTTTTGAAATGTACCTTATAGTAGATTTAAAGAATGCGTACCATAGCGGGACTTTTTTGTAGGGATTTTGCAAGCGTGCCATACCGGAATCATACCATAGCAGAAATAACCCAAATAATGCTTGGCCCAAAGGTTGACTGGCAGAGAATGCCATTTGGAATTAGATCCGCCTTATGTACTCTTGATTGTGCATTAAAGTTTAAATAAATAAATAAATGAGACAGTTTCGCATTAATATTTTCTAGGACAGTAAGATTTTAAATATTTGAGTGACAAATGATCTTTATTATTTATATTTATAATACCTTTTTCCCTAATGTTTACTAGCCCTTCTAAATACATAGGTACTTTGAAAACGAAGATAGCACACAGTAATCACAATATATCATTGTTCTGAGGCAGACGTTTTGAGAAATGGCGCATTTTGCGTGTTACTGCAACGCAAATGGGAGATGTAATAACAAAATATAGTACGAGTATAGCAGTGAGGACTTTTAAATTTATAAGACAAAATTATAATCATACATTAAACTGACCAGGTTGTTACATTCCCTCTAATATGGTTGAGTGAAACAATGGTAAAAAATACACATGTACGTCATACTGCCTTACACTTAGAGGCGCTCGTGGCGCAGCTGTGACAGTGGTTCGTTAGCGATAACGAAAGTCAAGCTACCTATGCCGCGGTCGGTTAATGGATGGGTGACCATTCTGACCATATTTAGTGACATTAATTTCGAGCGTCTCCGTGCTTCGGAAGGCACGTTAAGCTGTTGGTCCCGGCTGATATTTACTATAATGTAAATATCAGTCGTCAAGCCTAGTCAGAGGCCATTTGGCGGCTTGGTAACATCTGACATTAAGGTTGGTCACTTGCCTTACGCACCCCTCCGCCAACCCGCACTAGGCCAGCGTGGTGGAGTATGGCCCACACTATCTCACAATTGAGATAAGGCCTGTGTCCCAGCAGTGGGAACGTATATAGGCTGATGATGATGATGATGATGTCATACTTGTGCTGCAGGTGCCATCTTTGGGCTCAGAGGCCCTAGACAAGCGGCACTTATGACGTTAGTTATAGCTCAATTTGCGGTAGCGAATGACAAAACCCGTATGTACTTTCATTATCGATTGACAACGTGACTTTTCTAAGGCACCTGTCAAATCGATACAATTTGAAGTTAGCTAATTTCGCTATCGCTGTCAAAATGATACTTTGTCTAGGTCTGGTCTTCCAGAGCTCATGGATTCTCCTAGATTATAAATTCTCAATCTTATACTTAATACTGTATAGTTTGGTATTCTAAACTCAATTTTTTATTGTAACTAATAATTGTAAACAATCATCATGGCGATGAAAAAGAACGCGCCTTTTTTTTAATATCTACCTCTTCCCCCCACATTTCCAGGATCAAAAGTAGGGTCCGGCCGTTATGCCCCCATTCCGGTTTGCCCCCGGCCGCTGTGCCCCCACTTTTTATCGGCAAACTGGAACAAATTTACTTAAAATTGTGGGGGCATACCGGCCGGGGGCAAACCGGAATGGGGGCATAACGGCCGGACCCTGTCTGTCACCCGGAGATAGTGTAGCTTTCCAACAGTGAAAACATTTCCCAAATCAATTCAGTAGTGTAGGAGCTTATTCAACACAAACAAACAACTCTTTCCTTTTTATAATATTAGGTATGGATTCGTAAGTTATGCATGTGTCTTCACTGAACTCATTACTATACTGTGTCTAAGTATGTACTTAGTACGAAAGATTTATACAGTTTTAAGCTTTATTGCCTTTACTTATACATAAAGTTACACTTATTTATATGTATATTTTCAATAAGAAGACAGGCACGCTGCCCACCTGATACCTCGCAAATACATACATATTATACATAGAAACACCCATACCGATACAAACAGACATGTTCATGCACACAAATGTTTGTACCGTGCGGGGATCGAACCTGCGACCTCTGGTGTAATAGCCGACTTCTCGACCATTAAACCAAATGGCTCGTCATTACGAGGCATCGTTATAACCCACCCACAACAAAACAAATTGTTAATAACATGTTCCGATCCAAATCGTCGTGAAAACAAACAAAATTATCTCACTTCGTTCAAAAAAGGCGCGGTTTGTTAAAAAAAAGGCTGAGTTGGTTCAAAAAAGGCGGGGAAAATTATACGTTACTGCTAATGCGACGGCCCACAGTTTACTAATAATTCAATTATCGCTGCGCATTTATTGTTTTTGTACGCAACAGTGGTTGGGTCAGGGCGACGCGTGCGGGAATTTATAGAGATGATAATACCATTTTTTTTCGGAGGAGAATGCGTTTATGCACCATAACCACAGGCTAGCTAGACCTGCGGCCGTGTGCGGGACTCGAGACTAAAGCGTCCACTACCTAGATGATAATACATAAATAACATATAAATATTATGTTATGACTTGAGTGACTGAATTAGCTACTTTTTTTACTAAATCACAATGAAGGAAACCTTTTTTGAAGAAAAAATAACTGTTTGTGTGAAAAAACTTCCTCCTTTTTTGAGGTTGGTCAAAAAAAAGAACAACTGCTCATTATTGTTTTTTTTGCAAAAATAATTTAATTTTAATAAACCGCTAGTAAATCAATCAAAATGCCCTTTTAGTTAATTAATATAACGCGTAAATAATTATGACAAGCTAAATAAACAACAACATAAAACAAACGCCAAAACTGACACAGACAACAAAAAAAAACAAGTGTATGTATATGGTATTAACAGCTCTATGCGATATCCCTAACAGCTAACAAGCCTTTTTATGACCGACTCGAGTTTTATTTTTTGTCCCTTTTCCTCCTAACTTTTTTACTACATGTAAGTATTTCGTTAAACACATTCCGTTTTATGTTTTTTTGTCCTTTTTCGATACGTCTCTACTATACAATTTGGTTTCTTACGAGTTCAGTTAGTGTGACATGTTGTCTGTTTATACAGGGTGCATATTTACATGTACAGGATGGTCGTTGTCGTTTATACAGGGTGCATATATTTTTTTATACCAGGTCAGTTGGTAGACAGGCACGCAGCCCACCTGATGGTAAGCGGCCACTGCGGCCTGTTCCATTGAGGGACGCTTCACCTAGAAACGTCCCTCAATGTGCTGCCAAACTGTAGGCTCATCTGATCTTCGAGCCTCTGATTTCAGTGTACTGGCTCCCACATTAATTTTGCCGGAACAACGCCAGAGCTGTTATGGCGGCAGATTTCACCTGTGGGGATGGTAGCTAGCCAGTCGGACTCTGAAAAAGCCCTACCACCAACCAGACCCAAGGCGGGAATCGAACCCACGACCTCCGTGTTTTTATACCCGATCGGCTTAGCCACTGTTCCACAAAAGCGGTCAAAAACGGAGGAGTGTGAGAAAGTCACCGAAATTCAAAAGTTATCATCAATGTCATAGGTATAAAGTGTGTTTTGACTCTCCCCACTTAAGCTTGATGACTTGACAGTTCACAATGACAGTCGCTGACTCACAGTGTACGATAGATCCAATAAAAACATATAATTGTGCCTTTGATATTTTAGTAACGTGTGAATTTCGAATGTACGGTCAACAGCACATCACGGTAAACACTTGCAATTCGATAATAGCACTTATGCCCCCGACAAAAGAGCGATCCAAAGTCCAAAGTGTTACGTCTGACGTGCTTTTGACTGTACAACGCAGCTTGAGAATTGTGATAGTCAAATTGTATGAAACTTTACTTCACATGTGTGTGCCTCCGTGGTTCAGTGGTTAGTGTTGTCAAAAAATTTATTGTTTTTCTTTTGGTCTAGTGGTTTAAGTACCGAGCCCAGATCTCGAGGTCCTGGGTTCAATTCCCGGGTCGAGCTAACTTTGTGCCGGTTTTTTCGGACACAGGTCGGGTTTGTAATCACCAATCCGCATTTGGCAAGCGTAATGATTAAGCCAATACCTATCTTTGTAGCGATAACTTGATTTCAAGGATGGAGGCCTTTGCCCTGCAGTGGGACATTAATAGGCTGATACTTTTTTTTACTTTATTTTCATTCTTACTTATTTGCTCCCATGCGAAGCCTGGGCTTATTTCTAGTATACAATGAAGATCTAGGAAGCTACATTATGCCTAGTTTCATTGTATCCACCTCCCATGGAGAGTAGCGTAAATTGAACATTTAGCTTCGAACGTTTCAGCCTATAATTTAAATAAAACTAACAGAGTCACTAAAATATATCCATTCAAATACATTTAGATAGTGTTGAGTGTAAAAGAGAGCCAAGTCTGTTTCTTTAGCGACTGAAAAAAAATCGAGTTTCTTCTCGATTGATAACGTAAATTGCAAAGCTTGTGGATAAGTGCATCTCTTCCGATCCGATTAACAAAGAATTTTTCTTTCTTTATTTGAATACTATTACAAAGTCTTCTTTGTAAAGTAAGATAGGAGAATAAAAAATATTCTTAACTTATTAATTTCTCGCGGCAGAGCTTTCTGAGTAAAACTGGCGTTACCACCGACTTCCCAAATGCGGATTGGCGATCACAAACCCTAGCTGTGTCTGAAAAAACCAACCAAATTTTTTCTCGACTGAGAATTGAACTCAGGACTCCGAGATCAACGAGGTGTAGGACCTATTTCCTTCACTCTCATAACACGGTGTGATAGCAGTCTGGCACGACCGAAGAGAGATCAGTCGCAGGACCAACGGCTTGACGTGCTCACCGAGACACAGAGGTGATTTAGCCTGGCTACTTCCAGACTCAGGTTTGTAACATTTTTTTATAACGAAAATACCATACTCAGGATTTGGATCCATGACCCCATGTGCAACTTTCTAGCCACTGCAATTTGAAGGCAGTTTGTCTATAATAATATATTTTAAAAGATACTTTTAATACGTACTAATAATCTTGGCGGTAAACACTACCGTGCCTCCAAATTGTATCTGTCCTCCCACACAATCCTTACTCGTAAACTGCCTAGTTTCAGGTTATAATAGGCCCCTTTCCCCCACCTGGGGAATTGCGTAAATCTAGACCCAGGTATTCCAGACAATGCCTGTCTAAGCCTAACCTGACCTGGGTTATGATAGGATTGACAGTTCAAAGGATGCAACCGTTTGACCTAAGGTTCGATTCTCTGTTTGGCTTTCGTTATTGTTCGATTTTGATTGTAAGGTGTGTATTTTATTGTATAGTTTTGACTTGTGGTTTTGCTTGTGAGGCATCCGGCGACTGGGACCGCAATCAACTCGGACTGCGGTCCCAGTTGCCAGATTGATTAAATTTTGTAATTTTTCTTCCGGCGACTGGGACCAAAACTAGTAAAATCCAAAACTAGTTCAGTCAAACCATGTCCCACTGTTGAGAAAAGGGGTCCATTATTGTGTAGATTGGTACCAGTAAAAGTAAAATAAATAAATATCCCTAGACGTTGGGTTGGGACACAGGGTCGTTTAGTCCTTAAAACTATTGTCATCACAAAATAGTGAGCAAAATAGCATGATGCCTATGACAGCTGTCATGAAGAGTTCACTAGTGATGCGGTGCAGTAGATTCCCGATTATATGAACACCGATTTTGAATCGTAAAAATGTTTTTTTACCGATTGCCAATCAAATGTGATTTTATAGTTTGTGAAATCTAGGATGATACCTGCGACATGATTCACAGTGACAATTATAGAGACGTCGATTTATCTTAAACTAATGGTTAAAAATCGATACGTAAGTACCTAATCGATTCTTCAATCGACCTACACTGCATGATTGAGTACCTTTAAGGCGGGGATCGAACCCGCGACCTCTGGTGTAATAGCCGATTTTTCAACCATTACACCAAACGGCTTGTCAATTTGTGCATCTAGAAGCCTTGGATAAAGAATATTTTAATTTTCAACATAGTCTATCACAAATCAGTTTAAGATAGTTTTGCGAAAATCCGTGACCCTTCTAAATGATCTATAGATCCTGATCTAGATTAGAAACGATTGAGGCAGAGTTCGGAGGTCCAGTAAAGGTTAAGTGGTCTATTGTCTGTTAATCTATGGCAATATTTGTCTATGGTTTGGTATTTCAGTATTTGACGTAAATATTTCTTAACCGAAGCCGATTCATACTGATACTAATAAAAGTGAATGTCTGTTCGGCTTTCACATCCATCTAGGCTGGTCAATAGCCACAAGGCTGGCACCAGCTCGTCCCAGTCGGATGTGAAGGGGAAACCGGGGGAGTTTAGTGGGTAGTAGACGCTTTAGTCTCGAGTCCCACACACGGCCGTGGGTCTAGCTAGCCTGCGGTTATGGCGCATAAAAAGAATGCGTTTCCTAAGAAAAAAAAAATGAACCCATTTTGATGGAATTTAGTACGTCCTGCAGACATATTATACTTAACCTTGAAAATGGACATACGCTATGTTTCATCCGGGATAATGCTCAGTTCCCATGGGATAACAAAAAAAGTAGTTTTTGTTTGTTCATCTTACATGTTACAAACGGAGCAATAGATCGACGTATGTAATTTTTTTTCCTGTTTAAGTATACTTCAATGGACTATAAACGGCCATCATAGCGTTCCACTAGTATAATAAAGCCCAAAATCACGGTTTAAAAACGGCTCTAAAATTAAAAACAGCACATAAACTGCTGCACAGCAGATAGTTAATATAAAAAGTGCGAAAGCTTTATAAAAAACATTTGTATTGTAATATGTCAAAACGGCCATTATAGCGAGATAATATTAATTCCATGGCCGCTAGTATAGACCGACAAACTTATCTGTTCCGGTAGCGGCGTCGCTACTGTCTATTTAGAACTGTCATTAAATATCGTTTTTGCATTGCATTTCACGTAGTTCCAATTTTGGCCACCGGAACAGATAAGTTTGTCGGTCTATACCTATGGCTCTGTAGCCACTTGACAAAATAAAAAAAATTCAAAATCGCCCGACCCGGGAATCAAACTCGCTACACGCAATTCTTAAACCACGACACCATTTTTAATACTTATTAATTATTATTCCTTTATCCATACTAAATTAATATCGCGGGGTAAAACAAAAAAAATGTAGCATGCTCCATCGATCATCTTGACAAACCTCTACAAAGACTTTAAAATAACTTTTCAATCAAATTTGAACCTAATTTTTATAAGAGAATGTTCAAAATCGTATACGTGAAAATCAAAGACAGATCTTTCTGCTATCAAATACTCGTACATTAAACGATTTTAGGCTTTCTTTTAACTGTGTTAAAGTTGATTTTCGTTTAAAGTCAAAGCAAGCTTTTTCCTTTTGGTCAAACAAGGTTGACATTATACATGCAATTTTAAGGTTTATTCTTATTAAAGTAAAGTCGTTTTTTGTATGTATTTGTGTTGTGTTTTTTAGTATTTTTTCGTCCTTCCGAACGATTTGGCCCGAGATGCTTGTACACCAATATTTGACATGTTGTAACATGAAGGTTTTTAGTTCACCAAATGACGTGAGAAAAATTAACAGGAATTAGCTTAAATACGTTTAAGTAGCTCGTATACGACAGTTATAATAAATGTATAAGTAATAATGTCCTCCTAGCCGAGTTTTCGGCTACGGCCAATCTTTTACGATCAGCCGGCAGGATATATTATAGTGCACAAGTGAGTGCGCAAGCACAAGTGCACTCCCTATTGCCTCACTCTCATAACACGATGGGACAGCAGTCTGACACAACCGAAGAGAGATCAGGCGTGTAGTATAAATAAATGTTGGCTTCAGAGGTGCATGAATCGTTTCATCAATTATTTTAATGTTGCAGTCCTACAGTTATAATTTTTCTGTTTTTATTGTTATTTCTAAATTCACACGAAAACTGTATGGCTTAGTACCTATAGATGGATTTAATATGGCTTGTATTTAACCGTACACCAAAAAAGGCTGAACGTACACCAAAAAAGGCTGAAACGTGCACCAAAAAAATTTAATAGCTAACCTAACCTAACCTTTGGTGTACATTTGGTTTATTTTGGTGCACGAGTCAGCCTTTTTTGGATATGTACTTAAATATATCCCATTTTTTTGCGATTAAAAAGAGTAACTGTCGAGTTTCTTGCCGGTTCTTCTCTACAGATAACGACAGTAGAGTCACTCTGTGTAATTGACGATTCACATTTATACTTTAATTATACAAGTTTAAATGAATAAAGAATATTTTGATTTTGATTTTGAATCGCCAAAATTATAATTTTCTGCACAGACTCAGTCTGTTAACAAAAAAAAAACCAACTAAAAGTGGTGAAACTGTCCGTTAAAATTTAAGAAAAGATCCCATTCTATTGGTTCAAAAAAAAATACGAGCATTGACAAAGAATCACAGAAAAAATTGTTTCGAATTTCGGACAGTCACCGTGACAAGTACGTTCCTAATTCAAATGATTAATGACGCGTCTATGATCGGTGATCATCGGTGATACGCTTTGACCAATAAGATCTTTGGATTTGACTTTCAAATGACAGCGCCATAGATTATTAAATCACTAGCTTTCCGCCCGCGGTTTCATCCGTGAGTATTTTATTTTTTCAAATATCCCGCGGGAATGAGACGTGTCCCGTAGGAATTTTATAGCCTATGTCCTAATCCGGGGTATAAACTATACGTGTGCCAAATTTCATCTAAATCCGTTCAGCCGTTTAGGCGTGATTGAGTAACAAACATCCAAACATCCAGACTTTCGCATTTATAATATGTACTAGCCTTCTTCTTTTTCAAATATCCCCCTCGTTCCCCCCACATTTCCGGGATCAAAAGTACCCTATGTTCACTGGGGATAGTGTAGCTTTCCAACAGTGAAAGAATATTCAAATCGGTTTAGTAGTTTCAAAATTATTATTCCCGCGGGAATGAGACGTTTCCCGTAGGAATTTTATAGCCTATGTCCTAATCCGGGTTATTAACTATACGTGTGCCAAATTTCATCTAAATCCGTTCAGCTGGTCAATCCTTCAAAAGTTTAGCCACTACTCCATCGAAACCTTTAAGATACATTCAAAATAAGACAAAGTATAAACAGTATAAAATTATAGAACAAATTGCTGATACCTAACTAAAATAAGGGAAAAAAGTTTCAAGTATCAAACGTGTTTTTTCCACTACATCCATGAAAGTTACGCGAAAATCGACCTTAAAGTTGATGGAATAAGATTGACAGGTATTTTGAAAAGCTTAGTGTATTTTTGTAAGACCATTGACATTGCATGGTCTAAAGGAAAGCCATAAAATAGAGGGCCGGTTGCAAAATACAAGTTTAATGTAGCTTTAAGTTAACTAGGGTTGGTTAACTTAACTTTGGTTTAATATCCCACTTAGTTAATCAGTTACTTAACTGAAAAAAAAACTATCCCACTTAATTTAAGTAAGATATTAATTCCGGGGACGTGGATTCAAATCCCAGGAAGAAAATTATTGTGATGAAAATTAAAAAAAAAAAAGAATAACTATTAAAAAGAGTACATAACTCTAGAGTTTCTTGCCGGTTCTTCTCGATAGGTAACATTCTAAACCCAGTGGAAGTCACTATGGAATAGAATAGATTATAAATTATAATACTATACTTACCTTATAAAATAATACTTTATTTAGTACCAATTTAACTAATAATACAGACACAGTAAATTAAAAACATATTTAAAAAAAAACGCAGTAAATTACTACCTATGTAAAATTGATTTTGACTTGAAAGCCTACATTAATAAAGACTTTATTTTTGATCAATCGATGAAGCTACTTAATCTATTGTTTAGAATATTTTTAATCCCAAGTCAACCCTTCGGTGTAACCCTGCCGCCGCCGCGGTAACCTGACCCGCGGCCTAGGCGACCACGATACAGCATTGTTGCAAGCAGGGGAGGGTTAACTCACTAACCATAGACACGCACTGCCATAGACAAGTTAGGTTTTTGTTAAAATCTAGCGTTTTATTAAATACTAGCGGGCGCCCGTGGTTTCACCCGCGTGGTTCCTGTTCCCGTGGGAATATCGAGATATCCTTGCTTAGCGGATGCCTACGTCATAACATCTACCTGCATGCCAAATTTCAGCCCGATCCGTACAGTGGTTTGGGCTGTGCGTTGATAGATATCTATGTCAGTCAGTCAGTCAGTCAGTCACCTTTGAGTTTTATATATGTATATAGATTGTTGCAAAAGTTGTGACCGCCTCCGTATAAAAACACGGAGGTCGTGGTTTCCATTCCCACCTTGGGTCCGGTTGGTGGTAGGGATTTTTCAGAGTCCGACTGGCTAGCTACCACCCCCACAGGTGAAATCTGCCATAACAGCTCTGGCTGTGTTCCGGCAGTATTAATGTGGGAGCCAGTACACTTGAAATCAAAGGCTCGAAGGTCAGATGAGCCTACAGTCTGGCAGCACATTGAGCGACGCTGCAGAAGTGTCCCTCAATGGAATAGGCCGCAGTGACCGCTTCCCATCAGGTGGGCTGCGTGTCTGTCTGCCAATTGAAGTAGTATAAAAAAAGATACAACGGTACCAAAAACCTGCGTGAGTGACTCTGAAAAAGCCCTACCCTACCACCAACCAGACCCTAGGCGGGAATCGAACCCACGACCTCCGGGTTTTATACCCGAGCGGCTTAGCCACTATTCTACGGAGGCGGTCAAAATTCGCTCCCTTTAACTAGTGTTTTTTCTCGCCTAACAACGTAAGATTGAAAAAGGACGAAAGAAAATTCAAATATATCGTGAAATCAAAGCCACACAATTATCAAAGTAGTTTCTCAGAATTTAAATTATTAATTCACCGACGGTTGCTCGGAAACCGTGAAAAAACGCTATAAAAAACTTAAAAGTATAGATTGAATCGTCCAAACTCAAAAGGGTTCCGTACAATATATCTTTTCAAATCGATTACACTAAAAAGTGAAGCCATCATCAGCCTATATCTATGTTCCCACTGCTGGGACACAGGCCTTATCTCAATTGTGAAATAGTGTGGGCCATACCATACTCCACCACGCTGGCCTAGTGCGGGTTGGTGGAGGGGTGCTTAAGGCAAGTGACCAACCTTAATGTCAGATGTTATCAAGCCGCCAAATGGCCTATGACTAGGCTTGACAACTAATATCTACCATATAGTAAATATCAGCCGGGACCAATAGGGTAAAGAACCTGTATTGACCGCCTCCGTGTAACAGTGGCTAAGCCGCTCGGGTATAAAAACACCGAGGTCGTGGGTTCGATTCCCGCCTTGGGTCTGGTTGGTGGTAGGGCTTTTTCAGAATCCGACTGGCTAGCTACCACCCCACCCCACAGCTTTCACTGGCGCCATAACAGCTCTGGCTGTGTTCCGGCAATATTAATGTGGGAGCCAGTACACTTGAAATCAGAGGCTCGAAGATCAGATGAGTCTACAGTCTGGCAGCACATTGAGGGACGTTTCCAGGTGAAGCGTCCCTCAATGGAATAGGCCGCAGTGACAGCTTACCATCAGGTGGGCTGCGAATCTGTCTACCAACTTAAGAAGTATAAAAAATTGTCCACAGTGTCCCACCATCAGGCGGGCTGCGTGCCTGCCTGCCAACTGACCAAGCGTAAAAAATCTTTCAGTTAATTTGAAGGGTTACAAAAGACAACTGCGGACCCCTAAATCAGTAAAAATGGCACCGATCCTTCATTCGATAAGTTACGGTCCAACATAAGCTTAAACATGTCGCAGGTAACCACAAAATCAGCCATTTACCCGATGTCCTAATCTATACTGATGTAAGAGAAAAGATTTGATTGTTTGTTTGTATTGAATAGGCTCCGAAATTACTAACCGATTTGAATAATTCTTTCACTGTTGGAAAGCTACACTATCCCCGGGTGACATAGGGTACTTTTGATCCCGGAAATGTGGGGGGGAAGGGGAGATATTTGAAAAAAGAAATTACGCGCGGGTGAAACTGGGTGGAGGCGACCGCTAGTGTAATAATGTGTAATGTATTTACAAAAAAAAAGTATATGTGTAATGTTTATCCATTGTCTTATTTTTTATTGCAATGTGTAACAACAAGACGAGCAGATCGTACACCTGATGGTAAGCGCCGTGTCTGCCCTTAGACAGTTCAGTGCCAAACAGTAACTAAGCAGTTACTGTCTGGCACCGCCCGCGCCCGCTGCACCGAGACGACAGTTATTAGGTCTCATATACCCAGTTATTGTCTGCTACCAAAATAAGAGCACAAACCTATTCTCAGTTAAGGGCTAAATAGCGCTGTCTGAATTATGTCCAAAGATATTTTTTAAGAGAGTTTAAATTCTTCTGTCGCTCAAAAATGCGTCCGGCGCCACTGCGCCACTTACTAATTAATCTTATTTAATTATTTTTAATTATCCAAAACATAAACACTCCTATTTATTGAATTAGCAGTAACATACATACTTTAACGCCCGGCTTCTCTTGCGGGGTGAAAAAACAACCCGAACACAAGTAAAGCATATATGTGTGTATGAATGACGAGGTAGCGTCAGCAGGACAGTCGTTAGTTATAAGAGCATTTTATATGAACAGATTTAAAAGATCAAGTCGTCAGCTGACAACACAAGAGAAAAAGATGGCTGTAATTTCAATGATTGGTCAAAAGTCATCTAAATAAAGATTTGATTGTTTGTTTGTATTGAATAGGCTCCAAAACTACTGAACCGATTTGAAAAATTCTTTCACTGTTGAAAAGCTACACTATCCCTAGGTGACATAGGGTACTTTTGATCCCGAAAATGTGGGGAGAAGAAGGGGGAAGGACAATTGACAAAAGAAATTACGCCTTGATGAAACCGCGGAGCCGCTAGTCTATCTAATATTATAAAGAGAAAAGATTTGATTGTTTGTTTGTTTGTTTGTTTGTATTGAATAATAGGCTCCGAAACTACTGAACCGATTTGAATAATTCTTTCACTGTTGGAAAGCTACACTACCCCTGGGTGACATAGGAAACTTTTGCGCCCGGAAATGTGGGGGAAGGGGGGTGAAACCGCGGAGGCGCCTGCTAGTTGATAATAAAATTGGATCCTACATGAATAATATAATGCACTAGCGGCCGCCCGCGGTTTCACCCGCGTGGTTCCCGTTCCCGTGGGAATTGATCAAAATCCTTTCTTAGCGGATGCCTACGTCATAACATCTACCTGCATGCCAAATTTCAGCCCGATCCGTCCAGTGGTTTGGGCTGTGCGTTGATATCTATCTATGTCAGTCAGTCAGTCAGTCAGTCACCTTTGAGTTTTATATATATAGATAATGTTGATTTTGCTCTGTAGTGGGATAATAATTCATAAGGCATCTTTAAAGCCAACATGAATAAAGAATATTTTAATTTTGAATATAAATAATAATAATTGATGATTTTATAACCCTTTTCTGCAGACCGTACCTGCTATCTCAACTGGAATTTTTGGAATACTCGCGCTCCGCGATGCTATCGGTTCACCCCGAACGAGGTTCGATTCCCGGCCGGACCGGTCTCGGCTAGACGTCTCTATCTGACATGTTGAGTTACGCTTCGAGTCCCGGTTCAGGCAATTAGAATGTTTGTTATGTGGGTTAAATTGTAATGGTCATTAATGTTTGGTTTGACACGTGTAGTAGGTACTGAAGAGGTTGTGGGTTCAATTTAGGTATGATTATTATTTTGCTTTTTAATTAGAATTTATGTGATTTAAAAGTAAGTAGCACTTTTGCACCCATAAATTAACACAATTAGTACCTAAAATACCTACGTAATAAATTCAAACGAAGAACTGTGGGATCTCTGCTCCGAGATCGGTCTCCAAATAAAACGTCGCAAGTGGTGTTGGATTGGCCACACCCTAAGAAGAGCACCCTTTATAAAGACTGGGGCATGGAATTGCACGAGTCCCACACACGGCTCGCCTTCCCCAGGCGAGTTATGGGGCCTAATAGCATTCCCCTCCACAAAAAAAAAAAAAAAACCCTGGAATGGACACCTCAAGGGAAAAGGAACGCGGCCGATCTAAACACACGTGGAGGCGTTCAGTAGCAGCGGAGCTAAAGGCGATCGGGCTGACGTGGTCCGAAGCGAAGCGAACTGCCCAAGACAGAACGAGATGGCGAAGCACTGTAGAAGCCCTCTACCCCACTGGGGGCCATAGGACATTAAGTCAAGTAAGTCAACCTGCAAAGTCTAATGGCTGTGTAGCTGTGGTCAGATGGCAATCGCTCCATTGTAATAACCAGGCTTGTCAAATCTAGGATCATAGTCGAAGCGGACCCTGAGCTCCATACTGGATGCAATCGGGAATACGCTGAGATGATGATTGTGAATAACACTACTAATCTTACTAATCTTACTAATATTATAAATGCGAAAGTCTGGATGTTTGGATATTTAGATGTTTGGAAGTTTGTTCCTCAATCACGCCTAAACGGCTGAACGGATTTAGATGCAATTTGGCACACGTATAGTTTATAACCCGGAATAGGACATAGGCTATAAAATTCCTACGGGAAACGTCTCATTCCCGCGGGAATATCAATTTTGAAACTACTGAACCGATTTTAAAATTCTTTCACTGTTGGAAAGCTACACTATCCCCAGTGAACATAGGGTACTTTTGATCCTGGAAATGTGGGGGGATGGGGAGAAATTTGAAAAAAGAGATTACGCGCGGTTGAAACCGCGGGCGGAGGCTAGTATTTAATAATATTGTTGTTCACTGCCTCCGTGGTACAGTGGTTAGAGCGTTGAGCTCTGCCTCCCGACCCTGATAACCGAAGGTCGTTGGTTTAAATCCCGCGGGGAGCATCACTTTGTGTGAGCGTTTCCAGTTTGGTTAGGACATTGCAGGCTTGAATCATCTGAATGTCTGAAAAGAATGATGATTCCGTACTTCGGAAGGCACGTTAAGCCGTTGATCCTGCGCCTGATCTCTCTTCGGTCGTGTCAGACTGCTGTCCCACCGTGTTATGAGGGTGAGGGAATAGAGAGTGCACCTGTGCTTGTGCACTCACTTGTGCACTGTAATATATCCTGCGTAGTTGGCTGATCTTAAAAGATAGGCCGCCGTAGCCGAAAACTCGGCTAGGATGACATTATTATTATATGGTTAATTCGCTTATGACTACCAATAAACTTTTTAATTACTACAATTTAGTGTCCGACCGAAGGTTCGGTTTCGGTTTCGGTTTCGGCCGAGTTTCGGCCAAAAATCAAGTTTCGGCTGCAGTTTCGGTTTCGGCCAAAATTGGCCGAAACTTTTGCCGAAACCGAAACTGATTTCGGATGTTGTCGTGCACGCTCGCCGTTCGCTCGTTCGTTTCTCGCAGCAACGCTTTGGCGGCGCACCTGTTTGGGAATTATTGTCGTGCGCCGTTCGGATAGCTCTGTAGCAACACTAGCAACACAATAGTCAGTGCGTTAAACAGTAACAATTAGTGATTCGATTATTGTTAACTGATAAACATTTTGCTATGAGAACTTGATTTGAAAATATAATAAAAGTATGATTAATGTGTTTTTTTGTATTATCTATACTTGTAAATATTAAAAAGAGGAAAGATATTTTGATTGTTTGTTTGTTTGTATTGAAGAGGCTCCGAAACTACTGAACTGATTTGAATAATCTTTCACTATTGGTAAGCTACACTATCCCCGGCTGACATAGAGTACTTTTACTCAAAAATGTGGGGGGAAGGGAGGGATATTTCAAAAAGGAATTACGACCAGCCCAAAGTACAAGACTCAGGAACTTGAAATTTTGTACAAGGGTTCTTTATAATGCGTAAGTTCTCACTAAGAAGGGGTTTTTCGAAATTAACCCCCAAGGGGGTAAAAACTTAAAAAGAGGGCTGGAAGTTAGTATGAAACTTCGTCATTTTAAAAGTTACAGTCTTAAAATTCGGGAAGTATATTTTTAGTTTGGTATCAGTTTCAAATAAAAAGGTGTTATTGAAAACTTACCCCCGAGGGGGTTAAAAAGGGGTTTAAAAATAAAAAATTAAAGGACCATGCAAAAAAATGTCCCCACCCACCAACAGATTTCGAACGTATCTCTATTCTCTGTCAATACCTCTCGCTGTACTGATCTTTTTTTTGTATGACATCCGCCGTAGGAATGGGGATTTCACGCAAATCGAATTTTAATGTTGTATTTTTTTCATATTTTAAAGTATTTTTTTGACACAGTTAATTGTGAAAATAATGTGCAGGCGATCAAGAGTAACCCCCCTGGGCTAAATATAGGTGTACAATCAAAATGTAATCTTAAAAAAATATTGTACAGTCAAGTCTACTTCAAGCTAGACACTTACAGCGCAATTCTGCATCTTAGGCGTGCGGCATAAGCACGGTTTTATTTTTTTTGAATACCCCGTCAGTTTTTGGATTAAAACTGGTTATTTGTTTTATGGAAAGGGTGGGGACAGAGCCTTGTGTAAGCTTTTTAATATTTCACCCCTCAAGGGGTGTTAAAAAGTGTCTTAATTTTTTTACTACAAATTTTCTAAAAGCGTACTTTATAATGTGTAAGTTTCCACTAAGAAGGGGGTTTTGGAAGTTACCGAGGGCAATTCATAGTGGTTTAAAGCGTGTAGCCTACGCCAGCGAAGCCAGGGGCGGAAGTCTAGTATTAAATAAATGATTACAACAAAATCAATATACTGTGATTTCATTTCATGTCCCAATTAATGCAGAATAATGGGTAAAATGCACCAAATTTCAGTATTTTAAGGAATTTTATACTTGACCACGTGAGTTTCGGTTTCGGTTTCGGTTTCGGCCGAAACTGAAGCCACGGCCGAACATTCGGTTTCGGTTTCGGTTTCGGCCGGAAAACCAGTTTCGGTCGGACTCTACTACAATTAAACGTATAAAAAGTATCGTTTAAACTTTCAGACCAACAAAATCTCTAATTGCGCACAACACAGATTTCTCGGAAGAAATACAAACTGACAAAGACATTCCTTAGTCATTAGTTTTTGCTAAGGAATTGAGTCGGAGGAACGGATCGGTATTCGTTTTAGGGACTCGAACCAACGACTCCTGAGGCATTCCAATAATGCTAGACGTTTTAATAAATGTCAGACTTGACTTTTGTGGTTTTAATCGTTTGATATGTTTGTAAACGGTAAAAAAAATTGACGATCCATTTGGTGTAATGGTCGAGAAGTCAGCTATTACACCAAAGGTCGCGGGTTCGATCCCCGCAAGGTTCATACAATGTGATCCTTCCTGATGAAATGTCCCTCGTGTAAACGGTTGGTGGTAGGGCTTTTTCACAGTTCGACTGGCTAGCTACCACCCCCACAGGTGAAATCTGCCGCCATAACAGCTCTGGCTGTGTTCCGGCAGTATTAATGTGGGAGCCAGTACACTTGAAATCAAAGGCTCGAAGATCAGATGAGCTTACAGTCTGGCAGCACATTGAGCGACGCTTCCTGCTGAAGCGTCCCTCAAAGGAATAAGCCGCAGTGACCGCTTACCATCAGGTGGGCTGCGTGTCTTTCTGCCAACTGAAGTGGTATAAAAATTCGGTCACCCATCTTCCGACCGATTTTGATTAAGTTGCTTAACTTTTCAAGTTCACTGGCACCCTCTTCAATTACCCGTTTAGGTCAAAACTGAGAATGCAATACCGCAGTTTTATATGACCTCCCTTATAGTCGTCTCAATCTTAACGAGTATGCCTTGTATGGTGAACATAAAATAGTTGAGAGCGAACGGTACAAATGGACAGGGAATTGTTTAATTTAGATAGTCTTGCTTTGAGCATTTTGTCTGAATCTAAGGTATTGCAATTTTTTCTATATTCTTTTGTGAATTATCCCACTCCCCTTCCTCCTACATTTCCAGGATCAAAAGTACCCTATGTCATCCGGGGATAGTGTTGCTTTCCAACAGTAAAGAATTTTCCAAATCGGTTGAGTAGTTTCGGAGCCTATTCAATACAAACAAACAAACAATCAAAACTTTTCTCTATAATTAGTATAAATATACTTGAACTCTGTATGCAGAATGCAGATGTAGAATGATCTACCGCTTTTTTGTTTTTTCTTTAATTTAATAATGTTATTTTAAAAGTATGTATCAATTCTTTTAAAACACTTACTTTCAATAAATGTTTGTTTAAAGCTTAAGTTCTTAAAGACTTTAAATCAATTGCAAATCATTGCTTTAATTGAGAGATAAATATTAATGCGATTCGTTCTCAAAGGAGAGCGACAAATACAGAATACTATACAAATAAGGCTACCTGCAGCATTACGACTAAAGAAGTAATCCAAATCACTTAATGCATCCTACTAATCCTACTAATATTATAAATGCGAAAGTCTGGATGTTTGGATGTTTGTTACTCAATCACGCCTAAACGGCTAAACGGATTTCCTACTAATATTATAAATGCGAAAGTCTGGATGTTTGGATGTTTGGATGTTTGTTACTCAATCACGCCTAAACGGCTGAACGGATTTAGATGAAATTTGGCACACGTATAGTTATAACCCGGAATAGGACATAGGCTATAAAATTCTTACGGGAAACGTCTCATTCCCGCGGGAATATCAATTTTGAAACTACTGAACCGATTTAAATAATTCTTTAACTGTTGGAAAGCTACACTATCCCCGGGGAACATAGGGTACTTTTGATCCTGGAAATGTGGGGGGAAGGGGGGATATTAATTGAAAAAAGAGATAACGCGCGGGTGAAACCGCGGGCGAAAGGCTAGTAAATAAATAAAATAAACACCAGGTGGTAGGTTCCTGTACTGGGCCGTCTAGGTACCAACGTAGTGCCAGATATTTTCCCGTGAAATAAAAGTGTGTCAAGCACTTCTGTGTTTCGAGGAAAGGGCACTGAAGCTAGTGAAATTACTGGGTATATAAGACCTAATAACTGTCGTCTCGGTGTAGCGGGCGCAGGGCGGTGCCAGACAGTAACTGCTTAGTTACTGTTTGGCACTGAACTGTCTAAGGGCAGACGTGGCGCTTACCATATACGATCTGCTCGTCTTGTTACACATTGCAATAAAAAACAAATATTGGACAACATCACATACATTGATCTGACCCCAAAGTAAGTAGCGTAAGCACTTGTGTTATGGGTATCAGAAACAACGAAGGTACCACAAATAAATACTTTAATACAAATAAACATCCAGACACAGAACAAACACAAATGTTCATCACATAAGTGTTTGTCCTGGGTGGGATTCGACCCCACGACCCCTGGTGGAAAAGACTAGACTTAGGTTAGTAGCTCGGGTATAACACTTGTCCTACTTTGAATAGACTAATGTCTTTATTTCTTTTTTTTTTTCTCCGTCTCTCTTAGTTCTGTCTCTATCTAGTTAGGGTACGCTTGCTCCATGACCCAGGACTTGGGCAGTCCAGTTATTACATTGCAGCGATTGCCATCTGACCATCGTACCCTTATAGTGGTAGAGCCCTGCTGTTTTACAGTACGAATGGGCCGGCTCGTCCGGGGAAGTACCACCCTCTCACATAACACCAGCGTGAAATAACAGTGACTATTGTGTTTCGTCTGGTTTGTGAGAGTGCCGGAGGCCCAAACCCCCCATACCCCCATAGGCCGGGGCAACGCATCAGCGATCCCTCTGGTGTTGCAGATGTCCATGGGCGGCGGTGATTGCTTACCATCAGGCGACCCGCTGGATCGTTTGCCGCCTCCGACATCTTACTAATATTATAAATGCGAAAGTCTGGATGTTTGGATGTTTAGATGTTTGGATGTTTGGATGTTTGGATGTTTGGATGTTTGGATGTTTGGATGTTTGGATGTTTGGATGTTTGAATGTTTAGATGTTTGGATGTTTGGATGTTTGTTCCTCAATCACGCCTAAACGGCTGAACGGATTTAGATGAAATTTGGCACACGTATAGTTTATAACCCGGAATAGGACATAAGCTATAAAATTCCTACGGGAAACGACTCATTCCCGCGGGAATATCAATTTTAAAACTACTGAACCGATTTGAATAATTCTTTAACTGTTGGAAAGCTACACTATCCCCGGTGAACATAGGGTAATTTTGATCCTGGAAATGTGGGGGGAAGGGGGGATATTGAAAAAAGAGATTACGCGCGGGTGAAACCGCGGGCGGAAGGCTAGTAAAAAATAATAACAGGGGAATCAGACCAATTGAATCACGACTACACTTCATACGACTGATGTGTGATATTAAATGTAGCGTACAACCAACCTTTCGTCAGTTTCTCAGCCCACTTCTTTTACCGATCGGCCCATAAGACGATGCAGAAAATTGATTAAAAATGCTAATAAAGGGAACTCTCCGCCTGTCCTTAGTTTTTGCCGTTTTGAGGACGAATTTTTAGACTCACAGGTCCATAATTATTGAAGGCGTTTGTTAAAATTATAATGACTGTGATGGATAAATAGCGTTAATTAATATTTTAACCTAATTAATTTTAGCGCTATTTTTAGTGAGGCGCTGGTGGCGCAGCTAGCGATAACGAACGTCAAGCTACCCACGCCGCGGTCAGTTAATGGATGGGTGACCATTCTGACCACATTTAATGATTTTTATTTAGAGCGTCTACGGAGACGAAGCACGGGCTTCGGAAGGCACGTTAAGCTGTTGGTCCCGGCTGATATTTACTATAATGTAGATATAAGTCGTAAAGCCTTCCTAGGCTTTACAAAAACGTATTATAAGTAATGTTTATCCGTTGTCTAGCACCCATAGCACAAGCTTATGCTTAGTTTGGGGCTAGATGGCGTTTGTGAATAATGTCTAGAGATATTAATATTTATTTATCTTTAATATAATTGCCAAAATGCATTACATTAACGCCACGAACCCAATATCCATACAAATACTTTAAAAATATAAAATAAACTCGTAAATTGTATTGAAATACTTCTCGACTGGTTTTTTAAAGCATAATTATCTTTTTATCTTTTCTATTTATAACATTAACCATTTTACAAGCTGGCCAATTAGAATAGTTTGCATATATTTGTACCTAAGTCCATTTTAAAAGACATAAAATTGTTTAACATCTATATATTTTAGGTAGTTGAATTTCGTCAATTTTTTAACAATTTTTTTTTTATATGTCACTTAAGTTGGCAGACAGGTATTACGCAGCTCATCTGATGGTAAGCGGCCACTGCGGCCTATTCCATTAAGGAACACTTCACCAGGAAGCGTCGCTCAATGTGCTGCCAGACTAAAGACTCGTCTGATCTTCGAGCACTTAATTTCAAGTGAACTGGCTCCCACATTAATTCTGCCGGAACACAGCCAGAGCTGTTATGGCGGTATGGTTAAGATTTTACTGTGGGGGCTCGCCAGTCGGACTCTGAAAAATCCCTTCCACGAACCAGACCCAAGCCGGGAATCGAACCCACGATCTCCGGGCTTTTGTTTCACGGAGGCGGTCAAAATTTTAATTACGAACAAAACAATACCTAATGTTTATCCGTTGTCTGGCACCCATAGCACAAGCTTATGCTTAGTTTGGGCAAAGTTTAAGTTTGGGGTTAGATGGTGCTGTGTGAATGATGTCCATAATTTTTTTTTTAATTTGTGGCTAAATGGCACTTGGCGAGATTCGCCCAAAAATATTTTTTATTTATAAGTAAGAATAATAAAAACAGTAGCCAAAAAAGAGTAACAAAACCATTTTGATTTAATACAAATAATATTAAGCAACAACAGAAAAAACACGATGAAGGAATTCTTTGGACATAAGGCGTTTTATCAAATAAAATATCGCATTTCAATAATATATCTTGGACTAGTGATGGGACCATGTATTTTAATTTATACTAACGCGTAGTAGGTATGTATAACATTTTTAAGTTATACTATATTAACAAAAAAAAAAAAGTATACATATAAAAGTAGTGAAGTATCAGCCTATTAATGTCCCACTGCAGGGCAAAGGCCTCCATCCTTTAAATCAAGTTATCGCTACAATGATGGGTATTGGCTTAATCACCACGCTTGCCAAATGCGGGTTGGTGATCACAAACCCGAGCTGTGTTCGAAAAAACCGACACAAAGTTAGCTCGACCCGGGAATTGAACCCAGGACCCCGAGATCTCGGCCCGGTACTTAAACCACTAGACCATCGAGGCGTTACATATAGTGTGTTCCAAATCTGTTGGTAGAGTCACTTTGTTACCCTTATAATTGACGATTTATAAGTGAAGCTGAACCCATGGGTGTAGCCAGCCAGCCATGGGCTTAGGGTGGGGCAACCATGGGCCCAAGTTGGGGCGACCATGAGCCCAGGATGGGGCAGCCATGGGCCGAGGGTGGGGCCGCCATGGGCCCAGGGTGGAGCAGGTATAAAGGCAAGGTATTTACTCGCAGCGAGGTAGGGGAAGAGTCTACCTGATTAAGATAAGCTGGCTCCGGCCTTATAGCTATTAACTAAACCGTATCTCTTTTTTATGTCAGATGTGGCAAACGAGCCAGCGGGTCGCCTGATGGTATGCAATCACCGCCGCCCATGGACATCTGCAACACCAGAGGGATCGCTGATGCGTTGCCGGCCTTTTAAGGACGTGGGCCTCCGGCACTCTCACAAACCAGACGAAAAACAATAGTAGTCACTATTATTTCACGCTGGTGTTATGTGAGAGGGTGGTACTTCCCCGGACGAGTCGGTCCATTCGTACTGTAAAACAGCATGGCTCTACCACTACTTAAATACATGGTGTAAGTTTAGAAGAAATTTAGTTCAAAAGAATCAATAAAAAAATAATATTATACAAATATTTCGTCTAAAAATCCACTGTCCCATCACTACAAGACTGGTTTGACGGCACGGATTCGGTCATAAATTCGACACATTATACGCAGTACAAATTTGTCTAGCGGCTTCCTCCACCCGCAATAAATCAAACTGTTTGTCTGTGTATACGCCGTGAAAAAACCGGCTAAGTGTGAACTCGATTTGTTTTTGGGCAATAAACTTAGATTATAAATCCAATAGTATATGCCTATTTTATAAACCCGTGTCGCGTTTGTCGTTCACCTAGAACAACGCGTAATTTCTTACTACCCATACCAAATTGTTTCCATTACATTTGGTGGGACGAACGGGAATGCTTATTTTCACTTCCCGTTCGTCCCACTGAATTTGCTGGTGGGACGAACGGGAAAAAAATTAATTATTTTATTCAATTCCCGTTCGTCCCACTGGTGGGACGAAGCTCGGTTGGACGAACGGGAATGAACCGTCTGTTTATGTAAGGATTCCATTTTTTATACTAGTAGCCTTCCGCCCGCGGTGTCACCCGTGCGCCATTTCTATTGTCAATTATCCCCCCTTTCCCCCACATTTCCCGGATCAAAAGTACCCTATGTCACCCGGGAATAGTGTAGCTTTCCAAAAGTGAAAGAATTTTCTAAATCGGTTTAGTAGTTTCGGAGCCTATTCAATACAAACAATCAAATCTTTCCTCTTTATAATATTAGTATAGCTCGACCATTCAAATAAAAAACCTCGCCATATTGCGGAAAAATATTGGAACTAATTTCTTCAAGCGGCAACAATCAAATAAAATAACAATAAGATGTCATTCATTATTGCTATCTGTCAAAGTGTGATGTCAATTGTCAAGCGTGCCTTGTTATTTCTTGGATCATTATCAGCCTATATACGTTCCCACTGCTGGGACACAGGCCTTTTCTCAATTATGAGATAGTGTGGGCCACGCTGGCCTAGTGCGGGTTGGTGGAGGGGTGCGAAAGGCAAGTGACCAACCTTAATGTCAGATGTTATCAAGCCGCCAAATGGCCTCTGACTAGTGACTAGGCTTGACGACTAATATTTACATTATTGTAAATATCAGCCGGGACCAACAACTTAACGTGCCTTCCGAAGCAGGGAGACGCTCGAAATAAATGTCACTAAAAGTGGTCAGAATGGTCACCCATCCATTTGCCGACCGCGGCGTGGGTAGCTTGACTTTCGTTATCGCTAACGAACCACTGTCACAGCTGCGCCACGAGCGCCTCTTTTTTTGGATATTGTGAGTATAACCATAGCAACCAAGTGTTGATATAACCATAGCTAATGTGGCGCCTCCAGAATAGGTTTTTTATATTTTAGTCAGGCTTTATAGAATATAGATTTCGTCTGTCCTGTTACCGTATTTCCAAAGGTAATGTTATCTAGTTTCTAAGATCGGCTGGAATCGCGGGCGGTCTGCATTCTGTGCGGCTTAGTCATAACATGGCTAATGATAAATTGTCTGTTTCTTTCGTAATTGAACTGCAAGCTGCGCAGGAGTTGACTTTGATTGTATTGTAAGCAATAGTTCAAATAAACGCTTATATTATGAGTACTTCTTAATACTGGCCCGCTGCAATAGCCAGATGATTTGCTAAGAGAGGTCAAACATAGTTGATCTCATATACGCCAAGTGATAAAACCTAAATCAAAATGGAAAAAAATACTCTTTATTAAGAGGAAACACTAGGGCCGTTTTTCCATACAAACGTATTCCCCTGTTTCCTCCCTGGATAATGCCAAGAAATATTTATTTGTTCCAAAAATCTATGACCACTATTTGCATGTTCCTATGTTTTCCTTTTTTTCATAAATTAATAATTAAAAGAGTTATGAACTTTCAAAAACCTAAAAAATTTACCAGATTTTCCGCTGTGTTCAAACATCCAGAAAACCTAGATTAAATAAAAAAAGGAAAACATAGGAACACGGCCAAAGCCTTTCTTGATTTTTAATGAGTATAGTAGTTAAATCGGTCAAGTTTTGGAGAAGAAATCAGGGGACTACGAAACGTTGATTTTATAGGTATTTTCGGTCCTAGCTGCAGTTGTTGTCTCTATCGCGCTCTATGGGGAATGTTCGGGCACTACGCGACAGCAATAGATTTTACAAATACCTATTTTTCAATTCTCTCGCCCTTAGTGTTTCCTCTTAATGTAGGCTTCAAGAGACTTAAATTGTCAGACATCAATGTAATAGAGTGACTCTACCAACGGATTCGGAATGTTGTTGTCTATCTATCTAGGCAAAAACTCGATAGTTATTTTTTTCAATGATCAAAGTTCAACTAACCATTGAGATATAAAATTTTGTATAAATAAAGAGCTATAACTTACTCTCGTAATGGTTTTAGTCAAAATTACGTTTTTATTTTTACAATTTCAACAAAATCAGCTTCTATGGGACTAGAATGGCATTTTTACGTAATTTTTAATGAAAACGCACAAGTATTGTATCTTCTCAAAATCATCACTAAACAAGCTATTTTTTAAGCATGTTGTACAAAACTCTCACATACATTTTTTTTTCACCACTGCATGTTAAAGATAAGTGATAGGAAAATTATTATGCGAAAATATCAACAAAACAATTTTTTTCTTGAAAATGTTCTTATTTTTGATAGAAAAAAGACTTATCAATGAATAGAGTAATTATTAAATTAAACTATTCACAAATAATTTGATGTAAAAAAATTACTAGAAAAGAAGCTACTCGTATTACTTAAGATATGTTGAAAACTCTGTTTAAAGGTAGAGATTTTTCGATACATCGGAAAATTTCGTGTAACTTCAAAACCGTAATATTTCGCTGAACATAATATCAAGTTATTTTGGTAGGTATTGATGCCAGCTATCAACCCCCTGCAGTATGTCGTACTATTTACTGGACACTCTGTATATCAATACCATCTCCGTTAATATATTATTATTACCTAGTCATACAGTTTTCTACATCAAAAACAAAATAAAAATAATAATACATTTAGATCTTAGACCAAACCGACCTACTATTTATAGCAGTGAATAGAGGCGCTACGACGTGCTTCCTCGATCGAGCCAGCACTAGTTCCGCCGAGACTTCAATCAAAATGACAAAGGACTAATGAGAAAAAAAATATCACTAGTTCCGCCGGTACCTTTTTGACTAGAACTAGTGAGAATAATCCATAATTTCATCACGTTACAAGTTCTCAATGGAATGACCCAAAATATCTAATTTGATTCACAGCGACACATTTAATTGATCAATTGAAAACTACACGACCGTGACAGTCAAGGGTTAAGAATAAATAAAAAGGTCGTCAATAACCCTAGGACACTGGCTGTCAAACTGTAATTGTGAAGTTGGGGGACACCTTTGTGCAGTGGTCTTCCAGGGCTCACGGATTCTTGTAGATTATAATCTCAATTTCAGTGCATACTGTATGACTTGGTACTTCCTAACGAATATTTTTTTTGTAACTAATGGCGATGAAAATAAATAAATATCTCTGGACATTATTCACACAGCGCCATCTGGCCCCAAACTAAGCATTAGCTTGTGCTATGGGTGCCAGACAACGGATAAACATTACTTAAATACTTTTTTTTCGTAAATACATACATATTATACATAGAAACACCCAGACCGATACAAACAGACATGTTCATGCACACAAATGTTTGTACCGTGCGAAAATCGAACCCGCGACCTCTGGTGTAATAACAGACTTCTCGATCATTACACCAAATGGCTCGTCAAGAAAAAAGAGTAACTGCCGAGTTTCTAGCTTTGGTTATAGCAACACTTGGTTGCTATGGTTATACTCACAAATAACTCACAATATCCAATAGTAACGAGGCACAGTTAACAATTGACATCACATTTTGACAGACAGCAATAATGAATGACATCTTATTGTTTTTTTTTTATTTTATTTTATTTTATTTTTTTATGTGATTGTTGCCACTTGAAGAAAGTTCCAATATTTTTCCGCAATATGGCGAGGTTTTCAATTTTATTGATTTTATAATTTTAAAACTCTTTGACATCAGGACAATAACTGTTTGACGACCACTGGACGCGTAGTAAAAAGTTGTCTCTGACCAAGATGGCGGCTGGCATTGTGTTTAAAACTGTCACGTGGTCAACGGATTTCAAGCTAAAGGTCAGGAGTCACGAATGTATCCTATTGATCTCCTTTTATGGATCGCTCTTTGTTTTTTCTCACGACTTCGTATTTTTACTTTAGGATGAGCTATGCTTAAAAAGAAAATCAGAATTGTATCCGTCTCGTTTTTTTGTGACATGAATCTCTTTAGTCTGGTGCCTTGAGGTACTGGCTGTGATTTTGTGGTCTTAGCTTCGATTCCCTGGTCAGGATAAATTAAGATTTTTTCAAATATAGGTCAGGTTTGTGATTCCTATTAGTCCAGGATCCCACTGCTCGATTCTGCAGGTATCTGTTTTTTTGATACAACTAATTTTAAAATGAACTAGCGGCCGCCCGCGGTTTTACCCGCGTGGTTCCCGTTCCCATGGGAATTGATCAAAATCCTTTCTTAGCAGATGCCTACGTCATAACATCTACCTGCATGCCAAATTTCAGCCCGATCCGCCCAGTGTTTTGGGCTATGCGTTGATAGATCAGTCAGTCCCCTACTCAGAACAAGAACTAAGTCCCCTACGAGTTTTATACATCTAATGATTGTTAAGGAAGTATGCAATGGATTAGGGATAGGTTGCCTATCAAAAATTAGCCGCAATTACTTGTAATTAATTTTGGTATAATTAATTCGCTAATATAACTTGCAACTATTTTTTTTTTGTGAATTTGACGACATTTGAAAGATAACAATGTCACACATTGAAAAAAAATGTACAACCATAATATACTTAAATACAATATTGAATGTACTTTTATTCAAGATCATTAATAATTGTAATTGCAAGGTTATGATCATGAACAATTAAGTCAAAATGATTAATTGTATTCAGTCAATAATATTATTATATGTATTAGAGAACTTTTTGCACCGATTGTCATGGCTTACTACGAGCATAAGTAGGGCTGCCATCCGTCCGGATTTTCCCGGATTTGTCCTAGTTTGAAGGGCGTCCGGGGACAGTCCAGTAGGGGTTTCTGAAAAATTAATTTCAGAAACCCCTGCTGGGCGTAATTTCTTTTTTCAAAATCCCGCCTTTCCCCACATTTTCAGGATCAAAAGTACCCTATGTCACTGGGGATAGTGTGGCTTACCAACAATGAAAGAATTTTTGAAATCGGTTCAGTTGTTTCGACGCCTATTCAATACAAACAATCAAATCTATAATATTAGTATAGAAGTATACAAGTAGATAAACGAAGTCAGGTGCAAAAACCAATAGACATATTATGCTTAAAAACACTTAAAAAATTCCGAATATCTAATAATAAAAATGAAACCTGTTATCTGTACGGATCTACGGACAAACAGCGTGAGACTTTTGATATAGGTAACTTAACGACAAAATATTACCCCCTACAGCGTAAAGAACCCATCTTTTTTTAAGCCTCCGAATGACCTCAAGGATAATAAAATAAAAAACAAACTCCCGCTTACTTCAATGATGATAAATATAAACGACATGGGTTGGGTAGTAGGTCGTGGGATCGATTCCTGTGCAGTGCACTTTTTTTGCATGGTTGGTTTTACTAGCTTTCCGCCCGCGGTTTCACCCGCGCGTAATTTTCTTTTTAAATATCCCGCGGGAATGAGACGTTTCCCGTAGGAATTTTATAGCCTATGTCCTAAACCGGTAATGCAAAAGTCTGGATGTTTGGATGTTTGTTACTTAATCACGCTTAAACGGCTAAACAGATTTAGATGAAATTTGGCACACGTATAATTTATAACCCGGATTAGGACATAGGCTATAAAATTCATACGTGAAATGTCTCATTCCCGCGGGATATTTTAAAAAAGAAATTAGGTACGCGCTGGTAAAACCGCGGGCGGAAAGCTGTACTGTGTTAAATAGGAAAGTATGTGCATCTGTCTGTACCGTTATCGCCTAAAGTTGAAGCGATTTTGATAAAAAACCACCTAAACACAAAACAAACTTAATTATTCATCACAAAAATATTTGTCCTGACTGGGAACCGAACCCACGACCTACAGAATTGTTAAACTATATACAAATTAAAGTTAATTAAAAACGATTATTAGTAACGCCATGTTTGACTAAAATATTATATCGTGATAAAATCAAATGAGTATAATAAGATGTTAATTATAATGTTATACTAACAACGCCATGCGTATCTCTTCGGTTTTGATCTTTCTAATTATGGGGAGAATTATTGTCTAATTATTTTTAATTTGATTGTTTTACACGACCGATTTAGTGTATGAGTGTGTATGAGGGTTCGATTCCCGCCTTGGGTCTGGTTGGTGGTAGAACTCTGTCTGTATGTGCTGCCAGACTGTAGACTCATCTTATCTTCGAGCCTTTGATTTCAAGTGGCTGGCTCCCACATTTTTACCGGAACACAGCCAGAACTGTTATGGTCGCAGATTTCACCTGTGGGGGTAGTAGCTAGCCAGTCGGACTCTGAAAAAGCAACCAGACCCCAGACGGGAATCGAACCCACGACCTCCTGTTATTTATACCCGAGCGGCTTAACCACTGTTCCACGGAGGCGGTCAAAAATGTTGGGTCTGGCCGTTATGCCCCCATTCCGGGTTGCCCCCGGCCGGTATGCCCCCACATTTTAAGAAAATTTGTTCCACTTTGCCGTTAAAACGTGGGGGCAAACCGGCCGGGGGCAACCCGGAATGGGGGGCATAACGGCCGGACCCAAAATGTTTTGGCAAGTCCAGTAATTACTTACATTGAAGCGACCTACACTTGACCTCCGTAACCCTTAAAGGGGAACCAGACCAATTCCTCACGATGTTCACCGTCGAGCTAGTGTAGGGCTGCCATTCCTCCGGAGAGGAGAGGATTCAGGCGACTGGGACCACTACATAGCTGGGACCGCGGTCCCAGTTGCCTGATTAGTTTTTATTTCTTTATTTCGTCAGGCGAGTGGGACCACCCGTAATTTTTAACCACAAATCCATTTTTTTTTTATGTAATAGGGGTGCAAACGAGCAAGTGGGTCACCTGATGATAAGTGATCGCCGCCGCCCATAAGCACCCGAGACTCCCTTAGGGTCACAGGCGTGTTGCCCGCCTTTGAGGGTGGAATATGCTCGCTTCTTGTTGAAATACAAGATTTGGTACAGTTAGCAGAAAAGGTGACATAAATAAAACAAAGGTATGGTCCCAGTCGACCGATTCAAAAATGTTATCAGGTAACTGGGACCGCGGTTCCAGTTTCATATGGTCCCAGTCGCCTGAATCCTCCCTCCGGATTTCTCCGGATTTTTCCTACTTTGAAAAGCGCCCGGTGCCAGCGGGGTTTTTGAAAGGAACATCGACTAGGTACCACAGCGCTCAATGTTGGTTTACCAAAATGGCTAGATTACAAGGGTAGCGCATTCGATTATGAACCAGTAAAATAATTTGGAACTCATTAAAATACTTCAGTTTTACTTCGGGATGGACAAATAGACAAACATTTTATTAATTAATGTAGTAAAGCTTCTCAATCATTGTGACTTTACGAACATTTTCATATTTCTTTGCGTATATTGTTTTCTAAGTTGTTTGTGCCAAACTAAAACCAAAGATACGATCATTGTAGGTAGTTTACGAGTTTGAAACCCGGTCAAGCCAATCAGGACAACTAACTTAACTTTTGAAATTTTATATTGTATCTAAGACACATAAACAGATATAACATATTGTATACACATGTTTATACCGAACGGGAATCGACCCCGCGAATTCTGTGTTGACCAACTTCTTAACCATTACGCAATCGGTTAGTTGTCAAATATTTTAGTTATTTATGTTGTCTGATATTTTTTATTGATTTAAACTTTATTGCACAACATTATGATAAATTGTACAACAAACTTAATGCCATAATATGGCATTCTCTATCAACCCTTAGGCAAAACAGAGAGAATATTGGGCAGTGCGGTCTATAAAGAAAATCTTAATTCAGATATTTTTGTGAAGACCTAAAATCTTAAGTCACAAAAGTAGTGCTAAAGATTAGGTTTAAACTTTAAATAAAGAAATGTATGTTTAAGTTTATTTTACTTTTAAAAATTACCATTTCCATACGAGATTGTATGTGACAACCGGTTGTTAATAAAATATCAAAAATATTACACATTCCGTTATATATTGTCATTGGAAACTGCGAAATTATCAATAAAACAGGCACTCCAACACAAAAATATTGAAAACATCTTGATATCCAGCTATAAAAATCTCACATTATCAATAAAAATGAAAAAATTACAAACCTTTTAAAAAATTCCAAACATATTATCGGTAGCTCCAATATCACAAATCACTATGCACAACAATCACAATTTTAAGTTCCCCCGCACTTATAATGTCCAGATAATTTTAAGTTTTTAATCACAAAAAAAATCTTAAAAAATATCGTAATCAAAACGCAAAAATTTAAATTACAAAGTTACGCGTGTTCTCCCCGAGGGTTCGAGCAAAACTGACTGTTTGATTCCAAATGATATTGAATAAGAAGTACAACTATCTCTTTCTAACATTAGCTGTAGCGGGTGCGAGAAAAGGACAGGTATAATGGCATGCATTGTGGAACCATGTCGAGTTGGCCTTTTTTCTGATTTCTTTGAACGATCCTCAAGGGGGATCTATAGATCTATATGGATCTATAGATCGTTATAGTAAGTATCGTGAGTTATGCCTCCGTTGGATCGTGATTCATTGATACAGACAGACCGTTTTCAAATTATGGTATTTGATGTATATATTTTTTATCTATAAACTTAGACTTAATTGGTGTGTAAAGATGGTTATTTTATTTGTTTGTTTAGTTTCTACTTTTTATTGACTAAAGTCAAACAAACTTTGATTTGACTTTGACTTTTATTGGTGGTTAAGTACCTATGTATCTTATTGTCGTAGGTTCATTTCTCGGTTTAAGAAAAACTAAGTTTCAGTTTACAAAAAAATACCGTATTTCGCAAGCGTGGTGTTAACCTTCAAGATGACTTGATTAACGCGGGAATCAAACCTAAGACCTCGAAACCAAAACAAAATATGGGCGTTATTTTTTCTTTATCGTAATAAGTACTATGAGTAGCTAACATTTTTATGGTCACCCATCCGAATAAAGACAGAGAAAAAGATGCCTAGCTTTATACTTTTTAAGTTACAAAAAAGCGAACTCAGCGATATTCCAAGTACTGACGCGACCCACTGGAGTGTTGGTTTAGGAATATTTTGACTGGTCCAAGAGTGTTATTCCGGACAGCACAATGTCTAGTGGTTGAAGTGCCGTCTCAAGTACGTGGGAGTGAGTTCGATTTTAATCCAGTGACATTTTTATAATAAATAAATCAACCGGTTTGTACAAGGTTTGGATAAGTAGATTTAATAATTGAATATCACGACGATGGTGCATTTGGTAGAGACGCTGCTCTATGCGGCAAGAGTAGTTAGTTCGAATCCCACCCATGAAAAATATTCATGTTGTGATCATTAGTACGTCTAGATGTTTATTTATTCATGGTCTCAGTTAGCATAGTTGGCAAGTTTTTTTTTATGTCAGAGGCGGCAAACGAGCCATCGGGTCGCCTGATGGTAAGCAATCACCGCCGCCCATGGACATCTGTAACAGCAGAGGGATCGCTGATGCGTTGCCGGCCTTTGGGGGTATGGGAGTTTGGGCCTCCGGCACTCTCACAAACCAGACGAAACACAATAGTCACTTTTATTTTACGTATGTAAGAGGGTGGTGCTTCCTCGGACGAGGCGGCCCATTCGTACTGTAAAACAGCATGGCTCTACCACTAGTAAAGCCGTAAAATTTGCCGTACCTTCGTTGTTTCTTATACCCATAACACAAGTGCTTGTCACGGCTTTTAGTCTGATGGAACCAGAGGTAGTAAGTTCGATTCATTTTCTAGGTCTCTTGGTTAAATTACTGGGTATATGAGACCTAATAACTGTCGTCTCGGTGTAGCGGGCGCAGGGCAGTGCCAGACACTAAATGCCTAGTTACTGTTTGGCACTGAACTGTCTAAGGGCAAACTTGGCGCTTACCATCAGGTGTACGATCTGCTCGTCTTGTTACACATTGCAATAAAAAAAACTCCCGCATTGCAAACCCTGCAGACCCCTAAAAATATCCCAATTTCGGTTCCCACTAATTTCTTAAAACGACTGAAATACTCCGCAAAATTAACTGTCTATCAAGACGATTCATTAAAAACTCTCACACACTCATTTATAACGAATTTTTCATTAAAATTACACAATAAAAATCATTAAAATACTTGGATACAATACGCGGATTTTTTCATTTTCTTCCGAACGTCGCCATTTTTATTTTTATTTATTTTCTCCAATCTAATTACATCAGAGAATCGGAAGTGGTATGATTGATGAGGGGTGGAATGAGGTTGCCAAAAATATAAGGACGCGTTTTGCGAATACCTTTTTTAAGAGAGGACAGTGGATCTACCACTCGAATGGATTTATTCCTGGTTCGTCCCAAAGCTGATGGTAAGCGGTCACTGCGGCCTATTCCATTGAGGGATACTTCACCAGAAGGCGTCAATCAATGTGCTGCCAGACTGTAGGCTCATCTGATCTTTGAGCCTCAGATTTCAAGTGTACTGGCTCCCACAGTCATTTTGCCGGAACACAGCCAGAGCTGTTATGGCGGCAGATTTCACCTGTGGGGGTGGTAGCTAGCCAGTCGGACTCTGCAAAAGCCCTACCACCAACAAGACCCAAGGCGGGAATCGAATCGAAATCGGACTTTTATTCCCGAGCGGCTTAGCCACTGTTCCACGGAGGCGGTCAAAAATACCTCTTTTTAATACCTGGCCGTGATCTCGGTGTACCGGGTTCAAATACCGAGTTGACTAAAATTTGTGTAATTTTTTTTGGACACAACTTGGGTTTGTGATCACCAATCCGCATTTGGCAAGCGTGGTGATAAGGCCAGTACCTATCTTTGTAGCGATGACTTGATTTCCTTTGCGTTAATGCCCGTTGTGGCAAAGCCCTTACGAACCAGGTGTGAAATCCATCACAAGACAACAATGTTAATTTGACAACGGCCTCGCGCAGGGGGTTCGGTTCCTGGCGTATTCTGGAATATATTACGCGACATGGAAGCGAAGAAATTTTGAAAACTTTCCCAACCTTATTCTCATACTAGCTTTCCGCCCGCGGTTTCACCCGCGCGTAATTTTTTTTTTTAAATCCCACCGGAATGAGACTTTTTCCGTCGGAATTTTATAGCCTGTGTCCTAATCCGGGTTCTAAACTATGCGTGTGCCAAATTTCATCTAAGTCCGTTCGACCGTTTAGGCGTGATTGAGTAACAAACATCCAGACTTTCGCATCTATAATATTAGCAGGAAAGCAGTTTATTATAAGGACGGAACCACTTTTCTCTCTTCATATATCGCAAATCTTATTCTTATTTCATAATAAGGCCGCAAGTAATTTGCAGGTCATTGCCCTTCCAAGTAATAGAGTTTCACTCGACAACTTTGTTTTTATTTTTTACGTCAAATTCTTATAGTTTTTTCTCCATTTTTTTCATTAACTTTCCTTTGAAAGGCATGATACGCCCGGATTATTTTTAAGAAAGTAACTTATTATCCGAAAAGGTTTTGTCAAGTTCATTATTGTACCATGTAGAGCCATGCTGTTTTACAGTACGAATGGGCCGGCTCGTCCGGGGAAGTACCACCCTCTCACATATAACACCAGCGTGAAATAATAGTGACTACTATTGTGTTTCGTCTGGTTTGTGAGAAAGCCGGAGGCCCACACCCCCCTTAAAGGCCGGCAACGCATCAGTGGTCCCTCTGGTGTTGCGGAAGTCCATGGGCGGCGGTGATTGCTTACCATCAGGCGGCCCGCTGGCTCGTTTGTCGCCTCTGACATTTATAATTATAGGGGGTAGACTCATTCGCGTTGAAGATCCACTAAGCTATGCTCTACTTCTCTACAACTCGACTTACGAGTCCTTGGGTACATGTAAAATAACATCAATACATTATCCATATGATTACTTTATGTTATAGGGGGGCTAACGAGCAAGTGGGTCACCTGATGGTAAGTGATCACCGCCGCCCATAAGCACCCGAGACTCTCGTGGGGTCGCAGGTGCGTTGCCCACCTTTAAGGGGGATTTGGTTTGATTTGGGGGACTTCAAGTTTTTCCTTTTTTTTTTAAGTCTTTGTAAATGTAACTCATGCTGCGATATCCTATTATTGGCTTTGTATTTTCTTTTCAAACATGTATTACCTATTTTTTTTTACATATGGACTTGCTGTTGGATATACGAATAAATAAAAAAACTCATCGCTTTGATTTCACTCCGTAATTATGACATAAAAGTTTTAAAATCCCTAAAACATTGTTCACCTTTAACAAAATGTATCCGTCCCACATTTATCACTTAAGTATTACACATGACAGAAACACAGACAAAATAATATTAAATCATAACGGGCCCACCCCAAAGTAGCTTTGAACATTCCTAAAAACACCCCAAAAACAGAAAAAAACATGTTTGAGCGAAGAGGTGAATAGATGTTAATGAATGGTTCCGTAGTTCCCTTTATGCGGTTTTTAAGTGAAATGAAACAATGTTAATTTAATACGTTATTTATGCACATTTAAACTACATACATATAGTATTCAATGAAATATAAAACACAAGAAAAATAGAACTTAAAAAAAAACTCCGTCCATGGCAAAGGATCCGAGGCGTTGACGTTTTTCTAGTTACACAGCCACCATATTATAGTGCGGTCGTGTAACTCTGTTCTATACCTACAGTCATCGTGGGTTCGACTCCAACCCACGACTAACAATTTTTTTCCGTCTTGTGTCTAGATGATTATACAGATTATACCAAAAATGTGTACATATTTTTGGTACCTTTCTGATACTCATAAATAAGTGCTGAAACTTCATACTTACCTTGAGGTCAGATCAATGTTAATGATGTTTATAAATATCCTTCTAATATTATTATCTACTATCTGGGTGTTGCTATGTATAATACGAATATACAATGTATGTATTTTAAAGTAGGATGTAATGTTTATCCGATATCTGGCACCCATAGCACAAGCTAATGCTTAGTTTGGGGCTAGATGGCGCTGTGAGAATAATGTCCATAAAATAAAATAAAAATAATAAAAAATAAAATAATTTATTCTGCAAATAGATTTTTAAAAAATACTTATGCACGTCATAGATTGATAGATAGATATTATAAACGCAAAGGTTTGTAAGTATGGATGGATTTTATTTTATGGTATAGCGGGCAGACGAGCATGCGGCACACCTGATGGAAAGTGACAACCGCCGCCCATAGACAACTGTAAATATAAATTGATGTTTGCTACTTTATTGGATTTTAATAAAACTTTACAATAATGTAAAATAATACAAAAGAAATCATTCGGGTTTTACCTACACTCCTACAGACCCCTAAGTTACTGAGTCACACACACCGGACCAGTCACTAAATAGAGAGCCGCCTATTATGACAAACAGACAAACAAAATACTGTGTCAGTGGACACATCGTGACGGGTGCGGATATAGTGACTCGCAGAGCGATAAGCGGAGCGGGTAGCGATTTAGGAAACTAATAAATTATTGAAAATCAGTCATTTATCGCCTCAAAGTGTATTTGTTTTGTGGCAACTAATTGGTTCTTTTCTCCGAGCTTTTTTCTAGATCCAGTTACGGAAGGCTAATTCAAAAGATGTTATGGATATCGAACCCACGACCTTCTGGATTTAACTGTTGTTAAATGAAAAAGGTGTTTACATAATATATTTGCTTATTCTTCTTATTATTATAGATTAAGATTAGATTAAGATGGCGCAGTAACCCCAAAATGAGTCTTGGCCTCCGACAACAAAAGACGCCACTTCAATCTGTCTTGCGCCATCTCCCGCCAGTTCTCCACTCGGAGTTCGCGCAGATCCTTCATCACCTCGTCAGCCCAGCGATACCTGGGACGACCGACAGGGCGTTTACCATTCGGCCGTCCAAGGTAGGCTCGCTTCACAGCTCGATCTTCACTCATCCTCTCCACGTGTCCGAGCCAGCGAAGTCTGTGCGCCTTTATTTCGCCAATAATGTTGGGCTCGGCAACCCAACATTATTGTTATACATACTCGTAAATACTAATAGTAATAAAAGACACAAAATTCGTCAAGCTTTACAAACGAACACCCATCCTATGCTCTATACCTTGCAATCGCTTAACTTTAGCGACTATTTCACTTCCTCGGCGCCATTGCGTCACAAACCAACAAGGACAGACAAAAGACATTATTTATATTTATGCTTCCTTAAAACCTTTTTGCAGATAAACCTTCTTTGTCATTTCTCAAAAAAAAGGTTCTTCCGAGAAAGTGATGAGTCAATCATTTGACCATGGTGTAATGGTCGAGAAGTCGGTTATTACACCAAAGGTCGCAGTTTCGATCCCCGCACGGTACCAATATTTGTGTGCGTGAACAAGTCTGTTTGTATCGGTCTGGGTGTTTCCTAGTATAATATAATTATGTATTTACAAAAAAAAGTACATAAGTAATTTTTATCTGTTGTCTGGCATCTATAGCACATGCTATACTTAGTTTGGGGATAGACTAAAATGTCAAAGAATATTCATTTATCGAAACAACAAAATAATAAAAAAATGCCTGAACCTGAATTCAAACCCGGAACCCTCACGAAGACGTCTATATCTGACCACTGACCGCAGGGTTCTTTACGACCTGAGGACCATGAGGGACCCGCATTTTGTTTCTTACTGCTTTTACGATTTTCAAAACACCTTACATTTAAAAAGCGCACGGTAGTGCATTCGCCAAGAATTATTCATTTTATCGGAGAAAGAAGACTTTTCCCAATGTCTTTTCTGTGTCTGTACCAAAATCCATCCAAATAAATTTTTTTTTTATACTAGGTCAGTTGGCAGACAGGCACGCAGCCCACCTGATGGTAAGCAGCCACTGCAGCCTATTCCATTGAGGGACGCTTCACCTGGAAACGTCCCTCAATGTGCTGCCAGACTGTAGACTCATCTGATCTTCGAGCCTCTGATTTCAAGTGTACTGGCTCCCACAGTAATATTGCCGGAACACAGCCAGAGCTGTTATGACGGCAGATTCCACCCGTGGGGGTGGTAGCTAGCCAGTCGGCCTCTGAAAAAGCCCTACCACCAACCAGACCCAAGGCGGGAATCGAACCCACGACCTCCGTGTTTTTATACCCGAGCGGCTTAGCCACTGTTCCACGGAGGCGGTCAAAATAAATAATTTAGTGGTTTAAGTATAAAAGCTTAACAAATAGACAGATTTACTTTCGCTTTTAAGCTATTGCATAGCTTTTATCGCGGGCTTTGAGCTCGGCGACCGAATCAAGAAATTCCGTAACAAAAATAAACCTAACACTCACCCGAGTTTCAGTTCGGCAGACTGGGGGCACCCTGCCCCCCTAGACAAGCGGCATTCATGACGTTCGTTATAGCTCAATTTGCGATAGCGAATGTCAAATCCCATACTTTCAACACGTGACTTTTCTATGGCATCTGTCAAATCCATACAAATTGGACTTAGCAAAATTCGCCAGCTATGAAGCGATGTCATCTTGTCTAAGCCCCCAGATCTGCCTTGCACGGCCTCACCGTCGACGGGCGGAAGTGTCCTAGTACTCAAGGACACTTCCGCAAACCCCCTACCAATAGGGGGCACAAGTAGTCCACTTGCTGGGCTGCGCCAGATGGCTCGCGGAGCAAGGGCTTTGCCGATACCCGAGGCCGTCCATTAGGGTGATGAGGGAGTACCGCGGGGTTTAGTGGGTAAACCTAACAACTGGGAGTCCCACACACGGCTCTGTTTCGCCCCCAAGACAGGACTAACTGTCGTTTCGGACACATTTTATTCGGACACAGTGTCCGAATTGACACTTTTTAATTTTAACATTTTTTCACTGTCGATTCGGACACCGCGATATAAATAGCTGTTTTGTACAGTCAGATAAAAAATCTTCCTAAGATTTCTTTACGTTATAAAAATAAAGTCTCAACGAAGCCTTCTACACGAAGCTATCGGTAGTGTTTCTAAAGATGACTGGGTCAAATGTGTGATGCATGCAGAGGAATTACAGGATCAGGATTTAGCCAAGGCAATTTTAAAAGATCAGAGAATACGGCCTCTGGTAATAAATTTACTCGAAGATGACAGCGCTCCTCACCCGTGGTACAACTGCGATGTCCAACTAGTTGTACCACGGGGAAGTAAAGTTACCCATGTTCAACTGGTTGTTCTATGTGGAAAAATCTTTACCAATAGTTCAACTCGAGTGAGTTGTTCTTTCCTTGGTCCAACTAGTTGTACCTACTACTGGGAATCGCTCCCGACCCGTGGTCCAACTGCTGAAATAAAGTGACCCATGGTTCAACTGGTTGTTCTATGATTGTTGTGGTTGTCCCCCTTTAATCCTTGATTCAGAATACTCAGCAAAGGGTACCAGGACAACATGACCTTAGTGGAGTTATAAAATGCGCTCCCTACCCGTGGTCCAACTGCGATGTTCAACTGGTTGTACTACGGGGAAGTAAAGTTACCCATGGTTAAACTGTTTGTTCTATGATTGTTGTGGTTGTCCCCCTTTAATCCTTGATTTAGAATTCTCTGCAAAGGGTACCAGGGCAACATGACCTTAGTGGAGTTATTTAAAAAGTTTACGTTATCCAGAAAAGTTATGTTTGATGAAAGAAGATTGCATTTGTCCGCCATTCCTTAATAGATTTTCAGACACGCATTAGTTCAAAAAAATCCACTTTGCTGAGAATTCTGAATCAAGGGTGAGTTGTTTTTTCCTTGGTCCAACTCCCTGTAATACATATCATGTATATCAGGGAGATGGATCATGGGGACGCACAACAATCATAGAACAACCAGTTGAACCATGGGTAACTTTACTTCCCCGTGGTACAACCAATTGAACATCGCAGTTGTATCACGGGTCGGGAGCGAGTCCCCGTGGTCCAACCAGTTGGACATAATTCATCCGTTTTACCACGGGTCATAATCATAAATATCAATAAAAAGGGGTGAACCATGGGTAACTTTACTTCCCCGTGGTACAACCAGTTGGACATCGCAGTTGTACCACGGGTCAGGAGCGCTGTCATCTTCGTGTAAATTTATTACCAGAGACTGTATTCTCTTATCTTTTAAAATTGCCTTTGCTAGATCCTGATCCTGTAATTCTTCTGCATGCCTCACACATTTGACCCAATCATCTTTAGAAACATTCAAAGTCAAAGTATTTATTTTGCAATTTGATTTACCAAGAAATTCTTTTGCACGTCATAAACTTTTTTTCCTACCAGCACTTCGACGTGAATGAATGGCCTGCTGTTGAGAAGAAGTGCCGCAAGAAACTCAACAGTTACATATGATAGCCTTTTTTAAATCATTTTGTGTTGTACAATAATAACTTAATAATATTATAATGTCAAATTAATAACAATATAATGTCAACTTAATAATAATATATGTAATAAGTACAATAAATAAGCATAAGAGTAGATGTGCAGAGAAGCAAATATGTGTTTCATGTCCACAGAGTCTTGTCATTTAAGTAATCTTCTACTTTATAGTAACCTTTCCTCATAAGGTACATTACTGATAGCTTCGTGTAGAAGGCTTCGTTGAGACTTTATTTTTATAATGAAAAGAAATCGTAGGAAGATTTTTTATCTGACTGTACAAAACAGCTATTTATATCGCGGTGTCCGAATCGACAGTAAAAAAATATTAAAATTAAAAAGTGTCAATTCGGACACTGTGTCCGAATAAAATGTGTCCGAAACGACAGTTAGTCCAAGACAGAGTGACAGGTGCGTAACGCATTCCCCGCGTAAAAAAATACGGTGTTTGTGTGTATGCGACTAGACGTATGCGTGTAGACTGTACGAAGCTCGCACGGATCGAGACAAGCTGCTCTGAAATCGGACGAATACGTAAGCATTAGTTTGTGAGAAAGTATAATATGTAGGTGTATAGGTATAATTGTATAAGTTGATAAAAATGCCATGCAATAGCTTTACCGCGGCAGTCCCCGAGTGCCACACGTGTTTTTTTTTGATATTAGTAAGGTACACACGTGTTCATAATATCTAAATCAAACTTGGGATCTTTATTGTAGTAAGTCAACTTCTCAACCATCACAACAATCGATCATTATAACAAACTTGGCTCAATTTTTACAAAGCCACAATAATATTTTACGATATACACTCTTGCTTGGACTGTAGTTTGCTGAATCAAAACAAAAATGAACTTAATGACCAACTATTAGGGCTGGAAATCGCACAAACAGTGTTTGCTCTGATGGGCATTAATAAATTTGACAACGGGATAAATGTACGACAAAAGAATTGTATGGATATTACTTTTAAACTGCCTACATTGCGCAGTGGCTAGGATTACACTTGAATATTTCTATATTTCTAAATATTTCTAGACATATTCTAATACATATAAAATGTAATATTATTTATTTATAATTAGAATATAATATAATATACTGCGTGTTTTTTTTGTCGTTGTTTTCCCGCAGCACAACGCTTCACCTTCAGTACATAGTACTATCGATTTACGCAAGTAATTTTGTTTTATTTTTTTTTGCAATTTTTTTTAAACTTTTTTTTAATTTTGTTCTTAAATTTTAATGGGAAAATGGAAACCAAATGTAAGTAAATAGTAAATAATCATTTTTTTTTGATAAACGCGAAGGGCAATGACCCCGGCCGGTGACCGTCCGTGAAGCAGCTAGTACTATTGGTTCGAGTTTCGTCTATCATAATCGTAAAACTTTTGATTTGACTAAAAAAAGAACTTTATTAATTTATTTTACTGCTAAGATAGAATCATTTTTCTGCGGAAAAACAACGACTAAAATTCCACGCTGTATATTTATTTAACAACAAAAAGTAGGGTTTACAATATTAACAGTAGGTATTTTAGGGTGTGTGTTTACTAATGTTACAACTCAGTGTCTTATTTGCTAGCTACCACCCCACAGGTGAAATCTGCCGCCATAACAGCTCTAGCTGTGTTCCGTTCAGTACACTTGAAATCAAAGGCTCGAATATCAGAGAAGCCTACAGTAAGGTAGCACATTGAGTGACGCTTTTTGGTGAAGTGTCTCTCAATGGAATAGGCCACAGTGGAATATGTGTGACAAACGACAATGCATTAAAAAAACTACGCTAGAAATCTTAAATTCAAATCCTGGATTAGACTGACAGATTCCGAACTGTCACTGAATATTTTCCGAGCAGAAACATTCAAAAACATTTTTTCTATACGAATTGGGATTTAAACCCAGGACCTTTGGCGCAGTCGTCGCTTTAAAATGCGACCACTGCACCTAAGGCTTTCAAAAATTGTATAAAGTAACGGGTCGATACTTGTGAGTCATGAACAAAAAAAAACTGGGAGCGGTATTTGTCTACGCCAATAAAATATTACTGTTTCTTTACTGTTAATTATACAATAAAGGGAACCCGTATTTTAACAGGAACTGTATAACTGTATTTGTACAAAAACAAATTCCTTGCTTTTGTAAACATGACCCTCATTTATATGAAAACGAGACCCCAGGTAGGTCCCTAATTACTGTTTTATTAGTAGTTAACTGTTATTTTATGCAACTGTTTGTTTTATATTAGCTGTGCCCAAGGCTTTATGAGTAACAATTGATTTATTATTTTCTTTGAATATAAGAGAGTCCCTCCGATAAAGTCAGAGATATTAATTTGTCTTTTATTTTTAAATATTTTAAAAAAAAGTTTCTATGACTAATAGCGTCAGCTATTTGACAGGAAAAGTCGCTTTCACTCAGTTGCAGAAACGTCCATTAAAGTTAATGTTTCATTAAAGCTATTGCTGTCACTTTTTATTTCATGACAACGAAAAGTGACAGCATTCGATTTAATGGAGCTTTCTGCAACAGGGTGTTTAACAGCTTTGGCTGTGTTCCCTCAATAGACGTGTGGGAGCTTGCACAGTTAAAAGCAAATTCTCATTCAACGAAATTTGTTTTTTGGCCACAGTGACTGCTTACAATTAGATAGGCTGAGCCTGCGTGCCTGTTTTTCAACGGAACTAGCACAAAATGAAGAAAAATCTAAAATAAGTACATATCCACAAAACTCTTTCGTCCAAAACTCGTACACTAAAATAAAGAGCGATATGACCGAATGATATAATTGAAAATCGCTTCGAAAATATAAATAATACTGTACGAGCCATACGCTCAATATAAGTGCAGCATTAGCATGCAAATATGACTTTACCAAATTGGCATACAATAAAATAAGGTACGCAACGTTTTTATACAATTTTTGGGTAGTTTAAGGTAATTCAAGTGATTGGATTATGAAAATGTGATAATTTAAAAACTTATTTTCAACTTTATGTCAAGTGGATTACAGTTTTATTTTGCTTGCAGCTTCGTAAGTTAAGTCAAACGGAAATGTTTAAGCTTCTATGTAATAAAGAATTTTAAGTGGTGAATGTTCAAATTCGCCATACATGATTTGGATTTGCGCAGTAATTTAAGATTATGCAAAGTACTGTAATTTCTGTCCAATTAGGTTTTTGACGATATTGTGAAAGATATATTGACAATTTTCTGATAAAGCTGTGGTATAAAACGTCGCTTCACATCTGTGAAGTCCATGGATCTGTTCTCGACCTGCACCTATGATTTTTTTCTATGTGTGTATTTGTCACTAGCTATAGCCGAATGGTTGTGTAGCCATGATCCAATTGGTCTGTTTCCCCTAGTTTCCCCTCTTAAGGGTTATGGAGGCCAGACGGCACGGCCAGTCGCTCCAATATTTTATCTAGATTTACCAAATCCTTTTTTTAGGAGAATGCGTTTATGCACCATAACGGCACTTTTTTTGCGGCCAAAAAGCAAAACCTATGCGGCCGTGTGTGGGACTCGAGACCAAAGCGTCTACTACGTACTAAACTAAACTAAAACCTAATCGGGAATCGAATACGCGACCTCTGATTATTACCCAAGCAGCTTAAAATCGCACTGTAATTCATCAGACGAGCTTTAAAAAGTGTTCACTTGAAGTTTATAAGTGTGTTTATACAAAAATTGCCAACAAATATGTGAATATTACTGTTTTGGGCCATTAGTCGTTCGCGTTGCCCATTCTGCGTTTTACGACCACAGGGACACTGGCTGACTCATTTTGATTGCTGATACTGGGTGTGATCTGGGGGTTCTTACTTCAATTCCTGGCTTAGGTCAAGAATAAGAGTTTTGTCAATGATCATTTTTCGACATTCATTTATTTACACAGCGCAATCTAACCCCAAACTTAGCATTGCTTGTGTAAATGGGTGCCAGACCATGGAAAAAAATAACATCTTACATATTATATTATACAGAAACACAGGAATGCACACAAATGTTTCTGCCGTGAGGGAATCGAACCTGCAACTTCTTATCTAATGAAAAAATAAGATTTTAATATTTATATTAATTTTAGACCAGAGCAATTTTCGAAAATTCCGATACAAATTCTACTCAGCCCGGGAATTGAACCTTGGACACAACCATCGAGGTATCAACCCAAACTTGACAAGCGTGGTGATTACCTCGTTTAATTCTACCAATCCTTGATACCAATGATGGCGGACTTTGCCCTGCAGTGGGACATTCACCACGTGTTTGCGGTCAAATGTGTGTTTTGTGTGCATTCTACAAGCCGGTGGGGGGCGTGGTGACCGTGATAAAGACGACTGACGCACGCCATAAGGACTGGGACACACCGAGATGTAGGTAGAGTCAATAATACCATGAAGTTAAAGAAAAAACTGGAGGCCAAACTCCTCCATACCTACTTGAAGCGAAATTGACTGCATTATATCCAGCTCCTTAAGATGCTTCCTCACCGGGAGCATTCGCGTGTAATGTAACATTATAGATTCGTCTTCCGAACATTACATTACAATACTACCTCCCCGACCGACGAACGTTCGCCCGTAGGTAATGTAACATTTAGATAAAGCGAGCATTCTGATCTAGTTGTTTCCATAATGTCAGACGAAGCGGTCATTGCATTGTGCTGATTGATTGATTACACATTGTATCATTACAAAGTGCGCATTGTAAAATCAAAATCAATCAAAATCAAAATATTCTTTATTCATGTAAACTTGTATCAAGTATTTATGAATCGTCAATTACAGAGTGACTCTACCACCGGTATCGGAATGCAGTCATCTGCCGAGAAGAACCGGCAAGAAACTCGACAGTTACTCTTTTTCATCGCCATGTTTGTTTACAATTTGTTTGTTACAATTACTGATTAGTTTTAGAATACCAAGCCATACAGTATAAAGTATAAGAATGAGACTATAATCGAGAAAAATCCGTGAGCCCTGGAAGACCAGTGCCCAAAGGTGGCACCTGCAGCACAAGTATGACGTATGTGCCAGCCATAATTTCACTCAACCATATTAGAGGGAATGTAACCACCCGACACATAACGCCACCACCCCAAGCACATTTTAGCGAGCATGACCGCCAAGGTTACAAACTCTTCAGGATTCTTTGAATGAAAATTAAATTAAATTTTATTGAATTATAACATTTAATGTGTTACTGTATAGCAAAGTTAACATTGTTGATACTATCCGGATTCTATACAATGCAAAGGCGCGAGTCCAAGCTTCCTTGTCGTTGAGGTATTCTTATTAATACAATACAAAATAAATTTATGTCACTGAAAATATTAATGTCAATACAAAAGATCATGTCAATTATAACAAAGGCGCAGGCAGAGGAGCGGCAACAATACTACTCACTTCTACAGACTTTTATCATTTAGATAGTCTTCCACTTTATAATAACTCTTCTTGATGAGTTGGCATTTGATGTGTGACTTAAACTTGTGTATTGGTAAGTCAACAACATCTTGAGGTAATTTGTTAAATAACGTAACACTTAATCCAACAAACGAATTACCTATTTTATGAAGTCTTGTTTTCGGAACGGCTAGCTTATGTTTATTTCTAGTGTTTAGATCATGATGATGAGATTTTTTCGGAAATTCATGTAGGTTTTTTCGTACATACATAATACAATCTAAAACGTATTGAAATGGTACTGTTAATACACCAATTTCACTAAATACATTTCTTAGGGAATCACGCACTTTAAGGCCGTATATAGCTCGTATTGCCCTTTTCTGAAGTACAAAAATAGATTGTACGTCAGCAGCGGATCCCCATAGAAGTAACCCATATGACATGACGCTATGAAAATAGCTAAAATACACTAGTCTCGCCGTTTCCACGTCTGTTAAACGTCTTATTTTTCTAACAGCGCGGCTGAGCTGAGTCTCCCCGCGAGAGCAGTGATAAACGCTCGGTTTTCCTCCTTCACTGTTGTAATGCTCGAGTCTGCAACGTTACATTACACGCGAATGCTCCCGGTGAGGGAACACCTTTAGGTCCCCCTCTTCTCTTTATAAAAAATAAAGTTACAAATCGCATTCTCCTCCTTGGTTCCGTGCGAGTGATACCTTAAGTGTTATAAGCGTCCAAAGACGACGATAACTATTTACAATCTGGCAGGCTGTATGCTTGACCGCTACTTTTGGTATAAAAATGGCTCCCAGTGTATACCCCGCCTTACACCATAAAGGAATTCCAAATAATTCGCGACAGAGGCACTAAAACATTTTCATATATTTCAATAACGCCTGAGTTATCGACGAGTCGCGCGAATTTATGAATTTATTCAATTAATTATTATTTCTTTGCCTGCGGGAAGCCATCTTGTTTTGAATCTTTCCGAACATTCAGCTAATATAATAAGAGGAGTTTAAAACATTCGACATTCGGTTTGATAAATATAACAATCGGAAAACATCATTATAAATATTAATTATTTATTACTGTTTTTCTTTGTACCTATATGCTACAGGATAATTTCGCCTACTTTAATATCCCACAGCACTCCCTACAACACTCCCTATTCCCTCACTCTTATAACACGGTGGGACAGCAGCAGTCTGACACGACCGAAGAGAGATCAGGCGCTGGACCAACGGCTTTATTGTGCTTTCCGAGGCAAAAGTGTATTTTACACCGACCAACCGGTCGGACCACGCGGCCTAAGGGGACCAAACATAGGTACAAGTAAATCTTTGCAAATACAATTTAAACGCCAGTACGTTCTGTACGAAACAAAATTCCGATGATATAAAAGGCTCATATCAATATTTTAATGTGCCCCGCACAATCATTAGCCACAATTTAAATAATTATTATCTTTGCCTGAAAAAAAACAAGTTTGACATAACGACAAATTTCCCGCGCGCAATTTGACACATCCGCCATTTTGATCGGCCATTTTTAACACCGCACCAAAAAGGCGTTATGCTTATCGATTCATAATCTGTAATTTCGCATCAGAAATTACCTTTTATCTGTCCAATCGGCCCGTATCAATGGACTCTTCGCGGTAAATGTGCACGAATTAACAATTGATAATAAATTTGAGAGCGTCCTTAAATATTTTGTGTGTTGATCTGTTAATTCTAGAGTTCGATTTTCTTAACAGTTAATGTTTTTGATAAAGCAAAAAGAAAATTCTCTTGCTGAGTAAGTTATTAACTACTAGTTCGGCGGTGACGAAAAACATCATGATATTTAAGCTGTAATTTCAAGTACACATTATTCGTAAGCGTTAAACTCACAAATTAATATTCTAACACCAACTTACTCAATTTGGGACTTACAACTACCGCTTGTTTTAAGGCTAAGTGGCCTTACTGCACTGTTCCATGGAAACCAGCATTACAATAAAATGCAAAATTTGTTACCTACCAAAAAGTTTCCAACGGTTTGATATTTTTACGCAAGCATCTTTGCGTATTGACTACAAATAAAAAAACAAAAACAAAAAAGGTCCCAGTTCAAAAAGATTTCGATTTTCGAACATCTAAATACATGAACACAACGAATGGGTTACATTTGTCTCCCTGCATGCAAGCTCGGCTTTATTTATTTAAAAAACGAACACATTTTTCGGTATTTTTAATAAAAAAAAAAAGAAACTAACCGTCCGTTTTGTTTCTCTTTCGCTTGCCCGCGCTTCGACATGAAACGATCTGTACCCGTCTTTTTCTAACTCAATAAAAATGACAGAGACAAGGCTGTTTTTTTCTGGCCAGTTATGAGAGCTGTCTTTAAGAAAGATCATAAAGAATTTAAAAATGATATTACTAAGACGTCCCAGGATACTTTAAATGTTTGCTTTGATACGTTTTTTTGTAATTCCCATAGAGGCTAGGGAATTTCTACAAGATATCCGGGTGTCCTCAAGATAATGATCAGAATAAAAACTTTATTGAATAAACTCTTTTGATGTTATCGCGCCATGTTTAAAATGAGGAATGGCGGGATTTTTAATAAAAAAATAAAACGTCACACGGTCAAAGAGGTTTATTGATCGGGGTCGTTACGGTCGTTACGATTAAGACTTTTTTAAATGTTTACCTTGTCTATGGTTAGGTATTTTGGTCTGTTTGGGGTTGATTTCTTTGTTAAATTAAAAGATTGAGGGTAAATGGTGTTGGTTTATAAGCAGAGTAGCTTGCTTGGAATAAAAACATTCTTTGAGTAAAGGAAACAAAAATTACAGTTATTTTTAGCTCTCGCAAAGGTTTGGGTGCAATTTTTAAATCAAATTACTAAGTTAAAATTTTTGACAACCCATTCGTGTCATTGCCGAAAAGTCGGCTATTACATCACAGGTTTAGGATTCGATCACCAAAATGGTACTAACTAACATAATTAATTAAATTACTAAACTATAATTATAAGTTAACATCTTGCCCAAACTGCCCGGTCACCTGTAGTACTCAGGAAGAGCTTATGTCTGCCACGGAGAGTGCAATCCGTGTTGCTCAATATTGGGAGTCGAAAATTTAGTTTTATTGCCATCGACACGCTAAGAAGAATTATAAATTATAAGTAATGTTTTTCCGTTGTACAGCACCAATTATTTCAAGCGATGCATAATTTGTTGTCAATTATTCTAAGTTGTCAGTTTAAAACAGCAAGTATCAGCCTTATGAATGTCCCACTGCAGGCCAAAGGGTCATCGTTACACTAATACTTAAGTGCTGGCTAAATTACGCTTGCCAAATGTACATTGGTGATCTGAGGCCTTAGACAAGAGGCACTTATGATGACTTTCGTTATTGCTCAATTTGCGATAGCGAATGTCAAACTTATTACTTGCCGTACTTTCAATATCGATTGCCCACGTGACTTTTCTAATGCACCTGTCAAATTCATACAAAAAAGTATTAAAGGTAGCGAATTTCGGTATCGCTGTCAAAATGTTACCTTTGTCCAGTTCAGAACATTTAACACCGTTTTTCCCTAGCCGGGAATCGAACCCTTAATCTTAACCACTAGGACCATAGGGCAAGTTTAGATATTCAAAAGTGCATGCTTAAGGATGTCTTTTTATGTCCGGAGCCTGTCTGCCCCGGAGTCATCAATAATATGAAACTATTAGGCTGTTTGTACATCACGACACGAGCACGATCAATGGACGATTTTACACGAAAATGAGGAGAGCGAGTTCGATTCCCGTCTGACACCTTTATTTACGGAGTGGCGTAGGTAGGCTTGACTGTCGTTATCTCTAACGAACCAATGTCACAGGTGCGCTACGAGCGCCTCAAAAAACAAACTTAAATATCTATAATATATTTTAATTGTCTCCGTGGAACAGTGGCTAAGTGGATATAAAAATCCGGATGTCGTGGGTTCGATTTCCGCCTTGTCTCTGGTTGGTGGTAGGACTATTTCAGAGTCCGACTCGCTAACTACCACCCCCACAGGTGAAATCTGCCGCCATAACAGCTCTGGCTGTGTTCCTACAATATTAATGATGTAGGAGCCAGTGCACTTGAAATCAGAGGCTCGAAGATCAGATAAGTCTAGCGTGGAAGCACATTGAGCCATGCTTCTTGGTGAAATGTCCCTCAATAGAATAGGCCACAGTGGCTGCTAACCATCAGGTGGGTTGGTTGTCTGTCTGCCAACTGATAGATGAATACATAGATACGAGTAGGTATAGTAGAGTCATTTTAATAGGTAACATTTTATAGTTCATTTATGCAAAGCAAAGTGCTACTTATGCACATCAGGAGTAGAGTCTAATTTTCTAAATAAATAATTGTATTAAAAAATCCGATTATATTTTCTTGTGGTTATTACTCCTTTAGCGTATGTACCTAAGGTATATATTTTTTTTTGCTTAAATGAACTGTCAAATGTTACTTATTAAAATGACTCCACTATAGAGAACTGAAGTAGTATATAAAATATATTTATCTATAATATGGAATCGTGGCATATAAGGGTCGATCAACTTTTAAATGTACGACGGCAACATTACCCTGTCCCTGGCCTATTTTAAAATATCTATATAAAATATTTGTTGCAAATGTGTATTTTCCATTAATATTGACATTAACAAACCTATTATTAAAATAGCTATTAATTTTTTTGTAATTTATCCGTTGATATTTGGTTGTCCAAATGACAAAAAGGGTGTAAAAACGGTATTACTGAGTGTCCCCGACTAACAGTGCATCACAAAACTTTGTCTAACGAAAAAAAACACTATTAGGCAATTCATATAAATTATTCAAAATTATTTATATGAATCTAAATTAACAAGAAAACAATTGGAGTACTTATTTAATTTACTTAAAATACGATTTTTGTACATTTAATTTTGGTCCCCTACAATCTTGAAGTCACCCGGACAACCGAGAATTACCTGAAAATTCAAAACATGATGGAGTTGATGCGTCCAAGGTGACAAGCTGAACATAATCCGATCATCGCCGATCGACACGACCTACCGCCATCTTGATTTCACCAACCATCGCGGCGTCAGCGGGCCGAGTTTTGTGTGAGGGAGTGCGTGTGTTTATTGTCAGTCCATCGGACCACCGTCGGATTTACGTAAGTAATTGAAATGTTGTATTAAATTATTATGCAGCAAATTCTATTATATCTTTATTTAAATCTTACGATGAGGCAAATCACAAAAACGCATTAGTATTTAGTAGGCAGCTCAAAATTGCGTAAATGTCCCTCGGACAACCAGTCACTTGGACAACGAAATTGGTTGTCCCTAGGACAGTTTGGTTGCTTAGGAGACAAATATAATGCAAAAGGATTCCTAAAAGATTTTAAACAAGGAAATTTAAGTGTTTTTTATGGTTTTTGTTAATATTTTTAAGCGCTGGTGGCTTGGAACTCTCAATTCGAGGATCCCTGATTCGATTCCGGGCAGTACCAATGTAAAGACGTGCGTGTCAGATCCACCAACCCGCATTGGGCCAGCGCGTGTGGATTAAGGTTTAGACCCTCTCAGCTCTGTAGATAGCAGAGGGAGACCCGTGCACCGCAGTGGGGCATTTATGGGTTGCTTTAACTAACTAACTGTTTTTATTTTTAGAGTATGGGATTGTCGGAAAAAGAAAAGTCAAGACGGTATAGGGAGAGACTTAAAGCGAACCCAGAAAAGTTGGCTGAACGGAAGAGACAGAAAAGGGAAAGCTATAATTTTTTATTATTATGGATTACCTCACTCCACCTGATGGTAAGTGGATGTGAGGTCCAATAAAAGGTTGACTGGCTCAATAGAACATAGTACCCATTGAGCCAGTCACCCCTCACCTTGAAGGCCTGCTAAGATGCCGCTTCACGCCCCGCTTTAAAAGCCCAGGATTATAGGAGGAAGAAAACACGTAAGCCGGAAGGGCATTCCATGACCTAATGGCACGAGGTAAAAAAGAGGAACTATACCTCTTGGTACGGGCCACCAGTGTCTGGATGGTATGCGGATGGCAACGCAGTCCGGCGCGTGTTGTTCGGGAGTGGAAAGGAGAGGACGGAATGAGTTGGAATAACTCTTCAGAACATTCCCCATTATAGAGACGGTAGAGAACACTCAGACTGGCAACGTCTCTACGTAGCTGAAGAGGTTCTAGGGTCTTAGTCACCTTTTGATCACCGACAATACAGATAGCACGTCGCTGCAACTTGTCGAGGGCCTCCAATAAGTACTTGGCGGAACCATCCCAGAGATGAGAGCAATATTCCACACACGGGCGAACCTGTGGCTTCTATAAGAGACAAAGCTGAAAGAGTGAAAAATCGTCTCACTCTTTTCAGGTCATAAAAACAAAACATTGATACGAATAATGAAAACGCTACTGGAAGTTACCAAAAGGTTAGCCTATTGTGATCCACATAAAGATGTGATGCATAGTATTATTTTGTCATAATGAGACTTTTATTGAAGACTGCGATATTAAGTTAATAAATGTAAGGAAAGTTAACTATGTAATTGATTAAAAAGACTGCTATAATTTGTAAGGATGTTGATTACGTTTGAAATTTATTAGCGTTATTGAGAATCCTAATGCTTTAGGAATAACCTTTAATACCTAAATATAATACTTTTGATACTTTCTTTAAGAAACCTGTTTCATTAATAATCCCTTCCTATAAAGTTCAACGCTTTGTCTTATATTTTTCCTTTGGACAACCAAATGTGTCAATTGGACAACTAAATTGTCCCTATGATGAAAAACACTTAGTCATATCGTTTTACTTTATAAAATATACTTTGTTCATGGAGCTTTTACAGATCAATGACTACAATTCAAAATAAATTGATACATATTATTGTGTTGCTTAGTTATCATTATTTCCTGTTTTATTGAAAAGTTGATTTGCGTATGAGACAATAGTTGTCTTGGGGACAAATTAAACAATAATATTTTATAGGTTATGCGTTATTTGATTTTTTTATACATGTAAACTTATAATACATCATATAAATTTTATAACCAAACTGGTTATTTTATTCTTAAATAATATTTGCATTGTTTAAAAACCATTTTAGGTTAGTGGTCCAGGAGACAGATTTCGCGTGGTTCGTTAGAATTTTTAGTTAAAAGTGCTCTATTTAAATCAACTGTGCGCTGCTCTATGTCAAATTGTAATAAATAATATTTTTTCTGTATACTAAAATAAAAAAAAGTGGAAAACGAAATTATAAAATAAAATGGCAAATTTTCTACCTGACGACATTTAAAAGTTGATTGACCCATAAATAGTACGACCTCTTAATGTCAAGACGTGTAAAATATTTCACGGTGACTTATGCACGGCGGTGGCGGCCGATACTTTTGTACTTTTTACGTCTTTTTTGACCCTTTTTTATCCCTTCATGGCCGTAGAATATAGGGCCAAGTTCTTTTGTCCCGGGTGGCGAGATAATTAAATAATAATAAATATTTGCTGACAAAGTAAGTAGGTTAAGCACCTGACGTGTTATGGGTTTTAAAATCAACGAATGTATCACTTTCGAAACAAAGCAAACACACAATATTATGCATGTTCATCACATGAATGATTGTCCTGGGTGGGATTCCAGCCCTCGACTCCCAACGCCAAGGGCAGGGCAAAAAAAAATGGCGAACCAGTATGAAGGCCAAAACTTTCAATACCCTTTTTAATTAAATTATAAAACATTAACATGAATTTAGTTTTAACAGCTAATTATAAACTGGCGAAATTGATAAATGATGGTTGCATTAATCATTATCTTGGAAGTTTGACACTTTACTGGTTTTCGTCTAATGACATTTAATGTTTGTATTGATACTAAGTATCCATTTTTGAAAGAATTTCAAGTGAACGCTCTTTTGTATGAAGGCTGGCTTACCTACTAGGGACAAAAATCTTCATAGCACATTCGTCAACATCTGTTGATTTTCTGTTACGGTTTCACGCTTAAACCACTAAGCGTGAAACCGTAACAGAAAATCAAAATCAAAATATTCTTTATTCATGTAAACTTGTATCAAGTATTTATGAATCGTCAATTACAGAGTGACTCTACCACCGGCTTCGGAATGCAGTCATCTGTCGAGAAGAACCGGCAAGAAACTCGACAGTTACTCTTTTTAATCGCCAAAGAAATTTATACAACAATGATAATAAATCTATCTATACTAAGCCATACAGTTTTTCGTGTGAATGTAGATATAATAATAATAATAATAAAGAAAAAAATATAACTGTAGGACGTAGTGTAGATATAACAACAATGACAACAGATTAAAATACAGTTTGCGCTGACAGGGAGCGAAGCATTCCTAGTACCAGAAAGACAGGCACAGTTACTTTTACTTTGATAATTATTTGTTAATGATAAAGAACTTGTCCATAGCACTACCGTGCGCCCAAAATATCCTTTGTGTACGTTTTTTGTACCTCGAAGGTTAAACATAACTGGTTCGAACATGTTCCAAATCTTTGTAATTTTTTCTTAGAAAACATATTAATCACTGAATTATTAATTGTTGCTGGTGACCACTGGTGACATTGTGGCCTAGTGGTAATGCTAGGAATGTGGGTTTGAATCCCGGGTTAACAAAGTATGTCGGATTTTATCTCTAATCTCCGACCCTTTGAATTTTAGTCAAGATGATTTAGGGTTGGAATGAGACTTGATGGGGTTGGTTTTGAGTTCGATTTTCGGTCAAGTATAATTTTTTTAGTGTCTGTGTTTAGTTGCGAGTCAACAACCGTGTTTGGCAAGCTTGATGATAAAATATTTATTTTTTATAATTTTTAAATAATGGGCACTTTAGTTTGGCTTAGCGGTTTAAGTACCGGGTCGTGATCTCTAGGTCCTGGGTTCAATTCCCGCGTCAAGCAAAATTGGTTTTAGATTTTTTTTACACTCGGGTTTGTGATCCCCAGTCCTCATTTATACGGTAGTAGGTAATCACTTACCATCAGATGACACATATTGTGACCAATTGCCTCATATTATACTATTAATATAAAGAAGAAAGATTTTTTTGTTTGTTTGTTTGTATTGAATAGGATAACACTGGAGCAACTGGTTATGACGATTTAAGTACTAAAATAATAAAGGCGTGTGTGCCTGAACTGTCCCCCTTGTTAACGTACTTGATAAATTTATCATTTGCCACCGGTAAGTTTCCGTCATCTCTTAAGTACTCCGTAGTGAAGCCTTTGTTTAAAAAGGGAAACAAGGATAATATGGGTGACTACAGACCTATAACTCTAATCTCTATTATTTCCAAAATTTTTGAGAAAGTATTTTACAAGAGATTGTCATCCTTTTGTTCCAAATTCAACATAATTCATCCTGAACAATATGGATTTCAAAAAGCAAAATCCACGACTTTGGCATGTTACAGGATCGTCAAACACATCTCACTACTTATGGATAAACGCATTCCAGTCTCAATGATACTCTTTGATCTTAGTAGAGCATTTGATCATGTATGTCACAAAACTTTACTCACGAAGTTGGAAAGGTATGGAATACGAGGAATCGCACACGATTGGATTGCTTCGTACCTGCAGGACAGGAAGCAGAGAGTGGAAATAAACAAAATTGATAAAACGCTACATTTAACCACATATCGGTCTGAATACTCTAAAACTACTCACGGAGTCCCACAGGGAAGCATTCTTGGTCCCTTGCTGTTTATCCTTTATATAAATGACCTGCCACATATCACTAAATATCATTGCACATTGTTTGCGGATGACATCTCAATAATTATTAATAAAAATCCAAATATTAATTATGAATATGAAATTAATAATACAATCGATAATGTAATTAAATGGCTCAAATTCAATAATTTATCAATTAATTTATCTAAAACTAAATATTTATACAATTCTTTAATAAAAATGGGAATCGTCAAAATGTTACAGTAACTTATGACGGAAAACTAATCGAAGAATGCACTACGGCTAAATTTCTAGGCATCGAATTAGATACTTATTTGACATGGAAGGAACACATATCGGGTGTCTGCCAAAAAATTAATAGATTTACGTACGCCCTATACCGTCTGACCACCTTGAGTAATATAAAAACAGCACTCACTGCTTATCATGGATATGTCTGCTCTGTTTTGAGGTATGGGCTTGTCATATGGGGAAACTCTACAGATATTAACAGGGCCTTTTTAATCCAGAAAAAATGTCTCAGGGCTATTTGTCATATTGGACCCATGGATTCCTGTCGACCATTTTTCAAACAATTAAACTTATTAACGTTGCCATCTATGTACATTTTTGAAATGTGTGTATTCACTAAAACTAATCTATCTTCTTTTAAAAGTAAAAATGATGTGTGTAAATTCCCAACGAGATATCCTAATCGGTTAGTTATACCGTCTTGCTCAACAACCTGCTGCCAAAGAAACTGTTATTTCATGTCAATAAAATTATTTAATAAATTACCAAAAAATTATGTACAAGAATTACCATTAAGAAAATTTAAATATAAATTATATAATATTCTATGTGAAAAATGTTTTTATAGTGTTGAGGAATTTATTAATTGCAAATTTTAAATTTTATAATACAATTAATCACACATCTTATTCTCGCTTATTTATTAATTCATTAATTTTATTTTAATTCATTGTATTTTTTATTTGATTTGTAATTAGTTCATTGTACCTACTTTTAGATATAAAGACCTTTCTCTTGATAATTACAATTTAATATGCTTTTACATTATTCGGCATTAAACATTGCAAGCGCGGTAAATCTATCTGTCAATGTCTCCGGCTCGTGCGGGGCACCGTACCCGGTGACCATAGTGACGTGTCAATCGAGTAAACCAATTATTCGCCTAACAGTCGGCCATCCTGCAAGTCCTTCGTCCCCGAAGGATCCTCCATTCTCCAAATGTCCATGCTGCTACGGCAATGCAGTGTGCGCCCCTCACGGCCTTGCACAGCTAAGCCCCTCACGGCAATACAGTATGCGCCCCTCACGGCAATGCAGTGTGCGCCCCTCACGGCCTTGCACAATTAAGCCCCTCACGGCAATACTTGATCTGAAATAAATGATTTTATTATTATTATTATTAATACAGTGTGCGCCCCTCACGGCCTTGCACAATTAAGCCCCTCACGGCAATGCAGTGTGCGCCCCTCACGGCCTTGCACAAGCCTCTCACGGCAATGCAGTGTGCGCCCCTCACGGCCTTGCACAATTAAGCCCCTCACGGCAATGCAGTGTGCGCCCCTCACGGCCTTGCACAAGCCTCTCACGGCAATGCAGTGTGCGCCCCTCACGGCCTTGCACAATTAAGCCCCTCACGGCAATACTTGATCTGAAATAAATTATTTTATTAATATTATTATTAATACAGTGTGCGCCCCTCACGGCCTTGCACAATTAAGCCCCTCACGGCAGGTACACCTTAGGCCCCTCACGGCAGTGCAACATTATAAGCCCCTCACGGCAGATACACCTTAGGCCCCTCACGGCAGTGTATTTATAATAGGCCCCTCTCGGCAGGTACACCTTAGGCCCCTCACGGCAGTGTAACATAATAAGCCCCTCACGGCAGATACACCTTAGGCCCCTCACGGCAGTGTATTTATAATAAGCCCCTCACGGCAGGTACACCTTAGGCCCCTCACGGCAGTGTATTATAATAAGCCCCTCTCGGCAGGTACACCTTAGGCCCCTCACGGCAGTGTAACATAATAAGCCCCTCACGGCAGATACACCTTAGGCCCCTCACGGCAGTGTATTTATAATAAGCCCCTCACGGCAGGTACACCTTAGGCCCCTCACGGCAGTGTATTTATAATAAGCCCCTCACGGCAGGTACACCTTAGGCCCCTCACGGCAGTGTATTATAATAAGCCTCATATGGCCACCATGATTACTTTATGTAATTCTACTGATTCTTTCTCCTCTTCAATGACACCCTTTACACTTTCAGAAAGAACAAAACTTGTGTTTATTTTCTTTTTGTAGCAGGTTGTTTCAACATGTCCAAATTTAGCACATAATGTACATTTTCCAATCATCCTTTACCAGACAGTAATTATATTTTGCCAGATTTTCATCTTAGTGGTGTGTGTGTCATATCATCTAGACTAGTAATATAGCCCATGTTTCACTCAATTTATTCTACCTTTGCAATATATTCAGTTCTTTTGTTTAAAACACAATTATTAATCCTTATTTTACTTATTCAATAATACTTAACATCTCTTGAGGTTATCTTGTCCTCTAAAATATTATTTCATATAATATCATGATCCATTCACTTTTTAGTACCATTAAGTCATTAATAATGTGTCACTGATTTAGATTGCTTCTTGCACTTATTTGATGATTAACAAAATGAACAATGCTTATTTGACTCCATCTTCTTAAAACAATCTGCCTTAACATGGCAATGTTTATTTCCTTAATTAATTAATTTCTGATCACAATGCTCATATTACCACATTAGAAACATTTTAATTTGAGTATACATCATAAGGTGCTGATACATCCTTTGTCAAAGTTAGTATCAAAAACTGCAACTTATTTAAAAGGATACCAAGGTATAGAAATATAAGTGCAAGTCTTTCTATGACCTTGGGACTCAACAACCAAGACCAAAGATTTCACTTAGTTTACCATCACGCTGAACTTCCATCAATAAAACAAGCATCATTTCGCAATGCCATCACAATTTATCATGCCTCTTCAATGCAGATGTGAACATTTTCAACCAACCAAACTTGTCGTAACTTGTCAATTTTGCACAAGAATCCAAATCTCCAATTTAGAATAATACACGTCGAATCTTGATTAAAAGTAACCCTTAATACTTGTTATAGCTTACTTAACTGGTTTAAGCATAGTTTACTTGTCCATTCTCACAGAAAATTACTTTTAAAGCTTTTTCATCGCCATTACAATCCGTGCAACTTTTCAGTTTCGTTTATGCCGTACATTACAAACATTGTTTACGCACGTGAGTAATTTATCGCACTTCTGAGCTTTTAGATATAAAGACCTTTCTCTTGATAATTACAATTTAATATGCTTTTACATTATTCGGCATTAAACATTGCAAGCGCGGTAAATCTATCTGTCAATGTCTCCGGCTCGTGCGGGGCACCGTACCCGGTGACCATAGTGACGTGTCAATCGAGTAAACCAATTATTCGCCTAACACTACCTATTATTTATGTATAAATATTAAACTTGTATCCCTCTCCAATGTTGCATGCCAATTGTTTGGTTAAGTGTGAGAAACCAAAATTTTCATTATTTACTCTTGTCAACCACATTTAATGCAATAAAGGTATTCTATTCTATTCTATTCTATTCTAGGCTCCGAAACTACTGAACCGATTTGAAAAATTCTTTCACTGTTGAAAGGCTACACTACCCCCGGGTGACATAAGGTACTTTTAATCCTGGAAATGTGAGGGTAAAATGAGGCATATTTAAAAAAAGAAATGACGCGCGGGATGCGACCTTAGGCTACGTCCCCAGTAGGCAAACTGTTAGCGGCAGACTAACAGTTTGACAGTCTGCGGCTTATCGATTTAGTACGCCTTTCCATAATTAACAAATGAAGTGTCCACAGTTTGCTAGTTTTGCGCTCACTGTACGCAGTTTGCAGCGCTACGCGCGCCGACTATCTCAGTGAGCGGCCGACTCCCAGCAACACCGGTTGCGACGTTCGAAATTATTCGCAACTTTACGGCTCACTCAGTCTGCCGCTAACAGTTTGCCTACAGGGGACGCAGCCAACTGGACTTGCCAAATCAAATCCTGCATCATGGTGCAAGCTTACACTGATTAGATTGGGAAAAAAACCTAGAGAAAGAAAAAAGAGAGAGTAGTATACATATATTAGCATTTTGATTTTAAGTTCAAACTCATAAACCAAGGACTGTATTGGCAATAACTGGTTCTCGGGCGATATTAAGGTCCCAACTGATGTCGGAGAGTTAAAAATAACTGTTAAAGTTGGTAGGGATTACTTAAGCACCCTTTTTTGTAGTGGTAGAGCCATGCTGTTTTACAGTACGAATGGGCTGGCTCGTCCGGGGAAGCACTACCCTCTAACATAACACCAGCGTGAAATAATAGTGAATACTATTGTGTATCGTGTGTTTTGTGAGAGTGCCGGAGGCCCACATCCCCCATACCCCCATAGGCCGGCAACGCATCAGCGATGGTGTTGCAGATGTCCATGGGCGGCGGTGATTACTTACCATCAGGCGACTGGCTGGCTCGTTTGCCGTCTCTGGCATAAAAGGCTGAGACCGTGAGCAAAAGGTGGCACCTGCAGCACAAGTATGACGTATGTGCCAGCCATTCGTTGTTTCACTCAACCATATTAGAGGGCCAATTAATCTGGTCATCGAGCCAGTATAAATAAATCTGACATGAAAAAATTTAAGTATTTAGCCTATTAATGTCCAACTGCAGGGCAATGGCTTTTGAAATCATTTTATCGTTATAATGATGGGTAGGTACTAGCTTACCAAGTGCCAAAGGTAATTTGACAATCACAAACATAAGCTGTATCCGAAAAATCGACGCAAAGTTAGCTCGACCCGGGAATTGAACCGAGGACCCCGATATTTCGACCCGGTACTTAAACTACTAGACCATCGATGTGTTAGAAAAACTTATATATTTAAAAAAGAAAAAAAAATACCTGCTTACTAATATTGTACCCATTACAGCAACGTAGGAAAATAATGGGAATAGAATTAAAAAATATAAGTAAATAAAATAAATAAAATATCCCAGGACATTATTCACACAGCGCCATCTAGCCCCAAACTAAACATTAGCTTCTACTATGGGTGCCAAACAACGGATAAACATTACTTACTTAATATACACTTTTTTTTGTAAATACATACATATTATACATAGAAACACGCAGACCAATACAAACAGACATGTTCATGCACACAAATGTTTGTACCGTGCGAGGATCGAACCCGCGACCTCTGGTGTAATAGCCGACTTCTCGACCATTACACCAAATGGCTCGTCAAATTATATACAAAAAAATATTAAAAATTATGTGCCTTCTATCTGCCCGTTACGGCGTTAGGAAAATGATGGGAATCGAACTTAGGAATATTTTCGGAACACAGCTGCACTGCTGCGTAGTCGATCAGCGCCTTAACACACATAATTAAAAGCAGCTCATTTGTCCGCGTCAGCTCGACAGAATGCCAATTTTTCATTAATTATATTTTAATACAAATTATTTTCAAAAATCATATTAATTCAGATAATCAACTTTCAGACTTTGACTGGTCTGTTGCATTTGGTAGGTGACCCTGCCCTGTGCGCCAAGGGTCGTGGGTTCGAATCCCCCCAGGACCAACACTTATGTGATGAATATTAAAAGTGTTTGTCCTGTGTCTGGATGTTTATTTGTATTTAAGTATATATTTGTGGTACCCTCGTTGTTTCTGGCACCGATACCCGGCAATGTGACGCCGTCACACCCATGTGAGGTGGCATCACATTGCCGAATGCCTCCGTGGAACAGTGGCTAAAGCCGCTAGGGTATAAAACCCGGAGGTCGTAGGTTTGATTACCGCCTTAGGTCTGGTTGGTGGTAGGACTTTTTCAGAGTGCGACTGGCTAACTACCGCGCGCAGGTGAAATCCACCATAACATCTCTGGCTGTGTTGCGGCAATATTAATGTGGGAGCCAGTATACTTAAATCAAAGGCTTGAAGATCAGATAAGCCTACAGTCTGGCAGCACATTGAGCACCGCTTCCTGATGAAGTGTCCCTCAATGGACTAGGCCGCAGTGACCGCTTACCATCAGGTGGGCTGCGTGCCTGTCTGCCAATGATGTGGTATAAAAAAAGGCCATGGCTTCCCCTGAGGAGCGCTGCGGCAGAGCGCTAATCCCACCTTGGACAAACATTTGTGTTTCTTCTGTGTCTGGACGTTTATTTGTATTTAAGTAATATTCAGAAAAAAATATAATTATTTTAGAAAATACTGTAATACTTCAATGTCTTGTATCAGTATTTCTATTAAATATTAATCTTAAATATTCCTAGACATTATACTTGTACCATAATATGGATGCCAGACAACGCATAAACATAACTTAGGTAGGTATCTACTTTTTTTAATTTATTTTTTAATGACGGCGTTATTGCGTAGTAGAAATATCTTAATAGACCGATACTATACTTTTTAGAGTAGCTCTAATTACTCAACAATATGCACTAGGATACACCTATGCATACTAAGATGTTTAAATGGTGCAACCATTAATTGCATCAAATCGATGCAATTATAAGAGTTATTCAATTGTTACAGTATGGCAGATGTCTTTAGATCTAGTAATTATTGTTTTTGCTTGACTGTAATATTTTCTGAGAATTTTATACGTTACTAGCGGCCGTCCGCGGTTTCACCCGCGTGGTTCCAGTTCCCGTGGGAATTGATCAAAATGCTTTCTTAGCGGATGCCTACGTCATAACATCTACCTGCATGCCAAATTTCAGCCCGATCCGTCCAGTAGTTTGGGCTGTGCGTTGATAGCTATCTATGTCAGTCAGTCAGTCAGTCACCTTTGAGTTTATATATATAAACTAGCCTTCCGCCCTCGGTTTCACCCGCGCGTAATTTCTTTTTTGCATATATCCCTCCTTCCCCCCACATTTCAGGGATCAAAAGTACCCTATGACACCCGGGAATAGTGTAGCTTTCTAAAAGTGAAAGAATTATTCAAATCGGTTCAGTAGTTTCGGAGCCTATTCAATACAAACAAACAATCAAATCTTTCCTCTTTATATTAGTATAGATAGATTATATTGATAGATAGTCCAGTGGTTTAAGTACAGGGCGGTGATCTCGGGGTCCTGGGTTCACTCCCGGTTCGAGCAAAATTGGCATTTGTTTTTTCGGACATAGCTCGGGTTTGTGGTCACCAATCCGCATTTGGCAAGCGTGGTGATTAAGCCAGTACCCATTTTTGTAGCGATGACTTGCCGGTTCTTCTCGATAGATAGCATTGGTAAAGTCACTCTGTATCCTACTAATCCTACTAATATTATAAACTAGCCTTCCGCCCGCGGCTTCGCCCGCGTGAACTATAGGACGTTATCCCGCGGGAATATCTTGTAAATTGTAGCCTATGTGTTATTCTGATGTATAAGCTATATTATTGTAAAGTTTCATTAAAATCAATTCAGTAGTTTTTACGTGAAAGAATAACAAACGTTCATCCATCCGCTCCCCGGCCGGTACCGCCGCAACCGCTATGTCCCTGCATTTTAAATCTGTAATATCTTCGAAACTATTCATTTAAATTATGATATTGATCTATATTACATGCACAATTTATTTATGGTACTTTATTGGATAAGGATTAATACTGTATTGCTTAAAATCACTTTTTCGTAAATAAGTCATTATTATTTACGACCTTAAATTAAAAACCTCTAAAATTATCAGTGTTTCTCTACTATATTATGCATGTATTATACATATAAACCTTCCTCTTGAATCAGTCTATCTAATAAAAAAAACCGCACCAAAATCCGTTGCGTAGTTTCAAAGATTTAAGCATACAAAGGGACATAGGGACAGAGAAAGCGACTTTGTTTTATACTATGTAGTGATGCGAAAGTCTGGATGTTTGGATGTTTAGATGTTCGGATGTTTGTTACTCAATCACTTCTAAACACTGAACGGATTTAGATGAAATTTGGCACACGTATAGTTTATAACCCGGATTAGGACATAGGCTATAAAATTCCTACGGGAAACGTCGCATTCCCGCGGGAGATTTGAAAAAAGAAATTACGCGAGGATGAAACCGCGGGCGGAAAGATAGTCATTAATATAATTAACGATTTATAAGTGTGTAGCGGCTATCGGAATGCGCTACATACGACAGACTGACGACAACAACGCAAGATTGCAAGTCAGCGAAAAGAGCACGTCACTGGAACAGCCAATCAGATATTCGATCCTGTGTCGCGCTAGCAGAGTTATTCTCTCGGCTAGCATATACAACACACCAAGAAGGTACAGTGGGTCGCTGTCCCCGAGCACAGACACCTAGCTCCGAGGAAGATCTTCCCTTTTCGTTGACGTCATGATACGTGACTCTCATACGTCACAAGTGCATCCTATGGAGATTCACTTCACACTCGAAGAGGGACGAGTTGGAGTCAAACACACGACCCTATCGCATAAGTCACCAAGCCATCGAGTCATCATATCAATTAAACATTTTAAAGTGAAAATTCCCTGTCGAAACTCGACGAAGCAAAAATGCACTTAAGAAATAATTCCCGGAACAAAAAACGCGATTTCTTTGCAAAAAGAAAAACGTTCAGAAAAATCTGGGCGACCGCCAAAGACACTGTAATACTTCGCGCCAACGAGCCAAGAAACATGGAGGCGGCAATTTATACTTTATGGCTGGAACCCAAACTACGAAAATTGCTATTTAATTTTTTATTCTTCTTCTTAGCGTGTCGATGGCAATAAAACTAAATTTTTGACTCCCAATATTGAGCAACACGGATTGCACTCTCCGTGGCAGACATAAGCTCCTCCTGAGTACAGGTGACCGGGCAGTTTGGGCAAGATGTTAGGTGACCCATGGTCTGAGGGGTAAAACCACACTCGCAAGTCACACCCAAACCATCAGTGAACCCCCACCTGTGCAGGTTTTCTTTGCTTCTGCCGACCTGAGTACGCAATTTTTTATTTATAAACTAGCTTTCCGCCCTCGCGGTTTCACCCGCGCGTCATTTCTTTTGTCAATTATTCCCCCTACATTTCCGAGATCAAAAGTACCCTATATTCACCGGGTATAGTGTAGCTTTTCAACACTGAAAGAATTATTAAAATCGGTTCAGTAGTTTCGGAGCCTATTCAATACAAATAATAAAATCTTTTCTCTTTTATAATATTAGTATAGATGTTGTACACGTGTGGTAGAGCCATATTGCATACAGTTACTGGATCGTTCTCTGGATTGTTTGTAGCTCGTTATAAATCATTGTCATGAACAGCCGGAAGACGTCCACTGCTGGACAAATTTGTTCTTCACAAATCTTCTAACGTCCTGACCTGACAGAATTATTAGTAGGTAAATAATTGATCGCACTTTAATGCGTCAGGATCACAGATTCGATTCCCGGGTTTAACAAAAAAATTCCAAAAGATTTTTCTGTTAAAATATACTCATATTATTAGTTACGTATACCTAGATTTCACTTCAATGCAACGGATAATTTTTCTTTCTATCGTTACTCAATGTGAGTCCTGAATATATGACTGTAACCAGAACACTATTAATAAATTTAAAGAATTACCTCCTCCACCCTTCTCGCTTCGTACGCTCGTCCAAATATTTCCAACCAGCACAAGAACAGCACCGCGAGAACAATCTCTTGCACTACCACATGACATACGACTACCGACCTTATACCCATACACTTAAGGTCCAAACGATTCCACTCACACGCAGCATCCCAGTTGTACACGCCAAAACTTTTCTTGAAACTTTGCCAAACGATTTTTAACTCTATTTTAAGTGAAATAAAAGCGTTTGAGTATAATGTATGATTGTATTAAAAATGTTGTCTCCAAATTACAGTACAGTGTAATTACATTTGATGTATGATTTTAAACCATATAGTGATGTAAATAAGATTGATATGTATTGTTACGTAATGGATTTGGGATGACGATTCACTGACACGCCCGTAATGTTTTTTTGCGTGAAAACATAAGGGCGGGGTTATTTTTGTACCGCCTTGTGGGGGGAAATCATCTAAAAAGGAAAGGGTTAACATGAAAAAAAAACTATTTTTAATATACATTATTATACCATAAAAAAAGAACTTATCAAATGAGTACAATATCAAGTAAAAAAAATATTACAATAAAACTTTAAACATGGAAAAGTAATAAAATAATTACGCCTTTTGGATGATATTTTTAATGTACGATCAACAGCACATCCACGGTTAACACTTGCAGTTTGATTTTAGCACTTATGCCCCCGACGACATAAGAGTGGTACAAAGTCCAAAGTGTTACGTCTGACGTGCTTTTGACTGTACATTCAAGTAATTTATTTTTAGAATCGGTGTTGGTATCGGTACTAGTATTATATTATCTGTGGTATATTCTGTTACGGTCAACAGCACATCACGGTATACACTTGCAGTTCGATAATAGCGCTTATGCCCCCGACATAAGAGCGGTACAAAGTCCAAAGTGTTACGTCTGACGTGCTTTTGACTGTACATCAGAACCAAATATACAATTATTAGGAATACCTCAAAAACTATTTATCCAATCTCGTTCGAATATGAGTCTATCAGAAATGAGACCATTTAGGTGAAACCAAACTTTCAAATAAAATAATTAATATAGACTGTACTCTGACGTGGGATAAACAAATCGGGGAGGTTAGCAGGAAAGTGTTTGCTTCTGCAGGTTCCATCAATAGACTACGCAACTTTTTACCAATACCCACCAAAATTGTGCTAGTGCAGGCCCTTTTACTGCCTTTGCTTGACTACGCCGATTGTTGTTATACAGATCTTTGTGAAGCGTCACTTAATAAGCTAGAACGATTGCAAAATTTTTGCATACGTATTATCTTCGGCCTACGTAAATACGATCACGTTTCTGAGTACCGAGCTCGGCTAGGCTGGCTTCCGATACGACGTCGCCGTGATTTGCATGTTCTTGGCTTATTGTTTTCCATACTATTCAACCCTTTATCTCCTTCCTATCTTAAGGAGCGGTTTCAGTTCTTGCAATCCACCAAAGGTCTTGATCTGCGTTCAGCCCGGAAGTTACATCTTGTCTTTCCACCTCACTCTACTGAGTTCTACTCCCAATCCTTCACTGTTCAATCTATCCGTCTTTGGAATTCTCTCCCCCTTTCTATACGTGAGTCTCAGACACTTACAATTTTTAAATCTCGCGTTAAATCTTACTTTCTTTCTCTCCCCTGACTAATGCTTGAGTGTTGTCATTTTTATGGTCTATTTTGGTTGAATGGTTCTTTTGTGTGTTGTCCGTGAATCTGGTATAACTGTGTTTACTTTATGTATGTGTATGTATTATTATGTTTATGTATGTTTATGTATATACTTATATATTTTTATATGTTATGATATATTTCTTATTTCTTTATTAGACATATAATTTTTTTTTTCTCCGTCTTGCACTACCTACCCTTTATTTCTGTTTAAACTATTTTTATTACTTTCCTCCATCCTAAGGTTGACTGGAAGAGATCGCTATCTAGCATTAAGTCCGCCTGAATTGTACAGCTTCATTATGTAACATGTTTTCCTATGTTTTGTGCAATAAAGAGTATCTATCTATCTATCTATCTATAATTAAATAAATAATAAATAAATATCTCTGGACATTATTCACACAGCGCCATATAGCCCCAAACTAAGCATAAGCTTGTGCTATGGGTGCCAGACAACGGATAAACATTACTTATATACTTTTTTTGTAAACACATACATATTATACATAGAAACACCCAGACTGATACAAACAGACATGTTCATGCACACAAATGTTTGTACCGTGCGGGGATCGAACCCGCGACCTCTGGTGTACTATCAGACCAAGTATGAAGAACTCATATATGTTATAAATGGTATTCAACATATCTATTAGCAAAGCTATTAGTACAGATTGGAGGCAGGCTGTCAGATGGGATCAGTGGTGCGTCTCTATTATGGCTTAAGCCGCTTAGCGCCGGTTCGCTTCCCGCCGCGGTCAAATAAAACTATTGACCGCGTATGAACGACTGTGGTCGTAGGTTATAAGATGAAGCGATTATGGTTTGTTTTAGAATTATTATTTTTTTATTGCAATGTGTAACAACTAACAAGGCGAGCAGATCGTACACCTGATGGTAAGCGCCACGTCTGCCCTTAGACAGTTCAGTGCCAAACAGTAACTAAGCAGTTACTGTCTGGCACCGCCCTGCGCCCGCTACACCGAGACGACAGTTATTAGGTCTCATATACCCAGTAATTTCACTATAAATTAGTTATAGTAGTGGTAGAGCCATGCTGTTTTACAGTACGAATGGGCCGGCTCGTCCGGGGAAGTACCACCCTCTCACATTACACCAGCGTGAAATAATAGTGACTACTATTGTGTTTCGTCTGGTTTGTGAGAGTGCCGGAGGCCCACACCCCCCATAGGCCGGCAACGCATCAGCGATCCCTCTGGTGTTGCAGATGTCCATGGGCGGCGGTGATTGCTTACCATCAGGCGACCCGCTGGCTCGTTTGCCGCCTCTGACATTTATGCGTGGTCCAATTTAGTTTTATAAAAGCCGATTTTAATCGGATTCAAATGCTATTAGGATAATACCTTTTGGAATTGAGCGAAAAATGACGTCAACTGCGCTTGTCTGTAACGTTAGCAACCAATAGCAACGCATTATTTATCTGTGTGTGTGTAACTTGTGTAAGTCATCACTGTTGCGTCACGCAACTACAAAAGGTCGTACGTATCCTAATAGCATTTGAACCAAATAGTAAATAGGTATTTTTTTTGCAATGTGTAACAAGAAGAGCAGATCGTACACCTGATGGTAAGCGCCACGTCTGCCCTTAGACAGTTCAGTGCCAAACAGTAACTAAGCAGTTACTGTCCGGCACCGCCCTGCGCCCGCTACACCGAGACGACAGTTATTAGGTCTCACCCAGTAATTTCAGTAGCTTCAGTGCCCTTTCCCCGAAACACAATTCAAATATCAAAACGAAAAATTACTTACTCAATATGTCTATCTGTCTGTCACTTAGACCAAACCACAGATCTTTTAATAATTTACCCATAAGTACTAGAGACACTTTAAGCACCATTTGTTGTTTTTCACTCGCTCCGTATATAAAACTGTGCGTCTGTCTGCTTGTTCAATATCAATTGTTGTGGAAACCAGATAATAAATTTGGTTTTAACCATATTTTGATGGATTTATAAATTATTTGCTAAAATCTTGATTTTATTTTAAAAGTTGCCCGGTTTGTTGTTGTTGAGAAGTCGGTTATTACGCCAAGTCGCGGGTTCTATTTCTGCATAAAACAAATTGTTTTTTGTTTGTGTGTTATCCTTCAAATCAAATCAAATTTCTTTATTTGTGGTACACAGGTATACAAAGATGTTAACAAATAATAATAATAGTTTCACCGTGTCCTGCTTGTAAAGCATACAAATCATCATAATAAATTCACAATGTCAATAGTTAAAAGGGTCTGGGTATATTTATAACTGACGGCAGGAATCAACAAAACTCTTTTTATCTACATCCATACCCTAATATGTCTATTTTATAGTCAGGAGCGATGAGCAAACGCCCTACATTTAGATATGAGTATCTGTGGCTGCATCATAATGTTTACATTTTAGTATCGGTAACCGATACCTTAATTAAATTCAAATTTCGAACGTCTTCTTAAAAAGTATAAATTAATGGATTTGAAGCTAACATATGTAAGCAAAACATCTTGATGTATTTTCAAAGGTACCAGGAGAGCATAACCGCAGCGTAACTATTCATTAAATCAAAGAGTTTGAAAGACGCGAGCTAGCCGCAGCCGGCAGGGCCTAACTAGGTTAACAAGCGACTGCGCCGGTCCACACTAATTAGTAACGGGCCAGCTTTTTGTAACTCTGCTCTCCTGGTACTACGGATTATATTCCACGCGGTTTCACATCGATCCTGACTTTAAAATAGACATAGTATGAATGAAGATAAAGTTATGTATGTGACTGCATTGATAGTGTATTTAAAAAAGAGGTAGATATGCCATCCTTTGACGCACGGCGATTAGAATTTGATCCGTCGAGATATACTAAATCTATGTGCTTCACCAACCGTTGACATTATGCGTCTAAAATGATTTGTGTCAATTAACACAATATGAGCGGAGCATTTTTCGAGCGCTAGTGCCGTATCTACCTCTTTTTTAAATACACTATCAATGTGTGACTGTACATAATTAGGCATTAAAATACTCATGTGATCCTTTTATGAAACTCACTTCGTTCGTTTCATAAAACCACATTCGTATTTTAATGATCCTCATTATGCAACAGCCACATAAATAACTATTAAGATAGATCATTCATCATCATCATTTTGACCGCCTCCGTGGAACAGTTGCTAAGCCACTTGGGTATAAAAAGACGGAGGTCGTGGGTTTGATTCCTATCTTCGGTCTGGTTGGTTGAAGGGGTTTTTCAGAGTCCGACTGGCTAGCTACCACCCCCACAGGTGAAATCTGCCACCATAACAGCTCTGGCTGTGTTCCGGCAGTATTGATGTGGGAGCCAGTACTTTTGAAATCAGAGGCTCGAAGATCAGATGAGCCTACAGTCTGGCAGCACATTGAGCGACGCTTTTTGGTGAAGTGTCCCTCAATGGACTAGGCCGCAGTAGCCGCTTACCATCAGGTGGGCTGCGTGTCTGTCTGCCAACTGAAGTATATAGTATAAAAAAAGGAAATTACTATATCACTGACGCGTTGATGTCTTCGTAAATATTATATCAAAAACTTCAACGCGTTAGTGACTGGGGTTCGATTCCCGCACAGGCCTGGGTAGTGGTAAAACTTTTTATTACATTTCGTCTCCCTTATTGGTAAACCCGAATTTCACCACGCTTTCCATTATGTGAAATTGCTTACTATCAGGCGACCTGCTGGCTCGTTTGCCGCCTCTGATATAAAAAAAATTGTTATAAAGTAGACAAAAAATTTGTTTTGTATAAAATCACTTTATTACTAACTAAATATTAATATGGTCTAGTCCAGGCTAACGTCAGAAAGGTCTTCAGTTATCTTCTTAACTTCTTCTGCTGTTCTCTTCTGTTCTCCCAACTTCTTTGCTTCCTCCTTCTTTATCCCGTACAGCCTGTGAATAATTAAAAACGTTTTAAATTCTGTATAATTAAATTTTATAATCTGTTAATAAAATTTTATAATCTGTATAAAAGAAAGTGGTGTTAGATTACACTAATAAATTCAAGAATGGATGAACCGATTTGGATGAAAATTGGTGGAGAGGTAGCTTAGAACCAGGAGACGGACATAGGATACTTTTAATAAGGAGGAAGGGGGGGGGGATATTTAAAAAAAGAAAATTACGCGCGGGTGAAATAACCGCTAGTATCTAAATAAAATAATAAAGATCAGCCTATCAATGTCCCACTGCAGGGCAAAGGCCTCCATCCTTGAAATCAAGTTATCGCTACAATGATGGGTATTGGCTTAATCACCACGCTTGCCAAATGCGGATCGGTGATCACAAACTGAGCTGTGTCCGAATAAACTAACACAAACTTTTGCTCGATCTGGGAACCTAGGACTACAATATTACGTGACATTATTGACACAGCGCCATCTAGCCCCCAAACTAAGCATAGCTATGTCATGTTCAATAATTTTTTAGCGCCATCTATATTTTTGCGCCAAACTAAATAAAAACAAAGTGATGCTTTTAAATATACTGTGTTGTTACACTATCTTACGATAGATGTCGTATAGACCGACAAACTTATCTGTTCCGGTGGCCAAAATTGGAATTACGTGAAATGCAATGCAAAAACGATATTTAATGACAGTTTTAAATAGAAAGTAGCGACGCCGCCATCGGAACAGATAAGTTTGTCGGTCTATACTGATGTTGATTGCAATGGAGAAATATAAACATGCCAGGCCCGATGGCGCATTTGGTAAAGGCATAGATTTAGTATAATATGGTAAAGGTATCGGCAAATTTGTTGAACATCAGTCGACGGAGAGGGGGAAAGTTGGCGAATGTGCACTTGCGCTAGACCAATAGCGCGCGAATCTCCCGAACGCCCGCGCGCGCTATTGGTCAGAGGTTTGCTTCTGACTTAAAGCGCGCAGGCGTGTCAAAATTCGTGTTCTTTGCAATCCTTACCCTTTATTCAAAAAGTTTGCTGGGACCTGTAGTGACCCTGCTCTATGCGCCATTGTGTCTGGATGTATATTTGTATTTAAGTCTATATTTGTGGTACCTTCGTTGTTTCCGACACCCATAACACAAGTGCTTACGCTACTTACTTCGGGGTCAGATCAATGTATGTGATGTTGTCCAGTATTTATTTTTTTATTATTTTTTAAACACTATATTTTATTAAATGGTATATTTCAATATTGTTTTTTTATCAGTCACTAGACAAGCATGCAGCCAACTTTTTGATTAGCGGCCACTGCGGCATATAGAGGACTAATCACAGAAATCTAAATAATATTATTTAGATTTCTGTGGGACTAATTAACAAGAATTTAATGGGCTGCCACACTGTAGACTTTTCTATATCTATACTAATATTATAAAGAGGAAAGATTTGATCGTTTGTTTGTTTGTATGTTTGTTTGTTTAAATTGAATAGGCTCCGAAACTACTGAACCGATTTTAATAATGCTTTCACTGTTGGATAGCTACACTAGCCCCGGTGAACATAGGGTACTTTTGATCCCGGAAATGTGGGGGGAAGGGGGGGATATTTGAAAAAAGAAATTACGCGCGGGTGAAACCGCGGGCGGAAGGCTATCTCTCAATAAAACAAGAGACAAAATAATTTGCTCAAGCTAGATCTTCGAACCTTTAATTTCAATTTGTGATCCGCCAATATTAATATGGGGGCCGGTACATTTGAGAGGCTCGAAGATCAGATGAGCCTACAGTCTGGCAGCACATTGAGCGACGCTGGTGAAGTGTCCCTCAATGGAATAGGCCGCAGTGGCCGCTTACCATCAGGTGGGCTGCGAGCTTGTCTAACAACTGATCAAAAAAAGTACAAAAAAGTCCACTTTCATATTTAAATAAATAAATAAGTATCACTGGACACTATCCACACAGCGCCATCTAGCCCCAAACTAAGCATGAGCTTGTGCTATGGGTGCCAGACAACGGATATACATTACTTATATACTTTTTTTTGTAAATACATACATAATATACATAGAAACATCCAGACCGATACAAACAGAGATGTTTATGTACACAAATGTTTGTACCGTGCGGGGATCGAACCCGCGACCTCTGGTGTAATAGCCGACTTCTCGACCATTACACCAAACGGCTCGTCAGTTTACCTCTTTAGGTCATCCAGAACATGCTTAGGCAGATTCCCAGGCGTAGGCTGGTGGATCTCATACTCCCCCTTGCTGTTCTTGACTAGTTCCACCACAGAATCTTCCAGGTTAGGCACCTCTCCTGGCCTAGGCTTTGGAGCTGGTCTAGGTTTATTAGGCCTCGGTGATTTCATCTTGGTAGCCCAGGTTTGGAGGTAGTTTCCACCGTCGGTTTGGAGGAGCTGGAATTATGAAGATTAAAATCCACAATTAATAATAAATCTATTAATATAAATGCGAAAGTTTTTTGTCCTTCTCTAACGACGGCTTTGAAAGCGAAAGGACACTTACTTATCACAAAATATCTGAAACTACTAGTGGCAGAAGTTTCAATTTTGTATGGGGGTTCTTTTGAGGAAGTAGATTTATTTTTATAGTTGATAGGTTGTATTATAGGTATCGCGTGTTTTTTTAGTCGTTGTTTTCCCGCGGCAGAACGCTTCGCCCTTACCAGTACTATCGATTTATGCAAGTATTTTTTTTGATTTTGTGTATTTTTTTAGTTTAATGGAAAAACGGAAATCAAATGTTAGTAAATAATGAATTATTATCTTTTTGATAGTGAGAAGGGCAATGATCGCGGCCGGTGACCGTTTGCGACGCAGCTAGTACTATTGGTTCGAATTTCATGTATCACAGTCGTAAAACTTTTGATTTGACTAAAAAAACTTAATCTATAGGTGCTCCTTCACCGGGAGCATTCGCGTGTAATGTAACATTACAGACTCGAGCATTACAACAGTGAAGGAGGAGAACCGAGCATTGCAATGCGCACCTTGTAATGATACAATGTGTAATATCTTGATACAACTTGATGCTCAAAGTCGAATCTATAATATTACATTACACGCGAATGCTCGCCAGGGAGGTAGTATTGTAATGTAATGCTCAAAGTTGAATCTATAATATTAAATTACACGCGAATGCTCGTCGGTCAGGGAGGTATTATTGTAATGTAATGCTCAAAGACGAATCTATAATGTTACATTACACGCGAATGCTCCCGGTGAAGGAGCACCTTATTGTACTACTAAGATAGAATCATTTTACTGCGGGAAAACCAAGACCAAAAAGTCACGCAGTCATTTGTCCAAAAGGAATGGGTTGTATCCGAGCATTTTACAAGTCTTATATCTTTTTCCAAGATCTATGTCTAAGATGTGTAGTGTAGTCTATGTTTGTTCCAAACTTTGAAATCGGTTTCGTGTTACAGGTGTGAAAGCGTAGGTAACAGAGTTACTACATCTATATATACAGGGTGGAATTTTGTAATGCCACCTGAAAGGGAAGTACTCTTAATACTGTAGATAGAAAATTTTACTTAAAGAAAACATTCCTTTATTTTTTAAAAGAAAGAAAACTGCATTCAAAGATTTTTAAAAATTCGCTTGCTGCACCCGGTAATCGAACCGACTAAAATCTGTAAAAGTTGCACCCTGTACTTTTATTGCATCGATAGTTAGGGTCAATTATAAGGATGAAATCTCTCTAACAAACTTCATAAATTAAATGAAAGGAAAACAATGAAATCCTAAATTATTGATTCAATGGGTCAAGTTAAAGCACTTTTTTCATTGTTTTCCTTTCATTTAATTTATGAACTTTGTTCGAGAGATTTTATCCTTATAATTGTCCCTAACGATCGATGCAATAAAAGTACAAGGTGCAACTTTTACAGATTTTAGTCGGTTCGATTACCGGGAGCGCAAGCGAATTTTTAAAAATCTTTGAATGCAGTTGTCTTTCTTTTCAAAAACAAAGGAATGTTTTCTTTGAGTAAAATTTTCTATCTACAGTATTAAGAGTACTTCCCCTTCAGGTGGTATTACAAAGTTGCGGCAAGCAAATTTTTAAAAATCGTTGAATGCATTTTTTTTTCTTTTCAAAAATAAAGGAATGTTTTCTTTGAGTACAACTTTCTATCTTCAGTATTAAGAGTACTTCCCCTTCAGGTGGCATTACAAAATTCCACCCTGTATAAAAAACTCAAAGGTGACTGATTGACTGATTGACTGACTGACTGACTGACAAAGATAGATAGATATCAACACACAGCCCAAACCACTGGACGGATCGGGCTGAAATTTGGCATGCAGGTAGATGTTATGACGTAGGCATCCGCTAAGAAATGACTGATTGACTGACTGACTGACTGACAAAGATAGATAGATATCAACACACAGCCCAAACCACTGGACGGATCGGGCTGAAATTTGGCATGCAGGTAGATGTTATGACGTAGGCATCCGCTAAGAAAGGATATCTCGATATTCCCACGGGAACGGGAACCACGCGGGTGAAACCGCGGGCGCCCGCTAGTTTTTATTATAAACTAGCTGACCCGATGAACTTTGTATCACTTACATTAGTATTTTTCTCGCATTTTTCCATATTTTCTCATCGTTTAAACCTTCCCTGGACTTCCACGAATATTACAAGACTAAAATTAGTCAAATCGGGTCAGCCGTTCTCGAGTTTTAGCGAGACTAACGAACAGCAATTCATTTTTATTTATAGAGAGATAATTCTAGTATTGATTCTTTTCCTTTACCTTTTCTCTGTTCTTATTGATTTTCGTTGTCACTGGAGGTGGCGCTTGTCTCTTACTATTTGAAGAAAATCCGGTTCCAGCTGGAAAATAAAGTTATGTAATAATTATTTAGATGTACTTACTTACTTTTTTGACCACATAGTTTCCTGATGTTAAACAACTATGCGGTCTACGCTGCGAGCTTGCTTATTAAAAAGTCCGTTAATTCTGGCCTTGAAGAGCCCTAAGTTATAACGGTTGGGAAAGACGGATCAAGGCAGAGAGTTCTACTTCCGCGCAGTCCTTAGCAAAAAGACGAAGCAATTCATTTCGTTCATGTCATTTTTACCTACTTTAAAGCTGTGATAGATAGACAAGTGATTTCAAGCGTCGTTTCACATGCGTAAAGTTGATAGTTTTTTTTTATAATATATATACCACATTAGTTGGTAGACAGGCACGAAGCCCACCTAATGATAGGCGGTCACTGCGGCCTATTCCATTGAGGGACACTTCATCAGGAAGCGTCGCTCAATGTGCTGCCAGACTGAAGGCTCATCTGATCTTCGAGCCTCTGATTTCAAGTGTACTGACTCCCACATTTATATTGCCGAAACACAGCCAGAGCTGTTATGGCGGCAGATTTCACCTGTGGGGGTGGTAGCTAGCCAGTCGGACTCTGAAAAAGCCCTACCACTAACCAGACCCAAGGCAGGAATCGAACCCACGACCTCCGTGTTTTATACCCGAGTGGCTCAGCCACTGTTCTACGGAGGCGGTCAGGTGTTTTTTAACTTACTTAAGTTCTTGGTGTTGGTCTGTGGCCCCAGTTCTAACAACACTTGAAAGTCAGCATGGTTTCCGAATGCAAACCCGAAACCAACGCGGGAGTCTGTGCCTGAAACACAAATAGAAATAGCATGAGTGAAGAGTATAGGAAATAGAATAAAGTAGGCTGATTTTTGTAGAGTATCAGCCTATTAATGTCCCACTGCAGGGCAAAGGCCTCCATCCTTGAAATCAAGTTATCGCTACAATGATGGGTACTGGCTTAATCACCACGCTTGCCAAATGCGGATTGGTGATCACAAACCCGAGCTGTGTCCGAAAAAACCGACACAAAGTTAGCTCGACCCGGGACTTGAACCCAGGACCCCGAGATCTCGGCCCGGTACGTAAACCCATCGTAAACCACTAGACCAACGAGGCGATACGCCCGGTTTACACATGTTCCGTTTTATATACGTTTTTTTTTCATCGATGGCGTATGTAGTTGTATGAGCGACTTCACACATGGCACAGTATTCTTAGACAGTAATACATACGCCATCGACGAAAAAAAGCGTACACGATAAACCGGAACAGTAAAACGGATCATGTGTAAACCGAGCGTTAGGCTGCTTTTTATTCCAGAAAAATATCACATTCTGAGCTTACTTCTCTTCTTCTTTTCTTTCCTCAACAGGCCATTGACGTCGAAGTGCTGGTAGGGAAAAAAAAGATTGACGTGCAAAAGTATTTTTTTAAAAATCTGTTTGCAGAATAAATGATTTCAATTTCAATTTCAACTTACCAAAAGTGTGTGACTTTAAATGGTAAAGATACACAATTTTTACATAACAGGAACTTATTGTTTGTTTGAGGTAGTTAAACTGATTTCAAGTGTACTGGCTCCCACATTATTTTTGCCGAAACACAGCCTGAGCTTTTATGCCTGCTAATTTCACCTGTAGGGTGTGGTAGCTAGCCAGTCGGACTTTGAAAAAGCCCTACCACCAACCAGACCCAAGGCGGGAATCGAACCCACGACATCTGTTGTTCTTATACTCGAGCGGCTTAGCCACTGTTCCACGTAGGCGGTCAAAATAATAAAGTAATATTGTTCTGTACCTTTCTTGATTGGAGGTATGTTGGAGTATGCCACTGACAGGAGCGAGGGCAGTTCCTCTGGGATGATGACGGAGCATGACCCTGGAATAATAATAAATAAATAAATAATAAATATCTCTGGACATTATCCACTCAGCGCCATCTAGCCCCAAACTAAGCATTAGCTTGTGCTATGGGTGCCAGACAACGGATAAACATTACTTATATACTTTTTTTTTTGTAAATTCATACTTATTATACATAGAAACACCCAGACCGATACAAACAGACATGTTCATGCACACAAATGTTTGTACCGTGCGGGGATCGAACCTGCGACCTCTGGTGTAATAGCCGACTTCTCGACCATTACACCAAATGGCTCGTCGAATAAACAAATACAGATTTATTTATATTAGCAAATTCAATAAATAATATCCTCCTAGCCTTATCGGCTACGGCGGCAAATCTTTTACTAACAACCAATAGTGCACAAGTGAGTGCGCAAGCACAGGTGCACTCCCTATTTCCTCACTCTCATAACACGGTGGGACAGCAACTGACACGACCGAAGAGAGATCAGGCGCAGGACCAACGGCTAAAGGTGCTTTGCACCGCCTACTTCCAGACTCCGAACTGTAAGTATTCTGAACAGAAAAACCTAATAGTAGAAGATCCGAACTAAGGTCGAACTTCCGCGAGTTGATAATAGAATGAAACTTATTTTATTATGAATTTAGCATATTAGAAAACATATTAAAAATGGGTTGCCTAAAAAAATCCTGGACCGACCAATTTTTCTTTTTTTTTAATGATTTTAAACAAAATTTTGCAATAACAAGGTTAAGAAAATTATGTCCTGACTTAACGTACAAAACGTATAGAATGTGCAGCCGTTGGGTTATAAACGTTATTTACGTGGGGGGACTACTGGATTGTCAGGTATAAACACGTATGTGTCGATAGCAGTAAATTTCACCTAATTGGATAATAGATTTTTTTAATATCATCAAAATTTTAAAAAACAATTAAACATACTCTGTCTAGGATTTTTTTAGGCAACCCATTTTTAATATGTTTTCTAATATGCTAAATTCATAATAAAATAAGTTTCATTCTATTATCAACTTGCGGAAGTTCGACCTTAGTTCGGATCTTAGACTATAATCAAAGTATTTTTGATCCGACCCAGGATTTGAACCCAGGACGCTGCTATAGTATAGCCACTGCACCACGGAGATAATTATGTCAATACTATTATCATTGATGGCTGATGGCTATGTTCACAAAGTCTTATGCAGACTAACCCTGACATAATAGTTACACAAGAAACTTGCACAAGAGATCACAGTTCATAGTAAAGACGACACTGGGAAATGTTGAAATGTCAACAATAGAATATATTGAAGGTTGAATTCACACTTGAAATATGAAATAACCATCGGGGTCCTGGGTTCAATAATATGCGACGATTTGGTGTATGGTTGGGTAGAGGGTTACACCAGAGGTCGCGGGTTCGATCCCCGCACGTCTTAATGTCATCACATAGAGTTTTACATATTTTGTTTCCTACGACTCTACTCGTCACATTGAATTGTAAAAAGTAGTTATATAAACCTAATTTAATGTCCCATTGCAGGGACTTGCCTAGTTCTTTGATATAATGTCAGGATGCGGGAGAGAATGTAATGAGGCATTAAGTCCGCCTTTTGTACCTGATTTGTGCAATGAAGCTTATATAAATAAATAAATAAAAGTTATCGTTATAATAATAATAATAATAAATATCTCTGGACATTATTCACACAGCGCCATTTAGCCCCAAACTAAGCATAAGCTTGTGCTATGGGTGCCAGACAACGGATAAACATTACTTATATACTTTTTTGTAAATACATACATATTATACATAGAAACATCCAGACAGATACAAACAGACATGTTCATGCACACAAATGTTTGTACCGTGCGGGGATCGAACCCGCGACCTCTGGTGTAATAGGACTATTACACCAAATGGCTCGTCATCTTCTATCGACGGTGCACAAAAGCGTATTTAGCGCAATCGAAACGTTACGAAATTGGCAATACCAGTGTGGTAACTCGTAAAACTAGTAAAGCAGATATAATATTACGTAGACATTATACAGTTTAGTAGGGCTAGCACAGACAACTATCACAAAGTGATAAGTAATTTGAGTCATAATAGACACATTAAAAGAATATAATAATCAATATATAGTTATTTATGTGACTGCTGCATAATGAGGGTCATTAAAATACGAATGTGGTTTTATGAAACGAACGAAGTGAGTTTCATAAAAGAATCACATGAGTATTTTAATGACTAATTATGTACAGTCACATACATAACTTTATCTTCATTCATACGATAATATGTCTATTTTATAGTCAGGATCGATGAGCAAATTAGTACAAAATCATGTCATAATTTGTAGGTCAATTTGAATAAATGACGTTTGTAGTTTTTAAAATCCATAAACAATCTAGACTCGAGTTGATTTCGATTCTCAAATCGATTGTTATAATTTCAGCATCGAATTAAATGTATAGGAATGGAATATAAAATTACTAATCGACTAATTCGATAATCGAAAAAACCTATTAATTTTTACTTTTAAAGAAGACGTTCGAAATTTAAACGTAATTAAAGTGTCGGTTACCGACACTAAAATGTAAACATTTCAATGCAGCCACAGATATTTATATCTAAATGTAGGGCGTTTGCTCATCGCTCCTGAATATAATAAATATAAAATAGACATATTATGGTATGGATGTAGATAAAATAATAATAATCTGCACATATGTATCTATTTTCTCATTAACTATGGTATTCCTACATATTTCAAACTGTAGGAAAACCAGTCATATCACAAAACTTTATACCATTAGGGTTCATCTTTTCATTTCATTTAAGTAATCATCAGAAAAAATTAAAAATAATAATATTCTTAATAATTAAGTCTTAAACAGCCTCTTTGTATCCATTAGCCTAGGCTCAAACTTACCACGTCTTTTACTTAACAAACATTTTACGGATCCTAAAAAAACATTGTAAAATATATTATCTCAATATCTGTATAAAGGAAGAAAAAAGAAAAAAAAAAGTAATTTGAGTCAAGTAGTAGCGAAACTAATAAAATTCCCACACAATTATTCGATGTTACTTATAAGTCATCACAACAACCTTATTTTTTCCGAGTAGAATGCGTTTATGTACCACAACTGCAGACTAGAGACCTGCGGCCGTGTGTGGGACTCGGAACTAAAGCGTCCACTACCCACTAAACTCCCCCGGTTTCCCCTTCACAACCGATTGGGACGAGCCGGTGTCAGCCTTGTGGCTATTGACCAACCCATCCCCGGGTAAGCAACACATCAACATGCCCTTATCTTACAATAAATAAAACTCTATACGATTGACATAAAGTTGAAAATTTGCTGTGGGAATCTATAACATAAAACTCAAAGGTGACTGACTGACTGACAGTGACATAGTGATCTATCAACGCACAGCCCAAACCACTGGACGGATCAGGCTGAAATTTGGCATGCAGGTAGATGTTATGACGTAGGCATCTGCTAAGAATGGATTTTGATCAATTCCCACGGGAACGGGAACCACGCGGGTGAAACCGCGGGCGGCTGCTATGTAGTATTACATAAAAGGGTAACTTAATGTGCAACTTATTGTACTTTGTAGGTACAATAGTTTGCGCAACATTACTTAAAATTCCATTACTAACTTAATGTAAAAAAATCTGTTTGTCCATTTGTTCATTGTATCGACAACTTCCCATATTACCAAGTGAACGGACAATCTGTAAGGTTGTTGAGACCTTGGTTACATATATAGAAACAACATACCTGTCTGTATGTGGCAAAATTACATACATTGTCTTTAAGTAATTTACTGGCAAATTTTAATCTATGTGAAAATCTTTATGTTTGTATGTGTGTAAGAGAAATTGGTTATTTCTAGCTCTGGAAGCAGGTCAGGCTTTAAAATTGTGCATTAGGTCGCTGGTTCGATTTCCAACATGCACTGAAAACTTTTTTCGATCGTTTCTAAGGGACAATATCTATGCGGCTCGAATCTTAAAACCTGGAGGTCGTGGGTTTGATTCCCGCCGCGGGCCTGGTTAGGAGAAGGACAATTTTTACAATGTGATTGGCTAGCCCCACCTCCACAGGGGAAATACGCCGCCCAGCTCACTTGAAATCGAATATCACTAATTGCACTATGCATATAATGTAGTAACAGTGTAAGTAAATAAATGTCACTGCATTTTCTAAGAAAATATCTTATGCAAGCAAAACCGCAGGAAAAGCTTGTAAGTTTGAAAATAGGTCAACTTAAACATTGCTTCATCTTGAGTACAGTCGGCTAGAGAACTCTCTATAATAATAAGTTTTCCTCATTGACATTAAAGTTACAAATACGTTGTACGCATAACATTCAAGAAACCATAATAGATGCTGTCCAAATACACAGATTTAGCAATGCAGTTAACCTTTTCCACGCCATGCTTTTTTCCGAAAATGGTGCCACTAATAACGCCACGACCATTAAAAATAAATTCCAAAAAATTATTAAGTTATACTCAACTCATTCAGGCAAGTAAAAATACAACGTTTCTTGATCCTGTTTTTTTGTCTGATATATCAGTCATTGGCGTGGTGGGCACGGAAATGGTTTGTCTGATATATCAGACATTGGCGTTGAAAGGGTTAAACACCTCAAACCCAAAAGTGTACCTACACGAAAAATTCAATGGATTGTACCCAGGACCTCGAAATCACAGCCCAGTACCAAACTACTGGCCTTTTTTCGGAGGAGAATGCGTTTATGCACCATAACCACATCATAGTATAATAAAGAGTACTGCAGGCTAGCTAGACCTGCGGCCGCGTGTGGGACTCGAGACTAAAGCGTCCACTACCCACTAAACTTCCTCGGTTTTCCCTTCACATCCTATTGGGACGAGCCGGTGGCAGCCTTGTGGCTATTGATCAGCCACCGAACTACTGGCCTACTAGTACTGGCCATCAATGCGTTAAATAGGCGTCTAAAATATAAAAAAATGGGTCGCCAAAATTTATGGTAAATCGTCTTTCGTAATAAATACAAATGGCAAACCCCATAGTGAAATTATTGTATGTTATAAAACACACATTTACCCTATAACCTACTCGTATACCGAAATGTTTAAGGTAAGTTCCGGCTTCGCTTCCTGGTTTGGGTAATCGAGGAAACGTAATGTCTAAATCGGGTCTGGATGTAATAACACAAGCTTGCTCTCGTTTAAAACTGTGACCAAGGTCAGTCTTAATTTTAATTTATATTTATTTTTTGAAGACCTCTTTTAATGTTAACAATTTATAATTTGTCTTAAATATAAACTCAAATCAAAAGAAATAATAATATCAATATATTTATCCGTAATAATACCTACACACTTTAAAAACAAATTCAAACATTAAAAAATTATTAAAGCAAATTATTTTGTAATTTTTTTCTGTTTAAAAACCAAAATTATAAAAAAAATACCTTTATAAAACTACTATCAACTAATTAACAATATTAAAAACTTACCACAACATATGAGGAAGAAGAAAACTGATATTTTCACAATCATTTTGCACACAAATCCTTAAAACAGCACTAAAATAACATCGTATATAAAACTCGACCTCCTTGCTCTAAATTAGCGATTAAACTTTTTAAACGAATTAAAAAATGAGATATTTAAAAGTTAACTGTCACCACGAGTTTTACCGCCAAACTGAACGTCGAACATATGACTGGCTCGTGGCCGCCATATTATGACGTAAGTCGGTGAAAGTCAACAATTAACTTATGACCTTATTACGTTCAGCATTAAAGTGGAAATTCCATTGCAGTGAGTAACGCGATTGCGAATGCATTTGAAATATAAATTATTTTATAATACAGCCACTTTTAATTCTGCAATTTGAATTTGAGCTTTGTTCTGTAAGCTTTTAAGTCTACATTGGTTTGTATATAAAACACGTATGTTATTTGTCTTCAAGTCTCCCATTCACTTCAATGAATCAGAATTTCCACATCATTAGTCCAACAAGTTCTTCAATTAAATGTATATCTTATAGCCTTACGTAAAGGTTTATTTTCGCTCGTGCGTCCCTGATCGTTAATATTTCTTCAAATGCTAGCTTGGCACTTTCTTTAAAAACTTTCTTCATAGTTAAAAAGAGATGGCATGTATAGAAAGTGATGGAAATATCCTTTATGTGTACTTATAGCTTCGTCTCTTTCTAAGTAATTCGTAAACATAGGTAGGTACTTATTATGTATTCTAGATAATACAAAGGCTTAATTTCTTTGATCTCAAACAAAATTATTTTTTATGAACTACAAGATATTGAAAGCCTCATTGGACTAATGGCTGGCTTTGACCTTAGGGTCATGAGTTCAATCCCAGGTCAGTCCAAATTTTTGGTGGTTTTTTGAACATAACTTTGGTCTAAGTTTGTGGTCACCAATCTGTAGTTAGCAAGCGTGGTGATTTAGCCAGTACTTATCATGTAAGTATAAATCCTAATATTAGTCATGAAGGCCATTGCTAAAGTTATTGGAACAATAATAATGTAAGTAATTTAGTAGAACACCTTGATGGTCTAGTGGTTTAAGTATCGGGCTGCGATCTCGGGGTCCTGGGTTCAATTCCCGGGTCGAGCAAAATTTGTGTAAAATTTTCGGACACAGCTCGGTATTGTGATCACCAGTTCGCATTTGGCAAGCGTGGTGATTAAGCCAATACCCATCTTTGTAACGATAACTTGATTTCAAGGATGGAGGCCTTTGCCTTGCAGTGGGACATTAATATAGGCTAATACATGACATTGCATAACATTAGAGTGTTTTTATAACATGCTGCAACGGCGTCCGATATTCAGGCGAATCCTGTCTGAGAGGCAATTAATAATAGAAAGGTGTGGGAGGAAAAATGTAGACGGGAATCGAACCCCTTACGGCCGGTTCACACATGTCTCCGTTTTACTGTTCCGTTTTATCGTGTACGTCTTTTTTGTTGATGGCGTATGTAGTTGTATGAGCGACTTCACACATGGCACAGTATTCTGTATACAGTAATACATACGCCATCGACGAAAAAAAATGTACACGATAAAACGGTACAGTAAAACGGAGACATGTGTGAACCGGCGGTTACGAAATATCACTAATGCATTGAAGTTTTCCATACAATTCCTAGAAAGACATCAACGCGTCATTGCCTATCGCAAAATACAATACTGTCATAAATCATAAATGTATGTTATCATTATCACCCTGTCGCAGTCCACTGCTGGACAAAGGCCTCTCCAATACTCACCACTCCGCTCGATCCTCGGCCACTCGCATCCTGCTCCTGCCAGCCATGTGCAAATCGACACTCCCTGGCCTGAGGGCGTCCTATACTATGTTTATAACGCTGCCTCACTATCACAGATAACTATATATCTCACTGTGACGCCATACTATAACGTCGCCGGCTATGTATCCAAGCAAAGGAGATGGGAGGAAATGGGCCTGATTTTTAGTGTTCGTTACACAATTCAAAAATATATTTAATATTCGTTACAAGTTTTTAAATAGTTAAATACAATTTTTATATTTGACGACTTTCACTACGTTTAAAGGACGATTGCAGCTATAATAAACGACCTAAGCTTTTCTCACAACGGACCCAGTGAACTCGATAATTGGGGTTATTTTGTGGAAATCAAAATCATCCTATAAGAAAGAAAGAAGAAAGAAAGAAAAAGTATTTATTTAGTGCAAACAAAATACAACACAATTACATATATTATAGCTAACAAGACTTATATTTTAAGTTGTACACTAAAAAGGCATGCACTCAGCATATGTTGTGATGTCTCAGACACCACAACGCTGGTCTTCCGTGTATACCTAACGAGAGGGTAATGCTACGCGCCGGAACTTTAGCTTACATAAACACAAAAAAAAAACAATGAATAGAATTATATATATATAAAAACAAAAAAAAAGTATGTATATAAACAAAAAAAAATTTTTTTTTTCTTTTTTGGGTTACATAAAATGCAAAATTACATAGCGACACAACTAAACAGTAATACATCTTACATTGAGAGTCACAGTAACGCACAAATGCACACAATCGCATCGGATCACCTCCCGAAAATCACAGCCGCCGCACTTTTTTGCGTCTCTAAAAGATACTTTTTGTATTTATACTTAAAACATCCGTAAGTCTCTGAGCACCTAATGGGTGGCGGGATGTTGTTCCAACACTTCGTAGCAGAATAGCGAAAACTGCCACGAAATGCGGCTGTGCCGTGGCTGTGATGAACAAGACGAGGTGCTGCTCTTGCATGACGACTAGAAAATCTCAATTTTTCATACAAATATAGGGGTGATTTGGACTGCACGATACCAAACAATAAACACGAGTAGTGCAGTGTCCGCCTCGTCGCCATATTCATTAAATTTCCTTTGTTCAGAAAAGGTGTTACATGGGCTCGACGAGGAATAGGGTAACAAAACCGGGCACAAGCATTTTGGACTCGCTGAATAAGTTTCTTGGTGTAGCCATAAAGACACTCACCTATTACAGTGTCGGCATAGTTCAGCTTAGATAGAACCAATGCTTCACAAAGACTGACTCTGGTCTTTACATCCAGGTAATCTCGGACTTTGTACAAAATCTTTAGCCTAAAGAAACAGTTCCTAACAGTATTAGACACATGGCCGTGGAACCTCAGTCTATTATCCATGAGAACGCCCAGATTGCGTGCTTCCGTGACCTGTACCACCGCTGTATCACCTATTTTTACCTTAGGACCGAAACTGTCAATTTTGTTGATATGGAAGCCGGAACCCAGTACAAGAAACTTAGATTTGAGTGGATTCAGAGCCAAGCAGTTTCTATTTGACCAATCGTTTATTCTCTCCAGATCATCATTGATCATTTTTACAGCCGCCGTAGTATCAGTAGGCTTGAAAGATAGATAGATCTGCACATCGTCCGCGTAAATATGATACTTGCAATTCCGAATGCTCTTGGTTATATCGGCACTATATAGAATGAAAAGGATCGGGCCCAGTATCGAACCCTGCGGGACACCACGACCAACATGGGCAGCATCAGAAATTAATTTCGCCCCAGTATCTCCAGAAATGACAACGCGCTGCGACCGACCAGTCAGATAGCTTCTGAACCACTTCAAAGCACTGTCGTCAAAACCGTAATAAGACAGCTTAGAAAAAAGGAGCTCGTGATTTATGGCATCAAAGGCACGGGAAAAGTCAAGCAATACCATGATGGATCCTTCCCCCATATCCTGTGCAGCCAAGAGATCATCCATAACGTCGAGCAGCGCTGTGGCCGTGCTGCGGCCGCGACGAAATCCTGATTGTTTGTGTGGGAGAATATTGCTTTTCTCTAAAAAATCAGTTAGCTGCTGGCATACCACCTTCTCCAGTATCTTCGACATAAATGTGAGAATGCTAATAGGTCTGAGATCCTGTAACTCGTGCGGGGCATTGTTTTTCGGAATAGGCTTAACTAGTGCTTCCTTCCATACCTTAGGAAAAACACCTGTCTTTATAGACTGGTTTATAATAGCGGTAATCACATTAAGTGTGCGGGGCAAAGTCAGCAAAATCATGTCACGTGTGATGCCATCCACACCCTCTGCGTTAGTGGTGATGTTTGTTATTATATTAGCAACCACAGTCTCACTGACTGGTTGCAAGCTAAAAGTTGTAGATCCAAACCTACTACTTTGGAAGAACGAAATCTCCGATAGCGGGTCTACTTTGCTACCTGGCACAGTAAGAAAGTGCCTATTTATTACATCAGGGCTATTAATATGAGAAGGGAGACTTGATTTCTTATCATTAAAATCTGCCACGTTATTTTTAATATTTTTCCAGAGCTGTTTAGGATTTTTAATGTTTTGATTCACGTTTTGATTAAAGTAAGCAGCCTTTTCAGCAAACATTGCACGGTTAACTATTGTTTTCATAACTTTGTACTCTTCGACATCACACTCAAGTTTTGTTAAGCGACTTTTTTTGTAAGCTTCGTCCCTTAGCTTCATCATCTCCCTGACGGTGGATGTAACCCAAGGATAACTTTGTTTTTTTATGCGAGATTTAATGATAGGAGCATGGATGTCAAACACATGCCGTACATACGCATTGAAAGATAAAACGGACTCATCTACACTCTCATGATGAAGCAGCCGCTCCCACGCGATCGCATCAACAAGAGTATTGAAATCCGCCAAGTCTATATCCTTCAATGGTCTATAAGAGATCCATTTCACAGGTGGCTTGGGTTTAATCAAACGTAGTCTACAGGAGATGAAGGCATGACTACTTAATTCAGGAATGTGATCCACGGATACATTCGAAAGACCTGTAGTACTGCAAATAATATCTATAAGTGTCTCGGAGTGATCCGTGAAATGAGTTGGCCTGGTGACAAATTGTTCAAGGCTAAAACACTGCAGAAATGTTTTTAGTTTCCTCGCGTTCAGATCGTCAGCAGCAAGAAGATTAATGTTAAAGTCGCCAAGCAGTACAATGTGATCAATGGACGAGAATGAGCTTATTGATTCGGTCAACGCCTCAATAAATGTGTCGACGTTAAGCCAAGGCGGACGGTAAGCAGTGCCAATTGCAAATCTAAGCCCACCTAAGGAAACACTGAGCCACATTTGCTCCACTGAAGGTGTGTGAGGGGGCTTAAGCAATCTTGTACTGATACCATCACGTATGTAAAATCCAACCCCACCACCACGAGTGCGGATACTAGGGGGACGCGGGACATGACGGAGCTTATACCCCAATGGGGATGGCGCACGGATTTCCTCGCCCTTTTTGAGCCACGTCTCGTTTATGGCCATAATATCCACTGCACGATTCTCGAGTGCCACTATAAACTCCTCGTGTCGCGTACAAAGGGATCCAGGATTCAAAAAACCAAACGTCAAATATTTACTACGGATGAACTGAAAAACAAATGCACTAGAAATCATTACGAATTTGGAATTATTTAGACTTTTGGTGATCAGAGTGGCATGGCGTCTATCCAAAAAAGAGAGCCGACCCGATGCGACAGTCATTACGTACCGATATGTGTACTTTTGCGAGATTAGACAACGTCTGTTAATTTTGGCAAAAGCAGATTTTATCAAAGCAACACACATTTTATATTTATAATTAAATAAAGCAAGATAACTGCATTGTGTCTGGAAATCGAAGCAATGACAAATTGACAATAATAATAAGCAAGTGTACACATGTAAACAAAAAATGTAAGGAATACAGACAATGCAAAGGTATTTAAAGTAATTATACATACGAAAATATAAAGTAATTGTAAATACATTTAAAGCAATTGTACACTGTATTGTGCATACGAAAAGGCATAGCGACAAAACTACAATTAAGAACAAAAGCAACATTTTCATTACTTTTAAAATCAGGCAATCAAGCATGGCTTCCAGCAGAACCAACACAAGCGGAATCAAAAATTTTAGACAAATCCTGCTCATTGAGGATGCGGTGCCGCTTGGCGTCAGGGCTTTGTTGTTTACGGGCGAATATTTTGCCATCCCTGGTCCATATGAAGCGCCAACTGTGCTGGACCCCAAGCTCCCGCGCACGCCGGAATAGGAGACGATTATGTCTTGTAAGCCTCTCATTTACATAGAAACGTCGCGGCGGTCCCGGAAGGTTAGTCCCCTCAGTAGTGGCACCACGGCGCACCCGCGCCGCACTGAGCAGCTGGTCCCGGAGCGATCGACGCGCCAGACGGATGACAATTAGCCTTGGTCGTTGGCGCTCTACGGATTCTGCTCCCCGTTCCACGGCAGATGGGCCAACTCGCATGCAGCTCACTAAATCCTCTTCAGTAAGCTTGACACCCAACTTGCCTGCTAACGTCATTGCGGTGTGGGTCACGTTCTCACCCATCACCTCCGGCACACATGATATCTCAACATCATTCCGGAGCAGTTCCTGATCCCGTTCATTAATGTCAGCCTTTAATTTCTCAATTGACTCAAGGAGAGAACAGTTGTCAGGTGTAGATAGTAAACCCTGGTCTATTCTGCGCTCTAGGTCTTCCGAGCGTGCGACTAGTTTATCAATGCGGGCTTCACACGTATCCACTCTAGCAGATAGGTGAGATAGGGTGTCGTTAAGAATCTCCATTTGTCGTCGCGTTGCACTCATTTCTTCCCGGAACAGCCGCATCTCAATAATAAGAGCTCGTTGGTCCGTAAGTTCTAACGTGTCGTTGTGGGCGATAGCGCTATCAACATCCATGCTGTCCTCCATGTGAGTCGGTGCCTTAGATAGGGTTTCACGCATACGCAGCACGGCCCCGGTGTTAGGGGCGCCTCGAACTGGGGTATTGCTGTTGTCTCCTTTCGGACGGCCGCTGACACAGATCACACAACTCCAAGCTGCTCTTTGCTCCAGGGTCATCGTGCTAAAGGACCCTTTCGTGATATTTGCACACGTCAAGTCAAATCTCTTCTTACATTTATCACAAGTTAAGAAGCGTCTATCTTCTATTACTTTCAGACATCCTCCACAATTTGTTGATGCCATGGTGTTTATGTAAAAATTTAAAAGAAAAAAAAACAGAAAAAAAAAATTTTTTTTTTTTTTTTCTTCTTGAGGCTTGAACCAACGACCTTGGCCGTAGCGATGTGTCTAGTGCACCACACCAACGAGTCCGCTGACTAGAGTGACGAAATATTGGGTCCCAACGCAAGTGATCGATCTCTAACGCAGGATCGATGCGTCATACGTGAGCGAAAGTTAACCGACACGCACTTCAAGGTCACGGCAACGAACAGTGACTAGCAAAACGACTGTTTTGAATCCAAATTAACACATATAAATTGAGTATTTGCACTGAACTAAGTTCGACACTGAGTTGCTTTAGACTAAACGTACAAGTCAACTAAAATTCGATGAGAATATCACAAAATTGATATAACTAATTTTCCCATGGAAGGGATCTATAAATTAAAGTGTATTTGAAATATTATAAGAGTAGGTAAATATGTAAGTGTAATCCATAAAAAATCTAGGATAGACTTTCTATGGATGTTCGCCCGTCTCCTTTGGGAATTTCAAAATTGATAACGTCGCCATGACATCCAAAGGTGGCAGGGTACCAACATTATATTCTGTTGCAATTCCTTATAAAAAAACAGCTTGGGTATCAATAAAGGACTGCTCCACTTAAAAAAGGGGGTAAAAAGTAAAACAACCAAGTGCTGCATTTATTGCTTTATCTCGGCTCGTCATTCGGCTGGTTGTGAAGCACATCGAACCGGTAGGACACCTCCTTCACCAGGCCTAAGCTGAGAAGGAGCTCCAACAGTGGGCGGCGGCGCACCACGCGCTGCCGGTATGTAGCCGAGCGAACCCCTGGAGCAAACATTATACCTATGTAAAAAAAGTATCAGCTGCCTATTAATGTCCCACTGCAGGGCAAAGGTCTCCATCCTTGAAATCATCAGTTATCGTTACAATGTTAGGTAAGTACTTGCTTCGTTAATCTCCACTCTTGCCAAGTACGGAATCGTCTCGTTTTTTTGAACACAGCTCGGTGTCCGAAAAAACGTCAAAAATTTGGCTCACCAGAGAATTGAACCCAGGACACCGAAACCACTAGACCATCGAGCCCTTGAGCTGCAGTGGGACTCTGTGGGACATTAAATAATCTGATTCTTTTCTTTACTTACTTTTAATTAGTTACTCAAAAAAAAGAAGTTTGAAAGGAATAATTCTTTTACCATAAACATAGGTCCTGACTATGTTCCAAGTAAGAATGGTTTCCCTTGTAAGGGTTACGGAGGTCAGATGGCAATCGCTCCATTGTAATAACCAGGCTTGTCAAATCTAGGATCATAGTCGAAGCGGACCCTGAGCTCCATACTGGATGCAATCGGGAATACGCTGAGATGATGATGATGACTTTTACTTACTCAGAGGCTGGACAGGTTTGGTGTAGAGTTGAGGACCAAGTTCGTACATCACTTGGAAGTCAGCCTGGTTTCCTAGGCTAAAGCCAAAGCCAAGTCTGTGGTCATTGCCTGCAACATAAAGTGTGAAAAGGTTCTCATTTTAGTGTTTTAGTGTTTAGTGATTAGTGGATGTTCGTGTTGTTGTACCAAAAATGGTAACTACTAAACAGAGCCACTAAACAAGAATTGGACACTACTCGCACTACGCACCTGCACTAATTACCCTCAACTACTAATCACTTGCACTCGCACTAATCAAAGTGAATACAGGCCTTAACACGATTTGTCAAACTATACAGAATATTTATCATAGTGTACAAGTGGACCAGTGAGCCTTTTGGGGCCATTGCAATGATGAGATTGCAATGGCCCCAAAAGCCCTCTCATATAACTCCTAACAGATAAGTCCATGATAATTTTTCTGTCAGATAATAATGCTGTCATATTTTTTGACCGCCTCCGTTGAACAGTGGCTAAGGGTATAAAACCAACCCTTTACCACTTTTTGTGGTACGTTTTTGCAGAGTCCGACTAGCTAGCTACCACCCTCACAGGTGAAATCTGCCGCCATAACAGCTCTGGCTGTGTTCCGGCAATATTGATGTAGGAGCCAGTTTTGAAATCAAAGGCTCGAAGATCAGATGAGCCTACAGTCCTGGCAGTACATTGAGCGATGCTGGTAAAAGTGTCCCTCAATGGAATAGGTGACCGCTTACCATCAGGTGGGATGCGTGTTTGTATGTATAAAAAAAACTAACTTACATAATATGCAATGACGTTCTAGAACGTCATTGCTTATATGTCAAAGATTTGCGACGAGCCATTTGGTGTAATTTTCGAGAAGTCGGCTATTACACTAAAGGTCGCGGGTTCGATCCCCGCACGGTACAAACATTTGTGTGCATGAACAATATGAACATGTCTGTTTGTATCGGTCTGGGTGTTTCTATGTATAATATGTATGTATTTACAAAAAAAAAGTATATAAGTAACGTTTATCCGTTGTCTGGCACCCATCATAGTACTAGCTAATGCTTAGTTTGGGGCTAGATGGCGCTGTGTGAATAATGTCCCAAGATATTTATATATTAGACTGGCTTTGGAGAGTTCTAGTTTTCAACCATTACACTAAATAAGTCAAGAAACTAACCTTTTACAAGTCTAGGTGAAAACCCGAAAATGGTGGCGAATCCTGCAGGAACATCTTCTGGAACTACCAGGATAATACAACCCGCTGGTAGGTCTGTTTAAAACATATAAAAATACTTTATTAGATCATAAAAAAGATAATTTTAACAATGATAATATGTAATGCGGAGAGTTGAAGAGCTGTATAGTAGCCAACTGGTTTCTAACGTCCATATATACGCTATGTCAAGGATATTATATACAAACAAATGCTATGTCAACAGTTCGATTCTCGTCGCGCAATATGGATTTTGTTTTAGGATGATGGTTAAGGGTTACGCAGGTCTTACAGCAGTTGCTATTTCCCCCAGCCCTTCACCGCCTAAGCTTTATTTATGTACTAGCGGCCGCCCGCGGATTCACCCGCGTGGTTCCCGTTCCCGTGGGAATTGATCAAAATCCTTTCTTAGCGGATGCCTACGTCATAACATCTACCTGCATGCTAATTCAGCCCGATCCGTCCAGTGGTTTGGGCTGTGCGTTGATAGATATCTATGTCAGTCAGTCACCTTTGAGTTTTATAGATAGAAAAAATCCATTGGTGTCCGCCGAGTTCTGAACTTCTGATCTCTTGCAAATGAATTCTGCGTTGGAAGCTACTCTTCCTTTAGCTTTGTAAGAACTAAAAATATAAACATTAAAAACTTACGTGTCAAGCTGAGAACTGCTATCCAGAACCAGAAAAATTTCGTGGCCATTTTGTATTTTGATTGGAAAGTAAAATGGCTGCCCAATATGGCTGCAGGCACGTTTGTAAACCTTTATTGGTGTTTGGGTATTGAATGGTTCAGCTAAGATCTAGGCAGACCTAAACTGTAAAGGCTAAGTTGTATTTATTACCTAGGTTCCGTAGTTAATAGGTCACTTATCACTTATCAGTCTTTTAGCTTTTTTTTTATCCCCGTCCTGGGGGAGGGATAGGGCCGTGTGTGATGCCCTAAAGAGGGGCATTGTTCCTGGACCGAAGATGTAAGTGGCCCAGGGGTTTACCCATTAAACCCTGCGGTACTCCCTCATCGCCTTAACATGGGGGGGGGGGGGGCACGGGTATCAGCGGAGTATCAGTCTTTTAGCTAGGTCAAGGAGCATAAGCCTAACTGGAGGCCGAAAATCGAACATCAAATTGAAGACAAGATGACCTTGAAAGTTGTTGGTAGCTCACCATATCTTTCTTACTCTCCCCATCACCACAAGTATAGTTAGACCACCGCGATGTGGTGTAGCCGTTTGGGTAATAAAACACTTTGGTCATTAGTTCGATTCCCATACCATGTCTGGTTGGTGGTAGGACTTTAAATAATTCCAAATAAATTATTTGTGTTTGCATTTTAATTAATAAAATCGCTCTCGTCAGCATTGTCATCGCTTCACCGTGAAAAGTACTCCATCGCGTCCTTTGTCTTACCATAAAGAAGTGGAACTATAACATGGGTACTTCAAGCGAAGCGTGAAGAAGCACCACCATACGGGCCAGGCCAGCAGTACTGCGATGCCAACGGATAGAATGCCTCTGTGTTGCGTCCGTTGCCATGGTAATTTGGGCTCCCCTTACGGACTAAGTGGAGCCAATGTATAATACTGAGATACAATAAAAAAATATAAGATTCTATATTATGTTTAAATTACAAATTAACTACGGGTTTTCTCAAGGCACTGAAGAACTCTAATTATTTCATTGTTTGTTTAAGAAATATTCCCACGTATTTAGTAAGTAATTGGCATAGTTTTTTACACGCATCAAAGTACTTGGCTGACACACTGAGAGAAGGGTCACTGATCAGTGTTAAGCCATAGGTATTTAAGACTAGCTACAGTCTGTGGCTTCGCTCAGAAATCACAAAATAAGTAGTAAGAATGTTACTTTTGTCCTATAATGCGTGTATCAATTACTTTTTAATGGCTTGTATTTAGGCGTACACCAAAAAAGGCTGAACGTACACCAAAAAAGGCTGAAACGTGCACCAAAAATTTTTTTTTGCTAACTTAACCTAACCTTTGTTTTAATTTTGGTGCACGATTCAGCCTTTTTTGGATATACACTTAAATATTTCCCCTTTTTAATAATTGTCCCAAGAAACTTACAATGTAGACTTCAGCTGATCAGTGACCGTCAGTACGGATTCCGACGTGGACGGTCAGCTGGTGACCTCCTTGTCTACCTGACCCACCGATGGGCAGAAGCAATTGAAAGCAAAGGTGAAGCGCTGGCGGTCAGTTTGGACATAGCGAAGGCTTTTGATCGGGTGTGGCATAAGGCATTGTTGTCGAAGCTTCCCTCATATGGTCTGCCACTGAAACTATGTAAATGGGTCGCCAGCTTCATAACGGAGCGTAGCATCAAGGTTGTAGTTGATGGCTTCTGCTCTGACTTAAAACCGGTGAATGCTGGTGTCCCGCAAGGCTGTGTGCTATCCCCAACACTGTTTCTCCTGCATATCAATGACCTGTTACAAACCAGTAACATTCATTGTTATGCGGATGACAGTACGGGTGATACTTCTTACACCGGCCGTGCAAATGTTTCCAGCGCACATGTGATAGAAAGTCGGAACGGACTTGTGTCTCAGATGGTGACCTTCCTAAAAGATGTCTCCTCTTGGGGACGTCTTAACTTGGTCCAATTTAACCCGAAAAAGACACAGGTCTGTGCGTTTACCGCAAAAAATACCGAATTTGTCGTTTCCCTCGATTTTGAGAGCACTCCTCTTGATAAACAACCGAGCATTGGGATTCTCGGCGTCGATATCTCGAGCGACGTTCAATTTCGCGGTCATCTGGAAGAAAAAGCTAAGCTTGCCTCAAAAAAATTAGGTGTCCTAGGTAAAGCAAGGTGGTATTTTACTCCAACTCATCGCCTCCAACTCTATAAAGCCCAAGTTCGGCCTCACATGGAGTACTGCTGTCATCTCCGGGCCGGAGCACCACAGTACCAACTTCTGCCTTTTGACCGTATCCGACGTCGAGCAACCCGGATTGTCGGTGCCGAGAGTCTTGCCGGTTGCTTAGATCCTCTGGCATTGCGTAGAGACATTGCGTCCCTGTGCATCTTCTACCGCCTAAGTATATCATGGGCAGTGTTCCGAGGAATTATTTGGTTTGATTCCTGCTGCTAAATGCCACCACCGTACAACCCGCCACAAAATGCAGTTTCATCCAAACCACTTGGACGAGTGGCGATCAACTACCGTACGTTTCTGCAGACATTTTCTGCCGCGCACGACTACTCTATGGAACCAGCTTCCCGCAGCGGTGTTTCCAAGCCAATACGACATAAATACCTTCAAGAAGCGAGCATATTCCACCCTTAAAGGCGGGCAACGCGCCTGTGACCCTAAGGGGGTCTCGGGTGCTTATGGGCGGCGGTGATCACTTAACATCAGGTGACCCACTTGCTCGTTTGCCCCCCTATTACATAAAAAAAAAAAGACGTTTTTGTAAGTTACAGCCAAAACAAACCCTCCGGTAAAATTTGTTAATAGGTCTTGCTTGGCGTAAGTTCTTTCATGGCAAATAAAAAAGTGTCGATAAGATTTCATTTTTGCATTTTTTATAATTCATTTCTTGAACTAAATGTTATCATAACAAAACTAAACACAGTTCTAACCTTTAAATAACTTAACTATAGGATAAAAATAAAACAAAAAATACTTGAATAATTGTAATATTTTAATCATTAATAACATTAGTCTTTTCTTTAAATGGCAATACAATTTTGAACATTAAATAAAAAAGTATCTACAAATAATCATCGCCACTGCTACAGGTTAAAAAACACGCATGTATTTAAATATATCTAAAAGCTCTATGACATAGTAAAATAAGATTAAAGTAATTCGGACAAACAACTGTAAGTAGAAGAATATTTTTTTTATACTAGACTAGCTGGTGCCCGCGACTTTGTTCGCGTGGAGTTTCAATCATACAAAAAAGATGGAGAATTTCAAATTTTATAATTTCAGCAGAAAATGCTCAACAGACTGTACAAAATATTATATGCTAATATGTCATTTCTAAAATGTTATAGTACCTACATCTGGGTTCTTAGAGCTCCACATCAGATGTGCCAGGGGGCCTAAACAAACTAACATTTTGACAGCGATAGCGAAATTCGCTAACTTCAAATTGTATGGATTTGACAGGTGCCTTAGAAAAGTCACGTGTTCAATCGATATTGAAAGTACGGATTTTGACATTCGCTATCGCAAATTGAGCGATGTCTGTTCACCATAAGTTGTCCTTTAGCCGCTATATTGGCAGCATTGCTTACGCTTTGTAAATCTGTCAAAAAACAGATTGAAAGTATTGAAAAACAATAGTACCAATATAGCGGCTAAAGGACTTCTTATCGTGAACGATCTGTAGGTATTTCAGATTTCCGATTTTATTATCTAGGCAGAAAATGCTTATTAGAAACAACCATTTGTGCTAGGGCGCCATTCTTAAAAGTCTAGTTGGTCTGTTGTGGTTCTGAACCAGGTGTTCCCAAAAATTAATATTCAACAACATTTCAATCTTGTTTTACTATGTCATTCTACGGAAGAAGTTTTCATAAAAATTAAACAATCACAAATAAAAAACTATTTGGAAAACTTTCATAATTAAGAGCATTTGACTTTACTAATCAAATTAAAATCTTTATACAGTAATCTTTTATTTGGTCACACTGTATTTTTAGACTATATCATTTGGCAGACAGACACGCAGCACGCCTGATGGTAAGCGGCCACTGCGGCCTATTCCATTGAGGGACACTTCAGCAGCATCGCTCAATGTGCCGCAAGACTGTAGGCTCATCTGATCTTCGAGCCTTTGATTTTAAATAAGTATATTTAGCGCGTGACCAAATGAAAAACTTTATTTTATTTTATTAAAAGATATTCAACAGAGATTCTCAACATATTTTTTGAATATCATCGCGTCAAACGCCCACTACTTATTAAAAACGTATTTAACAAAATTATAGAACACATAGGTAACTACAATTTGAGCTCTAATTTTTTTTTCACAAATAAAAAACTTTATAAAATGCCTTATTTCTTTAACACATTACACACTACGGACGATAAAAGTAATAATTTTATGTCCTGTGGCATTCAATGTGTTAAATAACATGATCAAGAAAAGCTTAGTACAGTTGGATCCGAAAATAACTAAACTTCCAAGCGTTTGACCGTTTATATATTACCCATGGTGACTGTACACGTTACATATGTCAGAAATCATTGGTATACGCTTACAAATAAGGAAATAAACTTAAAACGTTACATTTAGCCGTTAATAAATTATTTACATATTCCCATAAGCACTCATATTATTTAATTTTACTACAAGTTAGTGATCTATTTTAGTTGAAAAAGTGACTAATTTTTTTTAAACAATTTAGTTATTGAAACTAAACAAACTTACACGGACAAACTCCGAATTTGCTCAAACGAATGTACCTATTTTTCAAAAAACTATATTCTTAGTCTATATAAAAATGCCACACCATATTATTATAGTGAAATCAGGTTATTCCGTAACCACGATTTTTGCTGGATAAGTTGGCAGACAGACACGCAGCCCACCTGATGGTAAGCGGCCGCTGCGGCCTATTCCATTGAGGGACACTTCACCTGAAAGCGTCACTCAACGTTCGACACGATTGCTATAAAATAATCAGAAAAATAGAATTTAAAAAAACCAGTTACTCCGTTTAAGTTTGTCTAATTTCAATGAGTATCGTAAATATCGGAAAACGTATTTCCATTCAAAATATAGTTACACTATTTAAACCAAAAAATGCTTAATACATTCTCACGTTTTCTCAAAAAACAACTATACTAAAATTGTGACGACAAAAATTTTATTAATTAAAAATAAAAACACTTACACTATTTTACAACGTTTACCTAAGGACGTTATTCGCTTCATAATTATTAATAATTAAAAGTTAATTACATTTTACATTGGCGTATATCCCAAAACAATTATTTTTTTAAATTATTAATATTGCTATAAATAATGACATGGTTGTCATTTTATGCATTCGTTTAATCTTTTACAATCACATTTAAAGTATGGTCATTAATTATTACCAGTTAACTATTTAAAAATGTTTTAAAATGGATTCTGTTTAATAGATGTGATTTCCCATTATTAATGAAGATAATTTAATAATTATACATAGCGTGCATATATCTTTAATTAATACATATTTAGCTAATAGACAATTTAGTGAATCATTTTGGGATATTACACAAATGAAAGAATCGTATTTTTGAGAATAATGAATGAAATGTAATATGTAAATTAATTTAAATAAATGAATAATATTGCTTACGGTTTTGCTGACATTTTTAAACAGAGACTACGCCATATTTTTCATATTTTAACCGATCTGGGATTCCCAAACTGGGAACTGAACCGAAGACCCCGTGAATCACGGACACTGGAACAATGACCATTTTAATTTCAATTCGTTCCTCCCAAAAATCCGACTATACACTAAAAACATCGAGAAAAATATTAAATACTTAATTCCAGTGTGGTATTAATGAATTAATCATTGAAATCATTATTACAATAATGTGTATTTGGCTTAATCACCACGCTTTTCAAATGATTGGTTATCAGCCAAACCTGATGAATATATACGAGAAGTGTCTATTCTTTATTAAGTATGTATGTATATGTAAAGATTATAATTAAATTAATTAAATTAATTTCTCTCGATGTTTTCAAGTGCATTTCTTACAAGAAAATTGCCCTTTTTACTATAGTTTACATAATTATTTATACATTTCTGATACCTGTTAGTATTCAAATCCAGTCACAATTTCTTTCACATTCAATGAGGTACTTCAGTCAATATAAACAGAAAAGAAATCAAGTTTGTGTCGACCTTTTTAAAAAACATTTTTGAGCCGCCATTTTGAAATAATCTTTCAAATGCGCATGACATTATTTTCGTACTATAACTGGCAATGACGATTTTGGGCTTTCTACTGGTCCGCCATTGTGATTTTAAATACCTAATATGAACCGTAACATTAAATATAGGTATCCATTTTTGAAATAATTTCAAGTGAGCGTTAGACAAAAAACAAAATGGCGAACCAGTAGGTAAGCTAGCCTTCATACAAAAATCTTCATAGTTATACATTTTTTAATTAATTTATTTATTTCCAAAAATGCAATGTCGTAACGAAGACTGTACTTTAGTAGTTACAGAATGAAAGTCGATGTCCTGGGTTCTAGTCCTCTGGAAAAGGTTGTAAAAAATAAATAATATGATGACAGACAAGTTGGTGATAATTTATCATAATAAATGTCTATGTTATCTAGTAAATTATTCCGAATTCGAAAGAGCGAAGAAAGATAAGAAAACTTCATCAAGTTAATAAGGAAAATGAACAAATGGACTATATTATATTATATCGAACGATATATAGAATAATATATTTAATCACGAATAATGAACGGATAAAATTGTATTGTTATTAATAACATTTCATCAGTAAAACACAGTAATTTTATCATATTAATAAAATTATAGTTTTACATACTTTTTCATACAAAAAGTAGTCTTTTTATATAAATTAATAAACTCGACGACCTATTTGGTGTAATGGTCGAGATGTCCGCTATTACACCAGAGGTCGTGGGTTCGATCCCCGCACGGTACAAATATTTTTGTATATGAACATGTCTATTTGTATCGGTCTGGGTATTTCTATTTATAAATGTATGTGTTTAAATAAAATTGTATTTAGGTTTTATTTATCCATTGCCTAGCACTCATAGTATTAGCTGTGCTAAGTTTGAGGCTAGAAGGAGCTGTGTGAATAATGTCAAAGGATATTTAAATTTATTTAAATTAAAATTCAGATACAAAAAAAAATATTGATAAAATAAAATTATGTGTGATTTAAACCCCACTACCAAAGGTTTAGAGGTAGTCAGAATATAAATGTACTTTTTTATATAAATTATTTTATTCGAACATATAAAGGAAGCGAACCCAGGAATAACAAATAATGTAATTTTATATGACATTTTAAATGAGTTAGACAATGCCCTGCAATTGTAATTTTAAACCCTTCAAATATTGCAAATTGCAGTCGCTATTTAGACTTCAACTTGACATTCCGACTTCAACGGGTTGCCGTGGAACTTCATAATATCTTATACAATGTGTGACATTTCCTTGTTCCATTCTTTTTCAATTTAATAAAAAATATAAGTTTGCTTGTAGGAAAATTAAATAGAAGCTTAAAGAAAAGATACAGAATACTTCTTTTTAATTAGTACTATAGTATTACTATAAGTTTAAAACAACAATTCAATGTGACACACTGTATAATAGGCGAATAACATTCATCAAAGATATGGTACATTTATTAATTTAAGAAAATATTTAATGTCATTTTAAAATGCTTTAAGAAATGCCCTACATAATTATATGTTTTGGAAATATCGGAATATGAACTAGTTATCCGAAATATTTGAGCCTTCAACCTGTTTATAATGGTAGCAAAAATGACTACCATTTAATCATATTACCTCGAAATAGAGACAAAATGAAAGTTTGTAATGCCATACTGGTAAAAAAGAACATTTACTTTCTGTTCTTGGTTAATTTAATAAGAGTAAAAGGCCCGAATTTCAACTACTAATTCAAGATGCCTTCAAACTAAGACATTCGAGACTTCATCTCGACATTCCGACTTCAACCGTCCCATCTATCGTTAACACTTACAACAAAATTGACTTATCATCGAAACACTTAAACAATGACTTCAATTTATGACATTTCGACTTCAATCGTCCACTTCACTTAGTTCATTACTTTATCACATACACGTATTTATAAACGAACAAAAGTATTACTCGAGTCTAAGACAAATTCAAGTTATCGTTTTTATAGAATAAACGATGTTTTTAAATGAAGTATAGCTGCCGGCAAACTTGGTGACCATCGGTCGAAGGAGTGGGGGAAATTTCGCGCATGTGCACTGGCGCATGACCCGCGCGCGCTATTGGTCAGAGGTATGCTTCTGACCAATAGCGCGCAGGCATGTCAAAGTTCGTGTTCTGCGCAACTCCACCCGATTTTCAACAAATTTGCCGGAGCCTGTAAGAACTATCAAAAGTAAGAATACATGAGCAAGAATTAAATGCTTAGTTTTATTATTATGACTGGCCCGATGACGCATTTGATATTGACCCTACCCTATGCGCCAGGGGTCGTGGGTTCGAATACCACCCAGGACAAACACTTATGTGATGAGCATTTCTGTTTGTTCTGTATCTGGATGTTTATTTGTATTCATGTATATATTTGTGGTACCGTCGTTGTTTCTGACACCCATAACACAGTGCTTACGCTACTTACTTTGGGGTCAGATCAATGTATGTGATGTTGTCCAATATTTATTTATTCTTACTTTTGACTACTCATTTATAGTATAAAAACAGTTATAGCTTCCGGAAAACTTCTTGACCCTCAACAGAGTGTGGGAAAAGTTCGCGCATGACCAAAAGCGCGCATCTCAAAATTCGCGTTCTGCGCATCCCAACTCAATTTCAAGATGCTTGGCACTATATATAATCTTAGAATCGAGTAATACTTTGATTCGTGTGTAAATACGTTGGTCAGTCTGTTCACTAGCTGTCTCCCCCCTCCCTTGGGTTGGGGGGCAGGCTCTGAGGGCTCTGGGAGAACTGGTTGACCATCTTGCTCTGCATCATGTTGAGGAGGATGTCTGAATACTGTTCTATGAGAGACATGGCTGGGTTGCCGGCGCTGCTTGCTTCTGTAAAAGATAATATCAATTAATAAGATACGTTTTCATCAACCAGATCATTAATATGTAGGTACCGTATACGCTCGGGTATAGAACCCGGAGGTTCGATTCCCGCCATGGGTCTGGTTCATGGTAGGGCTTTTTCAGAGTCCGACTGGCTAGCTACCCTCACAGGTGAAATCTGCCGCCATAACAGCTCTGGCTGTGTTCCGACAATATTAATGTGGGAGCCACAATGACTTTCAATTAAAAAAACTAGACTCACAATCACGCTCAAATATTGTCCGAAGGAAAAGTCTGCCCACCCGACTATTATATATATATATATCGTTTATTTCAGGCAACAGAATTACATGAATTACAGGCCCATATTATAAATACCTTACATACTAACATACATACAATATAAAAACAAAATAAAAAATTTATTTAATATTGCCGCCTTAAGGCGGCTCGAGTTGGGCAGAGTTTTCGTTTAGTTGTATACAATTGACATTAAACACTAAATGCCACGAGATAAGGTGTTAATTTGAACGAATGTTTTAATGTCATCAGTGTCAAAGCCACTCGGACGTTTTTTGAGGAATTTTTCTTAGAGATTGGGTGTCTAGTTTTATATTGAACGTCATTGGGGAGCCAGTACACTTGAAATCAAAGGCTCGAAAATAATACAGTGGTGATACAGTCTGGCACCACATTGACAGACGCTGCCTGGTGAAGTGCCCCTCAATGGAATAGGCCTCAGTGGCCCAAGCAGATATCCGAATGATTGGTGTCAGATACCTTTAGAAACAAGATGGTCGATCTTCTGTCTCGCCTGGTCCACGCTGGGCCGGCAGTCGCCATCGGCTGAAGACAAGCTGCTCAGAGCGTCCCCGTTGTGAGGCCGGGGCACTGCGGAACGAAGGACCTTCTGGGTTTCCAAAATGGCTGCTTCCAGACCTGGGAAATACATTTACGATGAGTTTTAAATAGCAATTTGATATCTGTAGCAAAGACCAGCTCGTCTCAATCAGGTGGAAAGGGGTAACCGGGGGAGTTTAGTGGGTAGTGGACGCTTTAGTCTCGAGTCCCACACATGGCCGCAGGTGTAGCTAGCCTGCGGTTATGGTGCATAAACGCATTCTCCTTCGCAAAAAATGACGCTTTAGTCTCAAGTCCCATACATGGCAGAAGGTGTAGCTAAACTAACCTTCGGTTATAACGGAAAGAAAATAAATCGGTGCAAGCATACCCTGAGTAGATCGGAATGAAATGCTCGAAAAAAGAGTAAAGACCAACTAAACAGAATTTACAGGTCTGCTCTGGAAAATGTCATATTGCTGAATCCTGTCATACCCAGTTTCTAGGAATTTCATTGGATGATAGGCTCTCCTGGAGTAAACATATTGACAAGCTTTGTAATAAAATTCATTCATTTGTATATGTACTGTGGCGACTTACGAGGATAGTGGAAAAGAAAGTTGCAATCCAAGCATACCACGGCTACGCAAGTTCTTTGCTAAGATACGCCATCCTCCTCTGGGGTAACTCATATCATGTACAACGGGTTTTGATTGCTCAAAAACGGTGTATTAGGGCAATCGACCGCCTCCGTGGAACAGTGGCTAAGCCGCTCGGATATAAAAACACGGAGGTCGTGGGTTCGATTCCCGCCTTGGGTCTGGTTGGTGGTAGGGCTTTTTCAGAGTCCGACTGGCTAGCTACCACCCCCACAGGTGAAATCTGCCGCCATAACAGCTCTGGCTGTGTTCCGGCAATATTAATGTGGGAGCCAGTACACTTGAAATCAGAGGCTCGAAGATCAGATGAGCCTACAGTCTGGCAGCACATTGACGATTGATGGACGTTTCTAGGTGAAGCGTCCCTCAATGGAATAGGCCGCAGTGGCCGATTACCATCAGGTGGGCTGCGTGCCTGTCTGCCAACTGACCTAGTATAAAAAAAAAAACATCTAGCCCCAAACTAAGCATACGCTTGTGCTATGGGTGCTAGACAACAGATAAACATTACTTATATACTTTTTTTTTGTAAATACATACATATTATACATAGAAACACTCAGACCGATACAAACAGACATGTTCATGCACACAAATGTTTGTACCGTGCGGGGATCGAACCCGCGACCTCTGGTGTAATAGCCGACTTCTCGACCATTACACCAAATGGCTCGTCAAAAGTTTAACATCATGCAAACAGTATTTTAAAGAAATGAGGATTCTAACCGTTCCATGTATGTATATATACGAAGCATGTGTGTGGGTTAAATCCAACCCTCAATCATTCACAACAAAAAAGGAATTAAATGCCAATACAAGGCATCCCAACAGGCTTCTCTTGCCTACTCATTCCTAGTGATGTGCCGCTGAGAACTTTCTCGTTCCCGGCAATATTGCCAGTGAGAATATTCTCGAGAAACAAGAACGCTCCCGGGAATATTCTCAACGTTCTCAACAAAATTTTAATTTATAATTTGATGTTTTTGTATATCTATAGCTGATATAATTATGTTCAGTGTTTCTACGTTTTATTAATCGCTAAGTTTACACAAAGAAAAGACAATGCATTAAATCAGTTCATTTTGCGGCCACTATTTTGGACCCTGGTAACCAAGGTACAACTTTACCTGCTAATGCGAACCCTGGGATGCCAGGCAATAATGAATATTGCACAGTGTGGCTACGAGACAAAAGGACCAAGAATCCTTGAAGATTTAGCAAAATATAAAGGACAAACTGGCATTTATGACAAAACTTTTCTTTTTGAATCAGCGTGTTACACGATTCAACCTTGGTCTTGGTGGAATTAATTTTTTCCGAACTCAGATTTGGGGAGACCTGCTCTGAAAATTTTATCCATACCAACTTCGGCAACTGTGGAAAGGAGTTTTCGACATTTTCTAATATACATAGCCAGAAAAGAAACAAACTAAAGACTGATAGAGCTGGAAAACTATGTTACGTGGCTCATAATTGGAAGCTTATGAATAAAACTTCTAATGGCTAATTCCTCAAATAAATCAAAATCAAAATATTCTTTATTCATGTAAACTTGTATCAAGTATTTATGAATCGTCAATTACAGAGTGACTCTACCACCGTCACGTACACCATCAACTAAGACCCAAACACAAATTCATGGTCGTTAAATATTGTTAATTTTAATATTGTTGTTGATTTTTAGATGTTAAGGGCTCTTTCAAATTGGACGTTTTGTGTCAGACGGCTGCGGTACGGTAGCCACGCGTTTGCTGTATACCGCGTACGGACGGTCGTTATTTTTCATACTGTTGCGGGTACGGGGTACGTTAATTCAATTAAATGCCGGTTACGAAAAGACAATTATTTATTTAAAACCACTAAACTGAAATACACAACTTTAACACAACTTAACACTTTACAATCCACGTAGACAATTCTAAACAAACACTCGTAAACGCTGTTCACTTCAAACGTCGCAGGATAATTCGCACTGATCGCTTTCCGAAGAATTAATACTTGACGCAGCGTCGCTTACTCTCTATTTATACCCGGCGCGGCCGCTCTATTAATTTCTTGGATCATTCGCGAAACCGCGCGATCGAACAGGATAATTCTTCGGATCTAAACAAGCGCGCGCGGATGTAAACAAGCAGACGAGTGCGCGCGAGAATGAACCTTATTGCGAAGAGGAATTAGGTCCGTTTTCGCGTGCATGCTCCGTTGCCGGGTATCGTCGTAACAATACATAGCACGCGGTGCGGTAACAGTACGGTTGACGTATTGCTGTCGAGCGTTCCCGGTACGTCTAATTTGAAAGAGCCCTTAGTTCTAAGTTGATATTTTCCAATCAGTCGGTTAATTTTATCTTTGGATAGTTGTTGATTTATTTTTAGTTATTAACCAGTAGTTAATAAGACTGAATTATCTTTTTAATTTTTTAAAATCTGATTTCAGAGCGTTCACTCAGTCGTTCTTAGTCAATATTGTAGTCCTGAAGTTGATGTTATCTTGTCAAATTACTTAAACAGAGTTGATTGCGAAAATTTGTTTCATTATGACCATTCTACTATACAAAATTTATTATATTTCATGTCAGTAAACGAACAATTTAACTGTTTATTATCTAATTACGTATAAAAAGAAAATGCTGTCATAGTCCATTATCAATAAAATAATACTTCCCAAAAAAATATTATAGGTGCAGTAATGCTGAGCATATTGCCGAGAAAGTTCCCGAGAATATTCTCGAGAATACTGGGAATATAGTATTTTACTGCAAATAGACTGTATTGTATTATACACAATGATCTGTCGACCTTATTTGATACTATTTAAATTAAGAAAGGTTGGTTGTTTCCATTTTATAAAAATGATTCTCAACCATTCTCACTTCGGAGAACGTTGCCGGGAGCGTTCCCGGCAATATTCTCAGGTGGGAGAACGTTCTCGAGAACGGCACAACACTACTCATTCCACAGTTCACTACAGTAGAAATGCCCATTATATGGCTATTAAAATGTATAATAATCTGAATGACGACATAAAAACACTTCCCACTAATAGTTTTAAAATCAAACTGAAAGGATGGTTATTGGAAAAATGTTTCTACTCTGTCGAGGAATATTTCAGTTCGGTAGGGTTTCGAAATTGTTAACCCAGTTATTTTATAAAATGTTTACTTGCTTACTGTGTTGTGATGTTTTTTAAATCTTTTGACATTATATAATTTTAAATTTAATTAATTTATTGAAATTGGCAGAATGAATGTTACCTAGGATATTTAATTAATCTTAACTTGTGCACATTTTTATAATTATTTTTGCATGCCGCTGCGACGGCTAAACATGCGATCTAACACACAACTTTTAACATTACTCATGTACCATGTTTTAAGCAAAATAAAAAATTCTATTCTATTCTATTCTATTCTAACACGTATTATTGTTCAATGAGGATGTTTCAGAATAATAAATCCGCTAGATGGCGCTACCTAGCCATAAGGCCTTACTAAAACGTGATTGGTTTATTTTGACGGGAGACGTCAAACCGCCATCCCGAATGTCAAAATAAACCAATGACACTTTAAGTCGTACTCTTTGGCTACGCAGCGCCATCTAGCAGATATTTTATTCCGAAACACCTTCATTGCGCCATCGGGTCAGCCAGTAAGACACCTCTATAGATTGTTAGCTTACCACTAATATCAGCTGCGGCGTTCGGTTCCCGCTGCAAGCTCGCGTACAACTGCACCACCTTACAAGCAGTCTTCGTGAGTTGCTCAGTCAACGCCGAACACAGTTGTGAGGATGACACTGGGAAAACAATAAATAATAATAAAGTACCAGTCTATTTATTTACCCTATTATTATACAAGTAGTTTTAAAAGTTTCAAATCTATTTCTTATCCCTTTATCTTACTTTATGTATGACAAATAATGACAATCCAATTTTCCATAAAAATAAACTGACGTCACTGAATACCTACAAAGTATTTATTAAATAAAAAGGTTCTGCCGCAGTCCCACAGCTGGGCAAAGGTCTCCATCATTAAAATTAAGTCATCGCTATAATGATAGGTGCTGGCCAATGACGTTCAATATACAACTAGACTCCCATTCACGCTCAAATATTGTCCGAAGCAAAAGTCTGCCCACGCAACTATTGGGCAGAGTTTACGTTTAGTTGTATACAATTGACATTAAACACTAACTGCCACGAGAAAAGGTGTTAATTTGGACGAATGTGTTAATGTCATCTGTGTCAACGCCGCTCGGACGTTTTTTGATGATTTTTTCTTAGAGATTGGGTGTCTAGTTGTATATTGAACGTCATTGGTGCTGGCTTAATAAAGTTGAGATTGGTGATCACAACCGAGCTGTATAATAATGTTTTCTACTTGTATTTGAATTCTTGTTCTTTGAGTTTTTTGTCAATTTATTTCAGATTATCCTGAATTGGATGTCTGGAAGAGATCGCTATTGGCGATAAGTCTGACTATATTGTGCAACTTTTATGCATCACGTATTTATATGAAATACTAGCGGCCGCCCGCGGTTTCACCCGCGTGGTTCCCGTTCCCGTGGGAATATCGAGATATCTTTTCTTAGCGGATGCCTACGTCATAACATCTACCTGCATGCCAAATTTCAGCCCGATCCTTCCAGTGGTTTGGGCTGTGCGTTGATATCTATCTATGTCAGTCAGTCAGTCTAAGTCACTTTGAGTTTTATATATATAGATTGGAAGATTGGATGTCTGGAAGAGATCGCTATTAGCGATAAGTCTGACTATATTGTGCAACTTTTATGTATCATGTTTTTATATGTAAATATCGGGTTAGGGGGCAACTCGTCCCAGTCCAAAACTGGGCCCGGGGACCAGTTCCACCCTTTCTAATTTGATAGTGGTCAACTGGTCCCATCTTGCATCATAACTTTCCTGCCCTTATCACACACCAAATAGAGTCGACGCAACATGTTTAGTCATTCAACTCGCTCCTATCAGCCGTCAATTCTACATTCACTCCCTTCATTTCCTTATCACTCTTTGCGCAATCCATCCATCTGTTTCAGTCTTCCTTTGCGTACATCTCCATCCACATTCACTCTTCAATAATTGTGAGTATTTCTTGGATATGATTAGTGCATATGATAGAGCAAATGAAGTACTGATGATACCGGCGCGATCGGAATCAATACATTACATTTATTTGGAAAATTGTATGAATGAGGATGTACTTGTTTGTGGAAAAGAGTTAGCGAATGATGTTTTCTTAGCATTGATGACATGTCTGTCGTGTGTAATGTGTTGTGTGTGTTTGAAATCATTGTCTGAGTGACTTACAGTTGGTCTCAGGCTGCGCTTCGGTCTTCGGTCTCTGCCGGGTGTTGGAGGTCAGTCGAGCCGTCACCTCCCGCGCCTTCGCTGAGAGATCCCGCTCACTTCCGCTGCGGCCTACAGACATACACATTTTATTTAATCATCATTTCAGCCAAACGACGTCCACTGCTGGACATAGGCTTCCCCTAAGGATCTCGAAACCGATCGGTCCTGCGCCACCCGCATCCAGTGGATTCCGGCGATCTTTATGAGATCATCGGTCCACCTTGTGGGAGGCCTACCACGGCTGCGTTTCCCGTTTATTTAATAACTATATTCATATTTATTTATACTACGTCAGTTGGAAGACAAACGTGCAGCCCACCTGATGGTAAGCAGCCACTGCGGCCTATACCTTTAAAGGATTCTACACCAAGAATCGTCGCTCAATGTGAATCGTCGCAATTTAAGCATTTCGTTTTTCCCAAAGGACTTGACTGGTAGAGAATGCTTTAAGCGTTAAGTCTGCCTTTTGTGCCCTTATTTTGTTGTCATAAAAGTTTTTATAAATAAATAAATGTGCTGCCAAACTGTAGGCTTATCTGATCTTCGAGCCTTTGATTTCAAGTGTACTAGCTCCCACATTAATATTGCTGGTAAACAGCCAGAGCTATGTATAATGGTGGTAGATTTCACCTGTGAGGGTAGCTAGCTATTCAGACTCTGAAAAAGTCCTTTAAGGCCCTCCGCCCATGGAGCTACTCAAAAGGAACTAATCACAAACTCAAATTACTAACGAGTTTCTTGAGCGTCACCGCCATACAAAACCAAAGAGGTTCGCACACGACGCGACTAGACTACTGGTTAGTAACTAGTCGCGTCGTGTGCGAACCTCTATGGTTTTGTATGGCGGTGACGTTTAAGAAACTCGTTAGTAATTTGAGTTTGTGATTAGTTCCTTTTGAGTAGCTCCATGGGCGGAGGGCCTTAGAGTTTTGGTGTCAATATTTTATTGAAGATAGTTTGTGACTGCTTCCATGTTTTCGTTCACGGGGCTCTACCACACTATATTCCATTTCTCCACTTTTACGGTGCGTACAGATTATGTAACATTGTTATATAACATGTGTTTTATAACACGTCAAAACTATCTGACATTATTTTTCAACAAAACATTTAGTACTGAAAATTTTTATATAACATTGTTTTATAACATGTTATGTTATATGTCTGTACGCACCCTCTTACGACGATTTTTACTCACCAATCCTCCTTTGGTTATGATCCACAGACCCCGCCCTAGGGCGGGGTGGGACGGCCGGCTTGTCCACTTGTGGGCGGTCCTCGGCCTCCGAACTGGACTCCTCCTGGCCCCCCGTCGACAAGCTCACTGTGCGTTTATACGTGCTGTTAGAGTTGCGTATCGCTTGGCATATGCTATGTGCTGTGTTATCTAGTCTAGACGTTTATGATAGACCAGTTGGCAGATAGGCATGCTGCCTGCCTGATGGTAAGTGATCACTGCGGCCTATTCCATTGAAAGACACTAATACAGGAAGCGTCACTCAATATGCTGCCATATTATAGGATCATCTAGAGAATTTGTTTTCATTTTGCCACTTCAGTGAAATCTGAATCAATTTTCATCATAATTATGATAATGATGAGACTAGTTTATTTTTTCCTATTAAGAGCTATAATAGACTATAAGTTTAAGTAATTCCAGATAGTGTAACTTGTAGCAAAAAAAATAATTATGTCAGTAACATTAATTGTTTCTGTTGAAATGTCAGACAATTTTGTGACTTATTTTAAACACTCATTTTTATTTAAGCCAATCTGAACTATGTATTTGGTAGTGGCTAGTAAAAACTAGTACATACACACCAGTAACTCCATCAATAATAAATCGTGACTAGTTATGACCATTTTCTACTATTTGGCAGCGACTAGTTAAAGCTAATAGTTATAGTAATAGTAATAATAGCTTGTGACAGCCTTATTACATAAACACTTACAGGTGAAATGATCCGGAATTAGTAACGATACAGTGAATTGTTTGAGCCATTTTAAACTATTTGTCGTCAACGATATTATAGAATAGTGCCAATATAAATTTTGTTTTAGATGTAATTGGTTCGAAATTAGAATCTGTGTCGTGAATTCGTGACTACTTCTAGCCATAAATAACTATATTGTATTTAGCTGCAACTAATGAACTATTATCTACAAGTGATTGTTATTTGTAATAAGCATAATGATGTGTAATTCCTATTATAGAAATATTTTGTACCGAAATCAATTTCAGTATAAAATAAAAAACATACCGCCCTAATTGAGAAAATTCTCCTTTTTAGGGTTCCGTAGCCAAATGGCAAAAAACGGAACCCTTATGGATTCGTCATGTCTGTCTGTCTGTCTGTCCGTCCGTATGTCACAGCCACTTTTACCGAAACTATAAGAGCTATACTGTTGAAAATTAGTAAGTAGATGTATTCTGTGAACCGCATTAAGATTTTCATACAAAAATAGAAAAATAATAATAAATTTTGGGGCTCTCCATACTTATAACTGAAACTCAAAAAAAAATTTTTCATCCAATCCTTACGTGTGGGGTATCTATGGATAGGTCTTTTAAAATGATAATAAGGTTTCTTATATCATTTTTTTCAAAACTGAATAGTTTGCGCGAGAGACACTTCCAAAGTGGTAAAATGTTGGTCCCCCCCCCTGTAACTTCTAAAATAAGAGAACGATAAATCTAAAAAAAATATATGATGTACATTTTTATGCAAACTTCCATTGAAAATTGGTTTGAACGAGATCAAGTAATTAGTTTATAAATTTTTGGGGCTTCCCATACTTAGAACTGAAACTCAAAAAATTTTTTTCTTCAAACCCTTACGTGTGGGGCATCTATAGATAGGTCTTTAAAAATGATAATAAGGTTTCTTATATCATTTTTTTCTAAACGGAATAGTTTGCACGAGAGACACTTCCAAAGTGGTAAAATGTTGGTCACCCCCCCTCTAACTTCTAAAATAAGAGAACAATAAAACTAAAAAATATATATGATATACATTACCATGCAAACTTCCATTGAAAATTGGTTTGAACGAGATCAAGTAATTAGTTTTTTTTAAAACGTCATAATTCGTAAACCGCAATTTTCCTCTCATTCAATCAACTCAAATATAAAAACGTCGATCAAACTTACAAAGAACTACAAGAACTTTTATATTATGATGATACTTGCTGCTACGGAACCCTTCATGGGCGAGTCCGACTCGCACTTGGCCGGTTTTTTAAGTCATTCATAGAAGAAAAACATACGTCTGTTTGTTATTTTCTTCTTATATGGGTTGTTATCTCATAATTTGTGATTGGATGAGTAGAATATCAATAATGTCTTATAATGTGTATTTCATTGACTTCTATGTTGATCATGTTCTCATTTTTAATCGACTTCAATGTATTTGTTTGTTATCGGTTTTTTTAAATGTGGAATTATATAATTATAATATATAACCGCTACTTACCAGCACTATATGCGTTAGCGAGTCCTCTCCTCCTAGCGCTATTCGCGGCCGCCTTATTCATAGAACTGATGGTAGGCCTCATCAGACCCTGGTTTCTGGTCGTCTGTGGCCTGGAAGGCTGGGGGTCTGACTCCGAATCGCTCTGTACAGAATAAAATATGAATATGAAATTGTATGACTATGTAATAGTATACAAATTATCTTGTTTATTGTAAACGTTTCGATTCGATTCGTTTCGACTGAGAAGAGTAACTGTCGAGTTTCTTGCCGGTTCTTCTCTATAGATAGGAACATTCTGAATCCAGTGTCAGTTATATCCCGACCAATAAAATAAAACACTTCGCCATATTGTGGAAAAATATTGAACTAATTAAATCCTTCAAGTGGTAACAATAAAATAAAAAAACAATAAGATGTTATTTGTGAGTATAACCATAGCAACCAAGTGTTGCTATAAGCAAAGCTAATGTGGCGCCTCCAGAGCAGGTTTTTTATTTTCCTGGTTTTTTACGTGAACGAAGTCACCGGCAGAGTGCTGGCAAATAATATTTTTATTGTAAATAGGCTGATTAAAAAACACATACCTGGTTATTCAACACACCGACACTAGAACTTCTCGTCATATTAGACTTCCCATTGTACTGGGGCGCGGGGCGAGCGAACCCACTAGGTGATTTACTGCAGTTAGCAGTCGAGTTGACTGCCTGTACCGGCTTAGTATTACCTGTGGAGATATTAAGAACTTATTATAAATAAAATAATAAATCGGCTATTACACCAGAGGTCGCGGGTTTGATCCCCGCACGGTACAAACATTTGTGTGCATAAACATGTCTGTTTGTATCGGTCTGGGTGTTTCTATGTATTATGTATGTATTTACAAAAAAAATATATATAAGTAATGTTTATCCGTGGTCTGGCACCCATAGCACAAGCTAATGCTTAGTTTGGGGCTAATGTCTAGAGATATTTAAATATTTATTATTTATTTAAATAATGGAAAACATCATCAGATCTGACCCCAAAGGAACTAGTTTGAGATCTTCAAAAACGGTACCAAATATAAGTTTTTTGTTAACTCAGTTGGCAGACAGACTCAAAGTCGACCTGATGATAAGCGGCCACTGTTTCCTATTCCATTAACAATAGACCACTATCGAGTTTCTTAACGATTCTTCTCTATAGATCAACCAACATTTCGAAACTGGTGGTAGAGTCATTGTGTACCATTGAAGTGATCACAATCTAAACAAAAATTAATTCTTTTTTTTTATTTAATAAAGACATCACGTATGTAAAAAAATTTATATATCAGGAAATCATCTAACAACGGTTAAAACTGGTCTCTAAAATACCATAAACTCTCCTACAATCTCAAAACTACAGAATATTACAAATAACAAGTAAAAATATTTAAAAAAGTGTACACGTGTACATCTATGGTAACATTATGACAGAATGCATAAAAACAACATGCAAACAGTTCATGCAAAAGCTTAAAATATGCATAGGATTATTGACAGTACAAAAATGCGCATCTAACAGTGGCTAATAAGTTTAGACAAATAAAATAAAATAAAATAAAATAATTTATTGCATAAAATGTAGTACAGTTTGTGATATAAATACCTAAGGAAAGGGGCTAATAAAATAAGATAAATAATATATTGTAACATAAAAAGTAGTGCAATTGGTAGCACAATATACCTAAAGTACAATCAATTCCCACATTCTACAAGCCCCAATGGATTAATGTTAGAAAATGCCTTATACATTATTATTAAGGCGATTACCACACTGCACCGCGCTCCGCCGCGGTACGCGGGACGACAGATTTAATCATTGTATGCAAGTACCTCAGTTTGTATAGAAAACACGCGCGGCACAACACACTGAAAACGCCGCACGCGGGCGCGTTTTCAGTGTGTTGTCCATGTTTTTGTCGTTTATCGTCACTGAGCAAGTCGGCAGTGTGACGCTGAGGTGGACTCACATTGCCGAACGTCGCGCGTCGTTTGCCATGTGCAACGTCTCTAATTGAAGCTTTTGAACGGAGCGCGGTGCAGTGTGGTAACCGCCTAAGTCCGCCAAACATTTATAAAATATTACTCTTTTTGCTATCGGTACAAATAACTTTTGTCCCAATGCAGTCAGGGTACGCTTACACCATAATCCAGAATTTGGCAAGTCCAATTATTACATCCATGTTTTTTTAAACGCGAGCAACACATCTCAGATCTATTTACAGGTGTTCATGGGCAGTAGTTACACTTACTAACAAATCTCACAATATCCCGTTTACCTCCCTTCCATTAAAAATTTTAGTGTAGTGGCTCCCACATTAATATTTCCGGAATACAGCCAGAGCTGTTATGGCAGCAGATTTCATTTATGACGGTGGAAGCTAGCCATTAAGACTCTGAATGAGTACTAAACCCAACCAGACCCAAGGCGGGAATACTATCAAGTACCACTTTTGCCCATTTATTTCTCTCTTCCATTAAATATTAGTAGCCAACACCTCCCATCTCCACCCACCCTACCTTGCGGAGTCCTAGGAGCTGCAATGGGCTTCACAGCCAGATCGGAGAGAGAAATGGCCCTCCTCATGCCCGTAGACTCCTCTTCTTCCGACGTCGTGTGGTTACGTGACGCTGCTAATCAAGCTATGTTATCATGCTTGTCTGAACGTATCATATGTTTGTTCAGTTGGCAGACAGGCACGCAGCCCATCTGATGGCATGTCGTCACTGTGGCCTATCTATTGAGGGACTATAAGCCAGAGACTTTGAGGCTCTCCTGATCTTCAAGCCTTTAATTTGAATTGTACTGGCTTAAATATTCATTTTTTTAATTGGCAGACAAGTACACTGCGCACCTGATGGTAAGCCACTGCAGCCCATCTCATTGAGGGACACTTCACCAAGTATCACTCAATGTGGTGCCATTGTAAAGAAGACAGTTTTACAGTTGTTAATTTAACATACGATTACGTTCAGACTGCTATAAAGGCATGAAAGCATCAAACATTAAAAACATGCAAAATTCAAAAATGGATTCCAACAGTGAGAAAAACGATTCAAAACATCAAACGACAAAACACATGCTTCAAAAACGTCAAATAAATATAAAAAAAGCAATGATTCGTCATGGATTGTGAAGATATAGCAAGTGCGTATAAATAATAATTGTTATTTAATAAATATTCTGATAGGTTTCAATTGGCCACCGCTAACTCTTCACAAGTCGAATCACAATTTTATAACGCGTAAAGGCATCTTAAAAGTCCTAAATCTAACATGGCTGCCGTTTTTGACCACTAGATGGCGCTACGTTCAAAGAAGGTCTCTCAAATTTATTTATTCACGCTAGATCAGTTGGCAGACAGTCACGCAGCCCACCTGATGGTAAGCGGCCTCTGCGGCCTATTCCATTGAGGGAAACTTCACGAGAAAGCGTTGCTCAAAGTGCTGATATTTTTTGATTTCAAATGGCATAGAAGACCTTACTCTCGACTAACGCCTCTAGCGGAGAAAACCGCGGTAGCTCTCATTATAAAAAAATACAACTATTATATACATAATGGTGCATCCATCAGTATGGCAAATCGCCATTTACCTTGACGGAATTCCTCATTAATTTCTCTAATTGATAAACTACAGATAACGAAAACAATTTTGACACATCACGAATATTATTTTTGACACATTTCGACCAAAGTGTGGACCACTAGTTCTATAAACTGTGGTCTATGAAGTTTTTTCAAGCATTAACGTTGATTCATGTTGTTGTAAGTCTTCCTACGTTTGTTTTGATTTGAACTTGATTACGCAGCGTCGTCTGTGATTTAATTAAGACAAGGATAGTGACATTTTGTATGTATATAAAGTAGTAATTCATAGTACATCAGCCTGTGTAAAGGCATAACAGACGAACAGAGTTACTTTGGTATTTATATTACATATTTGTAGGGATTGTGAATATCGTCACATTTAAAGCACTTATTGATGAGGTCAATCTACGTAATAATGTAAAACTTTATTAGTTTATACTTTATATAAAAAATACCCTACTTTGCCTTTAAAATACTTTGGTCGACATGTCAAAAACATTCTATAAATCAAAATAAACAAAACAGATGCCTTTCAAAGCGCAAATCAGATTGACAGTTAACTTTTTTAAAACATGCGTTGCCAACCTTGCGGCGTAAATTTTGACGGTAGCATCGGCGATTGTAGTGGGAGCCTTTTAGCTAAACAGGAACCCCTCACCGCTCCCGAATATAATACTGGACGAATTCTACCTAAAGATGGTTCGTACATTCGATTCTCCATACAGAGACGAGGAGTAGGACCCCTCATAATCTTTCTAAACGGAGTTTTTGGACGGTTAAACCCGTATATCGACATTCTTTTTGGAGAATTCGTACAACTAGAACTAGTTGTCGACGACTCGTAATTTTCACTATCTAAATGGACGTCAGTTTTAGGAATAACCATTTCGTTGTACACTCTTTGCTTAAGCGACTTAGGTACTATGTCTTTTTTGACTGTATTGTTAAGTTTGACTTCCTCTTCTTGGTTCAAATCATTGCCAGCTTCGTTAGAGACTTCTATGCATTCGGTTACTAAGCCTATTTGTTCTGAATCTAGGATATCGGGTAGACTAAGATTGCGTTTGATTTCTTTGTTATCAGAATTCGGTTCTGTATCCGTGTCAGCTTCTTCTAAAGTTAGCGACGCAAAGTTAGGTACAGTCGTCTGTTTCGTTGCTAGCTTTTCAAATTTTCTAGATAAAACTTTTACTACACCAGTCCCGTCATTTATGTTTGCTTTAAGAGGCCTCATCCGCCATTCTTTCAAAATCTTCTCTTGCAATATCTTCCTCTCTTCCATTTCAACTAATTTGTTAATTATCTCAATTTTCCTTTCAATATTTTTGAATTTTTTGATCTCATCCCTTCCGGGTGCAATGTTCTCTTTAGCTTCCATATTTTGACGACTGTGACTAGAAGTAGGAAGATCTTTGTCATTTCTAGAGAGTCTAGAATTGATCTGATCTTTCTTAGACTTGTAACTAAATTTATTATCTTGTTCCGCGTAATAATCTAATGAATCTTTAGCGAAATCATTGCTATCTTCAATGACGTCTAAAGAATCCATACTGACTTCTTTCATTCTTTCCATTCGTTGCATCGCGTATACTTCTAGACTATCCATTTGCATTTCCGATTTGTTTTCATTCACATCCTTTTCTTTTACGAAAACGTCAAAAGTTTTCTCTGCATTGTCCGAAGTTTCAACCTTATTAGAATTCTTATCTTCATGTTTCTTACTAGCTAAATAGTTCTTGTTATGAAGACCGTCTAGTTTGGCTTTATATTGGGACGATATGGAAGAACTAAGAGATGTTTTCTCCATTCCAGCTTTAAGTCTATTATTAATCTTAACAGATGATGTTCTTTTAATAGGTTTAGGAGGCTTATGAGGTACAAATTCCATTGTAATTTTATTATTATTATTTTTCTGCGATCCTCTTTCAAGACTCTTAGTAGTATTATTAATTTTGGCACCGTTAGCTTTCTCTTTATTTTGTTGATTCTTATTCATTTTCGTTTGAGCGTTCTTCCTAATTTGCTCTTCGAATTTCTCCAAATTCTTCTGAACGTGGGAGTTTCTCTTCTCCATTAAATTCTTTAAAGGATTCGGCTTTGAAGCTGGTTCTAAAACTACTTCAAAACTGCAACTCTTAGATTTAACCATCGCATTTTGCTCACAGCCTTCCATTTGACTCTTATACTTATGTTTCTCTACAAACTGAGGCTGTAACGACTTAGTATTAGACGCGTAATCATTAGTACTAAGCCTAGGTATTTCATCAGTAGCTTTCTTATCTTTTGTATACTGCTGAACATTATTTCCGTCGAAATAATACGCAATATTCTTAGCTGGCGGTGGTTCGGCACGTTTCGTTGACGAATCGTACAAACTTCGCGATCTGGTCACCGTTTTATGACCAGACATATCTGAAGTAGGTATTTCAAAGCCAAATACTTTACTAGTTGGAACAGATGGTTTTGGACTGACACTTTTAGGCTGATCTTTATAATTAGGACTGGTTCCTTCAAGATAATTATTATACATGTACCCATGGAAGTAAGGGACGTTGTTCGGACTAGATCCGTAACTTTTCGATGTGTTATTAAACTCGTAGCAGCTCTTACTGTTTCGAGGAATATTCGTTTGATTTCTCTGCAGTTTCTTGGGTTTGGCACCTTCAAATAGCATTTCTAGAGGCGCGCTTTTAGTACACTCTGAATCATCTGACAAAACACTTTCCAATGAATTGCAATTCGTTCTAGAAAGTTGGTTATCGTTATCTAAAAACATATCGTCAGATAAAACCGATTCTTGACTGCAGCTGTTTTTCATATACTTCTTCTGATTGAGGAAGAAGGATGCACTACTATGCCTGTGATTTTCTAAATAATCAGTCTCATTTATGTTTTCAATCGAGCAGTTTTGCGAATCGTTCAAATTGTATCTACTGTCGCAGAACTTGGCTTGTTGGAAAGCTACTTCGTTTCCAAATTTGAGGAATATTTCGTTAGAAACACTGGAACAGTTAGAATTATCACTCAACACAGATTCATTGGACCTAGTGACGCATCTTTTAGTTAAAACGCTTTGACATCTATACATATTAGAGTAGTTATAGTTAATTGAATCGTCTTCATCTAAAATATCATCGAGATTTGACGGCATATTTCTAGGAAGTGTAGAACTCTTCTGACTTATATTCAAAGGTTTAGCTGGTACTGTCGGTTTTTCTGTATAATTAGATATTTCGTAATTGGAAACAGCTCTGCGTGGTTTAGCTTTATTATGTTTCTTACACACTTTCTTAGAATAAAGTTTGTTTTTACAACTAGCGTCTTGACTTAAACTGCAATCTTCTAATGAATCTGACGAGAAATTACCATCATCTTTTTCCTCAACCTCTTTCGTTGGTTGCAAATCTAAATCATTCTGCGAATTAGGTTCATACTGATCTAGATCACCATATTTCTTAGTTATTTCAGCTATCATCTTCTCAGTGTCACTTTTAATAGTATCAACGATGCTTTTACCACCATCTTTCATAGATTTACTATCAAGACCAACAAAGAATGATAGAGAATTCCTTTTTTTCGGATCTAAAGAGTTTGAATTAGGTTTTTGATTCTTATTCTGATTCTGGTTGTTTTGAGCTACTTTATCAGCCCATTTGCATTCTTCAGAAACAGGTGAAACTGGACAAGATTTATAATTTTTAAATATACTTCTATGTGGTTTAGGCTTTGTCTGTGGTTTCTCTTCAGGTTTCAGGTTTAAATGAAAATTCCTAGGAGGTATTTTAGGCGGTTCTTTCTCTTCATTTGGGAATAATCTATCAAACACTTTCGACTGTACAGGTTTCTTTCCCACATCTATAGTGAAAGCTAAAGATTGCTTCTGGGGTAGTTGATCTTTGAAAATAACTGGCTTAGTACCGTAGGGGGTGAAATTCATGGTCCTTTTATCGTTTTGAGGGATGGGTATGTTCGCGTGAGGGGGTACGTAAGGGGGTGTATTATCATATTCGGGGATGAGTTTGTTTAAATTAGCGGGGATGGCGTAAGGGTTCCTGTTTCGGTAGTCTGCGTTTTGGAACGGATTCAGACTGTCAAAAAAGTTGGAGTTTAGGCTGTCTAGATTTTCCTCTGGACAGGGGGGATTCAATCCTGGTTAGCGTGGCAGGAATTGAATAAATGTTAGTATAGCGATACATATGAGTTTATTAAGACCAACATTATAAAATAAATTTTTAAATACTCATACTAAGAAATAGAAATGACAAATCTCTATTTTAACTATTACCACGATACTAGTATTATTAAAAAAAATATTAAAAAACAACTTTCGTAATCGTTTGGTATAAGATATTTGGTATAATACGCGTACAGAAATCAAATTTTTGACCAAGCAAAATATTCTCAGTCTTAAAACTATTTTAACCTTATTTATTCTTACTGATATAATTTTACACAGGCAGAAAAAAAATTACGAACCGATAAAGGTCTCACTAATATATTTGTTTATTAATAAATTTTATATATTATAAATAAAAATATCTTAGTTTTTGACAATTCGTAAGTACGTTTTTGTATGACTGCATGAATAAAGATGTTTTTCATATGATTTGCCAAGTCATGAGGGATACTATTGATTTTATTTTATAACGTTGGTTCGACAAATTATGCAAATGTTAATGACGTGGCACTCAGCAAATCAGCTTTGTGGATGTGATTATATATTTTATTAGTAATTAGTAATATATAAAATTATTTAAGGAAAAATTCATAGATATTATTTAGCCTTTTCTTGCGTAGCACCTTATGTAGGTTTGTATACTCACCGGCAATGAAACTTGGCCACTGGGCTTTTTTCATACAAACAGGGTCACTTTAGCGTCTCATAGATAGAAAACTATTTGCAGCTGTGCAATGATTATTACGTCAATAGAGAGGCCATCGCCCAATTTTTGAATCACAGTTTCAAAATTTGCCAAAAACCGCTCAATTTCCTCAAAAAGGAAAAACAATAAACGGAACTCAACGTTCCATACTACGATGTATGGAATAGTTTTCTATCTATGAGACGCTAAAGTGACCATGTTTATTGTTTGTATGAAAAAAGGCCAGTTGCCAAGTTTCATTGCCGGTGAGTGTATATGCCTTCATTCTAGGTGGATAAAATAAAAACCCTTAAAAGCTTTAGCTTTATAAGATTAATATTATAAAAGTGAAAGTAATTATGTCTGTTTCACAGAACCAATAATATTACTTAAAGGGCAATGAAGATTTTGGCCGTTTTAAAGTCTTTTAGTCCACAAGGGCGAAAGCCAAAAAGATTTTCAATTATAAATATTGGTAAGAGGCACTTTCCTGAATTCAGTCGATTCAATCTGCTTTTTAAAAATAGTACAAAACTTATTCTCCGATATAATCACATCCACAACAGGAGCAAACGGTCACAAGCATTCTTAACTCTATTCTCCTTACCATAAGGTCGTGAATTGCTCGACACAGCCAGAGACACCGGCCTGCCTCGGCGGGAGCCATCCTTCTCGGGAATGTAGGACAGATCGTTGGTCGATTGACTCGACTTCAAGTTCGATCGGAAGGCCACCTGTCGGAGAAATAGTAAAATTAGAACAAATAAATAAATAGTGGACAACATCACATTCATTGAATGACATCAAAGTAGCTTAAGCGCTTGTATTATGGGTACGATCGAGGTCTCCCGCGCGTGATCACTTTTGGAAAAATATACCGTGCACGCGCATCGTGACTTCTTAGGAGCGGCGCTTGTAAGCGTGAAAATACTGCACAGGATTATAGCCTTAAGGGTGATCACGCGCGGACGACCTCGATAGTACCAGAGACAACGAAGGTTCCACAAATAAAAAAAATATCCTTAGACACTACGACTGACGAGCCATTTGGTGTAATGGTCGAGAAGTCGGCTAATATACCAGAGGTCGCGGGTTCGATCCCCGCACGGTACAAACATTTGTGTGCATGAACATGTCTGTTTGTATCGGTCTGGGTGTTTCTATGTATAATAGTACATGTATTTACAAAATAAAAGTATATAAGTAATGTTTATCTGTTGTCTAGCACCCATAGCACAAGCTAATGCTTAGTTTGGGGCTAGATGGCGCTGTGTGAATAATGGATGATATTTACTTATTTATTTTTTACTCACGCTCTCCAACTGCCGCCTGGTCTCCAGTATCCTCCGGTTGAGTTCCTCCCTTCTTCTGGCCGCTTCAGGGTCGACCAGCTTGGAGGGGGTCCGCGGGGCGGGCGCGGGCGGCGTGCGGGCGGACGCCACGGGGCCGCGCAGGTGTTGCGATGAGAGGGAGGTATTGCCTGGAAGAAAAAATCAAAATATAGACTTCATTTTTTCACACAAATTTTACAGATCACTTAAATCCGACTCGAAGGACCAATATGTTAGATGAGGTTTGTTTGTTGCGTACGCTGTAAAAGAAATTAAATAAAAATACCTTACACGTCAACCATTTTTCCCTACCAGCAATTCGACGTCAATGACATAATGAGAAAAGTGCCACAATAAACTCAACGGTTTGCTTGTTTTTAAATCAAATTTATTATTATAAATATACAATTAGTGGTAATTTCTATGAGCATGTACGTACATGAGGCAAAGGAAACTAGTGTATTCACTAATTTTTATCATTAAAGTTAATTCATATTTTATATAAGGCAACCTTTAATTTGTAGCGGCTATCGGAATGTGCTACATACGACAGACTGACGACAACAACGCAAAATTGCAAGTCAGCGAAAAGTGCACGTGTAACCATTGCATTCGAGACTCGTCACTCGCACGTCACTGAGACAGCCAATCAGGTATTCGATCCTGCGTCGCGCTAGCGATTCTCTTGGCTAGCATATATACAACACACCAAGACGGTACATTGGGCCGCGGTCCCCGAACACAGACACCTAGCTCGGAGGAAGATCTTCCCTTTTCGTTGACGTCATGAAAGGTGACCTTCATACGTCACACTAGTATAAAAACAAAACTACTAGATTATCGAAGCGTCAAAATCTTTTAAAAACTTACCAGCATTCAAGGTATTCTCCATCTCAGCTCCGGACAGGCTATCGAAGGCGGATTTGAGGTACTTCTCCCTCCTTCCCGCAGTGTCTATCGACTCGCAAGACCCGGAGAGGGGGTTGCGGTCCGCGTCCCCTGAAGGGGTTGATACCTGTTGAGATACACGTGGTGTTAATATTGGATTATTCCTGGGACATAACTTGGTTAACATTCCGAAAATTGAACTACGTCAACTCACTGATTTCTATAGACAACTGGATAGGTGATTAGTACCAAATATTTGATCCGATTTGAAAATCGCCATATTGGCGCTGAGAGCAGTAGTTAGTGTACTTGGAACTAATAATAGTGCTGACTTTCGCAGATAAACTTCGATAATGCTGTCATTGTCAATGTCAATGGCTGTCCATTTGAAGCGTAGACAGAGAAAATTGAAGTCATTTTAATTCCCAGTACACTATTGGGGGCGCTTCAAATCGACAGAAAAAATAGCTGTCATTTCAATGTCTATAGCCTATCCAGCGTAATACGCTGAGCGTGTTACCATAGAGCTCAGTGATGTCAACTTGTCAACTTAACTATTTATCAAATGATATAGACAACTTGTCAATCTTTAGTTTTTACCTCGTCATCATCAGAGTCGTGTCCAGAACCACTCAGCGAGGTGCCACTGGGCGGTATCTCCAGCCGCGGAGACTCTGCCTTCCACCGCTTCGAGCGACGGACTGACTGCCGCAACTCTTCCGCGTCCATTGCGTTTACCATAAACTCTCTGAAATGATAACATGGGATTATAATTCAGGTATAAGACGATCAAAATTAATAAATATCTCCAAGCATAGCTTGTACAGTCAGAAGTAGATCAACCTACCCCAATCTGTCAAAAAGTCAAATATTGTCAATTGAAATACAACTCTATGCGGTAGACATTTAGCTGAAAATTGGTTGTAGAAAGGACTATGCAAAGGAGCGTCCCCACCCACCAACAGATTTCAAACGTATCTCTATTTATACCTCTTGCCATACTGATCTTTTTTTTGTATGACGACATCCGCCGTAGGAATGGGGATTTCACGCAAATCTAATTTGAATGTTGTATTTTTCAAGTATTTTTTTGACACAGTTAATTGTGAAAATAATGTGCAGGCGATCAAGAGTAACCCCCCTGGTCTAAATAAAAGTGTACAATCAAAATGTAATCTTAAAAAATATTGTACAGTCGAGTCTACTTGAAGCTAGACACTTACAGCGCAATTCTGCATCTTAGGCGTGCGGCATAAGGGCGGTTTTATTTTTTTTGAATACCCCGTCTTTTTTTGGATTAAAAATGGTTATTTGTCTTTTTATGGAATGTCATGATAATATTGAAACTAGTGCCAAGTCTGTTGGTGGGTGGGGACAGAGCCCATACAATTTATTGCGTTGTCCTTTGTTGTAGAAATTTGACAGATTAGGGTAGGTTTATTTGCTGGTGACCGTACTATGGCTGCCAGACAACGGATAAACACTTTGTGAAAACAATAAAGTTCCACCCACTCTTTCTCCGAGCGTTTTGTCCAGAACTAAACATAGGGAACGTTTGCAAGATCCAGGACTTAGCAAGTCCAGTTATCACATTGCTGCGACTGCCATCCTGACCTCCGTAACCCTTGACAGGGAACCAGACCGATTAGATCATGGCTACGCAGCCATTTGACTGTGCAGGTTTCTTCACGTTGTTTTCCGTCACCGCCGAGCTAGTGGTAAATACGCACATAGAGATATACATAGGTGGACGTCAAGATTGGAACCATCGACTTCACGCATGAGAAGTGACTTTTCATACCACAGCTCTTTTGAATGTTTTTTTACTAGAAAAAAAACAATTACCCTGGAGTACTATCATCGTTATTCTCCGGATAGTACACAGTTCGATTCCCCCTCTCAGACGAAGACGTTCTCTCTCCATCCGAAATGTCTTCTATGTCACCATCATGCTCCGTTGACTCTTGATCCTTAGGCAAAAGATATTCGGTTATTAAGCATCAGCCTATTAATGTCCCACTGCTGGGCAAAGGCCTCCATCAGTGAAATAAAGTCATCGTCACAATAATGGGTACTCGCTTAATCACCACCTCACCACGCTTGATAAGACTAAAGATATACCAAAAATAAATCGACCATAGACTAAAAACTATGTAGAGTCGTCGTGGCCTGGTGGCACATTTGGGAATAAACCTACTCTATGCGCTATCGAATCCCACCCAGGACAAACATTGATGTGATGAACATTTGTGTTTGTCTTGTATCTATATAATTAATTGAATTTAAGTAAACATTATTTTGTGATACTTCCGTTGATACCCATAACATGTGTTCTTACCTTAGTAAATAAATAAATAAATAACGTTATAAATGCGAAAGTAACTCTGACAGTTTAGTTTCAATATTTTTTTTTTCGGAGGAGAATGCGTTTACGCACCATAACCGCAGGCTAGCTAGACCTGCGGCCGTGTGTGGGACTCGAGACTAAAGCGACCACTACCCACTAAACTCCCCCGGTTTCATTGACTAGACATTCCTTTTTATCCCAGGATTATTCTCAGTTCACAACAGATAAAAAGAATAGATTCATAAAAATGTTCAATGATAATTATTTACACGATTTATACAATAAGTAAAAAATATCAACAGAATAAACATAATAAACAAAGAAATAAACATAAAACACAACGAACCTCGTACTTAAAGCTGCCGAGAGAAGAGTCGTCGGTGTGGTGGCGGGTTCGTGGGTCTGTCGGTCGGTTCTTTGACAAGTTTATTGTCACCTAACAAATAAAATTAAATCAGCAAAATAATAATAAAAGCTTAAAAGATAAAAATGTGAAAGGCAAGTGTATTTTCTGTTTAACAGTCAGTTTTAATCGACACTGTGGAGCAGTAGCTAAACTCGGATATACAGCGGTCAGGGGCAGAACAAATCTGCATAAAATGATACCAGATTATAAACACAAATATTACAATTTTTAACTATACCTTTATATTTTAGGAATCAAGGCTTGTATGACTGTTACAAGTTAACGCTTATAACGTTAATCTTAAAAATCAGAAGAAAAGCTTTACTTTGAAAAACTAAATATATTCAAAAATACCCAACCATTTTATTAAAAAAAACTCAAGTGTTTATATTTTACAAGTAAGAGAGCAAAAAAACGTGAAAAGAAAAACATTTAATGAAAAATCAATAAATATTGTTAAAGGATATAAATGAAGGATGTTATTGTTTACACAGTGAATTTTATATCGTTACGGTCAAGAAATATATAAAATTTTAAAAAATAACTTGGTCAATTAAAATGGTTTGAAATACGTTGGCGGCATTTCTAAGAGTAAAACTCTATAATAAAGTATGATTCAAAGATTTTTTATTTCGTTGATTTTACAAGATTCCGAAACGACAAAATTTCACGTTGTATATTAATGAATTAATGTATGTTAATATGAATTTAAATTGTAAACATATGAACATTCATATAATATGTTTTATGTAAATGTATGCAAGCATGCATTTATGCACCAAAAAGCAACGTGGTAGTGAAGTAACCCATTAATGACCCATTTCTATACATATTATAAAATATATAGTTACAATGCCGTTTTGAAAACAAACACAGACTAGGTTTTTTTGTCTCAACATTTTTCTTCACTCAAAAGCTGACGATCAAGCTATGTGAATACATAAATACAAAGGAATACATGTATTTATTTACACCAATCTTTTTTTGTATTAACTATCTACTCGTACAGCTTATCTACTCGTACTACACAAAACATAATTAACTATTAAATGGATCAACTAACTTTTAATTGATTTCTACTAACACAAATTATATCTTATGGCATGTATTATTGTTTCATTTACTTTATCAAACTTCACGTTAAACTATCGACATAATTATTATGAAAATAAATCTAAACGAAATAAAAACAAAATGGAAATGAAAAATAAACATCAAACGCAAGCTCACAAACAACTGAAAAAACAAAACACAATGCGAACTAAAATGAACGTAAAAAAACATAAACAAAAAATGTAAAACCTTTTCGACTCTCGGGGATATTGTCAATATATCATACGTTTTTCTCATCGTCGCGTCAAAATGTCTGAAGAGAGCCTCCACCCTTGGCAGTTGACTCAAGTTGAGCGATTTCGGCCTCTATGTTACATAGGAATAAAGACCATAACCATATGCTGTGTGGAAGTGTTTTATGGTTCAATTTAACAACTAAATTGAACCACATTTGAAAAAAGAAAAAGTAAATTTTAATAAAACTTGACGATATAATTAATAATAAATTAATAATAATTTATAATTTATACAATTTTAAATACTCATATCAAATCAAATCAAAATCTTATTTATTCATGTAAACTTGTATAAAGTATTTATGAATCGTCAATTACACAGAGTGACTTTACCGCCGAATTTGGAATGTCGTTATCTGTCGAGAAGAAAAAAGCAGTAAAATCATCCAAATTATATTTCCTACGGTATAAAATTCTAGGTTGTTTGATGTAAAAATCTATGGTATATGTTTCCAATTTAAACCAAAAGAATATCGTCAAATTTTATTCAAACAAAATTATCAATAAAAAAAGAAAACCGTCACCAAAAAAAAACCAAAACCATTATGTGAGTGATTAGACAACACATATTAGTGATAAACAGGGGAAAACCTTGCATACATGTTCAAAGTATGTTCATTTTGTTCAATAAATGTTTATGTTTAAACATTAAACACAACAACCGTATCGAGATGTGTACCAGTAAACCTTGAATAGTTAGTTAATCGATAATACCTAAATATCAAACAACAAAGGTTAGTATCGAGTTTAACCTAAGAGGAAGTAGGTTCGATTACCGCCTTGGATTTTTTCCAAGATGTAAAGCAGTTTACGTCCCCCAGTGAGCCAATGGCAACAAATACACATTTAATAAGGGCCAGTTTTGCTACAATCAGATAAGTTCTTGATAATACATATGAGTGTCAGATAACAATGATGCTATCTTCTTTTCTTGAAAATGTAAAAAAGACATTTTACATAATTATATTATTAAGAACTATTATGTAAGAGAAAAAAAATTGAACATTAAATAAACATATTTTGAACATCAACAAAAAGGTATTTCAAATGTAAACATATTTACATTTATGTTCACAAAATTACACATATTTATACAAATTGTACATTTACACACCAAAAAAATAAACAATTTTTGAACAAGAACAATATACAACTTTTAGCAAGGATCGCTTGCTTTCTCCGCAACGAAAAAAACATGGAAGCAGTCTTTTCATACTATTTTCAATAAAATATTGACACCAAAACATACGCAAATTAGATAGTTTGGGTATGGCACCTGTGATCGGTCAGATTCGCGACGTCCTGTCGCTTAAGATCAAACGGACCCATAATTGGTCGATTTTTTTTGACCCATACCCACCGTTTTCGTGGCGTCATTTACAGGCAAATTTAGAAATGTTTCCACGTTTTTTTTTTGTTGACAGGTAAATATATCAATAGTTTTTAACATACCTGTTTGACAGTCTGCTGTCTTTTCTCAATATATCGTGTGTCGGTACCGCTGTCTAAGGAACTATCTTTAGATCCATCCGAATCTCTTTTCTCTGCAAGATAAGAAAATCTATTCGTTAAGTCTTTCTTTCTATACTACGAGAGTGACGCTCAAGCCTACGGTCCATGGCTGATTTTATATGAAGGGCCCACTTCAATAATGATGAATGTCCCTTGGTTATTGTTCTAAGATATTTGGGTTACGAACGAACACCTGTGACGTTGTGCGTTCTAGCCGTGCAGCCAAAAATTAAAAACTAAATTATCTCGGAACCATAAGCGATATCTCTAAGTTTGTAAACGAGTTTGTAACTGCATACCTATATCGACCAAATGGCGTTGGTAGATTGAATTTTAAAATGTTTGCAGTGGACCTTCATACTCAATACTGACCTGCCGTAGGGTGTATCCGGGTGGCCCACTTGCCTCTGGCGGGCGGGTCGGGCGCGGGCGACTCGGGCGCGGCCAGGTCGTCGCCCAGGCTCTTCTTAGCCCACGACGGGAGACGGCCTATGCGCAGGCTGGAATACAAATAAAATTAGAGCATGTTTCCATCTACCTATCCTATACTAAACACAGTTTGTACTATGGGTGCCATACAAATTTTGACTGCTTTATACACTTTTTTTTTGTTCCAAATAGGTCTGGCTTCCCTTGTAAGGGTGACGGAGGTCAGATGGCAATAGCTCCATTGTAATAACCAGGCTTGTCAAATCAAGGATCATAGTCGAAGCGGACCCTGAGCTCCATACTGGATGCAATCGGGAATACGCTGAGATGATGATGACTAGCCTTTTGCCCGCGTTTTCACAAGCGCGTAATTTCTTTTTTCAAATATCCCCTCTCCCCTATCCTCCCTATCCCCCACATTTCCGGGATCAGAAGTAGGTACCCTATGTCACTCTGGGATAATGTAGCTATCTAACAGTGAAAGACTATTTCCAATCGGCTCAGTAGTTTCGGAGCCTATTCAATACAAACAAACAATTAAATCTTTCCTCTTTATAATATTAGTATAGTATAGATAGATTTACTCACGTATAGTCCGGTACAACAGGTGTGGTGAAACCCTTGTCTTCGTACGGCAGCTCCCGAGGCGGCGAACCGAGGTGGGACTCGCTCTCGCTGTCCAGACCTGACATGCCGTTTGAAGCCGCTGACACTTTTCTATGGGACAATATGAAATGTTACTGTCAAGAAACTGATTTTTTTTTAATGGACTCAATCCCGCGCCTGTTTGCGGCGCGGTGATTCTGCCAATGTCAAGTGATTTATGGGAGTTTCTCCTTGCGTTATGTAAAACATTGGTGTTAAGATGTTTTAACGCTTCATGGAAACACTGGAGGATACTCTCAAGGTCACGGGGGAATGGACGCCATTACGGTAAGAGCGTCTCATCTACCGATGAGACACACTACACGCAATACCCGTCCATTCAGTCAATTTGTTTCAATTTTCTTATTTATGACACTTCGTTACACTTTACTGAATGAAAATCACACCACTTTTTACCACCAAACTGCACTAGATCACAAATAAAAAGATTTAAAACTAAAAGAAGCGTGGACCCATCGCCTACCCTCCAGTGAATCCCCAAGAAACTTATGCTTTAGTTTTAACCATATCACTGACACGGTTAGATTAATACGGCCTGGTCAATAGCCACATGGCTGGAACCAGCTCGTCTCTATCAGGTGGAAAGGAGAAACAGAGGGAGTTCAGTGGGTAGTGGACGCTTTAGTCTCGAGTCCCACACACAGCTGTAGGTCTAGCTAGCCTGCGGTTATGGTGCAGTCAAAAGCACGTCAGACGTAACACTTTGGACTTTGTACCACTCTTATGTCGGGGGCATAAGTGCTATTATCCAACTGCAAGTGTTTACCGTGATAAACACACACCTCTGTAATAAAATGTCCATCTATGCCCATGTTCTTTAGCTGATACTTGTTTGACTTTTAATCACCTATATATTTTTGTTTTTGTTTGTAATCTTTAAATGTGCCATAATTTTTGTATAAATTGGAAATCGATTTATGCTCCCCACAGGACAGGCTTAGCCTAGTGTGGGGAACAGTAACAAGCTGTATTAGGTTAATATTTTTTTGTAATAATTTTTTACTTTACTTTACTTAAAAAAAAAATAAAAAAATGTGCTGTTGAGCGAAACTAAAAGCATTCTATTTCGAAAAAAAAAAGATAGGAGACAATCGGTGCAAATGGGACACATTGAGGAAGGTGGCATGGTGGACGAGATCAGCAATTTTCAGGAAGATTTTGACGAGCCATTTGGTGTAATGGTCGAGAAGTCGGCTATTACACCAGAGGTCGCGGGTTCGATCCCCGCACGGTACAAACATTTGTGTGCATGAACATGACTGTTTGTATCGGTCGGGGTGTTTCTATGTATTATATGTCTGTATTTACAAAAAAAAAAGTATATTATAAGTAATGTTTATCCGTTGTCTGGCACCCTTATCACAAGCTAATGCTTAGTTTGGGGCTAGATGGCGCTGTGTAAATAATGTCCAGAGATATTCACTCTCCTTGCGTGATGACAGCAGTCTGACACAGCCGAAGAGAGATCAGGCACAGGACTGGGTGTCATGGATATAAAGGTTCACCAGGCTCTCATAACTCCATAATAAGGTTTTTTTTATACTATGTCACTTGGCAGACAGACACGCAGCCCACCTGATGGTAAGCGGCCACTGCGGCCTATTTCATGGGACACTTCACCAGGAAGCGTCGCTCAATGTGCTGCCAGACTGTAGGCTCATCTGATCTTCGAGCCTTTGATTTCAAGTGTACTGGCTCCCACATTAATACTGCCGGAACACAGCCAGTGCTGTTATGGCGGCAGATTTCACCTATGGGGGTGGTAGTTAGCCAGTCGGACTCTGAAAAAGCCTACCACCAATCAGACCCTAGACGGGATTCAAACCCGCGACCTCCGGGTTTTATGCCCGAGCGGTTTATTATTAGGTTATCTCCTAGTCTACTGACCTGCCCTGGCGTATGGCCTGCTGCGCCAGCCTGGCTCTCATGGTGACCACCATGTCGTGAGGAACTCGCCATACGAAGATGCATCCGTCGCCAGAAGCTGAGACCAGGTGCTGGCAGTCCGGAGTGAACCTGGACAGACAGACGGTAATATATTTATTAGTTTATTAGCCTGCGTCGAGTATACGGCATTAACTTGCAGGAATCTATATATTATATAAAAGAAAGTGGTGTAAGTTACACTATTTATAACTCAAGAATGAATAAACCGATTTGACCTAAAATTAGTGGAGAGATAGCTTAAATTAACCAGGAGACGGACATAGGATACTTTTTATCCCGGAAATATGGGGGATGGGGGGATAGTTGAAAAAGGAAATTACGCGCGGGTGAAACCGCGAGGGCGACCATTAGTAAGATATAAAAAAAAATTGTGGAACACTGACTAAGCCGCTCAGATACTACAATACACGTATGTCGTGCCGTTCAAAGTTGTTAAATTCATGTTTATACTCACTTCAACCCAGTGACGATCTCAGAGTGCCCGTACATAGTAGCCATACACTCCCCTGAGTAGTAATCATATACACTAAGGATTTTATCCGTACTAGACGTTGCCAAGTAGATCCCACTGTTGTCCAGCGCCACCTGGTGACAAAAAATGTATATAACTTCCAACCAGTATTAAGGAAAAACAATAAATTCAAGTCAAACTTCATGTTACGATGTATGGAGCGTTAAGTTCGGTATTTGTTTTTCCTTTGTGAGAAAATTGAGCGGTTTTTGGCAATTTTTGAAACTGTGATTCGACAATTGGGCGTTTGGCCTCTCCATTGACGTAATAATCATTGCACAGCTGCAAATAGTTTTCTGTCTATGAGACGCTAAAGTGACCACGTTTGTATGAAAAACCCCAGTGGCCGGTTTTTTTGCCGCTCAGTGTAGTAATTTGTATAGCTCTCGTATATTTACAAAGGTTACATAATATGGGAAATATACAGCAAAAACATATTTAAACTTAAAACGATCGAAGTTAACAATAAGTCAATAATAAGGAGAATGTAAAAGCTTTCATCTCGGCCATTAAAAAATTAAAATTAGTAAAATTCGTAGTAGGTATAGTGAAGTTATTTTAATAGGTCACATTTGACAGTTCGTTCAAGAAAAATATACCTTACGCTAAAGGAATAAAACTCAATAAAACAACATCAGTTTTTTTTTAGTACGATTTTTTTAATACAGTTGATGTACGGTCAACGGCACATCACGGTAAACACTTTCAGTTCGATAATAGCACTTATGCCCCCGACGTAAGAGTGGTACAAAGTCCAAAGTGTATAGTCTGCCGTGCTTTTGACTGTACATAAGTAGCACTTTGCTTTGCATAAATGAAGTGTCAAATGTGACCAATTATAGTTAACATTACTTACTTTGATCAATGTCCCATCTTCAGCTGTAGTACCTCTGAAAGTCTTTGTATGCCGACCCTGGACCGCACTGTAGACTCGAACATTCCGGTCCTGAAAACAACCAATCAGAAGCCTAAGGGTAGGTTTGGGCGTGGCCTAACGCGTAGGAGGCGTGGTTATACACTTTAATGGTAAAGACTAGCCCAAAATGTCAACTGAGATCAACTCACGCGCCTTAGAGTCAGTTTGACGGCTGTCAGATAAGTTCGTCGTGATGATTCTGCCTTTTTTTAATTTACACAAGATACAGCAGTGAAAGTCACGTCAAATATGAACCTTATCGAAACCGCATAAGATCTAATGTGTTAACATTATATTGCACGTGACTGTACACTTGAAATCAAAGATCAGAGGAGCAGTGTGGCAACACATTGAGCTATTTGAACTTCCAGGTAAAGTGTCCCTCAATGGAATAGGCGGCTGTGGCCTCTTACCTATCTGCAAACTGATCTATACTAATATTATAAAGAGGAAAGATTTGATTGTTTGTTTGTATTAATTAGAAAAAATTGTCCCGAAACTACTGAACCGATTTGAATAATTCTTTCACTGTTTGAAAGCTACACTATCCCCGGGACCCCGGGTGACATAGGGTACTTTTGATCCCGGAAATGTGGGGGGAAGGGGGGATATTTGAAAAAAGAAATTACGCGCGGGTGAACCCAGCTATATATACTTACTTGACAAGCCGTAAGTATATGCCTGCCTCCCGCATCTACCTCCATATCATACAGTGTCGTTCTGCCTGACACGTTTTGACCGCGAGCGAACTGGTAGCCGCCATCTTGCGTCTGAAATGAGAAACAAATACAGTTTGAGATCAATTATCTTATACTAAAGCATCTCACTACCCACTCAAACGGGAGTTTTTACCCGAAAACCGAATCACGACAAGCCAACCGTTTCACATTTGATCGGCCTATCATTATTGTAGTGTATGCGCGGGCGCAGTGCACGCCGCACGGCAGCAGTCACACACGGGCAGCCGCCGAGTGCGGATGCGTTCTGTGATTCTGTGTCTGGCATACCCTATACCTACCTAAATACTAAAAGTGTTTTATTTACTACCTGACTGTCGGAGACATTACAATTATAATCTACACTAATATTAAAAATGCGAAAGTAACTCTGTCTGTACGTCTATCTGTTGGTTACACTTTCTTGCCTCAATCAAAGAACTAATTTTAATGAAATTTGGCAGTTTTGGCACAGATGTAGACTGATCTTTTTATCCCGGTATATATCCCGGTAAGACTCTTTCGGTATAACAAAAAATGAAATGTTTTGGTTTGCCCTTCTTTTACGACGAAAATTTGATGTTTTTTCTTGTTTTTTATTACTATCAGGGCAAGGTTTGCAAATTGGAATAGGTTTTTGACAAAATATAAATAATAAAAAAACCAAAAACAGACCATTAGCGGTCTTTGCAAAATCCCGTCCTGGTCAACACCTACGTTCTAAAAAGAACCCCCATACAATATTTTAAAATCCTATTCCTTGTAATTTCTTCATTTATGAACCTTTTTTTCAACTATGTCAATAATCTACTAACCGTCCTCAATTGCCTGAACAGTATAGTCTTGTCCGCGCCGCAGGACACCATCTGCAGCCCTCCGCCGGAGTTGAGGAACCGCACCGCAGTGATGGACGACGAGTGCTCGTCTAGGGTCTGGAGGATCTGGTAGCCCTGGAGGAGATAGACAAGTTGTAAAAATAATGAAACAAGCTATGCTTAGTTTGGTTGTTTAAAATTCCAATGCTAAGTTGCATTAAAATAAAAAACCTCTCCATATTGCGGAAAAATATTGGAACTAATTTCTTTAAGTGGCAAAAAAAAAACAATAAGATGTCATTATTTGTTCCGTCTTCGATATCCGGAATCCATATTGAGTGAAGCCTTCCGTTTTTCTTGTGTTCTTCCGGTCAAGCGAGTCCCTCTCTTACGCTAGTGGCGCCACCTTGCGTCCAATGCGACCGTTTCCGGTCGTAGGTAGCTATAGTTACCTCATGGATCGCGCCACCTCTTTTTGTCATTATAGCGTCGTTTTTCGTAGCGTTCGGACGTCGAAGCGAGCAAATATTTTAGAATATCCCATGATATTTCTAAAATAGTTAAAAATAGTTTTTTTTTTTTTTTAATAATAATAATAATTTTTCGTTTTTAAAATTTTTGAAAAGTTCGTACATGTACAATATTGCTTGAAATTAATTTTATTTTAACTCTCTTGCGCAATGGAATATAAAAATATAGAGAAAGTTACGCTGTCGGCAAGTGACGAAGCGGATTATTTTCTTTACTTCGAGTTCCAAAAGTGAGAAGAAAAAGCTCGGCTAAGGAATCGTATACTGGTACGGATTATAAGTAATGACCTAAGCGGGCAATTCATGTAAGTGATTTATATTTTTTATTTCTACGCAACAAGTCCTGTTTTAAATGAGTTAAAGTACTCAAACTCGAGAAAACCCAAGCAACAATCCTGTACTTGGGGATCTTTATCATATAAGTCTACAAAATTTTTTTTTGCATGTTGCAATAGTACCCTCTGTGTTATTGGCGGCGCGCCACAAGTACAGAACAAGATCGACAAACAATTTATTTTTCTACTATATTAAAATACCCTCCTTATTCTTTAGCAAACTTTAAACTGTAATAAGTTATGTTTGAACCTCGTACCTACAAAATGAAGGTATCGTTGTCAAGTCTCTTGTAGTGCTCTTGCGAATGCAATGATTATACAAGTAATAATTAATGATTAAACGAACTTACCTTAAGTGAAGTTCAATCATAATTATACGAAGAATTCGTCCGAAGATATTAGTATAATGTACACTTGTAGTATCGCTTTAAATGTGTTACCCTTTAGCACACAATTTTAGAGTATTTATATAAAAATACCATATTTTAAAAAATATATTACAAAATTTAATCGTTACTTCCGGTCGTATTAATTTGTCGGACACATCCGATTCCCGCCAATCTACAAGTGGCGCCACCTTTCCTTTGCCGCCATGCCCGCCATGTTCTATAAACCTTCATTTAGTTTAGAGTTGCGTTTGATATCTTCAGCTAGAAGCCGAAGATAGAAATAAGCGTAGGAGCATTGGCAGAGGGCATGTCCAGCAGTGGACTGCGACGTTTGATATTTCCTGCTGGGATTTTATTGATGAAATAAATATGTACTAGGGTGGGAGGGAGACTAATATCTTCGGACGAATTCTTCGTATAATTATGATTGAACTTCACTTAAGGTAAGTTCGTTTAATCATTAATTATACTTCAGAATTCGTCCTCAATATTAGTATAATGTACACTTGTAGATGTTTAGAGCATAGTCAGGAAATATCATGACGTCTTATTTAATTCTCTTACATCTAGTAAATTCAAGTCTAGTAAATTCAGTACAACCTTTGAAATTATAGATCACTCGTAAAAGATTGTTGTCGATGGGAGTTTGACTAACTCGTTCTCGAAATCCAGGCAACATTCCAGGTCACAGACATACTACTACACACAGACATTTCTAATCATTAAAGCATTAGCTAAATATATTTTATCTTAGGTAGGTTGCCTTGAAACCGAACGATATCGTTTTAATCACGAATGTCATTTTTGTCAAAATAATGTTTATTTAAACATGTACAAACTAATTGAATTCTATGAACTCTCTCTATTTGACTTCTATGAACCGCTCTATTTGAATTCTATTGAACTGTCTCTATTTGAATTCTATGAACTGTCTCCAAAACAAAATTAAAGGAGTAGAAAATTTTTCTAATGGCAGGTGTTTTTGAGAATATACAATGATCCTGAAAAAACAACAACAAACATTCTGACTTTCATGATATACTTATTATAATTTTATTCAGTTTTGTAGGCTGGAGCGTATAAAACGCCTATAAAATTTCTAGTGATAAAATTAATATTCTGTAATTGCCCGTAAAATATAGCTATTTACAATGTTGCTTTTAATCAAAGCAACAGGTTTCTTTGCACTAACGAATAAGTTAGCGGCGTCTGGCAAATTAAAATATATTTGCTATAAAATAATTATTGTTTTATTTAATTTTAATGATATTTTCCAAAAAGATATCATAACAATTCTACTAGTCAATATAGTCATATTGTATTGTAATGTTCAATACGAATTGTGTTTAGAAGACAGTGCTACAAGCTCCATTATTACTTTTTTATTGACGATGTATTTGAATGTATTTTGTGCGAAAATTAGAAGCAATAAGGTAACATAAATCCAATTTCAATAATTCTCTAACCCTTATGTATCGTGAAATTCGTGAACATAGGATATCAAAGTTGATGCAATCAATAAGCTTTTTGCTTTTAATATGCCAACGACAGATGAGAAAGCATATACATAAGAATAAATTGTTTCCAATTTTCCGTAAATGCATAATATGCCTGTCGTTATTATGTAATATAATATCTCATATTATAAAAAAAAAAAACAAAGTGTCGGAATTTAATTGCAGCAATGCATAATAGCTGCATTAAGGCTTTGTACACATTAAGCTCTTTACAACGCGCGTTTTGCTAACGCGCGTTTCGAGAACTAGGAGTTATATTGAAGTGTATACATGCAAGCGCGCGTTTTTGGTCAAGCAACGCGCGCTCAACGCAACGCCGAGTGCCCAATGTGTACCCGCTCTAATCGTTAATACGGCTTACCAAAAATAAATATTTAATAAATATTTAAGTATAAAAAACAACGCATCTAAATGTAATCGTCAAGACGCATAATTAATTGTTACACTTAACGTGGACACGCTTCACCAACAAATATACCTCGAGCAACCCGAAGTATTATTATTGTTATTTATAACGAGAAAAGGTCTACATGCCAATACGCATATTCGTTTCATTTAGTCGCTTACAAACAAATATCTTAAGTAACCTGAAGTTAAAAACTTTTTTATGTACGATGTTTTAAACATAATTTATTTCATGTTTATCCTCTATCTAGTTATTTACAACCCACGCCCTGTACCGTTTGTGGCATGATGGCGCTGCATGAATAATGTCAAAGGATATTTTAAATTTACTTATGCATTATCAGGGCGATCAAGGTTACTAGAGAGTAGCATAGACAGAGGTCTACCGTAACAATGAAAAAACAGACTATAAAGTTCATTCTGTGATAAAATTAATTAATTTATCCATTTATACTTTATTGCACGAAACAAGTACAATTATTAGCGAACTTAATGCAGAAAAACATTCTCTACCAGTAATATGGGCGTAAAAAGTAAGAATTAATTGCTATGCTCCATACAGTCATAAACCATTGCAAATTTTTTTTTTTTTTTTTTTGTAAATTATTAAAAAACGACATGACTTGTTGTTAGCAACTATTTATATTCTTATTAAGATCTGTGATAGCCGATTGGTATCAAATGTCCAATCACATGCGCGAGGTTGATTGTTCGGATCTTGGCGCGCATGGACTTTACCATGTGCGTATTCACCTCGAGCTCGGCGGTGATGGGCAACTTCGCAAGTAGAATGGTTGTGTAGTTTTGATACAATCAGTCCCACTCCTCTGTTAAGAAAGGATCACGAAGGCCAGTTACGGAAGTCAATCCAATGCAATAACTAGACCCGCGAAATGCACGGAAAAGAAGGAACTATTCCATATATTAGGTAGGTAGGTAGGTAGGAGAAAAAAAAAATGTTTATGACGTGCAAAAGAATTTCTTGGTAAATCAAATTGCAAAATAAATACTTTGACTTTGACTTTTATTGTAGTACTGCGTTCCGACCACTAAACGTGTCGACTCGGCATCCCATTTTTGAGAGGCTTTAAAAATATATATTATATTCTCTCACAACAATAAAGGATATTCAATCGTGTTCATGAATGAATTTCAATCAATACAATTATGTATTTTTAATATTATCATTAAATATAATATATATATCAAAAAGGTTTTTTAATCGTTGTGTTCTTTTATAAAAATCAAAAATATTCTTTCCAATTTTTTGACACGTATCCAACTGTATTACAGCAAAATGAACCGATATTCATTTTTCTAAACAGAAATCTCTTAATTTAATTTCTTATTGTAATATTTATTATGTTCTTACATAAAGTCATTATCAAAATCGAATGAAATAATCATTCTTCTTAAAAGGAAATCACATTAATTCAATGTCTTTTTCCTATATGAGCATCATGCATAAACCAATCTTTTGAATTTTATAATAAATCTCGTTTAATGAGCAATTAACAAACCGAACCGTAACCACAGAATATATACTCCGTAACTTTGAATTCGGAGTATTTAATGTGACGTGTTTTACGTCAATATAGGGTAAATATTCATTATTAAGGCATAAAAAATATGTCTTTCCTCGATATCAATTAGAAAAATAATATTCATCATTTTTTAAAAACAAAAAATGTCTCGATTGTCTATGCACCGGGCCGCGATTTCAGCGTCCCGAGTTTAATTCCCGGATTGAGATAACTTTGTGTCTGTTTTTTCCCGACTCGGGAAACCAATCCGTATCCGGTAATCGTGGTGTTTAAGCCAGTACTGATCATTGCAACGATAACACGATAACTCGTTTTCAAGGACGGAGGCCACAAGAAATAATTTTTAAACACATAAATACAAATCGACTCGGACACGCATCATTAGCGCTCTGCTATGTCACTGACGACACTCAGTCGGTGGCGGTATAAAACCGGTCATAAGTACTAAATATCCGAGCGAATAGTTGTGCCCGTAAAGTGGTGCGGGTTCGATCCCTGCCCGATACCCGGAAATATTTCACCATTAAGCAGGCATTATGCTTAAATTATAAGAAAACTAGTGTTTATAATATGGGGACTCAACTGATTCATTGGCACTCTGAACAACATTCTATAGTCAAGTCAACACCTGATCTACTTACCGCTCGCAGGTTTTTCTAGGAGGTCCTGCCCGAGGCCGTGTCGTGGTCACCGGGCGTTGGAATAATCCACGGTCGTGTTTGGTCGAGCTGACACGCCAGGACCTCGTCGAAACGGTTTATAACCATAGGGCATCTGCTTCGACTTCATCGCTCTGTTATCTTCAAGAGAGCCGTTTTCACTTCGGTTCGTTCGCCGAGTTGCTATGAATCGATAAATCTATCGAACTTAATAATTGGTTGGAGGTTTGCACATTAATTTGTGAAACCAATTGGTCATCGATACCCACATGGGTTCAATTAATGATAAAAATCGAGCCGAAGATGTTGAATAAATCAGGGTTCATACCTGTTCGCTCGTAAATGTACCCGTGAATCGTAGCTGCGGCTGCGGCGGTCGGCGGTGGTCGGCCTCGGCGCGCGGCGTGGCGGCTCCAGCGATGTCTTCTTCGGTCGCTTGGTTTTTGCGTCGGATAATCATTTTGGTATCCAGAGTGCATAAAACTTTCTCGTCATTCGCGGTGGAGCATTATACAAAGCCTGACGGCCGTCCAAGTGCGGATTAAAACGGAACAGCCCCAGGCAGTCCGAGTGTGAATTTGAACCAGTTAATGGATTCTTCGTATATCGCCATGTTCAATTCGAGCTGGGTCTGCAAGCAGACACACAGTTCGTTAGTCTTTGCGTGGGATCACCCTATAGATGTCCCTGCGTGCATAAGACCTTGAGTTTCGCTTTAAATCGCGAAATTGAACAAAAAGCGACCCATGGGACTGCCCACGGGTATTGTATTTTCCTAAAAAAAAATTTTTAAAATATAACGAATCTTCACAGTTTCAAATTTCATCGTATATCGCCATGTTCAATTCGAGCTGGGTCTGCAAGCAGACACACAGTTCGTTAGTCTTTGCGTGGGATCACCCTATAGATGTCCCTGCGTGCATAAGACCTTGGGTTTCGCTTTAGACACGAAATTGAACAAAAAGCGACCCATGGAACTCTGCCCATGGGTATTGTATTTTCCTAAAAAATAAAATTTAAAATCTAACGAATCTTCACTGTTTTAAAACTTTCATCTTTTACTAACGGAATTTAGAATTTGAGTAACGTTTGCGTGCGTTTGGGCGAAGCACAAATAGCGAATGAAGGTTTATAGAACATGGCGGGCATGGCGGCAAAGGAAAGGTGGCGCCACTTGTAGATTGGCGGGAATCGGATGTGTCCGACAAATTAATACGACCGGAAGTAACGATTAAATTTTGTAATATATTTTTTAAAATATGGTATTTTTATATAAATACTCTAAAATTGTGTGCTAAAGGGTAACACATTTAAAGCGATACTACAAGTGTACATTATACTAATATTGAGGACGAATTCTGAAGTATAATACTAGTATTAACCTCTATTGGAAATATTAGGTAAATATAATAGTAAGGGTTCTGAAATCTTGACATTGGACGATGAGTACGATACGATGACACATTGTTAATCCATCAAGCCCCGGAAAACCAGACACAATAGAAAATCTATTGTTTACGCGACACCCGGCTTTCGGTCGGGTGTTTAAGAGTTAAAAAGCACCGCAAATTACACGTGTAGGGGTGCGGATTTTATTTTCTATTTTACGCAGTGACCTGACCTTAAGCAATTACTGAATTAAGTAATTCTGTTTATTTGTTTGAATAAGTATTCCAAGTATCTATCGTAGCAGCTTGGAACACATGACCAGAACCAACCCAGATGCATTCGGTACTGTTATGGGTCGTGCATTTACTACCATGGATTACAGCTTAAAATCTTTTGAGCAGCCATGCAACGACACAAATTTTACGGCAGCTGTTTAAGGTAATTTCAACATACAAGGCATAGTCTGAAAGCCTTGTAAGATATCATATTGCTTTTTTCATCAAACCGTAACTCGTTTATAAAAGCAATAATATTGTTAATAGCAATAATAATAAGATTAAACTTTATTGATACTTAAACCGGATAAGAAAGAGCAATTTTCAAAGGAACATTTTCATGAATTATTTGAATGGTCTCGTTGGTCTAGTACTTGTGGTGCCTGGCCATTGCCTCGGGATCCTGGATTCGATTCCCGGGTTGAGCTAAAAACTAGTGTCGATTTATAATTTGTCGGGCACGGGTTTGTGGTCGCCGCGCGGTCCGCATTTGGCGGGCGTGGTGATTGAGCCAATATCTGTCATTGTGGCGATTTCCTGGTTTCCGTAGAGGCCTTTGCCCAGCAGTGGGACATTAATTAGCTGATACTATCCTTATTTTGATGGCATATTAATTAATTGTTTAGTCGTTCCACTACCCTTTTTGCGGAGGTTGTGTGGACCTTGGCTCCCGTTTGGCCCATTCAGATTGAGAGCTTAGGGAGAAGTGAGACTTGCCAAATGGATGCCATTCCATTTCTAGAATAGATTTCGTTAGATCCCTCAGCCAGGCCCAGTTCCTAACAGGGAGACAGCCTCGTTCGTTGTTCTCTGAGTTGGCCTCCCATAAATATCACAACTTCAGGAGGAGGTAAATTTGTAATCATTTTGCCTGGGCTAAATAATTAATTTCAGCAGTGGCTCTGGCTCTGGCTCTGACACAATCCCTAGAGTGTAAGGGGTTTACCTGGGACACACAAGTCAATACAAAGTCCCTGTCAGAACCGCAATGCCGATATGCTATATTTCTGAAACTCTCTGAGCTGTAAAAGAAGGTAAGATTTGCAATCTCCTTAGGGCAGTACCTGAAATATATATTGAAACACAGCGCTTTGTTCTGGTTCCGAGTTTTGACGTTACCTGGGACACACAAGCCAGTACAAAGTCCCTTTTGGAACCGAAATGACCTAACATTACTCGGAGAATTACTGAAACATACGCAGTGAGTCTCCCAGACAGGCCCAGATCCTAATGGGGAGACTTAGCGTTGCCTCGTTTTGGAACATATGCAGTAAGTCCCCCAGACAGGCCCAGATCCTAATGGGGAGACTTAGCGTTGCCTCGTTCGTCATTCCCAGAGATCGTTATCATCAGTCTCAAAGGTACGTAAGGAGAATGTAAGATTTGAAATCTCTTCATTGCAATGCCCGGGAAAATTATTGGACTTTAGCGATCTGTTCTGGTTCCGACCCAAACTCATACCCACTCATAACAAGACATAGTTCGGGAATGTTACCGGGCTTGGCGCTGCGCTTGCGCTTAGGACTGGAACTAACCCAAAGCCCTTGTCGGAACCGAAATGCCACGCTCCGCAGAGCATTTCTAAAACAGATTTCGCTAGGCAGCTTGTCCCCCAGACAGGCCTAGCTCCTAATGGGGAGACGCAGCTTTGCCTTGTTCATCGTTCATAAAAGGGAGGCTACTTGTCGATTAACGCAATATAAAACTCAAGAAATGCCTAGATCCCTGCTCCACCAACAAATCAAAGATCCAAAACTAGTACAAGTCTGAGAAGAGTTGGTTGGTCATGGCTGCACGCAGCTCATTCACGCTACACGCAGAGCCGCGCACAGCCGACATCACACATGCACACGATCGATGCAACTGATGGAGCACATATAGAAATGGACAGATTTCCAATGGCCCTTGCACATCAACTGCAAGCAAGGACCTGTATGTTGTTCAAGCAGTGATCCATAACGAACGACGGCAGGTAAGAATAATACACATTTTTTCTCCACAGGGGCAATTGCACAGTCGTGGCCTAAGATACATTATTATAAAATAGGCACGAAGTCGTATAAAGTCCTAAATAGTTATTTATGTGACTGCTGCATAATGAGGGTCATTAAAATACGAATGTGGTTTTATGAAACGAACGAAGTGAGTTTCATAAAAGAATCACATGAGTATTTTAATGACTAATTATGTACAGTCACATACATAACTTTATCTTCATTCATACGATAATATGTCTATTTTATAGTCAGGATTGATGAGCAAACGCCCTAATTACCAACATAATCTGTATGTAAAAGTTAGTTTAGTACTGTCATAATTAATGACTGACGTTTGTAGTTTTTAAAATCCATAAACAATCTAGACTCGAGTTGATTTCGATTCTCAAATCGATTGTTATAATTTCAGCATCGAATTAAATGTATAGGAATGGAACATAAAATTATTAATCGACTAATTCGATAATCGAAAAAACCTATTAATTTTTACTTTTAAAGAAGACGTTCGAAATTTGAACGTAATTACGTATCGGTTACCGACACTAAAATGTAAACATTTCAATGCAGCCACAGATACTTATATCTAAATGTAGGGCGTTTGCTCATCGCTCCTGAATATAAAATAGACATATTATGGTATGGATGTAGATAAAATATATTTGGCAACGCAGTACGTTCCAGATCTATGTAGCCTGAGGGTAGATGCGCTATCACACACTAAATAGTTTAGTGACATTCCAGTCAGTAGGGAAAACCAGAACCGGCCTGTTCCCATTCAGAACTGCTTACGCTACTTGCTAATGCTACTTGTTTATTGGGTATAAGAAGGAACTAACCTCTTACAATGCATTTTTATTTTATTTTTCAAAGTTGACTTGCAGATGTCTCATGTCTGTATTGCTTGTTTTCACCACCATATTAGGTGCTGTCCTGCCTAAATATAGCTCACAAGTTTTGATCCACCCGAACACAGCCTAGGATCAGTATAATATTGTACTAATTTGCACACTCCGGGCCGGGTCCGGGTAGCGTGCTGAACCACCTGTAGATGAGTATTAGACAATTATTATCAGATCTGCAATTCTAGAATCTAATCTTTTTAAAAACGCATCGCTGTCCTAGTGTTTAAGTACCTGACCGAAATCAAGGATTCCTGGGTCCTGTCCCCGGATCAGGCATTTTGTTTCTTATTTTCTGGCTGTTTCTCTATGATCTCTTATCCGCACTATACAAGCGTGATGATTAGGCCTGTGCCCATGATGCCTGCAGTGGTACATTAATAGGCTGAAATCGCTTTTGTTCCTTATTTTCACTCGGCCTTATCTACCTTTCCCAAGACGTAGTGAACATGAAGCTAATAGGTTTTATGACCTATGTATGTCTGTTGCAAAAATTACGGATTGAAACGGAAAACAATACTAAGCACTAAAATGTTTAAGATCTAGAATATTTTTATGATGTTTTGAAACGTGTTGCAATTTTACTTTTGATTTCTTCTGGCCGAACACAACCTAAACCTATCAAGTCTCATCAGAAAACTTGATATATTAGGTCCTTACATATGAAATTGGCGTTTGGTATGGGAGCAACAAAAAGTCGAATATTTTTTATTATAAAATATTTATTTATTTAAAGTATGAACCATTGTAATCTATGCACTTTGGTCATCTCATGGGTTGTTAATTGATCCTTTTACAAAAAAAAAACCCTTTGGACGGGAGTCAATGAAATCTTTGAAGGCGGTTTTGACGGCCCATTGGAGTTGAATTTTTTCACTTACAAAAAGTTATTCAAAATTAGAAAAAAAGTGCTAATCTATTGGAGGAAGATCCCGGGAGTACGGTGGATGTCTTAGACATTCCAATTGAAGCTTTCCTAATTTGGTAGCCGTAATGTAACGCAGCAGTCGACGCGCATTTGCCGGTTTGCTTAACACAATTCGTGAGGTACCCACCTTTCAAGCTTTTTAAGCTTCCCTATTTGCTTCAAGTGGATTAAAACAGTTTTATCACTAACACCGCAGCCTGCAGCTAACATACACGTGGTTTTCGATAGATCCGCTTCCACAATAGCCTTCAATTCTTCATTATTAGCTTGGGTCTCCGGCCGTCCACGGAGCTTGTTCTACAAGTCAAAATTTCCAGAACGAAAACGTTGGAACCAAAAATGCACCCTGTTTTCTTTTGCGACACCCCCGCCTTACCCTTAATAACCCCTTCGAGCCATATCGGCAGCACTGGTGCCACGGTGGAACTCGTTCTCGTAAATAACGTGATATTTCAAGTTTCCCATTTTGTAACAAAGATGCAAACAGAAAAAAAAAAAAAAAAAAACAAATGAATGTCGGTTATCGAAACACAAATACATGTGTGAATAGCTGTATAAATTTGAATTTGTAATTCCTAACCAAAGAGGAGATATTTGGGATTAAAGTTGTCAGTACGGTAAACGCCAATTTCATAGGTAAGGACCTAATATTCTCTAACTTAATATATAAAGGCAATAATTATGTCACTAGTTTTGGGTTATAGAAATGACTCCACAAATCATAGGAAGTCGGGCTTGTAGAGGAGACAACAGCCGGAAAGATATAGATTAGTCTTTTTGATTGTATCGCCGCACTGCAACGTCGCGTCGTGAAGAAGGTACCTGGTAAGATTATTATTTATTTAGTAAAGTACTGTAAAACCGCCACTACGGCCGTCATAAGTAGTTGAGTTAAATTAGTACTTCGCGAAGCAGGTACCGTGGCGTCACCTGGATGTTAAGCTGTTTCCTCATGAAACTGTTAAAGAGGTATTCTATAGACCATATACTTTTGGAAACAGACGTATAGTGTTTTGGCATAAGCTTTTCCTTATGTATTAAGTACAGTAATGCCTTAACTCTTACTTTACTTCCTAACTTCATACACATTATAGCATCAATAAGCAGTACCAGGAGATATCAAACACTTCACTCAATATGGATTCCGGATATCGAAGACGGAACAAATAATAGAGAGTTTTAACTAACAATAAAACTTACCTATTATTTTTCCTGAGATATCCGGAATCCAGGAAATTTCTACCTGTTACCAACGACGTATAATGACAAAAAGAGGTGGCGCGATCCATAAGGTAACTATAGCTACCTACGACCGGAAACGGTCGCATTGGACGCAAGGTGGCGCCACTAGCGTAAGAGAGGGACTCGCTTGACCGGAAGAACACAAGAAAAACGGAAGGCTTCACTCAATATGGATTCCGGATATCTCAGGAAAAATAATAGGTAAGTTTTATTGTTAGTTAAAACTCTCTATTCATTACTGCTGTCTGTCAAAGTGTGATGTCAATTGTCAACCGTGCCTTGTTACTATTGGATATTGTGAGTTATTTTAAGTATAACCATAGCAACCAAGTGTTGCTATAACCATAGCTAATGTGGCGCCTCCAGAGCAGGTTTTTTATTTTCCTGGTCAGGCTATACATTTTGTTTTTGCAGTCAAGTATACAGAATGTGAATTTATGGCTAAGGACACTTCCTGTTAATAAGTCTTACCCTGTCCACATGGAACACGTGTATCAACCGGTCCCTCGAGGCCGAAGCCAGCAGCCTCGGCCGGGAAGCGTACTCTAGACACAGCACCTCCGCGTCGTGAGCCTCCAGGGTATGGAGTAAAGATCCACTGGCGCTGTGGATCCAGATGTTGCCGGCGCGGTCGCCCGAGGCTATGTGCTGGCCGTCCGGGGATACTCGGACACATCTGGAGGTAGATATTATATTTATTAATCACCAATGACGTTCAATTAAAAAACTAGACTCACAATCACGCTCAAATATTGTCCGAAGCAAAAGTCTGCCCACCCGACTATTGGGCAGAGTTTTCTTTTTTTTTTTTGTATACAATTGACATTAAACACTAAATGCCACGAGATAAGGTGTTAATTCGAACGAATGTGTTAATGTCATCAGTGTCAAAGCCACCCGGACGTTTTTTGAGGAATTTTTCTTAGAGATTGGGTGTCTAGTTGTATATCGAACGTCATTGTTAATCACTTATAAATAAAGAAGGGTAGTAGTCGCCAAAATTAGGATTCACTCCAAGATATTGTTAATGATATTTTTAAATTTAAAGTATTTCAGACCTCCTCCGTGAAGGCTATTTTAATAACAATATAAAAATAAACAAACTTTTCACTTTTTAATTGTACTTTAGAATAATAAAAAGGTTTTACATAACTTACCTGACACCAGTCTTGTCGTCATAAGACTTCGCTTTGTCCTTCTCGTTGGTGGCTGTGAGGTCCACATCCTTCAGGAATTTGAGGTCCTGATCTATGTACAGAACTTTGCAGAGCTCCTGAAAATAAAAACATATTATAGTAAAAATAGACAAAATTATTATTATCAACTGGCACTCCGCCTGTGAATTCGCCCGCGTAAAGTATAATCTATCTGTCAAGACAATTTATCTCGAAAACTTTTGAAGGTATCGAGTTACATGCATGTAGCGCTCTCCTTGTCTAATCGTGAAGTTTACAACTCTCTAACTCCGAAAATACAAAAGATATTTTAAAAAGCTTAGTGCTGTTTATTAAATAAATTGTATAAAAATCAAATAAAAAAATTGTTGTCAAATACCCTATTGACCAAGTTTAATCCTTTGTACTGATGGCCATCTTTATTTTTAACCGACTTCAAAAAAGGAGGAGGTTATATGTTCGACTGTATGTATTTTTTTTTTTTTTTTTTTTTTTATGTATGTCCGTCGATTTCTCCGTCAATTGTGGACCGATTTAAATAATTCTTTTTTTATTTGAAAGTGCATAGTTTCGAGGTGGTCCCATTGTCACCATGTCAGGATCTGATGATGGGATCCCGGGAAAATCAAGGGCAAACCTCAAATTTTATAGGCGCACACTACGCGTTACTTGTTTTTTCTGAAGCCATTCAAGTTTTTGCGTCCGATAGACATAATTTTATGTTGATGAGCTGATGATGGAAAGTACAACTCCTTAACAGTTAGGAGTTAGGGGATAATTCTTTCAGTATTGTAGGAATATGTGGACCGTTAGTTGTATTTCATGTACTTTTGCAGCTAAGCTGATGATGGAAGGTACAACTCCTTAACGGTTAGGAGTTAGGGGATTATTCTTTCAGTATTGTAGGAATATGTGGACCGTTAGTTGTATTTCATGAACTTTTGCAGCTAAGCTGATGATGGAAGGTACAACTCCTTAATGGTTAGGAGTTGGGGGATAATTCTTTCAGTGTTGTAGGAATATGAGGACCGTTAGTTTTATTTCATGTACTTTTGCAGCTAAGCTGATGATGGAAGGTACAACTATGATGATGGAAGCTACAGGGTACGACTTCTTAATTCTTATGTCCCTCTTGCGGGCTGCATCTTTAGTTGGTCTACCCATGGTGCTGAACACTTAATGAAGAATACCTAATATTGTCAAATAATACAATTCTACTATTTTACTCGTATTTTCGCTATCATTATTATGAAAGAGTTTTACTCACTGCGTGTTATTCACACTAAAAATAGAAAAATAAACAAACTTTTTTAAAAAAAAATTAAACCGACTTCAAAAAAAAAACAAAAAAAAATAGGTACCTAAAAACACTGAAAAGCAAAAAATAATTTTAAAAAGACATTCATCAAATGCGCTTATTGTCTAAGCCTATTAACTAAATTAAATTGTATTTTACGTGCTAGGTAGGTACCTACTAATCTGTTTGAAGTCGGTGCCAATCCAAAGAAAATAAAAAATGATACATAATAATAATGTATTTTACAGGGTAACTATGTAATTAATCCGCGGACGGTACGTAGTCTGGGTACCTACTATTTGGCTTGGCACCGACTTCAAACAGATTAGTAGGTACCTACCTAGCACGTAAAATACAATTTAATTTAGTTAATAGGCTTAGACAATAAGCGCATTTGATGAATGTCTTTTTAAAATTATTTTTTGCTTTTCAGTGTTTTTAGGTACCTATTTTTTTTTTTGTTTTTTTTTTTGAAGTCGGTTTTTTTATAAGTCTTTGTCATACCAATAATAATGTATTTGCTAAATGAATCAAACGACAAGATAGTCTATAATCCTGGGCTTTACAGGCGGGGCGTGAAGCGGCATCTCAGCAGGCCTTCAGGGTAAGGGTGACTGGCTCAGTGGGTACTATGTTCTGTTGAGCCAGTCAACCTTATATTTGAACCTCATATCCGCTTACCATCAGGTGGAGTGAGGCCATCCCGGGGGCTTAGACAAGATGACATCGCTTCATAGCTGGCTTTCTAGAAAAAAATCATTATAATCTAGACAAAAGGAAACCAACTAAAGCTTTGTTTATGGATTTGACTAAAGCTTTTGACCATGTAAATCATAAAAAGTTACTTTCCAAACTTCAGATTTACGGCATCAGAGGAAATGTATTGGACTTAATCCAGTCTTACCTCCACAACAGGATGCAAATAACACGTATAAATCGAATTAACGTAAAAACAAAATCTGAAGTAACATACTCATCTAACCCTAGAGCTGTTTCATGTGGAATACCTCAAGGTAGTGTACTCTGACCTTTTCTCTTTCTTTGTTATATAAATGACTTCCCTAAGGCAATAAAACATCAAATGTGTCTATTTGCTGATGACAGCACAGTAGTTTTTGAAAAGAGCAGGGATAATATAGAAATTGACATGGATATGAATGATACGTTAGTGACAATTGTTGACTGGCTAAATAGTAATAATTTAAAAATAAACTTGACAAAAACGAAGACAATGAATTTTAAATTAAGGAAAAATGACATTTTAGTAAAATCAAATAATATTAATTACCAAAACGAAAATATTGATGAAACAAATGTGACAAAATTTTTGGGACTTTTTATTGACAGCGACTTGTCATGGAGTACCCAAATAGAGCATGTCACCAAAAAATTAAATCAGCTCTCATACGCTTTACATATGCTGTCCAAAGTTGCTAATAAAGAGGCGCTGCTTTCTGCATATCATGGTTATGTTGCATCCACTTTGAGGTATGGCATCTTGTTCTGGGGAAATGCTACCAATATCCAGCAAATATTTATAGCACAGAAAAAGTGTGTAAGAGCAATCTGTCAAATTAAACGAACTGACAGCTGTAATCCGCATTTTAGGGAGTTAAGGCTATTGACACTACCATCCTTGTATCTGTATGAGATCTCTATTTTTGTTAGACAAAACATCCATCTATTTAGGTTTGTGGAAAGTCAACGTCGCTCTGATAAACTACACGTGGTTCCTTCAAAGACTACATTTTTCCAAAAAAGCATATTTGTAATGGCTCCAAGGATATATAACAAGCTTCCTAAAATAATAAGAAAATGTGAACATATAAATGCATATAAACAAAGTGTCTTAAATTTTTTTATTGAGAAAGCTTATTATTCAGTATCGGAATATCTTAATGACGTATGACTATAATAAATTACTATTGACTGTTTTAAATTATCTTAGCCTCTGAAATGACATAATATTATTGTACCTATTTATTGTTATGTACCTATTTAATCCATTAATTTCTATTAACTTGACATTGCAATATTATTTATTAACCTTATAATAAGATGATTTGAATTTATTGTTTAATGTAATTGAATATTTTTGTAATTAATATTTTGTATGCCTAGTGGCGGTATATAGAGGAACTGCATGTTAAACCTACCATCACTGTAAAACGACCTATATACACAAAATAAATTATTGATTGATTGATTGATTGAAAACGCTTACTTTAAATTGTATGGATTTGACAGATGCCATAGAAAAGTCACGTGGTGAAAGTATGGGTTTTGACATTCGCTATCGCAAATTGAGCTATAACGAACGTCATAAATGCGGCTTGTCTAGGGGAGCTGATAAAAAAAAAGAAGGCCATCCTACTCACATTGGTGTATACAGGGTTATTGGTAATGTGTCTTGATCCTTTTAAGGGCATGTAGAGGAGGTCCCCAGCTAGCAATTGACCCATTAAAGTGCAGGTCAAAAGTGAACCAATAATGAGATATTTTTTTTTAAATATTTTTTCGGAAAATTAGGGATTCACAACTTTAAAAATTTATTAAAAAAAACTACAACATATTTTAATGTAATTATTTATGATTAAGTTAGAGCTTAGTCTAGTTCATAATAAAACACACTAGGATAACTGAAAGTTTTGTTAATTTTGAAATAAGAGATCAAAAACTAGTTTTTTTTTACGACGCTTATAATTTTGTTTACAAAAAAGTATCATTTTCTTCAAAAAATCACCTGATTACTTGGACGGCAGAACATTTCAAAAACATCTGCATATCAATGGCTATCTAACAAGATACAATGTACACTTAAAAAATTGATAACAACTGTAAAAACAACTAACGAGCATAAAAGGGTAATAAATCTCTATACACATTTTTTCGCTATATCGGTGTATTTTTCAACCAGATGACAATCAATAGACAAACGACACTTGATTAAACCATGAATGGATGAAAGAGACCGGTCAAGAGATGACTCATCATCAAAAAAAAATCCGGGAATTAGTTTCATATCTGCTTTTGTTATGTCAAAACGTTTTACTCCAATGATGTCTTAAGGACTCCAATGATGTCTTACTCACTTGAAATATTGCAATGCACTTAAAGAAGGTTCATTCCCGCCTGACCCCTCGCAATTCTACCTTCAGTGGGGGCAGTCGAAACTTTTTAGTTTTGCCTGCCAGCCCCCCCTCACCCTAGGGGCAGACGAAAAAAAAAAGACGGAACCTAAATTAGTAGTTAGTTTAAACTTAAAAGTTTCGACTGCCCCCACTGGTACAAACTTAAATTTTTCAATGCACTTAAAGTAGATTTATTCCCACCTGACCCCACCAATTCTGCCACCAGTGGGGGCAGTTGAAACTTTTTAGTTTAAACCAACTACTAATTTGTTTCGTCTGCCCCTAGTGGGGGGGGGGGCAGTCAAAACTAAAACGTTTCGACTGCCCCCACTAAAGGCAGAATTGGTGGGGTCAGGCGGGAAGAAACCTTCTTTAAGTGCATTGCAAAATTTCAAGTGAGTGTCCTTAAGACATCATTGGAGTAAAACGTTTTGACATAACAAAAGCAAATATGAAACTAATTCCCGGATTTTTTTTTGATGATGAGTCATCTCTTGACCGGTCTCTTTCATCCATTCATGGTTTAATCAAGTGTCGTTTGTCTATTGATTGTCATCTGGTTGAAAAATACACCGATATAGCGAAAAAATGTGTATAGAGATTTATTACCCTTTTATGCTCGTTAGTTGTTTTTACAGTTGTTATCAATTTTTTAAGTGCACATTGTATCTTGTTGGATAGCCATTGATATGCAGATGTTTTTGAAATGTTCTGCCGTCCAAGTACTTAGGTGATTTTTTGAAGAAAATGATACTTTATTGTAAACAAAATTATAAGCGTCGTAAAAAAATTCTAGTTTTAGATCTCTTATTTCAAAATTAACAAAACTTTCAGGTATCCTAGTGTGTTTTATTATGTACTAGACTAAGCTCTAACTTAATCATAAATAATTACATTAAAATATGTTGTAGTTTTTTTTTAATAAATTTTTAAAGTTGTGAATCCCTAATTTTCCGAAAAAATATTTAAAAAAAAATATCTCATTATTGGTTCACTTTTGACCTGCACTTTAATGGGTCAATTGCTAGCTGGGGACCTCCTCTACATGCCCTTAAAAGGATCAAGACACATTACCAATAACCCTGTATATTAGGGCCGGCCGGCGGGCGCAGGTGCCAGGCGCGCACCGTGTCGTCGCTGGAGCACGTGAGGAACGTGCCTACGGCCATCCTACTCACATTGGTGTATATATTAGGGCCGGCCGGCGGGCGCAGGTGCCAGGCGCGCACCGTGTCGTCGCTGGAGCACGTGAGGAACGTGCCTACGGCCATCCTACTCACATTGGTGTATATATTAGGGCCGGCCGGCGGGCGCAGGTGCCAGGCGCGCACCGTGTCGTCGCTGGAGCACGTGAGGAACGTGCCTACGGCCATCCTACTCACATTGGTGTATATATTAGGGCCGGCCGGCGGGCGCAGGTGCCAGGCGCGCACCGTGTCGTCGCTGGAGCACGTGAGGAACGTGCCTACGGCCATCCTACTCACATTGGTGTATATATTAGGGCCGGCCGGCGGGCGCAGGTGCCAGGCGCGCACCGTGTCGTCGCTGGAGCACGTGAGGAACGTGCCTACGGCCATCCTACTCACATTGGTGTATATATTAGGGCCGGCCGGCGGGCGCAGGTGCCAGGCGCGCACCGTGTCGTCGCTGGAGCACGTGAGGAACGTGCCTACGGCCATCCTACTCACATTGGTGTATATATTAGGGCCGGCCGGCGGGCGCAGGTGCCAGGCGCGCACCGTGTCGTCGCTGGAGCACGTGAGGAACGTGCCTACGGCCATCCTACTCACATTGGTGTATATATTAGGGCCGGCCGGCGGGCGCAGGTGCCAGGCGCGCACCGTGTCGTCGCTGGAGCACGTGAGGAACGTGCCTACGGCCATCCTACTCACATTGGTGTATATATTAGGGCCGGCCGGCGGGCGCAGGTGCCAGGCGCGCACCGTGTCGTCGCTGGAGCACGTGAGGAACGTGCCTACGGCCATCCTACTCACATTGGTGTATATATTAGGGCCGGCCGGCGGGCGCAGGTGCCAGGCGCGCACCGTGTCGTCGCTGGAGCACGTGAGGAACGTGCCTACGGCCATCCTACTCACATTGGTGTATATATTAGGGCCGGCCGGCGGGCGCAGGTGCCAGGCGCGTCGTCGCTGGAGCACGTGAGGAACGTGCCTACGGCCATCCTACTCACATTGGTGTATATATTAGGGCCGGCCGGCGGGCGCAGGTGCCAGGCGCGCACCGTGTCGTCGCTGGAGCACGTGAGGAACGTGCCTACGGCCATCCTACTCACATTGGTGTATATATTAGGGCCGGCCGGCGGGCGCAGGTGCCAGGCGCGCACCGTGTCGTCGCTGGAGCACGTGAGGAACGTGCCTACGGCCATCCTACTCACATTGGTGTATATATTAGGGCCGGCCGGCGGGCGCAGGTGCCAGGCGCGCACCGTGTCGTCGCTGGAGCACGTGAGGAACGTGCCTACGGCCATCCTACTCACATTGGTGTATATATTAGGGCCGGCCGGCGGGCGCAGGTGCCAGGCGCGCACCGTGTCGTCGCTGGAGCACGTGAGGAACGTGCCTACGGCCATCCTACTCACATTGGTGTATATATTAGGGCCGGCCGGCGGGCGCAGGTGCCAGGCGCGCACCGTGTCGTCGCTGGAGCACGTGAGGAACGTGCCTACGGCCATCCTACTCACATTGGTGTATATATTAGGGCCGGCCGGCGGGCGCAGGTGCCAGGCGCGCACCGTGTCGTCGCTGGAGCACGTGAGGAACGTGCCTACGGCCATCCTACTCACATTGGTGTATATATTAGGGCCGGCCGGCGGGCGCAGGTGCCAGGCGCGCACCGTGTCGTCGCTGGAGCACGTGAGGAACGTGCCTACGGCCATCCTACTCACATTGGTGTATATATTAGGGCCGGCCGGCGGGCGCAGGTGCCAGGCGCGCACCGTGTCGTCGCTGGAGCACGTGAGGAACGTGCCTACGGCCATCCTACTCACATTGGTGTATATATTAGGGCCGGCCGGCGGGCGCAGGTGCCAGGCGCGTCGTCGCTGGAGCACGTGAGGAACGTGCCTACGGCCATCCTACTCACATTGGTGTATATATTAGGGCCGGCCGGCGGGCGCAGGTGCCAGGCGCGCACCGTGTCGTCGCTGGAGCACGTGAGGAACGTGCCTACGGCCATCCTACTCACATTGGTGTATATATTAGGGCCGGCCGGCGGGCGCAGGTGCCAGGCGCGCACCGTGTCGTCGCTGGAGCACGTGAGGAACGTGCCTACGGCCATCCTACTCACATTGGTGTATATATTAGGGCCGGCCGGCGGGCGCAGGTGCCAGGCGCGCACCGTGTCGTCGCTGGAGCACGTGAGGAACGTGCCTACGGCCATCCTACTCACATTGGTGTATATATTAGGGCCGGCCGGCGGGCGCAGGTGCCAGGCGCGCACCGTGTCGTCGCTGGAGCACGTGAGGAACGTGCCTACGGCCATCCTACTCACATTGGTGTATATATTAGGGCCGGCCGGCGGGCGCAGGTGCCAGGCGCGCACCGTGTCGTCGCTGGAGCACGTGAGGAACGTGCCTACGGCCATCCTACTCACATTGGTGTATATATTAGGGCCGGCCGGCGGGCGCAGGTGCCAGGCGCGCACCGTGTCGTCGCTGGAGCACGTGAGGAACGTGCCTACGGCCATCCTACTCACATTGGTGTATATATTAGGGCCGGCCGGCGGGCGCAGGTGCCAGGCGCGCACCGTGTCGTCGCTGGAGCACGTGAGGAACGTGCCTACGGCCATCCTACTCACATTGGTGTATATATTAGGGCCGGCCGGCGGGCGCAGGTGCCAGGCGCGCACCGTGTCGTCGCTGGAGCACGTGAGGAACGTGCCTACGGCCATCCTACTCACATTGGTGTATATATTAGGGCCGGCCGGCGGGCGCAGGTGCCAGGCGCGCACCGTGTCGTCGCTGGAGCACGTGAGGAACGTGCCTACGGCCATCCTACTCACATTGGTGTATATATTAGGGCCGGCCGGCGGGCGCAGGTGCCAGGCGCGCACCGTGTCGTCGCTGGAGCACGTGAGGAACGTGCCTACGGCCATCCTACTCACATTGGTGTATATATTAGGGCCGGCCGGCGGGCGCAGGTGCCAGGCGCGCACCGTGTCGTCGCTGGAGCACGTGAGGAACGTGCCTACGGCCATCCTACTCACATTGGTGTATATATTAGGGCCGGCCGGCGGGCGCAGGTGCCAGGCGCGCACCGTGTCGTCGCTGGAGCACGTGAGGAACGTGCCTACGGCCATCCTACTCACATTGGTGTATATATTAGGGCCGGCCGGCGGGCGCAGGTGCCAGGCGCGCACCGTGTCGTCGCTGGAGCACGTGAGGAACGTGCCTACGGCCATCCTACTCACATTGGTGTATATATTAGGGCCGGCCGGCGGGCGCAGGTGCCAGGCGTGTCGTCGCTGGAGCACGTGAGGAACGTGCCTACGGCCATCCTACTCACATTGGTGTATATATTAGGGCCGGCCGGCGGGCGCAGGTGCCAGGCGCGCACCGTGTCGTCGCTGGAGCACGTGAGGAACGTGCCTACGGCCATCCTACTCACATTGGTGTATATATTAGGGCCGGCCGGCGGGCGCAGGTGCCAGGCGCGCACCGTGTCGTCGCTGGAGCACGTGAGGAACGTGCCTACGGCCATCCTACTCACATTGGTGTATATATTAGGGCCGGCCGGCGGGCGCAGGTGCCAGGCGCGCACCGTGTCGTCGCTGGAGCACGTGAGGAACGTGCCTACGGCCATCCTACTCACATTGGTGTATATATTAGGGCCGGCCGGCGGGCGCAGGTGCCAGGCGCGCACCGTGTCGTCGCTGGAGCACGTGAGGAACGTGCCTACGGCCATCCTACTCACATTGGTGTATATATTAGGGCCGGCCGGCGGGCGCAGGTGCCAGGCGCGTCGTCGCTGGAGCACGTGAGGAACGTGCCTACGGCCATCCTACTCACATTGGTGTATATATTAGGGCCGGCCGGCGGGCGCAGGTGCCAGGCGCGCACCGTGTCGTCGCTGGAGCACGTGAGGAACGTGCCTACGGCCATCCTACTCACATTGGTGTATATATTAGGGCCGGCCGGCGGGCGCAGGTGCCAGGCGCGCACCGTGTCGTCGCTGGAGCACGTGAGGAACGTGCCCGGGGGAAGCACTGCTTCGCTCGTCACCATGTCCACGCCCCAGATGCACGCCGAGTGGTACAGCGCCGAGTGGGACTTGCCCACCTGTGGGATAGAAAATATATTGATTTTTTTCTCAACCATAATATTTTATTTATAATTTATATTAATAATTTAAAGGACATCCTCCAGTTTTAATATATCTTTAGTACAAGAGTGAAAGTGCCGGTCAAAAAACGAAAATGCTTTGTTATAATAGAATATGTTCGTCTCAACATTTCTCATTAGGATAGTGATGCAAAAAAATGTGCCGAAAAAGTCTATACCAACTATAATTTTGTAGAGAGCAAAGGTACAGTTTACACAAAAATATAAAAGACACAATAATTTACGAAAATAATTAGATGATGTCGTTTGTCATCTTGACACAATTTATTAAAAAAGGCATACAAACTTATGTAATTTTTAAGTTTCTTGAGTTGAGACACCTCTCAACAGGCCTTTTTAGACAAGGCGCTGAAAGAGGAATAATTCCCTCACTTTTTATGAAAAAAAAAACCTAGCACTATCTGGTTTAAATGCTATAAGGATAGGACCTTTTAGAGTTAAGTTACGCGACAGTAATGACTTACACACACACAGATATTATTATGCGTTGCTAACGTTACGGACAAGCGCAGTTGACGTAATTTTTTCACTTCATTCCAAAAGGAATTATCCTAATAGCATTTGAACCGGATAATAATAAAATAATACATACCCGCTTAATATCCCTCACGTCCCACACATACAGGCTATGGTCGTTGTACACACACGTTAACTTGTGGTTCCTCTCGTCGTATGTCAACGCTATGGCGTCGGGGTACCGAGCGTTCGGAGGCTGGGTGAACATGTGGCTGGAAAAGATAAATATACAGTTTTAAACAAATAAATAATGTTTTTATATTATAGGGGGGCAAATTATAGACGTCGGGGCTGCGACCGCTAAACTAAAATGGAACTGGGCTGGCCACGTCTGCCATATGGATTCAAACAGATGGGCGAAAATAGCCACTGATTGCGTACCACGCGACGGACACCGAAGACGTGGCAGGCCAAGGCGAAAATGGCGGGATGACTTAAACGACTTTATCTACATCCATACCATAATAAATGTCTATTTTATAGTCAGGAGCGATGAGCAAACGCCCTACATTTAGATATAAGTATCTGTGGCTGCATCGTGATGTTTACATTTTAGTATCGGTAACCGATACTTTAATTACGTTCAAATTTCGAACGTCTTCTTAAAAAGTAAAAATTAATGGATTTGAAGCTAACATATGTAAGCAAAACATCTTGATGTATTTTCAAAGGTACCAGGAGAGCATAACCGCAGCGTAACTATTCATTAAATCAAAGAGTTAGAAAGACGCGAGCTAGCCTAGCTTCTTGTTCTTCTCTGCTCTCCTGGTACTACGGATTATATTCCACGCGGTTTCACATCGATCCTGACTTTAAAATAGACATATTTTATCGTATGAATGAAGATAAAGTTATGTATGTGACTGTACATAATTAGGCATTAAAATACTCATGTGATCCTTTTATGAAACTCACTTCGTTCGTTTCATAAAACCACATTCGTATTTTAATGACCCTCATTATGCAACAGTCACATAAATAACTATTATGACCGAGTGGCAGCAATTAGCACAATGCAGGGAAAAGTGGCGGACGGAAGGGGAGGCCTTTGCTCAGCAGTGGGATCAAAATGGCTAAGAAAAAAAAATAGGGGGGCAAACAAGCAAGTGGGTCACCTGATGATAAGTGATCACCGCCGCCCATAAGCACCCGAGACCCCCTTGTTATTTCCTAAACCATTTGTTATTAAAATCAGATAAATAAATCCTTTTTTTAAATGGAATTTCAGTTGGTAGTCTTGCACGCTGCCTAGCTGGTATGCAGCTTATTCTACTAAAAGATATTTAACCAGAAAGCGTCGCTCAATGTGCTGCCAGACTGTAGGCTCATCTGATCTTCGAGCCTTTGGTTTCAAGTGTACTGGCTCCTACATTAATACTACCGGAACATAGAGTGGGTCTATTTACCTAATACTAGTCCCCTGAGCAACATCCACGCCGAGATAGTGAGTCCTTGGCAGCGTAGTGATGTACCGAAGCGAGTCGGGCGCGAAGCACCGCACTATTCCTTCCGCGCAGCCCACGAAGATGTAGTTTGAGCCTATTGCCATGCAGTTCGCTGACGTCGTCTATGGAGAGATAAATATAAACATTAAATAAATATAGGACAACATCATACATTGAACTGTTCTTCCAAAGAATATATAAAATAAATAAATTGCTTCTTTATTTCTAACAATATCTCCTTTTAAGGTACTTACAAAATGAGTCATTGACATGAAAAAAAAACATTCAATCATACACAATCTGATTTGATAATACACTCTATTTATCCTATTATTATGTTTAAAAAAAATATGACTTTTCTAAAAGTGTGTAGAATAAAATAAACTCAAGTTATCAACTCATCCAAGGCCTAAACACCCAGAAATCTCTACCCCCTCTCTTTATCTATCAACTCTCTTTCTCTCGACAACTTCCTCTCTACAAATCACTTCCTCTCTACAAATCACTTCCTCTCCACAACCCTCTCTCCCTCACTAAATACTTTCCTTTCTCTCTCTATCCCTCCCGTTTTAACTCACCCTAAGCTCCACCCACTTGTCCAGCAATCTCCGGCTATTGAATTCGCACAGCAGCCCCCCTCTGGTTATGGCGTAGGTACTGTCGGCTGCCTCCCCCCTCCCGCAGACCACGTCGCAGAACTCATTGTCTTTCTGCTCCCCCAGGATAGCTGATCTCCCCATGAGGGGGACTGGTTCTTTGAACTGGAAAGAGAAGGATGAATAAATGTAGGAGCCAGTACACTTAAAATTAAAGGCTCAAAGATCAATTAAATAAATAAACTTTTATTACCAAAAATACATATTAACAAGCATTAAAAACGAAATATGTAATTATCTGAATTTGTTCTTAGATTAATCGTGCTTGTGTTAAATTGAGTCTACAGTGTAATATCAGTCTCAATATTGTTAGTTATAATTTGACGAGCCATTTGGTGTAATGGTCGAGAAGTCGGCTATTACACCAGAGGTTGCGGGTTCGATCCCCGCACGGTACAAACATTTGTGTGCATGAACATGTCTGTTTGTATCGGTCTGGGTGTTTCTATGTATAATATGTATGTATTTACAAAAAAAAAGTGTATAAGTAATGTTTATCCGTTGTCTAGCACTCATAGCACAAGCTAATGCTTAGTTTGGGGCTAGATGGCGCTGTGTGAATAATGTCCAGAGATATTTATTTTTATTATATAATAGACACAGTGGCCGCTTACCATCAGGTGGGCTGCTCTGCCAACTGATTTAAGGGTGGCATAAAAAAAGTCAACACTACATCAGAGCTATCTCTAGTAAATGCATTTCCTTACCTTTGCATTTCTCGAGTACTCCAAATACCAAAACTTGACGTGCCTGAACCCGACGGTGACGAAGTAATTCCCATTTTCAGAGAAACTGACCGCCTTCACTCGGGATGACACCTGGAATCATCGTATGACATCATAAATATCATCATCAAAGTGAACAATGGTGGAAAAAGCCTCTTGCTTTGGGGTCAGATAACGAACTTTTTGGATATCTTTTGCTTACCTTAGCTTTTTTGCCTTATTTATCGATTCTGATTCTGAAAAAGACTGCAGTCCAGTAGACACACGCACACACTGCTTGCTGTGTCTTTGACCAGTTTCTTTACGCACTGCGCGACGTAGGTAGACATTTGTTTTTTGCCAACAAGGCAAATATTGAAACATCATACCGCTCATCTAGTACTACAAAGACGAAATTGTCAAAAATTGCAAAAATGAGTTAATGATGCCAAAATGTTCCAAAATGGTCAATACGATTGGTGCTACAAAGTTATTTTTACTGTTCAACAAATGGCCGTATGATGGCGCCAATGTCTTTGTTGCAACGGTAAAAAAATCAAAAAAATGGACCCGCCCTGAGTGCAACGACGCCATAACAGTCAGTTACGCGGGACGCCCCATACAGTCACAACTTACAAATTAAAACTTTTACAATGCAACAATGACACAAATGTATGATTTAAATCACTTAATGTGTTTTTTTTTTTAATACTCACCCTTGAGATTTTTACATATTGGTGATATTATACTCTAGTTATACCATCAAACATCCAAAATGTCCTAGTTGCAGTTACAAATAATATAAAATGAAATAATAAATCCAAAAAGAACTCTAAAAAAAACTTTAAAACGCCGTCCTGTAAAATTTGCAAAATGACAGTTACGTCTTTGTAGTATTGGATGAGCGATACAATGTTTAAGTGGACACAAAAAGTGTCTAGTGTCTACGTCTGCGAAGAGAGGGTTGATCATATTTACTGGTGGCTAGTAGTATACATTCAAGACCTACAAGTAACATCTACGCAGCACACACATCGGAGTTCCTTATTAGATGCCAAGTCATTTGCGCAGGATATAGGTATTATAGTGCACGAAACACTCGGTGTCAGTGTACGAGCGAACACAGCTGCACTCTTACCCCTACTTCCCTGTACCCAATGGAACGGAGGACCGCTACAATCGGAGAAAAGTAGGAATGTAGGCATTAGCAAGTCCTCTAACCAGCCAAGCGTTATACATTGCTTGACCACATGGCTGACCGGGTTCGTCAGCCGATTACAGCGGGAGACCGCTTTACTTAGGGAATGGTAAGGAAAATAAGGGAGGGAATACTACTGCCACGGGAGAATGGGGGATGTAGCAGTGGTAGCTAGAGCAGTTCGCCGCATACCCGTAGTGACTCCGTCAGGACCGGACAAGCACCTGACAGAATCCTCTGAACAAAGACACACTGAGCAGCACACACACTACACTTGGGAATCAAATCGATAAAAATGTATGTGTTTATGTTTACCTTATTGCTAGCTAGCTTGAGGTTGGCTCGCCAGTCCCATACGTTCACGATCATGTCATGCTGCGAGCCCACCGAGACTAGATACTTGCTCGAAGTAGAAAATGCCTGGAAAACAACAAATGCGGTGAAATATCATTCAAATTTTACGCCAATACAAATAACAACCTCATGATATTTGCCATCATCATCATCAACAGCCTATCGCAGTGCACTGCTGGACATCCCCGCACACGGGCCACACGCCAAAGCCCCAAAACGCCGCCACCAGCATAATATCTGTAGTTTTCAAGCACAAACACAAAGCTTGTAGCGTGTGACGGTCACCGGCGTCAACCGTGTGCGGCGAGTCCATACAAAATGTATGAAACCGGCAGGAGATATGCCGGTGGTGGCGTTTTTGTGGCTGTGGCGTGTGACCCGTGTGCGGTGATAATAAGGATTTGCTCATAATCGCAACGCTGGGCAAGCGGGTGACGTTGCAACCTGTCACCTCACCGGCCTGTTGTAATTAGGCACGCCTTTGGCTTTGGATAGTAATACCGCCATCAGTCGGTCGCCAGAGCCTCGTTGATTATTCTGCAGGATTTACCGCAGGCAGGAGAGGTTGACTTGAGCCGAAAGGATGATGGTTTACTTTATTATATCCCAAACTGTAAAATGATGAGTGAATACAAGTATCCCCACTGAGTGTTTACCGAAAAAGGGGACTATTCCGTACTACTTTCAAACAGTCAAGTCAAATAAACAAACCAAGTCAGAATATCAAACTTTGGCAAACAATAGTTTTTTTCGTAAATAAAGTTGCAACAAATGAAATTAATAGTACTGTAAACAGTGTAAATGGATTAATAGATTTTACAAGTAATGACATTGACCAGTCAAACTTGAATAACTTTTGTGTGTTTCATCAAAACATTGGTGGTTTACTGAGTAAGTTGGACTTGTTAGAGGTAACACTAAGTGAGTTTGAACAGAGGAAACAGCGATTAGATGTGCTCTGTTTTACTGAGACTTTTGTAAAAAGAGGTTTAGATAATAATATAAAGCTGCTAAACTACAAGCTGGCATCATCATACTGTAGATCAAAGGGAAGAGGGGGCACAGCTATAGTAATTAGAAAAGATCTTGAGTGTAGACCAATTCCGTATTTATCAGATCTTTCCGCGGATTTTTGCTTTGAATGTTGTGGTATAGAGATTGTGGAAGCGAACTTAATTGTAGTTACAATTTACAGAATTCCGGAGCAAACTGTATCTCATATTAATACTTTCATTCAGAAACTTGAGAAAATGTTGACATACTTGACAAAGAAATATAAAAAAAAGAAAATACTTATTTGTGGAGACTGGAATATAAACATATTAAAAAACAATTCATTCTCTCAGGATTTGACAGGTACGCTTGCTAACTTTAATTGTGTAATGCACATACAATCTCCAACCAGAGTAAACTCTTGTATAGACCAAATTGCAACAAATATTCGAGAAGTCAAGCCGCATTTACACAAATTGTGTCTTTCCGACCACGAAACAGCACAAACTTTAAGCTTCAATGTAAAGAAAAGTAGATCGGTCTTGACTTGGTATGAATATAAAAGAGACTACTCTTTAGAAAATATAAATAAATTTAAGGAATGCTTAAACGCCCTATCGTTTTCAGAAGTGACAGGTGATGACGATTGTGAATCCGCTTTCACGATCTTTTACGAATTACTATGCCTATTTTATAATTTATGTTTTCCTGTTATTAAAGTTCAGATGAATAACAAACATAAAAAGGTTAAATGGCTCACTAAAGGCATTAAAAAGTCTTGTCAGTCTAAGCGCCAAAAATACATGGAGTCTAGAACTTATGGTGAACACAGAAAGATAAATATAGGAAAATATAAAATTTACAATAGTATTTTAAAAAGGTGTATATATAAATCTAAAAGAATTAGTAACTGTAACTATATCAAATCACAAAAGAATATATGTATGGCAACCTGGAAAACTATAACTGAAACTACCTCAAACAATGTTCACAATAATGACATTAACTTTTTACAATACAAAAATAATCAGTATAGTGATCCTCAAGAAATTTGCAACTCGTTTAATGATTATTTTACTGAATTACCAAATACGCAATCATCACAAAAAAATATAAAATCCGATATCCAAAATAATCCTTCTACAATATTTTTAAGGCCAACAGATGAAACGGAAGTCCATAGAATAATTATGTCTTTAAAAAATAGTAAAAGTAGTGGACATGATGATATCACCACAGGAATTATTAAATCGGTTGCTTGGGCTTTATCTCGGCCACTCTCACATATAATCAATCTATCTTTTGACCAGGGCATCTTTCCTAGTAAATTAAAGTTATCTAAAGTAAAACCGCTATTCAAAAAAGGTGACCGCACTGATCCCAATAACTATAGGCCTATAACTATAGTTCCTATAATTTCTAAGATCTTCGAGAAAGCTATGTACTGCAGAGTTGTAGAATTTCTGGATAAATATAATATCATAAAATCTGAGCAGTTCGGTTTCCGTAAGGGTCTATCCACTGAACTTGCTTGTTTTAATTTAGTTAAAATTCTAACTGAGTCATTAAATGAAAAAATGCCAATAATGTCTCTATTTCTTGATATGAGCAAGGCGTTTGATTTTGTTGAACATAAAAATTTGCTCCATAAGCTCGAAAAATATGGGATCAGAGGGAGAGCATATGATTGGTTTCAAAGTTATTTAATGTACAGACAACAGTACACAGAAATTGAACGAATAGAAAGGTCTAATAACAAACTGACAAAAAATAAATATAAATCACTATTACGAATTAACACTTCTGGAGTACCACAAGGTAGTATTTTAGGGCCAATGTTATTTTTAATTTATGTAAATGATCTCCCACAGGCTACAAATCAAAAATGCATATTGTTTGCGGATGACACAACCTTAATAGTTAAGTGCGAAAATGCTAACGAATACGAGTCAGAAATAAATAAAGCATTGACTGATGTTATCGAATGGATGAAGAATAATAATCTAAACATAAACTTTTCAAAAACGAACGCAATACAATTTAGGTCATATAAATCTAAACCCATTAAAATCAACATAAAACATAACAATATTCCAATTGAAGAGAAAACTAGTATTAAATTTTTAGGAATCCATATAGACCAACATTTAAATTGGAAAAATCATATTGATTCGATTTGTAAAAGACTTGATCGCTTTATTTTTGCTCTAAGGACATTAAGAAATACGGTTTCTTTAGAAGCTGCATTAACAGCTTACCATGGATATGTCTCCTCAGTATTAAATTATGGTCTGATTGTTTGGGGTCACTCTGTTGATGTGGAACGGGTATTTAAAATACAGAAAAAATGTATTCGAGCAATCACACATGCGAAGCCATTGGATAGTTGCAGACCTTTGTTCAAATATCTGAATGTGTTACCTCTTCCTTGCATGTACATACTTAAAGCATGTATGTTAACTAAAACACAGCCGGACTATTTTAAAAAGCTGACAGACATGACGGTTCGTACGCCTAGAGCCCTGTATAAAAACAGGTTGTACCAACCTCCATGTCATGCAGAAATTTATAAGCGCAATGCGTACAACATGAGCATAATGCTTTATAATAAACTTCCTGAACACATAAAAGTTCTACAAGGAAGACACTTTAAGAGAGAACTGCAGCAATGGCTAATGTCACACTGCTTTTATTCAGTAAAAGAATTTTTAGAGTGGAAATAGTTTGTTTGTGTTGCCTACTTGTAAAATTATATTTATACTAGCTCGGGGCGCCCGCTTCGCGGTCGCGCCCAGAGCTAGGTCGCTGCGCGACAGCGGCCGCTGTCAGGCTTCGCCCTCCGCGGCGCTCGGCCTCCGGCCTCGCTTACGCAGCTCGGCCTGCGGCCTCGCAAAATTTACATAGCTGGGTAGGACTGTCTGTGAGCGTGTCCTTTTCCTTTTTTAACGCCTGTGCGGGGCATGAGCGGAGTCCTAGTGCTTCGTACAGGGCCGCTGTCGGGCTTCGCCCTCCGCGGCGCTCGGCCTTCGGCCTCGCTAACGCAGCTCGGCCTGCGGCCTCGCCAAATCTTCATGGCTGGGTTGGACTGGTCGCGGCAATGTCCTTAATCTATTTGAAAGCCTGTACGGGGCATTAGCGGAGTCCTAGTGCTTTGTAAAAGGCCGCTGTCGGGCTTCGCCCTCCGCGGCGCTCGGCCTCTGGCCTCGCTGACGCAGCTCGGCCTGCGGCCTCGCAAAGTTACATAATCTGTGTTAAGTTTCTGTAGCAATGTCCTTATTCTTATTTGACTCCCGAGGGGGGCATCAGCGGAGTCCTGGTGCTTAGTACAAGGCCGCTGTCGGGCTTCGCCCTCCGCGGCGCTCGGCCTTCGGCCTCGCTGACGCAGCTCGGCCTACGGCCTCGCCAAGTAACTGGGTGTTCATTTTTGGTAGCAGTGTCCTTATTCCTTATAAACAGTTACATAAAAAAGTACTTTCTCTCTGTCCTGACCAATTAAAATGGGTAGAATTCGGTTCTGGCACTCGCCGGCCGCTGCCGCGGCACGCTCGCTTCGCTCGCTCGGCTCGTGCGTTTGTGGTCACAGTTCTAACATAACCTAAACTCACACAGAGTGATGCTCCCCGTGGGATTCGAACCCACAACCTCTGGGTTTTAGAGCCAAACAATGTGATTGAATTAATCATATAAGACCTTTTTGATACGTATTCGTAATGACCTTTTTCAAACACTTGAATATTTTCATACAAACTCGCTGTTCCATATAAAGCTCCAAGTCCAGTACAAAATGTATGGGGAAATCCCTTTGGTAGAATAAAATTTATTTTTAATTTTTTTCCAATCCGTATGGATTTTTACTAAAATTTGGGCTGAAATGAAAACAAAAGACGACATTTGACAGGTCCTCATACTTGCTTTTGTCCCGAAATCGATATTTCGATTTTTTACATTTTCCCCTAAATCTCCGAAATTACCCCGATAATGGGGTAAATTTATACACCATTTGTTAGGAAATGTCCGTCGCAACAACAAAGGTCATGCAACATTTTCTTCTAAAATACCTCCTTTCATCTTAAAAATCGATTTAAAAATTCTCGCAAACAAAAGATTTTCCAAAATGGCCGCTTGCTCGTCCGCCATATTGTTTGGAATTTTTCTCACATTTTTTCCTTAATGCTATTTAATTTTCACAAATAATAGATTTTACAGAGCTACTCTACGACCCATATTGGCCTCTCCAGAGACTCTCAAAGGGACCCCTTCCGAAAAAGTTTGAGCCTCCACAACTCCCTGTGTTGCCAGTTGCCGTTGATCAAAATAGTCAAATGTCATTCTGGGGTACACAATCTACTACGCCTGGGGAATATTTTTCGCGAAAAAGCTTTATTTCTATTTTCGACTTTTTTGGGGCATAAGTCAAAAACTACCAAAAACTTCCAAAATATTTTTTCATCTGGCAATACCTCACGCCAAAACTCATAACCGCCTAGTACATTTGAACTATTCTTTTGGTTCACCAACTGCCCGAAAAATCAATGTGTAAGTTTTGAAAACAATAAAATTTTACATTTTTTGTGACAGCTCGTCCGCCATCTTGAATTTCGCCAATCCCGTATTTTTCCCATATACTACACTATATACCGCATCGAACTGCATTTTTACTTTTTTTCTCTGTCCCACCCAGTCGGCTAAACAACTCGAGATAGAAGGCCGTGTCGAAAATTTTCATTTCGCCCTCACGCCCAGTGTTGCCAGGTGATTGTCAAATCTCTACCATGATGTCATTAGGGATCCCGGAAGACATGATTTCTCATACTCAGATTTTCTCCAAATGCCGTATTTCTAGTCGACCCTTTTTTGGGCCCTGTGGCAAAAACTACCAAAATCTCCCAAATCTTTTTTCCACGTAGCAATACTCGACACAGAGCCCCACCTTGCCGCTTTACAAAGCAACTCTGTAAAGTGTTGCCAAATCAGTCAAAACGGGCTTTGAAATTTTCGAAAAAAAGTACTTTTTGCAATTTTCTCTCCTGCGCGGTGGCCATCTTGAATTTTTGACAGCGCGTATTTTTCCCATAAACTACACCATAGACAGCGTCAAACCTCATTTTTACTTTTTTTCTACCGTCTATAACATGGCCCCGACAGCTCGTGAAAGGTGACGACATCCCAAAAATTTGTAAAATTCGCTACTCCCAGTGTTGCCAGCTCTCGTAGACGAAACTACCAGAAAGTCATTAGGGGCCCGCCGAACTATAGATTCGTAGCCCCGATTTTCCCCTAAATGCCCGATTTCGAATCGACCCTTTTTGGGCCCCTGGAGCGGAAACTACCAAAAACTACCAAAATATTTTTACGCCTGGCAACACTCGCCGCTAAGACATATACCCGCGCCTTACAACGTTTTCGCATAGAGTGTTGCCAAGTAGACGAAAAATCGATTTTAATTTTTTGCAAAAAAAAACTTTTTACAAATTTAGCCGCCAGCGCGTCCGCCATCTTGTTTATTTTTTGCCAATTTTTTTACTAAAACTACATCGTATACCGCATCGACGGCCATTAAAATTTTTAATCTGCGACGCATAGTGTTGCCAGAGGATTTTTTCAAAGCCGGCGAGGGCGAAAAATCGATTTTCTCCCGCCGTTCCCAGTGTTGCCAGGCGATTTCCAAAAAAATACCAGATGGCCACTCGGCACCGGGGTTGCCACCAAACTGCATACTCGGATTTTCGCCAGCTGTCAAAAAGTCATTTTCTACTAAATGTACCAAAAGTCCGAAAACTACTATGAACGTGGTAGATTTTTTTCCCACGTGGCAACACTCTGATAAATTACCCTCCAAAGGCGCGGGGACTCGTTCCCCTCTAGTGTTGCCATCAGTCAGAAATTTCGATTTGAAAAATTGCAAAAAAATTCTCAGCCAGTTTTTTTCCGCCAGCGCAGCCGCCATCTTGGATTTTTTTTATGTGTTGCCATACCCTATAAATTGACTACATTTCCAACACATCTCAAAAAAAATTACGAAATTATCTTTACCCAGACCAGAGATACGACCCCACCAAAAAGGGTCGATTTTTCAATTTTCGAGGCAAGATGGCGGCGCCGCCATTTTGTTTTTCTGACATTTTACTTTTTAAAGTCGAATCGTTTGCCACAGACTACACCCCTACCGAATCCCGTGCTCGTCCGATTGATAGTGACAGAGATTGAATAACCAACATGGCCGCCATCTTGGATTTTTTTTCGCACCTACCATAGACAAATTTCGATTGACGAGTTGTCCAAGTCCGCCATAGATCACGAGACGAAAAAGGGTCAGCAACACGCCGAAAAATGGCCCTGATCAGTGAGTCAGTCAGTGGTAATTTAGCTTTATATATAATAGACTAGCTCGGGGCGCCCGCTTCGCGGTCGCGCCCAGAGCTAGGTCGCTGCGCGACAGCAGCCGCTGTCGGGCTTCGCCCTCCGCGGCGCTCGGCCTTCGGCCTCGCTGACGCAGCTCGGCCTGCGGCCTCGCAAAATTTACATAACTGGGTTGGACTGTCCGTGAGCGTGTCCTTTTTCTTTTTTAACGCCCGAGAGGGGCATTGGCAGAATCCTAGTGCTTTGTACAAGGCCGCTGTCGGGCTTCGCCCTCCGCGGCGCTCGGCCTTCGGCCTCGCTAACGCAGCTCGGCCTGCGGCCTCGCAAAATTTACATGACTAAGGTGGACTGTCTGTGAGCGTGTCCTTTACTTTTTTAACGCCCGAGAGGGGCATTGGCGGAGTCCTAGTGCTTTGTACAAGGCCGCTGTCGGGCTTCGCCCTCCGCGGCGCTCGGCCTGCGGCCTCGCAAAGTTACATGATTAACGTTTATTTACCGTGGCAGTGTCCTTATTCCTTTTTAAACGCCCAAAGAGACATAAACTACGTCCTAGAGCTCCGTTCAAGGCCGCTCCGGATTTAGCCCTACGCGGCGATTGATGATTGATAGTAAATATACAAAATACTTTCTCTCTGTCTTGACCAAGTAAAATGGGTAGAATTCGGTTCTGGCACTCGCCGGCCGCTGCCGCGGCACGCTCGCTTCGCTCGCTCGGCTCGTGCGTTTGTGGTCGCAGTTCTAACATAACCTAAACTCACACAGAGTGATGCTCCCCGTGGGGTTCGAACCCACGACCTCTGGGTTTTAGGGCCAAATAATGTGTTTGAATTAATCACATAAGACCATTTTTGGTATTTGTAATAACGTTCTTTCAAACACTTGAAAATTTTCATACAAACTCACTGCCCTAATATAAAGCTCCAAGTCCAGTACAAAATGTATGGGGAAATCCCTTTGGTAGAACAAAAATTATCTTAAATTTTCTTCCAATCCGCACGGATTTTTACTAAAATTTGGGCTGAAATGAAAACAAAAGACGACATTTGACAGGTCCTCATACTTGTTTTTGTCCCGAAATCGATATTTCGACTTTTTACATTTTCCCCTAAATCTCCAAAATTACCCTGAAAATGGGGTAAATTTATACACCATCTGTTAGGAAATGTCCGTCACAACAACAAAGGTCATGCAACATTTTCTTCTAAAATACCTCCTTTCATCTTAAAAATCGATTTAAAAATTCTCGCAAACAAAAGATTTTCCAAAATGGCCGCTTGCTCTTCCGCCATATTGTTTAGAATTTTTCTCACATTTTTTCCTTAATGTTATTTAATTTTCACAAATAAAAGATTTTACACAGCTACTCTGCGACTCATATTGGCCTCTCCAGAGACTCTCAAAGGGACCCCTTCCGAAAAAGTTTGAGCCTCCACAACTCCCTGTGTTGCCAGTTGCCGTTGATTAAAATAGTCAAATGTCATTCTGGGGTACACGATCTACTACGCCTGGGGAATATTTTTCGCGAAAAGGCTTTATTTCTATTTTCGACTTTTTTGGGGCATAAGTCAAAAACTACCAAAAACTTCCAAAAAATTTTTTCATCTGGCAATACCTCACGCCAAAACTCGTAACCGCCTAGTACATTTGAACTATTCTTTTGGTTCACCAACTGCCCGAAAAATCAATGTGTAAGTTTTGAAAACAATAAAATTTTAAAATTTTTGTGACAGCTCGTCCGCCATCTTGAATTTCTCTGATCCCGTATTTTTCCCATATACTACACTATATACCGCATCGAACTGCATTTTTATTTTTTTTCTCTGTCCCACCCAGTCGGCTAAACAACTCGAGATAGAAGGCCATGTCGAAAATTTTCATTTCGCCCTCACGCCCAGTGTTGCCAGGTGATTGTCAAATCTCTACCATGATGTCATTAGGGACCCCGGAAGACATGATTTCTCATACTCAGATTTTTTCCAAATGCCGTATTTCGAGTCGACCCTTTTTTGGGCCTTGTGGCAAAAACTACCAAAATCTTCCAAATCTTTTTTCCACGTAGCAACACTCAACACAGAGCCCCACCTTGCCGCTATACAAAGCAACTCTGTAAAGTGATGCCAAATCAGTCAAAACGGGCTTTGAAATTTTCGAAAAAAAGTACTTTTTGCAATTTTCTCTCCTGCGCGGCGGCCATCTTGAATTTTTGACAGCGCGTATTTTTCCCATAGACTACACCATAGACAGCGTCGAACCTTATTTTTACTTTTTTCTACCGTCTATAACATGGCCCCGACAACTCGTGAAAGTTGACGACACCCCAAAAATTTCTAAAATTCGCCACTCCCAGTGTTGCCAGCTCTCGTCGACCAAACTACCAGAAAGTCATAAAGGGCCCGCAGAACTATAGATTCGTGGCCTCGATTTTCCCCTAAATGCCCGATTTCGAATCGACCCTTTTTGGGCCCCTGGAGCGGAAACTACCAAAAACTACCAAAATATTTTTACGCCTGGCAACACTCGACGCTAAGACACACACCCGCGCCATACAACGTTTTCGCATAGAGTGTTGCCAAGTGGACGAAAAATCGATTTTAATTTTTTGCAAAAAAAAACTTTTTACAAATTTGGTCGCCAGATCGTCCGCCATCTTGTTTTTTTTTTGCCAATTTTTTTACATAAACTTCATCATGTACCGCATCGATGGCCATTAAAATTTTTAATCTGCAACGCATAGTGTTGCCAGAGGATTTTTTCAAAGCCGGCGAGGGCGAAAAATCGATTTTCTCCCGCCGTTGCCAGTGTTGCCAGGCGATTTCCAAAAAAATACCAGATGGCCTTTCGGCACCGGGGTTGCCACCAATCTGCATACTCTGATTTTCGCCAGCTGTCAAAAAGTCATTTTCTACTAAATGTACCAAAAGTCCGAAAACTACTATAAACGTGGTAGAACTTTTTCCCACGTGGCAACACTCTGATAAATTACCCTCCAGAAGCACGGAAACTCGTTCCCCTCTAGTGTTGCCATCATTCAGAAATTTCGATTTGAAAAATTGCAAAAAAAATCTCAGCCAGTTTTTTTCCGCCAGCGCCGCCGCCATCTTGGATTTTTTTAATATGTTGCCATATCCTATAAATTGACTATATTTCCAACACATCTCAAAAAAAATTACGAAATTATCTTTACCCAGACCAGAGATACGACCCCACCAAAAAGGGTCGATTTTTCAATTTTTGAGACAAGATGGCGGCGCCGCCATTTTGTTTTTTTGACATTTTACTTTTTAAAGTTTAATCGTTTGCCACAGACTACACCCCCACCGAATCTCGTGCTCGTCCGATTGATAGTGACAGAGATTGAATGACCACCATGGCCGCCATCTTGGATTTTTTTTTCGCACCTACCATAGACAAATTTCGATTGACGAGATGTTCAAGTCCGCCATAGATCACGAGACGAAAAAGGGTCAGCAACACGCCGAAAAAAGGCCCTGATCAGTGAGTGAGTGAGTGGTAATTTAGCTTTATATAATATAGACTAGCTCGGGGCGCCCGCTTCGCGGTCGCGCCCAGAGCTAGGTCGCTGCGCGACAGCGGCCGCTGTCGGGCTTCGCCCTCCGCGGCGCTCGGCCTTCGGCCTCGCTGACGCAGCTCGGCCTGCGGCCTCGCAAAATTTACACGGCTGGGTTGGACTGTCCGTGAGCGTGTTCTTGTCCTTTTTTAACGCCTGTGCAGGGCATCAGCGGAGTCCTAGTGCTTTGTACAAGGCCGCTGTCGGGCTTTGCCCTCCGCGGCGCTCGGCCTACGGCCTCGCTGACGCAGCTCGGCCTGCGGCCTCGCCAAATTTTCATGACTGGGTTGGACTGGTCGCGGCAATGTCCATAATCCTTTTTAACGCCTGAGCGGGGCATCAGCGGAGTCGTAGTGCTTTGTGCAAGGCCGCTGTCGGGCTTCGCCCTCCGCGGCGCTCGGCCTTCGGCCTCGCAAAGTTACTTAACTGACGTTTATTTACCGTAGCAGTGTCCTTTTTCCTTTTTAAACGCCCAAAGAGACATAAATAAGTCCTAGGGCTTCGTTCAAGGCCGCGCCGGACTTAGCCCTACGCGGCGATTGATGATTGATAGTAATTATACAAAATACTTTCTCTCTGTCTTGACCAAGTAAAATGGGTAGAATTCGGTTCTGGCACTCGCCGGCCGCTGCCGCGGCACGCTCGCTACGCTCGCTCGGCTCGTGCGTTTGTGGTCGCAGTTCTAACATAACCTAAACTTACACAGAGTGATGCTCCCCGTGGGATTCGAACCCACGACCTCTGGGTTTTAGAGCCAAACAATGTGTTTGAATTAATCACATAAGACCATTTTTGGTACGTATTCGTAACGTTCTTTCAAACACTTGAAAATTTTCATACAAACTCACTGCCCCAATATAAAGCTCCAAGTCCAGTACAAAATGTATGGGGAAATCCCTTTGGTAGAATAAAATTTATTTTTAATTTTTTTCCAATTCGCACGGATTTTTACTAAAATTTGGGCTGAAATGAAAACAAAAGACGACATTTGACAGGTCCTCATACTTGCTTTTGTCCCGAAATCGATATTTTGATTTTTTACATTTTCCCCTAAATCTCCAAAATTACCCCGAAAATGGGGTAAATTTATACACCATCTGTTAGAAAATGTCCGTCGCAACAACAAAGGTCATGCAACATTTTCTTCTAAAATACCTACTTTCATCTTAAAAATCGATTTAAAAATTCTCGCAAACAAAAGATTTTCCAAAATGGCCGCTTGCTCGTCCGCCATATTGTTTGGAATTTTTTTCACATTTTTTCCTTAATGCTATTTAATTTTCACAAATAATAGATTTTACAGAGCTACTCTACGACCCATATTGGCCTCTCCAGAGACTCTCAAAGGGACCCCTTCCGAAAAAGTTTGAGCCTCCACAACTCCCTGTGTTGCCAGTTGCCGTTGATCAAAATAGTCAAATGTCATTTTGGGGTACACAATCTATAACGTCTGGGGAATATTTTTTGCGAAAAGTCTTTATTTCTATTTTCGACCTTTTTGGGGCATAAGTCAAAAACTACCAAAAACTTCCAAAATATTTTTTCATCTGGCAATACCTCACGCTTAAACTCATAACCGCTTAGTACATTTGAACTTTTCTTTTGGTTCACCAACTGCCCGAAAAATCAATGTGTAAGTTTTGAAAACCAGAAAATTTTAAAATTTTTGTGACAGCTCGTCCGCCATCTTGAATTTCTCTGATCCCGTATTTTTCCCATATACTACACTATATACCGCATCGAACTGCATTTTTACTTTTTTTCTCTGTCCCACCCAGTCGGCTAAACAACTCGAGATAGAAGGCCATGTCGAAAATTTTCATTTCGCCCTCACGCCCAGTGTTGCCAGGTGATTGTCAAATCTCTACCATGATGTCATTAAGGAGCCCGGAAGACATGATTTCTCATACTCAGATTTTCTCCAAATGCCGTATTTCGAGTCGACCCTTTTTTGGGCCCTGTGGCAAAAACTACCAAAATCTCCCAAATCTTTTTTCCACGTAGCAACACTTGACACAGAGCCCCACCTTGCCGCTATACAAATCAACTCTGTAAAGTGTTGCCAAATCAGTCAAAACGGGCTTTGAAATTTTCGAAAAAAAGTACTTTTTGCAATTTTCTCTCCTGCGCAGCGGCCATCTTGAATTTTTGACAGCGCGTATTTTTCCCATAAACTACACCATAGACAGCGTCGAACCTCATTTTTACTTTTCTTCTACCATGAATAATATTGCTTCGACAACTCGTGAAAGTTGACGACACCCCAAAAATTTGTAAAATTCGCCACTCCCAGTGTTGCCAGCTCTCGTCAACCAAACTACCAGAAAGTCATAAAAGGCCCGCAGAACTATAGATTCGTGGCCCCGATTTTCCCCTAAATGCCCGATTTCGAATCGACCCTTTTTGGGCCCCTGGAGCGGAAACTACCAAAAACTACCAAAATATTTTTACGCCTGGCAATACTCGACGCTAAGACACGCTCCCGCACCATATAACGTTTTCGCATAGAGTGTTGCCAAGTGGACGAAAAATCGATTTTAATATTTTGCAAAAAAAAACTTTTTACAAATTTGGTCGCCAGCTCGTCCGCCATTTTGTTTTATTTTTGTCAATTTTTTTACTAAAACTACATCATATACCGCATCGACGGCCATTAAAATTTTTAATCTACGACGCATAGTGTTGCCAGAGGATTTTATCAAAGCCGGCGAGGGCGAAAAATCGATTTTCTTCCGCCGTTGCCAGTGTTGCTAGGCGATTTCCAAAAAAGTACCAGATGGCCACTCGGCACCGGGGTTGCCACCAAACTGCATACTCGGATTTTCGCCAGCTGTCAAAAAGTCATTTTCTACTAAATGTACCAAAAGTCCGAAAACTACTATGAACGTGGTAGATTTTTTTCCCACGTGGCAACACTCTGATAAATTACCCTCCAAAGGCACGGGGACTCGTTCCCCTCTAGTGTTGCTATATGTCAGAAATTTCGATTTAAAAAGTTGCAAAAATTTTGTCCGTCGGTTTTTTCCCGCCAGCGCCGCCGCCATCTTGGATTTTTTTAATATGTTGCCATATCCTATAAATTGACTATATTTCCAACACATCCCAAAAAAAAGTATGAAATTATCTATGCTCACCACAGAGTTGGAGCCCCCCAAAAAAGGGTCGATTTTTCAATTTTCAACCCAAGATGGCGGCGCCGCCATTTTGTTTTTCTGACATTTTACTTTTTAAAGTCGAATTGTTCGCCACAGACTAAAACTCTGAAAAGTTTGAAAGCTCTAGGACCAATAGTGACAGAGATGCAAACACCAACATGGCCGCCATCTTGGATTTTCGGAAAAAAAAATAAAAATTTCCAGATTGATTGGCGAAATGTCCACGACCGTAGAACATCACTTTTTGAAAAAATGCTGGCATCACTGCGAAAAAAGGCCTTGATGAATCAGTGAGTCAGTGGTAATTTAGCTTTATATAATATAGATGTATTATGTTAATAATTAGTGATGTAAGTTTTATTGTTCTTTATTATTTTTTTTCTTCTTATTATTTTATTTTGTGTGTGTAATTTGCATACCAATGATTTGGTGTATGTTTGTTCCATTTTATGTAACAGCATTAGCAAATAAATGATTCTGATTCTGATTCTGATTCTGATTAAATCATGTCCACTAAAATATTACAAGATACATACCACACAACTGACTCCATGTGTGTGTCCAGGGAACTCAGCAATCTGCACTGCCCCAGACGCTGTAGGATCCTGCAACATAATAACAGATTGAATTAATATAAAAGTTTATACTTTTGTAGAGCATAATGGATCTTCCACTCGAATGGGCCGCTTGACTAGAGAAATACCTCCACCGTACTGAAGATCACAGTGTAGGAGCACTTCATAACCGTTATGCTATGTAAGATCTCCAAGGGAGAGAGAAGCAACGATTTGGATACCCAATTATAGCCTAGTGTCTCCTATAGCCTAGTGTCTTCTACAGCCTCCTGTAGCCTAGTGTCTCCTGTAGCCTAGTGTCTCCTGTAGCCTAGTACCGACCTGCAGGTCCCTCACGCGCACGGCGGGCGCGTGGCCGCACTCGCCCGTGGCCAGGTAGCGCCCGTCGGCGGAGAACGCGACGCAGCTCACGCTCTTGCGCGACGCGTTCACCACGTGCGTCTGCCTGTTCTTACTCACCTTGTCGACCAAGTCCAACAGTGTCTCCGAGACGCCTAGTGTCTCCTGTAGCCTAGTGTGTCCTGTAGCTAAGTGTCTACTGTAGCCTAGTGTCTCCTGTAGCCTAGTGTCTCCGGTAGCCTAGTACCGACCTGCAGGTCCCACACGCGCACGGCGGGCGCGTGGCCGCACTCGCCCGTGGCCAGGTAGCGCCCGTCGGCGGAGAACGCGACGCAGCTCACGCTCTTGCGCGACGCGTTCACCACGTGCGTCTGCCTGTTCTTACTCACCTTGTCGACCAAGTCCAACAGTGTCTCCGAGACGCCTAGTGTCTCCTGTAGCCTAGTGTGTCCTGTAGCTAAGTGTCTACTGTAGCCTAGTGTCTCCTGTAGCCTAGTGTCTCCGGTAGCCTAGTACCGACCTGCAGGTCCCACACGCGCACGGCGGGCGCGTGGCCGCACTCGCCCGTGGCCAGGTAGCGCCCGTCGGCGGAGAACGCGACGCAGCTCACGCTCTTGCGCGACGCGTTCACCACGTGCGTCTGCCTGTTCTTACTCACCTTGTCGACCAAATCAACAGTGTTTCCGGGACGCCTAGTGTCTCCTGTAGCCTAGTGTGTCCTGTAGCTAAGTGTCTACTGTAGCCTAGTGTCTCCTGTAGCCTAGTATCTCCGGTAGCCTAGTACCGACCTGCAGGTCCCACACGCGCACGGCGGGCGCGTGGCCGCACTCGCCCGTGGCCAGGTAGCGCCCGTCGGCGGAGAACGCGACGCAGCTCACGCTCTTGCGCGACGCGTTCACCACGTGCGTCTGCCTGTTCTTACTCACCTTGTCGACCAAATCCAACAGTGTTTCCGGGACGCCTAGTGTCTCCTGTAGCCTAGTGTGTCCTGTAGCTAAGTGTCTACTGTAGCCTAGTGTCTCCTGTAGCCTAGTATCTCCGGTAGCCTAGTACCGACCTGCAGGTCCCACACGCGCACAGCGGGCGCGTGGCCGCACTCGCCCGTGGCCAGGTAGCGCCCGTCCGCGGAGAACGCGACGCAGCTCACGCTCTTGCGCGACGCGTTCACCACGTGCGTCTGCCTGTTCTTCCGCACGTTGTATAGGACCACTGTGCATCTGGAAAGAGATGGAGATATATTAGGCTTTTTTACCACGTAGAAGGCGCTCAAGCCAATAGCACGCCCAAAGGTGCGCGTTTACCGTCACCTTTGCAAAATCAGACGCAAATTTTGACCAGAATTTTTGGCAAGAAAATTGGATGCTGAGTTCATGGTCAGGTAGTTAACCGACTCGACCAACGAGTAGTTATATTCACACCTTTTTAATTTTCGCAATCGCCTGCAATAACTGAATTTTCTATATTAGAAATTATTATAAGTATTGGACAAAGATCGGGACAATGCGCTCGTAAAACAGCTTTTAAACTGTCAAAAAAAGGACGTTCTCAATTCGGGTGATATGATTTTTTTTGTACTCGTAGTATGTACACCGATTACTCGGAGGTTTCTCTGATTCGCTTTGTTCAAAATAAAATTTGGTCCATAATAATTTTATTTAGTTTACAACCGAGCAGTTTTTATTTATGATCTTTCGATTAGCGCGACACTAAAAAGTGTAAAATAAAAAATACACTTAAAAATACCGACCTCAAAAACGAAATAATTAGATCTGGCATGTTATTTTTCAAGTCGGTGTCGTTTACATCGGTTCGAGGGATAGGCTTTTTAAAACTATTTCTTCCAATCAATCGTACCCAAATATTCCTTCTTTACCGACACTGTATATAGGGGACCATATGATTGAGTCATAACGGAAGGGGATATGACACACCTCCAGGGTCAACGACCGGGAGTACCGTTCGGACGACATTGTTTTTTCGTCATTAAACCCGTCATTGTGTGGTGATTGCCAGGAACAATTCAGTGAACCGTTAAGGACAGTATTGTACATGTAGGAGTAAAATAGGTGATGAAATTATATACAAATAAAAAGGTTTGCGTAGGCAACAGAAAGAAAGGATATTTATTGCCCTAACAAAAAGAAAAAATTATGCATTACATTATACAGTATGACAGGAAATGCGAGGGACATAATTTAAACCCCAAATAGTTCATGCTTCCATATAACAAAATAAGTATAAATCAATAAAAACTCTGGTAAATACCTGTCAATAACCTTAGTCGAAACCTGAAAATCCGCGTAACGTGCGTGCACTCTTCCCTTCACAGTACCTATTTCGTGCACTCATTCATTACTCAAATTATTGTACTCGCGTACAATTTGAGTTTGGGACGTAACCGGCCGCTCAGCACACGGGATTTTTAGGTAGTTCATGCATACATAAATTATTACGATAATTATGAAAAAAATTAAGGATATATTTTTTATAGCGAATTGGACTCTAAATCTGATTCTGAACACTCTCCTTAAATATGTCCCTCAGGTTACCTAACACGCTGTATAATATGGAACATAAGGAAACACTTAATATGTTATTAGCAATAAGTCCGCCTATGGTCCGCCTACATTGTATCATCCAATTTTGTAACATATTTTTCTTTTACAATTTTGTGCAATAAAGAGTATCTATTTATCTATCTATCAATGTTTTCCTTGACCATATTACTATGAATGCAACGTCTTGTCTGAATGTTGTTTAAAACCGGCAAGAAACTCTATTTCTTTATTTATTTATTTACTGTTATCAATCGCCAAAATTTGCATGCACGCAGCCCACGATGGTAAGCGGTCACTGCGGCCTATTCCATTGAGCGACACTAGCCAGGAAGCGTCGCTCAATGTGCCGTCACACTGCTCTTATCTTCGAGCCTTCGATTTTAAGTGCTGTTACAGTAAGCTTCTATGATCTTCAATATTAATTGTTCCTACATTAATATTGACGGAACACAGTTAATTCAACGGCTACATGCGAACTCGGGGCGCGCGGCTTAATTGTATCGATTTAAGGTGCGACCGCCGCGCCCGAGGGCGAGGTTGGCCGCAAGTCATTTTTAGAGTTCTGCAGTGAAATTAGTTTAAAACGAAAGCCGCCTAGCTAAAGGGGTTTGAAGATTTTGGCCTTCCTACGCGTCCGACATTTTGTTTTTTTTTTCAAAATAGCGTTTACCTAAAATTGTATCAAAAATCGATACCTTATATTAATACAATAATAATACCTATGTTATAAGACAAAAACTCGTAAAGTGTCAAATTTTAAAGAGCAACCAAAATAAAGTTTCTTTATTTTGAGGTTTTTTTTCTCAAGTTATAGTTCACATAAAATTCATTCAAAAATAGATACCTGATATAAATACAAACATAAAATGTCATTAGACGAAAACCCGTGAAGTTTCACGTTTTAAAGATATAAGCAACTAAAGTTCTTTATTTAAAGTTTTTTTTTCACAAGTTATAGTAATAATGACATCTTATGACATTTTATGTTTGTATTGATGTCAGGTATCCATTTTTGAATGAATTTAATGTGATTTGACACAAAAAAAATCTTAAAATAAAGAAGTTAGACTTTAGTTGCTAAGACCAAAGAGGGCTTATGCGAGTCTGGCCCGTGTGCGGCGTCCTTTTGGTGTTTCAATGTTTGATTCTATCAAAGTGACCTGTGCGGAACCAATATTGACAATAGGCTCACACTTAACCATTTACAAGTTCATTCCCTTACCCTTGAGAGTTATTTGGCTTAAACACGAAACAGGTATTACCTTTTATTTATAGGTTAACTTAAATAGCTTGTTTCCAACTTTTTACATTTAGCTAAGCATCACATTAATTTATATCACACCGTTGGGCATAGGATTCCATTATTGAAATTAAATCATCTTTACAATTCTTGATCTTTGATCGCCTCTGTAGAACAATCAGGTATAAAACCCGGAGCTCGTGGGTTAGTCGAAATTAGGAGGTTTTGTGTCTGGCTAGCTACCAACACCCGCAGGTGAAATCTGCCGCCATATTATGGCTATGTTTCAGCAGTAATAATGTGAGAGCCAGTACACTTGAAATCAAAGGCTCGAAGATCAGATTATCCTACAGTGAGCACATTGAGCGACGCTTCCTGGTAAAGTGTCCCTCAATGGAATAGACCGCAGTGACCGCTTACCATCAGGTGGGCTGCGTGTCTGTCTGCCAACTGATGTAGTATAAAAAAAAGATCGTGACAGAATTAAAAAACAGAAATAAAAGAAACTAAGCTCAATGTAATGCAATCAAGGTCGCCATTTTGCACTCTGCATAACTGTCAGTCGGCCATTACGTGCGGAAGTGACGTAAGAGTTCGATGACCCCGCTCATTTACTGTGGTAAAATTTGATGAGATCGATTGTCGAGTGGAAGGTATTTTTGACGTCACCAATGGACAGATATTGAATTTAAATGATTGATTACTATTGTTGTATAATATGGAAGTACAATAGCGAATTTGGTCGGGACCAAATTCAGCACCATAGCCGCAGGCTAGCAAGACTTGAGGCCGTATGGAGGACTCGGGATTAAAGACAGTAACATAAGAAAAACTATAATAATAATATTATAAATGCGAAAGTAACTCTGTCAGACAAATAAAAAATCTATAGAAAATTACGTAACGAAAGTTAACCAAAATTCAGCTCTCAAGGATGGCAACACTCGAGACTTACTTGAAAAGCAATTTAAATGGAAGTATATACGAAATATCACAAGTTTTTGAGGGAAGGAAATATCTTAAAATAGAGTATACTGCGGTCGAGAACAGTGAAGCAACTTTAAAATAAAAACGACAATAGTGACAATTTCTTCCTGGCTGCCAATTTTTATAGCGAGTCGATTTTCTTTTTTTATGTTATCCAACAAGCTTGGCGGCATTGATCAATCAAAAGAGTGCAATTTTCTGGGTATTTCGTAATCTTCCTGTTTGGATTATAACTCGTTAGTAGTAGAAAATAATTGGATGTTGACAGCCCAGAATAGAACTCAAGGGTTCAAGAAGGCTTACACCAAACTGGTTAGAGGTTTGGTAAGATGATGATAAAGATGACTAATGCACAAGTAAGCGCGCAAAAACAAAAAGGTGGACTCCATATTCCATCACTCTTCGGTCATTTTTTTTATTGCAATGTGTAACAAGACGAGCAGATCGTACACCTGATGGTTCAGTGCCAAACAGTAACTAAGCAGTTACTGTCTGGCACCGCCCTGCGCCCGCTACACCGAGACGACAGTTATTAGGTCTCATGTACCCAGTAATTACACTAGCTTCAGTGCCCTTTTGCCGAAAGACAGAAGTGCTTGGCACATATCTATTTCACGGGAAAATATCTGGCACTGCGGTGGTACCCACCTAGACGGCCCAGTACAGGAACCTACCACCTGGTAAAATCCTGGTCATGTCAGACTGCTGTCCTACCTCGTTGAGAAAGTGAGGAAAAAGAGAGAGCACCTTTTGTGCACCAATTGGTTTATAGTAAAGATTGGCCGCCGTTACGTAGCCGAAAATGTAGTTAGGAGGACATTATTATTTATAACATCACTGGTAAACCTCAGAGAGAAAATTTTCTTTGTTCTGTGGGTAAACCTCTATTGACTGTAGACCGCTTCAAAGAAGGCCAAAAGGTAGGCAATTTCCTAAAATACCAACCGCCCTGCGGATATGACTGGCGCGAAGCGCGTTTATCGACGTTGTTAACGTTTAATCTCGGAAATACATTGCACTGCCGTCTATAAGAAAAAAGGCCACTAAATGACATTTGACCATTTTTCACTTTTTAATATCACTATATTTAAAAAAAAATTCTCTATCGATCTATCTAGGAACGGTTATTCTATCTTTCACCGTTTCCAAGATATTTTTTTTAAAAAAGCAGCTAAACACAGAAATAATGTATTTTACATCGCTTAAAGGTGGCAAAACAGCTTTACTAGATTAGAAGGTAGCTAAATTACTTTAACGTTTGGATCGTCTGAACAATTTTACTATCAATGCTTAGCTAAAAAACAGTTCTAATTTTGCAAGAAGCTAAAAGGCAGCAAAGTATTTTTAGCGGCTTTCTAGCTTGGTAAGGTTCAAGTATAAAGAACCTTGCTTAAATGAATAAAAAGCGGCAAAGCTCTCTTAAATAACTAAAAGGCAGTTAGAATCATTTAGCGGCCTTTAGGCTTTGCATTGTTTCTACTTTTACAATAAATAAACTAGTATAAAAATCCATGTTAGTCAGTACGCAAAGTAAAATACATAATTTTTACAAAGCTTTGCTTAACAAAGAAGCTGTTAAATAGCAGTACATCGCTAAAAAGCGGCAAACTCACAAGCCCCCGCACCCCTTATAACGGGCACGCTAGGCTGGCGGGGTGCGGCTGTTTAGGGAAAAATAAACTATACACGGATGAGGAAGTTCGCTGGTGTCGCGTTTCCCGCTAAAATCGTCACTCGACATGGCGGGAAGGTTTCCAAGGTACGTATTTTATTTAATTAACGAAGTTATTCAAAAAAAATTATAGCTTATAATTGGATTTCTTTTTGTTTACTGCAAAATAGTATCGAGCGAGATCGACAAGCAGGCGGCTTATGTTCTTGAGTCAAGCTAGCCGTAAAATTTTTCTATGAGCTAGCCACTATGAATTGAAAACTGAATGCAGTCGAACAATATAATATTATTTATCTACATCCATACCCTAATATGTCTATTTTATAGTCAGGATCGATGAGCAAACGCCCTATATTTAGATATGAGTATCTGTTGCTGTATCTTAATGTTTACATTTTAGTATCGGTAACCGATACCTTAATTACGTTCAAATTTCTAACGTCTTCTTAAAAAGTAAAAATTAATAGGTTTTTTCGATTATCGAATTAGTCGATTAGTAATTTTATGTTCCATTCCTATACATTTAATTCGATGCTGAAATTATAACAATCGATTTGAGAATCGAAATCAACTCGAGTCTAGATTGTTTATGGATTTTAAAAACTACAAACGTCAGTCATTATGTCAGTACTAACTTTTACATACAGATTATGTTGGTAACTAGGGCGTTTGCTGATCTATCCTGACTATAAAATAGACATATTTTCATTATGAATGAAGATAAAGTTATGTATGTGACTGTACATAATTAGGCATTAAAATACTCATGTCATTCGTATTTTAATGACCCTCATTATGCAACAGCCACATAAATAACTATTCGTTCCTCAGTCAGATAAGACGTATTTTTAAATATAAATTAGGTACCTTAACAAAGTTAATTTACTTATTTACGTTGGATTTTTGAGGTCCATTATTTACGTTGAAGTACGGTATGTTTGCTCGAATTAATACATTATTTCACAGCTTATTAACGACAGACCTAATTGAACGGCCTTATTGGGGCAGTAGCTAAGGAATGTTGCTTTTGAATGGTGTGATTTGGTGTATTTCTTTTAAATTATTTACTTACTTAACTTACCGTAACTGATATAAGAATAAATTAATAACTTATAAGTGGTTTATGTAACACGAAACAAAACCAAGTTAATTCTGAAATTTCTGATAGTCAACATTCAAGTATTAATTCGAAAGACCACAAATTTTAAGGTGTTAATGAAAGAGTATACTGATTCTCTTATGTTGTGTAATGATTTTCTTTAATATCAAGGAAGAAGAATAACTTTTTTAAATATTGGACAACATCACATACATTGATCTGGCCCCAAAGTAAGTAACGTAAGCACTTGTGTTATGGGTATCAGAAATATATACTTAAATACAAATAAACATCCAGACACAGAACAAAAACAAATGTTCATCACATAAGTCTTTGTCCTGGGTGGGATTCAAACCCACGACCCCTGGCGCATAAGGCAGGGTCACTACCAAATGCGCCATCGGGCCACTCAAGCCTATTTACTTCGTCTTTTCAGAGTTCATTTTCAGCCCTACGCGTAGTAAAGCTTGGCTTAGGTCGCTAAGCATATTCTTAACCTGCTCAGATGACTGTGCGAGGATCACGATGTCATCCGCAAAACGGAGGTGACTCAAACTCGGTCCACATTTATACCTTTATATTTCCAGTTCAAAGTTTGAAGACGTCTTCGAGTGCATTAGCAAAGCTTTGGTGATATTACATTGGCGTACGCCACTTTAATTAGGGATAGTTGTAGTACTACCTTGGACTTGGACAGACATAGTCGCTGACTGGTATAGGTTTTTCAGCAGGTAGATGTATCTATAGGGGTGTTGGCCCAAAAGGAGAGCGGGAACGAGGATGAGTCGTGTGCGCCTGGTGTAGCGCAATCGTCAACACCGAGTGGACCAAATGTGGTTACCGCACGCGAGTACGGTCTTAGGCCCAGGATTTGTTGTAAAAACCTTAGTCAACACCGCAACGCTGTAGTGAATCAAAGACAACTCAGTGTTCTACCCAGTCGAACGCTTTTTTGTAGTCTTAGAATGCAAGGTAAAGAGGTTGGTTAAACTCGCTGTTTTTCTGTATCACCAGCTGCCTTAGCGTGAATATGTGGTCTAACGTGCTGAAACCACTTCTAAATCCCACTTGCTCTTTAGATTGGTGTTAATAGGAAGAATACTCGTACTTTATAAATTTGACTTAGTAGTGGTAGCGTCTACTTTGAAGGTTTTGTGAAAAAATAAATGATGATTTTGCTAGCCTAAATAGCAGTTATATGAAAGGGTTTGATAATTTACCGCTTTTTAGCTATGCACAACTGTAATAAAAGTTATTAATAAATAAAATTAAAGCAGTTAAGCCACATAAACTTGGCTAAAAGGCGGCTATGTGTAGTTAGCCGCTTTATTGCTATGAATAAGATCAATATAACTGCTTTATAGTTATGTAAATGTGGCTGTTTTCAAAAAATTCACAACTATAAAGCAGTTAAAACCTTTTAGCCGCCATTTAATTTTGTACACCTTAAGTTATTTTTAAAAGTTTACAAAATTGAGGGGAAAATATGTGTTTAGTTTAAAGAATACTAGCCTTCCGCCCGCGGCTTCGCCCGCGTGAACTATAGGACGTTATCCCGCGGGAATATCTTGTAAATTGTAGCCTATGTGTTATCCTTATGTATAAGCTATATTATTGGAAAGTTTCATTAAAATCAATTCAGTAGTTTTTACGTGAAAGAATAACAAAAGTTCATCCATCCGCTCCCCGGCGGCCGGTACCGCCGCAACCGCTATGTCCCTGCATTTTAAATCTGTAATATCTTCGAAACTATTCATTTAAATTACATGATGTAAGGGGCCATATTGATCTATATTACATGCACAATTTATTTATGGTACTTTATTGGATAAGGATTAATACTGTACTGCTTAAAATCACTTTTTCGTAAATAAGCCATTATTTTATCGTAATAAGTAAAGGAAAATGGTTATTGTGGGTTATCCCTAAGAGATAGACATATACCATCGCGGACTTTTTTGTAAAACTTTTTAAGGTGTACAATAGTGTAGTACATTATTTTGATCTATCTCGTAGGGTTCAGCCAGCGTTTGCAATGTAAGCGCAAAAAAATGCGATTATTTACGACCTTAAATTAAAAACCTCTAAAATTATCAGTGTTTCTCTACTATATTATGCATGTATTATACATATAAACCTTCCTCTTGAATCAGTCTATCTAATGAAAAAAACCGCATCAAAATCCGTTGCGTAGTTTCAAAGATTTAAGCATACAAAGGGACATAGGGACAGAAAAGCGACTTTGTTTTATACTATGTAGTGATTACCAATTGTCTAAATCAACAAATTTCATGTGAAAGTTGACAAAAAGACCTTTCTTTTGGTGTATGACACACATTTGTACATACTTTTATTAAGGAGTAGCATCGATTTGAAAATTTTGCCGCTTATTTGCTCAATAACTCAAAAGTAGTTTTTGTCATTTAGCGGCCTTTTAGTTTATAGACGGCAGTGCAGATGTCTTTGACATGTGTCGCAGTAGCAAAGAAGGCCGCTATGTAAGATGTTGCGGGTTCGGTACTCGAAAATTACTGACAATGTAATCAGTCGATTTTTCGAAGTTTCAAATACTGGATCGAACCTCTTTTTCAGTCGCCAATATTTTTTGAGAAATCCCAGATCCTACTAATATTATAAATGCGAAAGTCTGGATGTTTGGATGTTTAGATGTTTGTTTGTTCCTCAATCACGCCTAAACGGCTGAACGGATTTAGATGAAATTTGGCACACGTATAGTTTATAACCCGGATTAGGACATAGGCTATTAAATTCCTACTAGAAACGTCTCATTCACTGTTGGAAAGCTACACTATCCCCGGTGAACATAGGGTACTTTTGATCCCGGAAATGTGGGGGGAAAGGGGGATATTTGAAAAACGAGATTACGCGCGGGTGAAACCGCGGGCGGTAGGCTGGTAATTGAATAAATTTGAGGCTCGTGCTGTGACAGTGATGGTAAGCGGTCACTGCGGCCTATACCATGTGTGTCACCAGTTCACCACTTAACGTGCTGCCAGACTGTGGACTCATCTGATCTTCGAGCCTATGACTACTAACCCATGATTTCGAGTATACTGGCTCCCACATTAATATTTCCGGAACATAGTCACAGCTGTTATGGCATCAGATTTCACCTGTGGGGTGGTAGCTAGCCAGTCTGACCCAGAAAAAGCCCTACAACCAGATCCAAGGCGGGAATCGTACCAACGACCTCCGTGTTTTTATACCCGAGCGGCTTAGCCACTGTTCCACGGAGGCGGTCAAGTAACATTTAGTTTTTTTTTTAACTTATTCAATAAAATTAATTCACCATCAGTTTGACGGCTCAAATTAGAAAACCCAATTGCTATTGCGAAAAAAAGTTACGTAAGCTACCACAGATGTTTATCAAAAGTTATACTTGCCGGAAAACAGATTATATAACCGTATCGCATGAAACTTATTACCTAAATGGAGGTTGCTACCTAAGGTCAGATCTAGGCAGGTCTAGGTCAATGTTAAGTTAGTATAAGGCCAAGTATAATTGCAAATACTGTTCAGAATAACGTTTAATGCCCATTTGGTGTATTAGTTTTATTACCTGGCAGAGATCTTGAGGGTGTGGATTCAATGTAAAGCCTGACCAAAAAAAATAAAAAAACTGCTCTGGAGGCACTACATTAGCTATGGTTAATAGCAATACTTGGTTGCTATGGTTATACTCACAATCAAAGAAATACAGACAACCCACGGTTGACAATTAACATCACACTTTGACAGACAGCAATAATGAATTACATCTTATTGTTTTTTTATTTGATTGTTGCCACTTGAACAAATTAGGTTCCAATATTTTTCCGCAGTATGGCGAGGTTTTAATGGTCGGGCTTTATACACATGTTAAAATAAGAGCCAGCAACGTGGCAGTACATTGAGCGACGCTTCCTGGTAAAGTGTCTCAATTAAATTGAGTAAAAGCTCAATTGGAGGGAATGGTCTTAGCAGAATGAAGAACCTTTTTTCGCTGCCAACTTTATCTTTTCATTTAAAATTACTGGCACTCTTTTGGTAGGTATTAAAATTGATTATGACCTTAGAGTATACATAAGCATAGCTTGCATATGTATACTCTAAGATTATGACGCAGTTGCAGTTTACTATAGGATAGATATTTTTTTTATGTAATAGGGGGGCAAACGAGCAAGTGGGTCACCTGATGTTAAGTGATCACCGCCGCCCATAAGCACCCGAGACCCCCTTAGGGTCACAGGCGCGTTGCCCGCCTTTAAGGGTGGAATATGCTCGCTCGTATTGGCTTGGAAACACCGCTGCGGGAAGCTGGTTCCATAGAGCAGTCGTGCGCGGCAGAAAATGTCTGCAGAAACGTACGGTAGTTGATCGCCACTCGTCCAGGTGGTTTGGATGAAAGTTGAAACTGCATTTTGTGGCGGGTTGTACGGTGGTGGAATTTAGCAGCAGGAATCAAACCAAATAATTCCTCGGAACACTCTCCAAAAACAGATAAAAACGACGACTCATTTGATTTAATAGTAAGAGGTCTATATTAAAACCAAAGGGGTTCCATCCCCCGATCGATAATCTCAAGTCTGTATGTATTTTCGCATCGGTCTGTTTCTATCTACAATACGAATATCCATATATATAAAAGAAAGTGGTGTTAGTTACAACTATTTATAACTCAAGAACGGATAAACCGATTTGGCTGAAAATTGGTGAAGAGGTAGCTTAGAACCAGGAGATTAACATAGGATACTTTTTATCCCGGAAAGGGGGGGATAGTTGAAAAAGGAAATTACGCGCGGGTGAAACCGCGAGGGCGACCGCTAGTATTAATTAAAAAAAGTATTAAATCACCCGTTCTTTATCACCCATACCACAGGATTTTCTAATTGACGGCGTGTAAGGGGACACCAGAGGGATCGCCCATGTTTAGCTACCTATACCTATCGCCAGTCTGGCAGTAGTAGGACTAGTAAAAACATGGTAGTGTGGCGACGCCTACGCCCGATCAACAGACATCAAGCAACTCGCCACTTTCAGTTCTACCAACTGATGACAGAAGGCGCTGACTTACGAACACAAATTAGTATGGGATCCTGCATCGCGCTAGCAGAGTTATTTCAGCCCGCTAGCATATATACAACAAACCAAAGATGGTACATTGGACCTTGGTCCCCGAGCACAGTCGATCTAGCTCGGAGGAAGATCTTCCACTTTTAAGGAAGCATTAGATCTCCTACAGTAGAGTCCACTTACCCTGCAGGGTATGCCACTAGCTCGGTGTTGGGATCGCAGTCCAGAGCCGCATTGCTGCTGACCGTTAGCCCGAGCACGCTCTCCAACTTGATCTGAGGACAAAGACAGAACCACGTTAAGTCAAAGTAACATACAAATTAAAAACATATTACAGGTCCCGGCAAACTTCTTGAAATCGGGTGGGGATTGCGCAGAACACAAATTTTGAGATGCGCGCTATTGGTCAGAAACCTCTGACCAATAGCACGGGCGAGCGGCGGGAGTTTCGGGCGCGCAAGTGGACATGCGCGAAGTTTTCCCCACTCCGTCGAACGATGGTCAAGAAGCTTGCCGGCACGTATACACGAACCAAAACTCGACAGTTCACACACGCAGTCAATCTGGTGAAGAGGACGGCTTCCACCTTTAGCTGGGTCTTTTTACGTCTCTGAACCAAAGAATACTAGTACTATCTAAACAGCGCGCAACGTAGGTACTATCGAGGTCACCCGCGCGTGATCACCCTTAGAGCTAAAATCCTGTGCAGTATTTTCACGTTTACAAGCGCCGCTCCTAAGAAGTCACGATGCGCGTGCACGGTATATTTTTCCAAAAGTGATCACGCGCGGGAGACCTCGATCGTACGTACATTGTACATTGCTGATTGGCTTTGCAGTTCTATGAATCATTGTCTTACAAGAACAGCGATGCTTGTTGATAGCGTGTAAGACGATGATGTCGTCAATGTCATAGTAAAACCAACGAAACGTACAGAAATGGGTTGGTACAGTTTTTCTAGGTTCAAACACGTCTAAAACACGAAAAACCCACTACCATATTTTACGCAACCACAGAATATATACTAAAGTAAAGAAGCGACACTCAAGCATGTGTGCTCGTAAAATCGCTCGGGGCTATGTGTGCGCGCGCGGGGGTGCGCGCGGCGCGCGGTGTGTGCAGCTTTCAGTCGCTGGACTGTACCGGCTAAGGGTTTTCGCTCGCCGCAGTCGCCGACTCGCCGCTCGCTTGTCGGAGTGATTGCACGTACTGATTACGCGACGCAAAATCATGCCGGCGGCGGGCGGGCGTTATTGTTGTGTTTATGGCTGTGGCAACAACCAAAAACAAAATCCGGATAAAAGTTTCTTCGGATTTCCCAGTGAACAAGAAAAGTAAGTACTACCTACTTAACTGTGCTACCTAGGTACTTAATATTAATATTCTATTAGTAATTAGTATTACTATGTAAAGGCATGCGCCCCCCGGCCGGTACCGCCGCAACCGCTATGTCCCTGCATTTTAAATCTACTATACCTAATAACTTCGAAAATATTCATTTAAATTAAGTACATATTGTTAATGGGCATATTGATCTATATTACATGCACAATGTATTTAAGGTACTTAATTGGATAAGGATTAATACTGTATTGCTTAAAATCGCTTTTTCGTAAATAAGCCTTTTCTCGTAATAAGTAAAGGATAAAAAATGGTTATTGTGGGTTAGATAGTAATCTGCGCTTTTAATTAAAAATTAAAATTAATACCATATTATGACTAGATGATTGTGATTATTTGTGATAAACTGATTATAACTAAAAGTAAATATAGTACCTACCTAATATAAGTAATTTAAAGATTCCAAAAACTTATTATAAATCAAACCTACTTTCATTAACATGTCCTTGCACAAGTTTAAATTTCTGTAGCAACCCTAGCGTTTACACGCTCGACTCAAGGTCACTGGCGCTCGAACTCTCACGTACAGAGAGTGTCACGGGTATGACGCAACTAAAACCTGCGTGTACGCAACGGCACTAATCTATAAACAAACAATACCGAAATCTTTACATTAGAACAAGGTGAAATAGACCAAACGCAAACATCCTAAGCCTTGGACAGATAACGAAAAATCTTTACAGACATGAAGAAACTACGACTTTTTAGTTGGCAGACCCCGGGGATGGGCTGGTCAATAGCCACAAGGCTGGCACCGGCTCGTCCCAATCGGGTGTGAAGGAGAAACCGGAGTTTAGTGGGTAGTGGACACATTAGTCTCGAGTCCCACACACGGCCGCGGGTCTAGCTAGCCCAGGTCATGGTGCATAAACGCATTTTCCTCTGAAAAAAAAAAAGTTCAGTTGGCAGACAGGCTCAGCCCACCTGATGATAAGTGGGCTGAGCCTGTCTGCCGTGATGGCCTATTCCATTAAGGAACTCTTAGGCAGGAAGAGTTGCTCAATGTGCTGCCAGATTGTAGGCTCATCTGATCTTCAGCCTTTGATTTCAAGTGTACTGACTCACGCAATAATACATTAATATTGCCGGAACTCAGCTAGAGCTGTTAAGGCGGCAGATTTCACCTGTGGGGGTAGCTAGCCAGTAGGACTCTGAAAAAGTCCTACCACCAACCAGACCCTACGCGGAAATCAAACCCACGACCTCCCAGTTTTTCACCCGAGCGACAACCACTGTTCCATGGAGTTAAACGTCTGTAACCCTAGTAGGAGGTGCAAGGGCAAGATGGCGGCCGTCCTTGCGCGCGCGCAAGGATGCGACCGGCGACCGTTACACAACCGGTATGGCGACCTTGGCGCAGGTAGCTTATTTACACGCTTCACGGACTGCGAATATCCCAAGAGAAAAAAGGATACAATAATAAATCCGCACTGGCCTGAGCATTTTTGATATACTTTTTTTTTGTTTTACGGCAAACCAGCAAGTGGGCCACCTGAATCCTGATGGTAAGTGATCACCGCTGGCCATAGACACCTGCATCAAAGTTGCGTTGCCGGCCTTTGAGGAAAGAGTACACTCTCTTTTTGAAGAAAATGTGAAAATGTGACACCGGAGGGTCAGACGGTTCGGAAATCGGAGGCTGGTTCCACAGTTTCTGACAAATAAATTACACTTGAGATAAAGTACACTTGAAATCAGAGGCTCGAAGATCAGATGAGCCTACAGCCTGGCAGTACATTAAGCGACGCTTCTTGATGAAGTGTCCCTCAATGGAATAGGCCGCAGTGGCCGCTTACCATCAGGTGGGCTGCGTGTCTGTCTGCCAACTGATCTAGTATAAAAAAACACCCAGTCAAAAGCGAACAACATTTTCGCGAGAACTTTTCTAAAACTGTCTCTCTTTTAACATTTACTACACCTGCCGTGAGATAATCTTTTGCAACAACTAATAAACATAAAGTAAGCTAATTGTCAACATTTAAATGTGAATTGCTATATCTCAACAGGTGAAGTGTACACCTTGCTAAATTGTAAGAGTTAAATAACTTATTAAGCTGTTGAAAGATTATTACATGGCACGATATTTCGTCAATGCTTTCTGTACAGTGGAAGCGAAAGAGAAAGATATCATTTTTAATTCCAATTAGTATTATTAACGTATTAATTAATGTTCCACTACAGAGCAAAGACCTCCAACTGGTTAAGTTACCATTTTTTTTTTTTTTTTTTTTACGCGGGGAATGCGTTACGCACCTGTCACTCTGTCTTGGGGGCGAAACAGAGCCGTGTGTGGGACTCCCAGTTTTAGGTCTACCCACTAAACCCCGCGGTACTCCCTCATCACCCTAATGGATGGCCACGGGTATCGGCAAAGCCCTTGCTCCGCGAGCCATCCGGCGACAGTCCATCAAGTGGACTCTTCGTACCCCCTATTGGTAGGGGGTTTGCGGAAGTGTCCTTGAGTACTAGGACACTTCCGCCCGTCGGCGGTGAGGCCGTGCAAGGCAGATCAGGGTGCCCCCGCACCCGTAACCTGCTAGCCTCCACCTTGGAGGGGCGGTAAGAAACGGTCGAACGCCCGCCTCCTCCGCCCCGTCCTCCGCCTGCGGATCGCTGGTGCGAGGGGATCTTCCTCCCGCTCACGTTCCGCTGCCTCCTTCTGCGACATGACGTTTTCGCAGAAGGACGCTACCGCCGCCCAAGCCTCCTCACTCCCTAGCATGGATAGAACCACGCTGGGGAGGGTAAGCGCCTGGCCTACAACAGCGACAAGTTCGTTGCGCTGTATGGCCCACGCCTGGCACACCGCGAGAGTGTGGTGTGCCGTGTCTTCCACAGCGCCGCATGCGTGGCACGATGGCGATTCCTCTCGTCCGATTCGATGCAAGTACACGCCGAAGCTGCCATGTTCGGTCATGACCTGCGCCAATCGAAACGAAAGGTAACCGTGTGGCCGTTCGAGCCAGTCCTCCAATACTGGCTCGAGTGCATCGAGGACACGACGGCCGGCGGGTGCGTTGGCGATGTCCCTCCGCCAGCGACGAAGGAGGGTTTCGCGTGCCTCACGCCGTACCGCACCCTGTTCTTCAGGAGCGGGGATGTGTCCTCGGGACCTCATATTAGCCATCCAGGTATAGATGGCGGCTAAGACGTCTGCTTCCAGGTCCCAAGGAGTAGTCTTTGCGAGTGCACAGGCCGCGGCAAAACCGACGGTTCTGTAGCACCTTGCAACTCGAAGAGCTATAGCCCTTTGTGGCCGCCGAAGAAGTGCCAAGTTATCTCTTCTGCTGAGAGAATCGGCCCATAGTGGTGCCCCATATAGGGCCATAGACCGAAGAATGCCGGCATATAAAAGCCGGCATTTGTCCCGCGGTCCCCCTATATTAGGGAGGAGCCAGCTGAGCCCAGCCGCTGCTTTCATGACTCTCGCCGGCAGCCCACGCAAGTGCGGACCGAAATGCCAGCGAGAGTCTAGGGTAAGACCCAGATATTTCATCTGGGTTCCTACCGCCACTCTGACGCCGCCCACAGTTATGTGGGCGTCTGGCGGTATGCGCTTTCTGGGGCCGTGGAAAAATACGGCCTCCGTTTTAGACAGCGCGACCTTTAGACCTAGCATTTCTATGCGCTTGGCCACGAGCGACCCACCTATGGAGGCAAGACGGGCGGCTTCCTCAAAGTTCTTTCCCCGGGCTGTAACAAGAGTATCATCCGCATAGCAAATGACACTCATGCCCGGGAGAAGAGTGCCGCGGAGAAGCCAGTCATATGCAATGATCCACAGGATCGGACCCATAACCGACCCCTGTGGAACCCCGGACTCGACGACGTATGTGTGAAGATGCCCGTCTTGATCTATCCATTGAACCGGCCGGCCCTTAAGGTAGTCTAGGATAATGTCACAGAGGTATGTAGGCACCCCATGATATTTAAGTGCCTCCTGAATCGTAGCGTGGGGAATACAGTTGAAAGCGTTCGCGATGTCGAAGGACACCGCGATCACTCCATCCCCAGACTCTGTCGCTGCGTGGACAACCTCTTTTAGACGGGTCAGAGCGTCGATGGTAGATCGTTTCTCTCTGAACCCGTACTGTGCTTCGGACAAGTCCGGTCCATTCGTCCTCAGATGCTCGACGAGACGCTGGGAGATTATCCTCTCAAACAACTTCCCCACCTCGTCGAGCAACACTATGGGCCGGTACGCGCTGGGGTCGCTCGCTGGACGTCCGTCCTTTTGGAGAAGACATAGTCGGCCCTCTTTCCAGGGTTTAGGGAACTTTCCGGTCACAAGGCACCGACTGAAAAGTTCCCTTAGCCTGTCCGGCATTTGGAGGGTGGCGATAAAAACCACCCTCGCAGGAACTCCGTCTGGTCCTGGGGCCGTCTTCTTAGATCTGAGTCGTTCGGCTGCAGCACTCAACTCCTCCTCTGACACCGTTGGGGAGAGTTCGTCAGCAACGTACCCGCCTCGTCGCGGAGGAAGCATTGTCGGAGGGGTGTAAGACCGCGAACGAGTTGGAAAAAGAGCCCGAACCACCTCCCCCACAAATCTCGGCTGAAGGGTCTCTGTCAATGGCGGGCCGGAGACGCGTAATTTGTTGCGCGCCGCCCTATACGGCCTCCCCCACGGATCTCGATCGAGACCTTCTAGGAGCTCCGCCCGAGCGCTATCCTTAGCGGCGGCAATTGCCGCTGTTAACGTTCGTTTTGCCTCCACATACGAAGCATAGAGGCGATCTTCAGCCGCAAGGTCACGATGCGCACGGCGACGGCTTCGTGTATACTGTCGCCTCGCGGCCACACAGGTTGCCCGCATGGTTGCCAGGTCCTCAGTCCACCAGTAGACAGCTCGTCGGGGAGGGGGCCGGCGGGACCGCGGCATGCTAAAGTCGCATACCTCAGTAAGAGACTCCCTGAGTCGCGCGGCAGAAACGTCAACATTATCTTCGACCGGGGGTGACAGCCAGTCCACCACGAACGCCGCCTCCCTAGCCAGTCCTCCGTCTAGCCGAGTAAGTGACCAACGCGGAAAATGGGATGAGCCCCGTCGGCGTGCAGATCTGGCGTTCTGGGTGGAAGTAATTTCGAACCACACGTACCTATGGTCCGAGAGAGTCTCACTAAGGTCCACCCTCCAATTTTGCACCTGCGTTGCTAAGGAAGGTGTGGCGAACATGACGTCCACCACAGATCCCCCATTGTGGCGGACGCAAGTGTGTACTGTTCCCGTATTTAACAAACACAGCCCTGTCGACACTGCCCACTCCTCCAGTGCAGATCCCTTTGGATCAGTGGCTGGGTTACCCCAGGCCACTGATTTTGCATTGAGGTCACCAATGATGGCGACCTGACTTGGAACAGCTCTTCTCACGACAGCTGCAAGGACTCCGAGGAAATTCTTGAAGTCCGACAAGCGACGATTAGGGGAGAAGTAAACACCCACGAGTAAAATATTTTCCCATGCGGCGGCCACGTATCCGGGACCCCTCTCGACTAAGGAGAGGGGATGGGAATCTGCGGTAGACCGCGTCGCAAGCGCCACCGACCTGTCTGGATCCCCCAACCAGTTGCCGGGGATCGAGTATGGCTCGACGACTACCGCTACATCAACCGACTGTTCAGCCATAACCTGGAACAGTAAATCCTGGGCTGCCCGACAGTGGTTGATGTTTGCCTCTAGGATTTTGCGATGTCCGAATGTATTATTCATTATTCGGACATAACAACACCCTCTGCGTTCGACGTGACTGATTGGGCGCCCGTCTTAGCTGCGGGACGAACTAGTTCCCGTAGCTTTCCCTTCTGTGGTGGAGGATTACATTTTGCCCCACCCATGTAGTGCTCAGCTGGCCGACCCGCCTCCGCGCATACTGCACAGTGCAGCTTGTCGGAGCAATCAGCGGACTTGTGCCCGTTTTTGCTGCAGCGACTGCAGGCCTCACTCCTGTCGTTCTTAGACGGACAAGTAGCGCGCGTGTGCCCAACACCGAAACAACGAAAGCACCGCAGGGGTCTTTCCTCCTCAAGTTTGACTGTGACCGAGCTCCACCCTATCAAAAGTCGGCCACTGTCAATAACGGCCTTGGCAGCGGCAACGGGACACTGCACCTTCAGAGTACCCATTCCGCGTCGACCAACTCGGATTTTCCCTGCTTTAATGTCCTCGGGACTACACTGCCCGATAGCCGCCAATTTCATCACTACCTCCTCACTGGTAATAGTGTCGTCAAGTTCAGATATCAACAGTGGGGAGCGTTTGACCGGTCTTGCTACTTTGGCCAGTCCCGCCACCGCCTCCGCTAGCTTGGTGGCAAACTTCTCCGCGTTGTCCGCACTCTGACTCCCTGGGAATTCAAAGAGTCGAGCCCCGGTCTGAGTCAAGCGGCATCTAGCAGGGAGTTCACTCTCGCCCAAATTAATAGCCGTGCGAGCCCGTGTCAGCACAGACTCGTACGTCTCTCCATCTTTTGTAGCATCGTCTGTTAGCGTGACGACCACTGCTGATGTCTTTGGAACCACTGGTGCTCTTTTAACAATTGGTTTTTGGCCTGTTACAGGAGCAACAGTAGATTTACCACCGGCTTTTTTGCTCCCAGTTGGAGTGCGACTTGAGGGTGCGGAAGAGGCCGGGGCCTTATTTCTTTTTTTCTTCTTCCTCTGCTGGACTGTTTGCCAGCCTTCATTGGCTGGAGTAGTCGACGGTAGGAGAACATCCGGGGATGCTGCCACCTGATTAGCGGCCACGGCAGAGAAAGACCTGCCCGTAGAGGGAGCAGGCCTGTTTTTGGACGAACCCGAGGCTATAGCAGGATCGGCGTTGGCCGAGCGGGTATTGGTCACACTCGGGGCGCTTGATCTGCCCTTGCCTGTGCCCTTCTGAGCTGCAGGCACAGGCGCAGCGGGAGCCTTGAAAACCTCAGCTTTCGCTTTAGCCGCATTCTTCCTGTCTGCTGCGAGCGGCGGACGGACTGCGTCTTTGGCCGGTAAGAGCCGGTCCTCGATTGTTGAGAGCAAGGTTCTGGTAAATTTGCGCTCTTGAATGATAACCCCCTGTACGACCCGTTGGATAGTCGCTTCAAGGCTATCGGGACAGTTTGTAGATTGCCCTGTCTCCATTGGTATCGTCTCGAGAGTGATACTGGAAGCAAATGAATCTGCTGCTGAGGCAGAATTGCCTGATTTGAGTCGGGCCACCTCCCCTTCTAGTTCCGTCACGCGGTCTAGGAGCCGATCCACGATCGCCTGAAGTCGTTCTGTCTCCTCCGAAACACTTCTTGAGGCCAGTTCGCTGGCAACGGCTATCATTGAAAGGGCTCGTTCTTTAAGCCCCTTTTGGAAAGTGCCTTTTAGGTTGGAGGACTTTGAGGAGATCATTATGATTTCCTCTCCATCCTCTTTTGCCAGTTGAACTAACTCGTTCGCTGGTGTGTCCGTCAGGTTGTACGGGTAGCTAGCCCCGTAACCTCGCTTCAAACGTGCCGCTCGTGTCGCCTGCTCCCGCTTGGCAACAGTTTCCTCTAAATCGAGGCGTTGTTGCTCACGGTTTTGAGCGTTGAGTTCCCTCTTTGCCTCAGCAAGGCCGATGCTATGCGTCGTCGACAAAGTTCGACCACGTCCCCTCTTTGCAGCAGGTTTAGTGCCGCGTTTTTTTGACGTTGTTGTCGAAGCCTTAGAAGAATCCGAAATACACCCAGTGTCTTCCTGGCCACTGCTTGTGGCACTAGCCGTGCTAGACCTAGGTCGTTTCCGGTCATCTTTTAAGTAAATTGACCGCTGAGAAGCGATCGATACATTGGAAAGTGAACTTTCCTTGCCCTCCTTGGATTTCTTTTTTTTCTGACCTTTGGTTGGCTCTGAAACCAATGTCTCGGCGCTGCCAAATTCGGAAGCAGATTCAGACTTTTGCGTGATGGACGCACGCAAAGTCCTTTTCGTCATGCGGGGGTCGTTTGTGTCAACACGCGCCTTCTGGGCACGCGTCTTCACTGCCGAATCGTCAATTTCCGAGTCGCTTGTATCGCTCAATGTCCTAGGGATCGCCAGGTTATCGTTTGCTCCGCCCTTCTCGGGCATCACGTCGTCGTCTATAAGGTTTGAATTTGGGTTCGTAAAATTGTCCATACTTGTCCCACGAGCCGCAAGGGAAGTGGAAGTCCACCTCGGCATTGCCCCGCCTACCGAGGTAACCCTACTACACCTGGGGAGCGGGATGTGCCCCAGGGTTGGTCGCACGCGGGCCGACTTGACTCAGCCGACCACCCGTTTCCGGGCGCCCCGATGTCGCGCACCATAACATCGAGACTTTGAGGATTATTATTGTGGTTTTCTCCACTTGGGCCGGCCAGTTAAGGCAAGCCCCCTACCCCAGTGGCCGATGCACGAGACATGACCGCACACCGGACTGATCACCAGGGCAGTATCGGCGGCAGAGACGACCACAGGGAACACTGCAGCCCACTCTACGCCCCTAAAGGTTTTTTATAGAGGTTGTCTCCTCGCGGCTCTGCAAGCAGATCCCCCGTTCCTCTCAGTGAGGTTTACGGTTTGTTACTGGTTTTGGTCCGCGCCGGGATCAACCCGGTACCGCACATATCTGTACGGCATTCCACGATCCGCCACCTGTGGACGCGCCCGGTAGGAGAAACTGGTTAAGTTACCATGGTGAACCTTTGATTAGTATACTAAAATCAAACATGCTAAAAAAACCTGCTAACCAAAAACCATACTTATCTAAATATTTGCGGATGAGATTTTTTTTTTTAGTACTTTCTAAGACAAGCAAAACCTGCGGCAGTGTGTGGGATCCGAGACTAGAAAAAACAAGTAGGCAAGAAATCATGTGTCCTTACCTCTTCTTTCCTCTGATGAGGGAAGGAGAAGGGGAAAAACTGAGACGAAAAATATGAAGGTAAGAGGTGTTTAGGCCTATCTTATTACACACATCTTTCTTATATTTTTTAACGTACCATTACCCTTTGTCGAGTTGGGAGACTTGGGAGGGTGGTGTGTGGGACTCCCATTCCCTAAAGGCAGAATTTACAAACTAAACTGCAGCCTGTTGCAATTCACTGCTGGACACAGGCCTCTCCTAATGCTCACCATTTAGTTCGATCTTCGGCAACTGGTGGTATTTTGAGAGACGGAAATATATCTTCTCTTTCAGTACAAACGTTCCTAACTATCGTTAAATTTGAATAATTACTTCATAGCTTGCTTTCGAACACTATAAAAATTAATAATCTAAATCGTAACTTTCACTTTCACCGCTCAACTGTATCGTCGGATCTGGAGCGAGTGGAAATCGAATCTTAAACGATGGGCCTATAGCTCGACTATTAACCATTAATCATCTGTTTTATGGACCTTTTTATAGTTTTGAATTGAAAGGTTTCCTCTGTCGAAACATAAAGAGAGTCAGGGCTTGATGGATCTACACTACACTTCAAATCAGAGACTCAAAAGATCAGCCCCCCCTAGACAAGCGGCATTTATGACGTTCGTTATAGCTCAATTTGCGATAGCGAATGTCAAGTCCCATACTTTCAACACGCGACTTTTCTATGGCATCTGTCAAATCCATACAAATTGGACTTAGCGAAATTCGCCAGCTATGAAGCGATGTCGTCATCTTGTCTAAGCCCCCAGATGAGTCTACAGTCTGGCAGCACATTATGAGTAGAGTTGCCCATCGATAGTCCACTATCGCTAAACTATCGATAGTCTATCGATAGTTGACGTCATAATATCAATAGTATCGATAGTCTATCGATAGCTCAAATCCAGGCAATCCTATCGATAGTATCGATAGTATTGTTGCTCGATAGTAAAAAGACGATCGATAGTATCGATACTATCGAGCAACAATACTATCGATAGTATCGATACTATCGATAGTTTTTTAACTATCGATCAACAATACTATCGATAGTATCGATAGTATTGCTTACCCGCTATAGTATTGCCTGGATTGGGCTATCGATAGTATCGATACTATCGATATTATCGATAATATCGATAGCACTATCGATATTGTTACTATTTTTCAAGGTCAACTCATCATCATCATCATTTCAGCCAAACGACGTCCACTGCTGGACATAGGCCTCCCCCAATGATCTCCAAACCGACAGCGCAACTATCGATAGCGAAACTATCGATAGTTGGGCAACTCTAATTATGAGGTGCTTCCAGGTAAAGCGTCCCTCAATGGCATAGGCCGCAGTGACCGCTTACCATCAGGTGGGCTGCGTACCTGTCTGCCAACTGACCTTGTATAAAAAAAAATCTTCTACTCAAATGAGCCGCTCGTTTGGGAAAGTACCTCCATCTCAAAGAAAACCACAGTGCAGAAGCGCTTCACAACTGTTGTGCTATGTTACTGTCGGTGAGTAAGGTCTCCAGAGCTCAGTAGGAGGGGGCAGGGCATTGTGTGGTTCCCAATCGGGTGTGAAGGGGAAACCGGGGGAGTTGAGTGGATAGTGGACGCTTTAGTCTAGAGTCCCACACACCACACACGGCCGCAGGTCTAGCTAGCCTGTGGTTATGGTGCATAAACGCATTTTCCTCCGCAAAAAAAGGCGTTTCTATGTATAATATTATGTACCTTACAAAAAAAGAATCTAAGTAATGTTTATCCGTTGTCATATCCATTGAATACTAGCTATACCACAGATTATTAAAAAGTTAGTTTTAGGCTTGACGGTGAATAAAATCCAAAGATATTTACATATTTATTAATTGTTTCTAGTTTCTACCAAGCGATATTGCTTTAGGTTCAGGGCAGACGTGGGCACTTTCGTGTCTTGTGTTGGATACTAGCCATTAGTTAATATTATGTAATCAGCTCGCCCTGCGCAGACTTCGTCCTCCCCTTTTTGTGTTCACTTACATAAATGTTACAATGGTGTGTGTGCCGTTTCGGCAACAATAAGTGTCTACTTCTGCCTAGTGTTCACGCGAACGAAGTCGCGGGCAAAAAGCTAGTATTCCTCTATACCTAAACTAGCCACAGTCTACCGTGGGTAGACTTTATAAGTGTCAGTTTATCTCTTACCTACCCAGTCAGCTGATTGCAAATCCCACGGCCACGCGTGGGCTGGCATGTCGAAAGCATGCGGCCCAGTATTACAACTAGAGATGCAACGGATAGTTGTTTGGCCGGATACCGGATACCGGATATTCGGCCTGATCACCGGCCGAATATCCGGTATCCGGCCGCCGAATATTCGGCCGGCGGCATTTTGAGTTTCGTAGGTGCGTGTCGCGCACCGGCACGCCGCCCGCGCCGTGCTGGTTTTGACTTGTTTCGTAGTGAACGTTCGCGCGGTCACAGTTCTTTGTAGAGACACTTATCGTGTCAGTCAGCACGAAACAATTTCGTTTGTACGCTCGCGTATTTTTAGATAATAAAATAAGTTTGTGGTGTTATCGTGTGATACTTAGTGGTTTTGTATTAATTAACATTTACCTACTGTGTCATTAGTGTGTTTATAAAAAATGGCAACAAGAAGATCTCCGCTTTGGAATTATTTTGAGATAGACAAAGAAGCTAAATACGCTATTTGTTTAATCTGCAAACTAAAAGTTTCACGTGGCGGAGAGGGAAAAAAAGCTGGAACCTCGTGCATGAAAAACCACTTGAAAGCCAAGCATCCTGATGAGTTTAGCGAAATTTATGGTGGTTCGTCCTCATGTGTTGTACCTGCTATTTCTACGAGCTCAACTGCAAGTACTTGTACCACGGCTTCTCAACCGTCCTTGCAAAAGCAATTGACTTTAGCTGAAACTGTTGAGCGAAAACAATATTGGGGGATAAATGATTCGAAATCACAGGAATTTCACTATTTGATTGGCGAAATGATCGCGTTGGATAACGAACCACTATCCATTGTTGACCGAGTTGGATTTAATAGGCTCATGCAAAAAGCGGTACCGAGGTACAAGTTGCCCAGTCGCACTTATATGACTGAAAAAATAATACCGGACATATACGATCGAATTACCAAGAAAATTATGGAAAAATTTTTAAACGCTGCAGCTGTTTCCATTACGTCAGATATATGGACTTGTGACCACAATAATGAAAGTTTTCTGAGCTTCACCGCCCATTGGATATCTCCAGATTTCAAACTGGAACATGGCGTTTTGGCAATGAAGCCCTTTTCAGGGTCTCACACCGGAGAGAACATAGCAAACGAGCTTAACATTATTGCTGCACGGTGGAATATTCCGTTCAATAAAATACATATTATTGTACACGATAGTGGGGCTAATATGGTAAAAGGAGTTCAAGTGACTGAATACGATTCAGCTAGGTGTTTTATTTACTCTCTCCAGCGGGTCATTACTGAATCACTTAAAACTCAACCTGATTTAGTAGAGATGCTGAATGCCGCAAGACGCATCGTAACTCATTTTAATCATTCAGCATTAGCACAAGAGAAACTGAAGGCAATTCAAAAAGAGTTAAAGTTACCGGAACATCGGTTGGTACAAGATATCAGTACACGTTGGAACTCGACGTACTATTTACAAGAGCGGCTGCTAGAACAGAGACGAGCTGTTTCTCTGTATATAGCCGACCACAATAAACTCAGCAACTTGACTCCTCAGCAATGGAATTTAATGGAGCAATGCATCATTCTCCTCAAACCGTTCGAGGAAATAACGAATATCACGAGCTCAGGTCTGTCGTGCATTTCAGAAGTTATACCACATGTAGCAGTTTTGATGAGGTACCTTCAAAAGGAAGAAACTTCACGCAAAGTCCCTAAATTATTGCAATTTCTAACGTCCCTGAAAACTCAATTGCAACAACGCTTCGAACATCTTGATGAAAATTTAAAGTATTTTCTGGCAACGTTATTGGATCCCAGGTTCAAGACGAATTTTTTTGGGGTAATTCAAGCAGAAAAGGCTCGCCAAAGCCTCTTATTGGAGGGTCTAAAACTGAGTTGCGGTGAAGAGGATGCATCCAGCAGTGGAGGCGATTCACCTCCATTGAAGAAAAGAGCAGGCAGTTCCATGAGTGTTCATGATTCATTTTGGGACTGTTTTAATGAAGTTGCCAAAGATAACAATCAAACTGAAGACTCTGATAATACTGCTATAGCCAATGAGCTTGAATATTTCTTAAAAATGGTTCCTCTTGATCGAAAAAGTGACCCTTACGCATGGTGGGCAGCAAACGCCAAACAATTCCCGATTTTGGTTAAATTTGCCCAAATATATCTCTCTTCCCCATGTAGCAGTGTGTACAGCGAGAGACTGTTTTCAGAGGCTGGGCTTGTATATGAAAACAAGAGGAATCGTTTGCTTCCTAAAAATGCAGAAAATCTTGTTTTTATACATCATAATTTACCTTTGGTGGATTTCCAATATTAAAATAATGAATATTACTATTACTTACTAGTTACAAATAAGTACATTTTTTAATTATCGGTATTATCACCAAGTTACTTTAAATAATTGGTTTATTATAAAAAGTTAAAGTTGTTTAAAATAATAAAAAGCTTCAATTACAACTGTGTCTTTTTATTTAGATTCTATTTATAAAATCTGCCAAGTTTACTATCCGGTATCTGGCCGGATAGTGCGTAACTATCCGGTATTCGGCCGGATAGTAAAATTATGGCCGGATAGGCCGGATACCGGATAGCAACCGGATATCCGGTGCATCTCTAATTACAACACTGCATTTCACTAAGCGGATAAGTCGAATAGTTATGACGCAAGGTGTTCGTGGAATATCTTTGATTCTTGACTATAGACATCTGATCCGAGCGGGTTACTTCCGATCGATTTGGTGTAATGGTCGAGAAGTCGGCTATTACACTAGAGGTCGCGGGTTCGATCCCCGCACGGTACAAACATTTGTGTGCATGAACATGTCTGTTTGTATCGGTCTGGGTGTTTCTATGTATAATATGTATGTATTTACAAAAAAAAAAGTATATAAGTTATGTTATCCGTTGTCTGGCACCCATAGCACAAGCTAATGCTTAGTTTGGGGCTAGATGGCGCTGTGTGAATAATGTCCAGAGATATTTATTTATTTATTATTATTTATTATTCTTGACTACCTATAATAGACATCCGAATTCCGATCCGAGAGTCTCATCCCGATAGTCAGTGTACGCTGGCACCACGATGCAGGATTTGGCATGTCCAGTTATTTAGAGCAACTGCCATCTAATCTCCATAACCCTAGACAAAAGAACTAGACCAATTGGATCATGACTACACATTCGACTGTGCAGATTTCCTCATGATGTTGTCACTATCAGTCTTCGCCGATTCTGTCTGTCTCTGACAAGCTCGTGTAGATAACTGGACCAATTTTGATAAAATATTGTATAGACAAAGAGTAGACAATTTTGATGCGGAAGCCAGTATTTTTGAAATCAATAAGGCTCTGACATCAGATGTTGATGAGCCTTAGTGGCATCACATTGAGCGAAGCTTCTTGGGGATGTGTTCCTCAATCGAATACGCTTAGTTCTCAAGGTATAACAGAAATAGAAGTATATTTTTTGTCCTCCTTTCACGTCAACATAACACCGAAGTATGTGAGTAAATAGCTTTACTTTAAAGGCCCAAAGCCTTACCTTTACTTCCTCCCCTGCCCCCTTTGTGGCACGAGTATAAAAAAAATACAAACAGAATGTTCTAACAAGTTATCGCTGGAGGGACGAAGCTGACCATCAGCAGGTGACCCACTAGCTAGTTTGCCCCCCTATAATACAAAAAAAAAAGCTGCGATGTGCTTGAATGGGAGGAACTGGCACCAGATCGAACCAAATGGCGAACTTTAATGTTGCCAAGATAGACAGTCTGATAAGTAGAGCCCTGGCGCCTGAGCGATCCACTTCGGATCGCTGAGCCAGTGTAGTAAGTAAGTGTGTTCCAACAAAAAGATTAACGTAATCTGTAATCACATCATTGCTACTTCAGCTACGGCTCCCACGCAAATTCCATAGCCTTATTTGGCACGTGATTACGTTACGGTACGGTCAGACCATGAATAACACATGACATGTCGTTAGCAGCTTGAGGCATTTAGCCATGGAGTGACAAGTAATGGTTCCTATATTGACGACTTAATGTAATGGATAGATGGATAAAACATTGATTCGCATTTACAGAACTGTCTCCGTTGTTGAACAGTGGTCAAGCCGTTCGGGTATAAAATCTGGAGGTCGTGGGTTCCATTCCCGTTTCGGATCGATCGACCGTTCGTGGTAGGACTTTTTAGAGACGGACTGGCTAGCTACCGGATCTACAGGTGAAATCTGCCGCCATACCAGCTCTGGCTGTGTTCCGGCAATATTAATGTGGGAGCCAGCTTAAAATCAGGAACTCGAAGATCACATGAGTCTGTGGCATTGAGCGACGCTTCCTGGTGAAGTGTCCCAATAGAATAGGCCGAAGTGGCCACAGTTATTTAACTTAAGCATTAGTCAAGTAATTAAATTACTTGTTATTGTTAATATTCTAACGCCAACGCAGTAATGTTATGACAAACAGAACAGTAAATGATTTAAATCAGATTACTTCATTATTAATTCATAAATGACACTAACTAAAGATTTATTACAATTCCGATAATAAATTAAGGTAATAAAAAACTATAACTTCAAATATAAAAAAAGTCAGAATAACCGTTAACTGACTAGCATGTATGAAAATATATTATATGAATGTGGAATATGCAAAAGTTTCGTATCATCTTTTTTTTCAGGGTTCATGTGTAACAAGACGAGCAGATCGTACACCTGATGGTAAGCGCCACGTCTGCCCTTAGACAGTTCAGTGCCAAACAGTAACTAAGCAGTTACTGTCTGGCACCGCCCTGCGCCCGCTACACCGAGACGACAGTTATTAGGTCTCATATACCCAGCAATTTCACTAGCTTCAGTGCCCCCGAAACACAGAAGTGCTTGACACACTACTACTTCGGGGGCTTCGTCATGGGAAAATATCTGGCACTGCGGTGGTACCCACCTAGACGGCCCAGTACAGGAACCTACCACCTGGTAAAATCTGACTTAATAAAATAAATATTATCCATTTTATTGTGACCAACGACGCCCCCATGGTCTAGTGGTTCAATTACCGGGCCGAGCTAACTTTGTGTTGGTTTTTTTCGGACACAGCTCGGGTTTGTGATCACCAATCCGCATTTGGCAAGCGTGGTGATTAAGCTACTACCCATCGTTGTAACGGTAACTTGATTTCAAGGATGAAGGCCTTTGCCCTGCAGTGGGACATTAATAGGCTGATACTTAACTTTTTTTATAATCTCACAATAATAAAGATTCGAAAAATCATTTGAGACAAATGCAATATTTATCTATTACATATCAACAATGCAACAAATCAAACCCACGATCCTTTCCATAATTAGCCAACTTTACTCACTACACCAAACTAGAGGCCATCAACAAAATTGACAAGATGAAAAAACACTAATAGAAATATAATTAGTTATTACACAAAATAATAGTAATTTAGAATTAACTATGGTCTTTTTTAATTTAACTAAGACATTATATTTGATTGATGCGTTATAAAGACCATATAGAGTCATCATAGATTTATTGTTAACTTTTTTAATTACAGATACACGCAAAGAACTCATTTATACTGACATTTCGACAAGCCATTTGGTGTAATGGTTGTAAAGTCGTCTATTACACCAAGTGGTCGCGGGTTCCATCCCCGCTCGATACAAACAATTATGAACAATGTAGCTATTTGAATTGGTCTGGGTGTTTTTTTATTTGTTTTTTTTTAATTGCAATGTGTAACAAGACGAGCAGATCGTACACCTGATGGTAAGCGCCGCGTCTGCCCTTAGACAGTTCAGTGCCAAACAGTAACTAAGCAGTTACTGTCTGGCACCGCCCTGCGCCCGCTACACCGAGACGACAGTTATTAGGTCTCATATACCCAGTAATTTCACTGGCTTCAGTGCCCTTCCCCCGAAACACAGTAGTGCTTGAAACACTTTCTATTTCACAGGAAAATATCTGGCACTGCGGTGGTACCCACCTAGACGGCCCAGTACAGGAACCTACCACCTGGTAAGTTTAGGACTGAACGATGATTCACGATGTGGAAATAGTGTCCAGGGAGGGATATTTATTATTTATTTATTTGTCAAACGTTGTCAAAGATAGTGTAAATACGCACATAAAAATCTGTAGTTTCGAACCATCGACCGCACGCATCGTGGTATCATGCAATTGCAGGACTAAATAAATGAACTGCTAGCCGTAAAAGCATTTATTCTTACGTCTGTCTGTCCATTCAGATACGAGAGGATATGATCTGTTAAGGTCATAACGCCACAGCATAAATTAATATCAGTAAGTTGCAAAAAAAGTCGTCAACAATTTGGCGATTGAAGAACATTTTTTTTAACGTATCGATAACAAACCAATCAAAATCCTCAACACTATTGCGTACACGCATTAATAAACACTAATAAATTCACATATATTCGCTAAGATTTTACACACGCATCGCATCTTCCTTAGCATTGTTTTCAACGCACTAGAAAGTACATTTGCAATCGTATCAATGACATTCTCTCACGTTTTTAACCGATTACGGGGACAAAAGAAAAGGGTTATTGCTGCTAATGCCAGCTTATGTCATAGGAAGAGGCAGTTATTATGAATTACGCTGACAAGATGATAAGTTATGATTTTGAGAGATAGAGCATAGTGAATCTTTCACTCGAATTTGTCGCTCATCTTTTCAGATGCTATTAGGCTAACACCTTTTTGAATGGAGCGAAAAATGACGTTAACTGCGCCTGTCCGTAACGTTAGCAACGCAAAATATTAACTGTGTAAGTCATCACGCATTTGACGTAATTTTTCGCTCAATTCCAAAATGTGTTATCCTAATAGTATTTGAATCTGATAGTACCTTAGAGATATTCAAGTAGTAACTACTTAAATTTTTTTATACCAGATCAGTTGGCAGACAGATACGCAGCCCACCTGATGGTAAGCGGTCACTGCGGCCTATGCCATTGAGGGACACTTCATCAGGAAGCGTCGCTCAATGTGCTGCCAGACTGTAGGCTCATCTGATCTTTGAGCCATTTATTTTAAGTGTACTACACTATTGCCGGTACACAGCCAGAGCTGTTATGGGGGTGGTAGCTAGCCAGTCGGACTGTGAAATACTCTTGCCACCAACCAGACCCAAGGCGGGAATCGAACCCACGACCTTCAGGTTTTTAAACCCGAGCGGCTTAGCCACTGTTCCACGGAGGCGGACTAACTTTTTTTAAAAGTAACCAGCCTATTTAATGTCCCACTGCAGGGCAAAGGCCTCCGTCATTAAAATCATGTCATCGCTACAAAGATGGGCACTGGTTTAAATATCACGTTTGCCCAGTACGAATTGGTGATCACAAAACCGAGCTGTGTCCGAAAATACTGACACAAATTTTGTTCGACCCGGGAATTGAACTCAGGGCCGATGCGTCAACCATTAAAGCGTTTTAAACGCCTTCCACAGTAGTCATCGAATTTTTTTTTGTTTTTTCTTGTTTTCAAGTTACTGTTTTCTATTATCTGTGGTACAGAGCCCACCCACGCCCTCTTTATGTCAATTTAAAACGTCATACTCTATGGTCATAACATAACGATACGCTGATCTCATTGTGACAAAAATAGATGAATAACATTAGTTTTGCGTTATTCAATGTTATTCGGCCATTTTGTAGGTCAAGTTTTGTAACTATCTGAATTTGGGTTTATTATAGGTTGAGGTCGATTGATATAAACAAAACATTAATATTGATTTATATTCTTTAGTCTTTTTGACCGCCTCCATGGAACAGTGGTTAGAAGTGGTATATAAACGGAGGTCGTGGGATCGAAACCCGTCTTGGGTTTGTTTGCTGGTAGGATTAACATTACTTAAATACAATTTTTTGTAAATACATACATAATATTATAAATAAAAGCACCCAGACCGATACAAACAGACATGTTCATGCACACAAATGTTAGTACCGTGCGGGGATCGAACCTGCGACCTCTGGTGTAATAGCCGACTTCTCGACCATTACACCAAATGGCTTGTCAAATACGCATTAAATGCGTTCCATATTATGGAAAAGGAAGGTGTTCTGGTGAGCGTCGAGATTCGTAGGGGGCGCGCGGTGGCGCTTCTTACCACTCGACCATCACAGCTCCATCAATTTTAATTATTTTTAATTATTTCAAATTCTCAGACAGGTGAAAGTGTTATACTATCAAAAATACATGAATAAATGTAAATATTTGCTAGTTTCATACTATTATAAAAAACACTTCGTCATCGAAACCGATTTATCAATGTTTTCTATTAATCGTGAAAGTTATGGTATAATTAGCATTACATAAATTAATTTATTGATAATTTCTAATTCTAATTTTAATAATGTCCTCCAAGCCGAGTTTCGGCTACGACAGCCAATCTTTACGATCAAACAACTACGCAGGCCATATTATAGTGGTGCAGTAAGTGCGCAAGCACAGGTGCACTCCCTATTCCCTCACTCTCATAACACGGTGGGACAGCAGTCTGACACGACCGAAGAGAGATCAGGCGCAGGACCAACGGCCTAACGTGCTCACTAAGGCAGGAGATTATTTCGACGAGCCATTTGGTGTAATGGTCGAGAAGTCGGCTATTACACCAGAGGTCGCGGGTTCCATCCCTGCACGGCACAAACATTTGTGTGCATGAACAATATGAACATGTCTGTTTGTATCGGTCTGGGTGTTTCAAATATGTATTTACAAAAAAAAAGTATATAAGTAATGTTTATCCGTTGCTTGGCACCTATAACACAAGCTAATGCTTAGTTTGGGGCTAGATGGCGCTGTGTGAATAATGTCCAGAGATATTTATTTATTTATATCGCCAACTTTCAGACTCCAGACTGGCTACTGACAATTTTTTGAAAAGAAAAAGTACAAAAATACAATATTTTCGGATCGGACGACCAATTTTTTATTTGGTTTTCTTCAGAAAATGCACAGACACAGTCTGGAAACCACGTAAAGCCTTTGGTCCTGTGTCTGATCTCTCTACGGTCGAGTCAGACTGCTGACCTACTGTTTAAGAGTGAATGCAATTGTAACTCGGCTAGGAGGACATCTTAATAATCTCAGAATAAAAATCGCTCTGCAAAAAATAAAAATGTGCATAACTCACCTCGTATGCCGGCATGTGCAAACTATCCCTGATAACTGGAACACTATTCCTCGGTCCGATAAACGCCATATTTTCATTTTAAAACATAAAATGATTAATCTCGCACAGAAACTTCTTAATTGGCCAATTAGCGGAGAACACTGGTATCACAACACTATTTGGCTTAAAGGATGACGATCTGAGCCGTGAACACTATTGCACTTTTTCTTTTTTAATTTGGCACTATTTAATTCAAATACGGGTCGGCGGAACTGTCAAATTTCGAATTAAGAACGTTAGTTTTTTTTTTGCTTAGTTTGAGTTTGAGATTATTAAATACCAAAGACAGAAGAAATAAATCACAGACGATGGCTGTATGGGCTCTGATCCCTTTGTCTGCCCTCAAGGTCAAAGAAAAAAACATTTACAGCTACAGACACAGTTTAATTACTCGAACCAAAACATTTTGATACTTATATTCTCTACATGGTTTTTGTTTTGTTTAATTTAAAAAATGCACTTCTAAGTCATCTGTGGTTAATGGCGTTTTAAAAATACACATCGACATACTTGTACTTAGGCGGAAGAATAATTAAGGATTATGTTAAAATAAATAATTCAGAAAATGAAACTTTATTTAATTAATAATTAATAATAACTCTGCTATTATTTATTGACCAACAATTAATTTTGAGTTCAAATAGGCATTTTAAGAATGTGCGCGCCTACAATACTTAAGAAAAAAACGTTTTGCGAGTGGAATTTTTTACTCAAGGAATCCTAAAAAGCAGTAAAACCTGTTCTTTACATTCATTATACCACCCATGATAATAGGACCAGTGACCTTGTAGGCATTACATCAACGTAGGAAGCGTGCCGTGTGGTAATCTTTCTGCAGTTTATAATCCATGCTAATTGTTCTATACAATGTGGCGGTAATTGCGACTTTTGACAAGTGTTGCCAGTGTGAATAAAATGACACATGAGAGAGCTAAATGTCAATATTATGGCAACACATTTACCTATTTGAATTGAGGAGCAAAAAAATGTTGTTTTTCTGCTGAATTGTACTATGTTTATTTATGTTTGTATCGGTGTAGGTGTTTCTATGTATAATAGGTATATATTTACAAAAAAGTTTGTAAGTAATATTTATCCGTTGTCTGGTATCTATATCGCACCAGCTAATGCTTATTTTGGAGCTAGACTGTGTGATTACATGTCCAAAGATTCTGCCTCTTGTTACGTTAGTACTATTACTCGTACTCTGTGCTCTTGTTTAAAAACAGAACAAATAATCATTGATGAGAGATAAATTAACGTATCGATTTTGTAACACATTTTTACGATAAGCGACAGCTCCAGAAATGTCACTGTGAAACCTATCCCAGGTATCATCCTAGGTTTAACAAACTATAGTCTCCTTAGCGTAGTAAACTAGTAGTAAAATAATAATAGGTATAACAGTGCACCTAGGCTGAGAGACTAGCGACCGAGCCCTACGGCTTTCCCTCGCTAGGTAATTGACCGAACTTTCTCGAGAAAGATTCTATATCTGTCTTGTATATCACTCATGTTTCGTACTAGTATATTAAAAGTTAAAGTAAGTATTCAGACTAATAATGTCCCACTGCAGGGCAAATGCCTCCGTCTGCCGTCTCCTGTGTCCGAAAAACCGACATAATGTTAGCTCGACCCGGGAATTGAACCCCGAATCTCGAGTTCTCAGCCCGGTACTTCTAGACCTTGGTAGAGGACATAGGTTACTTTTAATCCCGAGTTAATGCTTAGTTCCCACAATTGCCAAGTACAGGTTAGCGATAACAAACCCGAGGCTACGTTAAAACAGTCCAAATATTTTTTTTACCAACTCAAACTTAACTTAGTTAACAACAGACCAACGTGTTACACAAAAAAATATGAATATTGCTTACTAATAAGATTTTTGTCGCCAAACAATATTGGAAAGATTCCAAAAGGTGTGAAGGCAGAACAAAACTCTTCATTCTTAAAGGTGTCAAGTTTCCCATAGCCCAGACATTAAAAGCAAGCGGTAAACACTAGTGCTGTACAATATTGGTACATTTTTGAGCTACGTTGTTTCTTACAAATCCTACAATTTGTTACTACCTGCTAAATAAATGCAAAGTAAATCTCTATCTCTCTGTCTGTTACGCTTTTACATCAAGTGCTGAACCGAATATAATGAAAAAAAGAAAGAAAGAAAGAAAGCAAGAAAGAAAAAAGAAATTTGTAATAGACATAGAATCGACGTTGGGAAGGGACATAGGATTTTATTCCGGGATAATGCTAAGTTTCCAAGGGTACTATTCCGCATAAGCTGCCGTTAGAATATGTGATACGTTAGCAAAGGAAAGATTTTTTTTATTAAGATGACATAAAAAAGATATATTATGTACAATTTTAGGGCAACACCAAAGAAAATTGGTAAAATGTACTATTAGTGAGCAGCCATGCCAGGCAACCAGGCGCTTAGAAGTATACTAAAAAAAATCTAAGCAACGTCTTATAAACATTTTATAAAAAGTTATTAGTTGCAGCACTATACAATTTTTATACTAATTTGTTAGATTAAACCTGCGACCTCAAGCGTAAACAATTTCGCAAACCATTAAACCAAGATCGTTACTCTCATACACAGGTATCGAATATCGATACATCATCCATATCGATACACCCCAACTCGATTCTACATTTCAAACAATGCGGGACTGTTCCACTCGACTTGAGAATCGCGAAATGTTTTGGACTCCTGCCATCTAGTTCCCGCTCTCGACATGAAACAGTTCGAAATTCAAATAGGGTAAAACTGGTGACTTTACAAAAAAAACATTTTTTAATTCATGAAACATAACAGCTTTGGTTGTGTTCCGGCAATAATAATGAGGCATCCGGCGACTGGGACCGCAATCAACTCGGACCGAGGTCCCAGTTGCCGGATTGATTAAATTTTATAATTTTTCTTCCGGCGACTGGGACCAAAGCTAATAAAATCCAAAACTAGTACAGTCAAACAAAAAAATGTGAAACGAAAAATAAAAAAAACTGATTGACCATCATTTATGAATATAATTTTGATTTATTCCTATTTCGTCCCAAAGTTTTGTCCCACATTCCTATTCAATCCCCTTTTCGTCCCGAATCAGAAATATTGTAAATAGTACAGCAGTGAATATAAATAACGCATAAAAAATAAAGTAAATAATTTAAAGATGTACTAGGACACCATGACCTTATTGGAGATGTATTCTATGAATGTTTGACTATTGTCTTTAAGAGCTGTGGATTTTGTTAAACAAAAAAAAAAAAAAATTGTCATGGATTTTTGATGACGAATCAACTGTATAGATTAACAAAGTGATTTAAAGCTACAGTTTGTATTATGTACCTTTGAAAAAAATAATGCATGACATTGACAAATAAATACGTCATCTCCAATAAGGTTATGTTGCCCTAGTACAATAATACCAGTATCCTTTATTTCCTAAAATTAGGCTACTAAAGTTTGGTTACCACATTTATAAGAAACATTGTTACTAATAATACTAATAATCATATGGATGTAAAAATCTGAAATAAAGTATTTTTATATTTTTATTTTATATTTATAAAACGGATACTGGTTTGGTACTAGGGCATCATGACCTTATTGGAGGTGTATTTATTTACTATGATTTTGTTTTTCCATAACGTCAATAGAAAATAACGTCATAAGACGCTTATTTTTGGTCTGAATTAAATTGTATATGTATAATAATATTTAAAACGTACGTAAGCATGGGCTGACTTAATCTATTGCTAAGCGCTTAAAATAAATTCAGGTCACGAGTAAATCATATTCAATATAAATATTTTTGCATAAAACTTTTTCATTTGACTGTTCTGTATGGCTTGAACAATAGATTATTTAATAAATTTATGCGTGGTCCCAGTCGCCGGAAGAAAAATTATTAAATTTAATCAATCCGGCAACTGGGACCGCGGTCCGAGTTAATTGCGGTCCCAGTCGCCGGATGCCTCATAATAATGTGAGAGCCAGTACACTTGAAATCAAAGGCTTGAAGATCTGATGAGCCTACAGTGTAGCGGTGAAGTAGAATGTCATTCAGTGGAATAGGACGGCTTTGTGCCGGCTATGTGCCTGCCTGCTAATTGATCTAGTAAAAAATTAAAAAAAAAACTCATTCTACCTACTTACGGATTATTATAATGAATTGAAATCCAAACACACTTTGTTTTCTCATCAAACGAAAGAGTAATCGTGAGATCTTTTTATTTCAATGATTCCCATTTACTTTCAATTCATAAAGTCATAGACAAGCTCATCACTTATCTCTTACAGTAACATGGATAACCTCTTAATAGAGATGTGATGTTCGCGTGTGAGAATAACGATATGTATCTTACTGAACTAAAAGATTGGACATCACACTTGTCATCATCAAGTATGATCTGACCCTAAAGTAGCTAAAGCGGTTGTGATAAAGGTATCAGAAGAAACAACGAAGGTATCTTAGATATAATGAAATATGTAAGTAGACACAAGATAAACACAAATATTTATCACATAAATGTTTCACGACCTCTGGCGTATAGAGCTCTGCCTTAAGCGCCAATATTACTACCGAATGAGCCTTCCGGGCCAATCAAAGTGAAGATGTAATTAATCATTAAATGTTTCTTTATGTATTTTTAGTTTTTACTGATCCGTTCTAGATAAGTTCCTGCAAATTTTTCTTTCAGATATAATAATAATAATAATAATAATAAATATTCTTTATTGCACATAGAACAGACAAAAATACAATAAAAAAATAACAAAAACGCACAATATAGGCGGTCTTATCGCTATAAGCGATCTCTACCAGACAACCCCGAAGTAAAGGATAACTGAAAGAATGGGTATAACTATGCAATTTGAATAATAATAACAAAGTTAATATTATTTAATTAAAAATTAAATAACAAAAAAAAAAAATATATATATATATATATATATAATATATATAAATATATATAAATACTATAAATAAAAATAAATAAATGCAAACATAATATGTATCCATAAATACAATAATAAACATACATAAACCTACATATCATCAAATACGCAACAGAGACAAAACATGACAGCAAAAGTTTCAGAGTGCAAGGAAATGAGCTTTAACTCGTGCTTTAAAAATAGCCAATGACTCAGATTGACGTATCAAGGGTGGTAAAGAATTCCACAGACGAACGGAGTGGACGGTAAAGGACTGCGTGTAGAAATGAGAAGAGTGAGTAGGAAATTGCAAAAGAAGAGAGTTGGATGATCGCATATGACCGCTGGCAGGCTGCAAAAACTTAAATCGCTCTTTAAGGTAACGAGGGTACTTTGGGTTAAAAAGAATGGAATAGAGAAAGAATAGAATATGCGCGTCACGCCGGCGACGGATGGGCAACCATTTCAGTTGCGACCGGTAGTGAGAAACATGGTCATACTTGCGCAACCCAAAGATGATGCGGATGCAAAAATTTTGGAGACGCTCAAGTTTATTCAAGAAAATCTCGTTAAGGTCTAGGTAGCTGCACTCTGCGTAGTCAAGAATTGGTAGAAGTAATGCTTGCACAAGTGCAATTTTGGTGGGAATAGGCAGAAAGTTACGCAGCCTATTAATCGATCTTGCTGCAGCGAAAATCTTTCTGCTAACCTCAGTCACCTGATTAACCCAAGATAAACTACTATCCATGATATCTTTTTTTTTCATCTTCTTTTTTTTAAATTGACGAAAAAGACATATAAACATTATATTTTTTGATAAATTAATTTATTACTTACACTCACTAATATAAATGAAAGTAAAACAAAGATACCTCAGTCAAAAGACACATATCAATCCACTCACTTCACTGACACATCTGCCTAGACAAACAGATCCATAATGGCGTCGGTGATACATCACCGGTGTAAGACAAACTTATGAAATGTCCCCTCAGGCTATTTGCGATACTTTCTACAACATTAGCTTACTTACATTAGATAGACCGGACTCCGTTTTCAATTTTTATCCATACTAATATTATGAATGCGAAAGCAACTATGTCTGGTTTGCTTTCACTTAAAACGACTAAGCTGAGTTTGATGAAATTTGGTACAGTCGACAGCACATCAGACTACCCTAATCTCTCATATTTCTACAACCAATTTTCAGCTTTATTCACTTTACATAGCGATCTCTTTCAATTGAGAATTTTTGACAGATTAGTGCTGTCGTCTGTACAAATATAGAGTAGAACCTGGAGAGGTCAGAAGTATTTCATTACCGGGATAATGCTCAGATTTAATGGAATGACAGAAATAAAAGTGTGTTTGTTTTTAATTCTTTCACATCACAAAGGAAGCAACGGATTTTCGCGTTATGGAGTTAGGTTTCGGAGCAAAAGAGTAACATAGTCTGCCAATTAAGACTGGTTTTTTTTTTATGCTACATCGCATAAAAAAGGTGTTTAATTACATGAAAGGGAAACCGAGGGAGTTTAGTGGGTAGTAGAGTCTCAGACACGGCCGCAGGTGTGCCTAGCCAGCGGTTATGGTGCATAAACGAAACTCTTCCGAAAAAAAACCTAAATATCCGTTTTTGGATGCAGTAAAATCCTTACGTTTTCTTGAAAAAGTCGTCAACATTGCAGAATTCCAACAAGTTTGTAGAATTAAGGTCAGACAATGGGCGTCATAAAGTCATGATTTCACGTCACGGAGATATCGGCGCCATGTCACGACAAGTAGCTAACGTGAAACGATAGGACAATTGCAAAGTTTAGATATTGAACGAGAGCACTTTTAGCGTGTGATTGATGTAGCAGATCGTAATGTTGTATTTCGTCATATACAATGGCATTAAGATCAAAGACGCATACAATATAGCAGCATATTGAGGGATTGTATATAAGGTGTATCTCAATGGTGGCCGGTTACCATCAGGTAAGTTATGAGTTGGGACGGGCACTGTCTTGTCCTTCTTGGGAATGAAAGAGACATATTGGGGGAGTTTAGTGGTGAATGATAGCTTGAGGATGCAGTGCTTAAAGCGTTCTCCCCGGAAAAAAAGATAGCCTATGAGTTAAATCGCAACTGGCAGTATGAAATAGGTCTTTCTCACGCTTTTATCCTATTTTATCACTCAAAGAAATATCATTTTTTTAATGTCAGAGGCGGCAAACGAGCCAGCGGGTCGTCTGATGGTAAGCAATCACCGCCGCCCATGGACATCTGCAACCAGAGGGATCGCTGATGCGTTACCGGCCTATGGGGTGTGGGCCTCCAGCATTCTCACAAACCAGGCGAAACACAATAGTAGTCACTATTATTTCACGCTGGTGTTATGTGAGAGTAGGGCTTCCAAATCCGTAATTACGTAATTACGCAAATACGTAATTAGGGGTAAAATATGGCATTTTAAAAGTACGTAACTGAATGCACGAATTACGGAATTACGTAAGTTATTTTTTACAATAATTTTTCATTCATTTATTCAATTACATATTATGCAAATTGAATTCAGGGCAACACCTACTATTATGAAACTGTGGTCTTAGTTACTAAAAACAAAATTAAAGGGAATTCCTACGATTTGTATGTTCAAGAAAGTACACCTTAAAAGAACTCGTAAAAATTAGGTCTCATTGTGCGATTGACATTTAATTTTTGTGTTCATCATCATCATCATCAGTCTGTGATAGTCCACTGCTGGACATAGGCCTCTCCAAATGCTCGCCACGCCGATCGGTCCTCGGCCACTCGCTTCCAGCTCCTGCCAGCCATCTTGCGCAGATCATCGCTCCACCTGGCCTTAGGGCGTCCTACACTACGTTTACCGAGACGCGGTCTCCACTCTAGAACCCGTTTACCCCAACGGTTAACGGTTCTACGGCTGATATGGCCAGCCCACTGCCACTTCAGCTGGCTAATCCAGCGAGCTATGTCGGTAACTTTGGTTCTCTGCCGAATCACATCATTTCGGATGCGATCCCGCAGAGAGACGCCGAGCATAGCTCTTTCCATAGCCCGCTGAGCGACTTTAAACTTGTGGACTAGCCGTGCCGTAAGTGTCCACGTTTCGGCTCCGTATGTCATGACGGGTAGGACGCACTGATTGAAGACTTTCGACTTTAGGCATTGTGGAATCGGCGATGAGAAGACTCGACGTAGTTTTCCAAACGCTGCCCAACCCAACTGAATTCTTCTATTCACCTCGTCCTCAAAGTTGTTTCGACCCAACTGCAATGACTGCCCAAGGTACACATATTTTTGAACAACTTCGAGGACGGCGCCGTGAATCGCAATCGGTTCCGGTAGAACATGTTCATTGAACATGACCTTGGTTTTGTCCAAGTTCATCCGTAGACCGATGCGATTTTTGATGAATGATGAAGATGATGTAATTTTTGTGTTGAATGAATGTAATATTATTATTAAATATGTATGTGTATTTACGAAATTGCTGGTGGCGATCCAGAAGTTTTTTAACAGCCGCTTACAATTATTTGCTCTTGATCATACCTACTATGTAGTTAGGCTAAGCAGGCTTTCTCATCTGCTGGTATTTTTGCAATAAATTAAAAAGCTCCTTAGGCGATCAGACCTTTTTTATACTTTTTTTATACTAGGTCAGTTGGCACTGTTGGCAGACAGGCACGCAGCCCACCTGATGGTAAGCGGTCATTGCGCCCTTTACCAGGAAGCATCGCTCAACGTGCTGCCAGACTGTAAGCTCCTCTGATCTTCGAGCCTTAGATTGGAAGTCTACTGGCTCCCACATTAATATTGCCGGACACAGCCAGACACAACTAGTTATGGCGGCAAATTCAAATTCGTCGTTATTTCAAGAATAACAAAATTTAAAAAAAAAACAAATAATGGTTTGTTTATATTGTTGTTTGACAAATATAACAATTCCTTGTTATATTTGTCAAGAATAATTTCAAGAATAATAACGAATTTAGGGTCTGAAGTTCTGTACTCTGATCGCCTACGGCCACGGTGCTTCTCAATTTATTGTATGTTTTCAATTTTTAATAGTTTCAATGGATTTTGACTTTTGTATAAAATGATTCCATATAATTCTATAATTACAGACATTTAAAACGTCAAGCCAGAAGAATACATAGGTTTATTTTAGTCGTTCTATGTTTTTCATAAAATACATCAGTTACGTAATTATTACGTAATTCCGTAACTGACCCGTAAAATGCGTAACCAGTTACGTAATTGATATTTCCGTAATTTTGGAAGCCCTATGTGAGAGGTTGTTCCTTTACCGGACGAGCCGGGCCATTCGTACTGTAAAACAGCATGGCTCTACCACTACAAAAAACGACGGGTTGCACTCCGGGAGTGCCGGCAGAAGTGAAAACCTGAATATTAACGTTGTGCATTTTTGATATGTATTTTGGAATGGTTAGGGATTTAATTGATTGGTAGAGGTATAAAAGTACTATCATTTATGTGGTAAAATACAATATTTATTTATTGCGCTATCGTACACAAACATGACAATTTATATTACATTAAAAAGTTTATCTCTCAGAATTAATGAAATCAGAAACTTTTTCAGACTTATCAGAAACTCCTTGCTGTGACACTGAAACGCCATGTAATAAATGATGATAAAATGATTGACAACCGTCAATGTCATACTTTTTTGATTGACAACTATTTATTTTCTAAACAACGAAAACAAAGTTTGGAATTTACAAGTAATTGCATACTGGAATCTGCCATGAATCTGCGGATAAACTTTTGAATTTGGAGCAATCGGCCAAGAAATGATTCCCTTTACAGAATCCGCAGACTCCCGAATCGTTAATAACACGAGTGGTGTTACAGTAATCAACATGTCGCTTTCGAGGATGTTCACTGGGAATTTGGGGTAACAAGCCAAACTGTGTGTGAGAACGAGCCTCTTGTCGCAGGAAATCGGACAGCATTTCCAACTTCATACGACCTGATGCATGCTCCGCAGCATAGCGGATCCAAAGACTGCGGAGAAGTGGTGTTAATTTCCACAAAATACTGTTATATAATTCCGGCGAATAAAGATATTCCAAACTTTTTAAATGTTTTATTACGGCAATTAAATTTTGAATTTTGCAGGATATCAAATTAAGGTCTTTGTGGTCACTTTGTAGCATAGGAAGCATATTTAAAGGAAGCGACCGCACTGCGGCTATAATAGTAGAAGAGGTCACACTTGACAGTTCATTTATGCAAAGAAAAATATACCTTACGCTAAAGGAATAAAACTCAAGAAAACAACATCAGTTTTCAATTATTTACTCTACTCCTGATGTACATAAGAAGCACTTTTCTTTGCATAAATGAGCTGTCAAATTGAACAAAAAACCATTACTGTCTATAGACCGACAAATTATCTGTTCCGGTGGCGGCGTCGCTACTGTCTATTTAAAACTGTCATTAAATATCGTTTTTGCATTGCATTTCACGTAGTTCCAATTTTGGCCACCGGAACAGATATGTTTGTAGAAAACACGTGTCCGGACTTCAAATTTTATATGGATTTTCGATCAGGTCACGTGACACATAAATCCTGACGCGAGTTTAACATTTTTTCCCCATACAAAAAAAGTGCACAACGCCGCTAAAGAAGTTTTCACTTCAAAAATTATATTTCAAACAACATATTTGGGGGTTCAGGCACTCTCACTCACCAAACGCAATAGCAAATCTACTATTCAAACGTCAGCCTTCTGTGAGAGGTAGTTTTCCAGTCAAGCCGACCCATTACGACTGACATACAGGGACCGTCTGCAGCATAGCTCTACCACATAAAGTAATTACACTAAATTGACCGTTTTCTAACTGTGACCCTTCACAGTCAGCACAACATAGTACCTAGCTAAGCTGAGTACGATGTTAAACGAGAACAATGGCTTACTACTCCATTCAAAATCAAGAGTAGTTATCCCATTTTGCATAATGACGACTGAAGTGGCAAGCAAAGCGTAGGTTTTGTTAGCTTAAAGAATTTTGACACTATTGAAGTGTGAAGTGACAAGACAAGTAATTGACTTTCGCCTGTTGTTACTTTTGCTCTTTAAAAGCACTTTAAACTTCTATTGTATATGCTAAAGAAAGTTCAAACATACATTTTAAATGTTGAGGTTGTTGTTTCTATGTAATTAGTAGCATAGTCTCCTCTGATGCTTATTAAGTGATTAGTACTAATTAAATGTTTGAAATCCCAACGTTTTGATTGCAACATGATAAATGTTAGGAAAGGTTTTTAAAATTAAAAAACACATAATCTTAATGAATTTAAAGTATGTTGAAATTACTATTTTTTAGTTTTGTTTTAAAGTTTGATCACATTATATTCTGATGGAAAATAAAAATTGTGACCTTGGAAAGTATGCTACATTACTTTCCTAGTTAGAAATTAATCATTCGCGTCTTAAAGAACTCCAGATCACCCACCACTGGAATCACAGATAATATGACACAATATCATGCAAATTATTAAGACAGAAATAGCCTATAATTTAGGTTAAAAGCATCACTGGAACTAATAAATCGCGATTTAATCCGTTTATTTATTTAATCAGTTTATTTACCTAGTAACTTGTCTGCAAAGCGACAAGCCTCAATTCCTTGAACAAATATGACATCACACTTCCACTAAAACCCACAACCTACTGTCCAATCTAACATCCAATATTCCACTCAGAGTTACATCAGCAATGCAAACTCTGTGAAAGCGAATCTCTTTTTTTTCATTCCCTATTTGGCGTGTACACGACTTAGCTCAAGATTTCTACCAAATGCAAATAGATCCAATTTTACAATCTGCAGCACTTTCCGATATCAAATTAGGGTATTAGCCTGGCAAAGGTCGCGGCGAGTGGAATACTTGACGTGCCAGAGCTAGGGGGCATTCGTGAGCGGCAGACCGGTTTTGCCTTTCGTAATTCACGTTTGATAAATTGTATATCTAGATGACATTATCATTTTCACTTTCGAATTTTTTTGTTATCATGAACTGTCTTTGCGATAGTTATATAAATAGTAAATACAATTTGATGCTAATCCTATGTTACTAAAATGAGTGATTCTAGTAACAAATTATTACTTACTACAGATCCAACTAATCTATTAGCACTATGAAGTATTTATTAACTCATTTTCATTCTAGTTCTATTGGATGATATAACTTAATTTTTATAAGTTACATTAACTATATATTTTTTATGCTTAATCAATTGGCAGTCAACCCATTCAATGGTAAGGGGACACTGCGGCCAATTCCATGACTCTGATCTTCGAGCCTTTCCCTTTTTCATCTATACCTTTGTTACATAAGCACCTAACCTTAACGCAACGTTAATCTATCTAGATTATGTAGACTGCAACAGGCAACTTAGCAAGTAATTACAGCCGTTTCCTACAGTGAACCACGCAACAGTAAAGTAAATAAAGTCATAATCTTAACTACTGGCGTATAGTAATATTCGTAATCGTTGCACCCACCAAGCTTGTTTAATTGCCCGTGCCATTGTGTTATATTCTAACACCTTATGTTTCTAGATCATAAGTGCCATCAAATGAACGTGCTGACAACATTGACTGGTAAGGCAAAATAAATTAATCTAAAAAAATTCAAAATGACGAAAAAGATAACTTGTAATAGAGTTTTTTAGTCGAAACACAAATCGATTTTAATTACGAGTGACAGTAATCGTACATGAAATTAGGAATATGTTATAGCCGCTGAAAACGTTTCTTATGGATTATGTATTTAATTATTTGTTTTTGCTAATGGTACAGTCAAAAGCACGTCAGACTTAACACTTTGGACTTTGTACCGCTCTTATGTTCGGGGGTAGAGTTGCCCATCGATAGTCCACTATCGATAGTCTATCGATAGTCTATCGATAGTCTATCGATAGTTGACGTCATATCAATAGTATCGATAGTCTATCGATACTATCGATAGCCCAAATCCAGGCAATACTATCGATAGTATCGATACTATCGAGCAACAATACTATCGATAGTATCGATAGTTTTTTAACTATCGATACTATCGAAAGTATCGATACTATCGATAGTATCGATCAACAATACTATCGATAGTATCGATAGTATTGCTTACCCGCAATAGTATTGCCTGGATTGGGCTATCGATAGTATCGATACTATCGATATTATCGATACTATCGATAGCACTATCGATATTGTTACTATTTTTCAAGGTCAACTATCGATAGCGAAACTATCGATAGTTGGGCAACTCTGTTCGGGGGACACTTATTATGACCCCGACATAAGAGTGGTACGTCCAAAGTGATACGTCTGACGTGCTTTTGACTGTACAAGAAATACGTTTATGATAGATTGCCAGTCTCTTCTATAAATAACATAACTGTATTATTTATTTATTTAATCTTTATTAGACTAAAAAAAACATACAAAAGGTGGACTTAATTCACCATGGAATTCTCTACCATTCAACCACTAAAAATCAGATACTGATTCTCCTTACTTCGAAAAATATAGGTCTTATAATCCTTCAAAACATAATTTAAATTGACATTCAATTAGTACACAGTAAACAATGTTATCAAATTAAATGTATTTGATAGAAGACCTTGCCAGTTTTTAGCAACAATTATAAAACATAAACAAAATTAACATGTAAATTAAAATCAAATTGATTAATACTGACGATTATGACACGAGCTAGTAATATTAGGTAATGTGCGCCAAAACTGGAAAGAAATTATGCATAATATGCAAAACTGTATCAACACAATGGCTTTCTGTCCTCGCGTCACCAAATAATGAATATGCATTTGAAATGGCTAAGTGCAACTTGTATATTTTGTTGGAGTGTTCCGTACACAGGTTTCAATATTATACAAAAGAGATACATTCATGTAAACTAGGTCAGTTGGCAGACAGACACGCAGCCCACCTGATGGTAAGCGGTCACTGCGGCCTATTGCATTGAGGGACGCTTCACCTGGAAACGTCCCTCAATGTGCTGCCAGACTGTAGACTCATCTGCTCTTCGAGCCTCTGATTTTAAGTGCACTGGCTCCCACATTAATATTGCCGGAACACCGCCAGAGCTGTTATGGCGGCAGATTTCACCTGTGGTGGTGGTAGCTAGCCAGTCGGACTCTGAAAAAGTCCTACCACCTACCAGACCCAAGGCGGGAATCGAAACCACGACCTCCGTGTTTTTATACCCGAGCTGCTTAGCCACTGTTCCACGGAGGCGGTCAAAATCATGATTGAGGACTTGGCAAGTCCAGTTATTACATTGCAGCGACTGCCGTCTGACCTCCGTAACCCTTGACAGGGGAACCAGACCAGTTGGATCATGGCTACAGACATTCAACTGTGCCTAGTATGCCTACGGTACTCTAAAAACGCCGAGAAAATTCTAAACAAGCTCTCATGTGCGTGGGAGTGACAAATATGATTGTAAAATTAGTATAGGTGACATTACCACACTCCCAATGAGGATATGACCTCATCCCACTTTTGAGGTCCTAGTTATTATCCTGTAGGATGAAATAAAGCTTACAATTTGACTGGCCCGAAGGCGCATTTGGTATGACCCTGCCCTATGTGCTAGGGGTTGTGGGTTCGATTCCCACCCAGGACACCGCAACACACGCAACACCTAATAGTAAGCGGCCACTGCGGCCATTTCATTGGTTTGTGAAGTAGGATCATCATCATCATCATCATCAGCCTATATACGTTCCCACTGCTGGGACACAGGCCTTATCTCAATTGTGAGATAGTGTGGGCCATACTCCACCACGCTGGCCTAGTGCGGATTGGTGGAGGGGTGCGTAAGGCAAGTGACCAACCTTAATGTCAGATGTTATCAAGCCGCCAAATGGCCTCTGACTCGGCTTGACGACTAATATTTACATTATAGTAAATATCAGCCGGGACCAACAGCTTAACGTGCCTTCCGAAGCACGGAGACGCTCGAAATTAATGTCACTAAATATGGTCAGAATGGTCACCCATCCATTAACCGACCGCGGCATGGGTAGCTTGACTTTCGTTATCGCTAACGAACCACTGTCACAGCTGCGCCACGAGCGCCTCAGTGAAGTAGGATGCACCGCTTAATGTTCTGCCACACTGTAGGCTCCTCCCACATTTAAGATTGGCATGTAACAGAAAAGGGATGCATTTCATGATTTCATGGCATCAATTGGCATCATGAGAAGTGACGTTACCGCCCGCGCGCCCGTTTGTGGTAGAATGGGTTAAAAAGAGATGGCAAGATATCCCCACCACCCCAAAGTAACTGAAGAACTTTAAGGGTATCAGAAACGGTATACTAAAATACAAATGAACACTTAAGACAAAATCGAATTAATTGATCATTACACAAATAACTTTAGCCAACAGATATGTTTCAACACGATTTTAGCACATTATAACACCTATTTGACCTTTATTTTCCTGTCACAATGACACTTCACTTCAAACATACCAGTTTGTAAACCAGAAACATCATTTTTTTAGATATTACCTAACTATTTACTGTACTGGATTAAAGTTAAACCAGTGTTTTTCAAAGTTTAATGGGTTTTGTTTCATAGTCTAGCGGAGCCTCCTAACACAGGTATTGCTATGCCTAAAAGGAGTACTCCAACAATTTTTATTTTTTGTAAGTCTTACACTCAGTTGCAGAAACGTCCATTAAAGTTAATGTTTCATTAAAGCTATTGCTGTCACTTTTTATTTCATGACAACGAAAAGTGACAGCATTAGATTTAATGAAGCATTAACTTTAATGGAGCTTTCTGCAACAGGGTGTTAGAGCGGTTACGCACTACGTCCGATCCGAATCCGATCCTGTCTCCGTGAAATGACGGTACGGAGTAGCCGTAAAACTATTTCTAGGTGATTTACGCACTAGATCCATCATCCGATTTTCTTTGTGATTTTGATTTCAAGGAGACGGATCAGATTCGGATCGGACGTAGTGCGTAACCGCTCTTACTGATGAAATATATGATTATTATGGTTTGAGTAGTTTTCAATGTGCGTATTTACTCGAAGCTCGGCAGTAACGGATAACATCGAGAGTAGACCTGCTCAGTCGAATGGCTGTTGTAGGCATAAAGTACCAGCCTTTTTACAATGATGTGTATTGTGTACTGACTTAATCACCACGCTTGCCAAAGGCGGATTGGTGAGCATAAACCCGAGATGTGTCCGAAAATTCGACACAAAGTAAGCTCTACCTTGGAATTTAACCCAAGACACCGAAATCTTGGCCCGGAGCCTAAACCACTAGACCATCAAGTAGAATTTATGATAAAAGTTTGAGAACCACAGGCTATCACAAAACCGGGTGTGTAACATCAGTTCATTGCACCATCACTATTTACCATACATTACTGACATACAAACTGACAACAGGTTTTTTATGTATACAGCTTGACCTTCGGTACTTCTTAAAAGATATTAATCCTAAGCTTCTTAGAAGATATTATAGAACGTATAAACTGACGAAATGGGGTTGAGCAGCAAAGCAAGTTTTGCGTGGTCCAGAGTTAGATGGGTGATCAAATATTATAAGCATCAATCTATTCGTTTTAATTAACACTTATAAAAGTAACTTGCGGCTCGATACCTTTTGGCAGAAACGTGTTTGTGGCCCCAGTACAAAAAGGTGGACTATTTTAACCTTTTTTTTTTACTGAATTATGCGTATCTTTTTTATACAGCCCGTATTAGGCGCGACGCAGACGTGGACACATTTTGTTACGAGCACGGCACACTGCTCCGACGAAAAAAAATAAGAAAAATTGGGGTATTCAACCTTTTTTTACCGAATTGGGCGTAGCTGATTCAACCAGTAGCTAAAATGTCGAACTATAGCCAAGTAGCGTGCATTCTGATTGCATATTACGTGCATCGTCATAATCATATTGCGATGCATTCTATTATAATAGCCAGTCACTGATGCATCATATGCAACTGAATTGACTGATGTTTTGCATAATTGTTTCGGAATTTTACCCTTTTCTTTACTTCATGTATAAAAACGACTACTAATGTCAATTTAATTGGACAAAGTATTCTTTCGTGATTGATAAATTAATATTGCGTTCGCACGAACGTCGTTTTTTTTAATGATATAGCGGCAGAAGAGCATGCGGCACATCTGATGGTAAGTGACTACCGACCGCCCATAGACATCTACAACACCGAAGGAATCACAAATACGCTGATGGCCTTTTAGTACTATTAATTTGAGTAAATATACTACAAATAAAAATAAATAAGAAAGTTATGCTGAGGTGTTTTTTTTTATTGCAATGTGTAACAAGACGAGCAGATCATACACCTGATGGTAAGCGCGCCACGTCTGCCCTTAAGACAGTTCAGTGCCAAACAGTAACTTAGCAGTTACTGTCTGGCACCGCCCTGCGCCCGTTACACCGAGACGACAGTTATTAGGTCACATATACCCAGTAATTTCACTAATACGTGGTAATATGGAGAGGATGAATGAAAGTAGGTTTACGAAAGAAATATGAGGGTAGTGTGAATGCGAGCGTTGGAAGGGGAAGGCCTAAAAGGATATTCCATGACCAAATAGGCGATGTCAAGGTCAGGTCCGAAGTACCTTAAACCGACCAGCATTTATGGTTAGATTAATGAATGTCGAAGAAGCGAAGGCTGTGAGCCAGGATCGTAGCAGATGGAGGGATTTGGTCTTAGCCTACCCCTGCGGGAAAAAGGCGTGACTGTCATATACTACAAATTAATAGATTCTAAATGACAAAAATTCCTGTTTTTAATTTATAAAATTCCCTCACCCGAAGATAAAAACATCTTTTAATCCATATCCATCCGCACTTTGATAAAATCTTACGCACTCTGATACCACAACTCTTCATTAAGCATAAAGGTTAGACAAATATGGCATCTGTTTCCCGCGTCCGCGTCGTTTCCGGCTGTCATGTGGCGCCGCTTCCGGTTGAGCGCCATCTAGCGGGACGCGTCGTAAACCGCTTATGGTATTGTCTGTGGTCGTGATTTCCTCGACTATTGATTTATCGATTCAGACTTATATTAATTTTTAAAGTGTGGTTGCAGTTTTGCTTATTTTTTGCACTTACAAAGTACATTTCCTAAATTGATTTCACCGGATATCATTACTTATTTATCACTTTTTCGAAGCACCTAATTTGTCACCTGCAGTTGGCAAGCGTGATAAGTAATACACACCTTTCATTGTTATCACGACTTAGATTTTTATGATGTATTCAAAGATAGCTCAGACCTACGAAAACTTTCTCAGAGTCCGACTGGCTAGCTAACCCCCACGTCAAATCTGCCGCCATAACAGCTCTGGCTGTGTTCCGGCAATATTAATGTTGGAGCCTCGTGAGAAGCTCGAAGATCAGATGAGCTTACAGTCTGGTAGCTCATTGAGCAACGCTGGTGTAGTGTCCCCCAATGGAATAGGCCGCAGTGACCACTTACCATCAGGTGGGCTGCGTGTCTTTCTGCCAACTGATGTGTATCGAAAAAAGAATTCTAAACTCAGGAATCAAACCCAGGATCACACAGTCATTTAAAACTCGGGAATCAAACCTCCACCAAGGACCACACAGTCACGCTTAGATATTTAAATAACCCGTCGAACTTACGCCTATCTAATATGCATGGTTTTAAATTCTGTCCACACTGTTCTAAGGCATTTTGTATGCACACAATGAATCGATTCAATGGTGCCTTAACATGGACTACCTTCTTATTTAAAGTCGATTATAAACTACACTTCGTAGGCACAAACTAGGTTTTTTACTGTCACTTCAGTTGGCAGCAAATTGTATTATTGTAAGCGGCCTCTGCAGCCTATTCCATTATGGGACACTTAAGGAAGTGTCGCTCAATGTGCTACCACTTTACATTCCTCTGATGGTTGACTCCTTTCAAGTGTACTGGCTCCCACATTAACACTGGTGGAACACAGCCAGAGCTGTTATGGCGGCACAGATTTCAGCTGTGGGGGTGGTAGCTAGCCAGTCGGACTCTGAAAAAGCCCTACCACCAACCAGACCCAAGGCGGGAATTGAACCCTCAACCTCCGGGTTTTATACCCGAGCGGCTTAGCCACTGTTTCACGGAGGCGGTCGGACATAGAACAAACCAGACCCAAAATTCTAGTCAGGTCGAAATGAAAAAAAAACTAGTCCAGTCAATTTCCTAGCCTACAATGGGGGTTGTACGACGATGGAACTAAATAGAAAAAATATCATCTTACTTTTTCGACGATCGAATTAACGAATCGAACTAGTAAGAACAAAGGTGAACCAGCCCCCCTAGACAAGCGGCATTAATGACGTTCGTAATATTTAGCTCAATTTGCGATAGCGAATGTCAAAACCCATACTTTCACCATGTGACTTTTCTATGGCATCTGTCAAATCCATACAATTTAAAGTTAGCGAATTTCGCCAGCTATGAAGCGATGTCATCTTGTCTAAGTTCCCTGGGCCTTTCTACTCAAATGGCGGCCTACTACACAGACAAAACAAAACATAAAACAAAACACAAATTATAAATCACAAGACGCATAACTAACGTAATGTCTGACACATATTTGAATATCTGAAATCTTAATTATGCAACGAACAGACAGACGTATTTCGGCGGCGACGGTGCGTGAACTAACGTAACTCTTGCGCACTCAGTCTGGCATGGCGTTTTTGTCCGAGATGGGCTTACTTTTGACCGCGATCAAGGATTTTGCGTATTTTATAGAGGTTTTTTATACTAATATTACTAAGACGAAATGACGATGGGTGCATAAATCTTATTTATTTACATTAATTGCATAAGTAAAGTCAAAATTGAATTTTCGATACAAACTGTAGGAATTCATATAAAAAATAGCCGCGTCGTAGCCGAAAAGTCGGCTAGGAGGACATTATTTATATTTTTAAATATGCCAATCCAATCGTTTAGACCAAAATATAATGTTACGCAGTACGAACAAACTAGTTTACCATTCGCACTCCTATAGAGTCCTGCCAGGGCCTCCTTCACCATTTCAAATAAAAATCATGAGTCAAATGTCCTGAAATAGGTAATTAAAACAACATCGTAATCTGCATCATAAATGTAATGTAAGATAGTTTCTAAAATGGCGTCACTTAGTCGAGTTCAAGATAACTGAATAAACTTGTTATTGTTTAATGTATCATGTGTCACACTGAGATGTTAAGAGATATGCGTAATTACTAATTTGTACATCTTTTAACAATTTTCTAGCACTTTCTGAGCCAGTACACTTGAAAAATCTTTAATGCTTTTTATTTAAATTTGTACTAAGCTTGCACTTGACCACAAAGTTGCCTGATGTTAAACAACTAATTGGTCTACGCTGGAACGCGCTTGCTTAGGAAAAGCCCTTTAATTCTGGCCTTGAAGATCAGATCCTAGTGAAGTGTACCTCAACCATCAGGTGGGCTGTGAGCCTGTCAGCCAACTGATCTGGCAAAGCATAAAAAAACATTTTCTGATGTCAGTACTTATGAATAAAAAAATTAAATAGTTCTGTATCTCGTGATGTATCATAGTATTCGCATCAAGAAAAGTTGTCAATACACATTTTTCAATTTATTTTTTATCATTTATTAACTTTTGGATGATTTTCATTCAAATAAATAATGCTTAGTTTGGATAACCGACTCTGTCTAAAGCTAGTAAAAGATAATCACGTAATTACGACAAAACACTAGATTTTAATTAATACTAGATTACGATTTAAGTCCTTCAAGATCTAGCAATCACTTGTCTGTTTGTTTACATACAACTAGTATGTGCTTATTTATATCTTTTCCGGTTTTCCGTGTATGGAGTAACAAGAAAACAAGTCATTTGTAAACAGCCTTGCCTCATAAGAATCGTATCGAGATTAATTTATATCGATATTTGGTGTGGTCGAGGTATGCTGCATAACACCAACGTGAAATAATAGTGACTACTATTGTGTTTCGTCTGGTTTGTGAGTGTCGGAGGCCCACACCCCCCATACCCCCGTAGGCCGGCAACGCATCAGCGATCCCTCTGGTGTTGAAGATGTCCATGGGCGGCGGTGATTGCTTACCATCAGGCGACCCGCTGGCCCGCCTCTAACAAACCATCACCCACCCCTAAGGGTGTAATATTATACAACTCTGGCTGTATTCCGGCCATATTGAAAGCCAGTCAATGACGTTCAATATACAACTAGACTCCCATTTACGCTCAAATATTGTCCGAAGCAAAAGTCTGCCCACGCAACTATTGGGCAGAGTTTCCGTAACGAATTTGTTAATGTCATCTGTGTCAACGCCGCTCGGAAGTTTTTTGAGGAATTTTTCTTAGAGATTGGGTGTCTAGTTGTATATTGAACGTCATTGAAGCCAGTGCAAGTACATGTACACTACACATTATTCACACAGCGCCATCTAGCCCCAAACTAAGCATTAGCTTGTGCTATGGTTGCCAGACAACGGATAAACATTACTTATATACTTTTTTTTGTAAATAAATACATTATAGGTACATAGAAACACCCAGACCGATACACCAGAGTAGATTTATTCCTCTGGTATTTAGCCGACTTCTCGACCATTACACCAAATGGCTCGTCAAAACTCAGTTTGGGGCAAGACGCATTGTGAATAGTATCCAGAGGAAGACAGATATTTGAAACAAACACAAAACTCGGTTATAATAATGATTAAGCCAGAATAAATGATTGATGATAAAACAATTAAGCAAGAAATCAACTAGCAATTACACAAAAAGCACAGACCTGTGCTATAAGTGTTCACTATAGCACTTCTGAGTGTAATTACCTCACGACCTTGTATACAGACCAACAGAATGATCTTTGTACTTTATTAGCGTGCTAAGGACAGATGATGTCACATGGTCTTACATGGACAATGTACATATGTATAGAATACTACGACTGTGTAGTTGATATTATTGCAAACTTTTCAGCCTTCATCATCCGTCGAAATCGAGTAATCACAATTTTGGGTATTGGCTTGAATCATCACGCGTGCCAAATGCGGATTGGTGATGAGAAGAATGAAAACTGTATTGAAAAAGAAATAATACAAATGCTGGACCCAGCAGTTGAAGTTTTTTTTTTTTTTGTTTTTTTTTTTTGTTGGGCCGGTCAATAGCAAAGCTGGCACCGGCTCGCCCCAATCGGGTGTGAAGGGGAAACCGGGGGAGTTTAGTGGGTAGTGGACGCTTTTTTAGTCTCGAGTCCCACACACGGCCGTGGGTCTAGCTAGCCTGCGGTTATGGTGCATAAACGCATTCTCCTCCGAAAAAAAAAAAAAGTTGAACTTTTTTGTGGCGGGGAACCCTATTAAGCACCATAACCCGCCTGGGGAAGGCGAGCCCTGGCCCCTGTGTGGGACTCGTGTAATTCCATGCCCCAGCCTTTATAAAGAATGGTGCACGCAGGATACCCACTAAACCCCCCCCGCGCTCCTGCATCGCCGTCGGTGTCTCTGAGCTGGGACAGACCCTGACAACCAGAAACACCGCAGGGCGACCTACCCGGCTCTTACAGGGCGGGCCCCTCTTGCCTCCCCCGGCGGAGGGAGGAGGCTGGGCAACAACGGCCGAGAGCGCCTGGTCGTTGCCACCCGTCGGGAGCCGTGGCCTGTGCAATGCAGGAATACGAAGGCCATTGATTAACAGTAAGAAGAAGAATTAATTAGCTGATTGAAGACCCAATTCTAGTAATATTATAAACGACCTTAAATCTAAATAAATTGCATAGCTGCACTCAAATATGCAACTGTGAGGAATCCTGTCTTGCCATAATGCATGCATTGATATAAAGCCGAGTGCAGGCGTGCGTCGTTTATGCGTCATGCGACCTTTATGCGACATCGGAAATTGACGTGCCTAAATAAAATTTTTGGACGCCCTCAGCATTGGCAGAATGTTACCGCCTCCGTGGAACAGTGGCTAAGCCAGTGTAGGTCTTAGGTTCGAATCCCGCCTTGGGGTCTTGTTGGCGATAGAACTTCTTCAGAGTCCGACTGGCTAGCTACCACCCATAACATGACGTTTATTTTTAATAAAATTTGCTTTGTGCCTAAATCGAATTTAAATCTAGACGCTACTTTAAAAGCGAATAATTATTTTTAGTGATAGTGACGTAGTAATAACATTCGTCATTGTGAAATCAATTTGTGGTTGATAAGATCTCCTATTCATATATCGAACCAAAGGTATATAGATAATAACAATAATTCACAACTAAATTCTACTATTGTAATAATTAACTTAACATTTGTATTCTCCTATTGCAGTCTGATTGTATAGTTCCTCTTATCTTTTGTTGTGTATCACACTTCTTATTAGATTTGTGGCATGTTGCGGCCTGTCGGAAGGACCATATCAAAGGCATTTTTCAACTTTAAATTTTATATAATAAACAAAATAATAAAATATTTATGTTAACACATAAACTGGTAAATGGGTAGTAGGAGATATTAATCTGGCCTTCTATTTATTATTATTTTTTTGTTGCTCTCTTCTGCCAGGCTGTTACTGCAGACCTACCCGATCAAGATTCTTTTGTTAAATTTAAGGGAAACCTGTCATTAGCTTTATTAATAGTATAGTCTCATTTAATATGTACTTTCTGTAAACGCCGTTGGTTTTCTTAATAAATGAAAATAAAATAAAATAAAATAAAGATACCGCTTGATCAGATACTACAGATAACCGAACAAGTTCGTCATTATTGATAATAGACTACTGTTTTTATATCTTTATTAACTTTATTTATAGACTACCAGCCTTCCTAACCTCGATTGTCTAGTGGTTTAAGTACCGGGACATTATCTCCGGGTCCTGGGTTCCATTCCCAGGTCGAGCATGAGTGTCGGTTTTTTCGGACACAGCTCGGGTTAGTCACCAATCCACACTTGGCAAACGTGGTGCTTAAGCCAGAAACCATCATTGTAGCGATGACTTGATTTAAATAATGGAGGCCTTCGCTGTAAGACAAGACATTAAAAAATGCTGGTTCTTTACTTTTTTTATTGTGTGGGTCTGTTAGTGAAACTTTACATTTCAATTATCTATTTATGACCTCTGGTCTATCTCATGAATAGTTGGCTGAAGTTCTGCTAGGGGGGTATTAATAATTTATGTCATAATGACGCATTCGGTTTGTGTGTCCTTGTCTTTACAACAACCCTGCGGTTGTAGGAAATGGGGCAGGAATGTCGTCGCGCCATCTAGGGCTTGATACGGAAATACGGAAGATATACCCTAGTATGGACTGTGTGCTGTTAGTGAGAGGGATGCTTTGTCTATTGCCTGTAACAGTTCTAAAAATATTAAATTAAATAAAAAACTAGACTTATAAAATAACCATCCGAAATTTCTACTCTACTATAGTCGAGTCATTTTAATACGCCACATTTGACAGTTCATTTATGCAAAGAAGAGGAGTGCTACTCTTGTACATCAGGAGTAGTCTAATTTTCTAAATAAATAATTGTATTAATAAGAACTGATGTTGTTTTCTTGAGTTTTATTCCTTTAACGTGGCAAGACTAAGTGTTTCTTTGCATAAATGAACTGTCAAATGTGACCTATTAAAATGACTCGACTATAGTCCTACCTACTCGGCCGGCAGGGCAGTGATGTTTTTGTATGCCTAATTTGACGGACACCTATTAGCCCCCGAATAACAAAACACAAAGGTACTTTAGTATAATATATTCTGTGACAAAGGTTTGAAAATAATATCCCTACTTAGGTAAAGAGTAGGTAATGATAGATGGCAATCGCTCCATTGTAATAATAACCAGGCCTGTCAAACCTAGGATCATAGTCGAAGCGGAACCTTAGCACCATACTGGATGCAATCGGGAATACGCTGGGATGATGATGCTGAGGTAAAGAGTAGGTAATGTTTCTTCAACGGAAACAATATACTACACAGAACGATACTTAAAACGACTAATTAAATTGTATTTACCTACGAATAAAATTAATACTATTCTCAAAACTACAAGAGAATTAAGAACAGAATGTAATATGTATTACGTTGGCATTACAAACTCAAATTGAGTTCACGGCTCCTTGTCCATACATTTCGCATCTGTGGGCAGACATTTCGGAGCCCGAAGGTCGAATAACGAATAATTGATATGTTAATTAATTATATGTTGAGTAGTTTCCGCCTGCGGCTTCGCCCGCGTTGGATATCTAAAGGTGGATTTAGACTAAAAGAACATAGAGCTAGAGCTAGAACTAGAGCATTCTTTCGTTAATATCTAGTGTAAACCAAAACTTGACGTATCTATTTACATCAAACGAACACCGAACTAGAACTAGAACAAGAATGTTCTTTCTTAATCTTTTGGTGTAAACAAGAGCTAGATCGAATGCTCTTTGCTCATTCGAGTCAATTCTTTGGTTGGTATTGGTAGTGCTTTGCTATGTCTGATTCTGACAGTGAAATCATTATTGCAAGTGCTGCATTTATTATTTTGAAGAAAAAACTCAAAAATAAAAGAATTGTATTTTTATAATGTTCATAAATGTCGGATCCCATAGACATCTGGCATTTTGGTAGGCTTCTATCATTAATAAACATTTTTTTGAGACCAATCCATAATTTAATAGATACGATACGTAAGTAAACAATCGCTAGAACATAAGAACACTTTGATGAGACCGCTCAGTGGAGCGAGCGCGTCCGAACACGCTAGAATGTTCTAAGCAACTGTTCACGCGCTCTCGCGCCGTTTACATCGAGCGAGCGAGCATTCTTAGAATATTCTATAGAATCTTTGCGAACGCACTAAGAACAACGAAAGAATGCTCTACGCCTGTTTACACTAGAAGAATTTGACGTAGTGGGGATAGAATGAGCATTCGCTCGTTTGGTGTAAATCCACCTTTATAAAACGTCCTTGGAGTACTGATCCATAGTAATACTAAACATGCGAAAGCAATTCTGTGTATCTGTTACAGTTTACGCCTAAACAAAACAATTTTGATAGTTACAGACAATAAACTTTTTTTGGTCAGGAGAACGCGTTATAATAATAATAATAATAATTCTTTATTTGCAATAAATAGGGTACAATAATAAATGATGGTAAAACAATGTCAAGAACTTAATCCTATTTAGCCATTACAATAGCATGCAAATGTTAATGGTACTATTTAACAATTTAAAATACAGATTTAATTATGTAATGCAACAAATTAATAAAATAAAACAATTCAAATTAATAAATATAAATTCCTTAATCTAAATTACCAAATATAAATTCGTGTCCCGTATACAATATCAAAAATCAAAAATTTTTTTGTTTTAAAAAGTCATCTACTGAGTAAAATGTATTTTCAAGAAGCCACATTCGTAATGTTTTTTTAAAACAATTAAGTGGGAGTACTTTAAAGTGGCCCGGTACTTTGTTGTATATTGTGGTGCACATAGCGTAACAATTTTTCATGAATCGTTCAGTTTTTGGTATTGAATCCAACGTTAATTTATGAGGATTACGAATTGATCTTTGGGTAAAATCTTTGGCATGTGTGAACTTTACATTATTTTGTTTTACAAACAGGCACACTTCAAATATATACAGGCATGGAAGGGGTAATATATTAAGATATTTAAAGTATGGCTTACAGGACGTATCTGGGGCCAAGCCTAAGATAGCTCTAATACATCGTTTTTGTGCAATAAATAACTGGTTAATAGTTGTGCCATTCCCCCAAATAACTAGACCATATCTAAGAACTGATTCTACATAAGCAAAATAAGTCATGGTAGCTGTGTTTACATTAGCAACTTGTGTAAGTTTGTGGAGAGCAAATGAAAAACCATTTATTTTATTGCATACCCTATCAATTTGTTCCTTCCAATTTAAATTACAATCTATAATTAAGCCTAAAAATGTTGCATTATTTGTATTTTGCAATATTTGACCATTAAAATTAATGTCAATTGATTGATTTTTAAAATTATTGAAATTCATTATACTTGTCTTTGTCAAATTCACTTTAAGATTATTTTTATTTAGCCAGTTGATAACTTTAGTTAGTATATTAAATATGTCAGTTTTATGTTGATCTAATGTAAATTTTTTGTCGGTATTAACAATAATAGATACATCATCAGCAAATAGTATCATTTTTTGATCCGTTACGTCGGGAAGATCATTTATATATAGAACAAAAAACAAGGGGCCAAGCACACTGCCTTGCGGCACCCCAAAATTATTATATTTTAGTTCGGATTGATACGTGCATTCAACGTGTCGTTCATTGAGTTGAGCAATTTCTACATATTGTGTTCTATTTTCTAAGTATGTTTTTATCCAGTTTAGTGCAAGACCTCGAATCCCGTTACATTCTAGCTTGGTTAGCAGTTGATCATGAGATACGAAGTCAAATGCTTGTGACATGTCAAGATATAAAACTGTTGTATAGTTTTTATTATTTACATTCTGTAAAACCTCGTTTATTAGACTAAATGCTGCTTGTGTCGTAGATTTGGATTTTTGAAAGCCAAACTGATTTTGGTTTATAATTTTAAAATTATTAAAAAAAGATGTAAGCTGGTCATGCATCACTCTTTCAAAAATTTTTGAAAATATTGATAGAAGTGTAATTGGTCTATAATTGCACAAATCCGTTTTGTCACCTTTCTTGTAGAGTGGTTTAATAATAGATACTTTCAATCTTTCTGGAAATGTACCTGTCTCTAATGAAAGATTAACAAGTGCGGTCAATACATGACATAGTTCATCTTTGCATAATTTCACTACTTTAGTACAAACAGAGTCATAACCTTCTGATTGTGTATTTTTAAGTGACATTATAACTTTGCTGATATATTTCTCATCTACAGGTGTTAGAAAAATACTGTTTTGTAGATTTATGTTCGCAGTGTTTTCTATAATGTCATTTGCTCTGTTTGTTTCATTAATGAAATATTCATTAAAACATGTAGCAATCACTTTTGGTTCAACAATTTCATTACCATTAATTTTTATTTTGTTTATATAATTTTTGGACTGTTTTCCGCTAGTTTCATTTTTTATAATAGTCCATGTTGCTTTACAAATGTTTTTACTTTTTGAAATAAATGTTTGATTTGCAATCTTTTTTGAGTATTTTGTGCACTTTTTTAACATTTTGTCGTAAGCAATGTATTTTTGCCGATCAGCATGAGTTTTTGTTGAATAGTATCTATAACGGAGTTTCCGCTTAGTAATGCAACTTTTTTTTAGTCCTTTTGTTATCCATTGTTGTTTGCTAGTCAAATTTTTTTTACTTTTTATTTTAGGAAATGAGAGTTTGTACAATAAGGTAAATATGTCATAAAATTCATCGAAAGCTACATTTAGATCCCTTTCCTTGAAAACATTTTCAAATGTAATGCTACTAAGATATTTTTTAAACTTTAATATGTTTTCGTTTGTGTAACATCTTCTATAAGAAAATACTGTGGCTGGGGTAATGTGCTTGTGTTCTAATTTAAATGTTAACACTTGTGCAGTATCATGGTCTGATAGCCATAGAGGCAAAACAGAGCCAATAGCCTCTTTAATATTGCTTATTATTAAATCTAAACATGCTTTGCCTCTAGTGGGCAAATTTATATGCAAATTAAGGTTATACTTCATTAGGATATCTTTCAGCTTTCTGGTTATTTCATTGGATTCGATTATATTAATATTTAAGTCACCTGTTATAATTATTCTCTTCTTGGGGTATTTACGAAAACATTTAAATAGTAACATGTCAATATTTTTAAAGAAACAGTCAAGGTAAATTTTTTGTTTAGACGGAATTCTATAAATACATATAATTATTATATTATTTGCAGTTAAGTGGACTCCACAGCATTCAAAGTGATGAGGCATACACAAGTCATTCAAAAAAGTTAACTTTTTATATTCAAAACCCTTTCTTATAAGAATGCAAGAGCCACCTCTCTTTGCTGGTCTTGAGTAGTTCGCTGCCAAGTCATAGTTATGAATATTAATATTTTTTTCTGCACCTGCTTTGACAAAGGTTTCAGTGAAACATAACACGTCAGGATTTGTTTCTCTTTTTATGTTTACGAGTGTTAATTCAATTATTTCTTTTTTTGACAGAAGACCTTGAATATTTTGGTGGAGAACGGTAAAAATGATACTATTATCTTTATTGCTCTTGTGATTGATTTTGGGCTCGAAAAAATGATTGAGTAGATGATTGAGAACTCTTATTATTATCAATTGATATTACTAAATCTCGTATACCTTTAAATATATCATGCATTCCTAAATCGTTAAGTTTACCATTATACGAAAACATATTTAGTGTTAGAGATAAATTACTGTCAAAAAGTCGTGCATAACCGTGCGTGTGGTTATCCAAACACAAAAGCGAATTAAACAATTCCACTCGACAGTTATACAGGCCAAATCCACATATATATGTAGGCGCACTTATTATAATATTGGTGTTCTTTATCTGATTTAAAGAGTCTCTAATAATTTTTACGATCTTGATATAATTTTCTGACCTCCAAAAGTCATGTTCGCCTATCATGAGTACACAGTAATCATCGAGTGTCAGATGGAGTGATTCTCTTTCCAAATGTTTAATTAATTGTTCTATTCCACCATTTGGGGTGATATGGTGAAAAAATTGATAGTTCTTCAGGTAGCAGTCATTTTCCACTGTCTGTAATATATTATTGGTTTTATTACTGCTTATAATGATTAGTTTCCGCTTTTGTTCTCCTCTAAGTGTGATATTATCGTTTTCATTGGTAAAATACGATTGTTTGCTTGATGTTGTTTCATTGACATGATCGAAAAGTTTTGCAGAATCGGAGCTTTGTGTAACTATCTCATTTTTGGAGCAAGATGCAAGAGTGTTAGTATCTTGTGTAAGAGAATTCCTTTCCTCATCCTGTGCAAAATCTAGTTTTGTTGTGTTGAATGATTTTTGTTTTTTCCTATTAGTGATGTTCTTCTTTGAGCTTGAATGACATATGTCTGTGAGAATTTTGGCCTTAGTTTCTTGTTTTAACAATATTTTTTTAAGATTACAATTTTCCGATAATAAGTTTTCAATTTCATTTTCCGCTATTTCTAGTCTTTTTTGCAAATCTGCATTTTGTTTTTCCAGTTCCTCTATTCTATTTTCCATATTTATTTTCCCAAAGTCTGGGCAGCTATTATTTAGTTTGCTGTCACGTGATACGGACGAAAAGTCACTAGAATCTTCAGAAAGTTTCTGAAATGAGTTATTTGTAGAAATATCAATTTTTTCTACAGCATTTTGCCGCATTATATTAGAATTCTGTGTTTCAGCTTGAGTGGAGGGGGATTTCTTACGACTTTGTTTACATTTTTTGCATTTCCATGTCGTCTTAGTCTCTGGCTTGAGTCGGGATAGTTTTTCAGAATAGCCTGCGCAGTCAAATTCGTATGCATTGTTGCAGACCGTGCATAATATGGTATCTTTGGTGTTTACCGTTTTTTTACATCCAGAACATGTTGTTTTTTTTAGGAGTTTAGCAGAACTTCCTTTTCCAGACATTTTAAAGTATTTTTATCAAATATGTTTTATTATTATTTTAGAAATAAACAATAAAAATTAAAAAAAAGAATTCTTAATTCTCTGCTTTTAAGTCCGTCACAAGCCAGGATCGAACCCTTGATCCTTGTAGTACGGCGCATTTACGACCGATGTTATAGCGCCACCGCGTCGTTATGTATCTCGACGAAATTTGGTAAGTATTTATTGTATCTATCTGACTCGTTAACGATCGGGTTTCGTTCGGGTATGTCGCTCAGTTGATTCACAGCTGATCGGGGTCAACGCACTTGCCTGTTTTGAACACTCACTGTTTATAACGTTCAATTTGTGATTTGTTTTCGTTGTTATTTTATCACTGTTTGCTTTTTATTTAAAACCATTTTCACTATTTTGTGTGTCGCGTGTTTGACTACAGGGAGATATATTATTTATTCCACAAATGTTATTTTTTACTACGTTTACGAAAATTTTTTTTACAGAGCTAAGAGAAATACAGCCGCTTGCTCGGGCGGACTCGTTACTTTGGGCTAACCCCATCCCCTCCCATAACCGCAGGCTAGCAAGACCTTGGGCTGGTCAGTGACTAACGCTGGCATTGGCTCGTCCCAATCTGGTATGAAGGGGAACCGGGGGAGTTTAGTGGGTAGTGGACGCTTCAGTCTCGAGTCCCACACACGGCCGCAGGTCTAGCTAGCCTGCGGTTATGGTGCATAAACGCATTCTCCTCCGAAAAAAAAAGGCTAGTAAAACCTGCGGCCATGTTTGGGATTTGGAACTCAAGTCACACACACACTACTCACATAACACCCCCGGTTTCTCATTCACTAATTTATAGATCCGAAACATAGTCTAAACCTAAGAAAAGGAATAGGCCGCTTTGTTGCCTATAGGATAACAAAAATATAACTGTGTTTGATTGTAACAAATAAAATTTAAACCTACGATATAGGTATCTGTGGTTCTTTAATTGCTTCTGATACCCATAACACAAGTGCTTAAGCTACATACTAGATTATTAACAATATTAATTATAGGCGCTCGTGGCGCAGCTGTGGCAGTGGTTCGTTAGCGATAACGAAAGTCAAGCTACTTACGCCGCGGTCGGTTAATGGATGGGTGACCATTCTGACCATATTTAGTGACATTAATTTCGAGCGTCTCCGTGCTTCGGAAGGCACTTTAAGCTGTTGGTCCCGGCTGATATTTCATCATCATCATCATTTCAGCCAAACGACGTCCACTGCTGGACATAGGCCTCCCCCAATGATCTCCAATGGCTGATATTTACTATAATGTAAATATTAGTCGTCAAGCCTAGTCAGAGGCCATTTGGCGGCTTGATAACATCTGACATTAAGGTTGGTCACTTGCCTTACGCACCCCGCACTAGGCCAGCGTGGTGGAGTATGGCACACACTATCTCACAATTGAGATAAGGCCTGTGTCCCAGCAGTGGGAACGTATATAGGCTGATGATGATGATGATGATGAATTATGTTGTCAAATATTTGTTCCACTCACATAAATAAAACCACAAATAAATAATCAGAAACGTACTTGCTCGAGAACCAAACCCAAAACTGCGTCATCATGGTCGAGTATTTAAAACGCCTTAATTACCAAGAAGTGTTACATATGTTAAAAATAATTCCATCACACACTAACATATGTACCGAAATGTAGAACAAATGTATATGTATGATCTTCTTATCTTATGTTTAACTAGACTTGTTTTACTGAATACAAAACATTCAGTTTGAATACACACCTAATTATCTTTGTTTCTAACAGACAAAACCTACTTGATACTAATATTAATATAATGTCCTCCTAGCCGAGTTTCGGCGGCCAATCTTTAAGATCAGCCAACTACGCAGGATATAATTTATAGTGCACAAGTGAGTGCGCAAGCACAGGTGCACTCCCTATTCCCTCGCTCTTATAACACGGTGACAGCAGTCTGACACGACAGAAGAGAGATCAGGCGCAGGACCAACGGCTTAACGTGCCTTCCGAAGCACGGAATCAATTGCCTCCGTGGTACAGTGGTTAGAGCGTTGGGCCGGAGATCGTGGGTTCGAATCCCGCGGGGAACATCACTTTGTGTGAATGTTTCCAGTTCGGTTAGGACATTGCAGGCTTGAATCACCTGAATGTCTGAAAATAATGAAAGAAAAGAATGATGTTGATACTAATAAAATGCGAAAGTCTGTGTGGCTAGGTCTCTTGTCCTATCCTTTTTTCTTCAAGCGCTTTGTCTCGACTAGTTAGGGTACGCTTGCACCATGCTCCAGGACTTGTCAAGTCCAGTTATTACATTGCAGCGATTGCCGTCTGACCTCCGTAACCCTTGACAGGGAACCAGACCAATTGGATCATGGCTATAACCATTCGACTGTGCAGTGTGCAGGTTTCTTCATGATGTTTTCCGTCACCGCTGAGCTAGTAGTATATACTCGGAAAAACATTATTGAAAAGATCCCGTTAGCAGATACATTTAAAGTTCCGTCTAACTGTAGACATAAAGAGTTACTTTCAGTTTTCAGTTAAAACAATAAAGATAGTAAGCCCGTACGCAAAATACTAATGTATTAGCAAAAGTAATTTATTTCTGTTAAAATACAGGTACTTTTAGATCGTTTTCTCACTACGCGAAACCAACACAACATCAACACAACATAATGTTGTGACAACACCAACCGCCACACTAAGTTGGTGTTGTGTTGTCCTTGTGTGTGAGAAAACAGCGCATACATTAGTATGGTGGTTGGAGTTGTCACAACATTATGTTGTGTTGATGTTGTGTTGGTTTCGCGTAGTGAGAAAACGGTTACCTTAGTTTAGTTAGGAGCTCGCAGAGGTAAGCGTTCGGTGGGGGGCCCGCGAAGCAAGGGTTTCGCTGATACCCGTGCCCCCCCCCCCCCCATGTTAAGGCGATGAGGGAGTACGCGGGGTTTAGTGGGTAAACCGCTGGGCCACTTCCATCTTCGGCCCAGGAACAATGCCCTTTTATAGGGCATCGGGAGTCCCACACACGACCCTGTTCTTCCCCCAGGACGGGGATAAGGTGCGTAACGCATTCCCAGCGAAAAAAAATAAAAAAAAATGCTGCATACAGTCTGTTTCTGTCTGTCTATTGATCTACGATATATCTTAGTTTAAAACCAATGTTTAAAATCAATTACCGGGGGTAAATTATGCGCTATTTGCGTTTAAATAACGCTATACCTAATAAGTGATTCAAAAGTTACGTAAGATATTTTTTGTTGACCTTGTAAACCAAACTTAAATGTTTATGTAAACATAGGAGAAATAGGTCATCTAAAGTCAAGTGTGGATGTTATCAGTATTAATGGTCTGTCCTTGAGAACTAAATTAACATTTTTTTTATGTCCGAGGCGGCAAACGAGCCAGCGGGTCGCCTGATGGTAAGCAATCACCGCCGCCCATGGACATCTGCAACACCAGAGGGATCGCTGATGCGTTGCCAGCCTATGGGAGTATGAGGGGTGTGGTGTGGGCCTCCGGCACTCTCACAAACCAGACGAAACACAATAGTATAATTAGTAGTCACTATTACTTCACGCTGGTGTTATGTAGGAGAGTGCTACTCCCCGAGCCGGCCCATTCGTACTGTAAAACAGCATAGCTTTACCACTACAAAATAGTAGGTATTTACTAAGATGATCAATCTTGTTTCAGTCGTCCTTCAAAGCTAAAACTAACTTCAACAGCATATTTTAAACGAATTATCAATTAGTTAACAGACTTTATACAGATAACATTATTTACCTTCTACATTTAACGCACCTATCTTAATCATGACAAACAAATGACATTTAGTTGTTAATTTGAAACTTTTTCGTCGTCATTTCGTGTAATTATGATACATGTTTTGTAATGAAAGTACATAAGGTATATACTCGTAGTACAAGAAGTATTTGTATATGTAAAGTGAACGAAATATTCCGTGTTTTAGCATAACAAGTCGTGAAACGTACGACCCTCTTATCAAGAACGTAACGAATACCTAAACTAGTATAGTTATAAAACTCTCAAATGCAATATTTCCACGCCAATTTAGAAATAAATTTTAGTTCCATCGACCCGTATTCGTATCGTGTCACACAGCAATGCACTTTCGAACGGAGTCTGCCACAAAATAATCTGCTTTTCTCGGCGATTTCCGCAATTTCTACTAGAAAATAGACACAAATCGCTTTCACCTATAGATGTTATAGGAATTAATGTCCACCCAATTTCTATCACAACACTTAATGAGCACATACACTGCTCCTTTTTCGAAAATCGCACAGCACTGACACTTTTTTTTTCTTTTAACTACTCTCGACGGCGAGAGAAATTGTACCACACAGCCGGCCGCGAGAATCGGCGGTTCCACACTGACTAAACGGTTAGAGCGTGGGGAACTTGAATGTATGTAGGTATTAAATTAATTGACGGATGTCTGTCTGTTTGGTCGTCTCATACGGTTCAAGTAAAAACTGTTAATCTTAACACGATTGATTGCGCGTTTTATTCATGATTCGGTAGGCTTTAATAACTTCTTTTTAAAAGTAACAGTTGTAACTTGTGCGTAATGGTTTCTCACCAATTAAGGTTTACGTGATTGTAAAATATTTAATTTTCTAATAACAGAGATAGTCTCGGGTTTGATCCTCGCCCGGTGCAAATATTAGTGTGCATGAACATGTCTGTTTGTATATGTCTGGGTGTTTCTATAACAAAAACCGGCCAAGTGCGAGTCGGACTCGCCCATGAAGGGTTCCGTAGCAGCAAGTATCATCATAATATAAAAGTTCTTGTAGTTCTTTGTAAGTTTGATCGACGTTTTTATATTTGAGTTGATTGAATGAGAGGAAAATTGCGGTTTACGATTTATGACGTTTTAAAAAAAAACTAATTACTTGATCTCGTTCAAATCAATTTTCAATGGAAGTTTGCATGGTAATGTACATCATATATATTTTTTAGTTTTATCGTTCTCTTATTTTAGAAGTTAGAGGGGGGGTGACCAACATTTTTCCACTTTAGAAGTGTCTCTCGCGCAAACTATTCCGTTTAGAAAAAAATGATATAAGAAACCTTATTATCATTTTTAAAGACCTATCTATAGATACCCCACACGTAAGGGTTTGAAGAAAAAAAAATTTTTGAGTTTCAGTTCTAAGTATGGGAAGCCCCAAAAATTTATAAACTAATTACTGGATCTCGTCCAACCAATTTTCAATGGAAGTTTGCATAATAATGTACATCATATATTTTTTTAAGATTTATCGTTCTCTTATTTTAGAAGTTACAGGGGGGGGGACCAACATTTTACCACTTTGGAAGTGTCTCTCGCGCAAACTATTCAGTTTAGAAAAAAATGATATAAGAAACCTTATTATCATTTTAAAAGACCTATCCATAGATACCCCACACGTAAGGATTGGATGAAAAAAATTTTTTTGAGTTTCAGTTCTAAGTATGGAGAGCCCCCACAATTTATTATTATTTTTCTATTTTTGTATGAAAATCTTAATGCGGTTCACAGAATACATCTACTTACTAATTTTCAACAGTATAGCTCTTATAGTTTCGGTAAAAAGTGGCTGTGACATACGGACGGACAGACAGACAGACAGACAGACATGACGAATCCATAAGGGTTCCGTTTTTTGCCATTTGGCTACGGAACCCTAAAAAGAATTTAAGTAATGCTTATCCGTTGTCTGGCACCCATAGTATGATTCGTTTAGGGTGAAACAACCTGGAAACGTCCCCCAATGTGCTGCCAGACTGTAGGCTCATCTGATCTTCGAGCCTCTCTGATTTCAAGTGTACTGGCTCCCACATAAATATTGCCGGAACACAGCCAGAGCTATTTTGTGAATTTAACCATTTTTAAGTTTTGCAATATTACGGTTAACATCACACACAGTTGTATTCAAATAGCGGCCACCATGATAGTAAAGTTAAGCATCGCACGTAATGTCCGAGAATTGGATGGGAACATCTACACTAGTAAAGCGACATTCTATCACGAACACGTTTCGTTAGTCTAGCGGTTTAAGTACTCGGCCGTGAAGAGTCCTGGGTTCAATTCCCGTTTCGAATTAAGCTCTGGTTTTGTGACCAGCATTTGACATATTGATTTAACTTATACCTAATATTGAAAAATTGAACTGACATCAAATGAAAGATTGGTATTGATATCCTAATTATTGTAAGAATTTGGCGATTCAAAAGAGTAACAAGCGAGTTTCTTCCGGTTCTTCTCGTAAGATAACTACATTCGGAATCCGGTGCAGCCGTGCAGGGCTACACAATCATTCGACTGTGTAGATTTCCTTATGGCTCTTAAACAGTTCTCAAAGCTGTCAATCAATTATTTATTTATTTAAATAATCCAACCTAAACTACAATCAAAGAAAAAGATCCTAATTGAACTTCAAGGCCATCGCAACAAAAAACCAATGAGTAGGTAAGGATAATACCCACTTCATCAAAATATAGTTTTTACGACCATTCATTCAACTACATGTTATGTTTTTTGTGTGTGTTTCGTAAAAAAGAAGTAACAACTTATGTTTATCTACTTGTAAAACTAAGCTAAAAACTGGGTAATCATGCTTTTTATATGAGTTCAGTTGACAGACAGGCACACAGCTCACCTGATGGTAAGCGGCCACTGCGGCCTATTCTAAGCGTCGCTCTATGTGCTGCCAGACTGTAGGCTCATCTGATTTTCAAGCTTCTGATTTCAAGTGTACTGGCTCCCACATTAATACTGCCGGAACACAGCCAGAGCTGTTATGGCGGTAGATTTCACCTGTGGTAGCTAGCCCACCAACCAGACCCAAGGCGGGAATCGAACCAACGACCTCTGTGTTTTATACCCAAGCGGCTTAGCCACTGTTCTACGGAGGCGGTCTATGTATACTGGTTCCCACAATAATATTCACGGAATACAGCCTCTCTGGTTGGAGGTATGGTCCTATCAGAGTCCGCCAGGCTAGCTACCACCCCCACAGGTGAAATCTGCCGCCATAACAGCTCTGGTTGGGTTTATATTAATCTGGCAGTCAGTACACTTGAAATCAAAGACTCGCGAATCAGAAGAGTGAGACGTCAGTTTGACACATCGAGAGACTCTTCCAGGTGAAGTGTCCCTCAATCGAATAGGCCGCGGTGGCCGCTTACCATCAGGTTTTACGATATCATCATACGATGGTGGCACCACGTGACGTTATTACGTCATCGCTGCAGCATCTACGCGTGGAATTTTAGTCGTTGTTTTCCCGCAGTAAAATGATTCTATCTTAGAAGTAAAATATATTAATAAAGTTATTGCCCTTCGCGTTTATCAAAAAAATGATTATTTACTATTTACTCACATTTGGTTTCCATTTTCCCATTAAAATTTAACAAAAAAATTCAAAAAATGTTTTAAAAAAAATTTAAAAAAAAAATTCACAAAAAAAAACTTGCATAAATCGATAATACCACTGAAGGTAAAGCGTTCTGCTGCGGGAAAACAACGACTAAAAAAACACGCAGTATAAGCTAATGTAATTTTAGCGAAACGACCTCTATTTCGCACTTTTTTAAGCTGTGACCCGTTTTAAAGAGACCCTCGGAGGTAAAGGGCCCTTGAGGGAAGAGCTATTATAGCTTTGCGCGTGTCTTTGCTCCGCTTTTTCATTGAAATTGAATAGAAAATATCTGAGACATTACTAAAAAGGGATGGTGAACCAAATGTGTATGTGCGGAAGGGAGATAGTTGGGTTAGTAGTCGATTCGCACGCGATTAAAATTCGTTCGGGCGAATCGACTACTAAAATAATATTATTTTTGAAAGTGGACGATTCGCACTTTCTTGCGAATTTTTTTCGTGCGAATCGACTACTTTGCTTTTTTGGTCAAATGTCGGATTGAAAAATAATGAAAATAAATAATTATTATGCTTGGTCCTTATTCACATAGCATTTTCTAAGGTCTTTAAAAATGATAAGTGTGAGACCTATGAGATTTAAATAAGATTTTTGTAATTTCCTTTTAAATCTTAAAATTGGACAAGATGAGTTCAGTAATGGCGTGATTACGTTAAGTACTTATTTAAGCTTCTATTAAATACCAATCAGTTCTAAAAAGGTGTTTAAAAGTGTTATAAACGGCTTTAAGTAAATAGTTTGACCATTTTTATTTTTATTCCCTATAATGGAGTGAACTGTGACCAAATCAATGCAATTAAATTGGATTTAAATTCTGTCCAGAATCTTAAAACGCTTTTTAGGCAATTAGAGACCATAGGGATTTATAAACTAAAACTGTATAGTAAAATAAATATAATATAATACCTCCGTGGTACAGTGGTTAGAGCGTTGGGCTCTAAAACCTGAAGGTCACTGGGTTCGAATCCCGCGGGGAGCATTACTTTGTGTGATTGTTTCCAGTATTGCAGGCTTGAATCACCTGAAAGTCTGAGAAGAATGATGATTCCGTGCTTCGGAAAAACACGTTAAGCAGTTGGTCCCGACTATGTTCCAAGTAGGTCTGGTTTGCCTTGTTGGGTTACGGAGGTCAGATGGCAATCGCTCCATTGTAATATGTTTATTAGGCTTGTCAAATCTAGGATCATAGTAGAAGCGGACCCTGAGCTCCGTACTGGATGCAATCGGGAATACGCTGAGATAATTATGAGTAAAATAAATAAATATCTCTAGATACTATTCACACAGCGCCGCCTAACCCCAACTGACTTTTTTTTAGTAAATACTACGAGTATACATAGAAACACCCAGACCCATACAAACAGACATTAATTCATACAAATGTTTGTACCGTTTGGAAATCGAACTCGCGACCTCTTGGTGCAATAGCTGACTTCTCAACCATTACACAAAGTTGGTTATGAACGATAAACTTTAATAGCGACTAGGCTAGGCAAGGAATCAAATTCACGACCTAGAAAATTGAACCCAATTGGCGGGAGTGCTTTCGCAAAGGCAATTTAAGTTTGTCTAGACTACTAGAGTCTAGACTCTAGACTTTAATAAGTTAAAAGCTAGTTCAAATAAAGCCATCTAGTTACATTAGTACAAACATAGAGAGACGCCTACGTTTCAACGTCATTATGCAAGGACCTATTTCACCTATTATTGAATCAGGACAAGTGGCTTAATAGTTCCGCTGCCCGACAACAGATGGCGTTGATACAAAGTTTTATTTCGGCATTACATTTGAAGTATATTAATGGTCAAATAATTGCCGTTGACAGATTTATCAGTTTAGCCCATCGTATGAAATAACAAGGGCTAAAATTCTAGCAAAACAAATATTTTCTTTACATCTCAATTTCAACAATAAAAGAACTTCCAAGAGTGTTCTCTCTCTCAGAAACCAAAGCCAAGCATAACGTTTTCAGAGATAATTTGCACAACATATAGAAATGCAGGCAAGGGTCTAGTTTGAAGTGTAAGAATAGGAATTTATGGAGTCCGAAGATATTTTAGTCTGTCCGGCGCCATAATGTTGGTACAGAAGCATAGGTGCTTTCTGCTTTCTAGTGAAGAGGCTCCTATTGAAGACTCTCACTTTAAGGAATAGTTAATCAGTTTCCATTTAAAAGATGTTGCTAAAAATTCTTTAAGTATATTCGTTTTCAGCGTTGATTAGAAGTTCTACAAATGAGCAAAAGAACTTACCCGATCAGAAATAGCTTCCTCCATCTTCCCCCTCTTCAACCCCGGCGCCCTAATAACATTCGCCGGTGGCGCCACCACGGCGGGCGGCGGCGCACTGCCGCCCGCCGCGCCGCCCGTTGCGGGGATAAAGCCCGCCTCCATCACCGGCGCCGCATCCGCTCGCCGATAGATGGCGTTACACTTACTCACACTACCCGACAACAGATGGCGCTTATCACAACTTTCATTCACTCGCGCATTTTCTAACTAATCAATTCACTGTTGCACACCATTGCAAGGAACTTTATTATGATATTTTTGAGCACTTCTGGAACGGAATTTAATAAGCACTTATATTTATTTTTTTAACACTTAAACAGATCACAGATATAAAAACGAGTTGGCGTATTGACCGTTGGGTGGTTTCTGCATTTCAAACTGTCTGTCTCGCTTTTGTGGCGTACCTGTAAAAGAGAGGGGACATTAATTATGATAATTGACAAAACTCACATGGTTGGACAGGTTCAAGTCAGATATGCTGTGTAGAACAGTCTTCCTGTACAGAGGGGGGAGTCAATACTTCGATTGACTGTTTTATACCTACACGATTGCACGAGGGTACGAGGTCTATGAAGCTAGATGTAGCAGTGATAGTTAATAATGGTGTTGGTGATTGATAAAAAATATTTATGGATTTCAATGTCCTTTCAAGTTTAAAGACATTATTGTTTTCTACAGATAGAAAAGAGGAAATATTCTATAATTAGTAAGCGTGATTGATTTTAATTTAACAATGAAAATGTTACTTCAATAAACTAGATTTCGAAGTCGTTTTACTAAGTAGTAAAAAAATTTATAATAGAGAATATAATAAATACAAACAATTTAACCGATACGATAATAATAAATTATAATAGAATAGGCATTAAAGTACACACATCGTCGCCCCTCTGTACATACCTAATCTATCGACCAGAGAATATTAATGAAGTATCAAGGTTCATTATCTGTGAGTATCGGAAACAGGTTCACGTACTTTGATTAGATATTTTTACAAATTTGCGAGGACTTGTTTACACGTTCCAATGTCGCATGTATACTTATTTTGATATTTAATACACGTGATATTTTTATGCAAACGGACGAAATCGAAAAGTGAAAATGAATTTTCAGGGTCCAGCATCCGTTTTGTTAGGGACGCCAGTGCGTAACAGCTTTTCCTGACGCAAAAAAAAAGGAGTGCACGTTTAGCATGGTATGAATGGACATGTCCATTGGACACATGAGAAGGGAAGACACACACGTCGCCAAAAGAATGGTCAATATGTATGTTGACGGAGATTTAAGCAGAGGAAGGCCGAAAAAGAGATGGATGGATTGCGTGAAGTATGATATGGAAATGAAAGATGAGAATGTAGAATTGACTGCTAATAGGAGTGTGTGGAAGGAAAAAACATGTTGCGCCGACCCTTTAGCGTGGGATAAGGGCAGGAAAATGATGATGACCATGATGAATAACGTCAAACAAAATCTCGAACCGTTTCTCAGTGCAAACGTGAGATTTTGTTCGAGTGCGTATGAAGATAACTTACTGTGTACACTTTCTACTATGCCACAGCTCTGTATGTTTGAATCTACCATAGCACAGCAAACTAATGGAGCTGAAACCTTTATAAACTGCAGAACTAACTGTGAACATAAATCAAGTCGGGTTTTGTGTATATTAATCAGGGTTGCCAGGTGTTCGGTATTCTACCGAACCGTTCGGTATTTAAGCACCGTGTTCGGTGTTCGGTATCACAAAAATACCGAAGTATGGGCGATTTGGTATTTTTTTTTTTTTTGATTAATTTTTTTCCCTAAAATCCTTATTACACTTATCCTAATTAAGCATACATTGCTTGTTTCGATGGCATCACATGCTAAAAAAAGTGCTCAAAGAAAGCAACGTAATTAGGATCCTAGCTAAGATAAGTAGCCCTTAATAAACAGATCAACTGTCATATTTGACGCAATCGGCAATCGATGTTGCGTGTAGTAGCATCCCCCACTACTTAGTTTTGTGCGATGTTGGCGTTTTTTTTTTTTGCTCGCTGTTCGCTGTTCGGTATTTATTTGAAAAAGACCTGGCAACCCTGATATTAATAGACTTTCGCGGAATTTAGCCTTTGAACTTGGTTTGTTTAGGTTGAATACAAGTTGCAAACAAGGGGTACCGACTGGGAGCTGCCTTTTGTTATTTTCAAGGACGCAAAGCTTGCAAAAGAAATCGAAAACATATTAACATTTTAGTACAGCTCCGTGGATGTGCTGGTCAATAGCCACGAGGCTGGTACCAGCTCGTATCAATTGGGTGAAAAGGGGAACGCAAAGCTTTTGCAAAAGAAATCGAAAACATTAGTATTTTGTACAGCTCCAGGGATGGGCTGGTCACTAGCCACGACTCGAGGCTGGTACCAGCTCGTATCAATTGGGTGAAAAGGGGAAACTAGGTATATTAAATTTCAAGTGTACGGCTCCCACATTAATACTGCCGGAACACAGCCAGAGCTGTTATGGCGGCGGATTTCACCTGTGGAGGTGGTAGCTAGCCAGTCGGACTGTGAAAAAGCCCTACCACCAACAAAACGTTTAATTTGAGGACTTTTGGTGTAGTAATCATAATAGCAATAATCCTATTAATATTATAAATCCTATTAATCCTATCAATATTATAAATGCAAAAGTCTGGATGTTTGGATGTTCGTTCCTCAATCACGCCTAAACGGCTGAACGGATTTCGATGAAATTTGGCACACGTATAGTTTATAACCCGGAATAGGACATAGGCTATAAAATTCCTACGGGAAACGTCTCATTCCCGCGGGAATATCAATTTCGAAACTACTGAACCGATTTAAATAATTCTTTCACTGTTGGAAAGCTGCACTATCTCCGGTGAACATAGGGTATTTTTGATCCCGGAAATGTGGGGGGAAGGGGGGATATTTGTAAAAAAAGATCAAGCGCGGGTGAAACCGCGGGCGGAAGGCTAGTGTTCAAATAAAACGAACCACACTTCAACTTCTTGCAAAAGAGGTTACAATACGAGTAGTATTACATACTGGCAAAGATCCAAACCATCGAAAGTTCCCATTAGGACATGGTAACAAACGAAAACAAAGCTATTGGATCCCCCTACTTCTCATGAAATAGTCATACGTGCTCCACAAAACATCCAAATAGGATTGCGTGTAACGAAAACAGGCCATACGTACAATTTAGGTCATCTATCATTTATATTATAGGATAGCGGCCGCTTTTTTTATAAATATTCCCCTACTCCCCCACAATAGTAGTCACTGTTATTTCACACTGGTTTTATGTGAGAGGGTGGTACATCCCCGGACGAGCCGGCCCATCCGTACTGTAAAACAGCATCAATGGCTCTACCACTTCATTATAGGATGATTGCATCCCGCGCTTTACTTTATGCTTTTTCTAAATATAAAATTTCGTACGCGCATTGAGCCCTAAAACCCAGTAAAGTGTTGTAAGCGCCTTCAAACTAAATCCTTTAATCTTGTTACAATAATAATGCCTTTAGTCGATAAGTGACCAGAACACTTCATATCAATTGGATTAACTTTATACTATTTCTAAACAATAGTACGATACAAGTACTTGGGGCCCTTTCACCACTCGTCAGATAAGTTCGTGATACAGATCATACAGAATTTGACGATCGATTGAGTGTAATGGTTGAGAAATCAGCTTTTGCATCAAGAGGTCGCGAGTTCGATCCCCGCACGGTACAAACATGAACATGTTCAGGTATCGGGTGTGTCGGAAGCGACGCTGTGTAAATAGTGTCGGGATATTTAATTATTTTTCTTTCTCCCTACCAGGACTTGGACGTCAATGACCTGTTGAGAAGATAATATAGACCGAAATAGTAAATAAGACATAATAGTACGCAACTTAGGTTTGCTTACGGAAGCCTAGAAATGAGGCCTAAATTAACATACAACTAGAAGAAATGTTACACCGTGCAAAATTTAACCATCGTTGCCTTTAGAACACAGATAGGGAAGTGCCTTTGTGAAAGATACAATGATACATATCTTTAAAACAATAAAGTACAGATAAAGATGTCTCCACCCCGGGTCTAGGTCACTTTATCAGTTGTCAGCATATTGGGTTGTCAGTTGTTATTTTTTTGTTTTTAGACGATAATTTCCTTTTTTATTTAATTATTTTATCTTAAAATGTTTTTTTTTCTTTAAGAATTAAGTCAATTGAATGAAACATCATTTGGCGTGTCTGAGGTTTTGCACATTAAACGTTGTATAAGTAACATTTTTCATTGTAAATAAAAAAAATAAAATAAAAAATTTCGTTTATTATCTCAATTTTAGTTGTTTACAGCAGTTGTCGAAGCCTCCTTTTAAGCATATTAATGCCTGTACCAGGAGACTCCGCTCTTTCTTAGGGTGTTTTTGTCTACAAGAATTATTTATGCCTAGTGATAAACAAAACATTCAGTGCTAACAATACCATTTACATTTTAGTACAGTAGGTAATCTTAATGTGTATTAAGGTGCGTACAGATTATACAACATAACATGCTATAAAACAATGCCATACAACATTTTCATACTAAATGTTTTGTTGAAAAATAATGTCAGATAATTTTGACGTGTTATAAAACACATGCCATACAACACGCTACTCCATCCGTACGCACCGTTACATATTGTTTTACTAGGACGCTAATATAATGTAATTTATAATCTACATAATTTATACTCTAATCTAAAGTTCACCGTGTTTTTTTTTATTTTTATTTTAAAGTGCTTATGTATACGTTCCTGTGTATGTGTCAGTGTATATGACTATGTCTGTGTATATGCTGTGTCTGTGTATGAGTGGATGTGTATATGTCCGTGTACGTGTCAGTGTCTATTTGTCTGTGTATGTATATGAATATGTGTACATATTAAATATATTTGTGAGTTTTTTTTTGTGCATATGTATTTAGATATAATTATATTATTATTATTAATTTATTTTATTTGTTTTTATTTTTTACAATCAATGAAAGTTTCTATTTCATCGTAGCTTAAGTCCTTTACCCAATTTCTTATTATTGATTTACACTCTTGAAAAGTTTTATTGTATATTCCTGTTTCTTTATTTACTTTATTATATAAAAAAGCTGAGCGTGATTCAAATTGCACCATAGCAAACTGTGTTTTCCTGCGTGGAACATGTACTATGTTGTGCCTCCTTCTCCTATCAACTATGCAAGGGGTGTAAATTAATGTTTTGTGTCTTTTTAAAATGGTTTGTATAATATACAGTTTACGTACCGTAAGTAGTTTACTTATTTGGTATAGACTTTGTGTTGGAAATGTCCTTTTTTTAAAATACATTACTTTAAGTAAAGTACGTTGTGCCCTCTCCACGTCTAAGAAACGCGTTTTGAGTGCTCCACCCCAAATGGGGATACAATATGATATTATGGATTGGACTAAAGAGACGTAGATTTCGTTCAGTAGGTTTTTGGGAACACCCGTGTTGCTGGTTGCTTCTTTTGGGGCTATATATCTCAATGTTTTAAATATCCAGTTAAATTTTCGTATACGTGTTGTGATTTGTTCTATTTGAGGATACCATGAAAGTCTCTGGTCCAACATTACCCCTAGATACTTAACACACTGTACTTTACCTATTGTAGGGCAATTACAAGTACCTTCAAAACATTTACAAGTGTGTATTTTCACGTTGAGATCTTGACGAGGTTGAGAACTATTATAAATACTAAAGCATATGTATTTAGTTTTATCAGTATTTAGGGTGAGAAGATTATTGCTCAGCCAAGAAGCGATTTGTGCCATACCCTGCTCCGCACATGTTTTTACATTTGACCAACTGCTACCAGTAAAAAGGATTGCCGTGTCATCAGCGTATGAGAATATTTTTGCATTAGTGATAGGCATGTTACAGAGGTCATTTATGTAAATGAGGAACAAGGTAGGACCCAGAACGCTTCCTTGGGGAACGCCACATGATACTTCAATGTCATCACTTGTGCAGTTATCAAGTTTGACTTTTTGTTTCCTATTGGTCAAGTAGTCTTTAAATATCAGTAATTGCGTATCTCTAATACCAATTTTTTCTAATTTTTGCAAAAGGATATCGTTAGAAACCGTGTCGAATGCTTTTTTTAGGTCTATAAACACTGAGAGACATTTTCTGCCTGCATCAACTTGGTCAGTTATAGATGTACTTATGGCTGTTACAGCGTCCTCGGTTGATATCCCTTGTCTAAATCCAAACTGGTTTGGAGAAAGAATATCGTAAGTATTAAGGTAATTTAGTAACCGAGTATTTAATAGCTTTTCCAAAATTTTTGCCAAAACAGGAAGCACTGAGATGGGTCTATAGTTACTAAGGTTGTCTTTTTTCCCACCTTTATAGACTGGCGTTATTATAGATCTTTTTAGTGAGTTAGGGAATATACCGGTCGAGAAACAACAGTTTGCTAAGTGTGTGATTACAGGTATGATTTCATTTTTAACGTATTTGATGTACGACGTTGAGATATTGTCCCAACCAGGAGCACTCTCTGATTTTAAGTTATTTATTATTCTATTTATTTCATCATGGTCTGTATCTAAGAGAACGAGTGATTGTGGCTGGGTTGGTAATCCATGTAAATATTTATTTAGGTCATCACCATTTATATCTGAACCAATATCAGAAGCCAATTCATTTCCGATATTAGCAAAGTAACTGTTTATTAAATTTGCCGAGTCACGAGGTGTTGATTGTAGATTAGTTAATTCAGAGTTTATGCTAGTGGATTTATTTGTATATGTTAGTGTTTTAATATTTTTCCAGAGTAACTTATTGTTGTTCATAGATTTTTCAAGTAAATTTCTTTCATATGCTCTTTTTAATTTTTTAATGAGGTTATTACAATAATTTCTATACCGCTTGTATGTAATTTTTTTAATATCATTGCCAGGATCATCTCGATGTAGTTCTTGGAGCTTATTGCGATTTTTGATACATCTCAAAATGCCATTTGTTATCCAGGGTTTTATTATTCGTTTACTCTTAGGTATTTTTATTAAAATAATATTTTCATTTATAGATTCCGAAAGTATATAGATCAGCCTATCAGTAATTAGGTTGGGGTCAGTGCATAAAAGTAGTTCATTTTTTAGTTCATCATTTTGTTTTAGGTATTTTAAAGCATTTACAAAATCAATTTTAGATGTAGTCTTTGTTGGGGCAAGTTTGTGTTTAGATTTAGTTATGGATAGGAAAGTCGTAAGATGGTCTGTGATAGTAGTATTTAAAACAGCAACAAACGCCAAATGTTTCTTTTTATTTATTCTAAGCATGAAATGATCTAGACAAGTGGTTTCTCGTGTGACTATGGTGTGGCCCGGGAGAATACCGTAAGCCGACAGCATGTCAAGATAGGAGATACGGTTCTTTTTATCAGTTGATTTTTCATTTTCTAGAGCTATTATATTTATATTTATGTCACCTGTAATAATTATATTTTTTTGGGCACCTATAGTTGTTAGATGACGGGAAAGTGAGTCTATAAAGGAATCTGCGTTATGGTTTGACGGGGAGCGATAAATACCTACTATAGAATGTGCTAAAATATCTATTTGTACTGCCGACGCGTGAGTAATGTGGATTTCAGAGATTTTTGGTTTAAGAGATTCCTTTACGTAGACCACAACGCCATCATTTTGATTAACTTGACGTGTGGTGGCAAATGACTTGTAGTTATTTAAAATTGGTATAGGTTTATCTGGGTGTAAACGACACTCAGATAAAATAATGACATCTACTTCAAAGTTAAAGGAAGATAAATTAGTTAAAAGGTCGTCAAAGTTACGGTAAATGCTCCTGATATTTTGCGAAATAACTGTAAGATTAGATTTATCAATATTACAGAGTTTAGGTAGTTCATCACAGTCGCACCGGATAGATTTTGCTATATCCAGCTTGTCTATGTTATCAATAGCATGTATTCTATCACACATATAGAATTATTATAAAATACGCCAGTGTTTTCAATAATGGGTAAGGTTTATTACTATTATAATTAATAATAAAGTGGGTAGTTGTGGATTGATTTAACTTGGTTATATACGGGTAAGATTGAGTGTAAAAACATTGGAAACAAAGAGCAAATTGTGGGTATAACTTTAACAGAAAATAAGATAAATTATTGTATATATAGTCAGACAGGTCATTTATGAGTGTATTACATTGTATGCATATATTGTATGGTGTGTATGTGTTATGTTGTATGTATTTATTATTTAGTGTGAGACACGGTGAAAAGTACAATGAGTTTACATTGAGCTTATGTAATAGCTTAATACACTGACTAGGCTTAGCTATTCTATCTATGTGTTTACAAAGAATTAGGAACAACAAAAACGCACTCAACGCACGAATCACGAAAAATAATAAGTGTCTATATAGGTTAGGAAACAGTCATGCACTCTGTACTAAGTCTTGTATTTGAGATTCATTTGTGACATGAATCACTCGTGTGTTGTCGTCTCGGCGTACCAATACCTTGCCAAAAGATGTCCAGCAGTACTTATACTTTCCTGTCTTCACCAGGTCCCGGGCTAGGAAAAACAAACGGGCTGCTTTGGGGGTTAGCTGCTCCGACAGAAACACAGGGGTGTCCTCCCGGGTTGTGTGTCCCAAATGTTTTGCTTGAAGTTTAATTTTATTTTTAATATTAAATGTCTTGGCTTTTTTGAGTAGTTCACTCTTCAATATGGTTGAACTAAGTTCCACTACAATCGGCGAATTTATGTTGGTCTCCTGTTTCCTAGATGGTATCCGATAAATGTCTTTTATGTCACGAGGTTCCAAAGCCACATTAATGCTCTTAGATAGACATAGTACCATTTTAGTTAAGTCATCACTTGACTCTTGCACTGTCTTTGGCACATTTTTTAGTTCAATGCATGTTTTACGTGCCACTCGTTCCAGGTCCTCTATTTTATTCTCAAGAATCAGAATATTGTCCTGATCAGTTTTAGACTGGGTCTTTAACATTTCCAATTTTTTACTAAACTCCTCGTTTTGACTTGTCAATAAGCCAATTGACTGGTTGATGTTATAGTTAATCTGCTGGATTTCCTTCAAGTCCGCAGTTATCCCTTGCAATTGAATTTGTTGAGTTGTGATCAAGGAAGTTATTAGTTTCCTCATCTCTTCCTTGAAGCTGCTAAATTCTGCAGGTAAATCCTCCTCTCTGATCCTTTTGTTGCGTCTCGAAATAAGTCCCGGCGGGCTGTTTTCTAAGCCCAATCCACTTAAGTTTGATTCCGAGAGCGATCTGTTTAAGTTATCCATAGTTGTTGAGGTTATTGTAATAACCTATTGAACCTTGTATTGTTTGGCACGCATTTAAATATACAAATAGATTGTACAACAATAAAAATAAAACATTTTATGTAACTGCCAAAATATGTATTTTATGTCTGTAAATAAATATTAAGTTGATGGTGTAGTTGTTATTGTATATATATTCATTACAAACTTCTTTATAGCCCTATATAAATGAACTGAGCAAATTGACACATATCACTGGCTCACAAAAGACGCATCAACAACATCACTACTTCACGGGCCATCTCGCACAATAGCTATTGCGTAATGCACTCACGCACGCATATTTACATACGCATTGTGACATACTATACTATCGAGAGAGGCCATATGCTTTAAGGCGAGAATAGCTTGCAGGTTTCCTCTGATTTCGGATGTGGTAGTATTGTAAAAGTTAGTGACTGTGCAAGCGAATGTAGTCACTGTGGTCATAATATTTGAAGGGATTTGTTTAATTGTGAGATGGAGCTTAGGTATTATTTGATTATGATTGATGAATAGACTCAATGATTAATATTATATTACATTTTATTATATTACAAATGTTATCAAAAGATACCAATTAGTGGATGTTGTCAAGAAGATGACATTTGACCAATCATTAAAATATAGAATCAAGAATCAAGTTATACAATATGTCTATGTGCTTCAGTTTCAAACAGATATCGGCTAAAACTATAGCTGCAACATTATCTAATTGTTTTCATAAATATTGTAAATAAATATATTGATCAGACCCCGAAAATCTTTATTCACAGGTTTTTAGAATGGGTTATGTATATACGTTACTTATATACCTACTTTTTACTATTTACTTCATATACCTTATATACTTTTTACCTCATTATAAGGCAATGCTTATTTATGTATAAAAAATTTAAATACAACATTACTGGAATGTGTCAAATATCTGCCTGTTAGAAATTGATGGGGTACTAATAAAATCTAAGGTGATAGTTATAAGTTCGCCTTGCGGCTTCCAGAAAAGCTCCTTGGAAATCAAGGACTTCAAGGAGCTTATAATCTTTCCTAGTGCCATCTAGTGTTAGGAAGATGAGTCAGTCTTTCCTTTCATCGAACGATCGTAAGTATCGTAACTTTCCTCCATCGAATGCCATCGGCGACAATCGATGGTTTCGCGTGGATACGCATCGTTGCGCACGTATCGATTGTCTAGAGATTATTCGATATCAAATTATGCTGACATTGTGATGTTGACGAGTGTGCGAGTTTAAAAGATTTTGGTGTAATCGTTGAGAAACTGCTATTACACCAGTCCAGCCCATGAACATGTCTCTTTGTATAGGTCTGGATGTTTCTATGTATAATATTTATTTATTTAAAAAAGAATATAAGTAACGTTTATCCCTTGTCTGACACCCATATTACAAGTAGGGATTGCAACCGGTTCTACCCGGAACCGAAAGAACCGGGAAAAACCGGTTTTTTTGGTCAGCTTAAGAACCGGTTCCAGAAACTTCAAGAACCGGTTCTTTCGGTTCTTTGAGGTTTTGCACAATTATCATAAAGAATTGTTATAGGAAGGTATTTAGCATGAATCGAGTTCCATAATCAGCTTACTATGAGCTGCTAATAAGACAAGAATTCACTCACAAATTTTTTCCTGAGTAGCAAGATTATTATTTGTAGTACTTGGCTTCTTGTGGGATAACCCAATAGTTCTGAAACAACTTCTAGTAGCCGAAATATTCTCATTATAATTTTGCATAAAAATAACATCTCTACTCTTTACTACTTTGTGTGTTTTAGGGTCCATCAGGCGATATCCCTTTGATGCTTTACAATAACCCACAAATATCATTTTTGTTGATTTTTTATCCCATTTTTGTTGTTTTTCTTTTGGGATATGCATCATTGCTACAGTGCCAAATATTTTCTTATGTGACAAATCTGGTTTCTTACCTTTCCACAATTCATAGGGGGTTTTACCTTCTAAAGACTTTGTCGGAGAGCGGTTTACAACATATGCTGCAGTTGCTAATGCTTCAGCCCAATACTGCTTCTCCAGGTTAGCATAGAACAGCATGTATCTCGCTCGTTCTACTTAAGTCTTATTCATCCTTTCGGACAAACCGTTGTGCTGAGGAGTATAGGGAGTAGAGGTTTGATGAAATATACCATGGAAATGTTAGACAAAAACTTTTCAAAATTATAGTTGCTGTATTCTTTACCGTTATCGGTGCGAAGGTTGACTATTTTGCCATTTTGTACTATACATCCCTGGTTATTGAATGTAACTTTAAAACCATTCTTCACAATTGTACTAACTGAAAGTAAATTTACAGCTAGCCCACGCACAAATAAAACATTTTTTACTTGTATTTTATCCTTTCCATTTACTTGAATGTCCACACAACCAACTCCTTGCAACGGTTCTCTGTTGGCTACTGTAATATTCTTGACCGATGGTTCTGTGACAATATACATCCAATCATTCCTGCTTGTCATGTGCATGGATGCACCCGAGTCTATATACCATTTATCACTACTGCTGTCTTTCACAGTTGCTGAGAAAGCTGTTATAAAACTGACACTTTTATCATCTTTACTTTCCATTGGTTTCTGCTTACAGTTACTTACAAAATGCCCCTTTCGGTTGCATTTGAAACACCTAGGACCTTTCTGTTTCCCCTGCTGAGTGTTACTGAAAGTTTTCTTTGTACTTGAATACAAGGCAGTTGACTTTGAAAGACTAATCTCCTGTATAAGTTTAGTTTTCACTGAGTCAGCACTTATTTTAATTCCAGAATTCTCTAGCCCCATGATCATGGGCTTATATTCCTCAGGTAGCCCGGCCAACATGAGAGTGCCAAGCCACTCGTCATTATCCTCAAAACCAATATTCCGCAGCTTGTGAGCTGTGTTCATAATCTTGCTTTCATAATCTTCAACACTGTTACTTGACTCCAAAGTGGTGTTGATTAAATCCTTAAGTTATCCGACTCTTCTGGTCAGGCCATTATCATCGAAAGCTCTCTGTAAACTATCCCATACTTCTTTACCTGTCTTGCATTCTTGGACATGGACGTAATTTTGTGGGTCTAGTAGTAAAATAAGCTTTGACTTCGCTTTAACATCCTTGCTTGGATCTACTGGCTTGCTATCGGGGCGCTCGATACAGCACCACAAGTCTTCATGCTCCAGATATGTTTATAGGCTGAATTTCCAGGTAGCAAAGTTGTCTCTGCCAACCAATTTTTCCAAATTAAACATGTTTGAGCCCATTTTTCGTGATTTTCTTCGTTAGCGTCACTTCAGATTCAAAATCGCAACGACAATTTCACGGACTGAGTTCGACTAAACTTCCGACCGTATTTCCAACAGTACCACAACGAAACTACGCTCTGCTACCATAAAGGATATTCCTAGGTTGTTGTAATATAGAAATAAACGGCTTTTAGATAAAATTAATTATAATTTATTTATTCACGAGAGATCAAAATGACAAGACGTTACAACGACAAGAGAGAAAGATGGCGCCAAGCTCGCAGAAAAAAAAACAAATGGTTGCATTCCATTTCACTAACACATTTTGGTGTTGATTATAGTAGTTGATTTAAAAAAAGTGTTCTTTTAATAAATATAGGCAATTTTTTTGGGAACCGAAAGAACCGAAAAAAAAACCGGTTCTCCCGGTTCTTATGACCACAAGAACCAAAAGAACCGGTTCTTTAAAACATGACCGGTTCTGCATTCCCTAAATTTACAAGCAATGCTTAAATAGTTTAGAGTTTAGGGCTAGACGGCAGAGTGTGAAAAATGTATAAGGACAATTAATTATTAAACTTCTCAAAAATATTACTTAAGAGTACTATTAGGTATTCAGTGCTTTAGATAGGAACCAAATGAAATTATAAACCAATGTGAAAACATTTCAATAACTACATAGACTATTCAATATTGAATCCTACTCTACTTACGATTCAGTTGATATTCAATAGCTATGTATTCATAGATGCATTTCATGAAAGAAAATCTGAATAGTACAAGTATTTGTATGAAAAATAGGATAAAGATAGATTTCATAAACTTGTTTTGATGAAAGATAATATAAAATAGACTGTCTTTGTTTTTAACCTTCTCAAAAAAGGAGATCCTCAATTCGACTGTATGTTTTGGGGATTGCCTGAAAACATTGGTCAAACCTAGGATAAAACGGTCTATTCCACTTTGATCACCTGGGTGATATCACCCAGGTGACCATTGGAAACAGTTTGAGTATCCTCTGGTCACCTGGGAAAATGATCACCTAGGTGATCATAGGCGACTCCAATTAAAATTATTATTTCGGTATCCGTAAATCACCTAAACATTTTAGTCTTTTTTAATCACCTAGGTGATCATAGGCGACTCCAATTAAAACTATTATTTCGGTATCCGTAAATCACCTAAACATTTTAGTCGTTTTTAAACAAATGCATTTAAAACCGTCTTTCTGCGAAGAGGCTGTGTATTACTTTGTTACTTTGACTATAGATTGTGCAAATTAATGTGGGAATCAGTACCTTCATTTGAAATCTGAGGCAGAGGCTCGAAGATCAGTTGAGCCTACAGTCTGGCAGCACATTGAGCGACGCTTCCAGGTGAAGCGTCCCTCAATGGAATATGCCGCAGTGGCCGCGTACCATCAGGTGGGCTGCGTGCCTGTCTGCCAACTGACCTAGCATAAAAAATAAAAAAAATGTACTCGCATTTGACATTTTTTTTTATTGTTTCTGGTGAGTTTTGCCCAGATTGTACTCTGTGGATGTATTTAAGTGGTACATGGAGACAGTTAATTTAATATGGTAGGTAAGAGTTGCATTGGGGTAGGGTTGCCATCTCTAAAATTTGAAAAACCGGACAAGACGCGTGAAAACCCCGGATTTTAGAGTCCGAAAGCCGGACATGTCAACAAGATCTTTTAAACATTATTCAATGTAATAAAAAACAGTTGAAAATGTCATAAATCACCTTTTTTTTTAAAACTCGGTCTACAAAATGAAACCTTCCCCGGACGCTCCCCGGATGCCCTCTTAACTAGTACAAATCTGGGGAAACCCGGACGGATGGCAACCCTACATTGGGGTAGCCTGTCGCGAATTGATACGACGATTTGACATTAATTTGATAATTCATATCTCGGGACACTTTTCATTTATCTAAGAATGAAAATTTGGTGACAGATCTATTAATTTGCAAATACAAGTTGATGGCAAATATGAACTTTTGTGACAATAAATACAGGGTGGCCCTGAAAATCGTGGATCAAACGAAACAGGGAGATAAAGGGGGTTATTACCGACATAAACCCCTCAACAGTATGACCTCACATCGACTCTACAAAAAATTAAAGCTATTTTTTGTTTTGAAAAAAATAATGCCTTATTTTGTAATCAAATGGAAAAATAATGAAAACATATTGTTTTTTCTTTCTTTTTTTTGTGTTCAATTATTGTCAAAGAAAGCATCTTTACATAAAAAGTATCTTTATCACTGTGGGAACACAAATTCGTGAGCAATGGCGACTTTCTTAAAAGAAATTAAGTTTTACGAAAAATCAATTCCAACTTCAAAACAGTACTGTGAAAAAAAAATGTATGACCGACAAGTGACCCTGTATCAAAAAAATTAGCCTGTTTTATCACCATTTAAACGAGGTATAACACTTGGCTATTTGTAGCTAACTTATTTTACAAAACTTGTTTATTGGCGCCAAGTCTAACTTTCAATAAATTGAGCGATCAATAAAAATCGTTATTCGCATTGATTATTTTCACTCATAACAATCCTAGAGCTTTAACATTGGAATAAATACCCGGTATCTTTTGTCCTTTTCACACTCGGGTCAGGTACGTACCCGACTCGGGTCGTACATACGATCCATTGTTTTTTGGCTCAGGTACCTACTTAAGCTTGCGCGTACGTTTGGCCCACCGCTCCCGCCGCGGCGGCGAATCAGTGACTTGCTACCTGCTTGTTATTACGCACGTGTTCTGCCTGTTTGCTCTTCAACGTCTCCTGAACGGACTCGGATTTCTTGTCTAACTTTGACCTAAGCTTGCCATACGGACTGTGAGTCTTGCCAAACTGTGACCTAAGCTGGCCATGCGGACTCTGTTTGATTTCTTGCCAAACTTTGACCTAAGCTTTCCAATCGGACACTAATTCTTGCCTAACTGTGACCTACGCTACGCCAGATGGCTACTGTAAGAAGAGTGGAGTACAGCTGACTGTACTCCACTCTTCTTACAGTGGCCATTACAAAAGCCGTAGATGTAATGCATGTCAGCATACTCTCGCTGACGAGGGAAGGCTTCAAGAATCAGTGTCCGATTGGAAAGCTTAGGTCACAGTTTGGCAAGAAATCACACAGAGTCCGCATGGCAAGCTTAGGTCACAGTTTGGCAAGACTCACAGTCCGTATGGCAAGCTTAGATCACAGTTAGACAAGAAATCCGAGTCCGTTCAGGAGACGTTGAAGAGCAAACCAGCAGAACACGTGCGTAATAACAAGCAGGTAGCGAGTCACTGATTCGCCGCCGCGGCGGGAGCGGTGGGCCAAACGTACGCGCAAGCTTAGGTACCTGAGCCAAAAAACAATGGATCGTATGTACCTACGACCGGAGTCGGGTACGTACCCGACCCGAGTGTGAAAAGGACAAAAGATACCGGTTATTTATTCCAATGTTAAAGCTCTAGGATTGTTAAGAGTGAAAATAATCAACGCGAATAAGGATTTTTATTGATCGCTCAATTAATTGAAAGTTAGACTTGGCGCCAATAAACAAGTTTTGTAAAGTAAGTTAGCTACAAATAGCCAAGTGTTATACCTCATTTAAATGGTGATAAAACAGGCTAATTTTTTTGATACAGGGTCACTTGTCGGTCATACATTTTTTTTTCACAGTACTGTTTTGAAGTTGGAATTGATTTTTCGTAAAACTTAATTTCTTTTAAGAAAATCGCCATTGCTCACGAATTTGTGTTCCCACAGTGGTAAAGATACTTTTTATGTAAAGATGCTTTCTTTGACAATAATTGAACACAAAAAAAAGAAAGAAAAAACAATATGTTTTATATTATTTTGCCATTTGATTACAAAATAAGGCATTATTTTTTTCAAAACAAAAAATAGCTTTAATTTTTTGTAGAGTCGATGTGAGGTCATACTGTTGAGGGGTTTATGTCGGTAATAACCCCCTTTATCTCCCTGTTTCGTTTGATCCACGATTTTCAGGGCCACCCTGTATAATTCCATTGTAATTAATAACCTTCAATACAACTGTTTACAGCATAATATTCTTGAACTCGTCTCGCGTGGGAATGACAGAATGCCGTTGCGGAGACATCTGTGCGCAAGCAGAGCGGAAACTTCGATCAATGACGATCGACGATTGCATTCTTATTGGACAACAGATTATAATAGACACGGTTTGACAATAAAATGAATATATAAACAACTTTACCAGGTGGTAGGTTCCTGTACTGGGCCGTCTAGGTGGGTACCACCGCAGTGCCAGATATTTTCCCGTGACATAAGTGTGTCAAGCACTTCTGTGTTTCGGGGAAAGGGCACTGAAGCTAGTGAAATTACTCGGGATATGAGACTTAATAACTGTCGTCTCGGTGTAGCGGGCGCAGGGCGGTGCCAGACAGTAACTGCTTAGTTACTGTTTGGCACTGAACTGTCTAAGGGCAGACGTGGCGCTTACCATCAGGTACGAACTGCTCGTCTTGTTACACATTGCAATAAAAAAAAATAACTAAAAGATGCAGTCTTTAGTTAGCCGTTCGCTACAGAATAATAATTATATAAAAACCCATCTTAATAAGGGCCGCTATATTTTTATAGCGAAAGTAGTTTCACACCATATTAGCAAAGCTCGTTAGAAACATTTCTTGTTTTAAAATCATTCATAACTACAATCTCGGCTGTCTATCTACGTATCTGATCTACGTTCTTGTGTAGACATGCCGACAAAGGTTAGAAAGCTTAGGGTACTGTGGAGTTAACAAACATTTTACGAAACCTTACAGTGCTTTTTTATGTCACTTAAAATGGCAGTTGGCAGACGGGTAGGCAGCCTACCTGATGTGAAGTGCCCACTGCGGACTATTCTATTGAAGTACGGAGAGCATCGCTTAATGTGCTGCCACGCTGAAGAATCTTATGATCTTTGAGCACTTAATTTCAAGTGTACTCATAATCTACGGTGTACTCCCACATTAATATTGCCGGAACACAGCTGGAGCTGATATGGCGATAGAATTTACCTGTGGTATTCTCCCATAGCCTGGTAACCAGTTACGTTTTGAAAGTCCTACAACCAAACTCAATGCGAACCCACAACCTCCGAGTCTGATACCTGACCGCCCGGCATTAATGTAGGTTTAAACCATGATGACCATGATTATGACATTGCAGCGACTGCTGTCTGACCTGCGTAACCCTTAAGAAATCAGTTGGATCATGGCTACACAGCCATTCGACTGTGTTTCCTCACGTTGTTCTCCGTCACCGCCGAGCTAGTGGAAAATACGCACATAGAAAAATACATAGGTGCACCACGATTCGAATTCGAACCATCGACCTCACGAAATGGAGGTTTATTCCCGTTCGTACCACCAAGACTCACCAAGTTCGTCCTACCAGTAAGACGAACGGGAATTCTTATATTTTTACTTCCCGAAGCGACGTTTGAAACCATTATCATCTACCCGTTTGTAGATTTTAATACGCAATAAAATTATAGATTTGCGTAACGTACCTAGTACCTAATTCTAATCCGATAATATAATCTAAGCCTAGGATGGATTAATATGAGCATATTATGACGTAATGGATCCCAATTAAGGAATGTTAAAGCAATAGGGAAGATGCAATTATAATATTTATGAAAATTTTATTGTTAAAATGATACAAAAATATAAAAGAAAGGCCACTGCAACATTTTTATTTTACATAATGTTGTTTTTTAACAATAACACTGGTCAACACTGGTTTTGCCACACGAACTTTGATAGCTAATTTTGTTTTATCAATCTACCCTCGTTATTAAAGCACAGTTTTCATATGTAAATTAGCCTCATATTTGTTGTGATACGGTAATACTCATAACTAGTACTACGGCAGTAAATTAACAGAAACGCTTACAAGTAATTCGTTATAAAAATATTTGTCGTTGATTTTGAACACTTTTTTGTGATTTATTAACCCTGTGAACATGTCGAGGAAGTGTTATAATGATCCTAACTTTTTGTTATGTCTGTTGAGAACTTACATTCAAAAAACAACGACGAAATTTTACGAATCTTGTGTTGGAGTGTTATCATCACCAATGTTTTGGTTTTTCTGTCGCCCATCAAGACAAATCCTGGGCCCCTCATGTCTGTTGCATAACGTGTGTGAAAAATTTAACTGAATGGAAGAATGGTGCACGACCTATGCAGTTTGCTGTACGCATGATATGGACTGAACAGCGAGATCACGTTTCAGATAGCTATTTTTGTCTCACTGACATAAAAGGTATAAATTACAAGAAAAAAAAACACAGTTATTTACCCTAACTTATCTTCGGCTATAAGACCAGTCTCTCATTGTAAAAAATTGCCAGAATTAATACCAGTTGCAACTACGTCTGTTGAAAACGACAATTCACAACCATCCACTTCAGTTCAATGTGTTGACGAGGACGATGACTTTGAACTTGAAGGAATTGTAAAGGAGCCACATTTGATAACTCAAGGAGACCTAAATGATTTGGTTCGGGATTTAAATTTGTCAAAAAAGCAGTCAGAACTATTAGGATCTGTTGTTGCAAATTTTTTGGGTACCTAACCACTAGAGTGACAGCTCTAGATAGTTGGTTAGCGAGCTATTATTGTCATATTATTATCAAGCATTGGGTTGCAACATGCCACTTAAGATCCATTTTTTAACCTCACACCTGGATTTATTTCCTGACAATTTAGGGGTTGTCAGCGACGAGCATGGTCAGAGGTTCCATCAGGACATTTCTAATATGGAAAAGCGGTGCCAGGGCAAATGGAGCCCAAAAATGTTAGCAGATTACATCTGGACAATTAAAAGGGACCAACCAGAAGCTAAATATTTAAGAAAATCTTAGATTATTGAGTCATTTAATAAAAAAAATAACTTTTGATTTACGAGATCTGTGTTTTTTCTTAATATTTTAAATTGCTCAATAAAATAAAATCCTTGCCTAGCAAATTTTTTTAACTGATTATTTTTTCTTACAATCACTCCCCTCAATTGATGACATCATGGCGACCATTTTCCTTTATTTTGATTAGGAAAAACAAAATGGCCGCCATTTTGATTATTTTTTGATTTTTAATTTTTAAAAAAAATTATTTTAAATCCTTCCTGTATGCAAATACCAGTCATTTGGTATCAATAAAGTCATTATTAAATGGTATACAAGTTAAAATTATATAATTTAAATTATATTCTACTGTGTTCGAACCATGGAAATAATATTGTATATTACGTTTATGGTTCGAACTGTATGCAAAGGGAAAATACAAGTGGAATGAAATTGGGTAATTAAAACTAAAAAATCAAATTAAAAAAAATAAACAACTTGTTGCTTTAGTTGTCCACTTTAAATTAACCTGTTACTATTAAGCAATAAACACATTAAATAACATTCACACCTTTACATAATAAAATATCAAGTAAATCAACAATTTCTGCATACAGTCACAGCGCCCGGCGCGCGAACATTTTAAAAAGATTGACAAAACTCCCATCGGTTTCAAATGTTCGCGCGCCGGGCGCTGTCATTTGCTAGTCGCTGGTTTGTTCTACCAACCTAACAAACTAATAAAACACAACGAATCGTCAAACAAACGAAAACAGACTTTAAATACGGGCGATAAGGAATTGCCTTCTAAAGGCAGCCCATCAAACGTCGACCATCATGGCGCTGCCTTTAGAAGGCAGGCCATCAATTGAGGGGTTATTAAAATAAAAAATACCAAAAAAGTCCGTGTGGCACGACAAACTTAAAATTTTGTTGACCAGTGTAATTACGAATGAAAATTACTTGAAACGAAACGTATTTTAAAACACCAATCAGCGTTTAGTGACGTCACTTGCACTCGCGTGATGACAACATAGTTAATGCTAAGGTTTTCTATGTGAATAATATTTTAAGGGAATATTAATTGCGTTTTTTTAATTAAAATGGAAGTTGGGTTTATCAAAGCAGACTCCAGGAATTTACCAAGAGTTAGTGTTGACATGGTTGTAACTTTTTTTGTCGAAAGTGCAGAGTGTTCAAGTGTAGAAATGAAAGGGACTAAATTACTACGGTATGTAGGATAAATCATAGTTGTTAAACTTTGTATTTTACCTATTCAGCGGCTTCTAAACATAGCAGTTATTTTAGCTCAACAATCTCTATGTTACGGCGATAATGCTATCGGCTATGTCCAAATTAAAAGAGATAGAGATTTATGTACAATAAAAAGTCGAGTTACTCCGGAGCATAACGTACGTAAAGAAGGCTATCGTGTGAAGTTTCATATTGTGAAGCAAGAAACAACTTTTTTCTCTGTTTTGGGTCAGAAGGTCCAGTCAAAAATAATTTGTTCGGAAACTTTGTTGAAGTAGAAGAACACAATGGCACAAAACATGAGTCAACACGGCTTTTTTTTTGGAATATTAGTGGTATTGTTATGATCACCTTATGTTGATGGATAGTCCATTTTAAATTTTTACAAAAAAATATTTCGAAACTCGTTAAAATATGCAAAAGTATGAAAGCCAGCGACAAACAAGTACGGTGAAGTACAGACCTACAAACTTATCTGTTACGGTGGCCAAAATTGGAACTACGTGAAATGCAATGCAAAAACGATATTTAATGACATTTCTAAATAGACAGTAGCGACGCCGCCACCGGAACAGATAAGTTTGTCGGCCTACCAGTGAGGCAGTGACAGGACCGGAGTGACGTCATCCGAACCATAGGTCCGTTTTTGCGCGAAAATCTATACTATGAATTTAAAACCGCATTTTTTCCGATATATCACAATGTATTAATTTTTTAATTTAACAGTAGTTTATTCTACATGGAATTCTTTAAAATGAACACAAAAATAAAAATAATGCATGTTCCCTATTATAGTAATAAAATAAAAATCATTGAACTATTTGTTTCACGCGTTTATAAGCAAAATCAGCGTTGCTTTACCGTTAAGCTTTTTTATAAGGGAGGCATACGAGCAATTGTGACACCTGATGGTGAGTGATCACTACTGCGACTAGGTCTTAGATGCTTAAGTGTCTTTAAAGGAGTATCGAAGTAGGGGAAGGTGAAGAGCTATGAGGAAAGGGAATCGGAAGAGGAAACAGATGCAGAGAGGGGTGGCGCTCTGTGAAACTCTTAGTCACCAAACGGCGCAATAGCGGCGCTACTACTCACACGTCGGTGTTCTGTGAGAGGGCGGAGCTTCCCCGGTCGTGCCGGCACATTGCCACTGACAGACTGGAACCAAAATCAAAATATTCTTTATTCATGTAAACTTTAAGAAAGCCGAACGAACCGAAACCGAACGAAACGAACCATCAATTACACAGTGTGACTCTTCGGAACAGTTCTGAATGTTGTTATCTATCGAGAAGATCAGACTGTCTGCAGGCTTTACCACCCAAAAAATAATAATCAAGGGTAATGCTGATGATGATTATAGGTAATACCTACAGTCATCCTGTAGGATTAACGGCATGTCGAAGGGCAATCCAGGCTAAATAGAGCAAATCCCCACAATAGAGCTGCAGCAAATTGTCCGTGAACAATCGATTCCAGCGATTCGTTCATCTTAATCGATTTCGACTAGGGTTCGCGCAATCGAGATATTTTTTTTTTGAATAATTTTGGTATTGTAAACTTGCTCAGATTTTGTACTGGGACATACAAAGAACAATAGTGTGTCGGTCAACATTATAATCGCTGGGTGAAATGATTTTGATGATTCTTTTTTTATTCGAAAGCTGGCCCATTTTATTTTAATGTGATCCCATTTAAATTTGAAGGAGATCCGATAAGTTTTAACAAACCGCGAGTTAATTTGTTTAATTTAAGTTTTATTTAAATTCGAATGTAAGTGAATGATTAAAAAATGCTAAAGCGATATACATGATCTACATTGCTTTAGATTTCGACAGAAACATTGAAGCATTTCGTTTTTCGCAAAGATTGTCTGGTAGTTTTCTATCTTTTATCGTTAATTCGGTCGTTTGGTCGTAATTTTGTGGTCAATAAAGTTTTTATCTTATTGATAAAAACTTAATATTTATAAAGATAGACAAGCAAAAGTTATTTTTAAGAATCAATTAATTCATTAACATTTTTTTTTCATTCAATGAATCACAAAAAAACAGAATAAATTATTTCGTCTAGCCGCCAGCCCTACGGCACGCAAAAATCAGAACAAGAACAGTTTTAATAGCGGTCGTACGTCGATATTATAAACAGATACCTACACTACACAGAATGGTAAAGGTAATGGCTTCGTTTCATCGAATCATTATTCTCTACATTGTTGGCAGTTGGCAGGTAGACACGTAGTATGGCTGTGTTCCGGTAATATTAATGTGGGAGCCAGTACACTTGTCACTTTAGGGGTGGACAACTGGTAAATGACTTCCGCCACCCATTGATAATTGCAACACCAGGAAGTTACAAATGTGCTGCTGGCCTTTAAGAAAGTACTCTGAAAAAGCTGAATACCAAACCTCAGAAAAACAATTAAAAATCAATCTTAAAAGTAACAAGATAAAATTATATTGATCTGGCTCTTTATAATTTGTTTTCTTGTTTAGAATAATATTTTCTAAGTAAACTTGGAATAAACTAAAATGGTGATACTAAATTCAAAGATTGTATTTAACCCAGCTAATTTAAATAAATATTGGCAACAAAAATTAAAAATTAAACACCCGAAGAAAATAAAATGTTCAAAATAAAATCGTACTGAATGTTATTACCTAGTTTCTCTTGTTACTGATACCACTTTTTTTATAGTGCCTACACACTATGTAAGTTTTATTGATGTCTGTTATAATATAATTTACTTCTTCTTCTATCATGTTGTGATATCCTGTAATTGGCATTGTTTTGTCTATCATGTGCTTCTTTTGTATTGCTGTTGGATATCCAAATAAATAAACAAATAAAAAATTCGAAAGTGTAACAAAAGATGTAAACAATTCACGCATTGACACATTCGAATTGAATTTAACCCTTAAATGGTATTTTCGTTTGTGACTAACTCGCAACTGGCAGTTTGCCAATGCCAGCAAAACAAACAACAGTAAAGCATTACAAAGAGAAGGTTCTTTTTGCGTAGAGAATTCTCCTCACTTAGCAGCTGGTTTTGGTAGTGGCTATTAAACAGCCAAGAGGAGGTTTACCACTAGCCAGGCGATGACGGAAAACATAGTCGAAAACAAGGAAAAACATCGAAGGAAATCTGCATGGTCGAATAACTGTGCAGCCACGATCCAATTGGTCTGGTTCCCCTGTTAAGCGTTACGGGTCAGATGTCAGTCGCTCCAATGAAATAACTGAACTAGACAAATCCTAGATCTGGGTTCAATTCCCGGGTCGAGCAACATTTGTGATGGTTTTTTCGAACACGGTTCGGTTTTGTGATAAGCCCGTACCTATTATTGCAGCGATGGCGTGATTACAATGGAGGCCTTTGCTCTGTTGTAGGACATTACATAGGCTGGACTTTAATTTCTAGACATTACATAGTCTGGACCTTAATTTTTGTTTTAATTTATCAATGAATTTTTTACTTCATTGCCTCTATTTACACTGTGACAATGGCTAACCCCTCACTGTTGCGACAAATAAATCTCATTCACACAACTTTCTACTTTAACACCTCCATAAAACAGTTCAGAATCCCTCATCCAACTTTGTCTTTCGGTATCCGATGCAAAAATCCAACAGCCATTCTATTTAAGCTTTTATTCCCTTGCAATAAAAACTAATTTGGCTTATTTTCCAATGTCAGTTGTAACGTGATATCACGAATTGAGTCTTAAAGTTTGATTTTAAAGTTCGAATTGCTTTGTAGGGTATTATAGTTTTGATTAAACTAATGAGAAAGCTTAGAGGCTAAGCAATATGGCGTTCAATTTAGTGGTTTGTTTATCATTAAAATTGTTACATTTGAAATTCAATTTGTAAGAGATTTGGTTTCTCAAGGGTTACGGAGCTCTGAGGTCAGATGGCAGTCGCTGCAATGTATAGCCCGCAATGACGTTCAATTAAAAAAAACTAGACTCCCAATCACGCTCAAATATTGTCCGAAGCAAAAGTCTGCCCACCCGACTATTGGGCAGAGTTTTCGTTTAGTTGTATACAATTGACATTAAACACTAAATGCCACGAGATAAGGTGTTAATTTGAACGAATGTGTTAATGTCATCTGTGTCAACGCCGCTCAGACGTTTTTTGAGGAATTTTTCTTAGAGATTGGGTGTCGACGTCTAATATTGAACGTCATTGATAGCCCGACCAATAAAATAAAAAACCTCGCCATAATGCGGAAAAATATTGGAAGTAATTTCTTCAAGTGGCAACAATCAAATAAAAAAAACAATAAGTCAACCGTGCCTTGTTACTATTGGATATTGTGAGTTATTTATTACTTTAGTGAGTATAACTTTTTTTTTTCGTCGGGGGGAAAATGCGATTATGCATTCCCTGTAGCCGGGGGGCAAAAGGGTTATGTGGGACTCGGACAATATTGACCTCTACCCACTAAAAACCCACCCGGTGTTCCCACAGCGCCGTGAGTCCCCGTGTAATGGGCATCTGGCAAAGCAACCAAGTGTTGCTATAACCATAGCTAATGTGGCGCCTCCAGAGCTTTTTTTTATGTTAGAGAGAGGCAACGAGCAGGCGGGTCACCTGATGGTAAGCAATCACCGCCGCCCATAAATATCCGCAACACCAAAGGAGTCACAAGTACGTTGTCGGCCTATAAGAAAGAGAATTAATATGCTCGTCTCTTGAAAATTACCATGTCATATCGGTCTTGAAATATGATGCTCAAGACCGTCCGAAGTGGAAGAGTAAAAGCAGGAAAGCGGACCCCGGGCCCCGCAAGGGCGCAACCGGGATAACGCTGGGATGATGATGATGATCGGTCCGGAAATACCGCTGCAGGGAGCTGGTTCCACAGTTTGGTCGTACGTGGTATGAGGTTTTTTTATTTTCCTGGTCAGGCTATAATAACTGGACTTATCAAATTCTGGATCATAGTGCAAGCGTGATCTGACTAGACGGGGTTTTCACTGTATACGGATGGAGTGTCTGACCGAGTCTTCGTGTCTATATAATACAATAAGGCAACTCTACTTTGTATTAGCTCTGTGTCATTGCACAATGCATTCGCTGCATCCCATTGTGTGCATAATGACAGGAAGAACACACAGACAAGCGGACACGATCAGCTTACATGCCAACTCGAGTATAGAAATGGAATAGTGGTTGTCAGTCGTTTTATAAACCTAAATGTCGTGGTTTCGATTCTGCATCCGCTCCGGCTCGTACCTCGTTTTTTGTTAAGGGCTGACCGGGGAAGTTTAGTGTGTAGTAGGACAATCATATTTGGCTTCGAGTCCCACACACGGCTGCATGTCTCGCTAGACCGTATCGTACAGGCTCCGGCAAACTTCTTAAATATCGGGTTGGGATTACGCAGAACACATTGACACCTCACCATACCTCTGACCAATAGCGCGCGCGCAATTCCCCCCACATTTCCGGGATCAAAAGTACCCTGTGACACTCGGGGATAGTGTAGCTTTCCAACAGTAAAAGAATTATTCAAATCGGTTCAGTAGTTTCAGAACCTAGGTATTCAATGCAAACCAACAATCAAATCTTTCCTCTTTATAATATTAGTATAGATGAGTATGGAAGAATGGATAAATAAAACAAGTTTAGTACCGACAGGTCGTCACATGTACTTGTACTAACAACTGGACAGACAGATCAAATCACAATGGTAATGACATACAAGCACTGATTGCTATGCCACAGACGTACGACAATGCGACACGCTCGAATAGTCGTAAACTGTCATCGTTCAATAGACTATTCTACGATTTTTAAAAACATAACTTAAAATAATGCTACAGATTCTATAGCCAGCCGGTATTTTATATTTCCTCAAAAAATATAGGTTTAGGCTAAGATTGTTTTAGTTTGAAACAATAAAAAGACACGCCAAAAAGGGGGCCGCCATTATCGTGACGTCATAAAAGCAATGAAACTCCAATCAAAGCACTAAAATCCTTTTATTAATCCGTCGTCCATTGTAAATCGTGTATATTTTTATGTACGGTCAACAGCACATCACGGTTAACACTTGCAGTTCGATGATAGCACTTATGCTTATAAGAGTGGTACAAAGTCCAAAGTGTTACGTCTGACGTGCTTTTGACTGTACCTGATGGTAAACGGCCACTGCGGCCTATTCCACATCCAAGAAGCGTCGCTCAATGTGCTGCCACACTGTAGGGTCATCTGATCTTCCAGCCTTTGATTTCAAATGTACTGGCTCATGTTCCTCCTCAATTTCGGACCACAGCCAGAGCTGTTATGGCGGCAGATTTCACTTGCGGTAGCCAGCCAGTCTGAACACTAGCAGGGATATAAATCTATCTAAACCTAGGTTTTGACTAAGAACGAATTATTTCAACTTTTGCGGTATAGTCTACGAAGCGTTTCCGATCCGCTCACTACGCTAAAATATACGATTGTTTCTTTTTTCTTCAGCCATCGGTCATTCACCTTTGTCAATGAACTATTATTCGATAACCTTGAAGGTCTACTTCATTGAAATAGCATGGAAGTCACTATGACCTCTTCATCATCATCATCATTTCAGCGTATTCCCGATTGCATCCCGGTATGGAGCTCAGGGTCCGCTGCGTGTGACTATGATCCTAGATTTGACAAGCCTGGTTATTACAATAAAGCGATTGCCATCTGACCTCCTTAACCCTTACAAGGGAAACCAATTTTTTATAATCCATAAAGCCAATTTTTCGGCTATGGCGACCAATCTTTAGGCCGGTTTATTCGGCCGGTGGTAGAGTCACTGTGTAAGGTTTATGTCTAACGATTCATAAGTATGTACATCTTTGAAGCCTATATGAAAGGCATATTTTTGTCGATTGAAGTGACAAAAAAGTCACATAGAATCTTCCATAGTGTCACTAATATCACAGGGAAATGTTACTTAACGCCGTCAGAGTAACGGTCAGTACCGTACCCTACAAACATACTGACACGCCGACGACCGTGGGAAGTAATCATACAAAGAGTTTTCACCGTATGTGCTACTGCTGTCGAACTTGTAATTAGTGTAGGCGTTAGTTAAGAAGACATAGGAAAACTTCATTATGTTGTGGACGTCAGTTTAAATGGGATCCCTATTTTTCGCATAATTTTTTTTGTCCTAATTCAATGATTTGGGGTCTAGAAGTTGGCGTGGTAACATCCCTGTGCCTCGGAAAGCACGTGTGCACTGGCTCCCACATTAATATTGCCGGAACACAGCCAGAGCTGTTACGGCGGCAGATTTCACCGACTAACTGTCGTTTCGGACACATTTTATTCGGACACATTGTCCGAATTGACACTTTTTAATTTTAACATTTTTTCACTGTCGATTCGGACACCGCGATATAAATAGCTGTTTTGTACAGTCAGATAAAAAATCTTCCTAAGATTTCTTTACGTTATAAAAATAAAGTCTCAACGAAGCCTTCTACACGAAGCTATCGGTAGTGTTTCTAAAGATGACTGGGTCAAATGTGTGATGCATGCAGAGGAATTACAGGATCAGGATTTAGCCAAGGCAATTTTAAAAGATCAGAGAATACAGCCTCTGGTAATAAATTTACTCGAAGATGACAGCGCTCCTCACCCGTGGTACAACTGCGATGTCCAACTAGTTGTACCACGGGGAAGTAAAGTTACCCATGGTTCAACTGGTTGTTCTATGGGGAAAAATCTTTACCAATAGTTCAACTCGAGTGAGTTGTTCTTTCCTTGGTCCAACTAGTTGTACCTACTACTGGGAATCGCTCCCGACCCGTGGTCCAACTGCTGAAATAAAGTGACCCATGGTTCAACTGGTTGTTCTATGATTGTTGTGGTTGTCCCCCTTTAATCCTTGATTCAGAATACTCAGCAAAGGGTACCAGGACAACATGACCTTAGTGGAGTTATAAAATGCGCTCCCGACCCGTGGTCCAACTGCGATGTTCAACTGGTTGTACTACGGGGAAGTAAAGTTACCCATGGTTAAACTGTTTGTTCTATGATTGTTGTGGTTGTCCCCCTTTAATCCTTGATTTAGAATTCTCCGCAAAGGGTACCAGGGCAACATGACCTTAGTGGAGTTATTTAAAAAGTTTACGTTATCCAGAAAAGTTATGTTTGATGAAAGAAGATTGCATTTGTCCGCCATTCCTTAATAGATTTTCAGACACGCATTAGTTCAAAAAAATCCACTTTGCTGAGAATTCTGAATCAAGGGTGAGTTGTTTTTTCCTTGGTCCAACTCCCTGTAATACATATCATGTATATCAGGGAGATGGATCATGGGGACGCACAACAATCATAGAACAACCAGTTGAACCATGGGTAACTTTACTTCCCCGTGGTACAACCAATTGAACATCGCAGTTGTATCACGGGTCGGGAGCGGGTCCCTGTGGTCCAACCAGTTGGACATAATTCATCCGTTTTACCACGGGTCATAATCATAAATATCAATAAAAAGGGGTGAACCATGGGTAACTTTACTTCCCCGTGGTACAACCAGTTGGACATCGCAGTTGTACCACGGGTCAGGAGCGCTGTCATCTTCGTGTAAATTTATTACCAGAGACTGTATTCTCTTATCTTTTAAAATTGCCTTTGCTAGATCCTGATCCTGTAATTCCTCTGCATGCCTCACACATTTGACCCAGTCATCTTTAGAAACATTACCGATAGCTTCGTGTAGAAGGCTTCGTTGAGACTTTATTTTTATAATGAAAAGAAATCGTAGGAAGATTTTTTTTCTGACTGTACAAAACAGCTATTTATATCGCGGTGTCCGAATCGACAGTAAAAAAATATTAAAATTAAAAAGTGTCAATTCGGACACAGTGTCCGAATAAAATGTGTCCGAAACGACAGTTAGTCATTTCACCAGGGATGGTGGCGGTAGATAACGACTCGGACTATTTACCACTGCACCTCAAAGTCCTCAAACGCATATTTATGACGTCAGAGTCACGCATTGTATTTAGAAACGCAAATGGATTATCTGTGGGCGGGGTTTGATATCATAATCATTCTTATTGCGTACAGCACGCTTCGAATCTAAATAGATAACGTTGACTGTTGACATTCGTATTGTGTTTTGTGTTTGTCAATGTTTCACGTGATAGGGAATCCTAACTTATCCTTTTATTCACGCGAAAACTATTTTTTTTTTAATATTTGTACTAAACCACAAAGTTGCCTGATGTAAAACAACTATGCGGTTTACGATGGAGCGCGCTTGCTTACCACTGCACTGGAATAATTATTGTAATTAAATATGTGAAACAACATCGAAATATTATTTATTCATAGACTTCAGAGATGCACTTAATGTCAATTGTCACAACAGAATGACTCTACCACCGGGTTCGGAATGTTGTTATCTATCGAGAAGCACCGGCAAGAAATTCGATTATTACTTTTTTCGACAGTCTATGTTTTACAACAATATCAATATAATCTCCATTGATCTATCCATTACCTAGTCAGATAGTTTTCTGTGTCGAAGATAAATTTAATAAATATAATTTGAGATTAGATTGGGTCCCAGCCGTTTAATTATCGCCTTTGTTCTAATTAGTGGTCTCTCGCTCGGGATGATCTCACTTCTTCCAGGTCCGAGTGGTAGAAGATAGCTCAATGCAGAAAAATGCATAAAAGAAGATGGCTTTGCTCAGCAGTGAAATCTAATAGCCTAACAGAAAAAAATAGGTTAGGTACTGTTCCTATCCGGCTCGAAGGACCATTTTATATGTGGTGATATGGTGATGTAGTTGTACAGCCTCGAGCCTTCTACTTTACTTATTTAATTTTCACATAGACGTTTTGTATAGTATTTGATAATAGTTCCTTTTTATCGTTTATTATCATTTTTCTTGCATAATATGTTCAACATGTCACAAAACTGACGTTTATAAGTGCTCCATTTTAAGTCTTTTGACTACACTTGATAAAGTGATCTGAATACTTATTTGTGTCTGCAGTTTCTTCTGCGTGGACTAATAAATATTCATAACATCTTGATGTTGCTTAACCTCATCTTCAGTTTCCGATCAGACATTAGTTATTACAGAAATCGTCAATACTAATCTCGATTATGTCACCTTAGCACAGCAAGCTTTCCATAGTAAATAATATGCAAAACATAGTATAAATATGTACATATTTGTTTCCATACACGTGTCCGCAAAACGTGTTTCACTACGAACTAGGCTATAGATACATTATAGTCGTTACCTGTCAATATCATGCAGAAATTAATGATTACACTATGTTCACCATAAGTTGTCCTTTAGCCGCTATATTGGCAGCATTGCCTACGCTTTGTAAATCTGCCAAAAAACAGATTGAAAGTATTGAAAAACAAAAGTACCAATAAAGCGGCTAGGGGACTTCTGATCGTGAACGTAGTGTAGCTACCACCACACAGGTGAAATCTGCCGCCATAACAGCTCTGGCTGTCTTAAATGGGAGCCAGTAAACTTCAAATCAAAGGCTCGAAAATCAGAGAAGGTGGCAGAACATTGAACGACGCTACCTGTGAAGTTTCCCTGAATGGAATAGGCCGAAGTGGCCGCTTAAATCTAGATTTTTTGCTAGTATTGTTGGTATATGATCTTCGAGCCTAAATATACATAAAACGCCTCTGTTCTGATTTTTAAAGTAGAGTCTGGAAGTAGGCAGTTTGAAACACTCCCGTACCTCGGAAAGCACGTTAAGCCGTTGGTCCTGCGCCTGATCTCTCTTCAGTTGTGGTTGTCCCATCATGCAACGAGAGTGAGGGAATGTTTGCACCTATGGTTGCACATTTATTGAACGTAAAAGATTGGCAACTGAAAATTCGGCTAGGAGGCCATTTTTTTAAGTATCTTATTTATTTTATTTATCTTTATTAAGGAAACATACAGCTTTCTTGTAACACTTATAAACTAGATACAAAATATAGATACCTAATACATTAGCATTTAAAGTTTCCAATGCTGGCTAGTACAATATTATCCAGAAAAGACAAAGATGCGAACAAAACAAACGGAACAAATTTTAAAACGAATACATCCAGAAAAACTTAAAGATCCTTACAAGTAAAGAGCAGCTTTGCATTCAGGCTGCCTTTAGAAGACAGCGAAACTTCGCCATCTTCTTGTGAAAAATATCAATATGACTATGGGCTGTATTATACCTGTTGGTAGCTCTTATTATAAAGCTATTATTTCTATAGTTGGACTTGCAAATAAAAGTAATGTTTATTCCTTGCGTACTTACTTAGGGAGCTGTGAAATTATTCGCCTTCGTTCAGAAATCGCTGTCAGGTGTAGCCTATGCCTTAGCTTACGTAAAACTCGTCGAAATTCCGAAACTAGGTAACCGAGAAGCCTCAAGAATGTATCAAGGTATCAAGTGTATCCTATTTTAGCTCGTTATGTAAAAGATATCTATTGAATATCTATATAAACAGAATTTAAGCGGATGGACTACCTCAATTTTATTTATTTAGATATTTTACTGAAATAAAAAATCTAAAACATCTTTACTAAATACAATGGAAAGTATTTGAATAGAAAATACATAATTATTACAATAATCGACTAACTTCGTGTGCGCGAAGACGATAATATTTTTTTTAGAAATTAGGTAGGTACATTGATTTTGATTTGACTGAGATAAAGTATTTTTTAATTATGTACATAATAAATTCTTTTTATTTAATTGCTTTTGTAATGTTTTAGGATTGTCATTATTTATCTTGAAGTACCTACCTAAAATATTTCACGTATGAAAAACCCAACATTGTTAGCTCGACCCGGAATTTGAACCCAGGACAGGATACAAACATTGTAATATAAATTAAATCACAACTTCATACAACATACACAAGATATGAATTTCAGCATTGCAGTGTCGCCTCTCTTTGACAGATAACAAAAACATCAATGATAAAAACAATCACAAGATAGGTAAGGCAGCTGTTATAAATACGAATGGCGTATTCTATGCAGATTTTTGCATGCATCCATCCACAATAGAAGCCCATTTATATAAGCCCTATGATCCATTGTCTATGATTTATCAACATCAGTCCAAAGACATGCACCGCTGGACATAGGACTCCCCCAAGGATCTCCCTGATCCATCTTACGCCATTAGCATCCATTGGATTCTAACGATAATATAGATTGATAAATAAACAATTCATTTTCATATGCTCTGCTGACATATCAAAACAAGGAAAATACCAACCTCATATTATTATTAGTAATTTTAGACACTTAAAATATTTTGTAGGTATGTTCATTTTATTCAATTGTTAAAAGTGTTTAAGACTGGTTCTAAAATAGGCTAGTTGACAAAATTTGGAAATTCGTTTAAAACTATAGTTTAGTAGGTATCTATTTTACCCCAAATATATATTATTTTTAGAAAAATAGGCCTTTTTCATAAGTATTTTGCTTTTTTAGAAATAAACTTAAAATTAACTTTGGAAAGGCCAAGACTGTCATGGCGTCTTGAATGACGTCTATCCTCGCGAAACAATCGAGTTTGTTGATGTCAGTCGACGAGATCATTATACAGCTGCAACCGGTGTTTTGCGAGGAGTGACGTCACGCTTCTCTGATTGTTGTTTAATGTCACGTGATTAAATAAGTAATTTTGCCGATTTTAATTTCCAAAAATATTTGTAATCTTATATTATTTTAGTAAAAAAGTTGTTTTTTTGTTTACTACATATCATGATTAATCATTAGAAACTCTAAGCCATCCGATTCATTCTTAGTGAAAACAAGCCTATTATAATATTGTTTGAAAAATCAATAATTTTATTCAATTTAATTCTTCATTATATTTCACTACATACACAAGAAATCCAGGATTGTATAAGATAGCCGATTACACTATCATAATGAAGTTACTTAATACATGGTAGAAGAAAGGAACATTACTTTATAAGGAAAAAATATATTAACATCCTTATTGCTTATGCAATATAATGCATTGTTTAAGTCTATTTAATGTCCCATGCAGGACAAAGGCCTTCATCACTATAATCAAGTCATAGTAAAGGGTAGTAGCTTAATTACTACATAATTATGCCAAATTCGGATTAGTAAATAAGAACCCGAGCTGTGTACGAAGAAACTGGCATATATTTCGCTGGACCAGGCAATTGCATCTAGAGGCTCTAGACAAGCGGCACTTATGACGTTCGTTATCGCTCAATTTGCGATAGAAAATGTCAAAACCCGTACTTTCAATATCGATTGACCATGTGACTTTTCTAAGGCACCTGTCAAATTCATACAATTTGTAGTTAGCGAATTTCGCTGTCACAGTGTTACTTTGTCTAGGCCCCCTGGACCCCCCCAGATCATGAGTCGGTACTAGACCATTACGGCATAAAAAAAAGATTTATGATTTAATCTTAAAATCTAATTAAGATTATTTTGGATATAATTTTTATCTTGATTGGTCATTTGATTGCATTTATCTTGTAGTTTATCTTTTGTGAGTTAATGGATTTCTTGTATTTTTAAAGCAACACCTAAGTTCCATAGTATACAAATACCGATAGCCTTTTTTTATATTATAAACAGCAAACATTTTATTAATTAAAAAATATTATAATGTGAAAAAAAAATTAATTAAAGAAATGTCTTCTTCATTTGCCTTCTAGCTTCCTTCTTACAGAATTACAAATAGTACACTTCATTATCTTCTCATAGCTTCTAAGTATTTTTTTCTTTACTAATTTGAATAATTTTTCATATTTCTTCCAAACAGTTTCTTTGATAATATCTAAAATACAGAAAAGTTATTGTAACAAAAGTAAAATATTTTTAATTTCAAATAATATTAAGACAATCCTAATATATCATAAGAATGTTAATAAAAATTATTTTGATTGATTGATTGATTAATGTTTTGAGAATTTATGAGACACAATCAATAGTAAGGTAGTTTTTATTTATTATTGCATTTAATCCTAGACATTTATAAGAAAGATACATTTCGTTTTCGGTGGTCAGTTTTAGGCATTGTGTATATTAATTAATTTATTTTGGAACAATAAAACTTTTATTTGGAGTTAACTTCATAAATACAAAGCTAGATTGAAGTCTACCAAGTTTATATTATGGTTCACTAGAATTCTAATAAGAATGATCAATTGTCATTAAAGTACTAGTAGGACGAAAAGTGTTGACATGAAAAAGAATTAGATTGTTCTATCTGGCTCAAATGCTATTAGGATACAACCTTTTGAAGTTGTGTCACGTTACAGTGCTGAGTTACACACACAGAGAGATAGTATAATGTGTTGCTATTGGTTGCTAACGTTACGGTGACAAGCGCAGTTGAGGTCATTTATTTATTTATCACTAAATTTATCATAACAGCATTTGAACCGGATAATAAATCAATTGACAAAATAAATACTCTGACTTTGAATTCAAAACATATTGGCTGTATCAGTTGAAGCTGAATAGAATCTCTAATAAAGTAAATTATTTTACTAAAACATTTTATTCATTTTTTTTTAATTGTACAAGTTTGATTATGGCTTTGCATTGTCTTACAAACACTTTATGTGATAATCAAAGATGTTGATAGTAAATGGGGGTAAGTGGAATCATCAAAATCAAAACATTTTGGGGGAAATGAGTTAAGAATAAACATTTTAATATGATTCCAAATAGCATAAAAATTTAAATAGACAGACTAAAAATAATTGGCGACGATTAGGTACCACAAATTAAACGTTATTAACTATCCTCAATTTACTAAAACAGGAAAACTTATAATCATTGTGTAAAAAAGGTGAACCTTAGTCACACACTTATGTTTTTTTTTCGTCTCGCAAAGGCTGTATTGGCGTCGAAACAACACGACAGACGAAACAATACCTTATTATAGCTATTTCGCGATGTACTTTCACCTTTGGTACACCGTCGGGCGATAAAAATCAGCAATTTACTGTCGTGGACAAAATACTCGCCACCATGAATGAAAAAAGAAACAAATATAAAATTAATAAAAAACACTCACATCAGGACGTTACGTGTTGTGTGAAATCCGCATTGCCAGCGTTGCCGTGAAATCACATAGCACAGGTAATATTATGATAAGAATGCGTGATAAAAAGTAAATAAAGTCACCACCGAGACTCCACACAGCTTCCACAATATGGACAGTTCTGATGACACTTCAACTTAAACGGCGATTAACACTAATGAGTATAAAAACAATAAACAACACGCACGAGGAATAACTTAGCAGTTCAAAGTAAATATCGTCGTATAAATTATTTCCACATCGGTTGGCAAACCATCCACACAAAATGCTGTTTGAATTGATTGATTGGGACGTTTCATTCTTTTAATATTTTATCAATCATTCAATCGAGAACGAATGCTTTGTCTATGCAAATTGGATTTCGTTCTGAAACCTAATTAAAGTATTTACGATACCGATTACAAGATGGCACCACTGGAAGGGGACATTTATTTTAAATGAACGATAAAAAGTAGTGAAATGAACCACACAGAAATACAAAAAAGATGTTATACGCTATATTTAAAAAATTGTAAATGTTTAACGATATTTGTAAAGCCCGCTCTACACTTAGCCCGCGAATCGCGCGCGATGGCTGCGAAAGGGCGCGAACGCTAAGTGTGGAGCCGTCTCCTATTTTATGCGAAACGGCTCCACACTTTGCGTTCGCGCCCTTTCGCAACCATCGCGCGCGATCCGCGGGCTAAGTGTAGAGCGGGCTTTAGACTTTTAAAAACTTTTCTTATTTATTACGTGTATAACTGACTTTACTTTGACTTTACTTTCTATTGTCTATGCTTTTTACAAAGCGTTTTCTGTGGATAAACGTCAATGTCAGATAATTATTAAAAAAAAAAAAAAAAGTCAGATAATTAACTGTCAAAGCAGTATTGATGAAGTGTTCTGCGATTTTTTGTAAACAAATCTAATCTGATACACAATATTCTATAGATTTCTGAATCTGTTACTACTTTTATATATTGTTTCCTTGAGATCTGTTCATAACGCTGCACAGTTACTTCATAAATCATTAACATAACCTAAAAATGGAAGACGAAACTAAACCGGAAAAATCTCCCCCGAAAGTGGAGCAATCTGAATTTAAAAAGCCTGTGCTAATAGGACGAGTAGGTAAGCTTCCTAAAAAGGCCAAAACTGAGGCTGATAAAGCCGTTGCAGAGGAGAAAACAGAACAGAAAATTGTGGAACCAAAATCGGAGGGAGATGCTAAAAGTTCCCTGCCCCCTGCCGTTTTGTTAAAGGAAATATCAACGCCAATACCTTATAAAGAGCCTAAATGGTCCGGGCTGTGTCCAGACGGTAAGTTACACTGTTCAGTGTAATAATAAAAATATAGTAAAATCCAAAGAAAATCCAATAAGAAACCATATTTTGTTTACATAGTTTGCTTATGGTGCCAAATATTCGCTAATAAGTTTGGTTTGGTATAGTTCCTTGGACATTATTCAGACAGCACTCTGTCTGAATAATGTCCAAGGATATTTATATAAATATTTCATTAATAAATAAATTGTTTACAATATCTAGCTCCATCTAGCCCCAAACTAAGCATTAGCTTGTCCTATGGGTGCCAGACAAGGGATAAACATTACTCATATTCTATGCTTTTTTATTGTAAATAAATACTATTATAAAACATAGAAACACCCAGACCCGAGACAAACAGACATGTTCACACACTTAATTGTTACAGCCGACTTCTGGACCATTAGTACAGAAAACGTCAGATACAATAAAAGTTGGCTGTAAGTTAACATCAGAATGTTGTGGGTCTCGTGCCTGACTGCCAATTAGTGATATAGCCTAAAAAAATTACCTTGTTTATTATTGTAAAATAAATGTTTTAGTGTGTAATTGATTATTGTAAAATGTTTCAGGATCGGAATATGCATTGGAAGTTATAAAGTCCGGAATGATCCTGGATAATGTGACTTTAACGAGCAAACCTTATTACGTGTTTGGACGTCTTGCTAACTGTGATGTTGTCATGGCTCACCCTACCATATCCAGGTATGTTTTTATACCTGTAATAACTCTTAATTTTTGCCTGTTGTGTGTGTACGATGACTACTGTGTGTTGTCAAGGTGCTTGTTCACGTAGAACGCGACGTCGCGAGAAAATCGAATTGCTATGGTTATACCACAAAACACTTGGTTGCTATGGTTACACTCACAAGTAACTCACAATATCCAATAGTAACAAGGCACAGTTGACAATCGACATCACATTTTGACAGACTATTGAATGACATGTTATTGTTTTTTTATTTGATTGTTGCCACGAAGAAATTAGTTCCAATATATTTTCGCATTATGGCGAGGATTTTTATTTTAATGGTCGGGCTATGCCTACGCCTACGTATTGGTTAATATTTCTCAGTTTTTCCGCTCTGCCGCCTCGCTCCGCTTCGGTGGACAGGCAGAGTATACCGTCATCAGTAGGTCGCCAGAACCCTATACGCTATTGGGCAGAATGCATCATAGGCAGGTTGGCTTAGAGCGAAAGGATTATGGTTAACTCCTTTACATTTCTTAAGTTCTTGTAACCAGAAAATTGCATTCACCGTTAAACATCATCATCATCAGCCTATGTACTATCGAGGTCACCCACGCGTGATCACCCTAAAGGCTAAAATCCTGTGCAGTATTTTCACGTTTACAAGCGCCGCTCCTAAGAAGTCACGATGCGCGTGCACGGTATATTTTTCCAAAAGTGATCACGCGCGGGAGACCTCGATCGTACGTTCCCACTGCTGTGAGATAGTGTTCAACTTACTTGTCATTTTCCAGACACCACTGCGTGCTCCAATACAAAGCATTTGCAGAGGACGGTGAGCCCCCAAGTGGTTGGTATCTGTACGACCTGGGCAGTACTCACGGAACGTTTCTGAACAAGGAACGGCTCAAACATAGTCACTATACGAGGATACGAGTGGGGCATCAGCTCAAGTTTGGGAGCAGTACTAGGACTTATATTATGATGGTAAGATATTTAAACACTAATAGGTTGCTGGTTCAATCGCCACACGGTTCAAATATTTAGGTATAATGAACATGTGTCCCTGTAGTATGTTCTCTACACATCTTTTTTTTAATTAACACATGAAATACGTTAGACTGCAAGGCAACAAATGGCTAGAGACCAAAACACTAGCAAGACTTGGAGTAAACCTTTGACCAGTGGCTTAGCGATGGGGGGGTGGGGGCGGCGGTCCGCCCCGGGCGGCACTTTTTAGGGGGCGGCAAAATTCCCTGGAGGAGCAAAAAAAAAAGAAAAAAGGGGCGGCAGAATTGTAAAAAAGTGTGGCAGAATCGTCTTCCGCCCCGTGGGCTGCTTTGCCAACTGGAGGAGCAAAAAAAAAGGCGGCAGAATTGTCTTCCGCCCCGGGCGGCTGACACCCACGCTACGCCAATGCCTTTGACACATCAAGTAGGGAGCCATGTGTGAAGAAGAAACTAATTAAAACTCATTTTCTTGAAAAGCTAGGTATATGTGAATTATTTTGTAATGTTCTTGGCCTTTATGGCTTTCAATTACAATTTTAAACCATGTCTGTTTATATTTGTGTATATTACTATTAACCTTTATCTGATGTCTGGCACCCATAGTACAAGCTATGCTTATTTGAAACTTGATGTCGCTGTGTGAATAATATTTAGAAATCTATTTAATATCTTTTTTCCTAGGGCCCAGACTTCGACTGCGAGGGAGAATCAGAGCTAACAGTGACAGAGATCAAACAACGGGCTCTGATCATGAAGTTGGAGCGAGACAGAATGATACGTGAGGATAGGGAACAGAGGGAGAGGGACAGATTGGAGGAAGAACGGAAGAGGGAGGAACAAGGGATTGATTGGGGAATGGGTGAGAGTTATTTATTAACGGGAAATATTTAAGTGTATATATCCAAAAAAATACTGAAATGTACATCAAAATAACTTATGCACACCAGAGGTTAGGTGAGGTTGGCAATAATTTTTTTTTTTGATGTACATTTCAGTATTTTTTGATGTGCATTTAAATACAACCCTTTATTTACTTACTTACTTATTTGTAAAAGGTGCACCCAGCTATATCAAACCACAAGACCAACAAAGGAATTAAATATTAATGCTGCAATGTGTTCTCTTGTGCTATAAAAAAGAATTCATTCAATAAATTACAGAAACTCAAATTAATGAAAGAATTCATGATTTTAAATCAGTTGATATCTAAGTCAAAATACACATTTATTATACATGGTATTATTACTTATACAAGGATGTCCCAAAAATGACACGTCACAGTGACACTGGAGGTAGGCCAGCACAAGATGCCTCTAAATTGGCAATATCTTGAAAACCGAGCAACTTTTACTGAGGTCATGATACGTTTATTCAATGCCTCTTGTGCTGGCATACCCCCAGTGTCACTGTGACGTGTCATTTTTGGGACATCCTGTATGTTCAACTGTTCCCAAACTTATTTTATCTAATGCCCACTTTTAGAATAAATTAATTTAATTGTTGTGAGCTATATTAGTATGGATTTCTGGGTCTCCTACCCCTTTAGGCCTGCAGCGCCCACAAGGGAGCGTTATCGCCCACTTTGGGAACCCCTGATGTAATACTTAATACAATTATATACCTTTATACCCAGGCGAAGACGCGGAAGAGGAGCCAGACCTCACAGAGAATCCCTTCGCCTCGACTGCGAATGAGGAGTTGTACCTCGAGGACCCCAAGAAGACTCTACGAGGCTACTTCGAGAGAGAGGGCCATGAGCTCACCTATGACTGCGAGGAGAGGGGGATTGGCCAGTTTTTGTGCAGGTTAGTAAAAAAATATGACCTTGGTGGCCCTGTCTGGTTAAGAGTGGCGACAGATCGAAAGCAATGAAAGGAATAAAAGAGACTCACTACAATTAATTTATATATCATTGTCGTGAAGTTAAATATTATGTGAAATGTTCGGAAATTGGAATGAAATAAAATTATTTAAATTATAGCCATGTGTCAATCGCCACACAAGGTAATGGCTATGAAATTTTGTTAATAAATAAATAAAAACATGTTTTTCAACCGAAGCAGGGGTCGGTAACCTTTTGAGTTGGAAGTGAAAAAAAATACAATTTACAAAGTTTTTAAGTTTTTAAAGAGCCACAAAAAAACTTACCCATTATTATAAGTACTTGCATAAATAAGGTTGATTAACTGCAGGTTAGCGACCCTTGAACTACGGGTATTGAGAGCGTCACCCTGATGGTGGTTTAAAAAAATGATTTTGGACTGGGAAAATGCAATATCCATTTTTTTCTCATCAGAGTGGAACTACCGATAGACGACGCGCGCGGCAACCCGGTAATAGCAGAGGTGATACACCGAGGAAAGAAGAAGGAAGCGGTGGTCGCCTGCGCGCTGGAAGCCTGCAGGATCCTCGACAGGGCCGGGCTGCTCAGACAGTCTAAACATGGTAAGTCACCCAGAGCCTTCAGTGTAGGGTCAATAGCCACAAAGAGGGTCATCATCATCATCAGTAAGTGGACATACCCCAGGAATGTGTCTTCCCTTTAAGGGTCACCCAGGGGGGCCTTCATTGTAAGGTCATAACCACAAAGTGAGTTATCATCATCAGCTTTACACTTGAAATCAGAGGCTTGAAGATCAGATGAGTACAGTCTGGCAGCACATTGAGGGACGCTTACAGGTGAAGCGTCCCTCAATGGAATAGGCCGCAGTGGCTGCTTACCATCAGGTGGGCTGCGTGCCTGTCTGCCAACTGACCTAGTATAAAAAAAAAACCTGTGTGTGAAGAGGAACCGGGGGAGTGTAGTGGGTAATAGGACGCTTGGGTCCCGAGTCCCGGACACGGCCGCAGGTCTAGCTAGCTTACGGTTAAAGTGCATAAACGGATTCTCTCTATCTCTACTCAAAAAAAATGTGATTCACCCAGAGATAAGCGTTTTTTTATGGATAATGAAAGAATTTTTTTCTTGATAATATTTTTCTTCAATATCAGGCAATGCGTAAAATCTGAAATGGCAACAATAATTGAATGTGTCATATCATCCTTATAGTAAGAGATGCAGTAGTATTGAAGCGGTACTTATTAATTTATTTACAAGAACTTGATTGGCCACAAAATAAAGGTACAAAAGGCAGATTTAACGCTTAAAACATTGTCTACTAGTTAACCTTTGACTTATAAATTCCAAGGTCAAAGTTTATTATAAGTTATTTGATTAATAAATGCATTCCAGAGTCTCGAAGGAGGAAGCAACGTGATTGGAGCGCAGACGATTACTACGATTCAGACGAGGACACGTTCCTTGACCGAACCGGGAACGTGGAGCGAAAGAGAAAGCAGCGTATGCAGAGGCTGGGGGCGATGGAGAAACAGGAGGAGAAGGCGCTCACTTATGATGATCTGGTGAGATGATAATTCACTGCTAGCGGTGGCTAAGGGTATTTGAATTTGCCTTTTGGATTAGACTTTGGAATTTAACTTTGGTGTTTGAGTTTGGATTTTGACTTTGGAATCTGACTTAAGAGGAAACACTAAGGGCGAGAGAATTGAAAAATAGGTATTTGTAAAATCTATTGCTGTCGCGCAGTGCCCGAACATCCCCCGCAGAGCGCGATAGAGACAACTGCAGCTTGGACCGAAAATACCTATAAAATCAACGTTTCGTAGTCCCCTGATTTTTTCTCCAAAACTTGACCGATTTAACTACTTTTTTCGTCAAAAATTAAAGAAAGGTTCTGGCCGTGTTCCTATGTTTTCCTTTTTTTTATTTAATCTAGTTAAATTTGTTTTCTGGATGTTTGAACACAGCGGAAAATCTAGTCATTTTTTTAGGTTTTTGAAGGTTCATAACTCTTTTAATTATTATTTTTTGAAAAAAAGGAAAACATAGGGACGTGCAAATATTGATCATAGATTTTTGGAAAAAAAAAATATTTCTCTACTGGCATTATCCAGGGAGAAAACCGGGGAATACGTTTGTATGGAAAAACGGCCCTAGTGTTTCCTCTTAAGAGTTTGACTTTGTAATTTGACTTTCGAATTTGAATTTGACTTTCGAATTACATACACTGACTTTTGTCTTGACAGTTCATAACATAAGTTTTTTTTATTGTATTCCTGATTGCATCAAGTATGGAGCAGGGTCCGACTATGATCCTACATTTGACAATGCAGCGATTGCCATATGACCTCCGTAACCCTTACAAGGGAAACCAGACCTACTTTTAACATAGTCGGGACGGGACCACTAGCCAATAAATAACTTTGACTAAAATTGTTCTAGGTCAAGAAAATATCCGAAATAGAAGCGTCAATATCCTCCGAAGAGAAGACGCTTGAGCGGCAGCGCTGTAGCAGCAAGCCAGCGGCGGCGGCCGGCGACGAAGACGAGTTGGATGCCTTCATGTCCTCGCTGCAGAACCAGGGGCAGAGTATGGCGCAGAAGGCAGACATATCCAACACTAAGGTAAGCACACTAAACAGCAAGGACAAACTGGGGAGGAGTTAATTCGGCCTACCGTCAAGAGATGGCGTTAGGTGAACTTACTTTAAAAAATCAGTCACAATGGAGTGAGGAGTTAGTTTTACGGCGCGTCAAGAGATGGCACTAGGAGTCCTTAATAAGCATCCACAAGCGAGAAGTTAGTTTGACGGCGCGTCAAGAGATAGCGCTAGTAGTTCTTAAAAAGCAGCCACAATCAAGTGAGGAGTTAGTTTAGTTCGACGGTGCTTCACGAGATGGCGCTAGGAGTCCTTAACAAGTAGCAACAATTAGGAGACAAGTTATTTCGACGGCGCGTCATGGGATGGCACTAAGACTTGTTTAGCAAGTGACAAGTTAGTTCGAGGGAGCGTTAAGAGATGACGCTAGGTGTAGTTTAATTCGCAGTAGCGTTGCGGTTTTCCGCTCTATACATTTGTTTCCTTCTTTGCATCCACAATAGCTCTGGCTGTGTTCCAACGGTATAAATGTGGGCGCCAGTGCACTTTAAATGAAAGGCTCGAAGATCAGAGGAGGCTAGGAGTCTCTCAATGAAATGTAATAGGCCGCAGTGGTTTACCACCAGGTGGGCTGGCCTGTGGGCCTGCCTGCCAACTGATCTAGCATAAAAATGCAATTAAAACTATAGATTTTTCCATAAATGAACATTAACTAACAAATTCATTATCGTTTCAGATGAGAATCCAGAAGTTAAAAGCGGAACTATCCAAGACCCACAGGCTAGCAGAACTGGCTCGGCCGGCGCATCTCCCGCCACTCGTCAAGAAGCAAGACTCCAAGATGGCCGTCAAGATGGCGAGCAACTCCGTTGTCTATGGGAAGAGGTGAGGTTCTATCTACTTTACAACTGCTCTATATCCGTTCGTGTCCTCATGGTGCAGTGGGTATTAAAATTACTCTTATGATATTATAATTATGTTATAAGACTTATAGTTAATCTTTTTATGTCGTATTAAAAATCCAGTTAGTGGTCTTTTATTTAAATTAATTATTATTGTTAACAGAATCAGATTGAAAGAGGATACAGAGAGGAAACCTAAAGCAAAACAGATTGAAAAGAAACAAGAAGACGAATTTGTAGAAGAAATGGATTCAGACGAGGAAGAAGAAAACACTAAACGAGAGAAAGAGATGACAGATATTAACGAACAAAGTGACAAGGATACTCGTAGCACTAGAATTGAAAATGACAGCAAGAAACAAGAAAATCCGATATTGAAGATGGAAAGAGATGGAGAGACTAGTAAGACTGAAGAGAAAGAGAAAGAAGATAATGAGAGAGTGAGTAAGAAAGTGTACGGTCCAATGAGACCTCCGGAAAATTACGTGATACCAGAAGATTACTTTGATCAAGAATCTGATAGGGATCTTCCAGAAATTATGGAAAAAGATGAATAACTGTTGTATTTATTAAGAAATAAATAATTGTTAAGACATGTATGACATATTTTTTATTTACTCACTGTAGCACTATAATATAATCATGCGTAATTGGTTGATCGTAAAGATTTATTTATTTATTTAAAGTTTATTGCACAAAAAGAAGTACAACTGGCGGACTTAATGCCATAAGGCATTATCTACAAGTCAACCATTAGGCGTCAAAGATTGCCTGTAGCCGAAACTCTACTAGGAGGTCATTTTTAATTATTACGGGTTTATTATTAATAATTAATTTTGTGTCACCATGCTATGACGGGTAGGTTAAAATCACGGGTCGGTTAAAATAAGTTATTCGTTCAAATAATCAACAAGCCCCAGAATTTATTCATAACTTTCTTTATAAATTAATTACTTTTAAAAACATAACACGTAACATTAGAGCTCGGGACACTATTCGATTACCGGTCAAGCTCGCCGAACACGATGTCCAAAGTTCCAATAATGGCCACAATGTCTGCCAGCATTAGATTCTTCCCCACTTTGTTCAAAGCCGCTAGGTGAGCGAATCCTGGTGGCTTGATTTTACATCTGTAAATTAATAGGGACAACTGGAAGTTAATAATTTTAATATTCGTATTGAATTCTCGCTGCTGTCTCTATTAACCCTTTATAGGGCGCGGGTAGATGAAATTTTTCATTGGTTTTCGCCGTTATCACAACTTCATAAGGTTCAAATTAAGGTGGTAACTATTTGTACCCTTGCCCATTCATAGTGTATTATCAATGCGCGTGGGCCGTGCCCTAATACACATACATCATACTTGTGCTGCAGGTGCCATCTTTGGGTGCTGGTCTGCCGGGACTCACAGATCCTTCAGGTTGATAGTTTTAAAATTTACTCGAAACTGTATGACTTAGTTATAGTATAAAAGTGAAGATTGTACATTGAATTCTTGTAACCTTATTGGCGGTTGAAAGGAGTAACTGTTGAGTTTCTTGCCGGTTCTTCTCAACAGATGACTGCATTCCGAATCCGGTGGTAGAGTCACTATATTTTTTATTTTTATTTCTGACGATTCATAAGTGCCTCTTTGTAGCCTATTCGAATAAACATATTTTTATTTGATTTGATTAAGGGTTAATGAAGACAAGACCAATGAGGACAACGGAAAGACACCATCTTAAGTGTCGCACAGACTCTTTCTTCCTCTTTTACCTATAAGGCTTGGAGCTGCCGTCGGAGATGAGGTAGACTCCAAACTCGCCCTTGGGCGCCTCCACGGCCGTGTAGGTGGCCCCGGGTGGCACCTGGTAGCCCTGGGTGAATAGCTTGAAGTGGTGGATTAGGGACTCCATCGATGTCTGGGGACAAAACATGATTTCAAATTCAAACTTCTTTAATGCAATGGATAAGGTTTTAGGTGGTACAATGTAAGCGTTTATGGAGGTTCCTCAGGGTAGAATTTTAGTGTCGATAATGTTAGTAGTCTATGACTTCGATGGTGCATTAAGTGTATGGTTTAGTGGTGGCATCAGGTGAGCCAGAAACCAGAAGTGTCAATACCGGCCTAATTTTAAATAATTTTGAGCAACATAAACAAAAAAAGCTTCCTGTGGGCCAATACGGCGGTGAAAACGGATAGGACGCCTCGGTGTTGCGTCAGTTGTGAATGGCAATTTGGGCTCCTATTTTGCTTATCATCAGGCGAAATGGAGCCATTGCGCTTTTATAAAAATATACCTTACCTTCATCTCTATTCTGGAAGGGGGAGCAAGCTTAGCGTCATCGATCATTACTGGGCCTGGTGGCATCTGGTTGAGGCACTGGGCAATGATGTGGACCGACTGTCGCATCTCCTCGATGCGAATAAGATACCTGATGGAGGAATATAACGTTTTAGGATTTCCATTAAATGAATATTGGACATCACCAACATTTATCTGACTCAAAAGTTAGTTTAAGCACTTTGGGGCTTAAGCAAGACTCCCGTAAGGCAATCTGGGGCTAAGCGGAATGTACCCCTTTCTGGACGGTTGAGTCCTACATAGCCCTGAGTGATATTGTTGCCTACACCACCTGGTCGAGGGTAGGCGAAATGCATTCCCCACAATAAAACATAAAGTTGCATGCAAGTCTTCGATAATAAGTACTTAAATGTCATTGGCTTCAAGACTCGTTACCTTAGCAAACAAGGACGATAAGCGTGATAATTCCTATTTCAGGGGTTGGTGAAGTTGCAACACTTAAACTCATAGATCTTTAGACTTAATGCTCCAAGATTGTTTTGCGTAAGCTCGCTTCAATAATATTACCTGTCATAGCAATCTCCGTATGTACCGATGGGAACATCGAATTCTACCAGATCATAAGCGTCGTATGGCTGCGTCTTCCTGAGGTCCCACTTGACGCCAGAACCCCTCAGCATCACGCCACTGTATAAGGAAAGTGTATAAGTATTTTATAACATCGGCCACAAATGTGAACCTTGAGGAACGCCCAAACATTATTTATTAACGATTTTAAAACAGCATTTGGCACTGATTTGACATTTTACTTCCTCCGAAATATTCTCTTTATACAAACAGTTATGGGCAAGATTTTTGTATCTGGTATTCAATTAAGTATTTATTTAATAGAACTCTTTTGTTTCTTTCTTCGTTATTTGCATGATTGCATTAAGGTTTTCACAAGGTACGACACTTGGTCCTATACTTTATCTACATGATAAATTTAAATTATTTAAGATATCGGGAATAAACGAAAACATCTAGGTGAACCAGGGATACAGAAAGTTAACCGTGGATCACCTAGGTGAACCACTTTGGTGTCCACGGGTCAGAAAGGAATAATTTTACCTGTAAAAGACATTGTTTAGGCAGGTGAAGGTAAATTGATGTGATTATTATGATAAAAAACAAAAATTAATCTCACCTGAACCCATAATTAAGGGCGTCTTCAGCAGATACGATGCCGATATCCTTAGTACGCTGCACCCACAGCCTGTTGGTGGATAGCACGTCTTCCACTTCATCAAGTCTCTCGCCGAGCTTGGATGCGAACTCGTAGATATCGTCCATTAGGCCTAGAGGAAGGTCCTGGAGGAACATGACTCAATTTATGGAATCCGTTAAAGAAATTTGAACTTGTCTGGTTGGTGATGGTGGCTTTTTCAGAGTCCGAGTGGCTAGCTACCACCCCTAAAGGTGAAATCTGCCGCCATAACAGCTTTGGCTGTGTTCCGGCAGTATTAATGTGGGAGCCAGTACACTTGAAATCAAAGGCTCAAAGATCAGAAGAGCCTACCCTACAGTCTGGCAGCACATTGAGCGACGCTTTCAGGTGAAGTGTCCCTCAATGGAATAGGCCGCAGTGACCGCTTATCATCAGGTGGGCTGCGTGCCTGTCTGCCAACTGACTTAGTATAAAAAAAAAGAATGTAGAATTGACGGTTTATAGTAGTGTGTAGAAGGAAAAAACATGTTGCGCCGACCCTACTTGGCGTGGGATAAGGGCAAGGAAATGATGATGAATGCCCCAAGTTTCCCACATTCCAGATAATATTTTCTCATATATTTGATTTGATGAGAAACTTGTACATCTTACCCGATAAACTCCCCCAGGCCTGATATAAGCAGCGTGCATCCTGGCCCCGCTGACTCTCTCGTAGAACTCCATCATTTTCTCCCGCTCCTCGAACAGCCAGAAGAGTGGTGTGATGGCGCCTATGTCGACGCCTTGGGAGCCGATGGCCATCATGTGGTTCATTATGCGGGTGATCTCCGCGAAAAGAGCTGGAAATTCATACTTAAAAGATTTGAAGTTCCATCGTATCTTATCGTTCTGATGTTTTTAAATTACAATTTAATTAATACAAATTAAGCTATGACAAAGTCGCGTGATTATGTTTATTAAAACACCTTTTACTTAGAGGCAATTTTAAAACAGTCAGTTCTTTTTTAAAGTGACACAAGAAAGCATCTAATTGATCTAAAAGTATCTGACAGATATTTTATCAGGAAATTTACAGCTGCTTTGGAATAGAAACTTGGCCTTAGTTTAATAAGCAGGTTTGCACAGGGTGCAGTTCTAGGTCCAACGCTTTAAATCGTTAAAAAAGTACTTCTCATTGAGATAGTGACTGTTGATTTAGTTTGTTCGTGATACTATATAGGTGAGTAAAACTTTTATATGAACTTATGCACTTTAAAAAGTCTTTCACGACTTCTTTTAATACGAGGCATCACTCACTTCGTATGTACTTGGCTCGCAGCGGAATATCGATGTTGAGCAGCTTCTCGACGGCGAGGCTGTAGCACTGCTCGTTGCACATCATGGACACGTAGTCCAGCCGGTCGAAGTACGGCAGCGCCTGCGTGTACGTCTTGTACTCGATCAGCTTCTCCGTGCCGCGGTGCAGCAGCCCGATGTGAGGGTCGGCTGCGCGGACCGTCTGTAAAGATTATCAATCAGGAACGGAGCTTGACCACGAAATGCCCACATAGGTAGGGTTGCCATCTCTAAAATTTGGAAAACAGGACAAGACGCGTGAAAACCGCGGATTTTAGAGTCCGAAAGCCGGACATGTCAACAAGTGTCAACAATTATAAGGCTACTATTTTGCCAATGCCCCTATAGGTAGGGTTGCCATCCGTCCGGGTTTCCCCGGATTTCTCCTAGTTTAGAGGGCATCCGGGGAGCGTCCGGGGAACGTCTTACTTATTTGTAGACCGAGTTTTTAAAAAAAAAGGTGATTTATGACATTTTCAACTGTTTTTTATTACATTGAAATGTTTAAAAGAACTTGTTGACATGTCCGGCTTTCGGACTCTAAAATCCGGGGTTTTCACGCGTCTTGTCCAGTTTTCCAAATTTTAGAGATGGCAACCCTACTTATAATAGTTATAATAAAGCTATGAACGCGCCCTACAAGTCCTCCATTTGAGGAATGAACAGAGAGCACCGAGCCATTTCCGTCTGACGGGGGTGAGTTGGAATAACCGCACCTTCAGCCACTGTGTGATACCCACCGGGTCTGATTGTCATATTGTCGACATGACCGACTTCTTCTAGGCCTACAGATGAGTATCTATCGTTGAGATGCTTTGTGGCATTAAGTCCGTAGGTACAGTATGACAGGAAATGCGAGGGACATATTTAAACCCCAAATAGTTCATGCTTCCATATAACAAAATAAATAGAAATCAATAAAAAATCTGGTAAATATCTGTCAATAACCTTAGTCGAAACCTGAAAATCCGCGTAACTCTTCCCTTCACAGTACCTATTTTGTGCACTCGTTCATTACTCAAATTATTGTACTCGCGTACAATTTGAGTTTGGGGCGTAACCGGCCACTCAGCACACGGGATTTTTAGGTAGTTCATGCATACATCAATTATTAGGATAATTATGAAAAAAATTAAGGATATATCTTTTATAGCGAAATGGACTCTAAATCGGATTCTGACCACTCTCCATAAATATGTCCCTCGGGTTACCTAACACGCTGTATAACATAGTAATTAACGTTTTAGCCAGCTGAAAGTGCTCTTTTAAAATATAAAGTAAGTAATATCTTACCTCTCCATCTAATTCCAAGACGAGACGCAGCACCCCGTGAGCCGCTGGATGCTGGGGCCCGAAGTTCACCACCATGTTTTTCACCGTCTTCACTCCAGGTTTCAGTATGCCTGAGAAGAATAATTCAATATAATTTATTTATTCAGCCTTTCATTCATTCGTTCATGCATTGCGAAACCAAGGTCTTCAATATTAAATTCGTCTTCAAAATATGCAAGGTGAACTTCCTATCACTTCGTTGGATAGGTAAGAACAGTTTGTATGAGAAAATAAAGTCGTTTTTAGTATTTTCCTCGCAATTTTTCCATTTTTTCTCATCGTTTAAACCTTCCCTGGACTTCCACGAATATTTCAAGACCAAAATTATTCAAATCGGTTCAGCCGTTCTCGAGTTTTAGCGAGACTACGAAATTCATTTTTATTTATAGGTAAGTATAGATAAAATTTGTTTCCTCTAGAGGTCGCGGGCAATTTGAGCCAAACATATTTTCTATTTGTATCGGTTTGGGTATAATTCTATAAGAAAAAGATATAGTTTTCTTTCATAAGTATGTAATAAAATGTACGGCACCATGATACTATACAAGGTATGCACTTAGTTTGGGATTAGTCTATCTAAAGTATCTATACTATACTACTCGTTGCCTTCCACCCGCGGTTTCACCCGCGCGTTATTTCTTTCCCCACATTTCCGAGATCAAAACTACCCTAATATGTCACCCTGGGATAGTGTAGGTCCAACGGTACAGATTTCACCTGTGGGGCCCCGGTGGTAGCTAGCCAGTAGGACTCTGAAAAAGCCCTACCTCCAACCAGACCCAGATGGGAATCGAACCCACGACCTCCGAGTTTTATACCCAAGCGACTAGCCACTGTTCCACGGAGGCGGCGGTATATAGTCCTTTTCAGTTCATAACAAACACCGAATCTGGGGCATTCACGGAAACGTTAAACAACTTCCAACTGCGACCATTACGTCATCAAACAAATATACCTATGTACTAACTTCATGTTCTAAAACAGTTTTCCTTGGATATTTTTTGTAGGAAATGCTAGTCAAATCTTCCCTCTCACTCTATTATGGATGGTATATTTCCTTCTCGCTCTTTTGATCCTGGTGACCTAAGCACTAAGTGTATGTTAATCTATTGTTTCACTAACTATTTTTTGTATCGGACGTCAGAAATATGGATTTGAACTTTTTAACCTTTTTAAACACTACCTACTAAGCAATCATAAGTATTATTTTCCTGGATATGATTGTTTGGTACGAAGTGTTCCGTCTTCACATCCAAAAGAGACAATCTGCCTCCGTAGTAGAGTGGTTAGAGCGTTGGGCTCTAAAACCCGGTCATGGGTTTGAATCCCGCGGGGAGCATCACTTTACGTAATTGATTCTGAGCTCCATACTGGATGCAATCGGGAATACGCTGGGATGATGATCCAAAAGGGACAAGCTGGTGGCCTTGTGGCGATTTAGCCCTGGGAGCCTTTGCCCAGCAGTGGGAAATTAAGTAAATAGGCCAATACTTTACTATTGTAAGGGAGATGTTTCAAATTCGCCGTGGTCTCATCGGGAAACATAACAGGATGTTCAAATTGTTTGACGTACTCCGCGTCAGGGTACCAACGGTGTCCATGTCTTTTGGACCTGCAAATGAAAATAATATACAGTACACTTGAAAGCAAGTGCTCTAAGATCAGATAAACATTGAGCGACGCTTCCTGGTGAAATTTCCCCCAATAGAACAGGCCGCAGTGGCCGCTTACCATCAGGTGGGCTGCGTGCTTTTTTAATTTACAACTGATCCACCATAAAAAAATACCACGGCGGGAAATCGAAGTCACGGCCTCTGCATGGGTTATAATAACCTTAAGGATAAACAGGTTAATCCCAGTCGCCCCCTCAGACATCGCCCACTCAGGGGGCAAATGGGAATTCGTAAAAAATATGTCCCAGTTCAGTTGCCCCCGTGCCTCCTTTGAAGGGGCAACTGGGAGTATAATTTTTAAATTTTGAAACGTCTGCCCCATACTTGAGACGCCGTAAAGTTTAACTAGATATTTTTTCCATATGTTGCTAGAGTACTTAAGTGAGTGTAAGTTTGAATTGTCAAAGGAGGCACGGGGGCAACTGGGATATTATTTTTTACGAATTCCCGTTGCCCCCTGAGGGGGCGATGCCTGAGGGGGCAACTAGGAATAACCCAGATAAACGGGATGAGATGAGAGGCGTCTCTATTTTTAAAAGTAAAAAACTTACAGGACATTGTTAACAGCTACCAGATTTTCCAAAAGAGATTTTGTTTTATTAAAATTCACGCACTTTCGAAATGCATTAGTACTTATATGAGGCATTTTATTACTTTATAACGTTTTAAACACGCATCAACTACAGTATTTTACCACAAATAATGAATAGAAAGGTTTTACAGAGATGTTCTGAAGAAACTTATTTTGTATTCATATTTTTTATGTATAGCTATACTGGTGAAGTATGATTATAAACCCTAATTCAATGGCCTAAAGTCTTAAAACAATATCTAAGTACGTTTGTGCCTAACTCACACATACAAACATGGCTAGTAGCTACTAGTATTAAGCTCGTCGTCAAGAGAAAAACTTTGTAAGTAGGTAATGCAAATTGGTTTTTTCTCGTCTCTTTTTTGGGACTTAATACAGTACAGTATTTGGTATCAGCCATACGTTTTCATAGTGTTACTAAAGCCATCTGCTGCAATCGTGTTTAGTAGAAGAAAAATGAAAGTAAGCATTGAAAGGTATCGTGTCGGATAATAGAATGGAAGGATGTAGGTAGCTGTACCTAAATTGTAGGTGGGTGCTCCAATAGAAAAGGGACGTGGCAGTCCATAATTATTATGTAAGTGTTTTTAGCTACTTATAAATGTATGTCATATCGGTCGGTAAATGCATTATACGCAATGATATCAAATACAAACAAAAGATTATACGACAAAATTATAATTGAAGTGTCATAATAATTATTTGTTTTAAACTTTTCCATCCCGCGCTTTCTTTGAAAATATTATTCCCGCGCTTCAAACCGTTTATAAAAAAAAAAACTTATAAACAAACTTCCATTTCAATCCACGTATTAAGCAGTGAAAAAAGTATCGCAATGAAATCTATAAAATTTTCTTCAATTATTAAAAGAATATAAAATGTGAAAGAATCAGTTTGTTATAAAAACTGAATGAACCACCTCTTTGAAAAAGGATACTAATTACTTAGGTATGTACAGTCAACAGCACATCACGGTATACACTTGCAGTTCGATAATAGCGCTTATGCCCCCGACATAAGAGCGGTACAAAGTCCAAAGTGTTACGTCTGACGTGCTGTTGACTGTACATTAACATACGCACCTTAGAGTAGAACACATGGAGATGCCCTAAGTAGGTACAAAACGTGTATACCTAAAGTTGGAACACAAAATGGCGCCACCAATGATAGCGTCCGACCGTAGTGCAACTAATATTGTATATCGATATATTTATCGATACAAGTTTACGTGTCGATCATAAATGCACATATTTTGTTAGAAATCTATAAATAGTTTCTTATTTTCCTATCACAAAATAATGATGATGCAGTGCCTTAATATAACAATAGGTTAGTTATATATATTATTATGGAAATTTCAACTTCACATGGTTAATAAACCTATTACATTTTTCCAAAAATCCTTACCAGAAGATAAAGTGAAGATACTGTACTGTATCATACTACCATCACGTAATCTTGTTATGTCGAGAGTTCTGTAAAACCAGTTTTCGTTGAAGTGTAGCGAGCAAACGTGCCTTATTTTATGTCGCGGATTTATATTTTCCCCCCCTATTAACTCTATCTATTTCTTCTTTAATGTTTCACTTACAGGAAATCTGCAGAAATGTCCATTGCAGAATATAACTACCTAAAACGTATCGATACATAAAAATATTGTGCCACATCACTAGCTGGAACACAATATGGCGAAACAGGCACGCGTCAAAAACTGTGTGACGTCACTAAAAAGTGTTGCCAAAATGGGTACAATGCAAAGATATCTGTCTCTTTTTTCATACGCAACAATCACTTAGATAAAAAGAGATAAGTATATATTTGTAAGGCAAGTGTCGATTCGATGTATATTCATATAAGCAATTTTTTGTATAGATCAATAGGGCATCTCCATATGTTCTACTCTAAGATACGCACGAAACGGAACGAGGGCACGTTCTTATACAAACAAAATTAATCAATAAAAATCAATAATATTACTAAAATTATTGTCTACTAAAATTATTGTCACAAATTACCACTAGTTTCTATCTTATCTTAAGCCTCGATTTGTATGGAATCCCGAAATAAATTTATAAACAGCACTTTCTCATATTTATATGTAACGTAAATAAATACCTTTTGGCTTTTTTATTTTCAAAACTTTTTTTTTTTGTTTAATGGAGCAATAGTAATAATATAAACAATTCTTGGGATACTGGAACAAAACTGTACGACTGACGTTTCACGCTACGTTTCGTTTGAAGCAAGTAGCGCTATGAAATAGTTGAAATACATTAATAAATTATCCAAGATTGAGTATTTTATTCACCCGTGGTAGAGTAAAAACCACAGTAATCTTATATTTTGTATGATGGGAACATAGCTGATAATCTTCAGCAGTGTATAATCTTATATTAATTTTGTTGTTTTTTCCTGTCACGCCTGCGCGTAACGGATCTCAGTCCCGTAAAAATGGCCTCTCTTCTGAATGTTTTGCTGCGAAAATCCGCGAATGTGGCCCAAACTAAGGCCCTTTTGCAAAATCTGCCTGCGGCTTATAACGTAAAGTGAGTTCGGTTTACGAATATAATCAAAGTTGTGGTTCAAAACCGGTGATTCTGTGATTAAACAATTATGTAACAGTTTGAGGTTACAAACATTTTGATTTTTACACAATTATTATACTTTTTAGCCAACATTTCTATTGGTGTATCCGTAATATGTGACACCCATGAACAAACTATTAATTTTCGTGTATAAAAACCCCTCAAAGACTATTAAAACCACCATAAAAAGTACTTGCTTTGGCATACATAATAATAAATTATATATTTGGTTTATCAGAGATAACCTTAATGTTTACAGTACTACTTAACTAGCAATAAATTTTAAATGATTTATGAATAGTTGCAAAAAGTCTTAATTAATAGTTTATCAACAGTACATCATATTATGTACAGTTTGTTTTTGTTATAATTATTTTGTTATAGGTAAATAATATATGCCAATATTTTTCTTTCTTTCAATATTTTGTCAATAAAAAATTATATAAAGCCAAATAATCAAATATAATAATTATTGTGTTCCTGTTCTTAACAGACAGGCTTAGCTTTAGTTTATACTAGCCTTCTGCCCACGGTTTCAATTATGCGTAATCTCTTTCTTCAAATATCCCCCCCTTCCCCCCACATTTCCGGGATCAAAAGTACCCTATGTTATCCGGGGATAGTGTAGCTTTCCAACAGTGAAAGAATTATTCAAATCGGTTCAGTAGTTTCAAAATTGTTATTCTTGCGAGTTGTATGAAATATCACTTTCACCATGATCCAATTTGTCTGGGTTTGCTGTTATGGGTTATGGTGGTCAGATGGCAGTCGCACCAACATAAACACTGAACTTGACAAGTCCTGGATCATGACGCAAGCATAGCCTGACTAGTTCAGACAAAACTCATGATAGAGGAACAAAATGTCAACTTATTAAATTAAATTAAATTCATAAAACATTTTATTTTCAGCTCGCAACGCAATGGACACCGATGGTTCCCAGATGTGGAATACATTAAGCAATTTGAGGGGCCGGTCCTGTTTACCGATGAGACAACTGCCCTGATGAAACACCCGCCTTACAACAGTAAGTAATACTTTCAATCCAACACGAGCACAGGCTGAGGGGCCGGGTCACCCTATGCAGAGATTGACACAATTGCCCCCCACCAGTTACGCTCTGCCGCTTTAATCCGTGATACGATCCGCCGCTCCTCAGGGGTAGTCATAGGCCGTATACAGAAAGAAAGCTGGAAACTTATAAGCCCTTACCGGCGCTTGCCAGCGCTGGTCCGTTCCACACAAAGGAAGCAGGTTGAAGCAGACCAAGCAAAATGTCGTGCAGTTTTATATTAATTTTAAATGGAAGCGCCCAGCGCTGACCAGCGCGTGTTGAAGCTTGTCGGAACTTGTCAGCGCCGATCAGTGCTTATCGGCGCGTGTTCATATATTTTCCTGCGCGGGTTACCAGCGCTGGCAAGCGCCGGTAAGCGCTTATAAGTTTCCAGCTTTCTTTCTGTATACGCCCATAGGCTTGAACGCCACGTACCCTACCCTACTCTAAATGGCAGGTATGCGGAAATACATTTCCTCTACGTAAAAAAGCGAAAACTTGTATATACATTATATTTTCAGGTGTGATCAGACCGGCAGAGAAGCAAGTTCGTAACATGGTCCTGAACTTTGGACCCCAGCACCCCGCCGCCCACGGAGTGTTGCGGCTCGTGCTCGAGTTGGACGGAGAGGTAACATCAATTAACACAATTACACATTTAAATATAGTGAATACTCATTGCCCATCAATTTTTAATTCTCTTAACCCTTTCCCCGCCACGCTTTTTTCCGAAAATGGTGCCCCTAACGCCACGACCATTGAAAAAAAAATCCAAAAAATTATTAAGTTATACTCAACTCATTCAGACAAGTAAAAATAAAACGTTTCTTGATCCTGTTTTTTTTTGTCTGATATATCAGCCATTGGCGTGGTGGGCACGAAAATGGTTTGTCTGATATATCAGACATTGGCATTGAAAGGGTTAAATACCATAGTAGAAACAGTGCAGAGTACGTTATCTTCATACGCCGCAACGCGGGCGGCTTGTTTGTGTACGCCATAGTATGTATCTATGCGTCGCCACACGCAAACTTAAACAAAATATCGACTCGTTTCTCAGTGCACTACACATTATTCTACGATTTGTGATCACCAATCCTCACTTAGCAAGGTGATGATTACGCCAGTACCCATCGTTGTAGCGATAACTTAATTTCAAGGTCCCTGCAGTGAGACTTTATTAGGCTAATTACTACAAATACCTAGAAATAATGCTCTTTCACGTCCTGTCCCAGGTATTATCCTAGATTTTACAAACTACACCGCATCAATACCGATTAACTCGACCGATATCCCCAGACGGTCCGCGCAGCCGACCCTCACATCGGGCTGCTGCACCGCGGCACGGAGAAGCTGATCGAGTACAAGACGTACACGCAGGCGCTGCCGTACTTCGACCGGCTGGACTACGTGTCCATGATGTGCAACGAGCAGTGCTACAGCCTCGCCGTCGAGAAGCTGCTTAACATCGATATTCCGCTGCGAGCCAAGTACATACGAAGTGAGTGACTCGTTTTAAAGAGTTTTTATTGTGCTATTAAGTTTAAATAACAAAGAAATCATTTAGTGTCAAAGTAAATTATGTAAATTGTCAGTAAATATCTTACTGACAAGTATTTTTTGAACAATTTATAAAACAGGACCCAGAACAGTACCCTGTGCAAACCTTTTTACTAAAATAATGGCCAGGTTTCAGCACAACCAAAACTCTATCGATTGCTTACGTCATATCAATCATCATATCGGTCGGTAGTATCGAATTATTAGCTCCAATAGCAACGAACAGAGTGCTACAGCCTCGCCGTCGAGAAGCTGCTCAATATCGATATACCGCTGCGCGCCAAGTATATACGCAGTGAGTGATTCATATTCAAAGATGTCATGAAAGGCTTTTATAGAGAAATCTAATCTAGTATCAAAAAAAAAATTCATTGTCAGAATAGGCGAATACCTACAGATAATCGTCATCGGCAACGTCTAGGTTATAAAGATGAACCATCCCAAAAATGACACGTCACAGCCACGTCACAGCGATACTGGAGGCAGGCCAGCAAAAAGCATCGAACAAGCCTAACATGACCTCAGTAAAAGTTGCTCGGTTTTCAAGATATTGCCAATTTAAACTTCTTCTAAATTTTTACGTTTTTTAGTTATCGACAAAATAACACTTCTATTTATCTTTCCTTAACAACTATTCGCAACAAGAGTAAAAAAAAAACCAAACATGAAGGCTATCTAACTTAATGCTACCACTGAACACGTTAAAAAACGTGAAAATTTAGAAAAAGTTTAAATTGGCCTTAGTTACTGTTCAAAGGCGGTGTTTTATGAATTTCTGAATAAACAATTCTTAAAATCTATTTACAGAATAATACATTTCATTTATTTATCATCTCTCCAGCCCTATTCGCGGAGATCACCCGCATCCTAAACCACATAATGGCGGTGGGCACCCACGCGCTCGACGTGGGAGCACTGACCCCGTTCTTCTGGCTGTTCGAGGAGCGGGAGAAGATGATGGAGTTCTACGAGAGAGTCAGCGGGGCCAGGATGCACGCTGCGTACATCAGGCCGGGGGGAGTTGCACTGGTGAGTGGGAGATCCATAAGTGCTTGTTCACTATCACTGATCTCCATAGACAATTGGATAGGCGATTGGTACCAAATATTTGATCCGATTTGAAAATCGCCATATTGGCGCTGAGGGCAGTAGTTAGTGTACTTGGAACTAATAATAGTGTTGACTTTCGCAGATAAACTTCGATAATGCTGTCCATTTAAAGCGATTTGAAGTCATTTTGGTTCCCAGTACACTATTGGGGGCGCTTCAAATCGACAGAAAAAATAGCTGTCATTTCAATGTCTATAGCCACTCCAGCGTAATACGCCGTATTATAATGGACCTCAGTGTTCATTATGGAACGCTTTGGCGCGGTGGCGGGCGCGGCAGACGTCGCGAACTCGCGTTCACATTGGCCGCCAGGCGTTTGCGCGAATTGGATGTGTTCTCAGAAAGTGTAAACATTGACGATGATATTTTATTTTTAACCGAAAATTCATACCGTGTGTATTAAGTGGGAGATGCTAAAAAATAGGATTGGTGTGCACGAAGATAATAAACATAGAGAGAACATCCTTCAAGATTGTCTGGATATACCTATCGTTTCTAGCGATAAGTTCAAACTGGCTAAACTTACCTGATGACGTCGCGAAAAAATCGCGCGCTCCGCCGCGAGTTCGACTCTAAATGACACTTTTTACATATTTTATTTAAAAAATAGTGTGGGCAGAAAAGGCTACCTCTTAACGGCTACTATTCTTCTGACTAATGAATACTGATGTGTACTTAAATATCCCCTTAGGACATGCCCTTAGGCCTAATGGACGACATATACGAATTCTCGGCGAAGTTCAGCGAGCGCCTCGACGAGGTGGAAGATGTTCTGACTACCAACAGGCTCTGGGTACAGAGGACCAAGGACATCGGGATCGTAACCGCTCAGGACGCTCTCAACTATGGGTTCAGGTGAGTTCAGGTTTTATATATTTGTTTATTATTTATTTTTTTAATCCATTCGCCTTGTTGGTCTAGTGGTTTAAGTACTGGACCGTGATCTCGGGGTCCTGGGTTAAATTCCCGGGTCAAGCAATATTTGTGTCGGTTTTTCGTACACTGCTCGGGTTTGTGATCACCAATCCGCATTTCGCAAGCGTGGTGATTAAGCCAGTACCCATCGTTGTAGCGATGACTTGATTTCAATGATGGCTTTGTCCTGCAATGGGAAATAAAATAGACTGATATGTACTATTACTTTTTTATTTATTCAATGCAAAATATCATACAAGCTAACAGATGTGACCATCCAACACACTTATAAGACTAGTCAATCAAGTACTCATCTCTCATAATCATCTGTGCATTAATATACACTGGCCCGCAATAAAACCGGGCCACTGGGCTTTTTTCATACAATCAAAATACAATCAAAATACAAAAAAAAATTAACAAATCACAACATAACAAATGTTTTACTTCTTCCACATTCATAAATTCATGCATGCCCCTCGGTTTAGGGTATTGGTGTATTGTATATTTTCTAAGTATATTTGGATTTTCATGTTTATAATATCTTTAAGTTAATATATTTAGTTTTGCTCTTTTCACTTTTTTCCGTATTGAATAAAGCATTTCGTTTTTCCAAATGGTCGACTGGTAGAGAATGCTTTTAGCGTTAAGTCCGCCTTTTGTACCCAAATTATGGGGCGAATAGTTTTTTTATAAATTAATAGGGTTACACAAGGTGCAATTCTATGTCCAATATTATTAACCATATACACCACCTTGTTCTCAGCGGTGTGATGCTGCGAGGGTCGGGCATCAAGTGGGACCTGCGCAAGTCGCAACCATACGACGCGTACCACCTCGTCGATTTTGATGTGCCCATTGGAACCAATGGAGATTGCTATGATAGGTAAGTTTGTCGAAAGCCTTAGAAAAAACTAAGTAATTAGGCGTTCATTTATATGTCGTTAGATTTAGCTTAACACTGACCGTAAGATTTTCCATTGCTTATATTATATTTTGACGAGCCATCTGGTGTAATGGTTGAGAAGTCGACTAATACACCAGAGGTCGCGGGTTGGATCCCCGCACGGTGTGCATAAAAATGTCTGTTTGTATCGGTCTGGGTGTTTCTATGTTTAATATGTATGTATTGACTTATGTATATACAATTACTAGCCTTCCGCCCGCGGCTTCGCCCGCGTGAACTATAGGACGTTATCCCGCGGGAATATCTTGTAAATTGTAGCCTATGTGTTATTCTGATGTATAAGCTATATTATTGTAAAGTTTCATTAAAATCAATTCAGTAGTTTTTACGAGAAAGAATAACAAACGCTCCCCGGCCGGTACCGCCGCAACCGCTATGTCCCTGCATTTTAAATCTGTAATATCTTCGAAACTATTCATTTAAATTACATGATGTAAAGGGCCATATTGATCTATATTACATGCACAATTTATTTATGGTACTTTATTGGATAAGGATTAATATTGTTTTGCTTAAAACCACTTTTTCGTAAATAAGCCATTATTTTATCGTAATAAGTAAAGGAAAATGGTTATTGTGGGTTATCCCTAAGAGATAGACATATACCATCGCGGACTTTTTTGTAAAACTTTTTAAGGTGTACAATATTGTAGTACATTATTTTGATCTATCTCGTAGGGTTCAGCCAGCGTTTGCAATGTAAGCGCAAAAAAAATGTGATTATTTACGACCTTAAATTAAAAACCTCTAAAATTATCAGTGTTTCTCTACTATATTATGCATGTATTATGCATATAAACCTTCCTCTTGAATCAGTCTATCTAATAAAAAAAACCGCATCAAAATCCGTTGCGTAGTTTCAAAGATTTAAGCATACAAAGGGACATAGGGACAGAGAAAGTGACTTTGTTTTATACTATGTAGTGATACATAAGTAATGTTTATCTGTTGTCTGGCACCAATAGCACAAGCTACTGCTAAGTTTTTGCAAGATGGCGCTGTGTGAATAATGTCCAGAGATATTTATTTATTTGTATTTGGTAGGTACTTATGCCGTATGGAGGAGATGCGAGAGTCTCTCCGCATCATCGACCAGTGCCTCAACCAGATGCCGCCGGGAGAGGTCAAGACAGACGACGCTAAGCTCTGTCCCCCCTCTAGAGAGGAAATGAAGGTAACCACTACTATGAAATATCCTATCTATAAATCCTATTATCCTACTAATATTATAAATGCGAAAGTCTGGATGTTTGGATGTTTAGATGTTTGTATGTTTGTTACTCAATCACGCCTAAACGATTGAACGGATTTAGATGAAATTTGGCACACGTATAGTTTACAACCCGGAATAGTACATAGGCTATAAAATTAATACGGGAAACGTCTCATTTCCGCGGGATATTTGAAAGAAGAAACTTCGCGCGGGTGAAACCGCGGGCGGGAAGCTATATTATAAATTCGAAAGTTTGTGAGGATGGATGTATGAATGTTTGTTACTCTTTCACGTAAAAACTACTGAACGGATTTTAATGAAACTTTACAATAATATAGCTTATACATCAGAATAACATAGGCTGCAATTTATAACGAAATGTTATAGTTCAAGCGGGCGGGCGAAGCCGCGAGGGGAAGGCTAGTGTATAAATATACAATATAAACATACAGACACAGAACTAACATAAATGTTCATTAAATAGATGTTTGTCTTAAATGGGATTAGAACCCACAACCTCTGCATAGAGAAGTTAGTTACTACCAAATGCGCCAGCGAACTATTCAGAAATACATATAAAAAATACTATCGGCACTAAAATGCTACCCTGAGGAACACCCATAAACGCTTACATTATACCAGCCAAAACTTTATCGAATGCAATGCAAAAATCTTAAGTCATGTTTTGTCCCCAGACATCGATGGAAGCCCTGATCCACCACTTCAAGCTATTCACCCAGGGCTACCAGGTGCCACCCGGGGCCACCTACACGGCCGTGGAGGCACCCAAGGGCGAATTCGGCGTCTACCTCATTTCTGATGGCAGCTCCAAACCTTACAGGTAACAATAGCGTGTTTGTTTGTTACAATTTTGATACAGGCCTCGTCATACTTCATGAATATTGGATGGGGATTGCGAAGAACACGAATTTTGACACGACTACTGCAGTGCGATTCACTAAGCGCAAATGTCTTAAAAGCCTTAGTCGCCGCGGCTGTGTGATCGGTGAGAGTCATTTTGGTATGGCTTAGGTTTAAGCAACCACCAGATATAATGAAATATAACGCCCAAAAAATCCTAAGTACTTACCAGAATTTAACCCCCATTTTATTATGAAATGATCACCAATAAACGTTAAGTCTGCTAACCTAAAAACGTAAGTATCGTCAGAATAATCGCTGAGCTACCCAAAAAGGCCACGCGTGCACCAAATTTGTACTCGCATTGTATTTAAAAATTTCATCCAAATATGTTACATATTTTTATCCAAATAAATTAAAGTAATGCGTACAAAAATCATTGTATACCCAAAAAATATAAATGAAGTTCTAAAGATTTACCGATACTATATACCATTTGACGATTGATAGTAAATAAACAAAATCTTTTTCTCTCTGTCCCGACCAAGTAAAATGGGTAGAATTCAGTTCTGGTCGCAGTTCTAACCTAACCTAACACAAATCTTATCAATCAATTTAATATACTTGGTTATATGAATACATTTTATGGCAAACGTAATGATATATTTGGGTAAGAATGACACAAAACTTTGGTAGTTAAAATTTGGTGCACGCCCGGCCTTTTTGGGTTTCGAAAAGTTTTTGTAGTGCAGGCATGACTTAAATAGCCCGAAATATTTTGGTACAGGTTTCGTTTATTTGTACATATTATATTTATTTTGGATGAGGCTGTTTGGGTAACGATTGTGTTTTTTGGTGGTCATTTAATTTGTTCCCTTTTGGTATTCTGTAAGAACTTTTTCAACGTTGTACGATACTAGCGCCGCAAGGCTTTGAACGGTGTGATAAGGAAACACTTGACTGACATATTCTTGTATGAAAGTTAGTTCACGAAGCCGACAGATCGACGGCGAGTTATTTGAGCTTAGAGAATACCAATTTATAAAGCCGTGAAAACATCGAACGATGTTAAGGCTGACACACCCGTGATCTCGGCCGTGAGCGCATCGAACGAGTGTCGCTTAGTGAATTGCATAGCTGCTCGCTATTGGTCAGAAGCATACCTCTTTCGGGGAATTCGCGCGCGCTATTGGTCACGAGCAAGTGCACATGCGCGAACTTTCCCCCTCTCCGTCGACCGATGTTCAACAAGTTTGCCGGTACCTGTACATATTTCAAAAGATTTAGAATTGGAAAAAAATCAAGTAAGTTACAAAGCAATGAATTTTCAGTATATGTCTTTTTCTAAAGCAACATTTTATACGGCGCGTGTATGGCGCTACAAGCAGGTGACGTCACGTGCTTGTAGCGCTCTCTTTATCTGATTGTCAATTAACTTACTACGCTGGCTCAGCGATCCGAAATGGGTCTTGGCCTCCGACGTCAAAGCTCGCCATTTCTTTCGGTCCTGAGCCAATTCCGCCCAATCATGCACGTTTAGTGCCTTGAGGCCCTTGGCGACTTCGTCCCTCCAGCGATATCTCGGACGACCCACAGGACGGCGTCCTGTTGGTCGTCCCAGATAAGCTCTTTTGGCAGCTCGATCCTCTTCCATTCTCTGCACGTGTCCAAGCCAGCGTAGTCGGGATGATGTTATTTCCCCCATATTATTCGGCTCGGCTATCAGGTCTTCAATCTCCTGGTTGAACCTGGGCCTCCAACACCCATCCTCTCCTTTGGTTGGTCCCAGAATCTTGCGGAATATCGTCCGTTCCGTCACCAGAAGTTTACTTTCCTCCTTCAGTGTCAGTGTCCACGTTTCACACCCGTACATTAAGATCGGCCTAATGACTGTCTTGTAGACGCGAATCTTTGTGGCTCTGCTTAGTAACTTAGACATTGACACTTTATGGACGGCGGCGGAACATCTCAGGGCACTTACTACGCGAATTGTCAATTAAGATACTACAAAAAGCGAATAAAAAACTTGTTGTCAAAGTTATCTATTGTTAAAACTCAAGTACAAGTATCAGCCTATTAATGTCCCACTGCAGGGCAAAGGCCTCCATCCTTGAAATCTATTTTAATATAAAACCCGGAGGTCGTGGGTTCGATTCCCGCCATGGGTCTGGTTGGTGGTAGGACTTTTTCAGAGTCCGACTGGCTAGCTACCACCCACAGGTGAAATCTGCCGCCATAACAGCTCTGGCTGTGTTCCGGCAGTATTAATGTGGGAGCCAGTACACTTGAAATCAAAGGCTCGAAGATCAGATAAGCCTACAGTCTGGCAGCACATTGAGCGACGCTTTCGGGTGAAGTGTCCCTAATGGAATAGGCCGCAGTGGCCGCTTACCATCAGGTGGGCTGCGTGTCTGTCTGCCAACTGATGTAGATGTAGACATGTGACAAAATGTTAAAAAAAAAGCTCGACCCGGGAATTGAACCCAGGACCCCGAGATTTCGGCCCGGTACTTACACCACTAGACCATCGAGCATATAGGTACTTAATATGTATAATTAAATTATTTCACAACTGGAAAATGTACCGAAAACTTACATTCTTATCGTATTAACTTTAAGGAAATAAATTAAATAATGTTATTTCCTTGTACAGTTTAGAGCCAAAACGATCTGAGCGTTCAAACCTACCAAAAATATCTGAACATTTGACAAAAATCACTCTTAGTACATTACTTTTAGATGTAAACTAGCGGCCGCCCGCGGTTTCACCCGCGTGGTTCCCGTTCCCGTGGGAATTGATCAAAATCCTTTCTTAGCGGATGCCTACGTCATTACATCTACCTGCATGCCAAATTTCAGCCCGATTCGGCCAGTGGTTTGGGCTGTGCGTTGATAGATATCTATGTCAGTCAGTCACCTTTGAGTTTTATATATAGACTAGCGGCCCGCCCGCGGCTTCGCCCGCGTGAACTATAGGACGTTATCCCGCGGGAATTGAACTATAGGACGTTATCCCGCGGGAATATCTTGTAAATTGTAGCCTATGTGTTATTCTGATGTATAAGCTATATTATTGTAAAGTTTCATTAAAATCAATTCAGTATTTTTTACGTAAAAGAGTAACAAACGTTCATCCATCATCCATGCGCCCCCCGGCCGGTCGGTACCGCCGCAACCGCTATGTCCCTGCATTTTAAATCTGTAATATCTTCAAAAGTATTCATTTAAATTGCATGCTGTAAAGAGCCATATTGATCTATATTACATACACAATTTATTTAAGGTACTTAATTGGATAAGGATTAACACTGTATTGCAAAAAATCGCTTTTTCGTAAATATGCCTTTATTTTCTCATTAGTAAAGGATAAAAATGGTTATTGTGGGTTATCCCTAATAGATAGACATATACCATCGCGGACTTTTTTGTAAACCGTTTTAAGGTGAACTATACCGTAGTACATTATTTTGATCTATCTCGTAGGGTTCAGCCAGCGTTTGCAATGTAAGCGCAAAAATATGTGTTTATTTACGACCTTAAATTAAAAACCTCTAAAATTATCAGTGTTTCTCTACTATATTATGCATGTATCACTACATAGTATAAAACAAAGTCGCTTTTTCTGTCCCTATGTCCCTTTGTATGCTTAAATCTTTGAAACTACGCAACGGATTTTGATGCGGTTTTTTTTATTAGATAGACTGATTCAAGAGGAAGGTTTATATGTATAATACATGCATAATATAGTAGAGAAACACTGATAATTTTATAGGTTTTTAATTTAAGGTCGTAAATAAACACATTTTTTTTGCGCTTACATTGCAAACGCTGGCTGAACCCTACGAGATAGATCAAAATGATGTACTACGGTATTGTTCACCTTAAAAAGGTTTACAAAAAATTCCGCGATGGTATATGTCTATCTATTAGGGATAACCCACAATAACCATTTTTATCCTTTACTAATGAGAAAATAAGGGCATATTTACGAAAAAGCGATTTTGAGCAATACAGTATTAATCCTTATCCAATTAAGTACCTTAAATAAATTGTGCATGTAATATAGATCAATATGGCCCTTTACATCATGTAATTTAAATGAATAGTTTCGAAGATATTACAGATTTAAAATGCAGGGACATAGCGGTTGCGGCGGTACCGGCCGGGGAGCGGATGGATGAACGTTTGTTATTCTTTCACGTAAAAACTACTGAATTGATTTTAATGAAACTTTACAATAATATAGCTTATACATCAGAATAACACATAGGCTACAATTTACAAGATATTCCCGCGGGATAACGTCCTATAGTTCACGCGGGCGAAGCCGCGGGCGGAAGGCTAGTTATACATATAAACCTTCCTCTTGAATCATTCTATCTATTAAAAAAAAACCGCATCAAAATCCGTTGCGTAGTTTCAAAGATTTAAGCATACAAAGGGACATAGGGACAGAGAAAGCGACTTTGTTATATACTATGTAGTGATAGTGATATCGTTTCTTGTCATTTGTGCTCAAACAACAAATGAAAATGCACCTTTTCGTCTTAAGGGGGGGTGGGAGTACATAAAACCGACAAACTTATCTGTTCCGGTGGCGGCGTCGCTACTGTCTATTTAGAACTGTCATTAAATATCGTTTTTGCATTGTATTTCACGTAGTTCCAATTTTGGCCACCGGAACAGATAAGTTTGTATGTCACGTCCAAATATGGCGCCGCGCTCGCACATTTCGTAGTTTTTTAAACATAGTAAACGAGACACTAATTTTATCAAGTCAAACTCTGCGAATTTATCTGTAAATATTTAGTGGCTATAATTGAGTGAAAATTCAAATGTTAATTGGCAGGAGCTTAGACATAAAATACGAAAATCGTTAAAAAAAGGGGTAACTTTGGGATTTTTTTCTATCGAGTGAAGTTTATAAAAACATGTAATTGAATGCGATTTTAACTAGATCAGATCCTTAACTGATACATATATTTTTTTTAGAATTGAAAACACTGATTTGTATGTCTCAGGTGGCTTTTAAAAACCATACGCGCGGCATCTGCGGAACTACACAGCCTTAAGGTTAGGTAGATTTTTGTCAAATTTTAGATATTTTTGGTGGTTTTGAAAGATTATTTTGACGCTCTGTGTATTTCATTCGTTCTTAGTACAATGACTCATCGCTCATATTGTGGTTTTGCGGTTTGACTAACGAGCTACAATTCAAATTACAACCACATGAGTAAAAAAGGGACAATACATTTTAATGTCCGCCAATTTACCGTGTCTCAAATGCAGATAAACAATTTCATTTCATTTCAAAGCTATAAGGTGTGCAAAATAATCTAATATAGGGTGATGCCACACGGGCGCGTTGCGCTGCGTTACGACGAACGCACCGCAAGCGCTCGACGGAATGGGTGCCACACGATCCGATGCGTCGGCGCAACGCGCTGCCTTGTCCAAGCGTGATGTCGGAGCGCTGCACCACTCCCCCCGCTTCGTCTCTCGGCTACGCGTCTGTTGCGCACGCGTCGCCACAACGGACCGTGTGGCATGCCCTTCAATTTGTATGAAATATAACGCATCGACGACGCTCCGTCACCGCAACGCAGCGCAGCGCGCCCGTGTGGGATCACCGTTACAGCCCGTTCACACTAGTCGTAAGTCGCATAAGACTAAAAGTCGAATGCTCTGGTCACCATACACTTTATATGGAGCTGTTCACATTAAATGAGACGCAATTTTTAGTCTAATACGACTCAAAAAACCATCCGACGGGCCAGCGCCCGTCTTAAGACTAAAAATCGCGTCGAATCGTGCTCGCATAGGTGCCTGCTTGTTGCTGTTCACACTAGTCGTGCATCTAATCGACTCGAGCGCGTTGTTACCTCTCTCCCCGCCCCGCTTCCTTCGCCCGGCGCGAAACTACGACCTATACGACTCGCGACGCAGTGTGAACAGGTACATCAGACTGACTTTTAGTCTTATACGACTACGACTAGTGTGAACGGGCTGTTACAGTGTGACTTTTAAGTCGTGAACAGAAACCACGTTTTTCGATGAAGCTGCCCGAGATTAACAATGAACACTAAATAAAAAAATAAGTAAATTATCTCTGGACATTATTCACACAGCGCCATCTAGCACAAAACTAAGCATTAGCTTGTGGATGCCAGACAACGGATAAACATTACTTATATACTTGTTTTGTAAATACATATACATAATTATTTATAGAACACCCATACAGATGCAAACAGACATGTTCATGCACACAAATGTTTGTATCATGCGCGCGTGCGGGGATCGAACCCGCGACCTCTGGTGTAATAGCCGACTTCTCGATCATTACACTTAATAGCTCGTGAAACTACTATTACTCGTATATGATACTAGCCTTCCGCCCGCGGTTTCAACCGCGCGTAGTCTCTTTTTTTTAAATATCCCCCCCTTCCCCCATATTTTCGGGATCAAAAGTACCCTTTGCTCACGGGAGATAGTTTAGTTTTCCAACAGTAAAAGAATTATTCAAATCGGTTCAGTAGTTTCAAAATTGTTATTCCCGCGGGAATGAGACGTTTCCCGTAGGAATTTTAAAGCCTATGTACTATTCCGGGTTAAAAACTATATGTGCGGGACAGAACAATATTCCGAGTGCAATTAACAGTGTAATATATCGCACAATGTAAATAAATAAATAGAGTAAATAGATATAAGCTAGCTTAGGAATATTGTATATAGTCAACTAGCAATAAGTTTTCGTATCGTAATTATACCTTTTCCCGATTTGTGTTTTATTTTCCTATTAGAATTAAAATAACTAATTAGATTAAGATAAAAATAGGGTCTAGAATAAGTAAAAATTTATAACAGGAGCGGCTCTCCTTAAGGTACAGCCGGAGGTTTCGACTAGGAAAGGCGGCGCTAGCGACACTAGCGCCACCTACGAAACCTACCGGCAACTCTCCCCGCCCGAATTGTATATAAGGAGCTGCTCCTGGCCTTCGAATCACAGACCATATCGAGACTTCAGATTGTGAACACTACACAATAAACGAAGATACCAGAACCGAAAATCTTTCAATTAACCAGCCCCGGTGCAACAGGATCCCTCCGCCAAATAAGCGTGGGTCCCGCACATAAGCTGGTCCTTCGAGCCGGATCTACGGGTTCATTAAGCGAACCACCCTTCGCATCGAAGCCAGAAGAAAATGGTGCTGACACGTAGCGAGGCTGGCAGGCGGATTCCGTCCCATCCGCCTACCGTAACCGACGCTCAGCCAGCTACGTCAGCGCCGGCGGCGCCCGCGGCGCACACAGCGCCCACAGCGCCTATCGTATATCAAGATCCACCGAAGTCACCGTCACAGCTTCACAGCGAGGCTGGCAGGCGGATTCCGTCCCATCCGCCTACCGAAACCGACGCCCAGCCGCAACTCGCGCAACTAGCGCAAGTTGCGACACCCATAGCATCCGCCGCTCGTGAAGAACGATCGAAGTCACCGTCGCATCCGCGCAACGTACAACTACAGAAGAGAACGTCGCGCGCGTCCACGTCAAGGTCTGTCCGCGCGCGACGATTAGCGGAAGCAAAAGAAGAAATCGCAAAACGCAAGCTGGAACTCGCGGAGGCGCAACTAGCGCGAGTTGAGGCAGAATCCGAAGATGAACAAACATCCGAGATTGAAGACGAAGTCAACGTCGAAACAAGCCGGGCAAGAGTTGAAGAATGGATAGACAGAGCGCCGGAAACAGAAATTAAGGAAGAACCGAAGATACAAGTCTCCGAGCTAACCGCAGCACTGATGGCCGCCGCCCAGGCCATTGGGGCGAAGACGTCAACTGTGGTCAGGCAGCTACCCGCCGCCGACCTACCGCAGTTCAACGGGGCACACACCGAATGGCTGAACTTCCGGCAAGCATACGACGACCTGGCCCCGCACAGCAGCGCCAGGGAAACCACAGCGAGACTGCGCCGCGCACTCAAGGGGAAGGCAAAGGAAGAAGTCAACAGCCTGCTTATCGCCGCGGCTAAGCCCGAAGACATAATGCAGGCGCTCCAGAACCGCTTCGGCCGCCCGCACACCATCGCACAGATCGAGTATGAAAAACTCGAAAATATACAGCGGCCTACAGACGCAGCGCGCGACGTCTGCGCCTTCGCCAACAAGATACAGAACGCAACCGCCGTCCTGCGAGCCCTGGGGGAAGAAAACTACTGCAATCATCCGAAGATTCTCAAAGAGCTGATCGAGAAGCTCACGCCTGCGCTCCGGTATAGATGGTACGACTTCAGGAAGAAAAACGAAGACAAGAAAGCGAATCTCGATCTATTCAAGAGCTTCTGCATCCAGGAAGCCGAGAATTGCCGCGAGTTCGCACCGCCTGAAAACATCGCGCCTGACGACGCGCCCGTAGCGCGTCCTCGGGCCAACCACCGAGCACACGCCACCTTCGAGAAGAAGAGCACCGAGAAGCCGGCGGGCTGCGCTCTATGTCACGGCGACGCGCACCCCGCTACCGACTGCGAGATTTTCAAGAAAGCCGACGGCGATGAAAAATGGAAGATAGCCAAGGAGAGACGACTGTGTTTCCGCTGCCTCGGGTACAAGTCCATCACGCATCGCTGCAAAACAAGAAACTGCAATGTCAACGGCTGCATCAAGACTCATCACAGACTACTGCACTTCGAACCGAAGATGAGCGCGCCCGCCGAGCAAAACGACACCGAGCGAGTGTCGACCGCCCAACTAGCGACTCAGTTAGCGAGCGCCTACTTAAAGGTAATACCTGTACGTGTGGCCGGCGCCGCGGGTTACGTAGACACCCACGCGCTGCTCGACGACGGGTCTACCATCACGCTGATCGACGCCCAGGACGCCTCACAAATAGGCGCCGATGGGCCTACCGACGCGCTCCTCATCGAGACACTCTCAAACAGAGAGAGTGACATGGCGTCGCGCCGCGTCACGCTACAGCTCCGGGGTCACACAGAGAAGACATTCCAGATTCAAGCAAGAACCATCGGGCGCCTACCACTCGCATCTCAGACCGTGATGCGATCCGAAGTCGACAGAGCCAGCCATCTCCGGGGCCTCGAGCGCTACGTGTGCTACAGAGAGGCCAAGCCGACACTACTCATCGGGCAGGATAACTGGCAGCTGTTAATCGCAAACGAGGTACGTAGTGGCAGTGCACACCAACCGGTCGCATCCCTGACACCGCTGGGATGGGTACTTCACGGGTCGACGACGCGCACCATCGGCCGACAAGTACATCACGTCACGCACGTCAGCGATCAAGCGGCATCGGACAGCGACAGGATGGACGACCAAATGAAAAGGTTTTTTGCATTAGAGTCTCTCTGCATACAACCCAAAACGACGCGCGCCGACCCCTGCGAGCTAGCGCTACAACAGCTGAAAGAAAACACTCGCGATCGCAGTGAAGGTGGGTACGAGACATCGCTACTGTGGAAAGACTCTGCGCCGCTACCGAATAACTACGAGAACGCTCTCAAGAGAATGGTGACGACAGAGAGGAAGATCGACCGCGACCCGCGCCTTCGAGAGAAATATGAAGAAAACATAGAAGCATTGTTAAGAAAGGGGTACGCAGAGCCCGCGCCGACTCGACCGACCGTCGATCGAACCTGGTACCTCCCGCACTTCGCCGTGTTACACCCCGCCAAGCCGGACAAGGTTCGCGTTGTGTTCGACGCCGCCGCCAGATATAAAGGTACCTCACTCAATGACCACCTACTCAGCGGCCCGGATCTACTGCAGTCACTGGCGGGAGTGCTAATGCGCTTCCGTCAGCATCCGGTGGCCATAGCGGCCGACATAGAAGAAATGTTCCTTCGCATCGGCATCAGGGAAGAGGACAGGGACGCGCTGCGCTTCCTGTGGCGTGATCACCGGCGGGAGGGACCCCCGACTGAGTACCGAATGAAGTCGGTCATATTCGGCGCGGCCTGTTCACCGAGCACCGCACTCTACGTTAAAAACCACAACGCCGAGCGTCATCGCGAGGAAGAACCCGAGGCGGCTGAAGCTATCGTCAAGCATCATTACATGGACGACTACCTACAGAGCTTCCCCACGACCGACGACGCCGTGCGAGTGGCGACCGCAGTGCAACAGGTACACAAAAAGGCTAACTTCAATTTAAGAAAATGGACATCGAATAGCACAGAGGTACTCAGCGCGATAACCGGAGGGCGAGCATCGATACCGGCCTGCAGTGACGTCACCCTCACCGATATAAAAGAAGAGAAAATACTCGGGTTAACATGGCGACCCGACACCGACACTCTGGGCTTCAATCTCAACTTTTCGCGGGTGCCGACAGAAATAAGCGACGGGCGACGGACACCGACAAAACGAGAGGCGCTAACCGCAGTGATGTCTCTCTTCGATCCGCTGGGCTTCGCGTCACCTGTCACTATACAAGCAAAACGACTGTTACAAGACACCTGGCGGACGGGCACGGAGTGGGACGAGCAGCTGCACGAGTCGGTGCGCTCCAATTGGCACCAATGGATTGAAGACTTGAAGAAGCTAGAGGGGATCAACCTACCCCGCTGTCATCCCCGCATGACAGACGCTGTCGACCGACAACTTCACGTCTTCGTGGACGCCAGCGAGTCGGCGTACGCGGCCGCGGCGTACTGGCGGACCGAAGACTCGGAGGGACAGGTACACGTCTCTCTGGCCGCAGCCAAAGCCAGAGTAGCCCCGCTCAAAGTGATATCCATCCCACGCCTCGAGCTGCAGGCGGCAGTACTGGGCAGCCGACTGGGTAAGTCAGTGACAGAAGAATATCAAGTGACGCCGGGAAAAAGGTACTACTGGAGTGACTCGAAGACAGTGCTCGCCTGGCTGCGCGCTGGGCCGCGCTCCTTCAAGCCGTACGTCGCACACCGAGTGGCCGAGATCGAGGAGGAGACGACAGTCAGTGAGTGGCGATGGGTGCCCACCCATCACAACGTGGCCGACGACGCGACCCGCAGCGCGCCCCCGCACTTCACTACCGAGCACCGATGGTTCACCGGGCCACGCTTCCTGTACCTATCCGAGGTGGAGTGGCCCCAGGAAGCAATTGAAGCCAACAGCGGGAATGAAATCACAGGCGAGGAGCGAGTGCACGTCATCGCGCCGGCCAGCGAATCACTCGGCGAGGCGCTACCCGACCCAAGACGTTTCTCATCGTGGCTACGACTCGTGCGAGCGACAGCGCGCGTGTTACAATTTATAGAGACAGTGAAAGTGAAAAGTCAACACGTCGCGTACAGTCGCACTCGGCGCCGCCCGGAAGCCGACCCGCAGTGGCGTCCGATCCCGAGCGCCGCCCGCAAGCCCAAGGCGGCGCCCCAGGCGCCACGACCAGCCATCAGTCGACAGTGGGCCCCTCTAGACGCCGAGCACGTACGTCGCGCCGAGCACCTATGGACACGCAAGGTACAGAGTGATTGTTTTATCGAGGACATCGCAGCCCTGCGCGCCCAGCGGCCGGCGCCTAAGGACAGCGCGCTGCGCCAGTTAGCTGTGTACCTGGATAACACACAAATAGTCAGACTGAGATCCAGAATAGCCGCCGCCGACGACGTACCGCAGGAACAGAAGAACCCCGCCATCCTTGCCGGCGGACACATATACACAAAGTTGTATATCGAGTGGGTGCATCGTCAACTAGCCCACGGCAGCACAGAAATCGTCGTAAATGAGGTAAGACAACGCTATTGGGTTTTACGGTTACGCCCGACCGTAAGACAAATAGTGAAGCAATGTACGCCGTGCCGCATCCGACGTGCGCAGCCAGCCATGCCGCCTACAGGCGACCACCCGTACAACCGCCTGGGACACCACCGGCGCCCCTTCACCTATGTCGGCCTGGACTACTTCGGGCCGCTCTCCGTCACCGTGGGACGCCGGCACGAGAAGCGCTATGTGGCGCTATTCACGTGCCTGACCACCCGGGCGCTGCACCTCGAGATAGCGGCCAGCCTGAGCAGCGACTCGGCGGTCATGGCGCTGCGCCGGTTCATCGCGCGCCGCGGCTGTCCCACCGAGATATACTCCGACAACGGCACGAACATGCACGGGGCCGACAAGGAGCTGCGCCGCGCTATGAATGAAGAAGCATCGAAGCGCGCTATCAAGTGGCGCTACATCTGCCCGTCGAGCCCGTTCATGGGGGGCTGCTGGGAACGCCTCGTCCGCACCGTGAAAACCGCCCTGGCGCGGGTGTTACATTCACAACACCCGCGGGAGGAGTGTCTGCACACGCTCCTTACAGAGGTCGAGTACATCGTGAACAGTCGCCCTCTCACTCATGTGGCGATCGACCCGGCCGACGAGGAAGCCCTAACACCCAATCACTTCCTGCTCGGCGGCTCCGCGCACTTACCCGACGCCGGCGCCTACACCGACAACGACCTCGCATCTAAGGCGCACTGGCGGCGCGCCCAGCGCCTGGCCGACCACTTCTGGACCCGCTGGGTCCGGGAGTACCTCCCCGAGCTCCAACACCGGCGGGAGCCCCACGGTCACGGGCGACCCATCGCGCCCGGGGACGTCGTGCTCATCGGCGACGGCAACCTACCTCGCAACGTGTGGCCTCGCGGCATCGTGGAAGCTGTACACCCGGGGCCCGACGGGAAGATTCGAGTGGTCGACGTGCGCACCCGCTCCGGGGTGCTGAGGCGGCCTACCAGGAAGATCATCGTGCTACCGCCTACCGACGTGCCCGCACCGGAGCAGACTATAGACCCCGAGGGCGCTATACGGCGGGAGTGATGTGCGGGACAGAACAATATTCCGAGTGCAATTAACAGTGTAATATATCTGTAACATGTAAATAAATAAATAGAGTAAATAGATATAAGCTAGCTTAGGAATATTGTATATAGTCAACTAGCAATAAGTTTTCGTATCGTAATTATACCTTTTCCCGATTTGTGTTTTATTTTCCTATTAGAATTAAAATAACTAATTAGATTAAGATAAAAATAGGGTCTAGAATAAGTAAAAATTTGTAACAGGAGCGGCTCTCCTTAAGGTACAGCCGGAGGTTTCGACTAGGAAAGGCGGCGCTAGCGACACTAGCGCCACCTACGAAACCTACCGGCAACTCTCCCCGCCCGAATTGTATATAAGGAGCTGCTCCTGGCCTTCGAATCACAGACCATATCGAGACTTCAGATTGTGAACACTACACAATAAACGAAGATACCAGAACCGAAAATCTTTCAATTAACCAGCCCCGGTGCAACAGGATCCCTCCGCCAAATAAGCGTGGGTCCCGCACACTATACGTGTGCCAAATTTCATCTAAATCCGTTCAGCTGTTTAGGCGTGATTGAGGAACAAACAAACATCCAAACATCCAGACTTTCGCATTTATAATATTATGTAGTAGGATTATATGGCACTCGTGTATAATCGCAACGAGTCAGCCCCTTAATTAAAACAAAATAATAATGCCAATTCCAACATTTTATCATCTAATGGTCACCCTACTCAACCAAAACCACGTGACGTGACGTATTTGTAACATCGCGGTTCCACACTCGCGTAATTTCTTTTTTTAAATGTACAATTTCCCCCCACATTTTCGGGATAAATAGTACCCTTTTCACCTGGGGATAGTGTAGCTTTCCAACAGTGAAAGAATTTTTCAAATCGGTTCAGTAGTTTCGGAGCATATTCAATACAAACAAACAATCAAATCTTTCCTCTTACTTAATATAAATATGTAAAAGAAAGTTGGTGTTAGTTACACTATTTATAACTCAAGAACGGATGAACGGATTTAGATGAAATTTGGCAAACGTATAGTTTATAACCGGGATTAGAACATTATCCCGGAAAAGTGGGGGGAAGGGGGGATAGTTGAAAAAGGAAATAACGCGCGGGTGAAACAGCGAGGGCGACCGCTATATTAGTATAGATATCAATTAGATGAAAATCGTCATTTTAGTGTTAAGCCCGCGAATCGCGCGCGATGGCTGTGAAAAGGCGCGAACGTGTGGAGCCGTCTCCTATTTTATGCGAAACGGCTCCACACTTAGCGTTCGCGCCCTTTCGCAGCCATCGCGCGCGATCCGCGGGCTAAGTGTAGAGCGGCCTTTATGACGTGTAACACATTGACGTTGATTAACACCAGCTTCGAGCCAGTAGTGTGAAGAAGGGTTTATTAATTTATCAGTTAGACCTACTGTCCACGTAAACCGCACGTCATGCGCACGCTTTCGTCAATTGACGATTACAAGACGAATGCTTGCATTTTGCGTAGAAACCTTTAAAACTGTGTCCACGCTGCGGCACGTCGCGTCATCTTCACGCCATGCGTTCGTCATGCGGTGCGGCGCGGCAGCGTGGACACAGTATTGAAGGTTTCTACGCAAAATGCAAGCATTCGTCTTGTAATCGTCAATTGACGAAAGCGTGCGCATGACGTGCGGTTTACGTGGACAATAGGCCTTAACATTTTAACTAAACAAAGGGTGACCAAAAGTTATGACAAAATTCAATTTAAACGAAATTTTATTTGGAAATATCGAAAACAGGTTCACATCAATGATATTTATAATAAAAAAGAGGTAGATAGGTTATGTCAGTACTGAAGCGAAGTCAAAAATTGTCCACGGCGTACGTATAGATGGACAAACTTATGTTCCGGTGGCGGCGTCGCGTCGCTACTGTCTTTTTAGTACTGTCATTAAATATCGTTTTTGCATTGCAAAAACTGACATTTCACGTAGTTCCAATTTTGGCCACCGGAACAGATAAGTTTGTCGGTCTGTCAATGCTTTCGCTCAGGTTTGCTACTAGCTTAGTTTTCGGGTGCCATTTTTTTAGCACAAGTAACCTATCTACCTCTTTTTTATTATAATATCATTGATTCACATAGTTTTTGTTCAAGTATTTATACTCAGTGTTCAAAGTTTAAAAAAGCTATTTTGGTTCACTACTTAGAAGTAACACTGTATAGAATTTGGCCCTGATCTTAGAGGTCCTGGCTTCAATTCCCGGGTCGAGCTAAATTGTGTCGGACACAGCTCAGTTTGTGGTCACCAATCCGCATTTGGCAAGCGTGGTGATTAAGCCAGTGCCCATCAATGTAACGGTAACTTTATTTCAAGGATGTAGGCATTTGCCCTATGGGACATTAATAGGCTGATACTTTACTTGTTTATTACCAGGTGGTAGGTTCCTGTACTGTCTAGGTGGGTACCACCGCAGTGCCAGATATTTTCCCGTGAAATAGAAGTGTGTCAAGCACTTCTGTGTTTCGGGGAAAGGGCACTGAAGCTAATGAAATGACTGGGTATATGAGACCTAATAACTGTCGTCTCGGTGTAGCGGGCGCAGGGCGGTGCCAGACAGTAACTGCTTAGTTACTGTTTGGCACTGAACTGTCTAAGGGCAGACGTGGCGCTTACCATCAGGTGTACGATCTGCTCGTCTTGTTACACATTGCAATAAAAAAACTTTTTAATTGTTAACAGATGCAAGATAAAGGCTCCAGGGTTTGCCCACCTCGCCGCTCTCGAGAAAGTCGGACGCAACTCCATGCTAGCTGACATCGTGGCCATCATTGGTACCCTTGACGTAGTCTTCGGAGAGATCGACCGATGAACACACTCTATTCGTATAGCTCTGTAGTCAACTTGTAAGGAATAAGTAAAATCAATTAAAAAAACTAAATTATTTCTGATTTTTTTCTGTTGGCAACCCTTTATACTACTTCACAAGTAGGTTATTCCACGGGTTATTCCTTCTCATAGTGACAGGAGGGATAAAACGACATGACTAGTGGTTTTAAAACACTCAAGTGTCAGAAGGGATAAAATACACACAGTAGTTATATGTGTTGTTACTTGCGAAAAAAGGAATAATATGTACCATAAATGGTCAGAAATAAACAGGGTGGATTAACTCGTGATGACAATAGGGATAAACAGTTCGATACCACTAGTGCCAAAAGGGATTAAGAAATTCAATCATGTTCAAATAGTTTTAAGTTTAAAAATCAGACATTTTTAAGTAAAATAATGTTTTCAACATTTTAATAGCTTACTTAAAACATTATAAATTATATAAAATTATTTATAATTAATGCTACAATTCAAACAAGTTGATTACGAAGCACCAATGTCCCACCCGATACCTCGGGTACCCACCCGAGGTATCGGTTACCAAAATATCCGATTATCGGTTCCAAAAATAACCGTTTTTAGTACGTAAGCAACACTCGATAGCTAATGGCTGTACATTTTTGTAATATAATTACCTATATCGTTTGATTAAAATAGTTTTTAATAGAAAATTTAATTTTTATCAAGCGTTTTTTTTCTTCCCCGCTACGTAGTTATTTATGGATACAATAATAATTTATCAGTAATAGGCTAATAGCAAACTATTTACTCTGGTAGAACATGTTCGAAGCAATAAATGTTTTTGAAATGAAATTTTAATTTGTTATTATTTACTATAAATCCGCACACGACATTGCCTCCTTCAGCCTTGTCTTGCCTTGTCGTCGCAACGCAATTATTTTATTTCAACCTATGATTTCAACGCAGTGACTGCTACATGAGCGCGACGCACCGCAAGCTTTCGAGTTTCGACGAAATGGGTGCCACACGATCCGATGCGTCGTCGCAACGCGCTGCATTGTCCACCACTCCCCCCGCTTCGTGTCTCGGCTTCAAGTCCGTTGCGCACACGGACCGTGTTGCATCATGCCCTTCAATTTGTATGAAATATAACGCACCGACGCGCGCGACACGCTCCGTCACCGCAACGCAGCGCAACGCGTCCGTGTGGACGCAACGCACAGAAAACGCCCGTGTGGCACCACCCTATGTTAAAGCGGAAGGAAAACAATATGTACCTAATAGACATGAGACAGATATATCAAAACGTATCTTATATCGGCTAACAGTTCAATATCATATCATATCGATATAGGATTATACGTAACCGATATTTCAAAAACTAAAAACTATAATATCAAAACCAAAACTCAAAACTGTATATCGAAAAACTGTAACAAAACAACAAAACTCATATCGCCGAAACTATTCATAACCGTACTATCGATACCTTTGGTCAGTTGATATTCGCCTTTTCTCTTTCTGATTCGGTATACTTACATTGGAGTAAAAGAGATGAGGCTTGCTAGCAATAAGAGTCAATATTTTATCTTGTATCGATTATGTTTTAAGTATATTTCGCGGCATTTTTATAATTATTCGCAAGGGATACCGACTTCAAAAAAGGAGGAGGTTCCATGTTCGACTGTATGTATTTATTTTTTTTATTTTTATTTTATGTATGTCCGTCGATTTCTCCGTCAATTGTGGACCGATTTAAATAATTCTTTTTTTATTTGAAAGTGCATAAGTAGTTCCGGGGCGGTCCCATTGTCACCATGTCAGGATCTGATGATGGGATCCCGGGAAAATCAAGGGCAAACCTCAACCTTTATAGCCGCACACTACGCGTTTTCTCTGAAGCCATTCAAGTTTTTGCGTCCGATAGACATCATTTTATGTTGATGAGCTGATGATGGAAGGTACAACTCCTTAACAGTTAGGAGTTAGGGGATAATTCTTTCAGTATTGTAGGAATATGTGAACCGTTAGTTGTATTTCATGCACTTTTGCAGCAAAGCTGATGATGGAAGGTACAACTCCTTAACGGTTAGGAGTTAGGGGATAATTCTTTCAGTGTTGTAGGAATATGTGGACCGTTAGTTGGATTTCATGTACTTTTGCAGCTAAGCTGATGATGGAAGGTACAACTCCTTAACGGTTAGGAGTTAGGGGATAATTTTTTCAGTGTTGTAGGAATATGTGGACCGTTAGTTGTATTTCATGTACTTTTGCAGCTTTCGATATGTGATATCGGATATCATATCCGATATTGAAGCTCCATATCGGTTACATATCGGCTAATGTAAAATATCGGAAACGCCCATGTCTAGTACCTAACATTACTTACTTACAAGCCATACATAGGCATATTATACGAGTAGCTGTCGTGTTAATACAATACATAAGATATAAGTGTTAATACGAGTTGGAATAATTGTTCAGTCGACATTTCGCTTTTCGAAAGCATAAGTTTCTTAGTGATATTATTTTACATTATAGCACAGAATAGTATTTCATTATAATCATCAAAATGACCCCTGCAGCCATACGAATTTGTAAGTTATTTAATCTTTACTAATACATATTATAAAGAGGAATTATAAGTAAGTCGGGAATAATCCGAGGAAAGGGCCGAGTTCAATGAAAACAACCGTTTCCGCCGAGTGGCTAGTTTGCACATAAACGTAATACCTATAAATAATATTAATTCCATGGGTTTGCACTACATAATTTATTAAAAGTATTAAAATGATTGCTTGTCATATTTGGTTGTCATCGACTGTCGAAACCTCGTCGAAACCTCAGAACACATCAGAACAAGAACTAAAGCTCTTGTTCCATAGATTTAGTATATCTTGTTCTGAGGTCGAAACAATATATAGTTATCTGTGGTCGAAACATGATACAATGACTCGTACCATAGATTTACAATTTTTTATTTGTTTGTCTACTACTGTGTTGTCTGAAACTACTGAACCGATTTGGAAAATTCTTTCACTGTTGGAAAGCTACACTATCCCTGGGTGACACAGGGTTGTGTTGATCCCGGGAATGTGGGGAGAAGAGGATTGACAAAAGAATTTCGAATTTTAGCTGATCTTCGAGCCTCTGATTTCAAATGAAGTTAAGTTCTTTTCCTTAATTTTCTTTAAAATTTTATAAATAAACATTGTACTTAGATCTCTATGACAGAGAAGCATTACTGTAAAGTAAATCTGTAAAGTGATATTAATTTGTTTAGGATTTCGTTATTATTATTATGTTTCGTTCTTTCTCTCTCTTTTGCCCGTTAGCACTACCTACTATTGTTTTTTTCTGCTTGGCCCAAAGGTTGACTGGCAGAGAATGCCATTATGCATTAGGTCCGCCTTATGTACTCTTGATTGTGCATTAAAATTTAAATAAAATAAATAAATTTTTAGCTACCCAAACGACGGTATTTGTTATTCAAAATAAACTGCCCCAAAAGTCACTATTCCACGCGGACGAAGTCGCGGGCACAGCTAGTTAATTAATATACATACTTATATTAATATAGACAGGACAACATTTTAAATAAATATTTTTTGAAAAATGTAACCTGTACATATCGACGGTTAAAATGTCAAAGGGCTTAAAGGACATTTTGGCGAAAATGACTTTTTGTTACATTTGTATTGAGTTTTTTGAGCTCTTTCTAATGGTATATCAAAGATTCTCCTATCCCTTATAGTTAGCGAGATATTCATGGTTAAAAATTGGCCATTTTTGTATTATTTGCTTAAAGGTCACTGATAATGTATTATGGCATTTAAAGCCTACTCTTGCATATTTTGATTCAGGCGTTTTGGGCTTAAAGGACACTGTGGTCTTATGTCAAATAAATCACTTTGATTTCCCTGCCCTTTACGCCAGGAGTCGTGGGTTCGGGATCATTTGTGTTTTTTTTTGTGTCTGGATGTTTATTCGTATTTAAGTATACATTTCTGGTACCTTTGTTGTTTCTGACACCTATAACACATGTTCTTACGCTACTTACTTTGGGGTCAGATCAATGTATGTGATGTTATCCAATATTTATTTAAGGCCAATACAATAGTTATAATTCTGTTAATAAATTGATGAATGAATCTATGGATCTTTACAATCATCATCATCATCATCATCTGAATATTACAATCCACTGCTGGACATAACCTCCAAATGCTCGCCACACTGATCAATCCTCGGCCGCTCGCATCCTGCTCCTGCCAGCCATCCTGCGCAATTCATCACTTTACCTGGCCTGACAGCGTCCTACACTACGTTTACCGAGACGCGTTTTCCACTCTAGAATCCGTTTGTCCCAACGGTTATCGGTTCTACGGCTGATATAGCCAGCCCACTGCCTTTGGTTCTATGCCGCATCATCTCATTTCGTATACGATCTCGTACGTCTCACTGAGCCACTTTTAACTTGCGGACCAGCCGTGCCGTAAGTGTCCACGTTTGCCTTGCCTTTTACGACACCCAGAGGAGGGAGAGAGTGTGCTGGTCAATAGCAACAAGACTGGCACTGGTTCGTCCCAATCGGGTGTGAAGGAGAAACCGGGGGAGTTTAGTGGGTAGTGGACGCTTTAGCCTCGAGTCCCACACACGGTCGCAGGTCTAGCTAGCCAGAGGTTGTGGTGCATAAACGCATTCTCCTCCGAAAAAAAAAGGAGAGGGAGAGATTGATGTTTTTTGACTCTGTATGCCGACAGCGCTTCTTTTTGTACTATATCGATGGTTAAAATGTCAAAGGGCTTAAAGGACATTTTGGCGAAAATGACTTTTTGTTACATTTGTATTGAGTTTTTTGAGCTCTTTCTAATGGTATATCAAAGATTCTCCTATCCCTTATAGTTAGCGAGATATTCATGGTTAAAAATTGGCCATTTTTGTATTATTTGCTTAAAGGTAACTGATAATGTATTATGGCATTTAAAGCCTACTCTTGCATATTTTGATTCAGGCGTTTTGGGCTTAAAGGACACTGTGGTTTTATGTCAAATAAATCACATTGATTTCCCTGCCCTTTACGCCAGGAGTCGTGGGTTCGGGATCATTTGTGTTTGTTTTGTGTCTGGATGTTTATTCGTATTTAAGTATACATTTGTGGTACCTTTGTTGTTTCTGACACCTATAACACATGTTCTTACGCTACTTACTTTGGGGTCAGATCAATGTATGTGATGTTATCCAATATTTATTTAAGACCAATACAATAGTTATAATTCTGTTAATAAATTGATGAATGAATCTATGGATCTTTACAATCATCATCATCATCATCATCTGAATATTACAATCCACTGCTGGACATAACCTCCAAATGCTCGCCACACTGATCAATCCTCGGCCGCTCGCATCCTGCTCCTGCCATCCTGCGCAATTCATCACTTTACCTGGCCTGACAGCGTCCTACATAACGTTTACCGAGACGCGTTTTCCACTCTAGAATCCGTTTGTCCCAACGGTTATCGGTTCTACGGCTGAAATAGCCAGCCCACTGCCTTTGGTTCTATGCCGCATCATCTCATTTCGCATACGATCTTGTACGTCTCACTGAGCCACTTTTAACTTGCGGACCAGCCGTGCCGTAAGTGTCCACGTTTGCCTTGCCTTTTACGACACCCAGGAGAGGGAGAGAGTGTGCTGGTCAAAAGCAACAAGACTGGCACTGGTTCGTCCCAATCGGGTGTGAAGGAGAAACCGGGGGAGTTTAGTGGGTAGTGGACGCTTTAGCCTCGAGTCCCACACGGTCGCAGGTCTAGCTAGCCAGAGGTTGTGGTGCATAAACGCATTCTCCTCCGAAAAAAAAGGAGAGGGAGAGATTGATGTTTTTTGACTCTGTATGCCGACAGCGCTTCTTTTTGTACTATGTAAACCCCGCCATACTGTTTCCTCATACGAGAGAAATAACTCATCGATGTCTCTGTAATTATGAAGACGTCACCAGATGAGGAAAAGGTTTCGTGCCCTTATTGCTCAATAGAGTGTAATGCTTATGGGTCAAAATTTACGAGGTCCAAATTTGCGGTCACACGCCTTACATTCCGATGATATAGAACGCACAGCCTAGAAATCTTTTTTATATGATTGTTTGTTAAATTAGCTATCTAGAATTCATAATTTTATTATAATATTTCAGAAAACGTTAAACAAAACTTTCAATCGAAACCTAAAATCGGGGTCAAAATAGCGTTCTTCGCGTGGTCACACTCTGCTCTTCCATAATTCAAAAGCTTGTAGCATTTTATTTACCTGGACAATGTCGTACTTTTAACCTACGAAAATGAGCCTGATAAACCATAGTTTAATATTAAATACTAAACTACACACATATTTAAACAAAAACATTTACGAAATAAGCATTTTGTCTTGGTCACACGATTTCGCAATTTTTGAGGGCGCGGTTAAAAACGACTCACACGCCGCAACAAAGCTACCTATGACCTTGCAAACCTACCGCCCACTCGCCAGTTGTGCCGTGGCAAGTGAAGAGAGAGGACGGGCAACTCATCGTCGTACGAGGAATAAACTAGAAGTGCTTAATTTTTGAGTCATATATTTTTCTATCATCCCAGGTCACTCAGGTGGGCATATGAAATGTATGTTAGGATAACATTATCAATCAGTAATTACTATTATTATGTCGTAAATATAATCGAGATTTTAGATTATAAAAGAGAAAAGGAATTTATTGCACAGTTTAGCCAGAAATTGTAAAAATGTCCTATTTTCGGTCACTTTAGTGGGGTCACTTGAGTGGCATTTTGTCCACTGAAGTGACATTTTGCGCCACTCAAGTGACTTGTCTTATTACATAAACAAAATTCATTAGAAAAAAGCCTAATTAATGTTAAATAATTCATATAAAACAATATTTATGAAGCGTATAGTGATAAGCTAGTCTAAAAGTATATGAATTCTTGATTTGATTATCAAAACTGATCTGGTAATTGGTTTCGTATTTCAAACAGATCAATAACGATACTTTACCGCTTCCGTGGTGTAGTGCTTATAGCGTTCGGCTCACGATCCGGAGTTCTCGGGTTCAATTCCCGGAGGGGTCCGCCATACATTGTAAAAAAAATTATTTATGAGTGTTTACTCAGTTTCGTTAGGACATTGCAGGCTGAATCACCTATTATAAAAAAAAGTAGACGATTCCGTGCTTTGGAGAGTACGTTATATTTATATCGGTCCCGGTATTTGAAGGTCTATATCTATAATCTTTAACACTCCAGTAGGCGCGCCTCAATTTAGGACGTGAGTAGTCGCGCGCTCTACATATGTAGAACAGTTTTAATGTAAGGGTTTTTATATGAAAGCTTTATAAATTGAAAATTATTTTTATGTACTATTCAGTTACACTTTATAGTAAAACTAAAACAAATGAAACATAATGAATTTAACCATATTATAAGCCCAAAATCAGAATTTTCGAAAATAATAAAAAATTCCGCAATATTTTAGCTTTTAATATTATAAGTCTCGTCTTTGTTATTCACTCATGTCTTCCACCTTCATTTCTTTTTTTTTAGCGTAGTCAGAACAAGGATGAACTTGATGATCAGGAAAAATCCACTTGTTACGTGTGAAACACAGCTTCCTGGTGGACTCGTTGCGCGCTCTGCCACAGAAATAATATTTCCCAACATTTTCCAAGTCAGACTCTTTGCTACTGCCTTCCTCCATTATGTCCGTGTTGTGTGGAGATTCTACTAAGCGGACCTCTTCTGGTAAAGAATTCTTCAGGGTCGCTTTCCACTATATCACCATCATCACTGTTTTCTTCTTCCAGCCATCTAAAAGTTTCTTTCTTTACTCCGTGAATCTATTACTCTTAAAAAAAAACATTATTCTAGTTACTTCTAACCTTACAATAAATAGTACATTCGTAATAACATAATTAAAAGGTACAAAACATACTTACAATAAATAAACATCGAAAGCAACGCACGAAAAAACTGTCACGCGAGTGGTCGCGCGTTCTACAATCGTAGAAATTCACATTTGACGCCAAATTTCTCTGACATGCAGCTTGGTAGGACACCGTAAGGACATTAAATATGACTATTATCTAGTAATAGAGGAATACTTAGACTATCTGCATGAGTGACCTTCAATTTGCGACAAAATTCCTCGAAATGCACACGCGTTCTACCATTGTAGAACGCGCGACTAATGGAGTGTTAATGAACACGGCTGATCCCGGAAGGGTAGGCTAGGCAGAGACCACGTCATTCCACTCGATACGATTTACATACTTCCCTTGCTTCCTCAACTTTAAGTAAAAGTATCTTTCATACACGCTCGTCGGTTTAGGGTACTTTTTACCTAGCCTTAACATAAAAAACATCCTGAATTAGATCTAGGTATGTTCGCTTAGGCCTTCACTTTTCAATATTCCACTCATACCTTGTTTATCACTTTTGTTAGTCTCTTTACATTCATCTTCTGTACATGTCCAAACCATCTTAACATTTTTTCCCGATCTTAGGCACTACATCTTCTTTCACACCTTTCCCTTATAACACTATTTCTTATCCTGTCACTCAACTTTGCTCCAAACAAACTTTAGCCCTCTCATTTCTACTCCATTTATTCTACTCTCGTGCTTCCTCTGCCGCACCCAACTTTCACTACCGTACTTAATTGTTGGCTCCAGCACTCTATGGACAGCCAGACGAGCCTTTTTGAGAACCTCCAACTGCTCATAATGCTTTTATGAGCAAAGCACGATTTGACATGTTTCCAGCATTCGGCAAGCGGTAGGTTTGAAAGGTTCAGTCTAATACAATTTAATCAGGCGATGGGCCAACAACTTGTCACTACAGCCATAATATAGATCTATCTAAAATAACCCTCCAAACCTGTCAATCGTGGCGGACTTACCTTTGTTTATCTGCTTAACCCATCAGGGTTACCATTATGATAATGCCCTGAGAAGATTTTTATTTTATTTTTGTTAAATTATTCATTGCACTTGGTATAAGATTTTTTTTTTGCATAGCCAACCACGGGGCCTTATTTTGATAATGTCTTTGTTAGTATTTTGTTAATTAGGGGACAATAATTATGATACACTTAAGGGAATTTGCCATTTAATTTTAGATTGTTAAGTTAACAAAAAATTGTTATACGCGCTACAATTTGAAGATGTTTTATTTTTGTCTTACAGTATTACTGATTGTGTTTACCCGAATCTAAATTAAGGATTTTTATATTATACTTTTGTTTTTTTTTTTTGTTAATTTTAATGTGTTGTTGGTAAATGTGTAAAATTACCAACCTTACTACGATTTTAATACTCTTTTTGATTACTTTCTCTCATAAAATTTAACTGGTCACTTGAGTGGCGCAACATGTCACGTTTAGTGGCGTCAAAATTTTCAAAAAATAATTCCGGTGAAACCTGTGGTTAGATTTGGCTATTTTTTTGTAGTTAAACTTCTGATAATCTCTTTATTATTCTCCGATATAAAACAATGCCAAAAACGGACAAAAAAAATTCGCCACTAAAGTGACCCGAAGAATCATTTCTGAATTTTGACCCTTATGTTTCTTGCAGGGTTTTCCCAATGCATAAAAATTTTTCATTCCATCGAAAAGCTTGTATTTGGACTCACGTGGTTATTGAAAAGGCACAATACAGTTAACAGGCAAATTCATGTTAGATAGGATAATTATTTTTTTATCGAAATTTTATCTTAAAGGACCAGTTCTATTCTAACACCTGTATTAACATGTCCTTTAAGCCAAAGCTAATGATTTATCTCAACAGAAACTTAAGCTTAAAGGACAAAATAATCGAATTTCAATTCTTAAAGGACACCTATCTCGAAAACTATGCTATCTAGAATAAATAAAATGGTTGCATACGGTTCGGCTTGAAAAAATAAATAAAAGTGTCCTTTACAACAAACCGATAGCTTTAAAATCAAAAAAGTTATGCCCAATTTCTTGCTTATTTCGTTTTTCTGCTCTCCTGAAAAATCATGATTTGTCCTTTAAGCCCTTTGACATTTTAACCATCGATATTGAAAAAGCACAATACAGCTTAACAGGCAAATTCATGTTAGATAGGATAATTATTTTTTTATCGAAATTTTATCTTAAAGGACCAATTCTATTCTTACACCTGTATTAACATGCCCTTTAAGGCAAAGCTAATGATTTATCTCAACAGAAACTTAAGCTTAAAGGACAAAATAATCGAATTTCAATTCTTAAAGGACACCTATCTCGAAAACTATGCTATCTAGAATAAATAAAATGGTTGCATACGGTTCGGCTTGAAAAAATAAATAAAAGTGTCCTTTACAACAAACCGATAGCTTTAAAATCAAAAAAGTTATGCCCAATTTTTTACTTATTTCGTTTTTCTGCTCTCCTGAAAAATCATGATTTGTCCTTTAAGCCCTTTGACATTTTAACCATTATAAAGTTGTTTAATCGATTCTGCTCGTTATTCTGATCAAACTGTTTTCAAATTTAGCGCATTTACGTTAAACGTTTTATATTCGATAATACAACACACAATAACATTATTGAAAAAAATAATTGAATCTTCTTCTTCTTGTATTGTAGCTGGCAATACACTCCTGTTTATAAGGATTACTGCTGCCAATTTCATTAACATTTTAATTAACGACTCAAGTCATCAAGTGTTCTTAAATGGGGGATTTTCTAACAGCCCATTTTGTTAGTTCTCAATATATGGCGCCATTCCACATAAGCACATTCCCTCTTATTACAGAACGTGGTTTAAAAATTAAACCGAGCTTAGTACTACACTTACTCTGGACTAAAGTCAAACGCTATTACAAAACGAAGTTTTACTTCATTTCGAGTACTAAAGATTAGACCCAAGAAAGTCCGCCGATGCCCCTAGTTTTACTATGGACTAACTTTCAAACGTCAAAACGATATCACTTTTAAATTTCGCTCCGTTCTACGCATGGAAAGACAATTTTTGAAAAGAATCACTTAATTTGTGAACAGAAAATTAAAAATATATGTTACTTTTTCTTACATTACTAAAACACATTTTTAATAAAAGAATTATTATTTTTACTATCTTATTTAAAGATTTTAAAACATGTCATAAAACAAAGTCTTGTAAAATGAAACGCACTGAACGAGTTAGTACCAGTAAATTATTCTTATGTTGGTATTTGTTTTGTAATAAGGAATATAGTCCGGACTTGTTACCTGTACTAACTAGTACAGATCTAAACCTGTTTTAACTATTGTTTTTTGTAATAAGAGGGAATATGTTTAAATGTCAGATGTCATTTTCATTCCCGAAAAAATTACAATTGGCAGAATTGTTATTGAAAAACGCAAAGTAAGTCTTTCATTATAAAGAAGAAGAAGAATGAGTCAAGATTATGGCTCCTAGATACAAAACCAGAGGTAACAATAGATGTACATACTTCGTTCAACGCCATCTAGTGAAGCTTTTGGAAGGCTTTCTTTTTTTTAAATGGCCTTTAAGAAAATCGCCCATTGCAACTTATCTACGTTGTAAGTTTGACGCATTCAAAAATATCGGGAAATACACAAAGCATTGCCAGTTGCCACCGAAACCGAAACAAAAGAAAAACATTTAGAATCGGTTAAAAATCAAGTGAGTTATAGTGCCCGGCAAACATCTTGAAATTGGTGGGGATTGCGCAGAACACGAATTTTGAGAAGCGCGCGCTGTTAGTCAAAAAGCATACCTCTGAGTTCTGACAAAGCGCGCGCGGGCGCCAGGAGATGCGAATTTTCCCCCACTCCGTCGAACGAGCGTCAATATGTTTACCTGAATCTGTACAGGGCGTGTATGATGCCTAAAAAATATACTAAATCTATGATGATGCCTATATCTATGGTGTGATGCTACAGGCAGGTGACGTCACTTGCTTGTAAACCGCTTCTAATCGCGAAGTATATATGTAACTCTATCTCCGAAAATACAAAAATATTTCAAAATTATAAAAATCTCCGTGTCTTATTTTTCTTAGATATATAGCAAAATAAATACTTGTTGTTAAATTGTCTATTCTTAATTTCAGATATACTGGTGATCTTCATCGTGATACTCGTCAGTTTTGCAACCGCAAATAAGTTTCTTGACAACGTAGTCCCATTGTGCCCTAATGATACAACACCTGTTATATATAACGGGAAAATAATTGATTGTGAGCCTAAACCTAAGATAATGATGAAGAATGATGAATGAAGTGTATTGTATAAAATATAGTGATAATAAATAATTTGTATAAAATGTTAAGAAAATATTTATTGTTTTTACACTTTAGAAGAGTAGGTACTAAGAGTCAAAACAGTTTTTGTATATGTTACAGCCAAAGTGATCAATCTGGATATTATATATAATGACTAGCCATTATATATAATATCTACTCAATTTGGTCAAAGTGATCAATAACACAGAATTGATCACTTTAACCAGCCATTATATATAATATCTTCATAGACTTGGTCAATGTAATAAATCAATGCCTGACTGGTAACCCAACTAGCAAAATTTGGTCTTACAGATATCTTAAGACCATATTTTTTTTACTCTTATTGTACACTTACAAAAGTCTGTAAGTGTCGATTTGGGCGCACTTTATAAGGGTTTTTGCCCTTACTGTTATTGCATTATGGTCTTGAGGAGTGTGTTTTCAATCTTACATTGATCTGCTTAATGCTTCTTTAGTGCTAAATACCCTTACGAGTGCTTTATACTGGCATAGGTTAAGGGCAAAAAAGTCATTGTGAAGTCTTGCTAATACCGTTCTAAGTGTGATTCCCCTTGTTTGTCTCTTCGTGGTGCTCCTTTAAGAGTATTTTTATCCGTTACCGAAAATAGTAAAATTTCTTGTGCGCACATTTTTTTTTTGTTAAATCTTTAAAGAATGGAAGAGTACATTATTATTTTATTTTATTGTTGACAATTATATTTGTGCTTGTGTATTAATATTATAGTGCTGAACTACTTGTGACGTACATTTATTCGAAGGAATTTTAAAATTAATAACATTACAAACTCGGGCCATTTCTCAGATGAGTTTTGAATAATCACTTAATGATTATTTATGAGTATAAATATTACAAAATCTCGCCATTTTTCCATAATTGCCAATGTAACTTACAGTGTGCTTTATCAGGATGTTTAAAAGCTCAATAGCTCTTAGTTAAGTGCGAATAAAGCTCGATGTTTCTTATTTGACTCTAGTTAAATAAGGCTTAAGAACCAATGTTCTTAATACACACTTGCTTATAGAATGTTCGACGGCCATTGTTCGTATGTAATAGGGTTCCTTAGTCAAATGTTACGAAAATCTGCCTGCAACGTCTGCAATGTTCCACTTCTTTTTAAGCGTTTCCATTTCTTTAAATCCATTATTAAATCCTTTACGTCCACAGTAGCCAAGACAAAAACGATTCTCTTTGCAAACGAATAAAGATCAGCAATCTTCTTAGCAAAGCATGCTTATGACGTTTGTAAGTTCAAATAATCTTTTAAACATCTTCTGAGATGCTACTCTACTTTAAAATGACTTGGCTAATACAACTCACGCTTATAAGTTTTTAGTTATTTAAGAGTTGTATGTCATGCTTTAGTAAGAGCAGTACTCTAATATCATACTTATCAAAGACGCTTTAAAGAACAAACACCCTTATAAAGTGCCAGAGGCGGATTAAACGTTGAGAGCGCCATAGGCAAGCATCTCATCGGCGCCCCTATATTAAAAATAACTCGTACATAGTATAGTTTGACCGAAACCGATGTACCTACCTCAGGAAAACGCGGTGAGATAGAGGCCAAGGCAAAAGAGCATGAGTTTACATGAGATCGATATTGTCGGACAGATTTTACGAATTCGATTTACAATATTTTAGAGCTTTAAGGTACGACTGGCAAACCCGAAAATTATGAACAGGAAAAAAAATTAATTAAATCAGTGTATCAAATATTTCATTTATATAATTAACTAACTTTAAATCTTTCATATATTATAGTTACTTCATTCGAGCGATTACTTGAACGAAACAAAGGCTCTAAAGTGTTTGCCAGAGACCTGTCTCTTGGAGAGCTTGCTGACGAAGTTGAAGACAGAGGACGGTAGAGTAGTCAAGTCACGTCACGCCATGAGCTTTTGGCCGAGATTAAAAACTTCTATGGGCAGCTTACTCGACGACACGAACACCTGTCACTGAGGCCACAGATCGCAGAGCCAAATTGACCCGACACTACACTGAATATAATCAAGACGTCAGCCTATACGAAATCAGTGTAGCTCTGAAACAGCTTAAAAACAACAAGGCGCCGGGGGATGATGGAGTTACAGCGGAGCTTCTAAAGGCAGGAGGCCGACCGGTCCTGAAGGCTCTCCAGAGATGGTTCGACTCCGTTATTCTCGAGGGAAAAACGCCAACAGCATGGCACAGGGGCGTGATGAAGTTGTTCTTCAAAAAGGGCGATAGGACGCAGCTGAAGAACTACAGACCCATCACGCTGCTGAGTCATGTTTACAAGCTGTTTTCTAGAGTTAACACGAATCGTCTCGTACGTACTAGGTTTGATGACTTCCAGCCTCACTCAGAACAAGCCGGATTCCGTAAAGGCTTTAGTACCATTAGACCACATGCACACGCTGCGGCAGATTATACAAAAGTCCGACGAAATAATCTCTCATTATGCTTAGCGTTTGTGGACTATGAAAAGCTTTTGATTCTGTCGAGACATGGGCCGTGCTTCGGTCACTCCAAAGGTGCCAATTAGACTACCGATACATACAAGTGTTGCAGTCGCTGTACGAAAACGCCACCATGTCAGTCCGCCTCCAGGACCAGAAGACAAAACCCATTCGGTTCCAGCGGGGTGTGAGACAGGGCGATGTTATATCGCCGAAACTGTTCACTACATACTCTGTTGGAGGACGTGTTTAAGCTTCTGCCCCCCTAGACAAGTGGCATTTATGACGTTCGTTATAGCTCAATTTGCAATAGCGAATGTCAAATCCCATACTTTCAACACGTGACTTTTCTATGGCATCATTTGGGAAGCTACGCAGCGTTTTCTAAGCCCGACTACCGCAGTGCCTCAAGACAAAACTCTTTGATATGTGTGTGTTGCCAGTGATGACTTACGGAACGTAAACGTGGCCACTTACAATGTGCCGCATAAAAAGGCTCAAAATCGCGCAAAGGGCAATGGAGAGGGCTATGCTTGGAGTCTCCCTGCGTGATCGCATCAGAAATGATGAGATCCGCAGAAGGACCAAGGTCACCGACATTGCCCGAAGAATTGCAAGTCTTAAGTGGCAGGGACACATTGCAAGGAGGTCTGACGGCCGTTGGGGCAGAAAGGTCCTTGAGTGGCCACGTACCGGAAAACGCAGCTGTGGTAGGCCTCCCACAAGGTGGACCGATAAATCCATAAAGATCGCCGGAATCCACTGGATGCGGGTGGCGCAGGACCGATCGGTTTGGAGATCCTTGGGGGAGGCCTATGTCCAGCTGTGGACGTCGTTTGGCTGAAATGATGATAATGACCTAATTCGACCTCGATAGTATTGATATCTAGTGGTCTAGCTAGGTGTCTGCCGTAAGCGCAAAAGGTCCCGGATTTCTTTCTCGGGTCGGGCAAATTTGGGAAACGAACGTCGTCGTGAATTAAATTTTTTTGGCGCATTCGTTCGCGCCTGACCGCTTAGCTTCCGCCCCCACACCTCACTCTCGTCCCCGATATTTTAGAAGCAGGAACGTCCGATACTTACAGTCGACGACGCGACGAACATTTTTTTTTTTTTTAATTTATTTATTTATGGTAAACATTCTTTACATGCATTATGATTCTGCCAAACTGCATAACAGTTTGTCGGCAGTAGTTCTCGTTACAAGTTACTTAAATTTAAACATGCATTATGGACATTTTGCAGACAATAATACCATATTATTATATTCAAACGGTTACAACTTTAGGTACCTAATTATTATGCTCAACTACGTATAAATTTTCACAACATTACAGATATTCTATTATAATTAAATCTCAAGTACACCAAAAAGAAATTCATGAAGTGTCAACTCACCTATGGTGAAAACACGGAAATAAATAAATATATCTGGACATTATTCACACAGCGCAGTGCATTGTGCATTGCAGTCGTATCTTTCCAACTTCAATCAGAGATCATGTACCATCGACGAGGTTGTTTGTAGGCGTAAGTTTTAGCCAGTCCCATCCGTGAAATTTATCTTTTTGTAAGCAAAAATAATAGTTTTTATTGTCTAAGTAGGTGGCTTACTTACTGGCGCAATTAATTTTTTGCAATATTGTATATTTTTCTTTATTTTACAATTCGGTGCCTGGAGGCACCGACTGTAAAGGAGGAAGCCTGTAAAATGAGCAAGAAGTACAAGGAAAGACTCAATGAACACACAAATGAATTGGCAAAGAACCTGCTGACCCGACAGGAAGAAGTGACTCGCCTAAAAAGATGGCAAATACTGGACATAGACCAGAGAAACTAACTAATTAGTCTCTCCCAAATATATGGTGTAGTTTATTGGAACTACGCCTAACACATGTATGTAATCCCAGAAAGAAAGAAAACATCTGATTATGGCTAAATAGCCGATTGCAGATAAAACAAGAAAAAAAAAAAAAAATTTTACAATTCTGCCCGCGCGCCCCTTTGTACCGCCGCGCCCCTAGGCACATGCCTACTTTGCCTTTAGGATAATCCGCCTCTGTAAAGTGCCCTTTTAAGTATATAATTATATGAAGAGTAAATAGTCTTCCAACATGCGCTTGTATGACTTTAATACTTATAAATATTTTATAAGGCTATCTTAAAGATACCTATAAGAGTTCATAATAAGCTTACATGTCCTTTAAGTTCGAAACGTCTCTATGCATGCCTTAATAAGAAGTTTGTTCTTAATCAAGATACTTATAATCTATTTATAATGCTATCACTCTTATATGTAACTTAACCCAAGACATTTTTGCTAGTTGGGAAGTTTTTAAAGAAATAATATTATTAATTTAAAGGAATGGATAGATTTGTGTTAGGTTCGGTTAGAACTGCGACCCCAAATGCACGAGCCGAGCGAGCGAAGCGAGCGTGCCGCGGCAGCGGCCGGCGAGTGCCAGAACCGAATTCTACCCATGTTACTTCGTCAGGGCAGAGAGATAGTATTTTGTTTATTTACTATTAATCATCAAATGGTCTATATGTTACGCCCAAAGATCGAAAACGCTCATTGAGTGGAAAAATAGCTCACAAGGCGTTGTGGTCACAAAAGCTTTTTTTCAGGTTTAAAAAAAAATAACCACGAAGGCCAAGGCGGGAGCGGAGCGAAGCGGAGCTCCCGCCTTAGCCTTCTAACCTATATCCATCAGAGTCGATTTTCGCCTCCGAAGTTGTTTTTGTTCAAAAGATAGTCTTCTCTGTGTGTCAGTTACGTTGGATGTTTTACTGTGACCGCAATGCGTTGTAAGCTATTTTTCCGCTCAATGAGCGTTTTTGATCTTTGAGAGTAACATATACATAGTTTGTACAACTATTTATACACTTTATATGTCAGGAACGTACGTATTGATCACTTTGACTAACTAGGACCAGCTATTATAAATAATAGCTGGATAAAGTGATCAATTTATCACATTGTCTAGTCAATTTGGTTATTATATATAATGACCAGTCATTATATATAATAGCTAATTGATCACTTTGACTGTAACATATATAATTATATTCGTATAGTTTAAGTTACATTTGAGTGATTAAGTTTCTTTTGCTCTGCTCTATGAGGGTTTATGTGGGATCTATGTGTATGGTAAATAAATAAATAATAATAATAAATATCTCTGGACTTTATTTACACAGCGCCTAACCCCAAACTTTTTTCTTCTGCATATCAATGACTGTTCTATGCGGATGACAGCACTGTGTCACGCACGTTATTTCGGAAGACCTGCGGCTAAACAGACCGAAACCGACATTGATAGTGTATTTAAAAAAGAGGTAGATACGGCACTAGCGCTCGAAAAATGCTCCGCTCATATTGTGTTAATTGACACAAATCATTTTAGACGCATAATGTCAACGGTTGGTGAAGCACATCATGGAAATAATATTGTCTTTACGTTTATGAAGCACATAGATTTAGTTTATCTCGACGGATCAAATTCTAATCGCCGTGCGTCAAAGGATGGCATATCTACCTCTTTTTTAAATACACTATCAATGGAAACCGAGGAACAGAGGGGACATTAATAGGCTGATACTTTACTTTTTTCTTACCAGGTGGTAGGTTCCTGTACTGGGCCGTCTAGTTGTTTTGTTAGGGTTCCGTAGCCAAATGGCAAAAAACGGAACCCTTATGGATTCGTCATGTCTGTCTGTCTGTCTGTCTGTCCGTCCGTATGTCACAGCCACTTTTTACCGAAACTATAAGAGCTATACTGTTGAAAATTAGTAAGTAGATGTATTCTGTGAACCGCATTAAGATTTTCATACAAAAATAGAAAAATAATAATAAATTTTGGGGGCTCTCCATACTTAGAACTGAAACTCAAAAAAAAATTTTTCATCCAACCCTTACGTGTGGGGTATCTATAAATAGGTCTTTGAAAATGATAATAAGGTTTCTTATATCATTTTGTTCTAAACTGAATAGTTTGCGCGAGAGACACTTCCAAAGTGGTAAAATGTTGGTCCCCCCCCCTGTAACTTCTAAATTATGAGAACGATAAATCTAAAAAAAATATATGATGTAGGTACATTATTATGCAAACTTCCATTGAAAATTGGTTTGAACGAGATCAAGTAATTAGTTTATAAATTTTTGGGGCTTCCCATACTTAGAACTGAAACTCAAAAATTTTTTTTTCTTCAAACCCTTACGTGTGGGGTATCTATAGATAGGTCTTTAAAAATGATAATAAGGTTTCTTATATCATTTTTTTCTAAACGGAATAGTTTGTGCGAGAGAGACTTCCAAAGTGGTAAAATGTTGGTCACCCCCCCTCTAACTTCTAAAATAAGAGAACGATAAAACTAAAAAAAATATATGATGTACATTACCATGCAAACTTCCATTGAAAATTGGTTTGAACGAGATCAAGTATTTAGTTTTTTTTTAAAACGTCATAAATCGTAAACCGCAATTTTCCTCTCATTCAATCAACTTAAATAAAAAAAAAACGTCGATCAAACTTACAAAGAACTACAAGAACTTTTATATTATGATGATACTTGCTGCTACGGAACCCTTCATGGGCGAGTCCGACTCGCACTTGGCCGGTTTTTATTTATAGTTTCGCACGCAAAGGGCATTGAAGATTTTGCCCTTCCTACTGGTCCGCCATTTTGAGTTTTTTTTTTCAAAATGGTTCACCTATTATTAATACACCTAAATAAACATTTCATTAGACAAAAACCCGTAGTGTCATATTTCCAAGACATAAACAACCAAAGTTTTACTATTTTCTGTTTTACTTGAATATCTTTGAAACGAGACACTTTACGGAATTTCATCTATAGTCCATAAAACGTAACATGATTAGAATGACAGCTGTCAAAGTGTTGTGGCTCTCTCGCTCGCTCTTAATTTACGTCTATCGATGTGTCTCACTCTACAAAAAAAATAAAATCTCAGATATGAAATTGAAATTGAAATCATTTATTCTGCAAATAGATTTTTAAAAAACTTTCGCACGTCTATCTTTTTTTCCCTACCAGCACTTCGACGTCAATGGTCTGTTGAGGAAAGAAAGAAGTCCAGATGAGACACATCGATAGAGGTACAATGAGAGCGAGCGAGAGAGCCACAACACTTTGACAGCTGTCATTCTAATCATGTTACGTTTTAAGGACTTTGACATTTTATGTTTGTATTGATATCAGGTACAATTGTACCTATCTATTTTTGAAAGAAAAGAGACTGGGCACCTTTGTATGAAAAGTGGTCCGTGAACCAATAGCGACACTGTTGTGGTATATATGTGAGGATACCTCAACTACACCCATGTGCGAAGGGGCATCGAAATCTGACCCGGCAGTTTTGAGAAAAAAGTATTTTTTGTTTTTTGTTTGAAGAACATTTAAGCCACTGTCTGTGAACCAATAGCGATACTGTTGTGGTATGTATGTGGAGATACCTCAACTATACCCATGTGCGAAGGGGCATCGAAATCTGACCCGGCAGTTTTGAGAAAAAAGTATTTTTGTTTTTTTTTGTTTGAAGAACGTTTAAGTCACTGTCTGAGAACCAATAGCAATACTGTTGTGGAATGTGTGTGGGGATACCTTAACTCCACCCATGTGAGAAGGGGTTTCGAAATCTGACCCGGCAGTTTTAAGAAAAAAACACTTAAAAATACATATGTTTAAAGTACATTTTTTGTTTGAGAAACTTATGTCAACTATTTTTTAATGCATTAGACTTCAGCTATGTGTATTTTCTATTAGATACAGTCATCATCATCATCAGCCTGTCGCAGTTTAATGCTGGACATAGGCCATAAAACAAAAAATACTTCTTTCTCAAAACTGCCGGGTCAGATTTCGATGCCTCTTCGCACATGGGTGTAGTTGAGGTATCCCCACATACATACCATAACAGTATTGCTATTGGTTCACAGAGAGTTACTTAAACGTTCTTCAAACAAAAAAAAACAAAAAAATACATTTTTCTCAAAACTGCCGGGTCAGATTTCGATGCCCCTTCGCACATGAGTGTAGTAGAGGTATTCCCATATACATACCACAACAGTATTGCTATTGGTTAATAGACAGTGACTTAAACGTTCTTCAAACCAAAAAACAAAAAAGTATTTTTTTCTCAATACTGCCGGGTCAGATTTCGATGCCCCTTCGCACATGGGTATAGTTGAGGTATCCCTACTTACATACCACAACAGTATCGCTATTGGTTCACAGACAGTCGCTTAAATGTTCTTCAAACAAAAAACAAAAAATACTTTTTTCTCAAAACTGCCGGGTCAGATTTCGATGCCCCTTCGCACATGGGTGTAGTTGAGGTATCCCCACATAGATACCTCAACAGTATCGCTATTGGTTCACGGACCACTTTCGCCCGATCGCCTTTAAGTGAACGCTATTTTAAAAAACAAAGGATAAGTACAGCCGGTTCCACATAAGTTGTCCTTTCGCCGCTATATTGGTATGTGTGTTCTATGGGCAGCATTGCCTACGCTTTGTAAATCTGTCAAAAAACAGATTGAATGTATTGAAAAACAATACTACCAAAGGCAAATTACCAATATAGCGGCTAAAGGACAACTTTTGTGGAACAGACTGTACAACTTTGGTTGCTAATATTTTGGAAATGTGACAGTTTACGGGGTTTCGTCTAATGACATTTTATGTTTGTATTATTACCAAGTATCAATTTTTGAAAGAATTTCAAGTGAACGCTGCTTTAAAAAAATTATCAGAAAGGCGGGAGACCGGGAGTAGAAGGTAACTGGTAAGCCAGCCTCAATACGAAAATGTTCATAGCCCTAATATATATACCTAACGATCCTGGTATCCCTTCATTTGGCCAAATTATTTTTCGTCTTTCACTTCGCAAAAAACTTATCGCTTAAGTTTCATTTCGCAAATGGACCTTTGGCAACTGTATATTTCGCACATACTTCATTTGGTAAAATTATCTTTTGGCAAACTTTTACTTAGTCAAGTTTTATTTGGTCAAATGTTAGTATAGCAAATGAGATATTTTGGAAATTTTCATATTCCAAAAAAATATTTGGTCAAATTATCTCTTCGCATACTTAGCACTCTGACTGCCACCTTTATATATAATTTTTCAGTACAACAGGCCATGCGGTCCGCCGGCGGTCGCACCTTTACCTACCCATGCAGGCCGCGGTGTAAAATCTGTAACGAGTTTAACACGCCATACGGGCGGCTGGCGGACTTACTGTTTATTTCTACCAGCAAGCCGTGCGGTACGCTGTGACCTCGCAATTTCTTATTAATTTTGTAGTGCATGGTCTGCTGTTACAGAAAAAAGAAGCTACTAGAGGCAAAGTTTACTTTGTTACCTACAATTTAAAAAAAAATATGGCTGTATCTTTTCATTTAGAGGATTACAAGGGTATTAATCACAGAAATAAAAAAGCAACTTAAAATTAAATGGAACTTAGATTTATTCATAAATTGACATAACTACTGCCCTACAATTGTGCAATGGAAGTTAGCAAAGCATTCTGACTCCGACTCTTCGTCTGTAGACGGCTGGTAGTCTGGGTCATCTTCTGAGTCCGACGTAATAATAAAAACTTAGTATAAGTACCAAAATGCACAAGAATGCAGAGAGATTCCACAAAAAGCGCGCGAAAATGCGACCGTTGCAAGCCGTGCGGGCGACCGGCGGACTAATGATTGCTTGTAGGTGTGGCGTGACAGACTCGGTAATATTGTTTGTAATAATAAAAATTTAGTTAGGATTTTGGCGCGAAAGATGCGGTGCGCCGGCGGCCCGTATGGCCTGCTCATGTCGCTAAGTGCAATATATAGATGGCGTGACTTACTCGAAAACATACGTCCCGCCGGCGGACCGTATGGCGGTGAGAGTGTTAGGTACCCACTGAAATCAAAGAGTATGCAAACGATTTTTCTTGCTAATACAGGAATTTCAAATATAGGTAAGTAAAACGTGCGGTGCGTGTTTTTTTGCACAACCCTGGGCTTGAATTTTCCTAAAAAAAGTATAATATATCAGTTAAAAAAAAACACCTGGGTTAGGTTAGGTTAGAACAGTGACCATCAACGCGCGAAGGCGAGCGAGCGAAGCGAGCGTGCCGCGGGAGCGGCCGCCAAGCGCTTGTTCAAATCTATTGTTAACGAATCATTTGGAAATTTTGATAAAAAGTATTAGTTTAGTAAATCATATGCCTTGAAATATTTTGGGAAGAGTAAGTTTTGCCAAATAAAACATTTGATCAAATAATATTTGGCTAAATGAAACATTGCCAAACAATAATTTGCTAAAAAAAATATGCCAAAGAAGAGATTTGCTAAATAAAGAATTGCAATTCGTTGTTTTGACAAACTTCCTCACTTGTTCGTACCGTGCGGGGATTGAACCCGCGACCTCCTGGTTTAATAAACGACTTCTCAACCATTACACCAAATGGCTCATCAGTTAGTCAAGTATGATAAAGCGGAAGGAAAACAATGTAACATACCTAACTACAACTCACAAGTCATACTACATCATAGCTGTCGTGTTAATACGAGTTGAAATAAGTGTCCAGTCGACATTTCGCTTTTTACGAAAGCATAAGTTCGTTAGTGATATTATTTTACATAATATAATTATAGTCATCAAAATGACTCCTGCAGCCATACGACTTGGTAAGTTATATAGAATATATAATCTATAAAAATACTAGCGGCCCGGTACGTGCTTCGCTACGTATAAAGTGAAATAACAAAAAATGTGATAAATCGAGAACCGCTCGATCGATTTTGTGCAAAATTAACTTATACCATCTACTAAATAGTCCGAACAAAGCCTAAACATTTGGTTGGGATAGGTGAGCCCGTTCTTGAGTTATAAAATTATAACGAAAAGTGGCATTAATTTATATAATATACCTATATATATATTATGTAGGATATATTCGTCTGTCTACTACTGTGTTGTCTGAAACTACTGAACCGATTTGGAAAATTCGTTCACTGTGGGAAAGCTACACTATCCCTGGGTGACACAGGGTAGTTTTGATCCCGGGAATGTGGGGGGGAAGAGGATTGACAAAAAGAATTACGAATTATAATTAAGGTTTTATGTGCTAGGTATTTTAGTTTCACTGGCAATTCTAATCTTTTCGTCGACGCTTTGTCGCGGAAGGAGTCGGTAGGTTAGTTTGCACACGTGACTGCTTGACCTATATTAATAAATAGACAGGACAACATTTTAAATACTAAATATTTTTTGAAAAATGTAACCTATATTAAAAAGTGGTTATATTAATCGATTCTGCATCTTGTTCTGATCAAACTATTTTCAAATTTTGCGCATTTAACGTAACACGTTGTTTATTCGATAATACAACACACAAATATATCTAATAGGATTGAAAAAAAAACATTTAGAATCTTCTTCTTGTATTGTAGCCGGCAATACACTCCTGTTTATGAGGATTACTGCTGCCATTTTCATTGTACCTCGACAAACTTATCTGTTCCGGTGGCCAAAATTGGAACTACACTTTTTGCAATGCAAAAACGATATTTAATGACATAACTAAAAAGACAGTAGCGAAGCCGCCACCGGAACAGATAAGTTTGTCGAGGTGTCGTTGTAAGTTGACGCAGTCAAAAATATCGGGAAATACACAAAGCTCTCCCACCGAAACCGCCGCCATCTTGGGCGCTACTTAAAACATTTAGAATCGGTTAAAAATCATGTGAGTTATAGTGCCCGGAAAACAAACTATTAGTCAAAGCATACCTCTGACCAAGCGCGCGCGGGCGACGGAAGATGTGAATTTTCCCCCACTCCGTCGAACGAGCGTCAAGATGTTTGCCGGAATCTGTACAGCGCGTGTATGATGCCCAATGCCTATATCTATGGTATGATGCTACAGGCAGGTGACGTCACTTGCTTGTAGCGCTGCTGCTCTCTTTATCTCATCGCGAAGTATACAGGGTGGAATTTTGTAATGCCACCTGAAGGGGAAGTACTCTAAATACTGAAGATAGAAAGTTTTACTCAAAGAAAACATTCCTTTATTTTTGAAAAGAAAAAAACCTGCGATCAAAAATTTTTAAAAATTTGCTTGCCGCAACTTTGTAATACCACCTGAAGGGGAAGTACTCTTAATACTGAAGATAGAAAATTTTACTCAAAGAAAACATTCCTTTGTTTTTGAAAAGAAAGCTAACTGCATTCAAAGATTTTTAAAAATTCGCTTGCCGCTCCCTGTAATCAAACCGACTAAAATCTGTAAAAGTTGCACCTTGTACTTTTATTGCATCGATCGTTAGGGACAATTATAAGGATAAAATCTCTCCAACAAAGTTCATAAATTAAATGAAAGGAAAACAATGAAAAAAGTGCTTTAACTTGACCCATTGAATCAATAATTTAGGATTTCATTGTTTTCCTTTCATTTAATTTATGAAGTTTGTTAGAGAGATTTCATCCTTATTATTGACCCTAACGATCGATGCAATAAAAGTACAGGGTGCAACTTTTACAGATTTTAGTCGGTTCGATTACCGGGTGCAGCAAGCGAATTTTTAAAAATCTTTGAATGCAGTTTTCTTTCTTTTAAAAAATAAAGGAATGTTTTCTTTAAGTAAAATTTTCTATCTACAGTATTAAGAGTACTTCCCTTTCAGGTGGCATTACAAAATTCCACCCTGTATATAATAACTCTATCTCCGAAAATACAAAATCATTTCAAAATTAGAAAAATTTCCGTTTCTTATTTTTCTTTGAAAAATAAATACTTGTTGGTAAATTGTCTTTTCTTAATTTCAGATATACTGGTAATCTTCATCGTGATACTGGTCAGTTTTGCAGCCGCCCAAGATGCAAACACAACTAGTTCTCCGAACAGTACAGCTCTAGAAATGTCTGTAGCCGAATCAGTTCAATCTATACTGGACGCTCAACTAAGTCCTTACCTTGTGCAACCTGAAGCTGATCATGGTAACTTACCCGAATCAGTCAAAAATTGCCCTAAGGATACAACAGCTATTATATATAAAGGGAATATAATTGATTGTGTAAATCTTAAAAAACAAGATTATTATGTTTATGATTATGAATAATGATGAATGAAGTGTATTGTATAAAATATAGTGTTAATAAATAATTTGTATAAAATGTTAAGAAAATATTTTGTATCCAATTGTTTTTACACTTTAGAAGAGTAGGTAATAAGAGTCAAAACAATTTTTTTTTGCTCTGCTCTATGAGGGTTTATGTAGGATCTATGTGTATGGTAAATAAATAAAAAATAATAATAAATATCTCTGGACTTATTTACACAGCGCCATCTAACCCCAAACTTAGCATTAGCTTGTGCTATGGGTGCTAGACAGTGGATCTAGACACGCGGCAGCGTGTCAAGCCAAGTTCAAGCAAAAAACAAAGGAACGAGCTAGCCAGGCGCCAAGTGTATATTTACACAAACCATTTGGTGTCACTTTTGACCCTTTAAGTTATAGACTTAAAACCTATTTAACGTAAACACATGAAACTACGTGAGTTTAATAAGATCCATAAGGACACCTAGAAGCCCAAATTTCATGAAGCTAGCTCAAACGGTTATAAAGATATGAAGGTCAAAAAGTCGTAAAAATTAGTATTGACTGACTGACATAAGTCAGCTATAAAGTAGCAAAACCGTGCTTCCAGATGATCTAGAAAGATGAAATAGTTTTTATCAGAATTAAAATATATATAATTATGTAATAATTATGTTGAATAACTTTATAAAATGACTGATGTAATGAAAACTACTTTAAGATCATAGAACTTAGCACTCATTTAGATCTCCATTCTTTTTGCGGCGAAGCCCACAGCCAAACATAATTTAAACGCAACCGCAAACGTAAACGCTTGTTGTAGTCAACAAGCGTTTACGAAAAAGCAACAAATGCATGCTTTCCTGGTTCATTAAATCCATTATTTTGGTAAATGTCGATAAGGTCGTAAATGTATTTTTAACTTCAGATCAATAAACAATGTTTTCCCGACATTCATTTGTTTCCCCGACATTTATTTGTTTTACTGAAATTCACTTGTTTTGTCGACATTCACTTGTTTAATTGTTATTAAAAAAACTGTCAAATAATATAAAAAAATTATGCTCCTTTTCAATTGCAATTCCCACAACCCTGCCACAACCCTATTTGTTCAGTGGTATACGATTTTAGACCCACCGTACCACTGGGGGTATGGGCGGTGGTACGGTGGGGAAGTCACGATAAATATGTTTGTACCGTGTGGGGATCGAACCCGAGACCTCCTGGTGTAATATCCGACTTCTCGACCGTTACACTTACATCAAATGGCTCGTCAAAATCTATTATACATAGTATTTGAGATCCTACGTAACACATTTTGTAATTAATAATTATGATTATGGTTATTATAAATAAATATTAGATCTAGATTTTAATGTTCATATTAGATTTTTAACAATATTTTATACCAAAAATAACACTGAAAAATAACATTTGTAAATGAACAAGTAAAATACTTAGCATTTTTTAGTTTTCACCTACTGAGGAGTGAGGACGCAGCAGCAATAAACAACGAAACCCGGGGCCGCGGCGCGGCTCACAGACAGTGGCCGAAAATCGTTTGGTATGAACGATGCCTTTTACAGTGTGGAATTTTAGTCGTTGTTTTCCCGCAGTAAAAATAGATTATTAATAAAGTTTTTTTTTAGTTATATCAAAAGTTTTACGATTATGATAGACGAAACTCGAACCAATAGTACTAGCTGCGTCGCGGACGGTCACCGGTGACCGGACGGGGTCATTGCCCTTCGCGTTTATCAAAAAAAATTTTAAAAATTACTATTTAGTCACATTTGGTTTCCATTTTTCCATCAAACTCTATAAAAAACTCAAAAAAAATAAAAAAAAAAACTTAAAAAAAATAGTTTAAAAAAATCTTGCATAAATCGATAATACTACTGAAAGTGGAGCGTTCTGCTGCGGGAAAACAACGACTAAAAAAACACGCAGTATGTAGAACGTCGGAACGTCATCGTCACCACCGCGTCGACGCAGCGCTAACGCAACGCCCAGACAACGCCCGTGTGGTACCACCCTATGAATTATGATGAAGCGGAAGGAAAACAATATGTAACATTACTTACCTACAAGCCATACATAGGTCGTGTTAATACGAGTTAGAATAAGTCGTAGTCGACATTTCGCTTTTTAAAGCATTAGTTGTGGTGTTAGGGATATTATTTTACTAGTCATCAAAATGACCCTTGGAGCCATACGACTTGGTAAGCTATATTTTTAATCTACTAGTATACTAATATTATTAAGAGGAAAGATTTGATTGTTTGTTTGTTTGTATTAAAAAGGCTCCGAAACTACTGAACCGAGTTGAATAATTCTTTTCACTGTTGGAAAGCTACATTATCCCCGGGTGACATAGGGTACTTTTGATCCCGGAAATGTGGGGGGAAAGTGGGATAATTGACAAAAGTCCTGGAGGCAGATTTCATTCGCGCGTAATTACGCGCTGTGTTCCGGCAATATTAATGTGGGAGCCAGTACACTTAAAATCGGAGCTCGAAGATCAGATGAGTCTACGAGTCTGGCAGCACATTGAGGGACGCTTCCAGGTGAAGCGTCCCTCAATGGAATAGGCCGCAGTGGCCGCATACCATCAGGTGGGCTGCGTGCCTGTCTGTCAACTGATCTAGTATAAAAAACACTATCCCCGGTAAACATAGGGTACCTACTTTTGATCCCAGAAATGTGGGGGAAGGGAAGGGGAAATATCCCCCATATTTGAAAAAAGAAATTATCCGCGGGTAAAATCGCGGGCGGAAGGCTAGTATGAAATAAATATGTTAAAAACGATTATTGGTATTTTTTTTCCTTACATTCGACAATAAAGAATAACCCAGTTCTGGCGTTCGTAGCGTTCGTAGCTTGGCGTTCAAATCAAAAGGTTAAATCATCCCTTTAGGGAAAAAATTGGTTGCCTGTAAAGTCGGTATACGGGCGAAAGTTTTACGTGACAACGACTTTTTATGTCTGTCTCTCTCGCTCTTAGGCGGGACGCGTGCCTCTCACTCGCTCTCATTGTGAGCGCATAACGTGAGCGGAGCGTAACGCAGTTTCTTGAAGTGTCACCCGGCAAACCAATTTATAAGACGTTGTCACGTCAAAAACCGTGATGGCCAGTTGCGCCCAAGATGGCGTCGGTTTCGGTGGGAAATGCTTCGTGTATTTCCCAATATTTTTGAATGCGTCCACCTGCAACGAGAGTTGTGGCGTGCGGCGTTTTAAGAAAACTTGAGTCATCAAAATACACATGAAAATGGCAGCAGTAATCCTTATAAACAGGAGTGTATTGCTCAGTTACACTGCCGCACTAACACGCGGCAGTACAAGAAGTAGAAGAAGACCGTGATGGCCGTTATTAATTATCAGGTGGGCTGCGTCCCTGTCTGCCAGCAAAAAAAAATATTATCAATATTTTTTAATTAATAATTTTCAAAAAATATCAAAATTTTAAAGATGTCCGTTTCTTACTTTTATTGTTTAAATAAGTAGCTGTTTTTTTTTATTGCAATGTGTAGCAGGACGAGCAGATCGTTCACCTGATGGTAAGCGCCACGTCTGCCCTTAGACAGTTCAGTGCCAAACAGTAACTAAGCAGTTACTGTCTGGCACCGCCCTGCGCCCGCTACACCGAGACGACAGTTATTAGGTCTCATAGACCCAGTAATTTACCTTTGTTGTTTTTTTATTTGTTGTCAAATTGTTTATTCTAATTTTCAGATATACTGGTAATCTTCATCGTGATACTGGTCAGTTTTGCAGCCGCCCAAGATGCAAACACAACTAGTTCTCCGAACAGTACAGCTCCAGAAATGTCTGTAGCCGAATCAGTTCAATTTATACTGGACGCTCAACTAAGTCCCTTTGTTGTGCCACCTCAAGCTGATCAAGGTGACATAGCCAAAACACCCAAAATATGCCCTAAGGATAAAGATCCTATTTTTTATAGAGGGAAACTAATTGATTGTGAGCCTAAAGATGATGATAAAGAATGATGAATGAATTGTATTGTAATATACTGTTAATAAATAATTTGTATAAAATGTTAAGAAAATATTTTATATCCAATTGTTTTTACACTTTAGAAGAGTAGGTAATAAGAGTCAAAACATTTTTGTATATATTTATGTAATAGTTGAAGTTACATATTGGTTTGAATAAGTTTCTTTTGCTTTGCTCAAACAGGGTTTATGCGGGATCTATGTGTATGGTAAAAATATATATTTTCTATAGTATTTGAGATCTACGTACCGTACGTACCACATTTTAGTAAAAATAATAGTTATTATGATTATTATGAATATAAGATCTAGATAATTGGATGCTTAACTGTGTTTGATTTTTAACAATATTTTACACAAAAAATAACACTGAAAAAGAAAATTTGTTAACAAACTAACTAGTATGTATTTGTTTACCTAAGACTTTTTGGTTAGTAGTCCAGTCAACGAAGCTCTAACTTTGCCATTTTAGATGAAAAGGTGCCAAAATTTTCGTTAGACTCCGTAATAACATACTAAAAATGCAGGGTCGTGAGTCACCGGGGTAATACGAAAAAAAAAAGGAAAAGAGTGAAAAAATTACTTTTTCCTGAAAATCTCGAAAAATTTGAGAAAAAGTTTCAGACAAAAGATGTAATGAATTACTTTGTCTACAGAAAAGGTTAAATTATCAATTTACGCGTATCGCGCACCGTTTGCTAGGAAATCGAGTATATAGTGCACTTATTGATGTTGAACCAAATCAATAAAAATTAGACGGAAATCTCTTTGGGGATACCTATAAGAATGCATAAAAATAATTTTTAATTGAAAAATTTGTAAAAATTCTATTGTAATGAAAAACATTGTTTGTGTGAATTTTCGCATTTTGTACGCGATTTCCTAGGAAACGGTGCGCGATACGCGCAAATTGATAATAACCTTTTTTATAGACAAAGTAATTTTCAACGACTTTTGTCTGAAACTTTTTCTCATATTTCTGTTAGTTTTCGAGATTTTCAGGAAAAGTTCATTTTTTCACCCTTTTCCATTTTTTTTTTCGTATGACCCCGGTGACTCACGACCCTGCATTTTTAGTATGTTATTACGGAGTCGATAACGAAAATTTTGATACCAGTTTCAGCTTTTCATCTAAAATCGCAAAGTTAGAGCTTCGTTGACTGGACTATAGTAGATACCATGAAGTAAGAAAAAACTGGAGGCCAAACTCTACTACTTGAAGCAAAATTGACTGCATTCTATCTTGCTCCTTAGCCCCCCCCCCCCTCTCTTTCTAACTTTATTTTTTGGAAAGAGAGGAGCGGGACCTAAGGAGCAAGATAGAATGCAGTCAATTTTGCTTCAAGTAGGTATGGAGGTCATGGAGGAGTTTGGCCTCCAGTTTTTTCTTTAACTTCATGGTAGATACTTATATAAATATGTATTACATTATGTTGAAGTGGTGGGTGAGTGGTGAGTGGGAATATTTCGCCATCTCTTTCGCACCCGTGCGACCAAACATAGATTTAGTATATTTTTTGCATAAAATCTATTATTACGTTTATGATTTTTTGCGACCAAACGGCGGTGACGTCATATGTCACGCAGTATAGAATCTATTATAATGGAGCTCAGTGCATGCAGTGCTTACTTTATCTGTACTTGACAAATTCCCTTTCAACAATAAAAAATTCTCATCGGATCAGAAAAATTATTGTCCTACAGAAGTTACTTTATGTTTGTAATAGATATAATAAAAAAACTGTCAATTTCAATCGTATCGAAACGTTTCAAGAATTGATACAATCGATACAAAAGAAATTCTATTCTCTAGACGTGCTGATATTTTGAACTTTCCGCTAGAGTAACGCACATATTTTTTTCAAATGAAAAACTCGTTATAAGATGGTATTTTACCCTTTGGTACAGAACCTTAAAAATGTAAGTAATAATCTTCATATAGAGCAGTGGTTGTCTTATGCAGAGGCGGATTATCCTAAAGGCAAAGTAGGCACGTGCCTAGGGGCGCGACGGTACAAGGGGGCGCGCGGGCAGAATTGTAAAATAAAGAAAAAATATACAAAATAGCATAAAATTAATTGCGCCAGTAAGTAAGCCACCTACTTAGACAATAAAAACTATTATATTTGCTTAAACCTCAATTTGCTTCAATTTTATAACAAAAGATATATTTCACGGATGGGACAGACTAAAACTTACGCCTACAAACAACCTTGTCGACGGTACACGATCTCTTATTGAAGTTGGAAAGATACGACTGCAATGTTCGTCGAGTCGACTGTGAGTATCGGACGTTCCTGCTTCTAAAATTGCGGGGACGAAAGTGCGGAGCGGGGGCGGGAGCTAAGCGGTCAGGCGCGAACGAATGCGCCAGACAATTCACGTGGGCAGGACAATCTTCGGGTAATGTCGATGACCTTGATCCTTTCGCGGATCTCATCATTTCTGATGCGATCACGCAGGGAGACTCCAAGCATAGCCCTCTCCATTGCCCTTTGCGCGATTTTGAACCTTTTATGCGGCACATTGTAAGTGGCCACGTTTCCGTTCCGTAAGTCATCACTGGCAACACACACGTATCAAAGACTTTCGTCTTGGGGCACTGCGGTAGTCGAGCCGAAAATACGCTGCGTAGCTTTCCAAACGCTGCCCAGCCGAGTTGGATTCGTCGATCGACGTCTCTCTGGAAGTTGGACTTACCAAGTTGAACTTGTTGTCCCAGGTAAATGTACTCGTCTACAACTTCCAGAGTTGAGTTCCCAACTTTTACAGGAGTGGGTACGACATGGGAGTTCGACATGATTTTCGTCTTTTCCATGTTCATTTTAAGACCCACTTGTTGCGACAACACTGAGATCGTTGAGCATTGTGCCTAGGTGTTCCTAGGACTTGTCCCGAGTCCCACACAAGGCCGCAGGTCTCGCTAGCCTGGGGTTAAGGTACATAAACGTATTCTACTCCGAAAAAAAAAGGTCTTCCAAGGACTCAGCCATGACTACGATATCATCCGCGAAGCGAAGGTGCGTCATGTACTCGCCGTTTATGTTGATGCCAAGTTCTGTCCAGTCCAGAAGCTTAAACACGTCCTCCAACACAGTTTCGGCGATATAACATCGCCCTGTCTCACACCCCGCTGGAGCCGAATAGGTTTTGTCTTCTGGTCCTGGAGGCGGACTGACATGGTGGCGTTTTCGTACAGCAACTGCAACACTTGTATGTATCGGTGGTCTTTATGGCACCTTTGGAGTGACAGAAGCACGGCAGAATCAAAAGCTTTTTCATAGTCCACAAACGCTAATCATAATGGGAGATTATATTCGTCGGACTTTTGTATAACCTGCCGCAGCGTGTGCGTGGTCTATGGTACTAAAGCTTTTACGGAATTCGGCTTTTTCGGGAGGCTGGAAGTCATCAAACCTACGTACGAGACGATTCGTTATAACTAACTCTAGAAAACAGCTTGTATCTAAACATGATACAGTAGCGTGATGGGACTGTAGTTCTTCAGCTGCGTCCTATCGCCCTTTTTAAAGAACAGATTTACCCGCCCCTGTGCCATGCCGTTGGCGTTTTGCCCTCGAGAATAACGGAGTCGAACAACCTCTGAAGAGCTTTCAGGACCGGTCGACCTCCTGCCTTTAGAAGCTCCGCTGTAACTCCGTCATCCTCCGCGGCGCCTTGTTGTTTTTAAGCTGTTTCAGAGCTACACAATCTCGTAAAGGCTGACGTCTTGAATATCTTCAGTGTAGTGTCGGGTCAATTTGGCTCTACGATCTGTGGCCTCGGTGACAGGTGTTCGTGTCGTCGCGTAAAGCTGTAAGTTCGTAAGATCTGTCCAATCCGATGTGCCTTATTGTCCGAACTCATGCTCTTTTTTCCTAGGCCCCCATCTCACCGCGTTTTCCTAAGGTACATCGGTATCGGTCAAACTATAGTACGAGTTATTTTTAATATAGGGGCGCCTATGAAATGCTTGCCTACAGCGCTCCCAACGTTTGATCCGCCTCTGGTCTTATGCTATAGGAGCCCACTTCTTTTGTATACAAAAGAAGTGGGTTTCTATAGCATTTATCAAGGGCGTCGCCAAGGGAAGGCAGGGGGGGGCAGTTGCCCCCTCCCCCCCCCCCCCCTAGAGATCAAATGTAGCAAAGCAAAGCGGTAACGCTTCATGCTCTTGGCGTTCATATTTTTCTCCTTAATAATTAAATAATTAATTAATTGCCCCATTGACCCCCCTTAATCATAAGCTAGCGACGCCGTTGGCATTTATAGAAGTGGGCTGTAATAAAACAACAAAAATAAAAATTATCACATATATTTCTTAATATAGCACTTCATTTTTACAAGCAAAATTAATCTAATTTTACATAATACAGTTCGTAGCCATTACATTATCTCGTATAAAGATCAGCTTATTTGTTGAACCAAAGGCCTGACACAGACAAGTACACTTTTATCTTGTGTTATAGCCTGACCAAGAAAATAAAAAACCTGCTCTGGACGCGCCACATTAGCTATGGTTATAGCAACACTTGGTTGCTATGGTTATACTCACAATATCCAATAGCAACAAGGCACGGTTGACAATTGACATCACACTTTCACAGACAGCAATAAAAAATGACATCTTATGTTTATATATTCGATTGTTGCCACTTGAAGAAATTAGTTCCAATATTTTTCCGCAGTATGGCGAGGTTTTTTATTTTAAGGTGGGGCTATAAAAGTATTCTACATTACATCAATGTAGTCTCGACGTCACTTTAGGAATTTATTCAACATAGCGGGCGCCCGCGGTTTCACCCGCGTGGTTCCCGTTCCCGTGGGAATATCGAGATATCCTTTCTTTGCGGATGCCTACGTCATAACATCTACCTGCATGCCAAATTTCAGCCCGATCCGTCCAGTGGTTTGGCCTGTGCGTTGATATCTATCTATGTCAGTCAGCTTTGAGTTTTATATAAATAGATTATGTCAACTTTCTGTCATCTGTGGCTTATTAAACATGAAACTGTCAATAGTAAAACTAAGGCAGCCCGCCCACGTCGGATGATCAGTGTCCGACAGGGTTGGCCTGGATAATTATCGTGATAATTATCAAGATTATTATCGTTGATAATAACGAGTAACTGTTATTTTACAAACAAAACAAAATAATTTAAATCCAAATCGAAACGCATGTTTTTTCGTCACAATTTTAAACATGCATACAAACGAACGCCAAATATTATTCATCTACAGGGGAATTCCCCTCACTGTTATTTTTTTCGTGAACTAAAATTTGTGCACTGCGAAACTAAATAAAGAAAAACATTATGTATGCCTAGAAAACTTAATCCAATAAGGTCAAAGTTTGACTGCATTAAACTAAAAATAGTGGTAAAAAAACAAAAATACCTTTAATTTATATAATGTTATTCGATATGTGAGTTGGATAATTATCAGATAAGTATCGGATAATTATCAGATAATTATCGGATAGTTATCAGAAAAAATAATTATCTTGATAATTGCCAACCCTGGTGACCGACTTTTTGTAAGTGACAAATAGAACGTACTGATAGCAATGGAGCAACGCAAACTTCCTACAAAGTCGGTCAGAAATACCATAGAAATAAAGTCGGTCACAGATTGTCGGTCATACAAAAAGTCTGACGTGGGCGGGCTGATGATGATGATGACGATGATGGTCTACTTGACCCTCTTCTGCTGACGTTGACGGTATATGTCGTTGACGGGAGGAGCCACTCCCAGTTCATCATCATCAGAGTCCTCACCCGCTTTCCTTCGTCTCGACTAGAATGAAAAAAAAAAATTAAATACCAGTCCCAGTAATAGTGAACGCCTCGTTGGTCTAGTGGTTTAAGTACCGCGCCGAGATCTCGGGGTCCTGGGTTCAATTCCCGGGTCGAGCTAACTTTGTGTCGGTTTTTTCGGACACAGCTCGAGTTTGTGGTCACCAACCCGCATTTGGCAAGCGTGCTAGACTCCCATTCACGCTCAAATATTGTCCGAAGCAAAAGTCTACCCACGCAACTATTGGGCAGTTTCCGTTTACAATTGACATTAAACACTAACTGCCACGAGATAAGGTGTTAATTTGAACAAATGTGTTAATGTCATCTGTGTCAACGCCGCTCGGACGTTTTTTGAGGAATTTTTCTTAGAGTTTTGGTGTCTAGTTGTATATTGAACGTCATTGCTAGTAGTATATTAAAAAAGACCAGGGGCCTAGACAAAGTAACATTTTGACAGCGAACTTCGAATTGTATGAAGACAGGTGCCTTATACTCCTTAAAACGTAACATGATTAGAATGACAGCTGTCAAAGTGTTCTGGCTCTCTCGCTCGCTCTCAATAAACCTCTATCGATGTGTCTCACTCTACAAAAAAAATAATATCTTAGAGATGAGACACATCGATAGAGGTTTGTTGAGAGTAGGAATGGGGCTGTTGATCAGTGTAGCGAGCGTTTGGAGACGCCTATGTCCAGCAGAGGACTGCGACAGGCGGATGATGAGTGGTAAGTGTGGTGATTACCTTATTGGCGACCGTGGTGACTCCGTCGTCGTCAACGATCCAGTGGACTGATCTCGCCAAGTCGAAGAGTTTGGTGTCACAACCGTTCTCTTGCAGTGGGGCAGGCGCTACACACGGACAAACATACATTATACATGTAATAATAAAATATTGCAGGTAAGGCCGAATACATATAATTTCAGAAATATATATAAAAGTAGCGGTTACACCCGCGCGTAATTTCTTTATATTAATTATCCTTTAAAACCTTTAAAATAACTTTAATATTTACCCTTTAGGGTTTTTGTCTTATGACATTTTATGTTTGTATCAGGTATTTGTTTAAAATGATTTTCAAGTGAAAAAGAAACAAAATGGCGACAGTCCATACAAAAATCTTTATAGCCCTTTGCCAGTCTCAATTTTTTTTGTTTATATGATTATAATAATTAATGATATTATAATAAAAAAGATGTAGATAGGTTATGTCAGTACTGAAGTAAAGTCAAAAATTGTCCACGGCGTACGTATAGATCGACAAACATATCTGTTCCGGTGGCGGCGTCGCTACTGTCTTTTAGTACTGTCATTAAATATCGTTTTTGCATTGCAAAAACTGACATTTCACGTAGTTCCAATTTTGGCCACCGGAACAGATAAGTTTGTCGGTCTACCTATCAAACTGTCAATGTTTTCGTGAGACAGCTCAGGTATGCTAATTAGCTCAGTTTTCGGGTGCCACTTTTTTAGCTCAAGTAACCTATCTACCTATTTTATATTATAATATAATTGATTATAATTATTTTAATTTTATTTTTTTACCTGTGATTCACAATATAGAAATGAAATAAAAACTAGTATTTTGAGTGATACTCACGCTTATCAGGCAGCGATATCCTATTGAACAGATGCATGAGTCGGTCGACGGCTACGAACGGCCCGCGGAACGAAGATGGCGGCGGCATCAAAGTGCACAAGTGGGCCGCGGCTACTGGCATGGGGAACACGCCGCCTGCAGACAACACAAATAATAAATAACCTTGAATATCTGTACTAATACTGGCGGTCCCCCTAGCGGTTTTTCCCACGCGTAATTTCCTTTTTTAATTATCCCCCCCTTCCCCCATCCTATCTAAGATAGTTCCACAAGGTGCAATGCTTGGTCCCATAGAGAAATATTTAGTCTGTGCTTGGTCCAATATCATTAAAAATATACATCATTGACGAGCTGTTAACGTGGAAGCATACCATTTGTAAATATATAAATGTAAATAAACCTTTTTGGTACGTACCTTTCTGGCAGCTTAAAATTATTTTTATTAAAAAAAAAGGAGGAAAGAAAATAGCTTTTTGTTTGTGTCAAAATAAGATGTCTGTAAAAAATTTATCGCTAAAAATATATGGGGTCAGTTAGGGTAAGAGGAACACCGGTGGAAGAGGAACAAAACCATCATAACTCATAAACTACAGAGTTTAGCTGTATGTTCTACCAGTCGATAATTATCGACTATTATTATTATTTTATCGACTGGTAGAACATACAGCTAAACTCTGTAGTTTATGAGTTATGATGGTTTTGTTCCTCTTCCACCGGTGTTCCTCTTACCCTAACTGACCCTAAGTCAAAGTCTAAGCCATGTTTTTTATTTAATCAAATTAAGTTAAAGTCAAAGTTAAAGATTCTAAACACGAGCTATTATGATTATTACCTGGTATAGGGTGTTCTCCGGGTAGCGGGTTAACCTTAGGTTTGTACGGGATCATCTGATTTGTATCTGGACGGGCTATGTCCTTATTTGGGTCGTTATCTCTGAAAGAAACACAATCGTTAGTGATAACAGAAGTCGCTATAATGTCCTCCTAGCCGAGTTTCTAAATTCCATGTAGCCTAGGAAGTTAAACAACTACGAAATAATAATTTTAATGTAGTCCCAGTGTATCTCTGGATAATGCTCAGGTCAGAAATAAAAGATTTTGAAAAAAAAACCATTTCATTGACTACATATAAAAGAACACACGAAAAACGTATAGTCCACGCAGGCAAAGCCACGGGCAGAAGGCTAGTTTTAAATATAATCCGAAATAATAAATTAACAGTTTAGAAAGTACTTCAAGTGTGTGTACGTGCGCGTTTGGTGTGTGTGTGTGTGTCTCTGTTGTGTGTGTGTGGTCTCTGTTGTGTGTGTGTGTTCTCTGTTGGGTGTGTGTGTCTCTGGTGTGTGTGTGTGTGTCTCTCTCTCTCTCTCTGGTGTGTGTGTGTGTCCTCTGTTGTGTGTGTGTCTCTCTCTCTCTCTCTGGTGTGTGTGTGTGTCCTCTGTTGTGTGTGTGTTCTCTGTTGTGTGTGTATGTGTGTGTGTGTCTGTTGTGTGTGTGTGTTACTTACTTCTGTCCCAATATGACGGCGGCGAGCTCTGGCGATATTCCCGCGAGCGGCCCTCCCAACGCCCACGATTTGTTTGACATTGAAGCTACCTGCGAATATATTTATTATCTCTTAAGTTATACATACACGCTTGAAAGAGCACATATGGATTTTTCTGTGTGGGTATATATCACTGGCTCAGCAGTGACGGAAAACATTTTTAATGTCAGAGGCGGCAAGCGAGCCAGCGGGTCGCCTGATGGTAAGCAATCAGCGCCGCCCATGGACATCTGCAACACCAGAGGGAGCGCTGATGCGTTGCCGGCCTATGGGGTATGGGGGTGTCATCGTGAGGAAACCTGTAAAGTTGAATAGCTGTGTAGCCACGATCCAATTGGTCTGGTTCCCTGTCAAGGGTTACGGAGGTCAGACGGCAGTCGCTGCAATGTAATAACTGGACTTGCCAAGTCCTGGATCATGGTGCTAACGTACCCTGAGTAGTTCAGGAAAAAACGCTAAAGCTCAGAGAAAGAAAGAGATATTATTTATGTACATTGGGGGTAGGGCTTTTTCAAAATCCGACTGGCTAGCACAGGTGAAATCTGCCGCCATAACAGCTTTGGCTGTGTTCCGGCAATATTAATGTGGGAGCCAGTACACTTGAAATCAAAGGCTCGAAGATCAGATGAGCCTACAATTCAGCACATTGCACATTGAGCGACGCTTCGTGATGAAGTGACTCTCAATGGAATAGGCCGCAGTGACCGCTTACCATCAGGTGGGCTGCGTGTCTGTCTGCCTGTCTGCCAACTGATGTGGTATAAAAAAAATATTACAAACCTCTGTGTAGCCAATGGATTTCAGTTCGGCGATGGTACAAGGGTACAAGTCCAAGAATTTGTACCGATCGACTAGCTGGGCTGTCTCCTTCCCTTCGAATTCTTTGATCTGGAATAAAAAACATAGCATGAAAACATGTAAAAAACGACGTTACCTCTTGGAAATGAAGGTAACTTAAATTGAATAGGTAACGTTCCCAATGTATCCAGTAACGATTCTTTTAAGTAACTTTGGAAAGATTACTCGGGGTAACGTTACAAAACCCAGTTTCACTAGTCGTCCAACCGACTTTAGGTCTCTCTTGTCGGGTATCCGGGGATGGGCTGGTCCCATTTGCGCAAAAAGATTAAACCGGGGGTTAAGTGGGTAGTGGGGTTATAGTAGGTAGTGGAGTGTTTAGTGGGTTGTTTAGTAGGAAGAGGCGTGTTCAGTGGGTAGTGCGGTGTTTTAGTGGGGTATTTAGTGGGTAGTAGGGTGTTAGTGGGAGGGTTTATTGGGTAATGGGGTAGGTGGTGCGGGTGTAGTGGGACGTAGAGGTTTAGCTGGTAGAAGGGGTTTAGTGAGTAGTAGGGGGTTTGATGGGTAATGTGGGTTTTAGTGGGTAGTGGAGTTGTGTACCTTCTCGAGCACCGCCTGCCGGCGCTTCTCGACCTTGACGATGGAGACCAGGTCGCCGATGTTGGACTCGAACTCCAGGAACCTGTTCCAGATGTCCACCGAGCTCTCGGGCTTGAGGCTGCCCGACGACAGGACGCGCTCGAACAGCACGCGGGTGTTGTTGTCCTCTGAGGAACAAAGATACAAATAAATAAATAGATTAAAAAGTAAAGTACACGACCCGGCAAAAATCTTGAACTCGGAAGGAGATTGCGCAAAACGCGAATTTTAAGTCGACTGATGGTCAAGAAGTTTGCCGGCTTCTATACCAGCCTATTGATGTCCCACTGCGTGGCAAAGACTTTCATCTTTGAAATTAGTTATGGTTACAATAATGGGTACTAGCTCAATGAGTGTTCGTTGGTGCGAACATTGCGTTTATTGCGCCCATGTGGCATCCGCTGTGTGGCAATGTGGCACGTGGCGCCATTCTGCTGGAACCACATGTCGTCTAGGTCCATATGGTTCAATTTGGGCCATAAGAAATTGGTTATCATCGTTCTGTAGCGCTCACCGTTGACGGTGGTTTGCACTTTTTTGATAACAAAGTTTTACCACTTGCACGCGCTGTTCAGTCGTGTAACTTGCCATGGTGATTTGGCATGGGTCGCTGAATGATGGACGGAAGATTTGACAAATGTCACCGGGACAGGATGGCCGCCACGGGCCGCCAAAATCTACCCGTCCTTATTGAAAAACCCTATAAAAAAGACGTACCGTTGAGATGCGACAGGTAGTCGATGTAGCAGAGCACGTACTCGGGCACGTGCGGGAACTTCTTCAGGCCGAGCTCGAAGATGCGGAACGCGATGTTCTTTATAAAAGACGTACCGTTGAGATGCGACAGGTAGTCGATGTAGCAGAGCACGTACTCGGGCACGTGCGGGAACTTCTTCAGGCCGAGCTCGAAGATGCGGAACGCGATGTTCTTTATAAAAGACGTACCGTTGAGATGCGACAGGTAGTCGATGTAGCAGAGCACGTACTCGGGCACGTGCGGGAACTTCTTCAGGCCGAGCTCGAAGATGCGGAACGCGATGTTCTTTATAAAAGACGTACCGTTGAGATGCGACAGGTAGTCGATGTAGCAGAGCACGTACTCGGGCACGTGCGGGAACTTCTTCAGGCCGAGCTCGAAGATGCGGAACGCGATGTTCTTGTCCTTCGAGCAGTAGTACTCCATCAGCGCCGCCGCGACGAACACGTGGTACCGGGACCTGCGGGGAACAGTCATTATTAGTAACTTAAGAAATTATTAATATGTTGTCAAATAAAAGGCTATGTTCTTGACTCTTTTGTAGCAAATCAAAATATGAAACGTTATTTTCTACCCTACCAAAAAAAAAAAAATTAAAATTAGTAAATTGATTTTTTTCTCTGTTTTGCACTGCCCTTTTTTCTGTTCAAACTATTTTCATACTTTCCTCTATCCTAAGGTTGGTTGACTGGAAGAGATCGCTATTAGAGATAAGTCCGTATGTATTGTTCAGCTTTATTGTTATATATTTTTCCTATACTGTATATCTATTGCAAAAGCGCTGTCCGCATTGACGCCACTGTGGTATACAGTGGCGGGGCAAGACCAAATTTTGATGTGGGCAAGATATATTTTGCGAGGCCCCCTGATGGATGACACAAGAGGATGGATTTATTTTTATTTCTAAGTTCTCATACTTCTCATACAATGAAACGCAACACTTATTCTCACATCGAAATCTGTTGGAAATACACTCACCGGCAATGAAACTTGGGAACTGGGCTTTTTTCATACAAACATGGTCATTTTAGCGGCTCATAGATAGAAAACTATTTGCAGCTGTGCAATGATTATAACGTCAATGGAGAGGCCAAACGCCCAATTTTTCAAGTTTCAAAAATTGCCAAAAACCGCTCAATTTTCGCTGACGCTAAAGTGACCATGTTTGTATGAAAAAAGCCCAGTTGCCAAGTTTCATTGCCGGTGAGTATACATTAAAATATTAGGCACATGCGTCGTCGCATGATTGCATGACTGCATGTGCTTAGAAGCACGAACATAGATGGAGCAAACAGAATGAGAAATCCCCAGCTAGTTTCGTCAATGAATGCTCACAAGGGGAGTGTGGATGGAAAAGTCGAAAGCAGAAACTTTGACTTAGGAACTTCGTTTGGACTAGTTAATAGATAAACATACTAAAAGTCCTTTCCCCTCCGAGGTGAGCCCGAGGTGGGGTGGGGCACGAAGAAGGTCCCGTTGTTTGGTTTTTGCTTACTTCTCGAAAAAGGTGTTTCGTACGAAATTTTACTGTACTACATAATAAAAGCTAATTAAATTCTCTACAACTTTGTCTTTTACACTTTGTATCTTTTTCCAATCATTGCCTAGCTATGAGCTTCTAAAAGTGGTCGATTTTGAAAAATGTGTTCTACACTCTTACATTTTCTGGCATTTAATTGTTCTCAGCTGCTACCGTAGATTTCAAGATTCATAAATAATTAAAAAAATATTTCTCCTATGCATGAATAAATGGATTACTTAACCACTCGCCTCCTCTTTGGGCATGACGGGCCTGGTTGTGGTTCCTTAACTTTTGCCTCTTCTTTCTCGTCATCGGTCAAATCGTTAGCAGATGATGGAACGTAAGCTACTACTTCTGCTTCATCATCCCCATCATCGTTGTCCTCCAACATGAAAATGCTTTTCGTGCAGCTTCCGTTGCAATTGTGGCAAATGGTAGAGCACAGCATAGAATGGAAGCCTTCCTACACCCACATCTAGCACTACTACAATCAGTAGTGCACCGGCAAAATATCATCTTCAATATTTCTTTTGGTGCAGCTGGTTCTTTAGTTGGGACAGGAACCAAGAGGTTGCTTTCATTCCGTTTCCATCCCCATAGTTCAGGACAAAGGTCTTGTCCAAACCAAGCCTGTACCTGATGGTTCGGAAAGAGTGCTCCAACGCTGCTCCCTCAGTTGGTGGAAGGGAGGAAATGTCTGGTTTGGACATTTGATACTGACTGGATGGTTTCGCTCCATACTTACAACCTTAAAAAGCTTAAGTTTTCATTTTTTCTTATGTCAGCATGCGATGAAGTGGGGTTCGAAAACACCTCTGCGGCTTGACGGATATCAGGTTTTTTCAAGTACAGTTTACAAAAACCAACTTTGCTTCTCCGAACTGCAGCAGAAGTGGTGTCGCATCCCGTGAGGGCGTGTAGAAATAATATGTCTTTCAGGCCTAGCTGTTGCAATTCCTGACTTGAATAATAGGTGGTAGGTACTTTACCTCTACTAGGCTTGACAAAGATAATATCATGGTCAGGTGGAGTCCTTGCTATAAGCAGAACTACCAAGTCAACATCTTTTCCAATGATCGTTTTGTCATTTGGCACTTGCCCTGATACTGCAGCCCGCAATTCTGTAATGGAGAACTGACAGTCACTGTTAGTCTCCATGTGCTTATAAATTTCATTCATGGCTCTAGTTATGTGCAGTCATTGCCCATGGTCCACCTCCATAGCAGTGACATCCGAGCGGTCTGAGTCCTCCAGAAAAAAAAACCACACTTTTGAAAATTTACTACTTTTAGAAATCTTTGCTTTTAGAAGCTCATAGCTAGGCAACGATTGGCGATAGGATATATACAAAGTGCAAAAGACAAAGTTGTAGAGAATTTAATGAGCTTTTATTATGTAGTACAACAAAATTTCGTACAAAGCACCGTTTTCGAGAAGTAAGCAAAAAACATGTGCCCCCTCCCCTCGGGCTCACCTCGGAGGGGTAAGGATTTTTAGTGTGTTTATCTCCTAACTAGTCCAAACAAAGTTCCTAAGTCAAAGTTTCTGCTTTCGACTTTTCTATCCACACTCCCCTTGTGAGCATTCATTGACCAAACTAGCTGGGGATTTCCCATTCTGTTTGCCCCATCTATGTTCGCGCTTTCACTTTTCCATCCACAAATTATTCGTTGACTAGGCTAAGCGGGCGAAGCAAGGATTCCCCGCGTCATTCACCACCCGAAACGCCAGCAAATGTTGCCAGATTAGATTTTTTTTAAACGAATGTGGTAGGTTAGTATTGCCAGATACTTGCTAGCCGGTTTTTTTATTATTTATTGCTAGATGCTAGATTAGCGTTCACGGGCTTTCGAGGCGCGAGGCCCCTTGGACCGCGAGGCCGTGGGCGGTGGCCCACGTCGCCCACGCCTTCCGCCGCCTCTGGTGGTATACAGTTTCACTATTAATATCCTACCTGGGGTCCTCCCTAGCCCGCTTGAAGACCGTCCTAGCAGACTTAATGCCTTCTGCGCGCCGAGCAAACTTCATATACTGCACGTAAGCCAGTGTGGGGTCGATATCTTCCATGTCTAGGTAACGGGTGTACACTTGATGTACCTGTGTGGGATAAGCGAAACAGGGATATTATTGTACCAAATAAAAGTTGGAGGCAACTGTTTTACAAAAACATATAAAATTAGTCTTGGACGTATTTAGAGAAGGAATAATAATGATGAACACAAAATTTTACTGTCACACACATCAGGAATTGGAATAGACACGGTTTCATTAATATACAAAATAAATAAAATAGGGCCTAAAATACTTCCCTGTGAGACGCCAAATTGAATTTGTTCAAACGAGCTTGCATAGTCATCAATTCGTACACAATGCTGTCTCTCTGTCAAACAGGTAGCTATTTAAACAATCTTATTCAAAACCCCCGGATTCCAAATACCTCTAACTTTTTAAGTATTTTAATATGGGGATTGAAACAGTATCAAAAGCCTCTGCCAGATCTAAAAACATCGATACAGTTCCGATCTTAACTTTGGTAGACCTAATAAATGCAGCATAAAAATACCTTAGCGTAGTGCAGTCTGCTCTCCTCGTAGTCAGCGTGAGCGAAGTGGAGCAGCGTGGAGCGCTTGAGCGGTCCGCCCGTCGCGCGCTCGTACACGCCGCCCGCCTCCTCCGAGAACACGCGCGCCGCGTTCGAGTCCTGGGCCGGGCAGACACGTGATTACAACTAATACAAGTGGAATAAATAAATAAATAATAAACATGTCTCCGTTTTACAGTACCGTTTTATCGTGTACGTTTTTTTCGTCGATGGCGTATGTATTACTGTATTCAGAATACCGTGCCATGTGTAAAGACAACTACATACGCCATCGACGAAAAAAAAAACGTACACGATAAAACGGAACAGTAAAACGGAGACATATGTGAACCGGGCGTTACACCACTGCACCCGACAAAGGATTATGTCCAACTCCCCAGGGACCCATCTAGGTATACTCGGTCGGCGGTCGGCGGACAGGCACGAAGTCCACCTGATGGTAAGCGGTCACTACAGCCTGTTCCATTGAGGGACACTTCATCAGTGCTGCCACACACTAGGCTCACCTGATCTTCGAGCCTCGACAGCTTCTCCATTAATTTTGCCGGAACACAGCTAGAGTTGTTACGGCAACAGATTTCACCTGTGGTTGGTAGCTACAGCTAGCCAGTCCGGTTCTGAAGTCCTTTAAAAGGATTTTTTATGAACTTAATGCTGCAGACATTTCACGCCATCTCTTTTGCAGACTGTCTAGCAGTCTGGTTCGCTGTTCTCTAATACGGATGCACCCCCTGCAATTGTATCTTAGGCCTCACTCACCCCCTTTTCCTGCAGCAGCTTGGCGGAATGGTCGAGGAACTGCGCGGCCTGGTGCCACACGTCCGGGTGGTGCGCCAGGCACAGCAGGCCTTGCTCGATGGCGAACATGACCCGACGGGCCACTAGGGCCGTGTCTTCTGAACGAAGTGGGTTTGAACGCTCCCATGCTATGTACTTCTTCCATAGCTCCACCTGTGGGATGAGAATAAATATTATTAGTTTATCTCTTCTTCTCTTACACTAACTCACGCTTAGTAAGAAAGAGAAGCAGACTCAGAGGCTTCTCTCTGACACAGGAGTACAGTAACTCCTCACTTTGTCACACTTTTGTTTGTCACTCTTACTCAGCTTCTCTTTAACTCATACTCTGCTTCTTTCACACACACTCTCTAATGCTCTCTGTTTCTCATTATCTCCCAGTATCTACCTCACTCTCCTTTTTTTTAAATATCTCCCTCGGCTACCTACACTCTTGTACACCCTTTTCATTTCTTACTCTATTACTCCATCTCACTTTGTTTCCTTCTCCATATCACTATCCCTCTTACTCTCACTTATTCTTACTCTAACTTCTGATATGTAGTATGAGAGAGAAAACTATAGTCATCTTTCTTTCTTGCACTTCATCTCACACTCTCTCTCCTTCATAGTAAGTATCTAACCTGCTTCATCTCCTCTCGGTCTACAGTAGGCGGCGTGGCGGGCATGTTCCGGTTCAAGCCACGGGTCACTGTTTCCAACTCTTTGGCTACGCGTCGAGCGTTCATATACTCGCGGGATCGCTCCATTGCCATTCGCTCCGCTGGTTAGGGGGGGATAAGGAACAAATTATCAATAATTAAATTAAAAAATGGCAAAAATATATAATTTTTTTGAGAGTAGTGAAACAAAATGGGGTTGCTCGTCTGAACAAGCATCTCCACCTTACAGAAGACCACAATGAATGTATTTTTCTGCCGCTAAGTAAGATCTTTAGAGAGGTTTTGGCAGTGGGAAGATTCATTTTTTTTGCGTACATTTGTTATATTTTCCCTTCGAATGACACAGCTAACGAAACGGTGCTGTGCTTAAAGTTTCCAAGGCTATATATTTATTCATTTATTTGTTAGATATTAATTCTTAATAAATGAAATATTAATTTCTTTATTTATTATACCTTATCAGGCGTACAAAAAAAAAAAGTTATATGCAAAACTTGAAAGAAATACAAAAAAAAACTTTACATCCATTTCTTGTTTTCCTGATCTCTGCATAATCTACAAAGGACAATGCTCATCTAGTATGAAAAAAAAACCCAGGTTGGAATCAAATGAAAAGTATCTCCAATTATTGGTAATAATATGCAATTAAATATTCCATAGGGGGCATCATCGAAATCAGTGGCGGTATGTGTGAAATTGCTATTCAACTTTTTCAGGGGTCACATAAAGTATCAGTTAAAGGGAGCAGTAAAGAGATACAGTTGCGGTTTAAGAGTGTATAAAATGGCTATATCTAACATAATTATATTATTTAATTGTATATTATTATTATTATTCAATAAAATAAAGCGTACCAGTTTGTTTGTTTTTGTAAACACGCTAATCTCAGAAACTACAAGACCGATTTTAAAAATTCTTTCACCAATGGGAAGCTACATAGTTACTGAATAATACGTGCAAAATTTTTTTTTTATATTTTTATAAAAAAAAAATTTTTTTTTTGCACTTATTCAGTAAAGTTGTAGCTTTCCATTGGTGAAAGAATTTTTAGAATCGGTCTTGTAGTTCCTGAGATAAGGGCGTTTCCAAAAACAAAAAAACTGTTTCGCTTTATTATATTAAATAATAATAATTATACACAACTATATAAAATAATTATGTTATATATTGCCATTTTATACACTTTTAAACCGCAACTGTATCTGTTTACTGCTCCCTTTAACTGATACTTTATTTGACCCCTGAAAAATCTGAATAGCAATTTCACACATACCGCCATTGATTTCGATGATGCCCCCTATGGAATATTTAATTACATATTATTACCAATAATTGGAGATACTTTTCATTTGATTCCAACCTGGGTTTTTTTTGAGCATTGTTCTTTACTGGACCAACTTCAACTGCTGATTTGACTTACCAATAATCGTGTTGATGCTTTGCTCAAAGGCTATATAATCCTTCCACAGCGTCTCAATTCCAATAATTGGAGTTATCACAGCTCTTTGGTACACCTGAAAAAGAAGAGTTGTGGAAGGTACAGTCACGGGCATTCACTCTTTCAAATATGAACCTTATCGTAATCACATAAGACCTCATACATACTTTAATACAATTGGCGGATTAAATACCACAAGGCATTCTCTCCCACTGGACGTAATAGGAAGTGGAAATATCTTTGAATTTATCTATTTATCACAATACCGTACCTTCCTAACAGCAGATATCTTCTGGTTCTCAGCATAAGATCCCACGGCGTCCACACTCTTCAGAAACGTCACATAATCATTCCAGATGGGGTAGGCATGGATGTCCAGGCCGATTTTGTCGAGGGCAAAGTCATACGCTTGGGCCATTTTTTCTCTGAAAATTATTTAGTAATGTTAAACGTCATTAGCCTTACGCATGACTTATATAAATGGAGCTTATATTCCCGCAGGGGTAGGCAGAGATTAAATCTTTGCATTTGTTACTACCATCTTGCCTGGCTTAGAATGGAATGTCCTTCTTCTTTCCCTTGCCAAAGATTCCCATGTGACGAGCCATTTGGTGTAACGGTCGAGAAGTCGGCTATTACACCAGAGGTCGCGGGTTCGATCCCCGCACAGTACTAACATTTGTGTGCATGAACAATATGTCTGTTTTTATCGGTCTGGGTGTTTTGTATGTACAGTCAACAGCACATCACGGTATACACTTGCAGTTCGATAATAGCGCTTATGCCCCCGACATAAGAGCGGTACAAAGTCCAAAGTGTTACGTCTGACGTGCTTTTGACTGTACATAATATAATATGTATGATGTATGTATTTACGCAAGAAATTCTAATATATTGCGTACTTTTAAAAATATTTACGTTTCAGTACTGGCATCAGATAGGTAGTTGTAATAAGAACCCGAGTATATTTTTCTGGCGACCAAAACGTCGTAAGCGCCATGCAAAGCAAGGCGCTTACGCGTTTTGTTCGAAATGCCTATCTCATAGATCTTGAATGAGTTGTTGCCGTAACCATGGTAACGGCAACAAAGCGTCGCGCAAAAATTTTGTTTGGGGTGTCGGTTCTATACGCTAGTAATTGTATTTCAATATAAGAACCATGCTGTGTCCAATATTTTTAATTACTCAGGCCTATTATCCTACTTTCTAAATAAACAAATTTTGCATTAAATGCTACTTACTTGTAAGTTGGTAGCATGCATTTTGTCTCTTTCACGTAGTTGAGATACAGCCTCCAGAGCTCGATGTTGAGGATCTTCATCAGGCATCTTTGGAACAGCTGTTAACCATCACATTAGTATTAAATTAGTTATTATAATAATAATGTATTCCTAGCTGAGTCTTTGGGTACGGTGGCCGATCTTTTTTATCGACCAACTACCTACGCAGGTTACATTATAGTCAGAGCGCAAGCAGATGCACCCTTTTTCGTAGGAGAATTTATGCACCATAACCGCAGGCTAGCTACCTGCGGCCGTGTGTGGGACTCGAGACTAAAGCGTCCACTACCCACTAAACTCCCCTGGTTTTACCTTCACACCTGATTGGGACGAGCCGGTGCCAGCCTTGTAGCTATTGACCAGCCTATCCCCGGGTACCCCGACTTGAGAGGCCTCAAGTCAGGGTGGCGCTTAGGGAGGGCCACCAGAGAAACTAAGTGACCCTCAGACTTAGCTCGGGCGACCTGTGCAATGCGGGCGTTGGGTAGCTACCAGCACCCTATTTCCTCACGCTCAAAACATGGCGGGACAAGTATGACACGACTGAAGAGAGATCAGGCGCAGGACCAACGGCTTAACGTGCTTTCCGAGGCACGGGAGTGTTTTTACACTGCCAACTTTCAGACTCCGGATAGTGAGTGATTAAGTATTCTGAACAGTTTTGTGTCTTATGTCGGATCCAAATCACCAGAGAGTATGGAATCAGCCCTGCTGTGTTAAGGCGCATTCTCTATTCCTTCACTCTTCATTTCCGAGTACCTAACTTATTTGATAACGGTGAATCTAAGCCCTATGCACTGAGCTCTATGATAATACGCTCAGCGTATGCCCTGAGTAAACATTTCTTTTTTACAGAGATCTTTGAATGGGCTCATTTTTGGGCTTGAGCGCAAACTCGTGGAATAAAAAAAAATCTTAATCAACCTATTTCTTTAATGTTTTTTCCTCGATACGTATAGGTACCTATGTATTTTCTTTTATTATGTGATGGGAAATATTGAATAATTAGACAAATAAAAACCTTTCCTGAATAAAGAGACAAATAAGGTTATTAATTTAACAAAATATATCACTTACCTTTTGGTCCAGGATTTTCCTTTCAAAATATTTGTAATTTTCATTCTATAGCTTATTTCTTTGGAGCTGTAGAGAGCAATACAGCTCAAGATTGTTTTTTTATAATTTACAATACTTTATTTAATTAGAAAGTTAGCTAGAGAAATACCATCATCAGTGTAACAAAATAAATAGGTAACAAGAAATTATTGGGGCAGTTACATGTGTAAGGCACTAGGATACTAGGATATATTGTGGGGTACTAGGATATCATATTGATTATAGGGAAAGTAGGTTTTAGGATATGTCAGATCTAGAAAATGTGGGCACTAGGACGCGTGTACTCTATTGGGGCGCTAGGCTAAGTGGGGGACTAGCATTGGGGCACTAGGTTACATAAGGGAAAGATTGGGCAGTAGGATACGTGTGGCACTAAGATTGGGCAGTAGGATACGTGGGGCACTAAGATTGGGCAGTAGGATAAGCGGGGCACTAAGATTGGGCAGTAGGATACGTGGGGCACTAAGATTGGGCAGTAGGATAAGCGGGGCACTAAGATTGGGCAGTAGGATAGGTAGGGCACTAAGATTGGACAGTAGGATACATGGGGCACCAAAATTGGGCAGTTGGATAGGTGGGGCACTAAGATTGGGCAGTAGGATAGGTGGGGCACTAAGATTGGGCAGTAGGATAGGTGACGCACTGAGATTGGTCAGTGGGATACGTGGGGCACTAAGATTGGGCAGTAGGATACGTGGGGCACTAAGATTGGGCAGTAGGATAGGTGGGGCACTAAGATTGGGCAGTAGGATAGGTGACGCACTGAGATTGGTCAGTGGGATACGTGGGGCACTAAGATTGGGCAGTAGGATACGTGGGGCACTAAGATTGGGCAGAGTAGGATAGGTGGGGCACTAAGATTGGGCAGTAGGATACGTGGGGCACTTAGATTGGGCAGTAGGATAGGTGGGGCACTAAAATTGGGCAGTAGGATAGGTGGGGCACTAAGATTGGGCAGTAGGATACGTGGGGCACTAAGATTGGGCAGTAGGATACGTGGGGCACTAAGATTGGGCAGTAGGATAGGTGGGGGACTAAGATTGGGCAGTAGGATAAGTGGGGCACTAAGATTGAGCAGTAGGATACGTAGAGCACTAAGATTGGGCAGTAGGATACGTGGGGCACTAAGATTGGGCAGTAGGATAGGCGAGGCACTAAGATTGGGCAGTAGGAAACGTGGGGCACTAAGATTGGGCAGTAGGATACATGGGACACTAAGATTGAGCAGAGTAGGATAGGTAGGGCACTGAGATTGAGCACTAGGATTTGTGGGACACTAACTGTCATAGGATTTCTGTGAGTGAATCACTCAATATGATGGAGCTCTAGTTTTGTAAAAACATTGCGATATAAGCACTTGTAGGGGTTCATTCCTGTTCTACTATGGATGACAATACTTCCTGTTGTGAAGTTCTTGAAATAGGGGAAATCATGAGAATATTCGTTATAAAAACTAATATTGTAGGGACATTTAAATTAACTTTGGGAAGTTTTATTACTTGTATAGATATAGATAAATGCTACATAAAATAATTGATTTGACCAAAAGGGGTTTATTACTAGGGATTACATGTCGAAAGTGACCTTACTCAACAAACCATTATTTGTTTTTTAATTTAATTTTCTAAGGTTTGTTAAATAAAGTCGCCTCCAACATGTCTGAACACACAGACCCTAACCGAAAAAAAAGATATAATTGATATTCGTCCTCTTTATTTCAACTTACTTCTATTTCTTACATCTAATGTTTTTCTGTCTTGCCGACAATCATTTTCTGTTACGCACCCAAGGCACTTATACTTATTGCATGTTTGTACTAATAATATCACAGATAACTTTATTGTACCAAGCTTAAAATTAACCCATAATACTAACCTTTTCAACTTTTTCAAAATTCCTCGCCTTCATCTGTAAAAAACGATATATTTGTTGTAGTTAATATAATTTATCAATTTAGACTAGGCTACACATATACACAGAGGAAACAAATACGAAGGGTTCATCTATGCAATTTTTTATATGTTGAAATTAGACAAACAAACCATGATAAGTACCTAATCAATACTGCCCATGAAGAGCTGCATCACATATACACTTTTTTTCAAAGGATGGCATGTGGTTTCATTGGTTTGGAAACATGGCTGCCTGAAGTTGATTCTATAGGGTTGTTGTAAGTGGCACGAAGTGTCTTCGGAATCACTGTCTGCTTTGAAACAGTATGGTCTCAACTCATAATCATTTTAAACCAGTTTTTTATTGGGCAATACTCACTTAGTAATTGCTTTGTGCCATACGACAACTTTATACCAAGAAGCATTGGTATAATTTATTTTGTCATCATCAAAGGTGGCAAGCATTGGGAAAATCCTATGTCCAGCAGTGGACAGACTGATGTTGTGACAATGAGACAGTATTGAGGTAGAAATGCATAAAAACTTAAGTGGAAGCCCAAGAACTGATGTGATAATTAAAAATGTGATATTTAAAAAATCTGTACCTCCTGCTCGATATAAATCTTCCAGTATCGGCCTGTGGTAGGAAACGCAGCGATCAGCTTCTCATACATAGACCGCACGTCGTTAATAGGCCTAGTTTGAGCCTCCCTGATCAAGAGAGACCACGAATCAACATCGTAAACGTTCGCTTCAACTGCTCGCTGGGCACGGCTTAGACGCTCGTTTCCCCAATCCTAGAAGTAGAATTATGGTATAATAGTCACGAAAAACCACTGAGATCACTGCTGAAAGAGGTATTTTACTTACAATTTCGGCATTTTCTTCCGGAGGAGTAACGGTAGCCATTGTGTATGCGGTTTTTAAAGGTTAGATTGTCGTAGCGAATTAAATGTCTACTTATCGTTCGGTATTGGGAAGTTAAAGTTTCCAATTAATATTTAAAGATAAACAACACAGTAAATAAAACGTTTTACCGTAATTATGGAAATTAATTAAACAACACAAAACAATGACTATCGCGTCAACGCCATTTTACACCCTTTATCTATGCCCCTAAAGCCCGCTCCACACTTAGCCCGCGAATCGCGCGCGAACGCCGCGAAAGGGCGCGAACGCTAAGTGTGGAGCCGTTTCGCATATTCTTCGCGGTTTCGCGCTTTGTTCCCCAATTTTTGTCGGTTTTTTGGTCCGCGTCAAAGGGAGCGCGAAGCGCGAACGCGACGCGAACGTGCATGACTCCACACTCGCAGTCCGCGACGGTCAGTATCTATACTAATATTATAAAGAGGAAAGATTTGAATGTTTGTTTGTTTGTTTGAATTGAATAGGCTCCGAAACTACTGAACCGATTTGAATAATTCTTTCACTGTTGGATAGCTACACTATCCCCGGTGAACATAGGGTACTTTTGATCCCGGAAATGTGGGGGGAAGGGGGGGGGGATATTTGAAAAAAGAAATTACGCGCGGGTGAAACCGCGGGCGGAAGGCTAGTTGTTCATAAAGAGTTACTTATTAAGGGGGAATAGAGTCATCAGCTTTATCGCCGATCAGCGCCATCACGTGAAACCGGAAGTAATTAATTTTTTCTATATTTCATAATTAAAGTACGCTAACGCGCATATTGTTAGGGACGCAGCAACAGCTACTTCGACGTCCATTTCATTCAAAGTTGCGAACTTAACTGTGAAAATACCGCGAACCATTGCGAGTGTGGAGTCATTGTTGAATTCGCGGCAAGTTCGCGGCGCGAATTCGCGCCGTGATTCGCGGGCTAAGTGTAGAGCGGGCTTAAGTCTATGCCCATACAGCAGGCCAGAGTTGCCAGAAAAATAAATAGAAATCAAATCATTTTTTTTAATATTATAAAAAATAAGAATAAAATAAATTAAAAAATTACTTAACAAAAATAAAATGTTTAAAGGTAAATTGAAAAAAATAAACTTACAATTTATGTATAGTACAAATAAAATAAAAAGCTTTAAGCTTGCATTTTGTTTGTGTGTCTCCTTTTTCCTTGACCGTTTTAGAACGAGGGGCATCCTCCTTGACAATCTCTGAGACTGACAGACATTTGTCACATTTGTTTTGTTTGACAATTCGAAAAAGCGGCATCGTTCGTTCATTACTTTTTCTACGCTTCAAAAATACATCTAAAATCGAATAACAATGTTATTCTACTCGTTTTTCAAGTCTCTAGTGGGTAAAGATGTGGTCGTGGAACTTAAAAACGACCTCAGTATATGCGGAACATTGCATTCTGTTGACCAGTACTTGAATATTAAGTTGTCGGATATTAGCGTTATTGATCCTGATAAATATCCTCATATGTTGTCTGTGAAGAATTGTTTTATTCGTGGATCAGTGGTACGATACGTGCAGCTCCCCGCAGACGAGGTTGACACGCAGTTACTCCAAGATGCGGCGCGAAAAGAAGCTACAGTTTCAACAAGATAATCCTAACCTCAAAATGTTCTTGGTTTATAAGTTCTGTTGTTTCGTGGACTGAGTGTGCGTGTAAATACTAATTTAAGTGAAAGTTTCGCAATAAAATTTTGATATTATATTCATCTTTCAGTTACACACTATTTACTGAACAGATAAATTTTTTTTTAGTTAATACAGCACTCACTTAAAACTTAATTCTAAGAATAACAAAAACTAAAGAATAGAATAAACATTTTACTGTCTTTCCTTTAGTACTTATATAATTAAAACACCATAGAAATCGAAACAATCTACATTAATTAAATATTTAATTTTTTTATAATGATGTGCCATGTATCTCCAAGAACTTTGTTGAATACTTAGAGCAAAAATAAAATCTTCACAGCTGCTATCTGAAAGAAGCAGCATTTAACTTTAATTTTTGTACTAGCTGATAGCATAGTTCTAAGAATAAAATGTAAATTGATTTGATTTGAACAAAAGCTATAAGCAAGCAGTCTAGTAATTTAGTAATTTCTTGTTACCTATAGTAAAGTTCTGTGCATATGTACTACAAAGACTATAATAATATTTCCATACTGGTTCGAAATAAAATTTGGAAATTGACCGACCCCACTAACTCAGGCTTGTTGTACCAGTGCCTGTCTGATCTGCATGGATGGACCAATATCAATTATGGTGACCGGTTTCCTACAATTTAAATGCATCTTTAGAGTAAATATTTGCAGCTCAAAGAAAGCAGATATGACAGTTTTTTGAGTTAGTCTGTTTTTAAAAAGGATTTTAACAAAACATAAAGTTTATAAAAAATCAATACTGTTTTCAGTTTTTTACATTAAACCAATGACATTTTCGATTAAGTGAAAAGGAACGCATTTTGTGCGCCGTGTAAACATATTTCTACTATTTTAGTAGTATTTATTTACCTTTTAACTAAATTTCCCTTACAACAATGTGTCTGAAAATTATAATGGGCGAAATCAATTTGGATGAAATAAGGTTTGTACAAACTTAATTTCAGATACTGCGAGTGAAGATTTTGATCTTGGTAAATAAGACGATACATGAAGTCGCGGTGAAGAACGGTCTGTATGAGACTTAAGCCGTAAATAAAAAGTAATACACACTTAAGTTTCGACTTTTAGCGCGTTATTTTATTTATACAGCTATACATTATTAATTCAATTGCAATGAATCACCGACTCAAACAAAATATTAATAGCACACATTCAAAGGTACTCTTTATTTTCTAACCCTCGTTTGACAGTAATCTGACAGTTCTGACACGCACGCCACGCGATCAAATAGAGATTATAGTAGACCGATAAACTTATCTGTTCCGGTGGCCAAAATTGGAACTACGTGAAATTTCAGTTTTTGCAATGAAAAAAAGATATTTATAATGACAGTAGGTACTAAAAACGACAGTAGCGACGCTGCCACCGGAACAGATAAGTTTGTCCGTCTAAACACGACTATGCTTCACGCTCTGTATGTATCGGTCTTGCTGGATGGAGTATTTCGAAGGAGGACAGAGTGACTCAATCACTTCCCACGGCCAGGGGCCTTACCATGAGCATTTAAGAAAACCATCCAATCGCAGTGCAGTTTTCGAGCAGGGCAGAATCAGGCCTGCTTAAAATCATACTATGACCCCTTAAAAAGTGAACGACTATTGCACTGTTTGACATGAAGGTGAACGGTTTCTTTTGTCTCTGGTCTTTTTACCGTTCAATCGAATTCGTTCGAAAATCCATTGAAGATTTTATTTTCGTTTTACCGGTTTTTAAATTATGTTTTATAATACGAATGCTCAAGTAAAGCGTTTTTATGGGTTTAGATTACTTTATCAGTATAATTTTCTTGATTTACAGTAGTTTTCAATAAGTGAAGCAATAACTATGAAAGAGCCGTGCGTGCCGATTATTCCTTTTTACCATGAAGTTAAAGAAAAACTGGAGGCCACACTCTCCATACCTACTTGAAGCAAAATTGACAGCATTTTGTCGCGCTCCTTAGGTCCCCCTCCTCTCTTTCTAATATATAAAGTTAGAAAGAGAGGAGGGGGACCTAAGGAGCGAGAAAGAATACATACCTACTTGACTTCACTTTTATGTACTGAGTTTGGCCTCCAGTTTTTTCTTTAACTTCATGCTTTTAACCTACTTAAATTTTTAAACGTTTCTGACACCAAAATAATACAAATGTCAAGTGTCAAATGCATTTTATTCTGTAATTCTGAAAAAGGCAAAAAAATTAACTTTTTCCTTGATTTAATACGATTTGGTCATTGAAATGCATGTTCTTCATTGAGTATAACACAGTGATTACATATATACATTGATTGAGAACATGGTTATCAATTTGAGAATACTACGATTTTTTGTTGAATTCTTTGACGAACCACTTTAGTTGTTATCTTTCATTATCATTTATCCCCATTGAACACTTCAATGTTCGTTTATACTTTCGAACTTTGACTGAAATATTCTAAGGATAATTTCTGGAGCATCCGAAGATTATGTGGAATGCAGCAGCACAAAGGCTCAACTCTTCAGTTATTATTGTTAATTATTAAGACTAAGTACATGAATGATAGAATATCCCCCCCTTCCCCCCCATTTCTGGGATCAAAAGTACTCTACGTTCACCAGAGGGGATAGTGTAGCTTTCCAACTGTGAAAGAATTATTCAAATCGGCTCAGTAGTTTCAGAGCCTATTCAATACAAACAAACAAACAATCAAATCTTTCCTCTTTATAATATTAGTATAGATAACATGAAGTGATTGTAATATAATTTGTTATTATAATTCCAGTGCTGGGTAGACCTGAAGGCCAAGATTGAACAAAATAATAATCATCAATGATGCTTATAGAAGGACCTTGTGTTCATGAGCTTACGGAAATGATATGTAAACAAGTAACAATGTAATTTATTTATTTATAAAAACTTTATTGACCACACAAATTGGCTACAAAAGGCGGACTTAACACTAAAAGCATTCTCTACCAGTCAACCTTTAGGAAAAACAAAATGCTTGAATGCGGCAAAGAGCAAACTAATTAATAAGTAATTATCTTCTGTCTGCACTTATATTTGCTCTATCATACTATAGTATGTGACAAACTTAAAATCATTCATGTTTTTATTACAGAGTTCTACTTAATCAAGAACATTTGACAGAAGCACATTCAGTACCTAACTGCCAACAATGGCACAGGTTACTTCAGCACCTATTGAGCCATTGCCACCTTCTGCCTACAGCTTCATGAGTGTCTGGTTCAGCATCCCAAGTTGGTGACATCACCCTTTTGCAGAGTGGATATCCAAAATAACCTAAAATAAAATATTATTTAAGTTTCAGTTTGTACTGTGTGTGCCTGTGTTCTTGTTAGATACAGTTGAAGGAAGGATACTTCCGTTGTTGTCTACTGTTTTTAAGGTGTTTTGTAAGTCTATTAAATTAATGTAATTATGCTAATCTTATTATTTATAAGCCCATTGTGTTCTTTTGTTTAAGTTTATTAAAAAATGTACTTAATTATAAAATTATTTTGAAAAAGTATAATGGTCTTGTTTTTTATAAATAAAGATAAAAAATAATATAATTCATGCACGCAAATGTTTGTACCCTGTGGGGATTGAACCCGCCCTCTGGTGTAATAGCCGACTTCTCGACCAATTACATCAAATAGCTCGTCACTTAGTAGGTTTAGGATGAAAATACAATAATAAATATTACCTATAAACCATAAAGCCTTATTAGTGCTCAGCTTTCCAAGTGTGGGCAAAGAGCATGGTTTGACCAAATAAAAGAATCTTGATTATCACTGGGATTGCTTGCATCTACACTTCTAATTTTTGCATATTAGCTTCTTAGCATTGCAAATCTGGAAATATAATGTTTAGATTATTATTATTTTACCACAAGTTGTAATGATCGAAGTTCTAAATACTAAAATCACAGTTAACTTCTTTATTTGCTTACCAACTGGACATTCAGGCTTTGTAAACAAATTAAATAGACATAAACAAATTAAATAGACATGCTTGTATCATAAACATTCCATTTCGAACGGGTCACTTATTTTGCGAAGGCGACGCAGCTTATTTCTCCCATCTTATTATTGGAATTCTGTTTCCAAATACTTAAAGAATTCGTCACACTTCTACAAAAATAGGTGTAAATGTTTTAAAATAGGTTACTTTTTATTTAAACGCTAATTTTACTTTCATTAATCCACTTCTTATCAAAAGATACTTACGTTTGACAAAAATACTGACTCCTAACCGGGGCACAAGAGACTCATGAACATAAGCACGAAAAGGTACGGAACAAAATTCGACGACAAAATATGAGATTCACTCACACAATCACAAAACAATTCTGTTAAAGTAGTGGTGGTTAATATAACTTTTAGCGATTAAAATAACTCGTTATGTACACATAACGACAAGCATACGTTATAAATTAATTTAAGATCAGTTATAACTTAACATCACAGCGCGCGTAGCGCGGAGTAGCCAGACGGCACGCATGTATAACGTAGCCGCGAGTTAGCGGCCGACTGAACACAACACAAAGCTAAACGCTTGTTATTTTATCGCGGCGCGGGGCGCGGCGGCTCGTCGCCGGTTGTTGCTATGGCAACGGCAGATGCTAAATTGCTATAGGCTATAACTTTATAACTTTTGTTAAAAAATAACTTTAGTTGACCGGTATCTTGCGGCCGCGTTGCGCGTATGTATGTAACGTTTGGCTCTTCCGCTCCAAAGTATACCAAAGTAACCAACCAAAGTATATAAAAAAAAACAAAAAACACAAAAAAAAAACAAATAAAGATACCAACGTAAATTTGTAAATACTTAAAAGTTAGATAAATGTATATAAACTGATTATGTACATATAATAAACATCAACTTACCAAACGTTATACTAACCACCACGTGAAATACTCTGTTTATGCTATGACGTTAATATCAATAGAAGATATAACGTGCTCGGCACGCTTATCTTGCCGTTATAACTTAACGTCAAAATTAACTTGTTATAAAAGTTTAGCATAACCCTTTATAACTGTTATGCAAATATAGCCGTTAAGGACACCTTTATGTTAAAGCTACTCCAGAGTAGCTTTTTAAGGATCGGTTTATTTGACGTTTCGGACGTTCAAAAGACGCTTTGCTTGACATTTAAAGCCGCTCATGGTACGAAACGTCCATACAAAAAAAAAGGTGAACGGTTGTCAAAACGTCAAAGTAAATTGCCCTGCGAGGCTGCGACTGACCTGCCACAGGCCTGCTTTAAGGTTGTCATGGTACAATAAAGCAGAGCAGTTCAATTTAAGTCCTGCTATAAGAGCTCATAGTAAGGCCCCAGATACCTTCATAAAGTAATAAAGTTAATTTTAAAAAAAGAAACTAAAATAAAGAAAAGGTTCATTTGAAGTTTTTTTTTAGTAGAAATTACTACCAATGACTTGGCAACACCACACTTGTCTTCGCTCGCTCGCTCGCGAAGCTTTTTCTTCGTCCGCTGTTGTTTGTTGTATACCTATATACTTACATCTATTTCATCAATTCCATTCAATAAAATCCTCTCTGAAACTCGCCGCGGGTTATGTGGAGTGATGCTTGGTGCCTCCTTTATTTTATTTAGCATTCGCCATAATTTTCTTTACATGTTTAGCTTAGAACTAATTGTGTAGTGGTAACATGTGATTCGTATAAATATTTAATTGAAATAATCGCACAAAATGGACGTGAAAGGTTCTAATCGTGGGTGTAAAGTGATGTGACTTCTTTATTTGGTGCTATTTAACCGGATTAATGTAGCATTGAGCTTTTTAACGAGACGTCTGTCCACTCCAGTCTTACAAGTAAGTAATCATATTTTTAGCGTTAGATTTTTATTTTTTATATCTTCTAACTGATCCCAGAGTTGATTCAAGTCGTTGTTTATCAATTATAACACACACATCTGCTATCAACATGTTCTTTTACAGTGAGTCATCTGTGCTTTTTGTCATTTATTTTTTGTTTACGATACTATCTTTTCAATCGCCGTTTTAATTTGCGTCAATTAAAACGATTAGCGGCAGCGCAGACGACAGACTATCCGTGACAGACTTTTTAGTCTGCGAAAATAGAACGTATGCAACTGTATGGAGTAACGCAGACGACGCGCAAAAAATTCCGGCGCGCACAAAATCCGTGTGATTCCGGCAGACCGCGCCACGCCGCGCCACACCGCTCCGCACAAAAAGTGTGCGAAAAAAATGGAACGTATGCAACTGTATGGAGTAACGCAGACGGCGCACATTGGCGTACATTTTAGTCTGCAATCTAGTGGTGGGACGTAACGTACGTATGCGATCTATTATGGCGCCAGACATCGATGTAACGATGCTAATTAATGAAATACAAAATAGACCAATAATTTATGATACTTCTATGGCAGAATATAGATATTAATACATCGCACACCCGGTAAAAAACTGTCATAACATAAAAACAGGCAAATCTGGTAGAGTCATTTTGTTACTTAATAATAATTGACGACATAATCGCACACCCGCTAAAAAACTGTCAAAACGTAGAGGCAAGGTTGGTCTCACTTTTTTCAGTAAAATAATATTTTTATAATCTCACTTTTTGCAGTAAAATAATATTTTACTGCAAGGGGTGAGATTTGCCTGTTTTTGTGTTATGACAGTTTTTTACCGGGTGTGCGACATATTATGTAAAATCATTAAAACTCGGTCCGCAGTGAGTTTAAACATTAAAACTGGTTTCTTGGTAATATTCTGTACAAGAAAATTTTTGTAAACAAATTGTAACTAGTGATTGCTCTGTGTAATTGGTAGTATTATTATTATTATTTATTTATTTATTTATTTTTTGTTGCCGGATAATATTATTTGTTTTATTATAAATTTTAATGTTCTCATGTAAGTGTTTATGTAATTTTATTTTGAGAATAAAGTTTCTTTAACCGAAATACTAATTTGACGAGCCATTAGGTGTAATGGTTGCGCCACAGGTCGCGGGTTCGATCCCCGCACGGTACAAACATTTGTGTGCATGAACATGTCTGTTTGTATCGGTTTGGGTGTTTCTATGTATATTATGTATGTATTTACAAAAAAAAAGTATATAAGTAATGTTTATCCGTTGTCTAGCACCCATAGCACTAGCTAATGCTTAGTTTGGGGCTAAATGGCGCTGTGTGAATAATGTCCAGAGATATTTATTATTTATTATTAACTTCCTCATTGTTGTGTCTGAATGAGTCAAAGCAGGTCTTAAAATAAATAGCAACTCATCATATTATGTAGTAACAGACATTTTATAAAACTTAAAAAAAAAATCCGGTGTTGTTCAGAATTGAATGTTTAATAAAGAACTCTCCCTTCAGTAATCTTTCCGAAAGTATAGGATGTACCCAAAATTTTCTTCGTCTTTTTCTGTCTGTTACATCAAGTACAAAATAATACTTCGCGATCTTTAATCTCTGCACGATTTTCATAGCGTCTACGTCCCTACAGTTCTGCCGACAAAATGATCGAAGATGTGCGTCGTGTGCGTTGAGTCTGTGAAAAATCCGCGACAGACTTTTTGTGCGTTGAGTCTGTGAAAAATCCGCGGCAGACTCTTTCGCACAAAAAGTGTGCCGTCTGCGCTGCCCCTTATCGAGTAGGTAAAGTGCCGCTGCGTTTCGCGTTTATTTTTGTCATTCAGATCGTCTGATGGATTTGATGAATGAAAACTATTAAAAATAGGTGTTTGTCTATCTTTTTCTGGTTACAGTGTACTGTAATGTTTCTTTCTTTTAATCACTCTGGCTATAACTACAGATATATGAATATGTACTTGATTTAGAACTTAAAAGATTGTACAATAACAAATCTCTATTGTATTTTTTTTAATCAGCCTATCAATGTCCCACTGCAGGGCAAAGGCCTCCATCCTTGAAATCAAGTTATTGTTACAATGATGGGCACTGACCACACCGCCACACTTGCCAAATGCGGATTGGTGAGCACAGACCTGAGCAGTGTCCAAAAAACCAAGAAGGCAGAAAAAAACCAACAAAGTAAGCTTGACCCGAGAATTGAACCCAGGACCCCAAGTCTTATTGACATTTATTATTCATCTCATACATAATTCAGTAGTTAATTTAGAATTCATATGACATTAACATAAATGAATTGGTTTTATTACAATTTCACAGATTGTCAAGAAAGAACACTAAAATATTGCCACTTAAGGTATTATCACAAGAATAAATGAAATAAAAATGTCAAGTCAGGCTTAGAAATAATTCAGATTTGGATGCTATTCAATGAAATGAAGATTAAAAATGAAATCAAAAAAAGATAATCAAAATTGATTAAAAAAATACTTTGGCATGTTGAAAGTTTTTATTCTTTTAGCACTTAATACAATTACTTTTTCCAAAAAGCATAACATCAAGCTTTACAGTGAGGTCCTTTAGGCTAGGCCCACACTGACGGAAATTCCGCCGCGGATCGTTCGCGACGGAAATAATTTCATATAAAACCGTCTACGATGGAGCGACCGATCTTCCGCGTAGTGTGCCCGCTGTTTGTAATTTATATGCAATTACATGTATCGGCGTTCCGTTGCCGAAGATTCGCGACGGAATTTCCGTCAAGTGTGGCGAAGGCCTTAATGAAATGCATTACACTTAACTGAGAAGTGAAAATACACTTAGAAGTGAAGTTACATTACACTTAGCTGAGAAGTAAAGTTATTCTGGTCTCCATCTAGAAAGTAGGCTTACCCATAAAACCACACAGTGCCCATTAAACACCATAGCGGCAGTGGCACAAGAACTTAGCCTCGGCTTTCATGATTAAATATCGGATAGACTGATTTGATCAGAACATTAGAAGTATGTAGCCTAAATACTTTTTTTGTGATATACCTATCTAAGAATTTGCTCAAAATAGGTTACAAGTTTAAGGAGTGAAAAAATTTACAAATATTTATCTATGATAGATATAATGAAATAAAATTGTCAAACTGACGTAATGCATTACTTATTTAAAACATATGCACAACTTTCCCCAAAAAGAAACAGAAAGTGTGGGATCGTTTGTTATACAATCTTTAATTACAATGTCTAATAACTGTTATTGTTACCTAATTAGCATTTTTATCTGTCTGTTGTTTCTTTATTGTTTACGTTGGACATTAATCTATGTATGTTATCAATTCGCCATTGTATGTATAATAAGGAAATGTACCATTTGTAATTAAAAGTAATTGTTTGGTAATAATGTCAATAATAATTAATAATGTTCTTGTTTATGATCATTTTATATATAATTTCAAGTGTCTTGGATCGATTGTATGTATTTGCTTTAATATCAGTTCGGTTACATTAACCCTTTCCTCGCCACGCTTTTTTCCGAAAATGGTGCCCCACACGCCGCGACCATTAAAAAAAAAACCAAAAAATTATTAGGTTATACTCAACTCATTCTTTTTTTGTCTGATATATCAGACATTGGCGTGGTGGGCACGAAAATGGTTTGTCTGATAGGTATATCAGACATTGGCGTGGAAAAGGTTAAAGAAGTATGGCCATTTAATCAACTTACCAAAAAATAATCTGCTTATATTTAGAGAACAGGGGGCTTAGACAAGATGATTAGATGACATCGCTTCATAGCTGTCGAATTTCGCTAAGTCCAATTTGTATGGATTTGACAGTTGCCATAGAAAAGTCACTTGTTGAAAGTATGGGATTTGACATTCGCTATCGCAAATTGAGCTATAACGAACGTCATAAATGCTGCTTGTCTAGGGGGGCTGATTGCCCCCCCACAGCTTGGCCGGGGGGGATAGCGTTTTGCCCGCCGTGTAGGCGGGCTCCGTCCGGGGAGGATCGCGTAACAGGCTTCGTGCCAGTCACCGTGACTCCTCCCCCACTATGGACGATGAGGGAGCGTCGCAGGGGTTTTAGTGGGTAGGCCGTTCTGGGTAGGTTATTCTGTGCATCCCAGACGGTGAGCCCCACATAACCTGTCCGAGTGTCCGCCCCCCGGCGGCGGGTATGCTTAAGGCATCATTTCCCCTGCGTCAAAGAAAAAAAAAAGGGGGGGCTGATTGCAGATTGGTACAGAAGGGACAAAAATACACTTCTGGGGTAGATAGGCACGCAGCTCATATGATGGCCACTGCATTCTATTCCATTGAGTAATACTTAACCAGGAAGCGTCGCTGAATGTGGAACCCTGTAGATGCTTCTGATCTTCGAAACTACCTATGATTTCAAGCGTAATAAAAAAGCAGCAGATTTCACCAGTGCGGAAAATCAGCCAGTTGGAGTCTGAAAAAATCCTACCACTGACCAGACCCAAGGTGGGAATCGATCCCACGTACAGATTTTACCTACGCCTAAGGCTACGTTTGTGCATCAATGCTCGCAGTCCCTGAGTAATATATGCAGAGGTGTTTCGTCACTAGTGTGACAGAATCTGCATTTCCTCGACTCGCGTAGACCCATTACAGTGTGCTTGATAAGACAACGTGTCCTGTAATGGTTCTAAGTTCTAACCATGATGTGTAATTCTGTTGCTTACTCAATCGAAAGATCCATTTGGAAGTTTGCTACTGATGTTACAAGCGTATAGGCGACGGTAACCGGTAGTTAAGCGCCACTCTCGTAGTATAAAAAAACCAATATCATCGCCAATTTTGTCATAACATCACACCGCGTCAAAATTCTTTCATTTCCTTGATTTATTTGGCACAAGCATACCTTATCAGACCGGCAAAAGAATGTAGAACCGGTGGCAATGACCTCTTATCTGCTCTCCTTGTCTTGTACAAAGGAAGACTTGAGACAGGACATGATTAATTGACGGGACCTTTACTTTGTACGAGCATTGTTTTTGTGTTACTTAATGTACATAGGTACATAAATATGTGTTAACACGACGTAATAATAGTCACCGTATAGAGCCGTGTTACAAACACTTTCTGCAAACTGCTCTTGTGTGTCAGTCGCAATGCTAAACCTCCCACGGAAGAAATCTGCTGCCATAACAGCACTGGCTGTGTTCCGGCGATATTAATTTTTTACCAGGTGGTAGGTTACTCTACTGGGCTGTCTAGGTGGGTACCACCGCAGTGCCAGATATTTTCCCGTGAAATAGAAGTGTGCCAAGCACTTCTGTGTTTCGGGGAAAGGGCACTGAAGCTAGTGAAATTACTGGGTATATGAGACCTAATAACTGTCGTCTCTTAAGGCGGGCAACGCGCCTGCGACCCCAAGGGGGTCTCGAGTGCTTATGTACTATCGAGGTCACCCGCGCGTGATCACCCTAAAGGCTAAAATCCCGTACAGTATTTTCACGTTTACAAGCGCCGCTCCTAAGAAGTCACGATGCGCGTGCACGGTATATTTTTGCAAAGTGATCACGCGCAGGAGACCTCGATCGTACAGTGATCAGAACATATTAAAAAAGAACAGCTCTTGTCTGTCAGTCGCAATGCTAAATCTCCCACCTTCAACAGAAGAAATCTGCTGCCATAACAGCTCCCCGGCATATTAATGTGGGAGCCAGTATACTTGAAAGCAATGGCTCGAAGATCAGATGAGCCTACAGTTCAGCACATTGCGCGAACGCTCGGTGAAGTGTCCCTCGTTAGAATAGGTCGCAGTGGCCGCTTACCATCAGATGGGCTGCGTGGCGTGTCCGTCTGCTGACTGATCTGGCATGTAAAAATGGACCGGCCCGACCGGGGCAGCACACCCTCTTAAAGAAGACCGACGTATGAAAGAAAGAAAGAAAGAAGAAAGAAAAAATAATAATTTATTGTCTTTAACAATTAACATACATATCCTCTTACTAATAATAATGTTAAAAACACAGTCAAGGCAGAGGTTCAGTAATGAACCAGCAATTGCTGCCGCAGGTACAGGTGCCCCCGGGCCTACCCGGGTATGGGCTGGTCAATAGTCAATAGCCATAAGGCTAGCACCGGCTCGTCCTAATCGGGTGTGAAGGAGAAACCGGGGGAGTTTAGTGGGTAGTCGATGCTTCTGTCTCGAGTCCCACACACGGCCGCGGGTCTAGCTAGCCTGCGGTTATGGTGCATAAACGCATTCTCCTCCGAAAAAAAAAGGTGCCCTGGGCCGCGCTGGTTTTCAACCTCTTCCTGCTCTCTGAGGCGTTAGTAGTGAGTTGAGTAGTAGCTTTGCTATTATTAAGATGACATAAAAGCCCGAAAACCCGCGTCCATTCTATATTATATTACATAGAAGGTAAACTCACGTGCACTCTTTGCGATCGGGTGAAGATTAGCTACTCTAGCCATCTTCGGGCGCACCAGCGCCGTAAATAAGATTAGCTACTCTAGCCATCTTCGGGCGCACCAGCGCCGTAAATAAGATTAGCTACTCTAGCCATCTTCGGGCGCACCAGCGCCGTAAATAAGATTAGCTACTCTAGCCATCTTCGGGCGCACCAGCGCCGTAATGATTAGGAGTGGAAGTAGTCGCCATGACCGAAATCGGTCGGAATTCATCATCATCATCATCAGCTTTGCTATTGCGCTTCGTTTGGTGACCAACCAGTATGTAAGACACCTAAACACTTCCGCCCACAGACACCTGCCTAGGTCTAAGGTGCATTGGTCACCTTAACACCTTAAAAGGTATGGAATTTTAATCCTTGCTTATACAACGAAGCTTAGCCAATGTTTACGTAGGCGGTCTTGAACTTCGTCATTGATAATTAAAAGAATATTCATCATCATCATAAGCCTGCCGTCCACTGCACATAGGCCTCTCTAATAGGCCTCAAAAACGATCGCATTACGAGGACTTGCCCATAATCACCACGCTGAGCAAGCGGGTTGGCGATCGCACGCGTAGCTTTCGCACCGGTGACGCTGTAGCCCGTCACCGGCCTGTTGCAAAAAATGGTGGCTGTATAAAATTCAATTTTTTTTTCGGAGGAGAACGCGTTTATGCACCATAACCGCAGGCTAGCTAGACATGCGGCCGTGTGTGGGACTCTAGACTAAAGCGTCCACTACCCACTAAATTTTTAAATTTGTTTAAGACTTAATTATTTTATTTCATTTTTTTTTTCTCTCTCTTTAGCCCGTTAGCACTACCCACCATTTTCTTTTCTGCTTGGCCCAAAGGTTGACTGGCAGAGAATGCCATTAGGCATTAGGTCCGCCTTATGTACTCTTGATTGTGCATTAAAGTTTAAATAAATAAATAAAAAATAAATAAATTCTCTCGGTTTTCCCTTCTCACCCGATTGGGACGAGCCGGTGCCATCCTTGTGGCTATTGACCAGCCGATCTGTCTAAAATTTCATTGCAGTTTTCTACTTTTAGCTATGTAGTAAAAATGACTGACACAGTTTCCAGACATCTCAGAACTTCATCGTGCAACACTTGAGTGCGCGTAGCACAGAAATACCACTCTGATTACGGTTTCAGATAAATAATTCAAACTCCTCACTTCCATGTTGGTTTAGTGCGTAGTCATCAGCTTTCTGCATATCTTATGCATTGCAGATGTACCTACATATCTTTGTGTAGGGTTTACTACAGAAAGTATTGTAATTATAATCACAGGCTACTGAGATGCTATGTTCCAATAATCTGGTTTCTCTTGTAGGGTTACGGAGGAGACGTTCGAAAAAGAGGTGGGTGGATTGCGTGAAAGATGATATGAGTGAAAAAGGAGTGGATACCTCGTTGACAAGTGACAGGGATGAATGGAAGAGAAGAACATATTGCGCCGACCCCAAATAAATTGGGAACAGCCCCCCTAGACAAGCGGCATTTATGACGTTCGTTATAGCTCAATTTGCGATAGCGAATGTCAAATCCCATACTTACAACACGTGACTTTTCTATGGCATCTGTCAAATCCATACAAATTGGACTTAGCGAAATTCGCCAGCTTTGAAGCGATGTCATCTTGTCTAAGCCCCCAGGGCAGGAGGAAGAAGAGTTATCGATAGCTTGCATCGTGTTGACTCGGAACTAAAGACGTACCACTGCCATTTGAATTCCCCTGGTTTCTCCTTGTCATCAAAACGGGGATGAGCTGGTGCCTGCTTTATGGCTATTGAACAAGCCATCCCCCAAGACTGGACAACCCTAAACAATGTAACACTTAGTAATCTGATAAGAAACCATACTTGATAATGTTATCAGGATAACAACTGATTTAAAAGTAAATGTTGAGATATATGATGTCATCAGGAAAATACTTGAGTTTGTATTGTATTATATCTTTCTTTGTATTCGTCATCGTTTTAAATTGATTGATATAACTGATAAATTGAGGTATTCCTCGAAGCGCAACCATTTTTAAGCGCAACAAATTAAGTTGGCCGGTTTTTAATCAATCTAGCTCTTAACCACAAGTGACTACGTCTTAACTAACGACAAGTTGTATTACAATGGCAGATTAACATAATTTAATTATGTAATGTATGTAGGTACTTATCGCCACTAGCAGATACTCACAGATCTGAAAAGATATCACATTATTAAGAAATATTTTTAAAGGTATGTAGTACTCGTGTAATGTCTAATTAAATATACCTATTTTAATACTTGATATTCCTATAAAAAAACAAACAAATCAGATTTCATTGTAAAAAAATTATGTACCTACCTACGTTATTCATAATTCGAATTTTCTGCAATAGCTATCTCCTTATTTTGTTACAAAGGTAAAAACAGTAAAAAGGATAATATGACAGCGGTGGGATTCGAACCCACGCCCTTTCGGACTGGTGCCTAAAACCAGCGCCTTAGACCGCTCGGCCACGCTGCCTCTGTCGGGGCGGCCGAAATTACCATACACTATCCGAGCTGTTTGCACTCAATTACTGTGACGTCATACGGGAATGAATGATAATTTGTTATCATTTATAACGGAAGCGTACGTCAGAATTGACAATGGTATTCGATAAGAAATATACTCGCATTTGTGACTAGCCTTCCGCTCGCGGTTTCACGCGCGCGTATTTTCTTTTTTTCAAATTTCTATCCCCAAGTCCCCACATTACCGGATAGGGACAGTACCCTGTGTCACCCGGGGATAGTGTAGCGTTCCAACAGTGAAATAATAGTGTCAGAGCCTAGGTATTCAATACAAACAAACAAATGTTTTCTCTTTATAATATAAGTATAGATGTGTAAGTACTTATTGGTGAAATATAAAGCAGCAGCTTATTAATGTTCCACTGTACTGGCTTAATAACCACGTTTGCCAAATGCAGATTACTCGCAAACCCGAGCTGTGTCCTAGAAAACCATTAACACTTTTCACTCGACCCGGGAAATGAATCTAGGACCCCGAGATCTCGGCCAGGTTTTTAAACTACTAGACCATTGGGCCATGTGCCGTTTAGCATAATGTGCTAGCGGACACAAAATAGGGTCGTCGTTTTCAAGTTCGTATTACTGATTAGCTATCTGTCAACAACTCATACGTGACAAACCTTTTTTTATACCACGGTCCACGGAGGATGGGGCGCTCAAGACGATGTCTTATGGTACGATGTCTTACCATCGTATCGTATCGGCAAACTAGTTGAACATCAGTCGACGGAAAAAGTTCGCGCATGTGCACTTGCGCGTAACCAATAGCGAGCGCGAATCTCCCGAACGCCCGCGCCGCTATTGGTCAGAAGTATGCTTCTGAGTTTCTGACCAATATTAGCGTGCAGGCGTGTCAAAATTCGTGTTCTACGCAATCCCAAATTCCCCACCCGGTATTCAAAAAGTTTGCCGGGGCCTGTATCACTCCGGCTCTGTAAATCATGTAATTTGAAGGGAAAACATAACGTTGGCAGCAAAAGAAAGGTAAAGATCGACAAACTTATCTGTTCCGGTGGCCAAAATTGGAACTAAGTGAAATGCAATGCAAAAACGATATTTAATGACAGTTCTAAATCAACAGTAGCGACGCCGTCACCGGAACAGATAAGTTTGTCGGTCTGTATCTTCCCGCTGCCAATACCATGCTCTCCACAAATGAGCTCTGTAGACCTTATTCACCGACAGGGACAGCACAATAGTTATTCAGTGCTACTTAAATGTGGTCTGCTGTAAGGTAGAGGGACTTCCACAGACGAGCAGCTCATACGAGTGGAAGATCCACTATGCTCTACCTTTGTACGGTCAACAGCACATCACGGTATACACTTGCCGTTCGATAATAGCGCTTATGCCCCCGACATAAGAGCGGTACAAAATCCAAAGTGTTACGTCTGACGTGCTTTTGACTGTACCTGCATAGATTTAAAAATTATTTTTGACTTGTGATTTAAAAGTCTCGTGTATTACCCAGTCACCTCTAGCCTTCGAAATGTCAGTTGTATACCTAACCTACGCATTTTCGATCGATGCGACCTCAGTGCGAACTAAGCCTTAATTGTAAAGAGTGACGACCCCGTCTGTGTACACATAGGTTTAGGCTAGACGTAATTATAATGGGACTAAAAATGAGTCAATTTAGCCGTTATTTGGTTAACAATTTTTTTATACGTCTCATTCTTTTTATGACTAGGTATATTTTATTTGAATGGCCCAATGGCTTATTTGGTAGTGATCTTGACCTATGTGTCAGGGTCCCCCACGAAAGACAAAAATTTATGTGATGATAATTTGTGTTTGTCCTGTGCCTAAATGTTTATTTTTATCTAAGTAAACTTTTGTGCTACCTTCGTTGTTTCTGATACCATGACACAAGTAGGTACATAAAAAGCTACTTACTTTTGGGTCACCAAATATGTGATGTTGTCCAATATTTTATTTATTTAATAGTTTGTATATCGGGTCGGGCCGTAATCTCGGACCCTGGGACGAATTGAGGAGTAAAGCAAATTCGTTTCGAATTATTTGAACTTACTAGTTGGCATCTGATCTACATTATTGATCTCTTTTGGTTCAACAGTACAAACCCATACACAGGTTTATGAATCCCCTTACGATCAAACAAACTCATACATTAAGTTTATTACAAGACTATTTGTTCTAAAACAAAAGAGCAGGGTTATTTACCAAATATATTATTGAGCTTTTCGTGTATATTTACATAAAATCGTTTCCTACTAGCGAGGCTACTTCAATAGTCCTTCGAGCCGGATCAACTTTGAACAAACACTATTGAACGTGAATGAGGATCCAGGAAGCTTGTTTGTTGATTCATGATGTCAATTCTATATTCAAATTGAACAAAGGTTAGCCACCTTATTTTTTGTTTAATTTATTACTTACTTATTGTATGAGATTTGTATTTAAAATATGGAAGCTTACCAAAAGTCTAGCGAAAACAAAGGCCCCACTCATAAATAAGTAGAAGTAATTACGAAACGGGAAGCTTGTGTATTTGGGGGCGGAAGGATCCCGACGTGGTCTAGAATCGCTAATGAGACCTACCTGCTGCGGGGTTTTGTGTTAAATATTGTATATTTAAACTCTGCGAGGATTTTAGTTGGTGCCGAAAACAAAGGTAGCAATATTTATGCTATTTCGTGTTTTTAACTGTCGATCTCATGATTAGGTCACTTGCTTCTGCCCCCAGAGGTGGCAGAATCGGTGGGGGCAGGCGGGAATAATTCCTTTGAATTTAATCTGTCGCAATAATACCTGACCATTTGGAAAGACTCAAAGATCTAATGAGCCAAGTGAGGTGGGGGAGTTATATAACCCTCGGCTTGGCAGTTTTTGCAGCACCCATGCACAATTTTTCTGTATAGAAAATATTCTTTAATATTAGTCTGTAAGTTGGTGGCGTAGCGTAAACTATGTCCGGTATTCTCCGTGCCTCGTAACGAAATGCATGTAAAGCCGTTGTCACCAGTTCTCTCTTGGGTCGTGTCAGACTGCTCTCCAACTGTGCTACGGAGAGAATTGTGAGTTTATTTATGCTTGCGCACTCACTGCAGCACTATAATATATTTTGCGTAGTTAATTGACAAAATAGATTGGCCGACGTAGTCGCAATTACTATTCATCATCATCATCTCATCAGTATTCCCGATTGCATCCAGTATGGAGCTCAGGGTCCCCTTCGACTATCATCCTAGATTTGACAAGCCTGGTTATTATTCAATGGAGCGATTGCCATCTGACCTCCGTAACCCTTACAAGGGAAACCAGACCTACTTGGATTGGAACATAGTCGGGACCAACGGCTTATGGTGCCTTCCGAAGCAAGGAATCATCAATGTACCAATAGCTACTAATACAATTGGCCCCAATTGTATTCGTTTAAGAACTATGGAAGAAGAATATAATCTCTAACTTAGTAGACAGTTACGCAGCGTCTATTCCACTGAGGCCAATAGAGGACAGGATTATTAGCTCAGCCTCTACTACGTGAAGTCGCAAGACGTATCGTTCTCAATCGAATGGAGGTCTGAATATAAATAGACAGTGCCTTTGGGACCCTTCGATACGTGGCATACTATTATTATCACTTTGTATTTAACAGAAAAGGTAGGGAAATGGATTTATGCATTCGAGCAGAAATTAGGAAGACGTAGAAAAGGCCTACCTACCATCCATTTCTGGTTTTTAAACCCTTTCATCGGAAATCGGTCATTGAAAATGAGCAAGTGTCGAAGAAAGTATAACTTAAATGGGCACTATTAATCGCTCAATACATTTCATTATATTATATAATGTCAAAAAGATTTTGGCGCCCTACCATGGTAGATAATGTAACCACCACGTTGGGGCGCCATTTTATTTTGTTAATTAAACATTTTAAAATAATACTAAGTACAATGAAACGGAAAGTTCTAATTAGATTACTCGTATTTTACGCACTTCATTTTACGTGACTAAGAAAATAATTGTTGTTTCTTTGTTGTTCCGTCACTAGAGAATAACAGAAATGTATTATTTGTGTAGTAAAAGAAACAAACGACATCCACAAATCATTTTATCATGTCATGTCACAAATGGTGATAAATTGTAATGTTTGTGAGAACAAATCGTACTATCGCAGGGTAAAGTCGAGTCACGTACCACGCCTGTTAGCAAAAACGAATTGGACTGTTCTAAAAATACAGGCAAAAACCTTCTTTATAGTACTTAGATCAGACATGGATGATGTACCAGAGGCAAGGCATTTTTTAATTGAGATGAGACCGTTGTAGACCATATTAGGTGCCTAGAGAAGTCGTCCTCTTCGGCTTTGCGTTTGAGTTTGATAGTAGAATCCAGGGTATGAAGATGAACTTTTTGAAAAAATGAAAATTATGATATGAACGACAGTAATAATTCAGTCTGTCTTACGTTTTCACGCCTAAACACAGTGGTTTTGGTGCAGACCTTCGGAAAGGTCATATTTTAAGCAAAGATCAAGATGTGTGATACGTCCTGATGGTAATTGATCACTACCGCCCATAGACACCTGGGACTATGTCTAAGATGTGTTGCCGGCCTTTAAATGATCATAATTATAAGGTGGGCGGACACGGATTTAATTCAGGATAAAGCTCAGTTCCCGTGGTATAGAAATAGAAGTTTTTTTGTTTATCCTTCTTTCACGTCGCAAAGAATTGACGAGAATTTCGATATAGGGCAAGTCTAAGAGCTTGAAAGTAACACTAATTCTATCCCGAAAAAAGATCACGTTCCTTTGTTATAACCATTAGCGTCGTCTGTGTTATTTATCAATATCATCAATGCGAGCGAAGCAGCGAGAAGCAGGTTTGAAAATTAAATCCGCCATTTTTAAATTCAATTTAAAGATTTTTGACCGGCTGAGGTCGCAGACGGATTTCGCTTGTATTTCAAGTCTAGGTATCTATTGAATGGAAACTGAATGAGTCGTCTAGACGACTGGCAGCCCCGCCCTCGGGTTAACCTGCGTGCGACACCTTGCTAATAAAACATTATTTTTGAATGCTGAAATAACTAGGTTTTTATTTTATAGTACCTTTTGCGTTCGGGTGTAACTTTCATTTTGCAGAGAAAGAAATGTTAAGTTCTTTTAATCCTTCGCTTTGTAGAACTAGGTTCACTGTTTAGTTTTTTTTTTAGAGGAGAACGCGTTGAAGCACTGTAACTTGTGACTAAAGACGTTTATACCACTAACCACTAAACTCCCCCGGTTTTCCCGTTTATATCCCTATGTATTTATTATAATGTTTTTGTTTCATGCCCAGTGGAAAAGTCTATCTTCTATCTATAGATTCTAACTTAGCCCCAGTTGTATCTAGATATAGTCTAGACTCTAGCCTAAACCGCAGAACATATAGACAGGTCATCACTCGACGCCAGTAAGGCTTCGTACTTACTGGGGTCATATCGATCTGTCACTTTAGTGTACAACTGCCCTTTTCTAGTCTGGCGCTGACAAACAGACAAACCTATTTTATGCATGCGTAGCCCGTGATCCTACTGCTCCGTCTCCTACCTGATAGAACAATGGAAATGTGACGTATGAAGGTCACGTATCGTAACGTCAGCGAAAAGGGAAGATCTTCCTCTGAGCTAGGCGTCTGTGCTCGAGGACCGCGGCCCAATTTACCGTCTTGGTGTGTTTTACATATTATGCTAGCCAAGAGAATAACTCTGCTAGCGCGAATCAGGATCAAATGTCTGATTGGTTGTCGCAGTGACGTGCGAGTGACGAGTCTCAAAGCCAATGTTTACACGTGCACTTTTCGCTGAGTTGCAATCTTGCGTTGTTGTCGTCAGTCTGTTGTATGTAGCGCATTCCGCCTGACTAACTACTCGGGGCAAAATCCACGGGGAAACTAGGAGGAACTATTCACTTTACTATTATTAAGTAATTGCATTAAGGGTCAATTTAATTCCATCATTGGACATTTCATTAAATCGTCCGCCATTGTACTTTATAATCTGTGCTGTGCGACGTCCGTGCCACTTCGACAGCTGCATGAAAAAAAAATAAAGCTCGGGAAATGAGGGCTCGTGTTCGCCTATGCCACAGTGTAGTGAAAATCATTAAACCTCGATTTTCTTTTTTGTACAGGGGGGCGATCGCGATAAATCGTCGCTGTCCTCTCTAACTGACGTATCTGACATTTTTTTCGAAACTGAGTTACTACAGCTACACCATCTTATTCAATTTTGCAAGACGAATCGATCTGTCTAATCAACGTAGCTGTATGTTTTACCAAAAATATCTGAACATTTGACAAAACACAAAACAGACACTGTCTTTAGCACATTTCTCCACGTAAAAAGGGAAAGATTTTCATTTATTTAACAGACACAGATTTAGTGAAATTACTGTGTATATGGGACCTAATAACTGTCGTCTCGGTGTAGATGACGCAGGGCGGTGCCAGTCAGTAACTGCTTAGTTACTGTTTGGCACTGAACTGTCTAAGGACAGACGTGCCGCTTACCATCAGGTGTACGATCTGCTCGTCTTGTTACACATTGCAATAAAAACACTTTACTGCACGTCTCGTTCTACTGTGTCGACTAGACTTTCATTCAAATTTCGAACGCGATTATTGGGTTCTTTTTATAGTCCGCCCTATTGTTGACTTTCGTTTCATTTTTATTGGGTCTTTTAATATGTCCGAGCTTGTTTTCCGTGACTCGTGACGTTTTGTGGAAACGGTTCGGCTAATCTGACTAATGAGATATTTTAGGTTAAAATAGCAATGACTTCAGCTAAAACAAGCATTTGAGGCGAGCATTTTGTTCCTAATAATTGGGGTATGCATAGAGCATCTACAAACATGATGAGTTTTACAAACTGATGACAGATGAAGATGTACATAGAAGGACATAATGTAGTCTGATACTTTTTCTTTTTATTATTAAAACGATGATCAGCAGAAAAAAAAACATAAAATAATCTTCAAACACTTAAATCAAGGTGCATGTATGTGCGCACATAAACATACATGATACATTGCATATAAAAGTAAATAATGCAAGTACGGGTCAGCTCCACGACAGTTAAAGGTTACGACATATGCCTTACACAGCTTAACTATGAACAGTGTAGCAACTGTATTGTTTTTTTTTTGGGAAGACGAACAACATTATCTCCGCAATGCAGAACATAAAATTGCTAGCATAATTTTGTCTATGAAGTTTCCAGAAATTAAAGAATTACTAAACTTACGAATTATAAATTTTTTTAACGCATGAATGTCTCTGGTATTGCAAAAGGTGGTCTGTTTGGTCGTTTGCTCCTTAGTGGTATAAAAAAAAAACTTTCTAAGGTGTCAGGCGGGATTGAATCCATATCTGTCGCAGTCGACTATGCTGTTTTACTACCAATCACATTATACAAGGTAGGTAGAATATATTTATAAAATGTTGGATGCATTTTTGTTTCCAAGTCCTTGTTATGAACAATTTTGTCTCGCTCATTCATATCTCTTTCAAGTGTACCTTAATTAACCATTTATTACCTTACCAAACCAACATACAATAAATAAAATACGCCCTACTGCTTTTCCTTCACTGTACTATGACCACGTTTACGCAATCTAACACAAACTGGACAATCGGACAGTTAAAATTTGAACTTTAACTCTAGGACTTAAAGTTAAGTTTTGAGTAAAATTATCATTTGTTTGTTATGTTTATGAATATGAATAGCGTATTTGAAGCTAGGAAATCATAACAATGTCTTCCGGGATAAAGTTTTACTACTTATCTATCTAAGAATAGTGCATTTGGATTTATATTATCTGTGGTTTGGATCAACGAGTTGATAAACTACCTGGAGGCCGCATGTCGAACATCAAATTGAAGACAAGATTCATGTTACAAGATTCACCTTAGAAGTTTTCAGGATCTTTCCGTTTCTCACTAAATATCAAACTCACATTTGCCACAATAATCAATCGCACTTTTTTATAACATTGGTAACTAGATTAAAAATAATTTAACCTAAGGATCCTGGGTTCGATTACCACCCAGGACAAACATTTATGTGATGAACGTGTTTCTCTGATATTATTTTTTATTTATTTATTTGAATTCGCATAAAACGGCAGGCGCCTATTACCTACATTTATTGATATTGTAATGTTCTCCGAGATTTATGCTTTACTCTATATCACATGAAATTAATATGAACATCTGTTTTGGCTAGAAACAAACAATTGATATGTCCATATTAATCAAAATATCTCGAGCCCTTGTATCCCTGTTTCCCATCAATCTGTCACGCTCGTAAGTTTCTTAGCATCCCCCATCTATTAGGGATGTCGGCTGTCGATATAATTGTGACACGGACAGGGCTGGCAATCTATTAATGAAAGCTGTGTCTATGGAACTAATACAACTGCCATAGGCGATGCACAGACGAACACATTTAGTGTGTTGTGTGAGATACTTCTCGCCGCGGGTTCGATCCCCGCACGGTACAAACATTTGTGTGCATGAACATGTCTGTTTGTATCGGTCTGGGTGTTTCTATGTATAATATGTATGTATTTACAAAAAAAAAGTATATAAGTAATGTTTATCCGTTGTCTGGCACCCATAGCACAAGCTAATGCTTAGTTTGGGGCTAGATGGCGCTGTGTGAATAATGTCCCAAGATATTTATTTATTTATTTATTTATTTATTTATACTACATACTAGCCACAGTAGCCACTAGTGACATTTGAAATCAGCCTTCTTCATTCAGCCACTTATTCAATTAGAAAAGCAAAGGATTATTCTCGAAAGAAACAGTATTCCGAAGCCGGCGTTAAAATCATCTGTTTGGCACTGAACTATCTAAGGGCATACGTGGCGCTTACCATCAGGTGTACGATCTGCTCGTCTTGTTACACATCACATTGCAATAAAAAATATCACTTGTCAATTTATAAGTGCTTTTTGTAGCCTATTAAAATAAAGAAAAATTGATCGGAAATCTGAACGAGAAGTGTCTCCCCGATACAGTTCCATTCTTGGCACGACCCACCACCCCTGTGGGAAGCAATACACTAAAAGCCGGCGGTCGATATCCAGGCCGATACACATCGGGATATTGCGCCTTTGTCGCGATGGCCCACTGTCCTTATATGAAAGAGGCTATTCCAGGATTGAAACAAACAGGAACACTTAGACATTATTCACACAGCGATATGTAGGTTTAGGTTTAGGTGGATACAAACTAAATAGCTTGTGCTATGGGTGCCAGACGACGGATAAACATTACTTGTACATAGGGTTGCCATCTCTAAAATTTGGAAAACGGGACAAGACGCGTGAAAACCCCGGATTTTAGAGTCCGAAAGTCGGAACATATTCAATGTAATAAAAAACATCGTGGTGTGCGAGCATAGTGGGTGTCTCGCGGGCGGCCCAATTTTTTTATTTATTTATTAGGTATTTAAAACTCGGTCTACAAATGAAACCTTCCCCGGATGCCCTCTAAACTAGGACAAATCCGGGGAAACCCGGACGGATGGCAACCCTACTTGTACATAATTAATTATGACATGAACACGCTTCAATGGGCTAGTTTGAGGTGAAGCGTCCCTCAATGGAATAGGCCGCAGTGGCCGCTTACCATCAGGTGGGCTGTGTGCCTGTCTGACAACTGACCTAGTATAAAAAAAATACTTACACGTAATATCCCTACCTTATTAAAAAAAAACTCTGGCTACCATAGCTCTGACTTTTCTACGTAGAGAACTAACACAGTATTTCAATTAAAACTGCACAAACTACGTACGTGGAAATCCTGCCTGGATTCCGGGAATTCTGTAACTAGGTCTCAACTGTACGGGAGTTTCGAACATCCGTTTTATCCTGCGCTGTGGAACGCTTGTTTTAAAACGTTCTTGATATTCGTATATGTATGCGAGGGTAATAAATTCAATACAGAGTACTCTACAACCGAATTCGAATCGGCAAGAAACTCGTATAGTTAGATAGTCGGCATAGTTACTCTTTTTAATCACCAATATGGTTACAATATTTAACAATACAATCTCCTTTTAAATACTGTTCAGGGGATCGGGGAATGATCTGTGCGCTCCGGCAGACCAGCACCCAAAGATTGGCACCTGTATTTTTTTTTATTGCTCTTTGTAACAAGACGAGCATAATTATAGTACACTTGATGGTGAGTAAGCCGCCACGCTGCCCTTAGACAGTTCAGTGCCAGACAGTAACTAAGCAGTTACTGTCTGGCACCGCCCTGAGCCCGCTACACCGAGACGACAGTTATTAGGTCTCAAAAATTAACAGTTGTTCCATCATGGAACTGTATCATGGAACTAGTGTCAACAAACCGTAATTTCACTAGCTTCAGTGCCCTTTCCCCGAAACACAAAAGTGCTTGACACTATTTCACGGGAAAATATCTGGCACTGCGGTGGTCCACCCCTAGACAGCCCGGCCCAGTACAGGAACTACCACCTGGTAAAGCACAAAGTATGATGTATGTGTCAGCTTTATTATTAATTTATTTTATTTTATTTATTGATTTATCATTTTGATTTAATAATTCTTATTTAGGTATGGACTATTTAAATGTGTCTGAATAAACTTTATCTACATCCATACCATAATATTATGTCTATTTTATAGTCAGGAGCGATGAGCAAACGCCCTACATTTAGATATAAGTATCTGTGGCTGCATCGTAATGTTTACATTTTAGTATCGGTAACCGATACTTTAATTACGTTCAAATTTCGAACGTCTTCTTAAAAAGTAAAAATTAATGGATTTGAAGCTAACATATTATGTAAGCAAAACATCTTGATGTATTTTCAAAGGTTCAGGAGAGCATAACAGCAGCGTAACTATTCATTAAATCAAAGAGTTTGAAAGACGCGAGCTAGCCTAGCTTCTTGTTCTTCTCTGCTCTCCTGGTACTACGGATTATATTCCACGCGGTTTCACATCGATCCTGACTTTAAAATAGACATTTATCGTATGAATGAAGATAAAGTTATGTATGTGACTGTACATAATTAGGCATTAAAATACTCAAAACCACATTCGTATTTTAATGACCCTCATTATGCAACAGTCACATAAATAACTATTTTGTTATGATATGCTATGTATTGTACCTACCTCTTACTTATACTTGACTAAGGTTTTCTCCATGGAGTAGGCGTCAGTGACGTGTGGTCCGTTGACATTATGCACGGTGGTGACCTTGCGCTTTCTAACGTGGGAGGTCGTGGGTTGAGGTGTATCTGAGCACAGACTAGATAGAAGATAAATCAGACAACCGACTCACGTACTGTAAACATGGGCTTTACGGAAAAGGGGGCCAGCATAGATGGGGCCAGTGATATATGACAGCTCTTTTTTTTTTAAATTGTGGTGGTGTCAAATGCAAAGGCATTCTATTCAAACAGCCACTTTATTTATTTTGGTGTATTATTTGCAGGATTACCCTATTTGAAATAAAAGGGAATTCATAATTTCATATACCCGATACATGAATTCCCTTTTATTTCAAATTTGAGCCAAAAAAGATCATTTTAAGAAGACTATTTAGGTGAAAAACAAAATAAAACAAGTTAATTACTTATTAATTGATTTATTTTTCAATTTCTTTTTGTAATAATTAATCCTTCTGTTGCATATTATTTGGTAATTTTCTCCTTTGTAAACACGTCAGTCCCTTTCAAAATGTTATTAATAGTATTCCTGTTGCATAAATCCATTTCTCACGAGTTTTATCATCAGTCGGAAATCTGGAAACAACAAATCGCTTGAAATTCCCTGAAATATGGGGTAATTTTGGGGAAATTTTTCCTTTCATTAGGCATCCGGAAATCGAATTATGAATCTACTAATTATTAATAAAATTTCAGTACATAGACATCTATGATAATTATTATGCTGGCTTCTGATGTAAATTTGTAATAATAAGCAATTATTTTACCGGTTTGCATGTCAGATGTTTTAGAGGTTATATTTAGAAATAATTTTTAGATATTTCCCATTTATCAAGTTTTTGATGATATAACTAATGATTTAGCGCAGAAACTTGGTTCCTGTGAGATTTGAGAAAGAAATACGTGATCAAAATTTATAAAACAGTGTACTTACGTATGAAATGTAACACCCGCTTTTTCTCTTTGATTGTTGCTTTTGAAGCCAAATATTGAACTCTACCATTTTGTATGCTAGACACAAACGTTCCACATTCGATTAAATCATATTAATTTAGGTAGTAATCCACAAAACCTTTAATTTCTTTGGCACTTTAATGATTTTTTTGCTCAGTTTGATTCAGTTTGATTTGAAGTTTGAACTCTTCTCTATTCTATTTCCTCTTACAGGAATCTCAATAAGACTATCTCACTCTGTCAAAGCATGTCAGCAGACCCTTAAGCGAGCTGGCGGGGGAGAGGGGTTACGACCACAGATTACGAAATGTCATCTGAGGTTGGCCCCCTGTACCACAGATATAACAAACGCACCAATTTTATTACTTTGAGTCAAACGGCCGTGTATCTGAGTAAATGTCGCGTAAAATTAGCTCTATTTTACGTTGAAGAAGGTTATCTCCTTTTTTAACCGACTTCAAAAAAAACGGTCCGGATTCAGGTGGTATGATTTTTGCTTGTGTTACCACATAACTTTTTAATTGGTGACTGGTGTACAGATTTTATGATCCTTTTTACTTTTTAAAAAATAACTGTTTGTCGGCTGTTGTCACTGTTTTTCCACCGTTATTGGTAACGTATCATTTACTAACCTAACCATGTTCTTTTAAGTTCTTCAAGCCTAGTCTTATAAAATCGCGACATGCCCATCAGATCTAATTCTTGACAAAAAAATATTACCTACTTTTAAATTTACTTTTTATATTTTTGGTGGTTTTAAGTCACACGTGCGTGGGTGCACATGCGTAGGGAGTGGGGACGATGGTTCGCACCTATGGACTTTCCTATGTGCATATTTGCCATAATAATAAATGATCGGCGGTGTCGGAAAACATCACGAGGAAACCTGCATAGTCGAATGGTAGAGTGTGTGGCCATGGTTCCGTCTGCCCCTAGTAGGGGCACACGAAACTAAAATGTATCGACTGCCCCTACGGGGGGCAGATTTGGTAGGGAATAATCCTGATCCAATTGGTCTGGTTCCCTGTCAGATTGCAGTCACTCAAATGTAATAACTGAACTTGCCTTCCGGATGCAAGTGCAAGCGTAGGTACCCTTTTTTTCGGAGGAGAATGCGTTTATGCACCATATGCGCAGGCTAGCTAAGCCGTGTGTGGGACTCGAGACTAAAGCGTCCACTACCCACTAAACTCCCCCGGTTTCTTTGCCCCAGCCTTGGGGTTATTGACAAGCCCAGTGTAAGCGTACCCTGCCCTGAAATTGAGGCAAAACGCTTGGAGAGATATACATATTTGTTTATTGAAGAGCGGCAGACCTGGTTCGTTAAAATATTCGTTTGAAGCGTTGCGATGTTTTTGAAAAGGTTGGCATGCCGTGGACAAAAATGCTAAGTTATAAATGAGAAGCGCCGGATGTTTGGCATTGAATTATTTAGCTGGAGTCCTGGATTAGCGCGGTGTAGTCCAGGCGGCAGGCGATTATGACGATTGGTGGAACAAAAAGTGTTCTTTGCGAGCTACGTTTTTTTATTTTTTATGCACAGGCTATTTTATCGAGAAAAAAGGCATAAGTGTGATTTTTTCGAACACAGCTCGAGTATTTGAACATCAATGCGCATTTTGCAAGTGATTTTGCAGTACCAGTTGTGATTTGTGACGAAGATTCGATTTCAACGATGAAAGCCTGTAGAATATCATTTCAAATTTTGACACGTAGTCGAATACTAAAAAGGCTGATACACTTGATATATCAGGCTCAAAGATCAAAGTAGTTTAAATATGGCAGCAATAATAGTGGACATGTTCCGATAAATTGTATAGGAGTCAAACCAGTGCCTAAGTTTTTTACTTTAGGCTTGCGGTCAGATCGATGTAGGTATTTGTTGTGTCTATTAAATAAAACCGGTGATTGTTTTATATGCACTATAATGTCACTTCACACATAAATTCTTTACTGTTACACTTTTGTTGCACTAAGTAAGGTTAAACTTTTTAGGTAATTTCTTAAATAAGAAATGCGAGAAACGTGACGCTAGTAACGAGACCGAAACGGAAGAGAGCTAGAAAAAGATAGAAAGATTTAGTATTGCCATAATACTAAACACATTGGGAGGCCTGGTGACCTGTAACACCGGTTCTCCAAACCTATCACAGGCACCAGCCACACATTATCTCACACATTAGGTAGGACTATCTACCATAGACGCACAATTTATCTTTAAGTTAGGAATTATTTAAGTTCCTATATTGTGAAGAGTAAATAAATGAAATTATTATTATTATCATATTGTCCGATGTTAATTTACTGTTATTTATTGATTCTTTAGTAACTGCCGCCCGGACTATAAACACATAAGTGAATGTTTACATGACGTGGGTGAGGAATTTACGAACGTTTTTAACAAATTGGTATAAAATTGAAACAAAAACAATGGATGTAATGTCTTTTTGAGACAGGCTTGTTTGTTTCAGTTATTGTATGTAAGATTATCGTAATTAATTACCTATTCTTTTATGTTTGTTAATGGTGTGTGTTAATGGTGTGCGATAATGGACTTTTCCTTGGAAATGGGGTCCTGCGGCCTTTTTAGGGATGTTCCGATACCACCAAAGTATCGATACCTACTCATATGAGTAGTACTCAAATAGTCTTTCGATACTACTCATATAAATACTCCTAAAGTATCGATACCTACTCATATCGATACTTTTAGATTTTTTTAATGAAATCAAAGATAATAATTTTATGAGGGCAAAAAATAAAGCAATTTTTCATTGGTTTTAGTGAAATATTTCCATATTATTGACTTCAGTGGGTGCCATGATAATTGGACCAATGAACAGATGACTAAAAAATTAAATTAAATTCGCAAAAAACAACTGGACATTGACTGGTCGCAACGTAAATTGACAAACAAAATAACTCAAATTTAAAACAAAATAAAATGGCGGCACGTCACAGTCACACAATACAGACCGACAAACTTAACTGTTCCGGTGGCCAAATTTGGAACTACGTGAAATGCAATGCAAAACGATATTTAATGACAGTTCTAAATCGACAGTAGCGACGCCGCCACCGGAACAGATAAGTTTGTCGGTCTATATGTCCGCTTTAACGACAAACTTAACTGTTTCGGTGGCCAAAATTGGAACTACGTGAATATAATATGGCCAGGTTTGATTCGATTCGATACCAACTACTTTTGTTTCGATACCGAGTAAGTATCGCAAGATTGATTCGATGCTAAAAGTACTTGGTATCGAATAAAAAGTATCGAGTACATACTCGTATTTACTTGTATCGGAAGATCCCTAGGCCTTTTTTTGTGAAGAAGAATTCTTTAAGACCATTTAAGGCATTATAACTCGTGTGGGGTAGGCGATCCGTGTGTTGGAGTCGTGCAATCCATGCCCCAGTCTTTATATAGACTGGTGCACGGAGAATACCCTCTAAACTCCCCCGCGCTCCATCATCGCCGTCGGCGGCGTCTCTGAGCTAGGACAGACCTTGACAGGGTTCTGCGGCCTATTCTATTGATGGACACTATCGGGAAGAGTTGCTCAATGTGCTGCCACTCTGTAGGTTCAAGGGTTATGTTGTGTAATGATATTTTTTGCAGGCTACTATATTAACAGTGCATTGAGTCAGTTTAGGTTACTGATAATTTTTGGAGTAAAATGTTTATTAAAGACATTTATTTAAATCCGGTAATACCTTCAAATAATGACAAAACGCCACGGGTCCGGCCGTTATGCCCCCATTCCGGTTTGCCCCCGGCCGGTATGCCCCCACAATTTTAAGTAAATTTGTTCCAGTTTGCCGTTAAACCGTGGGGGCATACCGGCCGGGGGCAACCCGGAATGGGGGCATAACGGCCGGACCCAACGCCACCACCAAACATATTTATTTTAAAGCAGTGACGAAACGCCACTATTTTTTTATGATGACGAAACGGAAGGAGGAAAAGGCTTTAACCCTCTGATTTCAAGTGTACTGTACTGGCCTCCTCATTTATATACTTTGTGACCAGGAAATAAAAAGTTTATCCCTTGCAACTTGCTTGCAACAAATAATACATACCTAAAATGGTAAACTATTACAATTATCGTATTACGCATCTACTCGTGTATTATGTAAACTATTATAATTATCTTATTACGAATCTAATATGTATAATCGTCGCCATTGTATTATACTAACAAATGACTTGCACTTGAACGACACAATTGACATTACGAAGGGCTTCCAATACACTTCAAACTTAAGTAGGTAATATGAAACATGATTGCACCTTATTTCTATTAATATACGGTTGCATTTTGTTTAAACAAGTTTACAGTCAGTATCATTAATAGTACCTACCGTATTGTATAAGGAATAGGGTTAAAATTCCTTTTAACAAATGAAGCGAATTTCCTCGTTAAATACTTGAAAGACCGGAAGCCTAGGTTGTATCAATTTTGTTGGAGGGGCGTTTAAAATTTAACTTTATTGTTTAGGTACGAAAGTCGGTTTTGATGTGAAGGTAATGGATATGAGGGTTGGGGGTTGTTTCAGGGGTTTCAGGTGCGTTTGAAGGTTTCGTGCAATTTACTTAGACATGGTATAGGAAATGACAGTAACTGTTGTTACTAACTTAAAAAAAGCTTTTCTGAAGACCCACGAGCTATTAAGACCAGTGTTGGATGGACCCACTACCCGCTTATAATACGCTTCAACTTAATTGGCTTGTCTGGACATCATGCGAGAACACAAATGTAGGTGTCAGAGCACCTGCGCAAACGACGCGAACAGCTAACTTCAGACAAGCCAATTAAGTGACGCGGCCTATAACTATATACTTCTGTTTAAAAGAGGGAGAGTTTAAATCAGTAAAAGCATTATCTTTCGCAAAAAAAGGAGTCTCTCTCAGTGGAATTTGACTGAACTACCTAGTTTGTTTCTCAAGAATAGTAGGTAGGAGCCAGTACACTTATAAGGCTCGAAAATCAGAGATGTCTACTTACAGTGTGGCAGCGTGGCAGTAGTGTGTCTGTCTGCAACTTCATTGATAAAAAAAAAAATTGGCTGTTTTCCAATAATTCATGAATAAAATATACCCCTACTGGTAGGTATGTGAACCTTGTACTGTGTGTTAGTAGGACTTCGAAGGTCGGCTCATAATGTGCCCTTAGGGTCTGATAAAGCAATAAGGATTAAATGAAATGAATGGTCGTTGGTATTTTAAATGTTTCCCCATATGGTAATTAGATTTCGACATGGTTTTTGTATTATTTATTTTATACTCAATCAAGCGTTGGGTATTGATTACTCCCCTTTGAGTGAGGAGTCATGTGTTCGAATCCCAATCTAGACCAACATTCATGTGATGAACATTTCAAAATCATCGTCATTAATGTTACAGAGTGACTCTACCACTGGCTTCGGAATGCTTTTAATTTTATCTATCGGGAAGAACCGGCAAGAAACTCGGTAGTAAACTCTTTTCAACCGCCAGTTTTACAACAATTATATCAATCGGATACCTAATGATGCTATCTTTTTTTTGAAAATAGACGAATCGCACAGGGTTTTTTTTAATACATCATCAGTTGTCAGACAGGCATGCAGCCCACCTGATGGTAAGCGGTCACTGCGGCCTATTCCATTTAGGGACCAACAGCTTTACGTACATATTTCACACTGCCAACTTCCAGATTCCGGACTATGACCACAGAATATATAACCCCTCAATTGATGACATCATGGCGACCATTTTCCTTTATTTTGATTAGGAAAAACAAAATGGCCGCCATTTTGATTATTTTTTGATTTTTAATTTTTTAAAAAAATTATTTTAAATCCTTCCTGTATGCAAATACCAGTCATTTGGTATCAATAAAGTCATTATTAAATGGTCTACAAGTTAAAATTATATAATTTAAATTATATTCTACTGTGTTCGAACTGTATGCGAGGGAAAATACAAGTGGAATGAAATTCGGTAATTAAAACTAAAAAATCAAATTAAAAAAAATAAACAACTTGTTGCTTTAGTTGTCCACTTTAAATTAACCTGTTACTATTAAGCAATAAACACATTAAATAACATTCACACCTTTACATAATAAAATATCAAGTAAATCAACAATTTCTGCATACAGTCACAGCGCCCGGCGCGCGAACATTTTAAGACCCCTATTACATCTTGACAGGGATTTTTGCATAAAATGGCCAACTTTGGCGTTATCGATCTCAGAAACAAAAATACATTTACAATAATTACTTATAAAATAGTGTAGAATATCTATTGGAATAGTTCTTAGCGGCCTTGCTTTTTGTAAATTTTGCTTAACTTTTTAATTGAACCCAAAATTGCAGAGAAAGATTTTCATAAAATGCGCGAAGGCACATTTTTAAGCTCATAGATTGAACTACTGTTCTAAGCATATGAAATAAAAAAATTAGAATGTTATCTCTTATATAGTCGTATAGTTCATAGCGGCCTCGGATTTTTAAATATCTTTGGTTTTATATATAAAAAACATCTAGTTCTAAAGCAAAAATCTTCGAAAATCGCTTTAAGTTGACTGTGAATTTCTCCTTTCTACGACAATACAATTAGGCAAAATATATACCAGAATACTTGTTACATCATGAGGAATGAAGATTTTACAATTTTAAACAATTCATTTATTATCCTATTTCGATAATAACAATAAATATAACTGCAAAATTACTACAAAATGCGATGCGCTGGCCGTCCGAACTCAGTCAGTACCGAGCGCGCGCTCTTTGTAATAGGCCTCTTAAAAAGATTGACAAAACTCCCATCGGTTTCAAATGTTCGCGCGCCGGGCGCTGTCATTTGCTAGTCGCTGGTTTGTTCTACCAACCTAACAAACTAATAAAACACAACGAATCGTCAAACAAACGAAAACAGACTTTAAATACGGGCGATAAGGAATTGCCTTCTAAAGGCAGCCCATCAAACGTCGACCATCATGGCGCTGCCTTTAGAAGGCAGGCCATCAATTGAGGGGGGGCTTTATAAAACCGATTGCGGGCGGGTGTCACGCTGTCATAGCTATCAGTTGTTCATGTGTGATGAGGTGAAAAAACATGTAAAGACTGTGATACGATATAAAAAACTATGACTAAGTATGTTCTTAATAGAAAAACTTAATCACATTTTTCGGGATTTGAACTCAGGACCCTAAGCGCGTCTGTCGCTTTAAAGTGAGGCCTACTAGCCATAGTAGGCATCATTACATAGCATACTTTACATAGTGTAGAGACTCGCGTAGTTACAAAGTTCCATACGGCAGGCTTTGATGGCCCTCGTGAGCTCAAAAGACCCATTCATCGCTTTGTAGATAGCGCAGCGTGGAACGTTGCCTACTTATCATCTTTTTAACTGAATATTTTTTGAATTTTCATCATATTTTTATTAGAATATTTTTTTATACTAGTGCGTATAAAAATAAAATCTTATGTTATGGAATACCTAAATACGTACTGCTTTTTGAACTTAGGCTAGGTAAGCAGTAGGTAAAATTACAACATATATTATGTAAAGTGTTTTCTTGTTTTTGTAAACTTCAGTACTTTCACGTTTTAATTTATTTATCTAAAAAATAATTATATTTAACAATGTGTTTTAAAATGTAAACTTTACATTTTGTAGGGTAACTATTATAGGTTTAAGCTAAGTAACTAGTTAAATAAAATGCGTACTAGCACTCTCGCAGGTTGCATGCCCTTGCAGGGCGTCACATAGGCACTAATATTAATGTAACACCAAATTTTACTGTGACATGCAATAAAAAAATTGATTTCATTTGATTTGATTTGACTAAATATTTTTTTCCATTGTTCCAGATCCCAAAATGGCAGCTACCACCATGGACGTCAGCTACTAACCCCCCACTCCCCCTAGGTCTTAACCATGACCTGAATCTCAACAGAACCTCACTTTTGTGATAACATCTCTAAATCTATTTTATTAAAAAAAAAAACTAAATATAAAAACTAAAAATATATATAAAACCACGTTCCTCTAGTATTAAAGAGTCAATTTTAGCCAAAGTCGTAGTTCGTCTACGGTAATATTTTTCCAATAAACCAAAGTTTAGTTAGTATGTCGAATCAGATGCCAATATATAGTCAGGTGGTGCCGAAGTCTCAGTTTAGGGGGAAGCCGGGGAAGACTGTCAATAGGGCCGTCACCAGGCCGGACTTTGACCCCTTAAACTTCAATAATGGGGGGAACTTCTTGAATGCCCCGGAGAAGGTTGAAAAGGTATTGTATTTATTTTATTATTTTTAAATTTATGATAATGGATTCTGTTTCACACAAAAATTGGACGCGTTTCAATCAACATGGTTTGAAATTTTGAATATCTGATCATGATCTGGGTTCAATCCCCGGGTTACCGAAGTTTGTCGGTCGCCAATCTGCATTTAGCCAACTTCGACAATCTTATAAGATTCTATGGAAACCAAAGTAAAAAAAGGTAATAAAACATAAACATTAGAATAACCTACAACCTAAAAAATTAAGAATCTATCCAATTTATATGACTGGCTACGCAAATATTAATTCGACCTCACGAGTCACTCCATTTTATGTACCAATATGGCAAGTTTTGAAATGTACAATCAAAATCATTCCAGGAGAAAAAAGAGAGCAAAAGAGAACGCTCCCGAGATGAGACAGCCCGCTCGCGCCGCAACCAGACGCGGAACGAAGCGAGCGAGAGCAAAGTGGAGGCGTACCTGCGGCAGAACCAGGTCAGCATGCGGCAGCAGCACCGGCACTCCGCGCGGCAGCCCGAGCACCGCGTCAACCTCAGGTTAGTTCCGCTACTCGATAGATGGCGCCTTTAACCGGAGGAGTAAGTTTCGCTAATTGTCAACAGATGACGCTGTTAACAGAAGTTAGTTTTGCTAGTCGTCGATAGATGACGCTGTTATCTGAAGAATTTGGTTCTGCTAGTCGACGGTAGATAGCGTTGTTTCAGGGTACAATAATACAGTAGAAGTTAGTTCCTTTAGTAGTCGATAGATGGCGCTGTTTAATGCAGAAGTAAGTTCCGCTAGTTGACAACGGATGGCGCTGTTCGCTAATTTAGTTATTCACTAGGAGTAAGTGCTTTTACTGGTCAATAGATGGCTCTGTTTGGAGATTTAATTATACTCGCTGGGAGTAAGTGCTGCTATTCGTCAATAGATGGCGTTATAAAGAACACTTATCAAGACTTCATTGATAAGGGATGACATTCCTCCGAGCTACTAGGTGTCTGTGCTCGGAGGTCGGGGTCCGGTCCTCGGTGTGTTGTGTAAGAGTAACTTAAACTGGTTTTACTGTATCTAAAACCCAAATCAGGGGAAAGTACTATTTCTAATGAGCTAATAAAATCGAAAGCTGCCTCCCGTTTCACCGCATTCTTAACATTTCAGGTCCCTACCTCTAAACGAGGTGGTCACCACGCGTGGGCACGACCGGACTCCAACGGATCGGCACAAGGGCTTCCCCGGAGAGAAAGAAGGAAGAGAACACCGCCGAGAGAGGGAGCGGGATAGAGATAGGGATAGAGACAGGGATAGAGAGAACTTTGAGTTTGATGGTGAGTGATGTTGTGTTATCTAGTTCTTATTATTTATTAATTTAACTAATAAAAACATACGAATATGAAGCAACAACAAAAAAAAATGGGTCCCTCAAACCTGTTTACTCACTTTGTCTTCTAATCTTAAAACTGTGTATAAATTGACATATTTAATGTAGGACCATTTTATCCATAAGTTGACTTTAAGATCAGATTTTACTGTCGCATTAAAGCCTTTTGGTTTTCCAGTAGGTGTACTGGTAAAAAATACTTTTAGCGTTAAGTCCGTCGTCTGGACATCTTTACATAACTAATAGCTTTGTTACCTATAGTCTCAGTTAGCTGTAAAAAAAGAAGCGAGCCATACCCAATATAAGTGTCTATGACAACTTAGTGGGTAGACTCGGCCACACAATGTAACATAGATTATTCATTAAGAAGGATTTTTATTTTATTTTATTTATTTTAATAAATAAATTAAAAAGTCTTCTAACAAGTATTTTGCTGTTTCTTGATTGAATAGATTGTATATCAATTATCAATATTTCTCATTCCAGGTACACCCCTTAGCCCCATAGCCCCCCGCCATGAAAGCTCCCGACCGGTCCGCAAGTCATCATCAGCCCACAAAGTGACGGAGAGCTCCATATCCCTGGACAAGAGGCGGTTCTTCTGCCGCGAGTGGGCGTTCCAGAAGATAGCCCACTGCCTGGAGCAGCGCCCCGCTAGCAAGACCTGCGGGGCTATTATACTTGGTAAGTCTTTTCTTCGATTCTGTGGTACAGTGGTTAGAGCGTTCAGACTTCGGGGGTTCATTTCAAATCCGCAAGGAGCAATCACTTTGTGTGATTGTTTCCAGTTTAGTTTGGACATTGCAGGCTCGAATCACCAGAATTTCCGGAGAGAATGAATGATCATTCCGTGCTTCTGAAGGCAAGTTAAGCCGTTGCAATGATCCACGTAGCAAGGCCGGCTAACAAGACATTATATTAAGTGAGTTTCCATGATCTAATGGATTAGCGGGACAGCAATCTACCTACTGGTGAAATCTCCCGCCATAACAGCTCTGGCTGTGTTCTGGCAATATTTAATGTTTAGCCAGAACACTTGAAACCTACAGTGTTACAGCACATTGATTGAGAAGTTCTGGCTAAGAAGAGTCTCTCAGTAAAATGGGCCGCAGTGGCCGCTTACCATCAGATGGGATGCGTGCCTGTCTGCCAATCAATCTTACATAAAAAAAGTAATATTATTTATCTGTAACCCAAGACAAACATTTTTATTAATCCAATCAGAAATATGTTAATTAAATTTGGTCGAATGGTAAACTACACGTGTTTCCTTCCTTTTATAATCCTGAACTTTTTAGGCGGGCCGTGAAGCGGCATCTCACTAGGCCTTCAGGGTGAGGGTGACTGGCTCAATGGGTACTATGTTCTGTTGAGCCAGTTAACCTTATATTTTGAACTTACATCCGCTTACCATCAGGTGGAGTGAGGTCATCCTGACTGCTTCCTTATATAAAAAAAAAAATATTAACGAAGTAAGTTCTTTGAAGTAAAGATTGCTTTTAAGTGTTTTTTTTTTGTTTTGTCTCAGGTGACGCCGGGAGCGGAAAAACAGCCCTCTGCCAAGAGCTAAGCGAGCCAAGCCAAGGTCCCCAAGCGCGGCAACAGCGCGCTCTAAACCGCCGCCTTCTCGCTCGTCACATGGTCCAGGGCCACAACGAGACCAGCCAGCGGCCGGGCGAGTTCGTCCGCTCGCTCGCCATGCAGCTGCTCAGCCACTCCTCCAAGGCTAGGCCCAACCAGGCCAGAGACCAGAGGTGAGCATAAATGATGGCCACTTACCCCACCCTGGCGCAAGTAGTTTGCTGGTTACATATTATTTTAGACTGCTGAGCACATGGCTGCCCCACCCTGGACCCTGGCTGCCCCACTCTGAACCCATGACTGCCCCACCCTGGACCCATGGCTGCCCCACCCTGAACCCATGGCTGCCCCCCTTTGAATCCGTGGCTACTCCACCCTGGGCCCATGGCTGCCCCACTCTGGGCACATGGCTGCCCCACTCTGGGCACATGGCTGCCCCACTCTGAACCCGTGGCTGCCCCACCCTGAACTCATGGTGGGGGGGGGGGTGACCCAAGGGGGGGGGGGGGTCGCGCCAGGGTGGGGTAAGTGAGCACTTACCCCACCCTGGCGCGAGTAGTTTGCTAGTTACATATTATTTTAGACTGCTGCCCCACCCTGGGCCCATGGCATGCAGTGGCCTGTTATGATGCCCACTGCATGTCGTAGGTTTGCCTTGGACAGTTTGCTCCGTCGATGGCGTATGTATTACTGTATACAGAATACTGTGTCATGTGTGAAGTCGCTCATTCAACTACATACTCAATCGACGAAAAAAAAACGTACACGATAAAACGGAACAGTAAAACGGAGACATGTGTGAACCGGGCGTAATCGTCTGTCGAGTGACGGAAAAACTTAAATTCCTTCGTTTGTTTACATCCATCAGGAATAGAAGTTAATTGGCTAAATGCTAAAAACCTAAATTGATTCTACTCGTACAGCCTTCCGAAAAACCCAGAAGTTTTTTTACATAAATGTTGATTTGTGTTTTATTTGATAGATGTAATGTCCTTTCCAGACGAAACTCGGAAGAAGAACACCCAGTAACCCGTTTCCGGTCTCTCGACGAAGAGGAGATCTCCGCTCCGCTCCTCGGCGACAGCGAGGACCAGCGGACGGACGAGGAGGAGGCCGGCATCCGCCGACGCACCATAGACAGGATCCACGAGAAACAGGCCTACCGGGACTCTATGCAAGACGCACCGCTCACGAGACATGACGATGTGAGTTGGTTATATACTACTATCAGATTCACCAGGTGGTAGGTTCCTGTACTGGGCCGTCTAGGTGGGTACCACCTCAGTGCCAGATATTTTCCCGTGAAATATAAGTGTGTCAAGCACTTCTGTGTTTCGGGGAAAGGGCACTGAAGCTTGTGAAATTACTGGGTATATGAGACCTAATAACTGTCGTCTCTTAAGGCGGGCAACGCGCCTGCGACCCCAAGGGTGTCTCGGGTGCTTAAGGATGGCGGTGATAACTTATCATCAGGTGACCCACTTGTTTGTTTGCCCCCCCCCCTATAATATAAAAAAAAGGCTTAGGTTTAAGCAACCACCAGATATAATGAAATATAACGCCCAAAAAATCCTAATCACTTACCAGAATTTAATCCCCATTTTATTATGAAATGATCACCAATAAACGTTAAGTCTGCTAACCTAAAAAACGTAAGTATCGTCAGAATAATCGCTGAGCTACCCAAAAAGGCCACGCGTGCACCAAATTTGTACTCGCATTGTATTTAAAAATTTCATCCAAATATGTTACATATTTTTATCCTAATAAATTAAAGTAATGCGTACAAAAATCATTGTATACCCAAAAAATATAAATGAAATTCTAAAGATTCACCGATACTTTAAACCATTTGACGATTGATAGTAAATAAACAAAATCTTTTTCTCTCTGTCCCGACCAAGTAAAATGGGTAGAATTCAGTTCTGGTCGCAGTTCTAACCTAACCTAACACAAATCTTATCAATCAATTTAATATACTTGGTTATATGAATACATTTTATGGCAAACGTAATGATATATTTGGGTAAGAATGACACAAAACTTTGCTAGTTAAAATTTGGTGCACCCGTGGCCTTTTTGGGTTACGAAAAGTTTTTGTAGTGCAGGCATGACTTAAATAGCCCGAAATATTTTGGTACAGGTTTCGTTTATTTGTACATATTATATTTATTCTGGATGAGGCTGTTTGGGTAACGATTGTGTTTTTTGGTGGTCATTTAATTTGTTCCCTAAAAAAACAATCGATCGACGAGCTGCTTGATTAGCCAGAGTCTTCTGCGTTTGCGTTTCCGTAATAATAGGACGAGCAACATCGTACTGGCCAACTTACAACAACGCGTCCTCTTGTGAAAACATTTTGAAAAAACTGATGAAATATAACCGGAGTTAATCTATCAACGTCGACCGGTGCCATCGATCGACAATCGATCAATTGGTTAGTCGAACGTTATCTGTTACCAGACCAGTCGATCAACTTCGATCGACGTTGATCGATGCCGTCGATCGACGATCGATCGATTGGTCTGGTAACACCCTTAGACATCGAGGAATCTAAATCAAAAATATATTAATTAATATAAAAAGTTCTTAATTTAGGCTACAAGAAGCACTTATAAATCGTCAACTGTTTATATGTTTCTACTGCCGGCTTCGGAATGCTGTTTTTGTCGAGAAGAATCGGTGTAGAATCGTCAAAAAGTGTACATAAATAAATAATGGAAGACATTTCTTGACTTTTCCTTTTCGCTTATACATAGTCATAACAGTAACAATTTCTTTTCACAGCTCCCAGAGATCCTGCCCCGTTCTTCAGTGAAACCGACGAACCCGTTTGCAACAGAAGACAAAGAATCAGAGTTCCGCCTATACGAGAACCATGAAAATCTGTTCCTAAGGTAATAACTGGTAATTAAATAAAAAAACTGCAGCCCACCTGATGGTAAGCGGCCACTGCGGCCTATTCCATTGAGGGACACTTCATCACAAAGCGTCGCTCAATGTGCTGCCAGACTGTCGGCTCATCTGATCTTCGAGCCTTTGATTTCAAGTGTACTGGCTCCCACATTAATATTGCCGGAACACAGCCAGAGCTATTATGGCGGCAGATTTCACCTGTGGGGGTGGTAGCTAGCCAGTCGGACTCTGAAAAAGTCCTACCAGCAACCAGACCCTAGGCGGGAATCGAACCCACAACCTCCGTGATTTTATACCCGAGCGGCTTAGCCACTGTTTCACGGAGGCGGTCAATAGTATATAATCAGATAGGCCGCCGTAGCCGAAAACTCGACGGAAGTCATTATTATTATTATTATTTCAGGAACATCTCTCAAAGGCAGTCGAGGCTGCTGCGGCAGGCTTCGGAGCCACTTCCGGAGCACAACAGTGCCGTTACACGCAGGCGAGACAGGTAAACGTGTGTGAGAGAGAAGACTGCATGTGTGTGTGTGTGTGTGTGTGTGTGTGTGTGTGTGTGTGTGTGTGTGTGTGTGTGTGTGTGTGTGTGAGAGAGAGAGAGAGAGAGAGAGAGAGAGAGAGAGAGAGAGAGGAGGCTAGTGTGTGTGAGAGAGAGAGAGGAGGCTAGTGTGTGTGAGAGAGAGGAGACTAGTGTGCGAGATAGTGAGGAGACAAGTGTGCGAGAGAGAGGAAACTAGTGTGCGAGAGAGAGGAGACTAGTGTGCGGGAGAGAGGAGACTAGTGTGCGAGAGAGAGAAGAGACTAGAGAGAGAGAGTATTTATGGCAACGCATGCGACGTTTGCTTTCAGCGCAGTTATAGCCCGACCATTAAAATAAAAAACCTCGCCATATTGCGGAAAAATATTGGAACTAATTTTTCAAGTGGCAAAAGTCAAATAAAAAAAACAATAAGATGTCATTCATTATTGCTGTCTGTCAAAGTGTGATGTCAATTGTCAACCGTGCCTTGTTTTTATTGGATATTGTGAGTTATTTGTGAGTATAACCATAGCAACCAAGTGTTGCTATAACCATAGCTAATGTGGCGCCTCCAGAGCAGGTTTTTTTATTTTCCTGGTCAGGCTATAAATAGGTTCGTGACAATCTATCCGTCAGAATACATACAAGCTGTCTGCTTTGTCCAATTCAAAAAAAATATCGTTGAATATCACTCATTTGCTCTCTCTTTCTTACAGCGATCGTTCGAGCGAGACGGAAAAGCCAAAGGTCGAGAACAGTCCCCCGAAATCAAGGATTCCAGTTGCCAACTTCAGATACCCGAATAAGAGTGAACTGCGGTCTTTAGAAAACTCCCCTCAGAAGAAGATTGAGAAGGAACAAGAGAAAGAAGAGAACAAAGGTATGTAATACAGTCCCAATTGGGTACTTAACTATTAATTATTATTTATTAGATACAATACTTCATAGTCAAATCTTTCTCTCTTTAATAAATCTCCATTTATGAATAACTGTAAAATACATATAAAATCGCTTCTTAAAAAAATTAGAAAATTGAATCTTATTATTCGGCTTCACCTATTTTATTATTATAATTTCTATCAAAAAGTAAATATTATCTGTAACCGAAAACAGTAATAGTGCGAGTATTTTATATATTTTTTCCCTTCCATTTACATTATTTCGTCATATTATAATTATGTTTTATCGCACTAACATTGCCTACATAAAAAAATATTCTAAATAACGTTTGGACCACATTGAACTAATTTTGGCTACATATGACAAAACAACTATACGATTATTTGATTTGTGTGCAAATAAAATATTGCTTTTAATTAATCATCTTGTTCCTTCTTTATAGAAGAGTCTGAAGAAGCAGTCGATCTCCCGGAGTACCAGAACGTGCTGAAGCCCGAGCAGGCCACGCCCGAGCTGGAAGCGCTGCGGGATGACGCGCCGCCGCCCATACCCAGCCTGCCCGTCAGCCCTAGGTGAGGAATGTTGCGTTCTTAACAGGTATTTTTGGTCTTTTTGGTCTTCTCAGAGTAGACTATAGCATTTAAAGGTGACACAGGTACCATTGGTCGTTTTGATGTTCTCGTTCTTCTTGGTCTTTTTGGTCTTCTCAGAGTAGACCGAGTAGACCATAGGATTTATGTGTTCCTAGAAGCCACACTGGTCTTTTTGATCGCGAAGTAGAGTATAGGCACTAGTCTATTCATTGGTAAGTGGTCTTCTCCCTCGGTATTCTTGAAGTGAAAAAGAAGGAATACCCAGCCTGCCCGTCAGCCCTAGGTGAGAAATGTCTTCTTAACTAAACGTGACATAGCTTCTGTGGGTCTTTTTTTATACCACATTAGTTGGCAGACAGACACGCAGCCCGACTGATGGTAAGCGGTCACTGCGGCCTATTCCATTGAGGGACACTTCACCAGGAAGCGTCGCTCAATGTGCTGCCAGACTGTAGGCTCATCTGATCTTCGAGCCATTAATTTCAAGTGTACTGACTCCCACATTAATATTGCCGGAACACAGCCAGAGCTGTTATGGCGGCAGATTTTACCTGTGGGAATGGTAGCTACTGTAGCTAGCCAGTCGGAATATGAAAAAGCTCTACCACCAACCAGACCCAAGGCGGGAATCGAACCCACGACCTCCGTGTTTTTATACCCGAGCGGCTTGGCCACTGTTCCACGGAGGCGGTCAAAAATTTAATAAATTAATTTCTTCAAGTGGCAACAATCAAATATAAAAACCATAGGATGTCATATCTGTCTAAGTGTGATGTCAACTGTCAACCGTGCCTTGTTACTATTGATTATTGTGAGTGATTAGTGAGTATAATCCCCACCTGATAGTCAAGAAGTTTGCCGGGGTCTGTAATAGGAACATTGATGTAAATATATTTTTCTCTCTTCCAGGACATTAATAGCAAACGCGTACTACGACAAGCTTCTCTCTGAACCTGAGATCCAGCAAGCGCTTCTCCCTCACAACCTAGAGAGGAATCCTGACGAGTGCTTCAAGAAGGCGTTACTTCTCCCTCTCTTAGAAATCGAGCCCCCGAAGCAGTGTCTGTTTCTGCTGGTCGATGGTATAGACGAGTGTGGACCAGGTTAGTGTTTAGTTCATACACTGTTTAATATTTTGTAGCACTGATTTTGTAAAAATTATTTAAAAAGTTTTAACAGCTAGAATAAAAAACATTCTTGTATTTGCAATGTGTACAACAAGACGAGCAGATCGTACACCTGATGGTAAGCGCCACGTCTGCCCTTGGACAGTTCAGTGCCAAACAGCAACTAAGCAGTTACTGTCTGGCACCGCCCTGCGCCCGCTACACCGAGGCGACAGTTATTAGGTCTCATATACCCAGTAATTTCACTAGCTTTAGCGCCCTTTCCCCGAAACACAGAAGTGCTTGACACACTTGTATTTCACGGGAAAATATCTGGCACTGCGGTGGTACCCACCTAGACGGCTCAGTACAGGAACCAACCACCTGGTAAAAATGCTTACGTCCATGCACATGCTACTAGAAATTACCCCTAATTTAATTGTATTAAATATTTTAAATAAATATCAATTTGATTTGAGCTGTGGTGGTGGCATGGCCGTTGTATAAAATGTCTTACTCAAAGTTCTCATTCATTCATTACATTTTTGATTTAAAAAAAGCTCTACCAATGATAATATTTTTTTGTCTCAGTTCAAACGTCAGAAGAGCGCGAGGGTGCGGAGTGTTCCACCAGCATAGCGGCGCTGCTGTCGCGGCACCGGCGCCTGCTGCCGCAGTGGCTGCTGCTGGTCTGCACCGCGAGGAGGCACTCGGCTCTATTCACTGGTGAGTGGTCTTCTCGGAGTAGACCGAGTAAGCTATGAAATATATCGTGTAGTACTATGCTCCTGGTCTTATCATTGATGAGCAGTAAAGTTGAGTGTCGGTCTTCTTGGTCTACTCAGAGTCGACCGAGTAGACCATCAGATTTTTCACAAGAAGTTCACTCTAATGGATTTTCATTGGTCTGTAGTAAGTCTAGATGATGGTCTTTTTGGTCTTCTCGGAGTAGACCGAGTAGACCATTAGATTTCTCACAAGAAGTTCACTCTCAAGTCTTTTTATTGGTCAGCAGTGTGTTTAAATGTTGGCCTTTTTGGTCTTCTCGGAGTAGACCAAATAGACTAGGATTTTTTAGTCTTCTTTTCATTGATAAGTGGTGAAGTTGAGTGTTGGTCTTTTTGGTCTATTCGTAGTAGACTTTACTCTTAAGTCTTTTTATTGGTCAGTGGTGAGTTTAAATGTCGGTCTCTTCAGTCTTCTCTGAGAAGACTGAGTAAACTTTGACTTTGACTTTATCAGATTTTCAGCTGAAGATTTATCCGTATCTTTAATAACAATCTCAATATGAATAGTCTAAAATATTATTTTAATTTGTTGCAGGGTTCAGGAAGATTACCCTGGATGAGCTACAGAGGGCACATGTATCAGCAGATGTTCAGAGATACGTGCTCGCCCGCCTCGACACGGAACCCCGGCTGAGGTATTTTTTTTTATAATAAGTATTATTAGTAGCGGCTTAGTGTTTCCACCACAAATTATTGAACTAGTACTTTGGTTTGTCCAACCAAGTTGTTTAGTAACCAATTTGACCGTGTGTGGGCGTGGATTGGCTTGACAACTCGAGTTATCAAGCCAACACACGGTCAAATTGATTTGATCCAATCGATCGCTTCAAGCCGATTTGACGATAGGCTTGATGGTGTATGGCCAGCATAAGGAAGCGTCGCTTAATTTGCTGCCAGACTCTAGGTTCATCTAATCTTCGAGCCTTTAATTTCAAGTGTACTGGCTCCCATATTAATGTTCCCGGATCACAGCCAGAGCTGTTATGTCGGCAGATTTCACCTGTGGTAGTGGTAGCGGTGTGGTAGTGGTAGCTAGCCAGTCGGACTCTGAAAAAGTCCTACCACCAACCAGACACATGGCGGGAATCGAACCCACGACCTCCGGGTTTTTATACCCGAGCGGCTTAATCACTGTTCCACGGAGGCGGTAAAAAACGTTTATTGCATAAACAACGATCTGTAGTGCCTATCTGCATATTGAGCGACGCTTCCTGGTGAAGTGTCCCTCAATGGAATAGGCCGCAGTGACCGCTTTCTATCAGGTAGGCTGCGTGCCTGTCTGCCAACTGCAGGCGGATAGGTACCTAATATTAATTATAATGTATAATGACGAGCCATTTGGTGTAATGGCCGAGAAGTCGGCTATTACACCAGAGGTCGCGGGTTCGATCCCCGCACGGCACAAACATTTGTGTGCATGAACATGTTTGTATCGGTTTGGTGTTTCTATTTATAATATGTATGTATTTACAAAAAAAAGTATTTAAGTAATATTTATCCGTTGTCTGGTACCCATAGCACAGATTAATAAATAAGTTACTACGTAACAGATCCATCACTTCCCTGCAAAACGACCAATACCTACGCTTTATTGAATGCAACTTTCTACCTGTCAAGCGACACGAGTAAAAATGAACTTAAAGGCTTTGACTCAACGAAGCGTTTCAAGTGCACAATGCGCGATGACGAGCGGCCGGTGTGGTGTGAGAATACGTTAGGGTTGGTAAAGAGAAAATACGCAGTAAGGTAGGTAAATAAACGTGCCGCGCGACAACACAGGCGGGCGTGTGGCGCTCTTTGCTCACTTGTGCGTTCGGCCACACGGCTAGCAGTAGGTGCTTATCGCGCGACCTTGAGCGAGTGACGGAGGCCTGCCCATAGCACAAGCTAATGCTTAGTTTGGGGCTAGATGGCGCTGTGTGAATAATGTCCAGAGATATTTATTTATTTATTTATGTGTTGTCCAGAGCTCGAGTGTCGAGCGACTCGGCGGCAGCGGCGGCTGCGGCGGCTGCGTTAGATCACCTGAGGATCAAGAGTGATGGCTGCCTGCTGTATTTGGAAAAGGTATTTATGAACAAATATCCCAGGACTATGCACCGATGGTCTATTGGTTTAAGTACCGGATCGAGATCTCGGGGTCCTGGGTTCAATTCCCGGGTCGAGCTAACTTGGTGTCGGTTTTTTCGGACACAACTCGGGTTAGTGATCACCAATCCGCATTTGGCAAGCGTGGCGATTAAGCCAGTACCCATTATTGTTACGATAACTTGATTTCAAAGATGGAGGTCTTTGCCCTGAAGTGGGACATTAATAGGCTGATACTTTACTTTTATGTATCTAATCTGTAGGTTCTGGACGGAGTGGCGGATGGCTTCATCGCACTAAGAGAGATAAGAGAGATCCCTGGGACGTTGAATGGACTGTACCTGTGGCTAGCGCAACGGCTCTTCCACGGCAGACGATTCACTAAGGTATGTACTTATACTGTGGAGTAGAGAGAGAGGGGATGAAGAGACTCTCTATGTCCCCTCTCTGCATCAATCTGTAAGAGAGAGGAAGAGAGATAAAATTCAGGAATAAATAGTGGATGTTTAAATTTTTGTAACTAGTGTTAAACACATCGACATGGGTCTGCTTAGAAAAATCATAAATATTAATACTATTTATATAACAATGCGGCCCTTCTAACACCCTTATCTGGACGCAAACCCATTCTCTTTGTGAAGGTCTGGTGTTTTGGCCGTTTACGATCAAAATATGTATACGCATCCTGTCGAAAATTTGTAGAACCTCGAGGAAGATTAAGTCTAAGAAGTTTTATGAGAAACATTTAAAAAAAACTAAGTCCTGGCGCATGCTGTGTAGGTTTGCGCATTAGATCGAATCGAAGATCAGATGAGCCTACAGTCTGGCAGCACATTGAGCGACGCTTCCTGGTGAAGTGTTGAACTGAAAGAGCAGTTTTTGACTTCTATGTAGATAATGTTCTCATTTTTCATTTCACAATTATTTGTTCAAGGTAGTATTTTTGTTGGTGCAATTATTTTACTAATCTATACTAATATTATCTATACTTCTATACTAATATTATAAAGAGGAAAGATTTGATTGTTTGTTTGTTTGTTTGAATTGAATAGGCTCCGAAACTACTGAACCGATTTGAATAATTCTTTTACTGTTGGATAGCTACACTATCCCCGGTGAACATAGGGTACTTCTGGTCCCGGAAATGTGGGGGGAAGGGGGGGATATTTGAAAAAAGAAATTACGCGCGGTTGAAACCGCGGGCGGAAGGCTATTAATAAATATATTGTTTATCATTACATAAAATACATTATAATTTTCATAACAAATGCTATATTTGTATGCTGACTATTAACGATCTTTTTATTTAATGAGGGCGCCACTTTCCTGCTGTATTCGCATTAACAAAAATGCTCTTCATCATCAGGTCCGCCTACTCCTAGACGTACTGCTAGCCGCAAGGTGTGGTGTCACTGAAGAGATGCTATACAAGTGCTTGCTCACCAAGGAATACAGCGTGTCAAGAGAAGACTTTAATAGGAGACTGCATTTGTTGAGGAGGTAGGCATTGTTAACTTGTAGGCGATCTAATGTTTCCTTAAAAGTAGAAGATCTTCCTCCGAGCTAGATCGACTGTGCTCGGGGACCAAGGTCCAATGTACCATCTTTGATGTGTTGTATACAGTATGACAGGAAATGCGAGGGACATATTTAAACCCCAAATAGTTCATGCTTCCATATAACAAAATAAATATAAATCAATAAAAACTCTGGTAAATATCTGCCCATAACCTTAGTCGAAACCTGAAAATCCGCGTAACGTCCGGGCACTCTTCCCTTCACAGTACCTATTTCACGTACAATTTGAGTTTGCGGTGTAACGGGCCGCTCAGCACACGGGATTCTTAGTTAGTTCATGCATACATAAATTATTAGGATAATTATGAAAAAAATTAAGGATATATTTTTTATAGCGAATTGGACTCTAAATCGGATTCTGAACACTCTCCTTAAATATGTCCCTCGGGTTACCTAACACGCTGTATATGCTAGCGGGTGGAAATAACTCTGCTAGCGCGATGCAGGATCCCATATCAATTCGTGTTCGTAAGTCAGCGCTTTCTGTCATCAGTTTATAGAACTGTTTGTGGCGAGCGAGTATTTGATGTTTTTTGATTAAGTTAGAGGTCGCCACAAAATATCCTTATCAATAGAGATGTTATACAAGTGCTTGCTCACCAAGGAATATAGCGTGTCGAGAGAAGACTTTAATAGGAGACTGCATCTGTTGAGGAGGTAGGTGTAGTTAACTATCCTGGGGGCTTAGACAAGATGACATCGCTTCATAGCTGGCGAATTTCGCTAAGTCCAATTTGTATGGATTTGACAGATGCCATAGAAAAGTCACGTGTTGAAAGTATGGGATTTGACATTCGCTATCGCAAATTGAGCTATAACGAACGTCATAAATGCCGCTTGTCTAGGGGGGCTGTTATTTTGGTGGGTAAATTGAGTGACAGATTATTACAAAACTAGCCCATGGGTTGTGTAAATATCGCACACATTATTTTGTGGGAGTACACTCGGAGTCCTGGGTTGAGCTTACTTTGTGTTGGTTTGGGTTTGTGATAAACAATCCGCATTTGAAAATATGGTGATAAAGCCTGGACACATTATTGTAAAGATGAATTGATTTCAAAGATGGAGGCCTTTGCCTTAAAATGGGACATCAATAGATCTGATTCTTAACTTTTTTATAACCTGATAATTAGAGCATTTCTTCCTGTCTTTAGGCTGCCTCTCCGGCGGCGCGGAGCGAGGCAGCGGAGCGGAGAAACGGAGAAATATTAACCAATAGGATTGCACGACATCTAAGCTCAGACAGGTAGTTGCAATCCTATTGGTTAACATTTCTCCGTTCTCGGCTCCGCTGCCTCGCTCCGCGCCGGTCTCTTTAGTTTTCACCCGTTGTTAATCCTGTATGTTAGTTGACGCATTAAAATATAACGAGAAATACACAAAGAATTTGTGAATTTGGGCGCCATTTTTATGAATGAATTTGCTTAATATTTCTCTTCTTTGTTCCAGAATACTAGTGATGGAGAAGTCGACCGGCTACCTGTCGATGTTCCACCGGTCGTTCGCGACGTGGCTGGTCGACGTGAAGCACTGCACGCGCCGCTACCTGTGCTGCCCCGCCGACGGACACGCCGCCCTGGCCATGTACTATACCCTAGACGCTAAGAGGTGAGTCAAGTATGCGACTAGTTTGCTAGTGCAATAGTTTGACTAGTTCGCCAGTGCTATAATGCTACTAGTTCACTAGTGCAATAGTGCGACTAGTTCGCTAGTGCGACTAGATCGCTAGTGCGACGAGTTTGACTAGTTCGCTAGAACGACTAGTTCACGAGTGCGACTAGTTCGCTATTGCGACTAGTTCGCTAGTGCGACTAGTTCGCTAGTGTGACTATTTCGCTAGTGCAGACCTACCTGTGCTGGCCCACTACTACTACATGCTTGATGCCAAGAGGAGAGGTCACTGTGCGCTTATGCGACCAGTTCACTAGTAAAACTGGTAGACTAGTGCGACTAGTGAGACTGTTTGCCTAGTGCGATTGGCGCACTAGTGTGTCTGGAGCACTAGTGTGACTGGGAGACTAATGTGACTGTGGGACTAGTGTGACTTTGGAACTAGTGCAACTGGTGAACTAGTGTTATTGGGAGACTGGTACAAGTTGCAACTAGAGGGCGACTGGTTTTCTAATTAACTCTCTTGAGATGTAGAGTTAAGCTTTACACGTGTAACCTAATTTTGTGCTAATATATAAACCTGCATGTTTATGAAAATATAGACAGTTACTATCCAGCATTCTGTCGTATCATTTGCCTATCCGATCCCGTCTTCACACTCTTTAATTTTCAGCTAATTACTTGAGCAGACATGTAATTCAATTTTTTTGATTATTTTATGTTTCACAGATTATCAGCTTTGGAGATTCACAATTACGTCTACCACATGACAAGCTTAGAACAACACATGGCTGCCCAGAAGAAAGGAAAATCTAGGTACTTAAGTTGTTTTCATTGTATAGCTTGACCAAGAAAATAAAAACCTGCTCTGGAGGCGCCACATTAGCTATGGTTTTAGCAACACTTGGTTGCTATGGTTACACTCACAAATAACTCACAATATCCAATAGTAACAAGGCACGGTTGACAATTGACAACACTCTTTGAAAGACAGCAATAACGAATGACATATTGTTATTTTTTATCTGATTGTTGCAACTTGAAGAAATTAGTTCCAATATTTTTCCGCAATATGGCGAGGTTTTTTATTTTAATGGTCGTGCTATAACTCTATAGTCTAGTGGTTGAAGTACCTAATGAGATCGGGGTTCTGGGTTCAGTTCCCGGGTTGGAAAAAATAGTATAAGAATAACCGAATACAGCTCGGGATTGTGATCATGAATCCGCAATTTGGCGAACGTGGTAACAGTGATCGCATCCGGGTTTTATACCCAAGTGGCTTACCTCTGTTCCACGGAAGATGACATTTGTGGTACCTCTATGATTTCTAATACCATTGGTCAAGCTTTAGACCGACAAACTTATCTGTTCCGGTGGCCATAATTGGAACTACGTGAAATGTCAGTTTTTGCAATGCAAAAACGATATTAAATGACAGTACTAAAACGACAGTAGCGACGCCGCCACCGGAACATAAGTTTGTCGGTCTATACATTACTTTGACGAGCCACTTAGTGTAATGATCGAAAAGTCGTCTATTACACCAGAGGTCGCGGGTTCGATCTCCCACGGTACAAACATTTGTGTGTATGATTGTGTCTTTTTGTATCGGTCTTGGTGTTTCTATCTATGATATGGATTTATTTACATAAAGTATATAAGTAATGTTTATCCGTTGTCTGGCACCCATAGCACAAGCTAATGCTTAGTTTGGGGCTAGATGGCGCTGTGTGAATAATGTTCAGAGATATTTATTCAGAGATGTTGTTAAATATTTATTTATTGCAGTGACGGTCAGGAGGAAGTGCTAGACCTCCACACTCTGATGCTGCTATGGGTCTTGGATTCTGGATGTGACGTGGAGTCAGCCCTGAAGAGGGAGAACGATGCTATCAAGAACTTCGAAGCGAGGATTAATAAGGTACCAGTACACATAATTCGATATAACACGCAAGCAACCCTTACATCCCGTTCCCACTTGTCGGGTGTCAGGATCTGTGACGTATGGAGGTCACGTATCATGACGTCAACGAAAAGGGAAGATCTTCCTCCGAGCTAGGTGTCTGTGCTCGGGGACCGCGGCCCAATGTACCGTCTTGGTGTGTTGTATATATGCTAGCCGAGAGAATCGCTAGCGCGACGCAGGATCGAATATCTGATTGGCTGTCTCAGTGACGTGCGAGTGACGAGTCTCGAGGCCAATGTTTACACGTGCACTTTTCGCTGACTTGCAATCTTGCGTTGTTGTCGTCAGTCTGTCGTATGTTGCGCATTCCGATAGCCGCTACAAATGGGCTTTTTCAGAGTCCGACTGCCTAGCTACCACTCTCACAGGTGAAATCTGCCGCCATAACAGCTCTGGCTGTGTTCCGGCAGTATTAATGTGGGAGCCAGTACACTTGAAATCAAAGGCTCGAAGATCAGATAAGCCTACACTCTGGCAGCACATTGAGCGACGTCCCTCAATGGAATAGGCCGCAGTGGCCGCTTAGTAGCAAACTGCCTTATTATAAAAAGTTAGTAAAACATTAGTGTTTAAGCTAACATGGGATCAAGTCGATGTGTAATTTCGCTAATATTTGAATGTCTTGTTGCAGGCTAATGAAGATTCATCTGAAGAGAAGAATGCTGAAAATGATTCCGAAGGAAGAGAATCTGTATCAGGTAAGTTTTTAATTTTATTATAAGGTTTAAGTAAGATTTTTATAACATCTCACAAGAATATTCACTACAGAAAAAATATAAAATTGTTAGCCTATATAAGATGACCGTACAGATTGATTAGTTAACAAAACACTGTTATTCGGTAGTTAGTATATTAGCAAACAATTAAATAAATACAATTAAACACAAATGGTATTTAAAATGATACATTAGAATAATTGATAAATTGAAAGTTAATTGGTACGATAATACTAGTACAGTTTTCCGCCAGCGACACTGATTTCCATAGACAACTGGATAGGCGATTAGTACCAAATTTTGATCCGATTTGAAAATCGCCATATTGGCGCTGAGAGCAGTAGTTAGTGTACTTGGAACTAATAATATTGCTGACTTTCGCAGATAAACTTCGATAATGCTGTCATTGTCAATGTCAATGGCTGTCCATTTGAAGCGTAGACAGAGAAAATTGAAGTCATTTTAGTTCCCAGTACACTATTGGGGGCGCTTCAAATCGACAAAAAATTGCTGTCATTTCAATGTCTATAGCCACTCCAGCGTAATACGCTGAGCGTATTATCATAGAGCTCAGTGGCCAGCGACCGAATATAGACAATTTTATCAAAAGCACGATTCATAATGTGGAACGCGATAGAACGAGAAGAATTTTTTAAATTATTTTTTCTGTTGCATACGATGATTCTCCCTTTGCTCAGAAACATGTTTTTCCTTACGATTATAAATAGAGTTTGAAATCAAAATAAACCATGAATATGTAAAGGACTTCCCTGTTGCAATATTTATGATGATTAAGTGTTAAGCATGCGAAACGCGTCATTAGGACGTCAAGTATTTTCATATTCTATACTACATATAATATTATAAAGAGGAAAGATCTGTTTGTTTGTTTGTATTGAATAGGCTCCGAAACTACTGAACCGATTTGAATAATTCTTTCACTGTTGGAAAGCTACACTATCCCCGGGTGACAAAGGGTATTTTTGATCCCGGAAATGTGGGGGGAAGGGGGGTCATCATCATCCCAGCGTATTCCCGATTGCATCCAGTATGGAGCTCAGGGTCCGCTTCGACTATGATCCTAGATTTGACAAGTCAGGTTATTACAATGGAGCGATTGCCATCTGACCTCCGTAACCCTTATAAGGGAAGCCAGACCTACTTGGAACATAGGAAGGGGGGTATATTTGAAAAATAAATTACACGCGGGTAAAACCGCGGGCGGAAGGCTAGTTTATTTCATAAGAATTTCTACTGAATCGGCGAGTCGAATGGCTGTGTAGCCATGATCCAATTGGTCTGGTTCCCTGTCAAGAAGCGTAACAAACACAGCGTTTCTTTCGCATTTATAATATTAGTATAGATTATATTTCTAGCAGGAAATTATTGTTTAAAAATATGCAAAACTAGTGTCAATTCATGAGTCAATACACACCTATAAGAGATATGAATTTGACGTTAAATGCATACCAAAAAAGGTGTGTAATACCGACCTTTAATCAGGCACTTAGGTGTGTCATTGTGGGTTTAATCGCTAGTATCCTAGGGTAAGGGACCCACATAACCCAGTAGCGTGTGATCCTCTGTGGCCGGACCACAATTTAGTACTCAGATGTTATAGTTGGAAATAATAGCTACCTAAAGTCTACTTTAATCGGAATATATCTATTTTTTTAGTACCTCAATAGATAACTTTTTATTGAACAATTTATGTGGTCCGGCCGCAGAGCAGTACTCTCTGGCCGCGCCACTTCAAAATTGAATAAAGTAAAATGAACTATTAAGAAATTAATATACCGAAACAATCTACCTAAATAGTACCTTGCATACGACAACTTTGATCCAATTAAACCCTTTAGTTAAGGACTTATCGGTCAAAGAATGTGGTCCGGCTGGAGAGCATACTCTGCAGCCAGTCAATTTCGCAATATGGCTGGACCACCTCAGATGCTATAGTTCGAAATAATAGCTACCTAAAGTCTACTTTCATCGGAATATATCTATTTTTTTAATACCTCAATAGATACCTTTTTATTGAACAATTTATGTGGTCCGGCCGCAGAGCAGTACTCTCTGGCGGCGCCACTTCAAAATTGAATAAAGTAAAATAAATTATTAAGAAATTAATATACCGAAAAAATCTACCTAAATAGTACCTTGCTTATAACAACTATGGTCCAATTAAACCCCTATAGTTATGGAGTTATCGGTCGTAGAATGTGGTCCGGCTGGAGAGCATACTCTGCAGCCAGTCAATTTCGCAATATGGCCGGACCACAATTCAGTACTCCGATGCTATAGTTGAAAATAATAGCTACCTAAAGTCTACTTTCATTGGAATATATCTATTTTTTTAGTACCTCAACAGGTAACTTTTTATTGAACAATTTATGCGGTCCGGCCGCAGAGCAGTACTCTGTGGCCGCGCCACACTATGGGAAAAAAATCGCGTTTCTAAGAAATAGGAATTTTGAAAATTCAACTGTTTCTTTCATTGAAACTTGTTATGTAGTTTGATTAGGTATCAAATTGTAAGACTTTTTTTATATGACAGCTTTGTCCCACAATGTATAGTTATTGAAAAAATCGACCTCAAAGATTTTTTTTGTATGGAAGCTGATTTTTAAACTCCTCGTGTTCATTATTTTTTGAGAGTCCCAGCCTGAAACTTCTACTCGTCTAAAGTACTGACGTTCATGCAACCCGGACATACATTAGTTTGGCAATTGGCGTCCGGGAAGTTCTTGAAATGAGGTGTCAAAGATTATGCGTTTTTGTATGGATCCCGGACCATTGACGAAGATAAACAAACCTGTTTTTTTGCAATAAAAAACGTTATTTAAATGCAATAATGCATTTGTAGCCTTTATAGCCAAAAATTAGGACATGGGAACACATTGGGGTGACCATGCGTCAAGATGAGCAAGGACAATATTAGAAAAATATTCAATACCTACGTTATACAGACAGATTATTTAAAATATCGAGGAATCGGGGCTCACGCATTATAAACTAAATTAGATAACTGTTAGGGTGACCATACGTTAACGATGAGCAGGGACAAACAAAAAAAAATGTCGTCGTTTGGATAAAACGGACTGTCCGAAACATCTTATTTGTAATACATTGTAAATTCTTTTCATAGCTTGTTCATAGGTTTTATTAAAAACATAGAAAATAGGATAGGACCAGTCGTAAGAAACAACGATGGGACAAACAAACAAGATTATTCCCATTACTTTTAAATAAAGTGTACAAACAACAGAAACAATCATGTCATATATGCGGTGACAAATAGGGTGCCGACAAACGATAATAGGTAATTACTTAATTACCTACTTTTTACCTGGAATTTGGTGTGGGAACAACAAAGTAATTAGCGTTACTTGAAATTTCTAGGAATCCAGTCTACAATATAAAGTAAACAAACTAATTAAGATTATAATGGTATTTCTAAAAATCGATAAAACTAGCATTGATGATGAGAGAGGGGTTTCAAAAGGGGTTTTCGGAGACGTACCACAGTTTTTATCACCACACTAATCAAATTCATTGCAGTCAGTTTTCAAAATTAATATAATTTGTCAAAAAGCCCTTTTCAGGGCTATAAGCATATCATTGTTTCTTACGACTGGTCATGAATAAAATGTTTTATTTTATTTCCTACACCTTACATATCCTATCCATTTTTTTGTCCCTGCTCACCGTCAACGTATGGTCACCCTAGCAGTTATCTTATTTAGTTTATAATGCGTGAGCCCCGATTCTTCGATATTTTAAATAATCTGTCTGTATAACATAGGTATTGAATATTTTTCTTATATTGTCCTTGCTCATCTTGACGCATGGTCACCCCAATGTGTTCCCATGTCCTAATTTTTGGCTATAAAGGCTCCAAATGCATTATTGCATTTAAATAACGTTTTTTATTGCAAAAAAACAGGTTTGTTTATCTTCGTCAACAGTCCGGGATCCATACCAAAACGCATAATCTTTGACACCTCATTTCAAGAACTTCCCGGACGCCAATTGCCAAACTAATGTATGTCCGGGTTGCATGAACGTCAGTACTTTAGACGAGTAGTAGTTTCAGGCTGGGACTCTCAAAAAATAATGAGCACGAGGAGTTTGAAAATCAGCTTCCATACAAAAAAAATCTTTAAGGTCGATTTTTTCAATAACTATACATTATGAGACAAAGCTGTCATATAAAAAAAGTCTTATAATTTAATACTTAATCAAACTACATAACAAGTTTCAATGAAAGAAACAGTTGAATTTTCAAAAGTCCTATTTCTTAGAAACGCGATTTTTTTCCCAATGTGCGCCACTTCAAAATTAAATAAAGTAAAATAAACTATTAAGAAATTAATATACCGAAAAAATCTACCTAATAGTACCTTGCATACGACAACTTTGATCCAATTAAATCCTTTAGTTAAGGAGTTATTGGTCGCACGATGTGGTCCGGCTGGAAAGTATACTTTGCGGCAAATTAATTACGCATTATTTAATTTTAACAATCCATAAAGTCATTCCAATAATAGTACCTTTTCTCTACTCTTTATTCGGCACTCTTAATTACATCTGCACACTTTAAGTTGAAGCGGAAGTTTTAAGGTGAGTTCTGACTTAAATTACATTTGATCAAGATACTTGTATTTAGGAGTAAAATGATGATAAAGAAATGCTTTTTCACAAGTACAGATACCGTATTTTAGCTAATAAGTTTATGGATACTTTGGTTAATGGATTCGGATAACTTTGGCTCAAGAATAAATGTAACCCAATCGTAAAAAAATTATACGCTATCAATTTATCGGTTAAAGCCAAGCAGTCGCTGGTATATATTATACTTGGGCAGAACCAGAGGAGATCTTGAATTTTTACTTACTTCGTCAAATTATCTACTTATTCTTGGGTAAGTAGGTAACCAGCAAGTGAACCTTTTTGAAAATCATTAGGTATTAGTAATAAAAATAAAAGTTTTTAGATAAAATCTAGGTCATTTTATAAAGTACTTATTATGTATTTTTGGTTGTCATAAAGAAATAAACAATACTTCTTTAGATTTGCTGAAAGTAATACTCCCTAGCCGCGCCACATACTATAAAGTATAATTAATCAAAATGAATATATTCTTGAGAGCAAAAAGTATCAACGAAGGGTAGAGAAAAGGTACTATTATTTGAATGTATTTATGGATAGTAAATATTAAATATTGCGAAATTGACTCGCTGCAGAGTATGCTCTCCAGCCGGACCACATTCTATGACCGATAACTTCTTAACTAAAGGGTTATAATTGAACCAGAGTTGTTGTATGTAAGGTACTCTTTAGGTAGTTATTATTTCGAACTATAGCATCTGAGGTGGTCCAGCCATATTGCGAAATTGACTGGCTGCAGAGTATGCTCTCCAGCCGGACCACATTCTTTGACCGATAAGTCCTTAACTAAAGGGTTTAATTGGATCAAAGTTGTCGTATGCAAGGTACTATTTAGGTAGATTTTTTCGGTATATTAATTTCTTAATAGTTCATTTTTAACCGACTTCAAAAAAGGAGGAGGTTCTATGTTCGACTGTATGTATTATTTTTTTTTTTTTTATGTATGTCCGTCGATTTCTCCGTCAATTGTGGACCGATTTAAATAATTCTTTTTTTATTTGAAAGTGCATAGTTCCGAGGTGGTCCCATTGTCACTATGTCAGGATCTGATGATGGGATCCCGGGAAAATCAAGGGCAAACCTCAAATTTTATAGGCGCACACTACGCGTTACTTGTTTTTTCTGAAGCCATTTAAGTTTTTGCGTCCTATAGACATCACTTTATGTCGATGAGCTGATGATGGAAGGTACAACTCCTTAACGGTTAGGAGTTAGGGGATAATTCTTTCAGTATTGTAAGAATATGTGGACCGTTATTTGTATTTCATGTACTTTTGCAGCTAAGCTGATGAGGGAAGGTACAACTCCTTAACGGTTAGGAGTTAGGGGATAATTATTTCAGTGCTGTAGAAATATGTGGACCGTTAGTTGTATTTCATGTACTTTTGCAGCTAAGCTGATGATGGAAGGTACAACTCCTTAACGGTTAGGAGTTAGGGGATAATTATTTCAGTGTTGTAGGAATATGTGGACCGTTAGTTGTATTTCATGTACTTTTGGAGCTAAGCTGATGATGGAAGGTACAACTATGATGATGGAAGCTAAAGGGTACGACTTCTTAATTCTTATGTCCCTCTTGCGGGCTGCATCTTTAGTTGGTCTACTGAATGGTGCTGAACACTTAATGAATACCTAATATTGTCAAATAATACAATTCTACTATTTTACTCGTATTTTCGTTATCAATATTATGAGAGAGTTTAACTCACTCCTACGTATTATTCACACTAAAAATAGAAAAATAAACAAACTTTTTTAAAAAAAAATTAAACCGACTTCAAAAAAAAAAACAAAAAAAAACTACCTAAAAACACTGAAAAGCAAAAAATAATTTTAATAAGACATTCATCAAATGCGCTTATTGTCTAAGCCTATTAATAACATTAAATTGTATTTACGTGCTAGGTAGGTACCTACTAATCTGTTTGAAGTCGGTGCCAAGCCAAAAGTAATGAAAAATGATACATACCTAATAATTTATGTATTATACAGGGTTACAAATAATCCGCGGACGTAGGTACGTAGTCTGGGTACCTACTATTTGGCTTGGCACCGACTTCAAACAGATTAGTAGGTACCTACCTAGCACGTAAATACAATTTAATGTTATTAATAGGCTTAGACAATAAGCGCATTTGATGAATGTCTTATTAAAATTATTTTTTGCTTTTCAGTGTTTTTAGGTAGTTTTTTTTTGTTTTTTTTTTTGAAGTCGGTTTATACTTTATTCAATTTTGAAGTGGCGCGGCCAGAGAGTACTGCTCTGCGGCCGGACCACATTAATTGTTCAATAAAAAGTTATCTATTAAGGTACTAAAAAAATAGATATATTCCGATGAAAGTAGACTTTAGGTAGCTATTATTTCCAACTATAGCATCTGAGTACTAAATTGTGGTCCGGCCACAGAGGATCACACCCCAGTAGCCCCTAAGTTAAATTGTTACTAACACTTTAACTACCAAAATATGGATGTAAACTTTGTATGGAGTTTTTTCTGAAATAAAAGTATTATTATAATTCTTTTATTTTATTGCAATGCGTAACAAGACAAGCAGATCGTACACCTAATGGTAAGCGCCACGTCTGCCCTTAAACAGTTCAGTGCCAAACAGTAACTCAGCAGTTACTGTCTGGCACCGCCCTGCGCCCGCTACACCGAGACGACAGTTATTAGGTCTCATATACCCAGTAATTTCACTAGCTTCAGTGCCCTTTCCCCGAAACACAGAAGTGCTTGACACACTTCTATTTCACGGGAAAATATCTGGCACTGCGGTGGTACCCAGTTACCCACCTAGACGGTTCAGCCTATAGGAACCTACCTACATTTATATAATTTTCATACATTCCCGCGGGATAACGTCCTATAGTTCAGGCGGGCGAAGCCGCGGGCGGAAGGCTAATAAAGAATATTTTGCTTTTTATTCTGGTCTTCGAGTCTATTTAAGTGTACTAGCTCCCACATCACATCTTAAGTTATTATTTAGCAAAAGTAAATACATTGTTATTTTTAATATTTAATCACCTTATCACTTTCTCTTAAACACAACAATAGGACTCATTATCTGATAACAGACAAGCTTGGGTAGTCATTTGCCTGCTTTTATCACAACACGACAGACCTAATGTATTTCCAGAAATTTTATGAACTAATTACTTGTAATTATACTATCGTATCCTGTGAAACGTTACGATGAAAAATAAACTTTTAGTCATGTTATTAAGGTTGGTTTTTGTAAGATGACGTTTTAGGGAAATAATTGTTGAATTTTATTTTAAAGACCAGTTATTATTTTGATTTCGTTGTGGATGGTTTAATATGGTTGGTTTTTGTGTTCGTTTGGCTGTTTGTGTGGTGTTGTATATGGAAATGAACTCTAGATATTATTAAATTGATATCATATAGAGCAAGCGTATTTTGAAGTAAGTTTTGTTTATATAAGTATTGTTTTACCAACAATTGTTGTTTAACCACTCAATCCCGAACCGGCACTCGGGTGCCGCGTAACAATAGATTTTCTATTGTGTCTGGTGATCCGGGGCTTGAAAGATTAAGCACAAAAACTTGCTTAATCAGTTGTGTTTAGAGATAATGCGATTCATGAAATCTATATTCCAATCCAAACTAATATTATAAATGTGAAAGTATTTCGCTGTCACGTCTTAACCAGTGAACCGATTTTGATGAAATTGGGTATATTATACATAGAATAGACTTGAGGAAAGAACGCAAAGTACTTTTCATTCTTTGATAATGCTCAGTTCCCATTGTAGTACCATATCCAATGTTGTACCAGTGTTGTATGTATAAACTTTTGACTACTAAAGAGAGCGCTATTTAGTCCAGCCTAGGGGCTGTTAAAAGTGAGAATATAATTATTTCCAAAGTATGCTTACTTTACTGCATTAAAACACCGTTTATTGTATAAATATAAATAAATAAATATAAATATCTCTGGACATTATTCACACAGCGCCATCTAGCCCCAAACTAAGCATTAGCTTGTGCTATAGGTGCTAGACAACGGATAAACATTACTTATATACTTTTTTTTTTGTAAATACATACATATTATACATAGAAACACCCAGACCGATACAAACAGACATGTTCATGCACACAAATGTTTGTACCGTGCGGGGATCGAACCCGCAACCTCTGGTGTAATAGCCGACTTCTCGACCATTACACCAAACGGCTCGTCAAATAAAAACGATAACTTAAACCATGTCTTAGACTCAAGTAATACTTTGACTCGTTTATAAATATGGGGGTTAGACTAATAGCTTAGCCTTTATTTCCAGAAACATCAGCGCTAGAAGCAATAATGCCAGAGTTAGTTGGGGGTGACGCAACTGGCCGTTGGCCGCGAGACCGCTTGGTGTTCCGGACACTACTGGAACTCAGCCGAACCGACGCCAGACCGGAACCAGACGGCAACGACATACAGGACTTGGTGAGTGACTTATGTACAGTCAAAAGCACGTCACACGATACACTTTGGACTTTGTACCACTCTTATGTCGGGGGCAAAAGTGCTAGACTTTCAGTTTTGGTGGCGCATGTTACTACCTGTGACGTATGATGATTACGTATCATGACGTCAACGAAAAGGGAAGATCTTCCTCCGAGCTAGGTGTCTGTGCTCGGGGACCGCGGCCCAATGTACCGTCTGTGTGTTGTATATATGCTAGCCGAGAGAATAACTCTGCTAGCGCGACGTAGGATCGAATATCTGATTGGCTGTCTCAGTGACGTGCGAGTGACGAGTCTCGAAGCCAATGTTTACACGTGCACTTTTCGCTGACTTGCAATCTTGCGTTGTTGTCGTCAGTCTGTCGTATGTAGCGCATTCCGATAGCCGCTACACTACCCATTAAGCGGATGCTACTACCGACTTAACTTTACAGAGAAACCAAGCTGGATGGCAACGACATATAGGACTTGGTAAATAACATTTCAAAAGCTCATGCAGCCCTTGGGAAACCCTGGGGTCAGATCAGAACATAGCCAGCTGCATGTTAGCATCTGGCCAGGTGGACTCTGAAAAATTCTTTCCACCGACCTAAGGCGGAAATCAAACCACGATGTTTTATTTACATGTCAAAATCAAATCAAAATCATCAGCCTATATACGTTCCCACTGCTGCGACACAGGCCTTATCTCAATTGTGAGATAGTGTGGGCCATACATCACCACGCTGGCCTAGTGCGGGTTGGTGGAGGGTCTCCGTGCTTCGGAAGGCACGTTAAGCTGTTGGTCCCCGCTGATATTTACTATAATGTAAATATTAGTCGTCAAGCCTAGTCAGAGGCCATTTGGCGGCTTGATAACATCTGACATTAAGGTTGGTCACTTGCCTTATTACATGTAGTTACGTTTATTATTTGCTACGCCTATAAACGGGTAACGTGATGTACTGGGTCAACATTTAATATTTACCAACTGTAAAACATTAATTAGTGCAATAAATAATTTGAGTTTGAGATCTCCGGGTTTTATACTCGAGCTATGAGAAAAACCGACACGGAACTCGATAGTTAATCTTTTTGTTCCTCTCTATCATATCAGAGGGTAACGACCGACATATTTGTTTTAGCTGACAACGGAAGAAGTGAAAGAAGAGAAGACAGAAGTGGCAGTAGAGGAAGAAGAAGTTGAACCTGTTCTTCTGGACCCTAACATCGTCCACGAGCTCGCCACTAAGGGGGATGATGAGACCCTTACGGCTTTACTGAAGGTTAGTGTCAGTACTTTGACGAACGACGTCTTAAGCTAAGCTTCCACGGGTGCGCATCGCACGCAGCGGACGCATCGGACGGATCGCAGCAGACGGATTAATTTTACAGACTGCGTCCACTGTTCGGCAGTGAGCGGATTGCCGACGCGAGTATCAGCAATCCACTGATCGTCGACTGAGCGGCATTGCGTATGACGTCATCGGTACGCATTGCATGGTAGGCATGTCGATGACGTCATACGGATTGCCGATCAGTGGACGCTGTTTTATGAGTTTTTATACAAGGCAAACTAAAATCCGTTGCGTGCGATGCGGACCTGTGTGACCTTTTTTTTTTTTTTTTTTTTATAGTGGAGAAATCCTTTATGGATACCCCAGCCGCTTGGGGGAGCAGCTGAGGTTATGTCAGAGTTGCCCTATGTTGGGGGTACTGACTAAAACTCCACTGTGGCCTTCTCAAGCACAGGCTGGGGGGCCGGGTTGCTCTATGTCGAGATTCACACAATGCCCCCCACCAGCTGAGCTCTGCTGCTTTAGTGCAGCGCTCCTCAGGAGAGGCGAGCGTAGCCTCCCCCGTTTCCTCCTGGCACTTGGCAGTGTGAGGCCACCCCACACTGCCAGCATACTCAGGGATGCTCTAAAGGTACGAAGGTTCCCCACCCTTCGCACCAACATCCCTGGGATCCCCGTCTGGGGATTCTTACCCCACGCCGGGGAGTACGGTGGAGGTACTCTAAGGCCCCCAACCACAGGGCCGAGACCTGTGTGACCTAATTGGTTTATTTTCATCTGTCTATTGGTTTTTTTTTCGTGTTGTATTACTTGTATTTTTTTTTTGTCTCTGGTCAATTAATTTTTTTCTTTCTTTTTCTTAATGGTTCAAAAGTAGACTTTTACGCCAGAGGTTCGATCCCCGCACGGTAAATTGTGTGATAGAATTTTTCATTCGTAATTTTATAATTAATTCAGTCATTGCCCATGGTCCACCTTCATAGTTCACCCAGGTGTACCAAGGGCAATTATTTCTTCCCATAGTTCACCCCAAGATAACTGGGTGTACCAGGGGCTTTTCTTTTTTCCCGTGGTTCACCTGTCTAAATTTTGATGTTTAGTTTTTCATTGAGTATTTCGGCAGTATAGAGTTCGTCCAATCTTGTAACAGCTTTCGGGTTTAAAACAAAATGTTTGACATATTTTTTTTAAGCAATATGGAAGAAGGGGGGGAAGGTGAACGGGTTATGGGAAATTGAGATGGGGAGGTAGATAAAAGCAGATTTAATTCGCTGATTTTCTGTTAGAGGGTACTTCCCCGATCCGGCCAGTTCATTTCGGCTGGCAAACTGAAATTGCCTACAGCATGGCTCTACCAAACTTCTAAGGCTACGTCCCCAGTAAACTTCACACAGTCTTTCCATATATGTATAACAAATGAAGTGTCCACAGTTTGCTAGTTTTGCGCTCACTGTACGCAGTTTGCAGCGTTACTCGCGCCGACTATCTCAGTGAGCGGCCGACTCCCAGCAACACCGGTTGCGACGTTCGAAAATTTAATTTCAGTTCGCCACTTTGCGGCTCACTCAGTCTGCCGCTAACAGTTTGCCTACTGGGGACGCAGCCTAAATAAGTATTTTTCTGTGTATAACAGCGCTACCCCCACCTAGTAGAAGTAGTCGACGCGTCAAGGGGCACCGCCCTCCACGCAGCGGCCCGCGGCGGACGCGGTCCCTGCGCAGCGGCCCTGCTGGCGGCCGGCGCGCGGCCCGACGCGGCCGACGCCGACGGCTGGAGCCCGCTGCGGGCCGCGGCCTGGGCCGGCCACACTGAGGTACGTGTCTACTGCCGCAGCGGCCCGCGGGGCAAGGTCCCTGCGCAGCGGCCCTGCTGGCGGCCGGCGCGCGGCCCGACGCGGCCGACGCCGACGGCTGGAGCCCGCTGCGGGCCGCGGCCTGGGCCGGCCACACTGAGGTACGTGTCTACTGCCGCAGCGGCCCGCGGGGCAAGGTCCCTGCGCAGCGGCCCTGCTGGCGGCCGGCGCGCGGCCCGACGCGGCCGACGCCGACGGCTGGAGCCCGCTGCGGGCCGCGGCCTGGGCCGGCCACACTGAGGTACGTGTCTACTGCCGCAGCGGCCCGCGGGGCAAGGTCCCTGCGCAGCGGCCCTGCTGGCGGCCGGCGCGCGGCCCGACGCGGCCGACGCCGACGGCTGGAGCCCGCTGCGGGCCGCGGCCTGGGCCGGCCACACTGAGGTACGTGTCTACTGCCGCAGCGGCCCGCGGGGCAAGGTCCCTGCGCAGCGGCCCTGCTGGCGGCCGGCGCGCGGCCCGACGCGGCCGACGCCGACGGCTGGAGCCCGCTGCGGGCCGCGGCCTGGGCCGGCCACACTGAGGTACGTGTCTACTGCCGCAGCGGCCCGCGGGGCAAGGTCCCTGCGCAGCGGCCCTGCTGGCGGCCGGCGCGCGGCCCGACGCGGCCGACGCCGACGGCTGGAGCCCGCTGCGGGCCGCGGCCTGGGCCGGCCACACTGAGGTACGTGTCTACTGCCGCAGCGGCCCGCGGGGCAAGGTCCCTGCGCAGCGGCCCTGCTGGCGGCCGGCGCGCGGCCCGACGCGGCCGACGCCGACGGCTGGAGCCCGCTGCGGGCCGCGGCCTGGGCCGGCCACACTGAGGTACGTGTCTACTGCCGCAGCGGCCCGCGGGGCAAGGTCCCTGCGCAGCGGCCCTGCTGGCGGCCGGCGCGCGGCCCGACGCGGCCGACGCCGACGGCTGGAGCCCGCTGCGGGCCGCGGCCTGGGCCGGCCACACTGAGGTACGTGTCTACTGCCGCAGCGGCCCGCGGGGCAAGGTCCCTGCGCAGCGGCCCTGCTGGCGGCCGGCGCGCGGCCCGACGCGGCCGACGCCGACGGCTGGAGCCCGCTGCGGGCCGCGGCCTGGGCCGGCCACACTGAGGTACGTGTCTACTGCCGCAGCGGCCCGCGGGGCAAGGTCCCTGCGCAGCGGCCCTGCTGGCGGCCGGCGCGCGGCCCGACGCGGCCGACGCCGACGGCTGGAGCCCGCTGCGGGCCGCGGCCTGGGCCGGCCACACTGAGGTACGTGTCTACTGCCGCAGCGGCCCGCGGGGCAAGGTCCCTGCGCAGCGGCCCTGCTGGCGGCCGGCGCGCGGCCCGACGCGGCCGACGCCGACGGCTGGAGCCCGCTGCGGGCCGCGGCCTGGGCCGGCCACACTGAGGTACGTGTCTACTGCCGCAGCGGCCCGCGGGGCAAGGTCCCTGCGCAGCGGCCCTGCTGGCGGCCGGCGCGCGGCCCGACGCGGCCGACGCCGACGGCTGGAGCCCGCTGCGGGCCGCGGCCTGGGCCGGCCACACTGAGGTACGTGTCTACTGCCGCAGCGGCCCGCGGGGCAAGGTCCCTGCGCAGCGGCCCTGCTGGCGGCCGGCGCGCGGCCCGACGCGGCCGACGCCGACGGCTGGAGCCCGCTGCGGGCCGCGGCCTGGGCCGGCCACACTGAGGTACGTGTCTACTGCCGCAGCGGCCCGCGGGGCAAGGTCCCTGCGCAGCGGCCCTGCTGGCGGCCGGCGCGCGGCCCGACGCGGCCGACGCCGACGGCTGGAGCCCGCTGCGGGCCGCGGCCTGGGCCGGCCACACTGAGGTACGTGTCTACTGCCGCAGCGGCCCGCGGGGCAAGGTCCCTGCGCAGCGGCCCTGCTGGCGGCCGGCGCGCGGCCCGACGCGGCCGACGCCGACGGCTGGAGCCCGCTGCGGGCCGCGGCCTGGGCCGGCCACACTGAGGTACGTGTCTACTGCCGCAGCGGCCCGCGGGGCAAGGTCCCTGCGCAGCGGCCCTGCTGGCGGCCGGCGCGCGGCCCGACGCGGCCGACGCCGACGGCTGGAGCCCGCTGCGGGCCGCGGCCTGGGCCGGCCACACTGAGGTACGTGTCTACTGCCGCAGCGGCCCGCGGGGCAAGGTCCCTGCGCAGCGGCCCTGCTGGCGGCCGGCGCGCGGCCCGACGCGGCCGACGCCGACGGCTGGAGCCCGCTGCGGGCCGCGGCCTGGGCCGGCCACACTGAGGTACGTGTCTACTGCCGCAGCGGCCCGCGGGGCAAGGTCCCTGCGCAGCGGCCCTGCGTATTATATCCTTCTAGCCAATATTGCAATAAGCCAGCCTTGCAGGATATATTATAGTTTACAAGTGAGTGCGCAAGCGGGATCCCTTTTTTTCGCATAACTTTTTTTGTCATAATTTAATTTGGCATAACGAGTTTGGTGCACTCCCTATTCCCTCACTCTTATAACTCGGTGGGACAGCTATCTGACACTACCAATAAATAAATCAGCGAACCAAAGGCTTTACGTGCGTACTGAGACATAGGGTGTTTTTTTACACCGCCAACTGCTATAATCCGGACTGTGACAGTATTCTGAACAGAAAAACCCGATCACAATCTTTTTGATCCTACCCGGAATTTGAACCCTTGGTGCTTCCCCGGACGAGCCGGTTCATTGTCACTGACAGGAACTGTTTGCGCAATGTTCTACCACAATTAAATAATCAGTTACACATTTGTTGCAGGTTGTAGAAGTGCTCCTTGAGTTCGGATGTGACGTGGATTGCGTAGACGCTGACAATCGGACCGCTTTGAGGTATGTCGTTATCAAAAATATATAATTTCATTTCATTTCAACCGAATTGGGGGGGTGGTAGCTAGCCAGTCGGACTTATAGAAAAGTCCTACTACCAACAAGACCCAAGGTTTTGTACCCATGTTATATGGAAAAATAAGTGTCACTCTTTTCTTTTGTGGTCAAATCTAGAGGTCTATGTTTAATATTTATTTATCATCCCCAGAGCTGCAGCCTGGTCAGGCCACGAGGCCGTGGTCTCCCGCCTGTTAGCGGCGGGAGCGGACCCGGACAAAGCCGACGCCGAGGGTCGCACCCCGCTCATCGCGGCCGCGTACATGGGCCACGCGGACATAGTGCGTGCACTGTTAGATGCGGGCGCACAGGCCGACCACGCTGACGAAGATGGTGAGTGGCGAGTGTGGTAAGGTTGGCGAGTGGGGTAAGGTTGGCAAGTGTGGTGAAAGTGGCGAGTGTGGCAAGAGTAACGGGCTTTGTAAGAATGACGCCGAGGGTCCCTCCCCCTCCCCGCCCCGCTCATCGCGAACGCGCACGCGCGCGCGCGTGCAAAGGTCTTAGCGTTTATGTGGGGCCGTTCAAGTATTACGTAAGCACTATGGGGGGGTGGGGGGGTCTTTGTTTTGCTTATTTTGGATGACATGGGGGGTAGGGGGGTCTAGATGATGATTACGTCATCGGTAGTTATTTACTTTTTTACACCAATGGCAACCCTCACATTGCCTATGCTTGAAAACGAAACCCATTTTCGGGGATTCCCGCAAATAATGCATACGTTTAGGCACTCGCTTTAGAACCGATTAGGGGAATTACCGTGCGCTACTCAGTTGTCTAAATTTCCTCTGTCAGTGTATTGTTTCGTTTGGATACTATAGCGAGTAGACGACTTGTAAGTATACCAAAGCAATATTACATTTTAGTTAGAGCACCATGATGTGAGAGAGAAGACGTAGACATTCCAAAATCGGATGAAAATTAGCAGACTCACAACACTGAGCAGCAATCTAAGCAATCTAATGTCAGCGAAAACTTAGAATCATGGATTCGGGTTTCATGGACTGAAGACTGTTAATTTTTATTTAATATGTGTACCAATGTTTAATATGTGTCCGGTGCTTTAATACTCTTTCGAGCAAAATCGGGGGTCTAAGGTGTTCGTACAATCTCTCGGAAGAAGCCACCTGACGAAGCTGACCACAGCAAGTGGAGAAGTTGTTGCCTCAAAGCCGGCAGTCCGTTCGGAGGTAGAGGGAGGACTTTTATGGCCGGTTATACGCTTCGCATGCATGTCGACCTGATCCCGAAAATGAGGACTCTAGAGCCACGTTAAATCCCTATTACACTGAAGACCTGCCAAAAGTGAGCGTTGGCGAAATCGAGATTGCTCTTGGGCAGCTTAAAAATGGAAAAGCCCCTGGAGAGGACGGCGTTACTACTGAGCTGCTAAAGGCTGGAGGGAACTCTAAAGGCGTGGAGTAGGAGTGTGGTCGTCCTGTTCTTTAAAAAGAGTGACAAAAGCCTGTTGAAGAACTATCGAACCATTTCCTAAGCCACGTCTATAGAAGTGACAGTGGGCTGGCCATATCAGCCGCAGAACCGATAGCCGTTGGGGTAAACAGGTTCTAGAGTGGAGACCGCGTCTCAGTAAACGTAGTGTAGGACGCCCTCAGGCCAGGTGGAGCGATGATCTGCGCAAGATGGCTGGCAGGAGCTGGATGCGAGTGGCCGAGGATCGATCAGCGTGGCGAGCATTTGGAGAGGCCTATGTCCAGCAGTGGACTATCACAGGCTGATGATGATGATGATGTGTACTAAAACTTTAAAATAAGTTTGTCATGTTCGTAAGATTATAATATTTTTGTCCCTTACTCTATGTTGAATATTAAGTAAAATCTAATCTCTATCCTAAATCTATTATATTTATAAAGTTATAATTATAACATTATAATTATAGTATATAAAAAAAATATAATTGAAAAATGTTTACGTAAGCATAGGGGGAGGGGGTAAGAGCTTTGCTTACTTTTGCTGACTGGTGGGGGGGGGGGGGGGGTAAAAATTTGCAATAAATCTGCTTACGTAATATTTGAACGGCCCCTGTGATCAATGCTTTACTGCATCACTAGTTCTAACCCGATGCGACATCATTCATTATCTTTTAAGTTATCGATGCCTTACTATTTTTTTTACACGCAGGTCGCACAGCCCTTTCCGTCGCATCACTATGCGCGTCAGGCGGCGCGTGCGCAGCGTTACTGCTAGAACGCGGCGCGGACGTCGCCAAAGCGGACCGGGACCGCGCCACGCCGCTACTCGTCGCCGCTTTCGAGGGACACACGTGAGTACTACCAGAACACCCAGTGCAGTCCGACTGGACCTTCTGCTGCGGCAGCAGACGTCGCTACGCTAAAATTAAAACTTTTGAGGGACCCGTGAGTATTTCACAAAATACGTAAGGTGAGCAGAGAGATCACTCTGAACAAACCGCCATTTCTCGCATGCATACGTTGACGCTACTTAAAAACTTTAGCTACAACTGACACTGTCAAAAAATGTAAAAAAATAATATGACAAATTCAGCCACAACTACTTACTAAACCATTTTTTAAGATGAATCATGAGTTCATGACGGTTGCGAAAAGAGAAGATTTTTTTGGGGGATACAAACTTGATTCAAAACGGACAAATCAAACAGGCCATGGCAGGATGATTTTGATAAAGGGCAATGAAGATTTTGTTACCACTTCTTTCCTAACTTGTACATATTAGGTAAAGATAATCAGGTAAATTTATTTATTGCAAAAAATAAATAAATATTTACACATTCACGTCGAAATGCTGTAGGTAGGAAAAAAAAGTTTATGACGTGTAAAAGACTTTCATGGTAAATCAAATTGCAAAATAAATAGGTACTTTGATTTTAATAACACTTTATTTGTTTCATCATAGCGAGATCTGCGAACTTCTCCTCGAAGCCGAAGCGGACATCGAAGCGTCCGACGTGTCGGGTCGCACGGCGCTGTGGGCGGCCGCGTCCGCCGGACACGCGCGGACCGTCCGCTTGCTGCTGTTCTGGGGGGCCTGCGTCGACAACATGGACGCTGAGGGACGCACTGTGCTCAGCACTGCCGCTGCGCAGGGTGAGTCATCATCATCATCATCATCATCGAAGCGTCGGACGTGTCGGGCCGCACGGCGCTGTGGGCGGCCGCGTCCGCCGGCCACGCGCGCACTGTGCGCCTGCTGCTGTTCTGGGGGGCCTGCGTCGACAACATGGACGCTGAGGGACGCACTGTGCTCAGCACTGCCGCTGCGCAGGGTGAGTCATCATCATCATCATCATCATCGAAGCGTCGGACGTGTCGGGCCGCACGGCGCTGTGGGCGGCCGCGTCCGCCGGCCACGCGCGCACTGTGCGCCTGCTGCTGTTCTGGGGGGCCTGCGTCGACAACATGGACGCTGAGGGACGCACTGTGCTCAGCACTGCCGCTGCGCAGGGTGAGTCATTGATGCTGTACCTCTCACTCACTCTCATAGCAAAGGACAAAGACAGCAGTCTGATTCGTCCTAAGAGAGATCAGGCGCAGAACCAACGGCTTAGTGTGTTTTCCGAGGCACGGGGGTGTGACACCGCCAACTTCTAGACGCTATCAATATACTTTTACGAAATATAGAAACGTCAAAGTTAACGATCACTGATCATAATCATAATCACTTTATTTGCATAAATATGGTACATTAGGTTGTTACATTTATTTTGTTTCATATAATATTTTACCTATGTTAAGAGGCATGCAAAGCTTTCAAACAAGTTGTATGAAATATATAGCATAATTTTTACAATACAATGTCATAATCCATAGTTATATTATTAAATATTTCATTACACAATAAATCAGTTTTATTAAATTAATAATTACAATATGTCAAATTGTGATTCTTTGTTTTTTTAATTTCTAATGCTAAATAAAAATGAGGTATAGACCTAAAACAGCACTTCTTTTTTTTTTTCTTTTCAACGAAACTTTCGGAGAAATAGTATTTTTGTTTTTTTACAGGTAATGTGGAGGTGGTTCGCCAACTCTTGGATAGAGGCTTGGATGAACATCACAGGGATAATTCCGGTTGGACTCCGCTACACTATGCAGCTTTTGAAGGTATGTATTTAACAGTATTACTAAGCGCATTTAGTAAAACCTACGTAGCTTAAGTATTCTATGACAGAAAAATAATTAAATCGGTAGAAAATTAGGTAGCATTTATACTTAATCACGTAATTTTGACTGGTTGTCTATGGAATCATGATACTATTTGTATTTTCTCCGTGGACGTGGTATGGGGAATGAGGAGGAGGGAACTGGAGGGGGTATTCGAGCTTCCAGAACACTCACTTACGAACGAAGCGTAATATCAAAGCTATACACACACGTTGATCTTCTTAAATTTCCTTCTCAGGCCACATAGAAGTCTGCGAAGCATTACTCGAAGCGGGAGCCAAAGTAGACGAAGCGGACAACGACGGCAAGGGCGCCCTGATGCTGGCCGCTCAGGAGGGCCACAGCCGCCTCGTGGAGATCCTCGTCGACGACTGGGCCGCGCCCGTCGACCAGCACGCGCACGACGGCAAGACCGCACTCAGGTACTAGTCCGCACTCGGGTTCTAGTCCGCACTCAGGTACTAGTCCGCACTGACGCACTAGTCTCCATTGTGACACTAGTCCACACTCAGGCACTAGTCCGCACAGGGGCACTAGTCGCTAATGGTTTGCACTGGGTCACTAGTCCTGGCTGAGAACATTAGAGACTAGAGAGGCAATAGTAGCATTTAGTCCGTACTGATGCAATAGTCTTTAATGGTTTGCGCTGGTGTACTTGCCTACACTAATGCACTAGTAATTACTAATAGTCTATTTAACTAGTCGCTGATTTACTAGTGGACTAGACGACCAGCACTTAATGGTTCGAACAGACAAAGAGGTTTGAACCATCGCTGTTACGCAAGCGCAACAAAGTTAGGAACCCTATCACAGCTCTACATATGATCATCTTCATCTCAGCCTTCTTCAGTCAGTAATCTGATGTAAGCTTCCTTCATCTCCTTACATTGCTCCCTGTTTTGAGCAGTAAGAGACCAATTGCTGCCCGCCACCTGTTTGATGTCGTCTTTCCATCTCATTTGTGGCCTTCACCTGGTTCGCTTTTGGTCCCAAGGTCTCCAGTCCAGCAATCTTTTGCACCAAGACTCTTGTTTCCTGGCTATATGGCAGCTCTACTAATTTTGCTTCTTATTTTCAGATTAGCAGCACTAGAGGGCCACTTCGCGACAGTCCGAGCGCTCCACTCTAGAGGAGCCGACGTGGACGCCCTCGACGCGGACAGACGGAGCACCCTGTACGTGTTGGCGCTGGACAACCGGCTCGCCATGGCGCGCTTCCTGCTAGCTGAGTGCGGGGCGACACCACATACTCAGGATAACGAGGTACGCACTGGTACACTAGTTTACTAGTGTAACTAGTATAAAGTGACACACCCCACATGTACTCGTAGAATAATGAGGTACTGAATTAGCACTAGTGATTAGTGTACTAGTGCACTAGCAGTACTAGTTTGTCGATGTAACTTTTTAATGATCCTCCCCCCACATTCATGAGCTACAGAACACTAGTGGACTAGTACCACTAGTGATACTAGGCTGCGGATGTAACTAGTTTTATAGAGTTAGAGAACTACTAGATACCGAAGAATAAGTTGCATCAGTCAACTAATGACATTCAGTCATATAAATTTGTGATAATATATCTGTAAGATATGTATCTTAGAGGTTACAAATTAATGATATAAGCGGTTAATTAAAAAAGAAATTTTGTTTCAGGGTCGGACACCTCTCCATGTCTCAGCGTGGCAAGGCCATACAGATATGGTCAATTTACTCATCAAAGTTGGTAAGCGTTTTTCTTATATTATTAGCCTGTTGAATCGATAAATATTGTGAACTTAACAAATAACATTGAATCAGTCCTCCCTGTGCAGCATAAAGAATATATACCTATTTGTAGTGGCTCTCAGATTATCAGAATGCGCTTCATACGATAATTAACTATGCGTCACTCGAACGTCACTTAGAAAGTCAATCAGATACGACCCTGATTCGCACTAGTGCAGTTATTGTCTTCGCTAACATATACATAATACATAAATATGTTGCCAGCCAAACCCGATTTCAGGACAAACTAGTTTGGCCTAGGCCAAACTGATTTAAGTCAACATAGAATATATTATTGTAGTAAAAACAAAAAAAGGGTTTGATGAAAAAAAAAAATAACTACGAAGGCTAAGGCGGGAGCTCCGCTTTGCTTCGCTCCCGCCTTTGCCTTCTAACCTATATCCATTCGAGTCGATTTCCCCCTTAAGGAGAATTAGTTTGGCCTAGGCCAAACTAGTTTGTCCTGAAATCGGGTTTGGCCGGTAACATATTTATACAACGCAAATAAAGGTACTCTGGGCCGCAGTCCCCGAGCACAGCACCCTAGTTCAGCCAAAGATCTTCCCTTTTCGTTGACGTCACGAAGTTACATTTAGGCCACGATCCCCGATAGACTTAGCTCGGAGGAAGATTTTCCTTTTTCTTTGACGTCATGACTAGTGATCTTCATATGCCAAGATTTGATATTTATATATTGTTCCGGCGTACAACGCCTACATGACTACTAATGGCAATTATATACTCGGAAGAAGATTGCGTCTCATTCTGTCACGATGTCAATATTTTTATTACTTTGCATTGTATCGTTCATTCCAACTCTTACCCTTGCCTTGTCAAGACTTAGCCGCTCATTATATCACTTCAAGAAAGTTGGGCGTTTTAATTAATGGCTCCAATCTGTATACCTAAATATACAATATTGTTGGTTATACAGGTGGTGCGGAAGTAGACGGGCGGGACCGTTGTCGTCGAACAGCGCTGCACGCAGCCGCATGGCGCGGACGAGCTTCAGTACTACGAGCCCTACTGCAACACGGCGCTGACCCAGCTGCCGTCTGCACACAGGGCGCTACTCCGTTAGGTGAGTAGTATCAATATATTGAGAAATTGTAGTTCGGGTTCGGAATGAAAGTTCTTATGTGTGTAAACTGATGTATATTAAGTACTTTATCTACATCCATACCCTAATATGTCTATTTTATAGTCAGGATCGATGAGCAAACGCCCTATATTTAGATATGAGTATCTGTGGCTGCATCTTAATGTTTACATTTTAACATCGGTAACCGATACTAAAATGTTTACATTTTAGTATCGGCTCATAAATAACTATTTGACACTGGTATGGTAACATAGGAACAGGTATTGCACATTAACAGATCTAGAACTAGGAATGGCGCGGAGTGCGCGCAGGCACGAAGCGCATGTGTTCGCGGAAGTGCGCACGGCTCGCGGCTCAACGACTACAGATCGTTCACGATAAGAAGTCCTTTAGCCGCTATATTGGTACTATTGTTTTTCAATACATTCAATCTGTTTTTTGACAAATTTACAAAGCGTAGGCAATGCTGCCAATATAGCGACTAAAAGACAACTTATGGTGAACAGACTGTACTGTATGTACCGAGCTGAAATACGCGGTCTCTATTAGAGGTGCGCGGAGTAGGAATGGCGCTTCTTATTAGAGGTTGCGCTCTTAGAGGCTGCGCTACAAAATGGAATTCAACAATAAAAAATGTGTTTTAATTATTATTCTATATTTTCGTCAATAAGAACAACAATTTTGATCATTCTTGCACAAGCAATGCTTACTCGTATTTTGGGGCTAGAAAGTGCTATTTGGTAATCCAAACACATTTGGATTTTGGTACATTAATATGTCTCAGGATATTTATTATTTATGAGGTGTGTCGTCTGGAAGTTGCCTGTATCGTTCTCAAGCCGTTGAAATTATATATTATGTTACAGTCAAAACCCTTAACCAGTCAAAACCCTTATTGACCGGTAAAATTAGTTGATTAAGGGTGTCAAGCCATTTGGTGTAATGGTCGAGAAGTCGGCTATTACACCAGAGGTCGCGGGTTCGATCCCCGCACGGTACAAACATTTGTGTGCATGAACATGTCTGTTTGTATCGGTCTGGGTGTTTCTATGTATAATATGTATGTATTTACAAAAAAAAAAGTAAATAAGTAATGTTTATCCGTTGTCTAGCACCCATAGCACAAGCTAATGCTTAGTTTGGGGCTAGATGGCGCTGTGTGAATAATGTCCAGAGATATTTATTTATTTATTTATAAGTTAAGGCCACTTTTAACTTCTAAAATGGGTTCGAATTTTACAGGGAGCATCCCTTTGTGTCAGATTAGGTTCGGTTAGAACTGCGACCACAAAACGCACGAGCAGCGGCCGGCGAGTGCCAGAACTGAATCCTCACTCAATAAGCGTTTTGACCGGTCAATAAGGGTTTTGACTGGTCAATAAGAGTTTTGACCGGTCAATAAGGGTTTTGACCGGTCAATAAGGCTTTTAACTTTAACATATACATCTCTGGACTTATTCACACAAGAAATTCATATCTAGAAACAGTTTATATTATCAAGATGGTGATATATTTTTATTATTCCTCCCCCAGGTATTGCTGCTCAGGAGGGTCACGAGGAGTGTGTGTTATGGCTGCTTCAGCATGGAGCCGATCCGATGCAAGCTGATCATTGTGGTGAGTGTTTTTACATAACTTATGTGTCATTCAAGACTACGGCCCGCCAGATGGTGCGCGGATGTTTTATATATAAAAATTCTAAATAAAGGAAAATGCAAGACTTGTCATTATTCTTGGGCCCAAAAAATTTAAGTTAATGTTCAGAGATGAGATGTATTCTACGTAAAAGACCACACACACACCATCAACATTTATTATGATGACACCATTATCGGTTTCAGGGGAAAAAGCATAATAATTTATTATTTTTATATAAACATAAAAAAATAATATAATAAATATATTTTTTTTTTCACTAGGACCAATTTTGTCGACGCCATTGTAAAGGTTAAAGGTGTTTATTGGATCTACTTCGTAGGCTATGTCCCAAATCTGCACAAATTTTTTTTTGGGCCCAGTATTTTGCATTGTTCTTTGCTTATTGATTCTTCTTGTTTGTACGCAGGTCGCACGCCAGCCAAGGTAGCGTGGCGAGCCGGTCACGCCAACATCTGCCGGGTGCTGGAGCGCTGGGGGGCCGCCCACGCCCCACCGGGGGCGGTGCCACCTGCGACTGCCCCCACTGCCCCCACCGCCCCACAGCTGGACACGCCGGCGCCTGTGAGACCGCCTAGCGCTGGTATGTACATATATCACTCAAGGAACTTATAGCCTATCTGGACATCGCACACTGAACATCAAATTAACGTCTCCAGCATGAAGTATACCAGGCCGTCTAGGTGGGTACCACCGCAGTGCCAGATATTCTCCCGTGAAATAGAAGTGTGTCAAGCACTTCTGTGTTTCAGGGATAGGGCACTGAAGCTAGTGAAATCACTGTGTATATGAGACCTAATAACTGTCGTCTCGGTGTAGCGGGCGCAGGGCGGTAGCAGACAGTAACTGCTTAGTTACTGTTTGGCACTGAACTGTCTAAGGGCAGACGTGGCGCTTACCATCAGGTGTACGATCTGCTCGTCTTGTTACGCATTGCAATAAAAAAAAAGTGTAAAATTTGTCACCTTGAAAGTTTACAGTACCCGTCCCTTTCCATTTTTTTTACCCGAAAATACGAGGTACGAGAAACTCCCTAAAAGAATTGAAGTATATCCACTAAACCTCTCACTGTCTCTCATTGTCTGTCTCATGACTATGACGTAGTAATTTACGAGATGAGTACGAATGAGATTTGTAAAATGAGACACGTTTTCTATACTAATATTATAAAGAGGAAAGATTTGATTGTTTGTTTGTTTGAATTGAATAGGCTCCGAAACTACTGAACCGATTCGGATAATTCTTTCACTGTTAAATAGCTACACTATCCCCGGTGAACATAGGGTACTTTTGATCCTGGAAATGTGGGAGAAAAGGGGGGGATATTTGAAAAAAGAAATTACGCGTGGGTAAAACCGCGGGCGGAAGGCTAGTCATAAATATTGTTTTTTGTATTGTTTTTATTGATATGATGGGGGAGTTAGTACTCTTCAGATTATAGACTCGAAGATCAGGGAGGCCTACAATGTGGCAGTACATTGAGCGCCTAATACAGGCCGCAGTGGCCACCCCCATTTTCCTTGACAACACTGATATAACTGTCTCTACTCGAAAGGTAATTAATCAATTTTCCAATCCCCAGGCTCCCCCGACTACAAGAGGAGAAGCGTGCACAGTTCCAACTCGACCAAGTCGTCGTCCAACCTGACGGGCGGCTCGGGCCGCTCCCACGACCAGCCGGAACCACTGCTGGACTCCCATGACAAGGTAATAATAAGTCTATATATATAAAACTCAAAGGTGACTGACTGACAGATATCTATCAACGCACAGCCCAAACCACTGGACGGATCGGGCTGAAATTTGGCATGCAGGTAGTTGTTATGACGTAGGCATCCGCTAAGAAAGGATTTTGATCAATTCCCTCGGGAACGGGAACCACGCGAGTGAAACCGCAGGCGGCCGCTAGTATATCCATAAGATTAATAGCTTTACTAGCTGGTAAATAAGATGTAATTAGTATAAGTAAGTATCCAAAGGTTGCCTGGACGAGATCGCTAGAAGCGATATGTCCGCCTGTGTTGTGCAGTTCAATTATGTTACTTGTTTTTCTGTGTCAAATTTGTGGTGCAATAAAGAATATCTATCTATCTATAAGTTAGTTTCTGCGTCAGTAAATAGATGGCGCCACTGCGTTGTCGCCGCGGACGCTCCCGGCTCCAAAATGAACCAATCACGTTTTAGTTGGACCTTATGGCTACGTAGCGAGCGTAAGATAGCAATCGCTCTAATTACAGTCTGACCAGAAAGAGTAGAAATTAAAAAGTGGCAATACTGTGTCCTCCCTTTTTTCTTTGATTGATTTGAAAGGGATGACACTACAGTATTGCCACTTTTAATTTCGACACTTTCTGGGCAGACTGTATAGCCCTACCAATAAAATAAAAAACTTCGCCATATTACGGAAAAATATTGGAACTAATTTCTTCAAGTGGTTACAATCAAATATAAAACAATAAGATGTCATTCATTATTATTCTGTCAAAGTGTAATGTCAATTGTCAACCATGCCTGGTTATATCTTGTTATTAGTAAGTATAACCATAGCAACCAAGTGTTGCTATAACCATAGCTAATAGAAATATTGGAAAAATATTAGAACCAATTTCTTTAAGTGGCATTAAAGAAATTGGTTCCAATATTTTTCCGAAATATGGCGAGGTTTTTTATTTTAATAGTCGGACTGTATGTTTCATTCATGTAATATTTGATTTTCAGGCAAACCGAGCGAATCTGTCGCTGACATTTGCTCAACAAGTGGCTCGCTGCGGCCGCGGCAGGAGAGAGAAGGACAGAGAGAACGTCATACCCGAACACTATGCCATCGAGAAAGACTCTAAACTTAGGTAACGCCCATAAATCTATATAAATTTTAGGATTGAATGTGAAATCATATTTTTGAAAGAATTTTAAGTGAACGCTGTTTTAAAGAAAAGTCAAAATGGCGGACCAGTAGGAAGGCCAAAATCTTCAATGCCCTTTAGTAATATTTGTAACTCTCCTACGGGATATTACGGCACATAGGCCGATTCTTTTATAAGGCGTGCGTTATTATTATATAAAAAAGAAACTCTATGATGTCACCCGCCGCCTATGGCACCACCATCAGGTAAGTAGGAGCATTCAAGGGCTTAGTGGGTAAACCCCGCCCTTTTCAGGGTGGGGGAGTCCCACACACCACCTCTGCCCCTAACGGAGGATGACGTAACGTAACGTCTTCTCTGGGTTAAAAAAACTTACTCTGGTTCTGATCTGGTTCAGATCAATGTGTGACGTTTTACAAATAAGTTTGTGTGTTTGATTTTGTTTGAATAATCTGTTTGACAGAAGCTACGTGTCAGGGGAGAGGGATTGCCACAGTCCCCTGTACGCTTCTCCCCCAAGGAGTCCCATAGAGCTGTGCAGTCCCACTCAACACAGTGTTCCATTTGGTAAGTAACTATTTTTTTAAATCAAATATACCACGAAGGGTAAGTCACAATTGACTGATAAGTTTAGATAACAGCGATGCTGTTTCTTCACTTTTGTCAATTTTGATGATGATAAGTGATCGCTACCGTTCAGTAAACAAATATAAGAATAATAGTATAGCCCGACCAATAAAATAAAAATCCTCGCCATATTGCGGAAAAATATTGGAACTAATTTCTTCAAGTGGCAACAATCAAAATAAAAAAACAATAAGATGTCATTAATTATTGCTGTATGTCAAAGTATGATGTCAATTGTCAACCGTGCCTTGTTACTATTGGAGATATTACGTTAGTTATTTGTGAGTATAACCATAGCTGCATAGCAACCAAGTGTTGCTATAACCATAGCTAATGTTGCGCCTCCAGAGCAGGTTTTGAATTTTTTTTGGTCAGGCTTTATAATAAGTTCCTACTCAATATTTATGAAAATAGTCTTCAGGGATATTTATTCGTTCATTTATTTACAGGATCTCAACCACCAAGTCTGACGTCAGTCCAACCGATCCTGACCGACACACATTTCAATCGGGACACTCACATGAGAATCATCCTGGGACGGGACAGCAAACCGCAACATGACAGGAATGAAAGGTTAGTACATTTTGGTATGGTGTGTTCTGGAGGACTGATGGTGTGTTCTAGAGAACTGATGGTGAGATTTATTTGAAAAGGAAATCATATTGATTGATTGATGGTCCAGTGTATCGAAACGAAAAAATATATATTTTCGTTTTATTTCACAAATATAACTATTCAATTAAAAAAATGTTTTGTGCTTAAAAATTGTTTACCTTCATAATTGAAACGTGTTGTGGCTAGCTACCATCCGTGGCTGTGTTCGGGCAGTATTAATGTGGGAGCCAGTACACTTGAAATCAAAGGCTCGAAGATCAGATGAGCCGACAGTCTGGCAGCACATTGAGCGATGCTTCGTGGAGAAGTGCTCAATACAATGAATAGTAGTAGAAGTAGTGTAGATTATAGATAGAAGTTGTCAAAACCCGCTCATAGATATGTAGATATTTTAACTGTTTAGTTCACTATCACAATGTCACTGGCAGTGTTACTGTGACTATCACTAAATTGAGTGTCACTATTACTAACTATCACATTGTTACTGAGTGCTACTGACACTATTGTGAGATTTTAACTAAAAGTGTGTTTTATTAACAAAGACATTCGCTTTCGAATAAGGATTCCTTTTTTTGTCAGTCACTTACTCGTCAAAAAGTGTACAGGACCATTTCTTAGTCATACCTCTAGGTGAAATCTGCCGCCATAACAGCTCTGGCTGTGTTTCGGCAATATTTATGTGGGAGCCAGTACACTTGAAATCAAACACACATTGAGAGACGCTTCATGGTGAAGTGTCCCTCAATGGAATAGGCTGCAGTGGCCGCTAGCATTATAAAATATATCTATTTCGTATTTCTGTTTTTCTTGTATTTTTAATGATATCTTTTGTTTTGTAATTAATAGGTATGCTTTGAGGCTTATACTGCGTGTTTTTAGTCGTTGTTTTCCCGCAGCAGAACGCTTCACCTTCAGTAATACTATCGATTTTTGCAAGTAAATTTTTTTTGAATTATTTTGAGATTTTTTTTTTAAATCTTTTTTTTTATTTTTTTTTCTAAGTTTGATGGGAAAATGGAATCCAAATGTTAGTAAATAGTAAATTATATTTTTTTTGATAAACGCGAAGGGCAATGACCCCGGCCGGTGACCGTCCGTGACGCAGCTAGTACTATTGGTTCGAGTTTCGTCTATCATAATCGTAAAACTTTTGATTTAATTAAAAAAAAACTTTATTAATCTATTTTACTACGAAGATAGAATCATTTAACTGCGGGAAAACAACGACTAAAATTCCACGCTGTATACTGAAATAATATTAAGAGGGTTAACGAAAAATGCGTCGCGTCGAGTTTTCGAATTTCGGGTTTCGCGCATGCGCGCCAGGTCAAGATAAGCAATGTCTTGCTGTAGTCAAAGTAATCACTTTGATCCTTTTTATTTAATTTTAAATATTGTTTATTTTTAACTATTTATATTAGTCAATAGTATATTATATCCTTACATAATCATAACAGGGCATAAGTAAGTGTGTGTTGTTATATAATGGGTAAAATATTTATCAATGTAGTAAACATTGACAATATCTTACTGTTTACATGAAGTACCTAGATTTTTTAAGAGTAGCCAATTAATACTAATAAAGTAATCCTTCCCAAATGTGTGTGTAAATACTTACTTACCTAATGAAAATTGTTGACATATGTAAGTCTTTTAAGTATGACCATTCGATACGTAATTTAGAAATAGAATACCGATTTCAGAATACCATTTTTATAACAATCTGATTTAGACCTATAGACCGTTTAAAGTCAAATGTTAACATCCCATTTGAATAAAGCACATCACATTTTAAGTGTGCCTACTATGTGTTACAAAATTGTTCTGTTCAAAGGAGAATGACCGGTTCTGGACCAAATGCTGCCCAAGCATGGGAACACTTTAATTTGTTTCCTTACATGAATAGTTATAAAAAAAATATAAAATAAAAAAAATCCTGCCACGGATTTATAAATAAACAAATAAATAAATCCTGGACCACTCACACCAATTATTTAGTCCTATACAGAGCATTGCTCGTATTACAGGGATCTAAATAACGAATTAGTGCCTAGTTTGGTTTTTGGGGTGGGCTAGGCACCAAGACGTGAGACGTTCTGCATTTTTTTCAGATACAATAATCTTAGACTTACCTAGACGACTTGTTAGTGCCTACATGAGGTATTATAACATAAGGTAATTATCATTTTTGTTATGTTTATCATCTCTGTTAACCAATTTTTTTTTCAAATAAATCCATTGTTTATATTATACACTCTTTTATTTTCAAAATAAGCTGTTGGTTATGATTTTTGTTAATGTAAGACCTCTACATTCAATAATTTTTTTTCTTAAAGCTCCTGGGATAGATTTTGAAGCGCTTTGAGTTATCTACTAGTCAAATCAAATCAAATCAAAATATTCTTTATTCATGTAAACTTGTGTCAAGTACTAAGAATCGTCAATTACAGAGTGACTCTACCACCGGTATCGGAATGCAGTCATCTGCCGAGAAGAACCGGCAAGAAACTCGACAGTTACTCTTTTTCATCGCCATGTTTGTTTACAATTTGTTTGTTACAATTACTGATTAGTTTTAGAATACCAAGCCATACAGTATAAAGTATAAGAATGAGACTATAATCGAGAAAAATCCGTAAGCCCTGGAAGACCAGTGCCCAAAGGTGGCACCTGTAGCACAAGTATGACGTATGTGCCAGCCATAATTTCACTCAACCATATTAGAGGGAATGTAACCACCCGTAGTATTAATCTAAGGAACATTGTGCACTATGTCTCAATGTTGGGCGGCACTTGGTCCAACGTCCATACATAGATGGTCAATGTCCTTTCGTTTACAAAATAAAAGTAAATATTTTAATCAAGTAACAACTATGTGTTACAAATGACATTATGTACACTAATCAAAATGTGTGTTACCTGTTTATATGAATAGAATTACATTTTAATTTAAAATGAATAACTTTTATTCAGTTTAGGCTGATACAGCACTTGTGAATGTCAAAGAAGCTATTGCCACCGGTTTGCAAACCCTAAGCCGGGAGGGTTTACTATTGTCTGACAAAAAACGTATGACAAAAGATCATTTTACAAACAACGTTTGAAAAACTAATCATTTGACAAACTTTCATTTCGCAAACATATTACTTTAAAAACAATCATTTGACATAATACAGGTTTCGCAAATGTTTTACTTAGAAAATTATTTAACTGTTAAAACCCCCTTCCCCCTCCTATCCCCCTACCCCTCCTATTCCCCTACCCCCTCATATCCCCCTTCCCCCTCCTATCCCCCTTCCCCCTACTATCCCCCTTCCCCCTCCTATCCCCCTTCCCCCTACTATCCCCCTTCCCCATCCCATCCACCTTCCCTCTCCTATCCCCCTTTCCCATCATATCCCCCTTCCCCCTCCTATCCCCTTCCCCTCCTATCCCCCTTCCCCCTCCTATACCCCTTCCCCCTACTATCCCCCATCCCCATCCCATCCACCTTCCCTCTCCTATCCCCCTTTCCCATCATATCCCCCTTCCCCCTCCTATCCCCTTCCCCTCCTATCCCCCTTCCCCCTCCTATCCCCCTTCCCCCATTAAAGTATCCTATGTCAGTCTGGGGTCTAAGCTACCCCTCCACTTATTTTCAGCCAAATCGGTTCATCCGTTCTTGAGTTATAAATAGTGTAACTAACCCCACTTTCTTTTATATAATAAGATATATAATATATTATATAGATATAGATATTACATTTTTTATCCAATTAATGTAGTGTATATAATATTAACATAAATTCATAACCATAGTCTTATAAAATATTTACTCAACATAGTACTAAGAAGTGTCGGTTGCGCTTTAAACTGTACCACGCTACGCAAATCAGCGATGTTTGCGGCACAGCCGTTTCTGGGCACGAGCGACATGCGTCCTGCCTCTGAAGAGCCCGGCGGCTGACTAATTTGAAATGTTTTGCGCGGAGTGTTTTATAGCAGTTTAAAAAAATGTCTATAAAATAAATTGTGCATCATTATATAGGTTTTATGTATTCAAACTTAAGATAATATGTTCTTCTTTTAAGTTAGACTAAAAACTTTTTGTAAATTAAAGAAATTAATGGTAAATTTTGCATGTTTACAACAGTGATTTCTTTGTAATTTCGCTGTAAATGGATTTGAATTTCGTATGAAAATAATCTCAAATTTAACTCATACCCCATCTAACTATTTGCGTAATGATATGTAGACTTGCATAATAAAGTAAAATGTCCTATTTTTACAATGGTATTAAAACAATTGAGCTTCGAAATCGATGTTAAAAGTGAAGTTTATAAAACACTGCTCGGGTAAATTGTCAGTATTCACAAATACTCCATAGAAAGAAAAGTGGTATGGGCTACGATTTTAGACAAAGATACTGTTTATAATAATTTGTGAGTCGCATGTTTCTTAGATCACGTTTTCATAGAAAATATCTCGTTGAAAACTGCCTATTTTGAGTCAAAACGGCAATCGAATCGTTTAACAGTCTTAAGTGCAAACTTTAATCTTTATTTCAATAAAACTAAAGTTGAAATCGTTTGGTAAATCTTCGCTTATTGTAGTTTCTGTATGTGAGTGTATTTACTCATCGGCTTAAAAGCTTTTTATGTACTCTAAAATATTTATTTTTCTCTGTTAATTGTTTTCAACATATTTAAATACATTTTAAAGATATATTCGAGGTTTTTTAGCAAAATTTGTATGTTATCGTAGTAACCATAGAACTGTGGGCCGCAACGCGTATTCCAGTATAGTGGGCAGTCTCGGCAGAGCGAGAAGGAAGATATTCAAACGCACGTGAGTGAGCGAGATAGCGCCACTGGCACTGTGTACTGTGACGATTATACGGTTTCATGTATTATCACGCACTGGTTTTAAGGTTTTGAAAAAAGGTTTTTTTTTTTGTTTTGGGTGGAGGGGAGTCACCATTTTTTACATGTTTTTGGTAAAAGTGGTTTTTTACTAAAAAGGAAAGCTTAACTGCACCACAAATGAGGTTTTTTACACACTTGAATGAGGTCATTAATTTATCTGGATTTTATTTCTCTTGCCACGTTGGTTCAATTCCCGGTTTGGGTAAATTGCTCACACAGCTCATGATTGTGGTCATCAATATCATCAATATCAACGCCTTGAAGCAGTAAAATAGCCTAATGCTTTATCTATTTTAAACCATTGGTTATTCTTGTAATTATAGAACTTTACAATTAATCATAGTATTGACATACAAGGCTTTGAAAACACTTTTGAAGCACTGAGAAAATTGGGTGTCTAATTTTATATATTTTATTTATATTTATTGGAAGAATGGTATAACAAAGTTTGAAGTAATTATTATATATTTTGTCGCATTTTCACTATTTTTATTTGCTGAGTTCCTTTGAGAATATTCAAGAATCAAGAATCAAATTCATTTATTCAATTTTGGCTCGTATTATAGCACATATGAATGTCAAATTTTACATGTCACAAAATTATGATAAATTTAATAATAAGTCAATAAAAATAAAAAAATGTCACAGATAAAAAGCAATAATCATGAATATGATTCATGAGCTGGTTCAAAAAATAATTTTTCTTTTACTACTGAGAAGATACCAGCAAGAAACTCAGGAGTAATTCTTTCTTTTTCTTTTTTTAAATTTGTATTTGTTACAAAATAAAATAATAAAGTTGTATACAAAATTGTGCGGGCTAGGGTGACCATGGATTCTTATCGTTGAGATAATCGTCTACCTTATAATAACCTTTCCTCATTAAACATTTTTTAAGCGTTGATTTGAATTTTGGTATTGGTAATTCAATGAGATCTTGGGGTACCTTATTAAACATTGTCACACTTTTCCCCAGAAATGAGTTACCTACCTTTACGAGTCTTATTTTTGGAACGGCAAGTTTGGCTTTATTTCTTGTGTTATAATTATGTTGCTCGCATTTTTTAGGAAAATTTTCTAAATTGTTACGCACATATAATATACTGTCGTATATATATTGGGAAGCTACTGTTAGTACATTTATTTCCTTGAATATATCCCTTAATGAGTCTCGGGATCTCAAGTTGTAAATAGCTCGAATGGCTCTTTTCTGTAGAATAAATATTGTTTCAATATCGGCCGCTGCACCCCATAGCAGCAGACCGTACGACATAACGCTGTGGAAGTAGCTAAAATAAACCAATCGTGCCGTTTCAACATCAGTTATAGATCTGATCTTTCTAACCGCATAGGCAGCCGAACTAAGTCTTCCTGCCAGGGCCGCAATATGAGGACCCCATTGGAGCTTACAATCTAAAGTTATTCCTAGAAATACAGTAGAGTTTACAGTTTGAATAACTTCTCCATTCACAGTAATACTAGTATCTACCTGTCTGACATTAGGCATAGTAAATTTTACACACTTAGTTTTATTAGCATTGAGTAACAAATTGTTACTTGTGAACCAATTCAATATTTGTGAGAGGGCACTGCTTACATCGTCAGATACATTTTTATGTCTTTTGGTTTCGAAGATCAAAGAAGTGTCATCTGCAAATAGTACCGTCTCACAAAGACTTTCAGCAAAGTAAGGCAGATCATTAACGTATACCAAGAATAGGAGAGGTCCCAATATCGAGCCCTGGGGCACTCCCATCAATAACGGGGCGCCGGAAGAGTCAGTACCATTAATATTAACTTTTTGTAGTCTGCCCGTGAGGTATGATTTCAAAAGATCGATTGAATTTTTCGAGACACCATAATGTCGCAATTTTGTTAGTAAAATTCCGTGATCAACACAATCAAAAGCCTTCGATAAATCACAAAAGATACCCATTGCGTCATGTTTGCGTTCCCATGCATCAAAGATGTGTTTTATAAGTGCAACTCCAGCATCAGTTGTATTTCTACCTTTAGTGAAACCAAACTGTTTGTTATGTAAGATCTTATTATCTGTAAGATGAGAGAGCAGTTGGTTAAAAATAACCTTTTCGAAAATTTTACTAAACGCAGGCAGTAAAGATATAGGCCTATAATTGGATGGGTCATTTTTGTCGCCTGCTTTGTATAAAGGTATTATTTTACTGTGCTTCATGAGGTTGGGAAACTCGCTATTATCAATACAATTATTAAATATGATTGCTAAATGTGGCGCTACAGTAGATACAATAGGTTTTAAAACAGTGGTTGAAATACCCCACAAATCTTCTGATTTCTTTATATTAAGTTGGTCAAAGGTCTTCAATATTGTCTCAGGATTGATATATTGAAAATTAAAAGTAATAGGGCACTTATCAACACTTGCAGTCAAAAGAGTCTCAGCAAGTTTTGATGAGGAGTTTAATTTATTGGTGATAGTAATAGGAGCATTTGAAAAAAATGATTCAAATGTACCAGCCACGGAGGCGTCATCGTTAATAATATTGCCATCAATTTTGAGCTCAAAAGTATGATCACGGGATTTCACCTTACAAGTTTCTTTATTTATAATATTCCATGTTGTTTTTATTTTATTATTAGATGCGGCTATTTTGGCCCGAATGTAATTGGATTTTGCTACATTACAAATTTGTTTAAATAGTTTTGAATATTTTCTAGCGTATTCAATTACATTAGGGTCACCAGACGTCGCTTTCCTTTCATACAATTCATACAATTTATTTCTACTTTTATGGATACCAGTTGTTGCCCAATCACTAAATTTCAGTTTAAATTTTCCCGAATCAATGGTCTTCTGTTTAAATGTGTTGGAAAATTCATTTTTTATTACTTTAAATAAACTACCGTACATTACATTTACATCATTATTATTGAATTCTAAACATGATAATTTTTCTTTTACATTTGTCTTAAAACTATCTAATCTATGTGATGTGATCGGCCTATACACAACATTCTTTGGTTGGCGAACATTTTGGTGCTCGAATTTTGTAGCTTGACCAGTATGATCAGAGTTGATTATATTTATGATTGATTTTTCAATTGCCTTCACATTACAAAAGATATTGTCCAAGCAAGTAGCTGATGTGGAAGTGACTCGAGTCGGTTCGTTAAAAAGATTATTTAAATTAAACGATTTGAATAAATTGATAAACCGCATTGAGTTCTGAGAGTTGTCTAGAATATTGACGTTAAAATCACCACATACAACTATCCGCTTTTTACAATTACACACCTTCCTTAACGCTTCTTCCATAATAGACTCAAATAAGTGATAATCACCTGAGGGAGGTCTGTACACGCAAATAATAATAAACTGATCTAGCTCCGCACACGATAGTTCAATATTTCGCTCACTTGAAAGGGCTACCACATCTTTACGTTCTTTTGATTTTAAGTTTTCTTTAAGTAGTATTAATGACCCACCCCTTATGGCAGACTTTCTTGTGAACGAACTAATGACCTTATAATTTTCTATACTTATCATTAGCTGATGTTCCTTCAGCCAGTGTTCTGTTAAACAAAGAATATCTATATTATTATCATTTAAATATAATTCCATTTCCAGTTCTTTTCCACTAAAACCCTGTATATTTTGGTGGATGATTGTCATGTAAGTTGTCTTTTCATTTTGTTTAAAATTTATTTTGCAAGAGTTTGTCTCTATTGTCCTAGAATTATGTTTAAATGATGATGATTATTAGAACAATTATTATTAATACTGTTTGGAACAAATTCCAAAGTTTGATTACACATGTCATTATTCTGCTCAATAAAAGCAGATTGTTTAGCCAATTTTTTGGCTGAAACATTTATATAATATGATAGCGAGGAAGCTATCTGTTTTTTAAAGTAATTTTTGAGATAAAACTTATCTCCCGTCAACATCAATTTATTTTCTAAATATTTGTTTATGTCAAATATATGAAATTTATTTGAATTATAAAATGTCAAAGTGTCTAATGTCAGATTCAGTTTATATCTTAAATTATTTTCTAATTGTGGCAGGCTGGGGCTGTAGGGAAGTGTACACAAAATTATTTTTCTTACATCTATTGAATTTAATAAGTTAATACCTTTTATCAACTCTTGTTTGTTAACATTTCCCCTTTGTCCCACAAACAACAAAATTGTGGTGTCAGTATTAAAAGTTTGTGTTACAATTTTTTTTATCATGTCAATGTAAGTCAGTCCTGGCAAACAATAATTAAATACATTTTGTCCCAGGTATGTACTCAATAATTGGCCCATGGTTTTTCCTAAGCCATCACTAAACATAATAATTTCTGAATTGACAGATTCATCTTTATATTATGTACGGCTAATATTTTATTATTATACTAGCTGACCCGGTGAACTTTTTATCGCTTACTTTAGTATTTTCCTCGCAATGTTTCCATATTTTTACACTTAAACATATCTGTTTTATAATAAAATTTACTTTGCCATTCTTTTTGTCATAGTATTTATTTATTTATTTATTTATTTATTTATGCACTGACCTTATAACTATCATTACAGGACACTTATCCTAATGCAATAGTATGGTCTACTTCTGTTCTTAACTCTAATTATATTTATTTACACTTTTTGATAACATATTATATACAATAATATTATTGCTAATTGACTCAAATTGTATTAATTTATGACATACATATTATTAGTAAGTATGCAATTATATAATTAACGACAAACTTAGATAGAAACAGACACAACAAAGGAGAGAGAGAGAGAGACATAGTTCAAAATATTAATTGCAGGTTGTTATACCATTCTTCTAATTTTATGTCGTCACAGTATGTCAGTGTTTCGTGGTATGGCTAGGTATGGCTATGGCTAACGAATCAGGTTTATACTGTAACATTCAATTATCATTGTCATTACAATCATCTTCATTTAAGCAATGACGGTTAGGTTGTGTGAATTCACCATGAATTCACCGCTAGAAGCGCTAGTGTATCGTGAGGTTTCTCTTAGCGTTGAAATCGGCCTCAAGTGTAAATAAAATAAAACAGATGTGTCAAAAATACATTTGGGATCAAAATCAAATCAAAATATTCTTTATTCATTAGGCCTCAGATATGCACTTATGAATCGTCAATTATCAAGGTAACATAGTGACTTTTCCACCGGATTCGGTAATTACTATGTTACCTTGATAATGATTTATTGATGGGATTGGTTACAGTTTTAAAATACGAGTATGAGTAAGTTCTCCCCAAAAGGTAGGAGCCAGTAAACTGCCTAGATACCCCCACAGGAGAAATCTGCCGCCATAACAGTTCTGGCTGTGTTTTGGTAATATAACTGTGGGAACCAGTACACTTGAAATCAAAGGATCGGAGCCCACAGTGTGAGCACATTGAGCGACGCTTCCTAGTGAAGTGTCCCTCAATGGAATATAGTGGTGGTTGGTTTATAATTTGGCATGTATGTTCAATAAATATTACATCAATGGTTTTGTTCTTTGTTTTAGTAGTAATAACTTTATATTTGTTATTTTACGCTAGCTTTAATACGTTATTGTTTCATATTATCTAACATACATAGTTACAGTGTAAACCAGTTTAATATAATAACTGCTTGGTTCTTTTTTAATAAATTAAAATAAAATAATAATATTTAATATAATACATTAGAATTACTGTGTGATTTAAATTGTTTATGTATAGTATCAACTCAGGCGTAAAAGTGATCTTTTTATTATTGTAAAGATCAGCAAAAAAACTTAAAATAAACCTAAGTAGTTAGGTTTAGATAAATATACATTTATTTATTGCTAAAAATAAATGTCAAAAGACACAGTAGCGATTCCATATTTTTTATTGATAGTATATTATGTTTTTGGGTTAAATATTCCTGACATAACCTCAGACCTCGATGGTCTAGTCATCTAGTGGTTTAATTGCAGGCCCATGGGTTTTTGAGCTCTGAGTTTAATTGCAGAGTCGAGCGAAGTTGTTAGTTTGTGATCACCAATCCGCATTTGGCAAGCGTGGTGATCAAGCAAGTGCCCATGATACTGATGAAAACTTGATTTAACCACTCAATCCCGAACCGGCACTCGGGTGCCGCGTAACAATAGATTTTCTATTGTGTCTGGTGATCCGGGGCTCGAAAGATTAAAAGACATTATATAGTTGAAACTTTGGTGTTGACTCTTCGCTCGGCAGCAGATTAACCAACCCTAATCTGTCACAAGTCCCAATTGAAATAGAACTCTATGCGGTGGACATAAAGCTGTAAATTGGTTGCAGAAATTTGACAAATGAGGAAGGTTGATGTGGTGCCTAGCCTAGACCATCTAATTAGGGAATTAATATTGAATATAATCTAGCAGTTATTATGTTAATGCTAATCTAACAGACTAATGGCGGCTTTTAAGATTTGTGGAAACATACTAACGGTTTGAAGTACTTACATAAATGTTTTTGAAGGCTTTTTGAAGTCCCACTCATGTAGCTTCAAGCATATGATTTTACGGAATAAGGAAGACATTTTGGTGATATTATAGCGCCCTCTAACTTTATCTTTGCTTTGCTCTAAAAACTCACAGACCAATAATTATAAAATAGTTGCTCGGGACAGGAGAAATTAGGCCCTGTCCAGATGACGCGTTTTCACTCGCGCGTTTCGAGACGCGCGAGTCGCTAGGTACTAGAGCTTCATACATCCCGTCCACAACAGTCGCTCGCACTCGCGCGTTTTTCTTTTGTTCAATTTCAAACGCGCGAATCAAATCGCGCATAAAACGCCTCATCTGGGCAGGGCCTTAGAGTCAGTGTGTTAGTCTATATTTAAGTGCTTTATTTTCAATATTCACATTGTATATACCTACTACTTATTTTATACAAAGTTGTAAGCTGGACACCTGGGGCGGATGACTTAATATTCGTGACGATATACTTAGATCAATGACGTTTAATTAAAAAACTAGACTCACAATCACGCTCAAATATTGTCCGAAGCAAAAGTCTGCCCACCCGACTGTGCAGAGTTGGGCAGAGTTTTCGTTTAGTTGTATACAATTGACATTAAACACTAAATGCCACGAGATAAGGTGTTAATTTGAACGAATGTGTTAATGTCATCAGTGTCAAAGCCACTCGGACGTTTTTTGAGGAATTTTTCTTAGAGATTGGGTGTCTAGTTGTATATTGAACGTCATTGACTTAGATATAATAAAATGCCTTTATTAAATATAAAATGGTATCATATCATAAAATATTGTCTTAGGATCTTAATTTTTTTTTGATATGCTGTTTTGATGTGATTTTTATTTATTACTAGGCTATTAGGGTACACGGCCCTTTACATTATTTTGAATAAAAACAATGATGATTTTTTGATTCCCTAGAAAATTTATCATTAGTCTTATCTACTTATTTCAACCGACTTCTAAAGAGGAGGCTCTCAATTTTAGTGGTATTATTTTAATGTAATTTTTTGACTCATTGATATATATGAAGAATATTAAGTATGTTTTTCTTTTTGTACAGTAAAAGCAAGAGGAATGGCATCGTGACAAATCCAGCGATGCGATTAGTCGCAAACGTCAGGAATGGACTTGGTAAGTGGAATAATAGTTTTATCTACATCCATACCCTAATATGTCTATTTTATAGTCAGGATCGATGAGCAAACGCCCTATATTTAGATATGAGTATCTGTGGCTGCATCTTAATGTTTACATTTTAGTATCGGTAACCGATACCTTAATTACGTTCAAATTTCGAACGTCTTCTTAAAAAGTAAAAATTAATAGGTTTTTTCGATTATCGAATGGGTCGATTAGTAATTTTATGTTCCATTCCTATACATTTAATTCGATGCTGAAATTATAACAATCGATTTGAGAATCGAAATCAACTCGAGTCTAGATTGTTTATGGATTTTAAAAACTACAAACGTCATTTATTCAAATTGACCTACAAATTATGACATGATTTAGTACTAAGTACTAACTTTGCTCATCGATCCTGACTATAAAATAGACATATTATCGTATGAATGAAGATAAAGTTATGTTATATTATGAAACTCACTTCGTTCGTTTCATAAAACCACATTCGTATTTTAATGGCCCTCATTATGCAACAGCCACATAAATAACTATTTTATACCACTCAGACGAGCGCCTCCGTGGAAAAAAACCCGGAGGTCGTGGGTTCGATTCCCGCCTTGAGTCTAATGCCTTCAACAAAACTTAATTAGTAGATTTTGAACATGACATTATGTTCCATCATCGAACTACTAGACTCAGTCAGGGACTTCATGCGTATACAGTGGAGATACCGCGCGTACGAACTACGCGATTTGCTCCATCTTTATTGATACTGACTGCGCAGGAGTGGAATTCTCTGACGGGATCTGTCTTTCCTACACAATACAACTTGGGGCTCTTCAAGGCCAGAATTAACGGGCTTTTCCTAAGCAAGCGCGTTCCATCGTAGACTACTTAGTTGTTTAAAATCAGGCAACTTTGTGGTCAAGTGCTGGCTTAGTCCAAATATATAAAAAAATCACTTTATTACATATAACATAAGGTCCATTTCTCAACAGACAGTGCAGCAGCGAACATAAGACGTACTGGCGTAGCCCTAGCTGCGAGTGCAAGTTCAGCGAACCCTGCAGTCAAGACGAACGCATTTCAGTGGCGGAAAGAGACGCCGCTATGATTCTAGCCTACGTGCGAGCGAGACGAAGATACTCTTAGTACGTAATTTGTATAAGTTGGTTAAGACGCTGTCTTTTGTGGGAAGGACTAATGTTTGGTCTGGGTTTAGAAACTGCATTTAACATTGAACTCTATTGTAAATGTATTAAGGTTGTAATTCTAAAGATCGACTCTGTTTCGTACTCGTATAATGTACCATCTTTGGTGTGTCTTATATATGCTAGCGGGCAACGATTACTTTGCTTGCGCGATTCAGGATTCAATAGTAATTTTTAATCGTTTAGCGCCATCTGTCGTCAGTTTTTAGAACTGTGAAGAAACATTGTGATATAGCACCCCTTCTTTTTCTGGCTTCAATCCCTTAAGTCCTTTACCTCCCCCCTCCTTCCATATTCCTCAAAAGGCAGGCAACGCTCCTTAGACCTAGTAGTAGTGTCCATGAGCGGTAGTGATCACTTACCAACAGGTGTCATATTTGCTCGGTTCCCCCCCCCTTTTTCATAGAAATAAATTTATGAAATTAATGCTTTTTCACATCAGGGATCGCAATACAAGTTAGTTTCTAAATACGGGCCATAGTATTAATGTCTAAATAAAAAAGATTGGGGCTGTTAGAAAGAGACAACAGTATAACTTTAGTACTGTAAGACATAACTTAAAAGTTGCATTGATTTAGTTTTCAAGTCAAAAGTCAGTGTCAGAATTTTCTTTAAACACTTTTTTAAATGGCTGTGATCTGCCAATATTAATGTGGGAGCCAGTACACATGAAATAAAAGGCTCGAAGATTAGAACCTACAGTCTGGCAGCACATTGAGCGACGCTTCCTGGTGAAGTGTCCCTTAAAATTACAATTACAAAATATTTTACACAGTTATTATGCAATAAATCTTATCTTATTAAGAAAAGATAACATTTATTGCATAATAACTGTGTAACAAATTTTGTCTTATCTTATCAATGGAATAGGCCGCAGTGACCGCTTACCATCAGGTGGGCTGCGTGCCTGTCTGCCGACTGATGTACTATTTTTGTGATTTCTTGATGACTACCGATTTAACTTTTAAGTTGTCTACTGTACTTTAAAGTGAAATGATAATTCTCATAATACGTAAGGAAGACTTTAGAAAGAGATAACATAAGTTTAGTGTGAGTGAGAGGGACAGCATTACTCCTAGTTTTCGTATGTAAAGAGATGCTGCTATAATTAAGTCATACTCGTCATGATATAACAATGAAATTTAAGAAAGCAAGAGATGCATATATATTTGCAGTATAAGTGTGAGTGAGAAGCACATCTTACATTGACGAAATTATTATATAATTTAATTCCATGTACAAAGAAGTAAGATCATGCTTTTTAATTAAAATCGGCGTAAAATAAGGATCACTAAATATGAGAGTGAAACAGAAAATGTTAAAAAGAGATAGTTATATAGATTTAATACACGTGCGAAAGAGAGAGCTATTCTCATAGAAATATAAAATTAAACAGCTGGTCTAAAGACCTAATTGGCCGCTATGTACTAGTCGTGTGAAACAGCAATAGATAAGAGAGAGAGAGAGAAAGAGTATACAGGTGTCCTGTTTATTTAAAAAGTGTTGATTTGTGAAACATAAAGTTTTTAATTCTTATCAAAGAATTAAGATTAAAAGTGAACAAAATGTTTAGGTAAAAATACCTTTTTCTCGGACAACCTGTATAAGATGTGTGATAGAGAGAGGCAATCGAATAATGGTTATGAGTGAGTGAGATAAGTATACTTGTTAAGCTACGGATAAAGAATCGAAGTATATAGTGCGTGTTATACAATATTTTTAATAAACATTGAAATCAATTGAAATAAATTAAAATATTTTTTATTTTATTAACATGTATACTCTTATTTTTACTTATTAATTGGTTATTTACAGTTGCTGAGCATTTATAATTTTGACGTATAATATTGTAATGTGATAGTCAAAGTGTGTAACAAAGAATAGTCAAATTTCTTTCTTATATATGCTATACGGCCGCCTCTGCGGTTTCCCTCGCGCGTAATTTCTTTTTTCAACTATCCCCCCCTTCCTCCACATTTCCGGGATCAAATGTATGTCACCCGGGGATAGTGTAGCTTTCCAACAGAGCAAGAATTTTTCAAATCGGTTTAGTAGTTTTGGAGCCTATTCAATTTATAATAATTATATTAGTATAGACAGCAACAATCTGTATATATGTTACAGTTAAAACTAGTTAGTAGACAGAACGCGTTTTTCCTAGTTAGAACTAGTTTTTACTTTGTTAATACTAGAATTGACTATTGTCTGAATCGAATAGCAGTTAATATCAGCTCGCTTCGCTTCGCTCCTGCCTTAGCCTTCTAACCTATATCCATCCGAGTCGATTTCCCCCTACCAGTTTATCCAAGAGTGTGCGTATTTTCCTAGTTTGGCCAATCAGAATAAAGTATGATGAATTCTTTCTTCGGTCGGAACAGTTTTCACTGACTCGCTTCGGGAAAACGCGTTTTGTCTTGCAGAAACTAGTTTTAACTGATATTCGATTCAGACATTAGTCAATTCTAGTATTAACAAAGGCATTAAGTAAAAACTAGTTCTAACTAGGAAAAACGCGTTCTAACGAAAAATGGGTTTTAACTGTAACATATACAAACCTTGTCTGAACAATAAACAATAGTTTGAATAAGATTTTTTTAAATTATTTGTACAAATCGTACAAATATTATGGTTAAAAGCATTATGTATCTATTCTGTGTTACACATTTGAATAACCCATTAATGCGATGTTGCCAATCAAAAAAATAATTTAGCAAAAAATATTTTTTAGTACATTGGTAGTGTGTAAGTATGTTTAGTTTTAGGGGAAACTAAAGCATTTAAAATTGGTGCAAATAGTACAGTAGGAAAGTTGAAATTACAAAAATATGATGTTTTTCTTTTTCGTGTTTTTGAAGTTCATTCGAAATACAAATTAAATTTAATAAAAAAAAGATAAATTTGAAATAAAAAGATTCTTTAGTTGATTTCTTCAATTCCAGTTTTTTTCGGTTGTTATCTAAATTGCTTCAAAAAAATTCCCAAATTTTTTTAGTTATTCGAAAAGGAACTTCGTTAGAAAATAAGCAGTATTATTTAAATAACTAGGTTTTGTCCTTTATATATACCTAAAAGTATGAAGAAAAACGTAAAAATGTCAAAAAGGTTAATTTTTTCAACAGAGCCAGGATTTTCTGATCTCAATTTGAACAATTTTTAATTAGTTTTCATTTTACAAGCTTGTGTTTTTATTTAAGGCTTTTTCTATATTTTCTACGTATATTAAACTTTTAACTTTTGGGTGATAATTATAATCATGCACTGACGATAAAATATGATGACTTAAGGTTAAAATTTGCTTGAAAGCAATGTGAAAGTACTGTGGAAATAATTCTACAATTTCATGATTTGTTCAGGCGATTTTGAATCTTAAGTTGTGTATATTTCTCGACATTATTCACACATCTTTCTTAATGACTTTATTTAATGTATAATATAGATATTCTTTTGCTAATTATTTGATAACTAGCCTTCCGCCCGCGGTTTCACCCGCGTGTAATTATTTTTTTCACATATCCCCCCTTCTCCCCACATTTTCGGGATCAAAGTACCCTATGTTCACCGGGGATAGTGTAGCTATCCAACAGTGAAAGAATTATTCAAATCGGTTCAGTAGTTTCGGAGCCAATTCAAACAAACAAACAATCAAATCTTTCCTCTTTATAATATTAGTCATAGTCAAAGTATTTATTTTGCAATTTGATTTACCAAGAAATTCTTTTGCACGTCATAAACTTTTTTTCCTACCAGCTCTAAGTTTCTTGCCGGTTCTTCTCGTTAGATAACAACATTCCGAATCCGGTGGTAGAGTCACTATGTTACCTTGATAACTGACGATTCATAAGTGCATCTCTGAGGCCTGCATGTATAATAGTTATTTGTTATACAAGAGTGCAAAGTTGCTTTTTAACCGCGTGTTCAATTTTGATGACCGAGCAAGCGAAGGATTCTAAAATTGAATCACGAGCGCAGCGAGTGATTCAAAATTAGAATCCTGAGCGTTAGCGAGGGAATCAAAAGAGCACGAGGTGAAAAATCTTTGCACTCGAGTGCAACACGTAACTTTTCATTCCACCTCAGCGAGGAAATGACTAAATGCAAAAAAAAAACGTTTAACAAATTAAAAAAAAGTTGTATGATATATACGGCACCATAGAGGTAGCAGTAAATAGGTTTAATGTTTTTTTTTATTCACAAACTTAGTGCACACGATGTTCTAAATTCAATTTACTTTATCCTCTAGAGAATAAAAACGGCTTTTCCACTCAGATATTGAAGATTAAAAATACTCTTTCCGAGATGGTGGGATGAAAAGAATATTCTGATTTTGATTTCTTTGCCCTGTCGCGGAGCAAAGAAATATCTATATAATTCATGAAACACCTAATATAGATATTATATTATTAGACTGATTTAATTTTCCGTTCTAAAAAGACTAAAAAGTATGTTAATTAGTATAATAACTATGACGAACTGTAGATAGTGTTAGAGTATTTTTCGATGTGGCAACACCAATGTTAAGTGTATTTCGTTCCGTCTCTTTCTAAGTGCTTGTGTTGGAGTGAGAGGATGAGGATAAGGAAAGCTTGAGGATGGGGTGATTTATATGATATGGTATAGTAGATAAAATATAATATGACATAACCTTATATTTAAAACTAGCGGCAGCGGTTTCACCCGTGTGAAAAAACTTTTTTTAAATATCCCCCCATCCCCCCACATTTCCGGGATAAAAAGTACCCTATGTCACCCGGGGATAGTGTAGCTTTCCAACAGTGAAAGAATTTTTCAAATCGGTTCAGTAGTTTCGGAACCTATTCAATACAAACAAACAAATCTCTCTTTATAATATTAGTGTAGACTGAATTTAAGTCAATACTAAAAAGCCAGGAAAGTAATACTTGGTTTTTACTGAATTTAAAAACATAAATAACATTCTTTGGTTTAGTGTTAATTATAATGCGTGATTTCCGAGGTGTTGGGTTCAATTCCAGGTCACGAAAAAAATTGTTTCCTCTATGAAAATCTCGAGTGGTGATAGTCAATCCGCATTTGACAAGCTTGGTGAATAACTCAGTACCTATCAAGTTATGTCATATTGTATACATTATATAGATTCGACTGTATATCTATTCTAAATAGACGAGTGTAATATAAATATCTTGGTGAGACAAAGCTTTTGTGTTTTTATTTTGTAAAAATGACACTAGCAATACGATATTAAAACGATGAAAAATATATTGACGAAATTTTTTTTATAAATGTTTGATTGCAACTCTAAGGTCTTGTTGTACACCATACCATTCTCTGATAAAATAATAAACGCTTTTATTCTTAATTTTAGTTACTAACACATTTTCGTTACACTATTTTAGCTAAACTATCAATAGTCTATCGATATCTGACGTCATTTCAATAGTATCGATAGTCTACCAATAGTTTGCTACTATCAAAGATCGGCACACTATTTGTGAGGCAATACTATCGATAGTATCGATGAGTTTTATTAACTATCGAAAGTACCAAATAGTATTATGATGTAATAGTATAGATAAGTACTATTACTATATATTGTTAAATTTGTCGATATTGTTATTAGTTTTCGAGGTCCACTATCGATAGCAAACCTATAGATAGTTCGGCAACTCTACCTGTCATTGAAGTTAGTGCCAGAGATTCCACTTGTGGCACTTATACTTGACTTTGTTTTTATTAAAGGTGCCCAAAAGATTTATATTATTATCCGATTCAAATGCTATTAGGATAATACATTTTGTAATTGGGCGTGATGACGTCAACTGCGCCTGTCCGTAACGTTAGCAACGCATTATTTTGTCAGTGTGTGTGTCAGTCATCACTGTCGCGTTACGCAACTCCAAAAGGTATTTCTAATAGCATTTGAACCAGATAGTAATAAGAGTTGCAATCATACAGTGAAAATAAGCATTTATTGAAGACTTAACAATGTAACTATTATAGAACGAACGACGCAGCGATGTGAAAAATATATTTGATGATTACGTATTAATTATAATAACTAATGAAAAGATGTAACTAGAATTTAAAAAGTTCTCCTTGGGTAGAAGTGGTAGTGAAGTATATGTAATGAATGAGTGACTGAATGAATGAAGTTATTTCAGTTTAGTTAAAAATGATAAAGTGGAGTAATTTTATTAAGTAACATTTGACAGTTCATTTATGCAAAGCAAAGTGCTACTTATGTACATCAGGAGTAGAGTCTAATTTTCTAAATAAATAATTGTATTAAAAAAAAAACTGATGTTGTTTTCTTGAGTTTTATTTCTTTAGCGTAAGGTATATTTTTCTTTGCATAAATGAACTGTCAAATGTTACCTATTAGAATGTCTTCACTATAGTCCTTTGAATGTCGATTTGTTTTTGAAAGAAATGAGAGGCTCGAAGGTCAGATGAGCCTACAGTCTGGCAGCACGTACAGCGATGTTTCGGGTGAAGTGCCCCTCAGTGGAATAGGCCGCAGTGGCCGCTTACCAATCTTCCAACTAATTTTCTTAAAAAATATTAGATTCTATTTTTTTATATACTTTTGTGAAGAGCTTTTGACTTTTGAGTAATATATTTAAATTGGGTTTATATCTATATTGATTCAATTTTTTCTTATACTAATTTTTTATAGTTTTGAAAGTACATATTATAACTTTTGCCTAATGCTAACAGGGCTTAGTAACGTTATCAAATTCAATTCAATTTTTACTAATGGCTCTATAACTAATTGATGTGTAAGAGTAACTCCTAATATGAGTTTTTTTTACATTACATATATTTACCGATAAAAGACTAATAGGTAACGTTACGTAGAGACTCTTAACTAGTTCACACAAGTCTCCGTTTTACTGTTCCGTTTTATCGTGTAAGTTTTTTTTTTTCATCGATATTATGGCGTATGTAGTTGTATGAGCGACTTCACACATGGCACAGTATTCTGTATACAGTAATACATACGCCATCGACAAAAAAAAACGTACACGTAACGTTAATTTGCCTGGCTACCAATTTTTTAAAGTTATTCGAACCCCTGGATGGCAATAATGACTATAATAAATGAAAATATATTTTTACAGTATATAAACAATAATCTGAATTGTTTAAAGTGCTTTTGACAGCTTAACAAATGGTCCAATCCTGTCAAATTGCTGCAATTTAAATTGAATCTTAATTACTTGATTATAAAGTTCAAAATAAGGACAAAATTTGACAGAAAGTGTTTGTCTGTTTTGCTGTTGAACTGATAATGGGCCTAACTAGGTACATATGTAATTTAAAATTATAATGTTGTAATCTGCCGCTGTTATAGCTCTGGCTGTGTTCCGACAATTAATGTAATGCCAATACACTTGAAATCAGACTCGAAGATGAGATGAGCCTACAGTCTGGCAGCACATTGAGCGACGCTTCCTGGTAAAGTGTCTTTCAATGAAAAAGACCGTAGTGGCATATAAAAATCAAATTAAAAAATATATATTGGATTTGAGAAAGATTCACCATCTTAATTTTTTATATGCTACTAATTTATTTCTATATATTTATAAGTAATTAAACTTTGAGGCAAAAATATAGAATCACGACTTACTAACTTATTTTAGCGTAAAATCAATTTAAGTAAACGAATTATATTGCTATGATTTATAAGGGCCTCCGCAAATCTCCCGTCGCCCACGCGCGTTATTGGTCAGAGGTTTGTTCCTGACCAATAGCGCGCAGGCATGTCAAAATTCGTGTACTACGTCAAGTGTCAAGTAGTTTGCCGGGTCCTGTACCGGTTTTAAGTTTTGAAGTCAATCGATTCTATGTTGAAAATAAGCTACAAGAATCAGGGTTGATTCTATATTTTTGCCTAAAAGTACAGTAGTGTTAGATGAGTAAATATTGTTTGAAGACGATTGCAAAATGTATTATTTAATGATTTGTGTGTTTATCGATGTTTTTGGTATAAAAATGAAATAGTGTTGCCAATGTATCGATATTGTCGATGTTCAAGGGACGAGTCTAAAATGTGTGTCATATTTTCGAGGCTATAAAAATAAAAGTATTGTTTTTTTGGATAAAATATTGATAACGTCTCTCACAGTTATTCAAAATGTAGTTCGAATTTATTTAAAAAAAATATGAAGATTTTTGTTTTGACAGTACTGGTCCGCCATTTTGAATTTATCAATTTCAATCAAAATTCAAAATTGAAAATCAAAATGGCGAACCATTATTGACCTTTGTTAACAATCATTGGACAGTGATTGGCAACCATCTTAAAAGCTAAGCAACTTTGTGCTCGGTCTAATTCTGGGTAGGTGACCTCTAGGTAGGAAAAAAAAGATTGACAAGCAAAAGTATTTTAAAAAAATCTATTTGCAGAATATTATTTCATTTCATTTCATTTCTAAATATTATTATAATCTCGTAATAATAACTCATTTATCTCATATGCTAATACGACATTTAATTTTATTTAAACTGTGAGGGGCGGGCTATAGTGAAATTTATTGATTATTAATTAATAATATAACGAGTGATGTAATCATGATGAGTATTCTTGCTATACCGAGTCATAATTTAGATATTTTTATTTGATATTTACATTTAAAGGGGGCTTAGGGTTTCTTAATTAGAATTTGTTCATGTACTAATATAATTATTAGCCGATCTCAAGTGTATATTTTAGGAATGGACCGAAAACGGGTCTCACAGAATACAAAAATTGTGCTGAATGTTTTTTTTTCAAACAAAAATATACGAATATTCGGTACATTCGGCAAAGGTAATGTACAGTCGACAGCACATCATACTACCCAAACTACTATCATCTGTCAAATTTCTACAATCAATTTGCAGCTTTATTCACGTCACAGAGTTATCTTTCAATTAAGAATTTTTGACAGATTGGGGTAGCTTGATCTGCTGCCGTCCGTACTCTTTCCACTATTCTAGAGTACATAATTTATTTAATAAATTCCTTCTCAAAAACCCTAACCCCTTTGTAGTTTTCGACGCTTCCTGTATATAAAATAGCGGTATTTATTTATTATTAGTTATTTTGTAATGTGTGGACGAGTGCTATGTGATCTAGGTATGAAGTTAGGGCGCAGTGCGATATGTTGTGAAGAAATATATAGAAATATATATAATTTCTCTTATTTTTATTGTTTTATTTACATCCTCAATAGCCTAAGTAACTAGATCTCTGGGTCCTGAGTTCGATTCCCGGGTCGGGAAAAAATTATGTTGGATTTTTCTAAGAGAGCTCGGGTGTGGGATCGCCAATCCACATTTGGCAATCGTGGTGATTGGGCCTATACCTATTAATGATAGGCTTGATTTTAATGATGGAGGCTTTTTCCCTGCACGGGGACGACAATAGGCTGACACTTTCCCTAAAAAAAATTGGTTTTTACTCGAAAATTACGATTGATTTAGTACAATGTGGAAGTTGGCCAAATGGCCTCTGACTAGACGTGACGACTAATATCTAATTATCTACATTATTCCTCTATCAGAATAGTAACTATACGGTCTATACTCTACTATTATAAATTCTGAGCCATCGTTGAACGTCATTGTTTACCAGTGACATTTTTACATTAAATTTAGTTCAGCTGCCCGACAATAGATGGCGTAAGTAGTATATCTTAACTTGTTGCGATGAATGGTTTGTATTTGTAATCACGGAACAGTTCCGTCCGTGTTTGTAATAATTGTAAAGGTGAAGTAAAGTCATTTTCAAAGCGTCTATTTTTAAACAGTTACTTTAAAAGTGATCAATCACTGATTACTCAATATTACCTACTCAAGATGATTTTTAACCAATAATTAAAATTATAGATCTATTTACAGATCTTAAAATTTGTATCTTTCGACTTCTTTTGAGTACAAACAGTAAGTAATTCTTTATCTAATAGCTTCTTTAGTTAGTAGGTAAGTAGGCTTACGTTGAGACTGTACGACTATTAACGACGAATAATAACTCAAGGATAATAATTTTGACTTAAGTTCATCCGTTTACCAGTATTTTATAAAAAAGTACCTACGAGTATGTATAAAAAAATACAAAAACAGTACAGATCCGATCCGATTCCGCAAACAAAACAATGCACAATTATCCTTTATTTTTAACCGCACGCCATCGCTCGACCCAAACAATACGGTAAATCCACTTGTTAGTAACGTGACACCATTGTGGCCCACTCGTAGTGATGAGCGCTAGCGGGCGCTGGTGGCGACGAGGGCCTTTTGAATTGTAAAAACCACCCGTATTTCTTTTTTAAGTCGGATGGAAAGTATTATCATTATTTAATCAATTCAATTTATTTTTAATCGTTAAATCCACCACTAAATCGAAATACCCACGGAATAATACGATATACCTCACTTGGCGATGGCTTGTCAACGTTGTCAATTTTGACATTTCCATACTATCAGGGGGCCTAGGCAAAGTAACATTTTGACTTACTTACATAAACAAACTTTAAATTGTATGGATTTGACATGTGCCTTAGAAAAGCCACGTGGTCAATCAATCGATGATCGATATTGAAAGTACAGGTTTTGACATTCGCTTTCGCAAATTGAGCAATAGCGAACGTCATAAATGCCGCTTCAAAATCTAGGGCCTCTTAAACGATAGCCAGCGTCCTCGCCAAGGCATCCTCATAAAACACAGGGCTCTTAAATCATGATTAAATAGAAAACAGAACATTATGAAGATACCAAAATATGTATGTACAAAAGTAAAACCACCTTTGTAATCAATGTAGGTATGTGATGTAATTCAATATAAAAAAATCACTGATTTTATTATCGAAAAGATTCCTAATTTTATATAAAAGACGTTTCTTTTTATATTATTGTTTTATTTATTTCTTAATAATATTAGTAGGTATGTGATGTGGCATTGGGTCGTTATCTCGAGCCATTTCTTTTGCACAACTCCGTTTTGCGTAAATCGCCCATTTTGATTATTAAAAATAATAAAAATAAATTCGCTTCCGCTATACTGAGTGCGCAGTCTTATAAAGGGTCTGTCAAACGCTCTCACGAAGATCGGCATGTAATTTGGACGGGGGATTGTGAAGTTAAGTTTGTTTTACTAGAAACGTGTTCTAGTGGATTTTAACTTTTGGTTAAATGGTGGGGAGTGTATTAAAAATTACAAACATGATTGAATGATTTTTAAGTTATTTTACTTTTACATTTTGGCTAACGTTCTTACTCTGCTATAATACCTACACTCACCGGCAATAAAACTTAGTAATGAAGCGTTGTTCGCTTTATTATTTTTCCTTTTTGAGAAAATTGAGCGGTTTTTGGCAATTATTGAAACTGTGATTCGACAATTGGGCGTTTGGCCTCTCCATTGACGTAATAATCATTGCACAGCTGCAAATAATTTCTATCTATGAGACGCTAAAGTGACCATGTTTGTATAAAAAAAGCCCAGTGGCCAAGTTTTATTGCCGGTGAGTCTATATACACCCAAAGCACTGTCCAGACTTTAGTGTTTTGTGTTGAATACCTATTTTATTTACCAGTGAATATGAAATCAGCCCTCCCCGTGCAAAGGTAGCCATTTTTTGTGTTCACTTTACTTAAAATGTGGCAATGGTGTGTGTCATGTCAGCAACAATAAGTGTGTACAGTCAAAAGCATGTCCGACGTAACACTTTGGACTTTGTACCGCTCTTATGTCGGGGGCATAAGTGCGATTATCGAACTCCAAGTGTTTACCGTGATGTGCTGTTGACCGTACGTCTGTGCAGCGCCTTAAAGTATGATTTCTACTCAGGCTACCAATGCAAATCTTAACGGTAGACTAATGCCATACGGTATTTTAATTGAGGGCGCAAGCACTGAAGCATTCCCTATTCTCTCACACTCATATAACACGGTGGGACAGCCGAGTGATGAAATAGGGAGTGCACCTGTGCTTGCGCACCCACTGCACCGATATTCTGCGTTGTTGACTCGTCGTAAAAATACTTCTCAAATCTCACCTTTCGATCTTAAACCCAAAACTGTAACTAATTAATTTTAATTTAAGAGGTTATTACCCTGCTTTGAGACATCAATAGGTTGTACTACTTACCTATACTTTCATCATCATCATCATCAGCTTATATACGTTCCCACTGCTGGGACACAGGCCTTATCTCAATTGTGAGATAGTGTGGGCCATACTCCACCACGCTGGCCTAGTGCGGGTTGGTGAAGGGGTGCGTAAGGCAAGTGACCAACCTTAATGTCAGATGTTATCAAGCCGCCAAATGGCCTCTGACTAGGCTTGACGACTAATATTTACATTATAGTAAATATCAGCCGGGACCAACAGCTTAACGTGCCTTCCGAAGCACGGAGACGCTCAAAATTAATGTCACTAAATATGGTCAGAATGGTCACCCATCCATTAACCGACCGCGGCGTAGGTAGCTTGACTTTCGTTATCGCTAACGAACCACTGTCACAGCTGCGCCACGAGTGCCTCACCTATACTTTACATCTTGACAATCTTTAGTTTTATCTCGCACAATTAACCAAGGATAACACAAGCAGCGAACACAAGCGTCTTTGTCCCAAGGGCGCAGTTCCGCCACTCGCCGCGTGGCGCGCGCGTGTCGCTCAATTGAGAGATGGGCTATTGTGGGAGTTTCCTGTGCCACACGATAGGCTAGGGGCTGGTGGTATATTTGTGCACCGGTTTCAATATAGCTCTTTTTTCTTTTAATATTTGCAATCAAAATTTTTAAGGTATTAATTAATATCGTCTAAATAGTAATAAGTATAAAAAATATAGATTATAATATTAATTTCTATAACTAGTCAAGGTAGGTACGCTTAAATCATGATCCAGGATTCAGAAGTATAGTTATTTATTTGATTTGATCGCTGATAGTTACTTAAACAGAAGTTTTATCTATACTTCATACTAATATTATAAAGAGGAAAGATTTGATTGTTTGTTTGTTTGTATTGAATAGGCTCCTAAACTACTGAACCGATATGAGTAATTCTTTCACTGTTGTAAAGTTACACTATCCCCGTAAACAAAGGGTATGTGGGGCTCTCCGTTAGGCATACCCACTAAAACCCCTGAGACACTCCCTCATCGACCATAGTGGGGAGGCACGATAAGTGGCACGAAGCCTTCTACGCGGTCCAGTATCAGGTAGACTGCGTGCCTGCCTACCAACTGAAATAACTGAATTACAGGATGCAATGTTAGTTTTAATTATTCAATTATTAAGTTTGTTTTATTATTAAATTTTTTCATCTTAAATTTACCATAAATAGATTATAGAAGGACAACGAAATAAGAAATAGGGTAGACTGGGTACGGTTGAAACATTTTAGCATTTATCATGCATAGCATCGGGATTTGTTAAGCGAGCGATGTCGGAGATGTACTAAATAAAAGACCTTATATCTGTCTACTATAGAACAATGTTATTTAAGATCACTGTTTAGTGTTTTCTGTGTAAAATCAAATTTAAAAAAATCAGTAATTTGTTTCAACCGTCCCCATGCCAGGGTCGGTTGAAACAGTGTCTGGGGTCAATTGAAACACATGCAAATAATACAAAATATATCAATTATCATGTTTTATTAATCTTCTAATAACATTTTTCGAATAGTAATGGCACATTTGACTATCACAAATATTTTTATTAAGTAATATTTAAGTCTGGCTATATTTTATAATCTAACATTATTTTTATTCAGCCTTCAAAGTTTTATATCAAGTACAACTTAAACTAAATAATAATCAGATGTTGGGTAGCGATAATATTATTGAAATAAAGTTACGAAGCAAACATGCTATTATATTTCTCAACTATCAACACTTTTAATTATAAACTATAATAACCCCTTTTTTTGCCGCTGTTCTTAACGAAGATCCCGCTTTCAAATCTTCATAAGCTTATTTGTACGTTGATAAGTCGGTTCGATCTTTCGTAGTCTTTCTTTGGCGTACCCTTGTCATCTGAAAAACAATAATGTTTAATTATTAAACTATTTCAACCGTACCCACAAATAATGTTTCAACTGTCCCCACCCCCCCATCTTGGTATAAAACGGTTCACAGTAAGAATGATAGTAAATTTAAATAAAAACTTATCATACTACAATATTGTACAAACTTCAATTCAACTGTAACAAAACTCTCAATCATCTAACAATAAATGAAATCTTAATATTTGCAAAAATGAAGGTACAAAAATACTTACTTTTCCGTCAAAAAACACAATGGGGCCTCCTACAGACAAACACAGCGCCCGAAGAGCGACGCAATAGTAAAATTCAAGTTTCGACTTGTCGCCCGCTTCGTACTCCCCTTGTACCCCTTACCTCATCACGCACTATTCACGAGATATTCACTGTGTTTCAACCGTCCACCGTTTCAACCGTACCCAGTCTACCCTACACTTAACTGCCTATTTCGCTATTAGATACAATTTTGTACCCTAGCTCCTGTACTACGTCTCGTCTTACTAACAAGCGGGTTGTGTTACGCTTCCTTAATTGCTCGCAGGCGCTAAGTGGAACGTCACTACGAGAGGATTCTAAACGAGATCTCTTTATAGAGGATTTAGTGTTAAAGACTCTTAGAAAAATAATAGAGGGCCGATAGAACAGTTGCTTCAAAGGTTTTGTGTTGAGTGTTTCGAATTTCGATAGCAAATTATAAACATGAACTTACTCGTAGAACAACATCTTTAAGTTACACCAAATTATTGTTAAAATGTACACAAAACTCTTTCTATACATATATGACCTGGAATCTCAATCGCAATTGTTTTAACATGAAGTAAAATCTACAATAAAACTACTAACTTTAAGTTACTGACTTGCGTAAGAACAAAAAATCTTTAAGTTACTATTAATTTGTATTAAGCATGATAATAATGACTATAAAGTTTCACAATACTGACTTACGCAGAAACTATAGGTACGTTGCTACATTGTTATTAGATATTAATTAATCAATCAAACATCGATTGTTTTTATTGGACTTCCATTGCTGTGGTACTCGCAGAAAGATTAGGGATTTTGTCACAAGGTTTACTTAATATTTCTGAAGGTTTTTAATTCTGAAAATTCTACTCTGTTTGAGAATTTCTTTTTAATGATCAAAATATGATTGTGGGATTGTACAAATAATTAAAATTCTTCTTACATTTTCTGTTATGCATGCGGTGTTTTCCTATAATTAGCTATGCACTATGAAGAAAAACTGTACTATGTATTGTATTTTAAATATTGTAGTGTAATAACTGTTGGAAAGCCAAATAAATAAATTAAAGCTTCAATGCGATTTTAAGTACACAGGGCGCCATCTATTGGTAAGCTAACGACAACTTTAATTGCTTCGATCCTCGCTCATACGGCACAAGCATTTGTGCACACGGTTAGACCAAATCGTCCAACTAAAATAAATAATAGCAAGGAATCCCCCAACACAAATTAATTGAATTACAGACCGACAAACTTATCTGTTCCGGTAGCCGAAATTGGAACTTCGTGAAATGCAATGCAAAAACGATATTTAGTGACAGTTCTAAACAGACAGAGCGACGCCGCCACCGGAACAGATAAGTTTGTCGGTCTTTACCTTCCATTACTTTGATACAATAGACGTCAAAAGTATAGAAGCCACGTGGCTTACAATCAGGGGAAATTGACCGAAATAATAACAAAAGTTTGTTTTGATGTTCCACGATTGAAACATTTATTGTTTATAATTGTTTTAGTTTATAAAAGGGGTGAGTATCTCTGAAGGGTTTGTGTTTCTCACATCATCATCATCATCATCATCAGCCTATACCTATACGTTCCCACTGCTGGGACAGGTTTCTCACATACCGAATTTAATTGAAGAAATAATATTTGAGTTCTTTTTTATACTAGGTCGGTTGGCAGACACGCACGCAGCCCACCTGATGGTAAGCGGCTACTGCGGCCTATTCCATTGAGGGACGTTTCACCTGGAATCCTGGAAACGTTCCTCAACGTGTTGCCAGACTGTAGGCGCATCTGATCTTCAAGCCACTGATTTCAAGTGTACTGGCTCCCACATTAATATTGCTGGAACACAGCCAGAGTTGTTATAGCGGCATATTTCACCTGTGGGGGAGAGCCAGTACACTTGAAATCAATGGCTCGAAGATTAGATGAATCTACAGTCTGGCAGCACATTGAGCGACGCGCTTCCGGGTGAAGAGTCTCTCAATGGAAAAGGCCGCAGGGGCCGCTTACCATCAGATGGGCTGCGTGTCTGTCTGCCAACTGACTGAGTAAAAATAAAAAAACATGGAAAAGCGGTCCGACTCGAGATTTGAACGCCTTCGCTTTGTTTTAAATTATTTTATCTTAAATCTATATCTTTTTTTATTAAAACAATCGTGCCAATTAAGCTTGTTGTCCCCACACCTCGTATCAAAGCTATCAACAGAGAGCGACAGCCACTCAGTTCCCGGGCAGGGCACTAAGGGGCGGAGGCAGCGATAGGTCACGTCACGCGCGGAACGATTGAGCACTTCTGTTGGGCAGAGTTTATAATTAACTTGTGTTTTAAGTCAATACGATTTTATCCTGCAGGCATGACGTATTATTTTTCCAAGATCAATTTCAATTTTTCAATTTATAATTATTTTTTTTCGGAGGAGAATCCGTTTATGCACAATAACCGCAGGCTAGCTAGACCTGCGGCCGTGTGTGGGACTCGAGACCAAAGCGTCCACTACCCACTAAGCTCCCCCGGTTTCCCCTTCACACCCGATTAGGGCGAGCCGGTGCCAGCCTGGTGGCTATGACCAGGCCAACGTTGACATAACCAAGAATATATCAATATTATTTGAATCTGTATCTTGAGTGATGTTACGTTTTTTTTATTTATGAAAAATGCTTTATTATTAAAGAGTATACAGTTTTGTGTAGACATCTCTTTTAAGTAATTATAAAATACTTGTGTTAGAGCTGCTTCGTTCATACATAACCTTTGCGTGTCTTTACACATTATGTTAATTTAATGATCACAGTAATTATAAAAAAACAAAAAACGTATTTATATAGGCGTGTAAGTCTTGTGACGTATTGCGACTATCTTTCTGTGGTATTATTTACTAATTTGGTCATGTAAGTAGTACAGTCAAAAGCACGTCAGACGTAACACTTTGGACTTTGTACCACTCTTATGTCGGGGGCATAAGTGCTATTATCGAACTGCAAGTGTTAACAGTGATGTGCTGTTGACCGTACAACCACTACGTATGTAGTTGTGTCGTGAAACCTTAGTTTTTGTCGAGTAATCTACTATGCATCATCAAATATTAATCACACCGATTGTAGAACAATAAATTATCGATATTTTTTTGCGTTAAAAGCCCTTATTTGATAAGGCTAAGGTCTGTCTGGTGTTAAAGTAGCTCATAAGTACTGCTTTCATAAGTGTTTACGTGTTTTGCCAGAGGGCGCTCGGAGAGATAAGACACGGTAGACGACGCGCTAATTGCATAGATGCAATCTTTCGTGTTAATTGGAGGATGCTTGTAAGTTACAATACAGCATTATTGGCAAAATGTATAGATCTGTATGAACTGTCTTACTGTCGTCTTGGTGTAGCGGGCGCAGGGCGGTGTCAGACAGTAAATGCTTAGTTACTGTTTGGCACTGAACTGTCTAAGGGCAGACGTGGCGCTTACCATCAGGTGTATGTACGATCTACTCGACTTGTTACACATTGCATTGCAATAAAAAAAACTTTAATGCACAATCAAGAGTACATAAGGCGGACCTATTGCCTAATGGCATTCTCTGCCAGTCAACCTTTGGGCCAAGCAGAAAAATCTCTTTTGCCCGTTAGCACTACCTACTATTTGGGTAGTGGCTAACAGGCAAAAGAGAGAGAAAAAAAGTGAAAATAATACAGTGAACTTTATAGTATTAATGACTAAATCGTAAACAAATTAATATAACATAAATACAATATACCGACTGGCTAGCTACCACCCCCAGGGATGAAATCAGCCGCCATAACATCTCTGGCGGTTTTCCGGCAATATTAATGTAAGAGCCAGTACACTTGGATCATGGCAACCAAAGGATAGAGTCTACAGTGTTACTTCATTTCCCTGTAGGGAAATCAAGCTCAAAGGAAAATCATAAATCGTTTATCGCATCATCACTTGAAAGGGGTGACATTAACCGCCATTTTGTTTCAAATGTCAGATCCCCGGGCACTGTTTAACCTTTATATGCCCGCTAAGCTAGGCAAATTACTGTTTTTAGACGTAACGACGTAACGTATTTTATGATAGTTAAAAAAAATGACTACATTGGATTTTTGTAGTGGTTGAGCCATGTTGTTTTACAGTACGAATGGGCCCGCTCGTCCGGGGAAGTACCACCCTCTCACATAACACCAGTGTGAAATAATAGTGACTACTGTTGGGTTTCGTCTGGTTTGTGAGAGTGCCGCCGGGTGTCAGTACACTTGAAATCAGAGGCTCGAAGGTCAGATGAGCCTACAGTCTGGCAGCACATTGAGCGACGCTTCCTGGTGAAGTGTCTCTCAATGGAATAGGCCGCAGTGGCCGCTTAACATCAGGCAGGCTGCGTACCGGTCACTACTTTTCTTTTATTGCAATGTGTAACAAGACGAGCAGATCGTACACCTGATGGTAAGCGCCACGTCTGCCCTTTAGTTCTGTGCCAAACAGTAACTAAGCAGTTACTGTCTGGCACCGCCCTGCGCCCGCTACACCGAGACGACAGTTATTAGGTCTCTTAAACCCAGTAATTTCACTAGCTACAGTGCCCTTTCCCCGAAACACAGAAGTGCTTGACACACTTCTATTCACGGAAAAATATCTGGCACTTTACTTAACTCTTACTTACTATATCTTAAATAATATGACGAATCAACTGACAACTCAATTGTTATGGTTACAACAAAGCAGTCGCATATGAACGATGGTGACAGCCCTCCATAGGGGGGTTGATTGGGATAATAAATTAAGTTTCGAGCGGCCTTCCTTTGATGTTTGCGGGAGAGTCTAAGCGAGTTGTGGTTGTGCTTAGTAGATGCCGTTGGTGTCCCACTTTATAGCTGAAGGTCCCATGTTCAATTCCCGGGTTGGCCTAAAATTTTGGCGTTTATTGTAAAAACTGTTTAAATATCCTTTTTATTTATTTTAAATTCCAGGCTTAGCTTGAACAAAAAAATATGGATTGCTGTCAACTGAAGTTGTCAGAAAAAGAAAGATTTACCCTACCTGTGTATTACCCGAGCGTCAAACCTGCTACCCCACTGCTGAATCTAATCGCGCAATTAATCTCAAAATTACAGCTAATTTGGTTAGGTCTAAACTGGGAATTATTAAATTATTTCAATATCGTGGACAAAAGGGCTAGTAATGCAAATGGTTGTAGGGTTGCCACATTCAATTTGCCACCGTAATTATTCTATACATTATATTTTTCAGATTAAATTTTGTACAGTCAGCGCCAAAACGATCTGAGCATTCAAACCTACCAAAAATATCTGAACATTTTGACAAAAGTCACTCTTAGCCAATGACGATTGACGTTCAATAAAACTAAACTAACTAACTAAAATTCATCAAAAAACGTCCGAGCGGCGTTGACACAGATGACATTAACACATTCGTTCAAATTAACACCTTATCTCGTGGCAGTTAGTGTTTAATGTCAATTGTATACAACTAAACGGAAACTCTGCCCAATAGTTGCGTGGGCAGACTTTTGCTTCGGACAATATTTGAGCGTGAATGGGAGTCTAGTTGTATATTGAACGTCATTGCTCTTAGCACAATACTTTTAGGTGTAAATATCGTTTGTTGTCATTTGTTCTCAAACAACAAATGAAAATGCACCTTTTCGTCTTGAGGTAAGGTTAATTTTTGTCAAATGTTCAGATATTTTTGGTGGTTTTGATGACTGTACCTCGATTCCCGGTTAATTTTGTGACGGATTTAGGGAAGACGGCAATCCGCGTCTGGCAAGCGCACTGATTAAGTAAGTTATTGTAACGATAACTCTTCATTTGTTTTTTTTTTGTAAGCGTCGCTCAATGTGCAGCCATAGGCTCTATGTTATTTGAGCCTTTGATTTCAAGTGTACTGGCTGACGCCTAGTTTGACATTAATTTTGACGGAACACAGCCAAAGCTATTATGGTGGCACATTTTACCTGTAAGGAGGTAAAATTTCTGCCAAGTCTTGATTTAGCAGGACAGTCCGTCTTTGAAACTATAACATAAAGTGACTCCTCAAAAAACAGTCAAATGTTTCACAAAATATATTTTACACATTTCCGACAACCCTGCACGCTTCTACGTTCACTAAAACCGGTAAGAACCGCCTCAATCTGGATCAAAGCGAAACATTCCGGCTTGTAATAACTGCGAATCAGATGTTAACCACCCTAAAACACTCAAACCACGCGATTTTCAACCTTAAATCCCCGCATTAAGACTCACGGATCCAGAAAATCTTAAATTCGCAATACGAAGGGTAAATATAGACATGGTAAGCGATTTTGAGCCTTATGCTACAGTGATAAGGTGTAATGGTGTATTTGGGGGGTCGATATTGAATTTTCGTCTATTCTATGAACGCAACTCTTTTAATTTTCTGAACAGAAGCTCTATATTGTCGTGATTTTATTATATTAGGGATGGGTTTATGCAATAATAGAGAATTTTCTTTATCTAGTCATTTTATTCGTTTTTTATGGAATTTTGACCGTTTCCGTGAAACAGTGGCTAAGCCGCTCCGGTATCAACCCTAAGGTCGTGGGTTCGATTTACGCCTTAAGTAAGTCTGGTTGGTGGTAGGACTTTTTAGAGTCCGACTGGCTAATTACCACACCCATAGGCGAAATCGGCAGCCGTAACAGCTCTGGCTGTGTTCCGGCAGTATTAATGTGGAAGCCAGTACACTTGAAATCAAAGGCTCGAAAATGAGATGAGCCTACAGTCTGGCAGCACATTGAGCGACGCTTCCTGATGAAATGCCCTCAATGGAATAGACCGCAGTAGTCGCTTACTATCATATCGGTCGTAGTGATTTTTGTATGAAAATGGTTTCGGAGCTGGGAAATAACATAGGCTACATTTAGATTTCTGCGGGATAATCTCCTTAGTCCACGCGGGAAAAGCCACGACCGGGAACTATTTAATCCATACCAATATTATAAAGAGGAAAGATTTGTTTGTTTGTATTGAATAGGCTCCGAAACTACTGAACCGATTTGAAAAATTCTTTCACTGTTAGAAAGCTACACTATCCCCGTGTGACTTAAGGTAGTTTTGATCCTGGAAATGTGGATCCCAGGTGACATTGGGGGGAAGGGGGGATAATTGACAAAAAAGTACGCGCGGGTGAAACTGCGGAGGCGACTGCTAGTTTAGGCTGTCCGCCCACGTCCGATAATCGGTAAACGATTTTTTGTAGGAGAAAAATAGAACTGATAGCAATCTGGACCAACGCACACGTCCTACAAAAAGTCGGTCAGATATACCATAAGAAATAAAATCGGTCCTACAAAAAGTACGTGGACGGGCAGCCTTAAATATACTCCTACTAGCGGGCGCCCGCGGTTTCACCCGCGTGGTTCCCGTTCCCGTGGGAATATCGAGATATCCTTTCTTAGCGGATGCCTACGTCATAACATATACCTGCATGCCAAATTTCAGCCCGATCCGTCGGGGTAGTCGCGTCTGATCCCGGTATCCGTCCTTAGTCGCAACGGATACCGATCGATAGTTGCTTCGAATACCGGGATCGGTTGCACCCCAAAAAATAATTAAAATTTTGTGCAACCGATACCGGGATCAGACGCGACTACAAAAATAAATATATTTAAGTTCTATTTGATCCCTATAGGGTGTTTGCATTTGGGACCTTGTTAATTATGAATGAATATTTTGACGTTTCTTACTTCTAGATGTATCTGACTTACTAGCCAAGAAAATTGGGTAAATTGTAAGAAGGGATTTACATAAGGATTAAACTGAGGTCCACTGGCACCTGAACTTCAAGCAATCAATAGCGCCATCTATTGTAGAGTATACGACCTAATAGGGTTGCGAACACAACTTAAACCCACAAAACAGCTCCAAGGTCATAAAACGTGTCGAAGCAATCCGAGATTTTAACTTTAAGTTAAAAAAAAGTGCAAACGATTTTCGACCTTATTGACCTTTACAGTTTTATTGCTTTTTCACTTGTTTCCCTGATATTCATTTGTTTTCCTGACATTCATTTGTTTTCCCGATAATCTAGTTAAACAACATTGGGGGTTGTTGCAAAATATTTCTTTGAATCCCATGGGAGCCAAGAGGTGACAAAAATATCTGTGGATCCATGGGAGCGAAGCATGGGATCCAAGTGGACGGAGGCATTTTAACAGAGAATATTTCGCAAGGTAAGCAGGCAAAAAACGTCAAAATGTTTAAAATTAACAAGGTCCCAAATGCAAACACCCTATAGGGATCAAATAGAACTTAAATATATTTATTTTTGTAGTCGCGTCTCATCCCGGTATCGGTTGCACAAAATTTTAATTATTTTTTGGGGTGCAACCGATCCCGGTATTCGAAGCAACTATCGATCGGTATCCGTTGCGACTAAGGACGGATACCGGGATCAGACGCGACTACCCCGATCCGTCCAGTGGTTTGGGCTGTGCGTTGATATCTATCTATGTCAGTCAGTCAGTCACCTTTGAGTTTTATATATATAGATTTTTCTTGGCTACATGCGGCATAACTCTATCCCCCAGCGGGTGGTATTACGATGACTTTTTTCGGCGACTTTTGACAGGTGTGACACCTTTTAACTTTGCCCTTTGCCAATGGGCCTTATTAGATTATCGTTTTATCTTTTATCTAAAGGGACTATTAGGACCTAATAACATGCATTTAGCACCATAAGATTGTTAACCACTCAATCCCGAACCGGCACTCGGGTGCCGCGTAACAATAGATTTTCTATTGTGTCTGGTAATCCGGGGCTCGAAAGATTAAGCAAGAGGGTTGCGTACCCTCACTTTAATATAATATTGGACAACATCACATACATTGATCTGACCCTAAAGAAAGTAGCATAAGCACTTGTATTATGGGCATCAGAAACAACGAAGGTACCACAAATCAACATCCAGAGACAGAACAAACACAAATGTGTTTGTCATCACATATGTGTTTGTCCTGGGTGGGATTCGAACCCACGACCCCTGGCGCTTAGGGCAGGGTCACTACCAAATGCGCCATCAGGCCAGTCAATATGTAATAATATAGAATTTGGAATCAATAAGCGTTTATAATAATGTCATCGATGCCGAAAACTCGGCTACGGCGACTTACCTTCACGGCCAACCAACTACGCAGGATACACATACTTGTCCGAGAGGGAGAAGAAGACAGGTCTATGATCAATCGCCTCTTCTCCCTAGCAATGGCCTGCGGGACGGAGGTGTGGGGACACCTTCTCCTGCATTGCACACACACACACACACCACAGCTCCCGACGAGTGGCAAAAACCAGGCGCTCCCGGCCGTTGCTGTCCAGCCTCCTCCCTCCGCCGGGGGGAGGCAAGCGGGGCCCGCCCTGTAAGAGGCGGGCAGGTCGCCCTGCGGTGTCTCTGGTTGTCAGGGTCTGTCCTAGCTCAAAGACGCGGCCGACGGCGATGCAGGAGCGCGAGGGGGTTTATTGGGTATTCTCCGTGCACCAGTCTTTATAAAGACTGGGGCATGGATTGCACGAGTCCCACACACGGCTCGCCTACCCCAGACGAGTTATGGTGCCTAAAAGCATTCCCCTAAACAAAAAAAGGATACTTTATACTTATACTAGCGGCCGCCCGCGGTTTCACCCGCGTGGTTCCCGTTCCCGTGGGAATTGATCAAAATCCTTTCTTTTTTAAAATGTATTCTGCTATTCGGGACGGAAACAAATCCAACAAATCAAAAACCATGGCATTCGGTCTAGCCGTTCTCGAGTTATAAGTGTTGTAACAAACACGATTTTCTTTTATATATTATAGATTATAGCGCACAAGTGAGTGCGCAAACACAGGTGCACTCCCTATTCCCTCACTCTCATAACACGGTGGGACAGCAGTCTGACACGACCGAAGAGAGATCAGGCGCTGGACCAACGGCTTAACGTGCTTTCCGCGGCGAAGGGGTTTTTTAAACCGTTAACTTATCATCCTGTTGTCTTAGATGTGCTCGTGGCGCAGCTGTGACATTGGTTCGTTAGCGATAACGAAAGTCAAGCTATATACCTACGCCGCGGTCGGTTAATGGATGGGTGACCATTCTGACCACATTTAGTGACATTTATTTCGATCAGGTGCCACACACTTGCTTGTTTGCGTTCCTTAATAAACAAAATAACAAAATTTTGTTGTGTGAAGTTGTCTGATTTATTTATCCTAATAAAATTCACTTTGTATGCATCTCGTGTAATTCCCGTATTATCCCTACACCCTTTAATATTACCATTGAGGGTTGAAAATTACATCAATTTGTCGAGCAATTTCACTGATTATTCTTATCAAAGCAATTATTCCTCGCTTCAAACTATTTACAGTTCTTAACAATAAGGTAAATGGATTATTATTGATAATAGTGAGAACATTGAGAACACCCTCGGTTTGGGGGCAAACAATGCGAGAATTAGGGGGTTGTGTGTAGGGACAGACAAGGCGCACAGTGTAGGGGTACTCAGTAAGTTGAGTTCGGTTTAAAGAGTATTGATTTTTATTAGTAAATAAATTAAAAAACACTGAACTTAAAATTAACTCAGGTATAGCCTGACCAAGTAAAGAAGAAAAAACCTGCTCTGGAGGCGCCACATTAGCTATGGTTATAGCAACACTTGGTTACTATGGTTATAGACTTATAGTCACAAATAACTCACAATATCCAATAGTAACAAGGCAAGGTTGACAATTAACATCACACTTTGACAGAAAACAATAAGGAATGACATCTTATTGTTTTTTTATTTGATTGTTTCCACTTAAAGAAATCAGTTCCAATATTTTTCCGCAATATGGCGAGGTTTTTTATTTTAATGGTTGGGCTATACATAAATACTAACAAATAGTTAGCATGCAACTTACAATGCCACAACGGTTTGGCAACGACAACAATAATTTTGACATTTTAATATTAACTTCTTCTATTAATGGGAGGAGTTCGCAGCGTCAAGCAAGACAGCCTATCTGGGCCGGCCGACGTGCCGTCGGCTGGTTGGCCGCCCTAGGTATCGCTGAAGCGATGTAGCGGAAGCTGATCTTCGCGAGTTCCAAGCTGGATACTGGCGTGCAAGAATACAAGATCGTGAGGACTGGCGAATTCTTGTATCGGAGGCCAAGACACATTTTGGGTCGCTGAGCCATCGGAGTAATGGTAATGATTATTATCTTCTTGAATACGTAGCCGACGACATCGCCATGGCGTCCTAATAAGGCAGGGGTCTAAAAGTCTAACTAGCGGACCAGTCAAGGATAAGAAGATTTTTTTATATACTATATCAGTTGGCAGACAGACACGCAGCCCACCAAATGGTAAGCGGTCACTGCTGCCTATAACATTGAGGGACACTTCACCAGGAAACGTCGCTCAATGTGCTGCCAGATTGTAGGCTCATCTGATCTTCGAGCCTTTGATTTCAAGTGTACTGGCTCCCACATTAATACATTTTATTAGATCGAGAATGACAAGTTACTGTATTGTGTGTGTACTGTGTCTCGTAATGAGGTTAAACGGACAGACGAACTCGGCGACAACATTGTTAGTAGATCGCGACGTGCGAAGCGAAATAAGAAGGGATGAAATACTTGGCTGGGGCCCAATACATTGCGTCTACGAGTATCGCCCGTGTTTAGCGGTGAAATCGGCTCGATTCGCGTGTTTAAATCGCCGTTCTGGACAAGGCCTAACTTGACTCAAGGCGGGAATCGAACCCAAGACTATTTCTCAGAGGAGGCTAAATGATAAGGCTTAAAATAAAAAAAATGTCGAAACATTATTTAACTTTTATTTATTAAACTTATATCTACTTCACAAATGTCTTTCCGTAAATTATATAACTTATTACAATTAAATTATGAGATCAAACTTTGCTATGATAGATTGAGAAGTGACCAAATGCGTTTGGAATTACAGAACTAACAGTACATCTATGATTCAAGCATCTTGTTCCAAACTATTAGTACTCCATTTTATTTAGCATTAGAAAGAACGTTTAGGTTTTTTTAATATCTGGCACCAATTTGTGTCAAGCGAAAATATAAGTGAGTGGTTGAACAAAAAGGGACCTCAAGGGAAATTAATTGATTTTGAGTAAATCGCGTTTGAAGTTTCGTGTGATGTATTACGCCTCGGCTCACAAAAAAATTAATAAAAAAAACCTACGGCGCCTAAAAATATTCTAGTTAAACCAAAACAAAGCTAAAAGAACACAGATTCAAAAATTAAAAATAAATAAATAACGGTTTCCAATCCCTCCAGGTCCCTTTTTGGTCAACCACTCACATAATATTAAAAATGTAAAATTATTTTATTCACCAACTTCCGATTCTAATTAGCCATTATTGTGAGCATTTATTATAAACTAAACTAATAATTAAAAACTAAAGAAATAAACTAATCATCACAAACACGAAACGGACGAAATAGTGAAAAAGTGCATGTCAATGTTAAAATGCGTACTAGGTTACGTGATTTTTAAGTGGGCGTATATTAATCGTGGTCGCCATTTGTCAAAACGTCAAAGTTTACGACCACTCGTTCTTTGTTTTTAATGCTTAATAAAACCGAGTAAAGTCAGGGTACGTTGGCAGTGTTGGCACCACGATCCAGGATTTGGCAAGTCAAGTCAAAGTTTGTACATTGCAGCGACTGCCATCTGATATATCTAATCCTTTACAGGGGAACTTTTAAAATTGAATTACCTACCACACTTTTTTAATTGTTGTTTTTCATGTTTTACTTTTGTTTCCAATGGTTTGCGATGCGATCATATTTATCTTGAAGTACTGTTAGTATTTATCTGTTAAATAACAATGATTCTGCCTTGTTTTTTGAAAATCAACAAAACAGACAGCATTATTTAAAAAAAATAGAGTCAACATTTCTATCACTGACAATCTTACAATAATTATTCCAAATGCATTTCTGTTTTTTTTTCCATTTAATTGAGCAAAACTATGTAGTAAGTGCTTATATTGAGCGCCAATGTTTAAGATAAAGAGAACCATAGAACACCACCTTCTAAAAGAACTAAGAAAGACAGACGGTTAAATTGAAGTCAAATTTAAAAAAATACATTTTAAAGGGTTAGTAAGGACATTTAATTTATCTATTTTGGTCGTTTTAAATTAAACAAATGATTAGGTACTTTTAAAATCTTTTGTCTTTCTAAGTATTTTTTATTAGCCTTAGCTGTATGTCTGGTAGGTAAACTTATTTCATAATTAACTTTTGACTTTCTTCGTGTAAGCTTTAAATTAATGATCTCTCTTCGGTTGTGTTAGACTGCTGTCCTACCGTGTTAAGAGAAAGAGCGAACAGGGAGTGCACCTGTGCTTGCGCACTTGTGCATTATAATTATTATATCCTGCGTAATTGAAATTCGTCAGGATGACTTTGATTAGGCGCTCAGTTAAAAATATCTACTATTACATCTATTTATGACTAGATTATTCCCTAAATGACTAGAAACACTCAATATATTTAATTATTTGTACAAAATATGCTATTATTGCACTTATTATATTATTTTTATTATTAAATGTACATCTACTAAGAAAACATTCTAGCTATCAATGAAACAATTGCTTACTAATTTATTTATTGTTACAATTTTAATATTAGTGTTTTTTTTACAATTAGCAAAAAAAAAGTCGCTTTTGAAATTTAGTTTTAAAAAACGATTCCTTTTTTATAGTCCAATGTAAATTCCAGTTATATTTATAAATCTTTGTTTTTAACCCGTAGTTTCGTTTGTCAGTGTCAATTATGAACAGAATAATTACCGGTACTGGTTATTATCAGATTCGTTGTGTGTCTATCTCTGTATTGAAATCGTCTAAAAAAACATAATTCTAATTCGAGAAGAGGTGTTCTTTTGAAATTTTTCATAATTTATGCCCATCAACTTTCAATTCAGGAAAATTTGCAGCCACTATTTGCATCGCAATTAAATTTTTTCTATATTGATGATTTAATCATAGAAAGGATTGATTTCTTTAATATGGGTACCTACGTTTGGCACCAAGACTAATGTTATGAATGGGTAACTGTCCGTCTATGTGATAAACATTCATGCCTAAACCACTGAACTGATTGAAATGAAACTTTGTATAAGGCCAATTATCCTGGAAGAAAATCACATTTCTGCGGGCAAAGAAAATAATGTACAGAAGCATTTATGGACCAGAAATATTATTAGGTATGTCCTTTGCAGAACTGTGCCTAAGGAGTCTTGATTGAAGTTGTATTAATATTCACTGTAAAAGTGGCTTCTATGAACCACGGTGTCTAATTAGTCATAATCTGACATTTACGTATCGCCGGCATAGTGTTGCGTATAACTGGGCTCTCCGACGATGTCAATGTCACTATCACTGTGCTCCGTCTCCGAGTCTGACGTATGGGTCGTGGACATTCGAGATTCTTCCGTCTGTAACAAAAACGTTAACTTAGCTCCAAGTAATTACATAATATGGCAAGTTCATTAAGATTATGACATTGCCAAGGGCGCAACATTGGCTGTGTAGCGCCATCTGTGATCTTATAGTATGCATTTGGTTCTTTACAAATAAATAAAAACTCACGAAGAACTTAATCAAACGGGTTGTAGAATATTATTTTTTAAAATTGGCGCCCAACATGGGGCTAATCAGCCCCGTTGGTTTATAATTATATTGGTATTTTAGATAAGTATAAGTATTATGGATTTTTTAATCTCAAATAAATAAATTATATTTTAATTTAATAATCATAAATATGATTTTTAAGCTCTCTATTTTAATTGTTAACTTCAGTTTGATGAGGTTCAAGGAAAATCTTTCTATATAATATTTTTTCACAATTGTGCATCTTTGAAGCCTATTTGAAAAAAGCATTTTTGATTTTGATATCTATATGTATACCTATTTGTTAAGACCTCTGTATCGCAATGTGACATGCAATAAAATAGTCAAATATGCTAAGTTTTTTTTATATTCAATTATCTTACAATCAATCATGAATACCTTACCTTTCTATTGTCTACGTGTTGGGCTGGGTGTTTTGCAAAGTCGACCCCCGCGGCACCTGTGGACAATAAAACTCAATTAAATCAAATAATAGTATTTTTCCATTATTTGAGGCCAGCTCTGGCCGATTTTTTGGTTGAGGATGGCAGAGCCTCAATCATCGTAGGAAAATTGCCTCTCCGTCTTTTATAGACTACTCTTAAGTGAATGTGCGAGAAAATATTTCGTATCGAAAATTTTTCTCTATACGAAATCAAAACACGTACAAAAATCTTAATAGCAGCTTCACCCCTCCCGTTTTGCAAACTCAAAAAATCTACGCATAAGACATTATTAAATTACCACCCACACTCCATTTTCCACCTTAACCCAAAGTTTTAAAGCTCAATATTAAACAAGCCAACATCAGTACCTCCCTTCTGTTTAAAAAAATATCGCTACAACATTCAATTTTGATCTTTGACTCGCAAGTTTAAGGTCGAAATTCAGTAATAGAGTTTTCAAGACGCTGGGAATCGTCTTCGTCTGTCCATATTACGAGATATTCGTCTTTATACATTGCGAGTTAGAGGTGAAATTGGTTTAATGGGCGGCGAAGACGTTGGCGGTTGCCATGGCAACTAAGACGGCCATCTTGTCTTATAACCAAGTTAGCACAACGTCTTGACTTGCGGCTCAAAGCGCTGGCAATTTAATTTCGCCATCTTTGAGGTTATGATGTCAATTAGGATGTTATGTAGTTGTGGGGTGGCAAGGCTTTAGGCTGTAATAAGACGAAATAGAACAGGCACCTCACTTTGTTGATTTACACGGATAATAACGGTCACGGAACTCATGACAGTACCATCAGGCAAGGAGGATTTTAGTGGTAGAGCCATGCTGTTTTACAGTACGAATGGGAAGTACCACCCTCTCACATAACACCAGCGTGAAATAATAGTGACTACTTGTGTTTCGTCCGGTTTGTGAGAGTGCCGGAGGCCCACACCCCCCATACCCCCATAGGCCGGCAACGCATCAGCGATCCCTCTGGTGTTGCAGATGTTTATGGGCGGCAATGATTGCTTACCATCAAGTGACCCGATGGCTCGTTTGCCGCCTCTGGCATAAAAAAAAAAGTATCAGTAGTATACTTAGGCCAAAGGGGAATTAAACCCAGTACCCAGAGAGAGACGGCCCGCACGAAACTTAAACTACCAACGAGGCGACGAGTAAAAAAGACCTTTTAAAACAGCATAAATCTTCCGTTCCGAACAAAATTTATTAAGTAAATCAAAGGCATACAGTGGTAGAATTTTACAAAGCATATAATTAACAAGAATCACCGTCGATTCGCTGTATATGCTGCGTCAAAGTGAGCGTTAATTTGGCTCGCTCAGCTCAGCTCGATTATTAAATTCATAATTAGCTTTAATGAGGCAGAGCAATATCATTTGCTTTAAGCGGACGGTTTAAGCGATCAAAGCTCAATTGCTGTTTTATGCTTTTTTGTGTTCTTGTAGGTAATTCAAATTAATTTTCTATGAAATTAAAATCGTCAATTTTATATGTAAGGACGTATTAGCCGACTTTTAACGATTTTATACTAACTTCAAATATGGACGACTCGACTGTTTTGTTATTGTCTATCACGATACAGGCTTAGCCTAGTGTGGCCTGGTGTAGCCTAGTGTTCCCACTGCTGGGACACAGGCCTAATCTCAAGTATGAGAAAGTGTGGGCCAATACTCCACCACGCGGGCCCAAATCGGCCCAATGCGTGTGGTGGAGGGGTGCGTAAGGCAAGTGACCAACCTTAATGTCAGATGTTATCAAGCCGCCAAATGGCCCTGACCAGGCTTTACGACCAATATCTACATTATAGTAAATACCAACCGGGATCAACAGCTTAACGTGCCTTCCGAAGCACGGAGACGCTCGAAATAAATGTCACTTTTGGTCAGAATGGTCACCCATCCATTAACCGACCGCGGCGTAGGTACCTAGCTTGACTTTCGTTATCGCTAACAAACCACTGTCTCAGCTGCGCCACGAGCGCCTTAAAAAAATATAATAACAAGAATAAAAACACCTGCTTTATAAAAATCATCAGTTTTTTAATATGTTATTGCACACACCCACAACTTTGCAATGTAAACATATGGAATACTTCCACGAAGCTATACCATAGTACGCAAACTTCCATCTGACTTACATGGAGTAACTAATCCGTCTGGAAATTTGTTTCCGAACAGGGAATTCTTGCGAAGAACCATCTTCAAACTCCTAAGGTATGGCGGAAACTTGCTAACTTTGGAACAAGGGGGAAACACCTAATTACGATCGTATAGATCACACTCACTAAGACGCCATAAAGACGTCGGCGGCTACCGTATCCAAGCAGTATTATTGAAATGTATGGCACTTAACTCAATGGACGACAGTTTGGCAACGTTGCCAGTTTTGACATTTACATACTCTCTGACAAGATACGGAATACGGAAATGAGGCAGGAGGGCTCTAAGTCTTAATGATTATATTTCGAACTTTTTAAATATCGACATAGCTAGCTGGATTACAGCCCTTTCACACGGCATCCAGTTTTGCAGGACCGGCTTTGTACTGTATCCTGCAAAACAGGACGGTGTGTTCACATGGCAGTTCAGTTTTGCGGGATCCAGTAAAAAACTGTGGACTAAACGGTCCTGCAAAACTGGACTGCCGTGTGAAAGGGCGTGAACACTGCTATATAAATATTTGTGCGACTAAACGGGATCCCGCTTTTTACTGGACGACGGATCCAGTTTCTAGTGACAAAACCGAATGCCGGATCGGGTTTTTGCAGTATTCCGCATGCAGGATGCTCGTGTGAACGCTACCATATAAACACATTCGCCATCAAACGGGATCCTGCAGAAAACGGGATCCTGCAAAAAACTGGACTGCCCGTGTGAAAGCGCTGTTAGCAAGCCAGTGGGCTGTCCATATTAGACGTAGAACTGATAACCGTTGTGGTAAACGAGTTCTGCAGTGCGATTCACTAAGCGCAAATGTCTTAAAAGCCTTAGTCACCGCGGCGTGTCATCGGTGAGAGACATTTTGGTATTCTGTAAAACTTTTTCAACGCTGTACGATACTAGCGCCGCAAGGCTTTGAACGGTGTGATAAGGAAACACTTGACTGATATATTCTTGTATGAAAGTTATGTCCATGGAAATAATATTGTCTATGTTTATGTCACGAAGCCGACAGATCTACGGCGAGTTATTTGAGCTTATAGTAGAAGATCCGAACTAAGGTCGATCTTAAGGACCTTAGACTATTAGAGAATACCAATTTATAAAGCCGTGAAAACATCGAAGGATGTTAAGGCTGACACACCCGTGATCTCAGCCGTGAGCGCATCGAACGAGTGTCGCTTAGTGAATTGCATAGCTGTAGTGGAGACCGCGTCTTGGTAAACGTAGTGTAGGGCGCCCTCTAAGGCCAGGTGGAGTGACGATTGCGCAGGATGGTTGGCACGAATGGAATTGGAATGGAAGTCCAGGTGAAGCGTCCCTTAATGAAAAAGGTCGCAGTGGCCGCTTACCATCAGGTGGGCTGCGTTCCTATATGCCAACTGAGCTAGTATAAAAAAAAGACCGCAGTGACTTCCCATCATTTGAGCTGCGTGCCAGTCTGCTAACTGATCCATTACAAGCATTCTATCCTTGTCTCACCTCTCTGCTGCTGCTGCTGCTTTCTCATCTGTTTCTTGTGCTTCATCCTTCTGTTCTGGAACCAGGTCTTGACCTGCGTCTCCGATAGGTTCAACGCTCCGGCTAGTTCCACTCGCTCTGGAGTTGATAGGTACCTCTGGGATTCAAATCGCTTCTCTAGACCTACGACGGAAAAAGGAAACTATTAGAAAACAGTTACGACTTAAATACTTTCAAGGAACGAGCGTGCTCTCTCTTAAAAGGCCGGCAACGCATCAGCGATCCCTCTGGTGTTGCAGATGTCCATGGGCGGCGGAGATTGCTTACCATCAGGCGACCCGCTGGCTCGTTTGCTGCCTCTGACATAAAAAATCTCATTGTAGGTAATGAAAAATGCTTGTATTTCGGCGATTCGTATATTTCTGGTAATCACGTGACTTAATTTTCATGGGAATTCGGTTGTAGACCCGTTGTAAAATAGTACCGATAGATTATAATTTTGCAAGTTTTATTATGACATAACTATGGTTTTGTATTTCGACTAAGTGGCTCGATGGCCTAGTGGTTAGTACTGAGCTATGATTTCGGTTCCGTTGGGCAACATTTTTGTCGGATTTTTGGAAGACAGAGACAGAACAATCCGCATTTGCGTAGAGCCAGTACCCTTGAAATCAGAGGCTCGAAGATAAGATGAGTCTACTGTCTGGCAGCACATTGAGCGACGCTTCCTGGTAAAGTGTACCTCAATGGAATCGGCTGCAGTGGCCGCTTACTATCAGGTGGGCTGCGTGTCTGTCTGCCTACTGACTTAGTATAAAAAAAAACAAAGACTTGTTCCAAGTCACTGATGGTGACTTACCAGTGAGTTGAGGGTCAGAGAAGACTGTTCTGGCCTTCCTCCTTCGGCAGTGTTTCAGAGCGGAGAGGGACAACTCTGATGGCGTAAAGAGTGCGTGGTACGGAACACCTGAAGACACATAAGGTGTTAAAGAAAGAAATGAAGAGAAATAATTGGGTAGTCTATGGTGTAGACATTTTTTGTCCGTCGGTCGCAATGGCTATGTTGAGCTGGCTTACAGAAGACCGACGTGTGAGTTTTTATTATGGTTTTTATAAATAACATAATAATAATAATAATGGTTAAAAAACTAAGAAAAAAAAGGACAATGCAAAAGACTGGGCCCAAAAAATACTGTTGTGCAGATTTGGGACATAGACTACGAAGTAGATCCAATAAACACCTTTAACGTCCTAGTGAAAAAAATATGTTTATTAAGTCACACACACACACCATCAAATCCACTTTTATTATGATGACACTCTATGGAGGTCAGTCAGTGGATGACACCTTGATAAGTCCCAGGGGAAAAAGTTATCTTCCATAATAATTTATTAATTTTATAAAAACATAAATAAATTAACATAGTAACTATGAAAAACATAAATTTATGTTTTTATAAAAATAATAAATTAATAAGGAAGATAACTTTTTCCCCTGGGACTTATCAAGGTGGTCATCCACTGACCTCCATAGAGTGTCATCATAATAAAAGTGGATTTGATGGTGTGTGTAGGGGAGACCGGGTATGGTTGTCTCACGGGTTGGTTGTCTCAGTGGCCATAACAGAGAATCGAACGAGTGAATGAATACATTGAATTGCGTCGTAGGAGCGGGATAGCAACACCTCCCTCCCTACCTCACGTCAGTCCGCTCCGCCATGCTGTGACGGTGACACGCACGTTTATTTTTTTTGCACATCAAAAGTAAATTTTTGTGTTCCCGGATCGAGTCTCGTAAGTATACTTAAACTTTCTTTATTAATGAACATTTAATGTGTTTTATGGTGAGAGATATGTCTTCTATGATAGTGAGATATAGTTTTTTCAAAACCTTTTAAGGGGTATTTGCTTTGGATGTTACTTTTCTAAAACGTGTACTGGGGCAAGTTGTCACAGGAACTTTTGGGCTGGTTGTCACATGTAACGACCAGCCCAAAATTTTCTCCTTATTTGTTTCGGCTTTATAATGCCATTTATGATATGAGCCAGTAATTACTTGTAATTGTGTTACTCAAAATAAACGTTATATTATTATTATGTCAAAGCGAGCAGACAAAAAAAATTGAAAATCAGCAATCCTAACTGATACACCGGAAAATACTTACTTAAAAGAGAAAAAGAAGGAACAAGATGCAAAGGAAAAATAGTATCTAAGCGTGTGTTGAGTGAGAAGAAAGGATAGAAAAGGTAACTAAAGGATATAAAAAGAAGAAATTTGTTGACGATGAAGAAGACGAGAAAGAGGAGGAAGATTATCGCTTAGTCTGCTTGTCGCCCTACTCTACTAGCTATTCTAGAGAAGTTTGGATCCAGTGCCAAGATTACAAACTTTGAGCTCACGAAGCATGCAAACCTGGACTACCCAATTACATTATGCCAAAATTGTGATTCTGAATATTCTGGCTGATCCTGTAATCTCACTAAGTTACTAATTTTTAGTTATTCTTTCGTACATATACATACAATACCACATTTATATTTTCTAATAAAATGATTAATTAATTATGATTAGTGTTTATTTTTGTAAACTGCCCTCACTTTAATTATGTGACTACTTACCCCAAATACTGTGACAACCATCCCTGACCCGGGGTTAGAAGTCACACTTCTCTTCTTCACGAAAAACGAATATATTTTCACGAAACGTTACATTAGAGAAAAATTCTTTCATTTCTTAAAAACTACATTAATTACACTATCCATTGATATAAAAATGTCAAGTCTAAACAAGATAGTTGGAGAAATACGTGCAAAATAAAAAAAATGTGACTTCCAACCCCGGTCTCCCCTACTGTGTGTGTGTGGTCTTTCACGTAGAATACATCACATCTCTGCTCATTAACTTAAATATTTTGGGCCCAAGAACACTGGCAAGTTTAGCATTCTCGTTTATATTAACTAAGTAAGTAGTTATTAATGAAACTAGAGCTACTAGGTATCCGCAGAAATCAGCGCCTTGGTACACTGCGGCATATGAGCGGAGACTTTTAGGTCTGATTTAGTTTACGAAACATTGTAATATCTTAAAGATGTTATTCTCTTTCTATAATAGCTTCGCTATTGAGTACCGATTAGCTTGAGGCCCTACGTACAAAATTAAAATTTTCTTACTTCTTAGGTTAAATGTAGGCTTCAGTGGTGCACTTATGAATCGTTAATAATAATTTAGGCTGAGGTAGAGGAGCTAGGGCCGGTCCGACATCATAAAAAAATAGTAGTGTTTCGTTATTGCTTTGAAATAAATATTTTTAAGGGTGGATCTTCGGTAAATGTTCTACATGTAATTTCCAGGGTATTTTTGAAATCGCTAAATTATGGTGAATTACACAAAATATATTGTGTTAATTTAAACAACTTTTAAATATTCGCCACTTACGAGATCTATCTATACTTTTGCTAAAAAATGAAGAAAATTGGCGGACCATGGAAATTACAATAAAGGTCACGGAAATTACCCAGCAGATTAAAGTTTTCTAAACACCATGTCAGATATTATGAAATTAAGCTGTCATATTAGTAAGTTGTAGTATAAACATCTGCTTTGTATTAAAACGATATTTGATTAATGTCCAGAGATATTTATTTAATTTTTTGCAAAAATAGTAGCTTTATTTTACAAACTTACTATGATACTCAAAGTAGAAACATGAAAGTGATAATACGGTTTTCAATTAACTTTCCTATAGGTTAAAATTGTTCCCATAACATTATACATGTGAATCAATAAAATAGTAAACATAAAAAATAACAAATTGAATGTTTATAAAACAAGTCTTTTCATCAATCAGTTTGTCTTTAATTTAATAGTTAAAATTCTTTAAAAGCGTTGCTTAGCTTGGACTATGAGAAAGCCTTCGATTCAGTCGAGACCTGGGCTGGGCAGTGCTGCAGTCTCTCCAAAGGTGCCAAGTGGACTACAGGTATATCGAGGTATTGTGGTACTTGTACCAAAACGCTATCATATCGGTCCGATTGTAAAACCAGAGCTCAAATCTTATCTAACTAGAGCGAGGTGTCTTGCAGGGAGACGTTATTTCTCCTAAACTGTTCACTGCTGTGCTGGAGGATATTTTCAAGCCTCTGGATTGGCAAGGATTCTGTCACGGGCGGAGTGCTAATCTATCTATATAGGGTCAGTTAGGGTAAGAAGAACACCAGTAGAAGAGGAACACTACCATCATAACTCATAAACTTCAGAGTTTAGCTGTACCTTCTACCAGTCGAATGAAATAATAAATAATAGTCGATAATTATCGACTGGTAGAACATACAGTTAAACTCTGTAGTTTATGAGTTATGATGGTTTTGTTCCTTTTCCACCGGTGTTCCTACTACCCTAACTGAACCTAAATAAAAATGAATTGCTGTTCGTGAGTCTCGCTAAAACTTGAGAAAGGCTGAACTGATTTCACTAATTTTAGTCTTGAAATATTCGTGGATTCGTCCAGGGAAGGTTTAAAGTTTTAAACGATCAGAAAATATGGATAAATTGAGAGGAAAAAACTAAATACATAATTAGGGTTTAAATTAAGGTAAGTATTAAGAGAGGTAAGTGATACGAAGTTTCCCGGGTTAGCTTGGAAATAAATGAATCATACCAACCTTGAGATAAAAAATATGGCGCTTCGACAGTCTTATATGTATTTGGTGTATGCAAATATGCTCCAAGAGCTCCCATAGCCACTTGAAGGTAAGACCCTTCCCTAGGAACATGCGGCCTCATCTCATTTGGCACGGGAAAATAAGGCTTGGGGTCAGATCTTTCATACTCGTAATTTCTTCTAGTTTCAACAGGGCTTTTAAGGGTCTTATTCGCTTGGCCTCTGTATAAAATGTCTTCGATTAGGAAAGATGTTTTTGAAGCCTGCTCTTGGCGGTTTGTATCGCCCGGCGATTCGCTTCGCGTTTCTTGTTCCATTTTCCAAAATTTTAAGCGCTTTCCGTGATGGCTTCTATGCGTTCCATTTTCCTGATTGAGATTTCTGGGTATATTATTTGTAAATTAACATTTTTCTGTAAAAAAATGTATATTTCCAGACTTTTTTTTAAATCTTATTTTAAAAGTCCTAATTTTCTTTTTTGTTACAAGATAATGTTCACTTCACAAAAGAATACGTGTACCTACACTAATCTGTCCTTTTCTTACAACTGGATTAAAATATTTTAGTATTTTTTTTATTTTACTGTTCTTTACACATTTTTATTAAAATTGGAAAATCCTACAATAACTTATCTCAATTATTAGCACTCTACAATGTATTTTTTCATTGAAACAGTTTATCACCTATTTTTTCACAGGTTTTATTTTGAAATATCTTATCCGTTCACAATTTATTTACTATAGTTATTAATATTGTTCACACTTTTCTTTAATACACTTTAATTATTGTATTTATCTCCACTTTACGTCACAATCATTTAAAAAAAAATCCAAATCCGATCACAAATTCACCTAAAACCATCCTAAAACTCAAAATAAAACCTCTTTCGTCCAACCGTGAATTAAAAATCAAAATTTAAAAAAACAATTTTTTTTTCACAAACGCGCGCGAAATTCACTAGGCACAGTTGACAAGCCCGCCATTTTATATCAATTAAGTCATTATTTCGGTTGTTTATTCCAATCACCCCGATTTCGTCCGCAGACCGACTTAAACTGTCGTTAGAGGGGTGGAATGGGGTTGCACGGGGCGGGGATGAGCCCGCCCAGGGTGGAATGGGGTGGGGTCGGCACATATTTTTTTTTCGCCTGTTATCTGGTCTATTGTTGACGGTATCATCAGTTGAAGGATTTCAGACGGTTTTTTTTTATTGATTTTCAGGTGGGATGAGTCGGAACTCACTTGTTGGTAGGTACTTCGTTGGTTCTCTGTCGTTTTATCTTAATTTTTGATTGGAATTATATTGTGCGTGACATTAAAGATAAGTCATTTTAATAGGTAACATTTGACAAATCATCAAAATTCAAGCATTTTTGTTAGAACTGCACAATTGCTTAACTTTTTTCAATTACGATTACGTAAATATTTAATATTTATTGTACTTAATAATGACCGATAAGAGTAATTTTACAGACTGAAGACTAAGAAACTGACAGACGTCAAATGTTACCTATTAAAATGACTCAACAGCTGTAAGGCATAGTATTTTTTTAATTGAAAAATTATTCACGGTTCATTTAGCAAATCCTCTTATGAGAGACCTCTATTTAAAATCGAAAACATTATTTTTGATACTTACAACACAAGTCCTATAAAAGCTACTTACCTACTTTGGGATCAGATAATGTAATTTGGTACATATACGAAATTGTAAAAATAACTTTGAAATATTTGGCAATGATTGGGTAAAAAATGTGTGTCGGATTTATTAAACGCAGCTCGAGTTTGTGATCATCACCAATCCGCATTTAGCAAGTGTGGTGATTAAGCCAGTATTCATTAATTGATTTGGCAAGTCCGTTTGATTATTTTTTATGCCACGTCAGTTGGCAGACAGGCACCAACCCACCTGATGGTAAGCGGTCACTGCGACCACCTCCTTTTCCAATGAGGGACACTTCACCAACGTCGCTCAATGTGCTGGCAGACTGTAGGCTCATCTGATCTTAGAGCCTTTAATTTCAAGTATAATAATAATAATAATAATAAATATTCTTTATTGCACATAGAACAGACAAAAATACAATAAAAAAAAGTATACCTACTGGCTCCCACATGATTGTTCCCGGAACACAACCAGAGCTGTTATGGCGGCAGATTTTACCCGTGGGGGTGGTAGCTAGCAAGGTTGTGTTATTTAATTCCTGGTTGATTTAAAATTGTTACAAAAATACATTTAAAAATTTGCCAGCCACTTTAATGGGATTTCAGAGTAGGTACACTTTTTTTTTACGGTCAAAATGCAAGTTGCTGCGGAAAACTCAAATTATAACGTAAAGGGTTAACCGTAGTACACACTACACACTGTATAATTATAAAATATTGTTTTAAAAATAATAAAAGACTTTTATTTCGTAGCTTAGAGAGAGCTATATTAGCTATAATATTATGAGCTTTATGTATACTGGCCGCCTCCGCGGTATAACGTGCGCGTAAATTATGTTACGAATATCCTTTCCCCCACGTTTCCGAGATAAAAAGTACCTAATGTCATCCGGGGATAGTGTAGCTTTACACTAAAAGAAAACTAATATAGTTATCACCTGTAGTTGGTTATTTTGTAAAGATTAGCCGCCCTTGCCAATGGCTCGGCAAAAAGGAAAATGTATTTTTAGACTGAAGTTGTATTTAAATGTTATTTTCGTTATTTTTCCACATTTTCCACCAATGTGCACCCCGCATAATAGCAAGCACGTGCGGACGCGATCACAAGATGCATCGGATCAGTCTGTATACTACGGCATACACCGCTTGATACTTTAATTTTTTTTTTTAAATCAAGAAACTCCGTAACGAAAAAGAACCTAAGGAAATAATCTGACAACCGTCTAACGTCGTTTTCTAGTCGCACGCACACAAAAACTGTGCCGAAATATTTCGCATAAGTTGATAAAAAATGCTCTACCACCGGATTCGGAACGCAGTCATCTGCCGAGAAGAACCGGCAAGAAACTTTTCTCTTTTTTCATCGCCAAAGAAATTTATACAACATTGATAATAATAAATGCAATAGCTTTACCGCAGCGGTCTCCGAGTACCACACGTATTTTTTTAAACCAGAGTAGGCAAACGAGCCAGCGGGTCGCCTGATGGTAAGCAATCACCGCGCCAATGGACATCTGAAACACCAGAGGGATCGCTGATGCGTTGCCAGTACTTGCCAGCATTTTAAGAGAGAGTACACTCGTTTCTTGAAGGTCTTTCTCAATTACTTACATTAACATTCTGGTTTGATACTCGAACATACCTACTTCAGAACTTTTGATATTAACGAAACGTTTCATGTATTAGATCAGTCTGTATACCTACGACGACATAAATTGTTTGATACTTAACAATTATATTAATATTATCATTAACATTGTGGTATGAAACTGTAACTTCGATGTATTTGACGCATGTTAAACGCATAAAAAAAATTGCAAAATAAATACTTTGACTGATACTTCACACTAACTTTCAGTAACATTGCGAATCATACTTATGGAATTTTTATAAAAGAAAAAAAAAGAAAAACAAATCTATGGACACTGTGTATTCACTACTACACACAGCCGACAGCGCCGTCCAGTCTCAAACTAAAAACTTGTGCTATGAGTGCCAGGCAACAAAATACCTACATTACTTTATATTATTTACTTATACATATTTATTTGCAAGCATCCGATACAAACATAATTGTTCATGCACACAAATGTTTGTACCGTACGGGGATCGAACTTCTCGACCATAACACCAACCACATAATAATACAGTATACATGAATAAAGAATGTTTTGATTTTTACGATTATGGTTTAAGGCTTTAAGCAATCCGTAAGAAAATAAAATAACATCAAAAATCAAGACTATTTGCACCCCAAATCCACACACCCCCTCCCCCTCCTTAATCCAGTAACCGGGCGGGGCGTCCCCTCTCGACCAATCGGAGGACAGAACGCGCGCCACTCACCCGAACGGACCAATCAGAGTTCGCCAATTAGGGATCAAATGCACCCATTTGGGGTCACTCAGAATCGTTTCGTGTCTACGGATTTACCAAGATAGCTGGATTTATATAATATTTTCGTCTTGGGATCAAAATGTACCTTTAAAATGTGTATGTAGGTTTACATAGAAGATAGATAGATAGATATACCTACTCTTTATTGCACAAAATTATAAAAGAAAAATATGTTACAAAATTGGATGATACAATGTAGGCGGACTTATTGCTAATAGCAATCTCTTCCAGTCAACCTTAAGGTAGAGGAAAAGGAAGTTTTTCATACTTTCCTCTAACCTAAGGTTCACTTGAAGAGATCGCTATTAGCGATAGGTCCGCCTGTTTTGTACAGCTATATTACTTAACATGTTTTGTGTTTAATGTTTTGTGAAATAAAGAATATCTATCTAATTTATCTATTTAATAAATAAACAAAATAATATTGGATAACATCATAATATTATAATAATATTGGATAACCTACCTACATCGATATAAATGCAACTCTGTCTGTATCTTTCTCGCCTAAACACTGGGGGTGACGAGCGGGAATGACTGCCTAAACTAGGTATTAAGAAATAGTAAAAGAGCAGTGCAAAATATAGGAACCAGTGGCGTAGCGTGGGTGTCAGCCAGCGTTACCAGTTTTTATTTTTACCAAGTCGGGACTTTGGTACTTTTTGAGGGAAAATAGCGGGATTTAAAAGCGGGACATAGTAAAAAAACGTATACAATCAAAGGCTTTTTAAATATTTATCTTTTCATTTGACTTAAAATAACGTTTACGTGACAATAGATAGCAAAAGTAGTAGTTCTAACGTCCAAGGATGATTATCTTCATTACACGCCTTTCTTTCTCAGCACTCTGCACGTACAGTCGAGTTCTCCCCGAAAAGCGGGACTGAGCCTGTCCCGCGCGGGACATTTAATTTTGATTTAAAAATCGTGACGTCCCGCCAAAATCGGGACGTCTGGCAACGCTGGTGTCAGCCGCCCGGGGCGGAAGACAATTCTGCAGCTCTTTTTTTTCCTCCTCCAGAAAATTTTGCCGCCCCCTAAAAAGTGCCGCCCGGGGCGGATCGCCCCCCCCCCCCCATCGCTACGCCACTGGTAAGAACTAATATTTTTAAAACAAAATTTGACTTCAAACTTGTTGCTAGTACCTATAGGTCGAGAGGATGAGGAGGAAGCCCGCCGCCCGCAACCACCGCGGCACCGCACCGACCCGCCCGGATGACCCGCTGCGTCCTGAGATACGCGCGACGCAGCTGTACGTGTCCAGACTGCATTGGTCTACGAAGGTCGAGGATCTCGTAGACTACATCCGAAAGAAGTCCAAATTCACTCTAAGGGTTGAGCGATTAGATTCTCGCCATTAAGTCAACTTCGGTTCCTTTGTGGTGAGAGTGCCGACCCATCACCTGGAGACTTTTATGAAGGAGGACTTCTGGCCGCAGGGTGTCGTCTATCGGAGGTTTCGAGGACGGCTCCCAGCTGAGTAGTTTCTGTTTTTATTTATAATTAATGTATGTTAGTCTGTAAGGTATTTATAATATGGGCCTGTAATTCTTGTAATTGTGTTGCCTGAATTAGACGTATATTATTAATTTATTATTATAGGTAGAATATTTTGATTTCGATTTTAACATAAGGTGGCACTATTGCTTGTTCGCTTCTCTCCTTCTTAGTCCCAAAAATAGACAGAAAATATACCGATCTTCAAACAAAGTCGCCATTACAGCAATTTCCCCGTTTTGTCATCAAACCGTGCTTACGTCAATTAGCGAGTGATTATCCTTCTCGTCGATAGATGGCGCGGCTCGGATTACTGTCCCTAGGGAGTCTTCCCTTCGCTATTAGAAATGGTTTTTTATTTCACAGTGCTAATATTGTGTGTATTTTTTAAAATATTTTCCTTTGACCTTTTGGGTTTTTAGGTTGAGATGAATTAAAGCCAAAATTTCGTAAAGATTAATTATTTATATTGCGTGTGTAATATGCAAATAGGTACAGAGTGCCAGCCGATACGGAAATTTTAGTAAGACACTTAAAAATCAGGAACTCTATTAAGGATATATTTTTATAGCGAATTGGACTCTAAATCGGATCAAACACTCTCCTTAAATATGTCCCTCGGGTTACCTAACACGCTGTATAAGTATAATTTTTCATTTAAGAAAACTTAATTTTTTTTAACTGGAAGTGTCTAGTCAGGATCACTCACTGGCTCAAAGCGTCAACTTGTCTCGGCCGGCGAATCGAACCTTGGACCTTACGACATAATACCTATACTTAAATCACGCGGTTTATTCAATGATTCAATAAATTTCAAAGAATATGATCGTTCCAGTCGAACTCAAAACAATATCATTGATTAATTATAGGATGATAAACATTGATTACGACTGCCGTGAAGTAAAACGATGTATTTGCATAATTATTTCTCCGTTTTAGCTACAGTAGACAAGCTCAAAGTTGAAATCAAGCTATCGTTACGATTATCGGTACTGGCTTAATCACCACGCTTGCCAAATGCGGGTTGGTGATCAAATTACAAACCCGAGCGGTATCCGAAAAATAACCGATTTTATATACATACTAGCCATCTGCCCGCGATTTTCGGTAATTTCTTTTTGTCAATTATCCCCCCTCTTCCCCCCACATTTCTGAGATCAAAAGTACCCTATGTCACCCGGTGATAGTGTAGCTTTCCAACAGTGAATACTTTTCCAAATCGGTTCAGTAGTTTCGGAGCGTATTCAATACAAACAAACAATCAAATTTTTCCTCTTTATAATATTACTAGCTACCCGCCCCGGCTTCGCACGGATGCAATGGTGTTTCTCTACTATATTATGCATGTATTTACCAGGTGGTAGGTTCCTGTACTGGGCCGTCTAGGTGGGTACCACCGCAGTGCCAGATATTTTCCCGCGAAATAGAAGTGTGTCAAGCACTTCTGTGTTTCGGGGAAAGGGCACTGTAGCTAGTGAAATTACTGGGTGGGTATATCAGACCAATAACTGTCGTCTCGGTGTAGCAGGCGCAGGGCGGTGCCAGGCAGTATCTGCTTAGTTACTGTTTGGCACTGAACTGTCTAAGTGCAGACGTGGCGCTTACCATCGGGTGTGCGATCTGCTCGTCTTGTTACACATAGAAATAATAAAAAAATATATAAACCTTCCTCTTGAATCACTCTATATATTTAAAAAAAATGCATCAAAATCCGTAGCGTAGTTTTAAAGATCTAAGCATACATAGGGACAGGCAGCGGGAAGCGACTGCTTTATACAATGTAGTGATTTTGCCAAATACACCGTTATAAGGTTGACCTATATCTTCCATTGCAGGCCACTGATAAGAGATAAGATAAGAGATACGTAACAGCCGCCATTTTGTCGTGTTTTAGTACTCAAGTAGTCCTTACAGAGGTGGCATTGTGATCTAATGTGATTGTGTTTTTGTGTTTAAGTGAGGTAAGTGAGGTAAGTGAGCTAGTGTTTGTAAGTGTTGTGTTCACAAAATAATGTTAAAAATGCGAAAGTAACTTTTATCCGTTACACTTTTACGAATAAAGTAAGCACTGAACTGATTTTAGTAGTAAATGGTTTGCTTATCTTTTATTTTGACCGCCTCCGTGGAACAGTGGCTAAGCCGCTCAGGTATAAAAACCCGGAGGTCGTGGGTTCGATTCCCGCCTTGGGTCTGGTTGGTGGTAGGGCTTTTTTCGCTTGAAGATTTGTTTAGGGAAATGATAAAAACGTGTTGTTATTTTATTTTTAACATCCTCCGTGATTTGATCAAATCCCTTAGGGAATTGACCAAATCCCTGCGACATAAGTATTGAATGGAATTTTTAGACATCGACTTTTCTTGCATATCTGCATAAACATGTTATATCTCACTCGTTTTCACCTACTTAGATAGAAAAAGGATAGTTAGATAGAATTATCACCAACCAAACACACTTGTGACTCAATACACCTTCTATTTTTGACGCTTATTGTGTTGATAGATGATTTTTTGTTTTATTTTAAGTAACAAATCGTTAATAGATGTCTAGGTTTGTATTTTTTTTTATATTATAAGAGGGGCAAACGAGCAAGTGGGTCACCTGATGTTAAGTGATCACCGCCGCCTATAAGCACCCGAGACCCCCTTGGGGTCGCAGGCGCCTTGCCCGCCTTAAGAGACGACAGTTATTAGGTCTCATATACCCAGTAATTTCACTAGCTTCAGTGCCCTTTCCCCGAAACACAGAAATGCTTGACACACTTATTTCACGGGAAAATATCTGGCACTGGTGGTACCCACCTAGACGGCCCAGTACAGGAACCTACCACCTGGTATTATTGTAGAGGGTCTTCTAGAAGAAAGATGATTCAGACTCCGAGATCAGATTTAGAATGATTTTATTTACAACTATCGGTCGCATCCGCGGTTTCACCCGCGCGTAATTTCTCATGTCAGTTATCCCCCCTTCATCCAACATTTCCTGGATCAAAAATCCCCTGTTACCCGGGGATAGTGTAGCTTTCCGACAGTGAAAGAATTTTTCAAATCGGATCAGTAGTTTCGGAGCCTATTCAATACAAACAATTAAACAATCCCTAAAAAATATTAGTATAGATTTGGTGTAATGGTTTTGAAATCGGGTATGAGACTACAGCTTAGGTCGCGGGTTCAATCCCTACACAGAACAAACGTTTGTGTGTTTGTATGTTCGTTATCTGAGACCCATGAAGCTAATGGTTTGGGACCAATTTGCGCTGTAATCTTCAACTCGGCCTCCGCAGAATACCAGTGGCCGCGGACGGCTCCTGGCCGTCCCGGCCGTATTCTGAGCGGGGACCTATTTGGTTCTAATTGATGTTTTAATAATTTTTTGTATGTTTTTGTTTTAATTTGATTTTAGTTGTAATCTAATGTAAGTATAATGTTAATGAACCAAATAAACCTTTTTTCTTTCTTCTTTCTTTCTTTTTGTAATGAAGCAACGGATCGACGTTATTTCTAGTAGACTCACCGAGAAACTATGTAATTTGAAAAAAGAAATTACGCGCGGGTAAAACCGCGGGCGAAAGGCTAGTCAGTCGTTATACCATTTTTAGTATGGATTCCAATCGCAAATCCTGCGTCCAAACAGACACATCGATAAAAACAGATAACGAAACGGTTATCAGTCATCGTTGCGATCACAACAAAATGATTCATGTTCTATTGTTTTAGGAAAATGGCTGGTCGAGTCATATCCTTCGTATTTATCGCGATTTTCGCGGTAAATGGTGTATTTTCGCAAGATGGTGAGTATGTATTAATGATAAGATATAAAAGGTAACGCTTGCGTCTGCCAAATTGATCGAGATTCATAATTAATAAGAATAAAATAACAAAAGCTTGGAAAACAATTTTTGATCCTTACACTGCCATCTATTGTCAAGTAGCAAAACTAATTTAAAATCATTTTTGTGGCAGTCATAGCCGCTGACAAATTAATTAAGCGAGTATAGAACAATACTTACTTAATTTTCCTAAAAATATGTCTTAATTTTCTATTTACGAATTATCTTAGATACCTACAATCATCTCTGTATCATTTGTAGCTAGCAGTAAATAATTTAGTTTGTAGAAAACTCCGTTTTATTACATATTTTTACAATTTTCCTTAGAGAAAACTAAATTAGGTATTAAATAAATAGTACAGCCATCTATCGTCGAGTAGCAAAACTAATTAATTCCAATTTCAGCCGACCCAGCTCCGGCGCTGTCGCACAAGGAAATAACGCTGCAGTCTGGAATATGCAGAAAATGCATTTGCAAGGACAATAAAGTGAATTGCACTGAGGAAGGATTCACTACTTTTTTCCCAGTGGCAGAATGGCAGGGTGAGTAATCTTTGGATGCCCAAACTCAATTTAATACAGGGAAATTTTATAATTTATATCCTACTTTTAACGCGAGTATAACGTTTGATAGGTACCACTTTTTTTTTTTATTGTGGGGAATGCGTTACGCATCCACTCGGCCAGGTGGTGCTGGCGAGAAGCGACAACACCACCCGTCAGAGGGTGTGGGACTCTCCTACTCGAGGGGTAGGTATACCCACTAAACCCCACAGTGCCCAACAGGCGCCTTAATGGTAGTGTCACAGGAATCGGCATAGCCTTGCATCTGTGACACTACCAGCGGATCCCTCGCACCCTCCGCTTTGGAGGGTGGGGAGCAGCACTTGGCAGCTACCGCCCGACACGGGGGGCCTACTGGCCCCCTGTACCTCCGCCATGCCACAATCTGCGGTGTGGCCCCGCTTGGGCCGCTGATGCGCAGGGGGGAACGGCAACGTAACACCGGCCCCCTCCAACCGGTTGCGCACCGCGGCCCCCACCTCGCGCCCGAGGGCGCGCTGAGCAGACAGTAATGGATACTGTCCGCTCCCCTCATGTCGCAGGTAGACCTGTCGGTCCGCCCACTTGGCCACTCTTAGTTCACCGGAGCCCACCCGGCTACTAAGCCCCCCACCGCGACAAGGTGATGGCCCATCGGGGGGGCTGATAGGTACCACTACCACAACTCGACAACCAAGCCTGTTATGGCAGATTAAAAGTACTAACCAGATCTAATGCGGTAATAGAACCTACGACCGATGCGGTGGTGGAGGACTTTCTGAATGTCCGACTGGCTTACTACCCGGATGGTGAAATCTGCCGCCATAATAGCACCGGCTATGTTCAGGCAATATAAATATGGGAGAAAATATTTGTAATCTTATATTATTTTAGTAAAAAAGTTGTTTTTTTGTTTACTACATAATTATCATGATTAATCATTAGAAACTCTAAGCCATCCGATTCATTCTTAGTGGAAACTAAGCCTATTCTAATCATATTTTTTTACAGCTCTCGAAATCTTCGAACCAAAGATAATTGACATGAGCGAAAACTCCTTTGAAAACATAACCTCTCTCGGGAACCTGACTACTGTAGAAGTTCTGAACCTGTCCTACTGTGGGATAGAGTTTATAGAGAAGGCGGTATTCCAGGACTTGCAGGCCATGAGAGTCCTGGATCTGAGCCATAACAAACTTACTGCTAAGCTGAGTCCTCATGTTTTTCAGGTAAGAAACTTATTAAGGATAATAAGTACAGCCTGACCAGGAAAATAAAAAACCTGCTTTGGAGGCGCTACATTAGCTAGCTATGGTTAGTTGTTGTTAGTTACACTTGGTTGCTATGGTTATACTTACAAATAACTCACAATATCCAATAGTAACAAGGCACGGTCGACAATTGACATCAATTTGACAGAATAATAAAGAGTGACATCTTATTGTTTTTTTATTTGATTGTTGCCACTTGAAGAAATTCGTTCCAATATTTTTCCGCAAAATGGCGAGGTTTTTTATTTTATTGGTCGAGCTATATGTACCTATTGTGTAAAATATTGTGAACTGTTTGTGTAGCTAAATAGAAAAATAAATACACTTAATTAAAAAAAACAGCACATAATTGATATTAATGGTCTAGTGGTTTAATTAAGTACCGGGCAGAGACATCCTGGGTTCAATTCTCGAGTCGAGCTAACTTTGTGTCGATTTTTTTCGAACATAGTTCGCGTTTGTGATCGCCAATCGTATTTGGCAAACGTGGTGATTAAGCCCGTAGCCATCATTGTAACGATAATCTGATTTCAAAAAAGCCTCCATTTTGCCCTGTAGTGGGACATTAATAGGCTGATACTTTACCAACCGAATTGAAATCTAATTATCTATAATAAATAAATAAATATAGCTGGACATTATTCACACAGCGCCATCTAGCCCCAAACTAAGCATTAGCTTGTGCTATGGGTGCCAGACAACGGATAAACATGACTTATATACTTTTTTTTGTAAATACATACATATTATACATAGAAACACCCAGACCGATACAAACAGTCATGTTCATGCACACAAATGTTTGTACCGTGCGGGGATCGAACCCGCGACTTCTCGACCATTACACCAATAACCAAATGGCTCGTCAAAAATGTCCATTTCTTACTTTATTTTTCCAGGGTCACTTTTCCCCAGAGAAGTACCAACCTTTAGAATCAATGAGAGTGCTCAACCTGGCCTACAACGAGCTACACTCCCTACACCAAGACCTGTTCGAGCACATGCCAGAATTGACCGAACTGGATCTGAGTGGGAACCCACTGACCACCATAGATTATCCCACTCTTGTGGCGATCTCCAGTCTCCCTATGTTGAAGGTAAGATTTTTGACACCACTTTTTAGGGGGCGGCAAAATTTCCTGGAGGAGCAAAAAAAAAAGCGGCACTATTGTCCTTCGCCCCGGACGGGTGGGCTGCTTTGCCAACTAGAGGAACAAAAAAAAGGGCGGCAGAGTTGTCCTCCGCCCCGGGCGGCTGACACCATTCAATATACTCTATGCTGACACCCACGCTATGCCACTGCTGCGCTGAGCTGACCATAATAGGATAAAGAAAAAACATTAACTTTGTCAGCAAAAAAAGGTTCTTCTGCCCTTTTTATGGCTATCCTTCGATCCTATATCCTATTATGATCTATCCTTGAGACTTGACTCACCGACAGAGACAGCACGATAGTTATTAGGAAGTGCTACTTTACTGTGGTCTTCTAAGCATGTGGAGCATTCTAATGATGTGGAGGTCTTCCCCAGACGACCGGTTTATTCAAGTGGAAGTTATATGCTCTACCTCCCTTAAGTGGACAGCGAAGAAGTGGACTGTCCCAGTTTCCAATCCAGGGTCGGACGAAGTGTTGGGGTATTTGTGTTCCAAAATACTTAGTCATAGACCGGAGTTTGGATGTTACAGGTGTAAAGCGCAACTCGGAATTCTCGGAAATCTCGTAGAGCCGTGAGTCCTGCGCCTGATCTCTCTTCGGTCGTGTCAGAATGCTGTCCCATCGTGTTATGAGAGTGAGGGAATAGAATGCACCTGTGCTTGCGCGCTCACTTGTTCACTATAATACAGCGTAGTTGGCTGATCGTAAAGGTTGTCCGCCGTAGCCGAAAACTCAGCTAGGAAGACATTATAAATGCTCCAATTTTCTTCCAGACTTTACGCCTCCGCTCCTGCTTTCTCGAAGACATTCCAGACAAGTTCCTCCACACCCCCCGGTATCTAGAACGCCTGGATATCAGCGACAACCTGCTCAAAGCAGTTCCCCAGGAGTTGGGGGAGACGAAGAACCTGGTCTTCTTGAATCTGAACCAGAACCCTATTAGAGAGATTGATGCTGACTCTGAGGAGTATCCGTATGTATAAATCTTATTTTTCTGTCTCGAAGTAGGTATTTTGTCCTGAACTAGCCAGGATTTATCAAGTCCAGTTATTACTTTGGAGCGACTGCCGTCTGACCTCCGTAACCCTTGACAGGGAACCAGACCAATTGGATCATGGCTACACAACCATTCGGCTGTGCAGGTATCCTCATAAAGTATTCCGTCACCGCCGAGCTTGTGGTAAATAAGCATTAGAAAAATCCATAGTTGCGCGCCGAGGTACGAACTATCGACCTCAAGTACACTGGAAATCAAAGATCGGAGGAGCCTTCAGTGTGGCAGCTCATTCAAATCAAATCAAATCAAAATCAAATCAAAATATTCTTTATTCATGTAAACTTGTATCAAGTATTTATGAATCGTCAATTACAGAGTGACTCTACCACCGGTATCGGAATGCAGTCATCTGCCGAGAAGAACCGGCAAGAGACTCGACAGTTATTTTTTTTTCATCGCCATGTTTGTTTACAATTTGTTTGTTACAATTACTGATTAGTTTTAGAATACCAAGCCATACAGTATAAAGTATAAGAATGAGACTATAATCGAGAAAAATCCGTGAGCCCTGGAAGACCAGTGCCCAAAGGTGGCACCTGCAGCACAAGTATGACGTATGCACTGAGCAAGTAAAGACGTATGTGCCAGCCATAATTTCACTCAACCATATTAGAGGGAATGTAACCACCCGACACATAACGCCACCACCCCAAGCACATTTTAGCGAGCATGACCGCCAAGGTTACAAACTCTTCAGGATTCTTTGAATGAAAAATAAATTTAATTTTATTGAATTATAACATTTAATGTGTTACTGTATAGCAAAGTTAACATTGTTGATACTATCGGGATTCTATACAATGCAAAGGCGCGAGTCCAAGCTTCCTTGTCGTTGAGGTATTCTTATTAATACAATACAAAATAAATTTATGTCACTGAAAATAAATTTATGTCAAGCTAGTCAATACAAAAGATCATGTCAATTATAACAAAGGCGCAGGCAGAGGAGCGGCAACAATAGTACTCACTTCTACAGACTTTTATCATTTAGATAGTCTTCCACTATATATAACTCTTCTTGATGAGTTGGCATTTGATGTGTGACTTAAACTGTGTGAATTTGATTGAGTTCCGCTTCCTGGTAAAGTGTTCTTTAATGAAATAGGCTGCAGTAGTCGCTCACCATTAGAAGGGCTGCGTGCCTGTCTGCCAATTATAAAACAAAAAAAAAACTTTAGTAAGTGGTTCCGATCTTTTGCTTTTGAGTTACAGAACCTTAATACCTTTTTTTGTGGAGGGGAATGCTATTAGCTATGGCTATTAGGCACTATAACTCGCCTCGCCTGGGGAAGGCGAGCCGTGTGTGGGATTCGTGCGATTCCATGCCCCAGTCTTTATAAAGACTGGTGCACGAAGGATACCCACTAAACCCCCCCGCGCTCCTGCATCGCCGTCGGCAGCGTCTCTGGGCTGGGACAGACCCTGACAACCAGAGACAAAGACCCTAATATCTAAGATCTCCATATTTGCAGCGGCTTCCCCCGCCTGAAGAAGCTGCAAGAACTGCACATGTGCAATATGCATATGCTGAAGAGGATCGGCCCTGGAGCGTTGGGAGGCCTGGAGAATCTGGAGAAACTCCACATGAGCTTCAACCCGCTGCTCACTGACTTGAGCCCGAGGGCGTTGGCGAGGGATGACGATATTGGGGAGACGGCTACTTGGCCGATGGTTAAGGAGGTGAGTCAGAGGGTCTTTGGAGACTAAGTGACTGGTCTGCTGAGACATAGTAGTTCTAGTTTAATTACTGGGTATATGAGAGAGACCTAATAACTGTCGTCTCGGTGAAGCGGGCGCAGGGCGGTGCCAGACAGTAACTGCTTAGTTACTGTTTGGCACTGAACTGTCTAAGGGCAGACGTGGCGCTTACCATCAGGTGCATGATCTGCTCGTCTTGTTACACATTGCAATAAGAAATATAGTTTTATTTAGTTAAGCTTTTATTTTGTTATCCCGCAGCTCAGATGTTTGTCTGTAATCTCAAATATTGCAAGCTTTTGATCCACTTCCCGGTTACCGATTGAGCCGAAAGGGTGCAATTATGTAAATCAAATGACAAAGCCCAAACCACTGGACGGATCGGGCTGAAATTTTGCATGCAGGTAGATGTTATGACGTAGGCATCCGCTAAGAAAGGATTTTGATCAATTCCCACGGGAACGGGAACCACGCGGGAGAAACCGCGGGCGGCCGCTAGTTTATAACATAAAGCTGATCTGATTATGAAACCGGGAGTGAAGATGAAACAGAGATAGAGAATGAAATAGGAACTTGGTAGTTAAACGACACTTAGAGCTTGAACGCGTTTGATCCAGTTTATCCTTCTTAATGAGTAACTACTTTGGTGCTAGGGTTTTATAATAGACAGGTGTGCTTGCGTACTCACTTCTGTACTATATCCTGCGTAGTTGTTTAATCGTAAAGATTAGCCGAAGCCGAAAACTCTAGGAGGACATAATTTTCTTCAAATCTTCTTTCTCTTTCAGCTCTACCTCCAATCTAACGCACTCACAGAGATAGACTCGCGCCTCCTCTCCCGCTGGGACATGGTCCAGGTGATAGACGTCTCCGACAATCCGTTCCTCTGTGATTGCTCCACACAGTGGATGGTGGACATGCTCGTACCGCTGGTAGAAGCGAAGAAGGTTAACGCTTCTTCTAAGATGGTGTAAGTTGTGTCATTCATTTATAACTAAATTCATCCGTCCTGAATGGGTTTTTTTAATGAGAAACGGTAGCAAACGGGCAAGTGTCGTTAGTACTAGTTATTATAATTTATATTATGTGCTTGTGTGATACCTGATGGTAAGTGATCACTACCGCCCTTGGACACCTGCAACTAATTCTTAGATGCGTTAGACTTAGTCACATGCATTTCGAATTGCCACAAAACGACACCGGCTGGTCCCTTTCGGGTGAGAAGGGGAAACGAGGATAATGAGTAGGTAGAAGGACGAATGTTTATAGTCCTGAGTCCTGCACACGGACAAAAAGGATTACCTTTCGAAAAAAAAAGGTCCAAGATGCGTTGCCTGCCTTTAAAAAGAATAAAGAAGAAGGGGGAACATTTATAAAGAACTATGGGGAAAGGAATGGGAGTAGGGAGGGGTAATAGGGGAGGTTCAAGACCCTGGACTCACCAAACAAAGCGCAAAAGCAGCTTCTAATCCACACGCTTGTCTCTTTTGTGAGAGGGTGGCAGTTATCTCGTCGAGCCGGCCACTTCGACTAACAGACAGTCTGTCTTATGCATTGCCCTAAATAAAAAAATGATCGAATATTTTTTACTCCATATTTATTTATTTATTTATTTAAGCTTCATTGCACAAATCAAGTACAAAGGCGGACTTAATGCCTCATGGCATTCTCTCCCAGTCAACCTTTAGGCCAAGCAGAAAGAAACAGTGGGCAGAGCCAATAAATATAAAACTTGAAAACAAAAACAACAGAAATAAACGAAATAATATATCATAAATAAATACACAATATAAAATTACATAAATATACATACATATTATATAATATAAATAAATAAAATATATACACTATATATTTCACTATATATTTTTAACTGTCACTCTGTACCTACATCGACATCTAAACAGAGAGTCGACACTGCAACTCACCTACCTTAGTAGAAGTAGTTTCTTCACCTAGCTTCAGTATGACTTGGCATTTTATCTCCTACCTTCTGACTAGGTGTGAGGAGCCTCCAGAGATGCGAGGCTACACCATGCAACACCTGAACAAGATCCACCGGCGCATGCGCTGCGTCGACAAGTACGGACACAGGCCTGAGAAGGACGGTGCTATACTCCTTGGAACACTTATTGGTACGACATAATATTTTCTTTTATGTTTCTTCAGTTGGCAGTCTTCTTCTTAGCGTGTTGATGGCTAAATTTTATTGGCCCAGTATCCAGCGACCCGAAGAGCGTTTTGGTCAGCGCGCAACAACTCTTCCCTTGTGCAAGTATCAGGGCACGCGGGGCAACACAAAGGTGGGCCATTGTTTGAGGGGAGGCATCGCATTCGCAAACGTTCTCAGAAGGCCCCTCGTAACCTCGACGCTGAAGGTTGTCCTTGTAGTTGACAGTTAAGTGACCATTGCGGCCTCTTCCATTAAGCTTACACTTCTTAGTTCTTCGAGCGTTCTTAGTTCACCACGCTTGCACCACGATCCAAGATTTAGCTAGTCCAGTTATTACAGAGTGACTGCCATCTGACCTCCATAACCCTAAGGGGCTCGATCGATGACATCGATCGACGGTCGATCGATTGGTCTGATAGACTATCGATCGACGTCGACTATTCCATTCTACCGTCGATCGATGCCGTCGATCGACGATCGATCGATTGGTCTGGTAACACCCTTACAGGGGAACCAGACCGATTGCATCATGTCTACACAGTCATTTTGACTGAGCAGGTTTCAACGCTAGGAGAAAAAGGCAGGCCGCATTAGCCGCTTACCAGCTGAGTGAAACAAGACGCTAACATCACTTTCTCTTTCCCCCAGGTGTTCTGCTAGCAGTTCCCATCATGCTATCCCTGATGCTGCTCTGGAGGCGAGGATACCTCTCCTTCATCGGTCTAAGAGGACCTTCTACCACATCCAGAGCTTTCTACAAGAGGGCTCCAGACAATGATAGCTTTATGTAAAACTTCTACACATAATCTTCTGTCTTCCACACTTCAAAACAAAGAAGGTTGATTAAAGGTCTTAAAGATCAGAAGGGCCTACAGAATTACTTTGAAAACGTATCTTCTTGTTTCGGAGCCTTGATTATAAGGTTTTGGAAACAAGGGTACAGTATTTAAAGTTTGGGAGTTATGCAAAGCATTTGATAATGTAGTTAGTAATAAATTTTGTATATAAGTATTACCTTTATTGTCTAACGGCTTTTGCCCAAAAGAGATGGATTAAACAAGAATTTTCTAAATAGATACAGTATTATATTATTTATGTTTGTACATACTTTAAAAACATTTGTACTGGAATCAGATGCATGAAGATTGCAAAGTATGCAATAGACTATACTTACTGGGATGTACAAACTTACATCTTACATTATGTCTACTGAAAGGGTAACAAAGTTATATTTAAAGAAATGTGAGAAATAATTTAAGCGTTTGTACTTACTAATGGGTGTACCACAGGGAGCAATCTTGGCTTCTGTACTTCATATAATATATTGATATAAGTCACCTCTTTACTGATGAAGGTTTTTAAATTCGTGTACTTAATATGACGTTTTGGGACACAGTTTTTAAATTAAAGACGTTAATTTAAAAACGATGTGTATTTTCATTGAAGATTACTTTTAAGTTTTAAGTCTTCATCTTAAACTATAAACATTTTAGTAATATATCTAATATATTAGTTTAAGAAAATTAAAGGAAGTCTTCCATTACAATACTTATGTATATAATATTATATTATGTTTAATATTTATTTTTAACAGTACAAAAAGTGCCTCATTGAATTTGTTTTGATCTTATAACAGCCTGCAGATTACCTAGGAAATCTGCAGATTATCTTCTATCCGATTCATTATGCTAATAGGATAATGCCTTTTGGAATTGATCGAAAAATGACGTCACGCGGTCCGCCCCGGGCGGCACTTTTTAGGGGGCGGCAAAATTTCCTGGAGGAGCGAAAAAAAAGGGCGGCAGAATTGAACAACCACGCTACGCCCATTCAGCCAGATAATACCTTGTTCATCTGCACTATGATTTACACATAACGGGAATATAGTTCATTCATTAGTTTTAAGTTAAAATATACCCACCAATTTGATTTTTGTATAAAATGACAACGAAAACATTGGTAATTAATTTTTAATAAATTTTAATACAGTTTATTGTCTTTTTCTTTTTCTACTCCTTTTATAAAATAACTAGCGGCCGCCCGCGGTTTCACCCGCGTGGTTCCCGTTCCCGTGGGAATTGATCAAAATCCTTTCTTAGCGGATGCCTCGTCATAACGTCTACCTGCATGCCGAATTTCAGCCCGATCCGTCCAGTGGTTTGGGCTATGTCAGTCATTCAGTCAGTCTTACCTTTGAGTTTTATATATATAGATATACCTTTCTTTTTTTTACTAGTTCAGTTGGCAGACATGCACGCAGCCCACCTGATGGTAAGCAGCCACTGCGGCATATTCCATTGAGGGACGCTTCACCTGGAAACGTCCGTCAATGTGCTGCCAGACTGTAGACTCATCTGATCTTCGAGCCTCTGATTTCAAGTGTACTGGCTCCACCATTAATATTGCCGGAACACAGCCAGAGCTGTTATGGCGGCAGATTTCACCTGTGGGGGTGGTAGCTAGTCAGTCGGACTCTGAAAAAGCCCTACCACCAACCAGACCCAAGGCGACCACGACCTCCGTGTTTTTATACCCGAGCGGCTTAGCCACGGAGGCGGGCGATAGATATACCTTATCTACATATATCCATAGTTACTGATATTATAAATGCGAAATCTGTAGTTAGTTTGTCCGTTACGCCATCACGCTTAATCCACTGAGCCGCTTTTGATGAACCCTAATCTGTCAAAAATTGACAATGAAAAGAAAACTCTATGTGAAGTGAATAAAGCTTCAAATATATTGTAGAAATAAATGACAGATTAGGTAGTCTGATGTGCTGTCGACTGTACAGACAAAGATAGACTCTGGGTCGGTAAGGCTATAGGCAATACGCAGTTACCATTGAATAATAGGAAAATAAATGTTTTGGTTTGTCCTTCTTTTACGTCGATTTTTGTACGAAGATAATTTGGGAGACTTTTTGCCCCTGAAAACTATAATCTTTCTGCAGGATGATATCGTATAGTCCACGTGGGCAAAAGACTTATTTTACCTACCTTCTTAAATTCAATTTTAATTTCAATTCAATTTTTATTCTATTCAATTTTAATTTTATTTAAATTCTATGAAAATGAAAATATTTGCATAATACAGGTTACATAAGATGGTCAAATAAAGAATTAGATTTCCTTGTTTAGCCATAAATATCACACAAACATTAACAGAAAAATAATTTGTAAGAATTAAGTTATATGACTATTTAAATACATAAGTAGTTAACAAATATGTATTAAAATAGTCATCTATCTCCTAAAAAACATGCTGAATAAGCCAGGCATGTAAGAACTTTTTAAATTTTTCCTTTTCTAATTTTAATTTAATTTATTTTTATTTTAATTCAATTTGACCAATTTTTTGACGTTATTATTATTTTAATTTACTTGTGTATAATTTATGTTATTTTATTATTGACTATTATTTTATCGATTTAACTTGTGATTATGGATTGATAATTTAAAATAAATGAATTTTAATTTAAATGGATAAAATTAATGACGGAATTGTCATGATACAATTGGTCAAGACAAGGATTACAAAGGTACAGTGGATTCAATGTAATAACCAGATTAGCCGAATCATGGAATCCGGAGGTCGTGAGTTTGATTCCCGTCAAGCCTCAGGGGTGGCATAAAAAAGTCACTTTTTCTAAATTTTTCCTATCAAAATGTACCTGAAGTAGGTACCTGGTTACTATAATTTTTACTTTTCCTAAAAGTGTTTTAGTTTATTCATTAAATTAAAATTTATCTCATATATTAAAATATATAACAGCGGAAGTATACTACTATTGGTTGTAAGTACAACAGTACCAAATCACTTATAAAAAAATAGAGATAAGAAATTGAGTTATCTTCAATCAACGAGAAGCAAATATGAATTTTAACTGCTTATAAATAAAGAATATAGTTGTATGAATTATTTTATCTTTTCACGTTGAGTCACAAAAAATCTTAATCTTTGATCGATTATGGCAAAGGAACACAGAATAGTCATGACGAACTAAGTGCACCTTTCATTATCAAGAAATATAAATCCATCCTGACCTTAAATTAGTCTCGATTGGTGGTACCTACGGATTTTTTTTTAGAGTCCGACGGGCTAGCTACCACAGGTGAAATCTGCCGCCATAACAGCTCTGGCTGTGTTCCAGCAATGTTAATGTGGGAGCCAGTACCTACACTCGATATCAGAGGCCCGAAGATCAGATCTACTATCTGGCAGCAGGTGGGCTGCGTGTCTGTCTGCCAACTGATAGTATTAAAAAAAAATTAAGCTTAGTTTGTACTATGTGCCAGATATCGGATTTATTTAATAAACATTACGTATACACTTTATTTTATAAATACATACATACTTATTTATTAAATATAGTAGCAGGCCAGCCACTTGATACAAAATGTCGTATCTACGTCATATCTAATCTATGTCTCAATACTTTTAACAACTATATCAGTCCGTTTCAAGGGAATACTTAGTAGTATTGATATCCTTGCAATTTGTGCTTGCTCACAATGTATTATTTTCTATTTATGTTTGTGTTTTTACGTGTTTGCGAGTCAACGAGTATTGAAGGTCAGTGTGGAACTCTTTTTTATCAGTGAAGGACTAGGCAAGCAAAGATATCTACAAGGTGTGGAATATAATGGACCAATGATATATAAGTATAAATAATTATAGATAAATATTAGACAACATCTTAAAGATTTATCTGACTCAAAAGTAATTAGCGTAAGCATTTGTGTCATAGGTACTATTTTTCTCAATTTTCACCAAGTCATACAGTTTTCTGTATGGCTTGGTGTCGCCCGAGCCAAGCTTTGTCCGCCGCCACCGTCACCGGGCCGTCACTGAGAAAGAGATGTCAGCGCGGAGGTAGCGGTACATACATTTATTACAGTCGTTTGTCCACCGCACGCCCGTCACCCGAGCGCCGTCATCTTGAAATTGGTCTGAAATAAACTCGGTTCACGGTGAAGGCCCGGTGACGGCGGCGGTGGACAAACGCTCTAAGGGTCACCTAGTTTCTCGGGTGGCCCTCCATAGGCGCCACCCCCCTCTCAAGTCGGTGTACCCGGAGATGGGCTGGTCAATAGCCAAAAGGCTGGCACCACCGGCTCGTCCCAATCGGGTATCAAGGGGAAACCGGGGGATTTTAGTGGGTAGAGGGACTTAATCCTGAGCCCCACACACAGCCGCAGGCTTCGCTAGTCTGCGGTTAGGTATGGCGCGTAAATCCGCAAAAAAAAATTGGTTCCGTTATCTAGCACCACCTAGTAGTAGTACCCATAACACAAGCTCTGCAAATAAGCTTAATTTGGGGCTAGATGGCGCTGTGTGTTTTAAGGGTCTTTTTCTTTTTGTCTTAAATAAAATGTAGTAGAACTATTGTTCCCGCTAGTTCTACTATTCAATAGAACATTTATAAGTAGAACTAGGGGGAAAAAAAGTCCCATTAGTCCTAGATCTGTTCAGTAGAACTAGCGGGAATAAACCGACCGGTCCCCAAAGGTAGCACCTGGTCACAAGTATGACGTTTGTGACAACCATTTACTCGACCATATCAGAGGCAGACAGCGTTAACTCCAGACAATTCTATTTAATGAACTGATTTACCTTGATATTTAAAGACACAAATGTGATTTCTAAAATCATTTTTCCAGATTTTGCATACAACGAGGTCCCAGAAGGCCCTCTCTCGACATGGATCTGTGACATGTGTGTCTGCGCAGAAGGCGTGGTGGACTGCGAGAACCGAGGACTAAAAGGGAGGCCTTCACTGAAGACGAGTGGAACGGTGAGATATAGTTATCCTTTTCTTTATTTTAGCGATTCACCTCGTCTTTTGTGATACGGACTGCGCGTTAGTGAAACTCTCTGCCTGGGTCTGTTTTTCCAAACCATTAAAGTTGTTGCTCTTCAAGACCAGAATTAACGGGATTTTCCTATGCAAGCGCGCTCCATTATAAGCCGCATAGTCGTGTAACATCAGGCAACTATGTGGTCAAGTGCTGGCTAAATTTATGGTATGAAAAAATAATACAAACTTAAAATGTTGATTAAAATAGACGAAAACCGTAAAGTGTCACATTTCAAAGATATTATAAACGTTTTTATTGATATTAGGGATACATTCAAAAAGATAGTTTTGAATGCCATTTTGAAAAAAAAAACAAAATGGCGGACCAGTAGAGTAGATAAGCCAGCCTCCATACAAAAGTAATAAAATATTCCTATCGGAACTAAAAAGTTGTATCGTTGAGAAGAAAAATAGTTGATCCGTTTCAGTTGGTCGGTTTAGTTGGTCAGAGTGGAAAAGCAGAAAAATTTTCATAGCCCATTCTGTTAATTTCCAGGTCTTAGATACTCCAACATAAACGAAGTACAGTTAAGTGGAAACTATCTTCTAGAACTAACTCAAATACCAGAGCTACCAATCAAGATCCTGAACGTGTCCAACAGCAGGATTGACAAGATCGATGACGAGTGCTTCAAGTATCTACCAGACCTGGAGACCTTGGATCTAAGCCGGAATAAGATTGTGAATTTTAGTAGGAGAGTGTTTTGGGTAAGGCAATAAATAGCACGTAAGGTGCATCTATCACCGTAAAATTGTAATACCGTTAGGTTATAATCTATCTCGCGATTGTGAATTGTGTTTCCAGTTTGGTTAGGACATTGCAGGCTTGAATCACCTGAATGTCTGGAAATAATGATGATTCCTTGCCTCGGAAGCCACGTTAAGCCGTTGGTCCAGACTATGTTCCAAGTAGGAAGTAGGTCTGGTTTCCCTTGTAGGGTTACGGAGGTCAGATGGCAATCGCTCTATTGTAATAACCAGGCTTGTCAAATCTAGGATCATAGTCGAAGCGGACTCTGAGCTCCATACTGGATGCAATCGGGAATACGCTGGGATGATGATGATGATGAACATTAGTATGTGGGTTGCCAGTGTTACCACATTTAACTTCGTTAAAAATTGGCAAGGAATAAAATGGTATGGTCCCACATCATTCTCTGCTTCCGAGGGAAGGTTAAAACAATAGGTACATTAATAATTTTCCAGGGAAAAATGTTATCAGGTGTGTAATAATTGCCAAAATTAGATTAGCAATTGATGGATCTTACCGTGCATTAGAATTCAAGGACTTGATTTGTTTATATGAATGATGACATCATTTCAATGATATTTGATGATAAAATGTTCAAATCATAGTAATCTTATCTTTAGCCGTATGTCTTAGATATTAGAAAACGAAGAATTTACATTCATTGCAAAAAATCAGTTTTATTAAAAAAAATAACTGTAAGTAAGTAATACCTCTACGTCGTCATCTGTTCTTCGAGCCTTTTGATTTCAAGTGTTCTGGCCAGAGGCGGATTATCCTAAAGGCAAAGTAGGCATGTGCCTAGGGGCGCGACGGTACAAGGGGGCGCGCGGGCAGAATTGTAAAATAAAGAAAAATATACAATAAAGCATAAAATAAATTGCGCCAGTAATTAAGTAAGCCACCTTAGACAATAAAAACTATTATTTTTGCTTACAACCTCAATTTGCTTCAATATAATTATAACAAAAGATAAATTTCACTGACTGATGGCTGACTAAAACTTACGCCTGCAAACAACCTTGACGTTGGTACTGATCTCTGATTGAAGTTGGAAAGATACGACTGCAATGTTCGTCGCGTCGACTGTGAGTGAGTATCGGACGTTCCTGCTTTTAAAATTGCGGGGACGAGAATGCGGTGCGGGGGCGGCTAAGGGGTCAGGCGCGAACGAATGCTACAGACAATTTACGACGACGTTCGTTTCCCAAAGCCCGACCGAGAAATAAATCCGGGACCTTCCGCGCTTACGGCAGACATCTATAACTATCTATACTATCGAGGTCGAATTAAGTCATCATCATCATTTCAGCCAAACGACGTCCACTGCTGGACATAGGCCTCCCCCAAGGATCTCCAAACCGATCGGTCCTGGGCCACCCGCATCCAGTGGATTCCGGCGATCTTTACGAGATTATCGGTCCACCTTGTGGGAGGCCTACCACTGCTGCGTTTCCCGGTACGTGGCCACCATTTGAGGACGTTTCCGCCCCAACGGCCGTCAGTCCTCCTTGCAATGTGTCCTGCCTGCTGCCACTTAAGGTTCGCAATTCTTCGGGCAATGTCGGTGACTTTGGTCCTTCTGCGGATCTCATCATTTCTGATGCGATCACGCAAGGAAACTCATAGAGCGAGCATAGCCCTCTCAATTGCATTTTGAGCCTTTTTAAGCGACACATTGTAAGTGGCCACGTTTCCGTTCCTTATGTCATCCATCACTGGCAACACACACGTATCAAAGACTTTCGTCTTGAGGCACGGCGGTAGTCGGGCCGAGAAAACGCTGCGTTGCTTCCTAAACGCTGCCCAGCCGAGTTGGATTCGTCGATCGACCTCTTTCTGGAAGTTGGACTTACCAAGTTGGACTTTTTGTCCCAGGTAAATGTACTCGTCTAAAACTTCTAGTGTTGAATTCCCAACTTTTACAGGAGTAGGTACGACATGGGAGTTCGACATAATTTTCCTCTTTTCCACGTTCATTTTAAGACCCACTTGTTGAGATCGTTGAGCATTGTGCCAAGGTTTTCCAAGGACTCAGCCATGACTACGATATCATCCGCGAAGCGAAGGTTTGTCATGTACACGCCGTTTATGTTAATGCCAAGTTCTCTCCAGTCCAGAAGCTTAAACAAGTAGTGAACAGTTTCGGCGATATTACATCGCCCTGTCTCACACACCGCTGGAGCCGAATGGGTTTTGTCTTCTGGTCCTGGAGGCGGACTGACATGGTGGCGTTTTCGTACAGCGACTGCAACACTTGTATGCATCGGTAGTCTATATTTGGCACCATTGGAGTGACCGAAGCACGGCCCATGTCTCGACAGAATCAAAGGCTTTTTCATAGTCCACAAACGCTAAGCATAATGGCAGATTATATTCTTCGGACTTTTGTATAACCTGCCGCAGCATGTGCATGTGGTCTATGGTACGGTTTACGTCAACCGGCTAGTTCTTCAAATGCGTTCTATCGCCCTTTTTGAAGAACAGCTTCAATACGCCCCTGTGCCATGCTGTTGGCGTTTTGCCCTCGAGAATAACGGAATCGAACAACCTCTGGAGAGCTTTCAGGACCGGTCGGCCTCCTGCCTTTAGAAGCTCCGCTGTAACTCCGTCATCCCCCGGCGCCTTGTTGTTTTTAAGCTGTTTCAGAGCTACACTAATCTCGTAAAAGCTGACGTCCTGAATATCTTCAGTGTAGTGTCGGGTCAATTTGGCTCTACGATTTGTGGCCTCGGTGACAGGTGTTCGTGTCGTCGCGTAAAGCTGCCCATAAAAGTTTTCAATCTCGGCCTTTAAAAGCTCAGGGCGTGACGTGACGACTCTACCGTCCTCTGTCTTCAACTTCGTCAGCAAGCTCTCTCCAAGAGACAGGTCTCTGGCAAACACTTTAGAGCCTTTGTTTCGCTTAAGTAATCGCTCGAATTAAGTAACTATAATATATTAAAGTTAGTTTATTAAACATATAAATGAAATATTACACTGATTTAATTCATTTTTTATCCTGTTCAATAATTTAATTCATACGCCTGGCGTGTAAACCCAGATATTATTATGTAAGGAATTTCATAATTTTCGGGTTTAAATGCCAGTCGTAGCTTAAAACTTTAAAATATTGTAAATCGAATTTGTAAGATATGTCCGACAATATCGTCCTCATGTAAACTCATGCTCTTTTTTCCTTGGCCCCCATCTCACCGCGTTTTCCTAAGGTACATCGGTTTCGGTCAAACTATAGTACGAGTTATTTTTAATATAGGGGCGCCGATGAGATGCTTGCCTATGGCGCTCTTAACGTTTAATCCGCCTCTGGTTCTGGCTCCCACATTAAAATGCCGGAACACAGCCAAAGCTGTTATGGCGGCATATTTCACTTGTGGGAGTGTTATCTAACCAGTCAAACTCTGTAAAAGCCTACCCAAGGTGAGAATCGAACCTACGACCTCCGCGGTTCTAACCCAAGCGAGAGAGGCTTATCAACTGTTCCAAGGAGGCGGTCGTAAAGCTGGTGGTAAATTCGCATGTAGACGCTGAGATTGAAATCATGGAACTGACACATTTAAAACTACGCGAAACCAACACGACATCAACACAACATAATTAATGTTGTGACAACTCCAACCGCTATTCTAATGTATACAAGCGCCGCGCCGTTTTCTCACACACTAGGACAACACCACATTTATATAAGTATGGCGGTTGGAGTTGTCACAACATTATGTTGTGTTGATGTCGTGTTGGTTTCGCGTAGTAAGAAAACGGCCTTAGATGAAAGTGACCTAACTCAAAATTCGTGTAATTCTCAATTCCTACATAAACTGACCTTAAAAAGCCTATTTAAAAGCTAGCAGGAATAGTTAAAGAGACAGAAGAGTGCGCTGACCCTGTTATACTTAGAAACAAGGGCGACGCTAAGGGGGTCAGGGTTTGGCAGTTGCCCCCCCCCTCCCTTGAGATCAAATGTCGCTAACCCCAAAGCGGTAACGCTTCATGCTCTCGGCGTTCATATTTTTTCTACTTAATAATATTGCCCCATTGCCCCCCCCTTAATCATAAGCTGGCGACGCCCTTGCTTAAAAATAGGTCACTTATTCTTTACGGGGTTATAAATTAATTATTCTTTTAAAAGTTAGTTTAAGGGAAAAATCGGAAATCACACGAATTTTGAGTTAGGTCACTTTCATTCTAAGGGTGCATTCATATTAGCTACCACATATTAGACAAAAAGTTGACCAGAGGCGGCGGAAGGCGTGGGCGACGTGGGCCACCGCCCACGGCCTCGCGGTCCAAGGGGCCTCGCGCCTCGAAAGCCCGTGAACGCAAATCTAGCATCTAGCAATAAATAATAAAAAAAAACCGGCTAGCAAGTATCTGGCAATACTAACCTACCACATTCGTTTAAAAAAAATCTAATCTGGCAACATTTGCTGGCGTTTCGGGTGGTGAATGACGCGGGGAATCCTTGCTTCGCCCGCTTAGCCTTGTCAACGAATAATTTTTGGATGGAAAAGTTGAAAGCGCGAACATAGATGGGGCAAACAGAATGAGAAATCCCCAACTAGTTTGGTCAATGAATGCTCACAAGGGGAGTGTGGATAGAAAAGTCGAAAGCAGAAACTTTGACTTAGGAACTTTGTTTGGACTAGTTAGGAGATAAATATACTAAAAGTCCTTACCCCTCCGACGTGAGCCCGAGGGGAGGGGGCAGATGTTTTTTGCTTACTTCTCGAAAACGGTGCTTTGTACGAAATTTTGTTGTACTACATAATAAAAGCTAATTAAATTCTCTACAACTTTGTCTTTTGCACTTTGTATCCTATCGCCAATCGTTGCCTAGCTATGAGCTTCTAAAAGTAGTCAATTTTCAAAAGTGTGTTTTTTTTTCTCTGGAGGAATCAGACCGCTCGGATGTCACTGCAGATTACATAACTAGAGCCATGAATAAAATTTATAAGCACATGGAGACTAACAGTGACTGTCAGTTCTCCATTACAGAATTGCGGGCTGCAGTATCAGGGCAAGTGCCAAATGACAAAACGATCATTGGAAAAGATGTTGACTTGGTAGTTCTGCTTATAGCAAGGACTCCACCTGACCATGATATTATCTTTGTCAAGCCTAGTAGAGGTAAAGTACCTACCACCTATTATTCAAGTCAGGAATTGCAACAGCTAGGTCTGAAAGACATATTATTTCTACACGCCCTCACGGGATGCGACACCACTTCTGCTGCAGTTCGGAGAAGCAAAGTTGGTTTTTGTAAACTGTACTTGAAAAAACCTGAGATCCGTCAAGCCGCAGAGGTGTTTTCGAACCCCACTTCATCGCATGCTGACATAAGAAAAAATGGAAACTTATGCTTTTTATAGTTGTATGGAGCGAAACCATCCAGTCAGTATCAAATGTCCAAACCAGACATTTCCTTCCTTCCACCAACTGAGGGAGCAGCGTTGGAGCACTCTTTCCGAACCATCAGGTACAGGCTTGGTTTGGACAAGACCTTTGTCCTGAACTATGGGGATGGAAACGGAATGAAAGCAACCTCTTGGTTCCTGTTCCAACTAAAGAACCAGCTGCACCGAAAGAAATATTGAAGCTGATATTTTGCCGGTGCACTACTGATTGTAGTAGTGCTAGATGTGGGTGTAGGAAGGCTTCCATTCTATGCTGTGCTCTACCATTTGGCACAATTGCAACGGAAGCTGCACGAATAGCATTTTCATGTTGGAGGACAACGATGATGGGGATGATGAAGCAGAAGTAGTAGCTTACGTTCCATCATCTGCTAACGATTTGACCGATGACGAGAAAGAAGAGGCAAAAGTTAAGGAACCACAACCAGGCCCGTCATGCCCAAAGAGGAGGCGAGTGGTTAAGTAATCCATTTATTCATGCATAGGAGGAATATTTTTTTAGTTAGTTATGAATCTTGAAATCTACGGTAGCAGCTGAGAACAAATATTTATGCCAGAAAATGTAAGAGTGTAGAACACATTTTTCAAAATCGACCACTTTCAGAAGCAATAATTGGAGAAAGATACAAAGTGTAAAAGACAAAGTTGTAGAGAATTTAATTAGCTTTTATTATGTAGTACAGTAAAATTTCGTACGAAACACCGTTTTCGAGAAGTAAGCAAAAAACCAAACAACGGGACCTTCTTTGTGCCCCCCCCCCTCGGGCTCACCTCGGAGGGTCCTTACACTTTTAGTATGTTTATCTTTTAACTAGTCCAAACGAAGTTCCTAAGTCAAAGTTTCTGCTTTTGACTTTTCCATCCACACTCCCCTTGTGAGCATTCAATTACCAAACTAGCTGGGGATTTCCCATTCTGTTTGCTCCGTCTATGTTCGCGCTTCTAAGCACATGCAGTCATGCAATCATGAGACGGAGCATGTGCCTAATATTTTAATGTATACTCACCGGCAATGAAACTTGGCAACTGGGCTTTTTTCATACAAACATGGTCACTTTAGCGTCAGCGAAAATTGAGCGGTTTTTGGCAATTTTTGAAACTGTGATTCAAAAATTGGGTGTTTGGCCTCTCCATTGACGTAATAATCATTGCACAGCTGCAAATAGTTTTCTATCTATGAGACGATAAAATGACCATGTTTGTATGAAAAAAGCCCAGTTGCCAAGTTTCATTGCCGGTGAGTGTATTTCCAACAGATTTCGATGTGAGAATAAGTGTTGCGTTTCATTGTTTGAGAACTTAGAAATAAAAATAAATCCATCCTCTTGTGTCATCCATCAGGGGGCCTCGCAAAATATATCTTGCCCACATCAAAATTTGGTCTTGCCCCGCCACTGAAGTTGACCATCTTAATTTTTCCAGGGTCTCCTAATGCCAAACTCCAAGTTCAGATCTTTTGTCAAGATGAAATGGTTGAGCTTAGCCCACAACGAGCTCCACACGCTGCCCAAAGACGCATTCGGGTTTATGCAGGACCTGATATTCCTTGACCTCAGTGATAACCCCCTGGGCATCATCGATCAGGTCATCATGGGGACTTTAAGTGATCTGGGCCTGTTGGAGGTAAGGCGGAATGAATTTTTTGACCTGTATGATTTGGGATTGATCTGTTGTAAAGCCTGACCAGGAATATAAAAAACCTCGCCATATTGCGAAAAAATATTGGAACTAGTTTCTTCAGCAACAATCAAATATTAGAAAAAATAGGATATCATTCATTGTTATTCTGTTAAAGTGTGATGTCATTTCTAAACGGTGCCTTGTTACTATTGGATATTGTGAGTTATTTGTGAGAGTAAAATGTGAAAGGTGTGTCATTGTTTTCTCATTTCTTTCAGGAACTAAGAATGAGTGGATGTGAACTAGAAACTCTCCCTGTAGGTCTACTACGGAGAAAACGGAGGCTCAAACGACTGGACCTCAGTGATAACAAGTTCACGGTCATTCCTTCCGTCCTAAGCGAGGCCGTCAATTTGGTCGCTTTGAACTTTGATAAGAATCCTATCACATCTCTGGATGAGGAGACGTAAGTATCTCTTTATACTTAATCTTTACCTCCTTGGAACAGTGGCTAAGCCGCTCGAGTAAAACCCGGAGGTCGTGGGTTCGATTCCCCCCTGGGTCTGGTTGTTAGTAGGACTTTTTGAAAGTCCGACTGGTAGCTACCACACCACAGCAGCTCTGGCTGTGTTCCTGAAGTATTAATGTGGGAGCCAGTACACTTGTAGTCAAAGGCTCGAAGATCAGATGAGCCTACAGTCTGGCAGCACATTGAGCGACGCTTCCTAGTGAAGCGGCCGCAGTGGCCGCTTACCATCAAGTGGGCTGCGTATCTGTCTGCCAACTGAACTAGTATAAAAAAAACTCCTTGGGAAAAAGCTATTTATTTTTAATTTTTTTAAACTTTATTGCCTAATGGCATTCTATACCATACCAGTCAACAGCAATACACGTTTTTCGACTGATGATGATAAAGTATATTTCTTAACAAGGAAAAAACGCTCCAGGTCTGTTTGACCAAACAGTCTTGATTTTTTCCTAACCGATAGAATACGTAAATATCGCACCCTTAGAATGAAAGTGACCTAACTTAAAATTCGTGTGATTCTCGATTTATCCATAAACTGACCTTAAAAAAGCATAATCTGTAACCCTGTAATGAAAAGTGACCTTATTCTAAGTATAACAGGGTCAGCGCACTCTTCGGTCTCTTTAACTAGTCCCGCTAGCTAAATAGGCTTTTTATGGAACAATTGAGAATTACACAAATTTTGAGTTAGTTCACTTTCATTTTAAGGGTGCGGTCATAATAAATATAAATTTCAAATTTTCAGATCACTATCCAGTCTAGCCAATTTACAAGAACTCTCGATCTGTCGCTGCAACAAGCTCCAGAGAATAGGCCCGTACGCCATGGGGGGTCTGGAGAGCCTGGTCTCTCTGAGCATATGCCACAACCCTAGACTGAGCAAGATAGACGATGATTTCCTGACTTGGATCGATGATCATGACGTTGAGAGGCGGCCGCTTTTGAAAGAGGTAATTTTTTCTTACTTTTCTGAAGGGCTAGGGTCTTAAAACCTGGATGCCTTTACGCAGTGCCAGATATTTTTCCGTGAAATAGAAGTGTGTCAAGCACTTCTGTGTTTTGGGGAAAGGGCACTGAAGCTAGTTTAATTACTGGGTATATGAGACCTAATAACTGTCGTCTCGGTGTAGCGGGCGCAGGGCGGTGCCAGACAGTAACTGCTTAGTTACTGTTTGGCACTGAACTGTCTAAGGGCAGACGTGGCGCTTACCATCAGGTGTACGATCTGCTCGTCTTTTACACAATGCAATAAAAAAAAATATATCCTGAGTAAATAGGTAGTTGGTTTATCGTAAAGATTGGGCGATGACCGGAAACTGGTGTAGAGACAAGTGGACAGACCGCGCGTAACCGGAAACTCGAAGGAGGACATTTTTGTTACTAAAATTCTATTACTTCTAACTTTTCGATTAAGTAATGCTATTCCTGTGTCTATATTTATTTATAGTATACTAATATGTACTAGCGGTCGCCCTCGTGCTTTTATTTCAACTATCCCCCCCTTCCCCAATATTTTCGGGATAAAAAGTATCCAATGTCCTTCTGGTTCTAAGCTACCTCTCCACCAATTTACAGCCAAACCGGTTCATCCGTTCTCGAGTTATAAGTAGTGTAGTTTGACAACCCGGAAGCACTGGAATAATCCCGGAGCAGTGCCATTTGTACCATCAATGGTAATGACTAATGGTACAGGTGGTCCAGCGGGATAATTTGGTATCATTTGTACAATCAATTGTTCTAATGGGATAAATCAGTACCATTTGTACCATCAATGGTACTGACTAATGGTACAGGTGGTCCAGCGGGTAACAAACACCACTTTCTTTTATACCTTCGTTATTTCTATGTTTGTGATGGTGTCTAATTAAACTTGTGTATAATTGCCCACAGCTCTACCTCCACAACAACAACATAACAGAGATAGACTCAGACTTCCTCTTCCGTTGGGATCAGCTCGAGCGAATGGACTTCAGCGAAAACCCCTTCGTCTGCAACTGCACGAGCCAGTGGATGGTGGACGTGCTGGTTCCTTTCATCATTGAGAATAATGGCAGTGCCACTAATATGATGTAAGTACCTACTGTTAGACGAATAATTGGTTCACTCGTGACTCGATTAAGACATCACTATGGTCACCGCGTACGGTGCCTCGCACTAGTCGGAGAGATTTTACTGCTCTTGCAATGTATATTGTCGAATATTGTAAAAGTATATTAAATTGTAATTACCTATCAAGAATTTATTAATGTCCAACACTACTTATTTTTGTATAACCTTCTAATGCAACATGAGGATGATTGTTTCCGACGTTCATTTGTTTTGCCGACATTCATTTTTTTATTCCAAAATGACAATGCAAAAGACTGGGCCCAAAAAAAAAGTTGTGCAGATTTGGGACATAGCCTACGAAGTAGATCCAATAAACACCTTCAACTTTTATTATGGCGTCGAAAAAATTGGTCCTAGGAAAAAAAAATGTTAGTTATGTTAATTATTTATGTTCATATAAAACTAATAAATTATTATGGACGATAACTTTTTCCCCTGGGGCCGATTATGGTGTCATCATAATAAAAGTTGATCGTGTGTGTATGGTCTTTCACATAGAATACATCTCAACTCTGCACATTAACTTAAATTTTTTGGGCCCATTGTTCTTAGCAAGTTTTGCATTGTCATTTGCACATATTAAAATACAAAAATCAAATACAATAGTGGTGGACGGGTCATCGGGAATAAACGTCCGTTATTCTAGCACCCTTACCACAAGCTCTGCAAATAAGCTTAATTTGGGGCTAGATGGCACTGTGTGTTCTTTATGGGTCTTTTTCTTTTTGTCTAAAATAAAATGTATTAAACAGAGTACGACTAACCTACTCATGAAATAATACAAATATTGCCTTGATTTCAGCTGCAAAACTCCTCTAGAAATGAGAGGGCTGTCGTTCGCACTGCTCTACCAGGGTTCCCGGACCCTAACCTGCCCTGTGGCTGAAGATGTGCAGCAAACAGCTTCTGCCCACACTGCCATCATCCTGGGAGTCATGATAGGTTAGTATTAAGGCCTATTAGACCGACAAGTGGGGCTCTACCAGCGTTACCAGTTTTTATTTTTGCCAAGTCGGGACTTTGGTACAGTCAAAAGCACGTCAGACGTAACACTTTGGACTTTGTACCGCTCTTATGTCGGGGGCATAAGCGCTATTATCGAACTGCAAGTGTATACCGTGATGTGCTGTTGACTGTACTTTTTGAGTGAAAATAGCGGGATTCTTCCGTCAAAAGCGGGACATAGTAAAAAAAACGTATTTAATCAAAGGTTTTCAAATATTTATCTTTTTGACTTAAAATTACGTTTACTTGACAATAGATAGCAAAAGTAGCCATGTCAAGTAGCCTCTCTCTCCCACAAACTTATCTTCATTACGCGCGGTACGCGCCTTTCTTTTCTTACACAGCACTCTGCTCGTACGGTCGAGTTCTCCCTGAAAAGCGGGACTGAGCCTGTCCCGCGCGGGACATTTAATTTTGATTTAAAAATCGGGACGTCTGGCAACTCTGGGCTCTACTAAGATTAGAAATGAGAAAGTAACTCTATTTCTGTGACGCTTTTATCCGGGGAGAATGTGATATTTTTTGGGTTGGTTGAGTACCCTTGGGCTCGAGAACTTAAGATTTACTTATTTAAAGAGCTGTGGATTTTGAATTGTGTATTGAAAACATTTATAAAAATACTCACGCTGGTGTTCTACAATTTCGGTTCATTCCCGTACGTCCCACCAAGTTTGTCCCACCAGGGGGACGAACGGGAATGAACCATATTTTTTCACTTCAGCTTCCAAATTATTCCGATAACACATATCACGTTTCATTGTTTGTTCCATTTCTACGTGAAAGAAGAACAATTAGAAACATTGATATGGATTTTTACTACTAAGATAGAATCATTTTACTGCGGGAAAACAACGACTAAAATTCCACGCTGTATAGATAAATATTAGTAAGTTTTTAAATGACAAGGAACTAATGAGAAGAAAAAGTTTCACTAGTTCCGCCGGGACTTTTTTCACCGGAACTAGTGAGAACAATCCTTAATTTTCCTTTCAGGCATATTCGCAACGTTTCCATTGGTGCTTCTAGTGGTACTTGCATGGAAGAGAGGATCCTTCGCCAGATGCAGGAAAAAACTAGGCAACGAACCGGATTCTGAAGATGAGAACGGCGCATTTTGAGCTTTAAACTTAGATCAATTAGGTGTAATTTTGTGTAGGTTGTCATTCGGTCAAAATAGTAGTGTGGTGGTACTTTGTAATGGTAGGTAACTTAAATTGATGAGTGGACATGAAAGTGCAAAAAGATCCATAAATCATCAAAGTTGGATCTAAAGACAAAACTCACTGGAACAAAATCAAATTGATCATTGGATCTACAGATGATAAAAGTTCTTGTTAGAACCAAATCATCAGAAATGGATCTAATGAGAAAAAGTTTTCTCAATGGAATCAAATGGATTTTGATCACTGGCTCTACAGAGAGTAATCGCAATGTATTTAAGTGGACTTAGGGTGACTAAATAAGCCTACACAATCGAGCAGCACGCTAATTTTACTTGGAGAAGTAATAGCCAAAGGAGAATTCAAAACTTGCCATTGTTCTTGGGCCCAAAAAAAATGGCGATGGGTCAGTTGTACCATTGACTAGTACCATTAAGTTAATGTGCAGAGATGAGAGATGTATTCTACGTGAAAGACCACACACACACCATCAACTTTTATTATGATGACACCATAATCAGTCCCAGGGGGGAAAGGTTATCGTTCATAATAATTTATTATTTTTATACGAACATAAATAATTAACATAATAAACATATTTTTTTTTCACTAGGCCCAATTTTGTCGACGCCATAATAAAAGTTAAAGGTGTTTATTGGATCTACCTCGTAGTCTATGTCCCAAATCTGCACAACCTTTTTTTTGGGCCGTCTTTCGCATTGTCCTTTTTATTTATAATTTTGTACAGCTTCCCATGATAGACAAATAGAAATCTAAAACTGTATGCTAGATATAAGTTTATATTCATAATATTTATGAATAAAACACAATTTTTTATTGAAAATGTTTTTATTTTATTTTGGACTAGGTATAACTTTTTTTATTTAGACTTGGCATTGCGCAGTGACTGTAGCGCATCGCTCCCACAGGCTTGTGATGTCATTATGGCTGTGTATTTTTTATCTGTGAAAAGTATAATGTGTTAAAAAAACTGTAATGTTTCGTAGTTGATTTGGGTAAAAAGTTTTAAGAAAATAAAACAAGGCTCAAAGATCAGATGAGTTTACAGTGTGGCAGCACATTGAGCGACGCTTCCTAATGAAGTGTCCAGCAATGGGATAGGCCACAGTGGCATACAATCAAACATTTAAAAAAAATCTGACAATAATTCACTTAGTTCATATATTAATACGATTCCGAAGTAATTAGTACGTGCTTGGTAGCACAGATAAAATGACGTGATATAACATTAATAATACGATCCCGAAGTAGCCCTATAGTGGCACAGATAATATTGAAAAGTTAAGTAAGATTTATATTATAAAACATACTTACGGAAACCAATAACAGCTCTGATAAACGTAGGAGTAAACAATTTTCTTATTTTTTGCCTAAAGCAAGCCAATCTGGAAGAAAAAATTATTTCATATTACAGCCACAGTATTTCTGTGTTCCGGCAGTATTAATGTGGGAGCCAGTACACTTGAAATAAAAGGCTCGAAGATCAGATGAGCCTACAGTCTGGCAGCACATTGAGCGATGCTTCATGGTGAAGTGTCCCTCAATGGAATAGGCCGCAGTTACCGCTTATCATCAGGTGGGCTGCGTGTCTGTCTGCCAACTGATGTGGTATAAAAAAAAGCTTGCCAGCTTTGACATTTGACATTACACAGCGGTTCGCCATGACACCAATGAAAGAGCTTCAGAAGAGATGCTCAGACGATTATAGATTTGTTTAAGAAATTATTCTAAGGCTTCATGTTTATATCAATTGACGTCAATGACGTTCAATATACAACTAGACACCCAATCTCTAAGAAAAAATCATCAAAAAACGTCCGAGCGGCGTTGACACAGATGACATTAACACATTCGTTCAAATTAACACCTTATCTCGTGGCAGTTAGTGTTTAATGTCAATTGTATACAACTAAACGGAAACTCTGCCCAATAGTTGCGTGGGCAGACTTTTGCTTCGGACAGTATTTGAGCGTGAATGGGAGTCTAGTCGTATATTGAACGTCATTGATTGACGTGCTTTAACAGAACTCACTCGCTTTTTGTAGGTCCGGCCATTTTCATGACTTGTGCTCTCATACATCTATAGCTATGAGATCTTTTGAAATGCTTACATCTGAAATTATTAACTAACTTATACTTTTGCACAGGAAAAATAAAGTGTTTTCTATAGAGAATCTGAAGCCAGCGGGAGTAGAGTGGTTGGTTATGCAATGCTGTAATTATACAATTAAATATTATACATTTATTAGATTGACAATTGTCTCCTCACTATCCCATCGTTGCATTTATAAGTTAACAACTTAGGTACGTCCCTTTCACACGGGCAGTCCAGTTTTTTGCAGGATCCCGTTTTCTGCAGGATCCCGTTTGATGGCGAATGTGTATATATGGTAGCGTTCACACGAGCATCCCGCATGCGGGATACTGCAAAAACCCGATCCGGCATTCGGTTTTGTCACTACAAACTGGATCCGTCTTCCAGTAAAAAGCGGGATCCCGTTAGGTCGCACAAATATTTATATAGCAGTGTTCACACGGCTTCCCGCGTGCGGTTTTTTGCGGGATAGTGAAGTGGTGGCAGCCCCCGCCCCGCGCTCGAGTTCACACGGCAGTCCAGTTTTGCAGGACCGGCTTTTTACTGGATCCCGCAAAACTGAGTGAAATTATGGCTGGCACATACGTCATACTTGTGCTGCAGGTGCCACCTTTGGGCACTGGTCTTCCAGGGCTCACGGATTTTTCTCGATTATAGTCTCATTCTTATACTTTATACTGTATGGCTTGGTATTCTAAAACTAATCAGTAATTGTAACAAACAAATTGTAAACAAACATGGCGATGAAAAAGAGTAACTGTCGAGTTTCTTGCCGGTTCTTCTCGGCAGATGACTGCATTCCGATACCGGTGGTAGAGTCACTCTTCATAATACTTGACGATTCATAAATACTTGATACAAGTTTACATGAATAAAGAATATTTTGATTTGATTTTGATTTGATTTTGACTGAACTGCCATGTGAACACACCGTCCAGTTTTGTAGGATACAGTAAAAAGCCGGTCTCGCAAAACTGGATGCCGTGTGAAAGGGGCGTTACGCTCTAAAGTTTGTCCCCAAAATGATGGATTGAGGATACCTTTGAGGATGCTCAACTTTCTCTCGGATTGTTAGCTGTGGTCTGCAAAAAGAAGAATGTCCCATTATTCCAGAAAAAAAAAGGACAAAAAACAAAAAAAAATACAGTCCTACAGTTATATTTTTTTCTTTATTATTATTGTTATATCTACATTCACACGAAAAACTGTATGGCTTAGTATAGATAGATTTATTATCATTGTTGTATAAATTTCTTTGGCGATTAAAAAGAGTAACTGTCGAGTTTCTTGCCGGTTCTTCTCGACAGATGACTGCATTCCGAAGCCGGTGGTAGAGTCACTCTGTAATTGACGATTCATAAATACTTGATACAAATTTACATGAATAAATAATATTTTGATTTTGATTTTGAGTACAACCTCAATAGTTTACATTACGCCTTCTAACGTGTGATTTACTAAGCCTTAGGAGACAGTAATAGCATTGTCAGTTATGTATCTTAAAGTTTATCTGTCAAATGTAAATTTTGCTATCTTATTTTATTCTGTTATACCGTGATCTAAACAAAATAGAGATAACACTTACTGTAATACTGATGACACCTTAGCCATAAGATTCAACCTGAAAAGAAAGATATATTAATAAAAAAAAATGTTTTTATTATTATTTAGACATGTCATCTGTAGTGTTCATTCATACCATCCTAATTTGTATGGAGTTTTCCGTCTGTTGATTGTTGAATATAATCTTTTGATACCGCGATCTGCAAAATAAGAGTATATGTAAATAAGAGGCAAAACCTGGCATTCATTTCATATAAGAGAGAATGGTACAGTCAAAAGCACATCAGACGTAACACTTTGGACTTTGTACCGCTCTTATGTCGGGGGCATAAGTGCTATTATCGAACTGCAAGTGTTTACCGTGATGTGCTGTTGACGGTACAAAAAGCCTTTACATCTTGGTTTTTGGCCCAAAGCTTCAATAGGTTGGGTACCCTTGGGCTCGAGAACTTAAGATTTACTTATTTAATGAGCTGTGGATTTTGAATTATGTATTGAAAACATTAATAAAAATACTCACGCTGGTGTTCTACAATTTCTTCGTGAAAAAGCATTTTCAATTTCTTCAACAGAAAGCTGTAACATTAAAAAGAAATTAACTCACGACGAAGTACAATTTTAAATCGAGTTTGTAAGGGAATTCTATTAGTTCCGCTACTCGCCGCAGTGGCGCTAGTAACATTCCAATATTAATTTCTCGATTCAAATTATTAATTTTCACTTAACGAATCTATTATACTTAATAAGAGATCCCACTGCATTATTCTGCAGGTATCTGTTTTTTTGATGCAACTTATTTTAAATGAATGATAAGGAAGTATGCAATGAATTAATTAGGAATAGGTTGCCTAAAAAAAAATTGCCGCAAGTAAAAAAAAAATTTTTTTTTTATTTTTTATTCGCTAATATATTACTTGTAACTATATGTTTTTTTAATGAATTTTACGACATTTGAAAGGTCACAAATTGAAAAAAATATGGTTGCCAGCTCTCAGTCAGCCGCAACATAGGGTTGCCAGCTGTTAACAGTTATATCAGTTTAAAACACTCACCTGTTTTATTTTTTTCAATTTGTGACATTATTGTCTTTCAAATGTCGTAAAACTCATAAAAAAATATATGGTTGCCTATTATACTAGCCTAGCGAATTAATAATACAAAAAAAATTTTTTTTTACTTGCGGCTAATTTTTTATACGCAATCTATCCCTAATCCATTACATATTTCCTTAACATTCATTTAAAATTTGTTGTATCAAAAAAATAGATACCTGCAGAATTGAGCAGTGGGATCTTAGACCATTAGGTTACTTACCGACTGCTTTTATTATTACTTGATAAAACAGTGATGAGCGAACTCCGGTTCAAAATGTTTCTTTTAACTGAAAGGAAACAAAACTATTTTTACCTACTTAATATCTTTAGGTTTATTGTCTGTTCCAAATATAATCAAAATCAGATTACGCGTGAAAGTGTAACTGATAGACGGACAAGTTAATTGAATAAATAAAATATTGCTATCAGACCAACTAAAAAGTTGTATCGTTAAGAAAGAAAAATAATTGATCAGTTTCAGTTGGTCAGTTTTAGTTGGTCAGAGTGGAAAAACAGGTTAATTTTGCATTTATAATTTAAAGACATAATAAATAGAGGAATTGTGTCAATATGATGTAAGTTGATTTAATACATTACAAAGATGCGTACGTACAGTTATTTTTTGATTATGTCTAAATTATACATAATTTATCTGTGGTCTTAAATAATATAGTTACTCACAAAAGCTAAATGGCATTTTCAATATACTGCCGATTCGTCTGTCTAGCCAATGTCTAAAAATAAAAACAAAATAATAATATAATGGCCATCTAAACACAGTTAAAATAAGTATAGCCTGACCAAAAACCTGCTCTGGAGGCGCCACATTAGCTATGTTTATAGCGACACTTGGTTGCTATGGTTATACTCACAAATAACTTACATATCCAATAGTAACAAGGCACGGTTGACAATTGACATAACACTTTGACAGACAGCAATAATGAATGACATTTTATTGTTTTTTATTTGATTGGCCAACTGAAGAAATTTTTTATTTTAATGGTCGGGCTATAAATAGATGTGATTTTTTTCTACGTTAAGTCACTATGTTTTCCGCAAATACCTTTCATCATCATGCTTCACAGAATACGCTGAATCCAGCCATTCTTCATTCCCATCACCAGAAATATCTGGATAACAACAGTTTAGGTTTTCAAATATTATAAATAGGTATAATAATTGTAAGAGTCGTAGAAGCAAATAAGGTTTTGAACGCAAATTATAAATGGACTAGCGGCCGCCCGCGGTTTCACCCGCGTGGTTCTCGTTCCCGTGGGAATTGATCCAAATCCTTTCTTAGCGGATGCCTACGTCATAACATCTACCTGCATGCCAAATTTCAGCCCGATCCGTCCAGTGGTTTGGGCTGTGCGTTGATAGATATCTATGTCAGTCACTCAATCAGTCAGTCACCTTTGCGTTTTATATACAATATATAGATATAGATTTTTTTAGGAAAATGTCCTCAGGAAACCGTGATCCAATTGTTGTTACGAAGGTCAGAAGGCAGTAGATCTAATGCAATAACTGGACTTGACAAATCTTGGATCATGAAACTAGCGAATCCAAACGCTCAAAAGAACATAGTCATTTACACTAACCTCGCTATATAGAAAAAAAAAACATATCCTACTAATATTATAAATGCGAAAGTCTGGATGTTTGTTTGTTCCTCAATCACGCCTAAACGGCTGAACGGATTGAGTTTGGCACACAATAATATAGTTTTATAACCCGGATTAGGACATAGGCTATAAAATTCCTACGTGAAACGTCTCATTCCCGCGGGAATAACAATTTTGAAACTACTGAACCCATTTGAATAATTCTTTCACTGTTGGAAATGCCGAAAATGAGGGGGGAAGGGGGGATATTTGAAAAAAGAGATTACGCGCGGGTGAAACCGGGGGCGGAAGGCTAGTTTGCAAATATTTTAGTCAAGAATGCAAAATGTTCTCTATTCATATCTGATAAATGGCAATACAGTATTTGGAATTACCTGATTCTTGATGAAGTCCCGTAAAACTGTAAGATGTAGCCACTTTGTCCATAGACCTGAAATGATTCGAATTTTCAAAAAGCAAAATTTAACAGCCTATTTTAAAATCAATGCCAGTAGGGGTAAAACAAAAACTATAGAAAAAGAAAAGTAATTATTAACGAAATTCTATTAGTTCCGCTGCTCGCCGCAGTGGCGCTTCTGAAATTTCATTTCTGGATTCTAATTATTATTGAAAATGAAATGAAAATATTTATTTACCAACATACGATAACATACAATTACAAAAAAGACAGTCTCACACTAGGCAGGCCTGTTTCGTGAGGGTCAATTCAGTAAAAAATTACCAAGTATTGCGGCTATGAGAAAATTACTTTTCACTTTTCGTTTTTGTCCTTACTAGGTCTACTCAGCTGCCACTAAAGATAGTTTAGTTAAACACACCCTAAGTACATTCTAAGAATACTTACTCAGACTTTATAATCACTGGAACTTCTGAACGTTTTCGCAAAGCCATATGAGCGATTTCAGTCGACGCTCCAAGCTCTGTAGATAATAAAAATGAGGGTTTTAAAAATTGAAAAATCTACTAGAGAGCCCGACGTAGCCATAAGGTCGAACTATAACCTGATTATAGACCGACAAACTTATCTGTTCCGTTGGCCAAAATTGGAACTACGTGAAATGCAATAAAAAAACGATTTAAAATGACAGTTTTAAATCGATAGTAGCGACGCCGCCACCGGAACAGATAAGTTTGTCGGTCTATAGTATATTTTGACGGGAGACGTAAAACTGTCTATCATAAATGTCAAAATGAACCAATCACGTTTTGGTTGGACTTTATGGCTACGTAGCGCCATCTAGCGGATGATTTTATTCAGAAACTTCCTCTTTGAGTTCTACATTAATTTTATAACGCCTCCTTGGTTTAGTGGTTTAAGGGCCGGTATTTCAATGTAACCTTATCTTATTGCTTAAGTTAAGTATTACATTAAAGATAAGTATTACTTTTGACAGGTAAAAGTGTATTACTTTAGGTGCCGCTTAACTTTAATCCTATAATGAAATACACTTAAGTCATGCTTATTATCAATCCCGGATTATTTCAAGATAAGTATATATTGAAATACCGGCCCTTAGTACTTGACGTGATTTCGGGATTTTCAAAATGTCACCAGGAGAATACGGTAATGTACCATACATTTTAATATTAACTGCTTGGAAACGTAGCCGGCGAAGTCGCCATAGCGTCTAAGAAGAGCCCACACACTTGAAATCAGATGCTCGAAGATCAGATGAGTCTACAGTCTGGCAGCACATTGAGCGACGCTTCCTGGTGAAGCGTCCCTCAGGCGCATCAGGTGGCCTGCGTGCCTGTCTGCCAGCTGACCCAGTATAAAAAAAGAGCCCTGCCACGCCTGGAAGCCCTGGAAATGTCGTCAGCTACCTTAACCAAGCAGATATTATTGAAATGTGTGTAACTTAACTCACTTGGTGACGGTTTGGCCACGTAGTCAATTGTCACATTTCCCTATTATCTGAAAGTAGCCAGTGACGTCCCCCTGGCGTTTTAATGAAGCAGTGCTCTTACACTCAGTTGCAGAAACGTCCATTAAAGTTAATGTGTCATTAAAGCTATTGCTGTCACCTTTTGTTTCATGACAACGAAAATTGACAGCATTAGATTAAATGAAGCATTAACTTTAATAGAGCTTTCTGCAACAGGGTGTTAGAGACTTAAAAACTGGTTTAATATTTACCAGCTATCCTCAGATCACTGCAGATGATGGTTTTATTCTGCAAATAGAAAAAATCACTTAAAATCAAAGGCTCGAAGATCAGAGGAGCCTACAATGTGGCAACACATTGAGCGACGCTTCTTGGTGAAGTGTCCCTCAATGGAATAGGCCACAGTCAGCAGGCCGCTTGCCATCAGGTGGGATGCGCTTCTGTCTGCCGACTGAAAAAATATATGAAAATTATTCACAAGTTGTTGACTGTATCCGTGACATAAACAAACTATAAATCCAATTATGTGTGTGTATATTTAATTTATTTATTGATGAAACGAGAACTTACAAATCGACTATCTCCTTTCTCTTTTGGTGATGACTTTACCACGGGTTTAGATCTGAAATACAATAACCAGTAGGGTTAACACCGAAGTATAAAGACATGAAAAACGATGCAGAAGTATTTCAGCGCTTTAACAGCGCCAATGCGGTGAGTAGCGAAACTAATAGAATTCCCTTACAAATTACCTACTCGATACGAATTTTTCGATAATTGTCCATGCCTATCTTCCAAAAATTATCCATCATCATCATCATTTCAGCCAAACGACGTCCACTGCTGGACATAGGCCTCCCCCAATGATCTCCAAACCGATCGGTCCTGCGCCACCCACATCCAGTGGGTGGTGGATATTATCCATAAATAGTAATAAAATAAATTATTCATTTACCACACATCAAAACATCGTGTGGAAACGTGCACAGTCGAATGGTTGTGAAGCCATGATCTAATGGGGGCTATCGTTTTAGTTCTCACCAGTTGGCGCCACCGTCGCATGAGGTCCAGAAAATAACTTAAATATCGAGTAGTAACCAATATATTTCCTTTAAATTACATTAGGGTACTGTAAAAGATTATCAACACTGTTCAAGTCACAAATAAATCAGCGCAGCGGGCTAATACAGAGTCAAATGACATTACAGACCTCACGCTACTAGTGTAAATTATCAATTAGTGTGAATTATCCACTAGATGTGTGCACTAGCACACATCTAGTGGATAATTCACACGCGGTAGCCCCCATTGGTCTGGCTCCCCTGTCAAGGGTTACGGAGGTCAGATGGCAGTCGCTGCAATGTAATAACTGGACTTACCAAATCCTAGGTCATCGGTACACCTTGTAGGCCTCTCACATGATGGATGGATGATCTCATAAAGATCGTCGGAATCCACTGGATGCGGTTGGCTCTGGACCGATAAAGATACTTAGGGGAGGCCTGTGTCCAGCAGTGGACGTTTTTTGGCTGATGACGATGATGACGGCTCAGACGTCTTTCAACTCATAATGAAGATGATATCACTTAAGTCACTCACCTTGGTTTTATGTCACTGACAACAGGACAGTTCATCTGTCGAAGTAACTGTTGCGTTACTTCAGTGGTCATTCCCATTTCTGAAAGCAATTAAATGATGTAGAACAACGGCGACGGTAACCGTGTACCATCAGACGGGGTGGAAGCTTTAGAGTTCACCTCGTGGTATTAAAAAACCATATTAGGTTTGTTTTGACAGTCTCATTGAAGGTTGCCTTTCAACTAAATAAAAATAATGTTTTTTTTTATTGCAATGTGTAACAAGACGAGCAGATCGTACACCTGATGGTAAGCGCCACGTCTGCCCTTAGACAGTTCAGTGCCAAACAGTAACTAAGCAGTTACTGTCTGGCACCGCCCTGCGCCCGCTACACCGAGACGACATCGCGACAGTTAAGTATTAGGTCTCATATACCCATTAATTTCACTAGCTTCAGTGCCCTTTCCCCGAAACACAGAAGTGCTTGACACACTTCTATTTCACGGAAAAATATCTAGCACTGCGGTGGTACCCACCTAGACGGTCCAGTACAGGAACCTACTACCTGGTAAAATGAATGCTAAATTTTTTGTTAATTTAAGAAAAAAATAAGACAGCGACATTGTATGATAGATTAAATATGATCACGAATTTAGGTGAAACTGTTGGCGGTGAAACTGATCACAAATATGTTTAATAATTAAAAGGTAGATAATACTGACCTGTACTATTCTTTTTAAGATCATTTGATTTCTGAAAGCAAACATTTTATTTTAAAAACATGTTCAGTCAATATTTATAAAAAAAGGTTTTTTTGACTCACATCTTCATAAACTTCTTTGCCGATCTGCAGAGCTAATTCGGTTGATAATGCAAGAGCGTCACTGAAAAAATTTTAAAATAAAAAAAATATCCTTGCACATTCTTCACAGAGGTATTCCTCGAAGCGCAACCATTTTTAAGCGCAACAAATTAAGCGCAACTAAACTATTCCTTAAAGCGCAACAAATGATAGTGGGTACTATGGGTGCCAGACAACAGATAAAAATTACAGATTTTTATTTGTCAATACATAATTATTATGTAATTAATTTATGGGAAGTAAAACAAGATAGCGGCCGATACCTGACCCTGCAGTTGTTTCTCTGGTTGTAGTGACTGCTCTCGGAGTCTGTGGAGGCGGCGAGCCGTGCCAACTCTAGCACTCCGTTTGTGACGGGTTTGGCGGTCTCTTTCCTTCTTTCCTGTAAGGCCATAGCAGAATAAATCTCAATGAGCAAGTGGCCTAACTATATCAGTATATTAAAAAGCGATAGGTCACTCACTCACTGATCACAAAATCCCAGAAAAGACAAGTGCCCTAGTATCAAAAGGGGGGTTCTCAAATTTTGCATTGGGGTTCTTTTTATGACGTAAATAGGTGCTCCCTAAGACGGGATTTGTGGTATTCGACTTAAAAGGGTGTGTTTTTTTGGTTGATAGTTTTACTGATACCTATAGGTAGGTATAGTTGTAATAATAGATTATTTAAAAAAGATTCTAATTTTTTTACATTTTTCTATGGGCAATAGTATATCACTTATCATCAGATGTCACACACCATAGTTTACCTCTTTCTTTTATAAAAAAATACACAAGTTTTTACTTGATGACTTTTCCGTTCCCGCCTCCTGCCCTTGCGTCGCGCGCTCTTACTCCTGTGCCCGTTCTTCGACTTCCTGGCCGTGGAGCAGCCCTGGAATATCCGCTGGGAACAGCTACAGCAGAATATCACGCCCTGGAACACCTCTGCATTCTGGAGATCAGTCTCGCTGCACACATCTGGAAGTAGCGACATCTGTTGACGAGCGGATGACAACTAAACGTATCGTAGTTTTGCTACTTGACAATAGATGGCGTTGTCTTAGCCCGTAAACAAATATTTTTAAACATTATTTACATCACATCTAGCCCGTATATAAGCGCTTGTACCACAGATAACTTCAAATAAAACAAAATTACTTGATTGCTTCCTTCGTGGAATAAAAAATGCTACGTTAGTTTTTAAGGGCAAAATTGAACTAGTCTATTAGGAACCAATAACGATACTAACAGCACTTGTGGCACTTCTTATGGTAGCTGAAACCTTCCTTCACGGTGACTGCATCTTCTTTGAACAGCTGTTCCTGACAGTGTTGACACACCACGCAACTAAAAACATGGGTCTAGTGACTATTTCAGAGCAGTACTGGCTACCCACCCCCACAAAAATCTGCCGCCATAACCGCTCTGGCTGTGTTCCGGCAATATTAATGTGGGAGCCAGTACACTTGAAGATTAGGAGCCTAAAATATCACAGCATATTGAGCGCTGTTTCCTGTCTAAATATCCTTCAGTGGAATAGGCCTCAGTGCCGCTTACCATCAGATGTGTCCGTCAAACGATCTAGTTCAAAACAATGTTTTTTTTTATATAAATCGTCCAGTTTTAATGTGATTATATACACCGCCGGCTTCGGTATGCTGTTTTTATCGAGTAAAATCCGGCAAACTTTCTTTATCTTAGGTCAGTTGGCAGACAGGCACGCAGCCCACCTGATGATAAGCGGCCACTGCGGCCTATTCCATTGAGGAACGCTTCTCCTGGAAGCGTCGCTCAATGTGCTGCCAGTCTGTAGACGTGATCTTCGAACCTCTGATTTCAAGTGTACTGGCTCCGCTCCCATTCATATAGAAAGAAACTTGACATTTCCTCTTTTCAATCGCCAAAGTTAAAAATACGAAGAAATACTCACGCCATTGTTATTAATATTTTTTTGGTATTTCTCTACATTTTATTGTAAAAGATTGAAGATTCACTTTATTACATCTGTTTTTGACAATTTTTCAATACATTTTGATGTTTAGTAGCGTAGTTTTATTTCTAATTTTTTATGTCATCTTACCATTGCTTAAACCACAAAGTTTTCAATTAACATTATTTTTAATACTTACGTGAGTATGATGTAGTTATTTTAGAAAAAAATGGAGGTACGATTGGGAGAAGAAATTAATCAAACGAAGGCACTGACCTCTATAATAAGTACGTCTACGTCTAGTAAGTAGTACGTCCGTACGTACGTCTAGTATTAGTACTACGTCTTGTATAATAAGAGGTCAGATAACGAAGGGCAATACATTGCTACTACTCTACCTCTGTGTTAAGGCCAGCCTTTTTCTACAGACAGGAATTATCTGAAGATCCCTAATGGCTGAGAAAATTACTACCTGGCCTCGTGAAAAATTGGTGGGACAAAGGGTTTATTGGGGGAATTGAATAAAATATTAATTTTTTATTCCCGTTCGTTCTATGCGATCGTCCCACCACCAAGTTCAGTGGGACGAACGGGCAGTGAAAATTAGCATTCCCGTTCGTTCCACTAAATTAAGGACAAAGTGGTTGACAAAATACCCGTTCGTCCCACCAGTGGGAGTGGGGAATGAACCAGCCAAAATAGAGTCTCCTTCTGTGCTTGGCGTTTTCCAATAGTTTAGGAACTATGAAAACGTAAAAAGAAATTCGATTTGAATAATTTTTCTTGGTTTTTTTTCTTATTAGTTACTAGCGGCCACCCGCGGTTTCACCCGCGTGGTTCCCGTTCCCGTGGGAGTTGATCAAAATCCTTTCTTAGCGGATGCCTACGTCATAACATCTACCTGCATGCCAAAGGACAATGCTCAAAATAAACCCAAGCTGGAATCAAATGAAAAGTATCTCCAATTATGGTAATAATATGTAATTAAATATTCCATAGGGGGCATCATCGAAATCAATGGCGGTATGTGTGAAATTGCTATTCAGATTTTTCAGGGGTCACATAAAGTATCAGTTAAAGGGAGCAGTAAAAAGATACAGTTGCGGTTTAAAAGTGTATAAAATGGCTATATATAACGTAATTATATTATATAATTGCATATGACTAATTATTATTATTCAATATAATAAAGCGTAACAGTTTGTTTGTTTTTGAAAACGCGCCAATCTCAGGAACTACTAGACCGATTTTAAAATTCTTTCACCAATGGAAAGCTACATATTTACTGAATATGGGCCAAAAAAAAATTGTTTTTAAATAAAAAATATAGATAAAAGTAAAAAATATATTTTTAGCACGTATTCAGGAACAATGTAGCTTCCCATTGGTGAAAGAATTTTTAAAATCGGTCTTGTAGTTCCTGAGATTAGCGCGTTTACAAAAACAAACAGTTACGCTTTATTATATTGAATAATAATAATTAGTTATATGCAATTATACAATATAATTACGTTACATATAGCCATTTTATACACTTTTAAACCGCAACTGTATCTGTTTACTGCTCCCTTTAACTGATACTTTATGTGACCCATGAAAAATCTGAATAGCAATTTCACACATACCGTCATTGATTTCGATGATGCCCCCTATGGAATATTTAATTACATATTATTACCAATAATTGGAGATACTTTTCATTTGATTCCAGCCTGGTTTTTTTTTCATATTAGATGAGCATTGTCTTTTCAGCCCGATCCGTCCAGTGGTTTGGGCTGTGCGTTGATAGATATATATAGTCAGTCAGTCAGTCAGTCACCTTTGACTCGCCGCAATGGCTCTTATAGTTTTGAATACTAATAATTACTCGACTCAAAGTGCCTTCTTCCACAATTCTATTAGATTTTTTTAATTTAAACCTTCCATCCGAACTTCTTTCTTTTTGAAGTCGGTTAAAATAGGATAAAATCATAAATAAAACACAGTTTATAATAGTGTAGAATTTTCAGTCAATTTATAAAAAAAAACCAAATTTACAAAAAACCGACAACCATTTTATATAAATTTCAAACATAAAACTATGTTCAAATAAAGCTAGATATAGGTATGTAGTAAAAAAGTACAAAATAGGAAACTAAAAGCTGTTTCACACTTAGTCGGATCGCATCGCATCACGAAACAATACATTTGTAGAAAAATGTAATGAACTCGAATTATTTTATTAGAGCACAAAATCATAAAATTTTTACCTCTCCTTATAATAAAGTTAATATTTCAGATGTTTAAACTGCCAAATTATAAATATAATTCACACTGTCGCAACACTGTCTTGTAATTAAATTTTGATAACACCATTTTTTTTAGTGGTAAGCGGCTACTGCGGTCTATTCCATTGAGGGACACTTTACCAGGAAGTGTCGCTAGTTCAGTGGGTAGTGGACGCTATTTTAGTCTCGAGTCCCACACACGGCCGTGGGTCTAGCTAGCCTGCGGTTATGGTGCATAAACGCTTTCTCCTCCGAAAAAAAAAAAAGAAAGCGTCGCTCAATGTGCTGCCATACTGTAGTATCTGATCTTCGAGCCTTTGATTTCAACTGTCTCTGACATATAACAAACATAACTGACGATAACAAACTTTATACTATTTTTAAAGCAGCTATACTACGATGCGAGACGGCTAAGTGTAAAGAGCCCTTAACAGTTGCATTACTGGCCGCTGAAATGCGAATATATTTAAACGTAAATTAACATTAATTATATTAACTTTATTAACTTATTATTCTTTACCTTAAAATAAAAGTAAAATTGTTTTTAATAATTATCGATTGTAAAAAACCTGATTTGAGCAATTGTATAACATAATAACAGTTGATTTATTACTATAGTACTCGAATTCTAATAGATTTGTTAGGAGTGTTTTGATTGTATTTTATAATTATAAATAATTTTGCAAGGGCCTCGGCAAGGGGGGGCAGGGGGGAGATCCCCCTAGAGATCAAATGTAGCTAGCCCACTGATCTCCATAGACAACTGGATAGGCGATTGGTACCAAATATTTGATCCGATTTGAAAATCGCCATGTTGGCGCTGAGTTAGTGTACTTGGAACTTATAATAGTGCTGACTTTCGCAGATAAACTTCGATAATGCTGTCATTGTCAATGTCAATGGCTGTCCATTTGAAGCGATTTGAAGTCATTTTAGTTCCCAGTACACTATTGGGGGCGCTTCAAATCGACAGAAAAATTATCTGTCATTTTAATGTCTATAGCCACTCCAGCGTAATACGCCGTATTATAATGGACCTCAGTGAGCTAGTCGCAAGGCGGTAACGCTTCATGCTCTCAGCGTTCATATTTTTCTTCTACATAATATTGCCCCATTGCCCCTCCCCCTTAATCATAAGCTGGCGACGCCCTTGTAATGTTGTGAATATTTCAATGCCCGAAATAGCTTTTGCTATAAAGCGATGTCACATTGTCTTAGTACCCTGTTAAGGGTTACGGAGGTCAGACAACAGTCGCTTCAACGTAATAACTGGATTTGCCAAATCCTGGATCATATACTAGAACTCAAATAATGGATCTAAATAATAAAAAAAAGGTTTATCATATAAAATAAAAAAACTATAAAATATTAGGTACATACTTGATTTTAACGAAATTCGAATTGAGATCAAACACATTTAATAAAATTAGAGAGAGATAGGAATAACCAATCCGAGATCAATAAATTTTTTCACACTTTTTTTTATCAAAAAAATAATTATTATTTAGTCTAAAAAAATAGCACCCTGTATTTTACTTGCTATTTCTTGACAATATTTTTATAGGAATCTTAAAATTAAATAATTTCTAATATAATGTCAAAAATACTGGCCCCAAATTACTGTTTGTCAACTTTTAAGTCTTAATTAATTATTTTTTTATATATTTTCTATACTTATACAATTATATAAAAACTATTTATCACTTATATATATAAACATCTGAAAACAAAACAAATCTAATATCTATAGAACACTTCAAAATTTACAAATAAAATCTGATTTTATACTAATTATACATTTAAAAATAGTATAGGAATATTTTTTATACTAATATTGCCACAATCGCCCTGTAGTATAAGTTTTTTTATATTAAATTGTGGAACATACTTTTGAGCATATATACTTAATTTAAAGTATAACTAATGTACCTCCTATAAAAATCTAAAAAGAATATAACTAAAAACTATACTATTAAGTACAAAATTGTACTGGTGGTCATAATTATCATTTCAGGCGAAAGACGTCTACTGCTGGACATAGGCCTCCCCCAAGGATCTCCAAACCGATCGGTCCTGCGCCACCCGCATCCAGTAGATTCCCGCGATCTTTATGAGATCATCGGTCCACCTTGTGGGAGGCCTACCATGGCTGCGTTTCCCGGTACGTGGCCACCATTTGAGGACCTTTCCTCCCTAACAGCCTTCATACCCTACCCACTATATTATTAAGAAAATGAAATTTATTTTTCATAATAAAATATTATGTATATATCTCCATTCAAAGTTTGCTTAGCTGCTAACATCAGGTAAGCGACCACTGTGGCCTATTGAGGGACACTTTACTAGGAAGCGTCGCTCAATGTGCTGCCATACTGTAGGCTCATCTGATCTTCGACCCTTTGATTTCAACTGGCTCCCAAATTAATATTGCCGGAACACAGCAAAAGCTGTTATGGCGGCTGATTTCACTTGCGGTGGTAGCTAGCCTGCCACCAACCAGATACATTTCTTTTAAAATTGGTATCTACTGATTTAATCATCACGATAGATCATAAACTTAAAGAAAGAAATTAAAAATATAACATAACTGCCCGAACCGGGATTTAAACTCGGGGCGTGGTCCTTTATTCAATAGACCTAGGAGAAGCTTATTATGAAAAAATAAATTTCATTCATTTTTTTAAGTACAAAAATACTTAATTATATTTATCACACTAAACTTAATTATTTAAAAAATAAATGTTGAAAATTACTGGCCTTAAGTTAAAATAATGCCACAGTGGTATTTTATTGTCACTAGGTTTATACTTATATAATTTAGAAAATAAAATTATGAATTATACAACTAATACTTTTATTATACAACTAAATGGGCAGACAGACACGCAGCCCAGATGGTAAGCGGCCACTGCGGCCTATTCCATTGAGGGACACTTTGCGAAGCATCGCTCCATGTGCTGCCGCCTGCCACTGTAGGCTCATTTTATTTTTGAGCCCTTTATTTCAATTAGGTAGGTATATCTTGATGGTTATTATATATAAGTCATGATTATGATTAGTTAACGTTTTGAATAAAATTATGTGTGTGTATGTAAAGCCGGCAACCTTTTTTTGTATAAAATGTGAAAAATACACATAAACAATACTTTTTTTTTCTAAAACATGATTCTTTACACACGTAACACGTTTGTTTATAGTTATTTTACGTGTTTTCTATCGTGCACCGGCAAAACATTGTTGACACAAAAATGTGTTATATTTTTTGAATATTTGTTGAATGTTTTTGTTAATTGTATAGTGCAATTAACAAAGTGCAAAAATTCTAACAATTCTGACGATTCGGACGACTCCGATTCGGAATTATGTCCATACACAGACACACCCCCACAATGGACATAAATAACACAATGGTGGAGTTAAAGGGACAGAGTGGAAGTGTATAGGAGGAGTCATAGGGACGGAGAAGGGCTGTACGGGTGGAGTTAAAGGGAAATGGGGAGGTGTATGGATGAAGTTAGAGGGAGACAGTGGGGGTGTATAGGTGGAGTTATAGGGACACAGTGGGGGTGTATAGGTGGAGCTAAAAGGACAGTGTGAAAGGAGAAATAGAGACGTAGAAGGGCTGTACGGGTGGAGTTATAGGGACACAGTGGGGGTGTATGGGTGGAGTTTCTCCTCCGGAAGAAAAAAAAAAAAACAAAAAAAAAAAAGGGATATAGTGGGGGTATTGGATGGAGTTTCAGGGTCAGAGTGGGGGTGTATGGGCGGAGTCATAGGGACACAGTAGGGGTGTATGGATGGAGTTATGGGGACAGAGTGGGGGTGTATGAGTAGAGTTATAGGGACACAGTGGGGGTGTATGGGTGAATTTATAGGGACACAGTGGAGGTATTGGGGGGTAACTTGTAGAGTCTTAGTGTCGTCTCATATGCAATCCAAGGTGGTCAGATCTTGCGAATGACCGTCTACATAGCGGGCATGTGAAAGGCCTATGGCCTGTATGCTTGCGTGTGTGTCGCGTCAGCTCGTCAGATCTTGCAAAGCGCCAGGAACAGCCGGCCCAGGCGCAAGAGTATGGTTTTTCACCTGTTGAAAATAAATATCACTGAATAAAAAAGTAAAGTGTGAGCTTATTTAATATTCTAATGCAGGGCAAAGGCCTCCATCATTGTCTTTGAACGAAAAAAAATACACTAATAAGTAAAAAAAAAAATATATCTCCACTAATAATATAAAGAGGAAAGATAAGATCTCCACTAATATTATAAAGAGGAAGAAATAAATATAAATATCTTTGGACATAATTCATACAGCACCAACTAGCCCAAAACTTAAGCCAGTACTAAGGTGCCAGACAACGGATAAACTTTACCTTAAACTAAAATAAAAACGTAAAGTATCAGCCTATGTAATGTGCACGCCCCACAGAGCCATTCAACTTTAAAATCAAATATTACAATACTAACACAATCAAGCTTGCCAAATGAGTCTTGTTTAATATCATCAATTCGGGTATCACACAGTCGACTTAGGAACCTCCTATTTTCACAGTCAGTAAATAAAGTACCTATTTCAACTTACCAGTATGAGTTCTCTTATGAGCCTTCAAATGCGAGCTCTTCGTATATCCTTTATGGCAACCCGCCACATCACATTTATGAAGCCGCCTTCTATTCCCATCATCAGTTCCATCATCTTCCTTAACTGTCTTCGTCAACGCCCTAGCATCTGTCAAATTCGAATCTTTAGCTGCCTTTGTAAACACCCTACCATCTGTCACATTTAAATCTCTAGCTGTCTTTGTAAACGCTCTCGCTTGCGTCACTTCCTCTTTATTCTTCGTAAATAAGTCTTCTCTTGGCATTTTGAATTTTCTCTGCGTTAATTGGTTTAGGGAACCAGTTAGTGCGTTCTGTAGAGCTGTGTTGAGAAGGAAGTTCTTTATTTCGACGTCTGTGGTTGGTTTTGGGAGGGAAAACGGTAATATTGGCGGGAGGAACGTCTTTGACAGTTCTGACGTTAGGTGATGCGTTTGCGGGGTTAGTTCGGGTGAGATCGTTGTCGTCGGTGGTTTTATCCTGGAAAAAAATAATTGTACATTAGATTAAAATAGTAGACAGTTATTAACCCTAACTGTTAACCAACAAAATATTTGCGTCACTTACGAGAAAAAATGGTGGAAGACAAATGATAAAAGTATATACCTATTTAATCTTAATGAATACATATCACGTTTTCATAACAAATTAGTATTGAATTCGTATTTCTTATTGTAAGAACTTTATTGATACAAAAGTTTCATAAATAATTAAACTCCATAAAACGTAACATGATTAGAATGACAGCTGTCAAAGTGTTGTGGCTCTCTCGCTCGCTCTAAATAAACCTATATCGATGTGTCTCATCTCTAAGATTTTATTTTTTTTGTAGAGCGAGACACATCGTTAGAGGTTTATTGAGAGCGAGCGAGAGAGCCACAACACTTTGACAGCTGTCATTCTAATCATGTTACGTTTTAAGGAGTATATGGTATGGCTTTTTCAGAGTCCGACTGACTAGCTACCATCCCCACAGGTGAAATCTGCCGCCATAACAAGTCTGGTTGTCTTCGGCTATTTTAATGTGGGGAGGGAGCCAGACAGCCAGTACACTTGAAATCAGAGGCTCGAAGATCAGATGAGTCTGCATTCTGGCAGCACATTGAGGGACGCTTTCAGGCTAAGTGTCCCTCAGTGGAATAGGCCTATTAGGACACTTACTTGTTTAAGTACTGCTTCGGTTTCCTCGCACTCCTGAGGTCGGGACCCACTTTGATTTTAGGCACTTGATGGTTTGACCTGGAATGAGAAAATTTATTTTTTTGTGAGTGACAGTGCCGGAAGCCAGTACCCTCACCCCCATTCCCTATCATGAGGAAGCCCTTCAGTTTCCCTCTCCTTCCATATTTTTGACAAAATTAATAAGACTGGTTTTAGAGTCACGCTGACAAGCAGGCCATCAGCGCGCGTATCAGGAAGTATCGCTGTTCTTGTAAGATAGTGACGATTGGAACTGCAAAGAAAACCGGCAGTGTACAGTATAATGCTACGCGCGCACGTCAGCGTGACTCTAAAACCAGCCTAAGTCATACTTACTCAAATAATAGCGTATGTCTTGGATCTATTTCTCTGGGTAACTTGGATGATGTGGGAATGGCGGCGCCTGTAACAGAAAAAAAAAACTAATATATTAATTATCCATTTTTTTCACATGCCTATGTAATATGTATTTGAAAGAGGATATATTCGTTTGGGTCCGGCCGTTATGCCCCCATTCCGGGTTGCCCCCGGCCGGTATGCCCCCCAATTTAAAGAAAATTTGTTCCAGTTTGCTGTTAAACCGTGGGGGCATACCGGCCGGGGGCAACCCGGAATGGGGGCATAACGGCCGGACCCATTCGTTTGACATTGACTGTTTGTTTGTTTGTATTGAATTGGCTCCGAAACTACTGAACCGATTTGTATAATCCTTTCACTGTTGGAAAGCTACACTATCCCCGGGTGACATAGGGTACTTTTGATCCCGGAAATGTAGGGGGAAGGGAGGATAATTAATAAAAGAAATTATGCGCAGTTATAACCGCGCAGCTAGTACTTTTATTTATTCAATCAAGAACTCTAATAATACATAAAATGTCCTAGGCAGTTGGTGATTCGTTAGTAGCCATTTGGTCTAGGTGCGTGAGAAATACGCGTCGCCCTAGTTTTAGTACTTTCTAAGGCGATTGATTTTAAGGTCCGAATACAGTTTATTATGATAACAGTAAGGCATCGGTGAGCTTTACTTAGTAAATAGTACAGGATCCTACTGCTCGAATCTGCGTATCTGTTTTTTTGAAACCTGCAGAATCGAGCAGTGGGATCTTAGACTAAAAAACGTTTTATCCCACGAACGCGGATGAGCCATTTTTTTAATGTCAGAAGCGGCAAACGAGCCATCTGTTCGCCTGATGGTAAGCAATTACCGCCGCCCATAGACATCTGCAACACCAGAGGGATCGCTGATACCTACTTTGCTGGCCTTTTAAGGTGCCTCCGGCACTCTCACAAACCAGACGAAACACAACAGTAGTCACTATTATTTCACGCTGGTGATATGTGAGAGGGATGTACTTTCCCGGACGAGCCGGCCCATTCGTACTGTAAAACAGGATGGCTCTACCACTACTAAAGTAGTAGGCAGACGCAGCCCACCTGATGGTAAACGGCCACTGCGGCCTATTCCATTGAGGGACTTTTAACCAGGAGGAGTCGCTCAATTTGCTGCCAGACTGTACTCTTCTGCCCCCCTAGACAAGCGGCATTTATGACGTTCGTTATAGCTCAATTATTTGCGATGGCGAATGTCAAATCCCATACTTTCAACACGTGACTTTTCTATGGCATCTGTCAAATCCATACAAATTGGACGAAGCCAGCTATGAAGCGATGGGATTCACTGGAGGGTAGGCGATGGGTCCACGCGTCTTTTTGTTTTTAATCTTTTTATTTGTGATCTAGTGCAGTTTGGTGTTGAAAAGTGGTGTGATTTTCATTCAGTAAAGTGTAACGAAGTGTCATAAATAAGAAAATTGAAACAAATTGACTGAATGGACGGGTATTGCGTGTAGTGTGTCTCATCGGCTGATGAGAAGCTCTTACCGCAATGGCGTCCATTCCCCCGTGACCTTGAGAGTATCCTCCAGTGTTTCCATGAAGCGTTAAAACATCTTAACACCAATGTTTTAACGCAATAAGAAACTCCCATAATCACTTGACATTGGCAGAATCACCGCGCCGCAAACAGGCACGGGATAGTACATATAAAAAATAAAGAGTCCATTTAAAAAAAAAAAAATGAATCGATGTCATCTTGTCTAAGCCCCCTGGTGAACGAGTCTTTGATTTCAAGACTAGTCTTTACATAGACTCCTCTGATATTTGATTTCAATCCTATATCAAGGTTTATACCTTTTATATTTACCTTACTGTTATGAATTTAACTGTGCCTCAGAGAGGTCTATTCATTATGGCGTGTACATATTGTTAGTATCAAATACGGTTTTAGTACTAAAGAATGATTCATACCCACATATAACTTTAGGCCTCGCCAATAGACAGATTTGGATAGATACACACACAGTTCCATAGAAAATAGATAAATAATTTAATGACAATTTAGGTGAAAGTGAAATACCGATAATGAATGCAACCCGGCCAATTTTACGGCATGCTCTATCAAGATCGGCCGCCTTGGCCCAAACCTCGCATTAATTCTGCTAAACGACTGTTTGACACAGGGACGAACTTCGTCACTAATTTACACGCCTTTGGGAAATAGTTCCATCAGTTGACGTTCTGATGCGATATCAGCTAGATTTTTTTTTTGAAGTCTTTATCCCAGTCAAACCAGGGTACGCTGACACCATGATTTCTTGAGAAGAGGACTTAACTCTCCCAGTTTCGCCTCTTCAGCCAGAATAGACGAACCACTGCTCGCCTCGTGGCTATCGACTGACCCATGCTCAGTCAGATTTCACCTGTGGGGATGGTAGCGGTAGAATGGAATCGAATCCACTGTTTATCCAATGTTCCACCGGGACGGTTTTGATGCCAATTTAGGTGAAAGTGAAATACCGATAATGAATGCAACTCGGCCAATTTTACGGCATGCTCCATCAAGATCGGCCTCCTCGGCCCAAACGTCGCATTAATTCTGCCGAACGACGGGGTTATTACCGAGTCCGTGTTGACACAGGGACGGACTGAGTCACTTATTTACACGCTTGTGGAATAGTTTCATCAGTTGATTTCAGAATGTGAGGTGAACTTAATTTTCACGCCTCTCCGAGAGCTTTGTTCTTACATAGTAGGCACCATTGGTTTTTGAGAGAAATGCGTTGATACACCATATCAGCAGGAAGCGAGACCACTAAATTCCACCAGTTTCCTCTTCTCATTTCTCGTCTAAGAAGCGACTGCTATCTGACCTCTCTAACCCTAGACAGGTGGAATACACCGATCGAGTCATGGCTGCATCACCACGAAACGTAATAAATGGAAATCGAGCAATTTTAACCATAAACGGCACTTAACCAGGACTTGTCGTGCATTGCTGCCATACTACATGCGTAGGCGTATTGGTACAAAATGTCATTTTGCTCCTAGCCTGTGATTACGAATTTAAAAATCATTAGGTCCGTCTGCCAACTGATTAAGCATAAAAAAAATAAAGAAAAAAAACAACACCGCCCTTCCCAGGAAATAATTCACATGCTATTAAAATATCTGCACCCATTTTGATCTTTCGACAAGTGCAAATTCCAACGGTCTAAACCCCAAGTCCGTCCCTGCGTCTAGCTTAATAAGAGAATTCATCAATTATTCATACATTTTCCTGGCCCAATTCTGTCTGCGCGAGAGCACTGGATTAATCGCTTCTCAATCTTCGATATTTATGATTTTCGACCACTTATATTATATCCAACATGTATTCTGTGGGAACCGATGTGGCCTCACACCTATATCAAAACAAGTAGAGAAACGAACTCGATTGCGCATTTGGTAGTGAGACTGCCCTTTTTAAGGGTTTGTGGGTTCGAATCCCACCAAGGACAAACATCTATGTGAACATGCATTTTTTATAACTTTTGAAGCATTATGCCTGCTAAAGGGCGAAATATATTATTACAATAGAAAGAATCAATTTGTCCAGGTATCACATTGGTGCACTCGTTGAGGGGGCGGGCCCCACATGCGAATTGAGAGTGTTTTTCAGAGCGTCCACGAGCGATTCGCAGCGCATACGCCACGTCCTCGTCGTCCGCCCTGGACCCTGAGGTGACCACCGTAACGGAGTGGCACCCAGGTGACCGAGCGCGTATGCGTCAAGTGGGGCATCTTCTGAAGTTGCATCAGTGCTAACGTGTTTTCTGCTTGTGCTTGTCGTCGTCTCCCTGCCCGGTCGAGGTATCTCCCGGGACTGTGGTTAGAGCGGACAAACGCAGTGGTTACTTCACTTTGGTGCTGATTTTGGAGTTTTACTTGTTGGTTTGGAGCGAAGGTACTAGAGAACCATGTCGACTGACAGGTCGCAGTCACCCATGGATTCGGAAGTTCGACGGGCTATGGACTGGTCCGGATCGGAGCAGTCTGAGGTCCAGACTGAAAAGAGGATGTATTTGAGGGGTCATGATAACCTAAACGTACTAGGTTATGGTGTAGTAACGAGGGCCTCAAGGCGAAGAGCAGCAAAAAGGTCGATTGACGGAAGTGTCACCGATCTGGAAGACCGAACTGAGACAACAAGTCCAGTAATGGCACCACCCAAAGTGCCAAGGTCGAAGAAGGGGAGAGGTGGATACCACCACTCGGTGGGGCTTTCCCAAGCTAGGAGAGAGCTCCAAGCAGGGCCGGCTGACTCGGATTCTGACGAGTCGACCTTAACCGAGTCAGGTGTAGAGGCACCCCCGAGTCAGGGCCGCCGAACAAAGAAGGGAAAGACTCCCACCCCACCGCCTATGTCACGGGAGGAGATGCGGAAGGTGGCAGAGCAAGGTGCTGCAAAAATCGAGCAGGTTCTCGTCAAGTCCCATGGTTTGAAGGGGTCCTGTATCCAGGAGGTGAAGGACGCTCTGTATGGCGACCTCATGAGAGTAGTTCGATCCTTTGTCGCCACGGATGAGGATGATGCCGTAAGGCGTCTACATGCAGACAACAAGCGCTTGCGAGGCCAGCTATCGGCCCTCGAAAAAGAGGTTGCGGCTCTTCGTCGGGCCTATTCAAATAGAAAGGCCCCTGCAAAGGAAAACGTGGCAAAGTCCGCCTCTGAGAAGCAGATAGCATCGGGAGATAAGGATACTGCTGAAGCAATCAGTGTCCTAAGACAGGATCTTGGAGAAGCCATAGTTTCCATGCAGAGGGAGCTCATGACTCACATTGGTGCAGTGGTCGGCGCTCGTCTAGATGGGTTGGAGGCGGACGGCAGACTTCTGCCAGCTCAGATACGTCGTCCACCGTTGCAGGCGGACAAAAACAAGGTTCGGCCTGTGGCTTCGCTGCCATCCCCTGCTGTGGCTCCGACCCCTCCAACACGCTATGAGGATGTGGTAAAGACCAACTCAGTCGTTCCTACTAGCTTAGCACCTGTGGCAAATATGCCTAAAAAAGCATTGCCAAAAAAGAAGACCACAAAAAAGACGACTACTGAGGCACCCAGACAAGATAGCAGGGCTGTTGAGCAGATGGCGGGATCTTCTCATGAGGTCCAACCCCTGATTCTAGAACAAGACCAGGGTTGGACTGTAGTCACAGGAAATAAAAAGAAGAGGGGGCAAAAGAAGGCCGCCAAACCTCCCCCAAAAACAACTTTGAAGTTGCCTAAGCCACCAAAGGCTCTGGCAGTTGTGGTCGAACTGACTCCAGAGGCAGTGGCAAAGGGGACCACCTACGGACAGGCCATTCTAAAAGCAAAGGCCGGTATCAACCTAACCGAACTTGGCATCGGCCCAGGGAAGTTCCGCAGATCAATGACGGGGGCCTGCGTGATGGAACTTCCGAAGGAAGCCACTGTCGCTCAGGCGGATCGTCTGGCGGCCCAAATTGGCCAAGTTTTGAGTGAAGAGGCTAAGGTGACGCGCCCCACTAAAACGGCGGATGTCAGGATCTCGGGACTTGATGACTCAGTTTCGACCGAGGATATTAAAGAAGCCCTGGCGACAAAGGCCGGGTGCAGCCCTAGTCTATTTCGCGTGGGAGCTATCGCAACAGGGTCGATGAGAATGGGCTCAGTAGTAGTTTCTTGTCCCGTGGAGGCAATGGCCAAGGTTACGGAGGGTCGATTGGTGATCGGTTGGTGCTCCGCGTCAGTCCAGGTGCTACAGCAGCGCCCAATGCGCTGTCATAAGTGCCTGGAAAAGGGGCACACACAGCAACTATGTCCCTCGAGCAAAGACCGTAGCCGCCTGTGCTACCGTTGTGGTCAAGAGGGGCACATTGCAAAGAGTTGCGCAGCTCCTTATAAGTGTGTATTGTGTGCGGACAGAAGCTGTCCATCGGCACATCGTATGGCGGGACCCAGCTGCAACTCACCGCCCATAAAAGGACGCGCACATCCCGTCCACACTGTAGTGCAGACGGCCTCCAATGTCGCTGCCGCCGAGGAAGTCACCCCGATGGAAACAAATAATGAATAGGTCCATCGGGGAATTCATACAAGCGAATGTCAATCATTCCGGCGCAGCACAGGACTTACTGTGGCAAGAGATGGTGGAACGGGGCGTGGACTTGGCCTTAGTGTCGGAGCCCCATCATATCCCAGATTCACGAAGGTGGATTGGTGCGACGGACAAAATGGCTGCGGTGGTGGGAAAGGCATCAAACACTGCGCCACCTCTTGTTTTGAGAGAAAGAGGACCGGGCTACGTAGCCGTGGACTGGGGCGGCATTGTAGTGGTTGCTGTCTACTTTTCGCCGAACCGCCGCCGTGCAGAATTCCAAACATTCCTGAATGTGGTTGAAGGAGTGGTGCGGAGGGCGGCTCCAAAACCGGTCCTGCTTGGCGGGGATTTGAACGCCAAGCATATCACCTGGGGCTCTCGGTCGAACAATGCATTCGGGGAGGACCTCGTGTCCTGGGCGCTCTGTCTAGGGCTCGAGGTCCTAAATCGGGGAAACACCTCTACGTGTGTGAGGTGGAATGGGGAGTCAATTGTTGACGTCACCCTAGCCACCTCCCACTTAGCAGCACGTGTCGTGGACTGGCGGGTAATGGCTGACACGGAGACTTTGTCGGACCATAGATACGTCCGATTTGGAATCTCCGTGGGCGGTCCGGGGGCTCCTGTACGGCTGGGCCCTTCTGCTGGTGCTCCCTCAGGCTTCAAGAGATGGTCGCTCCCGAAGCTCCAACCTGAAGTCGCTAAGGAAGCAGCAATCTTCCGATCGTGGGCCGATCCTCCTGCAGAACTGATCGGGGATGCAGACGGCATGGCGAACCTTTTTGCAGACGATATGAAGGTCGTCTGCGATGCTGCCATGCCGAGATCAAAGGGATATCCTCAACCTAAGGCGGTATACTGGTGGACGCAGGAGATTTCACGCCTACGTGCTACCACTCTCACTGCCAGACGAGCTCTGCAGCGTTGTCGGAGGCGCACGCACAGAGCACCCGGTGAAGAGGACGAATTACGTAGGGTATTCAGGGAGGCTCAAAGGGCTTTGCGCGTGGAAATCAGCAGGTCCAAGGGTGTTGCCGAGGAGGAATTCTTAGCCCTCCTCGATCGTGACCCCTGGGGGAGGCCTTATCGAATGGTACGAGGGAAATTCCTAGGAGGGCCCTGCCCCACATCGGCTATGGAGCCTGATCTCTTAAAGAGAGTTCTGGAGACTTTGTTTCCAAATCCAGGACCATTCTCCCCTCCCAGAATGCCCGCTTGTGAAGGTGCGATCCCCGAAGTGTGGTCTGAAGGACCCCCGGTCACGGACGAGGAGTTCGAGGCCGGGAAAAGGCGGCTCCTAGCCAAGAACAAGGCTCCAGGGCCGGATGGGGTCCCATCCAAAGTGTTAGCTTTGGCGACGGGACCATTGGAGGAGCGATTTCGCGCGGTGCTGAATACCAGCATCGCCACTTGTCACTTCCCAAAGAGGTGGAAGGCGGGACGGCTCTGCCTTTTAAGAAAGGATGGCCGACCTGCCGACTCCCCGTCGGGCTACAGGCCGGTGGTGCTCCTAGATGAAGCTGGGAAATTTTTCGAAAAGATTCTCGCTTCCCGCATCCTGGAACACCTCGAAAGCCAGGGGCCTGATTTGGCGGAATGCCAATATGGTTTCCGGACCGGCCGGTCCACAATGGACGCGGTGGGCCGCCTCAAAGAGTGGTCGGAAGCGGCCACAGCACAGGGGGATGCTGTAATCGCGGTGTCACTGGACATCGCGAACGCGTTTAACAGCATCCCCTACGAGTGCATAGAGGCGGCACTTGTGTTCCACCAGGTGCCCCTCTACCTCCGCGCCCTTGTCGCAGATTACCTGAGGGGTAGGGTGGTCCTATACGAGGACGCGGAAGGCCGCGTCCAAGAGTGGCCAATGGCGGCGGGTGTACCCCAGGGTTCCGTCCTCGGTCCACTCCTCTGGAACCTGGGGTACAATTGGGTCCTGCGCGGGTTGCTCTTGCCGCGGATGGAAGTCGTTTGCTTTGCAGACGACACATTGGTCGCGGCGAGAGCAACAAGCTGGGATGATGCGGTCCAGCTCGCGTCGGTCGGCACAACAATGGTCGTCCGGCGCATCCGCATGCTGGGGCTGAAAGTAGCATTGGAAAAAACCAAGGCCATGCCATTCCGTGCCTCACGCTGCAGGATCCCACAGGGGCTCCATGTCCTTGTAGGGGGGGTCCGAGTTCCTGTTGAGATGCACATGAAATATCTCGGCCTAACCTTGGACCCCCGTTGGAGTTTCGAGGAGCACTTTAAGCTCCTCGCTCCACGGCTGTGCGCCGCCGCCGCAGCCCTTGGACGGGTCCTCCCTAATGTGGGAGGCCCAGGACCGAAGTGCCGTCGCCTCTACCATGGTGTGGTGAGATCGATGGCACTGTATGGAGCCCCTGTATGGGCGGAGAAGCTGTCCCCCCGGCTAAAGGCCCTCTTGCGGCAACCGCAGAGGGTCATTGCGACCCGGGCCGTGAGGGCATACCGCACGGTCAGCCACGGAGCGGCCTGCCTTCTAGCAGGAGTGATCCCGTGGGAGCTCGATGCCCTGGTTCTGGCCCAGGTGCATCGAGTTCGGGTAAATGCGAGGTTGCGGGGGGAGCGACCCAGCCTGGAGGAGGTGGCGCTGGAACGTGTCCAAGCCAGGGAGGAGGCCCTGGCCAGTTGGGCAGATGCTCTTGATGCCCCGAGTGCCGGCCACCGGACGATCGAGGCGATTCGTCCGGTGTGGAGGGATTGGTTGGAGCGCCAGCATGGCTGCCTCAGCTATCGTCTAGTGCAGATATTGACCGGACACGGCGTTTTTGGTCATTACCTGCACCGTGTACCCCGTCGGGAGGAATCGCCGCAATGCCACCATTGCAGTTCTCTCGATGACACGGCCGAGCACACACTAGTTGAGTGCCCGGCCTGGCAAAACGAGCGGCGCGAACTCCGCGCAGCGCTAGGCGGTGGACACCTCTCGTTGGCAACTATGGTCCAGGCCATGGTTGCCAGCAAAAGAGCGTGGGAGGCGGCCGCCTCCTTCTGCGAGGTTGTCATGTCGCAGAAGGAGGTAGCGGAGAGGGAACGGGAGCAGGATCCTCATGCTGCTCCCCTCCGGCGTAGACGGCCGGGCCGGAGAAGGCGTGCTCACAGGCGTCTCCTCTAGCCTGCGGATGACCTGCGTGCGGGGGTAGCCCCCCAGCGTACGCATTGCACAGGTCGTCCAAGCCAGTCTGGGGATCGCCTCGTTTCTCGGGTGGTCCTCCTCAGGCGCAAACCCTGGCCCACTGCACCAGGCTGGGGTACCCGGGGATGGGCTGGTCAATCGACACAGAGCGGGCACCGGCTTGTCCTCTACGGGTGAAAGGGGAACCGGGGGAGTTTAGTGGGTAGTGGGACGCTTGGGTCCCGAGTCCCACACACGGCCGCAGGTCTCGCTGGCCTGCGGTTAAGGTGCATAAACGCATTCTCCTCCGGAAGAAAATTGGTGCACTCGTTGAGAAAGCGAGAAGCGCGGGTTCGATCTCAGCAGATTTTTACTGTGTTTGTCCTGTGTCCGCGATATATTTCGCGCCAAGATTAGAACCAACGACCCCACGCATGTGAAGCGAGTTTTTATACTTCACTTGCTTTTAAACTTCAACCAGATCCAATCCAAGATGGGAATCGAACTCACGACCATTGAGGCAATAATTTGAGAAGAACTGGCTACTCGTACATTTCCTGTAGTTTTTCAATCAGCACCTTTGCTTCAAACCCTAAGCTTGAACACAGTCCATTGCTTCCTTTACGGGTAAGTAATTGCTAGACCGCCTATTCAACTGTCCAGTGTAGAGCGAAGTTTTTGTTTGCTTCAATTTGCTGAAATACTCGCATAGACGGTTCCGGTATTGTAGCTAGCTTTAGTAGGAGTAAAATTGTGGTGTTTAGTTTACGGAAAAATAAATGATGATGTTTTGTTATGCCATGCAAGTTCAGTAAAATAAATAAATCTTACTGGACATAAGACACAGCGCCATCTAGCCCCAAACTAAGCATTAGCTTGTGCTATGGGTGCCAGACAACGGATAAAAATTAAATTATATAGGTACTTTTTTTTTCGTAAACATAGAAACACCCAGACCGATACAAACAGACATGTTCATGGACACAAATGTTCGTACAGTCGAAAGCACGTCAGACGTAACACTTTGGACTTTGTACCGCTCTTATGTCAGAGGCATAAGCGCTATTATCGAACTGCAAGTATATACCGTGATGTGCTGTTGACCGTACCTTGCAGTGATCAAACCCGCGACCTCTGATGTAATAGTCGACTTCTCGACCATTACACCAATGGCTCGTCGAAGGCAAAAAGGCAAGCCGACCAGATGGTAAGCGGCCACTTCCACATCAATATTTCCGGAACACAGCCAGATGAGCCAGAGCAGTTATGAAGGCAGATTCCACCTATGGTATGGCAGCTAGCTAGTCGGTTTTTGAAGAATCCTACTACCAACCAGATTTAGGCGGGAATCGAACTTTTTTTTTTCGGAGGAGATTGCGTTTATGCACCATAACCGCAGGCTAGCTAGACCCGCGGCCGTGTGTGGGACTCGAGACTTAAGCGTCCACTACCCACTAAACTCCCCCGGTTTCCCCTTCACCCCCGATTGGGACGAGCCGGTGCCAGCCTTGTGGCTATTGACCAGCCCATCCCTGGGTACACCGACTTGAGAGGCCTCAAGTCAGTGTGGCTCCTAGGGAGGGCCACCCGAGAAACTAGGTGACCCTCAGACATGGCTCGAGCGGAGGATTCAGGCGACTGGGACCAAATAAAACTGGGACCGCGGTTCCAGTTACCTGATAACATTTTTGAATCGGTCGACTGGGACCATATACCTAATTTCCTTTAATGTACAGTTAACAGCAAAATCAAGTTATAACTCAGGATTTTATTTTATTTAGTATTACGGTCAAGTATTTTTGAAGTGAAAACTTCTGACTACACTTTTTTTATGGGGAAAAAATGTTAAACTCGCGACAGATTAGTAAGATTGATTCGCCATACTCGTCGAAGTTATAGGCGCCCAGAAACACCAAAGAGAAGTCACACGGAATATCTAATGGCGGAGTAGAATTTCATGGAAATAAAAGCGAGTGATGCAAAACTTCTATTTGAAGTACCAGGCGCCCATAAGTACCGAAGAGTAATCACACGGAATATTTCATCCTAAAATGGCAGCGTGGTGAATAAAATTCATGTAAAATAAAAGCGAGGTGATGCAAAACTTCTATTTGAAGTACCAGGCGCCCATAAACACCAAAGAGTAGATCGAAAATTCGTAAGACGGATGGAGAGTAGACAGGCGGTGCGGCGTTGTGTCCTCAGAATAAGGACTATAAGCATAGAAGTAAGGCTAAAATAAGAATTGAACAACTGTTATCTTACTCATTTTAACTTCATTAATTCGGCCATAGGAGTGAGTGAATCAACATGATCCGTATTCGTTTCTGTTTTCCAAGGGTCGTCGCTAGTCTAATGTCAAACGGATGTCTTTGGATGTCTTTTAACTCCACCAAATTAAAAATGCGTAGGTTGTTGCCTCATGCTGGGGAAAAGGTGACAACTTAACTTAGTTACATCATATTGACAAATACTTTCGCACAAAATTTGAGACTCCTCTGAACTAAATTAATTTAATTTAATGCTATTATTCAGTGCAAGGCTTGAAAACAAGATAAATCTTGTTTTGTGATAGATACTCGGTGCCTGTGTAAAATGTCTTGTGTAATTGAGGGCTGTGAATCACACACTGGAAGAAAAGAAAATATTCAAGAAACCGTAACCTTTCATCGGTAAGTTTAGATTGTTTTCGATTATTTCAATTAAGAAAATAGTGTCCTAACTTTTAAACTATGCTTAAAGTTTTTGATTATAGTTGTTTTTGTCCAATTCAGTATCGAATATTGCTTGAATCAAAGAAATTTTGTTCAGATCTTAGAGGTTATATTATTTTGCTTAGTGATGTGCATTTCTATATCGATAAATCAATATTAATGAGTCATTCATCATTGGACTCATTGGTAAAAACTTAACCATTTTAGGACTGGATTGGATTTATCTTTCAAACAATATCATATTTACTTTTACTTTTTCTACACTTTGATTAGATTCAAACGAATTGGTTAGATGTTTATTTAGTGTTTATTTCTATACAATACTTAATTCACTAAATGGTTCAAATATTTTAAGATGTTTTTTAAACATTAGACTAAAATATAAAAAATTAATTTGTAAATTTGAATTATTACCAGAGAACATAATATTCAATATCAAGTACCTACATTTTTATTTTTATTTCAGGACAGACCACCAGTTCCTATGGACATCTGTGATGCGAGTGATGCGAGACATGGCAAAGTTTCTAGTTCTGTAGCAGAGTCACATAAAAATGTAATCATTGATGTTGAAAAAAAAGTAAGAACACTGTTTTGTGCATTTATTTATAATAATAATAATAATTCTTTATTTCAGATCAAAATCCATATCAAGATTTATATTAGAAGTGTATTTATCCGGTGTCTAATTTACTTAGTTCTCTAATCTAATTTAAATAGGCAGTTTGACCGCCATCTTGCCATTTATGAAATACCAACTACTACAAGCTCAATTATTTGTATTTCAGTTACCATTGCCCAGAATAAGACAATTAAGCAACACGTCTGCAGAGACTGCATGCAGTCGTCATGAAGCAATTATTTTAAGATTGCAGCGACAACTAGCAAGAACTAAAAATAAATAAATATTGTAACCGTGTAAATGCAATAAAGAAATAAATAAATAAAATAGTTTCCCAGCGACGCCTTCGGAAAATAAACGCACTTAATAAAATCTTTTATATATTATTAACCTTGTAACAACCTCTTTTCACAAAACCTCAAAACGTCAAACATAGTTCATTCCCGCGCCAATAGATGGCACGCAAAGGACTTTAATTATACCAAGCGTTACGATTTTTCGATTGTATAAGTATCCTCCATACATTTTGAACCTTGTCAAACATTATCAGTAGATTGCACTCAAATAACTTCTAATCGTTAGGACTGCTTTGAGTATCTAATTGTTATTGTTATACGCTCCACTGTGTACTAAGCGCACCACGCCTCGTGCTTTTACTTAGTAAGACACGTTGCGGGGTCCACCTATATTTTATGTAGCTTCGTAAAATACTCGAACTACCCAACGTTGGACGTTTTATTCCTGCTCGCCACCGCCGACCTCTTCCTCACCCGGCTACCCTGTTACAACCTATGTTTTATAATCTTTCAAATATAAAATCTCTACCATAAGGATGGAACAAACAACTCACTTTCGCATTCATAATAATAAGTAAGGACTTAATCTTACTAATCAAGTAGTTTTTGAGTGAAAGAGTAACAAACATCCATCCATATATACACACAAACTTTCGCCTTTATAATATTAGTAAGTATTTCGCCTTTATAATATTAGTAAGATAAGATATAATATTAAACCTAAGTCGTAACTTTATCTGTTAGGTTTATTTTTATCGACTTTAAGTGCCGACAAGGAACGTCACTACCGTAGAAAAAACTAGGGACAACCTACAGAAACTGACTCATGACAAATATTATACATCCCTTTCTAACGCATTATTGTCATTCATATGAATAAAAAGGATGAGTATATGTCTTTGCTTGCTATTTTAGTCAGGTTTCTATGCTTATAGTCCTTATTCTGAGGTTGTGTCAGTATGGATTTGTCATAAAAGTGACATTCGGTTGCTAAGTAACATTGTTATGAGGAGATGATTGTCATTGCAAATAAATATAACACCACGATATGTGCATCTTCTGACTTTATTATAAATATATAATAGGAGTAATGAGTACTTACTTTATGGTGTATAAAGTTAAGAGACATTAAGACTGATTTTTATATTATAGTTTTGAGGAGATTTCTGTTGAATGTTTACTTAGAATTACTAGTTAAGTGGGCATAGTTATTATGAGCCAACGTGATTTTTAAAACATAATAAAGACTGTTATACTGTTTAAGTAGGTAATACAAAAACTAACTTACCTTTGCAAAAATTAACTTTGTTTTATTTGTGACACCTTTTCTGCTAACTGTACTAAATCTTGTATTTCAACAATGGATTTAATGGATTTGTGGTTAAAATTACGGGTGGTCCCACTCGCCTGACGAAATAAACAAATAAAAACTAATCAGGCAACTGGGACCGCGGTCCCAGTTATATAGTGGTCCCAGTCGCCTGAATCCTCCTCGAGCGACCTGTGCAATGCGGGCGTTGGGGGGCTACCCCCGCCCGCAGGTTAACCCTCAGGCCGGAGAAGGCGTGCTAAGTGAGCTCGCCTTCTCCGGCCTGGCCGTCTACGCCGGAGGGGAGCAGCAAGGGGGTCCTCCTCAGGCGGGAATCGAACCTACTCCCTCCAAAACTTTGATACAAGTGACGTCACGGCATCGAGCAACCAATAGCAACGCATTATTTATCTGTGTATGTGTGAGCCATCACTGTCGCGCCACGCAACTCTAAAAGGTTGTATCCTAATAGCATTTGAACCAGATAGTAAAGAGAAAAGATCAAACGACGCAATTAGAAAACACTCGAACATCAACTACACCCTATCTCCTATCGCTTTACATACCAGTTGATATACGAGAATGAGTTCAATACAAAGGCATCTTGTATATCCTCCGTCCAGGCAACAGATGCGTTCGCGATACAAGGCTCTATGGACGATCTACATAGCCGATACATATCTATAGAGGCGACCACACCGCCACAGATATACTAACTGGTGCTAACGTTAAGCTATAAACAGCGAATGACGTTAAAATATCGGTAACGTTAACTCTTTCAAACAAAGAACACATTATTAGAACAGATAATGTTATCAGAGTAACGTTACTTTAGAAGAAAAAAATAATTGTGTTGTGAGTGTAATGTAACGTTACAGACTCAAGCACTAGACCAGTGTGGAAGAAAATCATTACAATGCTCGACTTATAATGATACAATGTTTAAACAACTTTTAACTCATTGTTTGTACAGTCAACAGCACGTCAGACCTTTGTACCGCTCTTACGTAGGGGGCATAAGTGCTATTTATCGAACTGCAGGTGTTTACCGTGATGTCACAGATTATTAAATAGTTATGGTGATGTGCTGTTGACCGTAAATTACACGTGAATGCTCGTAAGTACGAAAGGTACTACCTTTCTTTGTGACGAGCATTCATATTGTGATGTAATCCTCAAAGTCAAATTTATAATGTTAGAGTAAACGTTAGACGCTCCTGTTGAGGTAGATAAGTTTAATTTAAAGTAAAAATTGTGATAAATAGAAGGCATTCGATATTTATAATGAACTGGAGATCCACCCTTAATATAGAACATTCGACTGTGTTCTCAGATGATTTCCGTCATGACCAAGCTAGTGGTTAATACACAAGCGAGATTTGTTCTAGAATGTAATAATATCTTTAGTCTCCTAGCGTTCAGTGTAGCACCGGCGTATTTCGCAAACGATATGGCGTAACAAAGACTACCGAATGTATAAATTCACGCGTAATTGTTGAGGCTAAAGTGTGAGAATCAATTTGTATGTGTGGTACAAGTGTTAGACAAGTGTTATGCTAGAAGCTTCATTTATGGTTAATAGCGACCTCTAGAGATTTTTAAGCAAACTTCAAGTAATGAGTTCTTGCTATTTTATGAAGTCATGAATTGAGGTAGTACAGAGGGTAATAAATTGCACCTGGTGGGTTCATACGGGTCCTCAAAGTAAATACTGACGGCCGATTTTAGCTTTGGTTTGGTAGTAGTAGCTAACCACCATAACAGCTTTGGCTGAGTTCCGACTATATTAATGTGGGAGCCAGTAGACTTGAAATCTAAGGCATGATGATCATAGGAGCCTACAGCACATTGAGCGACGCTTTTTGGCTAAGTGTTCCTCAAAGCCATTGCCCTGAGCCCATAGTGGCTTAACATCAGGTGAACTGCGAGCCCGTCTGCTTTAGGATCTAGATTTAAAAAAACACATATTATATTAATGTACGAATCAGTATATTTTCATTCAAAAAACTTTAATTAGTCACACAAGAAGTAAATAACCAGCAGCTACTGTATATAACGGGTACCTACATAAGCATAGCCCAATACACCATCATAAATATATTCCCATAATAAACAAAATCGCTCCTCCTATAAAATTGGGCCATACAGAAAGTCCAATCAGCAGAACCAATCACAGCAGTTAAGAGACTGCCAACGATACAGTTACTGAACCACACAGTGCGGCCACGAAACTAGCGGGTTTAATGTGTTGCATTTTAATATACACAAATCAAATCAATATTCTTTGCAGCTTTCAATTCAAATACAGAGTAACTCTTTCCTTTGTAATTATGTTTTGTATCTAATTGTGTTTTAAAATTCAAATTTACAAGAATAGTCACTCTGGCTCTGCCAGAATACGCTGTCGCGTTATTGTAACCAATGACGTGACAGCTCAAGCTGAGGCGGATCCAATTAAAATTGTAGCCATTTGTGTAACAGCCGATGTATGATGGCTAATAAATGTTTCTTTCTTTCCTTCTTTCTTTTAACGGCTTTGGAATATTGTGATTCGTTTTTTTTTTATGTCAGAGGCAGCAAACGAGCCAGCAGCGGGTCGCCTGATGATGGTAAGCAATCACCGCCGCCCATGGACACCTGCAACACCAGAGGGATCGCTGATGCGTTGCCGGCCTTTTAAGAGCGAGTACGCTCGTTTCTTGAAGGTCTTTAAGTCGTAACCATTAGAAAATACTAGATCGACAAGTTCAAGGCGTTCAAATAGCTCGGGCTAATCTCTTCGTCATAATTACAACAATACAAGGTATAGTTCCTCTTTTTTCCCCCGTGCCATTAGGGCATGGAATGCCCTTCCGGCTCACGTGTTTCCTTCCTCCTATAATCCTGGGCTTTTCAGGCGGGGCGTGAAGCGGCATCTATGCAGGCCTTCAGGGTGAGGGTGACTGGCTCAATTGGTATGATCTATTGAGCCAGTCAACCTTACATTTGGACCTCACTTCCGCTTACCATCAGGTGAAGTGAGGTCATCCTGACTGCCTCTATATATAAAAAAAAAATAAAAAAAATAAAAGCACCAATACGTTATAGCTGTAGTATAAATCAGGGCAAAAAAAGTCAGTTCGGTCGTCAATAATCCTCGCAAAAGAAAAGTAACCCGCTAATTCAATGGCCCGTCCAGTTCCCTAAGGGCTATACAAAATGCGTGCAGCAATTAAGATGTCGATCTATTGTTTAGATTTAGCGGAGAAAGCTGAAACAATACTGAACTGGAAGGAATTCAGGCCACGTAAGTGGTTATGGAGTGCCTGAGTTCCTATGTAAGTGGTTATGAAGTGCCTAAGTTCCTATAGCACGCGTCGATACAACCTTAGCTTACATAATGTCCTCCTAGCCGAGTTTTCGGCTACGGTGGCGAATCTACCCAGGATCTCCTAATATGGTGCAAAAGTAAGCTCTTTTTTTCAGAGGCGGCAAACGAGCCAGCGGGTCGCCTGATGGTAAGCAATCACCGCCGCCCATGGACATCTGCAACACTAGAGGGATCGCTGATGCGTTGCCGGCCTATGGAGGTATGGGGGGTGTGGGCCTCCGGCACTCTCACAAACCAAACGATACACAATAGTAGTCACTATTATTTCACGCTGGTGTTATGTGAGAGGGTGGTTCTTCCACTAACGAGCCGGCCCATTCGTACTGTAAAACAGCATGGCTCTACCACTACAAGCAGTGTTTTTTATGCTCGATCAGTTGGCAGACAGGCACGCAGCCCACCTGATGGTAAGCGGCCACTGCGGCCTATTTCATTAAGGCTGTTCCCCGAGCAAATGACCTTGACCATACAAACAGCAAGGGCAAATGGCGGTCCGAACTTTGATCGAAATTATGAATAATAAAATAATCCTTAAAAATCAATAATAGGTTAATTAGCAAATTTGTAGTTTTTTTCATTGTCTATCGATTGGCGAAAGCCAAATTAAAAAAGAAGAAATACTTTAGAAGGAGATGCATGAAATCAATTATTTTAGACGTATTTTCAAAGTCAGTTAACGTAGTTATAAATAACGATAAACACAAATTTTAAACGAGGAATTTAAAGGTACAAAGCTACAAAGATTATTTACGTATTTTTAAATACGAGTAGTTGTATAAGGAGTAGATAGCCGTTAAAAACAAGACTTTTTTAACGTTTGGTTTTGTGCTGCCAGACTGTAGGCTCTTCTGATCTTCAAGACTTAGTTGAAGGTGCACTAACTATTCCCACGTACTCATCAATCACGACCGAAGACCGATACCATCGTTATATTACTTGGGGTGGGAATAATAAATTCATTGACATTCCTCTGGTGTTGCGGGTATTTATGGGCGGCGGTGATTGCTTACCATCAGGTGACCCGCTTGCTCGTTGCCCTACATAAAAAACAAAAAAAATGACAATCGGTTATTCGGCAACATTACGAAATTTCGGAAGAGAATGTTACTACAAGAAACATAATAACCAATATAGACATCTTTATGTGTATATTCTAGTCATTGTGATCCATTTTAGTACATCGTTATCGGCCTTACCTTGCTTATTATTTTGCTTAATAAGTTATCGTCTCGTTAAACGTTCTTTATAACTTAATCTTGCCTAAATTATTGTACAATAAACATAATTTAGGTATTAGGAGAAATAATAGGCGAATTCTTGAATATTGTACAAGTCTTCTTATTTGGTCTTATGAGTGCACACCGTCAAAGTACTTATAATAAACTAGCGGTTTCGCCCGCGTGGTTCCCGTTCCCATGGGAATTGATCAAAACCCTTTCTTAGCGGATGCCTACCCTACGTCATAACACCTACCTGCATGCCAAATTTCAGCCCGATCCGTCCAGTGGTTTGGGCTGTGCGTTGATATCTATCTATGTCAGTCAGTCAGTGTGAATGTTTCCAGTTTGGTTAGGACATTGCAGGCTTGAATCACCTGAATGTCTGAAAAAGAATGATGATTCCGTGCTTCGGAAGGCACGTTAAGCCGTTGGTCCTGCGCCTGATCTCTCTTCGGTCGTGTCAGACTGCTGTCCCACCGTGCTATGAGAGTGAGGGAATAGGGAGTGCACCTGTGCTTGCGCACTCACTTGTGCACTATAATATATCCTGCGTAGTTGGCTGATCGTAAAAGATTGGCCGCCATAGCCGAATCGGCTAGGAGGACATTATTATTATTTTGTCAGTCAGTCACCTTTGAGTTTTATGGTATATAAAATATAGATAATGGGAGCCAGTTTACTTGAAATCAAAAACAAAATAATCTACACTGATGATTTTTTTAATGAAATATCGGGCAGACGAGCATTTGACACACCTGATGGTAAGTGACTACCGCCGAACTGGACTTGACCAATCATGGCATGGATCCTAAATAGTTCGGGACATTATGCTCGGAAAAAGAATCTTATGATATGCCTACCTAGTGTAAGAAAATATAAAATAATGAACAGTACCTACTGTAAGCGACCAATTATGTCAGATTTCGTATAACAATCGTGTCATTAACCTTTTGAACTGTGAGATTACTGGCGTGTTGGTAATTTCCACAATATTATTTCGAAAACGAGCGTCCATCGTCACGCCATCGTATTTCCAACGCAGTTTTTTTAGGCTAAAACAGCGGCAGAGAGGTACGCAGCCCACCTGATGGTAACGGCCACTGCAGTCTATTTCATCGACAGACACTTATTCAGGAAACTTCGCTCAATGTGCTGCCACACTGTAGGCTCATCTGATCTTCGAGCCTTAGATTTCAAGCATTGATAGTGTATTTAAAAAAGAGGTAGATACCGCACTAGCGTTCGAAAAATGCTCCGCTCAAATTGTGTTAATTGACACAAATCAGTTTAGACGCATAATGTCAACGGTTGGTGAAGCACATAGATTTAGTATATCTCGACGGATCAAATTCTAAACGCCGTGCGTCAAAGGATGGCATATCTACCTCTTTTTTTAAATACACTATCAATGATTTCAAGTGTAATTGACTGACAGTCGGAGCTGTTATAGCGGAAGATTTTTCCTTTGGAGATGGAAGCCCGCCAGTCGAACTCTGCAGAAACAACCGTGTTATGAGAGTGAGGGAAAAGGGAGTGCACCTGTGCTTGCGCACTCAGTTTACCACTTTAATATTACGCTTAGGCTTAGACTTACTGTCCACGGCGGCGTAGCTTCGTAGACGCGTATTCGTCATTATACGCTTGTTGTACGCCTGCTTGCAGCTTACATACAAAACTATGTAACTCTGTCGACGGAGCGTCAAAGCCAGCATGCAGCGACGCGAGCGTGACTACGCCGTGAGCTACACCGCCGTGGACAGCAAGGCCTAGTCGTAGAGATTGACCGGAAACAGGGCAGTGTCATGTCAACCATTAACAATTAGGCTGGTGGTCTACCTCGCAATCGTACCAACATTTGGCCACCACTCTGTTGCCTATGTCCACCTTTAGTCATGCCGCCTTGCCAATACTATTATACGGTCAATATCTTCAGAATATGAGTGTTTCGTCTGGAAAGGTGCCACTGGTAGCTGAATCAATGGCAATCTAGTCAATTAACACAGCGCTTTAACAAGAGCACTTACAGCTCCACAAAAACCCTCAGCCAGGCGCCGAGATCGCGACACGAGTGCGTGTGTGTGTCAAGAGATAGCAGCTGAGCGATTTCAAATAATAAGTATAAGGAGTGGAATTCTCTGCCGGGATCTGTCTTTCCTACACAGTACAACTTGGGGCTCTTCAAGGCCAGAATAAACGGGCTTTTCCTAAGCAAGCGCGCTCCATCGTAGACCGCATAGTTGTTTAACATCAGACAACTTTGTCGTCAAGTGCAGGCTTAGTCCAAACATAAAAAAAAATAAAAAAAAATAAGGAAAGCACCATTATCTGACTCAATGAAGCATTTGGCAAAGACCCTACCACCTTTGTTTCGGAGGAGAATGCGTTTAGACACCGTAACGGCAGGCCAGCTACACCTGCGGCCGCGGTGTGGGCCTCGATAAAGCGTCCCACTACCCACTAAACTCCCCTGGTTTCCCCTTTCCACCCGATTGGGAAGAGCTGGTCCCTGCCTTGTGGCAAGTAACTAGCCTATCTCCGAATAATTATAGATATCATCATGCTTGCTGTGGTTTGGTGATCACAAAGCGAGGACTTCCCGACCAGTGACGAGAAGCAAAGAGCTGTCATTGAGTTACAAGTACTACGTATAGAGAGGCTATACGGAACAAAAAATGTGTCGCAAAATTCTGCACTGGACTGACTGATGTATTTGCTACAGCGGATGTCGTCTAACCAAACTATAAAACTTGCAGCGCTGGATTGCTTACAGAGTATATTTTTCTGGCGACCAAAACGTCGTTTATCGATTTTAGGCGCTTACGCCAAGCTTACGCGTTTTGTTCGAAATGCCTATCTTATAGATCTTGAATGAGTTGTTGCCGTAACCATGGTAACGGCAACAAAGCATTGCGCAACAAATTTGTTTGCGGTGTCGGTTCTATACGCTAGTAATTGTAGTTCAATGCGAGCTGTTTGAAAATCCTGACACAAATGCTCGACCCGAGAAACGAACCAAGTACCACATTTCATAAAAAAAAAGAAAAACGCTTCCTCTTATGCCTTGTATCCAACCTTATAAGGTGAGGTTAATGTATTTTTAACACTGGTAATAGGGTGACCATCGAAGCCTCAGTACTTCGGACCATACTAATTGCCGACATTGCAAACGCTATAAACGCATCCAAACGATACCAGATTTAATTACTGCTTTTAATATGTTTACTCATTATTTTCGAGAGAACGTGTTTAAGTACGCGACCCAATGACACAGTGGATGGGTTTTGTAATGTTTCCGGGCAGTGGCATTGAGGGGCAGGGGTTGATAAAGTAAAAACATTGGCCTTGTAGTTAGGGGCCCGCGGGCCTACTGCATGGGTCAAAATCAAAACGGGGACCCCGAATGAGCTGCTGCAAAGGCTAATAAACGCACGAATTTGGTCGGAGCCATGGTTGCCAGCAGGAGACCGTGAGAGGCAGCTGTCTCCTATTGTAGTAACTACGAGGCAGTCTAATCGCAGAAGGACACAAGTCGCAACGCATAGGAAGGGGGAAGATGACCCTCTTGCCACTTCCATTTCCTCCTAGGAGAAAGAGTACCTACAGTTCGTTACCTTCATAAAAACGCAGTGCGCTTTTTATTTACTCTGAGAAACGGGTCAAGATTTTGTTTATGCGTGCGGCGACGCATAGATATTGGTACCGCCAAACTTGTAGACCATCGGTCGACGGAGAGGGGGAAAAGTTCGCGCATGTGCACTTGCGCACGACCAAATAGCGCGCAGGCATGTTTTTTTTATATACTTAGCCCGGCAAATGACCCCACTCCACCTGATGTTAATTCCTTCACTAAATACTCAAATTCAAATTCTCACAACCCGATAGTCAAGAAGTTTGCCGTGGCCTGTAATGGCGCACACATACAAACCGCGCGCGGTGCGGTGTATGAAGATAACGTGCTGTGCACTCTTTCAACTACAAAAAAGGTGCTACAGCCAAATTAAACCAAGTTTTTTCCGCCAATACCAGGAATTCCAACACCCATTGTCACACCATCCCTTCACAATCTCTCCTAAACAGATCCTTATGTCAAAGCGCTAGAGTTCACAACGCCGGCTAAAAACTGCATAACAACAATGATTTTTTATCGAACACTAAGTTAGCCTTCGTTTTATTCTAATACAAGGTAAATAGGTTCAGCTATCACGCTAACAGATTACTTTGTATAGAATGGAATCAGCTAGCATCTTTAGATTTTTTTTGACACGATTTTACTAGCTAGGTTTCGCAGACGGCTTCGTTGGTATGGCGACCAAAGCTAAGTTATTAAAATAAATAAATAAATAAATATCTCTGGACATCAGTCACACAGCGCCATCTAGCCCCAAACTAAGCATTAGCTTGTACTAACGGATAAACATTACTTAAATACTTTTTTTTGTAAATACATACATATTATACATAAAAACACCCAGACCGATACAAACAGACATGTTCATGCACACAAATGTTTGTACCGTGCGGGGATAGAACCCGCGACCTCTGGTGTAATAGCCGACTTCTCGACCATTACACCAAATGACAAAACATGTTTATTTCCATACCCACATGATAGCTTAAAATAACCTTTTCTTTTTTTCTTTCTTTATACTACATCAGTTGGCAGACAAACACGCAGCCCACTTGATGGTAAGCAGTCACTGCGGCCTATTCCATTTAGGGACACTTCATCAGAAAGTGTCGCTCAATGTGCTGCCGGACTGTAGGCTCATCTGATCTTCAAGCCTCTGATTTCAAGTGTACTGGCTGAACTGATTCCCACATTAATTTTGCCAGAACACAGCCAGAGCTGTTATGGCGGCAGATTTCACCTGTTTTCAGAGTCCGACTGGCTAGCTACCGGGTGGTAGCTAGCCAGTCGGACTCTGAAAAAGCCCTACTACCAACCAGACCTAAGGTGGGAATCGAGCCCACGACCTCCGTTTTTTTATACCCGAGCGGCTTAGCCACTGTTCCACGGAGGCGGTCAAAGGTGAAGGTAAGTGACGTATTTTAGCAATAAAAAAAACTGTGGGAGTTCCCACGCTCTATCCTCCGACCCTAACGGATGGTGACGGCGCTAAATGCAACTTTAAAAGCAAAATCGATTTTAATAAAACCTAATCAAAATTAGTAAACGTGTATCCGAGTCGGTCGTACCCTTTTATACACTGTATCAAGGACTACATACATATTATATATAAGATATATAATATAATTAGTTGAGGTCCGGCAGAACATCCGCGTCGTCTCGCCGACCTCGGTTCGATCACGTTTCTATGGCGCTAGTGATGTGCGAGATGTCGATAAAGTTATCGATAGGATTGAGCTTCATCGACTTTTCAAATTGGGGGTAAACATAATTAGGGTAAAAAAGCGGACTTCATGATAAAATAATGAAACTGTAGCATGCTGTAGCAGTCAACTTCTATGAAAAAAAATGTGACGCCATTCGTTTTTCCTAAAAGTTGACCAAAAATTCCGACAAAAATTGAGCCACACCCGGCCAACAATATGAACAAGTTCAACTTAAGCTATTAACTTAACATTTTTCAATTTAATGATCTTTATTCATGTAGATTCAGAGATGTACTTATGAATAGTCAACTATCAATGTTACTGAGCTATTGTTACAAAATTATTCGAATGTCGATTTCGTGACGTTAATTTACACATTTGGTAGCGACCCTGCCCCACGCGCACCCAGGAGAAACATTATACCAGCAAACCTTTTTTCAATCGGCTAGATTGTATATAAAATATTTCTATTTAAGTTTCCAATTGCATCTGATTAAAAGACTGTTTATTTGACTTGGTAGATGGTGCATTATAGAAGGGAACCTTCCCCATGCGTCAAAAGTTGAACTGATTAAAACTGAATTGAACAACGTCACATACATTGATCTGGCTCTAAAAAAAGTAGCGCTACTGCTAGTGCTGACACTTGTGTTATGGTTTTCCTATAAATATAAAGTTATATCGACTGATTTATATCGATATAGTCGCATCACTAAAGGCGACGCCTTTTCATTTCGACCTCTGTTATTGCTACAGTGATCTTTCAAACAACCAAGCCTTTCTAATGGTCGAAGATGATCTTGTACATGGAGGGGGTAAGGGCCGGGGGAGTTATTGAATGTACATAATTCCAGTGTATGTATGTATTCATGGTCATAGGCATTCGTGTATATAATAAAAGTACTGATGTGTTCTATAATTATATTTGATTTTCAATGTTATTAAATTCTCACCAGATTTTTTTTAATTTAAATCATAGCCATTTGTGGTTAACATTATTTCCAATAGACAATCAATCAATTAATATAAAATATCTTTATTCATGAGCACATTTAAATCGTTAAAAAATTTGCAAAATTCAATACATAACAGAATAACATCAATATTTGATATAGGTATAATAGCCCGTTAAAATAAAAAACCTCGCCATATTGCGGAAAAATATTGGAACTAATTTCTAGAGGTGGCAACAATCAAAAAAAAACAAAAGATGCATTCCGTTATTACTCAAAGTCTGATGTCAATTGTCAACCATGCCTTGTTATTTCTTGTTATTAGTGAGTATAACCATAGCCACCAAGTGTTGCTATAACCATAGCTAATATGGCGCCTTCAGAGCACATTTTTTATTTTCTTGGTCAGGCTATAACTTGTAAATAGGTATGATTTAAATGTAGCATCGGTTGGAAGTGATGCTTCTTACTTATTCGTTTATAAAAACTTTAGTGTCCACAATTATGATACAAAAGGCGAGGCTTCTTCTGAGACCTTATAACATTGGCATTAAGACCACAGTATACAGAGTGTCCAGGAAATAGTACGACATACTGCGGGGGGTGATAGCTGGCATCAACAATACCTACCAAAATAACTTTATTATATGTTCAACGAAATTTTACGTTTATAAAGTTACGAGTATACGAAATTATCCGATGTATCGAAAAATCTCTACATTGAAACAGATTTTTCAGAATAACTTAAGTAATAACTTTTTTCTAGTATTTTTTTAAATCAAATTATTTGAGAATAGTTACTCAACTCATTGATGTCTTTTTCCCATCAAAAAAATAGACATTTTTGAGAAAAAATTGTTAAGTTAAAATGTTCGTAACTTTAACATACAGTGGTGAAAAAAAAAAAATGTGAGAGTTTTGTACAACAAGCTTAAAAATTGTTTTTTTTAATGCAATGACGTTCAATTAAAAAACTAGACTCCCAATCACGCTTAAATATTGTCCGAAGCAAAAGTCTGCCCACCCGACTATTGGGCAGAGTTTTCGTTTAGTTGTATACAGTTATTGACATTTAACACTAACTGCCACGAGATAAGGTGTTAATTTGAACGAATGTGTTAATGTCATTTGTGTCAACGCTCGGACGTTTTTTGAGGATTTTTCTTAGAGATTGGGTGTCTAGTTGTATATTGATTGAACGTCATTGGTTTAATGGTGATTTTGGGAAGATACAATACTTCAAAATCAGTAATCGGTGTTAAAAGCGCTTTTTGCTTAACATTTTTTACGTGCGAAGCGTGATTATCGCCGTTTATACCGTCATTGTGGAGATCATTATAATCATCCAAAGATGGAGAGTGGAATCATGCAACAGATATTACGTTGCTTAAGTATCATACTTATTATTTACATACATCATCGGTCAAATCACGAAGAGTATCTGAATATCATTTTACAACTGAGCGATTTTAATTTAAAAATCTGTGTAGATATTACAGTCAAAACTCATAGCCGGTCAAAACCACTTTTAACTACAAAAATCAGACAAAATTGACCGATGCCCTTAGTCGAAAACAGTTTTGACTGATTTTCGCAGTCAAAAGTGGTTTTAACTAAGGGCGTTGACAAAACCACTTTTAACTTCAAAAATGGTTTCGAATCCCACGGGGAGCATCCGTTTGTGTGATGTTAGGTTAGGTTAGAACAGCGACCACAAAACGACTTTTGACTGCGAAAATCAGTCAAAAGTGGTTTTAACTAAGGGCATCGGTCAAAACCACTTTTGTCTGATTTTTGCAGTCAAAAGTGGTTTTGACCGGCTATGTGTTTTGACTGTAACATAGATACTTCGACGAGCCATTTGGTGTAATGGTCAGAAGTCGGTTACATCAAGAGGTCGCGGGTTCGATCCCCGCACGGTACAAACATTTGTGTGCATGAACATATCTGCTTGTATCGGTCACGATGTTTTCATTAAAAAAAATAAGGGTAAGCGTAAGGTTTAAGTTTCTTTGCATAAATGAACTGTCAAATGTGACCTATTAAAATGACTCGACTATACCCCGCACTACCTCACCCGCTTACTTCAAACGATTTTTTATAGAAAACCCGATACCACAACTCTATTTAGTATATCCTCTGTGGAGCCTGTAACCAGAATCAATTAAAGGTAGTTTCCCACGGTGCGTGTTCTCTATAAGATCAGTACCGAATATCGTCGTATTCGACAATTAGGTAAGATCTATCGATTGTAACAAGCCCGCTCTCTTGTATGCATGCGCCGTAAATCAGCTAACAAGGCCCTATTTGCGATAGAGAGTGCTATACAAACGCAAGTAGGTATTATACAACGTGTTATGTTAAGTGCGCAAAACCTCAGACACCCCAAACGATTTTTAATTCAACTGACCTAATTGTGAAGGAAAAAACAACATTTAAAAAAAATTCAAATGTTTTATAAGCTGTTTTAGTTTCATTGACAATTCTGGGGGCCTAGACAAAGTAACATTTTGACAGCGTTAGCGAAATTCGCTAACTTTAAATTGTATGGATTTGACAGATGCCATAGAAAAGTCATGTGGTGAAAGTATGGGTTTTGACATTCGCTATCGCAAATTTGAGCTATAACGAACGTCATAAATGCCGCTTGTATAGGGGGGGCTGATCTTAACTTGCGTCTACGTTGACGCTTTGCCGCGGAATGAGTCGGTAGGTTATACATATAGGGTACGCACATAACGGTCTTACCTATTATTAAATAGACAGGGCAGCATTTATTAAAGATTTTTTGATAAATGTGACCTATATTAAAATGTGGTTCAATCGTTTCTGCTCGTTATTCTGACCAAACTATTTTCAGGTTTTGCACATTTAATGTAACACGTTGTATAATAACTTACCAACGAATTTCGCCCGTCGCCTCGGGGTCGGGAAGCGCCTTTTTAAGCTAAGGTCCACCGGCTCCAACTGGATGGGTGGCCCGCACGCCTGTAACAAACACACAGACTTTATAGATAAATAGACATGAACGCAGTGTAGGACGCCCTCAGACCAGGTGGAGTAACGATTTGCGCAGGATGGCTGGCAGGAGTTGTATTACACATCCCTTCCCAAAATCAAGTCTGTTTCTACTCCAAATAACAAATATGGTTTCATTGGTGCAGACGTGAAAGCGTAACCACAGATTAAATAGTAACAAACAGATGGACAGACAAATTATTTTCTCATTTATAATCTAATCAATGATAATATATCGTTTTTTTTTCGCAAAATCCTTACCGATACTACAATAAATGTTGCTAATGGTGTGAAATATCGCAAAGAAGGGGAAGGGCTTGCCGTTCAGACCCCGGGCGTGGCGCACGATGGTTACGCAACATGAGAATACACGAGCCATCTTCAGCTTAAGTGTGGGGTCACAGTTATAGCGGATAGCGATTTTATGCACAGACGAAATCTGCTACTACAATGGCTTGGACTGTGCTGCGATAATATTAATGTGGGAACCAATAAAATTCTTTGGAAATGAAAGGCTAAAAAAAACCAAAAAAAAACTACCTAAAAACACTGAAAAGCAAAAAATAATTTTAATAAGACATTCATCAAATGCGCTTATTGTCTAACCTATTAATAACATTAAATTGTATTTACGTGCTAGGTAGGTACCTACTAATCTGTTTGAAGTCGGTGCCAAGCCAAATAGTAGGTACCCAGACTACGTACCTACGTCCGTGGATTATTTGTAACCCTGTATAATACATAAATTATTAGGTATGTATAATTTTTCATTACCTTTGGCTTGGCACCGACTTCAAACAGATTAGTAGGTACCTACCTAGCACGTAAATACAATTTAATGTTATTAATAGGTTAGACAATAAGCGCATTTGATGAATGTCTTATTAAAATTATTTTTTGCTTTTCAGTGTTTTTAGGTAGTTTTTTTTTGGTTTTTTTTTTGAAGTCGGTTTAATTTTTTTTTTAAAAAGTTTGTTTATTTTTCTATTTTTAGTGTGAATAATACGTAGGAGTGAGTAAAACTCTCTCATAATATTGATAACGAAAATACGAGTAAAATAGTGGAATTGTATTATTTGACAATATTAGGTATTCATTAAGTGTTCAGCACCATTCAGTAGACCAACTAAAGATGCAGCCCGCAAGAGGGACATAAGAATTAAGAAGTCGTACCCTTTAGCTTCCATCATCATAGTTGTACCTTCCATCATCAGCTTAGCTGCAAAAGTACATGAAATACAACTAACGGTCCACATATTCCTACAACACTGAAATAATTATCCCCTAACTCCTAACCGTTAAGGAGTTGTACCTTCCATCATCAGGTTAGGCGCAAACGTACATGAAATACATATAACGGTCCACATATTCTTACAATACTGAAAGAATTATCCCCTAACTCCTAACCGTTAAGGAGTTGTACCTTCCATCATCAGCTCATCAACATAAAGTGATGTCTATAGGACGCAAAAACTTAAATGGCTTCAGAAAAAACAAGTAACGCGTAGTGTGCGCCTATAAAATTTGAGGTTTGCCCTTGATTTTCCCGGGATCCCATCATCAGATCCTGACATGGTGACAATGGGACCACCTCGGAACTATGCACTTTCAAATAAAAAAAGAATTATTTAAATCGGTCCACAATTGACGGAGAAATCGACGGACATACATAAAAAAAAAAAAAAAAAAAAAAAAAAAAAACATACAGTCGAACATAGAACCTCCTCCTTTTTTGAAGTCGGTTAAAAAGAACTAAGTTTCCTGGTTAATATCTATATAATCTGTCCAATATAATTTGTCTCCATAGCTCTAGTTCCGTCAGAATATCAGGGCCGTTGCGGTATTTTAACCTACATATGTCATTGCAAAATATTGCAATATGCTGAAGCGGTCTTCTTGTAAATGTGTAATGTCTTTGTACCTGTAACAATACTTATTGGCTGTATGTATCTATTCTGTGTGCCACACACATGGAAATAATATTGTCTATGTAACCGGAATGATATCTTAAAAAAATTGCATTTTTGAAAATGAACACTATCCCAACGCATTAAAGTTTATATTTGCCTGCGCCTGACACGAGGCAAATCCGAGACGAGAAAGATATCAAGACGGGAGTAGCTTGTCTCGTTCTTTCACATTGCCAGCACGCAATGACAGTTCATTCATAGTTAGAGTGACCATGAATACTAGGTCTATGGCAAGGACGGTCTCGATTCTCGTTCTTTCATATTGTCATTATAAGAAATGTTTTTGGGCAACAATTTTGCCTGACCAAAAACTTAATTTAACGCTTGTATTTTAATGTTATTTTTACAATGTATTAATGTACAATTATTGTATATTTACTTATTTTTCGTTCAATGTATTCTTAAATTTGAAAAAGCTTATAATGTTATAAATTGTCTTTTTTTTATTTCTTAAGGTAGTTACCCCGTAAAGCATTATGTGATGAATAAGACCAGGAGCCTTTCTATCACATTTTTTGCACTGTCTACATCATTTTATAACATCGTCTTAAACAACACAGCTCTCTATAAACTTATATCAACGGTTGAATATGAAGTTTTGCTGCCGACACAACCGACTGTTGAAATATTTTAACATGAATTAAAAATACTATTATTAGGCAGATCCGCAGATTGCATGTTTGATGGGCCGGTCAATAGCAAAGCTGGCACCGGCTCGTCCCAATCAGGTGTGAAGGGGAAACCGGGGGAGTTTAGTGGGTAGTGGACGCTTTTATGGTCTCGAGTCCCACACACGGCCGTGGGTCTAGCTAGCCTGCGGTTATGGTGCATAAACGCATTCTCCTCCGAAAAAAAAAAAAGATTGCATGTTTGAATTTGTCTCACTTAACCGAAACTTATTGTTACCCTATTGGAAAGGGACAAGCTGCTCTGTCTGACTGTTTCGCTCGGCTCGTTTTTTAGCCACGAGAGCACAGTCTAGTTAGTTATATTACGTTTATGGCCACACATGACTGGCATGGCTAATAAATGGGTTTTGCTAGCCAGTTGGACTCAGACAGAAAAGGTCCTACGTATAAGTCAACTCTAGATATAAATTAAATTGTAAAAATACCTAATAAAAAATTTCTATTCTATTCTACTAGCAACCAGACCCAAGGCTGGAATTGTCAACGACATAATAGTTTTATACCCAAGCAACTCATTTACTGTAATTAGGGTTGCCATCTCTAGGAAAACAGGACAAGACGCGTGAAAACCCCGGATTTTAGAGTCCGAAACCCGGACATGTCAACAAGATCTTTTAAACATATTCAGTGTAATAAAAAACTGTTGAAAATGTCATAAATCACCTTTTTTTAAACTCGGTCTACAAATGAAACCTTCCCCGGACGCTCCCCGGATGCCTTCTAAACTAGGACAAAATCCTGGGAAACCCGGACGGATGGCAACCCTAACTGTAATAAGCAGTCGAATAGTAGTAGAATTAGTAGTTAACACTCAAAACCGCTCTCACTGAGCCCCGACCTCGCACCGCCGTATACTTAAGACCTCACACACGGCCTCACGACCGGTCGCAGCTGTTTATTATAGCGCCGTCTCGATCCCAACTACTCTGCACTCAGTTCACACCTGGCCTTATTAAAACGAAGAATAACATCTACGAAGTACCAATAAAATAATATTAACCAGGTGGTAGGTTCCTGTACTGGGCCGTCTAGGTGGGTACCACCGCAGTGTCAGATTATTTTCCCGTGAAATAGAAGTGTGTCAAGCACTTCTGTGTTTCGGGGAAAAGGCACTGAAGCTAGTGTAATTACTGGGTATATGTGACCTAACTGTCGTCTCGGTGTAGCGGGCGCAGGGCGGTGCCAGACAGTAACTGCTTAGTTACTGTTTGGCACTGAACTGTCTAAGGGCAGACGTGGCGCTTACCATCAGGTGTACGATCTGCTCGTCTTGTTACACATTGCAATAAAAAAAACCGGAGAGCTATGGTAGCCGAATGGTTCCAAGAATCAATGTGGGAGACAGTCGCTCCTTTGTAATAACTGAACTTGTCAAATTCAGATCATGGTGCAAGAGTATCCTGAATAGGTAGATCGGGACCAAGGGGGAAGGGGGGATAATTGACAAAAGAAATTACGCGCGGGTGGAACCGCGACAAAAGCAGGTAGTATTAAAGTCCACTGTGTTAGTGTATACCCACTCCTGCGCAGGATGAGCACTTGGTTGCGAAAGCGGCCGCGCCCCGACCGGCCTACTGACGACCAGTGTAACATCGTAACAGTATCGTAGTAGTATAGTATGACAGACATTTATATTTTTATAAATATAGATGTTTTATCTCACGAATGCGGGTGATTCATCCTTGGAGTTGTCATGCATGCAGACACCATGGGTTTAGCCAGCCATAGGCTCAGGTTGGGGCAGCAATGGCCTCAGGGTGGGGCAGTAATGAGCCCATAAAGTTTACCAATACTAACCCTTGGCACTCGTGGATACGAGCGAACAAACCTATTCAGATAAAGTTTGTCCTGAAAGGGATTCAAACCACGACCGCTGACGCATAGAACAGTCACATCAAAACGCGCCATCTTTCCAAACAAAAAAAAATTATTAAATATTCTACCTGCAGTGCAGTCACATAAACGCAATAGTCTTCACTCAATAAGTTGCCTCTCTGCCCTTATATCTACTGCGACTGGGCCTCACCTACCGACATACCGATTAAAGTGTACTTTTTTTTTTATATTATACAATTTATTAGTTTACATTTTAAAGTAATCTACTCATTGGTCTAATGGTTTAAGTATCTGGCCCTATACGCGGAGTTCTGAGTTCGATTTCCAATTCTAAAAACAGGTGTCATATTTTTGAACATAGCACAGGTTTGTGATCACCAATCCGCATTTTGGTAAGCGTGGCTATTAAGCCAGCACTTATCATTGTGAAAAACAGACTAGTACTTTTTACTTTTTTTTAGTTGTTCAAAATGGCTATGTTTATGGAACAGGAAGCATAGAATAAAATTGTTAACTTTAAATCGGCAAAGTGACGACGTAATCAATATTAAAATAAATAAGCCATTCGTTAATGTTTTAATAGTGATTTAATTTCGCATTAATTTAATATTATATCGATTGCATAGTTAAGGTGTGACTGAATCACAAATAATCTTGTTCAACCCCCGATCTAGTCAATTGCACGTAAGAATTACTAATGTATGTGAATTAAACATTTGAAAACAAATAATCGTAACAATGAAAAAAATAATTATTAATAAATATAGGACTACAAAACAAGTGGAAATAAAAATTTTAAGGAATATCCAACTCAAATCGCGGCTCTATGCGGTGTAGGTAAAAAAAGGTCAAAGTTGTTATATTTTTTTAAAAAAACGAGGCAAACGTATTATCTGATGGTACCTAACTGATTACTGTTGCCCATAGACATTTTTTTTTTGGTATATTTCGCCCGTGGTTTGAGGGCAGGCAAAGAGGACATTGCCCATAGACAAAATCATTTACAAAATGAACAGGACGTTTTTTTTTTGGGTTACAAAATGAAAAATCGTTCGGGCGAATCGACTACCAAAAATAAAATTATTTTTTAAAGTGAACGATTCGCAAATTCGTGCGAATTAATTTCGGGCGAATCTTTTTTTCTTTTTTTTTTCATAAGACCGATCAGTTTGGAGTTCTTTCTGGAAGGCCTTTGTCCACCAGTAATAACAACAAAAAGACATTCGCAATCGAAAACTTCGACAGATGAAATAGCCGAAACATTAAGTCCATATATACCCCCATTTAAAGGAGGGATAGAGAGCGCAATAAGACCGTCGCCTGCGCACGTTTGCGACACCGAGCCACGTCCGATATAGTTTCTAGGCCTAATTTGACGTAATTTAAATAGTCCTTTAGGGCTGTCGATGCTATTTTTATAAATGCAATCTATATACATATATAAAACTCAAAGGTGACTGACTGACTGACATAGATATATATCAACGCACAGCCCAAACCACTGGATGGATCGGGCTGAAATTTGGCATGCAGGTAGATGTTATGACGTAGGCATCCGCTAAGAAAGGATTTTGATCAATTCCCACGGGAACGGGAACCACGCGGGTGAAACTGCGGGCGCCCGCTAGTCATATTATATTTTTGAAGAACATCAGGGCTGAAGAACTTACGCCAATGGTACAACTAAAGTACCCGATCACTGTTCCGAGCGGCGATATGAAAGTTGAGATCGCCATCATGATCGCCAACCTTCGTAAGAAGACGGCAACATAAGAAGAAGAGATTTTATTTATAGGCGATCATATACTATCCGAAAAAAAAAACACTCGTTCTTTATCCGGAACGTTCATATTGTGACCGCATTGGAAATATTTCTTTCCCACAAATTCGTAAATTCAAGTTAGTGAAATATTTCTAGCGCATAGAAAATGCATTTTCGCATCCCACCACCCGCTAAACTCGCCGTTTCTCCTAACACGATTGGGATGAGTTGTTTCCAGCCTTATGAAAGCAAAAAAGTCGCGAAAAAGTTAAGTAGAAGATTTGGAGATAGATCCCTGACGGAAAATGGAGGTGACGACAGAACATTAAATTACCAAGAGGATGAGCTGAAAATCATTGGCGAGATAAAGGCCTACAGATTTCGATGACTTGGCCACCTAGAGCCAATTGAAAAAGATTATGGAGTAAAGAGAACAGTATGTGGGACTACCCAAGAAACCGCTGAAGGATGTGATCTTAAAAGATTTTTAAAGGCAGGAGATGGCACAGAATCGTTTGGTGAAACAGAGGAGAACAAAGCGGCATATTCATGTAGCTGCGACTCAATGGACTCAATTAACTTATTGCGTCTACGTATCCAGAGAAAGAGGATTGTAGGCATTTCACACTAGAAGACGTTCTGACGCTCCTCCTTCTTCGGAATCATTTTTTTTATTACAATGTGTAACAAGACGAGCAGATCGTACACCTGATGGTAAGCGCCACGTCTGCCCTTAGACAGTTCAGTGCCAAACAGTAACTAAGCAGTTACTGTCTGGCACCGCCCTGCGCCCGCTACACCGAGACGACAGTTTTTAGGTCTCATATACTTAGTAATTTCACTAGCTTCAGTGCCCTTTCCCCGAAACGAAGAAGTGCTTGCCACACTTTATGGATGGCCGAAAACTCCTAGATGTTATAAAAACTCTTAGGTGTTTCCGTGTTTCTTTGGACCCCAACGCTAAATAAGATACGAGACACTTATATTATCGGTACCCCAAAACTCAATTCGGCACGCCAGTATAGTATAAGTAACATAAATGTGACCAAAGTAACATTGTGGCAGCGCTGTCTCGCCTTCCTAAAGTTGGTAACCCTACCTCAAATCGAATCTTGCGCACTTATAACGTATAATTGATCCATTGATTTGTCTTTTATCAGCTGATGGGGCGGATAGCGGGAAACGCCATACAAGTGTCATTTATACCATCTGTTCCGCCATTCCCTGGCGGCCACCATACCAATGGCTTGGGAAACCATGGTTACGTATAGTTTACTGTATTGTGGTAGTGATGTATGAAAATACTACATATAATAGTGGTTAACCTGCTCGAGTTATATAGGAGGTAGTGCGTTCGATTCCCGTGTTTAGTCTAGTTTTTTATGCTAGATCATTTTGCACGCAGGCACGCACCCTGCTTGACGATATGCGGCCACTGCAGCCTGTTCCATTGAGGGACACTTCACCAGGAAGCGTCGCTCAATGTGTTTTGTCATACTAGGTATAGAATCTGATCTTTGAGCCTTTGATTTCAAGTGTACTGACTCCCACATTCATATTGTCGAAACACAGCCGAAGCTGTATGTTATAGTGGATTTTTTTTTCCTGTGGGGTAGCTACTGGCTAGTCCGACCCTGAAAACCGTTCTACCACCAACCAGACCCAAGGCGGGAATCGAACCCATGATCCCCAGGTTTCATACCCGAGCGGCTTAACCACTGTTCCACGGAGGCGAATAAAATTAATTAAAAAAAGCCAAGTCACAGACCCAACTAGTATTAACTATAGACTAATGCAACTAGAACTCAGACAAACGTGAAACAAATGATTAATAGCTAAACTAACTTAACATAATTACTTCAAATTCACAGCACCAGATGACGCAACCAGAATCGAATTCGCGACCGTTAGACAAACTTTCACGGAGCCCTACTGCGGAATACTGGAATGGCCTGTTCCGGGAGTAAGGTACTTTCCATGTTTGTTCAAATGTATCAACCTAGTAACCAATTAAAAATTTACTATCCAATTAAAATGCTATTAGGATAATACCTTTTGGAATTGAGCGAAAAATGACGTCAACTGCGCTTGTCCGTAACGTTAGCAACCAATAGCAAGGCATTATTTATCTGTGTGTGTGTAAGTCATCACTGTCGCGTCAAGCAACTCCAAAAGGTCGTATCCTGATAGCATTTGAACCAGGTAGTATTTAAAAAAAAAATCTTGATCTTCCAGTGCTGATGAACAAAAAAAAAATAAGTCTTTGGACATTAATAAATTAAATTTTTATTTTTGTAGACATTATTCACACACCGCAATCGCCCCAAATTAAGCATATAGCTAGCTGCTTTGGGTACCAGACCAGACAACAGATAAACAATAAAATGTTACACATTGAAACACCCAGACCGATAAAAACAGACATATTCAACATTTTTATTATACCGTACGGGGATCGAACTCGCTACCTCTGTTTTCCGGCCATTACACCAAATTGGTCGTCAAACACATGTCATGACATTATATTACAAACTCGAGCTGTGTTCTAAAAATCCGACATAAATTTTGTCCGACACTCGATAGCGCGATTAGAATTAGTACCAACGCCATCTGTTATCAGTTTAATGAACTAACCTCCATGGTAGTGGGCAGCACGGCACCGTCCCGGCGCCCCGCGCCCTCGCTCTCATCCTGAAACAATAGAAAAACATTATTAATATACAGTTTCTATCGTCATTAATCACATGGCCGGGCTAAAGATCAGTTTTAGATTGTAATTCGCTTTTAAAATGTCTCAAACAACGCTAGCGCGATTCACCAACGTACAGCGCCATCTCTTACCGAAAATGTGAACTACGGTTGCTAATTGATTGACGATTCTTATGTGCGTATTTGAAGCCTATATTAATAAAGTATATTTTGATTTTGATTTTATTACAGTTTTTTTCTGTAACCTCATCATCACAGATCATCAAAAGCGTTTCTTCACTTGTTCCATTTCCCAAGTTTCACAATTCCATTCTAAATAAATCCGACCCGACCCCAAATAAATTGCAAACAGGGCAAGAAAAAGAAAGTTGGCTACTTTTGCCCCGGTCACCCATCCAAGCGCCGCCAACCAAAAAGTTGCTTAACTTTTGGTGTGACGGTTATCACTGCTGACGCAATCCCGCAGCTACTGTCCAGCGGTGTATCGTTCGTTGCGTTTACCTGACACAGTAGCCATTAAAACGCCATACGAATACAGTCCGACTTGTATAATAGGTACAGTCGCGCTCAAATACCATTTATTAAACTAATAATTGTAATATTTATTGAATGTTTATACTTTAACCTTATAGTGGCAAAATACTGCCCAACCACAATTTGAACAATATTATGTACTTATTTATTTGTAATGTCGGCGAAAAGCAATATCAATAGTTAAAAAGTTAAAAACGGTTAAATATTGCCCAATAGAGCTTTGATGCATTATTTAGAATAAAAACAATTGAGGCAATCGGGCAAACAGAACACCCGATGGTAAGTGATCACCGTATCACATAGACATCAGCAACACCTGAGTACATTATACCTATCGCAATAAAACTGTCTAATTTAGGTTTTTTTTTTAGGTGTATCTGCAATCGGCTATTTAGCCATAATCAGATGTTTTCTGGGATTACATGGGTTAGGTGCAGTTCAATTAAACGAAATTGAACTGCACCTAACCCATGTAATCCCAGAAAACATCTGATTACATAAATATATATAAACACCTTATAGTTGGTAGAGACTAAGTAGTTAGTTTCTCTGGTCTATGTCCAGTAGGTATTTGCCATCTTTTTAGGCGAGTCACTTCTTCCTGTCGGGTCAGTAGGTTCTTTGCCAATTCATTTGTGTGTTTATTGAGTCTTTGCTTGTACTTCTTGTCATTGTAATTTAGGATGAGTCAACTAATACCTACTGTTTGAAAATCTTTGATTAAAGAAATTTTTTATCAATTTAAGTCAAAATTTTCACAAGAAAACAGTGTACCAATGCATCATGGCTACACAGTCATTCGACTGTGCAGGTTTTTTTACGATGTTTTTCAACATATACCTTATCATCTACGCATTTATACCTCCAAAACCTACCACATCTGTCCACAACAGTACCCGTGATCTACACCGGCCTAATAAAAGATTTTCAGCCTCTCCCATCACCCTCCCACTCGCGCAAACCCCGCCCGAGCGAAAGGGACGCAGGACAACTCACGCGCAGCAAACTGTATCGTGGGAACTTAGCATTTGCGCTTTCACTAAACCGATAGCCGAATGTGATGTACAAGATCCAACATGGCGGATAAGCTGAAACTAAACTTTCAGATTTATTGCTTACAATTAACGTTTGTTTATTGAAGCTTGCATTCAATCTTTAATAATTTTGACGTTTACATGGTCCGGTCCTGACAATGAGGTAATATCTTCATGTTTGTATTGAAAAATAAGACTTGGTAGCTACAGTTCCTTCGGTGAGAGAATGCGCTTCTAAGTTGGTAAGATAATAAATAATACACCCCAATTTGATCTTTTTTTTTTAATACTAAGTCAGTTGGCTGACAGTCACGCAGCCCACCTGATGGTAAGGGGTCACTGCGGCCTATTCCATTGAGGGACGCTTCTTCAGGAAGCGTCGCTCAATGTGCTGCCAGACTCTAATTTCAAGTGTACTAGCTCCCACATTAATATTGCTGGAACACAGCCAGAGCTGTTATGGCGGCAGATTTCACCTGTGGGGGTGGTAGCTAGCCAGTCGAATTCTGAAAAAGCCATACCACCAACCAGACCCAAGGCGGGAATCGAACCCACGACCTCCGTGTTTTTATACCCGAGCGGCTTAGCCACTGTCCACGGAGGCGGTAGGTACTACATACAGGGCGGCCATAAAAGTGACCAAATATTTTTTTGAGGTGCCACGGGCTGCGAGGTATTTGTATTATCTGAATCACACCACGTTCTACGATTTTTCATACTTTTCGCATATTATCTTTTTATTTTTGATACTCCAGCTATTAAACACGTTTAATACTCGCAATAAGGACGGCGACGCGCAACAATCTAACGAGTTGTATGCGCAGTCTAAGCGAACTCGGAGATGCGCGCGCCGACACTGGGTGAAGGACAGGCGCCGGCGCGCCCATCAAGAAACGCTTTTCCTTAACCGGAGGTAAAAAAATACGAATATTATCTGTAACTAGCGGCCGCCCGCGGTTTCACCCGCGTGGTTCCCGTTCCCGTGGGAATTGATCAAAATCCTTTCTTAGCGGATGCCTACGTCATAACATCTACCTGCATGCCAAATTTCAGCCCGATCCGTCCAGTGGTTTGGGCTGTGCGTTGATATCTATCTATGTCAGTCAGTCAGTCAGTCACCTTTGAGTTATATATATATATATATATATATAGATAATGCAGGAGGCGAGTCACCGTCTGCCATAATTATCAAGGTGACCTATTTGATATGGCAGGCGTCCCGCTGTCTTATCAATATCCCCGCAACCAAGCCAGCCTACCCTTCCAAAGACCCAGATTAGTTCTTTTTGCGATAGTCCCTGCACTTAGCTGGTGCTGTCTTTGGCTGTATCTTTTCCATGGTACAGGCAGTCAGTACCCGCTAGGTATACCACAATAGACTATCGTAGGACGTACCTAAAAGAGCCTCTTCATGTTGGATCTGTATCCCCACGTACGCTTTCTAAAACGACTTTGACTTTCCAAAAGGACCGGCCGGTCACCTACGTGCCGTGATCCCGTAGAAAAGATCCAAACAATAATAATAGAAAAGATTTTCTTTATTTATATAGATGTAAAATCTGGCAGATTAGAGAATATGATATGCCATGCCAGTGCCTACACATGATACTCTATAAAAAAAACGATACGGCTACTCTACAGAAAAAACGATACGGCTACTCTACAGAAAAAACGTTACGGCCACTCTACAGAAAAAACGATACGGCTACTCTATAGAAAAAACGATACGGCTACTCTACTTACTATTTGCTCTGTAACATGCACCGACTGGGGGAAGGTCAGCCGCCGCCCATCTTAGTATAAAAACGCTTTTCCTCAAGCAGAGATAATAAACTAGAAATAATTTCAGGGCAAAGGCCTTTATTTGAAATCAAGTCATCGCTATAATGATCTTGATTAATCATCACGCTTTGTAAAATGAGGATTGGTGATCACAAACCCGAGTTGTGTTCAAAAACCTACTTGATTTTGGCGGTGTGAAACACTCCCGTGCCAAAGCAAGTGTCTTGGCTGTCTATGGTTCCTGTAGTAGCATCATAACCTACGGTAGAGAGGGAGTATTTTTTTTTTTATAAAGAGGCAGTCAGGACGACCTCACTCCACCTGATGGTAAGCGGAAGTGAGGTCCAAATATAAGGTTGACTGGCTCGATAGATCATAGTACCCATTGAGCCAGTTACCCTCACCCTGAAGGCCTGCATAGATGCCGCTTCACGCCCCGCCTGAAAAGCCCAGGATTATAGGAGGAAGGAAACACGTGAGCCGGAAGGGCATTCCATGCCCTAATGGCACGAGTTTTAGGGGAAACACTAAGCCCCCCTTTCCAAGGAGTGGAGCAGCGCCCTTTTCAGTTTCAGTTTAGCCGTTGTTCCTGCGCCTGATCTCTCTCTGGTCGTGTCAGACTGCTGTCATCTTGTTATGAGAGTGAGGGAATAGGGAGTGCACCTGTGCTTGCGCACTTACTTTTGCATTATATCCTGCGTAATTGGTTGAGTTGGTTGTCGAATCTAGGACCATAGTCGAAGCGGACCCTGAGCTCTATACTGGATGCAATCAGGAATCCGCTAAGATTATGATGATGATCCTGCGTAGTTGGCTGATCGTAAAGATTGACCACCGAAAGCCTCAGCTAGAACATTAGTATTTACTACACTTAGGGCAGAGCTTAAGTAGCAACAGTGGTGTGAGCGAGGCTGTGTGTATGCTCTTCAATTAATCACAACGTTGCGACACGCCCGCAGTGCGCTTGCGCAGGTTAAGGCGCAGTCATTCATATCCTCAAATATATTATCACAAATTCAGTCAGCGGATGATCTTAAGATAGCCACAGTAGTTAGTTCCGAACTGATGCGATTTTATTGTGACCCTGTCACGTCGCAAATTGTGTAAAACGCAGTAACATCATTATAATTACTTGTCAAGAAACCACTCTGACTCGGAAACTGACTTACACCCTGTTGCAGAAAGCTCCATTAAAGTTAATGCTTCATTAAATCTAATGCTGTCACTTTTCGTTGTCATGAAATAAAAAGTGACAGCAATAGCTTTAATGAAACATTAACTTTAATGGACGTTTCTGCAACTGAGTGTTAGTCGAGTATAACTACAATAAGGATGATGCTGATCTTAATAGGGTGAAATTGCACTACATACAAATCATGTCATAAAAAAGTCTTGAAGGGCACTTGGTTTTATTTCAAGAAAAACAAAATCATATCATTTCTTTGTATTGAAAAGAGGCGATTGAATAGTAGAGTAACTAACGACTTTCTTATAGATAGCAACATTCTGATTCCGATAGAAGCCACTTTGTAAAATTAATGGCTGACGATGCATAAGTACATCTATGAATGAAGCATATTTTGTCTTTGTTAGTAGAGCACTTCGCTCGACAAGTAACTTCGCCTTAACTCATCTCAGTACGATCCGAGGAGATCGCACCGAGTCGCAAGGTCGTCAGATCCACAGAATCATAGTAGAAATAGTACAAAGTAAGTTGCCTTCATACACCGCACCGCGCGCGGCTTGTAGTGAGCGCCATAAATAAATAAATATACTATCTGGTTCAAATGCTATTAAGATAGAACCTTTTGGAGTTGCGTTACGCGACAGACGCAAACACAGATATTATTATGCGTTGCTAACGTTTCGGACAAGCACAGTTGACATCATTTTTCGCTTCATTCTAAAAGGTTTTTTTATACCGCTTCAGTTGGCAGACTGACACGCAGCCCACCGGATGGTAAGCGGTAACTGCGGCCTATTTCATGTGCTGCTAGACTGTAGGCTTATCTGATGTTTGAGCCTTTCTTTGCTCTCGAGTCCTTCCTACATTTATATTGCTAGAACACAGTCAGAGCTGTTATGGCGGCAGATTTTACCTGTGAGGTGGTAGCTAGCCAGTCGGACTCTGAAAAGTCCTAACCGCTACCTAGACCCAAGGCGGGAATTAAACCCTGTACCGCGGAGACGGTCGACTCTCTGTTTCTTAAAATATCTTTGTTTGCAATGAGAAACGGGCGAAGATTTTGTTTGAGTGTGCGTGCGGCGACGCATAGACACTATGGCGCACACATGCAAGCCTCGCGCGGTGCGTTTGTATCAAGATATCGTACTGTGTACTGTTTCAACTATGACAGAATCGCCTAGTTTGAGTACATTTCACATTTATAACATACAGACATCTTGACATCTTGTTACATGCATATTTAGACCAAGTCTGGTTGTAGGTCGTATTTTATAGCAACGACCACGCCAGAGTCCTGGGCACAAAATACAAATGGTTAAGCGGGTAGTGGGACAAACGTCATCATCGCTAGTCAGCAGTTAAGATGCATAAATGCATTCTCGTCAAACTCACCATGAAAACCATCAAGCGCCTTTTGTCCAATAATTAGCATCAGTTTTGCTCAGGAACTAAAACAAAAAAAAAGTTTAATTAATGTTTTCTCCTTCAACTAACACTTGCTCGGTTCTTTCAAGAAGAGACATTTCTTACTCCTAGCGTTTTGTACCGTACTAGTCAAGGTATGCTAGCAACACAATTCTGAATCCTCTTATTACACTGGAGAGACTATTTTTTTTCCGGAGGAGAATGCTTTTAAGCACCATAACCGCAGGCTAGCTAGACCTGCGGCCGTGTGTGGGACTCGAGACTAAAGCGTCCACTACCGACTAAACTCCCCCGGTTTCCCCTTCACACCCGATTGGAACGAGCCAGTGCCAGCCTAGTGGCTATTGACCAGCCCACATTGAAGAGACTGCCATCTGACCTCCGTAACAGGGGAACCAGACCAATTGGATCATAGCAGCACAGTCATTGGACTGTCCCGCTGCTTTCTTGTCCCGCGTGCCCTGACACATGTGTTCAGGAAGACTTGCTGCGCGCTAACAGTAATGCTGTTCGGGTGGCGGAGTACTGGTCTGGTAAAATTTAGCCATCGACTTGCTAAGAAGAAGATTGGACTGTGTAGGTTTCCTCACTATGTTTTCCGACACCGCAAGCTAACATCTAAAGAACCTTCGGCCTCACGCATGTGATGTGTTATACACGGCTTCCACAGTTTCTTCCAAGAAGACACCAAATTGTGAATAACCAGGGATATTTTTAATCATTTAAATTATTTAAGTTTAAACAAAACACACACAAGCACAACTTTTTCCATGTGTCAGTGCATATTGGTATTTTTTATTTATTTATTTATTATGCTTCCTAGTGAAGTGTCCCTCAAAGGAATAGTTGCAGTGGCCGCTTACCATCAGATGGGCTGCGTAACTGTCTGCCAAAAAATAAAATAAAATAAAAACATTAAAATACTCACCAATAAACATTTGCCCTTTGTTATCTTGCATTCCAAGTATTTAACCATAATTATAAAAATATACTATTTTAATTTAAAATCTAATACTGGCCTTATTTTAAGAATACTTTTTAGTTCACATAATAATAGAAGAGATTGAAATGTTACTAGCAGCTAACAAACATAAACATATAGAAGTTCACATGACTATTTTCTTTTTATTACAGCACCATTGATTAGGAATTAGATTTCATGATTCTTGAGCCTTTTATTATCTGTAACAAAGAAAAAAGCGCTTATTAGGTACTGGTACACTTTTTTTTATGGTATAGCCGGCAGACGAACATGCGGCACACCTGATGGAAAGTGGCAACCGCCGCCCATAGACAACTGTAAATCAGGTGGAATCACAGATGTGCAGCCGGCCTTTAAGAAACATAAAAATTAAATAAAAACTCTGTTATTTTTATTCTTTTTGAACTAAGTATGTCCCTCTGGTGTTTCAGATGTCCATGGGTGGGGGTGATAGCTTTCCATCAGGTGACCTGCTGGCAAATTGCATCTTTTTTTATTATATATATAGGTATTTGGACTAAGCTAGCACTTGACCACAAAGTTGCCTAATGTTAAACAACTATGCGGTCTACGATGGAGCGCGCTTGCTTAGCCCGTTAATTCTGGCCTTGAAGAGCTCCAAGTCGTATTGTGTAGGAAAGACAGATCTCGGCAGAGAATTCCACTCCCACGCAGTCTGTATCAAGAAAGATAAAGCAAATCGCTTAGTTCGAACGCCCGGTATCCCCACTGTATACGGATGGAGTTCCTGACCGAGTCTAGTAGTTCGATGATGGAACGGCTGATGGTCTGACATTAAATAAGGCCCACCTAATGGTAAAAGGCCACAGCCGCCTATTCCATTGTGTGTTACTTGGTAAAGCAGCATCAGTCAATGTGCTACCGCACTGTAGGCTCTGATCTTTGAGCCTTTGACATCAAGTGTACATACTGGGTCCCACATTCACATTTGCCCGAACACTGTGTCAGTGTAGTATACTCACTCAAAAATCATAAATAATTTATTTGCGAGGAAACATGGTAATAAGTACAGATGTATAGTTCACAAAAATATAGCACATCACATTTTGCCTAGTCGGAATGCAAATTTAATCAATGTATAATTTAGTCATGATATCTCTGTTAATTATGATACTATTTGAGTTAGTATTTTGTATTAGAAATGGTGAAGCTACTTAACCCACTTGTTCCTGAATAAACTTTTTTTCAGTAATTGATCTGAAACTGCGTATACCTAATATTTATGTGATAAATAATCACAGAAAAATATTGAAAAAATTTTTTGATTTCCAGAAAAGCTGGAAAATGCCGTGTCGTAAACGACACGGTAGGGGAATCCACTACTTTGATAACTTTGTATGTAGATTTCAATAGACGTCATTTTCAATTAGGAAACCCCAAAAAATTACACACAATATCTCAAAAAAAAATTATTGTACCTTTTTAAGAAAACCTGAGTGTATGATAAGATTTTAAAAAAAAATTATACTAGATCAGTTGGCAGATAGACGCAGGCCACCTAATGGTAAGCGGACACTGCGACCTATTCCATTGAGGGACACTACACCAGGAAGCGTCGCTCAATGTGTTGTCACACTGGATGTAGCATCCGATCTTCTAGCCTTTGATTTCAAGTCTCTTGGCCTCCACATGAATATTGGTGGAACACAGCCAGAGCTGTTTTGGCGGCAGATTTCACGTGTGGGGGTAGCTAACCATTCAGACTCTGAAAAAGTCCGACCACTAACCGGATTCAAGGCGGGTATCGGACCCACGACCTCCGGGTTTTATACCAGGGCTTAGCCATTGTTCCATGGATGCGGTCATAACATGTCTTGGAACGCTCCTTGAAGTAGACGGAATCGGCCCTTCGGCTTGTGGGCAGGAGTAGAAGAAATAGTTTCTGGGTCTGATGGTAAAGCTTTCAGGACCGGAGTCGATGCGCCGTCATTTGGAAAGCCGTACGGTAAGGCAAGGTGTCATCTCCGCTATCATCAGAAGAATCTTGCTGAATTTGAGCAGGTGCCTTGAGTTGTGACCCTGGTAGAATTCGAAGGGACACAAAATCTGCAGAGTCCTTGTCCGTAATTTCGGTATTTCAATTTTCCTGAGGCATGATAGTTATAATTCCTCGACTATCTCATGCAAAGTCAGGGGTTTTTGTGATTTTCTTTAGCAAAATAATAAGTATTATATAGTAGCACATTTCCCTACCGTGTCTTTTACGACACGTACAAAGAAAACCTTAACTACTGCCTGAATATGTTATAAAATAACCAACTTTTTTACAGTTGCTAAGTCTATAGGAATCAAGCTATCATAATTATATCACATATAAATAAAAAAGTGTTTATAATAATATGTCATCTGACCTTGAATTACTAATCGTAAAAACCTGAAAATTTGTGGTTATCCAGCACAAAGGAAATAAGCTGCAGCACACTTAAAACACTTTGTAACTTCTAACCGAGTCCTCGATAGCCAAACGCGACGAAAAAAAATAAGTTCAAGTACTCTCATATCTCTCCAGATTTTTTTAAAGTTGGTGTGTCGTTTACGACACGGTCGGGTTAAGTGGGTTAACTACCTATGCGGTGAAATCAATGAAATAGCTTATCAGGATATCAAATTTAACGATTGGTAGTGGCCTAAATTATTAAAGATTTCTTTTGGGTCTTGTCAACATTATTAGAGTTTAGGCAGAGGGCCCAGAACTGGGCCTGGACATGTATATACAAAGAATTTACAGCAACAGGACCATCCATAGCACTTACTTAGTCTGCAATTAGCTTGCTGATGGTTTAATTAAAATTTAGCAAAATCAAACCAAACAACAGACCGTTTACGTGTAAAAATATAATTTTTTATACACTTCATTTCCTGACATCGATCGAAGTTTTCAAGCCATTTTTTACTGCTTTTAAGCGAATAATCAGTGACATAACCGCTATATGTGGTTAATTCATTACCATTCACTGTTAGGGTATAGTACGAGGCAGGAAAATAATATAAAAGGCAAATAATAGGAATTTTCATGGTTCAAATAACTTTAACTTTGTCGTCTCATCTTATTAACAAAAACAAAAAAAACTTACCTTTTAATCAATTTTTCACAACTCTGCAGCACCTTCTTTAACACAATATTCCTTTCACACAAAAATACACATTTTTAAAATGTTTTTATTTAGTATAAAGGCATTTTTTGATAATTTTCCATTACTTTTTTTCTCGTCACGTCACGATGTAAATATTTTCAATGAACTGTCAAAAATATATTATCCAACTTTAGAAATGTCACACAGTTTATCACACAATAGCACGTGACGGACGACTTTTTAATCCGGTCGGATAGCAGAAAAAAAGTTAGCGTGAAAAAAGTTTTGTATGCCGCCAAAAATATGTTAAATGCGTTTTGTTTTCCTTGTGCAACAGTGGCGTGTTTCAAGAAATTCCTGATTATAATATGTGTTGAAACGGTTTCACGCGGCGGACCGCTTTCCGTCCGTAGCGGCCTTCTAATACTGCTCGAAACGGCGCGAGATAGTAAAATAACCAGCCAGACATCCACCGCTCGCCGCGGCCGGTTTTGCGTACTGAAGCAGTTGAAACACAGATTATGTGCAGTCCACAATGCCATAATAATTATGGGGACAATTACGGATACAAAACGCTCTCGCTACTGTTTAAGGCCGAATTGCCCGCTTTTTGCATCCACGCAGCACAATGACCTTAGATGACCTTATTTGAATCGCTTGGTGTTTAGCTACATAACAACTTTACTTAAGTATTTGTTATTGTTTGACGAGCCATTTGGTGTAATGGTCGAGAAGTCGGCTATTACACCAGAGGTCGCGGGTTCGATCCCCGCACGGTACAAACATTTGTGTGCTTGAACATGTCTGTTTGTATTGGTCTGGGTGTTTCTATGTATAATATGTACGTATTTACAAAAAAAAAGGTTATAAGTAATGTTTATCCGTTGTCTAGCACCCATAGCACAAGCTTAATGCTTAGTTTGGTGCTAGATGGCGATGTGTGAGTGTGAATAATGTCCAGAGATATTTATTTATTTATTTATTTATTGATCACAAAAAATACAATAATATAACTTTTTTACTGATTTAAGCCTAATCATTAAAAAAATTATACCACATGTATCCGTGTGTGGGACTCGAGACTAAGTCCCACTACCCACTAAACTCCCCCGGTTTTTCCTTCACACTTCACACCCGATTTAGACGAGCCGTGCGGCCTGTGAGTATGGTGAGTCAAACAAACCATTTATAGAAAATACATAAAAAAGTAAGTTAGCAGGTACGTAGTATCATTTTCAAATTATATCTCTGTCTGATATAAGAAATATCCCTGAACACTATTTACACAGCGTCCAGCAGCCCCAAATTGAGGTTTACCAAATGGGAAGTAGCCTTTGACTTGTACTAATGGGTGCCAGACAACGGATACACATTACATGCTTAATTACATAGAAACACCCCGACCGATAAAAACAGCTGGGTTCAAGCACAAAATGTTTTTACCGTGCGTGCGGTGATCGAACCCGCGTCTTCATGGTGTAATAGTAAGACTTTAAACCATTACACCAAATGGGTCGTCAAAATTCACACGCGTTCTTTATTGTGCACGCACATACTCCATAATCCATAATTTAATATTATGTGTATAGGTAACCTATCGCAGACAAAGCTTAAACTCTGACTGGCCGTATTTCTCAAAAGGCATCTCATAAATTCCATATTTTATTGATTGTAGCCAGAGAGAATTGCCAGAGACCGGCATTACGAAGTATATTATGTTATTTGTGGATCTAGATAGATAGATTGGTGTCCGTTCATATGACAAAAAACGAATGACAAAGGGTCATGGTCAAAATGGGCGTAGACCAACAGCTTTGAAATATATTTTATGTGAAAGCTAATGACCATATGTTAATTTTATACTATGACGGCAATCACCCAAACCACCGGGGAACAGAGATATTCAGTAATATTCAAACTTATACGCGCTACGCACTATTATGTCGCGCTTAACGGAATTATTACATTCCATCCCTTTCTAACGTATCTCTTACTCAGGCGGCGACTAAAAAACAAGCGCGTAAGGGGTTTTTATTTTATAAATAATAAAATAAATAAAACTTTTAAACATTATGTATTTTAAGACACAATATGGAACATATATTTTAAAACAAAATCAGGTACACTTTTACGTATAACTTATCCGTAACTATCAAATAGGTACACAGAATCAGATCCCACTGATAGGGGGCAGAGTAAGGGTTCTTACACACGAGCGGCATTTTGCTGTCGACACATGTAACTGCAGTTGACGTCAGAAGGCGGCGGCTAGCTGCCGACGTGCTGCCGACGCGTTGGCGACTTGCTGCCGACACGTCGACAGCTAGCTGCCGACAGGTGACGGCGACTAAGGTCGCCTTTTATGTTGCTGCTCGTTACGTTTACTACGGCTCAAACAAGAATGTACTGCTACCCGTCTGCCAGGCCTTTTTATAGCGACAAATGGCGCCTTTTCTGTCGCACCAGAAATACTAAACTCACTGGCAGAATATTTTTAAATAGGTATAACTTACGAAGGAAGTAGGAAGTTGTGCTCACATACATAGTTTCAGTTTTGTGGTTTTTAGGGTTAGGACGGCACGAGCCTTTCGTTGCACCCGCAGAACATTTTGTTAGACGTTATAATTGATAAATGAGGCGCTCGTGGCGTAGCTGTGACGACAGTGGTTCGTTAGAGATGATAACGAAAGTCAAGCTACCCACGCCGCGGTCGGTTAATGGATAGGTGACCCTTCTGATCACATTTAGTGACATTTATTTCGAGCGTCCCCGTGCTTTGGAAAGCACGTTAAGTTGTTGCTCCCGGCTAATAATGAGATATTAGTCGTCAAGCCTAGTCAGAGGTCATTTGGCGGCTTGATAACATCTGACATTAAGGTCGGTCACTTGCCTTACGCACCCCTTCACCAACCCGCACTAGGCCAGCGTGGTGGAGTATGGCCCACACTATCTCACAATTGAGATAAGGCCTGTGTCCCAGCAGTGGGAACGTATATAGGCTGATGATGATGATGATGATGATGATAGTTGATGAGTACCATTGATATGTGAATAAAAAGTATTAATAATAGTAGTTTTACTATGTAATATTATGTGTTTTATTTAACCAATCTTTGGGCTTATTTTGCAGGCAAACCCGGTCTATATTAAGGTTAAAAAGTATTTAGGGGGTATTTAGGAGTACAATGAAGTACATTACAACACATTTTATTTCTGTTGGTTTTACGCCCAGCTCCCATACAAAAATGCCCATGATCCTTTTCATTTGACAAACAACGTTTGACAAAATTTTACTTGATATTATTTTACAAACTTTTGTTTAATAAACTACGCATTAGACAATCTGTTTACAAAAAAAAATGTTAATGCCAAAACATCAATTTACAAATTGATTATTTTCTAAACATGTTACTTGGCAAAACAACGTAAAGCGTAAATAACATTTGACAAAATGCATTGCTTGGTAATATTTACGTTAATACAAGGTAGTTAGCTAGATAAAGTACATGTAAATTATTACTTTATAAAAATAACATATTTAATTACACATTATCGAACATTTTACTTTAAGCACGAAATCATATAATATGTGTAGGGTCAACTGAAACAATGGTCGGTTAGGTTAGGTTAGAACTGCGAGCACAAGCACGAGCCGAGCGAGCGAAGCGAGCGTGCCGCGGCAGCGGCCGGCGAGTGCCAGGGCCGAATTCTACTTATTTCGCTTAATTCAGGCAGTGTGTATTTTTTTTAAAGACTAAAGTTTCTATGGAAAAAGTATTAATACAAAATTATTACTTGCCTATAAATAATCTGTCCAAGGTGAAAATTGCATCCCTGCAATTTAATATTTTCAAAATTTGATTTATATATTTGAAAAAATAGTTATTTTTAAAAACTAATAATTTATCTTCTAACTTTTTGTAAAATCATCAATTATTTGTCATACGAATTATTTAGTCATGTGATTATTTTTAAAATAAAACTTTAACAATTTAATAATTTAATATTTAAAGCATTTGCGAAACCTGTATTTTGTCAAATGATTGTTTTTAAAGTAATATGTTTGCGAAATGAAAGTTTGTCAAATGAATAGTTTTTCAAACGTTGTTTGTAAAATGATCGTTTTTCATACGTTTTTTGTCATTCAATAGTAAACCAGATAGATTAGATCATAAAGATAATATTAATTCCATGGATTAGATTCAGTTGGATTCAGTCGATAGCAGTGACATCTATTGTGCCAATAACGGTACTTCAATAGATATTGGCGCCAAATTACACACGGAAATCGGAACATTATAATATTCAAAGACACGACAATGGTTTACCATTTTCTTATCGTTACTTACCAATATATTTCAGTAAGGCTTGACACTTACACGTGCCGCATAAAAACCTCAAGATCCCTCAAAGGGTTAGTACTTAGTAGAACCATATATGGATTATATGGTCACCGACAGTACCGACCGAGTAGCCGTGGGCACATTGCGAGGAGGACCGACGGTCGTTGGGGCGGAAAGGTCCTCGAGTGGTGGCTACGTAAGTACCGGGTACCTAGTAAATCTGTTCTGTGGTGCCGGGAGACGCAGCCGTGGTAGGCTCTCACAAGGTAGACCGATGATCTTATAAAGATCGCAGGAATCTACTGGTATGGCGCAGAACCCATCGATTTGGTGATCTTTGGGGGAGGCCTATAACTAGCAGTAGACGTGTTTCGGCGGATAATATTTTATTTTGACAAAAAAATACGTAAGATCTACCACCTATGAACTCCTGCGACTGCGTCTTCGGTCTCAGATGCGTTGCCTGCCTTTGAGAAAAGAATATGGAGGGAGGGGAAGATAAGGGGGATCAAGGGAGATGGGATGGGATACTGAATATTCTTGCACTCTTTACTAGTCATTGGTCAATCTTGTAAGAGGTTGAATTCTTAATAATAATTTCAATAGTAAAATTTGAGAGTATGTAGCTAACCTTAGGCCTAATGCAGTACCAATCAGGAAACTAATTGTCCACCATCCAGATAATATGGGCCGGCATGGTTTTACTACCACGGTTTGTCCACTTTCTCTCTGAGTTACGCTAGCCAAGCCTTCACAGGCAAATGTAAAATATATGTTAGACATTGTTAATACGTAGAGCTAGATAACCGACAGCTTTCTAGAGTAGGGGTTTGCTTTACTATAGTGATAACTTTATATATCGGGTTGAGTTAACGCCTGGAAAAAAGTAATAGCAAAGTTGTCGTGAGCTGTAATTTCTGTTACACTTTTTACTGGGTTTAATTCCCCTGTTATGGGTTACGGAGTTTAAACCCTTCATGGACCGGGAATTATCAATTCGAGGTTCAATTTTTTTTTCAAGCTAGTTTCTTTCGGGATTGCTAACTTTATGGCATAAAAAACTTCTTAAAGGCAAATTACAAAGAACTTATTTATAGACTGACAAACTTTTCTGTTCCGGTGGCCAAAATTGGAACTACGTGAAATGCAATGCAAAAACGATATTTAATGACAGTTCTGAATCGACAGTAGCGACGCCGCCGGCGGAACAGATAAGTTTGTCGGTCTATAGCAGTGGTGAAATTGGCCCTACGTAGATTTCGGGTTAGATGGTGGTGAATGAAAATTGTCCAAGTATAATTTAAAGTGTTTTATTTTATATCATTCGATTCAGGGCTATCTGCAATTTTTCTCTTCTTCCTATAATATTCAACTCTTTCTTCCAAACTCGCTGAAACAATATTATAATAATGTATTAATATTTTATTGTTTTTGTTTTGTTTCTGATTCTGATCTGAGGCGCTCATGGCGCAGCTGAGACAGTGGTTCGTTAGCGATAACGAAAGTCAAGCTACCCATGCCGCGGTCGGTTAATGGATGGGTGACCATTCTGACCACATTTAATGACATTTATTTCGAGGGTCTCCGTGCTTCGGAATGCACGTTAAGCTGTTGGTCTTGGCTGATATTTACTATAATTATGTAGATATTAGTCGTCAAGCCTAGTCAGAGGCCATTTGGCGGCTTGATAACATTTGACATTAAGGTCAGTAAAAATCATAAAATACTTACAACAAGTCTCTCTCTTCAACAAAGGAGTATAGACTCTTGGCTTAACTCCTTGTGTTAAGCAGTCTGTGTACGATATAATCTTGTCTCTTTCGCTCTTACTATCTGCCTCGCTCTCACATAGCTTGTAGTATTCCGCTTCTAATTGTTCTATTGTGTCCTGCATCATTGTTGATCTATAAAAAGTTTTAGAAATATATAAAACTTTTTTGTTTGGTTTTCGCTCAAGTCTACGGCCCACCTGATGGTAAGCGGTGTGGTAACGGATGGTAAAGACCTGTATCCTTCAAATCAAGTCATCGCCGGGAATTGAACACAAGACCCCGAGATCTTACCGTGACCTCTGTAACAGCCGACATCTTAAACATTATACAAAACCGGTCGTCAAAAAATCCGACATAAAATTTGCCCGACCTGGGACTCGAACCCAGGACCCCGAGAACACAGCCCGGTACTTAAACCATTAATCCATGGAGGAATTACTTGTTTTTTTATATTATAGGGGGGCAAACGAGCAAGTGGGTCACCTGATGATTTAAGTTATCACCGCCGCCCATAAGCACCCGAGACCCCCATGGGGTCGCAGGTGCGTTGCCCGCCTTAAGAGACGACAGTTATTAGGTCTCATATACCCAGTAATTCCACTAGCTTCAGTGCCCTTTCCCCGAAACACAGAAGTGCTTGACACACTTCTATTTCACGGGAAAATATCTGGCACTGCGGTGGTACCCACCTAGACGGCCCAGTACAGGAACCTACCACCTGGTAAAACTGTGTAACTTACTTGATATTTTGTACAGTCCATTCATTCTGCAGATGTCTAATAAGCGTCCTAAGGTCATCTATGTCGTATTCCCAATGCTGAGAGTCTTCTAAATCATACGAACAGTGGAACAAGTTCAATGGGACATCTAACGCCATGTTGTACTGTGGTTTTCTAGAAAAAAAAAACAATTAAATAATCTTAATAATTATATTAAACTTTTTTAATATATATATTTTTTTTACAAAATATTGTATTAACTGCTCCAATAGACTATAACTAGGAGCCACGAGCTCACGAATTTAGGAGCAGTGCAAGATTTTATGAAAGAGAACTTTATGTGAAGCGAATGGAGCTGAAAATTGGTTGTAGAAAGACAGATTAGGGTAGTCTGATGTGCTGTCGACTGTAAAATGATTTATTAGTGACTAGCCTTCCATCCGCGGTTTCACCCGCGCGTAATTTCTTTATTCGAATATCCCCCCTTCCCCCCACATTTCCGGGATCTTACGTACCCTATGTTCACCGGGGATAGTGTAGATTTCCAACAGTGCAAGAATTATTCAAATCTATTCAATACAAACAAACAAACAATCAAATCTTTCCTCTTTATAATATTAGTATAGATATATCTCACCTAGGATTCCTCTCAACGTCCAACAACTCCGTCACCACCTCAGGACTCTCCCTCCCCTCCCCCACCAATAGTAACACCCCCATGATACATCTGATCTGGTGCCATAGGAACGCATTGCCTACTATTTCCAAGTAATACATGCTTGTTGCTGCAAATAAATAAATAATGAAACATGTCAACTAAGCGATGACATAAGTTTTTTTATTATTGTAATGTGTAGCAAGACGAGCAGATCGTACACCTGATGGTAAGCGCCACGTCTGCCCTTAGACAGTTCAGTGCCAAACAGTAACTAAGCAGTTACTGTCTGGCACCGCCCTGCGCCCGCAACACCGAGATAGTACGAGATCCCACTGCTCGATTCTGCAGGTATCTGTTTTTTTGATACAACTAATTTTAAATGAATGTTAAGAAAGTATACAATGAAATAGGGAATGGTTGCCTAAAAAATATTAGCCGCAATTACCTGTAATTAATTTTTGTATAATTCATTCGCTACACTAAATTGCAACTATATGTTTTTTTAATGAATTTTAAGACATTTGAAAGATAATAATGTCACAAATTGAAAAAACAATGGTTGCCAGCTCTCAGTCGGCCGCATCATTAGGGTTGCCAGCTGTAAACAGGTATGTCAGTGTTCATTTTTTGCAGTCACCTGTTTTTTTAAAAATTTCAATTCTAAATTAAAGTTTTATGTATACTAATTCCAAAAATCCATGGTTGCCAGTTGGGAAATGGCCGCAAACAGAGGTTGCCATGATTTCAAATTTCCATGAACGATTCTCGCTCCAGGTAAGTGGACGCGCAAACAAGATAATAATGTAGTGTCGATGTAGTTCTAGTATTTTTTATACTTTTTTTTTTTATTAAAACATAAATATTAGAGCATGATGACTAGTTTTTTTGCGTGAGATAAAAACCTATATTTTCTTTCACTTGTATTTTTTACTTGAAAAGTTGTCTACAGAATCTTTAAAGAAAATCAAACTTTTTTCATTACAAAATTTGGTATCAGCTAAAAGCAAATAACCAATGTAGGATTCATTTCTGTCTTTTTGTTTTAAAACAGTGAACTTTTTGTAACATGTTAGATGATAACCATGTTTGTCATTGTTAATTTTTTTCTTTTTACGAAACTTTGATATAAGTTCACACTTTTTAAAAGATTTACTATTAAAATCAGTCAATTTTCCACCCTCGTGGCACAAAAAATACTTTTAGATAATGTAAGATTCCCAAATAGTTATTGAACTATTTGGGAATCTTACATTATCTAAACGTACGACAGCTGTCATGAATAAAATGTTTTTAAATTTTAAACAGTTATCGCGTCGTTAACAGTCTAAACTGACGTTTTAATGATGAATAAAATTCTGTTGTCCAGAAATTTACCGTATTTATTTATGGCGTAAAAAATGGCGTAAAAATGCAATAGTGTTAATAGAATGGCGTGGAGTAATTATCACAAATTCAATATATTATATCAATAAAATTTATAATTAAAAAAAAAGTAGATTTTAATCAAATAAAAACAAAAATATGTACTACTATCCATGGACATTAAATGAATAAATAAAAAAAGTTCGATTTCCTTTAAAGATTCTGTAGACAACTTTTCAAGTAAAAATTACAAGTGAAAGAAAATATAGGTTCCTTCCCCCCACATTTATGAGATTAAGTACCCTATGTTCACCGGGGATAGCTTTCCAACAGTGAAGGAATTATTAAAATCGGTTCAGAAGTTTCAAAATTGTTATTCCCAGGAAATGAAACGTTTTCCGTAGGAATTTATATCCGGGTTATAAACTATACGTGTGCCAAATTTCATGTAAATTTCTGCCGTTTAGGCGTGATTAAGTAACTAACAAACATCCAAACATCCAGACTTTCGAATTTATAATTTAGTAGGATAAAAAAAAAAGTAAAAAATACTAGAACTACATCGACAGTACATTATTATCTTGTTTGCAGCACATAACAATGCGTACATCTTCTCTCTTGCGCGTCCACTTACCTGGAGCGAGAATCGTTCATGGAAATTTGAAATCATGGCAACCTCTGTTTGCGGCCATTTCCCAACTGGCAACCATGGATTTTTGGAATTAGTATACATAAAACTTTAATTTAGAATTGAAATTTTTAAAAAAACAGGTGACTGCAAAAAATGAACACTGACATACCTGTTTACAGCTGGCAACCCTAATGATGCGGCCGACTGAGAGCTGGCAACCATTGTTTTTTCAATTTGTGACATTATTATCTTTCAAATGTCGTAAAATTCATTAAAAAAACATATAGTTGCAAATTAGTGTAGCGAATGAATTATACAAAAATTAATTACAGGTAATTGCGGCTAATATTTTTTAGGCAACCATTCCCTATTTCATTGTATACTTCCTTAACATTCATTTAAAATTAGTTGTATCAAAAAAACAGATACCTGCAGAATCGAGCAGTGGGATCTTAGACTAAGACGACAGTTATTAGGTCTCATATACCCAGTAATTTCACTAAGTGACAAGATAGTTCCACTTTAGATCCAGAGATGGCAGCACTAGTTTATTACATCACGGTAGCGTAATAATAAATATTAGATAACAGCACATCCATTGATTTGACCCATTGTAAGTATGTTCTACTATTTATTTTTTTATACTACTTCAGTAGGCAGACAGGCACGCAGCCCACCTGATGAAAAGCTGTCACTGCGGCCTATTCCATTGAGGGACACTTCATCAGGAAGCGTCGCTCAATGTGCTGCCAGACTGTAGGCTCTGATCTTCGAGCCTTTGATTTCTAGTGTACTGGCATTAGTATTTCAAAAACACAGCCAGAGCTGTTATAGCTGCAGATTTTACCTGGGGGTGGTGCTAGCCAGTCTTACTCTGAAAAAGTCCTACCACCAACCAGACCCAAGGCGGGAATCGAACCCACGACCTTCGGGTTTCATACCCGAGCTTAGCCACAGTTCAACTGACGCGGTCAAGCGTTCAAATGCAATCTCCGCAACACAAAAAAATTGCCCAAAACAGGAATCGAACCCACGATCTCCAGCCACGAGCCACTTAACATAAATTACTTACGCAAGTCTTCCCCTCCAACAGGCACTATATCCGCACTAAGTACATCTCTTCGGAACTCAGTTACACCATTTCCCACATCCATCTTGCAAAGATTTCGATAGTCATGGCTGCCGACGAGCCTCTGGCATGCCTGAGACATAGCGGAGAGGTCCAGGTTCGATCGCGGGAAGTAGTACCTGTACTTCCTTTTCTTGCAGTCGAATCTGAAAAGAGAAATAAAAATTGCCGGTCTTTCAGTATTTTTGACGAGCCATTTGGTGTAAGTAATGGTCGAGAAGTCGGCTATAACACCAAAGGTCGCGGGTTAGATCCCCGCACGGTACAAACATTTGTGTGCATGAACATGTCTGTTTGTATCGGTCTGGGTGTTTCTATGTATAATATGTATGAATTTACAAAAAAAAAGTATATAAGTAATGTTTATCCGTTGTCTAGCGCCCATAGCACAAGCTAATGCTTAGTTTAGGGCTAGATGGCGCTGTGTGAATAATGTCCAGATATATTTATTTATTTATTTATTTTACAGGATACACTTCGGAGAGTGTGCAAGCGAATTTCACGAGCTTATCCCACCCGCCCCTTTCCACCATCGGGATACCAGACGCAGGTTGGGCTACCACCTTTACATAGTGGATATACCACCCAGCCGTAGGGATGCGCGATCCGGGTCGTCGATCCGATTTTTCAGATCATAATGGATCGTAATGCCACGATCCGATCCGCGGATCGGATCGCATGCCGTCGATCCGATCTTCAAGAAATCGATCCGGATCGGATGCAAATAAGTGAGACACAATTAATCTTAGATTTTTATTAGGTAAACCCCTCAAAGATTGTAAAACTTGTAAACAAGGACCCAATGTCCTATTGCCATGTGTAAAACGTGTAATAAGGGAGGGTAGGGGAGGAAGGGTAACAAACAAACTAGTAAATCCACAGATTTTATGCTTACCTACCCACAACATAGGTACGTTTATAATAATATAATGTACCTATAAGATTAACAGATCTACCCGTAAAGGATGCCGCCAAGTTTAAAATGTAAACAAAGATAAAGTTTGTAACAAATAAACCTAAGTAAGTACCCATTTCATAGTAAACAAACCGCGTTTTAATTCATACGATCAAAGCGATCCGATCTTTCAACTTTTGTATCGATCCGGCCAAAAATCGTATGACCTCGATCCGATCCGAAAATCGCCGGATCGTATGCCTGCCGATCCGATCTTTCAAAGGATCGGATCGGATCGGCGCATCCCTACCCAGCCGCACGAAACGCTTTGCCAGTAGCTTTTTGATGCGGATGGCTAAGGAATGGAACTCCTTGCCTGCAGAGGTATTTCCGGACCACTATGACTTTGGAATCCTTTAGTCTAGAGTGAATAGGCTATATTTGGGTAAGCATGTACCACGCTAGGCCGCATCACACTCAACATCAGGTAAATCTTTTTTATATTTTTTTTTATTGTGTCTAAAGAGATGTACAGCATATTGTGACGTGTGATATGAAGGGATTGAATGTGTATTATAAGCTGCGGATACACATGCCCGTAGCTTGCACACTAGCATACCAGCTCCATGCAAGTGCCAGCTACAGTCATGTGTATTCACTTACTGGCATGCCTGTAACTGAAAGCTAGCTAGTTGCAAGTAGCTAGCACAACATTTGATTTTCTTGCATGCCCGTTGGGGGAGGGGACGCGTGGGGCTGCTAACCCGGCACGTGTGAACAGACGCGACAGCTACGGGCATGCCAGTAGTTCACTTCGATTGTTATCCGTGTTTGCCCCGCAAGAATTGGTACGAAATACTCTCACGAACTGTCCTGTGTATACGCAAGGGTAATACTGGCATGCCAGGGCACAGTATGCATGCCAGTATCAGTTTCAGTTACTTGTACATGCCAGTAACTTTCATGCCAGCTACTTTTCCGTTTTACCGGCATGTGTATCCCCACCCTTAATATTTGTCCTGGGTGGGATTCGATTCGAACCCATGTGCCCTGTCGCATAGGGCAGGGTCCCAAATTCGCTTAGCTATAATTGGAGCTTTATAAGCTGTAATTGTACTAAAAAAATAGCTCTAGTTTTTCACTGCCCCTTCGGACAACCTCTACTTTGATTACCTCGCACTATAATCAGGTTTATCTTCAGGTATAGGCATCCACGCCACAGCTCTGATCTCCTTCGGCAGGAGACGGTTCAGAATCTTGCAGTATTGCATCTCAGACCTGATGGAGGAAGTCAGATGCTGCTCTTCTTTAGGAAACTTGCTTCGAAGACTTATTGATATTACCTGTAAATAAACAGGTTTATTAATTTGATAAAATATCTCATCATTTTTTAAATTATTTATTTTAATACAATATTGGACTGCATACTGGTTCTGTCTAAATTAATTTATAGTTAACCTTTAAGTACCGACGTGCGGTCTGAGAGGCCCCGGCAGGCACTTGACTTGCTACTTAACCCCTTTCCTCTCGAAATTCCGATCCCTGCTTTTAAGTAGCTGCAAGAACAGTGCCCACGTTGACATCGAAACAGGAAGACGTGACGTCGCGCGTGCATTTGGTGAGTAATTACGATTTGAAATTCCGAAGCGGCCTCTCAGGCCTCACGTCGGTACTAACGTAAGTTTTTTGTTTTATTTCTTTGTTACAGTAAACTGTAATTTTTGCAGATATTGTAAACTATGGATAGACCAGGACCTTCAGGTAGTAAAAGAAATAGTTCTGCGACAGATTTACAGCGTTCAAAGAGAACTAGGATAGATATAGATGTATCTAATCCAAATTTTATGCAAGTGATTCAGGACTGGATCGCCGATGAAGATTCTAGTGGATCTGAGGTTGACGACGTTGGTGAAGATTTTTGTCCGGACCACAGTGAGCATGATACGGATACTAGCACTGATATTTCTGATACCGAAGAAACTCAACCTGAACACCTGGACGCGCCGTCATCGTCATCAGATGAAGATGTTCCGCTTTCAAGGCTGGGATGTTTTAGAGGAAAGAATAAATATAAGTGGTCTAAATCACCTCCAGGCAGATCATCTGTTCGTGAAGCGAAGATTTTATAACCTAAGATTGCCTCGTGAACTTAGGATGAGTTTGGCAAGAGTACTTGGTTCTGATAAGCCGGAGGCATCTGAAGAAGCTGAAGAAGTCAAGACACGCAAGACATGTCTTTCCTGTCAACCGAAACTGAAAAGAAAATCGACGTATAGGTGCTATTCGTGCAAAAAACACGTTTGTTTACAGTGCGCGAAACAAGTGTGCCCTGACTGTGCTTAGAATTTAAGGTGTAGTTTGACTGTGGACATTTTTTTTTCTTTAACTTTTATGTTCCTACTGTATTTTTTTTCTCAAAGTTAAATTAGTCTTAAGTAAGAAACACTATTTTTAATATTCTGAGAGGATTATTCTTTGTGTTTTGATTTTTTATATCTAGTAGTCCGATTTTCCCCCAAAATTCAAGCCAAATATTATTGTAGTCATAAATTTAAAAATATAACAAAGTTTATTTTCTTTCTATGCCTATTTTTTCTTAAAACCCTTTGTTTTCCATCATATTGCAAAGACAAATATTTAAATCAACGCTTCCTTTAAGAAAAACTACATAATATAAGCGGCCTTTCAGGCCTCACGTCGGCACTAACGTTACAAAAAATGCACGTCGGTACTTAAAGGTTAAAATCAAAATCATCTTTATTCATGTAAACTTGTAGATATATCATGGACACTTTTGATGTCAGGGAAAATCCCATACCATATAACCTCAGATAGTGTTTAATTTATTAAGCAATCTATGTTATTAATATTGTTGCAAAATATATTCTATTTTCAAGTGTCCGGGATTTTTGCCATATTTACTCAGCGTCAGCAATTAAAGTGATGGCAGCCCTATGCTTACTGTACCTGTCCAAAAGAGCTAACTCCTTTATCAGTCCGTCCACAACGGTGGTACTGTGACGTTTCCCGACTCTCGATCAGACAGGACTTTGTCAATGCATGGAAGAGGTGGTGTTCTATTGTCTGGTTTGAGTCTTCCTGCGTTGCTAATCCTTGGTAGTCCCATCCGAAGTACATGATTCGGAGTAGGACACGACGGAAGTGACATCTGAATAAAATGTGAAGAAAAAACTAAGCTAAAGTAAAGTATCAGCCTATTAATGTCACACTGCATCAAGTTATTGCTAAAATTATGAGTATTGGGTTATTACCACATTTGCCAAATGCGGGTTGGTGATCAGAAACCCGAGCTATGTCCGAAAGAACCGACACAAAGTTAGCTCGACCCGGGAATTGAACTTAGAACCTTGAGATCTTGGCCCAGTACTTAAACACTAGACCATTCAGGCGTTTAAACCACTAGATCATCGATCCATGTTAAACTAAGCATGATATCTTAAAAATTATTAATAAATAAAAGAAAATATCTATTTTATAATCTAAGACATTGATGACCTATTTGTGTCGTTATAGCTTAGAAGTTAGCTATTAGCCCAGATGCTGTGGGCTCCATTTTAGCACAGTACAAGCATTTCTTCAGAAGAGTATTTATTTATTTTTTGTTTGATAATCTTACAATTTAAAAATGTGTGTAATTTTTGAAATAAGTATTTTTTACATTAAAACTTACTTTGAAAAATCAAACTTCTTTCTAAGTTTGTCTTCACTTGTGGAGTCACTGGAAAAGTTTTTGCTTATAATATTCTTTAGCTGTGTATTATGTGCTTCTAATTGAAGTATTTTATCCACTAATTCCTGAAATGAAACGTTAATAATCCGTAAAATTATGTTCTTAGGAGGTTAGGATTAGATAAATGAAGTTTTAACACACAATTACATTTTTATCTAAGTTGAGAAGCTCCTCCTTAGTTGAGTTTTTACTCTTTTTCGGTTTCGGAGGCAGTTTTTCCATTTTAAATGATAAATCTAAGAAATAACAGTATTATTTTATTTACTTTCAACTTCGTAAACTCAGTAAACTGTAGCTAATGTCAGTGTCTATAAACAAAATCACCAACAAAAATGTCAAATTGTTTTATAAATTGACCAATCAGAAGTGAGACTGAAACAGTCGGAACATTTATGAAGTTTGTCCAGATTATTTTAGTGTTAATATAGACTGGAGGATAATTTGTCATAGATAAGTATTTACGAAGTAAGTTAAAACTTACAGATGTTAAAGTAAATTAAATAACAATTATCGCTAAATAAATATCCTTGGTAATTATTTACACAGCACTCTATCCGCAAACTAAGCTAAGCCTGTACTGTGGTTGTCAGACAATCAGTGGCGGATTAGCCATAAGGCTGAGAAGGCTTCAGCCTTGGGCGGCGGATTTTAGGGGGCGGCAAATTTGTCCCAAAAAATTTTTTTTTGTCTTACAGAAATAAAAAATAAATGAATACCCAAATGTTATGAGATTTCACTACTTAACTGAACCTGTCAAAGTGTTATTACATTTTCTAAACTACGTATTTGTGTTGGTAGTCATTATTTGGAGTGCGGTGCGGGAGCGAATGACGATCATTCGCTAACCCGTTGTCCTAGGTGAACGACAAACGCGACAACGCGACGCGACGCGGCGTAACGCGAAAATATCAAATAGTCGTTGTGTACTCGTATGATAGTGTCCTACGTTTTCGCGTTAGTGAGTTTGCGACGAATGGCGGACTTGTTTTTTACACGACAAGACGCGACGACGCGGCGACTTAAAGAGTTTCTGTCCAATTACCAATTAAATGCAAATATCTGTAATGCTAACTAAGTATTTATAATTAGGATTTTTATAGTAACAACACAGTATACTTGTCCATAGTAAACAGTACTGAACTGAAATAGGAGCGAATCCGATACATTTGCCGCGTTTGTCGCTTTAACGGGCCTCAGATGAAACAGGACACTAGCCGCGTGAGTATTGGTCGCTTTACGCGTCGCATCGCGTCTCGTCGCTATTGTCTATTGTCGCGTCCTTTTCATCCTGTTCACCTAGGACTAGAGGGTCTGTTTGGCCGAAATGAAAGCGCGGGGGGCGGTCGGGTCGCCGATGGAGCTGAACGTCACGTTACGTGTGGCAGCATTGACTTCGGGAGCAAGAGAGAAAGATATTGATTTTCAAACTATTTATCTTTTTTGTCAACCATTATTATATCAAAAATTAGTAAAAGTATTCTTATATAGTTTATCGTATTAGAAACTGTGCAGTTATTTTTGGAATCCAATGATGTTAAAAAGTCAGTAAGTATCTTGCTTACTAGAGATTCGTATGCTGCTGTATGTTAGTATTAGGGTTTGCCAAATAACCAAATAATAATTTAAATTTAAAAATCTTTGGTATCGAGAAATAACAACTATGTTCCAGGAATTTCCGGTACTGCACAAACACTAAAATTCTAGTAAAAAAATCGATTTAAGACTGCGTGTGAGGCGCGCGAACGCAACCACGATAAAAGTACGTGCGATTCGTACTCGAAAGTAATCGGCCTATTCGGATACTATTCGGCTGGTCCACAGTCGCTGAGCAGGCAATAGAAAAAGTTATGATCGGCTCCGAAATAAGGTGATCCGGCAGAGAACCCAAGTCGCCGGCTTTGCGATCTGAATTGGCAATGGGATCGCTATATCAGCCAATAACCGTTGGGGCAAACGGATTCTAGAGTGGACACCGTCTCTCGGTAAACGTAGTTTAGGAGGCCCGAAGGCCGGGTGGAGTGACGATTTGCGTAAGACCTGACAAGAGCTAAATACGAGTAGCCAAGGATCCATAATATAGGCGAGTGTTGTAGAGGCCCATATCCAGCAGTAGACTTAGGTCCATATTAATTTTTTGCCAACTATTCACATCTGGATGCTGCTAACCATGTGCCACCATCTTCCTCGTGGTGAATCAACATTTGAGTTAACTAAAATTCGTCAACGAGAGGTGCTTAGGTTCGGTGAACAAAGCGAGTGGTCCAGATGGGATATCAGCGAGAGTATTGCGGAGTAGTACACCCGAGCTGTCTCCAATCTGAGTGTTAGTTCCAAAATCGTGGAACTGGAAACTTGCTATGGTGCAGCCTGTGCTTTAAAAAGGTACCCGTGCTGACCCCTCAAATTATCAAACAATAGCCATAACCTGCCAATTTGTTGAGCTTTAAATCCACTAAAACGTAGGTTTGTCTAGTTTCCACCAAAAAGAGCGCATTTAAGCTGCCTTCCTCTTTTTTCGTGGTGTATAGGTCCCTTTATTAGAGCGACTACAGCTCCTTAATATGGAAATATCTACCTAATTTTGGGAGCTGTATAGAGTCTAAAAAGCTCGGCATCCATTCCAGAGTCAGGCACTACTTCACTGCGGAACAGCTCCTAAACCTTTACAGAGCTCAAGTTCTTTCCTGCATGGAGTATTGCTGCCATCTTTGGGATGGTTCTGCTTGTTACCAGTTAGCTGCCTTGGACTCTATTGCGTGCAACGTGCAACTCTAGCAGCGTGCAAAGAGACTTATCGGTGACGATGCTTTGATTGAGAGCTTACAGAGCCTCGATCATCGAAGGAGGATTGCTTGCCTCTCCGTCTTTTACAGACTTCATTATGGCGAGTGTGCTTCTCAACTGCACGACTTGATTCCGCCAGCTCCGTTGCAACCGAACGAATAGACTCAGACAGAGACTCCATCCGTATGCAGTCGAGACGAGAGACGGATTTGCTTCGTCTTTTTTGCGGCGGACTACGCGGGATTTTGCTATGCAAGCGCGTTTCATCGTTGATTTTTTTACCTTATAATAGGTATATCATTAGGCAACTTTGTGGTCAAGTGCTGGCTTAGTTCAATCATCCTTAAAATAATAACGAATTGTTGAAAAGAATCAGTACCGAAGTATCGAAAATTCCCGGGAATTCGAAAATCCAGTTCGCTTCCGGTACTGCAAGCCCTCTAGTATTTATTGATTTCATGGATTACATTAAGTATTTCGAAGTTTAGAAAATTTACTAAACTGGTTTAGAATAAATGTTATTAGTTTAGAAAATTTACTGGACAGGTTTAGAATGACTGTCATTAGTTCTTATTTTTTCAAAAGTTATGATGGGTATCAAAATACAGAGGTCAAAAGGGGCGGCAAAATTTGAATAGCCTACTGGCGGCAAATGTGTTAATCCGCCACTGCAGACAATGTATAAAATTAGTAAACTTACTTTTTGTTCGAAGTTTTATTTAACACTAAAAGAAGTCTATTTCCTAATCTAAGGGTCATTATTAACCCAGTGACTGACTAAATATGTAAGCCCACACTTCCGTGATCCGAATATGGGTCAAAAATAACCCCATACATATTTAACCCCCCACCGACAAAGTGCCGTGTCTATTTCCGACCACACTCATCAAATATTAACCCTCCCGCCGCTCGCATTCACAAGTCCTAAGTCTACAAATGTACCGATGTATTTACACAATCACAATTACTTCGTCAAAGGTCGCTAATTTGATTCCCACGCAAAAGTTCAGAAAACATTCAACAAATTCGTACTTTGGTAGGTAAGTATATAAGCGGGTAAGTATTTTATAATTTATAGGCAACTAAACATATTCATGAGAGGTAGCCGTAGAGTATTGTGGAAACCAGACCTGGCTCATGGGTCATGGGTAATCAGCCTTTTGACTGTGTGGAATGAATGATCCATCATTATAATGTATTTTTTTGAATGTTACAGAATTTTTTTATACTACATCAGTTAGCTGACAGACAGACACGCAGCCCACCTGATGGTAAGCAGCGACTGCGGCCTATTCATTAACCCTTTCAACGCCAATGTCTGATATATCAGACAAACCATTTTCGTGCCCACCAAGCCAATGACTGATATATCAGACAAAAAAACAGGATCAAGAAACGTTAATAGTTAATAATAAATAATAATAAATATTTCTTGGACATTATTCACACGTTGTATTTTACTTGCCTGAATGAGTTGAGTATAACTTAATATTTTTTTGGAATTTTAATGGTCGTGGCGTTAGGGGCACCATTTTCAGAAAAAAGCGTGGCGGGGAAAGGGTTAAGGGCCACTTCACCAGAAAGCGTCGTTCAATGTGCTGCCATAAAAGCTGTACTGTTAGAGCGGCTAATTTCACCAGTGGTGGTAGAGTCAGTTGGATTTGAACAAGCCCTACCACCAAGCAAACCCATCAGGAATCGAACCTACGACCTCCGGGTTTTATAACCGAGCAGCTTATCCACTGTTTCACAGTGGCGGTAAACAAATGAAAAGAGGCGTTTGTTACCACTCGCATACTACAAAAGTTTTCAAAAATAAATTTTATTTCTAGGCTAGTTTTCATCAATTTATTGACCTGCGGGCGGGGGTTGCTCCCCAACGCCCGCATTGAACAGGTCGCCCGATCTAAGTCGGGGATCACCTCGTTTCTCGGGTGGCGCTTCCTAGGCGCCACCCCTACTTGAGACCTCGGTCGGGGTACCCGGGGATGTGCTGGTCAATAGCCACCGGCTCGTCCCAATTCGGGTGTAAAAGGGCAACCGGGGGAGTTTAGTGGGTAGTGGACGCTTTAGTCTCGCTCTGAGTCCCACACACGGCCGCATTCTAGCTAGCCTGCGGTTAAGGTGCATAAACGCATTCTCTTCCGAAAAATAAAGTTTTCATCAATTAACCTCTCATGTTACAACTGGCAGAGTCTAGTCAATAAATAATAATAACTTTCACCAGGATTTGCTATAAAAATAGGCTCTGACGTCATTGATTACGATTCTGATCAAAATGGATCAAAATAATTAATTCTGTAGCGTTCCAGACATGCATGACGTAACAGTGGCGTATTACATCATATTTTTAGCTTTATAGGGGCACAGAATATAAAATATAATAGTACTAATATAATAGGGGTGCAAAAACGACCATTAGGCCTCTGTGGAACAGTGGGTTAGCCGCTCGGGTATAAAAACACGGAGGTCGTGGGTTCGATTCCCGCCTTGGGTCTGGTTGGTGGTCGGGCTTTTTCATAGTCCGAGCTAATAGCTACCACAGGTGAAATCTGCCGCCATAACAACTCTGGCTGTGTTCCGGCATTATTAATGTGGAAGCCAGTGCACTTGAAATCAGAGGCTTGAAGATCAGATGAGTCTACACTCTGGCATCACATTGAGGGACGTTTCCAGCCGGTGAAGCGTCCCTCAATGGAAATTGGAATAGGCCGCAGTGATCGCTTACCATCAGGTGGGCTGCGTGCCTGTCTGCCAACTGACCTAGTATAAAAAAACTCTGAAAAAGTTATGAATCACCAACCGAAATCACAACCTCCGGATTCAAGACTATGAGTAGCTTAACCACTGTTCGTCGTAGATAAACAATAGGTACCTACCTATTTTTGGACCGATTCGGGATTTCAACCCAGTACGCTTGCTACATGCAGTGGTGTCACTATGCACTGCTTTCCCACATAAACAGTACTAAAAACGTTCTATACTAAAGTTTATACTACTTATGCAACGTCTATGGGATATATAGTCCATGTAACAGATCTCATGCCCTAATCGTAATCGGATAGAGACAATTTATAAGAAATGTCATTCGAAATTGAACCTTATTATCACAACGGCTTACGGTTCACACAAAGCAGTTGCATACACTTTTCAGTTTACGTAGAGTGATGTGCTTGACGTAGCAACAAATTACACAGTTCTCGATAAAATGATATTGCTGTGGTTTAAGTTTTATCGATATCGACAAGATTCAGGGATTTATTAAAACATTTGGATTAAATAAATAACAAACTAACCTGAAATATTAAATGTACATTGTGAAAAATTAAGTGCGTGTAACTTTCACGCGAAAATTAATAAATTATCTTGTCTAATCTAGTGTCATGCAATAACACGTATTTATTCCTAAGGTAGTATTAATACTATTAATTTACTTCTTAACTACGTCCTACTAGATTCTATTGGACTGTGAAATGTTGAAATCGATCCAAAACGTACAGAGAGCGCGTAGCAAGAAATATTTAATACCGCGTTTACATTCAGCCATTTCCGTTGCTGCTTGCCGTTCCCCGTATATTGATGTGGCAACGTCAGCAGCGGAAATGAGTGTTTACATTGCCGCTTCATATGTATTTTAAATTCGACTCTGGGCCATGGATAACGTGGAAATTGTCGCAGCGTCGGCGCTCTGCCTTTTAAGTTTAATTAATTATTTAAATGTTTTTAAAAAATAGAATTCAAAAGAGACGTCGTCGTCAGAGGAGATGGTGGATGATAGCAATTCGTCGTAATAGAACAATAAGTATTTTTAAAGATATTAAACGACTGAACGAGAGAGCAACATGTAAACACACGTTGCCGCTCGCATTGCCGCGCTTTGATGTCCGCTAGAAAAACCGCCAAATGGGGGATAGCCGGGCAATGCGAACGGCAACGTCAAGGCAATGGAAATGACCTGTTTACATTCTCGCGTTTCCCAGTTTATTCCCCATGTTGCCGCGGCAATGGGCTGAATGTAAACGCGGTATAAGTGTAAAAAAATATGCCAAGGTCGCACGTACTGAGGAAAAACTATCACGAAAAAATGGCATTGCAAAAAATGTGCTGGAAAACATTCATACATATTTATAGTAAAGTAAAAGTATCAACCTAGTTTTAGTGTCCTCCTAGTAGTTTTGACAAGTTTGGTCGATCTTATGAATCATCCACGCAGCGATATAATATTTTTATTATTTCACTTTTAACCAGATGGGACAACATTGAGTACCTAAATGATTTATGAACAAGGGTTTGTCAGGTGTAGGTTCAAGAACTACCGAAATCCAGACTACATAATGTACCTAATCTTCCAAACTGACGTCCCAAAGGACATCATCAGCTTATAATTACATTTTTGGGATACATTACAAGAACAGATTTTCACCACGAGTAATTCGTGGAGAAAACAAGCTATTGGCCTCGTATATAGTAAATAAAGGATATAATAATAATGGGACACAAAAGCGACCCATTGAAGTGTCAATGTAGACACAACTGTTATTTAAATGAAATTGTAACATTGTTAACCCCCTTATCTAATGTAGAGAAAAGAAAAACACAGTATTCATATTCATCATTATTTTCACACTGTAAAATTGAAAATCGGAAAATATATCGATAGAATTTTCACGGCAGCCATCACTACGGCTTACCGAGTAATTCAGCCATGTTGGAAGTTTATTTGAAAACCGAATGCCGCCGGAACCACGCGCTGTCATGACGCGCGGGAAAATATTGTGAAAAAAATATAATTTACTTTTTTTCTAATGACAGTTTTAATGGCTGTGAGTTATTAGTGGGTGTTTTTTATGCCAAAGATCGATGGGACTTTGTCGATATATGCAGGTGAGTGAACGTTTATATTTTTTCAATCAAAATTAGTCACGGTTGCGGCTGGATAACGGTTATAAAATTACGTTGTGTGATCCGACTGAATTATGTGTGAACAATTGGAATGCCCTTTTATTATCGGAAAAGATTTCTTAGCTGAAAATTATTTGGTCATTTAGATTCAGGCACTGGCTCTTCAGGTACCTATGACTTAGAAAACGGGCCATACCTTGTTACCTACAGCCTATTTAATGTTCCACTGCAGGTCCACGTTAACTAAATGCGAATTAGTGGCAAACCCGAGTTTAAAAAATCTGACCAATTTAAAAAATCTGATCTGTTTTTCCCGACCTTTTTTTCGGAGGAGAATGCTTTTATGCACCATAAACGCAGGCTAGCTAGACCTGCGACCGTGTGTGGGACTCGAGGCTAAAACGTCTACTACCCACTAAACTCCCCCGGTTTCCCCTTCACACCCAAATTGCCAGCCTTGTGAATTTAACCTAGGACCCCATGAAAACGGCCTTGTTCTTTAACTAGGGTACAGAAATAGTATAGAAAAATTCTAGTCTACTAGACTACAACCGACGGCCATCATTCACACATCATCATTTTCCTGCCCTTAACCCACGCTAAGTAGGGTCGGCGCAACATGTTTTCCGCTTCCACACATTCCATCAGCCGTCAATTCTACATTCACATCTTTCATTTCCATATCATACTTCACGCAATCCATCCTTCTCTTTTTCGGCCTTCCTCTGCATACGTCATCATATCCGTCCACATTCATTTGACGAGCCATTTGGTGTAATGGTCGAGAAGTCGGCTTTTACACCAGAGGTCGCGGGTTCGATCCCCGCACGGTACAGACACTTTTTCGGCCTTCCTCTGCATACTTCATCATATCCGTCCACATTCATTTGACGAGCCATTTGGTGTAATGGTCGAGAAGTCGGCTTTTACACCAGAGGTCGCGGGTTCGATCCCCGCACGGTACAGACATTGTGTGCATGAACATGCCTGTTTGTATCGGTCTGGGTGTTTCTATGTATAATATTATACATTATTAGACGCGGCTAAGCCGCTCGGGTACCTATAAAACCCGGAGGTCGTGGGTTCGATTCCCCCCTTAGGTCTGGTTAGTGGTAGGACTTTTTTAGAGTCCGACTGGCTAGCTACCACCTCCACCGGTGAAATCTGCCGCCATAACAGCTCTGGCTGTGTTCCGGCAATATTAACGTGGGAGCCAGCACACTTGAAACCAAACGCTTGAAGTCCAGCCCCCCTAGACAAGTGGCATTTATGACGTTCGTTATCGCTCAATTTGCCATAGCGAATGTCAAATCCCATACATTTCAATATCGATGACCACGTGACTTTTCTAAGGCACCTGTCAAATCCATACAAATTGGACTTAGCGAAATTTGCCAGCTATGAAGCGATGTCATCTTGTCTAAGCCCCCAGATGAGCAGTCTGGCAGCACATGGAGCGACGCTTCTAGGTGAAGTGTCCCTCAATGGAATAGGCCGCAGTGGAGGCTTACCATCAGGTGGGCTGCATGTCTGTCTGCCAACTGTAGTGTAAAAAAATTCTAGTCTACAACCAAGTGTTATAAATAATATCGACATTGTTTACACCGAGTCATTTACTCGTAGCTTCAAACAAAACAAAGGTTTTGCTATGGGAACCAGACGACGCGCGACGATTAATTATAGTTATCTGCTTTTTTTGTAAATACGTATGTAATAAGTATACAAAAGAAACACCCGGATTTGTATTGGACAAACAGTTTATAAATGCACACAAATGTAGTGTTTTTTATACTAGACTAGCGGCGCCTCCGCGGTTTCACCCGCGCATAATTGCTTTTGTCAATTATCCCCCCTTCCCCCAACCTACGGGGATCAAAAGTACCCTATGTCACCCGGGGATAGTGTAGCTTTCCAACAGTGAAAGAATTTTCCAAATCGGTTCAGTAGTTTCGGAGCCTATTCAATACAAACAAACAATCAAATCTTTCCTCTTTTATTTATAATATAAGTAGGGTCTCAATGTACTGCCAGACTGTAGGGTCATCTGATCTTCGAGCCTTTGATTTCAAATGTACTGGCTCCCACATTAATACTGCCGGAACACAGCCAGAGCTTTTATGGCGGCATATTTCACCTTTGGAGGTGGTAGCTAGCCAGTCGAACTATGAAAAAGTCTTACCACCAACCAGATGCAAGGCGGGAATCGAACCCACGACCTCTGGCAGATTAGCCACACTGTTCCACATGCAAAATTGATTGATTTTGAAAATGTATGTTTTGTCAAGAACTTACAAATTCATTTGACATCAAGTGTACCGTAGCATTGTTAATGTTATGCGCATTTAAAAATTTTCACCCGTATCACGACACGACACGATAATTGAAAATTGCAAGTTGAAAATTGAAACATTAACAACTTCGGAAATCGACTGCACACAGTAGGTACAGTACACGCCTCGATGGTCTAGTGGTTCAAGTACCGTCGGGTAAGTCGGGGTCCTGTGTTCAATTTCCGGGTCGAGCTAACTTTTTGTCGGTTTTTTCGGATACGCTCGGGTTAGTGATCACCAATCCACATTTGGCAAGTGTGGTGATTAAGCCAGTACCCATCATTGTGGCGATGAATTGATTTCAAGGATAGAGGCCTTTGCCTTGCAGTGGAACATTAAATAGGCTGGTGGGTAGGTAATTTACACAGTACTCTAAAACACTTCGTATTTCAACTTCTTCTTCAACCTGTAGCCACCCAATGCTGAGTGTAGGTCTCTTCCATGGAGCGCCAATTCCGACGGTCTTGTGCCTTCCTCATCCAATCCCTACCCCCGATTTTCACCAGATCGTCCGTCCATCTGGCCGGTTGTCTGCCGACGTTTCTGCGTCCAGTTCGTGGTCTCCACTCTTGCACCTTCTTGCCCCATCTGCCATCAAGCCTACGGCATATGTGGCCTGCCCACCTCCACTTCCTTTCCGCTATCACTTTTGCTATGTCCACTAGCTTTGTTTTTACCCGGATCACGGTATTTCGTTTTCGGTCACGAAGGGAAATGCCCAACATAGCACGCTCCATAGCTCTTTGGGTGACCTGCAGTTTGGTGATCAGCTGCTTAGTGAGCGTCCACGTTTCGGCTCCATATACCATGACGGGTAAGACACACTGCTCGAACAACCGACGCTTAAGGTTCATGGGTATGTTTTTAGCTTATTTCAACTTAATCCCACACAAATTAATTATCAATGACTTTTCTCAGAAAATCATTTTCATATTCTTGAATACGAAGTTAGTTTTACCCTGAAGTAGATAGTAACTACTGTACTTTTTTTAATGCTAGATTTATTGGCAAACTGGCACGCAGCCCTTGAAGGTAAGCGGTCACTGCGCTGCCGTGTCAGGCCTATCTCCGTTATCTCAAAAAACCTAGTTTTGAGTAAACGACTCCTAAAGTTTTTTTTTGCATTTATTGCCATTATATCTATGTTTCAAAAGATTTTTCCAAACTTATTTCATATCATAAGAATTGTAAAGATGTACATATTATTTTGATGTAATTTTTTTTTTGTTTAATCTTTATTTTCTATGTTTTTTCCAAAAACGGAGATAGGCGTGATAGGACTTTCATACAAATCTTGTTACGCGAAGGGCCGTATCTTAAGATACATGACTTAGCCGTGACAATTTGAGTAAGAATTATTTTGTTATACATGCATTTCTGCATTATTTTGTTTAGAGAGGTAGAATAAAAGTAGGTTTTAATAAGAATCTTAATTTTAATCAGTCATATTTTAATTAGGAACATAGGTGTAATCAAATATAACAAGTATATTATGACAAGTCTGGAAATGGTATTCAAATAAACTAAAATGTATTTCTTTCTCATTTATCAACAAAAACATTACCTACCGGTCTACTAAATCAGTCTAAATATTATGTAGTTGCAAAAGTCTTAGTAAAAACCCCATTACAGTAAACATGACCGTCTATCGTGGCTAAGTCATGTATTTTAGTAGATACTTAACTGAGTTTGCCATAATCGCGTCTTGTCGACTCGTCAAGCGTTGTCTGTAACTTAAGATACAGTATTTAACCATAATATCGTAGTCAATCGTAATTTATTCTAGAGCAGTTTTTGAGATAACGGTAAGAGATAATGAAAGAAGACCCATAAAAACCACGAAAAGCACTTGTTACGCGTAACTCATGTATCTTAAGTTAACTGACATTCGCCTGACACGGCAGTGCGGCTTATTCCATTGAGGGACGCTTCACCTGGGAAACGTCCCTCAATGTGCTGCCAGACTGTAGACTCATCTGATCTTCGAGCCTTTGATTTCAAGTATACTGGCTCCCAAATTAATCACTACATACTTAGTATAAAACAAAGTCGCTTTCTCTGTCCCTGCACATGTATGTATGCTTAAATCTTTAAAACTACGCAACGGATTTTGATGCGGTTTTTTTTTATTAGATAGACTAATTCAAGAGGAAGGTTTATATGTATAATACATGCATAATATAGTAGAGAAACACTGATAATTTTAGAGGAACGTTTGTTATTCTTTCACGTAAAAACTACTGAATTGATTATAATGAAACTTTACAATAATATAGCTTATACATCAGAATAACACATAGGCTACAATTTACAAGATATTCCCGCGGGATAACGTCCTATAGTTCACGCGGGCGAAGCCGCGGGCGGAAGGCTAGTATAATAATAACTTAGAGCGTAATTTTCAACAATGGTAAAGCTATTGCCGCTATTGGTCATAAAACTCGGTGATCGTGGATTCGAGTCTATTTTAGAGTCAAACTTCTTCACTCAGTGGTAAAATTTGCCGCTGGAACAAGTCTGACAACTGTGTTCTGGCAATCTTAATGTGAAATGAAAGGCTCTAAGATCAGATGAGCCTACAGTCTGGCAGCACATTGAACGACGCTTGCTGGTGAAATGTCCCTCAATGGAATACGCCGCAGTAGTTGTTTACTATCAGGTGGGCTGCGTGCCACCAACTGAACCGATATTATTATTATTTATACTAGGTCAGTTGGCGGACAGGCACGCAGCCCACCTGGTGGTAAGCAGCCACTGCGGCCTATTCCATTGAGGGACGCTTCACCTGGAAACGTCCCTCAATGTGCTGCCCCAGACTGTAGACTCGTCTGATCTTCGAGCCTCTGATTTCAAGTGTACTGGCTCCCACATTAATATTGCCGGAACACAGCCAGCAGAGCTGTTATGGCGGCATATTTCACCTGTGGGGGTGGTAGCTAGCCAGTCGGACTCTGAAAAAGCCCTACCACCAACCAGACTCAAGGCGGGAATCGAACCCACGACCTCCGTGTTTTTATACCCGAGCGGCTTAGCCACTGTTCCACGGAGGCGGTCAAAAACGGATATAAAATTATTATAAATAAAATTTATTTTATTATAGCAACCTTATCAATGGATTTATTTCCAATTCTTTTTCCGGAGTCTGCACATTATTACATATTGTATAAAACACAATACTATTGTTTTGCTTGCTTGCAAATCTTTATGCATATATTATGTTTCACCCATGACTGACTATATGTTTACCAGGTGGTAGGTTCCTGTACTGGGCCATTTAGGCGGGTACCACCGCAGTGCCAGATATTTTTCCGACAAATAGAAGAGTGTCAAGCACTTCTGTGTTTCGTGGAAAGGGCACTGTAGCTAGTGAAATTACTGGGTATATGAGACCTTATAACTGTCGTCTCGGTGTAGCAGGCGCAGGGCGGTGCTAGAGAGTAACTGCTTAGTTACTGTCTGGCACTGAACTGTCTAAGGGCAGACGTGGCACTCACCATCAGGGTACGATCTGCTCGTCTTGTTACACATTGCAACAAAAAAAAGTTGGCTTGGAAAAAAAGTAACCAAGTACACTTTCCAGCTTCACTTGTAACGTGAACCACGTGGGGAAGCCAGTACACTTGAAATCAAAGGCTCGAAGATCAGATGAGCCTACAGTCCAAGTGTCCCTCAATTGAATAGGCCGCAGTGACCGCTTACTATCAGGTGAGCTGCGTGTCTGTCTGCCAACTGATGTGGTATAAAAAAAGTGATTATGTAATAACTATAAAATCATATTAGTAATTTTGGGCGTCATAATAATTTAAATGATCCGTAAAACTTGAATTATGATTATGTGGTCGCACATAAGCCACAAGCCACTACCGCAGAAGGTTCTACTCGTAAAAACATGAGAATTAAGGTATACTTAACCTATCCATTATTATAATTGGGATACAATACGTAACAGCCTACCTACGAGGCCGTCTAAAACTCGACCAGAATACCGTGACCTCTGATCGGCGTGCATTCTTTCCCCCCTCAGGCTAAATTGATGCACTCTAGAGGGGAGGGGAGGTCAAGTAAAACTGGTCAATCGGAATAATTGGTCACGCAAGCAGTTCAATAGGTATTTTCAGGATTATGTTGAGAACCGGATGTATAGGATATGTGTTATTAGACTAGCTAAGAGGTCTTTGTGGTGGTTTTAACCTCGCTTCACTTTTGGCGTTTTTGACCGCCTCCGTGAACAGTGGCTAAGCCGCTCGGGTATAATACCCGGAGGTCGTGGGTTCGATTCCCGCCTTGGGTCTAGTTTGTGGTAGGACTTTTTCAGAGTCTGACCGACTGGCTAGCTACCACCCGCACAGGTGAAATCTGCCGCCGTAACAACTCTGGCTGTGTTTCGGCAATATTAATGTGGGAGCCTGTACACTTGAAATCAAAGGCTCGAAGATCAGATGAGTCTACAGTGTGACAGCACATTGAGCGACGCTTCCTGGTGAAGTGACCCGCAATGGAACTGGGGACATTATTTTTTATGAATTCTCAGTTGCCCCCAGTGGGGTTGTCGGTGGGGGCGACTGGGAATAACCCTAGTTCGGGACAGAACGCTCGAAGATAGATTATTATACGGTATCTTGGCCAATATCAGGGAGGCCTTTTTTGAATGTCCTTGATGAGAACCGAGGTGTAAAGTGCATATTTTTTCCTGAAATTTCTGGGTTGACTTCCTTAGTAACCCAGCTATTTGTCTTCATGTATAAATTACAGAAAAAGAAATAGATATTAAAGAAAAAAAATTGTCATTGTTTTAAGGCCTAGGTGGCTTGTCCCTAACGTATCTCGTATTGAAAAAGCACTTGCCATTAATATGCTCTACGATTCTGGGTAAATAAGACAACTAATAAATAAATGATAATACTATAGCTTATCAATTTTAACACAACTGCATCATTTTATCTATTTGAATGCACATGACAGTGGTTCAAAGTTTGTCCAGGCAAAACTATAAGTTTTGGTGGCAAAATTTCAGCACGTCTTAACTAGCTATACAATGGCGCGCGAGTTGGAACTTTTTTATGCCCTGTTTGAATCAGTCATACTCTCATATTTGAGAAGAGTCATCATCATCGCAGCATATTCCCGATTGCATCCAGTATGGAGCTCAGGGTCAGCTTCGACTATGATCCTAGATTTGACAAGCCTGGTTATTACAATGGAGCGATGGCCATCTGACCTCCGTTACCCTACAAGGGAAACCAGACCTACTTGGAACATAGTCGGGACCAACGGCTTAACGTGCCTTCTGAAGCACGGAATCATCATTCTTTTCAGACATTCAGGTGATTCATGCACACAAAGTGAAGCTCCCCGCGGGATTCGAACCCACGACCTCCGGGTATTAGAGCCCAACCAACGAATTTAGCCCAACGCTCTAACCACTGTACCACGGAGGCAGTTTTTGAACATATTTGAGAAGAGTAGAGTTGAATTTCTATTCATCTCTGTGGGTGTTAGTGTCCAGCATTTGTCCGTTATACACTATATTATTGACACAATACATACGTAAAAGCCATTAAGCGCGTGTTACGAATAGTATTGATAGGTTGTTTTGTTTTCATGAAGCATGTGTTGTTTGCTTTCAACAATCGATTTTACTGGCGTTTATTTTTAAACATGTCAAGACAAGACACAAGGGTCTTGTTTAAGTGCCTTTTTTATGAAAGAGGAAGAAAAACGAGCAAGCGTGACAACTGGTGGTAAGTTTGCACCACCACGATTTAGCAAGTCCAGTTTCGTTTTTATGTCAGAGGCGGCAAACGAGCCAGCGGGTCGCCTGATGGTAAGCAATCACCGCCGCCCATAGACATCTGCAACACCAGATCGCTGATGCGTTGCCGGCAATGTTGCCGGCCCACATTAATATTGCCGGAACACAGCCATAGCTGTTATGGCGGCAGATTTCACCTGTGGGTGCTAGCCAGTCGGGCTCTCCATGGCGGGAATCGAACCCACGACCTCCGGGTTTTATACCCAAGCGGCTTAGCCACTGTTCCACGGAGGCGGTCAAAATGCTCGGAGAAAGAGAGAGACTAAGTACCTACTTAAGTCTTTTTCTTCGTCCTAGCGATTTCCCAGCCTAGTGCCGGGGTCCGCTTTCCTGCTTAACTTTCTCCACTTTGCCCGGTCTTCTGCATCCTCAGGAGTGAGATCGTTCTCTGTCATGTCGGCCTTCACGACATCCAGCCAGCGCTTCTTAGGCCTACCGCGTGATCTAGGGCCTTGGACAGTTAATTCGAGGCATCTGTTCCCGACGTAGTCAGACGGCCTGCGGCTTATGTGACCATACCATCGGAGACGACTTTCCTGAAGCTTATCCGCTACGTCACGGACCCCGAGGCTGCCACGGATGTGCTCGTTACGGATACGATCAAATCGCGTAACGCCACACATCCATCGCAACATCCATAAACATCATAAGTACCTACTTAAGTATAACTTAATTTTTATAAGGCTACTTCTTGGAAAAGCATTTTCGAAGTGTCACAGACCCATATCTCCTATCAAAATAAATTATTACAGTAAAAACTATTATTACAACGTTTCTTCATTTCATTAAGCATCAGGTCATATAGATTTCTTTGATTAAAAACTACAAAGATCTAAGTAATTCACCATCAACACCTCAAATCCGGTGAATTTTGCACGTTTTTTACGTGTCACACGAGCGCCGACTTCTGAACTATCGCACATATTTTTAAAACCACCCACGTTTTTAACCAGTTTTCTACACATATTTAAAATAGATAAAACAGTTTACATACTGGTCAAATTTTAAATTAATTGGAAGGAAACTTTTGATTTTATGGTCATAAGTATATATGTCACACGCTTAGCAAGATTTTCGCGGCGCGCCTTTCGAGGGGCACTGCTCAGGGCTGGCCAGGCGTAGGCGAATCCTGATAGGTGTATTCGAATCGTCAGTTATCCCGTAGCTAGCAAGTGAGGTGGCCATGTCGCTGGTTCCCGCGCTTTGGCTGCTGGAGTACGTTCTTCAATTTTAAAAAATTTGGTTCCCAGTTTTCCGGCATTCCCGTGTTACATTTTTTCAATGTAATTGTACTCCTTTTGGTAAATGGGTTTTGAGGTAGTATACCTAGCTCCTTAATGTAGATGGACAGTAAAAAACTAGCTGGTTATATCTTTTTAATGAAAAGTTATTTCAAAATATATGTTTTTTTGTAATTTCCATGGTGTAATTTCCATGGATAAAACACCATGGAAATCACGTAAGACCCATGGAAATTACCTTGTTTCTTTTAAGTTCATCATCATCAGCCATACGACGCCCACTGCTGGGTATAGGCATCCCCCAAGGATCTCCACACTGATCGGTCCTTGCGCCACGCACATCCCGCGGTTTCCGGCGGCCTTGGCAAGGTCGTCAGTCCAGCTAGTAAAGGGCCTTCCCACTGAAAGTCTTCCAGTGCGAGGTCGCACTGAAAGACACCATTGCAGAACCTTTCCACCCCAACGGCCATCGGTTCTGCGGGATATGTGTCCCGCCCACTATCACTTTAACTGAGCAACTCTTCGAGATATGTCGGTTACCTTTATTCTTCTGCGAATCTTCTCATTTTTGACTCTATCGCACAAAGAAACTCCAAGCATAACTCTCTCCATTGCCCAATGTGTGACCTTGAGGCTTCTTATGAAACCCATAGTAAATGACTACGTTTCGCTTCCATATGTTATCACTGGCAACACACACTGTTCAAAGACTTTCGTCTTGAGGCACTGAGGTATGTTGGATGCGAATATGTTCCATAGCTTCCCGAACGCTGCCCATCCGAGCTGGATTCGTCAAGAGATCTCTTTCTCGAAGTTGGTCTTACCTAACTGAACTGCTTGTCCAGGTAAACATAATGTTCAACAACTATAAGCGTAACGTTTCCAATGTTAACTGGAGCGGGTGCAACATGGACGTTCGACATAATTTTTGTCGTGTCCATATTCTTTTAAGACCAACTCATATGGAAACGTTACTAAGATCTTTGAGCATTGTGTTCAGATCCACCATGGTCTCGGCCATAAGAACTACATCGTCGGCAAAACGTAGCTGTGTAAGGTACTCGCCATTGATGTTAATACAGAATTCTTGCCAATCCAGAGGCTTGAAAATATCCTCCAGCACAGCAGTGAACAGTTTAGAAATTACGTCTCCCTGTCACCTCGCTCTAGTTGGATAGGATTTGAGCTCTGGTTTTGCAATCTAACCGATATGCAGAGTTTTGTTAAAAGTACCTCAATACGTCGATATACATGGAGTCCACTTGGCACCTTTTTAGAGACTGCAGCACTGCCTAGGTCTCGTTTGAATCAAAGATTTTCTCATAGTTAAACCTAAGCAACGCTTTTAAAGAATTTCAACAATTAAATTCAAGACTTAAACTGATTGATGAAAAGACTTATTTTATAAAAATTCAATTTGTTATTTTTTTATGTTTACTATTATGTTTATCCATAAGTATAATGTTATGGGAACAATTTTAATGTATAAGAAAGTTAATTGATAACAGTTTTATCACTTTCATGTTCCTACTTTGAGTATCATAAGTGAGTTTTGAAATAAAGCTACTATCTTTGCTAAATATTGTTTTAATACAATGTAGATCTTTATACTACCCTTACTAACTAATATGACAGCTTAATTTCATATTTGACATGGTGTTTAGCTAAATTTAATCTGCTAAGTAATTTCCATGGCCCTTATTGTAATTTCCATGGGCCGCCAATTTTCTCCATTTTTTTTTAGCAAAAGTATAGATCCCGTACGTGGCGAATTTTGATATGTTGTTTAAATTTGCACAAGCTTTCGGAATATTTATGCAATTCACCATAATTAAGCGATTTCAAAAATGCCGTGGAAATTACGCGGAGAGCACTTTTCTGAAGATCCACCCATAACTCCTTGAAAGTAACTCCAGACAGTTATAGTTGCATCAATAATTCATATAAACACGGACAGTGGCTTATGATCGACATTTTGTAGAGTATTTCCACAACGCCTACGCAAAAGGTGTGGTCTCAGTGTTAGCGTTAATAGCGATCGTCCAAACCGAGTTTACCGACGACGCGACTTTACGATCAACCAACTACATAAGATAATAATACTAGCCTTCCGCCCGCGGTTTCACCCGCGCGTAATCTCTTTTTTCAAATATCCCCCCTTCCCCCCACATTTCCAGGATCAAAAGTACCCTATGTTCACTGGGGATAGTGTAGCTTCCAACAGCGAAAGAATTATTCAAATCGGTTCAGTAATTTCAAAATTGATATTCCCGCGGGAATGAGACGTTTCCCGTAGGAATTTTATAGCCTATGTCCTATTCTGGGTTATAAACTATACGTGTGCCAAATTTCATCTAAATCCGTTCAGCCGTTTAGGCGTGATTGAGGAACAAACATCCAAACATCCAGACTTTCGCATTTATAATATTAGTAGGATTATAGCGCTTAAGTGAGTGAGTAAGAAAAAATGCACTCTGTGAATAGGAAGGGCGCAAGCAAAGGTGCCACAGAGATCTATAGATCTCTGTGAAAGGTGCACTCGCCGAATAATGAGTGCGCAAACTTGACGCAAACACAGGTGCACTCTCATGAATAGGGATTGCTATAATAGCCGTCACGAACGAGTGTAAACAAAAATTTCTTTCAAGACATAAACTAGACGATAATATTCATTTCATTTAAAACATCCAGACTCTAGACCTCAGTACAAATACAATTGTTCATCATAAAATGTCTGTCTAAGTTGTTTTAAAAGTCGCGACTTTTAGCGCACAGTAGAATCAAGCCAAACTTTCATGTGAAATCCAATTTGTAAATCGCTATCATAGAAGCCACTTCTCAATAGAAAAACATATTAATAATGAAAATGTTGGCTAGGGTGTGTAGGCGGCACAAGTATACCTCCAGTTCTCGGCCTTAAGACCTGATCTAATTTTCAGACTTACTAAACAACTCGTGTATTGGAAATGGCTGGCTTTTTTATACCTATAATGTCCTCCTATCCGAGGTTTCGCCTATGGGCCAATTTTTAGGGCCTTTTTTCTCAAGCGGGTTTGCCTCCGCATGCGGGTGTAGCAAGTGTGTCACACGAGTCCCGTCGTTTCATACAATCTTTTCCTGTGACATATGCGGTAGGTTGGATAAGATTAGGAATGAATATATAAGAGGAAGTTTGAAAGTGGCACCGGTAGTGGATAAGATTAGGAGTGCAAGGTTAGCATGGTATGGACATGTGATGAGGAGAGAAGACATACATGTCGCCAAAAGAATGATAGATATGTGTGTAGACGGAGATTTAAGCAGGGGGAGGCCGAAAAAGAGATGGATGGATTGCGTGAAGTATGATATGAAAATGAAAGGAGTGAATGTAGAATTGACGGCTAATAGGAGTGTGTGGAAGGAAAAACATGTTGCGCCGACCCTGCCTAGCGTGGGATAAGGGCAGGGAAATGATAATGATGATGATATGCGGTATGCACCACACTGCTACGGAGTTTGGTTCCGCATGAGGGCTACATTCACGTGCGGGAGCAAACCCGCTTGAGAGGAAAAGGGCCCTTACGATCAAACAACTACGCAGGATTATTATTTATAGAGCACTGCGCCTCCGCGGTTTCACCTGCGCGTAATTTCTTTTGACAATTATCCCCCCTTCCCCCCACATTTCCGGTATCAAAAGTACTCTATTTCACCCGGGAATAGTGTAGCATTCCAACAGTGAAAGAATTTTCCAAATTGGCTCAGTAGTTTCGGAGCCTATAGGCGGCAGTGGCGTCTTAACATCAGGTAGGCTGCGTGTCTGTGTGCCTGATACTGATGTGGTATAGAAAAAAAAAAAACATTTTAACATTGAACATTCTGACAGTACCATCGTTATACATTTACGAATTAGCGACCTTTGTTAAAGCCAATTTACATCTCTTTGAAATGCTAAATTCAAACAGGGCAAATTAATAAAATCCTTGCATTTCCCTCTAAATCCGCACTTGTCCAGAAAAGTGTACTTGGTATGAGTAGTCAAATATTTAATAAGGTCCCGAGTGACATTAGAAACACTGAAGATCTTAATCTGTTTAAGAAACAACTTTTCACTTTTTTAAACAATAAAGTGTATTACAGTGTTCATGACTACCTCAATGATCCTTTATAAGATGTATTTTTACCAATAACTATTATAATAATTGACTTTAATATGGCTGTCTGTAGAAATTATTTAAAATAATGTTTAATGTATTGATAATTTTATTATGACAAAGATTAGTAATGTCGGACTGTATAAGCAAATATATTTTTAAATTTGTATGCCTGCACAGGCAAACACAGCAGGATCTATGTATGTCACCTTTACACCATTTATGTAACCTGTGTTTACAAATAAAGAATTTGAATTGAATTGAATTGAATTAATAATAAAGAAAATCTTTTCGAGTTCACTCAAAGGACAAAACAATGACAATTTTCTCGTGAACTGATTAAAAATTGCATAAAATCGAATGAATAACCTCATTTTATTGAATTAAGTTGAAAACAATAGATATTTCAGCGAAAAGATATCGATAATGAGAACTAATGAAGCATTACCATTTTAATTAAATGTTTCATTAATGTAATTTAAATTTCTTTTATAAATACCTTTAAGTTATATGTCCTCCCCAAGATCTCTGACCTTACTCACCGACATTAACATAGCAAAACTCGACGAGCCATTTGGTGTAATGGTCGAGAAGTCGGTTATTACACCAGAGGTCGCGGGTTCGATCCCCGCACGGTACAAACATTTGTGTGCATGAACATGTCTGTTTGTATCGGTCTTGGTGTTTCTATGTATAATATGTATGTATTTACAAAAAAAAATTATATAAGTAATGTTTATCCGTTGTCTGGCACCCATAGCACAAGCTAATGCTTAGTTTGGGGCTAGATGGCGCTGTGTGAATAATGTCCAGAGAGATATTTATATTAAAACTATAAAGTGCTACTATATTATGTATGGTATCCTGTAAGTTCGATGCAAAATGTAAATTTGTTTAAGTCAGGATGACCTCACTCCACCTGATGGTAAGAAGTGAAGTCCAAATATAAGGATGACTGGCTCAATAGAACATAGTACCCATTGAGCCAGTCACCCTCACACTAAAGGCCATAGATGCCACTTCACGCCCCGCCTGAAAAGCCCAGGATTATAGGAGGAAGGAAACACGTGAGCCGGAAGGGCATTCCATGACCTAATGGCACGGGGCAAAAGAGGAACTATACCTCTTGGTACGAGTCACCAGTGTCTGGATGGTATGATTGAAGAAGTGAGAAAATGACATAGACACCTTTTATTATCCCGGAAAATTAATATCTCTTTCCTGCGGGATAACATACAAATAGTCAACGCGGGCGAAGTACAAAACGCCAAAAACGAAGAGATACAACATTTTTAGTTTCGTTTCGAATGCCAATTTCCACTTATGACACAATTATACACCATTTAGTGTATTAAAAGAAATAAATTCCTGAGTTTATGAGTCCCAGGCGTCCGTTCACATGGTGAATTATTAATATGTATTGATTTATTCATCGCTCAAAGATGGTCGTACGGTCGTTTCATTCACAAAGTCAGGTTATGTCATTTCAAGTTTATGATATAAGTTCAAAGGCAACAATACGGTATAATTATAATAGGTGATAATGATATTTAAAACAATGTAGGTATACTAAGTATAATTATATTAGAGGAAAGATTTGATTGTTTGTTTGTTTGTTTGTTTGTATTGAATAGGCTCCGAAACTGCTGAACCGATTTGAATAATTTTTTTACTGTTGGAAAGCTACGATATCCCCGGTGACCATAGGGTTCTTTTGATCCCGGAAATGTGGGGGGAAGGGGGTATATTTGAAAAAAGAAATTACGCGCGGGTGAAACTGCGGGCGGAAGGCTAATATAATATAAAAAAGTAAAGTGTCAGCCTATTAATTAATGTCCAACTGCAAAGAAAATGCCTTCATCATTGAAATCAATTATAATAATAAATAAATAATCAATATTTCTGGACATTATTCACACAGCGCCATCTAGCCCCAAACTAAGCATTAGCTTGTGCTATGGGTGCCCATAGACGTAATATGTGGGTGCCAGACAACGGATAAACCTTACTTAAATAAATACTTTTTTATGTAATACGTAATTACATATTTAATATGTCATTTATACATAGAAACACCCAGACCGATACAAACAGACAATGTTCATGCACACGAATGTTTCTACCGTGCGGGGATCGAACCCGCGACCTCTGGTGTAATAGCCGACTTCTCGACCATTACACCAAATGGCTCGTCAACAAATAATGTCTACAAATGTTTAGTATCTAGTTAATACTGTCCAGGAATCGAATCCGTGACCTCCGCGTTAGATAATAGCCAATTCTCAACCATTACACCGTCAGTAGCCGAAAACCAATAAAATCTGACAGTTACGTACCAATTTGGAGAATGTATCCCAGTTCACACAAAAATGTGTGGTAGTATTTCTTTATTTGCTTATTCGGTACTAAATCACGAATTTATTGGTTAACGTTTCTAACTAACATCGATAAAATGGGTCTGATTTACGAATCGATTTATGAAAAATTTGGTTACAGCGACTAACATCACTCATATTTTAATTTTTGTAATCAGTAGGACATGCCATCCCCTGCGTCACGGTAGAATTAATAGCCCCGCCCACTGGCCTAATGGACTGGGCCATCGATTCCGGTCAGTGCCATCGTTTAAGAAGGCCGGTGGGACATCGCTCCTGTTATACAGCGTGTTAGGTAACCCGAGGGACATATTTAAGGAGAGTGTTCAGAATCCGATTGGAGTCCAATTCGCTATAAAAATATATCCTTAATTTTTTGCATTTTTATCTTAATATGCACGAACTACCTAAAATTCCAGTGTGCCGGCCGGCCGGTTATGCCCCAAACTCAAATTGTATGCGAGTACAATAATAGGTCTTTCCCTGAACGAGTGCACGAAATACTGTGAAAAGAAGAGTTGCCCGCACGTTACGCGGATTTTCAGGAAAATTTCGACTATGGTTATTGACAGATAATAATATTCACCAGAGTTTTTATTGGTTTCTACTTATTTCGTTATATGAAAGCATGAACTATTTGGGGTTTAAATATGTCCCACGCATTTCCTGTCATACTGTATACATTTTTTATACTATATCAGTTGGCGGACAGATACGCAGCCCACCTGATGGTAAGCGGTCACTGCGGCCTATTCACAGCAGGATGACAGCAGGATTTGTCAAATCACTAGATTTGTTTAGGGAAATGATAAAATCGTGTTGTTATTTTAACATCCTTCGTGATTTGATCAAATCCCTTAGGGAATTGACCAAATCCCTGATTTTATCATATCCCTGCTGCGACATATACATCCTACTTCCTACTTCCTATCCTACTTCCTATCCTATCCTACTAATATCATAAATGCGAAAGTCTGGATGTTTGGATGTTTAGATGTTTGGATGTTTCCTCCTTTCGGATGTTATGATGAAGTCCTCGAGCGTGTTGTTTATCATCAACTCTGTATTTTTCTTTCCAAAAACAATCTCCTAAATCCCTTTCAATCAGGTTTCCGTCCCGGTCACAGTACAGCAACAGCATTGGTAAAAATCTTATATGACATACGCTGCGGCATGGATAAAAAATTTCTTACAGTTTTGGCATTGCTTGACTTCAGTAACGCCTTTAATAATGTTGACTTTGACATTTTACTCGGTTTACTTCTTTCTCTTAACATATCTCCAACGGCCACTGATTGGTTTCGTAGTTACCTGCATGGACGCCGGCAGCAGATAAGTGCAGAGGATCGGCAATCCGATTGGTGTGATATCAGCGCCGGTGTTCCGCAGGGTGGCGTACTGTCTCCCCTTTTATTCGCTATTTTTATTAATTCTGTTACTCAAAATCTCTCCTCTTCTTATCATCTATATGCAGACGATCTCCAAATATATTCACAGGGTAGTCTTAGTAATCTCGGAACAGTTGTTGAGAGCATTAACACTGATTTAAACCGCATTTCTGTTTGGAGCAGATCATTCGGGCTCACGGTTAACCCTAATAAAACGCAAGTGATTGTATTGGGCGGTACAAATCTTTTATCCAGGGTTGTCTGGAGTAATTTGCCTCCAATCATTTTTACGGAATCCAAATTCCATTCAGTAAAGTTGTAAAAAATCTTGGCATTTATGTAGACAATAATCTATCTTGGGTTCATCAAGTGGCTGAGGTTAGCAGGAAGATATTTGCTACAGCAAGATCTTTAAATAGGCTGCGTGACTTTCTGCCCATTCCCACCAAAATTGCTCTTGTACAAGCATTACTTCTTCCAATACTTGACTACGCAGAGTGTAGCTATCTTGACCTTAACGAAAATCTCTTAAATAAGCTTGAGCGTCTCCAAAATTTTTGCATCCGCATCATTTTTGGATTGCGCAAGTACAAGGTGGGCCAAAAGAAGTCATCCGATGTTGTTTGGCTCTCATTTTTTTTCTAAATGAAAAACTTCGATTCTGTTTTTTGATTATGTTTATTTGAACCTTTAGAATTTTATTGGTCACGTCGAGAAGATGATATCGGTCAAATGGGCGCTGTCACAATTGATTGCCATATGGGCTCGTTTTATGGCATTTCTCATCACTTCGGCGAGAACTTCGGGCGACAGATTCTCGCACTTGTGTCGAATGTTGTCCTTGAGGGCTTCCAGGGTCTCGGGCTTGTTCACGTAAACACGGGACTTCAAAAAACCTCACAAAAAAGGTCAGGAACGGTTAAATCGGGCAATCTTGCAGGCCAGTGCAAATCGCCAAAACGAGAGATAAGGCGACCCGGGAACGCCGCCTTCAGAATATCGGTTGTGGCTCGCGCAGTGTGTGCCGTTGCTCCGTCCTGTTGAAATCACATGTTCACCAGTCCTAATTCGCCCAATTGCGGCAAAAAAAAACTCGGTTAACATGGCCCTATAGCGCGCACCGTTAACTGTTGTCGTTTCCGGCGACAGCTCGACATCCTCAGCAACAGCAGCGATATCCTCGGCAGAACGGGTACTCCGGGGCCGGCCACTCCTGGCAACGTCTCGTGTGGTCCCATACTCTTCAAGGTTGGTGGCCAAACGGCGCAGTGTTTGCGCAGTCGGTGTCGGACGGCCGGGAAATCGGCGACAGAATTCGCGCTGCTCCAACACTACAGACGAATTGTTACGCAAAAAAAAATAGACACGATTATTCCGCGTTCTTGGGGAGTGTATCGCTCCATGGCTTATTCACTTGTATTCTACATCTGTCTAGTCCACAAATGTCAAAACAGAATAGACATTGGCGGCTATTTGCAAAAATAAGAGCATCTTCCAATAGGGTGATTACTTTTGGCCCACCTTGTATGACCATGTTTCCGTTTACCGATCTCAACTGAAATGGCTTCCCATCCGTCGTCGGCGTGACGCTCATGCTCTATTCTTTTTGTATTCCATACTTTTTAACCCAAAGTATCCTCGTTATCTTAGTGAGCGATTTAAGTTTCTGCAACCTGCTAGCGGTCATATGCGATCTTCCAAATCTCTTCATCTGCTGTGTCCTCCTCACTCTTCTCATTTCTACGCGCAGTCCTTCACCGTTCAGTCCATTCGTCTGTGGAATTCTTTACCACTCATGATCCGTCAATCCGAGTCATTGGCTATTTTTAAAACTCGAGTAAAAGCTCATTTCCTTGCACTCTGAAACTTTTGCTATCTTACAATTTCTCTTTTGTGTATGTATAATATGTAGTTTATGTATGTTTATTAATATATTTGTGGATATAATTATGTGTATGTATGTTTATGAATTTGTGTATAAATAAATAAATATATTTTGTTTACATGATTATGTTAATTAAATAAAGTAACTTACTCTTTTTTATCCTAATTGCATTGATATACCCATTCTTTCGGTAGTCCTTTACTTGGGGGTTGTCTGGTAGAGATCGCTTCAAGCGATAAGACCGCCTATATTGTTCATAATTTTGTTCTTTTTATTGTAATTTTTATTTGTTTTGTGTGCAATAAAGAATATTTATGTTATGTTATGTTATGTTTGGATGTTTGGATGTTTAGATGTTTAGATGTTTGGATGTTTGTTCCTCAATCACGCCGAAACGGCTGAACGGATTTAGATGAAAGGCACACGTATAGTTTATAACCCGGAATAGGACATAGGCTATAAAATTCCTACGGGAAACGTCTCATTCCCGCGGGAATATCAATTTTGAAACTACTAAACCGATTTGAATAATTCTTTCACTGTTGGAAAGCTACACTATCCCCGGTGAACATAGGGTACTTTTGATCCTGGAAATGTAGGGGGAAGGGGGGATATTTGAAAAAAGAGATTACGCGCGGGTGAAACCGCGGGCGGAAGGCTATGTGTTACCTATTATAGAAGGGGAAGCTTCGTGTAATTTTATATTTAGTAGGTCATCCGTCCACGCACGACGTAGATCAATATCGCTTGCCCCTTAACGTAATGTCCGGCCTTCGATTCCGGAATGTGTCATCAGGTTATTACATCGAACCGAATTTGATTCGGTGGCGTAGTTAGTAAGTCAACCGTCTTGAGGCTAGTAGGTTGCATATTACAGAAGTCCTGGGTTCAAATCCCGGACCAAACATGTATTGGGTTTTTAATTTGATTCGTTAAATTGGCGTACAATAGTAGATCAACCGCCTCTGTTATGCGATGGCTTAGATCATACATACTGGAGTCCTAGGTTCAAATCCCGGGTCGGAGCATCGAAACAATATGATGATGATCATTGGTGAATCTTGTAGAAATCGTGGTGTTACTCGGAACATACTCAGTCGCAGTCCAGAGTCTGGAAGTTGACGGTGTGTAAAACACCACCGTGCCTCTGAACTGAAAGCACATGGAGATCTCACTTGATGTTTTTTAACCACCCCTCCCCCTTGGTGATACATGGTAAGGTTTACGCTTACCCCTACCCCCCATTACACGTGTATTTTTTAGTACCTACAAAAAATCTTATCTACTTATATATATATAAAACTCAAAGGTGACTGACTGACTGACTGACTGACTGACTGACTGACATAGATATCTATCAACGCACAGCCCAAACCACTGGACGGATCGGGCTGAAATTTGGCATGTAAGTAGGTAGATGTTATGACTTAGGCATCCGCTAAGAAAGGATTTTGATCAATTCCCACGGGAACGGGAACCACGCGGGTGAAACCGCGGGCGCCCGCTAGTATTTATATAATTAATTACGTTTGTGGAAAATATATATATATTACACGTAACGCCGCTTTTTGGTTAAGTTGAGAGAAAATAAATACACGACACGTGATTACTACACCCCCTTTTGATAATATTTCGTGATTTTTTTGGACCCCTCCACCTTTTTATTTGTTTTTATATTAGTGAACGCCCCAAAGCCGTTGGTCCTGCGCCTGATCGCTCCCCGGTCGTGTCAGACTGCTGTCACCGTGTTATGAGAGTGAGGGAATAGGGAGTGCACCTGTGCTTGCGCACTCACTGCAGCACTATATTATATCCTGCGTAGTTGGTTGATCGTAAGATTGGCCTCCGGAGCCGAAACCACAGTTTTTATTGTAACACTGTGCCGAAACTCAGCAGTCATTATTATTATTCACAAAACTAATAATTACTTATTTATGTTGTTAAAAAAAGCGTTTTGTAGTTGTTACACAAATTACAGTCATTAAAACGACAATTTTCACTGCTCATTATAAAAATTACTGTATTTCGAGGATATAAAAACTAAAAAAGATAAAAGAAGATAAAAACAAGAGATGACGTTATGCTTTTTTAAATGCTTTGCTTTAGAAGTTATAAATCCTACTATAATATTATAAATGCGAAAGTCTGGATGTTTGTTACTCAATCACGCCTAAACGGCTGAACGGATTTAGATGAAATTTGGCACACGTATAGTTTATAACCTGGAATAGGACATAGGCTATAAAATTCCTACGGGAAACGTCTCATTCTCGCGGAATATTTGAAAAAAGAAATTACGCGCGGGTGAAACCGCGGTCGGAAGGCTAGTAAGAAAATACTAAGTGGAGTTGCCGTATCGTGTTTTCTATAAAATTTTGTGAAGCTAGCGCAAGGGGTAGAGCGTAGCTTAAGCATGCCCCTTTTTTTTTTTTTGCGGGGCAGACCGCATTCACGCGCCATAACCGCAGTCCCACTACCCACTTAACTCCCCCGGTTTCCCCTTCACACCCGATTGGGACGAGCCGGTGCCAGCCTTGTGGCTATTGACCAGCCCATCCCCGGGTACCTCGACTTGAGAGGCCTCAAGTTGGGGTGGCGCATATAGAGGGCCACCCGAGAATGAAATGAAACTGACAATTATTTAAAGTAATTACGAAGTTAAATGTAGTGGATTTATATATTTTTTTCAGACCGTTTACATTGTTTCCGTCATGTATGTAGCTTTTACTGTTTAAACTGACCACAGTTTTAAGCTAGCCTAATGGTTTAAAACGTTGCTTCTCAAGCGCGAGGTCTATGGTTCAAATCCCGAGTTTCCTATGTGCGTATTAAAATTTACTCACCACTACAGTGATAGAAAACATTGTCAGGAAACCTGCGTAGTCGAATGGCTGTGTAGCCATGATCCAATTGGTCTGGTTCCCCTGTCAAGGGTTACGGAGGTCAGACGGCAGTCGCTGCAATGTAATAACTGGACTAGCCAGATCCTGGATCATGATTCAACCGTACCCTGCCCAGATCAGGACAAAATGCTCGGGAGAAGATGCAGCTTTTTTTTATACTAAGTCAGTTGGCAGACACGCAGCCCACCTGATGGTAAAGCGGCCACTGCGGCCCCATTGAGGGACACTTCACCAGGAAGTGTCTCTGAATGTGTTGACAGACTGTAGACTCATCTGATCTTTAAAAAGTAAAAAGAAAGTATTTTTTAAAATCTATTTGCAGAATAAATGATTTCATTTCATTTCTTTCCATTTCATTCCATTTCATTCCATTTCATTCCATTTCATTCCATTTCATTCCATTTCATTCCATTTCATTCCATTTCATTCCATTTCATTCCATTTCATTCCATTTCATTCCATTTCATTCCATTTCATTCCATTTCATTCCATTTCATTCCATTTCATTCCATTTCATTCCATTTCATTCCATTTCATTCCATTTAATTCCATTTCATTCCATTTCATTCCATTTCATTCCATTTCATTCCATTTCATTCCATTTCATTTCATTTCTTTGAGCCTTTGATTTTAAGATTTTTAAGTGTACTGGCTCCCACATTAATACTGCCGGAACACAGCCAGAGCTATTATGGCAGCAGATTTCACCTGTGGGGGTGTTGTTCCACGGACGCGGTCTAAGCTTTTACAGTTAGTGCACTAAGAATACTGTTCCGTAATCCGTTGGTTCGATTCCAGCCTTAAATCTGGTTGCTGGTATGAGTTCCTCTTTCGAACTAACCTTACTAAACCAATAACCATGTCCTCTTAGCCAAGTTTTACCATAGCAATTGGACACGACGGAAGAGAGATCAGGCGTAGGACCAAAGGCGTTAGGTACATGCTTTCTGAAGTATGGGGTATTTTATCCGCCAACTTCCAGACTCCGGATGTGACTGAGTAGGTACTGTCCGAACAGAAAAACTTGATCATAGATTCGGTCCAGCAACAGCATTTTTAACCTAGGACTGCTGGCGCAGCCATCACTTTAATGTGCGACCAACTAGCCACTTTCTCACGGAGGCAGTCATCTTCTTCTTAGCGAGTCGATGGCTAAATTTTACCAGACCAGTACTCCGCCACCCGAACAGCATTACTGTTAGCGCGCAGCAAGTCTTCCTGAACACATGTGTCAGGGCACGCGGGACAAGAAAGCAGATAGGCCATGCTTTGCGGGGAGGCACCACAGTCACACGTGTTTTTGGCTGGTTCTATGTATCCCCAGTTCGTCAGGTTTTCCTTGCAACGGCCGACTTGAGTCCTCAATCTGTTTAGGGTCTTCCACGTTTGCCACGGCAGGTCATGGCCGGGTGCTAAACCTTCACGAGGAGGGTATAGAGAAAGGGGGTGTTCCTCCTTCCACTTTTCTCTCCTAACTAGGCCTGGGTCATGTCCTAATGAGACAGTCATTAAACAACTATAAATACTTTTTCCTTCATTACAGAACTAAACAATGGAAAATGGAGTCGAAAAGGTCGCCGTCAAAAAGGTCACCAACCTTACCCAGAGGACACCGCGGACTCTGGTCCACCTGGGCACTCTAGCCCAAGGTCTCGAGAAGGTGCCGAAGCTGGACACCCAAGGACTCGAGAGAAACCAGTCTGTGTTAGACAGGATCACGTTTGAGAGCGAAAGACTTACGACTAGTCAGAGTGAAGCATCTTCTAGAAGGAATAGTGATGATGGGGGGAGAGGGAGGAAGGAGCTTAGAGAAGGTAAGGATAGAAGATAACTTTTTTTATGCCAGTTAAGTTGGCAGACAGGCACGCAGCGTAACCAATGGTAAGCGGCCACTGCGGTCTATACCATTGATGGACATTACACCACGGCTCGACTAGCGAAGTACCACCCTCTCAAAGAAGACCGACTTGGCCCCTTCGTACACAAGGCGACGCAAGTCTCCGATACTCGGCGACTTGCGTCGCCTTGCGACTACCGCCATACAAATCCATTGAGGCTCGTACACTAGTCGACGCGACTCGCGTCGCCGACATTCGTCGCGCGACTCGCGTCGCGCCACTCCTACGCTACGATACCTGCCTGCCGAAGTCGTCGCTACTTAAGTCGCGGCGATTTTCAAGATGGCGGAGCAGTTATTGAATATTAAATTTGTTTCTGAGGTGGAGAAATATCCTTGTTTATATTACTATACTGAACTAGCTTACCCAGTGAACTTCGTATCACATACCTCTTAATATAAACCATATTTATTTAAACCCTATCTTTTTTCCATATTTTCTCATCGTTTAAACCTTCCCTGGACTTCCACGAATATTTCAAGACTAAAATTACTCAAATCGGTTCAGCCGTTCTCGAGTTTTAGCGAGATTAAAAAACAGCAATTCATTTATAAATATGTATATAGATAGGCAATTCACGTCGCCGTGTGTACGGACCGTGCGCTACTCGATACTCGCGACTGGATACTAAAGTAGTATACAACATTAGTATCGGAGACTTGCGTAGCGTTGTGTACGAAGGGCCTTGTGAGCTTTGCTATTGGTTTCTGTGAATCTAAGGCCTTAACTTCCCAACTACTCTCTCCGTCCTTGTTCTCCATCCCCATCTCCCATAAGTAGCTTATTTCCGTCCCCCTCTCTACGTATTATAAATTATAATCAAAGACGGGCCATGCTTTTAAGCACCGCAACCGTAGGCTAGTTAGTGGAGTTGTTTATAATGAATATAGTATTAAAACAGCACCTTGACCTCCCTTATATTCCTACACTCACTAACAAAAGGCGAAAGGATATTGTTTGCATAACAAAAACAATATTCAAACATGCATTTACATCAAAATTTTACTTGTTTCTAGGTCAACTTCTCTACAATTAGGGTTACCATATCTCAGGATTTGTCCTGAGATTTCAGGATTATTCGACTCTTCTCAGGATTCCGGCCGGATTTAGCAAATCTAGTGATAACTCAGGATTTTTAATACAAAACAGGTTACATTTTAAAGATCTCTCCTACTACTAAAAAAAATCTTCTTTTGGTAACAATTGCAGTTAAAATCAATACTTATGTATTAATTTAAAACAAACTTAAAATAATCTTCTTTTGGTAACAATTGCAGTTAAAATCAACTTAAAAGATCAAGCAAACAATCAAAATCAAACAAACTTAAAAGATGCGCAAGATCCGCAGTCAATGACGTTCAATTAAAAAACTAGACTCACAATCACGCTCAAATATTGTTCGAAGCAAAAGTCTGCCCACCCGACTATTGGGCAGAGTTTTCGTTTAGTTGTATACAATTGACATTAAACACTAAATGCCACTAGATATGGTGTTAATTTGAACGAATGTGTTAATGTCATCAGTGTCAAAGCCACTCGGACGTTTTTTGAGGAATTTTTCTTAGAGATTGGGTGTCTAGTTTTATATTGAACGTCATTGTCCGCAGTGTATACAACGATAATAATACGTTTTTGAGAGAAAATTCTCATCTGTAGAAAATCTCAGGACTTTTCCATGGAAATCAGGCCTTCTCTCCGGACTTTTGATTTTTTCATCTGGTAACCCTATCTACAATAGACTAAATGCAATATGTGACTTATATCCCATTTGCTACAGCAAATGTAAAACCAAACTTCAAGATGCCCTCAAATGTATGTCCTACGAGGATACAGAGAATTTATTAACCGTATTGAAGTAGATAGACTAGAGACTTGTTATTATTTTATAAAATAGATATAGTTCCATTGTATTTAGCACTTATATATTTCACCTACCCATTTCACATAGTGATATAATTATTTGTAGATCTTAAGAATTTATTTTAGATTTTCGCCTGAAACACAGGATCTCCTAGTTCAGGCTCATAAAGTTAATTAGATCTTAAGAAAATGTTTGTACTAGCTGATAAAATAGTTCTAAGAATTTTAATAAATTGATTTGATTTGATTTGATTTGATTTAATTTAAAAATCCACTTTGCAAATATTCCGAACCGACCACCTAGAAAAAACAGGTGGTTGGTTAGTATAAAATATTCCTAACGGACCACCCAATCCAACCACCTAGGTGGTTTGTTAGGAATAAAATTCCTAACCGACCATCTAGAAAAAACAGGTGGTTCGTTAGGAATAAAGTTCCTAACCGATCACCTAGGTGGTTGGTTTGGGTGGTCCGTTAGGAACAATCTGACCTGAGGGCTGAGGCAGTGTGTGAAAATCGGAATTAAAGCTTACCAATACCCACTAAACGCCTGGTTTCCCCGGACATCCTTAATAGACGAGCCGGTGCCCGCCTTGTAGCGATTGCATTGAGGGTTACGAAGAGCACATCAAGAGCCTTAATGCTGCTCTTAGACTCTAACCTTTGAGCTTGTCATTTCAATTTTTGAGTTTTCTCATGCAGTTCTAAATCTTATTCTTTCGCTCAAGTTTATCCGCGTAGTACATCCTTTACCATGGTCTCTAACGATGGCTTGATGTTTCCAGATGGCACCAGTTCGGAGCCGCCGACGGCCAGCATCAACCATCACAGCTCCTGGAATGACATGGACAGCTCCACCTCCACCACCAGGACTGAGCTTAGCCTCTCTGATACACCTGATGAGGTGGGTACCATCGACTTTAGGTCGCCAAGTTTGGGGGTCATCTAGTTTCTTGGGTGGCGTTCGCTATGGCTGCCTGTCCACCGAAGCGGAGCGAGGCAGCGGAGGGGTAGGTACCAACCACCCCGGTGCCCCGCCCCGGTACCGGGGTCGTTGGGAAAAAATTGTTTCATCGACCCCGGTCGAACGGCCCCGTTACGTCACCGGGGTGGTTGGCACTAATTAAGTGTCATCCACCCCGGTGAGATTTTTAACGGGGCGGTTAGCACTGATCAAGTATCTTCTACCCCGGTGAGATTTCGGGTTGGTTAGCACACAGATTAAGTAGCATGTACCCCGGTAGCGTTTAATGGAAACTACAGTTCATTTATGACGAACTCAAGAACCATAGTTTTCGATGGATTTCTTTGAAATGGTATCCTAAAATGCTAACTGAATATGTAAGATGTGAGGGAGCAGAGAAACTGAGAAATACCAACCAGTAGGATTGCACAAATTCTCCGACCAGACAGGGATTGCAATCCTATTGGTTACCATTTCTTCGTTTCTCCGCTGCGCTACCCCGCTCCGCGCGGGTGGACAGGCACCCTAAGTCGCCAAGTTTGGGGGTCATCTATGTAGTTTTTTGGGTGGCGTTCGCTAAGCGCTACCCCAGCGTAATACTTCAAGCCAGGGTACTCTGGGATAGGCTGGCGAATAGTTGCCAGACTGGAACTGTCTCGTCCCAACTGGGAAGTGGGACGAAAAAACAAGTCAGTTGGAAGAAAGTCACGCAGCCCACCTGACACCTGTAGCTAGCCAGTCGGACGCTGAAAAAGCCCTACTCAAAATCAAAATATTCTTTATTTACCACCGGCTTCGGAATGCAGTCATCTGCCGAGAAGAACCGGCAAGAAACTCGACAGTTACTCTTTTTAATCGCCAAAGAAATTTATACAACAATGATAATAAATCTATCTATACTAAGCCATACAGTTTTTCGTGTTAATGTAGAAATAATAATAATAATAATAAAGAAAAAATTATAACTGTAGGACGTAGTGTAGATTATAACAACAATGACAACAGATTAAATACAGTTTGCGCTGACAGGGAGCGAAGCATTACTACTACTACTAACAACGGTTTTATACCCAGTTGCAATCTGAACAGCGTCCGTATTTTCCAGGGACCTCGAAGGCGGAGTCACGAATCAGCTTTACCAGGCACTCCCCTCCATAACAGAACCCCATGGAAGTCAGCTGATAGTCTTACCCCCGAAGCTGCCTTTGGCACATCCTTAGCTGATATTATGGAGAGTCCAGCGAATAAGGTAATGAAAACTTGTTTGTAAGTGTTGTTGCTATTTGGTACAATTTATATCAATCGTTATTAAATAATTAAAAAAAAATCTCAGGCTACTTGGACCCATAGTACAATTATTATAATTATAAAATTAGGCATAAGAGAAAAAAAAATACAAAAACCATAGTCCGGTCAACAGCACATCACAATTAACACTTGCAGTTCGATAATAGCACTTATGCCCCCGACATAAGAGCGGTACAAAGTCCAAAGTCTGACGTGCTTTTGACTGTACATAAAAAGTTGTTCTTAATTAAAAATTAAAAATAAATGGTTTTTGACACTACTTTTTAAAATGAAAAGAAATTGGGTGTTACTGTGCTTGTTGTGCTCAACAGAAGGCGCCGTAAGATCCAAAAAGATTTTTCTAGATTTTAGTATCTTAGACTTTTACAAAATATTCACCCAATACAAAACCGAGTCCGAATATTTGATCAAATATAGATCATCACTTTATAGTTAACACTTTTTAATTATTTTTCTCTATTATCGATTCTGATTCTCTATTTGTGATTTTTTTATCTTCTTCACTTTATAACACTGTATTTTCAGAGTGAACCTCTTATCAACACTGGCGAGAAAAAGGTACTTAATTACAATATGACGCATTATGACACTATGTAGAAATTACGTCGATGTTTTTTTTTATTGCTATGTGTAACAAGACGAGCAGATCGTACACCTGATGGTAAGCGCCACGTCTGCCCTTAGATAGTTCAGTGCCAAACAGTAACTAAGCAGTTACTGTCTGGCACCGCCCTGCGCCCGCTACACCGAGACGACAGTTATTAAGTTTCATATACCCAGTAATTTCACTAACTACAGTGCCCTTTCCCCGAAGCACAGAAGTGCTTGACACACTTCTATTTCACGGGATAATATCTGGCACTGCGGTGGTACCCACCTAGACGGCCCAGTACAGGAACCTACCACCTGGTAACCACGATGTGATCCACAGATCAGTGTGATCTCAAAATATAATAATAACCTGTTTGTTGTATTCTTAATGTTTGTGCTGAGAATAAACTTATTTCATTCATTCAAATAATACAACTTCCATAGGCGTAGCCACGGTAAGTCAGGGTGGGGCACTTACCCAACCCTGGCGCGAAAATAGTTTGCTAGTTACATATTATTTTAGACTGCTGCCCCACCCTGGATCCATGTCTGCCCCACCCTAAGCCCAAAGCTGCCCCTCCCTGGATCCATGTCTGCCCCACCCTGAGCCCAAAGCTGCCCCTCCCTGGATCCATGTCTGCCCCACCCTAAGCCCAAAGCTGCCCCTCCCTGGATCCATGTCTGCCCCACCCTGAGCCCAAAGCTGCCCCTCCCTGGATCCATGTCTGCCCCACCCTAAGCCCAAAGCTGCCCCTCCCTGGATCCATGTCTGCCCCACCCTGAGCCCAAAGCTGCCCCTCCCTGGATCCATGTCTGCCCCACCCTAAGCCCAAAGCTGCCCCTCCCTGGATCCATGTCTGCCCCACCCTGAGCCCAAAGCTGCCCCTCCCTGGATCCATGTCTGCCCCACCCTAAGCCCAAAGCTGCCCCTCCCTGGATCCATGTCTGCCCCACCCTGAGCCCAAAGCTGCCCCTCCCTGGATCCATGTCTGCCCCACCCTAAGCCCAAAGCTGCCCCTCCCTGGATCCATGTCTGCCCCACCCTGAGCCCAAAGCTGCCCCTCCCTGGATCCATGTCTGCCCCACCCTAAGCCCATGGCTGGCTACGCTCATGTACATAAGCACAAAAAGAACAAGAATTACCGAATGACCGCTCCCGTCATCATAAAAAATACAGGATAATGAAAGTCAGTTACATCGCATACATTTTAATCTTATTTATATAAAAGAAAGTCGTGTTTGTTACAACACTTATAACTCGAGAACGGCTGGACCGATTGCCATGGTTCCGTTGCCGTCCCGAATAGCAGAATACATCTTAAAAAAGAAAGGATTTTGATCAATTCCCACGGGAACGGGAACCACGCGGGTGAAACCGCGGGCGGCCGCTAGTAATATAATAAATGCTTGGATACGGTAGCCAGCGACTTCGCCATATCGCCTAATGAAGCAGGGCTCTTAAACATTATTTTTCACGTATAGCACCCAATAGAGCAAATAAACAGAGGTGCCGTGTCATGTTTTTTAAAGTTAAAGTTAAATAAGTAGTTATACTTCGTTCAGAAGTGGTTTAGCGACGTAATTCCTAAATTGTGTCATATTTAGCGTTTGCAAAGATCATTAAGCGTTCGCTTGATGTGATGTGTCCGTGTCACACGCAATCACGACCCAAGCCTTGTCTAGTAAGGGTTAGCCTTGTGACTAGATTTTAGCACTCTAATTTCGTAAGGGTTTTTAGATCCGTACTAATATTATTAAAACCGACGTTGACTCTCTCAGTCTGTTGCATTCACATTTAAACTCTTTTTTTTTTCGGAGGAGAATGCGTTTACGCGCCATAACCGCAGGCAGCGTCTACTACCCACTAAACTCCCCCGGTTTCCCCTTCACACCCGATTGGGACGAGCCGGTGCCAGCAGGCCGTACCTTGGAATAGGAGATGGACTACGTCTTCTTATCCCGGTTTTTTTTGTCAGTATAATGGTTGGTCAGTTCCCATGAGTTAGCAGAAAAAGCATTGATCTATATTTCTATGAGACAAAGTGTTTTCTTTGTCCTATTACTTCGCAACGAAGCATAGACGTATTTCTAGTATAAAAATATAATGCAAAATAGCATTTTATTAGAAATATTTTTTTTAATTAATCCGATCCTATGGTCAAATCAAGTCTACAATTTTGCTTGCGCGATGTAGGATTCTATGCTAATTCGTAGGTCAGCGCCTACTGTCATCAGTTTGAAGAACTGTTTGTGGCAAACTGCTTGATAGTCAAGTCAGATGTCGCCACAGTCAGATTTCTTTCGTAACGCCATCTTGTGGACATTTCGAAACACCCTTAAGACTAAGTAGATCTCATAGTCCGCGTTTGTTCTGTATTTTGGAGTGTTAGCTGTGTCACAGATTAATAAATAGTTACTGGCTGTGTTAGCTTCATGTTGCATTAATTGTTATGAAAAAGTATCTTTTTCTTGCCTTCCTTATCGCACAGCATGCCTTGAAAACTCACATTGGAATAATAAGTTAAGCACACAAAAAAATTCAACTTATTACATGCACTATACCATTGCTGTTTTGAAACGGCCATCATAGCCGCCAGTATAATAAAGCCCAGAACAATGGTTTAAAAAACGGCTCTAAAATTAAAAACAGCACATAAACTGCTGCACAGCAGATAATTAATATAAAAAGTGCATAAAAACCGTGTATTGTAATATGCCAAAACGGCTATCATAGCGTGCCGCTAGTATCTGCCCAGATTGGTCAAGAAAATAATCGCACCGATGTCCATTGAGAAAAGTGTTTAACCCAAACCCTTTAACTCTAGGTCTCCCTCCGAGAAGACATCAGGTCCAACGGCTCCACCAGTTCCGAGGATCGCAAGGCACCCCTGGGTTGGAGGCTGGTGCGGAACGTGACCTCAGTCGCTGGCGCCTTCTCTCCCAAGAGCAAGCAGACCCCACCAGCGTTGCCTGGCACTCCACTGCCTAGCTTTCAGGTAACATACTTGCCTCTCCGTATTTTACTCCACTTTGGTGAGTGTGCTGCTCAGCTGCACGATTTGGTTCCACCAGCTCCGTTTCATCATCGAACTACTAGACTCGGTCAGGGACTCCATCCGTATACAGTGGGGACCGCGCGTACGAACTAAGCGATTGCTTCATCTTTCTTGATACGGACTGCGCGGGAGTGGAATCCTCTGCCGGGATCTGTCTTTCCTACACAACACAACTTGGGGCTCTTTAAGGCCAGAATTAACAGGCTTTTCCTAAGCAAGCGCGCTCCATCGTAGACCGCATAATTGTTTAACTTCAGGCAACTTTGCGGTCAAGTGCTGGCTTAGTCCAAATATAAAAAAAAACTGTATGTGGTAGAGCTATGCTGCAGACAGTTTTTGTCTCTCAGTCGAAAGGCGGTTCAACCTGGGAAGTTCGAGTTTTCTGTTCGACTTGTTAAAAACTAGCTCGAAAACAAACAAAAAAAGGCTTGCGTAAATCATTATTTCACCAGCTGGCCTGAGGGCGCCCTACACTACGTTTACCGCCTCCGTGGATCGGTGGCTAAGACGCTCGGATACAAAACCTCAGTTCTATTCTTGCCTTGGGGCAGGTTGGTGGTACGACTTTTTTAGAGTCCGACTGGCTAGCTACCCCCACAGGTGAAATCTGCCGCCATAACAGCTCCGGCTGTGTTCCAGCAATATTAATGAGGTACACTTGAAATCAAAGGCTCGAAGATCAGATAATCCTACAGTGCGACGCTTTCTGGTGTAGTCACTCAATATAATAGGCCGCAGTGGCCGCTTCGAAGTTTTGTGGGCTTGTCTAATATGATCTACTATAAAAAAGAAGTCCTCGAGTGGTTGCCATGTAGAAACTACCACGTCCACGTTACCCGACCACTCCACTGATGACCCAGTAAAGATCGCTGAAATCCACTGGATACGGGTAGCGCCAGACTGACCAGTTTAGAGAACCCACTCTCTAAAGCTTATTACCATTCTTTTTCTTTCTCTTTGCAGTCAAAACCAGACAGCAAGAGTTCAGACTACGGTACCAAAGATAATAGAAAACCTTCACTGCCCAACTATCCTAATGAAAAAGACGAGAATGTAGGAGAAACTAATGCAGAGGTAAAGATTTTTTGTTTCCTCATAATGTTTCTAAACACTCCTTGATTTGTGATCACCAACCTGCATTTGGCAAGCGTATTGTATAAACCAGTGCCTATTATTTTTGCAATGACTTGGTTTTAATTTTGAAGGTCTTTGCCCTGAAGTAGGACATTAATTGGTAAATGATTTAAAACTTAATGTTGTCTCCTTCTCACAGGGTCTGGATCCAGAATCTCTGATGTTCAGAGATGGCAGACGACGAATTGACATGGTGTTAGCGTACGAGGAGGAAGACTACGGAGTCATGACGGAAGCTGAAGCCAAAAAACGAGACTATAGGAGAACTTTTCAAGTTAGTTTGCTTTCTTGGTAGACCATAAGGTTTTCATTTTGTTTAGCGAAGGAGAATGATTATAAACACCAAACCCACAGGCCAGCGAGACCAGGGCAAGGCGGTCACTGGTACATCCTCCTCCTCCGTCCTCGCCATTTATTGACATAATATTTCACATACCACTAAGTGGTTAAATAGACGGAAATATTGTTACCACGCCACCTAATGTACTCTGTTTTTTGTGAAATAAATTATCATTATCATTAAAAATTATCATTATCATTATCAGGTGTGAGGAGGAAGCTGGAGGAGTTTAGTGGGTAGTGTGATGCTTTAGCCCTTAGTTCACCGCAGGGCTTACTAGACCGCGGTTTACGTGCTTAAACGCAAAACATTTCACTGTTAAAAGCTTCTAAACTCGTATGTTGATATTTCATAACTCGGGTTAAGCATTAGATCCAATTAATGAAACAAGATATATAGTTACTACTACTACAACAAGAACCAATTTCATTCGCTTTTGAACATAATTTTGAGAACAGTTCAAGTGGTTCGTTATTCTAATTAAAATTAGAAATGACATAAGTCCAAGTTGAATTCTAATTTGATAGTAATAAATGGTGTTCCTCAAGGCGGTATGCTAGGTCCATAATTATTACTACTTCATTACAGGAAAACCTCATTAGAGAAGGCTTAGAATTAGAATTAGAAAACAAATGCTTGTCTTTCGACGAAAAGACTTGGTTCCTGAAGATTCACATTCCTTGGAAGACGGAGATGAGGCTCGCGGAAGTGATTGGAATGAAGTTGCCAACTAAGAGATTTATTACAATTTCTGTTAGAGCTTGGGTAAGATTCTATTACATTTTGAATGCTTTAATACTTTTCTTCTTTCTAAATATTTAATTCTGAACAATCTCCGAAGCGTGATCGAGAATAATTTGAGGTTGACGTATTTTTTGCGGAATAAGTGTGTCACCTTCCCGTGATTTTAATATCCGTAGAAAAATTCGTCTAGGAATTTAACAGTTTGATTAAGTTTAACTTGGTTAAGCATATTAGGGCAAACATGATTTTTTTAATAATGGAGGCCTTTACCATTCTGTTTGACATTTACCAAGCTAAAATTTTACAACAAATACGGTGTTTGTGATGAAAATCAAGAAAATTATTTCACAGAACGATGAAAAACAAGCCGAAAGAGACAAAAGATGGCACACCAAATGGCGACGGCGATGGAAACAGCTGTACGAGTATGAACACAGCAGAATAGAAACAGAACCCTCGTTCTACACCGCGACAGAACAGAAGGGAGCGAGAAGAGAAGAGCAGTAAGCATGTCTTTGTCACTCCTCAGTATCTCCTTAAACTTCTTGCAGGTAGTTCTTGACCAATTTTTATATCCTAGCCTCTTGGGTGACCTATACCACCAGACCGTAATACTGGGACCTATTTTATAAACAATACAAGGTCCTCTCTTTTGCCATTGGAAATGGCTGAGAGCACCGGGCCATTTCACTCTGATTAAGTATTTTGAATCGAATTTAGTAATATCTACATTTTCCCTCTTCTTTTTCCAGAATCGGTACAATGTTTTTCCTTCCTCTTATTTATATACCATCTTCAATCACTTCTTTTACGTCTGAACTATGTACCTAGTTCGTATCATACTTCAAACGATATTGATGACGATCAACGAATGATAATTTTATTTACTTAAATTATTTATTTTTTCAGGTTTCTAGTAAAAGATAGGCACACACAGTTTTCTCCTGCACAAAGAAGTTTATTAGTTATGCAAATATTATTAAGGGCCAAATATGACAACACTGACACTAAGGTAAGTTTCTTTTAAATCATGATGCATTTCTTTTTCTGACCTAGGAGAGTACGAAACCATGATCAAAAATTTGGCAAGTCTTCTTTTACATTGGAAATACTCTTATTGTTATACCACGAGAGTGGTACTTAAGTCTACGGGCCTGTGGCGTAGCATGGGTGACAGTCGCCCTTTTTTTTGTGCTCCTCCAGTTGGCAAAGCAGACCACGGGGCGGAAGACGATTCTGCCGCCCTTTTTTACAATTCTGCCGCCCCTTTTTTTCTTTTCTTTGCTCCTCCAGGAATTTTTTCCGCCCCCTAAAAAGTGCCGCCCGGGGCGGACGCTACGCTACTGCTACGAGCTACCTGATGGTAAGCGGTTACCGTCAGATTTGGACGTTTGTAACATCAGAGGCATCACTTAGCTTAAACGCTACTTGAGCGGTATATAAAATCAATGTTTTTCCAGATGGGCATCCGTCGACTACTCAACGATGGGACATACTTAGCATGCTTCCCTCTCCACGAAGGAAGATACGACAGGGATGACATGCCTGGTGGAATCATTACTGACAGAAGGGTAAGTGACTATGATGGTCCCAAGGCTAGAGTTGGAAGACGAGAAAAATATGAATTGTAGGCTAAGTCAAGATGAGGCTCCGAGAAGAAGAGCGTGTAGTGCATTTATCGGTGAAACAAGTCAATTGCATGAGCTTAGGACTTTAGAGGGGGGTCCTGAAAACCGGAGTTTTAAAGCACCTGGTTAAAGTAGCGGTTAAGATACGCAGGTCAACCGAAGACCATGGGTTTGGTTTCGATTCTTGCCACTCGATGGTAAATGATCTTACTGCCTCCGTGGTACAGTGGTTACAGCGTTGGGCTCTAATACCCGGAGGTCGTGGGTTCGAATCCAGCGGGAAACTTCACTTTGTGTGAATGTTTCCAGTTTGGTTAGAATATTGCAGACTTGAATCACCAAAATGTCTGAAAAGAATGATGATTCCGTGCTTCGGAAGGCACGTTAAGGCGATTATAGTTCTCAACGACCTTGGACGTTTGAGTCTATCTCCCCGCGCCGTAACCGCGCACCCCGCACGAAAACACTTATCAAAGAATGCACGGGCGTAGCGTACAGAAGCGCACTTTTGTACACTACTATAATTATTATCAGAGCCTAATAGAATAATGTGATTGGTTCTACTTTTAAAATGCATCATAAGATGTGATTGTGATTATAAGAGGATGTCTATGGAATAATTATGCATAAAAATATATATAAATATATACGAGTACGTATGCAGATAATGTATTTTAGCCAATACATTTAAACTTGTAACTACTTGTCCACCAGTGGGGACACCAACGCTACTGAAATCTTCTCGTTGGCCCCCACTGGTGGACACTGGGATGACATGAGTTGCTCGGATTACTAGGGGCAGACGTAACTAAAAGATTTCGACTGCCCCTACTGGTTATTTGGATAGGTAGGTAGGTAGCTACTAGCTACCCCAGTAGATGCCTATAGTACCGTGTGAACCATTGAACGCACAATACTTTCCTTGTCCTCGTTCAATAAAAAAAAATATAGCAAACGCTCGTTGATTAACTTTGCTGGTTATTTAAAATCCGTTATTTTGGTAAATGTCGATAAGGTCGAAAATCGCTGGCACCTGTTTTTATTGTTTGTCTATTGATTTGAACGAAAAAAAACAGGTGCAAGCGATTTTCAACCTTATTGACATTCAAAATTTTGTTGCTTTTTCGCAAACGCTTGTTGACTATCTTTGCTGGTTCATTAAAATCCGTTATTTTGGTAAATGTCGATAAGGTCGAAAATCGCTTGCACCTGTTTTTATTGTTTGTCTATTGATTTGAACGAAAAAAAACAGGTGCAAGCGATTTTCAACCTTATTGACATTCAAAATTTTGTTGCTTTTTCGCAAACGCTTGTTGACTATCTTTGCTGGTTCATTAAAATCCGTTATTTTGGTAAATGTCGATAAGGTCGAAAATCGCTTGCACCTGTTTTTATTGTTTGTCTATTGATTTGAACGAAAAAAAACAGGTGCAAGCGATTTTCAACCTTATTGACATTCAAAATTTTGTTGCTTTTTCGCAAACGCTTGTTGACTATCTTTGCTGGTTCATTAAAATCCGTTCTTTTGGTAAATGTCGATAAGGTCGAAAATCGTTTACACCTGTCTTTTTAACTTCAGATCAATAAACAGTGTTTTCCCGACATTCATTTGTTTTCCGAAATTTTTACACATTTTATTAAATGTATTTGCTCTTCTTCTTTTTTGAAATACAAATACAAATTAAATACATCGCTCTTCAGATATTTGCATTCAATGGTAATTGGACAGGCTACCTACCTCCCCATCTAAATAACCAGTAAGGGCAGTCGAAACTTTTTCGTTTCGTCTGCCCCTAGTGGGGGCAGACGGAATCTAAATTAGTTCCGTCTGGCCCCTAAACCTAAATACATGCATTCACCGCTTAAAAAAAAAGCTAACAAAGTTTGGGAAGTTTGATGTGATTTCTAGGTTTCTGAGGGTGCTGACTAAACTAAAATTACTAAGAGGTCCCGATATCAATAAGTAAAACACGTAAATTAAAAATTATGTAAACTTTAATTCTCAAACACTAACTATTAAAATTTTCTATAGCACATAATATATTATCTTCTGCTTTTTATTTTGTCCTTCAGCTTCGTTGTGCTGTCTTTTTGATATTATGTTGAGATTTGTATGTTTTTATGTTTTGCATATCTCTTCATTTTTATTTTCTTCCTCTGTGGTTTTTAATTTTGTTTTTGCTTGTTTATTACTTCTAAATTATAAAATATTACGAACATGTAGTATTAAAAACAAGGTTTATAAATATTTTTACACTAATAATTATACACCGTCCCCGCATGCACGCACCAAATCACAACGCAATCGTATTGCCTATCTCTGACTGCACTATTCTTTGAACACACTGACACGAAAAATACGCACACAAACAAAGGACAAACACGCGTGAGCAGTCATAAAAAAATTGCAGCGAGCGACACAGCCTTCCCGTCTGAACGCCAGCGGACGACTGCCGCCCGCGCCCGCACAGGCCACCCTCTGCAACCACTCTTTCGGAATTGCTTTATTTTGATATTTATACAGAAAATATTTATTCGATTTACAAAAGCATTGTTGCATTTTAAGATTAAGAAATTTTTTATATGATTGTGTAAAAAAAATTCCAAATAACATAGCCGTTTAGGAGCAGTAGGCATTTCAATATAAAAATCGACGTTTCGTAGATATTTTTTTTAGTGTACAAAATAAAGACTTAAAGAAATATCCAGTGTTTCAAATGTAGTGTAAGAACTGATGTTTAACATATATTTTTTTCAATTCTTTCTGACCAGTATTTAATGAGGAGTAGGCTTTACCAATTGCCCATTTTCAGGAATTGAGAAATCCAATCGCCTTAAGTCGTTGGTCCCGATTATGTTCCAAGTAGGACTGGTTTCCCTTGTAGGGTTACGGAGGTCAGATGGCAATCGCTCCATTGTCAAATCTAGGATCATAGTCGAAGCAGACCCTCAATCGGGAATACGCTGGGATGATGATGATGATGATGATGGTAAATGATCTTGATCACTACCGCCCTTAGAAACCTGTAACTAGGTACAAGATGCGTTGACCCTTTGTACGGAAAGAAAGAAAATAAAGGCCTATGGGGAAAGAGCATAGGGAATCTTATCTTACTTCTTACTACATACTATACTATACTATATACTATACTATATATTATTATAAATGCGAAAGTCTGGATGTTTGGATGTTTAGATGTTTGGATGTTTGGATGTTTGGATGTTTGGATGTTTGGATGTTTGGATGTTTAGATGTTTGGATGTTTGGATGTTTGTTCCTCAATCACGCCTAAACGGCTGAACGGATTTAAGTACTTAGATGAAATTTGGCACACGTATAGTTTATAACCCGGAATAGGACATAGGCTATAAAATTCCTACGGGAAACGTCTCATTCCCGCGGGAATATCAATTTTGAAACTACTGAACCGATTTGAATAATTCTTTCACTGTTGGAAAGCTACACTATCCCCGGTGAACATAGGGTACTTTTGATCCTGGAAATGTGGGGGAAAGGGGGATATTTGAAAAAAAGAGATTACGCGCGGATGAAACCGCGGGCAGAAGGCTAGTGAATTAATATTGTAATCACTTTCCAGTTATTATACCTCGAATGGGCGAGACCTAGCAAGTGGTACAAGAAGCAGCCACTCTGGCTGGTCCGAAGATACTTCGGCGACAAGATCGGGCTGTATTTCTGCTGGCTAGGCTTTTACACGAAGATGCTGTATGCCCCAGCCCTGGTTGGGACCCTGTGTTTTCTATACGGCCTGGCTAGTATGGATTCCAACGACAATATACCAAGGTAAGCTGTTTCTCTAAATGAGTTTCCCAAGTACTTTATTTCAATCCCTCTTGTGAGAGTTATGCCAGCATTGAATAGGTAAAGAAGGTAATCACTACCGCCCATAGACACCTGCGACTCGGCCATAGGTGCGTTGCCCGCCTTTTTAAGGATTATGAAAGGCGGAGGAAGGTGAAACTATTGGGAAAAAGGAGGAGGGGAGGACCTCCGGCACTCAATCACCAAACGGAGAGCAATAGAAAAGTTGTTACTCATAATTACGTTGATCGTCTATGATCTTCTGTGGCTCTACCACACAAAACAAAACTTTATAGTCAACTGAAGTTGTTTAAAATGCATCTTACTTTCAGCAAAGAGATCTGCGATCTCCGAGGTCCAGGCAACACCACGCTATGCCCGCTCTGCGACAAGGCGTGTCAGTACCAGACTCTCGCCGACTCTTGCCTTTTTGCCAAGCTGACGTATCTGTTTGACAACCCTGCCACTGTGTTCTTTGCCATCTTCATGTCTTTTTGGGGTAAGTAAGCTTGGTATGCGTTTTCACATAGGTGGTAACCACCTCTACTGCACTAATCACTATACAGTGACTACTGTAGTACCTGATACCAGTTGGAGCGAAATGGCCCGGTGCTCAGGCATTTCCATTGTTCCGCAGGGGAGGTGATATAATAAACACAAAGGGACATTGTCTCTATTGACATCATCAGGTACAGTTGAGCACCCCGGAGTCTAGTAGGTAGGTAGGTAAACTCCTCCCTTAATAGGGCGTGGGAACATACACCCTCCTTCACTCCCGAAGGGGAGTTAACACTTTAAGTGCGTTGGCACAAAAACCTGAACTTGTCGCGACTGCGTTACGAACAAATACTGGTCGTACGTACCTAAGCCAGAAGTGCGTTACGACCAGTATTTTGACGCACCACGACCTGACTTTCAGGGCCTACACAGACGTGGAAACTCATCGTACCAAAGATTTTCTTTTTCAAACCTTTAGGTCATATCCCTGTTTATACCCAACTGCCGTAGCACAGGGTTCTGAAGGATATTTTGGAAGATATAAGCATTTTTCGAAATCATTGATTTACGACCATATCGATACCTTTGGGTTCATTTGGCGTATAAACCAAAACCTGACTTTTCAGGAGAGCCGAAAAACGTTTTTTTTTTTAAATAAAAAATCATAACTTTTTTGTTTTTGAAGTTATAAAGAAGTGACCTATAGGTAAGATTCTTAGAATTAGGGAATGTAGAAGGCTAAATTATCACAACATACCTATCTTCTTTGGTTTAGAAGTTAGCCGTGGATATACGTCAAAAAAAAATTTTTTTTTGTTTATACAACCCACGAATATTGTAATAAAATTTACTTTGTACGTCGTATAACCAACTTTGGTAAATTTAAAATCACAATTACTGACGTAAAAACCCATAGATGTAGATTTTTTTGTATTAAAAGCCAGTTATAATCATAGAACAACTGAAATCTGACTATTAAAAACAATCCTATTACTCCCGAAATATGTAGGAACTTAATAATTGTAAGCCTCATGCCTAAACTATGATCGATTTAAATAAAATAAAGCTACCCTAATACGAAATCAATATGTATTTATTCTTATTATGGCATACTGACTGTTAAACAGTTTAACAAAAAAACATCTAAATTAAAATTAATTAAAAAAACAACATTGTCACCAATGATATTTGATTGTCACGTAAACCAAAACAAAAATCATAATATGACACTTAATAATTCAAACTTCTACTTAATTAAAGTAATATGGCATAACTCAACTTATGAGCATTCTAGGCCGTTAGTGTGCAGCATTCTAGGCTTCATTCTCTGGTACTTCTTGTTCTTGCGATGATTTAAACATCCATTTTTCTACTTCCTCTTCTTTAGATCATACCAGAAAACTTCTTACTGTCTCTGAGATTACTTCTCTGCCCCTCTTCAGATAGATTCCTTTACTCTCTCTAGTGTCTCTTCGGATCAAATTCTAAAAATTATAGTCTCCCTTAAATCCAAAGCCACTGGTTATGACGAGATCAGTCGTACTATTATGGTGTTGGTTCTACTCGATCACATACTCCCAGTCATTACTCATATTATTAATTTCTCCCTTACCTGTGGGGTTTTCCCAGCAATTTGGCGCAAAGCACACGTTTCCTCTCCCTAAGATATCGAATCCCGTTAATCTCAACAACTTTAGGCCCATCTCCATAATTACCTTTCCTCTCCAAGATTCTGGAAGCAGTTGTGCACTCCCAACTTTTCAACTATATTTTTAATAACAATCTTCTCTGTCAATTTCAATCTGGGTTTCGCCCCTGTCATAGCACCAGCACAGCTCTACTTAAGGTAACAGAGTATTTTAGAGACGGCATGGAGAAAGGGATGTTAACTGTGCTTGTCCTCATTGATTTCTCCAACGCCTTTAATGCTGTCGATCATGATGTCCTTCTATAAATTATCAATTCAATGGTTTGCCTCTTATCTCCGTAACCGCCGGCAAGCGGTGAAGTTTGATCAGACAGTATTGTGCTGGTGCGGTTTTAGCACAGGCGTCCCTCAAGGTGGTATTGACTCTGCCATAGCTGCTGTCAACAAAGATTTGTGCTCCATCGCTGCTTGGTCTGATCGGTTTGGCGTTGCAGTAAACTCGAATAAATGTCAAGCCATTATTGTATACTATATTCGTAGGCTTGATATAGACACTTTGCCCCCTGTCCTCTTTGATGGTGTACCTATTCCCTTCTGCAGTAGTGTCAAAGACTTAGGCCTGCATATCGACAATACACTAAGTTTGTCTGTACATATAGGTGAACTAAGTCGTAAAGAAATTTCCACTTTGCGAGCTCTGTACAGATTTTAAAAATTTCCTTCCAATCCCAACTACAATCACTCTTGTTCGAGCCCTTAATCTTCCCTTAATTGATTACGCGGATGGGTGTACTTCTGACTTAAACAAAGACCTTCTCGACAAGTTAGATCGTTTAGTTAACAATGGTAATCGGTTCATTTTCAACTTACGTAAGTTTGATAACGTTTTTTCCTTTCGCACCAAGCTTAATTGATTACCTATCCCATTTCAACGTTATGTTAGAATTCTTACTACTCTCTTTTCTATCCTAAACGATCACACGCTCCGGCTTACCTTAATTCGAAGTTCAAGCTTCTTAGCTCGACACATTCCCGTCAGCTACGCTCCTCGAATAAAACAGTTCTAGCTACTCCTTCTTACTGGTCCGGCTTTGTCTCAAACTCTTTTTGTCTAACGTCTATTAGACTTTGGAATAGTCTTCCCGCTCCTCCGCTTTTAAAATCCTTCTCCGAAAAAATTATCTCCAAACTTCCCTAGCATCGTCATCCACCTGTCCCAATCATTAACTGCGTCGTCTTTCTTTTTGGTTTTATTATATATTATTATTATTTATGTATCATATTTATGTTATACCTGCGCTATATTAATTTGTTGAGGATTAAGTTATTTATATAGTTCACTGCATTATTTTCACTTTTTAGCCCATTAACACTCCCACAATAGATTTTTTCTGCTTGGCCCAAAGGTTGACTGGCAGAGAATGCCATTTGGCATTAGGTCCACCTTATGTACTCTTGATTGTGCAAAAAATAAAATGTTTTTTATTTTATTTTACTTAAGATGTTTTTTGTTAAACTGTTACTGTTATAACAGTGAATATGCCATAATAAGAATAAATACATATTGATTTCGTATTAGGGTAGCTTTATTTTATTTAAATCGATCATAGTTTAGGCATGAGGCTTACAATTATTAAGTTCCTACATATTTCGGGAGTAATAGGATTGTTTTTAATAGTCAGATTACAGTTGTTCTATGATTATAACTGGCTTTTAATACAAAAAATCTACATCTATGGGTTTTTAGGTCAGTCATTGTGATTTTAAATTTACCAAAGTTGGATATACGACGTACACAGTAAATTTTATTACAATATGCGTGGGTTGTATAAACCAAAAACTATTTTTTTTTTTGACGTAAATCCAAGGTTAACTACGAAACCAAACAAGAAAAATATGTTTTGATCATTTAGCCTTCTACATTACCTAATTCTAAGAATCTTTCCTATTGGTCATTTCTTTATAACTTCAAAAACAAAAAAGTTATGAGTTTTTATTAAATAAAAAAAATTAAACCGACTTCAAAAAAAAAGAAACAAAAAAAACTACCTAAAAAACTGAAAAGCAAAAAATAATTTTAATAAGAGATTCATCAAATGCGCTTATTGTCTAAGCCTATTAATTAAATTGTATTTTACGTGCTAGGTAGGTACCTACTAATCTGTTTGAAGTCGGTGCCAAGCCAAATAGTAGGTACCCAGATTACGTACCTACGTCCGCGGATTAATAAGTAACCCTTTATAATACATAATATTATTATATATCATTTTTTATTACCTTTGGCTTGGCACCGACTTCAAACAGATTAGTAGGTACCTACCTAGCACGTAAAATACAATTTAATTAATAGGCTTAGACAATAAGCGCATTTGATGAATGTCTTATTAAAATTATTTTTTGCTTTTCAGTTTTTTAGGTAGTTTTTTTTGTTTCTTTTTTTTTGAAGTCGGTTTAATTTTTTTTAAAAAAAGTTTGTTTATTTTTCTATTTTTAGTGTGAATAACACGTAGGTAGTGAGTAAAACTCATTCATAATAATGATAGCGAAAATACGAGTAGAATTGTATTATTTGATAATAATATTAGGTATTCATTAAGTGTTCAGCACCATGGGTAGGAGGAGAATGCGTTTATGCACCATAACCGCAGGCTAGCTAGACCCGCGGCCGTGTGTGGGACTCGAGACCGAAGCGTCCGCTACCCACTACACTCCCCCGGTTTCTCCTTCACACCCGATTAGGACGAGTCGGTGCTAACCTTATTGGCTCGTGACCAGCCCATCCCCGGGTAATCATCAGCTTAGCTGCAAAAGTACATAAAATACAACTAACGTTCCACATATTCCTACAACACTGAAAGAATTATCCCCTAACTCCTAACCGTTAAGGAGTTGTACTTTCCATCATCACCTTAGCTGCAAAAGTACATGAAATACAACTAACGGTCCACATATTCCTACAATACTGAAAGAATTATCCCCTAACTCCTAACCGTTAAGGAGTTGTACCTTCCATCATCAGCTCATCAACATTAAATGATGTCTATCGGACGCAAAAACTTGAATGGCTTCAGAAAAAACAAGTAACGCGTAGGCGCAGCCTATAAAATTTGAGGTTTTACCTTGATTTTTCCGGGATCCCATCATCAGATCCTGACATGGTGACAATGGGACCACCTCGGAACTATGCACTTTCAAATAAAAAAAGAATTATTAAAATCTGTCCACAATTGACGAAGAAATCGACGGACATACATAAAAAAAAAAAAAAAAAAAAAAAAAATACATACAGTCGAACATATAACCTCCTCCTTTTTTGAAGTCGGTTAAAAATACAAATTATGTTCTACTCTCCTGAATAGTCAGGTTTTAGTTGATACGCCAAATGAGCCCAAAGGTATCGATCTATCTCGCTTTTCTTTCTGTCGCTGTTCCGTTGGCTTGTGCCACGTTAGTTTTTTAGTTTTGTGCTTTGTGTGTTGGGCGTAAAGTGCTTTTTGCAATGAACGTGGTCTTTACATCAATACGCTATTGAACTTTTGGATGTACGACGTCTTATTTAAACGATATAATGGATTATGTTTACAATGCTTTGGCGTAAAAACCATATACGATTAACTTCGACTTGTACGCCCAGGAGTGATATAAATCATGGTGGATACATCATAACAATACTACAAAAAATAATTATTTGGCATTTACACTGTGAATTTACCTTTTGCAAGACATTATAGTAAGAAAAATGTGGGTCGTATAAACATTTTTTTTGCGAATTTCATTATTTCGTCTAGACAGATCGATAGAGAAAAAAATTCTGAAAAAAATGATATATATAACTCAATTTGGCCAAAATGGTCTTTACGCCAAATGAACCCAAAGGTATATTAGGCGTTTAGCATAGAAGCGAAAAAATACTAGTGATGGGATCTAAACAGTTAAACAACAAATGATTTTTATCGATATTTTTTAGTCAGACCTAAAAGATGTTACATATTTTTAACTAGAATATAATCAATTAAGGAAAAAAGTATGAAAATCGTTAGTTTACTTTCAATCATTATTAATATAATCTGAGGTAATTATTATAAAATTCTTTGTTTTTAATTGCGATTTTATAATTTGGCACCTGTCAATTTTACTTTTATATTAACCACAGAGATCACACAATATAAGATTTAATGACAAGTTTTTTTCGCGATCATTTCGTTATCGCGAGCCTCCAAAAATCTATCGATACGCGTGTCGATATTACAGGCAGAACTAGTGCGAACTGAGGCTCAGCGCGGGTGGTTGCGGGGCTGGGGGGGTGCGTCAAAATACTGGTCGTACCGCACCAGACGAAAACAATTTCCTTTCTATGCGTTACGACCATTATTTTGCCGTACATTTTTTTTGCAGATTATTGTTCTACTAGAAACAACAAAAATGGGAATACCTTTATCTCTTTTATACACGTATGGGAACATAGAAAAATAGCCTCCGCACCAAGCGTAAAACAGGGACAGAGGGCTGCCGCGCTGGCGGAAAGGCGAATACGTCAAAATAGTGGTCGTAACGCACTGAATGTGTTAAAATAGTACGTGACGTATTTTTCACCAGGTTAAACACATTCAATAGGCTGGATGTGCAGGGCAAGAGAAGGCTTGCCCTACAAGGACGATGGAATTGGCTTGTAAGACGCGTCACCACTCTTAGAGACAATCACTTTGCTAGCACGAATAAGAATGGCAAATTTGATTCGCGGTCTCATCTGAAATCTCAATGTAATGCGCGTGACGAGTCTTGAAGCCGATATTTACGTGCATCGAGTCTATCATAATAGCGCATGCTAAATACCCGCTATATTATACAATTGTGATGAAGGCTTAAAATTATGCTTTTTTTTCCAGCTACAACATTCCTAGAGCTGTGGAAGAGAAAACAGTCTGTGTTGAGGTGGGAGTGGGACCTGGGAGGCGTTGATCAGGTAACGTATCTTCATAACCCTCATTTTTATTAATGAAAATTTTCTTAGACATATAATCACACTTCACTTGGCAAGACGGCATGACCAAAGGTGGACAAAGGCAATAACAGAGTGGTGGCCATAGTCATTACGATTGCGAGACAGAGCACCAGCCCGATGGTCGGATGGTACCTATTGTCAGGTTCGTCAGTGACTGGATGAATCTTGCACATGACCGGAACAGTTGGCGTTTCAGAGAGGAGGATATTCAACAGGGGGGTGGATGTAATATTATGCTGGTGGGCTGCGTGCTTGTCTGCCAAATATACATACCATAAAATTTTAAACAGATAAATCAAAGCGAGGCGCTCGTGGCGCAGCTGTGACAGTGGTTCGTTAGCGATAACGAAAGTCAAGCTACCTACGCCGCGGTCGGTTAATGGATGGGTGACCATTCTGGTAAAAGGCAAATCTCAACCCTTGCAGTAAAATATTATTTTACTGCAAAAAGTGAGATTATAAAAATATTATTTTACTGAAAAAAGTGAGACCTGCCTTGCCTCTACGTTATGACAGTTTTTTAGCGGGTGTGCGATTATGTCGTCAATTATTATTAAGTAACAAAATGACTACCAGATTTGCATGTTATTATGTTATGACAGTTTTTTACCGGGTGTGCCATTTAGTGACATTAATTTCGAGCGTCTCCGTGCTTCGGAAGGCACGTTAAGCTGTTGGTCCCGGCTGATATTTACTATAATGTAAATATTAGTCGTCAAGCCTAGTCAGAGGCCATTTGGCGGCTTGATAACATCTGCCATTAAGGTTGGTCACTTGCCTTACGCACCCCTCCACCAACCCGCACTAGGCCAGCGTGGTGGAGTAGGTATGGCCCACACTATCTCACAATTGAGATAAGGCCTGTGTCCCAGCAGTGGGAACGTATATAGGCTGATAATGATGAAGGATGCTTCTACATGCAATCTGTATTATATAAACCTCTTTCCAGGACGAAGATCCTCGCCCAGAATTCGAAGCCTCAGTGAAGACGTTCAGAACCAACCCGGTGACCAGAGAGAAAGAGCCTTACCTGCCGGTTTGGGAGAAGACTATGAGATATGTCGCTACCAGTTCTGCGGTTCTATTTATGGTGGGTACTTTATTAAACTTCATAATCAAGAATCACAATCATTTTTTCAATTTAGGCTCGTATGACAAAGCACATGAATGTCAAATTGCACATATTGTCACAAATTAAATTACTATAAATACCAAATAATCATTCCCAGGATCAATACAAATGTTCATCAAACTATAAAAGATGGCGTTGGCACCTAAGAAAGGTTCAGTCAAACAATACGATTGGACAAAATCATGTGTGCAGAAGTATCCATAACATTTTGCATTCCTGAAATACCTAGTACTTTGTGTAAAAGAGTGGTGCATCTAATCTTAAGACTTATTTTTAAACTGACTGTAATAAATCAGTCATCGACTTCAGATTTCAACCGTTCGCGAACATTTGGCTGTTCGCCAAAAAATGTGTTTAATGGTGAAAAGTTTTCGCTTTTAGACTATAAAATGTTTAGTGAAAGTAAATCTCTGGACATTATTCACACATGACACAGCGCCATCTAGCCCCAAACTAAGCATTAGCTAGTGCTGTGGGTAAAACTATGGATAAACATTACTTCATACTTTTTTTTGTAAATACATTTATACACATACTAGCAGGCGCCCGCGGTTTCACCCGTGTGGTTCCCGTTCCCGTGGGAATATCGAGATATCCTTTCTTAGCGGATGCCTACGTCATAACATCTACCTGCATGCCAAATTTCAGCCCGATCCGTCCAGTGGTTTGGGCTGTGCGTTGATATCTATGTCATTCAGTCAGTCAGTCAGTCAGTCACCTTTGAGTTTTATATATATAGATTCATGCACACAAATGTTTGTACCGTGCGAGGATCGAACCACCACGTATCGACCACTGGTGTAATAGCTGACTTCTTGATTATTACGCCAAATGGCTCGTCAAATGTCCAAAACATATGTTTTGTTTCCAGATCTGTATCGTCATGGGAGCTGTCCTCGGCACCATTATCTACCGGATATCCATGGTCTCCGTCATCTACGGAGGCAGCGGCTTCTTCCTCAAGAAGCACGCTAAGATCTTCACCGCTATGACTGCTGCTCTCATCAACTTGACCATCATCATGATTTTGACCAGGGTGAGAAATAGTTTTTTTAGATGAATTCAATCACCAGAGGCAAGCGAGATTGTGGGAACTTGAATTTGAATGGGCGAAAAGTCATGGATCCTAAAGACATAATAGCTACAATGCAAACACGGGATAGTCTATCTTTGGAGTGAAACCAGGGAGATCACATTTTAAGCTACGCTCTTAAGCGTGCTGGCAGACAGGCACGCAGCCCACCTGATGGAAAGTGGCCACTGCGGCCTGTACTGTAGGCTCCTCTGACCTTCGAGCCTTTGATTTCAAGTGTACTGGCTCCCACATTAATAATGCTGGAACACAGCCAGAGCTGTATGGCGGCAGATTGTACCTGTGGTAGCTAGACAGTCGGACTCTAAAAAAGTCCTACCACCAATCTTTATGTGCCATAAAGCTATTTAATCATTGTTACAGATATACTCAAAAGTGGCGGTGTTCCTGACGAACATCGAGAACCCTCGCACGCAGACAGAGTACGAGGACTCCTACACCTTCAAAATATTCTTCTTTGAGTTCATGAACTTCTACTCTTCACTCATCTACATCGCCTTCTTCAAGGTAAGAAAAGTCAACTTTACTTGGCTATTTTTGCCAACCAAGATTTGCGGCCGTATAGGGAACTTGGAAGTAGTTTCTTAAATGTAGGATAAACCGCGGAATATCTGTCATAGGGGATACGCCCCCTGTAGTTACGTACCTACCTACAGAGTGAAGAAGTGGCGCAAGCAACTCAACAGATAGCCTTTTCAATTAGTCGGCCACGATAAGTTTGCTTGCGCGATGCAGGACTGCTAACCGAATCGTTCAGCGCCATCTGTTATCAGTTTTTTTTTAATATATATAGAGGCAGTCAGGATGACCTCACTCCACCTGATGGTAAGCGGAGTTTGTGGCAGTACTTGATGGTTTAATAGAGGTAGAGTTCTCATTTTATTTCTCCTTCCAGGGTCGCTTCTACGACTACCCAGGCGACGATCAAGCGCGCAAGTCAGAGTTCTTCAAGCTAAAAGGAGACATCTGCGACCCAGCCGGCTGCCTCTCTGAATTGTGCATACAACTCGCCATCATCATGATCGGGAAGCAGTGCTTCAACAACTTCCTGGAGTTAGGCTATCCGTAAGTGCGTGTGTTAAGCAAGACGAGATCAAAACATGATTGAATGCGAAAAGTGCACGTAAACATCGGTTTTAAGAGTCGCGTGCACATCACTAAGGTAGCCAATCAAATATGCAATTCACGCTAGCCATGATAGTCTGGAGATTCTCTGATGTTCAAACACTATGTCTATGTCCGGGGCTTTTTAGGCGGATTGTGAAGCGGCATCTCAGCAGGCCTTCAGGGTGAGGGTGACTGGCTCAATGGGTACTATGTTCTATTGATCCAGTCAACCTTATATTTGGACCTCAGGACCCGCTTACCATCAGGTGAAGTAAGGTCATCCTGACTGCTTCCTTATAAAATACAAAAGGAACGCTTCGCAACTTTTTGTGGACTTCTTCTGTATAAAAGAGGAAGGCTTAGCATGTTTGACACCTAATGGTAAGTGATCAAAACCCACGGACACTGGCGATTACAGAAAATAATATGGAGGGTAGCGGAAAGTAAACAGTTATAAAGAATGAGGATAGGGAGGCGTGAGGTGATAGCCTCCGGCACCCACCCAACGTAGCACAAAATACTAAAATCTTAAGAGGGTATACCGTCTCATTTGACGAGCCATTTGGTGTAATGGTCGAGAAGTCGGCTATTACACCAGAGGTCGCGGGTTCGATGCCCGCACGATACAAACATTTGTGTGCATGAACATGTCTGTTTGTACCGGTCTGGGTGTTTCTAAATAAATAAATAAATATCTCTGGACATTATTCACACAGCGCCATCTAGCCCCAAACTAAGCATACGCTTGTGCTATGGGTGCTAGACAACGGATAAACATTACTTATATACTTTTTTTTTTGTAAATACATAAATATTATACATAGAAACATTCAGACCGATACAAACAGACATGTTCATGCACACAAATGTTTGTACCGTGCGGGGATCGAACCCGCGACCTCTGGTGTAATAGCCGACTTCTCGACCATTACACCAAATGGCTCGTCAAAACGTTTCTATGTATAATATGTATGTATTTACAAAAAAAAAGTATATAAGTAGGTAATGTTTATCCGTTGTCTAGCACCCATAGCACAAGCTAATGCTTAGTTTAAGGCTAGATGGCGCTGTGTGAATAATGTCCAGAGATATTTATTATTATTATTATTTCGACTGACAGACTGTCTGTTAGTCGAAATTTTGTAGTAGGACTATTTCTACCACACAAAATGACTGTTCAAAATGTTCTTACAGAAAGTTCCACAACTGGTGGAGACAAAGGTCCCACCGAGCTGTCACGAAGAACCTGAACAAGCCACACATGGCTTGGGAACAGGATTACCATTTACAAGACCCTGGGAGATTAGCGCTCTTCGATGAATACCTGGAGATGAGTAAGTAGGCATGGACACATTGATTCTTTTAATTTCATGAACTGCCTCCATGGGGTTGTGTCTAGAAGCGTAGGCCACGCCAGGACCAGGGGTTCTAGTTTCAAAAACCGAACTGACATTTTCACAAAGGATAATAATGGTGATATTTTTCCTCAATATTATCCTTCCTTTATATTGCTGCCAAAGTTATGTCGGGTCAAATGCCAGGGTTGATCAGCGCGAGTGGTGCCTCTGGAGTTACAATCAGCGTCAACTTAACACGTTCACTGCAGGACCAAAAATACTGAACTTACCAAGGGTGCGACATGAACTCCATGATTCTCATGTAGAAATTCACTATGGTGCGTCATGAACATTATTTTGCCATGTCTGTTTTCAATAAATTTACAACACATTTAAAAAAGCATTGCTAAATATCTGGTTGTCTCTTTCTAACTCATGGATTATCATATGAAATAATCTGCCGCACTGTGGTGACACACATTTTTTGCACCGCACGCTGGTAAAGTCAAAGATGGCCTTATACTGGTCATGACGCATGGAACGTGTTAATTGGCTTGTCCTCAGTTAGCTGATCGCATCGTTTGCGCAGGTGCTCTGACACCTACATGCATTTGTGTTCTGCGCAGGTTCTCGCACGATGTTCAGACAAGCCAATTAAGGTGACGCGTCCATAGGCGACGGTAAACAATAACCATCAGGTGGACAGGACCGTAGTTCTAAGCGATATTCTCGTGATATTTAGTTATAACAAGAGAAGACGCAACCGGGTTGCCTCTTCTCTCCCGACCAAAACTTCATTTGCTTGTAAACAATTTGCCAGACAATCTTCTCTCCTTTATAATAAAATCAACAAAATACTTAATATATATCCAATGAATAAATATGAGTTTAAAAACTCTGTGACTAACTGGATGAAAACACTAACTTATAACGAAACTGAGTCTTTCATGTAAATATTGTCTTAATTAATGGAGTTAAAAATGCACACATACCTACACACACTCACTCACACGCACACACACACACACATACACAAACAAAAACATACCTTCCCCTTTTAGTTTATTTCTGTAAATTAAATTTAGTTTAAGCAGTTTTTGTTTTCTGTATTTTCTTTTATGAAGTAAAATTTTGTTAGTCAGTAACTACCTTAGAAGGAAGAGCGGAGCCTCCTAACACAGGTATTGCTATGCCTAAGAGGAGTACCTACTCCAACAATTGTTGTTATATTTGTAAGTTTTACTGACGAAATAGATTATTATTAATATTATTATAATCATCTGGTGGACCGTAGGTCTAAGCGATATAATTATAAAATTATATTTCTCTCACTTCCAGTTCTCCAATACGGCTTCGTGACTCTCTTCGTAGCAGCGTTCCCTCTGGCTCCACTGTTCGCTCTCCTCAACAACATCGCAGAGATTCGCCTCGACGCGTACAAGATGGTCACTCAGGCTCGAAGACCTTTAGCTGAGAGGGTTGAGGATATTGGGGCTTGGTAAGTTGTGCATATGCTTTTATGTTAATTCAGTTGGCAGACCGGGACTGGCCAGCTGGTAAGTAGCTACTAGCTACAGCGGCCTATTCCATTATGTGTACTAAACCGTTGGAACCAAGGAAGCTACGATCAATGTGATGTAGGCTTCTCTGAACTTTGAGCCTTTCATTTCAAGTGTACTGGTCCCCATATTATAGAAATATTTGACGTATGATGGTTACGTATCAATACGTCAACGAAAAGGGAAGATCTTCCTCCGAGCTAGGTGTCTGTGCTCGGGGACCGCGGCCCAATGTACCGTCTTGGTGTGTTGTATATATGCTAGCCGAGAGAATAACTCTGCTAGCGCGACGCAGGATCGAATATCTGATTGGCTGTCTCAGTGACGTGCGAGTGACGAGTCTCGAGGCCAATATTGTTTACATTTGCACTTTTCGCTGACTTGCAATCTTGCGTTGTGTTGTCGTCAGTCTGTCGTATGTAGCGTATTCCGATAGCCGCTACAAAATATAATATAGAATTTGCTTGTGCTATGGGTGCTAAACAATGGATAAACATTACTATCCATTTTTTATGAACCTTACCAAATGTTTGTACCGTGTGCGGATCGAGCCCGCCACATGGCTGTCGAAAGTGAATAGGCATTTTACTACAAGAGCAAAATTGTTTCTTTTCAGGTATGGCATATTAAGAGGCATAACATACGCAGCCGTAGTGTCAAATGTAAGTGTATTATTAAGCATTATTTTTGAGGTATAGCCTGACCAAGAAAATAAAAAACCTTCTCTGGCCACATTAGCTATGGTTATAGCAACACTTGGTTGCTGCTATGATTATACTCACAAAATAACCATGGAATTAATATTATTTATGCAAATAACTCACATTATCCAAAAGTAGGTAACAAGGCACGGTTGACATTTGACATCACACTTTGACAGACAGCAATATTGAATGACATTTAGTGTTTTTTTACTTGATTTTTGCCATGTTTTTGCCACTTGAAGAAATTGGTTCCAATATTTTTCCGCAATATGGCGCGGTTTTTTATTTTAATGGTCGGGCTATAATTTCGTTCTAATTGCAATATAAATAGCGACTATATTTCTTTACAGGCGTTTGTGATTGCGTATACGAGTGACTTCATACCTCGAATGGTGTACAAGTATGTGTACTCTCCAGACAACACGCTTGCTGGATACATCGACCACTCATTATCACGTAAGTTCAACAAGTTAGTGAAATCACTGGGTATATGAGACCTAATACTGTCGTCTCGTTGTAGCGGGCGCAGGGCGGTGCCAGACAGTAACTGCTTAGTCACTGTTTGGCACTGAACTGTCTAAGGGCAGACGTGGCGCTTACCGTCAGGTGTACGATCTGCTCGTCTTGTTACACAATAAAAAACAGTTCTATCACTCCTACGTGGAACAGAACAGCGGCTAAGCCGCTCACCGTACAACCTGGAGTTCGTAGGTTCGAATTCCGCCTTGGGTCTAGTTGGTGATAGTACTATTTTAGAGTCCAACTGGCTAGCTACCAGCCCCACAGGTGAAATCTGCCGCCATAATACTCGTAGCTCTGGCTACGAAGGGCTCGAAGATCAGATGAGCATACAGTCTGGCAGCGCATTGCGCTATTCTTCTTGGTGAAGTTTCCGTCAATGGAATAGACCGCAGTGGCCGCTTACCATCAGGTGGGCTGCGTGTCTGTCTGCCAACTGATGTGGTATAAAAAAAACCTTAGATTATTTAGATCAACGAGGCGTCACACCGCCATACGATGGTAAACTGTAGTTAAAAATAATAAAAAGGTATGGATGCTCTCGTCATTGTTTTTATTATTGTTGTCCATGAGATAGTGTATTTCCGGACACAAAAATAATACAGTATACATTTATCTGATCCTGTCAGAAGCGTTATGCATTACCTACTGCATGGAAAGATACCTAATTTTGATTTTTTATGAAAGAAGAGGCAAATGGGTTAGTGTGACACCTGTTGGTAAATCGCCCATTGACACCTGCGACTGGGTCCAAGGCCTTTGAAAGAAAATAAAAGGAGGGGGAAGGTGAAGGGCTATGGGGATAGGAAATGGGAGACAGGAGGGGATTGGGCCTAATAGACACGAACTATCTAGCATAGCATGGCATGACAGCCCCATACATTTAGACCTAGGACGCCATGGCGACGTCACCGGCTACCTTATCCAAGCAGTTATTATTTTAATATTTGTACCGTGCCGGGCTCGAACCCGCGACCCTTTGGTGCAATAGCAAACTTCTCAATCGTTACACCAAATGGCTCTTCAAACATTTTTCACTATTTTCCAGTATTCAACACATCAGACTACAGAGAAGATTGGGGTGCGGACGAGAACGAAGTGGACCCCCCCACGTGCGCGTACCGGGGGTACCGGAACCCCCCGGACCACAGCGACCCCTACGGCCTGTCGCCACACTACTGGCACGTGTTCGCTGCCAGATTGGCCTTCGTTGTTGTGTTTGAGGTAAATAATCAATTAATTAATAAAAATAAGAACCTCAGGGTCAAATCGAATTAATGATTGCATGAGTGAGGGAATGGGTGAAGGAATGAGTTAGTAAATGAAGGTTTGTGTGAGTAAGGGAATGAGCGAGTGAGGGAATGAGTAAGTGAGGGAACGAAAGAGTAAGGGAATGAGTGAGTGAGGGGATAAGTGAGTCAGGGTATAAGTGAGTGAGGAAATTAGTGATGGAATGTGTGAGAGACGGGATTAGTGAGTGAGGGAATGAGTGAGGGATGTGAACAAATGAGTAAGTGAATGAATCAGTGAGTAAGTGATTGTATTCAACACATCAGACTACAGGAAAGAGTTGCACGTGTTCGCTGCCAGATTGGCCTTCGTTGTTGTGTTTGAGGTAAAGAAAGAGAGAGAGGAAAAAAATGTGATTCTATGAACCATTTAACGGGTTCTGGAGTGAAGACCGCGTCTGGGCAAACGTTGGACTCCCTAAAGCCTTTTCACTTTGGAGTGATTATTTGCGCAAGATGGATGGCAGGAGCTGGATGCGAGTGGCCAGGGATCGATCAGTGTGGCGACTTGGCGAGCATAAGGAGAGGACTATGTATTGCAATGTGATAGGCTAATGTTGTTGTTGACCAACAAGAGAGAAGACCACTAAGATGGAGCTCAATTCTACGACCTTCCTGATCGTGTGCAGTTACCGTCGTCCGTCACCTATGGACGTTTGTAACACAAGATGCATCACTCGTGCCGGTCATGTAATCTTAATTAGGCATAGGTTGACTGGTAGAGATTGCTTTAAGCCTCCTTTTGTACCCTAATTTTGTGATCAATAAAGTTTTTTATAAATAAATACGTAGATCGGCCTCTGACTTTTATTATTTATATTTTTATCTCTTTCTTTCAGCACGTTGTGTTCGGCCTGACAGGCCTCATGCAGCTCTTCATACCAGACGTACCCAGCGAGCTTCGCACTCAGATGCAGAGAGAAGCACTGCTCGCAAAGGAGGCTAAATATGAACACGGGAGGAGACGGCTTTCTACCGAGTATCGGCAGTTGATCACTCAGAAAAGCGATAGTGGAGGAGGTTAGAAGAGATTAAGTTTTTGTTTCCAAAAAAAAGAGTGTACCTAAGGATGTTGAGTGAGGAAAATTAGTGAAGGAGAACGAGTGAGAGAAATCAGTGAGGGAGACTGAGTGAGGGAAATTAGTGAGGGAGACTGAGTGAGGGATATTAGTGAGGGAGAATGAGTGAGGGAATTAGGGAATTAGTGAGGGAAAGAGTGATGAAATGGGTTATTAAATGAGTGAGGGGGGATGAGGATTATCCGGATCCGGAACCGGAACTCAGCCAGAGTTGTTTTGGTGGCAGATTTCACCCGCGGAGGTGGCAAGTAGCTAGCCAGTTGGACTTTGTAAAAGCCCTATTAGAAAAAATTGGAAAGTTGGAAGTTCCCTAAAACTATACTCCATAAAACGTAACATGATTAGAATGACAGCTGTCAAAGTGTTGTGGCTCTCTCGCTCGCCCTCAATAAACCTCTATCGATGTGTCTCATCTCTAAGATTTTTTTTTTTGTAGAGTTTATTGAGAGCGAGCGAGAGAGCCACAACACTTTGACAGCTGTCATTCTAATCATGTTACGTTTTAAGGAGTATAAATGAAAGTTTGGTGATTAATTTCTATTATCTATTTCAGAACCTAAAGGGGGAGCATGGCTTCGCCGCACATCACGAGCCTCAGACGGCCTGGACGCCCATGTAGCCGTTGCACAGCGACCCTCCTCCCCCCCAATCACACACTGACAGCACCCCCATAGCATCACAAGTCATATTCAGAACATATTTTTATTTTTTAATGCAAAGACTGGCTCGCAGCCAACCTAAGTGGCTATAGCGGCCTATTTTACTTTACTGAGCATCGCTCAATGTGCTCTCACTGCATAATTGAGCCTATGATAAGTGTATGTATAGGTACCGGCAAACTTCTTAAATATCGGGTGGAGATTTCGCAGAACACGAATGTTGACACGCCTTCGCGCTATTGGTCAGAAGCATACCTCTGACCAATGGCGCCCGCGGGCGTTCGAGAGATTCGCGCGCGTTTTTGGTCGCACGCAAGTGCACATGCGGACTTTCCTCCTCATAGTCGACCGATGTTTAACAAGTTTGCCGGTACCTGTACTGGCTCCCACTTTAATACTGACGGAACAGAGAGAAAAATGCGCCGTCTTTCACCGTGGGAGTTGTAACTAGTCAGATTCTTAAGTTCTTCCTGACCAAAGGAATCGAACCAACGGTCTCTGGTTTCTAAGAACAGAAAGGCAGTCCAAATTAAAAATGTGTAACTACTTTAATTTTGACCATCTTCGTGGTGGACAAACAAAATTACAAGTTGGATTCTTTGATCTAAGTACTATCTGGTGTAATGATTTGAATTTTGACGTTTTAAACATGTTAAATTGATTTATAGTCTGATTTCAAGTCTGACCGGGTATAAAAACACGGAGGTCGTGGGTTCGATTCCCGCCTTGGGTCTGGTTGGTGGTAGGGGAGTCCAACTGGCTAGCTACCACCCCCACATGTAAAATCTGCCGCCATAACAGCTCTGGCTGTGTTCCGGCAATATAAATGTGAAAGCCAGTACACTTGAAATCAGAGGCTCGAAGATCAGATGAGTCTACCGTCTCGCAGCACATTGAGGGACGCTTCCTGTTGAAGTGTCCCTCAATGGAATAGGCCGCAGTGGCCGCTTGCCATCAGGTGGGCTGCGTTCTTGTCTGCCAACTGACCTAGTATAAAAAAAAGTCGAGATATGAAAGTTGAGACGGACAAAACTTCAACGTAACATAAATGTGACAAAAAGTTATAATTATGGCAAGTCTGGCAGATCCGCCATTTTTATTAGTATCAGGGAGGTGACTATCACACAAGGAATACTATAGGATATACGATCTCACGTTCAAAGTAAGTATTTTGTATATCAAGCTGTTATGATATTAAATACTTTGATAACATAATTTATGAATCTCTGTCGACCAAAAATACAAAAATTTAAGGGTCCAAATCGTTATTTAGGTAATTTATTATGCCATAGATAGATAATTATAATTGTTATTGTAAGATCTGACTAGAAATATAACTAGGAAATTTTAATATACCACGCGTAAAAAATAAATACCTATTGTAGTCATCAAAATACAATGTGTTAAGTTAAATGTTGTTTAATTTATGGTAGTTTATTTTAAACTTCTTAACCAATTCGAAAGATTCACTTTACGACTTTTTCAGTAAGTACTAACTAGCCTTACAGGACAAGAAAGGAATCGAACGCACGACCTCCGGGATTAAACAAGAGTGGCTAAATCACTGATCCATTGAGTCAAACTATGGTATATACATTATTTATAGCACATATTTCTGGTCAGACGAAAATATTTTTTGTATGAAGTCTTTAGAATTAAATATACCTACTACTATATTAAAATAACTTTGTTATTCATAGTAAATGTTAATATAATTTGTAAATAGAGGTTTTAAAATGAGATCTGTTATTTCAGGGCTAAAAAAACATCACCCTACCTAAATGTCCCACTGTAGGGCAAAGTCTGTCAACGCCTCGATGGTCTAGTGGTTTAAGTACTGGGCCGAGATCTCGGGGTCCTGGGTTCAATTCCTGGTTTGAGAAAAATTTGTGTCAGTTTTTTCGGACACAGCTCGGGTTTGTGATCCGCATTTGGCAAGCGTGGTGATTAAGCCAGTACCCATCATTGTGATGACTTTTTTTTAACGATAAAGGCCTTTGACCTGCAGAGGGACATTGGAAAGGCTGGTAGGTAGTTCACTTTAGTACTTAGGGCAAAGTTATCAACACTATCAACAAGGTTGGGTTAATTTAACCACCACGCTTGCCAAATGCAGGATATGAATTGCACATCTGAGTTTAACCTTTTGAACGCCAAGCTTCGAACGCACTGTCGATGTCGTGCCCTAGGGCCTAGCCCTAGACAAAGTAACATTTTGACAGCGATAGCGAATGCGCTAACTTTAAATTGTATGGATTTGACAGATGCCATAGAAAAGTCACGTGGTGAAAGTATGGGATTTGTTTGACATTCGCTATCGCAAATTGAGCTAAAACTAACGTCATAAATGCCGCTTGTCTAGGGGGGCAGTACGCCAGAGCTGGGTTATTCTTTATTGTCGAATTTAAGGAAAAATTACCAGTAATAGTTACAACTTACATATTTATTTAATATTTTTAGAGGCACGGTTTTTGCCAAGTATAGACGTTGTTGGCGCACAGGGCGAGCAGGTGCTTGTCAAGTATTATAGACGTGTTTGGCGCCCAAAAGGTTAAGGAGTAAACTTACATAATAATGTGACTTTATAGCATATAAAATAAAAGTTAAATGTCCTAACTGTGCGTTGATTACAAAGAGAATAAAGAAATAAGTAAGTTGTTTTAAAATGACTGTTTTGAAACTTTACCTACACATAAGACATGAAAGATTTTTAATAGTTAAGTTATCAGGAACTTATTTATCTGTGGTGAAAATAGCGCAAATTCTCTTATTATATAAGTTATGTGGTCAACTACGTTGAAATACTCATTGTAATTTGATTAAAATATTGTTACTACATGTATATCTGTATGTTTTATTTGATTTACCCGTAATTTGTGTTTTGGCAATATTAATGTGAGCCAGTACACTTGGAATCAAAAGCTCGAAAGTCAGATGAGCCTACAGTTTGGCAGCACATCGAGCGACGCTTCCTGAAGTTTCCCTCAATGAAATAGGCCGCAGTGGCCACTTACCATCAGGTGGGCTGCGTGTCTGTCACATTGAGCGACGCTTCTAGGGAAGTGGCAATTGGAGACAACGACAACAAACCAACTCGCTTGCCCAGCGTGACGATTGTGGGCAAATCCTTCTAAGGCTGCCTATCCACCGAAGCGGAGCGAGGCAGCTTAGCGGAGCGGAGAAACGGTGAAATATTAGCCAATAATTGTAACAAACAAATTGTAAACAAACATGGCGATGAAAAAGAGTAACTGTCGAGTTTCTTGCCGGTTCTTCTCGGCAGATGACTGTATTCCGATACCGGTGGTAGAGTCACTCTGTAATTGACGATTCATAAATACTTGATACAAGTTTACATGAATAAAGAATATTTTGATTTTGATTTTGAATAAGATTGCACAATATCTCCGCTCAGACAGGGAGTTGCAATCGTATTGGTTAATATTTCTCCGTTTCTCCGCTCCGCTGTCTCGCTCCGCTTCAGTGGACAGGCAGCCTTATGCTAGCAAAGTGGCGAGCGTTTTGAGAGGCCTATGTCCTACAGTGGACTGCGCAGCCGACTGGCTGTGTGTGAAGATGGCGCTGACGTAGCGTAAAATCAATAACAGAAGATGTACGATCTGCGACCGTACATTGAACTCTCGCGAGCCGCGTCAGCAATCTTACCCGACACACGTAAAACTCAGTGTCCTAATTTTTAATTACAATTGTATTTTACTTTAGTACTCGACCGATCACCATACCAATCGCGCGTGCTCATACTTACCATTTCACCATTTCGTAACCATTTTACTTTACCATATTTTACCGTGCATACTCTGTGACTGTTCATAGAATAAACTCTAGTTTTTATAATCAGTGACTTTCTCTTCACTAATCCTTTCTATAAATGTGCGTACCGTACAGAAGAAATTCAACGGGTCCGCTAAGGTCTCGGTAGCATAGTTGGTAGTGCACTCGCCCGGACAGCGAGTGACGTGGGTTCAAGTCCCGCCTGATACCTGGACATAATGATTTTTTTTTAATATACTTACAGGCTGTTAATAATGAGTTAATCGTAAAAGCCGCCATTGCTGAAACTCGGCTAGGAGGACATTTTATATATTTAGTGACGTCAGTGTCGTTATCATTCGGTCATGAATGAGAGACCGACAAAGAATTGATAAAACATCGGAAATGCTGTCTGCCCTTAGAGAAGCACTCTCTTTAATGTAGCCATATTCAATGCTATACGATCCATTGAACTACAATTACCTACGTTTTAAGTACGAGCTTTACGATCAACCAACTATACAATAAAAAAATATGTCAGAAAATATATAAAGTCAGTATGTTAGAGATATTTATGTTACTGTCAAAGTGATCAATTAGCTATTATATATAATGACTGGTCATTATATATAATAACCAAATTGACTAGACAATGTGATAAATTGATCACTTTATCCAGCTATTATTTATAATAGCTGGTCCTAGTTAGCCAAAGTGATCAATACGTACGTTCCTGACATATAAAGTCTATAAATAGTTGTACAAACTATGTATATGTTACGCTCAAAGATCAAAAACGCTCATTGAGCGGAAAAATAGCTTACAACGCATCGCGGTCACAGTAAAACATCCAACGTAACTGACACACAGAGGAGACTATCTTTTGAACAAAAACAACTTCGGAGGCGAAAATCGACTCTGATGGATATAGGTTAGAAGGCTGGCCTTCGTGGTTATTTTTTTTTTAAACCTGAAAAAAACTTTTGTGACCACAACGCCTTGTGAGCAATTTTTCCGCTCAATGAGCGTTTTCGATCTTTGAGCGTAATATATAGACCATTTGATGATTAATAGTAAATAAACAAAATACTATCTCTCTGCCCTGACGAAGTAACATGGGTAGAATTCGGTTCTGGCATTTGGGGTCGCAGTTCTAACCTAACCTAACACAAATCTATCCATTCCTTTAAATTAATAATATTATTTCTTTAAAAAAATACCGGTCAGGCATTGTTTTATTACATTATCCAAGTCTATGAAGATATTATATATAATGGCTGGTTAATGTGATCAATTCTGTGTTATTGATCACTTTGACCAAATTGAGTAGATATTATATATAATGGCTAGTTATTATATATAATATCCAGATTGATCACTTTGGCTGTAACATTTATATCCAAATACAGCCAGAGCTGTTATGGCCACAAATTTCACCTGTGGGGGTAACTAGCCAGTCGGACTCAGAAATTCAGAAAAAGTCCTACTACCAACCCGACCTAAAGCGGGAATCGAACCCACGACCCTCGGTACTCGACTGGCTTAACTCCACGGAGGCGGTCAGTCTTACCAACATTCAGAGGCAAAAATCGAACCCACGACCAGCCAAAAACCGAACTATTACTCCGAAGGGTCCTGACAAAGTAGACTAAACTCTGATTGCGAACTAAATTGCCCTGACCATGATATGAACCTGGGAACTTTCGCCCTCTTCCACAAAGAGGCCATCAAACTTTAGGATCAGATCCAATATCAGATCAATGTCTGACGTGCTGTCTGATATTTAATTAACATCCATTGAAAATTTTACTCTAACCTTTAAAAAACACGGATCAATTTAGAATGACATCTGCGAGTGCATTTTTGCATCGCAAAGTTCAAGACAACTGAAGCCGGAATTGTCAATTGACACTGCAGTTACCAAGCTATTAACACTACTATTTCTATTGGCATTAAGTTCAATTTGAGTTAGAAGGATGGCATTTCAGTGACCTGTTTCTTTGATTGTATAAAGAGAGTAATGACACTTGTGACATTATTTGTTTCGATGTCACTGGTCGGAAACAAAGGCTCCTGATTGTTCATCAAAAGCACGGTAATAATTTACTACCGTGTCAAAAGTGACTTTAAAATTACAAAAATTGGAAAAATTGTACTAAGTAGCCTTCCGCACGCGGCTTCGCCCTCGTGAACTATAGGGCGTTATCCCCCGAGGGAATATCTTTATAAATTGTAGCCTATGTGTTATTTTGATTATTGTAAAGTTCCATTATAGATCTATCGAACTGAAATCATTCGTTAAATTGTCAACTGTCCAGAAGATGACCCATTACTGTAGTATGTTTTGTAACCATAGAGCTACAAATCAGGAAAATGTAATAAATTATACATATAATGCTGGCCGGATATTTCTGTTAATTAAAATATGAACACGAAAGTGTTGAAGGTAGAATTGACGGCTGATAGGAGTGAGCGGAAGAAAAAAACATAAGCGCGGGATAGAGTCCTTATAAAAAAGAAGAAAAAAAAAGAAAAAAACATATTGCCTATTTAGTGTGAGATAAAGACAGGAAAATGATGATACGTTCAAGTAATTATTTTGTTATTTGTTTTATAATCATCATACTCATAAAATAATGCAAGTTAATTTTATCTTACCTCTGAGAAGTATAATAATTGCGTAAAAACCAAAACACAAGCCTTCAATATGTTTGTGTTGACAGCTGCTAAGTTTTAAATAGTAGGTATTCTACTTTCGCCTTGAAAGTATTTAAAAGTGTTTTTACTACGCCTTTAAATATTCAAATACTAATTGAACACTATTCTCAGTTAAATTTATCTTTCCTATTATGAATTATTGAAGGTGTTCCACAAGGTCGTATTTTAGGACCAATTTTATTAAATACAAATGGTTTAAATGTTATATCATACCGTAAGGCTAAGAACGCTTTGGTGAGTGTGCTGCTCAGCTGCACGATTTGGTTCCACCAGCTCCGTTCCATCATTGAACTACTAGACGCGGTCAGGGACTCCATCCGTAGGTATACAGTGGAGTTACCTACCGCGCGTACGAACTAAGCGATTTGCTCCATCTTTATTGATACTGACTGCGCGGGAGTGGAATTCTCTGCCGGAATCTGTCTTTCCTACACAATACAACTTGGGGCTCTTCAAAGCAAGAATTAACGGGCTTTTCCTGCGCAAGCGCGCTCCATCGTAGACCGCATAGTTGTTTATCATCAGGCAACTTTGTGGTCAAGTGCTAGCTTAGTCCAAATATAAAAAAAAATACGGCGTGGTTTTCAATCGCGCCGTGGGTTCTTAGCCGAAGTGCCTATGCCACTCCTCACTTACCAAACAAACATATGAGAGGGTGGTGGTGCCCCGGTGGAGCCGCGCCATTGTGACTGACAGACAAAAACTGTCTGTAGCATGGCTCACATATAAATTTGAGAGTTTACACGTGTAGTCTAAAATATTTATAGATTAGTAGAGCCATGCTGTTTTGCAGTACGAATGGGCCGGCTCATCCTGGGAAATAGATAACACCCTCTCACATGACACCAGCGTGAATATTAGTGACTAGGTACTAAGTATTGTAACGTGTTTGGTCTGGTTAGAGAGAATGCCGGAGGCCCACACCCCCCCTTAAAAGGCCGGCAACGCATCAGCGATCCCTCTGGTGTTGCAGATTTCCATGGGCGGCGGTGATTGCTAAATTTGATTACCATCAGGCGACCCGCTGGCTCATTTGCCGCATCTGACATAAAAAAATATATAGTTACCATAGTACTTAAGCTGCGTGTCTCTGCCTTGCAGGTGTAAAAAAAATTGTTTAGAAACCAGAGTAATCTTTAAGAAATTATCCTATTTTTTGCATAGAAATATTTCATTGTTTATTCATACAATAGTAGCATAATTGGCGTGTCAAGACTATTCTTCGATAGCTTTTAATCAATTTGATATAGACATAATTATGTCATTATAACAGAATTGGATGATTATGACAAATTAGTGTTCAATTATATGGCGTTTGAGTGATGTAACTATTGTTCACTTTCCGGGTTCTTCTGGATGAAATCGACATTCTGAACTGGTAAGAAGGTTATTAAAATCAAAAGTACTTTTAGCTTTTATGACCTAGTACCAACAATGTAATGTTCCTGACTAAGAATCCATCAATGGAATAGGCCGCAGGGACCACTTAACATCAGGTGAGCTGTCTGCCAACTGAATTGTATTTTCTTTTATTATTATTTATTTATTAAAACCTTTATTTACCACAAAAAAGTAAGTACAAAAGGCGGACTTGTGTGCCGGCGGCGTTTCATTATGTAATGTAACTAATTAATATGATTTTTTAATAATTCGACTGCTCAATCTCTAATAATATTATAAAGAGGAAAGATTTGATTGTTCGTTTGTTTGTATTGAATAGGCTCCGAAACTACTGAACCGATTTGCATAATTCTTTCACTGTTGGCTACACTAATCCCGGGGCGCCGGGTGACATACTGTACTTTTGATCCCGGAAATGTGGGGGGATACTTAAAAGACGAAATCACACGCGGGTGAAACCGCGGGTTGAAGACTAGTATGTAAATATTTTTAAAGTCGGTTAAGAACATAAAGTAACTAACTTAACTACACAGTTAATTATTAGTTAACAAAAGGCATCCCTTTAGGGCCGAATGCTAAGTCCATAACGGGACTATCTCGTACGGGACAGATAAAATACTATAAGGTCAATGTTTTCAGTCAGATCAAATGTGATTTTTATTTTTAAACCTTATCTCACTAATGGAGGTCAGACTAATATGTCGTACAATATTACAGACGATATTTAATGATTTATTGTTCGTATATAATCACAGAGCAAGAAAAATTTCACCATTTTTCTATTTGTATGTATATGTTACGCTCAAAGATCAAAAACGCTCATTGAGCGGAACACGAATAGCTCACAACGCGTTGTGGTCACAAAGCTTTTTTCAGGTTTAAAAAAAAAATAACCGCGAAGCGAAGCTCCCGCCTTAGCCTTCTAACCTATAACCATCAGAGTCGATTTTCGCCTCCGACGTTGTTTTAGTTTAAATTAATATCTCTCAAAATATAGTCTCCTTTGTGTGTCAGTACGCTGTGACCACAACGCGTTGTGAGCTATTTTTCCGCTCAATGAGCGTAACATTTATATAATTTGATGGTTTGAATCTCGGTGCGCACCTATGAATATTTGTGTTTAAATTTTCCATAGAAAATGGCTGGTGTCTTCTTTTAATAGTACAGGATCCCACTGCTCGATTCTGCAGGTATCTGTTTTTTGATACAACTAATTTTAAATGAATGTTATGGAAGTATGCAACGGATTAGGGATAGGTTGCCTATAAAAAATTAGCCGCAATTACCTGTAATTAATTTTGGTATAATTAATTCGCTAATATAACTTGCAAATATACCTATTTTTTTTAATACTTAGCCCGGCAAATGACCCCACTCCACCTGTGATGTTAAGTGGAAGTGAAGTCCAGACGCGAGGACAACTGGTGCAACGTAAGGGACGTAGCATCAGTCACCCTCACTCTGCCGGCCGACAAAGTGCCTCTTCACGCCTCGTTTGAAGGACCCTATGTCATAGGAAGGCGTAAATACATGCGCTGGTAGACTATTCAATTTCTTGGAGGTGCGACAAAGAAACGAGTCACCGAATTTATTTGTGCGTGATGGAATATCGGAAACTCTAAATTGGTGACTCCAGAGCAGCTCGCTGAATGAATTTTACGTCATTTGAAAGATAATAATGTCACAAATTGAAAAAAAAAATAGTTGCCCGTTCGGTAGGAGGATTTTTGTAGCGTTTCATGTGTGTGTGTGTTAACACCCCGCCCGCGGAAAAAAATGCACGTTACGAAACCGATAAAGACTCCGAGATCATGGGATCAAATTACTAGACAAAGCTGTACATTATTATTAATTTTCCGTTAATTAACAAGTGATTTCCAACGGAATATTATGTAAATGTAAATATCTGATACTCGATATTCACGAATTTTAATCTGATCCCAATGTAGCCTAGTGTTATGGATATCAGATTCATTTAAACACTACTAAACATAAACTAGAGTATCCTACATCCAGACCTAAACCAAAAACCAATGATAAACGGGAATGTTTTGGACGAATTCGAACCCACGACCCCTAGCGCTCATTTCATTTTCTTTTATCTATGCCAGCCAACGGATAAACATTAAGTTACTACTCTTTTTGTGAATCCAAACAGATAATGCATACAAAATTTGTACCGAGCAGGAATCGAGCCCACGACCTTTGGTAATAGTTGACTTCTCAACAAGTACCAAATTCGCCAAGTCAAATATTGATTGCATGAAAAATAAGATGGACTGGAACCCACGACCATTGGCTTCACAAGCGCGCAATCCATCCATTCAAAATAATAATAATAATATCTCTCTGGACCACAGAGATTTAATCTCTGGTCTGTGCTCTGGACATTACATCGCAGCGCCATCTAGCCCCAAACTAAGCATTAGCTTGTGCTATGGGTGCCAGACAACGAATAAACATTACTTAAATACTTTTTCTTTTGTAAATACATACATATTTTAAAGAAACACCCAGACCAATACAAACAGACATGTTCATGCACACAAATGTTTGTACCGTGCGGGGATCGAACCCGCGACCTCTGGTGTAATAGCCGACTTCTCGACCATTACACCAAATGGCTCGTCAAAATGACGAAATCATCAATCAAAAACTTCAACTGACCACGCAGCAGACTGCCAACGCTATGATAACCCATATACTCTGATATTGTGTTGAAAAAACAAAGATAAACAGTTCTGACCTTATGAACCCTGATCAGTTAACATATTGAAGCAGTTAGGTGTTGCCAGTTAACGAAAGTTTGTACGCAATGTGTACGATTTTGGTTAATGTTCTCAACAGGCTATTTACGTTGAAGTGTTTGTAGGAAAATAAAATATAAAAGTAGTTATTTATTTTGCATATTGATATAGGTAACTCTCAATTAGTCTGACTTTTTTTTACTGCCACTCCTATGAGATGGAGAGCCGTAGCACAGTATTACACTACAATAACCCTAAAACTGTGGCCGTAGCTCGGTAGAAGGGCAAATAATATGGAAATTATTCCACAAAATTTTGTGATTCAATCAATTTCCTTCTTTATTTCTTCTTTCTTCCTTTTCTTCTTCTTAATTATATTAGGTCTATAATTTTAAGTTTTAATTTATATAAAGGTCATTTCACCAGATTTTGTATTTATTTTTTATATGTTTTTAATTATGTTTATAAATGACTAATATATCCAACGAGTAAATCAATTTGTTATATTAAATCAAATTGCTAATAAAATATTAAAGTTAATTCCATTTACAACAATATGTGAATGCAGTGACTTAATAGTGCTGTTTTCATAAATTATAACAATTGTGTGGCGTTTTATTCAATTTCATTGTTAATTTTTTGCTATGTCACTTTGACACTTTTATGAACACGGGGGTTAATCTTTGAGCCAAGCTTAAATAACTACTGGCAGGATCAACCAGGGAGCATATTTGTCTAACAAATAGGCTGAGACAGTAATCTTTCATCAACTCAACGTACCACATAACATGTGTTAATTTGTATTGTAAGCACTGGCAACCCATCGTGATATCAATGACACCGCTGATATGAACTAGCGGGCAGTCTCGCGCGAACTCCGCTCCGGACGGCCGTCAGTCCGATATGGAGCTTAGACAAACACCCGCGGCAGTGCCGATGTTAGGGAAGGAGGCGCGTGGGCCAGGGGGTAGGCTGCTGCTGAGAGAAGACACAGTTCTCGCTGACTTCCGAGGCTGCGCCGGCTGCGGCACGCGCCTCACGTGCTCCGTGCGCAAGCACTGGTCTGTGCTGTGCTGGGGACGACATTCCGACAAGAAATACTATACCTGTAAGTCTCTAAAATATAGACGCAGCGATGCCCTCCAGTGTGTCCTCAGAATAAGGAATAGTCCTTATTCTGAGAGTGTGTCTATAGAAATAAGTCAAAAAGTAAGTTCTTTCAGGGATTTGCGATCTTCTTTTATTTTCTTCATAATCTGTGGCAAAAAGTGTGTGGTGCTCTTGTTATGGTAATTTCTAGGAATTCAGTTTTTTTGTTAAAACCTGCGCTCTATTTTTTTTGTCAAAAGCTGGTAACCCCTATCCATCATAAAACTTTGTCAAGCGTTGGCAACCCAGAATCTTTGCTAGGATTTGGCGCTCTATTTTTTGTCTCAAATTGTGAATATTTTCACAAATAAGCAACCCTAGTCCGTTAGTAACCATTGTCAAACGCTGGCAACCCCCGTCTGTTAGTAAATATTGTCAATAGCAGGCAACCCTGGTCCGTAACTATTGTCAAAATCTGGCTTCGCATGGAGATACGTATGCCGCTTTGTATAAGCAAGCAGCCTCCTAAGGCCGTTAGTCCGTCATCGAGCTTAGACAAACACCCGCGGCAGTGCCGATGTTAGGGAAGGAGGCGCGTGGGCCAGGGGGCAGGCTGCTGCTGAGAGAAGACACAGTTCTCGCTGACTTCCGAGGCTGCGCCGGCTGCGGCACGCGCCTCACGTGCTCCGTGCGCAAGCACTGGTCTGTGCTGTGCTGGGGACGACATTCCGACAAGAAATACTATACCTGTAAGTCTCTAAAATATAGACGCAGCGATGCCCTCCAGTGTGTCCTCAGAATAAGGAATAGTCCTTATTCTGAGAGTGTGTCTATAGAAATAAGTCAAAAAGTAAGTTCTTTCAGGGATTTGCGATCTTCTTTTATTTTCTTCATAATCTGTGGCAAAAAGTGTGTGGTGCTCTTGTTATGGTAATTTCTAGGAATTCGATTTTGATTGTGCGATATTTTTCTCAAAACCTGGCAGCCCCTGTCATTTAGTAACCTTCGTCAGACATTGGCAACCCAGTTTCTTTGTTGAAATCTGCGCTCTTTTTTTTGTCAAAAGCTGGCAACCCCGATCCATCATAAAACTTTGTTAAGCATTGGCAACCCAGAATCTTTGCTAGGATTTGGCGCTCCATTTTTTGTCTCAAATTGTAAATATTTTCACAAATAAGCAACCCTAGTCCGTTAGTAACCATTGTCAAACGCCGGCAACCCCCGTCTGTTAGTAAATATTGTCAATAGCAGGCAACCCTGGTCCGTAACTATTGTCAAAATCTGGCTTCGCATGGAGATACGAATGCCCCTTTGTATAAGCAAGCAGCCTCCCAAGGCCGTTAGTCCGTCATCGAGCTTAGACAAACACCCACGGCAGTGCCGATGTTAGGGAAGGAGGCGCGGGGGCCAGGGGGCAGGCTGCTGCTGAGAGAAGACACAGTTCTCGCTGACTTCCGAGGCTGCGCCGGCTGCGGCACGCGCCTCACGTGCTCCGTGCGCAAGCACTGGTCTGTGCTGTGCTGGGGACGGCATTCCGACAAGAAGTACTACACTTGTAAGTCCCTAAACCCTTTTTACAGGGTTTCCTCAGTGTTTTATATAAAAACGAGATATAAGTAGCTTACTCGAGAGTGAGAAAGGCTATACCATTAATAATTTGGACTACATTTTGTGATCTTCTTTTGTCTTTAGGCTTGAATAGGATTGTGGTGGTCTTTTTTGTTATAATGTCGCACGCAATAAGTTGGATTTTTTTGGGATAAATTGTAAACATTGCCAAAAACTGGCAATCCTGGTCAATTAGTAACCCTCGGTAAACACTGGCAACCTAGTTTCTGTGTTTAAATTGTCACTCTATTTTGGTGTCAAATGCTGGCAACTGGCAACCCTGGTCTTTTACTAACCATCGTCAAACGCTGGCAACCCAGAATCCTTGCTAGGATGTTGCGTTCTATTCTTTGCGTAAAATTGTCAAAATCTGGCAACCCTGGTCATTATTGAACACTGTCAGAAGACGGCAACCCTGATCAGTTAGTAAACATTGGCAAACACTTGTAACCCTAGTCCGTTATTAATGTCAAAATATGGCCACCCTGATGAGTGTGCTATGAAAGCTACCAGCGGTCGTCAGTCCGATATGGAGCTTAGACAAACACCCGCGGCAGTGCCGATGTTAGGGAAGGAGGCGCGTGGGCCAGGGGGCAGGCTGCTGCTGAGAGAAGACACAGTTCTGGCTGACTTCCGAGGCTGCGCCGGCTGCGGCACGCGCCTCACGTGCTCCGTGCGCAAGCACTGGTCTGTGCTGTGCTGGGGACGACATTCCGACAAGAAGTACTACACATGTGAGTCTCTATTTAACCGACTTCAAAAAAGGAGGAGGTTATATGTTCGACTGTATTTTAAGTAGAAGATTCTTACAGACACAGAATAGGTAGCTTTTACGTACATCTTCTTTAGTTTTCTTGACTATTTTTGAAGTGAATTTGGCAGTAGTGGACATTTTTGGGAATCGTTAGAAATTCTTATTCTTTGTTGCCGTTGCTTAAGCAGGATCTCGTGATAATATTTTTGTTAATATTGCCAAAAGCTGGCAACTCAAAACCTTTGCTAGAATGTTGCGCTCTAGTTTTTGTGAAAAATTGTGAGTAAACATTGTCAAAAGTTGGCCACCCATCCCTGGAAACCCTAGTCTGTCAGTAAACATTGTCAAAAGATGGCTACCCATCGCGCTATGAAAGCTACCAGCGGCCGTCAGTTCGGTATGGACACATAACACTATACCAGGTATGGAGCTTAGACAAACACCCGCGGCAGTGCCGATGTTAGGGAAGGAGGCGCGTGGGCCAGGGGGCAGGCTGCTGCTGAGAGAAGACACAGTTCTGGCTGACTTCCGAGGCTGCGCCGGCTGCGGCACGCGCCTCACGTGCTCCGTGCGCAAGCACTGGTCTGTGCTGTGCTGGGGACGACATTCCGACAAGAAATACTACACATGTGAGTCTCTTACTTGCGATTTCCTAAGTGTCTAATATAAAAACGAGATAAGTAGCTTACGCGAGAGAGAGAGAAAGACTAATACCTACCATCAATAATTTGGACTACATTTTGTGATCTTCTTTTGTCTTTAGGCGTGAATAGGATTGTGGTGGTCTTTTTTGTTATAATGTCGCACGCAATAAGTTGGATTTTTTTGGGATAAATTGTAAACATTGCCAAAAACTGGCAACCCTGGTCAATTAGTAACCCTCGTTAAACACTGGCACACACTAAGGTGTTAAAATGTGCTCTCTATTTTTTACTGCAAAAGCTGGCAACCCTGGTCCATTATAAATTTTGTCAAACCCAGATTTCGAGTTGAACAATGGATTTAGGTACCTACCTACTTATATTTTGTGTCAAGTTGTAAACATTGACGAAAGCTGGCAACACTGTTTTGTTATAAAACATCTTTAAACGTTGGTCACCCAGGTTCTTCGCTTTTAATTTTACACTTTTGTATAAAGTTGTATAGGTATGTAGTCAAATTAATGCTAACAACACTGAAAAAGCTGTTAATTCTTTTTTTAAGGTGTACTCGTACAATAATAGTACCTATTCAAATGGATTATCTTGACTTATTGTGGCAGTTTTGACGATTGAAAAGAGTTTCTACTGAGTTTCTTCGGTTCTCCTTGATAGAAAACATCATTTCAAGGCGGGTAGGTAACCCATTTCTGGGGAAAAGTGTAACAATAAGGTACCTCAAGAACTCATTGAATTACCAATACCAAAATTAAAGTTAACGCTTAAAAATGTTTAATGAGGAATGGTTATTAAAAGGTAGACGATTATCTCAACAATAAGAATCCATGGTCACCCTAGCCCGCACAATTTTGTATAATGTCACCGGAAATGAATGAAATCTAGAAATTGTGTACAATTCCTAGGAATTGTATGTAAATCCTAAAATCGCCCGGAAATGTGTGAAATAAATTATATTAGACATATTTCCTAGGAAATCTATACATTTCTTAGGAAATGCAATCGGAAATGTAAAACATCTAAGCTGTCAGTGTTTTGCCTAACCAAAATGAATGGTAAACAACGTTATTTAAATTCGTTGATGGTAAATCGTTAATTTGGGGAATAGGTGTTAAAAAAAAAACAGAGAGACAGACATAATTATTATATGAAAATTGCAGCAGGAATCCTTATGAACAGGAGTGTATTGTCAGCTGCAATGCAAGAAGAAGAAACGAATTTGATTCTTGATTCTTGGTGGTACTTGGTAGAGTCATTCTGCCCCGATAATTTGACGATGTGCATTTTGAAATAAAATTAATAAAAAATATATTTATTTTTTGTGGAACTTCCAAACAATACATAAAAACTTCAGAAATATTTTATTGGTATAGGTACCTACTTAAAATGGATATAATAATAGATAAACGTATAAAACTAAGGTCAAAATAAGTCAAAGATGGATTGCTTGTATCACAATGCATGCCTTGCTTGCATGCATTATAAAAAATACTAGTAATTAAATAACAATACTTCAAGATAAAAAAAGGCATCGAAAAACATCGGAAACTATCTAAAACATTACAAAAACAATTTCAAAAGTAATTTATTAAAAAAAAACACTTCGTCTCAACTTTTTCGCAAACAAATTTATAATAATTTTAAAAACTTAGTAAGTACTGTATGTTATTGTTATTATTATTTTTATAGAGTTGTATTTAACTGCACATCAAAAAAATACTGATCGTGCATCAAAAAATACTAATTGTGCATAAAAAAATACTGAATTGCTAACCTAACATAACCTTTTGTGTGCAATCAGTTATTTTGATGTACATTTCAGTATTTTTTTGATGTAAAAATATCCCTTTTTTACATTATAGGGGGGGGGGGGGGGCAAACGAGCATTTGGGTCTCCTAAGTGATCACCGCCCACAGAGGCGGATTATCCTAAAAGGCAAAGTAGGCATGTGCCTAGGGGCGCGACGGTACAAAGGGGCGCGCGGGCAGAATTGTAAAATAAAGAAAAAATATACAATACCTATTGCATATAATTAATTGCGCCAGTAAGTAAGCCACCTACATAAACAATAAAAACTATTATTTTTGCTTACAAAAAGATAATTTCACGGATGGGACTGGCTATAACTTACGCCTACAAACAACCTCGTCGATGGTACGGTCAACAGCATCGGTACGGTAAGCACTTGTAGTTCGATAATAGCACTTATGCCCCCGACATAAGAGCGGTACAAAGTCCAAAGTGTTACGTCTGACGTGCTTTTGACTGTACATGATCTCTGATTGAAGTTGGAAAGATACGACTGCAATGTTCGTCGCGTCGACTGTACTGTAAGCGAGTATCGGACGTTCCTGCTTCTAAAATTGCGGGGACGAGTGTGGTGCGGGGGCGGAAGCTAAGCGGTCAGGCGCGAACGATTGCTCCAGACAATTTTAATTCACGATGACGTTCGTTTCCCAAATTTGCCCGACCGAGAAAGAAATCCGGGACCTTTTGCGCTTACGGCAGACACCTAGACCACTATCAATACTATCGAGGTCGAATTAAGTCATCATCATCATTTCGGCCAAATGACGTCCACAGCTGGACATAGGCCTCCCCCAAGGATCTCCAAACCATTTGGTCCTGCGTAACCCGCATCCAGTGGATTCCGGCGATCTTTATGGATTTATCGGTCCACCTTGTGGGAGGCCTACCCCGGCTGCGTTTCCCGGTACGTGGCCACTGGAGGACCTTTCCGCCCCAACGGCCGTCAGACCTCCTTTGCAATGTGTCCCTGCCACTTAAGGCTTGGAATTCTTCGGGCAATGTCGGTGACCTTGATCCTTCTGCGGATCTCATCATTTCTGATGCGATCACGCAGGGAGACTTAGCATAGCCCTTTGCGCGATTTTGAGCGTTTTTATGCGGCACATTGTAAGTGGCCACGTTTACGTTCCTTAAGTCATATCTGGCAACACACACATATCAAAGACTTTTGTCTTGAGGCACTGCGGTAGTCGGGCCGAGAAAACGCTGCGTAGGTTCCCAAACGCTGCCCAGCCGAGTTGGATTCGTCGATCGACCTCTTTCTGGAAGGTGGACTTACCAAGTTGGACTTTTTATCCCAGTAGTAGTACTTATCTACAACTTCCAGTGTTGAGTCCCCAACTTTTACAGGAGTGGGTACGACATGGGAGTTCGACATGATTTTAGTCTTTTCCATGTTCATTTTAAGACCTACTTGCTGAGACATTCTACTGAGATCGTTGAGCATTGTGCCTAGGTACTTCCAAGGACTCAGCCATGACTACGATATCATCCGCAAAGCGAAGGTGCGTCATGTACTCGCCATTTATGTTGATTCCAAGTTCTCTCCAGTCCAGAAGCACACGTTCACCAATAGAGTATGTAGTGAACAGTTTCGGCGATATAACATCGCCCTGTCTCACACCCCGCTGGAACCGAATGGGTTTTGTCTTCTGGTCCTGGAGGCGGACTGACATGGTGGCGTTTTCGTACAGCGACTGCAACACTTGTATGTATCGGGAGTCTAATTAGCACCTTTGGAGTGACCGAAGCACGTCCCATGTCTCGACAGAATCAAAGGCTTTTCATAGTCCACAAACTCTTAGCATAATGGGAGATTATTTCTTCGGACTTTTGTATAATCTGCTGCAGCGTGTGCATGTGGTCTATGGTACTAAAGCCTTTACGGAATCCGGCTTGTTCGGGAGGCTGGAAGCCATCAAACCTACGTACGAGACGATTCGTTATAACTCTAGAAAACAGCTTGTAAACAAGACTCAGTAGCGTGATGGATCTGTAGTTCTTCAGCTGCGTCTTATCGCCCTTTTTGAAGAACAGCTTCACCACGCCCCTGTGCCATGCTGTTGGCGTTTTGCCCTCGAGAATAACGGAGTCGAACAACCTCTGGAGAGCTTTCAGGACCGGTCGGTCTCCTGCCTTTAGAAGCTCCGCTGTAACTCCGTCATCCCCCGGCGCCTTGTTGTTTTTAAGCTGTTTCAGAGCTACACTGATTTCGTAAAGGCTGACGTCTTGAATATCTTCCGTGTAGTGTCGGGTCAATTTGGCTCTACGATCTGTGGCCTCAGTGACGGCGTTCGTGTCATCGAGTAAAGCTGCCCATAAAAGTTTTTAATCTCAGCCAAAAGCTCATAGCGTGACGTGACTACTCTACCGTCCTCTGTCTTCGTGAATTCGTAAAATCTGTATGACAATATCGATTTCATGTAAACTTATGCTCTTTTTTCCTTGGTCTCCATCTCACCGCGTTTTCCTAAGGTACATCGGTTTCGGTCAAACTATAGTATGTACGAGTTATTTTTAATATAGGGGCGCCGATGAGATGCTTGCCTATGGCGCTCTCAACGTTTAATCCGCCTCTGACCGCCCATAAGCACCCGAGACCTCCATGGGGTATGCTCGCTTCTTGAAGGTTTTCATTTCGTATTGTATTATTAAAATACTTCAACGTGTGACAAAATCCGTGAGATTTCTACGGAAATCTCACGGATTTTGTATGTTAATATTATGTTAATTTGATAGGCACGGATGTGGAGGCCTTATGACCTCATGTACAGTATTGAGGTTCTATTAACAGCCTACGAGTAAACATTTTATAGAGTTCTGTTCTTCAAAAGGATAAAAATCTTTTATGACCCAAAACTTCAATATTTTTACAAAAGATAGCCTTTCCGCCCGCGGTTTCACCCGCGCGTAACTAATTTCTTTTTTCAAATAGAAGTTCAATACGTCAGAAATGTGAGGTGTTAAGATGATTTTAAAGTAAATGATTGTATAATATACAAAACATTAACTACTAAATCATTCTTTGACTTCTTAGTTCTGATTGTGAATTTTGTTTACTTTTGGAGTCAACATTGACCAAGCATAGTTAATGTGTGGTTAATATTGACACAGAGTTCTGACGCGGACTACGTTCATTAGCACATAATACGTTCGTCAGCAATACCCACAATTTTTTTTTCTGCTTGGCCCAAAGTTTGACTTACAGAGAATGTCATTTGGCATTAGGTCCACCTTATGTACTCTAGATTCATGATCGGTGCATTAAAGTATAAATAAATAGTATTGAACTTCTGACTTTGATCATCTATATACTTTTGCTGTTGACTGTACCTACTACTTCTCACTCAGTTGCAACACGAACTAGATTTTAAATAATAAAGACCATTAACTAAGGAAATCATCTGGGAAAAACTGACCAGAAGCAATTAAAAAGTACAACACGAAAACAGGTGATTGAAAAAATTAAACAAAAATCTTTTCTACAAAACAGAACATAATTCTGCACTTATCGTCATTCAAGTTTACGAAAATAACATGGTAGGCGAGGGGTGTTTCGTCAGTTGACCCCGGTCCCTGAATACACCGCGGTGTCAACCGCACAAGGACTCTTTTTGAATTGGCCGATAGACACCGTCATGTTTGTTAATAATATTGACAGCAATTGACAGTGTCAAGCGGGAATAACGTTTTTCGACCTTATCAGTTGACTGACACCGCCAATAAAAATCTTATTTTTGATTTTTGTACAGTTGAGTACACAAGTAAGTTGTAGATTCGAAGGATGGCCCTATTCGCCAGATTTTGTAGGTTGGGATTCCACCTTTAATATGATAAAAATTCGCGTGATCAACATGTGTTTGTCCTGTAGAAGTTTATATAATTTTTTGGTTACCTACCTACCTTCGTTGTTTCTGATAAATTATAATAATAATTATTTATATATTGTTTATTATTTGTTTTGTGTAAGTTTAACCTAAAATGAAAATTTTCTCTTTAACACTGCTGGCGGAAACACCGCGTCGCAAACAAGCGCGGGCGGGATACCTAGTCCATTTAAAAAAAACCGGCCAAGTGCGAGTCGGACTCGCCCATGAAGGGTTCCGTAGCAGCAAGTATCATCATAATATAAAAGTTCTTGTAGTTCTTTGTAAGTTTGATCGACGTTTTTATATTTGAGTTGATTGAATGAGAGGAAAATTGCGGTTTACGATTTATGACGTTTAAAAAAAAAACTAATTACTTGATCTCGTTCAAACCAATTTTCAATGGAAGTTTGCATGGTAATGTACATCATATATATTTTTTAGTTTTATCGTTCTCTTATTTTAGAAGTTAGAGGGGGGGTGACCAACATTTTACCACTTTGGAAGTGTCTCTCGCGCAAACTATTCCGTTTAGAAAAAAATGATATAAGAAACCTTATTATCATTTTTAAAGACCTATCCATAGATACCCCACACGTAAGGATTGGATGAAAAAAAAAATTTTGAGTTTCAGTTCTAAGTATGGAGAGCCCCCAAAATTTATTATTATTTTTCTATTTTTGTATGAAAATCTTAATGCGGTTCACAGAATACATCTACTTACTAATTTTCAACAGTATAGCTCTTATAGTTTCGGTAAAAAGTGGCTGTGACATACGGACGGACAGACAGACAGACAGACAGACAGACAGACAGACAGACAGACATGACGAATCCATAAGGGTTCCGTTTTTTGCCATTTGGCTACGGAACCCTAAAAACAAAACCCACAAATATTTCAAAAATATTTTTACCAATGTAATAGGTTATTTACTAATTTACTTACTTAACATTTCCATGACTCTCTCGATCGTTTTTATATTATTTTTAAAATTATTTTTCTGTGAATGTCTGCTAACTTACTGATCTACCATTAAAAATGTGATTTTTCATAAAAATAATTTTTACAGTCAGATAATTTGTCGAATTGAAAATCTCTTTGCATTTGACAAAAAAATTCTTCATTTTTATACTTACAAAAACCACATAGAAATCATCAAAAATATGGTTAAATATCAAACACAGTCAAGCACCCAATTAACAATTTTCTAATTACTCTATTCAAGTTTCGTGACATTTCACGTGCTGTCTATAAATACACCAAGACAACGTGTATTGATTTATTAATAGATATTTGCGTACGCGACAGACTAATTCCAAATGACAATGTTGCTAGAAATAGGTACCACTTTCTCCGATCGCTTTGTTTCTTAGTCAGGGTTTTTTTTATCGCAATGTGTAACAAGACGAGCAGATCGTACACCTGATGGTAAGCGCCACATCTGCCCTTAGACAGTTCAGTGCCAAACAGTTACTGTCTGGCACCGCCCTGCGCCCGCTACACCGAGACGACAGTTATTAGGTCTCATATACCCAGTAATTTCACTAGCTTCAGTGCCCGAAAGACAGAAGTGCTTGACACACTTCTATTTCACGGGAAAATATCTGGCACTGCGGTGGTACCCACCTAGACGGCCCAGTACAGGAACCTTCCACCTGGTAAGCCTGACTGTGCAGGGGTTCCCTCACGATGTTTTCCGTCACCGCCGAGCTAGTGGTAAAATTCCATCACAGTGAAATTCGAATCATCGACTTTACGCATGTGAAGCGCTGGCTATCAAAACAATGTAGTTAAAAATTAATCTATCATAATTTTTCCAAGGAACAATTTATGATTTGTATCTGGGACCACGGTCACGGTAATGTTATCTAACAGTAGTGTTACTCCGCCCTGACCTTGAATTAAATGCCTACAGCCGCGCGGTACGTAGAAATGCAATAGGGCGCCCACCTTCAGTATTTTAATTAGGTACGTCTGCCTACTTTGAGTTTATATCTAGTTTTGTTAATGTATGAAGTTTATATGAAGTTACAATACTGTTAGAAAATATTACCGTGACGGTAGTGCCCCCCCGTCAATACGAACCAAGAGAAGCGCAAGGGCACTACCTACCTTTTCTCGAAACGCTTCGTCGTTTTTTTTAAACCCTTATAATTTTGGGTTTGGATTTGCTATTTACTTTTCGGTATGCGTAACGCATACCCCACATAAAGAATTCATTTTTTTATATACCAAGTCAGTTGGCAGACAGACAGACAGACATCTGATGGCAAAATATCGGCAATATTCCTGTGGGAGCCAGTACTCTTGCAATCAAAGGCTCGAAGACCACCTCCGTGGAACAGTGGCTATATAAGCCGCTCGGGTATAAAAACACGGAGGTCGTGGGTTCGATTCCCGCCTTGGTTCTGGTTGGTGGTAGGGCTTTTTCCAGAGTCCGACTGGCTAACTTCCACCCCCACAGGTGAAATCTGCCACCATAACAGCTCTGGGTGTGTTCCGGCAATATTAATGTGGGAGCCAGTACACTTGAAATCAGAAGCTCGAAGATCAGATGAGTCTAGCCTGGCAGCACATTGAGCGACGCTTCCTGTTGAAGTGTCCCTCAATGGAATAGGCCGCAGTGGTCACTTGCCATCAGGTGGGCTGCGTGCCTGTCTGCGAAACTGATCTCACATTAAACACATCTTGATATCATCTTACAACTAGAAGCATACAAGTTATACTTGTAGAATATTTAGTCGTATGTTCTTTAGTGAGTTAGTAGTACAATAGTAGTATAATATTTAAAGATAATTCACTATGTTGTGCTCAAGCTAGCGGGACAATGACGCTTCGTTCGATATAATTATCATTACACGTGATACATATATAATTACTATATTATATAAGCGTAGTCTATGATTCTAAGCCACTTATAGTGTTTCTATATTATTATAGTAGACTAGCCGTTGACCACCTCCGTGGAACAGTGGCTAAACCGCTCGGGTATAAAACCCGGAGGACGTGGGTTCGATTCCCGCCTTGGGTCTGGTTAGTGGTAGGACTGGCTAACTACACAACCCTAGAGCTGAAATCTGCCGCCATAACAGCTCTGGCTGTGTTCCGGCAGTATTAATGTTGGAGCCAGTACACTTGAAATAAAAGGCTTGAAGATCAGATGAGTCTACAGTCTGGCAGCACATTGAGCGACGCCATTGAAGTGTCCCTTAATGGAAGAGGCCGCAGTCACAGAACATATTATACTAAAGTACCGCAGTGGCCGCTTACCATCAGGTGGGCTGCGAGCCTATCTGCCAAAAATCACGAAATTAATAATTATAATAAAGATTAGCTGCCCGACTTAGAGTTAGCACAGATAGACGTATATAAGGTCAAGTTACATAATAATGTATTATTAACATGAATCAAAAAATCAAAATTAAAATATGCGTTATCCATAAAGGATTTTAAGATGCACTTATGAATCGTAAGACATTATATTAAAGTGAAGGGTGGCTCTCAGTGACTCGTATCATATCTGGTTGAAAATATTATTGACCACAACCTTACTTGCCTTTAGCCTGACCAGGAAAATAAAAAACCTGCTCTGGAGGCGTCACATTAGCTATGGTTATAGCAACAACAACTCTCAATATCCAATAGTAACAAGACACGGTTGACAATGGAATACACTTTGACAGAATAACTAATGAATGATATCATATTGTTTTTTTTTTTTTGATTGTTGCCACTTGAAGACATCAGTTCCAATGTTTTTCCGCAATAATTTGGCGAGGTTTTTTATTTTATTGGCCGGGCTATACATTATTGGTGCGCATAGCAAATGTCGCCTTGTATAACCAGTGTCATTCCTTTTCTAATAACATACTAGCAAGAAACATCATAAGTATATACTAGAACTGAGCATCCCGTTACAATTCCTTCGCTTAGGTTCTAATTAAAAAATAAACTGTCATTACACGCACGCAACGCGGACATCTTGAAATTAGAATCTTCATTTGAATGCAATTTTAGATTCCGTACGATAGAAATAAAGATACAGTTTTCGAATTTAGTTTGTTCAAATCAGTAATTAATCTTTATTTCTTAATAGTTTAATAATTACATTTTGACTGGCTAGATGTGCATTTGGTGGTGACCCAATATTGACCCTCCTCTTTTCGCCAGGAGTCGTGGGTTCGAATCCTGCCGAAGACAAAAAACATTTAAATATTAAACGTTTGTGTTTCATTTGTTTCTGAATGTGAATTTCTTTTTAGGCATAGATAATAATTATATTGATGGTACATACTTCTTTTTAAGCATAGATAATATTATATTGATGGTACATACTTCTTTGATTCTGATACCCACAGCATCTTACTTTGAGGTCAGAACAATGTACAAAATTTTGATTTTGACTAATATTTATTTATTTATAAAACTGCCATCAAAACTTAAACATATCCTGGTTGGGATACGAATCCACGACCCCTGGCACATAGGGCAGCTTCACTACTAAATTAATAATAAATAATCAATTAATATACTCGTAATTGAACATCCATTGTTAGCTGAATTATTTATTAGCCGATGTAATCTGAACTCAAATAAAAACAGATTCTTTCAACAGTTTTCCCGGAAACCTGTTGTAGCGGATTTGAGAGGTCCATGCATGCGGAGTATAATGTCCCCCTAGCCGAGTTTTCGGCTACGGCGGCCAATCTTTTACGATCAGCCAACTATTCCCTCACTCTCATAACACTCCCTATTCCCTTACTCTCATAACACGGTGAGACAGCAGACTGACACGACTTAAGAGAGATCAGGCGCAGGACCAACGGCTTAACGTGCCTTCCGAAGCACGGAATCATCATTCTTTTCAGACATTCAGGTGATTAAAGCCTGCAATGTCCTATCCAAATTGGAAACATTCACACAAAGTGAGCTCTCGCGGGATTTGAACCCACGACCTCCAGGTATCAGAGCCCAAGGTTCTAACCAAGCATGCGGATTAGAGTTGTGACCAAAAATATTGTAAAGATAAGTCACAATCGAAAAGCAGCCATGATCCCACTTCAACGGGTTATGGAGGTCAGATTGCAGTCGTTAAAATGTGCAATTTGCCAAATCCTAAATCCATGTTATTTGTGAATATTAAATATTTGGAATTTTGAGTTTCTTGCCTTACTTTTTCAAAACAGACCATTTGCATTGACGTCAAAGTGCTAGTAACTAGGAAAAAAATTTGTAGTTCAATAGTATTTTCTAAAATCTATTTAATTTTACAGAAATAATTTCATTTCTATGTAATGTGATGTTGCGTCATTTATTTCAAATATATGTAGAAGTATTTTTAGCTCCTTTATTTTATTTTATTATTGTTTATATTTTTAGTTGTTAAAACTAGTTTAGTATTTAGAATTTCATGTAAATTGAGAATCAAAAGAATAAAATAAAAAATATTTATGTAATTAAAAAAAATATGTACGAGTACCTACGTTAAAATCATAAAACATTGATTGTATATAATTCCCCAAAGTTATCAGTTAAATGTTATTACTAAATTAAAATATTAAAAATCACGCGATCTGTTTTATCGCTAATGTTTATAAATACGCAGCAATGTGACCATACTGTTAATAAACTTACAAGTATATGACATTGGTCTGGAGGTCAAGAACTTAAAAAAAATACAATTAATTCTTTTTCCAAACGCTTGGTTCAGATATTGGATATAACTATAGACCGACAAACTTATCTGTTCCGGTGGCGGCGTCGCTACTGTATATTTAGAACTGTCATTAAATATCATTTTTGCATTGCATTTCACGTAGTTCCAATTTTGGCCACCGGAACAGATAAGTTTGTAGGTCTGTAGACAGGTAGGTACGTTTGCATCCAGGATTTGTCAAGTCCAGTTATTACATTGCAGCGACTGCCATCTGACCTCCGTAACCCTTGACAGGGAACCAGACCTATTGGATCATGGCTACACAGCCATTCGACTAAGTTTCTGCCTCTGCATCCGACTCCGATTCCGATAACTCAAATTTAAAAACTCCGATTCCGACTTCGGTTCCGACTCCCTGCCTGGTTCGGACAACGGCACGCGGCACCTACAAATTACTAATTGTACCTAATATTTGTTTTTCTCTTTGTTTCAGTACTGGTGCTTCTTTCAGCAACATTCGTGCTCAGTTTAATCGGGACAGTTTTCTTCTGTTTCACAAACACAATAAACGACGCCATTTTATCAGTAAGTACCACTGTTTTATTTTATATCGGCGATCATTGCACCGTAACTATCACTAGTGATAGAATATAGGCCACTGCTGGCTTTTCTGTGATAGGCTGCTTTGACTTTTTTTTTTGAGGAGAATGTGTTTAACTATACTCTATAGTGACTATAGAGTATAGTTAAACACATATAGAGTCTATACTAATACTAATATACTAATACTAATATAATAATACTAATATACTTATACTAATCTATACAATATAAAACTCAAAGGTGACTGACTGACATAGATATCTATCAACGCACAGCCCAAACCACTGGACGGATCGGGCTGAAATTTGGCATGCAGGTAGATTGTTATGACGTAGGCATCCGCTAAGAAATGATTTTGATTAAATCGCACGGAAACGGGAACCACGCGGGTGAAACCGCGGGCGGCCGCTAGTAATAATATTACATTAATCTATGTAATATTATAAAGATGAAAAATTTGATTGTTTGTATGTTTGTTTGAATTGAATAGGCTCCGAAACTACTAAACCGATTTAAATAATTCTTTCACTGTTGGATAGCTACACTATCACCGGTGAACATAGGGTACTTTTGGTCCCGGAAATGTGGGGGGAAGGGGGGATATTTGAAAAAAAAAACGCGCAGGTGAAACCGCGGGCGGAAGGCTGATATCCTATTTAATACAAAGTTTAAGGAATCCTATTGCGTTTGTACAAAAGAGTATAAAGAATATTTTATTATATTTACGTTTTTGAAACAGGGCTCAAAATGTTTCATATTCGATGTAGTTAGTGCCTTATAATATGTGACAACTAGCGGCCGCCCGCAGTTTCACCCGCGTGGTTCCCGTTCCCGTGGGAATTGATCAAAATCCTCTCTTAGCGGATGCCTACGTCATAACATTTACCTGCATGCCAAATTTCAGCCCGATCCGTCCAGTGGTTTGGGCTGTGTGTTGATAGATATCTATGTCAGTCAGCCAGTCAGTCAGTCATTCAGTCACCTTTGAGTTTTATAGATAACGGCCGTTTCCTCTCTATTAGTATAGATCACAGAAATCTAAATAATTATTTAGATTTCTGTGGTATAGATGATTTTTTAATCAATGAGCCCACTTTGACGACTCTGAGCTCTGGTATAACAAGATAAAACTGTTTTGATATTATTTTGTTTATTTCTCTCAACATCACGCTTTTCAATCGTGTGAAGAACAGGAAAACATTATATTTATAAAAAATTTAAAATTGTTTACTTACTGTTGGTACGATTAACTACTTACTTACAATGATATTCCAAACAATAGATTTGTTACGTCAATAGTAATTTGGGAATCTGTGCCTAGGTATCATTGAGTTACAAGTACTACGTACAGAGAGGCTATACGGAACAAAAACTGTGTCGCAAACACGGACCTGAATTTTCAGGTCCGTGGTCGCAAAATGATGACTGGACTGACTGATGTATTTGCTACAGCGGATGTCGTCTAACCAAACTATAAAATTTGCAGCGCTATAGATTGCTTACAGAGTATATTTTTCTGGCGACCAAAACGTCGTAAGCGCCATGCAAAGCAAGGCGCTTACGCGTTTTGTTTGAAATGCCTATCTCATAGTTCTTGAATGAGTTGTTGCCGTAACCATGGTAACGGCAACAAAGCATCGCGCAAAAAATTTGTTTGCGGTGTCGGTTCTATACGCTAGTCAATGCTAGGTATAGGTTAGTTATGACAGTTCCCAGTGAGCAATTTCAAGATTTGAGTTGTATTATATTATTGCCATTGAATAAAATTTAATTTTCAATGGCACCGAGAGCTAGCTTGATACATGACAGCTGTCATGAAGAGTTCATTAGTGATGCGGTGCAGTTGACTTCCGACAATACGAACACCAATTTTGAATCGAAAAATGGTTTTTTACCTATTGACAATTAAATATGATTCTATTGTTTGTAAAATCTAGGATTTCGACTGACAGACAGAAATTTTCTGCATTATAGTTCTACCTTCCCTAAAATCATCATCCCAGCATATTCCCGACCACATCCTGTATGGAGCTCAGGGTCCGCTTCGACTATGATCCTAGGTTTAACAAGCCTGGTTATTACAATGGCGTGGTTGCCATCTGACCTCCGTCACCCTTACAAGGGAAACCAGAACTACTTGGAACATAGTCGGGACCAACGGCTTAACGTGCCTACGGAAGCACGGAATCATTATTCTTTTCAGACATTCAGGTGCTGTCCAAACCAAACTGGAAACAATAACACAAAGTTTTGCTCCCCGCGGGATTCGAACCCTCCTCCGGGTTTTAGAGCTAGCGCTCTAACCACTGTACCACGGAGGCAGTTGTTCTATCACTCTTAAAATATTATATGCATTTTTTATGGCAATGTGTAACAAGACGAGTATATCGTACACCTGATGGTGAGCGCCACGTCTGCCCTTAGACAGTTCAGTACCAAACAGTAACAAAGCATTTACTGTCTGGCACTGCCCTGCGCCCGCTACACCGAGACGACAGTTATTAGGTCTCATATACCCAGTAATTTCACTAGTTTCAGTGCCCTTTCCCCGGAACACAGAAGCGCTTGACAGACTTCTATTTCACGGGAGAATATCTGGCACTGCGGTGGTTCCCACCTAGACGGCCCACTACAGGAACCTACCACCTGGAAAATTTGTTCTACTAAATATTATGTATTTACCTGGTCCTCTCTCTTTCAGAACATGGTGATACGAAACAACTCTTTAGCCTACAAAGTTTGGCAGAGGCCGAACGTTCAGCCTCATATGAAAGTTCACATATTCAACTATACCAACTGGGAGAGAGTAAGAGATGGCCTGGACGACCGGCTCCGAGTGGAAGATATTGGGCCATACGTGTACTCGTGAGTATGCTTTCTCTTTTACACATACGGAGAGGGAGCGAGACAGTAAGATATGTCGACCCCTTTGATTGTATAGCCTGACCAGGAAAATAAAAAACCTGCTCTGGAGGCGCCACATTAGCTATGGTTATAGCAACACTTGGTTGCTATGGTTATTCTAACAAATAACTTACAATATCCAATAGTAACAAGCCACGGTTGACAATTGACATTACACTTCAGAATAATAATGAATGACATCGTATTGTTTTATTTGATTGTTGCACTTAAAGACGTTAGTTCCAATATTTTTCCGCAATATGGCGAGGTTTTTTATTTTATTGGTCGGGCTATAAAGCTTTAATTAAAGATCGATTAATAGTTGTGAGCTATCTCTTTTACTCATTAGGGAACTAAGCGAGATAGCAAGAAACTTATAATAAAACTGGAAGGCTGTACCAAAAATTAAAGATTAAAACTAATCGATTTGGAAATCAGTAGCCCTCTTAGAATAAATGCTCGTCTCACTCGTATGCCCGTTATTTCATTAAACAAAAAAGAAACTGTATGAACAAATTGTCCCTACATTTTAGTGAGCACTTGTGTTATCAATAGAGTTGGACCGAACCTTCAGCATCGGCTGAAGTTCAGTCATTTCGGTACCTTCGGCCTTTTTGGCTTCGGCCAAAGTCGACCAAAGCTTTTGGCACGTTTAAGCTGTGCTTAGCGTTTAAGAATCCAACACGTTGAATTTTTTGACGGTTTTTCTAATTGACGAGTACTTGAAGTGCTTTTAATTAATAAATTGGGTCTGGTTGGTTAGGAGGACTTCTCAGAATCCGACTAGCTAGCCACCACAGGGGAAATCAGCCGCCATAACAGCTATGGCTGTGTCCCGGCAATATCAATGTGGGAGCCAGTACACTTGAAATCAAAGGCTTGAAGATAGGAGAAGCCAACAGGGTAGCTATTTGATCGACTCTTCCTTGCTAAGAGTCTCTCAATGAAATAGGCCGCACTGGCCACTTACCAGTTAGGCTGCGTGCCTATCTGCCAACTGAACAAGTATAGTTTCGGCTTCGGCTTCGGCCGAAATCTTACCTTCGGCCCAACACTAGTTATCAATGGCCATATTACCTCCAACAGTTTATAGCACCATATAATAAACTGCGTGCACTATCTAATTTTAGCAACTTTCAATATCAATGTCGGGACACCACATATAATAGGCTTAGGGAGACAAGTGCCCTGGCTAATTAGGACGCAAAATGACGATGTCGCTGGCTACGAACCTTTTTTTTAACACGGAACACCCCTTCCGCTATTTAGCGATGTGTACCATTTTTTTTTATAAAGACAGTTTTTTCCACAGACTGTAGGGTCCGTGCCTTTTTTGGGTTAGTGTTTACATGTTGCTCCATTCGTTACTGTGCAGGCTAACTAATGAAGTGCAAAAATGAGCTTTTTAAATTTAAATTTTACACTTTATTTTCTACTAGCGGCCCGCCCGCGGCTTCGCCCGCGTGAACTATAGGACGTTATCCCGCGGGAATATGCATGTATTATACATATAAACCTTCCTCTTGAATCAGTCTATCTATTAAAAAAAACCGCATCAAAATCCGTTGCGTAGTTTTAAAGATTTAAGCATACATACATAGGGACAGAAAAAGTGACTTTGTTTTTTACTATGTAGTGATAGTGACGAATCGTATCAGGAATTCTACAGATTACCTAGTCAATGTGCACACTAACGTATTCCGCACTCAAACATTAATATCAATAGATTTTCTTCACCTTTTTAGCATAGTATGACGAGCCATTTGGTGTAATGGTCGAGAAGTCGGCTATTTATTACACCAGAGGTCGCGGGATCGATCTCCGCACGGTACAAACAAACATTTGTGTGCATGAACATGTCTGTTTGCATCGGTATGGGTGTTCTTCTATAAGTAATATGTATGTATTTACAAAAAAAAAGTATATAAGTAATGTTTATCCGTCGTCTGGCACCCATAGTAGCACAAGATGCTTTTGGGACTAGATGGTGTTGTGTCTTTAGTATATTCTGTGGTTGTGTGAATAATATCCAGAGATTTATTTATTTATTATTTATTTATATACTATTTATACTTCTCGTAGGTCTAGTGGTTTAAGTACCTGGCCGTGATCTCGGAGTCCTGGGTTCAGTTCCCGGGTCGAGCAAACAATCGGTTATCTTGGTTGGGAAGTTGTTTCGTAAAGGTCCCGGGTTCAGTTCCTAGTATAAACATTTAATAAACATGCCTTAAGGCCGGTAGGTAGATGTTCGTGATAATTTATTTTTCAGATAACTGTCTCTTTTATTTATTCATTTATTCAATAACCGACTTCTCAACTATTACGAAAATCGGTGTTTAAATAAAAACGAATAAGTTTAGTCACTATACAGCTTGTTAGGTAGCCCGAAGTGTTCAGAAACCGATTTAGAGTACAATTCGCTTTAAAAAATGTATCATTAATTTTTTTGCAAAATTATCCTAGTAATTTAGTTATGCATGAACTACCTAAAACTCCCGTGTGCCAGCCAGCCGGTTACGACTTACGCCTCAAACTAGAGATGGGCATACACCCGGTATTTACCCATTTTGGGGGTAAATACCCGGTTTATACCCGGTAAATACCCCAATCGGGTAAATGTGCGGGTTTTTTTATTTTATAAAATGAATTTGTTTAATCAAGAAATAAAAACAGTTTTAAAGTATTTTTTAATGGTAGTCCGTTACGTTTAGCAACTCTGTTAAGCTTATAGGACGTACGTAACTCTTATGAGAAACGTTATTATCTTAATATATTACTTTGATAGAACACATTATTTAGAATTTATTAGTCACAAGTCACAAATGGAGTAGCGCGTGACCATTTTTCAAATATCCTACAATCTTCGCGACAAGAATACACACTTTTCTTTTGTTTATTTACCTGAGGAATCGCGGAGACGATAGCAAGCGGACGGACGCGCGTATTAGTTCATTAGTCCCCTCCCGCGCCGCGTACTCATGTCTCGCTCGCACTCCCTAGAATGGGCCGCTTGCTCGCTACTAGTGATGTAACGAATATACGTATTCGCATTCGCATATGCGAATATTCGCATATTTTTACACATTCGCATTCGTATTCGCATTCACGAAAATAGTGCGAATGTTTTGCGAATATTACAAACAAAAATTTTTGATGTAATAGTTGGTTCATAAAACAAAATCCATTAATTTCTTATATGGTTTTTACCTCTAAATTTACTTGTTTTGTTTGTGTCACCTTGAAAACGGATGAGTTCGTATTATAGTTCGCAAAATGTAAGATGATCAATGACTTATTTATTATATAACTGTATAATTTTTTTGTACCAAATGAGTATGACCCATCTTTTTGTTATACTAGCCTTCCGCACGCGGTTTCACCCGTGCGTAATTTCTTTTTCAAATATCCCTCCACCTTCCCCCCACATTTCCGGGATCAAAAGTACCCTATGTCACCCGGGGATAGTGTAGCTTTCCGACAGTGAAAGAATTATTCAAATCGGTTCAAAATTTTCGGAGCCTATTTAATACAAACAAACAAACAATCAAATCTTTCCTTTTTATAACATTATTTTAGTATAGAAATCATTGAGGATGATAACTGCGACAGCTGCCATCGGATTGAGAGCAATAAAGTTTCACGATTGTTTGGCCGACCCCACCCACTTAGAGAGGTTGGTTGTTGTCATCTTTCACTTACACTTAATAATCGATTGCGAAGGTGTAAAATATTGTTAAAATAGTTTTGTCACTTTAAACGCAACTTTTGACCGCCTCCGTGGAACAGTGGCTAAGCCGCTCGAGTATTAAACCCGGAGGCCGTGGGTTCGATTCCCGCCTAGGATCTGGGTGGTGGTAGGACTTTTTCAGAGTCCGAATGGCTAGCTACCACGCCCACAGATGAAATCTGCTGCCATAATAGCTCTGGCTGCGTTCCGACAGTATTAAAGTGGGAGCCGATGGGGATCAGATGATTCTAAAGTCTGGCAGCACATTGAGCGACGCTGGTGAAGTGTCCCTCAATGGAATAGGCCGCGTGCTGCGTGTATGTCTGCCAACTGACTTAGTACAAAAAAAATCTATCTATTGATTAAAAAAAGTCATCTAGGGTTTTTTTTTTGGGTAAAAAATTTAAATGGTTATGCGATTTAAAAATGAGAACAATTTCTTCACCTGCCACAGGTATCATCCTATATTTTAAAAACTATATAGCTGGGATATTCTCTAAAAAAACCAAACGGAACGCATTTCGTTCGAACAGGCCTGCCGCCAAGGTCACCAAGCCAGACAAATGGCGCCAAATAAAAAAAAACTGAATATTCGCATTCGTATTCGCGAATGTTGGCAGCAGATATTCGCATTCGCATTCGTATTCGCGTATGTCCGAAATATGACATTCGTTACATCACTAGTTCCCAAGTCTTGTTGTTTGGGCTGGACGTTGGTTGTCAGTCAAACAGTCAGTTTCCGTTATTTAATTTATATAGATAGATATAGCTATTCGAAGATTTTTTGGATTACGTGGATGGTGATTTTGTAATAAATTAATAATCGGCATCTTCCTCTTTGATCATTACTAGTTATATTCCCCAGCTGGGTTTAAAACCCACCGCCCGTAGACGTATCCGTTATGAGAAACATCGGATCTTACCTTTGTAATCAAATTCACCAGCAACCCTAAAAATGTCTGCCTTTTACAAGAAAAGTATCAAAAAATGGAAAAACCCTGCATTTGGGTAAATACCCGGTATTTACCCATTTCGGGTAAATACCGGGTGCAGGTAAATACCCGGTGTTTACCCGCGCCCATCTCTACCTCAAACTCAAATTGTACGCGAGTACAATTTGAGTCGTACTTGAATGAGTGCACGAAATACTGTGAACTTGTGAAGGGAAGAGTTTCCGCACGTTACGCGGATTTTCAGGATAATTTCGACTAAGGTTATTGACAGATATTTACTGGAGTTTTTATTGGTTTATACTTATTTTGTTATATGAAAGCATGAACTATTTGGGGTTTAAATATTATGTCCCTCGCATTTCCTGTCATACTGTATAAAAAGATAAACAAAACCTATGTTACAGCTGCCTAGACAGCGAATATCTCAAACCGTGGCTACCCCATGCCACCACCCTTCATTTAGTTTTATCTGACATTCACTGATATTGTTCGCAATGTAATCATGAATAGTTGTATACTATGCTGTTTATCTATTCAACTATAAATACACAGATGCATGGATAGATATACTCGTAATTAGTACTGCAATTTCGACATGAAAAGATAACAAGTTTTTTTAAATATATTTTTATTTTGTTTTGTAACGTTTTGTGATTGTTTATAAGTGCATTTATATACAGGGTGGAAAGTTTCAATGGGGCAGCCAAGGGAGGTACCTTAATCGTTGCAGCTACAAGAAATTGGTCTTAGGAGACTATCTATAATTTTTCAAAAAAATTACAGTCCCATTCACAGATTTTAAAAAAAATGTACGGTTAGCAAGAAAATTACCATTTTTCACAAAAAAACTTTTTGATGCTAATCGGTCCAATTTTGTACGCTGATCAAAATCTTGTATGGGACCAACTGAGGTTTCAGTACTAGAAAAGTCACAAATCAAAAAAAACTTTTCCCATACATCAACAATTAATTTTGTTTCAATTGGAACTTACGTAACCTCGATAGTTTTCTGAAAAAAGATTTAGTTATGTACGATCGAGGTCTCCCGCGCGTGATCACTTTTGGAAAAATATACCGTGCACGCGCATCGTGACTTCTTAGGAGCGGCGCTTGTAAACGTGAAAATACTGCACAGGATTTTAGCCTTAAGGGTGATCACGCGCGGGTGACCTCGATAGTACCTACCTAGTTCAAATTCAAATAAGATTTAAATTTCGAACTTTGTTTTCTTTTTATAATGCGTAGGTACTTCTTTTGCTGCTATATCAAAATCTGATTGCGTGTGATGTGCTTTTGCGAGTAGATGCTTTTAGTTATTCTTTTTTTGCAAAAATGAGCTTGATTTCTTTCTGTGGGGCTATTTAAAAAATGAAATTTATGAAAAGAAATATGACAGTGTCGAAGAATTAAAAAACTCGCTCTGTACAATTTTATATGGAATTCATCCAAATAATTATTGGCCGCCACGCGGTCAGCACAAAAACGAATATTATGCATTAATCAAAATGGAGAACATTTTGAGCACCTTATGTCATAAAGTAAAATTACTTAATAAAAATAATTATTATTTTTTAAATAATTTATTGTTTGATTGCATATGCATCTTCTTAATTATTTTTTTGTAGCTACAACAAAAAGTTTCCTCTTCTTATGGCCTCACAAAAAATCTAAGTACTATAAAATGTACGGGAAAAGTTTTTTTTGATTTGTGACTTTTCTAGTACTGAAACCTCAGTTGGTCCCATACAAGATTTTGATCAGCGTACAAAATTGGACCGATTAGCATCAAAAAGTTTTTTTGTGAAAAATGGTAATTTTCTTGCCAACCGTACATTTTTTTAAAAATCTGTGAATAGGAATGTAATTTTTTTGAAAAATTATGGATCTCCTAAGACCAATTTCTTGTAGCTGCAACGATTAAGGTACCTCCCTTGGCTGCCCCATTGAAACTTTCCACCCTGTATATAATGCCCATCCAACACTAGATAGAAGAAAATTGTAAAATACCTAATGATCTTTTTTTATTCTATTCTATGTGAAAGTAACTCTACTGTTACGCTTTCACCCTAAAACCACTAAACTGATTTTGATGAAATTTGGTAGATACAGACATAAACTAGTACTTGAGAAAGGACCCCCATGCAAAATTTGAAAAATTAAATGCTACTTTTTTTGTACTTTTTTTTTGAGATTTCGTGATGATAAGTGATCGATTCACGCGAGAGCTCGTGGTGACCTGTCGCTTTTTAAGGGTTATTCCCAGTTGCCCCCTCAGGCATCGCCCCCTCGGGGGGCAACTGGGTATTCGTAAAAAATAATGTCCCAGTTGTCCCCGTGCCTCCTTTGAAGGGGCAACTGGGAGTTTACTTTTAAGTTTTGAAACGTCTGCCCTACTAGATATTATTTTCATATGTTACTAGAAGTACCTAAGTGATTGTAAGTTTGAAGGGTCAAAGGAGGCACGGGGGCAACTGGGACATTATTTTTTACGAATTCCCAGTTGCCCCCCGGGGGGCGATGCCTGAGGAGGCAACTGGGAATAACCCCTTTTTAAAATAAGGTTATTTTAATTTAATAAAAAGGTCAAAGAATCCGTTTCGTTTAAAAGACGATAAGATTTACTTTTGTTTTCGAACTAAGTACAGATTAGGTGCATGCCTACATAATCTATATATATGTATAAAAGCGAAATAGCACTGTCTGATTAATTACAAAATCTCAGAAACTATCACACCCACAAACTTGAAAGGACGATGACAGAGTTTCTATGAAATCTGGTCCCACCTCCAATAGCTATGTGTGTTACATCGCTGGATAGGTATTTTTGAGCTGAATAAAAGTTACTATGGCGCCAAGTTCGAAATCTTAGTCCGTTCAGAGTTATTCTTTATTAAACATTGTAGTTTTAGCAGCAACCAATTACTTGCTTTTCTGTACTATATGCATGTTATGTAAATACCAACATACAGATCATTGAATTAAAAACCTTTTTATCGGTCTCACTCGCACAGTCCCAAAACCTGAAGGGTACCATAGCGGGACTTTTTGGTAGGTCGCGAGGGTGCCATACCGGTACAGTACCATAGCGGAACTAACCCGCACTCATTAGGTAGGTATTAACAGGACAATGAAACTGGTTAGCGGTATCATTACCGTGGCGGTACGGACGGCCACTTTACGAAATGCGTACGAAATCGCAGGCGCATTATAAATTGTTGTGGCTATACTATAGTACTTAGTACAACACGTAACAGGGTTATCACTACTCGTAATATCAGCTACACTTTGGACACTAAGTACTGAACGCGTGCATCGATATTCGTCACTGCACAAATGCATAATGACAGAGAGACAAGTCAATCTGTGATTGTTCAGATTCAAATTAAAATATCCCTAAACAATAAAAATTAAATATAAATCTATAATAAATAAAAATGAATTGCTGTTCGTTAGTCTCGCTAAAACTCGAGAATGGCTGAACCGATTTGACTAATTTTAGTCTTGAAATATTCGTGGAAGTCCAGCAAAGGTTTAAACGATGAGAGAATATGGATAAATTGCTATGCTATAAAAATAAAATTGTTTATATTAAGAGGTAGGTAAGTGATACGAAGTTCACCGGGTCAGCTAGTGAAAAATAAAATATCTCTGGACATCATTCACACAGCACCATCTAGCCCCAAACTAAGCATTAGCTTGTGCTATGGGTGCTAGACAACGGATAAACATTAGGTACGTACTTTTTTTTGTAAATACATATTATTGAAACACCCAGACCGATACAAATAGACTGTTTATGCACACAAATGTTTGTACCGTGCGGGGATCGAACCCGCGACCTCTGGTATAATAGCCGACTTCTCGATCATTACACCAAATGGATCTTCTAAATATAAATTAATTAATTAAGATATTCGACTGTAATGAATGATTGTTACTAACTTCTTTGTCCGAGAGTTCTGCTCCGAATTAAGGGTACCTACTACCAAACCAATCGATCGGTTCATTCCCGTTCGTGCCACCAAGTTTGTCCCACCAGTGGGACGAACGGGAATGCTTATTTTCACTTCCCGTTCGTCCCACTGAACTTGCTGGTGGGACGAACGGGAATAAAAATTAAATAATTCATTCAATTCCCGTTCGTCCCACTGGTGGGACGAAGCTTGGTGGGACGAACGGGAATGAACCAATCGATCGACTGAAGATCGACGAGTTTGGTCAACGTCGATTGAAGTTGGTCAACTGGTCTGGTTGATCGTCTGGTATGGAATAGGGAAAAGGGAATATCGATCGACGTCGACTAATCCATTTTATCATCGATTGATGCCGTCGATCGACGATCGATCGATTGGATTGGTAACACCTAGGTAGGAAAAAAAGTTTATGACGTGCAAAAGAATTTCTTGGTAAATCAAATTGCAAAATAAATACTTTGACTTTGACTTTGACATTTTGACCCTTAGTGAGATGCTTGCACTATGATCCAGGGTTTGGCAAGTCCAGTTCATACATTGGAGCAACTGCTATTTTTTTATGTCAGAGGCGGCAAAAGAGCCAGCGGGTCGCCTGATGGTAAGCAATCACCGCCGCCCATGGACATCTGCAACACCAGAGGGACCGCTGATGTGTTGCCGGCCTTTTAAGTGGGTGTAGACCTCCGGCACTCGCACAGACCAGACGAAACACAATAGTAGTCAATATTTTACGCTGGTGTTAACTGGAATTATGTGAGGTGCTTCCCCGGATGAGCCGGTCCATTCGTTCTCTAAAACTAAAACAGCATGGCTCTATCACTTCCACTAACATTCCGAATCAGGTGGTAGAGTCACTATGTAACATTAATGTCTGACGATTTTTAAGTGCATCTATGAAACATTTTGCATTTTGTGGAGTGTTCCCAATGACGTTCAATATACAACTAGACTCCCATTCACGCTCAAATAGGTATTGTCCGAAGCAAAAGTCTGCCCACGCAACTATTGGGCAGAGTTTCCGTTTAGTTGTATACAATTGACATTAAACACTGCCACGAGATAAGGTGTTAATTTGAACGAATGTGATAATGTCATCTGTGTCAACGCCGCTCGGACGTTTTTTAAGGATTTTTTCTTAGAGATTGGGTGTCTATTTGTTTATTGAATGTCATTGAGTGTTCCTCAATGGACATAGGCCTTAGAGCCAATCAGATGAGCTGCGTGCCTATCTGCCAAAAGTGACAAAAAAATAACGTTGGCTCCCAATATTATTTTATTTAGGTATTCTATTGTTGTACTACTTTGTAATAACTGTGTCATGTCAATAACATTCATTGACGTTTGCTTTGTGTCGGATTTTACCGTAAAATACGTAAATTAACCGCTTAGATGAATTAATTATTTCCGTTAAACAACATACGGAATTTTTGACCGCCTCCGTGGAACAGTGGCTAAGCCGCTCGGGTATAAAAATACGTAGGTCGTGGGTTCGATTCCCGCCTTGGGTCTGGTTGGTGGTTAAGGGCTTTTTCAGAGTCCGACTGGCTAGCTACCACCCCCACAGGTGAAATCTGCCGCCATAATAGCTCTGGCTGTGTTCCGGCAATATTACTGTGGGAGCCAGTACACATGAAATCAGAGGCTCGAAGATCAGATGAGTCTACAGTCTGGTAGCACATTGAGGGACGTTTCCAGGTGAAGCGTCCCTCAATGGAATAGGCCGCAGTGGCTGCTTACCATCAGGTGGGCTGCGTGCATGTCTGCCAACTGACCTAGTATAAAAAAAATACGTCTGAAAAAATTATTTACGCAGCGCCATCTAGCGACAGACTAAGAATAGCTTGTAGGTACTAGCGAGATACTACTAGTAGAGACCGACAAACTTATCTGTTCCGGTGGCCAAAATTGGAACTACATGAAATGCAATGCAAAAACGATATTTAATGACAGTTCTAAATAGACAGTAGCGACGCCGCCCTCGGAACAGATATGTTTGTCGGTCTAAGTATAATGCTAATGACTATGAGTGCCAGACATTATCTGTTGTCTGTTTAAATTACTCTTATTATTTGTAAATACATAGAAAACACCGAATTCAAAGTATTTATTTTGCAATTTGATTTACCTTGAAATTCTTTTGCACGTCAAAACTTTTTGTCCTACCAGCGGTACCAGCGCTTCGACTAGGGTTGCCAGATTGAGAAATCAAAATTTCTGGACAATATTATAAAATATCTGGACATTAGAATTTTTGGCTGGACAAAAAATGCAGCATAACTATAAAAATTTCTTATTATAACAAAACAGAGGAACCTTAATTAAACAATAATTTTGTTTGAAAAAATAACTTTTTTGCCACTATATTAATCAGCATTATCATACATTTTTTTGACTATTACAAAACAGATGAACCTTAATCAAACAAAATTAATATGAAATCACTTTTTCTGCCATGTCTGCTGTGTTGTATTTGGTTTATTGCGCGAACGATTGTTAGGTATGTTGAGGTTGGGTTAGTTGGGTTATAGGGCGAAGTACTAATAGGTACGAATAGTACTAATAAGGTGTACTAGTACACTTTTCGAACTGTACTGTTACGGTGCGAATCCAAAGGGGTACGTTTAAGCACAAGACTAAGTGAGATGAATTGATGATAGCGGACGGGAAGGACGGGACGCGGGAGGTGGGTGATGGGCGGTCGGATGGACGGGAAAGTCCCGGGCATAGATAGCGAGAGACCGCAGCGGAGCCAGTGTTGCCAACTCGGTGGAAAAACCACTAATACTGGTGGTTTTTAATTTTCAGCTTAATTTTAGCTGGACATTTTGCCTAAAACCGGGACACTGGACAACGTGTGAAATAGCTGGACAATCCAGCCAAGTCCAGCCAATCTGGCAACCCTAGCTTCGACGTGAATGGCGTGAGAAGAAGTGCCGCAAGAAACTCAACAGATAAGATAGCCTTTTTTCAATAATCACTAAGACCCATATCGTTACAGTTATCGTTACCAGTTGCAGTGGCGTAGCGTGGGTGCCGCCCGGGGCGGAAGACTGCCGCCTTTTTTTTTTGCCCCTCCTGTTGGCAAAGCAGCCCACGGGGCGGAAGACGATTCTGCCGCCCTTTTTTACAATTCTGCCGGCCCTTGTTTTCTTTTATTTATTTTTTTGCTCCTCCGGGAAATGCCGCCCCCTAAAAAGTGCCGGCCGGGGCCGACCGCCCCTCCCTCCCCCGCCCCCCATCGCTACGCTACTGATCGTTACAGTGATATGTAGTGGCTTAAATATCAAGCTTGCCAAAATAATACGGGTTAGTGAGCACAAACCAGAGCTGCACCCCAAAAAAAGAATTCAAATCTCGACCTTATGTGAAATGGTACCATTTTAGAAACCACTTTGCTACCATAACTCTACCGAGTACATTGAAAGTTCGTTCATAAAAGATTGCTCTACTTAATGAGTAGGTAGATGATAATTAGACAAATTACTAACAACGCACTTTTTATTATATTATCATAAGGCGGAAAATAACATTAAAAGAAGGGTCACAGATGTTTGTACCTATAGTTAGTTATATTATAATAATAATTACTAGAGATAACATGACTTGGTGATATACCATCACTAACTGAGTGACATTGTAATAACGCAAAAATAATAAAACACAAAACAACTTAGAACGTATTTAACGATAATTCGATTTATAAAGGTAACCATCATACGTCACAAGGTGATTCAAGCCTGCAATTTCCTAACCAAACTGGAAACATTCACACAAAGTGATGCTCCCCGCGGGATTCGAACCCACGACCTCCGGGTTATAGAGTCCAATGCTCTAACCACTGTACCACGGAGGCAGTCACACGTAATATACCAGTATATATCAGCGAGCTATACCTACCCCATTAACTGGGACTTAAACTAGCGTTTCTTACCTTGACGAGCCATTTGGTGAAATGGTCGAGAAGTCGGCTATTATACCAGAGGTAGCGGGTTCGATCCCCGCACGGTACAAACATTTGTGTGCATGAATATGTCTGTTTGTATTGGTCTGGGTGTTTCTATGTATAATATGTATGTGTTTACAAGAAAAAAAGTATATAAGTAGTGTTTATCCGTTACCTGGCACCCATAGCACAAGCTAATGCTTAGTTTGGGGCTAGATGGCGCTGTGTGAATAATGTCCAGAGATATTACCAGCTCCCCCTTTCTTTCAGGCAGCAAGTGGAACGAGTCAACGTGGAATTCGAGCAGGACACTGTGACCTTCCAGGAGAAGAACGACTTCAGGTACATCCCCAACAAGTCGGAGGGCGCCCCCTTTGACCAGATCATCGTTCCTAACATGCCTCTTTTAGTAAGTATTAATGTATATCTATAAGTATATAACTATACAGTATGACAGGAAATGCGAGGGATATATTTAAACCCCAAATAGTTCATGCTTCCATATAACAAAATAAGTACAAATTAAATTAATAAAAACTCTGGTAAATATCTGTCAATAACTTAGTCGAAACCTAAAAATCCGCGTAACGTGCAGGCACTCGACTCTTCCCTTCACAGTACCTATTTCGTGCACTCGTTCAAGTACGACTCATATTGTACTCACGTACAATTTCCCTCTTATTACAGAACGTGGTTTAAAAATTAAACCGAGCTTAGTCCTGACTTAACTCCTGACTAAAGTCAAACGCTATTACAAAACGAAGTTTTACTTCATTTCGAGTACTAAAGTTAGACCCAAGAAAGTCCGCCGATACCCCTAGTTTTACTATGGACTAACTTTCAAACGTCAAAAGATAACACTTTTAAAATTTCGCTCCGTTCTACGTATAGAAAGACAATTTTTGAAAAGAATCACTTAAATTTGTGAACAGAAAATTAAAAATATATGTTACTTTTTCTTACATTACTAAAACATATTTATAAATAAAGAATTATTATTTTTACTGCCTTATTTAAAGATTTTAAAACATGACATAAAACAAAGTCTTGTAAAATGAAACGCACTTAACGAGTTAGTACCAGTAAATTATTCTTATGTTGGTATTTGTTTTGTAATAAGGAAAGTTTTAAAAAATAGTCCGGACCTAAACCTGTACTAACAAGTACAGTTTTAAACCTGTTTTAGCGATGTTTTTTGTAATAAGAGGGTTTGAGTTTTGGGCGTAACCGGCCACTCAACACACGGGATTTTTAGGTAGTTCATGCATACATAAATTATTAGGATAATTATGAAAAAATTAAGGAGATATTTTTATAGCGAATTGGACTCTAAATCGGATTCTGAACACTCTCCTTAAATATGTCCCTCGGGTTACCTAACATGCTGTATAAAACTCAAAGGTGACTGACTGACTGACTGACATAGATAGATATCAACACACAGCCCAAACCACTGGACGGATCGGGCTGAAATTTGGCATGCAGGTAGATGTTATGACGTAGGCATCCCCTAAGAAAGGATTTGATCAATTCCCACGGGAACGGGAACCACGCGGGTGAAATCGCGGGCGGCCACTAGTTAATAAAAGAGGAAAGATTTGATTGTTTTTGATTGTATTGAACAGAACAGGCTCCGAAAGTACTGAACCGATTCGAAAAATTCTTTTACTATTGGGAAGTTACATCCCCGGGTGACATAGGGTGCTTCTGATCCCGGAAATGTGGGGGGAAGGAGGGATAATTTACAAAAGAAACTAAGCGCGGGTGTAATCGCGCAGGTGACCGCTATCGTAAATTTATTTATGATCCAAATTGGTCTTGTTCCCTAAAAATTACGGATGTCAGATGGCAGACGCTTCAATGTAAAAACTGGTTCGGGACAAATAGTTAAAATCAAAGAAATCTTTGGTTAAAATGGGATAGTTTTAGTTCGGTGTCAAGTTATTTCATAGTATACTAAGTTACTCTATTATTGTATTTTTCTTTCCAGGGCCTAGCTAAAGTGGTTGAGACGAAGTTGAATGCCATAACGCAGATACCAATTCTAAGTATGCTGAGTTTCGCCAACCATCCTAACGCATTCGTCCAGCTGCCTCTACACAGGTTATATTAATCTACTTTTTTTCGGATAATAATACGAGTAATAATAATATATTTATTTTGTAAAAACATGAGTGGTATATGCAGTTGGTACAGCTCAGCTGTGGGTAAAATAAAGAAATTATGGGTGAAACCGCGGGCTTCCGCCCGCGGTCTTCCGCCTAGTCTTTCATAAAAAACGGCGGTGACCCACTAATACATTCCGATTTGCAACTAGAATGGCCAAAACGGTCAAATTTAATTGATTGTGATTTATATTCTTTCAGATTCCTGTGGGGGTATGAAGACTCGATCTTTGACGCGGCAAAACCGTGGCTCAGTTTGCGGGGAGAGCTTAAATTCAATAAATTCGGGTTACTTTCTGCTGTAAGTATTATATTTTTGACGTGACAACGTCTTATAAATTGGTTTGCCGGGTGACACTTCAAGAAACTGCGTTACGCTCCGCTCACGTTATGCGCTCACAATGAGAGCGAGTGAGAGGCACGCGTCCCGCCTAAGAGCGAGAGAGACAGACATAAAAAGTCGTTGTCACGTAAAACTTTCGCCCGTATACCGACTTTACAGGCAACCAATTTTTTTATAAACAATAATTTTATTCATAATTTTAAACCATTTTGTGCTATGTGTGCGTTGGCAGACAGGCATGCTGTAATGGCTACTTACGATGTCCACCTGCCTGATCGTAAGCAGCCATTGCGGCCTATAACCGGAACACAACTTTTGTTCTGACAGCGGCAAATTTAATCTGTGGTCTTACTGGAATCGAATCATTAAAATTATAGTTATCTCTTTCTCTTTTGTGATATCGTGTCTTTCGCTCTGCTCTACCATCAGTGAGACATGTCATGTCCATCAGTTTTAAGCTCATCATAGAAAAACGACATAACACAAATGTTTTGTTCCTAATTGACTCTACACGCACAGTCTTTCATTTATTTTTACAGAAAAACGACACACTATCAGAAAAGCTGACCATAAACACGGGAGAAGTAGACATGGACAAGATGAACGTCATAGTGAAAGTAGAGGGGAAGTCCCAACTTGATCTATGGACAGGGGAATGCAACAGGTACCAACTTACTTATGCTACAGGTACCGGCAAACTTGTTAAACATTGGTCGACGGAGAGAGGGAAAGTTCGCGCATGTGCACTTGCGCGTGACCAATAGCGCGCGCGAATCTCCCGAACGCCCCCTCGCGCTATTGGACAGAGGTATGCTTCTGACCAATAGAAGGCGTGTCAAAATTTGTGTTCTGCGCAATAGGCAATTGTGTTCGACTCGTATTTATTTCTTGCTCTAGAGTTTTGCACTGCCTACTTTTTAAAATTTATTTAGACTTTTCCTCTACCTTAACTTAGGTACCTTAACTTAGGTTTACTGGAAGAGATTGCTATTAGCAATAAGTCCGCCTACATTGTATCATCAAATTTTGTAAACAAATTCTTTTAAAATTTTGTGCAATAAAGAGTATATTATATCTATCTATCTATCTAGGCCACCCGATATTCAAGAAGTTTGCCGGTACCTGTAAAATCTTGGAAGCGATTTTCACATTTCTTTAGTAGATGCCTCGATGGTCTAGTGGTTTAAGTGGCCAGGCCTTGATCTCGGGGTCCTGGGTTTCAAATCAAATCAAATCAAATCAAATAGTTTATTAATACTTACTAAAGGTTAACAATTTGTATACTTAAATAATAAGTTCTATATAATGCGAGGGTACATCATAATTATTTGATACTCACTACCGCACATTCTCCATTAGACTATTCAAGTTCGAAAACGTCATGTTAGTCATCGCTGCTCAATGTGACAAAGAATATTAGTTCTTAATAGTGTCCGACCGAAGGTTCGGTTTCGGTTTCGGTTTCGGCCGAGTTTCGGCCAAAAATCAAGTTTCGGCTGCAGTTTCGGTTTCGGCCAAAATTGGCCGAAACTTTTGCCGAAACCGAAACTGATTTCGGAAGTTGTCGTGCACGCTCGCCGTTCGCTCGTTCGTTTCTCGCAGCAACGCTTTGGCGGCGCACCTGTTTGGGAATTATTGTCGTGCGCCGTTCGGATAGCTCTGTAGCAACACTAGCAACACAATAGTCAGTGCGTTAAACAGTAACAATTAGTGATTCGATTATTGTTAACTGATAAACATTTTGCTATGAGAACTTGATTTGAAATAAAATACATATAACATATAATAAAATATGATTAATATGTTTTTTTGTATTATCTATACTTGTAAATATTAAAAAGAGGAAAGATATTTTGATTGTTTGTTTGTTTGTATTGAATAGGCTCCGAAACTACTGAACTGATTTGAATAATCTTTCACTATTAGCTACACTATCCCCGGCTGACATAGAGTACTTTTACCCGAAAATGTTGGGGGGAAGGGAGGGATATTTCAAAAAGGAATTACGACCAGCCCAAAGTACAAGACCCAGGAACTTGAAATTTTGTACAAGGGTTCTTTATAATGCGTAAGTTCTCACTAAATTAACCCCCAAGGAGGTAGAAAGAGGGTTGGAAGTTAGTATGAAACTTCGTCATTTTAAAAGTTACAGTCTTAAAATTCGGGAAGTATATTTTTAGTTTGGTATCAGTTTCAAATAAAAAGGTGTTATTGAAAACTTACCGTGGGGGTTAAAAAGGGGTTTAAAAATAAAAAATTAAAGGACCACGCAAAAAAACGTCCCCACCCACCAACAGATTTCGAACGTATCTCTATTCTCTGTCAATACCTCTCGCTGTACTGATCTTTTTTTTGTATGACATCCACCGTAGGAATGGGGATTTCACGCAAATCGAATTTTAATGTTGTATTTTTTTCATATTTTAAAGTATTTTTTTAACACAGTTAATTGTGAAAATAATGTGCAGGCGATCAAGAGTAACCATCATCTGTTGTGATTTTTTTTTCTTTTCTTTTTTCGTAACACTTGCCACTAGGCAAAGATAATTAACTGTGCTGCCTATAACGTCAAATTATTTGAACGCACTACTGTTTTTTATTATTTTTATTTATCCTTCTTTTTGAACTCTTTTACATTTATTTTAGAATAATTATATTATGTATAATTATTTTGAACGTTATCGGCAGCGCCGAACTAGTTTTTTAATTTTGTTTATGTTTTTGGTTTATTTTTCAATGTAGACTCACTATTATCCCCGTAAATATATTATTATGTTTTTTATAAGTACCATAACCAACATATCCATTATAACTATGTGAAATATGTATAATGTATGTATAACGTATCTTTTATTTATTAACGCCACTCCTAAAGGTTCTGCCTGAAAATCAGCGCTGTTGTGTCTTTTTTCCAATTGACACAGCCGCATATGCTGAGGCATGAACCCTATTGGCCTCTGTTTGTTTTATTTGTCATGTAATCATGTTATCTTTTTCTGTGTCAATGTACTGTCTATTCTTTGTTATTTTTCCTCATGTTTTGGCCAATAAATGTTTTTCTTTCTTTCTTTCTCTTTCTAACCCCCTGGGCTAAATATAGGTGTACAATCAAAATGTAATCTTAAAAAATATTGTACAGTCAAGTCTACTTCAAGCTAGACACTTACAGCACAATTCTGCATCTTAGGCGTGCGGCATAAGCATGGTTTAATTTTTTTTGAATACCCCGTCAGTTTTTGGATTAAAACTGGTTATTTGTCTTTTTATGGAAAGGGTGGGGACAGAGCCTTGTGTAAGCTTTTTAATATTTCACCCCTCAAGGGGTGTTAAAAAGTGTCTTAATTTTTTTACTTTAAATTTTCTAAAAGCGTACTTTATAATGTTTAAGTTTCCACTAAGAAGGGGGTTTTGGAAGTTACCGGGGGCATTTCATAGTGGTTTAAAGCGTGTAGCCTACGCCAGCGAAGCCAGGGGCGGAAGTCTAGTATTAAATAAATGATTACAACAAAATCAATATACTGTGATTCCATTTCATGTCCCAATTAATGCAGAATAATGGGTAAAATGCACTAAATTTCAGTATTTTAAGGAATTTTATACTTGACCACGTGAGTTTCGGTTTCGGTTTCGGTTTCGGCCGAAACTGAAGCCACGGCCGAACATTCGGTTTCGGTTTCGGTTTCGGCCGGAAAACCAGTTTCGGTCGGACTCTAGTTCTTAATAACGCGACATACAACAGCTATTGGCGTTAGGAGGCAAATGTGCGAGGAGTTGTTTAGTGACCGCTACTAAAACTATGAACTTAATCTACTATATGAAAACATAGACTTAAAACATTTTTTTTTTCTTGTCCTTTTCCGTTAAGATACTTCTTACAATAGTATACAATGCGCTAGTACCTAAACTAGGCCGAGCCTGTGCTATAGGTACTAGTTCCTTCCTTATGATCTAATTAATGTAAGAGATGTAAATATATTTAACAGCAATAGTGCATTTTTATTTTTTTAACACAATTTGATTGGATTTGCCAGATTATTATATTAAAATAGATTAAATAATATATATATTTATATGTAATATACATAAACATAATAATATATTTTATCAATTGAAGATACATATTATCATAATATAATAAATAAATAAAAATAGAATAAATGAAATCAACTTAAATAAAATTGAATAAATTAAGTTAATTTAAATAAAATTAGATAAATTAAATTAAAGTAAGTCTTTTCCTTTATTTGATTATATAGCTGTAACCATGAATACACCACTGTTTATTTCGTCAAAATTAATTTGTCAACACATTACACGTAAACTAATTCTTCATAAATATTTATATTACGGGTACCTATAATTCTATTTATCAAGAAGTTTAAAGCAGTACATGCTGTTATTATGCACTGCCATAAAAACCACACAAACATCAAAACATCAAATGAAAGTTTTGAATAGATTTTCTACTTCTTCATATGAAAGTGATTTAAGCCAATTCGTGAGTATATGTTTGCAATTATAGTAATTCAGGGGGTACAAACTCAACAGTTTATTAATCCTATTATATAAGACGGGGCCAAGATAGCAGTGAAAACGATTAATAAACTCAGTTTTGAAAATAGGATGAGTACACACATTCTTTTTTCTGCGCCCTAATGTTTGTGGTGGGATATACTCAAGGGTTTTGTGCTGAGCTAGAATGGTTTGAAGAACAAACAGTTGCCTCACACTGAGTAGATCACTTTGGGAGTATAGCTCTCGAGTCGGAAATCTATACGGTTTGAACATCATGACCTTTAGTAGTGCACGTTGCGCTCTCTCGACCACGATCATATTAGTTTTACTTGCACCACCCCAAACCACCAGACAGTATGATAGAATAGATTGCGCCATGGAAAAATAGATGGTTTTAATAAGTTTTTTATCTGCTACATGACGGATTGACTTAAATATATACATTAGTTTTCGAGTTCTATCAGCAGTCAACTCAATGTGTGGCTTCCATGTGAGCGTTTGATCAAGAAGCACGCCTAGGTATCTCACAGTGTTATTCCTCTCAAGATCTGTACACAAACAGGCGTCTAAGTCTCCGTTCGGGCAAGAATGGATTTTTATAGAGAAGTTACTATTAGGCAATTCATTTTGTGATTTACCAAATGTCACAAATGTAGTTTTTGATTCATTGAGAGTTAAAATGTTGACTCGTAGCCATTGAGTTACAACCCGAAGACCCTCTTCTGCTACTGCCCGAACTTCGTCCCACGTTTTGCCATGGAATACCATTGCAGTGTCATCCGCATACGAAAATATTCTACAGTTTCTCAGATTTAAATTGCACAGAGAATTGATATAAATCAGGAAGAGACTAGGACCAAGAACACTTCCCTGTGGCACCCCATATGTCACCGGTTCATCGCCAGAGGTCATATTACCTATTTTAACTCTTTGAGTTCGATGGGAGAGGTAACTAGTGAAAAGTTTAAGAGCTTTACCTCGGATACCCATTTTTTCCATTTTTTGCAAAAGCAGTGGAATAGATACTGTGTCAAACGCTTTTGCGAGATCCAAGAAAATGCCGGCACATTTATTTTTGTTATCAAGTTGTTGTGCAATAAAATTAGATATTTCTGTAACGGCATTGGCGGTTGACATGCCCGCTCTGAATCCAAACTGGTTTTTAGAAAGCAGATTCTCTTTTTCCAGGTATAGCAGTAACCGTTTGTTCATTACCTTTTCCACTACTTTTGATAGAGCAGGTAGGACAGATATTGGGCGATAATTATTAATACAGTCTTTTCTACCTGCTTTGTGAATTGGGTAAATGGTAGAAATTTTAAATATTTCTGGAAAGTGCCCCGTACGTATGCATAGATTGACAATATGAGTAATAGATGGTAGAATGTATTTAAGCCCTGATTTTAGTAGTTTATTGGAAATACCGTCCCAGCCAGCAGCACTGTCATTTTTAAGGTTTAGTATGATTGCTCCCACTTCTTCCTCAGTAGTTTCCAATATTGCCATTGATCGAGAAGGCACGTATGTATTAGAGTTTATAAATTTCTCAATATTATCCAAGTGACTACAAGATGGAATTTTACTGGCTAAGTTTTTTCCTATTCGAGAAAGCACACTGTTGACATTATCAACTGACTTTTGGGGAGTATCCTCAAGTCGAAGCAATTCGTTTGGGACACACTTATGCTTGTTGATGTGCACGAGATCCTTTATTACCTTCCAAAGCATTTTTGGATTTTTTGAATGTTTTTTGAGTTCATTTTGTTCATATGCCCTTTTGAGTCGCTTGAGTAGATCGTTACAGTAATTTTTATATCGTCTATATGTTATATTTAAAACATCATTATTTGGGTCCGCCCTGCACTTAAGGTGCATTCTGTCCCGATTCTGTATACACCTAATTAGTCCTGGTGTTATCCAAGGCTTGCGACATTGATTTCTTTTAGGGGTAAGAATTTCAAATCGTCGGCTAAGGTCGCAACCCACTTAACTCCCTCAGACCAAATTTTACAGGAGGCACAAAAAACTTCATAACTTTTTTATTTTTTCATAGCTTGTCGATATTTTTTTACCAATAGATAATATTTAAGACTAGTTATCAGATTTTATGACATTAATTATAAAACGTTTCGTCAAATCTATAAAATACGGAGTTACGAGTTTTGGATCGAAAAATAGAAAACACAATAAGGGAGTTATGAGCTTTGCTAAAAAAAATCTCTGTATCTTGAACTTTAATGTTATATTAGAAGTGTACAATAATGAACGTAATTACGCAAAAAGGATCCAATTCACTTACAGTCATTTTTGAGATATTGACATTTGAAGTTACCTTGACAATTGCGTTACGGTGGACGATAAAAACGACAGGTTTGTAAAAACTGTCTCCTCGGTGGGAACTAAATAAACCTCAGAAACTAACTAATCACACCCTTAACCTAATGGGCTCATGGCTGAGCGTCGTACTATGCTGCTGCATACTCCTGATGACGCTGAGGTATGTTGGCAGCTCAATAGACGGATTTTTATATCCCTGCGAAGTGCGACACGATATCCAAGACTTTAAACAAGTCGTATTGAAGACGCAAAAGAGCGGAATAAAGGCTCCAAAGCGTTTGCAATAGACTTGTATAATATTGGGCAAAGTCAGCTAAGAAAGCTAAAAACTGAGGACGGCCGGATGGTGGCTACAAAGTCTGAGGTTTTAAGGGAGATCGAGAGGTTCTATGGACAGCTATATACCTCGGTGTCAAAACCTGTCAATAACTTGGCTAAAGACCTAAGCTTGTCACTAAACTAAAGACATTCCGGGCATCAGTTGGGATGGCTTTGAAACAGCTTAAGAACAACAAAGCGCCGGGTGAAGACGGTATTACTTCTGAGCTCCTGAAAGCAGGTGGAAAACCCGTGCTGAAGTTGCTTCAGAAGCTTTTTAATTCCGTCTTGCTCGGGGGTGTCACGCCATAGGCATGGAACAGAAGACGTGTGGAAGAGCTCTTTTTCAAGAGAGGAGACAAAGAACGCTTGAAGAATTGGCCTATCTCGCTGTTGAGCCATGTATACAAGCTGTTCTCAAGGGTCATCACGAATCGTCTCGCACGCAGATTTGATGATTTCCAACCTACCAAACAAGCCGATAACCGAAACGGGTAGCATAGACCACAAACACAAGCTGCAGCAATTATACAGAAGACCGAGGAGAATAATTTTCCATTGTGCTTAGCGTTTTTGGACTATGAGAAGTCCTTTTGACTCGATCGAGACATAGGCAGTGTTACAGGCTCACTCTACTGTTAAAAATATAATTCCTAAAGCTTTCGAAGGGATGTGGCTAGTGGTCTTGAAAAAGCGAAGGTAGAGTGAGACCCCCGTAACCCCATACATATTTGGTTACGTCCCTGTATCGCAACGACTCAAAAGCCGACGAAGCTTTCACAGGAGGGTTGAACCAGTTTTCACTGATGATCCGTCCTTGGTAAGGATTAACAGATAGAAAGAAAAGCATCCCCTTCTTCTGTACCCACCCTGTGAAAGCCTTGCTCCAGACCATGATCTGCCGTGATCGACTTGGAAAGCGCTCAATAGACTGCGGACTCAGGTTGGCCGCTGCAGGGACAACCTGCAGCGTGGGGCCTTCTAAAAACGTTTGCGACTGCGGTGCCTCCTCTCAAACAATGGCCCACCTTTTGTGTTGCCCCGCGTGTCCTGTTATTTGCACAAAAGAAGAGTTGTTGCGCGCTGACCAAAAAGCTGATCGGGTCGCTGGATTCTGGGCCAACAAAATTTAGCCATCGACACGCAAAGAAGAAGAAGAATTCCTAAAGCAATAAAACCGGTTGAAAATATAGTTTTCTTAGCAAAAAAAATCAATTTTAGCCCTTTTTGAAAATATTCGTAAAGAAAAATCAGCGAATATTTGCAATCCCTAATCGTGAGCAGTACTGGGCGGGGGGACATACGTGGTTTGAGTTTACAAAAATGGCTGTCTTGGAGTTTCAAGCTTTTCTATTTTGCTTTTTAAATTGTAACGGCTTATTTTAAGTACTTAAAAGTTTTACTATTAGATGCGTTCAAATTTGCACTATCTAAAACTATAAAAATATATTTTGACGTCAAAATGGAGTTAAGAGGTTTGCGACCTTAGCCGACGAAATGTATGTTTTGCTATATAATGAGTGAGTAAATTTACCAAAGTCTCTGCAGCCCAGGTGGCATTATCGGAGTTTAGAATATTTTCAAAATTAGTATTTTTAATGTCACCGAGTACTGCTTCGTAGTTGATTTTAGTTTTGGTTGTTAAATGGTTTATTGTTGAGTTACAGATTATATTCAGACATGACAGGACTGCAGAATGATCAGTTAAGGGTGCTTTTAGAACAAGGGTTATTGCAGGTTTATTTGTCTTTAACATAGCGTGATCCAGGCAGTTGTTTTCTCGGGTAGGGTAAGTGTGGCCAGCTAGGATACCGTGCGAGCAAAGCAGATTTAAATATTCTGTTGAGTTACTATCTTTACTGTCAGGCTTAACATCGATATTTAAATCGCCAGTAATAATAATATTTGGGCAAGACTTAAATTGTGTTAATATTCTGTCTAAGGAATCTATAAAACCAGTAATATTTTTTGTCGATGGAGATCTATAGATCGCTATTATAACTGTATTAGTATTAACTTTTATGCAGAAAACTGTAGCATCGTTTATTACCGGTTCTTCAATAACGAAGTTCAATCCACTTTTGACGTAGAGTACAATGCCGTCGTTCTGATTTTTATTAATCTTGGTGTAAAATGTGTCGTAGTTTACTAAATTAGGATAAGAGTTTGTTTTAGAGTTCCATGATTCAGTTAAAATATACAGGTCACAGTCAACATTGATTCTAGCCAATAAGATCTTAAACGCATCGAAATTTCGATTAATGCTCCTTATGTTTTGGGTTAATATTTTAAGTGAATTTATGGAGTCGTTTTGAGCAATTATCGGTTTGCAAGTTTCTGGATCACACAAATAAGATTTACTTATAGCTATGTCATCAATCTCGTTTGTTGTTATAGAAATATTTGTATTGTTATCCAGACCTAATACAAAATAACCATGACCAATTCAGTGACCAGTTACAAGCAGAGTAACGCGTGTGCAAACAAATAGTATTGACAGGTGTATATAAAGTTAATACATGCAAATAAAAATATAAGATGTGTATTATAAGATAATAAGGCATATGTATAAAAATATAATGATAAGTAGCTATTATTAATCTGGTAGATCGAAAAAATGCATTTGCGCCTTTATCTAGAGTGTACTTGGCAGATAGTAATTGAGCGTTTTTCAAACAAAGTAGGATCGTTTCGTTTTTCACTTCAATGTGAGTCGAATTGTGGGTTTTCCTTATGAATATTTTCTCATGATATACTGTATCAGGTGAGAAACTACCAAACTTAGAGATAATCACAGCTTTTTTAGGTTCTATGAAACTTACTTTACAACTAAGCATGCACGCAATTAAGGCAATTAATATAAATATTAAGATAATATGAAAAGTAACAAAGGTAATATGATTTTCTAGTCACTTGCAATTTTGTAGGCGAGTCAGCTGGTTTTCATCCTTAACTTCTATATGAGGCATGTTGTCAGATTTCCGTAGGAAAACTCTTCCACTATTCGACCAGCAATATTTGTATCCTTCTTCCTGGGCATAGTTTCTTGCCAGATGGAATAATTTGCGGCCTTTGTTAGTTAGGGCTTCAGAGATGTATACAGGGGAAGATTGTCCAGGAAGGCCCAAGTGTGCAGAGTTTAATCGTTGGTGAGGATTTTTCTTGTTGAAATCCCTACTTTTATTCAGCACTTCTTGCTTTAGAGTAGTGCGTGTGAGTTCAGTAACTATAGTTGCTTTACCTGATTTTGTGTTCAATTGAAAAACATCCCTGATATCACTTTGCTGTACCTCAATATCAATTGTTTTGCAAACTTTTTGGACCATTTTACTCAGATCCTGTTTGGTTTCGGATTTTTTGGTTAAGGGAACGTTCCTTATTTCTATCGTGCTTGATTTTAAGTTTCTTTGTGTTTCTTCAATTTTCATTTCTAGGTTAGAAATATACAGCAGATGATCCTTTCTTTCTCGCTCCAAGATATCAATCTTTTCCTTCACTTCATCATATTTCCTCGACAGATATTCCATTGACTTCTCAATTTCTTCGTTTGATTTTTGGATTTTAGCGTTTTGTAATTTAATTTCAGCTACATCATTAACAATTTTGTTAAGAATTGCGGTTTGGTTATCTTTTAATTCATTAAGCATTATCCTCATCTCTTCTCTCATTGTTATTATGTGCTCCTCACAACTATCTCTGCGTCTCTTATTACGTTGGTTTAAGAACATGTCAGGAACTTTAAAGGACTCTGTATTTGTTAGGTCAGAGTCCGAGTGGGTTTCTTTATTTGGACTCCTTAAGGTTTTAGGCATTTTGAATTTTTTTTTTTTTTTTTTTTAACAAAGTGTAAGTTCGAAGTTTATGTAGTTAATTTTTTTTTTTTGTGGGTATTTTAAATATTGAGATTTGAGGTTTGCCGTGACACACTGTGCACTGTTACGATCGACACGTCTATTCACGAGCGCGGTCCGGACGGAAGGGGGATTTTCCCGGGTTGAGCAAAATTTGTGTCAGTTCTTCGAACATTGTACGGGTTTTTGATCACTAATCCACACTTGGCAAGCGTGGTGATTAAGCCAGTACCTATCATTGTGACGATGACATTTTTTTTATAGTAGGTCAGTTGGCAGACAGGCACGCAGCCCACCTGATGGTAAGCGGTCACTGCGGCCTATTCTATTAAGGGACACTTCATCTAGAAGCATCGCTCAATGTGCTGCCAGAGTGTAGGCTCATCTGATCTTCGAACCTTCGATTTCAAGTGTACTGGCTCCACGTTAATACTGCCGGAACACAGCCAAAGCTGTATGGCGGCAAATTTCACCTGTGGGGGTGGCAGCTAGCCAGTCGGACTCAGTCCGGGTTATTCCCAGTTGCCCCCACCGGCATCGCCCCCACTAGGCGCAACTGGGAATTCGTAAAAAAATATGTCCCAGTTGCCCCCAGTGCCTCCTTTAAAGGGGCAACTGGGAGCATAATTTTTAAATTTTAAAACGTCTCCCCCACTTGAGACGCCGTAAAGTATAACTAGATATTTTTTCCATAATATGTTGCTAGAAGTAAGTGATTGAAAGTTTGAAAGTCAAAACAAAACGGATTTTAATGATTAGGGGCCTTTGACCTAGGACATTAAATAGACCAATACATTAGGTACCTAATTACAAGTAAATAATCATATTTCCTTGCCTATTCTAGTAAATGATATAACATATCATAAAATACGTTTTTAAATTACAAATCGCAATAAAACATATTCAGTAAGTTTAATAAGATAACCTTTTGAACTAGTACAGTGATAATAAAGCGATTCTCGTTTTGTGAATGATAAATAATTATTATTATGTCCTAGTAAAGATGTTTACTAGCATATATCGTGTTTTAAGAGAAATAGGTACGTGACTTTCCAGTGTTAATAGGTAGTTACAAGTGGACGTATTAATCAACTTGTTGACATAAAAAATAGACATTATTCACGCAGCGCCGTTCAGCCCCAAAATAAGCATAGCTTGTACCTACATGGATCACATGGGTGCCAGACAACGGATAAGGATCACTTATATAATTTTTGTAAATACATTTTGGAATGAGCGACAAAATATGTCGTCAATTACTGCACCTGTGCGTAACGTTAGCAACGCATAATTTTGTCAGTGTGTGTGTCAGTCATCAGTTCATCACTGTCGCGTAACGCAACTCCAAAAGGTATCATCCTAATTCCTAATAGCATCTGAACCGGATAGTACAAATAATTGCACCGTGCAGGGATCGAACCAGCAAACTATGGTCTTGTTGTTTAAGTATCAAACTGTGATCTCGGAGACTGGGTTTGATTCCCGGGTCGAGCAAAATTTATATAGATTTTTTTCGAACACAGCTCAGGTTTTTGGTCACCAATCCGCACTTGGTATGCGTGGTGATTAAGTTGTACCCTTCATTTTAGCGATGACTTGATTCCAATTATGGTGGTAAAGGTTCCAAATATATTTTTTTTTATCAAATTGTTTTTTTGTTTCAGCATTAAGGCTACAGATGGATCTATCTTCCCTCCCTCTCTTCTGGAGAGCAGGGCACCATTGTACGTCTTCTACCCAAACTTGTGCAGAAGATTACCATTCATCTTCGAGCAAGAAGTAGAGGTAAGCTCTCCATGTAAAGGTGCTCCTTCGCCGGGAGCATTCGCGTGTAATGTAACGTTACAGACTCGAGCATTACAACAGTGAAGGAGGAGAACCGCGCGAACGCTCTTCGGTCAGGGAAGTAGTACTGTAATGTAATGCTCGGAAGACGAATCTATAATGTTACATTACACGCGAATGCTTCCGGTGAGGGAGCACCTTAATAGCAGAAAAATAAGTTTTTGTTTGTACTTCTTTCACGTTGCTACGGAGTACCAGGTCAACGTTATTTTTGGTATGATCATAGTTTAGAAAATTAGATTGTCAACATAATTTTTGGCATGATCATAGTTTAGGACATAGGCACTTTTCTCAGAGATATTACATTCCTTCGGGATAGCATCGTAAAGTCCACGTAGACGAAACCGCAGGTGGAAAACTAGTATTATAACTAAGTATTACACCCAATAAATATCAATCAATCAATAGCAAGGCTGGCACCGGCTCGTCCCAATCGGGTGTGAAGGGGAAACCGGGGGAGTTTAGTGGATAGTGGACGCTTAAGTCTCGAGCCCACACACGGCCGCGGGTCTAGCTAGCCTGCGGTTATGGTGCATAAACGCATTCTCCTCCGAAAAAAAAAAGTATTACACCCAGAGCTTTATTGGCTGTGGTCCCAGCAAGCCATTAAAGACTCTAAGACCAAATGACCCTACATTGTGGCAACACATTGAGCAACGCTTCCTGATGAAGTGTCCATCAATGGAATAGGCCGCAGTAGTCGCTTACTATCAGGTGGACTGCATGACTATATATCAAGTGATCTAGTGAAAAAAATATCAATAAAAATTGTCAATGTCACTTTTAACCTCGTCACAGATTTCATCACAAATTACTACGAACATACAATATCTTTTCTTTAAAATGTCATTGTTTCCACTAAACTTACTGAACCAGCTAACACTTCACTCTTTCCCACAGCTGGACGGTATCCCACTCCTCCGGTACCGTCTGCCAGAGACCGTCTTCGATGACCCCACTCACAATCCTGATAACCAGTGCTTCTGCGAGATCGATACCCCCACATGCCCCCCTAGGGGGGTCATCAACGTTACTGCTTGTACTATGGGTAAGAATAAAAACACATTTTTGACATTACATTTACTTAAACCACAGATAAAAAGTACAGAGCCCCATCGCATACAAATAAATGTTACCACATTTAGCGGGCAATATTTACGGGCTATATTAGTACCTCTTGTTAGCCACTAGATGTCATTTTCATTTAGACATTGCTAGCTAGCTATTATAGCAAGCGTCTGTGGTTTTAGATAAACTGTCAATAGATGGAGCTGTTGTCTAAGCCCGCTGTTAAAAATAAATAATTAACTATACTTAAACATTATGCCCACAGCCGTCTAGCCCGAAAACAAGTTAGCTTGTTATAGGGCTGCCAGACAACGAAAAACTTTTTACAGCGTGGAATTTTAATCGTTGTTTTCCCGCAGTGAAATGATTCTATCTTGGTAGTAAAATAGATTAATAATGTTTTTTTTTAGTCCAATCAAAAGTTTTACGATTATGATAGACGAAACTCGAACCAATAGAACTACTCGTAGCTGTGTCGCGGACGGTCACCGGCCGCGGTAATTGCCCTTCGCGTTTATAAAAAGATTATAATTTACTATTTACTAACATTTGGTTTCCATTTTCCAATCAATCTTTAAAAAAAATTAAAAAAAAAGTTAAGAAAAAAACATATTTAAAAAAAAAGTACAATTACTTGCATAAATCGATAGCTGTAGGTGAAACTTTCTGCTGCGGGAAAACAACGACTAAAAAAACACGCAGTTATAACATTTTATAGGTACATAGAAACACACAGACCGATACAAACAGACATGTTCATGAACATGAATGCACACAAATGTTTGTACGTGCAGGGATCGAAACCGTGACATCTTGGTGTAATAGCCGACTTCTTAAATGTACACTTGAAGTTATCTCTCTATGTAATGACCGCTCACCATTGCGTGCCTGTCTGCCAACTGAACCAAGATTAATATTTTTTTATGCCATAAAGTTTGCAATCAAGCATACGGCCCACCTGATGGTAAGCGGTTACCGTAGCCTATGAACGCCTGCAACACCAGGGGTATCACGTGCGCATTGCCGACCTGATAAAAACCTTTACACGCCCTTCTTGAAGGACCCCATACTATTGTCTCGTGGGAACACCTCCCCGGGGAGCTCATTCCACAACCTTAGCGTATGCGGCAGGAAGTTTCTCCCAAAACGCACAGTACGCGACCATTTTGGTTCTAGTGTGTGTGGATGAATTCCCCGCCGATATGGCGAGCGGTGCGATGGTAGAAATAATAATAGATTTCACTATTTTTGTCTTTAGGAGCACCAGCCTTAGTTTCTTTCCCCCACTTCAACCATGGAGACGAGAAGCTTCGCCATGACATCCTCGGTCTACATCCAGACAGCAGCATCCATGAGAACTACTTAGATATACATCCAACACTTGGCATCGCTCTAAGAGGGAAGTCAAGGTATGATAAACTTATGGTTTTTAATCATCAATATCATCATCATCATCATTTCACCCAAACGACGTCCACTGCTGGACATAGGCCTTCCCCAAGGATCTATAGGGGGGATTTGGGCCTACACCCACCACGCTGGCCCAGTGCGGATTGGTGGGGGACCGCTCCAGGGCCTCGTCTGTTAATATCAATGTCATCAACGCCATCACAATCATCATCAGCTCTATAGTCTGTCTATGAACTCCTCTATGGTCCATTGATCATGACTTCGGGTTTTGGGTTCAATTCCCGGGTCGGGAAATTTTTTTGTCGGAACTTTTAAACACAAGTTAGGTTTGTGAACATTAATCTGCATTAAGCGTGATTTAGCCATTAAATGTGGCTATGATTTGTTTTAAATTATGAAGGTATTTGCCCAGCAGTGGACCATTATATATAGGCTAATGTTGGTAAGAAATTCTTGAAGCCCTAAAAGCTAAAGGAAAAATTTGACACCATGACTCCAAAATTAATTTGAGGAACCAGTGACGAGTAAGACGCTCTTTAAAGCGACGGGTACGACAGTGGTCCTGGGTTGAACCCAGGACCCCGGAACGGACCGACTTTACCACGGTTTTGATTTTCTCTTCTATTTTTTTCAGCTTACAAATCAACATGCAAGTCAGAAAAGCGACTATATCTGCGCTAGGTTTCCTCGAACAAGGATTAATATTGCCTATAGCATGGATTGAAATGGTAAGAAAAAATATATTTATTTTAATATAATAAAATAATAAATAAAAAAACATACCTTATTTCACTCGAAATAAGTTAAATACCTATAATAATTATAATTACTAATTTTACCTTTTTATATCTCTTTCTGGCAGAGCTAGAATTTATTAGAGATGTTAACGGAGAGAATGAAGATAGAGACTTTTGCTATTGACCCTGCCCTATGCGCCATGGGTTGTGGGTTTGAATCCCACCCAGAACAAACATTTTAATAAAGAAGATTTGTGTCTGGATGTTTATTGTATTTAATTATTTTGTAGTGCCATCTTTGTTTGTGATCCTTATTTCAGAAGTGCTTATCCTATTTTTGGAGTCAGATCAATATGTATGTGATATTTTCCAATATTTATTTATTTTACTCTAAAAAATCTTAACAATATTCCATTTTTACCAACAGGCCGTCGACGACCTTCCGGAAAGCCTCCGCACGCTCATATACCACGGCACATTTTCCACAGCCGCCGCTCAATTAGGCCTAGCCGTGACCAGTGTCATGGCTCTTCTGGTCTCCGGAATATGCCTCCTCACCCTCCTAGTAGGCCGAAGAAATAAGCCGTGTGCAACTGTGAAAATACCTTTGAAGGCCGAACTGAACAATCAGACAATTAAATGATAAAGTGTAGAAAGGTTGAACTTGAAATTAAACTGAGACTGTGATTAGGCCAAAATTTAGGTTAAAAATGTAAAATTCGGTAGCAGGGAGTTAAAATGTTGCAATTACGGGTGTTTAAAAGTAGACGCCAGTTATGCGTCTAATGTAATTGGGACGCCACTTATGCGTCTTAAATAATTATGACGCCATTTATGCGTCTAATATAAACGTAATGCTACATATGCATCTAATATGAATAGGACGCCACTCGTGAGTCTTTCTAGACCACTGTCAATGTTTTGTTAAGAAAAACGCAAGTATACTTAAGATAAATACAATCAAACTACAAAGGACATTTTAAAAAAATAATTTCCAAATGATGACTTGATGATGTTTCTAATTGCTGTAGGTACCTTAGGTACCTTCAAAAGAAGCGCCAAGAAGCATTTTTCTAGTTGTCGTATCTTTGGTTGGTGCCAAAAGAATAATTATTTGCTAGATCAAAACAATTTAAATACAATAAGTAACTTGTTTCTTTTGATATAACGTGACTCGGTTTACTCCATAACAGCCCGGGTTACCTACTATGTTAAAGTAAAAAAGTTACTTTGTGGCGCCACTGCGGCGAATTTCGGAACTAATAATATTCCCCTAAACTTTACTACCTGTTTCAAATGCTATGAGGATAGGACCTTTTGGAGTTGCGTTACGCGAAAGTGATGAATTAAACACAGGTATAGACCGACAAACTTATCTGTTCCGGTGGCCAAAATTGGAACTACGTGAAATGCAATGCAAAAACGATATTTAATGACAGTTTTAAATCGACAGTAGCGAAGCCGTCACCGGAACAGATAAGTTTGTCGGACTATAAAAATTACCTGTAATGCGTTGCTATTGGTTGCTAACGTTACGGACAAACGTATATCGCTTAAATCCAAAACGTATTATCCTAATAGCATTTGAATCGGTACTCGATTCGAATTACTTTTAACTTTTTGATAGTTGTTCTTCTTATATCAAAAGAAACACATTGCAAAATCATAGGTTTAAGGTAGCGACTAGTAACAAAAAATAGCAACGAAAATATTAAATAGGTAGGTACTGAGAGACTGGAAGCTCTAAAGGTACAAATAATTAAGTATCTATCTCTTCATTTTATAAAGATGTGTGCTATATTAATATAGGTGAAGTTGTGCGTTTTACACCAGTGTAGGACACAGTTTAGAATTTATATTGAAACGAAAGATTGGCCAATCACAATAGCTTAAAAAACGTTTTTTACTCTACTGACTCCAAAGAGGATATACCGAATAGAGTTGCCGTGAACTGTTTTAATAAAAATAATTTAACATCAATTTCCAGTGGCATTGCGTAACTACCTCTCACTGGTTTCAGATAATATCTACAGAAAACACGATACGACAAGTCTACTTAGTACTCAGTGGGACCTCTTGTCGACCATTTTAAAAAACCCTAACAGTTAGAACAATGAACAAATAGTTATGTAATTAAATTAAAACTAATTTTAGATATATTTAAGATCGTCAAGTCATCGTTACACCAAGTTTAAGGTCTCTAATCGACAAATCCAAAATTGTTTAAACTGGGAATCGAACCAGTAATCATTTGACACATAAATCACTTGACCAAATAGTTTTGTGGATGATGATTAGAATAATTTAAGCATCATTGTAACGATGACTTGATTACAGTGATGGAGGCCTTTGCCCTGCAGTGGGACATTAATAGGCTGATTTTATTCTATATGCAGTGTCCTATGTAAGCGATAGCTGCGATGCCATGCGACTCAAATGCTATCAATATGCGATAATTTCACGAATTAAGCGGTATATTTTTGAGTAATAATTCCTAATATTTACATTGTAATGGAACTTAAGGCTAGTTTCCTCGCTTTCAGATACTTAAGTTGCTCTTAACAATGATGCTGTCTTCTTTTTTACAAAATTGTCAACAGCGACCGCATTATTTAAATAAATTGCAAGGAACTAATCTGTCACTGGAGGGTGAACTTAACTGGCCCTTTGGAGTGTTTTGAATCTATATTAAATATAAATATTTTTCTGTGTCAACGCTTAATTAATTGTTTAACCCTTTCCCCGCCACGCTTTTTTCCGAAAATGGTGCCCCACACGCCACGACCATTAAAAAAAAAAATCCAAAAAATTATTAGGTTATACTCAACTCATTCAGGCAAGTAAAAATACAATGTTTCTTGATCCTGTTTTTTTGTCTGTTAAATCAGACATTGGCGTGGTGGGCACGAAAATGGTTTGTCTGATATATCAGACATTGGCGTTGAAAGGGTTAAGAATTGACTTTCATTAAGGGTTATCTATTGACGACCTATTGGTGTTATATTGCTGTATTACATTTTAGACTTTAGTCGTGTTTTATCGCATTGCATAGCGTGGTATCGCGTCGCATCACATTTCTCGCTCACATAGGACAACGCTACGGTCAGTAAGACTTGTAATACCATTCCACTATATACAGGGTATTCTATCATTTTACAAATTATGTTTCCTTAAGTACCATTAAATATACAGGGTGATCATTTGTAAAAATAATGAATTTTTTTTTGATCCTGTAATTTCTGTAAATATTAAAAAATAATTGAATGTATGCGGAAAGGTTATGTTTGATAATAAATTAAATATTTTATAAAAATAAATTTTACTTTTTGTGATATAAAATGGTTTTATTCTATAGTGTTCCATGAAACCATTAGGGTCCCATGACACCACTTTCAGGCAAAAAAGAGCACCTTACTAAAACTGACGATTTATCAGTTCTTCTCGATAGATTTCAAATGCAATGTTACTGATAAAAAAAATGTTTAGAAGACAATTACGAATTGTTTGAAATAAAAAAAAAAACAGTAATGTTGAAATAAATTTATTCAAAAATAATAAAGAATACAAATTCCAATATTATGTACATACATACACGACCACTGTACTTAAGCTATAATACATTCAATATCAACAATAGTATTTGTAACTAAAGGTTCACTTTATTCCAAGTATATTTTCCTAGGCACCCTACCGTAAACCATACTAATATAATAAATGCGAAAGAAAATCTATCCGTCTGTCACTTTTCCATGCCTAAAGCACTGAACCAATTTCGATGAAATTTTGTACAGACATAGATATAGTTTTTTTTTTATTCTTTACAATACGAAAAATATATTTAATCTCAGAAAAAAAGTTACCCATATTTAAAGAAAGATTACATAATACCCCTAGCTCACTGGAATTTATCTTTAATTAATAAATTAATATCATCCGATTCAAATGCTATTAGGATAATACCTTTTGGAATTGAGCGACAAATGACGTCAACTGCGCCTGTCCGTAACGTTGGCAACGCATTATTTTGTCAGTGTGTGTGTCAGTCATCACTGTCGCGTAACGCAACTCCAAAAGGTATTAACCTAATAGCATTTGAACCAGATGGTACAGAATATTATAATATTTAACTTGTGATGATCATATTTTTAATACATATAATTTTGCATCATCGGACTTGCAAATAGAGCATAATTTTAATAAAAGTAAAGTACGATCGATGTCTCCCGCGCGTGATCACTTTTGGAAAAATATACCGTGCACGCGCATCGTGACTTCTTAGGAGCGGCGCTTGTAAACGTGAAAATACTGCACAGGATTTTAGCCTTAAGGGTGATCACGCGCGGGTGACCTCGATAGTACTTACTGGAAATAATTTTACTTATAGACTGGATTAATGATGTTTGTTAAAGACAATGGTCGTAGATTCAAATCCCGACCATGACAATCATATAAGTGTGAGGAACATTTGTTAAACCTTTGTCTTAAGGGGAGGTTGATGTGCTTTCGACTGCACATACAAATAAAACAAAATACCCAGATATACATCATTATTTTTTGTTTATACGAAAATTGAAACACGTGTCAAATATTTTCATTTAAGGAATCAGTATAAAAAAAATTAAAATAATATCTTGAAAACTCACGATGTTACAAGCTTTTTGTGCTGTCCCGTTGTCCTCGAGCGAACGTGGTCACAAACCGGCGCGTGCCGTGATAGGTGCGCAGTGACCTTGCGCCCTCGCATCCACGTGACAAGCTATGCGCGCGGCCGGCCGGCGCACAGTGAGATTGTTAGGGTTCCGTAGCCAAATGGCAAAAAACGGAACCCTAATAGATTCGTCATGTCTGTCTGTCTGTCCGTCCGTATTTTTAGTAGGGTCTACTTTATTTGAGATATTGTAAATATTATTCGGTCAAAATGTAACAAGGTATAAAAAGTATTGAAATCGATTCTATTACTGATTCTGAGCAAACAGTTTTCAGGTTTCGTATAAACAAAAAATAACCGTGTACAAGGCGAAACCCCATTTTGTGACAACATATAAAAGTTATATTCTTCGTAGCCTAAAATAATACTTAAAAAATAGGCGATAATAACAAATAATTATGATAACATCTTACAGAACTGAATTTTAGTCCAGATTCGAGTAAATTTAGCTTCAATACCTTTATTTAAGCTAGGTCAGTTGGCAGACAGACATGCAGCCCACCTGATGGTAAGCGGCCACTGCGGCCTATTCCATTGAGGGACACTTCACCAGGAAGCAACGCTCAATGTGCTGCCAGGCTGTAGGCTCATCTGATCTTCGAGCCTTTGATTTCAAGTGTACTGGCTCCCACATTAATATTGCCGGAACACAGCCGGAGCTGTTATGGCGGCAGATTTCACCTGTGGGTGTAGCTAGTCAGTCGGACTCTGAAAAAGTCTTATCAACAACCAATTCGGCGGGAATCGAACCCACGACCATGATGGCAGAAGATATGGTAAGGTAATGAATCAATTTGCAAATGATTTTACTAGATTATAATATTAAATGAACTCAAATCTGGACCAGATATTCAAAAACCTAGTATTTAAATAAAAATATCTGAGTTTCAACAATACAATAATAACAGCCAAGTGACTACATAATGTAAAGTACAGCATATTTATATCGCACTGCTGGGCGAAGGCCTCTATCCTTGATACCAAGTCATCGATTCGCTACAATGATCAATACTTAGAGCGTTTGTCCACCGCCTCCGTCACCGGGCCGCAGTGATGTGCCGAGTACGGTTTGACTCGAGTCACACTCGATTCCTGCTTTGTACTCGCTTACTCGAATACCAATTTATTTTGATTCGAGTACGCTGTACTCGATTCCGGTACTCGAGTCAGTAAGAATCGATTCGTACTCGCTAGCTCGATTCTATTTATGCGAGTCCAACTGACTGAATAAAGTGCAAAAACTGTGATACGGAATCACAGTTTTTGCATTAAAAGATTTCAAAAACACAACAAATTTGTTTAAGCACCTAAAAAATCTCATCATATTATTTACTTTACTCAGATTGACAATATTACGATCATCGATTCCGTCCGGACTCGAGTCAATATTCGAATACCTTACATAGAATTCGAGTACTGGGCTCGAATTCAGGGAATCGAGTCATGATTCGAATACCGTATAAGCTGACTCGAGTCGACTCGATCCACCAAAATAGCGACTCGGCACATCACTACCGGGCCGTCACCGAGCACAGAGTTTATTTCATACCAATTTCAAGATGAAGGCGCTCGGGTGACGGACGTGCGGTGGACAAACGGCTCTAGTAAATGTATGTACCGCTACCTCGGCGCCGACATCTCTTTCTCGGTGACGGTCTGGTGACGGCGGCGGTGGACAAACGCTCTAAATCACCACGCTTGCCAAATGCGCATTGGTGACAAACCAGGACAATTTTCGCAAAATCCAAATCGATTTTTTTCCGACCCGGGAATTGAACCCAGGACCTCGAGATCATAGCCAGTATACCACTTAATCATCGATGTGTTAACGTAACCAACAATTTTAAAAATTGATGAAAAAAGATCATTTAAATCATGATTGAATGTGAAGAAAATTTTATGAGCTAAAATTATCTATCTTTGGAAAAATAAAATATTTAGTTTTACATGTAAACTTAGGTATTAAATGCAAGACACAAGGCCAATTACACTACTGACAGATAGTTAGTAATAATTTAAATGTCAGATAACGTAGATATAGTTATCATTTTTTTTTTGTCAGTCCGTAATATCCCACTGCTGAGCAAAGGCCTTCCCCAACTTCCTCCAATTTTTTCTCTTCATGGCTACACTTTGCCAATCCCTACAGTGGCGGTCTGAATTATCCCGCCACCGTTTTCTGGGCCTGCCTCGCAAGAATGCTGCCATTCGGTAATTTTCTTAGCCCATCTATCCGGGTGCATCCGGCAATCATTATTATTATAATATTAAACTAATATTATAAAGAGGAAAGATTTGATTGTTTGTTTGTTTGTTTGAATTGAATAGGCTCCGAAACTACTGAACCGATTTGGATAATTCTTTCACTGTTGGATAGCTACACTATCCCCGGTGACCATAGGGTACTTTTGATCCCGGAAATGTGGGGGGAAGGGGGGGATATTTGAAAAAAGAAATAACGCGCGGGTGAAACCGCGGGCGGAAGGCTAGTATTATTATAAGCCTATTTCAAGACCTCCATCATTGCAATTAAGCTAACGTCACAAAGATACTGGCTTAATGTAACTCGAGCTGTGTTAAAAAAATCCGACACGAATTTTGCTCGGGAATTGAACCCAGGACTCCGTGGTACTCAAACCACTGCACCATCGAGGAGTCCTAGATGCTGTCTCTTTTATCAATTTAAAAAAAAATAAGACAGCATCGTCGTTATCTCTTAGATAAAATATCATCAACTTAAATGTCAGTGGTGAAACTGACACAGAACTGTCAGTCAATAAGGTTACCCTGTATATAAAAATAAATATTTTCATTACATTTAATCATATTTAAAATGAAAAACAATGACACATTCGTAATACAGTTTGTATTTACATTCAACACTAAATTGTCTTGAAATACTAGCAAATAAAATTAATATAACTTAGTATTTTTGGTGTCCTAAAGAAAGCCTAGATTTCGCAGACAGCTAAGGATGAAATACTAAATAATAATCAAAAATCGCAGGACATTAGTCATTACTCACACATTGCCATCTAGCCCCAAACTAAGCATAGCTTGTGCTATGGATCAGGGATGTATGGATATAAAATTTCGGATACGGATTGGATACGGATGCGGTTACGGATATGAAATTATTTCGGATTCGGTTACGGATATTAGATTTTTAAGGAATAGATGTGATGTTAAAATTTTGAATTTGTAATTTTTAGTTTGTAATATTTTAAAAAAGGCAAAACTGTTGAGTTTCTTGCGGCACTTCTTTCCTCAACAGGCCATTGACGTCGAAGTGCTGGTAGGGAAAAAAAAGATTGACGTGCAAAAGTATTTTTTAAAAATCTATTTGCAGAATAAATTATTTTATTTTATTTTATTTTATCAAAGGTAAAATTCCGTAACACAACACTTTCGTTTCAATTTGTTGAACTATTCTGGAAAAAAAACATAAGTAAACAAACGATGCGCGCGGCTTGTGTGTCGGCCACCGCTGGCCTATCAAAACAACTTGTCATAGCGTGTCTCAATTAGGTTCGGTTACGGACATTTTTTTATATCGGATATCCGATAGTTTCGGTTTCGGTTACGGAGCTCCCATAACATCCCTGCCATGGGTGCCAGACAACGAATAAACATTACTTATAAATAAAACGTATTTGCTCGTATTTCAAGATTTTATACTAAAGTTATATGACTTCACACATGTGAATATAAAGCAATAGTTATTTATATTAAAGTATAATAAGTATTAAAATATCTTTATCTTTCATCAAACAGGTGTTACCATATTATTTAGATCATCAAAAAGCATCATCATAGAAAATGTTACAATTTATAATATTATTTATTATTTAAGAAAGTTCGTGTTTTTGTTTCAATAGCCTACAATAGTACCAAGTTACCACCCACACCACAGGACCAAGTAGTAAGTACTAACCCACCCACCACACCATCTTAGTCCTCAACGTAGGATGATGCCTAACGCGTGATGATGCGCGTACCCGATGTACACTTTGGTGCGGTGCGGTATCTATTATAAGTATACAATTTAGAAATAGGTTAAAATACATTTCTTTTTGGTTTTCTGATTTCAATTGTACTGGTTGGTGTACATTAATATTGCCAGAACACAGCCAGAGCTGTTATGGCGGCAGATTTCACCTGTGGGGTAGCTAGCCAGTCGGACTCTGAAAAAGCCCTACCACCAACCAGACCCAAGGCAGATTATATTCTCATTTATTATAGTTCAAATTAATGTTAAATTCATCTCATCATCATCAGCCTATATACGTTCCCACTGCTTGGACAGGTCTTATCTCAATTGTGAGATAGTGTGGGCCATACTCCACCACGCTGGCCCAGTGCGGGTTGGTGGAGGGGTGCGTAATGCAAGTGACCAACCTTAATGTGAGATGTTATGAAGCCGCCAAATGGCCTCTGACTAGGTTTGACGACTAATATCTACATACAATTCATCTACAAACATAAAGTTATATGTTCTTTTTACACTCGACAAGATCGAATGTGAAATTTTAGTTTAGTTTTACAAAATCATTCGTAATTTTTAATACTCCAATTTTATTGGAAAAACCAAAATTATATCATTATTAATTTACGTTAAACTAAATAAAAGATCTTCATAGAATTCCTATTTATCCGATTTTTAAAATTCCTCTAGAGTTACACATAAAGTTATTTTTAAATTAATAAATATCACTGGGAATTTTACTGTAAGACTGGATTAAAAACGAGTGGGTTGGATTTAAATGTGATGTGTGTGTCACTGTGATGTGTGTGCGTGTGTGTTACTGTGATGTGTGTGCCTGTGTATTACTGTGATATGTGTGCGTTTGTGTTACTGTGACACTCTCTCTCTCTCTCTCTCTCTCTCTCTCTCTCTCTCTCTCTGTGTGTGTGTGTGTGTGTGTGTGTGTGTGTGTGTGTGTGTGTGTGTGTGTGTGTGTGTCTGTGCGTGTGTAACTGTGAATATGTGTGTCTTTCTCTGCGTGGGTGTGTAACTATGAATGTGTATGTGTCTCTGTGTGTGTGTATCTGTGACTGGATGTATGACTGTGTGTGTGTGACGAACATATTTTGTCCTTTATCAAAAAGTGTCTCCTGATTTTAAAGCTTTATTTCAAGTGTTTAAAGTATTCTTAAAAATCGGATAAATACAGCTGCTTATTACCAATCAATTCCATAATTCGGTCGCACCCTGCACTGCGGTATTAGTCTATCTGAAACGGAATAAAAATAATAATTTACAATATTTTTTCTATAAATAAATGAAAACATAGGCCTCCATTTGGAGATCCTTGGGGGAGGCCTATGTCCAGCAGTGGACGTCGTTTGGCTGAAATGATGATGATGAAATGAAAACCATTCGACTGTGCAAGTTTTTCTCATGATGTTTTTCCTCACCACCGAGCTAGTAGTACGCATATAGATGGTACAAACATTTATGTATATGAACTTGTCTGTTTGTATCGGTCTGGGTGTTTTTTTCTACATATAAATTTTTTGGTATACATATTATTATAATTAATGTTTATCCGTTGTCTGTCTGGCACTCATAGAACAAGCTACCGCCTACGTGCAACAGTGGCTAAACTGCTGAGATATAAAACCCGGAGGTCGTGGGTTCAATTCCCGACTCACAGTAAGCAACGCTACATAGTGAAGTGTTGTGCTATGGGTGCGAGACAACGGATAAACATTACTTACATACTTTTTTTTGTAAATACATACATATTATACATAGAAACACCCAGACCGATACAAACAGACATGTTCATGCAAACAAATGTTTGTGCCGTGCGGGGATCGAATCCGCGACCTCTGGTGTGTATAGCCGACTTCTCGACCATTACACCAAATTGCTCGTCTCTCATTATATTATGTTTTTATTAATTCTAAGTATCCATTTTTGAAAGATTTTAAGTGAACGCTGATTTGTAAAAAAAATACAAAATGGCGGACCAGTAGGAAGGCCAAAATCTTCAATGCCCCTTGTGATAACTTGAATTATACCCTAAAAAATAGTCAAGTACTAAATTCTAGATTACTTCTTACCTAGCTTTCTAGACCGTGGTGTTTACGCTTGATTCTAGCGTAAGGTCCAATGTCAGGGTCCATTACAAAATCGTATAGGACCCCCGACCAACTGTTGTGTTGAGGCAAATCATCGTAAAACTCCTTGGCTATCCTTCGCACCTGAAAAATAAATATTCAAAACTATTTAATATTTATTAAAAACATTATAGTTCCATACTAAATAGTGGGTTGGTGCAGTGAGGTGAGTCGGTGTAATGAGTTTGGCGCAATGAGTCGATTTAGTGCGGTGTCGCAGTGAGTTGACGCAATGGATACCTTTTTATTAGTTCTAGTGAATTTCTTCCAAAATTACCCAAGCTATGTTTAAGATGTTAATAAAGATGCTATTAGAAGACTAGATAATTAGATCTGATAGGTCTGTCGCGAATTGATTAGGATTAAAGAAATTAATGAGGTAGTTTACAAGAATGCATTTTTTATTATAAGGTATATTTGCGCTAGTCTATGTTGTATTTCGCGGAATGAGTTGGCGCGAATATTTTGCGTAATTAATTTAGCGTAACGAGTCGGCACAGTGTGTTAACACAGTGAGTTGGCGCAGTGATTTGACTCTATGAGTTGGTGCAGTGTGTTAACGCAGTGAGTCTGCCTACTGAGTCGGCGTAATGAGTTGGCACAGTGAGTAGACGCAGTGACCTTACCTCAGGCAACCTTCTACCAGGCACGGCGGGGAAATCGTGATGCTCATTATGGTAGCCCACGTTAAATGTGATCCAGTTTAGAGGTCCGTAGTAAGAGTAAGTTTCGAAACCTTTTTTGAACATGTAGTGCTCGGATATGAAATGTCCTGAAAGTAGAGAAAATATTAAAAAAAAAATTGTCTATACCAGGGATCAGGGGAAGTTTTTAAAGAGCGGCAATTTTATTTTTTGCTTAAAATATGTTTGATAAAATCGTTATATTTTCCTTTTAAATGCCAATGTCGAGTCGGTGCAAGTTTTTTTAAAATATTTTTTTAAAGTTGAAGCCTTAAGTTTCCAAAAAATATATAAAAAAAATATCTCATGATTAGTTCACTTTTGACCTGCATTCTCATGAGTTAATTGTTAGCTGGGGACCTCCTCTACATTCCCTTAAAAGGATCGGTACACATTACCAGTAACGCCCGGTTCACACATGGTCCGTTTTACTGTTCCGTTTTATCGTATGCGTTTTATTTTTATCGATGGCGTATGTAGTTGTATGAGCGACTTCACACATGGCACAGTATTCTGTATACAGTAATACATACGCCATCGACGAAAAAAGACGTACACGATAAACCGGAACAGTAAAACGGATCATGTGTAAACCGAGCGTACCCTGTATATTTGTTCTTTTAAAACGTGTGATACTATACTACTGGATATCTAAGTTAACTTACCAGCCACTGGATGGACGCCCATAGCCATCAGGGATCCGAAGATGAGATAACCCAACACCTTCCATCCTGGAAAAATAAGCACTGTTAAAATGGATACCTACTTAAAGTCTGGTACAGTGAACGATCTGGAATCATTCAGGAAGGAGGAATGAATACTTCAAGTATTAGTCTAGCTAGTACATTGAACGATCTGGAATCATTCCTGAAGGAGGACTTCTGGTTGCAGGGTGCCGCCTATTAAATATTTCAAGGCCGTTTAGTCTACCAACAGACTCCACGCGCCTCACGGCTATAATAAACAGTCTGATAGCCTGATTTCTCTTCGGTCGTGTCAGACACAATTTAATATCGTTGCAGACACAGTGTTATGAGAGTGAGGGAATAGGGAGTGCACCTGTGCTTGCGCACTCACTTGTGCACTATAATATATCCTGCGTAGTTGGCTGATCGTAAAAGATTGGCCGCCGTAGCCGAAAACTTGGCTATAGGACATTATTATTATTATACAGTTTTAATTGTTTTTATTTATATTTGATGTAGTTAGGTTTGTCTGTAAGGTATTTTTATTCGTATCTCTCCTGAAGTTATATATCACGGCACAGGCCGGTCCTTTTGGAAGGCATACGTGGGGATACAGATCAAACACGAAGTGACCTCTTAAAGGTACGATAATCTATTTTTAGATAAGTACATCAAATGGGTACAAAGAATAACAAAGTTTTACCACTTGCACGAGCTGTTCAGTCGTGTAACTTGCCATGGTGATTTGGCATGGGTGGCTGAATGATGGACGGAAGATTTGACAAATGTCACCGGGACAGAATGGCTGCCACGGGCCGCCAAAATCTACCCGTCCTTATTGAAAAACCCTTTACAATAAAGTGTGTGACGTATGAAGGTCACGTATCATGACGTCAACGAAAAGGGAAGATCTTCCTCCGAGCTAGGTGTCTGTGCTCGGGGACCGCGGCCCATCGACCGTCTTGGTGTGTTGTATATGTACTGCGTGTTTTTTTAGTCGTTGTTTTCCCGCAGCAGAATGCTTCACCTTCAGTAGTACTATCGATTTATGCAAGTAATTTTTTTTCGAATTTTTTTTGGGGTTTTTTTTAAACTTTTTATGAATATTTTTTCAAAACTTTAATGGGAAAATGGAAACCAAATGTGAGTTAATAGTAAATAATCATTTTTTTGATAAACGCGAAGGGCATTGACCCCCTCCGGTGACCGTCCGTGACGCAGACTATACTAATGGTTCGAGTTTCGTCTATCATAATCGTAAAACTTTTAATTTGACTAAAAAAATAACTTTATTTTACTACTAAGATAGAATCATTTTACTGCGGGAAAACAACGACTAAAATTCCACGCTGTATATGCTAGCCGAGAGAATAACTTTGCTAGCGCGAATCAGGATCGAATATCTGATTGGCTGTGTCAGTGACGTGCGAGTGTCGAGTCTCGAAGCCAATGTTTAAATAAATAAATAATAGATAAATAAATTTCTCACACAGCGCCATCTAGCCCCAAATTAAGCATTAGCTTGTGCTATGGGTGCCAGACAACGGAATAAACATTACTTATACAGTATGACAGAAAATGCGAGGGACATATTTAAACCCCAAATAGTTTATGCTCCCATATAACAAAATAAGTATAAATCAATAAAAACTCTGATAAATATCTGTCAATAACCTTAGTCAAAACCTGAAAATCCGCGTAACGTGCGGGCACTCTTCTCTTCACATTACATATTTCGTGCACTCGTTCAAGTACGACTCAAATTGTAATGGCGTACAATTTGATTTTCGGGGCGTAACCGGCCGCTCAGCACACGGGATTTTAGGTAGTTCAAGCATGCATAAAATTAGGATAATTATGAAAAAAAATTAAGGATATATTTTTTATAGCGAATTGGACTCTATATCGGCTTTTGAACACTCTCCTTAAATATGTCCCTCGGGTTACCTAACACGCTGTATACTTTTTTTTGTAAATACATACATATTATACATAGAAACACCCAGACCGGTACAAACAGACATGTTTATGCACACAAATGTTTGTACCGTGCGGGGATCGAACCCGCAACCTCTGGTGTAATAGCCGACTTCTCGACCATTACACCAAATGGCTCGTCTACACTGTACTCTGTACTCTACGTCTATACTACGCTCGTTTACACGTGCACTTTTCGCTGACTTGCAATCGTGCGTTGTTGTCGTCAGTCTGTCGTATGTAGCGCATTCCGATAGCCGCTACAAAGTGTAAATAAATAAATAGACTCACCAAACAACTTGACCACCACAGCATCAAAGAACAACTGTATGACCAGGTTGACCAGTTCCAACGGAGTGGGGGGCTTCGGTCGCACCACCAGTGGACGGAAGGAGTAGAACAGCGGTTGTAGGAAGAGCCAGACTAGCTTCCCCCCAGTGGTACAGAACAGCTTAGCTTCTATTAGAGTGGGGAGGTCTGTGTCGATGACTTCGTCTCCTTGATACTGGAAATAGTAAGAAAAGTTTAATAAATAAAAATATTATAACTCTTAAGCTATTGCATAGCTTTTATCGCGGGCTTTGAGCGCGGCGATCGAATCAAGAAATTCCATAACGAAAAAAATCCTAAGGAAAAAATCGGTTGTCTGTAAAGTCGGTTCACTGACGATAGTTGAACGTGACAACGTCATAAAAAAATACTGATGGAATGGTTGCATTTTTCAAAAGAATTTTTTTATTTTATTTAGCATTTGGTTATCATTGTCATTACCTCATATAAAAACCAATTTGTACATGATATCTAATATCCACGGCAAACGCAACGACAACGCAACGTGCGTTGCGGGCCTTATTTGGCGGCCATCTTAAATGGACGCCTCAGAACGAAGTAACGCCGCATGAGTCATGGTTTTTTCGTGCGTGCAGCCGGCCAGCTCCATCAAATTATATAAGACGTTGTCACGTCAAAAACCTGATACTCGCCTAACGTCGTTTCAGTTCGGCTGAAACCGAAGTCTGCCGCATAAGTTGATAAAAAATGCTTTACCGCGGCAGTCCCCGAGTGCCACAGGTATTTTCTTGGTTATTTCCGTAGTAGTCAGGCACTACTGCTTATTCCATTAAAGAATAGAATAGGGTAAGTTTTTTCCATTGAACTTTTGTTATGTCATGCATTTAGCCCATAAACTAAACAAAGCAGGTGGTAAGACTTCTTTAGGTTAAGTTCAGATGGTCGCGCGTTGACGCGCGTGCACGCGCGACAAGGAGTTCACATGACAAGCGTAAGCTCACGGCAGTCGGGCGCGATCATTCATCGAGAATGGAAGTGGACGAGGCAATCTGTTTGTGGATTTTGTATCGGAGGCTCAAAAAACGACGAAGACAAAGAACATACTGGGTACATCCGATTTTAAGAGATAGAACTAGGTACTTTAAGCTTATATTTTACTCTTTATCCAAAACTCAGAATACATGAAGAAAAGTTACTTTAATTACATCGAAATCCTCCTCCATTTTTCGCTGCTCCGTACGTCTGCACGCTAGAAGTCGCGCGAGTCAACTGAACACGTTGATACATGAACAAAGGAACTCAATACGCGCGCAAACGCGCGTACACGCGCGCATCAAGATACCGGCGATGGTGCAGCGACGATCGCGCGTAGCTGCGCGTAGACGCGCGTTCATGTGAACAGTCTGAAATATTTACTTAGAAATTCTTTACACGCGTAAGGATGTACGCGCGTCAACGCGCGACCATCTGAACTTAGCCTCAGTGTCCGAGTAGTTAGCTACCACTCCCACATGTGAAATTTGCCGCCAAAACAGCTCTGGCTTTGTTCCGGCAATATTAAGGCTAAGTTCAGATGGTCGCGCGTTGACGCGCGTGTACGCGCTACAAGGAGTTCACATGACAAGCGTAAGCTCACAGCAGTCGGGCGCAAGTCGGGCGCGATCATTCATCGAGAATGGAAGTGGACGAGGCAATTTGTTTGTGGATTTTGTATCGGAGGCTCAAAAAACGACGAAGACAAAGAAGATACTGGGTACATCCGATTTTAAGATTAATTCCGATAGAACTACCTTAAGCTTATATTTTACTCTTTATCCAAAACTCAGAAGACATGATGAAAAGTTTTTTAATTACTTCAGGATGTCGATAGCGACATTTGACAATTTAAGTCCCAAATAGCTGGTCTTTTTTCTATTTCATCAATGAATAAATCGACATCGAAATCCTCCTCCATTTTTTGGTGCTCCGTACGTCTGCACGCTAGAAGTCGCGCGAGTCAACTGAACAAAGGAACTCAATACGCGCGCAAACGCGCGTACACGCGCGCATCAAGATACCGGCGATGGTGCAGCGACGATCGCGCGTAGCTGCGCGTAGACGCGCGTTCATGTGAACAGTCTGATATATTTACTTAGGAATTCTTTACGCGCGTAAGGATGTACGCGCGTCAACGCGCGACCATCTGAATTTAGCCTAATGCGGGAGCCAGTACACTTGAAATAAAAGGTTCGAAGATCAGTTGAGCCTACAGTCTGGCAGCACATTGAACGACGCTTTCTGATGAAGTGTCTCTCCATGGAATCGGTGCCAACTGATGTATGTAGTATAAAAAAAGGTTTTTATGAAACACTTACCCTATGATGTTCCAAATGGTATTTCTTAAAGCTGATAGAAATAGGTATTCCGATAGGCAAATTGGCGAAGAAACCGAACAGTCTATTGTGTAGTGGTCTGTTGTGGCCGAAGGCTAGGTTGTGCGCGATTTCATGTATAGCTGAAATAAAAAACAGTATTTCATTGCCACTATAAATTAAAGAAAACCCTGATTGGTACTGGCCAATGCTATTGTAGAAGAGTTCCCTTAATATCTAGTTATACTTTACGTCGTCTCATGTAGGGGAGACGTTTCAAAATTTAAAAATTATACCTTCAGTTGCCCCTTCAAAGAAGGCACTGGGGGCAACTGGGACATTATTTTTTAAGAATTCCCAGTTGCCCCCAGTGGGGGCGATGCCGGTGGGGGCAACTGGGAATAAGCCCCCTTAAGTGCCCTCCCTCATTAGCTTGCATTGTGCGACATCACCGACCGCCGTATACTGTCAGATAATTATACCACTTTCCTTGTTCATACTTAAATAATAAATACGCGAATATTCGCATACATAACAAGTTTAGTATCTATTACCGACGCTAAGAAAAAATGTACTAAATATACTATTGTTACGACCATATTAGTACGGCCTTGTGAAGTTGTGACTTCACCGAACGACAAGATAATGAAAACAGTCGCATCACGAAATGGGCTAGTGCTCCAATACTATCGATAGAATTTATCGACGTCTGACACGACACCAAAACGCCCTGAAACTGAATTCTCTTTCAGTTTCAGGGCGTTTTGTCCCGGAGGGATCCAGGATATAGCAAGTCCAGATATTATATTGGAGCGACTGCCGTGAAACCTCCGTAACCCCGTAAGAAGTAACAAACATTACACCTAATCATTTGTTATTTATTACCTATATTAGAGGCGCTCGTGGCGCAGCTGTGACAGTGGTTTGTTAGAGATAACGAAAGTCAAGCTACCCACACCACGGTCGGTTAATGGATGGGTGACCGTTCTGACCACATTTAGTGACATTTATTTCGAGCGTCTCCGTGCTTCGGAAGGCACGTTAAGCTGTTGGTCCCGGCTGATATTTACTATATGTAGATATTAGTCGTCAAGCCTAGTCAGAGGCCATTTGGCGGCTTGATAACATCTGACATTAAGGTTGGTCACTTGCCTTACGCACCCCTCCACCAACCCGTACTAGACCAGCGTGGTGGAGTATGGCCCACACTATCTCACAATTGGGATAAGACCTGTGTCCCAGCAGTGGGAACGTATACCTATAGGCTGATGATGATGACCTATATTAATTTGTTTGTTCCGTGCTTCGGAAGGCACGTTAAGCCGTTGGTCCTGCGCCTGATCTCTCTTCGGTCATGTCAGGCTGCTGTCCCACCGCGTAATGAGAGTAAGGGAATAGGGAGTGCACCTGTGCTCACTCAATTCTGCGATGGCTGATCGTAAAAGATTGGCCGCCGTAGCCAAAAACTCGCCTAGGAGGATATTATTACATATTATATTAATTTGTATTAATACCTACTGCTAAAAAGAATACGGAAGTGTGACCGTCTTACAAAATTATGGGTTGACGAACATTTACCTATTTATTTTTCTTTTCATCGATATTAGAACTATCTATATAGAACAATCGATATTTCGCCAACACTACGCTTTGTTAGTTATTGATTGGCAGATGTTAACTTACGCGTTCATAAAGTTATATATATGGACAGTACTAAACATAGTTAATTTATTTACTAGCAGTATATTATCACGTCTATAAAAAAATCTGTCTGTTTGTAATGTTTACTTTTTTATAAATGCAAAGAGACGCTTCGTGGGTTACTCGGTTCAATTTCCAAGTCGGACAAATATATTCCGGATATTTCGAAAACCAGCTCTGATTTGTGATCACCAATCCACACTTGGCAAGCGTGGTGATTAAGCCAGTACCCATCATTATAGCGATGACTTGATTCCAAGGATGGATGCCTTTGCCCTGCAGTGGGACATTAATAGGCTGATTCTTTAAAGACAGTCTGAACTTAATTATTCAAAGTGGCTATAGGAACGATATCTTTTAATTACACTTGAAAAAGATAAAAGTTATCAAATAAGGTATTACGATTATGAATTTTGAGCCTTTGCATTAAAGGCTAAGTGACAATCGATTATGATAACATTGATAACACTTGAAAATGCAATCATGCTTCAACAAAATCTCATGCAAACCAATGATAAGATTATTTTACTGTTGCGTTTATATTTATAGAGAAAAATTATATGTTAGTTTTTAACCAACTTAAAATAACCACGCTTCCTGGTGAAGTGCCCCTCAATGTAATAGGCCGCAGTGTCCGCTTACCATCAGGTGGGGTTAGCGTTGCCAGGCGTCCGGATAAAGCCGGTCATAGGTAGGCATTTTGATTGCGTGTCCGGCCAAAATAAACGATGTCCGTCTTGTCCGGCTATTGTAGGCTTTTTACATTTCGCAAAAGTGTCCAGCTTTTCTACCCAAATGTCCGGCCAAACTGGCTGGTCTGTCCGGCTATGAGATTTGGCTATTAGGTTTAAGGTTTAAAAATAATTAAAGATACGAGACGACCAACCCTACCATCTTATCGCGATGAAGTGACTAATACTATGTTAATATTGGCTTAAGCGATAAGATAACCGACTTGAACACCTTTATAGAGCTATCATTAACTTGGTAGTATCAAGATTATCTGCCTCCGTTAATCAAAAGGTTCTATATAGGAAATAGCCGAGCAAGTGAGACACCTGATGGTACAGGGGGCCTAGACAAAGTAACATTTTGACAACGATAGCGAAATTCGCTAACTTCAAATTGTATGGATTTGACAGGTGCCTTAGAAAAGTCACGTGGTCAATCGATATTGAAAGTACGGGTTTTGACATTCGCTATCGCAAATTGAGCTATAACGAACGCCATAAATGCCGCTTGTCTATAGGGCCTCAGGTTTCGGCAAAGATCTCTAAATCGGGTGGAGATTGCGCAAAATACGAATTTAGAGAAGCTTTCTTGGTCATTCGCAAGTGCACATGCGCGAACTTTCCCCCACCACGTCGAGTCGTCGACCCAGCGTCAAGAAGTTTGCCTTCCGTCAATCTTTTTTTTCTTACCATTAAAAATATTTTCTGCCAAACTGCTCAGCTGTTGGTGTCCAAGCTTCTGAGCAGGAAAACTAAGATCAACATCTACAAGACAGTGATTAGACCTATTCTGATGTACGGATGCGAAGCTTGGACACTAACACTTAAGGAAGAACAGAAACTCTTGGTAGCGGAAAGAAAGATACTGCGCAAGATGTTCGGTCCCATGAGATCCTCTGATGGAAGCTGGAGAGTAAGGAAAAACGCCGAATTGCAACAACTTCTGGCTGACCCAGATATTATTGGAGAGACGAAAGGGCACAGGCTCCGATGGCTGGGTCACCTAGAGAGAATGGATGAAGATCGTGGTGTGTACAGAGCATACCTTGCCAAACCACAAGGCCGACGCCCGGTTGGCCGCCCTAGATACCGTTGGATAGACGGAGTCGAGTCAGATCTCCGTGAACTTCGGGCTGGGACTGGCGCCACACTGCTAAAGATCGGGAAAAGTGGCGTGCTCTCATTCTGGAGGCCAAGACACACTTCGGGTCGCTGAGCCATAGGAGTAAGTAAGTAAGTAAACTGCTCAGCAGTTTGTCGGTAGTAATACAATGGTCTGCAAGTCCAATCGCTCTACTTACCCAGCATCAAAGAGTGGTTGATGACCCCTCCAAAGCAGTAGGCCACCAGCAGCAGAACAGGCCAGGACATGTGCTGTACCACCGGCAGCATCAGGAGCTGCGTTACCACCATGGCCGTCACCACCCATTTGAACAGAGGATCGTAGCCGAACAGCTGTTTGATTTGAGGGTACTTTTCTGTAGACAAGAGAAGAAGATAAGTAACAGACTACAATGGGCCACTGCATAGGGCTTTAGTAAGATTTCTATACAAGTTATTATAGACATAACATCGGTTTATATTACTGTAATGTCTTACGCCCCTTTCACACGGCAGTGCAGGATCCCGTTTGTGTTTATAGGTATGCCGCGTGCAGGATGCTCGTGTGAACGATAGTGCATAAACACATTCGCCATCAAAACGAGATCCTGCAGAAAAAGGGATCTTGCACTGCCGTGTGAAAGGGGCGTTTTAATAGGCTACTATCAATTAGTATTCACTAAGTGAAAATGGACTAAGAAGCCCCCCGCTCTCGCTCTATGTAAGAAAAATAAGAAACGAATGACCCTGTAACATTCTAAATTGATAATTATGTTCCCCTGTCTAGGATTACGTATGTCAGAGGGCAGTCACTTCAATGAAAAAAACTGAACTCGCAAACCGTAAACATATGTCTGTTTTTATGTATTTATTTACCAAAAAAAGTATTATAAATAACTTATGTTTATCCGTTATCTGGCATCAATAATACAAGCTATGCTTAGTGGGCTGGAGCGCCTGTGTAAGGATTTTTTTTATACTAGAACAGTTGGCAGACAGGCATGCCGCCCACCTAATGGTGAGCGGCCACTGCGGCCTATTCCATTGATATACCTACACATAATATGAAATGCACCAATATAATGGCTGAAATGTAAAACATGCCAGCTATCACGTAGTACCAAGCATAGTCATTCCACTCGATTGTATGACGTAATATTCAATAGGCCATTATTAAGATAGGACGCCTTCTAGAACGAATAGTTCCTGAGTACTGACAGAATGAAGTAGGTACCAATGTACTTGATCAAATTGATAGAAGGAATGAATGATCGTTATAATTATTATGATAATGTTGGCAGACGAACCTTTGTATACTTACATAATGGTAGTACCTTGGGGTTTGAGTTCTAATCCCGGGTTGGGCAAAAGGAGGAGGGTTGTTATAAGACATTGCCAATTGAGCAAGGTCTCGTTCCAGTTGAATTATTTTTAATGGATTTGTAAAATAAAAATATTTTTTTATTTTTTATTTAGAGACATTTACGTAATAGAAAGAAATAACAAACAGAAAATGATTCATCTTTTTTGACAGAAGACCAATATAAAAGCACATAAACAGGTTTATGCAAAGCAATATTGTGCGTCAGAATGAATATGGTTCATGAAACCCTAGTGATGGTAATGCATTCACAGCGTACATCTAATGTTTCTAATTGATTGTCTTGTTAAAGCAAATGTACGAACGAGAAAACCACACCAGGATGCAAATAAAGTAGCTTATTTAACGTCTCACTTTAGAGCAAAGGGTAATTCCAATAAGAATAAAAAAATTAAACCAAGTCACGATCACAATAATGGGACTGAGCGTGGCGACAACGCTTGTCAAATGCGGAATCAAAATCAAGATATACTTTATCTACATCCATAACCTAATATGACTATTTTATAATCAGGATCGATGAGCATATGAGTATCTGTGGCTGCATCTTAATGTTTACATTTTAGTATCGATAACCGATACCTTAATTACGTTCAAATTTCGAACGTTTTATAGGTAGTCAGGATCGATGAACAAACGCCCTATATTTAGATATGAGTACCTATCTCTGGCTGCATCTTAATGTTTACATTTTAGTACAGGTAACCGATACCTTAATTACGTTTAAATTTCGAACGTCTTCTTAAAATGTATTTTATTCAAATTGACCTACAATGAATGAAGATAAAGTTATGTATGTGACTGTACATAATTAGGCATTAGAATACTCAAAAACCACATTCGTATTTTAATGACCCCTTATTATGCAACAGTCACATAAATAACTATTATTTACGTAGGGTTCAAAAAAGCACTTACTAGGTATAAATCGTCATACATTAATGTAACAGACTGACTCTACCACCGTATTCGGAATGTAGTTGTCTGTCGAGAAGAACCGGCAAGAAACTCGACAAAAACAAGAATACAATCTTTATTTGAATACTATTAGGTATTACTAAGTCATACAGTTTTTTGTTAGGTTAAAGTTTATCATTTGAAGACCATACTAGATCCCAAGGTAGCACGTTCACAAGTATGACGTTTAGTGTTGATCACAAACTCGAGTTGTGTTGTAAAAATACACAAATCCGACACAAATATGTATTAGTCGACCCGGGAATTGAACCCAATACCCCGACATCACAGATAATCAAACTGGTAACATATAAAAAAAAAATAACAGTGTTAAACCACCACCATTAACACCACCATTTGAAGAACGATTCTATCAACCAAAAGATAAACGTAAAAACAGCTATTAACGTAATAATTAGAGAGCACAAATTGCTATAACTCGCCTCATTATTATTCCTAACAATGTTAAGAGGGCCTGATTGTTTCATAAACACTTCACTCATGGGCGTACCGAGGGGGGGGCAGGGGGGGGCTGCTGCCCCCCCCTGGAAGTCTCGCAGAACTTGTATGAACTTGCCTAATTACTACTAATCAAAGTGTAAAAGGTGCCTTATGCTCCAACTTTTAAATTTTGTTTGCTCAGTGTACCTTACCTACCTACATATAAAACTGGACTTGTAAACAGTATGGTCGATTATTTCACGGAAGACCTTATAAACCGTTTTGCAGAAGATCTTCGAAATTACTTTTGATGTAGAAGCAATTTAAATAAAATAAAAATGCATGCATCTAAGATCCGAACTAAGGTCGAACTTCCGCGAGTTGATAATAGAATGAAACTTATTTTATCATGAATTTAGCATATAAGAAAACATATTAAAAATGGTTTGCCTAAAAAAATCCTGGACAGAGTATGTTTAATTGTCTTTTAAATTATTTTTTTTAACAAAATCCCATTTTTTTGCAGACAACCATATATCAACGTGTTCATTACTTAATAAAACAGCGCTTATGATGATATTAAAAAAAATCTATTATCCAATTAGGTGAAATTAACTGGTATCGACACATACGTGTTTATACCTGACAACCCAGTAGTCCCCCCACGTAAATAATAGAAAACCCAACGGCTGCACATTCTGTACGTTTTGTACGTTAAGTCAGGACATAATTTTCTTATTATCTTGTTATTGCAAAATTTTGTTTAAAATCATTAAAAAAAAAATAGGTCGGTCCAGAATTTTTTAGGCAACCCATTTTTAATATGTTTTTTATTATGCTAAATTCATAATAAAATAAGTATCATTCTATTATCAACTCGCGGAAATTCGACCTTAATTCGGATCTTCTACTATTAATTTTATTTTTTAACTATGCACGCGTTTAGTTCGGTTCTCTGGGTTTGTTGTTACTACTGATTTTTAATCATTTATTTTTAAATAAAACATTCAACGTATTTCGCGTTTCGACATCTTTTCTTACGAATAATTTTTCACTCTATCTGATAGTGTAATATTTTGTTTTTATCTACGAGTATGTTTATTATTTTGAGACTTTTGAGCGCTTAATTCAGCATGTCTAAGGAACAATTACGTACGACTTTTTATTTTAACTTCAAATTGGAAAAATCCGCTGCCAAGAGTCCAAGACAGCTCGCCATATAAACCAAGTGTGGGGCGATATAGCGTTGAAAAAAGCACCGTTCAACAATGAAGTTTCGTTTCGGAGGTATCAGCGTTAAAAATGCACTTAGTGGTCGACCTAGAGTACTTCAGGAAGACGAATTGAGGACCCTGGCGGAAGCTGACCCATCGCAAACAGCTCGGGGGATTGCACAAGAACTATAAGTCAGTCACCATGCAGTCTTAGATGGTTCAAAACGCGTTGGAAAGGTGAAAAACCTCAGAATGTGTTGCCCCGCAATTTGAACAATCGACAATTTCAGGCACAGAAATTATCAGGTTGAGGTGTGTTTTTCTTTGATTCTGTGAAATCAAAACGACCTTTTTTATATTTTTTGGATCAAATTGACCATTGATTGAATAAAATTCGATGAAAAATGGATTATATTCGATAACCGGAAACGTTCATGACAGTGGTTATACGCCGACAAGCCTCCCAGACACTTTCCAAAAGCAAAATCCCACCAAAAACGACTTTGGTCAGAAAACCACCGCAACTTGCATCAAAAGCAGCCGGCACTGGTCAACAGAAGACATCTGATCTTCATCATCATCATTATAAGCCCCTAACAGTGCACTGCTGGACATAGGCCTCTCCAAATGCTCGCCATTCTGATCGATCTTCGGCCACTCCCATCCAGCCATCTTGCGCAGATCATCGCTCCACCTGGCCTGAGGGCGTCCTACACTACGTTTACCGAGACGCAGTCTCCACTCTAAAACCCGTTTACCCCAATGGTTATCGGTTTTACGGCTGATATGGCCAGCCCACTGCCACCTTAGCTGGCTAATCCGACGAGCTATGTCGGTGACTTTGGTTCTCTGCCGGATCACCTCATTTCGGATACGATCCCGCAGAGAAACGCCGAGCATAGCTCTTTCCATAGCCCGCTGGGCGACGTAAGTGTCCACTTTACGGCTCCGTATGTCATGACGGGTAGTTCGCACTGATTGAAGACTTTTGTCTTTAGGCATTGTGGAATCGGCGATGGAAAGACTCGACGTAGTTTTCCAAACGCTGCCCAACCCAACTGAATTCTGATCCTGCTCCACGACAACGCGGACGGGCGTTGTCGTCATATTTCACAAATCACCATCCGAAAATTGTGTTTGTGTATGACAAAAAGGACGCGGACAACGCGCTCCCCCCCCCCCCCCCCCGTTTTTCAAAGGGACTTGCCCCCCCCCTAGACCAGAAGCTGGGTACGCCCATGACTTCACTTGTGTACCAAGATGTTTATAGATAGCATTGAGGCTAAACGTACGGTACGATCAGCGTTGCTAGGATGTAACTTTTGTAACAATTCAATAATCATGTTACTATGTTTGATTACAATACATGTGATACATACATGTAATCATGTACTTTTGAGACATGAGGGGGTCATGCTTTAATTGAAGAAAACGGTGTAGAATCAGTGTTTCTTTTGGGAGATTTTAACGCCCACCCAGGGACTTTGTTTTACAACGAACTATCTAATATGTGTGCTGACAATTCTTGGATCTGTGCGGACGTAAGTCTACTAAACTCAACTTTAGATACTTATACATTTATAAGTGAAGCTCATGGTAGTTTGAGATGGTTAGATCATTGTCTTGTCACGGAATCGGCTTGGCAATGTGTCAAGAGTGCAAGAGTAATGTATGACGTTTACTGGTCCGACCATTTTCCATTATCGATTGACTGTAATTTAAATGAAATTAGATGTAAGGTATATAGTAATTTAATTCCTGTCCCTGATACCATAAAATGGGGAGAAAGGTCTGAGGAACAGGTGAAAGCATATAACAAGCTATGTCATAAAAGACTTAAAGATATTGATTTTCCTGTTGAATTACAGAGCTGTTGTCATAATCGCTGTTATATTGTTGAACATAAAATATGTATTGATAACCTTTATAGAAACTTAATATCTGTACTAGCCTGTTCTGCTTCTGAAACCCATATTGCTAAGAGTAAAGGTCGTTCCAGAGGAATCCAGGGGTGGAATAAGCATGTGGGTGCCGCACATAGGGAGGCCAGGTCCAAGTTCCTTGTGTGGGTTCAACATGGGAAACCAAATACTGGGTCTTTGTATGAGGAAATGGTGTACAGCCGAAAAGTCTTCAAGGGAAAATTGAAATGGTGTCAAAATCACCAGGAGCAGATCAAAATGGATGCTCTAGCTACACACCATAAAGAGCGGGACTTTGGAAGATTTTGGAAGTCAACAAACAAGTTGAATTCGAGACCTGGCCTCCCTGCGTGTGTTGACGGTGTTAGTGATCCAAAGGCCATTGCGAACTTATTTAAAAATCATTTTTCTGTAAAATCGCCTTTGGATTCAAAACAACCTAACATGGTCGCTCCTGAGACGCGTCGTGACTCTGTGAGCTTAACAGTAACTAGCAGAATGGTAGAGAAGATCATTAAATCAATGACACGAGGAAAATCACCGGGACACGACAGTCTCAGCATCGAGCATCTGCGAAATGCGGGGCCTCACGTCTTTAGGATACTGGCTCTGTTATTTAATATTTGTTTGGTTCATTCATATCTGCCGAGGGAGCTAATGGAGACAATAGTGGTTCCAATTGTCAAAAACAGAACCGGTGACGTGTCAGCTAGATCGAACTACAGGCCTATTTCCTTGGCAACTGTGGTGGCCAAGGTGTTTGATGGTGTGCTTGATTCTCAGCTTAGTAAATACGTGAATATTCACGACTTACAATTTGGCTTTAGGCCTGGCCTATCAACGGAAAGCGCTATTCTGGCACTCAAGCATACCATCCGATATTACACTGACAGGAAAACACCAGTGTATGCCTGTTTTTTAGACTTGTCCAAGGCGTTCGATCTAGTTGATTACGATGTACTCTGGGAAAAACTGAGACTGATGGGATTACCTGCTGATCTCCTTTCTATGTTCAAGTACTGGTATGGGAATCAGATAAATCGTGTGAGATGGACTGATGTCTATTCGGATGAGTACAAGAGTGAATGTGGGGTCAGACAGGGTGGGCTGTCCTCGCCTAGAATTTTTAATTTATATGTGAATGCGCTGATCGAGGAGCTCAGTGGTACTCGTGTCGGCTGTCACGTTGGAGGCATATGCGTCAACAATATAAGCTATGCAGACGATATGGTGCTGCTGGCACCCTCGATAAGCGCACTTAGAAGACTCTTGAGTATCTGTGAGATGTATGCAGCGGCTCATGGTCTGATTTACAATACAAACAAGAGTGTGTACATGGTATTCAGGGCAGGCAGTAAATGCCCAGATGTTGTGCCTCCCATCATGCTGTATGGGTCCCCACTTTGTAGAGTGACATCTTTCAAATATCTGGGTCATATTGTCACTGACACACTAAAAGATGACGCAGATATTGAAAGAGAGCGAAGGTCGTTGTCGAAAAGGGCTAATATGTTGGCCCGCAGGTTTGCTCGATGTTCTGACACTGTCAAAATAACACTCTTTCGGGCATATTGTACATCGTTTTACTCGAGCAGCCTGTGGGTTAACTTTACCCAAAAGTCGTACAGCGGCCTTCGCGTTCAATATAATAATGCGTTCAGGGCACTGCTGCGGCTGCCGCGATGGTGTAGTGCATCGGGCATGTTCGCGGATGCGCAGGTCGACAGTTTCCCGACAATACTGCGCAAAAAAGCAGGTTCATTGCTCAGGCGGGTTCGCGACAGCCGCAATAGTGTTTTGGATGCCATAGCCAATCGTGGGGACTGTCCACTGATTGGTAAACTTATTGTTAGAATTAAGTCACTTGTAACCTACTTTAATTTTTGAATTGTACTAACATAGGATATAAGCTCTTGTAACTAACACTCTGGATCTTGTTGTCTGATTAATAAATGTATTATTATTATTATTATTAAAAGTTTTGACCCTCTCATGTTACCTATACAACGCGTTTTAAAATGTGACTTTTACGTTACTTTTTCGATAAAGCCCCCCAGCAAACAGCTTGACGAGCCATTTGGTGTAATAGTCGAGAAGTCGGCTATTACCGGTCTGAATATTTCATGTATAGTAATATGTGTATATTAAAAAAAATATAATGTTCTGTTGTCTAGCATTAGTACAAGCTTTGTTTAGTTTAGGTCTGGATGAAGATGTTTTTTTATACGTCAGAGGCGGCAAACGAGCTCGCGGGTCGTCTGATGGTAAGCAATCACCGCCGCCCATGGACATCTGCAACACCAGAGGGATCGCTGATGCGTTGCCGGCCTATGGGGGTATGGGGGGTGTTTGCCTCCGGCACTCTCACAAACCAGACGAAACACAATAGTAGTCACTATTATTTCACGCTGGTGTTATGTGAGAGGGTGGTACTTCACCGGACGAGCTGGCCCATTCGTACTGTAAAACAGCATGGCTCTACACTACTACAAAAATATGTGTGTATATGTGTGTCATGCTCATGTGTGTGATGTGTGACTAATGTCACTAAAATGGAACCGGTAATCTATCAAATTTCAAGAAGCTCATACTGTTTACATTTGCGTAAACAATCTAGGCGTTTCCATAATATGGTTGGCACAGCCGCGTCCACGATAATCCTTATCAAATTCAAAATCTCACGTAGACATTGCATCAAGAAAGTAATCGGTGAGTAAGCAGTTAATCTTTTTTTATTGGTATTTTTTATCTGTAATTTCCTGGCATTGGAAGATAGGTCGGCGACGAAAACCATATTGCGTTATCTATCTATTACTAAATCTGATTGTCTCTATGTCGAAATCGCTGTAGGTCGCTGTTTTAAACGTCTACGCAGGGGGTCCCGAGTTCAAATCCTGGATCGGGCCGAAAATTTGTTTTTGTGTTTTTCTTTCCGGAAAATATTTAATTTACTGTCGGAGGATGTTGGCGGTGTAAAATACCGTCGTTCATCGAAAAGTTAATTTTAAGTCTTTCGCCTGAACTCTTCGGTCGTGTCATACTGCTGTCCCACCGTGCTATAAAGGTGAGGAAATCGGGAGTGCATCTGTCCTTGCGCACTAACTGCACCATTACAAATTTTGGTGGTAGGACTTTTTCAGAGTCTGACTGGCTAGCTACCAACACAGGTGAAATCTGCTGGCTGAGTTGCAGCCAAATAAATGTGGAAGCCAGTTGGAGCCAGTACACTTGAAATCAAAGGCCCGAAGATCAGATGAGTCTACAGTGTGACAGCACATTAAGAGACCGTTTCTGGTGTAAGTATCCGTCAATAGAAGAGGCCGCAGTGGCCGCTTACTATCTTATGGGCTGTGTGCTGTCTGCCAGCTAACATTAAAAAATATATTTGTACTAGGTACATCCTGCGTAATCATTTAAATCGACGACGACAGTATTATTAGGAAAATAAGGTGAAAAGACTTCTTCAAATATCACGTGTGTCACGTGAATTGATTATCTCATAGATTAAAAAATCATCTTTATTACTATTTATTAATAAAAGGGAAAAAATGACTCAGACAAACGACCTTGCCATTATCATTTTTTAACTGCATGTTTCGATTACTTCACAGCTTTAGGTATGGTGACAATTAAATTAACCTTTTGAACGCCAAGCTACGAACTCACTGGTATCGTGTCCTGCATGGATGGCGCGCCCGCCAAAGCTCGGATATTCTTTATTGCAGGGCTTTGAATACCGGTAAAATTCAGGTATCGTTACCTTCATTCTACGAAATTAACGTTATAAAGAAGGTAACGTTATGCGAGATAACGATACTTGGGTGGCGTTTTACCGGTAAATTGATATAACGTTATTCTGTGATTTAACGGTAAATGATAATGTTACCATCAGTTTGTGCTTTATAACGTTACCAAATCGATACCTTAAGTATCGTATCAGAAAATATAATGGTAAGTATGTATAGTGTTTTGGTATTCTTGTTTTTTTAGTCATTAATGGGCAAAACAGCTGTCTTAATTTTAAATGTTATTTTTGATTAACGGAAATGGAAAATTTTACAATAATAGGAAGTAATACTACTTTTTTACTTGTAAAATATGTGGAGATGTGCGTTATTAAAAGTCAAGACAGTAAATTATTATTTTATAAGCACATGGCTGCATGAGTTGGCAACAAGTGCATCAAGTAACGTTAAAAGTATCGATACTTTTAACGTTATTAAATAACGTTACTAAATCGTTTCCATACCTAATTACCGCTACCCGTGTTACCGTTAATAAGGTAACTTTATCAAAATAACGTTATGTAACGATACTTTTAGTGTGAATTTGGTAACGTTATAAAGCCCTGCTTTATTGTCAAATGTAACGAAAAAATACCAGTAATCGTTTTAAACATATTTATTTCATTTACGACTTTGGCGTCCATAAGGTTTAAAGGTTAAAAGAATAAAATATACAAAGGCCTATGTAAGTTATCCTACATAATATAATATTATTTATAAATGCAATAGTTTCCAACAAGATGTGCGTTAGTTCACAAACTGACCGGCGGCGAGTCAAAGGTCCAAATTCTAAAATGGACCTACTCAAAAGGATATCTCGGAAAGACCCTTAACTTAAAACTGTTGCTGCCATGTCTTCTATGTATTAAAATCATTACGTAAAAAAAACGCTCATGAGGAAACCTTCACAGTCGAATGGCTGTGTAGCCATGATCCAATTGGTCTAGTTACTCTATCAAGGGTTACGGCGGCGTTCACATTGCAGTCGCTCCAAATGTAATAACTGGACTTGATAAATCATGAAACATGGTGGCGTTCCCTGATTATAAAGAACATCAGGACAAAACGCTCGGGGAAAGAAGAAGAGTCATTCTCAACTTAATTGCTTTGTAATTAACAATAACTATTTAATTGACAACATAATTTGATGTAACGGTTAAGAAGTCTTCTGCAGTCCGGTACAACCCAAGATTTGAACCCGGGACTTCTGGTGAGGTGGGAGATTTAGAGTGCGACATATTAGCAACTGCGCCATGGTGGATAGCTATATGACACCAAATTTTAGAGTTTTAATCCCCGCATAGTCTCTACTAACTTATAAGGTGTAGTTTAATGGAACTGCACCCAACCCATGTAATCCCAGAAAACATCTGATTATGGCTAAATAGCTGATTGCAGATACACTTAAAAAGAAAAAAATTCCTGCATGATACAGAGATTTGTGTGAAAGAACCATGACTGAACTGTTTGTATTGGTCTAGGTCCTATTTTCTACATTATAATGAAATGGAATGAAATGAAATGAAATCATGAAATGAAATGAAATGAAAATGAAATGAAATCATTTATTCTGCAAATAGATTTTTAAAAAATACTTTCGCACACAATGACGTTCAATTAAAAAACTAGACTCACAATCACGCTCAAATATTGTCCGAAGCAAAAGTCTGCCCACCCGACTATTGGGCAGAGTTTTCGTTTAGTTGTATACAATTCACATTAAACACTAAATGCCACGAGATAAGGTGTTAATTTGAACGAATGTGTTAATGTCATCAGTGTCAAAGCCGCTCGGACGTTTTTTGAGGAATTTTTCTTAGAGATTGGGTGTCTAGTTTTATATTGAACGTCATTGTTCGCACATCAATCTTTTTTTCCCTACCAGCACTTCGACGTCAATGGCCTGTTGATACCTATAACAATAGGTACCTATAACAAAATAATGTTCATCCGAAGACTGGCACCCATAATACGTGCTATGCATAATTAACCCTTTCCATGCGGCCAGCAATATTATGTTTAATTAAAAACCGTTTACAATATGGTGGGCCTATTATTTTGTTAAAATAAATCCTTGTTTTCAAATGATTAGACAAAATTGACACATTTATGCGGTAATTGATATGATATTGTCCAGTTATGTAAGAAATATTATATTTTATTTAATAAAAAATTTAACATTTTAATAATAAGATTATCTGGTATAGTTTCCTCACTTTGCTGAATGTAAGGGAAATTACTAAAAATATAAATGTTTTGATTTTTCAAAGAAAGGTTGATGTAACTGAACACAATATTATTTCTAAATATTAGGGGAATATTCCCAAATACTTTACACACTTAGAATAAATACAAATCAATATAGTCTGAGCATGTCTTTTGAAGCTTTCATTAGTGTCATTACAACAATTGCTGAACCACTTGTAGTGTCATATGTTAAAGCGAGCCAATTGTGCCTTACAAAAAAAAATGTGTATGTGTGTTGTGTAAGCTTGTAATCATCACATCAGTGCGAATCCGTTTATGCTTCACTTTTGACAAAGAGCTTATATAGCGACATTAGAACCATAGTGATCCAAGTCACATTTTCAATTTTTTTGTGAAAATGAGGGAAACGCGTTTGGACTTGTTCCTGAAATTGTCCTATTCCAGTGACAGATATGAGTTTCCTTATGAAAATTGCTATAATAACTGGATCAGTGTGGCATGAAAAATATGTCTTTTTTTGGGATGTTTATAACAAAATATCGATTTTGACAAAAATGACACTGGGGACTATCCTTCTATAAGTTATTTAACTAATATTACACATCAATTGCTAGTCATACTCAATATTCACCTAAGCAAAAATATTGAAACCAACACCCATTGTTAGTAATAATATCTACTATGATTCATTCTAAATATTTCACATCGGCACAAAACATCAGCCATGAAATACTGCCCAAAATAACAATGTTTACTAAAGGAAACCATTAGTATTTGAAGCCGCACCCAACATGTAACTGAATGTTTACATTTACTGAAGCAGGTATGCCCATGTATTTGTTATTTAATTATTTACTACAAATTAAATTTTAATGTTTTACTGATAAACCTGAAATTCCTATTGGAAATTGGAAGACATTTTGGAAAACATTTTTTTTAGTGTAATAAAGTATGAGCAAGGAAAATGGAAATACAGAAAATAAAAATATAATTTTAAAATTAGAAAGTCTGATTAGCAACAGAATTGGTTAAACATACAGCCAAAGTTAGGCTACCATAACATATAAATTGATTTAGTACACAACACAATCCGCAAGTGAAACTATAAAACCAGGTCTATTTGAAGTGACGTAATAACATACCCAATATGATTTTCCGGCGGCTAGCATGCGGCTCCTCCGTGTAAACCCACTCGAAATCATTTCGAGACACTCGGGCACCCATTTTTAATGCACTTTTAAAACTCAATGATCATAACAGTTGTTCTGTTCAATATATCTATTTTAATGTTTAATGTATAGTAAAAGTCTCTCTTGGTAAATTAACCGGCCAAAACAGTCGGGGACCGTAAAATAAATTAGATTTTAAGGCGTATTTCAGCGTCTGCTGCTCACGTATCGTTTGACTACACGTCAAAGTCAAACTGACTGACTGACGACAGTCACTGACGTTCACAGAAACGTTTTTTTATAGACCGACAAACTTATCTGTTCCGGTGGCGGCGTCGCTACTGTCTATTTAGAACTGTCATTAAATATCGTTTTAATGGAATGCATTTCACGTAGTTCCAATTTTGGCCACCAGAACAGATAAGTTTGTCTAATTGTAGATGATCTCTGCGACAGCTGTCATCGATTTGACAGCTGTTAAATTTTACAATTTTTGACTGACAAATGTATGAAGAGAAATAACGTTCATGCATGACTGTAGGTTCCCGCCCACTTAGAGATGTTCATTGCTATTATCATTCGCTTACATTACACGTAATAATCGATTATGAAATTGTAAAACATCGGAAAATTTTCTTTTTGTTTATCTCTTTAAACGTACAATTTTAAAATCAAAAACCAATTTAATTTAATTAGAAGTATGTACATAAGTCGGTTTGGATAAAACAATTTGAATATAATTGAAGTCCGAAATTCGAAAATAATAATTTGAGAATCTCCGAAAAACAACCAAACTATATCACATACATTGAGCTGATCCCAAAGTTAGTGAAAAGAGCACATGACATGTGTGTTACGATAACGATACGAGTATCGTACATATTAACATCCAGACAGTGAGACAGCACAGAACAAACACAAATCTTTATCACATAAAATGTTTGCGTATAGTCATAGAGCATGCCAAATGTGCCATCGGACCATGAGATAAGGATGTCTTTTAGTTTTATTAGAGGTCCTCAATCGTTCAGTGTGGATCGATAGAAGAATCGATTAATTACGAATCGAAGTTTTAACATTCATTTATGGTAAGACTACGCCTCTAGTAATGTCACTGCGACACCTGTCGCAGAGATCATCAAAGATTTAACCACAGATAACTATTTAGGATTAAACAAACCATACAGACCGACAAACTTATCTTTCTGATGGCCAAAATTGGAACTACGTAAAAGCAATGCAAGAATGATATTTAATGACAGTTCTAAATAGACAGTAATGACGCCGCCACCGGAACAGATAAGTTTGTCGGTCTATAGATGGCGTTGAACGAAGTATGTATTTGTCTATGATCTATTTTTACCTCTATATTAATTCCATGCCTCTGGCACACAGCACAGATCATATAATACTCTGGTTTTTTTAACTAGGAGCCATAATCTTTACTCATTCTTCAAAAGTTAAATCAATAAAATATCGATTGAGAAGTGAAAGGACAAACTAGTCGGAAGTTAGTATAATCTGTGGAGCTGTCAATAGACAAATTGTTTGACGGCTGTCTCGGTCATAAACAAAAAAAAAGTAGTCTTTCCAAAGTTTGTGTGTGAACATGGCGGTCGGTAAAAATAAAGGCCTCTCGAAAGGTGGTAAAAAAGGTGTTAAGAAGAAGATGTAAGTCCGCAATAAGTGTAAAAGTTGTTAGTTTATTCTTCAATCTATTGAATTTAATCAATATCTGTGCTGTATTTATTGTGATTGATAAAGTATTTCTAGATACAAGGTAGACATCTCGTGTCAACTGTGAACTTTCATGTGTATTTTACTCGGGCTCTCAATGAATTCTCTGTTAATTATCCACGTTTGTCAACGATTATTCCTCGTTCTGATAGTTTTTTGAAGTTTCCTTTGTAAATAAGTTGTGAAGTTTCGGTAAGTGTATTTGAGGTTATGATTTATTACTTTTGTTATTTTTTTTCAGTGTAGATCCGTTCACACGTAAGGACTGGTATGATGTCAAGGCACCGTCTATGTTCAACAAGAGGCAGGTTGGAACCACCCTCGTCAATCGTACACAGGTATGAAAACAAATTGTTTTAATGTAACCTCAAAATTAGTAAATACTTGGCGTGGTATATTTCTATAGTATATAAGGTTATTGACTCCTTTTTCGATATTATGATGTTAGTATTAAAATACCATGCGTCTGTATAATATATTTGTGAACAAAATCCGTACATGAGCTATTTATTTCATGGTAAATTTTTGTTCTACATATTTATTGACTTTCATTCAACTTGTATGGTGGAATAACTATATAATTGTAAAGTCCCAAAGTTTTGGCCACTCTTTTCGCCATATAACACGTGTGAAGCCTTTCAAAATACATTTTAAGTGTAGTAAAAGGCCATGTCTATGTTTGATGAAAACCTGCATGGTATTAGTCCAGTCAACGAAGCTCTAACTTTGCCATTTTAGAGGAAAAGCTGAAACTGGTGCCAAAATTTTTGTTAATGATCCCGTAATAACATACAAAAAATGCAGGGTCGTAAGTCACCGGGGTCATACGAAAAAAAAATGGAAAAGGTTGAAAAAATGACATTTTCCCAAAAATCTCGAAAACTAAAAGAGATATGAGAAAAAGTTTTAGACAAAAGTTGTAGAAAATTACTTTGTCTATAAAAAAGGTCATTATCAATTTACGCGTATCGCGCACCGTTTGCTAGGAAATCGTGTACAAAGTGCGAAAATTCACAAAACCGATGTTTTTCGCTATTTAAATAGGATTTTTTTTAAATTTTCCAACTGAGAATGATTTTTATGCGTTCTCCGATATCCCCAAAGAGATTTCTTTCTAATTTTTATTGATTTGGGTCAACTTCAACACGTGCGTTTTTTGCAAGTTTTGGTGCGCGATTTTTTTAGGTTTTTAAAATAAATATAGCCATAATCTCTAATTTAAAGGTGATTATTTTCTTATATTTTCTAGTTAAACCAATAAATATTAACATCTTATATTTTAGATTGCCACCACATCTGAAAATTTGTCACCTGATATGATATGGCGCCACCAGTTCTTAATATGTATGACAATCGGAAGTAACACAATGGAAAGATATACAGATATAGATATAATAGAAAAAGCAAAAAGAGTGCAAACGAAAAAAAGAACAGATAGAAATGGGTCCGTTAAGCAACAAAAAGTTCGTTCGCTCTGAATCGATTGCACCACATAACAAACAGAATCGACATTAATTATTTGGGGGGGAAGTAAAAAATGCGTTAGATGCAGTTAATTCAGTTTTTTATTCTGAATCGATTGATATTATAGAGTTTTTCATTGAGAGCGATCGAACTTTAAAATGGAATAAAATAACCCGTATAGGTGATATTGCCACAACTACCTCCGTGGTATAGTGGTTGGAGCGTTGGGCTCTAAAACCCAAAGGTCGTGGGTTCGAATCCCGCGGGAAGCATCACTTTGTGTGAATGTTTCCAGTTTGGTTAGGACATTGCAGGCTTGGATCAACTGAATGTCTGAAAAGAATGATAATTCCGTGCTTCGGAAGGCACGTTGAGCCGTTGGTCCCGACTATGTTCCAAGTAGGTCTGGTTTCCCTTATAGGGTTACTACGGAGGTCAGATGGCAATCGCTATATTGCATTTTTAAGCATAATAAGATAGATTAAAGCATTAGAAAGGCTAGAGTAGAACTCCCAACTGTAAACGTGTATAGGTTTATGAAAAATTTTTTTTTTGAAAATGTAGGTATTTTCAAGCTAATAAATTTAAAAAATAATATTGTATCGTAATAAAATAGAAAACATACAAATGGCGTAAATAATTAAAATTAACCTGCGAAGCTTTATTTTTAGGCATCTTTGTTAGATGTGTACCGTTCTTCAAACGGGAGGAATAAGCTTTTTTCAAATTTTCGTTATTATTTTTTTCTCTCGAAGTGTGCCGTTTTTGGTAAAGTTATAAACAGGGAAATTTCGAGTTTGCTATGTTCTATCCACCAAAAAAAAATGCTTGCAGATCCTGTGGCTTTCGAAAGTTACAGCCCGTTATGTTTTTAGCCGATATTCTGGTCGTTAGGTTTGTCACTCATTTATATAAAAAATAAATATCCGAACCTATATTTGTCTTGGCACAAAATTTACACCCCACTTAAATTCAAATAAAATTTTGTTTGTCGAAAATTAAAAAAAGTGACAAACCTGGTTAAATCGAATAATTGACCCTAACTTCTAGAAGCCACGCAATTTGGGCTTAATTTTTTTAGCATAATATGTAGAGGAATATAGGTTCTTCATTTTCATTTAGATAACTTTTCCAAATATGCTGGCTCGACGGAGTAAAAAATTTAATAGGAAAAACCGTAAAAAGTTAATTTCTCCTGTTTTAAGGCAGCTACAAGGTTGCTAATAGCTCTTAGAGGTGAAGCTTGTAAAGTACTTTCGAATTACATATGTCATATATTTAAATTATGTTTGGTTTCAGAGAAGGATTTATTTTTAACAAATATCAGAAAAATAAAACATTGACTTTCAGATTTGTTTTCTTCAAAACTAAGCGTTTTTGTCACTCGTGTGTTCTACTCTAGCCTTTCTAATGATTGAATCTATCGTTTTATGCTTAAAAATCAAAATGTCTTGAAAAAAGGTCTCCACACACTGTGCATTGTAATAACCAGGCTTGTCAAATCTAGGATCATAGTCGAAGCGGACCCTGAGCTTCATACTGGATGCAATCGGGAATACGCTGGGATGAAGAAGTAGAAATAGCGTTATAAAATGTACTTTAAAATAAAATGAAAATTGTAGCAATATCGCCTAAATAGGTTGTTATATTTCAGTTCAAAGTACGAGCGCTCTTATTGAAAAACTTTACATGTTGGAGTCACGTTTTTGTAAAACTGCATTATTATACCTTTTTGAATATACAAATGACAGTTGATCAAGCTTGTCCAGGCAAAACTATAAGTTGAGTTGGCAAAATTTTAGCACGTACGAAGTGCTAGCCATAAAATGGTTTGGATACGCAATTCGATCAGTCATGCTCTTACTCTTACTCAACCATTTGTAAGTTGCAGCAGGGTATTTATAATTTGTAGTCTTATTAATTCTAAAATTATAACCGAAAAAGTGACTCAAGTATCTCTTCTATTATCAACTTCTTTTAATTCGTTTTGGTGGTGTTGGTGTCAAAATTCAAACTTCTTACTCTGCATAATGCTTCCAAAAACCAATATGTATTTGTTAAAAAGGCTTTTAAATCTAAAATTTCATTTAATAATACTTCATGTAGTTACTTGCATATACATTGCACCATATAGAAAAGGAAAAATACTTGTCTATTTATTTATTTCTAGTATTGAAACCATGACTATTGTTTAAGTATGATGAATACTCGTATGCTTTTGATATATTATAATCGGTAATCTTGATGGAAGTTTTGCAGACCAACAGCAAAGTAAAGTTTTCTTTTGTTTTTCCATTTTTTAATGGGTTGTATTTAACTGCACATCAAAAAATACTGATTGTGCATCAAAAAAATACTGATTTGCTAACCTAACCTAACCTTTGGTGTGCAATCAGTTATTTTGATGTACATTTCAATATTTTTTTGATGAACACCTAAAAATATCCCTTTTAAATTTGCATATCCTTTGTTTCAACTTAGCCAAACCCACCTTTAACCCCAACGGCTCCCAAGAGCTGCAATTGTTTTGCAGCTGGATGCTCATTTCTTTTGGTTATTGATGAACGCAATGATCATGCAAACGAATTACTTTCTTCTTGCAGGACATGGAAGTGTTGTTTTATCTATGTATAACTTTAAATTACTATGTTTTTGAAGTTTTTAGTGTTTGTGGGCAAGATTAAGAGCTGTTGGTTGCGTAACGGACCCATTTATATCTGTTCTTTTTTTCGTTTGCACTCTTTTTGCTTTTTCTATTATCTATATCTGTATGTCTTTCCATTGTGTTACTTCCGATTGTCATACATATTAAGAACTGGTGGCGCCATATCATATCAGGTGACAAATTTTCAGATGTGGTGGCAATCTAAAATATAAGATGTTAATATTTATTGGTTTACTAGAAAATATAAGAAAATAATCACCTTTAAATTAGAGATTATGGCTATATTTATTTTAAAAACCTAAAAAAATCGCGCACCAAAACTTGCAAAAAACGCACGTGTTGAAGTTGACCCAAATCAATAAAAATTAGAAATAAATCTCTTTGGGGATATCGGAGAACGCATAAAAATCATTCTCAGTTGGAAAATTTAAAAAAATCCCTATTTAAATAGCGAAAAACATCGGTTTTGTGAATTTTCGCACTTTGTACGCGATTTCCTAGCAAACGGTGCGCGATACGCGTAAATTGATAATGACATTTTTTATAGACAAAGTAATTTTCTACAACTTTTGTCTAAAACTTTTTCTCATATCTCTTTTAGTTTTCGAGATTTTTGGGAAAATGTCATTTTTTCAACCTTTTCCATTTTTTTTTCGTATGACCCCGGTGACTCACGACCCTGCATTTTTTGTATGTTATTACGGGACCATTAACGAAAATTTTGGCACCGGTTTCAGCTTTTCCTCTAAAATGGCAAAGTTAGAGCTTCGTTGACTGGACTATATTTTACAAGTCCACAGTATTTAATAAATGCCACAATTTTATATTGTTTTTAGGCCAGAGTAACCATTTTACAAATGTGCTTGATACATTTGTAGTCAGATATAGTCACGGTCTTGTTTATCGTTTTCATTCAATAAAAAAGGTGAGTGTCATTGACATCTCAACTGATAAATAATATCAAGAACTTATAGATGGGAACTTGTCCTTTGTATCGTTATTGTTTTTTGATTTTCAACAACTTATTTATTCTTTAGATGAGCCCAGCGGCTATATACACAATTATTATTATGCCTTATTAGGCTAGATAGTTATTATAGTCTGTCTCAATCCAATTTAATGAAAATGTAAACAAAGACGCCATTATTCCGACCATAGACTATTTAGTGATGTGGTAAAAAATAGACATTTATAAATTGATAGATTAATTGATTGCTTCGATTCAATTAATTGAATACTGTGTTATGTTGGTTTTCACGTTTTTGACAAATATGGATTATTTTGAATAAAAGTAAAATAAGATCATTATTATAAGATTACATTATTCATATAATAAGTGATAATTTTTATCAATAAATACAGTGATATTTTATCTTTGATAACATAACATCGATTCACAATCGATATAATTGAACAAATAATTGAAATATCTGTTAGACATTTTACGTCAAGCACTATGCGGCCACAGATTAGACAATATTTTTGCTTCGATAAATAACCTCACTTTTCATCTTAAAATTTTCAACTGCATTTTAAAAGTGTTAAAAAAACTACGATCTTTGCAATAATTTGTGAGATATAAGTTGAAACCTTCGAATTACTTATGAATGTGTTTTTAAATCCATTTAATGGCCGAAAGTATGAGAATTTTTATTGAAAAAGGTTTGTTTACCTTTTCATTAAATTGGATTGAGACAGACTATACTAAATAAGGATAAATTATAAACAACATTAGTTTTATTGAGAAAAACGCATTTATTCTTTCGATCAGCCCAGCGGCCATATACACAATTATTATGATGCCAGATACGAACGAAATAAGGATAAATTATAGAAATTCTCGCCAACGTATATCAGGGTCGATCAACTTTTAAATGTACGACGGCAACATTACCCTGTCCCTGGCCTATTTTAAAATATCTATATAAAATATTTGTTGCAAATGTGTATTTTCCATTAATATTGACATTAACAAACCTATTATTAAAATAGCTATTAATTTTTTTGTAATTTATCCGTTGATATTTGGTTGTCCAAATGACAAAAAGGGTGTAAAAACGGTATTACTGAGTGTCCCCGACTAACAGTGCATCACAAAACTTTGTCTAACGAAAAAAAACACTATTAGGCAATTCATATAAATTATTCAAAATTATTTATATGAATCTAAATTAACAAGAAAACAATTGGAGTACTTATTTAATTTACTTAAAATACGATTTTTGTACATTTAATTTTGGTCCCCTACAATCTTGAAGTCACCCGGACAACCGAGAATTACCTGAAAATTCAAAACATGATGGAGTTGATGCGTCCAAGGTGACAAGCTGAACATAATCCGATCATCGCCGATCGACACGACCTACCGCCATCTTGATTTCACCAACCATCGCGGCGTCAGCGGGCCGAGTTTTGTGTGAGGGAGTGCGTGTGTTTATTGTCAGTCCATCGGACCACCGTCGGATTTACGTAAGTAATTGAAATGTTGTATTAAATTATTATGCAGCAAATTCTATTATATCTTTATTTAAATCTTACGATGAGGCAAATCACAAAAACGCATTAGTATTTAGTAGGCAGCTCAAAATTGCGTAAATGTCCCTCGGACAACCAGTCACTTGGACAACGAAATTGGTTGTCCCTAGGACAGTTTGGTTGCTTAGGAGACAAATATAATGCAAAAGGATTCCTAAAAGATTTTAAACAAGGAAATTTAAGTGTTTTTTATGGTTTTTGTTAATATTTTTAAGCGCTGGTGGCTTGGAACTCTCAATTCGAGGATCCCTGATTCGATTCCGGGCAGTACCAATGTAAAGACGTGCGTGTCAGATCCACCAACCCGCATTGGGCCAGCGCGTGTGGATTAAGGTTTAGACCCTCTCAGCTCTGTAGATAGCAGAGGGAGACCCGTGCACCGCAGTGGGGCATTTATGGGTTGCTTTAACTAACTAACTGTTTTTATTTTTAGAGTATGGGATTGTCGGAAAAAGAAAAGTCAAGACGGTATAGGGAGAGACTTAAAGCGAACCCAGAAAAGTTGGCTGAACGGAAGAGACAGAAAAGGGAAAGCTATAATTTTTTATTATTATGGATTACCTCACTCCACCTGATGGTAAGTGGATGTGAGGTCCAAATATAAGGTTGACTGGCTCAATAGAACATAGTACCCATTGAGCCAGTCACCCCTCACCTTGAAGGCCTGCTAAGATGCCGCTTCACGCCCCGCTTTAAAAGCCCAGGATTATAGGAGGAAGAAAACACGTAAGCCGGAAGGGCATTCCATGACCTAATGGCACGAGGTAAAAAAGAGGAACTATACCTCTTGGTACGGGCCACCAGTGTCTGGATGGTATGCGGATGGCAACGCAGTCCGGCGCGTGTTGTTCGGGAGTGGAAAGGAGAGGACGGAATGAGTTGGAATAACTCTTCAGAACATTCCCCATTATAGAGACGGTAGAGAACACTCAGACTGGCAACGTCTCTACGTAGCTGAAGAGGTTCTAGGGTCTTAGTCACCTTTTGATCACCGACAATACAGATAGCACGTCGCTGCAACTTGTCGAGGGCCTCCAATAAGTACTTGGCGGAACCATCCCAGAGATGAGAGCAATATTCCACACACGGGCGAACCTGTGGCTTCTATAAGAGACAAAGCTGAAAGAGTGAAAAATCGTCTCACTCTTTTCAGGTCATAAAAACAAAACATTGATACGAATAATGAAAACGCTACTGGAATTTACCAAAAGGTTAGCCTATTGTGATCCACATAAAGATGTGATGCATAGTATTATTTTGTCATAATGAGACTTTTATTGAAGACTGCGATATTAAGTTAATAAATGTAAGGAAAGTTAACTATGTAATTGATTAAAAAGACTGCTATAATTTGTAAGGATGTTGATTACGTTTGAAATTTATTAGCGTTATTGAGAATCCTAATGCTTTAGGAATAACCTTTAATACCTAAATATAATACTTTTGATACTTTCTTTAAGAAACCTGTTTCATTAATAATCCCTTCCTATAAAGTTCAACGCTTTGTCATATATTTTTCCTTTGGACAACCAAATGTGTCAATTGGACAACTAAATTGTCCCTATGATGAAAAACACTTAGTCATATCGTTTTACTTTATAAAATATACTTTGTTCATGGAGCTTTTACAGATCAATGACTACAATTCAAAATAAATTGATACATATTATTGTGTTGCTTAGTTATCATTATTTCCTGTTTTATTGAAAAGTTGATTTGCGTATGAGACAATAGTTGTCTTGGGGACAAATTAAACAATAATATTTTATAGGTTATGCGTTATTTGATTTTTTTATACATGTAAACTTATAATACATCATATAAATTTTATAACCAAACTGGTTATTTTATTCTTAAATAATATTTGCATTGTTTAAAAACCATTTTAGGTTAGTGGTCCAGGAGACAGATTTCGCGTGGTTCGTTAGAATTTTTAGTTAAAAGTGCTCTATTTAAATCAACTGTGCGCTGCTCTATGTCAAATTGTAATAAATAATATTTTTTCTGTATACTAAAATAAAAAAAAGTGGAAAACGAAATTATAAAATAAAATGGCAAATTTTCTACCTGACGACATTTAAAAGTTGATTGACCCATCAAAAGAATCTAAATGATGATCCACCTAGCTCGCAATGACAACAGAACTGATGAAAACATTTGTTCCCTTTTGATTTACTACTGACAACATTTTTATTACATTCATTGTAATGAATGTTTCAATTTGTTGTTGTTGACGGAGTTTGTTATTGTTCAAGGGTACGAAAATTGCTTCGGAAGGCCTGAAGGGACGTGTATTTGAAGTATCGCTGGCCGATCTTCAAGCTGACACTGACGCTGAAAGGTAAGATGTCTTTCATTATACAAAATTAATATTAATTTCATGAATAGAAATTTTATTGTCATCTTTTATTTTAAATGTATTGAAAATTGCTTCTGGCCGCCTCTTTTATCCTAATTTCAATATAAATTAAATAAAATTATAGGGAAAAGTGAGTCATTTAGCATTCATAGTTGCTAAAGTTTGTGAACTGTGTTTGGCAAGAAGAAGCAAAAGTTGTTGTAGTAATTTAAAGAGTGGCTCAAGGTGTCATTCGTTAATGACATCAGGTGTTGTGGGTTCGAATCCCACAACTTGACAAAAACAAACATGTCTGGATGTTTTTTCTGACACATGGATATGAGCTTCACGCTTTGGGGTCAGAACTTGTATATCACATACATTTTTTTAAGGGTAACAAGACGAGCAGATCTTACACCTGATGGTAAGCACCACGTCTGCCCTTAGACAGTTCAGTGCCAAACAGTAACAAGCAGTTACTGTCTGGCACCGCCCTGCGCCCGCTACACCGAGACGACAGATATTAAGTCTCATATACCCAGTGATTTCACTATTTATTATTTAGTTAGATATCATTTATTATACTGCAGTCCAGCTATATAAATGCTACCATAGCATTTATATCGTTTCAAACTGCAGATATTGTATGCTGTCACACAATATAGTGCCTTTGTACTGGTGTAAATAGGCCCTTTGTGTCATTGCTACATTTATGAAAGAAGGCAAAAGTAATTTGAAAACTTGTATTTTGCTGTCTCTTGTGTAAAACTCTACAAACATGGACGCTTGAAAGGAAGAATTTACTAAGCAACATTTTTGGCCAAATTGACACTTTTGAACCAACTTTCTTATAGTTCTTTAAGCTACAATTTAGGCAGTAGTAATTTTAGACAGTAATATTGAAGAATCGGTTGTTAAATGCACTTATGTGACAGTTGCAATTTTTCAATGTTTTTTTTTAAATCCCTACTAAACAGCTCCTGTATAGTTAGCTAAATGTTCAATATTTCCTTTCAAGCGTTGATATAGTTTTTTTGAACCTATGATTGATGTAGAACACCCAGACCAATAGGAGAAAAAAATAGTTAAGGGTTGGATGGCTATGTCCAGTGGATAGTGACCAGCAATATTTATTATCATAAGCCCGTTGCAGTCCATTGCTAGACATGGCATCTCCAAACGCTCGCCATTTTGATCCTTGGCTAATCTTACCTTTAAAGATAGTGCTAATGTAATGTAATCTTTTGCAGGTCTTTCCGCAAGTTCCGCCTGATCGCCGAGGACGTCCAGGGCCGCAATGTGCTCTGCAACTTCCACGGCATGGACCTCACCACTGACAAGCTCAGGTTTGTGACCACTGCACCCTCACACCTTATTTAAGGGGGAGATAACCTCAAGTTAGCAAGATCTGTGTGTGACCTTGGGACTAAACAGGTTTGTCCCACTATCCACTAAACACCCTCGGTTTCTCCAAACACATAAAAGGGATGAGTTGGTGTCTGCCTTGTCTAGATTAACCGGCCTTTACAAACCTAGACAAAAAATAGGTAATAAAAGAAAGGCCAAATATTCACTTTCACGAAAGCCTTTGATTAGAAGTCCAGACAGATCTTAGGCATCCTGTTTAAGAGTATTGTTATATGTCTTGACCACATTAAAGAAAGGTAGACTACATTCCATAGGCCTACTCAATTTTCTTAGTGATGTCCATTGATATCTATTGCTGCTATCTCGACGAGCCGTTTGGTGTAATGGTCGAGAAGTCGGCTATAACACCAGAGGTCGCGGGTTCGATCCCCGCACGGTACAAACATTTGTGTGCATGAACATGTCTGTTTGTATCGGTCTGGGTGTTTCTATGTATAATAAGTATGTATTTACAAAAAAAAAAGTATATAAGTAATGTTTATCCGTTGTCTGGCACCCATAGCACAAGCTAATGCTTAGTTTGGGGCTAGATGGCGCTGTGTGAATAATGTCCAGAGATATTTATTTATTTTTATTTATTGCAGTCCAGCTATACAAAGAATGCCCCTGTGGCCTTTGTATCGTTTCAAACTGCAGAAATTACTGCTGTCACATAATATAGTGCCTCCACATTCATATGTGGAGGCCCTTTATGTCATTGCTACATGTAAACCTTATTTAATTCCCATGTATATATAGCGTGGAATTTTAGTCGTGTTTTCCCGCAGAAAAATGATTCTATCTTAGTAGTAAAATAAATTAATAAAGTTCTTTTTTTAGTCAAATCAAAAGTTTTACGATTATGATAGACGAAACACGAAACATAGTACTAGCTGCGTCACGGACGGTCACCGGCCGGGGTCATTGCCCTTCGCGTTTATCAAAAAAATGATTATTTACTATTTACTTACAATTGGTTTCCATTTTCCCATTAAAATTTAAGAAAAAAATTCAAGAATATTTCAAAAATAATAAAAAAAAAATTACTTGCATAAATCGATAGTACTACTGAGGGTGAAGCGTTCTGCTGCGGGAAAACAACGAGAAAAAAAACACGCAGTATACCTACAGTGTAGCAGCACAATATGCGATGCTTCCTAGTGAAGTGTCCCTCAATAGAATAGGCCCCACTTACCAACAGGTGGCCTGTGTGCCTTTCTAGCATAAAAAAAATCTGTCAAAACTAGCTTACATGATGCTTAATTTCAGCTCTTGTAACAAATGGTTTAGATTTGTAGAAAACTTGACTAATCATTTAAACGTTAATCACAGATGGATGGTTAAGAAATGGCAGACACTGGTGGAGGCCAACATTGATGTGAAGACCACTGACGGCTACCTGCTCCGAGTGTTCTGCATCGGGTTCACCAACAAGGACTCGCTCAGCCAACGCAAGACCTGCTACGCTCAGCACACACAGGTAACGTTGATAACCAATACACAGGACTCGTGTTATAATTTGTTACTTAACAAAATTGTACCTTCTCATACTGCATCCACATCGCAGGAAGGCTGGGTTTCCACCAAAGCGAAGCTGTGTGCTGTGTTTTTAACGCAATTCTATTGGTTGCTTGTTTTATCCTATTTGTAATACGCAATTCTATTGGTTGTTTAAAAAACCTCTCTCAGCTCGACACATCTGCGCTTTGATGAAGTCTCACCCTAACTGTTTGTTGTGCAACACAGCATCTTTAGGGAACATACTTTAACTATGCTTTTTGTTGATTGTTACTCATCACATCTATACTGCCAGTAAAATAAATTGCCAAGTGAACACTATTTTGAAAATAATCTATAGTGAATCAGTTGGTAAGCCAGCCTCCATACCTACAAAAGTGTAGTGTAAAGGATGGTGTCAGGCAAAATAAACGATTCTTGTTGATAAAGTTTAATTCCTTCAACGAAATTACAATTTAAAGCTAGACGTCATCTTTGTCTCGCGTCGGCCAATCGCGTGGTAATGCTGCAGAGCTCTGCCGCAGTCTATCATATTAACGCGCTGCGATTGGCTGACGCGGCATGGTGCGAGCGTGGCAAATCTTCATAGCCCTTCAAGCTGGTTTGGCAAAGAAGACGTTTATTCGCTTTTTCTTACACGCAAGTTAAACACTATCGCAGTAAAGTCCTGTGCTTGGCCCGCCGGTCCGTGCCTTCGCGCAGGACGGTCCTTTGTCTGTATCCCGCTGCGAGAGACCAACGCACCGCCACGGACGCGGCTTGCGGCTCGTGTCGCTGGCTTTCCGTGGCATTGCTACAAACTACCCGTACTAAACTAAACTACCGTTCAATGTGTATCGCTGCTTATAAACAAACGGGCCACAAATTGTTCATGAAAATTTGTTCAAGATTACTCGTGGTCAATATAATCTACATTTGGAAAAATCAATGCCTAAATTAAGCTCTCCTGACAAAAAGCTTAGTTTAATTGGTGGCCCGAGCCTTTAAAAGCAACGGTATTTCAGATAACACTTAATTGACCTGATCTGAAAGTAACTTATGGCCTGTGTAACACAAGCTTATTGCATAAAAGAGTTTGTACAGTCAAAAGCACGTCAGACGTAACACTTTGGACTTTGTACCGCTCTTATGTCGGGGGCATAAGTGCTATTATCGAACCGCAAGTGTTTACCGTGATGTGCTGTTGACCGTACTAAGATATTTTTTTTTTGGTACCGAGTCTGATAATTTGTCAGATTTCATAGACCATCTTTTATTATTAACACAAAGAAGCCTGCATGTATCATACAATCAGTCTTCTTTATATCTGACAGATTAATTATAAAAAACTTATCTGGAAGTGAGTGGACTGGTTCTTACAATATTTTACTTTAACTGTAGTACGGTCAACAGCACATCACGGTTAACACTTGCAGTTCGATAATAGCACTTATGCCCCCGACATAAGAGCGGTACAAAGTCCAAAGTGTTACGTCTGACATGCTTTTGACTGTATTTTAAAGTACCAAAAACAGCAGATTTGACAATCATTTAGTATGAAACATTTTCATTTCCAAAATGTTTCCAAATCAGTTGTCTAATTATTTATTAATAAGCCTGGCTCTGGTCAGGTCAATACATGTTTTTACCTCCCTCTAAGTAACTTATAATTAAAAATAAACTTGTCTACTGATCCAGGAAATCTATCTAACATCACCATCTTACTTGCCTCAGGTCCGTGCAATCAGAAAGAAGATGTGCGAGACCATCACCCGTGACGTGACCAGCTCTGAGCTGCGCGAGGTGGTGAACAAGCTCATCCCCGACTCCATCGCTAAGGACATTGAGAAGGCCTGCCACGGAATCTACCCGTTGAGGGATGTCTGCATCAGGAAGGTAAGCGCTGCTTGAAGTCAACAGTTTTAGTATTGATTGGCCTAATGGATGGGATCGAGTCCCTCCCAGTACAAACTTGATTAGTGACAAATGTTTTGGTGCCTTCAGATACGTTGAGTGTCTGACTGAAGGTGAGAATATGGCAGAAGCCGAAGTTTTTGTTTTACATAGGAAATTTCACGATGCAAGTTATTATTATAAGAAATTCATTAAACAATACTTCTATTCGTCGAATAAGTCGAAGATTTTTAACTTGAAAACTGAGGTTTCAGTACATATATTTGCCTTCGGCCAAAGGAAAGTCCCATGGTGCCGAAAATTAAATAAAATAATTTATTCTGCAAATAGATTTTTAAAAAATACTTTTGCACGTCAGTCTTTTTTTCCGTACCAGCACTGAAATGACCTAACTTCCGCTGAAGGTTCAGTCGGTCTACATTAGGCTTTTTTCTGGAAGATCTACCACATTTAAAGAGAGATTAGATCATACATTATCATAATTAGGTTTTAAATGATGACACACCTAGCTCGCAATGATCACCAACATGATGATAACACATGTTCCCTTTTGATTTACCGCTGACATCCCCACTATATCCCCCCTACCACACCACCCCCTACAATCTTCACAACAAGTCTCCCATTACAGGTGAAGGTTCTGAAGCGTCCTCGGTTCGAGATCTCCAAGCTGATGGAGCTTCATGGAGAAGGAGGCAGCGGTAAGGGCCGCGAGCCTGGCGACAAGACCGAGCGGCCAGAGGGCTACGAACCGCCCGTGCAAGAAAGCGTTTAAATATATACATTTTAAAAGGATTCTGGTGTTTTATTTTCATCATTTTAACCGATAGACGTTTGGTTTGGTTTTTCTTAAATATAGGGGAGGGTTAGACACTTTTTTGTTAGTGGACGTGTCTACTTGTGCACTTGGAAGACTGATTTATTACTTCAATGCACAATCAAGGGTACATAAGGCGGACTTAATGCCTAATAACAGTCTCTGCCAGTCAACCTTCAGGCAAAGTAGAAAGAAAAAGTGGGTAGTGCTAACGGCAAAAAAAAAGTGACTGATTTCATCTATACTTCTATACTAAAAGAGGAAAGATTTGATTGTTTGTTTGAATTGAATAGGCTCCGAAAGTACTGAACCGATTTGAATAATTTTTTGACTGTTGGATAGCTACACTATCCCCGGTGAACATAGGGTACTTTTGATCCCGGAAATGTGGGGGGAAGGGGGGATATTTGAAAAAATAAATTACGCGCGGGTGAAACCGCGGGCGGAAGGCTAGTATTACTATAAAAATAGGGACTATTATCCGACACAAGGTATAAATACCTACCTGATGAAATACCAAGGCGTATTCCCTCTGTTCCTACCAGTAGGATTCTTGGAATCTTTAGTCCGCGTCAACTTAACTGGCTTGTCTGAAGTTATCTGCAAGCGTCGTTTGCGCAGGCTGACACTTACATTTTTGTGTTCTGCGCAGGTAAGCGCACGATGTTCAGGCAAGTGTGCGCGCCCACGACAGACTTTTTGTATGACCGACAATCGGTGACCTACTTTTTTCTATGGTATCTCCTGACCGACTTTTTGTAGTTGACAAATAGTACGTTCTATTTGTCACCTACAAAAAGTCGGTTAATTCAGTCACCTATTATCCGACGTGGGCGGGCCTAAGTAATGTTGAATACCACAGCAGAAAAAAATTTGCTAAAATGACACATGAATTGCCATTATGGTATGGTGTGGTAATTTTATTATTGTTGCTATGTTTCGGAAACTTTCCCCAGATCCCTGGCATAGCCGGCTTATAAAAATGTTTTAGTTCTACACCGCTGACACAAACAATTTTAATTGATAGTTTTAAATTGAATAAAAAGCAAAAATAGTTTCAAAAACATTTTAATCAATTAAAAATGTAACATTTTACAAAAATATATTTACACATGTAATATAATGTAAGTATATTGTTACTACAACTTATGATCAATATATAAAAACTAACTTAATGGAGAATTTCAAAATATTACATTTACATCCCTTTTTAGCATTAACTAAGTGAAAGAGAGAACAAATGCGCAGTTAAAACTATATAAAAAGATTTTTTATACAAAAAAATACTAAAATTAAGTTCTTATGTCACATATTTGTTAATCTCAATTGTGTCTTTTTAATCAATTTAATTAAAATATATTAACTAATATATTAGAGTCTGCAACAGAAAATATGAATTTATAAGAAAGACACGGAGATTGAAATATTGAGATTGACAAAGATTTTCCTCCAAGAGGTTATTTATTTAAATAATAATTTTTAATTCGAAGCAAAGAGCACACTAGTTTTTCTCATTTTTTCTGACTCACAAAAGTAATGAAAATTAAATTAACTGTATAGCTTATACGAAATATACATAATATTTTTATAGATATGGTTATGTAACCTTTGAATTAGATTAGCAAAAAGTATTTTCCAAATTTTAAGCGATTCGAGGGTAATCTAATCATTAAAAAAACATTTGACGACAGTGAAAAATGGACGAATTTTTTTACATCTACAATTTATTAAAGTCTAAAACTCGATAAAAAAACGTTTTTATTGACAAAGCACATATTATATGGATTATTTAAATTCTTACTATCAAATCTTTACAGCAATTACGACCATATACATAAAATATTTAAATTAAAAAAGTTTTACGCGAAATAATTTTCAAAATATTCATAATGATGGATTTTTTTCCTGTAACTGTAACCTTATTACAATTAACTTTAAAGATTATTTCGCGCAAATTACAAGCAAAAATCAGTTCTATGAAGCATTATATGCTTTTAAGTAAGTCTATTAATTCCATAATAATAAGGCATTCTACATAATTGATTCGCAATTAACTAGTATACGTCCAAAGGTTTCCCTGTGTTCAATGGGGATTTTAAAATACTTAAAATTTTCCACTTTCTTTAGTTCGACACTTACTGCAATGTAGAAAATTTGCCAAATCTTTCAATATGGTTTCAGCAAACTTTAATATATCATGACTCGAATTCCTTTTCACTTTTCGAAAGTTCTCTGTGACTGATGTAAAATTATTGCATATTATGGCAATATTTAAAATTTTCACCCACATCAACCAAACTGTAATTTTATAGTCAGCACTCACTATGTCAAATGCCTACAACCAATTTTCAGCTTTACGTCTTTCGCATAAAGTTCCATTTGAATTGAGACTTATTGACAAGTGGAATGTCCTGCTGTTGATAATTAATCTCTCTAAGTGTAGACTTTGACACATATTTATTGTCTAAATAATCATTATTTCTTCAAAATATTGAAAAAACAATTTAGAATATTTATCCGCTAATTATGATGGACGTTAATAAAAATACTTTTCGTGTTATGAATCAGATAAACCAGTTTTTGGACTTTAGTCGACTGTAGTGCCAACTGGTGAGCGAAAAAGGAAGCAAAATATTCAAGATAAATTTTTAAAAATTTTATACTGCGTGTTTTTTTAGTCGTTGTTTTCTCGCAGCAGAACGCTTCACCTTCAGTAGTACTATCGATTTTTGCAAATATTTTTTTTTGAATTTTTTTTTCAAATATTTTTTTGTTACTTTTTTTTTAATTTTTTTTCAGAGTTTGATGGGAAAATGGAAACCAAATGTTAGTAAATAGAAAATTATATTTTTTTTAATAAACACGAGGGGCAATGACCCCTGCCGGTGACCGTCCGCGACGCAGCTGGTACTATTGGTTCGAGTTTCGTCTTTCACAATCGTAAAACTTTTGATTTAACTAAAAAAAAAACTTTATTAATATATTTTACTACTGAGATAGAATCATTTTACTTCGGGAAAACAACGACTAAAATTCCACGCTGTATGTGTATGGGTTAATTAATATTATTAAAAATCTTGATCCTACTCATAATTTCTTCAAAATATATTATGATATAAATTAAAAAGAAAAATCATAACAAGTTTTTTTTTGTTAATATGTTTCTTGTAAAATCAAGCTTCTTATTTATATTATGGAGGATATCAAGATTATGTGTTTTATTTAACAAATAAATATTTCTCATTAGGTATAGAAAAGCAGCTTGAAATTAGAAAAAGTATGATTTTAAAAGATTAAAAATCTTACCACCATTATTTTTAGTAGAAATTTTAACAATATTACACAATTGGGTATTTGACTTCCACAATCTATACTAATATTATAAAGAGGAAAGATTTGATTGTTTGTTTGTTTGTTTGTATTGAATAGGCTCCGAAACTGCTTAACCGATTTGAAAAATTCTTTCACTGTTGGAAAGCTACACCAGCCCAGAGTGCCATAGGGTACTTTTTATCCCAGAAATGTGAGGGGAAGGGGTGGGGGGAGATTTTAAAAAAGAAATTACGTGCGGGTGAAACCGCGGGCGGAAGTCTATTTATAAAACGCAAACATCAAAAAAATATTTAAGGTAAAGTACTTTTAAAAAAGTAGATTGCAGCTATTTTAATGTTTCGTTTGGTTTCAAATTTGAAAACCTTTGAAAGTTATTTTTTGCAATAAAAGTTTCTGTTGACCTGATTGGCAAGTCAATTACCCAATTATTAAAATGTGGACGAAATACTACATAAACAAAATATTAAGCCTTCGCTTAAGCCGTATTTTATATACATGATCAGTTTAGTTACAGTTTAGACAACTTTTGTCGTGGGCGTCGTCAAGAGTTTAAAAAATGGTGTCCAATTATTACTTGACTGTTTGATTTTTTACAATATTTTACACAAAACTAAAAATATTATTAACTCTAGTTAACCTGTAGGTCGCCTCCGTAGTTTCACCAGTGATTTTTAAATACATATTATGTTGTGAAAACAAAATATACTTGTGTTTTTTTAAGTAGTAATGTCATAAACATATAAATAAATATTCTTTAACATATTTAAGGCCGGATAACATGTACATATATTAACATTTTATTGTATTCGGAAATGCGATAATTAATACAAATATATTAGAAAAAATTCAATTTGTCCAGGTATCATCGCCATTAAGCAGGCAATATGCTTTAAAAATTATAAAAATATAATGTTTATATAATCTCTTCTCAAAGATTGGTAAATACTTGTAAAAGTATTCCTTTCGGATGTTGTAAGTAGTAATTACTGCAACATTGAAGAGATGGCGCTGCCGTAGCGTAAATCAATACTAGAAGAAATTCAACGGGTCCACTAAGGTCTCGGTAGCATAGTTGGTAGTGCACTCGCCCGGACAGCGAGGGACGTGGGTTCGAGTCCCGCCTGATACCTGGACAAATTGAATTTTTTCTAATATATTTGTATTAATATCGCCATTAAGCAGGCAATATGCTTTAAAAATTATAAAAATATAATGCGATAATTTTCAAGACTTAAAAAAATAGTTAGTGTCGCCTAAGAATTTCGTTAAAAGTTCGAGGTTCGACTCCTAATCTAGTCCCTTAGCGACGCCCACGGTGTAGTCAAATGTTAAATGGTATACGTTTGAGCCTACATACTATATATTTAATCACTAATATCACTTGATATGAGCTTCGACCATCACGCGTTACTTAACAGCTCACTGCAACAAGAAACATAATTAAAGTCAATATTTAAGAGTAAGTGTACTTGATGTAAATTACTTTAATTAGATATGTGTAAAGGTAAGCGTCCACAGGTGCGCATCGCACGCATCGGACGGATCGCATCAAACGGATTAATTTTACAGACTGCGTCCACTGTTCGGCAGTGAGCGGATTGCCGACGCGAGTATCAGCAATCCACTGATCGTCGACTGATCGGCATTCCGCATGACGTCATCGGTACGCATCGCATGGTCGGCATTGCTGATGACGTCATACGGAATGCCGATCAGTGGACGCTGTTGTATGAGTTTTTATACAAGGCAAACTAAAATCCGTTGCGTGCGATGCGGACCTGTGGACGCTTACCTTAACACTGCACTTCGCTTATTGTGCCAACACAGTTCAGTGCTAAAGTGTTAACGCAAAAATTAGTCTAGAGTTGACGCAAGGAAATTCCATGATTAAATCTGGTGCCACAACTTCAAGCTAAGCATTCCAGCCTGGAATGAAATTCCTGGAATTTCCAGGAACATTAGGTTTTCGATCCATAATGTGACTCTAGACATAAAATTATGTGACTGTAGTAAGCAGGCACGCAGCCCAACTGATGGTAAGCGGTCACTGCAGCCTATTCCATTGAGGGACACTTTACCAGGAAGCGTCGCTCAATGTGCTGCCAGACTGTAGGCTCATCTGATCTTCAAGCCTTGGATTTTAAGTCATTAATATTACCGGAACACAGCCAGAGCTGTTATGGCAGCAGATTCCCTTGTATGGATGGAGGTTAGTCAGTCGGATAGTATTATCTTTATAGCCATTTCAATGATTCCCCTGTTATGGGTGGCGAACTTGCGAAGTTCCTTATCACCAGGTGCAAGACGGCAATCGAACCCTCGACCTACAGCTTTAGCATTTATTGATGTACCTATATAGCTGAATAACAGCCGGAGCTTTTACAGCAGATTTAACCCATAAAATTTTGTTTGGGCATATATGAGTAAGAGTAGGGGCCCCAGTTGACTTACTTGGTTAACTCCCGCGTTGTGAGCGGTCCGGTCAGCCCCGACCGGGACCTCGACCGATTCAACTGTGCTCTTCGTTCAGCTGTGGGACAACAAACAAGCTATTACTAACTATACTTAGATATAATAATGTCTAGATAGGTACAGTGAGCGTTCAAAACCAACAAAAATAACTGAACATTTGACAAAAATCAACCTTAACTCAAGACATAAAGGTGCATTTTTATTTGTTGTTTGAGAACAAATGACAAAATGATATTTACACCTAAAAGTATGTATTGATTTTTGTCAAATGCTCAGATATTTTTGGCTGGTTTGAATGCTCAGATAATTTTGGCGCTGACTGTACAAATAGTTTTTGGTTTCGCATTCGATGTAGTAACCAAAAGCGTTATATTAACAGCAGTTTTTTTGGTACTTTTAAATGTCAATAACAGCCGTTTTTGGTACTTTTGAAAACAACAATAACAGAAAAGTATTTTAATTTTTTTTTTCTATAACCATTATAATATCTCAAGGCTTCGGCTCACCAAATGGTAAGCGGTTACCATCGCAAACAGACGCTTGTATGCACATTTCACTTGTGGGGTAAAAGCTAGTCAGTCGGACTCTGAACGAGTCTTACCACCGACCAGACCCAAGGCGTGAATCGAACACACGATCTCCGGATTTAGACCCCATATAACCACAGAGTTATTACTAAATTGAGTTGTTTTGTGGGTGTTGATCGACGAATGCGTCAAAAAGAGTGAAGTATATTTGTACATATGTAAAAATAAATACGACGAATGAGACAACATTTAAAGCATTAACATCTACAATTGCAGTAAGTGACCATGCAAAAAAAAGAGTTATACGTAATTTATAAAATAGATTACTGTGTCATTGAGTTGCTCGATCAATACCATGGGCGTAGCCACGATGGGGCAGGGTGGGGCACTTGCCTGAAGTAAGTGAAGATAGTGTTCTAGTTACATATTAATTAAGACTGCTGCCCCACCTTGGACACATGGCTGCCCCACCCTGAGCCCATGGCTGCCCCACCCTGAGCCCATGGCTGCCCCGCCCTGAGCCCATGGCTGGCAACGCCCATGATCCATACTAATACTATAAATGCAATAACCTCTTAAGCTTTCATGCTTAAAACAACCGATTTTAATGAAATGCGTAAGTACTGGCTTTTTCATTAATTTATATTTCCGGAACACAGCCACAGCTGTTATGGCGGCAGATTTCGCCTGTAGGAGTGGTAGCTAGCAAGTATGTTAGTAAACTCAAAATATCTTTGTTATACATCAAAAGCTGACAACGTTTATTCATAGACTTTTCTGTAATTCTCCAATTGCGGTGAACTATCCCTCTTCTGCTTTCTGACACGGCGTCCATACTGCATTGACCGAATCGAATCTATGATGTAAATAAACATTTATGCTACTACAGAACTACAGTGATCAGAATGACAAGAAGAATCAATTAAACCAATTTTTAACATAGGTAACATTTTTCAAGAAATATTCATTAAAAATGTTGCCCTGTCTATTTATTAATAGGTCAAGCCTTCACGTGCGCAAACCATGCCTACCGACTCGTCCCTCGACAAAGCGTCGTCGCACACGCAAGAAACGATTTGAAATGCCAGTAAAACTAAAACAGCTCATAAAACCTTTGAATTTTTTTTAATGTTGTTTTTTCCTTCACAATTATGTAGGTTATTGAATTAAAAATTATTTGGGGTGTCTGAGGTTTTGAGCATTTAACATAACACGTTGTATAAACAAATACGTATCCTGGAACATACTTCACACAGCGCCATCTAGCAAGGGTTGCCATCTCTAAAATTTGGAAAACAGGACAAGACGCGTGAAAACCCCGGATTTTAGAGTCCGAAAGCCGGATATGTCAACAAGATCTTTTAAACATTATTCAATGTAATAAAAAAACAGTTGAAAATGTCATAAATCACCTTTTTTTTTAAACTCGGTCTACAAATGAAACCTTCCCCGGACGCTCCCCGGATGCCCTCTAAACTAGGACAAATCCGGGAAAACCCGGACGGATGGCAACCCTACATCTAGCCCCAAACTAAGCATGAAGTATCAGCCTCTTACTGTCCCACTGCAGGGCAAAGGCCTATATCATTGAAAACACGTCAATACAATGATGGGTACTGGCTTAATCACCACGCTTGCCAAATGCGGATTGGTGATCACAAACCCGAGCTGTGTAAGGAAAAACCGACACAAAGTTAGCTCGACCCGGGAATGAACCCAGGACCCCGAGATCGCGGCCCGGTACTTAAAGTCTTAAACCACTAGACAATCACACTAAACATTAAGTCCGATCAATCGATTCAACAGGAAAAAAAACGACCTCATTGTTCGATCGATCGGTCTAAAAGGAAATGTGTAGTCCAAGTAATTCGATAATCGGACAACGAGAACTTTAGAGTTCGATCAATCGAACTAGCAGAAAATAAAAAAAATAGTGGTCCGATCCGTGGCCTAAGGGAAATAAATAAATATTCTGATACATTATTCATACAGCGCCATCTAGCCCTAAACTAAGCCAAGCTTGCACTATGGTTGCCAGGCGACGGATATATACTTTAATACTCAGAAATACATAAAAATTAAAAACTAAAATATTGATTGCACATAATGATGACTATACATCGTTATCGCGCGGGCAGTTTGGGGGCGACGCATAGATGACCGAAGGGCTGTCACACGTATATAACGAGTATTAGAATATTTGCATGTTTTTTTATTCTTTAAATTAAAGCCTTTCATGTTATGTATATTCCTTATGAGGATAAATACCTTATGAGGATAAATATAATATTATTTCTATTTGCATATTGTATTAAAAATTGGGACAAAGTAGTGTAGAAGCGTTGTTTAAGTGAGCAACACTTTCTCTGAGGGTTGATTCAGTCCAGTAAGTCAGAAATTGACATCATACAGCTATAAATGAGTAATTAGGATAAAAATAACATTTTCATAAAATTGGTTAAGTTATCAAAACCGAAAAAAATCGTAAGGTAGCATTGTTGTGTCAGTGGTCGATTTAGGATTACAAATAGATTCAATGCATAATATCGATTTAAAAATCGATATTTTTATTGGTCAAATATAATTTAAAAAAAAAGATCCATGCGTGGCAACCCTATTCATCAGTATCCACGCGTCGCCCCGAAACTGCCCGCGCGATAACGATGTATAATGATGACTAAACCGGTAATCGAATACGTCATACCTTCTATACGGTGCAGTATTGCATTTACCAATCCCTCTTCGTCACTTAAATCTTCTAAGTGAGATGCGTGAAAATATGACAAATAACAAATAATGAAGTATGATTGGCCAAACTCTAGTAAAGGAGATGGAAATTCGTGGACCAAAATGTAACAATAACTTGTGGTATAGTCTAAAAAAATGGTAATATTTAATTATGTTAAAATATCAAAAATCAGCGTGATTCTCAATCTGGAAGCGAAGATATTAAATTTTATAAAAGATGAAAATACATAATATATTGTCGATTAATCGATTAATGGATTATTAGTTAACACAATTAAAAAAGAAAACCTTTGCACTAGATAAATAACTCAAAAATAAAGAAAATGCATTGTGTTGTACATACATAGACATATTTACATAAATAAAACATAAAAAAACAATAAAAATGGTTATCGATTAAAATATCGACTAAAATCGATTATATTTTATGATTATCTGTGACCTGTCACTTACTTCACGTCAGTCACGTCACTGTCACTGTGACAGTACTGAGTGCTCGCTCCTCATTAATTTCGTGTTTTCTGTTGCGGTTTGTTTGTTTTTTTCGATTACCTACTGTTAATTTCAACGACCATTGCTTTGTTTTTGTGTTTTCTGATCCTGCCTAACTTGACCGACCCTTTCACTCTGGACACCGAAGATCGCTTACTCGTCTGACTTGGAATTGTTATGGATTTTACTGTGCCGGCTTGTGGATTGGCTATTGGTGACACTCCTGACACTCATTGAACTACAATTACTAGCGTATAGAACTAAATAACATACTAAATCTATGTATAGAACCGACACCGCAAACAAAATTTTTGCGCGATGCATTGTTGCCGTTACCATGGTTACGGCAACAACTCATTCAAGATCTATGAGATAGACATTTCGAACATAAGACGTCTGTTCCACATAAGTTGTCCTTTAGCCGCTATATTGGCAGCATTGCCTACGCTTTGTAAATCTGTCAAAAAACAGATTGAATGTATTGAAAAACAATACTACCAATATAGCGGCTAAAGGACAACTTATGTGGAACAGACCTTAAGCGCCTTGCTTTGCAAGTTTGCATGGCGCTTACGACGTTTTGGTCGCCAGAAAAATATACTCTGTAAGCAATCTATAGCGCTGCAAGTTTTATAGTTTGGTTAGACGACATCCGCTGTAGCAAATACATCAGTCAGTCCAGTCATCATTTTGCGACACATTTTTTGTTTCGTGTAGCCTCTCTATACGTAGTACTTGTAACTCAATGGTGACACTATACACTATGGATCGCTGTGTAAATTGTGGGATAGCAATTAATCACTGCAATACATTAGGCAGACGATCCTTAGACGATGAAACAATTCTGTCAGTGGTTCGGCAATGGCTTGCACCTCAGATTGTAAGTAAATATAGCCTGACCAGGAATATAAAAAAACTGCTCTGGAGGCGCCACATCAGCTATGGTTATAGCAACACTGGGTTGCTATGGTTACTCTCACAAATAACTCACAATATCTAATAGTAACAAGGCACCTTTGACAATTATCATCACACTTTGACAGAATAACAATGAATGACATCTTATTTTTTTATTATTTGATTGTTGCCACTTGAAGAAATTAGTTCTAATATTTTTCCGCAACATGGCGAGGTTTTTTTATATTCCTGGTCAGGCTATACCTACCTTTCATCTCTAGTTTGATCCCGCGTGACTATGAGGGAGGGTTGTTATTTATTATAACTATTATAAGTCGGTATTATGATTTATAAATAAAAAAATATCTTGGGACATTATTCACACAGCGCCATCTGGCCCCAAAAGCATTAGCTTGTGCTATGGGTGCCAGACAACGGATAAACATTACCTAAATACTTTTTTTTTGTAAATACATACATATTATACATAGAAACACCCAGACCGATACAAACAGACATGTTCATGTACACAAATGTTTGTACCGTGCGGGGATCGAACCCGCGACCTCTGGTGTAATAGCCAACTTCTCGACCATTACACCAAATGGCTCGTCGTTTTTATTTTATGTTTATATTTTATTTTTAGGTAAACAGTAGTGACTATGTTTGTCAAGCTTGCTGGGACTTGGCACAAAGCCCACATGTTGATGAACAAAGGAGACTACTTGGCCATCGTAATGTTTGTCTCCGTTGTGGTCGCTCTCTTGCATCTCGAGTCAGTCATTTACTGCACATTAACTCAACACGTGAATCAAGAATTTATAATGTTATTCAAGAGTGGATTACACCTCGAACTGTAAGTTATTCAGCAAACATAATATTTTTACTGCTAGTTAAATGTGTTTATTATTATTATTATTATTATTATAATGTCTCATAAAACTTTCTTTACTGAGACTCGACTGAATTAAAGTGAATGTTAGCGTAGACATCGAATGAGAACATTTTTTACTAACTGCAACAAATATTATTGTAAACACTTTTTTTGTTTTCTTAGGTTAAAATACCTATATTTTATCTGTTTAATATTTGTTTTGTTGAATGCACATGCTAAAGAAAAGACATTTAGGTCTAACCAAAATCTAAACACAACAGAATCAGTGTAAATATTTCATTTAATAATAGGCAATTACTTGAGAGGGCATCAACTCAAACTGTCAAGGTCTCGGTCACTGAACAATCCACATAAACACTTTTTCAGTAACAGAGTGGTTGAATCTTGGAACAGGCTGCCAGCAGAGGTGGTTTCCGCACAGAACACCAATATATTCAAAAACAGATTGGACAAATATTTAACTGGAAGGAGTTAGCTCATTAGGTGGATTTAATAAGATACAGGCTATCATCAGTGTTTTAACTGCCTGCCTGTCAATAAATAAATAAAAAAATTAACAGTTGAATTTGTTATCCTTCTAATATTATAAATGCGAAAGTCTGGCTGTTTGGATGTTTAGATGTTTGGATGTTTTTTCCTCAATCACGCCTAAACGGCTGAACGGATTTATAACCCGGAATAGGACATAGGCTATAAAATTCCCACGGGAAACGTCTCATTCCCGCGGAAATATCAATTCACTATTCCCGGTGAACAAAGGGTACTTTTGATCCTGGAAATGTGGGGGGAAGGGGGGATACTTGAAAAAAGAGATTACGCGCGGGTGAAACCGCGGGCGGAAGGCTAGTCTTAAAATATTCTAATCTTGATTATGTATACATATCGATTGCAGATACAAGGTACAAGTCATATATGTCATGCCTGTTGGGTGGCTGCAGACAGAGCTGCTGTCCATATGGTCTCAAGCCCGTCAACGTCATCTCAACAAGACCTCCCACTAAAAATACCTGAGGTACAAGATGTTAAAATTGAGCCTCCAGATGAAGGAGAGAGAAGTACCCAACAGGAACCTACTATTGTTTTGCCAGAATACATGAGAGCCATTGAAACACAAAGTAGGTGTTTTATTGAAGGATGCCGGAGAACAGAAAGGAACAGAGTACCACTTTCGACTAGAAAAATGTTGCTTAACCGTTATAAATATTACATCCCGGAAAATAACCGTCTGTGTGATCAACATTTGGTTATCGAAGCATGGGATTTTCTACATAGTTTGAGAGCTAACTATGTTCAGTCTTTTACTGCAAGACATATTCAGGACATGTTGTCGTTAAAAGATGTAGAGAGTGGATTACTCAACTCTGAAAACAAAGATGACATAGAAGATCATGTTGTATATACTTATGTATATGGACGGGGTAAATAAAGCACAGTATCATCAGACGTTTGATGCCTGACCAAGAACATAAAAAACCTGCTCTGGAGGCGTCACATTAGCTATGGTTATAGCAACATTTGGTTCAAAAAAATCAAAATCAAAATGTTTTTATTTAAATTACAAAAATCCTTAAAAATAAAACAGTATAATAAACATGTTTAAAAAGACGTATCTCAGTGTTACCAGGGGAACCCAAACTAAGCTGTGCTTGTATCTTTTTGCGGTTGCTATAGTTTGCGGTTGCTATGGTTATATTCACAAATAACTCACAACATCCAATAGTAACAAGGCAAGGTTGACAATATTGACATCACACTTTGACAGACAGCAATAATGAATGACATCTTATTTTTTATTTGATTGTTTCCACTTGAAGAAATTGGGATCAAATTGAATGACCATCAAAAAAACAATCGTTACGCTAAACAGCCTCATCCAAAAAAAAAAAAAATGTACTGTAGTTAACTGAACGCGTCTGATAATGTACAGCCCGTTCCACATAAGTTGTCCGTTTGCCGCTATATTGGCAGCATTGCCTACGCTTTGTAAATCTGTCAAAAAACAGATTGAATGTATTGAAAAACAATACTACCAATATAGCGGCTAAAGGACTTCTTATGTGGAACAGACTGTACATACCTATATGACAGTTGTCACTTGTCATGGTTGACACTTGGATTTACCGCCAGAAGCAAGGCATGGGAATAAGTAAAATAAAAGTGATATTAAATATAAAACACTTGTTTTAATGAAGAATCTACATGTACAAATAAAAGAAACCTGTACCAAAATCTTTCGGGCTATTTAAGTCATGCCTGCTCAAATATATCACTACGTTTGCCAGTCGGTATTTACGATAGCGAATATTAATTGTAAAGGAATGGATAGATTTGTGTTTAGTTAGGCATTAAATTCCGATAAGTACTTACGATTTTTTGGGCGTTATAAAGCCGTAGAAATTAGTTCCAATACTTTTTCGCAATATGTCGAGGTTTTTTATTTTAATGGTCGGGCGGTTAATACTATACTAATATTAAACTGTTTATTGAAAATCAGACTGGCTCCTTTTGTTGATCAATAAAAAAGTTTTTTTTTGTTTTTTCCTGATTGTCAGGTTTTACTACTTAAAAACCATCCATCCATTTGTGAGGACCAATCAGTGATTTGTGTAATTACCATTTTTGTTAACATAGAACGGGTTACCCGTTGTCCTAGGTGAGCGACAAACGTAACCATTAGCGACGCGACGCGATGCGACGTAAAACGACTAATACTTCACGCGACTTGTGTCCTATGTCATCCGAGTCCCGTGAGAGCGACAAACGCGGCAACTTCGGCGAATTTGCTCTTATTTCAGTTCAGTACTGTTTTAAATATGGCCAAATTCTTATTTTAAGTACTTAGAACTACAGATATTTGCATTTAATTTGGTAATTGGACAGCAACTCTTCAAATCGTCGCGTTGTCGCGCAAAAAACAAGTCCGCATTCGTCGCAGACTGACAACGTAGGCCACTTCATACACAACGACTACTTAAAATTTTCGCGTCGCGTTGTATTGCCGCGTTTGTCGTTTACCTAGGAAAACGGGTAAATCTTGGTCTTCTTAAAATAAATAAATAAATATTTTATGGTTATGGTTCCAGAGTAATTAGATATTTGAAATCAAATCAGCTATGTAGTAACCAAAAGTTTGGCTAATCATACTTCTAGATACAGTCGAACAAATAAGGTAAAAAAATAAGTTTAAAATGTATGTTTGATAAGTTTCTGCTATTTCATCCACCATATTAGATGTCTACTTTGTCAATTCTCAGAAAAAAATAACTGGTGGATCAATTATCAGGGACTTTATACAATGGTGAAAGTGACGCTACAAGGAACAAAATAATAACATGTTTATGATATGAAATGGTGTTCTAAATTCAAAGAAAAACGATTCGTGTCATGTGCATTTTCCTAAAACTAACATCTTAATGTTACTTTTACTAAGTGCCCTCTAAACTTATAGAGGAAAAACATCGAAAATGTATTATTGTTATTAATAATATTTTTCTAACCCAGGAATCGAACCCTACACTGGTCATAGTAAATCGAACCCTACACTGGTCGTAGTAAATCGAACCCTACAATGGTCGTAGTAAATCGAACCCTACACTGGTCGTAGTAAATCGAACCCTACACTGGTCGTAGTAAATCGAAATAGGATCGTATAGTCCGTTTCAATCAAAAGTTGGCCTAAATAATTGCGCACAAATGTTTCGTGGATCAAAAACATCTGTGTAATAAATATCCAATTTCTCATATAGACCGACAAACTTATCTGTTTCGGTGGCGGCGTCGCTACTGTCTATTTAAAACTGTCATTAAATATCGTTTTTTAATTGCATTTCGAATAGTTCCAGTTTTGGCCACCGGAACAGATAAGTTTGTCGGTCTATACATTACACTAAATTCAAAAATGTCGAAAAATACTACTAAAAATGACAAATATCTGTTTGAAATAAATGTTCTTACCTCCTGCCACCCGTGGGTTCGCTTTTTTCCTAGGTCTTTCTCTGCTGAAGGCTGATCCGCTTTGTAGTGCTTCCATTAAACTGAAAATAAAATAATTTATTAGCTTGTAAACAAAATAAATACAAAAACGCGTTTAGGCGCATAATGTTAAAAGCGCAAAATGTTAAGCCCTCGCAAAATGGTAAAAGAGCAAAATGTTAAAGGAGCAAAATGGTAAAAGCGCAGAATGGTAAAGGAGCAAAATGTTAAAAGCGCACAATGTTGAAAGAGCAAAATGGTAAAAGCGCAGAATGGTGAAAATTTCAGTTGTATAGCTATATAGCTGCTAGGATGATATTATGTACATTTTTGTGAATTAAGACTTCCTAATAACAGAAATATAATAAAAGGTAAACAGTTTTTGGTAAAACATATTTATTTTCAAAATCAAATAATCGACATTCATGAATATTGTATTAATTATAGGATTGTTATATTATTAACAATATATTTATAACAATATAGTTATTAAGAAGTCTTAATTCACAAAAATGTACATAATAATATCATCCTAGCAGCTATATAGCTATACAACTGAATTTTTACCATTCTGCGCTTTTACCATTTTGCTCTTTCAACATTGTGCGCTTTTAACATTTTGCTCCTTTACCATTCTGCGCTTTTACCATTTTGCTCCTTTAACATTTTGCTCTTTTACCATTTTGCGAGGGCTTAACATTTTGCGCTTTTAACATTATGCGCCTAAACGACAAAAACGATTTACCGCAAAAACACACCCTTAGGGCTCGAATTTCGTGAAAATCCCTTATTTGTATTGACAAAATAATATTTATATTTAAATAAAATTACCATTGATAAATTTGAGATGTTAAAATATTTGTAATTTGTCATTTATGATATTGAAAAAAGGCGAACTCTTTCGTTTCTTGCAGAACTTCTTCTTAATAGGCCATTGACGTTGAAGTATAGTGCAAAAAAAATATCTATTTGCACAATAAATTATTTAGTTCCTTTTCTTAGTCAACACCTAGGTCCTAAAAAGGATCTTTAGCATTTCAGCATTTAAGACTCCTAGTCTTGTAGTTTCTGAAATTTTATTTCGAATATAATCCTAATGTATTTATTTTTTGCATGCTTATATTCGATCAACTGATTCTGGCAAATAAATGATTCTGATTCTGGAACTCCTTCATTTATGATATTTTTATTTATTCATTCTTTTTACGGCACAAAAAGCGAATTTATGCCACATGGCATTCTCTACCAGTCAACTAGGGCTAAGCAGAAATAGTAGTTTAGACAGTAGGCAGGTAGATAGGATATCTGTGTTTGATGAAAAAAAATACTATATCACCTTCTCTCTCTCTCTCTTACCTGTCCATAACCCCGTCCTGCGCCCTCTCCATGTCCACGAACTGCTTGTACCGGTGCTGGCGGTCGCGCCGCTCTCTCTCCGCTTGAGCGCGCGCCTCTCTCGCCCGCCGCGCTCTCTCTTCCGTCTCCCGAGCTATCACGTTCTCTTGGTACGCCGCCTGGAGAGAGAAGAGAGTATGTAGAAATCTATACTTATATTATAGAGGAAAGATTTGATTATTTGTTTTAAATAGGCTTCGAAACTACTGAACCGATTTGAATAATTATTTCACTGTTGGAAAGCTACACTATCCCCGGTCAACATAGGGTATTTTTGATCCCGGAAATGTGGGGGGAAGGGGGGATATTTGAAAAAAGAAAATACGCGCGGAAGGCTATTAATAATAAGACCAAAATACACTTACATTACACTTTAAAAAGGAGCAATAGTAATAACATGTTGAATTGTTCGTAAATTCTTACAGGTTGATTTTGACACCAGCTCGGGTGTGTGATCACCAATCCTCATTTTGCAAGCGTGGCGATTAAGCCGGACCCCATTGTAACGATAACAATATTACAAGGATGGAGGCCTTTACCCTTCAGTATGTAATTAATAGGCTATATAGTTATGGGATCAGGGTGGGGCAATGTGCACTCATGGGCCCAGGGTGAGGCACCCACGGGTCCAGGTTGAGGCACCCATGGGCTAAGAGTGGAGCAGCAATTGGTTCAGGGTAGGGCAGCCATTGGCCCAGAGTGGAGCAGCCATGGGTACATGTAGTGGAGACACATTGCTTCCACTTCAAGTGTACTAATATCATCTTCATCATCATAGCATTGCTTTGACCTCAAGTGTACAATATTATTCATCATAATACTGCTTTGACCTCAAGTGTACTCTAATCATAATCATCATCATTCCCAGTTGCATCCAGTATGGAGCTCTGGGTCCGCTTCGACTATGATCCTAGATTTGACAAGCCTGGTTATTACAATGGAGCGATTGCCATCTGGACCTCCGTAACCTTAACAAGGGAAACCAGACTTGGAACATTAGTCGGGACCAACGTCTTAACGTGCCATATGAAGCACGTAATGGTCATTCTTTTTCAGACATTCAGGTGGATTCACTCGGAATGAATGCCCTAACGAAACTGGAAACAATCACACAAAAAGATTTTGTCCCCGTTGGATCCGAACCAACAACCTCCGAATTTTAGAGTCCAATGCTCTAGCCACTGTACCACGGGGGCAGTTCAGTACAAGTGTGAAATATTATGTCAATACATTTAGTTACTCACCATAAACGAGTCCTTAAACGTCTTGATATCTGAGAAGAACTCTTCCAACGTGTACTTGTGTGGATCGAAGACGTAGTATTCGGCCAGTTCGCCGTACAGCGCTTCCATCTTGCGGTACATCGAGTGGAGGAGGTCGCATTGCTCACGAGCCTCTTTGGCGAATGACTGTTTACTAGCTAAGGAAACTTATTTACATAAATACAAATAAAACTGTAATGAGAGTGTTTCGGAATAAAATATCTGCTATCACTGGTTTAGTTTGACATTCATGATGGCGGTTTGACGTCTTCCGTCAAAATAAACCAATCACATTTAAGTTTGGCCTTATGGCTACGCAGCGACATCTAGCGATTTTTTTATTTTAAAACATCTTCATTGGTATACGTTGATGATCTTTTTTGGCATTTTATATCAAAATTAGTGTTTCCTTGTTTTTGACGACAGTCGACAAATAATATATGGACGTCGGAACGAAAATTTGGAATCCGTAGAACAGTTGTTCGGAATTCGGATATAAAACCCGGAGGTCGTGGGTTCTATTCCTTGGATCTAATTGGAGGACTTTTTCAGCCACACAGGTGACACCTTTGCCTTTAATATTTCCGGAACACAGCCAGAGCTGTTATGGCGGCAGTTTTCACCTATGCTGCCACTAATTCCACACTAATATTATAAAGAGTAAAGATTTGATTTGTTTGTTTGTTCGTCATATAAAAGGATACGCTCATCTTCTCGTGGAACAGGTCGTCCGGCGACTGCGGAACACGGGAGTTGTTCAGATCCGTCTCCAGCGCCCTGATGTCGTTCTCCATCTTCTTCAGAGCTTTCTGAAGATTCTCCATGGATACTCGGGCCGCCCTACACCGTAAAAAAATCTTTGAAATATATGAGGATGTCCGAATTCCCTGACCAATTCCATTTAGAAAAATGAGAAAAAAATTAACGTGTGGCCTACCAGTGTTGCCAGATAAAAAAAATTACACATGCAATAACATAAAGTAAAATTTTCATAGCAAAAGCTACTACCTATCTGGCTACTAAGATGCCTTGCCATGAATTGAGGGGCAAAAATGTCAACAGGTACTTTTTTTTTAGATCAGTTAACAGACAAACATATTTTTCTTAAATTTTATGATTTAAATAATTTAAAGTATCTTTGTAAAGAAGAATGCAAAACTTGCCATTGTTCTTGGGCCCAAAAAATTTAAGTTAATGTGCAGAGATGAGATATATTCAACGTGGAAGACCACAAACGCACCATCAACTTTTATTATTATGAAAAATCGGTCCCAGAGGGAAATAGTTATCGTCCATAATAATTTCTTATTTTTATATGAACATAAATAATTAACATAATAAACATATTTTTTTTACTAGGACTTTTGTCGACGTCATAATAAAAGTTAAAGGTGTTTATTGGATCTACTTCGTAGTCTATGTCCCTAATCGGCACAACATATTTTTTTTGGGCCCAGTCTTCTTTTGCATTGTTTTTTTAAATTGTTCGGATCATAGTGCAAGCGTATCCTCACTAAATCAGGACAAAACGCTTGGAGAAAGAAGAGAATATTATAAGTATTTCATTATCTACATATATTCGAAAGAGATTATGTATCAGTGGTGATACTTTTTTTTTTTCGGAGGAGAATGCGTTTATGCACCATAACCGCAGGCTAGCTAGACCCACGGCCGTGTGTGGGACTCGAGACCATAAAAGCGTCCACTACCCACTAAACTCCCCCGGTTTCCCCTTAACACCCGATTGGGACGAGCCGGTGCCAGCTTTGCTATTGACCAGCCCATCCCCGAGTACCCCGACTTGAGAGGCCTCAAGTCAGGGTGGCGCCTAGGGAGGGATCAGTGGTGATACTGGCATTAAAGAACTTTTACTCACCGGTCTATATGTGGCATTTCTTCAGCAAACGTAAGAGCGTCGGGGAATTTATTCTCAATAGTTTCAACTAAATAATGAAGTAGTGTCTGCTTGTTTTCCAGATCTTTCGTTGACGTTAACTGTAACAAAATATATATTATAACTACATAAATTATTCTTCTGAGCCTTTCAGCTATAACAAATAATTAAAACTTTCCAGCACTCGTGATCACGGAATTTTTAAATAAATATCTCTGGACAAGTGGACATTATTCACACAGCGCCATCTAGCCCCAAACTAAGCATTAGCTTGTGCTATGGGTGCCAGACAACGGATAAACATTACTTATATACTTTTTTTTAAATACATACATATTATACATAGAAACACCCAGACCGATACAAACAGACATGTTCATGCACACAAATGTTTGTACCGTGCGGGGATCGAACCCGCGACCTCTGGTGTAATAGGTGACTTCTTGACCATTACATTACACTAAATGGCTCAAACTGGTAACACTGCAAACGTCAATTTAGTCTCGGGGAATTCGGGGATTATGAAATGGAGTATAATCTATTTACTGACCTTAGTAAGAAAGCTGATTTCGAACCCGTACGCCCCCGCATTGTTGGAACCTGTGTTCATATAATTTCCCAGCAGGAGCAAAAGTTCTAGGATCTTGGCGAACTTCCCGCTAGACTTGACCTCTTCACACGCCACCGTACCTGACACTATGTCCTGTGGAAGAAATTATGATTTAATTTTTACAAATAAAGATAAATATACAGTATGACAGGAAATGCGAGGGACATATTTATACCCCAAATAGTTCATGCTTCCGTATAACAAATAAGTAGGAAATCAATAAAAACTCTGGTAAATATCTGTCAATAACCTTAGTCGAAACCTGAAAATCCGCGTAACGTGCGGGCACTCTTTCCTTCACAGTACCTGTTTCGTGCACTCGTTTAAGTACGACTTAAATGGTATTCGCGTACAATTTGAGTTTGGGGCGTTATCGGCCGCTTAGCACACTGGATTTTTAGGTAGTTCATGCATACTAAATATTAGGATATTTATGAAAAAAATTAAGGATATATTTTTTATAGCGAATTGGCCTCTAAATCGGATTCTGACTGAACACTCTCCTCAAATATGTCCCTCGGGTTACCTAACACGCTGTATATTTTTTTTTTCTTTTCTTCAAGTCATCAAAAAAGCCATAATTATGCGATAACATTTAACAAGTAATGTACATGGATTTGTTTCAACACTTGTTTTCAGGGGGAGTTTAGTGGGTAGTGGGTGGAGTTTAGTGGGTAGTGGGATGGGTTTGTGGGTAGTGGGGGGAGTTTAGTGGGTAGTACGTCCCACTCACCGGTTTGACCTCTGATATGATCTCAGGGTAGTGCTCCCGGAAGGCCAGGCTCCTCAGGCGCGGAACCAGGCGCTTCACGGCGGCCACAGTGGCCGCGAATAGTTTTCAGGGGGAGTTTACTGGGTAGTGGCGTGGGAGTTTAGTGGGTAGTACGTCCAACTTACCGGTTTGACCTCTGATATGATCTCAGGGTAGTGCTCCCGGAAGGCCAGGCTCCTCAGTCGCGGTACGAGGCGCTTCACGTCGGCCACAGTGGCCACGAATAGTTTTCAGAGGGAGTTTAGTGGGTAGTAGGGGGGTTTAGTGGGTAGTACGTCCAACTTACCGGTTTGACCTCTGATATGATCTCAGGGTAGTGCTCCCGGAAGGCCAGACTCCTCAGTCGAGGCACCAGGCGTTTCACGTCGGCTACGGTGGCCGCGAACTGCTCCGCTTCCACCAACTCTTCGCTCCTGCACTTTAGTTCTGCCAGCTTCTTCATTTGGTCGGCTGGAGGGAGGTACTGTGGAGGGAAATAACAGTAAATATCATCCTTTTTTTAAAGGAAAACGGAATAACAGTAAATATATCACTACCTCCTTTTTTTAATAAAAACGAACAAATGTGACACCTGATGGTTAGATTGGTAAGAGATTACTACTGCCCATAGACGTTTTTTTTTTCGAGGGAAATGCGTTTAGGCACCATAACCGCAAGCTAGCTAGACTGTTGGCCTTCCATATTTCTTCAAAGGGGGGCAACCACTGCGCTCTATGGTAATACGCTCAGCGTATTATGCTGGAGTGGCTATAGACATTGAAATGACAGCTATTTTTTCTGTCGAATTGAAGCGCCCCCAATAGTGTACTGGGAACTAAAATGACTTCAATTTTCTCTGTCTACGCTTCAAATGGACAGCCATTGACATTGACAATGACAGCATTATCGAAGTTTATCTGCGAAAGTCAGCACTATTATTAGTTCCAAGTACACTAACTATTGCTCTCAGCGCCAATATGGCGATTTTCAAATTGGATCAAACATTTGGTACTAATCGCCTATCCAGTTGTCTATGGAAATCAGTGGGGGCAACGCACCTTAAACTTAGTAGCAGCGCAGGTATCTACAGGTAGTGATCACGAACCATCAGGTCGTCAAATTATTTAAAATAAAATTCACTAAATACAAAACTTTTTCTTGTTGGTGGTAGGACTTTTTCAGAGTCCAACTGGCTAGCTACCACCCCATAGAGGAAATCTGTCGCCGTAATAGCTCTGGCTGTGTTTTGGCTGCATTAATGTGGGAGTCAGTACACTTGAAACCAAAGGCTCGAAGATCAGATGAGCCTACAGTCTGACAGAACATTTGAGCGACGCTTCCTGCTGAAGTGTCCCTCAATAACCTTAATGGAATAGGCCGCAGTGGCCGCTTACCATCAGATGGGCTGCGTGTCCCTATAAAAAAAACATGCAAACAGCGCCATCTATCGACAACTCACCTGCACCATCAAGTCAAGTACGTCTGCGGTTAGCACATCAGTGTCACACCGAAGCACGCTTGTCCTAATGCTTTCGTATGACATGTGCTTTAGCGATCCTCCTAGGAGAATGGATAGGCTCTGAGCAGCTTTACCGTCTAGTACTTTCAGGTCTTTCACTTTCTTTAGCGTGTGAACTCTGGAATTAAAAGGTAATGTAAATAATAAAGTATGTACAAAAAAAAAAACTGAAAATTCATTTGTAGGAATTTATAAGCAGTTATAAAGAGACGCCGAGATATCCCTATCTACTTGAACATAATACAGGTACCGGCAAACTTCTTGAATAAAGGGTTGCGCAGGGAAATTGCGCAGAACACGAATTTTGACACGCCTGCGCGCTATTGGTCAGAAGCATACCTCTGACCAATCGCGCTCGCGGGCGTTCGGGATATTCACGCGTGCTATTAGTCACGCGCAAGTGCACATGCGCGAACCGTCCCCTTTCCGTCGACCGATGTTCAACAAAGGGCTACAAAGATTTTGGCCGACCCACTGTCCGCCATTTTGTTTTTTTTTTCGAAATAGCGTTCACTAATCATCATCATCAGCCTATATACGTTCCCACTGCTGGGACACAGGCCTTATCTCAATTGTGAGATAGTGTGGGCCATACTCCACCACGCTGGCCTAGTGCGGGTTGGTGGAGGGGTGCGTAAGGCAAGTGACCAACCTTAATGTCAGATGTTATCAAGCCGCCAAATGGCCTCTGACTAGGCTTGACGACTAATATTTACATTATAGTAAATATCAGCCGGGACCAACAGCTTAACGTGCCTTCCGAAGCACGGAGACGCTCGAAATTAATGTCACTAAATATGGTCAGAATGGTCACCCATCCATTAACTGACCGCGGCGTGGGTAGCTTGACTTTCGTTATCGCTAACGAACCACTGTCACAGCTGCGCGACGAGCGCCTCTTCACTTTACTCACTAATAATTCTTTCAAAAATGGATAGCTAACATTAACAAAAAAAAATTATCTTGGACAAAACCGCGTAAGATATGAGCTGCCAAAGTTATACTTCATGACATTTTTCCCAACGACCCCGTTACCGGGGCGGGGCACCGGGGTGGTTGGTACCGACTCTGGCCATATTATGGTATTCTCTATCAGTCAACAGTCGGGTGATGCACAATGTTATGTTATGTTTTGTGTCAATCATGGCTAAGAATCGAACCCAATTACGTCATCGGATCAGTCAGTTCTAAAAAAATCAGATGATGATGATATATGATGATAATGACTTACTTGTCAACAGAATCCTCGCTTTTCTTGGCAACAGGTTTGCTGGAGAACTTCAGTGCTAAGCCCGAAAAGATGTCGGGCGAAGCAAGTTTGTCCTCTTGCACCTAAAAAAACACCACATACTTTAAATATGCACACACAAAGGAAAATGCGTTGAAGTAACATAACACACAACCCACTTAACTCCCCCGGTTTTCCCGAACACCCGAAATGCCAATTTGACCGACCCATATATCAATTAAAATTTTTTTTTTCAGAGAAAAATCAGGGACCGGTACCGCTTACACTTAAAAGGGTTTTTTTTTCATCAGGAAGCGTCGCTCAATGTGCTGCCAGACTGTGTAGGCTCATCTGATCTTCGAGCCATTAATTTTAAGTGTACTGGTTCCCACATTAATATTGGTTTTCGTTGAAACCCTTGACTTGTTTTGAAAAACCCTATCAAAAAGACAAGCCTATTCATTGGCTTATCCCATCAATATGCTTACCAATACATTACGGTAAGCACTACCTTCACCGAAAACGCTATGACAGGATTACCCTATGAAAAGTGTTTTTAAATTCGGTTAAGCTATTTTAGTCCCTACGAGCAAGTCATACGGCTTATATTTGCGCACCTCACTAACGGTGGCAGCTGATTGGTTAGAGCGTGAGAGAAAACGTTCGCCACGTTAACACTCCAATGCGTGGAAAAGAGATAAGCAATCAAAAGGGTAACATTTAGTGGAAAGTGGTTATAACCCTTTTTAAATGATTTATCAAAACAATCAGGTAACCCAATCAATAGGGTTACCCTATTAAATGGGTAAACATTTCATAGGGTTACCCTATCAATAGGATTAAGCCTGAAAAGGGGATTTCCGGTCCCTTAGGAAAATGCGTGTTCGAATGGTACCTAATCACAAGATTACCAGACATGGACATTAAATGAAAAATGAAAAATATTTATTTACCGGCAAACTTATAGGCTTATGCTTTACATACCTTGACCCAAAACGCCTTTTCAGACATCTTCTGAGGTACTATGGTCTTCCAGTTGGCTCTCTTCAGTGGTCCTTCCACCTCCCACTTCTTTTTAGGCTTCAGACCGTATGGTAGGACTTCTGCTTGCGGCTGAAAGAACAAGTAAAACAAACTATATACTGCGTGTTTTTTAGTCGTGTTTTCCCGCAGCAAAACGCTTCACCTTCAGTAGTACAATCGATTTATGCAAGTAATTTTTTTTTTAAATTTTTTTATGAAATTTTTTTTTTAAAGTTTGATGGGAAAATGGAAACCAAATGTGAGTAAATAGTAAATAATAGTTTTTTTGATAAACGCGAAGGGTAATGACCCCGGCCAGTGACCGTCCGTGACGCAGCTGGTACTATTGGTTCGAGTTTCGTCTATGATAATCGTAAAACTTTTGATTTCTCTAAAAAAAGAACTTTATTAGTCTATTTTACTACTAAGAAAGAATCATTTTACTGCGGGAAAACAACGACTAAAATTCCACGCTGTATGATGAGGAGGATAAATATTGGACAATGCAAAAATACAAAGGCTCGAAGATCAGATGAGTCTACAGTCTGGCAGCACATTGAGCGACGCTTCCTGGTGAAGCGGCCCTCAATGGAATAGGCCGCAGTGACCGCTTACTATCAGGTGGGTAGCGTGTCTGTCTACCAACTGACTTAGTATAAAAACAAAATTGGCGATGATAAATAACTTCTCGAGAAAAAAATTTTAACCACCATATTGCAAAAGTTATAGAAGAATTTGTTTTTAAATAAATTTTAATGTATACGTGATAAAAATGTAACGAAAACATTTATAAAAAAATACCTTCGGCTTAATTTAAACTGATCAAAGTAAAGTCATTTTAATAGGCCACATTTGACAGTTCATTTATGCAAAGAAAAGTGCTACTTAAGTACATCAGGAGTAGTCAAATTTTCTAAATAAATAATTGTATTAATAAGAACTGATGTTGTTTTCTTGAGTTTTATTCCTTTAGCGTAAGGTATATTTTTCTTTGCACAAATGAACTGTCAAATTTGACCTATTAAAATGACTCGACTATAGTTAACTCTCATTCAGTAATAACTAATAAGTCAATGTGCAAAATCAATGAGGGTGTTTCGGAATCAAAAATCCGCTAGATGGCGGTACGTAGCCATAAGGTTCAACTAAAATGTGATTGGTTCATTTTGACATCCATGATGGCGGTTTGACGTCTTCTTTCAAAATGAACCAATCACGTTTTAGTTGGAAACTTGAAACTTATGGCTACATAGCGCCATCTAGCAGTTTTTTTATTCTGAAACATACTTTTTGATGTCGCTTACGATGTTTATCACAAAAATGTCATAACTTACCATCCTCGGCGCAGCAGGTCCTCCCATCATAGGCGGTGGGGGAGGCCTGGGTCCCCCCATGCCCATCATGGGTGGAGGGGGAGGCGGTCCCCCGCCCATGCCCGGCAGCGGGGGAGGGGGAGGAGGCCGCGGCCCGCCCGGCATCGGCGGGGGAGGGGGAGGGGGTGGCCCTCCACCTGCTGGAGGGGAAAATTGGGGTGACAATCTTATTAAATAAAATTGAGGTGTACCTCTAAAACGGTTTAAAATAGTGTTGGCCGCAAAAGTAGCTGCACATTAGCTACTACTACTACTAAAAAACTTTATTACCATGGTAATAACTTAATAAGGCTTTTTAGGATGTAAAATGCGTAGCTACTTTTGCGGCAGACTGTACCTGGGTCCGGGTCATAATCTCGGGCCTTATGGTATGAATGATAACATTACATTGATACCTTTACCATGCAGAGTGGCAAATTTCAAAGGCTGTCACCATTCAATGTTATTAGCCTGCCTAGAGCAATATTGTCTAAACAATAAAATCAAATCAATATTGCGGGAATCGAACCCGCGCTCCTTGCTTTTCGAAATAACGTTCTCGAGACCTGAAAAGGACAAGGTGACTGTTTTCTCATATAATTAACATTTTATAATTATGTTATCAACTTCATGTTTTAAAATTTTTATAAAAATACAATATAAATATCACCAATGCCATGCTTTACCATGCATAGGTTTTAACATGCGTGTGAAAGAGAGAGAAGACCAACCTGAAGGCATCGGCGGCGGCGGCGGAGGGGGCGGACCACCTCCTACAAGCAAACACCGACAGAGACAGATATAGAACACATGCATGTGAGAAAGAGATAGAAAACCCAAAGTGTAGAAAGTATATCGAACCTTTTGAGGATAAACATCATGCAGACAAAGTAAATCATAGTGCAATTTTTATTTCTGTAAATAAAATTTTATGTATAAATAAATAAATAAATATCTCTGGACATTATTCACACAGCGCCATCTAGCCCCAAACTAAGCATTAGCTTGTGCTATGGGTGCCAGACAACGGATAAACATTACTTATATACTTTTTTTTTTTGTAAATACATACATATTATACATAGAAACACCCAGACCGATACAAACAGACATGTTTATGCACACAAATGTTTGTACCGTGCAGGGATCGAATCCGCGACCTTTGGTGTAATAGCCGACTTCTCGACCATTACACCGAATGGCTCGTCGTATGATCAAAATCTACAAATAAAACATTTACAAAAAAACCTTCGTATTAATTAAAAGTGATATTAAAGTTAGTGCTATAAGGTGCAAAATCAATTGGTCTGACAAAAATAGTAAATGTCATTATGATGTTCATCCTAAAAAAATCCTAGATATTATAACATTAATAATCATAATCATAATCATAATTCTTTATTGCGTAATGTGGTTACAATTGGTCTTAAATATAAAATAGCACTCACATTTACCCTGCAAGGGCGCAGCAACAACTTAAAACTAATAATGTTAAACATTAAAAAATATTCAATTAAAACAAGTTAACAAGCCTCGCATTACATAATATTACGTATCATAAAATTCTTTTAAATTGTAATAACATTTTTCAATTAAATAACATTTCAATTTATTGTGGAATAGAGATTGGTTTTCAATATTTTTAAGGTGTTGTGGTAGTTTATTATATATTTTTACAGTCATGTGATACACTCCTGAACGCACTAGTTCAAGCCTAGTGGAGGGTAAAACTAGTTTGTCTTTATTGCGTAGATGATGGGGTTTAGATATACAATCTTTGACCTGTTGGTACATGTGTTTGTGTCGTTTATAAAAATCACAAATTGCCAAAATGTACATGGATGTCAGCGTAAGGATTTTTTGGTTTTTAAAGTGAGGCCTACAACTTTCCCTATCTGAAATGTTCACTAAAATGCGGACACATCTTTTTTGAAGGGTAAATAGTTGGTGAACATCTGTTCCATTTCCCCATAATAATAGGCCATAACTAAGCCACGCATGGGCATACGCGTAGTACGCACTAGTTGCGGTTTTCAGGTCTGTGGTCCTTTTTAGCTCCTGTAAGGCATACGTAAATCTAGATAGTTTACTCATTATTTTTTCAATGTGTTGTTTCCAGGACATTGAACTATCTACGACTATACCTAAAAGGGAATTATGTTCAACACACTCCAGTTCCGAATCATTAAAAGTAACTTTTATGTTCAATGATGACTTTTGACGTGGTTTGAATTGCATAATTTTAGTTTTTAGTAAGTTTAACTGTAAATTATGGACTTTTAACCATTCATCTATTGGATTTAGAATATTATTTAAAAGATTAGGTAATTCATTACTATTATTACAAGGAAAAACTACGGTGATATCGTCTGCATAAAGGATACTTTTGCTATTAATTATTTTAGGCAAGTCATTGATATAAATTAGAAAGAGACAGCAACCAAGAACACTGCCTTGTGGGATTGAATTAACTGATGTTCTTATTTGTGACCTAATCGTCTGCAGTACATTGTTGCTCTTGTCAAAATATTCAATGTCTACACATTGTTTTCTATTTTCTAGGAATGAAGCAAACCATTGATGTGCCTGTCCTCTTATTCCTATGTTATACAGTTTATTTAATAATATTGTATGTGAAACTCTGTCGTAAGCTTTACTCATATCTAACATTATGCTGATTGCGTACTTCTGATCATTAATAATATTAAGTATTTCGCGTGTAAAATCAAACAATGCTGAAACGGTGGACCTTTGCTTTCTGAAACCGTGTTGACTGTTATGATATATTTGAAACTTTTCACAGAACTGGTTCAATCGTTGACACATGGCCGATTCAAATATTTTTGAAAACGTCGATAGCAATGCGATTGGGCGAAAATTGTTTAAGTTGGTCGTAGCACGACTTTTTGGCAAAGGCTTTATTACTGATTGTTTTAATAAATCCGGGAAAGTAGCTTCAAGAAAAGACTGATTGATGAGATAGGTCAAAGGCATAGTAAGCTCGGTACAACAGTGCTTGATAAGTGTCGGTGGGAATTCATCTGAACCGTAACTGGTTTTATTTTTTAATTTATTTATTATGTTATGGACCTCTGCTGGGGTGACAGGAGATAGATAAAATGAGTTTTTTAATTGAGAAGTCTCAGATCGGCCCTGTGGCACCTTGTTCGAATTTTTTGTAGCTCCTATCGATAAGAAATATTCATTGAAGGCATTTGCGACAGAACTCGGTTCTGATATAGTATTATCGTCAATTTTTAAAATAATGTTATGTTTAGATTTACTTGAAATTTTATTGGTACGTTCCTTTACAACTTGCCACATTGTTCTTAATTTGTTTTTAGAATTTTGCATTTTTTTTATAAAGTATTGTTTCTTTGATACAGTAACTATTTTCTTTAACGTTTTTTCATATTTTTTATAATAGTCCAATAGAATAGAATCACTGAAATGGGTCGAAATAATTTTTAAAAGTCTCTTATTTTTACATGATTTTTTTATACCTTGAGTCAGCCACGGCTTACAATTATTGCTTTTTATTTTAACTTTTTTTAATGGGATTATAAAGTTCAATATTTCTGTTAGTGTTTTGTGAAAAGCTAAATAATTATCATTTATATTATTGTCTTTTTTTAAAATTATTGACCAGTCTACATAACTTAATTCTTGTTTAAACCGATTTAAATTGTTTTCATTAAATATCCTCTTATAAATAAAATATGACTTTTTGACATTAAATCCTGGATGTTGTAAATTAATTAATACACCTTTATGATCACTTAAACCATATTCGTTGACTTCAATATTAAAACTACTTTTATCAAAATTAGTAAAAATAACATCTAAACATGTTGAGCTATCTTTGTCGATTCTGGTAGGCACCTTCACACCCTGGATGAAGTTGTAATTCTTAAAGAGAACCTTTAAATCCCTAGTTTTCCTACTTGTGCTCAGAAAATTAACATTTAAATCTCCACCTATAATTACACACTTTTTGGAATATTTAGTATTTAAAAGCTGTAAAAGTTTTTCTAATTGCTTCGTGAATATACTTTCTTCTCTTGTACTATTAGGCCAATAAATAGCTATTAATAGAATATTTAACTTAGGAACTACAACAGCACTAACTTCAAAAATTAATTCTATTGACAATGCCTCAATGTCCTCACATTGTTGAAATTCGAGTTCTTCTCGTAACAAGATACAGACGCCTCCTCCTTCGTGATTGGATCTGCAAAAAACACTTGCTAAATTGTATCCTTCTATACCAAGCAGATCTAATTTTGCTTTAGTAATCCATGTTTCAGTAATACATAGTGCTGTCAATTGGTGTTCATCGGCGAGAGCTTCAATTAAATGTAATTTATTTTTAATACTACGTACGTTCTGATACAATATTTTAGGGTTATTCACGAAAGGAGTGTCGCTTCTGTGCTCTCGTATCCGGAGGCTGGACTGGAAAGGGCGGAGCTGTAGGTCGGGCTCCGCTGCTGTCAGACCTCGGTGTTGAAGTTGGTAGTGGTGTTGAAGTTGGTGGAGGTGATGATAATGGCGATGGTGGTAGGGGGCTTATTTTTGACGTTTTCATTACGTGTCGTTTTGTCTTTTGGTATTCATTTCTTTGGGAATTCCTTTCATTAAGACCTTGTTCATCAAGGTACTCCGATATCCATAAGCCAGAATTTTTAAAGTACTTGACATTATAGAGTATTTGCTTTGCAACTCTTTTGCTCAAAAGTTCAATCATTAGTGGCCTACGCCAACCTCTTCGTCCAATACGTTGTAGATCTTCAATATACCCGGTCAAGTCAACATTTGTAATATCATAAAAAACGTTAATTACTCTGTCATACAAGTCATATTCATTTTCATATTTATGTTCATGTAATCCGTACAACACTATTAATTTATGCTTGTCTCTCATAGTAGTGGGGGAAGTAGGTTTTTCATTACATACCTTTTGAGAAGTCGTGCTTATAGCTACTTTACAAGAGTTGTTATCCATCCCAGAAGTAACATCCGCATATGTTGCCTTGTCGTTGTAATTTAGGGATTTTATTTTATTCTCTATAAATGTTATTTTGTCTTTAGCCTCATCTAATTCCGTTCGTAGTTTAGCGTTACTGACTTCTAATTCCTTTATTCGATCGCAATTTTTCGTTGTTAATGATCTTAAGGCATTAATTTCTGTTTCCACTGATTTTTGAATGTTCATCAATGTCGCTGATAGGTGGTTGAGTCGTTCGTCTTGGTTACGGTATTGCTCTGCAACTTCGGAGCGTAAAGCACGCAATTCATTTAATATAAGGTCGGCATTGTTCGGGCTGGAGTCAAATATTATTGTGTTTCCTTGTGGAGAATTGTCTTCCGATCGTAAAGATTCATCCAAATATGTAGTAGGTCTATTTTTTGACCTCGTTGTTACAAAAGACTCATTTGTGATTGCGTCTGGCAATACTTGGAGCTGACGAATAGGTGTGTTAGTATTATTTGTTTTTGGTTGCTTTGATTTGCATTGGGGACATATCCAGTCCCGTTTTCGTTCACGAGACATGATATTGTAAAACCACTCTTCTGAGATGTTTGCACACATTAGGTCGTATGAATCCTTGCAATTTACACACACCAAAAACCTCCTATCTGGTATTTTGTTAGTGCAGCCCGCACAGTACTTTTCTTTGCTGCGTGTTTCCATTGTCGGGTCAATATAAATCAGTAAAACGATTTATTACCAGATTATATAATTATAATTATTACAATTAGGGCTCAATCAAGGCATAAAATGGCCAAAATATTTGTCCGATGAACTATATTTTATACAGATACCGCCATCTAGCGGTGAGTAGAGGAACTATTTTGCAGTTTACCGTTATAAGCAACCTCTGTCTGTCTTCTAGCATCAGCTCGCTCAAAGCGGGAGTTTACGCATGCGCACTGAGTGGAAATATTGTTGTTTATAAAACTTTGAAATTTAACGTCGAAATTTAGATATTTTTTCTTAAACATTCGTTGTATAAGCCTATTTATTTGAATTATTTTTTAGTTCTTACACACTTACTGTCATATTCACTTTTGGTGCACTTTTAATAATTCACAATCAAAGTTTTGTTAACACGTTCCCTGCCAAGGGAAAAAATGCATTTTCACGTTCAGGCCGCGTCAGTCAGTGCTGACCGACAAAATAGACATTCCGTTCGGGCCGCGTCAGTCAGTCCTGACCGCGTTTTACTAGGGATTTCCTTTCGTTGTTATAGGCCGTCGGGCAGTGCTATCAAAGTAAATCTCATATTCGTTGATCCGCATGGCCCTCTAGTTACTCTAAAAAAAGTTGGTTTTTGAAAAAAACAATTAGGACTTTGAAAAAATTAAACGATTACCCAAGACAAAAATGTATTGAAAAACAAACATAAAAATCAATCGAATTCCTAAAAATTAAGCCCAATCAATAGGAAAACTTAACATAATTATTTTATTTACCATTTTGGTAGGTGGCAACAATACCAACTACCCGTACAAAAGTAACATTATTAAAAAAAAACATAAAAATTCTATATGAACGTGTGCAAAGCACTCGACACATAAAAAAGGTTCATCGGGGCAAGTGTTACAGAAAGTGGGTAATTTTTAGTCTTATTTCTCGCCTGTGCACGCCTAAATGTGGTCACATTTTTCTTGTAGCACTCTACACAATACCGACGCACCTTCTGCGAAGGTCCTTCTTTTTTTTGAAGTACGTGCTTCCTTCTTGCGGTCCGTCCTGAAGGTACTCTGGATGTTGAAGGTTTATCCAAAAAACTCTTTAGTGTAGCTTTTCTATACTCTACAATGGTTATAGATTTACTAGAAGAAGACCTGCCAGAAGTCAGCGTTGGCGAAAACGAGATTGTTCTTGGGTAGCTTAAAAATGGAAAAGCCCCTGGGTTACTACAGAGCTGCTAAAGTCTGGAGGTAAACCCGTACTGAGGGAGCTAAAAATGCTTTTTAACGCTATCCTGTTTGAAGGGAAAACTCCAAAGGCGTGGAGTAGGAGTGTGGTCGTCCTGTTCTTCAAAAAGGGTGACAAAAGCCGTTTGAAGAACTATCGACCCATTTCCCTTCTAAGCCACGTCTCTTGAGAATAGCTTAGAGACGTGGCTTAGAAGGGAAATGGGTCGATAGTTCTTCACGTGTAGAGTGTAAAGTGATCACGAACCGTCTTGCGCGAAGACTCGACGAGTTTCAACCACAGGAACAGGCTGGGTTTCGGAGCGGATACGGCACCATAGACCACATCCACACTATGCGTCAGATTATACAGTAGACCGAAGAGTATAATCAGCCTTTTGCGTCTAGCATTTGTGGACTATGAAAAGGCCTTCGACTCGGTTGAAATCTGGTCTGTTCTGGAGTCCCTGCAACGCAACGTTGCCAAGTAGACTGGCGATATATCCAAGTGATGGGATGTGTGTACAAAGCAGCTACCATGTCTGTCCAAGTATAAAATCAGCAGATAAATCCTATACCATTGCATCGAGGAGTGAGACAAGGGGACGTCATCTCCCCGAAATTGTTCACAAATGCAATGGAGGATATGTTTAAGATGCTGAACTGGAAAGGACGTGGCATCAACATAAATGGCGAATAAATCTCTCACTTGCAATTTGCAAATGACATCGTCATAATGGTGGAGACGCTGCAGGACCTACAACAGATGCTGAATGACAGCTGTCCTTGAAGTTGTTCAAAAATATGTGTACCTTGGGCAGTCGTTGCAGTTGAGTCGAAACAACTTTAAGGTCGAGGTGAATAGAAGAATTCAGTTCGGTTGGGCAGCGTTTGGAAAACTACTTCGAGTCTTTTCATCGCCGATTCCACAATGCCTAAAGACGAAAGTCTTCAATCAGTGCGTCCTTCCCCTCATGAAATACGGAGCCGAAACGTGGACACTTACGGCACGGCTAGTCCACAAGTTCAAAGTCGCTCAGCGGGCTATGGAAAGAGCTATGCTCGGCGTTTCTCTGCGGAATCGCATCCGAAATGATGTGATTCGGCAGAGAACCAAAGTCACCGACATAGCTCGCTGGATTAGCCAGCTGAAGTCGCATTGGTCGGCCATATCAGCCGTAGAACCGATAACCGTTGTGGTAAACGGATTCTAGAGTTGAGACCGCGTCTCGGTAAACGTAGTGTAGGACGCCCTCAGGCCAGGTGGAGCGATGATCTGCGCAAGATGGCTGGCAGGAGCTGGATGCGAGTGGCCGAGAATCGATAAGCGTAGCGAGCATTTGGAGAGGCCTATGTCCAGCAGTGGACTGTTACAGGCTGATGATGATGATGATGATGAAAGTTTTATCAAGAAGATCCATTTCTATGTTTACGATCTGCGTCAACATATCTTGAGTAACCACGAAGTCTTCGAAATCGTCCATGATTACAATAAATAAATCTCGAAACAAACACTATTACTTGTAACAGCGCGTAGTCTTATTTCAAGAAACTGGCGTCAACTGCGTGAGCGCGTGTTAACTCGAGAGCGCAAGGGGCCGGGGCGGGGTTGACCCGACACCGCGCCCGCGCGGCCCCCTGTAACGGAAAGTCGATTTTATCTCTCCGTAGGCCGCGTCGGTCAGTCCTGACTGACATTCATTAATTACCTTAAATATTAGCTCAAAGTGACTTTTGTTATAACCAACATACATTTGATCATTAGATAAAAGCATATAAGCAAAAAAATGTTTTAACTAATTTTAAACAGAACTGTGATTTTTGCCTGGCCTGAAGGGAAAATTCGCTGTCAGTCAGCACTGACCGCGTCGGCAGAGAACGTGTTAAAAACAAACGGTGATGGCACACGATATCTTTAAATAGAGTTTTACAGTTAATTACACAATATATTGTCCTACAAACAATTTCACTGATGTATTGCACTGTTTTACACACTTTTTACTTGTTTTCTACTATTAATACGGCAATTAAATATTTTTAATAATGAAAGTTACGTAGACGTATTGTTTACTAAATGGCAGCGCCATCTTCAATTCATGCATTAAATAAATATTTAACAACATCAGATTTAAGGGCTCTCTCAAATTAGACGTTTCGTGTCGGACGGCTGCGGTACGGTCGCCGCGCGGTTTGAAAGAGGCCTTAGGGCCGGTATTTCAATATATACTTATCTTGATCCTAATCCGGGATTGATAATAAGTATGACTTAAGTGTATTTCATTATAGGATTAAAGTTAAGCGGCACCTAAAGTAATACACTTTTACCTGTCAAAAGTAATACTTATCTTAAATGTTATACTTAACTTAGGCAATAAGATAAGGTTACATTGAAATACCGGCCCTAAGTCATAGATTGTATACTCAAGTAGCTTAAGACCCATAGCGGCCAAGTGGTTTCCTTATTAGATAAATACCATAGTTTTAGATAGATAGTTATAGACTCACCTCCAGGCATGGGTGGTGGGGGAGGCGGCGCTGGACCACCAGGGCTGCCGATCACCTGAAATAAAAAGGATAAGTTGAATTTTTCATCGTTTTGCATTTGCATTTGTAGCGGTTAGGTATCGGTAATAACAGATCGGAGAGTGAGGAAGTTTGCGGAAAAAAAGAGACGTTAAAAAGAGAGAGAAGTGAAGATGAGAGTAAGAAAAGGAGAAAAGTAATTGAAGTGGGTTATATTTTTAGAAAGATAGTAATGTAGAGGGAGACCACAAGATGGCAGGAAAGAGAAAGATATATTGTGAGGGAGAACAGATTATTTTGACAGAGAGAGCGATAATGAGTTTGTAAGAAAGTATGAGTAAGCAAGCAAGAGATAGATAAATTGTGGGAGGAGGAGAAAAAGTTTTGACAGAGACCTGTAAAACTTTTATGGCCTAGGTAAATTCTGTTGGTAATTTTCTTACATTGGCAGTAGCGAGTGAGATAGCTTCAGCCGGTCCTCGAGCAGAGAGAGAGAGAAAGAGAGAGTGAGTGAGATAGACAACAGCCTTCTACCTTGGCGATATGGCGGCGATGTTGCTCTGCGTGACTCCTCCTGGCCCGGATGGATTAGCGGTTTGCTTCAGCGAGTCCTCGAGGCCAAGAGAGAGAGAGAGAGAGAGAGAGAGAGAAAGAAAAAGAGAGAGAAAGAGAGGGAGAGTGAGACAAACAACATCTTACCTTGGCGATAGCGGCGATGTTGCCCTGCGTGACGCCGCCCGGCCCAGAAGGATTGGCGGTTTGCTTCAGCCGGTCCTCTAAACGAGCGGCGCGCGCTTCGGCCTCTTGCCTGGCCGCGATGGCCGCTTCTAACTTTGTTTTTAACTCTTCTACTTTACGTTCTTCTTCTGCACGCGATTTTTCTATAAAAAAAATATAGTGTTAGTAATAATAATAAGCACGTAAAGTGACGACTCTATTCTAGCCTCTGGTATGAGGTAAATGTCCCAAAAATAATGCCTCTAGCACACTTTGTGACAGATTAAGAAGAGTTAAACTACTGCAGACTGTATATCTTAAGAGAGAGAAAGAGAGAGTTTTTTTATAATCTACAGATTAGATTAATATTACCAAAAGACCGATGAATATAAATGTTAGAGAATGGAGAGGAAGAGAACGTCCAGAAAAGAGATGGATGGCGTAAAAGATAATATGAGTGAAAAAGGAGTAGATACCTCTTTGACGAGTGACAAGGATAAACATATTGCGCCGACAGAGAAGAAGATTAATCTTACCTATAAGTCCATCTATAAGCGGCTGTACATCTATATTGAATCTCTGCGTCATTCTAAAGTCGGGATCGTATCCGTTTTTATGAAGAACTATCTGAGTGATGCATTCCTCTATCAATTTGTAATACGCCGGCCTGAAACAAGACATTTTCATTTATAATTCATATTTTTATCCGGCTCGAAGGACCAAATTTTTAATTTATTCTAAGTATTATTCAAATGTCATCAAAGTCATTATAAATGATAATTACAACGGAGGCCTTTGTCTTGCAGTGTGACATACCTGTTTTTGTTATCAATACGATTTCATTTAATGTCAGAGTGGGAGGGAGATACAAGTCCTCGACACTGACCAAACGGAGCGCAATAGCAAAGCTCTCACATTTATCTTATTGGTGTAAATAGTACGGTCAACAGCACATCACGGTTAAAACTTGCAGTTCAATAATAGCACTTATGCCCCCGACATAAGAGTGGTACAAAGTCCAAAGTGTTACGTCTGACGTGCTTTTGACTGTACTTGGACGTGATGAAAAATTACTCACCTAATAAGCTCATCATCTCTGATGAACAGCAGATGTTGAAGTATTGACAGCAGGTACGGTTCAGCGGGTGTGTCCATCACTAGATTCTTCACCAGCTCGAAACACTCATTTGCGTCGTTGAAGTCCACTCTGTAATATAATAATGATAAAACTAGAATATAATATATAAATTCGTTAGATCAGTTGGCAGACAGGCACGCAGCCCACCTGATAGTAAGCGGCCACTGCGGCCTATTCCATTGAGAGACACTTCACCAGGAAGCGTCGCTCAATGTGCTGCCAGACTCTAAAGTCATCTGATCTTCGAGTCTCACATTAATACTGCCGGAACACAGCAAGAGCTGTTATGGCGGCAGATTTCACCTGTGGGTGGTAGCTAGCCAGTCGGACTCTGAAAAAGCCCTACCACCAACCAGACCCAAGGTGGGAATCGAACCCACGACCTCCAGATTTTATACCCGAGCGGCTTAGCCACTGTTCCACGGAGGCGGTCGTTATTCCCTGGTGATTCACTGGTAGAGAATGCTTTTAGCGCTAAATTAAGTAAAGGGGTACTTAATTTAGCGCTAAATTTGTGGTCAATAAAGTTTTTATTAGTTAGAAAAGTGTGTATAAAAGTAAAGCATAGATTTACCACTATGAAATCTTGGATCTAGTAGCATTATCCTACCTAGATTATGAACATCACCTTGTGGGCATTGACCAGCCGTCATTATATACTATATTACAACATAATATTATTACCTGACATCGTCAAATTTGGCTAAGAACTCATCTTGGTCGGCCGCTGCGTGCGTGTCGAAAACATTCATCTGAATTTGCCTCGACCCTTCTGCGCCCGCCCTCAGTTCATCTATGACACAAAAACATACCCTTTAAATTAGATGATTCTATAAAAAAAATGTCTATTTAATATAACACAAGCCATTCAAATAAGTTCTACTATCATTGTCATTGACATAAGTTCTACTATCTGGTTCAGATGCTATTAGGATAATACCTTTTGGAGTTGCGTTACGCCGTACGCGACAGTGATGACTGACACACACACTGACAAAATAATGCGTTGCCAACGTTACGGACAGGCGCAGTTGACGTCATTTGTCGCTCAAAAGGTATTATCCTAACAGCATTTGAATCTGATAATAGTAACAATGATTGGTACTGGCTAATAACCAATTTTGCCACATGCGGATTGGTGATCACAAACCCGAGCTGTGTCCAAAAAATTAGATATATTTGCCCGAGCCGGGAATTGAACCCAGGACCCCGAGATCTCAGCCCGGTACTTTAACCACTAGCTAGGACCATAAAGGGTTCACTTCACTAAATAAAATTTAAAAAGATCAACTGGTAAACAAACTTGAACCTTACCGATCATGTCATACAGTCCAGTTCTCATAAACTCGCTTCTGAGATGCATCCTGAACTCCAATTCTTCAGGTTCTGTGATGATTGCATTCATAAGTTGCATACAGCCATTCTGAAATAAATAAAATAATAAATAAATATTTTTGGTTATTAATCACACAGCGCCATCTAGCCCTTAACTAAGCATAAGCTTGTGCTATGGGTGCCAGACAACGGAAAAACTTACTGACTATTTTTTGTAAAGAAATTAGGGAACATAGATATTATCGTATTTTCTACATTATTTTTTTGTTTAATTTATTATATATGTTATTACTGTTATCAGAAATAGTTTTTTAGTCAAAAGATGAAATTAGTGAAATAAATTAGTGAAAGTGTTACCCCGTAATAAATTTACCCGATTTTGTTTGCAGATTATAATAAAAGTGGGTTCAACGTTGCCTTTCTTTTATTCGCTGCATCTATTTATATGTTTATTTATTCGGATATCCAACAGCAAATTCAGAAGGAAAAAATATAATACATGTTTGAAAATACAAAGCCAATAGTAAAATTTATAATTGGATTTATATACCTTCAAACTCTCAGGAGCTTTAGTATCCATTCCCTCCACGATGGGAAGCATCCTTGGCTTCCTACTGGACTCTCCCGCCATCGTGATCGCTTCCAACACCTTCTCATGCCCGTTGGGGATGAGGCAGATGGCTGCAAGAACCTGGAAACAGAAGACAAGCATATAAAAAAATTAAAAAAAAAAGTAAAAAGTCTTTTTAGGGTTCCGTAGCCAAATGGCAAAAAACGGAACCCTTATGGATTCGTCATGTCTGTCTGTCTGTCTGTCCGTCCGTATGTCACAGCCACTTTTTACCGAAACTATAAGAGCTATACTGTTGAAAATTAGTAAGTAGATGTATTCTGTGAACCGCATTAAGATTTCATACAAAAATAGAAAAATAATAATAAATTTTGGGGGCTCTCCATACTTAGAACTGAAACTCAAAAATTTTTTTTTTATCCAATCCTTACGTGTGGGGTATCTATAGATAGGTCTTTCAAAATGATAATAAGGTTTTTTATATCATTTTTTTCTAAACTGAATAGTTTGCGCGAGAGACACTTCCAAAGTGGTAAAATGTTGGTCCCCCCCCCCCTGTAACTTCTAAAATAAGAGAACGATAAATCTAAAAAAAATATATGATGTACATTATTATGCAAACTTCCATTGAAAATTGGTTTGAACGAGATCAAGTAGTTAGTTTAAAAATTTTTGGGGCTTCCCATACTTAGAACTGAAACTCAAAATTTTTTTTTTCTTCAAACCCTTACGTGTAGGGTATCTATAGATAGGTCTTTAAAAATGATAATAAGGTTTCTTATATAATTTTTTTCTAAACGGAATAGTTTGCGCGAGAGACACTTCCAAAGTGGTAAAATGTTGGTCACCCCCCCTCTAACTTCTAAAATAAGAGAACGATAAAACTAAAAAATATATATGATGTACATTACCATGCAAACTTCCATTGAAAATTGGTTTGAACGAGATCAAGTAATTAGTTTTTTTTTAAACGTCATAAATCGTAAACCGCAATTTTCCTCTCATTCAATCAACTCAAATATAAAAACCATATAAAAACGTTGATCAAACTTACAAAGAACTACAAGAACTTTTATATTATGATGATACTTGCTGCTACGGAACCCTTCATGGGCGAGTCCGACTCGCACTTGGCCGGTTTTTTATACTAGCTCAGTTGGCAGACACCTGCGGTCTATTCCATTGGACACTTTACTAGGAATCGTCGCTCAATGAGCTACCACACTGTTGGTTCATTTGATCTTCGATCCTTTTGATTTCAAATTACTGGCTTCCACAAATACTGCCGGAACACAGCCAGAGCTGTTAGAGCGGTTACGCACTACGTCCGATCCGAATCCGATCCGTCTCCGTAAAATCAAAATCACAAAGAACATCGGATGACGGATCTAATGCGTAAATCACCTACAAATAGTTCTACCGCTACTCCGGACCGTCATTTCACGGAGACGGATTGGATTCGGATCGGACGTAGTGCGTAATCGCTCTTATAGCGGCTGATTTCACCTGTCGGGGGGTTTTAGCCAGTCGATTTCCGAAAAAGTACAACCACCAAACAGACTCAAGGACTCAAACCGGAATAAAACGCCAGAAGGAAGAAGAAAAACCAATATCTTGGAGATGTTACCTTAGCAGCCTCCATAGCGCAGTGTGGTTTCCTGGCCTCCAGACTCCTAGCGAGGACTGGTAAAGACTCCCTGCACTCGAAGACATTCCTGATGCCAACTGTGTTGTTCAGGATGGCTGACAGACACCTGATGCATTCGTACTGCACTCGGTCGTAGCGGGAATCACTGGAAGAATGCAGAAGTATTGTTAGATGCATTGGACTTTATGACAAATCTGTGGAAAATTAGCCTATGTCCTATCTCAAAATTTAGTCTACGTTCATACCAAATTTCTCAAAATTCTGTTTAGTGTGCGTGAAAGCATAACAACAGACATACAGAGTAACTTTCACGTTTATAATATTAGCACGGATATTCACCCAGGGATGGGCTGGTCAATAGCCACAAGGTGCTGGTACCAGATCACCAGATTTTAGTGGTAATGGGATGAATTAGTCCTGAGTCCCACACACGGCCGCAGGCATTTTCAGTAACCGACCATAAAGTACTTGTGCTATCGGTATTAGCACCAAAGCCGACAAACCACATTTATAAAACTTTATCGCCAAGACAAATATTAAACTTATCCCACCAGGGCAGGGTAGCAAAGATTGCTTGATAATAAAACTAGATGATAATTTAAATTAAAGTCAAAGAAAGTTTATCTTACCGATAAAATCCACTGCCACTAGAAGCATGAAAATAAAAATTTTGAAACAAAATTAAGACTTAATTCCCAAGTCGCCAAGTCCACCCTCATTAAATAAAAAACTTATCATAGCATATAATACATATAGAGTTCAAAGAATCCTACGTTACGTTTGTTACAAATTAAATAAGTTATCTTAACGTTATTACAAAATTTTTAAATATTTTTCGACCACTTTCGACTTTCGACGATCAACAAAAATTATAGTGGTTAAGTATACTATACTTTTAAAAACTGGTTAAAGGGTCAAAGAGTTTGGTTACATGAAGGCAAGGGGGCGGCGAAGGTAAGTAGGCAACGGAGGCAGGAGGCAAGGGGGGCCACGAAGGCAAGGGGTCAACTAAGGCATGAAGTGAAACAGGCATACTTACTTGGTATAACACAAGTTGAGCGTAGTCAGCAGGCTTTCGATACCCTTAGTCCCGAACTCTTCTATCCAAGACAGAGGGTTATTTGTCAGTGCTATCCTCAGGTTCTCTAAGCAACTGTGCAGCTTCCCCACTGAGAGCTCCGGCTGGTTTAGATATGATACATAGTCTGATGGTTTCTCGAATTTTGAGCGGCCTTCCTAGAAAAAATAAGGTTTAAGACTATAGCTGATGTTGCGTTCCAATTATGTCCAATAATACCTACTGCGGGAGGAGGAAACTGCTTTTTGTATGTATTAATAGAAAAAATACATTTCCCTTCTTAATTACAATTAGAATACAATAAGCTTATCAGTAGCAGAGGCACAGCACAGAGATGTTTTACACCGCCAAGCCAACTTCAGATTTCACAGTGACTGAGTGTTTTCTGTTCAAAAACACCTAATCACAAATGTTTGGTCTGCCCGGGATACAAACCCAGGACCCCTGGCGAAACCATCGCTTTAACGTGCGATCTATTAGCCACTGCATTATGGAGGCATGTTCACGGAGACACGGAAATAAAAAACAAATAAGTTATTTGAGTTTACAATTGACCAACCTGTGCATTAACGAATTTGTATGCCACTAACATCTGCTTCTTCTGGTCCTTCGAATACTTTCTAAGTGGAGCTTTCTTCTCCTCACTGAGGTTCATGTCCGACTGGAAAAAACAAAAAATTACTTTATGAAAATCGTAGCAAATGAGCAATTGACACACAGACAATAATAACCTCTAAAAAAACCGGAGAAACTAGGTAACCCGCGGAGATTTGGCGACCCGTCCGTAGGTCACCCTTCAACCTAGAGAAAGAAGGCGTATTACGTGAGCACGCCTTCTCCGGCCCGGCCGTCTACGCCGGAGGGGAGCAGCAAGTGTATCTACTGGCTCCCATTTATATAACCGAAACACAGCCAGAGCTGTTTTGGCGACAGATTACACCTGTGGGGGTGGTAGCCAGCCAGTCGGACTCTGATAAAGTCCTACCGCCAACCAGCCAGACCCTCGACTTTCTTAGCCAATGTTCCACGGAGGTGGTTCATGTGGCGATATGTGTGAGAAATTAGGTGACTCCTAGACCTGGCTCGGGCGGCCTATGCAACGCGGGCGTTGGGAAGCTACCAAACTAGTGAAGTCATGCTACGTGAGCACGCGTTCTCCGGCCGTCTACGCCGGAGGGGAGCAGCAAGATGGTACTTCACTCCCTCTCATGTGTCTTAAGGGGGAATGACTTATAAGATAACTCACCAGCATCTCCTCAAACCGCCGCTGCAGCTGTCCGTCGCCAAGCGCGTCCACCTTTGCTCCTGTACTCGGCCGCGGCGGAGTGCTCGTAGTCCTCAGTCCGCGCCTCCATCCGCAGGACCGTGTCGTAGCCGCGCTCCACCGCGCTTGACACAGCTGTCCATCTTACGGACTTGGACGCAAGGGGCCAATGGAGACAACGGGGCAATGGAGGCAACGGGGCAATGGAGGCAACGGGGCAATGGAGGCAACGGGGCAACCGAGGCAGGCAGGGAAGTAGTGTGTCCTGTTAAGGGGAGAATGCCTATCATATCAAACTCACCAGCATCTCCTCAAACCGCCGCTGCAGCTGTCCATCGTCCAGCGCATCCACCTTGCTCCTGTACTCGGCCGCGGCGGAGTGCTCGTCGTCCTCGGTCCGCGCCTCCATCCGGGAGACCGTGTCGTAGCCGCGCTCCACCGCGCTTGACACAGCTGTCCATCTTACGGACTTGGACGCAAGGGGCCAATGGAGACAACGGGGCAATGGAGGCAACGGGGCAATGGAGGCAACGGGGCAATGGAGGCAACGGGGCAACCGAGGCAGGCAGGGAAGTAGTGTGTCCTGTTAAGGGGAGAATGCCTATCATATCAAACTCACCAGCATCTCCTCAAACCGCCGCTGCAGCTGTCCATCGTCCAGCGCATCCACCTTGCTCCTGTACTCGGCCGCGGCGGAGTGCTCGTCGTCCTCGGTCCGCGCCTCCATCCGGGAGACCGTGTCGTAGCCGCGCTCCACCGCGCTTGACACAGCTGTCCATCTTACGGACTCGAACGCAAGGGGCCAATGGAGACAACGGGGCAATGGAGGCAACGGGGCAATGGAGGCAAGGGGCAACCGAGGCATGCAGGGAAGTAGTGTGTCCTGCTAAGGGGGAATGCCTATCATATCAAACTCACCAGCATCTCCTCAAAACGCCGCTGCAGCTGTCCATCGTCCAGCGCGTCCACCTTGCTCCTGTACTCAGCCGCGGCGGAGTGCTCGTCGTCCTCAGTCCGCGCCTCCATCCGCGGGACCGTGTCGTGGCCGCGCTCCACCGCGCTTGACACAGCTATCCATCTTACGGACTCGGACGCAAGGGGCCAATGGAGACAACGGGGCAATGGAGGCAACGGGGCAATGTAGCCAACGGGGCAATGGAGGCAACGGGGCAATGGAGGCAAGGGGCAACCGAGGCATGCAGGGAAGTAGTGTGTCCTGTTAAGGGGGAATGCCTATCACATCAAACTCACCAGCATCTCCTCAAATCGCCGCTGCAGCTGTCCATCGTCCAGCGCGTCCACTTTGCTCCTGTACTCGGCCGCGGCGGAGTGCTCGTCGTCCTCGGTCCGCGCCTCCATCCGCGGGACCGTGTCGTAGCCGCGCTCCACCGCGCCCCCTGCCTTCTTCGGACGCCCGAACCATGTGTCCAGCTGTGGGAGAAAGAGAGATAGATAAATAAAATATTCCTGGACACATCATAGCTTGTATAGACGTTATGTCTAACGAATGCGGGTGAGCCATACGTGAGATATATAATGCACATTTTCTTAGTGTGCGTAGCCTCCAGAGCGCTCACCCATAATAAAAAGAGTACAGTGCCCGGCAGACATCCGAAATCGGGTGGGGATTGCGCAGGATTCGAATTTTATCGCTATTGGCCAAAGGTATGCGGGCGACAGACGACACATAACACATGCGCAAACTTTCCCCCACTCTGTCGAACGAGTATTTTTCTATTTTTATCCGTCGATTTATGATCTAGTTTCACTCCCTCCCGGGATTACACTTTATCTAGGGACACGCTGTACCTAATAATAATAATAATATCTCTGGACATTATTCACACGGCGCCATCTAGCCCCAAACTAAGCATTAGCTTGTGCTATGGGTGCTAGACAACGGATAAACATTACATAATTATATACTTTTTTTTTGTAAATACAAACATATTATACATAGAAACACCCAGACCGATACAAACAGACATGTTCATGCACACAAATGTTTGTACCGTGCGGGGATCGAACCCGCGACCTCTGGTGTAATAGCCGACTTCTCGACCATTACACCAAATGGCTCGTCGCTATTCGCTCGTAACTATTCTTGTAATATAAGTACAGTGAGAATACTATCGTATTAGTCGTGATGACACGCGAACCACTAGAAACGTAATATACATAATTTATATCTGTTCTCGTAATTAATTTTTAGTTATACGTCGATTTTAATGTAACGTTTCAATAGTATATTATGTATGTTCTGTGCTATTGTGGATAAAAATGTAGGTACTTTGGATGTCGGGGGTGAACTCCTGTAGGCAAATGATGATTGAAAAAAAAATGAAAACAAGAAGAGGGCAAACAAGCTGTAGTAGTACGGTCAACGGCACATCACGGTAAACACTTGCAGTTCGATAATAGCACTTATGCCCCCGCCATAAGAGTGGTACAAAGTCCAAAGTGTTACGTCTGACGTGCTTTTGACTGTACTATTTGATATTCTGTGGTATGGATATAGTTTGTAAAATGTACTATAAATTAATCAAGAATTAAATAGGCTTTTTATCCCAGAAATATATCACAATCCTGCATAATAACGTCGCATAAACCATAAAAGCTAGACTATCAATAAACTTCAAGGTGTAAATAATCGATTAGGCTGTGCATTGCCAATTACGATTACAGAATCGTTTGCTCCGACAATGGTGAACAATGGACAATGGCGACCCCCATAGCCCTGTTTGACCGTCGGCATTGCGATATGTGTTTGGGCAGCATATTAATTGTTTAAGAAGTTGTAAATAAAGTGTTGTAACTTTCCTCAAAATCTAAAGTCAAATGTAGATAGATAGATAAATCGTTACTAATTTTGGAGGGGAAAATTTTGATTGTTTGTTTGTATTGAATAGGCTCCGAAACTATTAAACCGATTTGAATAATTCTTTCACTGTTGGAAAGCTACACTATCCCCGGGTGACATAGACTTTTGATCCCGTAAATGTGGAGGGAAGGGGGGGATATTTGTTTTGTTTGACGAGCCATTTGGTGTAATGGTCGAGAAGTCGGCTATTACACCAGAGGTCGCGGGTTCGATCCCCGCACGGTACAAACATTTGTGTGCATGAACATGTCTGTTTGTATCGGTCTGGGTGTTTCTATATATAATATGAATGTATTTACAAAAAAAAAGTATATAAGTAATTTATCCGTTGTCTAGCACCCATAGTACAAGCTAATGCTTAGTTTGGGTCTAGATGGCGCTGTGTGAATAATGTCCAGAGATATTTATTTATTTATTTAAAAAAAAAAAATACGCGAGGATAAAATCGCGGGCGGAAGGCTTCATAATAATAAACACAAAAACACCTAGGCCGATACAAACAGACATGTTCGCACACAAATGTTTGTAGTATTTGCACCGTGCAGGGATTGAACCTGTGACTTTTGCCTATCAGGAACTCACCGAGAAAGGAGACTTCTCCCTGACGAACTCTCCAACCACTTTTATTGTATCCATTGTATCTTTATTAACTGCCATCAATCATCATAATACAATATAAAAATGTTAAACACTCAATCTTCAGTACACCAGATTTACACTATTTTAACACTGATTTATAAAGCTTGTACTTTTAGTTCCAATATGCTAGGGTTGCCATCTCCAAACTTTGAAATCCAGGATCTCAAGGTAGAAATACCAGGATATTGAAACCCAAGACGAAAGTAAGAGCAGTACCAAAATTTTAATATGGACTGAAAACAAGGTAAAAAACAAGGAATTTTGAAACACAGGTCCTTAACAGGACTTCAAAAACCCAGGACGATGCTTAGAAACTATCCAGGACAGCCCAGTACCCCCCAAAAAACAGGACATGTCCTGCGAAAACAGGACGGATGGCAACCCTACAATATGCTATCACTCCCTATCAAGGGTTACGGAGGTCAGATGTCAGTCGCTGCAATGTAATAACTGGACTTGTCAAACCCTGGATCATGGTGCAAGCGTACCCTGACTAGACCGTGACAAAGCGCTCACATTATAGTTATTTATGTGACTGTTGCATAATGAGGGTCATTAAAATACGAATGTGTTTCATAAAAGGATCACATGAGTATTTTAATGCCTAATTATGTACAGTCACATACATAACTTTATCTTCATTCATACGATAATATGTCTATTTTAAAGTCAGGATCGATGTGAAACCGCGTGGAATATAATATCCGTAGTACCAGGAGAGCAGAGTTACAAGAAGCTGGCCCGTTACTAATAAGTGTGGACCGGCGCAGTCGCTTGTTAACCTAGTTAGGCCCTGCCGGCTGCGGCTAGCTCGCGTCTTTCAAACTCTTTGATTTAATTAATAGTTACGCTGCGGTTATGCTCTCCTGGTACCTTTGAAAATACATCAAGATGTTTTGCTTACATATGTTAGCTTCAAATCCATTAATTTTTACTTTTTAAGAAGACGTTCGAAATTTGAACGTAATTAAAGTATCGGTTACCGATACTAAAATGTAAACATTACGATGCAGCCACAGATACTTATATCTAAATGTAGGGCGTTTGCTCATCACTCCTGACTATAAAATAGACATATTATGGTATGGATGTAGATAAAGTTTTTTTTATACCAGGTCAGTTGGCAGACAGGCACGCAGCCCACCTGATGGTAAGCGGTCACTGCGGCCTATTCCATTGAGAGACACTTCACCTGAAAACGTCCCTCAATGTGCTGCCAGACTGTAGACTCATCTGATCTTCGAGCCTCTGATTTTAAGTGTAAGATGTTTGTACACAAAAACTAGCAAAAAAAACAACACTCTTATAACACATGGACAGCTAAAGATCAAAATAGCTTCATAATAAACCCGTCAAAACACCTCAAGATCACTTCACTGACTGAGCGCGTACTGAAATAACATCAGTGAGTGTGCAATGGCCGAAAATAATGAAATTGTTACGGATCACAGCTATAATTATCTGTGACAACTTAGGCCGTCCTTGTAGAGCTAATATGACAACACAAACTTATTAAAAACATTACCTAAACACGGTTAGAAATGTTTTCTTTGTCTAGACGTAAGAGTCACGTGGAAGAAAAGAGTAATTATCGAGTTTGCCGGTTCTTCTCGAAAAATAGATCAACATTCCGAATTCGGCGGTAGAGTCACTCTGTATAATGTCTGATAATTCATAAGTGCATCATTGAAGCCTGCATGAATAAATAATAAAATTAATAATTAATAGTAACTAGGTACTATTGTGTTTCGTCTGGTTTGTGAGAGTGCCGGAGGCCCACACCTTTAAAAGGCCGGCAACGCATCAGCGATCCCTCTGGTGTTGCAGAGGTCCATCGGCGGCGGTGATTGCTTACCATCAGGCGACCCGCTGCACGCTGACTCGTTTGCCGCATCATCAGAGAAAAAAGTCGGCCAAGTCAAAGTCAAGAGAAGATATGCATAAAAGAACATCAGATCTGATCTCACCTTTAAAAGGATGAGATCAGATATTCATTAAGATTTGTCATACGTTCACAGCCAATTTCTATGCACAACAAAATACAGCCAATGTCCAATTTTTATCGCGATTTTCGACTCTCTTATTAACAACATAAGGAGTATGTTCACTATTAACAGATGAATTGGTATGTTTGTTAATAGTACATTTACTGTCTGTCCTACACGTAAGAGGTTGACGACCAGTGTACCTAAATGAAATTTTAACTATTTTAATGTGTTCCTCTTTATCTATTTCTATTTTCTATGGATCTTAATGTTTGTTTTGTGTGCGGTGCCGAATGGTTTCCAACGCCGTGAAAGTCAACAAATAATCTTTCTGGACATTATTCACACAGCGCCATCTAGCCCCAAACTAAGCATTAGCTTGTGCTATGGGTGTCAGACAACCGATAAACATTACCTTATACATTTTTTTTAAATACATACATAGGTATTTATTAGAAACACCCAGACCGATACAAACAGACATGTTCATGCACACAAATGTTTGTACCGTGCGGGGATCGAGCCCGCGACCTCTGGTGTAATAGCCGACTTCTCGACCACTACACCAAATGGCTCGTCGATCCAATCTCTTCAATGGTGTACCACTACTTCGACGGTGACGGAAAACATCGTGAAAAAACCCGCACAGTCAAATGGCTGTGTAGCCATGATCCAATTGGTCTGGTTCCCTGTCAAGGGTTACGGAGGTCAGATGTCAGTCGCTGCAATGTAATAACTGGACTTGCCAGATCCTGGATCATGATGAAAATGACTTGATCACCACGCCTTTTGACATTGACTAGCCTTCCGCCCGCGGTTTCACCCGCGCGTAATCTCTTTTTTCAAATATCCCCCCTTCCCCCCACATTTCCAGGATCAAAAGTACCCTATGATCATCGGGGATAGTGTAGCTTTCCAACAGTGAAAGAATTATTCAAATCGGTTCAGTAGTTTCAAAATTGATATTCCCGCGGGAATGAGACGTTTTCCCTAGGAATTTTATAGCCTATGTCCTATTCCGGGTTATAAACTATACGTGTGCCAAATTTCATCTAAATCCGTTCAGCCGTTTAGGCGTGATTGAGGAACAAACATCCAAACATCTAAACATCCAAACATCCAGACTTTCGCATTTATAATAATAATAATAATAAATATCCCTGGACTTTATTCACACAGCGCCATCTAGCCCCAAACTAAGCATTAGCTTGTGCTATGGGTGCCAGACAACGGATAAACATTACTTATATACTTTTTTTTTTGTAAAAACATACATATTATTATAGATAGAAACACCCAGACCGATACAAACAGACATGTCCATGCACACAAATGTTTGTACCGTGCGGGGATCGAACCCGCGACCTCTGGTGTAATAGCCGATTTCTCGACCATTACACCAAATGGCTCGTCAACTAATAATATTAATAATAATAATAATATTAGTAGGATGTCGTATAAAAAATGTACAAGTGGGTTAAAGTGGAGAAAGACAGTATATTTTGGAATGACGCCAGTATTTCGAAGAAGACATTATCACTTGTTTTGATGATGTCATTGTTTGTATACAAGTTCTATAATCGATAGTGACGAATCATGACTACGTAACCTTGAAAAATGCATCTTCGACAATGATAACACTTATGCAGTAATTATGTATGAGAGATGACATCACGTAAAGATAGAAAAGCTAAGACGCTTGAAAGTATTTTCGGTATAGATATACATTATCATCGTTATCGGTAGAGTATCAGCCTATGCAGAGCAAAGTCCTCCATGAATGAAATCAAGTTTTTATTACAATAGCCACAAGGCTGGAACTTCTTCCCATTTGGGTGGAACGGGGAAACCGGGGGAGTTTAGTGGGTAGTAGGAAGCTTTAGTCCCGAGTTCCACAAACAGCCGCAGTCTAGCAAACTCGCGGTTATGGTGCCTAAACGCATTCTCCTCCGAAAGAAAATTAAAAAAGGGCAAGTCCTTCATCATTTAAATTGAGTGTAAAATGTTAAATTGGATGCTTAAAACATGCTTTTTTAAATTACAAACAACCACCCTGGTGACGTAACGGGGCCGTTCTACCGGGCTCGATGAAACAATTTTTTCCCAACGACCCCGGTACCGGGGCGGGGCACCGGGGTGGTTGGTACCTACTCCCTCATAACATACTTTTCACCGCCTCAACCACTATTGCAATTTCATCATCTCAGCGTATTCCCGATTGCATCCAGTATGGAGCTCAGGGTCCGCTTCGATCATGATCCTAGATTCGACAAGCCTGGATAAATAACCACTAGTGCAACTTGGTCAACAATATCAGTAGTGCAGTCATTGAAGCGAAAAATACGGTCTTACCTCCGAATTTTTTTACTGTGAACCGATTTGCATGAAATTTTGGAATTAGGCTCATCTTACCCTTAACTTCAAAAGTGAAAATGATCTGAACTCCGCCTATTATTTTTAAGGGGTGTAAACAACCCCTTAATGAAAAAATTGTCATTATGCCATTTTATCGCTAGAAAACATGTCTAATAGTAAGTGGTGAAATTGTAAAGTATTTTCTAACATAATTACCAAATATTAAAATCATTTTCAACCACTTGAAAATCTTACAACCCTTGCAAACAACCCCTAAATTGAAAAAATCACAAAAAATTGCCATTTATTGAATAAAATATTTACAAATTATATAAAATTGTACTATCTGGGGGCACGGCAGTGCCTCCGCCAAGTCGAGCGCGAAGCAAGCACTGCCGTACCATCCTTTACTGGAACCATTTCGCCGCATTTTCAGGCCCCTATTTGAGAACCTCTGGATAAGACCAGAATGCAGAAATTTTCGTCATCTAGTAAGCTATAATCACATACTTAAAATCCAAAATTTCAAGTCTGTAGGTCATTTAGTTCCGAAGTTAAGCGAAAGCAAAGTTTCGCATTTATGACAGACACTCATTTATACAATCACTCATGATCATCAAAATAGAACTAGTACTTCCCATAGACTCAGAGAGCTGAAATTTGGCACGGAGTTAGGGTTTAATGGCCACATAAAGGAAAAGCTATAAAAACTAGGATAATCGAAGATCTGGAGTACCTGGTGATGTTTAATGTTTGGATGTTTGATACTCAATCACGCCTAAACGGCTAAACGGATTTAGATGAAATTTGGCACATGTATAGATTATAACCCGAATTTGGACATAGGCTATAAAATTCATACGGGAAACGTCTCATTCCCGCGGGATATTTGAAAAAAGAAATTACGCGCGGTTAAAACCGCGGGCGGAAAGCTAGTATAAAATAAACCAATATGCCCACGTTTCTACAAAAAGAAGTGAAATCCCACCAAAAACATTCTGTAAAATACTAGCCAAGTCTCAATGGAGCTGCTTGTTAACTCTAAAAAGTAATGAAATCTAGACAAAGTCGTGCCAAGTCTAAGGTTCCTTACTGCGATTTCTTTATTATTATAGTTAATGTTATGTGACTTGGCCGTTGAACATTCTTTATACATTAGTGGATACAAGTCAATTTACCTGGTTTTGTACCCTTGTGTACCCTTCAACGGCCAAGTCACACAACATTAACTATAATAATAAAGAAATCGCAGTAAGGAACCTTAGACTTGGCACGACTTTGTCAAGATTTCATTACTTTTTAGAGATAAACAAGCAGCTCCATCGAGACTTGGCCAGTTTTTTACAGAATGTTTTTGATGGGATTATTATTAAAATATAATATTATTATTCATGACTCAATGTCGGAGTCGCTGTCACATTCAACATCTTCTGGCTGAATTGGAGGGCTATTTTGGCAGTTATCTCCACTGCACGTTCCACAGGTACTATTACAAAACAGACCAACTTTTCTGTATCCGCAGCCATATTATGTATATATATATACACATTACAATAGTTGTGGGTCTCTATTATACTGCGTACTTTACAATTGCGCCAAATATCCACACTCCGAAATTTTCAGTTACAAAGTAGAAAAAAATATGATAAGTTTTTGGACCATAACTCCTTCAATTTTCATGCTATCACAATTTATAAAAAACCATTGTAAAGGTAATTAAGAGAGCTACAACATCCTTTTTTGCAATATATAGTAAAAAACCTTTTTCGAAAACGGTGAAGGGTTAAAGGGCTTAAGAGAGGCTGTGATTGCGCTGCCACGCGCTCTTTAAACAATCATATCTCCGCCAATTTTTGTTTGACAGAAAAAACAAAAAAACCAAATTGTTTGTCAGAAAAATACCTAAATTTTTAATCCATACACTTTCATACGTATCTGTCGTCATTTTTGAGATATTATGAAAAGAAAGTGGGTTTTTTAAAAATTTGAAATTTTGATTTTTTATTTAATCGTGACTTTCTTGAACAATATGTGTCCTGAAGCAGCCAAACTGATACTATCTATCAAACTCTTCATAATAAAGTTATTCCTAGGCGGAATACGATTAATATAAATTTTGGTGGAAATGGCACTTATGAAACCCATTGATTTAAAAGAAAAAACATTAGATGCTCCCCTTATTTGCAATACAGCTCACTTAATTTACGTGCAAAAGACGTTTAATAGTGCTCATTTTAAAGCTCTTTTCAAGCCCTTCAAAACCCTTTTATGTTAGAATGCATAAAATGCATCTGCTCGCCGCTAGATGGCATTGACCACATCGATTAAATTTCAGACAAAATAAAAACGGCTTTGATCTTTAATATCTAGCTTAATATTGCACTTAGAATATTTTATAAAAAACCAAATTGTTCATTGTTTTACCTGCTACAATTTTGTTCTTTATAAAATTTTCGTTGAAACGTATATTTTTGGAGATATTTGCAAAAAACCGATGAAAAACGTGAAAAAATTGCGAATTTTCAATTGCCAATAACTTGAAAAGTATTGGATTTTTTTAAAAACTTTATATATGATTTTTTGCTTAAAATTAGGCCTGCTATCGATATCCGAGGTTATTTAAAAAAAAAAGAAATTCACCCCCGAGAAAGGTTGGCAACCACCCCCAGGGTGGTTGCGGAGTTCAAATCATTTTCACTTTTGAAGTTAAGGGTAAGATGAACCTAATTCCAAAATTGTATGCAATTCGGTTCACAGTAAAAAAATTCGGAGCAATAATGCTTCAATGACTGCACTACAGTGCAACCATCGGGTGTTTCCGTTTTCATCCCACGTTTTCATCCCAGGAGTTAAAAATAATAATAATTATTCCGCTTTCAACCCGCAACAAAAATGGACTCCATTTTCAACCCACGGCATAGTACATAACTGTTTAGTAACTTATGTAAGTAACGTTAGCAGACAAACAAACTTTGTTAGAAAAATCTTTATTCATAATTAACACAACTAAGTCTTTAGAATATTGATATCTAGAAAATCACAGATTCGTACTATTATCAATTCTACATTTTAAAAAAATTGAAAAATTGAAACTGAAGCAGCGTTCCCAGCGATCGGGACTTTCCTTTAAACTGTTTCTGGCAACCACAGTTGCCAGCGCGCGCATATACCCAAACAGTTACTGGCAACCACAGTTGCCAGACGGTCGAGCGGCGCCGCGCGCCGATTTTTTAAATATTTCTACATAGATAAAGCATTTAACGTTAAAATATCACTTGATCGATACTTGCTATTTATTACGTTACTGCTTAAAAATATTAGCTTATACCCAGAGCCATTACAAATTGACAAAAACTAAAGAATAAAAAACTCATAGTGTCACGCAGTGTCATGTTGATGTTTGTTGACGTCGACGGCTGTGTTTTTGTGTATTTCTACAAATTAAAACGCTGTGAGTATTACTTTCTTGATTAGTTTTAGTGTTTAACATTTCTACGTGTCGAATTTAATTCAGTTATAAGTCCAATTGCTGTTAAAAATTAAGAAAATCTTACTTTAAAATCACAAAAATATCCGAAATCAATAGCGGCCGGTTTTGGTGTGTGTTTTTTTCGTATTTAATCCGTATCGCAGCAAAAAACAAACAAATAATGATAGTTTATATATTATAAATTATGTTTAATCAGTTGGATATCATAAAGTTTGCATATTATGTTTAGATTCGACAAAATAACATCGCTGAACAGACAATTCCAAAGGGTTGCCATGGGTTACCGTTTGCGAGTGACGTCACGAGTGATCACGTGGTAAATAAGGCGGACTCGCACGGAAAGACGCACGCTAATTTTAAATTATTTTGCTTGCGATTTTGAGTTTATTTTATAATAGTTTAAAGAAGAAAGATTTTAAATTATGATTTCGATTATTGCGTGGGATATGTATTTTCATTAAAATTAATTAAATAAATAACTATTGCGGATTAATTTAAACCAATAATAGACACGCATTCGGGTTAAATATATGAAAAAAAGTTTAATTTGTATTAAATATTTTATTTTAATAATTTTTAAAGCATTCTGCTTGCTTACTTACGAATATATTATAATATTAGAAAAAAATCGATTTGTCCAGGTATCAGGCGGGGATCGAACCCGCCGAGCGAGGGGGGCCGCTCTCTGGGTTAGTGACTTAGCGTAAAAAATATATTATAAGAAAATTAAATTGGTCTGCAAAGGCCTCGGTAGCATTGTTGTTTAATGTAGATTACTTGTGTTTAATACATAATTTAAAAAAAACAAGGGGTTCGAGTGTGTGTGTACTGGGAAATTTTAGATATATATATATTTAATTATTTATAAGCAAAAACTTATTTTCTTGTAAAGCTTAAAATAAACTTATAAAAGACCGGCGGCATAGCGAACTTAATTATTTTGAGTTTAGTTTTAATATTTAAATTATTGTTTTATATATTATAATAAAAAAATAATTATATGTAAACATTTGGTTATCATTGTCATTACCTCATATAAAACCAATTCGCACATGATATCCAATATCCACGGCAAACTCAACGTGCGTTGCGGGCCTTATTTGGCGGCCATCTTTGCGAATTTTTTGCGACTCGGTAGTTCCGGATACGTGCAATAAAATCGGAAGTACTTAATTGGTTTTTAATTGTATTTTTGAAAAAATACATGTTATAGTTAAAGATAAAAGGTAAGGGTATCAATTGAAAGGGAAAGAAATGTAGTTTATGCTCATAATTTTTTTATTTACAAAAACTTGTCAGTTTATTACGAAATTTGGGAAAATTATCACTAAATGCCTAATTTTGTTCCAAATTTCTTACTTTATCATCGTATTTTAAGAATTTGTTTATTTTTTTCTGGAATGTAATAATTTAAGTGGGTTCTGTGATGTTTTCGCTTAATTATGTTAGAACATTATTTCCTTGTAGCTTTTGAAGTTAATGAGATATAAGGCATTCTTTCAACTAATCCAAATCGGTCAGTTCTGCCCGGAGCCGCCCGCCCATGTCATAACAGGTGGGAGTGCGTTTTCGCGCGCACGGAAAACTGTTCAAAGGATAGGAGCAAATGCAACCATGTGTGGTGACTATTGACGGCCCTCTATACGGAATCTATTGGGGGTAATCTGTGCTTACGACTAACTAACAGATAAGAGAAACAAAGGGTATAACAGATTAGCAATATTCTTTAGAAATATTGCTTTCTCTTTCACTCCCTCTCCGGCTGAATGAAATAGACATAGTGTCTGTGCCTGTGTGTGTGTGTATGCGCGTCTGTGCCAAGGAAGTGACGTCGTAAATAAGTACCTATTCATCAAATTATAAGTATACAAAGTTTAAATAGTTTAAGATTATTTTTCTGTCTGTACAAAAAAACAATGAAGAATGTTAACTAATTTTGATTATTAGCACTCCGTATTCTTTGTAAAAAATAAAAAATACTAGTGAAAGAATTACTTCGATACGTCAATTAGTTTCCGATTTAGAAGTAAAACAAGTTGTAACCGCACGCGCGGGCTGCTGGTGCCGGTGTGACGTCATAGTACAACTCGCTCAGTCTGGCGCACTCAGTCCGCTAGCGTTCGGCGCCCGTGCCGTCGAAATTAAACCTAAATACTTTTAAAAATGTCCAATCCAAATACTAGGAAATCATGTGGTGTGCCTAAATGTAAAAATACAACTACCAATTCGCAGGAAAAGTTGTTTTTTATAGTTCTAAAGGACGTTGAGGCTCCTCGCTTCGACGATGTAGCCACATTAAAAATCCTAGTATGTTTACAGCCACATCTGCTGGCGGCACAATCTTCGCAGGTTACATTTAAAACTTCTTGATCCTTATCAGTTTAGAATGCAATGTTATGGTGTGGTAGGTACGTATGCGGTGTTCTGGCGTGATTCTACATTACATACATCACCTAGGTAGGTCTTTTTATTTGAACATGACTAATAGCATCATCGCCATAGCTGTCTCTTGCTGATCTGAAATAAGCTTCTTTTAAAAATAAATGGCCTTACGTATTTTGTAAGTAAAAAAAAATACAACACTATATTTACTTACATCCTAAGAGCGCTTACGCACTACGTCCGATCCGAATCCGATCCGTCTCCGTGAAATCAAAATCACAAAGACATTCGGATGACGGATCTAATTCGTAAATCACTAGAAATACTCCGGACCGTTATTTCACGGAGACGGATTGGATTCGCATCGGATTCGGATCGGATAGTGCGTTACCTTACCGCTCTTATTCCTAGGTACTATCCTAGTTTCTACTAATATTATAAACGCGAAAGTTTGTGAGTGTGTGTGTGTTTACTTGTTATCTTTCACGCAAAAACTACTGAATGGATCTGGAGTCTGGACGAAGTCTGGAATAACATATAGGTAGGTAGGCTACTTTTAATCCTGGGAAAATGTACAGTTCCCGAGGGAAACGGGGGCGAAGCTGCTGGCGGAAGCTAGTTTGCAATATATCAATGTACCTATGTAGGTATGTATTTATTTAAATTTACTAAGAAGAGCGGTACCTATATGTACATACGTACCAACTTACCTATAGTTACAAAACTATAATACCTACATTTTTATTTGTTGTCTATAACATAAACATTGAATGGTAGGTAGATACTTTTACTATTTGATATTCTTCGCATTTCGGCGGCAACGAAATATTTGTTCAACCATTAATCTATCTATTTTAGGTAGATTATATTATCCGATTGCCCTTTTTCGTCCATATTATTAATTGAATAATATTTACTATTAAGTCTATTAACGAAAACACAACAAAATACTGCACAAGCCAAGCGCAAGCTATGCAATTTGTATTAAGCCGGGCTCGGCCCGCGCGGCGGGTTGTGATGTGACGTCACAAGCGGTCACGTGACTGTTAGCGGGACTCGATATTTTTCGAAACTTTGAATGCCTATAGAATCAAAACTACTAGGTATTTTTGACTACAACAAAAACTAGTGTATTTGTATACATACAGGCATTACTGAGACAAAATTTCAAGCGATTTGGCATACCTAGTAACATTCTCCATTATAAACTGCAGTGGGTAGAAACCGGAATATATTTTAGGTAGAATACGGAAAAAACAACTATTATTATGATTGTGGGTAGAACACGGACTAAGATTTGGGTAGAAAACGGAATAAAATATTCGTGGGATGAAAACTTGGGATGAAAACGGAAACACCCCAACCATCACCAATAGTGCAAGTGAACAGATAAACATTAAAATAAATAAATAAAAACTGTATTTTACCCGACATTTTCTCAAGCGGACTCGGGGGAATAAGCTATTCCAATAGTTTATAAATCCAAATGACTTCATGATTTTGTAGCATTTGATAACTTTTTGAATTCACTGTAAATACTTTTTCGTTCACTTTAAACTCTTTTTAAGACAGACAGCCGTGTCCCACAGCAGATCATAAATGCTTCCATTAATCAAGTCATCAACGCAATGATAGGTACTGGCTTATCACCAAATGCGGATTGTTGATTACAATTTCGTGATCACTATCCAATTATCACAAACAACGATTTTCTGTTTCGTCCCAAAGATTTTTGTCTCACATTCCAAAAAATTCCCAGTTCGTCCCACATTCCTATTTCGTTTCGCCCCGAATCAGAAATATTGTATATTTTACTTATATAGTACAGTCATCAAGAATATAAATAACTTATAAAAAAATTAAGGAAATAATTTACAGACATACTAGGGCAACATGAATATATTGGAGATGATGTACTATTGACCATCGATAGTATGCAAACATGTAGTATCGATAAGAATCGTCTTTTATGTAAGGGATCAAAAAAAATCCCCAAAATTGCTACTCGGTCACTCCTATTCGACTATCACAAACCCTTATACACTCCCAACTAGGTATCTATTTTATCTAACATAATGTAGTATCGATTCGCCTAGATTCTGATTAATAGAACAAAAATTATAAGAAAAATCTCCAAAATTACTACTCGGTCGGTAATATTTGATTACCACAAACACTTCCTGCAGCTGATAATATCTAAACGTGTATATTGACACGATTTAGTATGAATAAGAGATGAAACTTATAAATATTTGTAAGTCCCCATGATCACTCGGAAATCACTTTTCGAAAAATCCTGCAAATCGACTTGTTTAACTTTACAAACATAGTATCGATACTCCTAGTCTCGGCAAAAACACTCCTACTTTATTACTCCTGACTATCAATTATCCAAACGTGTGGTATCGATTTACTCGTACTATCGATAGGTATCGATACCTACGTAATATGACATCGATATGCGCAGACGCTGCTACCGGCAGCGTCGATCAATCGAGACTGAAGCACTCCATAGACTATTACAATTACACCGAATGCATTTGTTATTATGTGACGTCATCGCGCATGCGTTTACACGCATAAGCATGCGAAAATCGCAATTCTTACCGCATTAAGATTTGCGCGCGAAAATATTACTGGTTAACTTATTTTTAACTAATATTATAAAGAGGAAAGATTTTTTTGTTTGTTTGTATTGAATAGGCTCCGAAACTACTGAGCCGATTTGAAAAATTTCTTTCACTGTTGGAATGCTGCTGTGTCCCCGGGTGGCATAGGGTACTTTTTATCCCGGAAATTTGGGGGAATGGAGGGGGGGGGGGAGCAATTGACAAAAGAAATTACGCGTGGGTTAAACCGCCGAAAAATTTTTTGAGTTTAGTAATAAGTATAAGGAGCCCCCAAAATTTATTATTTTTCTATTTTTGTATGAAAATCTTAATGCGGTTCACAGAATACATCTACTTACTAATTTTCAACAGTATAGCTCTTATAGTTTCGGTAAAAAGTAGCTGTGACATACGGACGGACAGACAGACAGGCATGACGAATCCATATTCCGTCCATAATCCGGGTTCCGTTTTTTGCCATTTGGCAACGGAACCCTAAAAAAAGTACCAGCCTGTATAATGTTTCTCTGCAGGGCAAAGGTCTCCATCATTTCGAGTGGTTTGTGGTTTCGAGTTATGTCAGTCTTTAAAATCACTCCTAATTCTGGCCTTTCATAAATCTGCTTATCAGAAATCAAAATCAAAATATCAAAAATCAAAATCAAAATATTCTTTATTCATGTAAACTTGTATCAAGTATTTATGAATCGTCAATTACAGAGTGACTCTACCACCGGTATCGAAATGCAGTCATCTGCCGAGAAGAACCGGCAAGAAACTCGACAGTTACTCTTTTTCATCGCCATGTTTGTTTACAATTTGTTTGTTACAATTACTGATTAGTTTTAGAATACCAAGCCATACAGTATAAAGCATAAGAATGAGACTATAATCGAGAAAAATCCGTGAGCCCTGGAAGACCAGTGCCCAAAGGTTTAGTATATATTCTGTGCCAAAGGTGGCACCTGCAGCACAAGTATCTTTATCCAATCCAATAAAAGAGCTACATTATGTCATTCTCATTACATTTTCACATCACATTAATACAATAAACAGGATGACTAAGTGCCTATACGAGACAATGACCTAATTATGAAAACGCGTGCCTAAAATAGGCCTAGAGCGAGATGGAAACACAATTACATGCAATTAGAGAGAGAGAGAGCGTTATCATGTACGGTCAGCATAGAAGATATTAGTCGTAAATATAATTTTTATCGTTTTCCAGTTCTGATTTAGTTAGTGTTGAATGTTTTTGGGCATATTCGAGTATTTATAGATATTTTAGGATATATTGCTCTTACACACCATTTTTATATTTTTTATAACATTTGAAAAAAGAAAGACATTTGGCAGTTTGGTAAAAAGCTTTATATAAATAAGAATGAATCGCCTAAAATGTATTGTCGAAAAAAAATGCATTGTTTTGCACCTTCCGAGCTTTCGCGCAAAGTACTTTAACCGAATATAAATAAAACGTTCATCTTGCTGACTGTACCACAACTAGCCATACTAAATTGACCGTAACATTAGATCATCATCAGACTAATAACCATTAGAACCAGCTATTAACATGCTTGTGACACAATAATGGCGAGTGCATTGGAAGACCACTCAATAATATTAGGATTATTTTTTTATGTTTTGACAAAGACAGCACTTGACCACAAAGTTGTCTGATGTTAAACAACTATGCGGTCTACGATGGAGCGCGCTTGCTTAGGAAAAGCCCGTTAATTCTGGCCTTGAAGAGCCCCAAGTTGTACTGTGTAGGAAAGACAGATCCCGGCAGAGAATTCCACTCCCGCGCAGTCCGTATCAAGAAAGATGAAGCAATTCGCTTAGTTCGTACGCGCGGTATCCCCACTGTATACGGATGGAGTCCCTGACCGAGTCTAGTAGTTCGATGATGGAACGGAGCTGGTGGAACCAAATCGTGCGTTTAAGTGCAAATTAAGTTCCTGTTTTGTTTAATGCCGCCTGATGGCACTGCGGCCTATTCCATTGAGAAACCCTACACCATGGGCTGGTCAATAGCCACAAGGCTGGCACCGGCTCGTTCCAATCGGGGGTGAATGGGAAACCGGGAGAGTTTAGTGGGTAGTGGACGCTTTAGGCTGGTTTTAGAGTCACGCTGACAAGCATGCGAACAGCCCGCGTTATACAAGTATCGCTGATCTTGTAAGATAGCAACGTTTTGAACTGCAAAGAAAACCGGCAGTGTATAACGCTACGCGCGTGCCGCCAGCGTACAGCCTTAGTCTCAAGTCCCACACGGCCGCAGGTCTAGCTAGCCTGCGGTTATTGTGCATAAACGCATTCTCCTCCAAAAAAAAATGTGCTTCTGACACACAGTAGGCTCCTTTCCTTTATTCTTAAGCCTCTTTTTTGTTTTTTCGGAGGAGAATGTTTTAAGTAGTGTCCGACCGAAGGTTCGGTTTCGGTTTCGGTTTCGGCCGAGTTTCGGCCTAAAATCAAGTTTCGGCTGCAGTTTCGGTTTCGGCCAAAATTGGCCGAAACTTTTGCCGAAACCGAAACTGATTTCGGAAGTTGTCGTGCACGCTCGCCGTTCGCTCGTTCGTTTCTCGCAGCAACGCTTTGGCGGCGCATCTGTTTGGGAATTATTGTCGTGCGCCGTTCGGATAGCTCTGTAGCAACACTAGCAACACAATAGTCAGTGCGTTAAACAGTAACAATTAGTGATTCGATTATTGTTAACTGATAAACATTTTGCTATGAGAACTTGATTTGAAAATATAATAAAAGTATGATTAATATGTTTTTTTGTATTATCTATACTTGTAAATATTAAAAAGAGGAAAGATATTTTGATTGTTTGTTTGATTGTATTTGTACACTATCGCCGGCTGACATAGAGTACTTTTACCCGAAAATGTGGGGGGGAAGGGAGGGATATTTCAAAAAGGAATTACGACCAGCCCAAAGTACAAGACCCAGGAACTTGAAATTTTGTACAAGGGTTCTTTATAATGCGTAAGTTCTCACTAAGAAGGGGTTTTTCGAAATTAACCCCCAAGGGGGTATAAAGAGGGTTGGAAGTTAGAATGAAACTTCGTTATTTTAAAAGTTACAGTCTTAAAATTCGGGAAGTATATTTTTAGTTTGGTATTAGTTTCAAATAAAAAGGTGTTATTGAAAACTTACCCCCGTGGGGGTTAAAAAGGGGTTTAAAAATAAAAAATTAAAGGACCATGCAAAAAAACGTCCCCACCCACCAACAGATTTCGAACGTATCTCTATTCTCTGTCAATACCTCTCGCTGTACTGATCTTTTTTTTGTATGACATCCGCCGTAGGAATGGGGATTTCACGCAAATCGAATTTTAATGTTGTATTTTTTTTCATATTTTAAAGTATTTTTTTGACACAATTAATTGTGAAAATAATGTGCAGGCGATCAAGAGTAACCCCCCTGGGCTAAATATAGGTGTACAATCAAAATGTAATCTTAAAAAAATATTGTACAGTCAAGTCTACTTCAAGCTAAACACTTACAGCGCAATTCTGCATCTTAGGCGTGCGGCATAAGCACGGTTTTTTTTTTTAATACCCCGTCAGTTTTTGGATTAAAACTGGTTATTTGTCTTTTTATGGAAAGGGTGGGGACAGAGCCTTGTGTAAGCTTTTTAATATTTCACCCCTCAAGGGGTGTTAAAAAGTGTCTTAATTTTTTTACTTTAAATTTTCTAGAAGCGTACTTTATAATGTGTAAGTTTCTACTGAGAAGGGGGTTTTGGAAGTTACCGGGGGCATTTCATAGTGGTTTAAAGCGTGTAGCCTACGCCAGCGAAGCCAGGGGCGGAAGTCTAGTATTAAATAAATGATTACAACAAAATCAATATACTGTGATTCCATTTCATGTCCCAATTAATGCAGAATAATGGGTAAAATGCACCAAATTTCAGTATTTTAAGGAATTTTATACTTGACCACGTGAGTTTCGGTTTCGGTTTCGGTTTCGGCCGAAACTGAAGCCACGGCCGAACATTCGGTTTCGGTTTCGGTTTCGGCCGGAAAACCAGTTTCGGTCGGACTCTAGTTAAGGCACCATAACCGAATGCTAGCTAGACCTGCGGCCGTGTGTGGGACACCTCTTTCGACCCAATTGGGAAGAGCAGGGGGCTTAGACAAGATGACATCGCTTCATAGCTGGCGAAATTCGCTAACTTTAAATTGTATGGATTTGACAGATGCCATAGAAAAGTCACGTGGTAAAAGTATGGGTTTTGACATTCGCTATAGCAAATTGAGCTATAACGAACGTCATAAATGTCGCTTGTCTAGGGGGGCTGGTTCCAGTTTCGTGGCTATTAACCATCAAAACTATCACAAATCTCTCAGTATTGAAACTGGCCGCAAATACCGTTCGTAAATCACCTATTAGTTCATTAACAAGCATTCGACCTTGATCTACGGTATTCGTTATAACCTGCGCCGGAGCAACAGACATGACAAACCGATTACGTCATATTAGCTTACCGGACTACCGGTATTATTGGCATATTACTATAATAATGTTTCCTTGCCGTAGTAACTGAGTTTCGGCTACGGTCAATGTTTACGATCAACTAAGTAGGTTAGAGTATAGTGCAGTGAAACTCCAGTCTCCAGATGCTTTCCGGGAGGAGAACACGGGTCTATGATCAATCGTCTATTCTTCCTAGCTATGGCCTGCGGGATGGAGGTGTGGGGACACCTCCTCCTGCATTGCACAGGCCACAGCTCCCGACGGGTGGCAACGACCAGGCGCTCTCGGCCGTTGTTGTCCAGCCTGGGCCCGCCCTGTAAGAGACGGGCAGGTCGCCCTGCGGTGTCTGGTTGTCAGGGTCTGTCCTAGCTCAGAGACGCTGCCGACGGCTATGCAGGAGCGCGGGGGGTTTAGTGGGTATTCTCCGTGCACCAGTCTTTATAACTGGGGCATGGATTGCACGAGTGCTAGCATATGGGCCACCTAATGGTTATTGATGAGCGCTGCCCAATGGAGACCTGAATCTTATTTGACTTGCCGTTTAATGAAAAAAATACACTCGCTTTTTGAATAATCTTACGTATTCTTTGCAATCAGGGCTACCGGCACAGTCGGTTTCTCAATATTTCACTGTTGGTTTTCATCAAGATATCTTCAACACTTAATAAATATCATTACGAATCCTGTATGCACATTAATCTTTATAGTGCAGTACACCTTGCATTGGTAATAAATAAACTCGATTTTCCTTGAAAACCTGCACCCATCGCGACTCCTACGCATACGATGACCTAGTGACGTTAGTCGTGATCTCATCTTGTGTCATTATAATACTTTTTTACATACTTGTGTCAATATAAACTTTATATTGACATAATGATACAATCGAATATTCAACTATTTTGTTAAAACTACTGAATACTCATTCTATAGATCAGTCATGTTGATGATCAGGTTTCGAACGTCAAACGATTCAATTTCAATGGACGTGGGTTCAGTTCCCAAAATCGATTGAGCATTTTTCGAACACAGCCCGGGTTTGTGATCTGCATCTCGCATTTAGCAAACTTGGTAATTAGGTAAGCACTGATTGGGTGACATTATGACAGTCATAATTAAATTTGACGATGCCTTAATTTCAATGATGGCGGCCTTTACCCTTTATTAGGACACTAGCCTTCCGCCCGCGGTTTCACCCGCGCATAATTTCTTTTGTCAATTATCCCCCCTTCCCCCACATTTCCGGGATCGAAAGTACCTTATGTCACCCGGGAATAGTGGTGTAGCTTTCCGACAGTGAAAGAATTTTCCAAATCGGTTCAGTAGTTTCGGAGCCTATTCAATATAAACAAACAAATATTTCCTCATTATAACATTATATTAATTTTATTCTAGTATGTATAGAAATCTTTAAAAAGTGTTTATCTAATAAAATGAATAAATAAATATCCCTAGACATTATTCACACAGCGCCATCTAGTCCCAAACTAAGCATAGCTTGTACTATGGGTGCTAGACAACGGATAAACATAACTTATATATTTTTTTTTTGTAAATACATACATATTATACATAGAAACACCCAGACCAATACAAACAGACATGTTCATGCACACAAATGTTTGTACCGTGCGGGGATCGAACCCGCGACCTCCTGGTGTAATAGGCTAATGTTTATCAGTTGACTGGCACCCAGAAAAGCTATGCTTAGTTTGGGTCTAGATAGCCATATCCAAGGCATTTATTTGTTTATTATTAATAAAAAATAACAAACTATTTAGACCCTAAGATGATTTCCTCAGTAGTCCAACCTCGCAATCGGAGGTCAATGGATATGCTAATGCAGTTTGCCAACTGTGACCTTAATGTTACACAATGACCGCTACTTGTACGCACCTCACGGAGTCTAAGACATTGGTTTGATTGAATAACATCTATAAGTGTATACAATATTTTATTTATGTCAGAGGCGGCAAACGAGCCAGCGTGTCAACTGATGGTAAGCAATCACCGCCGCCCATGGACATCTGCAACACCAGAGGGATCGCTGATGCGTTGCCGGCCTATGGGGGTATGGGGGTGTGGGCCTCCGGCACTCTCACAAACCAGACGAAACACTATAGTCACTATTATTTCACGCTGGTGTTATGTGAGACTTGAGAGGTATTTCTTTGTTAAGTCAACAGCACGTCAGACGTAACACTTTGGACTTTGTACCGCTCTTATGTCGGGGGCATAAGCGCTATTATCGAACTGCAAGTGTATACCGTGATGTGCTGTTGACTGTACATTCATTGACCTTAGACAAGTCATGATTTCTATATGGTATTAGAGTTGATACAACTCTCTAACCTGTGACTTGTGTGTATGTATTTCCGCATATTAGAAATGTCTATAAAAGTGGACATAGGCCTCTCCCAAGGCTCTCACAACCGATCACTCGTAAGCCACCTGCGTCCTGCCACCCGCTGGTTTTAGAGTCACGCTGACAAGCATGCAAACAGCGCGCGTATCAGCAAGTATCGCTGTTCTTGTAAGATAGCGACGATTTGAACTGCAAAGAAAACCGGCAGTGTATAACGCTACGCGCGTGCTGCCAGCGTTACTCTGAAACCAGCCTTAATGAGATCATCGGTCCACCCACAGAGAAAATTATGGTCCACCTTGTGGGAAGCCTACCACGGCTGCGTTTCCCAGTACGTGTCCACCACTCCAGCCCCCCTAGACAAGCGGCATTTATGACGTTCGTTATAGCTCAATTCGCGATAGCGAATGTCAAATCCCATACTTTCAACACGTGACTTTTCTATGGCATCTGTCAAATCGATACAAATTGGACTTAGCGAAATTCGCCAGCTATGAAGCGATGTCATCTTGTCTAAGCCCCCAGGACCTTTTTAACTGCAGAAATAAATCATTTCATCTCATCTTTTCATTGTTTTTCTTGGGCTATGGGTGCCACGCTACCAAGGTGTGAGATTGCGAGAAAATGTTTGTTTTTGTTGTGGTAGAGCCATGCTGTTTTACAGTACGGATGGGCCGGCTCGTCCGGGGAAGTACCACCCTCTCTTATGCATGAAATAATAGTGACTACTATACTACTGTGTTTCGTCTGGTTTATGCGAGTGCCGGAGACCCACACCCCCCTTAAAAGGCCGGCAACGCATCAGCGATCCCTTTGGTGTTGCAGATGTCCATGGGCAGCGGAGATTGCTCTTACCATCTGGCGACCTGCTAGCTCGTTTGCCACCTCTGACATAAAAAAAGATTTGGCTATTTCTAATAAACCAGCAACCTTTTTTTTATTTATTTATTTCCAGAAAATACATTTAATACCTCTGATGTACTAGCCAACGTTTTCGATCGTGTCTTCGCAACGATTACCCTCATTTGATCGTAATCTTGTCTAGAATACAAAGCCGTCAATCCATTCGCTAAATACTTTAAATTAGCAGCCTTACATCATTTACTCATTATGAAGGCAGTTACGTTGTATGGAGGAAATCTAGTATGTTAAGTGTTCTCGTAACCAATACGTCCATGTGTGTGTCTGTAAGACATAGATAACTCTGAATATTCCCCCTTTACCACCTATTTTTAAGAAAATGCGTTTAGGCATGGTTTATGGAATGCCCTTCCGGCTCACGTGTTTCCTTCCTCCTATAATCCTGGGCTTTTTAGGCGGGGCGTGAAGCGGCATCTATGCAGGCCTTCAGGGTGAGGGTGACTGGCTCAATGGGTACTATGATCTATTGAGCCAGTCAACCTTATATTTGGACCTCATTTCCGCTTACCATCAGGTGGAGTGAGGTCATCCTGACTGCCTCTTTATAAAAAAAAGGCACCATAACCGCTAATCTGCGGCCGTGTATGGGACTCAAGACTTGAGCGAACCACTACCCACTTAACTCCTCGGGTTTCCCCTTCACACTCGAAAAGGGACTACCCGATGCCCGCCTTGTGGCGATTACTTAGTTCATCCCTAAGTCTCCTTTACCACTGGCACTTTATATCTGAGAATTTCCAGATTTCACCTGGGTGACAATTTTCCCAATTGTTCTTTTCCACGGGTGACGATTATGTATGTTTTGGAAATCATAACGGTTGCACGAAGCACATACAGCGCCAGGGCACCTTCGAAAAAAAAAAGGGGGGTCTCCAGGGGGCTTAGACAAGATGACATTGCTTCATAGCTGGCGAATTTCGCTAAGTCCAATTTGTATGAATTTGACAGATGCCATAGAAAAGTCACGTGTTGAAAGTATGGGATTTGACATTCGCTAACGCAAACGAACGTCATAAATGCCGCTTTTCTAGGGGGGCAGTGCTCTCTCACATAACAAAACGCAATAGCAAAGCAACCGGTACCCGATCATCTGTGGGAGGGCTGTACTTCCCCGGTCGAGCTGGCCCATTTTGAATGACAAACAGGAATTCTGTTCAAAACTGGAACAGCGAATGTCTTCGAGCCAGCTGTCGTGCGACTTTTCTATTATAGCCCGGTAATGACGACATTTAGGGCTAGTTCAGACTAGTCAACAGCTAGTCTTTTGTATGAGTTATTAGTAATCGTTCCGACATAACCGCGACATAACTCATACAAATAAGACCCGCGCGATTCTGAAATCGCGCGATTCCTGCCGTGTCTGAACTAGCCCTTACGCAGATAGACCTGATTACGATCCGAAACGTGCCCGATATTTCATAATATGTACCTATATTTGACCCTCACGAAACAGGCCTGCCTAGTGTGAGAGTCACTGTCTTTTTTGTAATTGTATGTTATCGTATGTTGGTAAATAAATATTTTCATTTTCATTAAAAACCTAATAAGACTCACCTTTTTTTTTCTCCATGTCTCCTTCCGTCTAAGCCGAGGCAGGCTGTGACTGCTGTACACTGATGGAGGGTCACCCATCTTGTCACTTTAATTACACTTCACTTCACTTAGATTGTACGTTTCATAGTCATGTTATTTGCCTGATGGTATTATCACAGATTACTAAATAGTTACTAGTATTATGAAGATAGCTTTTCAGGATTACTTAAATTATTATACCGACATAGGTATACTAATATGGGAAAGGTAAGTCTTTTAGAACTCCCGGCTTCCCAGCTCCCAACTTCTCAATTGCAACGTATAGATACTGGATGCAATTAGGAACATTTCTCTATCAGTATTTCTGGATCTAACTGGCCAGCAAAAAAAAAAATTAGGAACACGCTCTGAGATGATGACCCCGGATAACAAAGTACCTTCTACTACGTATTTTATTGATAATTTTTATTTTTCAATTTTAAAATCACCTTAACTCGCGATTCAATATAAATCACGAAACACTCTCTTGTCGAATATTTTTATCGACTTTTCACTGCACAATTTGTCACTTAAAATATTTAGTTTTATTTAATAATATAAACTTAACTTGACTCCATATCGATGCGAACTGAATGGGGACAAACTGATAATGCAATCTAAAGATAAAAAGATATTGTTGAGATTACATTCCAATATCTCAAAGAATCAATTTATTTCTATGTATTTTGATATTGATATTAACTTGATTATTTGATTAATACTCTTTAAATGTCATATTTGTACACAGGTGCCACCTTTAAGAACTGGTCGGCTGAAACCAAATTCATTCTTAAAGTTATCATTTATTGCAAAAACTGTGTTTGAATGATATAAATTGAATAGAAATAAGGACAGTTTATCCGTTTTAAAATTAGATAAAAAACTGTATGACCTAATAATAAATAGTATTCAAAATTTCAAATGGCTATGGCAAAATGTTGCAACAATTTTTGGCTATTGAAAAAGAGTAACTATCGATTTGTTGTCGGTTCATCTCAATAGATAACAATAAGCCAGTGGTAGAGCCACTCTGAATCATTGACGATTGACGATTCATAAGTGCATTTAAAGAGCCCGACTGTCTAACTATCACTGCTGCTGATATTTGCCGCCATGACAGCTCTGGCTGTATATCAGCTATATTAATGTGGGAGCCAGGCCAGAACACTTGAAAGCCGGCGAGCCTACAGTCTAGCATCACATTGAGCGACACTTCCCAACTAGCACACAAGCTCTATAACAAGCCGTACACTGGTCGGTTAGAAGTTACTAATAAAGGCATGGGTTCCTTAAGTAAGATCTACAGTATACGTACAAGCGCTTAAAGCACCGCTGTACCCCCAAAAGGGCCCATTTTGTACGGCTATAGGGTCTACAGTGGCGTATGCGAGCGATAGTATACGCTTAAGTATCTAAAATAAGTTGTAATAGCACGACTGTAGCGCTCGCACCTTATTATAGCACGACTGTAGCGCTCGCACCTTATTATACCGCGTCTGTATCTCCGATTTAAAGTTTACGGTTCTTTATTGAATATACAGTGGCGATACAGAGGAATTTATAAAACATAACCTATAATTTTAATAAGATTAGCCATTTGGAAAGTATATGACAGTGAATTGCAGTAAGTAAATTAAAAATAATAAACAGGTAAGTCAAGTGTTGTTTTTTCCTTTTATTCGTATGAAATACAAGTGCGAGTAACAGTTTATTGTAAATATATACATATGTTTTAGCTAATATTTTCACGCGCCCTTCTATATATGCAGTTTTTTGATAAAAAATACATTTAATTATAGATTGTGGATTCTGAATTTAGCTTGTAAAAGATATTTAGGCTTTGTTTGTAGTTTTTGTAGTGTCATGGTTGAAAAATAGTTACGTGAGTTCGGTTTTTTGTACATATTTATGATTTAAAAATTATAAATTAGTATTCTGAAAATCAATTTTATAAAAGCTAAATGGCGTCTCAGCTACAACAGCTTTCAGAGTTTACTAGAACCTTTCTACCGATTCATGGCGCTTGTATTTGCCGTTCTAGACCTTTGGGTTCTACGATTGTGGTATTAACGTGCTATTAACGTTATGAGGTGTACAGCAGCAATAATTACTTCTTTTAAGAACCCAAGACTGTACAATGGATAATTGATACCCTATTATAGAGGTCGTTTTATTTAGGAGTCCGTGGTCAGAATCTTAAAACCTTTCTACACTTGACTTATTATCTGGAGACTTTTGCATCAAATTCGTGTTTTTCAGGTCCTACAAGAAATCTGTGGAAATATTTCAACAGCTGCAATGGGCTACGGGAAAGCATCTGAACCTACGTATATAATACTTTCAGACAACGCCGGAGCTCAAGTGCCGACAGAATCGGAACCAAATTCAGAACTGCAAAATATATGAAACATCTTTTAATTATATTAAATGTTTTATTTAGTCCCCCTCTCTAGTCCGGCTTCAGCCGTTTTAATGGCCATAGTAGTAGAATTTATACACTTTTACCTGTATAAGGAGTGTTTGCCATGCCTAATCCAGCTATTTGCCATAAAGTTGCTGTACAATTCTTAATTGTAGCGACTTAGGCGCTACTATAGAGTATTATGTATCTGCTGTAGATACAGCATTACAAAGGATGTCATTAACTGTACTCAACAGCTTAAGCCTATACAAGTATACAATATACAACTTAAGGCGTTTCAAAAGAAGTTAATAACTCTGTTCTAACGCCTTTAACTACAAAAACATTCTACAAGATCTCAGAGCGCTACAAAAGTTACTTATACCTCCTCTTTACATCTAATGCCTGTACAATAACTCTATATTATGACTTTGTATCTCCTTTGGGGATTATTTTACCGCTCTACGACCATTGTACCGCACGTCTGTTAAAGCGCTTTTAAATACGCTACTGTACAACTTAAGAAGTATAATAAACACTTTGAACGGCTGTCATACAACCTTCAGGTGGTACAGAAGCAATTTAAGCAGCTTGCGTGTTTGTTGGGTTATTAGTTAAGTTTAAATGAATAGGTCGCAGTAGCCGCCTCCCATTAGTAGGCTGCGTGCCTTTCTGCCAGCTTTAAGGACATTAAAAATTAATTTGTCGTAGCCTTAGAAACTTCAATTTTCTTTAAGTCACGTATACAAAGAGAGAGAGAGAACAATCGCTACATTGTAATAGACTTGCCAAATCCTGCGTAGCTCATTTATTTGGGAAAGAACGCTCGGAGAAAAAATACTAAATACTAATTAGAAGATTAGTTGCTTAAACTTTAATACTAAGAACAGACACAACGAGTAAAAAGACTAAATTACACTTTAATTGAGGTATCACTCACAAAAGCACAAATCATACTGATGAATTACATCAGAAACATGTCCCAAATAATTTACTAGCACAACCAAGTATAACGTAATATCTCAAATTGTTTTGTAAACATTTCACTAACTCCAGACTACTATACTATGGGATGATGTCATTTTGACGTAATTAATATGAATCTGTCACACAGATCAAGGAACTATAATAGTTAGATGCCAGCTGAAGTGAATCGAGTCTTCTCATCGCCGATTCCACAATGCCTAAAGACGAAAGTCTTGAATCAGTGCGTACACGTCATGACAGCCGAAACGTGGACACTTACGGCACGGCTAGTCCACAAGTTTAAAGAGCTATGCTCCGCGTTTTTCTGTGGGATCGCATCCGAAATGAGGTGATTCGACAGAGAACCAATATCACCGACGTAGCTCGCCGAATTAGCCAGCTGTGGCAGTGGGCTGGCCATATCAGCCGTAAAACGGATAACCGTTGGGGTAAACGGGTTCTAGAGTGGAGACCGCGTCTCGGTAAACGTAGTGTAGGACGCCCTCAGGCCAGGTGGAGCGATGATCTGCGCAAGATGGCTGGCAGGAGCTGGATGCGAGTGGCCGAGGATCGATCAGCGTGGCGAGCATTTAGACAGGCCAATGTCCAGCAGTGGACTGTTACGGGCTGATAATGATAATGATAATGGTGATGATGAATAGTTAGATGTCACAAGTATCTTTAATATTTAGTTTGTTCTTGTCACTTTTTGCCGCATTAAAGCATTTCGTTTTTTCCAGAAGTTGACTTGTAGAAGGGATGTTGGCGCGAAGGGTGGGGAACTTTCGCATCTTTCAAACATCCCTGAGTATGTCGGCAGTGTGGGGTGGCCTCACATTACCGAATATGTACCATGAGGTAACGGGGAAGGCAATGGCTTCCCCTGAGAAGCGCTGCACTAAAGCGGCAGAGTGCAGCTGGTGGGGGAAATTGTGAATCTCTGTCTCAATTAGGGAGTATGTGGTGGCCTCAAATTGCCGAATGCCATGAGGGGGAGACCATGCCTTTCCCTAAGGGATCTAACAGACGAACGACCCATCGTTTGCGACCCTCGACGACTGCGGTGAGCGGCTGTCTTTCGGGACCGCAACGACAGCCGACGACCCTCTGCGTCTGTCGCGCGGGGCCGCAACGACCGTCAACGACAGTCGCAGAGGGTCGTCGGCTGTCGTTGCGGCCCCGAACGACAGCCGCTCACCGCAGTCGTCGAGGGTCGCAAACGATGGGTCGTTCGTCTGTTAGATCCCTTAGGAGCGCTGCATTGAAGCGGCAGAGCCCAGCTGGTGGGGGGCAATTGTCTGTCTCAAGAGCAGGTGTTTGCAGCGGGAAGAACCTTTTTGCTGCCAATATGCTAAGGTCAGGTCAGTCGGGTGCGTGTTGTCTCTGGTAGTACCATAGGCGACGGAACCGCGCACCATCAGCTGAGCCGTAGGTAGGCTTGAGAGACAAACGTGGTATAAAAAAACAAATTGATGACATCACAGTAGGTGTAGGTACCGCCAAACTTCTTGAATATCGGGTGGGTCGGATTGCGCAGAACCCGAATTTTGACACCCCTGCGCGCTATTGGTCACGCGCAAGTGCACATGCGCGAACTTTCCCCCTCTCCGTCGATCGATGTTCAACAAGTTTCCCGGTACCTGTAACCGCGCATCATCAGGAGGCCGTAGGTAAAATAGGCTTAAACGACAAATGTGGTATAAAGAAACCATAGAGAAAATTTTCTTTGTTCTGTGAAAGAAACAAATTGATGACATCACAGTAGGTATTACAATGAGAATAACGGAAACATAATTAATGCATTGTATAAGTTCCATAAATCTAACTGGTAATATACAATAAATATAATAGATAATACAGAATAAGCAATTGAATTCGAAAATAACCTTGAGATTCAAGCAAGACATCTGTGCAAATTAAATTATGACAATACTTAACGGCCTCGTTGGAGCAGTCGTCGAAAAGTTCCAGGTTTGATTCCTGATTGGACTATTTGGGACACATTTATCATGATCGCCGTGAGAGGGTAAGTTTATCCCTTGTCTAGCAGCCACAATACAAGCTATGCGCTACGTTTAAGACTATATAAACAAAATATACAGACATATTCATTTATTTACTTTTCACCCGACCCAGGAACTGAACCTAGATACTTAAACACCAATCAACGCGTTCAACAAGTCAAGTCGAACATAAATTCCTGCATTATCAATTTTCCTTTACGACGGAATTTAAAACAAGTTTTTTTATCAGCAAGGCCGTACAACGTCTTATACAACGCATTCCTATGTTTTTGACCTAGAATACTGTATTTTCCTATAAAACTATCTATTTTCATCCCAAACATATTTGCCTCCGTCCACTTGGCTCCCAATCCCATGCTTGGATCCCAGGGATCCAAAAACAATTTTTTTCGCCTCTTGGATCCTATCATTATGACATTCAATGAAAATACTATATTTCGCTCCCATGGGATCTAAAAGGAGTTTTTTTCGCCTTTTAGGACCCCGGACAATAAAGTCCCACTACCCACTAAGCTCCCACGGTTTCCCTTCACACCCGAAGGACTAGTCGGTGCCTGCCTTGTGGCGACTGACCGGCCCTGACTACTATAGAGGCAGACCTCGGGTAGCCTTGATGTCCTTTTATATGCTTCTTTTTATCCCGGGAAAACGAGTAGTTGCATATGGGATAAAGAAAATAGAAGTGTTTTTCTTATGTCAGAGGCGGCAAACGAGCCTGCGGGTCGCCTGATGGTAAGCAATCACCGCCGCCCATGGACAGCTGCAACACAGAGGGATCGCTGGTGCGTGTGGGCCTCTGGCACTCTCACAAACCAGACGAAACATAATAGTACGTAGTAACTATTATTTCACGCTGGTGTTATGTGAGAGAGTGGTACTTCCCCGGACGAGCCGGCCTATTCGTACTGTAAAACAGCATGGCTCTACCACTTTGTTGTCCTTCTTTACGTCGCAATAGAGCAACGGATCGGATGATTTTTGGTATGAGGATAGTTCGAGAAATGGCTTTTTTATCTATACTCTATTTATACTAATATTATAAAGAGGAAAGATTTAATCGTTTGTTTGTTCGTATTGAATAGGCTCCGAAACTACTGAACCGATTTGAAAAATTCTTTCACTGTTGGAAAGCTACACTATTCTCAGGTGACATAGGGAACTTTTGATCCCGAAAATGTGGGGGAAGGGGGGGAAAATTGACAAAAGAAATTACGCGCGGGTGAAACAGCGGAGGGACCGATAGTCCCGGATAAAAATCACATTTCTGCGGGATAAAAGTATAAAGTCGTATGACTAAGTCTAGTAGGTAGTTCCTTTATTAGTAATGACCTAATACGAAATCTTTTTGTAACACATTTTTATGATTGCATATCTCAAGATAAAACAATAACACTTCACTTATTAAAACACACCCATTGATTGCAGTCTTTGAGAAGAACACTAACTAAACTAAGAACACTAAAAAACTATCTGAGACTGATTTAAAAAAATTCTACAAGTAAGTCAAGTTCTTACGAAACTAACTGAAAACTGAAAAATCGTAAAGATAAAGATGTTATCGGCTTGTGTACATAAATGTTACGTGCAAACCTGTACAGATAACAAAAAAAGTCTTTTAAAAACAGTTTTTATCACAGAGTTGAATCTCTGTGGTTTTTATAATAGTCAGGTGGGCTGTGTGCTTACCCGAGGATTGGCTGGTCAATGGCGACAAGGCTGGCACCGGCTTGTCCCAATCGGGTGTGAAGGGGAAACCAGGGGAGTTTAGTGGGTAGTGTACGCTTTAGTCTAGTCGCACACACGGCCGCAGGTCTAGCTAGACCTGTGGCTAGCTTAGCCACCGGTTATGGTGGATAAACGCATTTTCCTTTGAAAGTGGGAAATGCGGACATAGACAAACCTTAATACGGGACGCCAAGATTAGAATTATTTGCAGATGAAATTGTGTTTTTAACTATTTGCAAAGACGGGGTCAAAAAGAACATAAGTAAGTATCAGCTTATTTAACGTCCCACTGCAGGGAAAACGAGGCTCTGGAGGAAATCAAGTCAATGTCACGTCACTACAATGGGGAATCGGCTTAGTAATTTAGTCACCATGCTTTCAAATGCGGATTGGTGATCACAAATCTGAGCTGTGTCGAACCGACACAAATACTCAAGGAATTAAATCCTAGACCGGCCTTTATGATGGGTACTTCTATTTAGTCACGATTCACGAGTTATTGCTAAACAAATAAAGACATAAAGACATTTGTATATTTTGTATTTTTGCTTGCTAATTGCGGATTGGTGATCACAAACTTGACCTGTATTCGAAAATTCCGACACTTTTACCCAAGAAATTAAAACCCTGACCGGTTCATCGAAAAACAAAAAAAATTATATTTAAAAACAGATTGGACAAATATTTAACTGGAAGGAGTTAGCCCATTAGGTGGAGCTAATAAGATACAGGCTATCATCAGTGTTTTAACTGCCTGCCTGTCAATAAATAAATAAATACCTGGTCAAGCGACTCTATTAAAAATAACTTTTCTGCTGACGGTACAGGCGTCCTTTTATCAGCCAATGTCACGTTATGTTATGACCGATCGTGAATGAGGCATTAGCTCCTCAATACCAACCTTGCCTTTGTGGGGGGAAGGGGGAGAGTATAACTCATTTTGGTATCATTTTAAAACCCACTTAGTGCCATCTATTTATTACACACGACATTATATGCCAGGTTTTGACCCCTTGCCATCCATGTATAATCCAGGTGGTGGTATAATCCATGTATAAACTAAAAAAACACAGAACATCCTCTAAGTGGCTATAGCCAGAGCTCAAAAAAAATCCAGGTGGAATCTAGGTGGTGCTACCAGCTAATTCCCGTCTTGAAGAGATGAGTTAGCCTTTCGCTCTTCCACCCTGTAACAAACCATGTGTATGTGTGGGGGGACGGCAACTTCACATCGCTCCTCACAAAGTACCTATGTTAAGTACCTAAGTATGTTAAGTTTTTAAGTCACTCTGGGTCTGGTCTGAAAACCATGCTGAGGCCTGCTGTTGCAGCACATGCTGAGGCCAGGTCCACTTGACCATAGATAGTCTTGTTCTTGTTTTATTTTATTAATTATTTTGTCAATGTTTTTTGTTTTTTCTTTTTGACTTATTGTGTTTTGTGTACCAATGTTGTCTGTGGTCAATAAATCTGTATTTTCCTTCTTTCTTTCTTCTTTCTTTAACACACTGATTCCTTCATCTCTCATACTCATATTGACTACAGAAAGTCGTCAAGCTATAGAAGTTCCACATAAAACTAAGGAGAAATAATTAGAATTACGACTAGTACTTACAAAGCCACTTTTCGCTTTCTCATGGCGGGACATTTTTCTGTTCTTGACATTCAGGTGAACCATTCTGAAACAAAGAAGAATGTTTTATTTTAGTAACTCTTCCTAGCAGTAAAAGTATTTAGCCTATTATTGTCCCACTGCACGGCATAGGCCTCCATTTTTGAAATCAAGTTGTTTTTTTTTCATATTTTTAGAGGCAAGGTTTTGTCAAGAATCGATGTTGTTGGCGCACAGTACCTGCAGGTGCTTATCAAGTATAGACAACTTAGGCATCCAAAAGGTTGGTAGTGGGACGAACGTCTTTAGTCCCGAGCCCCACACACGGCCGCAGGCTTCGCTAGCCTGCGGCTAAAGGCACATAAAAGTGTTCTCCTATGTGAATGTTTATTTTTGGTAACTTTGTTGTTTCTGGTTTACTAACTTTGGGATTAAACCAATGTGTGTGTTGTCTGATGTTAAATTATGAAATTTTATTGTATAATAGCTGACTGGTGAACTTCGTATCACTTCGTTTGACAGTTAAGAACAGTTTGTATGGGAATATAAAATTGTCGTTTTTGGTATTTTCATCGTTTAATTAAACCTTCCCTGGACTTCCACGAATATTTCAAGACTAAAATTAGTCAAATCAGTTTAGCCGTTCTCGAGTTTTAGCGAGACTAACGAACAGCAATTCATTTTTATTTATATAGATAGAACTGTGGTTTCAATCACTCATAGAAAATCTAATGATAAGATTGAACAATAATGTTTGTTATCATGTGGTGTTTTTGTTGATCTTGTGTTTATAAGACAAGTGCTTTGCTTAGGGATCAAAACTGTGTATTGTAGTCAAATATTGAGTAAGTATTGTTAGACGAATAATTGGTTCACTCGATTAACACATCACTATGGTCATCGCTTACGGTGCCCCGCACTAGTCAGGGAGATTGACAGATAGATTTAAAAAGAAACTAATATTGTAAAAGTATATTAAATTTAATATATTACTCATTCCAAATTATATTCTAGCAGTGAAATAAGCAAAGCAGTTTCTTTAATACTAGCCTTCCGACCGCGCGTAATTTCTTTTGTCAATTATTCCCCACTTTCCTCCTTATTTTCAGGATCAAAAGTACCATAAGTCACTTGGGGATAGTATTGCTTTCCAACAGTGAAAGAATTTTTCAAATCGGTTCAGTATTTAGGAGCCTATTCAATACAAACAATCAAACAAACAAACAATCAAATTTAATCTTTCTTCTTTATAATGTTAGAATAGATAATTACCTAGATATTCATACTTTGATTTTGATTAATAATATTATGTTTATGTCAAGGAATACAACCACCTTTACATGCCCATAATGAGTAAGATATTGGCAACTTAGTGTAAAGAAAATAACATTTTCGTCAACATAAGGCTTTGCCGACGACGTCAAACACTATTGAAGGTCACTAATCATCAAAAACAAAACATTTAGGTCATTACTAACGAACTACAAAAGACATCTCTACATTTAAGACCAGTAGCTATTTCAAACACATTTAACTAACAAAGTAAACATTAATTAAATGTTTTTTGAATGTGAGTAAGGAAATAAACATCCTATTATTCATCTAACAGCTTCATTGTAACCGCAACGCAACATTTTCTATCATAAAATGGTAAAAACATGGGCTCGTCTTCCAAGTCAGAAACCAAGACACATAACCTATGCAAACTCTTTCATGCGGGCCCCTTATCAAACAAAACTGTTAAGATAAGATAGTAAATTCACTTTACCACTGAAAATGCGTAGATTTAATACGAAATAAGTCCATAAACATCACTTTTTTGATAAAAACAAGATAGATAACACAAACAATGTATTTCACCACACACATAGGCAATTGACTAGTGCTGCCAAGATTAGACAATCGAGATTATCCGCCGTTGACATTAGGGATGTATATTGTTCAAAGGAATCAATCGATTGTACTGTTTTCATACACCCCGTTTAAAATTATTGTATATTATTTAAAAAAACTTATTCTATATTATTTATTTAATAAACACGTCTTGGTGATTTCGGGAATAAAATATAACAAATAAATATCAGATAAATCTTCTTTTACCGTATTAAAACTGCTTGGTACGATATTTTCTAAATTCAAATATACATTTTTCTTCTCCGTTCTTCTTTTATTCTCATTTTTCCATCATTCAAACCTGTCATGGAAACAAGTTGCTGATTCTCTAAATTTTTTTATTAAATTTTCATATTTTTTATAAACAGTTTAACAAAATTCAAAAGGTTATAATGGATAAAACGCAAGAACAACCGAAAAAGTGTTTTTGCGCACGATGCTTCCTACCAATCGATGAGGGTGACAAAGTCGATGTTGAAGGACAGAAGTTCCATAGGCTCTGTAGCATGTGTTGTAAGTAAAATAAAAATCAAATCAATTTTAATAATAAGGTACTGCAATAATTTCCTTGTACATTGAAATGTGTCAAATGGTCTAGTGGTTCAAGCACCGGACCGTGATCTCGAAGTCCTGGATTCAATTAGTAGAAGATCCGAACTAAGGTCGATCTTCACCGAGTTGATAATAGAATGAAACTTATTTTATTATGAATTTAGCATATTAGAAAACATATTAAAAATGGGTTGCCTAAAAAAATCCTGGACCGACCGATTTTTCTTTTTTTTTTATGATTTTAAACAAAATTTTGCAATAACAAGATAATAAGAAAATTATGTCCTTACTTAACGTACAAAACGTATAGAATGTGCAGCCGTTGGGTTTTCTATTATTTACGTGGGGGCACTACTGGGTTGTCAGGTATAAACACGTATGTGTCGATACCAGTTAATTTCACCTAATTGGATAATAGATTTTTTTTAATATCATCATAAGCGCTATTTTATTATGAACACGTTGATATACGGTTGTCTGCAAAAAATTGGGATTTTGTTAAAAAATTTTTTTTTAAAAACAATTAAACATACTCTGTCCAGGATTTTTTTAGGCAACCCATTTTTAATATGTTTTCTAATATGCTAAATTCATAATAAAATAAGTTTCATTCTATTATCAACTCGGTGAAGATCGACCTTAGTTCGGATCTTAGACTAAATGACCGAGTTGGGAAACACAGCTTGGCCTATAATCACCAATTTGCATTTAACAAGCGTTGTGAACTAACCAGTACTTACCCACCGTGGTGACAATAACTTTATTTTAAGTTTAAAACAAGAGGCTGGAATCGAACCCACGACCTGGGTTTTATACCTGGATGGTTTGGAAATCCTTGGGAGGCGTATGTCCAGCTGTGGACGTCTTTTGGCTGAGATGATGATGGTGATGAGCACCATAACTCAATTTTTTTATTGTTTTTTAATGACCCTGATCTGTCTTAAAATTTTTCTTCATTGTTTATTCATTCTGACTCAATACACTGTCCTTTTTTAATTTTTTTTTACTAAGGTGTTTGTCGAACAATCCCCACATCGCTGAAGATGTTCTACGGCCATGTGTTCTGCAGCGAGTGCTTCAAGACGCATGTGATGGCGCGGTTCAGGGGCGAAACACCGCGGATGCACTCGAACAGCTGGTGGATGCAGTTCGCGCCGGGGGCGAAGCCTCAAGACGCGAGAAGTAACCAACCTGAAGGTATTGGAACGCTATTTGTCTTTTTTTTACCGCCTGGGTTATGAAATTGACCGCCGTGGCCGGTTACCATCAGATAAGCTGTCTGCAAAGCCAACTGAATGATTAGTGCAAGTTTTTACGTAAAAAAAAACGTCACCATTGCGTTTGCGTTTGAATTACAATTTGTATGAACAAAATACAGTGCCTCTGGTGCCGAACCGTGAAACTAAATTTTGTTCATACCAATTTTATTGTAGTTCAAACGCAAACGTGAGGTTTTTTTTACATAAAAACTTACACTAGGCATTCTGAACTAGCTTAAAGAAATACTTGAGAAGAGTAGATTGATAAACTGCGTCTGCTTGCGCATAGTGTCCTCATATACTTACAGAAGATAGACCTTATTACCGTGAAGATAAGGTTGAAAACCTTAGTTCCGGATGCTGTTAACCGTACTTAATTTTTAAGTATAATTTGCTGACCTTTTGCGTAACGCCAAACCCGAACTAAACATTCAATAAATTAATTGTTTGCAGAGTCTAAGGAATCATTTAACCCGCCTGAAGAGCCAGCTAGACGGTGCTTTTGCGCCCGATGCTTGCAGGCTGTGAGCGACGCGAATAAGGTTGAAATCGGAGGCCAGAGCTTCCATACGCAGTGTGCTAGGTGCTGTAAGTATCCTCAGTCATAAAAGAGCTTGCTAAAGTCGGCTTTTAGTGGCTAGTCACCTCCCTAGCTTAACGTGAGGGAGTTACGTCATTTATATTTTCGGAGGAGAATGCGTTTCAACATTTCAACGTCAGGCTTGTGAGAGTTTGGGCCGTGTGTGGCACTCTGGACTGAAGCATCTCACTACATGGGACCGCCTCCATGGAACAGTGGGTGGCTAAGCCACTCGGGTATAAAAATACGGAGGTTGTGGGTTCGATTACCGCCTCGGGTCTGGTTGGTGGTAGGGCTTTTTCAGAGTCCGACTGGCTAGCTACCACACAGCTCTGGCTGTGTTCCGGCAATGTTAATGTGCGAGCCAGTACACTTGAAATCAGAACCTCAAAGATCAGATGAGTCTTCAGTCTGGCAGCACATTGAGGGAAGCTTCCAGGTGAAGCGTCCCAACAAGGTGCGCATTGCAATGCTCGGTTCTCCTGCCCGTTTTGTATCATTAAAAGATGCGCATTGTAATGCTCGGTTCTCCTCCTTCACTGTTGTAATGCTCGATTCTGTAATGTTACATTACACGCGAATGCTCCCGGTGAAGGAGCACCTTTAGATTTAAATATATAGGTATTTTATCTTTTTATTTTGTAGATTTCTGCCACACGGTGCCAAAGGACTCGGTGAAGATCTACTATGGCCAAGTGTTCTGCGAGGAATGCTTCCACAAGCACGTGCTCAACAGGAACCGGGATAACCCCAATGATTTCTTTAAGAACTGCTTCGAGCAGTGGCAGAGTAACGCGCAGGTGAGTGGGATGGAGATATATGGTTATCTTATTTTCTAATGTATAAGAACAAGTATGACACCTGATAGTAACGCCAATAGCTAAGAATAATTTTGGAAGCGGTCGCCGTGGTCTAAATCGGCCGAGAAACACACGCATTGTGAGCCGAGCTCAAAATGTAGGACACAAAGACTCGAGGTCTTTCCAACTCTAGGTCGACCACAGCTGTCGACCTACTGGCCACTGAAGGCGGCCAACTTATTTCAGTACATGGACAATGGCAGTAACAAGTCTCACTGTACAAAATCAAAAATCATTGGTTAAATGAAGTGACATCGTTTTTTTTTTCAGTTTGCGGAACAGATGCGCGAGTTTATGGCGGGAAACAAGGATGCGACCCCATTTGTGTTCATGATGTCTGGAGGACAGCAGCCACCTTTTTGTCGGTGTGGGACTGGCCCCCAGGAGTGGGCGCAAAACAATGAGTCTAGGAAGTGTAAGTTGATACCATCATCATTGTTAGGGACGCTTCGTCTGGGTCCAAGGGGACTATAGTCTATTTAGCTGGGACCCAAAATAATTTTAATTTTTGTCATTGTGTCTCGGAAAACTAATTATTTTCGTTAAGTCATACTTGATTGATGATTTCTTGTAAATATTAACTATTGAAAAGAGTAACTTTAGACTTTCTTTCTGGTAAATTTTTCGATAGATAACTACATTCCACGGTTCTTTAAAGATAAGACATTACACACTACAGTTGGTTTTGGAAATGGACGTTATAATTTTAGCCTTTGGTTTCCAAAGTCCTTCGTCTAGCTAGCATCCATGGTACCACTCAGTCGCAGAAGTCGCTGCAAGTTTGTGCTGCTGTACGATCTCAATACGATCACATTGAGGCATTTTATATCGTCAATGCTTAGCTTCTTTTGTGACTGACTGTACATAGTCTAGCCTAGATCGGGGATAGAAGGCGGTGTAAAGTAATTACGACCACATTTTTCCAGCATTTATTGTGTACTAGCTTTCCGCTCGCGGCTTCGCCCGCGTGGACTACAAAACTTACATCCCATATTTTATTTCCTTGGAGGTAGAATTGATCAAAATCCTTTCTTAGCGGATGCCTACGTCATAACATCGGGTTAGTCCACAAATCCCCATCGGATATCCCCATCAATGGGGATTTCTGAACTTTTAGTTCACTAATCCCCATTTATGTCTCATGATGGGGATTTGTGGAAAAAAGATGTTGATGAAGTTCATAAATCCCCATTATTACCTTAGTTAGAACATCTACCTGCATGCCAAATTTCAGTCCAATCCGTTCAGTGGTTTGGGCTGTGCGTTGATAGATCTATGTCAGTCAGTCAGTCACCTTTGAGTTATATATTTATTGTAAGAAAGAAAGAAAGAAAGAAAGAAAATCTTTTCTTTCTTTCTTTCTTTCATATATTTATTGTGTATAGTAAAAACCCGTGTACCACGCGTAACATGCGCTTATTCTTTTGTAGGTGCGTAAGAGTTAAAAATTTTCACAGCCGCGACGCCTGCGCTGTCCGTCGGCGGTGAGTCGTTCGGAACCTGGGACCTATCCTTCGAGAACCGGACGGACGCGTCGGACGCGATCGAGTCCACCGAATCAGCAGCTGACACGGCGGCGGCTGAAAAAATCGAAAAGCTTACTAAATACCTGCACTCGCCCGTTGAGCGGGCGTGGTGTGGGCAGCGGGGAAGTGCGTGTCCGCGCTGTCTGTGGCAGTGCGGCGCGGTGCGCGCGCGGCCCGTGTGCTGTGGCGACTGTTGATAATATACGTCTGTTGTCCATGTGCTCGTTTCATTTATTATACCGTACCTCCTGACTACCTTCACATAGGGGGATTGCTATTAGGTTAGGGGGATTGTGACTAGGTTATGGGGATTGTAACTGTTAGGGGAATTGACTAGGTTAGGGGGATTGCTTAGGGGATTGTGACTAGCTAAGGGGGATTGGTAGGCTAGGGGGATTGTGACTAGGTATTCTAGGGGGATTGTGACTAGGTACGCTAGGGAGACTAGGTAGGCTAGGGGGATTGTGACTAGGTAGGCTAGAGGGATTGTGACTAGGTAGGCTAGGGGGATTGTGACTAGGTTGGCTTGGGGGATTGTGACTAGGTAGGCTAGGGAGATTGACTAGGTAGGATTTGGGGATTATGACTAGCTGGGGGTTTGAAACTAGGTTAGGGGGATTTCGACTAGGTCAAGAGGGATTGTGACTAGCCTTTGAATGACAAAATCCCAAAATGTCAAGCGGTTTCAAAATGATAAGTTCTAGAATATCAAATTCCCAAAATGTCAAGTTCCTAGAGAGTAAAGTTCCAAAAATCTACGTCAAGTTTCCGAAATGTCAAGTTTTCAGAAAGTCGGGGCTAAAATGTTAATTTTATTGCTTTTTAACAGCTAACCTACTTATCCCACCTCTCCATCCCACCTGGGTGGGATAATTCGCGCATTATCAACCAAGCATGTTGTTTGAGGAAAAAACAATGAACAAAAAAAAATTATATTTACACAATAAAAATAATGTTTTACAATTTAAAATTTTTTTAACTTTTTCCCGAATTGCTCCATCACTGGTCAGGATTGGGTATAGCCTTTTTCACATCTCCGGAACATTCGTGCTTAGATGGAGTCCAAATATACTTGTGGAAGCAATCAATGCAAAATAGGTGTCCGTAGTAGGCCCTTGAATGTGTTGGGAGAGTATGGCAAACACCTGAAAATGTGTATTAGGTCATTATCTCAGGGAATCTGATCTAATAAGATAAAGCTCTTGCTTCAGTTGGTCATTGGAGGCTGTGGCGTATGGTAATTTTGCGCCCATAGTCCTGCACTCCGGTCTGTAATGTTGCGACCTTGCCCCCTGATTTTCAACATAGATCTGATTGTAAAGTCATTCTTACCCTTTCGGATAGTTTCCAAGAAATACATAAGTCAAAGTCTATATTTGATTGTGCATAATTCTAACTAATTACTGGAATCTCAGTTGGTAGGTCTTATAAATCGGTATCTTTTGGAGAATAGCCATATAGAGTAAGATCGGTCTGCGAGTTTAAATTGTAACGAACATTTTCCCTTTGAGTTCCCTTTGAATTATTTCTCGATTGTATACCTTTTGAATCGAAATAGAGACATTTATAGAGAATGACGATTTAACGAGTAAGAAAGGAGTAAGAAGAAATTGAAGATGTAACGAAAATTTGTACTTACAACAAAGACCACAATGTGTCCGAAATGATTGGCCATCTAAATACTTTGAATCTGATTCCTCTTTGTAATTTGTTTTTCGACAGTTAAGAAGTTGATTTGTTTGTTCCATGTTTTTGTTAATGTAAGTATTTATTTCTTGAATTTTAGTAAATAAATATATATTGAATTTTAAGCACATTTCATTGATGTCATCCCGACTGTCGAATTATTTTTTTATTTTTTTTGTGGTCTGTCATTTTGTTGTCAATGTATTTTGTAATAGTTTTTAAACGATCTTCACAAATGCTCCGTAAAATAATACGTCTAATTTGTAAAGGCACGTTCTGAATTCAATTTCAAATGTTTACATGACTTTTTGTATGACAACTAGCGCCACAATCAGACACTTGCTAACCTTTTAATGCAGTAGGGTAATACTTGTCAAAGTGGCATCAAACAACAGTTTTTCAGGCGTGGCTTATTTCCGTATTTTTGAATTAAATGTTTGATATTTGCGTGATTTAATCATAATAGAGTTAAAAAATTGCTAAATTATGTCATATGTATTGATTACAAGTGAGTTTAAAGGTCTGGAAGCTATTAAAACGAAGTTCTTAGCTTAAGTGTTTGGGCGTATCCACCGCTTAATTAAACATAAGATTATAATTTAAAACAACAATGTACGGACGAAAAACACCATCAACGTACCGCTCCACGCCATCAGTGTATTCCCATTATACAACAAAGTAAGTGAAATCTTATTGGAATTCTATAATTCTTATTTACGTACATTATCATACAATCTTATCATTGTGTGCCGATTTTTTTCACATTTGTCTTTACCATTCATAATTTAGGTTTATTATTACTAATGTTTTCACATAAAAATACAGTATTTATAACCGTTGAGACCAGCGGCCTTGTGGCCCTGTGTGGGACTGAAGATTAATTTCATTACTCGCAAAATTCTTATTATGGGGAAGCACATTCTACAGCCAGACGAGGTTAAAGATATCCTCCCCAATAATATCTTCCTCTTCGTAGAAAAGGTAGGGCTTGGAGAAGGATTGTTATCTAAGTGGCATTCACAATATATCAGAATTGGTAGCTTAGCCGCTTTTAATAAAAAAAAAAAACCACAAAATTCCACCTTTTTCCACTTGACACTTGAAAGCGACAAGCCAGTGCCTGCCTTATCGCAATTAACAAACCTTTCAACACTAGTATCAGTTTTTATGTGAATAATTTCTAAGGATATTTGTTATGTTTACAGGTCATCGTCAAATCTTCGCTCAACAAAGTCTGTCAAGTCTCTTCGCCTGCCGTGGTATCAGAAGCCTATACTGCATGATGCCTTCTTTCTGGACCTGCAGAGGGGGTCGCTCCTCACTGGGTTCATTTCTCTGGTAGGTATTAACACTATTACGGGCCTGTAAGATACAAGAAATATCGAATATAGGTATATAGAATAAGGTTGACTGGTAGAGAATGCTTTTAGCGTTAAGTCCGCCTTTTGTACCCAACTTGTGTGGTCAATAAAGTTTTTATAAATAAATAAATATCAGAAGCATACCAATAAAAGTATAATAATACAATTCCAATGAAATTATTTATTTCTGCAAAAGCAATTCAATTTGTAGGAAATGCTTCTGCATGTTATTTTTTTTCAAATCTACTAATACTTCTAAATATTGAACATAGAACATACATGAGGGAACTCTGATTTGAAACAGTTTTTTTATCTAGCCTTTGTGACACTAAGGCCTACTGTCCACGTAGCGTCAACGTCGCGCTCGCGTCGCTGCATGCAGGCTTTGACGCTCCGTCGACAGAGTTACATAGTTTTGTATGTAAGCTTCAAACAGGCGTACACCAAGCGTATATGTAAAAAAAAAACATACTTTTATATTAAAGACCACACAGACCCAGTTACATGTAGGAGACTTCTTGTATTTTTTCATTTATGTCCAACCCTTCTCCTCTGATAGAGGGTGACAGTACGTAAAGTATTTTATTTATTTGTGCGCGCGGTGCGCTGGTTACGGCTAGACGTGTTTTTGTTTTGCTCCGTGTTTTTTATTAGTTACGTGTAGAAAAAGTAATTATTCCAATCAGTATTTAGTACCATTTTCAAGCCAGTGTGTTCACCTTACTGACTGTGCACTCAGTTTTACAATCACATCAATAGTACTGCAGTTATAATCGTTTTAATTGAAAAAAATATCGTTTTGTTCTTGACCTACGACAACTCTCGCGCCTACCGATCTCGCTTCGCTCGGCTCGACTCGGCCGCGGCGGAATTTTACGAGCTACCGTGGTGTTCACCGCAACGGCAGGCTTAGCATCCAATTTTCGTGTGCATCAAACTAGCAAGACGTGAAGATGAGTGAAAAGTGCGCAGGTTGTGGAGACTTGATTAGTGACACGTACTATATGGAATGCTCGAAATGTAAGAAAATCTATGACCTATTATGTATTAATATGTCAAAAGAAAAATTCTTCTCCATTAGTAAGGGTCACATGGCTACCTGGAAATGTCCCTCGTGCATATGCTCGCAACCTAAGGGTGATAACACTTCAACACCAATTCGACCCTCCACAAATACAACAGCCTTGTCTTCAAACAACACTCACATAAAACCGACCTCAAACGTAAACACAACACGCGGAAGCAGCAAACAACAGGTCACTAAAGGAAAACAGCAAACAGGGCCTGATTTACCCATAGGCTAATTAGGCTGCAGCCTAGGGCGCGAGGATCGAGAGGGGCGCTGAAATCGTGTCTTCGTATGCACTAATCTAGCATCGTTGCATCTACCCTATTTATTTCAACTAGACAAAACATTAAAACTAAATGTGTGCTTGGGAGTCCCTGATTTTAACATTAAATTTTGAAATTCCCATACAAAATAATCTTCAATCTTCACGTAAACGCGCGTTTCTGTGAGGCGAATTCAACAAAAATCGCACCGCACACTACAATAGGCACTCCTCAGCGCAGCAACAGCTCCTTAGCTTGCCGCGCGCAATGAGACCGGCTAATTTAACGGAGAAAGAGACAAATGTACTGAAATACGCCTGAGTGTAAGCGAGTAAAGTATATTCAGCTCAATTTGCGACCGAGCGACGCGGCACCATGGAATTAATATTATCTATGTATGTATATAAATTGTCTTTTTTTATTTCTTAAGGTAGTTACCCCGTAAAGCATTATTTGATGAATAAGACCAGGAGCCTTTCTATCACATTTATTGCACTGTCTACATCATTTTATAACATCGTCTTAAACAACACAGCTCTCTATAAACTTATAAATATCAACGGTTGAATATGAAGTTTTGCTGCCGACACAACCGACTGTTGAAATATTTTAACATGAATTAAAAATACTATTATTAGGCAGATCCGCAGATTGCATGTTTTTTTTTTTTTTTTTATTCTGAATGGGCTTGCTCTTGACCCCAATCTTGCTCTAGAGCAAAGATGAAGAAGATGAAGCGAGCTTGCCCAGAAGATGCCTATTTACTCTAGACTTAAAGAGAGTCAAATTATATGCACTCGGAAATACAGACACAGGCAGGGAATTCCACTCTTTGGCTGTGCGCATTATAAAAGATGATGAGAAGCGCTTAGTGCGTATTAAAGGTATATCAACCAAGAACGGGTGGAAGCCGGCCGTGCGTCTGGATGTCCGATGGAAGAAAGGCGACGGTGGTATGAGCTCATGCAGCTCTTGAGCACACTTATGAACACATGTTTGAATTTGTCTCTTTTGTCTTTATAATATTCATTTAAAAAAAAAAGAACAAATTTTTACTACTTGCTTTCTTTTGTTTTTACAATCTTCTGTTATTTCAAAAAAATAACGAAGACAAATATCGTTGCTCGATCAATCGATTTAACAGGAAAAAAAAAACGACCTATAAATCTTTGATGATCTCTGCGACAGGTGTCGCAGTGACATTTCTAGAGGCGTAGTCTTACCATAAACGAATGTTAAAACTTTGATTCGTAAGTAATCGATTCTTCTATCGAATTAAAGAAAATGAAAATTTTCCGATTTTTTAAAATTTTACAATCGTTTATTAAGTGTAAGTTTAAGTTTAAGTTTAGCAATGAACATCTCTAAGTGGGCGGGAACCCACAATCATGAACGTTATTTCTCTTCATACATTTGCCAATCAAAAATTGTGAAATTTAACAGCTGTCAAATCGATGACAGCTGTCGCAGAGATCATCTAAGATTTAACAAACCATAATTGTTCGATCAATCGGTCTATAAGGAAATGAATAGTCCCAGTAATTCGATAATCGGACCACGAGAACTTTAGAGTTCGATCAATCGAACCAACAGGAAATAAAAAACATGGTGGTCCGATCGATCGGACAAGCCGATCGGACCACGCGGCATAAGGGGTCTATAGAAACTAAGCTAACAAGTCATGCTGCCAAACACGAGATGGATTTGGTTTACTACTTGGTAGCCTGCAGTCACTTGTCATGGTTTTGGTCTTATAATGCGTGAGGTTGCAGATCGATTTGAAAACTTTTATAGGTAGTACGAACCATGTTAAAATTTTCATAATACTACTCTACTCAGTTCCTACTTTTAGACCCGTCCGTAACACACCTGGAGGGGGCGCGTCCTCATAATTAGCCTAGGGCGGTCAGAACTCTTAATCAGGGCCTGACAGCAAACTGTAGATTCACAAGGCGATTCCGATTTAGCAAAACTGCTGATAGAGGTACGTCAACTTAGACAGGAAGTGACAGAGGTGAAGCAACAAAACACCGAAATCAATGCCAAAATGTCTTTTATATCGGACTCTTTAACCCTAACGGTCAATGAACACACAGAGCAACTTCAATGCGCTCAAAATGAGATTGCCAGTCTACGTATGACGGTAAACTGTCTGCAGCAGCAGCTCGCTTACAGAGACCAAGATTGCATGAAAAATGATATTGAAATAATAGGACTCCCTGAACAAGAGAACGAGAACCTGCACCACATCGTAATGTCGACATCCCGGAAAATAGGAGTGGACCTCGCTGAAACGGACATCGCTGAAATCGTACGTGTGGGGCCCAAGCTACGGAAAGGTACAAATTCTAACCCACAACTCCCTCGTCCAGTAGTTTTGCGACTTTTGAGGAAACAGAAGAGAGACGACCTGATCAAAGCCGCAAAATCAAGGCGCAGAATAACTACGGAAGACACGATTGATGGGCAGCCCAAACCAATATTCTTCAATGAAAGGCTAACCAAAGAAAATCGTCGGTTATTTCGCGAATCCAAAATCCGAGCCAAGGAACATGAATTTCAATATTGTTGGATTAGAAACGGGGGCATTTACATCAGAAAAGCAGATGGCAGACCAGCAATACGCATTGCCTCAATGTCTGACCTCGAAGGAAAAATTGGACCCCCATTGTCGTCTGAAAAAGTTGAACCATTGGTATGATCTGTTTCTAATCCTGTATTTGTTCATACTTTATTGTCCGTGTCTGTTTTCAAAAAACCGCTACTGTATCCATACTCACTTTTTATTTACACAAAATATTTATACCTTTTACACTAACACTCACAATACTCACAACTCACACATTACACACACATGTCTACTACCTACAATTAAATCTAACTTACCTAGAAGTTGTCGAGCAATTAATGCAGTCTACTGGAACTCTCATTTTCATATACTTTTTATTAAAAAACTATCTTACAATATAAATTCTGGCTCCGGCTGACATTACCAAAGATCTTGACGAAATCTTATCAATTGACTGCAAATTGCTCGACAATATGGAAGACTTTTCCAACTCGGTTTCAATAAATCATAACTTTAAGGCACTGACGTTTAACATTCGAAGCATTCAACAAAACTTTGATGCATTTCTAGTAACACTAAAGCGCTCTCATCATCTGTTCGACATCATTGTCCTTACTGAATGTTGGCTAAACGAAAACACTATAATTCCGCAAATGCCTGGTTACAATTCTTTTCGTACATACAATTACATAAATAAAAGTGGCGGTGTAGTAGCTTATGTCAGGGAATCCTGGAATGCTCAAGCAGAGGAACCCACTTGCGAGGACTGTAATTGTCTCAAGATTACCATTGGGGATAATATAATAGCAATGGCCATATACCGATCCCCTGCGGTCTCTAATATCTCCAAATTCATTGATTCTCTTGAGAACGTTTTGGTTTCTCTTGGCAATAAAACATATGTTATATTGACAGGAGATTTAAACTTAGATCTTTGTTCTGTGCCTTTGAGTGACGATTGCGTTAGTTATGTAACCTTATTGGCAGAGCACATACTCATACCGGCTATTACTATACCGACTAGACAAAAAGCGTGTCTCGACCACTTTTTTGTGAAAAACCCCATAAACACTGATGGCTTTGTTTGCCGTACAGATCTAACTGATCACTATATTTGCTTACTGGGTATGCAATTAAATGAAACAAAAGACGCAATTAAACGTTCTCGTTTAAAAGTTGACAATGATGGCGTAGTAGAAGAGCTTAGTTCTACGGATTGGTCTATGGTAATTAACTCTAACGATGTAAATGAAGCAGCAGAACTTTTTAGCAACATAATAACCTCATCTATTAACAAAAACACCAAAAAAGTACAAATTCCACGTTCAAAGTTGATCTTCAAGCCATGGATTACACCAGGACTTGTTAAATGTCAAAAACACAGAGACCGTCTGCACCTTGAAGCTAAGAAACAACCATTAAATCACATAATTCAAGTTACATACAGAAGGTATCGTAATTTTCTTAACAACCTACTGCACAAACTTAAAGTAAATTACGAAAATCAGTTGCTTAATTCTAACAAAAACGATCCCAAAAAGCTGTGGAACTCTATTAAAGATATTTGTCACATAAATAAGTCTAATAAAAGCCCTGTAGAACTGCTAAAAGGAAACACAAGCCCCCGTACTGCGCTTAACGAGTGCAATAATTATTTTGTCAACGTTGGTAAAAATCTAGCCTCACAGACTTTGAAAAAACTAAACGAAACTCAAGATTCTCTGGCTGCTAAGGTAAATAGCGATAAATCTCCAAAAAATTCATTTTTCATGTTTCCCACCGACGAAGATGAAATTTACAGGCTAATAGCAGACCTGAAACCAAATAGTTCCCCGGGTGTGGATAGGTGTCATCCGCTGCTAATCAAACAGTTAAGACTAATCTTGATTAAACCATTGACCCATATCTTTAATCTCAGTCTTTCATCAGGAATTTTTCCTGCATGTTGGAGACTAGCGGTGGTTACACCGATTCACAAAGGAGGAGATAAAGAAAATCCTTGCAACTATCGACCGATCTCTTTACTTACTATATTCTCTAAGCTTTTGGAGAAGGTGGTGAACAAGAGATTGGTTGATTACTTGGAAGGTAACAAATTGATACCAGACAATCAATATGGCTTTCGTAAAGGGAAGTCTACAGAGGACGCAGTACTAAAAGTGACCAACTCAATTGCAGCCGCACTAGATAAAAACATTCATTGTATAGGCGTCTTCATCGACTTAGCCAAGGCGTTCGATACCGTCGCATTACCCATTCTTTTGAAGAAGCTAAATCTTTTAGGAATTAGAGGAACGGCCCTACAATGGTTTAGTAGCTATTTGACCGATCGTAAACAATGTGTTCGGGTGGATCTAAATATCAGTGATCAGCAGAGCATCCAGTTTGGGGTTCCGCAGGGAAGCATACTCGGTCCTACGCTATTTCTAGTTTACATGTGTGACCTGCTAGAATTAAAAGTAGATGGTGCAGAAGTCATCTGTTACGCAGATGACACAGTGATCATATTCCAGGGTTCATGCTGGGACGGGACTTTCGAGCTGGCGGAGAAGGGTATGACTATAGTAAATGAATGGATGGACAAAAATCTCCTTTCTCTAAATACTAGCAAAACCAAGTATATGGCTTTTCATAAGACTAGTCCATCGCAACCACCAACTACAAAACAATTGTTTTTGCATCGTTGTACCCTTGATTCGCCAGCATGCGAGTGCTGTCCCATTGACCGCGTACCAAGCCTTAAGTATCTCGGAGTGCTCCTTGACGAAAGACTGACTTACAAGCAACATATTAGTTCACTGGCGGCGCGGATCCGCAAAGCCCTATATATTATGAAGAGTCTCAGACGATCTGCTACCAAGGACACATTAATGATGGTTTACAAGGCTCTTTGCCAGTCACTACTAATATATTGCATTAGAATATGGGGTGGTGCAGCGAAATCCTTTCTCATAGAGATTGAGAGAGCTCAGCGCGCAGTCCTGAAGGTGATGTTTAAGAAAACCCGTAGATATAATACTGACCAGCTATATTTGGAAAGCAAAGTCCTAAGGGTCAGGCAGCTGTACATCTCAAGAGCAATTTCCTCCGTACATAGTAACACACTTAATTTACCTGATTATGAACAAATTCTTCATCAGCGCGTTTATAAGATTCCGGTTCCTTTTGTTCATACTACTTTTGCAAAAAGGCAAGCCTTCTCACTCCATCCTCGTATGTATAACACCATCAGTCGTAAAGTAGTTTTGAAAAACGTATGTTCTCGCAAAGCCAAACAAAATACAGAATTCTTCCTTACGAAACTTAATTATGATGAGACCGAAGATTTGTTGCTATAATTTTGTCAGTATACCTTACACCTACACACACACATTCACAGCACACAAGACATACACATCACACACACATACACACACACAACACTCACACTCAAACACGGATACTCTTGTTAACGTTTGTATAAGTTTTGCAATTACTTTTAATTTATTTTACTTTAATACTAAAATCTTGTTTATCTTTGCTTACCTATTAGATTTATATAAAATTTTAGCAGTTAGTTACTAGAATAATAAATTAACCTGTACTTCAAAAATTCAATATTGTTAAGGTACCGCGCGTTCATATATTAAATGTTTAAGGTAACTCTTATTGGCCGCTGCGAGACAAGCCAGGTGCTTAGTGCAGTGACCGTATGATAATATGTTGTACCATGTATTTGTTTTTGGATAATAAATTATTATTATTATTATTATTATTTAAGCTTCATTGCATAAATCAAGTACAAAAGGCGGACTTAATGCCTCATGGCATTCTCTCCCAGTCAACCTTTAGGCCAAGCAGAAAGAAACATTTTCTATGGCTGCTAAGTCCAACTTTAAAGCAAAGAAACTTTACGTTTTTAATTTCTTTTCTCTTTCAGTTCATGTCTCTCTTCTCATTCGCACAAAGCATCTTTGATCTGTACTGTCTTGGCATGGCGTCGCCCGGATCTGTGCACTATGGTTATTACGTAATCAGCTACCAGTTTGTCTATGTTGGAAGTGCTCCAGGTATGTTATTTGTTCAGTTTTTTATAGAACTTCTGTTTGTTGACAACAATCCTTATCAATATAATTAATAGATATTAAGAAATATTATTCCTGGACACTTTTCACTCGGCCCTGTCTAGCCCAAAACTAATAAAATAAAAATAGTTTAATTCAGATAATTGGAATCCATATATATGTTAGTAACACAAGGAAAAAACAATTATAAATTATGTTAGTAGCAACATTGTTGACACAAGTGACAAAAATAAATAAACTTTAAAATAGTAAATTAAATTCCCTGTGCCGAGACGGACCATCATGGACCATCATGGAGGTGGATAAGGCCCCGTGATCAGTCTCTGCACAAGGCACTTCCACAGCGGCGATGTGTATCTGTCCGCTATTGTCTGCAAAATGCTGTTATGGCTGCCACGCACTCTGCTTATTAGGGATGCAGTTTTCTTACGAATAATTGCATTAAAACCATCCGTCTGGTATTTCGCAAACATGCCCGATGCACTGCAGTAGCGAGGCAGCCCCAACAACATCCTGAACACATTATTATATTGTATGCGCAAGGTCTCCAGCGATCTTTTGGTATGCGCAGTCCACAGGTTCCCCGTGTAGATACTCTGGCAATATGCCTTGAAGAGAGTGACCTTGACCTGCTCTGTACATCGGGAGAACCTGCGAGCCAACATGTTCCCTCGGACCGCCAAAGCCCTACGCTCACGCTCAATGTCCACATCGTCTTTTAGGTCACTGGTTTATTTGTTTGTTTATTTGTTTATTTGTTTATTTATTTATGGAAAACACAACAGATTACAATCATAACATATTAATTACAGTCTTAAATAGAGGTATCGTACAAGATGGTAATCCTACTGGTGTTTACACGGCATAGTTACGCAATAAGTGATTAACAATCTTGAAATGATAAATGTAACAAAACAAAATTAGCGGTTATACAGTTCTACTAGTTGGATATTTGTAAAAAAATTGAAAAATAAATAAATAAATATATATATAAAAATATAAAAATAATGGTCAGAAAGTTACATATTAGAGCAAGCAATTAAACACATCCTGACTTGAGGATGTCCTTGATAAGGGAGCGGAAACGAGCCAAGTTAGGGTTGAAGATGTCTAGGTCACTGCATCGACGACTACATTCCTCGTATTGGCGGCATAGCCTGGGCAAGGGCTGGTGACTGGTACTAATATGGCCCAGATATTTAAATTTTGTGACGCGATTAATGCTCATGCCGTTAAGGGTTATGTCAAGTGCGTTCTCGGGATATTTACCAGCGGCCCCAAAGACCATGCACTCCGTTTTCTTGACATTGTATGCAAGCCCATGGTCAGCAGCATATGTTTCACAGACTCTTAACAATTCTCTCAGACCCCCCACCGTCGGGCTGAGCAGCACCATGTCATCAGCATAGCTTATATTATTTATACTTACACCGTCTATTCGACATCCGACACGCATGCTGCTCAGCTCCACGATGAGGTCATTCACATAAATGTTGAAAAGTTTTGGAGACGTCAACCCACCTTGTCTCACGCCACACTCCAACACGTAAGGTTCTGAGAGAGAGTCAGCCCACCTTATAGAATTGGTCTGATTGGCATACCAATATTTCAGCACACTTAACAGTTCCTCCGGTACACCCCTGGCCCCCAACTTTCCCCAAAGGACGTCATAAGACACTAGATCAAACGCCTTGGAGAGATCAAGGAAGCAGGCGTATACCGGTGTTCTGCGATCAGTATAATATTGAACAGTGTGAACTAAGCTTAAAGTTTGTACTTAAGCCAGATGACAGATAAACATTACATGTATACTTTTTTATGTACATACATACATATTATACATAGAAACAACCGGACCAACATAAACACATGTTCAGGCACACAAATGTTTGTAATGTGCGGGATCGAACCTGTGACGAAAAAAGTATATAAGTTATGTTTATCTGACACCTATATGGGCATAGTACAAGCAATGCTTAGTTTGGGGCTAGTCAGGGCTGTATAAATAATGTTCAGGGATTTATTTGTGCACTTTTTAAGGATAATCACATATTTATGTTTGTTTCCAGTCCGCAATGTCCTGATCGTGTTCTCTCTATTCTCCTGGATTGGATCAGTGGCTGTCATGATCACGAGCATCTTGCTCATCTACGCTCTGAGAAAAGTATGACTGTCATCTGTACTTATAAAAACATTTGTCCAAATACATCACTATCATCAGCCTATATACGTTCCCACTGCTGGGACACAGGCCTTATCTCAATTGTGAGATAGTGTGGGCCATACTCTACCACGCTGGCCTAGTGCGGGTTGGTGGGGGGGGGGTGTAAGGCAAGTGACCAACCTTAATGTCTGATGTTATCAAGCTGACAAATTGCCTCTGACTGGGCATGACGACAATATCTACATATATAGTAAATATCAGCCGAGATTTTTGAGAGATCAATTCGGCTAGGCTTGTTGCATTAACCCAGGACTGTGAAAAATTATTTAAAAAATAATTCGTTTTGGTTTTGACTAGAGATGTATCGATACGCACTGCGACCGATACGATGCCGATAATGATCAAATGTATGGATATGAATTGTAATTTTTAATGTGTACTCGTTACTTTTCATCTCATCTCATTATTTTGTTATTTATTCATGCAACCCATCCTGTAGTTAGTGAGGCACTCTAAGAACCAGGTACCATTTTATCATATCATTAGTGTATCATTTGTGTGTGTATGTTATCATGTGCTTGTTCATCTTGTGGCTTTATGATGCACATCTATCTTTTGGTTGTTCAGGGGAAACGGGGAAGATCAGTGGGTATTAGGAGAAACGTAATATTACCTATAGACCAACATTAAGCAATAAACAAACATCTAGATTGAGCATTATAAATGTTGATTTTGTAAACATATAATTCCATCTTAACACATTGCGGAAACCCCACTTTTTTCTAAGGAGTATGCTTTTAGGCGCTAATACCGCAGGCCAGCTAGACCTGCGGCCGTGTATGGGACTCGAGACTGAAGCGTCCCACGACCCACTAAACTCCCCCGGTTTCTCCTTTCCACCCGAATGCATGGGACAAGCTGGTTCCATCCTTTGGCTATTTTATACAAAGTGTGCTTGAATTTATATCAACAAAAACATTATTTCTCCCTCAGGAATACGAGAAGCGCATAGTCCCATGGCTGTACACGTTCGGAGTGTTCATAAGCTTCCGTTTCGTCGCGTTCCTCTTCGCGTCCATCGTCAACGATATGATATTCGCGTACAACGTGCTAATGTGCCTGGTCTGGTGTGTTTTCTGCGCGGTTGGGGTCTACGGGTGGCTGTTGGTATACAGTCTGTATCTGGAGTTGGCAGACTTGACTAAGCTTGAAGATCTGGCGCATTTGAGGGTAAGCCTACTACCACTATTCTAGACGGATATCCTGGAGTAAGATGAGAGAAGTTTGTAAAGTGTAAGCTAAATGAAGCTAAAGTAGAGGTACAGGTACCGGCAAACTTCTTGAATATCGGGTAGGGATTGCGCAGAACACGAATTTTGACACGCCCGCGCGCTATTGAGTATATATTCTGTGCTATTGGTCACGCTCAAGTCTACATGTGCGAAAACTTTCCCCCTTCTCCGTCGACCGATGTTCAACAAATTTGCCGATACCTATACTTTCCTAGACGAGCGCCTCAGTCGGTTGAAAGACCCACTATGTTCTCTTACATGGCAATGTGACCCTACCACACTTAAAGTAATTTTTATCCTTATTGTTACAGATGGGAACAATGGCATCCCTTAACGCCTCCCTCGCCGGCTCCCGCCCCACCACGCCCCACAGCACGGTGTCCACCATGCCGGCCTCGCAGATATGATCCGCGGGCCTCACAGAATCTCACCGACCTCACGAAACTCACGTAACTGACCAAACTGACGCTCACGGAACTGACGCTCACGAACCTGACGAGAGCGCTGACGAAGCCACGCCATTGTCTGTTGAGGTTAGTCTTGAAACCCCTGTGTAGTGGTTGTGAAAATGCACAACATAATTTGAACCTTATGCACTTGTACAGAGTCCGGCAAACATCTTGATGCTCGTTCGACTACCTATGCCTAATAAAGGGTGATTTCAGTATCGGTGATAATACCGATACATATGTTGTGTTATTACCGGTGTAAATATCAATTCTGCTACGTATAAATATTAGAATATACTCATTTTAGTGCTGCTACGATAATGTTTTGGATCCCTTTGTATTATTTCAATTATTTAAATTGTGAAATTGTAAAAAACCTACAGATTTCGATTGCAGATAAAAATACCAATGCCATAATTATTCAGTATTTTTTGGGAATATGAGTAAAACTTATGTCCCTGTAGGTACCTTAATCCCTACTTATTGAGGGGTAGGACTCAATTTTGTAATTAATATGCCTTACTTTTCATAGGAGCCATGTCTGGGTTGATAACGCATTTGATTGTGACCCTCTCTGTTATAGGATCACGATATTTATCGAGTGTCTAGTATAGCGTATCACATATCGTGATACGTGATACGCTATACTACACACTCGATAAATATCGTGATCCTGGATTTCGATCCAAATATCACGATAAATATCGAGCGTGTAGCATTCGCCCATAAGATGATTTATTATGTCCCAAATCTTAGGTCTAATCTTGGTTTTAACCGTCATATATTATATAATTGTATAAGATGATTCTGTGAGGATATTATATTATGAAAATGTAGCATTAAAAATGTAATTGTAAGGTTTTTTATAATGTGACTAGCAAATATAGCCCTACCAATAAAATAAAAAACCTCGCCAATTTATTTAATTGTAAGTGGAAAAAACTTCCTTTTATTCAATTTTCTTGCTGAAGTTGAAGGCAGAAAGCTATTCTGGATCCTCCAACAATAGTCAGCCATCATGTGCGCGTTCCAGTAGCCTTGATAGCGTTCCTCAATCGTACGAAGATCCTGGTGGTATCGCTCGCCCTGTTCTTCAATTATATCCCCAAGATTGGCGGGAAAATAGTCTAAGTGGTTGTGAAGAAAGTGTAACTTGATCCTTATGTTACATTCGAGCTTTTGAAAGTGACTCATTAGTTCTTTCACGAGTTCAGAAAAACCCGAACGTTTCCTATTTCCCAAAAAATTTTGTACCAGCCAAACAAACTCATTCCATGCCTTTTTCTCAATATTTGTCATAGTTTTAATAAAATTTGAGTCTAAAAGACTTAATGACCTTATTTGTGGCCCGTCAAAAATTCCCGCTTTTATCTTCTCTACAATTTTCATTTTCACTATTGTCAATTTTCGCCTCAAAATGCATAGCTTCTTCCTGAAAAAGACCGGCTTGAGGTTCAGGTGATATTTTAGGGCTCAAAATACGTCTGCCTGCCGACCGTATGGAAGGATATTCCCATTTGGCTCGATTTTTTCGGTTAATACCAGTTATGTTCACCAAGCAAAAATGACAGTCATCGTTTTGATTCACGGGTTCTTTCCAGATCATAGCCGTTTTGTACCTAAATCTATTCCTTTTTTTATTGGTCCACAAACGTCGAAACTCAACACACGTTTTGCATACCTTTTGCGGAATCCAAGGCTTCTTTTCCATCTCCAGCGGGTGAGCAAAGTAATTTTTGTAAGCCTAAATTACGAACGTAGTCACATTCAAACGGTATTCTTTAAACTTATACTCTCCTCAAATGAAACAAAAATGATTCGGATCATTCACAAAAACTCGTCTTGACGACGCCATATCAAATTAAATAAAAAAACGAAATAAAAAATATTATTATCGACAAATTAACATGGTCATACGTCGAATTTATTGTGAAAGCTATAACTCGTAAACAAGAGCTGATACAAAAAAAACGAGTGCATATCTAGAATCAGCGATGTCAAATTAGTAAACATCATGTGATAAAAGTCAATCATCAGACAAAAGTTGCAATTTTGTTGTGCAGTGTTATTGCTGTCTGTCAAAGTGTGATGTCAATTGTCAACCGTGCCATGTTACTATTGGATATTGTGAGTTATTTGTAAGTATAACCATAGCAACCGAGTGTTGCTATAACCATAGCTAATGTGGCGCATCCAGAGCAGGTTTTTCATTTTCTTGGTCAGGTTATAAATAAGCTTCTTGTAACCGAAATTCGGCTAGGAAACATTATTTAGATAAAAGAGTTTTGAAATATTGAGGTATCTCAATGGAATTGGATGATAATTATATTATTTTAAATGAATTATTATAAAGATTATTTTTATAAAAAAGCCCTTATTTGTTAAGATAATTCCGTCCTATTATTTTATCAAATGAAACAGACTTATTAAATGTTGAATCTCATGTTGTTTTATAATAGCAATTATGTATTTTATATTGATATTATGTATTATTGACAATTATTATAAATTATGAAATTATCTCATAATCTGTGTTCGGAATTGAATATATGTAGTATGACATAATATTATAGAAATTGCTACTTCTTAATGATGAAATAATGTATTTTATTCTGACTACAATCATTCTTTTGTGAAAATGTAGAATAAGGCTCTAAAATAAATATTCTGGAAGTTTTTCAAACTTAACAAATCAATTAATATACTGCGTGTTTTTTTAGTCGTTGTTTTCCCGCAGCAGAACGCTTCATCTTCAGTAGTAGGTACTATCGATTTACGCAAGTAATTTTTTTTTGAATTTTCTTATTGAATTTTTTTTTTTCCTTTTTTTGATTTTTTTTAAAACTTTGATTGGAAAATGGAAACCAAATGTAAGTAAATAGAAAACAATCATTTTTTTGATAAACGCAAAGGGCAATGACCCCGGCCGGTGACCGTCCGTGACGCAGCTAATACTATTGGTTCGAGTTTCGTCTATCATAATCGTAAAACTGTTGCAATGATTATCGCCCCCATACTTAGTTTCATTATAAACTTATGCATTGAAGATGGATACTTCCCAGATGAATTAAAAGTATCAGTGATTAAGCCTCTCTTCAAAAAGGACAATAAAATGGACATAAATAATTATAGACCTGTGGCTCTAATTCCGATATTCTCTAAAATATTTGAAAAGGTACTTTCCAACAGCATAAGCAATTTCTTTAGTCAACATGAAATATTAGCCAAGGAACAATTTGGATTTCAAAAAAACAAAGACATCAATATGGCCATTTACAACTTGATCACCCAAGTACTTGCTTGTGTAGATAAAAAACTTCCCGTTAGCGCACTTTATATGGATATGACTCAAGCTTTCGATCACGTAGATCATGACATTCTACTTAAAAAATTGAAAAGTTATGGTATAAGGGGGAATATTTTGGATTTTTTAAAGTCTTATCTAACTAACAGACGCCAGGTTACTTGTATAAATAAGGTTTGTCCTATAACAAAAGTAGATAAAAGTTTTTATTCTGAGTCGAGACTTGTAAAGTATGGAGTTCCCCAAGGCAGTATCCTTGGTCCATTATTTTTCCTCGTATATATTAATGACATGCCTGGGATTACTGATTACTCAATGACATTATTTGCTGACGATAGTACAATATTATTTACATGTGACAATTTGGAATCATACGAAACTGACATAAATACCACAATCTCAAAGGTTATTGACTGGCTAAGTTCAATTAATATTAAATTAAATTTAAATAAGACAAAAATAATGACATTTAATAATCAACGTACAAATAAACTTAAACTGGACATTCAATTTGAACAAACAAAAATAGAGGAAACTAATAACACAAAGTTTTTAGGTCTTTGGTTGGATGATACTTTAACATGGAAATTTCAGACGGAAACTATATGTAAGAAGCTAAACCAGTACTCGTATGCATTATACAAACTAGCCCGAATTGTTAATCAACCTACCGTACTTGTGGCATACCATGCATATGTCGTATCAACTATCCGCTACGGAATCATTTTCTGGGGCAACTCTTCGGAAAGAGAGACTGTCTTCAGAGCACAAAAGAAATGTGTACGAGCTCTGTGTAAACTCCAGTCAACGGATAGTTGTAAACCTTACTTTAGGTCGCTAAAACTCTTGACCCTGCCGTCAATTTACATACAGGAAATGTGTCTATTTGTCAAAAAGAATTGGCACCTGTTTGATACACTAAAAAGTAGACGACAAAAAAACAAAATATGTTCCAAATTGCATAAGACAGCTCTTTTTACAAAGAATATTACAGGAATGGCACCACGAATATTTAATAAGTTACCAGATTGCATAAGAAATAAAGATACATCAACTCCTTTAAGCAAGCACTTTTCCATTTTTTGACTGACAAGGCATACTACTCCATTGTCGAATTCCTCATGGACAATTTAACGGATAGGTATAACTAATATAAAATGCTACTGTATCAAAAATAATGAATAATTTTTGACATTTTAATTTATTATGACCATGTATAATGTTTGTGCTTTTAATTGTATTCTCTGACATTTAATATTGTATTTTCATGTTCATTTATCAGTGACTGTATTACTTTGCATGCCATACAGTTGGCAAATTGTAGCTGAACTACCACTAAATTTAAGACCTGTATTTACATCAATACCTACAATTGCAATAAATATATTTTGATTTGATTTGATTTGATTTTGAAAACTTTTGATTTGACAAAAAAAAGAACTTTATTAATTTATTTTACTACTAAGATTGAATCATTTTACTGCGGGAAAACAACGACTAAAATTCCACGCTGTATATTTGCAGCTTTTAATTTTTATTTTTTTAGCAGCAATTAAACTATATGGAATTTTAATAGATATATGTACACCGATGTTTGTGCCTTAAATAATGCCTATTACCATACCAACAATAATACAATACAATTAGAAATAATAACGCACATGAGAAATGGTGTTTAAGACTTACAATAGTATATATTAATATAATGACTCGAAGTTTTGTGCCTTTATTATTATTGCAAGATATAACTGTCGAAAGTATTCAAATTGTGACTTTTGTCAGATTATCGATAGTCAAGTGCGATACATTAGAAACTTGTAACTAAACTGGAAGCCACACTTAAAAAAAGCTAAAAACGAAAACGGTTTTTAATTTCGTTAATATTTAAGTAGTTTAGTTTACGAATGTTTACGTAATCGTAAATAATTACTGTGGCATATTATTATTTGAAGTTTGGTTTTTTATAATATTTATTATTATTTGGAGTTTTTTTTTATAATATTTGTTATACTTGTGGTTTTGGAGAGTAAGAAAGAGACGGATAAAGTCAAAGTATTTATTTTGCATGTCTAAAATGTATAAAATCTTGTCTTCAAAATGTTAGAATTGTGGTTTCCAGTTTGGTTATAAGTTATCAGGTCCTTGATTAGAACATATCTAATTTTGCATAAGTAGGTATAAGTCTTAAGTCCATAAATTATACATTATTTTGTATAATGTACTGAAATTAGTTTTAAGTATAAGAACTGCGAAATTAACACCGATGACCGTCCATTTAGTTAATACATTTTTACACTGTGTTCTGAATAGATGTGAATAAAATTTGTCTAACTTAATTTAGTTGTTTTAATCCTCTTGCACCGTCCTTCACACATTATATTATAGGAAAAGTCTAATTCAATTCAAAGTTATCAAAATGTAAAGAAAAGTTTTTTTTTGCATTATAGAGTAAATAATATAATAATATCAACGAACATGAACTTATGACATGCTTACCTATAAAAACATTACTGAACGGTAAAAGGGTAGGAAGAAGGAAGAAAATAGTTATTTATGTGACTGTTGCATAATGAGGGTCATTAAAATACGAATGTGGTTTTATGAAACGAACGATGTGAGTTTCATAAAAGGATCACATGAGTATTTTAATGCCTAATTATGTACAGTCACATACATAACTTTATCTTCATTCATACGATAAATGTCTATTTTAAAGTCAGGATCGATGTGAAACCGCGTGGAATATAAGCCGTAGTACCAAGAGAGCAGAGAAGAACAAGAAGCTAGGCTAGCTCGCGTCTTTCAAACTCTTTGATTTAATGAATAGTTACGCTGCGGTTATGCTCTCCTGGTACCTTTGAAAATACATCAAGATGTTTTGCTTACATATGTTAGCTTCAAATCCATTAATTTTTACTTTTTAAGAAGACGTTCGAAAGAACGTAATTAAAGTATCGGTTACCGATACTAAAATGTAAACATTACGATGCAGCCACAGATACTTATATCTAAATGTAGGGCGTTTGCTCATCGCTCCTGACTATAAAATAGACATATTATGGTATGGATGTAGATAAAAACTATTTGGAGTTACGTGCAGCAGTTGAAAGAAAAAGTTAATGTAGGAAATGACGTTCCGATCTGTTAGCAAATAGGTATAGATGTAAGACTGTACGTCTATTCTATTCTACTATCAACCTATAAACTAGGTAATGGTACACTGACCTGGCTGGCCCCAAAGCTAGAAGCTTAATAAACACTTGTGTTATGGGTAAGTATCTGACGAGTGTCCGCGGTACCCTACTAGACATGACCATAAAAGCGTCGACGTGCCATGAACTGAAATGAAAAACACGAGTAGAAGAGTGTCTACGTAAAATAGTTGACATTACAAACTTACAAATCTGGCACTAGTATCATCATACTATTTCTACGCAATCACAACAAGCGATGTGGGTGGCGCTAAAAGATCGAAAAAGTTACAAGGATGAATTATAACAAGGGGCGTGTCCAGTCGGCCATTAGTTAAGACCTGCCATGACAGAGATAGATGATGTAGACGTATTAGCATGAGCGACCAGCTTTAATAGTGCTAGCCAAATTCTGACATCAACGCTTTATCTTCACGTCAAACAATTTTCTACCCATTTAGTGATGGTTGAAGACTTGAAGTCTTGGATCTAAGGTGGTGGGTCCCACACGATACAAACATTTCACTGTACGTTTTTCCTCGAACTACAGTTTTGTGGAACAATCTCACTGTATTTCCTGAAGGTTACGACGACTTAGACCTTTAAGAAACGAGCTTACTCTCGCTTAAAAGATCGGCAACGCATCAGCGATCCCTCTGGTGTTGCAGATGTCCATGGGCTGCGTTGATTGCTTACCATCAGGCGACCTGCGGGCTAGTTTGCCGTTTCTGGCATAAAAAAAGAAACATTTGTAGGTATGTTTTAACCCTACTTTTTGTATCAGTTGTTTCCGCTGTATAGCTAATATTAATGTGTCTATATACACTTATGCAGAAAGTTCAGTGACGAGTTATACATACGTATTTAGTCCCGCTAAATTGCGGTTAAGGTGGTAATACTGGTAATATAATATATCTCTGGACATTATTTACACGGGCGCCATCTGGCCCCAAACTAAGCTGATGCTTGTGCTATAGGTGCCAAACAACGGATAGACATTACTTATATACTTTTTTGTAAATACATACATATTATACATAGAAACACCCATACCGATACACACAGACATGTTTATGCACACAAAATATGTTTGTACCGTGCGAGAGGATCGAACCCGCGACCTCTGGTGTAATAGCCGACTTCTCGACAATTACACCAAACGGCACGTCAAGAATGATGAATTTGTCCTGTGTGTGACAGCTGATATTTTCCAGATACAAAGTGACGACGCTTGATTACTACCTACTAATAGGGATTGTATTTTCTTTACACATGTGTAGTATGGTATGCCTAGGGCATTACAATAATATTGACGGAACCCAGCCAGATTTGTTATGCCAGCTGATTTCAAAGGGATTGTGATTTTCTTAGAGCATTAAACTAATAATGCTCTAAGATATTTTTAACACAGTAATGCAGGAGAAATGACAGTAAGTAAGTATGCAAAACGTAACTGATTGGCCATTGAGACATTCGCAGAAACAACGAAATGGCTACGAATTGATAGTCGGTGGGCTGGACTCTATCAACGCTGAGAATGGAGTGAGCAACATTTTTAGGAAATCTGTGAACTATTACTCCCTATAGTGATAGATATGTATTTTTTTATGTCAGAGGCGGCAAACGAGCCAGCGTTTCGCCTGATGGTAAGCAATTACTGCCGCCCATGGACATCTGCAACACCAGAGGGATCGCTGATGCGTTGCCGGCCTATGGGGGTATGAGGGGTGTGGGCCTCCGGCACTCTCACAATCCAGACGAAACACAATAGTAGTTACTATTAATTATATTATAAATTTTAACACTGTAGGTACCTACTTAGCGACAGTTCCATTCACACCACTTACTTATTTGTTTTTATTTATAAGAAAAGCTTGATGAGTTGGCAAACAAGCGCGCAGCCACCTGATGGTAATCGGCCACTGCGGCCTATTCCATTAAGATTTCAGGAACGTCACCACGAAGCGATCACCTAGGCTATTGGAAGTTCACAATAATTTATGTTCAACAAATTCCACTAATTTTATAAAGAGATAAGATTCGTTTGTTTGTTCGTATTGAATAGGCTACGAAACTACTGAACCGATTTGCAAAATTCTTTCACTGTTGGAAAGCTACACTATCCCCGGGTGACATAGGGTACTTTTGATCTCGGAAATGTGGCGGAAGGGCCCCGATAATTGACAAAAGAAATTACGCGCGGGTGAAACCGCGGGCGGAAGGCTAGTGTATAATATAAAAATCCCAGCAATCCACACAAATTACTCTTCAATTTGATTAATAGTTATTATAGTAAGACTATCTACTTACTGTTATATTAGGTCGGAAGGCAGTTTAATTCACCAGGCAAAATAGATTAGTGCCGTACGCATTGTTAGCGCTAGGCGATTAAGACCGCTTTACTCATTTAGCTTATAAATCCTAGGTTGTCGATCCCTTTTCGTGAATGCGCAGACGCCGGGGGCGTGTCTTGGCAATGACTACGCCCCGCCCACCGCAACTATCTGATACGGTGTCCAGACTTCAGTCGTGTAGGGCGGCAGACTGGCAAAACGCCACGGGCCCCCGACCAGAGTCCTCAACGTAACTACCTAAGAAACGTTTGACATGTTGACCGCCATAGAACAGGGGGATTCCTCTTCACAAAAGCGGGTGGGAGAGCCGCTGTGGTTCTAGTTGGTAGGCCCGCCAGATCCGAATTCTGGGGGAGAGCCCAACACTACCTTCCGAACCCCCGTCGGAAGGTGTGCTTAAGGGCCTGTCCAGATGATGCGTTTTCATTCGCGCGTTTCGAGACGCGCGAGTCGCGTACTAGAGCTTCATACATCCCGTCCACATGCAGTCGCGCGCAGTCGCGCGTTTTTCTTTTGTTCAATTTCAAACGCGCGAGTCAAATCGCGCCTAAAACGCCTCATCTGGACAAGCTCTTAGGGCCTGTCCAGATGACGCGTTTTCACTCGCGCGTTTCGAGACGCGCGAGTCGCGAGGTACTAGAGCTTCATACATTCTGTCCACATGCAGTCGCGCGCAGTCGCGCGTTTTTCTTTTGTTCAATTTCAAACGCGCGAGTCAAATCGCGCATAAAACGCCTCATCTGGACAGGGCCTTAGGGTACCATGCACAGAGATCTCTGTGGTACCATGCGTCTCGCGGTGAGGCCGGTACGCGTCTTCACCAAACACAAGTGGTGAAGGCGGCATTTCCACAGCGTATCAAAAATAAGGGGTACAATACCTGGAGGTGTTCTCTGAGGGTTCGATTCCTGCATTGGGTCTGGTTGGTGGTAGGACAGACAGCTGCAAAAATAGCAGCGTGGCTCTACCATACTTACATCGTTAGAAGGTCTGGGGTAAAGAAAATTATGCTTTAAAGACTTGATACTAAAATAAGAATTTTATTTCCATTATTCTACATTAAGTACCTACTATAAATAATTAATACAAATTATTTCACAATTTGTGTTTCGTAACGTCATACACATATTTGAAGTTTTGTTACACTATCTATAGGTCATCATCATCATCATCCCAGCGTTATCCCGGTTGCGCCCTTGCGGGGCCCGGGGTCCGCTTTCCTACTCTTCCTCCTCCACTTCGGACGGTCTTGTGCATCCCTTGTGGTGAGCCCATTGACACGCATGTCATCAGCAAAGTGCTGGCTCGGCGTATCTATAGGTATCGCATGTTTATTCCCGCAGCAGAACGCTTCACCTCTATCCATTTTTGCAAGTATTTTTATTTTATATTTAATTTTTTTATCTTTTTTTTTATAGTTTGACGGGAAAATTGAAATCAAATGTTTTTGATAAGCGCGAAGGGCAATGATCCCGGCAAGTGACCGTCCGCGACGAAGCTACATTAGTACTATTGATTCGAGCTTTGTCTATCGCTTTTGATTTGACTAAAAAAAAACTTCATTAATCTATTGTACTACATAGAAAGAATCATTTTACTGCGGGAAAACAACGACTAAGGCTGCCCGTCCACGTCCGATAATAATCGGTGACCGACTTTTTGTAGGTGACAAATAGAACGTACTGATAGCAATGAAGCAACGTACACGTCCTACCAAAAGTCAGTCAGAAATACCATATAATAAATAAAATCGGTCACCGATTTTATCGGTCCTGCAAAACGTCTGACTTGGGCGGTATATTCGCCATGTACGGATACCTTTTCACATGCTTTTTATATTTAGATGGGTCTGTCCCAATGGCTTCCACATTAATATTCTAATCTTCTGTTTGACGTTGCAAATCCACACCATACTAAAACACTAGTATAACTTATGACTATATGAGCACCCAAATTAACTATTTTAACACAGGAACATTATTATTGGTCTAACTTTACGTTATCTGAGTATTTGTAAAATATAATCTTGCAAGTGTAGTTTGTCGTTCTATTGGACTTTGTTTTGTTGTCAGGGAGCTGTATCCTTCACAGAAAGAGCTTGCACGATACATCTAAGTCTCGCCAGGCTGTTCACTCCACACCCTCCCACATCATCTAGAACAAAAAAGGACACTTAAACTATAAATAAATAAATAAAATATTGGACAACATCACATACATTGATCTGACCCCAAAGTAGCGTAAGCACTTGTGTTATGGGTGTCGGGAACAACGAAGGTACCAAAAATATATACTTAAATACCAATAAACATCCAGACACAGAACACACACAAATGTTCATCACATAAGTGTGTCCTGGGTGGGATTCGAACCCACGACCCCTGGCGCATCGGGCAGGGTCACTACCAAATGCGCCATCAGGCCAGTCAAAGTTTGTTATTTGATTACTTACTGTTTAAAAATGGTTTCTCTTTGTCCGCCTTCGAGTCTCTGACGTCGTGGCCTCTCGTCACCGCTACGGGACTTTCCACGTACCCCTTACAGCTTTCAGACTCCAACTGTGGACAAATAATAAGTTACTTACTACTAAATGGTAACCCGATTTTAACTGTAAGAGTCCCCGCACACACGCCACAGTCACAAAACGCCGTCACCAGCTTTTCTGTAGTTTACAAGCAAAAAGCTTGTAACGTGTGGCGGCCACCGACAACCGTGTGCGGCAAGTCTATACAAAATGTATGAACCCTGCAGGAGATATGCCGGTGGTGGCGCTTTTGTGACTGTTACACTTAACCAACTAATGCGAGAATTGCGAGATAGGGTCAGTTTTACAACTGGCAGGTCGCAGGTTCGATCCACGCAAGGTGTACATGAACATGTCTGTTTCTAGCGGTCTAGATGTTTATATGTATGTATATAAAAAAGTATGTCATCATCATCATCATCATCAGCCTGTGACAGTCCACTGCTGGACATAGGCCTCTCCATATGCTCGCCACGCTGATCGATCCTCGGCCACTCGCATCCAGCTCCTGCCAGCCATCTTGCGCAGATCATCGCTCCACCTGGCCTGAGGGCGTCCTACACTACGTTTACCGAGACGCGGTCTCCACTCTAGAACCCGTTTACCCCAACGGTTATCGGTTCTACGGCTGATATGGCCAGCCCACTGCCACTTCAGCTGGCAGCTGGAAAAAGTATGTACCTAACCTAAGTAATGTTTAACAGTTGTCTGGCACCTAATAGTACAAGCTATGCTTAGTTTGGGGCTGGATGGCGTGTCCTGTGAGTGAAGAGTGTCCAGGGGTATATATCTACAATACTATGATTACAAAAAGGAAAAGATTTGATTGTTTGTTTGTTTGTTCGTTTTTGTATTGAATCGGCTCCGAAACTACTTAACCGATTTGAATAATTCTTTCATTGTTGAAAAGCTACACGATCCCCAGGTGACATAGGGTACTTTTGATCCCAAAAATGTGGGAGGACAGGGGGATACTTGAAAAAAGAAATACGTGCGGATGAAAAACTGGTCCTAAATAATTATAATCTATCGAATACCTATGTAACGAATTTATTTTTATAAGCCAAACCAAAAAATCAGAATCTACACTTAACCTATAACTGGCAACAAAAACAAAACAAACTGAAATAATTTTAGCGGCAGTCTATTCCGGTCCCGCGAACAGAATCTTAATGCAATCAGTTTAATCCAGCGCCCGCGCACGTGTCCCGATAAATAATCTGTGGACGCAGACTGATGCCGCTTTTACGCGGGAACGGAGCGGATGACATACTTGTACCACAGATTATATCTTGTACATGTGACATTAGATCGACTGTGTCACAGAGTAAAAATATATCATAAAGGTAAAGTCAAAATTAAAACTGTCTAAATACACTTTGTCTTTTGAAAGTTATCACTTCAGCATCATCATCATCATCAGCCTATATACGTTCCCACTGCTGGGACACAGGCCTTATCTCAATTGTGTATCTCACATTTGTGTGGGTCGTAGTCCACCAATATTCAATATAGTTACTCTATGGTCCACCACGCGGGCCCAGTGCGGTGCGGGTTGGTGGAGGGGTGCGTAAGGCAAGTGACCAACCAACCTTAATGTCGGATGTTATCAAGCCGCCAAATGGCCTCTGACTAGGCTTGACGACTAATATCTTCATTTTATTAAATATCAGCCGGGACGGGACCCACTGCTTAACGTGCCTTCTGAAGCACGGAGACGCTCAAAATAAATGTCACTAAATGTGGTCAGAATGGTCACCCATCCCTTAACCCACCGCGGCGTGGGCAGCTTGACTTTCGTTATCGTTTACGAACCACTGTCACAGCTGCGCCACGAGCAAGTAAGTAGGTAATTATGATATAAATAAATTATAATCATCATTTTCCTGCCCTTATCCCACGCTAAGTAGAGGTCGGCGCAACATGTTTTTTCCCTTCTACACACTCCTACATACAGACTTATAATTATATGGATGGAATTAAAAAAAGAGAGTGTAGACCAAGACACCAATATAAATGGCGTCTATCGAGGATCGAGAATGAGCATGACAGGTCCAGGAATAGTCAGAGCAACACGACCACGATATGAAACATCGCGCGGTTTATTTGCAAGAGCGAGCTACAAAGTCAAAGTAGTCTATCTTTCTTGTTTTTAATGCCATAGAGTGGCTTCGATGGTCTAGTGAGTTAGTACCGGGCCAAGATCTCGGGGTCCTGGGTTCAATTCTCGGGTCGAGCTAAGTTTGTGTCGGTTTTTTCGGACACAGCTCGAGTTTGTGATCACCAATCCGCATTTGGCAAGCGTGGTGATTAAGCCAGTACCCATCATTGTAGCGATAACTTGATTTCAAGGATGGAGGCCTTTACCCTGCAGTGGGACATCAATACGCTATTACTATACTTTACTTTTTTATAGAGCATATAGCTTTTTTATGCCATAAAGTATAATATGTATTTACTTTGGCAGTCTTTTGCTCTCGGCTCAATATTGAGTGGTGAGTAAGATCTCCAGCTGCGCCAGGGGTCATGGGTTCAAATCCCGGTACTTGTACAATTTAGTTATTATCTGGCGTAGGTTGTTTTTTTATTGCAATGTGTAACAAGACGAGCGGATCGTACACCTGATGGTAAGCGCCACGTCTGCCCTTAGACAGTTCAGTGCCAAACAGTAACTAAGCAGTTGCTGTCCAACACCGCCCTGCGCCCGCTACACCGAGACGACAGTTATTAGGTCTCATATACCCAGTAATTTCACTAGCTTCAGTGCCCTTTCCCCAAAACACAGAAGTGCTTGACACACTTCTATTTCACGGGAAAATATGTGGCACTGCGGTGGTACCCACCTAGACGGCCCAGTACAGGAACCCACCACCGGTAATTTGAAAATGAAGAAACTCTTATTAAAGGGAGAAGCACATGAGTCGGCAGAGAGATACACTTCTTTATGGTTAGAACGTATAATGCGTTTGTCTTACCACAGCAGCAGCTCTTAAAGCAGCCTGTAGCCGCTCAATATGCTGTATAGCGGCTCGTAGTATCTCGAGCTTTGGCAGTCTGCCGCTCCCCGCTCGGGCGCGAACTCGAAGCTCTTCAAACGCGGCGTTCACCTGATGGAACAATTAAATTACATTAAAGAAGTTGGACGCCCTAGGTATTGTTGGAGTGATGTAGTTGGCGACTGGCGCGTGAGCACACAGGATCGGGAAGGATGGCGAGATCTCGTATCGGAGGCCAAGACACACTTCGGGTCGCTGAGCCATCGGAGTAAGTAAAGTAAGTAGAGTAAGTAAGTAGAGTTAGTAAGTAGAGTAAGTAAGTAGAGTAAGTAGAGTAAGTAAGTAAAGAAGGAAGAACTACATTATAACTTTTTAAACGTCTCATCGGTCAAGTCGCTTGAGTATCGTGAAGGAAATTCTCCATTGATGCACCATAACTGTAGCGTGACCTGCAGCCGTTTGTGAGATCAAGGTTTTTAAATAAAAAACAGTTTTTTTCACAGACTCTTGGGTCCGTGCCTTTTTTGGGTTAGTCATTAGTGTTTACGTAATGCTCCGCGCATAGACAAAATGTTCTTATTGCTACTACACATCGTCTCTGTGTTATTTTTAAAACTAATGCATAAACATTTTTTTTTGTTTTTTTTTGTATTTTTTTTTGTTGTAACCATCATGCATATTCGTTCTACTACCATCTAAACTCCCCGTCCAATTCCCTGGACACTCGAAAATATGGTAGCGATTGTACGGTTCAAGTGAGTATTCCGCCGTGATCATCTCAAGGTTCTGGGTAAAAAAACATCGGTTGATCCGATAGAGTTTGTGATTATCAATCCGCATTTAGAAAGCGCGGTGATTAAGCCAATACACAACACTGTAGTTTGATGATTATAATGATGGGAGGCCTTTGCCCTACAGTGGGACATTAAATAGGCTGGTACTTAAACTTTTTTTTATCAGAATGGCAACCCCCCATTCAGTGTTCACTTGGCAGCCCCACCAGGACAGATGCCAAGTTTTTCCCGCGTGAATGGCAGCGGAGCTAAACGCCTATCTCCAATTAGAAATTTTGCCAATGTTTAATTAATATTAATGATTTACACGCGGTTTTTGGGCCAAACATCTAAAAATAGTCGTAAAACATTCACTACTTGATTTCAAATATTATATGGTACAATCTGAAAAGAAAGAGTAGAATTTATTAATATATTTGATTGATTTGAAAGGGATGACACAGTATTGGCAATTTGCCACTTAAATACAATTAAAAATTTCTACTCCTTTTTATCAATAAGACACAGGATAGACGCTAATTAAATTTTCGGGGTTCAAACTCACGACTTCTGGCCTGTAGCGTAGCGATGGGGGGGGGGGGGGGGGCACTTTTATGGGGTGGCAAAATTTCCTGGAGGAGAAAAAAAAAGGGCGGCAGAATTCACCTCCGCCCCGGGCGGGTGGGCTGCTTGGATGCTTTGCCAACTGAAGGAGCAAGAAAAAAAAAGGGCGGCAGAATTGCCTTCCGCCCCGGGCGGCTGACACTTCTGGCGCATCACTTCACTTCGTCGCTACCAAATGTGCCAAGGGATACTCTTTCTTTGTTCATACAAATGCTCATGCATTTAGTCCCGAAGTCAGAATACGCTTGGACCATGATCCAGGATTTTGCAAGTCCAGTTAGTACCATCGAGGACACCCGCGCGTGATCACTTTTGGAAAAATATACCGTGCACGCGCATCGTGACTTGTTAGGAGCGGCGCTTGTAAACGTGAAAATACTGCACAGGATTTTAGCCTTTAGTGATCACGCGCGGATGACCCCGATAGTACATTAGAGTGACTGCCGTCTGATCTCCGTCATCATCATCATCATCACAGCGTATATTCTTAGGGTTGCCATCTGTCCGGGTTTCCCCGGATTTGTCCTAGTTTAGAGGCCATCCGGGGAGCGTCCGGGGAAGGTTTCATTTGTAGACCGAGTTTAAAAAAAAAAAAATAACATTTGGGCCGCCCACGAGACACGCACTATGCCCGCACACCACGATGTTTTTTATTACATTGAATATGTTTAATAGATCTTGTTGACATGTCCGGCTTTCGGACTCTAAAATCCGGGGTTTTCACGTGTCTTGTCCTGTTTTCCAAATTTTAGAGATGGCAACCCTATATACTGGATGCAGCGGCGTGGACAATTAAGGCAGCTCTACCCAAAACGCAAAAATCGACTAGAGGAAAATCATAAAAAAATCCCGTACTATCTAAGTCTGTCGACAAACAGACTATCCTATCTTTTGTAATTTGTATCATGGAATTCAGACCCTTTCAACTCAACATCATAAATTAAAAATCCCATGTAATTTACGAAAACAACTCGAATATAAATATCATCAAAAGCATACCAATTAGTCATTTTACGAAGTCACAACATGTAAACCGGGTCGGATGGAACTGTGACGGGTCGGTTGGTGTAAATCGTCCGTGTCTAATAAGCAAGAGGATAATTATAACGTTGGATCAAAATATCTAAAATAATGTTGGAAGAAACACAGAAATGCTTTGACTTTCTCGTTTGTATTATTATTGTAGGCCTTTAATTTAAAAAACATGGATTAGACCTGCGGCCGGTTGGTGGTAGGACTTTTTTCGAGTCCGACTGGCTAGCTACCACTCCCACAGGTGAAATCTGCCGCAATAACAGCTCTGGCTGTGTTCCGGCAATATTAATGTGGGAGCCAGTACACTTGAAATCAAAGGCTCGAGGATCAGAGGAGTCTACAGTCTGGCAGCACATTGAGCGACGCTTTCTGATAAAGTGTCCTTCAATGGAATGGCAGTGACCGCTTACTATCACGTCTGTCTGTCAACTGATGTGGTATAAAAAAAAGGCCTATCTGGGACACTTCAATAATCGGAAATCATTGCTCCGTGTACTGCCATAATGTAGTCTGATCTGCGAGCCAGATTTTAAAGTGAACTGGCTCCCAGTGTTGCCGAAATACAGCTACAGGCTTTTATCGCAGATTTTACCTGTGCAGCTTTCTCCGGCCTGAGGGTTGACCTGCGGGCGGGGGTAGCCCCCCAACGCCCGCCTTGCACAGGTCGCTCGAGCCAAGTCTGAGGGTCACCTAGTTTCTCAGGTGGCCCTCCCTAGGCGCCACCCTGACTTGAGGCCTCTCGAGTCGGGGTACCCGGGGATGGGCTGGTCAATAGCCATAAGGCTAGCACCGGCTCGTCCTAATCGGATGTGAAGGAGAAACCGGGGGAGTTTAGTGGGTAGTGGACGCTCCAGTCTCGAGTCCCACACACGGCCGCGGGTCTAGCTAGTCTGCGGTTATGGTGCATAAACGCATTCTCCTCCGAGAGAACAAAAAAAAAAAAGATTTCACCTGTGCACAGGTCTTCGGACTACGAAAAAATTATCCACCAACCAGACTAGGGGCTGGGCTGGTCCTCCCGCTCGGGTGAGCGGCTAGCCACTGTTCCAATGCAGAGGTTAAGTTTTATCACGATATAACATTTAGTGATACCGTGATACCTATCTTTTTTTTAATAACTAGCGGTCGCCTCAGCGGTTTCACCCGCGCTTAATTTCTTTAGTCAGTTATCCCCCCTTTCCCCCCGTATTTCCGGGATCAAAAGTGCCATGTCACCCGGGGATAGTGTAGCTTTCCAACAGTGAAAGAATTATTCAAATCGGCTCAGTAGTTTCGGAGCCTATTCAATACAAACAAACAAACAATCAAATCTTTTCTCTTATTAATATTAGTATAGATCGACTAATTCATACAGGTTCGAGTAAAATTAAAATTACCAATCTAAAGGATCTGTGAGTCCCGGCAGACCAGCACCCAAAGATGGCACCTGCAGCACAAGTATGATGTATGGTGTCAGCCATCGCTTCACACAACCATCTTGGAGGGAATTTACAGTCTGGCAGCACATTGAGCGACGCTTCCTGGTGAAGTGTCCCTCAATGGAATAGGCCGCAGTGGCCGCTTACCATCAGGTGGGCTGCGTGCCAGTCTGCTAACTGATGTGGTATAAAAAAATGTCTTTTTGCCTAAATCTGACTTTCTAAGTTTTTCCAAGTACTTACTTCTTCAAAGGAAATTCTTATACCAAAAGTCAGTGGTCACATTATCAAAGCCCAGAGGCGGTCCAATTATAAAGAAAAATGAAAATTCACTTAGTTATTTATTGTTAGTGTTAATGAGCATTAGGCAGTGGGCAGCAGTAAATCCAGGGGAAAATAAAAAACTGAACGAACAAAGATACGGCGAATTAGTTAGTTTAAGGCTCGGCGCACGCGAGCGACTGTAAATATAGTGTTCCCTTTTCAATAGGAACTTTTGTCTCTACATATTTTTATTTAAAGTAGTTAAGTTCAGCCGTTTCCGGCACGCAATTAATTCTGTGATTGTATTTAATTCTTGGTTATATTTTGATTTAGATTGTGGTGTTGTAGTGACCCCGCTCTGTGGGCCAGGAGTCGTGGGTTCGAATTCTGCCCAGGACAAGCATTTATCAGATGTTTGTGTTTGTTCTGTGTATGGATGTAGGGCTAAAGGGATTGGGAGGAGAGAAGAGAAGGGACACTTACCAAATGGAGTGCAATAGCAAAACTAAAGAAAATCTTTCCTTAGCTGATTAAAGAGGTAAGCAAACGTGGCGGACCAATAAAAAAAGTTATTCAATATAGTCAGATAGGAACTGACTGCAGCATAACTTTATCTTTTTTTATTGCAATGTGTAACAAAACGAGCAGATCGTACATCTGATGGTAAGCGCCACGTCTGCCCTTAGACAGTTCAGTGCCAAACAGTAACTAACTAAGCAGTTACTGTCTGGCACCGCCCTGCGCCCGCTACACCGAGACGACAGATACTAGGTCTCATATACCCAGTAATTTCACTAAACCTGCGACTAATCGCACGCCACTGCCCGCCCTAACGTCAAAAATAGCAACATCCCGTCAATAAACAGCTGAATATATTACAGACATCTTAATTTCACATAAAAACGGATTTACGATCTGTCCCGCCGGTTATATTTTTATTTAGAATCATGTACAGTTTTGTCGTTGCTGTTAAATATTGTGATTGCCATACCGTAAATCTGTCGCGATCTTATGATGGGCTAAGGGTTATTATTGTTTGAGAATGTGTGGGTTTTACGACAATATGACACGTGGCGCTTTGGTTAAAGGTTCTTGAAGATGTTTTTAATAGTATTTTATAAGAAATGTTCGTTCATATTGACTTTGGTGGTAGTAAACATTCCGCTGAAAATTTTTAAATTAATTTATAGGTACAACATTTATTTTTATTTAGTCACCTTCTAAGGTAGGTACAGGTACCGGCAAAACTAAAACAGCTCATGAAACCTTTTAATTTTGCGTTTTCCTTCACAATTAGGTCAATTGTATTAAAAATCATTTGGGGTGTCTGAGGTTTTGCGCATTTAACATAACACGTTGTATATTTTTTTGGATAGTCAGTAAAGTCCACAGACACAGGGGTGCCAAATAACAAACTCGTGAATTCGTTCGTCTATTATTAAACAGTAAAGTAAAGATGCGCGTGAGTGGCGTTACACTTAATCGTGTTTAAAGTCCCTTGAGACACGTCGCGACTAATTAGGCACTTCGGCGCACGCACAGACGTCAATGTGACTTTGTTTGACTGGCGTTGGCGCATTCTACCAGGGTAAGTGGGTTCAATTTTATCTCTACTAACTTTTTTTTGGAGGGAAATACTTTTGGCACCATAACCGCGGGCTAGCTAGACCTGCGGCCGTGTGTGGAACTCGAGGCTAAAGCGTCCACTACCTACTAAACTCCCCCGGTTTCCCCTTTACTTACACCCGATTGGGACGAGCTGATGCACAAGGCTGGCTATTGACCAGTCCTTATCTCTACTAACTAAAATTGTAATGCGAAACGAAACTACACCGTCAGTTACTCGAAATTCTTAGAAAATCGTTAAGATTTACCAAACAGACAAGTCCTTAGGAGCGACCAGGAGCGACTGCCATTAAATTGCGAAAACCGTAAATTAGCAGGGTGACAGATCGGAATAATTCAAATTTTGACCTAATAATTTACGGTTTTCGCAATTTTTCCTTTATATGTATTAAAAGACGTTGCTTTGTACCTTTTAAGATTCTGAGTTAATGGGAAGTACCTACCCTGTAGGTTTAATTCCCTTGCGAATTTCGAAAATTATATATCGGCATAAACATCAGCATCTTTTAATTGCGTTGGCTTAGAAGTTTAATTTTTTTCACAGTCCCAAGAGACAGTAGAACTGAGTATATACTCATTTGATATTTTCAGCTTGATACCACCACGCGTTCCTGAGAAAAAGAGTCTTGACAGACGGATAACAAAGTGATCTTATAAGGGTTCCGATTTATCCTTTAGAGGTACGGAACCCTATAAATGAAAACCCCGTTTACTCCCGCTTCTATAATACCATCTAATCTACTAAACATGTCTCGAAACACGGATTATTACTAAATTAACTCTTTAATCTAAGCTTAGATTCTACGAACGTCAGTTGTCTCACGGAATGAGGATTAAGGGATTTGAAGCGATGCGGAAGAACTTCGTACCGCCATAGGGTAGTGACACCGGTTTGCCGGCCAGCACCAGTTTGCGACCACTTCACACGTTTTTTTGAATAATAGATAGTCTATAGACAGCTCATTTGTAATTTCGCGCCAGTCGACCTGGACAAACTCCACGGTTCTTAATCCAACAGCATGACTTTATAATTTGCGAACTGAGAACTCAGTCGCCATTTCAAAATTTGGTGTGTTGACACGTGACAAATTTAGCAAAAATAATTGCAGGTGGATCGATTTTCAAATGTAAGATTTTGAGTGTTACTATTATTTTATAGGGGTTTGATTTGGTTTGTGTGTAGGATAAGATGTTTAATTTCAATATTCAAGTGCCCAAACTCACCAAACATTTCATAATTTGTAATATTTTTGGTGGTCGGGCAATAGGTTATCGATTCATATCAAAATCTAGTTTCCGACCGGGTGGTCGCAAAACCGGTTTATTTACGTCATTTTTCTTTGCCTACATTGCGGAAACCTTAAATGCACCAACATAGATTCATTTTTGTATTTATTTATTTATTTATTTTATTTACATTTGTGAACAGCTAGGAATTTGTGACTTGACAACCAGTTTCCGACCGCCAGTATACCTCATAGTTTCAAAGATAATGACCTTTAAAAATACCAAAATTTTAGCGGCCGACAACCGGTGAAAACAAACCCTGTTAACGGCCGTCTTTAACAGGCGGTCGATAACTGGTAAAATTGTATCTGTTTCCGGCCGTTCAAAAAAATCCTACTTCCTACTATATAATATTATATGTATGTATTATATTATGTATGTATATATAATATTATAAATGCGAAAGTCGGGATGTTTGGAAATTTTGATGTTTAGATGTTTGTTACTCAATCACACCTAAACGGCTGAACGGATTTAGATGAAATTTGGCACACGTATAGTTTATAACCCGGATTAGGACATAGGCTTTAAAATTCCTACGGGAAACGTCTTATTCCTGCGGGAATAACAATTTTGAAACTACTGAACCGATTTGAATAATTCTATCACTGTTGGAAAGCTACACTACATCTCCGGTCAACATAGGGTACTATAATTGATCCCGGAAATGTGGGGGGTAGGGGGGGGGGATATTTGAAAAAGGGAATTACGCGCGTGTGAAACCGCAGGCGGAAGGCTAGTAAGACTTCGATGGTCTAGTGGTTTTAGTACCGGGCCGAGATCGCGGGGTACTGGGTTCAATTCCCGGGTCGAGCTAAGTTTGTGTCGGTTTTTTCAGACACTGCTCGGGTTTGTGATCACCAATCCGCATTTGGCAAGCGTGGTGATTAAGCCAGTACCCATCATTGTAACGATAACTTGATTTCAAGGATGGGGGCCTTTGCCCTATAGAGAAGCATGCCGGCAGAACGGAGTTCCAAGATCCACTATATTTATAAGATAGGCTTTTCGATCGTGTTCCAAATCAAAAGAAATCAACAAATATGACCTTTTAGTTACTCAATTGTATTTTTAGGTCGCAAAAGAGAGTAAAAATATACCGCTTTTTTGATTTCATTAAGTGTTTCACTTTCATACTATAATATACCCTATGGCTATTGAATAAGACTCATTTTTCTACCGTAAATTAGGTGGTCGATAACCGGTGCACAGGTGGTCGATAACTGGGCCAAACGGCCGATAACCGGTGTTTTTGCTATTTTTACGAATAATACATTTTTTAAAATTATGTATCACTGCTACGTTTATAAACGTTAGGTTTTATAAAACTAGACTATTGTAAGATCAAATGTTAATTTTTTGAAAAATCTTGACGTACAGCATCATGATAGAAATCAACTCTGAAGTTAACAAGTCGCTTAAGTGGTCGCAAACCGGTGTTCCTACCCTACAAGCTTGAAGCTATTTAAATACAATTTATTTTCAATATACAGGTTTCATATACAGCTTCGAGGAGGCGCTCGTGGCACGGCGACAGTGGTTCGTTATAGATAACGAAAGTCAAGCTACCTAAGCCGCGGTCGGTTAATGGATGGGTGACCACTCTGACCACATTTAGTGACATTTATTTCGACCGTCTCCGTGCTTCAGAAGGCACGTTAAGCTGTTGGTCCCGGCTGATATTTACTAATATAGATATTAGTCGTCAAGCCTAGTCAGAGGCCATTTGGCGGTTTGATAACATCTGACATTAAGGTTGGTCACTTGCCTTACCCACCCCTCCACCAGTCCGCACTGGGCCCGCGTGGTGGAGTATGGCCCACACAATTGACATAAGGCCTGTGTCCCAGCATTGGGAACGTATAATAGGCTGATGATGATGATACAGGTTTAATTTTGAGCTGTTGTAGCCGTGGTACGAAGCGTCACTTCACGTGCTTTTTGATGGTTCGGATCTACCTCAGGATCACCTTTGGATTTTTCTATGTGCGTATTTTTTACAATTAGCGGCGCTGACGGATACATAATTTTTTATGTCAGAGGCGGCAAACGAGTCAGCGGGTCGCCTGATGGTAAGCAATCACCGCCGCCCATGGACATCTGCAACACCAGAGGGATCGCTGATGCGTTGCCGGCCTATGGGGGTATGGGCCTCCGGCACTCTCTCAAATCAGACGAAACACAATAGTAGTCACTATTATTTCCCGCTGGTGTTATATGAGAGGGTGGTACCTACTTCCCCGGACGAGCCGTAATGTTGTACCGTAAGGGAATCGAAACTGCGACTTCTGGTGTTAATAATAATGTCCTCCTAGCCGTGTTTTCGGCTACGGCGGCCAATCTTTACGATCAGCCAACTACGTAGGATATATTATAGTGCACAAGTGAGTGCGCAAGCACAGGTGCACTTCTATTCCCTCAATCTCATAACACGGTGGGACAGCAGTCTGACACGACCGAAGAGAGATCAGGCGCAGGACCAACAGCTTAACGTGCCTTCCGAAGCACGGAATCATCATTATTTTCAGACATTCATGTGATGCAAGCCTGCAATGTCCTAACCAACCTGGAAACATTCACACAAAGTGATGCTCCCCGAGGGATTCGAACCCACGACACTTTACCACGGAGGCAGTTAAATAAGGTATTAATAGCCTATGAATCAATCGTCGAACTACGCGGAAACATTTTGTTTGGGAATCCTACCGATTCTAAATTATTGTATTGATAAACAATAAAAGTTTTAAGAACAGCCATCTTCTAGTTTGAAACTAGGGTTCGTAGTCACGAAGTAAACAACTCCATTTATAAGTAGCAAAAATATCGTAAAATGTTGCTGACTTCTATGAAATAGGTAGGGGCGAGATTTTGATCTGACCGCCTTCGTGGAACAGCGGCTAAGCTAAGGGTATAAAAACACGGAGGTCGTGGGTTCGATTCCCGCCTTGGGTCTGACTGGCTAGCTACCCCCACAGGTGAAATCTGCCGCCGTAACAGCTCTGGCTGTGTTCCGGCAATATTAATGTGGGAGCCAGAACACTTAAAATCAGAGGCTCGAAGATCAGATGAGTCTACAGTCTGGCAGCACATTGAGGGACGCTTCCAGGTGAAACGTCCCTCAATGGAATAGGCCGCAGTAGCCGCTTACCATCAGGAGGGCTGCGTGTCTGTCTGTCCGTCAACTCATCTACTATAAAAAAATTATGTATCGGTACTAAAATATAAACGTAACATATTAGAAACACATTACAGTACCTAAATGATGTCGTTTTAAAAGTATACCTAGCCATTAATGCAAAACGCTTGTCGTAAATAACGAGAGCCAATAAAAGCGGCCCTTCCATCGGGAGCGATCCAATGGATATGTAATGGAGTAGGGTAGGAACACCGGTTTGCGACCACTTAAGCGACTTGTTGACTTCAGAGTTGATTTCCATCATGATGCTGTACGTTAAGATTTTCCAAAAAATTAACATTTGTTCTTACAATAGTCTAGTTTTATAAAACCTAACGTTTATAAACGTAGCAGTGATACATAATTTTAAAAAATGTATTATTCGTAAAAATAGCAAAAACACCGGTTATCGGCCGTTTGGCCCAGTTATCGACCGCCTGTGCACCGGTTATCGACCGCCTAATTTACGGTAGAAAAATGAGTCTTATTCAATAGCCATAGGGTATATTATAGTATGGAAGTGAAACAGTTAATGAAATCTAAAAAGCGGTATATTTTTACTCTCCTTTGCGACCTAAAAATACAATTGAGTAACCAAAAGGTCATATTTGTTGATTTCTTTTGATTTGGAACACGATCGAAAAGCCTATCCTATAATATAGTGGATCTTGGAACTCCGTTCTGCCGGCATGCTTCTCTGTAGGGCAAAGGCCTCCATCCTTGAAATCAAGTTATCGTTACAATGATGGGTACTGGCTTAATCACCACGCTTGCCAAATGCGGATTGGTGATCACAAAGACAAACCCGAGCAGTGTCCGAAAATACCGACACAAAGTTAGCTCGACCCGGGAATTGAACCCAGTACCCCGCGATCTCGGCCCGGTACTTTAACCACTAGACCATCGAGGCGCGAAAAAACAAAAACACAAACAAAAAATGTAACAAACAGAAATAAATTAAATGTTCAGTATTATTTATCGGGTGCGTTTAATTTCCTAGTTCAAATCAAGTTTTATTTATTACTAATAACGTTTCTCTCTTTTCTTCTATCTTTTTTATATTATCTTACACTAGCCTTCCGCCTGCGGTTTCACACGCGCGTAATCCCCTTTTTCAAATATCCCCCCCTTCCCCCCACATTTCCGGGATCAATTATAGTACCCTATGTTGTCCGGGGGTAGTGTAGCTTTCCAACAGTGATAGAATTATTCAAATCGGTTCAGTAGTTTCAAAATTGTTATTCCCGCAGGAATAAGACGTTTCCCGTAGGAATTTTATAGCCTATGTCCTAATCCGGGTTATAAACTATACGTGTGCCAAATTTCATCTAAATCCGTTCAGCCGTTTAGGCGTGGTTGAGGAACAAACATCCAGACTTTCGCATTTATAATATTAGTAGGATTAGTAGGATAAGAAAGATAAGAAGTAAGATATACATACATATACATAATACATACATATAATATTATATAGTAGGAAGTAGGATTAGCAGGAAGTAGGATTTTTTTGAACGGCCGTTAACAGGGTTCGTTTTCACCGGTTGTCGGCCGCTAAACTTTTGGTATTTTTAAAGGTCATTATCTTTGAAACTATGAGGTATACTGGCGGTCGGAAACTGGTTGTCAAGTCACAAATTCCTAGCTGTTCACAAATGTAAATGAATCTATGTTGGTTCATTTAAGGTTTCCGCAATGTAGGCAAAGAAAAATGACGTAAATAAACCGGTTTTCCGACCACCCGGTCGGAAACTAGATTTTGATATGAATCGATAACCTATTGCCCGACCACCTAAAATATTACAAATTATGAAATGTTTGGTGAGTTTGGGCACTTGAATATTGAAATTAAACATCTTATCCTACACACAAACCAAATCAAACCCCTATAAAATAATAGTAACACGCAAAATCTTATTTTTGAAAATCGATCCACCTGCAATTATTTTTGCTAAATTTGTCACGTGTCAATACACCAAATTTTGAAATGGCGACTGAGCGCATAGTTCGCTAATTATAAAGTCATGCTGTTGGATTAAGAACCGTGGAGTTTGTCCAGGTCGACTGTCGCGAAATTAGAAATGAGCTGTCTATAGACTATCTATTATTCAAAAAAACGTGTGAAGTGGTCGGAAACTGGTGCTGGCCGGCAAACCGGTGTCACTACCCTACCCACTTTATTATTGTTGCCAGGTGGAAAAAACGTTTCTGTATAAGAGCTATTAGACATTTTACTTACGAACGTCTTCGTGGAACTGCGGTTACATCGTTTGTGTCTAAAACATAAGAGGTTGTGGGTTCGATTCCGGCTTGGATCTGGTTGGTGGAAGGATTTTGAAGTTTTTTTTATGGTATAGCGGGCAGACGAGTATGCGGCACACACACCTGATGGAAAGTGACTACCGCCGCCCATAGACATCTGCAAATCAGGTGGAATCACAGATGCGCTGCCGGCCTTTGAAGGAATGCACTCTTTTTTTAAACGCTTGCAAGTCGTATCGGTTCGGAAACACCGACTCCAGTCGAGTCAGTCCGACTGGCTACCAGTTTCTTTTTTATGAAATAGCGTGCAGACACGTGATGGTAAAGTGACTACCGCCGCTCAATAGATCTGCGACACCGGATGAATCACAAAATGCTTATGGTACGCGGTTACCGTCGCCTATGGACGCTTGTCACACCAGAGGCATTACTCGCGTCACCCGGGGATGGGCTGGTCAATAGCCACAAGGCTGGCACTGGCTCGTCCCAATCGGGTGTGAAGGGGAAACCGGGGGAGTTTAGTGGGTAGTGGACGCTTTAGTCTCGAGTCCCACACACGGCCGTAGGTTGAGCTATATAGCCTGCGGTTATGGACGTGGTGCATAACAGATTATCCTCCGAAAAAAAAACAAAGTCAGTTAGGAAACACCGCTGATGACTCATTTTAAAAAAAAGGCTTCAAAAAATTTACAATAAAACAAAAGTATGTACTACTTATCTAATTAAAAAAAATTGCCGTTTACTCTACAATATTAATTTGATAGGCGCCTGTTTAAAAAAGTTAAACAGATACTTTACATTTCTGAATCGCGATAATATCGTGGCGCTATTACTTAAGTAGAGAGAGATTTTTTTATACTACATAAACCGTTATTTTATTTTGTTATTTAGCCAATAAGTTTCCTGGCTGGTTCTTCTTGATAGATAATATATTATTCTTAAGCCGGTGGAAGAGTCATTCTGAAGCGTTTAAGATTTTCTAAGTTCGTCTTTCAAGCCTACATGAGTGGAAAATATATTTGATTCTTTTTTTTTATTTATAAACAAACTTATATAGTTTTCCATAGACTAAAAAGAATAAGCAAAAAGTACAGGTAGATCAAGAAAGGACCATGAAAGGACCCACTTACTTTTCTTAATCGCCGTCTTTCCCTCAAAGTGGCCGCTTTTCTTCTATCAACGGCCGCAGTTTTTCTTTTACAAGCTTTGCAGGCCCATGCCAAGCATCTTCTGCTGGGACCCAACACGTGTTGGACATGGGCCTCTTCTTGTTCTTGTCCTTGTTCGTCGCCATTTTGAATTTCCACAGATTTACCTTCATCTTTCACTTGACAGCACTTTTCTTTTTTTTCGCGTGCGACCTTTTCGAATTCAAACTCTTTGTAGTTGTTCGTATAGTTTTCGTAAATGGCACTATAACTCATTTTTAATATATATTAAGAAATTAAATAATTTAAAACGTGGTTGAAACTTAATAACAGAGTGGTTTTATTGAAAGTTTTTTTTTCTTAATTGCAGTTGCCAAAAAGAAAGTTATAAAAAAGTTATTTATTATTGAAAAATTACACTTGTTTTTGACCTTTTACTTTAATTCATTTCCACTGAATTCACTGTAACTAGTTAGTCCAATTAAATCACTCAATATAATAAAATAATCACGAAAGTTCGCATTTCCGCCACTCGCGTTTACCAAAAATGGCGTTTCGCGCCAATTTTTGACAGATGACAGTTCCAAGCGCGCGCTCGGAATTTTTTTTTCGAGCGCCGCGCGTCGCGACACATACGACACTGGTTTCAGAGGGGTGAGATTTGAGAAAATAATGTTCAGCTATTAATACACTGTCTAACTCAGCTTGCGTTGAGAGAAGCCAATTTATTAGTGTTTGGATTGAAATTGATGCCGGCAATATTTTTCCTTTGAATTTGTTGCGTTGAAAGCCCCGAGACATTTTTATACGTGTCTCGTTTTCGTTTTGTGAATCGATTTTTAATTCGGCCTCCTTCGTAGTCATAAATATGGCCGCTTAAAAATGTCGCTTTTGTCTCGTATATAATTTTTTTAAATGTTTATAAAAGATTATGTTATAAATAAAGAATTAGTACATATTACGACATATCTTTGATATTTCCGCTACAAATAACAAACATATAAGTTATTTCCTGAAGAATCGTCTCAATCTAGTTATTGTATTGGCCGGAGCACGATGCCAAATTCAATTTTATCGAAATAACTTCACGGGACAGTGAAGTATTGAGTATTTGTTAGCCAGACACGTGGCAGCGTGTTCAGCCAAGTTAAAAGAAAGATCTGGCAGTGTCAAATATTATACGAACCATTTCTAGCTGCTTTTTTCCATTACCTACTCGCATAGGTATTGTTAACAAAAAGATAACTTTGTCGTGACAAATTGATATATGTAGTTACAATAAAAAGTTGCAGCGGTCGAAGCCAATTTTTTTCGGAGGAAAAAAGATTTTAACCGCCGGCTAGCGAGTCTTGCGGCTGTGTGTGACTTGAGATTAGCATAAGGCCGTGGAAAATAGTGTTGAAAAAGGAAGGTCTAAGATGACCATTTTTTCATTTCAAATATACCTTTGACTACCGTACCTATCTTGTATTGTACAGTGAATTCAAGAAATTACGATAGCATAACTCATATTTGCCTTTCGTCACAATATTGTTTTATAATATGATATCTTGAAGTATTGAGAAGTCGGCTATTACACCAAGAGGTCACGGATTCGATCCGCGCACTGTAAATTATATAAAATAAAAAATAAAAATCGATGAATCGTCAATAATTATCATAGTGACTCTACTACAGGATTCGGAATGTTGTTATCGTTAACGAGAAGAACCGGCAAGAAACTCGCTAGATATACAAACATTTGTGTGCGTGAACATGTCTGTTTGTATCGGTCTGGGTGTTTCTATGCATAAGCATGTTTATATCGTTGTCTGGCACCAGTGGCACCCATAGTACAAGATATTATGCTTTGTTTGGGACGGGACGGCGCTATAGGAATATTGTCCAGGGATATTTATTTCTACCCACAAAACCATCCAATTTTCCCTTCACACCCGGAATCCGGATCCGGTTATCGCATTATGACTATTGACCGGCCCAATTCTCATTACTCCTACAACGAGCTCCCTTTTACTTTTTCCTTTCAACTACAACATAATAAGTAAACCTTTCCAAAAATAAATAAACCAAAACAAACAAAAATCCTAAGGCTGCAGGAGCATAGTTTCCTTTGCCGCAATAAAACCACTCACTGACGTCAGACAGCGACACGGGCTCGGGAGCGGCGGCGCATGCGCGGTGGACCGCTGATGCTGACGGGGAATAGAAGAGGCAGTAGAGTTGGAGGACTTAGTATTTTTATAAGTTTTCATTAGGGTTCCCTACTGCTACATTGCACACGACTTCTGCAAATTTACTGTCAAATAATAACTGGTAAATAGGACCAAAAATGCAAAATGTGCTCTATTTATTCGTTTCTAGGTGGCGACGTAAAACGAAGACAAGTAAGAATACATTAAACAAGAGACAAAAAGTAGCCTATGTCCTTTTCCAAAGTCTAGTCTATGTTTGTACCAAATTTCATGAAAATCAGGTCTGTGTTTTTCACACAATGTTTTAAACACTTCCATTCCTAGTGAAAGTTTATAATTATGTTACAGAAAGACTAATCAATTGATACTTCCGCATTTATAATACCTACTAGAATGGTAATCCATTCTTATATTATATTATCCATTCTGAAAAGATACGTTTATTTCTCTTGGTTTTAATAAATGGACTAGTCAAAGAGTACAATAATGTACTCTTTGACTAGTACAATAAATTATTGTAATATGTAATTTTATCTGCTTTTGCAACGCACCCCATGTTGGGCGCCAACTTCATCTATGAAAAAAAAATTAACTTCACAAAATTTCTCAGTAGAAAAAAATTACGAAAACGGTAAAGAAGATCAATAACACCTTTACCTTAATTATGAATTAAACTATTAATTTTCTTAAAAAAAACTTTAAGTTACTCGAATAGACCGTGATACTGGAATAAGATAAAAAATGAAACTTCTCGAAACTACTCCACTCATGTCTAGTTCCACTGCACAACATCCCCGCTGATCGGGGTGTGATCTGCAAAGCAAGGACACTCGCGCTATAAAATTAACAATAAAACAATATATCGCAAAACAAATATCTCTTTGTCAACCAAAAAATAGTGAAAACAACCCTACAATACATGTGTGTGAAAGAAAAAATCGGAAACAGTGAAAAATAATACACGGAAGACACCAACGGAATGTTGAACGTAAGTTAACGATTTTTTTATATTTTATTTTTAAACCGCATGAAACCTATTTTTAATCGACCTCCTTCCGATCAGAAATGTTTAATTATCTGTGCGCATTTTATTTTTATAATCGCTTATTTTTTTTAATCCCGTTTGCGTTCTTTTTTCTGAGCAAAGAATTCCAGCCAGGAAAATCTCTTGGGATTTTTTCGAACACTGTGGATTAAAAATGTATTTGGTTCTCTTTGTGGATTCAATACTTAATGCGATTGGGGATTGCACCTAAAATCGAAGTATAGTGTGACCTAATTTTATAAGATGACATTTACCTAGCAGATACAGTATGATCTAGGTCATTGCGAATAACTAGGTAACAAGGGTCATACTGGGTCACGATTTTTTGCATGTGGTGTGTATTAAAAGAAACAAGACGTGTGAATTAAAACATTATATAAGAATCAATTTTAGAGTTTTGTCCCGAACTAGTCAGCTTGCACCATGCCAATTTTTTTTTCGGAGGAGAATGCGCTTGTGGACCATAACCGCCTGATAACCGCAGGCTAGCTAGACCTCTGGTCAATAGCCACAAGGCTGGCACCGGCTCGTCCCAATTGGGTATGAAGGGGAAACCGGGGGAGTTTAGTGGGTAGTGGACATTTAAGTCTCGAGTCCCACACACGGCCGCGGGTCTAGCGGGCCGGCTCGTCCGGGGAAGTGCCACCCTCTCACATACCACCAGCGTGAAATAATAGTGACTAGTTACTATTGTGTTTCGTCTGGTTTGTGAGAGTGCCGGAGGCCCACACCCCCATACCCCCATAGGCCGGCAACGCATCAGCGACCCCTCTGGTGTTGCAGATGTCCATGATGGGCGGCGGTGATTGCTTACCATCAGGCGACCCGCTGGCTCGTTTGCCAACTCTGACATAAAAAAAGGTCACGAATTATTCAAAAATAACGTCGACCCGACAAAAATATTTTTATATCTGGTACTCTATGGCAACTGATATTATCCCGGGATAAAAAGAAGCCTGTGATTTCAAGCCAATATTTTCATTGTTTAGTAGGTTTTAACCCATAATCAGTGACCTAAAAAATAATTATCGCAGTTTCGGTTCATACGATAATACCCATCCGGGTATTATCCGTGCAATGTAAAAAATCATCGAAATAATTTTAATGACAAAAATAACGTCCTTTTTGTTACCCTGTAGCCAGGTTATTTGGAACTGGGACAGACGACCCCTACCCACTCACTTACAGTCATTAGTGGGAGCGTTTTCGCACTTTGTCCATTCCGACACGAACCCGTGAAAATATAGTCCGTCCGTAGTACTTACCTAGTCGTATCTAACTATTTCTAGGTAACTTACGCACAACTATTTCGGATCGGACGTAGGGCTCTTACAAGTAATAATGCCATCCTTACCGAGTTTCGACTAAGACGGTCAATGTTTTCAATCAATCACTATAATAACACGGTAGGACAGCAGTATGACATAATTGAAGAAAGATCTGAGGCAGATCCACGGCGGCGATGCGTGCTTTCCGATGCCCTGGGTTGCTTTATACCGCCAACTGCCTTAAACTTAAGTTTAACCGTATACTGCGTATTCTTTTAGTCGTTGTTTTCCCGTAGCAGAACGCTTCACTTTATCGAATAAATAGCAAGTTATTTTTTTTTGTTTGTTTTTTTTTAACTTTTCTTGAATATTTTTTTTTAAGTTTGATGGTAAAATGGAAACCAAATGTCAGTAAATAGTAAATTATGCCCACGCAGTTTAACATCCATGCGTCGAAATGTACGAAAGTGCCCCTTTGTGCAGATTCCGACGCCATAGTGATGTCTCCCTTCTCCTCAATGGCCTGTGACCCAAAATGGACCCTGTGTTGACTCCTCCCTCCCCCGCCACACCTGTTTGAGTTCGGTAAGTTATACGTTATTTCGAAAAATGAAAGATAATATGTTTATTAAGCAACAACCAAGAAAATATACAAAGAGATTTTATTTGGTAGGCAGGAAGCTCACCTTTTGGTAAGCGGCCACTGCGGCCTCTTTCATTGATTAGCATCCGGCCATCCGACTGGCTCTGTGGCACAGTGGCTAAGCCGTTTGGTAGGAGTCGTGGGAGTAAGGCCTCGGCCTCGAATTTCGCGGCAGCGGCAGCGGCGGCGCACGCAGGCGCACTGCGGTCACCGCTTGACGCGGGCCGTCAAGGGCGGTACGATGCTGTCAAGCGGTGAACCGCAGTGCGCCTGCGTGCGCTGCCGCTCCCGCTCCCGCCCCGCTGTGTTCGAGACCGGGTCTATGGGATTCCCAGGGGATTCCATACAAAACATCTCGCCGCTGCCGCTGCCGCCCCACTGCCCGCGGAATTCGAGGCCGAGGCCTAACTATCGAGTTTTTTTCCGGTTCTTTTCGATAGATTTACATTTCGAAGCCGGTGGAATAGCCACTCTGTATCTTGATATTGACGATACATTATGCATATCTGAAACCTAATCTGAATAAAGCATATTTTAAAGAAAAGAAAGAAAAATAGATTATTGCTTTTTTAAACAGTTACAAATACATACATATTCTCTTAATAATAATAATGTTAGAAACATAGTCAAGGACTCAAGGCAAAAGGCAGAGGTTCAGCAATTGCTGTCGCAGGTGCAGGTGCCCCCGGGCCGTGCTGGAGGTGGCAGGTGAGCTACCTGTCTGTGTCTGCCAAATAAAGTCTCTTTGTACCTATATTTTGAAAGGAGACATTTTATTTTTGTATGGAGGATAGGCCCACTAAAAATTGTGGCGGATAGTAATGAAACATATATCAAATTGTTCCTTAGAATGTCTTAAAATCATTAGCAATATTGGTTTTTCTTTATTAAACGAAAATATTTTAAAAAAATAAAAAATCCACTCACAAGTTATTGCACACTTTCAGTCGTTTCTGAAAGTAATTGTCTTTGTACGTTCCGTTGAAATCTCACTGCACAGTTAACACAACGGTTCGGTGGAATAGGGGCTGTACTTGATGCCATTTTCTTCTATTTTTCGTTGAAAATAAGGAAAAACACAAAACCTCAGTTCAAAACAAACGGAAGGTAAGATGAATGACACTCCAACCACTCCTGTCAATGTCAGTGTTAACTGACAAACGTCAAGACGGAATCGCGTTCAGTTTCACGGCCTTAATATACATAGGTATAACCATTTTAGCAAAAATCTTAAAAACACAATTAAATTATTTTTTACTAAAATCTCAATTCCCTAAAATAGATAAAGTAGACAAAACATGATCTAAAACAAATAATCACCTCATTGAAATATTTTTTTTATAACCAGCCCGACGTTTCTTTACACGCATTGTTGAACCTATGATCTTGTTTCAATAGTTATCTATGCCTTGACTAAAAAAAGATGGAATGTCGTGGACCGGTAGTCAAAACATCGCATTTTTAAAATTGATTTTATAATTCCCGTTGCATTTAAACGTAAACTTTTGTCTAATTGTCTAAAAAAATTAGTTATTAATTTAGGGAGTAATGTCATCACTATCCGCAACTGGGCCTAAAATAAAATATCTCCTTTAATGAATCAAACGTGTGATGGTTTTACTAAAATTGTACAGTGCAGTGTGGAATTGATCTCCTGTAAAACTTAGTGTAATGTGTTTGATATATCGTCTCTTTCGTTCCAGTGAGCTTGCACTCTGTGCGAGCGAGAGGGTGCGATGCATCCGAGTGGCAGGTGACGCTGCCGCCTGCACCCGCCCAACATGTCATGGGACTCGATAGAGTCACGCGACTTTCTTGGGTAAGAAAGAACCTTTCTTTTACTTACTTTACTTACTCCGATGGCTCAGCGACCCAAAATGTGTCTTGGCCTCCGATACAAGAATTCGCCAGTCCTCACGATCCTCATTGCACCTTTCTTTAACATGTAAAACAGCTTTTACCTGTGACTTCACCTGCCATTATAATTTACACAATATTAATATAAAATACACAATAAGAAAAAAAAGCCATCTATTTGATATTTAGTAGTGTTTTTTTATAAATAATTTAAGGGTGATTATGAAGCCCGTACAATCATTGTAACGATTACTTGATAAAAATAATGGAGGCCTATATAATGATTCAACATTTATAATTTTATGATCATTTTATTAAATGTGTAATGATTTCTGAGCTAGTTGTACAAAATTAAATGGCGCCCAACATGGGGCCGTAAAAATTGAGAAGGTGGAAACTTTTTTATTTTTATCGTAAAATAAAGTCCTTCATTATAGATTTTAAACTTTTACATATTTCTAAGTAAAGTTATCTTTAATAATTGTTGTAATGGAACATTCTTAAAAACTTTCGACTTATTAAGGTAAGAAGCTGTGTCTACACTGACTACAACAATTATAATGGAGTCCGAAGATAACCTCTGCTCGTCACAGTGGTACAATAAAAGTTAAACCGCTTTAATATAATATTGCTTATTTTATAAATATAGTATAATAAATAAACTAAGGCTACGGTACGAATTTGTCAAATAAACTATGGTATCGCTTAGAACAAAATGCTCGTTTATTTTATATACTTAACATTATAACTAGTAGAACTAGCAAGGACAATTGGAATGTAAAAAGTAATACATAAGAATTAAAATTATGAGTTCTATTAGTTACATTTCTCGCCGCAGTGGCGCTAGTTTCCATAGTAATTTCTCTAATCAACTTAGGAACACTTAAATGTCCGAGCTTGCTGCTATCCCTACAATGGTAGTAGCTTAAAGCTGAAATAGATTATGATAACCAGCTTTATAAGACAATTGGAACTCTAATTTGTTAGTATACGGACTAATTTTGCGTGTAGTGTCCGATCGAAGACAAAATTTTGCTTCGCTCAGCTTAGATTACAAAGCGCAAAGACATGCTATTCTTAAAAATATGATTAAAGAACTTGTAAGAATGAATTGACAAGTAGTGTTTGACCGAAGTTCTAGCTATGATAGAGAATGAAACTTGGAACAGCTAATAGTAGGTGGTCGACCTTTAAAGCGACGACCAGAGATCCTGGGTGAAGATTGAAAAATAAACAATTATTTCTCTAAATTCAAACTATTGGAGCATTTTTTCTGCTGCCAGATAAATACCTCGTAATTTAGGTAAATTCTTCTCTTCTCTTCTGTCAGATGACAGAGGTGTACCGTGCCGTGTGTAATAGATACATACTTTTCTGTTAAAAAAAAAAGAGCATCTATGTAAAGTAAATTCATCAAGAACTTTTTTTTCAGTGGTGAAACTTTACTGTATAAAAATAATTACGTTGTCTTCTTCATTATAATTGAAAAGAGACCTATTCAACAGATTATAACGATTTTTACTGTCAGTGGAATAGCCCTAAAGATTGCATGCTGCATAACACATATGTTTGTCTTTCACAGCGGGGCGCCGGCACACCAGCTGTCGGCCACTCGGCTCCTCAGCTCCCCTGACCCATCTCGGCATCATCTTGATGATCAGCCAGGTACTTCATCATTATTTAGTTATCACCATCATTAGCAGTTTTTGATTATGGAAAATACTAGACACAAACCTACCCTAATCTCCTAATGAGTCCGCCTCAGTGGATAAGTCGAGTATAAAACTGAACTGGGCTTGCCGTGGGTTCGATTCCCGACATGGGTGCGTTGGTGGTCCGAATGGCTAGCTTCCACCTCAACAGCTCTGGCTCAGACTGTGGTCCAGCATTATTTTTGTGGGAGCCAGTAGACTTGATGTATCGCAAACTTCTAATTAATAAGTAAATGTAATGTTTGTTGGGGGCAATATTTAAGTGTATTTTTACATACAATGGTTGGCAACAAAAATGTCTACATCTGCGTATAGAGATACGCTCAGTATTAAAGTCATACAGCGGTCGTAATTCAATAGGTTCGTTTTGACCGTACCCAGTGTTTTTGAAAGTTGCCCCTTATTTCCATAGAAATAAGATTCATGAGTTGTATCTATGATAACAAGCCTTAAAGACCACTTTAGTCTTCTTGCCATTAAATAAAGTTTAATTTCAAAACGAACCTATTGTATTACCTAGATTGCGACGACTGCAAGAACTCTAAGGACGCCATGACGGCGTAGCCAAGCAGTTATTATTGAAAAGTGGACCTAACTAACACTTGGCGGCGATTTGGCGACGTTGTCAATTTTGACATTTCCATACTATCTGACGAATACGGTAGCTGGCGACATCGCCCCATGGCGTCCTATGAGGGGTTCTAAGCATTCTTCCGCTTACGGCACTTAAAGTGCGTCTTTTTCGACAGACGTGACCAGTCCTCTACCTCTTCAGCTAGCCGATCCCTTGGGGTATGACCGGGAAGTCCACGATCCGCACTATAAATCGGATTTCAACCTTTCCGATCCTGTCGCACAGGGTAAAGAATAGAAACTCATTTAAATAACGAACAATTTACCCTTTGTTCGTTTGAGAAGCTCTGTGATCCAAAATGGCTCCAGTTTTAGCGGCAATGCCGATATTTTTGATGTGTCAACGTATAACGCCAGTTGTAACTTAGATTAAAAATTATAAGTATGTACTTAGCTATCGTGCTAAAATAGCAATGAAGTTCGTGTACTTAGCCTTGATATTCTGTCGAAGTTAACACTTGTCCTGAAATAGGAACTGGGTGGCCAGCTATATTAAATGAAGAAGAAGTTATTTTGAATATTAGATTTAATTCTAATCCTAATGCTTCTAATTTACATATTTCATAGTGAATTTATTACATTATGTGAAACGACCGAACAAGCTGATGCATTGTAAGAGGTGGGACGCCATTTTAAAGTAAAAATTGCCGCCATGACACTAACCATTATCAGATTTTAATACAAAATATATTTATTTTTCAGCAGTAATTACTATTATTTTACTTTCTATCTTGTAAAGCTTGCTGGTACAGAAAATTATTGTAAAATTAACTCTGATAATAATATAAACACGGAACTTCTTAATCGAACTCCAGAGAAAACAAAGGGAAAATGTTGCTTTAAAACCGATTGGCCCATGAATTAACAGACAGACCAACTGTCTATGAAATTAACCTTTGCTTCAATAGTTTGCTGAAACATTGCTTACTGAAACTTTCCTTTAGCTGTGTACCTTAATAAAAACAGTAATTTATTCCTTATTTAGACATTTGAGCATTTCTAGAAGCATCTGACTAATTTTGCTTGATTCTTAGTTGCAAGCTAAACGTAGAGATTGAAGGTTCAAAATATTGGTATTATAAACAGTAGATTGTAATTTTAGGTTAGGTTTTAAGTATAATTATGTTTTTTTCGGAAAAAACGCCCGATATTTATCGTAAAAAGAACTTTTAGGTCCATTTTCACCGCTGTGAGAAGTTCCTCGTAATTAAACTGTAATAATAATAAACGCCTCGATGGTCTAGTGGTCTAAGTACCAGGCCAAGATTTCGGGGTTAAATTCCCGGGTCGAGCTAACTTTGTGTCGGTTTTTTTTGACACAGCTCGGGTTCATGATCACGAATTCGCATTTGGCAAGCATGGTGATAAAGCCAGTATCCATCATTGTAACTGTTTTGATTAGAACCAGTATAAATAATGATGCTTCCATTTTTCAAAATTGAAAAAAGAGTTAGCTCAGATAAATTATCAGGGACGTTTCTAACAGTCTTGAAAGTGCCTCTTAATTAATTAGGCAAAGGTGAATGACCCAATAATTGCATTTCACAGAAGTATATCCATTCGCAGAGGACTACGGGGGGTCGCGTAACGGGGCGCTGCGGTGGGGGGCTCGCTTCGGGCCGGCCCACCGACCCCCCGCGGGGGGCCTGCTCGACTGCTTCCGAGCCTGTCGGTCTAGGCTAGACCAGTATCTTGCTAGAAGAAAGGTAGGTTTTTGTACAATTGTTATATTATGTTAAACAATAGGTAACGGTTAAAAAGTTAAGACATTGGGAAAAAGTTGACTGGCGCCCAACGTGGGGTAAAAATTCTTAGATTTTATTCACGCCAAAGCCTTAAACTTAATAACCCTAATAAAATAAAATAAAAAAAATAAATATCTCTGGACATTATTCACAAAGGCCAAAGCGCCATCTAGCCCCAAACTAAGCATTAGCTTGTGCTATGGGTGCCAGACAACGGATAAACATTACTTATATACTTTTTTTTTGTAAATACATACATATTATACATAGAAACACCCAGACCGATACAAACAGACATGTTCATGCACACAAATGTTTGTACCGTGCGGGGATCGAACCCGCGACCTTTGGTGTAATAGCCGACTTCTCGACTGTTACACCAAATGGCTCGTCAAATGAAATGTAATGTTGATACTCCTGGGATATTTCCACAAGTCTAAACTAAGCATTTTGTTAATTATAACGGGTCACGGTCTTCGTAAAATATAAAAATGGGTGATATCACGAGCCGTTTGGTATAACGATTAAGAAGTCGGCTATCATCAACATCAAAATGTCGCAGGTTCGATCCCTGCACGGTACAAACATTTGTGTGCATATGTATTTGGGGTTGGGCGGCGCTGTGTTAATAGTCCAGGGATAGAAACACCCAGACCTATACACAGATATCTTTATGTACAACTCGCGGCACGTAAGTTTAGCACTGACCGTTATGCGCAGAAGTCAAAAATAAGGGATTTTAGACCTTGCGCCATACTACTAACATGCGCAGCTGTCAGTAACGGTCAGCGCCAAACTTTCGCGCCGCGAGGTATACCCAAAAGTTTGCACCGTCGGACTCTCAATAACTTTTTGGTTAGCAGTCTTCTCAACCAAATCGGTTGTCATTGTTTCAAGATTTACCATGTATTTATTTTTTATTGTTCTTGCTCAGATCGAGCGCGGCGTGCGACTCTACGGCCAGAACGAGCAGCGTCTAGCGGTCAAGATATGGCTGTCGGCGCTGAGGGGGGTGCGGCATCGCAGCGACAAGTTCGCGCTGCTCGGACATCTGTACCAGGCTTACATGGACTTCGGGAAGTACAGGTTCGTTTAAGACTCCTGTGTAGACGTAGCGGGATCCCTTTATTTAATTTAATTTTATAGGAAAAGTATTCGCCCGCCGTAGAAACGCCCGGTAGGAAGACCCCAAATGCGATGGAGTGATGACATAAAGAGAGAAGCCGGATCGATGTGGATACAGGTGGCTCAAGATAGGAGAGACTGGCATGAAAGAAAGGAGGCCTACACCAGGAAAATGGTAGATAAAGGCTGAGAAGAAGAAGAAGAAGGAAAAGTATTTCCAAAAGTTATGGCTTTAGAATATTATGCTTAACAATATGCTTAAAGAAGGTATGCCTAAAAAAATTATGCCAATAAAGTTATGCCAAATTAATATTAGGCGTAACTATTATTAGGTTAAATAAAAGTATGCCATATTAAATTATGACAAAAAAATATGCGAAAAAATAGGGAACCGACGCGACGCCGCGACGTAGAAACTTTTTTGTTTCCGACACGGGTAGCCTTCACGGGCTTTCGTCTAATAACATTATATATTTGTATTGATATCAGATATCCCTCTTCAAAGAAATTTAAATGAACGCTAAATTAAAAAAAAAATACAAAATGGAGGACCAGTAGGTAAGCCAGTCTCCATACAAAAATCTTCATTAGCTTTTTTTTTTGTATTTGTTAACAGAGAATCGCTAGAATTCGCCAACCGTCAACTGGGCATCTCTGAAGAGCTGGATTCGGCGCCGATGCGCGCTGAAGCCTACCTCAACTTGGCACGAGCTCATCAGACGTTGGGAGGACTTGACAGGTCAGTAGGCTTGTTTCCACTAAGAATGAATCGGATGGCTTAGAGTTTCTAATGATTAATCATGATATGTAGTAAACAAAAAAACAACTTTTTTACTAAAATAATATAAGATAACAAATATTTTTGGAAATTAAAATCGGCAAAATTACTTATTTAATCACGTGACATTAAACAACAATCAGAGAAGCGTGACGTCACGCCTCGCAAAACACCGGTTGCAGCTGTATAATGATCTCGTCGACTGACATCAACAAACTCGATTGTTTCGCGAGGAGTGACGTCATTCAAGACGCCATGACAGTCTTGGCCTTTCCAAAGTTAATTTTAAGTTTATTTCTAAAAAAGCAAAATACTTATGAAAAAGGTCTATTTTTCTAAAAATAATATTTATATTTGGGGTAAAATAGATACTAAACTATAGTTTTAAACGAATTTCCAAATTTTGTCAACTAGCCTATTCCTTATATATCCATCGGGTGAAAATACTAACAGGCTAAGGGTAAACAAAATTCATTCCCCATCGCACGGATATGGTTTGGTGGGAAAACTTTTTCAATAGTCTAACTGGGTAGTTACCACCCCCAGAATCTACCTCCACTAACTTAAGAAACATCTGCCAGTAGAACTAAGATGGCCGTTTACATCCAAGACTGGCTAGCTACCTCCACAAGTGAAATATGTCGTCAACAGCTCTAGCTGTGTTCCGGCAATATTAATGTGGGAGTTAGTACACTTGAAATCAGAGGCACGAAGATCAGATGAGTCTACAGTCTGGCAGCACATTGAGAGTCGCTTCCAGGTGAAGCGTCCCTCAATCCGCCGCAGTGGCCGCTTACCATCAGGTGGGCTGCGTGCCTGCCTGCCAACTGACCTAGTACGGTCAACAGCACATCACGGTAAACACTTGCAGTTCGATAATAGCACTTATGCCCCCGACATAAGAGCGGTACAAAGTCCAAAGTGTATAGTCTGACGTGCTTTTGACTGTACTTATAAAAAAAACCTATTCCAGAGCCCTATCCTACGCCCGCCACGCGCTCTACAACGACTGTGGCGGCGGCTCCACCGCAGGATGCGTGCACCTCACAGTGGCCGCTGTCAGCTTGGAGCTGGGGTCCTTCTCGAAGGCTATGGACGGGTTCCAGAAGGCTCTAGCAGTCGCGCAGGCGCAGAATGACAACACGTTGCTGCTTCAGGTAACAACTTGTTGAATGAAAGAAAGAAAGAAAAGAAAGAAACAATGAATGAGTGAATTAAGCTTGCATGCTTGAATTAATCTTAAATGGCAACACTAATTTTACCGACGTGTCAAACATAAAAGTCAAAACGCCTTCTTGGTAAGAGATGGACAATAATACATTTCAAGGACAAATTTTTGGTCTTTAGTTTTTAGTTTGGTTTACTTTAGGCCATAAAAGCGAATCGCCGTTTATTTTTATGTAAGTACTTATGTACGAACACCAAAGGCGAGTTCTCGGTTATCAAGTGCACACACACAAACGCCTATAAACGACGGTAACAGCTTATTATCAAGTGGGACGTATAGGCTTGAACGCCGATTAGTATGAAAAACTTATTTTGTTCTTGTTGCGGTAATACTTTTGCTATCTATGTGACTTTGGTTGTTCTCTTATGTGAAATTTTACTATCCGCCCCTGGAAATTCTCTGAGTTACAATGATTGTTCCCGCACTGTAGGTGTACGTGGGCCTATCCGAGCTATGGCGTCGTCTCCGCGACGCCGAGCGCGCAGTGGCTTGCGCAGCGCGCGCCTGCGACCTCGGCCGCGGCCCGCGCGCAGCCGACCTCAACACGCGTCATCACCGCACGGCGTTACTGCAGATGGCCGCTGCGTTACGCGCCAGGGGCGAGCTAGGCGATGCGCATGACTATTGTAATGTAAGTAAATAAGTACTCGATCGTGCAATGTGAAAAGACGGGAGACGAATTAGGGCAAGTGTTCGCACGCACTGTAGCTTAAAATCTAAGCTTTAACTAATATTTTATGTAATCCTTAGCTTAAATATTAACACTACATTGGCCAACACTCGACTGCTTGAAGTGGCAACGTCAGTGGGAGCTAAAGTTTAAAGAATCATAATTGGCGCCCTAACGTGGGGTTTGGTTAAAATGGCGCCCCAACGTGTAGTCGCAACGTATGGTACAGGGTAACATAGCGGTGCGAGATTACATGCAGCCATGGAACGTTACGTAACAAAACAATTTTATCTCTCTATGAACACTTGAAGTGAAAGTGTTCTTGTTTTTATGTGTCCAATATTTTTTTTATTGTATTTGCTTTAGGAGGCGCTGCGGTTAGCGGCAGTGGCAGGAGATCAGGGTTGTTACGCGAGGGCTGTGAGGATTGCGGGGGATGTGTACCGGAGAAAATGTGACGTCGGGAAAGCGCTAAGGTAATTTGCAAAATAACATATATTTTGTCAAAGTGTTTAAGCGGCCACTGCGGCCTATTCCATTGAGGGACACTTAAGAAGCGCCGCGCAGTACATAGAGTGCTGCCACACTGATATTTAACCTAAGGAAAGTTAACATCTTCCAAAATTCGCAGGCACTACGAAGTAGCGATGGGTGCCGGCCAGGCATTAGGTGATCGCCTGGCTCAAATGGAAGCAATGGACGGTGCGGCGCGATGCTTAGAAGCGCTGCGACTGCAAGGACGGATTTGCAACTGCCGCCCGTTGGAGTTCAACACGCGGTTGCTTGAAGTGGCCACGTCAGTGGGAGCTAAGGTACTTATCTGTAGTTAAAAGTTAAAAGAACTTGTGCATTTCTACAAAATGGCGCCCTAACGTGGGGTTTTTGTTAAAATTGGCGCCCTAACGTGGGGCTTTGTTTAAATTGGCGCCCTAACGTGTGGCGTCTATAATGAGTTTGAATTTTATCTGAAATTGCCTTTTTTCTTATTACAACTACATAATCAAAGAAAAGCTTTGGTAAATTTGAAGCCCCAATATGTAGCAGTAATTATATTGACACCCCAACGTGTGTGGTTGAGATAATATTAGCGTTGTTACTAATGGTTTCAATGAACTGTGAACTTTTTAAATCGCTGTAGATGCTAGTAAGACGAGTCCGCCTGCGCCTAGCAGACATCTACACAGCACTCGGCGACAACAACGCAGCGGCGCGGCAGAAGCGCGCGGCGGCCGCGTGGTGCGCGCCCACGTGCGCGCGCTGCCGCGAGCCGCTCGCGGAGCGCGCCGAGCCGCTCGCCTCGCTGCCGTGCGCGCATATAGTGCACCTCGCGTAAGTATCTCACTACTTACAGCTATCAACATCAGCCTATCGCAATCCTCGGGTGGATATAGGTCAAATGCGTGCCAATTTGCTAGCATTTGAAAAGGATTTCCCTATTTAAGGCAGTTGTGCCACCGGCAACGATGAACGATTAGTGAGTTAGAATGTAGAAACGAGTTGGCGAGCCGCGAGGAGCGAGTGTTATCTGTCATAGCTCTTGTCACTCAGTGACAAACTGGTGAAGCGAGTCCTCGCCGGCAGTGTGAACAGACAGCGATCAACATTTATATTTGCATCTCTTTTGATTACACGGAATGTAATCTTTTGTACGTTTCTTGAGCGAGAAAATAGCCAATAGTTAGTCGTTCTCTCGCCGGCGGTGGGACAACTGCCTTAAGAGGGCTTGCTCATAATCATTATGTTCGGCAAGCGTGTTGGCTCGTCACTGGTCTGTTGCATTTGAATTTTGATCGCTATACCGTCATCAGTCGGTCGCCAAAGCCTCGTTCGCTATTTGGCAGGATGCACCGGGGACAGGAGAGGTTGGCATGGAGCGAAAGGATAATGGGTCGCTCCCTTCTATCCATACTTCTACCATACGTATATATATGTTTATAGGTGTGGTAGAACGCCGCGAGTCTCTGACGGAGCACTCTGAGTCGTAAGAATCTACACGGACGACTCTACTTCTGATTATTAAGGTGGAGTTGGTTACGTATTTGGATATCTAAGCGATTGTTCAATAATTTGTCATCATCATCATCAGCCTGTGACAGTCCACTGCTGGACATAGGCCTCTCCAAATGCTCGCCACGCTGATCGATCCTCGGCCACTCGCATCCAGCTCCTGCCAGCCATCTTGCGCAGATCATCGCTCCACCTGTATAATAATTTGTCATGGTTATCGATATTTTATAACATATTCTCTTTTTAAATCTATTAAACCAGACACAGAGCTACAGATGAGTATCTGTCAGTGGCAACAGTGAGGTTGACAGTGTGTATTGCCTACAGCTGCATGCCGGAGTCGTGGTCGCGTCGCTCGGGCCGCGGGGCGGGCGCGGGCGCGGAGTGTGCGGAGTGCGCGTCCCCCCGCGCGGCCCGCGCCCCCCCGCCTGCACCGCCCGCCCCACCCGCGCCGCGCACGCTACCTGCGCACGTCAACGTATGTACTCTCCCACTTCTCCCAGTGATTTTTACTCGTACAATCTTTATAATCCGGCTCGAAGGACCAAAACACATTAACATATCTACATAGTGGTAGTCGCCCGTACAGTCTTTCTATCCGACTCAAAGGACCAAAATACATTAACATCTACATAGTGATAGAGACCCGTACAGTCTTCCTATCCGGCTCGAAGGACCAAAACATATTATCATTTGTATAAAGTCCTCGTAATTTATCTATCAGATTTGAATTATAAAGTAGTATTTTTTTTTTCTAAATAAACAAAAGACAGCATTGTCATTAGTTAACTGACAGAATGTCAATTCACCGTCATAAATAGAGATATACATACAAATACATTTCAGACAAAAAAAATGACGCTTTTATTATAAGTAGGTCAGCAACCTAATAGAATAATCAAAAAATATTTTTACACTGACGAACAACTATTAAACCGTGAAAGAATTAAATATTTGTAGGTATGAAAATTCTATTCCACTTCTCGACGCAGTGAAACAACAAAAAAGTGATAATAGGTACTATGATGAATTCCTTTTCACTTTTGCATTTTAGTGTGCATTTAAGTGCAATTAAAACTAAAAAATTCTCATATTCCCAGGATTTTCCGTTCGGCACGCCCCCAACGCTTCGGGACTCTGATCTGAATTCCATCCTGTCAGACCACAGCAGCCAGCAGGCCACCTCCAGCGTATAAGTTACTATGAACAGGCTAATCACATGGTTATAGTGACATCTAGCGTCAGGAAGACGAACTAAATAGTTTTGCTGCTTGATAAGAGATGGCGTTGTTAAATAATTTTTATTTTTTAAGACAAAATCTCGATAACGTGAGTCTGTCATTATATTCTCTACTATTTTGTCGACACACTAAAGTCCTGAAAAATCCTTACATGCTTGAAATCAATGGAAAACATCAGTGGAAACAATCAGTGGAAGATTGACTTTACTGATAGTCCCGCCCGACTATAGAAAACTTTGTTTATGTTACCGTTAGAGTTCGGATTCCGTTAATGTGCATATTAACTAGGTAATCTGCGGAATACCGGATACGATCCGTTGAAGTGTAAAAAAAGCTTATCTATTATTGCACTTCACTTAATTTATTATTCTGCACTGTTACGAATGGCAAATCTAATACAGGAAGGATTTAGGATATTTTTTGTTTAGCGCCATCAATTAACAAGTACTTAGTCGTAGTTTGGTAATGGAAAGCATCGTTTTGCTTAAGGAAGTTAGATGTCACCACAGACAAACATTTTTTTTAAGTCGACGTGGCAAGAATGCAAATGATATTCCATAATAAAATAACCATGTGGATAGTCCTTTTTAAATATGTTTTTAAGAAAGTAATAATTTGATGATTTCTTTTGTAAACTTATCATAAATGTAAAGAATGGGAATAATCGTAAAGTGAGCAAAACGGGGTAAGTGAAAAAAATTACTTTTCGAGTATTGGAAAGAAAATATTTTAAATATACTCATTTTACAAACATTTTATTAGTATGATGCTGCATAGAAATTGCTTCAGCGAAGTTCGTAAAAGCGATCACTTCAAGATAAAGTATTAAATTACATAAAACAAAATGCGGCTATTTACGGGCAATATCAATACATATGAAATACCTACATAATATAATTATTTTACTTGGAAGAATAGTAAGATTAGTTCAAAAAAATCAGAAATTTTATTAGGCTTGATGGATGCGCATCCAAGCATTAAAAAAAACTTTTTTTTTGTTCTTGAATTATTTAACGACCCCGTATTATTATATAGCGACCCCGTATAAGTTTACGGTTCGGTTCGAATAGGTCAGCGTCAAAATGATCTGAGCGTTCAAAACCACCAAAAATATCTAAACATTTGACAAAACTCAACCTTTCCTTAAGACGTAAAGGTGCATTTTCATTTCTTGTTCGAGAACAAATGACAAGAAACGATATTTACACCTAAAAGTATCGTGCTAAGAGTGATTTTTGTCAAATTTTCAGATATTTTTGGTAGGTTTTAACGATCTGAGGCCCTAGACAAGCGGCTCTTAAATTATGACGTTCGTTATCGCTCAATTTGCGATAGCGAATGTCAATACCCGTACTTTCAATATCGATTGACCACGTGACTTTTCTAAGGCACCTGTCAACTCCATACAATTTGAAGTTAGCGAATTTCGCTATCGCTGTCAAAATGTTACTTTGTCTAAGCCCCCAATCATTTTGGCGCTGACTGGACTGTTACTATACTCTTTGCTGGACTGTCGAGGACAAGCGTGCCTTCACCCTTAAGGCTCAAATCAGTGTGTAGTGCAGTATTTTCACGTTTACAAGCGCCGCTCCTAAAAAGTCACGATGCGCGTGCACGGTATATTTTTCCAAAAGTGATTACGTGATCAGGCGCGGATGTCTGCCACTGTACCTACGAACGCCGATGTCACTTCTAAGCAGTTTCATACATAATAAAAGTGATATTGTTTGTTCGAAGTGAAATAATTGTATCTACGATGGAATTGTTATAATTGAGGAACGACATGTCCATATCCTTCTATTAAATGATATTATAATATTAATTAGGATATTATTCCTTTAAACATACGCTTTATAATAACATTCCATTTGTTTTTGTACGGAATATATAATTAATTAAAATATAGATATTGGGTATTGAATAAAATTAAATTGTAATTTAAAGAAATTTATTAAAACATATAAATTATGGGTTCGCTAAGAAGATATACGCTTATATTAATGGGAATAATACTTTGCGTGTTCGTTTTTTTGTAGAAATAAACGATTAGAGGCATTTCTATAGAAATGCATATATAGATATATTATACTTAAAATTCCGTGTAATAAAACGACTTATAATATTGATAGACAGAGTAATTTTTATTCCATTGGTGTCACCAAGTGGCACCCTCATTGAATAAAAAATCATATTAAAATTCCGTGTAATACAACGACTTATAATATTGATAGACAGAGTGATTTTTATTTTACTTTAGCGTTGCAGTGGCGCCCTCTAAGAATAAAAGATAATAATTATTATAATATTAATACAAAGATTAAGAAATCCTATGATGCGTTTGTAAAAAAATTGTATAATGTATTTTTACGTTATCAAAACCTATGGATATCTATCAACGCACAGCCCAAACCACTAGACGGATCGGGCTGAGCTATGCAGGTAGATGTTATGACGTAGGCATCCGCTAAGAAAGGATCTGGATCAATTCCCACGGGAACGGGAACCACGCGGGTGAAACCGCGGGCGGCCACTCGAACACAATGTAAACTTTTGTTGTAGTTTTCAAAAGTACCTAAAACGGCCGTTTTTGACAATTATGGTCATTTTGAGCCTCGTTTTAATAACGTAGAAAACCTTTATCCTCTTATATACAAACGCAACATAGGATTCCTTAATTTTTGAAGGTATTATAATATATGTTACTAGCCTTCCGCCCGCGGTTTCACCCGCGCGTAATTTCTTTTTTCAAATCCCCCCCTTCCCTCCACATTTCCGGGATCAAAAGTACCCTATGTTCACCGGGAATAGTGTAGCTTTCCAACAGTGAAAGAATCATTCAAATCGGTTCAGTAGTTTCGGAGCCTATTCAATACAAACAAACAAACAATCAAATCTTTCCTTTTTATAAGATTTTTTATTCAATGGGGGGGGGGCGCCTCTTGGCGACACCAACTGCCTTAAACCATCGATTTAGTTTAAAAAATGTATTAAATAGCGCAAACACAACATAGTCAAGACAGTAATATCAACCAAATGAGACCAATTTTTAAACAAATTTAAAGGAATCCTGCCCTTTTAAATCCGCCCTTGAATTTACTTGGTATAAGTGTCACACTTTTCTACGTCATTATAACAAAAAAGGGGAATACCCAGAAACGGAATTAAAGCTAAATTCCACAAATGTCAGAATCTTACAAGCGAAAAAAAAATGTTTACGACCGCAGTTTTAAAGTAATAAATTTTTTCTATCATTATAAAATCTGTCTATCATTATAATAAGTCTGTAATAAAAACAAATTAATAATAATTTCAAGTAATATCACAAACTGCCAACATAGGTACAGTCAATTAGTAAAACACACAGTAAAATGACAAATATAAATAATACATCGAATAGATGCACTGGTTTTGACAATGGGCACACCCAATCGGAGTAGCGGAAAAGATTTTAATCGAATAAATAATTTTTATTTCTATAGAGCTAAAGAGAACAAAAGAAAAAAATGCGCGCGAAATGACATTGTTTTTTTTCTGTTATTAACGGCATAATAATATGATTTGGCCAGAGGGCTGACCTTATATCTACTCGAACAATGTAGGTACTTTATGTAATAAATGCTTGTTTTTAATATTTTTCGAAATCCGTATAATCTATTTGTTATTTTGAAAAATAGCCTACTCTAGTTTCTTGCATATGCCTTCTCAGCAGGAGCAACATTCCAAACTAGTGATAGTCTTTTTTAATTTATTTGTTATGTTAGTATAATTTTGTTAGTATTTGACGCTACTTAAATAGTTTTTTTAATTATGCCCACATGAGTAAATGTATTTTTATTGTATTTCTTTTGTAATTAAACTATGCCTTAACTTAATAACATAATGTAGAAACTTTTCCGCTACTCCAATTAAACATTAATATATAAAATATCTAAAGTCTATTGTCGTTGTTGCCATAATATTTTTTATATTAACACTGTGCGGAGTTATCCAAAGACTGGATAATATTATCTCAAGAGATGATTTTGGATCTCGTGATTGTCGTTTTCTTTGCTTTGTTCATTTAAAAAAAAGAACATTTATGACACAGCCTTGGACGGCTTGTAATTTGAAGCCAGCGGCTACGATGGCCAACAATTTTCATTACTATCAACTCCTGAGTTAAGTTAATTATGAACTAAATATCCTGCACAAGTGTGTTCGCAAGAAAAGAATAGACCCTCACTATTCCCCATATCTCATAAATATGACGATGGGATAGCAGTCTGACACTACCGAAGGGAGATCAGGCGCAGGACCAAACGGCATTACGTGCTTTTCAAGCCACGGGGCCAAGTTCTTGACTCAGGACTGCGCCTTTGTATTTTACTAATTTAAAACTAATCAAAGTTTCAGTACTTCAAAAAAGATGTATAAAGTAATACATAATACATGCCCGTCTAATGCACTTTGGACGGGCATAAAAAATAAGCAAAAATAAGTAGTGTAAGAAAAACATACCTAACGAATTGAGGACCTTCTTTTGAGATGGGATAGTTATTTTTTTCATTGAAGTAATTGTCTTTTTCGAGAATAAAAAACTTTAAACCGAAATACGAGTTAATGCTAATTTCGAAACGTAGTTTTTAATGACATTAAACTTAATTACGATACCATTTTTAAAAATTCTGTATAGTTTGTACGAGTATTAATTATTACTAATCATTTACATTACAAGACGTCCAACTCTGTGAAAGAGAGTAAGATACGCGAATTCTATTGTACTATAACATTATAAGAGACATAGGTAGAAATATTATAATAAATTATGATCACTATTGTTACAAATATGTGTTGTGTTTGGTTCTGCAAATATGTCCTACAACTAGCCTTTCACCAATATAATTTTTCAGGATTAAAAATAGCCTGCTCTCCAACTAGGGCTGCCATCACATTATTCCCGACGCGGATAAGCACGGCAAAAATCCCGGACATTTGGGCGAAATAATATGTTTTTTTTCCGGACACCTCTGAAAAAGTATTTTTTGCATTAAAATTAATAACATCGTTATATTTTTAAATTTTTCTTTATTTTTTATTTAATTCATTTAAACAGCAAATATAGGCAATTTTATTGAAATTCTACACTCTATCTCAGGTCCTATCTATCTTGGTAACTTACTGTGGAGATAACCTCAGTCGAACATGTCCATTCAAAAAACTATTCATTTAGTTCATTTTTGCAGGATCAAATACCACTTGTCTTCAACACTAACTTGACATGCTAATTGGCAGCACAAAATTTATTTAAGGTATCACATGTGAATCATTTTTACACTCTGAAACGTTATTTATAAGGATATTTTAGATAGGAAAGAATAAATTAAAAAAAATAATTTTAAAATTAGCATGTCAAGTTAGTTGGTACTTTCAACTAAATGTAATGTTTGTAACAGGATTTTAAATAACAAAATATATCCTATTGGACATACTAGCGTTAAACACTCGCTGTGGGAGTCAGACGCATATGTGGCGTCACGTCCTATCACCTCTATACACAAGCAAGACATTCCTGGTGTGACACTATGCCTTTGCCTTCTAATATTTATATTATATCAATACTTCATATGGCAGTCTACTTTCCAGTACTCTAGTGAGACGCATATGTGGCTATCGAATATCGGTTTCTAGTGAAATAGTTTACAAAGACAGACATGGTGCGCCAAAGTCTTTTGAGTGAGATTTGTTTGTCCCACAGGTGAGAGTTTAACTTTAGTATCATTTTGTACAGTACGACACAATTTAGGAGTTCCATACAGACAGAAAAATTTGCCACCATTACAGCTGCAACTCTATTATTTACAATTATGAGCGTACTGGACACTTGAAACTGAAGGCCCGAATATCAGAACGTCTTGTTAAAGTTAAATAGAAATTTTTGTGTTACTCCTAAATCGTGTCATAATTATCGTGATTTATATTATAAAAATATAAAATTATTATTATACAATTTTAATTAATATAATATCGTGTGTTACTAAATAAAGTGCATGAATGCAAAATTAAAATGAAGTTTCAAAATTAAAAGATTAAAATAAAATGAATTATTAAACATTAAAATAAAATGAATTCCTTTCTTACTAGGTATGAGTTTCCAGATTCCTGATTTTTGTTTTTTTTCGAAAACTTTTTCCGACCAAAGTACATAGTTTATTTTGTAGTCCTTCTACTACATTTTTTGCCGTCTAGACTCATTTTCGTTCGTGCACTTTTCTAGTGACGCCCACTTCCATAATTTTACTAAATTAAGGAACTGTTACAAATACTACCTACTAACTGTGTCCTTCAAATGTATGTACCTGCACATGTAATAAAATACCTATTAATGTATCACTGTATACTTAAAGTAACTATTTATGAAAATATAATTTTCAAATTACTGATTTTAGTGATGTGATTTTTACATTAGAGATCGGCTTGTCAGGGTATACATCACTGTCAAATTTCTACTGTAAAATGTTGTAATTATGGGTTGGGAAAATAATTATTTGAGTGACCACAAAGTACAAAAATGCCGCCACAATATCTCAACAAGTCAATTTGATATTAAGGCTTAAAGACTGTGTGAACGAACCGTTTTAAATAATATGGTAAGACATTGAGGGATGGTTTTAGTTGTGTCCCTTAAGAAACACAGTGCCATTTGCTCGTCTAATAAAATTAAATAAATCGTGCATAACTAACGTATTCAACATGTATAGTGGAAAATTGACCGTGTGTTGTTTTCTGACGTGCTGATGATATGAGGTTAAATATGGGTACTTCTTTACTTTATTAAAAAGGCTTTTACTCTTTAGACCACTTGCAACTAGCCACAAAAATTATCATGTTTAATACGGCACAACTTAGAAGTTGCATTACGTCATCTTCAAGTGCAATTTATGCCTCTTGAACTGAAAAAATAAATATTTATAAGAAAAATAACCTTTTTGTAGTCCATTTTTAGCTTTGATTTTAAAGGTCCAAAAAACGTTAGAATATCGTGCCGTTTTAGATTTCATCACATAGTGTGAAAAAAATAATAATATTTATCACGAAACTAAGTACTCTGTTGTTGTTAATTTCGAAAGATCCGAGTGACGCCAGGTATGCGTCCAAACCTTGTTAGGGAAAAGAAAAGGTTTAAGTAATGCAGAATTCGGAATTAATGTAAATTCTAAGTTGTGTTGTATTATAATTAAATTTATTATACATTGTGTATTAGAATTATTAGTTACCTATCCACTGATATAAATAATAGGGTGGGTCGTAGATATCATACACTAGCTGATTACTTCAAAATATCCGAAAAGTAGTTAGTTTAATTTTGATTTAATATATTTATTACAAATCTAAATACTTAATTATATTTTGTTTTTGATAAATAAAAATCAATTTCCTCCCTTCATTTTGGCAACAAAATACCTCTTTTAGAAACATGATGAAACGTTACGTCTGTTAATTTTACTATTAAATTTTTAATAAACGTTATTTTTCAAGCGAAAATAATTTTTCGAGTGGGAAAATTATAATATAGTACGTGAACTTTAATAGCGCCCCACTGCGGCGAGTAGCGGAACTAACAGAATTCCCAAACAAGTTAGTCGATTCGAGTTACTGTTCACTTTTATAATAGTTGTGCTTGCTACTGTTTAATGACCGCACATTCTAACACAACATTGTATGGCTTATTTGCTGTTTAACCAAAAACATTTCCCAAATTTCACATAAACCTAGCTAATTGTAGTATTGCACACCAGATTATTGTAGTCTGATGTGCTGGTGACTGTACAACTATACTCGACCCATAGCAAGGACCTTTTTCCAACAGCTTCTTTTACGAACCCTTCAGTCTTCTCTTAAATATCTTTACGTTTTGCAAAATAATATTTTATTTCTGATTCCTAAGTTGCAACCATCATATAAGTTACTAAAGCAAGATTCTTGCAGCAGATTAAAATTAGCATCCATTAGGTCACTAAAATAAATGTAAAAAAACTTGTGACATTCAAAAAAAATTTATTTGGTCAATGTTTCACTCTTCGATGCTATTTATTAAACTAAAATAAATTCAATGGTTGAAGCGAACGGATAAGTACTTACCCACTTGCAATTTTTAGCAATAATATTTAAAATTCTAATAACTGTTTAGATATTTTATTTATTTATTTATTCGTAATATTATATTATTGTGTACTTAGTGTAATAACCGCGCCAAAACCCATGTGATTCTGAAAGATATATAATGTCATTGTTAAATATAAAATATAAAAAAAACATGTAGTTGTGACATTGGCGTTGTGTTAATCGGTCTTAATAGATGAAGTTGAGATTATAAAACATGATTGTTCGTTATATTTTAAAATTTTAATTGAAATATATTAATTTGAAAAATAAAACAGCGTTTTTTTCTAATATTACCTTATCTCCTGTGTTCCAAACATAATTTACTACATAGTATTCCTTAATATTTTTTTATACGTTTTTTTTTATTAATGGGGCCACTACTAATAATCCCTATTAATTAAATCTATTCTTCTCCACCGGCCCCGTGGGCATTGTTTATCTCCTCCATGGAACAGTGGCGACACCGTTCAGTCTTAAAACCTAGAGGTCGTGGGTTCAATTCCCGTCCTTGGTTTGGACGCGGACGGTGGCAGGACTTTTCAAAGTCGGTATGGCTAGCTTTCACATGCGGTGGTAACCACCACACGTGAAATGTGCCGCGCGTGGGATTAATGTAGGAGCCATAACCTATTACCTATTACTTACAATTTATTAAAATAGCAGGACTATAAATTTTACTTAAAAGGACATTGAGTAATGTTGTGTTGAGTTGAGTTACTGAAGTGTTTTTTTGTATTGTGGTGTGGTTGGTGCTTCGAAGATGTCAATGTCAAAACGTTCCTATCTACGTGAACATCAATATTTACAAAACATTTTTATTTAGTAATGATTTCGTAAACTCAGACATTCAGTAAGTATTATGTAAAAGTAATTAATAAAATATGAAAATATTATCACTTATTAAAGTTAAAGAATAAAACGGTATCACAAAAGATTTAATAATTTATGCATGCAATAAACCATGGCTGAATAAGCACATGTCAGTGTCCCTAAAAAACAACAAAAGTTGTTTATAAAAAAAAACTTCATTTGTATTGATTTTTGTCCCTGGTTGTCGAGTTTCGTCTGAGATTCTCTTTTTATTTATAACAGGATAAATTAAGTGTTTCTTACGTCCCGTAAGGTATATTAGGGCACTTTCAAAAAGCTTTATATACCTCCCATACGGGCCCTCGCGGTAAAGTGTAACCAGCCGTAACGTAACGAGACTGTATGCACTCTGTATAAAACTAGATTTTAATTATAAATACGTTGTTTTAAGCGAAAATGTGCGCTGAGAAAGAGAGAATCGTTAAGAATAGTCTATTTGAATTCATGGGTAGGCATATTCCTTCGGCAAATGTAGATCGTATTGACGATATTGTGTTAGCCTATGTGATTTCGGTTCTTGAGTCGAATTCTACTGATCCGACCTTCGAGGAAGGTAAGTGCATTCCATAAGTTATCCTAGTAACATTCCCATGTATATTTAAGTTAGCATATCTTAATAGCTTCATCCTAAATGCATTTTTGAACCTGGTTTACTTGGCTCAAGGTGTTACAGAATATGTACTCAAATTTCGTATTGTTCTATCGCTATTGTTTTAAGTTTAGTCGTAAAACTTGTTATTTGATTTAGATGCGCGTTTGTTTTTTAACTTTTTTAATAGTGTTGTTACATACAACTTTTTTTTACTGATATAAAATTTTAATTTATGCAAAGTAATTTTAAGCCAACCTTGCTGAATGCAGCATACAGGCAGAGCTAAAGTGTAAATGTCATTGAAATCAAATCATCTGTACAGCTATTAACATCATAATTAACCCATCCAAATTGAGACCTCAAGTGGAGATATTTCTAAACAAAATAATTTTGATTTTTTACCTGTCTCAAGTAATGAATCTTCTTCCTTAATCCTTCTAGCCCCGGATTACTAGACACAATAGAAAATCTATTGTTATGCGGCACCCGAGTGCCGGTTCGGCGTTGAGTGGTTAAATAATTATCTGTGCCTTGAAGCACTAGACTAATTACGTTTTACAATAAATAATCTATATAAGAAAAATGAATAGCTGTTTGTTAGTCTCGCTAAAACCGATTAGACTAATTTCAGTCTTGAAATATTTGTGAGTGTCCATAATTTTCCCATATAAACTGTCTTTACCTGCCAAATGAAGTGACAGATTACCAGGTCCCCACTTCTCGGAAGGTTACAAATATAAATTAGTTCTCTTTAATAATTATGTAAAAATGTTAATGTAACGCTGTAGTTACTGGTGAAATTTGTTTTAAATAGATTTTAATGTAATTATAATTATTATTCCTGGGTTGGCACGAATTTGTGTAGAATTTTTCTACACAGCATGGTTTTGTGACTACCGAGCCTCATTAGGCAAGTGTGATAATTAAGCTAATACCCATCATTGTGATATTAACATGATGGCAGGGGCGTGCATCCCATATAGGCAGATAGGCAGTGCCTACTTTTAAAAATCATTCGCGGAAATCCTTAAAAAATTTTGTAATAATAAATCTAAAAACATCAATCAGAAATTAAATTATTCCCCCAACACTTCATAATTTCATCAAAACGGCGCATTCATGACCTATACGTATACCTACGTGTGTATAGAAGCGAGGTAAGCACTGGCCGAGCGCTGCCTACCAAGCTCCATACAATCGAACTTGTCAAAAAACATTTTCGTATAAAATGTGTTATACGACAAAATGGAAATGTCACTCCTGCGTATAGCACAATAACCAGAAAGAACGACTTCTTAAATAGTCGCATTGGGTAAGCGAGCCTACTCAAAGAATTAAGTTTGGCTAACCATTGATTTATACGATAATTTTATAGCAGAAAAATCAAAATATAATAAAAGACGAATTATAATCCATATTTTTTTATGTTTAAGCTAATATATAACAATATTTATTAATTAAAGACGTTTCTACTTCCGCATTTTAAGCAAGCAAACATGTCAGTTCTTGTGAATCCCACCGACTTCAATAGATGGCGCTAAAAGAATTAATTGTATCAGCTTACAACTATTTTTAATCAATTTATATTATTTATCACAATTTTAATAGCTGATTTGTATCTTAAAATTATTTTATAATATTGATATAATAGATAGATTTTACTTTCCCATTGAAAACACACACCCAGAAGTTATTGGCTTAAAAAAGTAATGAAATGTTATTTGTTTTACGTCAAGGTCAAAATCATGCTTTTTGTTTGTGTTTACATTTCGGATAACCTATCTTCATGTCATGGGTGCGTGTGTTAAAACTTTTAATTGCTATTTAAATAACTTACTATGTTATTGTGTGGAGTGCACTGATATTTTAAACAATCTTTGTGTCTTCGAGCAACACGGAACATTGTGTGAAGTGAGTGCATTTCTGACGATGGAGAAATGACAATGTACGGTATGTGAATGTCCCCAAATTACGTTTTGTTTTGTTTAGATAAATTATGATTGGATAAGTTTCTCGCCAACGCCTAATATAAGTTTACTATCACGCAGAAAAATAGGTACCTATATTCATTTGATGCACTTAAAATTAAAATACATATTACGATAATTTTAATTGGCGCGCTGGTGCGCGCTGGGCAAATTTTATTGACGTTTTTGACCTAGTTAGCGTTAGTAAAACATTTACTAATGTGAGTTTTTTATTTATTTGCCAATAAATATGCATGTTTTACAATGTTGTTCTTATCCGTCCGCACAAAAAAAATATTTTCGATCTATCCCTTTATAATACCAAAAACAAATACCAATGGTAGGTATTTGTTTCCTATCGACCTGAGAAAAAAAATTACTGCCTACCTAGTCTCAAAACCTATGCACGCCCCTGCATGATGGAGGCCTTTGCCCCTCAGTGAGATATTAAATGCTAATATAGCCTTCCGACCGCCGTTTCAGCCGCATGTAATTTCTTTTTTCAAATATTCCCCCTTTTTCCCACTTTTCCAGGATAAAAAGTACCTTATGTCACCCGGGGTTAATATAGCTTTCCAACAGTGAAAGGATTATTAAAATCGGTTCAGTAGTTTTTAAGACTATTCAATACAAACATACAAAAAAATCTTTTCTCTTTATAATAATCATATAGATTAGTAAAATAAATGTCTTTGACACAGAAAACTGTACAACATAGTAATTCTATTTAAATGGAGATGATAGATTAAAAATCTGAATTTATGATAAAGAAACTGAACTATACATTCAAACTTGGACACCCGGTGTAGTAGCCCACTGAAATGAAATGAAATAATTTATTCTGCAAATAGTTTTTTTTAAATACTTTTCACATCATTTTTTTTAGCAGCAATTCTCAAGCATTACACCAAAGCAGGCACTTATTTATCAAAGATAGATAGATAGATAAACAATTTGTTTGCAACAAAGGACACACATACACACAAAACAAGCTGGTAACTCAGTAACAAAAGGACAAAAAAGGAAAAGAAACAATACCTTACATTACCGCTTCTTCTGCATGTGTGCCACAGCGATGCAGATGGGCAAGAGGCTCAGTGGATTTTTTGCTCCGGGAGCAAAACACTGGTTTTCTTTCAGCCTTTGCCAGGGGTGATTGCTACTACAGGTGAAGAGACCAAAAATGAATAAGTACCATTATCTTTCAGGTTTCATTGAGATGATGGAGCTCTACCTACCGGAGTTCTCTCAAATTGATCCGGAGCACGTCTGCGCCTGGGTGCGAGACCTGCAGGCAGCTCTGTCTCGCAGCGAGGAGGCCGGTGACTCCAACAATGGTGAGGAACTTTCTACTAAAGTTTGTATCCACAAGGACACTGTCTAAACAAGCACTTGACACAATTATCCAGCTTCATGCCACCATTTCCTTTGCTGTTCTTTTTGTTTTTCAATTGGGATTATAGTGATGAAAGAGACTCAGTTTGTTAACGCTTTTAATAAAGAATTTGGCATGCAGGTAGATGTTATGACGTAGGCATCCGCTAAGAAAGGATTTTGATCAATTCCCACGGGAACTGGAACCACGCGGGTGAAACCGCGGGCGGCCGCTAGTTGTCTAATATACTTTTCTATGGGCCAGGTCTGGAAGGGCCAGTCAAGAGGGTCCTCTTACCAGTTCCCACTCACTCTCTGCTGCCTAATAATCTCGATCTCTAAGAATCTGCCGTCTCCCAGTCCTTCAATATACCTAACATTACTATAATTATTTAATAAATATAAAGGAGATGTCCAAAAATGTATGGAACAAAAACCCAGAATCGACAGGAATGAAATGTATATCAATGGATTGACATTAAAATATAATATAATGTTACCAAGGGGGCAACCCTGAAATCGTTATAGTATAGGAGCTAGGAGCAAAACAAAATATGTAAAAAATTCGTATAAAACAGTAATAAAAATAAGTTTGTCGTTGTTTTAATGTTGTATCACTTTTGTTGTACATGATAATTATCATCAACACATTTCACAAGCAACAGCAACATAATAACAACATCATATTAAATCACAACATAACAAAGACTCTGTTTTTGGCCCATACACACTACAATCGTTATAGTACTGTGTGTATTATTTGTAATTCTGTGGCTAAAGATTGCAAATATAATAAGTTTTAATGATATGCATAATTATAATAACAACGATATTCACACCCACAACATAACGTATTTTTATTTTTTTAAACGATTTTTAACATAATTATAATAACAACGATATTCACACCCACAACATAACGTATTTTTATTATGTTTAAACGATTTTTAACTTAGTTTTTTTGGCTTTTAGCTCCTCTACTATACCAATTATTATTTTATTTGCAATCTTTAACCACAGAATTACCAATAATACACACAGTATAACGATTGTAGTATCCATGGGCCAAAAGAAAAATTATATACAAAAAACAGTCTTTTTTATGTTGTGATTTAATATGCTGTTGTTATTATGTTGCTGTTGCTTGTGAGATGTGTTAATGATAACTATCATGTATAACACACGTGATACAACATTAAAACAACGTTATATTAAGCAACAACATGATGTAAACTTATTTTTATTATTGTTTTATACGAATTTCGTACTTATTTTATTTTGCTCCTAGCTCCTATACTATAACGATTTCAGGGTTGCCGCTTTGGCAACATTATATTATATTTTTATGCCAATCCATTGGTACACATTTCATTCCTGTCGATTCTGGGTTATTTTTTGGACATCACCTTTATAATCAGTCTTTTTTTAAGAAATAGCGGGCGCCTGATGGTAAGTGACTTCCGCCGCCCATAGACATCTGCAACACCGAAAGAATCTCAAATGCGCTGCCGGCCTTGAAGGAGGAAGGTTTGCGCTTTTTTATTGAAGATTTGCAAGTCGTATCGGTTCGGACACACCGCTGTTGACAATGAATTCCATATTATTTGGTTGTGCGTGGCAGATAACTGCGAGAAAAGCGCACAGTTGTACATTGCTAATCATTAATATGAAATTATATATTTCTTTTTAAAATAGGATTCGTTTCAGATGACTCTGCGGGCAGCGACAAGATAAGTCTTACTCTTCAGACCCTGAGCGAAATGCTGCCTTCGGTCACTCCCAAGACTAATCGGTAAGTGTTCCTAAAAGTAGTTAAATCCTAGATTTGTTATTTTTTTTATACTAGGTCAGTTGACAGACTGGCACGCAGCCCACCTGATGGTAAGCGGCCACTGCGGACTATTCCATTGAGGGACGCTTCACCTGAAAGTGTTCCTCAATGTGCTGCCAGACTGTAAACTCATCTGATCTTTAAATTAAAATACATGTAAGCATATCATGAAAATTTTAGGCGCTGCGTAGAAGTAAACACTTTTTGTGTCTAGTAATGTCCGTTCCGGCTACGGCGGCCAATCTTACGATCTACCAAGGATATGTGACGTATGATGATTACGTATCATGACGTCAACGAAAAGGGAAGATCTTCCTCCGAGCTAGGTGTCTGTGCTCGGGGACCGCGGCCCATCGACCGTCTTGGTGTGTTGTATATATGCTAGCCGAGAGAACAACTCTGTTAGCGTGACGCAGGATCGAATATCTGATTGGCTGTCTCAGTGACGTGCGAGTGACGAGTCTCGAAGCCAATGTTTACACGTGCACTTTTCGCTGACTTGCAATCTTGCGTTGTTGTCGTCAGTCTGTCGTATGTAGCGCATTCCGATAGCCGCTACAGATATATTATAGTGCAAGTGAGTGTGCAAGCACAGGTGCACTCCCTATTCCCTCATACTCATAACACGGTAGGACAGCAGTCTGACACGACCGAAGAGAGATCAGGCGCAGGACCAAGTTTTACACCGCCAACTTCCAGAGCCCGGATTGTTACTGAGTATTCTGAACAGAAAATCCCTATCACAAATTTTTTGGTCCATCCCGAGATTTAACCTTTTCCACGCCAATGTCTGATATATCAGACAAAAAAACATGATCAAGAAACGTTGTATTTTTACTTGCCTGAATGAGTTGAGTATAACCTAATAATTTTTTGGAATTTTTTTTTTAATGGTCGTGGCGTGTGGTGCACCATTTTCGGAAAAAAGCGTGGCGGGGAAAGGGTTAACCCCTGACGCCGTCGCTTTAAAGTGCAACTCAATCAGCTTATTAATGTCCCACTGCAGGGCATAGGACTTCGTCATTGGAATCTATTCGTCACTACAATGACAGGTACTAGCTAAATCACCCATGCTTGCCAAATGCCGGTTGGTGATCACAAAACCGAGCTGTGTCCAAAAATTTCCCTACAAAATTTGTTCGACCCGGGAATTGAGCACAGGACCCGGGCTGAAGATCACGGCCAGGTACTTGACTTGAATATACACTGTATCGTTTCCTCTCCAGTTCCCACTCTAACTCGGAGAGCTCCGAGGGCGCGGAAGGGGGCCGCAAGATTCTGGACAGCGATGAACACGCTCCCCAGTGCAGGGCTCTTCATGAAATGTTCCCCAACACCTGCTCCATGGAGGTTAGTGGAATAACTTTTTGCATGTCCCCAGCCTCCCAGGTCTTTGAAAAGTGGAATAATTACTATAGTCCTTAATACGTAACATGATTAGAATGACAGCTGTTAATTTGTAAGATTTGTGCTTAAATAAATTTTGTCAATGTTACGGAATTTGTTTTATTACAACTTTTCCTCATTGAAAATATAAAATTAAAAATTATAAAGTACCTGCAGGCTAGCTACATAGCTTAATTAATTCCAATTTAAGCACAAATCTTACAAATTGACAGCTGTCATTCTAATCATGTTACGTTTTATGGACTAAGTTCAAGCATCCTTCCTTGAGGGTGTTAAGGGTCCTCAATGGCAACTAACGGGATCCAAGCCAACTTTACCTGCACGCATTAGACCCTGCTATATAACAGACGAGGCTTTGACTCTCTTCCACCATCCTGCACTGAACCAAGCTGGTGAGTGTTTGCCCAAATCCCCCCCTGTACGGGCAAGCCATCGTACATACGTTTTTGCCCACGCTGCAACCTAGTTTTAGTGCGAGCGCAGATGACTTGTTTATTTTTACATTTTAACTTTAATTATATTCATACTCAGAACGTCACTAACTGTCACACCAGACACTACTCAAGGAAAGATCTGCCACCATAACTACTTGTAACTTTTAACTTTAACTTAATATATATATTTTACGACGGCGGTCTTTCTCTCCGGCGTTCTCAACCAACATCAACTACTATTCCTGTACGGGGTTCCGTGGTCAACTAAGCGGAACCCCGTACACCCCCATGTTATAAAGTAGGCCTTTGTCTAATTGTGGACGTTCTACTGAATTAATGACACATCCTGTCCACCAACAGATCAAGCACTGCGTGTCCATCGCCCACGGCGACGTGGAGCGCGCGGCCGCCACGCTGCTCCACCGACGGGAGCAGGGCCAGGCGCTGTCCCCCCACGCGCTTCACTCCGCCTCGCGCCAGCCGCTCTGCGACGATCACGAACTGAAGAACCGCATCATCGCCCGGTAAGTATAGTAGTATAGCCTATTAATGTCCCACTGCAGGGCAAAGGCCTCCATCCTTGAAATCAAGTTATCGCTAGGTACAATGATGGGTATTGGCTTAATCACCACGCTTGCCAAATGCGGATTGGTGATCACAAACCCGAGCTGTGACCGAAAAAACCGACACAAAGTTAGCTCGACCCGGGAATTGAACCCAGGATCCCGAAATCTCGGCCCGGTACTTAAACCACTAAACCATCGAGGCGTTACGAGGGTAGTCCCAAAAATACCCGACCTGACTTATAAATGTGGGTATTTTTAAAAAAACAACTACTGTCATCGATAGTGCCATCTTTCATCAACTAAAGTTACAAATTGTATAACGCTGCGTTAAATAGTTTATTTTTAACAGCCTTCTAAAGTGAATGCTCACATTGAATCTGTAAACATGGAAAAAATCGGTCATCGTTACGTGATACAATACTTCCATCTGAAAGGTCTAAGCCCAACCGATATCAAAGCCGAGTTGGATTCAACCCTGGGAGAGTCTGCACCTTCGTTTACAACAGTAAAATATTGGGTAGCTGAATTCAAACGAGGTCGTACGAGCTGCCAAGACGAACATCGTAGTGGACGTCCAAATGAGGTCACTACGCCAGAAAATGTGAAGAAAATCCACAAAATGGTATTGGATGACCGTCGATTGAAAGTGCGTGAGATAGCGGACATGATAGGCATTTCAAAAAGTGCTGTACATCGCATATTGACCGAAAATTTGGACATGAGAAAGCTGTGCGCAAGGTGGGTGCCGCGTTTGCTTACAGAGGAGCACAAACAGCGTCGTGAGGATGTTTCCATTGAGTGTTTGGCGATGTTTCGCAACAATAAAGCCGAGTTTTTGCGACGATTTATAACCATGGACGAAACATGGGTTCACCATTTCACACCTGAGACGAAAGAGCAGTCAAAGCAGTGGACTGAAAGGGGTGAACCGGCTCCAAAGAAAGCGAAGACAATTCAGTCAGCAGGCAAAGTCATGGCGTCGGTTTTCTGGGATGCACGTGGCATAATATTTATTGATTACCTTGAAAAAGGAAAAACAATCAACGGTGAATATTATGCAGCCTTATTGCAGCGTCTAAGTGATGAAATCCAAGAAAAACGGCCACATCTGTCGAAAAAGAAAGTGTTGTTTCATCATGACAATGCACCAGTCCACACGTCCGTCATTGCGATGGCTAAAATCAACGAATTGCGGTTCGAATTGCTTCCTCATGCACCTTATTCGCCAGATCTGGCTCCCTCCGATTATTTTCTTTTTCCTAATCTGAAAAAATGGCTTGGTGGTAAAAGATTTGCCAACAATGACGAGATCAAGTCTGCAGTAAACAGCTATTTTGATGAGCTTGACGGTTCATACTATAAAGAGGGTATTGAAGCTATTGAACATCGCTGGGAAAAGTGTATAGAACTGAAAGGAGATTATGTAGAAAAATAAACAAAAAAATTTTTAAAATTTTATTGTTTTCTTTGTCAGGCCGGGTACTTTTGGGACCGCCCTCGTAGTTAGGCCGGTAAGACGAAAGTCTTTAATCTCGAGACCCACACACGGTCTGAGGTGTCACTAGCTTGCGGCTACGAAGTGTAAACGCCATTTCCTTCGCTAAAACAAAAATAAGTGGATGGAAGCAAGGGACAGGTATCGATCGGCTATTAATTTGGATTTTGCGAAGGCTTTTAATCAAGTGTGGCATAAAGCGCTTTTAGGGAAACTACTATCGTAATAGCTTCCTCAGAAATCTTGTGATCGAGTTACTAGCTTCTTCACAGACCGGAGTATCAAGGTCGTAGTTGACGGCGTATGCTCAAGCTGTAAGCGTGGGTACGTTGGTGTTCCACAAGGCGGCATGATATGGCCTATTTTGTTTCTTATTCATACCAATGACTTGTTGCAAATTAGCAACATTCTTGGATATGCGGATGATAACACCGGTGTTGCTTTATATTCCAGCTGCGTCAATATTTATCGGGAATACGTCGAGGACGCCGAATATGAAACTTACGGCTTCGGCCAAAATCAGCCTAAGGTGTTAAAATGGCCGAAACAAAAAGCTCGGTCGAACTCTATTAATAACATAGCTCTCATTCTATTACAGATATTCCTACGTGGACAAGAACTCGGACACGAAGGAGCATAAGCCGCTGGCTCCTAAGATCGAGCCTAAGAAGATGGTTCGCTACAGGGACAACAAGATTGTATCTCTCAAAGGAGAGAGATACACCGAGGTGAGATGACTGTGCTCAATGGTACATTACAGTAACGGTTCTGTACTGTACCATTGAGCAACACTTGTTACCAATGATCGATAGGAAAATGATGCACGAGAGAAAATAGCACTTTTGCCATGCAAGAGTAACATTCACACACCTAAAAACTAACACTATGGCGCAGTGGCTTGTAGGTCGCTCTTTTAAGCGACGTCTGCGTAAAGGGTTTCTGGGTTCAAACCCCAGGTTGCACCAAAAATTATGATAAAGCGTTTCTGGTCAGAAAGTGCTAAGTCACAGTCCGGTTACATTTTAAGTCGCTTACCATGGAAGTACTTATTACTTTGAGGATTCAAATTAACATAAAATTTGACAAAAGTAACATTGTGGCAACAGTACCGCCTTTGTGAAAAAGTGGTATATTTGGCGGCATTGCGACTGACAGACCGTAAGGCTGCGTCCCCAGTAGGCAAACTGTTAGCGGCAGACTAACAGTTTGACAGTTTGCGGCTTATCGATTTAGTACGCCTTTCCATATAAAATAAATGAAGTGTCCACAGTTTGCTAGTTTTGCGCTCACTGTACGCAGTTTGTAGCGTTACGCGCGCTGATTATCTCAGTGAGCGGCCGATTCCCAGCAAAACCGGTTGCGACGTTCGAAAATTAAATTTCAGTTCGCCACTTTGCGGCTCACTCAGTCTGCCGCCAACAGTTTGCCTACTGGGGACGCAGCCTAACTGTTATGCAAATGAATGAGTTATCTACCAATCTAGGTACCCAAGTCCGGTATCGACGAGGAACACTTGAAAAAACCCAAGAAGCAGCACTGCCCTTAACCTTTAAGAGCCCATCAGTACGGCATCCCGGAGCCGCCACCCTCCGCCCGCCCGGCGACAGCTGCCCCGCCCTCCCCCGCCCGCAGGACTGCACTCAAGGTAACACATCACGTAATGTCTAGGAAAACTCATGTATTTAATGTCAAAGTTCATTTAGTGAATGGGAAAGTTCGTTTAGCGAATAGGAAAGTTCGTTTAGCGAATGGGAAAGTTCATTTATTGAATGTCAACACTTGTGAGACGAATGTAAAAGTTCGTATGTTGAATGGACAAGATCAAATAGCCAATATCACCGGAAAAGTTCTTATATTGAATGGCAATGTTCGTTTATTGAATATCAAAGTTCATATAATGAATGTCAACATTCATACATTGAATGGGAAAGTTTATTTGTTTATAAAAGACATTCAAATGAGGAATGAAATACTCAGTGATAACACTCTTAATGTTGGACATTCAAATCAATTTATCTTTGGTCTTAAAGATCGATGGATGATTTTAATTCGAGTGTTTGCTGATTTTATTATGGAAACTGAAACTGTATGCTGTGCGAAACTCGACAACGTCGAAAGACAGATTGGGCATTTAAGTGATTTAGGTCAAGTTGAGGTACGAGTTATAATAAATGAGAAATATATGACAAGTCATCTATTGAATGTCGGAGTGAATGTCCAATGTCAAGGTCATATAATAAATGAACTTGACGGGTTTTCATCCGACATTGGAGAAGGTAATTTTAAAACATTTGATAGTTTAAGATGTCAAATATGTTTTGAAAGATTATGGAATGTACATGAATGGAATGGTAGTGATTTTGAAGACATGTCTGAATTAAATGATGATATAATAATGAATTTGAGTGTGCAGTCCCGTGGGTTACGTAGCGGTCATGGCAGCGTATACTCCCATATTAATCTATCTCTGTGTGTATATGTGAGTAATAGTAAATGTAAGTGTAGTGTAGTAAAAGATTTTTTCTCTAAATATTACCCTATGTATGGGATAGATAGATGTACTAGTCATATGAATCTCAGAACTTGCACAATCATGACAGGCGTCATTTTGACAATGGCTGTTATGACGCTATTCGTTCCCGTTTCGACTGTATTAGCTTTAAAAATGACGAAGTCGGTTCACAAGCCGGCTGACGCTCAAGCCTCACCCGCTCCTGTCAGTTTGACAGCTGTCAAATTGACGGCGGAGGCTTTACTAGTTTTTATTCGATACCCTGTGATTTCAACTTTCGTTGTTTTAGTGTTTAGTGTAATTGTTACTTGTGCGTCCAACGCGTTATGTATATTTTCGAAAGCTTTAAACGTCAACGTCAGAGTGACGTTCGGCGCAAACAACACAATTAGTTTTACGTTAGTGTCTGACTCGTTCACCGTCAAAGTGACGTCCGTCAACGTGACAGTTCGTATTAATTGTCATTTCAATGTCGGGCGTGGTATATTCCGTATGTGTGTTAGAATTACGCGAGATATGTACATTTTTAATATGCTTTTTGCCGATACTGATTTTTTTATGTGGCATACAAAACTTAAATTAATGGATTTTATTAATAAGTTTTCTTATTTTATTGTCGTATTTATTATTAGTATTAAGCCCTCTCAGAGGCAGCTGGCTGGCAGTATTAGCGTGGCATTGGTTCGAAGTGTTCAGTTTGACAGATGTCAACCTGTCAAATACAAACGTCAAGATTTAAAATTCGAACACAGCTCGAATTCGAAGCGTCAATGTGTCAAAATGAATGTATTGGTATCCGGTGAGTGTGTAGATTGTCTATACCAGATCATTCCTTGTGTATGTGTGTCTATGGTACTCGGATGTGATTTAAAAATGCCAACCAATGCCACGTTTCCGTCAGGAATGACGTCACAAAAGCGTCATAATGACGGATTTTTTTCTTTAGATTTAAGTGTAGTTATCCGATTGAAACCTGTGATTTTTTATTGTTATAATTTTATTATTATTATTAATAATAATGTGATTCCTATAATAGTTTTGTGGTTTTTCCAATTGTCTGTGATTTTGATGCCATTTGTAAGTTATCCGGTAAGCGGTTATTATTTAAGTATTTTTGTTTTAAACATTTTCATAAAGTTAAAACATGGATTGTGATTATGGTATATTTTAGACAAAGATTTGCTAATGATTCTGTAATATGTTCATATTATATGGACATTTTTAACTAAAGTAAAATGTCTACCCATAGGTCAGACTATACTTTGTAATAGCTAGGATGATACCTGCGATAGGTGTCACAGTGACATTTCTAGTGACGTAGTTTTATTTTAAGCAAATGGATAAAATCGATACGTATGTAATCGATTCTTCTATCGATCTACACTGCACGATTGACCTTTAAGAAAGTATTCTTATTTTCGAATCGCATTTACGTTTAGATTTTTTTAATCCATGACAACTTACTTTTAATCCAAATTGATTGATTTTTGATTATAGGATTTTACGTTTAAAGTGATAAATAAAACAATTTTATCGATATTTTACACTTTCATAATCGATTATTAAGTGTAAGTGTATATCTGTGCATACATTTGACAATAAAAAACTGTGAAACGTTACTACTGTCATCCCGATGACAGCTGTCGCAGGTATCATCCTAGAGTTTACGAACTATAGTTGTCAATGGCCGCAAGATCGAAGGCTCGAGTCTTGGTCCTAAATATGATTATATTAAAGAATCGCTAGGAAATTGTGAAACAAATTAAAGAATTGTACCAACTCACAAATAGACTGATTTATTTAAACGATCTCATTATGAATGAGAGGTTTATTATTAGTTTAATTTATTTATTTATATTAATTTTATTTTTATCTTATTGGATATGCAAACACGTCTTCTCACTTTAGAGCTAGTAATAATTTTATACAAAGCCTACAGACTTGAAATTAGAGGCTCGAAGATCAGATGAGCCTACAGTCTGGCAGCACATTGAGCGACGCTTCCTGGTGAAGTGTCCCTCAGTGGAATAGGCCACATCAGGTACCTGGTGTATTAGAAAGTCCAAGGATATAATAATTGGTCGCCGTAGCCGAACTTTTGCTATGAATCGTCTTCTACTCGTGGTGTTGTCGTCTTTGCAAATCTAATTGTTTCACTCTATCAATCTACATTCATTTCATGGTCAGCTTTTAGTCGTAATAGTATAACTGTTGCCCTATTCAATAAAAGGGATATTTGGCAAGCACAAAGATATTAAAATTCCATTGAAGAATGATAATTTTACTGTCAAATAATTTTCAGAAAAATAAGACAACATTTTTTTATCTGGCAGATATTAGGTACTTATCAGGAAGTGCTTAAATAGGCATTCAGTGTGGCACAATGACGTTCAATTAAAAAACTAGACTCACAATCACGCTCAAATATTGTCCGAAGCAAAAGTCTGCCCACCCAACTATTGGGCAGAGTTTTCGTTTAGTTCTATACAATTGACATTAAACACTAAATGCCACGAGATAAGGTGTTAATTTGAACGAATGTGTTAATGTCATCAGTGTCAAAGCCACTCGGACGTTATAATACGGTATAAAAAACATTTATGCTTGTATGAATGCCTATAATAGGCACTTGTACCTAATATCGGCAAAATGATTGAAACTGCCTATGCTCTTAAGGGTTGACAAAAAAAAACCGATATCAAATAAAAATGCACTTAAAATCGATACACTCAGCAATACATGGATATTTCTAACTGGCCCCTTCACCATAAAAAAATAATACCCCCCTATGATTAAGTTTATAGTACATTTTTTAAAAATCGAAAACCGCACCCGATGCTTTTCACCATTGAAGACACGCCTCTGTCTGGTACTGTCAATATTTGGACCATCTCTCAACGATTTAGCCAAAATTTGGTGCTAAATTTGTATTGAAAATGCCAAAAAGTGTTAGGAGATCTTTGAATGCAAATACTAAGGTTTCACAGACAAATCTATACAATTATTGAATTTAAGGTATAGCACGTTATCCCGCAGGAATAAAGATAAAAAATAGCCTACATCCGGTGAACGAAATTATATAACGGTTGTATAGATCTGTATGTGCTTGACCAAACCTCACAATTTTCATTTATTTTCTTTTTACCAACAACGCTTACGCTAGGTTTACTATCATCAGGCCATTTCAAAATCTGTAGACATTTTTAAATTGAAATTGAGTTATTAAATTGAAATAAATTACTTTTATTTGAAATTAAAGGCTAAAATCACAATAAAAACTCAAAAATGTTGAATAGATTTTGTAATATGCCTGTATTACATCACAATTGGCATATCACGTCTCCCATAACTTCTACTCTCGAAATATGTCACGAAACAATACTTTAGTCAAGTTAAGACACTTTTAATGGTTTAAGACTATGGATTTTGTTAATTTGCTAACTGGAAGACTATCAATAATCTAAAACAATCGTTCGTATCGATACCAACGATAGTAGTGTTGCTAAGAACACAGATCATATCTTCTTAAAACTCAAAGGTGACTGACTGACATAGATAGATATCAACGCACAACCCAAACCACTGGACGGATCGGGCTGTAATTTGGCATGCAGGTAGATGTTATGACGTAGGCATCCGCTAAGAAAGGATTTTGATCAATTCCCACGGGAACGGGAACCACGCGGGTGAAACCGCGGGCGCTCGCTAGTATATACATATATCGATATTATCGATACTATTTTCAGATAACAAGATAGAAATACCTACATACTATCAATAATTTGGTAACATTAAACTTAACTGCCTCCGTGGTACAGTGGTTAGAGCGTTGGGCTCTAATACCCAGAGGTCGTGGGTTCGAATCCCGCGGAGAGCATCACTTTGTGTGAATGTTTCCAGTTTGGTTAGGACATTGCAGGCTTGAATCACCTGAATGTCTGAAAAGAATGATGATTCCGTGCTTCGAAAGGCACGTTAAGCCGTTGGTCCTGCCTGATCTCTCTTCGGTCGTGTCATACTGCTGTCCCACCGTGTTATAAGAGTGAAGGAATAGGGAGTGCACCTGTGCTTGCGCACTCACTTGTGCACTATAATAATTATATCCTAGGCAGTTGGCAGATCGTAAAAGATTGGCCGCCGTAGCCGAAAACTCGGCTAGGAGGACATTATTAACATTAAACTTCAGTCCTTAAGAAAATTCAACAATTTTGTGTAGAAATTATGTTATGGAAAGAAGTGAAAGAGATACTCTTTCCTACCCCAGGTGTTTTATCAAGTGGTAGGTTCCTGTACTGGGCCGTCTAGGTGGGTACCACCGCAGTGCCAGATATTTTCCCGTGAAATAGAAGTGTGTCAAGCACTTCTGTGTTTCGGGGAAAGGGCACTGTAGCTAGTGAAATTACTGGGTATATGCGACCTAATACTGTCGTCTCGGTGTAGCGGGCGCAGGGCGGTGCCAGACAGTAACTGCTTAGTCACTGTTTGGCACTGAACTGCCTAAGGGCAGACGTGGCGCTTACCATCAGGTGTACGATCTGCTCGTCTTGTTACACATTGCAATGAAAAACCCCTCTCACGTGTGAATTGTATTCGTGACATATTGCGAATTATTTTTGTAACAGTATTAATGTCAAGGTCAGTTTCACCTCAGAAGAAGAACTAAAGTTTCACCACTGACATATAGACCGACAAACTTATCTGTTCCGGTGGCGGCGTCGCTACTGTCGATTTAGAACTGTCATTAAATATCGTTTTTGCATTGCATTTCACGTAGTTCCAATTTTGGCCACCGGAACAGATAAGTTTGTCGGTCTGTATAAGTTGGTGGTTATTTAACTGTCAGCTAATAGTGACGCATAAATTATCACGAATTTATCTATCTGTCGTGGAACTGGCTAATGTTTCTAACTTTAATATGGCGACATTATTATTAATGTAATACACAATTAATTATTAATATTTTATAATTTAAAAATATTTCTACTATGTATGGTGAATGGTGATGATTTTATTTAGAGATCAGAGTCATTTGCTGGATTAAACCAAGTGTTTATTGACGGGTCAATAAATTTTGCCGCTTACCATCCGTAAGCTTGAGCGCCTTCGTGGTATATAAAAAAAAGATATATAATTTAAAAAATTATTAATTATAAGCAAAAATATTTGATTAACATACATAATAAGAATAACTTTGACTTTGTTGAATCATTCCTTTTTATGCAGTGATTTATATTATTATTATATTTTATAAAGTGACTTTATTTTATAATATTAATGAGTTGAAAACGTTCTTGTATTTAATAATCTCTTTAATATGTTTTAAATACCTAATTACTATGAATTTAATAACTATGATCTGATCATTTTTAATAATAAAATAAAATAAAAAACAAATTGATTACACAAGTTTTATTAAGTGAGAAATAGTTATTTATGATTTTGGAGTGACGCAATTTGCTTCAGTCAATAAAGGTCTGTGCAATAAAAAATATATTAAAAATATTGTATAATTAAAAATATTTGTGTGCATGAACATGTCTGTTTGTATCAGTGTGGGTGTTTCTATGTAAAATACGTATGTATTTACAAAAAATCTATAAAAGTAATGTTTATCAATCTGGCACCCATAGTACAAGCTATGCTTATTATTGTTACTAACACTTTATGGATCTTGGTCTGAAATAAAAGAATTATTATTATTATATTATTATGCTTAGTTCGAGGCTAGATGGCGCTGTGTGGATTATGTCTCAGAGTATTTATTTGAAAAAGTGGTGTCAGAATTTTTTCATTTCTTCGTGAAATAAATATGTTTACTATAGTTTTACATGGTATAGAACAAACTATATAATAGAGTCACGAACATTATATTTAGTCAATAGATCAAATTAATTTTAAGCTTAACGTAAAACACGTTATTGGTTTAGTGGTACCTGGGCGTAATCTAGAGGTTCTAAGTTCAATTCCTGATCGGGAAAAATTGAATTTGGACGTCACATCTCTGGTCTGTGATCACCATTCCGGTTTTGGCAAGAGTGGTGATTAAGCCAGTGCCCATCGTTGTAAAAAAAACTTGATTTCGATAATGAAGGCTTCTTCCCCGCAGTTCTTCACTTTTAGTCTATCTGTATATTGATCTGATTTTATTTAATGATCTTTTATACTTGATTTTAATTATTAAAATAGATCTTCACTTTATATCAAATACTATTTTTAGAAGAACTCTACAATGTATTTTATAAGTGACTATCGCCATATTAAAGTTATAACAATTTTAAGTTTCCATGATGAAATAATGTACAGAATGTTACTTAGTAGTAAGCTATTGTGCTCTCTTTCGCCCATAAGGGTCTTTATAGGGATAGTTATTCACCAGTGTCCTCTTGAGCAAAGAGCAAGTACTACTTAGAGTTATGCAATGTAGTCTGCCTCGTTTAATTAATTTCTGCCGTTATTTTTAATTAAACAGTATTCTTAATGTATATAATATATGTCAAAGCTACGTAAATGATAGAAATATTATGGACAGAAAAATATATAATATTTCTAGATTAAGCTTCGTAATTACTTTACATAATTGGCAGTGGCATTGGCATTACGTACAGCCCCACGCCACTTCTACTGGCTTCACATGGTTCTCTAAAAACATTATAATATGGCAACTCTATTTAGTTATTGCTCTGAGGCCTTGCATCTGTAAGGCTAATAATAAATTGGTACTGACTCTACACTTGAAGATAGGCATTTGATTAGCAATCACAAGTATTCGTTCTGTACATTATTTAATCATTGACGATTCGGCGTCAAAATCTCAGACAAAGAAAATAAAACTTTTGAACAAGCATTTATTTTGTATTCTTTGTATAATTGGATTATGTTAGTTTTGTATTAATGTTGTAACCGTGGACTCGCGTCATATCTTTAAGACAAGAACTGATGTACATTATTGAATATATCGTTGAAAATTCCCTATAAAAGTTTGTTTTATTTATAAACACCTACCTTTTAGGTATAGGCCGCGACAAACATCTTGACTATCGGTTGGGGGTTGCGCAAAACACGAATTTTGACATGCCTGCGCGCTATTGGTCAGAAGCATACCTCTGACCAATAGCGCGCGCGGGCGACGGGAGATTCGCGCGCGCTATTGGTCACGCGCAAGTGCACATGCGCGAACCTTCCCCCACTCCATCCGTGGTCAAGAAGTTTGCCAGCACCTATACTTACCTTAATTTTAGAACAATAAAAGAAAATTCAAAGTACGCAGTATACAGCTTTATTTTAGCGTTTCAAGCACTCCAATAAATGTTCAATGGCGAAATTATTCTACATTCACCTCGTTTCGCGCGAATCGATCTATGTTTCCTGTAAGTAAAAGATACACATTCTTAAAACTTGATAGATAACATTATAGACCGACAAACTTATCTGTTTCGGTGGCCAAAATTGGAGCTCCGTGAGATGTCAGGCAAAAACGATATTTAATGACAGTACTACAACAGTAGCGACGCCGCCACGGGAACAGATAAGTTTGTCGGTCTATACACGAAACGTTTGCACCATGGGGCACGAAAGAACGGGGTTGGGAACACTTAACAAAACGTGATGACTGGCCCGAATGGCGCATTTGGTAGTGACCCTGCCCTATGCGCCAGAGGTCGTGGGTTCTAATCCCACTCAGGACAAACACTTATGTGAATAATGTGATGAACATTTGTGTTTGTTCTGTGTCTGGATGTATTTAAGTATATATTTGTGGTACCTTTGTTGTTTCTTACACCGATAACTCATTATTTGTTTTGTTTGCCCCACACGCAGAGAAATCGGTGACAAACAGAACTACTTAATCGAATAGTTAAAATAGGTTACAACTTTTCTAGTTTGAAATACTTGATCCTTGTTAGCTCTACGACTAATTATTCACTCTTACTAATTGTATGTTTCATTGTATTATTTGATTAATGTAGCTCACAAAAAAATATTATTGAACTAAAACATCAATAATTATTGCATCTTTTACAATAATTATGATCATATGTATTTAATGTATTGTATGTACTAAGGAACAGGAATTCGCAGTTACTAAATGATCTAGTTTCAGTTACTGATTTACAATGTTACTGGTAGACTACGGGTGTATCTGTAATCAAAACAATAATCTTTTTATTACAACTACATTATTGTTTGCAATACATATCGTTCTAAGTGTCGTATAATATTCGTTTAGTTTGGTTTACTTTTTAAGTAGTGTTATTAGAATAACAAGAATATTATAGTAAAAACCACACCGGAAACAGTAAACGGTACAATGTATGTATTAATCATTGCTATTCTGTTAGCGTGTTTTAAAATATTTAAAATAATAATGTTACAATAACAATCAAGGTGGTATTCATAGCTAAGCATCTTGTTCTGTTTATGAAAAACTGTGTTTTTTTAAACAATCAAAAAACTTGCATGACAAAACGATCAGTTGACAGTCCGTGCCGCTACTCCCGCGCCCCTCCGCCCTGCCAGTACAGCACTATAACCCGGCCGCCCGCGGCGCCATTGTGTTTTCCACTATTTTACTATCATATTTTGTCTCTTGTCGTTGTCGAACAGTATATTCCTGGGGCTCTATATTACATAATATCCGTACCGCGCGTGAATAAGTTGATATGTCATTTTTGCGTACTTTTCAGGGCAGCCAATTTAAAGTTTACGATCTACTGGTAAATCGAAATTAATGATGATTACTTTTTTAACTGTTGAATTAAGGTTCTTTTAGGACCTGTTTTAAGTCTACGTTACAAACTAAATGTAATATTTGTTAATGCGCTTAAAAACAGACTTATCCAGTTGTTCACCGACGACTTATCAACTTATTCACTGAAGAAAGATATAAATTCAAACTGTAATTATTGAATTAAAACAAAAACAAAATGAAGTAATAACAAAGTTTAATTGCAGAAACCAATAAAAATCCTATATTCTTTTTGAATTTATGAAATTGTACCAAATAACAAGAAAAAAAAATAGACATTTCAAAATTTCATAGTCTTCTGTATTTTCTTCTTCGTCATTGTCTGTTTTTATATTTTTATAAAATTAATGAAATGCTGGATCTTTTAGAGCCTTTATTCCCATTTGCCCCCGCAAAGATTGCCACCCGAGGCAATGGGGAATGAAAATTCCCAGTTGCCTCTGGAGGCGACCGGGAAGTTATTGCCCCCACTTTAGCTTCGCTGTACAATGCTGCTGTCTTCCTCGTAAAGAATGAAAGCATGAAATAACTTATTCAAAACCTGTACCTTAGAGATGATATCATTTAGACTTAAATTATTGCATAGTTTTTTCTATGATTTCCTTTTATGAGTATATTTCGTGCTAATTGTACTAAGAAAGATGTATTATAGAAGAAAATACTTATAATATGAAAATCTTATAATATTATAAGAAACTTTTTACTCACGCATAAATCAGGCTCTCTTGTTTATAATAAACTATTCTAAAAGACTTAAAATTTTCAATAAGTTTAAATCACAGATAATCAACATTTGACATAATAAAATAGGGTTTTAGGATTTTAACTTCATAGTATTTATATAAATATATTTAAAATAAATAAAAATCAACCACCTTATTTCATCCATAATTATTATCATTCGTTCTTGTGTGAACGAAAACTGAATGCGTGATGCATCTATATATTCATGCGAAATTGGAATTTACATTGTGTCAAAGAACGCTATTTATTTTCTTACACGTTGAGTAGATAATCTGTACTGAACCATACTGAACTTTAGATTCAAGTTCAAAAGATTAATAAAGATTAGTTCTACGGAAACAACTTAATTAAGTTGGCCGATTAATCAATGATTGTACGTAACTAAATGAGACTCTGATTATATTTATAAATTTAAAGGTATACTAGAACTTTCTTAGTACAATTAGCACTAAGAAGAATTGCTCTCAGAAAATCAAAGGGAAACCTATGTATCAATTGATGTAGGTATTTAAAAAGATGATACAAAATGACCAGTTTCTTTTTTTATATAAACATGTTTAATCATAAGCAATAAAAATAAACTATGATATAAATGATTCTTGTATTTTTATTCTTTCGCTTAAAATTTACTTACGTACCTGTTACTTTCATAACCAACTACAATATTAGAAAATTTCTATAGCCTAAATGATATCATCTCTAAAGGGTAGGTTTTGAATAAGTTATTTCATGCTTTCATTATTTACGAGGGAGAGACAGCAGCAATGTACAGCGAAGCTAAAGTGGGGGCAATAACTTCCCGGTTGCCTCCGGAGGCAACTGGGAATTTTTATTCCCCATTGCCTCCGGCGGCAATCTTTGTGGGGGCAAATGGGAATAAAGGGTTTCTCTTCATAAAAATAGTTGTTGTAATACAAAACACTTAAGTAACGTTCTTACAATAAAACCTTCGACAACGAGATACTCAATACAGACAAGTTCCGACACGATCTTTTGAATGAACGAACCGATTTTGAGCATGTACCTACAGATCTGCAGTGACTTGTAATATGAAAGCCATTCAAGTATAAACCTGCCCTACATGTTCACAATTGAGTTAAAATTACCAAAATGATGAAATCAAATCAAATTCTTAAAACGATGAAATGATTTTATTTTTATAAAAGTTAAATTATATGCATATTTGAAAGTATTGTCAAAGATAATAAACGTAACAATTCACGATTGGTTATTATAAAAACAATAATGCTGTCCATTATAAAGAACTTGTTATGACTCGTGTGATTTTATTATAAAATAAAACTAGACAATTCGAAATATTCCTTAATATATCAACTTTTGATAGCGTGCTTAACTAGATAACTCGATATAATATGTGTGTGATTCGTACTCAAAGACGTTCATAACTTGATAACTGATTTTGTCATATTACACTCGCAAATCCACAAACGTATATGTTGATATATTAACTAATGCATGTTCTGACTTATGTTGATAAATCGAAATGCAATAATATAAACGCTGTCAGTTAAGTATTATTAATTTGACATGTCGTTTTATCAAATATTTATGGCCAAAATTGTAGATACCCACTTATGTACGAAAGCAATAATTTGATTTTGTTTGAGTATTTCGAGTTGAGTTTTTAATACCGGTAGGGTATAAGGTCACAGAAGCGTTTAAGCTAAAAAAAAAAAAAAACGACATTTCGAGTTATCAACGTATTCACGCGCGGTACGGATATTATGTACCAAGACGTTTGAAGTAAAACAGCCTATTCAAAATCTTTCATTGACTCATTTCAAGATGCAACTCTGTTATGTAGTCTGGAACATCAGTCCTCTTTTAAGGTATACCGGGCTTAACAAAATTCACTATGTAGTGTTTTGTTAATTTGAGAGTTTGCTATACCTATTTATTTGAAGAGATTCACAGGATGTCTGATGACGTTGATGGAGATATCCCACAGTATTTGCAGCAGTGGGGTTAACCTCAATATATTAATACTTTTCAAGGTAAGTTGGTACCTCTTCATCTCTATAGTATTTAAATTTGTTCTGTACTCGCATGTGGCTGATGTAGTCAATCTTCTTGCTGTAGTATATATAGCTATTATTCAAATTAAATAAGTTGTTGGTATGTACTCTAACTTATTTAATTTGATTGAATAAATGCTATGAATACTACAACGAGAAGATTGATTGATTGATCAGCCACATGTACATAATGACTTTATAAGTTTATAGTAAAAAGTCTTGAAACGCTATAAATTATTAGTACATGAGGTTGACACGGTCATTTTATATTAATCTCTGCAGTTCGGCATTTAAGTCACCGAATGTGTCAGCTCAGCTCCAAAACAGGCGAAATAGGTAACTAGACAATAGGCTTGTTTTATAAAACGTAGATTACCAAGACAAGTGTTTGATTCCTCCTAGGTCAAAATTATGCTTTTTGCGTTGGGACTTTGCATGAGTTATAATTAATAATCTTTGTTTTTATGATTTTTCAGTAAATAATATAACAATATGGACACTGTCGATGCTAGACAGTAGTCTAGTTAAAGAACTAATCCTTCCAATTAGAGAACGAGCCAAATTTTTAAAAAACTTGGACAACTGGAACAAATTAACTAACCCATTATAGTGGCTACCACTAGTGAGGATCAGGTGGCTACCAAGAGTGAAGATCAGGATATGACCATCTATAATGAAGATGTATGTTTGGTAAGATGAATACTTTAAATAAAGTAACTATTTGACCTAAAATAAAACAGATATAGAACTAAATTATATAGGTAGATGGCTTTAAAAAAACTTTATCATATATATATATCATTATAATACCTACTTAATTATTTTAATAAATATTTTGTGTTTTTTCCAGTCAATGAAAAATCTTCTTTTAAAATCAAACGAAGGATGGGGCCTGCTAAATTTATATTCAGGACAAGGCTTATCAAATAATGGGCGAACAAAAAATTGCAATATAATTATAAAATATCTAATGGAATCAGACCCAAATAAAAGAATAGACAGTTCTATACTACTTACAAAAGCACAAGAGATAACTTAAGTATTCAAAAAGGAAAATATAAGTACATTTTTCATTCCATGCATTAATGATACTAAACTTAAAATTAAAAGATGTGCAAAGGAGAAATTATATGATTGTCTACAAAATAGGCGCTGCGAACTTAGGGAGGCTAAGGTTATTAATCCATCTAGCCCCGGAAAACCAGACACAATAGAAAATCTATTGTTTACGCGACACCCGGCTTTCAGTCGGGTGTTTAAGAGTTAAAAAGAAAAGTTGCAGCAACATCGACAATTACAGCAATGAACCACTAGAAGTCGATGAAACAGGCAAGTATTAAATTACCTACCAAGGTATTCAATTTTTTTTAAATAGCCAATAGTGATCCCACCCCTCTGCTGGACTAGGGCCTCTCCCAAATAGGCAGAGAGGTTGTCAATCAGCCCAGGTAGTATAGTAGGTATTCTGGTTATTAATGGTTTTAGGTAAAATTATGATTATTTAAAGATGTGTTTTTGCACTTTTCCTCCTTTTTTGTTCTTGTTAGTGACCTCAACCTTAAGTTTGTCTCTTTTTTTATAACTTGCAACTTATTTTAATCTATATTTTATGATTTTTTATTAGTTCATGTATCTTTCCAGAAACTGGTTCAGATGAAGATATCCAGTGGCTCCAAAACTGTACGGAACCCTGGCATTCAGTGGTAGAGAAGTGGCACAAAACAGAAATAGAGACTTCTGAAATGACCATAGAAACATACATTAATAAATACCCAGTGTTAAAAACGTGGCATGAGCTTCTTACTGATGATTTTCAGTTTTTAGATTATATCCATCGTCAGGAAATGAAATATTTGAAACATTCCCAAAATAAAAAGAAACATTTTCAAATTAGCTCTATCTAAAAGCCAAATACCTGAAGTAAAAGACATACTGGAACAACTTCAGCTTCTAAACAAAGGTGAGTAGTACCACTAGGTTTTATAATTAGTATGTTCCATATAAAAATGTTAATTACTTAAAATTATTTTGTCTTCTTGTTTCTTATAGGTAATAAATCTACGAATTATTTCAAATTATGGTTATTATAAGGTATATTGTAAATATTTTAATTTTATTTACTTAACGTCTTTTGTTTTTTTAGATGATGACAATTACCAGGAAATCCAATCAATATTAGCATTTATGCTTTTGCCGCTGCTTCTGGGAAACCCAACACACAGGATGAAAAAGCAAGTATGGCGGCCTTCCAAAGCTGAAGTGAAGGATAACTCCATTACACACGTGCTGAGACCAATAGATGTGCAGGTCGCAATAGCTCACCGGCGTGAGAAATATTTAAAATACAACTTAACGCTCCAACCGGTGATTGTGAAGTACAAATTATTTTAATTTTATGTTTAAAACATTTATGTCTATGTAGTATTCGTGAAAACGCTCATTAGAATACTTCTAAGATGTGTAGGAATGATAGGAATAGATATTGCACTAATGATTGTGATGGTTATAAAATAAATGACATTTTTCTATGTACTTGACATTTTTATTTTTGATTCCAGGAAACCTAAACCTGCATAATGAGCCTCAGCGCGTGCGACGTCTTAACAAAAATGCCGATAATCTAAATTTCTAAGATTCTAGCACCTGTTGAACTCTGTGTTCGACTTTATGATACTAGATAGTCGTAGTCTTTGGATATTGTAATGAAAAATGCATTTTTTTTATAAATTTTAAAAGACGTCACACTTACTGATGGTTCTATGAACTGCGTTTAGATGAAGCGTCTGCAATCCAGTGGACTGACAGCACCAACAACGGATCCCTCTTAGGCTTTAATGGAGAAAATAGTTTTATTTACTCATACTAAGACAAATAAAATTGTATTTTTGTCAACTAAAAGCCTGAAAGGATCCGTTAGTACTGTAATTGCACTAGATTGCAGGCTTCATCTAATAGTTCGTATGCAGTAGCTACTGGGCTGGTTTATGCTGCCAATACACCATCCTTCTTATCGTCAAATCGGCATGACGCGATCGATTGGATCAAATCGAATTGACCGTATATGGGCGTAGATTGGCATGACAAAAAGATTTGACATGTCAATTCACGCCCACATACGGTCAATTCGATTTGATCCAATCGATCGCGTCATGCCGATTTGACGATAAGAAGGATGGTGTATTGGCAGCAAAAACCAGTCCAGTAGCTACTGCATACGAAATAGTAGCTGTAACAATACCAAGGATGCTAGCATTACAATGTGTATTGTACTTGTTACAAGAACATAAAGCTAGCGTTACAATACGAATAGTTATCATTAATGTTCACGTCGTTATGTACACAAATTAATTAGTAGATACAGCAAAATATTTAGTAAACCCAAAAAAAAAGTGTTTATTTTTATGTGAGCATTACAATGAGTATTGTACTTGTTACAAAAACAAAAAGCTAGCGCTGCAAAACGAATAGTTATCATTAATGTTCACGTCGTTATGTTACACAAATTCATTAGTAGATACAGCAAAGTATTTAGTAAACCCAAAAAAAAAAGTGTCTATGTTTACCAGATTTGCATAGTAGTCCTTACAATCGATCTAGTAATGTCTACTTGACGTATGGTTACAATTACATGGTATTGTAAGAGGCACGATATTTACCTTGTAGTGAGTATTATATTGTTTGGTCAGATACACTAAACATCTAGTTGTCATTAAAAACCGATAGGTAAAAATACAAACAGAATGGCTTTTGTAAAGTCAACAAGCGAAGTCTTGCTGTCACGATTGCTAACAGAAGTTCTAGCTACAGTAGCGTTTTTTCTCGTATAGGTTGCCAGATATTTCTCTGCGTGCATGGGGCAAAAACGAGTATAAGCTGGTCAATAGCCACAAGGCTGGCACCGGCTTGTCCCAATCGGGTGTGAAGGGGAAACCGGGGGAGTTTAGTGAGTAGTGGGTTGTTTTAGTCCCGAGTCCCACACACAGCCGCAGGTTTAGCTAGCCTAGATTAAGGAGCACCAACGCATTCTCCTCCGCAAAAAAGTTAGGACACGAAAAAAACATTATATAGTAACAGAATCAAATACAACAATTATTTACAGTCGAAATTTAAGCAAAATATCCTTTCTATATAATTCATAGGTACCTATACTTAGAGGTACTAAAAACAAATCAACATGCTTCCGTAGGGCTAGCACGACAAATAATTGAAATGTAATTTGTAATCGAGAAATTAGTGTGAGAATTTTAGTAGCACAATTATTTAAAACAGGTATACACATTATCTTAAAGTTACATACTTTTCTTTAGAGAGACATAAAATCTTATGTACAGGCGTTGCTCTTAAGTCTTAACAGAGAGTGTGAAGAAGGGGTGTATTGTTGCGTCAAATACCCAGAGACTACAGTCCACAGTCGGTTTGTCTTCATCACTAGGCTGCCCGCCCTCGTCCGATAATCGGTGACAGACTTTTTGTAGGTGATAAATAGAACGTACTGATAGCAATGGAGCAACGCACACGTGCTACAAAAAGTCGGTCAGAAATACCATAGAAATAAAATCGGTCACCGATTGTCGGTCATACAAAAAGTCTGACGTGGGCGGGCACACTTAATCAAGTTTTTGACAGGACAGAGAAACTCCAAGGATGCAATTTAAGTCCATCCGGGTATCGAACTCGGAATTTCGGGCGCAAAAAACTAAGATGAACGTTTGACTGTGTTTGACCTAGATTAAAATCACAAGAAATTAAAAAAAAAAAATATTTCTACTGCTCTAACACAACCACAAACTATAAGCATTATTATAAAAATAAAACAAAGTTGTATAAAATTTAAGGTGATTTATTTAAACAATTTGACTAATAAATAAATACAATTGTAATACTTACACTTGTAACTATTATAAACAAAAAGATCTACATTTATTTGCTTACAAAGGCTAGCTTCCAGTAAAAGAATTCTTTGACAATTTGTTTTCTACCAAAATCTACCAAATGGTAGTTTTAGGTAACGGAAAAACTACTACAGATATTCTTATGACTATTTACATAATAAAATAAATAAATTGATGTTAAAAAACAAAAAGATCTACTATGTAGTCTTTTGTTAAAATAGCGAATCTAAAATTTGCAAAATAAAAATGGCCGCTAAAAATAAATTATTGTCGAATTGATTTAGTAAAAAATGTTTCATTTTTAACTAAGACACAAAATGACATGTAAGAATGTTATAATATAAATTTTCTAATTTTAGGCATTTTCTGTACAGCTATCTACAAAATTCTAAAAAATTTCTACCGCACAGAAAAAAGTTGTAAATCCAATTTACTTATTGTCTCAATTTAAATTTTATTAAAGAGACTTTTAAATTCTTTTAAACATTTTTAAATTGTGTTTGAGTGATTTGTTGTAATATTTTCACACTTGTCACTGTCAAATATTGACACAAGTAAAGTCATGCGTTATACAGATTTCTTTGACAATCAGGAATAACTGGATTTTAATTGCAAGATTTTTAAAGAAATACATAATTATAAAAAATCTTATCAATATATCTTTAAATACATATTATTATGTGTAAGAACTGAGCAACTTTCTTGACATAAGATCTGCCAGTGGCGTAATTTCTCCATGGAACAATAAATAAGTGTTGCCATTCTGCAATCTCCTTTAATCTTTGATATATCGATAAAACTTCTGTCCTATTACTTCTACTGCTAGTTCATATCACTTCTCAGAAGTAACGTCGATTTCAAGCATTTTTCTTGCATTATTTGTTTTAAAAATCTCTTCAATCGTTTCATTTTAGTTTACAATATAGACTTTTATTTCTTTTCAATAAAGATCATTTTCCAACGGTAACCACCGTTTTCTTACTCTTAACCATTCGTAATTATTTAAGTCACATTTCCGTAGTATTTTTTAATCGATGCTACTTCTGAGTAGTGATTATTGTGTAGTGGGTTCTATTCCCGGCCTAGTGGTGCAGGCCAATGTTACCTATGATTGCGTTGACGACGTCAGTTGATTTAGCGGTGCCTCCACAGTCAGGGGTGATGATTCTGAAATGATAAAACATCATTTAAATCAAAGATGTCAAAGCATTTCTTTCATTCTTCGAGCATTTTGTCAGGGTATTCTTGCACTGGTAACTTTTATCAACATAAAGATCTACGTTTATTTGCTTACAAAGGCTAGCTTCCTGTAAAAGAATTCTTTGACAATTTGTTTTCTACCAAAATCTACCAAATGGTAGTTTTGCGGAACGGGAAATTCTTGCACCATGATTCAGGATTTGGCAAGTTTTTTTTTTATTGCAATGTGTAACAAGAGCAGATCGTACACCTGATAGTAAGCGCCACGTCTGCCCTTAGACAGTTCAGTGCCAAACAGTGACTAAGCAGTTCCTGTCTGGCACCGCCCTGCGCCCGCTACACCGAGACGACAATTATTAGTTTTTTTTTACTAGTTCAGTTGGCAGACAGGCACGCAGCCCACCTGATGGTAAGCAGCCACTGCGGCCTATTCCATTGAGGGACGCTTCACCTGGAAACGTCCCTCAATGTGCTGCCAGACTGTAGACTCATCTGATCTTCGAGTCTCTGATTTCAAGTGTACTGGCTCCCACATTAATATTGCCGGAACACAGCCAGAGCTGTTATGGCGGCAGATTTCACCTGTGGGGGTGGTAGCTAGCCAGTCGGACTCTGAAAAAGCCCTACCACCAACCAGACCCAAGGCGGGAATCGAACCCACGACCTCCGTGTTTTTATACCCGAGCGGCTTAGCCACTGTTCCACGGAGGCGGTCAGAAATACCCAGCAATTTCACTAGCTTCAGTGCCCTTTCCCCGAAACACAGAAGTGCTTGACACACTTCTATTTCACGTCCAGTTCTTACATTGAAGCAACTGCCATCTGAAGTTTTTAACCAAGGGATCTAGACCAATTGGATCATGGCTACACAGCCATTCGACTGAGCAGATTTCCTCACGATGTTTTCCGTCACCACCGAGCTAGTAGTGCATAGAAATACGATTCAAACTCTTCCTCACGCTACCATTTCTCAAACTTGTCAAAGCACGTAATAATAATATCCTCCTGGTCATGGTAACCCGCTAGTGCAACACATTGAAATACAAGTACTACGTATAGAGAGGCTATACGGAACAAAAAATGTGTCGCAAAAATGATGACGGGCACGCTGGACTGAGTGATTTATTTGCTACAGCGGATGTCGTCTAACCGAACTAACCAGCATCGCGCAAAATTTGGTTTGCGGTGTCGGTTCCATACGCTAATAATTATAGACCACTAACATAATACGTTAATGTTACCTGTAAGGTTAACACCAATGTAACCCGCTAGTGTAACACCAATGTTACCCACTAGTGAAACACATGTTACCCGCTAGTGTAAGCATAGTCACCTGTCGACGTTGACGGTCTTGTCGACGGCGCGGCGCATGAGGCCGGCGTGGAAGTGGTGCCCGAGGTGCTCCAGCATGTCGATGGACGCGTTAATCATGGCGATTGGGTTTGCTACGTTCTTGCCGGCGATCGCGGTACCTATGAACAAAAGGAAGAAAACATTATACCAAACTTTTATACCACTTAGTTGGTGGTCAAGCCTACAATCCGCTTGATGCTAAGCCTATGGATGATGCGACACCAGAGGTATCATTCGTGCTTCAACTGTTATTAAAGAAAGAAAGATACCATTTTATCAGCCGACACAACTTGTATGATTTCTATGTACCACTCGAGCTACGCTCAATCCTACGGTTTGCCTGATGGTATGCGGTTACCGTCGCCTATGGACGCTTGTAACACCAGAGACATTAGAGTTGCCCAACTATCGATAGTTTCGCTATCGATAGTTGACCTTGAAAAATAGTAACAATATCGATAGTATCGATACTATCGATAGCCCAATCCAGGCAAAACTATCGCGGGTAAGCAATACTATCGATAGTATTGTTGATCAATATGTAGTTAAAAAACTATCGATACTATCGATAGTATTGTTGCTCGATAGTATCGATACTATCGATAGTATTGCCTGGATTTGGGCTATCGATAGTATCGATAGACTATCGATACTATTGATATGAGGTCAACTATCGATAGACTATCGATAGTTTAGCGATAGTGGACTATCGATGGGCAACTCTAAGAGACATCACTCTTCTGTTGTCAATAAAGTAATTTATAGGAAAAACATTAGAATGACAAGCCTTAGTTTATTAAATAAGACTTCAAAAGATTGGTGTTCCCTTGTAGAATAAATCTACATCTGTCCTGTTAGAAAATGATACAGCATCAGTCCAATCTTACGATACTGCCAGGCCAGTCCACTCACCAGTGCTATTTTTTTTTTTTTTCGGAGAATGCGTTTATGCACCACAACCGCAGGTTAGCTAGACCTGCGGCCGTGTGTGGGACTCGAGGCTAAAGCGTCCACTAACCACTAAACTCCACCCTGTTTCCCCTTCACACCCGATTGGGACAAGCCGGTGTTGGCCTTGTGGTTATTGACCAGCCCATCCTCGGGTACCCCGACTAGCGACAACGCCGGGAAGGACTTGCATTATGTCGTTATACAGCCATGTTACTTATTCCATCTCCTCTCGTATGTAGACATATCTATGGGGGTGTTGCACTCACCAGTGTTCCTGGTACCAGGTTCGAAGACGGCGTAGTGGTCGCCGTAGTTGCGGCCGGACAGCAGGCCCGCGCCGCCCAGCAGACCGCACACCACGTTAGACACGATGGATCCGTACAGGTTCGTCATTAACATCACGTCGAACTGGTGGGGTCTGCGGACAAACAAATAAAACATATGTGTAAGGAATTTAGGTGTTAAACTGTTTAACGGACGCCCGCCCAAAATAAGAATCCTACTATCCTGGATGTTTGTTTGTTACTCAATCACGCCTAAACGGCTGAACGGATTCTGATGAAATTTGGCACACGTATATTTTATAACCGGGATTAGGACATAGGCTATAAAATTCCTACGGGAAACGTTTGCGTTTTAGCGTTTTGCCGCGTAAACGCAACGCCCAAAGAACGCTTGAGTGGGGAGATCGCCGGCAAGACGCCGAAGTTCAAAGGACGCTAGTGTGGGGTCACACTAATGCTAAAATAAACAAAGTAGACTCACCTAGCGACGAGCTGCATGCAGCAGTTGTCTATGATCATGTCGTTATGCTCGATATCGGGGTACTCCTCCGCCATGCGTTTAGACGTCTCCAGGAATAGCCCGTCTGAAAGCTTCATGATGTTGGCTTTGTGGATCGTTGTCACCTGAAAGAAATTATTTATAAATAAATAAATATTGGACAACATCACATACATTTATCTGACCCCTAAGTAACTAGCGTAAGCACTTGTGTTATGGGTTTTAGAAACAACGAAGGCATCACAAATATATAATGTCCTCCTAGCCGATTCGGCTACGGCGGCCAATCTTTTTTACGATCAGCCAACTACGCAGGATATATTATAGTGCTGCAGTGAGTGCGCAAGCACAGGTGCACTCCCTATTCCCTCACTCTCATAGCACGGTGGGACAGCAGTCTGACACGACCGAAGAGATCAGGCGCAGGACCAACGGCTTAACGTGCCTTCCGAAGCACGCACATACACAAATATATAATAATAATAATAAAGCCTTTATTTCCAAACATTTTACATAGTTTTTGCTTTAATGATTAACACATTAATTTAGTAGGTCTCTTTGCTCGGTGCGCCTTTCGGCAAAGGCACTCTTAACCAGAGAGGGCCCAAGGTCAGCTTCAATTCATCCTCCCATCTTCTCGGTCACCTTTTAGAATTGGGCGACAAATGCCGTCAACTGCGCTTGTCCGTACCGTTAGTGCGTAAGTCATCACTGCGTAATACAACTCCAAAAGGTCGTATCCTAATAGTCAAATACTTGGGCATCACTGTAGACACAGTACCTTCTTCCTATTGTTCCGGCGCGCGAACTCAAAGGCGAAGCGCGCGACTCTCTCCGAGTTGCTGGCCGTCACCACCTTCATGGACTCGATGACGCCATGCACCGACTCGTGTTCCAACATGGCGTATTCGCCCTCCGTGTTTTGTCTAGAACAAACAAAATCATGATTATAGAATAGTTAAATCTAATAATTAAATTTGTGGTAGCATTCACTGCTCCAACATATCATTATAATTGTAAGTTGTCATTATGAGAAGTTGGCATTTTGCGAAGTTGGCATTTCAAGAATTTGGCAGTATGAAAAGTTGGCTTTTTGCGAGCGGTTGGCATTTTGCGAAGTTGGCATTCTGAGCATAAAAGCTTTTTATGCTATATAAGTTGGCAGACAGGCATACAGTCCACTTGATGGTAAGCGGCCACTGTGGTCTATGCTATTGAGGGATTCTTGGCCAGGAATAGTGGCTCAAATAATGTGCTGCCATGAAGGCGCATCTGACCTTCGAGCCGTTGATTTCAAGTGTGGGGTTAGTTAGTAGCTACCCAATCGGACTCCGAAAAATTCCTATCCTATCAGATGCGGTAAAAATATGATGTTACATGATATTGACGACATCGTTGATACCTGATATGACCACAACGATGTTACCTAATAATTCCAACGTCGACGCAACCTAATAATGCCAACGTCGATGTTACCTCAAAATGCCAACGTCGATGTAACCTAATAATGATAACATCGATGTTACCTAATAATGCCAATGTCGTTTTTACCTGATAATGTGGATATCGATGTCCTTGTGGCGCGTCTCGACGCCGGGGAAGGACTTGCAGTGCATGACGTAAGCGTACATGTCGAGCTCGTTACGAAGGGCCACGTTACGTGACGTCACGTACGTCGCTTCGCTCTTCGTTTCGATGTTGCCCTGGAAACATGGAATTATTCAGTTAATCTAGTGACATTACTTAGAAAGTGTAAGTTTACAAACAAATAAGGTAATTCGACACAATTATTTGTATTCATTTAATAAATGACCACGAAATTTAAAAAAAAAACGGAGTGCAGTAACTAAATTTACCACACATTTGTTATTTTTATAAATTGCCATAAAATGTTGTCGAAGGCAGAGTGCTAGTGCAATATACTAAAGTGAAAAAATTAAACAAATGTACAGTCAACAGCACATCACGGTTAACACTTGCAGTTCGATAATAATAGCATTTATGCCCCCAACATAAGAGTGGTACAAAGTCCAAATTGTTACGTCTGACGTGCTTTTGACTGTACACTGCCATAATCAAGGCCATACATCAAGCTTTACAAATCTGTCAAATTCCAACAACCAAATTTCAATTGAGACTTTTTGACATACTTGTAAGGGTTGATCTGTACTGTGATAGTTCTTACCTTAAGACCAACACCGTTCCTCTTAATTGTTGTAATGGCATAGTGTACATCCTCCTCGTTGTCTACGTCTGGGTTGATGTCAATCAATTCAAAGTCCACTGGGGCACCGATGTACCTGAAAGTAATATAAATATTGTTAGCCTACTATCAACATTTACTGCAACAGCATCACCGATTGACAACAAATCTATAATAATATTATAAAGAGAAAAGATTTGATTGTTTGTTTCTATTGAATAGGCTCGGTAACTACTGAACCGATTTAGAAAATTCTTCCACTATTGGAAAGCTACACTATCCCCGGTTGACATAGGGTACTTTTGATCCCAAAAATGTAGGGGGAAGAAGGGGATAATTGACAAAAGAAATTACGCACAGGTAAAACCACGAAGGCGACTGTTAGTTTTATTATCATCTTACCTTACATCACATTATCAAAATCCATTACTTGTTGATAAAAATGACATAAAACCAGATTGACAATGATTCAAACAATTTTTAAAATAATAATATTCATGCAGGCTTCAACGATGCACTTCATTGAATGAATTGTCAATTACCTAATCAATTTTGCAGTGTGCTGTGTGACTACTCTAATATGTGGCTTAGCTGTTTGTTACTACAAGAGCTATTGTATAACAGAAAAGTAATGAAAAGCACACCTTACGCCTATGCGAATGTAGTGAAATTGCCAAGCCACATATTTTGACTAAGGTGTAAAGTTTGTGGAGTTAGGCCTTGTAGAGTTAGGGCATGTATAGTTAGAAGCTTGGCTCTACATGAGATCTGTTAACTTTTTGACAGTGCGAGTCATATGGTCTTGTCTTGGCAACATTTTACATGAAAGTATTTTTGGTGGGATTATTTAGTGTTAATAGTGTTACATTATTTTATTTTATTTGTCACCTATATGTTTATCAAAACTACGTATGACTGACAAATAAATGATTTGATTTAAATGATTTGGAAATTTCTCCTTCAGGACAGAATAGACTGTTAGAATTTGACTGATCTTTAAATCATAAAGATAAAGACGATTTTATGAGCTGTCTCAGTTTCATATCAATACAAAACAATACATGCTTAAAAGATGATAGAGGATAAGATATCATTTGTCTACACTTAGTTAATTAATACAACCTTGAGGACAAGTTTCCTGATGTATCAACGCTTGAAAGGAAAAATTTACTACCCTGCATTTTTGGCCAAATTGAAACATAACTTTTGAAAAAATAGCTTAGTAGCAAATTAGCTAAATGTGGCTAAGTCCATTTTTCCTTTCAAGGATCGATATGGTTCTAGAACTGTGTTACCTAAATATTTAACAATATTTATTAGATGTGGAACAGCTGTTTATTAATAAATTTGGCTGACATTTGAATATTTATGTATTAGAAAATATATTATGTATTTAGTCACGTGTTTACAATAATATCGACGCAGAAATACGTCGTAATTGCAAGTAAGTTAGCTGATATCGCAATTTAACGTAGGTTTTGGAAATAGGTTATGCTTACTTGAAAATGTCCCTGACGTATCCCATGCACTCCGGACCGATGCCCCCACCAGGGAGCATGGTGACTGCGTGTCTTCCACCATACTGAGCCACTGGGATCAGCTTCTGTTTCCTGATAACTGGGGTTTTGTGTTGAACATCGAAATCTGACAATGTAGCAGGAGCTGCGGCCGCGGCGCTCGAATATCCAGCCCGCAACTCAGGCAGGACCTTCAATTTGTTGAATAACCTTACTGCCATCCTGATTTTCTTTCACAAGGCCGCGAAATCCTCTTATTTTCAGGTGACAGTTGTTAAATAATCACAGGAAGAGGAAGACGGGAAATCGTTTTCCCAATTTTTCCTCACCAGGTGGCGCTGTTCTGTCAAAGTTTTGAATAGATGGCGCTAGTGGCGCCCAATGGAAATGTAAAGCTGATAAACATGAAAACGTCAAACTTACAAACTTTTTTAAAATTTAAATCAAGTTACTTATAAATAAATCAATTAATCAATATCTTATCAATTATTATGTTTTATTGTTTCTGAAAACATTATATTTGAATGAATTTGTTACATTTTACATAAAGTTTTTATGTTACTTATTTTTCATTATGGTAACATCGGAAGGTGAACTCTTTTTTAATGTGACGTGTCTGTGTGCTTTGTCCTTTTCAGCGCAGAGTTCTTGAGTGCGAGCGGCTGGGGAGCGGGCGTCCATTTTGCTTCGCCATATTGAATTTGGTCGGACATCTTTGGACGCCATGTTTAGTCGGACATATTTTATAAACATTTTCGCGTAAATTTCAAATATTTTTGAGCCTAAATAGCAAACTTTTTTTCACTGAAAACTGTGGCATTGATTGCGTTTATAATTGGGCGGAAAAATTCTGTGCCTGCGCAGCAGTCCATATCAGTCTTCAGGGGGCCGTGCAGCTTTTGTTACAAGATAAATAGAGGTAAATTATTTCCACAAAACATTGTACTTTTTGACATATCATAACAAGTGTTTTCTATTTTCTGTGAAATTACGCCTTATATGGCGTTCTTCTAGCAATTTATATGAAGGTCATAAAGTCTCCTTTTTATCTGTACGCAGTTTGGCGTGGCCGTCTTTATATTTATCACAAAATTGTATTACGTTCAACCCGGCCGGTTGCATTCCAAGCACCTGCTTTAGAAATATCATGATTTTATTGTCTTAATCAGCTTTTAAATTGTAGTTTTGCACCTTATTATCACTGTGAAGGAACAAAGAACGCATTAATGTTACTTTTACGTCAGTTGAAACTCGATATCGCGTATGTTAATTATGTATTATTGTCGTCCTACAGATTACTTGAACTGAGTGGTCATTGCTGTTAATATATTTATTTACATTATATACTGTCCGGAGAACGTGTTTTTCTCGTACTTTAACGCATTCTTTAACTACCTCTTTAGAAAACATCTAAATAAGTATAAAAATTTTATTTACAACGCCTTTGGTAAATGAATGAGTGTAGATAATTTGTCTTTTTTTTTTTAATTGACAGGCAAAGGAATACCTATTATACGACTTGATAGCCAGTCAAGGTCAAAAAATATAAACATGCAATGCCCTTTATCTTGACTAAGTGCCTATCATTATTTATTTTAATCTATTGTTAATCATTTATAATTAAATTTAACTTAATGTTGGTATATCAAAAAGTGCATAAGTTGAAACAGTAAAATATCAATACAGCACTGAGTAGTCTTAACTAGAGTTGCCCAACTATCGATAGTTTCGCTATCGATAGTTGACCTTGAAAAATAGTAACAATATCGATAGTGCTATCGATACTATCGATAGCCCAATCCAGGCAATACTATCGCGGGTAAGCAATACTATCGATAGTATTGTTGATCGATAGTTAAAAAACTATCGATACTATCGATAGTATTGCATGGATTTGGGCTATCGATAGTATCGATAGACTATCGATACTATTGATATGACGTCAACTATCGATAGACTATCGATAGTTTAGCAATAGTGGACTATCGATGGGCAACTCTAGTCTTAACAAAGTAGGTTAAAAATTGACTTGACTTTTACTTTTAGACAGTAAAACCCTAATGAGACATAATAATATGCTTACAATTTTTTGCCATGGCAATGGCATTTTTGCCCAAAATTGTAATTTGTAAAGTAATATTTATATTTTGTATGTTTATAAATTATGACTCAACTTTTTTCTAGGGTTAACTATTTTACATAATTAGCTTATTAGAGTCAATTACCTAAATACCTACTTACATTAGATAACTGTAACTGGGGATTTATTACAAAAACTAAATGATATTCCTTTTTGTTTTATGAGTTAGTTACTGAACACATTAATATGTTATATTATATTATTATTATATGTACTTTTTTATCTAGACATTATCCACACTGCTCCGTCCAGCCCCAAACTAAACATATAGACCGACAAACTTATCTGTTCCAGTGGCCAAAATTGGAACTACGTGAAATGCTATGCAAAAACGATATTTTTGCATAGCATTTCACGTAGTTCACGCCACCGGAACAGATAAGCTTGTCGCAATATAGCTTGTAGTATGGGGGACAGACAAGGAATAAACATTACTTTTTTTGTGAACTTGCATATTATACATTGAAACACCCAGAGAATACAAAGTTCATGCACACAAAATTAAATGTTTATTTATACCATGCAGGAATAGAACCTGCAACCTCTTATGCAAGATGTTTTCCAGGACCTGTACCTTTAACTATACTTATTGACTCAAAATAAAAATGCCTTCAATGGTGACGTTCAGTCACGTAATAAAATATTCCTGGACACTATCCACACACCGCAATCTGGTCCCAAACCATGGGGTCCCATCAGGAAGAAAAGAAATTTAGTTCAAAAATATATCAATAGATGGCGCGACCTGTATCGATTTTACAATTGATGTTTTCAACTTTTTAAAATATGATATATTTATTGACTATTTGTGTTCTAAAATACAAATATAGTCTCCAGAAAACTAACAAATGTGTTTTAAATTATAATATAGAAAGATTTCCTAATTTACAAAAATGATACGTTTGCTGTGAAGAATTATTTCGAAAGCAAGCACTAGGGTGCGCTGACACACTTATTGTTCTCGCGTCCTCAAGATGCTAGATGGCGCTTTTTATGAAAATCCATTCAATAGTAATTATTTTTTGCAAATTCTACCAAACGTTTTTGGTTGTGTTGGGGTTGGGTAATGAATGTGGAAAAAATAGTAATTAACAATTGGACAAAAAATACGTTAATGGAACAACGAACGTACTCAACACAAATATAATTATGTACTTAATTATAATACAATCAACAATTGATGTTGATTGCATTATATAAATAATCACATCACATTTTGTGGGTGGGATTCGAAATCACAATCGGGCCCATCAAAATGAACTGAAAAAAGTGTTTTCATAAAATTATTTTTGCTGGCTGGCGATACCATTATTCATGCAGTTTGATCTGTTATTTAAACATATTATACAAAAATATTTTGCAGACACTTCGATCGCTTAATATACTAATTTATATTATGTAGAACTTCTAGAATAAAATATCGTGTACTTCTTTTAACTATTTAATTTTATTTAACGAATAAAAAAATTAAAAAATACCGAAAAATGATCAAAACACCGCTTACCGGACCCAAGGCGGGAATCGAACCCACGAGACGAGCGGCTTTAGTGTACTCGTACACATCCATGCAAGAGGATTTGCGAGTTTGCGACGTTGTTGCTGTCTCGTTTTGTTCTCTTGCGTTTCGAGGTATATTAAAAAGAGATCGCGCTTGTTCCAAAGTGCTGTCTGTATTAAAACGGATAAACGGACGCAAGGTCATTGAGGTCTTCTAGTTTTAAACACTTTTTTCACAATTCGAATATCAAAACGAGTGCCAAATTAAAAACTCATAAAATTGTATGGTCTGTGAGTGAAATGAATTACCTACCTAGGGTGGAGGCACCAAATATCGGCCCCCTCAACTTTTTTTGACCTTTCAAGGCTTATAATTTTAACATTAATAACTTTTGCTTTCTTTCAACTACTTTTTTAGGTAAAGGGATAATGAAACTCCATTATTACATTCGCAAAATAACGAATTCTTTGTTAGATTTGAATATATAGATGTTTGTTTCCAAACTTGCCGATTTTCCCTAATATCGGCCTCTAGCACCCAAATATCCGCCGCTTATAACCCTAATATCGGCATACCTTTTCAAAGGGAAAAATTTTGTTTAAAACGTACAAAAGCAAAAAATTATAACGCTTATTTACTTTCAAACCATATTTTATTTAACTCTTTTATAAATTAGTCATTTATTTATCAAAAATATAAAAATAATTAACGATTTTATTCTTTAAATATATTTACTATGCCAGCACTTGAACACAAAGTAGCCTGATGTTACACAACTATGCGGTCTACGATCAAGCGCGCTTGCTTAGGAAAGGCCTGTAAATTCTGGCCTTGAAGAGCACCAAGATAATTATAATGATCAGGAAAGACAGACCCAGGTAAAGAGAGACTTGCGCAGTCCGTATCAAAAAAGATGAAGCAAATCATTCAATTCGTAAGCGCAGCATTTGCTCAGTATGAGGATTGGTTGGAGTCTCTGACCGAGTCAAGTCGTTCCGTGATGGAACGGAGCTGGTAGAACCGAATCGTACAGCTGAGGAGCACATTCACCAAAGTGGAGCCTGTAAAAGACGGAGAGCCAAGCAATCTTTCTACGATGATCGAGGCTTTGCAAGTTCTCGACTAAAGCATCACCGCCGAAAAGCCTCTTTGCATGCCGCTCAATAGAGTCCAAGGCAGCCAGCTGGCATCGAACAGAATTATCCCAAAGATGGTAGCAATACTCCATGCAGAAACGGAGTTGAGCTCTGTAAAGATTAAGAAGCTGTTTCGCAATCAAGTAGCGTATGATTCTGGAAAGGATGCCTATCTTTTTAGAAGCAGTTACTGCTACGGACTCTATATAGCTTCCAAAATTAAGGTTGGAAGATAATTCCATATCTAAGAGCTGAAGAAGCTGAATCAGATAGAAGAACGGATACGCCACGAAAAGTGGTAGCCAGCCCAAAACCACTCTTTTTGTGGAAAAAATACAAGCCTGCGTTTTGGTGTGGTTGAGTCTGAGACAATTTTAAGGATCTGATTCAATTTGGCAACCATGTTAGATCCTGAAGCCTCAGTTTCACCTCTACTTGCACGTGTATTAGACAAGTACCCCTCGACTATCGTGCTACCATCGGCATACCCCAGAATCCCGGAAGTAGCTAACAATAATTGATGTAAAAAGAAATGCCAAAAGCACAGATCACTGAGGGACGCCAGCATTTATTTCAATGTGAGTCGGAGGTCCAGTCAGAAAATCCATGATTCAGGTACAAACTGCAGAGGGGATCCCATAGGAGAGAAATTTACCAAAAACATTACCTATAATAGGTAAAGTTACCTTCAGACAGTGATGGCAATATATTTCTAATAGGTACACATTTTAAGTAAAACCATTCGGGGCATATGTCACATCAAATATTTTTGTCTTCTTCTTCTTCGACATCATTCATCAACTCTTTCTCATAGCTGGCGCACAAAGAATATGAGGTGGCCGACATTAGGATTTCTAATTACAATGGACAAATCTTTATATCGACCACTCGGCCGATATTGAGATTTGTCGATAATACTGATCCCTAATCTCGGCCACGCGATTATTTTATAAAAAAATAAACAAATTTTTAAATATACTACCTAAATGTTACCTTGACTCTTTATCTTTAAGAAGAAATAAAATAAAATAACTTGGGTATGTTTATTTCAATTTAAATACTTCCCAACGCAATGCGTTGATCCAGGAATTTGACTTGAAAATGCCGCCAAACGAAGCATTTCCGTACCTCCCGCACTCTTTTGCCTATCATTCGTTCAAATTTTGAGATATTCATAAAAAACTACGGGAGGTTAAGCGTAAGGGTATACAGCTGCTATTTGCATAAAAACAATTATGATTTTAGGACATTTTTTTTAAGTTATGGCGCATTTTCTCTAGACGGCCGATATTAGGAGGGGGCCGATATAAGGAGCCTCCACCCTATTATAATAATTTTGATTAATTTTACTCAAAAGTACTGTACTAACCTCACAAGTATTCCGTACAGAAATAAGAATGGTTGGTAGCTGTCTACCTCTCCTTTCTGTATACATGTGTGATTTATTGGCATTTCAGCTCCATCAGTTTAGCTACGTCAGTATGGTCACAGTTTAACAAAGCATAGGGTTTTTGTAATACTGTGGTATGGTCTAGTAGTTTAAGTGACAGGTTGTTATCTTAACATTCTAGGTTCGATTACCGGTTTCATTAAAAAAATGTATTTTTTTATGATTATGATGACAACGCAAAGATTACAGAACAAGGTGCAAAGTTTTAGGGCTTAATAAAAATATATGTTTAATTAGGTATATGTTATGGGATTATTGTGATGCAGAATTCTTTCAAGGTTAATAAATTAATCGTTTAAATATTAATAAAAGCTGAATGGCTCCGAGATCAACGCTGACTGCGTGGAACACGAATAAACCGGCCATAATAATTGTACGTTCAAATCTGACCAACCAGTACTTTTTGTTTTTGTTTTTTATACTTGTGTATTTATATTACTTCTTTTTATTGTAAACAATATGTAACTACTTTAATAAGTTATCTACACAAAAATAATAAAGTGTTGATTGTTTGTTTCTATTAAATAGGCTCCGAAACTAAGGGACCGTTTTAAGAAAATCTTTTGCCATAAGAACCCGACATTATCCCTGATGACCATGGCTACTTTTTACCGCAGGAAAATGCTTGAATACTACGGGAAAGCGGATATTAGAACAAGGGGTAGGTAGATAGGATACTTTCGATTTCGTACTTATCTTTTCACTTAACTTTTACTATTGATTGGCTTAATCACCACGCTTGCCAAATGCGGATTGGTGATCACAAACCCAAGCTGTGTCCGAAAAAACCGACACAAAGTTAGCTCGACCCGGGAATTGAACCCAGGACCCCGTGATCTTGGCCCGGTACTTAAACCACTAGACCATCGAGGCGTCGGAAGGTCGTTTAATAATAGAGTTGTCATAATATTATATTAAATCAGCTTTGGGTACAAACTGCCTCCGTGGTCGCGGGTTCGAGTCCCGCCTGATACCAGGACAAATTGATTTTTTTCTAATATATTAATATTTATATTTTATGGCCATTAAGCAGGCAAAATGCTTAAAATGATTCCTCCTATGTTTTTTTTTCATATTTATAATATTTGCATATTAATATTTAACTGAATTAAAAGAAAATAAATTTTTTCAAGACATTGTGGTTTATTATTTATTTATTGCCAATTTTAAAAGCCGCCAACAGATTTTTTCATAAGAAAACCTGACAAAAAGTTTTAACATAAGTTTTTTGACCGTCTAGTTGGTAGGGTTTTTTCAGAGTTCGACTGGCTAGCTACCACCCCCGCAGGTGAAATCCGCCGCCATAACAGCTCTGGCTGTGTTCCGGCAATATTAAACCGGCAACTTAAGTAATATAAAAAAAGGATAACTAAAAAAAATCTAATCAACAATCGCTATTGATTTACGCGCACGCGGCACGTTGCGTTGCGAAGGAATATCACACACATTTTGGCGCGCGAAGGCACATAAATAACGTAATACTAATAAGGTACTCTGTGAACGTAATGTCGGGCAACGCACCGGTGTAGGTACCTACTTCATGCATTTTCACCGCGCGTTATACACTAGCGCCATCTATTGACAGTTTATCTAAAACCACAGACGCTTGCCATTTATGCTAGATTGCAATGTCTGTAAATGAAAGTGACATCTCGTAGATACTAGTGGTACTAGTATAACCCGAATAACCCGAAGAATAACGCGAGTTAGGGAGGTCACATTTCTTTGTATGGGATGGGGCATCTGTACTAGTATTATATTATCTGTGCCCAAACTAAGCATTAGCTTGTGCTATGGTTGCCAGACAACGGATAAACATTAGAATACTTTTTTTTGTAAATACATACATATTATACATAGAAACACCCAGACCGATACAAACAGACATGTTCATGCACACAAATGTTTGTACCGTGCAGGGATCGAACCCGCGACCTCTGGTGTAATAGCCGACTTCTTGACCATTACACCAAATGGCTCGTCAATTTTCATCATGTAAGGTCACGAAGAGAGGTTTTTTTAAAGCCACACCGACCGCAGCACACTTTAATCACCGTTCAGTTTTCGTTGCATCATTTAGAACCATTTTATATCCTTCCATGTCGTTTGAGCTCATTACCAGTTTAGATAATGTCCTGTAATGTTTCTAACCATGATAGGTACCGCCCCCGGCAAACTAGGTGGGAGTTGCGGAGAACACTAATTTTGACACGCCTGCGCGCTATTGGTCAGAAGCATACCTCTGACCTAGGGTTGCCATCTCTAAAATTTGGAAAACAGGACAAGACGCGTGAAAACCCCGGATTTTAGAGTCCGAAAGCCGGACATGTCAACAAGATCTTTTAAACATATTCAATGTAATAAAAAACATCGTAGTGTGCGAGCATAGTGCGTGTCTCGCGGGCGGCCTAAAATTTTTTTTATTTATTTATTTTTTAAAACTCGGTCTACAAATGAAACCTTCCCCGGATGCCCTCTAAACTAGGACAAATCCGGGGAAACCTGGACGGAAGGCAACCCTACTCTGACCAATAGCGCGCGCGGGCGTTCGGGATATTCGCGCGCGCTATAGGTCACAGATTATAGATTAGAGTGCCTTCTAAAAAAACATGTTATTTGTCCAGGCTCGGTCCAGGATGATGAACCAGGAGATAATGTCGGAGGTGGTGATCGGCACGCACGGGTCGATGGTGGACATGGACGACGATGAGCAGGTCGGGGTCAAGGTATGTTGCACTAACACGGTGGATGATGCTTTGTAGTCATAGTAGAAAGAGTGGACAGTATAATATTGACTTTTCATTAACTTATCTGTTCCGGTGTCCAAAATTGGAACTACGTGAAATGCAATGTAAAAACGATATTTAATGACAGCACTAAATCGACAGTAGCGATGCCGCCACCGAAACAGATAAGGTCTATACGCGTCAACTTAATTGGCTTGTCTGAACATCGTGCGAGAACCTGCGCAGAACACAAATGTAGGTGTCAGAGCATCTGCGCAAACGACGCGATCAGCTTACTTCAGACAAGCCAATTAAATTGACGCGGACTATACGATATCTTCATACAAACGTACCGTGCGCGGCTTGTAGGTATGCTTGCGCCGTAGTACAGGTACCGGCAAACTGCTTGAATATCGGGTGGTGGTTGCGCAGAACACGAATTTTGACACGCCTGCGCGCTATTAGTCAGAAGCATGCCTCTGACCAATAGCGCGCGCGGGCGTTCGGGAGATTCGCGCGAACTATTTGTCACGCGCAATTGTACATGCGCGAACTTTCCCCTTCTCCGTCGATCGATGTTCAACAAGTTTGCCGATATTAATATCATCTATACGTCGCCGCACGCATACTCAAACAAAATGTCGACCCGTTTCTCAGTGTGCCAGTCGAGGCTGACACCACACAAGGAGACCGCGTTATGGTTATTCGGCACTGAATTAAAATTTAGCTAAAAGTGACAACCCTGATACCGGCAAAAATAATAGGCAATTATATTGTAGTTTGGGCCGGAGATAGACTACTGTCTACTCTTTCTACTATGTCGTAGTGCTTACTAACATTACCTGCTTGAAAGTAGTGTGGGGCCTTTAGTGTATGTATTAACTTTAAGTTTACTATTCCTGATGTTGAATTGACTAGAACATTACAGCGGTCGGCAACCTGCGACGCGGCTCTGAGGATGTGAAGACGCGACCCTTTAGTTCCATAAATTAATAATAAAAATAATTTGAGTACATAACAAAAAAAAGTATGAAATTCGTTCTGAATCACCCGTTAATAAAAATAAATAATTCCGTCATTAAAAACTTGAGTTTAAACAAATAATTTTGATTTGAAGTCAGCTACAAATGAGAACATAGTCAAAATAGAAGTGAATGAAATAAGTACACGTTATTCAACATAACTCAAAAACTACTGTCTGATTTCGTTCTTAGGCTGGTTTTAGTCTCACGCTGACGGCACGCGTACCGTCAGCGCTGATGGCCGAGATCTATGAACTTGTAGGAGCGTTTTTGAATGACGCGTAGCTATCAGCGCTTTCTGCGGTGTCTCTGGTTGTCAGGGTCTGTCCTAGCTCAGAGACGCTGCCGACGGCGATGCAGGAGCGCGGGGGGGTTTAGTGGGTATTCTCCGTGCACCAGTCTTTATAAAGACTGGGGCATGGATTGCACGAGTCCCACACACGGCTCGCCTACCCCAGACGAGTTATGGTGCCTAAAAGCATTCCCCTCCACAAAAAAAAAAAAAAAAAAAAAAAAAAAAAAAAAAAAAAAAAAAGCTATCAGCGCTGACCGCCGTGCGCGCTGACAGCTCCGCGGCCGTACGCGCCGCGCGTCGGCGCCGCGTAGCTGTCAGCGCTGACGACCGCGCGAGCGCCTCTGGTTTCAGGGAGCGTTTTAGTGTCGCGCGTAGCGAACGTCGTCAGCGCGTACAGTCATGGCGAATCGCGAAGTGGATACAGGTCGAGTTATCGATGAGGTACGCTTGAGGAAGATATTGTGGTATGCATCCGATACCTTTGCCAGTAATTCGTCAAAAGTTCTAGTTGACATTCGAAAGTAATTAAAGAATTTACTTTTGTCAGCCCTCAAAGTGCAATATAACAAGACAAATTCTCCTGCAACGGCTCTCTGGTCAATCAATGGATGAACATGGAGTCTTTGTCTAGATAGATAGTACAAAGTAGTTATAATAAATACACTTCGCATTTTTGTCGTCGTCTGTACAGTAAGTCAGCACGAGACTAAAACGAGCCACGCTGAGCGTCAGCGCTGACAAACTACGCGCTGAGCTGTGAGCGCTGACGGTGCGCGTGAGACTAAAACCAGCCTTAAATGGGACCACATCATAAAAACCAGCTTTCAAACTTAAAAGAATATTAATCATAATCAAAAAGAAATTAGGTAGTGTTTTTTTTTTAGTTTTTTAAAAAAGCTTATCTTTTGTCAATAACTCTTCATCCTAAAGTTTGCCGACCCCTGGTCTAGTAGTTCTAGGGTCGGGCCGTGATCTTCGGTCCTTGGTTCAATTCGAGTCTTGGGGCTTTTTCTAATAAGAACGAAGATTTGAACAAACGTTTTCCGCTTCTTGACATATTTGGCTCCACTCATCGATTTCGGAGGATGCTGCTAGATGTCCTCAGGGACGCTTGGTTATTTAAGTTTCATTGTTTTTTAATTTTAATTGTAATTTTCATTTGTTTTTGGTTTTGTTTGTTTTTGTCTGTATGGTTTTGTGAAATAGTGTCTGTTTGTAATTTTTAGTTCTGTCGTGTAAACGCGTCTAGGATTGCAATTATATCTCCATCTGTCAAAAATTGTTCGTAAATGTGTGCTAATTGTAATCTGTTGTGTTTACCTGTTCAATAAATAAAAATAAAAATTAGACGTTTTGTGTCGGACGGCTGCGGTACGGTACCTACCGTCCGACACAAAACGTCTAATTTGAAAAAGCCCTTACGATATAAGTTTTATGATTACAGTACGAAGAAATCGAAGCTGATCAATACGAAGAGTCATATATCATCACCGATGATCAGTACGAAGAAGTGGAAGAACAGGTCATTGGTATGCAGCATCTTGAAGAAGGTAAGATTCATCATCATCATCATCAGCAGCCTGTCACAGTCCACTGCTGGACACACTCCCCTATACTGGCATGGCTTGACACAACTATACTCACCGGCAATGAAACTTGGCAACTGAGCTTTTTTCATACAAACATGGTCACTTTAGCGTCTCATAGATAGAAAACTATTTGCAGCTGTGCAATGATTATTATACTACGATGTATGGAGCGTTTCATACTACGATGTATGGAGCGTTGAGTTCGGTTTTTTGTTTTTCCTTTTTGAGAAAATTGAGCGGTTTTTGTCAATTTTTGAAACTGTGATTAAAAAATTGGGCGTTTGGCCTCTTCATTGATGTAATAATCATTGCACAGCTGCAAATAGAGACGCTAAAGTGACCATGTTTGTATGAAAAAAGCCCAGTTGCCAAGTTTCATTGCCGGTGAGTGTATATAATATGAACTGGTCTTATATCTGAATCATCATTATCTAAAAGATGATGTATTGATATATTTATTGTAAAACTTTGGCGATTTAAAAGAGTAACTAGCGAGTTTCTTGCCGGTTCTTCTCGTTAGATAACAACATTCCGAATCCGGTGGTAGAGTCACTATGTTACCTTTATAATTGATTCATAAGTGCATTACTAAGGTCTACATAAATAATAGTTATTTATGTGACTGCTGCATAATGAGGGTCATTAAAATACGAATGTGGTTTTATGAAACGAACGAAGTGAGTTTCATAAAAGAATCACATGAGTATTTTAATGACTAATTATGTACAGTCACATACATAACTTTATCTTCATTCATACGATAATATGTCTATTTTATAGTCAGGATCGATGAGTAAATTAGTACAAAATCATGTCATAATTTGTAGGTCAATTTGAATAAATGACGTTTGTAGTTTTTAAAATCCATAAACAATCTAGACTCGAGTTGATTTCGATTCTCAAATCGATTGTTATAATTTCAGCATCGAATTAAATGTATAGGAATGGAACATAAAATTACTAATCGACTAATTCGATAATCGAAAAAACCTATTAATTTTTACTTTTAAAGAAGACGTTCGAAATTTGAACGTAATTAAAGTGTCGGTTACCGACGCTAAAATGTAAACATTTCAATGCAGCCACAGATACTTATATCTAAATGTAGGGCGTTTGCTCATCGCTCCTGAATATAAAATCGATATATTATGGTATGGATGTAGATAAAGAATATTTTGATTTGAATTGATGTACTCTGGTGGACATAGGCCTCTCCAAAAATAAACAAAGTACCTTGTATTTTTGGAGCGATGAAGTGGATTCTAGTAACGATATTGGGGTGGATCATTACTAAGTCATCGGTCCACCTTGGGGGTCTACCACAGTTGAGTAGTCTATTTTTATATGAACATAAATAACACGACTTTCTTGCATTATATTTTTGAGCATGCGAAACCTTTCTATGAGGGTTATGTTTACTATTATTATTCATAGAAGTTATTGATTTCTTATTAACTTTATTTTTTTGGTTTATTTAAGTATGTCTTTCTGTTTTCTGTGACCTGTTCTTATTTCTTTTAACCTTCCTTTTTGCAATTTAATTATCATCCTATGTTTAATGCTTGATTTTGCTTGCTTGACATTGTATGCTTTGCTCGCTTGCACCATATTTCGGCACTTGGCTAGCACAAGTTACACCGTAAACATTATTACGAAAACTAAAACAATTGTATAGGAATTAACCAACCACAAAAACCCGAGATCCCTTTTTTTTCGGAGGAGAATGCGCTAATGCACCATAACCGCAGGCTAGCTAGACCTGCGGCCGTGTGTGGGACTCGAGACTGAAGCGTCCACTACCCCCTAAACTCCTCCGGTTCCCCTTCACACCCGATTGGGACGACCGGTGCCAGTTTCTCTCTCTCTCTCTCTCTCTAAGAAGGGCTTACATCATGCAGGACATCATTAATCATCATTGCATAAGACACTAGACACACAGAGCTAACTTAAACAATTTAATTTGTAACTTTATTTACAAATAATGTTTTATTTGGACTCTGTGTCGGTTACATTACATCATAAGTTGGCTAGGCTAAAACCTTTTTTAGTGGTACGCAAATGGATAAAACGCGCTCGTGACGTCTGTCGTCTAAAATCAGCGAAACCTTTATCGTTGGATCCTTTACAAGCATTAGAAATGATTCACATGTATTTTTAAACATAAAATAAACATAATAATGTACTTACTTACTCCTGTGGCTCAGCGACCCAAAGTGTGTCTTGGGTCCAAGGGCGTCGCCAAGGGGGGGCAGGGGGGGCAGTTGCCCCCCCTAGAGATCAAACGTAGCTAGCCGCAAAGCGGTAACGCTTCATGCCCTCGGCGTTCATATTTTTTCTCCTAAATAATATTGGCCCATTGCCCCCCCCCTTAATCATAAGCTGGCGACGCTCTTGCTTGGGTCGCTGAGCCGATTCGCTAGTCGCCTTCAACATACGCACATTAAAGCGAGCTAGATCAATTTTACCTACAAGCATGGCTCACCTGCATTTATTTATTTATTAACGTGTACTTGTCAACTTACAGTTTCCCAAATCATCAACATTGTATTAATTCATACATGCTGATAAACATACAGTCAAACATTTTTTATTCATATCATCATCATCATCATCCCCGCACGGTACAAACATTTGTGTGCATGAACATGTCTGTTTGTATCGGTGGGTGTTTCTATGTATAATATGTATGTATTTACAAAAAAAAAGTACCTATATAAGTAATGTTTATCCGTTGTCTGGCATCCATAGCACAAGCTAACGCTTAGTTTGGGGCTAGAGATATTTATTTATTTATTTATCTTTCTAATAGCTAAACAATTCAAAAAGCAAAATACAAGCAAGATTACAAAACATTGGTCAAATCAAGATTATTTTAGTTTAAAATTGGTAAAAAATATAAAAAACTGGTCACTGAAAACAGCGTTATGTCGGCGTTGCTGACAGATTTCAAAATTTCAGTGGGGAGCGAAGAGGTGATTCTCCCCGGGATATCGGGGGAAGAGGTGCTTCAGCCGGGAGTGGACAGCCAGTTTGACCCTTTGTATCCCACCCCGCCTTCTACAAGCAAGTAAGCAAACATTATTAACAGAAAATAGTCAGTCATTGCCCATGGTCCACCTTCATAGTTCACCCAGGTGTACCAAGGGCAATTATTTCTTCCCTTAGTTCACCCCAAGATAACTGGGTGTACCAGGGGCTTTTCTTTTTTCCCGTGGTTCACCCTAGTTCACCTGGCTGTACCAGGGGTAATTATTTCTTCCCGTCGTCCACCTGTGTTATGATAACAATAATATACCTACACAAACTATTTTATTCATATTGTAAATATGAAATAAAAAATAAACATGTCAGTCATAATAAACTTATTATTTTCCTAGTATGTGATGTTCACCTATCTATTACATTGAATACATATTTATTAATCTTTCTTCTTCCTGCCCTTATCCCAGTTCAGCTGGGGTCGGGCCTCCTTGTGCGTCTGCACCAGGAAATTCTGTCCTGGGTTGTCGTTAGTGAAAGCTTCTGGGCTTTTAAGTCTTGCTCGATGATTGACCACCATGTGGCTTGTGGTCTTCCTCTACCTCACCTCTAGGTTGTGTGACGTTTAATACGGTTTTCATGGAGTAGTCGTCATCACGGCGCATTGTGTTGCCATACCATGGTATTTTAGACTGTAGGTCTTTAGTGATGTAATCCATACACAAGTTAAAGAGTAGGGGCTCAGTACTGACACCTGATGAACGCCCACTCCCACATGGAATGGTTCAGATATACCGGCGGGGTTTCTAATCTGCGTGGTAGCTCCATCATACATATCTCGTACCAAGGAGATATAATTCTCAGGTTTGTTTTGCGCACGCATTGCCTGCCACACCAGCTTTCTAGGGACTCTGTCAAAAGCTTTTTTCAGTTCAATAAACGTGAAGTAGAGGTTTTCCTTGTTTATTCGGCACAATTTCCATTAGAATGTGAACTGTTTGGATATACATTTCATTAATAGGAGTAAATAATAAATTCCGAAGAGGATATTACTTTTATCCAAAGCAAAGGAGCTACCGTCCTTCTACATAATGGATTTCAGTATTATAAAGTAAAAGATTTTAAAAATAAATCAAGTTTGTGGCGGTGCACATGTTTTAAAAAAATTAATTGCGTTAGTGCTTTTTAACTATTTTGTTATGCATTTAAAAAAAATATTAAGTAACTTACTTAATTAGAATTTTAAAGATAAAATATGTGTTTTTTTATTTTGACACTTTTGTAGGTGGACTACGGGCAATACATTCTGAAAAACTAAATATCAAAATTTTGACAGGTGAACCACGGGAAAAAAAGAAAAGCCCCTGGTACACCCAGTTATCTTGGGGTGAACTAAGGGAAGAAATAATTGCCCTTGGTACACCCGGGTGAACTATGAAGGTGGACCATGGGCAATGCCCGAAAATAGTCATTAAAAACAGGGGCTTAAAAGGGGTAAAGCGTAGATGTTCCACTCGACTAAGTCGCTTTTCTGGAGGAGTTTTTTTTATACTAGGTCAGTTGGCAGACTGACACGCAGCCCACCTGATGGTAAACGCGGCCTATTAAATTAAGAGACACTTCACCTGGAAGCGTCGCTCAAGTATAGTCAATTGAAATGAACTTCATGCAAGGGACATTTTGATTTTGACAGCCTCCGTGGAACAGTGGCTAAGCCGCTAGAGAACCTGGAGGTCGTGGGTTCGATTCCCGTCTTGGGTCTGGTTGGTGGAAGGGCTTTTTCAGAGTCCGACTGGCTAGCTACCCCCACAGGTGAAATCTGCCGTCATAACAGCTCTGGCTGTGTTTCAGGAGTATTAATGTGGGAGCCCGTACACTTGAGATCAAAGGCTCGAATATCAAATCTTCGAGCCTTTAGTTTCTAATTTTATTTACTTGTGATGAAACAAGCGCATAAAGTATATTTCTCGTTTCAGAAGAGGCCGTGGCAGGCCACGGGCTAATGCTAACAACACTACGACGAATAATATTCACCATTTGATGCCTATTGGTGAGTACAAAGACAAACGTTCAGGTTAAGTGAGTAAACTCCGCCCTTTACAGGGGTAGGAGAGTCCACACATCATCACCGCCCCCCGACGAAGGCTTACGATACTTATCATAATATTCCACGGGAACGAGGGGACTGGAGGTGCACATCATTATTTACAGGTACCGGTAAACTTGTTGAACATTGGTCGACGGAGAAGGGGAAAGTTCGCGCATGTGCACTTGCGCGTGACCAATAGCTATTGGGCAGAGGTATGCTTCTGATTCTGACCAATAGCGCGCAGGCGTGTTAAAATTCGTGTTCTGCGCAATCCGCACCCGATATTCAAGAACTTTGCCGGTACCTGTATTACACATTAACTATATTAATAATGGGCGTATTACATTGATCCCTATCACAGTCGCATGGATGTGTAGCCGTCATCTAATTGGTCTAGTTTCTCTGTCAAGATTTACTGAGGTCAAATCTTTGACAAACAAGTTAGAATGCGTTTTTTTCACTAACACCAGCGTTACCAGTTTTTTTTTTGCCAAGTCGGGACTTAGGTACTTTTTGAGTTTTAGCGGGATTCTTCCGTCAAAAGCGGGACAAAGTAAAAAAACGTATTGAGTTTTAGCGGGATTCTTCCGTCAAAAGCGGGACAAAGTAAAAAAACGTATATAATCAAAGGTTTTCAAATATTTATCTTTTCATTTGAATTAAAATTACGTTTACGTGACAATAGATAGCAAAAGAAGCCATAAAATGTAGGCGATGAATGCCGGAGGTGGAAAAATAAAACAATTAAGGAATTTCTCCAAATCGTGTTGCAATCCATCAAAAAACCAATCAGACAGTAAAAATAATAAAAAAGCATCAAAAAATATAAAAAGTATAAAAACATAAACAATATACAAAAAAGGATCGTACAGCTGACGATTCCCAACATCAATGTATTTTAATAAACTCTTAACTTTATTACGCGCCTTTCTTTCTCAGCACTCTGCACGTACGGTCGAGTTCTCCCCGAAGAGCGGGACTGAGCCTGTCCCGCGCGGGACATTATATTTTGATTTCAAAATCGGGCCGTCGTCCCGCCAAAATCGGGACGTCTGGCAACGCTGACTAACACCCACTAAACTCATTTCATTAGTGGATTTCATCCCCAAGGGGAAACTCTTTACACCTAGAAGGAAAAAACCGTTGCCTGCCTTGTAGCGATATTGACTGGCCCAAATGTATGTGATGTCCAATACTTATAATAACTTATATGTCCATTGTGGTGGTTCCAGGGGAAGTGCCAATGGGCCTGATGGAAGGCGTGGCCCCGGGCAGAGGGGCGGCCAGACGCTGGGAGCAGAAACAAGTGCAGATCAAGACCATGGAGGGAGAGTTCTCCGTCACCATGTGGGCTACGGGGGAAGATGACGGTGAGTGATCATCATCATCAGATAGGCCAAACGCTGGGAGCAGAAGCAGGTGCAGATCAAGACCATGGAGGGAGAGTTCTCCGTCACCATGTGGGCTACGGGGGAAGATGACGGTGAGTTATCATCATCATCAGATAGGCCAAACGCTGGGTGCAGAAGCAGGTGCAGATCAAGACCATGGAGGGAGAGTTCTCCGTCACCATGTGGGCCACGGGGGAAGATGACGGTGAGTGATCATCATCATCAGATAGGCCAGACGCTGGGAGCAGAAGCAGGTGCAGATCAAGACCATGGAGGGAGAGTTCTCCGTCACCATGTGGGCTACGGGGGAAGATGACGGTGAGTGATCATCATTATCATCAACCAAAAGATCTTCTTCACTTCTAGACATAAAACACGCTGTTGGATAATAAGGTTTTTTTATACTACGAGACGCGCAGCCTACCTGATGGTAAACGGTCACTGCGGCCTATTCCATCCATTGAGGGACACTTGACCAGGAAGCGTCGCTCAATGTGCTGCCAGACTGTAGGCTCATCTGATCTTCGAGTCTTTCATTGCAAGTGTACTGGCTCCCACATTAATATTGCCGGAACACAGCCAGAGCTGTTAAGTCGGCAAATGACACCAACCTGACCCAAGGCGGAATTCGAACCCATGACCTCCGCGTATGTGAAATAGAAGTGTGTCAAGCACTTCTGTGTTTCGGGGAAAGGGCACTGAAGCTAGTGAAATTAATGGGTATATGAGACCTAATAACTGTCGTCTCGGTGTAGCGGGCGCAGGGCGGTGCCAGACAGTAACTGCTTAGTTACTGTTTGGCACTGAACTGTCTAAGGGCAGACGTGGCGCTTACCAGCAGGTGTGCGATCTGCTCGGCTTGTTACACATTGCAATAAAAAAATATATTTATTATCTTGATTTCAGATGACGGGTCAAATCCTGAACCAGATCCCGATTACACAGAATATATGACTGGAAAAAAGAATATTCTAGGAAATGAAACAATGCCAGGTAAGAACAAGAGCCCAGTATCTACGGACTGAATGAAATACTGAATCGAAAAGTGAAAAGTAATTCGAATCGAGAAAGTTTGTGCCGCAGTAGCGGCGAGAAGAGAAACTAACATTTCTGATATTATTTTTTCATATTCAATGCATTAGGTAAAGTTCCAGCCTATTTAATGTCCCACTGCAGGGCAAAGGCATTCATCATTGAAATCATAGCTACAATGATGGGTACTGGCTTAATCACCACACTTGCCAAGTGCGGATTGGTGATCACAAACCCGAGTAGTGTCCGAAAAAACTGACAAAACCTTTGCTCGAACCAGGAAATGAACGCAGGACCTCGAGATCACGGCCCGGTATTTAAAACACTAGCTAGACCATCGAGGCGGTATTAAAAATTATATTTACAACAATTTATTGCTAACTAGTCTTCCGCCCGCGCGGTACATCATAATACGCGTGCGTAATTTCTTTTTTCAAAATTCCCCCCAACCCCTCACATTTTCGGGATCAAAAGTAAATACCCTATGTCACCTGGGGATGAAGTAGCTTTCCAACAGTGAAAGAATTATTTAAATCGATTCAGTACTATCGGAGCAATACAAACAAACAATCAAATCTTTTCTCTTTATAATATTAGTAAGTATAGAAAATCAAACGTAACCAAGTATCCAAGTGACCTCATTCCCTTCTATGTATTGTCGTTACATAATAAATGTTGTTTTCAGGTCTAGATTTATCAGATCCTAAGCAATTAGCTGAGTTCGCGAGGCCGGGACACAAGATTAGGCTTAAGAAACCATCGCCAGAGTCATCCGACAGAACTATTGGTGAGTATGACAAACTTGTAAGGCCCAATTTTAAATTTACATATGTCAATTGACGCCTTTTTGTCATAACATGAGTTCATTATTGTTTTTATTATTTGCACCAATTTTCAGAAAATTGCAGATAGATTCCAAGAGAAGTCATAAAATTATGTATTTTCTGTGATAAAACTGCCATTAAGATTTATTTACTTGTCGGCTTTTTATTTTTTTTTAATTTATTGGGAACAACAAACAATTACACTTAGTGAGTACATTAAATAGTATTATACAGAATACGGCTATTTAAAAGTGCAATCAACCCCGTTGTCCACGTATTGAAGTTGTATACAAAGCACATCATTGCACATCTACTCTTATGCTTATTTATTGTACTTATTACATATATTATTATTAAGTTGACATTATATTGTTATTAATTTGACATTATATTATTATTAAGTTATTATTGTACAACACAAAATGATTTAAAAAAGGCTATCATATGTAACTGTTGAGTTTCTTGCGGCACTTCTTCTCAACAGCAGGCCATTCATTCACGTCGAAGTGCTGGTAGGAAAAAAAGTTTATGACGTGCAAAAGAATTTCTTGGTAAATCAAATTGCAAAATAAATACAAAAAAAAAAAAAAGGCTTTTGTAAAAGATATTCGGAATTCCACTTTTTTTTTATAAATAATGTTGTATTTTACTTGTAAAAGCTTGTGATTTGCTTGGGGCTAGATGGCGCTGTGTGAGTAATGTCCAAGTATATTTAGTTACCTTAACTTTTTATTTATTTATTGTGTTTGTTCCAGCGTGTCCGCACAAAGGCTGCACGAAGATGTTCCGCGACAACTCGGCGATGCGGAAGCACCTGCACACGCACGGACCACGGGTCCATGTCTGCGCAGAGTGCGGTATGTTACCACTTATACCAACAATACGACGATAGTACCTCCCCTTTTTAGGTACCTGGGGATGGGCCGATCAATCTAATCTAAATCCGATCCTCCAAACAAAAAGATTTCTGTACCCAGGACAGGTATAACTAAGACTCCGCTGTCAAATAAAAAAAAAACAATAAAAAATAACTATTTTAAGGGGACTCTCTCCTATACTGCAAAATTAATTTTTTTTGCTTGTTCCTTTAGATGATTTTCTGAGTTGCATTATCTTAATATTTCTGTGATGGATGGAAAAATGGAATGGAATGAAGCACGAAAAAAGTGTCCGACCGAAGTGACATTTTAGTAAAATCTTAATTTCCGTCCATTTTACCATCTACAAGTAATAGCTGGCTCGGGTATACAATACCAACCCGAGGTCATAAGTTCGATTCCCGCCTTGGGCCTGTTTAACAGTCCGCCAATAATAATGTCAGTGTCATCATCATCATTTCGTATGGCTTCCACATGAATCCTCAAACGTCTATGTCGAGTTGCCGCAACCAGTCCACTGCCGCCGGCGTAAGGTTATGGAGCTCACGCATACCACCAGAAAAACGACGGAGAGGGCATTCCTCAACAATATGGGTCATTGTTTGGATTGGATCCCCACAGTCACAGTCCGGCCCATCTCGGAGACCCCATTTGTGGAGGTGGTAGTTACATTTCCCGTGCCCGGTTCTGAACCGATTAATCCTCGTCCATACAGTACGACTACTGTCAAAACCAGCAGGTTTGACAGTAGGGTCCGGTATCAGTCCCTTCCACGGGTCGTGCTGGAAACTTTCCCAGGATTCACGCCACTCGCTTTGAACGTTATATTCCTGGTGCGCACTATCCAACCAAATAGGGGATCTAGAAGGCAGTCGCTCAGGAGGCAGTCCGTCAAGTGTCCCACGGATTGGCATCGGCTCTCCATTTATTTCTTGCCAGCACTTCTTCCACTCGTTCGCCGCTGCATGACGCCTGCGAATGTCCGGGGGAGCAATGTGTGCCAGAACAGGAAGCCATGGCAGAGGAGTGGATTTAATTAGCCCTGTGATGGTTCGCATAGCTTCGTGCAATTAGGTATCTACTTTGTATGTATGCGCGCTACGGTACCATACAGGTGCACAGTACTCTGCCACGGAATACATCAGAGCTATCGCAGATGTCCGCAATACAGAGGCATTAGCTCCCCAACTTGTGCCAGCCAAGGACTTAAGCAAGTTAAGTCTGGTCTTAAGTTTTTGCGCCGTTGCCTCCAGGTGTTGCTTGTACGTCAGAGACCGGTCCAGTGTGACGCCTAAGTATTTTGGAGTGAAGTTGTGTTTCACTCGCTCTCCGCAAAATTCTACCTGAAGCCTACGGTCCGCCAAACGGTTTGCAAGATGGAATGCAGATACCTCAGTCTTTGACGGGTTAGGGCACAGACGCCATTCTCGATAGTAGCTACCCATCAACGAAATATCCCTGGCAAGAATTTTCTCCCCCTCCGCAAAAGATTTTGTTTGGTATGCCAGTGCAAGGTCATCGGCGTACGCGAATTTAAGTGATTTAGTTTCAGGGAGGTCGCGTATATAAATGTTAAATAGAAGTGGAGCTAAAACTGAACCCTGTGGGAGACCGTTTTTAAGGAGTCTGGAGGCACTTTCCTTCTCGCCGAGACAAACCTTGATGTATCGCGGCCCCAATAGAGACTTAAGTAAAGCGATAGTTTTGCGACAGGGGATTATGCTAGAAACTTTATTAAGTAGACTTGTAATCCACACCGTGTCGTATGCCGAACTTAGGTCAACAAAGGCCGCAAATGTCTTCAATCCATGCTGAAAGCCCGCCTCAATGTATGAAGTTAAAGCCAGGACTTGGTCAGTACAGTTCCTGTGTCCCCTAAATCCGGCCTGTTCAGGTGGTATGCAAGGGTCCACTATGGGGCAGATGCGGTTGTATATCATCCGTTCTAAAAGTTTGAATGGTATGGAGAGCAGGGATATTGGCCTGTAGCTGGCCGCTTCGTCGGGTGATTTACCAGGTTTTAGCAAGGCAATGACTTTACTTCTCCTAAAAGCGTCAGGGAGGGTGCAGGTATCCTGGATGTTTTTAAACAACCCCAACAGCCAGTCCCTACTCAGTGGCCCGAGGTGCGTTAAAAACTCTGGGTAGATGCCATCAGTTCCAGCGGCCTTATTAGTTTTCAAGGACTTTAACGCAGCCTCTAGCTCCAATACAGTAAACGGACTACAAATGGCCTCTACAGTTCCTGACGTCTTGAGAAAGTTGTTAAGTTGATAGCGTGCCCTTTTGCTAGCAAACTTATCCGATTTTGCAGCTCTCGTAAGGTGCTGCATCCGCTTTGCAATTTCATTTGGGTGTAGGGTTGGTGTTTTCTGTTCGTGTTGCGGGGCACCGCCGAGTTTTCGCAGTACAGACCAGCTTTTCCTACTAGAATGAGTAAAGTTCATGCTCTCAACGCAACCCTCCCACTTTGCTCGCCTTGATGCATCTAAAGAGCAAAGGAGATTTTGGGCGGCCTCAGGGTCTTCGCTAGCGAGGAACTTCTCATATGCCTTCTGAGTGTCAGCCGTCCAACCTGGCACATATTCCTTGCGGAAACCACGTGGGATAGATTGTTTAGCTGCGGCGATCATGGCTTTTGCAAATCGGTTATAGTTGGCGACTTGAGGCTTAATGAAACGGAGGGTAGCATCCAACCTCTCAGAAAAAGAACTCCAGTCAGCCTTGTCAAAATTCCACCGAGGTCTGGGCACTGACTTCACAAGTGCGATTTGAATGCCAATGGTAACAAGAGATGGTCGATGCTGGCTGCGTGGAAAATTATTGAGGACTGTTCTCGTAACTGACAGTGTGACAGCATATTAAACGACGATTCCCAAGTGTCCCTCAGTAGGAAAAGCATGCACATTCAATCCTAGCAGCATTTCTTTTATAGTCATCTATTAGTATTAAAAGCAAAAAACATGTACCTATATTATTTACCTAATCTTTACAATTTTTTACAAAATCTTTCAATGTGCTATGCTGTGTAATCAAGAACATTTATTGTTATAAAACGATTTTTTTCTCATTGCAGGTAAAGCGTTTGTAGAAAGTTCAAAGCTGAAGAGACACCAGCTAGTCCACACGGGGGAGAAGCCGTTTCAGTGCACGTTCGAGGGATGCGGGAAGAGGTTCTCACTCGATTTCAATTTAAGGTAAGTCTAATTGATTTGGAGTGTTTGAAGATTATTTATTCTATTGACTATTCTTACGACCAGACGTTGGTTGTAATGGTGCGCAACTACATGTCTGTTTGTATTTATTGTAGGTATAGCCCGACCATTAAAATAAAAAACCTTGCCATTGCGGAAAAATATTGGAACTAATTTATTCAACTGGCAACAATCAAATAAAAAAACAATAACATGTCATTCCATAATGCTGTTCGTCAAAGTGTGATGTCAATTTGTCAAACGTGCCTTGTTACGATTGGATATTGTAAGTTATTTGTAAGTATAACCATAGCTAAATGGCGCTTTCAGGTTTTTATTTTCTTGGTCAGGCTATGTTTCAATGGGCCGGTCAATCGCCACAGAGCGGGCACCGGCTCGGCTCGTCCTCTCCGGGTGGAAGGGGAACCGGGGGAGTTTAGTGGGTAGTGGGACGCTTGGGTCCCGAGTCCCACACACGGCCGCAGGTCACGCTAGCCTGCGGTAAGGGTGCATAAACGAATTCTCCTCCGAAAGGAAAAAAAGGCTATGTTTCTATGTATCATACTTACGAAAAAGAAAACGTACATAAGTAATGGGATCCAAGCATGGGAGCCAAGTGGACGGAGGCTAATGTTTATTCGTTGTTTGGGACCCATAGTACAAGCTATGCTTACTATGGGGCTAGATGGCGCTCTCTAAATATTGTCCAGAGATATTTATTTATTTAAATGCTTATTTGCAGAACGCACGTGCGGATCCACACGGGCGACCGTCCGTACGTGTGTCCGTTCGACGGCTGCAACAAGAAGTTCGCGCAGTCCACCAACCTCAAGTCGCACATACTGACCCACGCCAAAGCTAAGTTGGTATCACTTGTGTAGTTATACCATTTATATTCCCAGTGGTGTTTTTGAAAATTGCCATTTAATTTCATAGAAATAATATTCATGTTTCGTATTAATGCTGTTAAGCCTGACAGAAGCCTTACCCGTTGTCTTAGGTGAATGACAAACGCGACGCGACGCGGCGTAACGCAAAAATGTCAAATAGTTGTTGTGTATGATAGTGTCCTACGTTGTCGCGTTAGTGAGTTTGCGACGAATGCGGACTTGTTTTTTGCCCGACAAGACGCGACGTTTCTGTCCAATTAAATGCAAATATCTGTAGTGCTAAGTATTTAAAATTAGAATTTTTATAGTAACAACACAGTATACTTGTCCATAGCAAATAGCACTGAAATAGGAGCGAATCCGATGCATTTGCCGCGTTTGTCGCTCTCACGGGCCTCGGATGACATAGGTCGCGTGAAGTATTGGTCGCTTTACGTTGCATCGCGTCGCCTCGCTATTGTCGCGTCCTGTCGCTCACCTAGGACAACGGGTAAAAGCCCAAAGTAGGCAAAAATATCTTTGCATCAAAGGATAATCCTCAACCCAGTTGAACCAGCCTATTTTGACTGACAGACAGGTTCTGTCTGCAGCATGTCTCTACCACAAAAATAAAGATTTTTAAATTATTTATGTATCTATTTATATTTACAGGTCAAGAAACTACCTATCTCGCAACGGAGGCAACTCATACGAGTCAGCAAGGACCACCCCTCAATACGTCCAGCTAGAGATGTCCCCCGACGACTCCAACCCTCAGCTGATCTTCTACACGCACGAATGAGACCAGGAATCCTGAACGCGCCGCAAGAATCGCGACCGCGTCGCAGGAATCACGAACGAGCCGCGAAAATCGCGCGCGCGACCCAAGAATCGGAAACGCGCTGCAAGAATCGCGAACGCCTCGCAAGACTAAGTGTAGTTGAAGTGTAAATAGTGCTAGTGTTTGGTTTAAGAATCGTGAAGTGGACGAGATGAATTTATTGTTGTAAATAATTTTTAGTGTAATGAGAACTTGTATAGTGCGATATTTCAATGGAAATGAGTTGGTTGCGATTGGATTGAATAGTAAATGATTGTAAGAATGGAGGTTTGAACTTTTTTACTAAGGACTAGTGATGTATATTTTACAGAAGTTTGGTGTTTAGACTAAAACGTTGGGTATAAAACGATAGCAAAAAAATGATTTCTTTATTTTCTGAATTGTCTTTGGAAAGTCAAATGTAATCTTTACTTACTAAAATTATTAATGTAAAGTAACTCTATGTTTTCCAAAAGTAAATAAATAAAAAATTATTACATCTTACTTTCCAAACATAATTTTTCTATACACAAGTTTCCAACAACGTAATGCAATAGTAACTAGTTTTAAATCTATTTTCATGATATTATTTATCACATTATACAGATTTTATACAATGGTTTTAAATATTTTAATTTGCAATTTAAAAATTACAGATTTTAAGCGCAAGGAAGTGTAGCTACAAATTTTTCCTGGTTTTGTTCAAAACAGCTGGATCAATTTTAAAACGTTTTTTCTGACAGATAGGGTATTTAAATGTATGTATATATTTGTGGTACCTTCGTTGTTTCTGACACCCATAACACAAGTGCTTACGCTACTTACTTTGGGGTCAGATCAATGTATGTGATGTTGTCCAATATTTAATATTTTAATAGCTGATGATGGCACAAGAATATAATAAAATAAAAATATAATAATTTACTTTGGTTTATACCTACATATTTTTTATAAATAATAATATAAATATCACAAACATGTTAGTACTGTATACATAATAAATCAACTTGAATTTAATTTGTATAATGTGATAAAGTTGTCATATTAATAATATCTAAGCTTTATTTTCTTTACAATTAAGGACCAATTCCTTTATTCCTTTTATTTAGTACATAACTTGAATACCCTTTTCGTAAGTTAGTTAACTTTGATTCAGTCAATTTTTCATAGAAAATCATTTAATATAATAATAAGAAGTATTTTATTTATTTATTTATTTATAAAAACTTTATTGACCACACAAGTTGGGTACAAAAGGCGGACTTAACGCTAAAAGCATTCTCTACCGGTAAACCTTTGGGAAAAACGAAATGCTTAAATGCGGCAAAGAGCTAACTTAAAAAAAACCTGAAAGATACACAATTTTACCAAAACAAGATTATTAAATATAATAAACATACACAAATACTAACTTATATTATTAATAATTATATATATACATATATACATACATATTGATGATGATGTCCTAAATAATGATTCAAATTATGAAAAGTGAAAACCTAGATGAAAATAAATACCACGTCAGGCTTTTAACAGGAAATCACGAACCTGCCTTTTAAACGCAAACTTATTTGGAGCTTTCCTAATACTGACAGGGAGACTATTCCAGAGACGTGTAGCATTAAGAGTAAAGGGGAGTAGTGAGCGCCAATGAGCTAGCTGATTATTATTATTATTCAAATCCTGGCAGTGATTTTTCGCACACAGCTCGGGTTTGTGATCACCAATTCGCTTTTGGCAAGCTTGGTGATTAAGCCCAGTACCTTCGATTGTAACGATAATTTAATTTGAATTAGTAGTGGGTAATATCGGATTTTTACAATATCGAATCGAAACTATATATTGACATCTGATATCGGATTCTGAAACTATATATTATTTGAAACTATATATTGGTGTATCGGAGTATCGGACTGTGAAACTATATATTGGTGTATCGGAGTATCGGACTGTATTTGGTTACACTAAACCTATAAAACGATGTGTTCTGAAACTAGATACTGTATCATGACACGATATTTTCATTGTGATTTATTTCTTAAAACTGACTCGATTAGTTACTTTAGGTGTATTAAGGATGCTTTAATAGTATTTACTTAGTTATTTGTGTTTCAGTAAGTAGTGCATTAATAAAGATCGTATTTAGAACTTCTAAATACGATGTTTATTAATGCAGAACTCATTAGTAGTAACTAAAAGCATGAAATACATAAACTTAATAATACCAACCATCGAATCTAATAATAGAATAACAAAAGTTAGAAATGGATCACCAATGCTATGAGTTCAAGGACGAAGGTCCGTGAGAGTTACGTAAAATTGCAAATCGAAAATGCATCTTATTGCTGACAAAATAAGGTCTAATAAAAATGTGTCAAAATACACAAGAAAGTATTGAAACAACCTTATTCTTATACAAATAAGGTTTAGAATTGTACGAAAACACGACTAATGCTATTTCACTCACTCACAAATCCTTTCTTTAGCTCGTATCGCAACGCGATACGGTTTAATATCCTTTATCGATAGGTCTTGGATATCGAGCTAGATATCAAATCGAGACGCATCGCATCGATCCAGCAATATCGTGTATCACCAAATATATAGTTTGGATACGCGGCGATATCGGATTTTACGATATTGGCCTGATATACGATTTAATATCTATATACGATTTGTATCGGCCATTCCTAATTTGAATGATGGATGCCTTTGCCCTGCAGTGGACGATAATAGGCTAAAATTAAACACAAAATATTATTTGGGAAGTTATTACATATAATTTAAAAATCAATTTTATTTATTTATTCGTATGGCTTCCGGGTCCGTCGTTCTAAAGTGCCAATTTTAAATTCTTGATCCATTAGAAAAATCAATAATAACTAGTATATGTACCAAAAACTAAAATTGACTAAAAGTGAAGTTAACTAAGTTGCGGACTAATGCCCAGTCTGTGGTGTTTTTTTCTAAACATTTAACAAAAACTTATGTTGCTGGCCCATATATGGCGTAGAAAACAATTGATTGAAATAATCTTCATTTATGCAGGCTTCAAAATATTGATATTGATACAGATACCGGTAAACATGTTGAACATCGGTCGACGGAGAGGGGGAAGTTCGCGCACGTGCACTTGCGCGTGACCAATAGCTATTGGTCAGAGGTGGGTTGTTTTCAAATTAATTGTACCATAACTCACATGTAACGTCATTCACATGTAACATAAAGGTAAATTCTCACAAGATAATATTCTCCCATCGTATTAAAACTAGTGGCTGCCCGCGACTTCGTCTGCGTGGACCGTAGAGAACCATGGACAAGGGTAAAAAAAGTCATAAGTTTAGTGCCAAACATCCAAAACCGTTTAGGCGTACCTAAATTTTACGGTTTTATCCCTGTAAATGACGATTTCAAACAAACTTTCATCCCCTATTTCCACCCCTTCCATTGCTCCCCTTTTTCCGGGATTGAAATGAGACGACACGGCAGGCACTAGCTTTCAAATAAAAAAAGAATCATCGAAATTGGTCCACCCAGTAAAAAGTTATGAGGTAACAAACAGAAAAAAAAATACAGTCGAATTGAAAACCTCCTCCTTTTTTTTTGAAGTTGATTAAAAACGAACATTGTGAGTAACGAAATTGTGAATAACGAACCCCAATGTGGACGAGTCTTTACCATGTAACGTTATTCACATGTAAGTAAATATTGATGTTTTACTACATCTCAGTAAACATAACATCATAACCACAAAGCCTGCAAACAATGTAATTGCCATTTTACAATCACAACAATTAGTTCTTTCGAATACACTTATATTAATATACAACTTCACTTACCTTACATATTATAATCCTGTCGTTTTTCACAGGTTTTCGATGTTAATTTTACGACCTCATTTACATAACCTCATGTAACTCTGGCAAAGACAGGCGTTTTGTTTATTTTTTAACACCAAATGGAAGTCCGGGAATGCCAGAACCGAAAAAAACATTTCAACGGTAGTTATTGCAATTTTAAAGTCCCAAATACCGTTACTCACGCATTGTTACTCACATGTTACAAAACCTTGGACATCTCTTTAAATCAATGTAAAAAAACAAACAATAAGCTGAATACGACCTCAACGCAAGTCACGGTTAGTCTGTCCTTTAATCTAAAGATCAAAGTTCATAATTTGCCTGTACGTGTATTTACGAAAGAGTTGTTCACATTTTTCTAGACAAAGGTAGCAAATGGACATCCTTATTTTGTATGAGATGAAAAAATAATAGTTTGTTTTCTTAGCTCATATTCCATAACTATTTGATTAAATAACAAAATTATAAGCTTAAGTTATAATAAGTAAACCAAGCTGCTGGAAAAATATTCATAAAACAGTTCAGAATTGAAATCTTTCTCACAATTACGCAATGAAGGTGTTGGACAAAAATTTTGACTCTAGGTACAATTATTTTGATTTTTACCCAGGTATGCTTTTGACCAATAGCGCGCAGGCGTGTCAAAATTCGTGTTCTGTGCAGTCCCCGCTCTATATGCAAGATGTTTGCCGGTACCTGTAACCTTTTTTTGATTTTTATGATTGTTTAGGACAAAAACACTGGAGACTGGTTAAGGTATCATTATGCTTTCTCTGTGAAGTAATTATACAAAATACCAAATTATCCTTGTAATTTATGCCTAAAGACTTTGATTTACTAAGATTGTTTCAGAAATAAATTTATATTTATCTCTTAAATTGTCTTTTCTGTTTAAAGTTACATAGAGGACCATAGTATATAGTGATGTGTCTGATAACTGTTTATAAAGTTGATATTAAGCAGTGCCAGATAAAAGCACTTTTATTAAGTGACAAAAGGTATCTGAAAAATATGGTATAGCCCGTCATTAAAATAAAAAAACTCGCCATATTGCGGAAAAATATTGGAACTAATTTCTTTAAGTGGCAATACCTAATCAAATAAAAAAACATTAAGATGTTATTCATTATTGCTGTCTGTCAAAGTGGGATGTCATTTGTCAACCATGCCTTGGATTTTGTGAGTATAACCATAGCAACCAAGTGTTGCTATAGGTAACCATAGCTAATGTGGCGCCTCCAGAGAAGGTTCTTTATTTTCTTGGCCGGGCTATACGTCTGTGTTTTAAAAAATATGAAACCTTAATATCTTAAAGATTTGACACATCACTATTTTGGGCCATAGCCCATAGGCAGGTCTTAAAACCACAAATTGTTCACGATAAGAAGTCCTCTAGCCGCTATATTGGTACTATTGTTTTTCAATACTTTCAATCTGTTTTTTGACAGATTTACAAAGCGTAGGCAATGCTGCCAATATATAGCGGCTACAGGACAACTTATGGTGAACAGACTGTACAATCAATTAAGTGGTAAAGTGGGATTTCAAAGGTTTGCCAAACATAGGCCATCATCAGGACCACGAAACGTCACTACCGGCATATTATCTGCAGTTTTTCATACATTTATATGGGCTCGACGCTCACGGTTGACACCAATGGCCGCCACAAGTTACAAACTTTTAGCTTCAGGTGGTAGCGTTTGTTGTGGCTATAGTCTATGGCCAATCAAAAAGATACAACTGGCCCATGCTTTTCGAATTGATTATTCCAGACCTTAAAAATTATGTATAGTAACAATGTTACATAATAATATTATTAATACTTTGTTCCCATACAACTTGTATGATATTTGGATAGTGAAAAGAAGGCTTTACTAATTTCATCTTGATAGGTAAATGTGTCTAATACTTCAGTACTATAATAAATATGTTTATTTGCTTGCTTTGAGGCGGTCCAATTGAAAGATTTAGTGTTACGCCCACTAAATATAACAATTAGAAATTTTATTTAGGCAATCTATTAACCTTTTGGACGCCAAAGTCTATACTTGACAAGCACCTGCGGGCCCTGTGCGCCAACGACGTAGATACTTGACAAAAAACCCTGCCACTAAAATTAAGAAATAAATGTATTTATAACGATTACTTTTTGAACATTGGTCGACGGAGAGAGTAAAAGTTCGCGCATGTGCATTTGCGCGTGAACAATAGCGCGCGCGAATCTCCCGAACGCACGCGCGCGCTATTGGTCAGAGGTATGATTCTAGCGCGCAGGCGTGTCAAAATTCGTGTTCTGCGCAATCCCCACCCGATATTCAAGAAGTTTGCCGGGACCTGTAACCTGTGTTTAAAAGAAGAAAAAAACTATATTTTAATGGTACTGAAGTCATAATAATTATCATAGACACGGCTTTCTGGCAGTTGGCATTTCCTGAACGGAAATGCCAACTGCCAGAAAACATGTGCTTCTATTATTCATGTAAATTTTGTACTATAGATATGCCAAAAAATATTTTACTTTGTATTATAACATTAACATAAGTACTTGGGGAATGTGTATATTATAAATAGCCTTCCGCCCGCGGTTTTACCCAAGCGTAATATCTTTTTTCAAATATCCCCCCTTCCCCCCACATTTCCGGGATCAAAAGTACCCTATGTCCACCGGGGTTAATGTAGCTTTTCAACAGTAAAAGAATTATTCAAATCGGTTCAGTAGTTTCGGAGCCTATTTAACACAAACAAACAATCAAATCTTTCCTCTCTTTAATAGTTGTATAGATTGGATTGGAACTTCTCCGACAATACGTGGAACTGAACCTCTTGTTTTGAGCGTCACCACAGAATATATAATAGTACCACAGATAATATAACACTAAGAAGGTAACTGTTGTTTCGTTTCAAAATAATTTACGCATTCCCATAATTCATGCATACATTTGGAAATATTGTGAGCACATTCGTATCTCGCCCCCTTTCAACAATATTCCTTCTACTGCAATTACTGTGCTAACAGTGAGGGAGTATGGAGTGCGCCTGTGTTTGCGCACTCACTGCAGCACTATAATGTACCCTGCTTATCTTTGAGATTAGTCCCCGTTGCCAAAACTCGGGTAAGAAATAAAATACTATTTTAACCTTTTGGACGCCAAAGTCGTCTATACTTGACAAGCACCCGCGGGCTCTGTGCGCCAATGACGTCTACTTGACAAAAACCCTGCCTCTAAAAATATTAAATAAATATGTTTAAAACGATTACTGGTATTTCTTCTTTACTTTCGATTATAAAGAAACACCCAGCTCTGGCATACAGGACACGACACACACAGTTCCACACACAGTTCGTTCGTAGCTTGACGTTTAAAAGTTTAATAAATGTGTAAAGTCTACGGGTCGGTTAATAGATGATAATAGATACTATTTGACCGATTTAAATCTTTGTATTTGACCACATTATTTATTTCGAGCGTCTCCGTGTTTCGGAAAGACACGTTGAGCTGTTGGTCCCGGCTGATATTTGCTATTATATAAATAGTCTGATGATGATGCTAAAATGTTTTCCAAAATTTCCAAGCGTGCATAATAAGCTGTATTAAAGTTGCTTAGTGTTTATTAAAATTGGCGATTGCCTGTTGTGATCGAGGCAAAATACATTTGTATAGACAACATTATAAATGGTTTATGAAAATCGCCAACTTATTTTTTTTTAAATGTGTAGAAAATTGTTGGTATAAAATATTAAACTGTCGGTTAAGACGTGTCCCTTAATGGAATAGGTCACAACGGCCGCTTACCATCAGGACTGGTATGCCTGACTGCAATAAAAAAAACATTTGTAAACTAATTTTTATTATTCAATTAATTAGTTGTAATTTATTTAATAAGAGCACAAAAATGTCTTTATGCTGTGTGTAACGCTTCTGTTTTAATAACTATTTTTGTTTTAAATGGGTTAAGAGCGCAAGTAGACTTACATTTATTTTTATTTTTGTATTTACATAAAATCAAGACGCATAAATACACTTAAAACTCCCAAAGTTTGTATTGTAATGTACGGTCAACAGCACATCACGGTAAACACTTGCAGTTCGATAATAGCACTTATGCCCCCGACATAAGAGTGGTACAAAGTCTAAAGTGTCTGACGTGCTGTCTGTGTGTGTAAACTGTGTAGTCTGACTTGTTTTTGACTGTACAATAAGCAAAGAAAATAATTTAAAAAATTAAATGTATCAAACTCAATACTTACTCTACTACTTTTTTTGCTGATTGTAACAAATATGGCTGGCCACGCTATCGTAATACTGGATTATTACGATTATTACAAATGTAATTTTGCCTCGATATTGTTAGTATTGACTGATGTAAATAATATTCATTTCTTTACTGTCCAATCGGTCGCATTGTGGTATTTACATATTTTGTTATTTTTATTTTCCTGAAATCATTTTTATAACATTAAATGAAGTGTGTTGAAGTTTTTGATAACTAGTTTTAAGTTTATAGTTTCTAAAATATCTATTTTCATTAATTAAATCCAGTTGGTTAGTAAAAATATGTAATTTCAAATATTCAAGAATCAAGAATCAAATTCATTTATTCAATTTTGGCTCGTATTATAGCACATTAATTATGAATGTCAAATTTTACATGTCACAAAATTATGATATATTACAATGCGATTGAATATCTTCAACGAAGCTTTGTGGACGAACCAGAATAAAGTGTACATATTTATACATTATTGTGTTTTATTTCGTCTAGTTCTCTTTAGATTAGTAATCTAGTGGTTTAAGTACTGGGCCGGTCCTTGGTTCAATTCTCGGGTCGGATAAAACTTCGTTCAGATTTTTAAAACAGCTTATGTGATCGCTCATCCGTATTTGGCAAGCCTGACGATTAAGCCAACACCCCTCACTGTGGCGGTTGATTTCAATAGGCCTTTGCCCCCTTTTTTTCGGAGGAGAATTCGTTTATGCACTATGGCTAGCTACACCAGCGGCCGTGTGTGGGACTCGAGACTAAAGCGTCCACTACCCACTTAACTCCCCCGGTTCCCCCTTCACACCCGATTGGGACCAGCCGGTGCCAGCCTTGTGGCTATTGACCAGCCCATCCCCGGGTACCCCGACTTGAAAGAGGCCTTTGCCCAGAGTGGGACATAAAATATACGTTTTTTTTTTTTACTAACTCGAGACAAGCTGTGTTTGTGTGGTGGTACCTTATTTTTTTATAAGGTGAATGACTTAATTCTGATATCTGGTAGATCGTACTACTGTACAATAGGTACTGGGTTCAGTCCCCGAGTCAGATTATTTGCCCTTTTTTTCTATTCGCAACAAATGGATCGCCTCAGATCTTATATAGCCCTTTAACTCGGCAATTAATAATAGAAACTTTAAAGAGTTGTACCATATCGTGGTTTTTATAGAAAATCATGTGAAATAAATGCGTGCTCCAAAAATAATATTATGCTGTTTATTCAAAATTTTCTGGAGTAATGTCGGCACTACAATGAAGGACACTTGGCTCTAAGGAAGGAACAGCAGAACAAATGAATATTAGTCCTTTTATTGAAGTAGTTATGTTAAACTACTTACAGTGTTATCGGACCTCGTAGATAATGAATACTTATTTCCGTGACCACATTATATTATTATTATATCACTAAACTTGTTAGGCGTTTACAGTCGAGCAGGGACTCGTTATTCAGGTTAGTTAGTTCTATTCTCTACTTAATAAAAGAGCCAGTTTAATTTGGGATTTGATCTATTATTATCATCTAGTAATAAGCTTGTAAGTTATATTTTAATATTTTTATTGTTTCAATCATTGATAGTGTATTTAAAAAAGTAAATTAATACACTATCAATCAATGGTTTCAAATTCAATCATAATTTTGGCTTTCAAAAGGGTCTGTACTCTGTACAAAGTTAATAAATGAAATTGTATTTTCAGTGTCAGTTCTTCGTTTTACGATACAAAAAGAAGAAGAGAAATCGTTAAAGATATTTAAAAAAAATCATAAAACAGTTACATAAGCAATTGTTTATCTAAATATCTTCTCCTGATAAGCCATAATCTATCTGCATGAAACGGAATGCTGACGTGCGCATGTCAGTCTCATTTGACATTTCTTGAAAAGTTGACACAAGTGACGTGTAAGCTGTATTCGTCGGCGCCCCACAATTTTCTAATTCACAACAAGAAAAAGCTCAAAATGAGCGTGTTCAAACGTGACAAGAAGGAGGAGGAAGACGGCGGAGGGAATCCTTACCAGAACTTGGACAAAACAATCGTCCTACAAGAAGCGAGATACTTTAATCAAACTCCGGTGAATCCTCGAAAATGCAGCCTTATTTTGACGAAAATCCTCTACCTCCTCAATCAGGGGGAGAAGTTGACTACTCAGGAGGCTACGGAAGCGTTTTTCGCGACTACAAAGCTGTTCCAATCGAAGGATGTCATGCTTCGTCGTATGGTATATTTATGTATAAAAGAGTTGAGTACTCTCGCGCAAGATGTGATCATAGTCACGTCTTCGTTGACTAAAGACATGACTGGGAAGGAGGATCTGTACCGAGCGGCGGCTATAAGGGCCCTGTGCAGTATTACAGACAGTACAATGTTGCAAGCTATTGAGAGGTACATGAAACAGGCGATTGTTGATAAGAACCCAGCTGTGAGCTCTGCTGCGTTGGTGTCGGCGCTCCATCTGTCCTCGACGGCGCCTGACCTCGTCAGGAGATGGGCGAATGAAGCTCAGGTTGGTTTCTATTCAGATAATGATACAATAAACAAATATCTAACATTGTTTTTACACGATCTACCCCCAAACTTATGTTATCTCAAACTAACATTATTTCATTGTTGGTAACTTGCCAGTGTCTGATAGTGAAAACATACATGAAAGTACTAAAAAGCTATATTTTTATGGCATAAGATACATTAACCTTTACTAAAAGTAACTTTTTAATGCCATATAGGTACTTTAATTAATTGTCCCCACATTACTTTTTTGTTGCAATACCTATTTCTTGTGTGCTTGAGGATTATTAATTTGATAAAGTAAGTATAAGTAAATTTTGAGTTGTGTAACATAAAAGTAACATAAATTCAAATGTGTTGTGGTAACACGGAAACAAGGTTTGTACAATGCAAACTAGAGGACAGGTAACACATTGAGTTCCTTAACATAAATGTTTATGTTGTTCATGTATTAACTAGGTCATATGATGCAATAATTCTATTTTAATTATCACCAAAAGATATGGGGCATTGGGTAGAGACACTACCAAAAGAAAAAATATTCTGAATTTGTTCATAGAATGTACTTTATTCTACTAGTCTTTACCAACGGTTTCCCCAACACATTATATTAATATAGCAATAAGTCCGCCTACATTGTATCATCCAATTTTGTAACATATTTTTCTTTTATAATTTTGTGCAATAAAGAGTATATCTATCTATCTATATTCTAGATTATACTGAAGTATAACTTAGTTTATGTACAATACAGAAACATACTTATAAATATATATCGCACACCCGGTAAAAAACTGTCATAACATAAAAATAGCCAAATCTGGTAGAGTCATTTTGTTACTTAATAATAATTGACGATATAATCGCACACCCGCTAAAATACTGTCATAACGTAGAGGCAAGACGGGTCTCACTTTTTTCAGTAAAATAATATTATTATAATCTTACTTTTTGCAGGAAAATAATATTTTACTGCAAGGGGTGAGATTAGTCTGTTTTTGTGTTAAGACAGTTTTTTACCGGGTGTGCGATATGTTACAGTCAAAGTGATCAATTAGCTATTATATATAATGACTGGTCATTATATATAATAACCAAATTGACTAGACAATGTGATAAATTGATCACTTTATCCAGCTATTATTTATAATAGCTGGTCCTAGTTAGCCAAAGTGATCAATACGTACGTTCCTGACATATAAAGTGTATAAATAGTTGTACAAACTATGTATATGTTACGCTCAAAGATCAAAAACGCTCATTGAGCGGAAAAATAGCTTACAACGAATTGCGGTCACAGTAAAACATCCAACGTAACTGACACACAGAGGAGACTATCTTTTGAACAAAAACAACTTCGGAGGCGAAAATCGACTCTGATGGATATAGGTTAGAAGGCTAAGGCGGGAGCGGAGCGAAGCGGAGCTCCCGCCTTGGCCTTCGTGGTTATTTTTTTTTAAACCTGAAAAAAACTTTTGTGACCACAACGCCTTGTGAGCTATTTTTCCGCTCAATGAGCGTTTTCGCGTAACATATAGACCATTTGATGATTAATAGTAAATAAACAAAATACTATCTCTCTGCCCTGACGAAGTAACATGGGTAGAATTCGGTTCTGGTCATTTGAGGTCGCAGTTCTAACCTAACCTAACACAAATCTATCCATTCCTTTAAATTAATAATATTATTTCTTTAAAAAATTACCAGTCAGGCAATGTTTTATTACATTGACCAAGTCTATGAAGATATTATATATAATGGCTGGTTAAAGTGATCAATTCTGTGTTATTTATCACTTTGACCAAATTGAGTAGATATTACATATAATGGCTAGTCATTATATATAATATCCAGATTGATCACTTTGGCTGTAACATATACACATATAAAACACTCAGATTGGTGCAAACGGGTTATTGCACACAAATGCGAGTACAGACATACACAACGTGTATTTCAAGCTGTAACATCAAATAACCACTATTCTGTGTCTTTACAGGAAGCGATCGCTTCAGACAACGCAATGGTGTCCTACCACGCTCTAGGAGTCGTCGCCGGCTCCAGGCGAAACGACAAGCTGTCCACAGTCAAGTTAGTCACACGTCTCGCTCGCGCACCCTTGAAATCACCGTACGCTCTCTGTCTCCTCATCAGATTGGCCGCACAACTCGTAGAAGACGACGATTCCGACGCATCTCAACCGTACATCGAGTTTATTGAGTGCTGTCTCCGTCACAAGTCTGAAATGGTCATCTATGAAGCTGCCCATGCGATTGTGAATCTTCGTAAGACCGCTAGAGACTTGGCACCAGCTGTATCAGTTCTTCAACTGTTCTGCGGGTCATCTAAAGCATCTCTAAGGCTTGCCGGAGCAAGGACATTGGCTAGACTGACCGCTAAACATCCAACTGCAGTTGCTGCTTGTGCCGTTGATTTAGAGAACTTAATATCTGATCCTAATAGGTCCGTAGCGACGCTGGCAGTCACTACTCTTCTAGCGACCGGAGCGGAAAGCTCAGTAGACAGACTAATGAAGCAAATATCCAGTTTCGTGTCGGAAATTTCTGATGAATTTAAGATCGTCGTTGTTAGAGCTATTCGTCGTTTGTGCACGAAGTTCCCGAGGAAGCATCAGTCACTTGCTGCTTTCTTAGCTGGCATGTTGAGAGATGAGGGTGGTTTGGAGTACAAAGCGGCCATTGCCGATGCTATTATAGCGTTAGTCGAAGAAAATCCGGACGCAAAAGAGACAGGATTGGCTCATCTATGCGAGTTCATTGAAGATTGCGAACACACCGCATTGGCTGTGCGTATATTGCATCTCCTAGGCCGAGAGGGACCGAAATCGAGGCAGCCGTCTCGATACATTCGATTCATTTACAATCGAGTGATTTTAGAGTCCGGTCCAGTGAGAGCTGCCGCTGTGTCTGCGGTAGCCCAATTCGGAGCTCAAAGACCTGAATTGTTACCTAATATACGAGTTCTGCTTTCTCGCTGCCAATTAGACGACGAAGACGAAGTAAGGGACAGAGCTATTTACTATAGCGCAATACTGGATACAGGAGACGAACAACTGATCAACGATTACATCGTCAACGTACCAAAACCGAACCCAGTTTTGCTAGAAAAGGCTTTACGAGACCATCTCGCTACGAATCCAGAAGAACCTTTCGATGTTAAGGCGGTACCCACTGAGGAGGAGCCAAAAGAGAATAAAGAAGCGATTGTCGAAATCGAGGTTCGCAAGCCAGTCCTTCAATCTCTTGAAGAAATGTACGCTGAACAGCTGTCTAAAATACCTGGTATTGAACGTCTCGGACCAGTTTTCAAGACCAATATGCCGATAGACTTGACAGAAGCGGAGACAGAGTACAGAGTGCGTTTGGTGAAACATATATACGGACGGCATGTTATATTGCAATTCGAATGCGTTAATACGTTAAGCGATCAGTTATTGGAGGACGTTCATGTAAGATTGGAATGCCCGCCCGAGTACGAAGTGAAGTCTATTGTGCCTTGCCAGAAATTGGTGTACGATAAACCTGGAAGCGTTTTCGTTGTGGTCGAATTCCCTTGCGCGTTTTTGGACAGTCTTGGTAGTTTTGGAGCAACATTGGAATTTACTGTACGCGATTGTGATCCGACCACTGGTAATCCTGACCCAGGGGAAGGTTACGCTGACTCGTACCCTCTTGAAGAGTTCGATATGGGTTGTTCGGATCAGATTAGAGCGAGAGCGGCGGCTGACGATTGGGAACAGACTTGGGAACGGTCTTCTAGCGCTCCTCAAGCATCCGACACGTTTGCGTTGTCACAGAATGACGTGTCCGAGGCTGCTAAAGCGGTATGTGAGCATCTTGGCCTTCCCAAAGCGGCTATAGTGGGTGATGCCGTTAAGGAAATTAGGGGAGGTGGTATCTTCCGAGGGGGTGCTCCGGTGTTGGTCAGGGCTAGACTTGTGTCGAGTCCTGGAGGAGTAACGATGCAGTTAGCTGCTAGGTCGCCTAGGGAAGATGTAGCGCAGTTGCTTCTTGCTGCGGTGGGCTAAACAGTATTTTGTAGGGAGTGCAGTAAGTAAAACTTAATGGCTTCTTCTATAGTAAAATTTTGCGGACGGAAAATGGGTAACTTATTTTTGAACTCCTGAGGGTTACCATATCTCAGGATTTGTCCTGAGATTTCAGGATTATTCGACTCTTCTCAGGATTCCGGCCGGATTTAGCAAATCTAGTGATAGCTCAGGATTTTTAATAAAAAACAGGTTACATTTTAAAGATCTCTCTTATTAAACTACTATAAATAATCTTCTTTTGGTAACAATTGCAGTTAAAATCAATACTTATGTATTAATTTAAAACAAACTTAAAATAATCTTCTTTTGGTAACAATTGCAGTTAAAATCAATACTTATGTATTAATTTAAAACAAACTTAAAATAATCTTCTTTTGGTAACGATAATAATACGTTTTTGAGAGAAAATTCTCATCTGTAGAAAATCTCAGGACTTTTCAATGGAAATCAGGCCTTTTCTCCGGACTTTTGATTTTTTCATCTGGTAACCCTCCTGACAGAGTATTAGTACTTTAGAAATCAGCATATTTGCGTGTCAATAACAATAGCTTATGTACTTTGTTGGCTCTAAATATTCCCGTCAAAGTTCGTTTCACATTATTACGAGAACGAATGGCATAAAAAAATTATCTAATCAGACAAATAAATACCTTTTTAAGTCTGAATAAAGATTATATTTAATTTCACCGTGAATATCACCCTTTGGAATCAAATTCTGAACTTCAAGAGCATTTGCGATTTGACCTAAGCTTCTTAGTTGTCTCTTAATATCCCATTATCGAATTTAAGCCTTATCTCTTTCAGATAAGATTCAAATCTGTGAAAGGATAAGATTTTTAATTTGGAAGTAGTCATTAAGTTTTACATATTGCCAATTACATTCATAGCATTTCATATTTTAATCAATTTCATAAAACAGTGTTTACAGTTGATGTCTAGTTGTGAGACTCCAATAGATTTTACAATCTTTAATAGAACTAGTGGGAACTTGCCACTTTTATTATAGGTATAGTTGTAATAGTATACCTAACCAGTAATTCAGATGTGCAAATTAGCATTTCAATTTATGTGTAGTTCTGAAATACTTAGGGTCTGTTTCACCGCTCAATAATTTATAATATTAATGTAAGAGCCAGTGCACTTGAAGGTTCGAAGATCAGATGAGTCTACAGTCTGGCAGCAGATTGAGTGACGCTTCCTGGTGAAGCGTCCTTCAATGGAATAGGCCGCAGTGACCGCTTACCATTAGGTGGGCTGTGTGTGAACCTAGCATGAAAAAATATGGGAACAAATTAAATGACCACCAAAAAACACAATCGTTACCCAAACAGCCTCATCCAAAATAAATATAATATGTACAAATAAACGAATCCTGTACCAAAATATTTCGGGCTATTTAAGTCATGCCTGCACTACAAAAACTTTTCGTAACCCAAAAAGGCCACGCGTGCACCAAATTTTAACTAGCAAAGTTTTGTGTCATTCTTACCCAAATATATCATTACGTTTGCCATAAAAGGTATTCATATAACCAAGTATATTAAATTTATTGATAAGATTTGTGTTAGGTTAGGTTAGAACTGCCAGAACTGAATTCTACCCATTTTACTTGGTCGGGACAGAGAGAAAAAGATTTTGTTTATTTACTATCAATCGTCAAATGGTATATAGTATCGGTAAATCTTTAGAACTTCATTTATATTTTTTGGGTATACAATGATTTTTGTACGCATTACTTTAATTTATTAGGATAAAAATATGTAACATATTTGAGTGAAATTTTTAAATACAATGCGAATACAAATTTGGTGCACGCGTGGCCTTTTTGGGTAGCTCAGCGATTATTCTGACGATACTTACGTTTTTTAGGTTAGCAGACTTAACGTTTATTGGTGATCATTTCATAATAAAATGGGGATTAAATTCTGGTAAGTACTTAGGATTTTTTGGGCGTTATATTTCATTATATCTGGTGGTTGCTTAAACCTAAGCCAAAAAATATCATAGTTATTGACCGTGGTAAAACGAGCCCTTGCAATATAAAACTTGTATCAAGCCCAAAGCATTCCTTTTATTTTGTGCAATAATTGTTGGCATTAAATATATTGTTACTTACGCTTACCAAGGATTACCAACCATACTATTGTACTAAATTTCGGGACTCCATCGGTTAGATATTTACTGTCGAAGAAAGAATATAGCACGCGAAAATACTAATTCCAACATTAAAATAATGCAAAAAGTGCAATAAAATGATGCCATCAATTTAAGTTCATAATCATTAAATTATCTATTAAAGAAAATTGTCGAAATTTTTATATAAAAAATACTTATGTAACTGTACTTTTCAAATCTATGTAATCGAATAATATATTTGAAAGAAATAAAACGATATAAAACTTTATAAATGTTTTATTGAAATAATCAACTGAATATAACTCAAAAATACTCTTAAATGCAACAAGAACGCTTAATAACTAAATAATAAAGATATGATTAAGTCACTATATTGTTACCGACAAACTTCTTGAGTATCGGTTGACTGAGTGGGGGAAATTTCGCGCATGACCAATAGCGCGCACGAATCTCCCGACGCCCGCTCGCTATTGGTCAAAGGTACCTATTAGAGATGGGCCGACTATTCACCGACTAGTCGGGAAAGCCGACTATTCGGCACCATTCGCCGACTATTCGGCAATGCCGACTAGTCGGCAAAATTCGCCGACTATTCGGCAAAATTTATAGTACATTTAAAGTATATTTAACCATAGCAACAAAGTGTTGCTAGTTGCTATAACCATAGCTGCTAGTGTGCTGCTCCAAAGCAGGTTTTTTATTTTCTTGGTCAGGCTATTAGTGTTCACTAGGAAGCGATTTTTTGGAGTTACCTACCAGGGGTGTTTTATAGTGTTTTACAGGGTGTAGTCTACGCGAGCGAAAGTCATCTAGTGTTGTATAGTTTTTTAGCGATTGAGAAGAGAAATGATTGAGTTTCTTACCGGTTTTTCTCAACACTGTCTGAAGCCGGTGGTATAGTCATTCTGTATCATTGACGATTTTTTTTTTGTTTACTTAAATATACATCAAACAAATAAAAAAAATTAAACAAACACGTCAGCAGGCCATGTTCAACGGCCGCCGTGCGGAGCAGTGATGACGGAAATTCCCGAATACCAGTAGACCGCGTGACTTTTTTGTCGATGTTTTTCCGCAGCAGAACGCTTCACCTTATTATCGATTCATGCAAGTATTTTTTTTTATTGTTTTTTTAAGTTTGAATGGAAAATGGAAATCAAATGTTATTAAATATGTAGTTAATTATCATCTTTTTGATAAGCGCGAAGGGTAATTATTCCGGACGCAGCTAGTACTATTGGTTCGAGTTTCGTCTATCACAATCGTAAAACTTTTGATTTGACCAAACCCAACATAAGACAATATTATTTGCTGATGACAGTACCGTGATATTCACAGGGAATGACAAAGCGCAAGTTGAGCATGACATGAACAGTACTTTATCTGATATTATAAATTGGTTGACATTAAATAATTTGAAAATAAATCTTGACAAAACACATGTAATGACATTCAAAAATAGAACTGGCTCAATAAATAACTTTGAAATTAATTATTTAAATCATAATATTGAACAAGTTAATTCGCATAGGTTCTTAGGTTTAATTATAGACAGCAACTTAAACTGGAAATCACATATTGAAGCTTTAGCATCAAAATTAAGTCGATATTCTTACGCGCTTTATATGTTAACAAAAACTGTAAATACTACCGCTGTTCTTACATCATATCATGGTTATGTTGCACCTCTATTAAAGTATGGTATTATGTTCTGGGGCAATTCTTCAAATAAAGATATAATATTTAGAGCACAAAAGAGATGCATACGGGCTGTATGTAATCTAAAGCCGACTGAAAGCTGCAGGCAAATCTTTAAAGATTTAAAAATATTAACCCTTGCCTGTATATATATTTTTGAAATTGTTAAATTTGTGAAAAAAAATCCAGATCAATTTGTTAAAATGAATAGTAGAAGACACAATTTTAGGATATGCATGCCTCCAAATAAAACAACACTTTTAAACCACAGTGTATTTTGCATGGCACCCCGAATATATAACCATTTGCCAGAATACATATTGAGAATACCGGACTGGCATATATTCAACCATAAAGTAAAATTGTTGTTGCTAGAAAAGGCTTATTACTCTGTACAAGAGTTTCTTTCTGAAAAATTGTGAATTTATGATTGTAATTTGACTTATATAATGTAATTGAAATTTGAAATATTCTTGAAACTTGACTTTTATATTGTATTGGATTGACATTTTTTTTAATAAATGTATTTTACCATATGTTATTTAGAAACTGACTTAGATATTTTTTGTAAACGTTTTTAATTTATTGTAATGTATAAGAATTAATTGTAATTACCTAAATACGCGAGGCGCACAATAATTTTAAAACAAAAAAAAAAAAAATTTGCATGCTGAAGAGCTGAATATGGAGAAACTATATACTAACCTAAGACCTCTGTAAACCCATATTTGCAAATAAATGATTTGATTTGATTTGATTTGACTAAAAAAAAACTTCAATAATCTATTGTAGTACACTAGACTCATTTTACTGCGGGAAAACAACGACTAAAACGTCACGCAGTAATAGTCGGCACTGCCGAATAGTCGGCCGACTATTCGGCAATTTGAAAACCGAATAGTCGGTTAGTCGGTAAATACTATAGTCGGCCCATCACTAGTACCTATGCTTCTGACCAATAGCGCGCAGGCATGTCAAAATTCGTGTTCTGCGCAAACCCCACCCGATATTCAAGACGTTTGCCGGGGACTGTACTTATGTTAATACTACAGGCACGATAACTCATTGAGTAAAAATGGAAGCAAGAGTTCGTCGATTCAAATCCCGACCGTCAACAGAGGAAACCCTTGATCAATATCAAAGAAAGAAAGAAAAAGAATATCAAAAAGTGATCTGCACCCAAAAATATGGGTATAATTTTAATGATTGGTCAAACATAAATGAACTTACTGGGTTTACGCGACCTAATAACTGTCGTCTCGGTGTAACGGGCGCAGGGCGGTGCCAGACAGTAACTGCTTAGTTACTGTTTGTCACTGAACTGTCTAAGGGCAGACGTGGCGCTTACCATCAGGTGTACGATCTGATCGTGTTGTTATGTTACACATTGCAATAAAATCCCTGATAGTTCGAGACAACTCTCGGAGTCGCATGAATGTTTGCCTCAAACGGGATTCGAACGACGACACCTGGCAAGGTCACTCAATGCGCTATCGTGCCAGTCAAAATTGTGCCCTAGGAAACAAGTGTTTAACAGTAGTATTTTATTAACAGTGGGTCACTCACATCTATACTTATAAACTAATATGTACTTGGTACAGTCATAGAAAGTGTACACAGTAAGAGCGTTTGTCCACCGCCGTCACCGGGCCGTCACCGAGATCGAGATCCCGGCGCGATGTAGCGGTAGGTACATGCATTTACTAGAGAGGTTTGTCCACCGCACGCCCGTCACCCGATCGCCGTCATCCCCGACGCCGAGATGTCGAGTAGATCGGCGTGACCGCTAGATCGTGCCCGAAGTTTTGACGGGCCGATGTGCCGGCACGTGCAAACACATCCAAAACTCGTTTGTCTTGTCCACTCACTGCCGTCACGTTTGCTCGGTACTAAGAGTGAAAGCTGGAACAAACTAAACGCCGAGATCGGTCGCGGTGGACAAACGATCGCCGGCACGTAATCTTGAAATCGGTCAGAATAAACTCGGTTCTCGGTGACGGCCCGGTGACGGCGACGGTGGACAAACGCTCTAAAGGTAAGCGTCCACAGGTCCGCATCGCACGCAACGGATTTTAGTTTGCCTTGTATAAAAACTCATATAACAGCGTGCCCTGATCGGCATTCCGTATGACGTCATCGGCAATGCCGACCATGCGATGCGTACCGATGACGTCAGGCGGAATGCCGATCAGTCGACGATCAGTGGATTGCTGATACTCGCGTCGGCAATCCGCTCACTGCCGAACAGTGGACGCAGTCTGTAAAATTAATCCGTCTGCTGCGATCCGTCCGATGCGTCCGCTGCGTGCGATGCGGACCTGTGGACGCTTAGCTTTAGTTAACCCTTTCCACGCGGGAGTATTAATTCAATTCCGCCATTTCTGCACGAGCGGCTTTATATTTAGATCTTCTATACGATGTACGACATAATAATAAGTATTTTTCCACAACTTAACGTAAGCTTGTTGAGGTTTATAACTACCTTACAAGGAGTACCTTAGACCAATTAGAAAGTTGGTTGAATAAGTAATTTTAACGTAATAATACGCCCACCGTGTCTCAAACGGTTATTACTTAAACGTAATATTACGCCATCCGCATGGAAAGAGTTAAACTGATGTAATGTTAAGTTCTAAATCATTACACCTAGCGGGATTCGAACCTGCGATCCCTGACTTACAGTAAAGGCACCATATGATCCCGAACTCCATACTATAGTAACATACAATATTTTTTCTTGGTAAGTACATATTGAAAACAAATAATAATATTTTTTAATAAACTTTCAGAAGTTCTAGATTAACAAATCAACATAATTTAACAAAAAAACATAATATAATAGTCTTATAGATTAGGTAGATTCTTAGGTAGATGCACATGAGAAATGTTCAACATTCGATTCTCAATTAAGTCAAAATAAAAAAAAAAAACAATATGTATTTCTATTAAGGCGATTGGTGACGTCAAAATCAAATATTTTAAATTAATACAAAGATTAAGGAATCCTAATTCGCACCATTATAATGGAAGTGACCTAACTCAAACGCACACTACACGAATTAAATAAAAAAAAAATCTCTGGACATTATTCACACAGCGCCATCTAGCCCCAAACTAAGCATAAGCTTGTGCTATGGGTGCCAGACAACGGATAAACATTACTTTTATACTTCTTTTTTTGTAAATACATACATATTATACATAAAAACACCCAGACCGATACAAACAGACATGTTCATGCACACAAATGTTTGTACCGTGCGGGGGTCGAACCCGCGACCTCTGGTGTACCTAATAGCCAACTTCTCAACCATTACACCAAATGGCTCGTCGAATTTTGAGTTAGGTCACTTTCATTGTAAGGTTGCGCTATATTGTTTATAAAAAAGAGTTTGAGGCCTTAAAATATTAGGATATTTCAATATAAAGATAAAAAAATCCTTCATTGAATTTATTAAAAAGAGGATAAGGTTACTAAAGAAAAAAAAAATTAACAGTCAAGCAGAAAAATAGCTACATACACATTTGACATTATCAAAAAGCTTTATTACCATGCAAATACAAATAAATGGCTTTATTTATGGAATATTTGGTAATAGCCACGGTGGGGTTGGCTTTGAACTGTAAGTACCTAAAAAAAAACTAAAAACCTAAATTGTTACTTTTTTCCGTGTACAGCAAACTGATCAACCTTTGCAAATTCCTGCAACCAATGGGCGATTTTCTGACAGCCCGTTTTGTTAGTTCTCAATAGATGGCGCCGTTCCACCTATGCCCTCACAAGGAACGAAACGTTATAAAGTTTACTTCGACATGACTGTTTTTGATAAAACGAAACGTTTTATTTATGTCAGATGTCATTTTCATTTCCGAAAAAAATACTTATTGGCGGAATTGTTAATAAAAAACACAAAGCAAGCTATTAATTATGAAGAAGAAGAATGAGTAAAGATTATGGCTCCTAGTTAAAAAACCAGAGTATTATATTATCTGTGCCAGAGGTAAAAATAGATCGTAGACAAATACATACTTCGTTCAACGCCATCTAGTGAAGCTTTTGGAAACTTTTTTTTTATGGCCTGTCAGAAAATCTCTTAATGTCCATCGCATAGTGTTTTATTTCAAGTAAGACTTTGACAGATGTGTAAAAGTTGATCCGTGGGTTACCATACATACAGGTACAGGGTGCTAGAGGGGTAATCTTTTTGTATGAAAAAAATTCCAGGGTAAGACCGCGGATATACTGCTGCCCCTCACTGGGCCCACGGCTGCCCATTGAACTACAATTACTAGCGTATAGAACCGACACCGCAAACAAAATTTTTGCGCGATGCTTTGTTGCCGTTACCATGGTTACGGCAACAACTCATTCAAGATCTATGAGATAGGCATTTCGAACAAAACGCGTAAGCGCCTTGCTTTGCATGGCGCTAACGACGTTTTGGTCGCCAGAAAAATATACTCTGTAAGCAATCTAGCGCTGCAAATTTTAAAGGTTGGTTAGACGACATCCGCTGTAGCAAATACATCAGTCAGTCCAGTCATCACTTTGCGACACAGTCTTTGTTCCATATAGCCTCTCTATACGTAGTACTTGTAACTCAATGTGGCTGCCCCACCCTGGGTCCATGGCTGCCCCACCCTGAAACCCAAGACTGCCATACCCTGAAACCCATGGCTGCCTTACCCTGGATCCATGGCTACTCCACCTTGAGCCCATGACTGCGTTCAGGCTCAAAATGTTCCTTTCCCATAATGTCCCTCGGTTTCAAAAGGTCCCTTTCCCATAATGTCCCTTTCCTGAAATGTCCCTTTCCCGAAATGTTCCTTTCCCGAAATGTACCTTTCCCAAAATGTCCCTTTCTCATAATGTTCCTTCCTACAATGACCCTTTTTTTATATTTCTCTACCAGAATATCCCCCCTTTCCTACAGATACTCGTAGTTGTTATTAGTCATACCCCCTGTTGCAGAAAGCTCCATTAAAGTTAATGCTTCATTAAATCTAATGCTGTCACTTTTCGTTGTCATGAAATAAAAAGTGACAGCAATAGCTTTAATGACACATTAACTTTAATGGACGTTTCTGCAACTGAGTGTAAGAGTAATAAAACGCCTATGTTATGAGTAAAATAAAAAAAAAGCCAAATGATCAAATGTCAATCAATCAACTTTTAATTGCTTTTAATATAAAACAATACTAATGTAACGTGATTGCAAATTACAATATGAAGTTATTTATACATTATAATGATGAAAGCATCCAAGCAGGCAAACATTATGCTTGTTTTATATTACTTCTTTAAATAAATACTATAATTACAGTCAATCTGAGTGACTTTGATTTTCAGAGTAACTTTGACAGTCAAATCACAAAGAATTTATTTATTGTTACGATGTAATTTTCTTCAAAAACTAACCAACAATAAATAACTTCATATTGTAATTTGTAATCACGTTACATTAGTATTGTTTTATATTAAAAGTTGATTGATTGACCAAATGCTTTTTTTATTTTACTCATAACAACTACAATATCTGTTATAGGAAAGGGGGGATATTCTGGTAGATAAATATAAAAAAAAGGGTCATTGTAGGAAGGAACATTTCGGGAAAGGGACATTTTGGGAAAGGAACATTTCGGGAAAGGGACATTTTGGGAAAGGAACATTTCGGGAAAGGGACATTATGGGAAAGGGACCTTTTGAAACCGAGGGACATTATGGGAAAGGAACATTTTGAGCCTGTACGCATGACTGGCTACGCCCACGATTGGGTCCCATACATTTCAATAATAACTGCTTGGATACGGTAGCCCGTAAATGTTTTTTTGTTCACATTTATTCAAATATATTGATGTACCTATTGCCACTGATTGCTGACACTGTGGATAGCGAGTCAAATTCGTCATCAGCTAGATTCATCATTGTCTTCACTGCTGTTTCTAGCATCATTGCTTGCTCTAGGCATTTCATCATCACCTGCCTAGAAAGAATAATCTATATAAAAAAAACCGAATTGCTGTTCGTTAGTCTCGCTCGAGAACGACTGAACCGATTTGACTAATATTAGTCTTGAAATATTCGTGGAAGTCCAGGGAAGGTTTAAATTATGAGAAAACTAGCGGCCCGCCCGCGGCTTCACCCGCGTGAACTATAGGACGTTATCCCGCGGGAATTGAACTATAGGACGTTATCCCGCGGGAATATCTTGTGAATTGTAGCCTATGTGTTATTCTGATGTATAAGCTATATTATTGTAAAGTTTCATTAAAATCAATTCAGTATTTTTTACGTGAAAGAGTAACAAACGTTCATCCATCATCCATGCGCCCCCCGGCCGGTCGGTACCGCCGCAACCGCTATGTCCCTGCATTTTAAATCTGTAATATCTTCAAAAGTATTCATTTAAATTGCATGCTGTAAAGAGCCATATTGATCTATTAAAATTTATTTAAGGTACTTAATTGGATAAGGATTAACACTGTATTGCAAAAAATCGCTTTTTCGTAAATATGCCCTTATTTCCTCATTAGTAAAGGGCTACTTCTTGGAAAAGCATTTTCGGAGTGTCACAGACTCATATCTCCTATTAAAATAAATTATTACGATAAAAACTATTATTACAACGTTTCTTTATTTCATTAAGCATCAGGTCATATAGATTTTTTTGATTAAAAACTACGAAGATCTGAGTAATTCACCATTAACACCTCAAATCCGGTGAATTTTGCACGTTTTTTACGTGTCACACGAGCGCCGACTTCTGAACAATCGCACATATTTTTAAAACCACCCACGTTTTTAACCAGTTTTCTACACACATTTAAAATAGATAAATCAGTTTACATACTGGTCAAATTTTAAATTAATTGGAAGGATACTTTTGATTTTATGGTCATAAGTATTTATGTCACACGCTTAGCAAGATTTTCGCGGCGCGCCTTTCGAGGGGCACTGCTCAGGGCTGGCCAGGCGTACGCGAACCCTGATAGGTGTATTCGAATCGTCAGTTACCCCGCAGCTAGCAGATGAGGTGGCCATGTCGCTGGTTCCCGCGCTTTGGACGCTGGAGTACGTTCTTCAATTTTAAAAATTTTGGTTACCAGTTTTCCTGCATTCCCGTGTCACATTTTTTCAATGTAATTGTACTACTTTTGGTAAATGGGTTTTGAGGTAAAATACCTAGCTCCTTAATGTAGATGGACAGTAAAAACTAGCTGGTTATATCTTTTCAATGAAAAGTTATTTCAAAATATATGTTTTTTTGTAATTTCCATGGTGTAATTTCCATGGATAAAACACCATGGAAATCACGTAAGACCCATGGAAATTACCTTATTTATTTGAAGTTCATCATTATGAGGCATACGACGCTCACTGCTGGGTATAAGCATCCCCCAAGGATCTCCACACTGATCGGTCCTTGCGCCACGCACATCCCGCGGTTTCCGGCGGCCTTGGCAAGGTCGTCAGTCCAGCTAGTAAAGGGCCTTCCCACTGAAAGTCTTCCAGTGCGCGGTCGCACTGAAAGACACCATTGCAGAACGTTTCCACCCCAACGGCCATCGGTTCTGCGGGATATGTGTCCCGCCCACTATCACTTTAACTGAGCAACTATGTCGGTTACCTTCATTCTTCTGCGAATCTCCTAATTTTTGACTCTATCGCACAAAGAAACACCAAGCATAACTCTCTCCATTGCCCAATGTGTGACCTTGAGGCTTCTTATGAGACCCATAGTGAATGACCACGTTTCGCTTCCATATGTTATCACTGGCAACACACACTGTTCAAAGACTTTTGTCTTGAGGCACTGAGGTATGTTGGATGCGAATATGTTCCGTACCTTCCCGAACGCTGCCCATCCGAGCTGGATTCGTCAAGAGATCTCTTTCTCGAAGTTGGACTTACCTAACTAACTGCCTGTCCAGGAAAAGATATGCATAGGCATGGTCAACAACTTCAAGCGTAACGTTTCCAATGTTAACTGGAGTGGATGCAACATGGACGTTCGACATAATTTTCGTCGTGTCCATATTCATTTTAAGACCAACTCTTATGGAAACCTTACTAAGATCTTCGAGCATTGTGTTCAGATCTACCATGGTCTCGGCCATGAGAACTACATCGTCGGCAAAACGTAGCTGTGTAAGGTACTCGCCATTGATGTTAATACAGAATCCTTGCCAATCCAGAGGCTTGAAATATCCTCCAGCACAGCAGTGAACAGTTTAGAAATTACGTCTCCCTGTCACCTCGCTCTAGTTGGATAGGATTTGAGCTCTGGTTTTGCAATCGAACCGATATGCAGCGTTTTGGTATAAGTACCTCAATACGTCGATATACATGTAGTCCACTTGGCACCTTTTTAAAGACTGCAGCACTGCCTAGGTCTCGATTGAATCAAAGACTTTCTCATAGTTCAAGCTAAGCAACGCTTTTAAAGAATTTCAACACTTAAATTGAAGACTTAAACTGATTGATAATAGACTTATTTTATAAAAATTCAATTTGTTATTTTTTATGTTTACTATTATGTTTATCCATAAGTATCATGTTATGGGAACAATTTTAATGTATAAGAAAGTTAATTGATAACAGTTTTATCACTTTCATGTTCCTACTTTGAGTATGATATGTAAGTTTTGAAATAAAGCTACTATTTTTGCTAAATATTGTTTTAATAGAATGTAGATCTTTATACTACCCTAACTAACTAATATGACAGCTTAAATTCGTATTTGACATGGTGTTTAGCTAAATTTAATCTGCTGGGTAATTTCCATGGCCTTTATTGTAATTTCCATGGGCCGCCAATTTTCTCCATTTTTTTTAGCAAAAGTATAGATACCGTACGTGGCGAATTTTGATATGTTGTTTAAATTTGCACAAGCTTTCGGAATATTTGTGCAGTTCACCATAATTTAGCGATTTCAAAAATGCCGTGGAAATTACGCGGAGAGCACTTTTCTGAAGATCCACCCAAAGGATAAAAATGGTTATTGTGGGTTATCCCTAATAGATAGACATATACCATCGCGGACTTTTTTGTAAACCGTTTTAAGGTGAACAATACCGTACTACATTATTTTGATCTATCTCGTAGGGTTCAGCCAGCGTTTGCAATGTAAGCGCAAAAAAATGTGTTTATTTACGACCTTAAATTAAAAACCTCTAAAATTATCAGCGTTTCTCTACTATATTATGCATGTATTATACATATAAACCTTCCTCTTGAATCATTCTATCTATTAAAAAAACCGCATCAAAATCCGTTGCGTAGTTTCAAAGATTTAAGCATACAAAGGGACAGAGAAAGCGACTTTGTTTTATACTATGTAGTGATATGGAAAATATGCGAGGAAAATACTAAAAACTACAATATTATTTTCCCATACAAACTATTCTTACCTGTCAAACGTAGTGATACAAAGTTCACCTAATTTTATGCAAGCTAAGGCACTGAATTAAGTTATCGTCTCAACTCAATGTTGGGTCGGTTTAATCACCAATTCACCAAACGTACCAAAAGCGGATTGGTGATCACAAACCAAGTACATAGTTAGAAAAATTCGACACAATTTTTTTCCGACCTGGGTATTGAACCCAGGACCCAAAAATCAAAGTCAAGTATTTGTCGCAGTAAGATAGATAAAGCTGTAATATAGTTATATGCCAGGGTTATAACTATGTAACGTACGATAGTTATAAGGAGCGATTTATAACTATCGTACGGTCACAATCTAGTAATATGGTTATCTGACTAAACTAATCTAGTTCTATAGTTATAAATCGACTGGGGCGACTAAGAAATTAACGGGCGTCTAAATATTTTATAGTATGGAATTATAGATGAGGTGTAATAAATATAACTTGGCGACTAATATTATTAGTGAGGTAATAAACATTGTATAAACGGCCGGAGGCGGAAATCGACTCGGATGGACATAGGTTAGAAGGCTAAGGCGGGAGCGGAGCGTAGCGGAGCTCCCGCCTTAGCCTTCGTGGTTATTTTTTTTTTAACACCTATTCCCTAAATTAATGAAAGAAATGGTTTTTAAAATTACGTATTCGGACTGACACGTTTTATTAATAAAAAGTATTGTAATGTAACTAATTGTAGGTTACAAAAAGTTGATTATAACAAAAATAAAGACCATTAAATCGTTTTATTTAATTGTTTAGTAGATTTATAACTATGTAACTAGATTAGTTTAGTCTGATAACCATATTACTAGATTGTGGCCGTACGATAGTTATAAATCGCTTCCTTATAACCATCTTACGTTATATAATTATAACCCTTGGCATATAACTATAATTCGGCTCTAACTATGATACTGCGACATTATTCAAATCAATTGGGATATGAGGCATGGATATCTCTTTACCACTAGCTCGGCATTTACATTACATTTCAAGAGCAAAGACTAGGTTATACGAAAATAAAATTATGACGTACGAAAAAGAAAAGTTTTTTAAAAATGCGCAGTTAGGTAGCTAAATAATTTGTTAAGTCAACGGTAAGGTATTTATAGAAAAGAGAGTGATAGTAAAGTTGTGGTACAGGTACCGGCAAACCTGATGAACATCGGTCGACGGAGAGGGGGAAAGTTCGCGCATGTGCTCTTTCGCGTGACCAATTGCGCGCGCGAATCTCCCAAACGCCCGCTCGCGCCATTGGTCAGAGGTATGCTTCTGACCAATAGCGCGCAGGCGTGTCAAAATTCGTGGGTTCGATTTCCACGTTGGGTCTGGTTGGTGGTAGGTCCACCCCCAACAGGTGAAATCTGACACCATAACAGCTCTGGCTGTGTTCCGGCAATATTAATATGGAAACCAGTACACTTGAAATTAAGGCTCGAAGATCAGATGAGCCTACAGTCTGGCAGCACATTGAGAGACGCTTCCTGGTGAAGTGTCCCTCAATGGAATAGGCCGCAGTGGCCGCTTACCATTAAATGGGCTGCGTGCCTGTCTGCCAACTAAAGTAGTATAAAAAAAGCGAAAGAACTTTATTAAGTACCTGTATCTAGTCATCCTTTTGTCTGTAGAAGCGTGTACACCTGCCTTAATAACCATCTCTTTAAGTGTAGACGAATCTTTGGATTCTCTTTGGATTATTCTGAAAAAAAAATTGAATGAATCTTCATTTGGTGTAATGGTTTTTTTTTCATAAAATATTTTTTGCCACAGACTTGGGTCTGTGACTTTGTTGAGTTGAAATTTTTGGGTTAATGTTTAGTTATAGACCGACAAACTTATCTGTTCCGGTGGCCAAAATTGGAACTACGTGAAATGCAATGCAAAAACGATATTTAATGACAGTTCTAAATAGACAGTAGCGACGCCGCCACCGGAACAGATAAGTTTGTCGGTCTATACATGTTGCTCCGCGCAGAGACAAAATGTTAGGTTAATACTAAAGGCATACACATCATCTGTTGTTTTTTATAAATTATGTATGTACAAATTACAGGTCGGTTAACTAAAGCTGGCCCGTTTACGGTACTCACACTAGTCTAAAATTTGAAAAAAGAACAACATCTTTGTAAACAGTAGCAAAAGCAAAACAATAACCGTCACCCTTGTACTCATAAGATTGACCGCGCGCGAGAGGGACAGAGAGACTTTTCATGATATGCATTTAGTGCGACGTCACGCCACGCGATTATTCACAGACACAACGTGTGAATGTGTTGAACGGGCCAGCTTTAGTTAACCAACCTGTAATATATCGTTTTTTGTTTTTTATTATTATCATGCTTTTTTTGTATTTTTTTTGTTTGTTGTTATGGTGATAGTTGAGTTGAGAAGTCAGTTATTTCATATAAATAAATTTCATTAATATCTAAAAATATAGATTAGTTTTCCTACCTTTTCAAGTTGTGTATGATCTCGGCCAAGTGTAGGTGGACCGTACTGGCCCTATGTTTCAGGATACGACGGTTGTCCTCGCGAAGGTCTTCCTCTCTGAATTCCATCACTGCCCTATCACTGAAAATAAAATCAATGAAATTATACTGCGTGACATTTTAGTCGTTGTTTTCCCGCAGTAAAATGATTCTATCTAAGTAGTACAATAGATTGATGAAGTTTTTTTTTTAGTCAAATCAAAAGTTTTACGATTTTGATAGACGAAACTCGAATTATTAGTACTAGCGTCGTCGCGGACGGTCACTTGCCGGGATCACTGTCTTTTGCGCTTATCAAAAAGATGATAATTCACTATTTCCTAACATTTTATATGCACCTTCCCGTCAAACTATAAATAAAAAAAATTCCAAAAAAAAAAACTTGCAAAAATCGATAGTACTACTAAAGGTAAAGCGTTCTGCTGCGGGAAAACAACGACTAAAAAAACACATTGTATATTTTTTATCCCTGTTTCGTAGAGAATTAAAATAATAGTCTCCTAGCCAAGTTTTCGGCTGCGGCGGCCAATCTTATGATTGACCAACTACGCAGGATATATTATAGTGCAAGTGAGTGCGCAAGCACAGGTGCACTCCCTATTCCCTCACTCTCATATCACGGTGAGACAGCAGTCTAAGGTACCGCCTTAACCTCGGGGTCCTGGGTTCAATTCCCAGATCGAGACAACTTTTTGTCCCGTTTTTCGAACAGAGCTCGATTTGTCCATATATAAAAGTAGTTATTAAACCAGTAAATGCATAGTAACGATAATTTTATTTCAAAGATAGTGGTCGTAAATTCGATTCTCGTCTTGGGCCTGGTTGTCAGTCCGACTAGCTAGTTACCCCCCCCCCCCCCCCCCCCGACAAGTAAATTTTTCAAATGGGTTTAAATATTAGATACTAGCGGTCGCCTCCACGGTTTCACCACCGTATTTATTTTTCGATTAGCCACTCCTCTCTCTCCCACATTTCCGGGATCAAAACTACCCTATGTCACCCGGGAATAGTGTAGCTTTCCAACAGTGAAAGAATTATTCAAATCGGTTCAGTAGTTTTGGAGCCTATTCAATACAAAAAAACAATCAAATCTTTCCTCTTTATAATATTAGTATAGATAGACTTTAAAAAATACTTACACGAATTGATGTATCGCCTTAAAACACCCACTGATTTCGCAAAGAAATTTCCTTACAAAAGTATAAGCACACATACTTTCATTATCAAATCCACTATCACTTGCGCTATCATTTATAACTATCACTCCATCACTGCTATCATTAACCGGTGCGACATTTGAAACTAATGAATCATTATTCAGTGCGGATACACTCCGAATATCATTATTTAGTGTATCATTAATGAATGTACTGTTAGATTTGCAATGTTTTGGTGCACGAAAGTTATAGTTCTGAATATCATTATCGAGTGCGTTATCATTAATTTCGGCAATGACGTCATTTTTATTAATGATTTTCTTGTTAATATCATTAATTTTATAAACAAAACTAACTGTTTCGCTATCTGATATTTCGTATATAGGAGAATAGTCCAATGCATCAACATCCAACGTATTTGATTTATCGGTCGAATCTATCGGTTGGGCACATCTCACTATTTCCGGTCCAGCCGTTTGAAGAAACTTATCATTGTTAACAACATTTTGTGCATTTGTATTATTATCATTTTTAGTCGTCTTTAAACCATCAAAAGGCGAACTGTTTGGTTTTGTCAAAAATATATTCTCAAATTTTCTTATCACTTTCGGTCCAGCCGTTTCTTGATTGAAAGTATTGCCATGCTTCGGTATGTTCAAATCGTCGACATCGATCGGTGTTGCTATATTTTCTTGTGCAAAATTGTCATTTATTTTTCTTACAACTTTTGATCCAAAATCAAAATTCCTAGTGACTACTAACGGTTCTTTACCGATGTTGCCATGTGAAATCATAAAACTAGTAGTTTTTGGTAGATTTTCGCAATTATCTTTAAAATTAGATGCAGTTTGATTATCTTTTTCAGAGATTTGTTTATTTTCCAAGGCAGTGTTGCCATGTGTGTTTTCGGTTTTCTCCAAAGTTATAGTCTTAGAACTGTCTATATTCAGAAGATTAAGATTGCGACCAAAAGTGCGAAGTATTTTACGTTCGTCCTAAAACAAATAATATCAATTTAGTAACTGATTTATTTAATATATAATTTGTAAAATCTCGGATGATACCTAGGACAGGTGTCACAGTGACATTTCTAGGGATGTCTAGTAGTTTAAGTATCGGGCATAGATCTCGGGGTCCTGGGTTCAATTCCCCGGACTATTTTAAGGAGTATTTAAACCAACCTGATTTTCTTCATGATCTTGAGGTATTTCAGCATCTCTCCATTCAGGATAATGATCTTTCAAGTATTTGATAATATCAGACCGCCTTTTAACAACTGAAACAAAAAAAGACAATCATTAAAAACAGTTGCATTATATTACGAGCCGTTTGGTGAGACGAGGTCCAAGCACGATTCCAAATTCGTATTTCACCCGCGCGTCCGCCAATCAGAGAGCGCAACGTGAACACAGTTTGGTGGCTTTAAGTTCGAAGATTATATTTTTGCAGGTTTTAATTTAATTACTTATAATATAATTTGGTGAAACCGCGAGGGCAACCGCTAGAGGGAAATAAAGCTAAACTACAGTGGAATCCGTTTATAATGACATCGATGGGAATTGACAAACGCGTCATAATAAGTGGACGTCATACAAAGCGTTTTGTAAAAAAAAAGTTTATTTTTTTGTTTCTCATGATTTTAAAACTACATATTTTAAGAATTAATGCGTTAATTTCTTGTCGCGGTTTTCGAATCGTTCAATTTAAATGTTTTAAAACCAAAAGGGTTCAATTGAACGATTCCTTGATGCGGTTGTATGAGTATGATTCTCCATCTTTCCCCCTCAGTTGTAAATGTTTTACAGCGTTGAGATGACATTTTTTTCACAGGATATGACTAAAAACAATGCATGACCTTCAAGTGTCAACTACTCACTTGGATTTAACCCTTAACTATCCAGAATGCGTTTGTGTCGTAACTGACCAGTAGTGTCCAACAGACTCATATTATAAATCTTAGGTATAATGAAAGAAAATAAAGTTATTTTGAATAAAAAAAGACAGAATAATGTATTTCAATAATGTATTTTTACACTTACCTATTAATTCACAGATATTACAAGTAATTTTTTCTTCAGAATGTTCAGAGAAGACATTGCGATTACATTTACCACAACACTGTTTAGAAGCCCTTGATAATTTTGAAGGGCAAATAAAACAACGCTTGTTCCTTTTCGCAGCAGGTTCAGATAATTGAGTAGCTTCCTCATTTGACCCTGCCACGTCTTGCATGGTTGCTAGGTGGTAGCTTGATAGTCCTTTCGTGCTTTGTCTCCGTTTAAGAGGTGTTACCAACTCGGTTGCGATTTCACGTAAAAAAAGTTTTCTAAGTGTATTTTATTTACGTGAGTTCCAATCAGGATGTATATTTTTCCATATAATAAACGATGCAATGCCAACAACATCTATAATATCTGGTCTGGCTCAGCGTCCAGCGTTTCGACAGCGTATCTGGTCCAGCGTATCGACACCTCCCTTGGTGGAGTTGTAGTACAAGTTTATTTCAGATTTGTTTTTTTTGTTCACATCTACATGTGTCGAAGCATTCGGTTTTGCTCGTCAGGTCCTGATTTCCAAATTGTTCCATCACTTCCTTTATAAGTGTCAATTGAGACGTATTCTTGTAATGGTACATCATCAGTCTCGGTCCATAATTGTTCATCATCGTTTTCAGATGCTGGTTCTGTCACATTACTTTCACTGTCAGAATAGCTGTCAACAGCAAAATTCATCATCACTATCGCACATAGGTAGTTCACGCACAAAAATATTTTCATCATCACGTTCGTGGATTTCACTTTGCGTTAGTTGCCGTTTAGCCATATCTTTGAAGAGAAACGAATTAGAACACGACTACTTTATGACAAAATTTTCTGAACACTGATACCATGATACGATTATAACACAAACAAAGGTAACCCGACACCATAACATTATAAGTAAAAGGGTTCCGTTTTTTGCATTTTGGCTACGGAACCCTAAAAAGTAAATAAAAACAATCTTCCTTCACACTCGAATCAAAAAAATGTTAATGTGTCTGTTGGACACTTGTGGGTTGATGAAGTACTATTTTTGTTTATTAACCAAAAAATCAAAATTATTCATGTTACAAATATTTTCATTGCACATTTCGATTCGTAAAACATTGGCGATAAAATAGATAAAAGGCCGATACATAAAAATGTATACTTTGGTTTTTATGAAAACATAAACGCAAAATTGTGTCCGCAAGACACTTGTGGGTTGTTAAGGGTTAAAACAAAAACGAGCCGCGTGCCAAACGTCGTCGGGAATCAACGAACAAAACGAATCATGTCGGTCATTAAAACCGGACAATTTATTAAAAATAGGTCATAATAAGCGACATGTCACTGTAAGCGAAGTCATTATATCCGACATTTTAACAAAGATTTTATATGAAAACCAAACGTCTTAGTGTAATTACGTCATAATAACCGATTGGTCCCGTGGGTTGGTCAATATAGGCGGATTCTACTGTATTTAAAAATAAAAAAAGGAAACGAAGAAATGAAGAATCCTTAGTTAAGGCAAGAGCTGAATAGTAAGTATAGTATTGATTTGCGGTTGGTGGCGGCAAAGAATATTGTAATTAGCCCCCGTACAAACAAATATACATAGCAATTTAAAAAGGTTTTTTTAAATCTCTTGCTGCCTGGACGTCCCTGCGTGCCTGGGCCTGCCTACGCCCTACGCCCTACCTGATGATCCTACATTATTACTACCTAATGCTTTCGTATTTATTATATTTAGTCTTATAATCTTAGTCTGTAAAACTTTAGGACGTGGCATTTATTAAACCTTTGGCTTTCAGTTATACCGTCTTTTATTTCAAATTTTGCTCCGTTACCTTCCGTAACGTGACAGTTTGGGCTGAAATTTTGGATAGATATTTAGATGAACAAAAGTATAGGTTCATACATTTGTTTCTGGTGACAATACAATATGCATTACACTCTTGTTTCAATATTTGCAAAATGGCCGCCGCCACAAGATGGCGGACAATGTATTAACCCCTTTATTGTATAAATTATCCTTTCTGTATTTCCCTTAAACTGGTGATGGTAATAGGCTCTAGGTATCTATTACGTGTAACTAAAACATAATTGTTTTAACGAGTTTCTTGCCGGTTCTTCTCCAAGGTCTCCCGCCGGGTGTCCGTTCATTTGACAAAAACGAATGACAAATTTTCATTTGAAAAATAACATTTGACAAAATTGTACTTGATAAATTTATTATTTTACAAACTATTGTTTAATAAACTACGCATAAGACAATATTTTTACAAGAAAAAAATTATACCAAAACATTAATTAAACTAATCATTTTTTTTTCTAACTTTTTGTACAATCACCAATTTGGCAAACGAATTATTTAGTCATGTGATTATTTTTAAAATAAAATTTTAACAGTTAAATAATTTTCTAAGTAAAACATTTGCGAAACCTGTATTATGTCAAATGATTGTTTTTAAAGTAATATGTTTGCGAAATGAAAGTTTGTCAAATGATTAGTTTTTCAAACGTTGTTTGTAAAATGATCTTTTGTCATACGTTTTTTTGTCAGACAATAGTAAACCCTCCCGGCTTAGGGTTTGCAAACCGGTGGCAATAGCTTCTTTGACATTCACAAGTGCTGTATCAGCCTAAACTGAATAAAAGTTATTCATTTTCATTTGAAATTAAAATGTAATTCTATTCATATAAACAGGTAACACACATTTTAATTAGTGTACATAATGTCAATTGTAATAGTTGTTATTTGATTAAAATATTTACATTTATTTTGTACCGAAATTTGAACAGAACAATTTTGTAATACATAGTAGGCACACTTAAAATGTGATGTGCTTTATTCAAATGGGATGTTAACATTTGACTTTAATTAAACGGTCTATAGGTCTAAATCAGATTGTTATAAAAATCGGTATTTTATTTCTAAATGACGTATCGAATGGTCATACTTAAAAGACTTACATATGTCAACAATTTTCATTAGGTAAGTAAGTATTTACACACACATTTGGGAAGGATTACTTTATTAGTATTAATTGGCTGCTCTTAAAAAATCTAGGTACTTCATGTAAACAGTAAGATATTGTCAATGTTTACTACATTGATAAATATTTTACCCATTATATAACAACACACACTTACTTATGCCCTGTTATGATTATGTAAGGATAAGTAAGAATATAATATAAAAACTACACACTATTTAGTATATTATTTGAAATATTGACTAATATAAATAGTTGAAAATAAATAATATTTAAAATTAAAACAAAAGGATCAAAGTGATTACTTTGACTACAGCAAGACATTGCTTATCTTGACCTGGCGCGCATGCGCGAAACCCGAAATTCGAAAACTCGACGCGACGCATTTTTCGTCAACCCTCTTAAGCACATATGTACTATGGCTGCCAGTCAACTGATAAGCATTACTAAAATCCTTTTTTTTGTGTTTAAATATCAAACAGAATATAACTAACTGGCATTATATTGCCAGAACACAGCCAGAACTGTTATGGCGGCAGATTTTACTGTTAGCCAGTCGGACTTACATGAAATCAAAGATCAGATGAGTCTACAGTCGCAACACATTGAGCGACGCTTCCTAGTCCCGCCCGCTGGACCACTTGAATCATTAGACAGTACCATTGGTGGTACAAATTGTACTGATTTATCCCATTAGTACAATTGATTGTACAAATGATACCAAAATATACCGCTGGACCACCTGTACCATTAGTCAGTACCATTGATGGTACATGTGCACTGCTCAAGACCACCTGTGTCTGTCTGATAACTGATACAACCATTGAACTACAATTACTAGCGTATAGAACCGACATCGCAAACAAAATTTTTGCGCGATGCTTTGTTGCCGTTACCATGGTTACGGCAACAACTCATTCAAGATCTATGAGATAGGCATTTCGAACAAAACGCGTAAGCGCCTTGCTTTGCATGGCGCTTACGACGTTTTGGTCGCCAGAAAAAAACTCAATGGATATAATATATAAACAAACATACAGTTATGTCTCTTAGGCAGGTCCTCCACATCGCATCTCCTCAGGACCGGGGCCTGGAAGACAGGAGTCTCTTCCTCCGCCGGCTGTAGCGAGCTTTGAAGCAGCTTGTTCAGACTTGACTCTGCTTCAGACAGATCTTCGTTGTCCGGTAGAATTGCCTGAAAAACAACAATACATAACATATTCATATTGTGGAAGAATCATTAATTATTATTTATTATTAAGGGGGGGTGGGAGTACATAAAAGAGGTATAGACCGACAAACTTATCTGTTCCGGTGGCGGCGTCGCTACTGTCTATTTAGAACTGTCATTAAATATCGTTTTTGCATTGTATTTCACGTAGTTCCAATTTTGGCCACCGGAACAGATAAGTTTGTAGGTCTGTATTATGCGACGTCCAAATATGGCGCCGCGCTCGCACATTTCGTAGTTTTTTTAACATAGTAAACGAGACACTAATTTTATCAAGTCAAACTCTGCGAATTTATCTGTAAATATTTAGTGGCTATAATTGAGTGAAAATTCAAATGTTAATTGGCAGGAGCTTAGACATAAAATACGAAAATCGTTAAAAAAAGGGGTAACTTTGGGATTTTTTTCTATCGAGTGAAGTTTATAAAAAGATGTAATTGAATGCGATTTTAACTAAATCAGATCCTTAACTGATACATATATTTTTTTTAGAATTGAAAACACTGATTTGTATGTCTCAGGTGGCTTTTAAAAACCATACGCGCGGCATCTGCGGAACTACACAGCCTGAATGATATCACCACGCTTGCCAAATGCGGGTTGGTGATCGCAAACCCGAGGTGAGTCCGAAAAAACCGACACAAAGTTGGCTCGACCCGGGAAATGAACCTAGGACCAAGAGATCTCAGCTCGGTACTTAAATTATCGAGGCGTTATGAATAAGAAAATTCACTTATAGCCCGACCATTAAAATAAAAAACCACGCCATATTGCGGAAAATATTGGAACTAATTTCTTCAAGTGGCAACAATAAGATTTCTTTCATTCATTATTGCTGTCTGTCAACGTGTGATGTCAATTGTCAACCGTGCCTGGTTATTATTGGATATTGTGTTATTATTAGTAAGTATAACCATAGCAACCAAGTGTTGCTATAACCATAGCTGATGTGGCGCCTCCAGAGCAGGTTTTTTATTTTCTTGGTCAGGCTATAAGAGCATCGGAGCAGATTTTTTTCTCATTTTCAAATTACCTTTAGTGATTGTATCAACATGATCCCACAGCCGACTATTTTAATAAAATCATTGGGTTTTATTGTAGATTTCAGTTTACCTGAAACGAAAATAAAACTTAATTCACATTACAAGGAATACATGATTTTTACTGTTTGGCAATGAGTTATGGTACAAAAAAATGATTGTATATTATTATAATTTTATTGCAAAAGTAATTTTACTTTTGGAATATAATATAAAACTTATACATTCAATTACTCGTACATACGTACAAAAGGTTTAATTATCTTTTACTTTTCAGTGCACTTTTTGGTTAAAATTGTTTTTTTTTGTGTTTATATTTTATATTACAGTCGATTAAAAAAACGTCTTCCATTGTAAGTTGCTTAATAATAACATAAATCAAATCACACTCTGCGAGAAGGACATAATTATTAGGAACTTACCAATTTTATTGCTTTCTTTCACTAATAATCCTTTAAATTTTTCAGTCAATACTTGCACTTCACGAGAGTCATACAAATCTTGTATTTTTTTCGTGCTCTCATACAAAAACCATGGCGGCGTTAGAATATCATCTATGGGTGAATATTTCTGAAATATAAAATCTATATAATATTTATAAAACTCAAAGGTGACTGACTGACATAGATAGATATCAACGCACAGCCCATACCACTGGACGGATCGGGCTGAAATTTGGCATGCAGGTAGATGTTATGACGTAGGCATCCGCTAAGAAAGGATTTTGATCAATTCCCACGGGAACGGGAACCACGCGGGTGAAACCGCGGGCGCCCGCTACGCTAGTAACTATATAAACTTCACATATTACTGTCCCACTGCAGGGCAAAGGCCTCCATCTTTGAAATCAAGTTATCGCTACAATGATAGGTACTGGCTTAATCACCACGCTTGCCAAATGCGGATAGTGATCACAAATCTCCGATTTTCGAATGAACCAACGCAGTTACTAAGACTAGAGGATAAAACTCGGAGGTCGTAGGTTCGATTCCCGCCTGGGGTCTGGTTGGTGGTAGGACTTTTTTAGAGACTGGTTAGCAACCCCTACAGGTAAAATCTGTCGCCATAACAGCTCTGGCTGTGTCCCGGCAATATTAATGTGGGAGCCAGTACACTTGAAATCAGAGGCTCGAAGATCAGATGAGCCTACAGTCTGGCAGCACATTGAGCGACGCTTCCTGGTGAAGTGTCCCTCAATGGAATAGGCCGCAGTGGCCACTTACCATCAGGTGGGCTGCGTGTCTGATAACTAAAATATAAAGTACTTACAATTATAATGTCATTGAAGCTATCCTCCATAATTTGTGTAAGAACGCAAGTCAACTCTTCCATTCTAAGTTGAATCATATCTTCTATTTCTTTATTTGTAATGACACATTCGTTCAAAATTTCATCCAAAATATTATCTTTAACAAAATTATTCGATTTATTTGTAACCGTCGAATCGATCTTTTTCTTTTCGACTAGTATGTTATCGAAACTCTTTACTCCATTTTCGAATCGTACACCTTTCTCTTTCTCTCCCGGTAACTTTTGTGCGATCGGTCTATCTCTTTCCTTATTACTTTTCTCTTTTATAAACAAATTCTTTATTCCTACTTCAACAGTTTTCGTATTTTCCAAGTTTTCTTTAATATTTTTAGTTACATTCATTTTTTCGCAATCAATCGGAGATGTGTTGGCATCTTTCATATTTTTCTTTTGGTATACAAAATCTTCATCGAATATACTCTTCTTGTAGTTTTGATCATTATTTCCACTACTAGTATCAAAATTCTTTGGTATATTTTTGTCTGCATTAGAAAGATTTTTGTCTTTATTTAGAGATTGAATTCTTTTGAAAACGAAAGACAGTTCTGGCTTTTCGGATGCGTCGCCATTTTTAATTTCGTTTGTGTTGTAGCAAGTTATGTTTAGAGATTTTGCTTCGTCGTATAATTGTGGGTTATTTGTTATTAGGACCTGGAAATAATAAAAATGTGTCAGCGTACAGTGCCCGGCAAATATCTTGAAATCGGGTGGGGGATTTCGCAGCACGCGAATTTTGAGATGCGCGCGCGCTATTCGTCATGCGCAAATACACATGCGCGAACTTTCTCTCACTCTGTCGAACGAGCGTCAAGATGTTTGCCGGATTCTGTACGCAGTACGCATAGTAGAAACAGTCCACAGTATCTACTATCCGATTCAAATACTATTAGGATAATACCTTTTGTAATTGAGCGACAAATGACGTCAACTGCGCCTGTCCGTAACGTTGACAACGCATTATTTTGTCAGTGTCTGTGTGTGTGTGTGTCAGTCATCACTGTCGCGTAACGCAACTAACTAAGAACTAACTAACCTTTAACTAACTAAGATTTGGAACTTGGCGCCATAGCTTTTATTCAGCTCAAAAGTACCTATCCAGCGATGTAACACACATAGCTATTGGAAGGTGGGACCAGATTTCATAGAAATTCTGGCATCATCCTTTCTCTGGTTGCCTATTTAGGGAAATGTGATCAGGTGGCTGTAACTCAAATGTCATAACTGGACAATTCTTGACAAGCGCACCCTGACTATAAAGAAGATAGTCAACATTTCTCTGATAATATAAAAATATTACGTTTAGATATTTCTTACCACATCTTCACCACTATTCATGATGTCCAAGCAGCAATCTAACGTATACTTCTCCATTCTTGAACCGTCGTGACTATCTATCACTGGAAAAAATAAATTAATAAAATATACAAAAAATGTCTGTGCATCTTCACAGAAATAACAGATAGACAGACACGCCGTCCAGCTGATGGCAGGGTTGGCAATTATCAAGATAATCATTTTATCTGATAATTATCTGATAATAATCTGATAATTATCTGATAATTATCCAACTCACATATCAAATAACATTATATAAATTAAAGGTATTTTTGTTTTTTACCACTATTTTTAGTTTTAATGTAGTCACACTTTGACCTTATTGGATTAAGTTTTCTAGGCATAGGTACATAATGTTTTTCTTTATTTAGTTTCGCAGCGCACAAACTGTAGTTCACAAAAAAAATAACAGTGAGAGGAATTCCCCCTGTAGATGAATGATATTTGGCGTTCGTTTGAATGCATGTTTAATATTGTGAAAAAAAAAACATGCGTTTGGATTTGGATTTAAATTATTTTGTTTTGTTTGTAAACTAAAAGGTACTCGTTATTATCAACGATAATTATCAATACGTAATTATCTTGATAATTATCAACGATAATTATCTTGATAATTATCCAGGCCAACCCTGGCTGATAGTAAGGCCGTTGTTGTCCAGCCTCCTCCCTCCGCCGGGGCAAGCGGGGTCGCCCTGCGGTGTCTCTGGTTGTCAGGGTCTGTCCCAGCCCAGAGACGCCGCCGACGGCGATGCAGGAGCGCGGGGGGGTTTAGTGGGTATCCTTCGTGCACCAGTCTTTATAAAGACTGGGGCATGGAATTGCACGAGTCCCACACACGGCTCGCCTTCCCCAGGCGAGTTATGGTGCCAAATAGCATTCCACTCCACAAAAAAAAGAAAAATGTCTAATTAGATAGATAGTTAGATTATAGAACTTACCATAATAATGTGGCGGGGCGACAATCTTCCTGGCGACCTGTCGCGCGACAATGACGCGCTGTCGCCCGCCGCAGTCGCCTAAGCTAGCCGCTTCTATCTCCGTCCTCAGCTCGTTCGATATCAATATACGTCTTTTATCATCTGAAATAAAGTGTACTGATTAACAAGTACTACAAAAACACTAATGTATTATTTGATTCCGGATATTTGGAGACGCCATTTTGTATAAAATTCAAAATGGCGGACAGATAAGTAAGCCAAGCTTCATACAAAAATCTTCAGAGCCCTTTAGTCCCAACCTCAGATTTGAAAGAGGTACTTAACTGACATGAGTTATGTCCCCGGGCGGGACAGATAACATTTAATACGGCAAAAGGTAAATATTTTTGTTTTTATAAGCCTAAGACTTCTTTCTTAACAAAGTCCTTCGAGCCGGATTAATACGCAAATATACAAAAAACTGGACTACTAGAAAGAAGTGAGCCTAATGCTTACTTCTTCATCACATAAATGTAAAACCTTGCTGATATTCGAACCAACGCGACCAACGGGAGAGGATAACTTAACTTCCACTCATAATAAGTAGGTATTTCATTAATTAACCAGGTGGTTGGTAGGTTCCTGTACTGGGCCGTCTTGGTAGGGTACCACCGCAGTGCCAGATATTTTTCCGTGAATTAGAAGTGTATCAAGCACTTCTGTGTTTCGGGGAAAGGGCACTGAAGCTAGTGAAATTACTGGGTATATGAGACCTAATAACTGTCGTCTCGGTGTAGCGGGCGCAGGGCGGTGCCAGACAGACACTGCTTAGTTACTGTTTGGCACTGAACTGTCTAAGGGCAGACGTGGCGCTTACCATCAGGTGTAAGATCTGCTCGTCTTGTTAAACATTGCAATAAAAAAAAATACCTGATTGGACAAATTCTTCAATGCACTGCAATTCATCCAATAGGGTCTCAAAATCAGCCACTACATACAACAGTCTTTCTGCATCGTCGTTACACTGTGGTGAGTCTTCACACAGTTCTGGGATCTAGAAAAAAATTTCAAAAGTCAAAATCCTTTACCTTCATAATGTTCAAATCCTAAAATGTCTAGGCTATGGTCTAGGTGCAAAACATCCATATTCTAATATGTCAATATACATACTAGTTTTTTATATAGGCTACTTATAGCACTATACATTTATATCGTCAAGTAATAATATATTCTCGCGCGAGGCGCTCGTGGCGCAGCTGTGACAGCGGTTCGTTAGCGATAACGAAAATCAAGCTACCCACACTGCGGTCGGTTAATGGATGGGTGACCATTCTGACCACGTTTAGTGACATTTATTTCAAGCGTGTCCGTGCTTCGGAAGGCACGTTAAGCTGTTGGTCCCGGCTGATATTTAGTATGTGTAGATATTAGTCGTCAAGCCTAGTCAGAGGCCATTTGGCGGCTTGATAACATTCTAGTCACTTGCCTCTTACGCACCCCTCCACCAAACCGCACTAGGCCAGCGTGGTGGAGTATGGCCCACACTATCTCACAATTAAGATAAGGCCTGTGTCCCAGCAGTGGGAACGTATAAATTGGTCAACACAAAACACGAAATCGTCTCACCATTTCCTCATCTTCGAAGCTTCCCTCACTCTCCACTCCAAGGTCGAAGGTCACTCGTTTATTCGACTTTGACCTCGGCTGTTCTTCTCTGAACGTCTTGATCTTCTTACTTGGCACTGCTGGTAAATACAAACAACGTTACTGTAGACTTGACTGTGTTGTGACGTCAAAAATACCTGAACGACTAAAAACTAAGGTTTTTAACCAGTGTGCGCCACCAGTGAAGACTTAGGCTGCCTGACCACTGAAGCGGAGCGAGGCAGCTAATTAATATTTCACCGTTTCTCCGCTCCGCTGCCTCACTCCGCTTTGGTGGACAGGCAGCCTTATGATGATGCTGAGACGTGGTCTCTCAGGCTGGTTTCAGAGTAACGCTGGCGGCACGCGCGTAGCGTTATACACTGCCGGTTTTCTTTGCAGCTCAAATCGTCGCTATCTTACAAGAACAGCGATACTTGCTGATACGCGCGCTGTTCGCATGCTTGTCAGCGTGACTCTAAAACCAGCCTTAGAGCGGTTACGCACTACGTCCGATCTGAATCTGATCCGAGTTCTATCCGTCTCCGTAAAATGACGGTCCGGAGTAGCCGTAGAACTATTTCTAGGTGATTTACGCACTACATCCGTCATCCGATGTTCTTTGTGATTTTGATTTCACGGAGACGGATCGGACTCGGATCGGACGTAGTGCGTAACCGCTCTTAGCCTTACAATAAGAGCTCTGCCTCATTAGAACATCATGGTGATGACGTCATCGGGCCTATAGTACTCGCACTTATCAAACGCTGCGCAATAGCAAAGCTATAGCTGCCGGCAAACTTCTTGACGCTTGGTCGACGGAGTGGAGTAAAGTTTGCGCATGTGCGACCAATAGCGCGAGCGAATCTCCCGACGCTCGCGCACGCTATTGGTCAGAGCACTCAGAGGTATGCTTCTGACCAATAGCGCGCACGCATCTAAAAAAATCGCGTTGTAAGCAATCCCCGCCCGATTTCAAGATGTTTGCCGCGTCTTATACTAATCACACGTTGATCTTCCGTGGGAGGGTGGCGCTTCTCCGGTCGACCTAGCGCATTGCCACTAATAGACAGGAACTGTCAGCATGGCTTTACCATACTTATCTCTCCCTTCTAATCTAATTCGTCGGTTCCCTCATAGCATTAAAATCTTAAGCATCGATCAATGACGTTCAATATACAACTAGACACCCAATCTCTAAGAAAAATTCCTCAAAAAACGGCCGAGCGGTGTTGACACAGATGACATTAACACATTCGTTCAAGGGTTAACACCTTATCTCGTGGCAGTTAGTGATTAATGTCAATTGTATACAACTAAACGAAAACTCTGCCCAATAGTCGGGTGGGCAGACTTTTGCTTCGGACAATATTTGAGCGTGATTGGGAGTCTAGTTTTTAATTGAACGTCATTGGCATCGATTGAGTAATTCTAAAAGAAACTGACCAGAACCAATCAATAAAATAGACTGGCTAGCTACCCCGTGACATCAGGTGACATCTCCCGCCATAACAACTCTGGCTGTGTTCCGGCAATATTAATGTGGGAGCCAGTACACTTGAAATCAGAGGCTCGAAAATCAGATGAGTTCACAGTCTGGCAGCACATTGAGGGAAGCTTTCAGGTGAAGCGTCCCTCAATGGAATAGGCCGCAGTGGCCGCTCACCATCAGGTGGGTTGCGGGCCTGTCTGCCAACAGTGCCAACTGAACTAGTATAAAAAAAAGAAATAAACCACTTACCAGAAATATCCCCACCTTCTCCACTATCGACAGATTTCCTCCTCCTAGCTACGATTAAGTATCTCAAGTCACTCTTGTCTAAGTCTTTGATTGTCGAGTCTTTCTGAATCTGTTCACCAATTTTGAAGTTATCTTTAGTTTTACCTTTAGATGTTTCAAAAGTGCCAGTCTGAAACATAATGCAACGAATGAAATCTGTACGTTTTACACTACTTGTATTGCTCTGCCCAGTTGTCCCTTAGTACACCTAAGAGGTGTACTATGGGTCAGAATAAGTGCCCGTAGTCCACCCAGGTGAACTTGCTAGGTGTACTGCGGATCAGGAAGGCCTTAGACATAACTTTTTGTTTGCAATTTAGAAATAATAGTACTACCTTTCAAATTATTTTTGTAACGTTTTACGATTGTCTTTGGACTAGTGGTTTAATTACCTGGCTGTGATCTCGTGGTCCTGGGTTCAATTGTCGAGCAAAATTACTGTTGAAGGAATTCAAATGCGATTCGTGATGGGACATTAATAAGCTGACACTTTACTTTTTGTTATACCAATTTATTCTCGCCCGACGACATTGCAAGATGCAGTGCAAAAATTTTACAGGTGCCAGCAAACTTCTTGACCATCGGCCGACGGAGTGAGGGAAAGTTCGCGCGCCAATTTCCCGACGCCCGCGCGCGCTATTGGTCAGAGGTATGCTTCCGACCAATAGCGAGCAGGCATCTCAAAATTCGTGTTCTGCGAAATCCCCACCGATTTCAAGATGTTCGCCGGGACCTGTACCAATACTTTGTTTAAAAAATATTTACCTGTTTCTCAAAGTTTAAAGCTTGATCCTGTTTAGATGATGACTTTTGAAGAGCAATATAATCGGAATTAAGTAGGCTTTCTAATGAATTAGACTTATTAATGCCGTTTTCCGTTTGGCTCCTGAAAATAGGTTCTTTCAACAACCTTTCAGGCTTTTCTTTAAACATCTCATGAGAACCAAATAGATGAGGATTCGTTATGATCTTATCGTTTTCTTTCCCATTAGAATTGGCCTCGTAGTATTTGTTAAAAGGTTTGTTATCTCTGCAATTCTTCGAGTAGCTTTGAAAGCGTTTGGACAAAGGTATGTTACAAGTTTGGACCAACAACCTGTCTGGATTACTGTCCATTGATTTACGATTGAACGTCTTCCTTTCCGTGTTTGGCATAAACATTGGCGTTTGTGCCAACATTGGTGCCTGACCCATCATTGAAGTTTGGGGTAACATTGCGCCCTGTCCCATCATAGGCGTTTGGCCCAACATTGGCTGTGGTACCATTGGATTTTGAGCAAACATTGGATATTCAAAAGGAGTCCATACTATGTTTGGCACGTATTTTGGAAATACAGCTTGGCCAAACATTTGTGCTTGTGTGTTGGTTATCACTCGAGGTGGAAGGTGGGTGAAAGTGGGTTTTTTAAGAACTATGCTGCAAGAAGATGTGTTGGGGCTAGCGTCTATGGGAGGGCTCGATGGCTCTGGGTAAGTATGGGCTTTATCGGTCACTGTTTGTATGTTGAAGCCTCTCTTAGGAGTTTTACTCTGAAACAATGGTTATCTTCTTTATAGCGAACACTAGCTTTCCACCCGCGGTTTTTACCCGCGCGTAATCTCTTTTTTCAAATATTCCCCCTTCCCCCCACATTTCCGGGATCAAAAGTACCCTATGTTCACCGGGGATAGTGTCGCTTTCTATCCAAACATCTAAACGTCCAAACATCCAGACTTTGGCATTTATAATATTAGTAGGATTACTTTGATTTGATTCCAAAATAAGTATCTTAAGCACTTGGGTGGGGCAACCGCCTCATTCTGCCCCATCGCAAAATGTGTAAGAAAGAAAGCCCAATTTTGTTGCATGCCCTTTTTATTACAGAAATCGATAGTATTTATCGATATTATTATATCGATAGTATCGATATCATTTTAAGCACTATGCACTACGCACTAGATATGAATTGTAGATTTTTTTTTAAAACAATGTTGCTTTATCAAGAATATAAAAATGCAGCCTACATATTTAATTATTTATATTTCTCATAATATTACTAATCAAACTTATACATAACTATCTGACAAGTTTTTTATGCCTGTATTGTAAATAGATTGCGAAATATTAATATTTTTATGTTTTACTTTTTATTTAATTTCTGGGCAATAATGCGGTATTCGATGGAGATATTTGAATTTAAAACAAAAATGAAATTTGGTAAAATTTATTAATTAACAAATTTAGTTTTTTATTTTGAGTAGGGATTCCTTTATAATTGTTTTGCCAAATATATTAATATTATAAATTATAAATGATGTTGTCTTCTTCATTAGAATTGACAAGAGACAGCACTATGATATCTTTCAAATAAAATATCAGGAACTTAACTGAAAGTGTTCAAACTACATAGCTCTCAATTAATCAATTAATAAAACAAAGTTGTACCTACAATACAGGTATGATATTTATTATACTGCTTCTAAAAATAGCTCTGGATGTGTTTAAGAAAAAAATGTGGTAAGTGGTTAGAACACTTATCCTTTTGTAGAGGCAGAATAGTGACCACAACAAACTGAACCTTATTCCATTGTAATAATGGTGAAAATGATGCATTTTTTCAATTGGGATACTTGTTATAGGAGTAAATACCAAAGCTTGTAGAACACAAACTAAATTTTTATTTGAACATGACAAATACTTCTGTGATTTAGTAAAATTTCTTCTCTGCTTTGACATCAGACATACAACTTCTTAATTATAATTAAATATAACAATGTTTTGGATGGATCTGTTTTAAATAAAATATATATATATATCTTTTTACGATTTTAAGAGAAAGCAGTTATAATTTGTTAAACTTTTAGAAAGAAATGAAAATTTTTTATTTGAAAGAATTTTACAAGTGACATAATTAATGTTGCCTAATAATAAATGTTCTCAAACTTGCTGTTTGGACAATGATATTTAGTAGTTTGGAAGATTCCCCAGAATAGTTTAGATAAGAGAATAGTAAAGTTTACAGAATAGTAAAGATAGAATTATGATATTACTCATAATGTTAGCTTAAAACCTGTGCATATAACCGAGACAACAAACATTAAACGCGTTTCTCGACACAAAGTATTCGTTTAACCATAATTATAGGATTTACTTACTTCAACTTCGTCTAAACTCCATGCGGCTTCGCCATTCAAAACATTGAAGTAGTAGAATTTGCCTGGAAAACTTTTAGATGGACATAAAATCCAACCGTTAGTTTTCTTATTTTGATTCATTGTTACACAATTCACATTATATCGCCGGTGCACAAGATGAGTAAAAGTAAGTTGCAATGTTAGCAGAAATTGTTTTATTATGTAGGTAAGGTAATACGATACGAAGAATGGACCAAGCAGCGATAATTTTTTGATGACACCCGCGAAAACAACTTGTGGCTGCCTGACTGCCATACTTTTGCGTTTCGTTTTCCCAAATATTTTAAGTTCCCGTTTTAGATTCTGTATCGTTAATCTTTGGAATTAATTCTTAAAATTATCTTTTTAATAAGAAAAGCTTTAATAACACAACATTGTGAATAAGAAAGTTAAATAAATTATACAATTAAAATAATATTGCCAATAATTACAAATATCAAGCGCTAAAGGGAAATATCTAAAACGCATTAACTTTTAAAGCGCGAGATTTAAAAGTTTTAAAATTGGTTAAAGAAAAAAGCGCGAGATTTAAAAGTTTTAAAATTGGTTAAAGAAAAAATATGTATACTAAGTAATATATGTACAGCTTCAAAAAGGGAAGGTAAGTATGTATCTTTTTAATTGATTTTAATTATAGGTTTTATTGATGATGAGAATAAAATAAAAAACGGTTTTGTACAGAAATATTGTATTTCCTGTAAAACTTAATGCTAAAAATGTGAGCAAAATTTTAACAAAACTAACTTACATTAGGAACGATCACAGCTAAAGCTAACCCATTTACAATAATCACTACATAGTATAAAACAAAGTCGCTTTTCTGTCCCTATGTCCCTTTGTACGCTTAAATCTTTAAAACTACGCAACGGATTTTGATGCGGTTTTTTTTATTAGATAGACTGATTCAAGAGGAAGGTTTATATGTATAATACATGCATAATATAGTAGAGAAACACTGATAATTTTAGAGGTTTTTAATTTAAGGTCGTAAATAATCGCATTTTTTTGCGCTTACATTGCAAACGCTGGCTGAACCCTACGAGATAGATCAAAATAATGTACTACACTATTGTACACCTTTAAAAGTTTTACAAAAAAGTCCGCGATGGTATATGTCTATCTCTTAGGGATAACCCACAATAACCATTTTCCTTTACTTATTACGATAAAATAATGGCTTATTTACGAAAAAGTGATTTTAAGCAATACAGTATTAATCCTTATCCAATAAAGTACCATAAATAAATTGTGCATGTAATATAGATCAATATGGCCCTTTACATCATGTAATTTAAATGAATAGTTTCGAAGATATTACAGATTTAAAATGCAGGGACATAGCGGTTGCGGCGGTTACCGGCCGGGGAGCGGATGGATGAACTTTTGTTATTCTTTCACGTAAAAATTACTGAATTGATTTTAATGAAACTTTACAATAATAAAGCCTATACATAAGGATAACACATAGGCTACAATTTACAAGATATTCCCGCGGGATAACGTCCTATAGTTCACGCGGGCGAAGCCGCGGGCGGAAGGCTAGTCTTAAATAAACAAATAGTAATTGGTATTCTAATATCACACTAATATCATACTGTTTTGTTTGTGTCTAGTATGTATGTACAGTCAAAAGCACGTCAGACGTAACACTTTGGACTTTGTACCACTCTTATGTCGGGGGCATAAGAGCTATTATCGAACTGCAAGTGTTTACCGTGATGTGCTGTTGACGTACATAAGTAGTTTAGTTTTTGCTACTGTATGATTATGACATGTATACAATTTTGGTAAGTACGTAAAATATTTTGTTTCGCCCATCGCAATATTATGCATGTCACGGAATGCATTTATATAATATTTTTTATGAAATGGTTATGAATATTAAATATTAATATTAAAACAATTTGAGTAGGTAGCACAACGCTTTATTAAGCCCAATCAAACAACAAAAAAACACAAAACATTGAAAATGTAGTCATTATTTAGCCATTGTTATTTTAATTTAGCCTTCCACATCCTTTGGTTAAAATAATTAAATAAAGTACAGTAATAACATATGTTTAAATAGGTACATATGTGTTTTGGCGACATAATACTAATTGCACAGATAAAAAACTAAAAATGTACAATCAGTCATTGCTTCATTAGTTTCATTACACATGAAATGTTTTTAAGGCCCAGGGAAGGTAACTTGTGTTCCATTCTCTTAATAATATTCAGTAACAAACTTCTTTTTGCTATAAAATTTAATTTTTGTCATAAAAATGGCCATTATAACTAATTTAACAAAACACAACTTATTCTATTTTCAAATAGAGCGTAGAAACAATGCACTTTAAGCAGGTGCTATAATGGCACCCCACTTTTTTTTAAATACATAATCAATGTTGCATTCAGACATTCAAATTCGATTCGATTCAAAGATTTCTTCATTTTTTGGTCATGCTTTAATTATTACAAAATCGCGAGATTCAATGCGAATAATGCAGTATAATATTCAGTCTTTACTTAAAATTATTTTATTAAAATTACGCGTTAATTTTACAGTAAAGAGGGATCAAAATATTTCATACTTATATTAATATTTTTGGCCCCTATTCGTAATACCGTAAATATTGGAATAATTCGTATACCTTAATATCTTTAGAAAGGCACTTAATAAACAATATTTTTTAAAGGCACTAATGTGAAAAACTAAACATTTACAGCCAACGGTATGGTAAAAAAAATAGAAGTCAACAATTTTCATACTTCATAAAGCGCTTACAGCCGCTGAGTGGCTATATCATAACATCTATCCATAAAAGTTTATTCAATAATATCTCAATCAATGTTTTCCGTTACCGCCGAGGTAATGGTAAATCCGCTATAAGGAGAAATCCATAGGTGCACCATCGACGTATAGACCGACAAACTTATCTGTTCCGGCGGCCAAAATTGGAACTATGTGGAATGTCAGTTTTTGCAATGCAAAAACGATATAAAACGACAGTAGCGACGCCGCCACCGGAACAGATAAGTTTGTCGGTCTATAGGTATGTGAATTAAAGTGACGTTTGAATCTCAGCTACAGGTACCGGCAAATTTCTTGAATATCGGGTGGGGATTGCGCAGAACACGAATTTTGACACGCCTGCGCGCTATTGGTCAGAAGCATACTTCTGGACAATAGCGCGCGCGGGCGTTCAGGAGATTCGCGCGCGCTATTATAGTCACGCGCAAGAGCACATGAGCGAACTTTCCCCCTCTACTACTCGACCGATGTTCATCAGGTTTGCCGGTTCCTGTACCACGACTTTACTATCACCATATTAATTCCATGACTATCACTCTCTTTTCTATAAATACCTTACCGTTGACTTAACAAATTATTTAGCTACCTAACTGCGCATTTTTAAAAACTTTTCTTTTTCATACGTCATAATTTTATTTTCGTTAAGCCTAGAGTCTTTGCTCTTGAAGTGTAAAAATGAGTTAAAACCGTCAATGGTTAGTTGGTGTATGTATAAATGTTTGGTGAGGAAATAGCATCCTGTGAGGATTGTGATCGTGAGGAAAATGTATGAGACTGGTGGAAGAATAACTGTCATGAAGTAAATAGTCTTCCGTATGTGAGGAGGGAGACCTTCTTGGTTCTGAAACGAAAGACATACAGTTTATTTACTTTCTAGATGACCGCCTCCGTGGAACAGTGGCTAAGCTGCTTGGGTATATAACCCGAAGGTCGTGGGTTCGATTCCCGCCTTGGGTCTGGTTGGTAGTAGGACTTTTTCAGAGTCCGACTGGCTAGCTACCCCCACAGGTGAAATCTGCCGCCATAACAGCTCTGGCTGTGTTCCGGCAATATTAATGTGGGAGCCAGTACACTTGAAATCAAAGGCTCGAAGATCAGATGAGTCTACAGTCTGGCAGCACATTGAGCGACGCTTCCTGGTGAAGTGTCCTCCAATGGAATAGGCCGCAGTGGCTTGCTATCAGATGGATTGCGTAATTGACTACCAAGAGATCTTGCATAGAATTAAGCAAATGGAAAAAATCTTTCTAATTGTATATACTTACATATTCAGCCCAGAACATAGGTAGTACGAGGTTTGAAAACTTCTTAAACTCCGCTGAGAAGCCGGACAGGTCGTGAACCCTTAAGTTGCTCTGCATTCGCGCCACTGAGCGAAAAGGGGTGCCCGTCAACTGGAATAAATACATTTTTTCAATATACTCGTATTTCAGGAATTCTTCTATTTCTTCAAGCATCATGATCCATCCATCTTCGTTTTCATCTCCCATAGCCCTTTTCCTACCCCCTCCCTCCAAATTCTTTCCTTAAAAGGCGGGCAACGCACCTATATCTAATCGCAGGTGTCTATGGGCGATAGGATCTCTTTAGTCTTACCATGAGAAGTCATAATAATCGTTTGCCTCCCTCTTTCATAAAAAAATGTCTAGGAGCCAAATTAACTTATTTTTTGTAGGAGAATGCGTTTTGGCACCATAACCGCAGGCTCCCCCGGTTTTTCCTTTCTGAGCTAAATAAACATTCTTTTTCTCCCTTTCTTTCTTACTTTCTTTCTTTCTTATGCTTACCGGTTCAACAACAACATAGGAATTATGTTTGAAGCGATCTGGTTGGAGACCGGTGACGTAAGCGTCTTTCGGCGGTCGCCCGGTGTAGAAGTGTGGGTATGACACCACCATGGGGAAGTCTGAAAAAGAAACATAAGTATTTGAGTCGAATATAATTATAAAGAAAGGGCTGTGCTTGGAGTTTCTAAATGAATGAAAAAGAACACAAAAATGTTACACATTAGAGAAGAAAACAGAAATAGGAGGCTTCTCTGGATACAACTGAGTTTTTATGGGATAAAGAGTTATAGATGGTTTTTCTGTTTGCCCTTCTTTTACATCGCAACGGAGCAAGTAATTAACATGTGATTTTGAAGGAGGTAGTTTTCGAGCTGACAGTAAGTGGTTTGGCTAGGCCAGCTGAAGTTGTACACTCAGCGACAAAAATAACGGTTTATTCCTAACCTGACCCGAATTCCTAACCCGGTGGCGGGTTGGTTTATTCCTAACCTGACCCGAATTCATAACCCCTAAATTTTTATTTATTGAAATTCCCAACCTAACCCGCCCAGGATTTTTATTACGAGTGATTGATTATTACGAGTACGTCAATGGAGAGGCCAAACGCCCAATTTTTGAATCACAGTTTCAAAAATTGCCAAAAACCGCTCAATTTTCTCAAAAAGGAAAAACAATAAACCGAATTCAACGCTCCATACATCGTAAAATGAAGTTTGACTTGACTTTTTTGTTTTTTCCTCTTTGAGAAAATTGAGCGGTTTTTGGCAATTTTTGAAACTGTGATTCGACAATTGGGCGCTTGGCCTTTCCATTGACGTAAAAATCATTGCACAGCTGCAAATTGTTTTCTCTATGCGACGCTAAAGTGACCACGTTTGTAAGAAAAAACCCAAGTGGGCGGTTATTTTTGCCGCTGAGTGTATTTATAAAAAAAGCTGTAGGTCAAGTAGATGAGTAAAGTCGATCGCCAGAGCTAAATTACGGACGGCATTGTGTTGGCACTGGGAAAAGAAGAACCTTTTTCCCGTCAAATGACAGTTATCTCATTTCTGATGTCGCAGCGTAACCCGCACCATTAGGCCAGCTGTAAGCACGGTTTCCACCGCGAGCGGAACGGATTAATTACCTCGTCCAACTCGCAAGCGCAAACTGAATACTTATGTTTTCACCAACAAATAAATAAATAAATATTTCTAGACATTATTCACACAGCGCCATCTAGCCCCAAACTAAGCGTTAGCTTGTGCTATGGGTGCCAGACAACGGATAAACATTATTTATATACTTTTTTTTTTGTAAATACATTACATATTATACATAGAAACCAGACCGATACAAACAGACATGTTCATGCACACAAATGTTTGTACCGTGCGGGGATCTGGTGTAATAGCCGACTTCTCGACCATTACACCAAATGGCTCGTCAAATAGTGTACAAGTACGTAGTTCGCGCTTGCGAGCCCAACGAAGTCATTAATTGGGTCCGTTCCGCTCACGATGAAAACCCTACTATAGGCTTGAGTGTCAATCTTGAGGAATAAAAGAAGATGTCTCACCGAAGTAGCACTTGGATCCGTCGCTCAACCCTGGTGGCAGACTCGGCTCCGTGTCGTAGCAGTCCGTCCCGTTGGTGACTCGCTCGTACACGCTTTCAGACAGGTTGTACCGGTAGACTGGGACTTGGTCTATTATGATCTCCTCTGCGAAAGACAATAAGTCATTATTTTTCTTTTATGAAAGAGGCAATGTAGCCAGTTTGGTAGCGACACCTTTTTATACTGGGAGAATGCACACATTACTACTACTAGGGGTGGATACCCCTAGATAGTTGGGGAGATAATAATATGTGGGACTCTGCGATGTTAAACGAATATATACATAGAAGGAGGGGAAAAAGGAGAAAAGGGAAGAGAAAGGGGCGGATTCGCGAATCCGGCGCTCTCCCTCACCAAATGGAGCGCAGCAAAGTTATTACATATCATCTCTCTTTTAATTTTAAATAAGTGTAAGTAGGCCAATCCGATCGATTGAGCAGGATCCTTTTTTGCAGAGGAAAATGCGTTTGAGTTGCGTTAACCGTAGCTGTAAGACCTTCGGCACATTTGGCGGAAATTCCGTCGCGCATCGTCCGTGACGGAACGCCAATGCGTGTAGTTTCATATAAATATTGTCCGCGACGGAGCGACTGATCTTCCGCGTACTTAGTGTGCCCGCTATTTGTAATTTATATGCAATTACATGTATCGGCGTTCCGTTGCCGAAGATCCGCGACGGAATTTCCGTCAAGTGTGCCGAAGGTCTAAGTGGGACTGGGGACTAAAGCAGTTTCACTACCCACAAAATTCCTCCGGTTTCCCCGAAAACCTGAAAGAGACGAGTCGGTGCCCGCATATTGGCAATTGATCGGCCAAGGTTTGAGACTCGGGACAAAAGAAGAGTACGTACGTCGAACGAGATACGAGTACGATATATTATAAGTATACTCACTATCAAAGTACAAAGGCATGACTTTGCAGACAGTCTTTCTCCAATAGAGGACCACATCTTGCTTGGTCAGTCGTTGTTGGTACATCACTCCTTCCGTCGACCCGTAGAGGCGGTCTGGGCATTCCTGTAAAAAGAAAAGTAAAAATGTAGGTATGGCATGGCATTAGCCAGTCATGGGCATAGGGTAGGGCAGCCGGGGCCCAGGGGGCCTAGACAAAGTAACATTTTAACAGCGATAGCGAAATTAGCTATGTTAGAATTGTATGGATTGGACAGGTGTCTTAGAAAAGTCACGTGGTCAATCGATATTGTAAGTACGGGTTTTGGCATTCGCTATCGCAAATTGAGCGATAACGAACGTCATAAATGCCGCTTGTCTAGGGCCTCTGGGCCCAGGGTGGGGCAGCCATGGGCCCAGGGTGGGGCAGCAGTCTAAAATACTATGAAACTAGTAAACTATACTCGCGGAAGGGGTGGGGCTTAGTGCTCCACTCTGCCCGAGCCTACATTTATGGGCGTAGTAGCCAACGCCAATGAATATAGGCTATTTCAGTTGACATACAGGCACGTAGCTCACCTTATGGTAAAACTGGGTCTTCCAACAAAAATGAATTTACTTAGTAATATTAAAAACTAAAAACGCTGAGTTCTTTTTCAAGAGTACGAATCTTAAAACTTACATCTGGGTCATATCCGGGTAGCTGTGGATTTCCTCTGAATTGGTCTATTTGGAAGAAGCTCCTGTCGCCCCATTGGTGACCCACTTTGACTGTGACGTCGTCCACGAAGTCTGCGTAAATCTGAATTTAATAAAAATAATGTAAAAGCAAGATTTATCTCTCAGATATAGGCAATAAACTAGACCTAGAGTAGGTTGCATGATTTTATTCTACTAGGTACCTATATAGGATATTATACATATTTATCAGAAAAAGGTAGAGATTATGGTAAAACTTGTACAACATTTAGCGCCATCTGTTATCGAGGTTTCGAATTATTATCTTTGTTTACTCGTCAACAGATGTCGCTGTAAGTATCGAAAGTTTTCACACTCACTCTAGCTAACATGCCCATATTGTTGACGGGCACCATCCCAGGAACTAGGCTCTTCGACGTATCTAGCACTGGATCCCGGTAATCCCACAGGTACTCGAAGATTGTCTTCTTAACGAAGACGTTGCTCCCGTGGGAATTTACTAGGAACCTGAAGCCGGTTCGGACTAGGTAGTTCGCGCTGTGGAGGTATGACGCTATGCCCTGGAAAGATTGCTCTTATGAAACTGATTTATGGAATCACTGTCAAGTAGTTATTCTTCTGGACGATAGATGGCGCTGTTATTAATTTTGCATTATAATGGTTCCTTCTACGTTTAAAATTAGACACTGCATGTGCATAAGCGCTTGATTTGCCTTAGTAGGCCCACAGAATATCTAACAGTACTACCGTATGGCCTAATAGTTCGGTCGAAATCTTAATATAAAAAGTGATTTGAATCGAGTAATACGAGTAATATCAAGTAATTCGAATGGGAATTCAATTAGTTCAGCTACTCGCCGCAGTGGCGCCACTTAAATTCCTAACCAAATTACTTGATTTGAATTACTTTTTAGTTTTCGATAGGTTGTTCGTTATACACGATACAAAGTTATAACAGATTATATTTAAAAGTGTATTCAAGCCCGATGCCATAATAGTAGGGTCAATTAACTAATGAAATAAGGAACAATGAGATATGCCTCCATAACTGGCGGCTAGTAACAAATTATTGATGTCTGTAAGGTCGAAGGCTTATTTAAATAAGTATTGGTCTATGAATGTCATAATAATGTATGTAATAGTTTAGTCGTTTTAAATAATATATACAATAACAATATCCCTAGAGATATTAACACAGCGTCGTCTAGCTCCAAAATAAGCAAAGCTTGTAAAGTGGGCCATTTTTTTTATACCACATCAGTTGGCACTTGGCAGATAGACACGCAGCCCACCTGATGGTAAGCGGTAACTGCGGCCTATTCCACTGAGGGACACTTTATCAGGAAGCGTCGACCAAAGTGCTGCCAGGCTGTAGACTCATCTAATCTTCGAGCCTCTGATTTCAAGTATACTGTATTCCACATTAATATTTCCGGAAAACAGCCAGAACTGTTATGGCGGCAGATTTCACCTGTGGGGGTGGTAGCCAGTCGGACTCTGAAAAAGCCCTACCACCAACCAGACCCAAGGCGGGAATCGAACCCACGACCTCTGTGTTATTATACCCGAGCGGCTTAGCCACTGTTCCACGGAGGCGGTCAAAACTATGGGTGCCAGATCACGGATAAACGCGATGCGATCACGCAAGGAGATTCCATGCATAGTCCTCTTCATTGCCCTTTGAACGGCCCTGAGCCTACTCAATGTAACACATTAATGAGAACTAATTTGCATTCATCAAACAGATGTTCAATGGTTGCAAAATATACTACATAAATCAATCTCTCTACAGATCTTGCCATTGTGGCGTATTCTTATTTCAATTATCATTTTATTAAACCTCTCTTTTTTTTCGGAGGATGCGTTTATGCACCATAACCGCAGGCAAGCTAAGTAGCTGGACCTGCGGCCGTGTGTGGGACTCGAGTCGAGACTAAAGCGTCCGTTACCCACTAACCTCCGCCGGTTCCCCTTCACACCCGATTGGGACGAGCGAGCCGGTGCCAGCCTTGTGGCTATTGACCAGCCCATCCCCGAATAAATCTTTCTCTGGGCGCTTATCCCAATTTCGTCAGGGTACGCTTACACCATGATCAAAGGTTTGGCAAGTCTAGTTATTATAATAGAGCGACTGCCATCTGACCTCCGTAACCCTTGACAGGGGAACCAGACCAATTGGATCATGGCTACACAGCTATTCTACTGTGCAGGTTTCCTAACGACGTTTTCCTTAATTACCGAAAGTGGAGGGTAAATACGCACATAAAAAAATCCATAGGAGCGCGCCAAGACTTGAACCAACGACTTTACGCATGTGAAGTGAAGCTTGAAACCATTGGGGCACTACAGTTCTATTTTTTTATTGCAATGTGTAACAAGACGAGCAGATCGTACACCTGATGGTAAGCGCCACGTCTGCCCTTAGACAGTTCAGTGCCAAACAGTAACTAAGCAGTTACTGTCTGGCACCGCTCTGCGCCCGCTACACCGAGACGATAGTTATTAGGTCTCATAATATATACCCAGTAATTTCACTAGCTTCAGTGCCCTTTCCCCGAAACACAGAAGTGCTTGACACACTTCTATTTCACGGGAAAATATCTGGCACCACGGTGGTACCCACATAGACGGCCCAGAAGAGGAACCTACCACCTGGAAAATTTAAATAATATGTATAACTAAAAAAATTGGAGTCTTTCTCAACATTCGTGCTAGGTAATAACTATAAGTAATAACGAATTGAAACGCGCACCTTTATAGTTAATAAACAAAAAATCTTTTATCCGCCTATTTTTTCCTAAGACCTAAAAATACCAAAGTGCCACAATTAGTTTAAGTGACTCTGCAAAAATTAATCCGCGTTCTAAAATTAACAACTTCAATTGCAATAATTGTAGAGACCGACCAACTTATCTGTTTCGGTGGCCAAAATTGGAACTACGTGAAATGCAATGCAAAACGATATTTAATGACAGTTCTAAATAGACAGTAGCGACGCCGCCACCGGAACAGATAAGTTTGTCGGTTTAATGCGAAACTCACGACCACTGTTTTGCTATCTGTGGTACTACCACAGGTTATAATACTTAACTACATGTACTAGTAATAGCTCGAACCTTTTAGTTTTAATGAGTACCTGACAGGATATTATTACATAATAACTAATAAATGGCTGCCAATTATGTACTTAAAATGCCCTTGACATCACGCGTGCTAGTAACATTAAGTTGCTAGAGTATTGTATAAACTGAGAAATTGTATTTTTTCTTGATAATCCAGTCAATATTTTTTACAGACTTTTTTATACTAGGTCAGTTGGCAGACAGGCACGCAGCCCACCTGAGTAAGCGCTCACTGCGGCCTATTCTATTGAGGGATGCTTCACCTAGAAGCGTCAGTCAATGTGCTTCCAGACGTAGACTCATCTGATCTTCGAGTCTCTGATTTCAAGTGTACTGGCTCCCACATTATTATTGCCGGAACACAGAGCTGTTATGGTAGATTTCACCTGTGGGGGTGGTAGCTAGCCAGTCGGACTCTCAAAAAGCACTACCACCAACCAAAAGACTGGGGGATAACGCAATTTAACTAACCCCTCCCTATAAAGACGCTTTTTTTATCGTTGGCAATACATCCTACTCTCGACTGGGTGGTGCTGTGAACACTACACTACAGGAGTCAAGTGACTCTCCCACCCAGAAGGCGGGTATACCCACTAAAATTCACCAGGTGGTAGGTTCCTGTACTGGACCGTCTAGGTGGGTACCACCGCACCGCCAGATATTTTCCCGTGAAATAGAAGTTATATTTGGACTAAGCTAGCACTTGACCACAAAGTTGCCTGATGTTAAACAACTATGCGGTCTAGGATGGAGCGCGCTTGCTTAGTGTATCAAGCACTTCAGTGTTTCGGGGAAAGGGCACTAAAGCTAGTAAAATTACTGGGTATATGAGACCTAATAACTGTTGTCTCGGTGTAGCATGCGCAAAAAAAAGGGCAGTGCCAGACAATAAATGCTTAAGTTACTGTTTGGCACTGAACTGTCTAATGGCAGACGTGGCGCTGACCATCAGGTGTACGATCTGCTCGTCTTGTTACACATTGCAATAAAAAAAATCTACAGGCGTCTTGGTGGAACCGAAATAGCCATGGAGTATAATGATATTAGGACGCTATCATTAAATTATAGTTAAAAGGTCACCCTTTTGATGCTAGACATGCCAAGTTTGGAATTCGAATTCAAAAATAATAATTTCTACTTAAGTATATTTACGCGGGACAACCTTAAAAGCGTAATCGAACAATTTTTTTTAGAAAACATATTTTTATTATAGTAAAAAAATTATAGTGGCGCTGCGGCGAGTATCGGAACTAATAGTATTCTCATACGAATTACCTAATTTATTTTGAATTAATTTTTCCTTTATTGCCCGTGTTAGTATACCGGTAGGGTTGCCATCCGTCCGGGTTTCCCCGGGTTTGTCCTAGTTTAGAGGGCATCCGGGGAGCGTCCGGGGAAGAATTCATTTTTAGACCGAGTTAAAAAAAAAAAAAAATTTGTGCTGCCCGCGAGGCACGCACTATGCCCGCACACCACGATGTTTTTTATTACATTGAATATGTTTAAAAGATCTTGTTGACATGTCCGGCTTTCGGACTCTAAAATCCGGGGTTTTCACGCGTCTTGTCCTGTTTTCCAAATTTTAGAGATGGCAACCCTATCTATATACCGGTAAAGTGTTTCCTGTCTTACTACTGTAGTTGAAATTTGTTAAAACAGCAATTAAATATTGCTCGTGTTACTACCGTTTCATTTTAATTACAAAGACAATAGGCTCCGAAACTACTGAACTGATTTGAAAAATCCTTTCACTGTTGGAAAGCTGCATTCTCCCCGAGTGAATTAGGATACTTTTGATCCCGGAAATGTGGGGGAAAGGGAGGGATAATAATTGACGAAAAAAATTAGGCGGTCGCTAGTTTCTTTATATAGAGATAAAATCTTGCTATATTATTACGTTTTTCATTATAAACCTGTGACATAAAACAACTTTGTCTTGTCATACAAATTATGCTTTTAAAGGAACAGGTTTTGGCGCAAAACGTTATAATCTGTGCCGTTTCGCGCGCTGTCTAATGTCATTTATTTTTCTATTGAGTAGGTCAAGGAAACAGTTCGATGATCCTTGGTGTAGGTCATAGGAAAACGTGGGTAAATCGTTTAAAGTAATGTTTCTTATTTACCTAAGGCTATAATTAGTTACAAAGTTACTTTATAGTCTTTATGTATTTAGTCATAAAATAAGTATTAATTATAACCGGTGGATATAGTAGATATGATCGTTTATTTAATAGTCATAGTTATTGACTAATTCTAAATGGGCTACCAACTATTTTTTTATGCTAGATTAGTGTGCAGATAGGCACGCAGCCCAACTGCGACTGCGGCCTATTCAATTTAGTCTGTGATTTGGGGCTTAGCTAGTAAGCGCTACTCAATGTGCCAATGTAAACGTAATTATGTAAGCCACGGATAAATCTTTACAAATCTGTCAAAAAGTCTCACTTGAAATAATAGAACTTTATGCGATGGACATTAAGATGAAAATTGGTTGCAGGAATTTGACAGATTTGTAAGTTTGATCAGAGGCTCAGACCTCAGTGTACTTCATACACTGAATAAAAATGTAATAATAGAGAACTAAGAGCATCTAAGACAAACTTATATTAAAACTTTTAGTAAATAAATAGAGGCGCTCGTGGCGCAGCTGTAACATTGGTTCGTTAGAGATAACGAAAGTCAAGCTACCCACGCCACAGTCGGTTAATAGATGGGTGACCATTCTGACCACATTTAGTGACATTTATTTCGAGCGTCTCCGTGCATCGGAAGGCACGCGTTAAGCTGTTGGTCCCAGCTAATATTTACTATGTAGATATTAGTCGTCAAGCCTAGTCAGAGGCCATTTCTGACATTAAGGTTGGTCACTTGCTTTACGCACCCCTCTACCAACCCGCACTAGGCCAGTGTGGTGGAGTATGGCCCATCTATATCACAATTGAGATAAGGCCTGTGTCCTAGCAGTGAGAAGGTGTATAGGCTGATGATGATGAAATAAATAATCATTAGTTCACTCATTCAATTTAACTCACCAGCACAGCCAAGTTGGGCACAATTAGCGTGGCGTTCATATCTACGGTGTTCTCGTCCGGCAAGAAGATGGGGTACCGCTTAGCCGTGTACGTGAGGGTGCTGTTCTCGTTGAACCGAATGTCGTAGTGGATCAGCTTCTCTCTGTAAAAGACAGGTTTGATTAGAATTTGACTGATTTGTTGTTATACCGCGATTACCGCGTGTTTTTTAGTCGCTGTTTTCCCGCAGCAGAACGCTTCACCTTCATTCAGTAGTACAGTCAAAAGCACGTCAGACTATACATTTTGGACTTTGTACCACTCTTGTGTCGGGGGCATAAGTGCTATTATCGAACTGAAAGTGTTTACCGTGATGTGCTGTTGACCGTACTATGGGTGCCAGAAAGGCAACAGATAAACATAACTTATAACTTTTTTTTTTTGTAAATACATACCATATTTTACATACAAACGACCAGACTGACACGCACAATATGTTGAATGGTTGAGAAGCCGGTTATAACTACAGAGGTCAAATATAAATACCATTTAATGTTAAAAATATCATTGTTTGATATGATACGCTGTCATCGTTCTAGTGTTTTCCCAAAATGGCTTATTTACATGTTAATCGCAAAAAAATCTCAACGATCTTGCTATTAATATGCCATTAGAGTTGTTTTTGAATCTTTTGATATACCTATACTTAAGATAAACAAATGTTTATTCAACTTGACGAGCCATCCATTTGGTGTAATGGTCAAGAAGTCGGCTGTTATACCAGAGGTCGCGGGTTCGATCCCCGCACGGTACAAACATTTGTGTGCATGAACATGTCTGTTTGTATCGGTCTGGGTGTTTCTATGTATAATATGTATGTATTTACAAAAAAAAAAAGTATATAAGTAAAGATTATCCGTTGTCTGGCACCCGTAGTACATACAAGCTATGCTTAGTTTGGGGCTAATGGCGCTGTGTGAATAATGTCCAGGGATATTTATTATTATTATTGATTATTATTAACTGGCATTATTTCTGCTTTCAAAAGTATTTCTATAAGTTTACAAGGAACTTTAAGTATAGGTACGGACGCCAGCAGATAAACCTACCCTAATTTGTCAAAAATTCTCAATTGAAAGAGAACTCTTTGTGAAGTGAATAAAGCTGAAAACTGGTTGTAGGAATATGACAGATTAGGGTAGTCTGAACTCTGAAGTGCTGTTGACTGTACATCTATTATAAGATTTGTATAATAAAGTCCGTGAAAAATATATAAAAAATATTTGACAACACAAAATAAAACATAATGTAAATTTTCCTTATGTTGGCCTTGACTCCTGAGTGAGACCCGAACTAAAATACACCTAACTAGCGTGGATTATATGATATTTTCCTGAAGTAATTCACACCAGCAATTAGATGGCCTTTACCCCACTCAGGGGGCACGGCGTGGTTACCGCCTCCGTTGATCAGTGGTAAAGCCGCTCGGGTATAAAACCCGGAGGTCGTGGGTTCAATTACCGCTTTGGGTCTGGTTAATGGTAGGACTTTTTCAGAGTCCGACTGGCTAGCTTCCACCCCCACAGGTGAAACCTGCCGCCATAAAAGATCTGGCTGTGTTCCGGCAGTATTAATGTGGGAGCCAGTACACTTGAAGCCAGACCTCGAAGACCAGATGAGCCTCTAGTCTGGCAGCAAATTGAGCGACGCTTCTTGGTGAACTGTCCTTTAATGGAATAGGCCGCAGTGACCGCTTTCCATCAGGTGGGCTGCGTGTCTGTCTGCCAACTGAAGTTGTATAAAAAAGCCCGTGCACAAAAGGGCTAGCATAGGCAAAATCGTAAAAAAATAGTAATTGAAATCGATAAATTAGTACGGGAATCTTATTAGCGCCAAATCGATAAATTAGTACGGGAAATCTTAGTAGCGCCAAATGCGGCGAGTAGCGGAACTAATATTCCCATTCAAATTACTCGATTCGAATACATTTTGTTTTTCCAAAACAAACTTTTTTAAAAAAAAATTAAACCGACTTCAAAAAAAAACAAAAAAAAACTACCTAAAAACACTGAAAAGCAAAAAATAATTTTAATAAGACATTCATCAAATGCGCTTATTGTCTAAGCCTATTAATAACATTAAATTGTATTCACGTGCTAGGTAGGTACCTACTAATCTGTTTGAAGTCGGTGCCAAATAGTAGGTACCCAGACTACGTACCTACGTCCGCGGATTATTTGTAACGCTGTATAATACATAAATTATTAGGTATGTATCATTTTTCATTACCTTTGGCTTGGCACCGACTTCAAACAGATTAGTAGGTACCTACCTAGCACGTAAATACAATTTAATGTTATTAATAGGCTTAGACAATAAGCGCATTTGATGAATGTCTTATTAAAATTATTTTTTGCTTTTCAGTGTTTTTAGGTAGTTTTTTTTTTGTTTTTTTTTTGAAGTCGGTTTAATTTTTTTTTAAAAAAGTTTGTTAATTTTTCTATTTTTAGTGTGAATAATACGTAGGAGTGAGTAAAACTCTCTCATAATATTGATAACGAAAATACGAGTAAAATAGTAGAATTGTATTATTTGACAATATTAGGTATTCATTAAGTGTTCAGCACCATTCAGTAGACCAACTAAAGATGCAGCCCGCAAGAGGGACATAAGAATTAAGAAGTCGTACCCTTTAGCTTCCATCATCATAGTTGTACCTTCCATCATCAGCTTAGCTGCAAAAGTACATGAAATACAACTAACGGTCCACATATTCCTACAACACTGAAATAATTATCCCCTAACTCCTAACCGTTAAGGAGTTGTACCTTCCATCATCAGCTCATCAACATAAAGTGATGTCTATAGGACGCAAAAACTTAAATGGCTTCAGAAAAAACAAGTAACGCGTAGTGTGCGCCTATAAAATTTGAGGTTTGCCCTTGATTTTCCCGGGATCCCATCATCAGATCCTGACATGGTGACAATGGGACCACCTCGGAACTATGCACTTTCAAATAAAAAAAGAATTATTTAAATCGGTCCACAATTGACGGAGCAATCGACGGACATACTCGTACATAAAAAAAAAAAAAAAAAAAATACATACAGTCGAACATAGAACCTCCTCCTTTTTTGAAGTCGGTTAAAAATGGCGGAAGGCCTTAAACCTATTTTATTATCAATGGCAAACAATCGTGCTAAATCATGCTTTAAATGAATCATACGCTATTCATAAAGCTTTTTTTATTATATTATGTCATCACATAATTATTATGATAATGTTAAAAATAATCACATATTATTATAAAATTGTTAAAAGTAAACTACCTAAGAACTATATTTATCGAGTCATTACACTTAATAATAGATTTGTATGATAAATCTTGCAAAAATTTGGATTTCCCTCTAAAAATATCTACACTAGGTATTACAGCCTACGTAGCGTGGGTATTTTTGAACTTCCCTACACTTATGACAATCGAGTAAGTAAAAAAGGTTTGACCTGATGGAAAGATACTATAATAGGTATTACGTGGACAATCTGAAGTCCCATTGCTTAGGAAATAACAGAATTTGAATCGCAAGCATCTTTTTTACCTGGGGAAATACGTTACCTAGGGGCTATGACGTTCAGTTGTTTATTCAACATCGTTGCCTAGGGCCCTGATTTCTTTGCGGACGTGTCAGACTGTTGTTACAGAGTTTTATGAGGCACGGAATATTAATTTAAAAAATATTGGACAACATAACATTGATCTGACCTCAAAATAAAAAGCACTTGTGTTATGATTATCATAAACAACGACGTTATAGACCGACTAACTTATCTGGGGGCCTAGACAAAGTAACATTTTGACAGTGATAACGAAATTCGCTAACTTCAAATAGTATGGATTTGACGGATGCCTTAGAAAAGTCACGTGGTCAATCGATATTGAAAGTACGGGTTTTGACATTCGCTATCGCAAATTGAGCGATAACGAACGTCATAAGTGCCGCTTGTCTAGGGCCTCTGTTCCGGTGGCGGCGTCGTCGCTACTGTCGTTTTAATACTGTCAAATATCGTTTTTGCATTACGTTTCATTAGCTCCAATTTTGGCCTTCGGAACAGATAAGTTTGTCGGTCTATACCATATAAATCGATACCTTTGGGTTCATTTGGCGTAAAGACCATTTTGGCCAAATTGAGTTATATATATCATTTTTTTCAGAATTTTTTTCTCTATCGATCTGTCTAGACGAAATATTAAAATTCGCAAAAAAAATGTTTATACGACCCACATTTTTCTTACTATAATGTCTTGCAAAAGGTAAATTCACAGTGTAAATGCCAAATAATTATTTTTTGTAGTATTGTTATGATGTATTCACCATGATTTATATCACTCCTGGGCGTACAAGTCGACGTTAATCGGATATGGTTTTTACGCCATAGCATTGTAAACGTAATCCATTATAGCGTTTAAATAAGACGTCGTACATCCAAAAGTTCTATAGCGTATTGATGTAAAGACCACGTTCATTGCAAAAAGCACTTTACGCCCAGCACACAAAGCACAAAACTAAAAAACTAACGTGGCACAAGTCAACGGAACAGCGACAGAAAGAAAAGCGTGATAGATCGATACCTTTGGGTTCATTTGGCGTATCAACTAAAACCTGACTATTCAGGAGAGTAGAAAAAAAAAATGTTTTTAATAAAAACTCATAACTTTTTTGTTTTTGAAGTTATAAAGAAATGACCAATAGGAAAGATTCTTAGAATTAGGTAATGTAGAAGGCTAAATGATCAAAACATATCTTTCTTGTTTGGTTTCGAAGTTAACCTTGGATCTACGTCAAAAAAAAAATAGTTTTTGGTTTATACAACCCACGAATATTGTAATAAAATTTACTGTGTACGTCGTATATCCAACTTTGGTAAATTTAAAATCACAATGACTGACCTAAAAACCCATAGATGTAGATTTTTTGTATTAAAAGCCAGTAATAATCATAGAACAACTGAAATCTGACTATTAAAAACAATCCTATTACTCCCGAAATATGTAGGAACTTAATAATTGTAAGCCTCATGCCTAAACTATGATCGATTTAAATAAAATAAAGCTACCCTAATACGAAATCAATATGTATTTATTCTTATTATGGCATATTGACTGTTATAACAGTAACAGTTTAACAAAAAACATCTTAATTAAAATAAAATAAAAAACATTTTATTTTTATTTAAACTTTAATGCACAATCAAGAGTAGATAAGGTGGACCTAATGCCAAATGGCATTCTCTGCCAGTCAACCTTTGGGCCAAGCAGAAAAAATCTATTGTGGGAGTGTTAATGGGCTAAATAGTGAAAATAATGAAGCGAACTATATAATTATATAATATAAATAACTAAATCCTCAACAAATTAATATAGCGTAGGTATAACATAAATATGATACATAAATAATAATAATATAATATAATAAAACCAAAAAGAAAGACGACGCAGTTAATGATTGGGACAGGTGACGATGCTAGGGAAGTTTGGAGATAATGTTTTCGGAGAAGGATTTTAAAAGCGGAGGAGCGGGAATACTATTCCAAAGTCTAATAGACGTTAGACAAAAAGAGTTGGAGACAAAGCCGGACCGGTAAGAAGGAGTAGCTAGAACTGTTTTATTCGAGGAGCGTAGCTGACGGGAATGTGTCGAGCTAAGAAGCTTGAACTTCGAATAAAGCCGGAGCGTGTGATCGTTCAGGATAGAAAAGAGAGTAGTAAGAATTCTAACATAACGTCGAAATGGGATAGGTAATCAATTAAGCTTGGTGCGAAAGGAAGAAACGTGATCAAACTTACGTAAGTTGAAAATGAACCGAATACCATTCTTATCTAAACGATCTAACTTGTCGAGAAGGTCTTTGTTTAAGTCAGAAGTACACCCATCCGCGTAATCAATTAAGGGAAGATTAAGGGCTTGAACAAGAGTGATTGTAGTTGGGATTGGAAGGAAATTTTTAAAATCTGTACAGAGCTCGCAAAGTGGAAATTACTTTACCACTCAGTTCACCTATATGTACAGACAAACTTAGTGTATTGTCGATTTGCAGGCCTAAGTCTTTGACACTACTGCAGAAGGGAATAGGTACACCATCAAAGAGGACAGGGGGCAAAGTGTCTATATCAAGCCTACGAATATAGTATACAATAATGGCTTGACATTTATTCGGGTTTACTGCAACGCCAAACCGATCAGACCAAGCAGCGATGGAGCACAAATCTTTGTTGACAGCAGCTATGGCAGAGTCAATACCACCTTGAGGGACGCCTGTGCTAAAACCGCACCAGCACAATACTGTCTGATCAACCTTCACCGCTTGCCGGCGGTTACGGAGATAAGAGGCAAACCATTGAATTGATAATTTATAGAAGGACATCATGATCGACAGTATTAAAGGCGTTGGAGAAATCAATGAGGACAAGCACAGTTAACATGCCTTCCTCCATGCCGTCTCTAAAATACTCTGTTACCTTAATAGAGCTGTGCTGGTGCTATGACAGGGGCGAAACCCAGATTGAAATTGACAGAAAAGATTGTTATTAAAAATTTTGTTGAAAAGTTGGGAGTGCACAACTGCTTCCAGAATCTTGGAGAGGAAAGGTAATATGGAGATGGGCCTAAAGTTGTTGAGATTAACGGGATTCGATATCTTAGGGAAAGGAATAACGTGTGCTTTGCGCTAAATTGCTGGGAAAACCCCACAGGTAAGGGAGAAATTAATAATATGAGTAATGACTAGGAGTATGTGATCGAGTAGAACCAACACTATAATAGTACGACTGATCTCGTCATAACCAGTGGCTTTGGATTTAAGGGAGACTATAATTTTTAGAATTTGATCTGAAGAGACACTAGAGAGAGTAAAGAAATCTATCTGAAGAGGGGGCAGGGAAGTAATCTCAGAGACAGTAAGAAGTTTTCTGGTATGATCTAAAGAAGAAGAAGTAGAAAAATGGATGTTTAAATCATCGCAAGAAAAAGAAGTACCAGAGAATGAAGCCTAGAATGCTGCACACTGACGGCCTAGAATGCTCATAAGTTGAGTTATGCCATATTACTATAATTAAGTAGAAGTTTGAATTAATAAGTGTCATATTATGATTTTTGTTTTGGTTTACATGACAATGTTGTTTTTTTAATTAATTTTAATTTAGATGTTTTTTTGTTAAACTGTTTAACAGTCAGTATGCCATAATAAGAATAAATACATATTGATTTCGGGTAGCTTTATCATAGTTTAGGCATGAGGCTTACAATTATTATGTTCCTACATATTTCGGGAGTAATAGGATTGTTTTTAATAGTCAGATTTCAGTTGTTCTATGATTATAACTGGCTTTTAATACAAAACAATCTACATCTATGGGTTTTTACGTCAGTAATTGTGATTTTAAATTTACCAAAGTTGGATATACGACGTACAAAGTAAATTTTATTACAATATTCGTGGGTTGTATAAACAAAAAAAAATTTTTTTTTGACGTATATCCAAGGCTAACTTCTAAACCAAAGAAGATAGGTATGTTGTGATAATTTAGCCTTCTACATTCCCTAATTCTAAGAATCTTACCTATAGGTCATTTCTTTATAACTTCAAAAACAAAAAAGTTATGATTTTTTATTTAAAAAAAAAAAACGTTTTTCGGCTCTCCTGAAAAGTCAGGTTTTGGTTTATACGCCAAATGAACCCAAAGGTATCGAAATATTTACTTGAATAAGTACAAATTAGTTATTTATGTGACTGTTGCATAATGAGGGTCATTAAAATACGAATGTGGTTTTATGAAACGAACGAAGTGAGTTTCATAAAAGGATCGCATGAGTATTTTAATGCCTAATTATGTACAGTCACATACATAACTTTATCTTCATTCATACGATAAATATATAATTTAAAGTCAGGATCGATGTGAAACCGCGTGGAATATAATCCGTAGTACCAGGAGAGCAGAGAAGAACAAGAAGCTAGGCTAGCTCGCGTCTTTCAAACTCTTTGATATAATGAATAGTTACGCTGCGGTTATGCTCTCCTGGTACCTTTGAAAATACATCAAGATGTTTTGCTTACATATGTTAGCTTCAAATCCATTAATTTTTACTTTTTAATAATTAAATTTAATTTGAACGTAATTAAAGTATCGGTTACCGATACTAAAATGTAAACATTACGATGCAGCCACAGATACTTATATCTAAATGTAGGGCGTTTGCTCATCGCTCCTGACTATAAAATAGACATATTATGGAATGGATGTAGATAAAAATATTTAGATAATCTAGACAGGAGCAACTTAAATGTTTATCACATAAATTATTGTCCAGGGTGGGATAGAAACTACGAGTCAACGACCCCTGGCGCATAAGGCAGGATTACTACCAAATGCGCCATTTGGGCCAATCAAATATGAGGAATAAATAAATATCTCTGGACATTATTCACACAGCGCCATCTAGCCCCAAACTAAGCATTAGCTTGTGCTATGGGTGCTAGACAACGGGTAAACATTACTTAAATACTTTTTTTGTAAATGCATACATTTATACATAGAAACAACCAGACCGATACAAACAGACATGTTCATGCACAGTGACACTAAATGTTTGTACCGTGCGGGGATCGAACCCGCGACCTCTGGTGTGATAGCCGACATCTCGACCATTACACCAAATGGCTCGTCAATAGGAAGTGCACCCTTTTTTTTTTCGGAGTAGAATGCGTTTATGCACCATAACCGCTGCGCAGGCTAGCTAGACCCGCGGCCGTGTGTGGGACTCGAGACTAAAGCGTCCACTACCCACTAAACTACCCCGGTTTCCCCTTCACACCCGATTGGGACGAGCTGGTGCCAGCCTTGCTATTGACCAGCCCATCCCCGGGTACCCCGACTTGAGAGGCCTCAAGTCAGTGTGGCGCCTAGGGAGGGCCACCCGAGAAACTAGGTGGCCCTCAGACTTGGCTCGAGCGACCTGTGCAATGCGGGCGTTGGGGGGCTACCCCCGCCCGCAGGTCAACCCTCAGGCCGGAGAAAGCGTGCTAAGTGAGCTCGCCTTCTCCGGCAGTAGGAAGTGCACCTGTGCTTGCATACTAGAATTTAACTACTCTAACCGGAAGTTAGGACTATTATTATTATTATAGTGTTGCAAGCTTATCTCGATATAAATAGGACAAAGAACTCGGAAATAATAAATATATACGGGTCTGCCTAGCTTTTTTATTCTGTTATTGGAGCTGAAAAAATAGCCACTGCACGTGAGTACTAGAACTAGCCACGAATTTAATCTGTGTCTGGTGCATAGAATGAGTAATAAGTAAGTACTAATTCTATGGTCTGGTGGTAGATTATATTCCAACTTACTTTATTTGTCGTTAAATCTATATCGATACTAATATTATAAAGACGATTTGATTGTTTGTATTGAATAGATTCCGAAACTACTGAACAGATTGGAATACCCAATTATTTCACTGTTATAAACCTAAACTATCCCCGGGTGACATAGGGTACTTTTGATCCCGGAAATGTGGGGAAGGGGGGGATATTTGAAAAAAGAAATTATGCGCGGGTGACATCGGGGCGGAAGGCTAGTTAGAGAATAAATTTCTTCCTGCAAGCAACTACTGTAATTTAAAGTCGTTTAAATTTTTCTTAAATGAGTGTAATTCGTATTTTGTTTTAGATAAAAAAAAAATACTACATCGTGTAGTGTTAAGCTCTCCAAACGTGGCCAGAAGAGCCTTGACAGACCGACATATTAGGGCTCAGGTTTTTCCTTTTGCCATAACAAAAACATTGGTCTAATAATAAAGTTTAAAGGATCTCAGCATGTTAAGTGGCCCAGTGCAGGGCATAAACGGGTTCTAGAGTGCAGACCGCGTCTCGGTAAACGTAGTGTAGGAATCCCTCAGGCCAAGTGGAGCGATGAACTGCGCAAGATGGCTACCAGGAGCTGGATGCGAGTGGCCGAGGATCGATCAGCGTAGCGAGCATTTGGAGAGGCCTATGTCCAGCAGGACTATCACAGGCTGATAATGATGATGATGAGGGCATAAAGCCTCTCATTAATATAAATTTTTCGCAATGATAGGCACTGGCTCAATACCCACGCTTGCCAAATGCGCATTGGTGCCAAATGGCATTAAAGCTGGAAGCTTGTCCAATACAAACAGACATGTTCATGTAGACACAATAATATTTAAATATACCGTGCGACTCGTGCGAGCCTTCTCAACCATTCTACACCAACCAAATCAGTCAAATTATTTTTATTCAATGGTCCAAAAAGTGAATCTTATCAATTTATTTTTAAACCTCTTTTTACCATAGCAAAGGAAATCTAAAACATAAGCCAATTACCCAACACGTTCTAACTGTCAAGTGTGATCAGTGTGATGTTTTTATAGCAAAATGCACGTTCTTCCTGGTCATATTAAAAGGTAGGTTTTTATGTGAGCTTCATTGTTTGTAGTTTAATGTAGTCGGGTGTTTCGGCAGCTATGCGATTAAGAAGCCACGTTTTACATAATAAGTAAGTAGCTTGCCAAAGCGAGCATTTCTTTTTTCAAATATCCCCCCTTCCCCCACATTTCCGGGACCAAAAGTGGGATAGTGTAGCTTTCCAACAGTGAAAGAATTATTCAAATCGGTTCAGTAGTTTTGGAGCCTATTCATACAAACTAGTAACAATCAAATCTTTCCTTTTTATAATATTAGTAGGGTCAGTTAGGGTAAGAGGAACACCGGTGGAAGAGGAACCAAACCATCATAACTCATAAACTACAGAGTTTAGCTGTATGTTCTACCAGTCGATAAAATAATAATAAAAGTCCATAATTATCGACTGGTTTCACCGGTGTTCCTCTTACCCTAACTGACCCTGTAGATTTAATGTACGTATTGTCCTTATATGTACATATGTATGTAATTATATAGCATTAGCATCGCTTGTAATAGCTAGTCATCCTCAACTTAAATGCTTATTCATCGGACTCAGAGTGTTGTTCTGAAGCAAATATGGTTGGTGACGTCACTTGCTCGTCACGACCGCGTGGGAACTTGAAAAACACCTCTAAGGTCAAACCGTTGTGGTACATTTTAGTACAATCACTAAGTACAGACAGCAACATAGTTATTTATTGAACTCGGAAAGTCTCATATCAATCTTTTATAAATGAACTAGCGGCCGCCCGCGGTTTTACCCGCGTGGTTCCCGTTCCCGTGGGAATTGATCAAAATCCTTTCTTAGCGGATCTCTACGTCATAACATCTACCTGCATGCCAAATTTCAGCCTGATCCGCCTAGTGGCTGTGCGTTGATAGATATCTATGTCAGTCAGTCAGTCAGTCAGTCGCCTTTGAGTTTTATATAATATATAAATAAATAAAAATAAATATCTCTGGACATTATTCACACAGCGCCATCTAGCCCCAAACTAAGCATTAGCTTGTGCTATGGGTGCCAGACAACGGATAAACATTACTTATATACTTTTTATTTGTAAATACATACATATTATACATAGAAACACCCAGACCGATACAAACAGACATGTTCATGCACACAAATGTTTGTACCGTGCGGGGATCGAACCCGCGACCTCTGGTGTAATAGCCGACTTCTCGACCATTACACCAAATGGCTCGTCTTATAGATAGATTAGTATAAAAAAATGACTTACAAGTAAACAATAGGTCCGATCTCCTTCACATCCAGCTTCTCGTCCAAACCGCTGAGGAACCGCTCGTGGTTTGTCACATTGAACACGTACACCCTCAGTCTGACTTCATCCGGGGGGTCTGCCCACCACTCGTAAGGGGGGAAACCTGGAACAAACACGCATTTTCAAGAAATGACTCAATAACCAGAGGCCCTTGACGTTCGTTAAAGCTCAATTTGCGAAAGCGAATGTCAAAACCCGTACTTTCAATATCGATTGACCACGTGACTTTTCTAAAGCACTTGTCAAATCCATACAATTTGAAGTTAGCGAATTCCGCTATATCGCTGTCAAAATGTTATTTTGTCTAGGCCTCCAGAGCTGAAATCGATAACCTTCGAAATGTGAAAAGTAATTTTAGTCCTGCTACTCACGCAGTGGCACTACTAAAATTCCTATTGAAAATGCTCGATTCGATCGAGTAATTTCAATTAAAGGATACTAAATACAATGTATTGTTGATTTTTATGAATATTCTTATGGATAACTGCCTCCGTGGTACAGTGGTTAGAGCGTTGGGCTCTAAAACCCGGAGGTCGTGGGTTCGAATCCCGCGGGGAACATCACTTTGTGTGATTGTTTCCAGTTTGGTTAGGACATATCAGGCTTGAGTCACCTGAATGTCTGAAAAGAGTGATGATTCCGTGCTTCGGAAGGCACGTTAAGCCGTTGGTCCCGACTATGTTCCAAGTAGGTCTGGTTTCCCTTGTAGGGTTACCTTGGAGGTCAGATGACAATCGCTCCATTGTAATAACCAGGCCTGTCAAATCTATTAGGATCATAGTCGAAGCGGACCCTGAGCTCTATAATGGATGCAATCGGGAATACGCTGGGATGATGATGATGACTTAATGATTCTAATCGAAAAACGTTAATGGGAATATTAGCAGCGCTACTATGGCGAGTAGCGTAATTAAAATAATTTCCATACAAATTACTCGATTTGAATGCAGAAAATGTTTAAAAATTTCCTCCATTACAGACTCCACTTTGGTGAGTGTGCTGCTCAGCTGCACCATTTGGTTCCACCAGCTCCATTCCATCATCGAACTACTAGACTCGGTCAGGGACTCCATCTGATATACAGTGAAGATACTGCGCGTACGAACTAAGCAATTTGCTTCATCTTTCTTGATACAGACTGCGCGGGAGTGGAATTCTCTGCCGGCATCTATCTTTCCTACACAATACAACTTTGGGCTCTTCAAGGCCAGAATTAACAGGCTTTCCTAAGCAAGCGCGCTCCATCGTATAGACCGCATGCATAGGTAGATGTTTTACATCAGGCAACTTTGTGGTCAAGTGCTAGCTTAGTCCAAATATAAAAAAAAAAACCTAAAATTAAAAATGAAAGCGAATACATTTTAAGCATCGAATAGAAGATGGAAGCAATCATTGAATAGTAGTGGGTACTGATCATATAGAATTACTTTTGAGTTCCCTTACAGAATAAAAGACTTTTATTTTATTATTGTTTTGGTTTGTGCAATAAATCATTAAATTAAAATATTACTAAGTCGTGGAAACTTTTTGGTTAAATGTAACATTTCAATTGTTTTATTTATTTGCATTATATGTAATAAGCTGGGAAACGCAGCCGTGGTAGGCCTCCTACAAGATGGACCAATGATCTTATAAAGGTCGCCGGAATCCACTGGATGCGGGTGGCGCAGGACCGATCGGCTTGGAGATCCTTGGGGGAGGCCTATATCTAGCAGTGGACGTCTTTCGGCTGAAATGATTAAAGGTTGCTGCTATACATCAATAGTAATACACCAATCCCCCTTGGAATTAATTCAAATCAAAATAATCTTTATCCATATAGATTTTAATTAAAGATGCGCTTTGAATCGTCAATTATACAGAGAGGCGATTAAGAATCTAGATTATTCATATTGATATTATACAGAGTACGATGACTCGGTTTCAATGAAGGTATGAGTGATGGATAACCAAGGCTGTACTGAGATAGTCATCGCTACAGTTGCAGTGACCTGAATTACTGGCTATTTGAAATGTCAGAAACATGCCGATTGTATTTTATATAATTTTAGTTGGCACGATCTCTGAAGTCGGTTAGGAAAAGTATGGGTAGTTTTAGACTTGTCAAATCTTGAAAAAATGGTGCTAGCTACCAGTAGCCACAGAACGAGAAAACCATTTTTCTTGTTCGGTGGGCTAGCGGATTCTTGGGACAAAACACTCGGTCAAAAAAACTCTATCTCTAGATTAAGGTAATCTACATAGAGATAGAACCGTCTCTTGGTAACAAATAAACGTAGGACGCGACTAGAATGATTATTTTTTCAATAAAAGCTCTACTTGGCTTTTATGCGGGCTGTTTTTTAATATAACTGTAGGGCTAGCATGAAAATTAATTCGAATAGTCCCACTTCTCGCCGCAGTGTGGCGCTACTAAAATAAGAAACCTCTCCATATTGCGGAAAAATATTGGAACTAAGTGATGTCAATAATTGTCAACCGTACCTTGTTAAAGTCCGACAACGAATTTAATATCGTTGAAGTCCGACAAACATATCTGGTTCCGGTGGCGGCGTCGCTACTGTCGTTTTAGGCCTGTCATTTAGTATCCCTGTTTTTGTATTGCAAAACACGTAGTTCCAATTTTGGCCACCGGAACAGAAAAAATTGTCGGTCTATACTATTGGATATTGTGAGTTATTTATGAGTATAATAACCATAGCATCCAAGTGTTGCTATAACCATAGCTAATGTGGCGCCTCCAGAGCAGGGTTTTTTATTTTCCTGGTCAGGCTATACTTTAGAAAATCAGGGTAAGTAAAAAGTTATTTCGTAAATTAATTTTAATTTATTAATTTATACTTTATTGCACACAATAATAATTATAAACAATATCTAATTATATTGTTTATAATTGGCTATTTAATACCTACTACACTTAATGCAATTATTTGCCAAGCTTACCTTTATTTTTATTAAATTTGACGATCCATTGTTTTAAGCCCATAAACAATATTTAAGATTTTTCTTTTTGCTAGAGTCATTAGGACAAGAATAATTGAGGAACACCCCACAAGGACACATCGCACAATGTGCAGACATAGCTACTTTAATCATCTTTAAATTCACCACCACAAACCGCAGACAAAAGACTGCACTAAAACAATCTTAACAAGAAAATGATTGTTTGAAATAAACATGTAGTTAAGTACCATCTTGATTTTAAGAAACGACCAGTCCATTGTTAGTTTTTTAAAGGTCGAATAAAAAAACTATAAGAAATTACAAGAACCGCAACAAACTGACGTTGTGATGTCATTCTGCGAATCGCTAAGTGTCTTTACGCCCTTGACACAGTAACTCAACCTTGAACTTGAGTGGAGTGATGATCGAGATGACAGCTGTCAAACTAAAATTAACTATCTGTGGAAATGGCGGGAGGAGAGAGGAAGCGGAAACTGTGAAGGCTTTTTTCTTTTGTTCGAGTAGGTTTGAATTATTTTAATGGCATTCAACCGGTTCCTGCTTTAGGTATTTATAGTACCAACATCTAAGAAGTTACTTGGATGCAATAATATTAGATACATAGAAGATGTTATCTATCCGCCGATGATTCAAAAAGTCATTAATTAATTAAGGTCTCATGTACCCAGTAATTTCACTAGCTTCAGTGCCCTTTCCCCGAAACACACACTTCTATTCACGGGAAAATATCTGGCACTACGGTGGTACCCACATAGACGGCCCAGTACAGGAATCTACCACCTGGTGTAACTAAGGGCCATTGACATTGGTGTCCTTACCTGGCCTCATGTTGAGTTTCTCCCACAGCATCAGGTCCAGGGGAGTGAAGATAAACCCACTGATGGACACCATCAGGAGTAGAACCCCCCACACGCACTGGCTCACTGTGTCTGAAACAATTACAATCAAAATTAAATTACAATCATTCGTCTTAAGTTTTTTTTTATGTCAGAGGCGGTAAACGAGCTAGTAGGTCGCCTGATGGTAAGCAATCACTGCCGCCCATGGACATTTGCAACACCAGAGGGATCGTTGATGCGTTGCCGGCATTTTAAAGAGGGGTGTGGGCTTCCGGCACTCTCACAAACCAGACGAAACACAATAGTAGTCAATATTATTTCACGCCGGTGTTATGTGAGAGGGGTACTTCCCCGGACGAGCCGGCCCATTCGTACTGTAAAAAAGCATGGCTCTACCACTACAAGTAAGTAAGTGATACTGTACAGCCCAATGGACACTGGCGACTAGGGTCTTAAAAGCATTGCTCGCCTTTGAGGACAGCTTGCATTGAGGAGGCAGAAAGGGAATGGCAATGGGGAATAGGGAGGTTCTGGTCCAATGTCCATGGGCTATAGTGATAATTTCTGGTGTCATACTTTTTTTATACCACATCAGTTGGCAAACAGACATGCAGCCCACCTGGTGGTAAGCGGTCACTGCGGCTATTCCAATGAGGGAAGTTTCATCAGGAAGCGTCGCTCAATGTGCTGCCAGACTGTAGACTCATCTGATCTTCGAGCCATTAGTTTCAAGTGTACTGGCTCCCACATTGATATTGCCGGAACACAGCCAGGGCTGTTATGGCGGCAGATTTCACCTGTGGGGGTGGTAGCTAGCCAGTCGGACTCTAAAAAAGCCTATTACCAACCAGACCCAATGGCGGGAATCGAACCCACGACCTCCGGGTTTCATACCCGAGAAGCTTGTTTGCGTCATCATTTAAAAAAAAGGTCATGTTTGGGTTCTCATAATTATTACAAGCTATGCTTATTTTAGGGCAAAAATTTTTTTTTTATTGTAATGTGTAATAAGACGAGCAGATCGTACCTACACCTGATGGTAAGCGCCACTACTGCCCTTAGACAGTTCAGTCCCAAAAAGTAACTAAGCAGTTACACCGACCGAGACGACAGTTATTAGGACTCATATACCCAGTAATTTCACTAGCTTCAGTGCCATTTTCCCGAAACACAGAAGTGCGTGACACACTTCTATTTCACGGGAAAATATCTGGCACTGCGGGGTACCCACCTAGACGGCCCAGTAAAGGAACCTACTACCTGGTAATGGCGCTAATAAAGAAGTGTCCTGAGGATATGTGTAATATTTTACAAAACAAGTTTTTATCAAGTTCCGTTTCACAATATGACAATTATTTTTGCTACAATCATAACGGCATCGCACAATAGAACGGAATTGTCGTTACTCAAACAACCGTTAGTGATAAATAAGACATTTAAGTATTTCGCAAAAGTCGTACATAAGCAAGTGAGAATTATTTTACAATGTAGTGAGGTAAGCTTACTGTGATGTTCCGGCAATTTCATTGTTTTAATAATTAATTGCCACAGCTTACAAAGGAACAGAAGTTTAAGTAATTGCTGACCTATAAAAAGTACAGTATTGTACCGTAGCACGGATAAAATATATCGAAAAGTGAAAAGTAATTTGAATCACTGAATGGAAATTTTAGTAGCAAATGTGTTCCGTAAATCCGTAGTACCTACACAATTGTGTGCATGCATGAACACGTCTGATTGCTTCAGTCTGGATGTTTACTTTACAAAAGAGAAAGTTTAAATAAATTGTCTGGCTATGCTATGGGAGTAGACGGCGCTGTATAAATAATGCCAAGGGATTTATTATTAGTGCCATTGCGGCTAGTACATAGCGCAACAAATAGAATTTACATACAAATTACTCTTTTACTTTTCACTTTTTGATGGTTGTCCGTGCTAAGTCTACAGTATATTGAGTTTAGGACCTGGGCTACAAGTATTATTTATCTGTGCTTGGGCTTAGTATGGGCGAGACACATTGTTTTAAAAATATCATTGGAAAATGTCTTTAACACTTGTTTTTAAAAAAAAGCATGAAGTAACCGTAACAAAAACAACTCTTATTTCTGTAGTAAACTTTCTGTTTCTACTATATACTGTGGAATGCTAGTCAAATACTGCCCGAAGTAACCAAGGTCGACGGACTATTAAATACAATCCCTTAAGCACAATTAAGTTCATTGCTAGATGGGAAAATACACAGCTTTACCTAGAATCTGTTGAGATTATCTTTATAAGTACGTACTTAATTACAACCCCTCTTATTACAGAACGTGGTTTAAAAATTAAACCGAGCTTAGTCCTGACTAAACTCCTGACTAAAGTCAAACGCTATTACAAAACGAAGTTTTACTTCATTTCGAGTACTAAAGTTAGACCTAAGAAAGTCCGCCGGTGCCCCTAGTTTTACTATGGACTAACTTTCAAACGTCAAAACGATAACACTTTAAAAATTTCGCTCCGTTCTACGTATAGAAAGACAAATTTTGAAAAGAATTACTTAATTTGTGAACAGAAAATTAAAAATAAATGTTACTTTTTCTCACATTACTAAAACACATTTATAAATAAAGAATTATTATTTTTACTATCCTATTTAAAGATTTAAAAACATGTCATAAAACATAGTCTTGTAAAATGAAACGCACTAAACGAGTTAGTACCAGTAAATTATTCTTATGTTGGTATTTGTTTTGTAATAAGGAAAGTTTTAAAAAATAGTCCGGACCTAAACCTGTACTAAGTAGTACAGTTTTAAACCTGTTTTAGCGATGTTTTTTGTAATAAGAGGGAACGTGTTTTATGAAACTAATCAGAAAGGCTAACAGCTAGTCTAAGCACGGACAAAATCGAAAAGTAATTTGAGTAAATAATATGGGAATTTTAGTAGCGCCACTAACGGCGAGTAGCGGAACTAATAGAAATCCCGCCTTCCCATATAAATTACTCGATTGAAATTACTTTTTACGTATCAATAGTAGTGGTATAATTTACTTAAAAGTGAACAAAGTAATTATTAGTTAGTTATTATTATTAGCTATCTTTATAGCTTTCGATTAAAAATTTTTTATTTAAAATGGTAGACTTACTAAGAAATTACGAAGTAACACAAAGAAAATCATTTGAATCGAATATTTATTTATTATTTAATTTTTATTATTACATAAGTTATGTATTTACCAATTTTTATTTTTATATTTTTTTCGGACAACACCTTTTTAATTTTTTTCAATATTAAGTTAATCTCTGGTAATATCTAGAGCACATTATAAAGGATGCAGTCCAGATGTTATCTCTATTTAGATCTGTTTGTGTTGTGTTTATTTTAAAATGAAATAAATTTAATTAAAGAGGATTTAAGAACTTCTTTTTTAAGTTTGTTAAAAATTGTTGCCAGGCCACTTGACCATTAGATAATGGGATGTATTATATTCACATATGATCACACACGTCTTTGCCTGCCTAAATAAATACGTGATGTGATTTAGAACGTGTAACTGCGTAGGTTTTTCCCGAAAAATAAACCCATGCTAGACTAGAATAAATGTTTATGACGAGCCATTTGGTGTAATGGTCGAGAAGTCGGCTAATACACCAAAGGTCGCGGGTTCGATTCCCGGACGGTACAAACATTTGTGTGCATGAACATGTCTGTTTGTATCGGTCTGGGTGTTTCTATGTATGATACGATGTATGTATTTACAAAAAAAGTATATAAGTGCCTAGCACCCATATGATAGCACAAGCTAATGCTTAGTTTGGGGCTAGATGGCTCTGTGTAAAAAAAATTGAATAAAAGCCAGACCAGACACAAGTAAAAATAAAATCAAAGGAAAAAAACCTTTTTGGAATTGTAGTGTGCGGAATTGTAGTGTGCAGTCGACAGCCCACCAGATTACCCTAATCTGTCAAATTTCTACAACCAATTTTTAGCTTTATTTACTTGGCTTAGACTTCTCTTTCAATTGAGAATTTTTGACAGATTAGAGTAGCTTGATTTGCTGCCGTCCGTAGGTCTGTCATGATAGATGATGATTTCCAAAAGGCAGAAACCGGCTAGCCCCATTCGGGTGTGAAGGGGAAACCGGGGGAGGTTAGTGAGTAGTGGCACATTTTGGTCCCCAGTATCTCACACGGCCACAAGTCTCGCTAGCCTGCGGTTATAGTGCAAAAAAGTTTATGCCTGTACCAAATTTCATCAAAATATCGTATACCAGACAGTCACTTTCGCATTTATCTAAGTATATTAAAAATGAATTGCTATTCGTTATTATCACTAAAACTCGAGAACGGCTGAACCGATTTGACTTATTTTAGTCTTCAAATATTCGTGGAAGGTTTAAAACGATGAGAAAATATGGATAAATTGCGAGGATACCTACTAAAACCGACAATTTTAATTTCCCATACAAACTGTTCTTACCTGTCACACGTTTGATAGATAAGTGACACGAAATTCACCGGGTCAGCTAGTATCTACTTATACCTATTATATTAATAAAAATAAGTTATAAGAATGTATTTATATATAATTAATGGTGGATGTGAACCTTAGAGTATACTTAAGCAAGCTATGCTTATGTATATCTCTGGACATTATTCACAAAGCGCCATCTAGCCCCAAACTAAGCATTAGCTGGTGCCATGGCATGGGTGCCAGACAACGGATAAACATTTCTTATATACTTTTTTTTTGTAAATACATACATATTATACATAGAAACACCCAGACCGATACAAACAGACATGTTCAATGTTCATGCACACAAATGTTTGTACCGTGCGGTGATCGAACCCGCGACCTCTGGTGTAATAGCCGACTTCTCGACCATTACACCAAATGGCTCGTCCATGCTTATGTATACTCTAAGATGTGAACCCGTGACCTCTAGTGACCCGAATTCTCATCTGTTTTTTTTATAATTTAGCGTTACAATTCCGGAAATATAAAACAGATGAAGATTCGCAATAATACACCTTGAACTTTATTTATGATGTCATTCTGTATTCTGAGCATTAACTCTTTCGTTATTTCTAAAACGTAGTAATTACTAAACAGTTTTAACGTGTTATTATACAACAATAAGCCGTAGTTGGATTGTTTTATCGTTTCCTATTTGGAACAAAAACAATGTAAACATTACAGTAATATTGTACCTACTATAGTTATACACAGTTATACTATAGTATACTATAGTTACAGTTATACTATACAGATAGGCATCCTATCCCCGGGTATAGACCGACAAACTTATCTGTTCTGGTGGCAGCGTCGCTACTGTCTATTTAGAACTGTCATTAAATATCGTTTTTGCATTGCATTTCACGTAGTTCCAATTTTGGCCACCGGAACAGATAAGTTTGTCGGTCTGTACTCTGTACCTCGACTTGAGAGGCCTTAAGTTCTACAATTTTGATTTTTTTTTTCAGTATAGGTAACTGTAATGTTTACCATAAGTTGGTCCATAGCCACAAGGCTTATACCAGCTCGTCCCAATAGGGTGGAAAGAAACCATACCCTGGATTCCCCTTTCCACCCTATGATGTTACTCTGGTTTTGATGTTATAGAATACTAGCCTTCCGCCCGCGGTTTCACCCCCCTGCACCCCTTCCCCTCTCATTTCCGGGATCACAAGTACCTACCCTATGTTCACCGGGGATAGTGTAGCTTTCCAACGGTGAAAGAATTATTCAAATCGGTTCAGTACTTTCAAAAATGTTATTCCCGCGGGAATGGGATGTTTCCCGTGGGAATTTTATAGCCTCTATGTCCTAATCCGGGTTATAAACTATACGTATGCCAAATTTCATCTAAATCCGTTCAGCCGTTTAGACGTGATTGAGGACCAAACAAACATCCAAACATCTAAACATCCAAAGATCTAGACTTTCGCATTTATAATATTAGTAAGATAAGATTGTCTATCTATGCGTCAAATTGCGCAAGCATGCCTTAAAATCCAAGCTTTCTGTATTAACATGTATGTATTCTATTCAAATGCGCGTCACCAGTGATATAATTGTCGACAAAGAATCTGCCAGCTGACAATGAATGACCTAGCGATACATTATAGAAGACGAACGTTTAATGCATACTCAAACATTATAGGCAGGGTGTTGTGTATAGCTCTAGCGAGAATATAGTTTCTAGGCAAAGCGACAAATTGGTTACTTGTTGTACAGTCAAAAGCACGTCAAACGTAACACTTTGGACTTTGTACCACTCTTATGTCGGGCACATAAGTGCTATTATCGAACAGCAAGTGTTAACCGTGATGTGCTGTTGACCGTACATATTTTTTATTAGGAAAAGCCCAAATAGTTTTTATTCATGTAGGCTTTAAAGATGCACTTAAGAGTCCTCGGACATTAGAACGTTACATCACTACATAGTATAAAGAAAAGTCGCTTACCGCTATCTACGTATGCATGCTTATAATCTTTAAAACTACGCAACTGATTTTGATGCGGTTTTTTTAATAGATAGAGTAATTCAAGAGGAAGTTTTATATGTATCATATAGTAGAGAAACACTATTGCATACGTGCGAAGCTGGGGCGGGACGCTAAGTACTATCGCGGTCACCCGCGCGTGATCACCCTAAAGGCTAAAATTCTGTGCAGTATTTTCACGTATAGTACAGTCAAAAGCACGTCAGGCTATACACTTTGGACTTTGTACCACTCTTATGTCGGGGGCATAAGTGCTATTATCGAACTGCAAGTGTTTACCGTGATGTGCTGTTGACCGTACAACACTTGATCTCTGTTTGGCTGTTACTTAGGCACTCACGCCTAAACCACTAACCCAATTTTCATAAAATTCCATTATAAATCTATTTATATAAAACTCAAAGGTGACTAAATGACTGACTGACTGACTGACATAGATAGATATCAACGCACAGCCCAAACCACTGGACGGATCGGGCTGAAATTTGGCATGCAGGTAGATGTTATGACATAGGCATCCGCTAAGAAAGGATATCTCGATATTCCCACGGGAACGGGAACCACGCGGGTGAAACCGCTGGCGCCCGCTAGTAGATAAAAAAAATTAGACCTCGAAAATGGACATAGGCGCGGAAAAACGTGGTGAGAATAATCTTTATATCTAATACTGGAACACATACGTAAAATATCATTCCAATACGAACTAATTTTCAATTCAAATGTAAACCATAACGTAGAGGCATAGAGCTCGGAACAAAAACTTTTTGATCTTGTCTATTGGCAATTCAGGGCATAGACAACAGATGACTGACGTCATAACGGCGGTGAATATGTAATTTGTTTTATTATTTCCTGAATGTTTCAAGACAGAATTGTACTACGAGTCGAGTTTGAAATGTGTCACTGGTATGGTACCTACCTATTTAATTAAACGGGATTTTTTGGTATTCAATTATTTGAATGAACTGCCTTATATTTTTTAAAGCCTTTTTGGTATACTGATTAAGTTCTAGGGGTCCTGGGTTTAGTCATGGCCTCCCCCCCTCCCCCAATTAGGCGATGAGGGGATACCGCGGAGTTAAGTGGGTAATCCTTTTTTTTGCGTTTTAGTTAGTAGGAATAACAAAACTACTTACTGCAGCAAAACGAACCCCTTTTCTTCCCAGCACTCTCATACATAGTCCCACACTCGTCTGCCAGAGAGCATTTGACGTCTAAACAGTCCTCCACACAGCCTTTATCTATGGTCTCCCCCTCCAACAAACTGTTGAGGGAGTCTGTGGCACTTTCCGGCGCGCTGTCTATGGTTGTCGCGTCTGTGTGTGAGCTTTCCGTTGGCAAAGACTCGGTAGACATCTTTGTGTTTTTCTTTGGTATTCTGAAACAAAGAGAGAGTAGAATATTATGTCTATGGTATTAGATCACAATACATAAATAAAAAAATTGGACAGTATCACACACATTAATCTGACCCCAAAGTTGTTTTTTTTATACTAGTTCAGTTGGCAAACGGGCACGCAGCCCACCTGGTCGTAAGCGGCCACTGCGGCCTATTCCATTGAGGGACACTTCGCCTGGAAGCGTCGCTCAATGTGCTGTCAGACTGTAGGCTTGTCTGACCTTCGAGCCTCTGATTTCAAGTGTACTGGCTCCCACAATAATTTTGCCAGAACACAGCCAGAGCTCTTCTGGCGGCATATTTCACCTGTGAGGGTGGTAGCTAGCCAGTCGGACTCAGAAAAAGCCCTACTTGAATCGAACCTACGACCTCTGTGTTTTTATACCCGAGCGGCTTAGCCACTGTTCCACGGAGGCGGTTAAAAATGCCAAGTGTGTATTATGGTTTTTAGAATCAACGAAGGTACCACAAACATTTATACTTAAATTCAAGTAAACATATATATAAACACAGGACAAACTGAATGTACAGTCAAAAGCACGTCAGACACTTTGGACTTTGTACCGCTCTTATGTCGGGGGCATAAGTGCTATTATCAAACTGCAAGTGTTTACCGTGATGTGCTGTTGACCGTACCTACATCACAATATGAATGTTAGTCCTGGTTGGGATTTGAACATGTTCGTGGACAGTAGCGCCCACGGGATTTCTTCCCAACTGACACTACGACGCCTACAGGCGTACAGGGGGAAGGGTACCGGAAGTCCGGAATTCTATCAATGTGTGTGTACCTTGACCTGTTGTAAAACTGTATACGATGACAGTACGAATACGAAAGCCGCATTACTTTTGCGGTGAAACTACAACATGCTCTCTCTTGTAAAAGTATTGAAAATCAAGCGCCCTCAGACGTACTGCTGTTGCACGACTTTAAACTATGACGTCTACTCAGGCGTCCTGCCTGTCGTATCGTTTTTCACTACCTGAACGCCCGTAGGCGTTACTGTCCACAAACGTGTCAAATAATATAGATAATTATACTTGTTTAAATCTTTGATGATCTCTGCGACAGCTGTCATCGATTTGACAGCTGTTAAATTTCACAATTTTTGTCTGACAAATGTATGAAGAGAAATAACGTTCATGATTGTGGGTTCCCGCCCACTTAGAGATGTTCATTGCTTTTATCATTCGCTTACACGTAATAATCGATTATGAAATTTTAAAACATCGGAAAATTTTCATTTTGTTTATCTCTTAAAACGTACAATTTTATAATAAAAAATCAATTAATTTAAATAGAAGTATGTAAGTCGGTTTGGATAAAACAATTTGAATATGATCGAAGTCCGAAATTCGAAAATAATAATTTCAGTATCTCCGACAAACAACCAAACTATATCACATCACATACATTGAGCTGATCCCAAAGTTAGTGTAAAAGAGCACATGAGCATGACATGTGTTACGTACGAGTATCAAAAATAACGAAGTTACCACAAATTGGTACTTATTACATATTAACATCCAGACACAGGACAAACACAAATCTTTATCACCTAAATGTTTTCGCATAATCATAGAGCATGCCAAATGTGTCCTTTGTTTAAAATCACTTTTATTAGAGGTCCTCAATCGTTCAGTGTAGATCGATAGAAGAATCGATTACTTACGAATCGAAGTTTTAACATTCGTTCATGGTAAGACTACGCCTCTAGAAATGTCACTGCGACACCTGTCGCAGAGATCATCAAAGATTTAATAAAGTATAGATTAGATATCATGGAACTCGTGGAAGTGAGGGGACCAAGGGTTCCATAGCCATTTCCTGTGAAGCTTTTGGCAGATTATGTCAACCTTTGGTCTAAATAACCACCAAAACTATGCTTAATCCTTCTAGCCCCGGATTACTAGACACAATAGAAAATCTATTGTTATGCGGCACCCGAGTGCCGGTTCGGCGTTGAGTGGTTAACAGATTTTACACAACGAATTGTCTGTGCAGCCGCAAAGGCGGTTGATAGTTCAAAACAACTCATTCAGAAATCTTAAAATACATTATCTGTAATCTTGATTGCTCTTTGATTTGCCATTCTAAAACTAGTTAGCTTATAAAGTTGAATGTTGTTTTAATGTTCAAGTATTCATTCTAAGGACACTATCGCTTGTGGGAGTTTTAAGTTTCTTCCTTGAGACTATAAATAGTTCTGCTTGTATTCATAAATTGTTTTTTTTGTATACTATTTCAGTTGGCAGACATGCACGCAGCCCACCTGATGGTAAGCGGTCACTGCGGACTATGCCATTGAGGGACATTCATCAGGAAGCGTCGCTTAATGTGCTGCCAGACTGTAGGCTCATCTGATTTTCGAACCTTAGATTTCAAGTGTATTTTTAATTGATATGGAAATACTACTTTTTATATCTTTGCGATCAAAATATTATTCGCGTAGACTCCAAACACTTGTGAATCATCTATGCTAATATTATATAGAGGAAAGATTTGATTGTTTGTTTGTTTCGTTCATAGAGTTATATCCTGCCTGACCAAGAAAATAAAAAACCTGCTCTGGAGGCGCCACATTAGCAATGGTTATACTCACAAATAACTAACAATAACCAAAAAATAAAAAAGCAGGATTATTAATTTGTCATCACACTTTGACAGACAGAAATAATGAATGACAAATCTTATTGTTTTTATTTGATTTTTGCCACTTGAAGAAATGTTTCCATATTTTTCCGCAAAATGGCGAAGTTTTTGATAAATTTACGATTCACTAGTGTATCTTCACCTAGGTTCACATATTCCCATAAGTGAAATGATTCCGAGTTGATAAAAGGACACTAAAATTTCTTCTTTGTTCACCCAGGTGAACATAGTGGAATAATCCTATTGAATCCTACAAGTTCAATCGAAGACTGCAAGAACAAAGAATATGATTATAATTAGCGACGTTAGAACCATAGTGATCCAAGTCACATTTTCAACTTTTTGAGAAAACGAGGGAAACGCGTTTGGATTGGGTCCCGTACGTAGTCTCGAATGACGTTGTAGCGACAGGTCGTTGTGGCGAAAAACTTTTAGCGTGGAGCGAAAAGTCTTTGAAGCGAATTCCACCAGGGCGAAAGACACTGCAGCGACAAACATTGTGGCGAATATTTGAAATTACATTAAGTTACTTTAAAACTATAAAGGTGAAATAAAAGACAGAAAGTATTAAGTGAAACAACAGTTAAATCTGAGTAGCTTCCAAGGACTCAGAACAGTGTGGAAGCATGGCATCGTAGGTGGAATTCCTTACAGGAGAACAAGAAACTACATAATGGGACCCGTTTGGATTTGTTCCTGAAATTGTCCTATTCCGAAGTGACCGATATGAGTTTCCTTATGAAAATTGCTATAATAAGCACTTGGATCAGTGTGGCGTGAAAAATATGTTCTTTTTTTTTGGGGTGTTAATAACAAAATATCGATTTTGACAAAAATGTCACTTGGATCACTATGGTTCTCTAACGTCGTCAATTATGATTTTTGACTTTAAATAGTTTGTAGCAAACCGTGTCTTCGAATGCACCAAATAGGTCAATATTTACAGACCTTGTAGTAGGTTATACACGATCGTAAAACTGAGGTGATGTCAATAAAACCGAGAGAAGCACGGCTTGCGGTGAGAGGTTGCCTTGGGCCGAAATGTGTGGAGACGGATAGGGTTTGCAACAGTGCTCAAAGATAAATAAATTGTGTATGCAGCTAAGTCAAAGTTTTTATTGCATTACATGTGGTTACAATCCTACTAATCCTACTTCTACCTTCACATTCCTACTAATTATAAATGCGAAAGTCTGGATGTTTGGATGTTTGTTACTCAATCACGCCTAAACGGCTGAACGGATTTAGATGAAATTTGGCACACGTATAGTTTGTAACCCGGAATAGGACATAGGCTATAAAATTCCTACGGGAAAAGTCTCATTCCCGCGGGAATAACAATTTTGAAACTACTGAACCGATTAGAATAATTCTTTCACTGTTGGAAAGCGACACTATCCCCGGGTGACATAGGGTACTTTTGAACCCAGAAATGTGGGGGAAGAGGGGGGATATTTGAAAAAAGAAATTACGCGCGGGTGAAACAGCGGGCGGAAGGCTAGTGTCGACATAGGTAATTATAAAAGTTCCAGGACACGCAACCCTGTTAGGGCTTAACAATCTGTACAGCAGCTTTGTTATAAAATTTTTAGCCATCAACTTACGAGAGCAGGAGCTGACACACTGGGAATCAGATAGAATAGATCAGATAGAATCAGATATGCGCAAAGCAACATCGTGTTCTATGAAATGTTTTTATTAACCAGCCCACCGCCTGGTGCCGCGACCCGAGAGGCCTTAAGTCGGAATGACGCCGCCCGAGAAACTAGGTGACCCCCAGACTTGGTACGGGGACCCGTGAAATGCAGGCGTTGGGGTGTTACCCGCGCCCGCAGGTAAACCTGAGGAATTTATTTATTCGTATGGCTTCCGGGTCCGTCGTTAAGTGCCAATCTTAAATGCTTGATCCATTGATGGAGACAACAGGTCTTCAGGTCGGCCGCCATATTTAAACATAGGCCGATAATTAATGCGCCATGTTTTGTATTGGGGCTCCGCATGTGCACGCTGGTGAGTTTCTCCAGCCTCACCTGTGCTGGTACTCATTACATCGGCCGTGTCCCGTTCTTAGCCTGTTGAGGAGGCATCAGTCTCTTCGTGGAAGTGAAAAACCTGACAGTTTAGCGGAGGGATCTATTGTAACTTCGCTGGGGCCCATGTATTGGGTGGCCCAGCGAAACAATATAATATGTAGTTAATGTTGTCCATATATAACTAGTCAGTTGTCAGATAATAAATTTAGTAACCCTAGAGACACGCTGCGCGCTGGATGTGTGTGTGCAAATGCACGTGATTCTGTATGTGTCGCCGATGATGTGTCGAATTGGGTAATATTACATTTGACTGTCAAGTGTCAAGTGTTATGTCAGAGCGTTTACACATTACGCCGCAGCGGCAGCGTTTCTCGCTGCCCCGGTATGTAGGCTCGTCGCTGCCGCTGCGGCGGTCGCATGCAAGGCTCCAGAAATAGATGCTACATTTATTTTCTAACTAGTTTGTGGATGCTACCGGAAATGTATGAAATCCAGAAATTGTGTACATTTCCTAGAAAATTTCGAAAATGTATAAAATATTGTTTTAAAATTCTTTAATTCATACATAGCCTAAAAGATATACACATTTCCTAGGAATTGTATATAATTCCAATATTGTATTAGGTAAATTTCCGATTGCTATTAAGGAAATGTATAGATTTCCTAGGAAATGTGTGTAATATAATTTATTTCACACATTTCCGGGCGATTTTAGGAATTACATACAATTCCTAGGAATTGTATACGATGACGGATTACATACATATTCCCGTTAACTTATACAAAATCCAGGGGGGACTAATGCAGTGCTGCCGCTGCGGCGTAGTGTGTAAACGCTCTAAGTAATTGTGACACCGCGTCTAGTAGATAACTAGTTTGTTTTACCACCTCCGTGGAACAGTAAATCTTTCAGGTTTAATCTAGAGGTCGTAGGTTGGAGCGAGTCCAACTGACTAGCCACCACACGTGAAATCTGCCACCATTTATATTTTTTAGTCCATATAGTCTTTGGTTGGTGGTAGGGCTTTTTTAGAGTCCGATTGGCTAGCTAACACCCCCACAGGCGAAATCTGCCGCCATAATAGCTCTGGCTGTGTTCCGGCAGTGTTAATATGGGAGCCAGTACACTTGAAATTAAAGGCTCGAAGATCAGATTAGTCTAAGAAAGTTTGGCAGCACATTGAGCGACGCTTACTGATGAAGTGTCCCTCAATGGAATAGACCGCAGCTCAGTGACCGCTTACCATCAAGTGGGCTGCGAGTCTATCTGCCAACTGATGTGGTATAAAAAAAATCCGTGCTAGGCATATTAAGGGTAATCGGCTACTGCAGCCTATTCCACCTAGAGTTACTTAATCAGGAAGCATCGCTCAATGTAGGCTGTAGGCTTCTACGATCTACAAGCTTGTGTTGAAATCACGAGTGTTGTGTCCCACATTAATGATGACGGAACACAGCCTATGCTGTTATGGCGGAAGATTTTCCTCGTCGGTGACCTGAACAGTTGGATCCTCAAAAAGTCCTACTGCCAACAAGACCCAAGACGGAAATCGAACTTACGACCTAAGTAGCTGTGTACTCAAGCGGCTCAGCCAATAACCAGAAAATAAACAAAAACCGACAAATAAAAACTCTTGACCTGGGAATTGTACCCAGGACCTCGAGATCACGGTTAGGTACGGACGGCAGCAGATAACCTACCCTAATCTGTCTGAAATTCTCAATTGAAAGAGAACTCTAAGTGAAGTGAATAAAAATGAAAATTGTTTGTATAACTATGACAGATTAGGGTAGTCTAATATGCTGTCGACTGTACTTAGTCACTGCACAGACATAGATACTTATTTGTCTTGTGTTAGATACGAGCCACCAGTGAATTAGGTATTTGAAATCAGCCCTCCTTACGCAGATGTACAGTCGCCAGCACATCAGACTACCCCAATCTGTCAAATTTCTACATCCAATTGTCAGCTGTATTCACTTCATTTAGAGTTCTTTTTCAATTGAGAATTTTTGACAGATCAGGGTAGGTTGATGATGTCGACCGTACACTTTTGTGTCCAAATTGCATCGAATGTGACAATGATGATCGGTAGCAAAAAATGTCTTCGTCTGCGCAGCGCCTTAGCTATCGTCACTGCGCGTGCCAAATCTCTTATGTGCATTTTTGGATTTTTGTGTTCCGTTTAACTTCTATGTGTCCGTAAAATCAGTTTGTGATTCGAAATAGAAATCAATCAAACAAATTCCATACGTGTTTTGACCGAAAAATGTCATAATAATTATGTGCCGAAATATACATGTTTTTTGTTGTTGTCCTAAACCTAACGAAAAACACATAATATAGAACTTGTCAGGCGCACCGACGCGACGCGATGCTATATTTTATTTACTTACATTGATGAAGTAATTTCATAAAATGTCACATTTCCAACTATGCCAGCAACCGTACTAAAGGTACATACAAACTGTTATTTTAACAGCTTACAAGTAAAGCTTTTTAAATTGGCCGAATAAAAATTGACAGTCGTTGGCCTTAAACTTTAAGTATGGATCAAGTACGATCGGTTTGTTTGTTGGTTAGCGTGAAGGTACTAATGTGTAGTCTGGGCTTACTGTTAGGACGCACCGAAACATGTGTTATTTTACTAAAGACTATCGTGTCTTAGTGTATGTTTTACCGGTTTTACATTTCATAATAAAACCGGATGTATGGTCCAATAAGGTTGACTGGCTCAACAGAACTTAGTACCCATTAAGCCAGTCACCCTCACCCTGAAGGCCTGCTGAGATGCCGCTTCACGCCCCGCCTAAAAAGCCCAGGATTATAAGAGAAAGGAAACACGTGAGCCGTAAGGGCATTCCATGACCTAATGGCACGGGGTAACAAAAAGGATACGCGCCACCAGTGTCTGGATGGTATGCGGATGGCAACGCAGTCCGGCGCGTGTTGTTCGGGAGTGGAAAGGAGAGGACGGGATGAGTTGGAATAACTCTTCAGAGCATTCCCCAATATAGAGACGGTAGAGAACACTAAGACTGGCAACGTCTCTACGTAGCCGAAGAGGTTCTAGAGTCTAATATTGTTTTTCATGCACCGAAAAGATGTCTCACGTGCTTTCTAAATCACAATCTAAACAAATTGTTATGTATCGAGAGTCCATTACTATCAATAAATGGATATGCAATTGCTCTCAATATGCTATTGACCTAAATAACCAGTTGATGCATGCTCTAACAGTTGAATTGTGAATACTTGCCAATTGTAATGTATTGCATCTTTTTATTTCTTTATTGGCTCTTATGATTCTAAGGTCACTGTTAAGTTTTCTTACTGTCTGATCTGCAAGGTCATTAAAATTGAATCTTTAGTGATTTTAAAGACAAAACATCACAGCGGTAGAATTTTTATTTATTTTTTATACCACGTCAGTTAGGCATGCATCCCACCTGATGGTAAGCGGTCATTGCGGCCTATTCCATTGAGGGACACTTCACCAGCGTCGCTCAATGTGCTGCCAGACAGACTGTAGGCTCATCTGATCTTCGAGCCTCTTAAAAACCACCTCCTGTATTATTTTCAAACCTTATACTTATACAACACGAACATATTTATCACGCCATTTTAGATTTTGGCTTGTTAAAAAAGTTTTATTGCTCGATTTTATACATTGTATTTCTATGGTGAACATTAGGAGGACAGAGCCTCTTCTAAACGCAGTTTTGTAAGCAAAATGCATCTATCTATCTGAAGTGAACGTACCGTAGTTATTATGTATCTAAGTAAATTGCTTGAGTTGCGACACGTGGGAACCTAACGTAATGGCTTATAGATGAAGCATTTTATAATAACTTCTTACGTGAAAAGACGTTAATATTTTTTTAATGATTCAAAGTTTGATGTAGAATCCTTTATTGAGTCTAGAATCAAAATGGTCTTTCCAAGGTTTCATGATATTTCTTCATTCTGTACAAGAATAATTATGTATCATCACTACATAGTATAGTATCCTACTAATATTATAAATGCGAAAGGCTGGATGTTTGGATGTTTAGATGTTTGGATGTTTGTTACTCAATCACGCCTAAACGGCTGAACGGATTTAGATGAAATTTGGCACACGTATAGTTTATAACCCGGAATAGGACATAGGCTAAAATTCCTACGGGAATCGTCTCATTCCCGCGGGAATAACAATTTTGAAACTACTGAACCAATTTGAATAATTCTTTCGCTGTTGGAAAGCTACACTATCCCCGGTTAATATAGGGTACTTTTGATCCTGGAAATGTGGGGGGAAGGGGGGATATTTGAAAAAAGAGATTACGCGCGGGTGAAACCGCGGGCGGAAGGCTAGTATTATATCCCGCTGTCTGTCCCTATGCAGGCTTAGATCTTTAAAACTACGCAACGGATTTTAATGCGTTTTTTTTAAATAGATAGAGTGATTCATGAGGAAGGTTTATAAATATGTATAATACATGCGTAAATAGTAGAAAAACACCATTGCATCCGTGCGAAGCCGGGGCGGGTTGCTAGTTTGTTTACTAAATTAAGAACGCCGCGATGGTCTAGTGGTTAATTTGCTGGCCCACGATCTCGGTGTCTTGGGTTCAATTCCCGGGTTGAGCAAAATGTTGTTTTTTTAGGCAGAGCACGGTTTGTGATCACTAATCCGAATTTGGCAAGCGTGGTGATTAAGCTAAGACCCATTATGACGGTGGTTTTTTTGGTGGTTAGTACAGTCAACACCACATCAACCTACTCTAAATTTGTAACATTCCTCCGACAACCAATTTTCTGCTTAATTTTCATATCATAGAGTGAAAGAAACTTCAGTTGAGGTTTTTCAAAGATTAGATAAGTTGACATGTTTCCGACTGTACTTTTTTATTTTATATTTGGACTAAGCTAGCACTTGACCACAAAGTTGCCTGATGTTAAACAACTATGCGGTCTACGATGGAGCGCGCTTGCTTAGGAAAAGCCCGTTAATTCTGGCCTTGAAGAGTCCCAAGTTGTATTGTGTAGGAAAGACAGATCCCGGCGATTTTTGTGATGTTAGTCACTTTATTTAACCTTTTGAACGACAAGCTACGAACGCACGTCGTGTCCTATAGCCAGAGCTGGGTAAGGAAAAATACCAGGACTCGTTTAAAACTCTTTTTTTTTAATACTGTGTAACTTTTTGAAGTGAAAACTTCTTTAGCGGCGTTGTGCACTTTTTTTGTATGGGGAAAAAATGTTAAACTCGCGTCAGGATTTATGTGTCACGTGACCTGATCGAAAATCCATATAAAATTTGAAGTCCGGACACGTGTTTTCTACAAACTTATCTGTTCCGGTGGCCAAAATTGGAACTACGTGAAATGCAATGCAAAAACGATATTTAATGACAGTTTTAAATAGACAGTAGCGACGCCGCCACCGGAACAGATAATTTGTCGGTCTATAGACAATAATGGTTTTTTGTTCAATTTGACAGCTCATTTATGCAAAGAAAAGTGCTTCTTAAGTACATCAGGAGTAGAGTGAATAATTGTATTAATAAGAACTGATGTTGTTTTCTTGAGTTTTATTCCTTTAGCGTAAGGTATATTTTTCTTTGCATAAATGAACTGTCAAGTGTGACCTCTTCTACTATTATAGCCGCAGTGCGGTCGCTTCCTATATGCTTCCTATGCTACAAAGTGACCACAAAGACCTTAATTTGATATCCTGCAAAATTCAAAATTTAATTGCCGTAATAAAACATTTAAAAAGTTTGGAATATCTTTATTCGCCGGAATTATATAAAGGTTTTTTTTGGAAATTAACACCACTTCTCCGCAGTCTTTGGATCCGCTATGCTGCGGAGCATGCATCAGGTCGTATGAAGTTGGAAATGCTGTCCGATTTCCTGCGACAAGAGGCTCGTTCTCACACACAGTTTGGCTTGTTATCCCAAATTCCCAGTGAACATCCTCGAAAGCGACATGTTGATTACTGTAACACCACTCGTGTTATTAACGATTCGGGAGTCTGCGGATTCTGTAAAGGGAATCATTTCTTGGCCGATTGCTCCAAATTCAAAAGTTTATCCGCAGATTCCAGTATGCAATTAGTTGTAAATTCCAAACTTTGTTTTCGTTGTTTAGAAAATAAATAGTTGTCAATCAAAAAAGTATGACATTGACGGTTGTCAATCATTTTATCATCATTTATTACATGGCGTTTCAGTGTCACAGCAAGGAGTTTCTGATAAGTCTGAAAAAGTTTCTGATTTCATTAATTCTGAGAGATAAACTTTTTAATGTAATATAAATTGTCATGTTTGTGTACGATAGCGCAATAAATAAATATTGTATTTTACCACATAAATGATAGTACTTTTATACCTCTACCAATCAATTAAATCCCTAACCATTCCAAAATACATATCAAAAATTCACAACGTTAATATTCAGGTTTTCACTTCTGCCGGCACTCCCGGAGTGCAACCCGTCGTTTTTTTTTTATTGCTGTAGCTACAGTGCCCTTTCCCCAAAACACAGAAGTGCTTGACACACTTATATTTCACGGGAAATTATCTGGCACTGGGCTAGTACCCACCTAGACGGCCCAGTACAGGAACCTACCACCTGGTAAAATTATTATTATTTATTTCATATTTTTAGAGGCAGGGTTTTTGTCAAGTAGAGGCTACTTTGGCGTCTAAAAGGTTAAGCTTAAGTCGCCCATTTTTACCACAATAAGTCTCTTTGCGATTCGGGTCATTAACTACACCAAGAAGGAAGCACATTTCCGGAAACCGATCCCATTTACAGTAATAAAACAAAAATGCATATGTTTTGACCGCATCGACCTCGGGTTTCGCCTTGAAACAACATCAAATATACATGAATTATTAACGTGCTATGCAAAATAGTGAGACGTTACATTTATAATATACTTTTGACATTTTCACACATGTTATTTGGGCAAAAAAATCTAAAAATAAAGTTTTCCGAATCGAGAAATTATTATCGATATTTTAATAATTAAAAGAATATATTTTGAAAAAAGAAATGGGTGAAACCGCGGGCGGAAGGCTGGAATGAAATAAAATTTGTTTTTTCTTCCAACATTCGACAATAAAGAAAGAATAATCGAGCTCTGGCGTACAGGACACGAGTGCGTTCGTAGCTTGGCGTTCAAAGGGTTAACTAGGAAGCGTCGCTCAATATGCTGTCGCACTGTATTAGAAATTATTGTGGCAATACACTATTTATCTCATTCAATATAAACAGGTCGTTTAATGTTATCTGTTATTATTATTAAACTTGACAATATTTACCAATGTCTGTACGTTAGGACACAGGTTATTAGATTAGCTGTATGGATAGTTGATCGACTAAGTTTGACCTATTGATTGACTCAATTTTTATTTTATACTAGCCTTCCGCCCGCGGTTTCACCGGCGCGTAATCTCTTTTTCAAATATCCCCCCTTCCCCCCACATTTCCAGGATCAAAAGTACCCTATGTTCACCGGGGTAGTGTAGCATTCCAACAGTGAAAGAGTTATTCAAATCGGTTCAGTAGTTTCAAAATTGTTATTCCCGCGGGAATGAGACGTTTCCCGTAGGAATTTTATAGCCTATGTCCTATTCCGGGTTATAATTAAACTATACGTGTGCCAAATTTTATCTAAATCCGTTCAGCCGTTTAGGCGTGATTGAGTAACAAACATCCAAACATCTAAACATTGGAAACATCCACACTTTCGAATTTATAATAGGGTGGAAATACCTATTACTAGTGGTCGCCCGCGGTTTCACCCGCGTGGTTCCCGTTCCCGTGGGAATTGATCAAAATCCTTTCTTAGCGGATGCCTACGTCATAACATCTACCTGCATGCCAAATTTCAGCCCGATCCGTCCAGTGGTTTGGGCTGGGCGTTGATAGATATCTATGTCAGTCAGTCAGTCAGTCACCTTTGAGTTTTATATATATATAGATAGATATAGTAGGACTAAGTAGTGGTCGCCTCCGCGGTTTCACCCGCGCTTAGTTTCTTTTATAAATTATCCCCCCATCCCCCCACATTGGGAGACTGTAACTTGTTACGTGTGAGATTTAAACTTTCGCACTCATATTGGGGACCCGCTTAAATGCGTACCTATTTGATCAAAATTTACGTTTTCAGAAGTCGTGGTTTAAATTCCTACAAAACTCTTTAGTTTTTTTTTATAAAAAATAAATACCTTCGTTTTGCTTAGATGTAAAAAATAAAAAATACGGTCTTTATCAAGGTGGTTATTTCAGTTCAACGAACTTTAAGCACGTATTAATAAACATTATTTTTGCAATATTATTATTTATTACTTGTTGTAAATATGATAAGTTAATTCTTTCAATGCGCAATTCAATAATTAAGTCTTTTATATTTATTTATTGATAAGCCAATAAAATTATTAAAGGGCGGCGGTCAGTGACCTCTGATTGATATATATATTTGATTCTGATTTTTCTTTGTGCGAAGGTACCTATTTATTTATCTATACTTATACTTACGAGTATATTCTATACTAGTTAATATTAAAAAGAGGAAAGATTTGATTGTTTGTTTGTTCTGAATAGGCTCCGAAACTACCGAACCGATTTGAATAATTCTTTCACTGTTGGAAAGCTACACTATCCCCGGGTGACATAGGGTACTTTTGATCCCGGAAATGTGGGGAGAAGAGGCGGGATATTTGAAAAAATAAAATACGCGCGGGTGAAAACCCGTAGGCGGCCGTTATTTTATAATATTTTTAAAATGCTTATAAATTTATATATAATTTACTATAAAAACCGTTACCCCGGATTACATTTCGTTATGAGACAGCAAACATTCTTCACCAACCAGTTCTAATTACAGTTTACATTAACGATAAACCTAATTGGGTATAAGAAATTTCGCCATACTATATATTATGACATATAGTATAGACATTTTTTATTAATTAGTAAATTCGCAATAATGCATGACGTCTTCTTTCTCCAAGCGATCCCAAACTATTCAGGGTACGCTTGTGCCATAAATAAATAAATAAATCCCTGGACATTATTCACACAGCGCCATCTAGCCCTAAACTAAGCATGAGCTTGTGCTATAGATGGGTGCTAGACAACGGATTATAAGATTACTTACATACTTTTTTTGTAAATACATACATACATTTTATACATAAAAACACCCAGACCGATACAAACAGATATGTTCATACTTCATGCACACAACTGTTTGTTAAACCGTGAGGGGATCGAACTCGCGACCTCTGGTGTAATAGCCGACTTCTCGATTACACCAAATGGCTCATCAAAACCATGATCCAGGATTTTGCAAGTCCAGTTATTACATTGCAGCGACTGTCATCTGACCTCCGTAACCCTTGACAGGGAACCAGACCAATTGGATCATGGCTACAACACAGCCATTTGACTGCGAGGTTTACCCACGATGATACCGTTACCGCGGAGATAGTGGTAAAAACGCACTTAGGATAATGTACGCTCGAGATTCGAACCATTGAAATGAAATTATCATGATTACAAGAAATTATCATCAATATCATTATCATGATCTCAACACTAGAAATAAACATAAACTAACCCTTTCGAAAACAAGACTTCTTAGAATTGGTAATTCGTTTGTTGTGTGTTACGTTATTTAACAAATTATCTCAAGATGTTGTTGACTTACCAATACAGAGTCACACATCAAAATATGCCAACTCATCAAGAAGAGTTATTATAAAGTGGAAGACTATTTTAATGATAAAAGTCTGTAGATGTGAGTATTTTATTTATTGTTGCCGCTCCTCTGCCTGCGCCTTTGTTACTTTGTAATTGACATAATCCTTTGTATTGGCATTATTATTTACTGTGACATAAATTGATTTTGTAATTTGAAATTTTTGAATTTGATATTTATAATTATATTTTAAAAAAAAGGCAAAACTGTTACATAAGTTTCTTGCGGCACTTCTTTCCTCAACAGGCCATTGACGTCGAAGTGCTGGTAGGGAAAAAAAGACTGACGTGCAAAAGTATTTTTCTAAAATCTATTTGCAGAATAAATTATTTCATTTCATTTCAAATGAAATAATTTATTCAGCAATTGGATTTACATAGTAAATTCTTTTGCACGTCAGATTTTTTTTACCCTACCAGCGCCTCGACGTGAATGGCCTCTTGAAGAGGCGCCGCAAGAAACTCAACAGTTATATATGCCTCAAATTACAGTTACTTAAGAATGTCAAATTAATTTTACAATACATAATGAATATTGATAATACAAAAAATAACAATTTTAAATTAAATAAAGTAGTGCGGCAGAGCAGATTTCATGTCCCATACATTATTGTCCTTTAAGATAATCATCTAAAAATTATTATAAAGATTGTAGTTGCCTTTTTGCATGAGGCACGATTTAACATACAACTTTGACCTTACGCATGTGAAATGACGTTTCATACCACTCGGCTATCACAAGTCGTTTCGTAATATCTAATGATATCAATAAAATAAATCTTTTCTGGGATAAGATCTTTAAATATCTACCTAAGGAAGTGGTGTCAGTACTATTTATTACCCAAGAACGGATGAACCGATTTGGCTGATAATTGGTGGAGAGGTAGCTTAGAACCAGGACATCCGTTTTTAGTAGCATCATCATAGAAATCCCATGCATTTTTTTTCAATACTGTGTCAGTTGGCAGACAGACACGCAAGCCACCTGATGGTGGTCTGGTCAACAGCCACAAGGCTGGCACCCCGGCTCGTCCCAATCGGGTGTGAAGGGGAAACCGGGGGAGTTTAGTGGGTAGTAGACGCTTGGGTCTCAAGTCCCACACACGGCGCGGGTCTAGCTAGCCTGCCTGCCACCTGATGGTAAGCGGCTACTGCGGCCTATTCCATTGAGGGACATTTCACTAGGTAGCGTCGCTCAATGTGCTGCCAGACTGTAGGCTCATCTGATCTTCGAGCCTTCAATTTCAAGTGTACTCCCACATTAATACTGCCGGAATACAGCCAGAGCTATTATGGCGGCAGATTTCACCTGTGGGGGTGGTAGCTAGCCAGTCGGACTCTGAAAAAGCCCTACCACCAACCAGACCCATGGCGATTTTTTATATAAAACTTTATTATAATTTTTCCCGTAAATAAAGTTTTCATTTATTTATGATGTTTTTTAAGAAATGTGGAAACAGACTTGTTTCTTTTTATTTATTTATTTGTAGTAAGTATTCAATTTTTGGATGGTAAAAAATATGTTTGTATGGCGGCTGTTAAACTTGTTAAAGTTTTAAAAGCACTAAAGTTTTATTTTTATAAGTAAGTGATGTAGACGCCTCGACGGTCTGGTGGTTTAAGAGCGGGCAGTGATCTCGGGGTCCTGGGTGCAATTCCCAAATTAATTAACTTTATATTAAAAATTATTTTAGAACCAAAAACTTAACTTTCGGAGTACCCAAGGGTTATCAGAACAATTTTTTTATAAAAGTCGTATTTTTTTTTATTTTGATAGTTTCCGGGCCTGTATCATTTTATTTTTAAAGTTTATAAAAATCCTAAGAGATGCAATTTAAAAAATAAAATAAAAAATACTAACCTTAAATCCTTAAAACTAAACTAAAAAAAAAACTAAACTCACTAAAAAGTTTGTATTACAAAACTCATTTTCGAACAGTCTCACGTCAAATTTTAAAAAACAAAAAACGTTCCGTTTCACATTCGAAATTAAACTGTCACTTCAACTTTTAAAAACTTTTTTCTGCGAGGAAGTTCGAATTTATGTCGTAAGTTGTATGCGATTAGATTCGCGCGCGTTTAGTGACCGACGTCGTTCACGATTTGTTACGAAATGTAATACTCTAACCTTATGCTCTAACTCTAAAGGAATAGCGAGCCATACTGGTTGTCTTGGGGCGGCCAAGCGTTGCGAATAGGAGAGACAGTCTTTAAATACAGCGATGTAAAATTGTAAAGATAAGCTAAATAAGATTGACAGAAAAAATCATGCTTTTTTAAGAGAAGTCAATTAAAAACATATGCGTGTTCTATTTACATTAAATTAGCAATCGAGCAATCATGAGTGTGGAAAGTTGTATTGGACTTAACTTCACTCTTTCAAAATGAAAAGTTTTTTATTCATGTAGGCTTAAAAATGCACTTCGAAATCGCCAATTTATCAATGTTACAGAGTGACTATACCATCGGATAGGGAATGTTGCTTTTTATCAAGAAGAACCAGCAAGAAACTCGATGTTTACAATCGCTGTTTCTTTTGCATTCACCAATACCCCGTTTATACTTCTAGTACTCTTTCAGTTTTTTGGGAAACTAGGTTAAATTAAAACAGTATGTGTGGTCTTTCACATAAAACATGCCTTATCTCTGCACAATGACTTAATTTTTTTGGGCCCAATGACCAAGGTAAGATTTGCATTGTCCTTTATATTGTACAGTGACTTAACATAATGAAATGAAATGAAATAAAATGCCAGCAATAATAAAACATTGCCTTTATCAGGAAATGACAAGACAGTCGTGTAACTGGCCAAAAGCCTTCAATAATTTAAAAAAAATCCTATAGTATTAGAAAAGATGGCGGCCCGACGTTGTCGCAGCTCGGCTTGGCCTCTCAAGTCTCAATTCAGATCATTAAAATCCGTCATTAATACGCCTTGACCGCGCGCTGCATTGTAATTTAATTGTTTGCGCATCTTTATCTTATGAATTTAATAAATTATGGCCGTTTTATAGACGTTTATCTATTAATGTTACTTTGTTGAACAAGGCAAAGGAAATTTAAAAAAAAAATTGAGCTCTCAATGTTTACTTTCTCAATGTAGAAACTTAGTATTTTAAATAGGTACTTTTGCATTTAAGTATTTTTGTTAATTATTTAAGGTGTGAGTTGATATTATTTAAAAATTGGTCGCTGAAGCTAAAACTTTGCTAGAAGTTCGAACCTACGTTCTTTTTAAGTTCTCTGACCCATGGGGACTTGGTCCTTTAACCGGTCCGGTTCTTAGTCTGGCCACAGGGAGCCGGACGGCTTGCGAAAATCAAATCAAATCAAAATATGCTTTATTCAAATAGGCTTCAAAGATGCACTTATGGATCGTCAGAAACAAAGAATATAGTGACTCTACCACCGGATTCGGAATGCAGTCAACTGTTGAGAAGAACCGGCAAGAAACTCAATAGATTATCGCCAATAAGGTTTACAATAATTGAATATAGTTACAATCTCCACTTTTATACTTTAACTAAGTCAGTACAGTTTCGGGTTTTAAACAACCTGAAGGATCTGTGAGTCCAGGCAGACCAGCACCCAAAGGGTTTGCGTGGGGCCAAAGCAACACGTAGAGAAAGTATTATTTTTATAGTGTAATATCGCACTATAGTTGAAGACGCATAAACGATTAATATGTACTAAGTTTATCTCATAAATATTAGAATATAAACGTGTCTTGCAATAAAATACTCATGACTTTATAGTCACAATCCAACCGTTATTTTTTTATATGCATCCGCTATAGTATTTCATTGTTGTTGAATTCTACTATTCAACTTGACTCATCACTTGTAGTAATTAATTACCTACTTATAGTAATTAATTTAATACTTATCATTAGGTTTTTAAGTATCAAAGTTACACATGAAAAAGTACAATACAATTACTCACCATAACTTACTCACTCTACTTCGACCGTGGCAGCGTTACCAGATATTTTTTTTGCCAAGTCTGGACTTGGTACTTTTTGAGTGAAAATAGCGGGATTCTTCCGTCAAAAGCGGGACATAGTAAAAAAACGTATATAATCAAAGGTTTTCAAATATATATCTTTTTATTAGACTTAAAATTAAGTTTACGTGACAATTGATAGCAAAAGTAGCCATAGAAAATGTATTTTAATGCTCTGAAGAGTTATTCCAACTCATCCCGTCCTCCCCTTTCCACTCCCGAACAACACGCGCCGGACTGCGTTGCCATCCTCATACCATCCAGACACTGGTGGCCCGTACCAAGAGGTATAGTTCATCTTTTTTGCCCCGTGCCATTAGGGCATGGAATGCCCTTCCGGCTCTCGTGTTTCCTATAATCCTGGGCTTTTCAGGCGGGGCGTGAAGCGGCATCTATGCAGGCCTTCAGGGTGAGGGTGACTGGCTCAATGGGTACTATGATCTGTTGAGCCAGTCAACCTTATATTTGGACCTCACTTCCGCTTACCATCAGGTGGAGCGAGGTCATCGTGACTGCCTCTTTATAAAAAAAAACTAGTATCTTCATTTCGCGCCTTTCTTTTTCAGCACTCTGCAGTACTCTGCACGTACGGTCGAGTTCTCCCCGAAAAGCGGGACTGAGCCTGTCCCGCCGAGTCCCGCGCGGGACATTTAATTTTGATTTAAAAATCGGGACGTCCCGCCAAAATCGGGACGTCAGGCAACCCTGGCCGGTGAAGTTGTGGACGTAAATGCTCGTCTATTCAGAGAACACTACCATCAGGCAAGGAGGAGCGCCCTGGGGTTGAGTGGGTAAACTCCGCCCTTTTCAGGGCGTGGGAGTCCCATACACCGCCCTCCTCCCCCGAAGGAGGGTACCTACGTAAAGTATTCACCGGGAAAAAAACTCTTACTTCGAGCGTTTTGTCCGGATTATTCCCGACTGGGCAGTCGGAAATAACTGATTGCACACCAAAGGTTAGGTTAGTGATTCAGTATTTTTTTGATGATCAATCAGTATTTTTTGATGTGCAGTTAAATACAACCAAAAAAAACAATTCAAATTAATTTATGTTTAAAAAATAATTGGTCATAGGCCAGGTCGTGTGCTATTTTTTTGTGTTAAAAATCAGTAAAGTACAGTTCAAAGCGCAATGTACGTAACATTAATAATAATAATTCAGCGGAAAGGACATTCATGATGATGATTTATATGCCCAGCGTTAATTGAAGTGTCAGATATATGTATTGCGTTATATATTACACATGTAACACCATTCATAATCCGGCCATATTGATTACATGCTATTTATGCTAACGATAAATAAACAAATAAATAACAGCATTGAAATCAAAGGCTCGAAGATCAGATGAGCCTACAGTCTGGCAGCACATTGAGCGACGCTTTCTGGTGAAGTTTCCCTTCAATGGAATAGGCCGCAGTGGCCGCTTACCATCAATGGGCTGCGTGACTGTCTGCTAACTGGTAGCCTTAAAAAAACATCATTTATAGACATCACAAAATATTGCAAAACTTATTAATAAAAAAATGTCAAACAGACATGTTCATGCACACAAAAGTTTGTACCGCGCGGGGATCGAACCCGCGATTTCTAGCCTCAGATAGCCGACTTTTCAACCCTGTTACCCCTTCGTAAAAAAAACTGTTTTTGTGAGAGGGTGGTTCTTCAATTGAGCGTGGCTCTACTACTCAAAATAGTAATTTTATTTGTTTTTATAAGTACACTGAACTCTTCATTCTACTGTCAAGGAAACTGGAAATATAAATTGTACAAAATGCATTAATTAATGTAACTAGTCTTGAACTAGTCAACCAAATACTAGCAACTTTTCAACGAGTTTTGCGTTCACTAAAACTTGATACTCTAGGTCATCCAGATTGTATGAATTAATTGAAACTAATATAAACTAGTTTATTATTAAAGAGGAAAGATTTGATTGTTTGTTTGTATTGAATAGGCTCCGACACTACTAAACCGATTTGAATAATTCTTTCACTGTTAGAAAGCTACACTATCCCCGTTGATCTTAGGGTACTTTTGATCCCGAAAATGTGGGGGGAAGGGGGATATTTGAAAAAAGAAATTCCGTACGGTGAAACCGCGGACGGAAGGCTAGTTAGTCTGTAACGGTAATTTAAGCTATAAATAAATTCTAAACGCCTCAATGGTCCAGTGGTTTAAGTATATTTATGATCTGCGAGGTCCTGAATTACCTACACCAGCATGAAATAATAGTGACTTTGTGTTTCGTCTGGTTTGTGAGAGTGCCGGAGGCCTACAACCCCCATATCCCCATAGGCCGGCAACGCATCAGCGATCCCTCAGGTGTTGCAGATGTCCATGGGCGGCGGTGATTGCTTACCATCAGGCAACCCGCTGGCTCGTTCGCCGCCTCTGACATATTTTTTTTTTGTCATTTTGTTGATTTTCGCACTCACTGTTTCTTTCTTCTTGGTAGAAAATGTGATGATACTGATGATGCATAAAGTCCGCCATAGGTACCCTATGTTGTGCAATGAAGTAAATAAAGAAATCATTCAGTCAAAGCATGAATTATAATTGAACTTTGAACCACAGCGTACTTTTAACACACCATTTAACATTACAAATAAAATGTTATAAGTATTATTGATTTTTAATATAGTCAATATATAGTTATTTGCTTAGTATTAATACTAACATACTTAAGTAATACTTAAGAGGGGTAAAACATAGTGGATTTTCCACTTAATTGTACCGTTCGTCCGGGGAAATACCTCTACCATAGAGTTCCCGCACACGGGCCACACGCCACAGCTACAAAACGCCCCTTATTAAGTAATACTTATGAGGGGTAAAACATAGTGGATCTTCTACTCAAATGTACCGTTCGTCCGGGGAAGTACCTCTACCATAGAGTCCCCACACGGGCCACACGCCACAAAACGCCGCCACCAGCATAATTTCTGTAGTTTTCGTGTGACAGCCACCGACCTCAACCGTGTGCATCGTGTCCATACAAAATGTATGAAACCTGCAGATATGCCGGTTAGGGTTGCCAGATTAGCTGGACTTGGCTGGAATTGTCCAGCTATTTCACACGTTGTCCAGTGTCCCGGTTTTAGGCAAAATGTCCAGCTAAAATGAAGCTGAAAATTAATTTTGTTTGATTAAGGTTTGTTTTGTAATAGTAAAAAAATGTATGATAAATATGATAATGCTGATTAATGTATGTGGCAAAAAAGTTATTTCATATAACAAAATTATTGTTTAATTAAGGTTCCTCTGTTTTGTTATAAGAAATTTTTATAGTTATGCTGATTTTTTTTTGTCCAGCAAAAAATCCTTATGTCCAGATATTTCATAATATTGTCCAGAAATTTTGATTTCTCAATCTGGCAACCCTAATGCCGGTAGTGGCGCTTTTGAATAACTAACTGGATTATTATAAAAAAAGTAAAGTATCAGCCCATTAATGTCCCACTGCAGGGCAAAGGCCTCCATCCTTGAAATCAAGTTATCGCCACAATGATGGGTACTGGCTTATTCACCACGCTTGCCAAATGCGGATTGGTAATCACAAACCCGAGCACTATTTAATAATCTGTGCCCGAGCTGTAGGTATCCGAAAAAACTGAAACAAGTTAGCTCGACCCGGGAATTGAACAAATTACCCCGAGGTCTTGGCCCGGTACTTAAACCACTAGACCATCGAGGCGTTAGGCAGGATTATTGTACAATAGTTAATGACGTTCAATTAAAAAACTAGACTCACAATCACGCTCAAATATTGTCCGAAGCAAAAGTCTGCCCACCCGACTATTGGGCAGAGTTTTCGTTTAGTTGTATACAATTGACATTAAACACTAAATGCCACGAGATAAGGTGTTAATTTGAACGAATGTGTTAATGTCATCAGTGTCAAAGCCACTCGGACGTTTTTTGAGGATTTTTTTTTAGAGATTGGGTGTCTAGTTGTAGGTATATTTAACGTCATTGACAATAGTAAAATTATTCTAGGCATTCAGTCTTACTCCGTGCCAGTTCCAAAGTAGTTGTTACATAACGAAGGGCCAGTTGCACAGGCCGAATGCAACATTCAGTTCAACGCACTTGCACTGGGTCGGCCTTGACAGATATTTGCACACACACGTGTCTCTTAGTTCACGTAAACACTAATATTAGCGGCCATTGTAAGTAGAGGCAATCGTAGATTGTAAGGTTGACAAGATCGAAAAGTGAGAAGTTATTTGAATTGAGTATTTTTTCTTTTTTTATGTTAGAGGGAGGCAACGAGCAGGCGGGTCACCTGCTGGTAAGCAATCACCGCCGCCCATGAATACCCGCAACACCAGAGGAGTCACAAGTACGTTGCCGGCCTTTAAGAAAGTGATATGCTCGTCTCTTGAAAATTACCATGTCATAGCGGTCCGGAAATACCGCTGCAGGAAGCTGGTTCCATAGTATACTCGTAGTATGGAAATTTTAGTAACCGGGCTGGTCAATAGCCACAAGGCTGGCACCGGCTCGTCCCAATCGGGTGTGAAGGGGAAACCGGGGGAGTTTAGTGGGTAGTGGACGCTTTAGTCTCGAGTCCCACACACGGCCGTAGGTGTAGCTAGCCTGTACCCTACAAGCACGGGTCCGGCCGTTATGCCCCCATTCCGGGATGCCCCGGCCGGTTATGCCCCCACGGTTTAATTGACGTGAATGGCATGTTGAGTAGAAGTGCCGCAAGAAATTCAACAGAAAAGATAGCCTTTTTAAAATAATGATGCATTTTACATTGTCATCTTCTTAATAATATGAGTAGATGTGCTGAGAAGCAAATCTGTTTCATGTTCACAATGTCTTTTCATTTAAGTAATCTTATACTTTATAGTAGGTTTTCCTCATAAGATAATCTTTATCACTTACTTACATAGTACTTAATTCAGAATAGGTACTTTTATACTTATCTATTTAATAAACAAATTACAAGCGTACGTAAATATCAGTCAAGGGCTAGAGCATCGAGCCGAGAATGTTGTCTTAAGCATTTTACGTCAACTGGTTCCATATTATGTAATCATTACAACCTCACTACATGTACAGTCGACAGCACATCAGACTCCCTTAATCTGTCAAATTTCTACAACCAATTTTCAGCTTTATTTTCTTTACATAGAGCTCTCTTCCAATTGCGTTTTTTTGACGCAATTGGGTAGTTTGATCTGCTGCCGTCCGTACATTTTGTACCTTTTGAACTTTTTCTCGTATTTGATTGGTTCTATCTCGTATTTGGCAGTGAACCTTTTTGAGCAACATTATTTTCTGCTTGTTAGCGTCACCCGTGGCCGTGTACGGAACTTGGGAGTAAAGATATTTGTCCCACTACCCACTCAACTTCACATGTTTTCCAGAATATCGAGCAACGTGGCCAGCTTTTGAAGTGGCCTTTGTTTTGAGCGGACTGCGACAGGCTAACAACGATGATGATGATGCAAAATAGGCTAGTGAGACTGAGAACTACTTGTCCATTCAAAAAATCAAAATAAAAAATCAATATATGCAAAGAGGCTCATAAGAATCGTCAGAAATAAAATAAAAAATAGTAGGGACTCTACCACCGGATTCGGAATGCAGCCATCTGTTGAGAAGAACCGGCAAGAAACTAACTCAACAGTTACTCCTTTCAATCGCCAATAAGGTTACAAGAATTCAATATACAATCTCCACTTTTATACTATAACTTAGTCATACGTTTCGAGTAAAAAAAACTATCAACCTAAAGGATCTGTGAGTCCCGGCAGACTAGCACCAGAAGATGGCACCTGCAGCACAAGTATGATGTATGTGTCAGCCAACGCTTCACCACTATATAGAGTTGCCTATCGATAGTCCACTTTCGCTAAACTATCGATAGTCTATCGATAGTTGACGTCATATCAATAGTATCGATAGTATCGATAATATCGATACTATCGATAGTATTATAATGTAATAGTATCGATACTATCGATAGTATTGCTTCCGATCAATAGTATTGGTTAATTTGTAATATCGATAGTATCGATATTATCGATACTATCGATAGCACTATCGATATTGTTACTATTTTTCAAGGTCAACTATCGATAGCGAAACTATCGATAGTTGGGCAACTCTGTTCACCACCCACTAAACTCCTGTTTCCCTTCACACCCGAAGAGGGGCAATCCGATGGCTGCCTAGTTAGGCGACTGACCAGCCCATTTGATAGTAAATTATAAACACGATATAGTTAATAGAAGCTATTTCTCATCAAATTATCCATTAAAAGAAATTTTAATCGTGTTGGAATTAGTGTGGGAAAATCAGTGTTGAAATTCCAGCACTGCAGCAGCGCCGCTGCGGCGAGTAGCAGAACTAACCGAAATACAATTACTCCATTTGAATCTAAGAAATAATTTGAATTACTTTACACTTTTTTTATACTAAGTCAGTTGGCAGACAGGCACGCAGCCCACCTGATAGTAAGCGGTCACTGCGGCCTATTCCATTGAGGGACACTTCGCCAGGAAGCGTCGCTTAATGTGCTGCCAGACTGTAGGCTCATCTGATCTTTGAGCCTCTGATTTCAAGTGTCCCACATTAATATTCTATTATACCTAATATTATTCACTTTTCGATGGTTTTCCGATCTACTTAGACCCTCTTTAGTCCATAAAATTATATGATTTTTGGATCCCTAAAAATTAGTAAGTAAAGTGTAAGTTAATCATATCTTTATTTACTCACAATAAATAGGTTATCATTATTAACACGGTCAACAGACGATAGTATGTAATATCAATGTTTATTACGAAACAGTTGCTCCAGAAAATAACAAGGAAGTCGGTGCTTGTACTAGATTACATAAACAAATATATATGTAACTACCGTCAATCTAGATATATAATTATAGATTTTGTTGTAATCTTCCATGGCGTTTCTCAGATTGCAACCGCCGAATATCAGTAGTTTTTTTTTAATGAAAGTGGGAGCAAGTTCTGTTTAGTGATCAGAGATGGATGCACTTTTGGCTAGGACTAAGGCGCGTTGCCTTTTTTTTTGTGGAGGTGAATGCTATTAGGCACCCTAGCTCGCCTGGGGAAGGCGAGCCGTGTGTGGGACTCGGACAATTTCATGCCCCAGTCTTTATAAAGACTGGTGCACAAAGAATACTCCACTAAACCCCCCCGCGCTCCTGCATCGCCGTCGGTGGCGTCTCTGGGCTGGGACGGACCCTGACAACCAGAGACACCGCAGGGCGACCTGCCCGCCTCTTACAGGGCGGGCCCCACTTGCCTCCCCCCGGCGGAGGGAGGAGGCTGGGCAACAACGGCCGAAAGGTGCGTTGCCTGCCTTTAAAGAAAAATGTAAGGAGGCTTTTACACCTTGGATCGGGTAATAGGTAACGCTGTGTAGGACTTTTTAGAGCTGGCTAGCTCCCTCCTCAACCCTCACAGTAACAGCTTTGGCTGTGTTCCTGCAATATTTATATGGGAGCCAGCAAAGCCTCGAAGATCCAAGTAGCCTAACATGTGGCAGCGACATTGCCTGAAGTGGAATAGGCCGCAATGGTTTTTTTTTTATTGCAATGTGTAACAAGACGAGCAGATCGTACACCTGATGGTAAGCGCCACGTCTGCCCTTAGACAGTTCAGTAACAGTAACTAAGCAGTTACTGTCTGGCACCGCCCTGCGCCCGCTACACCGAGACGACAGTTATTAGGTCACATCTACCCGTAATTTCACTAGCTTCAGTGCCCCTTCCCCGAAACACAGAAGTGCTTGACACTCTTCTATTTAACGGGAAAATATCTGGCACTGCGGTGGTACCCACCTAGACGGCCTAGTACTAGTATTTAGCAACTTCTTTAGATTTGAATAGTTATATTTTCCGATTGGATATTTGAGCACATAATGATAGACAGTGATTATGTGCCATTTCGGATAAATTATTTAACTGTATGACGTTATAACTTTTTTTTTACCGAGTGACTTACCTAGGGTAAGTACGTATTACACCATAATATTTTAAAGTGGTTTTAGAAAACACTGGACAACATCTTTTAAACATTAATGTAAGTTCCTTTGTCTAAGCATGTCCAAATTAGTCAGTAGAAATATGTAGAAAAAAATCATATTTTCGAACAATTCGAAGAGAAGAACTTCGATTATTTGCACAAAATTGTTTCTGGTGGTTAATAAATTATTTTTCTCTCTTTCTTATCCTGTATCATCCATCAAGCTATTGATCGTACAAAAGCATGTATTCGTTAAAGTTATTCGCCACGTTTGCCTACGTGACTATGGACGAATGTATCCTTCAAGACTCGTATTAAAATGACCGCGGCGTCCCGCGCGACTGTCGAATAGTAAATAATGAGTGATAAATCTTTATTAGGGTTACCGAGCGGTGACATAGTCCGGTTTTAGGGCTGCGAGTTTTATGAAGTGAAAACTTCTTTAGCGGCATTGTACACTTTTTTGTATGGGTAAAAAACACTGAGCTCCATTATAATAGATTCTATGTAAAAATGTTAAACAGGCGTCAGGATCACAATCACGTGACCATCAGGATTGAAAATTCGTATGACGGACACGTGTTTTTTGTTCAAGCGCCATCTATGAATTTGTGCCGGAACTTTCTCGCTGAGAAAGTACAACCCTTTGCGAGGGTACCAATTTGAAAAAGTAACCAATTTGCGAATTTTTCCTAGGGGACAATAGCATGGCGAATACCAAAATATTCAAGCTTTCACTTCTGCCGGCACTCCCGGAGTGCAACCCGTCGTTTTTTTTTTATGTCAGAGGCGGCAAAGTCGGCAAACTAGCCAGCGGGTCGCCTGATGGTAAGCAATCGCCGCCGTCGATAGACATCTGCGACACCAGAGGGATCGCTGATGCGTTGCCATTGATTTGTAGCACGGACAAAATGAATGGAAAAGTAAGAATCGAGAAATAACTATCGGTAGTAGCGCCACTGTGGCTAGTAGTGGAACTAAAAAAATAATGGAAAACCAAGATTACTCGATTAGAATTTAACTTTTCGATATTTGTCTGTACCCTGGTAAATAATAATATAATTGATGTTTTGTCGTATTACTAATTGCAATTATTTTAATGACACCGTTATCGTAAAATGGAAAGGACGACACGAGTATCTACGTATTTATCAGTTCAATGGATTATTATGTAATCATTTATACGTTATTTATCAACAGTATAATTAAGACGTGATTTCTAATTAACTATAATTTCCTTAGACTTTGATATCAGACATAAATATACAAACACGAAACAGTTTATTCTTCCCGACAGTTTGTATTAAATAAAAATATTATTTTTAGGAGCATGTAGTGTGACTGTCCCTCGTCTTTTCATCTTTTGCGATCTTGGGCAATGGTGTGCCAGTTGGCATCGAATGAGTCAAGCTCGGACTCTGTTGGTAAATTTAAATAATTTATAAAATATTTGAAATTTGAAATGCCATACCTAGTCTTACTTACTACTTGGGTACTTCGATAGAAATGCAGTAGCCTCCTTCACACTCACAAACCAGATGAAAGTATAAGTCACTATTATTTCACGCTGGTGTTATTGAGAGGGTGGTACTTCCCCGGACGAGCCGGCCCATTCGTACTGTAAAACAGCATGGCTCTACTACTAAAATTCTAAGATAAGGTCTATCTAGAATTGCGGGTATGACGCGTCAACGCATTCTTCTCCGCAAAAAAAATGTTAACGAAATTTTTTCACGAAATTATGAGGATTGTGTGACCCAGATATTCTATCTATGTCTGTGGTGTGCCACCTATATTCGAGGGAACACACAACCTCAGGTGAACGCACCTTGCTCACCGAAAGTAAAATCGAAGGATAAAGTTAGTCCGAAGCATCAGTTATTAGCAATTATGAACAATCGTAGTAACATGCTCTCGTAAAGTGTAAGCTACGACCTCAATGACCGTCGTCATGATTTTAATATCTGTTTCATCAGGAAATCATCTAGATTTGTTTATCAAACGTACCTACTTCCAATTGTAAGTACTTCTTCTAGGAACTACCATAGGGTTAGTTAGCACTAAAAGAAAACGATAAGTATACTGAGCAAAGCTGCCATCTTTAAAATTTGGAAAACAGGACAAGACGCGTGAAAACCCCGGATTTTAGAGTCCGAAAGCCGGGCATGTCAACAAGATCTTTTAAACATATTCAATGTAATAAAATGGGCGCGGGTGAACCAAATTTTTTTTTAATTTTTTTTTAACTCGGTCTACAAATAAAACCTTTCCCGGACGCTCCCCGGATGCCCTCTAAACTAGTAGGACAAATCCGGGGAAACCCGGACGGATGGCAACCCTAAGCAAAGGCCTCCCCCAAATTCTCTTAACCATTGGCTATTCCTGGTTAATTCTGGATAGGTATACTAACATTGAGCGACGCTTCCTGGTGAAGTGTCCCTCGATGGAATAGGCCGCAGTGGCAACGGCACGCAGCCCACCTGATGGTAAACGTACCATCAGGTGGGCTGCGTGCCTGTCTACCAACTGATGATATATAAAAAAAACTAGGATCGATAGGTATTTCCATCACTAGCCCATCTAGACGTCGTCATTACTCTTATCGTGACCTATGACGGTATTGACGGTACGGTACTGATCATTTTAGATGGCTAGAAATAATGATCTTAACATCACTGGATATTTAAAGTGTAATGTAAAAATAAGTTGATATTTCTAGAATAAGTTACAATTGAAATCATTGTAAATGAACATACCGAAATGAATGTCATAGGGAAAACTGTATGTTAAACACACGCAAAGACACCAAATCATTGCCTCCGTCCACTTGGCTCCCATGCTTCGCTCCCATGGGATCCAAAAATAATTTTCTCCGCCTCTTGAATCCCATAGGATCCTCAGATAATAAAATTCCTTTTGGATCCCATGGGATCCAAAATGCCACAATTATTGGGTACGTTCTTGCCAAATTTTCATCACAAAACCGAGCTACCTATTATAGTCGCCCATACTAATCATAATAACGGTTCGTGAAAAAAGACGATTCGTCACAAGAGTCAAGACAATCGTCATTGACGGAAAGTTATACTTATAGTTCATTCACACTGATCCCATGTGAATGAGCTCAAAGTATAATTTTGTGGTACCTTCGTTGTTTCTGATTCCCATAACACAAAATGCTTTTTTTTATTTTTTTATTGCAATGTGTAACAAGACGAGCAGATCGTACACCTGATGGTAAGCGCCACGTCTGCCCTTAGACAGTTCAGTGCCAAACAGTAACTAAGCAGTTACTGTCTGGCACTGCCCTGCGCCCGCTACACCGAGACGACAGTTATTTTCACTATGCTTTAGCTACCTACTTACTTTGGATACTTGGGGTCAGTATAATGTCGTCATCATCATCATCTCAACGTATTCCTGATTGGATCCAGTATGGAGCTTAGGATCCGCTTCGACTATGATCCTAGATTTGACAAGCCTGGTTATTACAATGGAGCGATTGCCATCTGACTACCGTAACCCAACAAGGGAAACCAGACTAGGAACATAGTCGGGACCGACGGCTTAACGTGCCTTCCGAAGCATGGAATCATCATTCTTGTCCTAACCAAGAAACAATCGCACAAAGTGATGCTCCCCGCGGGATTCGAACCTACGACCTCCGGGTTTTAGAGCCCAACGCTTTAATCACTGTACCACGGAGGCAGGTATCTAATAAGGCTTCTGTGATTAATTTGATATTTCGACACAGCTATTTGACTAGTAGACAAATAGCTGTCTTTAGATACAGGTTTTTTTATACCAAATCAGTTGGCATACAGGCACGCAGCCCACCTGATGGTAAGCGGTCACAGCGGCCTATTCCATTGAGGGACACTTCATCAAGAAAGCGTCGCTCAATGTGCTGCCAGACTGTAGGCTCATCTGATCTTCGAGCCTTTAATTTCAGTGTACTGGCTCCCACATTAATACTGCCAGAACACAGCCAGAGCTGTTATGGCGGCAGATTTCACGTGGTACTAGCTAGCCAGTCGGATTTTGAAAAAGCCCTACCACCAACCAGACCCAAGGCGGGAATCGAACCCACGACCTCCGCGTTTTTAAACCCGAGCGGCTTAGCCACTGTTCCACGGAGGCGGTCATTTATTTAAATCATCAAGTTAAACTCGTGTTGCCAGATTCTTTCCTAGACATTAATCTACGATCGACACAACGCGAAGCGATCCGCCGCGCATACTAATACACGCACAGACAAGCACGCAGCCTTAATATTAACGCATCTGTGAATTATTTGTTATTTCGACACAGCTATTTTGACGAGCCATTTGGTGTAATTGTCGAGAAGTCGGCTATTAAACCAGAGGTTGCGGGTTCGATCCCCGCACGGTACAAACATTTGTGTGCATGAACATGTCTGTTTGTATCGGTCTGGGTGTTTCTATGTATAATATGTATGTATTTACAAAAAAAAAGTACCTATATAGTTAAGTAATGTTTATCCATTGTCTGGCACCCATAGCACAAGCTAATGCTTAGTTTGGGGCTAGGTGGCGCTGTGTGAATAATGTCCAGAGATATTTATTATTTGACTACTAGACAACTGGCTGCCTGTGGCGCAGGAGCTTGTATAATACGCGTCAACTTAATTGGCTTGTCTGAACATCGTGCGAGAACCTGCGCAGAACACAGATTTAGCTAGGTGTCAGAGCACGACGCTCGCAGCTAACTGACTGACTACAGGTAGGTATATTAGTGGAATATTCATTATGAGCCTTTGTAAGTTTGGTTAACTTCTTTCTGAGTATGGAAGACGAGGTAGAGACATGATGCCAATTATGCATAGATAAGTACAATAAGACATTTGTATGTATGTGTAACCCGAAGGTCGTAGGTTGGGTTTGGTTGGTGGTAGGACTTTTTCGGAGTCCGACTGGCTAGCTATCACCCCCACAGGTGAAATCTGCCGCCATAACAGCTCTGGATGGATGCGTTCCGGCAGTATTAATGTGGGAGCCAGTACACCTTGTAATCAAAGGCTCTGTAGCGGCTATCGGAATGCGCTACATACGACAGACGTCAGCGAAAAGTGCACATGTAAACATTGGCCTCGAGACTCGTCACTCGCACGTCACTGAGACAGCCAATCAGATATTTGATCCTGCGTCGCGCTAGCAGAGTTATTCTCTCGGCTAGCATATATACAACACACCAAGAAGGTACATTGGGCCGCGGTCCCCGAGCACAGACTCCTAGCTCGGAGGAAGATCTTCCCTTTTCGTTGACGTCATGATACGTAATCATCATACGTCACAGCTCGAAGATCAAATGAGCCTACAGCAGCTCATTGAGCGACTCTTTCCTGGCTAGGTCATACAATGGAATAAGCCGTAGTGGCCATCTTACCAACGGGAGGGCTGCGTAGACACGCAACAGGCGTGGGCGTAAACAGGCGTTTACCAACTGATCCAGTATAAATAAACTACTTACTCGTGTAAGAAATCTAATAAATAAATAAAATAATAAATATCTCTAGACATTATTCACACAGCGCCATCTAGCCCCAAACTAAGCATTAGCTTGCATTGTGCTATGGGTGCCAGACAACGGATAAACATTACTTATATACTTTTTTTTTGTAAATACATACATATTATACATAGAAACACCCAGACCGATACAAACAGACATGTTCATGCACACAAATGTTTGTACCGTGCGGGGATCGAACCCGCGATTTATTACTATACTCTTTGCCCGCGACCTCTAAGCTCTGGTGTAATAGCCGACTTCTCGACCAATGGCTCGTCAATCTGTAAAAGAGGGTAATTGTTTGTGTCCATGCTCATAAGCTTTTTAGCACCTGAATTATCATTGAACCGATTTTAATTGTCCGGCGATAAATAAAAGTCAGTCTAAACATTGACCGTTATATTTGCAGTAACAAATACAATAATATGAATATTGTTTTAAATAAGATACATGCGAAAATATACCGTACAATGGACTTTATATGGATCAAATTCGGAAATCGCTACAAGGCAGAACTTGCCTCTTCGGGTCTTTGGAGAAACCGGGGGAGTTAAGTGGGTAGTGGGACGCTTTAGAGCAAAGTTCCACACACGGCCGCAGATTGTTGTAACAAACAAATTGTAAACAAACATGGCGATGAAAAAGAGTAACTGTCGAGTTTCTTGCCGGTTCTTCTCGGCAGATGACTGCATTCCGATACCGGTGGAGTGAGAGTCACTCTGTAATTGACGATTCATAAATACTTGATACAAGTTTACATGAATAAAGAATATTTTGATTTTGATTGATTAAAACTATTCCCTTTCGCCAAAAAGTCTTTTATATTCATTATTTTGGTATCTCATTTTTTTACATATGGAGAACGAAATACACTATGCCCAAATATTATGCAAGACGAACAACTGATGGAAAATTGTAACTTTTTTAAATTACTAAATAATTCCAAGTGTAAAAATCTGTAAAAAATCACTTTGGTTCATTTAAAAAGCGTAGTAGTACATATGTATTATTTCTTATTATTATTTATTATATTAAATTCACTACAATTAATAGAATTTTCTACTAACACCATACAACAATACTACATGCCATTTATTGCATTGTTTTAAAACCATATAGGTAGTCTAATATGTCTAATATTTTTTATTAACCTTTTAAACGCCAAGCTACGCATTGGTCGTGTCCCTGTACTCCAGAGCTGGATCGTACATTCCACTTGAACCCCTTTATTGTCAAATATAAGGAAAAAATACCAAGTTTTAAACATATTTATTTTATATTCTCAGAGGAAGGGTTTTTGTCAAGTAAAGACGTCGTTGGTGTACAGGGCCCGCAGGTGCTTGTCAAGTATAGACGACTTTGGCGCCCAAAAGGTTAAATTTAGGCTATTGGAACCAGTCTGGCTATATTAAGTAGGTAACCGAAAATAAGTTTTCCAGTACTTTTAGAGCCGAAAACTTAAAATTAGCCGACAGATTTATTTGAACCCAAAATAAATAAAAATGTCTATAGCATTTTTGTACCTGGGAATGGAACCCAGTGCCCGGAGATTTAAACAACGAGGCGTTCGCCATGATATTCTAGCCACTTCATATTTTTTCTCATAAACATACGGAAATATAATTAATATTATGCATTTTATATTGCGAACTTAAAATCTGGTTCCAAAAGCCTTATCCTACCACTATCAAAACAAAAAAAAGATTGTCTATATAAAATTATTAAAAAAGCATTTTTTTTTATAAAAGGCTTAAGTTTGTAGGATCAATTTTTTCACATCAAAAATAAAATAAATAATTACAATGTTTAATAAAAGAAACATAAATAAATCAGTAATAAATAATTTTAATTTGTCTAATTTCCACTTTGCTATTACACTGTTCAAAACGTTCGCTTAAATTCTTAAAAAAAAACAACTGACATTTTACTTTTTTTTAACTGAGGCACAGGAATCAACTAATTCTGCCTATAATGTTACCGAATATTATGGCTGCACACATAATTATGCCTATTCCTGTGAGAATCTGATTAGGTTCGAAGGAAATCATCTTCTTGTCTTCGATATCTCTTTCCTGAAAAAGAAAAAAGTTAATTAAAATATCATCATATTATTAATGTTTATTGTTTAAAGGCCTCCATACAATAATAGGTACTGGTTAGATTACAATTGATGATCACAAAACTGGTCTGTGTCAGAAATAAGCGACACAAAGTAAGCGCGATGCGGGAATTGAACCAAGGAGCATTGAACATTCGATGACAACACCAAAATATGATGTTTCATGTTACCTGTTTTATTCGATGTCATTTAAATAAATTTGAATTTAAGCAAAATAATTAACTTGTTCAGATATAAGACGGTAATCGTAAACAGAGAGGCAAAGGGTTCGATTCCCGCCTGATACCTGCCAATAAAATACCGACCAGTGATAGTCGGTGGGGGGACCAGTAATAGTGACTTGGGGGACCTGTGATAGTCACTTGGGGGACCGGTGATAGTCACTTAGGTTACCTGTGATAGTCATTTGGGGGACCAGTGATAGCCGGTGGGGGGACAAGTGACATTACAACTTAGAAGGCACACAGACAGATAAACACCATAGTGTATGAGCAAGTCTCGTATCTTGTGTTCATATGTGCTCTGCCAGACATAGGTTCACCTTCTCAGCCTCGTCGAGTTTGAGACAACACTGCACAACAGACAATGCTTTCGCTTATATCCGTCCTTATAAAGAATCTTACATATCCTTACTGTGGGACAGCGAAAGTCGGAGACGGGATTAGTGTTGCTAGGTGAGGGAACTAGTGATAGTCGGTGAGGGGATTACTTTGAGTAGGTGGGGTGACCAGTGATAGTAGCTTGGGACCAGTGATAGTCACTTGGGGGACCAGTCATAGTCACTTGGTGAACCTGTAATAGTCGGTGAGGGGACTAGTGTGAGCAGGTGGAGTGACCAGTGATAGTCACTTGGGGGACCGATGATAGACACTTGGGGAATCAGTAATAGTCACTTGGGGGACCGGTGATAGTCACTTGGGGAACCGGTGATAGTCGGTGGGGTGACCAGTGATAGTAACTTAGGGTACCAGTGACAGTCGGTGGGGGGACTAGTGATAGTCAGTTGGGTAATCAGTGATAGTCGGTGACATAGGCTCACCTTTTCGGCATCGTCGAGGTCCTGGTGCACGACGGACAGGGCGCGCGCCAGCTCGGCATCGGACTTGGCGCTGACCAGCGAGGCCGCCGCCACCATGCGAGAGAGGTCGCGCAGTTGGACGTCCATCTTGTGTTCTTGGTGGTTCATGTGCTCTGTCGGACGATACAGTTAGGTTTAAAACTAGTTGACACAAGTTTATGTATCTTGCGCAATGACGTTCAATATAAAACTAGACACCCAATCTCTAAGAAAAATTCCTCAAAAAACGTCCGAGTGGCTTTGACACTGATGACATTAATACATTCGTTCAAATTAACACCATATCTCGTGGCATTTAGTGTTTAATGTCAATTGTATACAACTAAACGAAAACTCTGCCCAATAGTCGGGTGGGCAGACTTTTGCTTCGGACAATATTTGAGCGTGATTGTGAGTCTAGTTTTTTAATTGAACGTCATTGATCTTGCGATAAAAAAATTACAGCCAAAAAACCAAGTTAACAACCCGATCATAACAGTGTCGTTTACGTTCCCTCCTGCGCAACAGCAATTCAAGCGCGGTTTGTGGCATGGTGGAGTGGCTAAATACTGACTCGACCCTTCTAGACGGTGGTAGGTTCCTGTACTAGACCGTGTAGGTGGGTACCACCGCAGTGCCAGAGTTTTCCCGTGAAATAGAAGTGTGTCAAGCACTTCTGTGTTTCGGGGTAAGGGCACTGAAGCTAGTGAAATTACTGGATATATGAGAACTTATCACTGTCGTCTCGGTGTAGCGGGCGCAGGGCGGTGCCAGACAGTAACTGCTTAGTTACTGTTTGGCATTGAACTGTCTAAGGGCAGACGTGGCGCTTACCATCAGGTGTACGATCTGCTCGTCTTGTTGCACATTGCAATAAAAAATAAAAATAAAGAGGTGCCCAGACTTTTTCTGGTAGACCACTTTCAAAATGAAGCTAGGTCGGGTGGGCCTTTACGCAAAAATTCTACCATAGGTATGTTCAAAATTTACCAAACATGTTACCCTGACGTAGACCCCCGTCGAATTTCCGTTGACTGAAGTTCACCTGGACCACTTTTGGAACTAATCATATAAAGGAAGACAAACTTTCCGCCCGCGACTTCGTCCACCATAAAACTAATTTAAATTGTGTTAAACATTAATTTTGAGATAGTAAAATTTTGTTAATTCTTTCGAAAAAGGATTCCTTTTTAGTACCTATTTATTTTTTGTTTTGTGTAAACCATTTTCAATATTTAACCCAATCAAGTACTTAATTAATCTCCGAGCTCACCTATAAGTGATGCCTGCTTAGAGACTAGGTGGTCGATGTTTTCCTGCATTAGCCTTAGGTTTTGTGCCATTTGTTCCTGAAAAAAAGTAATATTAAAATATAGATTACAAGAGTAACAATAAATTATTATGTTTTTAGATCATTCTGTACACTGATGACGTAGAAGATGTGATCTGGAGTGTCTCGCAGTGGGGGGACCAGTCATAGAGGACAGTGATAGCTAGAGGCCAGTGATAGTCAGTGGGGAGACTAGTGATAATCCATGGGTTGGCTAGTTTTAGTCAGAGGACAGCAGTAATAGTCCGACAGAAGTACCAGTCATAACCTGTGGGGATGATTAGTGAGGGGGATGACTAGTGATAGTCTGTGGGATGCCAGTGATGTGGAGTAGCAGTGATAGTCACTGGGATGCAATTGATAGTCACTGGGATGCAAGTGATAGTCACTGGGATGCCAGTGATAGTCAGTGGGGTTAGTGACCGACCTGGTAAGCGAACTCGATCCGCATCGCGTCGGCGATGTCGGCCTTGTTGCCGCCGGCGCCGCCCGCGATGGTGTACAGCACGCTCGCCGACCGCGCCATCTGCTGCTCCATCATGTCGCGGAACTCCGCCATTTTGAGTCTATTGACTATGCTAGTTCCAGCTGAGTGTCTCTCAGTGGGGGACTAGTGACAGTCAGTTGGGGTTACGAGTGATAGCCACTGGGGGTACTAGTGATAGTTGATGTCGGGATTAGTAATAGGCAATGAGCAGTGATAGTCTAAAAAGTGATAGTCACTAGAATGTGATAGACACTAGAAAGTAATAGTCACTAGAAAGTGATAGTCAATAGGGGGATCAGAGATAGTCACTAGAAAGTGATAGTCAGTAGGGAGTGATAGTCTATGGGAAATGAAAGTAAATTAGCAGTGATAGTGATAGTCTAGGGGGCAGCCATCAGTGATAGTCTGTGGGGGCTAGTGATAGTCACTGGGATGCCGGTGATAGTCACTGGGATGCAATTGATAGTCACTGGGATGCAAGTGATAGTCACTGGGATGCCAGTGATAGTCAGTGGGGTTAGTGACCGACCTGGTAAGCGAACTCGATCCGCATCGCGTCGGCGATGTCGGCCTTGTTGCCGCCGGCGCCGCCCGCGATGGTGTACAGCACGCTCGCCGACCGCGCCATCTGCTGCTCCATCATGTCGCGGAACTCCGCCATTTTGAGTCTATTGACTATGCTAGTTCCAGCTGAGTGTCTCTCAGTGGGGGACTAGTGACAGTCAGTTGGGGTTACGAGTGATAGCCACTGGGGGTACTAGTGATAGTTGATGTCGGGATTAGTAATAGGCAATGAGCAGTGATAGTCTAAAAAGTGATAGTCACTAGAATGTGATAGACACTAGAAAGTAATAGTCACTAGAAAGAGATAGTCACTAGAAAGTGATAGTCAGTAGGGAGTGATAGTCTATGGGAAATGAAAGTAAATTAGCAGTGATAGTGATAGTCTAGGGGGCAGCCATCAGTAATAGTCTGTGGGGGCTAGTGATAGTCACTGGGATGCCGGTGATAGTCACTGGGATGCAATTGATAGTCACTGGGATGCAAGTGATAGTCACTGGGATGCAAGTGATAGTCACTGGGATGCCAGTGATAGTCAGTAGGTTCGTGACCGACCTAGTAAGCGAACTCGACCCGCATCGCGTCGGCGATGTCGGCCTTGTTGCCGCCGGCGCCGCCCGCGATGGTGTACAGCACGCTCGCCGACCGCGCCATCTGCTGCTCCGGTATGTCGCGGAACTCCGCCATCAAGACTCTGTTGTCTATGCTAGTTCCAGCAGTGTCTTTCAGTGGGGGACTGGACTAGTGACAGTCAGTTGGGGGTACGAGTGATAGCCACTGGGGGTAATAGTGGTAGTTGATGTCGGGATTAGTGATAGTCAATGATTAGTGATAGGCAATGAGTAGTGATAGTCACTGGAAAGTGATAGTCACTAGAAAGTGATAGTCCATAGGGGGATCAGATATATCACTAGATAGTCTATGGGAAGTGATAGTGATAGTCTAGCTAGAGGGCATCCATCAGTGAAAGTCTGTGGGGGCTAGTGATAGTGCAGGCGCCAGTGATAGTTGGTTCATGACCGACCTGGTAAGCGAACTCGACCCGCATCGCGTCGGCGATGTCGGCCTTGTTGCCGCCGGCGCCGCCCGCGATGGTGTACAGCACGCTCGCCGACCGCGCCATCTGCTGCTCCATCATGTCGCGGAACTCCGCCATCTTGAGTCTATTGACTATGCTAGTTCCAGCCGAGTGTCTCTCAGTGGGGGACTAGTGACAGTCAGTTGGGGGTACGAGTGATAGTCACTGGGATGCAAGTGATAGTCACTGGGATGCAAGTGATAGTCACTGGGATGCCAGTGATAGTCAGTAGGTTCGTGCCCGACCTGGTAAGCGAACTCGATCCGCATCGCGTCGGCGATGTCGGCCTTGTTGCCGCCGGCGCCGCCCGCGATGGTGTACAGCACGCTCGCCGACCGCGCCATCTGCTGCTCCATCATGTCGCGGAACTCCGCCATCTTGAGTCTATTGTTTATGGTCGAGCCGGCTATGCCGAGTACTGTGCCTGGAATTGACAATTATCATCATTAGGCCTCCCCCAAAGATCAAGGACTTTTTTGTCGAACCATAAGGAAGTGGATTTTTTAATAATAATAATTCATTTATTTCTCAGTCTACAATGGACCATTTACACAGCGTTTTACATAATAAATTAATACAATTACATACATTTTAATACAATTTAATACAATTACAAAACAATTTAAGGGTTCATGTATTCCCTCTTTCAATAACATGGACTAAACGAACGGGACTGCTTTTGCTTAATATTAGCCTGCTACTATAAAATAATCTTTAAACTGGTTTGTCCAGCGCCACCCACAACCAGTGGATTCCCACGATCTTATTAAGTTAACTCCCCCTCAACTTTCTCTTCTTCCCCTCACTCCCTTTCCATTGCTCTCTGTCCATTTCCTATCTCTACTTCCAGTCTCTCTTTCTTTTCCCCATACTTCTTTTCTCTCTCTACCCCACCTTCTTTTCCTCCTTTCTCTCTCTACCCCACCTTCTTTTCCGCCTTTCTCTCTCTCTCTCCCTATGCTAGAGAGACCAGCACTCACCGAATATGGAGGCGACGATGTACCAGTACTTGTTCCTCTCGGCGTGCGCCCGCTCGCGCTCGTGGCCCAGCTTGACCGCGGCCGACATGGTGGCGAACAGCTGTCACTCTCTCTCCCTATGTAGGGAGACCAGCACTCACCGAATATGGAGGCGACGATGTACCAGTACTTGTTCCTCTCGGCGTGCGCCCGCTCGCGCTCGTGGCCCAGCTTGACCGCGGCCGACATGGTGGCGAACAGTTCGCGCTCCTCTCTCTCCGCGTCTGAGAATAGGGAGCGGAGTGCTCGCTCTTGGAGTATCAGCTGGAAGAAACAAGAGAGAAAATATTAATGAAAGGATATCACATATTGATCCAAATGTAAAAGTAGCCATCTTACGATAAGATAAGATAAGATAAGATAAGATAAACATTTATTGTCATTACTGTGTTACAAATGATGGTACAAATCATAATCTTAGAATCAACAGTTGCCCATTTCGGACGTACAATATATAGGTAGTGGTGGTTATAATTCGTAATTAATTTAAATTTAATTTGTAACCGTACATAAATTGAGCAGTTTGTACAAGGCATTTGTGGATGTCTATAAAATTCCTAATAATATTATGGTTATCAATCTACAATTCATCATAACATAAATAATAGAAAATCATTATATAAATAAAACAATGTCAAACAATATAAATAAAAATACTACAAGTCTATAAAAATTAATTACATTTGTTAATTAAAGTTACATAATACCAAACTAATGTTATGTCCTCAGTGTATTGTCGTAAAAATCTTCATAAATTGAAATTGGTTGTTAATTAAAATTGAAGTATTCGTCCAAATTGTAAAAACATTTCGACATTAGCCAGTCTTTAAGTACTACCTTAAATCTTGGATTATCTTGTGCTTTAATATGTGCTGGCAATTTATTGAAAATTTTGATTCCTATTACATATATACTCTTACTATAAATATAACTTGAGCATTTAACATTGCAGATGTCGTACATATATTGCGGACGTAAATTGTTTTTAATGTCACTCTTTTTTTGAAAGTATTGTATATGTCCTTTGATAAATACACATATTTCTAGTATATAGATACACGTCAAAGTTAAAAATTTAAAATTCTTAAATACATTTCTCAGCGACTCATATCTGTTAACATTATACATTATTCTCAAACATTTTTTCTGAAGAATGAAAGTAGACTGCACATTTACTGAGTTTCCCCAGAATATTATTCCATACGTCAAAAGGGGATAAATGTATCCATAATATGCATTTTTTGCTATATCTAAAGAAGTCACATTAATTAAAATTGAGATAGCATAGCACCGACTTGATATTTTCTTGTTAATTTTCTCAATTTGCGACTTCCAATTCATATGAGTCATTGAACTACAATTACTAGCGTATGGAACCGACACCGCAAACAAAATTTTTGCGAGATGCTTTGTTGACACGCTGTAACAACTCATTTAGTCACTCGCCTACGCTCATCGCGACCGCTTGTCAAAACTGTCAATTAAAAATGCCGTCTTGCGTGTTAAAAACGAGTAAAAACCAAATAAATACCAAATATAAAACACTGTGGAGTGACTTTTCATCGGTAAGTAAACAAAATATAAACTAAAACCAACCAAATTATTTAATGTACAGAATTTTCGAGTGCACTGACGCTTTGTATGAAAATCATAGATTATGAAAAGTGAACCGTACAGATAGTATAAGTAGGTACCAAAAGGTTGGTATTTCTTGAGTTTATCTGATATTTTTTAGCTCTATTATTACCCTGTCTCTCTGTCTGTCTGTCACAGTGCTGTATGTATAAAAAGTAGATATGTAGAAATAGCTAGTTGAAATGGTCACAGAATATTGTATAACTTGAGTTGACTTGACTACCGCCCGTACCTATGTTGTTGGCTAAATAAAAATCTTAAGTTAAAGCTTATAATAAAATTATATAAAAACAGCTAGGGGCGTGTTGGACACGCACGTCACTTATAGGGTTTTTGTAACCATTACAATAATAAAAGTGAATGTTTACTTTTAGATTTCCTCCTCCTGGTCACGACAAAAGAGAAGATACATGGCTGCCGAGCGAAGATTCAAATGATTATTTATATGCGCGTCAAAAACTTACTAAACTAACAATTAGTTTAGTAAGTTTGATGCTCATACAAATAATCTTTTGAATCTTTATTATTGTGTGTGTGTGTACCCCTACAACCAGTATAGCAATTTAAATTTTCGCCTGTATAACAAAATAAAGTATGAAATGGCAATGATGGATTTTTATTTCATTTCGTTTAATTCTATGGCAAAGCAAGATAAAAGTGTCAGGTCTGGTTAGCGATTTTAATTTTAAAACACTTAAGTGCACATCAATTTATTTTCTTTTACTTTTCTTGTTTACCTTTTAGGCATTAAATGAACAAAAAGCTATGTTTCTTCTGTAGTGTAAGATCTTTGAGATAGGCATTTCGAACAAAACGCGTAAGCACCTTGCTTTGCACGGCGCTTACGGCGTTTTGGTCGCGAGAAAAATATACTCTGTAAGCAATCTAGCGCTGCAAGTCTTATAGTTTGGTTAGACGACATCCGCTGTAGCAAAATACATCAGTTAGTCCAGCGTGCTCGCCCCGCCCGCCCCACCTACCCCTGTCATCATTTTGCAACACATTTTTTGTTCTGTATAGCGTCTCTATACGAAGTACTTGTAACTCAATGATATGAGTATCAATTGTAATACCTAGAAAGTTTAATAATGGCACTTGTTCTATTTGAGTGCTGTCGATAACTATGTTCAAGTCGGATGCTTTTTTTACATTTGCTTAGACATGATCTTCACTCTAGAACCCGTTTACCCCAACAATAATTAAGGTCGTGAGATAAAGGAATGTTAACTATCATAAAGATAGTTAAAGGCTCTGTCATCATCATCATCATCTCAGCGTATTCCCGACTGCATCCAGTATGGAGCTCAGGGTCCGCTTCGACTGTGATCCTAGATTTGACAAGTCAGGTTATTACTGGTTATTACAATGGAGCGATTGCTATCTGACTTCTGTAACCCTTACTAGGGAAACCAGTTATAGTCTCTGTAGCGGATTAAAAGGACTTGTGACTAATGACAATCCCGAGTACATGTTAAATGATATTTTACTGCCGCACTCAGAGACGCCAATTAACGCTTATCTCTAATTTACTAATTTTGTCATTGAATAAGTCTTTATTTTTATGATTTGAAGTACCATAGGTTTTGCTATAATTGACATTAAAGTTAAATGACGTCTCTGAGTGCGGCAGTTAGTGTCACAATGACATAAAGGCATCTCCACAGTACCTTGTGCTCCTCGGTGCACAGGTGAAGGTACTTGTCGTCGCCCTTCATCGTGTTCTGTATGTCCGAGTGCAGCTCCTTCAGACGAGCCTCCACGTCCGCCACCTGCCGGCCGAGCTCGCGTCTCCTGTCCTGCGCCGCGATGAATCTTTCCTGAAACCATGGGATACAATAAATTTGTATAAGTAAGACATCTTCATCAGCCAATGGACTACGACAGTAGTCCATTGCTGAACATATAAAACTCAAAGGTGACTGACTGACTGACATAGATATCTATCAACGCACAGCCCAAACCACTGGACGGTTCAAGCTGAAATTTGGCATGCAGGCAGGCATGTTATGACGTAGGCATCCGCTAAAAAACGATTTTGATCAATTCCCACGGGAACGGGAACCACGCGGGTGAAACCGCGGGCGGCCGCTAGTAGGTCTCAAAAACGCTTGCAAGCATTCAGAGGATTTGCACATAACCATCACAAGACACATTTAGGCTGATTTCAGATAGTCAAAAATTATTTTTACTTTTTGGGAATCAGATAAAAATCAAATAAACAGATATCAGACTTATCTAAATACCTAATGTTTCCACAAATAAATAATCTGTACTGCCTGTGTCTAGATTTTTACCTTGAACTCATGTCTGAGAGATGGAAACACAGTTTAGCAACAGTTGCAGTGATACAACTTATCAATTTTTATCTCTAGATAATATTATTACTAATAATATCATAATACTTGCATAAGATAATGCATTGCATAAAATAATGAAACATTAATTTTAGATTTTTGGATACCTTATTTTGTTTTTTCCATTTTTAACTTAGCACTGTTACTAAGCAAAAAATTTAAAATTTAACAACTAAAACATCTGATAAAATTACAATGAGAAAAAAAAAATGGAAAACTATTTTCAGAATTTAATTTTTATAGTGAAAAGAATCAGTGCTTATTGGGGATAAATATATATATTATGATTATATCTTTTATTTGATTGTTTGTTTGTATTGAATAGGCTCCGAAACTACTGAACCGATTTGAATAATTCTTTCACTGCTGGAAATTTAAACTATACCTGGTGAACATAGGGTACTTTTGACCCCAGAAATGTGGGAGGAAGGGGAAGATATTTGAAAAAAGATATTACGCGCGGAACCACGGGCGGAAGGCTAGTAAATACATAAAAATCATAAGAAACACCTAGACCGAGTCCGAGAATCGAACCTGCGACCCCAAACCGAATTCTCAACCAAAACACTTCTCAGTAAAAAAGATATCTTTTTGTATCTTTGTCCGCGGGTATGATACACAGGAATTTATCTAATGACGGCTGACGGGTTTCTTTACTGGTTTACAATTTATTGTGGCGTAAAATGTCAGATTTTCTCACCTGCGCTTCGACGACAGTGTTCTGAATCGCCATGATTTCTTCGACTCCCGTGAACTTCTCATATCTAGACACAAGCTCGTGGACTCTCTTAGATATAGTCTCTTGTCTAAACTTATCTGCAATGTCGCTCACTTTCACGGTGGGAGCGTATTTCGTTAGCATTTGATCAACTTTTTCTCTACCGGTTGTAGTCAGTTGCGGCAAATGTACCTTGTCTTTGAGCCTTTGGGCGATCTGACGGAGACGGTCGGCCATGATAACATATTAAATTTATTACGAGTTTGAGTCTAATGTTTTATTTGCATTTTTAAATCCCGGAATGATATCATCCCGAGCGAAACCAGACTGGACGAGCGAGACTTTTTGAGTGACAGCTGTATTGTCATTGTGACAGCGATTCAAAGTTATGTCAGAGTGACATTTGTTGTTTTTTTTATTACAATTTTTTTTACGCTTTTTTTTTAATAATGCTACGCATGTTGGTGCGATTTTACGGTGATCCCACACGGACGCGCTGCGCTGCGCTGCGCTGCGCTGCGCTGCGCTGCGCTGCGCTGCGCTGCGTCGACGCACCGCAAGCGCTCGACGGAATGGGTGCCACACGATCCGATGCGTCGTCGCAACGCGCTGCGGTGTACACGCGTCGTCGTGCGTCGTCGTGCGTTGTCTGCGTTGATTTTAGGTTTAGTTTGTGATTTTTATCCCATAAAAGAGGTCTTTCCTCAACTAATGAGATAAGGTAGTCCACGTCAATGTCATTAATAGTATTATGATGATTTATGTACTTGGGGCGCACCGCTATCTCGACTGCATAAACCATACTGCGACGCGTGCGTCGTCGCTCCGTCGTCGGAGCGCTGCATCACTCCCCACCGCTTCGTCTGTCGGCTACGCGTGCGTTGTACACGCGTTACGGCGACGCGCGTCGCCACAACGGACCGTGTGGCATGCCGTTCAATTTGTATGAAATATAACGCATCGACGACGCTCCGTCGACGCAGCGCAGCGCAACGCGCCCGTGTGGCATCACCGTTACGGTGATCCCACACGGACGCGCTGCGCTGCGCTGCGCTGCGCTGCGTCGACGCACCGCAAGCGCTCGACGGAATGGGTGCCACACGATCCGATGCGTCGTCGCAACGCGCTGCGTTGTCCACGCGTCGTCGTGCGTCGTCGTGCGTTGTCTGCGTTGATTTTAGGTTTAGTTAGTTTGTGATTTTTATCCCATAAAAGAGGTCTTTCCTCAACTAATGAGATAAGGTAGTCCACGTCAATGTCATTAATAGTATTATGATGATTTATGTACTTGGGGCGCACCGCTATCTCGACTGCATAAACCATACTGCGACGCGTGCGTCGTCGCTCCGTCGTCGGAGCGCTGCACCACTCCCCCCGCTTCGTCTGTCGGCTACGCGTGCGTTGTACACGCGTTACGGCGACGCGCGTCGCCACAACGGACCGTGTGGCATGCCGTTCAATTTGTATGAAATATAACGCATCGACGACGCTCCGTCGACGCAGCGCAGCGCAACGCGCCCGTGTGGCATCACCGTTAAACTTCATTGTTAATGTTGTATATCTACCCTTACAAATTACCATAAATTAGAAAATATTGATAACAGCATCGGCTGTCAAAATTGTCATGTCATGACGTTTATTTATCTGTCAAAAACCTATTGGAATTTCTTTAGTGCTATTGTTTCGTGTTTATTCAAAATAATTTCATTTAATCGCCTTGAAACGTTGAATTTAGTGGAAAATAACTAATCTTTACGATGATGGTGAGTTCTGTCCCAGTTAACATGAGTTAATCTTTTAATTATATTCAATATCATTTAGGGGGCGTCGCCGAAAACTAGCGAAGAATTGCTCGCTGTTATCTGTTAATTATAGGATATTAAACATATTTTCAGGTAGTGTTAAATTAGTTATGAATCATATCCTTCATAACAAGCATTCAACGGCAAATTTCGGCATTTTTACTATTACATTTAGACCGAAAACGTCGTATGACGTGGATCGGTTTTTTAATGAATACGTTTTCTGAATAAACCTAAAATACGATTGTTTAAACATTATAATTAAAATATCCGTCCTCTTAAGACTTTTGCGGGTGTTGTTAACTACTTATTACTGTAGTTTTTTGTCGTATATTCTAGTAGCGCAGCGAATAAATCTAAATAACAATACATCAATTATTGTCGGGCCCCTTAGCGCCTTTACTTGGGACACTGCCCTATGTAAAAAGTTTTCATATTAACACTGATCTGTCTGTATTTTTCTATTAATAACACCATGAGTTCAGAAACCATTTTAAGAAAAATACACTTACACCCACTAGTTTGTCTATTTGATTGATATAGTAGTCTTATTGGAATACCTTATCATACAGGAACTATACTAATATTATCCGATTCAAATGCAATTAGGATACCTTTTGGAATTGAGTGATAAATGACATCAACTGCATCTGTCCGTAACATTAGCAACCAAAAGCAACATATTATAATTGTGTGTGTGTAAGATGTCTATTCAAAAACACTTATTAGGATTATGTTATGTTATTATGTAACCTATATGTTCTTTTATCATAATATTGATATTTTTTTTTGTTTCCAGGACTGTGTAGAAGATACCAACCACGACCCTCTGTCCAGCGCGCCGCACCAGCCAGTGTCTCTGGATGCTAAAGTAGAGAAGCCCCCTGCAGAGAATGTATCGCTAGCCGACAATAGTTTGCTGGTAATATTATACTACTAGCTGACCCGGTGAACTTCGTATCACTTACTTTAGTATTTTACTAGCAATTTTTACATATTTTCTTATCGTTTAAACCTTCCCTGGACTTCCACTAATATTTCAAGACTAAAATTAGCCAAATCGGTTTAGCCATTCTTGAGTTTTAACGAGACTAACGAACAGCAATTCATTTTTATTTAAAAGATGTTAACTCTTAAGTTATTGATTGAATTGCTGTACTGTGATCACTGACACGAGTAAAGAAATTAGACAGAGACAAGGGTCTATGGAGCATGTGAAATTCTTACTAATGAAAAATAAACAAATCAAACAAAACAAGCTGAGTCTACAGTCTGGCAGCTCACTGAGCGACGCTTCCTGGTGAAGTGTCCCTCACTGGAATAGGCCGCAGTGACGGCTTGCCATCAGGTGGGCTGCGTGCATGTCTGCCAACTGATCTGGTATAAAAAAAACAACTGATTAACTTTTTGTTATGTACCATGACGTTTTAGCCAAAAATTAACTTTTAATTTTTTTTATAAGTTTTTGATAATTTGTTTCAAATTTTGATTGATTTTTGAAGGCAACGACAACATCGTTCTGTGCACCTTTGCCTCTTTTCCTTATATGACTCTTTAAGTATTAACTCTCTGTAATATGTTTTACATTCAAACTACTTCCAGGTGGACATATCAGACGCCCTCAGTGAGAAAGAGAAGGTCAAGTTCACTGTCCACACGAAGACCACGTTGCCGGAATTCCAGAAGACAGAGTTTGTGGTGGTCCGGCAGCATGAAGAGTTCGTCTGGCTCCACGATAGATATGAGGAGAATGAGCAGTACGCTGGGTATATTGTAAGTTAAATTTAATTATTTACAACCATTTAAAAACTGCCTTAGTTTGAGTCAGGATGTAGAAAGGCCTCCGTGCGCTTAAAAGCGGAAAAAATACACACGCCGAACGCACGCGAGGGCTATTGGTCAGAGGTATGCTTCTGACCAATAGCGCGCAGGCGTAGGCGTGTCAAAATTTGAGTTCTGCGCAATCTCCACCCGTTATTCAAGAAGTTTGCCGGTACCTGTACAATAGTTGTGTTTCCTCTTCCGTAAAAGTCCCCCTTTTTCGGAGTAGGATGCGTTTAGACACCGTTATTGACTTGTGACCAACAAATTTAAATACCCTAGAAGCAACATTGCCTATAAAACCGCCTTCAAAAACTGTCCCGAAAGTAGTTAGCAACGGCGAGGGGTACGGTTAGGACGAAAATAATATTGTTTTTGCAATTTTTCACGAAGCACTTCGGCTTGGTGACTATAGGACGGTTCGCGCGCGACTGGAAGCGAACAAGTGTTTAAACCGTGTGTAAGCACTTGTTTTGCGAGACATTTTTTGAGCGCTGTCAGTGTGTCAGGGTATTTAATATCGTTGCCTGTGACTCGTTTAGGCGCGAGATGATGAAAAATAGCAAGTTCCGAAAAAAAATTTTTTTTTAGGTTAGGTTTTTTATAAAAGATTTTTTTCTTAACTTGTTATTCACCCGCCCGCCACTTTCCAGTGACATAATGTCGGTTTTGTCGTCAGATCCCGCCGGCGCCGCCGCGGCCCGACTTCGACGCGTCGCGCGAGAAGCTGCAGCGGCTCGGCGAGGGCGAGGGCGCGCTCACGCGCGAGGAGTTCCTCAAGATGAAGGAGGAGCTCGAGGAGTGAGTCAACTACTTATACTATCAGATTGAAATGCTGTTAGGATAATGCCTTTTGTGATTAAGCGACAACTGACGTCAACTGCGATTGTCCGTAACGTTAGCAACCAATAGCACCGCATTATTTTATCTGTGTGTGTGTATAAGTCATCACTGTCGGGTTTGACGCAAATGGTGCACTTCGCAACTGGCAAATGGTGCACTTCGCAAAACGTGCAGTTTATTAAGACAAATGGAGATTTCGATGGGTAGTCTAAAAATGAAAATATATTTGGTTTTACACAGAATGTTTTATAAATAATATAATAAACATACATTTTTTAAGCCAGCCAGCGAGACTAACGAACAGAAATTCACTTTTATTTATATAGATTAGAAAGAATGAGGTTTAGGTTTTTTATTATTGGCACCAATTTGCGTCAAGCGAAAATATAATATTTAAAATGTCAAATTATTTTTTCCGATACTTCCGATTCTAAGTAGTCATTATTGTGATAGTTTATTATTGTCTACCAACTGACGTTATATAAAAAAAACTTGACTTTTATTATGTTAGTACTATTAGGGCCGGTATTTCAATATAAACTTATCTTGAAATAATCCGGGATTGATAATAAGTATGACTTAAGTGTATTTCATTATAGGATTAAAGTTAAGCAGCACCTAAAGTAATACACTTTTACCTGTCAAAAGTAATACTTATCTTAAATGTAATATTTAACTTAAGCAATAAGATTTGACGAGCCATTTGGTGTAATGGTCGAGAAGTCGGCTATTACACCAGAGGTCGCGGGTTCGATCCCCGCACGGTACAAACATTTGTGTGCATGAACATGTCTGTTTGTATCGGTCTGGGTGTTTCTATGTATAATATGTATGTATTTACAAAAAAAAAAAAAAGTATATAAGTAATTTATCCGTTGTCTAGCACCCATAGTACAAGCTAATGCTTAGTTTGGGGCTAGATGGCGCTGTGTGAATAATGTCCAGAGATATTTATTTATTTTATTTACATTGAAATACCGGCCCTTAGTCATTATGTGGTAGAACTGAGAGATATCTTCTCTTTCAGCGAATACCTAGCAACATTCAAAAAGACAGTAGCCATGCATGAAGTGTTCCTCCAACGCTTGGCTGCTCATCCGGTGTTCAGGAACGATTCCCATCTGCGAGTCTTTCTAGAGTACGAGCAAGACCTCTGCGCGAAGCCTAAGGGGAAAATGGACCTTTTTACTGGACTGGTAAGAGATAAATTCCTTTGGAAGTCGTTTACTCACGTTGTCATGAATGAATTTGATTTAGGTCTCAAACAATAGTACACACGAGATTCTTCGTCATCAAATCAAAAATCAAAATCAAAAATATCTTTATTCATATAGGCAATCACAGAAGCACTTACGTCAATTGTCAAAAACTAAAATATTCAAGTATAATAGTAGTTTACATAAATATACATATCTATTTCGATATATACGATATACTTATACATAGATGTTATGCGATTCTCGGTTCGGAATGCTGTCATCTAACCGTGAAGGCAACGGCAAGAAACTCTGCAGTTGCTCTTTTTTATCGCCATGATTGTTGATTCATATTTAGCTATCATCATCATCATCTACTGTACAATCATCATCATCTAATGTACAAGCTTCATCATCCTTCTCATCAGCGCCTGCGACCCCACAGGAGTCTCGGGTGCTTATGGGCGGCGGTGATCACTTACCATCAGATGACCCACTTTCTCGTTTGCCCCCCTATATCATAAAAAAATAATCTATTTACAATCATCATTATCATCAACTTACAAGATGATGTTGATGATACAATCATCACCATCATCTAACGTACAATCACCATCATCTAACATACAATTATCATCATCTAACATAAAGTCATCATCAACAGATGCGCTCTATGACAACAACAACAGACGAGATATACCTAGGAGCGACAGTTCGCGACGTGAACGATTTCTTCGAGCAGGAGACGTCGTTCCTCCAGGAGTACTACTCGCATCTACGCGACGCAGTGGCCAAGGTGGACCGGATGACTGCCAAGCATAAGGGTGAGTGAGACAACTAGATATGGGACTATGCCTTAGACACCTGACACCCGTGACGCCAAACTACTGACACTAGTGTCCCAGACATCTGACAACGGACACTTGTGACGCCTGACATATGTGACACCTGTGACACCCGACAAATGTGACTCCCGACACATGTGACAACCGACACAGGCGACTCCCGACACTGTGACCCCGACACCTGTGACACACGACACCTGTGACACCAGACACATGTGAGCCCCGACACCTGTGACACCCGACACTAATGACAGGTGCAGTAGTGACAACAGATGGTAATGTTCACTACCATCTACCGAGATATACCTAGGAGCGACAGTTCGCGACGTGAACGATTTCTTCGAGCAAGAGACGTCGTTCCTCCAGGAGTACTACTCGCATCTACGCGACGCAGTGGCCAAGGTGGACCGGATGACTGCCAAGCATAAGGGTGAGTGAGACAACTAGATATGGGACTATGCCTTAGACACCTGACACCCGTGACGCCAAACTACTGACACCTGTGTCCCAGACATCTGACAACGGACACTTGTGACGCCTGACATATGTGACACCTGTGACACCCGACACATGTGAGACCCGATACATGTGACAACCGACACAGGGGACTCCCGACACTTTGACCCCGACACCTGTGACACACGACACCTGTGACACCAGACACATGTGAGCCCCGACACCTGTGACACCCGACACTAATGACAGGTGCAGTAGTGACAACAGATGGTAATGTTCACTTCCATCTACCGAGATATACCTAGGAGCGACAGTTCGCGACGTGAACGATTTCTTCGAGCAAGAGACGTCGTTCCTCCAGGAGTACTACTCGCATCTACGCGACGCCGTGGCTAAGGTGGACCGGATGACTGCTAAGCATAAGGGTGAGTGAGACAACTAGATATGGGACTATGCCTTAGACACCTGACACCCGTGACGCCAAACTACTGACACTAGTGTCCCAGACATCTGACAACGGACACTTGTGACGCCTGACATATGTGACACCTGTGACACCCGACAAATGTGACTCCCGACACATGTGACAACCGACACAGGGGACTCCCGACACCTGTGACACCCGACTTATGTGACCCCCAACACCTGTGACACCCGACACTGTGACCCCGACACCTGTGACACTCGACACCTGTGACACCAGACACATGTGACCCCCGACACCTGTGACACCCGACACTAATGACAGGTGCAGTAGTGACAACTGATGGTAAGTGATCACTACCAACTACCGAGATATACCTAGGAGCGACAGTTCGCGACGTGAACGATTTCTTCGAGCAAGAGACGTCGTTCCTCCAGGAGTACTACTCGCATTTACGCGACGCCGTGGCTAAGGTGGACCGGATGACTGCTAAGCATAATAAGGGTAAGTGGGACAACTGGATATGTGACAGGTATAGTGCCCGGCAAACATCTTGAAATTGGGTGGGAATTGCGCAAAACGCAAATTTTGAGGTGCGTGATACAGAAGCACACCTCTGACCAATAGCGTGCGCGCATCTCTTTTTTTTATTGCAATGTGTAACAAGACGAGCAGATCGTACACCTGATGGTAAGCGCCACGTCTGCCCTTAGACAGTTCAGTGCCAAACAGTAACTAAGCAGTTACTGTCCGGCACCGCCCTGCGCCCGCTACACCGAGACGACAGTTATTAGGTCTCATATACCCAGTAACTAATTCCACTAGCTTCAGTGCCCTTTCCCCGAAACACAGAAGTGCTTGACACACTTCTATTTCACGGGAAAATATCTGGCACTGCGGTGGTACCCACCTAGACGGCCCAGTACAGGAACCTACCACCTGTTAAATATTTTCCAGACACTGTTATTATCATATAGATGACTAAGAATATGTATGTCTGTTTGTTACAGAGGTAGCCGACGCTCATATAAAGCTGTCGTCGTGTATAACACAGTTAGCTACGCGCGAACAACCGCCTACAGAACGATTCCTGACTAGAGCTGCAGATACTTTTGACAAATGTCGGGTAAGTGTGGAAGTTAAATTGCAAAAATACCTAATAAACTTTTTATATTCCATTCTATTCTATTCTAAAGTTTTGCTAAACAGGAAAGCTCGCACTTCTGTGACTTTAATGGCTAAAGAGATAAACTCACAACAGATGAAATGATGTAGTCTATGTCTGTGTTAAATTTCATTAAAATAGGTTCAGTATTTTAAGCATGAAAACGTAACAGACTTAATGAGGGTGTTTCGGAATAAAATATTCGCTAGATGGCGCTACATAGCCACATAGTTCGACTAAACTGTTATAGGTTCATTTTGACATTCATGATGGCGTTTTGACGTCTTCCGTTAAAAAATACCAATCACGTTTTAGTTGGGCCTTATGGCTACGCAGTGCCATTTAGCGGATTTACTCATTACTCAATCCACTATTTGGGCTGATATTTATTCACTTATTAAAAAAAGAAATTGTTGGTTTTATTGAACCAACTGCACACTGAAAATTGAACTCTATTCGCTATTGCAGAAAATCGAAGGTCGCATGGCATCAGACCAGGATCTGAAACTGGCAGACACGCTCCGCTACTACATGCGTGACGCGCACGCAGCCAAAGCTGTGCTTGTTAGGAGACTCAGGTAACATACCTACATTACTATAATTACATGATCCATCAAGACGGATATTTGGTCCTTCGAGCCGGATAGTTTGTCGTTCGAACAGACCCACATCGATGGTAAGCATTATGTCAAGTGTTTTTTGATTAATAATTCACAATAATATTTTATTGTATAATTCTTTCAAAGGTGAGCATGTTTGACACTTAATGGTAAGTATTAACTACCACTTATAGAGATATTTTGCTCAAATACACTGTATTTATTTTTCAGGTGCTTAGCAGCGTACGAAGCCGCTAACAGAAATTTGGAGAAAGCCAGAGCAAAGAACAAAGATGTACATGCTGTGAGTATATTTATTGATTAATTCCAAAATTTATGCTCTACCATAGACCAAACTTTTTCTGACTGTTGTGTTATTTTTTGTAATTTTTTCTCTTTCACTCGCTCTTATAAACATTCAGCACTTATATTCATATTCATTTACTTCATTCTTCACTATCTTTTTTCACGTCTATATAAGATTTAGGTTTTCTTTCTATAAAGTCACATCTTGTGTGTGTTATGATGAGTACTATTGGAGGTATAATATTTCTTAAAAGTGTAAGCTCTTCTTTTCAGTCAACTGAGATTACGTAAAAAATAGGAATACTGTGTATGTTTTCATTTTTTACTAAAATATTATATTTGTTATTATTAAAGACTAGCTTTCCGCCCGCGGTTTCACCCGCGTGTACTTTCTTTTTTCACATATCCCGCGTGAATGAGACGTTTCCCGTAGAAATTTTATAGCCTATGTCCTAATCCGGGTTGTAAACTATACGTGTGGCAAATTTCATCTAAATCCGTTCAGCCGTTTAGGCGTGATTGAGTAACAAACATCCAAACATCCAGACTTTTGCATTTATAATATTAGTAGGATTAGTAGGATTGTTAATTTTATTCACGTCTTGTGTACTACTATATATGTGTAACACGCGTTTTTGTCTGTCTGTGCACTCAGCCGATGGAAGTACAAGAGGTAAACCACCGCTTATTTATTGTGTTTTATGTTCAAATGTTTTTTAATTACATATTTTACACATATTTGTTTATTAACAATAGGGATGCTGACTTAATCTTTTTTATTATATCGAAAGATTTTGCTAGCGAGCCATCAGTCGCTGTCAAGTTAAAGTCAAGTATGGGATGGATATGAAGAATGATCGAGAAGAAGATATAATAAAAGTGTGTAAAGGATTAAGGCAGCTAAAACAAAACGTTCCTTGTCGATTAAAATTTAATAATAATATTTACAATAACATTACATTTCAAAACTAGACGTCATCTTCCTCTCTCGCGTCGGCCAATCGCGTGGGAGCGCTGCTGCAGTCTATAATACTAACGCGCTGTGATTGGCGGACGCGGCACGGTACGAGCGTGCCACGCTGCGATTGGTCGAGGAGTCGCGTTAGGTCCTGAGTCCCTAATGTGCGTTACAAGTGTTATTATTATCAGGCGGAGCAGCAGCAGGCAGACGCTTGCGCTCGCTTCGAACAGCTGTCGGCTCGGGCAAGGGAAGAACTATTAGACTTCCGCGTACGACGCGTCGCCGCCTTCCGCAAGAGGTGAGTAACGCCCCTCACACACGGCATCCAGTTTTGCGGGACCGGCTTTTTACTGTATCCTGCAAAACTGGACGGTGTGTTCACATGGCAGTTCAGTTTTGCGGGATCCAGTAAAAAGCCGGTCCTGCAAAACTGGACTGTCGTGTGAACACGGGCGCGGGGAAGGGGCTGCCACCACTCCACTATCCCGCAAAAAACAGTGTCCCGCAAAAAACCGCACGCGGGAAGCCGTGTGAACACTGCTATATAAATATTTGTGCGACTAAACGGGATCCCGCTTTTTACTGGACGACGGATCCAGTTTCTAGTGACGAAACCGAATGCCGGATCGGGTTTTTGCAGTATCCATAGCATGCGGGATGCTCGTGTGAACGCTACCATATAAACACATTCGCCATCAAACGGGATCCTACAGAAAACGGGTTCCTGCAGAAAACGGGATCCTGCAAAAAACTTATAATATATTGTTGTGATATAACGTTTAACGAAGACGTTAGGGCGTTTTTAATTTAGACGTTTTGTGTCGGACGGCTGCGGTACGGTAGCCGCGCGTTTGCCGCACCACGTACGGACGGTCGTTAGTTTTCATACAAGACGCGCGGTGCGGCAACAGTACGGCGTCCGTACCGCGAACGCTCCGTCCGTACGTGAAAGCCATTGAGTTACAAGTACTACGTATAGAGAGGTTATACGGAACAAAAATGTGTCGCAAAATGATGACGGGACGGACTGATGTATTTGCTACAGCGGATGTCGTCTAACCAAACTATAGAACTTGCAGCGCTAGATTGCTTACAGGGTATATTTTTCTGGCGACCAAAACGTCGTAAGCGCCATGCAAAGGCGCTTACGTGTTTTGTTCGAAATGCCTATCTCATAGATCTTGAATGAGTTGTTGCCGTAACCATGGTAACGGCAACAAAGCATGGCGCAAAAATTTTGTTTGCGGTGACGGTTCTATGCGCTAGTAATTGTAGTTCATGGTGAAAGCGCCTTAATCGTGTAAATATCAGAAACCACTAATATATCATTTATATCTGTTGTCAGCCTGATCGACCTAGCGGAATTGGAGATGAAACATGCCAGAGCCCAGCAAGAGCTGTTCCGGAAATCACTGCAGGTGCTTAAGGAGTGCGCTTAGACCTACGCAACACAAGCGGATTTATAGGTAAAATAATATACATTATGTACATTAATGCACAAACCAGCTTACACAATATGGGAATGGAGATGTACTTAATTTTGATTTTTTTTAGTTTGAAATTTTAAATTTTTGAGTTGATTTTTAATTTTAATTTTTGATTTCAATTTTGAATTTTAATTTTAACCCTTTCCCCGCCACGCTTTTTTCCGAAAATGGTGCCCCACACGCCACGACCATTAAAAAAAAAATCCAAAAAATTATTAGGTTATACTCAACTCATTCAGGCAAGTAAAAATACAACGTTTCTTGATCATGTTTTTTTGTCTGATATATCAGACATTGGCGTGGTGGGCACGAAAATGGTTTGTCTGATATATCAGACATTGGCGTTGAAAGGGTTAAAGTGATGTTAGATTTATAATTTTAAAATTGATTATTATTTAATATAATAAAAAATATCCAAATGCACTTTATATCTTAAACTAAGCAATAAAAGAACTAATGAAAAATTGTATTAAAAAATTATATTTATTATAATAAAACAAATTTATATGTATGTACCAAATTAATTAATTACCTACAAAAATAAAACATACCTGTACACAATGTGGAAAATATCATGCACACATTTATTTAGAATTTTTGTACAATCCTTATAACGTAAATTATGGGCTGATCTGTCTCTTGGACTACACGCGTAAATACGTATTTGCAACTCATTCGTTGGGCACCGAACTTGCAAATCGCACATAAAAACAAGTGCGAGTGATGGTAGTTTTGAGGGAACTCAACCGGCACTATTTTTAAATTACCCACATTTTTTCTTGTTTTGGTTATTTATGATTAGGTTATCGTGCAAATGTCTTATTTTGCCGATATTAGATTTTAAGTGCATGCTCTGTCGAAAGAAATTTATTGTTAATTTTATGTTATATCTCATGTAAGTGAACGCCTTGTGTTCTTTTGAGAATAAATGATCTTTAAACCGAGATGTTTCAAATCCGGCCTGCACATAGGGGGGCGTTCAAGTATTACGTAACGCAATTTGGGGGGAGGGGGGGGGTCTCGTAAAACGTTACGATGCGTTACGGTGGCGGGAGGGGGTCTTCCTTACCATAGCTGGGCATCGTTAATCAAATAGTTAACTTCGTTAATCGCTAATCCGTTACTAAAAAAGTTAACTTCGTTAAACGTTAAAGCACTTCTTTTGGGACGAATTAACGCAAGTTAACGTTAATCGTTAATCCGTTAACACATGGTAAATAATGCTTAAAAAAATCAGAAATTAAAGGGGTTATTTACCAACTGGACACACGAGACTAGAGGTGGGTCCATTTAGTGAAATTAAAATTTGTATCATTTATTACTTTGTTATCTCGTCACGAAAAGATTTACTTTGTTTCAGGTTACAGTGTGACTCGTTGGGATAACTTTGTAAAATGATTTCCAACTAGTCACACAGAGTCACACTTGACTGTAACCCGTTGGGAGCAGTGGCGTAGCGTATTCCCAACCAGTCACACTCATTCAATATTTCAATCTACAACAAAAAATATTGAATCTCCAGTTACACTGTAAGGAGGTTATCTTTATGATATTCAATGATAATAAAAGACAAGAGAAGAACTAATTCAAAGATACCGGTTGAGAATAGTGCTTTTACAATTTCTTCTTCATTTTATTCCAGATCCACGACTGGTGGACGTTTTCTGAGGTGGACGTTCAGAATAATATATTTATCTCTTTTTCGCTGTTATTGTTCCTAACGTGCCCTGTTGGTGAACTTTGCGAACAAAACTTAAAAGTTGTCGCAACGTTGCTTGGTGGACCTTGGGAATAATCCAAATGAAGTAAGGTTGTTATTCGGGCAATTAATTTCTTTCTCAAAGGCCGGCAACTTACTTGTGACTCCTCCGGTGTTGCAGGTATCTATGAGCGGCGGTGATTGCTTACCATCGGGTAGGTACATTAAAAAAACGCAAAATTTGAGTTCTACTTATTATATTTTTCAACACCGATACTAATATTTCCGTAACTTTGATTCTTTATAGTTGCCAAATCGTTTAGTCAGACGATGGTCTATCTACGTGGCATTAATCTACGTGATCTCAGGCACTTTACCATCATCATCATTTCCTTGCCCTTATCCCACGTTATGTAGGGTCGGCGCAACATGTTTTTTCCTTCCACACACTCCTATTAGCCGTCAATTCTACATTCTCTCCTTTTATTTTCAAATCATACTTCACGCAATCCATCCATCTCTTTTTCGGTCCTCCTCTGCTTAAATCTCCGTCTACGCACATATATATCTATCATTCTTTTGGCGACATGTGTGTCTTCTCTTCTCATTCCATATTAACCTTGCACTCCTTACTTTATCCACTACCGGTGCAACTTTCAAACTTCCTCTTATATACCTACTCATTCCTAATCGTATCCAACCTCCACACATCCATCTTAGCATGCGCATCTCAGTTGCATGTACCTTTCTTTCGATCCATACATTGCGACAGGTCTGATGACCGTTTTGTAATTTTTTCCCTTAAGCTTAAGGGGCATCCGTGGGTCACATGTTGTTCCCGAGATCTGTCGCCACTTCATCCATGCTGCATTCATTCTATTCTGCACGTCCCGTTCCATGCTATGCTGTTCGTTCAATGTTTTGTACTTACTTCACCATAATAATGTTCTTATTTTATCAAACGTGTTCAGTTGACGAAAACATGAAAGTGATTTATTTTAAGTTTTCTTAAGTGGACACGTGTCGAGATGACATAGTAATAAATGATAGAAAATTTAAATTAATTGACACAAACAAAAAAAGAGTGTATATTTAGAGTGTTTAATGGCACGGTGCGGTAAACCGTCCTCCTAGCCGAGTTTTTCAACTACGGCGGCCAATCTTTTTACGATCAGCAAACTACGCAGGATATATTTAAGTGCACAAGTGAGTTCGCAAGCACAGGTGCACTCTCTATTCCCTCACTCTCATACGGTGGGACAATAGTAAGTAACGGATTAACGGACTTGGAAAAATGTAACGGAAGTTAACGAGTCCGTTAACATTTTTTTAAGTTAACTTAAAAGTTAATCCGTTACTGGAAATGTTAACTTCGTTAATTAACGATTAACGGATTAACGAGTTAATGCCCAGCTATGTTCCTTACAAATGTTACGTAACGTTATTTTTTTAAAATACAAAATTAGGGAATAAAAATTCCCAAAAAGGCAACCCTTTTCATTTACGTTTTACGGGGAATACCTCGATTGTATAGTCTGGTCGCCAAAAATTTATAAAAAATAAACGAAATACGCAGGTTTTGCGAATTAAAAATTTCTTGTTTTATTTTATAGTATTATTACCGCAAAAGCAATTAAAAGTATACCAAGGATAAAAACTATAACATAACTTGTTGCGAATTTAGGGTAAAATGGTCACTTGACTGAGTGTTACGTAACGTTTAGAGAGGGGGAGGGGGGGTACAGAAAAACGTTACGGTGCGTTACAAGGGGGGGGAGGGGGGGTCAAAAATCTTCAATAATTGCGTTACGTAATACTTGAACGCTCCCTAGTAGTGATGTAACGAATATTCGCATTCGCATTCGCATATGCGAATATTCGCATATTTTTACACATTCGCATTCGTATTCGCATTCGCGAAAATACTGCGAATATTTTGCGAATATTACAAAAAAATAATTGTGTAATATGTAGTTGGGTCATAAAACAAAATAACCTCGGAATTCACTTGTTTTGTGTGTGTCACTGGATGAGTTTGTATTTTATGCAGAATGTAAGATGATCAAAAACTTATCATATAACTATATAATTCTTTTGTACCGAAGGAGTATGACCCATCTTTATGTTATACTAGCCTTCCGCACGCGGTTTCACACGTGCGTAATTTCTTTTTTTTTAATATCCCTCCCTTCCCCTCACATTTCTGGGATCAAAAGTACCCTATGTCACCCGGAAATACTGTAGCTTTCCAACAGTGAAAGAATTATTCAAATCGGTTCAGTAGTATTGATTAATACAAACAAACAGTCAACTCTTTCCTTTTTTTATATTAGTATAGATATCATTGAGGATGATACCTTTGACAGCTGTCATCGGATTGACAGCAATAAAGTTTCACAATTGTTTGGCCGACACCCACTTAGAGATGGTCATTGTTGCCATCTTTCGCTTACACTTAATAATCGATTGCGAAGGTGTAAAATATTAATAAAATAGTTTTATTACTTTAAACGCAAAATTCTATACTAAAAAGTTGATTAAAAATTTCATCTTGGGCATAAAATCGAAATGGTTATGCGATTCAAAAATCAGAAGGTATGTACTCAATCTTGCAATGTAGATTACTTTCGTATCGATTTTTTACAATTTGTTTTAAGATAAAACTACGTCTCTAGAAATGTCACTGTGACACCTGTGGCAGGTATCATCCTAAAAACTAAATAACTATATAACTGGGATATTCTCGAAAAAAAAAAACGGAACGCACTTCGTTCGAACAGGCCTGCCGCCAAGGTCACCAAGCCAAAGACAAATGGCGCCAAATTAAAAAAAAACTGAATATTCGCATTCGCATTCGTATTCGCGAATGTTGGCAGCAGATATTCGCATTCGCATTCGTATTCGCGAATGTCCGAAATATGACATTCGTTACATCACTACTCCCTAGTACACATTTTACAAAATTGAGAAAAAAAAAGTTTTTATATTATCTATCAGTATTTGATTTGCAATTTAATATTAAATGCAATATTTTATTGTACGGTTAGCAATGACGTTCAATATAAAACTAGACACCCAATCTCTAAGAAAATTTCCTCAAAATACGTCCGAGTGGCTTTGACACTGATGACATAACACATTCGTTCAAATTAACACCTTATCTCGTGGCATTTAGTGTTTAATGTCAATTGTATACAACTAAACGAAAACTCTGCCCAATAGTCGGGTGGGCAGACTTTTGCTTCGGACAATATTTGAGCGTGATTGTGAGTCTAGTTTTTTAATTGAACGTCATTGACGGTTTGCCACAAATTAATCTTTGCAAATCTCTCAAAAAGTCTCACTTGAAATAGAACTCTTTCTGATGTGAAAAGGTAGATAGTGACTTGCTGTGCCAGGCACAATGACGTTCAATTAAAAAACTAGACTCACAATCACGCTCAAATATTGTCCGAAGCAAAAGTCTGCCCACCCGACTATTGGGCAGAGTTTTCGTTTAGTTGTATACAATTGACATTAAACACTAAATGCCACGAGATAAGGTGTTAATTTGAACGAATGTGTTAATGTCATCAGTGTCAAAGCCACTCGGACGTTTTTTGAGGATTTTTTCTTAGAGATTGGGTGTCTAGTTTTATATTGAACTTCATTGGCCAGGCATCAAATATTTCACTATGAGTCCGTTCCGAAAATTATAACAGTTTTATTTTATAATCTCAAACTTGACTTTCATTTATACATACTTGAAAGACCCGTAATGTTCCACACAGAACATTGTGTGCTATATAGAACTGAAGGCGCCGTGTTTGTGTAATAATATTTATTAAAATATATTTTACTTTTACAGGAAATCGACTGCCTGATGCCAATTCTTCTAAAATACTGTATACAGAAGATATTTTCTACAATCTGGGTATATGTTGCAAGTAATGCCCCACAATCAGGTTATATGACATCGAGGACTTTAGAGTTGAATGGTGAACAACATAGGGCCGGTCAATAAGTACTTGGATTTAGTATGGTCAGCAAAAAAAGTATCTATACACATAAGCAGAGCTATTACAATGGTGGAACATTTTAGATAAAATTCTAGCTACTTTTTTTGTTGACCGTACTAAATTTCTTCTCTCCCAAGTTTTTGTGTATAGTAAGCAAAAATACTGCACGTGTCAAGCAAGGAACCTTACTGCAATGACTCTGCTACCTTTTTTGCTGACCGTACTATCAATAATTGTTAATATCGATTTGTACGGTCAACAAAAAAATTTGCTGCAATTATTAAGTCATAAAACCTTTTTGGTATGACATTAAGGCATTTACTCATTTTAATATTATAGTGCGGGCCAGTACATTTAAAATCAAGGCTCGAAGATCAGATGAGCCTACATTGTGGCATTAAATTGAGCGACGCTTCCTGGTAAAGTGTCCCTCAATGGAATAGGCCGCAGTGGCCGCTATATATGAAAAATCAAATGTAGTTTTGTTGGTGACCGTACTAATGTTTTCGAATGGCAAGCATACAGCCAGCGCCAAAATGATCTGAGCGTTCAAACCTACCAAAAATATCTGAACATTAGACAAAAATCACTCTTAGCACAATACTTTTAGGTGTAAATATCGTTTGTTGTCATTTGTTCTCAAACAACAAATGAAAAAGCACCTTTACGTCTTAAGGTAAGGTTGATTTTTGTCAAATGTTCAGATATTTTTGGTGGTTTTGAACGCTCAGATCATTTTGGCGCTGACTGTACTACACCCTGATTTTAGACTTGAATTGTTGGTTATTCTAAGGGTGCAACAATACAGGTTTATTTTCCTCTTAAATTAAGTTTATGTTATTATTATACATCGTTATCGCGCGGGCAGTTTGGGGGCGACGCATAGATGACCGAAGGGCTGTCACACGTATAAAACGAGTATTAGAATATTTGCATGTTTTTTTATTCTTTAAATTAAAGCCTTTCATGTTATGTATATTCCTTATGAGGATAAATACCTTATGAGGACAAATAGAATATTATTTCTATTTTGATATTGTATTCAAAATTGGGACAAAGTAGTGTAGAAGCGTTGTTTAAGTTAGCAACACTTTCTCTGAGGGTTGATCCAGTCCAGTAAGTCAGAAATTGACATCATACAGCTATAAATGAGTAATTAGGATAAAAATAACATTTTCATAAAATTGGTTAAGTTATCGAAACCGAAAAAAATCGTAAGGTAACATTGTTGTGTCAGTGGTCGATTTAGGATTACAAATAGATTCAATGCATAATATCGATTTAAAAATCGATATTTTTATTGGTCAAATATAATTTTAAAAAAAAGATCCATGCGTGGCAACCCTATTCATATCCACGCGTCGCCCCGAAACTGCCCGCGCGATAACGATGTATAGTTATTATAAGTGTCTGTGGACCAAATGTCTGTTTCGTAAATGTATTTAAATTAAAGTTAAGAGTTTTAAAAGTGAATTGAAAGTTTTACAGAAACGATTCAAAAACAAATTGTCGAATGCAAAAAAACAAGGCCACTAAAAGTTTTTTTTTATAAATGGGCGATGACAAATAATTTAATATACCAGATTTTTAATGTCGATTAAGTAATCTATTTTTGGGTGAGCAATTCGCATATCCGTAAAAAACAAATTAGTGTCAGAAAAAAACAAATGTCAGATGCCCGAAAACCAAATGAATGTGGGGAAACAAAATCAAAGGACAACGCAAGAAATTGTATGGGCTCTGTCCCCACCTACCAACAGACTTGGCACTAGTTTCAATATTATTATGACATTCCATATAAAGACAAATAACCATTTTTAATCCAAAAAATGACGTGGTATTCAAAAACAATAAAACCATCCTTATGCCGTACGCCTAAGATTCAGAATTGCGCTGTAAGTATCTAGCTTCAAGTAAACTCGGCTGTAAAATATTTTTTAAGATTATATTTTGATTGAACACTTTTATTTAGGCCAGGGGGGTTGCTCTTGATTGCCTGCACATTATTTTTACAATTAACTGTGTCAAAAAAATACTTGAAAAATACAACATTCGAATTCGATTTGCGTGAAATCCCCATTCCTACGGCGGATGTCGTCATACAAAAAAAGATCAGTATGGCAAGAAGTATAAATAGAGATACGTTTGAAATCTGTTGGTGGGTAGGGAGTTGGGGACGCTCCTTTGCATGGTCCTTTACACAAAAAAATATGAATACCATTACGAAACAAGGCAGTTATTATATTTTTGTCTAATTTTATATGTTGCTTGTTACACTTTATGACTAGCTTATAATTTCCATATCGTCAATAAGACTTATCGTGCTGTAATGGTGTTATTTTAGTTATGCGATCTGGCTATGCTTATGTTATTTTACTTCGAATGTAAGTCGCAGTCATAGAAATAAATAAAATATACTTCAATATTTAACATCTAGAGACAGAAAAACATAAATTTTCATAACATAACATCGAAAACCACATATCTCCATCCGACCTTATTTTTTAGGCGAAAAAAAAACTGGTTTTCCAATAATTACTCAGATACTTTAATTACACTAAACTATTATTCTGAATTTTAATAAACCAATAAAAAGCGTCTGTTTTGATTCCTTTACATTTAAGACATCAAAAAGCAATTTGGTCAAAAAGTGGAGTTACGAAGTTTACGATTTAAGTCGACGATAAATAATGTCCTGAGTGGGATTCGAACCCACGACTTCTAGCAAAAGGTAGGCTGTCACTACCGCTAGTTAATTTCTATAATGGAGTCATTTTAATAGGTAACATTTGAAAGCAAAATATACCTTACGCTAAAGCTAAAGGAATAAAACTCAAGAAAATAACATCAGTTTATTTTAATACAATTATTTATTTAAAAAAATTAGACTACTCCTGACGTATGAACATAAGTAGCACTGTGCTTTGCATAAATTAACTGTCAAATGTTACCTATTAAAATGACTCCACTATAGTACCTACTAAATTGTTTAATACACGTATTTTTGTCTACTATTCCCCATCTCATTTTAAATTAGTTTTATTCCTGCGGTATTGAAGCGATTTACAATAGTTATTTATTTCAATAATAAACTAGCAAAATTTTCAAGTATAAAAATATAAAACTTAATTTTATCTTATTGGGAGTGGTTTTTGACTGCGACAGGCTGTACATATTATATCTTGTAAGCAAAATGTTATTTTTAAATGTTTACAATGTAAGAGAAATATATGATATGATATTGGTACTTTGTTTTTTGTTATATAACCATTTTATGAGACCATAAAAATAAATCCTCGCCATAATGCGGAAAAATGTTGGAACTAATTTCTTCAAGTGGCAAAAATCAAATAAAAAAACAATAAGATGTCATTCTTTAATTGCTGTCTGTCAAAGTGTGATGTCAATTGTCAACCGTGCCTTGTTACTATTGGATATTGTGAGTTATTTGTGAGTATAACCATATCTAATGTGGCGCCTCCAGGGCAGGTTTTTATTTTCTTGATCAGGCTATAGGGAATAGATTACGGATACTCCTGGCTAGAAGGTCCAAAGTTAGGCAGTTCAAACGCCAAGAGGGTGTTCGGACACTGGGGGAGTTTAGTGGGTAGTAGGACAAACTGCTTACCCGGGGATGGGCTGGTCAATAGCCACAAGGCTGGCACCGGCTTGTCCCAATCGGGTGTGAAGGGGAAACCGGGGGAGTTTAGTGGGTAGTGGACGCTTTAGTCTCGACTCGCACACACGGCTGCGGGTCTAGCTAGCCTTTTTTTTTCGGAGGAGAATGCGTTTATGCACCATAACCGCAGGCTAGCTAGACCCGCGGCCGTGTGTGGGACTCAAAACTGAAGCATCCACTACCCACTAAACTCCCCCGGTTTCTCCCCGACGATTAGGACGAGCCGGTGCCAACCTTGTGGTTATTGACCAGCCCATCCCCTGGTAACACTGTAGACTCGTCTGATATTCAAACCTGTGATGAAAAGTACACTCACTTTTATATTAGGCAGCCATTACACATCCAAAGCTGTTTGACCATGATCCAACTGGATTATTCCCGACTGCCCCTACCAAATCTGCCCCCAGTAGGGGCAGTCAAAACTTTAGTCGCATCTGCCCCTACTGGGGGCAGACGGAACTAGTTTAGGTTCCGTCTGCCCCCACTAGGGGCAGACAGAACTAGAAAAGTTTCGACTGCCCCTACAGCTTATTTAGATAGGTACCTAGAGTAGGTAGGTAGCTACCCCAGTAGATGCCTATACCGTACGAACTGGTCTGGTTCCCCTGTCAAGGGTTACGGAGGTCAGATGGCAGTCGCTGCAATGAAATAACTGGACTTGCGAAATCTTGGAACATGGTGCAAGCGTTCCCTGACCGCAGATCGCAACTAAAAAGAAGAAAGTCAGCCAAAGCTGTTTTTTTTATGCCAGAGGCGGCAAACGAGCCATCGGGTCGCCTGAAATGGTAAGCAATCACTGCCGCCCATGGACATCTGCGACAACAGAGAGATCGCTGATGCGTTGCCGGCCTATGGGGGTGTGGGCCTCTGGCACTCTCACAAACCAGACGAAACACAAGTCTCTATTATTTCACGCTTGTGTTATGTGAGATGGCGGCAGATTTAACGTAAGGTAGCTAGCCAGTCGGACTCTGAAAATTTACAGTAATCAAAGTTATTGACCGTACTTTACGATAATATTCAATTATAGTCTATTTTTAACTGACTAAAAGAACAGTCTTATATGACAAAGTAATTTTAATTTTTGATTTTATTACACAAAGGGAAACGCCGAAAATAGGCCCAGAGTGCACAACATATTCAATTTCATGAATGAAATCTAAATATTCGTACTTGATTTTTCTCGTTTTTATTTTTTCGGTAAAAGTCGGGAAAAACATTTATAAATTATTTAATATTTCAACGAGTATATCCTTTACATTTCACTATTGACGTTGTTTATACCGGTCCGAAACTTACGTTTTTATATTGCGTTAATCGATAGAGCGGAAAATATTTTATAAATTGTTAAATAATATTAAAGACAAATTAATAAATGTATATTTATTTATTAATGATAAATTAGTATAAAACTACTTTTTATAATTATTAATATTTCACACTATAAAATGTTTACCGCTATATCGAAAAACGTAATTAATTTCGGACCAACCAACAAGAAGAATAAAAATAAATGATCAATGTCAGTGGCCGATGCACAAACCGTGCAGTGCCAAGAAAAAAGAAAAAAAAAGTATTGGTCCGAAATTAATTTACGTTTTTTGTTAAAGCGGTAAATATTTAATAGTGTTATTTAATAATTATTAATATTATAAAAGGTAGTTTTAAAACAATTTATCATTATTCATAAATATACATTAATTCATTGGTCTTTAATAATATTATTTAACACTTTATAAAATATTTATCGCTATATCAAAAAACGTAATTAAAAATAAACTGTTTCGGACCAATTTCTTATTTATTATCAAACATTAGAAGTGACATGTAAACATCATGTAAAGAAAAAAATCGTTGAAATACTTAATTATTTATAAATGTTTTTCCCAACTTATACTGAAAAAAGAAGAAGGTGACAAATCAAGTACGAATATTTAGATTTCATTCATGTGATTGAATATGTTGTGCACTCTGGGCCTAAGTTACTATGGCTGTCTGGCAATCCCCTTTTCGTTTTAAAACCAAAACATTATTACAGAAAACTTTATGGTTTACAAAATTTTAAATTGAGAAGTTTACGAGTTTTAATTCAGGTAATTAATAAAAGACTACAAAAGATAAATCAGTAATCTAGGATATATTAAAAAAATTATCGTCATTTAAATGACCCTTTTTATTTTTAAAATGAGTATAATTTATCTTTGAGAGCATATAAATTTTATAGATATTGATATTTCATTGAATGTATGGAGCGACAAATTTATCTTATTCCGGTGACCAAAATTGGAACATTCATGACATTTTCAATTTTAAAAACTGCTACAGGATAGTCAATCAATCAAATCATTTGTCAGACATAGGTAGTATAGACATAATAGGTGACATATAAAAAAAATACAATGTAACACTATGTCTTGCCATTGGCAGGCATACAAATTTTTACAAATTAACATATTATTACATTTCATTTAAAGGGGTTTGAAGATTTTGGCCTTCCTACGCGTCCGCCATTTTGATTTTTTTTCAAAATAGCGTTCACTTAAAATTGTATCAAAAATCGATACCTTATATTAATACAATCTTAATATGTTATAAGACAAAAACTCGTAAAGTGTCACATTTTAAAGATATAAGCAACCAAAGTAAAGTTTCTTTATTTTAAGGTTTTTTTTTCTCAAGTTATAGTTCACATAAAATTCATTCAAAAATAGATACCTGATATCAATACAAACATAAAATGTCATTAGACGAAAACCCGTGAAGTGTCACGTTTTAAAGATATAAGCAACTAAAGATTTATTTTGAGTTTTTTTTTGTCTCATGTTATAGTTCACATAAAATTCATTTAAAAATGAATACCTGACATCAATACAAACATAAAATGTTATTAGACGAAAACTCGTAAAGTGTCACGTTTTAAAGATATAAGCAACTAAAGTTTTACTTCTTTATTTTGAGTTTTTTTTCACAAGTTATAGTAATAATGACATCTTATGACATTTTATGTTTGTATTGATGTCAGTTATCCATTTTTGAATGAATTTTATGTGATTTGACACAAAAAAATCTTAAAATAAAGAAGTTAGACTTTAGTTGATTATATCTTTAAAATGTGACACTTTACGGGTTTTCGTCTAATACATTTTATGTTTGTATTGATGTCAGGTATTCATTTTTAAATGAATTTTATGTGAACTATAACATGAGACAAAAAAAAACCCAAAATAAATCTTTAGTTGCTTATATCTTTAAAACGTGACGCTTCACGGGTTTTCGTCTAATGACATTTTATGTTTGTATTGATGTCAGGTATCCATTTTTGAATGAATTTTATGTGCACTATAGCTTGACATAAAAAAATCTTAAAATAAAGAAGTAAACCTTTAATTGCTTATAGCTTTAAAATGTGACACTTTACAGGTTTTTGTCTGATAACATATTATGTTTGTATTAATGTAAGGTATCGATTTTTCATAGAATTTTAAGTGAACGCTATTTTGAAAAAAAATCAAAATGGCGTACCGCAAGGTAAGCCAGCCTCCATACAAAAATCTTCAAACCCCTTTACACATCAATCAATATTAATTGTCAGTTTACAAGTTATTATTATTAAAATTCATGTCAAAATGTACAATATGAAATTTATAATAAAATAAAAAATTATAATTATGTGCTAGAATTATACAAATTATAATTGGTCAGTTAGGAACTCCGTCAAAGTATAGTAAGCTTTGTTTGTTAATAAAGTTAATAATTGAATACGGAACAAATTACCGTTCTTGTTCTTGTTTTAATAGTGTTGCCAGTTGTTGCTGATAAGCCATTAATTTTAATTGGTTAATCCAAAGTGAATTGTTAATATTGAGGAATGGAATGAAACAATAAAAATGTCTTATCTTCTCTTATTATCATTTTACTTTTATGTCAACAAAAACAATTATTCAAATATAAAATTAGCATTTTGATCACTTTTGCACATTTGGACAATAAAATGATTTTTACTCCCAAAAGTGTAAAAAATATATTTATTGGCTATACAAAAACGACAAAAGCGACACCGCCACCGGCACAGATAAGTTTGTCGGACTAAGAAAGAAAGAAGAACCGAATTTCATAGACAACTTTAAACACGCCCTTTAATTTTACAGGAAAATATTTTATTTATGGTTATGTAAAAGTAAAAAAAGCACCAGTACTGCTATTGTAAATACAACAGATCTATAGTACTATTATTTAATATTGCATTGACTTTAATAATTATAGTATAAATACAAGTAAAGATTGTATAGTTAATATGATGAGCAATGGAAATTTTGATAGAACTAAGTCGTTAATTTGTCACAATTCGGAGTTACCAATACATAAAATTATTTTTACCAAGTACAGTTCATTAAACATTTTAATCTGTCGAAGGCAAAATATTCGTAAATAATTAAAACAGATAACACTTGATTATATTTCTCACTTAAGGCTCCTGATTCCAATTATAGCCCGACCATTAAATATTAATAAAAAACATCGCCATATTGCGGAAAAATATTGAAACTAATTTTTTCAAGCGGCAACAATCAAATTCAAGAAACAAATGGATGTCATTCAATATTGCCGTCTGTCAAAGTCTGATGTCAATTGTCAACCATGCCTTGTTTTTTCTTGTTATTTGTGAGTGTAACCATAGCAACCAAGTGTTGCTATAACCATAGCTAATGTGGCGCCTTCAGAGCAGGTTTTTTATTTTCTTGGTCAGGCTATACAATACAGGCCTACCCTAATTTAAAACCCCCTGGAAATTGTGCGAAAGTAAATTATCTTAGTCATTTTAAGGGCCAATTTCCCCACTGACACAAAAATTCGTAATAATTTATAAGTCAGTAAATAATGTCTTCTTTTGTGACAAAAGCGACAGAAACTAAGTTTTTTGGCAAAAGAGCCAGCATGTAAGTTATCTGAAAGACAAAATAACACGAATATATCTGTGAGAGTTGAAACTGGCAATCTTGGTAATACAAAAGTTTAAAGACAAGACAAACAATTTGAAATTGAATATTTTTGGTATATTCTGTCAGTGAAAGCCTCGCCAATGCCTTGTTACAATAATAATAATGTATAATTTATAAACATTCATACAAATATCTGTAACATCAGATCTCTACGTCATCCATCAATATTTTTTTATAGGAATGTTTTTTATATATGAAAAAGTCCCATTTACCCAAATCCCTACTGGTATGGTTTCGAGTCGCTATGAAAAGAGAAAACCAATATAAAAAGTAAAAATATGACCTACTTTAAGAATAATTACTTTTATAGAAACCAAGTTCGAGCCTATTTTAAAGCACTTTATTTTGGACACATAAGTGACATCAAATAAAGACCATTTTAACACTTTAATTGGAGCCGGAAATGTCACCATATAAGTCCATTACATCGCTTAAATTAAAGCCAGAAATGGCACCCAATAAAGACCTTTGAACCACTTTAATTCAAGCCAGAAATGGCACCAAATAAAGGGCATGGAATCACTTTAATTCGAGCCAGAAACGGCACCTAATAAAGATCATTAAAGCAATAAGATTGGAGCCAGAAATTGCTCCAATCGCTCTTTAGTGTCAAAATTTATTATGACGATTTGTGCAATTAAATGTTGTGTTACAAAACTTCTGAAAACCTTTAATAACATCGAATAAATCAAGCATAACATAAGCTTGTATAGAGAATCATTCTATTAGTGATTATTCTCATGACTTCTATAAATTTCATTTTATTATTACTTATCTTGATATTTTATTTATACTGAACAACATAAAACAAAGGGTGACTGGCAGAGAATGCCATTAGGCATTAGGTCCGCCTTATGTACTCTTGATTGTGCATTAAAGTTTAAATAAATAAATAAATCTATTTTAGGTTTTAGCTGCGTGAAACGTCCCAATCTTTATTTTAAATTTTATACTTTGTCACTTTCTGCCTTCACCGCGACTGGAACCCACACTGATTGAATTGAACCTAATCTAGCAACAATCTAACAGTCGCATCGTCGACATTACACCTATATACACTACGGTGGTCTAATCCCCATATTATTATGCCCGCTAACGTGACTGCTTATCTGAAAAAGATAATAAATAAATATAAATCTATATGTACTTAATTATATTATAAAGAGAAAAGATTTGATTGTTTGTATTGAATAGGCTCCGAAACTACTGAACCGATTTGAATGATTCTCTCACTGTTGGAAAGCTACACTATCCCAGGTGAACATAGGCTACTTTTGATCCCGGAAATGTGGGGGGAGAGGGGGGATATTTGAAAAATGAAATGAAGCGCGGGTGAAATCGCGGGCGGAGGGCTAGTAAGTTATTAAATATCTCGGGTTCGAGCTCTGTACAGTACAAACATTTGTGTGCATGAAGAAAATGTCTGGGTGTGACAATTTATAATAATTTGTAGGTATATATTTACAAAATGATATATTGTTGACGAGTGACGCCCCTTTCACACGGGCAGTCCAGTTTTTTGCAGGATCCCGTTTTCTGCAGGATCCCGTTTGATGGCGAATGTGTTTATATGGTAGCGTTCACACGAGCATCCCGCATGCGGGATACTGCAAAAACCCGATCCGGCATTCGGTTTTGTCACTAGAAACTGGATCCGTCGTCCAGTAAAAAGCGGGATCCCGTTTAGTCGCACAAATATTTATATAGCAGTGTTCACACGGCTTCCCGCGTGCGGGACACTGTTTTTTGCGGGATAGTGAAGTGGTGGCAGGCCTCGCCCCGTGCCAGTGTTTACACGGCAGTCCAGTTTTGCAGGACCGGCTTTTTACTGGATCCCGCAAAACTGAACTGCCGTGTGAACACACCGTCCAGTTTTGCAGGATACAGTAAAAAGCCGGTCCCGCAAAACTGGATGCCGTGTGAAAGGGGCGTGACGTTAATGAATGGAAGCGGAAAACATACTGCGCCGACTCCAAATAAATTGGGAACAGGACAATAAGATGATGATTTACAAAAACGGATATTTCTTATTATTAAGAGACTTTTTCTTACCTCAGCAGAGCGGCTATGTTGTATTCTTCTTGTTTATTTCTAAGTCGTCAACTTTATCCGATAGATCCTGGAAAGATAATATGTACAAACATTAAACAACGGTTGGTTGGTACTAGGACCTTTTCAAAGTCCAGCAAAATATTTTTTCATCCCACCATCTCGGAAAGAGTATTTTTAATCTTCAATATCTGAGTGGAAAAGCCGTTTTTATTCTCTAGAGGATAAAGTAAATTGAATTTAGAACATCGTGTGTACTAAGTTTATGAATTAAAAAAAAGAAACAAAAAAAACTACCTAAAAAACTGAAAAGCAAAAAATAATTTTAATAAGACATTCATCAAATGCGCTTATTGTCTAAGCCTAGGTATTAATTAAATTGTATTTTACGTGCTAGGTAGGTACCTACTAATCTGTTTGAAGTCGGTGCCAAGCCAAATAGTAGGTACCCAGATTACGTACCTACGTCCGCGGATTAATAAGTAACCCTTTATAATACATAATATTATTATATATCATTTTTTATTACCTTTGGCTTGGCACCGACTTCAAACAGATTAGTAGGTACCTACGTAGCACGTAAAATACAATTTAATTAATACCTAGGCTTAGACAATAAGCGCATTTGATGAATGTCTTATTAAAATTATTTTTTGCTTTTCAGTTTTTTAGGTAGTTTTTTTTGTTTCTTTTTTTTTGAAGTCGGTATATTTTTTTTTTAAAAAGTTTGTTTATTTTTCTATTTTTAGTGTGAATAACACGTAGGTAGTGAGTAAAACTCTTTCATAATAATGATAGCGAAAATACGAGTAGAATTGTATTATTTGATAATAATATTAGGTATTCATTAAGTGTTCAGCACCATGGGTAGGAGGAGAATGCGTTTATGCACCATAACCGCAGGCTGGCTAGACCCGCGGCCGTGTGTGGGACTCGAGACCGAAGCGTCCGCTACCCACTACACTCCCCCGGTTTCTCCTTCACACCCGATTAGGACGAGCCGGTGCTAACCTTATTGGCTAGTGACCAGCCCATCCCCGGGTAATCATCAGCTTAGCTGCAAAAGTACATGAAATACAACTAACGTTCCACATATTCCTACAACACTGAAAGAATTATCCCCTAACTCCTAACCGTTAAGGAGTTGTACTTTCCATCATCACCTTAGCTGCAAAAGTACATGAAATACAACTAACGGTCCACATATTCCTACAATACTGAAAGAATTATCCCCTAACTCCTAACCGTTAAGGAGTTGTACCTTCCATCATCAGCTCATCAACATAAAATGATGTCTATCGGACGCAAAAACTTGAATGGCTTCAGAAAAAACAAGTAACGCGTAGGCGCAGCCTATAAAATTTGAGGTTTTCCCTTGATTTTTCCGAGATCCCATCATCAGATCCTGACATGGTGACAATGGGACCACCTCGGAACTATGCACTTTCAAATAAAAAAAGAATTATTTAAATCGGTCCACAATTGACGGAGAAATCGACGGACATACATAAAAAAAAAAAAAAAAAAAAAAAAAAAAATACATACAGTCGAACATATAACCTCCTCCTTTTTTGAAGTCGGTTAAAAAATCATTAAACCTATCCTACTGCTACATACCTCTATGGTGCCGAATATATCATACAACTTTTTTTTAATTTGTTAAACGTTTTTTTTTTGCATTTAGTCATTTCCTCGCTGAGGTGGAATGAAAAGTTACGTGTTGCACTCGAGTGCAAAGATTTTTTACCTCGTGCTCTTTTGATTCCCTCGCTCAGGATTCTAATTTTGAATCACTCGCTGCGCTCGTGATTCAATTTTAGAATCCTTCGCTTGCTCGGTCATCAAAATTGAACACGCGGTTAAAAAGCAACTTTGCACTCTTGTATAACAAATAACTATTAATACAATATTTTGAAACAAAGACTTTTGATAGTGGTTTCTAACATTTACATGATTACTATATGAAATATACCTATTTAAACGGATAAAATGGCGTTTAATTGAAATTAAATTAAATTTTAAAAAATCTTTATTAAATAATAATCCATTTACACCACGCCACAAGACTGGCACCGGCTCGTCTCACCCAGTCGGGTGTGAAGGGGATACCGGGGGAGTTCAGTGGGTAGTGTTCGCTTTAGTCTCGAGTCACACGGCCGTAGGTCTATCTAGCCTGCGGTTATGGTGCATAAACGCATTTTCCTCCGAAAAAAAAGTAGTGTTTATGGTATTATTAAACACAATTATCACTGAACCGTAAACCGTACTCATTTCATCAAAATCACATCGCCTCAAGGATCCAAAAAATGAAGTCACTACCGTGATAAATCCCGTCCTAGTGCCATCTAGTGGTTGTTTGTCGGACTAACTTGTACTCCAAACAGTTTACTTTCTTTGACATACGAACCTCGTCCAGCCCTGGATCAGCGTGTCCGTTCCGCACAGATTCTCTGAGCGTGTCGTCTTCATCATCTGTGTGGACATCGTAGAACTCCTCGCTGTCCATCTCGTGGTCTGTACCTGACAGACAGACAGAAAGATTTTACCAGGTGGTAGGTTCCTGTACTGGGCCGTCTAGGTGGGTACCACCGCAGTGCCAGATATTTTCCCGTGAAATAGAAGTGTGTCAAGCACTTCTGTGTTTCGGGGAAAGGGCACTGAAGCTAGTGAAATTACTGGGTATATGAGACCTAATAACTGTCGTCTCGGTGTAGCGGGCGCAGGGCGGTGCCAGACAGTAACTGCTTAGTTACTGTTTGGCACTGAACTGTCTAAGGGCAGACGTGGCGCTTACCATCAGTTGTACGATTGATCGTCTTGTCTCGCTCGCTCGCTCCGCTCACCTGCGACGGACTGGTAGTCGGTGAAGTACTCCGAGTCAGAGGCGTAGCTCTGCTCCGCTCCGTCGGTCGCGTCGCCCGCCTGTTTCGAAGCCGCTCGCTCAGCTCGCTCTCGTCTTTGCTTCTCTTTCTGTTTTATCCTCTTCAGTTGTCTGGAATTTGCACTTTGTTAATATTAGCATTGCTGGTATAATTATAATGACACACTTAATACGCAGGACATTTTGTACACAGAGGATGTACAGTTGCCACAAAAAAAGTCAGCTTGTCCCCTTCGGGCGTTGAGGTTTTTACTTTTTTTTTGGTTTATTAATTCAGAATAATTTATTAAGTGTCTTTTAAGTGTATAAATATCGGTGTGTTTCTAAGCAACTTATAGGAAAACACGTATTTATTTTCGCTTTTTGAAAAGTACTAAAGGTAGAATGGAGACAGAACAGTAAAACCATATATTATTTATTGACTAGAAAATTACAGTATTCACCCATGGTCCACCTTCATAGTTCACCCGGGTGTACCAAGGGCAATTATTTCTTCCCTTAGTTCACCCCAAAATAACTGGGTGTACCAGGGGCCTCAAAAGGCGGACTTACTGCTAAAACATTCTTTACAAGTCAAACATCGGAAAAAGCTAAATGCTTAAATGCCTCAAAAGAGCATTACTTACGTCTCTTTCTGTAGTTCCCTAAGCGCCTCCAGTTCTGTTCTCATTGATGACACCTGTTTGTCTAACCTTGCAACTTCCCGCACTGAAAACAACATCAGAACATCAAATTATCCATGACATAACATCGAAGGTACCACAAATGTGTATGTTTAAATGCAAAAATGCAGACACCGGACCAATAAAAATGTTCATCACATAGTGCATAGGTCAGGGCCAAATACCAGTATAACAAATTATATTTGACTGGGCCTTTGTAGATTTTACTAGCTTTTTTATGCAAGATGAGATAGCAAACAGGCAAGCAAACCCACCTAATGGTAAGCCACTGCGGCCTATTTCATTGAGGGACACTTCACCTGGAAGCGTCGCTCAGTGTGCTGCCAGACTGTAGACTCCTCTGATCTTCGAGCCTTTGATTTCAAGTGTACTGGCTCCCACATTAATACTGCCGGAACACAGCCAGAGCTGTTATGGCGGCAGATTTTACCTTTGGGGGTGGTAGCTAGCCAGTCAGATAAAGTACTATAATACGCGTCAACTTAATTGGCTTGTCTGAACTTGTCAGATGGGCGGAGCCGCGCCCTGCGCAAACGACGACCAGCTATTGAACCCACGATCTCCGACGGTTATATTTATTAGGGATACTTTTTTCCAAATCCATTTAAATATTATAAACGCGAAAGTAACTCTACCTGTTACGCTTTCACGATTAGTTAAACAACTGAACTGGTTACGATGGAATTTGTCCAAGAATAGGCTAGACTTCAGGACAGAACATCGCTACTTTCAAGGGTGTCGCCAAGGGGGGGCAGATCAAATGCCACTAGCCGCAAAGCGGTAACGCTTCATGCTCTCGGCGTTCATATTTTTTCTACTAAATAATATTGCCTCATTGCCCCCCCCCCTTAATCATAATTGCCCCCCCTTAATCATAATTGCCCTCCCCCTTAATCATAATAGCCCCCCCCCTTAATCATAATTGCCCCCCCCCCCCCTTAATCATAAGCTGGCAACGCCCTTGGCTACTTTTAAGCCTGAGATATTGCTAAGTTCTTATGGAATAACGGAAATAGAAGTGAATTTACTTTTAATTTTGTCATAACATCAAATTGGTTGTCTATTTAAAAATAAAGCTTTGAAACCTGATTTGAATTGATAAATATATATTGAGTTGTATTCACTCGTTCGTCGCACAATTAACATAATAATAGACACTGTTACATTTAAGGGCCGCCACACATGTTGGCGCACTTGTAAGATACTGTTACCATAGTTACAGTATCGGCAAACTTGTTAAATATCGGTCGACGTAGAGTTGGAAAGTTCGCGTATGTACACTTGCGCGTGACCAATAGCGCACGCGAATCTCCCGAACGCCCCGCGCTATTGGTCAGAGGTATGCTTGTCTAAATAATGCCAAATAGCGCGCAGGCGTATCAAAATTCGTGTTCAGCGCAATCCCCATCCGATATTCAAGAAGTTTGCCGGTATCTGTAACGACTTTTTTGCTCTCCAATTTATTATTTTGCCAGAAAATGTGACTATTCCACATTCGACATTGTGTTAATGCGAGAGTGCTAATAGTTACATTTGCGCCACTCAATCTTTTTTTTGCACTAAGAAACGGGTCGATGTTTTGTTTGAGTGTGCGTGCGGCTACGCATAGATACCTACTATGGAACACATACACAGCCGCGGTGCGTAAAATCGCACACCTAGATAAAGAGTCTAGACAACTCGAAATAATCCAAAATAGAGTTATTGTAAAATTTGGGAATTAGCGTAATGAACTACGTTAACTCCAAAGTCACCTGTATATGTTAACTATGAAGATTTTTACACAGGTGTCTTTGGAGTTAACGTAGTTCATTACGCTGATTCCCAATTCTGCAATAACTCTTGCATTAATGCTCTTGGATTATTTCGAGTTGTGCTACTCCTCATCTAGAAAAATAAAATATTGTATACTAGTTAACTAGTTTGTGGCATCCCTAACATTAACTCTGTTAGGAACAACACAAATGTGCTTGAATGACAATTGAATGATGTTATTTGAATTTAATTAAGTTACTAGTTCACACCTGAATGTAATAACTGAAACTTGCTATTGGATTATTAACTCAATTGCATATGAAATAGAGTTTAAATTGCAACTGCGCACTACTTGGGACATTTTTTGCCATGCAGAATTAAGTGTTAAATATAAAAATATAAATTACCTTCAGCAGTATTTCTGATAAGATATGACCTAACAACCTTCAAGAAAAATGTGTATTCTTCTTACCCCATTACAATATAGTTGGTATTTAAAATAGTACAGGTCTTTAAAAATTAATTATTATTTTGTAGCTGTATGTTATGTTCCTGTATATACCAAACAGCCGCTCAATGTCTGACAGAAGTCAGTACATTAATGTGGATTAGTCGAAGGCTACAAGGGGTTGATACAAGCATTGAGCATGCCCATATTGTCTGTATTAGTAACACCCAGGTGTTTCCGATATTTAAAATGTACTATAAAAAGGGTATAGGTAGGTAATGTCAAACCGTTTTCTGGCATCCCAACAAGCAATACATAATTTGGGGCTAGAAGGCGCTGTGGGAGTAATTTTCAAGAATTTAAATTTATAATTAAGTGAAAATTACTAACCTAACATAGCCCTCCGCTTCTCTGCATATATCTGTTCGTAGATGAAGACTCCAGCTGCTCCCACGAGGCCGACAATCGCAGCGCCCATCAGGGCTCGTGAAGACAAAAAATTAGAACTCATTTTGTATTTGTATAGGTTTAAAACTGATGACGAAATTTACTTTTCATAGGCTCTGCACTTTTTTCACAATTTCTGTAGACTTTGTATACAGTATACACATAAAATAATTCTAAATAGTAAAATATAAACGTAAGATTTACATAAAATAACGATTAAAATGAAAAAATGAGGTTTTTAGTAAAAATTTAATTCACATCCAAATGCTGCGGGCAAATGCAATTTTTTGTGCAAATAAGGCGGCAATCGTGTAATTATTGATCGGAATTATCTAGCCTTAATTTTCCTATTGGAAATGTAGAGAAATTCCGCATAATTTGCGGTATTTGCAGGTGAAATCGAATAAACGTCAATCAAAATATTTATGTCACAAACGTCAAAGGAGATCAGCCCATAGACTAAGCCACTTTATTAATGCAATGGATAGTTTTCCGTCAAAAGTTTTTTAGCTTGCTTGAAAAAATTTACAAAAAAAAACAAGCTCAAGAAAACTTTTTATTTTAGTCAAATAGGCCGTCGGAAATAGACAAAATAAGGGGCTAAATTCGAAAAGCGTGATGTAGTTCTGCATTTTTGGTATGTTGTATGGGTCCGTTAGAGTAATGTGATTTCAAATTTGCAACTTCGAAAAACTTGTGGAAACTGAGAAAATCGAGAAAATCTTCGAAATTTTGGGACTTTTTTATCTATTTGCTCTCCAGGGCCAAAACTATGCATTTTTTGTAAACGATGTTTTCTACACTCATAAACTGTATTAAAGTACCTACAACTGGCGGCCAATCGCAGCTCTATTGACTTCATAGGAGCCAAGCTATGGCACTTCGAAGATGACCAATATTTCTTGAAAATTTTTTTTTTTTTTTTTTTCATTTATTTGGGTCAACAAACAGTTTCACAATCAAATTAAATAAAAAGTGCGGGTATAAACAGACATGTAATTGTGAGACCAACACCGTTAACCACAAATTATTTTGAAATTAGAAGTGTGTATTTACTATTAAAAAAGCAAAGGAAATTGATATCAACATGAGTATAACTTTAGTGCTGGGTGTTGATTTCATGCAACATACCAATAACAGACCTCTTAAAAGTATTAACATTTACCGTAAATATGTCTAGACTATTAAAGTATTTGTTATAAGTATCAGTCAATCGAGTCAATGGCGAGCGTTTACCAGCATTAGTTCTAAAGTTTGGAGTAGCAAACAATTTCGGCATACGACATGCCCGAGCTCGTGGCCTGACTGGCACTTTATAACTTATCTTATTTACTAGCTCAATACAATCGTACTTATTATTGCAAATATCATGCAGCAACTTTACTTGCAATTGTAACCTTCTTGTTTTGAGATGAAATAATTTATATTGATTTAATAATTTTGAATAGGATAATCGACTATGAAAACATTTATAATGCATGCATCGTAAAAAATTCCTTTGCACTCTTTCAAGGCGTTCTGAGTACTTATTATAAAACGGGTCCCATACTGAGACGGCATATTCCAGTTGTGATCGTATTAAAGATTTGTATAAATACATGTATGTAGTTGGACGTCTAAAATCATTACTACAGCGGATAACAAGGCCGTACATTTTGTAACCTTTATTACAGATATTTTCTATATGCGTATCTAGCGTTAGTTTGGTATCTAGTGTAACTCCTAGATCCCTGATATTATGTACTCTATCGAGAGTAGTGCCGCATAAAGTATAGTCAAATAAACTAATTTTCTTTTTCTTTGTGAAACTTATACATTTACACTTATCAATGCTAAGTTTCAACTTATTACGTTCACAGTAGGCGGTCAGTCTATTCAAGTCTTCTTGAAAATGTAAATGGTCACTTGTGTTTTCAATAGTACGGTATATTTTAAGGTCATCGGCGTATAGTAGAAAATTGCAATTTTGGAAACAGTCATTTATGTCATTTATGTATATTATAAAAAACAAAGGACCAATAATAGAGCCTTGGGGAACGCCTGATGTTACTGGGACGACTGTAGACTCGTGACCATTGATTACTACTTTTTGGGTTCTATTCGATATATATGATTTAACCCACCTCCAGAGATTGCCACGGATTCCGTTGAAAGCTATCTTTTCCAACAAGATTCTATGATCGACACGGTCAAATGCTTTCTTGAAGTCAGTATACACAGCATCTGTTTGTTTATTCGAGTCCATGTTGTCAAAAAGTGATGTTGCATAAACCATCAGATTAGTGATGGTGGAGCGTTTTGAGACAAAACCATGTTGATTTGGAAGAATATTCTTGTGAATATGAGGGTACAAGGTGCTGTGTACAAGTCTTTCAAGAAGCTTCGCCAGTGTGGGCAATATTGAGATTGGCCTGTAATTAGTCACATCCTCTTTTGAACCACCTTTATGAACTGGAATAATCCGCGCCATCTTCCACATCCTTGGACAGACACCCTCTCTCAAGCATTTATTAAATAGAATTTGAATCGGTTTATAGATACTTAAAGCTGTTTTTTTAAAGAAAATAGGGGGTAGATTGTCAGTACCTGCTCCTTTTGTGCTATCTAATATTTTAAGTTCTTTAATTATATTGTCATCGGTCAAGGTTATATCGCTAATAACGTTATCAGTATAAGTGTTCCTGTCATAATCACGAATGTCGGTAATTTCAAAAGAGTCTGGTACTTCTGAGGGCTGAAAAACTGACTGAAAGAATCTCGAAAACAAATTGCAAACCATGTCTGGGCTATCTGCTTTGGTATTCTCGAAGATTACGCTATTTGGTATACTACTCTGACCTTTGCGATTGTTAATGTAAGTCCAGAAATATTTTATGTTGTGTTTAATGCTGTCTTCAATTTTGTTTATATAGTTACTATAACATTTCTTTGCCTCTCTCTTGAATCTTTCTCGGTACATAGAAAATACACAGTAATCCGCTTGATTTTTATATTTCTTCCATTTTATCCAAGCTGTATTTTTATTTTTGAAAATATGCTTAAGAGATGAGCTGAACCAAACGGGAAATTTGGTGTTAGAAACAATTTTACACGGAATGTGCTCCCGGACAATATTGTAAATTTGCTCATAAAAAATATCCACACATAATTCTGCATGTTTGTTCTGAAATAGGTCGTCCCAATCAATACCTAAAAGCATTCGATTAATTTCCTCATAATCACCTTTTTGGAAGCAGTATATTTTTTGTGGTTTTTGTTTTAATTGTTTACATAATCCACCAGGTGACGTAAGCATATAAAATGGAGGGTGCTGTATATCTATTGGTCATAAACGTAATATAACTACAATATTATTTCCATGCTATTGGTACTAACGTCACAGGAGCCATGAATGATTTGCTATCAAGTATGTTAGTAATACATAAGTCCAGTAAGCGATTCTTGTGATTTTTAAAAATATTTACTTGTAAACAATCGAACATTGACATAAAATTTAATAAGTATGAGTTTGGCGGTTCTTGATTGTTAACATGTAGGGGATACGTCTGATGGTCGTTAATCTGCCATTCGAGATATGGCAAATTAAAGTCTCCAAATATAAAAAAAATCAATATTCATAGCCTGTATGTAGTCTCTTAAATAATCAAAGTAGGCAAGATATACGTCACAGCCAGTTCGTGGGGGAATATAAACCGCTCCAACTGTGCATTGCTTATTACCTACAGTAAGCTGCACTAATATATGGTCAATTATTACTGGGAGATCGCAATAAGTAGCAGAGTGAGACGGCGAATAAGACACGGAACAAAGCGTGCGCAGGACCGCGATCAATACCCCACCTCCGTCTCGGCGACCAGTAAGAAAAATAGAAAATTAAAAAATAGAAAATTTCAGGTTTTATTTACTTATTTCGCGAAAAATTGGCAAAACCACTAGGCCCACGAAGAAAGGTCACTGAAAATATTTTATAGTACATTTATTTAACTTTTATTAACGCCCAAAACGAAGTCTGTGAGACTAGTAGTTCACTCACAATCTCAAAAAATCGAATAAAAGGAAAAATGGGTTATAGAGGCAAAACACTCAGGTTATTGGAATCCTATAAAGACCGATGGGGGAGGTCATTTGCAACAATATTGACCCCAAAAGTAATATAACCTCTCCGTTAATAGCAAAAATTCTTGTAGATAGTATGTAGTTCTTTCTTTTGTCTTTGTTGTGTGTGGATTTAGATTAATGGCGTTAAGTTCATCAATGTACGATTGAAGTTTACTAAATGGTTAACATTTTTTTAATTTTAAATGGTTTTTACTGGAAAACGTTACATTTGTCTCGATTATTCCATTTCAAATATCAATAACATAAGCTGGGAGTACCTCCACGCGGTGAATCCCAACCAAAGAAAAAACGACGATTGACTAAGAACAGTTCTTAGACGAGTTTTTTCTTTAGTTTTTTCGGTTAATCATAATAGATTTTATGTTTTGCAAATCAAACGAGCGACTTCAAGCGAGCCTAAACGATCGCAAATGACCTCAACCCACTACTATTTATAACATTCCTGTCTAATTTCCAATAACCCAATATAATCTTTTGTTTCTATAACCTATTTTACCTTCTCTTCGTGTTTTTGATATTGTGAGGGAACAGTTGGTCTCACAGACTTCGTTTTGTGCTCTAATAAAAGTTAAATAAATGTACTACAAAATATTTTAAGTGACCTTTCTTCATAGGCCAAGTGGTTTTGCCAATATTTCACGAAATAAGTGGGAGTATCCTGAAAATTTCTTATTTGGACAAATATTGGTCATCTTCAAAGTGCCATAGCTTGGCTCCTAAGGAGTCAATAGCGCTACTATTGGGCTCAAATTGCAAGTAATTTAATACAGTTTATAAGTGTAGAAAACATCATTCGCAATAAAAGCATAGTTTTGGCCCTGGAGAGCAAATAGTGAAAAAAGTCCCAAAATTTGTCGAAGATTTTCTTGATTTTCTCAGTTTCCACAGGTTTTCCTAAGTTGCAAATTGGAATTCACACTACCCTAATAGACCCTTACAATATACAAAAAAATATTTTCAGTGACTTTTCTTCATAGGCCAAGTGGTTTTGCCAATATTTCACGAGATAAGTGGGAGTATCTTGAAAATTTCTTATTTCGACAAATATTAGTTATCTTCAAAGTGCCATAGCTTGGTTCCTATGGAGTCAATAGCGCTGCTTTTAGACTCAAATTGCAAGTGATTTTATACAGTTTATAAGTGTAAAAACATCATTCGCAATAAAAAGCATAGTTTTGGCTCTGGAGAGCAAATAGTGAAAAAATGTCCAAAATTTCGAAGATTTTCTCGATTTTCTCAGTTTGCACAGGTTTCCCGAAGTTGCAAATTGGAATTCACACTACCCTAAAAGACCCTTACAACATACCAAAAATGCAGAACTACATCACGCTTTGCGAATTTAATGTCTTTTTTATCCGACTGCCTATAACCCATTTTTCCTTCTATTCGATTTTTTGAGATTGTGAGTGAACTACTAGTCTCACAGACTTCGTTTTGGGCGTTAATAAAAGTTAAATAAATGTACTATAAAATATTTTCAGTGACCTTTCTTCGTGGGCCTAGTGGTTTTGCCAATTTTTCGCGAAATAAGTAAGAAAAACCTGAAATTTTCTATTTTCGAGAAATATTGGTCATCTTCGAAGTGCCATAGCTTGGCTCCTATAAGGTCAATAAACCTGCGATTGGCCTCCAGTTATAGGTAATTTAATACAGTTTATGAGTGTAAAGAACATCGTTCACAAAAAATGCATAGTTTAGGCCCTGGAGAGCAAATAATAAAAAAAGTCCCAAAATTTCGAAGTTTTTCTCGGTTTTCTCAGTTTCCACAGGTTTTCCGAAGTTGCAAATTGGAATTCACACTACCCTAATAGACCCATACAACATATCAAAAATGCAGAACTACATCACACTTTTCGAATTAAATGTCTATTTCCGACGGCCTAAAAAATTTGTAATAAAATCAATTTCTTTCGGGTCTCTCCTCTCTGGGTCTCTCTATCTCTCGTAAAGTTTAAAAGAGTGATACTGCTGATATCTTTTTTCATTTGTGTGTAACTAGCTTTGACAATAAAACTCCGCTCCGTTCCAGAGAGTCTGTCTGTGCTCCGTTCCGTTGCCCATCTATCTACATTTTGAAATTAAAAAAGCGATCTGTCAAATAAAAATGCCGATTTCTGATGGAAGAGTTTTGCAAAATTAAAATTGCTATTTATTTTATTTTGATTATTGAAACCCGTGTTTAAATATTTAACTGGTAATAAAAGTATTTAACACTATTTTCAGAATTGTGAGTTTTTTCTTTCCTGCTCGGAGTCTATAAAATATTTTTATTGTTTTTAAATGCTTACAGAATAAAAATGAGTAGCGACCAAGGAGACCAGACTTTAAAAGACAATGAGGATATTCTGACAAACTCACCAGATACAGGAGAAAAAGGAAATTTATCTCAAATAGAGTCCAGTGACCTTGTCGACCATTCCGTAAGCCCTACACCTAAATATGATCAAATAGAACCTTTGAAAGAGGGTCTTGATGTAATTTCTGCTAAATCCAACACGGATTCTGGCTTCAAAGACCCTGGAGCTGGTCCTACTGATAAAACTGACTTCGATACGAGTAGTGATGATGAAGATCTTCATTTAAAATGGGAAGATGATGAAACAGAGGAACAAGCCGAACCTGTACCTAAAGAAGTGGATAAAAATGTCTCTAAAGCTTTGGATGAGGATGAGGGTGTGACCGATGAAGCTCTTGATGAAAATTTATTACTAGAAAGTCCAGAAGAGGCTGACAAAATGGATGTATCAGTAAATCCTGAAGGGAAACCTGAAGATCTTCAAGAACCAGAGACAAATGTAGTTGATATAGACAAACTATTGAAGAGTGATGATGATGATATAACAGATGAAAGTAAAACTACAAAATCTGAACCTGAATTGAATACTAACATCCTTGAAATGACACCAGATAGTTCAGACAAAACTACTGTTAAAGAGACAAATGTTAAATCTAATGAAAATGAGGACAGTATTGATAAAGGAACACTAAATACTGCACCTGTTGAAGAAATTAAAGAAAACATTGCAGGAAAAGAAACAACTGATATGCCAATCACTGATACTAACAATAAAGACGAAAGTGCCATTGAAGAAACAAATGTTAAATCCATTGAAAAAGAGGACAGTATTGATCAAGAAATACGAAATACTGCACCTGTTGAAGAAATTAAAGAAATCATTGCAGGAAATGTGTCAGGAAAAGAAACAACTGATATGCCAATCACAGATACTCACAATAAAGACGAAAGTGTCACAAATGATAGCATAATAGCTACTAGCTCTCCCAATGAATCTTTTAGTAACACTACAATAGATGCCATATCAGATCACAGGCTGAACAAACCTGATGCAATGCTAGAAATACCTACACAAGAAGTTATTGACATTTTAGATGATACTGATATTTCTATAGCTGATGCTGATAACACAGAAATGGAAAATTCTCTCAAATCTCAACAAACTGAAGATGCAAAGGTTGACACAATTGATGTTACTGATAAAACAATTGAAACTGTTCAATTACAATCTAAAGAAGAACAGACAATTGAATTAGACAGTGCTGTATTTGAAGTTGACTTGAAAGAACAAGTAACCGTGCAGACGTCAACAGTATCAGAAGACGATTGGTCAGAAATAGAAAGGAAATTAAAAGGATTTGAAACTTCTCTCGTAGAAGATTCTGGAAGCAAAGTCGAAGTTAAAACTTCAGCAGAAGATTCTGAAAGTAAAATTGACAGCACAAAAGCTGAAAGCAATAAGTCACCTAATGCTGAAATCCTAGAATCTAAAGAACTTGAGAAAAGTCGTGAAGATAACTCTAAAACAGATACAAATCAACAACCAAATGAGTCGAGTGAAGTGAGAGAGTTGGGTGAAGTACCCAAACCTGCTAGTCCTATTCACAAACCTAAATTAAAATTACGAGACATAGGTTCTTTACTAGCTAAGCCTATAACTACATCAGCTGAAATTATAAATATTGATGAATCATCGTTAACTGAATTTCCAGAGACTTTGTATAAATCAATAGATTTAATTAGTGAAGATAGTAATGACAAAACAATATCTGATAAATTAGACTCTATATCACTAATAAAGGCACAGTCCTCCGAGGAAATGTTGATTGAATCTATGACAGATGTCAACATACTGCCAGATATTGATAGCCATCCAACAGAAGATTTAAATATGGATGTTGATGAGGAACCATCCAACTCTGAGGTGGATGTTGAAAAAACAGCTAGTCTATTTGACACAGTTATTAAAATAGATGATTCCACAAAATCTATATCAAAAATGGATGTTGACGCTGAAAATATTGAACCGACAATTCAGTCTTCATCTCAACAACTTGAAAATCTAACAATTTCAAAAGATAATGAAGTACCAACAAATGTAACAAGTGATCCTCTAACACTTGAAGGCACAACAACAATAATTGAAGTCCAACCATCTACTTTAATCAAGGTTATATCAAAGTCATCTACTTCAGAAGCAGATGAAGTACAACCATCAACTTCTGGCCTTCAAACTGAAGCACAGCCATCAACTTCAGGTCTTCAAACTGAAGTACAGCCATCAACTTCAGTGGAAGTTAGTCAGTTAGTTTCGGATTCGTCTGATGATGTACCTGAAGTGACGGATAGTCTTGGGCTCTTAGCTGAGTCGTCGAGGGTGATGGAAGATGATGAGGAACAAGAGGATGATGACGATGATGATGATGATTTCTATCCAGAGGATGGTAAGTTTGGTGAATTTTTATTGATCAGTACATTGTGCCTTAATGCCTCTGACAAACTGCCTCCGTGGTCTGTACCACAATCACTGTTGATTAGAACGTTGGGCTGGTCGTGGGTTCTAATCCCACAGGGGCATCACTTTGTGTGATTGTTTCCAGTTTGGTTAGGACATTGCAGGCTTGAATCACTTGAATGTCTGAAAAGAATGATGATTACGTGCTTCGACAGGCACATTAAGCCGTTGGTGCCGACTATGTTTCAAGTATGTCTGGTTTATAGACATGAGACAGATATATCAAAACGTATCTTATATCGGCTAACAGTTCGATATCATATCATATCGATATAGGATTTTACGTAACCGATATTTCAAAAACTAAAAACTTTAATATCAAAACCAAAACTCAAAACTGTATATCGAAAAACTGTAACAAAACAACAAAACTCATATCGCCGAAACTATTCATAACCGTACTATCGATATCTTTGGTCAGTTGATATTCGCCTTTTCTCTTTGTGATTCGGAATACTTACATTGGAGTAAAAGAGATGAGGCGGTTATTCAGATATTACGGCGTAATGGGTAGGCGATTTCCGCTCTTATTTGCTAGCAATAAGAGTCAATTTATCTTGTATCGATTATGTTTAAAGTATATTTCGCGGCATTTTTATATTCGCAAGGGATACACATAGCAAAAGGGAATCAAGCTCGAGCGAGCGTAATAAGGATTAATTTGGTTTAAGTGCTTTTTATAGTGTTATGATAAGTGAGTGAAGAATGTTTACAAATTTACAATAACAATATTGTTTATTTTTAACCGACTTCAAAAAAGGAGGAGTTTTTATTTTTATTTTATGTTATGTCCGTCGATTTCTCCGTCAATTGTGGACCGATCTAAATAATTCTTTTTTTATTTGAAAGTGCATAGTTCCGGGGCGGTCCCATTGTCACCATGTCAGGATCTGATGATGGGATCCCGGGAAAATCAAGGGCAAACCTCAACCTTTATAGCCGCACACTACGCGTTTCCTCTGAAGCCATTCAAGTTATTGCGTCCGATAGACATAATTTTATGTTGATGAGCTGATGATGGAAGGTACAACTCCTTAACGGTTAGGAGTTAGAGGATAATTCTTTCAGTGTTGTAGGAATATGTGGACCGTTAGTTGTATTTCATGTACTTTTGCAGCTAAGCTGATGATGGAAGGTACAACTCCTTAATGATTAGGAGTTAGGGGATAATTCTTTCAGTGTTGTGGGAATATGTGGACCGTTAGTTGTATTTCATGTACTTTTGCAGCTAAGCTGATGATGGAAGGTACAACTCCTTAACGGTTAGGAGTTAATTCTTTCAGTGTTGTAGGAATATGTGGACCGTTTGTTGTATTTAATGTACTTTTGCATTTTTTTTTTGTTTTTTTTTTTTTTTTTTTTTTTTTTTTTTTTTTTTTTTTTTTTTTTTGGGTGGAGAATCGATATGTGATATCTGATATCATATCCGATAATGATGCTCCATATCGGTTACATATCGGCTAATGTAAAATATCGGTAACGCCCATGTCTACTGGTTTACCTTGTAAGGGTTACAGAGGTCAGATAGCAATCGCTCCATTGTAATAACCAGGCTTGTCAAATCTAGGATCATAGTCGAAGCAGACCCTGAGCTCCATCCTGGATGCAATCGGGAATGCACTGGGATGATGATGATTGAGCCTTGATGGTTAACCATTAAAAAAAACACAAAAAAAAACTTTAGAATGTGGCCCTGTACCTTTACCAATAAGGTAAAGGTACTATCGAGGTCACCCGCGTGTGATCACCCTTAAGGCTAAAATCCTGTGCAGTATTTTCACGTTAACAAGCGCCGCTCCTAAGAAGTCACGATGCGCGTGCACGGTATATTTTTCCAAAAGTAATCACGCGCGAGAGACCTCGATCGTACAGGGCCATGTTCTAAAGTTTTTTTTTATGCAAGTGAGGTAAGTGACACACTTGATGATAAGTGCTCACTGCCACCCATGGACACCTGTAATGAGGTTAAAGATGCGTTGTTTGCCTTTGAAAGAATATAGAAGGAGAAGGTGATAGGCTATGGGGAATGGGGATGAGAAGTAGGGGGCATTCTCACTTATCAAATAAAGCACAATAGCAAACCTACTACTCAAGCAACAATCTTCTGAAAGAGTGTGACTTGTTGACGAGCCATTTGGTGTAGTGGTCGAGAAGTTGGCTATTACACCAAAGGTCGCGGGTTCGATCCCCGCACGGTACAAACATTTGTGTGCATGAACATGTCTGTTTGTATCGGTCTGGGTGTTTCTATGTATAATATGTATGTATTTACAAAAAAAAAAGTATAAAGTAATGTTTATCCGTTGTCTAGGAACCATAGCACAAGCTAATGCTTAGTTTGGGGCTAGATGGCGCTGTGTGAATAATGTCCAGGGATATATTTATTATTTATTTATTTAGTTATTTGACCAACCAACATCTGTTTAGTTTACACTATAACATGAATAACATACATCTACCATAATTATTACAATTTCCAAATGCAACAGAGAATTACAGGTTAGCTCCACAAGCATTATAATCTAACTTTACATTATAAAATTAAGTAAAAGCAATTTGCTTTGAAATAAATACAGAAGTGAGAAGATTTCAATTTAATTATATTTGTTAAACTAGGAATTGATCAAAATCCTTTTTTAACTGATGCCTACGTCATAACATCTACCTGCATGCCAAAATTCAGCCCCATCCGTCCAGTGGTTTGGGCAGTGCGTTGATATCTATCTAAGTCAGTCAGTCACCTTTGAGTTTTATATTTGTTAAATAAATTCATCAATTAATCTTCTAGAAAGCAGCAATCAAATGACAGCGGAACATTCAGAAGATTCAAATGCACAGCAATCAGAAACGGACATGAAAGAGCAGGAAGGGAAAGAGACAGACACAGAATCACCACTAGTTGAAAAGGAACAATTCAGTTTTGATGTAGGTGAAACGACAGTGACAGAAAAGGATGGAACATTGAAAGAAAAGGATGGAGAGATCGATGAAGACGAAGTTGTTTGTGAAGATGTAAGTCTAAGATTGTTTATTGTACTTTTTTCATTATCACCATCGTCAGCCAGTTGCAGTCCACGGCTGGACATAGGCCCTCCCAATGCTTTTTTAAATATAACTTCAGTTGGCAGACAGGCACTCAGCCTACCTGATGGTAAGAAGCGGTCGCTGCGGCCTATTCCATTGAGGGACACTTCATCAGGAAGCGTCGCTTAATGTGCTGCCAGACTGTAGGCTCATCTGATCTTCGAGCCTTTGATTTGAAGTGTACTAATGCTTGTGTACTAATGCTTGCCACTTAGTTCGATCCTTAGCTACTCGCACCCAGCTCCTGCCAGCCATCCTGCTCAAATCGTCACTCCATCAGGCCTGAAGGCATCTTACACTTTACTGTTCTCTCTAATGTTTATAGCTGTGACGTATGAGGATAACGAATCATGTCAACGAATCTTCCTCCGAGCTAGGTGTCTGTGCTCAGGGACCGCGGCCCATCGTACCGTCTTGGTGTGTTGTATATATGCTAGCCAAGAGAATAACTCTGCTAGTGCGACGCAGGATCGAATATCTGATTGGCTGTCTAAGCGACGAGTGTCGAGTCTCGAAACCAATGTTTCCACGTGCACTTTTCGCTGACTTGCAATCTTGCGTTGTTGTCATCCAATGACGTTCAATATACAACTAGACTCCCATTCACGCTCAAATACTGTCCGAAGCAAAAGTCTGCCCACGCAACTATTGGGCAGAGTTTCCGTTTAGTTGTATACAATTGACATTAAACACTAACTGCCACGAGATAAGGTGTTAATTTGAACGAATGTGTTAATGTCATCTGTGTCAACGCCGCTCGGACGTTTTTTGATGATTTTTTCTTAGAGATTGGGTGTCTAGTTGTATATTGAACGTCATTGTTGTCATCAGTCTATCGTATGTAGCGCATTCCGATAGCCATAGCAAGTTTAGGATAATGTTTCTCTGTTTAACAGGATGTGGTGACAGACACTATAGAAGATGAGACAGCAACTAACCAAGCTGTAGTTGCTGAAAGTACCAAAGGCACAAAACCTGATGATGAGGTGAGTCTCCATAATGTTAGTTCTATACATTATGATAAGATTGCCTCTAGTGCAGTGACTAAAGTGGCCGTTAAGTGATTACCGATTTGACAACTGTTAAACCTATAGAAAATATCCTCCAAAATTTAGCTTTATCCCAACAGGTTTACCAGGTGGTAGGTTCCTTTACTGGGCCGTCTAGGTGGGTACCACCGCAGTGCCAGATATTTTCCCGTGAAATAGAAGTGTGTCAAGCACTTCTGTGTTTCAGGGAAAGGGCACTGAAGCTAGTGAAATTACTGGGTATATGAGACCTAATAACTGTCGTCTCGGTGTAGCGGGCGCAGGGCGGTGCCGGACAGTAACTGCTTAATTACTGTTTGGCACTGAACTGTCTAAGGGCAGACGTGGCGCTTACCATCAGGTGTACGATCTGCTTGTCTTGTTACACATTGCAATTAAAAAAAACAAAGAACTTAACATCGAAACTGTATTCTTTCAGTGGCCTTATTTAGGTCGCACTTTAAAGCGACGGCCGCGTTATGGCTCCCGTAGTTGAAGGGCGGATACAAAAAAAAATATTGTTGAAAATGCTCAGTCACTCCACCTCAGAAAATATGTTAAGCTATTGGTCCTGCTTTTAGTGTGGCCTTCAAAATTACAATGAATTGATTGATGTCCTCCCAGCTTTCGGCTACGGCGGCTCTTTGATGATCTTTTACGATCAGCCAACTACGCAGGACCTATATTATTATAGTGCTGCAGTGAGTGCGCAAGCACAGGTGCACTTCCTATCCCCTCACTCTCATAACACGGTGGGACAGCAGTCTGACACGACCGAAGAGAGATCAGGCGCAGGACCAACGGCTTAACGCGCCTTCCGAAGCACGGAAGCAACATTCTTTTCAGACATTCAGGTGATTAAAGCTTGCAATGTCCTAACCATACTGGAAACATTCACACAGAGTGATGCTACCCGCGGGATTCGAACCCACGACCTCCGGGTTTTAGAGCCCAACGCTCTAACCACTGTACCACGGAGGCAATGAATTACCAATAGTGAATAACCATATTTAAAATAATGTACTTTATTTGCAGGTGAAATCAGACCAGTCGAAACAAGAAATAGAAACTGTAAAGCTATCTGATACTTCAGACACGGAACAAGATGTACCGGCTGTCAAAACTGTACCCAGAACAGGTAAGACATAATTACGTTAGAGTGTGGTTGGTTCTAAGAATGTTTATAGTCGAGTCATTTTAATAGGCCACATTTGACAGTTCATTTATGCAAAGAAAAGTGCTACTTATGTACATCAGGAGTAGAGTCTAATTTTCTAAATAAATAATTGTATTAATATGAACTGATGTTGTGTTCTTGAGTTTTATTCCTTTAGCGTAAGGTATACTTTTCTTTGCATAAATGAACTGTCAAATGTGGCCTATTAAAATGACTCGACTTAAAGAATGAAATGATTGCTGCCACATACGTCATACTTGTGGTGCAGGTACCATCTTTAGAGATTAGTTGACTGAAACCCAATCTATTCTTTAAATATATTTATTTCAATCTTTACACAAAAACTGTATGACTGACTAGCGGCACGTTATGACGACCGGTTTCTTTGTATGCTGAATAGGTGTTATTTTATCACTGTGTGAGAATTGGCGCGTGCGGTTCTAGTACTAAAGTAGGGACGTTATCATACTAATTTTTTTTTTGTTCTGTGCCTATAGATTTTGAGACTATTGATTACATTAGTCCGTTTTGACATTATTAAATAATATTAATGTCAAAACGGCCATCATAGCGTGCCGCTAGTCCAGTAATTAAATAGATATGGTAGTAGTACCAATGTTGTATGTTTTTGGCGATTGTAATGAGTAACTATGGAGTTTCTTGTCGGTTATTCTCGATAGATAACAACATTCCTAAGCCCGTTGTAGATTTATAGCTCGACTAATAAAACGCCACAAATAAAAAAAATAAAACACTATAAATATACGGTCGAGATTCCATTCATCCGAACGGAGCGATTTGCGTCAACCTTCATCATGAGAACTGCAAAGCTGTGGAACTCATTGCCCGATTCTGTGTTTCCTATTGAGTACAATATGACGGTCTTCAAGTCGCGAGTTAATAGGTACCTTCTAGACAAGCATGTAACAGCTTAGGCCGCATCAACGCTTTCCATCAGGTGTGATCGTGGTCACATGCAAGCCTATAAATACATAAAAAAAAATAACCTCGCCTAATGCGGAAAAATATTGGAACTAATTTCTTCAAGTGGCAACAATCAAATAAAAAAAACAATAAAATGTCATTTATAATTATTCTGTCAATTGTCAACCGTGCCTTGTTACTTTTGGATATTGTGAGTTATTAGTGAGTTTAACCATAGCAACCAAGTGTTGCTATAACCATAGCTAATGTGGCGCCTCCAGAGCAGGTTTTTTATTTTCTTGGTCAGGCTATACTCTGTATTATTGACGGTTCATGCAGGTTTGAAGGTTACATGAATATTTGTTTTATTTCCTACGTTTTTTGGTGATCGTAAAGAGAGATTATTACAGGCTTTTGGAACCTACTCGCTTTTAGGTGTTAAAGTATCAGCCTATTAATGTCCCACTGCAGGGCAAAGGCCTCAATCCTTGAAATCAAGTTATCGCTACAATGACGGGTACTGGCTTAATCACCACGCTTGCCAAATGCGGGTTGGCGATCACAAACCCGAGCTGTGTCCGAAAAACGGACAAATAAGCTCGACCCGGGAATTGAACCACTAGACCATCGAGGCGTTTTAGGTGTTAGGTAGACATTAAGGTGTACTGGCATCAATATTGATAAAGTTTAATTCTTTCAGATACTTCTAAAACTGATAAAAGCGAAGCAGTCAAATCTTCGCCGGCCAAGAAACTAGAATATTCAAAACCGGGAAAAGTACTTAACTATGTTGACCTGGAAGAGAGTTCCGAAGATGGTGAGGGTAAAATTTAATAAATAAATATTTATTTATTTTAACTTTAATGCACAATCAAGAGTACATAAGGCGGACCTAATGCCAAATGGCATTCTCTGCCAGTCAAGTGTCAACCTTTGGGCCAAGCAGAAAAAAATTTTTGGGTAGTGCTAACTTAAAATATATAAATAAATATTGAACAACATCACATACATTGATCTGACCCCAAAGTAAGTAGCGTAAGCACTTGTGCTATGCGTGTCAGACACAACGAAGGTACCACAATTATATACTTAAATACAAATAAACATCCAGACTCAGAACAAACACAAATGTTCATCACATAAGTGTTTGTCCTGGGTGGGATTCGAACCCACGACCCCTGGCGCATAGGGCAGGGTCACTACCAAATGCGCCATCGGGCCAGTCCAAATTATATAAATACAAGTTTTTTATGCTAGACCAGTTGGCAGGCACGCAGCCCATCTGATAGTAAGCGCCCACTGCGGCCTATTCCATTGAGGGAGACTTCACCAGGAAGCATTGCTCAATGTGCTGCCAGACTGTAGGCTCATCTGATCTTCGAGCCTTTGATTTCAAGTGTACTGGCTCCCACATTAATATTGCCGGAACACAGCCAGAGCCGTTATGATCGCGAATAAGTCTCCGTGCCTACCTCCTAGTTACTACACCAAGTGGTTAATATAATACACTATACAAGGAATAACTTAAAACTAACTTGTTTGATCTCGTTCAAATTTAATATAAAGGTTTTTCAGAATAAAACATCTGCTAGATGGCGCTACGTAGCCATAAGGTCCAACTAAAACGTGATTGGTTTATTTTGACGGAAAACGTCAAACCGCCATCATGAATGCCAAAATGAACCAATCACATTTTAGTTAGATCTTTAGCTACGCAGCGCCATCTAGCGGATAGTTCATTCCGAAACACTCTACACTCTCATTATAACCTCCTCCTTCTTTAAAGTATGTTAAAAATAAGAAATGGATTTTTTAAATAAATCTCTACAGAAATACAAGAGGTGAAAAAGGATGGTCCCACACCAGAGGCTGTTAAAAGTACCACCATCACAGTGGAGGAAGGCAACGTGGTAATACCATCAGAGGTGGAAGTCAAGGCTTCTGGACCTGAAGAGAAGCAGGTGAGTAATTACATAATAATTAATTATGCATAATTAAGTCATCATCAGCCTATTACAGTCCACTGCTGGGCATAGGCTGCCAACACTATGTCTTTTCCAATAGGCTTGTTTCCACTAAGAATGAATAGGATGGCTTAGAATTTCTAATGATTAATCATGATATGTAGTAAACAAAAAAACAACTTTTTTACTAAAATAATATAAGATTACAAATATTTTTGGAAATTAAAATCGGCAAAATTACTTATTTAATCACGTGACATTAAACAACAATCAGAGAAGCGTGACGTCACGCCGCGCAAAACACCGGTTGCATTGCAGCTGTATAATGATCTCGTCGACTGACATCAACAAACTCGATTGTTTCGCGAGGAGTGACGTCATTCAAGACGCCATGACAGTCTTAGCCTTTCCAAAGTTAATTTTAAGTTTATTTCTAAAAAAGCAAAATACTTATGAAAAAGGCCTATTTTTCTAAAAATAATATATATTTGGGGTAAAATAGATACTAAACTATAGTTTTAAACGAATTTCCAAATTTTGTCAACTAGCCTATTGAGCTCTGGAGACCTTTCTTATACAGTAACATAGCACAACAGTTACTTGGCGCTACTGCACTGTGCTCTGCTGTAAGGAAGATGAACCTACTTCTCCAAATAAACTCACCGGCAATAAAACTTGGCCACTGGGCGTTTTTCATACAAACATGGTCACTTTAGCGTCTCATAGATAGAAAACTATTTGCAGCTGTGCAATGATTATTTCGTCAATGGAGAGGCCAAACGCCCAATTGTCGAATCACAGTTTCAAAAATTGCCAAAAACCGCTCAATTTTCTCAAAAAGGAAAAACAATAAACCGAACTCAACGCTCCATACTACGATGTACAATTTATTTATGTTTTAGAGTGATTCCACTGCACAGAAAGAAGTTACGGTTGAAACCCCCAGTACTACAGAAACTCCTCAAGATGAGAATAAGGTAAGGAAAATAATTCTTTGTATAATTTCACATCCGCCTCAATTTGTTCTATATTAGCTGTGACGTATGATGATTACGTATCATGACGTCAACGAAAAGAGAAGATCTTCCTCCGAGCTAGGTGTCTGTGCTCGGGGACCGCGGCCCAATGTACCGCCTTGGTGTGTTGTATATATGCTAGCCGAGAGAATAACTCTGCTAGCGCGACGCAGGATCAAATATCTGATTGGCTGTCTCAGTGACGTGCGAGTGACGAGTCTCGAAGCCAATGTTTACACGTGCACTTTTCGCTGACTTGCAATCTTGCGTTGTTGTCGTCAGTCTGCCGTATGTAGCGCATTCCGATAGCCGCTACATTAGCCATCTGCCCGCGTGGCGGTAACGCAATCTTGATTGTCAAAATGCATAATATCATCGTCGCGGGTGTAATCCTCTATTAAAATACGTGTTTATTATTCTAGGCTTCAGAAGACACTTCTAAAGCTAAGCATAAATTCAGTCTGGAAGTGTTTAGTCTGGATTCAGATGAAGAGGATACTGGTAAGTCATCTTTTGTTAATCATTACTTCACCTGGCAGCGTCCCTCAATGTGCTGCCAAACTGTAGGCTCATCTGATCTTCAAGCCTTGGATTTCAAGTGTTCTGGCTCCCACATTAATATTCGAGAATCGCCTTTTGTATGATCGGTAGGCATTTAAGTTCCCTGCAGTGTCCCTGGTAGCCCTGCAGTGTCCCAGTTAGTAGGCTGATGCAAGACCCAGGGGCGCTGCCGGCGGCGATGCAGGAGCGCGGGGGGCTTAGTGGGTATTCTTGTGAGTCCCACGCACGGCTCGTCTTCCCCAGGCGAATTATGGTGCGTAAACGCAGTCCCCTCCACAAAAAATGGCCTTTTAAAGTCAACTGTCTAGTTACCACCTACAGGTGAAATCTGCCGCCATTACAGCTCTGGCTGTGTTCCGGCAGTATTAATGTGGGAGCCAGTACACTTGAAATGAAAGTTCCTCTGATCTTCGAGCCTACAGTCTGGCAGCACATTGGGCGATGCTACCTGTAGGGTTGCCAACTTTTTCACAATTATTAAAGTATGTATATTTAAGTCTGAGAAGAAAAATAAACAGTATTTTACAAAAATGTGTATCATTTTTTGAAATTTTTAAAGATATATTTTTTTGTTCTTCTCGTACCACTTTAGTCATTTTTTAAAGCTTCATATGCCTCACCACAATCAAAATTGTAATCTCAATCAAATCAAAACTGTGATACTGAAAACAGTATTTTGTGTAACTTATTTTTGTTTAACGGTAAAAAGTATAATGTATTGAAAAACAGTATAATACTGTTTTTAACAGTATGGTTGGCAACCCTAGCTGCCTGATTAAGTGTCCTTAAATGGACCAGGCCACAATGGCTACTTACGCCCGGTTCACACATGCTCCGTTTTACTGTTCCGTTTTATCGTGTACGTTTTTTTTTCGTCAATGGCGTATGTAGTTGTATGAGCGACTTCACACATGGCACAGTATTCTGTATACAGTAATACATACGAACAGTAAAACGGAGCATGTGTGAACCGGGCGTTACTGATTGTAGCTTCACAGTCAAATTCTAGATAGTCTCTAAAGCCTCATTTGTGCAGGTAGTAGTTATTACAATTTCTTCTGACCAGTTTCAACTTGTGTCATAATAATTCGACCTTACATCTTTAACTTAAAGTCCATTTTCCAGAACCACAACCGCCAAAAGAACTTACAGGGGTAGAAATAGACAAAGCGAGAGAGAACAACAAATGTATCAACCTGTCCTGTACCTCGACCACTACGGTGTACTATACCGCCGATCCGTCTACCGTCTCTTACTACGACGCTGAGAGAAAGAGAAAGGCTATGGTGTGCGAGGAGTGCGCTGAAGTTGTCGCTAGGAGGGCGAAGGTGAGTAACATAACGTATTCTAGTGATCCATCTAAATGATTAATGTGTATGTATAGCCTGACCAAGAAAATAAAAAACCTCCTCTGGAGGCGCCACATTATCTATGGTTATAGCAACACTTGGTTGCTATGGTTATACTCACAAATAACTCACAACATCCAATAGTGACAAGGCACGGTTGACAATTGACATCACTTGACAGACAGCGATAATGAATGACATCTTATTGTTTTTTATTTTAATGTTGCTACTTGAAGAAATGAGTTCCAAAATTTTACGCAAAATGGCGAGGTTTTTTATTTTCCTGGTCAGGTTAATATATAAATTTTTTTTTAGTTGTTTTGTTATGTTTTATATTATTATTTTTTATAAATAAATATCTCTAGACATTATTCACACAGCGCCATCTAGCCCCAAACTAAGCATTGGCTTGTGCTATGGGTGCTAGACAATGGATAAACATTACTTATATACTTTTTTTTTTGTAAATACAGACATATTATACATAGAAACACCCAGACCGATACAAACAGACATGTTCATGCACACAAATGTTTGTACCGTGCGGGGATCGAACCCGCGACCTCTGGTGTAATAGCCGACTTCTCTACCATTACACCAAATGGCTCGTCATATATTCCGATGTCCAAGATTTATCTAAAAGTACTATTCTAATTCTCAGAGCCTAGTGGACGGCATAAGAGAGCTGACGCCCCTCCTGTCCCTGGAACCGGCGCGCGCGGCGTCAGAACTGGTGGAGATCTCCGACTCCGACTCCGACGCCGGCGCAGACGACTCGAGACCCGCCCTAGACGCGATAGGACACAGCGGCGCACAGTGAGTAGTAGCATTATAGCTTTGTTTAGGGTAGAGGGAGACAGATGAGCAAGTGGGACTACTACCCATGGACACATGGAGCTGGTGGAGATCTCCGACTCCGACTCCGACGCCGACGCAGACGACTCGAGACCCGCCCTAGACGCGATAGGACACAGCGGCGCACAGTGAGTAGTAGCATTATAGCTTTGTTTAGGATAGAGGGAGACAGATGAGCAAGTGGGACTACTACCCATGGACACATGGAGCTGGTGGAGATCTCCGACTCCGACTCCGACGCCGACGCAGACGACGACAGACCCGCCACACACGCTATAGGACACAGCGGCGCACAGTGAGTAGTAGCATTATAGCTTTGTTTAGAGGGAGACAGATGAGCAAGTGGGACTACTACCCATGGACACATGGAGCTGGTGGAGATCTCCGACTCCGACTCCGACGCTGACGCAGACGACTCGAGACCCGCCCTAGACGCGATAGGACACAGCGGCGCACAGTGAGTAGTAGCATTATAGCTTTGTTTAGGATAGAGGGAGACAGATGAGCAAGTGGGACTACTACCCATGGACACATGGAGCTGGTGGAGATCTCCGACTCCGACTCCGACGCCGACGCAGACGACGACAGACCCGCCACTCACGCTATAGGACACACAAATAGAGTTGTATTACTATTACTATGCCTTTTATTACAGGAAACACCTCGGTCCTGGACTCAATTCCCGCGTCAAGAAAATGCCAATTGATTTAGACCACTGATCTCCATAGACAACTGGATAGGCGATTGGTACCAAATATTTGATCCGATTTGAAAATCGCCATATTGGCGCTGAGAGCAGAGTTAGTGTACTTGGAACTAATAATAGTGCTGATTTTCGCAGATAAACTTCGATAGTGCTTTCATTGTCAATGTCAATGACTGTCTATTTAAAATCATTTTAGTTCCCAGTACACTATTGGGGGCGCTTCAAATCGACAGAAAAAATAGCTGTCATTTCAATGTCTATAGCCACTCCAGCGTAATACGCCGTATTATAATGGACCTCAGTGATTTAGACACAGCTTGGGTGTGTACTTTGGCAAGCATGGTGATTAAGCCAGTACCAATCAAAAAGAGGACTGGTCAATAGCCACAAGGCTGGCACCGACTCATCCCAATCGGGTGTGAAGGGGAAACCGGGGGAGTTTAGTGGGTAGTGGATCGTTTAGTCCCGAGCCCTACACATAGCCGCAGGTCTTATGTCCTCAAAATTGTTAAATTTAGTACTATGAATATTCCATAAAACATTCTTTTTTATGGCAGATTCATAGAGAAAGAGTTGGCGAAGACGCTGAATGAGACGTGGGTGAAATACAACCTGGACTCTCGTCTGACTGAAGCTCAGGAGGAACTCCAAAAGGAGATGAAGAAGTTGGAAGGTGAGTGGCATAAGAATATATAGACCGACAAACATATCTGTTCTGGTGGCCAAAATTGGAACTACGTGAAATGCAATGCAAAAACGATATTTAATGACAGTTCTAAATCGACAGTAGCGACGCCGCCACTGGAACAGATAAGTTGGTCGGTCTGTATTGTTTTATGAAATCAATCGAGCATTTGGACGAATATATAGCCCAACCATTAAAATTAAAAACCATATTACTACCATACTGCGGAAATAAATTGGAACTAATTTCTTCAAGTGGCAACAATCAAATAAAAAAACAATAAGATGTCATTCATATTGCTGTCTGTCAAAGTGCGATGTCAATTGTCAACCGTGCCTTGTTACTATTGGATATTGTGAGTTATTTGTGAGTATAACCATAGCAACCAAGTGTTGCTATAACCATAGCTAATGTGGCGCCTTCAGAGCAGGTTTTTTATTTTCTTGGTCAGGCTATACATGGAAGGAACCAACATACAATTTAGCTCAAAGTGGCTTTCTTAAATTCAAAAGGTTTGTTTTTGCATAAGGTACAGTCAGTTCCAATAATATGTAGTCGCCCAAAGTAGTCAAAATGTCCTTGCATTGAAATATTTTTTTTATCTCTTACATTTTAAAAACCAAGATTTTGAGTGCCTTTGAATCTTTGATAGTGACAGTCAGTATAGCTTAATATTTCTTTGAATGCCAAGATATGTTGCCTACTTTGGGCGATTATAATTGAATATTGTTCTAAACTCCATAAAACGTAACATGATTAGAATGACAGCTGTCTAAGTGTTATGGCTCTCTCGCTCGCTCTCAATAAACCTCTATCGATGTGTCTCATCTCTAAGATTTTTTTTTTGTAGAGTGAGACACATCGATAGGGGTTTATTGAGAGCGAGCGAGAGAGCCACAACACTTTGACAGCTGTCATTCTAATCATGTTACGTTTTATGGAGTATAAGATATTTATAAAATGAGCCTTCTGCCTTTTTTAAGTTTTCTGACATTTGAAGTAGAGAAAAACCTCAGAATTTACAGTCACTGCATCAAATCCGATCATAACCAATGTTTAATTACTGGGTATATGAGACCTAATAACTGTCGTCTCAAAGCGGGCGCAGGGCGGTGCCAGACAGTAACTGCTTAGTTACTGTTTGGCACTGAACTGTCTAAGGGCAGACATACTTACCATCAGGTGTACGATCTGCTCGTCTTGTCACAATGCAATAAAAAAAAGTCTCAGAATTTACAGCCTCTGCATCAAATCCGATCATAACCAATGCTATCTCTATGCCCAGAGGAGACAAAAGAGATTGACGCGTTACTAAGCGAGTGTCAAGTGGCGACGGATCAGCTGCGTAACGAGCTGTACGCGACCTTCGAGCAGGAACGACTCGAGCTTAACGCGCTTAGTATACACGATACCCCGGGAAATAAGGTAATTTGATTTTATTTTTATATTATAACTAGCGGCCGCCCGCGTTTTCACCCGCGTGGCTCCCGTTCCGTGATCAAAATCCTTTCTTAGCGGATGCCTACGTCATAACATCTACCTGCATGCCTTTCAGCCCGATCCGTTCAGTGGTTTGGGCTGTGCGTTGATATCTATGTCAGTCAGTCACCTTTGAGTTTTATATACAATAGATAATAATGTCCTCCTAGCCGAGTTTCGGCTACGGCGGCCAATCTTTTACGATCAGCCAACAACGCAGGATATATTATAGTGCACAAGTGAGTGCGCAAGCACAGGTGCATTCCCTATTCCCTCACTCACTCTCATAACACGGTGTGGGACAGCAGTCTGACACGACCGAAAAGAGATCAGGCGCAGGAATAACAGCTTAACGTGCCTTCCGAAGCACGAAATCATCATTCTTTTCAGACATACAGGTGATTCAAGCCTGCAATGTCCTAACCAAACTGGAAACATTAACACAAAATGATGTTCCCTGCGGGATTCGAACCCACAACCTCCAGGTATTAGAGCTCAACGCTCTAACCACTGTACCAAGGAGGCAGTTTTATATATTGACGTGACAACGTCTTATAATTCGATGGAGCCGGCTGACTCATGCGGCGTTCCAGTGCAAGCGAGAGCGCGGAACGAGCGACAAAGAGGTACAATCGGCCTCCGCGTTCGGCAGCGTTCGACATCTGTCTCTCTCCTACTTGAGTGAGCGTTGCGTCCGCGGGCAACTGCTGTACAATAATACATTTACATGTTTATATGACGTTGTCACGTTCAATTCAACTATCTTCAGTAAACCGACTTTACAGACAACCGATTTTTTTTTTCATGATAGTTCATTTATGCAAAGAAAAGTGCTACTTGTGTACATCAGGGTAGAGTAAAATTTTCTAAATAAATAATTGAATTAATAAGAACTGATATTGTTTTCTTGAGTTTTATTCCTTTAGCGTAAGGTATATTTTTCTTTGCACAAATGAACTGTCAAATGTGACCTATTAAAATGACTTGACTATATATTTTTGTTTTAGTTCATGTGTTTGGAATCGGCGGTCCAATCTGCCAAAGATTCTCAACAAACGCCAGAAGTAAGTATCTAATTCTAAGTATATCACTTTTGCATTTTTTTATATTATTCGATTCAAATGCTATTAGGATAATACTTTTGACCGCCTCCGTGGAACAGTGGCTAAGCCGCTCTGGTATAAAACCCGGAGGTCGTGGGTTCGATTCCCGCCTAGGGTCTGGTTGGTGGTCGGGCTTTTTCAGAGTCCGACTGGCTAGCTACCACCCCCACAGGTGAAATCTGCCGCCAAAACAGCTCTGGCTGTGTTCCGGCAGTATTGATGTGGGAGCCAGTACACATGAAATCTAAGGCTCGAAGATCAGATGAGTCTACAGTCTGGCAGCACATTGAGCGACGCTTCCTGGTGAAGTGTCCCTCAATGGAATAGGCCGCAGTGACCGCTTACTATCACGTGGGCTGCGGTCTTTCTGCCAACTGACTTAGTATATAAAAAAACCTTTTGGAATTGAGCGACAAATTACGTCAACTGTTGCTTGTTGGTAACGTTAGCAACCAATAGCAACGCATTATTTATCTCTGTGTGTAAGTCATCACTGTCGCGTCACGCAACCCCAAAAGGTCGTATCCTAATAGCATTTGAACTAGACATTTCATATACAGATCGTTCACGATAAGAAGTCCTCTAGCCGCTATATTGGTACTACTGTTTTTCAATACTTTCAATCTGTTTTTTGACAGATTTACAAAGCACATGCAATGCTGCCAATATAGCGGCTTAAGGACAACTTATGGTGAACAGACTGTACATTTTTTATACATCTTGATATTTAAAGGAAAATTTACTTTATTACATTTTAGTAAAGCATTATTTTGAGTGCGGTAAAATCTTTTACAGTCCCATTAAAGTTTTTCTTATAACTTGGTAGTTATAAAATGAATTTTCTATTGTATGCGAAGATATTTTGACTACTTTGGTCGCTTAGATTGGAGCCAACTGTTCAAGTGCTTAGTTGGGTCTAGACGGCGCTTAATAGTGTTCATAACACAAATTGTGTTTTATTTTTCTTTTATAAATTATGTTGCCAGGTGGTAGGTTCCTGTACTGGGCCGTCTAGGTGGGTACCACCGCAGTGCCAGATATTTTCCCGTGAAATAGAAGTGTGTCAAGCACTTCTGCGTTTTGGGGAAAGGGCACTGAAGCTAGTGAAATTACTGGGTATATGAGACCTAATAACTGTCGTCTCGGTGTAGCGGGCGCAGGGAGGTGCCAGACAGTAACTGCTTAGTTACTGTTTGGCACTGAACTGTCTAAGGGCAGATGTGGCGCAGGTATACGACCTGCTCGTCTTGTTACACATTGCAATAAAAAAATGTTACCATTTCAGACGCGAGCGAAACGGCGTTTGTCTTCTGCCAGTGAAATAGCTCCTAAGAGAGCGGCAATACCATTAGGATACACGCCTTTAGACGGTGACAAATCTGCGTCTCAGGTCAGTTTCTTAAATATATTAATTTCCTTATCTAAAAATAATATTTTTAGAATATACTTAACAAATTACTACTTAGTAATATCATCACCATCATCCCAGCGTATTCCCGATTGCATCCAGTATGTAGCTTAGGGTCCGCTTCGACTATGATCCTAGATTTGACAAGCCTGCCCCCCTAGACAAGCGGCATTTATGACGCTCGTTATAGCTCATTTTGCGATAGCGAATGTCAAATCCCATACTTCAACACGTGACTTTTCTATGGCATCTGTCAAATCCATACAAATTGGACTTAGTGAAATTCGCCAGCTATGAAGCGATGTCATCTTGTCTGAGCCCCCTGGTTATTACAATGGAGCGATTGCCATCTGACTACTTAGTAATATATTTACTCTTATGTATAAAGTATTTGTAGTATTAATAGTACGTTTATTTTCTAGGAATTCAAGAGTGAGCCGACTGTTGAAACCACAAAGGCAGATGATGACGTAAGTAATATATTACCTATAAGTATAAAACTAGCCTTCCGCCCGCTGCTTCTTACTTATTTACTTCTAGACTTATTATACCCTATAAAACACTATAGAACCCCCCTAGGAGGTAAACTTTCAAAAACCCCTTCTTAGTGGAAACTTACACATTATAGGTAACCCCTGTAAAACTGGCAAGTTCAAAATTTAAACCCCTTTTTTACCTCCTTGGGAGGGTAAATGTCCGTAATTCCCTTCTTAGCAAAAATTACCACATTTTAAAGAACCCCTCTTCAAAATGTCAAGACAGTAAAACTTCCAACACCTTTTTGACCCCCTTGGGGGGTGAATTTCCAAAAAACCGTCTTTAGTGGGAACTTGCGCATTATTAAGAATCTCTGTAAAAAGAATTCAAGTTCCTCCTATGTCTTGTAGTTTGGGCTGGGCGTTGATTGTCAGTCAATCAGCCAACTGTTTTATATAGTTTATTTTACTTTATTACCCGCAGAAAGACATAGCAGTCCTCAAAGTATCAGCCGAAGCCGCTCCCTCCGACCTCCCCCCTCCGGGGGAGGTGATCCGTCCCCCCCTAAAGGCGGACATGCAGGTGTATGCGATGAGGAACACGTTCGGTTCCTGGGCGAAGGCGAAGGTGCTGGAGGTGCAGGGGAAACAACAAGTGCCAGGGGTGAGTTGAATCAGTCATCATCATCATCAGCTATCATCATCATCATCAGCCATCATCATCATCATCAGCTATCATCATCATCATCAGCCATCATTATTCCTCTTCTTCCTTTGACTAAAGGACAATGCAAATGACTGGGCCCAAAAAAAAATGTTGTGCAGATTTGGGACATAGTCTACGAAGTAGATCTAATAAACACCTTTAACTTTTATTATGGCGTCGACAAAATTGGTCCTAGTGAAAAAATATGTTTTATCTACATCCATACCCTAATATGTCTATTTTATAGTCAGGATCGATGAGCAAACGCCCTACATTTAGATATGAGTATCTGTGGCTGCATCTTAATGTTTACATTTTAGTATCGGTAACCGATACCTTAATTACGTTCAAATTTCGAACGTCTTCTTAAAATGTATTTTATTCAAATTTACCTACAAATTATGACATGATTTTGTACTAAGTTCTAACTTTGCTCATCGATCCTGACTATAAAATAGACATATTATCGTATGAATGAAGATAAAGTTATGTATGTGACTGTACATAATTAGGCATTAAAATACTCATGTGATCCTTTTATGAAACTCACTTCGTACATAAAACCACATTCGTATTTTAATGACCCTCATTATGCAACAGTCACATAAATAACTATATTATGTTCATAATATTTATGTTTATATAAAAATAATAAATTATTATGGACGATAACCTTTTCCCCCTGGGGCCGATTATGGTGTCATCATAATAAAAGTTGATGGTGTGTGTGTGGTCTTTCACAATACATCTCATCTCTGCACATTAACTTAAATTTTTTGGGCCCATTGTTCTTAGCAAGTTTTGCATTGTCATTTCCCATCATTTTAATAATAACTTGGATATTTACGAGTAGCCGGGTCGTTGCCATGGCATCCTAATGAGGGTGGTCTCTAAATCTACGTTCTCTGCTTCCCCAGGCCTCGCAGAGCTTCACGATATGCCGCGTGAAGCTGTTCTCCCGAAGCACGACGAAGACGAAACAGCTGCCCGCGCGCGGCCTGGCCTACTCCTCGCCCGCCCCAGTCAGGATGACCATCGGTGAGTGGAGGCTTCAGGGTCCATTTTTTTCAGAGGAGAAATCGGTTAGTGAAGGTGTAGCGGCTATCGGAATGCGCTACATACGACAGACTGACGACAACAACGCCAGATTTTAAGTCAGCGAAAAGTGCACGTGTAAACATTGGCTTTGAGACTTGCCACTCGCACGTCACTGAGACAGCCAATCAGATATTCGGTCCTGCGTCGCACTAGCAGAGCTAGCGGTACATTGGGCCCCGAGCACAGACACCTAGCTCGGAGGAAGATCTTCCCTTTTCGTTGACGTCTTGATACGTGACCTTCATAGGTCAAAAAGGTTTCAGGCTCCATTTTTTTCAGAGGGGAATGCGTTTTTGCACCATAACCACAGGCTAGCTACACCTGCGGCTGTGTGTGGGACTCGAGACTGAAGCGTCCACTACCCACTAAACTCCCCCGGTTTCCCCTTTACACCCGACTGGGACGAGCCGGTGCCAGCCTAGTGGCTATTTACCAGCCCAGGCTTCATTGTCTGACTTGCTTCACCTCATAACGTCTGTATATGGACAGAAGACTGACTTACGATTAGGTATAACTATGGAATCCTGCAACGCGCAAGCAAAGTTATCGTTGTCTGCTAGCATATATACGACACACCAAAGTACCATACATTGGACCATGACCCACGAGCACATTCATCTAGTTTTAAGTAAGATCATCCACTATTAAGCATTTTAAACAAACAAACTTTAGGTTTTCTACAAATATTATTATGTTAAATATTTATATATTTATATCAATGACGTTCAATATACAACTCTAGACACCCAATCTCTAAGAAAAATTCCTCAAAAAACGTCCGAGCGGCGTTGACACAGATGACATTAACACATTCGTTCAAATTAACACCTTATCTCGTGGCAGTTAGTGTTTAATGTCAATTGTATACAACTAAACGGAAACTCTACCCAATAGTTGCGTGGGCAGACTTTTTCTTCGGACAATATTTGAGCGTGAATGGGAGTCTAGTTGTATATTGAACGTCATTGATTTATATCTGTGTTTGTTTCAGGTACGAGGGTGATAGCGCTATTCAAAGACCCCATGAACGATTTGAGGAGAGAGACGTTCTACTCCGGAATCATCGCGGAAGTGCCTAACCCTGTTAACAGTTACAGGTTTGTACAGTATGAAGAATATTAAACTTACAGAAGTTATAAATCTCGGGACATGGTTGTGGGTGCCAGACAATGGATAAAATCATTACCTATAAACTTTTTCTTCGTAATTCGCGTAATAGCGAATGCGAAACGAAACGCAACGCTTTTTACTGCGTGTGGGTTAAAGGCGTTATTGTTCAGCAGTGCTGCTGTGCAGTGTTGATGCAGTGTGCTATAGACGTGAAACTCCCAGACCGATTATCGACAGACCAAAAAAATTATATAAGTCATGTTTATCCGTTTTCTGACATCCATAGTACAAGCTATGCTTAGTTTGAGGCAAGATATTTTATTTGTCATCATCATCAGCGAAAAGACATCCGCTGTAGAAATAGCTAGTGAAATTACTGGGTATTTGAGACCTTATAACTGTCGTCACGGTGTAGCGGGCGCAGGGCGGTGCCAGACAGTAACTGCTTAGTTACTGTTTGGCACTGAACTGTCTAAGGGCAGACGTGGCGCTAAACATTAGGTGTACGATCTGCTTGTCTTGTTACACATTGCAATAAAAAAAAATAGGCGAATGATGATTTTCATTTATCATAGTCATGATGACGGCAATGATGATTACGACGTATGTTCATGATAGATACCTAGTGTTCTTAAACGATAAATTGTATTAATTTTAATTGTAACGGATGGAAGGAAAAAAGAAGAGGTCCTATTATTGAGCCCTGGGGCACTCCTATTAGTATAGGTGCACTAGAAGAGTTGGTTCCATTAATATTAACTTTTTGAATTCTTTCCGTAAGATAAGACTGCATCAACTTTAGAGCGTAATCCGAGACTCCATACTGCCGCAACTTCATCAGCAGTGTTTCATGATTAACACAGTCAAAGGCTTTAGCTATGTACTAAAGACTTTGACTGTGTTGATTTCTTACACTATGTTGATGATATTCCTGTAGATACCTAGTGTTCTTCGACGACGGCTACGCGCAGTACGTGCGGCACCGCGACACGCGGCTGGTGTGCGAGTGCTCCCCCCTCGTGTGGGAGGAGGTGCACCCTTTCTCCAGGGAGTTCGTGCGGAAGTACCTCATTGCCTACCCGGAAAGGCCGATGGTGCGATTGCATGCTGGGCAGAGTTTGAAGACCGAGTGGAATGGTGAGTGTCCTTCTCTTTTACTAATTTTTTTTTTCATTTAATATCTCACTCACTCTCGCCCTGTTGCAGAAAGCTCCATTAAAGTTAATGCTTCATTAAATCTAATGCTGTCACTTTTCGTTGTCATGAAATAAAAAGTGACAGCAATAGCTTTAATGAAACATTAACTTTAATGGACGGTTCTGCAACTGAGTGTTAGTCATTCAAGTTATAGTCAAAGTCAAAGTATAAAATTTATTTGTATAACTCACTTAATCACTCACTCTCTCATTAAAATGTTTTTAAGACTTGTAGCTCAATTTTACTAATGTGATGGTTCTGATAAATTGGTACACAAGAATAAATTATACGAGTTATTGCATTTTAGCGACTGCCAACTGACCTACGTAACCCTTACAGGGGAACAAGACCAATGGAATCATGGCTACACAGCCATACAACTGTGCAAGTTTTCTCACGATGTTTGCCGTCACCGCTAAGCTGTAGTAGTAGTAAATGGTGTGGGCCAAGCCAAGGTTCGGAAATCGATCTCACGCGTTTAAAGACAGAAATAAAAACATTTTAACGTGAAGAGGTCCTTAAAACCACAGCTCCAGCAATTTTTTTTTATTTTTCTTTTCCCCTGTAGTTACCTCCGTTGTAAAATATCTAGTTATCATGTATAACTAGCCTTCCGCTCGCAGTTTCACCCGCGCGTAATCTCTTTTTTCAAATATCCCCCCTTCCCCCCACATTTCCGGGATAAAAAATACCCTATGTTCACCGAGGATAGTGTAGCTTTCCAACAGTGAAAGAATTATTCAAAACGGTTCAGTAGTTTCAAAATAGTTAGTCCCGCGGGAATGAAACGTTTCCCGTAGGAATTTTATATATAGCCTATGTCCTAATCCGGGTTATAAACTATACGTGTGCCAAATTCCATCTAAATCCGATCAGCCGTTTAGGCGTGATTGAGTAACAAACAAACATTCAAACATCCAGACTTTCGCATTTATAATATTAGTAGGAAGTAGGATTGATGAATAAAATGCACTTTCGATTGTCAGGTAAATGGTGGACCTCCCGTGTAATCAGCGTGGATGCATCTCTGGTGCAAGTGCACTTCGAAGAAGACAACCGCACAGAATGGATCTACCGTGGTTCCACGCGCCTGGCGCCGCTCTACCTCGAGCTACAGGCCGCGGAGAGGCACCGCGCAAGGCCTATGCCCCGGACTAAGGCACAGCCTAGGGTAAGTAAAAGCCTAGGAGATTATAAGCTCAAATGAGAATAAGCTAGTTTTATTTCAGTCGTATATTTTATCACCCATAATATAAAATGTTGATCAGGCTTCCTCCACCGACCTCTACACTGTCCATTCTAGAGACTTCAATCTAGAACGTAGAAGCTGTCTTCGCCATGGGGTTTAAATAATTCCAACTGTCTCGTTCCAAATTCCAAAGCCGTGGGGGCGGGACAGTGTCGTGTGTGGGGCTTCCGCTCTGAAAAGAGCAGTACTGGGTTTTATATTCCAAACTCCTTTACTGATGTTTCATGTTGACTGATATGACAAGAATATTTCAGACTAGTCATTTGCAGAAATGTTCTATTTTTGTATGACAAACAAAAACCTTCATATTTCTGTCAACTCGTGAGAACTTAGCATTATCCTTGTCTTTTTATAATAATTTATGTCTGTACCAAATTTCATTGAAGGCGTTTCTGTGATTTAGTCTTGAAAGTTGAACAGACAGATTTTCGCATTTATTACTTGTTTTATTTATTTTATATTCATCCAGTCAAATAATGTGTCCACATGTTTGTTCATACAGGTCAACATGCCGTACGTGGAGTACACTCGTTCGGACGAGCAGTCCAAGCCTGACCAGCAGGCTATGCCGCCCCGCACGATCGCTGCACAAGAGGTGAGTATTGCACATGCAACTTCCGGTTGTATTTTATTTATTCACCATTGCAATAAAGGTCCTATATTTGCGATAAAGGTATTTATGTTTATTTACTTTTGCATATAAAAATTAATAATCCTTTTGTTTTTACTTTATTATTATAGGCCGCAGTGGCCGATTACCATCATGTGGGCTGCGTGCCGGAAAAACTAATTCCATCAAAATAATATGTTACAATAACTCGATATAGAAAAAAAAACTAGACTTCTAACAAGAAACTGACATTTTACAAAAAATATTGAGTTTCTTACGAAGTGCAAATATTTTTTGCATGAAATATGTCGATATATTTTGCAGAGGGAGAGGGAGATTCGCCAACGAGCCGTAGCCAAGAAATCGACAGCTGCCCCGCAACAGCCTCCCGCCACGCACACTGAATCCGTCACCAGCCGAGTTGTGGTAAGACAACATAACACTAGTTTTTTTTTTTATGAAAGAGGAAGGTAAACCAGCAATGATGACGCGCCAAGAAAGAAATGTACATAAACGACATGTCCTTTCTCTCACATATATTTTGAGCAACAGACTAAAAATTATTTAAAAAATACGCTTTAATGGAATAGGCCGCAATAGCCCCATCAGGTGGACTACGTTCCTGTCTGCCAATTAAAATAACAAACCATCAACACAATTTCACTACGAACAACAAACAAGGACACTTTTGTCCTACTATATTTTTGTATTTCAGTACTACACACCAAAGAATGCAGTGAAGCCGTATAAAATGACGCCACACACCTGCGGCCCGCATTGCAAGAGGAACGACACGCTCGCTCTCAAAGACCTTAGGACTTACAACCCGCTTGCGAAACCCCTGCTTAGCGGCTGGGAAAGGTAAGCTTTTTTTATTAATATCACCATTATTCACAAATTGATCTTCAATCAGACTACTAGCAGATTTAAATAAATTCTGCTGATAAGGATAAGACTCCTTTTTTTTTCACTTTTCGGAATGTATAGATTCTAACGAATGTCGTTTGGGTACAAAATGCCACCGCCACATGGCTAATGGACAACTTTTTACATGGCACATCTGTGCAGTGTGTACTCTGCTATTTAGATGACTTGATAATTAGATCGGATATGAAATCTATAAGATCTGCCGCTAGTAGAGTCGCTCTTTACAGTAAACTAAAGTAATTTAATTTGCATAGTAAATTCGTTTGCACGTTATAACGGTCACAAGAAAATGATGTACCGCGCGCTGTAGTCTACATGAAAATTTTGTCATTTTGCGCTCACTATGAGTCTTATAGGTTCACTGTCATAGCTGATTGTTCACCATACCATTGCGTGTTCCTTTAGGCAGATAGTCCGCTACAACGGTCACAAGGAGGTGATGTACCGCGCGCCGTGCGGCCGCCGCCTGCGCTGCATGCGCGAGTTGCATCGCTACCTGCGCACGGTGCAGTCTGACCTGCCCGTCGACCTGTTCGACTTTACGCCGCACACGCATTGCCTTGCCGAGTTCGTGCTTAATAAGTGCCTCGTCGGGAAAAAGGTTGGTCTTCTTTATTTATTCGGTATACCCACAGCTGGTCAAATTATACTCTTTATTAGGTGTGCCGCAAACTTGTCTGCGCGCTATTTTATATAAAAAAAAACTACTGAGCAATATTCATTCAATTGGACCCACGCACGATCTTTATACGATCGGAGTAATAGATGCCTTATAAGCGTCACACCAAATTGGTAGACAAAATATGGTTTTTAATATGCGTCCTATACTGAACTTTCAAATTGGTCTTATAACAGTGTAAATTTTTCCCCAGGACCTTTCCCACGGCAAAGAGAACGTGCCAGTCCCATGCGTGAACTACTATGACGAATCGCTACCCGAATTCTGCTCGTACAATACTGAACGGACGCCCACAGCTGGAGTGCCACTCAACATTGACCCTGAGTTCCTGTGCGGGTGTGACTGTACTGACGATTGTGAGGTAAGTGGTTGAGATATTCGCTGGGTGTAATAGGTGCTCCGTGGCCGAGTGGCTAAAGGTGCAGGCCGAATTCTGAAAGTTAGCGATGTCGGTTCGAGGCACCTAAAGCCGTTAAAAAATATAAAAATTGTTATCACAAAAAATCGCCAAAAATGAAAAATCCATAAAATTGTTATGGCTTAAGTAAAAATGAACGAGGATTTGTAAGGATGGATTTATGTTGTTATTCGAATCACCGATCTGGAATCAAGAATTAAAAGTTAATTAATCAGTAGATTAAAATAAAATATATATTATGATTTCCAATTTGATGATTATGATTTATCCATATAACATAGTAAATGGAATAATATGTTGAATTGTATTGAATAAGATTAGTAAAGAAAAAAGTATGAAATGTCCACGATCTATGTCCATGGGGTCCCTCGGACACTTGCCACTTTTTTTTAGAGGGAGGCAACGAGCAAGCGGGTCACCTGATGGTAAGCAATCACCGCCGCCTATAAATACCCGCAACACCAGAGGAGTCACAAGTACGTTGCTGGCTTTTAAGAAAGAGATATGCTCGTTTCTTGAAGATTGCCATGCTCTTCCCATCCTAGTACTATTGTTTCAGGACAAGACGAAGTGCGCCTGCTGGAAGATGACGCTAGAGGGCGCCCGAACCATCGGTTTGGACTGGAGGAAAGTCGGATACGTTTATAAGAGATTGCCTGAGCCACTGCCATCAGGAATATATGAGTGTAACTCCAGGTAAAGACACACAAAATAATAAAATATAATAAACTAGCGGTCGCAACTATCCCCCCTTTCCCCCATCCTATTCTCCCCTCCCCCATCAAAGTATCCTATGTCCGTCTCCTGGTTCTAAGCTACCTCTCCACCAATTTTCAGCCAAATCAGTTAATCCGTTCTTGTTTTATTTTTATATTTTTTGGGGTCACTAGTAAATGCGCCATTGGGGCAGTTAAATCGGACAATGAATTTATTTAAAGCCCGAATAAAATAAAAAACCTCGCCATATTGCGGAAAAATATTGGAACTAGTTTCTTCAAGTGGCAACAATCAAATAAAAATACAATAAAATGTCATTATAAAATGCTGTCTGTCAAAGTGTGATGTCAATTGTCAACCGTGCCTTGTTACTATTGGATATTGTGAGTTATTTGTTAGTATAACCATAGCAACCAAGTGTTGCTATAACCATAGCTAATGTGGCGTCTCCTGAGCAGGTTTTTTATTTTCTTGGTCTGGCATTATGGAAGAATCAATAAAAATAATTCATTGTTTTATTTCTCAGGTGTAAATGTAAGCAGACATGCCTCAACAGAGTGGCACAGCATCCGTTACAATTAAAACTACAGGTAATTATTGTTTTCTAGCCTTTTTTTCGGAGGAGAATGCGTTTATGCACCGTAACCGCAGGCTAGCTATCCCTGCAGCGGTGTGTGGAACTCGAGACTTAAGCGTCCACTACCCACTAAACTCCCCCGGTTTCCCCTTCACACCCGATTGGGACGAGCCCGTGCCAGCCTTGTGGCTATTGACCAGCCCATCCCTGGGTACTGTTAAACCGTACTTATTTGATCCTTCTGATGCCTTCCTCTTCTTCTTCCCCCCACATTTCCAGGATCAAAAGTACTCTATGTTAACCGGGGATAGTGCAGCTTTCCAACAGTGAAAGAATTATTTAAATCGGTTCAGTAGTTTCAAAATTGTTATTCCCGCGGGAATGAGACGTTTCCCGTAGGAATTTTATAGCCTATGTCCTAATCCGGGTTATAAACTATACGTGTCCCAAATTTCATCTAGATCCGTTTAGCCGTTTAGCCGTGATTGAGGAACAAACAAACATCCAAACATATAAACATCCAAACATCCAGACTTTCGCATTTATAATATAACTAGCGGCCGCGTGGGAATTGATCAAAATCCTTTCTTAGCGGATGCCTACGTCATAACATCTACCGGCATGCAAAATTTCAGCCCGATCCGTCCAGTGGTTTGGGCTGTGCGTTGATATCTATCTATGTCAGTCACCTTTAAATGTTTTTCTTTCTTTGTTTCTTTCTTTCTTTGAGTTTCATATATATAGATAGTAGGATAGTAGGAAGTAGGATAATGTGTATTGTGTGTGTGTCAGGTTTTTAAGACGCTGAACCGAGGCTGGGGCATCCGAGCTCTAAACGACGTGCCCAAGGGCTCTTTCCTGTGCGTGTACGCTGGCAACCTACTGACTGACGCCACCGCCAACATGGTGAGTTTTAATTTGAACTATATTAATTTGAATTAAGGTACAGACTCAAGTAAAAAATGTGACTAAAGGGCCTTGAAGATTTTGACCTTCCTACTGGTCCGCCATTTTGATATTTTTTCAAAACAGCGTTCACTTAAAATTATTTCAAAAATGGATTCTTAGTATTAATACAAACATAATATGATGTGATCAGAGGAAAATCCGTAGTGTCACATTTTCAAGATATAAGCAACCAAAGTTTTACTTCTCTAGGAGCCTACCACACCTCGGACAATCGCGACAAAATGTATGAAACAAACGCGTTCTACCGCACACAGTCATAGCTCGTGCAGGTGAACGCGTACCATGCTTGTGTGAGTGCGATAAGACATACTAGGGTTGGCGCCATTTTGCCAGGAACGCACGCGGTGAAAATATTTGACGTGACACCGCCTTAAAATTCTTCTGGGCGGCGCGCGGAGGTAAGAGCAAAAAGGCGTGAACAGCGTTTTTGATTTCGCCGCGTCCTTGACAGTCTGTAACTGTGAGGTAACCGATCGCGGGTGGCGGCGCATTCAGCGGGAGGCAGGGAGTGGCCATATTGTACGCAGTACTCATTATTATACTATGGTCCTAGGCTCCTAGAGAAGTTAAACTTTGGTTGCTTATATCTTGGGAATGTGACACTTTGTAATATTATTCCGAGTCTGTGTTCCGAATCACACATAATGAAATCAAACTTTTAGAATTTGAATTCTTTCATTTTTATGAAATATTAATTGAATTTGCTGGTGAAATATGCTTCTTCACTATTGTACATTGATTATCAAATATCTATGAATAAATAACTTTTTTTTATGGTTTACTAGGACGGTCTTAACGAAGGCGACGAGTATCTCGCCGAGTTGGACTACATCGAGGTGGTGGAGCAGATGAAAGAGGGATATGAAGAGGACATTCCCGAAAAGGACAAGAAGCTAGATAAGGTACAGAAGAGAGACAAGAAGCAGGTATAGATGTTTGTTTGTTGATAATGGGCTTGGTGGGGGGAGACGACAATGTGTATTTTTATTTTTTTGACGTGACAACGTCTTATAAATCGATGGAGCCGGCTGACACATGCGGCGTTCCAGTGCAAGCGAGAGCGCGGAACGAGCGACAAAGAGGCACAATCGGCCTCCGCGTTCGGCAGCGTTCGACATCTGACTCTCTCCTACTTGAGTGAGCGATGCGTCCGCGTGGACAGCTGCTATACAATAATACATTTACATGTTTATATGACGTTGTCACGTTCAACTGCCATCGGTAAACCGACTTTACAGACAACCGATTTTTTATACTACTACAGTCCGCAGACAGACACGCAGCCCACCTGATGGTAAGCGGCCACTGCGGCCTGTTCCATTGAGGGACACTTCACCAGGAAGCGTCGCTCAATGTGCCGCCAGACTGTAAGCTTATCTGATATTCGAGCCTTTATTATCATTTTGGTGTTATCATCATATAATTTAAGATCGCTCTTGTGGGTGGAGCCATTCTCAGTTCTCTCTAGATTCTACCAGCACCTATTAGTATTAGGTTAATATTTTTTGCAATAAAATTTTACTTTACTTTACCTTAAGCTCCCCTATACACCCTAACGTGAACTTTATCTTTTAACTGATGTATGTAGTTTTTTCTTGGTCTTTCTCTTCCTTTCCTTCCTTGTATTTTCCCTTTCAGTATTGTTTTTATTAATATCGTCTTGTATTTAACCGTACAACAAAAAAAAAATGTTGAACGTACACCAAAAAAAGCTGAAACGTGCACCAAAAAAATTGAATTGCTAACCTTACCTAACCTTTGGTGTGCCTTTGGTTTATTTTGGTGCACGTTCCACCTTTTTTTTTGTGTACGTTCAACCTTTTTTGGATATACACTTAAATATTTCCCGTTAATATGTAGTATGCTCAAAAAATATGTTAGCCACCTAAAAGGTCAAAATAACTTGGCATTTAAAAGAAACTACCAAGTCACTCAAAATCGTACTTCACCTGCATGTATTATAGTATTATTTTCTCTGAATGCCAAGTTTTTGATGAGATAAAAATGCTTTTACTTTGTATGCTTTCATGAAAAAAAGTATTTTTTAATTTTTGTTATTTTTTTTTTAATAAAAGAGTACTAGAATCAAAAACAGCATTGTCCTTTTGTTTTCACATGGACATTGCAGTTTTTGATTATATAGTTCTTCTCTGAATGCCAAGTTTTTGATGAGATAAAAATGCTTTTACTCTGTATATGCTTTCATGAAAAAAGATATATTTTAATTTTTGTTATTTTTTTTTTAAAGAGTACTAGAATCAAAAACAGCATTGTCCTTTTGTTTTCACATGGACATTGCTGTTTTTGATTATAGTTATTTCTCTCGTAACAGAAACACAACGAAACCCCTGAAGAACCAGAGATGTCAAGTTCTGATGAGGAAGAGCCGGTTTCCAAGAACGAGCAGGAGGATGGTGACTTCTGTCCAGGTTTTATTGGAATGGGAGTCACGGAATTCAGGTATATCTTTATTTTTTACTACTTATTATTTCATTTGAATTTATTATTTGAATCACCCGAATGTCTGAGAAGAATGATGATTCCGTGCTTCGGAAGGCACGTTAAGCCGTTGGTCCCGACTATGTTCCAAGTAGGTCTGGTTTCCCTTGTAGGGTTACGGAGGTCAGATGGCAATCGCTCCATTGTAATAACCAGGCTTGTCAAATCTAGGACCATAGGCGAAGCGGAGCCTGAGCTCCATACTGGATGCAATCGGGAATACGCTGAGATGATGATGACTTATTTTTTTTTTACCCATAAAGGAATCTTCCAGACTATTTAATGACACACTGCAGGGCAAAGCCCTCCACCTTTAAAATCATAGTCTTCACTACAATTATTGGTATTGGCTTAATCACCACGCTTGCCAAATGCGGATTTGTGATCAAAAACCCGAGCTGTTTCCGAAAGCAGACAACCATTATCCTTGACCCGGGAATTGAACCCAGGAAACCCAATATCATGGCCACGTATAGCCTGACCAGGAATATAAAAAACCTGCTCTGGAGGCACCACATAAGCTATGTTTATAGCAACATTGGGTTGCTATGGTTACTCTTACAAATAACTCACAATATCCAATAGTAACAAGGCACCTTTGACAATTGACATCACACTTTGACAGAATAACAATGAATGACATCTTATTTTTCCTATTATTTGATTGTTGCCACTTGAAGAATTAGTTCCAATATTTTTCCGCAATATGGCGAGGTTTTTTATATTCCTGGTCAGGCTTTACTTAAAGCATTATTCCGTGCCATGAGCTCGGGGTCCTGGGTTCAATTCCCGAGTCGGACTAAATTCGTGTTAGACTTTTCAAACACAGATCAGGCTTGTGGCCATCAATTCGCATTTGGCGAAGGTGATGAATTAATCAGTACCTTTCGTTGTGACGATGACTTGAATTGACAGGCTTACATTTGTAATTCATTTTATATTACAGCAAACGTCTTCGGAAACGCGACAAAGGCAAGAAAGAGAAAGAAGAACCCACTGTGAAAGAGAAGGAAGAGAAACCTGATGAAGACTGCATCACTATTAGTGATGATGAAGAAGGTTGATCTAATTTTATCTTACTAGCATATTTAGTTCAACTAATACTGTGTAACATTTACTGTGTAAGTGACTACTTAAATTTGTAATTTAACCGGGCCGTACAAAGAATGTCAGATAATTATTTTATTTTATTCTTAAGAAAATGTTTGCATGCTGTGATTTATATAGCGGATCAAGGATCTTTGTTATTATAACTGACCATCTCATAAAACCTGTTCCTAGCAAATAAATAAATTTTCATTTTCATTTTCAATAGGTCTGCATTACAGGTCAAAATAGAAGACTTAAAAATTCGTTTTTTTTACAAGAATTCTTTATAAAGTTTAAGTTATACTGTTACTAATAAGAGGTTTTTGGAAATTCATCCCCAAGGGGTTGAATAGAGGTCGAAAGTACCTATTATGTTTGAATATTTTTGAAGATTCAAATACCTCGGACGAAGCTTTTTTGGAAATTTAACTCCCAAGGGGTTACGACAAACACGGGTTTAGAGTTCTGTATGAAATGCCGCGTCTATTTGTTATAATTATATAATTAAATGTGTTATAGTTATTTGTTATACAAGAGTGCAAAGTTGCTTTTTAACCGCGTGTTCAATTTTGATGACCGAGCAAGCGAAGGATTCTAAAATTGAATCACGAGCGCAGCGAGTGATTCAAAATTAGAATCCTGAGCGTTAGCGAGGGAATCAAAAGAGCACGAGGTGAATAATCTTTGCACTCGGGTGCAACACGTAACTTTTCATTCCACCTCAGCGAGGAAATGACTAAAGAACCGCGTACAAAGCAAATTGAAAAAAGAACACCAAGAAAGTTCCGAGTCTGAGTTTTTAACAAATTAAAAAAAAGTTGTATGATATATTCGGCACCATAGAGGTAGCAGTAAATAGGTTTAATGTTTTTTTTAATTCACAAACTATGTTCTAAATTCAATTTACTTTATCCTCTAGAGAATAAAAACGGCTTTTCCACTCAGATATTGAAGATTAAAAATACTCTTTCCGAGATGGTGGGATGAAAATGTTTGTTTTTCATTTCAGTTCGGGAGCCAGCCAGCTTCATGGCGCAAGCTGGGATGGAGTCAAGTGAATTTGTATCTAAGTATAAGTAAGTATTACTTATAAAAGTATAATTTGTTTTTACAGAAACTTTTTGCTATCTTAATATTACAGCAGCATATACTGAGGCAATAACCCTGTTGGCGACTGCCTTTCTAATTATTTTTTGCTATGTAATTTCGTATTTATGTATTGTCCTTTATGTTTTATTGTTTTTTCTTTTCATAATTTGAAACTTATGCACTTATAACTTGTAAAATCCAATGAATAATTTACAATTGCCTATGTCCTTTTAAGTACCTACTAATCAGCTAATTATATTTTATTTTTATGTATTAAATGCAATAATAATTTGTTGTGCAGGTCCGTTCGTTCGTTATTCGGCAAAGATGAAGCTTGTTACATTATGGACGCTAAAGTTCAGGGAAACATTGGCAGATATCTCAATGTAAGTAATTAATTTTAAGTTATGTAACGCACGTTATATAGGGACTCGAGATCTAGCGCGACTCCTCGACCAATCGCAGCGTGCCACGCTCGCACCGTGCCGCGTCAGCCAATCGCAGCGCGTTAATACGATAGACTGCGGCAGCGCTCTGCGGCGCTGCCACGCGATTGGCCGACGCGAGAAAAAGGGTTGACGTTTCGATTTGAAGTGTACAAAGTCGTTGGAAAAATATATCAAATTATAATCTACGAGGATCGAGGCTTCAGCTACGACAACTCTTTACAGTTATTATTTATTTTTGAAGATGTTTTGCATATCTGGCTTTGCTAATCTGACAGTTTTTCAGCTTAATGAACTTTGCATTGACTTTTATTTCAATTGGGGCTTTTTGACTAGGAGAGGTTATTATAAGGTAGACGATTATCTCAACGATAAGAATCCATGGTCACCCTAGCCCGCACAATTTTGTATACAACATTATTATTTTATTTTTGTAACAAAACAAAATACATATTTAAAAAAAAATAGAAAGAAAGAATTACTCCTGAGTTTCTTGCTGGTATCTTCTCAGTAGTAAAAGAAACAAATTTTTGAACCAGCTCACGAATCATATTCATGATTATTATTATTTATCTGTGACAATTTTGCTTGACATAATTTTAATTTATTAAACATATTTTGTAATATTTAAAATATTTTTGACGTTCATATGTGCTTTAAACGAGCCAAAACTGAATAAATGAATTAGATTCTTGATTCTTGACAGATAAGGGTAGGTTCAAGTTTTATTACTGTACACCGAGGTTTAATCAAAGGGTTCATTAATTTGTATAGAGGGTGCTGGCATAGTCCGCTAGGTTAATATTTTTCAAAATAGCGTTTATTTGAAATTTCATCAAAAATGGATACCTAATATCAATACATACAGAATTTAATTAAAATAAGACGGGTAAAGTATATTTTTAAAAGATATAAGTAAAAGTTATTTTATTTTGTTTCTCTTTAATTTTTTATTAGTTTTTATGTGCAATAAAGAATATTTATGTTTATGTTATGTTGACCCTAGACAATTATACCTAAGGTAGGTACCTATCAAAAATTACTGCAGCACACTTTATTTACAATAATCGTCCCCTACCAGTGACACTGACCATAACCGACAATAGGCGGAGCACAGTCGAACACAAGCCAAATGCTCGAAGCGCGCTCGTTCGAGGCTCGGAGTCGGTCCACACTACACGAATTTTTGGTCGGCTCGTGCTCCGCTCGTTAGCGTAGACCCACGGTGTTTGATATTTATTTATTCATTTTGGTCTACCCGGAGGTCGTGGGTTCAAATCCCGCGGGGAGCATCACTTTGTTGTTTCCAGTTTGGTTAGGACATTGCAGGCTCGAATCACCTGAATGTCTGAAAAGAATGATGATTCCGTGCTTCGGAAGGCACGTTAAGCCGTTGGTCCTGCGCCTGATCTCTCTTCGGTCGTGTCAGACTGCTGTCCCACCGTGCTATGAGAGTGAGGGAATAGGGAGTGCACCCGTGCTTGCGCACTCACTTGTGCACTATAATATATCCTGCGTAGTTGGCTGATCGTAAAAGATTGGCCGCCATAGCCGAATCGGCTAGGAGGACATTATTATTTATTATTCATTTTGGTCGTTTATTCCAGCACTCGTGCATGCCGAACGTGTTCGTGCAGAACGTGTTCGTGGACACGCACGACCCGCGCTTCCCGTGGGTGGCGTTCTTCGCGCTGTCGCACATCAAGGCCGGCACCGAGCTCACCTGGAACTACAACTACGACGTGGGTTCGGTGCCCGGCAAGACGCTGTACTGTTACTGCGGAGCGCCCAACTGTAGGGGACGGCTGCTGTAAATTATATTGCAGTGATCCTGTTTTGGTAAGTGAATTTATCTGTTGGTAAGTGAGTGTTCCTGTTGGTAAGTGTGCCTGTTGGTGATTGTGCCTGTTGGTAAGTGAGTGTGTGCCTGTTGGTAAGTGAGTGTGCCGGTTGGTAAGTGAGAGTGCCTATTGGTAAGTGAGTGTGCCTGTTGATAAGTGAGTGTGCCATTTGGTAAGTGAGTGTGCCATTTGGTAAGTGAGTATGCCTATTGGTAAGTGAGTGTGTCATTTGGTAAATGAGTGTGCCTGTTGGTAAGTCGGTGTGCCCGTTGGTAAGTGAGTGTGCCTGTTGATAAGTGAGTGTGCCTGTTGGTAAGTGAGTGTGCCTGTTGGTGAGTTAGCGTGCCTGTTGGTAAGTGAGTGTGCCAGTTGGTAAGTGAGAGTACCTGTTGGTAAGTGAGTGCGTCTGTTGGTAAGTGAGTGTGCCTGTTTGTGAGTGTGCCTGTTTGTGAGTGTGCCTGTTTTTAAGTGTGCCTGTTGGTAAGTTAGTGTGCCTTTTGGTAAGTGATTGTGCCTGTTTGTGAGTGTGCCTGTTGGTAAGTGAGTGTGCCTATTGGCTGTTGGTAAGTGGGTGTGCCTGTTTGTGAGTGTGCCTGTTGGTAAGTGAGTGTGCCTGTTTGCGAGTGTGCCTGTTTTTGAGTGTGCCTGTTGGTAAATGAGTGTGCCTGTTTGTGAGTGTATCTGTTTTTGAGTGTGCCTGTTGGTAAGTGAGTGTGCCTGTTGGCGAGTGTGTCTGTAAGTAAGTTTGCCTGTTGGCGAGTGTGCCCGTTGGTGAGTGTGCCTGTAAGTGAGTGTGCCTGTTGGTAAGTCAGTGTGCCTGTTGGTAATTGAGTGTGCCTAGTGCTTCACTACAACTAGTGGGTTCGGTGCCTGGCAAGACGCTGTACTGTTATTGCAAAGCGCCTAATTGGGGACGACTGTTGTAAATAAAGTGTGCTTCAGTAATTTTTGATAAGTTAGTGCTTAAAAGTTGAAGTATCTAGAAATTCACCAGTTTTTTAAAGATCAAAAATTAGCTCTGCCTGTCATCCGGCAATATCAATGTGGTAGCCAGCGCACTTGAAATAATGAGTTGATTAATAATAGCCATGTAACTAGCTCGTCCCAATTGAGTGGAAAGGAAAAACCTGGGGAGTTTAGTGGATAGTGTCCCACACCTGACATGCCTAAATGCATTCCCCTCCAAAAAAAAAACTTGAAAAGTTGAAAGGAAAGACTCGAAGATCAGATCCTACAGTCTGACAGCACATTGAGCGACGCTTCCAGGTGAAGAGTCCCTCAATGGAATAGGCCGCAGTGGCCGCTTACCATCAGGTGGGCTGCGTGTCTGTCTGTCAACTGATGTGGTTTAAAATAAAATAAACATTCCTGTCAAAATCAAATCAAGCTTGTCTTTCACAGAGAGAAGCTGGGTAGCTGTTTGCCAACTGAACTAATTCAAGAAATACATCATTACGTTTTAATTCAGGACACAAGCTTTCATCGTTGAAATCAGGCTAGAATCAACACGAAATGTTTCCTGAAACTTTTTTGACCATAATTATCAGTCTCATGCTTCGCTGAGAAAATAAAGTTTAGCTAAAATAATACAGTTTTTCAAGTTACATAATGGACATTGACATCAAACAATCATTATTTCTTTCTCCGAGCTATTTGTACAGTCAAAAGCACGTCACACGTAACACTTTGGACTTTGTACCGCTCTTATGTCGGAGGCATAAGTGCTATTATCGAACTGCAAGTGTTTAACCGTGATGTGCTGTTGTACAGTCAGCGTCAAAATGATCTGAGCGTTCAAAACCACCAAAAATATCTGAATATTTGACAAAAGTCAACCTTACCTTAAGACGTGAAGGTGCATTTTCATTTGTTGTTTGAGAACAATTGACAACAAGCGATATTTACACCTATATTGTGCTAAGAGTGATTTTTGTCAAATGTTCAGATATTTTTCGTAGGTTTGCACCGAACTAGCCAGGGTATGCTTGCACCATGATCCAGGGTTTGGCTAGTCCAGTTATTTCATTGGAGCGACTGTCATCTGACCTCCGTAACCCTTGACAGGGGAACCAGACCAATTGGATCATGGCTACACAGCCATTTGACTCTGCAAGTTTTATCGTATAACATGATAAATCTAATAAAAAAAGTAATTTATTAAAAATAACATTCTTAATTTCAACTTTATTGCAAACGAATAAGTATCAAAATAATTTATTCCATGTGGGTCATCTTCGCGAACACTAAGTCGGTGTCCATTATTTAACTTGAAGTTCTGTACACATTCACTGTTCATAAATATATTGAAGGTCAAACTTGTCATTATATCAGATGAGCCTACAGTCTGGCAGCACATTGAGCGACGCTTCCTGGTGAAGTATCCCTCAAGGGAATCCCTCCCCATCCCTCAATCCCTCAAAACTTACAACGTGGGTTGTAATGTGCGACGTTTTAAAATCACTTGAGTCGTCAAAATATACATACGTGAAAATGGCATAAAGAGGAGTGTATTGCCAACGATACAAGAAGAAGTCGGTCAGAAATACCATAGAAATAAAGTTGGTCACCGATTGTCAGTCACACAAAAAGTCTGACGTGTGCGGGCACACTTATAGGTCATTCTGGATCTATTGCGCAAGTTGGTCTATAGCAAACTGTGACGATCTAGGCAAGGGAAGGTATGACGTGTGTACGCACACTCCTGTCTTGCCTAACACTAGTACAAGTCCTATATCTGTCCTTTCAGCTATGTTACAGATGGTATGCTGAATTATTTTTAACAATAGGTTTGGTACGACCATAATTATTTGTGGCAATTTTTGTGCGAACTTTAAATACATAATATACGTACTATCGAGGACACCCGCGCGTGATCACCCTAAAGGCTAAAATCCTGTGCAGTATTTTCACGTTTACAAGCGCCGCTCCTAAGAAGTCACGATGCGCGTGCACGGTATATTTTTCCAAAAGTGATCACGCGCGGGAGACCGCGATCGTACAGTCGGCAGCCTTCTATAATCTGTCATTAAAGCTAAAATTGATGACTAATACAAAAATATATTATCATTGTCACATTATCTACAATATTAAATTTGTGAAAAAGATGCGTAGATGTGAATAATTCAGCATGTTTTATCAATCGTCACAGTTTCCATGAATATCATGATAGTTTTTCAAATATGTTCAATTTGTCAACAATTGCACATTATAAGGGCCAATTTATCTGTCAGATAATAATATTGCCGTCTTCTTTTATTGATATAATTGATAAAAGAGACAGCATCTAAGCCATGTAACCCGTTGTCCTAGGTGAACGACAAAGGCGACGCGACGCGGCGTAACGCGAAAATATCAAACAGTCGTTACTCGTTGTGAATGATAGTGTCCTACGTTGTCGCGTTAGTGAGTTTGCGACGAATGCGAACTTGTTTTTTGCGCGACAAGACGCGACGACTTGAAGAGTTTCTGTCCAATTACTAATTAAATTCAAATATCTGTAGTGCTAAGTAATTAAAATTAGGATTTTTCTAGTAACATCAAAGTATACTTGTCCATAGTAAACAGTACTGAACTGAAATAGGAGCGAATGCATTTGCCGCGTTTGTCGCTCTCACGGGCCTCGGATGACATAGGACACAAGTCGCGTTGAAGTATTGCTTTACGTCGCATCGCGTCGCGTCGCTATTGTCGCCTCCTGTCGCTCACCTAGGACAACGGGTAACATATTTAATTCACGAACGCACCTGTCAGTGGAACTGGTCCTATAAGGTTAAACAGATTTGAATATATCTAATGTTTTTTTGTGAACAGTGAATGTGTATAAATAGGAATCATATTGAAATAAGATTTAAATCAATGTATTAAAAAATGTTTGAATGTAATTTTTCTCTTGTCTACCAGACAAACTGATAAATATTATGATTTAATATTTATTGAACTGAATAAGTTTAAGTTTTAATTGTATTTAGTGTTAGTATTGATCTGTATGTCTGTAATATTGTAAGTTTTATAGATAAATAAATGTAGAAATATCATACATGATTAGTGCTTTTACTCATGACCTTTTAATACCTTTAAAATTAAAATTTAATAAGTAATTTATAAATATTTGGTTTTCCAAAGTTACAAACTACACTGTTCTTCAAAAATTTGTGAAAAGGTAATTATAAAGTGGCAAATAAAATATTCCTTTACTGTCAAATATTTATTGAATTTATTACACACACACACACATATTTTAAAAAATAACTAATCTTTTATTCTACTTTCTAAATGTCTAATTACACACTAGTAATGATATTTTATGTACTTACTCGCTAATAATTTAAAAGAAAATATAAAAGATTGAAGATACTCGATAGCATAACTACAGTAACATCCCCTTGTCTGTCAAATTTCCACAAACAATTGTCAACCTAATGTCTATAACTTAGATTTCTATTTCAATCAAGACTTTTAGAGCGTTTATCCACCGCCGCCGTCACCAGGCCGTCACCGAGAACCGATTTTATTTCTGACCAATTTCAAGATGACGGCGCTCGGGTGACGGGCGTGCGGTGGACAAACGGCTCTAGTAAATGTATGTACCGCTACCTCGGCGCCGACATCTCTTTCTCGGTGACGGCCCGGTGACGGCGGCGGTGGACAAACGGCATTAGACGGATAACGATAGGTTGAAGGTGCTATGTACATGAAAAGCAAGAGTCACAATTCTTAATCCTTATTAGGTCATTCAGTCACCCCCATTCGTCATCTTCATAAATGGTATAAGTAAAGAAGGTTTCATACTATGCTTAAAAACGTACATACTTATATTATACTTAACTAAATAGAAGGGAGAAAATACACATTATAGTACAGGCCCCGGCAAACTAGTTGACTATAGAGAGAGGATTGCGCAGAAAACGAGTTTTGACACGCCTGCGCGCTATTGGTCAGAAGCATACCTCTAACCAATAGCGCGCGCGGGCGTCGGGAGATTCGCGCGCGCTATTGGTGCGCAAGTGCACATGCGCGGAATTTCCCCCACTCCGTCGAATGGTCGAGAAGTTTGCCGGCACCAATAAGGACCGCTTAGAGATTGCCTGGTCGACTGTGGTACCCATAGAAGTACAGTTACATACAAAATTGGACTCTATCACAACGAAAAGTCAGAACAGCATTCTTTGAGCGGCCCTAATGCGGCGATAATAAATTATCGCCTATCATTAGTTAGGTTAAAACCTAACTTCACCTAAGAACACTAATTACAATAGTAATCCTGCATACACTTATTAGTAATCCTGCATCGCGCAAGCAAAGTTATCGTCGCCCGCTACGCTAGCATATTTATATACGAAACAAAGATGTAACGTTGGACCTTAGTTACCAAGCACAGTCGATCTAACTTGAAGGAAGATCTTACACTAATAATAAGCAACATTAACTCTTCAAGAGTACATATACATAAAAGTAAAATTAGTTTTTTTATAAAACATATTGTGTTCTTACTAAAAATATATTCAAATCTACCATACGCATACATGTAAATTAATCTTAAAAGGTATGATTAAATGATAAATGGTTAAAAGCCAACAATAAAATAGCCTTTTCACATATTTATCTTTATAAAGAAAAAACTGAAAACAACCATTACTATTCTATTCTCGTCGCCATCGGTCCTTCGCGCCGGATAGATGATGATTTATAAAATAATGATTTACTTTTAATTATGAGACTATGAATTACAATCTCCTTTAGTAATTCTATAGATTATAAACTAATTTGAAGTACCATTAATATTTTGGAAATTAGACACTCTTAATCATGATTGAACCTTCTATTTCTCACAGCAACTGGTCCTTCGAGCCGGATATATGTAGTTTAAAAATTAATGATATTAATGTATGAGTTATGTAGATGACTTACTACTACAATCTCGCATCCTACTCCCATTGAAAACTTGACGAAAACATTTTCGGTCCTTCGAGCCCGATGGTTCAAAGGCCGGGCATGATGTAAGCGATGTTGTGTAGAGTGTGGTGCAGCAGTTTAGCTGGCGGGGCGAGTCGCGGGATAGCACGAGTCACGCACAGGAGCGGAGCCAGCGAGCATAGGAGTGTGTCGAGGAGGACTGACACTGATCCTGATACTGCGATTTGACCCTGCGAAGTTAAAAGGTAAAATATTGATTTGGTGTCAGTATACTTGAAATCAAAGGCTCGAAAATCAGAGGAGCTTACAGTGTTGCAGCACATTGAGCGACGCTTCAGCTTCGACGCAGTTGCCACTTACCATGAAGTGGGAAGCGTGCCAGTCTGCCAACTGATTTAGTATTAAAAAAAACACCCGGCCGGTGTACTCGTGTATGGGCCGGTCAATCGCTACAAGGCACCAGCTTGTCCTTCTCGGGTGTTAAAAGGAGTTTAACAGGTAATGGGACGAACGTCTTTAGTAAGCCTGCCTCACAATGCTCCTCCTCCAAAAGTAGAGAAAAAGGGAACCCATTGGATGTGGGACCCGCAGACTAATGGTTTTATACATCCTTTGGAAAACCTTAGTCCACCATTCCTCCAACTGAAACAACAACTCACCTCATGCTCCTTCAGCCTCTCTCCAATAATAGCCAGGCTCTCGCCCAATAGGCGGAGATGGGCGGCCACCTCAGCCGCGCCGCAGCCGGCCGCGCGGTATCCGCCCGCGTCCGCGCTCAGCGTCACGTGGCCCACGGTGGGCGAGCCCACTGCCGCTGCGCTGGCTGCTACGGCCGCGCCTGTGGGGGGAAATTTAATATCATCATGCCTTTAAGAGGTATGCTCTAGTCAGTGGAGCAATAGGCTATCCTACGATTTCTTTTTATATACATACTAGCTGAACCTGTGAACTTCGTATCACTTACTTTAGTATTTTCCTCACAATTTTTCCAAATTTTCTCATCGTTTAAACCTTCCCTAGACTTTGACGAATATTTCAATACTAAAATAATAATTAGTCAAATCGGTTCAGCCCACAGACTATTGTTATTTCTCTATGGTTCAGCCATTCTCGAGTTTAAGCGAGACTAACGAACAGCAATTCATTTTTATTTATATATGTATATTAAATAAATTAATAAATATCTCTGGACAATTCATACAGCGCCATCTAAGCATGAGCTTGTGCTATGGGTGCTAGACAACGGATAAATATTACTTATATACTTTTTTTTTTGTAAATACACACATATTATACCCCTAGGATACAAACAGACATGTTCATGCACACTAATGTTTGTACCGTGCGGGGATCGAACCCGCAACCTCTGGTGTAACAGTCGACTTCTCGACCATTACACCAAATGGCTACAGATTGTTCACGATAAGAAGTCCTCTAGCCGCTATATTGGTACTTCTGTTTTTCAATACTTTCAATCTGTTTTTTGACAGATTTACAAAGCGTAGGCAATGCTGCCAATATAGCCGCTAAAGGACAACTTATGGTGAACAGACTGTACACTGCTATACCATAAAAAAACCAAATGGCACTTCAAATTCAATTTTGATAAGCAAAACTCTTCTATTGCCCTTTCTCTCTAGGTCTTGTCAACACTATGCAGCTATGGTCCCACAGATTAAACATAAAAAATATCCTTACCCAACCCTGTAGCCATAGACACAGGCACGAGAGCCTGCTGCGGCGGGGACGCCGGCTTGGGTCTGGCCGGCGGTCTGCCGGGCCCAGGGTGCCGGACGACCGGGTTGGATATGATCTTGCTGGCTTGGCCGGTCTGCTGCTCCTTTTGGATGGCGAAGCGCTTCGCTTTACGCTTCCAGAGGTAGCGTTCGTTGTAGTTCACCTGGGGGTTAAAATTGATTGTTATGATGATGGTAAAAATAACAATAACAATTTTGGCGTATCTACTAGTCTGCATTTTTTTTACACAGCGCTGCCTATGATTGTAAAATCTGGGATGATACCTGCGACAGGACACTTCTAGAGAGCTGATTAACATCAATCTACTCCTTAAACAAAATAAAGCCCGACCAATAAAATAAAAATCTTGCCATATTGCGGAAAAATATTGGAACGAATTTCTTCAAGTGGCAACAATCAAATAAAAAACAATAAGATTTCATTAATTATTGCTGTCTGTCAAAGTGTGGTGTCAAGTGTCAACTGTGCCTTGTTACTATTGGAAATTGTGAGTTTTTTGTGAATACAACCATAGCAAGCAAGTGTTGCTATAGCCATAGCTAATGTGGCGCCTCCAGAGCAGGTTTTTTATTTTCTTACAGCCAGTTGCAGAAACGTCCATTAAAGTTAATGGTTCATTAAAGCTATTGCTGTCACTTTTTATTTCATGACAACGAAAAGTGACAGCATTAGATTTAATGAAGCATTAACTTTAATGGAGCTTTCTGCAACAGGGTGTTAGTCAGGCTATACATAGTGTTCCACTCACATTAGCCCACATCTCGCCAAGTCGCTTGGAGATGGCAGAGAAGTCCATATCAGGGTGTTTACGCAGGAGCTCGTTGCGCGCCTCTTTCGCCCACATCATATAGGCTGTGATGCGGGTCTTGCCTGAAATTAAATAAATAATTTTAACATAAAATATATGCTACTTTAAGTACTCCTATAACTATTCTTTCTGCTGTGTTGTTTACTGCTCTTTTTAATTTCAATTAACGTTTTTCTCTATCTTAAGGCCGTCTGGATGACAATGCTTTTAGTGATAGAAACAATTAAATAAATAAATATCTTTAAATAAATATCTTTGGACATTATTCACACATCGCCGTCTAGCCCCAAACTAAGCATTAGCTTGTGCTATGGGTGCCAGACAACGGATTAACATTACTTCTATACTTTTTTTTTGTAAATAAATACATATCATAGATAGAAACACCCAGACCGATACAAACAGACATGTTCATGCACACAAATATTTGTATCGTGCGGGGATCGAACCCGCGACCTTTGGTGAAATAGCCGACATCTCGACCATTACACCAAATGGCTCGTCATTGTTTTGTACTTTTAGGTTGTGTAACAACACATTATGTATAAATCTTTTTATATATCTAAATATTGGTTGACATCACCCACATTCCCAAAGTAAATAAGAAATAGTTTCATTTTATAAATGTTGGTTTGGAGTAAGATTTGAACCCACGACCAATAAAAGTTGATAACTCACTTGTTAGATTTAGTGCTATCTTAAGACTAATGTAAGTTGTATAGTAAGCATTGTATATGTGCTTGTTCACGTTGACTCGGGGGCGCGGTCACGAAATATCAAACATATGGCGTAATATCCAAGTGAGTGTTCCCGTACAAAACGCACGTGCGGTATAGATCGCGCGCGCGGCGCTGCTCTCGGCACTATCAAACGCTTGAGACGTTTGTGTGTATTCACGTCGAACTCGCGGCGGAGCGCGCGATGCACTCGCGACGTCAGGTAAGTTCAACCAGTTTGGACTGGAAACTCGCGCAAACGCCTGGCGGCCAACGTGGACCCGAACTCGCGACGTCTACCACGCCCGCACCCACCTGCTCGTTATACGTGAACAAGCACTATGACAACATGTGATTTGTAATTTTAAAATTAATAAAACATAACTTAATTTGGCATCAGATGGATAACAGTGCAAGTCATACCTTTATCCTTCCGCTGAGCCTTAGCTCTCCCGACGACTCTGCCGTCTTTAATGATCAGCTTTTTCTTGCTGCTCTTCTCCATCATATACAGTGAGTTAGCCGGAGTACGCGCTGAGCCCTCGTCTGATGCTGAGCTGTCCGACTCCATGCTGTAATGTTTTACACTGCTTAGTTGCTACAATTATGCTGTTAAGGATGTAACAAGCATTCAAAATAGGAAACATAGATCGAGTTTTAAACATTGTTCATTCACAGTATCTGATGAAAGCTATTAATTATATTGAAATACAAATTCACTTATATCATTTATTTTTCTTGTAAGAAAAAGTTATGGTTTTTCATTATCACATTCTGCCATTCACATTCAGCCTTTATTAACCCTTTCCCCGCCACGCTTTTTTCCGAAAATAGTGCCCCTAACACCACGACCATTAAAAAAAAATTCCAAAAAATTATTAAGTTATACTCAACTCATTCAGGCAAGTAAAAAAACAATGTTTCTTGATCCTGTTTACTTGTCTGATATATCAGACATTGGCGTTGAAAGGGTTAAATAGCTCAATGTTAGTCCTTGTTTTAGTGTTGGGTGGTACATGTTTTTACTTTAATTTTTTAGCTGATAATTATGCTTCCTCGATCGCTTGCAGATAATCTTAGAATAATTGCTGCTGCTAATATTTTTTCAGACAGGGTACATTTATTACTTACAATTTTGAAGAATTGTTTTATGACCTTCAGGCACTATACGTCCTATTACCGGAATGTCAACTCAGTATTTCTTCGAAAAATGTATTATTACCCAACTAGCCTTCAGCCCGCGGTTTCACCCGCGCGTATTTTTTTTTTCAAATATCCCCCCTTTCCCCCCACATTTCCGTAATCAAAAGTTCCCTATGTTCACCGGGGATAGTGTAGCTATCCTACTGTGAAAGAATTATTCAAATCGGTTCAGAAGTTTCGGAGCCTATTCAATTCAAACAAACATACAAACAAACAAACAATCAAATCTTTCCTCTTTATAATATTAGTATAGACAACTAACCTTTCAGCATTGTCCCCATTATTCTCGTAGTAGTCAGACTCGCTCCCTGACGCGGTGCCAGCCTCCTCAGTCGGCCTCGGCGGCTCTGGTTGAGGCTGGAACTCCTGCGGCTCCTCTTGACGGAAACCAGTAAACGACTTTACAGGAGTCTGCCGCCGGTAACGCGACTCTATGTCGTCAGGCGACTCGAAGTCCATCAGCTTGGAGCTCTTCTTCCTCACTCGCCCACTTCTAGATATCCCCGTGACCTCCAAGTCTGGGAAATACGCAAAAAGTTATGAGTATAAAATGAGTTCGAATTTGGTTTGGCTGATATTATTTATAGATATTTTAAGGTTCTTACCGTCTTGCATTGTTATTTAGGTGTTGGGAAAGTTTGAAGAAGTCAATATTTTTGCGTAAAACGCTCCAAAACTGTGAAAGTGCTGTGAAAGAAGCAACAATTTTACAATATATTTGACAGTTTGAATTGTCAAATTTGACAGGTATTGAAAGACGCTTGTGGGCTTGTTCCAATCTTGTAGATTCTTTGATACTTTCAAAACCTGGTAAATATCAGTGACAATAAAATTACAAAAATGAAAAAAATATATCACATCACAAATCAACTTTACGAGAGCAATAAACACTTAAAACCTTGACGGGACTATACAGAAAGATTATATTTTGATAACATTTAAGATCACAGGGCAGGGTAAATTCTTGAAATAGTATAAAAATATTAAATAATTTTTTTAACAGGAACAGAACAGTGACAGGAATTTGGGGATGCCCACAATAATTTCAAAATGTTACAAATGTAATTTATATTTTGCAGTACAATTTGTCCTTAAATTACAAACAAAGACCCAAAGAGAAAAATCATCTTTCTAAAAATCTAATAGTGTCCAGGTCCAAAGGCATTTAAATTATTTGTTGAGTGGGATGATTGAATTATTACCTCTCATTGTGGGAGACCTTGGCCCTGCAATATAATTATTATTAAAATGTTGACACAATAAAAGAATAGTACTTACTACTTTTTGTGGAGAGAAAGCCATTCATTTAGTTTCTCCTCCAATTGTCTAAAGGACATAAGAGCAGCATACTTAATACTTTAGCTAGGCTAGCAATTATGATAATGTGTAGACCCAACTAACAAACAAAAGAGACTCAGGTCTCAACACGTTATATCGATACTGATATTATACAATACTAGCCTTCCACACGCGGTTTCACCTGCGCTTAATTTCTTTTTTCAAATACCCCCCCTTCTCCCCACATTTCCGGGATCAAAAATATCCTATGTTCACCGGGGATAGTGTAGCTATCCAACAGTGAAAGAATTATTCAAATCGATTCAGTAGTTTCGGAGCCTAATTCAAACAAACAAACAAACAATCAAATCTTTCCTCTTTATAATATTAGTATAGATATAGATAGGTGCTATGATATGATGAACGTGGAAGATCAATTCGTTCTTTTATAATTATCAAAATATTTTAGCTTAATTTGCATTTTAGCTTCTTCTTCCGAATTATAATTAATGTATGTACTTTAAATCTACAATGGAATTTGTAATATGTATTATTTTGAATTTTGAACCTTACCTACAAATAGTGCAAATCTAAGAGTAATTTAAGTTGTTTTTTATTATTATCACGTTTTTCAACTTTTTCCTGTTATGTCAACATAGAAACAAAATAAACAATTTATAATGTTTGTCCATTTTACTCGGTTTGTAGGACATTCTAGCTAAACGTCAAGTACGTGACTTTGTTCAATTAGAGCTCGAATCAGTTATATTGATATTTTGTTCAAACTTTCGTAATTAATTTCTTTTAACAATTTATCAGTTTACTGATTTTAGGGGTAACAGAATTAACAGACTGTATGTAACTCATAAGAAAAACATTGTACTAAGCTGGCAGCACTGATGTGCGAAATCAATACTTCAAGCAGCGTTGCCAGAAGGTTACTTTTGTAACCTTTTAGGTGATTTTTGACTCCTAAAGGTTACACGACTCAATTTTCTCTGTCTAACACTCAGTAGCAGAAACGTCCATTAAAGTTAATGTGTCATTAAAGCTATTGCTGTCACTTTTTATTTCATGACAGACAACGAAAAGTGACAGCATTAGATTTAATGAAGCATTAACTTTAATGGAGCTTTCTGCAACAGGGTGTAAGACTCAAAAGGTTACTTTTAGGTGATTTATTGGAATTTGCGTGCGGAAAGCATTTTTCAAATTAAACCGTCCGTAACGTTCGTTCTTGTCGACGTTTTTCGTTCGTATCTTGTCGACGTTTTTTTTTTCGCTCACAAAAAAAAATGGTAAAAGGTTTTTTCAATCGTATTCGCTCGTATCTTGTCGTTTTTTTTTTGCTCACCAAAAAAAATGGTGAAAGGTTACTTTTCCTACAAAAAGGTTACTTTTTTGTACATCTTAGGTGACTTTCAACAAGACCACGCTGGCAACACTGACTACAAGCGATTTCGTGATGGAGAAATACGGCTAGTGAATTGTTTTTATTTTTATTTTGTTAAATAACATTTTGTGCTCAAAATGGGCACGCAGAAGCCAGGGGAATGGGCGAACTCCCTGATAGCCCGTTTCGAAGAACAGGTGAGCTCAATTAATATTTATTTATTTATAATTTTACCAAGTCCCACCCATAAATTATTATTTTGGTTTTATAAATAATAACTTGGTGGTATTCCAGCCTGTATCATTTATTATATTGGTTACCCAAATCCGACTGTTGACAATGTATGATTAATTCCGTCCTATAACTTCCTCCCACGCAAAATTATGGAAAATATAAATATATTTATCACACCTGCATTGTATGCCGGTATGCCGGTATAAATGTTTCAAAGTAAATTACTAACACACTGACTACAGCTGGACCACCTCCATTAAAATACATTATCATGTCATATCATTTGTTTACACATTTAAAAAAAATTCTAAGAAAAAACAACTAAAAAAGGAGTAAAATATTATTGATTCTAAGTTTATTTTGTTTGATCAGAAGTACCTCTCTTAAATAATAGTTAAGTTTATGAAATAAACACTTTAAACACTATAGCAGGCTTTAGTTTTTTTTTTTCAAATTTTGACTGATCAAAGATAAATCAAATTTTTATTATAGAAAAATAGAATAAATCCTGTTCCTTATAAATCCTTCCTTCCCCTTCCTAATCCCAATAAAATGCTTGTTGTGCAGATAAAAGTATAGTAAAGTATCAGCCTATTAATGTCCCACCCCACTGCAGGGCAAAGGCCTCAATCGTTGAAATCAATTTATCGCTACAATAATGGGTATTGGCTTAATCACTACACCTGCCAAATGCGGATTGGTGATCACAAACCTGAGCTGTTTTCGAAAACCAACATAAAGTTAGCTCAACCCGGGAGTTGAACCCAGGACCCCGAGATCTTGGCCCGGTACTTAAACCACTAAGCCCTTGAGGCGTATGGTATCAGATTTAATTTAAAATTAACATCACAGTTAGGATGTTTATGCAGTCTGAGATTTGGACACACAACTCCTAGCTTGCGATCACTACCAAGTTTTCAATCAAATCCGTCAAATCATCATCCAGCTACTACATTAATATAACAATGCTCAACGGCATATTATTTTCAGTTACCGTACAAAACCGGGGCGCAGAACCTGCACTCTCGCATCAACGAAGAGCAGTGCAAGGCGTGCCTCGTGCAGATCAGCAGACACCGGTTCTCGCTGGTCATATCCGGCCTCACCAAGATCCTTCAGAGGATCAATGAACAGGTACGAAATATATATTTCATGTATTATACTCGGTGCAGCCCCTTTTTTCTTGTTACAACCCATAAATTGTATAATTTAATTGTTAGCCAAGTGTAATTTCAAACTACTTCTACTTGGAAACTAACAATATGAGGAACAAGTTTTGATTTATATTTAACAAGACAAGATAAGATATAATACTTAGCTATTTGTTATTTATATAAAAGTTTTAAAAGCTTTTTCTTCTTCTTGCATTTTATTGTTTTATTAATAAACATCTTTCCATATAGTTTAACCTTTAGCTGCCGACCTGGTCTAAACGTAGCACTTACGCCGACGTGACGACTCAGAGACGTCAAAATTTAAGTAATGAAATAAAAAGTGTATTTGCATGCTACATTTTTCTATTTAATACATTAAAAAGATTGTTATTTGAGGTAAGGAAATTACAGGATTTCAAAAAAATACACGTTATTTTTCAGGTAAAATCAATGTTTATTTGAGAGATCACAATTATCTGGCACAAAATTTTAAGGACTTACTTCAGTCTCATTTTTCTCTAATATTAAGTAATAACCAACAAATGAACATAAAATATGTTATCTTCTATAAACAATTATCAAAATAAAATATAAATCTTAGTGCTTAGTTAAAAAATAAAAAAAATGACAGCACTTGAATATTTGGTAAATTCATTACGTACGTTTGCAGTCACTGCATATTTGGAGGCAGCAAGTAAGGCTATTGGTTTCTTGCATTTGCAGCAACAGTATTTCATTCGCCTTTTCAACCGACTGGGACAGATTGAACATGTCTTTCTAATACCTGGATCTGGATTCGGAATAGTTTTTGGTGGCTGAGGCTCGGGCATAGCTCTCTAAAGTAAAATCAGGATCGCCTAAATCGTTGTCGTCACTCTCGTTCATGAGATTTTCACATATCTCTTTATATTCTAAACGCCTATTCTGTTTTCGCAGTTTAGAGGGGTTTGCAACTTACTGGACGTGATGTATCTTTTTTTAGGCATTCTGCAATACCAAGAGTATAATTTGAAAGCCGATGTGACGTCAATCAGACACTATAAGCTAACACACATGAACACCGAGGTGACGATCAAGAGACGTACGAAATTATGTACATAAACACCGTACTTACGTCTGTGAGACGTCGATCGCTTCGATACAGAGACGTGTGCACACGATGGTTTTATGGTTTCGACTGATGGCTTGCGACGCGGAGGGAGGAAGGTAGCGGGAAGGGCGACGCCGAAGGTGGCGTGGTTTTAGAAATATTTCAAAATTAAAAGTTCTTACGTCTGTGAGACGTATAGGTCGGTAGTTAAAGGTTAATAAAAAGAAATAAAATTAGTTTTTAACAAAATATTTTTTTTGTTACATTTGTATAAAATGAATCTATTTACAAAAATTGTTGAAATAGATACAACCTATGTATATTAGTTATAAAGATGTTATTATTCACTAGTCGAAATCACAAAGTTATACCAGCAGTATTAACTTAATAGGCCATGGGTAGTTAAAAAAAACCATTTATTTTCGCCCTTATTGTATTATGGTAGTAAATATTTTACCTATGTCCTTTTTGAAATTAAAGTCAAAAATATCTTTATTCATCTAAGCATTAAGAACGAGATATGGGTCAAAATATCTGCATTGCAGTATTTTACCTGCATTCATATTGATTTGGACTCTGGCTTTCTCGCCTCCACCCCCACCCTCACCGTTAGCGCATTGCGCATGTCCGTAGGCCACAGAATTACTCGTGACCTAAATATAACAAATATGCAAAATGCTATAAAGATCAAAAAAAATAAGATGGCCTATTGGTACGCCATCTTGATTTTTTCAAAATGGCGTTAACCTATAATTCAAAAATGGATACACATTCTCAAAATACGCAACTAAAGTTGATGACATAAGCCTTTAAGTCTCAAAAGGATTAGATTATGAGAAGAGAGCCAAGAGGCATGAGTATACTTCAACTGGTAGAGGCAGAACAGTAGCCACTATAATATTGAACCTTACTCTTTTGTAATACAGGCGAAAATCAAAAATGTCTATTGAGATATTGATAAATAGCGAATTGCTTTTCGTTCATGGCTTAACGAGTTACACCAAAGTACAACAGCTATATGAATATTATAAAGTTAATTTTATAGGTCAAAATAAACACACCGGCAATAAAACTTGGCCACTGGGCTTTTTTCATACAAACATGGTCACTTTAGCGTCTCATAGATAGAAAACTATTTGCAGCTGTCCAATGATTATTACGTCAATGAAGAGGCCAAACGCCCAATTGTCGAATCATAGTTTCAAAATTTGCCAAAAACCGCTCAATTTTCTCAAAAAGGAAAAACAATAAACCGAACTCAACGTTCCATACTATGATGTAAGGAGCGTTGAGTTCTGTTTATTGTTTGTATAAAAAAGCCAAAAAGCCCAGTGGCCAAGTTTTATTGCCGGTGAGTGTATCTGCATTGCAACTTTCCATCTGCAGTAGTATTGATTACCTGAGGCTGCGTGCATATTTTTCAGTATGTTTACACCATGGAATTAATATTATCTTTTACACATAAGTACTGCTTGAATTGTTCTTGTCAAGTCTACCGTGCCACACATTAACCACTCAATCCCGAACCGGCACTCGGGTGCCGCGTAACAATAGATTTTCTATTGTGTCTGGTGATCCGGGGCTCGAAAGATTAATGTTTCACCATAATCATAAAGGTAACGATAGATTTTACTATTGTGGTAACTATCTGAATTCTGAAAAGACCTACCAAAAATTCCATATACTGGGAAACGGCTAGTATTTAGGCCATAATATCCGCATAGAGTAGCTTTACCTGCAGTCTAGTATTGATTTGGGATGAAGCTGCGCGGACATCCCCCCTCCCCCCTTTCCCGCTAGCGCACTACGCAGGTGGGAATTCCTAGAAAGGATATTGCGAGCGTTCGGTTGCTAGGACCTTGAACTGTGTATGACCTAAATAGTAACGCGAATGCAAAAATGAACGTGTCTGCCCCATTGCTCAACTGGTTGAGCAGTTGAGCATTAGGACATAGTTTGTATTACCGAATATTTTATGATATTATGAAAAAAAAATTGTAAAAAAACACCTAGACTAGATCCCCAATCCTCTCTAGAAAGAGTTTAACACAATTTGTTAATAAACCACAATCATAAACACTAGTACCTCAAAATTTAGAAAAATCATAATGATAGAGTGGGCGTGTCATGGGCATATCTTGCTATCTCCTTCGTACTCTTGCGCCACACGGAGTAATATGTTCTGTGACGGAGGTGACGTCGCATAAGTGCATCCCTTTTCTATTACATATTTCTCCTTCCTCTAAATTAAAAAGACTGAACTTACCCGTCAAATCGTCTTTCCAATAAAAAATATACACACCCCCTTTCAGCACTTTGACGCATCAATGGCTAAATTCAGCTCTCCTGAAAAATTGTTTGGTTTTGATTTGTGACATTTTTCTTTAAAAGCAAGGATTATAAGGCTGGTACTTCACTTCAATAGTTTAGTTTAGATTCAAAATGCCTATCTCGTTTAAACACTTCCAATTACGTTCATTCCAGTACCAACCCACAATATCCTCATCATCTGGAGTGCGAGAGAAGAGCGAGCAAGAGAAAGGCTACCACGAGAGCCTGGTCATAGTTCTGGACACCCTGGAGGTGTGCCTCAGCTCGCAGCCGAAGGACACCACCAAGTATGACGAAGCTATGAACGTGAAGATCCTGTTGAGGGAAGTCTGTCAGTTTATTGGTGAGTTTAGTATTTTTGAGTAGCTTTTTATGGGTTATTCCCAGTTGCCCCCACCGGCATCGCCCCCATTGGGGGCAACTGGGAATTCGTAAAAATAATGTCCCAGTGCCCCCAGTGCCTCCTTTGAAGGGGCAACGGGGAGAATAATTTTTAAATTTTGAAATTTCTCCCCCACTTGCGACGCCGTAAAGTATAACTAGATATTTTTTCCATATGTTGGTAGAAGTAAGTAAGTGTAAGTTTGAAGGGTCAAAGGAGGCACCGGGGGCAACGGGAACATTATTTTTTACAAATTCCCAGTTGCCTCCAGTGGGGGCGATGCCTGCGGGGACAACTGGGAATAACCCCTTTTTATAGAGTGGAGATTCTAGTGTCGAAGACCATCAAGACTCATTTTGGTCGCTGCGCCATCTTAGTAAGTCAGTAGGTAAGCTAAATCAGTTGGCAGGCAAACAGCCTACCCGATGGTAAGAAGCCACTGCTGTAACCATTGAGGAAACCAGACAGAAACGTCCATCAATCTGCTGCTACACTGTAGGCTCATCTTATCTTCAAAACTTTCATTTCAAGTGTACTGCCACATTAATATTATGTAGCTTATTTGTAGATGAGTAGAGCATAGTTCAATTCTCACTCAAATATCCTGCTACTCTGGGGAAGGCCTTACAAAAGAACACAGTTTGAATCCCGCGGGGAGCATCACTTTGTGTGAATGTATCCAGTTTGGTTAGGACATTGCAGGCTTGAATCACCTGAATGTCTGAAAAGAATGATGATTCCGTGCTTCGGAAGGCACGTTAAGCCGTTGGTCCTGCGCTTGATCTCTCTTCGGTCGTGTCAGACTGCTGTCCCACCGTGCTATGAGAGTGAGGGAATAGGGAGTGCACCTGTGCTTGCGCACTCACTTGTGCACTATAATATATCCTGCGTAGTTGGCTGATCGTAAAAGATTGGCCGCCATAGCCGAACCGGCTAGGAGGACATTATTATTATTATTATTATTTTCACTAGCTTTTTTTATACAACATCAGTTGCTAGACAGGCACACACACAGCCCGCCTGATGGTAAGCGGTCACTGCGACCCATTTCATTGAGGGACACTTCACAAGGAAGCGTCGCTCAATGTGCTGCCAGACAGCACAGCACTGAAGGCTTATTTGGTTTTCGAGCCTTTGATTTCAAACAGAGGGGAGAAAAAAAAAATTTTTTGAAGACCAAAACTCACTTTTGTTGGAATAAGGTTTTCTTTATACTAGATCAGTTGACAGGCAGACAGCCTACCTGATGGTAAGCAGTCAAAGAATTTTATTCCATAGAGGAAACAGGACAGGAAGCGTTGTATAATGTGGTGCCACACTAGGTTCTTCTAGTCTTCGAAATCACACCCAAAGAGAGACTAGTGGGGGCCCGCCACGGGCCCGCGTTGCGAAGATTGACTTGGCCATCCCCAGGAATCTGAGAGTACAACCTGTTCTTCAAACGTTAAAAAAAATCTATTTAGTTCTAAACTATGGGATTGCAATATTCTTAAAATTTGTTTACCTTAAAAAAAAATAATGTACTGAATTTACAAGAATTTTACCTTCCGTCGCATGAGCGGATCGTGAATTTGTGGGGCCGTATTCAACTCAACAAAAGACATTGTTAAAGAAAATATGTTAGATTTAGATAAGTATTAAGAAAATAATAGGACAATAATTTTCGGTAGCGACTGGGGGCCCTTCGTATCCACGGGGCCCTGGACTACATTTTTAAAAGCTCTTATACCGCGTTTACATTCAGCCATTTCCGTTGCTGCTTACCTTGCCGTACATATTGTTGCGGGTACGGGGTACGTCAATTCAAATTAAATGCCGGTTACGAAAAGACAATTATTTATTAAAACCACTAAACTGAGATACACCACTTTAACACAATTACACTTCACACTTTACGTAGACAATTCAAAACAAACACTGGTAAACGCTGTTCACTTCAAACGTCGCAGGATAGTTCGCACTGATCGCTTTCCGAAGAATGAATACTGCTCGCAGCGTCGCTCACTCTCTATTTATACCCGGCGCGGGCCCTCTAGTAATTTCTTCGAACAGACGAGAAGCCTCGCGTGCCCACGCGGTCTTACAGGATTATTCTTTACATGTAAACGCGCGCGCAGGTAAACAAGCAGCGGGGCGCGCAGGTAAACGAGCAGGCGAGCGCGCGCGAGAATGAACCTTATTGCGTAGAGGAGTGAGGTCCGTTTTCGCGTGCAAGCTCCGTTGCCGGGCATCGTCGTAACATTACCCCCCTCTTAGTCATGCTCGTCCCGAGCATTATAGCGTGCCAACCGATCAATGTGCACAATCTTAGGTTTGCCCCTTGTTCCTTGCCTGATCCGATAGGTGAGGTCATCCAGCCTTGTGATGATCTGGTAGGGTCTTTTACACTCATTAGGGGAGAATCTAACTGGTACTAAAGTTTCAGACCTCCGCGGTAATGTGGTATTTTTCAGGCGGTAGACTGCACACGATGATCCTTCCTTCAGGAATACTTCTTGCTCCGGAAAACTTAGTACTCCCTTAGAGACGTCTACTACACATTTCTGGTCTCTCAAAAAGTCCAATCCGATGATGCATTCATCCGTGATATTTGCTATCAGCACCCTGTAGTCGAAGGTCTGGTCTCCAATTGTTATCTTCACCACTGTCTCACCGAGGACGGTTACTGGCTGGCCTGTTGCTGTTCGCAGCTGGATGGATAGCGGTCTGCGTCCCCACATGATAGTTCTCTTCAGGAACTCCGGGCGCACTATGGTTCTTGAAGCACCGGTGTCTATTGTGAAGATACATGTTTTGCTGTTCAGCTGTCCTTTCACTGTAAGGTTATTTCCGTTTTCCATCTGTGATACAGTGATAGTAGGAGCTTGATGTCGACCAACCAGCGCCTGCCCCACCGCCCTGGCTTCATTTAACGACAGCTCTTCAGCGTCCACTTGGGTTGAGGACGCTACTGTCGTTTTGCGCGGCAATCTTCTTTTGGGACAACTAATCCGGATGTGGCCCCTCTCTCCGCAGCCATAGCACATTGGACCCAAGGATGGTTTTCCCCTTACCACCATTTCCCGTAGCTTATGCGTTCTAAGGTCCTGGCGTACAGCTTCTACCTCCAAGGCATGGGCCAAAGCTTCTTGCAAGGTCTGATGATGTCCCAGCCTAACTGCTGCTCTGATCTCCGAGTCCTCGATTCCATCGATGAACGCTTGCAGGATGGTTCCTTCTACCAAAGTTGGACATGATGCATAAGCACGACGAACTAATCTTTCGATTTCTGTGGCCCATTGTTGCAGACTTTCACTAGATTTCTGCACGCGGTTGCGGAGCTGTGCTCTGTACACGTGTTCTAGATGTTTCTCGCTGTACCTGCTCTCTAGTGCCTTATGAAGAGCATCCAAGGTCCTACTATCCGGAGGCAGGTTTTCTAACGTCAGCAGGGCATCTCCACGAAGAGCTAGAGTAAGCGCCATCATTGATTCTTCGTCGCTCCAGCCCTTTCCTTTGGCCACCGTCTCGAACTGGTACCAAAATCCTGCCCATGATGTTGTTCCGTCAAAGTGGGGTACTTCAATCTTAGGAGACCCAATATGTGCTGGAAGTACGGCACCGCTTTGTGATTCAACCTTCAGAATTTTATTGCGCAGTTGCTGCAACATCAAATCGTGTTTCTCTAGCGTTGCATCAACCTGGGTCAATCGCTCTTCGTGTTGGGTTTGTATTGTCTTCATCTGAAGTACGTCCTCCTTGATGTGCTTTACCACGTCCGCTAAAGCAGCAATTTGTTTTTCCAAAGCTGCCTGCTTTTTCTCAATAGCCCCCAACAGAGTCTTCGCTAACTCATCCTGACCACGGGCCTGATCCTCGCGTAGTTGAGCTAGCTGCGCCTCTTGACGGCGAGCTTGTTCTTCTTGACCACGGGCCTGGTCCTCTCGTAGTTGAGCTAGCTGCGCCTCTTGACGGCGAGTTAGTTCTTCTTGTCGACGAGCTAGTTCTTCTTGTCGACGAGCTTGTTCTTCCTGTCCACGGGCCTGGTCCTCTCGTAGTTGAGCTAGCTGCGCCTCTTGACGGCGAGCTTGTTCTTCTTGACCACGGACCTGGTCCTCTCGTAGTTGAGCTAGCTGCGCCTCTTGACGGCGAGCTTGTTCTTCTTGTCGACGAGCTTGTTCTTTCATCAAGATAACCAGGGTGTTAAAGTCCAAAGCCGGTGGTTGTGCTGCTACTGAACCCGTTGACGACGTACTTGCGGCTTCATCTCCTTGCGAAGACGCAGTTTGGCTCCTCGTCACACGTCCCTCGCTGTCTTCTCGTGGCATCTTGAATTCCGCTTCTGACACCAATGTTGCGGGTACGGGGTACGTCAATTCAAATTAAATGCCGGTTACGAAAAGACAATTATTTATTAAAACCACTAAACTGAGATACACCACTTTAACACAATTACACTTCACACTTTACGTAGACAATTCAAAACAAACACTGGTAAACGCTGTTCACTTCAAACGTCGCAGGATAGTTCGCACTGATCGCTTTCCGAAGAATGAATACTGCTCGCAGCGTCGCTCACTCTCTATTTATACCCGGCGCGGGCCCTCTAGTAATTTCTTCGAACAGACGAGAAGCCTCGCGTGCCCACGCGGTCTTACAGGATTATTCTTTACATGTAAACGCGCGCGCAGGTAAACAAGCAGCGGGGCGCGCAGGTAAACGAGCAGGCGAGCGCGCGCGAGAATGAACCTTATTGCGTAGAGGAGTGAGGTCCGTTTTCGCGTGCAAGCTCCGTTGCCGGGCATCGTCGTAACAATATATTGATGTGTCAACGTCAGCGGAAATGAGTGTTTACATTGCCGCTTCATATGTATTTTAAATTCGACTCTGGGCCATGGATAACGTGGAAATTGTCGCAGCGTCGGCGCCTTTTAAGTTTAATTAATTATTTAAATGTTTAAAAAAAAATAGAAATCAAAAGGGACGTCGTCGTCAGAGGACATGGTGGATGATAGCAATTCATCGTAATTAATAGAACAATGTAAGTATTTTTAAAGATATTAAACGACTGAACGAGAGAGCAACATGTAAACACACGTTGCCGCTCGCATTGCCGCGCTTTGATGTCCGCTAGAAAAACCGCCAAATGGGGGATAGCCGGGCAATGCGAACGGCAACGTCAAGGCAATGGAAATGACCTGTTTACATTCTCGCGTTTCCCAGTTTATTCCCCATGTTGCCGCGGCAATGGGCTGAATGTAAACGCGGTATTATGTTGATCCGCCCCTGTTCAGTCGGACATTACCGCCAACAGAAATAATATATAAAAAAAACATAATATTTGTCTGTCCGTCTGTCCCAGACACGCGCAACGAGAGCACGAGCAGTCCGGAGCTGCGGCTGCTGGCCAGCAAGGTTCTGTTCGCGCTCAGCCTCAACTTCTTCAATGCTGTCTTTAACAGGATCAGTGCGAGACTCCAGGTAACTCATCATCATCATCACTGATGGTCTGTCCCAGCGACGCGCAACGAGAGCACGAGCGGACAAATCTTATCTCTGAGATATTTAGTGCTTACCCCATGCCTTACCCTTCCCACCCCGTGCCTTACCCTTCCCACCCCATGCCTAACCCAACCCAACTCATGCCTTACCCAACCACCCACATCTTATCTCTGAGATATTTAGTGCTTACCCCATGCCTTACCCTTCCCACCCCATGCCTTACCCAACCCACCTCATGCCTTACCCAACCACCCCAAGGATTTCAAAGAAGGACTGCAAGTGTGAAAATAGTTCTCCAGGTACTGCTAATATTGAACCCCAGTTTGATGTGAGGGCGAGGATTCGACCAATTATGTGGGACAGTGGGTGTAAAAAAAAATGTTTTTAGTAAAATATTTCTGCACGTCAAGATGATGGCGCCTAGAATAGCTTAGCCTTAGGAAGGATTTGTTTTGTACTAAATCATTTGGCAGACAGGCACGCAGCCCACCTGTTGGTAAGCGGTCACTGTGGCCTATTCCATTGAGGGACACTTCACCAGGAAGCATAGCTCAGTGTGCTGTCACACTTTTTCTATAGATAGTTATGGGCTTTGGAGTGATACTTCACACGTGACATAATTATGTATAGCCCGACCAATAAAATAAAAAACCTCGCCATATTGCGGGAAAATATTGGAACTAATTTATTCCAGTGGCAACAATCAAATAAAAAAACAATAAGATGTGATTCCTTATTGCAGTCTGTCAAAGTGTGATGTCAATTGTCAACCGTGCCTTGTTACTTAGATATTGTGAGTTATTTGTGGGTATAACCATAGCAACCAAGTGTTGCTATAACCATAGCTAATGTGGTGTTAGCGACGCGCTCAACGTAAAACTTAAATTTAGTTTTATAATAATTTTTATTAATATTTGGAGGGTAATACGGTGCCACTAACTCAACGGACATTTGCATTGGTTTCAAATTAGACGCCCAGTTCGCCGCGAGCCTCGATCAGAGCGACACCGTACTACCATCCGATCCTTAAAAAACACGTGTTTCCTAATTTATGTCTAAAATCTGGGTCTTTGTACCAATAAACGCTAAAGTAAATTGGTGGCATATATTTTCATCGACCAGAGAACCTCACATCACCTACATGTGGACCTCCAGAGCAGGTTTTTTATTTTCCTGGACAGGCTATAAATGTGTGTTTTAATAGTTGTTTCAGGAATTATCTTCGAGCTCGGAAGAAAACCCGGACTACACAGACATCGAGTTGATACAACACATCAACGTCGACATACTGAGGCTTATACGCCTGCTAACAGGTGAGGAAATATCTTCATTTGCCGGTAACTTCTGATCATTTACGTCGCGGGTTCGATTCCCGCGCGGTACAAACATATGTGTGCATATTTTTTTTTATATGGAAGCAGTCAGGATTACCTCATTCCACCTGATGGTAAGCGGAAGTGGGGTCCAAATATAATGTTGAATGGCTCAATAGATAATAATACCCATTGAGCCAGTAACCCTCACCCTGTAAATTGTTTGTATCGTGAATTTTATATCGTTTTGCAGTAGTGGCGATACGCATTGGTTGTTACGATAACGTCTTATAAAATAAAAAATATTACAAAAAATTACATAAATTGTGGCTTAAGAAAATTTAAATAAAATAATTTTAATGTTAAACCTTAATTTTAAAATAATCTTACAATATTTTTAGGCATTATAACTTAATAGAAATGATCTGGAAAATCTTATTTTTTCTAGTATAATAATGTGCTTAAAAATTTCTTTTCAGAATCGATACAGAAGTTTAAACTGTTGAGGAAGTCAGCTCACTTAGTTCTCGTGGCTTCACTAGAAAAAGCGATATGGAACTGGATGGACACCTATCCGCAGGCAAGTTATATTATTATTACTTCTCCGTAAGAATGGGATATCTATCTAGGTTTAAAGTAGCCTATGTCACTCTCCTGCTCCTAAACTGTTTCAGATATTCCTGTGCCAAAAATTACGTTGATCTGTTTTATTGTTGCGACGTGAAAGTAGGGCAAACAAAAACACTATTTCTGTTATATCATGGGAACATCATCCCGGGAATGATTTTAACGGATGATTTAAAAAAATGAGATTTTTGTATCTTCATTTAACACCTTGCTATGAGGTAAGGACAATTTTCAATCGTACAAAATTCGTTTATGCGCGAAAAATTAGAATGAGCACATTTTTTTTTATCAAAATCAAAAATCAAAATCAAAATCAAAATATTCTTTATTCATGTAAACTTGTATCAAGTATTTATGAATCGTCAATTACAGTGTGACTCTACCACTGGCTTCGGAATGCAGTCATCTGTCGAGAAGAACCGGCAAGAAACTCGACAGTTACTCTTTTTAATCGCCAAAGAAATTTATACAACAATGATAATAAATCTATCTATACTAAGCCATACAGTTTTTCGTGTGAATGTAGAAATAATAATAATAATAAATTATTTGGTCTAAGCTAGCACTTGACACAAAGTTGCCTGATGTTAAACAACTATGCGGTCTACGATGGAGCGCGCTTGCTTAGGAAAAGCCCGTTAATTCTGGCCTTGAAGAGCTCTAAGTTGTATTGTGTAAGAAAGACAGATCTCGGCAGAGAATTCCACTCCCGCGCAGTCCGTATCAAGAAAGATGAAGCAAATCGCTTAGTTCGTACGCGCGGTATCCCCACTGTATACGGATGGAGTCCCTGACCGAGTCCAGTAGTTCGATGATGGAACGGAGCTGGTGGAACCAAATCGTGCAGCTGAGCAGCACACTCACCAAAGTGGAGTCTATAAAATACGGAGACATGGTGACAAATGTTAGTAGAAAAACAAAGGTCCTTTAAAGTCCATTTCATTCCTGCCTCAATGGTCTGTGTACCCTGGTAAGGCTTTAATTCTCATTAGGTATTTTGTTTGTTTCCAGGAGTTCGCCGAAGTTCAGTGCAGGCCTAACGATGAGCTGAGTAAATGCTGCGACACATTATTCGATATACTACAAGATGGGTTCTCGGAGACGAAGAAATCACGGGTGGCCATGTGGCCACTTCAGATTATGCTGCTGGTTCTAAACCCGGTGAGAACTTTTTAATGTACATTATGTTTTATGTTAAATTTCTCATACTTTGTTTTACAATTTCTGAATACGAACGCACAAGGTGTAATTTTTTTGTTTATGTTTTAAGTGTGTTTTTTTTAAATTCGATTATTGTTTTTGTTTTAAATCTCGGTTGCTGATGTAATATTTTTTAATGCTATGTCAGTTGGCAGACAGACATGCAGTCCACCTGATGGTTAGTGGCCACTGCGGCCTATTTAATTGAGGAACGCTTCATCAGGAAGCGTCGCTCAATGTGCTGCCAGACTGTAGGCTCATCTGATCTTCGAACCTCTGATTTCAAGTGTACTGGTACATTAATATTGCCGGAACACAGCCAGAGCTGTTATGGCGGCAGAGTTTACCTGTGGTTGCTAGCCAGTTGGACTCTGAAAAAGCCCTACCACCAACCAGACCCATGGCGGAATCGAACCCACGACCTCCGTGTTTTTATATCCGAGCGGCTTAGCCACTGTTCCACGGAGGCAGTCATACCCGAGCGGCTTAGCCGATTTCTGATTACAAACCGACATAAATTCTCTATTAGGGAATTGGTTCCAGGACTCTGAGATCATACCATCAATCCTCATCATACCTCCGACCAATGAGGCTTCTGTTAAACTGTGATACTTATTATTATCCAGAAAGTTCTAGAAGAAATAGTGAATGCAGACAGCGGAGCTCCCTGTAGCCCAAGACACACAAAGAAGAAGCTCTTCATTGACTCCGTCAAGAGGGGACTCAGTAAGTTTGATATTATTATTTTTTATACTAGGTATGGATAAGCAGCAACTGCGGCCTATTCCATTGAGGGACGCTACATCCGGAAGCGTCGCTCAATGTGCTGCCAAACTGTAGACTCATCTGATCTTCGCGTTTCTGATTTCAAGTGATATCATTAGGAAAGTAATTACAGCCTATTTAATGACAAAGCTGTGTTCGAAAAAACCGACACAAATTATGCTTTTCATTTGCAACACTGAGTACTTCATTTATATTTATAAGAAAGAAAGAAAATCATTTTATTGTCGTCACACACATGTTTTTTTTTGTCAGCCTTTATGTTCCCACTGCTGAGCAAAGGCCTCCCCTTCTTACCACACACATTACAGAAAAAAAACCCTCATTAAAAGTTCGCTAATATCACTTTAAATTAAGTTAAAGGTATTCATTTTAAACCTTTTTTAGATTTTTATCATGCATAATATTGTATTAAAAATGAAAAAAAAGTTTGCAATATGGTGGTTAAGATGTTTCTCCTTCTCATCAGGTCCTCAGAACAACTCCAAGCAAATGACAGAAGCGGCCGTGGTGACGTGCGTCAAACTTTGCAAGGCATCCACTTATCTCAATATTGCTGATTCAGGGAACGTCACCTTCGTTCTTGTGAAGTCAGTCATCAATGATCTTAAGGTATGTGCCATCATCACCATCTCGGCTATTGCTAAGTAGGCTTTAAAGATGCACTTATGAATCGTCAATTTTTAAGGTTTCTGAGTGACTATCATCGAAATGTTATCTATGGAGAAAAATCGGCAAGAAAATCGATTGTTACTTTTCTTAATCCCCAAATTTTTACAATATTTTTTTTTTATACTTAGTTGGCAGACAGTCCCGCAGTCCACCTGATGGTAAGCGGCCACTGCGGCCTATTCCATTGAGGGACACTTCACCAGGAAGCCTACCAATACAATTTTCATTAGTCTATTTAATAACTTCTGTGTCAAAAATAACAAAACATAATTAAGAAACAAGTATATTGTGGTGTTCTGGTATTGCGGAGTAAATCAAACAACACAGGTATTTCACCGAGACGGGAACTTAGCTCCGCCCGCTCGACGACTGTCGCACGTCCGCCGCTTGCGTCGCTACGCCCCCCCACTCGCTCTTTATTCAATACGTCACATATAGATTGGGTCCCAGTCGACCATTCCCTAAAGGTAGCACTGTTAACAATATGTCAGCCAACATTTTACACCTCAATATTCTTGAAAATGCTAATACGAAATATAGCGCCACCACTCCATAAAATAAACATGATCTGTGCATCTTATATCGGCCATGTCGTTTAACATTTAGCGTTTGACGGCTGTCTTTCAGCGTAAAAGTTGTTTTATCTACATCCATACCCTAATATGTCTATTTTATAGTCAGGATCGATGAGCAAACGCCCTACATTTAGATATGAGTATCTGTGGCTGCATCTTAATGTTTACATTTTAGTATCGGTAACCAATACCTTAATTACGTTCAAATTTCGAACGTCTTCTTAAAATGTATTTAATTCAAATTGACCTACAAATTATGACATGATTTTGTACTAAGTACTACTAACTTTTACATACAGATTATGTTGGTGGTAGCCATATTATCATATGAATGAAGATAAAGTTATGTATGTGACTGTACATAATTAGGCATTAAAATACTCATGTGACCCTTTTATGAAACTCACTTCGTTCGTTTCATAAAACCACATTCGTATTTTAATGACCCTCATTATGCAACAGCCACATAAATAACTATTAATGAATAAACACAAGACAAATGATAATAAAGTTAAATACCATTCATTCCTAAGTTTTTAATACACATAGGTTCTCATAATCTTTATTCTCTTTCAATCCATCAGTCTTACTAAAACGCTAGGAGAAACATGTAGTCATTTTTGTAATTGTATTTATGTAATAATTTGAATGCGGTGTGTTGTCTATACTCATATTATAAAGAGGAAAGATTTGATTGTTCGTTTGTTTGTTTGTATTGAATAGACTCCGAAACTACTGAACCGATTTGAATAATTCTTTCACTGTTGGAAAGCTACACTATCACCGGTGACCCTAGTGTACTTTTGATACCGAGGTGTGGGGGTAAGGGGGGGATATTTGAAAAAACAAATTATGCGCAGGTGAAACCGCGGGCGAAAGGTTAGATTGTCAATAAATGTAATTTTCTCTTTGTTCCAGTCTCTCCTCTTCAACCCATCAAAATCCTACCTCCGCGGCAACCTCAACCCCGAACTGGAACTGATGTCGGAATGCTTCGTGTCTCTCTTCCGCATCATGCCGCACAACAACGACGCACTGAAGGTCTGCCTGAACCTGGCCACGCACGTGTCCTACCACTACGTCGTCGTCAACTCGCTGCTGAGGTACGTGTGCCCCACTTGAGCCCCATGGCTGCCCCACCCTGGGCCCATGGCTGCCCCACCGATAGCCCATGGTTGCCCCACCCTGGGTCCATGCCTGCCCCACCCTGGGCCCATGGCTGGCAATGCCCATGTGTGACGTATGATGGACTCTGAGCTTATGTCGGAATGCTTCGTGTCTCTCTTCCGCATCATGCCGCACAACAACGACACACTGAAGGTCTGCCTGAACCTGGCCACCAACGTGTCCTACCACTACGTCGTCGTCAACTCGCTACTGAGGTACGTGTGCCCCACTCTGAGCCCATGGCTGCCCCACCGTGCCCCACCTTGGCCCATGGCTGCCCCACCCTGTGCCCACGTCTGCCCCACCCTGGGCCCATGGCTGCCCCACCCTGTGCCCACGGCTGCCCCACCCTGGGCCCATGGCTGGCTCAACCTAGCTACCCACGTCTAGGTTTGTGTGACGACACCGTGCCCCACCCTAGGCCCATGGCCTAATTGTAAGTAGCCACTGCGACCTGTACTATTGAGGGTCACCTAACCAAGATGCGTCGCTCAAAGTACTGTCACACTGTAGGCTCATCTGCTCTTTGAACCTTTAATGAAAGTGCTATGGCGGCAGATTTCACCCGTGGGGCAGTGGCGTAGCGTGGGTGTCAGCCGCCCGGGGCGGAAGAGAAATTATGCCGCCCTGTTTTTTTTGCTCCTCCAGTTGGCAAACAGACATGAAGCGGGGGCAGAAGACAATTCTGCCGCCCTTTTGTGAAATTTTGCCGCCCCCTAAAAAGTATCGCCCGGGGCGGACCGGCCCCCCCGCCCCCCATCGCTACGCTACTGCCGTGGGGTGGTAGCAAGCTTTACCAATATCTTGTTTGTTAACAGAATCATCAAACAACCTCGCCTACCGTGGTGGCCACAGATCGAGGTGCTGTACCCGCGGGCGGCTGAGCTGCGGGCTATGTTCACCGACACTCTGAATAAGGCTACACAAGTATGTATTAGCTTATAACCTACTTGGAGGTTGAAAGTCAAACTTAAAACTGAGAACCAAAACCTTGGATTTTATAAGTGCACCTATCTATATCTTTTTGTAACAGGCTGGTTTAACATATTAAAAATAGTGTTTCCATTTAATATTTTAAGCTTTGACAATGTCAATAAAAGCTGGTTCATTGATTTATGATATTTTTTGCTTCTAATTTTAGTTTGTTTTGCAGAAGTAAATTTATTGCAATTAATTGCATTTATTATCTCTGATATCGGAATCAACCAAGGTACCAAAAATACAAGAAAACATAAAATATGATTATCACATGAATGTTCGTCCTGGCTGAGATTACAACCCTAAACTTCCAGCCCCCCTAGACAAGCGGCATTTATGACGTTCGTTATAGCTCGATTTGCGATAGCGAATGTCAAATCCCATACTTTCAACACGTGATTTTTCTATGGCAACTGTCAAATCCATACAAATTGGACTTAGCGAAATTCGCCAGCTATGAAGCGATGTCATCTTGTCTAAGCCCCCAGACCGGACAAAAGTAATGTTTACTACATGAATAATATGTTTGTTCTGTTTGGGATTTGAATCCACAACCTCTAGCACATAGCGCTGGTTCACTAAGAAATGAATCATCGGACCGTCAAACTTCATTATTTACGTATCTTTCCACAGGGCTACGCAGTCCACACTCCTCTCCGCATGATCTCTCTTTCCCTCAAGTCGAAGGAGGTGCAGGGCAAGTTCAACAAGTCGGACGAAGGGCCGGCGTACAGGAACCTGCTCATCGCTATGGTGAAGCTTATACACGCTGATCCCATGTTGATGTTGAGTGTGAGTATGGCGTTTCAAACTAAAACACTAACCTTAATTATAATGCATACATACTTAACTTAAAAAAAACTTGTAGTTATACTTATTTAATATTATTATTATTAGGAGCCTATAGTGTCCCACTGCAGGGTAAAGGCCTCCCTACCCTCTTTCCATTTTTCGCGGTCTTGGGCAATGGTGTGCCAGTTGGTATGAAATGAGTCGAGCTCATCTCGCCACCTCCTAGGTCTACCGCGAGGTCGGACCCTATTCGAAGGTATCCACTCAGTGGATATTTTGGCCCAGAGCTGATCAGGCATGCGGCAGACATGACCGGCCCAGTCCCACTTCAGTTGTGAAGCCTTCCTTGACACGTCTGTCACCAAAGTCCTCGATAAGACGTTAAACTGTCGTGCACCTTAGGTGTATAACGCCATCCTAGGGCTTAGGAAACCCTAAAATGGTAGGGTTTTCTAGGGGTCTAGATGGTAGAGTTGATATTAGCGCAGGATATTAACTTAGGGCGGTGGCGGAGTAACGTTCAGCTAACGTGAACGTCAACGGCGGTGCTCTCGGACCGAGTAAGGTTCACTGTGCACCCATCATTCCGCAGTGGACAAGCGTGATGGGTTAAATGTCCAACCCCTTACCCTCATGGCAGACACAACTTATTATTTAATAATAAAATAAATAAGTATGGATTCGATTGGTGAGTGAAAGAGCATGAGCTCTGAACGACCTGTTGGGAGACTTGTGGATAAATAAGATAGTATAGTGGAGTACCACTATACTATCTCCATGGTGTTTTTATCTATCTGTTGTGTCTATCACACACAACTCTTACTACCATTCTACCTTTCCTTTTCATGAAAAATGTAAATACGAAGCTTGGTTTGTTTTCGCAAGAGACCAATAGATTGACGTTTTGATGTGGAAATCGTTTAGGAGCAGGTGATAGGCATTTTATCTCGGAAAAATATCATAATCCCGTTGGTTTAGAAATCCGGGATGAAAGCCTGTCACTTATGTCACGTTCTTGAATCTCGACTCTATTCTACTTAACTCTACTTTTCTTTACTATGTTTTCCTCTACTCTACTCCACTCAACTCTATTCTACTTGTATAACACATTGAGTTACAAGTACTACGTATAGAGAGGCTATACGGAACAAAAAATGTGTCGCAAAATGATGACTGGACTGACTGATGTATTTGCTACTACAGCGGATGTCGTCTAACCAAACTATAACACTTGCAGCAATCTATTAGATTGCTTACAGAGTATATTTTTCTGGCGACCAAAACGTCGTAAGCGCCATGCAAAGCAAGGCGCTTACGCGTTTTGTTCGAAATGCCTATCTTATAGATCTTGAATTTGAAGTTGAAGTTGTTGCCGTAACCATGGTAACGGCAACAAAGCATCTCGCAAAAATTTTGTTTGCGGTGTCGGTTCTATACGCTAGTAATTGTAGTTCAATGGTATAACATCGTATAAAATGGGCTAAGTCTTGTGTGGAAGGCTAGTATTTCCTCTCCAATACATATTAAATTTGTACCCTACGTTGTCCAATGGAGTAAGGGTGTTACCAAACCAATCGATCGACTGCAGATCGACGAGTTCGGTCAACGTCGATTAAAGTTGATCGTCTGGTATGGCAGGGAATATCGATCGACGTCGACTAATCCATTTTATCATCGACTGATGCCGTCGATCGACGATCGATCGATTGGTAATACCCTTACGGAGTTTAAAATATCTCCCATTCTCCAGAACCCCGGGCGATCAGGCATGGAGATCCAGTCGTCGACGACGGAGCTGATCAACGGCCTGGTGTCGCTGGTGCACCAGCCCGGCCTGGGCGAGCTGGCGCGCGCGGCCATGGAGGCGTTACTGGCGCTGCACAGGCCTGACAGAGTGCACATGTGGAACCCTGAGGCTCCGCTCAATACCTTCTGGGATATAAGGTAATGTATTTTTACCAGGTGGTAGGTTCCTGTACTGGGCCGTCTAGGTGGGTACCACCGCAGAGTTAGATATTTTCCCGTGAAATAGAAGTGTGTCAAGCACTTCGGTGTTCCGGGGAAAGGGCACTGAAGCTAGTGGAATTACTGGGTATATGAGACCTAATAACTGTCGTCTCGGTGTAGCGGGCGCAGGGCGGTGCCGACAGTAACTGCTTAGTTACTGTTTGGCACTGAACTGTCTAAGGGCAGACGTGGCGCTTACTATCAGGTGTGCGATCTGCTCGTCTTGTTACATATTGCAATAAAAAAAATTATTGGAAGATCCGCTATCTCTTTCTCTCTTATAACAAATGCACTATACCTATCTCCCTCCAGCTCGCAAGTCCTCTACAACATAAGCCAGAAGCTGATCCAGCGTCAGATCAGCAACTACCGCGACGTTCTCCGCTGGCTTCGAGACATCTTGACCTGTCGCAACGAATTCCTCGCGAAGCACAAAGACTACGCCAACGTGGGCTCGCAGATACCGATATGCAAACAGGCGCATATCAAGCTCGAGGTGAGTGTGCCACGGGCGTGTATCATATGTGTCCCACGCCACGCTAGGCGTGTACCATATGTGTACCACTGCACGCTAGGCGTGTACAATATGCGCGACATTTTTACCGAATTCCTTGCGAGGCACAAAGACTATGTCAACGTGGGCTCGCAGATACCGATATGCAAGCAAGCGCATATCAAGCTCGAGGTGAGTGTGCCGCGATATTATAGTCACAAGAAAGCATGATGCCTGTGACAACTGTCATCGGATTGACAGGAATAATGTTTTACAATTGTTGACTGTCAAATGCCTCGCCAACTTAGAGATGTTCGATGCTGTCATTTTCTGCTTACACTTATTTATCAATTGTGAATGAATGAAATTTGGAAAAAAAATATTTGTTCATCACTTTAAACGTAAAATCATAATTATTATAAAAAAACCAATCAATTTTATCAAAAGTAAGACGTCTTAGATAATAAGATCTAAATGTAAATGCGATTCCGATCCGATTTGCTTAAACATCCTACTAATATTATAAATGCGAAAGTCTGGATGTTTAGATGTTTGGATGTTTGTTACTCAATAACGCCTAAACGGCTGAACGGATTTGTATGAAATTTAGAACACGTATAGTTTATAACCCGGATTAGGACGTAGGCTATAAAATTCCTACGGGAAACGTCTCATTCCCGCGGGAATAACAATTTTGAAACTACTGAATCGATTTGAATAATTCCTTCACTGTTGGAAAGCTACACTATCCCCGGTAAACATAGGGTACTTTTTATCGCGGAAATGTGGGGGGAAGGGGGGGATATTTGAAAAACGACTTTAATAATAATAATTAGTAATTGCATATGTAGTACTAGCCTTCCGCCCGCGGTTTCACCCGCGCGTAATTTCTTTTTTCAAATATCCCGCGGGAATGAGACGTTTCCCGTAGGTTTTTATAGCCTATGTCCTAATCCGGGTTATAAACTATACGTGTGCCAAATTTCATCTAAATCCGTTCAGCCTTAGGCGTGACTGAGTAACAAACATCCAGACTTGCGCATTTTAATATTAGTAAGAAATTGAATATGAGTATTAAACAGTGTTATTTCTCCATCAGGTGGTCTTCTTCATGTGCCTCTGGTCGATCGACACGGACGTGGTGCTGGTCGGCATGTCGTGCTTCGCGCTTCTCTGCCAAGAAGCCGACATCCGCTGCGGCGCGGACGAGATCACAACCCACTGCCTGCTGCCCAACTACGCAGTGTTCCAGGAAATCGCGCACACCTCCACCGTGCTCACCACTGGTCAGTGCCGATGTGCTATACTCCTTCTGACATAAGACATACGCTTTGTAGCCCAACATGTGTGACAGTTCCTTTATGGCAGTTGAAATGGGCCGGCTTGACCAGGGAAGTACTTATTATTACAAGAGATCGAGACTAAAACGTCCCACTATTTACTGAACTCCCTCGTTTTCCTCGAATACTCGGTACTGGCGAGACTGAGCCCGCCTTTTGGCCATTGGTCACTGAGCTCTATGATAATACGCTCAGCGTATTACGCTGGAGTGGCTATAGACATTGAAATGACAGCTATTTTTTCTGTCGATTTGAAGCGCCCCCAATAGTGTACTGGGAACTAAAATGACTTCAAATGGACAGCCATTGACATTGACAGCATTATCGAAGTTTATCTGCGAAAGTCAGTACTATTATTAGTCCCAAGTACACTAACTACTGCTCTCAGCGCCAATATGGCGATTTGCAAATCGGATCAAATATTTGGTACCAATTGCCTATCCAGTTGTCTATGGAGATCAGTGCCATTGGTCTATGTATAGCCTGACCAAGAAAATAAAAATCCTGCTCTGGAGGCGCCACATTAACTATGGTTATAGCAACACTTGGTTGCTATGGTTATACTCACAAAAAACTCACAATATCCTCTAGTAACAAGGTACGGTTGACAATTGACAGACACACTTTGACAGACAGCAATAATGAATGACATCTTATGGTTTTTTTATTTGTTGCCACTTGAAGAAATTAGTTCCATAGTTTTCCACAATATGGCGAGGTTTTTTATTTTAATGGTCGGGCTATAATTTATACATCTATTATTATTTCCATTGTTATTAGTGATTGTTATTTCCCTATTTGTGCAAGCAGCTCCGGATATGGGAAGAGGATGTTTTTACAAAAACATACATAGTAAGTGTTATATACTAATTCGAATAAAATGCAATATCCATCACAAGGAATAAAATTCAATTATCATTCTTGACTGTCTTCGTTGACGCAGTCTATATTAGATTGTAATATGACTTTACCCTTTCGTTTAAAAGCCGCGATGGTCAAGTGGTTAAAGTATCGAGCCGTGATATGAAGGTCTTGGGTTCAATTCCCGAGTGCCTTTGTAAAGGTATACTTTTGGCCTGTAAGGAGTCAATTAAACGGAATGTATAGTAATTTGTACACTCGTGTGTGTATCCACCATTATAGTACCGTCATAATACTTGAGATTACTGTATTACTTAGGACATCGAAAAATATTAACGTTTTACGTACCCTGTTCAAACTTTATCTCTTCTGTGATGTTGACAGCAACTTCTCTGCTCCAGCACTATGTAAATGTTGCCATAATGATTAGTCAAAGATCTATCATACAACAATGTCCTAAGTAATACTGTAGTCTTAAGTATCCCCCATTGACTGTAGCTTATGTTATGAAGACGTTACCCCACTCCCCTCTTGCTTTGGCTAAGAACAAGAATTATTCATTTACTGTTTCTGTTTGGTTTAGGTACGGCAGCTCTTCAGAAGCGAATCATGGCGCTTCTGAGGAAGATTGAGCATTGCGTGAATGGTGTCCAGCCGGTTTGGGAAGAGACGTTCAGGAATTGGTAAGACATCGTCATCTTTTAGGGATCCTCCATTAAATTTGTGAAATCCAAATTTTTGCATGTATAAAAGCTGGTTGGCAGACTTATCTGCAGGCTTGTTTGACGGCATTACTGCGGCCATTGAGAGACGCCTTAATTAGGTATCAACACTCGAACATGCAGTTATGATGCTTAATTAAAAGCTAAAATTGCAAGTGCTATGGTTTAGAGATCCTTGTGCGAGGCCTATGTACAAGAGTAGAGGTTTAAAAAGAAAGATAGAAAAAACATTTATTGGCCAAACAAAAACAGACAAAAAGAGTTCTAAAATGATGAAGGAATATAACATAACATGCTTACTTAGAAATTAGTATAACATAACATAAATATTTTTCATAGCACTACAAAATAATGAAAGTTCTTATCGCGATCTATACCAAACAACCGTAAAGTAATATAGTGGATTCTATCTTTATAACCTTATTACGTTTACAGGGACTCTCTCTGTAAGATCCTGCAAAGGATCAAAGGGCAAGGAGACAAGATGGACGAATGCCAGATGGAGGCGCTACATCGAGCCGTTGCGAAGCGAAGAGTGTCCCATCACACCAGCAGCGAACATGATATTGAGGTAAGAAATAATGTATAGCCAAACCAAGAAAATAAAAAACTTGCTCTGGACGCGCCACATCTATGGGTATAGCAACACTTGGTTGCTATGGTTATACTCACTAATAATTCACAATATCCAATAGCAACAAGGCACGGTTGACAATTGACATCACACTGACAGACAGCAAAAAAAAATGACATTTATTGTTTTTTATTTGATTGCCTCCGTGGTACAGTGGTTAGAGCGTTCGGCTCTATACCCGGAGGTCGTGGGTTCGAATCCCACGGGGAACATCACTTTGTGTGATTGTTTCCAGTTTAGTTAGGACATTGCAGGCTTGAATCACCTGAATGTCTGATAAGAATGATGATTCCGTGCTTCGGAAGGCACGTTAAGCAGTTGGTCCCGACTATGTTCCAAGTAGGTCTGGTTTCCCTTGTAAAGTTACGGAGGTCAGATCATGTCAGATGGCAATCGCTCCATTGTAATAACCAGGCTTGTCAAATCTAGGATCATAGTCGAAGTGGCCCTGGAGCTCCATACTGGATGCAATCGGGAATACGCTGGGATGATGATAATGATTGTTTTTTATTTGATTGTTTAGGTACATTTTTCATGGGATATTTATTTTTCGTTTTTAGACTCAAATCCAGGAGTGGGCGAATATTACATCATTCCTATGCGCTTTGGGAGGCGTCTGTCTTCAGAGGAGACCGTCGACTATGTGGTCACATTTACATGGACATGGTAAGTAGAAAAACATATTAAATACACTTTTTTATAATATTTGAGTTGGTAGACAGGCACGCAACCTGTCTGAAGGTAAGCGGCCACGCCTATCGCACTGAGGAATACTTAACAAGAAAGCATATACCGAACCTTAGAAAAGGACATTATAATATTTGGTTCAAAGGATATTTATTTCCTCATATTATGTCCGTACCAAATACCATAAAAAAATTCTCAGTACCTACTTCAGAAAGTTGTGAAAGCGTAACCAACAAATTAAATTATTTACAATATTAGTATAGATTATTTATCAAATTTTACCTTCACAGATGCTCGAAAATACAACGCCCTAGCTGTAAACAGTTCTCAAGAAGTCCAGTACTGTCCCGTCACACAGTGAGTATAAAAATTACTGCCACTCATATCATTCGCAGGTGTATTGTCAAAGCCATGATTACAAAGCATTAGTACTTGTCAAAGTTGGTATACAGTGTGCCCCGGATAAGGTGCACAACGACAATGACACTACATCATAAATTATCGACAAAAAAAAAACATATATTTTTTCTTTAGAAATTTGTATTTTTTTTTTCAATTTTTACTACTTTCTTAGGATTCCATGTGTAACTATTGTTTTTTTTCATAAAAATAGAACCAATACTTTTTATAAATTATTTTTTTTGTACATGGAGTCCATAGAGAGTAGTAAATATAAAAAAAAAATAAAAAAATTTTAACGAAAAAAAAAAATGTTTTTGGTCGAAATTTATGATATCGTTTCACCCATTTTCGTTTGTGCACCTTATCCGGGGGCACACTGTATGTAATGTTATTCTTTCAATTGGGTACTCGACTAAGACACTTGTCCCACCAACGGCGAGCAAACGACTAACTATCGGCAATCTTATCGCTCAAGAAACGTAAAAAAAAATAAACATTCCGTGAGATTGTATGTTTCGTGTACTATGTACCCTGTTGTTTTACTTTGTATCATGCTATGAGAGTGAGGGAATAGGGTGTGCAACCATGCTTGCCCACTCACTTCTGCACTAAAATAATATCCTGCGTACGTAGTTGGTTAAATAATAAATAATAAATAAATATCTCTGGACATTATTCACACAGCGCCATCTAGCCCCAAACTAAGCATTAGCTTGTGCTATGGGTGCTAGACAACAGATAAACATTACTTATATACTTTTTTTTTTGTAAATACATACATATTATACATAGAAACACCCATACCGATACAAACAGACATGTTCATGCACACAAATGTTTGTACCGTGCAGGGATCGAACCCGCGACCTCTGGTGTAATAGCCGGCTTCTCGACCATTACATCAAATGGCTCGTCAAGATTGATTGATTGATAGTTGGTTGATCGTAAAGATTGGTCGCCGTAGCCGAAAACTCGGCCAGGAGGATATAAGTTTGTATCACGGCTTCGTCAATACACCTGCCGTCCCCCACGAACGGGCAGACAAACGAAATAATGCGCAGTTTCCAAATAACCAGGTTCATAGGCCAACTGCTCCGCCTGCTCCTCTGCAGCCACGAGCGTCACGGCCATCAGATACAGACCCATGTCAAAGAACTGGTCGGAAGGGAGATGTCTCCCGCACTGTACCCGATCCTGTTCGACCAAATCAAGGCCATTATTGACAAGTTCTTCGATCAGCATCAGCAGGTTTGTGTCCCCTTAGTGACCGTACCCTCATGTCAGTGTCCGTACCCTCATGTCAGTGTTCGTACCCTCAGGTCGAGTGTCCTCTCAGTGACTGTACCCTCAGGTCGAGTGTCCCCTCATTGACCACACCCTTAGGTCGAGTGAACCCTCGGTGACTATAAACTGAGGTCGAGTGTCCCCTCGGTGATCGTAACGTGAGGTCGGTGTCCCCTCAGTGACCGTCCCCGCAGGTCAATGTCCCCTCAGTTTCCAAATAACCAGGTTCATAGGCCAGCTGCTCCGCCTGCTTCTCTGCAGCCACGAGCGTCACGGCCATCAGATACAGACCCATGTTAAAGAACTGGTCGGTCGCGAGATGTCGCCCGCGCTCTACCCGATCCTGTTCGACCAGATCAAGGCCATTATTGACAAGTTCTTTGATCAGCATCAACAGGTTAGTGTCCCCTCAGTGACCGTACCCTCATGTCAGTGTCCGTACCCTCAGGTCGAGTGTCCTCTCAGTGACTGTACCCTCAGGTCGAGTGTCCCCTCAGTGACCACACCCTTAGGTCGAGTGACCCCTCGGTGACTATAAACTGAGGTCTAGTGTCCCCTCGGTGATCGTAATGTGAGGTCGGTGTCCCCTCAGTGACCGTCCCCGCAGATCAATGTCCCCTTAGTTTCCAAATAACCAGGTTCATAGGCCAGCTGCTCCGCCTGCTCCTCTGCAGCCACGAGCGTCACGGCCATCAGATACAGACCCATGTTAAAGAACTGGTCGGAAGGGAAATGTCGCCCGCGCTCTACCCGATCCTGTTCGACCAGATCAAGGCCATTATTGACAAGTTCTTTGATCAGCATCAACAGGTTAGTGTCCCCTCGGTGACCGCACCCTCAGGTCGAGTGTCCCCTCAGTGACCACACCCTCAGGTCGAGTGTCCCCAAGGTGACCACACCCTTAGGTCGAGTGTCCCCTGGGTGACCGTACTCTCAGGTTAGTGCCCCCTCAGAGGCTGTTCCCTTAAGTCAAGTGTCCCCTCAGTGAGTGTCCCCTCAGTAACTGTTCCCTTAGGGCGAGTGTCCCCTCAGCGACCGTCCCCGCAGGTCAGTGTCCCCTAAGTGGCCAAATAACCAGGTTCATAGGCCAGCTGCTCCGCCTGCTCCTCTGCAGCCACGAGCGTCACGGCCATCAGATACAGACCCATGTCAAAGAGTTGGTCGGAAGGGAAATGTCGCCCGCGCTCTACCCGATCCTGTTTGACCAGATTAAGGCTATTATTGACAAGTTCTTCGAGTAACACCAACAGGTTAGTGTCCCCTCAGTGACTGAACCGTCAGGTCGAGTGTCCCCTCAGTGACCACACTCTTAGGTCGAGTGTCACCTCGGTGACTGTAAACTGAGGTCGAGTGTCCCCTCGGTGACTGTAAACTGAGGTCGAGTGTCCCCTCGGTGACTGAACACTCAGGTCGAGTGTCCCCTCAGTGTCTGTTCCCTTAGGTCGAGTGTCCCCTCAGTGACTGTTCCCTTAGGTCAAGTGTCCCCTCGGTGATCGTAACGTGAGGTCGGTGTCCCCTCAGTGACCGTCCCCGCAGGTCAATGTCCCCTCAGTTTCCAAATAACCAGGTTCATAGGCCAACTGCTCCGCCTGCATGTCATAGAACTGGTCGGAAGGGAGATGTCGCCCGCTCTCTATCCGATACTGTTCGACCAGATTAAGGCCATTATTGACAAGTTCTTTGATCAGCACCAGCAGGTTAGTATCCCCTCAGTGACTGTTCCCTCAGGTCGAGTGTCCCCTCAGTGACCACACCCTCAGGTCGAGTGTCCCCTCAGTGACCGTGGCCTCATGTCAGTGTCCCCTCTGGCTGTTCCATTAAGTCGAGTGTCCCCTCAGTGACTGTTCCCTCAGGTCGAGTGTTCCTTCAGTGACCGTACCCTCATGTCGGTTTCCCTTCCCCTCAGTTACTGAACCCTCAGGTCGAGTCTCTCCTCAGTGACTGTTCCCTTAGGTTGAGTGTCCCTGTCCCCTCGGTGATCGTAACGTAACGTGAGGTCGGTATCCCCTCAGTGACCGTCCCCGCAGGTCAGTGTTCCCTAAGTGGCCAAATAACCAGGTTCATAGGCCAGCTGCTCCGCCTGCTCCTCTGCAGCCACGAGCGACACGGCCATCAGATACAGACCCATGTCAAAGAACTGGTCGGAAGGGAAATGTCGCCCGCGCTCTACCCGATCCTGTTCGACCAGATTAAGGCTATTATTGACAAGTTCTTCGATCAACACCAACAGGTTAGTGTCCCCTCAGTGACTGTACCATCAGGTCGAGTGTCCCCTCGGTGACTGTAATCTGAAGTCGAGTGTCCCATTAGTGATCACACTCAGGTCGAGTGTCCCCTCAGTGACCACACCCTCAGGTCGAGTGTCCCCTCAGTGACTGAACCCTCAGGTCGAGTGTCCCCTCAGTGTCTGTTCCCTTAGGTCGATTGTCCCCTCAGTGACTGTTCCCTTAGGTCGAGTGTCCCCTCGATGATCGTAACGTGAGGTCGGTATCCCCTCAGTGACCGTCCCCGCCGGTCAGTGTCCCCTAAGTGGCCAAATAACCAGGTTCATAGGCCAGCTGCTCCGCCTGCTCCTCTGCAGCCACGAGCGTCACGGCCATCAGATACAGACCCATGTCAAAGAGTTGGTCGGAAGGGAAATGTCGCCCGCGCTCTACCCGATCCTGTTTGACCAGATTAAGGCTATTATTGACAAGTTCTTCGAGTAACACCAACAGGTTAGTGTCCCCTCAGTGACTGAACCGTCAGGTCGAGTGTCCCCTCAGTGACCACACTCTTAGGTCGAGTGTCACCTCGGTGACTGTAAACTGAGGTCGAGTGTCCCCTCGGTGACTGTAAACTGAGGTCGAGTGTCCCCTCGGTGACTGTAAACTGAGGTCGAGTGTCCCCTCGGTGACTGAACCCTCAGGTCGTGTTTCCCCTCAGTGGCTGTTCTTACTTACTGCTTACTTCTTTCTTCAGGTGATGCTGACAGAAGTCAACACTCAATTCGTGGAGCACACCATCTTCATAATGAAGAGTATACTCGACAACAAGAAGAGTGGACAGCCGACTGAACATCTCAGCACTACGTCTATTGAGGGGCTTATGTTGGCTATAGTCAGGTGAGAATATTATTTATGTAGATGTTATAGTGGTCGTTTTAATAGTTTTGTTTTTGAAAATTGCACTACAATTCTATAGAAATAAGTTTTTTTTTTATTAATTATTAATTATTTGGCTTGGGTTTGTGATCACCAATCCGCATTTGGCAAGCGTGGTGATTAAGCCAATACCCATCATTGTAGCGAGCGATAACTTGATTTCAAGGATGGAGACCTTTGCCCTGCAGTGGGACATTAATAGGCTGATACTTTACTTTTTTTTTATTGACAAATAATGAACTTAATTTATGAGCCTCGCAAACTACTTCCGTGGTTGATTTACGAGTTGTATCTTTGCTCTTAAGCCTGAAATAACACATATGCCTTTTTGTCATTGAATAAAGTTTAATTTCCAATGGCACTGAGAGCTGTTAATTCTGGCCTTTTATTTTGTGGTAACTTTAGTCAGGGTACGCTTGCACCAGGGTTTGGCAAGGCCAGTTAAACAATTATAGCCCGACCAATAAAATAAAAAACCTCGTCATATTGCGGAAAAATATTGGAACTAATTACTTCAAGTGGCAACAATCAAATAAAAAAACAATAAGATTTATTTAAGTCATTTATTATTAGTGTCTGTCAAAGTGTTATGTCAATTGTCAACCGTGCTTTGTTACTATTGGATATTGTGAGTTATTTGTGAGTATAACCATAGCAACTAAGTGTTGCCATACCATCTAATGTGGCGCCTCCAGAGCAGGTTTTTTTATTTTCCCGGTCAGGCTCTACACAATTACATTGAAACATGGCTCTAGCATTAACAGTATTACTTGTTTTCAGATACGTCCGTCATTTGGACATGACAGTTCTGTCGGTGCATATCAAGACGAAGCTCTGTCAAGTTGTTGAAGCTATGATGAGGAGGAGAGATGACCTGGCTTTTAGACAGGTGTGTGAAACTGTTTTATTAGTAATGCAAAGTTGAAGGATATGAGATAGCCTGTCTATTAGAGGAAACCGGAGCGAGGGTATTTTTCAACTAGACTTAGCTTTTTGACCACCTCCGTGGAACTGAGGCTAAACCGCTCGGGTATATAACCCGGAGGTCGTGGGTTCGATTCCCGCCTTGGGTCTTATTAGTTGTAGGGCATTTTCAGAGTCAGACTAGCTTGCTCACACAGGTGAAATCTGCCGCCATAACAGCTCTAGCAGAGTTCCGGCAATATTAATGTGGGAGCCAGTATACTTGAAATAAAAAGCTTGAAGACCAGATAAGCCTACAGTCTGGCAGCACTTGGTGAAGTGTCCCTCAATGGAATTGGCCGCAGTGGCCGCTTACCATCAGGTGGGCTGCGTGTCTGTCTGCCAAATGATGTGGTACAGTCAAAAGCTCGTCAGACGTAACACTTTGGACTTTGTACCACTCTTATGTCGGGGGCATAAGTGCTATTATCGAACTGCAAGTGTTAACCGTGATGTGCTGTTGACCGTTCAAAATGCAGATTCCACCTGTGGAGGTAGCTTATATCCCATAAGGAGTTAATGACGGATTGTGCATTTAACAGGAAATGAAATTCCGCAACAAGATGGTGGAATACGTGACCGACTGGGTGCTTGGCACCAGTCATCAGATCGCACCACCACTAAGAGCTGACGCTTCTTCTATCACCAGGTAAGTGACAAGCAGTGGGAAGATACAGATACATACATACATACATATTATACATAGAAACACCCAGACCGATACAAACAGACATGTTCATGCACACAAATGTTTGTACCTCCTCCGACCTCTGGTGTTATAGCCGACTTCTCGACCATTACACCAAATGGCTCGTCAAACATCTTGTAATCGGGTGGGGATTGCGCAGAACGCGAATTCTGAGATGCATGCGCGTTATTGGTCATTCGCAAGTGCACATGCGCGGACTTTCCCGCTATCCGTCAACCAATGGTCAAGAAGTTTGCCGGCACCTATAACTTCAATGCACATTCACAGTGCATATAAATAATCATGTGAAATAAGCGGCAGGGGTAGCGTGTGGCCCTACGAAACTGCTAGTTAAAGAGGTTTGTTATAGTTCGTTAAATCTATGATGATACCTACGTCAGCTGTCATGGAATCGGAATCTGCATCGGAATGGTGAAGTAAAGTTTCACAATTTTTTTCTGTCAAATGTATGCAAAGAAATAACGTTCATGATTGGCCGGCCCCCGACCACTTAGGTATGTTCATTGCTGTCATCTTTCGCTTACACTTAATAATCGATTATGAAAGTTTAAAATTTCGATAAAAATCTTTTGTTTATCACTTTAAACATAAAATTAAAAATCAATAGACTTGATTAAAAGTAAGTCTTCTTGGATTAAAAAATCTAAATATGAATGTGATTTAGAATCAGAATACTTTCTTAAATCTTGCAATGTAGATCGATTAAAGAAACGATTACTTACTTATTGATTTTTGGCCATTTGTTTAAGATAGAACTACATCTCTAGAAATCTGTCACAGGTATTAGTAGTAGGTACTATCCGGTTCAGATGCTATTAGGATAATGCCTTTTGGAATGGAACGAAAGCTGACTCGTAGCGTTAGCAACGCAAAATAATATTGGTGTATGTGTAAGTCATTCCGCAGTTGCAGTTGACGTAATTTTCGCTCAATTACAAAAGGTATTATCCTAATACACTGGCCTGCAATAAAACCGGGCCACTGTGCTTTTTTCATACAAACATGGTAACTTTAACGTCTCATAGATAGAAAACTATTTGCAGCTGTGCAATGATTATTACGTCAATGGGGAGGCAAATCGCCCAATTGTCGAATCACGGTTTCCAAAATTGCCAAAAACCGCTCACTATTTTCAAAAAGGAAAAACATTAAACCGAACTCAACGCTCCATACATGGTACACATGAAGTTTGACTTGACTTATTGTTTTTCCTTTTTGAGAAAATTGAGCGGTTAGTGTAAATTCTTGAAACTGTGATTTCTTAATCGGTCTTTTGGCCTCTCCATTGACGTAATAATCATTGCACAGCTGCAAATAGTTTTCTGTCTATAAGACGCTAAAGTGACCACGTTTGTATGAGAAAAGCCCAGTGGCCCGGTTTTATTGCGGGCCAGTGTAGTATTTGAATCTGATAGTAGTGTGTATGTACATGTGATGTTGCTATGTATGAAGGTTCGGTGATTGTCAGGTACCTGGTGTGCTGCAGGGAGCTGGACCAGGCGTGCATGGAAGCCGTGGCCGCTTTGCTCAAGGGCCTGCCTCTGCAGCCTGAGGAGTCGGATCGCGGAGACCTGATGGAGGCGAAGAGTCAGCTGTTTCTCAAGTGAGTGAATTATTATTTTACTAGCGGGCGCCCGCGGTTTCACCCGCGTGGTTCCCGTTCCCGTAGGAATTGATCAAAATCCTTTCTTAGCGGATGCCTACGTCATAAAATCTACCTGCATGCCAAATTTCAGCCCGATCCGTCTAGTGGTTTGGGCTGTGCGTTGATAGATATCTATGTCAGTCAGTCAGACACCTTTGAGTTTTATATATATATAGATTAAAACTGTTGTTCTTGTTTCTATTTAATTTATAACACTTTAGTGACCGGAAAAAGTCTTGAAATTGGGTGGGGAATGCGCAGAACGCGAATTTTGAGATGCGCGCGCTATTGGTCAGATAATATGCGGGCGATAGTAGATGCACGCGCGTTATTGGTCTGTACTGTACACACAGTTTGATACAATAAATGATTATTTACTTATTTAGTTTACTGAAAGGGTGTTTGTTTTCAATAAGAGGCTTTTATTGCCAACATCAGTCAAATGAAACCTTATGACCTGGACTTATTTTATTTATTTATTTAAACTTTAATGCACAATCAAGAGTACATAAGGCGGACCTAATGCCAATTGACCGCCTCCGTGGAACGGTGGCTAAGCCGCTCGGGTATAAAAACACGGAGGTTGTGGGTTCGATTCCCGCCTTGGGTCTGCTACCACAGGTGAAATCCGCCGCCATAACAGCTCTGGCTGTGTTCCGGCAGTATTAATGTGGGAGCCAGTACACTTGAAATCAGAGGCTAGAAGATCAGACGAGTCTACAGTCTGGCAGCACATTGAGGGACGTTTCCAGGTGAAGCGTCCCTCAATGGAATAGGCTGCAGTGGCTGCTTACCATCAGGTGGGCTGCGTGCCTGTCTGCCAACTGACGTAGTATATAAAAAAAAAATTGCATTCTCTGCCAGTCAACCTTTGGGCCAAGCAGCAAAAAAAGGACGGGGTCCAAATCCTATGATCATCATAGGATGTGTGATGGATAATTATTAATTACGTGTTAAAGCTAAAGTGAGGGCAACAAGACCTCCGTGTTTTATACCCAATCGGCTTAACCAATGTCCCACGGAGGGAGTCGTTACTTACCACCTTATGGTAAGCGACCACTTAGGCCTAGCACATTGAAGGACACTTCACAATAAGAAACTGAAATTGTTTTTTATACTAGATTATTTGGCAGACAGGAACGCAGCCCACCTGATGGTAAGCGGCCACTGCGGCCTATTCAATTGAGGGACACTTTACCAGGAACCGGCGCTCAACGTACTGCCAGACTGTAGGCTCATCTGATCTTCGAGCCTTTAATTTCAAGTGTACTGGCTCCCACATTAATATTATGTTTATTTCTTCCAGATATTTCACACTATTCATGAACCTGCTGAATGATTGCAACGAGGTGGAGGTGGCGGAAGGTCCCGGCCGTTTGGAGACGCTCCGTAACGCGACCATTCAAGCCATGTCCAATCTGCTCAGCGCTAATATTGATTCAGGGCTTATGCATAGCATTGGTAAGTTAAAATTTAATTGACGTTATTCTGACTGCGGTTAAGTTTTTGATACTTCAGATGCCATATAATATTTTTGATAGATTTTATAAATTATTTATGTGACAAAATTTTTTTGTAATTAAAATAAGATAGTATGCATAGTGTTTGTTTTGTGCATTGTGCACATATAATCTGATATAATCTAATATTTATATTTTCAAGGGCAGATAAATTAAATTTACACATAGTTCTCAAGCCGGGGTTCCTCAGGGTGGCGTCTTGTCTCCTCTACTTTTTTCAACTTTTATTAATAGTATCACTCATGGCCTCTCTTCTTCCTACCACCTATATGCAGATGACCTACAACTTTACTCTAGTGGCGATCTTAAAGAGCTCCCAGGTGTTATTGGGGTCCTGAATGCGGATTTGACACGAGTCGTAAACTGGAGCAACTCGTTTGGGCTCAGGGTGAACCCCCAAAAAACACAAGTCATAATACTTGGTGGGTCACGTCAAATCACAAGGTTTGATTGGGGTTCTTTACCACCAATTGTGCTTGACGGTGTCCAGATAGCCTTTAGCCGAGTGGTTAAAAACCTTGGGGTACATATGGATAGTACTTTGTCATGGGATATGCAAGTCAAGGAGGTTAGCAGGAGAATGTTTGCTTCAGCAAGTTCAATCAATAGACTTCGCAACTTTTTGCCTATTCCCACCAAAATTGTTCCAGTGCAGGCCCTTTTACTGCCTTTGCTCGATTACGCTGATTGTTGCTTTATAGACCTTTGTGAAGCGTCTCTTAACAAGCTAGAGCGATTACAAAACTTTTGCATACGTATTATCTTTGGTCTGCGTAAATACGATCACGTTTCTCAATATCGTGCTCAGCTTGGCTGGCTTCCGATACGACGTCGTCGTGATTTGCATGCTCTTAGCTTACTATTCTCCATTCTTTTTAACCCTCTATCTCCTCCCTATCTTAAAGAGCGGTTTAAATTCTTGCAATCCACCAAGGGTCCTGATCAGCGTCCATCTCGGAAGTTGCATCTAGTTTGTCCTCCACACTCCACTGAGTTCTACTCTCAATCTTTCACTATTCAATCTATTCGTCTTTGGAATTCTCTTCCCCTTTCTATTCGTGAATCTCGGACTCTTCCCATTTTCAAAGCTCGCGTTAAGACGATGTCTTAGCACGATTCCAAATTCGTTTTTCACCCGCGCGTCTCGTTGTAGGCGGAGCGCAACCGCCAATCAGAGAGCGCAGCGTGAACACAGTATACGTAAAACAAGCAGACAATTCACCTCCAAACAAAAACTGGTAGTTTTAATATTTTGAGTAGGTACCTCTACCTACTCACTAATATCAAAACTTTTTACTACTTTTTTAACCGACTTCAAAAAAGGAGGAGGTTCTATGTTCGACTGTATGTATTTTTTTTTTTTTTTTTTTTTTATGTATGTCCGTCGATTTCTCCGTCAATTGTGGACCGATTTAAATAATTCTTTTTTTATTTGAAAGTGCATAGTTCCGAGTTGGTCCCATTGTCACCATGTCAGGATCTGATGATGGGATCCCGGGAAAATCAAGGGCAAACCTCAAATTTTATAGGCGCACACTACGCGTTACTTGTTTTTTCTGAAGCCATTTAAGTTTTTGCGTCCTATAGACATCACTTTAGTTGATGAGCTGATGATGGAAGGTACAACTCCTTAACGGTTAGGAGTTAGGGGATAATTCTTTCAGTATTGTAAGAATATGTGGACCGTTATTTGTATTTCATGTACTTTTGCAGCTAAGCTGATGATGGAAGGTACAACTCCTTAACGGTTAGGAGTTAGGGGATAATTATTTCAGTGCTGTAGAAATATGTGGACCGTTAGTTGTATTTCATGTACTTTTGCAGCTAAGCTGATGATGGAAGGTACAACTCCTTAACGGTTAGGAGTTAGGGGATAATTATTTCAGTGTTGTAGGAATATGTGGACCGTTAGTTGTATTTCATGTACTTTTGGAGCTAAGCTGATGATGGAAGGTACAACTATGATGATGGAAGCTAAAGGGTACGACTTCTTAATTCTTATGTCCCTCTTGCGGGCTGCATCTTTAGTTGGTCTACTGAATAGTGCTGAACACTTAATGAATACCTAATATTGTCAAATAATACAATTCTACTATTTTACTCGTATTTTCGTTATCAATATTATGAGAGTTTTACTCACTCCTACGTATTATTCACACTAAAAATAGAAAAATAAACAAACTTTTTTAAAAAAAAATTAAACCGACTTCAAAAAAAAAAAACAAAAAAAAAAACTACCTAAAAACACTGAAAAGCAAAAAATAATTTTAATAAGACATTCATCAAATGCGCTTATTGTCTAAGCCTATTAATAACATTAAATTGTATTTACGTGCTAGGTAGGTACCTACTAATCTGTTTGAAGTCGGTGCCAAGCCAAAAGTAATGAAAAATGATACATACCTAATAATTTATGTATTATACAGGGTTACAAATAATCCGCGGACGTAGGTACGTAGTCTGGGTACCTACTATTTGGCTTGGCACCGACTTCAAACAGATTAGTAGGTACCTACCTAGCACGTAAATACAATTTAATGTTATTAATAGGCTTAGACAATAAGCGCATTTGATGAATGTCTTATTAAAATTATTTTTTGCTTTTCAGTGTTTTTAGGTAGTTTTTTTTTTTGTTTTTTTTTTTACGAGGTCTGGACATCATACTAAATTTTAAATATCAATATTTGTTTTAAGGCAGTTTTTATTTTATTTTTATTTATGATTTAAGCAGGTTAATTAGGTTATTTTGCAGGCTAACTAATAAATTCTAGAGAAACTTAAATTTCGTTGGCAAAATAGCTAAAATAATTGAAAAAAGGATAATACATGAAACATGTGATAGTAAAAAACCACGAGCTCTATATGCAGCTTTTAAGCTGGATTCGATCCCTCGCGTCCGTGGATATTATACGTATACATTTATTATACATCAACACCAAATACAGTTTCTGGGGAAACTCAGTAAATGTGCAGTCTACTTTCATTCTTCAGAAAAAATGTTTGAGAATAATGTATAATGTTAACAGATATGAGTCGCTGAGAAATGTATTTAAGAATTTTAAATTTTTAACTTTGACGTGTATCTATATACTAGAAATATGGGTATTTATTAAAGGACATATACAATACTTTCAAAAAAGTGACATTAAAAACAATTTACGTCCGCAATATATGTACGACATCTGCAATGTTAAATGCTCAAGTTATATTTATAGTAAGAGTATATATGTAATAGGAATCAAAATTTTCAATAAATTGCCAGCACATATTAAAGCACAAGATAATCCAAGATTTAAGGTAGTACTTAAAGACTGGCTAATGTCGAAATGTTTTTACAATTTGGACGAATACTTCAATTTTAATTAACAACCAATTTCAATTTATGAAGATTTTGACGACAATACACTGAGGACATAACATTAGTTTGGTATTATGTAACTTTAATTAACAAATGTAATTAATTTTTATAGACTTGTAGTATTTTTATTTATATTGTTTGACATTGTTTTATTTATATAATGATTTTCTATTATTTATGTTATGATGAATTGTAGATTGATAACCATAATATTATTAGGAATTTTATAGACATCCACAAATGCCTTGTACAAACTGCTCAATTTATGTACGGTTACAAATTAAATTTAAATTAATTACGAATTATAACCACCACTACCTATATATTGTACGTCCGAAATGGGCAACTGTTGATTCTAAGATTATGATTTGTACCATCATTTGTAACACAGTAATGACAATAAATGTTTATCTTATCTTATCTTATCTTATCTTATCTTACATCAACGTATAGTCTAAGATCCGAACTAAGGTCGATCTTCACCGAGTTGATAATAGAATGAAACTTATTTTATTATGAATTTAGCATATTAGATAACATATTAAAAATGGGTTGCCTAAAAAAATCCTGGACCGAGTATGTTTAATTGTATTTTAAAAATTTTTTTTTAACAAAATCCCAATTTTTTGCAGACAACCATAAATCAACGTGTTCATAATAAAACAGCGCTTATGATGATATTAAAAAAAAACTATTATCCAATTATGTGAAATTAACTGGTATCGACACATACGTGTAGACCTGACAACCCAGTAGTCCCCCCACGTAAATAATAGAAAACCCAACGGCTGCACATTCTATACGTTTTGTACGTTAAGTCAGGACATAATTTTCTTATTATCTTGTTATTGCAAAATTATGTTTAAAATCATTTAAAAAAAAAAGAAAAATTAGTCGGTCCAGGATTTTTTTAGGCAACCCATTTTTAATATGTTTTCTAATACGCTAAATTCATGATAAAATAAGTTTCATTCTATTATCAACTCGGTGAAGATCGACCTTAGTTCGGATCTTCTACTAGTACAATAAACATAACCTCACACATACATAATATTGCATAAATAACTGGCCGGAGTAATAGAAAAAAACCCAGCCAAGTGTGAGTTGAACTCGAACGTGAAGGGTTCCGCACCATCACAGCCGTGACACTCTCTGTACAAAATCAAATCAAAATCAAATCAAAATATTCTTTATTCATGTAAACTTGTATCAAGTATTTATGAATCGTCAATTACAGAGTGACTCTACCACCGGTATCGGAATGCAGTCATCTGCCGAGAAGAACCGGCAAGAAACTCGACAGTTACTCTTTTTCATCGCCATGTTTGTTTACAATTTGTTTGTTACAATTACTGATTAGTTTTAGAATACCAAGCCATACAGTATAAAGTATAAGAATGAGACTATAATCGAGAAAAATCCGCGAGCCCTGGAAGACCAGTGCCCAAAGGTGGCACCTGCAGCACAAGTATGACGTATGTGCCAGCCATAATTTCACTCAACCATATTATAGGGAATGTAACCACCCGACACATAACGCCACCACCCCAAGCACATTTTAGCGAGCATGACCGCCAAGGTTACAAACTCTTCAGGATTTTTTGAATGAAAAATAAATTTAATTTTATTGAATTATAACATTTAATGTGTTACTGTATAGCAAAGTTAACATTGTTGATACTATCGGGATTCTATACAATGCAAAGGCGCGAGTCCAAGCTTCCTTGTCGTTGAGGTATGCTTATTAATACAATACAAAATAAATTTATGTCACTGAAAATATTAATGTCAATACAAAAGATCATGTCAATTATAACAAAGGCGCAGGCAGAGGAGCGGCAACAACGTACGTGAGAGTTCGAGCGCCAGCGACCTTGAGCCAGAGCGTGTTACGCTAGGGTTGATGATACCGAAATGCCTACAATAATCTAAGCCGAAATGTAATTTAGACTTGTGGCAAAGGAGATTACATAGTAATAGTATGCCAGGAAATATTTTTATTTATAATAAGTTTTTGTAATCTCTAAATTACTTATATTGGGTAGGTACATCATAAATTGCAACTCATAAACTATATTTACTGTTATTTATAATTAGTTTTTTTAATCTTTAACATGTAAATAAAGGAAAGGTTTGATTTAGGTATATTTTTTTTTTAAATTGTCTTTCCTGCTGTCAATCAATTGATGATAATATCTCGAGTGTCATCCCGCGTGTATTCCTCGGGTCTACTATTTCCGGGAAAATGCTGTGCATATAAAAGTCAACGGTTTTTTTTTCATTTTTGATTTCCAAAACTTATTTTCTCTTTCTATGTACACATACTTTACAACTCCCTTTAAAAAAAAGGGCTTAGGTTTAAGCAACCACCAGATATAATGAAATATAACGCCCAAAAAATCCTAAGTACTTACCAGAATTTAATCCCCATTTTATTATGAAATGATCACCAATAAACGTTAAGTCTGCTAACCTAAAAAACGTAAGTATCGTCAGAATAATCGCTGAGCTACCCAAAAAGGCCACGCGTGCACCAAATTTGTACTCGCATTGTATTTAAAAATTTCATCCAAATATGTTACATATTTTTATCCTAATAAATTAAGGTAATGCGTACAAAAATCATTGTAGGTATATCCAAAAAATATAAATGAAGTTCTAAAGATTTACCGACACTATATACCATTTGACGATTGATAGTAAATAAACAAAATCTTTTTCTCTCTGTCCCGACCAAGTAAAATGGGTAGAATTCAGTTCTGGCACTCGCCGGCCGCTGCCGCGGCACGCTCGCTACGCTCGCTCGGCTCGTGCGTTTAGTGGTCGCAGTTCTAACCTAACCTAACACAAATCTTATCAATCAATTTAATATACTTGGTTATATGAATACATTTTATGGCAAACGTAATGATATATTTGAGTAACAATGACACAAAACTTTGCTAGTTAAAATTTGGTGCACGCGTGGCCTTTTTGGGTTACGAAAAGTTTTTGTATTGCAGGCATGACTTAAATAGCCCGAAATATTTTGGTACAGGTTTCGTATATTTGTACATATTATATTTATTTTGGATGAGGCTGTTTGGGTAACGATTGTGTTTTTTGATGGTCATTTAATTTGTTCCCAAAAAAAAGTCTATGTATTTTAGAATAGTAAACTCTTAATAGTACCTACCTACCCTATAATCATCTGAAAATTAAATTTATTTTATTAATTAAATTAATAGTATACGTTAGTATACTATTACTACATTCTGTGTCAAAATGCCATCGGATTGACATGATTAACGTTTCACAATTTTTTACTGTCAAAATGTATGCAGAGAAAAAGCGTTCATGATTGCCGGCGCCGCCAACTTAGAGATGTCCATTGTGGTCATCTTTCGCTTACAATTATTATCGATTGTAACCGAGTTAAATTTCGAAAAAAATTGTTTTGTTAATAACTTCATACGTAAAATCGTATAATAAAAATAATAATCAAATTGATTAAAAGTATAACGCCTTGGATAAAAAATCTAAATGTGAATCAGATTCGAAAATAAGAATACTTCCTTGTAGTTACTCAATCTTGCAGTATTTGTCGTTAAAAAATCGATTAGATATTACGAATCGATTTTTAACTATTAGTTTAAGATAAATTGACGTCTCTAGATAAATATTATTTCACTGTGACACATGTCGCCGCAGGTATTAATCCTTGATTTTACAAAGTATTGAATCATATTAGATTGACATAGTTAAAAAACAATATTTTTAGATCTAAAATCGGTGTTCGTTCGGGAATCGACAGCACCGCATCTCTAGTGAACTTGTCAAAAAAGCAGCTGTCATGCGACACAGAGCGTCCGGAGCCGACCTTTCACGTCGAGCGCTGCTCGACAACTAAACGGGTTACCGCGGTCTATTTTTATTCTACCGCTTTGGGTTTTGAGTTGAAAATCGCATATCACACATAATGAAAATGGCGGCTTTGAGTTCGAAGATTATATTTTTTGCGGGTTTTCATTTAATTACTTATAATATAATTATGAAATAAAAAATCTAATCCGATACTTCTTTAGAGGATTAGCTTGGCTATTTATTTTGTAAAAAAAAAATTGGGGTCGTCGCTGAAAATTCAGAGTAATTGAATTTACGCAGTTTTTTTATTCGTCATTTTGTAATATTTTTTTTGAAAGAAACCAGACGGTTTTTTCAAATTATGCTCCGATACTCCACTGCAACAGACTGTTCTCTACCTACCATATTTTTTATAGTTCATAAATATGTTTTATACCCCCACACGTAAGCGTTTAAAAATACCTCTTTTGGTTGAATTTGGACTAATACCCTGCCTTAAAACTTACTTCCTTTCCCTCCCCTAATCTTCTGCTTGAGTGATGTCACTTTCATGGTCTTTTTTGGTTAGTTGTTTCTTTTGTGTGATATCCATGAATTTGTTATATTATTATGTATTGTATTTATTTTAAATTATGTATGTGTAATAATATTTTTATGTATATATTATAGTATTTATATTTATAGATAGTGTTAGTAGTATGTATATATTTTGTTTTTATTTACTAGTATAAGAAGTTTGGAGTCAAATTTTTGTTTATTAAAATTTTAGTTCTTATTTTTTGCACTGCCCTTTATATTGTTCTAATTATTTTTATCATACTTTCCTCTATCCAAAGGTTGACTGGAAGAGATCGCTAGAAGCGATAAGTCCGCCTGTGTTGTGCAGTTCAATTATGTTACTTGTTTTTCTTTGTCAAATTTGTGGTGCAATAAAGAATATCTATCTATCTATCTATAGTTAAATTTAATAAAATACTGAGATTTTTCAAATGATGCTTCATTGGTTGGTCATTTCAATGAACGACAACTTAAAAGACAGAAAGGTTTGAACAAGTATAGCTGTGAGACAACAATAATTTTCCTCTGTAATAGTTACAATACGTATACGTACAAATACGTAACTTCAATAACTTGAATCAATTAATAATTGTTTCCCAATTTTTTTTTACGCTGTTTTTTTTATTTTCTTTAAATTAAGAATGATTCATTTTTCATTTGGCTTGAATGCGTCCTATTTTTACAAATTACAACACTTTTGAAAGGTTAGAATAACTAATGGCCTATCCCATCTCCAGACTTAGGCTACCACCGCGATCTTCAAACCAGGGCAGCCTTCATGGAAGTCCTGACGAAGATCCTGCAACAGGGTACAGAGTTCGATACCCTGGCCGAGACTGTACTGGCCGACCGCTTCGAGCAGTTGGTGCAGTTGGTCACCATGATCTCTGATAAGGTTAGTTTCCTTTTTGCTTTTGCTTTTGCTTTAGGATCTTTATTAAATATCCCTGGACATTAAATATCCCTGGACATTATTCACACAGCGCCATCTAGCCCCAAACTAAGCATTAGCTTGTGCTATGAGTGCTAGACAACGGATAAACATTACTTAAATACTTTTTTTTTTGTAAATACATACATATTATACATAGAAACACCCAGACCGATACAAACAGACATGTTCATGCACACAAATGTTTGTACCGTGCGGGGATCGAACCCGCAACCTCTGGTGTAATAGCCGACTGCTCGACCATTACACCAAATGGCTCGTCATCTCGTTTATTGTTCATCAAGTTGCAAAAATAATACTTTGTGTACCTCGCGGCACGAAAGTTTGGCGCTGACCGTTACGGCCACAGACTAAATACCAATAGTAGACTTGCGATATCTTGTTTTCTATAAGGAATGATGTGTCCGCAATGTGCAACGCCACACCAGTACATAGTGGTGAATATTAAAACTAAGTGGTGATATGCCAAAGCATGCTAAGCACTGCTTCTTAACATTTGTCCTACTCACTAGCAGATGGCAGCACTTCTTCTTAAGATACTTTTGCCAGGGAGTCCAGGGACCGACTAAGGTAAAAAAGTAAAATAAAGTACAGGTACCGGTTTTTTGGTACAGTGCCTTCTCTTATTCTATTTAATCCTTTTCTTGTCCTTATTCTTTATCAAAATGAAGAGAGCATATTTTTGAATATTTTCTTGGTGACCAATCTTTGCGGTTAATGGAAATGAGCCACCTATTTTTTAGGGCGGAGGGAAATCTAGGGAAGGAAATGTTTTCATGTCAAAACCTTTTAATTCTAAATTTAAGCAATTAATAATAATAATATACCTACTTGGTGTAATTTTTGTACTTCATGGACACGTAATTAAAGGGAAATGCCAAAAAGCCATAGTAACTTAGGCCCAGAATGCGCAACATATTCAATAACATGAATGAACTCTTAATATTTGAACTTGATTTTTCGCTATTTTCTTTTTTCAGTATAAGTTGGGAACAACATATTATATATATATATATATATATATATATATATAATTAAGTAAATAAAAATAAAATAAAATGTATTTTATTTATGTAAATCATTTACAATAAACTGCCGGGGATTCCCAGAAAGTAATCAGATGATACTTGTGTTAGGAAAGCCTCGCTCATGACGTCATTTCTGATGTCTGTTTAAAATAGTTGCTAAAAATAAGACATTCGTCCGAAACGGTTTATTTTTAATTACGTTTTTCGATAAAGCGGTAAATATTTTATAGTGTTTAATAATATTATTAGAGACTAATAAATTATTTGTTTTTTTTCCAACTTATACTGAAAAAAGTAACTATAGCGAACAATCCTACGAATATTTATATTTCATTCATGATTGTAATTTAATATGTTGTGGTTTTTTATTTTATTCCTGAGTACGGCCCCTATAAAAAGTAGACAACTTGACACTAGATGGCAGTATTAGTAGTAAAATTATAATACATATTTTTACTTTGTCATGTCAAATACTGACGGCAATGTACGTTCGTAGTGAAATCTGAACGCGTACTGATTCCAGCGCCCTCTAGCGTGGAGTGTCTAGAACTACAACTTTCTACTCTTTTGAATTTTTGTCGGAGGAGGAGACCTAGCATATGCCCCCTCTTCTATTGTTATTTCTCTATGGTTACGGCTGCGCATGTTAGTGGCGCAAGGTCCAAAATCCCTTATTTTTGACTTCTGCGCATAACGGTCAGCGCTTATAACGAATGTGTGGAAGAGAAAGAAATAGAAATGGGTAGGAATGACCGTAACTACAGAATTACATTTACAAAAACGTTGAATTCCAAAAAAATCCTTCTGTTGTAAAAAGAACTTGGCATTGAAAGAAAACATCCCATTTCCAATGCCTCAAAAAGCTCATGGGCTAATATGTACGTATTTATCTCGTATGTTAAGCAAAAACGTGATTAAAATTGATTGATACTTCGGGCCTCCAATACTCTTTACTGAGTGGTTAGTTCTTATCCGGTCGAGCCAGTACATTGCCCCTGACAGACAATAACTATCTAGAGAATGGCTTTTCCACACATAGACTTTTTTCCTACTATCAAAGGATAAGCGTAAATATACTGAAAACGGTTTCATGTATTCAAAGTATCGTCCATTTAACACTGACCTCTGTTTACAGGGCGAGCTGCCTATAGCCATGGCTCTTGCCAACGTGGTCAGCACGTCGCAAATGGATGAGTTAGCGAGAGTATTCGTCACCCTGTTTGACGCGAAGCATCTTCTTGCGCCGCTGCTGTGGAACATATTCTACAGGGAGGTTGAGGTATGTTATTAAAGTTATAATTATCTTCATTTATTTAGGCATACAAAAACACTAATGAATCGTCATTACTTTCAATACATTTTCAAATCGGACGGAGACGCGTGTGTCCAAGCTTCCTTGTCGCATTTCTCGGTTATGTAATCATCTTTACTTGATAATGTTACTTTAACTTGTTTTTTGAAGTAGTAGAGTGGTAAGCCTAAGACTGCTAGGCAAACTGTTAGTGGCACACTGAGTTTGCGGCTTATGGATTTAGTACACCTTTCCATATACATATTTGAAATGGAGTGTCAACTGTTTGTTAGTTTTGCGCTCACTGTACGCAGTTTGCAGCGTTACGCGCAAACTGTGGTCACTCCATTTCTAATATATGGAAAAGGCGTACAGTCAGCGCCAAAATGATCTGAGCGTTCAAACCTACCAAAAATATCTGAACATTTGACAAAAATCACTCTTAGCACAATACTTTTAGGTGTAAATATCACTTATTGTCATCTGTTCTCAAGCAACAAACGAAAATGCATCTTAACATCTTAAGGTAAGGTTGGTTTTTGTCAAATGTTCAGATATTTTTGGTGGTTTTGAACGCTCAGATCATTTTGACGCTGACTGTACTAAATCAATAAGCCGCAAACTCAGTCTGCCACTAACAGTTTGCCTACTGGGGACGCAGCCTAAGAGCCTTAAGTAATATTGCATTAATCCTTCTTAGGTATCCGACTGTATGCAGACCCTCTTCCGTGGGAACTCCCTCGGAAGCAAGATCATGGCCTTTTGCTTCAAGATATATGGACATGGATACCTCCAATCGCTCTTGGAGCCGCTGGTCACACAACTCCTGGACCAGTTTGATGGTCAGGGGGACTTGAGCTTCGAAGTGGATCCTGCCAGGTAGGTGACTAAGGGCCGGTATTTCAATATATACTTATCTTGATCTTAATCCGGAATTGATAATAAGTGTGACTTAAGTGTATTTCATTATAGGATTAAAGTTAAGCGGCACCTAAAGTAATACACTTTTACCTGTCAATAGTAATACTTATCTTAAATGTTATACTTAACTTAAGCAATAAGATAAGGTTACATTGAAATACCGGCCCTAAGACATACATGGAAGACTTTTTAGGCGCCACCCTGACTTGAGGCCTTGCAAGTCAGGGTACCCGGGGATGGGCTAGTCAATAGCCACAAGGCTGGCACTGGCTCGTCCCAATTTGGGTGTGAAGGGGAGTTTAGTGGGTATTGGACACTGTAGTCTCTCGAGACTACATCTGTCTACATCTCTGTGGGACTCGTCCCACACAAGGCCGCAGGTCTAGCTAGCCTGCGGTTATGGTGCATAAACGCATTCTCCTCCGATAAAAAAAGATGGAAGACTTTTTTGTAAAGAGACTTTTCTAGGGACTACACCCTTCTATCCACTAAAACCAGCTGGTTTCTTCTTCACACATGAAGAGGGACGAGCCCGTGCTTGCCTTGTGGTCAATGCCAAGTCAGCTCATTTCGTGTTTCCCGACCTGTAAATTTCAGCCCGGGATTACGCCTAAGGAGAACCCGAAAAACTGATTGATCCCCAATGACGTTCAATATACAACTAGACACCCAATCTCTAAGAAAAATTCCTCAAAAAACGTCCGAGTGGCTTTGACACTGATGACATTAACACATTCGTTCAAATTAACACCTTATCTCGTGGCATTTAGTGTTTAATGTCAATTGTATACAACTAAACGAAAACTCTGCCCAATAGTCGGGTGGGCAGACTTTTGCTTCGGACAATATTTGAGCGTGATTGTGAGTCTAGTTTTTTAATTTAACGTCATTGTTGATCCCAGAACATAACATAAGTGACCTTTACAAGGGGGCTATCTCCGTACGCAGGTCATACGCAAACCACAGGAGGATGATACCTAAAACATAGGTGGTAGGTGCTCTGTGCTTATTAATTTTTTTTCACAAAATTAAGTCAAATTGGCAAACTATTAATGTCATAAGCAATAGGCTTGTGTCCATGTAGAGTAAATATAATGGATAGCGGTTTATAATGATGAATTATGTTATGGGGGAAATAAAAAACAATTTTAATTATTAAAAGCGATAAAGATTAATAATATTTTTAGAAATTAAATTTCGTAAAATGAAGCCATTTGTCACGTGACAGTGAACACCAATCAGAAAGTGTGACGTCACGCCGTGCAAAACAAACTCTCTCCAACCAATCTTGTCAAGGATCGTGTATGGACTTTCGAGTATCGCTACCGGTTTTTGATAAAATTTTGGTTTGTTACATCTAATAACAAGTTGATACAGTTTTTGCTAGTTTTAATTTGCAAGAATTAACCATGGAATCTGGATTTAGCAAAGCAGACAGTAATAATTTGCCTAGAATCGATGCCGTTATGCTTGGAAACTTTTTCGCGTCGAACAGTGACTTCTGCTCATCTGAATTTCGCAATGTTAAAACTTCCTTGTAAGTATAAAATAGGTATTTAATATGAGCTTAAATGCTATGTGACATTTCAGTTCGGTACTTAAGAACTTAATGTTTTGACGTACATATTACAAAAATTACATTAAATTTGATATCTAGAGTAGGTACCTACTGATGTTGAGGTTGGATTTACGAAGTATGAAAAAATACAAAGTAGTAACAAACTTGTATAATTTCAGGTCTTCACGAGCCTCATATGGAGATGACGCCATAAGTTATGTCCAGCTTAAGCGGGACGGAAAAATTTGTATTGTAAAGTGCAAAATATGTCCTGAACACAAAGTTCACGCAAAATTATATGGATGCACACTGATTGTTGATGAAGAAGACAATATCATAAACTCAGTTCAATGTCAAGACTGCGTAGCTTCACAGGGGGGATGTAAACACGCAATAGCATTTCTCATGTGGGTTCATCGCAGAAGTGAGGAACCATCATGCACGTCGGTGGAATGTTATTGGAGAAAATCAAAACTGTCAAGAGTTGGTAGTAGCCTAAAGTATATGACAGCAAAAGACTTGTCCGAGGGCAAGCCCATGTTGCCAGCAAATTCATCTGTTTTGATGAAGTTTTTGGAAGAGGGACGTAAAAGAAAAATTAACAACTGTGAACTTTTAAAATATCGTACCACTTCTTGTCAAAACGAAGAACAAGCTCTCTCCATGCATCAACTTGTATGTAATTTTAAAGAGAAATGTGTTGATGCATTTTTAAAAAAAGTTCATATATCACCTTCATTAATAAAGAGAGTTGAACAAAAAACAAGAGAACAATCTAAGAGCAACCTATGGTTTGAACTAAGGTATGGTCGAATTACGGCTTCAAAAGCCTTTGAAGTTAGTAGATGTAAAACTACTGATGGCACACTTTTATCGCTTATATTAGGTGGTAAAATTCCAGACACTTCTTCTATGAAACGTGGCCGTCTTCTAGAAGATGAGGTAAGAAAAACAGTGGAAAAAATACTGAAGAAAAAGATAAATAAGTGTGGCCTGATATTAAATTCCAAATATCCAATGATTGCTGGTTCCCCAGATGGAATATGTGAAGATAGCATAATCGAGATTAAATGTCCTATTAATGCCAACACATTTAAAAATTATTTACAAAATGGAAAAGCTGCAGAAAAATATTTTGCCCAAATGCAGCTTCAAATGTATTTGACAGAAAAGAAAAATTGTTTCTTCTGTATAGCGGACCCAGATTATAGTGAAAATCAAAAAGTGGAGATTTTAAGTGTGCCATTTAATATTGAGTATGTTGAGAATTTGATTAATAATAAACTTTTAAACTTTTGGAAAATTAATGTATACCCATTGTTATTATCAAAGTGTGGAACTATAACATATTTGAAATAAAAAACAATCTTAAAGTTTTCCATAGTTTTATTTTATTAAAGAATCTTGCAAATTAATTAATGCACATGCTATGATAATTGTCTCGTCAAGAATTTTTACAAATTTGAAAGGAATACATGCATGTGGTTTAAGTATATAAAATTCACGTAGGCGCCTAATAACTCTCTCTATATGTATCCTCAAGCTGGCAATCTGTTTAGTTACCTTCGCTTCAGTTTTACTCATTTTCACTCCTTTTTCAACACTTGGAGGTCTTACTAGTGTAATACCAGATTTTTTAAAATATTTTTCTACATGTTGAAAGCCCCTATCTGCCATAACACACATACCACTTTTTAAGGTGTTTATAAATTCACATGATTCAACTAAACGTGTGTCAGTGATTCTGCCTCCAAATCCTGGAGAAATATAGTTCACTAGACCATTTAGTGTACAGGATATTAAATACTTTATAGTACATATTTGCTTTCTTGTACTCTGACCATGTCAGAGCTTGATTTACTGCCTTAGATGGCTTTTGTACCTCAATTTCAAGGCAATCTATATGTAATGCAACTAACATTATAATATTTATGCCTGAATGACATAGGTAAGGTCCTTTTAATCATTGCACTGTCTAATTCCACAATAAAGGGACGCATGACACTGGCTATCCTTGGTATATTCTTAAAAAAAATCTTGCTTAAACTTGATGGAGTCATTCCATAATCGTCTGACAGCTGACTAAATTTACTATCTAATCTTATTTTATTTAAACAGAGGAATAAATGGTGTTTGGGAATATTTATACAATCTATTATTAAATCAATTAAGTAGTAACAACTAATTGGAACACCTATGTATAGTCTTGGCTTTTTCTCAATTTTTTTAATTGTATTTACCAAGGCCTTCTTTGCTTCTATTTTTTTGTCTTCTTCGATTAATTCACTACAGTTGGAGGATGATTTAACTTGTAGTGAAGTCATTGATAGTGAAGGACTATTGGCAGCTACAGATGGTTTATATAAAGAAATATCACTGTCTGAATGTTCTTCTTCAATAAACATTTTTTTTGCAATTTTGCTTAGACCGGATACAGAAGGACTTGATTTTGTAACAGTTACAGTTTGGAATGGGGATGTGGACCTGGATGTTACAGAATGTTTCCAAGGTGATAATGCCTGATCCATCAATTTCACATTGGTCTGCACAGCCTTGCTTCTGTATTTGTAGGTTATAAATGCTTGAACAGATTTATCTGTTGACTGTTGACATAACATTTCTGGCATGTTTCTTCCAACTGTTTCAATATCTGAAAACGATATACAACAAAATAGCTTTATAATGGTAAAAACTAGGTATTTGCCATTTCAAACTTTAAATCATTTAGGTAGTTAGGTAAGTAGCATGATGTTATACATACTTAAACTTGTATCAGAAGTATCTTGAGAAGAACTTTGAGTACAACTTTCTTTTGATTTATTCAGACACTCTGCTATTATTATCTTTCTTTGTTTATTTTGGATATATGGCCGTTCTATACTGCTGCATGTTCGTTTTCTTCTGTCTTCTTGACATCCAAATTTACTTGGCATACAACCCGGTTTCATGCGCACTTGTGATACTGTTCCCTTTATATGATACTCAATTAATCATATCATTTGGCAACTAGAATAATAATAAAAACACTGAAAAGCAAAAAATAATTTTAATAAGACATTTATTAAATGCGCTTATTGTCTAAGCCTATTAATAACATTAAATTGTATTTACGTGCTAGGTAGGTACCTACTAATCTGTTTGAAGTCGGTGCCAAGCCAAATAGTAGGTACCCAGACTACGTACCTACGTCCGCGGATTATTTGTAACCCTGTATAATACATAAATTATTAGGTATGTATCATTTTTCATTACCTTTGGCTTGGCACCGACTTCAAACAGATTAGTAGGTACCTACCTAGCACGTAAATACAATTTAATGTTATTAATAGGCTTAGACAATAAGCGCATTTAATAAATGTCTTATTAAAATTATTTTTTGCTTTTCAGTGTTTTTAGGTAGTTTTTTTTTTTGGTTTTTTTTGAAGTCGGTTTAATTTTTTTTTTAAAAAGTTTGTTTATTTTTCTATTTTTAGTGTGAATAATACGTAGGAGTGAGTAAAACTCTCTCATAATACTGATAACGAAAATACGAGTAAAATAGTAGAATTGTATTATTTGACAATATTAGGTATTCATTAAGTGTTCAGCACCATTCAGTAGACCAACTAAAGATGCAGCCCGCAAGAGGGACTTAAGAATTAAGAAGTCGTACCCTTTAGCTTCCATCATCATAGTTGTACCTACCATCATCAGCTTAGCTGCAAAAGTACATGAAATACAACTAACGGTCCACATATTCCTACAACACTGAAATAATTATCCCCTAACTCCTAACCGTTAAGGAGTTGTACCTTCCATCATCAGCTTAGCTGCAAAAGTACATGAAATACAAATAACGGTCCACATATTCTTACAATACTGAAAGAATTATCCCCTAACTCCTAACCGTTAAGGAGTTGTACCTTCCATCATCAGCTCATCAACATAAAGTGATGTCTATAGGACGCAAAAACTTAAAGGGCTTCAGAAAAAACAAGTAACGCGTAGTGTGCGCCTATAAAATTTGAGGTTTGCCCTTGATTTTCCCGGGATCCCATCATCAGATCCTGACATGGTGACAATGGGACCACCTCGGAACTATGCACTTTCAAATAAAAAAAGAATTATTTAAATCGGTCCACAATTGACGGAGAAATCGACGGACATACATAAAAAAAAAAAAAAAAAAAAATACATACAGTCGAACATAGAACCTCCTCCTTTTTTGAAGTCGGTTAAAAAGAGTATGTTTGTAACATTAATTAGAAAACTAAAATAAAACGTCAACTCCTAAAAATAAATACCAGGATAACTTATTTCAACATAACCTGAACTCATGTATTATTGGAAAATAGGGATTCTACAAAACACATCCAGTTTGCTCGAAGTCTATTAGACTATATTGTGTGAAATACTTACATCAAAATGATCTTCACAAAAATACATTCTTGAACCTGTTGATAAAGTATGAGCATCATCTCTTCTTGCAAGTTTTAGCCACTTTTTCCGTATTTCTCCATTGTTTGGAACATATATAAATAACTTATTTGGCGTTTTTATAGTCGTGCTATCACACTGGGGCACTATACAGTACTTATAATATGAGAAATTCATTTTTAAACGATAAAAACTAACTTTAACGTACGAAATGCGACCGCTCTTTGGTTTGTTTTGCACGGCGTGACGTCATTCAAGACGCCATGATAGATTTGTGCGTTTTGGAACCAAATTGAAATTGGGTTTTTTAAACGCGAAATTTATAATGTAAACGCTAAAATAAAAATAAAATAAACATTTTTTTCGTTATAATGTCCAACAAGCTAAAGTATTAAGCAGTTATTGAAATTTTGTCAACTAGCCTATTCTCAACTAGTCTACCATTGGGCAACAGAAAGTGAAAATAAACTCACCGGCAATAAAACTTGGCCACTGGGCTTTTTTCATACAAACATGGTCACTTTAGCGTCTCATAGATAGATAACTATTTGCAGCTGGGCAATGATTATTATGTCAATGGAGAGGCCAAACGCCCAATTGTCGAATCACAGTTTCAAAAATTGCCAAAAACCGCTCCATACATCGTAGTATGGAGCGTTGAGTTCGGTTTATTGTTTTTCCTTTTTGAGAAAATTGAGCGGTTAGTGTAAATTCTTGAAACTGTGATTTGTTAATCGGGCTTTTGGCCTCTCCATTGACGTAATAATCATTGCACAGCTGCAATTAGTTTTCTATCTATGAGACGCTAAAGTGACCATGTTTGTATGAAAAAAGCCCAGTGGCCAAATTTTATTGCCGGTGAGTGTAGGTGCGCTAATTGTGACATTATACGTTGGATAAATATTTATGCAAAAAATCTCAATATGTATTATAATTATGTTTTTTTCATCCAGGTTGGACCCAACCCAAGACATCGAAATGAACCGCACTCACCTCATAGCTCTAACAAGAGAAGTCTTCGACCGGATAGTGAACTCGGCCGACAAGTTCCCGCCGCAGCTGAGGAGCATGTGCCACTGTCTCTATCAGGTGCGTGTGTTAGACAGAGACAGCTGGTGACAGAGCGAGACGGGAGATAACAAGAGAAGTCTTCGACCGAATAGTGAACTCGGCCGACAAGTTCCCGCCGCAGCTGAGGAGCATGTGCCACTGTCTCTATCAGGTGCGTGTGTTAGACAGAGACAGCTGGAGACAGAGCGAGACGGGAGATAACAAGAGAAGTCTTCGACCGGATAGTGAACCCGGCCGACAAGTTCCCGCCGCAGCTGAGGAGCATGTGCCACTGTCTTTATCAGGTGCGTGTGTTAGACAGAGACAGCTGGTGACAGAGCGAGACGGGAGATAACAAGAGAAGTCTTCGACCGGATAGTGAACTCGGCCGACAAGTTCCCGCTGCAGCTGAGGAGCATGTGCCACTGTCTCTATCAGGTGCGTGTGTTAGACAGAGACAGCTGGTGACAGAGCGAGACGGGAGATAACAAGAGAAGTCTTCGACCGGATAGTGAACTCGGCCGACAAGTTCCCGCCGCAGCTGAGGAGCATGTGCCACTGTCTCTATCAGGTGCGTGTGTTAGACAGAGACAGCTGGTGACAGAGCGAGACGGGAGATAACAAGAGAAGTCTTCGACCGGATAGTGAACTCGGCCGACAAGTTCCCGCCGCAGCTGAGGAGCTTGTGCCACTGTCTCTATCAGGTGCGTGTGTTAGACAGAGACAGCTGGTGACAGAGCGAGACGGGAGATAACAAGAGAAGTCTTCGACCGGATAGTGAACTCGGCCGACAAGTTCCCGCCGCAGCTGAGGAGCATGTGCCACTGTCTCTATCAGGTGCGTGTGTTAGACAGAGACAGCTGGAGACAGAGCGAGACGGGAGATAACAAGAGAAGTCTTCGACCGGATAGTGAACTCGGCCGACAAGTTCCCGCCGCAGCTGAGGAGCATGTGCCACTGTCTCTATCAGGTGCGTGTGTTAGACAGAGACAGCTGAAAAGAGTGGGAGACGGGACATAACGGGGATAATAGAATGGTTGACTAAATTCCAATATCAATTTCGTAACACGTGACTGCTTGGTGTTTATTATCACTTAACGCCTTAATGCATGATATTACTGTATTTGTTTTGTAACAATAAAAAATCCAAAGAAGTTTTTATAAATAAATAAACAATATAAATAAAAATTTAGCTTTTTAAATTATAGATATTAAATTAACAACGTGAATGTTATCTGACAGATATTTTGACGAGCCATTTGGTGTAATGGTCTAGAAGTCGGCTGTTACACCAGAGGTCGCGGGTTCGATCCCAGCACGGTACAAACAATTGTTTGCATGAACATGTCTGTTTGTATCGGTCTGAGTGTTTCTATGTATAATATGTATATATTTACAAAAAAAGTATATAAGTAATGTTTATCCGTTGTCTGGCACCCATAGCACAAGCTAATGCTTAGTTTGGGCCTAGATGGCGCTAAAAAAATAGATATAAATCATTACGAACTATATGTCAGTGGTGAATGTCCCTTATTATTTCTTAATACTCATTCATTTATTAATATTCATATTATGTCGACAGGTACTGAGTAAGAGATTCGCCCAGTTTCCACAGACCAGTGTCGGTGCTGTGGGAACAGTCCTATTCTTGAGGTTCATCAATCCTGCTATTGGTAAGTCAACATTATTAAAAAAAAAGATTTCTATTAAAAAGTAGTAATTTGTAACCAAAAACAGTTTTTTTTTTGGTAAATACGATTTTTTAAGACTTTTAATCTGGTGGAAAGGTCAAGTAACAGAAAAAGGACGTATTCCGTGTTTTCAAATGTGTTAATTTTTTCGGATACAGATCGGGATCAAATTCATTTATTTAATTGCCACCAAGGTTGCGATTTTATTAATGTTTCTTATGAAAATATAGCAACAATTAGAACTTTTTCATATCTTTTTCACCAGTGTCACCGCAAGAGATGGGTATAGTGAACCGCCCAGTGCCAGCGGCCCTCAAGCGAGGGCTGATGCTGATGTCCAAGATACTCCAGAACATCGCCAACCATGTGGAGTTCTCCAAGGAACAGCACATGTTGCCATTCAATGACTTCTTGAGGGCGCATTTTGAGCAGGGACGCAAGTGAGTAATCAATAGATAATAATGTTCCTGGACACTATTTACAAAGAGTGGTCTAGCCCCAAACTAAAATTTAAGTTTGTATTAGGGGTGCCAGACAACGGATAAACATTACTTTATATCCTATTTTACTTACTGTAAGTTATGTTGTTTCTTCTGTTTTTTTTTCTTACTCTCTCTCTCTTTTTTATTATAAGACGAATGTGTAATGGTTGGAAATTCTGCTATTATAATATGAGAGGTTGCGGGTAAGGTCTACATTTTGTGTTCATGAAAGTCTGCTTTTATCGGTCTGGGTGTTTCTCCTAATGTATTTACAATAAAAAAAGGATATAAAGACATGTGGCACCCATCATAGAAAATGTTATGCTCAGTTTGGGGTTAGAGGGCATTGTGTGAAGGTGCAGGGTTTATTTTGTAATTCAAATCATCTTCTATTATTTAAAACTAGTCAGTAAATTGATATGTGTCATTATATTTTGTGGTCTTAACGATGTCTTTTTCTTCAGGTTCTTCATCCAAATAGCGTCAGACTGCGAGAGCGTGGACCAGACTTCCCACAACTTATCCTTCATCAGCGACGCGAACGTGGTGGCGCTGCACCGGCTGCTGTGGAACCACCAGGAGCGCATCGGCGACTACCTGTCCTGCAGCCGCGACCACAAGGCCGTCGGCCGCAGACCCTTTGATAAGGTCAGGCCCCAGACACCCCCAAACGGCCCCAAACACCAATATACTCATATGCCAGACATTTATAGACACCTCCAGATACCTCCAGGCACTTCCACACACCCCCAGACACCACCATACTCTTATACAAGACACTTATAGACATCACCACACATCCCCAGACACCTCCAAACACCACCAGACTCCTCCAAACACCACCAGACTCCTCCGAACACCACCAGACTCTTATATTATTATAAGACATCTTTAGACCCCCCAAGACACCTCCAGACTCCTCCACCAACCCCAGACATCATCATACTCGTATAGACACCCCCAGAGACCTCCTGGCACCCACAGACACCCCCAGACACCTCCTGACGGCCCCAGACACAACCATACTCCTATACAAGGACACTTATAGATACTCCCAAATTCCCCCAAACAACTCCAAACACACCTAGACACCTTCAAAAACCCTTAAAACCCGCAGAGGCCCCCTGATACCTCCAGACGGCCCCAAACACCTCCAGACATCCCCAGATACCACGTATTTTGTATTAAAGACACCCCACCTCCGGTTCTTTACCTCTCCAGACTCCAGTCACATCCAGAAGTGTGACCTTCTTTAACAACGTATTGTAATGTGTTAAAACAATTTCTTTTATTCCAGATGGCGACATTACTAGCTTACTTGGGGCCACCAGAACATAAACCTGTGGAGTCGTGAGTACTTTCCTTTAATGATTTTTTTATGTAACGTTAGTTGGCACTTGGCACTGTTGGCAGACAGGCACGCGGCCTACCTGAATGTAAGCCAATTCCATTGAGAAATACATCACGAGGAAGCGTTGCTCAATGTGCTGCCAGACTGTAAGTTCATCTGATCTTGAGCCTTTAATTAGGTCAGTGAAACGCGGTGGCTTATTCACAGATTTATTACCAAACACTGATCTCTATGATAATACGCTCAGCGTATTACCGCTGGAGTGGCTATAGACATTGAAATGACAGCATTATCGAAGTTTATCTGCGAAAGTTAGCACTATTATTAGTTCCAAGTACACTAACTACTGCTCTCAGCGCCAATATGGCGATTTTCAAATCGGATCAAATATTTGGTACTAATCGCCTATCCAGTTGTCTACGGAAATCAGTGTTACCAAATTATATTTTCTCCGACAGACGTCTTATTTTATTTTGATGGTAGATGATGTGAAAAAATATAAACGATAAAAATTACAAAAAGTATTTACACCAAAAAGAATTGATACCAAGAAAATAAAACTAAATCTAAAAGGTGAGACGCCACATTAAATTTGATTTCAAGGATGAGTGCCTGCAGCGGGACAGTATTAATATAATAATAATAATATAATAATAATCTTTATTTATTGCACAATTATGCAGATACTTTAATTATTTTTTGACCTATCTTGTATCTCTCTCTACAGAACATCCGGTCTCCTCTTCTCTTCCTACGCTCGTTGGTCCTCGATCGACATGTCCTCTTCAAACTTCGAGGAGTTCATAGTGAAACACAACATGCATGAGAAAGAGGAGTTCAAAAGCATCAAGAGTCTGAACATATTCTACCAAGCCGGGACGAGTAAACTCGGGAATCCAGTGTTTTACTTCATTTCAAGGAGATACAAGTAAGTCTGCCTACTTAATGCAATAATATCGCATTCTTTATAAAGGTAAAAAGAGAGAGAGAGAGAGATTATGGGCAGTGCAGTCTTTTTTTTAATACTACATCAGTTGGCAAACAGACACGCAGCCCACCTGATGGTAAGCGGCCACTGCGGCCTATTCCATCGAGGGACACTTCACCAGGAAGCGTCGCTCAATGTGCTGCCAGACTGTAGACTCATCTGGTCTTCGAGCCTTTGATTTCAAGTGTACTGACTCCCACATTAATACTGTCGGAAAGCCCAGCGATAACCCAAGTAACACCAAACAACATTATAAGAAGCGTACAACAGCATGGACTTACGCGCAAAGCAGTATATGAGCAGCATATGTAGCACTATATCAGCCGTATATAAGTTTATAAGTGTCTTATAAGCTTAATTTGGGCCCCAAATAATACAGCTATGAGCATTATTAAATAGTATTAGTGCTGCTAACCAGCGCTTATAATGTTATTGAAGACAGACATTAGTAAAGTTGTTAGACAGCATATTCTAATGTAAAAAGCATTTTTTTAGACGTTAGTACAGCTGTTAAACAGCTTTTTGAATTACAATGCCATAGTTAAGTTTTACTCTAAGGCTGAACGTTTTATTTTCTTTGTATTTGAAACTTAAGTCCGATTTGATTATTTCGTTTAGTGTATTGCAGTGCAGGTGTTGTGCGAAGATGTTATAATGTGTCTTCATTGAAAATAATTTATCATAAGGTAAGTCAATCATCAATTTTATTTTGTTTTGAATGCAAATGAGCTGGGGGTATTAGTCTTATGTGAAAATATATGTATGTTTGTGGCTTATAATTCACGCGCCCTCACAGAAATGCTTTTTTAATAAAAATAGGAAAAAATTTAGAATCGACATCTGACACCTTTTGTAAAAAAAATTAACGATTTGATTAATTTTAACTTATAAAATTGCTTCTATCGATACTCCGTTTATAAGAAAAACATAATAAGTAGTATTTCATTCATATGTTTGTTATAATTTTATTTTTTATGTTTGAGAAATCAGAAAGCAAATGGCGTCATATAATATTAATGTTTTAAACTTTCAACTAGTGTCTTATAATGCTGTCAGTCTTATTATAGTATAAAAAAATAGCTTAAGTCATTCAACCTACATATAAAATATCTAAGTGATATCTTTAGCATTATTGTAACACTTTTTAGGCATGTTATAATGTTCATTACCCTTAAATGTCATAAAAATAGATTGCTATAGTGTTAATCAGGGTACCGAAATAATAATTTAGAATCCCTTAATCACCAGAATTCACATGATACCCCACTTCACGTCTTTCATATTTTATTTGTCTCCAGTTTGACTTTATTAGCCGTTGTTATTAGCTAACATGAATTTGACGCTGACTGTACTATAACATTCTAAATATTTGGTACTGATTTTTATACAGTCCGTATGTCGAATGAAATACTTACACAAAAACTTTAAATAAAATTAAAAATGTTTTACGACAAATCAGTTCTTTTTTGGCACATAAATTGATAGATGACACGAGGGCGACAGACAATCGCTTTAAAAATCAACTGAAATTTAAAAAATAAATGTATCAAACCGCTCTTTCTTTGTTTTCAGATAATCCATTCACATCCAAATTCATCCGCTGTAAAACAACTTCAGCAGCAGCCAATAGCATAAGATACTATTTGGCATATAGGAGACCCAAATGAAATAGCAGCAAATTCAGAGCCAGTCATTCCACCAGCCTGACACACACAAATTGAATACAATAAATGGAAAACCAAAACAAAATCATGGATTTGCAAAATATTTTATTAGTTGGTTACGCAAATACGTTGGTTTTATTTTTTTATAAAACTTTTTTTATTTCACTCTAGATGTGTCTATAATATTTGAAGAGTTCCCTTGATTTCTCCAGGATCCCATCATCGGATCCTGGCCTGGTGACAATGGGACTAACGAGAAAGTACCTACACCCTTTCAAAGATAAAATGAATTTGTGAAATCTGTCAAGCCGTCTTCGAGTAATCGAGTAACGTACAATAAAACAATGATTCCGACGAATTGAGAACCTCCTCCTTTTTAAATAACTGATTATTTTATTTTATATATTATTATAAATAATTAGTTATTTTATTTATATTTATAGATAGTAGTACCTTCTAATAACACTTCTGCAAAATAATTTTCATTTTCAAATCTTGAATGTACTACGGAACCACTTGATGGAACTTCTTGACTAGTGCTTAGCTCGTACACAACTCCTGATTGTTCTGTATTTTGTGTATCAAATGAAAATAATCAAACTTCTCATGGTTTTATGGCCAAATTATGACCTATAGTAATAAAACTACATTTTTATTTATCTATACAGTGCAGAAAGCTTTAAAGTAACACTAAAATAAGAAGATAACAGAGCTAAAACTTTAGTAAATGTTTGGCTAATGCTTAGCTGTAAATAAGCATAAGAAAAGATCATTAAAATGCGTTTAATCTTGAAAAATGTGTTAATAAGTCTAAGTTCACTATAAAATATTTCGACAACGTTTATTTAATGTATTAGGTTTTCTTATTTACTTATATAGGGTCTTAACCTTTATGTTAGTGTAAATGCTGTTTAAGGTGCAGTATATTAAAAGTAATTCATGCTTTAGTACGATTATAAGCCAATTAACTTATTTTTTTAGACCATACAATAGCTTCATGCATTATAAATTTTACCACATTCTACTCAAAAGCATTTAAACTAAGTCAAAACTGATTTAAAGTGATAGTCTGACTTTAAAACGTAAATCAGTCTTTACTTCAGTGAATATACAGATTACGTGTTACTTGGGAAGACCGCCTATATTTGTGTTATGTTCTTTTTTTATTTTAAATGTTATCCATTACTTACTTCGCTGGCTCAACGATCCGAAGTGGATCTTGGCATTAAAGTTCGCCATTTGGTTCAATCTTGTGCAAGTTCCTCTATTTCTAATACAACTATTCTATTCAAGGATCGGCGAGGTGAACGCAGACCTGCTGATCTACCACGTGATCCTGACGCTGAAGCCGTTCTGCCAGCAGCCGTTCGAGCTGATCGTAGACTTCACGCACACCAACTCGGATAACAGGTTCAGGTATATCTCTCTGGTCGGCGTGGCTGGCTGCCTGGGGTTATGACTATCGATAGTAAACTATCGTAAAAATATCGATAGTCGTATCGATAGCCTATCGATACCATGAAGGACCAGCATATTATTACTGGGAAATACTATCGACACTATCGAAGACAAGTATTCTATTTTTGAGCATAATATCGATATTTTAAACTATTTATAATATCAATAGAATTATGATGTAATATTATCGATACCATCGATGCAATTGCATTCAATCAATAGTATTGAATTTGTGCTATAGATACTATCGATAGCAATATCGATATTGGTTACGTGTTTTCGGGGACAAGTTGCTCAGAATATCGTTAAAATACCGGTAACGTTATCTCTCGCAGACGAAGCGATCTAAATCGCTTAACAATACCTTTTAATAAAGAAAACTTTGAATCATTAGACTGTAAACAGAAACTGTGTCTTCCAGTCTTTTTTTTATACTGCGTGTTTTTTTAGTCGTTGTTTTCCCGCAGCAGAACGCTTAACCTTCAGTAGTACTATCGATTTATGCAAGTAATTTGTTTTTGAAATTTTTTTTTAAACTTTTTTTGATTTTTTTTATAAGTTTGATGGGAACATGGAAACCAAATGTGAGTAAATAGTAAATAATCATTTTTTGATAAACGCGAAGGGCAATGACCCCGTCCAGTGACCGTCCGTGACGCAGCTAGTACATTGGTTCGAGTTTCGTCTATCATAATCGTAAAACTTTTGATTTGACTTAAAAAATAACTTTATTAGTTTATTTTACTACTAAGATAGAATCATTTTACTGCGGGAAAACAACGACTAAAATTCCACGCTGTATACATTTGAACTGATTTGAACTAAGCTAGCACTTGACCACAAAGTAGCCTGATGTTAAACAACTATGCGGTCTACGATGGAGCGCGCTTGCTTAGGAAAAGCCCGTTGTTTCTGGCCATGAAGAGCCCAAAGTTATATTGTGTAGGAAAGACAGATCCCTGCGGATAATTATTTTACTTAAATCTTTAGTTTATTAGCTGAATTGAATATAGAAGTTTTATTTATTTTTACTACACAAATGGCTTTGCCATGATGTATGTTTGTGCTAATATGAAAATAGTGTAAAGTATATCTTGTTATCATACAAATACATACACCAATTTACTGTATTTTTAATTAGTAATGCAAAAGAAAAACTAATGACATTTATAAAAAAAACAAGAAAGTATTTATTATACTGAATGTATTGACGAGAAAGAGATGGCGCTATTCCTATGGAAATTTATTGAATCTTAATTTTCCGTAGCCATCGCTCCAGTGAAATAGACAAGAATTTTCATTCAAGGTAATTTCTTATGTTTGTATTGAAACGCACGATATTGTAACATGTCACACGTTGTCTATGGTTCCAATATGGCGGAGGGACGAGGGAGGGAGGGATATCTCTATCTCCCTCGCTCTTGCTATGTTTGGCAGCGTGTGAATGCGATGGTTATGTCAAGTTTGAAGTAGATAGAAAGAGGGGTTGATTCAGAATGTCAGACTTCGGTTAGATATCGTTCGATTCTTATCGATTGTTGTATTCGAATCGAAAATTTCACCATCGAGAAGTATGCTAGATATCGACAATTGACAGATTGGTCAAGCTTGCCAGTGCTGGCTTTCTGCAATCTTATTTGAGCCGTAGTTTGGAGTGACAAGATTCAAAATTTATTATAGAATTTGGGAGATTTTAAAAATTTTACGCGTTGTGACTACACAATTTAAAGGTAAAGGATTATATTTAGATGCAAGTAAGTTTAAAGTAGTTATTTAATTATTATACAGATTTAGAATTACAGCATGACAGAGTATCAAAGATTGAAAACATTATTTTGTTATAGCCTGACCAGGAAAATAAAAAACCTTCTCTAGAGGCGCCGCATTGGCTATGGTTATAGCAACACTTGGTTGCTATGGTTATACTCACAAATAACTCACAATATCCAATAGTAACAAGGCACGGTTGACAATTGACATTACACTTTGACAGAATAATAATGAATGACATCTGATTGTTTTTTTTTATTTGATTGTTGCCACTTGAAGAAATTAGTTCCAATATTTTTTCGCAATATGGTGAGGTTTTTTATTTTATTGGTCGGGCTGTATTTTTATTTCCATATAACATTACGTCATTGTAGCGATAACTTGATTTCTATGATATATGCATTAAACCTGCATTCGGATATTATATGGGCTGATACTTAACTTTTTTTTACTAAAGGTAGTACAAAAAAAAAACAATTTTAAAGACTGAAATGACTTTACGACTCTTGCTTAGGAAATTAAGTATTTGAATTAATAATACTGTAATAGTTTGATTCTCTGTCGTGCTGTTAATAATGTTCAAATATTTTCTTAAAATCACAATAATTGGCTTAAACATACACACGCAGTCGTTCCCTTTTTCAAATCGAAATGATTTCTTTTTATTATTTAAAATATTAGTCATTTTATTTATTTGTTTAATTTGGCCCTAATTAAGTGAAGCGAATATTTAAGAAGAAGAAAAAGAGATTTTGAATGTAAGCGAGTAATATCGATATCGTGTCCGAAATCGAATAATATATATCGATTCGAGAATGATATCCAATCGAACGATTCGGTTTTTAATAGTGACCGACCAAACCGGTTCGGTTTCTGGCAACAAATGTTAGTTTGGTAAAAAATTTTGCAAAACTGACGCACCGAAACTTCTAAATTTTTGTTAAATTGTTCTAAACTAAAATGTTAATAAATTAAAAACTCACTAAACTTGAAAACTTTTTAAAGTAAGGCCGTGTTCCTATTACCTTACCGAAATGAAATTAAAGCACTTTGACGTCAATGGCCTGTTAAGAACAAGCCCTGACTTTGCCTAATATTGAGATAGAAAGTGTGATAGAATTTATTGGTCTTGAATAGATGAATAACCCTGTTTCGGTCGGGCATTTGTATTTAAGCCGAAAAGTTCTGAATTGATCTCCGTATGATTGGTGTGGCGTATTAACATCATTCATTAAGTGGCCTTGATAAACAAGTTGCGCCCTCTTTAAATAAAAAATCATAATCATAGCATACAATAGTTCAAAGAATCTTACGTTACATTTGTTACTAAGATATTTTAATGTTATTACTGAAAGACTTTTTATGTCTTACTTAGACACTTTTGGTCTTACGTACGAAGCATTTCAATTGTTTTTACCAACAGAATAACACCTTGTATAGTTTTTCGTTTCAGCTCATAATGTCAACTGGACTAAAAATTCACATTTCTTATAACGTCAACTTCTTAGAATGTCAACTTCGCAAAAAGGCAACTTCTCGAAATGTCCACTTCTCACAATGACAACTTCGCATTTGGTCAACTTCGCATAATGTCAACTTTCAAATTTGTGTTAGAATGGGTAGAATTCGGTTCTGGCACTCGCCGGCCGCTGCCGCGGCACGCTCGCTCGGCTCGTGCGTTTAGTGGTCGCAGTTCTAACCTAACCTAACACAAATTTAAGAGTTGACATTATGCGAAGTTGACCAAATGCGAAGTTGTCATTGTGAGAAGTGGACATTTCGAGAAGACGCCTTTTTGCGAAGTTGACATTCTAAAAAGTTGACGTTATAAGAAATGTGGATTTTTTGTCCGGTTGACATTATGAGAAGTTGACATTATGAGCTGAAACCTAGTTTTTGTTGACTGCGTCCATGGTGCAATGGCTATAATAATAATTAGCACTTTAAGCGACGCGACGGCCTTAACAGGATTCTAGGTATTCTTGTTTGGAAAAGACTCCCATGTCTGGAAAAGTACGATCCTGCATCAGATCTCTCTTCGATCGATCGTGTCAGACTGCTGTCCTACCGTGTTATAACCGAGTGAGGGAATAGGGAGTGCACCTGTGCTTGCGTACTCACTGCAGCACTATAATATATCCTGCGTAGTAGGTTGAGTGTCAAAATTCGACATTGCCCTATTTTATTTGTAACGAACACAACTTAGTATTATTTGAACTATATATTATTATGTTATGATATGATTTTTTATTCAAAGTGGGAGCTACTGGGCCATTATTAGGCTCTAATTACCATCGTTATGTTCATCCATTGTTTGTCGCAGTGGCCCTAAGTGTTTTGTGTTTGTTTTTGTTCCATTTCATCATTCGTTGTCGATAATGTATGCGCAAGTGTTTGTTTGTCATGTAATGGGAAGAAATGTTTTTTATTTTTTAACTGGCGGTTCGTTCATCCTTAAACGTCAATTTTATTATTCCGATTAAAAAGTAACGGCATTTCACAAAGAAGTTTAAACTCTCTTTTAACCCTCTTGGGTGGTGAATTTCCAAATTCCCCATTTAAGTGGACACTTACACTTTATAAAAAAAACCCTTCATACAATTTTAAGTTCTTCGGTCTTGTAGATTTGACTGGGCGTTGATTGTCAGTCATTCAGTCAGTCAAGCAGTAAGATTGATTTAGAGAGATCTTAGAATAAAAATCCGCTAAATGGCGCTCTACGTAGCCATAAGGTTCAACTAAAACGTAATTGGTTTATTTTGACGGAAGACGTCAAACCGCCATCATAAATGTCAAAATGAACCAATCACGTTTTAGTTGGACCTCATGGCTACGTAGCGCCATCTAGCTGATTTTCAATTTTGAAACACCCTCATAGAAATGTATTAATGTTATGATAATATAATAACGATGTGAATAGACACATCAGTTTTCTAGTTTACACAGCGAAAAATATAATGGTACAGGCCCCGGCAAACTTCTTGAATATCGGGTGGGGATTGCGCAGAACACGAATTCTGACATGCCTGCGCGCTATTGGTCAGAACGCATACCTCTGACCAATAACGTGCGCGGTCGTTCGGGAGATTGGCGCGCTAAGGATGAACGGACTGCGTTGCGACGAAGTGTCCCGAGATACAATATTCGCCTAGAAGTTGTTGATTGGATACTTAAGTATTTCATTTGCTTACTGCGATTCGTGTTGGTTAATGTGATGTTGTACAAAAGGTGTGTTTTGGACTTTACTAATGTTAATTCTGTTCATCAAAGGTTAATTTGGCAGTCAAGTTTTTTTATACTCCATAAAACGTAACATGATTAGAATGACAGCTGTCAAAGTGTTGTGGCTCTCTCGCTCGCTCTCAATAAACCTCTATCGATGTGTCTCATCTCTAAGATTTTTTTTTTGTAGAGTGAGACACATCGATAGAGGTTTATTGAGAGCGAGCGAGAGAGCCACAACACTTTGACAGCTGTCATTCTAATCATGTTACGTTTTAAGGAGTATAAAAGCATGATGTTGTTACCAATCATACCTTGAACCTTATTGCCTTACAATCAATAAAGGTTAATTTGAGAAATGTGGAGAAGTATCATGCCTTGATATACAGATATCTGTTGTCACGGCGATTTGGGCTCCTCTTTTGCCTACTATAGGCCTGAGTGGAGCCTTGGAACTAAGTTACAATAAAAATTGTTTATAGTTTAGCTGTATGCCAGCTGTTTGAATTCGAGAAACAGAGATACAGTTGACATGAAATGCTCAAACAACACATTGAACAACGCATTGTTTCAAATATAGGTTTAGAGTAAATATGTAACCCCCCCCCCCCCTGTATGAACCGCGATGGACAGAAACTTTAAATGTTCACAACACACCTTATATAAGATAGAACAGGACACCTCACGTCTTTTATTTATTTCCAGAACGGACTTCCTGCAAAAATGGTTCACCGTGCTTCCCGAGGTGGCGTATATAAACATACAAGCGTGCTATATATACAATTGCAATAGCTGGGTCCGAGAGTATACGAAGTTCCATGAAGCTATTCTGGCTCCACTTAGGGTAAGATTTTTCTATACTAACCAATGACGTTCAATATACAACTACCATTCACGCTCAAATATTGTCCGAAGCAAAAGTCTGCCCACGCAACTATTGGGCAGAGTTTCCGTTTAGTTGTATACAATTGACATTAAACACTAACTGCCACGAGATAAGGTGTTAATTTGAACGAATGTGTTAATGTCATCTGTGTCAACGCCGCTCGGACGTTTTTTGAGGAAATTTTCTTAGAGATTGGGTGTCTAGTTGTATATTGAACGTCATTGATACTAACATTATAAAGAGGAAAGATTTTATTGTTGGTATTGAATAGGCTCCAAAACAACTGAACCGATGTAAATAATTCTTTCACTGTTGGAAAGCTACACTATCCCCTGGTGACATAAGGTACTTTTAATCCCAGAAATGTGTGGGGAGGGAGGGATATTCGAAAAAAGGAATTACGCGCGGAATTAATTTTTATACACCGCGAAAGTTCCGGGGATGTTCCGGTCAATCGCCACAAGACGGGCAACAGCTTATCACTTCTCGGGTGTAAAGGGAAAATCGGGGGAGTTTAGTGGGTACCGTTTTAGTCTCGAGTATCACACACAATTGTAGTACACTTAAAATCAGAGGCTCGAAGATTAGATGAGTCTACAGTCTGGCAGCACATTGAGCGACGCTTTCTGTTGAAGCGTCCCTCAATGGAATAGGCCGCAGTGGCTGCTTACCATCAGGTGGGCTGCGTGCCATTCTGCCAACTGACATAGTATATTAAAAAAGCTCTAGATACGCTGACCCGAGTATTTTTTGGACCTTACTATTATAATACCTTCACAGGGCAACCGGAAACTGATATTCATAGACAACCACAGCAGACTGAGCGAGTATGTTGACACTGAACAGCAGAAGCTACCTGGAGCGACACTGGCTCTGGAGGAAGACCTGAAGGTCTTCAATAACGCTTTGAAGCTGTCACATAAGGATACTAAGGTTGCTATTAAGGTGGGTTGGATTTTACTATCAACGCACCGTTACCCCATATCTATCAACGCACAGCCCAAACCACTGGACGGATCGGGCTGAAATTTGGCATGCAGGTAGATGTTATGACGTAGGCATCCGCTAAGAAAGAATTTTGATCAATTCCCACGGGAACGGGAACCACGCGGGTGAAACCGCGGGCGGCCGCTAGTTTGATTATAAACACTTTCCGCCTCCGTGGAACAGTGGCAAAACCGTTTGTTGTTTTTGGTTTTCAGTACACTTGAAATCAAAGGCTCGAAGATTTGAGGAGCCTACAGAGTATTAGAGTTCCATTTGTGACATTATTATCTTTCAAATGTCGTAAAATTTATTAAAAAAACATGTAGTTGCAAGTATTTGCGAATTTATCCAAAATAATTCCAAGTAATTGCGGCAATTTTTTATAGGCAACCTATTCCTAATTCATTGCATACTTCTTTAACATTCATTTTAAATTAGTTGTATCAAAAAAGCAGATACCTGCAGAATTAAGCAGTGGGATCTTAGACTATAGGCACTTTTTGTATTTACTTACTTACAAGTTACAATGGTGCAATAATGTGCCATGTCGGCAAAAGTGCCTACGTCTGCGCAGTGCCTAAAGAGGTAATAAATTGTGTTTAATTTTAGGTTGGACCAACAGCGCTTCAGATTACATCTGTGGAGAAGACTAAGGTACTGGGATTGCCAGTTTTACTGAATGACGTCTACTATGCTTCTGAAATTGATGAGGTGAGTGGCAAATCAATTTTGAATGGCCCGATGGCACGGTACTGCCGTTTGCACCAGAGATCGTGGTTTCGAATCCCATCTTGTACCAATATTTACTCGTATGTAATGAACATTTTATTTATTTTTTATTGCAATGTGTAACAAGACGAGCAGATCGTACACCTGATGGTAAGCGCCACGTCTGCCCTTAGACAGTTCAGTGCCAAACAGTAACTAAGCAGTTACTGTCTGGCACCGCCCTGCGCCCGCTACACCGAGACGACAGTTATTAGGTCTCCCAGTAATTTCACTATATATTGTGTTTGTTCTGCTGTTTCAGGATGGATATTTGTATTTGAGTATTAATTAATAGTGGTTTCTTCGTTGTTTCTGATACCCATAACATAAGTGTTTCCTTTCCGCTACTTAGTCGGCTATTGCGCTAAGAGGTCGCCGGTTCAATCCCTGTAAGGTGCAAACATTTGTGTTCATAAACATGTCTATTTATATTGGTCTGGGTGATTCACTTGAAAATTGTGATTGAATTTAAATTTTGAGGTCGATATAACATCTAGCTAACCAGTTCCTAAAACACTTCCACAGTCAATCTTTAGTGGCATCATAAGAATTGCTATTAGGGAAAAAAAGACTGACGTCCAAAAGTATTTTTTAAAAGTCTATTTGCAGAATGAATAATTTCAATTCATAATCTTATCACTAAATAATATTGCATTTTGATTTTGAACGTTTATTTCCCAGGTGTGCCTAGTGGATGACAACCAGTTCTCCCTCTCCATAATAAACGAAGCGACGCCACTGAGTTTCATACACAACGATTGTGATAACATCGTGCAGTCCATCATACATATCAGGAACAGATGGGAGCTCAGTCAGCCGGTAAGCTTATTATAATATGGTATTTGTTATAAGTGTGGTAGGGTTAAATCAATATTTGTCTCCTATGACACTGTGACGATTACGTTTCGGGAAGAAAAAGGCGCTTTACGTGACACTTGTCAAATACAAATACGCAGTGAGAAAAATAAACATCCTTTACTAAGCCGACTGATTGACTGACTGACTGAGCCCTGGCTAACTAACTGTAACTTCGTCATTTACTGTTGTGTATAAGTGTCCTGTGCTTCACGTGTACCACAAGTGAAAATTGACTCATTCAAAAACAATAACCTTTATTTATCAACACTAGTGACCCTCAAAGCACCACCATCAAGCTAGAAGGAACATCCCGTGGCTTGGTGGGTAACTTTGTACAGTAAGGTAGTCCCACACACCAACTCCACCCCTGACGTACTATTCATGTAGGCTTCAGATATGCACTTATAAATTGTCAAATAACAAGGTAACAGAGTGACTCTACCACCGGAATCGAAATGTTATCTGTCGAGAAGAATCGACAAGAACAGCGATAGTTAATCTGTGACCTACACCGACTTTATCACAATTCGAATTATTGTTTTTTCGCATAATATTGTGTACATGACTCAGTAACAGTCCACTAGAAGATTCGTCCGAAAGACGTCCCAGGGACGTTACTCAACATGGCTCTTCTCAACCTGGGTTCATGTGATCCCCATCTTCACACAGTTTTCATGTTTTGTATTTCTCCAGGACTCGGTAACAGTCCACCAGAAGATACGACCCAAAGACGTCCCAGGGACGTTACTCAACATGGCCCTTCTCAACCTAGGGTCATGCGACCCTAACCTGCGTACTGCGGCCTACAATCAGCTCTGCGCGCTGACTGCTACCTTCCACCTCAAGATTGAAGGGCAACTGCTGGAGACTTCAGGTGTGTATTGTAACCTTTGTGTAAGCTTCTTGATTTTTGGTCTAAGATAGATATAGCTTTGCTCAAGTAGGTACTAAAAATAGAAAATATATTTTTTTTGACGCATTCACTACAAGATATTAAAATAATTATTTATTAAGTTATAAGAAGACGTATTTGCGAACCCGCATTTGCAAATTAATAGATTTGATTTGATTGTTTTCACAGCCAGTGCGACCAATTCTGATCTACAGGGTGGAAAGTTTCAATGGGGCAGCCAAGGGAGGTACCTTAATCGTTGCAGCTACAAGAAATTGGTCTTAGGAGACGATCCATAATTTTTCAAAAAAATTACATTCCCATTCACAGATTTAAAAAAAAATGTACGGTTAGCAAGAAAATTACCATTTTTCACAAAAAAACTTTTTGATGCTAATCGGTCCAATTTTGTACGCTGATCAAAATCTTGTATGGGACCAACTGAGGTTTCAGTACTAGAAAAGTCACAAATCAAAAAAAACATTTCCCATACATCAGTCAATTAATTTTGTTTCAATTGGAACTTACGTAACCTCGATAGTTTTCTGAAAAAAGATTTAGTTACCTACCTAGTTCAAATTCAAATAAGATTTAAATTTCGAACTTTGTTTTCTTTTTATAATGCGTAGGTACTTACTTCTTTTGCTGCTTATATCAAAATCTGATTGCGTGTGGTGTGCTTTTGCGAGTAGATGCTTTTAGTTATTCTTTTTTTGCAAAAATGAGCTTGATTTCTTTCTGTGGGGCTATTTAAAAAATGAAATTTATAAAAAGAACTATGACAGTGTCGAAGAATTAAAAAACTCGCTCTGTACAATTTTATATGGAATTCATCCAAATAATTATTGGCCGCCACGCGGTCAGTACAAAAACGAATACATTTATGCATTAATCAAAATGGAGAACATTTTGAGCACCTTATATCATAAAGTAAATTTTTTTTTAATAATTTTCTTGTTTGATTGCATATGCATCTTCTTAATTATTTTTTGTAGCTACAACAAAACGTTACCTCTTCTTATGGCCTCACAAAAAATCTAAGTACTATAAAATGTATGGGAAATTTTTGATTTGTGACTTTTCTAGTACTGAAACCTCAGTTGGCCCCATAGAAGATTTTGATCAGCGTACAAAATTGGACCGATTAGCATCAAAAAATTTTTTTGTAAAAATTGTAATTTTCTTGCCAACCGTACATTTTTTTTTAAAATCTGTGAATGGGAATGTAATTTTTTTGAAAAATTATGGATAGTCTCTTAAGACCAATTTCTTGTAGCTGCAACGATTAAGGTACCTCCCTTGGCTGCCCCATTGAAACTTTCCACCCTGTATAATAAAAAAGATTCTGATTTATTATAAACTTATCTGACAGAAGTAAATCTGGCCTTTAGTATTTTATCTAGTTCTCTTCAAATTTAGTCGATGAGAAGCTTTGCAGTTTAGAATGTACATAGTTTTTTTTTAATTAGTAATAAACCCTAATTTATTATAAAAGCCTATAGTTAGATTAAACTGACATAATTTTATGACAAAATTGTATTTTTTATTACTGAAAATAGTTTTTAACCGTAAAATTATAGAATAATACAGGTTGTCCCAAAAATGACACGTCACAGTGACACTGGAGGTAGGCCAGCACAAGAGGCATCGAACAAGCCTAACATGACCTCAGTAAAAGTTGCTCGGTTTTCAAGATATTGCCAATTTATACTTAAAATATTTAAAAAATAAAGACTTAAGTCGATCCAACTTATTTTTCTAAAATGATCCAGTTTGGTCTAAAATGAACTAATTTGGTCCAAAACGGTAACATGTCAATAAAACAATGTTGCCTAATGTTTTATTGTTCCATGTCGTCGGCGCCGGCCTCTGCGAATCAGGTTTCAAGACTCCTTTAGGTATACCTAATTGCATATTAGATATTGTATTTTTTTTATTTATATAAGCTGTAACTGGTGTTTTGAAATTTGATTTATTGTCGATAAAAACGCAAGTAAGAAAGTGAAATATCAGCCTTATTTAACACAATTGAAATCAATTATTGACAGTTTTGTGCTAAAAACAATCACCAGTGTACAACATCTCTTATTACTATAAGAAGATAGAAGCGATTGTTAAAAAATCAAAATTATAGTGAAATTACTGGGTATATGAGACCTAATAATTGTCGTCTCGGTGTAGCGGGCGCAGGGCGGTGCCAGACAGTAACTGCTTAGTTACTGTTTGGCACTGAACTGTCTAAGGGCAGACGTGGCGCTTACCATCAGGTGTACCATCTGCTCGTCTTGTTACACATTGCAATAAAAAAAATATTAAGTACAAAAATACTTTTGTCTGTTTAAAATTTAATTTAATTAAGTAATAAATTATTTTAGCAGCATGTTAAGAATCGTTTTTGCCTTTTTCTGTTTTGCATAATCAGAACATGCTTTGTTTGTACTAAACGCTAAGTAAGTAAAACGTAGTTTTCTTGTAATATCCTCGTTCAAATTACTGCAAAACTGAAAAAACTGTATCGGTCGTGAGTTCGATGCCTGCTGCTTAGTTTAAGATACTGTTACATGCTCGCTTCCATTAAAGTTGTCACTTAGTAGCATGTGTGACGGAATGATGCGTTTGCTCAAAAATCGACAAGCGTGCGATTTTTGAGCATGCTACCTGCGGTGCGGGTGGAAGGGGGCCGTGCTTTAAGCGCGTCTACAGGTTTGCTTATTGAGCGGCTAGTATCGATCAGTCGTTCGCATCAGACAGAGAGACAGAGAGTTTTTGAACTGACAGAGAGCGAGAAAGCACGTAATAAAATGACATATGGATGTATGACAGGAGCATACTTAAAACCTAGCATGCCTATTGCTAGCAAATGTAAACTGCTCATAAGCATGCTCGTATTGAGAATACTCAATAGCAAACTTTTAGCATGCTATTTTATAGCATGTGTAACAGTTGGCTTTAAGATCCCACTGATCGATTCTGCAACTACTTATCTGTTTTTTGATGTAATTTTCAAATAAATGTTAAAGATGTATACTATAGCTAGCGATAGGTTTCCTATTAACATTATGTTTGACGACCGATTTGTCATGATCGTTGAGACTATCACACGAAGAGGTCGCGGGTTCGATCCCCGGACGGTATTTAGCATTTGTGTGCATGAACATGTATGTTTCCACCAGTCTGAGTGTTTCTATTGTATGTATATGTATTTACTTTAATAATAGTTCATTCGTTGTTTGGCACCATAGGCCCTGCTTTGTTTGGGGCTAGATGGCGCTGTGTGAATGTTCAAAGATATTTTTAACTATAAACATTATTTTCTCTAGGTCTGTGCATTCCCTCTAACAACACGATCTTCATAAAGTCTGTGAGTGAGAAGCTAGCTCACAATGAACCACATCTTACGCTGGAATTCTTGGAGGAATGTATACAGGTAAGTTTGTTTGCAAATTACAGCATGATACACTTGTTTGCTCCTCAAGGTTACTATCTTAAAAGTAGGGAATCTTCCACACAGAGGGTGTTGGGCGCAGGGATACAAATAAAACTGTTTTTATTATAACTGTTGTTTTATGGTACAGCCTTTGTTAATTTTATACAGAATTGCAGAGTGATTGAATTATATATTTTAGATTTTTACAAGATATTATTTTGGGTGAGAGCGAACAGAGATGAGAGTGACAGATGACAGATTGGTATATTTACTGGTATATTTATGAATTGCAATAGCCCTGGCACCCTGGTTTATGCCGTGTATAAAAACTAGTATTCTAACAGAGGGACAAAAAAAGCCATATCTGCTAGTATGCAATCTTTCAGAATCTGACTGGCTAGCTACCATCCCCACAAGTGAAATTTGTCGCCATAACAGCTCTGGCTGTTTTCTGGCAATATCGCGTGGAAGCCAATACACTTAGAATTTGAAAATGATGTTTATACAGTTACGTAGTACTATTATGTATTCTGTGCTAGTGTCAAAGCACATTGAATGACGATTTCTGGCTAAGTATCCCTTAATGAAATGGGCCGCAATGGCCGCTTACCATCAAGTGGGTTGCGGTTCTGCCAACTGCAGAATGCATTTTGCATTAAAAAAAGATCTATCACTTGAATAATAAATACATTGTTTTCAGGGTTTCCGAGGCTCAACGATCGAGTTGAAACACTTGTGTCTTGAATACATGACGCCCTGGCTAGCCAACTTAGTCAGGTATGAGAAAAATTAGTAATCTACAATTTACATATTAAAATAAAGTATTCAGTGGCATGACGTGTCTCGAAAAGAAATGGTATTTCTCTCGATAGTTAATTATTTCAATCGCTAAAGTTTTATAACAATTATATCAGTACATCTCTATATGTATTTATTATTACCAAGTTTTTTTGGAGTCAAAGATGAAATAAAAATTATGAATAGATAGAACTCGTCCCCTTTTTTGGTGATTGTCATTTTCATTCAGTGGGTAGTGAACGCTTTAGTCTCGAGTCCCACACATGGCCAAAGGTGCAGCCAGCCTGCGGTTATGGTGCAAAAATGCATTCTCCACCGAAAAAAATTGCCCCCAGTTTTTACCATCAGGTGGGTGGTTATAAAAAATGTGTTTAAGTATATCATTTAAAGAAGATTTAAGACATTTGGAGAGGCCTAGAACTATTGTTGTTTTACTTTTTAATTTTATTTATTACTTTTCAAATAAAATCTATATTTAAGACCAAGTGTAACCATTAAAAGGATATGATTATGATCCAAAAAAACGTCCAAGCCCAGTATTATATGACCTGATGTCCAACAGATTCTGCAAGCCGTCAGACGAGTCTCGCCGTCAGAAGCAAGTGGCCCAGATCCTGGAGAAGCTGATAACCCTCACCATAGAGGAGACGGAGATGTACCCGTCAGTGCAGGCCAAGATCTGGGGGTCCATAGGCCACGTGCCCGAGCTGATTGATATGGTTCTGGACAGCTTTATCAAGAGGAGCGTCAACTCAGGTCAGATGTTGTAGTATTAGTGGTAGTTTTTAAGGCTGAAACCAGCTCGTCCCATCCGGGTGGACAGGGGAAACCGGGGGAGTTTAGTGGGTAGTGGGGTATAGTCCCGAGTTCCACAAACGGTCTAGCCTGCCTGTGTTTTTGGTGCTTAAAAACATTGTCCTCCGAAAGAGGTTTGCACGATTGTACAAGTAAATGAAACAATTGCAAAATCGGAGCACCTAAGTCGTTAGTCCTGCCATCTCTCTTCGATAATTTCAGACGTTTCAGACTCTCGTAACGTGGTAGAACCACCGTGATAAAAAAGTGAGGAAATTCACTCACTTTTTTTTTTTTTTTTATTGCAATGTGTAACAAGACGAGCAGATCGTACACCAAATGGTAAGCGCCACGTCTGCCCTTAGACAGTTGAGTGCCAAACAGTAACTAAGCAGTTACTGTCTGGCACCGCCCTGCGCCCGCTACACCGAGACGACAGTTATTAGGTCTCATATACCCAGTAATTTCACTACGATATATCCTGCGTAGATGGATGTTCATAAAGATTGGCCTCCGTAGACGAATACTGCTACGAGAACATCATTTTATTTAATTTACTCACGATCATAATGTTGTCAACAGGATTGGGATCTCCAATGGTGGAGATAATGGCTGACACAGCAGTTGCCCTAGCTTCAGCTAACGTCCAGCTGGTTTCCAAGAAGATCATTGGACGAATGTGTCGGGTACGTTTCTTTTTACCTTGCGAAGTAAGTAATCTATATACATATAATAAATTTGTAGAAAAGTGGTGTCTGTACAATGGAAATATATTAAAAAAAAGTAGCAGGGGTTGTTATTATATCGATACCGAACCCGAAATTGTAATTAAAAAAATTTTTGTCTGTTTGTCTGTTTGTCTGTTTGTCTGTGTGTTTGTGCACGCTAATATCAGAAACGGCTTATTCGATTGAGATGCGGTTTTCACTAATATATTGTGGTAAGCTTCACTTAACATTTAGTGTTTATTTCATGTCAATCGGTTCATAAATAAAAAAGTTATGTCAATATAAAGGTACACGCCTCGCGCCTGAGCTGCGCGTCCGTATTAAAGCGCGCTGAGAGTATGGCGAATAGGTAGTTGCATTCGATTATTGCGATTTACTTGAATACTGACAGTTTGGATATTTCATTTATTTATATTTAAGGGTTTGTAGGTTAGGTTGTCTTTCTTAATTTTCTTTAAAAATTTGTAAATAAATATTGTAAGCATTTGTTATAGGTTAGGCACATCGATCATTAGTGATCGAAGGTTAGGCATTTCTTTCCTTGATTTTTGGTATACTTATCTTAATTTTTTATTTAGGGTTTGTATATATGAATAATTTTTAAGTATTTGGTATAGGTTAGGCAATTCTTTTCTTGATTTTCTTTATTTAAGTACAAGTTTATAAGCTCAGGTTATTAATTAATTTTTCTAGCAATTCTTTTGTTTCATAAAATTTGTACGTTTAGTTTACACATCTTAACACTTTTTGCAGTCAGCCTATGTTTTGCGATGACAATTAATAAAGCCGTCAGACGATGAAAGTTGTGGGTGTAGATCTAAGTATCAGCTGTTTCTCGCACGGTCAGTTGTATGTGGCTCTGACACGGGTTACCAATCCTAGGAGCCTGTATGCTTTCATTACCGATGGCCATACGTCACATATCGTATACTTACAGAGAAGCATGCTGTAAAGTAAATTTTTTAGCTACCCAAAGGACGGTATTTGTTATTTAAAATATGCTGCCCGAAAAGTCACTATTCCACGCGGACGAAGTCGCGGGCACAGCTAGTGAGAAATAGAATTTGTGTGTGAGATCGCATTAGCCGACATCGTCACAGCATCAAGCAAAAATAATTATAGAAATGTCAATGACGTTCAATTAAAAAACTAGACTCACAATCACGCTCAAATATTGTCCGAAGCAAAAGTCTGCCCACCCGACTATTGGGCAGAGTTTTCGTTTAGTTGTATACAATTGACATTAAACACTAAATGCCACGAGATAAGGTGTTAATTTGAACGAATGTGTTAATGTCATCAGTGTCAAAGCCACTCGGACGTTTTTTGAGGATTTTTTCTTAGAGATTGGGAGTCTAGTTGTATATTGAACGTCATTGAGAAATGTCCATAAATTCAAAATAATAAAATAATATGACAAGTCTCGACAGAGTAGAAACACTTTTTTCAGTTTAATTTAAGTAGCGCCCAAGATGGCGTCGGTTTCGATGGGAGTGCTAGAATTTTTCGATATTTTTGAATGCGTCAACTTACAACGTGGGTTGTAATGTGTGCGACGTTTTAAAAACACTTGAGTCGTCAAAATAAACATGAAAATGGCAGCAGTAATCCTCATAAAGAGTAGTATATTGCCAACAATACAAGAAGAAGAAGAAGAAACACATTTCAACTTGAAGTCAAAGGCTCGAAGATCGGAGGTGCTTACAGTCTAGCAACACATAGAGCGACGTTTCCAGGTGAAGTGTCCCTGAATGGAATAGGCCGCAGTGGGAGCCTACCATCAGGTGGGCTGCGGGCCTGTCTGCCAACTCAAATAACAATAAAAAAAAGTTGTTTAATTACTCTCACTTGTGTAATGACCACGGTCGCCATGTAATGGTGTTGGGCCTCCAAGGCCCCATGTGATGGAGGTTGGGTTATACGAGTAGTAAATGATAGTCTAGACTCCTGGAGTGATGTCTATAATATGTATGTCTCTTTAACAATAGGTGCTAACTTATATATATACTACAGTGTACGTGTTTCAAAGGAGAAATACCTTTACGTACAGGGAAGTTATAGACTGTCTCCGTGGTACAGTGGTAAGAGCGTTGGGCTCTAATACCCGGAGGTCGTGGGTTCGAATCCCGCGGGGAGCATCACTTTGTGTGAATGTTTCCAGTTTGGTTAGGACATTGCAGGCTTGAATCACCTGAATGTCTGAAAAGAATGATGATTCCGTGCTTCGGAAGGCACGTTAAGCCGTTGGTCCCGACTATGTTCCAAGTAGGTCTGGTTTCCCTTGTAGGGTTACGGAGGTCAGATGGCAATCGCTCCATTGTAATAACCAGGCTTGTCAAATCTAGGATCATAGTCGAAGCGGACCCTGAGCTCCATACTGGATGCAATCGGGAATACGCTGGGATGAAGAAGAAGACAGGGAAGTTATCGGATCACGATCACTACGTGATTTGGCTTATCCATCTCACTTGTTACAGGTGGTAGATAAAACATGTCACGCTCCGACAGCCATGTTGGAACAACACATGATGTGGGACGATATTGCAATACTTGCAAGGTATCTGGTAAGTGTTTAATGTTTATTTTATGACCATTTTTGTTATCTTTTGTTTATTAAAGCAATGCATTATTAAAGGTAGTGTTTTGTCGATTACTTTAAAATTTAGGTTGCTATTTTTTAGTTAAAACAAAAAATCAATTTATTACGGATAATAAAAAGTTGCATTTAACGCCTCGATGGTCTAGTGGTTTAAGTACCGGGCCGAGATCTCGGGGTCCTGGGTTAAATTCCCGGGTCGAGCTAACTTTGTGTAGGTTGTCGACACAGCTCGGGTTTGTGATCGCCAACCCGCATTTGGCAAGCGTGTTGATTAAGCCAGTACCCATCATTGTAACGATAACTTGATTTCAAGGATGGAGGCCTTTGGGCAAAGGGCAGGGCTGCAGTAGGACATTAATAGGCTGATACTTTACTAAAAAGTTAATGATATAAAAAACTCCTTGCATTCAAATAACCTACTTATTTTGTCTGTTTGTGCAGCTCATGTTGTCATTCAACAACTGCCTGGACGTCGCCCGCCACCTGCCCTACCTCTTCCACACGGTCACCTTCCTGGTCTGTTCAGGAACCCTCTCCATGCGAGCAGCCACCCACGGACTGGTCATCAATATCATTCACTCTCTGTGCACCTGTAATACGCCCAGCTTCTCAGGTGAAGATACACACTGCCGTAGTTACGATACAATCTGCCGTAGTTACGATACACGCTACCTGAGTTACGATACATTCTGCCGTAGTTACGATACACGCTGTCTCAGTTACGATACTCTCCGCCTGAACTAAGATACACGCTGCCTAAGTTTCTCAGGTTACGATACATTCGCAATTACTTGAAATAATTGGCAGTGGCGTTGTGGTACGCTTTGACTTGCATGACTTTCTATGAAAGAAAACGATAGTACTACATAGTATTTTCTCTATGATCAATTGTAACATTAAAAAAAATAAACGATCAATCTCGTTTCAGAGGACACCCATCGCGTCCTGATGTTGTCTTTGGACGAGTTCGCTCTGCCCAAGTTCTACCAGATGTTCGGAATCTCGAAGGTCAAGTCACCAGCTGTGACGGCTTTTAGGAGTCCGTACAACCGGCATTCTACTGATTGGTAAGTGCTAGTGAGGTTAAGTCGTCCATCACTCAGAAGGGTTTAATTTTTTTTTGTATAGCCTGACCAAGAAAATAAAAAAACCTGCTCTCGAGGCGCCACATTAGCTATGGTTATAGCAACACTTGGTTGCTATGGTTATGCTTACAAATAACTCACAATGTCCAATAATAACAAGGCACGGTTGACAATTTTATTGATAGAATAATAATGAATGACATCTATTGTTTTTTTATTTGATTGTTGCCACTTGAAGAAATAAGTTCCAATATTTGTCCGCAATATGGTTTTTTATTTTAATGGTCGTACTATACATAATATAACAACAATTTTTGGTTCGTAAATTTATGTAGAATCATATTCATATAAAATCCTAATAAAAAACTGTTCCCACAGCCGCTTCAGCGAGCACTCACATCAGATGTGCACGGAAACCTCCTCTACAGCGAGCGGGTTAAGCTGCCCACCCATCCTGCCCATAGTCGCGCCGACTCACACGGACAGAGAGAGACTGCCTCTGCAGTCGTTAGAGATCATCGTTGATGCGCTGCTCGAGATCATGGAAGCTTGCATGAGGGATATACCTGACTGTGACTGGCTGCAGACCTGGTGAGTAATATGGATTTTCCTTCATTTTCTTCAGAATGTGTGTATTTACCTCTAGATCGGTGGCGACCATGGGTTACGATACACTCTACCTGAGTAACGATACACTCCGCCTGAGCTACGATACACGCAGCCGTAGTAACAATACACACTCAACTGCCAGAGCTTAGGCAGTCAGCCATAAGCTCCAGGGAACACAGAAGTGCTTGACACACTTCTATTTCACGGGAAAATATCTGGCACTGCGGTGGTACCCACCTAGACGGCCCAGTACAGAAAAAAAATCTAAAATTGAATCTTCGTTTGTTCCAGGACATCTCTAGCGAAAAGCTTCGCGTTTTGCTTCAACCCGGCGCTGCAGCCGCGCGCCCTCGTCGTCTTCGGATGCATCAGCAAGAATGTGACAGACGACGACATGAAACAGCTTCTCCGGATATTGGTGAAGGCTCTGGAGTCGTTCAACGACCTGGCTCTGCTTGAAGCGTTGATCATGTGCTTAACAAGGCTCCAGCCGTTGCTGCATCCGGTGAGTTTCTTTTAGTGAGGTGTTCATTGGGTAGAGTGGGTTTTAGTGGGTAGTAGGGTTGTTTATAGTGTAGTAGAGGGATTGTTGTATTGGGGGTTAAGTGGTAGTGCTGGTTTAGTGGGTTGAGGGGGCTAGTGGGTAGTGGGGGAGCTTAGTGCGTCAGCAAGAATGTGACAGACGACGACATGAAACAGCTTCTCCGGATATTGGTCAAGGCTCTGGAGTCGTTCAACGACCTGGCGCTGCTGGAAGCGTTGATCATGTGCTTGACTAGGCTCCAGCCGCTGCTGCATCCGGTGAGTCTCTTTTAGTGGGGATTTTAGTGGGTAGTAGGTGTTTATTGGGTAGTGTGAGTTTACTGGGTATTTGGGTGTTTAGAGGGTAGTAGTGGTTTACGCTGTATTGGGGGCTAAGGGGTAGTGTGGGGTTTAGTGGGTAGTGGCGAGTTTAGTGAGTAGTAAGGGTTTTTTGAGTAGTCCCTAAGGGGACCCTAAGGGGGTCTCAGGTGCTTATGGGCGGCGGTGATCACTTAACATCAGGTGACCCACTTGCTCGTTTGCCCCCTATTACATAAAAAAAAAAAAAAAAAAGTCCGTGGTTGAGTAGGTAGTGGGACGTTTTAGTCCCAAGCCCCACACACGGCCAACGTGACTGACGACGTCATAAAGCAGCTTCTCCGGATATTGGTTAAGGCTCTGAAGTCGTTCAACGACCTTGACTAGGCGCCAGCCGCTGCTGCATCCGGTGAGTGATGTAATCCTAGTCTATTTAGGGGTAGTTGGTTATAGGGGTGTTTAGTGGGAAGTAAGTTAGTAGTGGGGGTTTATTGGCTAGTATGGGAGTTTAGAGGGTATAGGGGAGTTTAGTGGATAGTGAGGGTGTTTAGTGAGTAGCATGGGCTTAGTAGGTAGTAGGGAAGCTTTTTGGGTAGTATGAGAGTTTTGTGGGTAGTATGAAGTTTTATAGGTAGTATGAGTTAAGTGGGTAGTGGAGGCTTGAGGGGGGACTGGGGGTTTAGTGAATAGTGGAATGTTTGAAAAGGCAAACTGTTAAGTTTCTTGCGGCACTTCTTTTCTCAACGTCAATCTAAAAGACCACAGTGGACGCATACCATTAAATCAGCTGCGTGCCTGTGTGCCAATTGAAAAGATATAAAACATGTGTTAGGTCATGCGAAAGCTTACCTAATAATTGTAATGACATCAATATTTTTGTCCTCAGGAATCTCCAATCCACAAAGCGTTGTTCTGGGTGGCTCTCTCAGTCTTGCAACTGGACGACCCGACGCTATACATGGCTGGACTAGCCCTGATGGAGCAAAATCTACACACATTGGATTCGCAGGGACTGTTTGATAATAATGTAAGGATATTGTACTCTTATTACAGTCTATGTATATACGGTTACATTTTTTTAACTGGCAATATTTTATAAGAAAATCAATTTATGTAAACACAATGCATTATTTTGTTCCAATATTTCTAATAGTTTTATTTTAAACATTTTCTAACCAATGACGTTCTATTAAAAAACTAGACTCCCAATCAGGCCCAAATATTGTCCGAAGCAAAAGTCTGCCCACCCGACTATTGGGCAGAGTTTTCGTTTAGTTGTATACAATTGACATTAAACACTAACTGCCACGAGATAAGGTGTTAATTTGAACGAATGTATTAATGTCATCTGTGTCAACGCCGCTCGGACGTTTTTTGAGGAATTTTTCTTAGAGATTGGGTGTCTAGTTCTATATTGAACGTCATTGTTTCTAACAAAAAAAAATAATATTTTTGGGAACAACCTATGTATGAGATGAACTTTGCATGACCCTATTTTCATTCATGAATTATTTAAACATGGCTTCTACTTATCGCCGTTCTCTCCCATTTTACTCTTTCTCCTCTGTTTCTTCATTCATTCAAAAACTGTTATACTTATCGCCGTTTGTTTAATATCACTCATTCTGTCCTCTTCCCTCATTTCATTCATAAAGTTCAAGTTCCATTGTGTAAAGTTCCTTGACTTCGACTTTTCTAGTACCGATAGTAAACAAGCGTATTTCAAGTAATACACAGGATGTAGTACTTATTTGACTATTAAAGTAAAAGATGATAGTCTTCGTCATTCTCGAAAACTATATCGTATTAACAAAAAAAAAATTGCATGAATACCTTTTATTTTTAGTTTCGAATCAATTCTTAAAATATTGCCAGTTAAAAAGATTTAACCTTATGTAAAAAAAAGAGTGTCAAAAACTCAATTTAATTGTTTGTTATAGACGTTAGAACAAGTCATGATGGAGACCAGGGAGCCATTGGAATGGCATTTCAAGCAGTTGGATCATGCTGTTGGATTGAGGTAAGGCATTGAAGGCTTACACTGTTACGGTGGGAGTTCATAGATTTGACCGCCATCGTAGAAAAGGCTAAGCCGCTAGGGTACCCGGAGGTCGTGGGTTCGACTCCCGCCTTAGGTCTAGTTGGTGGTAGAACCTTTTCAGAGTCCGACTGGCTAGCTACCACCCGCACATGCGAAATCTTTTTTATTTTTTTCTCGGAGGAGAATGCGTTTATGCACCATAACCGCAGGCTAGCTAGACCTGCGGCCGTGTGTGGGACTCGAGACTGAAGCGTCCAGTACCCACTAAACTCCCCCGGTTTCTCCTTCACACCCGATTAGGACGAGCCGGTGCTAGCCTTATGGCTATTGACCAGCCCATCCCCGGGAACCCCGACTTGAGAGGTCTCAAGTCAGGGTGGCGCCTAAGGAGGGCCACCCGAGAAACTAGGTGACCCTCAGACTTGGCTCGAGCGACCTGTGCAATGCGGGCGTTGGGGAGCTACCCCCGCCCGCAGGTCAACCCTCAGGCCGGAGGAGACGTGCTAAGTGAGCTCGCCTTCTCCGGCCTGGCCGTCTGCGCCGGAGGGGGGCAGCGAGGGGGTCCTCCTCGCGCTCCCGCTCCGCTGCCTCCGCGCTGTGACATTACTTGCTCGCAGAACGAGGCGGCTGCCTCCCACGCTCTCCTGTTGGCACGAACCATGGTCGCCATCGAGAGCACTTGAAATCTACGCTCGAAGATCAGATGAGCCTGCAGTCTGGCAGCAATTTTAATATTATTATATCTGTCGTAGCTTCCGATCGAACTTCCACTTCGCCCTGGTCGGGCACCTGATCAAGGGCTACCGGCACCCGGTGCCGGCCACGGTGTCGCGCACCTGCCGCGTGCTCGCCGCACTACTCGCCATCACCGCGCGCCCGCACCCGGACAAGTTCCACGCGGCGCCCGACACTGTGGCCTACCTCACAGGTCAGTACTGTAGCTGGCAATGCCGGTGCCGGCCACGGTGTCGCGCACCTGCCGCGTGCTCGCCGCACTACTCGCCATCACCGCGCGCCCGCACCCGGACAAGTTCCACGCGGCGCCCGACACTGTGGCCTACCTCACAGGTCAGTACTGTAGCTGGCAATGCCGGTGCCGGCCACGGTGTCGCGCACCTGCCGCGTGCTCGCCGCACTACTCGCCATCACCGCGCGCCCGCACCCGGACAAGTTCCACGCGGCGCCCGACACTGTGGCCTACCTCACAGGTCAGTACTGTAGCTGGCAATGCCGGTGCCGGCCACGGTGTCGCGCACCTGCCGCGTGCTCGCCGCACTACTCGCCATCACCGCGCGCCCGCACCCGGACAAGTTCCACGCGGCGCCCGACACTGTGGCCTACCTTACAGGTCAGTCAACGTATACGCTGTTAAGTACGAACCCTACTCACTGAACTCCTCCGTGTCACTACCCACTAAACCCCTGTGCTACCTACTACCATTTTTTTTTCGGAGGAGAATGCGTTTATGCACCATAACTGCAGGCTAGCTAAACCTGTGGCCGTGTGTGGGACTCGAGACTTAAGCGTCCACTACCCACTAAACTCCCCCGGTTCCCCTTTACACCCGATTGGGACGAGCCGGTGCCAGCGATAGCTATTGACACCGCTACCTACTACCTACTACTCCTCCCGTATACGACCTACTGACCTCTTCTATGTCACTACCTACTGAACTCTCCCGTGACACTACCCACAAACACCCAATACTACCCACCGAACCCCCCGTTTCACTACCCACTAAACCCTTTGACACTACCCACTACAACATGGCTGACACAGACGTCATTCTTTGTGTAGCAAAAATGAAGAAATCTATTTGAAAAGTGGAAATTTTGAGATGGAAGTTATGAAAAGTGGAACTATTCACAAATGCATCGCCCATATTAATAAAGAATGTTTTCATAGTATTTTTTATTAAGATCTATGTAACACCAAGTTCTCTTGCATTACAAAACACGCTCATCATACTAAATCATCTATCTCTTTCAGCACTGGTGTGTGTGAGCGAGGAGGTGCGATCGCGATGCCACGTGAAACATTCCCTGCCAAAATGGCTGACAGACAACTGTGATCACTACTGTCCCACCATCGATCATCATCAGGTGAGAAATGAAACTAATTGCTGTGTGTAATGTAACATTTATTAAAAAATCCCTCTTTTATGAAAAAGGTGTATCGTAGGAAGCAAACCAGGAAGTGTAACACCTAAATCGTAACTGGTCACTGCCGCCCATAGACACCTGAGATTAGATCTAAGATGCGTTGTCCACCTTTGCAGGATAAAACAGGAGGGTAAAGAAAAAGATAAGAAAGGTTTGGGTCTCCAGCATTCTCACTTATCAATCGAAGTGCAATAACAAAGCTACTCATTCGTCAGTATTCTCTGAAAGGGTGGTGCTTCCACGATCGAGCTGGCCAATTTCGTCTGACTAACAGGAACTATCTGCAGCATGCCTCTACCACTTGTATGTATTTATGTGTACATTTCAGTCATCAATACTGATGTCAACCCCGACTACCACCCACACGGTCTGCAGCCGAAGACAGAAGTCCTGGGATGTACTGGACCAAGTCGCCATTTGTTCAGCCCACGGAGGTAACTTGCATTTTGAACCTAATTGCTTATGTCATACGGTCGTTTTCAGAGAAACACAGGTTATGATTATATTACCTCTAGATTGTGATAGCTACAGCTGATTAGATAATATTATCTTTAGGGGTAGTTTCACCACTGACTAATAAGTTTGTGTGATTTTTTTCTGTCAGATTACTAAAATGCTTGTTCTTTTTCCTATTAAAAGAAGACAGCATATTTTTTGTCGTACAGATTTATTATCACGAACTTATCTTTTAGTGGTGAAACGGGCCTTAAACATAACGCCAAACTTGTCCTTGGATTTTTCCATCTTATAAGTTTTAATTCATATATTTTATGTAGTTAGTTTTCAATACATGAAAACTACACAAATTGTGCGTCTACCCCCAAATATAACATTGTGTCTGTTTTGTGATGTCAAATGCCATAAACATCTATCCAATTTCTAAGCTAACTTGCATTGAATTCTTAAGAATGCCTGTCCATTGAAGCTGTGAAACATTCATTATCTAATATAATGGCTTAAATTACAGTAGTCAAACAACTAATTGGAACTTGTGGGTCCAATTCCTGCTTGATTTTGTTGGTGGTAGGACTTCTCAGATCCGATTGGCTAGCTACATTCACTGGCATTTCTGTCTGTGTTCTGGCAATATTAATGTATCAGCTAGTAAAATTAAAATAGAGAATTGAAGGAGCCATCATGTGACAGAAAATTAAGCAATGATTAGTGCATAGTAGCATAAAAAGTCCTATTATGTAGTTAACACAGTCCCATTGTTTTCCTCAATGGACAGGCAGAAACAAGAATGTTAATACCCCAGCACTCCTCACTCACCCCCCACTTTTACCCCCAGGCAAGTCCCCAACCCTCCAGCAGTCGGGCAGCGGCGGCCACAGCCCCCACCTCAACACAATGCCCCACCAGGTAACGTGCCGAGCGCTGTCATCTGTCAATGTCACTGTCAAATGTTATAGTGCTGTCATGGTATTATAGGACGTCTGGCGTGGAAGAATTTTATGCGAAGTGGTTGGTCTGCTTTTTAACGTATTACTGGTTAATTGGGTTCAAATTAAATTTTAAAGCATTGTGTGTAGGTATTTGTGTCTGTAATTTCCTAATTGTTGACGGTATATACATTATATCGTCACCGTCAGTGAATGAATTTAAGTTAGGTTACAATCAAACAGTTTTAAGAAGTATCTTCGGCGTTTTCATAGAAAAGCGATTAAATTATAAAGTTTTACAAGTACATATATGAAGAAATTAGTATTTAAACTGAATCTAAACAAATAGAAAAATGTCATAACAAGTGTCATATTTAGTTTAAATCATATTGACGTTATTTTTTCCCTACTATAAACAGTCTATCAATTCAAGCAGACAGTCACTTCGCCCTTTAATGTTATGAATCGTAAGACAATATAGTATTGTATGTAATAAAATTTACTTTATTACATAGTAAATACGATATGGTTATTTACTATTTATTACATAACTAAAGCTAAATCGCATAATATCGTAATATTTATAGATTTTTACTTTACGTTAGGTGACCAATCAAATACATACAGGGTATATAATACTTCCAAATTAAGTAATAACATTTTGTCATCATAAAATATCCTACAATACTTCTCAATTAATTGGAATAAGATCTAGATTCGAAACTTCCACGCTGACGTTAATTGGCTTACTAGAAATTCAAAAAAGCTTGTGTATTAGTGAGACTGTATTATTTCTTTCTTAATGGTAGCTGGGAGATTTATTCGTCTGGTATTCTATCTATAAAAAAATATCCTTAAGACTTCGGTAAAGGGTTTCGTTCGACAAAATACGTTTATACGCACGGAAGTTAAATATGACTTTCTTGATTTATTGTAATAACACTTTGATGTCTTTTCACGCCTTTTGGGTCTGTAACTTAATAGAGGTTTATTCCAAATTATCGTAACCAAAATATAATATTTTTATGACAATAGTTTTTATACCTAGATGATAATGTCATTTCTTCTAAGACACTTAAGGGTTTTATAGACCTTACAAGATTTGGTGCCATTACGTTTTTTTTATGAAATTCAAGCGGTTAAGTTTATGTTGCCCCCCCCCCCCCCCAAAGAATGACTTGCAAAATGAAATCTCCCATTTACCAGCACAAATAACTAATCTCTTACCTTTCAGTCTGTAAGACCACAGTATATCTCGACCATACTACTACATCACCTTGTTCTTTCATGCCTCTTGTTTGGATGCGTTGATTGATCTCGTTCGTATGCATATACTATACGCCTCACCCGATTACACCGCTTGCGATGATATTCGTTATTTTTATTAACGTTACAACATTTTTACACGCTACATAAAACTAATTAAAATGTCTTACTAATATTTTTTGTCAATATAATAACTGTAAATATTGCACTTTGCTTTATGGTGGCAATTTTACATGTTCCACGCTACTACTTGATGCCTTAAATACACTTAATGTTTAACAATATATAATAACGTAACTTAACGTTTAAAATATTCAATCAAACTGTAATAATTAAAAACGTTATCCTAAGATCATGATTATCGGTTACGATATGATTATTGATAACACATAACGAATAACTCGCAAACAACCATCTTTATTATTTGACGTGTTTCCGGTAGCCGCTTCCCGCTTTTGCGCCTTAGGCTGCAGCCAGAATGCTTTTCAAAACGCAAAGGTCATTCTCTGTGCCCACTTCCAAAGATACGATTGGACCTCCGAGGGTAAATTATTTTGTTTAGCAATGATATGTTAAACAATTGAGCCTATAGTGTGGCAGCACATTGAGCAACGCTTCCTGGTGAAGTGTCTCTCAATGGAATACGCAGTGGCCGCTACCTGATGAACTACGTGTCTGTCTGCCAACTTAATTTGACATAAAAAAATATTACCTCCAAGATAATTTGTGTCGAAATCTGTGAAAAATTTAGTTTTCAATAGAATTTCCTAATATTTTAAATATTATTTATTAAACTTGAGCAAAACGAAATAGATGTTCTTAGTCAGTTAGTAGTTTAATTTAAAGAAATTCTATTGAAATGTTTACTTAGATTTTGAAAGTGACTTAGAGAAGAAAACTTAGATTTTGAACCTTTTAGTAACGCTACGCCGAAAACCTATGTATAGCGTACCATACCTATATAAAAACCTGCATGGTTTAGTGTAGTAATCCACGTACTTTAAATACAAAATATCATAACAACTAGTACAAATTAACACAAAATAAAATGACAAAAAGCGCATCTTAATAAAATATCAGACAATGAGACAACCAATTACCAATAAAAAATCAAGAATGACATTCATTTGTTCAATTCAGGCACATCAAAAGCACATTATGAGCATGAAGTCCTGGGTTCAGTACCCGCAACAAAGCACTTGGAGAAGAAATGCTTTCAAGATAATTGAACGATTACAAATATTTGTCTGTTAATTAGAAAAATACTATAGAAAATACTTACCTACCTCAACTATTCGTTAATTATGCGCTATCAAAATATATGTTAGTCACGCCAATTAGCACCTTAAATACTGTATAATACAATACAAATCACAATAAACACAAACGCTTCAAGCTTAAGGCCCAGTTTTACCACTGACAGGTAAATTCGTGATGGTTTATCTGTCAAATATTGTGCGACAAAGTAATCTGTTCCAGGTGACCAAAATTGGAACTACTTGACATTGTCAATTTTAAAAACTGCTACAGGATAGCCGTTTTTTTGGTTTATTTGGTTAATCACTTTATCCATAGTGAATTGTTAATACTGAGAAATAGAATTGAACTACCTATGAAAAATGTGTTTTAATTATTATTCTACGTTTTTGGCAAGAACAACAATTATTAAAATATCATATTAACATTTTGATCACTTTTTACACGCTTGGACAATACAATTTTTATCGCCAAAAGTGCTAAATGATAATATTTAATGGCAATACTTAAAACGACGATAGCGACACCGCCACCGAAACAGATAAGTTTGTCGCACTATAACAGTGATGCTGTCTGTTTTTTGAAAATTATAGATATGAGAGCATCTAAATTGTCTGACAGAAAAAATATTACGAACTTCTCTTTCTGAAATTGGCCCATAGAGTCAAAATACTTAAAACAAGTGAATACCGCTTTTCTATAGATTTTTTGAATAATAACACAAAATATAGATGCTTATATCCAAATACTAGTTGGATTAAACTACTTATATTTGCTTTGGAAATAAATCTACTCCTTTTTATATATTCGTTCGATTGTTATAAAAAGTATGGAAGAATTATGTTTAATAGTTTTACGAGTTGGAAAAAAAAAACATCTATTAAAACCATAATCTTAAAAATTATGAATAATATATTGATTGTTGTGTTCCCTAACCCTATGTAACCTATATGTACCCTGGTGAGATCAGAAAACATGCTGTGTGAACCCCTATTTCTTATATGCTGTGGGATTTAAAAATAGTGATGAAATGTGTCGATTTTTGTCGTGAGTAAAGCAATCATCATCATTATTAATCGATAGATGTCCATGCCTCGATGGTCTAGTGGTTTAAGTACCGGGCCGAGATCTCGCGGCCCTGGGTTCATTTCCCGGGTCGAGCCAACTTTGTGTCGGTTTTTTCGGACACAGCTCGGGTTTGTGATCACCCATCCAAAATTGGCAAGCGTGGCGATTAAGCCAGTACCCATCATTGTAACGATAACTTGATTTCAAGAATGGCTGCCTTTGCCCTGCAGTAGGGTATTAATAAATACTTTCCCTCTTTTTTACCTAATTCTGGCCATACACCATCCTTCCTACCGTCAAATCGGCATGACGCGATCGATTGGATCAAATCGAATTGACCGTATGTGGACGTGGATTGGCATGTCAAATGTTTTTGTCATGCCAAAAAATGAGGGTGTTTCAGAATAATATATTTGCTTGATGGTACATAGCCATAGGGTTCGACTAAACTGTCATTGGTTTATTTTGACATTCATGATGGCGGTTTTACGTCTTCCGTCAAAATAAACCAATCACGATTTAGTTGGACCTTATGGCTACGTCGCACCATCTAGCGGATTTTTTACTCTGAATCACCCTAATTGAAAGCAAAGCCATTTGCGTCAGTAAACAAACCCCACTTTAAAATATATAATAAATCATTTATTTCAGGTAAATTACACCCATATAGTTACGTACTATCGAGGTCACCCGCGCGTGATCACCCTAAAGGCTAAAACCCTGTGCAGTATTTTCACGTTTACAAGCGCCGCTCCTAGGAAGTCACGATGCGCGTGCACGGTATATTTTTCCAAAAGTGATCACGGGGGGAGACCTCGATCGTACATAGCACCTTTAAAATTAATCAATTACATACTTCTTCTTCTTCATGCGTCGATACCCCAGTTACTGGGGGTCGTGACCTCCTTTATGTAGCAACTTGTGCTTTATGATTGACCGCCATTGATGTCGATCTGCGGCGGTGTGGAAAGCGTCGCCGCGTCGTGGAGTGTGGACTCGAGTGTGGTGCGGATTCAATTCATAAATTAAATAGAATGTCACTGTTTCGATATAAATGAAATTAAAATACAAATGTCACTATAAATTAATTGGTAGAATTAAATAATTAACAATGAAATTAAAATGTAGAAAAATACTACTTTACTCGCCACACCTCTCGACACATCTCGTCACCTACCTGTATTGACCAGTCGTATAATTATGTCCATTTACTACAGGATAGCGAAGGAAGGGCGCACAGTATGCAACATGGCGCTACGGGGGAGGCGGCGAGGGCAGAACATAGCTGTGAAGTTGAGACGTGTTTATGTTTAGATGTGAGTATGATACACTTGTTGACTTTTTGAAAATAAGTTAATTCTTTACCTTAATCCTAATTCCTGCTAATATTATAAATGCGAAAGTCTGGATTTTTAGATGTTTGGATGTTTGGATGTTTAGATGTTTGGATGTTTGTTACTCAATCACGCTTAAACGGCTGAACGGATTTAGATGAAATTTGGCACACGTATAGTTTATAACCCGGATTAGGACATAGGCTACAAAATGACTACGGGAAACGTCTCATTCCCGCGGGAATAACAATTTTGAAACTACTGAACCGATTTGAATAATTCTTTCACTGTTGGAAAGCTATACACTATCCCCGGTGACATAGGGTACTTTTGATCCCGGAAATGTAGGGGGAAGGGGGATTTTAGAAAAAAGAGATTACGCGCGGGTGAAACCGCGGGCGGAAGGCTAGTATATGAATAAACACAAAAAATCGCCTATTAAGAGGAACAGACATATAAACGCGCCTGTGATGTATGGAAATACATAATTATGTAATTATTTTATAGGTCACGTCGTCGACCGCCGATGTTTAGTTTACCTAGTGTATCAATGTGTAAGTGTGTGTGAGTGGGCAGGACACATTGCAAGGAGGACTGACGGCCGTTTGGGGCGGAAAGGTCCTCGAGTGGTGGCCACGTACCGGGAAACGCAGCCGTGATAGGCCTTCCACAAGGTGGACCGATGATCTCATAAAGATCGCCGGAATCCACTGGATGCGGGTGGCGCAGGACCGATCGGTTTGGAGATCCTTGGAGGCCTATGTCCAGCAGTGGACGTCGTTTGGCTTAAATGAATGAATGAATAAAAGTGTGTGTGAGTCATGTTATTACCTAATTTCTATGTTCATATAAATAAGCTTGTAAGTGATATTGAGCTCTCTTGAATACACATCGTCGACCCAACAATGTCTTTGATTTAACTCGTTCCTGCCACGCAACCTCGTACTTCCACACGACGAAGGAGTCGAAACGAATTCTTCGTATGGAATATTATGAACCGTCGCATACTTAAAATGCGAGCGTACTAACCTGCGACTAGAAACACGAATGTGTTTCCAGACATTCAGAAAAGAATGTTATATTGTTATGTTACATGGGGGTAGGGAGAATGGCTTTGGGTCCTGGGTTCAATTCCTGAGTCGAGCCAAATTTTTGGGGAATGTTTTCGGACACAGTTCGTAGTAAAAATGACGAAGCAAATCGTTGTTCGTTCTTAATCATAAGTTTCATAACTGTCCTAGCCCTAGAAAAAAAATAGGATCAAGTTATTGTATATCCACGTTTTCACAGGTGGTAGAGGATGACGGTCGAGCCTCCCCAGGAAGCGTGGAAGATCCCACTGACCGGCCCGCTTCTACAAAGTCCGGAGACAGCGACTACCCAGATATATGCACTAAGGTAAGAATAGTTATTTGTTATACAAGAGTGCAAAGTTGCTTTTTAACCGCGTGTTCAATTTTGATGACCGAGCAAGCGAAGGATTCTAAAATTGAATCACGAGCGCAGCGAGTGATTCAAAATTAGAATCCTGAGCGTTAGCGAGGGAATCAAAAGAGCACGAGGTGAAAAATCTTTGCACTCGAGTGCAACACGTAACTTTTCATTCCACCTCAGCGAGGAAATGACTAAATGCCGCGTAAAGAACCGCGTACAAAGCAAATTGAAAACAGAACACCAAGAAGGTTCCGAGTCTGAGTTTTTAACAAATTAAAAAAAAGTTGTATGATATATTCGGCACCATAGAGGTAGCAGTAAATAGGTTTAATGTTTTTTTTTTTAATTCACAAACTTAGTGCACACGATGTTCTAAATTCAATTTACTTTATCCTCTAGAGAATAAAAACGGCTTTTCCACTCAGATATTGAAGATTAAAAATACTCTTTCCGAGATGGTGGGATGAAAAAGTAATTTATCCATTAAGTAATGTTAGTAATAAATACTTTTTTTTTTGATAATTAATGCTTTTTCAATATTAGGCAATAAGTTATCGGCGTTATACATTGCAAGTGCGCTAAAATCTGTCTGTCATCTGCCCGGCTAGTGCGGAGCACCGTACGCGATGACCATAGTGATGTGTAATTCGATTCTACGAATTATTCGTCTAACAGTAAATACTTCGTTCAATGTGATTTTTATTTCATGTCAATCATCTTCGCGAATATGAAGTTTTAGGCGTAACGCTTAACTGAGTAGGTTCCTGCGGTATTGGAGCGGTGCGGGAGGGGTGTTTTGTGATGTGAAATACCTACTATCCATATAGTCCAAGATTCCAGGCTACCGCATAGGTACTTTTCTTACTTTCTCAGAAATAAAATGTATAGAATTATGTAGTTGTTATATACTACGAGTGTATATGTTACAGTCAGAACTCATAACCGTTCAAAACTTCTTTTGACTGCAAAGATCAGGTTTGTAGTTGAAGTCTAGCTAGCCTGCGGTTATGGTGCATAAACGCATTCTCTTCCAAGAAAAAAAAGGTTTGTAGTTGAAAGTGGTTTTGACTGGCTATGAGTTTTGACTGTAACATATTATACATACTAGCTCGGATTGAATAATCATATTATTATTTTAATCATTCATAAACTAGTTTGAAAACTTAGATCGGTCTCCCGCCTCTTATAATCAAGTCATGTTTACTTTATAATGAGTAAGTTTTGTGAAAGGAATAAACGCATTGTATTTATTCTTTCTTATTATTTTATTAACCAATGACGTTTAATATACAACTAGACTCCCATTCACGCTCAAATATTGTAAGTCTGCCCACGCAACTATTGGGCAGAGTTTTCGTTTAGCTGTATACAATTGACATTAAACACTAACTGCCACGAGATAAGGTGTTAATTTGAACGAATGTGTTAATGTCATCTGTGTCAATGCCGCTCGGACGTTTTTTGAGGAATTTTTCTTAGAGATTGGGTGTCTAGTTGTATATTAAACGTCAATGTTATTAATACAGCAAGCATCAACGGACAAGGATACGACAAGTCCTGAAAGCAACAGTTTACTAGACCCCTCCGTGCTGTCTGACTTCACCACGCAAGCCCTCGTGCTGACCGTTCTCGCCACGCTCGTCAAGTATACCACAGGTGAGGAATGAGGATATCCATTTTTTTTTATTGCAATGTGTAACAAGACGAGCAGATCGTACACCTGATGGTAAGCGCCACGTCTGCCCTTAGACAGTTCAGTGCCAAACAGTAACTAAGCAGTTACTGTCTGGCACCGCCCTGCGCCCGCTACACCGAGACGACTTAAGGTCTCATATACCCAGTTTTTTCACTAGCTTCAGTGCCCTTTCCCCGAAACACAGAAGTACTTGACACACTTCTATTTCACGGGAAAATATCTGGCACTGCGGTGGTACCCACCTAGACGGCCCAGTACAGGACCCTACCACCTGGTAAAATACATGGTTTTTATGAAAGAGAGGCATACAAGGTGGTATTACACCTGATAATAAGTGTTCACTACCCATGAACACCTGCGACTAAGTCTTAGGGGCATTATTAGGACTTTAGGGGAAATAATGGAATAGGCCGCAGTGGCCACTTACCATCAGATGGGCTGCGTGTCTGTCTGCCAACTGACTTAGTATAAAAAAAAAATAATAAGGGCCCTACGGTATTTGGTCTATAAGATGACTCTACGGAATGCTTAAAATATTTTTTTTTTGTTTCAGATGAAGACGAGATTCGTATCTTGTACCAGTATTTGGCAGAAGGATCTGTGGTATTCCCGAAGGTGTTCCCTGTCATGTAAGTCATTTTTATACTACGGGTCCCGCAGCAGAACGCTTCACCTTCAGTACATAGTACTATCGATTTATGCAAGTAATTTTTTTCTGAATTATTTTTTTTTGAATTTTTTTTAAAACTTTCTTTGAATTTTTTTTAAAAAATTTAATGGGAAAATGGTAACCTAATGTGAGTAAATAGTAAATAATAATTTTTTTGATAAACGCGAAGGGCAATGACCCCGGCCGGTGACCGTCCGTGACGCAGCTAGTACTATTGGTTCGAGTTTCGTCTATCATAATCGTAAAATTTTTGATTTGACTAAAAAAAGAAGTTTATTAATTTATTTTACTACTAAGATAGAATCATTTTACTGCGGGAAAACAACGACTAAAATTCCACGCTGTATATTTTTGTTTTAAACCTTTTACCCGGGGAAATACATTACCGTCATCCTCCGCCATAGCCCATAGGGAATAGCTTCCTGGTGAAGTGTCCTTCTACCTTACATTACCATCAGGTGGGCTGCGTGCCTGTCTGCCAACTGATCTAGACTCTGATTTTGACTGCCTCCGTGGAACAGTGGCTAAGCCGCTCGGGTATAAAACCCGGAGGTCGTGGGTTCGATTCCCGCCCAGGGTCTGGTTGGTGGTAGGAATTTTAAAGAGTCCGACTAGCTAGCTACCAACCCCACAGGTGAAATCTGCCGCCATAACAGCTCTGGCTGTGTTCCGGCAGTATTAATGTGGGAGCCAGTACACATGAAATTAAAGGCTCGAAGATCAGATGAGCCTACAGTCTGGCAGCACATTAAGCGACGCTTCCTGATGAAGTGTCCCTCAATGGAATAGGCCGCAGTGGCCGCTTACCACCAGGTGGGCTGTGTGTCTGTCTGCCAACTGACGTGGTGTAAAAAAAATGTATACCTAAATAATAATAAAACTATTTTTCTTCCACAGTCACAGCCTGCTGGATATGAAGATTAACCATGTCCTGATGCATTGCAATGATCAAGTCATTCTGAGTGCAGTACAGAGCATAATTCAGGTATGTAAAGTATCAGCCTATTTATATCGCACTACAGGCCATCTACCTCCATCTTTGACAAAAAGACATCGCAACAATTATTTATACTGGCTTTGAAATGCGGATTAGTAATTATAGCCTACCAAGAAAATAAAAACATGCTATGGAGGGGCCACATTAGCTATGGTTATAGCAACACTTGGTTGCTATGGTTATACTCACAAATAACTCACAATATCCAACAGCAACAACGCACGGTTGACAATTGACATCACACTTTGAAAGACAGCAATACTGAATGACATCTTTTTGTTTTTTTTTATTTTAATTGTTGCCATTTAAGAAATTTTTTTAATTTTTTCGCAATAAGGTGAGGTTTTTTATTTTAATGGTCGGGCTATACTTATTTCAAAATCGATCCCTGTCCAAAAAAATTTACAAAAATTACTTATGTTCGATTCACTCCTTTATTTCAAGTGTTGTGCCAACCGATGTGGTATAAAAATAATAACATTTTATTTTTATTTTTGATAACAGACTTTCTTTCTCGCTTAACTTTAGACTTTCTCTCTTTCTCACAGAACATGATAGCGTCTGAAGAAGTGAGTCAACAACAGCTTCACTACATGCAGAGCTGTGGATTCGGCGGTCTGTGGCGCTTCGCTGGGCCCTTCACTAAGGTATATGAAAGTCACTAGTTTAATTCTTGCCTAATACAGACGGCAGCAGATCAACCTACCCTAAGCTGTCAAAAAATCTCAATTGAAAGAGAACTCTATGAGAAGTGTATAAAGCTAAAAATTGATTGTATACTCCATAAAACGTAACATGATTAGAATGACAGCTGTCAAAGTGTTGTGGCTCTCTCGCTCGCTCTCAATAAACCTCTATCGATGTGTCTCACTCTACAAAAAAATTAAATCTTAGAGACGAGACACATCGATAGAGGTTTATTGAGAGCGAGCGACAGAGCCACAACACTTTGACAGCTGTCATTCTAATCATGTTACGTTTTATGGAGTATAGAAATTTGACAGATTAGGGTAGTCTGATGTGCTGTCGACTGTACAGTCAAAAGCACGTCAGACTATACACTTTGGACTTTGTGCCACTCTTATGTCGGGGGCATAAGTGCTATTATCGAACTGCAAGTGTTTACCGTGATGTGCCGTTGACCGTACATTTCACTGCAAAATTGAACAAATTTGCATAGCTTGTTCGACGAGCCATTGGGTGTGAATTGAAATATTTTTGTATTCACAGAACCAATGCACAGCGGAAAGCAGTGAGCTATTCGTGAACTGCCTCGAGGCTATGGTGGAGACGTGCCTCCCGGGAGACGAACCCCTGACCCGCCCCCCTCCGCCGGACCCCGACACCGCTGACTCGGACCACCGCTACTCAGGTACGTTCAATATTGATGTAGGATTCAGAGTTGTTTATCGATAGTCAACTGCCGCTAAACAATCGATAGTGTATCGATAGCTGACGTCATTTCAACAGTATCGATAGCCAATCGATACTATCGAAGACCAGCTTACTTTTGTTGGGCATTACTATCGATACAATTGCGTCATCATATTATCGATCAGTCGATAACACTATCGATATTGTTACTAGTTTTCGAGTTTAACTATCGATAGCTAAAATATAGATTTTTGGGCAACTCTAGTAGGATTGGGGGATGAGAAATAAAATAATAATTATGTGAAACAGAACGGTATGAGGTTTGAAATAAAACGATACTTTTTATGGTACGAATTGGATAGGTATAGCCCGACCAATAAAATAAAAAACCTCGCCATATTGCGGAAAAATATTGGAACTAATTTCTTCAAGTGGCAACAATCAAATAAAAAAAAATAAGATGTCATTCATTATTGCTGTCTGTCAAAGTGCGATGTAAGTTGTCAAGCGTGCCTTGTTACTATTGGATATTGTGAGTTATTTGTGAGTATAACCATAGCAACCAAGTGTTGCTATAACCATAGCTAATGTGGCGCCTCCAAAGCAGGTTTTTATTTTTTGGACAGGCTATACTTGACTTTTTTTATTATTTCTGACAAAATGTATGTTGTCTAACCAGACATATATCCTACTATCCTACTATAATATTATAAATGCGAAAGTCTGGATGTTTGGATGTTTGTTACTCAATCACGCTCAAACGGCTAAACGGATTTAAATGAAACTGGGGACACGTATAGTTTATAACCCGGATTAGGACATAGGCTATGAAATTCCTACGGAAAACGTCTCATTCCCGCGGGAATAACAATTTTGAAACTACTGAACCGATTTGAATAATTCTTTCACTATTGAAAAGCTACACTATCCCCGATGAACAAAGGGTACTTTTGATCCCGGAAATGTGGGGGGAAGGGGTTATATTTGAAAAAAGAGATTACTCGCGGGTAAAACTGCGGGCGGAAGGCTTGTTAACTAATAAGTCTTTTAAATCTAGTGATAGGGGTGTCTGTCAAGTAAAAGACAAAGGATGCTCTTCGATCCAAGTTTTAAATTATGTCATAAATGTATTGTTGCAGGTGTTCACCGCCAGCCAACTCTATATTGCTCTGGTCAAGACACATAGCGCAAAGATAGCGTAAGTATTATATTATTATGTCATAAAAAAAACAAATAACACAACAGCTCTGGCTGTGTTCCGGCAATATTAATGTAGGAGCCAGTACACTTGAAATCAGAGGCTCGAAGATCAGATGAGTCTACAGTCTGGCAGCACATTGAGCGACGCTTCCTGGTGAAGTGTCCCTCAATGTAATAGGCCGCAGTGACCGCTTACCATCAGGTGGGCTGCGTGCCGGTCTGCCAATGGGTTCCTCTGGTCTTCAAACCTTTGATTTCAAGTGTACTGGCTCCCACATTAATATTGCCGGAACACAGCCAGAGCTGTTATGGCGGCAGATTTCACCTGTGGGGGTGGTAGCTAGCCAGTCGGACTCTGAAAAAGTCCAGCAGTGGACGTCTTTTTTATTGCAATGTGTAACAAGACGAGCAGATCGTACACCTGATGGTAAGTATGTCTGCCCTTAGACAGTTCAGTGCCAAACAGTAACTAAGCAGTTACTGTCTGGCACCGCCCTGCGCCCGCTACACCGAGACGACAGTTATTAGGTCTCATATACCCAGTAATTACACCAGCTTTTGGTACGTAAAAGTTTAATAAAGTGTCTTCTTTTCAGGCTACCAACTTATAACCACATACACAAGTACAGAAGCCAGATATGTGTGGTTTTACACAATTATTTGTGCACGTATACATTTCTATCAGAGAGAATATATTCAACTGTACTTAAATGTTTATTGGACTTCACGGCTATAATCTGTGTAGTGCACTTTTAGACAATTATTATAGTCATATTAATATCATATCCGTGTAATAGCTTATCTTTCTGAACTGCTAAATGATTTCAGTATTTAATGTCCAATTTTAGTTCTCAATGTCCAATTATTGAGATGTGCAATCCTGAAACGTACAATAACAAAATGTCCAATTACTAAAATATGCAATTCCTGAAAAGTACAATTACTAAAAGTCCAAGTACTATATTTTAATACCTGAAATGTACAATTACAAAATGTCAAAGTTTCCAGAATGTTCAAATTCCATGAATGATCTGACGAATCTACAATATTTTCAAAATTAGCAAAATTTTAAGTATTTAAAAAAAAATCAGAGGTTCAACAACCTTTTTGACCCCTAAATAAAATAAAATAAATAAATAAAATAAAGCAATTAGAAAGGTCTAATAATATTATTTTTAATTTAAATTGCTATGTGTATGTTAGTATATAAGGTTTTTAACTCTTTGACAGCCGGCCATTTTAAAGCAAGACTCATGTCACCCGTACCCAGTACGTGAGCGGCTGTCAAAGTGTTAAAATATTGGCCAATAATTTATTTAATTATTATTTATTTCACACAGTTCAGGAAGAAGAGTGAAAATAGTACTAGATGTCACAGTTATATCTGGTAGTTCAGTATTATAATAGTTCTTTGAAGAAATCACATTAAACTGTAGTTAAAATACCCACCGTTAACCCAAGTAGACTATTATAACCCCCAGTAAACCTGGGGTTATTGAAGGTAGTACCTAAATAACCCCTTAGTCATGTAATCTTAAAAATAAAGTTTAAAACTTCGATGTTGCCAATTAAAACAGCGATGTTGCCATTTACAGCCGTGTCCCCATTACTTTGACTGACCCGATGGCGTATTTGGTAGTGACCCTGCCCTATGCACCAGGGGTCGTGGGTTCGAATCACAGGGCAAACACTTGATGACCAGTGTTTGACCTGTGCTTGGATGTATATTTGTAAGTAAATGTGGTACCTTCGTTGTTTCTGATATCCATAACACAAGTGCTTAAGTTACTTTGGGGTCAGATCAATGTATGTGATGTTGTCCGATATAATAATATATTACACTTGTTGTAGTATATAATTTTTAATATAAAAGTAAAGTATCATTAATATAAGTAGTAATATTATCATAATATTTTCAGAGAAAAGGGCTCTGTCATTAATATTAACTCATACATAACACAAACAAATATCACGCTTGCCGAAACCAAATTTTTAGAAAATTTTAAACTTGGAGTTGGCAAACCTGTTAGGACCTTCTCCCATTACAATACGCCCGCGCGACTCTAGTCTCGGAGACAAGTCGCCGCGAAGTATCTCACATACATTTTTATGGAGACTTACCAGTATCGTAGTGTGCGAGTCTCCATATAAATGTATGTGAGATACTTCGCGGCGACTAGTCTCCGAGACTAGAGTCGCGCGGGCGTATCATAATGGGAGAAGGGCCTTAATTCAACACAAGATCCCTAGAAGTTAAATTAAAATGAACAAAACTTGATAAAAAAGAGATTATGTTGTTAAAAACCCTAGCTATATCGATCCCCACTACCAAAATTCATGTAGTACTTAGTATTCCAATACGGACCTAACATAGCACATAGTTTGTATATGATTATAAATCACAGTTACATACTTAATTACACACAATACGACACTACTGAGAAGTTGCAACGGTGACATATATATAGGACAATGCAAAAGACTGGGCCCAAAAAAAAACTTGTGCAGATTTAGGAAATACCTTGCTTACGAAGTAGATCCAACAAACAGCTTCAACTTTTATTATGGCGTCGACAAAATTGGTCCTAGTGGAAAAAAAATATGTTTATTATGTTAACTATTTATGTTCATATAAAAATATTAAATTATTATGGACGATAACTTTTTCCCCCTGGGACCGATTATGGTGTCATCATAATAAAAGTTGATGGTGTGTGTGGTCTTTCACAATACATCTCATCTCTGCACCTTAACTTAATTTTTTTGGGCCCATTGTTTTTAGCAAGTTTTGCATTCTCTTTTGATTACTACTTTCGAAGTTTTTTTTTATTAAAAAACTCGCGCCGATCCTACATGAGGGTATTTCAAAATAGAAAAACCGCTACATGGCGCTACGTAGCCATAACGTCCAACTAAAACGTGATTGGTTCATTTTAACATTCATGATGGCGGTTTGAAGTCTTCCGTCAAAATAAACCAATCACGTTTTAGTTGGGCCTTATGGCTGCGTAGCGCTATTTAGCGGATTTTTTAATCTGAAACACCCTAATTACATTCGATATCATTTTGTAAGTCTGTGTCATGTTGTATGTAATTAAGTTATTATTTTAGTCAGCAATGTATACGTAGTTAAATGTATATTGTAAGATATTTAAGAGGTGTTTTTGTGATGACATCTGATTGGAATGGAGTTTCTATCGCCATACTAGAGTTATATTATAAATTAATGTCCCACTGCAGGGCAAAGGGCAAAATCCTTGAAATGAAGTTATCCTTACAATGATGGGTACTGGCATAATCACCACGCTTGCCAAATGCGGATTAGTGATCGCGAACCTGAGTTGTGTCCGAATGAATGACTAAAACTTTGCTCGACCCGGGAATTGAACCCAGGACCCCGAGTCTAGTTATGACATTGGGCTGGTTAATTGCCGACTCAAAAATGGGGGAAAATATATGTAGTGTCGTGGTGTTTTTTTTTGTGTAATGAGATTCATTCTTTCAAACGAACAAACTTTTAAAAAGCGTTATGAAACTTTATCCAATACGAGTATAATCTCTACTCTTGCTTATTTTAGTACAAATTATTTTTATGAATATAATTAAACATATTTTTACGTAAAATTGCGATAACAGCGCCATTATAATTATCTGAAATCTACTAAATACTTCTATTTTTAAATCATAAGAAATCTTTATACAAAAAAGTACTATTTTTTATTAAAAAAAACTGTAGTACATGCTTGTTTTACTACTCCCAAGTAAGTTTTTAGTAGCGTTACCTGGCAGTCTAAAAGTACAAGTTAACTGTCAGTTAAGATCCATTTCAAAGCAAGCTGGTGTCGAAAACCGAATCGAAATCGAATAAAAATCATAAATCGTTAATATGACAAAAAAATACTCTCTTTTCTTCAAATAAAATTACTATCAAAATTTACTTGTGAGTAGAGAAACAGTCCCTTAATTGATTTAAAGACAGCTATAATCAATCTTTTAAATAAGTTATAAGGTTTTTAGGTTAATTCTAAAAGTGTAGTAAATATAGTATTATATATTTAAAACTTGAAATAAATTAATGTCAATACATATTATGTATAAATTAAAATTATTGGTGTGATTTATTTCGAAGACGATTAAGATATATTGTAGACTAGTAGAATCCATATTTTATGTGGTGGCAAAAATTAAGGCATGTTATACAGAACTATCAACCCCTATTTAAACCCCAGGAGACAAATATTCGAAATATTTGATTTTAAAATAAAATCGATTCGATTATTTATATCGATACATTATTAATCGTCATCGGAGTAAATCTTCTGGTCACATTTGCGTATGCCGTATCGGAACATTGATATAATACAGGGTTATAAGCTTAGTCGTAGCCAAATGGAGAGTTTGAAGTTTTAAACAGACGAAAGATAGTGGGGATTTGCAACCTTATTGCTGAGGAATAAAGTTGAAAAATAACTATTAATTTGGTAATACAAAAAAGGTCGGTATCTCTTCTAAAAAATAACATATAATTAAAAGCTTGATAATTAATCATTCAATAGTCATTATCGATGACGAAAAGATAAGCAAATTTCAACCTTACTCCTTTGAAATAAAACCGATTCTAAGATAGATATCATTCGTCTATTCAAATACTGAACGGGTAATCGATGGCTACGGAATCGTTTTGAAAATCGATTATTAGTATCGATACGCGAATGTGGCCACAGAGTAGAAAAATTGTATAGAAGAGTAACTTTACTGTATTAGGTATGAGTGAGAAAGGCGATTTTTTTACTATATTAAAATATTTTAATAAAATATATTCCATATACAATGGGGGACGTGAATGCGACTGATGTTAGGGAGGTGAAGATTTTTTTTTAGTATTAGGTTTATATGGAGTGGGAATTTAATTATTCACATACTGAGTTATTTATTTATTAAAGTTTCATTGCACAGATCGAGTTTATAAGGCGGATCTAATGCCTCATGGCATTCTCTCCCAGTCAACCTTTACGCCAAGCCGAAAGAAATAGTGCCAATTGGCAAAAAACTTTAAAAAAAAACAATCCAAGTATATATAGACCGACAAACTTATCTGTTCCGGTGGCCAAAATTGGAACTACGTGAAATGCAATGCAAAACGATATTAAATGACAGTTCTAAATCGACAGTAGCGACGCCGTCACCAGAATAGATAAGTTTGTCGGTCTATTTGTGGTACTTTTGTTTTGACACCCATCTCACAAGTGCTTATGTTACTTTAGGGTCCTTCCCTTTGAAAAAAAAGGCAGACTTACCTATTAAGGAGGGATGCAAGACCTTTCGAAATGTGTGAGTTATTAATTTTCCACTCTGTGTATAGGGATGGTAATTTCAACAGTAACTTCGTTTTGACTGCATATTCTATGTGTAATTTTGAACAAAAAAAACAACTTGTCCAAGTACCATGTCCCTTTCTTTCCGTGGATCCAGATCCGGATCTTGCGCAAATTGTCACTTCTACTCCTACACTACGTTTACCGAGACGCGGTCTCCACTCTAGAACCCATTTACCCTAACGGTTAGTTATCGGTTCTACGGCTGATATGGCCAGCCCACTGCCACTTCAGCTATGTCGGTGACTTTGGTTCTCTGCCGAATCACATCATTTCGGATGCGATCCCGCAGAGAAACGCCGAGCATAGCTCTTTCCATGGCCATATAGCCAAGCCATAGAACTTTATTAAAGAAAGGTTACTGTTGAAATACCCTGTATTTTGCTAGTTAGCAATATTATATATTTATTAACATTGCTTATAACGTAATTTCGAACCATGCAGTTTTATTAGGTTTATATGTAGCCGATTTTGATCCCAATATTAGTTTAAGAACAAGTGCACTAAATTAAGTTTTAAGAAAATGTTATTTAATTTAATCTGTTGTCATTCAAATTATTAGAAATTAAAAAAAATATGTATTGGTTTATGTATTGAAGAAAGAAGAGTGTCTTTTTATGACTATGTTAATTAGTTAATTGTTGTAATTGAATTTTTACCCGACTGCGTCTATAGAAGGGTAATGTTTTTTAAAATGTTTATAATGGCTTTATTAATTCTAAAATTGTATATTAAGTTATATTTTTAAGTATAAGGTCACATTTTATTAAGGGGCAATATTTTATAAGAAAATCAATTTATGTAATACACACACAATGCATGATATATTGTTTAAATATTCCTAATAGTTTCATTTTTAACGTTTTCAAACAAAAAAAATCTAATATTTTTGGGAGCAACCTGTGTATGAGATGAACTTTGCATGACCCTATTTTCATTGATGAATTGATCGCCGTTCTCTTTCTTTTTAATCGATCCTCTCTCTTTGCAAATGTCATTTAAAAGCGGTTCTAGTTATCGCCGTTTCTTTCTCTCATTTCATTCATAAAGTGTTGCCCTGCACACACTACATAATACCCTAATATTGAATTTTTAAATTTTATTTTGAAATATGACACCATCACGTTTTTTCAAGTTTTGGACTAACAATTTATTGCACTCGTTATTTAGGTATACGAGTATCATTAACGATGTCTAATAAACGATGTTAAATACAAAGTGATCGATTTAAAATAACAATGTGCATTAACTTGGCATGTTTCAAAGTCAATATTTAATTAAGAATGTTATGTAGAATATGTAGCGCATCCGGACGATACGACATTTATTTCCATTTTCAAAATAATTATTACTGGCCAGAAAAACACAAGAAAAAAATAATCAAAATGTTGTATGTAGTATCCGCTGCAAAATAAACAAAATTAGACAGAAGGCATGTGTAGTGATGTTTCGGCGGCACTTTGTGCAAATGTCGACACTCCCGAACCTGGCCTTTCGACTTGCCTCTGGGCGGCTTCTTTAAAAGAAGGTATGACTCAAGCTGGCCGCTAGCGGCGCTTGAGACGACTCAACACTACGACACACGAACAGATCAGCCCCCAGCATTAGTGCTGTGACCAAAAACTCGATACAATACTTTCACACCGATATTTTTTTACTAAGAGGATTAATCAAAGCATTAAAGAGTTTGCTCAAAATAAATAAATAAGATACACCCCGATGGTCTAGTAGTTGGTACCGGGTTGAGATCTTGGGGTCCTAGGTAAAATTCCCGGGTCGAGCTAACTTTGTATCAGTTTTTTCGGACACAGCTCGGGTTTATGCGGACAATAAAGTAATTTATTTTTAGCTGAAAAAATGAATTAACATGTTAGGGGTTTTATCAACTATGACATTTGAGCATAACAAAAATAATAATTTGTTTAATTTATCGTATTATTACTTTATTAGCAATATCGTAGTAGTTTGGTTTTTAAACACAGAAACTAAATAATTTATCGAAATATCTTCATTGGTACACAACACTAGTGTCCTTCCGATAAGTTTCTTTCGGCAATTTTAGTTATAGTCCAGTCAACGAAGCTGTAACTTTGCCATTTTAGATGAAAAGCTGAAACTGGTGCCAAAATTTTCGCTAAAGACTCCGTAATAACATACTAAAAATGCAGGGTCGTGAGTCACCGGGGTCATACGAAAAAAAAATGGAAAAAGGTGAAAAAAAACTTTTTCCTAAAAATCTCGAAAACTAACAAAAATATGAGAAAAAGTTTCAGACAAAAGATGTAGAGAATTACTTTGTCTACAGAAAAGATTATTATCAATTACGCGTATCGCGCACCGTTTGCTAGGAAATCGAGTACAAAGTGCACTTATTGATGTAGAATCAAATTAATAAAAATAAGACGGAAATCTCATTGGGGATATCGTAAAATGCATAAAAATAATTTTTAATTGAAAAATTTGTAAAAATTGTATTGAAACGAAAAACATTGTTTGTGCGAATTTTCGCACTTTGTACGCGATTTCCTAGGAAACGGTGCGCGATACGCGCAAATTGATAATAACCTTTTTGTAGACAAAGTAATTTTCTACGACTTTTGTCTGACACTTTTTCTCATTTTTCTGTTAGTTTTCGAGATTTTCAGGAAAAGTTAATTTTTTCACCCTTTCCCATTTTTTTTTTTTCGTACGACACCGGTGACTCACGAGTCTCACGACCCTGCATTTTTAGTATGTTATTACGGAGTCTTTAACCAAAATTTTGACACCAGTTTCAGCTTTTCATCTAAAATGGCAAAGTTAGAGCTTCGTTGACTGGACTATTAATTCGGTCGCGCGCGAGTCTTCAAATGCGCTTTTGTTTTTGGGCTTTATGCGATTATCACGGTGTACTTTGTTTTGTAGTGAGGATGAATTAATTGTGAGAAGTGTGTAATCAAGTGAAAATTTCGTACTATTTATTACGGTCGCAGGTGCGACAGCGAACGAATATCTACAGTGTTCGGATTTCGATGGCTCGGTCGGTGGTATCAACGCTTTTATTACATCGATAATTTGTTAGTGCGATGTAACGTTTGTGCGAAAAACCATACAGCGATTGCTCATGTCACCCTTGCTCTGACGCGACAATAATGTGGTTAAAATAAACTGAGTGTGTGCATGAGGAAACTATGGAGCTGGCGTTTCAGAAAACTTTGCTTTTAGCGCACGAGGAGAGAGTCAATTTGAGCTCTCCGACATGGTTGGTATTAGAGACCACCACACAACGACGACAAGTAGGTAAGTACTTAGCATGGTAGTCAATCAATGAAGTCACGAACAGCTGATAACACGTTGTTTGTGTCGATCTCACACAAACAACACTTGCAGTTTTAGTGCGCAAGTGTGGGGAAGTAGGTACTTAAGTAATTAGTGCTTTTTAAATTTTAAGGGTACGTTCAGTCATAAACTACCATATTTATTGGCCGTAGTGCCAGTTTGCGTTGCGCGGAGCTGCTATTTGGTTACCGTATAGCTAACCACTTTTTGACCGTAAGTGGTCATCCTCACCTATGCTTTTATAAGAAATTCTACATTTTGAAATGAAGACAAGGTTGAACTATTGGAAATTACCCTAGATCTAGCGACAACTTCCCACGGTGGTAACACTGATGGAGGCCGGCCATCAAGTGTGAGCAAGAGCGCTATAGCTAAAGAGCAAGAAGGCAAGTAGGGAGGCGGGAAGACCCGCAAAGTAGTTCCATTGTGTAAAGTTGTTTGACATTGACTTTTCTAGTATCGATAGTAAACAAGCGTATTTCACGTAATACACAGGTTGTAGTATTTGACTATTAAAGCAAGATGAAAGTCTTCGTTTTTCTCGAAAACTATCGTATTAACAAAGAAAATATACTGTATGAATATCTTTTATTTTTAGTGTAGAATCAATTTTTAAAATATTGCCCCTTAATAAAATGTGACCCTATATACCCCGCGCAAAGTTGTTTTTACGCATACATTTATTTGCTAATGTTAGAGTAAAATATTTTACGTGAGGCAATATGTTGCGTACTCTGTCTCACGTAGGTTATTTATAGCGACAGGAAAAGTGTATCTGTTGATTTCTTTGTATATTTTTTGAAATAAAACGTTGTGGAGAAGTTAATGATAGCATAGAAGACAGAAAAATAATTGAGCATGTCAAAATAATTATGAAAAATAATTTTCACTTCACTTCTGTCGGCAACGAAAGTATGAGGTTTAAAAATATAACTATTTTGGTTGTTATCTCTACATCTAATGTTTATTAAGGATGTTTGGGATTTAAAAAATTGCCGCTAGATGGAGCTACGTAGCCATAAGATCCAACTAAAACGTGATTGGTTCATTTTGACATTCATGATGGCGGTTTGACGTCTTTCGTCAAAATAAAATCATGTTTTAGTTGTACCCATAAACGTAATAACTAACTAGACTGTGCTCTAGTGGCTAAAAAACGAGCCGAGCGAAACAGTCAGACAGAGCAGCTTGTCCCTTTCTAATAGGGTGACAATAAGTTTCGGATAAGTGAGACAAATTCAAACATGCAATGTGCAAAAAATGTGATAGAAAGGCTCCTGGTCTTATTCATCACATAATGCTTTACCTTAAGAAATAAAAAAAAGACAATTTATAACATTTACGCTTTTTCAAATTTAAGAATACATTGAACGAATAATAAGTAAATATACAATTGTACATAATACATTGTAAAAATAACATTAAAATACAAGCGTTAAATTAAGTTTTTGGTCAGGCAAAATTGTTGCCCAAAAACATTTCTTATACTGACGATATGAAAGAACGAGGTACGCCTCCGTCCTTGCCATAGACCTAGTATTCATGGTCACTCTAACTATGAATGAACTGTCATTGCGTGTTGGCAATGTGAAAGAAAGAGACAAGCTACTCCCGTCTTGATATCTCTCTCGTCTCGGATTTGCCTCGCGTAAGGCGCAAGCAAATATAAACTTTAATGCGTTGGGATAGTGTTCATTTTCAAAAATGCAATTTTTTGAAGATATCATTCCGGTTACATAGATAATATTAATTCCATGGTTGTACCTTATAGCTACCCAAGTAGCACATGCCATCTAGCGGATTTTTTATTCTGGAAAACCCATATTCAGACTATCTGTCTAGATCTCTTTTGCTATCGTTAGTTTCCAGTGTAGGATATAATTTATGAACGATCTGTATTATTTATATTATACTTTAAAATGGCTTTACTTAGCTTAAGAGGCTGTATGGGGATTTTTCTAAATGAAATAATCAGTAAGTGACGTACAGGTCCCGGCAAACTTCTTAAATATCGGGTGGGGATTGCGTAGAACACGAATTTTGACACGTCGCGCGCTATTGGTCAGAAGCATACCTCTGACCAATAGCGCGGTCGGGCGTTCGGGAGATTCGCGCGCTGGATTGGATGGATTTCGCAGTTAGGTAATTTTGAGCTTTTAATAAGGCTCCTTGGTTTGAGATGATAGTCTAATAATTTATGATTTTTAATTCATACAGAAAATTGTATGACTAGGAGATACAGACAAATGGAGATTGTATTAATATTATTGTAAATCATTGACAATTAAAATTGTTAATCTTTCATCGTGTTTCTTTCCGGTTCTTCTCTTTTTCCAAAGCCTGTAAATAAATGATATTTTCATTTAGATTTCACGCCATCTAGTGGATATTTCATTTCGAAAAATTGTCATTGTTATGTTTGTGTTTTACGACAGTGTATTTTTTCGTGTTTAAATTATAAAATTTTATCTCCGCTAGGCCTAATTATTATATTTCGAAAAAAAAAACTGTTTCCAGATCTGAATATTTTTTGTAAACGAAAATTTTACATTTTTTATATTTAAAGAATATCACAACTGTATGTCGAAATATGTGGTTTTACGATTAAATCAAAATGATCTTGATGATTTTCTTGTTTTATTGATTCTATAACGATTACACTCTGCGGTGACGGACAACATCGTGAGGTAACCTGCACAGTCAAATGGCTGTGTAGCCATGATCCAATTGGACTGGTTCCCCTGTCAAGGGTTAACCCTTTCCCCGCCACGCTTTTTTCCGAAAATGGTGCCTCTAACGCCTCGACCATTAAAAAAAACCAAAAATTTTTTAAGTTATACTCAACTCATTCAGGCAAGTAAAAATACAACGTTTCTTGATCCTGTTCTTTTGTCTGATATATCAGTCAGTAATTGGCGTAGTGGGCACGAAAATGGTTTGTCTGATATATCAGACATTGGCGTTGAAAGGGTTAAGGAGGTCACATAGCAGTTGATCGAATGTAATAACTGGACTTACCAAATCCTGGATCATGTTCCAAACCAGTGGCGTAGCGTGGGTGTTAGCCGCCTGAGGCGGAAGACCATTCTGCAGTCCTTTTCTTTCCTCCTCCAGGAAATTTTGCCGCCCCCTAAAAAGTGCCGCCCAGGGCGGAATCGCGTCGCGTCGCTATAGGCTAGTTGACAAAATTTGGAAATTCGTTTAAAACTATAGTTTAGTATCTATTTTACCCCAAATATATATTATTTTTAGAAAAATAGGCCTTTTTCATAAAGTATTTTCTTTTTTAGAAATAAACTTAAAATTAACTTTGGAAAGGCCAAGACTGTCATGGCGTCTTGAATGACGTCTATCCTCACGAAACAATCGAGTTTGTTGATGTCAATCGACGAGATCATTATACAGCTGCAACCGGTGTTTTGCGAGGACTGACGTCACGCTTCTCTGATTGTTGTTTAATGTCACGTGATTAAATAAGTAATTTTGCCGATTTTAATTTCCAAAAATATTTGTAATCTTATTTTATTTTAGTAAAAAAGTTGTTTTTTTGTTTACTACATATCATGATTAATCATTAGAAACTCTAAGCTATCCGATTCATTCTTAGTGGAAACAAGCCTATTGTCGCGTCCTGTCGCTTACCTAGGACAACGAGTAAGATAGCGATGATCGGGACTGCAAAGAAAACCGGCAGTGTATAACGCTACGCGCGCGCGTCAGTGTGACTCTAAAACCAACCTAATTGTACGCAAATTCGGAGTTTTTACCAACGAACTGGTTGGGAAACTTTGTTTTATCGATCCATGTGCGGTACCGAACTTTGAGAAACACTGTTCCAATATGGCGGCTTAAACGTCACAAGATGCGTTGTTAAGGTAACGCAAAACGCACAACAAGTATAGACTACGAAAACAAACTACTGTATTTTACGAACTATTCGTAAAATATGAATAAAATGCTTATTGTTTTGTGAATCAAGTGTTTTTTTTACTATGGAATTTTCAAGAATATGGGTAAGTTTGAATTTATCTACTTATTACAATTTTGGGGTAAGGACGAAATCGTGTGAAGATATTTAGGAGATGCGTAGCACGATTAAGTTAAGTAATTAAATTAAATGTTGGAATTAATGATGATAGTAAATGTGCTAAGAATTTAATGCGATATTTAAATGATATCTGTGTCTATTTTCAACACGACATTTTTTCACAAAATTTTACACAGAATAAATTTAGTCCTATTTGGATTGTTAAAGCAATGTGCGTAAAATAAAATAATAAATTATGTATGAGCTAGACGCAGCTAAAGCTCGATTAATTCAGCTTTCTGAATTCAGAAAACACAAGAAAATAACCATTATTAACTGAAAAGGAGATCTTTTTGATCAATTAATTAAATAAAGGATTTGTACCTACACTAAGTACGCAAAAATATTAAGAGGTCTTCATAAAGAGCTTTAGCTTGACTAAAAATCGTTGTGAATATTAGGACCCCTAACGGACCCCTGATATTTTGCACGAACACAGATTCACTTGTGTAGATGGTAGCTAGCCAGTCAGTCGGACTCGAAAAAGTCCTACCACCAACCAGACCAAAAGCGGGAATCGAACCCGCCCAGTTCAAACGTTTCAGAGAAAGTTTCAGGCATACGACAGTAATAATAGGTAAGTCAAATAAATCTTTTACCTTTTCCTTAGTGTACGTGTAGGTACTTACGTCAAATAAATCTTTTACCTTTTCATTAGTGTACGTATAGGTACGTCAAATAAATCTTTTACCTTTTCCTTAGTGCTTAGTATTTCGGTTAAAAAAGTTTTAGTCTAACATTGCTATGTAGGTGTACTTATTAGGTAAATGTAGGTATATTGTCAATATTAACCTACAAAGAATGACCCAAATTAGAGTTGCTTTTGGCCGAAATTCGACCTTCGATAAAATCTCTGAAACACAAACTACCTACCTAAGAAACGCCCGAACAGAGAGACCATTCAGAACTGTTCTGGACATTAAACTTGGGTAATGTTAAATAAGCTTTTGAAGTTTTGATGTAGGAGCGGAATGCTCCTCGAATAGGTACATAATTCTAAGTATAATTTCCAAAAACAAAACCTATGAAATAAGATGAGTACAGCGCCGCATAGCAAGTTAAGTAAGCCAAGCAAGTTTCGCTAATTATTTTTCATGATGGCAGAGTGGTCCTTCTGTAATACTTTTTTATTTTGTGTCTGAAAATGACCTTTGATAACTACCTCAGTTTGACCACTTTTTATATAACGTGTTACCAAATTACCTTCAAATTATGATTGCTACTAAAAAGGCGCGTAAAAACGACTCTACGAAACTAAAAATATTATGACTGCCGAACTACGATTCCACAAACGCCTCGTCGTAAATCAAATAGATTAAGTAGATACGTGATCACTATGTCTAGGTTTCAATCCCCGAGCCGGGCAAAATATAAACAAACAAAGGTAAAAAAAATATTTAAAAAAAACTACTTAGAAGTCCATCTCTCGTAAAACTTAGTGTTTCATAAATCTTCGGATTTCTATCAGTTGAAAAACAAGAATTTAAATAACTCATGCATGATAAACGTAATAATTGATAGACTTGAAAATTAACATTCGTTTCATTTTCGGAAATGAAGATTGCCGAAAGCTATTAAGAAAAGAGAAATATTTAAGCGTATATCCAAAAAAAGGCTGAAACGTGCACCAAAATAAACCAAAGGCACACCTTTATACCACCAATGTATACACCCTATTAATGGCAAATAAATTATTTTGAAAAAGAAAAAAAAAAGGTTAGGTTAGGTTAGCAATTCAATTTTTTTGGTGCACGTTTCAGCCTTTTTTGGTGTACGTTCAGCCTTTTTTAAGTGTACGCTTAAATACAAGCCTTAAGAAAATAAACTGTAGGTACAATACTTGTCTGCAGTCATTGTTTTTTCAGACAACAGTAATAATTTTCCCCTCTTCCAGTGTATCCCGGCGACCCCTTAAGCTTGTTGGATCAATATGCGGTGCCTGCTCCCGATTTTCCTGGTTGCGTTCCCCGGCGTCTATGGGAAGTGGGTGGAAGGGCGTCTCGACTCGAAAGATGTAAGTTAAATCGTTGGCTTCACGCTAAGGTTGACATAGTGCATGTAGTTGTAGCTGTATGAAATGACACGTAAAAGTATTGATAAAGCGATTTATATTATGAAATGACTTTTACCTACATCTATACCCTAATATGACTATTTTATAGTCAGGATGAGCAAACGCCCTATATTTCGATATGAGTATCTGTGGCTGCATCTTAATGTTTACATTTTAGTATCGATAACCGATACCTTAATTACGTTCAAATTTCGCACGTTTTATAGTCAGGATCGATGAGCAAACGCCCTATATTTAGATATGAGTATCTGTGGCTGCATCTTACTTAATGTTTACATTTTAGTACAGGTAACCGATACTAAAATGTTTACATTTTAGTATCGGTAACCGATACCTTAAAAATGTATTTTATTCAAATTGACCTACTTACAATGAATGAAGATAAAGTTAATATTAAAGTAAGTAAATAACTATTTGTATGCCGCATGCATTAATTCGCTAATGACTAATATGAGTAGAAGTAATGCCCAAAGTTATTTGACATTTGAATTAACTAACTTCTCGATTCCCTTTAAGAACAGTTTTAGTGGAAGTCAGTCCGCAACTCTACCACAAAAAAAATCGTGACGATCCATGAAAGAAGGGTTCTTATTTCTCTTACCCCATGGGAACCTAGCAACATTCTGGGTTAAAAAGTACCCTCGATATCCTTTCCCAATGCTTAGCTACTGGTACACATGCTCTAAAATAGCATGGTAAAAGTGTGCTATTGAGTATGCCAATACGAGCATGCTTATGAGCAGTTTACATTAGCTAGCAATAGGCATGCTAGGTTTTAAGTATGCTCCTGTCATACATCCACATGCTATTTTATAGCGTGCTTTCTCGCTCTCTGTCAGTTCAAACAACTCTCGGTCTCTCTGTCTGTTGCGAACGACTGATCGATACTAGCATGCTCAAGCAAACCTGTAGCACCTGCGCCGCAGGTAGCATGCTCAAAAATCGCACGCCTGTCGATTTTTGAACAACATTACGTCACACATGCTACTAAGTGACAACTGCTTAGTAGTTGAAGCATGCTATGCTTGAAATGAGCATATGTAAATGTCTGTACCTACTTTCATCAAAATTGGTTTAGTGGTTTAGTCGAGAAAGCGTAACAAACCTACGGCTAGAGTTACTTTTGCATATATTAGATGGATTTAGTGAATTTTTTGTTTGTTTTTACCACGTCAGTTTAGCAGACAGACACGAAGCCCACCTGATAGTAAGCGGCTACTGAGGCCTATTTCGCTGAGGGACACTTCGCCTGGAAGCGTCGCTCAATGTGCTGCCAGACTGTAGGCTCATCTTATCTTCGAGCCTCTGATTTCAAATGGCTCCCACATTAATATTGCCGGAACACAGCCAGAGCTGTTATGGCGGCAGATTTCACTTGTGGGGGTGGTAGCTAGCCAGTCGAACTCTGAAAAAGCCCTACCATCAACCTGACCCAAGGCGGGAATCGAACCCACGACCTCCGTTATTTTTTTATACCCCTTAGCCACTGTTCCACGGAGCCGGTTGTATTTTTATTATCCAGCAGCAGACATCTTTTGGCTGATAATGATGATGATTTTATTATTTCCAGAACTGGGCGTTTCTAGCTCGATTCTGTTTCCTCTCACTGGAAGGCCAGTTCGAGTATCTAATCGAATACGACAAGGATTTAGGCTCGCCCAACCTACTGTTGTACTATGATGATGACAACCAGTGGCCTGCTGTCTACCATTCCTCCAAGGTTAGTGTTAATAATTTTTTTTTATATCAATAAAAACTAAGCTTTTTTAAAACACAATAAAGACCGACAAACTTATCTGTTCCGGTGGCGGCGTCGCTACTGTCTATTTAGAACTGTCATTAAATATCGTTTTTGCATTGCATTTCACGTAGTTCCAATTTTGGCCACCGGAACAGATAAGTTTGTCGGTCTGTAAGACTGGCAATAGGAAACATGCGTAATACGCTGAGCGTATTATCATAGAGCTCAGTGGAAACATCTCAGAATAAGGAGTCCTTATTCTGAGGGAAACATGGTAGGTCCTGCGTGCCACAGACTATGCGTGTATCGAAAAGGTGTTTAATATCTATATTTTATTACTCTATGTATCTATAGATAATAAGATGATGTAGATATACACGTACGGCCCACAACTTTAATACGATTTTGCCTAGGTATATTCAAATAGTGGTCCGGTTTGTGATCGTCAAGTTTAGTTGACTGTTTCAACCTACCTATATTGTCTATCAATAAAAAAATAATTACGATTATTATTATTCCTATCCGGTTTTGCCCATAACGTCGCTACAAAAAAAAATCATAACAAAAGTAACGATTGAACCTTGTACTCCAGTACCCCAATCTAATTAACAATGCAAAACTAACAAAAAAACGTTTTAAATTACTTTTCTTAAACCGGGAGTTGAACCCACTGTCCTAACTAATACTCATAACATTCCAGACATGTAAAGAACGCGAGACAGTCCTGAACAAAGCTGGACAGAACCAGGTGATCAAGCTATCTCACTGGTACCCCGACACCGAGTACTCTGGATGTGTCCTCACTAGGGCTAATAAGGAGTTGCCAGCTTCAAAAAGGTGAGTGTTGCCAGCTTCGAAAAGGTGAGTGTTGCCACCTAGAAAATATTTAGGAAATATCAATATCTCTGTAATTGACGATTCATAAATACTTGATACAAGTTTACATGAATAAAGAATATTTTGATTTTGATTTTGATTTTGATCAAGTTCCCGCTCGCCACAAACAGTCCCAGTTAAAGAAGACAGACCGCGGGGAACTACAATATAATTCAAATCCTGCATCGTAGGTACTAGCAAAGTATGTAATACGTAAATAGGACCCAGGGCCCAGAAATCATGGCTATGTCAGCCGTGGTCTCGGGGTACTGGGCTCATATCCGGGTCGAGCAATTGTCGGTTCTTTAGAACATAGCTTGGGTTTGTGATCGTATATAGTAGCTCAATACATTGGCTCCACTTAGCCTGATGGTAAGCAAAAGGGGAACCTAAATTACCAATACAACGGACGCAACATCGTGGCGTTCTATCCGTTGGCATCGCAGTAAGTACTGGCTAAAAAAATTAATAAATGTTTTTCTTTCAGCACAACAACATCAAAACCGTCAACGAAAGGCGTCCAATCAAAAAACACGACAAAAGCGCAACCACCTTTAGACACATCATACTACGATCAATTCTTAAAAACTACCACTGCAACCCCGAAATCTACCACTCTCCGCACTAATTCTACCACTTGGTTCGAATTGTTGCCAACTGATGACTTGAATTTTACTACCATTGTCCCCGATGACGAGCTGTGGGAAAGCATAGGCCCGGAGAAGAATGGAAGTCAGTCGCAGAATTTGAAGGATGTTGAGATTTTGTTCAGTAGTCAAGTTAATGGCAGTGTAAGTATTTTATATAGTATCAAAGTACTCTTTATATGTTCTTTAATCATTCCGTCTTTGTAATTTAAAGGGATAACATAATGTTGGCAACAAAAAAAGTTCTTACCACTGCCAATACCATGCCTTCCCCAATAGGCTTGTTTCCACTAAGAATGAATCGGATGGCTTAGAGTTTCTAATGATTAATCATGATATGTAGTAAACAAAAAAACAACTTTTTTACTAAAATAATATAAGATTTTAATTTCCAAAAAGATTACAAATATTTTTGGAAATTAAAATCGGCAAAATTACTTATTTAATCACGTGACATTAAACAACAATCAGAGAAGCGTGACGTCAGTCCTCGCAAAACACCGGTTGCAGCTGTATAATGATCTCGTCGACTGACATCAACAAACTCGATTGTTTCGCGAGGATAGGCGTCATTCAAGACGCCATGACAGTCTTGGCCTTTCCAAAGTTAATTTTAAGTTTATTTCTAAAAAAGCAAAATACTTATGAAAAAGGCCTATTTTTCTAAAAATAATATACCTATATTTGGGGTAAAATAGATACTAAACTATAGTTTTAAACGAATTTCCAAATTTTGTCAACTAGCCTATTGAGCTCTTCATTTGTGGTCTTCTATAAGGTGAAAGGTACTTCCCTAGACGAGCCGCTTATTTGAGTAGAAAATCCACTATTCTCTACCTTTGTTTATAAAAGACCTCAAAGGGTTTTTACAACAAGTTCAATATTAATTTATGTTTATTCAAAATTTATTCATTGATAATATTGATATCAATCCTTTTTAAAAGAGACCTTCCTCATGGTCTGAAATCTTAGCCAATAAGGGTGTACAGCTTTTTTCATTTTTTTTCTTGTCTATTTTATAATTCTCTTGTACTTATTTGGTTTTGTTATAGTATTTTTAATAATTATTTAGGATATAAAGAGTTTTCTATTCCCCCAGCATAAAATCAAGCGCTCCACCCACTTCGGCCGCTTCCATCGCCGAGGCTTAACCTCGGAGTCACAGCAGAAGGGCGGCCACGGCACTCGCTCTGCCGCGGAACGGCTCACCATCACCTGCCACAACTCCAGGCGGTTCCGCTCCGCTAGGGAGCGCTGGTGGTTCATCGCTGTCAGCAACTGTGATAGTGGGAAGGTCTGTTAAAAGAGTCTTTCTCCTTAGTTCTTTCTGGTTGTTTTTTTTTGACAGTGGGAGTTTCGATCGCCTCCGTGGAACGGTGGCTAAGCCGCTCGGGTATAAAAATACGGAGGTCGTGGGTTCGATTCCCGCCTTGGGTCTGGTTGGTGGTAGGGCTTTTTCAGAGTCCGACTGGCTAGCTACCACCTCCACAGGTGAAATCTGTCACCATAACAGTTCTGGCTGTATTCCGGCAATATTAATGTGGGAGCCAGTACACTTGAAGATCAGATGAGTCTACAGTCTGGCAGCATATTGAGGGACGCTTCACCTGGAAGCGTCCATCAATGGAATAGGCCGCAGTGTCTGCAAACTGCACTAGTGTAAAAAAAGCGAAAAAATGAGACACCTAGAGGTAAGCTATTAGTAACTCTAAAAACTCGGAGGTTTGTTATAGAATGCTTCTGCTGATTCCTTTCTAGGTTACTTCTACCGTTCATTAGACACCTGCGACCAAGTCTCAGGTGCGTGTAGATCTAAGACTGTAGGGAATGGGGAAGGGGAGGAGAAAGAGAAGGGAGGTTCGGCACTCACACTTACAAAACGGAGCGAATTGATCTTCTGTGAAAGGAAGATATCAATAGGAGTATTATATCTGTAGGACTCAATAATAAAAAAATAAAATATCATTGTTAACAGGGTTTGGACATTCGTTACAAATTCCTGATGACGAACGGACCTGATGGTGATTTCTGGCACATGCATTTCTCAGCTGATGAATTTTGTAAGTATATTTGTTTCTTGTCGGTAAAATAAGAAAATTTTAACCAAGTAAGGGAGAGAACCCAATATTGAACCTTGGAGCACTCCCACCAGTAGTGAGTTGCCAAAACAATTTTGAACCAATGACTTTTCCCATCTAATTTCTGTCAGTGAAGTAAGATTTGATGAAGCAAGTGAGCTATTATGTCTTAATTTATTATATACATTAGATGATCAACATAGTCAAAAGCCTTCAATAAATCTTTGAAATGTGCTTAAAATGCAGCCTCAGTTGTACATATTTTTATTACGAGCAGTATCAAAATATTTCTGTTTCCTTTCAGATGTCCTCCCAGTCCTTCTAGCATACACCTTTGCCTACGTGATCGTAATGATAGCAGTGGTGATGTGTAGCGTGGAACTAAAGTCTAGACACCTACTACACTGCACATACAAGTTGTTCCTTGCTTCAATCGCAGCGCAACACTGTGGGGCATTGTTACAGACACTGGCGTACATACGATACGCTGTGAACGGCTTCGGCAGTGAGAGTGTTAAAACTGTTGGTCAGTATTGATGCATTTTATTCTTTTTTACCTTTTTTTCCCCGTCACCATCCCCTTCACCTTCCATCAGGGGCAAAGTCACTCACAACGAATGCACTGCGAATGCCCTTCATCTCATAGCTCTGTAAGACAGTATTACAAAGAGATATCAGGCGCAGAACCAACAACAAGAGCGTATTTTTCCGAGGCACGGAACCCTAAAAACGGATAGATAAGTAATTATCGGTTTACTTTCCAGGTCAATTCTTCTGCGGAATCTCGGAGACCACGTTCCTCCTCCTCCTGATCCTGATGGCGAAGGGGTACACCATCACGCGCGGCAGACTCAAGGTCGGCTTCACCGTCAAGCTGACCATCTTCATGTGCTGTTACGTCGTCACTTATATCGTGCTCTTTGTTTATCAGGCTAAGGTTTGTTGGCTGTTCATTTTCAATTACGGTTTCTTTTTTAAATCATATCAGTTGGCAGACAGGAACGCAGCGCGACTGATGGTAAATGGCCATTCCATTGAGGGATACTTAATCAGCATGGCTCAATGTTCTGTTACCATCAGATAAAGCTATGTCGGCAGTTCATTTACTTTATAATATTTATTCATTTACTTTTTAGTGTCCAGGGATATTCATTTAATATTATTTATTTTCGAACATTTCACCCTGAACAATCTGAAGCGACCGAAGAAAGTTTATGGAATTTTTTGTGGATAAAATCATTGACTACTGGCTTCGTTGATTCTTCTAACTAAGTTTGGTTTGTTGCCAGGCTTTTGACCCAGGTGAAGTTCTGTATCTATACGAGAGCCCAGCTGGATATGGTCTGATTGTTCTGCGAGTGTTGGCGTGGTGCGTCTTCGCGTACTCAACGTTTTTCACCGTTAGGAAATATCCAGAAAAGGTATGTGTGTAAATTTTACTTTACTCAAATATTTCGACGGTATTACGACGATGACGTAACATGCAATGGTATTTTTAAAATCTATTAGTAATATAAATTGTTTCATTTCATTAAGATTGAATAAAATAGGTGAAAAGATTGCTCCCTGTCTTAGCCCATAATGTAACGTACGTCAATTGTTGATGTTGTCATAGTATAATATGAGAAAATATACTGGTGGTCTCAGAATATGGATAACGATTAGAACAATTGGAAAATAAGTTCGATAGAATAAAAGTTAAACAGAGTAGGAGCCAGTAATCCGCCCTGGCTTAGCCTTAACTTTTTTTGAACAACCAAGTCTAGAATATTATCTACAAATTGTATAAATCTTAACAACATCTGCTACTATTATCTACTGCGATAAACTGCTTACTACTTAAAAGCTATTTGATTTTACAGAATACTTTTTACTGCCCTTTCTTTATCTGTGGCACGCTGTGGTTCTACGCTGGACCACTGTTCATACTCACTGCTAATTCTTACATTGGTAAGTTTGGAAAACTTTTTTTATGTCAGGAGGCGGCAAACGAGCCAGCGCGTCGCCTGATGGTAAGCAATCACCACCGCCCATGGACATCTGCAACACCAGAGAGATCGCTATGGGGGTATGGGGGTGTGGGCTCCGACACTCTCACAAACCAGACGAAACACAATAGTAGTCACTATTATTTCACGCCGGTGTTATGTGAGAGGGTGGTTCTTCCCCGGACGAGCCGGCCCATTCGTACTGTAAAACAGCATGGCTCTACCACTACTTTTATAAATGTATATTTTAAAGGCTAATTTATTAGCTTTACAAAAATAGATTAACCGTTAAAGAAAATTCTTAACTTTTTTGAAGACGCCAATTGTCATTCATATAGTGAAATATAATGATGTCCTTCTAGCCGTATTTTAGCAGCAAGGTAATTTATTGTAAGTACCCGATATCTATTAAAAAATAAGTTTTCGTTTATTTACAGATAAATGGGTAAGAGAAAGTGTCGTGATTGCTGTACTCTTATTCATCACATTTTGTGGGCACATCATGTTTTTGGTAAGTCCAATACTAATGTTTATTTTATTTTTTGTATTTACCGCGTTTTTCTATGTAATTAAATGCCTGTCCACCATCTTAAGTGGCATTAAAAAAGAAAATCAACAATATTATTTTAATCCTAATCCTACTAATATTATAAATGTGAAAGTCTGAATGTTTGCTATTCAATCACGCCTAAAAGGCTGAACAGATTTAAATGAAATTTGGCACATGTATAGTTTATAACCCAGATTAGGACATAGGCTATAAAATTCCTACGGGAAACGTTCCCGCGGGATATTTAAAAAAAATTACGCGCGGGTAAAACCGCGGGCGGAAAGTTAGTTAAATATAATAATATAAATATTTAATAAAACTTTACTATTTTCTTCATAAGTGTACTTGTTTCAGCTTTTAACACTTCCGGTGTTCGCAAATAAGAATTTTCCTTACCACGTGCGCACCACGCAAATTGGAGTTATGGAGGTAATTTAAATAGATTTTTATACTAAGCCTGCATCCCGCCCGCCTGATGGGTTTCAGGGAGAATTTTAGAATGTAGTTTTTTCTGATAGTCAAATGCGTTCACAGGTCAGAGGCAGTTCTTCTTTAGACGGCTTCGGGCACAATGCCTACCATCCTACGAATGGAGCTGCACAGACTGTCATCATTCCTCTTACAAGGTAACCTTCGCTATTAGCGATAAGTCCGCCTACATTGTAGTCAAAAGCACGTCAGACGTAACACTTTGGACTTTGTACCGCTCTTATGTCGGGGGCATAAGTGCTATTATCGAACTGCAAGTGTTAACCGTGATGTGCTGTTGACCGTACCATTCAATTTTGTAACATATTTTTATTTTATAATTTTGTGCAATATAGAGTCTATATCTATCTATTGGAATGACCGCAGTGGTCGCTTACTATTAGGTGGTTACTAGGTGGGTCGCGTGTATGAAAACTTTAGTGACATAAAAAAAAACCCTGTAATTAGTTGATTATGTAAGGCAGCGTTACCAGTTTTTATTTTTGCCAAGTCGGGACTTTGGTACTTTTTGAGTGAAAATAGCGGGATTCTTCCGTCAAAAGCAGGACATAGTAAAAAAACGTATTTAATCAAACGTTTTCAAATATTTATTTTTTTATTTGACTTAAAATTACGATTATGTGACAATAGATAGCAAAAGTAGCCATTTCAAGTAGCCTCTCTCTCCCACAAACTTATCTTCATTACACGCGGTACGCGCCTTTCTTTTCTTTCTCAGCACTCAGCACGTACGGTCGAGTTCTTCCCGAAAAGCGGGACTGAGCCTGTCCCGCGCGGGACATTTAATTTTGATTTAAAAAATCGGGACGTCCCGCCAAAATCGGGACGTCTGGCAACGCTGATGTAAGGGGTCATCGAATTATTTTGGGCAAGAGACATTTTCCAGTAACGTACGTTCTCGAAGGTACTGATTGATTTTCTTTCTTTCAGACGAACAGAAGAATTAATAGGGAACATGTACAACCAATACATGGCTACGGCCCCCCCACTGTCCTTAGACAACGGCACCCCAAGGCTAAATGGGATGCCACAAAACATAGACTCTCTATCACCTAAAAATAGTTTTATAAAGCAAGACAGTACAGAAACGAATGCATCGGATGATATCAAACCAGTACTGAATGAAAGAGACAAGGAGATATTTACAGTGGCAGGGCAAATGGCGAAGATCGAGCCAGTGTTGCCACATGAGATAAAGGATAAACCGATGTTGCCACATGAAAGTGTGAGTCTGTCGAGTGGGGAAAATGGAAGGGATTTTTCTAGAGGTGATCTACCTAATGTTTTGAGGTAAGTTACAGCACAGCTTATTAAATAGTTACTAGTTAAAGTAAAATGTAAAACCCTTATCCGCATTTAGCAATAAAGCCAAGAATTTTTTAGTGTAGGTAAGTATATCTAACATTTTAAATATTAAGTGGAACTGGTAAATTTATTGAATTTGTTTAAATAATCTTCAAATACGAAAGTAACTTTGTTACGCTTTTACGCTAAAACCATTGAACCGACTGATGAAATTCGGAACAAACATAAACTAGGTAGACCATGGGAAGGGACATAGAAGTCCGTACGGGAGGAACTAGTTATATAAAAAAATTTTAGCCCAACCCGGGAATAAATTCCGGACCTCTAAATGACTGCCATGTTTGTAAATCAGTTATTTAGTAATTTAAAAGTCGAGTAAGAAGCTGGACTTTAGAAAAATACTTTCATATAACAATTTATTCTCGACTGTTTTATGGTAATTTTTTATTCTTTTAGATCCCGAAGAAATATCCTTGAGCCAATAAAGAGAGAAGAGGCGCCTGTACCCTCGTGGTCGCTGGCAAAGGGACCGTGTGTGGTCGGGATGTTGAAGAAAAAACCTGCGGTTGATGATGGTAAGTCCAATGATATTGTATGAGTAATAAAATTGCTTTGTTATTATGCTCCGTTTGGTAAGTGCAGGAGGCCCAACACGAGGAAAGAGAAGGGGAAGGCTTCTCTTTCTCTCTTTCCATCCCCATTTCCTATAACTAGGGTTGCCATCCGTCCCGGTTTTCCCGGATTTGCCCTAGTTTAGAGGGCATCCGGGGAGCGTCCGGGGAAGGTTTCATTTTGTAGACCGAGTTTTAAAAAAAGGTGATTTATGACATTTTCAACTGTTTTTTAATTCCTACATTGAATATGTTTAAAAGATCTTGTTGACATGTCCGGCTTTCGGACTCTAAAATCCGGGATTTTCACGCGTCTTGTCCTATTTTCCAAATTTTAGAGATGACAACCCTACCTATAACCCTCCCCCCCCCCCTTAAAAGGCGGGCAACGCAACTTAAATCTATTCGCAGATGTTTATGGGCGGTTGTGACCACTTCCCATCAGTTTCATAAATAAACTAAATGCCATTGGAGGTCTGGGTAAAATATTAATGAATGTGATAAGATAACACTGCTATACAGTCATTTTGCGGAAGGCATACTTGAAGTCGATTTTGTATAAGACGAGTGTGCTGATAACGGGAAAAATACCAGAATGGTCAAATTGACTCCAGTTTTTGAGATAAACGCTTCTTAGTTCCGTTTATCTCAATAACCAGAGTGAATCAAAAATAAATAAGCATGCAGCGTTAACAAAAACCATTAACAAAATCCCTGCCGCAGCTTTTTTATTTTTTTTGTATAGCAGTGTAATAAATAACTATCCCCGGAAATTATTCAGACATCGCCATCCAGCTCAAACTAAGCACAGCTTGTACTAAAGGGGGTCAGAAAACGGATTAACTTAACAATAAACCCTTTCAACGCCAATGACTGATATATCAGACAAACCATTTCCGTGCTCACCACGCCAATGACTGATATATCAGACAAAAAAACAGGATCAAGAAACGTTGTATTTTTACTTGCCTGAATGAGTTGAGTATAACTTAAAATTTTTTGGATTTTTTTTTTAATGGTCGTGGCGTTAGGGTCACCTTTTTCGGAAAAAGCGTGGCGGGAAAAGGGTTAAGTAGGTACCTATTTTTTTGTAAATTCCTACATAGTATATTGTAGAAACACCCAGACCGATACAAACAGACATAATGTTCATGCTCATCAATGCTTGTAACATTAGGAATTCGACCTTTTTTTTCTTGCTACAACTAGTGCTATAGCTGACTTATTAACCTATACCTAATTATCTATTCTTTCAGACCCTGACACCCCAAACCCCGTCCCACCACTGGCAAACGGTAAGAAGGCCCCTCCAGTCAGGAATGGCCTGCCTAGCTCTGGAGAAATATCTACCATACATGAAGGTAGGGTCCAGACTTTCCCGAGTGGCGTTTCACAAGCAACGGTACACTTGTTCAGTGCCGGGGGGAAACCACAAGGATAGTCCATAGAGAGATATTTTTTTATTATCAAAGTTGGCACAATGCAAAAAATGGTTAAAAAAGTACCATTGTGTACAGATTCCGGCAAACATCTTGACGCTCGTTTAACGGAGTGGGGGGAAGTTCGCGCATGTACACTTGCGCATGACCAATAGCGCGCGTATCTCTCGCGTCGCCCCCGCCACGCATACCCAAAATTCGCGTTTTGCGCAATACCAACCCGATTTCAAGGTATTTGCCCGGGCATGTACTTAACGTTGTTTTGTTAATACTCTTTCAAATACTCAACTTATAAAGGAATACTTTTATTATAAAACGTCAAGTGTCCTTAAAATTAAATAAAAAAAAGTTTTTTTATTGAAATAAATATTGAATAATTTTTTAACTTTGATTTAGGCGTTAACAATAAAACAAACGTTTTATGATTACTAAAATTTATGTTGTTTTAAATGATAATAAAGCCATTGTACCAATCATTGGTGGTGCCTTACATTAGGAAATGAAACTATAAACAGGCTGATATTTTAACATCTAAGTATTAATATTGCAATATAATTCGTATGTAGGTAAATTCAAAGGTTTGTTGTGACTTGCTTTATAATTAGATTAATTTGTATATAATCTCATTTTTATGTGTGGATTTCTAGTCATTACTTTGTAGGGCAGGTTTCACTGCTGTCAAATAAGTTTGTTATATTTATCTACTATAAAAAAAAATTAAGCCGTCTTCTTTGAAAATTAACATTTAAGTTTCCTTTTACCCATAACTCCTTTCCTTACCCTTTGCCCAAATGTTGGCTAGTAGAGAATGCGATGTGGTATTAAGTCCGTCTTTTGTACAGTCAACAGCACATCACGGTATACACTTGCAGTTCGATAATAGCGCTTATGCCCCCGACATAAGAGCGGTACAAAGTCCAAAGTGTTACGTCTGACGTGCTTTTGACTGTACATTTCTTTTGCTTTGCAAAAAAATTAAATAAGTTCGTGACAGATACATTAGTACTAACTTATCTCACAGCAGTGATCCGGCCCTTAATATATTAAGTGTACTAAATAAAACAAAAATGTCTATTAAAATGTTTTTTATTTCATCACCTAACATTTGCAGTACAGTCTTATAATCGAATTAATTTATAAGTAACATAATCTACGCAACTTAAATACATTTGAGAATACAAACAATTCATGGATTTTAGTTATCAAGGTGTAACCGTGTAACCAAGGTGTAATAATTTTTTTTTTTTTGCATACAAAATGACTTGTTTGCCTGATGATGACAATTTTATGCATTTAATGCATATTACCCATTATTGACTTTGAAGAAAAAAAATCACACGTACTTTCACTTCATATTACATCGTAAACAACACTCAATATAGTAATATCGATAGTTTCACACTTTGTGCATCAAATAACAAAAATAATGCATTAACTTAATCATTTTGGCGATAAGATTTTCTGCAGCCATATAAAATATGGGAAGAATGACAAATATTTTTGTAAAAACTATCGACATTATTTACTTACATACGACATTTTATATCGCATAATATATTAATAGAAGACTCGAAGCTTTTCGTCTAACTAGTGCTGCAAATAGGAATGTTTATAAGGACTTCAAATCACATATTTGCTGAAAATTTGAGTAGACAGAAAATTGTGATGTTTTCTGACTTTTAACAAGCTTTTGATAAAGTAAAATAATATACTTTTGGTTTACATGATTGCTGTATAAAGTACTAAATAGAGAAATCCTTTGAAGTTTTTAGTTCATTTAATTCAACCACATGAATCGGTGTAAAGCTTTTCACATCATCATAGTGAATTAAAAATCTGCAGGTCTGCTACAAGGTTCCATCTTTGGACCAATTTTATATAATTTGTATACTAAATTTTTTAACGTAGCTCTAATGTAAATGTTATGTTCTGCCGCATTGTTTCGGTATTGTAATCATATATTACAATAGTATTATAGAATACCCAAAGATCAAAAGAGCTCAATTAGAGAGCACATCTTTATCAGTAGAGTGTTTTTCAATTTCACTCGGAACCGAGCATGCCATAATGATTTTTTTTATTTATATTTCGACTCTAAATTATAGTCTGTTCATCAAGTACAATTTGATTTCGTTTGTTTGGTTTTATCATCTCATCTGTCTATCGATATAACTATACCTGACAGCAATAGTTAGACGGTACTTTTGGTTACAAATGCCTAATCTCACTTGTGAAGGAGCCTAAGCGTCCCACTTCTTGAACTCCAGACCATCTGGCGGCTTCACATCCACTTTATCCTTCGCTACCTGGTTCCAGTTTGTGCTGAGGACGGTTCCTCCGGACTCCACCTGAGATAACAAATTATAATGAATAAATAACCAATTAAGTCAGTAAATGCTAATAAATAATGATTCAGTTTTCTAGTGGCTTAACCCTAATTAATTCAACAAATATTCGTGTTCATTTCGCAAAAGTTGTATACTTATTTCTGGTTTATATAGTTTACATGATATTCTCCTAAATACCAAAAGCACTAGAGAAAAAAGATTTGTGCTAACTAAAATGTCAAAAACTGAAAACTGTTAGAATAATGTGTAATAAAAATCAAAATTACAGATTCTAAGCTTACTACTTTGGCGGTGACGAATAACATCGTGAGAAAACCTGCACAATCGAGGCTGTGTAGCCATGATCCATCGGTCTAGTTTCCCTGATAAGGTTTACGGAGGTCAGATGGCAGTCGCTCCTTTGTACGTAATGGACTTTGCTAAATTCTGGATGATGGTGCAAGCATACCCGTAAGCCATAAGGTGCGGGCCTGTCTGCCAACTGACGTGGTATAAAAAAAACCATGACTGGATCGGGACAAAACACTCGGAGAAAGAGGGAGATACTCACAAAGCTTTTGTTCATAGCTCTGCGTACTTCATCGGAGCCTTCTCCGTAAATCTTCTGGAAGAGTGCGTTGAGAGCTGCGTCTCCTTCTGGCTTCTCTTCTTCCTCCTAGAAGAATGAAATCCATAATAATATTATGGTCCTCCAAGCTGAGATAATTTTTTTTCTTGTATTTTAGAGGTTGCATTTTTTAGACAATGTTATTTTGCTTTAGTACCGATAGCCATTTTTTGGATACTCTCAAAAATTAGGCAAGATAGTAAGTGTGACACTTGATGGTAAGTGCTCACTACCGCCCATAGACACATGCAACTAGGTTAAAGGTGCGTTGCCCGGCTTAAGAGGAATATGGAAGGAGGGGGAAAGTGAAGAGATATGGGCGATAGGGATGGGTAAAGTAGAGGAAGGGGTCTTAAAGCCTCTTTTTCTTTTTGTGTTGTATGTTGGCACCTCTTCACTTTATTCGGCTTTGACCTTCGATCACTAATAAGAACTAGATACACAATCAGCGGCCAAAAGTGTCCTCACCGAAAGAGCTCCTAAAATCAACATTTAGGTGGACTTTTATCTTAGTAGCATTCGAACGCTCCGACAATAAACATGCCTAAATGCTCCTTTTAAAAGTGCATAAATCACCCATCCAAGACGAAAAAAAAGGATGGACTTTCATATTTTCGGGAAGTATTAATATTATCATTAATTATTATTATCACTTTTATTAAAAAATCATCGTAATATCATTTATAAAAATTAAATTGAAATAAATACCAGTAGTTATAACGCAACTCAATTGTAAAGACTCAAGCCCACTTAAATTGTTTGGATTATGTTCGTTTACTCGGTTCCATTAATCCGTGGAGACACTATTGTTTGTAATTTTTTTTTATTATTAAAATACAACTGTATTGTTTTTTTGTTTAATAAGACTTTGGTACTTTTTAAAAGTAAATATTATACAAACATAATATTATAATATTTTTTTTTAGTGGATGTAATAAATTTAACATGTGAGATTTTATTGGAGTTTATCCCATATGAGTCGATTTAACAGGCCCTCCTTATAGAAATTTTAATGAGGAGGGGAAATACAAAGGACGATGTTACAAATGTTCATCATTGTATTAATGTATGTTGTGGTGCTTAAAGTTCTGAAATAAATTTATTATAATATAATTTATATAAAGGTGTGAAAATAGTACAAGTGTGACCTGTGAGTGTGACTCACTTATAATGTTATTATTATTTTTTCAATTTTTAATATAAATACATAATTAATGATATCTGTGTATATTTATTTCATTAATAAATAAATGTTGTGACTGTGTAACTAAAACTAAAATAAACCCATTCCAAAAATCCCATACCAATATTTACAATAAAAACAAAAAAATACTTTTGAACAATTCGACTCCACCCCGTTCCCTGTCCTTGCGGCGAGCCTAGGTCGTAAAATTTTTATGGTATTTGGCGCACTGTGATTCGTCGAGCGCGAGCACTCGTAATAGCTTTGCGAAATACAACTTCACGCATTGCACGTAAGGTTGAGTTTACATTATTCCATCTAGAATTTTGCGAGAAAGAGAAAGAACTAGATTTTCGACCGTTTTGAGGCGACTTTTGCATGGCATTGTGTATCTAGTTCTTTATTAGTGATCGATGGCTTTGACTCTCTTACAGTATGATACATACCATCTTTTTAATTTCCAGTTCTATTTTATTCCAATCTTTTTTGAATAGTTTCGGTGGCTGTTGTGGTCCAGAGGCGTCGATCACAGCTGCAAATAAATTGATAGTTAATATCATATCAACATTAAAATAAAATGGGGATAAAAGTATGTTTTACATTGAAAAATAAAAGTGAAATGCAGTTTTTCGTTAGCAAAATATTTATTTTTATTTTTGTCTTATAATTATTTTAAATTGTCTCTTTCACTTCACACATCCTTTCTCTCGTCTTTCGCCATACGTTCTGCTCTTTCTCACCTGTCATTCCCTCTCACTCTTTTATCTGTATTCCTTTCTACGCACTTGATAAAATTCCTTTTCACACTTCTATCATCATTCAATCACCCAATCCTACATAAATCTAAACATGCACACAAAAGTATTACATAAAAACTATTTATTAGTATTGTATCGATACTATCACCTTTGTACTCTAGTTTGTCCTCTTTACATAAAACTATAAACCTTTTTCTACCTTGAGGTATAGCCTTAACAGTCTCCGGTTTCCCCTCTCCCTCCAACACAGTCCATCTCAGTCCCTCCTTCTTCCGCAGCTTCACTTCGATCTTGGACGGTGTCACCACGTGTGTACACATCGATGGAACTATCTCATGGGCTAACTCTAGTTCCAGACTGTATTCGGAGTCTGAGTCTGGAATTGCACTGGTGATGGACAGCTAGAATAAAAAAAGGAAATAATTGTAGTATTTTTTTTACAGAAATATGTCAATAAGATTTTTCAAAGTGTTTATTTGTGATGGAATGTTTTTGAAAAGCATGTTTGCATAAAATAAGTTTTGAAGAAGTTGTTTATACACATTTTCGAATTTCCTGGAATATAATATTTGAAAAAATAAGATTTTAGCAGACGTTTTCACATATGCTAGCAAAAAATTCAGTTTAGTAAAACATGCATCTGATTATCAGATCATTGCTTATTATGTCCACCATTAGTCCTTTCTAACATTAAACAACATTAAACATAACATAATTTGTATCCATTAGCGAACGGCTATCCCCGATTAGTCTCATATAAGCAGAAAGCATCTTATTAAAAAAAAACTAATCCTGCCGTACTCTGGGCAGCAATAGCCAGAAAAAAAACCCATAACATAACCAGTCCACATGCGAAAACATACAAGGGAATAAAGTCAAAGATACTTGAGACTACAGTATTACTTATGTATGTCATTTCATATGATAATCTTTGACTAATCATTATGGCAACATTTACATAGTGCTGGAGCAGAGAAGTTGCTGTCAACATCACGGAAGAGATAAAGTTTGAACAGGGTACGTAAAACGTTAATATTTTCGATGTCCTAAGTAATACTGTAGTCTCAAGTATCTCCCACTAACGGTACTTACACTTCGGTCACCATAATGCACTTTGATTTTGTCTTTCGATGCATTCTTGAGCAGGATGGTGATCACGACTTGCGCTTCTGTCTGGTACCAGTCATGCTTGATCTTCGGTTTCACTGGCTAAAAACAAGAGTCTATAAGAAATTTTCCTCATAGAACTGGCAGCAGAAAAGACAATATTCCTCCTATGATCAGGAATTAATGCAGGATATTCTATGTTACACACGTTACACACGTGGCCAGATTACCGGACAGATGGACTAGAAGAGTAACAAAATGGAAAGGTCTTCTGGACAAGAGACGAAAAGGCAGACCTCTTACAAGATGGGAGGACAAAATATAAATAGGAGTTGCTGGGTCAGAATGGATGCAACAGGCGAAGAATAGAGAAGTTCTATAGTGTCTTTCCTACACAACACAACTTGGAGCTCTTCAAGGCCAGAATTAAAGGGCTTTTCCTTAGCAAGCGCACTCCATCGTAGACTGCATAGTTGTTTAACATCAGGCAACTTTGTGGTCAAGTGCTAGCTTAGTCCAAAAAAAAAAGTTTGGAAAAATTTGGAGGCCTTTACCAAAAGCACCTAAAACAGCTGTATTTTTCCTGAATAAAGAAAATAAAATAAATAAAAAGGGTTCCATTCAATAAACATGTTTATACAAACAAAAACATAAAATTACTATGGAAATAAAAGGTTTTTTTTTGTTTTACTAGACTGACAATTTGAACCTTAGGCATGCTAGCACAATCCAAAAACAAAGGAATTGGCAAGTTCTGATAATACATTGGAGCGTCTTCTGTCGGACATAATATTATGTCATTTAACAAGGGAACTGACAAATTGTACCATGGCAACGCAGCCATTAGCGTTGGATTAATCCCCTATGATCACCTGAGTGATTTAATTCTACATTTTTGTCTTCTAAAATCACCTGCCGTCATATCACCTGGGTATTTAAATTTCACATCTATACATATCAAACATACTTCTTAATAAATTAATAAGAGTAAAGTAGAAACATGGAAGTTAGTAAACACAAATAAGCTTGAATAATAAATAAATGTGTCTCCTAGGTAACAAACATCTAGATTTTATTGAATAAACAATACTGAATAATGCAAATGATTATACAATGTGATATTAAAGTGTGTAAATCTTCTGCGAAACGTTAATTTATTTATTTATTACTTAGCCTAGATGATCAGTGAGCGGCAAAAAGAACATCTCCAAAAATAGCTTCTTTGAAAATAGATATTGTGCTATTTTACGATTTAATGTGAGTGACATACTTACACCAAATTATTTAAAGAGATAAATAAAATATATTTCTCATTTATATTTATAAATCTAAAAAGAATTTAATAGTAAAAACTCTTACTAAATTAAAATGTAAGAAAGTCTTGCTAGAAAGATCGAAGTTTCTTAGAACTTGATTAAACTTACTTCGGACGGCGAATTTTCCGCTTTCTCAGTCATTTCGCGATGAACAATGAGAGTGACTAGCTAAATTTAATGTGAAGCAAATGCTAGAAGTATTATTTTTGTAACAAAGTCGATTTGATTCGACAAAACAAAATTTTAGCAACGAACGATTCACTCAGATTCACTCAGATTTTTCTAGATAATGACAGGACAGTGACAGTGACATTTAGCGGTCCGAAACTCAGAAAATTACTTATCTAAGGAAAATTATCATTTGGACCCAATGACGTTTTGGACCGCCTAATAGTAAGTAATTTTATTATTTAATCTATGGTCGTAGGTTCAAATTCCCACCTTGGGTCTGGTTGGTGGTAAGGGTGGTAGGGCTTTTTCAGAGCCCAACTGGCTAGCTAGCTATCACAGGTGAAATCTGCCGCCATTAAGTTCTGGCTGTGTTCCGGAAAAATTAATGTGGCAGTCTAAGAGGCAGTGCCGCGCCCAGTACAATTGAATTGAAATCAGAGGCTCGAAGATGAGATATGAGCCTACAGCACAGCAGAACACTATTTATCTACCAGTCACTCTCTATACCAGTGGCCTATAGTCTGGCAGCAAATTGAGCGATGCTTCCGAATATGCAGTGGTGGCCGCCTACTACCATCAGGTGGGCAGCGTGTCTGTCTGCCATGCCAACTGACTGACTGACCTATAATGAAAAAAAAGTATATCAATAATTCAATATGCTATCCCCCATTTGGCGGTTTTTCTAGCGGACATCAAAGCGCGGCAAAGCGAGCGGCAACGTGTGTTTACATGTTGCTCTCTCGTTCAGTCGTTTAATATCTTTAAAAATACTTATTGTTCTATTACGATGAATTGCTATCATCCACCATCTCCTCTGACGACGACGTCTCTTTTGAATTCTATTTTTTTTAAAACATTTAAATAATTAATTAAACTTAAAAGGCAGAGCGCCGACGCTGCGACAATTTCCACGTTATCCATGGCCCAGAGTCGAATTTAAAATACATATGAAGCGGCAATGTAAACACTCATTTCCGCTGACGTTGCCACATCAATATACGGGGAAATATGTACGGCAAGGCAAGCAGCAACGGAAATGGCTGAATGTAAACGCGGTAATACAAACGTGGTCACTTTAGCGCTTAGAGTAGAACACCTCTAAGCTTTAGCGTCTCATAGATAGAGATGGGTATCCACCCGGGTTAAAACCCGAACGTGGGTTATAACCCGATAATCACCCAATAATAGCCCATTATAACCCATAATAGCGGGTGATAATAAAGTATTTCATAATTTAATTAATTGGTGTCTTTTATTTCAGTTTTCTTATTTAAGCTGTACTAAAATAGTTAATTATTTATTATGTAAGTGAAATTTTATCACTAAAGTGCATACACTTAAAACCAAAATCCCAAAACGATATGAAATTGGGCAGTTATTTACTATAATGTAGATATTAGTCGTCAAGCCTAGTCAGAGGCCAGTTGGTGGCTTAAAAACCTCTGATATTAAGGTTGGTCACTTGCCTTACGCAACGCACCCCTTTTTTTTGCGTCAGGAAATGCTTTTACACACCGACCCGGCGTCCCTGACAAAACGGACGCCGGACCCCCCCCGGCTAAAGCCAGAGGTCACTCAGAAGACGGAAGTTCGTCCTGAGCGGTGTGTCGGACTCGCACATCTGCCCTACCGACTAAAACCTGACGATGACCCTCTCAGCGCAGTGAGGGGGAGCCGAGAACCGCCATACGGAGATAACGCCACAGAACCCCCTCTCGCGCGAGCCGCTACGGCCCGCCTCGGGCACGTCTTGCGCCCTGCGCCGCCGATGTGCGGTGCATTACGAACCACACGGGCCATGGTGTGGCCGTCTTCTCCAAACCCGTTGCCGAGGCTGCACGCGGAACTTCCCGCGCCGTCCCCGGGTTCGTAGGCCCCTTTCAGTCGCCTCTTACGACAGGCAGGGGATACCTCGGCGGTATTCTTAGGCCCCCAACCGAAGGGCACCGCCGCGACTCAGACGACAATGTCGCAACGGCGTCTCCTTCTGCGACGAGCTGGGTCATCCCGCTCACGCTGGCGTTCGTCGTTCTCCTTGCACAGCATGACGGCCGAGCAGAAAGAGCTGAACGCCTCCCACGCTTCTTCACCCAATCATAGCCAATGTTCCACAGGGGCGGTCCAAGAACAGACCCCTGTGGGACCCCTCGCGACATCGGCTCTCCCATCCATTTTGTCCCGGAAACTTGACAGTCCTTTCCGACAAGTAGTTCTCTATGATAAGTTGACGCAACGCACCCCTCCACCAACTCACACTGGGCCCGAGTGGTGAAGGATGACCCACACAGCCAAACTATCTCACAATTGAGATAAGGCCTGTGTCCCAGCAGTGGGAACGTATATAGGTTGATGATGATGCATCTAGATGCAATAATAATATGTAATTCGTTACAGTCGGGCATGGAATTAACATAATTATATTATTATGTCTATAGCACTCGGGTCTCGTCCAGGGGATGGCTGGGAAGTGCGGGTGGGGTGGGCGCATATCTACGACGACCCCTTGCACTCTCCGCTTTGGAGGGTGGGGAGCAGCACTTGGCAGCTGCTACCGCCCGACACGGGGGGCCTAATGGCCCCCTGTACTTCCCCTATGCCACAACCTGCGGTGTGGCCCCGCTTGGGCCGCCGATGCGCAGGGGGGAACGGCAACGTAACACTGGCCCCCTCCAACCGGTTGCGCACCGCGGCCCCCAACTCGCGCCCGAGGGCGCGCTGAGCAGACAGTAATGACTACTGTCCGCTCCCCTCGTGTCGCGGGCAGACCTGTCTGTTTCGACGGTCCGCCCACTTGGCCACTCTTAGTTCACCGGAGCCCACCCGGCTACTAAGCCCCCCCACCGCGACAAGGTGATGGCCCATCGGGGGTGATCCTGATTGACCTTAGCTTAAGCACACTGATTACGATTTGCTTACCCATTGGATATTTCAAGATATCGAAGGAGGCTACCCATCATGGGCGTACCCAGGAAGGGGGGGGGGCAGCCGCCAGCATCGGCTTAAATGTAATGAATAACCTGGCATCTTTTCGAGCCAGAGATGGTTTTTGGAGTTGAAAGTTCTTATGGGACAGTATTACCAATGTGGCAGCAACAACCTGGTGGAAGGGAATATGTGGATCTACTGCATTAAATAATGTTGCTGTCAGAATACTTGCAGCTCCTTGCACTTCCGCAGCTGTGGAGCGATCATTTAGTGCTCACAGCAATATATACAGCATAAAAAAGAAATAGGCTCACGACAGAAAGGGCAGACAAACTGACTTTTTTGACGTACAACTGGAATTTAATTAATAAGCACGAAGAAGATTTCAGTGATAATGCTGAGGATTGCATGCCTGAATCACCACCAGCAAAGTTCAGTCCACCTCACGCTGCCAGTCCTCAGCCATCTTCGTCCGGCATTCAAAACAAAGAGTTTTTAGATTGCGATCGTATTTGTACAGGATAGTGAAGATGAGTAATAAATGTAATTTTAACAGAAAAATAAATGCATGTGATTTTGGATTCAGACTTTGATTTTACAACCTCTTCTCACTATTAAAACAATGATTTTTATTTTCACCCACTAAAATAGGTGTTTATGGGTTAAAACGGGTTATAACCCAAATCACCCAGTTTTAACCCAGTCGGGCGGAATGGGTTTTAACCCACTACCCATCTCTACCATAGATAGAAAACTATTTGCAGCTGCTGTGCAACGATTATTATGTCAATGGAGAGGCCAAAAGCCCGATTAACAAATCACAGTTTCAAGAATTTACACTAACCGCTGAATTTTCTCAAAATGGAAAAACAATAAGTCGATATATGGAGCGTTGAGTTCGATTTGTTGTTTTTCCTTTTTGAGAATAGTGAGCGGTTTTTGGCAATTTTCGAAACGATGATTCGACAATTGGGCGTTTGGGCTCTCTATTGACGTAATAATCATTGCAAAGCTGCAAATAGTTTCCTATCTATCCACTCATACGTCCACTGTAACCACAGTTACAGAGACCATACACCTCAGGACAGTCCGTGTAACTACAGTTACATTTTTAAGAATTCGCGCCCGCCGATTGTTTTTTTCTTTTTCTTATCGCTGTGGATGTTTATAGTCTGTAGTGTTGCTGGTTTTTGACGCTCTATGATATGTACCACACCTTATTTCAAGTGGAACATAACTTCGGCTCATGGCTACAAAAAAAAAAAATTGTCAAGTTGCTTGTTGTTTTTGTGGATCAGTGCGCGAGTGACTCCAGCTATTTTATGCGAGAAATCAGGCCGTAAGTAATAAAATATTATTGTTTTGTATATCAAAATATTGATAATCTTACATATTTTCATATTTTATAACATTATGTGCGATTCCAGTCAGTTTTTAAGTAAAAATTTGGATTAAAAATAGGTCGGTGACTCTGTGTTTTTATTAGTGAATAATTGGAAGATCTAAAAAAGTTCTTATATTATATCGTAATTAAATGTTTTAATATGAAAACTTATTAATATTATATCCTGGTTATTACCATACTTTCTTGAAATATTCCATATTTCATTCTGGATTAGACAATTTACCATACGTGAACTTCGATTTGATAGATCATGTAGCTTTAGTTTTTATTTTATTCGTAATATTTTTAAGATGATTTATAATGGGATTTTAGTTCCAAATGAAAGGCCATTAAATTACCTAAAACCCAAAATTGTTTTAATATTGTAAACGTCAAAAATATCTAATAAAAAAAAATATTCAAATTGAAAACTAGGACAAAATTTGCATTTCTTAAAGTTCACTGTAAGATCATTAATAGAATATAATGTTAAAATCAAACATAACTATTGCCTAAAAATCGTCAACTAATGAGCCTTTCATTAGTATTTTTCATTTTGCGATATTTGAGTTATTTACTGAGTAATAAGCATTTATTTAGCATACGTCTCCTATCAATTTTATTTTGCGCGTATCACGTGACTCGCGGACTGTCCTGACAACCTAGCGAAACGCGCGCGGACGTTTGAGTGGGTATGGAACGCTAAAGTTTGTATGAAAAAAGCCCAGTGGGCCGATTTTATTGCGGGCCAGTGTATGTTCGGATTCGGACCTTACTAGGTTAAAAAAAAGGAAGAAAAAGGTTGACGTTTCAATTTTTAAATTGATGGCATTGGAGCTCTAGTACTTTCCACAAATACATTCCTAACATTTTTTATTAATGGCAATTGTATTGATTAGTGATGGGCCAACTCGGAATAAACAGAACTCGAGTTAAAATTCACGTAACTCGAGTTGAACTCGAGTTGTGTAACTCGAGTTAACTAGATGGAAGAGTTATTGTTTATTTAAAACTAACCTTCCGCCCGCGGTTTCACCCGCGCGTAATCCCTTTTTTCAAATATCCCCCCCCTTCCCCCACATTTCCGGGATCAAAAGTACTCTTGGTTTACCGGGGATAGTGTAGCTTTCCAACAGTGAAAGAATAATTCAAATCGGTCAGTAGTTTAAAAATTGCTATTCCCGCGAGAATGAGACGTTTCCCGTAGAAATTTTATAGCCTATGTCCTAATCCGGGTTATAAATTATATGTGTGCCAAATTTCATCTAAATCCGTTCAGCCGTGCGTGCGTGATTGAGTTACAATATCCAAACGTCCAAACATCCAGACTTTCGCATTTATAATATTAGTAGGATAGTAGGATTTTACCAATTTATTCCCTCACCTTCGCATTAATAGTAAAAAAAAGGAATTTAAAACACTTAAAACTACAACAATAACCGGCACTTTAAAGTTAACCTCAAATCTACATAAATGTGACACTTGTTTGTTAAGAATGAACAGTCTCAACTCAAATGATCGGAAAACTTCGCTCCATGTCGGTTTTCAAACTCGAGTCAGAGAGAATTCAACTCGAGTTGGCTCGAGTTAAGCCCAACTCGAGTTAACTCGAGTTGGTGACTCGAGTTGACCATCACTAGTATTGATAAACTGTCAAAATTATTTATGTCAACCTATCAAAACCGGTCGTATTTCTAATCAACAATAATGAAATATTTACCAAAATAAGTTAAACTTAATAAAAAATACTTTAAAAATAGTGTTAATTGGAATTCATAGATTTACCTATCACTTTAAAATAATGCGCGTAAGTTCAATGTCATTTAGGTTATGTTATGAACTATAGATCATTGTAGGTATTTTGTATTTTCATTGTTGATCTTTCATATCTGATGATAATGTGTTGTTAAATTAATTTATTACGTAGTAACAAGGTCTTAGTGAGTATTAGTTATGGCTTTTTTGTTCTTGTAATTAATACAATACTTGCTAACAATAATTTCAAAAGTAAGTTTAAAACCTGAAACAACTTAAATATTATCTAATAATGCACTTTAGAGCAGTCACATATTTCATTATCTAATACCACTTTTTTGCAAGAAAAGTGGTATAGAAAATAAATCATACAAAATATTTTTTTACCATTTCACTAGAAAAATTATGAGGAATTTAAATAAACAAATTCTATCTGGTTCAAATGCTATTGCAAATGATAATACCTTTTGGAGTTGCGTTACGTGACAATGAATTCTGACACACACACAGACAAAATTATGCATTGCCACAGAGATAGATATACATTTCTGTGTGCATTGCTAACTTTACAGACAGGCGCAGTTACGTTAAAATAACATTATAAGTCAAATTCCAAAAGATAAATTATCCCAATACCATTTGAATCGGATAATAAATAATATTTTTAGATGTTCGATTATTAAATGGAAATAATGTTGATATTTTCAGCTGTTGAATCTGACACTCCTTGCTAGAATACACAGAATATATTTCATTAAGCGAGCAAGTAAAAAAGCACAAATGTCTTCGAAGATCGCCGTCTGCCAGATGACCTCTGTCGCTGACAAGGGAGAAAACTTGAAGGTTGTCAGTAAATTAGTTGAAGACGCTACTAAAGATGGCGCTCAGGTAATATAGGCTTATTTAAGTTTGTAAAGACTATAAAAATTAGATATTAGGCATGTCAATCTTATACACTTTTAAACATATTATTCCTAAAGGACTCGCCTCCAGATAACTGGCCTTGCTAAGTCCTGGATCATGGTGGAAGCCATTAGATGATCTTTTTATATGCATTTTAATCTTGTAGTCTTACTAATATCTTACTATATTATTATAAATGCGAAAGTCTGGATGTTTGGATGTTTAGATGTTTGGATGTTTGTTTGTTCCTCAATCACACCTAAACGGCTGAACAGATTTAGATGAAATTTGGTACACATATAGTTTATAACCTGGATTAGGACATAGGCTATATAATTCCTATGGAAAACGTCTCATTCCCGCGAGAATAACAATTTTAAAACTACTGAACCGATTTGAATAATTCTTACACTGTTGGAAAGCTACACTATCCCCGGTGAACATAGGGTACTTTTGATCCCGGAAATGTGGGGGAAGGGGTGATATTTAAAAAAGAGATTACGCGCGGGTGAAACCGCGGGCGGAAGGCTAGTCTTAAATAAAAAATGTTTCTATCAATTGAGCCTTATTTTCCAGATGATATTTTTCCCAGAAGCCTGTGACTACATCTGTGATAATAAACAGGATATAGTCAAGAATGCCGAGCCCATACTTGGTGGTAACATTGTGGGTAAATACAGGGAGTTAGCCGTGAAACATAATGTTTGGTTGTCTATGGGAGGGATCCATGAGAAGGTGAGTTGTTTGTGAGGCAGTTATTATCGATAATATTATAAATGCGTAAAAACTCTGCCTGTGATCATATCACACCTCTTTCTTCCTCTATAATATGTCATGTCGTATAGAAATTGGCAAAACTCTTTTTAAAAAGACTCGTGTTTTGTATAGCCCCACCAATAAAATAAAAAACCCCGCCATATTGCGGAAAAATATTGGAAGTTCCAATTTTTTTTTTATTTGATTGTTGCCACTTTGTCATTCATATTGCTGTCTGTCAAAGTGTGATGTGAATTGTCAACCGTGCCTTTTTACTATTGGATATTTTGAGCTATTTGTCAGTATAACCATAGCAACCAAGTGTTGCTATAACCATAGCTAATGTGGCGCCTTTAGAGCAGGTTTTTTTTATTTTCTTGGTCAGGCTATAAAAAAGTCCTTGGTAAATAAAAGTTGTTAATTAATAGAACACAAGCTATTTTTAATTTGGGGAAAAATGGCCCTGTAGATAGACGAGCCATTTGGTGTAATGGTAGAGAAGTCAGCTAGTACACCAGAGGTCGCGGGTTCGATCCACGCACGGTACAAAAATTTGTGTGCATGAACATGTCTGTATCGGTCTGGGTGTTTCTATGTATAATATGTATGTATTTACAAAAAAATATATAAGTAATGTTTATCCGTTGTCTAGCACCCATAGCACAAGCTAATGCTTAGTTTGGGGCTTCATGGGGCTGTGTGAATAATGTCCAGAGATATTTATTTATATATTTATAACATCCAAGGACATTTATCTATTTACTAAAATATTTGTTTCCTTTCAGGATGAAGCAAACCCAGAGAAAATGTACAACACGCACATAATAATAGACAGTGCGGGAGAAATAGTACAAACATACAGAAAACTACATTTATTTGATGTGGAGATACCGGAGAAGAATGTGAGACTTAAAGAGAGTGACTTCTGTCATCCCGGAGGACATATTGTGACACCGGTGGATACTCCTGTTGGGAAAATAGGTAAGTCATTTTAGGGTGGATATCTCTACCGTGGTAGCTAACTGGTTTTAAACGTCACATCACATGTGTGAGATAAATTTTTGACATTGAATAGGAATAAATGTAATGTCATCAGTAATTAAATCTATATATATAAAACTCAAAGGTGACTGACTGACTGACTGACTGACTGACATAGATATCTATCAACGCACAGCCCAAACCACTGGACGGATCGGGCTGAAATTTGGCATGCAGGTAGATGTTATGACGTAGGCATCCGCTAAGAAAGGATTTTGATCAATTCCCACGGGAACGGGAACCACGCGGGTGAAACCGCGGGCGGCCGCTAGTTTATGATAGTATTATTATTTCCCAGGTATGGCGATATGTTACGATATGCGTTTTCCTGAGTTGAGCACTACTCTCGCAACGATGGGAGCTGAGATACTGACTTTCCCCTCTGCTTTTACTAAAGCCACTGGGGCTGTCCATTGGCATATATTGCTCAGGTGCGTATCTTAGAAACATAATCATCATCATCATCCCTGTCGCGGTCCACCGCTGGACATAACCACAATGCTCACCACTTTATTCACGGTTTTTTTTTACCAGATCAGGCAGACAGGCACGCAGCCCACCTGATAGTAAGCAGTCACTGCGGCCTATTCCATTGAGGGACACTTCAATAAAAAGCATCGTTCACCTGTGCTGCCAGACTATGCTCATCTGATCTTCGAGCCTTTGATTTCAAGTGTCGCTTCCACAATAATACTCCGGGAAACACAGCCAGCGCTGTTATACAGGGTGTCCCAAAAAGAGCGTGCCAAACTTAAGGAGATGATAGACTAATGGATGACCATTTATATTAAAGATTTTTTTTTTCATAAAAATTAAGTGAAGTGTCGTTTAAAAATAATATTTTCTCAAGTTCCCCTTAAAATAATTAAGAAAACTACTTTAACTTTCCTGAGATATTTGACAAGAAGAATAAGAAAAATATCTGCTCATTTGTACACACAGCAACAAGAGGTTAGACTCAAAATTGGGGATTTTAAAATAAACATGAAAAACATCGTATCTCTGAAATGGTGATACTTTTACTAAAGTGATTTTTTTTTGTATAAATGGTCATCCATTAGTCTATTATCTCCTTAAGTTTGGCACGCTCTTTTTGGGACACCCGTATACATTTCTCCTGTGTAGGGGTAGTTATGTCACGGCCTGATAAGGGCTCTTTTAATTTAGACGTTTTGTGTCGGACGGCTGCGGTACGGTAGCCACGCGTTTGCCGCACCGCGAACGGACGGTCGTTAGTTTTCATACAAAACGCCACCAGCTCCATTCCATCATCGAACTACTAGACTCGGTCAGGGACTCCATCCGTATACAGTGGGGATACCGCGCGTACGAACTAAGCGATTTGCTTCATCTTTTTTTATACGGACTGCGCGGGAGTGGAATTCTCTGCCGAGATCTGTTTTTGCTACACAATACAACTTGGAGCTCTTCAAGGCCAGAATTAACGGGCTTTTCCTAAGCAAGCGCGCTCCATCGTAGACCGCATAGTTGTTTAACATCAGGCAACTTTGTGGTCAAGTGCTAGCTTAGTCCAAATATTAAAAAAAACGCGCGGTGCGGCAACAGTGGTTGACGTCTTGCTGTCGAGCGTTCGCGGTACGGACGCTGTCGATGACGTCAACGTCAATTACTTGTCAACAGAAGCATTTTTTTTTATTTTTTTTTAGATCAAGAGCAATAGAAAACCAATGTTACGTAGTAGCAGCAGCTCAAACGGGCCAACACAACGCTAAGAGACAGTCGTACGGTCATGCCCTGTGCGTGGACCCCTGGGGCGGAGTCCTAGCGGACTGTGGGGAGACCGCTCCATCGTACCAGACGACGGAGGTGTCGCCAACGAAGCTAGCTGACGTCAGTAGGAACATGCCCGTGTTCCAACATAGGAGGCTGGTATTTATGTCACTAATATTTGACGATGATTGTATCAACGAATGTATTAACGAATGTTTTTTTTTATTGCAATGTGTAACAAGACGAGCAGATCGTACACCTGATGGTAAGCGCCACGTCTGCCCTTAGACAGTTCAGTGCCAAACAGTACTAAGCAGTTACTGTCTGGCACTGCTCTGCGCCCGCTACACCGAGAATATATCAACGAATGTATCAATAAAATATAAATACATACATTTATACATTTAAACACCCAGACTGATACAAACAGACATGTTCATGCACACAAATGTTTGTACCGTGCGGGGATCGAACCCTTGATTTTATTATTGAATGATTCAGACCTGTTCCTTATTTAGACTCTCTTGTATCTACCCAACGAGTAAATCACGTCGTCATTGTTACAGAAAGGACATCTACTCGCTGTACAGCCTCAGCCTGCGCAAGGACCTCCTCCCGTCGCACTCTGCCCGGGCTCCGGTCCCGGACCGCGGCCCGTCGCCGCACGCGGGGCCGGCCAGGGTGTTCGGACACGTGCGAGTGCCATACTCGTGTGTCTTCTATGCTACTAGTCTGACTTACGCGTTTGTTAATCTTAGGTAAGTTTGTAAAGGCTGGCATAACTATGATGTGTCCATTAGGGTAGGATTTTTGCGTTTTTTTATTAAAACGTGTTAGTTTCTAAGTATTTGCAAAAAACAATTTTTACTATTCAAAATCGGTGTTCGTAATAATCGGGAATCGACTGCACCGCATCACTAGTGAACTCTTCATGACAGCTGTCATACGGTTCGAGCTATTTTGTGAATACAATAGTTCGGAACAAAACGCTCGGTGGATTCACTGGAGGGTAGGCGATGGGTCCACGCGTCTTTTTGTTTTAAATCTTTTTATTTGTGATCTAGTGCAGTTTGGTGTTGAAAAGTGGTGTGATTTTCATTCAGTAAAGTGTAACGAAGTGTCATAAATAAGAAAATTGAAACAAATTGACTGAATGGACGGGTATTGCGTGTAGTGTGTCTCATCGGTAGATGAGACGCTCTTACCGCAATGGCGTCCATTCCCCCGTGACCTTGAGAGTATCCTCCAGTGTTTCCATGAAGCGTTAAAACATCATCACCAATGTTTTAACGCAAGAAGAAACTCCCAATAAAATCACTTGACATTGGCAGAATCACCGCGCCACAAACAGGCGCGGGATAGAGTCCATATATAAAAAAAAAAAAAAAAAAAAAAAAAACGCTCGGTGCAAGAGTTAATGTTTTAATTGTTTCAGGTGTGTGATTCCAGGCCACGTACTTGTGGCTCCAATTAGACTGGCAGCGAGAAACAAAGACTTAACTCCAGAAGAATCTGAGGACTTTTACAAGACAGTTGTTCTTGTCCAGAAGGTAATTAATAATACATGTATAGCCTGACCAAGAAAATAAAAAACCTATCTGAAGGTGCCACATTAACTATGGTTAAAGCAACACTTGGTTGCTGTGGTTACAAATAACTCACAATAACCAATAGTAAAAAGGCAAGGTTGACAATTGACATCACACTTTGACAGACAGCAATAAAGAATGACATGTTATTGTTTTTTATTTGATTGTTGCCACTTGAAGAAATTAGTAACAATATTTTTCCGCAATATGGAGAAGTGTTTTTATTTTAATGGTCGGGCTATACTTTCTCTATACTACAAACTGAAGCTTAGTTTCACTGATATGTTCTTAATAATTTGTCTATCAGATAATTAAGATGCATTTGGTATCTTTTAACATTATAATAATAATTGTCATTGGTCGATCGTTTAGAAAAAATAAAATACGAAAATAATAAAGTGGTGTAACTGACCCAGAATAGTTTTAGAAAAAAATATTTAATAACGCATTTTATTTAAGCTGATGGAAAAAGTACATAACGCTGAATCGAGTACAGTGACCATTCAAGATGGACCAGATGCAGGACAGACAGTCAAGGTAAAATATTTGCTTATATTAAATAAGTAAAATATAATAAACATATTTTTAAATGTAAATTGTAAAATTAAAAGTAATAATGTAAAAGATTTGAATTGTAGCGACCTCCAACTCGATCGGCAAACATTATGTACTTACCCGCTCGCCACAAAAGATCTACAAACTAAAGATTCTGTCATCAGGCTTTGCCTCTGATTTTACGTAGGTATAATAATTAGCAAATAATTGTGTCAGATGTTTCTTACACAGCTCGGTTTTTTCGTGGCAATCCGCATTTGGCAAGCGTGGTGATAAAGCACTAGCTTTATCACCACCCTATCCTAGCGATTAAATTATTATTTTAATGCTGATGTTTTCAGCAGTGGTACTTAAAAGGGTTGATAATTTACTTTACATTTCAGCATCTTCATTGTCACATAATGCCGCGAAAGAAGGGTGATTTTATCGACAATGATCTCATATACTTGGAACTGGCAAAACATGATAAGTTAGTATAATAGAGCCTTTACTATAGCCCTACCAATAAAATAAAAACCTCGCCATATTGCGGAAAAATATTGGAACTAATTTTTTCAAGTGGCAACAATCAAATAAAAAAAAAACATTCATTTTGATTCTGTCAAAGTGTGATGTCAATTGTCAACCGTGCCTTGTTACTATTAGATATTGTAAGTTATTTGTGAGTATACCATAGCAACCAAGTGTTGCTATAACCATAGCTGAAGAGCAGGTTTTTTATTTTCCTGGTCAGGCTATACCAAAGCATCAGTACGAAAATATTCACAAAATATTAAAAACTTGTCAATTCTTTTGTTAGAGGTCTGATTATCACAAAAAGAAATAATATTTCCAAGTAAAATAACCTGTTTTTTTATACCACATCAGTTGGCAGACAGACACGCAGCCCACCTGATGGTAAGCGGTCACTGCGGCCTATTCCATTGAGGGACACTTTACTAGCAGTCGGAGTCTGAAAAAGTCCTACCACCAACCAGACCCAAGACGGGAATTGAACCCACGATCTCCGGGTTTCATACTCGAGCGGCTTAGCCACTGATCCAAGGAGCGGTCAACCTTCTTGCGTTTTAAAAAACGATTTTATTTGGCTTAAGTACGGGGCCGAAAGTTCGTAGTATTTGGTTCAATTCCCGGGTCGAGCTAACTTTGTTTCGGTTTTTCGGACATAGCTCAGGTTTGTGATCACCAACCCGCATTTGGCAAGCGTGGTGATTAAGCCAGTACCCATCATTGTAACGATAACTTGATTTCATGGAGGCCTTTGCTCTGCAGTGGGACATTAATAAGCTGATACTTAATTTTAGGTTAGAGCGTCGTTGGTAGAGGATTCGATCCCGGTCAATTTTTCTAGTCCCGGGATTTCGGGATTATCAACAGTTAATACCGGGATCCCGGGATAGTCCCGGGATTGTATAAGTAATAGAAAGTGGTAGCAAAAAGAAAGAAAAACATAACAAAATCAACCTTTTATTTTAAATCTTCACTTAAATCTTCAAAAACAAAACAAAATTATAATGTCTTCTAATAAAATCAATAAACTAGGCCCTTATAAATTAGTTTAATAAATTATTGCTTAGTTTGTTTATTTCATTTCACAATAAACATTAAAAAAAAACAACTTCTTAAAATTTGACAAAAGATATCAATGTTAATAGGACTCATATTTTAAATCAAATAGACCAGAAACTATAATTTACTTATTTAGGCCACGAAAATAAAATCTAAGAAATAACAACGCATCCAATGTCTCATCCGAAAGCATACTTCTTAATTTGTTGCACAAATATGAAGCAGCGGAAAACGCGAGTTCAGGCTCGATGGAAGTTGGAGGAATCGTCAATAAATTTTTATAAGCCTTCTCCAAGTTATAACCTCGTGTGGAACTAGCCTCATAAAGATTCATTTCTTGTTTAATGATCTTAGAAAGATCAGTTTCTTTATATGCTTCAGGATTTATAGTTTTTATTGACTTATATAAAAAATATATTGGTCCCGAAAATCCCGGGATTCATTGAATTTAATCCCGAAAATTTCGGGACTAAAATATGATCGGGATCCCGAAAACCGGGATCCCGGGATCGAATCCTCTAGTCGTTGGGCTCTAATATCCGGAGATCGTGGGTTCGAATCCCGCGGGGAGCATCACTTTGTGTGATTGTTTCAAGTTTGGTTAGAACATTGCAGGCTTGAATGACCTGAATGTCTGAAAAGAATTATGATTCCGTGCTTCGGAAGGCACGTTATGCCGTTGGTCCCGACTATGTTCCAAGTAGGTCTGGTATCCCTTGTAAGGGTTACGGAGGTCAGATGGAAATCGCTCCATTGTAATAACCAGGCTTGTCAAATCTAGGATCATAGTCGAAGCGGACCCTGAGCTCCATACTGGATGCAATCGGGAATACGCTGAGATGATGATAAATTGTCATAATTTGTTTTTTCAGTTTCAAGTCAAGTCATCCTGCAAAACCCGCTAGAAGTCTGGAAGAGATGGAAGAAGAAGCAAACTACTTGAGGAAAGAACTACAGAAGATGATCAAAGAAGAGAAGCTACTTAGCAGATAGCTTAAAATTTTTAAAATATAATAATAATGTCCTCTTAGCCAAGTTTTCGGCTATGGCGGCCAATCTTTACGATCAGCCAACTACACAGTATAAAGGTTATAATCTTAATCGATTTTTATTTATATTTATTTAGTAAATTGTTATAAATGCATTCGATTTTCTATCTTTCGATGTAAATATTCGTACAGCAAAAATCGGAACTGCAAAACGAACTGTTTATTATTGACTTGATGTAAATATTTTCAATTATAAATTATGTTTTAATAAAAAATGTAAATACTATTTTAAATATATCATATGGTTTCCATTAATATGCCTCGACTTTTTTTCTCGTTCGCATATAGATGTGACTTAAGAACACACTTGTAACATGACAACCAAGCCATGACATAAGCATGACATTCTGGCGCCCACCGTGGGGCCTTCGCCTACAACGAAGAGAAACCTAGGGAGCTAATTACCTACTACACAACTAGCCTTTCGCCCGCGGTTTCACCCGCGTGTAATCTCTTTTTTCAAATATCCCCCCCTTTTCCCCACATTTCCGGGATCAAAAGTACCCAATGTTCACCGAGGATAGTGTAGCTATCCAACAGTGAAAGAATTATTCAAATCGGTTCAGTAGTTTCAAATTTGGTATTCCCGCGGGAATGAGACGTTTTCCGTAGGAATTTTATAGCCTATGTCCTAATCCAGGTTATAAACTATACGTGTGCCAAATTTCATCTAAATTCGTTTAGCCGTTTGGCGTGATTGAGGAACAAACAAACATCTAAACATCCAAACATCCAGACTTTCGCATTTATAATATTAGTAGGATTCGTTTATGATATTCGAAACACTGATTAATTGCATCAAACATACACTCAGTTGCAGAAACGTCCATTAAAGTTAATGTTTCATTAAAGCTATTGCTGTCACTTTTTATTTCATGACAACGAAAAGTGACAGCATTAGATTTAATGAAGCATTAACTTTAATGGAGCTTTCTGCAACAGGGCGATAGAAAGTTATCGATGCTAATGTTTGCATGACAACCAAGCCATGACAAGCATAACCACAATCTGGCGCCCAACGTGGGGCGTTCGCCCACAACGTTGGGAAACCTGGGAAACCGGATTACTATAACAATTCGTTTGATATTCGAAACACTTATATTTACTGTCTCAAACATAGAAAGTGATAGATGCTAATTTTCGAGATTAATTTGGGTCTTCTGGTGTTAGTTTAGCGTGGCTTCCATTTTAGATAATTGGTATAAGCGATAACTAAAATAAAATAATGTTTCACCCGTGCAAAGCTGGGGCGGACAGCTAGATTTTTTTGAATGCTAGATCAATAGGCAGATTGGCACGCATCCCACCTGATGGTAAGCGGCCACTGCAGCCTATTCCATTGAGAGACACTTTACCAGGAAGCGTCGCTCAATGTGCTGCCAGACTGCAGGCTCATCTGATCTTCGAGCCTTTGATTTCAAGTTTACTGGCTTATGGCGGTAGATTTCAAATGTTTGTAGCTAGCTAGTCGGACTCTAAAAAGGCCTACCAATCAGAACTATGGCGGAAATCGAACCCACGACCTCCGATTTTTATACCCCAGTGGCTAGCCATTGTTCTACGGAGGCGGTCATTTTAAAATTCTCGCTTCACACGACAACGTACTTCGTCGTATTCTTTTGCCGATAATTCCATTTGACTGACCTTTTCCCGGAAATTCGATTATCCTAACCGAATCCACTTTAGCCGTCAAGGTTTATAAGAAATCATGATGTTCTAAGAACTATATACGTGATTCGTATTGAAGGTTTAATGTTGAATTACGAATTATAGCCTGTAGACATGAGACAGATATATCAAAACGTATCTTATATCGGCTAACAGTTCGATATCATATCATATCGATATAGGATTTTACGTAACCGATATTTCAAAAACTAAAAACTTTAATATCAAAACCAAAACTCAAAACTGTATATCGAAAAACTGTAACAAAACGACAAAACTCATATCGCCGAAACTATTCATAACCGTACTATCGATATCTTTGGTCAGTTGATATTCGCCTTTTCTCTTTCTGATTCGGTATACTTACATTGGAGTAAAAGAGATGAGGCGGTTATTCAGATATTACGGCGTAATGGGTAGGCGATTTCCGCTCTTATTTGCTAGCAATAAGAGTCAATTTATCTTGTATCGATTATGTTTTAAGTATATTTCGCGGCATTTTTATATTCGCATGGGATACACATAGCAAAAGGGAATCAAGCTCGAGCGTAATAAGGATTAATTTGGTTTAAGTGCTTGAAGAATGTTTGTTAAATGTTTATTTTTAACCGACTTCAAAAAAGGAGGAGTTTTTATTTTTATTTTATGTATGTCCGTCGATTTCTCCGTCAATTGTGGACCGATTTAAATAATTCTTTTTTTATTTGAAAGTGCATAGTTCCGGGGCGGTCCCATTGTCACCATGTCAGGATCTAATGATGGGATCCCGGGAAAATCAAGGGCAAACCCCAACCTTTATAGCCGCACACTACGCGTTTCCTCTGAAGCCATTCAAGTTTTTGCGTCCGATAGACATCATTTTATGTTGATGAGCTGATGATGGAAGGTACAACTCCTTAACGGTTAGGAGTTAGGGGATAATTCTTTCAGTATTGTAGGAATATGTGAACCGTTAGTTGTATTTCATGCACTTTTGCAGCAAAGCTGATGATGGAAGGTACAACTCCTTAACGGTTAGGAGTTAGGGGATAATTCTTTCAGTGTTGTAGGCACATGTGGACCGTTAGTTGTATTTCATGTACTTTTGCAGCTAAGCTGATGATGGAAGGTACAACTCCTTAATGGTTAGGAGTTAGGGGATAATTATTTTAGTGTTGTAGGAATATGTGGACCGTTAGTTGTATTTCATGTACTTTTGCAGCTAAGCTGATGATGGAAGGTACAACTTCTTAACGGTTAGGAGTTAGGGGATAATTGTTTCAGTGTTGTAGGAATATGTGGACCGTTAGTTGTATTTCATGTACTTTTTTTTTTTTTTTTTTTTTTTTTTTTTTTTTTTTTTTTTTTTTTTTTTTTTTTTTTGGGAGGAGAATCGATATGTGATATCGGATATGATATCCGATATTGAAGCTCCATATCGGTTACATATCGGCTAATGTAAAATATCGGAAACGCCCATGTCTAATAGCCTGACCTCGCCATATTGCGGAAAAATATTGGAACTAATTTCTTCAATTAGTGGCAACAATAAAATAAAAAAAACAATAAGATGTCATTCATTATTGCTGTCTGTCAAAGTGTGATGTCAATTGTCAACCATTCTTGGATATTGTGAGTTATTTGTGAGTATAACCATAGCAACCAAGTGTTGCTATATCCATAGCTAATGTGGCGCCTCCAGAGCAGGTTTTTTATTTTCTTGGTCCGGCTTTACAATTAAAAATGTACAAATTGCCTCGATGGTCTAGTGGTTTAAGTACCGGGTCTTGGGTTTGTTTCTCGGGTAGGGCAAAATTTCATCCATTATAAAAAAACGCTTCTGTTTTTGTATCCAAACATTACTTAAACCTGGATAAAAATTAAGTGTTCTTTATCCTTCAAAAGATCTAGTCCAATCCAAATTTCATTAAAATTGTTTTAGTGGTTTAAAGCGTAACAGACAGACTCGCATTCACAACATTAGTATGGATAGATCCTCATAAAATACCTAATCGACAAATTGCCTACAACTTACTTATTCATACAATCTACTGGCATTACGATTTCAATAACAAGACAATGCTGAAGGAACGGCTTTGTGCCATTGTAGATATTTCGGTGAACCGCCGTAGAATATCGAGCGAACAAGCTATTACGAAATGATAAATGTGTTGTGGTGAATGTGGGCGGTATGGGGCAAAGATAAAACTGTCTGATTACTTAATATTGTGACTAGTGGTAATATTAACGAGTTTCTGGCGGCAGATTTTTACTAATATCTACTCTCCCATCTGGTTAAGAGTGAACTAAGCCTTGATTCACTCGTAGCTAGATGGGGCAGAGTGTGACATGGACGAAGACAGATCAGGCAGGACCTACTTACGGTTTAATTGCTTTCTGGAATTTCCAGATTCCGGACTGTGACTGGAATTTCCAAACAAAAAAGGTCAATTACAAACGGTCTATATACAGTATATATACAATAGACCTAGTGACATTGCTGAATTAATTAATGAATATTTTATAAATTTAAACAATCCATTGCAAACTGGTGACATTTCATATAAATCATTGACTCAACCAAATATCAATAGTATTTTTATGACACCAGTAGATATTTCTGAAGTAATAAATATTGTTAGAGCTTTTAAGAACAAAAAAAGTACAGGCCACGATGATATACCAATGATGGCAATCAAATCTAGTATAAATTACATAGTGCAACCTCTTACTTACATAATTAACTTGACCCTAGAAACCGGAATATTTCCCGATGATTTAAAAAAAGCGCTCATTAAACCTCTTTACAAGAAAGGTGCAAAAAATGATATGAATAATTATAGACCCATTGCTCTTTTACCGAATTTTTCAAAAATCTTTGAAAAAATCATATTAAATAGACTAATATCTTTTTTGGATAAGTACGATATATTGAACATAAACCAATTTGGATTTCAAAAGGGTAAAAACACAACGTTAGCAATATTTAAAGTCTTGAAACAAATATGGAGAGATGTTGATAAAAAAAAGACATGTTTCGCGCTCTTCTTAGACCTGTCAAAAGCTTTTGACTGTGTTTTGCACATAATATTATTGAAACAGCTTGAACATGTGGGAATTCGTGGAATTGCTTTAAAATTATTAGAGTCATATCTGAGCAATAGAACACAAGCGACAGTGTTGGATACGTATGACAATAAAGAAAAAACAATAATTCGCTTGCTGTCTAGTTTTGAAAACATTTGTTTAGGAGTACCACAAGGCAGTATACTAGGGCCACTAATGTTTCTAATTTATATTAACGAGCTTCCCTTGTTGATAAGTCATTTATGTGTAATGTTTGCTGATGACGCTACCATATTCATATCGGATGACAAACTTAATGACGATAGTCTTGTGAGTGAGATCTATAACACACTTGATAAAGTAGTGCATTGGCTAACTTCTATAAATTTGAGAGTTAACCTGGAAAAAAACCAAATTACTAGAATTTAGGAATTACAAGAAACGTCCACTAGAATTAAATATCATGATTGACGGCAAACAGATTGAAAAAGTTTCTGAAATTGGTTTTTTAGGTGTTTCGATTGACACACATCTGAACTGGAAATCACACATTGAAAAAATAAATAAACGCATTTCCAGTAGCTGTTACGCTATATCAATATTAAAAAATGTAGCTTCCACTGATGTAGCAAAAAAGACATATTATGGGTATGTCTACCCTCTCCTAACATATGGCGTTATATTCTGGGGCAATTCAGTGAATGTTCATTCTACTTTTATGTTACAAAAAAAGTGCCTTAGAATTATGTATAATATAAATAAGTATGACTCGCTAAGAAATGTATTTAGAGAATTTAAGTTCCTAACTCTGACGTGTATATATATACTAGAAATTTCTGCTTTTGTCAAAGAAAACAGAGAACATTTTTGTACAAAAAGTAAAACTAAAAATAATTTGCGATCTCAATATGCCTATGACATGTGTGTAATTGGATTTTCAAGTCAAATATACAACAAAAGTACATTAATTACTGGAATTAAAATTTTTAACCATTTGCCTTTATCAATTAAATCACTTGAAAATCCACAATTTAAAAAAAAGCTAAAAGAATGGTTGTTACTTAAGTGTTTTTATAATTTAGACGAATATTTTAAGTCATCATTGTAATTTATTAATTGGTTTTTAATATTGTACGTCCGAAATGGGCAAACTGTTGACACTTAATCATTGACATGTAACATCAAATGTACACAGTTTTGACAATAAATTATTACTTACTTACTTACTTACTTACTTCTAACAGGGTTTAAACCCAGGACCCAGGAGTGCTGGTCAATCGCCGCCAAGGCGGGTATAGGGTTGTTCCCTTTTCGGGAGTAAAAGCGAAATAGGGAAGTTTAATGGATAGTGGGACGGTCTAGTCCCGAGTCCCAAACACGGCTGCAGGTCTAGCTGGTCTAGCTACCCTGCGTTTATGGTGCCTAATGGAATATTACTCCCAAAAAAACAATTCGCATTTATAATATTAGTCTGAATAATATTAGATAATGAATTGACAGATTGATTGATTTTTTTAGCGGAGGAAAACGCATACTATCGACGTCTGCACCCGTCTCGAAACTAAAACGTCACACTTCCCACTAAACTCCCCCGTTTCCATTTTGCTTTTTTTTTGTTTCTACCTTTGGAACGAGCTGGTTCCAGACTTGAGATGTGGCTATTAACGAGCCCAAGCCATACCAAGCTATTCTAAACCTTCATTCGATTGTGAAAAATGTTACCATGTAGAAATTTGTCAAAATGTCCGACGTTAATTCCAGCAGAACAAATTCCGAGGTAGAATCGTCACCGCAGAACCGGAAGAATCGGCCCCTATATCGAGTGAATAATCTATCACTCGAACAATATTCTAGTCGGTTTAACACGCACTTATCGATTTACAAATGTATAAGTTAGGTAGATTCACAAGCACTCACATGTCTACAAATTCATTACAAAATGAACATTATTGCCGTCTCATTAGATATTTACATAATAATCGTACGTGACTGTACGTATGCTGGTGGAGAAAAAATATGGGTATTTTTTATGTCAGAGGCAGCAAACGAGCCAGCGCGCTAGACATGAGACAGATATATCAAAACGTATCTTATATCGGCTAACAGTTCGATATCATATCATATCGATATAGGATTTTACGTAACCGATATTTCAAAAACTAAAAACTTTAATATCAAAACCAAAACTCAAAACTGTATATCGAAAAACTGTAACAAAACGACAAAACTCATATCGCCGAAACTATTCATAACCGTACTATCGATATCTTTGGTCAGTTGATATTCGCCTTTTCTCTTTCTGATTCGGTATACTTACATTGGAGTAAAAGAGATGAGGCGGTTATTCAGATATTACGGCGTAATGGGTAGGCGATTTCCGCTCTTATTTGCTAGCAATAAGAGTCAATTTATCTTGTATCGATTATGTTTTAAGTATATTTCGCGGCATTTTTATATTCGCATGGGATACACATAGCAAAAGGGAATCAAGCTCGAGCGTAATAAGGATTAATTTGGTTTAAGTGCTTGAAGAATGTTTGTTAAATGTTTATTTTTAACCGACTTCAAAAAAGGAGGAGTTTTTATTTTTATTTTATGTATGTCCGTCGATTTCTCCGTCAATTGTGGACCGATTTAAATAATTCTTTTTTTATTTGAAAGTGCATAGTTCCGGGGCGGTCCCATTGTCACCATGTCAGGATCTAATGATGGGATCCCGGGAAAATCAAGGGCAAACCCCAACCTTTATAGCCGCACACTACGCGTTTCCTCTGAAGCCATTCAAGTTTTTGCGTCCGATAGACATCATTTTATGTTGATGAGCTGATGATGGAAGGTACAACTCCTTAACGGTTAGGAGTTAGGGGATAATTCTTTCAGTATTGTAGGAATATGTGAACCGTTAGTTGTATTTCATGCACTTTTGCAGCAAAGCTGATGATGGAAGGTACAACTCCTTAACGGTTAGGAGTTAGGGGATAATTCTTTCAGTGTTGTAGGCACATGTGGACCGTTAGTTGTATTTCATGTACTTTTGCAGCTAAGCTGATGATGGAAGGTACAACTCCTTAATGGTTAGGAGTTAGGGGATAATTATTTTAGTGTTGTAGGAATATGTGGACCGTTAGTTGTATTTCATGTACTTTTGCAGCTAAGCTGATGATGGAAGGTACAACTTCTTAACGGTTAGGAGTTAGGGGATAATTGTTTCAGTGTTGTAGGAATATGTGGACCGTTAGTTGTATTTCATGTACTTTTGAAGTTTTTTTTTTTTTTTTTTTTTTTTTTTTTTTTTTTTTTTTTTTTTTTTTTTTTTTTTGGGAGGAGAATCGATATGTGATATCGGATATGATATCCGATATTGAAGCTCCATATCGGTTACATATCGGCTAATGTAAAATATCGGAAACGCCCATGTCTACAGCGCGCGGGTCGCCTGATGGTAAGCAATCACCGCCGTCCATGGACATCTGCAACATCAGAGGGATCGCTGCCGGTGCCGTTGCCGGCCTTTTAAGGGATGGTATGGGCCTCCGGCACTCTCACAAACCAGACGAAACACAATAGTAGTCACTATTATTTCACGCTGGTGTTATGCGAGAGGGTGGTACTTCCCGGACGAGCCGGCCCATTCGTACTGTAAAACAGCATGGCTCTACCACTACTAAAGTATGGCATGGATATGGCATATCGATACGCCTAAAATGTGTAGTCCTAACGCTTGATTTTCCAGTCTTTATTTCTTTTAATTCTCTCCAGCAAACACGATGGCAAGTCTACTTAGTACTTGCTCAGTTTTTTTTTATTAAATCTTATGCTTAGACATTGAATACCTACATTGAAACACCGACGACGTGGTTCATATAATTTATCGCAGCTTTAAAGCCCTGCCACTGGCGTATTGAAAGCGTTTCCAAGCTTCCAAGCTTTGGAAACGCTTGCAATCCGCCAGTGTGGCATGGCTCTAACAGCAAGATAATTTCGGGCGTTTTTTCGTGGTCCTACTAATTTGTCCTACTAGTAGGACCACGAAGGAGACCTATTTCTGTCTGTCCTACTATGTGTAGAATAAAAATTCTACCTCCTGTATAATATGAAACATAGCGAAACATAGGTACAATCTCTTTTGTATTTATATCTGAATGTCGGGGAAACAAATGAATGTTTCGTTCTAATAATAGTGATAATATGCTACATTCTTTTGTTTTGACAAAAGATACTGCATTTATGGTTATCTAACAGATACCTACATTATCACAAACTTCTCCGACAGCGTTGATGCCGGCCCTAAATTAAATACTTAAATACACAAACGTGTGAAAAATGACCAAAAAAAACCATTATTTATCATACGAGTATAGTACATACACACTGTTAAGAAACGGAACGTCTGTCACGTCGCCACAGTGTTTTAAGATGACCTTTTTTCGGACATCGCGTTTTTATTGTAACAATGGATAGACATAATCATTTAAATGTAAGATTTCGTATTCCTAAAAATCCAGCATGTTTAGATATTGAGAAAAAAATCATCTAGCTAGCCGTTCCTAAAACAAGACTTCATAAGATTGGTAATTCGTTTGTTGGATTAAGTGTTGCGTTATTTAACAAATTACCTCAAGATGTTGTTGACTTACCAAAACACAAGTTTAAGTCACACATCAAATGCCAACTCATCAAGAAGAGTTATTATAAAGTGGAAGACTATCTAAATGATAAAAGTCTGTAGATGTGAGTACTATTGTTGCCGCTCCTCTGCCTGCGCCTTTATATTGTTATTTGTATTGACATGATTCTTTGTATTGATATTATTATTTACTGTGACATAAATTAATTTGTGATGTTAAATTTTTTAATTTGTAATCTAATCATAGAAATAGTAATAGTTTATAATTTGTAATATTTTTAAAAAAAAAGGCAAAACTGTTGAGTTTCTTGCGGCACTTCTTTCCTCAACAGGCCATTGACGTCGAAGTGCTGGTAGGGATAAAAATATTGACGTGCGAAAGTATTTTTTAAAAATCTATTTGCAGAATAAATGATTTCATTTCATTTCAAATGATTTCATTTCATTTCATCTTAAAACGCGTCGTACGGACGCTTCTTTTTAAAAACCTTGAAGCCAACATCCTATGGTAGAATTACGCTAAATTTAAAATTCTAATTTAAAACACGAAAGAGGAAATAAAATCTAATTAACGGAATAAATCTCGGATTCTTCCCTCTTTTAAAAGCTTTTCTTTCATGAATAACTAATCTTTTTCGGGTTTATTCGACATGCCTTGCTCACGGCATTTTTTTATACTGAGTAGTGCTCAATGGTAAGCGGTTACCCTCTCCTCGTGAATCAGCTGTTACAGTGGTTCGTTAGCGGTAACGAAAGTCAAGCTTCTCCTTTTTTAATCACTTTATGATAGTTCCCGATGTTTATCGATGCCCGTTACTTTCCTAAAACTACTGTTAATTTAACATTTTAATCGGTTTTCCAATAGTTATTACTTATTAAACATAAAACATAAAAAAAATTATAGAAAAACATCGCATGCTTAACATACTGTATAAAATAAAGATATAAAATAAAAAAGTTTAAAAAAAGGTTAATAGCTTCCGATAGCTCTATTGCTGAACAGATTTGTATGAAATTTGTTATGTAGATATATTAGGACCTGGATTACCATGCAGGCTATTTTTTATCCCGAAATAATACGATTGAAGTAGCAGGCAAGAGGTAGTGTTTGATAAGTCGTCTTTTTTCCGAAAATTTCACTTTTCCAGAACGTTTAGTTCAAAAATGGTTGCGAATCCGAAAAATTGTATAAGACAAAAGTTGTAGGAAATTTTATGAGCTTTCATTACGTAGAAGACACTTTTTCTCTACGACGCACCGTTTTTAAGATATTAGAGTAAAACTCAAAAGTGGGAACTTTAACCCCCTCCCCCCACTCCGGCTCCCCTCCTAGAGGCGGGGACTTTTAGTATGTTTACTCTCTAAGCATACTGAACCAATTTCTGAAGAAATTGCTTAGGTTCCAGCTCACGCACTCTACACCTGCTTTTGGAGTATTTTTTGAGCGGACTACTTCATAAGTAACAGATTAATTTATTAAACCAATTGTAAATTAAAAAAAAACAGTCGCAATGGGATTAAAAATTTTAAAATTAAAAACCTTTGGTGACAAAATTTTAATGTTTCTGCGAAGAAGATTTAGAAATGGATGTGCTACATTCATTTTAAATTTTAATTAATCTACTCGATAATTCATTGATCATTTTTGTAAACTTGTCAAAACAAGTTCAATAATGCACATTTTAATACCACGTTCGCAGATATTCACTAAAAGAATCAAGAATCAATCAAGAATCAAATTCATTTATTCAATTTTCGCTCTTATTATAGCACATATGAACTATTGCTATCGCTAAAGCTCGCCTGAACTTACAGCTTTACGTGTCCTGAAAGCTCAGTCTCGAACCAAGCCGCTTGAAGAGCGGTCGCGTTTCGTCCCTAAACGAAATTCACTGAAGTTTTGTGACGCGGTGTCGTGTTGTGTTTGTGTGTGTTCCATTGTGTTAATTGAATGTGCTGTGTTTTGTGTTTGTGGAATGGATGTGTTTTACGCTGTCTGATTCGGAACTGCTGTTTGATTTGAGGTATGTTTTATTTGTTTTTTTTTACGTGGATCGATATTGTTTGTTGTGTTTTATATTCATAGTGATTGAAGGTGTATATTTTTATAGCGTGTACGTTATTTATTTATAAGTGTCTTTTTTATAAATTGAGGAAGAGATTTAGTTGTAATATGCAGGTAGGACGAAAAAAAATCTTTTTAATTTTAGTTTCATAGTTACCTAAGTTCTATACCTTAGGTAAGGCCTTTACCCAGCAGTGGGATAATATCCCACAATCAATATTGAAATCAAGTAAGCAAGCAAGGAACAGGCCTAAACACCACGCTCGCCTGCGGATTGGTTAAAAAAAACCCGAGCTATGGTCTTAAAAACAGAAAAAAATTTTGCTCGGCCCAGGAGTTGAACCCAGGACTTCGAAATCATGACCCGGTACTTAAATAACTAAACAAATGAGGCATTATTAGGTATTTAATTAACTAGCTTTCTGCTCGCGGTTTCACCCGCGCGTAATTTCTTTTTTCAAACATCCAGCGGGAATGAGACGTTTCCTGTAGGAATTTTATAGCGTATGTCCTAGTCCGGTTTATAAACTATACGTGTGCCAAATTTCATCTAAATCCTTTCAGCCGTTTAGGCGTGATTGAGTGACAAACATCCAAACATCCAGACTTTCGCATTTATAATAATGTACCTATTAGTAGGATTGCAGAATTTTAAACTGATTTTCTTACATTGCGTTAGGTACCTAGTTCCAGCATTTATATTTTGGGTAGGTATTAGTATCAACATAAACCAGTAATATTATTAAGATATTATTAACAACGTACCTTTAATACTGAAAATATAGTATTGTTCATTCCACGACCTTTTGTTTTGGGATTCGAACATACGACCTTCTGGCATAGGGCAAGGTCATTTAACTACGTATCAGTCAAGTCTTTGGCTCTTATCATGACATGATAATAACTCGATTCTCGGTTGGTAGTAGGACTTCTTTAGAATCCGACTGGCTAGCTGCCCCACTGGTGAAATCTGCCGCCATAACAGCTCTGGCTGTGTTCCGGCAATATTAATGTGGGAGCCAGTACACTTGAAATCTAAGGCTCTAAGATCAGATGAGCCTACAGTCTGGCAGCACATTGAGCGACGCCTTTTGTCTTAGTGCCTATCAGTAGAATAGGCCACAGTGGCTGCTTACCATCAGATAGGCGGTGTGCTTGTTTGACATTTTAAGTAGTACAAAAGAGCACTGCAGCTAGTTAAATTACTGGATATAAGAGACCCAATAACTGTCGTCTCGGTGCAGCGGGCGCAGGGCGGTGCCAGACAGTAACTGCTTAGTCACTGTTTAGCACTGAACTGTCTAAGGGCAGACGTGGCGCTTACCATCAGGTGTACGATCTGCTCGTCTTATTACACATTGGAATAAAAAAATATTCTACGGTACGCTTGCACCATAAAATAGGATTTGGCAGGTCCAGTACAGGACATTAGAGCGACTGCCATCTGACCTCCGTGACCCTTGGCAGGGGAACTTGAATAATTGGATTATGGCTGCACAGCCGTCCGACTGTGCTGGTTTCCTCACTATATTGTCCGACACCCCTGAGCTAGTTGAGCTATTTAACCCTTTCAACGCCAATGTCTGATATATTACTTTTGTTAAATAACTAATTGTGTGTTAACCATCAGTTTAATAACGTTCATGCTGTGTTTACTGTTTTGGATTACTATCCAGCCTAGTTTATTTTTTTTATTTATTTTTTTATTTAAAATTTGTTTATTTCTAGAAACAATTATTTATTATCAAACAACATTGTACTCTTTCATGATTGTAATCTGTTCGTGAACCTTTAATAAATAAATGAATAAATATCAGACAAACCATTTTCGTGCCCACCACGCCAATGACTGATATATCAGACAAAAAAAATAGGATCAAGAAACGTATTTTTACTTGCCTGAATGAGTTGAGTACCTATAACTTAATAATTTTTTGTATTTTTTTTTAATGGTCGTGGCGTTTGGGGCACCATTTTCGGAAAAATGCGTGGCGGGTAAAGGGTTAAGTGGTAGACACCTCTATATTATTCTCTTTGTGGTAAATACCCGGTGCGCGTCGGGGTTCGAATCATCGGCCTTTTGCATATGAAACGACGGTTTAAATCACTAGGACATCTAAGCTATGTAGCATAGCATATCGTATAACATATTAAATAAAAATATTTAAATAAATAAAAATATGCGCTCATAACTTCAGAACGACTGCAACCAATTTGGATTTTTATTTCATCACGTATTTTTTTTGTTATTAAGTAATTTCCTTTTGTGCACCAGGCGAGTCAAGCCGGAGTTGACAAGCTTAGGTAATGAAAATACGAATATTAAAGTATTCGACCTAATTTTTAAAATTTTGTTTACAAACACGGTTCAAAGAGTTTGTTCAAAATAGCGCCATACATCTTACCTACTTTGAAAGTTGCTTTGAAACAGACTGCGGAAAATAATAATAATAATGTCTTTCTTACCAAGTTTTCAACTATGGAGGTCAATTTTACGATCAGCCTGACATAATATTATAGTACACAAGTGAGTGCGCAAGCACAGGTGCACTCCCTATTCCTAGTCTGTCACGACCGAAGAGAGATCAGGCGCAGAAACAACGAAGCAAGAGGGTGGCTAACACCGCCAAGTTCCAGACTCCAGACTTTGACAGGTTGGAAAATAACATAACTTGGACAATCAGCGCCAAAATGAACTGAGCGTTAAAACCTACCAAAAATATCTAATATTTGACAAAGATCACTCTTAAGTAGCACAATACTTTTAGGTGTAAATATTGTTTGTTATCATTTGCTCTCAAACAAAAAATGAAAATGCACCTTTACGTCGATTTTTGTCAAATGTTCAGATATTTTTAGAGCGTTCAAAAGAAAGCTTAGATCATTAGATCATTTTGACGCTGATTGTACCACAGATGATGTAAAAATAGTACATACGTACATCGAATGAAAATTGAAATAAGTAACTGGAGACGTAATTATTTTTTTACTTCTTAGATTGTTTTTTTTATTTAATGAATATATTTTTTTGTTATTCCTGTCGCAGTTACTACTTTTATACGTCTTCATCTAATATTCGTTCCTTTTTTTCGCCCTATCATACTATTTTGGATGTTACGTTTTATCAGTGGATAAATATACGTCATCAAAAACATATGTAATCATTTCCGACGGGCGTTTGGGACATAAAGATAAATACAGTTTGCGATAATAATGGTTACGAGAGAGGAATCCCAGTTTAAATTAAATGAAAATATAACCTTAACAATATGCTAATGTAACTTCGGAGTTACGATCATTTGAATACATAATTTAAGTAGGTTTATGCGATATGTCTGTGGTCACACAAAATATTGTTTTAAAAGCTTTGCTTTTTTATTTTTAGTTATCACCATTTTATGTTTTATTTCACCCGCGCGTAATTTCTTTTTCAACTATCCCTCCCCTTCCCCCCACATTGCCTGGATAAAAAGTACCCTATGTCACCCGGGGATAGTGTAGCTTTCCAACAGTGAAAGAATTTTTCAAATCGGTTCAGTATTGGGTTCAGTAGTTTCGGAGCCTATTCAATATAAAGAAACAATCAAATCTTTCCTCTTTATAATAACTTTCCTCCTTATAATATTAGTATACTATAGAGTATAGATAAAGATATGCTATAAGTATGCCCTGCACTGAAACATTAATATGGGAGCCAGTGCACAAAAATCAAAGGCTCGAAGATCAGATGAGCCTACAGTCTGGCAGCACATTGAGCGACGCTTCCTGGTGAAGTGTCAATAGAATAGGCCGCAGTGGCCGCTTACCTGATGAAAGCAGACAGACACGCCCACCATCAGCTGTGTTATTTTTATGAATCAGCTGTGTTATAAAAATAATGACAACTCTCCGAGATATAAGATGATCTTTTTTTTATGTCAGAGGCGGCAAACGAGCCACAGCGGGTCGCCTGATGGTAAGCAATCACCGCCGTTCATGGACATCTGCAACACCAGAGGGATCGCTGATGCGTTGCCGGCCTTTGAGTGGAGTGAATTAGTTCCGAGTCTACACACGGCCGCAGGTCTATCTAGCCTGCGGTTAAGGTTTTTTTTATTGCAATGTGTAACAAGACGAGCAGATCGTACACCTGATGGTAAGCGCCACGTCTGCCCTTAGACAGTTCAGTGCCAAACAGTTACTAAGCAGTTACTGTCCGGCACCGCCCTGCGCCCGCTACACCGAGACGACAGTTATTAGGTCTCATATACCCAGTAATTTTACCCAGTAATTTCACTTCATATTAAAGTTATACATACTGCAGTGCCGTTTATTATTTCACAATGTTTTACAATTCTGCCGGGTCGCGACCCGAGCAAACAGCTGAAATTACCCTACATAGCATGACAACAGCCACTCCCCTGGGACTTTCGCCGTAATACTCTTGATAACTATATAGCTATACAATGACTATAGGTACACTGTAAAGCGATTACATGAACCGGTGTAGTAAGTAGTAATAAAAATAGGAATCCTACTTAATCCTACCAATATTAGAAATGAAAAAATCTGGATGTTTGGATGTTTGTTACTCAATCATGCCTAAATGGCTGAACGGATGTAGATGAATTTTGGCACACGTATAGTTTATAACCCTAAGGCTATAAATTCCTACGGGAAACGTCTCATTCGGGATATTTGAAAAAAGAAATTACGAATATATGTCATGTAACTTAGTAGCAAAATGTAACAAGTTATTTGAAACACGAAAGATAACCCGTAAACTTAGCTAACTCCGCCTTGGTTTTATTCCGTTTAAATGCAAATACTTTCAAACAAAAATAAGTTGAGTAAGGACTGGACTTATGCATTGGTGGTTCTGTACACAATAAAAATATTGCTTGAATGTAGGTACAGGCCCCTGCAAACATCTTGAATATCGGGTGGGGATTGCGTAGAACACGAATTTTGACACGCCTGCGCGGTATTGGTCAGTACTTCAGAAGTATACCTCTGACCAATAGTGCGCGCGAATTTCCCCAACGCCCGCGCGCGCGTCATTCGTCATTGGTCACGCGCAACTTTCCCCCTCTCTATCGACCGATGTTCAACAAGTTTGCTGATACCTGTATCAGTCTGTTTAATGTCCCACTGCAGGGCAAAGGCCTCCATTGATATTAATGCATTGACACAGTAATGAGTACTGGCTTAATACTTTTTTTTATACCCAAGGGTAGCGCTTAAGTCTATCCGTCGCTTATGGACGTAGCCTGACCAAGAAAATAAGAAAATCTGCTCTGGAGGCGCCACATTAGCTATGGTTATAGCAACACTTGGTCGCTATGGTTATACTCACAAATAACTCACAATATCCAATAGTAACAACTTAACAAGGCACGGTGGCAATTGACATCACACTTTGACAGACAGCAATAATGAATGACCTCAGAACGATCTATTCCTTGCTAATACCAAAAACTATAATACCAATTCAAGTGAATGACATCTTATTGTTTTTTTTGTTGTTTCTTGAAGAAATTAGTTCCAATATTTTTCCGCAATATGGCGAGGTTTTTTAATTTTAATATTTTTATATTGGTCGGGCTATAACACCAGAGGCATCGCCGAGCCAACACGAGCAAACCACAAAGCAGACCAACGCGTTTAAAATATATCTCTGGACATTATCCACACAGCGTCATCTAGCCCCAAACTAAGCATGAGCTTGTGCTATGGGTGCCAGACAACAGATAAACATTACTTATATACTTTTTTTTTGTAAATACTCGTACATACATAGAAACATACAGACCGATACAAACAGACATGTTCTTGCACACAAATGTTTGTACCGTGCGGGGTTCAAACCTGCAACCTCTGGTGTAATAGCCGACTTCTCGACCATTACACCAAATGGCTCGTCAAAAATTCAAAACCTAGGCGCGTTTAGTACCTAGCTTTGCTGATTGCGCTCCGTAAAACGTTTTCTCTTGAGGATCCAAATCCCTAAACGACCCCTAAAACGAACTTTCTGGGTAAAGAATTTAATATCCATAACAACGAGAATTCTTTAATTACACTTTCCATAAATAATTTATTCTGACGGAATTACTTCGATAATAATTATTAGGTTGCTAATAAACAAAGGCACGCGATCCTAATAGTAAAATATTATACATTTTAAGATTCTACGAATTGCGGTTTTTAAGTAGATTTTTTTTTAATGAATCGTAGGCACAGAATATATACTAAAGTCGTAGGTATTCCACTTATTTCTGCACACTTCTTTTCGTTTTGTAACGAACTGGTAAGGCAATGACGTTCAATTAAAAAACTAGACTCCCAATCACGCTCAAATATTGTCGGAAGCAAAAGTCTGCCCACCCGACTAGGATTTTTTCAGAGTCTGACTAACTAGTGTTAGGCGAATAATTGGTTCACTCGATTAACACATCACTATGGTCACCGCGTACGGTGCCCCGCACTGGTCGGAGAGATGACAGATAGATTTTACCGCGCTTGCAATGTTTAATGCCGAATATTGTAAAAGCTTATTAAATTGTAATTATCAAGAGAAAGGTCTTTTATATTTAATACTAGCTACCACGGGGATGAGGGTGGCGCAGGTCCGATCGGTTCGGAGATCTTTGTCCAGCAGTGGACGTCTTTCGGCTGAAATGATGATGATGATGATGAATTTATAATATAGTGAATAGATATATCTCCTGTTTTTGATATTGGTGAAAAAGCACAATATCATCATCTTTTTAATGCAGTTTTCAATGACCCGAAAATAAACGAAAGTACCTATATACTAGTTCATTATATAGATACAGCCTGATAGGTTATCGCTTGGCTTATTATCTAAATGCACTTCGGAATAGTCTATATCTGATAAGCCAGAGCCACTGCGTCGCATGTCAAATGTACTCGTGTTAATCCTTTTAATCTGTTGTGGGAAATGTCTATATTTCTCCCTGGAAAAATACACTACCTTTGGGCATTGTTCATACATGGTCTAGCCCTTTTAGCATTTACTTGCGCTATTGGTGCCAGGGCAACGGATAAACATGATTTATTATACCTTTTAAAACATACAATAATTATACATAGAGACACCCCAGATTGATACCGCCATGGGCTGGTCAAAAGCCACAAACAAGGCTGGCACCGGCTCGTCTCAAACGGGTGTGAAGGGGAAACCGAGGGAGCCGGTCATAGATAAAAATGAGTAGAAGAGTTTTGTAGTCGTAGAGCCATGCTGTTTTTTACAGTACGAATTGGCCGGCTCGTCCGGGGAAGTACCACCCTCTCACATAACACCAGCGCGAAATAATAGTGACTACCTAGGTACTATTGTGTTTCGTCCTCCCCATGAAAGGCCGGCAACGCATCAGCGATCCCTCTGGTGTCGCAGATGTCCATGGGCGGCAGTGATTGCTTACCATCAGGCGACCCGCTGGCTCGTTTGCCGCCTCTGACATAAAAAAAAGAGTTCGAGTTTTGAGTACAAATCAGAAACTTCATACTGTAACCACTAATAATCTTGCGTAGTTTGTTAAATCACAGGGATTATTCACTGTAGCTGTAACTTGGAAACATTATTTATTATAATGTAAGCAGGATTTCGCACGTTTGTGCATACATTAACAGCTCAATCTGACCTTTACGAAGTTCCTTCATGAAATAAAGATAGATTGATGTTCCTTAACCAGAATAATAAATCTACGAAGCCAATGAAATTACCATAATTTCGCAGCCAAGTTATAAAATGGAGGAAATTGAGGCAAATTTGTATGGGACAATATTTTTGACATAATAAAGGGGAGGGAGAGAAAATAATAAACATCTAATCTTTATTACTTTTCCTTTTTGTCCCCATTTATACTTTACTTTATTTAGCGTTGGAAATAAAAAAAAAACAAATAGGTAAGCATGGGTCTTAAAATTTAACGTTTTGACAAACGGCGGCCATGATAAATACGCATACTATCCTATGTGTACTTAAAAAGTCATTGGTACACCCGGGTGAACTATGCAGGTGGACCATGGGCAATGACTGATGTAACGCTCACGCATTTTAACATTGACATGCACTTTTCCATTTAGTTGTCTTATAATAGATATAAGTTCAATTTCATGTTTCCAATCTCTGCTGCTTGAGGTCTTTTATAGTGCCACACACTCACATAACACCAGCGTGAAATAATAGTGACTATTGTGTTTCGTCTGGTTTGTGGGAGTGCACGAGGCCCACAGCCCCTCTTTAAAGGCCGGCAACGCATCAGCGATCCCTCTGGTGTTGCAGATGTCCATGGGCGGCGGTGATTGCTTACCATCAGGCGAACCGCTGGCTCGTTTGCCGCCTCTGACATAAAAAATGGAATAAAAAATCCTCTCTAAAATTGCTTCATTACTCCGGGACAATGTTGTGACGTGATTTAACCCTCCACTTGACAAGCGGGTGATCGGCCAGAGTTTCTCGAATGAAACAATTTTCTGCGGCTGTGACCCTACTGCGAGCAAACCATTCGGAAATGCTGCTATTTTTATATAAAAACAAACACCTAATTTAAAATACTAGCGGCCGCCCGCGACTTCGTATGCGTGGAGGTAGTTTTTCCCAAAAGGGGGTTGATTTTCATAGATACCATTATTAGTACACACCCGCACATTCTTTTATGTTGCTCTTGCATGAATATTATAGCTATCTTTCGATCCCAAGAGCTTAACTCGTAGGGCTACACCTATGTATTATACTACTCTTTGCTACACCTCCTCATTCTCTCTTAGTACTATCTTAGTTATTTTGGCGGAAGCTAATTAATATAATTTTAATACAAAACGCCCTTTCATGACCGTTCTTGTTTAGTTTTATTTGCGTAAAAAATAAAAAAAATTCTTTCTTACTGTTCTTTGTTGGGAAGCCGACTACGGCTGCGCCTCGGGTCCGGCCGTTATGCCCCCATTCCGGTTTGCCCCCGGCCGGTATGCCCCCACGGTTTAACGGCAAACTGGAACAAATTTACTTAAAATTGTGGGGGCATACCGGCCGGGGGCGCGCCTCTCGGTACGTGTCCACCACTTTCCGCCTCCAAGGGTTGTCAGTCCTCCTCGCAATGTGCCCTGCCCTTGAAAACTACCAAATAAAAACCACTGGCAAAGTTTTCTGATGGAAATATTGAAAGGTATTGGTATGGTAATAGCTTTTTCGCCATATATAGTAGTATTTATGGGCCATAAATGAAATAGTACCACTAGAATTGCAGTAAGGGACATGCATTGCCTCACGATTAGCCTAACATATTTCCACGCAAGAATCCACGAGTCATAGTGTTGAGACAAAACTATCGATAATTTTAGTTTTTATAAAAGATAATCATCAGTTGGCAGACAGACACGCAGCCCGCCTGGTGGGTGGTAAGCGGTCACTGCGGCCTGTTCCATTGAGGGACACTTCACCAGGAAGCGTCGCTCAATGTGCTGCCAGACTGTAGGCTCATCTGATCTTCGAGCCTTTGATTTCAAATGTACTGGCTCCCACATTAACATTGCCGGAACACAGCCAGAGCTGTTATGGCGGCAGATTCCACTCCTTTGGGAGTGGTAGCTAGCCAGTCGGATTTAAAAAAAGGCCCTTCCACCATCCAGATCCAAGGCGGGAATCGAACCCACGACCTCCGTGTTTTTATACTCGAGCGCATTAGCCACTGTTCTACGGAGGCGGTCGAAATATTTAATATGAAATTGAAATTACGGCCATTTCCAACTTTTGTGTCATTTTGAGCTGTTTATCGATATTCGATAATCGAGTATTAACACTTGGCCAAGTTCTTACTCGAATGCGAGTGTGACAAAGGCATTCCTTTGAAACTTATTGTAATACCGTTTTGTCGAACAATTGCAAGTTTTCAATTTGAAAGCAACTTCTAAAGTACTAAATGTGTTGGCGTTTTAAGAAAGTTTTTGAATGTAACAGTATTTGTGAGCGCATTTTCAAATTGTTTCGTAAAACTTTCTGTGTACGTTTTGTTCAGATTCTAGACAGAGTAAGCTTATACCGTGATCTAGGATTCGGCTATTTTTTTTATTCTAGGTCAGTTGGCAGACAAACACGCAGCCCACCTGATGGTAAGCGGTCACTGCGGCGGTCATTAAGGGACGTTTTACCTGGAAGCGTCGCTCAATGTATTGCCAGACTGTAGACTCATCTGATCTTCGAGCCTCTGACTTCAAATGTACTGGCTCCCACATTAATATTGCCGGAACACAGCCAGAGCTGTAATGGCGGCAGATTTCACCTGTGAGGGTGGTTGCTAGCCAGTCGAACTCTGAAAAAGCCCTACCACCAACCAGACCTAAGGTGGAAATCGAACCGACGACCTTCGCGTTTTATATAGTGAGGTTTTGTCCGAAAATATCGACTCGATGTCCGATCCGTAAGTTGCTTCGGTATTTGGGTCTAGAGTGAAGGTCGGACGGTGTAGGGAGGGTGAATCATACTATAAGTAGGGTACCTACATATCGTGTTGAGAGATGTATACTAAAATAGGTGAGGTAAACGAGCCATCGCATGTATTGAAATTAATATTGTACAACATCCTATACATTGATTTGACCTCATTATCATTTGACATAATTAATACTGCGCAGTCTACCCTCAAACTTAACGTAGCTTGCATTAAGGGTGCCAAATTCAGTCCTTTTTTGGGATTCAGTTCACAAGTTTATATTATTTTTTTATGTCAGAAGCGGCAAACGAGCTAGAGGGTCGCCTGGTACAAGTATTTTTTTTATGTCAGAGGCGGCAAACAAGCCAGCGTGTCGCCTGATGGTAAGAAATCACTGCCGCCCATGGACATCTGCAACACCTTAGGGATCGCTGACGCGTTGCCGGCCTATGGGGCTATGACCCCTCCGGCACTCTCACAAACCAGAAGAAATACAATAGTAGTCACTATTATTTCACGCAATAGTAGTCACTATTATAAATAAATAAAATAAAAAATAAAAAATAAAATAATGTTTATTTCCTTCAAATCTTATATCTAATTACATGGGTGACTGGAGTCTCCATTTAAGCTGAAAGCCTGTGTTTGGAGACTCCGCTCTTCTATAACTAAAATTGTAGAAAAGTGCACAGATATAATAATTTATTTAGTAGTAGAACACATTAAAATTCCTTTATTTGTCTGAATTTAGTGAATTATTATTTATTATTTATATTTTCACTATTATGGTCTTGTTCGAGATATTAGGATAAATATCCTCGTCACACTTGACTGCCTTCGTGAACCAATCAAAGCCGTCCATATGTCTGGCGAATCACTCGGTTGGAAAACATGTTTCCGACCCATTGCGAACGGCACAGCCGTGTCTTCAAAAACGATGATGGAAGTAGACACCAAATAAACACATGGTTATATATAGACCATCGAATCGATGGGACATCGAAGCAAAGTAAATTAGTATGAGGAAGTGAAATAAATATTTTTTCAGAATTTTAAATTACAAGGTTTCTCCTAATGAAATAATTAGTTTCATAATAGTTAACGGGCAATTGCGACGCCTGATGTTAAATGATTGCTATTGCTGCAACTAGGTTTAAGATAAATCCACCTTTGGAAGATATTTGAAATGCGGGAAGTGGAAAAGTCTTCGGCATAGTGGCAGCGCAAATAGCAAAGCTCTAAGGCCTCGGCCGAATTTTGCGGTACGATGCTGTCAAGCGGTGCGTGCGCTGCCGCTCCCGCTCCCGCCCCGCTGTGTTCGTGAACGGGTCTATGGGATTCCATACAAAACATCTCCCCGCTACCGCTACCGCCCCGCTGCCCGCGAAATTCGAGGCCGAGGCCTTAGTGTGTCAATTGAATACCGTAGCCATTAGGCTTGCCAGTCCGCCAACTGAAATTAAATAAATAAACTCCCTGACTTCTTGAAAGGCATTAATAAATGCGGGTCAGTTACTGAGCAGATTCTTTCGAAACACTCAGACGGACAAATGGAGTCTAATTAGTGATTCGCGGAATGTGCCAAAGTCGCCGGATTTGGCGATGGCGAGTGGCAGATAATTGAAAAAGTTAGAGCGATGCAGGATTGAGTCGGTGGGGATTCAAGTTATAAGAAACTCGCCGTTTTGGTCTTCTTTATTAAGAGGAAATACTAAGGGCAAGAGAATTTAAAAATAGGTATTTGTAAAATCTATTGCTGTCGCGCATCCCCCCGCAGAGCGCGATAGAGACAACTGCAGCTTGGACCGAAAATACCTATTAAAAATACTTAAAATCAACGTTTCGTAGTCCCCTGATTTCTTCTCCAAAACTTGACCGATTTAACTACTTTTTTCATCAAAATTTAAAGAAAGGCTTTGGCCGTGTTCGCATGTTTTCCTTTTTTTATTTATTCTAGTTAAATTTGTTTTCTGGATGTTTGAACACAGCAGAAAATCTGGTCATTTTTTTAGGTTTTTGAAGGTTTATAACTCTTTTAATTATTAATTTATGAAAAAAAGGAAAACATGGGACAAGCAAATAGTGGTGATATATTTTTGAAAAAAAATATTTCTCTACTGGCATTATCCAGGGAGGAAACAGGGGAATACGTTTGTATGGAAAAACCGCCCTAGTGTTTCCTCTTAATCAAGAAAATAAAATAAATGAATATCTCTGGAAATTGTTCACACAGCGCCATCTAGCCCGATACTAAGCATTAGCTTGTGCTATGGGTGCCAGACAACGAATAAACATTACTTACTCGTTTATACTTTTTTTTTGTAAATACATACTGTATATTATTATACACAGAAACACCCTGACCGATACAAACAGACACGTTTATGCACGCAAATGTTTGTACCGTGCGGGAACCGAACCCGCGACCTCTGGTGTAGTAGCTGACTTCTCGACCATTACACCAAAAAATTTATTTATACTATATCAGTCGGCTGACAGGCACGCAGCCCACCTGGTAGTAGAACTTTTTCGGAGTCCGACTGGCTAGCTACCAATCGCACAGGTGAAATCTGCCGCCATAACAGCTCTGGCTGTGTTCCGGGAACATTAATGCGGGAGCCAGCACCTACACTTGAAATCAAAGACTCGAAGATCAGATGAGTCTACAGTCTGGCAGCACATTGAGCTACGTGAAGTGTTCCTCAATGGAGTAGGCCGCAGTAGCCGCTTACCATCAGGTAGGCTGCGTACCGGTTTGCCAACTAATCTAGTCGCACCTTTGGTAGAACAAGGGCAGAACTGCACCTTTTGCGATTTTACAGGAGAGCCATTTTAAGATATTTTTTGTATTGAATGTGGCCTAGCTCTATCAATATCATACTAAAGTTATTCTCCTTCGCATGACATAAACTATATACTATATTCTTTTTAAGTGCGTGGTTTACTAGTTTTTTTGTAAAGAAAAATTTTTCTAACATAGGTGTACAATTGTGCCCTTGTTCCACCAATAAGTAAAATATTTTGTAAATGTGACCATATTTAAGCTTTAATTTGGCATCGTTTTTGACTAAAAACACCGTGTTTTTTTGCGTAAATGTTGTATTTTTTTATACATTAAACATTTCACAGTAACTTTTTACAAAAAAAACATCAAAACTTAGTAATCAGTCGTCACATTTCGTCAAAAATCTGAAATCTTATGGTCATTAGAAAATATCTTTAGAATCGCTTAAAAATAGTATAATAAAAAATATTATTATAAGAGAATAATCTATACATATAATAAATTTGTAGAAAAGTGGTGTCTGTACAATGGAAATATATTAAAAAAAAGTAGCAGGGGTTTTTGTTATTATATCGATACCGAACCCGAAATTGTAATTAAAATTTTTTTGTCTGTTTGTCTGTTTGTCTGTTTGTCTGTGTGTTTGTGCACGCTAATATCAGAAACGGCTTATTCGATTGAGATGCGGTTTTCACTAATATATTGTGGTAAGCTTCACTTAACATTTAGTGTTTATTTCATGTCAATCGGTTCATAAATAAAAAAGTTATGTCAATATAAAGGTACATGCCTCGCGCCTGAGCTGCGCGTCCGTATATACATATAAAGTGCGCTGAGAGTATGGCGAATAGGTAGTTGCATTCGATTATTGCGATTTACTTGAATACTGACAGTTTGGATATTTCATTTATTTATATATTTTAAGGGTTTGTAGGTTAGGTTGTCTTTCTTAATTTTCTTTAAAAATTTGTAAATTAATATTGTAAGCATTTGTTATAATAGGTTAGGCATTTCTTTCCTTGATTTTTGGTATACTTATCTTAATTTTTTATTTAGGGTTTGTTTCAATGAATAATTTATAAGTATTAGGTATAGGTTAGGCAATTCTTTTCTTGATTTTCTTTATTTAAGTACAAGTTTATAAGCTCAGGTTATTAATTAATTTTTCTAGCAATTCTTTTGTTTCATAAAATTTGTACGTTTAGTTTACACATCTTAACACTTTTTGCAGTCAGCCTATGTTTTGCGATGACAATTAATAAAGCCCAAGGTCAGACGATGAAAGTTGTGGGTGTAGATCTAAGTATCAGCTGTTTCTCGCACGGTCAGTTTTAGGTGGCTCTGACACGGGTTAGCAATCCTAGGAGCCTGTATGCTTTCATTCCCGATGGCCATACGTCACATATCGTATACCTACAGAGAAGCATACTGTAAAGTAACTACCCAAAGGACGGTATTTGTTATTTAAAATATGCTGCCCGAAAAGTCACTATTCCACGCGGACGAAGTCGCGGGCACAGCTAGTATCAAAATAAAAGGAACATATACCTAACAAAAAACCTAACAGAAAAACTATTTTTTAATAAAATTTTAAACAATCCTTTAGTAACAAAGGTTTTACTTAAATTGGTATTATTCTTTCCTAAAACTATTTGGAATCACACATAAAAATAGGTTTAAATAAGATACCAGTATAAAACTTAAATTAACTTTATATATTATAAAAAATAATTTTAAGACCTAGGTCTTCCTAGGCATTCCTAGGAATAAAACAAATCTTGGACAGACAACGGCACAAATGTCTGAACGACTTTGTCCTCCAAATTTTTAAATCATAAACAGGGCATAAGTGTGACAAATGCCTTGTCACTCCAGAAATCAAAAACATCAAAGGGCATATTTAACTTTACGGCGTTAGCGCTCCAAGTGACGACTACATCTCTCCCCGCCGATGCCACAAATGACCAATGAGACTTTGTCGCGCCAACAGAGTAAGAAAATGGCCCCAGAAAGACAACGCCGCTTGTGCGCTCTGGCGGTTTTTTGAAGGAATTAAACGTGTGTCTTTGTCCCTTCAGTTAGAAGGTGCATTTTAAAGCATTTATGTATACTTAACTCATTTTGCCAATTTTTGACAGTTGTGCCCTTGTTCTACCAAAGGTGCGTAGTGTTAAAAATACGCACAGATTTTTCCTTTAAGCTAAGTTAATGCCTTGGACCAAACTCTAGGTACTTAAGATACCAACTCCACTTCTTTCCCGCAAATCTTTGTTCCTTTCAAGCCTTGTTCGCTCGCTTACTCTGAGAGTAAAGCACTGGTCGATTTGTTTGTGCACACACGTTTGCTCAACGAGTTGAATGCATTTAAGCTTGAAATTAGTTTAAGAGTTTAGTGCATATGACTGCATCCGTGTTGCAGTGACTGGAAGCACTTTAAAGTAATGGCGTGTCGGGGATCCTGGGTTCTTGTTTTATACTAGGTCAGTTGGCAGACAGGCACGCAGCCCACCTGATTGTAAGCGGACACTGCGGCCTTTTCCATTGAGAGACTCTTTACCTAAAAGCGTCCCTCAATGTGCTGCCAAACCGAGACTCATCTGATCTTCGAGACTCTGATTTCAAGTGTCCTGGCTCCCACATTAATATTGCCGGAATACAGCCAGGGCTGTTATGGCGGCAGATTTCATCTATGGGGGTGGTAGCCAGCCAGTCAGACTTTGAAAAAGCCCTACCACCAACCAGATTCTAGGCGGGAATTGAACCCACGACCTCCGTGTTTACACCCGAGCGGCTTAGCCACTGTTCCACAGAGGCGGTCAAAAATTCATATTCATATTTAGGCCAAAGAATTTTTGGAAAAGAATATAGGTGACCTCAACTTTCACTCACCAAATGAAGTGTGCCAAATGTAGCAAGGCGTCTCATACGTCAGTCTTTTGTGAAAGTGTACTTTCCTGGTCACTTTTTGGATAGCTTTTTTTATTGCAATGTGTAACAAGACGAGCAGATCGTACACCTGATGGTAAGCGCCACGGCTGCCCTTAGGCAGTTCAGTGCCAAACAGTAACTAAGCAGTTACTGTCTGGCACCGCCCTGAGCCCGCTACACCGAGAAGACAGTTATTAGGTCTCATATATACCCAGTAATTTCACTAGCTTCAGTGCCCTTTTCCAGAAACACAGAAGTGCTTGACACACTTCTATTTCACGGGAAAATGTCTGGCACTGCGGTGGTACCCACCTAGACGGCCCAGTACAGGAACCTTTAACAAGTTTGAATGTACCTGTAAATGTATTATTTTAAATATCCATTTGATGCATAACACCTTGTTCAATCAGTGATCACGACTGATGTGGAAAATTAGCTCGGGTTTTTGTAAAAAAATAATATTCAACCGTATTGTTTTATTTATTATTTCCATAATTCAAAATCAAATGTTTCACAAAATATACCAGCTTTACACCGGCGTGATTCCTTGAAACCAGGTAACAACTCCCCTTTGAAAATTATATGCCATTAAGGGAAAATAGGGGGTTAAGATGGTTCTCAGAGGGGGCAAAAGTACCACCATTCAAAATTAAATGACGCGAATAAAAGACAAACGCTTTTGTTGCCATTTCTAAACAAAAGATCCGTGATACAACTTCTTATTAAATTGGTCGTTATTGTGAGGTAAGATTAGAATATTTTACATTAACGATGACCCAATTATAAATTACTAGCCTTCCACCCGCGGTTTCATCCGCGCGTAATTTCTTTTTTCAAATACCCCCCTTCCCCCCACATTTCCCGGATCAAAAGTACTATGTTCACCGGGGATAGTGTAGCTTTCCAACAGTGAAAGAATTATTCAAATCGGTTCAGTAGTTTCGGACTCTATTCAATACAAACAAACAAACAATCAAATCTTTCCTCTTTATAATATTAGTATTTGAAATTCGCATTTGAAACTCGAAAATAAAACAATTAGCAGCATATCATTCTGTCCTAAAGTTATTTATTTATTTACCATTTATTGCACTTGTAAATTTATAGGTACATAGAGCCTTAAGCTAGCCTAACACTTAGTACTATTCTATAAATATTACAAGACCCTGTTAGGGTATAGCAATTCACACAGTTGACATTTGACCAACAATTATTTAAATTAAAACCACCTTTGTGTGTTGTATGATTCCCTATACTCATCAGTTTTAACTACAGCACGATATACACGTTCGCGGTAAAAAAAGCCTATTGTAGGTATAAAATATTATTAATAAATATAATATTATGATTATTCACACAGCGCCATCTTTAGCTTGTGCTATGGGTGCCAGACAACGGATAAACATTATTTATAGTATAGGTACTTTATTTTTATAAAAACTTACATAAAACACTTAGAACAATACACACAGACATGTTCAATGTTCATGCACACAAATGTTTGTACCGTGCGGAGATTGAACCCACGACCTCTAGGTGTATTAGCCGACTTCTCAACCATTAGACACACCAACACCGTCAAATGAATGTTTGACCTGTGTGGGGTTCGAATTCACAACCCTTTGTGCATACAGTAGAGTAACCACAAAATGTCGATCAAATAACTCATCTATACTAATATTAGAAAGAGGAAAGATTTGATTGTTTGTTTGTATTGAATAGACTCCGTAACTACTGAACCGATTTGAATAATTCTATTACTGTTGGAAAGCTACACTATCCCCGGGATTAAGTTACTTTTGATCCCGGAAATGTGGAGGGAAAAGGAGGGATATTTGAAAAAAGAAATTACGCACGGGTGAAACCGCGGGCGGAAGGCTAGTAAGTACATCAATATGTTTGAAGGGAAACAAAAATATTTGCTCACATCGACAACTCACTATTTATATTATATTCGATATTCTATCGAAATATAATATTTTGTTTGTGTATCCACTTTGCTAATGTTTGACTGAATCTATATATAAAACTCAAAGGTGACTGACTGACTGACTGACATAGATCTATCAACGCACAGCCCAAACCACTGGACGGATCCGGCTGAAATTTGGCATGCAGGTAGATGTTATGACGTAGGCATCCGCTAAGAACGGATTTTGATCAAATCCTACGGGAACGGGAACCACGCGGGTGAAACCGCGGGCACCCGCTAGTTGGTAATATAAATATTGAAATTGTAATATTACTATTGCAAACGAGAAGGCGTAATGCATAGCATTATCGTTTGCAATAGTAATAAAAAATAGCGAATTAATAAATGCATTGAGCATTCCTTTATGTTCTGACATTTTCTGTAGAAAACGGTACTATCAGATTTAAATGCTATTAGGATAATATCTTTTGGAATTGAGCGAAAAATTACGTCAACGATGACTTACACTACACGTCATCGTCATAATAATATAGATCGACAAACTTATCTGTTCCGGTGACCAAAATTGGAACTACGGGAAATGTCCGTTTTTGCAATACAAAAACGATATTTAATGACAGTACTAAAACGACAGTAGCGACGCCGCCACCGGCACAGATATTATTTTGCGTTGCTAACGTCACGGTCCACGGACAAACAAGCGCCAGTTGACGTAATTTTTCGCTCCATTCCAAAATAGCATCTGAACCGGATAGTACTTTAACAAACTTCAACGAACATACTAATAGATTCACCACAAAATCTCGTAAAAGTACAATCTTTACGACAAAACCCAAGTGAGTTCGCATTGTGTAGTATATTATATTTAAGTGCCTATATTTCTGCAAAACTTAGTAATACATTTTATATTTTATAGAGTAACTTTCGCTATAATCGCAGTTAGAGCAAGTTTCTGTAGCAACTTTTGAGTTATGATTAAAAAATTAAATATGAATGTGTCCATACTTAATTTTTAACTAGATGTCCCAGTAAAATTTTAACTTTAAGAGGCTTTTCTGTTTTCTTTTAATTAAAGGGTGGATCTTCAGAAAAGTGCTCTCCGCGTAATTTCCACGGCATTTTTGAAATCGCTAAATTATGGTGAATTGCACAAATATTTCGAAAGCTTGTGCAAACTTAAACAACATATCAAAATTCGCCACGTACGGGATCTATACTTTTGCTAAAAAAAATGGAGAAAATTGGCGGTCCATGGAAATTACAATAAAGGCCATGGAAATTACTCAGCAGATGAAATTTAGCTAAACACCATGTCAAATATGAAATTAAGCTGTCATATTAGTTAGTTAGGGTAGTATAAAGGTCTACATTGTATTTAAACAATATTTAGTAAAAATAGTAGCTTTATTTCAAAACTTACTTATGATACTCAGTAGGAACATGAAAGTGATAAAACTGTTATCAATTAACTTTCATATACATTAAAATTGTTCCCATAACATTATACTTATGGATAAACATAATAGTAAACATAAAAAAATAACAAATTGAATTTTTATAAAATAAGTCTTTTCATCAATCAGTTTAAGTCTTCAATTTAATTGTTGAAATTCTTTAAAAGCGTTGCTTAGCTTGAACTATGAGTAAGTCTTTGATTCAATCGATACCTAGGCAGTGCTGAAGTCTCTAAAAAGGTGAAGTTGTTGACCATTATGTTTGCCTGGACAGGCAGTTCAGTTAGGTAAGTCCAACTTCGAGAAAGGGATCCCTTGACGAATCCAGCTCGGATGGGCAGCGTTCAGGAAGCTACGGAACATATTCTCATCCAACATACCTCAGTGCCTCAAGACGAAAGTCTTTGAACAGTGTGTGTTGCCAGTGATAACATATGGAAGCGAAACGTGGTCATCATCTATGGGTCTCATAAGAAGCCTCAAGGTCACACATTGGGCAATGGAGAGAGTTATGCTTGGTGTTTCTTTGTGCAATAGAGTCAAAAATGAGGAGATTCGCAGAAGAATGAAGGTAACCGACATAGCTCGAAGAGTTGCTCAGTTAAAATGATAGTGGGCGGGACACTTAGCCCGCAGAACCGATGGCCGTTGGGGTAGAAAGGTTCTGCAATGGTGTCTTTCAGTGCGACCGCGCACTGCTGGAAGACTTTCAGTGGGAAGGCCCTTTACTAGCTGTACTGACGACCTTGCCAAGGCCGCCGGAAACCGCGGGATGTGCGTGGCGCAAGGACCGATCAGTGTGGAGATCTTTGGGGGATGCCTTTACCCAGCAGTGGGCGTCGTATGGCTGATGATGATGAACTTAAAAGAAACAAGGTAATTTCCATGGGTCTTACGTAATTTCCATGGTGTTTTATCCATGGAAATCACACCATGGAAATTACAATAAAACATATATTTTGAAATAACTTTTCATTGAAAAGATATAACCAGCTAGTTTTTTACTGTCCATCTACATTAAGGAGCTAGGTATTTCACATCAAAACCCATTTACCAAAAGTAGTACAATTACATTGAAAAAATATGACACGGGAATGCCGGAAAACTGTGAACCAAAATTTTTAAAATTGAAGAACCTACTCCAGCGTCCAAAGCGCAGGAACCAGCGACATGGCCACTTCACCTGCTTGCTGCAGGGTAACTGACGATTCGAATACACCTATTAGGGTTTGCCTACGCCTGGCCAGCCCTGAGCAGTGCCCCTCGAAAGGCGCGCCGCGAAAATCTTGCTAAGCGTGTGACATGTAAACTTATGACCATAAAATCAAAAGTTTCCTTCCAATTAATTTAAAATTAGACCAGTATGTAAACTGATTTATCTATTTTAAATGTGTGTAAAAAACTGGTTAAAAACGTGGGTGGTTTTAAAAATATGTGCGATTGTTCAGAAGTCAGCGCTCGTGTGACACGTAAAAAACGTGCAAAATTCACCGGATTTGAGGTGTTGATGGTGAATTACTCAGATCTTCGTAGGTTTTAATCAAAGAAATCTATATGACCTGATGCTTAATTAAATGAAGAAACGTTGTAATAATAGTTTTTATCGTAATAATTAATTTTAATAGGAGATATGAGTCTGTGACACTCTGAAAATCCTTTTCCAAGAAGTAGCCTAAATAGCCTTCCGCCCGTGTTTTTACCCGCGTGTAATTTGTTTTTACAAATATCCCCTCCTTCCCTCCACATTTCCGGGATAAAAAGTACCCTATGTCACCCGGGGATAGAGTAGCTTTCCAACAGTGAAAGAATTATTCAAAGCGGTTCAGTAGTTTTGGAGCCTATTCAATACGAATAAACAATCAAATATTTCCTCTTTAAAATATTAGTACATATGAAAGTATAGATTAATTAAAAAAATAATTTTTAGAAACACTACTGATTTAGACAGACATACAGGAACTGCAGCATAATATTCTTCAAAGTTGCCATTACGTAACCTCTAATTAAAAATCTGGCATATTGAAAACTAGCTTCAAATTTAATTTCTATTTTTAAAATATCCCGCGGGAATGAGACGTTTCCCGTAGGAATTTTATAGCTTATGTTCTAATCCGGGTTATAAACTATATTATGTGTGCCAAATTTCATCTAAATTGAGTAGCAAACATCCAAACATCCAGACTTTCGCATTTATAATATTAGTATGATGATACCAACATTTTTCAGTTTGTATATCCGCCTGAACCAAACGAAATATAAACAGAGTTTTAGCTCGTAAAAGCAAAAAGAACAAGTAGGGATGGTAAAAATTCTCGGGATTGTCGACGATCGATGTGAGCTCCCGAGGGACAAATAACAGGAATGGTAGGGTTGCCATACTGAGGGAAAGATGTAGGAAGAGTGTTATGGTAAAAAGTTACATCGGAATTATTATATGTATTATTATAAATAGGAATAGTGAGTGCTGGCCATACACCATCAAGCCTATTGTCAAATCGGCTTGAAGCGATCGATTGGATCAAACCAATTTGACCGTGTGTATGCGTGGATTGGCTTGACAACTCGGGTTGTCTTGCCAATCCACGCCCTCACACGGTCAAGTCTACTTGATCCAATCGATCGCGTCAAGCCGATTTGACGATAGGCTTGATGGTGTATGGCCAGCATAATGCTAACGGGTAAAAAAATGACGTGAAGATAAAACAATAAACAATATAATAATACATAACCACCTTGGTGGAACAGTGGCTAACCCGCTCGGATTTAAAACCCGGACGTCGTGGGTTCGAATACCGCGGGAAACATAACTTTGCGTGATTGTTTTCAGCTTGGTTAGGACATTGCAGGCTTGAATCACCTGAATGTCTGAAAAGAATGATGATTCCGTGCTTCGGAAGGCACGTTAAGCCGTTGGTCCCGACTATGTCCCAAGTAGGTCTGGTTTCCCTTGTAAGGGTTACGGTTACGGAGGTCAGATGGCAATCGCTCCATTGTAATAACCAGGCTTGTCAAATCTAGGATCATAGTCGAAGCGGACCCTGAGCTCCATACTGGATGCAATCAGAAATACGCTGAGAAGATGATGATGAGAAAGAACTATGTTTCAAATACCGTCGTCTATTGTAAAAAAATACTTCCTAAGCAAATCACTTTTAACATTTCCATTGGTACCTACGTGCATCCCTTTCGATACGTTGGAAGTCGATACCAGTAATAGAATTTGTCCTAAAAATCCCAAATCCATGGACACCGTTTGTAAAAACCTACGTGTCCGCGTACAGTCGGAACACGTAAATATTCGTCGACACATCTGATTCGAAAAAGGTAAGCGGGGCTGAATTATACCCTACTTCCTTTATCCTTTAATCGGGCTATTGTTATTCATGTATGTTAATCTCTAAAATATCACATATTATAAATAAAAAAAAGCGTCTTTTTCTGTAAATAACTAAGTAATAATGTGATAATTAAAGTTATCTACAACTGCACGTTTAAAATATTTTTTGCCACGCCCAGTCAAGCTTTGAAATGAAATTCTTTATTAACTATTTCCTAAACGAGGCGTTAATTTAATAAAGTTTACGATATTTTCGTCTAAACATGAGGTAAGTATGAAAGTAATAACATCTTTGTCAACGAAAGTTTTACGAAAGTAAAAACTAGTTTGGTCGGAGAAAAGAAACTTTAGTTTGATTTTATTTTGGGTATCAAGTTGAGCTACGGATTTAGTAGTTCTTGAGTAGTTAAGTAAGAAGTATTGAACAAAAGAAATATCGAGTGGTTAAAATTATTGAATCTATAAAATATAATGTCGTCCTAGCTGAATTGGGTGTTTAAACCACCAACTTTCATACTTCAGACTGTGACTGATATTGCTGACAGATTTTCGGTCCGTCTCAGGATTTGAATGCAGGACTTACGTACAGCCACTTTATCCGCGGGTAGATGAAAATTTTCATTCATAAGGTTCAAATTATAGTGGCCACTATTTGACCACTGCCTTTATTAAGGGATTTAAGGGTTATAATGAAGGCAGTCTAAATATATAAATAGGTACGATCGAGGTCTCCCGCGCGTGATCACTTTTGGAAAAATATACCGCACGCGCATCGTAACTTCTTAGGAGCGGCGCTTGTAAACGTGAAAATACTGCACAGGATTTTAGCCTTAAGGGTGATCACGCGCGGTTGACCTCGATAGTACATTATTTATTAGACAACATCAAAATTAAATAACACTCGTATTGATCTGACACGCAAAACATCACATTAGTCTTTGCATTGAACGGGATTCGAACCTGCGACCCTTAGCGTATAGGATAGGTTCATAACCATTGCGGTGAGTTAATCAATAATGCACTGAGGAATTTCGAAGAAGAATGTTTAATTAGTCTGTAAAGATAAGTCCATTATTAGTCAAGACCAAGTTCGTAGTTTAATAATTGAATGAGATTTCAAATTGGGTCGCAGGTTCTAACTTAGTTCAGTTTTTGAGTTGTGGCTCTACTGAGAGCGATTGTTTAGTCTAAAATCGTATTTCACCTGAGGAAAATTGCGAGGAAAATACTAAAACGACAATTTTATTTTCATATACAAAATGTTCTTACCTGTCAAACGAAGTAATACGAAGTTTAATAGGTACTCGTAAATATCTTGGTACATTAGACACACAGCGCCATCTAGCCCTAAATTAAGCATTGGCTTGTGCAATGGTTGCCAGACCACTGATATTAATTACTTAGGTAAATACACCTTACATTCATGCATAAAACACCCAGACCTTAGTAGTGGTAGAGCCATGCTGTTTTATACGAACGGGCCGGTTCGTCCGGGGAAGTACCACCCTCTCACATAACACCATCGTGAAATAATAGTGACTACTATTGTGTTTCGTCTGGCTTGTGAGAGTGCCGGAGGCCCAGACCCCCCTTAAAAGGGCGGCAGGGTCGTTCTTCTTTTTAACCTACAATTTGATTTAACTTTAGCTCAATTTCTAAAAATAAAATATTAATCTTTCTGGGGGGTATATATATATTTTCTGATAGCAGAATTCCTATTCTATCAGAAAAAGTTGTTGGCCACGAAGTTTACAGATATTTGTACAATTTTTAGGACTTGAAAGATAGACGCGACGAAAAAAATTACAACTTCGTCACGAAATCTTTTATTTTATTCTCTCGAATTCTCTTCGTCAAATAACTTGTGTAGTAGAATGACGTTTAGGTGCGTCAATAATAAAGATGAGAAGCTGGGATGACACGACGTCGTCGAGGTAAGGGAGTCGACAGCACGTAGAGGAGCGATGGGGCGTCTTCAATCAAACGCAGATCTCCACAAAAAGTATTTATTTGCAATATGGAGCGTTATTACAAATATAATAAGATAGCAAGTCCCACGCAACAGTTCCCCGGAAGGACGCTGAGGGCGGATGCAAGCTTATCTGTATCTGTATGGTATATCGAACTAGAAGTCCTATAGCACTATTCCCCGAAAGGACGTAGTGCACAGATGCAAGCTAGTGAATTGTACCTTGCTCAAAAATACAAAGTTATGGCCCGAGGGTCATTGTACGGAAAAAAATCTCATCACCGCAGAATACACTAAAACAATAATCTGAATTTGCTAACGCCATCTATGATCCTTTTTTAGGAACTATTACAAATGACACAATGTTTGGCTTGCTTTAGCCGGTAAGGATTCATAGCACTATAATCTATAACATTTCTTATTGCTTAGTTAATACATTACAATTACTAAAGAGGGCGCTAATACATTAATAACTTGATACATTAATACTATCATAGGGGGCGCTAAGTTATGTTATTACATTCTCCCCCTCAGATCTAGAAGTCGTCCCGACGATAAGATCTGAACAGTGTTTTTTTTTAAGATTATATAAATCAATGTTCTCATTAACCTTTCTAGGCCGTTCTCTCTTCCGAAAGGGCTTGACTGACAAGGGTGTGGGTCTCTCTACACTCTCAACATAAGGAGTCAAGTCTGAAGAATGGTAAACGCCAATGGGTTGTGGTGATACTTTGAATGATGAAGATCGATTTTGTCTTATTGTCTCTTTATGGGTTTTGTCAGCTCTGTAATTTCCAGCTAAGGGATAATCATATTCATGATACACTGACAATACATTTGCCCATTCATGTTCTGGGACTAATAGCTGTGTGTCCTCAGTTTTAGTGTTGAAATTAAGTTTGTACAGTAATCCCGTATTCATGAAGTATTCTTTGCTACTCCAGTATATTCCGGTTTCTAGACTTTCAGAATCTTCTAAGGCTTCTATAATTCTAGAAAGGTGCTTATCTTTAAGCTGTTCCTCTCTTATTTCTTTAGTACGTATAGTAGGCATGCCTATCGCGACAGGGCAAATCTTATAATCTTCTGTGTTTTCAGTAATATTAGGCTTCAAATGCTCTAAGAGGGGTTCATCACCTCCCTCCCCCTGCACACGAACTGCATCTAAAGCAAATTCTCTTGCATCAGTGTTGAGTACGTATGGGAGTTCATTATAATTTAATACATCATTGACATCTAATGACTTCGGAGATAAGTCCGGTTCGTACCATTTGACGGCTTCGACTACGTCGTCTTTTATGTAGTCGATGAATCCCATTTCCGGAGAATAGCCGTCGAAGGCGACTCTGTGCTTCTTTAACTTAACGGTTTTCTCCTCAGGAATAAAGGTCATCGGGCAATAAGCGGTTTCAATTGGATGTTTTATGCCTGTCTTTTCCTCAACCATTGTTTGTGCGTGATTGGCACGATTGCTGTATGTTTCAGTGGGGAAGGTAACGAAATCCTCCTGGTACAGCTCGTAGGTATCGTCACTTCCCAGAAACTGATATGTGTACTGAGGTAAATTGAGGACCATCTGGGCATCTTGGATGAATCCTATTCCTAGTAACGTTCGGTTGTCATTGGACTGTGGCAGCACGATAAACGTGGTTGGTATTTTCCTATGTTCTAGGCATACCAAAGCCTCGGTTTTTATAACCTTTTGCCGCTTGCGAACGCCATCTGCCAGGGTTATATCTGCCATTACCTCGCTACAATATGCCCCCATTTCTTTCAGGTGTTGGTATAAGCTGTACGAGGCAATGCTCGTCTTTGCACATGAGTCTATGTATGCTACTCCCTTGACACCCGCGATTTCAACGAAAACTACAGGCCGCGATCTTGCATCTACATGGGTGTTCATGGCGCAGAATCCCAGGTCACCACCATTCACCTGGCGAGAACCCTTCTTCGTTGAGCAGTTTGGGCAGTTGCTGCGGACCACTCCTGCTTTACCACACCCATAACAAGAGAACTTGGGGGTCGTGGCTTCAAAAGCTTCCCCAGTTCTCGTTCCAACTGGTTTGTCCGGCTCAATGTGGGTCTTCTTCTTCTTTCGGCATTCCGCTGCGATGTGTCCGACAAAGTGGCATATTCCGCACTTCTTCTTTTTGTATGCCTGTGGACGCGTTGTGTTAGCGTTAGCCTTCAACATCTCCACTTCTCGTGCCGCTTCCAGTAGGTCGTCGAAAGTGGTCACTGTGGTTCTGGGAATCCTCTCCCTAATGCTAATATGTAATTGGCCAAATACCATATCTATTTGTTGGCTTTCAGTATGCTCTGGAGCAGGTAATTGCGCAAAGAGCATCCTCTTATGTGCAATATATGATTCTGTAAGTGTTCCTTCGGCTTGTTTGCCGTCAAATATCTCTTGGTAGATAATGTATGCTGGTCTCTTGGGGCAAAAGGCGTGTCGAAGACGTTCGCAGAACTGTTCCCATCCAGTTATGTGGTTCTTCACACCTTGCCACCATATTCCTGCATTTTCTTTTAACAGAAGCGGCAGGCTTATCAGCGCATCCTCATCGGAGATCCTCTCGATGCGTTTGAATACGCTCGCTGCTGCCAAGAAGGACTCCACCACTTCTTGATCCTTGGTCCCATCATAGGACGCGGAGCAGGTAGTGAACGTACCTCCTCTGTGACCGACGGTCGATAAAAGTTGCGTGAACTGCTCGTTAGACAGCGACACCATGTTTCGAGCTGCTCCCTTGGTTGAGGTGGTTGTGGGTTTCTTCGGTTCCCTGGGTTTATTAATTTTGAAGGACGGTCCAGACGACGACTTTCTGCGGGTCTTCACGAGGTTTTCTTTGCAGTCGGTGAAGTCGCAGTCTGACATTTCCGGTCTTCAAAATAGGTACTTCCGGTACTTCCGAAGGCCGCGAGTTGGGCGCCAATGTAGTAGAATGACGTTTAGGTGCGTCAATAATAAAGATGAGAAGCTGGGATGACACGACGTCGTCGAGGTAAGGGAGTCGACAGCACGTAGAGGAGCGATGGGGCGTCTTCAATCAAACGCAGATCTCCACAAAAAGTATTTATTTGCAATATGGAGCGTTATTACAAATATAATAAGATAGCAAGTCCCACGCAACAGTTCCCCGGAAGGACGCTGAGGGCGGATGCAAGCTTATCTGTATCTGTATGGTATATCGAACTAGAAGTCCTATAGCACTATTCCCCGAAAGGACGTAGTGCACAGATGCAAGCTAGTGAATTGTACCTTGCTCAAAAATACAAAGTTATGGCCCGAGGGTCATTGTACGGAAAAAAATCTCATCACCGCAGAATACACTAAAACAATAATCTGAATTTGCTAACGCCATCTATGATCCTTTTTAGGAACTATTACAAATGACACAATGTTTGGCTTGCTTTAGCCGGTAAGGATTCATAGCACTATAATCTATAACATTTCTTATTGCTTAGTTAATACATTACAATTACTAAAGAGGGCGCTAATACATTAATAACTTGATACATTAATACTCTCATAGGGGGCGCTAAGTTATGTTATTACACTTGTTGTTTTGTAATACACTAATTAGCTAAAAGAACTCTTAGAAACCGTATTAAAGTAATACATTTGTATTTAAAAAACATGTTTTATTCATGATCTCTTGCCGTTCTGTCACATTTTCTGCTATTATAAAGTATGTTTTTGCTGTAAATCAATTTTTACTATCATTTACAAATAAATATTAATATCACTGATGGAAATATCACCAACTATTAAAAAGAAAAAAAATCCTACGCTGCACTTGTTGTAGCAAAATAAATAAACGACCAAAACCATTTTCCAAGCAGGAGACAATACCGTGACAGAATAATTATTGTAGAGATATTAGACTGCATTTTGGAATGGAACAAGTTTATTTATCTAAAATCATTAATTTTCTTATAAATCTTTATTAGTCTTCAACATTGTCATATAAAATAACATGAGATCCAACTGAGATAAATTAAATTAACCCATTTGGACCTAGATACCGTACCACCATGTAGTACAGTGACTTAAAAAAATTCTATTAACTTACCTACGTAATAATTCGTATTTATTTTAAATGTAAAATTAAGTTTGGATTGTTTTCTTTAGGTAATAAGTTTTTCAAGTGCGTTTTTCTAAGATAATTTGATAATATCTTCTAATATGCGCGGAACGGAACAAAAAAATATTGTCAATTTCTTCAAGAAGGTAAATTTTATATTTTGTTACAAAATGTGTTATTTATTTGTAAATAATAGGGTACACTGTAGCTGATGTCAATTCAGGCGAAGAAGGTGCTGAAAAATAAATAATTTGCGAGTTACTCCGAGTTTGCTTAGAGCACCTGTAGAGTTTTCTGCATCAGGCTCTGGCTCCGATGGAACTGCAGCAGACCCAAAGATTGAAGATGGGCATGATGGGGTCGACTGAATCACAAGTTTTTGAAAAAACGCACGATTTTTTATTGTCACCAATGCATTATGCATGCATACCCTCGATCGGGTGGTGCTGGGGAGAAGCGACACCATAAACAATGTGACAGAGTGTTCATGTGACGAAGTGGTAATAATGTGTTGCAAAGTCTATAACACTTAAAGGTTTACATAGAATATATATTTTTTACGTTGGTAATAAAATATTTGTTATAACGTAAGAGCAGACAACAAAAAGTAACAATAATAATTATATTTTAAATCAATTACTTACGTGACAAAGTGGTAGCCGAATAAACACACGCACCTCCCACCACAGCGTTCGGGCGAATGACACGCTGTGGCTACATCACAGAGGGAAAATCGTAGCAAGGGGAGAGTGGGGTTGAGACCTCCAATCGCAGGCAACAAAGACGAGCAACTCATAAGCGAATTTCGAAGGACAACCCACGTGACAGAATTTACGAATTAAAACCTTAGGTAGTGGAAGACAAGAACTTGATATTTTTTAAATATTTCATTAAAAGTGACAGAAAATAATTGTTGGTATTACATTGAAGGTAATATATTTAGGAGTTAAAGGAAGTTTTTACATTTTGTGTCATCATATATTTTTTTAGTTTTATTATGGATTATACGCTAGCCGAGGCTGCGGGAGACAACTGTGATTTGTATGAAATACACTTCTGTCACGCGGATTTACGACTCTGTAACGTACTTTTTACAGTGAAATTATTAAAAACATTTATTATTTAATCGTGCACAGTCATTAATGTTTAGTACAGTGCCTGTAAAAATACAATTAAGAAAAAACTTATGGTAATTTCCTTGTTTTTTTTTTCACTGAACGGTGAAGACACCTTTTTGTAGGTTAAAAAGAAGAACGACCCGGCAACGCATCAGCGATCCCTCTGGTGTTGCAGATGTCCATGAGCGGCGGTGATTGCTTACCATAAGGCGACCCGCTAGCTCGTTTGCCGCCTCTGACATAATTACAAAAATATATTTTTGTAATCGCACTCATGAAAATAAATGAAAGTGTATAAAACAAACTCTGTAGATACATCTATAGGTACTTGACAACGGAGAAAGATTCTTATCAAGGTTTTTCTCATAAAACTTTTGTAAAAAGTTGTCTGGTGACAGATCCAATATTAGATAAGAAGCAAAAAGTAGATAAAAATATATTTAGCGTTGAGTGAATCAATTTATTTTTACAAATACTTTTCCTGGTTTTGAATGAATATTCTTGGAAACTACGAAACAGTTGTTGTTGTCCTTTCATTTGTTGCAAAATAGGACAAAACGTAAAGAATAAGCTTATGAATGTCCACTGCAATCCATTCTACGAATCTATAGTAATATTTTATACAGGAAAGATTTGATTGTTTATTTGTATTGAATAGGCTCCGAAACTACGAAACTGATTTGAATAATTCTTTCACTGTTCGAAAGCTACACTACCCTCGGGTGACAGGTACTTTTGATCCCGGAAATATGGGGGAAGAGGGTGATATTTGAAAAAAGAAATTACGCGCGGGTGAAACTGCGAAGGCGACCGCTAGTTAGTAATATTCTATTTCTTTTAAATGTTCTCATTAAATGTCTATACAAAGGATCTTTAAAATAATACGTATACATAATGCTTCTGTCTGTATGTACCGAATGTACCAAACATCTAAAGTATTGTTAAAATCTGGCATTCGAAGCACGCGTATCGTTTTTTGTACGGGTAAACTTTTAGTCTCACTTCCTCGGCGCTTTCGGGTAAATTGAACGACGTATTGGTCGGAAGAGGGACGCTAGATTGCGTTGGGTCCAAGGCTAAGACTTTTTCTGTAGACACATTTTTTTTTAACAAAATTAACATAATCATTAATTATTTTATTATACCTTGTGGGTGTCCAAAGGTTCGAATGTCGAATGCTGAATGTCTGAAGCCAAATAACGAAAGTTCAATGTCGAACTCAAAATATTAAATGTCAAACGCAGAATGTCAAATCTCGAAAGCCAGATGTCGTTTTTTTTGTACGACGAATAAACTTATAAGTCTCACTAGACGCGTTTCGGGTAAATTGAACAACGTAGTGCTCGGAAGAGGGACGCTAGATTGCGTTGGGTCCAAGGGTAAGACTTTTTCTGAAGACACAAACTACCCTCTGAGTTTCCTAAGGGCCGAATGTGGAATGCAGAATGTCGAAAGTCGAATGTCGAATGCAGAAAGCAGAATGTCAATGTTGGAACTTTGGATGTCAAGCTGTCGAAGGCTTCGTTAAGCTGTCGAGTCGAAGCAATAAATAGTTTGTTCAAGAGGGAAGCTAGATTACGATTGACGAGCCGTTTAGTGTAATGGTCGAGAAGTCGGCTATTCGTTGGTCGCGGGTTTGATCCCGCACGGTACAAACATTTGTGTGCATGAACATGTCTGTTTGTATTGGTTAGGGTAATTCAAAATCAAAATGTTCTTTATTTATGTAAACCTGTCTATAGTATTTATGAATCGTCAACTACAGAGTGACTCTACCATTGTCGTTATCCTATCGAGAAGAACCGGCAAGAAACACGACAGTTACTCATTTTAATCGCAATTTTTTTTACAACATTGGTAAATAAATCTATCTATACTAAGCCATACAGTTTTCGTGTGAATATAGAAATAATATTAATATAAAAAAAATATTGTAACTGTAGGACATAGTGGGTAAAAAAACAGTGACACAAAAGTTTAAAATACAGTTTGCGCGGACTAAAGCAGTCCTATTTATAATAATATTATGAATGTATTTAATATAAGTAATGTTTATCCGTTGTTTGGTACCCATAGCACAAGCTCATGCTTAGTTTGGGCTAGATTATGATGTGTGAATAATGTCCAGAGATATTTATTCATTATTACATCGGTTCCACAGACTTTCTTAACAAAATACTTTATTTGTAGCAAGGAGGCTGCACTAGCACTACTACCAGTACTAGCTAAGCATTACTGTGAAGCAACATAATCATTTGTTCATACCAAAATGTCCGACTATTGTAATGTCGAAAGACCAATGTCGACCACATAATGTCAAATGTCGAACGCTGGACGTCAAGCGTTCGAAGCATGGCTATCGTTTTTGTTCGAGTAAACTCAGTTTCACTTCTTCGTTTCGCGTTAATTGAACAACGTATTGCTCGGAAGAGAGAATAGATTGTGTCGAGTCCAAGGCTTAGACTTTTTGACTTGAGACCCGAGCTACTTGGTGTAATGGTTGACAAGTCGGCTATTACACCAGAGGTCGCGGGTTCGATCCCCGCACGGTACAAACATTTGTGTACATGAACATGTCTGTTTGAATTGGTCTGGGTGTTTCTATGTATAATATGTATGTATGTATTTACAAAAAAAAAGTATAATTATAGTGTTTATCCGTTGTCTGGCACCCATAGCACAAGTTAATGCTTAGTTTGGGGCTAGATGGCGCTGTGTGAATAATGTCCAGAGATATTTATTTATTATTTATTGTTAAATTGCCAATTTAATTATCTCAAAAAGTAAGACAATCAACTTGCGGGCTATACTAATCTTTTGAAGATTAGTTCAATGTTTCGACTCCGTAATTACTTTTAATTGAAATTTGTTATTCAAATTATAAGCCTTTCCAATTTCGAAGACCAAATTTTAGTGCTCTGTCTTTGGCATTGTTCAAATATTAAGTATTTTAAAAGTTTCCATCCAAGTTCGTAGTTATTATTACTTTTCTTTGTTTCGACTTTCAATTGCACGACCTATTTAATCGAAAAAATTAAACCGACTTCAAAAAAAAAGAAACAAAAAAAACTACCTAAAAAACTGAAAAGCAAAAAATAATTTTAATAAGACATTCATCAAATGCGCTTATTGTCTAAGCCTATTAATTAAATTGTATTTTACGTGCTAGGTAGGTACCTACTAATCTGTTTGAAGTCGGTGCCAAGCCAAATAGTAGGTACCCAGATTACGTACCTACGTCCGCGGATTAATAAGTAACCCTTTATAATACATAATATTATTATATATATAATTTTTTATTACCTTTGGCTTGGCACCGACTTCAAACAGATTAGTAGGTACCTACCTAGCACGTAAAATACAATTTAATTAATAGGCTTAGACAATAAGCGCATTTGATGAATATCTTATTAAAATTATTTTTTGCTTTTCAGTTTTTTAGGTAGTTTTTTTTGTTTCTTTTTTTTTGAAGTCGGCTTAATTTTTTTTAAAAAAAGTTTGTTTATTTTTCTATTTTTAGTGTGAATAACACGTAGGTAGTGAGTAAAACTCTTTCATAATAATGATAGCGAAAATACGAGTAGAATTGTATTATTTGATAATAATATTAGGTATTCATTAAGTGTTCAGCACCATGGGTAGGAGGAGAATGCGTTTATGCACCATAACCGCAGGCTAGCTAGACCCGCGGCCGTGTGTGGGACTCGAGACCGAAGCGTCCGCTACCCACTACACTCCCCCGGTTTCTCCTTCACACCCGATTAGGACGAGTCGGTGCTAACCTTATTGGCTAGTGACCAGCCCATCCCCGGGTAATCATCAGCTTAGCTGCAAAAGTACATAAAATACAACTAACGTTCCACATATTCCTACAACACTGAAAGAATTATCCCCTAACTCCTAACCGTTAAGGAGTTGTACTTTCCATCATCACCTTAGCTGCAAAAGTACATGAAATACAACTAACGGTCCACATATTCCTACAATACTGAAAGAATTATCCCCTAACTCCTAACCGTTAAGGAGTTGTACCTTCCATCATCAGCTCATCAACATAAAATGATGTCTATCGGACGCAAAAACTTGAATGGCTTCAGAAAAAACAAGTAACGCGTAGGCGCAGCCTATAAAATTTGAGGTTTTACCTTGATTTTTTCGGGATCCCATCATCAGATCCTGACATGGTGACAATGGGACCACCTCGGAACTATGCACTTTCAAATAAAAAAAGAATTATTTAAATCTGTCCACAATTGACGGAAAAATCGACGGACATACATTAAAAAAAAAAAAAAATACATACAGTCGAACATATAACCTCCTCCTTTTTTGAAGTCGGTTAAAAATAGGTCGCGCAATTGAAGTTAGCATGTAAACACGCATCCCACCTAAGCGGCCACGATATCCCACTGAGGGACTCGGGTTCGAGCCCCACGTTGGGCGCCAGTGTAAAGAGATGAAGCCTCGATCCTCGTAGATTAGAATTTTATATATTTTTTCCAACGACTTAGTATACTTCAAATCGAAACGTCAACCCTTTTTTCTCGCGTCGGCCAATCGCGTGGCAGTGCTGCAGAGCGCTGCCGCAGTCTATGGTATTAACGCGCTGCGATTGGCCGACGCGGCACGGTGCGAGCGTGGCACGCTGCGATTGGTCGAGGAGTCGCGCCAGGTCTCGAGTCCCTATATAGCGTGCGTTACATACTTTATTTACGTAGGCTTTAAAGAAGCACTTATAAATCGTCATACATTAATGTAACAGACTGACTCTACCACCGGATTCGGAATGTAGTTGTCTGTCGAGAAAATCGGCAAGAAACTCGACAGTTACTCTTTTCAATCACCAAAACAAAAATAATTTAAATAAAATACAATCTTCATTCCAATACTATTACTAAGTCAAACAGTTTTGTGTTAGGTTAAAGTTTATGTTCATTTGAAAAACGTACTAAGTCCCAGCCGACCAGTCACTAAAGGTGGCACCTGTTCACAAGTATGACGTATGTGCCAGTCATCATTTCACTCAACCATTATTAGAGGGAATGTAATGACTCGACACATAGCGCCAACCCCCCCTGTAATATGTAGCTGTCAGAATATTCACCTTACTATTTGGGCGACATCGGTATCGCAAAGTCAATAAACTGTCATCGGATAGTTAATACTCGAATTTAGTCCGATCGGTCGAACTACGCAACGCAAGTGAGGGTAGCGGTCGACCTTAATATGCATAACCGATGCCTTAATTAATCAGTTATGTGAGAATGCTTCGAAGTTTAAACCACAGAATATTTAAATCTTCTTAGATTTTAACAAGTTTAATAACTTAACTTTCGAGTTTTCAGTAGTCACCATCATAATATTATAATTATCATTTATAGAATATTCACTGTAAATAGGCCTTCTCCAATTGTATATTTTTAGTAGTCTTTTAATATTTGGTTTTCCAATGTTTAGGCAACAGACGAATGATGGGATAAATACATGTCAGGGGTCCTCATTCCGCAAGTCAAATCCCAAATGTCGAATGTCGATAGTCCAATGACGAAATTTGAATTTTGAATGAATTTCGAATACTGAATGCCGAATATAGAAAGTCAAATACCTAATGTCGAATGATGAATATCAATTGTCGAATGGCCAAATGCCGGATACTGAATGCTGAATGCCGTATGCTAAATGTCTAATTTTTGAATGTATAAAAGTCCAAAAGTTCTAAATCCAATTACCAAACTATCAATATCCAACTACTGCAAGTGACTATGTTACCATTTAGGCAAAGCCAATACAGCATTCAATAGTTAAGCCCCGGTATCACGGTCGCTTCCCACCGCAAAGTGAGGATATCTCCCGACCGAAAAGCCATTTACACTGCTAACCTTATTTAATTTTGTCGGTTATAAAATATTTGGGACGCTTTCAGGTTTTTAAATTTAAAAAGTAGAGATACGGATGTGAGTATGTAGTCCCAATCACAAAAATGGAATGCCGAAAGCCGGACCAAACGGACTCCGAGTGTCGAATGCCTACTTCTGAATCTTTCGGCTGTCGAATGGCACAAACGGAATGCCTAATGTCGAAAACAGTATACTGAATCTTGAATGTCAAATGCTGAGTGTTGAATGTCGAGTATCATCAAATGTCGAATTTTGAATGTCGAATGTCTAAAAGTCAAAATGTGCGAAATCCAAGTATCAGACTGTCTCTGTTTGCATTTACTCGTAGGTAAGCCAATAAAGCATACAGTAGTTAATAAATTTAGCCCCAGTATCACGGTCGCCTCCTACCGCAAAGTGAGGATATCGCCCGACCGAAAAGCCATTTACACTGCTAACCTTATTTGTCGGTTATGTGGGATATTTGGGACGCTTCCGGGATCTGAAACCGGGCCACAGTGCCTTCAAGAACAGTAAGGCTGTTAGATAATGACTGTTTAATTTACCAAGTACACCAAGTGTTTGAAAGTCACTTATCTTGGCTGTGTATTCATGGTCCAATTGGACTAGCTCCGCAGTAATAAAGTCAGCTGGCAGTACCTCTAATATAAATTAAATTTGCTAAATCCTGGATCCTGGTGCAAGCGTACCCTGGGGGCTTAGACAAGATGACATCGCTTCATAGCTGGCGAATTTCGCTAAGTCCAATTTGTATGGATTTGACAGATGCCATAGAAAAGTCACGTGTTGAAAGTATGGGATTTGAGGATTCACTGGAGAGTAGGCGATGGGTCCACGCGTCTTTTAGTTTTAAATCTTTTTATTTGTGATCTAGTGCAGTTAAGTGTTGAAAAGTGGTGTGATTTTCATTCAGTAAAGTGTAACGAAGTGTCATAAATAAGAAAATTGAAACAAATTGACTGAATGGACGGGTATTGCGTGTAGTGTGTCTCATCGGTAGATGAGACGCTCTTACCGCAATGGCGTCCATTCCCCCGTGACCTTGAGAGTATCCTCCAGTGTTTCCATGAAGCGTTAAAACACCTTAACACCAATGTTTTCACGCAAGAAGAAACTCCCATAATTACTTGACATTGGCAGAATCATCGCGCCGCAAACAGGCGCGGGATAGACCATAAAAAAAAAATTGGATTTGACATTCGCTATCGCAAATTGAGCTATAACGAACGTCATAAATGCCGCTTGTCTAGGGGGGCTGTCTAGACCGGGACAAAAAGCTCGGGGGAAAACTTCGGTACTGTTGTTGTCTATACTGTGCATGTTGCGTGCTACTGGGTGGTTATGCTTTTGTATTCTTCGACCGATGCGCGATGGCCAGAGCTACGAATATTGTAGTATGTGACTATTGGATGCACTACTTTATTTACCGCCGGTTTCACTACTTTCACAACACTACCTCCGTGGCAGAGGCGGCTCGTGATATTTTTTGATGGGGTTCAAAAAAAATAAACATAAAACTAGAGCTTACCATTTACCAAGATGCGCTAAATCATCAACAACCGCTTCCGTCCATGAAAAGTCAATACTCCCATAAAAACGATTTGAAGCCCAGTGGTCAGAGGTTAAATAAGATATGACAGACTTCTGAAGCGGTTCACAAATTACAAAACACATTGTCAAAAAAGGTAGCAGAGGTGGCTGTGATCCTGGAAGGTTCTAAGAATTGGTATTGGAGGCCTGAAAATACAAATAAATGAATTAACCTATCGCGGGAGGGTGAATTCTCCAAAAGATTTTAACATTGAAATCCCCACATACTATAGTAGATTTCGTTTTATACAGAGAATGTTTCATCCCACCAAAAACATTTTCATGTAAAATGTTGCCAAGACTCGCAATGTCAAAAAGTTATCAGATCTCATGTAGAGCCAAGCTTCTTACTCTACACGCCTTAAGTCTACAAGGCCTAACTTCACAAACTCTACACCTTAGTCAAAATATGCGGCTAAAATCTAAAGTATTAAACCTATGCAATTAAAAATTTATTTATACGTTTAATGAGTCTGCTGTTGACAACATATCCTGAAAATTTTAGGATCTGGCATAATCCAAACCCAAGTTATAAGGGTTCAAAAATACGACGAAACGTTTCGAGAAAAGGTAGGTATATTGCCCTTGCGCGTCGCTTCGCTTAGCTCGTCTTGGCGGTCAGATACACAGACAATGTTTTATGACAGAGACAATGTTTCATACATAGAAAAAGCTTTATACATAGACAAAGCTTCATACAGAGACCAAAGCTTCATTCATGGACATAGCTTTATACAGAGGCAATTTGTTTCAAGTCGAATTTTTTGTTATTTTGAATACCACATCCATTTTAATTACATGATGTTCAAGCAATAGATATTATCTGAGTACAGACAGCGCCAAAATGATTTGAGCGTTCAAACCTACCAAAAGTATCTGAACATTTGACGAAAATCACTCTTAGCACAATACTTTTAAGTGTAAATATCGTTTGTTGTCATTTGTTCTCAAACAATAAATAAAAATGCACCTTTACGTCTTAACGTAAGGTTGATTTTTGTCAAATGTTCGGTTATTTTTGGTGGTTTTGAACGCTCAGATAATTTTGACGCTGACTGTTCAATCCGAAATGAACGGAACCATCGATCGCGATGACCTTCGTATAATTGATACGGCTTTCCGATATCCCGTTTGTTTTCCACTTTTTTAAATAAAATGATTATTTGTCCGGTGTCCATTTACTAATGATTTATGAGTTCTTTTGTAAAATATTCATTTTTCTTCGTGGAAGGGTGGTTCAGTAATTTACCTTTTGAATTCGGAAAGCGAAGTTGAAATTTCCACTTCCGTGTAGTAATTATTTTTAACTGTGCGTCCTGTTGGTAGCCATCTAGTTCTAAGCGACGCTTCAAATGCTACACGAAAACTTTCAAAGGACAATGCAAAAGACTGGGCCCAAAAAAAATGTGCAGATTTGGGACATAGACTACGAAGTAGATCCTATAAACACCTTTAAATTTTATTTTGGCGTCGACAAAATTGTTCCTAGTAAAAAAATATGTTAATTATGTTAATTATTTATGTTCATATAAAAATAATAAATTATTTTTATTTATTTATTTATTTATTTACCAAACTTAAATCTATCATTACAGGTTGACCCAATACAATAGACAAGCAAAACATGAGCAAAACACAATAATCACAATTATAGCTAGACACTTAAACACAATAACACAAATAAAACAAAGTACCAATTCTAGCGAATTCGCCCAGAGAACAATGAAACAGGTCAATCCTTTCAGCCACTTCGTTGAGGGTTTGCAGTGCGAGCGTCAGCGGCGCCTTGGTCTGCAGCTGCGTGCGCCCGCGCGGCACCGCCAGCAGCCGCGGCCGGCGGCGCCGCTCCACGTATCTGTCAGGCACACAGAGCCCCATCTTTCCTAATAAAACCGCGTTGAACATTTTACCCCTTATTATTTTAAACAAATATATTGCCAAAGCCAACTTCCTACGCACACTTAACTCGTTGTATCCTACCATTCCCAATATAAATAAATTCGGATACATTAATGGATAGAAAGGATATACTCCGTATTGTCGCATGTATAAATATCTTATAAATTTATTTTGTATGCGTTCTAACATAAGGTTGTAATGTATCTGATGTGGATCCCATACGACCGCATTACATTCTAGATGGCTTCTCACCAGAGCATTGTATAGCGCTACGATGGCTCTGATACTAGTAAAACCATGAACCCTACGAAGTATTAGTCCCAAATTTCTGTATGCTTTCTTACAGATGTTCGTAATATGATCCTGAAACCTTAGATCTTCTGTAAACCAGACCCCCAAATCTCTTACGCCTGTTACTCTTTTCATTGGCTCCTGGTCTACCTTATAAGAATACTTTATGGGATTTCGAGTTCTTGCAAAGGAAATGGTGACGCACTTTGAAACATTAAACTGAAGCTTATTTTTTTCACTCCATGCCACAACCTTGTCAATATCACTTTGCAATCGCTCGCAATCCTGTTCATCCTTGACTGGCAGAAACAGTTTCAGATCGTCTGCAAAAAGTAGGCAGTTTGAATATCTGACCTCCTCCGGCAGGTCATTTATCATTATAATAAACTGGAGAGGCCCAAGATTACTGCCCTGGCTGACCCCTGACCGAACAAAATACGTCTCCGACTGGCAACCCGCGTACTCCACGTACTGTTTTCGATCTCTCATGTAACTTGCTAGAAACCTTAATAATTGAGGCGTGCATCCGACCGCAGCCAACTTACGAAGTAGAATATCATTGTCCACAACATCAAACGCCTTGCGAAAGTCAAAGTATGCTGCGTCTACTTGCCCTTTCTCTCTGTCGACCGCAGGTACTATTTCCGCAACATAGTTTAGGAGATTACTTGTTGTACTGCATCCCGGACTGAAGCCGTGCTGCGCTTCAGTGAGCTGTGCGCTTACCTGCTCCAATATACTTTTTTGTATTGCCGATTCGAATACCTTAGCTGGCGTCGATAAGACTGCCACTGGTCTGTACCCATCCACTGTTGCTCCCGAACCACCCTTAGAGACTGGAACCACGCGAGTAGTCTTCCAAATGTCTGGAAAGACGCTATTCTCTAAGCGCCTATTGTAAATGTGCATCAATGGCTCAGCTTACACAAGGCGACAATCCTTAAATATGTATACCGGAATACCATCAGGACCAGCAGATCTCTTGGGCTTCAACTTTGCGAGTGAGCGCTCCACTTCCGCCAGCTGTAGTTTCCCTACATGTATCCTAGCGGATCCATTAGCATTTCCTGAGTCCTCAATAGCTTTTTCGACGTCAAGTTCCGCTCGTTTAGTGCTATAAACTGAGTGAAAATAACTGGCAAACTCATTGACACATTGTTGCCCCTTTAATACTTCACCATCTTTTAGTATTGTTTTAGTATTCCTATTACCTCTTTTGGATTTTATATAATTCCAAAAAGATTTGGGATCCTCCATTAGATGCATTTGGACAGAATGTCTATATTGATCATGACAATGCTCAATCATCTTTTTAACCCTACTTCTGCACAGAGAAAACTTTTCATAGTCTGACCTTAATTTACTAATTTTATATTGTTTATGAAATATAGCTTTATTTTTTATCTCTTTAATTAGTTCGGACGAATACCACTCAGGATATATATACCTCGAGCCCCCTTGTTGACTATTCGCTGTAATCGGAACGTACTCATTAATAAATTTATTTACATTATTATAAAAAAATTGTAAACAAGAATCTACATTTTCTATGTCGTATAACGGGGACCAATCAAAGGAAGCTAATGTTGAATACAACAATGGAAAATTGGCTTTAGTAAAATTCCACTTTGATTGTTTTCGTACTGTATATCCGTCGCTTACATTGCCGGCTGTGGCCCACCTAGCTATAGATACCTCTATTTCAAGCGGCGGATGGTACGCGTCGACCGATACCAGTGATTCGCTCGCTGCGCTCACACAAACTTCACCCTCGCTAAATGTGGTCAGTACTAAGTCTAATTGACGATCGTTACAATTTCCTATTTCATTTCTCTGAGCAAAACCACAAAAACTCATAAAGAATTCGTAATAATTGCGTATAATAATCGAACATGAATATAAGTTAAAATCACCTACTACAATTATTTCCTTATACAAAACACAGAGATCTTCTATAATTTTAAATAACAACATGTATTCATTTTCACTACTACCTGGCGGAATATAGACCACGCAACACAAAAACAGAAATCTATCTCGTAAGTATACCTTCGCACAAACGCACTCGAACGTTATTATGGACAATAACTTTTCCCCCCCTGGCTAGTTGATGGTGTGTGTGTGTGATCTTTCACGTAGAATACACCTCATCTCTGCACATTAACTTAAATTTTTTGGGCCCAAGAACAATGGCAGGTTTTGCATTCTCCTTTAGTCATTTTTATGTGTGTAGCTTAGTAAAATAACTAACAATTCCAAATCCTGTCTCTGATTAGAATTGTGACAATACGTTCAGAGAGTAAACTATTAAGATAAGATGTTTCCACGAACAATTATCTTAGCACCTATGGTCCTAGGTTTTCAATGTTAAATTAAGATGTCTGCTAAAAGAAAGTCAAGGAAACCTATAGAGTGGCCCTTAGTCCTCACTTGTGCAGATGGTGGTTGGACCGCCCGTAACCTGCCCTAAATTATTTAGACCCACCCTTACTTTCCGTTTAAATAAAGTTAAGGTATTGGATTACTAAGTGATAGTTTACCAGGTATATAGGAATATTTAGGAAGGTGTATAGGAAGTGATAGTGTACCAGTAGTTTACCAGGTCGTAGGTTCCTGTACTGGGCCGTCTAGGTGAGTACCACCAGTGCCAGATATTTTCCCGTGAAATAGAAGTGTGTCTAGCACTTCTGTGTTTCAGGAACCCATGTACTGGGTACATGAGACCTAATAACTGTCGTCTCGGTGTAGCGGGCGCAGGGCGATGCCAGACAGTAACTGCTTAGTTACTGTTTGGCACTGAACTGTCTAAGGGCAGACGTGGCGCTTACCATCAGGTGTACGACCTGCTCGTCTTGTTACACATTGCAATAAAAAAAGATAGTTTGCTAGTGAAATTACTGGGTACTTATATGAGACCTAGTAACTGTCGTCTCTTAAGGCGGGCAACGCGCCTGCGACCCCAAGGGGTCTCGGGTGCTTATGGGCGCGGTGATCACTTATCATGGTGACCCACTTGCTCGTTTGCCCCCCTATAATATAAAAAAAGTAAGTAGTGACTGTGTCGGTGTAAACAGTCAATAAGCGAGGAAGCACAAGCCATGGTTCAGTAATACATGAGTCGCATCCGCGCGTATTAAATATGTAAGCGGCCGCGTTTACTGCGCGCACAGAAGACACAGTGAGGAAACTATCAAACAAAATCAAAACATCTTTAATCCTACTTCCTACTAATATTATAAATGCAAAGTCTGGATGTTTGGATGTTTAGATGTTTAGATGTTTGGATGTTTGTTACTCAATCACGCCTAAACGGCTAAACGGATTTAGATGAAATTCGGCACACGTATAGTTAATAACCCGGAATAGGACATAGGCTATAAAATTCCTACGGGAAACGTCTTATTCCCGCGGGAATAACAATTTTGAAACTACTGAACCGATTTGGAAAATTCTTTAACTGTTGGAAAGCTACACAATGCCCGGATGACATAGGGTACTTTTGATCCCTGAAATGTGGAGAAAGGCTAGTAATTGATAAATGTAGGCTTCAACGCTGTGTCCCTGGTAGTAGGCTGATGAAAGGCGCAGGGATACTGCAGACGTCGATGCAGGAGCGTGGAGGGTAAAGTGGGTATTCTTGTAAGTCCTACACATGGCTCGTTTACCCATGGCAAGTTATGGTGCGGTAATGCATTTCCTTTCACAACATTGGGCTTCAACGGTGGTTTTAAACGCTTCGGTGCACACTTAAGGCTCCTCTGCTCTGATCGTCGAGCCTTTGTGCGAGCCCAGATGAGGCGTTTTCACGAGGTTTCGAGACGCGCGAGTCGCGAGGTACTAGAGATTCATACATCCCGTCCGCATGCAGTAGCGCGCAGTCGCGCGTTTTTCTTTTGTTCAATTTCAAACGCGCGAGTCAAATCGTGCGTAAAACGCCTCATCTGGACAAGCTCTTTCTGTTCAATGATCGTACTCACTCAATAGATCTAGTGGCAATCTTCTTCATCCCAGCGTATTCCCGATTGCATCCAGTATGGAGCTCAGGGTCCGCTTCGACTATGATCCTAGATTTGACAAGCCTGGTTATTACAATGGAGCGATTGCCATTTGACCTCCGTAACTCTACAAGGGAAACCAGACCTACTTGGAACATAGTCGGGACCAACGGCTTAACGTGCCTTCCGAAGCACGGAATCATCATTCTTTTCAGACATTCAGGTGATTCAAGCCTGCAATGTCCTAACCAAACTGGAAACATTCACACAAAGTGATGCTCCCGGCGGGATTCGAACCCACGACCTCCGGGTATTAGAGCCCAACGCTCTTACCACTGTACCACGGAGGCAGTTCTAGTGGCAATATAATTTAATATTATAAAATCAATGGTTCGATTGAACGAACCACGGGCAAAAAAAATTGCCTATAGATCGACTAGTAGAACTCCGTGGTAGAACCACGGGCAAGAAACGTTTTCAAGCGTACTTGCCCCCACATTATTTATTGCCATGAAACATAGCAAGAGCTATTATGGCGAAAGATGTTACCAGTGTGGGCGGTAGCCAGCTTTGGACTCTCAGTCTTCCCAGCAATCTGAGCTATGGCTCACACGTACAAACCACGCGTGTAGCGGTGTATGAAGATAACGTTATGTGTATTAAATAGAACAAATTAAACGGATAAAAACTTGCCATATACTCCGTAATCACGACTGCTGTAAAGTAGTCGAAACATCGGGTTTGTAGAATATATCGCGAGTTTTTATCCGTTTAAGTTGTTTTATTTAATGAGTAGGTAGTAACCGCGTAATCATCAGAAACCACTACGTTATGTATACTCTTTCTATGCTGTAAGGTACATTATACTGTGTGTCCAAAACCCCTTGGGAACAGAGCTCGTAAGAAAGATTGTTTGACTTAAGTGTGTCATCATTTCTCTTTGTTCGTAAGAGTTCACTTACAGAATGAGATATAAAGGATTCTGTGTTATTAAATACTATTGTGTATGAAGGTCATGACGTCAGTGAATAGGGAAGATTCCGGCCGTGATATCAGACTCCTGGGTTCAATTCCTGGGTCGAGTATGTGTCCGTATTTTCTGACACAGCTGCAGCAGCAGCATACATAGAAACAAATGGATACAAACATATAATTATGTTCATGCCTACAGTGTGGCACACTGGCTGACGCTTCCTGGTGAAGTGTCCCAATGGAATAGGTCGCAGTGGCCGCTAACCATCAGGTGAGCTGAGTCTGTCCACTGATAAATGGTATATAAAAAACATATGTGTGTACTGTGCGGGGATCGAACCCGCGACCTTTGGTGTAATAGAGGACTTCTCAACCAAAAAGGTAGTCTTGCCTTATTTAACAACAAAAAAAGTTTCGTCAGTCTGTCGTATGTATCGGATAATAGCCGCTAAAAATCAAGTCATCATTATTATTATAGATACTGGTCTCTGATTAACCCATTTACTGCCTTCTTGAAAAGTAACGACATAACCCAGATGCCGCCATTCTGCTAATACAGTCCGTCCGCCAATGGGCGAGCCTGGCATGAAACATCAAAATTAACTTTTTCTAAAACCTTAGGCCGTTTCGATTACAATTTTAAATAAAACGAATCACACGAATCAGTGTTGGTCCAACAAAACCTTTCTTTTATCAAAAGGTTTTCGGCTTAGTTATCAAAGTTGGCGATTTGAATTTTGTAAATCAAAAATAGAGGTGATAATAATCTTCATGACGTCAAAGGTGTATCACAAGATACACCTTTGACGTCATGAAGCATACAACATACATACTGCTTCATAATCTGGCTCGGAACGGGCACCAAACCCGATACCTTTTAAAAATGTATAAACTGACCGGAAAAGTGTGTTAGCGCCGGCCACAGAAGTCACCATACGATGAAATATTAAAGGGTTTGCCTGATGGAAGGGATGTGTGTTAGTCGATAAAAATATCGATAAATTTTTATTTATGACGATCAGTTCAGCACTAACTAAAGCGCTTTCTCGTGAATATAAGCTGATCATTCAATTTGTACATGTTATATGTACAGTCAGCGTCAAAATGATCTGAGCGTTTAATACCACCAACTACGTATATCTGAACATTTGACAAAAATCAACCTAACGTTAAGACGTAAAGGTGCATTATCATTAATTGTTGTTTGAGAACAAATGACAACAAACGATATTTACACCTAAAAGTATTGTGCTAAAAGAGATTTTTGTCAAATGTTTACATACTTTCTTTTGGTAGGTTTGAACGCTCAGATCGTTTTGGCGCTGACTGTACATTAATAGTACACACTCCATTGTATAATATGTGACAGATACGACCTTTTACCATACAAATATTATGTAATGAATAGCTCAATGCATTTTACACCATTTTCAATTGAAATTACACTCAAAACATAGGTATCTTTCCAAACCTTCACGCTTTATAGTCGTATCAAATAGAGAAAAAAAGGCTATATGGTGTAGGGTAGCATGGTTGGCAAAAAACCAAGGGCTCCCGACCTAGAAGGGTTCCGGCTAAGTCCATTTTAAACAAAATTTTGTATCCAAGTAAGTACCTGTTCCTCACTGTTCAATCTATCCGTCTTTGGAATTCTCTCCCCCTTTCTATACGTGAATCTCAGACACTTCCAATTTTCAAATCTCGTGTTAAATCCTACTTTCTTTCTCTCCCTTGACTATTGCTTGAGTGTTGTCATTTTCATGGTCTATCTTGGTTGAATGTTTTCTTTTGTGTGATATCCGTAAATCTGATATTATTCTATTGTGTTTATTTTACTTTATGTATGTGTAATATGTATATGTATGTTTATATACTTATATATATTTATATATTATGTATAATATGTATGTCTAAGTATATGTGTATTTATTAGAGGAGTCTGGAGTCAAATATATTATATATAAATATTTTCTTTCTCTGTCTTGCACTGCCCTTTATTCTGTCAATCAATCTATTTTCATACTTTCCTCTTTCCTAAGGTTGACTGGAAGAGATCGCTGTTTAGCGATAAGTCCGCCTATATTGTACAGCTATTATATGTTACATGTTTGTCCTAAAGTGTTTTGTGCAATAAAGAGTATCTATCTATCTATCTATCTACCTGCCTAAAAATGGAAAGGCCCCAGAAAATGAACTTACCACGGGTCTCAGATGTTATATTTTGCCACTGCTGCTAAGTTGAATTCTTGGCAGTGCCGATTAGAAATGCAAGGATATCTGACAGTCACGCAGTCCACATGATGATAAGTGGTCACTGAAGCCTATTCCATTTAGGGTTACTTAACCAGGAAGCTTCACTCATCGCTGCCACAATAAACTTCTCTGATCCTTGAGCGTTTGAATTTAACCTCTACCCTGTACAACAGTTCTAAGAAATATCGATAACTTTTGCCCATTCGGCCATCCCTATTGGGGTGATGAGGTCCACACGAGCCTTTTACTTATGGATGGACGGTGGATTATCGTGGGCGTTTGTACCTATTCGTTTAACATTAGGATATACGACTTGTTTTATATCAAATGCGTGTCGACAATTTTAACATGTCCGTAGGATTTGTGTAGAAAATTAGAAATAAACTAAAATGTACATTTTATCTAATTTATTTATCATCATTGTATTTATGTCTAATTTAAGAACCCGATATTGATGTGATTGATACAGACTTAGCCTAGATCTTTGGAAACAACAAAGACTATTTTTTATCCCGCAATAATAGGTACTTAGTTTTTTTTTATACTAGGTCAGTTGGCAGACAGGCACGCAACCTACCTGATGGTAAGCAGCCACTGCGGCCTATTCCATTGAGGTATGCTTCACCTAGAAGCGTCAGTCAATGTGCTGCCAGACTGTAGACTCATCTGATCTTCGAGCCTCTGATTTCAAGTGTACTTGCTCTCACATTAATATTGCCGGAACACAGCCAGAGCTGTTATGGAAGCAGATTTCACTTGTGGGGGTGGTAGCTAGCCCGTCGGACTCAGAAAAAGCCCTACCACCAACAAGGCCCAAGGCGGGAATCGAACCCACTGCCTCCTAGTTTTTATACCCGAGCGGTTTGTTCATGTCCAAAGAAAATGCCCAATGACCTTTAGAATCATTAAAACACACATTAAAAGCCGATACAGTCTAATTTACGCCTCCGTTTTTTGAAGTCGGCAAATGCAAAGATTTTTCTTACCTTGTAAATAACATAGATTAAGATCCAGGAAAGTCGTCATGTCTGTTTGTACATAGTCTTATATAATCCAACAGATGACGTCACACGTCACATTTATGGGGAGATACAAAGGTTATGTCACAGGTGATCGGCGAGAAGCCCTTCGTTTGACCTTTCTATAGAGCGGCATAGATTAGATAAGGTGCAGAAGGTTATCGCGGTATTTGGGATAAAATTAGCTCATTTAGGTCATAGCATTATGTCTTAGCCATAAGAGTTATGGCTATGCTCCAGTTATTTATATTATCTGTGGTAATAGGTACTTATGTGGGAGTCACTACCTACACTTTAAATTAAAGGCTTGAAATTCAGATGAGCAGAAATGGGGCAGAAAGGGCACGCTTTCTGGTGAAGTGTCCCTCAATCAGGGCTGCTTGCCTGTCTGCTTACTGATTTAACATATAAAAGTCAATTGTTTTAATTGTTGAAAAACTTTATTTTTTTATAAATTGTTGAATTTTATGATCTATAATATTAACACGTCATATTGTTTTTAGGGAGGTCTTATTTGTACTCGGGTCTTAAAAACTTAAAAAAGAAAGGATTTACTCGTACTATGTTGAACTGACTTGTTATTCATAAACATCAAGTACGAGTATTTTGTGTGTTTTATAATCTTACAAGTTATTTCTTATTTTATTACAGGTACGTTACTTAAGTATTTCCAGTCCAAAAGTGGTAAGTGCTTAGATTATCAATTGGCTTGTTATACAAGGTGGGCCAAAAGAAATCACCCTATTGGAAGATGCTCTTATTTTTGTAAATGGCCACCAATGTCAATTCTGTTATGACATTTGTGGACTAGACAGATGTAGAATTTATGTAAACAAGCCATGAAGCGATACACTCCCCAAGAACGCAGAATAATCGTGTCCATTTTTTTGCGTAAACAATTCGTCAGTGGTTTTGGCGCAGCGCGAATTTCGTCGCCGATTCCCCGGCCGTCCGACACCGACTGCGCAAACACTGCGCCGTTTGGCCACTAATCTTGAAGAGTATGGGAACACACGAGACATTGCCAGGAGTGGCCGGCCCCGGAGCGCCCGTTCTGCCGAGAATATCGCCGCTGTTGCTGAGGATGTCGAGCTGTCGCCGGAAACGACAACGGTGGACGGTGCGCACTATAGGGCCATGTTAATCGAGTTTTTTTTTGCCGCAATTGGACTAATAAGGACCGGTGGACATGTGGTTTTAACAGGACGGAGCAACGGCACACACTGCGCGAGCCACAACCGATATTCTGAAGGCAGCGTTCCCGGGTCGCCTCATCTCTCGTTTTGGCGATTTGCACTGGCCTGCAAGATCGCCCAATTTAACCGTTCCTGTTTTATTTTTGTGGGGTTTTTTGAAGTCCCATGTTTACGTGAACAAGCCCAAGACCCTGGAAGCCCTCAAGGACAACATTTGACACGAGTGCGAGAATCTGTGGCCTGAAGTTCTCGCCGAGGTGATGAGAAATGCCATAAAACGAGCCCTTATGGAAATCAATTGTGACGGCGCCTATTTGACCGATATCATCTTCTCGACGTGACCAATAAAATTCTAAAGGTTCAAATAAACATAATCAAAAAACAGAATCGAAATTTTTCATTTAGAAAAAAAATGAGAGCCAAACAACATCGGATGACTTCTTTTGGCCCACCTTGTATTACTGACCGAGCTAAATTCATGAGATCACATACAATTTACCCAGCTGCACTGTCTCCGTGGCGATAGCGCAGAGGCAAGTGGGTCGCACTTTAAAGAGACGTCTTTAAGTCATCAAGAGCTCTTAGAAGCTCACTGCTTGTAGGCACTTCATAATCACACGGGATTCTGTAATTTTAATCTGTGTCCTAATATAGCGTCTGTTAGATATTAGCGGGTAGATATATCAATATGGCGCTCTAATGGAGTTAGAAGCATCGTGTGGCGTAAGACTTATTATGGCATATAAAGAGATAATTGGCCGAGGAAATGGAAGAGAAATACTTGTCAACTGTGGTGTAGCAATCGCGTATAAACAATATGTATATAACTTAAGGAAATAAGTAGGTACCTAAAGTAAATACCAGCATATTTAATGTCTGCAGGGCAAAGGCCTATGGAGGCCTTTGCCAATATCTCTGGACATCTCTGGACATTATTCACACAGCGCCATCTAGCCCCAAACTAAACATAGCTTGTGCTATGGGTGCCAGACAACGGATAAACATTACTTATATACTTTTTTTTGTACATAGTATACATAGAAACACCCAGACCGATACAAACGGACATGTTCATGTACACAAATGTTTGTACCGTGCGGGGATCGAACCCGCAACCTCTGGTGTAATAGCCGACTTCTCGACCATTACACCAAATGGCTCGTCTTTTTGAAAGTTCGATGACAGATGGTAACAATAACTACTAAAACTGCCTTTCTTTATAACTTGGTACATTTCCCTTAATTTGTTTTTCAAAGAAGTCACTTACGTAACACTAGAAAACAAATAAAAGTTTTTCAACAAACAAGTAATAAAACTGTTGTCACCATTTTCGGACGGCAGTTGTTTTTGTCACTTTATAAGAAACGGCCATTTATTGTTTTGAAAACAAAATGGCCGATTTGGACTTAAATATCAGTTAAGTTAAATTTGGGCTGGTTTATTAAGTTAAACTTGGGGATGGGCTGGTCAATAGCCACAAGGCTGGCACCAGCTCGTCCCAATCGGGTGTGAAGGGGAAACCGAGGGAGTTTAGTAGATCCCGAATCCCACACCCGGCAAAATTTTCGGTCGCCTCCGCGGTTTCACCCGCGCGTAATTTCTTTTTAGAAATATCCCCCCCTTACCTTTACGTTTCCGGGATTAAAAGTACCCTATGTCACCCGGGGATAGTGTAGCTTTCCAACAGTGAAAGAATTTTTCAAATCGGTTCGGTAGTTTCGGAGCTTATTCAATCAATACAAACAAACGAACAATCAAATCTTTCCTCTTTATAATATTAACTAGCGGGCGCCCGCGGTTTCACCCGCGTGGTTCCCGTTCCCGTGGGAATTGATTAAAATCCTTTCTTAGCGGATGCCTACGTCATAACATCTACCTGCATGCCAAATTTCAGCCCGATCCGTCCATTGGTTTGGGCTGTGCGTTGATACCTATCTATGTCAGTCAGTCAGTCAGTCACCTTTGAGTTTTATACAGGGTGTTCGGAAGAACGTTGAACATACGATAATGGGGGGTAGTTGGGGTGGTCTGTTAACTAACTAGCTCAAAAGATTTCACCTAGGTCTCAAGATTATTTTTTAATTATTTTTTTTATAAATTTCTATAATTTTTCGGTTTTGTACCTTTAAACTCGTCTAACTTTTTTTTTTATGACCAGATCCAAATATTTTTTTCATTATTGGAATCTTAGTGATTGGTAGGTCCCTTTAAATAAAAAGTTGTAAATTGCACATTGCTAGAAACAAAGTTATGGGCCCTCAAACATCAAATAAGAGTTGAAACAAATTTTGAATCTCAACTTCGCGTAGCATTTAAAAAATAAATAAAAGGGATGGATGACTTCTGATTTGTTAAAAACATCTCCAAAGTGTGAGCTTTCTAACGATATGTCGTTTGTTTTGATATCTTTTTTTTAACCAAAATTATTCGATGTTTTCTACCCAGGCGGACCATTTCGACGAAAATCTACTTATGTGAAAACTTAAATGTTTTGCGAAATTTGTTAATGCAAAGGTCAAAATAACAAATTAGTGGGATAGTGACATAAAGAATGTAGATTTTTTTCTCACTCTTGAACACATAAAGGCTATCTTTTCTCTCTTTCACTCTGTGTGGAATGCGCGGCGAGTGACGCTTCCCAAGAAGGTAATAATACTAATGTTTCACTCTAGTACACTTACATCGTATCTTCCCTCTTTCGCTTTCGGAACAGGCGACTCAGTGTAAGTGTCAGAACTCATAGTCGAGACTTAACTGTCCAAGAAGGTAATAATAATAATGTTTCACTCTAATACACTTACATCGTATCTTCCCTCTCTTTCGCTTTCGGAACAGGTGACTCAGTGTAAGTGTCAGAACTCTTAGTCGAGACTTAACTGTTTCTGCGATCATACATGCCCTTTGTGCCTACTCTTGTTACAGTTATCTTCGTTCTTGATAAATTCTACGCGCTTCACGCACATGGGAGTTAGCTCTTCCATATGCCATTAAAATGTCCGCATATTCCTCATTGGTAAATGAAGTCATTTTACCGATTAACAAACGTAACAGAAATAACAAAACTTAACAAAACAACTGATAACAATAATACAAAACGAAGATAACTGTAACAAGAGTAGGCACAAAGGGCACGTATGATCGCAGAGGCAGTTAAGTCCCGACTAAGAATTCTGTCCTCTTTGGTTCTGTCACTTACACTGAGTCGCCTGTTCCGAAAGCGAAAGAGAGGGAAGATACGATGTAAGTGTACTAGAGTGAAACATTAGTATTATTACCTTCTTGGGAAGCGTCACTCGCTGCGCATTCCACACAGAGTGAAAGAGAGAAAAGATAGCCGTTATTTGTGCAAGAGTGAGAAAAAATGTACCTGCTTTATGTCACTATCCCAGTAATTCGTTATTTTGACCTTTGCATTGATAAATTTCGCAAAACATTTAAGTTTTCACGTATGTAGATTTTCGTCGAAATGGTCCGCCTGGGTAGAAAACATCGAATAATTTTGGTTACAAAAAAGAAATCAAAACAAACGACATATCGTTAGAAAGCTCACACTTTGGAGATGTTTTTAACAAATCAGAAGTCATCCATCACTTTTATTTATTTTTTAAATGCTACGCGAAGTTGAGATTCAAAATTTGTTTCAACTCTTATTTTATGTTTGAGGGCCCATAACTTTGTTTCTAGCAATGTGCAATTTACAACTTTTTATTTAAAGGGATCTACCAATCACTAAGATTCCATTATGAAAAAAATATTTGGATCTGGTCATTAAAAAAAAAGTTAGACGGGTTTAAAGGTACAAAACCGAAAAATTATAGAAATTTATAAAAAAAATAATTAAAAAAAAATCTTGAGACCTAGGTGAAATCTTTTGAGCTAGTTAGTTAACAGACCACCCCAACTACCCCCCATTATCGTATGTTCAACGTTCTTCCGAACACCCTGTATATATAACTATAGATTTTCAACACTTACTCTTACATCATCTTTAGTCATGGAAAAATCAGTAGTTATGTCTTGAAATAATACAAGAACTCATCTCTTTTCATTATAACTCAGTCTAGTTCCATAAATGCAGACATGACGTATTTTGCATTCAAGACTCCCTTCCTTTAAAGAATATTCTACTGTATGTTAGAGTTTTATGTAATTTCTCAGCATATGGATACGTATCTGTACTGTTTGTAGGGATGCGTCTGTGCGTATTTGTATCCGTAAACAATAAAAATCAAAGTATCAAATCCATATTCAAGAAAAGAGCCTCCTTTTTTGCAAATGTGTGTCACCATTATATTATGTCACATAAGACACGTATGACCACTAAAATCCCCCGGTTTCTACTTTACTCTCGATTGGGACGAGCTGGTTGCCTTATATACTGTTCTGTGCTAATAACCTTGTGTTTATTAACTAGCCAAAAGAAAAATGTACCTACTGTAAAGTTTTACATAAAATATCCGCGTACACGATCCGCGGTCATATCCGTGACATCACTAGCGAAGCGCCTCGCGTTGTTTGCGAGTGGAATTTAAAATATCGCCTACTTTTATTAGAATTTGAGGAAGAGATCTTGGGGGATTTCTCTTGGTTGTATTGATTCGGGGAAATAAAATCTGTTCTATTTGACGCATACGAGTTTGTGCTACTGTAAAATATCTTACCAGCCCTTTTGTTCGTTGGACTACCTGTACAAAACAAGATCCAGCTTAGGAGATAAATATAATCGGTTATGTTGATAATACCTATAGTATTTTTAAATAGAAAAGCGACAATAGAAAGCAAAAAGTATTAAGTATCAGGCTATTTCATGTCCCACTGCAGGGCAAAGCCCTTCATCATTGACATTAAGTTATCCATAAAATTTATAGGTACTGGCTTAATCACCCACGCATTGTTTTTTTATGTCAGAAGCGGCAAACGAGCCAGGCAGCAGGTCGCCTGATGGTAAGCAATTACCGCCGCCCATGGACATCTGCAACACCAGAGGGATCGCTGATGCGTTGCCTTATAAGGTCTTTTAAGAGGGGCGTGTGCCTCCGGCACTCTCACAAACCAGACGAAACACAATAGTAGTCACTATTATTTCACGCTGGTGTTATGTGAGAGGGTGGTACTATCGAGGTCACCCGCGCGTGATCACCCTAAAGGCTAAAATCCTGTGCAGTATTTTCACGTTTACAAGCGCCGCTCCTAAGAAGTCACGATGCGCGTGCACGGTATATTTTTCCAAAAGTGTTCCCGCGCGGGAGACCTCGATCGTACCTACTTCCCCAGACGATCCGGCCCATTCATACTGTAAAACAGCTTGGCTCTACCACTACATGGTAAATGCGGAGTGATGATCACCAGCCCCAAAATATCCGTCTTTTATTCCTGAACAGGGATTCGAACCCAGAAACCCAAGATCACGGCAAAGTACCCAAACCACCATCGGAGCACTAATCAGAAGTAGGTACATTACCAAAATTCATGTAATTTGTCCAATGATTACTTCGAAAGTACCAGGATAACAGAAGGGTGGAAGAGTTAAATCGTCACCAACCTATGAATATTCAAACGCAAATACTAGGACACAGCCAAAGTAATTTCCACGTAATAAGTATAGAGTTTAGGTCGATTTTACTGTGGCTCATGCTTTTATGAAAACATCCTTTACAAAGACTGTTTAATTGTTCGATTTTGAATAGAAATAGAAGCTCAATAAGTTGAATACTTCTATTGTTTGTTACGTAATTGGTATTTACTCATATATATATATATATATAAAGCAGCCCGCTCCGAATTATCACCCGCACGTAATTTCTTTTCTCAAATATATCCCCCTTCCCCCCACATTTCCGGGATAAAAAGTAACCTATGTCACCCGGGGATAGTGTAGCTTTTCAACAGTGAAAGAAAATTTCAAATCGGTTCAGTAATTTCGGAGCCTATTCAATACATACATACAAACAATCAATCAAATTCTTTTCCCTTTATGAATGAAGATAGTATAATATACAGCGTGTTAGGTAACCCGAAGGACTAAGGAGAGTGTTTAGAATCCGATTTAAAGTTCAATTCGCTATAAAAAAATATATCCTTAATTTTTTGCATAATTATTAATTTATGTATGCATGAACTACCTAAAAATCCCGTGTGCCGGCCGGCCAGATACGCCCCAAACTCAAAATGTACAATTTGAGTCGTACTTGAACGAGTGCACGAAACACTGTGAAGTGTGAAGGGAAGAGTTCCCGCACGTAACGCGGATTTTCAGGAATATTTTGACTAAGGTTATTGACAGATATTATTTTACCAGAGTTTTTATTGGTTTATACTTATTTGGTTATATGAAAGCATGAACTATTTGGGTTTTAAATATGTCCCTCGCATTTCCTGTCATACAGTATACAACTTGGATGACCTGTCTAGGTCTGAAAAAGTCCTACTACTAGCAAAAAATAAGGCAGAAATCAAACCTGCAACAATCCTACAAAGGTATAGTTTGAATTATCTATTCCCTATGATATTCTGTTTCAAAGAGAAGACGTGACAATCCTAACTTAGTTAATTCCGCCCTGCTACATATTCAGGCAAAGTTAGGACCAAGTTGCGACAAGTTATGAATATATTGAAAATTGTAGAGCGAAATCAACATGTTTACATCATACTTTGTTGTTTGTCAAATACAACTTCAATGTTTACTATACTGGTCAATGCTCGATAGGCTTACTTTATTTATTTTTTAAACATTTAATGTATCACGTCAACAGCACATCACGGTTAACACTTGCAGTTCGATAATAGCACTTATGCCTCCGACATAAGAGCGGTACAAAGTCCAAAGTGTTACGTCTGACGTGCTTTTGACTGTACATTAAAATAAAACAGCAATTACAAAAAAAAAAATAAGCATGATACTAACAAAAAAAAATCTATATTAACTTTAGAATTATTTAAGTACTGACCCAACATTTTGTCTCTGCGCGGAGAAATATGTAACGAATTACGAAACACTAACTCAACATTTCAACATAGGTACGGACCCAAGAGTCTGTGGCAAAAACACTTTTATATAAAAATGTTTTTGTTACAGACTGTTGTGCTGCCAGACTGTAAGCTCATAAATTAATGATCTTCGAGCCTTGATTTTAAGTGTACTTGCTGGCTCCCACATGAATACTCCAGAACACAGCCAGAGCTGTTATGGTGCCAGATTTCTCCTGTGAGGGTGGTAGCTAGCCAGGCGAACACTGAAAGTCCTACCAACAACACATTTTGATTTGGTGAGAAATAAGCTCAATTCAAACATGAACAAAAACTTGCGCACCTTGTTAATTTTCCAAGGCGAATACTTCAATGAATAATGTATCATAGTCAATCCTCCTAATAAGCGTTGTCTTTGATTATCTGAAGTTCGTGAATATTTTGCAAAGTAAAATAAAACTTATTGTGTTATAAATGAGGCGTAATTTGGGAGGGAATGGAAGGTTTGATTAAGAAATGAGTTCGGTCCAAGTTTGTACGAGTTTCTTTTCGACTGGCGCTAATAAAAACTCATTGTTGTGGAATGAGTTTTTTGTTATGCCTGAATTGAAAGAAAACCGCCCTCTTCAACCGCTTGGAGCTCTAAGAACTTTTTCTCTTATTCCTCCCTCTCCGTTTCGGCTTAGAACCCATAGAATAAGTCTCTGTTACGGTGCGTCTATGCTTACGAAGCGAACACGAGCGGCGCACGAGCGGAGCACGAGCCGATCCAAAATTCGTGTACTGTGGACGGACTTGGAGCCTCGAACGAGCGCGCTTCGAGCATTCGTTTCGTGCTCGACTGTGCTCCGCCCGTAGACAGAGAAAACTATAGACAAATTGCATACAAATTGATAGTATCTATCGCATTCACACAAGAAAAAGAGGGCGATACGGATACACCACGTAAAAGAAAGAGATAGAACTACACAATTTTTTGTCTCGCACCGCGTGCCGGTTTTGGGTTTTTCGATATTTAGGCTGAAAACTATGTTCGAGGAGAGATCGTCGTAGGCTCGTGGCAGGCTCGTAAGTGCGTCCACACTTGTCACGCGAGCAGAACGGTTCGACTCGTGCTCCGCTCGTGCGCCGCTCGTGCTCGCTTCGTAAGCATAGACGCACCATTAGAACCACTCGCTCTAGTCAGCGTTGTCGTAGCTTCACCGTGGGAAGTATTTCATCGCGTACCAAAAAGTTCGATGATTCCTTTTTTTTTTACCGAACCATAAAGAAAAAGAGAATATTTTTGCATGTCTCGTCATTGTAAACCAACTTGATTTCAAGGATGGAGGCCTTTGCCATGCAATAGGGCATTAAATAAATAAAATAAATCAATATTGGACAACATCACATGTCATACATTAATCTGACCCCAAAGTAAGTAGCGTAAGCACTTGTGTTGTGGGTATCAGAAACAAAAAAACATCCAGACACAGAACAAACGCAAATGTACATCCCATAAGTGTTTGTTCTGGGTGGCATTCGAACCCACGACCCCTGGCGCATAGGGCAGGGTCACTACAAAATGCGCCAGTCAAAATAAAAAAACCGGCCAAGTGCGAGTCGGACTCGCCCATGAAGGGTTCCGTAGCAGCAAGTATCATCATAATATAAAAGTTCTTGTAGTTCTTTGTAAGTTTGATCGACGTTTCTATATTTGAGTTGATTGAATGAGAGGAAAATTGCGGTTTACGATTTATGACGTTTTAAAAAAAAACTAATTACTTGATCTCGTTCAAACCAATTTTCAATGGAAGTTTGCATGGTAATGTACATCATATATATTTTTTAGTTTTATCGTTCTCTTATTTTAGAAGTTAGAGGGGGGGTGACCAACATTTTACCACTTTGGAAGTCTCTCTCGCGCAAACTATTCCGTTTAGAAAAAAATGATATAAGAAACCTTATTATCATTTTTAAAGACCTATCTATAGATACCCCACACGTAAGGGTTTGAAGAAAAAACTTTTTTTGAGTTTCAGTTCTAAGTATGGGAAGCCCCAAAAATTTATAAACTAATTACTTGATCTCGTTCAAACCAATTTTCAATGGAAGTTTGCATAATAATTTACATCATATATTTTTTTTAGATTTATCGTTCTCTTATTTTAGAAGTTACAGGGGGGGGTACTATATTCTTGCACCAAGGTCTGATGGCTTGCAGAAGCATTTAGCTTGTACAAATCAGCCAATAGGTTCGATGCACCCCTGAAGCATCCACCGTTGTCACAATAGACTTCGGCGGGCAATCCACGTCGAGCAATAAATCTCTTAAAGCAAGCCAAAAACGCTGCTGTTGATATGTCTGAGGTCACTTCTAAATGAATTGCTTTAGTGACAAAGCAGACAAAAACACAAACATATCCTTTGCTTGTTATGGCTCGTCTCACTCTCGAATTCTTTACGAGGACAGGACCGGCGAAATCTATTGCAACCTTTTGAAATGTTTGTGAAGCTGTGACTCGCGCTTCAGGCAGGGAACCCATTAGCTGCTTTGCTGTATCAGCCTTTAATCTGAAACAGGTTATACATTTATGTGTTACCTTTTTTATTTCTCGTATACCATGTACAATCCAATATTTTTCGTTTAAATGTGACAGTAATAATTTAGGTGCTGCATGCAGCAGTCTTAAGTGTTCATTTTCAATTATAAGCTTAGTAATATAAGATTCTTTAGGTAAAATAATGGGATGCTTCTGTGCATAAGGAAAATCTGAATTCTGAAGCCTTCCTCCAACCTTAACTAAACCACTACTATCTATGAATGGATGTAAGGCTTTTAATGTACCTTTTACATTACAATTAGATTTTATTGCATTTATTTCATCTTTGAAATAAATAGATTGTTCATGTCTAATTATCACCAACAATGCCTGTTTCAGTTCAGAACTTTGCAAAAAGGAACTTTGTACTTTGTCACCTGGATTTTTGACATTGTTAATGAATCTTAATACGTATGCCATTATTCGGACGCTTTTGTTAATGTTAGAAAACTTTGACAAGAAACTAAAACCTGTATTTTCTTTTTGTGTACTCAAGGATATCACTGCATGAGGGGAGGCTGAATTTGCCTTTAGATCAGGTAAATCAATCGAAGGAATGGTATCCAAATTGTTGGCAAATATGTAATCGCTATTTTGCAAAAAGGATGGCCCTTCCCACCATAAAGTGTTACCAGGCAATTGACGTGCGTCAACCCCTCTGCTTATCAAATCGGCAGGATTATCCTCTGTATTTACATAGAGCCATGACCGCCCCTCTGTATTCTCTTGTATTACTTTTACTCTGTTCGCAACATATGGTAATAATTTTGCAACTTCTGTTTTAAGCCAAGCCAAAACAATTTGTGAATCTGAATACAGAAAGACATTGTCAATTTTGATTTTTATAGTAAGTACATTATGAACTCTACGTATTAACGCGGAGAGCAAAAGTGCAGCATTAAGTTCTAACCGCGGCACTGTCAGTTTTTTACTAATTGGATTAATACGCGATTTAGAACAGAGAAGGAATACCTTGACGTCCCCGTTTATGTCCTGTACTCTGAGGTATACACAACAGCCATAGCCGACAGCACTGGAGGCATCAGCAAACCCAATGAGCTGCACAGATACAGCCGTTTGCCTCACAGGAATATTTCTGCTTAACTGTAGAGGTGCCATTTCAGACAAAGAATTAATAAACTTAAGCCATTCAAATTTTATGCTTTCAGGCACAGCTTCATTCCAACCTACCTTTGCTGACCACAATTTTTGCATAATAAATTTAGCAATCACAATTATAGGACTAATAAATCCCATTGGATCATAAAACCGTGCAATGTAGCTTAAAATAGATTTTTTTGTTATATTTGTTGTATCACACAAGTCCGGACAATTAAATGCAAAACAATCCTTATTTATATTTACAGTCAAACCTAGGACCTTCATATTACATTCCTGTTTTTGAAAATCAAGCTCATCAAATTGCAATTGTGACTTAGGAATATCATTCAAAATGGTTGGTGCATTTGAAGCCCATTTATGCAAGCTGAAGCCCCCTAAAGAAAGCAAATCACGCAGCTCGTTTTTAGCCTTTACAATATTATTTATATCTGAATCTGCATAAAGCACATCGTCCACATAACAACAATTATTTAATATAAATGACCCCAAAGGATAAGTGTCGCCAAATCTCTTAGTAAGTTCTGTCAGACAGCGAGTAGCCAAGAATGCAGAGCTTTTTAATCCATATATTACAGTTTTTAAGCATAAACATTTTATTTCCTCACTGGGAGTGTTTCGAAATAAAATATTTTGAAGCGGAGTAAATTGTGGATTAAGCATAACACACCTATACATTTTCTGAATGTCTGATGAGATGGTATGATCACCAAATCGAAATAAAAGAATAATATCAAATAAATCCCTTTGAACCTGAGGGCCATTTAACATAATGTCATTAAGTGAAATTTTATTTTTGGTTTGCATGGAGGCGTCAAATACTGCTCTCACTTTAGTACTTGTGCTGTTCTCATTAATGACAGCATGATGTGGCAAGAAATATATAGGATCTCTGTTAAAATTGTATGATTGGAGATCAACTTGCTCGGCATGACCTAAAATTTCAAACTCATTTATGAATTTGCTATACTCAGTTAATAAATTCGGACTTTTTTGTAATTTTTTCTCTAAGTTTATAAATCTATGATATGCTAAATCAAATGAATTGCCAAGAACCTTATTTATGTCCTCTAATGGCAATTTCAATGGCAAATCAACATGAAACTTTTTATTTTCAAGTCGAACTGAATTTTGAAAAATATTTTCCGCTAGATCATGCTCATTTAAATTTTCATTGTATGTCCCTGGGACTTGTTCAGTTTTCCAAAATTGTGTTAATATATTAGAGACATCAGAATCGCATTTAGTACAAAGCAAAGATGAAACCTTATTTGTTGTTGTAGGTTGCTCAGGCAAAACTCCGGAGATAATGTGGCCGAACTTTGTATTTACCAGGTGTAATGCACCTTGGCTACTGCTAGGCCCCTCAGACGGTAAGAGCACCTGGAAAAACACATCAGCCCCTATTAAAACATCTATTTCAGATGGCGTGTGGTACTGCTCATCCGCTAAGAGAATATTTTTGGGGATTTTAATCGCTGAAATGTCAATCTTTGTTTGGGGTAATTTACATGTAATTTTATCAACAACCTGACAATTAAGAGGGGTACTAAATGATGATGTCAGTGAGTAAACATTAACAGGAACTGAATAATTTGAACTGTTTTTGGAATTAGTCACCCCTATTAACTCGATACAACTTGGTATTGGTGACAAATTCAATTTTTGAACAGTTTTGCTTGTGATCAGTGAAGTTTGAGAAGCAGAATCCAATATTGCCCTCACTTGAACCTCACGACCATTGTCTCCTACAAGCTTGACTTGTGCTGTGGGGAGAAGTACATGGTTATTTGAATTACCAGATAATAATGAAACTTGTGAAGGTGATTTGGTAGGCTCGTAGTGGATGAGTGAATTGTGACTTTGTTTGCACTCAGCACACTTAAAATGAAATCTACACTTCTTATCATGCTGGTTAAGACAAATTGTACATAACTTTTTGTTTGTTACAAAGTTGAATCGTTCCTTCGCAGGCAAAAGTTTAAATTTATTACAATTAAATAATTTATGATTGGTCAACTTACAGTAATGACATGAAGTACTTGCGGGTGATGATGATGATGACGTAGTTAAATTGACCACTGCCCTTCTGGAGGCTGCAGGCGGAGGCTCAGCATTTTCCATAGCCAATGCCCTTTTTTCCAAGAACTCCAGGAATTGCTTCACTGAAGGTGATACAGCCACATCTCTCTCCAGTTGGTAGGCTCTCGCAGTGTATTGATCTAATTTACGTATTAAAATACATATAACAATGTCATCCCAGGCATCAACTTTAGAACCCAAATTCTTTAATGCAGCTAAACTTTGTTTGACAGAAGACACAAACTCTCTAATGTTTTGTGGAGTTGATTTAGAAAAAGACTGTAAATCTAGTAAACTGTTTATGTGATCACTAACAATTTTATATTTATTGTTGTAACGTTCGTCTAATAACTTTAATGCTTCATGGTAACTGTCACTTGTTAGAGGTAAATTTTTTATGAGATCATAAGGTTCACCTTTTAAAAATGAACGTAAATAGTATAACCTCGCTACGTCGTCCAGATGCTCATCTTTGTGAATTACAGATCGGAATAGGCTTATGAAAGGTGTATAATCTTTGTACTTACCATGGAATTGGTTGATATCTATAGGAGGCAAATTAATCCTATTTTTCGTGTGCTCTGAAGCAGGCATTGTTGTTACTGTTTGCTGTTGGGGCATTAATTTATCTATATAGGTGTTAATTTCACCCAGACACGTGAAATACTTGTCCTCAACCTCATTAATATTTTCCTGATCGCCGGGATCAAGCATCGATATTTTTAAATTATACTTTTCGTAATCTGTAAATGCCTTTATTAGCCTATCCTTTTTGGCGTTAAGAATTTGCAAAGTATCCAACTGATAATCTAAAGCACAGAGTCGCGTTATTGCACCTTTAGCATAGCCTCTTGAGGCTACTGCCAACTTTAATTCACTCATTTTTTAAGACAAATAGTTGAAGATGAACACTTATTATGACGGAAAACTTGTCACACGGTACAATTATACAACTTTTTCGCTGCGTTTTATACGCGTATACACAAATAGAAACTTTTAAACTAAGTTTTACAAACTTGAATCTCGACAAAATGGCGATTTATGCTACAAATTATTAATACAGTGGTTTTGAAACGCTTCAGTATTAAGTTAGTCAAAAGTTACGAACTGTCAAAAATAAACCAATAATAAACTTAGTATTATGCAGTGATGCCAACAGCGCCAACCTAACCTATCTTTCTTCTCTTCGCACTCGAACACTTGGCTGTTGTCGTCTTCTTTTCGCAGGCACGCGCGCGCAATATGATGTCTCCGCTGATTGGTCGTTGGCCGACTCGCTCTCTCTTGGAGGGGTGATGGCTCAACAACGAAAAATGGCGGCAAAATGAAATGCGATGCACATACGCTGACAATGATGCTTGTTGAATGACGAATAGCCGAAGTATTTTTCTTACTAATACCTCACAGTATGAGAGGTATGTTCCTCGATGCTTGTTGGTTTCAAACTCGTACTTGCCCACACCACGCCGAATTGACTTGCTTGTTGCGATGGATCGAATGGACCATTTGTTGGAGTGTGGACTGTATTTATTATTGATGCTGGTAGCAAGTGGCGAGGTTGGTCGGTGGGCAATCAAAGTCTTTTTGCTTGAAACACTGTTTTAATGGCACACTTGAAAAATACGTTTTTGCCGCGTTAGCGGTCGTGCAAGAAGAGAGACATAATGTGAGCAATTGTTCCCAACGTAAAAAAATATTTAAATAATTTGTTGGTGTTGCCAACAACATCTACTTACTAATTTTCAATAGTATAGCTCTTATAGTTTCGATAAAAAGTGGCTGTGACATACGGACGGACAGACAGACAGACAGACAGACAGACAGACAGACAGACAGACAGACATGACGAATCCATAAGGGTTCCGTTTTTTGCCATTTGGCTACGGAACCCTAAAAAGCATTAAATACGCTGGTACTTTATTTTAATTTTTCACGTAAGATATTATTTACATAGTTTATGTCTCTTGCGTAACCCACCAGCAAGATGCTAGTGTTAAAAACATATTATATTTTAATCGATATCGTCCATCTTGCATAAACTTTGATTAGGTACACTGTGAATGATTACCTAAATCGATTTATTTGTTAGGGCTATCTGAACTAATTTGCCTAACCATCTGTCTTAAAGGTCGTGAAACAACTTTGATTGATGAATGGCAACGGATCCATTAGCAGACGAAGTTTGAGAGTTGGCGAATTGGAAATATTGCTACGCGTCATTTGTTCGAGCTAGGACAAAATACTCTATTTTGAATGCTTAATTAAATGAATAAATGCTTAACCGCCTCCGTGGAACAGTGGCTAAGCCGCTTGGGTAAAAAACCCATGGTCATGGGTTAGATTCCCGCCTTAGGTCTTTTTTTTATTGCAATGTGTAACAAGACGAGCAGATCGTACTCTGCCCTTAGACAGTTCAGTGCCAAACAGTAACTAAGCAGTTACTGTCTTGTCTGGCACCGCCCTGCGCCCGCTACACCGAGACGACAGTTATTAGGTCTCATATACCCAGTAATTTCACTAGAATCACTAGCTTCAGTGTGCTCTTTCCCCGAAACACATAAGGGCTTGACACACTTCTATTTCACGGGAAAATATCTAGCACTGCGGTGGTATTCACTTAGACGGCCCAGTACAGGAACCTACCACCTGGTAAATTAAATGAATAAATGCCTGACCGCCTCCGTGGAACAGTGACTATTGTGTTTCGTTTGGTTTGTGGGAGTGCCGGAGGCCCCCATAACACGATAGGCCGGCAACGCATCAGCGATCCGTCTGGTGTTGCAGATGTCCATGGGCGGCGGTGATTGCTTACCATCAGGCGACCCGCTGGCTCGTTTGCCGCCTCTGACATAAAAAAAAACTCAGGAGGCATCGCTAAATGTGCTGCTACACTGTAAGCTCTTCGGATCTTCGAGCTTCGTTGTTTTAATCAAGGGGTTGCAAAAATAAGGTTCCTCAAACTCAGTTCAGTGAGATGAGATATTTGCAAGGACAATGAATAATTCATAAAACCTCCAATGAACGGATATTTACATTGACGCCGTATACTCATTTGCATACTTAAGTGATTCCATAAATTCCGTTATGGCGTGTAAAACATGGAATATGTCAGCCTTTATAAGGAAAACACTTTTTTAAGTGGTGGCAACGGATGTGGGCCAAAAGAAAGAGAGATTTTAGTGAAATTACTGGGTATATGAGACCTAATAACTGACGTCTCGGTGTAGCGGGCGCAGGGCGGTGCCAGACAGTGCCAAACAGTAACTAAGCAGTTACTGTCTGGCACTGAACTGTCTTAGGGCAGACGTGGCGCTTACCATCAGGTGTGCGATCTGCTCTTCTTATTACAAATTGCAATAAAAAAAAAAACTGATCTGATTAACAAAAATGTGTCTGTTTTCGGTAACAGATATCGTTTTTTAGATGAATACTGATTTAAGATGAATACTGAAAACGTTTAACTCAAGTACCCAATTGACTAGCACGTTATCACTTAATAAATATAAAAGCACAGAAAGATGGCATTTTCCCAAGATTTCGTCGACGGCATATCTCGTAAAGTAAGTTAAATAATTCAGGGCCAACCCTTTGTGATCCCGAATGCCTTCTTTTGTGCTTGTTCTTATTGAGAAGTTTAACGTTAATGCTTTCTGTTCATATCTTGATTATAATCTTCGCAATCATTTATTAATCAGTCCTTAAATACAGAATCTGAATTCATCATTATCATCATCAGCCTTTAAACGTACCCTAGACAGTAAAATTTTTACAGCGATAGCGAAATTCGTTGACTTCAAATTTTGTGAATTTGACAGGTGTCTTAGAAAAGTCACGTGGTCCATCGATATTGAAAGTACGGGTTTTGACATTCGCTATCGCAAATTGAGCTATAACGAACGTTATAAGTGCCGCTTGTCTAGGGCCTCAGGTTTTGTTACGATGTTTTCTGTCTACCGAGCAAGTGGTAAAAATTCATGTGCATGCCGACGTTCGAACCAACGACTACCTACATAAAACCGGGTGGTATTCAACTGCACATCAAAAAATATTGATTGATCATCAGAAAAATACTGAATTGCTAACCTAACCTAACCTTGGGTGTGCAATCAGTTATTTTGATGTAGTCAAAAGCACGTCAGACGTAACACTTTGGACTTTGTACCGCTCTTATGTCGGGGGCATAAGCGCTATTATCGAACTGCACGTGTATACCGTGATGTGCTGTTGACCGTACATTTCAATATATTTTTGATGTAAACTTAAATATTTCCCCATAAAACATTCGGTTATCTTAGTATCTAGTTCGGCAGTCTTTTTTGCCGTCTCTTTTTATCTTAAAAGAAAGGCGGTTTTTCTATTACAACCCTTATATTACTGCTATCTTTTAATAGGATCTCTGTGCAAGCGAGATTGAACCTTCTTGTCAAGATTTTGTATGATGATAATTCTATTTTCGCATGAAAACGATTTGTTTGAGAACGAAAATTTGCCTAATGTTTGGTAGTTTTGGACCTTTTTCTAAGATTTTTAGGGAAAAGTGTAGTTTATGCAAAAATAAATAGTAAGCGTTTTTCCTAAATGGGTCTTCCGAAGATATTAATAAAATAAAGCCTATAATGCCCTATTAAACAACACTAGCGGTTCCCGTTCCCGTGGGAATTGATCAAAATCCTTTCTTAGCGGATGCCTACGTCATAAAATCTACCTGCATGCCAAATTTCAGCCCGATCCGTCTAGTGGTTTGGGCTGTGCGTTGATAGATATCTATGTCAGTCAGTCACCTTTGAGTTTTACATATAATAGATGTTATGTTAAATGCGCAAAACCTTAGCCACCTCAAACATACCTACAAACAGACATTGTATGTTTATGCACACATGTTTGTACCGTGCAGGGATCGAACCCGCGACCTCTGGTGTAATAGCCGACTTCTCGACCATTACATACACCAAATGGCTCGTAATAACATCCATTCACTCTCCCAAACTCATATTTCCAATATTATTAAAACATTTTCCTTTTAGAAAAAATGCACATTTTCTGAGAAAATCCGTTCTAAATCGAATTTAAAAACTTGATTGAATTATAGAACCCGCGTCGAGTAAAAGCTTGGTTTAAGCTGAAATGAATCGAGATATCGAATGTTGGATCGATGCTAGCAATATCCTTTCATTCGTTTTATATTTTACAGGTTTTTTAGTACTATTAGTAAAGCGCTAGGGCTCCTGGCTCCTGGTACTCAGTCACTATCTTATAGTGTGTGAAATGCAGAATTAAAGACGTTATTAGACGTTGGTCCTTTTTTTTCGGAGGAGAATGCGTTTATGCACCATAACCGCAGACTAGCTAGACATGCAGCTGTGTGTGGGACTTGAGACTAAAGCGTCCACTACCCACTAAACTCTCCCGGTTCCCCTTCACACCCGATTGGGACGAGCCGGTGCCAGCCTTGTGACTATTGTCCAGCTGAACCCAGGTACCCCGACTTGAGAGGCCTCAAGTCAGGGTGGCGCATAGAGACGGTCACCCGAGAGACTAGGTAACCCTCAGACTTGGTTCGGGCGACCTGTGCAAAGCGGACGTTGGGGAGCTATCCCCGCCCGCAGGTCGACTCCTAGCTCGTAGTGCAACCTTACTCTGACTCACTAAATCAAAATCAAAATTATCTTTATTGATATAGGCATGCACAGAAGCACTTACGAGTCGTCAAAAATTAAAATATTCAAGTATAATAGTAGTTTACATAAAAAATACATATATATTTCGATATATACGATATTTCTTTTTTAAAATATCGTACCCTTATTGCAAAAACCAATTATCTGCACCAAAATTTTACCAAAATGTTTTTGAGATATAAGCACTTGAAAGTTTGACGACACAAAAATACATTATAGTAACGTTTATTTTATATATTAATGGTTATTTATAAATAAGCAATTATTCTAGTTTCATTAAGTAGGATAATAATTGAAGAAAACTGACTAGATTTTATAGAAAAATCAGGAAATAACCGGTAAGGAGCTCATTTAGTTGGTTTTACCTGAATGTAGCGAAACTACCGTATTTCCAAAATCACTATTCTGGTAGCTCTACGGGCAGTTTTAATTCATTCTCTTATATAAAATTATTATAATCTTCAAAACAAAAACCGATTTAGTACCGCTATTGCCAGTACAGAAATAAAAAGAATATCATTAGTTGGTTTTGCCTGAATATAAATTAAATCTTTATCTATTATCTGCAGGTTTGTTTTCTAATCTGTACAAAATACTGAGTTAAACAGTACCTTTTGTACGTATTAAGTAATATAAACAAAACATTTGATAAAAATCTTTAATAATTATTATAATAGGTGAAGTTAAATTAAAATTAGCACAATTAACATTAATAATCATTAAAATTAAAAATCATTCTTCTGATGATGTATCGGAGAGAGTTGCATCTGGCAATCTATCGACACTGCTAGCTTCGGTAGCCAGAGATTGGAACCAACCATGAAATTCCTCCGGTATCACCCCTTTGTAAGGTCCTTTTTTTGCTTTTTTTTTTGCTTTTGCTAAATTTGGGAAGAAGAGAAACAACCTGATGAATGGAACATGGGAGCTATTTGCCCGTAGTAGGAAGAAATGCGACAACTACAGAGGGATTGCATTGCTGCCTACCGCAAAGTGCTATCGTATGTGCTCCTGTCTCGGCTAGAACCATACACTGAAAAAAATCTTGGGAGATTATCAATGTGGTTTCCGCAAAAACCGAAGCACAGTAGAACAAATCTTTCTGCTTAAGCAAGTCTTGGAAAAGAAGTGGGAGTTCGCGCAAAACGTGCACATCTTGTTCGTGGACTTCACCAAGGCTTATGATAGTATTGTTAGAGAGGTACTGTATCGGATACTGGAATCTTTCCGAATCCCCAAGAAACTGCCGAAAATTATCAGGGTCGCTACATGAGTCAGCAAAATGAGAGTAAGGGTAGGAGAAGAGCAGACACAGGAGTTTGATGTAGTCACCGGTCTCAAACAAGGAGATGCGCTGTCGCCTACACTGTTCAATCTGGCTCTTGAACACATCATCCGAAAACTCTGGTTGATTGATGTGGGAGTTGAGCTGGAGGGATCACACAAGGTGGTAGGATATGCAGATGACCTTGCATTACTTGGGCGGTGTGAAGCCGACGTGGTGAGACTTGCGGAGGTGCTGGATACAGAGGGCAGAAAGGTTGGTCTCGGAATCAGTCGAGAGAAGACAGAATATCTCCATATGAAGCGCTATAAAGACAGCAGAGCGAGAAGGAAAAGCCTCCAGGTAAACAGTGCCACGTACAAGGGCGTCGACAAGTTTAAATACTTGGGATGCACTATCACCGATACTACCCGCAGGAAGGATGAAATAAACGCTCGCGTAGTAAGTGCCCTGAGATGTTCCGCCGCCCTCCATAAAGTGTTAGTGTCTAAGTTACTAAGCAGAGCCACAAAGATTCGCGTCTACAAGACAGTCATTAGGCCGATCTAAATGTACGGGTGTGAAACGTGGACACTGACGCTGAAGGAGGAAAGCAAACCACTGGTGGCGGAACGGAAGATATTCCGCAAGATTCTGGGACCAACCAAAGGAGAAGATGGGTGTTGGAGGCCCAGGTTCAACCTGGAGATTGAAGACCTGATAGCCGAGCCAAATATTATGGAGGAAATAACATCATCCCGACTACGCTGGCTCGGACACGTGGAGAGAATGAGAAAGGATTGAGCTGCCAAAAGAGCTTATCTGGGACGACCAACAGGACGCCGTCCTGTGGGTCGTCCGAGATATCGCTGGAGGGACGAAGTCGCCGAGGACCTCAAGGCACTAAACGTGCATGATTGGGCGGAATTGGCATAGGACCGAAAGAAATGGCGAGCTTTGACGTCGGAGGCCAAGACCTATTTCGGATCGCTAAGCCAGCGTAGTAAGTAAGTCAGTTTTTTTGCAATCGTCATAGGTAGAGGTCTGCTGTACAGTTGTTGTAGGGGTGGAAAGATAACTTTGGAACTGGTGGGCTGCAGAGATAATTCTGAAACATCTTGAAGTGGTTGTAATGTAAGCAAGTAGGTACGTTCCTTCTTTTGTCGCAGAAGTTGACAATGAAACTTTTTCCAACCCTGTCGGTTTTGACTGAGTTAGGTATGCATCATAAGCTTGCGATAGTAAGACGTCATCGTCACACCATAAACCATCAGCTGTAAAATAAAGCAAACACGTCAGATAATTTGTGAGAATTTTGCATCTAACCTAAAATTTTAATTCATCTGATTTACCTTGGGTTTTCCGGTCATTTTCAAACTTTCTTTCATCTTCATCATCTTTAGAGACACTCATTTTTATTAAATTCACAAAGAATCTCAACAAAAAACGTTGAAAACAACACTTTTGACGAAACCGGCGCAGGATTTGTAACGATTACCGCGAAAACAAAAACCGACTACTTGGGCGTCAAATGTTGCGTGCTAAAGAGAAGGCTATACATGGGATAGAAGGTTTTAGCTGAAGCTAATTTAAAACCATCTCACTCGCAACTATTGGACAAATGAGAGGAAAAAATAACTAAACACAGATAATTGGTTTTAGCTGAAGATGTTTGGAAAGCGTCGTAGCTCAGTTATGCAGTAAAAGTAAAATAAAGTTAAGTAAGTTCTTTTACCTGCAATAATTTTAAGCTAATACAGTGTTTAATTTTCTGCAAAAAACTACTAAAGCAGTTTAGTTTCTTTTATTGGTAGATACATCAGCAATTTCTGACTTATTCATAAAAGCTAAAACTAGTTACCGTAGGTTATTATGTATTAACAGAATAATCCTATCGTATTACAAGTTAAGAAACTTCATCTAAAACGTCTTATAATACAAAATATGGTTTTTGTGCTACACGTTTGCAAATTTTTAAGTATTAAATGATTTTACTATTTTTTTTATGGAGATAATTTAATTATACTTGTAGATTAGTTGCTTTTTCCTTTAGCTATCTTTGTAACGAATCGTCGTAGCAGGTAATGGGTTTTACCTGTAGCTTTATCGCGAAGAGACGAATCGATTGGTGTATTTAACTCATTTTTGGTAAAAAAATGCAGATAGTTGGTTTTTGCAATAAGGGTACGATATCCCCCCTTCCCCCACATTTCCGGGATATAAAGTACCCTATGTCACCAGAAGATAGTGTAGCTTCCCAACAGTGAAAGAATTTTTCAAATCGGTTCTTTAGTTTCGGAGTCTATTCAATACAAACAAAAAAATCTTTAGAAACTCTTTTAATTTCAGCTTAGTTTCAAATCTACCATAAAAGCTTTGGCTGTAGTTCCGCAATATTAATCTGGGAGCCAGTACACTTAAAATCAAAGGCTCAAATATCAAAGAACTAAGAAGCTTACAGTGTGTGTGGCATTGAAAGACGCTTCCTGGTAAAATGTCCCTCAGTGGATTAGATTGCTTATTTACAGTACTTTGAGGTGTAATGGAACGTGCTTCGTAAGGCACATTGAGCAGTTGGTCCCGGCTGATATTTACTATAATGACGACTATGAATAACGACTAATATCTTATATTAGTCGTCAAGCCTAGTCAGAGGCCATTTGGCGGCTTGATAACATCTGACATTAAGGTTAGTCACTTGCCTTACGCATCCCTCCACCAACCCGCACTGGGCCAACGTGGTGGAGTATGGCCCACACTATCTCACAATTGAGACAAGGCCTGTGCCCCAGCAGTGGAAACGTATATAGGCTAATGATGATGATGATGAATGGTTAAATAATGTTTGGAATGTTTCACGATTGCTTCCGATGCCCATTATTTTGAAGTACAGTTCTCTAACCCATTTTAACCTTTTCATTTGACAAGGTGACAAAATAAGTATAGAATATAGAATGCGACCCCTATTTGTGAACCGTGAGTAATTCGTCCTAGAATACCCTTGTCAGAGACCATTGGTAAAGGAAAATAACTCTTAAAGCCTCAGCCCTCATCCCGCCCTACGGAAAGAGGAGTCAAATTTTGAATCGCTATTTTTTATAAAAAGTTAATAAAGTGATTCGAATGGACTGTTTCGAATTCGTGGCCGCCTATAATTCATTTTATTTATCATTTAGGATTTTTATTATAGGGACCAATAATTTTCGTGTCAAGCGAAAATGTAATTTTAAAAATGTCAATGTATTTTAAATACTACGAATTCTACAACAAAATTATAATTTAACAGAAATAATAAGACCGGCCGCGTGGAACAGTGGCTAAGCCGCTCGGGTATAAAAACCCGGAGGTCGTGGGTTCGATTCCCGCCATGGGTCTGGTTGGTGGTAGGACTTTTTCAGAGTTCGACTGGCTAGCTATTACCCCCACAGGTGAAATCTGCCGCCATAACAGCTCTGGCTGTGTTCCGGAAATATTAACGTACCTACACTTGAAATTAAAGGCTCGAAGAACTGATGAGTCTACAGTCTGGCAGCACCTTGAGCGCAGTTCCTGATGAAGTATCCCTCAATGGAATAGGCCGCAGTGACCGCTTACCATCAGGTGGGCTGCGTTTCTGTCTGCCAACTGATGGGGTATAAAAAAAAAGTCATACAGCCATCTACTCCACTATCGGAAAACTTGGAAGAATCACATTAAATGTTGAATCACAAGTGCATTAGCCTCATTTGCGGCAAGAATCAGGTTCTATTCCCGGCGTCTCCTAATGAAGTTATAGATGCCATTAGAGAGTCCCCGGCCAATATCGAGTGCGAATCGATATTTCGTTGTGTAGAAAGAGGATTTTATGAAACTAGTTCTTATAGCTTCGAATGGGGGATTTTCTGACAGGCCATTTAAAAAATAAAATGGCTTTCAAAAGCTTCACTAGATAGCGTTGAACGAAGTATGTACATCTATTGTTACCTCTGGTTTTGTATCAAGGAGCCATTATCTTTACTCATTCTTCTTCTTCTTAATGAATGACTTGCTTTTATTAATTAAAAGTCATGTAGAAGTAAACTTTATAACGTTTCGTTCCTTGTGACTGCATAGGTGGAACGGCGCCATCTATTGAGAACTCACAAAACGGGCTGTCAGAAAATCGCCCATTTGGGATAATTGACGACTGATTCGATGTATCGATTATTTATTTAAATTATTAATAAACCCCTGGACTGGACCACTATGGATCATGACAATCGCAAAGTTTTATTTAACACAATAGATCAAGGCTTAAATCGGATATTCCCATAGCTACGACTCGTGAAAAGCTAAAAAAGCGTAAACAAAACAAACTAGAGGATCCTAAACAAACAGACTTTCGACTAAGGATCAATTTATTTCTTTTTGAGGAAATCTATTTTTTCCGAGCGTATTGTTCTGAACTATAGTAATCCAAAATACCTCGATACGTATGACAGCTGTCACTAATGATGAGGTGCAGTAGGGTGCAGTCGATTCGCGATTAACGAACACCGATTTTGAATCGTAAAAATTTTTTTTTCCTGTTGTCAATCAAATATGATTATAATATGGTTAAAATGATAAAATGGCGAAAATGACTTTTTGTTACATTTGTATTGAGTTTTTTGAGCTCTTTCTAATGGTATATCAAAGATTCTCCTATCCCTTATAGTTAGCGAGATATTCATGGTTAAAAATTGGCCATTTTTGTATTATTTGCTTAAAGGTAACTGATAATGTATTATGGCATTTAAAGCCTACTCTTGCATATTTTGATTCAGGCGTTTTGGGCTTAAAGGACACTGTGGTTTTATGTCAAATAAATCACATTGATTTCCCTGCCCTTTACGCCAGGAGTCGTGGGTTCGGGATCATTTGTGTTTGTTTTGTGTCTGGATGTTTATTCGTATTTAAGTATAAATTTGTGGTACCTTTGTTGTTTCTGACACCTATAACACATGTTCTTACGCTACTTACTTTGGGGTTAGGTCAATGTATGTGATGTTATCCAATATTTATTTAAGACCAATACAATAGTTATAATTCTGTTAATAAATTGATGAATGAATCTATGGATCTTTACAATCATCATCATCATCATCTGAATATTACAATCCACTGCTGGTCATAACCTCCAAATGCTCGCCACACTGATCAATCCTCGGCCGCTCGCATCCTGCTCCTGCCATCCTGCGCAATTCATCACTTTACCTGGCCTGACAGCGTCCTACACTACGTTTACCGAGACGCGTTTTCCACTCTAGAATCCGTTTGTCCCAACGGTTATCGGTTCTACGGCTGAAATAGCCAGCCCACTGCCTTTGGTTCTATGCCGCATCATCTCATTTCGTATACGATCTCGTACGTCTCACTGAGCCACTTTTAACTTGCGGACCAGCCGTGCCGTAAGTGTCCACGTTTGCCTTGCCTTTTACGACACCCAGGAGAGGGAGAGAGTGTGCTGGTCAAAAGCAACAAGACTGGCACTGGTTCGTCCCAATCGGGTGTGAAGGAGAAACCGGGGGAGTTTAGTGGGTAGTGGACGCTTTAGCCTCGAGTCCCACACACGGTCGCAGGTCTAGCTAGCCAGAGGTTGTGGTGCATAAACGCATTCTCCTCCGAAAAAAAAGGAGAGGGAGAGATTGATGTTTTTTGACTCTGTATGCCGACAGCGCTTCTTTTTGTACTATATTGAAAAAGCACAATACAACAGGCAAATTCATGTTAGATAGGATAATTATTTTTTTATCGAAATTTTATCTTAAAGGACCAATTCTATTCTAACACCTGTATTAACATGTCCTTTAAGCCAAAGCTAATGATTTATCTCAACAGAAACTTAAGCTTAAAGGACAAAATAATCGAATTTCAATTCTTAAAGGACACCTATCTCGAAAACTATGCTATCTAGAATAAATAAAATGGTTGCATACGGTTCGGCTTGAAAAACTAAATAAAAGTGTCCTTTACAACAAACCGATAGCTTTAAAATCAAAAAAGTTATGCCCAATTTTTTGCTTATTTCGTTTTTCTGCTCTCCTGAAAAATCATGATTTGTCCTTTAAGCCCTTTGACATTTTAACCATCGATATAGTTTGTAAAATCTAGGATAATACCTGCGTCATGTGTCACAGTTACATTTCTAGAAACGTCGATTTATCTTAAACTAATAGTTAAAAATCGATACGTAAGTACCTAATCGATTCTTCAATCGACATAATACTGCAAGATTGAGTAACTTTAAGAAAGTATTCTTATTTTCGAATCGTATTCACATTTAAATTTTTTATCCGAGGCGTTATACTTTTTATCAAATTGATTAATTTTTATTATTATATGATTTTACGTTTAAAATGATAAACGAAACAATGTTTTCGAAATTTTACTCGGTTACAATCGATAATAATTGCAAGCGAAAGATGACAGCAATGAACATCTCTAAGTTGGCTTCACCGGCAATTATAAACGCTATTTCTCTGCATACATTTTGACGTTAAAAAATTGTGAAACATTAATGGTGCCAATACGATGACATCTGTCATAGGGATCATGGTATTTTGAAATGATTATAGTCTGGGCACGCTTGCACCATTATCCAGGATTTGGCAAGTCCAGTTTCACCCCGACTTGAGACCTCTCAAGTCGGGGTACCCGGGGATGGGCTGTTCAATAGCCACAAGGCTGGTACCGGCTCGTCCCAATCGGGTGTGAAGGAGAAACCGGGGGAGTTTAGTGGGTAGTGGACGCTTTAGTCTTGAGTCCCACACACGGCCGCAGGTCTAGCTAGCCTGCGGTTATGGTACATAAACGCATTCTCCTCCGAAAAAAAAGTCTAGTTACATTGGGGCGACTGCCATCATACCACCTTAACACTTGACCAATGGACCAATTGGATCATGGCTACACAGCCATTCGACTGTGCAGGTTTACTCACGATGTTTTCCGTCACCGCCGAGCTAGTGGTAAATATGCACTTAGAAATATTAAATACTAGCTTTTCGCCCGCGGTTTCACCCGCGCGTAATTTCTTTTATCAAATATCCCGCGGGAATGAGACGTTTCCCGTAGGAATTTTATAGCCTATGTCCTAAATCCGGGTTATACACTATACCTACGTGTGCCAAACATCTAAATCCGATCAGCCGTTTAGGCGTGACTGAGTAACAAACTTCCAAATCCAAACATCCAAACATCCAGACTTACGCATCCTACTAATATTATAAATGCGAAAGTCTGGATGTTTGGATGTTTAGATGTTTGTTCCTCAATCACGCCTAAACAGCTGAACGAATTTAAATGAAATTTGGCACACGTATAGTTTATAACCCGGAATAGGACATAGGCTATAAAATTCCTACAGGAAACGTCTCATTCCCGCGGGAATATCAATTTTGAAACTATTGGACCGATTTGAATAATTATTTCACTGTTGGAAAGCTCTACACTATCCCCGGTGAACATAGGGTACTTTTGATCCTGGAAATGTGGGGGGAAGGGGGGATATTTGAAAAAAGAGATAAGGTAAAGTCACCAGTCATGGACAGTTTAGGGAAGCATTTTTTGGTTTTTCTCTCGTGGTTGGTTCATTTTTCAATACAAATTCTTTTGGATTTGAAGGGTAAATGAAATGTTCTTTTCACAATCATTATTCAATGTTCAATTTCAGTTGAATGATCAGTACAATTGAATATTATTTAAAAATAAAACTCCTACTCAGGCACCAATTATGGACGTAAATGATCCAATGCCGGACCTCCAATTATGGACATCAATATCCTCGGGGCTTTTTGGTGGCAATATATCGAATTCTCTTTCATGTTCAAGTTCTGAAGTATGGGAGATAGGTATTCATCACTCCATGATAGTTGCGGCAACTGTCTTAGGTAATTGCACGTGTCTTCACCCCTGGTTTCGAAAAATGGAGTATTGTCACCCCTACCTTTGACACGCAAGGCCTAACAAACCATTACAGATTAGATAGCTTTTTGGGAATTATGTACATAGTGGTTTTGACGATAATATTTTTCTTCAACCGTAAAAAGAATTGACGACGTTAGAACCATAGTGATCCAAGTGACATTTTTGTCAAAATGGATATTTTGTTATTAACATCCCAAAAAAAGACATATCTTTCATGTCACATTGATCCAAGTGCATAATATAGCAATTTTCATAAGGAAACTCTTATCGGTCACTTTGGAATAGCACAATTTCAGGAACAAGTCCAAACGCGTTTCCCTCATTTTCTCAAAAAGTTGAAAATGTGACTTGGATCACTATGGTTCTAACGTCGCTAATTCTCATCTGTAAAAAGAATTCCTCCATGGCCACCATCTACGTGTCTCTGCAACAAATTCTTCACTTTCTTGGTTCGTTTGAGACGAACGGGTGGTCAACAGATGACCTGTCCTTATTCGATAAGCCCTAAGGTATTCTTTTATGATACGACATACATTCCTAGAGGAAATGTTCATTTCCCCAGGCATGATTTTTTGCTGATGGATGAGATTTATTCGCATTTTCTCAAATATCTTATAATAAGTTGGGACCTCTTATTTCTTCGATAATCTTGGCTATTTGTTCTTGTGTGTACTTGATTTGGACCTATTTCTAGGATGAAAATATTTTTTTTTTATATTAGGAATATGTCAACCTATTATGTACACCTAGTCATGGACAGAATATCCAACATGTCCATTATTGGTTAGAGTAGCAATTTACTGCTGATTTATATAGGTTCAGTAAAATATACTTTAGCAGACGTATGACGTATTAAAGAAAAGAAAAACAATGAAATCCTCTTTATGGACACTCTGTCCATGATTGGGAACACGTGCTTAAATAATATCCAGTTATGGACACCGGTAAAATTTAGGATTAGAATGCCAATGTCATTTCGGTTATAATATAAGAGTAATGTATTACTATTCATAAATCATTAAATGTCGTGAATTTCAACAACGACGATACACCTAGCACAAAATAAAACGTTAAGTGTACCTTGTGGCGTCGCGATTCTTATAAGAAATTAAGATTCCCGACACTAAATAATACGCGATACTAACAACCGTAAAAATCCGGCATGGAAATGGCTGTTGGCTGTCAAAAACAGTTGGTATGGGAGCTTAAATACTGGCACAACAGATTTGTGTTATTATTTGAAAAGAAATACTTCCAGTTTGCTTAATTTAATGGTAAATTTAAAAAATTGTCCATGACTGGTCAGCGTCCATCATAGGTGCCTTTACCTTAACGCGCGGGTGAAACCGCGGGCGGAAGGCTAGTTTATAATATTAGTAGGATTTTGAGTCTATTGCAAATTACATATATTTATGCTGTCAGACTTAGTCAGGAAGCATTTAATGTACTGCCAAGCTTCTCTGATTCAGTGGCAAAATGGCCGTGTAAACTTAATCCAATTGGTCTGGTTCCTCTGTCAAGGGTAACGGATGTCTGCCAAAGTGGATGTACTGAAGTTATAAACCGTTATATAGTAAAATCAATAAGTCTGTCTGTATCAACTGGACCGAAGTTCACTGGCAGGCTGCCAGTACTGTTCATATTAGCTCTTGAGAAGGCCATGAAAGGGATAATAATAAATAATGTGACTTGTTTTATGTTTGATGCGATAGGTTGAGGAAATTATTTTGTTCTTTTTTCTTTGGATCTGCAAAAGATAGTGTATTTGTGGCCTCATTCTTAATTACTTTTTTTTCTATTAAAACTTATGTATTTTTTTATAAAGTAACCCTCTGTTATCCCACATTTTCGGGATAAAAAGTTCCCTATGGCACTCAGGGATAGTGTAGCATTCCAACAGTGAAAGAATTTATCAATCGGTTACTGAAACTACTGAGTTTCGGAGCCTATTCAATACAAACAAACAACCCAAATCGGTTTTGATAGAATTTGGTAAAGTATATAATTATCCTGGGACAATCTCCAGTCCTTAAACTATCCTCAAAACAAAAATCACGTAGGTACATAGATCCATTCCTTCGTTGTGATGTGAAACAAGGACAAAAACACTTTTATTTCCGTTATCCTATGGGAATAGAGGATAATCCCGGATTAAAAAGTTATAAGTTTCTTAACATTACTAAAATTTTATGTTTCTTATTCAAAATCAAACATATTATTTTGTAATTCACTACCCTATTCTGGATTCTAGACAATGGTGGTTTATACAGTGAATTATTTATTAAAGTGTTGTAAAGAAAGGGTCAAATTTCACCAGACACGTCTTAAATGACCGACGGTTGTATTGTTCGGTTTACAACGAAATATACCCTGTAGAAAGGGTGCAATTTTAGGCCAAGAGACGAAAAGTTTGCCTGAATTATTTACCACTAGCCTTACACCCGCGGTTTCACCCACGCGTAATTTCTTTTTTCAAATATCCCCCTTCCCCCCACATTTCCGGGATCAAAAGTACCCTATATCACCCGGGGATAGTGTAGCTTACCAACAGAGAAAGAATTATTAAAATCGGTTCAGTAGTTTCGGAGCCTATTCAATACAAACAAACAATCAAATCCTTCCTCTTTATAATATTAGTATAGACTAGCCTTCCTCCCGCCTGCAACTTCACTCGCATGGACTATATAGTCTATATACAATGTTATACCGCATGAATGTGATATTTCTCAAGGATAAAAAGTAATGCTTTTAGCATTAGGTCCGCTTTTTGTACCCCAATTTTGTGGTAAATACAGTTTTTTTAAAATAAATTTAAAAAGATTTCTGCGGGACTAGTCGTATAGTTTATAATTATTATCAATGGATTTAATGTAAATCATGAACCTTTTATATTTTTAATGTGTGTCCCATGGCACAAACATTCTTTTATTTAAACTACTAACGTATACTATGTTAAGTATCTAATTTATAAAATCTCTTCATACTTTAAAATATACTTTCCTCAACGGAATTATGTTAATTACAAAGTAAGGTGGAGCACCCGAGCTTTTATCTAATTAATAAATTAACATAAAGATTCTTTCACATTTTTTCCGTGCGTCCTTGGGATTTCCCAATGGGATCTCTGCAATGTAGCTACAATAATATAACTTTATTTTACTTGGTTTTACAGCATTTAAAATGAATTAACGTGTATTCTTTTGTGTATAATAATAATAATGTCCTCCGAGTTTCGGCTACGGCGGCCAATCTTTTACGATCAGCCAACTACACAGGATATATGATAGTGCACAATTGAGTGCGCAAGCTCAGGTGCACTCCCTATTCCCTCACTCTCATAACACGGTGGGACAGCAGTCTGACACGACCGAAGAGAGATCAGGCGCAGGACCAACGGCTTAACGTGCCTTTCGAAGCACGGAATCATCATTCTTATCAGACATTCAGGTGATTCAAGCCTGCAATGTCCTAACCGAACTGGAAACGTTCACACAAAGTGATGCTCTCCGCGGGATTCGAACCCACGACCTCCGGGTATTAGAGCCCAACGCTCTAACCACTGTACCACGGAGGCAGTTAGTGTTAGTTGAGGATTCAGGCGACTGGGACCATATGAAACTGGGACCGCGGTCCTAGTTACCTGATAACATTTTTGAATCGGTCGACTGGGACCATAGCTTTGTTTTATTTATGACACCTTTTCTGCTAACTGTAATAAATCTTGTATTTCAACAATGGATTTGTGGTTAAAATTACGGGTGGTCCCACTCGCCTGACGAAATAAATAAAAAAAACTAATCAGGTGACTGGGACCGCGGTCCCAGCTATGTAGTGGTCCCAGTCGCCTGAATCCTCGTTAGTTTTGTGAATAGTATTGAAACACACGTAGCGGTTGCTCAACGACTAAATTTAATTTTTTCACAGACTACAGTTATGGCTATCTATGGTTATGTATGACAGATATGTAAGCAGATACACAATTCGCCACAGATGGCGCTACTATAGTTTCAAATACATTATTTTGATATTAATTCTAACATCTCCACTTATCAAAATAATCTAAACTTTGGAACATAATGAATTTAAGCAAAATATACAATAGTAAAATATCTACTAAACAATACTTTGAATACCTAGCTTCTTTACAAAATAGTTATGTTTTACACTACACAATCCCTTGGTCAGCAAGTCTGCTGGCATTTCAGATGTTGGCAGATAAACTATTTTAATCAGATTGTTAGCGACTGCTTCTCTAACAAAATGATGGCGCACATCTATGTGCTTTGTTCTTTTATGAAATAAGGGGTTTTCTGACAACTTCTGAGCGCCCTGATTATCATTATATAATATGATTACATAATCAAAACCGCCTACAATTTCAGAAGACAAGTTTCTTAAATAAATAGCCTCTTTACAGGCTTCCGCTATCGCCATATATTCCGCTTCTGTACTTGACAAAGCTATAGTACGTTGTTTTTTACATTCATATGAGATAACGGTTCCTGAAAGTTTAAAGTAAAAACCTGTGTAAGATCTCCTATCTAAGGTGTTTGAGGCCCAATCTGCGTCAACAAACCCTTCTAGTTTACAATTATCTTTGATAAACATTAGCCCATATGATTTGGTTTTACATAAATATCTTAGGATGCGTTTTGCATGTTTCCAATGAGTATAGGTAAAGCAATTATTAAATTGGCTTAAGTAACTTACACTATAAGAAATATCTGGGCGAGTTAAAACACTTAAGTACATTAAGCTACCTATAAGTTGTTGGTATGGATATTGTTTACAAACTTCTACCCCTTTCTCTAGTTTTAAATTACTTTCAATGGGAGTATCAACAACATTACAGTTTATCATATTAAATTTACTTAAAATATGGTCTACAAATTTTTCTTGATCCAAGGAAATACTGCCATTCTCATACATTTTTACCCTCATACCCAAACATTGTTTTAATTGCCCCAAATCCTTAATTTTAAATTTTGACATTAAATTAGTTTTTAAATCCCTAACCATACTACTACTGTTCGAAAAAATGAAAAAATCATCGACAAAAATTGCTATTATGATCTGCTCCTTTTTACATTTTTTGATATACAGACATGGTTCTAACTTTGACTTCACAAAATCTAATTTTAACAAACAATCATTTAATCTCTCATTCCAAGCTCTGGCTGATTGTTTTAAACCATAAATTGCACGATTTAATTTTAGAACACAATTTTCTTTACAATCCAAATTAGGTGGGACTTGCATATACACATTTTCATTTAGGTAACCATTTAGGAACTCTGTAGTTACATCTAAGTGAGTAATTTCAAAGTTAAGTTTAACACTTAAAGCAAATAATAGTCTTAATGTAGAGTAACGAAGCACTGGTGAGTATGTTTCAGTGTAGTCCACGCCTTCTTTTTGGGTGAAACCTTTTGCTACCAGTCTTGCCCTATAACGCACACTATTGTCACTTATATACTTCTTTCTAAAAACCCACTTACATTGCACTATTCTATCAGCTTCTTTCCTATCTACAAATGTCCATGCTTGATTGTCGTCGAAAGCCTTCAGTTCATCTGTCATCGCTTGTCTCCACTGTTCCTTATCTGGTCCATTCATTGCATCTTCATAACTGAGTGGTTCATCGCATGATTCCAGGTTGTCCAGGATACAGAGATTGGTCATGCCATACCTTTCTACTGGCTTTCTAATTCGCTTAGCACCCTGCTCCATTTGGACGTCATCCTCTAGGATACTCTCTTCTTCGGCCACAGATTGATAAGAATCATCTTGGGAAATTGATGAGTTTGATGACTCACAAATATATGATGGATCATTTGGATCTGAAAGTGGATTTTCCAATAAACTTTCATCTTCTAAGTTTTCATCTTTCTCTGACTTTTCTTCACAATCATTTACTATTATCTGAGCTGTGTCCGTCTCTATTTTCTCCATAATAATGACATCTCTGCTCGTAGTAATTTTTTTAGTTTTTGGGTTATACAATCTGTATCCCTTTACATTGTCTGGATACCCAACTAAAATCAATTTGTCAGCCTTCTTATCCCATTTTTGTCTTTGTATTTTGGGAACATGCACCATAACCTTACTGCCAAAAATTCTGACATGAGCCAGGTCGGGCTTCTCACCTGTCCACCTCTCAAATGGTGTCATCATGCCTAAACTGGCGGCTGGCGTTCTATTCTTTAAATATACGGCAGTATTAACTGCTTCCGCCCAAAAACTTTTATCGAGATCTGCTTCAAACAATAAACACCTGGCCCGTTCAACTACAGTTCTGTTGAACCTCTCTGAGAGTCCATTCTGCTCCGGAGTGTGGGGATTGGTCTTCTGATGGACAATACCTACTTGTTTTAAGTAACTCTCCATCTCACGTGAACAAAACTCACCTCCATTGTCGGTTCTCAGTATTTTTATCTTGTTTCCTGTTTGATTCTCAACTAAGGTTCGAAATTCTTTGAAATGCTGGAACACCTGGTTCTTTTCCTTCAAGAAGTAGACAAAAGTCATTCTGCTGGCATCATCTACAAACAGAACAAAGTACTTTGCTTGACCAATTGACTTAGTCTCCATCGGCCCGCATAAATCAGAGTGTACTACATCCAATAGTTTTTCACTTCTATGGTTAGCTGATGGGAATGGGAAACGTGTCTGTTTCCCTTCACAGCACACTTCACAGTTCTGTATTTGTATGTCAGCTTTCTTGTCAAAACAAACTCCTACTACAGCTCCTTCTTTCATTTTCTGCAAGGACTTGCTATTTATATGTCCTAACCTTTTATGCCATGTTGACATTGCCGACAACGAATTCTCGAATTTTATTGTGTTTAACTTGTACACACCGTTTATCAAATTTGCCGTACCAATAAGTTCATTCACTTGGTTGTATATCAAACAGACATCCTCTTTGAACACTACTCTATTGCCATTAACTATAAGTTGGCTTACAGACAGTAAGTTTGTCGTGAGATTCGGTATGTACAAAACATTCTTCACAATCACATCATGCTGAGAACTGTTCACGCATGTCTTTATCCGTGTTTCACCAACACTAACTACAGGCCATAAACGTAATATAACTAACTAGACTGTGCTCTCGTGGCTAAAAAACGAGCCGAGCGAAACAGTCAGACAGAGCAGCTTGTCCCTTTCCAATAGGGTGACAATAAGTTTCGGTTAAGTGAGACAAATTCAAACATGCAATCTGCGGATCTGCCTAATAATAGTATTTTTAATTCATGTTAAAATATTTCAACAGTCGGTTGTGTCGGCACGGCAGCAAAACTTTATATTCAACCGTTGATATAAGTTTATAGAGAGCTGTGTTGTTTAAGACGATGTTATAAAATGATGTAGACAGTGCAAAAAATGTGATAGAAAGGCTCCTGGTCTTATTCATCACATACACACATCATCACATAATGCTTTAAGGGGTAACTACCTTAAGAAATAAAAAAAAGACAATTTATAACAAATACGCTTTTTCAAATTTAAGAATACATTGAACGGAAAATAAGTAAATATACAATTGTACATTAATACATTGTAAAAATAACATTAAAATACAAGCGTTAAATTAAGTTTTTGGTCAGGCAAAATTGTTGCCCAAAAACATTTCTTATAATGACAATAAATGAAAGAACGAGAATCGAGACCGTCCTTGCCATAGACCTAGTATTCATGGTCACTCTAACTATGAATGAACTGTCATTGCGTGCTGGCAATGTGAAAGAACGAGACAAGCTACTCCCGTCTTGATATCTTTCTCGTCTCGGATTTGCCTCGCGTCAGGCGCAAGCAAATATAAACTTTAATGCGTTGGGATAGTGTTCATTTTCAAAAATGCAATTTTTTTAAGATATCATTCCGGTTACATAGACAATATTATTTCCATGCTACAGGCACCGTCGTTTGATTTGCCACTACGATTTCTTTGTTTTCGTGCACTGGTCGAGTTCGGTGTAAACAATTCTGATTCGCCGTCATGTGTGCGCTTGCGCCTGAATCGACGTACCAGTCTTCTGTGCTATAACAACCGTTGAAAAACTCCGCACTAAAAGCATTTACCTACTTGTTTATATGCTTTTAAATCAGGACATTTATTTTTGTAATGGCCGATTTTCTTGCAATTATAACACTTTATTTGTTTACTGCTGCCGGTTGACATTTCATTGAACGTTGACGTTGACATTTGTCTACGGTTAGTGTTGCCACTTTTCGACCGCTGTTGCTTTGAGAAAAATGCGGAATTCGTTCCGTCCATTTCAGTAGTGCCAACCTCCGAACACATATCAAGTAACTTTGTTTTTATGACGTCAGCGCTAATGGCGATGCCGGAATGTTCTATCGCCATTATCATCGGTGAATACTTATCTGGGAGTCCAGCCAAAAGTAACGACCCAATCCACTCGTCTGTGATTTCAAAACCTGTCCTCTTCAATTTATTTGCTGTCTCAACCATTTGAGATACATAAGATATCATAGATTCACAGTTATCGAGACGTATTGAAATCAATGTTCGAAGCAAACTTATTTTCCGTTGATATCCATTGTCGTCAAATAACTGTTTCAATTTGTTCCACACACCATCCACTGTATTCTCACTCTTGATATGCACATATAACGAACAGTCGATTGTCATCACGAGTTTGGCTTTGGCTTTCTTCATCTCTGTTTCACTAATGGCCGCCGGTACTTTTTCAATGTCAATCCCCTCAAGTAGCAAAAAATTACTAGCCGCGAACGCCCAGTCGTCATAATTTTCGCGTCCTTTGAGTTTCGGCACATTTGCTAAGTACCCTGACGTCGACATTATTAATTTGCACAATGAAATACTTGATATTTTGAATCAAAACGGGACTGGGCCCATAACCTATTGAAACACACGTAGCGGTTGCTCAACGACTAAATTTAATTTTTTCACAGACTACAGTTATGGCTATCTATGGTTATGTATGACAGATATGTAAGCAGATACACAATTCGCCACAGATGGCGCTACTATAGTTTCAAATACATTATTTTGATATTAATTCTAACAGTAGCCATGGTATTGGTTGGTACCTATGAAATGTCACTTCACATGAGTGACGTCAATGGTTTGAGTCTATGTGTGTATTTACCACATCAAGAAAGTCTCGATGATTTACCACTAGCTCGGCGGTGACGGAAAACATCGCGAGGAAGCCTGCACAATCGATTTTTTTTATATGACAGACAGACACGCAGCCTACCTGATGGTAAGCGTCTACTGCTGCCCATTCCATTGAGGGACACTTCACCAGGAAGCGTCGCTCAATGTGCTGCCACACAGGCTCATGTGATCTTCGAGCCTTTGATTTCAAGTGTACTGGCTCCCACATTAATACTGCCGGAACACAGCCAGAGCTGTTATGGCGGCAGTTTTCACCTGTGGGGGTGGTAGCTACCCAGTCGAACTCTGAAAAAGCCCTGCCACCAACCAGACCCATGGCGGGAATCGAATCCAAGACCTCCGAGTTTTATACCCGAGCGGCGGAGCCACTGTTCCACGGATGCGGTCGAATGGCTGTCTACCTATGATAATTATGGCATTCGTTCTACGGGACGAAACGCTCAGAAAAAGATATAAATTAAATACCTCTAATTTGTGAAGTTAACGTCGCAAGTGGTGTTGGATTGGCCACACCCTAAGAAGAGCACCCGACCACATTCCTAGACAAGCCCTGGAATGGACACCTCAAGAGAAAAGGAAACGCGGCCGTCCTAAACACACGTGGAGACGTTCAGTAGCAGCGGAGCTAAAGGCGATCGGGCTGACGTGGTCCGAGGCGAAGCGAACTGCCCAAGACAGAACGCGATGGCAAAGCGCTGTAGAAGCCCTCGGCCCCACCTGGGGGCCATAGGACATTAAATCAAGTCAAAGTAAGTCAATTTGTGAAGTACATCTCTTAAACTACGTTTTTCAACAAGGAGTTTAGGCTTTGTTTCGGTGGAATATTTTTAGTAATGGCCTGTGTTCCACCTCTCAGATCTACGCCGGATTTTACGAGGGAATCGAACTGCGTAATTTACCCGAACATATAAAAGTCTGAGGATGGGAATACATGAAAATGAAAGGGAAAGCCTATGACTTATTTTTTGTTTGGGAAAATACTTGATATTTACGCGATTCCAATATACTTGTATTTTTATGAATTTTGCCTTCAAGAATGTATTTTTTTTTCAGAATTCAAATAACTTATTGTCAGCCTTCCACAGATCCAATCGCGGTCCTCGACTAAACTATATTGACAAGTGGGGCCCGCCCTGTAAGAGGCGGGCAAGTCGTCCTGCGGTGTCTCTGGTTGTCAGGGTCTGTCCCAGCCCAGAGACGCCGCCGACGGCGATGCAGGAGCGCGGGGGGGTTTAGTGGAGTATCCTCCGTTTTTATAAAGACTTTTTTTTCATAATGTCACAGGCGGCAAACGAGTCAGCGGGTCGCCTGATGGTAAGCAACCGCCGCTCACGGACATCTGCAATACCAGAGAAATCGCTTATGCGGTGTCGGCCTTTGGGTGTATGGGGGTTGTGGGCCTCCGGCACTCTCACAAACCAGACGAAACACAATAGTAGTCACTATTCTTTCACGCTGGTGTTATGTGAGATGGTGGTAGGTACTTCCCCAGACGAGCCGGCCTATTTGAACTGTAAAACAACATGGCTCTACCACGGAATGTTTATCTTTTGTACGTTTCTTGTGCGAGAAAATAGCCGATAGTTAGTCGTTTGCTCGGTTTATTCCGGAAATCCCCACCGACAAATCCCTACCAGTGGGGATCTCGCCCTTGGTGCAACAAGTGCCTTACAAGCCTTTATAGGCAATGGTACCGCGTACCATCAGGCGGGCTTCAAGCTTGAGCTCTCCATAAAATCTCACCAAAAATAACCCGAGCAGACAGAGTCGTAATTTTTATAGCGGCCATTTTAAATTTGTCTGACGTAATGATATAACGAGAATGAGGATCGCGTGACATAATTATGGAGCTGGCTGCTTGTTGCTTTGCGGAGTACGAATGTAAATAATATTTGTATATTTAGCAGATTCATCATTTGCTTAATATAATTATTTATAGGGGTTTGCTTTCATACGTCATTTCATATATTATTATACTCCCTGGCCGATTTCGGCTACAGTTATCACAAAAGATTTATATTTTAATGTGAAATAGAAGTGTGTCAAGCACTTCTGTGTTTCGGGGAAAGGGCACTGAAACTAGTGAAATAACAATAACTGTCGTCTCGGTGTAGCGGGCGCAGGGCGGTGCCAGACAGTAACTGCTTAGTTACTGATTGGCACTGAACTGTCTAAGGGCAGACGTGGCGCTTACCATCAGGTGTACGATCTGCTCGTCTTGTTACACATTGCAAAACAATAAAAATAATTGAGGGTTGTGTTGGGTAGCCCGCGCATGTGCCCTCAGGTGACTAGTAGGTATATCCAAGCTTATTTACAAAAGGTCGTAAACACTCAGGACATGTGAGAACACCGTTAACATAAATGTCATTTCATATGCGTAAGGTAAATGGTACCTACAAATTAGGGATGCCCAAACTTTAGCTTTGAATCGATCTTCTGGATCGTAATGGATCGCAACCCCGTGAATCGATCCACGATCTGAATCGTATTGCGTTGAATCGATCTTCATTCGATCTCAGAAGATCGTTTCGTAATCTTTAAATAAAATAAAAACTCACAATATTTTGCAAAATTGTTTATATTTGTGCTTATTTTAGGATGATAATATAAACAAAAAGTAAAAATGATGACAACTGGCACCATAGCTTTGTAAGCTACAGATGCCAAAGTGTCTAAAGACTAATTTCGACAATCGTTCTGGATCTAGTCTATTACGGTTATCAGCCAAAGTATTACCAGTCATATTAAAAACAGTAGTTTATAATAATATCTAAAACGCGCACACAAATCAAAAATTTTGTATCGTAGCTCGTAGCACCAATATAATGAAAGACAAATGACAGTTAGTTAGAGATCGCTCTCAGAAGTAGTCAAAACATAATCTTACTTGGCGGTATAAAATAAACAAAATATTAATAGGTTATATTTCAAACCATTTCATATTTCAAACTGCGATATCAAAAAAGGAAGGTAGGTGTTTGTGATCAATCTTATTTTGTTGTTAAATAAGTATTCTGTTTTTTTACCAAAATGCTAGTGTTGGCAAAGTTTATAGTCATAAACATGATTGTAGTGGTGTTTATTTTATTGTACCTATTGAAACGATTTTTCTTTACGATTTTCCAACTATACGATCCGATCTGAGTGAAAATCGTATTCTGTTGAATCGATTCAAAAAATCGGGAGATCGTATTGCTGTGAATCGATCTCCGAAAAGATCGATTCAGATCGGGCATCCCTACTACAAATCTATGTAGATGCGCACTTATGGATTTTTTATGTGCGTACCTAACTCGGTGGTGAACTGGTGACGAAAAGCATCGTGAGGAAACCTAGGGTTAGGTTGTGCAGCCATGATTCAATTGGTCTGGTTCCCCTGCCAGGGGTTCCGAAGGATCTTGGATCGTGGTGCAAGTGTACCTATATTAGTTCGGCACAAAACGCTCGGACTAAGAAAATGTCTATTTTATAGTCAGGAGCGATGAGCAAACGCCCTACATTTAGATATAAGTATCTGTGGCTGCATCGTAATGTTTACATTTTAGTATCGGTAACCGATACTTTAATTACGTTCTTTCGAACATCTTCTTAAAAAGTAAAAATTAATGGATTTAAGCTAACATATGTATGTAAGCAAAACATCTTGATGTATTTTCAAAGGTACCAGGAGAGCATAACTGCAGCGTAACTATTCATTAAATCAAAGAGTTTGAAAGACGCGAGCTAGCCTAGCTTCTTGTTCTTCTCTGCTCTCCTGGTACTACGGATTATATTCCACGCGGTTTCACATCGATCCTGACTTTAAAATAGACATTTATCGTATGAATGAAGATAAAGTTATGTATGTGACTGTACATAATTAGGCATTAAAATACGAATGTGGTTTTATGAAACGAACGAAGTGAGTTTCATAAAACCACATTCGTATTTTAATGACCCTCATTATGCAACAGTCACATAAATAACTATTATGGTATGGATGTAGATAAACATTATTTTTAACAGTCTTAAAAAACTGTATGTTTTTTTATGTGTTAACTCATGGGCTGGTCAATAGCCACAAGGCTGGCACCGGCTCCTCCCAATTTATGTGTGAAGGGGTAACCGGGGGAGTTTAGTGGGTAGTGGACGCTTTAGTCTCGAGTCCCACACACGGCCGCAGGTGTAGCTAGCCTAGAGTTATGGTGCATAAACGCATACTCCTCTGAAAAAATAAAAGTTTGTTAACTCATTACTACTGGGTGAACCAATTTTGATGATTCTTATTCGGAAGATGATCCACGCTTTACCGGGGGAGCTGTTGTTAAGAAAAATCCCTAAAAAATAAAGTCTATTTCCGATACAAATGCCAATATTTCTGCAGAGAAATATCTAAAAGTAAAGGATCAAATCGAACACAATGAAATGAGTGTTTGACAATATTCTGACCTCGAGAGGCCGGTACAAGGCTCCTCGAATGAACCTTATTTGCAGTTAAGTGTATAGTATAGGATACGACAGTACGGAAAAGATGTCTTCTTTCTACGAGATTTGTCTGGATCTAATAAATGTCTCTGGACAATAAATAATAATAAATATCTCTGGACATTATTGACACAGCGCCATCTAGCTCCAAACTAAGCATTAGCTTGTGCTATGGATGCCAGACAACGGATAAACATTACTTATATACTTTTTTTTGTAAATACATACATATTATACATAGAAACACCCAGACCGATACAAACAGACATGTTCATGCACACAAATGTTTGTATCGTGCGGGGATCGAACCCGCGACCTCTGGTGTAATAGCCGACTTCTCGACCATTACACCAAATGGCTTGCCAAATAATAATAATCAGGGTACGTTTGCAGCATGACCCAGGATTTTGCATGTCCAGTTATTGCGACTGCTATTTTACCTCCGTAACCCATGACAGGGAACTATAGCGATTGAATCATGGGTAGGAACACTCCTATTCCACTGAGCAGTTTTCCTCAAGACGTTTTTTTATACCACATGAGTTGGCAGACAGACACGCAGCCAACCTGATGGTAAGCGGTTACTGCGGCCTATTCCATTGGAAAACTTCATCAGCAAGCGTCGTCGCTTAATGTGCTGCCAGACTGTAGGCTCATCTGATCTTCGAGCCTTTAATTTCAAGTGTACTGGCTCCCACATTAATATTGCTGGAACACAGCCAGAGCTGTTATGGCGGCAGATTCGGATTCAAACCCACGACCTCCGGGTTTTATACCCGAGCGGCTTAAATTAGCCACTGTTCCACGGAGGCGGTCACTTCCCGTAAGTGGGAAATTAGATTTTTTAAAAACTGCAATCAAAATAGGACCTAATAATTTAAAGTAAATTCAAATTTGACCTGTGGGGGTGGCAGCAAGTCAGATTCTAAAAAAGTCCTACCACCAACCATACCCAAGGGGTGAATAGAACTTATCACCCCTGGGATTGTATCCGTGTTGTAGACTACCATCTTCAAGACTGGACTGTAATAGAAAAAACTCGATGAAACATTTTTGTTGGCTAATTTACCCTATTTGGTGAATACAGGGATTTTATTACTTTCTTTTGATCTGTGATCGAGATACAACCACCATACTGTATTTCCATTTACTATTCTGTAAGGGAGCGTTCCCGTGACCAGTTCCCGAACCAATTTCATATTCCACTGGGAATCTACCGCTTTTTTTTTGTAATGGGGGTAAAGTTATTCTCCATCCAAAAGGGGCTGACAAGTCTTTAAGTATAATATTGTTTTGGTTTTTAGATCCAAGCCTAAGGTACGCAAGCCGCGCGTTTGTCGCACCGCGTACGGATAGTCGTTAGTTTTCACAGAGTACTTTGTATGATTGTTTAAGAATAGGCTACACAGTTATTCGACTGTGCAGGCAGTGGAGGTTTCTTCATGATGGTTTCCGTCACCGGCGAGCTGGTGATAAATACGAACTTAAAAAGGGATTTCAATGGAATAGGCCGCAGTGATCACTTACATTACAATCATAATTATGAGCTGCGTTTTTTGGAGGAAAATGCTTTTATGCACCATAATCGCAGGCTAGCTAGACCTGCGACCGTGTGTGGGACTGGAGACTAAAGCGTCCACTACCCACTAAACTCCCCCGGTTTCTCCTTCACATCCGATTGGGACGAGCCGGTGCCAGCCTTGTGGCTATTGACCAGACTAGCTAAGAGTCCCTTGTTGGAATATGGCGCAGTGGCCTTGATATCATATGGGCTGCCTGCCTGTCTGAAAAAAAGATAGCGCACTACTAATAAAACTGGCTTCCCTTTTTAAGACATTGTTATGACTGTTGTACTCAACAATATTAAAAAGAAAACACTTACTTACCACGCCGATGAAATTGCTAGACATTTTCCTCTTTCTCACAATGCTTTTTGTAAACACGGGATTTAGGGATCCGTGAAGTAGTAGTGGTTCCGGAATTCAGCTTCGTCTAATTTTAATGTTTTATCAACTACGACGGATGAAATATCATTTAATTTTTTATCATTTCTGACGTGGCAACGTCTTATAATTCGATGGAGCCGGCTGCACTCACGAAAAAACATGACTCATGCGGCGCGCGTTCCAGTGCAAGCGAGAGCGCGGAACGAGCGACAAAGAGGCACAATCGGCCTCCGCGTTCGGCAGCGTTCGACATCTGTCTCTCTCCTACTTGAGTGAGCGATGGGTCCGTCCGCGTGGACAGCTGCTATACAATACAATAATACATTAATTGCTTATAGAAAAGTTGAAGCCAGTGGGGTCACTCTATTAATTATTAAAATTGTATTAAACAACATTTTGGGAGCTGGGTAGAGGCATGGACTACAATTTGGAGTGACATCATAATATTCATTTATCTACATCCATACCATAATATGTCTATTTTATATTCAGGAGCGATGAGCAAACGCCCTACATTTAGATATAAGTATCTGTGGCTGCATTGAAATGTTTACATTTTAGTGTCGGTAACCGACACTTTAATTACGTTCAAATTTCGAACGTCTTCTTTAAAAGTAAAAATTAATAGGTTTTTTCGATTATCGAATTAGTCGATTAGTAATTTTATGTTCCATTCCTATACATTTATTCGATGCTGAAATTATAACAATCGATTTGAGAATCGAATCAACTCGAGTCTAGATTGTTTATGGATTTTAAAAACTACAAACGTCATTTATTCAAATTGACCTTCAAATTATGACATGATTTTGTACTAATTTGCTCATCGATCCTGACTATAAAATAGACATATTATCGTATGAATGAAGATAAAGTTATGTATGTGACTGTACATAATTAGTCATTAAAATACTCATGTGATCTTAGCATGTGATTCTTTTATGAAACTCACTTCGTTCGTTTCATAAAACCACATTCGTATTTTAATGACCCTCATTATGCAGCAGTCACATAAATAACTATTTGCTGTTGGTTGATCGTACAAAATGGCCGATAGACAAAACTCGGTCGGAAGGATATAATATTATATTGTGATACGGAACCATCTTAGAATTCTAAAAGCAATTTATGGCCTCTTTTAAATAACTTCGCTTTTTTGCGAAGGAACGGGGCAGAAAGATTTATAATAATTGATTTCCGATGAATTTTCTCCAGTGATTTCTATAGCTTCAGAATATGGTGGCATTTGGTGTAAATAAATAGTGTTGTGAATAAATTGTATCGACAAAAACATGTAAAATATAAATGGAATGTTCGTTTGCCACGTTTGGCATTAATAAAATTAAAATGAAATATAGACACATCTATTATACCTACTAATGTTATAAAGAGGAAAGATTTGATTGTTTGTTTGTCTGTATGTTTTTGTCTATAAGTTCCTCTTTACACCCGATTGGGACGAGCTAATTCCAGCCTTTTGGCTATTAACAAGCCCATTTTTTTAGGGTTCCGTTGCCAAATGGCAAAAAACGGAACCCTTATGGATTCGTCATGTCTGTCTGTCTGTCTGTCTGTCCGTCCGTATGTCACAGCCACTTTTTACCGAAACTATAAGAGCTATACTGTTGAAAAGTAGTAAGTAGATGTATTCTGTAAACCGCATTAAGATTTTCATACAAAAATAGAAAAATAATAATAAATTTTGGGGGCTCTCCATACTTAGAACTGAAACTCAAATTTTTTTTTTCATCCAACCCTTACGTGTGGGTTATCTATGGATAGGTCTTTAAAAATGATAATAAGGTTTCTTATATAATTTTTTTCTTAACTGAATAGTTTGCGCGAGAGACACTTCCAAAGTGGTAAAATGTTGGTCCCCCCCCCTGTAACTTCTAAAATAAGAGAACGATAAATCTAAAAAAAATATATGATGCACATTATTATGCAAACTTTCATTGAAAATTGGTTTGAACGAGATCAAGTAATTAGTTTATAAATTTTTGGGGCTTCCCATACTTAGAACTGAAACTCAAAAAAATTTTTTTCTTCAAACCCTTACGTGTGTGGTATCTATAGATAGGTCTCTAAAAATAATTATAAGGTTTCTTAGATCATTTTTTTCTAAACGGAATAGTTTGCGCGAGAGACACTTCCAAAGTAGTAAAATGTTGGTCCCCCCCCTCTAACTTCTACAATAAGAGAATGATAAAACTAAAAAAAATATATGATGTACATTACCATGCAAACTTCCATTGAAAATTGGTTTGAACGAGATCAAGTAATTAGTTTTTTTTTTAAACGTCATAAATCGTAAACCGCAATTTTCCTCTCATTCAATCAACTTAAATATAAAAACGTCGATCAAACTTACAAAGAACTACAAATACTTTTATATTATGATGATACTTGCTGCTACGGAACCCTTCATGGGCGAGTCCGACTCGCACTTGGCCGGTTTTTTTATATAGAAGCAGTTAGAATGACCTCACTCCACCATGCCATGCCCATTTTTAACTTACTGTGCCTGAGCTTTATTCTAAAAATTGTTCACAAGGTAGTTAAAAGAATCAAGTCTCTGTTATTTTAAAATGTTTTTAATTTGTTTCACCGCTACGGGCAACGGTCGAATGAATCCTGCAAAATATTTTTGTGTCCATTTCGCTAATGCCGAATTTTCCAACCAAATACAATAGCATAGACACGAAAATATTTGTCGGATTAAAACCGTGGCGATGAAAGGGTTAACTCGGTGTTTTTTTTCCAGCCCCCCCCCCCCCCAAAAACATATAACAGATATTTTCCCGTGATATAGAAGTGTGTCAAGCACTTCTGAAAGAGCACTGAAGCTAGTGAAATTACTGGGTATATGAGACCTAATAACTTTCGTGTCGGTGTAGCAGGCGCAGGGCGGTGCCCTACAGTAACTGCTTAGTTACTGTTTGGCAATGAACTGTCTAAGGGCAGACGTGGCGCTTACCATAAGGTGTACGATCTGCTCGTCATGTTACACATTGCAAAAAAAGGGTTTTGATTGATAAAATACAAGGGGACATAAATATCCCCTGTCCAGTTCAGGGAACAAATCCAATTTAGATTGGGACCTTTATAACACAGTTCTGCTCTTAACCCTTTACGTGGTCAGGTGAGTTTAGAGATGGGACTCACTTTTCGAGTCTTAGAGGCCGACATTAAAAATGCGAAATCTTTTTTGAGTGCCTGTACGTGGAACACTGGTTTAGCACACTTGTGGGTTCAATTGCCGCGGGTGAAACCGCGGGCGGCCGCTAGTAAGTAATACTTATTTATCCATTGTCTGGCACCCATAGCACAAGGTAATGCCACAGTATTACAAAAATTTGTTAAACTGTGGTAATGATTAGTTTAGGGCTAGATTGCGCTGTGTGAATAATGTCCAGAGATATTTATTTATTATAAGCTGAGCTGCATTGTTCTAAGACTAAGGGTTAAAATTGACTCTGGACGAGAATAAAAATGTGTCCAAGTTGAAAATTAATTTCGTACAAAAACTCTTCGTGAATGACAAACCTGTTAGTAGAAAAACCAATATTAACTCAGTCGTAATAAAGTGCTAGTTTGTACGTTGAAATAACTTTGGAACTTCTTATTAAACTTTTAATTTGTTTTTATTGAAATTGTTTTAATCAAACTTGCGTGATACTTTTGTTATGGCTTTATTTAATCATGTTTTGGTAATAAAAAAAGTAAATAATACGACTATATTTATTATTTTGACCTGTAAAGATTCGAATAGTTCCAAATATTTGACGAGTCATTTGGTTTAATGGTCGAGAAGTCGGCTATTACAGAGGTCGCGGGTTCGATCCCCGACATTTGTGTGCATGAACATGTCTGTTTGCATCGGTCGTGGCTGGGTCGTGGCGTGGTGTTTCTATGTATAATAATATTATTTTATATTCTTTTTCTTTGTAAATACATACATAATAAATGTAATGTTTATCCGTTGTCTAGCAACCATAGCACAAGTTAATGCTTAGTTTGGGGCTAGATGGCGCTGTGTGAATATTGTCCAGAGATATAGATAATTATAATTATATTATGTAGTTATGGAAGAGTAAAGTTGAATTGACTCCTTATGGCATGATAAGTAAGCCATCTGAGAGCGCATCAGCGCAGATCGGACTAGGGGTCGAAGTGGTCGCCATGGTCGAAATCGGCCAGATGTTATACATAAATAAATAATATATTAATGGCATGATCACTTGCCATGCAGCCTACTTTTTAGGGTTCCGTAGCCAAATGGCAAAAAACGGAACCCTTATGGATTCGTCATGTCTGTCTGTCTGTCTGTCTGTCCGTCCGTATGTCACAGCCACTTTTTACCGAAACTATAAGAGCTATACTGTTGAAAATTAGTAAGTAGATGTATTCTGTGAACCGCATTAAGATTTTCATACAAAAATAGAAAAATAATAATAAATTTTGGGGGCTCTCCATACTTAGAACTGAAACTCAAAAAATTTTTTTTCATCCAATCCTTATGTGTGGGGTATCTATGGATAGGTCTTTTAAAATGATAATAAGGTTTCTTATATCATTTTTTTCTAAACTGAATAGTTTGCGCGAGAGACATTTCCAAAGTGGTCAAATGTTGGTCCCCCCCCCTGTAACTTCTAAAATAAGGGAACGATAAATCTAAAAAAAATATATGATGTACATTATTATGCAAACTTCCATTGAAAATTGGTTTGAACGAGATCAAGTAATTAGTTTATAAATTTTTGGGGCTTCCCATACTTAGAACTTTAACTCAAAAAAATTTTTTTCTTCTAACCCTTACGTGTGTGGTATCTATAGATAGGTCTTTAAAAATGATAATAAGGTTTCTTATATCATTTTTTTCTAAACGGAATAGTTTGCGCGAGAGACACTTCCAAAGTGGTAAAAAGTTGGTCACCCCCCCTCTAACTTCTAAACTAAGAGAACGATAAAACTAAAAAATATATATGATGTACATTACCATGCAAACTTCCATTGAAAATTGGTTTGAAATTGGTTTTTTTTTTAAAACGTCATAAATCGTAAACCGCAATTTTCCTCTCATTCAATCAACTCAAATATAAAAACGTCGATCAAACTTACAAAGAACTACAAGAACTTTTATATTATGATGATATTTGCTGCTACGGAACCCTTCATGGGCGAGTCCGACTCGCACTTGGCCGGTTTTTGGACACTTTTTTTCAGAGGAGAATGCGTTTATGCACCATAACCGCAGGCTAGCTACACCTACGGCTACTAAACTCCCCCGGTTTCCTCTTCACACCCGATTGAGACGAGCGGGTGCTAACCTTTTCGTTAGCCTGCGGCTAAGGCGCGTAGATGCGTCCACCTATACTAAATAAACAAGGATGCGCCTATACCATGATCAATGATCGAAGACGTAGGAAAAATAATAATCATCATCATCATCAGCCTGTGATAGTCCACTGCTGGACATAGGCCTCCTCAAATGCTCGCCACGCTGATCGATCCTCGGCCACTCGCATCCAGCTCCTGCCAGCCATCTTGCGCGGATCATCGCTCCACCTGGCCTGAGGACGTCCTACACTACGTTTACCGAGACACGGTCTCCACTCTAGGACCCGTATACCCCAACGGTTATCGGTTCTACGGTTGATATGGCCAGCCCACTGCCACTTCAGCTGGCTAATCCGGCGAGCTATGTCGGTGACTTTGGTTCCTTGCCGAATCACTTCATTTCTGATGCGATTTCGCAGAGAAACACCGAGCATAGCTCTTTCCATAACCCGCTGAGCGACTTTAAACTTGTGGACTAGCCGTGCCGTAAGTGTCCACGTTTCGGCTCCGAATGGTATGAAGAGTAGGACGCACTGATTGAAGACTTTCGTCTTTAGGAAGAATAAAGTTGCATTAATAAGTAGCATGCCAAGATTTGAACCTTGGAAGAAAAGTGTCGTTGAGCTATCTTCTTCGTCGCAAAGTCTCGTAATGCTCCCCTTGAGAGTAATCCCTTGCTGAAGTCTTGCGAATTTTGTCTCAATGTGTTATTTATTCTGGGTCAGGGGTGGCACAAACTTTGGTTTTTTTTCAGTTTTTTTTAGCATGACCTCGAAGGTGTTTAAGTACCAGGCCGATATCTCGAGGTCCTGGGTTCAATTCCCGGTTCGAGCTAACTTTATATTGGTTTTTTCGGACATAGCTCGGGTTTGTGATCACCAATCTGCATTTGGCAAGCGTGGTGATTATGCCAGTACCCATAATTGTAAGGTTAACTTGATTTCAAGGATTGAGATCTTTGCCTTGCGGGACATCAAAAGGCAGATTTTTTACTTTTTATGCTGCATCTGAAGTTACAAGCGTCTATAGGTGACAGAAACCGCTTACCATCAGGCGGGCTTTAGGTGCCGCACGCTCGAATGTCACCCTGGTGGTCCAAAAAAATGTAAAGTGGCGTTTGTAACCACATAACTACCATAGCACACGATTCTTCTTTTTTCAACGTTTTGTTTTTTGACTAATCAGGGTACGCTTGTTCCACGATCCAGGATGTGGCAAGTCCAGTTATTACATTGACTCGAAAATTTATATTGACCATCAAAAGCGGAAAATTGAGTACCTTGGGCACGTACTTGAATCACATCCGTTGAGTAGTTGTTTCGGCTCGCGATGGACAGAGACCTTCAGAACTGAAGAGGCACCTGAAGAAAAAGAAGTTATTACATGCGGAGCGACTGCCATCTCCTCCGTAACTCTTGACAGGGATACCAGACCAATTGTATCATGGCTACACTCAAAAAAAAGGGATGGTTAAACGTGCCAAAAAAAAAAAAAAAAGGACTTAAACACGCAAAATCACTTACAAAAGCCTTTGATCCGAAAACATCCAAACGGATCTTAGGACTGAGTAAGCGACAGGTACGCATCATGGTTAGAACCATTGTAGGACACTGTTGTCTTAACAAGCACATGACTGTAATGGGTCTACGCGAGTCGAGGAAATGCAGATTCTGTCACACCAGCGAAACACCTCTGCATATACTCACGGACTGCGCACCATTGATGCACAAACGTAGCCTTATTCTGGGGAAGCACTTTCTACAACCAGACGAGGCTAAAGATATCCTCCCCAAGAATATCCTCCTCTTCGTAGAAGAGGTTGGGCTTGGAGAGGAACTGTAATCTAAGTGGCGTTCACAATAGATCAGAATTGGTCGCAGTGACTGTGGAAACACTAAGCCGCTATTAATAATAAAAATAAAAATCATGGCTACACACTCACAGCCATTCGACGGCGCGTCCTCACGATGTTTTCCGTCACCGTAGAGCAAGTGGTAAATACGAACATAAAAAAAAACCGACGTAGATTTGAACTATCGACCACATGTGAAATTACTTTTTATACCACTTGGCTACTCAACAAACCTCCACTATTTTAGTTTACTCCTTTAAATTTCCTTTAAAAATAGAAAAACACGACGGTCCGTTTGCTATCTGTAGCTGACAGGTGGTTAAATGGAAAATAAATTTTCCATTTCAAATTCTAGAGTAGCGTTAGACATTGGGTTAGCAAACGTTGACTAGAATATTCCACTGCTCAATTTATCTAGAGCATTTTTATAGAAATGTAAATGTAGAATGTAGAATTTGACGGCTCATAGGAGTGTGTGGAAGGAAAAAACATGTTGCGCCGACCCTACTTAGCGTGGGACAAGGGCAAGAAAATGATAATGATTTTTATAGAAATGTAATTAAAAACAAGTTGGTGACACATTTTATGCGTGATCGCATGAGAAATAATGAGATACTATATCAGTTGGCAGACTGGCATGGCATGCAGCCCACCCCGCCCGCCGTGTAGGCGGGTTCCGTCCGGGGAGGACCGCGTAGAAAGTTTCGTGCCGCTTACCGTGGTTCCTCCCCACTATGGACGATGCCCGGAGTGTTGCAGGGGTTTAAGTGGGTATGCCTCTGGGTAGCTTCTTCTCTGAAGCATCCCAGACGGAGAGCTCCACATACCCCGTCCGTCCCCCGTCGGCGGATATGCAAAAGGGTGTCGGCCCATTGCACCTTGGGCCGGCGGCATTTTCCCTGCGATATCAAAAAAAAAAAAAATGGTAAGCGGCCACGGCTTATTCCATGGAGGGACACTTAAGAGGAAGCACCCTGTACTATCGCTAGATGTGTTGTCACACTGTAGCCTCATCTGATCTTCGAGCCGTTGATTTCAAGTGTACTGGCTCCCACATTAATATTGCCGGAACACAGCCAGAGCTGCTATGGCGGCAGATTTCACCTAAGGGGTGGTAGCTAGCAAGTCGGACTCTGAAAAAGAAACACCAAATTTTTTACCAACCCTAGCATATGTCGTTTTATTTTATTGCAAAGAGTAATTGAGCCAAGGAGTTTCAAACGTTCGTAAAGGGATTTGTCGAAATAAACTTTTACTTACGTCATTTGGAAAAACTTTGATACAACATCATAATATAATGTAGCTATGACTCCAATACTTATTCTGCTAAATAGGGATATTCATATTTTGACAGCCGTTGGTCGCACTTTAAACGACGGATGGTCCAAGGTTCGTTTCCCGGGTGAAGGAATTTGTGTTTCGGTGGACTGTATGATGGCGGGGCTGATATTGACGAGTTGCAAAAAACTGTATAAAAACACTTTTAATTAATTATTTATCGGAGCACACATGCGTGCTGTTATAGCGCGAAGGAACGAGAGAGCGAGACGGCAATACATTTTTTAATGATTGGTGTTGGTGTTGCCAACACCGGGTCGAACGAAAAAAACAACATATTTGGTATGATGGTTGAGAAGTCGACTAACATACGTTTCGATCCCCGCACGGTACAAACATTTGTGTTTATGAACATGTCTGTTTATTTTAGTAATATAAGTCCCCAATTATACCATAGAAATGTAAAAAACCTGAAGTGAATAAAGCAATTATTACTATGTAGGAACAATTTAAGATCTCGGGCCCATGGGGACCCGGTCCTTTGAAGCATGCGTGGGGCCAAAGCCAACACGCAGAGGCTTTTTAGTACCATTTTCTCTAATTTGAATGGGTACATTATTATTATTATTATCCGTTGTCTGGCACCCATAGCACAAGCTAATGTTTAGTTTGGGGCTAGATGGCGCTGTGTGAATAATGTCCAAAGATATTTATTAATTTTATTTACTTACAGTCCATAGGGTTTAAGTACTAATGTAATGCAGAAACATACCTATACTTTGGTATAAACAGTTTCCTGGAAGGAAATTATGCTTGGATTATCTTGAAAAGTACATTAGTCTCCTTTCAGTTGTACTCGTAAATTACACAGAAGAGGGAGAATTTAAAAATAATTCACACTTTTCCCTCTGCAGATTTTATGTCTAGATTTATTCATGGTAATTAGTATTTCTTTGAGGAAATATGAAGTTATTTCTGTAGGGAAATTGTACGACAGCTAATAAAATTACACGTAATTATTTTTTAGCCTTTTATTTGCGTGGCAGTCACTGTGAACTAGTTTTACAAACTGTAGGTCGTGACTTCGATTTCCATTTCAGGTGTGGTTGGTGGTAAGAAATACCGGGCTGTGATTTCGGGGTCCTGGGTGCGATTCCCGATTCAGGCATGTTTCGGATTTTTCGAACATGGCTCGTTTGGCAAGCGTGGTGATTAAGCCAGTACCCATCACTGTGATGATGTCTTTATTTCAAAGATGGAGACCTTTATTGTGGTAGCAAGGTGAAGTAGGTATTTTTTAACGTCTTATCGAAATCGGTTTACAAGGCTTTTTTTTAAATAAAACAGTTTTTGCCACAGACTCTTGGGTCCGTGCCTTTCTTGGGTTGAAATTTTGAGTTAGTGTTTAGTTACATGTTACTCCGCGCAGAGACAAAATTTTGGATTAGCACCTACTTACTTAAAAATAAAGGCTTATTGCTAATATAAAACTCAAAGGTGACTGACTAACTGACATAGATAATATCTATCAACGCACAGCCCAAACCACTGGACGGATCGGGCTGAAATTTGGCATTCAGGTAGATGTTATGACGTAGGCATCCGCTAAGAAAGGATTTTGATCAAATCCCACGGGAACGGGAACCACGCGGGTGAAACCGCGGGCGCCCGCTAGTTGCTAATATACATACACATCGTCTGTAGGTTCTATTAAATAATAATAGTAGGTATCTATTAAAATTATCTTTATTAGAAGATTTAGGTTCTACCGTTCCGAACAATCAAGCAATTAATGAACTCATTGTGTATTCAGCAAAAACAACAGAAGATAATTACTTCTAATTTTAACGAGAATGTTCTAAAATTAACATTTTCTTTACCTTTCACGGCTAATGATTGCAGTGAAGCTCTGATTAATAATGGATTTTGTGACATCTACTAATTACTTGCCAACGTGATTACGTTTTAATATAAAACGAAAATTACTAGAGTAGAAACAATACTGAAATGCGACCAATGTAATAACTAAAAAATAACACATGTGTTATTTTGTGTTTTTTTTTAAATTATTATTGTTTGTTTTTTGTGCAATTTTTTGTAATTGTCATAATATTTAAAGGCCAATAAATGGTTTTTCTATCTTTCTTTACATAGATGATGTGTATGTAGTAATAAGCCTTTAGTTTTAAGTACTAACCCAACATTTTGTCTTTGCGCGGAGCAAAATGCAAATACTAACCCAACAACCCAAAAAAGGCACGGACCCAAGAGTCAGTGGGATTATGTGTTTTAATAAAAAAAATTTTTTTAATAACTCGACTTTTTTTCTCAGAAGAGAACGCGATTATTCACCATAACCGTTGGCTAGCTGGATCTGCGGTTCAAGACTAAAGCGTCGTCACTAAACTACCCTAGTTTTTGCAGTAAAAAATAGCCAAAACATGTTCTTAAATTAACATTTCCTCAATCCTTCACGGTTAATGATTGCAGCGAAGCTCTGCTTAATAAAGGACTTTGTGACAGCGACTAATTACAAAGCGTCTCGTGATTACGTTGTAACTTGAAACAAGGATTACTGGAATAGGTATTTAAAACATTATGTGTTTAATCATTTCATGAAAAAAAGAAAGTCCCTGAATTAAATTAAAAGATCGTCACGTTTTTTCAGAAGACGTGCAATTTGCTAATGAAGAAATTGAGCTCAACTTTGCGTTAAGAATTTAGAGCTTTTGTTTACCAGCTTTATACATAGATTAATTATTTTCAGTTGTCTGTAAGTTGATGGTAAAAACATACGAACTTTATATTGTGTTCCATTAGCAGTAAAATTGAAATGTTATTATTTAAAAACCATTGTTTCAATATTTAAAGAATGATAAGTAAGACGGGATTAAAAAATTGCCTTAAAGCCAAATGAACTGGGAGAATGATGGTTTTGAACAAAAATGGAGTTTTAGGGGTCAAACTTAAATAATTTATTATTTTAAAAAATATAATAATCTACACAGATCAAATTCGCCTCAAAAAGTTCCCTTGATAATATAATATTATGTGCCACCAACAGAAACTGTTATATAGGTTCTCTTTATTGCACAAAACACTGTGCACTGTAGTACAAACATGATGATGAAACATATTTTATAAAAACAGCACAATATAGAACTTAATAAAAAATTACTTACACATACAAAGGCAACCTAAACCCAATCAAAATATTGCTGCTCTAAAAATTCAGACGCTCAAATAATGGTGACATCGTTTTTGTGACCAAATGAATCTCGTTTCTTTACAATGTTCTGAGTTATGCATTTATTACGAACAATATTTCAGTGGAACAAAAAAAAATGGCCCCTTTTACGCAATAAAACAATTCTCTTGGGACAGATCAATATGCCTTCTGGACTTATTACTGCTACTGCGACCTTTGCCCTACTTCAAAAGGTTTTTGTGAAATTATTTCCGGAAAAAATATTTTGTATATTGATGACATCATTTATGAAATTTGCCATGTTTACACATTCCATAAAACACTTTATTATGAATGCAACGACTTTGGTTATTCTAATAAGTTATTTAAAATGCCTTTTTGATTGACTGGCTTGATCGAGTATTTTGTAGTGCCTGATGTTGTGGGTTTTAATCCCAGTCATAAACGTTTAATATGTATGTATGTGATAAAAATTTATATTGGTCGGGGTTTGAATAATTTTTCAGTAATCACTAATCAGTTACAGGCAAACAGCCCGCCTGATGATAAGCGGCCACTTTAGCCTCATCTACTGAGCGACAGTTAATCAGAAAGAGCCGCTCCATATGCTCAACACTGTAGGCTCCTCTCATTGTCGAAGCTTTAATAAAATTTTAAGTGAACTGGTTTCCACTTTAATATTGCCCAGTAAGACAATAAAAATATTAAAAAGTCTTTTAACTTTCTAGGCCGAAGGTGGGAATGCAACTCCCTAGTAACTAGGTAGGTATGATGCAACAAAATGTGATAAAAGCTATTTTGGTACTGTTGTCTGTTTATATACATGAAAAAATATAATAAAAGGATGCTACGACATGAAATGTATTACTGTTTTACGGGTGTTTCTTTTATGGCAGATGTTTACGTGGTAGAGAGAAAGGTATCAACTGAGAGTTCTAAAATCTGAACGCGAATCACAGTGAAACATCACATTTAATTAACTTCAGAAAGTAGGTATTGAAAAGCGTAAGCTTTACAACTTTTCTTTTTATATTACAAAAGAAAGAAAGTTATGCACGGAAAACGTAGTGAGAGAGCCTGCACAGTCGAATAGTCATATAGCCTTGATCCAATTGGTCCAGTTTCCTTGTTAAGGGTTACGGAGGTCAGAATGCCAGTTGCAATGTATTTACTGGACTTGACCAATCCTTTGCCCTGTAAAATCTAAAGTTTAGTATCAGTCTATTGATGTCCTATAGTTAATAATATTATGCTGATAATGTACTTATATTTTGAACGGCAAACCATTTTTCCCGAATTGTTCATTATGAATCTAATCTATTGTAAAAGTATAAATACATCCGTTACAAGCTTCCGGAGCTACAAACCTGAATAACCTCAATAAATCCAGACTTAACTTCGAGCATTATGGGATCCTAATACCTCTGCGATAGGTTATCGCCATCTCTCCGAGAGGTAATAACCCGTGAATTTGTGGTGCAATTGTTGGCATAAAGCGTTTCAACCAGAGAAGTAACGGAGGTAAATTTATCGGAACCGAAGTCAGAACCGGAATCTAAGTCGGAGTCGTAGACTAGTAGCAAGAGAGAAATTTTTCATTATGGACAAAAATAAAAACAACCCCTCAACTGATGACTTTCCTCCTGGAGGAAACGCCATGATGGTCGACAATAATTATTGATGTTAGTCTTTCTTTTTTCATTTTAATTACAAGAACAAATTAACACAGACAATGTAATAAATCAACATGTTTCTAATTGAACATCAAATTAAATCAAATGCAGTAACTCCAAAAGTAGTGTATTGCTATGCTTCGACCTCCGATTAAAAAGTTTCGAAACCGAAGTCGGAACCGAAAGTGTAATAATAATCGTAGGTTCCGACTTAACGGACTCAGAATCAAGGCTCCGTTACATCCCTGGTTTCAACACACTTCCTTCACTACTATACTGCTAATCTATCCAATTTCCCCTTCAAGTCCGAAAATGATGTGCTGGTTCTTGCCTTGTGATGTAAGCCGGCGTCTAGCGTTTTATCCGTGTAAGCGTAACAGACAGACACTAAACAATAAACATTTAAGTAACACACAAAAAAACATATTACCTACCTCCTCCTTTTTTTAATACGTTTAGAAATAAGTACCTACCTCATGGCTTGGGCCACTCCCACCTGTGGTAGTTACAGCCCATGGCTTACGCAGTACCCTTCTCAATTTTTATGACGCATACAACCATCGGAGATTTGCACATGTTTCCAACTGAATTGTCTAAGTTTTTGTAGGGGTACCTATTTCTCTTTATAAATATGGAGGAAGGTTATTGTAGGCGATGGTTATATCTCACTGTTCATATGCAATAGCAAAATAATTATTTAAAAAGACTGCACTGATTTAATAAATGCATTTTATGAATGAATTATGTTGAAATATAGAAAGATTACACAGATTTTTTCGGATTCAAATCATACGAGTAAAGGTAGTGCCACACCGTTGTGGGCTACGCTGCGTTAGCGCTGCGTCTGAGCGGTAACGTTCCGTTGTTTTTCATATAAATCTGAACGATATGCCACACGATGCGTTGAAATGACGGACGGCAACGCAACGCACGCGCAACGCAAAGGAGAGGAGGGAGAAGGTGGGGAAGGGAGCTGTGTTGAAATGACGTAGCGGCAGCGCAGTATTTAATAGCATAGTAGCTGGGTTGATTGACGCGCACCACCGACACAGCACTGTGTATGCACATGTGGCATTCACTGTGTTGAAATAATTGCGTTGCGACGATGCAGCGCAGCCACGACGCCCGTGTGGCACCACTCTAAGGTTTGGTTGGACACATAGCAGTAAATGCTGAGCTAATGTCTATTGGGTCCAGGTTAACTATTGTCCCAACTGTATTATTTGTGAAAAAAATGTTGTAGTCGGTATCAATTTATTTGTTTCTTACTTCCTTTCTAAAGTATTTCCGTGTTTTAAAAAAGGTTTAAAAGTGGTATATGCACTTCACTCTCAACGGAGGTCGGGAGATTAACTATTATTTCCGGAGTCTCCCGGGCGATCCGGGAGGGTTGGGACTTCCATTTTGTTAATACCACTTTCTGTCTTTACAGGTAACGCAAACACTTCTCACGCAGCGGACGCTACGGTAACTTACTTGATTGAGTAATTAAAGTTGTCTTTAATTGCTTTGAAGAGAGCCTCACCAGTCTAGTTTAGCGGCGAAACAATATCACCTAATTGGTTGAGTTTCTAGTTCGGTAAGGTACCTAAATAAGGATGTTTCTAAATGGGTGACGGGCGTAGGTCTTGTAGGAAGTATATTTTTGAAAAGAAAGAAAGAAAAAAAAACGTAAAGGACAGGCAATACATTAAAACAGAGGAAGACAACATGACAAACAATAATTTTGTCATGTTGTCGACCGCTCAAAGATCGCGGCGGACGGCTGCGGCGGTGGCCAGCGCGCACGCGGCGAACACGTCGGGAGCCCGCTCCAGGATCGCGCCCGCCAAATGTGGGGTCAGCCTTAACTTTTTACATCCCGTGCTAGTCAAAGATTGTGTTACGGTGATGCCACACGGGTGCGTTGCGCTGCGCTCCGGTGACGGAGCGTCGTCGATGCGTTATATTTCATACAAATTGAAGGGCATGCCACACGGTCCGTTGTGGCGACGCGCGTCGCCGTAACGCGTGCGCAACGGACTTGAAGCCGAGAGACGAAGCGGGGGGAGTGGTGCAGCGCTCCGACACCGGAACGACGACGCACGCGTCGCAGTATGGTTTATGCAGTCGAGATAGCGGTGCGCCCCAAGTACATAAATCATCATAATGAGTATCACTATCAATGACATTGACGTGGACTACGTTATCTCATTAGTTGAGAAAAGACCTCTTTTATGGGATAAAAACCATGATGACCATCAACGCACGACGACGCTTAGACAACGCAGCGCGTTGCGACGACGCATCGGATCGTGTGGCACCCATTCCGTCGAGCGCTTGCGGTGCGTCGACGCAGCGCAGCGCAACGCGCCCGTGGGGCATCACCATTACGGCGAGGTAGGTATTATGTTTCCGCCATAGTAGTACCAACTTTATTTTAATTTTTATTTTGAGCGGTACAAAGTTAAGACTATTTTTGAATATTCTATCAACTAATTCTTGTATGTATTGAATAAACAAAATCGGTCAAAGTAAATCTACACAATGGCAGCCTTTAACCTGCAGTGGAATATACAGACAGACCAATACTTAACGTAATTGCACAGAACGAGTCCAAGAACTAAGTCTATAAGTACACTAGCAATTTGGGTAATGGAACATTTTTCTTCACGTGAACTTCAGGTTAAATCAGTAACAGCGCTTTCACACGGGCAGTCCAGTTTTTTGCAGGATCCCGTTTTCTGCAGGATCCCGTTTGATGGCGAATGTGTTTATATGCTAGCGTTCACACGAGCATCCCGCATGCGGGATACTGCAAAAACCCGATCCGGCATTCGGTTTTGTCACTAGAAACTGGATCCGTCGTCCAGTAAAAAGCGGGATCCCGTTTAGTCGCACAAATATTTATATAGCAGTGTTCACGGCCCTTTCACACGGCAGTCCAGTTTTGCAGGACCGTTTAGTCCACAGTTTTTTACTGGATCCCGCAAAACTGAACTGCCATGTGAACACACCGTCCTGTTTTGCAGGATACAGTAAAAAGCCGGTCCTGCAAAACTGGATGCCGTGTGAAAGGGCTGTAACTTGGCGAGCAAGAAACTGCACATTGTACTTACCTGGTTAAGTAATTATTAAAGTTTGGTTTAAGCTCTTTTAACCGATTATAACTTTTCATATTATAGGACAGCAGCTAGCCTTACCTACCACTAGCGGTCTTAACAAAATAGCCCGTGGTAATGCGATATTTTTTTTGGGTAAAAAGATGCTTAAGTCACTTTTAAACTATCCCCATCATCATCAGCCTTTATACGTTCCCACTGCTGGGACACAGGCCTTATCTTAATTGTGAGATTGTGGGCCATACTCCACCACGCTGGCCTAGTGCGGGTTCGTGGAGGGGTGCGTAAGGCAAGGTCCTCTGACATAAAACCTTAATGTCAGATGTTATCAAGCCGCCAACACCCCCCAATACACGTGATATATTGCTATACCCCCCCTCCCCCTTCTGATGTTTGGTGATTTTTTATGGACCTCTCTCCCCCCCTTTAGAGCCTCACGTGAATAATGAACGACCCCTAACTTGGTACCTCGAGCATAGCTGTATTAAGAAAGAGCAATTTAATACCTAGAACACAATCTAGGCATTCTAATGAAGCAGCAAATGTTCAGTGTCGTTCACTCAAGGGCACTCGAGACGCTGTCTCCTAACGAACTCTCGAATCATAATTGGTGGAACCTGATTACTTAGTCTAAATCGATAATATCGATTAACAGCTTCAATTCGTTTACACTTTTCATGACGATTAATTGAAGAAAGACCGCCTCCGTGGAACAGTGGCTAAGCCTAAGCTAAGTAGGGTAGGGTATACAACCCGGAGGTCGTGGGTTCGATTCCCGCCTTAGATCTGGTTGGTGGTAGGACTTTTTCAGAGTCCGACTGGCTAGCTACTACCCCCACAGGTGAAATCTGCCGCCATAACAGCTCTGGCTGTGTTCCGGCAATATTGATGTGGGAGCGTGTACACTTGAAATAAAAAGGCTCGAAGATCAGAGGAGCCTACACATTAAGCGACACTTTCTTTCATGGTGAAGTGTCCCTCAATGGAATAGGCCGCAGTGACCGCTTACCATCAGGTGGGCTGCGAGCCTGTCTGCCAACTGATATAGTAAAAATCTACAGTATTTGACCGTCTTCATAGAACAGAAGTCGGGTTCTTAAGCCCTAAGGTCGTAAGTTTAATTGTTCGAAAGTATTAAAATTCCGACTTATCCTTTAGGTTTTTCATTACTGTAACACAATATTCTTGAACAGTAAGTTACACTTTAGTAATAATGAACAGTTGTAATCTAAAGTCACTTCTCAGCACATCTTAAAATTTTAATGAAATTCTTTTGGAAAAGGTTTTGAATTTTCTTTTAAGCTATGTCTGTTGGCAGACAGGCACGTAACCCACCTTATGGTTAGCGGCCACTGTGGCATATTCCATTTAGGGACACTTCACCAGGAAGCGTCGCTCAATGTGCAACCAGACTATCTCATCTGATCTTAGATCCTTTGATTTTAAGTGTACTGCTACACACACACATCCTTATTTTTATCAAATAAATAAATAATATTAATTCGGATTGAATTTCATAAAAAAATTTTTTTGTAGTCAAATATTTTCATTGTAAATTCATATGGAAAACGTACGCAAAAATATATTTTTATATAACAATTTCAACCGTTATGGTGAAATATACAAGTACCTACAGCTTTTCTCCTATTCTGCCTCTGTATTCACAATCATTTTCCAGGGAGGCGAAAATCTCTGTTCGTATTAATTTAAAAGATAATATTTTTATATAATTTAAGCTTTATTCTGTACCCAATAAAGTCCATTTGTCAATCAATTTGCTACGTGTCAACCGGAGCTTTGTGACGAAAACCCCACATTTGTTTCGCAAATTGATTGCTCTTACTATTGTAACTCGATTGAAACTCGTCTTCAATTTGTAGATTAATTTAACTGTGAATCAGAAATAGAGATTGATAATTGTAAAAAAAAAACTGGCTTTGAGTGGCTTTCGAGTTTCTTCTCTATTTTTCTTAATAGATTTCGAAATCGTTTTAGGTGTAGAGAGAAAGTGGTAAAGTAATTTTGTACCTCTGCTTATAATGAGCCATACATAAATGAATCTCTGCAGTTTACACGAATGAAGAGTATTTCGATTATGTTTTTTTTTGTTCATAAAAAGACGTGTGAGGCCATAAAATTTTAGAACGACTGAAAACTTAATAAAGTTTTTTTCTGTGTTTATTAATTTATTATATTAGGTATTTTGGGAACTGGAAAGTGACACAAGCTTTTTATCTCGGAAAATTATTACATCCCTACTACGGAATAACATCATGATAAAGTCCACGTAAGCAAATCCGCGATAGAAAGTTTAACATTAAAATACAATACAAAAGAAAAAATCGAATTTAAAAGAAACCAGGTTATAATGTGAGCTTTATTCGCTTTACAATAAAGTCCATTTGTCAATCAATTTGCCACGTGTCAGCCGAGCTTCGCGACTAAAAGCCCACGTTTGTTTTGCAAATTGATTGCTTCTACTATTAAAACTCGATAGGAACTCATGCGAAAATTTTCATGGCCTTTTCTTACTGTAATTATAATAATATTTTATATATTTTTTCCTTACGGTTGGTTAGTTACGCTTTGATAGTCTTGAGGTTAAAGCACTGATGATCTCGGGGTTGTTGGTTCAATTTCTGGGTCGGATATGTCATCAACATGCTGTCAAATTAAGCGCCCGTGAATGGCATCTTTTTTGTTTCATGTAAAAAATACTGTTTTAATGTTTTTACTGACCATGTGTGTAAGAAATAACGGTTTATTCCGGAAATCCCCACCGAAAAATCCCTACCAGTGGGGATTGTTATTTTATTCAAATGCTATTAGGTAATGCCTCTTGGAATTGAGCGAAAAATGACGTTAACTGAGCTTGTCCGTAACGTTAGCAACCAATAGCAACCCATTATTTCTGTGTGTATGTGAGTCATCACTGTCGCGTCACGCAACTCCAAAAGTTCGTATCATCGTTTGTTTTATAAAAACGATGATTATCTTAATCTTCAAACTCGTGGTAGGGGCGTCAGTAAGCGATATACGAACGCAGACAAAGCCTATAATATTCGTTAGCGCACTGACGAACCATACCATTTATTGCTTTTCGGAATATTTAGATTTATTACAAGTGATTACCAGCCTTCCGCCCGCGGTTTCACCGCGCGTAATTTCTTTTCTTAAATATCCCCCCTTCCCCTCCATATTTCCGAAATCAAAGTACCCTATGTCACCCGGGGATAGTGCAGCTTTCCAACAGTGAAAGAATTTTGCAAACCGGTTTTGTATTTTCGGAGCCTATTCAATACAAACAAACAAATCTTTCCTATTTATAATATTAGTAGATTCACATCTTAAAACCTCGAATACCTAACCTTTTTTTTTTTTTTTTTTTTTTTTTTTTCAGTCATAATTTATTTAAAAATACCAAAATTTATAGTATTTATATTAATTAAGCTGTAAATAAAAATATATTAAGCAGCCCAAACCGGTACAATCTTAGTACAATACAGTTGTTGTACACTTTATAATTTATTTTTCCAGAAACCAGTACATCCTTTAAGATGATGACCAGGAAGGCCACATCCCAAGACCTGGAATTAAAATTAAGACGGGCACTGCATGAAATCGTTGAATTAAAGAGGGAAAATAGCCAACTCCTACAGGAAAATGTTGACAATGAAAAGGAAGCATTGAAAATAATACATCACAATTCCTCACTGAAGTCTCAACTGGTTGAACTTCATGCATTGCATATGGACACTCTTGGTGAACGGGACCAGCTACTCGGGACATTGAAAAACTTTGACGAGTGCAGTGATACCTATGAACGGGCTCTGACACGGATCCATGAGCTCGAGGTTGACCTGCGTGATGCAAATAAAAAACTACAATCATATGAAGAGGATAGGCTGTGTCAGTCGACACTTCACACCCACAGCCTCTACGAGGAGCTGCTCCAGTCGCCTAGTGGACATAGTGTCATTGAAAACCAGTGCTCAGTGTTAGTAGAAAATAGAGTTATTAAGCCTATAAGTAAAAATAAAATTAAGAAATATTGTAAAATAAACAAATTTATAACGAAAACAAACAAATTGATAAAGAAACAAAAATGTTTTTTTAACAATATTGTATTAAGAAAACAACGTGTAGATTTATTAGATAGTTTGGAGCTATTTAGCAAAAAATTGGACGAAAGTAGGGCACGGCATGAAATTGAAACCCAGGAGCTTCAGGATGAGATTAAAAGTCTGCAGAAATCCTTAGAGGGTGTGACGTGCAAATATGTGGCTGCACAGGCTCAAATCAGTGAGCATAATAATACAGTAGATAAACTAATAAGCCAGTGTAGCTACGTAAGTGCAGGTCCCACTGAGCAGCACCAGGGTGACAGCACTGATAGCTCACAGTCACCTTTAAATGTAAATGTAATTGACACAAGTGACTTATCCAAATACATTGTATCATCATCAGATAAAAAAGAGGATGTTTACCTTTTTTCTGATGGGTTCGGGGTTGGCTATGGGCCTCTTCTCAAGTATAGAATAAATGGCAATGTTATCAACTATTGTTTGCCAGGTGCTCCTCTTAGTCAAATAATTGAGAGGATATTACATTGTAATTTAAATGAGAACTCCATCATTGTATTAATGATGGGTAACGGACTGAACACCTGTAAAAGGGAGATTATAAAGTCACTTTCAGTATTGGATCAAATTAATGTAAAGAAAGTTATTTTGTGTGGTTTTCCCTTTTCCAGGTGTTACACAAATAATCAAAATAACAGTATTCACATATTGAATACTTCTTTATACAATTGTACATGTCATAGTGACAAATTTGTGTTTTTTGACACAAACAAATTTATTAATTTTAATTTTATTGTGACTGGCAAAAGTTTTTATTTGCCTTATAAAATAAAAATTGAATTAGCTAATTTGTTAGCATTTAATATTAAGGACATTTTTAATAAGACATTGGAATCCATTCCAATTAATCATTTAAATTTAAGTCCAAGACAATAGAGGATAACTCTTGCAAATTAGTAATTAAGGAAAATCAAAATTATTTAAATGTTATTCATCAGAATATACAGGGTGTCTCTGGAAAAGAGCTGGAACTTGAATTATTTTTAAATGATGGGAATATTCATGTGTTTTGTGTTACTGAACACTGGTTAAAGCAACATGAGTTAATTATAAGTATAAATGATTACAAACTCGCTAGTTCGTTTACCAGAGGCACGGCCATTAGAGGTGGGTCACTTATATTACTAAAAAGCTCAATTGAATTTAAAGAACGTAAAGATATTGTGTCTGCCTCAGTTGAGCGAACTATTGAGATAGCGTGTGCAGAGTTAGAGCGGCATATTATTGCCTGTGTTTATAGACCTCCATCTGCTAATTATAATGAATTTGAGTCTGTTATGGAAGATGTCTTAAGAAAGTTATGTACCACCAATAAAAAAGTTATAGTGTGTGGTGATTTTAATGTTAATATTTTAGATGTACAAAACTCTAGTAGATTTCTTAATCTTTTCCAATCTTTTGATTTATATCCACTTTTTAATGAACCTACGCGAATAACAGCTACCTCAGCTACGTGTTTGGATAATATTTTTTGCAATGACAGTGTAAATAAAAAAAGTATTATAAATTTTATAAATTCTGATCACAGCGGACAGTTGGCAGTGTTTGAGTGCCCTCTTGCTCGTTCTCCGTCAACTATTGTTTGTAGGCCTATTACAGTACACCGCAGAAATCTATTTAAGGAGCGTATAGACAATAAATTGTCCATGACAGATTTTAGTGGTGCCGATGGACACAAACAGTATGAAAAATTATTTGATATTGTAGAAAAAGAATTTAGATCTGTATTTACTAAAAAAACTATTAAAATCGATAGTAATAAGACTAACTTTAGTGCCTGGGCTACCACGGGAATTTACAAAAGTAGAAGAAGGTTATTTGAATTATATGAAATGAAAACACAGTCAAATAACCCTGCTACTGTAGAATATGTACGAAAATATTCTAAATTATTTAAAAAAGTATGTGCAGTAGCAAAATCAAATTACTTAAAAGATAAAATATCGAAAGCCACTAACAAAAGCAAAGCTACGTGGAAAATCATTAATAAAGAGACTTGTAAAAATAAAACACAAACTAGCAAGATCTCTTTAAATATTGACGGTATTATTCATGATTCTAATGCTAATGTGGCGAATGCATTTGAATCGTTTTTCTCTAACATTGCAGTCAAAACTACTTGTCAATTAAATTCTAGCCCACATCTTGCCAACTCCCTCCTCAAATCTCATGTGGATGAGTGTGTAACATCCTTTAAATTTACCCATGTCAGTCCTGAATTAATTTATAAAACTTTCAAAGAACTGAACATGAAAAGAACCGAAGATCTATGGGGAATCTCAATGGATATATTAAAAAATATAATCCATTCTATTGCACCTCATTTAGCTATTATTTTTAATCAATGCGTGGATGATGGTGAATTTCCAGATTTAATGAAGCACAGTAAAATAATACCATTATTCAAATCAGGCGAAAAAAGTGACCCATCCAATTTTAGACCAATATCGATTCTCCCAACATTAAGTAAAATATTTGAAAAGCTTATTTATTCTCAATTGCTTTCTCATTTTAAAGTAAATAATTTATTACATAGTAATCAGTTTGGGTTCACTAGAGGCAAGTCTACTACAGATGCAGGTATAGCACTCATCAAACATATTTTTGATGCCTGGGATAATAAGCAAGATGCTATAGGTATATTCTGCGATCTGTCTAAAGCTTTCGACTGTGTTGATCACGAGACATTGTTGATGAAGTTGCGGCATTATGGCATCTCAGCCAACGCGTTAAGTCTTATAAGGTCGTACCTATCTGACAGAATCCAGAAGGTAAACGTGAATGGTATTGATTCCAAAGGAGCCCCTTTACTGTTGGGGGTCCCTCAAGGCTCAATACTAGGACCTTTGTTCTTTTTAATTTATATTAATGATCTTCCATATTATACAGAAAACCTGTGTGACACAGTGTTATTCGCTGATGATACCTCCCTTATATTTAAAGTTGACAGACGAAAACAATCATTTGACGATGTGAGTAATGCTGTCTCACAAACTTTACACTGGTTTACTGTTAACAATTTGTTATTGAACACCAATAAAACTAAATGTGTTAAATTCACAATGCCGAATGTGCGACAGGTGGTTCCTGAGATCACTGTAAATGGAGAACTCATTGAAATTGTCAATTCAACAGTGTTTCTGGGGATAACCCTCGACTCTAAATTGCAGTGGGGGCCTCATGTAACTGCTCTTGCCAAAAGACTTAGCTCAGCCGCATATGCTGTCAGAAAAATAAGAAATCTGACTGATGTGGAAACGGCGAGACTAGTTTATTTCAGTTACTTCCACAGTATTATGTCATATGGGCTGCTCTTATGGGGATCTGCCGCTGACATAAACAATATATTTATTTTGCAAAAGAGAGCCATCCGCGCTATCTATGGCCTCAAAACCCGTGACTCGTTAAGAGAATTATTCCGGGAAATAAATATATTAACTGTGCCATCACAATATATACTGGATTGTGTTATGTATGTACAAAAGAACATACAAAATTTTTCAAAGAAATCAGATTGTCATCAATTTAACACAAGAAATAAACATAGGCTTGCTATTCCAAATATTAGGCTTCAAAGGATTGGAAATTCTTTTAAAGGATTAAGTATTACAATGTATAATAAATTGCCAATGGATGTTGTTAGCTTACCCATAAATCAATTTAAGTCGTGGATCAAGACCCGTCTGATGAAAAAAGGTTACTATAAAATTGAAGATTTTCTTAATGATGGAGATCTGTAGATACTGGTAGTAGGAATGCTTCGCTCCCTGTCAGCGCAAACTGTATTTTAATCTGTTGTCATTGTTGTTCATGTTGTTGTTATATCTACACTACGTCCTACAGTTATAATTTTTTTTTTCTTTATTATTATTATTATATCTACATTCACACGAAAAACTGTATGGCTTAGTATAGATAGATTTATTATCATTGTTGTATAAATTTCTTTGGCGATTAAAAAGAGTAACTGTCGAGTTTCTTGCCGGTTCTTCTCGACAGATGACTGCATTCCGATACCGGTGGTAGAGTCACTCTGTAATTGACGATTCATAAATACTTGATACAAGTTTACATGAATAAAGAATATTTTGATTTGATTTGATTTGATTTGATTTGAATAGAGACTCAATATTTTCCTCAACCGATCCTCCAGATATACGCCCACTAAGGAGGGATTGTGAGGGATTCCCAAGGGATTATAGGATAAAGTGTGACATCAGCGGGAATGTGTTCCTACTATTATTTTTTCTGCTTGGCCCAAAGGTTGACTGGCAGAGAATGCCATTAGGCATTAGGTCCGCCTTATGTACTCTTGATTGTGCATTAAAGTTTAAATAAATAAATAAATAAATGTGTGGATCTAGGATTTCAAAGTAAGTATTGGGATGAGAGGAATAAGATATTATACCTTAGTAGACTAGTGGTTCGGAGTTGAGTTCAATTCCCAGGTTGGGCAAAAATCGTGAAATGTTTTTTTTGGAGTACCTATGAGTTGGGCTTATGATGACACTTGGTAAGCGTGATGATCAAATGAGTTGATAAATAAATAATATCTTTAAATGTTATTCACACAGCGCCATTTTGCCCCAAACTAAGCATTAGTTTGTGCTATGGGTGCCGGACAACGGATAAACATTACTGATATACTTTTTTTTGTAAAACATACAGATTGTACATAGAAACACCCAGACCGATACAAACAAACATGTTCTTGCACACAAATGTTTGTACCGTGCGGGGATCGTACCCGCGACATCTGGTGTAATAGCCGACTTCTCGACCATTACACCGAATGGCTCGTCAATATTAAATTAAAACTTCCTTTGAACGTTTATCGCATTAGATTGACCTGAAGGAAAATTCTCAAGAAGTAGTAAAATCGTCTTTAGTTCATTAAGAGGGGGATATCTTCGACTTCGAGCTAGGTATTAAAGAATCGTTTGACCTCGATTTCTCGAACTGGGAAAGAAATTACTAGCCAGAGCCACTATAATAAATTGAACTTAGGTTTAGTTCAGTAAGTAGTTATTATCTATACATATTGGCATTATATTAATATTAAGTTAATATTGTACAACACAAAATGATTTAAAAAAGGCTATCATAACTGTTGAGTTTCTTGCGGCACTTCTTCTCAGCAGCAGGCCATTCATTCACGTCGAAGTGCTTTTTTTTTTTTTTTTTTTTTTTTTATAAAGAGGCAGTCAGGATGACCTCACTCCACCTGATGGTAAGCGGAAGTGAGGTCCAAATGTAAGGTTGACTGGCTCAATAGATCATACCAATTGAGCCAGTCACCCTCACCCCGAAGGCCTGCATAGATGCCGCTTCACGCCCCGCCTGAAAAGCCCAGGATTATAGGAGGAAGGAAACACGTGAGCCGGAAGGGCATTCCATGCCCTTATGGCACGGGGCAAAAAAGAGGAACTATACCTCTTGGTACGGGCCACCAGTGTCTGGATGGTATGGGGATGGCAACGCAGTCCGGCGCGTGTTGTTCGGGAGTGGAAAGGGGAGGACGGGATGAGTTGGAATAACTCTTCAGAGCATTCCCCATTATAGAGACGGTAGAGAACACTAAGACTGGCAACGTCTCTACGTAACTGAAGAGGTTCTAGGGTCTTAGTCACCTCTTGATCACCGATAATACGGATAGCACGTCGCTGCAACCTGTCGAGAGCCTCCAATAAGTACTTTGCGGAACCATCCCAGAGATGAGAGCAATATTCCACACACGGGCGAACCTGTGCCTTGTATAAGAGACAAAGCTGCACCGGAGTGAAAAATCGTCTCACTCTGTTCAGGATTCCGAGTTTACGGGAAGCTGTTCTGATGACGCTCTCGATATATTCCCGTTGGTTCAAGTTGCTACGAACATCGATGCCAAGGATGCTTAGGCTATCTTGTATTGGTAAGGGCGTGCTCTGAAGAGTGGGATGGGAAAGGAAAGGAGAAGCTTTCGCAGAAAACACACACACCTGTGTTTTCTTGGCATTGAACTCGACGAGATTGCTGGCACCCCATTTGGCAATGCAGTCCAGGACCCCGTCAAGCTCGGCGACAAGAAGATTCCTCTTTTCCTCGGTTTCGGTCTGTTTAGCCGCAGGTCTTCCGAAATAACGTGCGTGGACAGTGCTGTCATCCGCATAGCAATGAATATTACCTAGTGATAACATGTCATTGATATGCAGAAGAAACAAAGTCGGCGACAGTACGGAACCTTGAGGCACTCCGGAATTTATTGGGAGGAAGCGAGAAGCGCGTCCATCACAGAGGACACGAATCCTGCGACCCTCCAGAAATCCCGCAATCCAGACGCATAAGCGAGTTGGCAGACCATATGCCGGAAGCTTGGAAAGAAGCGAGCGATGCCAAACACGGTCAAAAGCCTTGGCAATATCCAGGCCAACAGCCATAGATTCACCATGCTTCTCCATAGCCTCCCCCCAGAGGTGCGTTACGTACGCTAGAAGATCACCCGTGGACCGTTTTTGTCTGAAACCATACTGTCGGTCATGTAGCAGCGAGTGATCCTCTAGGTAGCGGACAAGTTGGGAGTTGATTATCCGCTCAAACACCTTTCCAAGTACAGAGGTTATGGCTATGGGCCGGTAGTTAGCAGGGTCGGACCTATCCCCCTTCTTGGGAACAGGTTGAACGTTCGCCTCTTTCCAAGCCTGGGGCACAATACCAGTGGTGTACGAGAGGCGGTACAGGCGTGTGAGTACTGGAGACAACTCCGCTGCGCATATTTTGAGAACCAACGCTGGAATACCGTCAGGGCCACTGGCTTTCCTAACATCGAGTGACTGCAACTCAGCACGGACATCACATTGCCTGATTCGAATTTCAGGCATTGTGGTACCGCAGTCAGGAATTTTAGGCGGCTCTGCTCCACAATCATCGATGCAGGAATTAGCGGCAAAGAGGTTGGCTAGCAGATCAGCCTTCTCCTGCGGCTGATGGGCCAGCGATCCATCGGGATATTTCAGCGGGGGCAGCGAAGGCTGGCAGAAATTGGATTGCACATGTTTAGCCAGGCGCCAGTAGGAACGGCTACCCGTGGGGTGCGTGATGAGGTCCTGGCCAACACGTGCAACTCGCTGGGCATCTGCTCTGATGTAGGCCCTCTTGGCGGACTTGGTGGCTTTGTTGTAGGCAGCTTTAAGGGAGGCTATATTAGGATCCCGCAAGGCATGAGCTCTGGCCCAAGCGCCGTACGCTGCCCGTTTCAGTTCAACGGCTGCAGCACACTCACGATTAAACCAGAGATCATCTTTGCGACCGCTGGTGACATCAGTAAAAGGAATGTAGTATTCCATTCCAATACTGATCTCACCCGCAATAGCCGCTGCACACTTAGAGGGATCCTTTTCTCCAAAGCACCTCTGCCCCCAAGGGACGGACGCGAAGTATTCCCGCATACCGTCCCAATCTGCCGACGAGTAGCGCCATAGTCTCCGCGTCACCTCCACAGGTTGTGGGGGAGCAGTGTAAGGCGCTTTTGCGCCAACCAGGCAGTGATCGGAAGACCCTAGTGGGGCGCAAACCGACACTTGATACCCAGATGGGTGACTCGTCAGCAAAAGGTCCAGCAAGGAGGGCGCATGACCGACGATGTCTGGTATCCGGGTGGGCTGAAGTACCAGTTGGGTCAGGTCGTGCGTAAGAGCAAATGCGTGGGCGGTCCTGCCAGCATGGTCAGTTTTAGGGGAACCCAACCAGGTATCGTGGTGAGCATTGAAGTCCCCTAGAAACACCATTTCGCTATCAGGGAACCGCGCCTGAGCGAAATCTGCCGCCTGACTCAGGTGGTCGAAGAGTCGAGTTGTCTCGGCGTCTCCTTTATGGGATCGGTATATGCACACGTAGATTCTGCTCGTAGAGCCAAGATCCACGTGCACACAGAGGATGGAGAAGGATGGGTCTTCAAGGCAGCGAAGACGGGCACAGCAGACGTCCGCCCTGACGAAAAGGCATACCCCGGCCTTGGGCTGGAAGGACTCTTCCAGTACATAGCCGGGATAGTTCAAGTATGCCGTGTCCGCCGGGCAGCCAATCTGTGTTTCCGTCAGAAACAGCATCGCAGGCCCCGCCGTCTCGAGGTGTTGGTGGACGGCGTTGAGGTTTGCATGGAGTCCACGGATGTTAGTGAACTCCACCTCAAACAGCGAGTTGGTGGGGGATAAGGATGCCGCTGTAGGACGAGTGCGATGTCGTGTTCGTGCCATTGAAGTAAAAAGGGGGGGAAGGGAGGGCGCGAAAAAGGTGACTGCTACCGCGGCAAAAACGAGACAAAGCGAGGAGCCTTGCTTTGGTATTGGACAGTACGGTACAAAGGAAGCCGGCCCGCCGGACGGAAGGGCCCCCGTACCCCCCCGGAGATGGTCGCCGGGCCCCACTCTGACCGGGCACCACCCGGCACGACGAGCCACCCCGGGATTATGCGCGACCTGGTGGGGCAGCCTTCGGAGATGGTTAGCCACCGTCGGGCCCCTGTACTATGCCGCGGGCGGCCAGCGGCACCACCGTTTCTACGGGTCTCCCTGGCCGGCGGGCCGACCCACTCTGTCCGCACAATACCGCCGCTAAGGCTCCACTGGTCCGGCATCTGCCGCGCCAACAGTCCCCCTGGCTCCGGTTAGTACAGTGCTGAACCTGGAACGCGACCCGACCGAGACAGGTCAGAGTCACTTGGCAGGTTTTTCGCAGCTGTATGGTGGTAACAGCAACCGGTCGACAATGTCTTCCACCTGAAGAGCAGATGTTCTGCTAAAGTAGAAATCCCTTAGTCGCCTCTTACGACACCCACGGGCAAGAGATGGGGCGGGAGTTGGTATTCTTTAGTGCCGCTCCCGCACGGCACAAAAGAATACCAACTCCCGCCCCATCCCCCTGCTGGTAGGAAAAAAAAGTTTATGACGTGCAAAAGAATTTCTTGGTAAATCAAATTGCAAAATAAATACTTTGGCTTTGACTTTGATATTAATACTGCTTTTTTATTTTTAAGCTATTGCATAGCTGTTATCGCGGGATTTGAGCGCGGAGAACGAATCAAGAAATTCTGTAACGAAAATCTTGGTGACGAAAAACAACAAAAACAACCTAACATTCGTTTTAGTTCGGCAGACTTCGGCAATACGTAAGCAGCTGTTTGTGGGAAAGTATTTATGTGTATGGTAAAATTGCATAAGTTGATGTTATGCTATTATACGCGGCAGTCCCCAAGTGCCACTCGTATTTTTTATTCCACATCTGTTGGCAGACAGACACGCAGCCCACCTGATGTAAAGCGGTCACTTCGGCCTTTTCCTTTGAGAGACACTTGATCAGGAAGCGTCTCTCAATGTGCTGCCAAACTGTAGGCTCATCTGATCCTCGAGCTTTTCATTTTAAGTGTACTGGCTCCCACATTAATATTGCCGGAACACAGCCAGAGCTGTTATGGCGGCAGATTTTACCTATGGGTGGTAGCTAGCATGGTAATCTCTGAAAAAGTCCTACGGTCCTTGGGTTTTCCTGACTTCCGGCGATTGACCAGCCCATCTTCTGGGACCTGAGAAAGCCAGAGTTTCGCCTAAGGAGGACCACCCGAAAAACTTGGTGACTCCCAGACATGGCTTAGGTAATCGTGCGTGCAATGGATTATTCCCGGCTGCCCCTACCAAATCTGCCCCCAGTAGGGGCAGATGCGACTAAAAAGTTTCGACTGCCCCTACTGGGGGCAGATTTGGTAGGCAGTCGGGAATAATCCCGTGCAATGTTGCTTTGGGTTTTTTTAAAGGGTTAACCCAAAGCACAGAATATATAATAGTACTAACGTACCCAAAGCCATCACAACAACCCAACACCCTTACGCAGGTCACTCGTAGGCTAGAATGGACGGTGTACAGACTGTACAGTCAGTGCCAAAATGATTTGAGCGTTCAAAGCTACCAAAAATATCTGAACGTTTGACAAAAATCACTCTTAGCGCAATACCTTTAGGTGTAAATATCGTTTGTTGTCATTTGTTCTCAAACAACAAATGAAAATGCACCTTTACGTCTTGATTTTTATCAAATGTTCAGATATTTTTGGTGGTACTTCTAGGTTTTTCTAGCCTGAGTTTTTTTTCCTCTGCAAAAAGGCTATTCTCTATGAAGGACACACAAAAATATGAAAACATAGGGGACTAATGAGTATACCCAATATCACAATAAATTGACTAAGATAGGATAGGGGAGACATCCTATAGTCGTAATTCGAGGCACGTACTATTGACTCAAAGATACATGCTTGCGTTTTGATTACCAATCAGCTAGGGAAGGGACAGTTCGAGTATTTGCATTATTAATCAAAGTATCGATAGTAATAATCATCGATTTATCGAAAAAAAAAACCGAGTTAAAAAACGGGAAGAGGGTTTTTAATTTGAATGTAGGTTTATATGTTTTTGTCAATAACTTGAACAGATTTAGATGTTTTTTTTATTCGAGATTGGTCTACGTGGAATCGAAGACGACATCCGATAAGTAGTTTCCATTAATTCTTAGAATAAACGAAGCGTGAAAAAGCGCCTTGCGGGGCCAGTACTGCGATGCCAACGGATAGAACGCCTCGGTGTTGCGTCCGTTATCATGGTAATTTGGGTTCCCCTTTTTCTTACCATCAGGCTAAGTGGAGCCAATGTACTGAGCTACTATAAAAAAAAAATATCATCGATAGGTATCGTTATTAGATATAGTTACAACACTATAACATAAGGAAATGCTTATCTAACGCCCTTGAACGAAATGTGATCCATGTTTGCACAGCATAAGGTTTCTATTACAGTGTGAATAGCATGGAAATGTTTGCAAAGAAAACAAAGTGAACAATGTCACGGTAACACGTAATAGAATTAACCCATGCCCTATAAGGCGATTGGTGTAGCCAAATGGCGCACTCATTGAATAAAAAATCATATCATATTACTAGATTTTTTTTTACCGTCAGTAAAATTTGCGTGTGTGATAGGTAAATGATATAGATGACGATAGCATTATTCCTATAAATCAAATCATTATTTTTGCGAACCAGTAAACGCGCCCGCGTAAAACTCGGGCAAATTCATTAATGTTTATTCATTGATATTTATTAATCAGTTTCGTGTTTTTTTTATATTCTTTTTACAATTTTTTTTTCAAATTTGTTGTTAATCAAAATTAACTTAGAATAAAGATGGTTAATGAGGATGGGTAAAAAAAATATATCGAAAGTTTATTTTTAAAGTAATCATGCTATCGTCGCCTATATCATTTACCTAAAGTCATCCAGTATTTTAATACAAAGATTAAAAAATCCTATGTTGCGTTTGTAAAAAAACACTATAAGGTATTTTTACGTTATCAAAATGACGCTGCCCCGAAATTCGAGCCCGAGGTCTTAAGGTCGCAGATCTAGCTAGACTGCAGTTATGGTGCCTAAATGCATTATCCTCCGAAAATAAGTAAATACTACTAGCGGCTGCCCGCGGTTTCACCCGCGTGGTTCCCGTTCCCGTAGAAATTGATCAAAATCCTTTCTTAGCAGATACGTCATAACATCTACCTGCATGCCAAATTTCAGCCCGATTCGTCCAGTGGTTTGGGCTGTGCGTTGATAGATATCTATGTCAGTCAGTCAGTCAGTCAGTCACCTTTGAGTTTTATGTATATATGTAGATTGCTGCCGATCAACAGTATTACTCAATTTGCGCTTACGATACCATTTCCACTCTATTGGCAGCACTATTAATATCGTGGGCTGGTCAATAGCCCCAAGGCTGGCACCGGCTCGTCCCAATCGGGTGTGAAGGGTAAACCGGGGGAGTTTAGTGGGTAGTGGGGCTTAGTCTCGAGCCACACACACGACTGCAGGCGTCGCTAGCCTGCGGTTATAGCGCGTAAAGCAAAAGCACTATCGATATCGTAACTAGTTTTCAAAATCATTCTGTAGCTATCGATAGCGCTACTATCGCTAGTTGCGCAACTCTAACTGCCTATTCTGTGTCCATATTGACATCGTATAGAGTTAGTTCGCACTATGACAGGCAATTCTGCCGAATATGTTGAGTGTGTTGGGATCATGGAAATAATAGTTGGGATTGGGACAGACACCAGTTTTGTACTGTCGAAATTTTGCTCGCAACACACGTTTGGACATGCATTAAGAAATTATGGATACGACGAATGTTTCTTTCTGACATTGTAAAAAAATATTTTATCTTCAAACAAATAATGCATTGAAGAGTAAAACAATCATAATCTTGTTTGGAGTCGGTTTATTTTTCTATACTAATATGTAATAAAATGAGGAAAGATTTGATTGTTTGTTTGTATTGATTAGGCTCCGAAACTACTGAATCGATTTGAATAATTCTTTCACTGTTGGGAAGCTAAACTATCAAACTATCCCTATAAATATAAAAAAAGAAATAACGCGCGGGCGAAACCGCTGGTTGAAGGTTAGTGGTAAAAAAAATTCTTAGTATTGCAAGGTGGCCATAAAGCCAGTATTTTATTTATTTAAACTTTAATGCACAATCAAGAGTACATAAGGCGGACCTAATAAATTTTATATTGTGTATTTATTTATGATATATTATTTCGTTTATTTCTGTTGTTTTTGTTTTCAAGTTTTTTATTTATTGGCACTGCCTACTGTTTCTTTCTGCTTGGCCTAAAGGTTGACTGGGAGAGAATGCCATGAGGCATTAAGTCCGCCTTTGTACTTGATTTGTGCAATGAAGCTTAAATAAATAAATAAATGCCTAATGGAATTCTCTGCCAGTCAACCTTTGGGCCAAGCAAAAAAAAAAGCCAGTAGTTGTTACTAAGATGGTTACTGGCCCAGTACCCATCTTAAATGTAATTAAATGTGGTCAGAATGGTCACCCTTCCATCGATCGACGGCGGAGTGGGTAGCTTGACTCTCGTTATCGCTAACGAGCCACTGTCACACGAGCGGCATTAGGCCTACCTATAATAAATGAATAGCCGAAGCCACATCCGACCCATTAGCACAGCCGGAACTCATTCCATATGTCGCGCTCCCATATCTTATTTCTAATGGCACTATCTAGTACGTACTGTACGCAATAACCACGACTCTGTCTCATTTCGTATGCTGTGGAACTGTAGCTTTACGCTAAGAACTTACGGAGCGGTTTTCGCCCGTGCCCGCCGCGGTTTGGGCCGCCGCTCGCGCGAAATGACCGCGTGCGCCGCGGGTAAAGCGCGCGGTAAAGGTGTGGATTATAGTAAGAGGAAATAAGCACCTAAACCTATATTACTAATATACTATATACTAACATTAAAAAGAGGAAAGATTTGTGTGTTTGTTTGTATTAAATAGGCTTCGGAACTCCACAACCGATGTGAAAAATTCTTTCACTGTTAGAAAGCTTCATTCTTCCCGGGTAACATAGGGTACTTTTGATCCCGGAAATGTGGGGAGAAGGGGGGATTTGAAAAAAAGAAATTACGCGCTGGTGAACCTAACTATGGTTTTTACGCATATAATTTGTATCTGGTCTAGAAAAGAACGCAGCCTCTGCTATGATCTAAATCTAGGTGGCGACCATTTTTACTATCTAGATTTGCCGACACGTTTTCAAATCAATTTATCAAGATTTCGTTTACTTATATTCGCAATAGGCTGAAATCACGTGCGAAGGAAAAAAAAAATGTGTGAGAGAAACTTAGTTTCACTCCATTAATCTTGGCCAAAAGTACTTTGGGAAGAGAAATGGATAGTCTTCACGCTACATTTGATTGGGATTATAACAAGGTTCTTATGTCTATGTAATAGAGTTCAATATTGTATTACATTTATAGTAAGTTCGTGGAATATGTTATTATTGCCTTTATCAGATCGATTCTTCAAATTACTTTGTAATAATAGTGTTTGATCACCTCTTATTACTTCTTATGATCAAATTTGACGATGTTGGACAGTAGCGAAATAAAAGATGATAGTAATAAAGGGAGATGCGTAATTTAAATAACCAAACTAAAATAAATGGCCAGGTGATGATATTCTTAGGGATTCAAATCTGAAAAAAAAAGTTTTTTTTTATGTCAGAGGCGGTAACCGAGCCAGCGCGCGTGTCGCCTGATGGTAAGCACTCACCGCCGCCCATGGACATCTGCAACACCAGAGGGATCGCTGATGCGTTGCCGGCCTTTTGATGGGGGGTGTGGGCCTTCAGCACTCTCACAAACAAGGCGAAACACAATAGAGTCACTATTATTTCACGCTAGTGTTATGTGAGAGGGTGGTACTTTCCCGGAAGAGTAGGCTTAATAACCACCAGTACTACAGACTATCAAAATCGTTAAAAAAAGGCAAACTGTTAGGCCTATCGGCCTCGAATTTTGCGGGCAGCGGGGCGGCAGCGGGAGCGGATCCGTTTCTTCCCCACTTCACCGCTTGACAGTATCGTACCGCTCTTGATGGCCCGCGTCAAGCGGTGACCGCAGTGCGCCTGTGTGCGCCGCCGCTCCCGCTGCCGCGAAATTTGAGGCCGAGGCCTTAAGTTTCTTGCGGCACTTCTGAACAAGCCATTGACGTCAGAGTTAGTGCTGGTAGGCACCGAAAAAAATATTGACGTGCAAAAGTGTGTTTTAAGAATCTATTTCCAAAATTCATTATTTTATTTAATTTCTTTGTTCGTGTAATGCCTACAGGTGTCGCTGTCAATTTCTGCTTATATTTTTTGGTAGCGATAATAACAGTTATTTCACAAGTTAACGAATTAGGTTCATGATGTTATCGTGGCTAATAGTATGCTAATCGGTTGATTTACAACTTTTTTCTTATTTATTTAATACTAGCATTCCGCCCGCGGTTTCACTCTCGCGTTATTTATTTTTCAAATATCCTGCGGGAATGAGACGTTTCCCGTAGGAATTTTATAGCCTTTGTCCTAATCCGGGTTATAAACTATACGTGTGCCAAATTTCATCTAAATCCGTTCAGCCGTTTAAGCGTAATTGAGTAACAAACATCCAGCATTGATATATTATTTATTTAATATTAGGGGTCGTCCGTTATTTACGTAAGTCTCGAAATGGGGTGGGAGGGATCCATAAAAAGCACGAAATATCACAAGGGGGGGGGGAGGTGTAGTAATATAAACCACGTGTATTTAATTTTTCCCCAAACGCGCGTTAGTCAACCGAAAACCGGCGTTACGCGTATTAATTTTTTCGTCAATCGCGTGTAGTCTTAAAACGTCAACATCAAGGGGGAGGGGAAAGTCAAAAAATGCCAAAAAACAAACACTCAAACGTAATTTTTAAAGGTAAACATGAAAGACAGTAATTCTCCCCGATACCAACACCATGCCCTCCCCAATTATTTAATTGAGCTCTAGAGGCCCTACTCACCGACAGATACATAGCAAAGGAAATTTCCATGTCATGGTAATAATTATGGCCTAAATTTTGTAAAAAAGATTAAAGCAATTAATTGAAACACTTAATTAGTGTGTATAAGACTCATAAAGTATAAAAATGGCGGCCTATTAATTAGTTTAATGGATAATTAGGGAGTTATCTATTTAATTTTTTATTAATTCCACCCATGGCTAACATATTTTGTGTCACGAATATTTGTGTTTGGTTTATATCTGGATTACCAGCGTCATCATTATCATCATGACGAGCCATTTGGTGTACCTAATGGTCGAGAAGTCGGCTGTTACATCAAAGGTCGCGGGTTCGATCCCCGCACGGTACAAACATGTGTGAGCATGAACATGGTTGTTAGTATCGGTCTGGGTATTTCTATGTAAAACCCTTGCCTCTAAAAATATGAAACCAATATTTTTAAAACTAGATATAACTGGTATTTTTTTCATAACAGTAAAGAATAATCTAGCTCTGGCGTACATGTCACGGCAGTGCGTTCGTAGCTTGGCGTTCAAAAGGTAGTAGGTATACAGCGTGGAATTTTAGTCGTTGTTTTCCCGCTGTAAAATGATTCTATCTTAGTAGTAAAATAAACCAATAGTTAAAGTTTCTTTTTTAGTCAAATCAAAAGTTTTACGATTATGATAGACGAAACTCGAACCAATAGTACTAGCTGCGTCACGGACGGTCACTGGCCGGGGTCATTGCCCTTTGCGTTTATCAAAATAATGATTATTTACTATTTACTCACATTTGGTTTCCATTTTCCAATCAAACTTTAAAAAAAAATAAAAAAAATTTTTTAAAAAAAAATGAAAATAAAAATTAAAAAAAAAATTACTTGCATAAATCGATAGTACCACTGAAGGTGAAGCGTTCTGCTGCGGGAAAACAACGACTAAAAAACACGCAGTACATATATAAAATGTATTTTATTACAATAATTTGTCGTGTTAAACAGCTAATAGAACGATGTAATCGCGATATAATCTAACGATGTTTGCCTCCACGGTAAATTGGGTTTGCTACGGCTCCGGTTTAGCGTGTTAAACAATTTACGGTAATCGCTTTATTAATTTTAGGAGCCAGTAGCTCGGGGTTGATGCGTAGGTAAGAAGTATCAGCCTATTTATGTTCCACTGCAGGCTTTTATCATTGAAATTGAAAGCAATCTTCACAATGATGGGTACCGGTAAATCACCACGCTTGGATAATGCGAATATGTGATCACAAACCCGACATATGGTCGAAAAATCCGATACAAAGGTGTAATGGTCAAGAAGTCGGCGAAACCAGAGGTCGTGGGTTCGATTCCCGTACGGTACAAACATTAGTGTGCATGAACATGTCTGTTTGTATCGGTTTTTTTAATACTAAATCTGTTGGCACACAGACACGCAGCCCACTTGATGGTAAGCGGCCACTGCGGCCTATTCCATTGAGGCTGCATCACTCAATGTGCTGCCAGACTGTAGGCTCATCTGATCTTCAAGCCTTTGATTTCAAGTGTACTGGCTCCCACGTTAATACTTCCGGAACACAGCCAGAGCTGTTATGGCGGCAGATTTCACCTGTGGGGGTGGTAGCTAGCCAGTCGGACTCTGAAAAAGTCCTACCATCAACCAGACCCAAGGCGGGAGTCGAACCCACGACCTTCGGGTTTTATACCCGAGCGGCTTAAACACTGTTCCACGGAGACAGTCTGGGTGTTTCTAAGTATAATATTATTATGTATGTATTTAAAAAAAAAAACACATAAGTAATGTTTATCCGTTATCTTGCACCCATAGCACAAGCTAATGCTTAGTTTGGGGCTAGATGGCGCTGTGTGAATAATGTCAATACATTTATATTAGACCCTCATTAATGTTCCATTTTACTCTTGACATTTATCGCTCTATTATATGAATAAGTTAATGTTCCAAATTATTATTTAACCTGTTCAAAGTTCGCAAACATTTCGTACCCGCTAATATTTCATGCCAACTGGTTTGAAAGTGATACATAATTTAGTTATAACTCGAGTTTGTTCTCTTTATTGCTGTTAAAGTTAGAAACGTATCATTGTGAGTTTAAATAATTAAACTAAAATACAGCTGTTATGAGAGGAATCTTCATGTTCCGTACTATATAAGGGATTGTTTTAAAATTAGCATGGTAAATACTAATTTGATTGCTTTTTCATAAAAAAGCGAGTTATTAATTTGAAGCGACTGCCCTCTGACCTCCATAAGGCCTCGGCCTCGAATTTCGCGGCAGCGGGAGCGGCGGTGCACACAGGCGCACTGCGGTCACCGCTTGACGCGGGCCGTCAAGAGCGGTACGATGCTGTCAAGCGGTGAACCGCAGTGCGCCTGCGCGCGCCGTCGCTCCCGCTGCCGCCCTGCTGTGTTCGAGAGCGGGTCTATTGGGATTCCATACAAACATCTCGCCGCTACCGCTGCCGCGAAATTCGAGGCCAAGGCCAAACCCTTACACCATCATGAGTCGCGTGCCTGTCTACCGACTGAAATAACATTAAAAAATATCTTTTCCAGAAATATTTTTATACTTACTTGCAATATTCGAGATGGACTAAAATTACATTACAAGGTCGAGGTGCCAGATGCGAAATCCTATTTCAAGGGTCATTTTAAAAACCGCGATTCGATTTGTGGATCGTAAAATTATGTGATATTTTTACGACCACGTTTACTTGAAATGTAGGCAGTGTGTAGTAAGTCGAACGATTCTTGCACTTGGCTTCCAAGGTTCTGTTTTACTGTTCATGTCAAGAACATGAGTGTCGTGGAATAAAACCTTTTTGCAATTTTTTTTTAAACTTATAAAACTTATAACTGCCTCCGTGGTACAGTGGTAAGAGCGTTGGGCTCTAATATTTGGAGGTCGTGGGTTCGGATCCCGCGGGGAACATCACTTTGTGTGAATGTTTCCAGTTTGGTTAGGACATTGCAGGCTTGAATCACCTGAATGTCTGAAAATAATGATGATTCCGTGCTTCGGAAGGCACGTTAAGCCGTTGGTCCCGACTATGTTCCAAGTAGGTCTGGTTTCCCTTGTAAGGGTTACGGAGGTCAGATGGCAATCGCTCCATTGTAATAACCAGGCTTGTCAAATCTAGGATCATAGTCGAAGCGGACCCTGAGCTCCATACTGGATGCAATCGGGAATACGCTAGGATGAAGAAGAAACTTATAAAACAGAGAGAAAATACAGGAGCGTTTTCAGTTTTTAACAGATTCCAAGCGTTAACAGACGTAGAGTGTCTAGGAGTAGTAGCTATAGCTAGTCTTCCTCAGAAAACGTCCTACCACGAATACTCATTATGTACCAGCATAAAGGAAACTTCTTCTACGTCTGAACCCAACCCTTTTTTTTTCGGAGGAGTATGCGTTTATGCACCATTACCGTAGGCTTGCTAGACCTGCGACCGTGAGTGAGACTCGAGACTAAAGCGTCCACTACCCACTAAACTCCCCCAGTTCCTCTTCATACCCGATTGGGACGAGCTGGTGCCAGCCTTGTGGCTATTGACTTTTCCCGTAAAGAAAGCATATGATATGTCTTTCCATAACTCATTTGTATTATGAGTCGCGAGTCGTAACTCAGTTATAACTCTTTGATGACTGGAGTTGTCATCAAGACCCATTTGTTTAATGACATACTGTTGTATGTAAATATCGTTAACCCTGTGCTACAGAAGACGCGATGCGATGGCTGTGAAATAGAATTGGTATAGAATTTTAGAATTTTTGTTGTTTAAAGAATGAAATCAACAATTGCTTTGACTAGGTTCCGACAATATTAATGAGGACATCAGTAAGCTTGATCCCCGCACGGTACAAACATTTGTGTGCATGAACATGTCTGTTTGTACCCGTCTGGATGTCCGTACGTATAAAAATGTATGTATTTAAAAAAAAAAGTATTTAGGTGATGTTTAACCATTGTCTGGCACCCATAGTAATGCTTAGTTTGGGGTCGGACGGCGCTGTGTGAATAGTGTCCAGGTTTTTTATAATGGTGACTGCCATCTGACTGATTTTATAGCTCGCTTATAGCATCGCATTGTATGTGCTCCCAGCCCATCAGGTTAAGGTTTAGGGTGAAACGGAAATATTTGCCAGTAAAATTAAGAGGCTATCAACCCTTCCAAGCGTCATTAGCATAACATTGTTTATTTGCCATAAACCGTTGCTTTTCATACAACTGTAGACTTCGGAATTGGGTATTTTTGTTGTTTTGTTAAATCTGCAGTGGTATTAAATATTAACGAGTTAAGAGATGAATGATTCGTAAGCCTTCTCTTGACAATGACAAACCAAAAACCCTAGTTATAATTATCCTACTAATATTATTAATGCGAAAGTCTGGATGTTTGGATTTTTAGATGTTTGGATGTTTGTTACTCAATCACGCCTAAACGGCTGAACGGATTTAGATGAAATTTGGCACACGTATAGTTTATAACCCGGAATAGGACATAGGCTATAAAATTCCTACGGGAAACGTCTCATTCCCGTGGGATATTTGAAAAAGAAATTGCGCGCGGGTGAAGCCGCGGGCGGAAAACTAGTTATACTAAAATACTCGTATTATTATTTTTGATAATATAAACTGTTCTAACATTATAAAGTAACTCAGTCTGAATGCTACGCTTTCACGCCTTTTTATACTGGGAGAATGCATTTACACATTACCTACTACCCACCCCGTTGGAGGTTGGGGTGGGGATACGTGGGACTCTTCGTCTCTCCCGCTGCACCATCATAGGCTGGTCAATAGCTACAAGGCTGGCACCGGCTCGTCCCAAAGGGTGTGAAGGGGAAACCAGGGAAGTTTAGTGGGTAGCGGGACTTAGTCTCGAGCCCGTTAGCCCGCGGCCCGGTTATGGCGCGTAAATGCGTTCATCTCCGCCAAAAGTAAGTCACCCACTTACAAAAACCCTATTTCTGCTCAAAGATTGATAAATTATACTATCAAAGGGCTTTGTCGCAAATTGCTCATTCCAATTTTGTTCATAGTATATTCTCGTCTATTCCCTAATACTAGAGTTGCCTATCGATAGTCGACTATCGCTAAACTCTCGATAGTTTATCGATAGCTCATGTCGTTTCAATAGTATCGATAGCCTATTAATTTATTTATTTATAAAAACTTTATTGACCACACAAATTGGGTACACAAGGCGGACTTAACACAAAGCATTCTCTACCAGTCAACCTTTTGGAAAAACGATATGCTTGAATGCGGCAAATTCAAATGAACATAAACTTTAACCCAACACAAAATTGTATGATTTAGTAATAGTATTCAAATTAGTAATAGTATTCAAATGAAGATTGTATTTTTTTTGTTTTGGCGATTGAAAAGAGTACGTAACTGTCGAGTTTTTAGCTGGTTCTTCTCGACAGACCACTGCATTGCGAATCCGGTGGTAGAGTCAGTCTGTAACATTAATTTATGACGATTTATAAGTGCTTCTTTGAAGCTAACGTTAATTAAGTATATTTTGATTTTGATTTTTGATTTTGCAATGGTATTGCTACTATCGATACAGTTGCAATCAATCAAAAAAGTATTTGTTAATTTGTGCTATTGATACTATCGATACCACTATCGATATTGTTCCTAGTTTTAGGGGCAACCCTACATAATAACGTAATGACTTCATACAATTTGATCATTCCTATCTATCATTATGAGCAATAAAAAAGAAATGAATTACCGGAATTGTATTACTTAGAAAAGCAAGAAATCACCCTTATTATTGTGTCTAATTTAGCTCTTGTAGTGAATAATGAAAAGGTAAAATTAGTACTAATTATGTCTTTATTGTGTACTAACGGCCGCCTGTGCGGTTTCACCCGTGCGTAATTTCTCTTTTCAAATATCCCCCCTTTCCCCCACATTTCAGGGATAAAAAGTACCCTATCACTCGGGGCGGGGGTAGCTTTCCAACAGTGAAATATTTTTTCAAATCGGTTCATGAGTTACGGAGCCTGTTCAATACAAATAAACAATCAAATCTTTCCACTTTATAATATTAAGTTAAGTATAGATAATAATAAAGAAACGGTTTAACGTCAGGTTTGGTGTAATGGTTGAGAAGTCGGCTAATTACATCGGAGGTTGCGGGTTCGATCCCGCGGGGTACAAACAAACATTTTGAGGGTCACCTGGTTTCTCGGGTGGCCCTCCCTATGCGCCACCCTGACTTGAGGCCTCTCAAGTCGGGGTACCTGGGGATGGGCTGGTCAAGCCACAAGGCTGGCACCAGCTCGTCCCAATCGGGTGTGAAGGGGTAAACGGGGGAGTTTAGTGGGTAATGGACGCTTTAGTCTCGAGTCCCACACACGGCCGCAGGTGTAGCTAGCCTGCGGTTATGGTGCATAAACGCATTCTCCTCCGAAAAAAAGGTAGGCTGCGTGTCTGTCTGCCAGCTGATGTGGTATAAAAAACACCCTGACTAGATGACAAAACGCTCAACGAATCTAATTTAATTTTTAAAGAGAACGCAGGTTACCTACTTATAATTTTACGTGTGTCCCGAGTCGTACTTTGAAGTTCAAAGTTGCCAACTTAAAATTCCACTCAGCTGCGATCCAATTTGTCGTGACCTTGTGAAAAGTTTCAAGTGATTCTTCCAAGGGTAGATTTGATTAGGGAAAACAAAGTGGTTGAGAGACTTATATAAATATATGGACTGACTCTATGGTGAGTGTGATGGCACAAAATAAAAAAGAATTACAGAATACCCACTCAAGCTAGTGAGTTCGAAAACAATATTTGTGTGTTAGGTGTGCTAATCTTTTATTTCTTGTCTTTGGGGCCGTCTTTAAGTTACGTGAAGCTCGAAAGAGGGCGAGGGGTCCAAAAAATATAAGAAATATCACAAGGGGAGTGTAATAATATATCATGGTATTTAATTTTTCACCAAATTGCTTGTTTTAAATAAAATTAACAAATTAAATTTCATATTCTTTGAAGCCTACATTAATAATTATAATATTTAGTTTTGATTTGTAATTAATAAAACGTGCCTATCTAAAAAATGTAAAAAAGAAGTTTAGTATAAGCCTATTATGAATATTAATGTCCCACTGCAGGGCAAAGGCCTCCATCCTTGAAATCAAGTTATCGCTACAATGATGGGTACTGGCTTAATCACCACGCTTGCCAAATGCGGATTGGTGATCACAAACCCGAGCTGTGTCCAAAAAACCAACACAAAGTTAGCTCGAACCGGGAATTGAAACCAGGACCCCGAGTTCTTGGCCCGGTACTTATCTGAAAACAAAAGTTAAAAATGAAATCAGGTTTAAGACGTTATAATACATAGTTTCGCATTGCAAATAATGTTTATTATAGTAAATTAAAGGACTACAAGACAAAATCATTAATAATAGAGTTTCAAAATAGACATATTGAGTGTTTTCTAGTGTTTATTCGTCAGAAAATGCATTGGAACCAATAGCGCCAAATTTTCAAAAATAAAAGCCTAAGTAAGTATTTAGTGAGCATTATAATAAAAAAAACGACGGGTTGCACTCCGGGAGTGCCGGCAGAAGTGAAAACCTGAATATTAACGTTGTGCATTTTTGATATGTATTTTGGAATGGTTAGGGATTTAATTGATTGGTAGAGGTATAAAAGTACTATCATTTATGTGGTAAAATACAATATTTATTTATTGCGCTATCGTACACAAACATGACAATTTATATTACATTAAAAAGTTTATCTCTCAAATGTAATCAGAAACTTTTTCAGACTTATCAGAAACTCCTTGCTGTGACACTGAAACGCCATGTAATAAACGATGATAAAATGATTGACAACCGTCAATGTCATACTTTTTTGATTGACAACTATTTATTTTCTAAACAACGAAAACAAAGTTTGGAATTTACAACTAATTGCATACTGGAATCTGCGGATAAACTTTTGAATTTGGAGCAATAGGCCAAGAAATGATTCCCTTTACAGAATCCGCAGACTCCCGAATCGTTAATAACACGAGTGGTGTTACAGTAATCAACATGTCGCTTTCGAGGATGTTCACTGGGAATTTGGGGTAACAAGCCAAACTGTGTGTGAGAACGAGCCCCTTGTCGCAGGAAATCGGACAGCATTTCCAACTTCATACGACCTGATGCATGCTCCGCAGCATAGCGGATCCAAAGACTGCGGAGAAGTGGTGTTAATTTCCACAAAATACTATTATATAATTCCGGCGAATAAAGATATTCCAAACTTTTTAAATGTTTTATTACGGCAATTAAATTTTGAATTTTGCAGGATATCAAATTAAGGTCTTTGTGGTCACTTTGTAGCATAGGAAGCATATAGGAAGCGACCGCACTGCGGCTATAATAGTAGAAGAGGTCACACTTGACAGTTCATTTGTACAAAGAAAAATATACCTTACGCTAAAGGAATAAAACTCAAGAAAACAACATCAGTTCTTATTAATACAATTATTTACTCTACTCCTGATGTACATAAGAAGCACTTTTCTTTGCATAAATGAGCTGTCAAATTGAACAAAAAACCATTATTGTCTATAGACCGACAAACTATCTGTTCCGGTGGCGGCGTCGCTACTGTCTATTTAAAACTGTCATTAAATATCGTTTTTGCATTGCATTTCACGTAGTTCCAATTTTGGCCACCGGAACAGATAAGTTTGTAGAAAACACGTGTCCGGACTTCAAATTTTATATGGATTTTCGATCAGGTCACGTGACACATAAATCCTGACGCGAGTTTAACATTTTTTCCCCATACAAAAAAAGTGCACAACGCCGCTAAAGAAGTTTTCACTTCAAAAATAAGTACTTGTATCTTTATTATTTTACTATTCTTAGTGGCTGGTACTTTTTGCGTAAATATCTTTAACTAGCAGCCGCCTCCGCGGTTTCACCCACGCGTAATTTCTTTTTTCAAATATCCCCCATTTCCCCCACATTTTCGGGATCAAAAGTACCTTATTTCACCCGGGGATAGTGCAGCTTTCCAACAGTGAAAGAATTTTTCATATCGGTTCAGTAGTTTCGGAGCCCATTCAATACAAACAAACAAACTATCAAATATTATGTAGATAATAATTATAAAAAAAATAGTTAATTAATATTATCATTTCTCGGCCTTTTGGCTAAGATTGGAGTGTTTAAAATAGAACAATTAAAATTCACAATAGCTAAAAATTTTCGATCACACATTACAAGTGCACTATAAATAGCCCGTACTCATAGTACGAACCAAGAAACGGATCTTGTTATATAATATTTTTGATAAATAGTTAGGTAAATAGGTACATGCTCAAAAATTTATGTCTACACATTTTTATACTGTGCGGACATCAATAATTTATAAATCATTTTCTGTTTGTGAGAATGATAAATTGTTGGTGTACCAAAATAAATAAACTAAAAATAGCGCTAGTAGACACAAGATGGCTGCCTTTAGACAGTACCAATGTTATCTTCTTGTTCAAAATCCCAGAGTATCCAAACAAATGAAGATAATTGAAAGCATTTGTTTAGCAAAACTCATTATTTTAGTAAACAATTTGCTTGTAAACTTGTTTAGAGGCTGTTGACGTCTTTAAGAGGTTATAAGTAAGGGCTTAAAAGGGGTTGAAAAAGGGGAGATTCATATTCTTGTTTTTTTTTACTATGAAAGGCAAACGAGCTAGAGTGATACTTATAGTTTTTTTTATTCTACGTCAGTTGACAGACAGGCACGCAGCCCACCTGATGGTAAGTGGCCACTGCGGCCTATTCCATTGATGAACACTTCGGTAGTATTCTTAAAATAGCTCGATACGTATGACAGCTGTCATAAAGAGTTCACTAGTGTTGCGGTGCAGTCGATTCTCGATTATACAAACAACGATTTTGAATCGTAAAAATATGTAGTTTGTAATCCTAGAGGATGATACCTGCGACATGTGACACAGTGACATTTCTAGAGACGTCGATTTATCTTAATAGTTAAAAATTGATACATAAGTACTCTAATAATTGGACGTAGTTAAGCAGAAAGGACTCAAACCACACTTTGGCCAAAATTGAGTTAAGCATGCCATCGTACTCCTGATAGTCGAATCTATATGACAGTAAAACCCCCATTTTCAACCAACCAACCAACCCACAGTATGAAGAGCACACAAAATATTTTTGCTGAATGGATTCAACCCACTTAAGTTGTTTTTGAGAAATGTATAATCTATAAGTATATGCTTAATCATCAAATTACTAAAACGACTCAAACAGGTTAGGTCATTTCTGTGTTTAAAGTTTACTGAAACAAAATATATTTTTTTGTTTTACAGAAACGACTCAAAACACATGAGATATTTCAGAAAAAACTAATTAAGGTGAACTGCGCATTTAATTGAAATAACCAAATGGACTCAGGCAGATTGAGTCCATTGTGGTATGTGTGTTCTGTGGGTTGAGTCGTTAGCTAGTATAGTGTTCTGTGGTCGTTAGTAAGAAATAGATAGAGATGGGCATTCAACCTAGTTTTTTCCCATTCTTGGGAAAAAAAACCCGGAAATTTCCCCAATCGGGTTTTTATGCGGGTTTTTTCGTTTTATTGAATGAATTTGTTTAATCAAACGATAAAAACAATGTTATAGTAATGGTGAATGGCACGAGTAGTACGTTACGTTTAGCAACTCTGGTAAGTAATGGGATGTATGTAAAGATGATTTGTTGCCTGGGCATGTATGGACGTATTGAGTAAATGCCCAATAAACGTCCATTTACACCCAACAAATGTCCCAAAACAGCATTTATTTTACTCGTAAAATATAACAAATAATCTATAACTATTTAAAAGAGAAATCTGAATGGCTAACTGACTGAATGAATGACTGACTGACTGACATTCAACGCCCAGCTCAAACTACAATACCTAGGAACTTGAAATTTTGTACAGGAATTCTTTATAATGCGTTAGTTCCCACTAAGAAGAGGTTTTGGAAATTTACCCCCCAAGGGGGTAAAAAGGGGGTTGGAAGTTTGTATGAAACTTTGCCATTTTAAAAGTTGCAGGCTTAAAATTTAAGAAGTAGATTTTTGGTCTGGTGTCAGTTTCAAATAAAAAGGGGTTTTAGATAATCTACCCTCCAAGTGGGCTGAAAAAGTATCTACAATTAAAATTTTCTGTACCAAATTCTTTATAATGCGTAAGTTCCCAATTGTAAGAAAGGTTTTTTGAATATTTCAACCCCCGAGGGGGATAAAAAGGGGGTGAACATTTTGAACTTTAATTTTTTTTACAGGAGTGCTTCATAATGTGTAAGTTCTACTAATGGGGTTTATGGAAGCTACCTCCCAAGGGGGTTTTATAGGGTATAGTCAACGCGAGCGAAGCCGCGGATGGACGTCTAGTCTATACATGACTGGAAACTGTATAGACTAGACGAAACTGACCGACGACTTACAGTCTTCAAATTTGAGCATTCATTTTTGGTTCGGTGTCAGTTTGAAATCAAAATAAACCCCCCAGGGGGGTTACAAAAGGGATTAAAATTAAAACTTGAAATTTGTGCAGGGTTTCTTTATAATGTGTAAGTTCCCACTAAGAAAGCGTTTTAAAATATTTCAGTTCGTCGGCATCTTCCATAAACCCCTTCTTAGTCGGAACTAACACTATAGAAAAGTTCAGAATTTTAAACTCCTTTTTAACCGCTTTGGGGAGTGAAATATTTAAAACCCCTTCTAATACCTTGTAAAATCTAGCATGATTCCTCTGAAAGCTGTCATCGGTTTGACAGGAGTAAAGTTTCACAATTTTTGACTATCAAATTTAATGTATGCAGAGAAATAACGTTCATGATTGGCTGGCCCCGCTTACTTAGGGATGTCTATTGCTGAAATCTTTTGCTTACACGTAATAAACGATTCTGAAGGTTCTAACATATCGGTAAAATTATTAATTATATAATCATATGTCAATCAATTTGAATAAAAGTAAGTCGTTGATTAGACAAATCTGATCATATAAATGCGATTCGAAAAAAGAATAATTTCTTAAAGGTAGTCCGTAAAATTTGCAGTGTAATTCGATGAAGAATCGATTACCTTAATATCGGAAATTTGACACGTGCCTAGAAATGTCACTGTGACACCTGTGGCAGAAATCATCTTAAATTACTTTACTTACAAGGAAAGTAATACAGTCGGAACTAACACTAAATATAGCCCCAGTACAAAACTTCAAGGTCATAATATTAGCGCCTTGGGGGGTGAAATATTCAAGAAACTTTTCTTAGGGGAACTTACACATTATAAAGAACCCCTGCACAAAATCCCAAATTTTAATTTCAAAGTCCCTGTAAAAGAAATCAAGTTCCTAGGTCTTGTAGTTCGGGCTGGGCGTTGATTTTCAGTCAGTCAGTTATTTATTTAGTCAGTCAGTCATTCAGTCAGTCAGTTTCCTTTTTTATATATAGATAGACGATAGATACAGCCATTCGAAGAATTTTTGAATTGCATGGATGGTGAATTTATATAATAAATTTAATCGGCATCCTCCTTGGTCATATTGCCCAGCTTGGTTTAAACCCACCGCCCATAGACGTATCTGTTAGGAGAAACATCGGATCCCTTTACCTTTGTAATCAAATTCACCAGAAACCTTTAAAATTACTGCCTTTTATTAGAAAAGTAACATAAATTGAAAAAAAACCCTGCATTTGGGAAAAACAAACGGGTTTTTTCCCGCGCCCATCTCTAGATACGGGCCAACTCTTGACTTTGACATAGAGGAAAATAAAGGAAATGGATTGCTTTTTTTTTTCCTATCACGCAAATTGGCTACCATAATGTTTAAGGACAATAAATAACGATTTTTTAAAGGTTTTACTTATTTGGTTTCTTAATAATAACTAAATTTCCAATCGAAGGGTATGTTTGGGTCCATTCTGAGAAATAAAAAAAATTTACCTGTCCTTTCACATTTAAGTTTAATAGTAAGGACTCAACCCACATTTTACTTAATTATCTCGAAATATATATAAAATATGTTTCTTTAATTAATGGACAAAGGAAATATACCCTTTACTTTAAAACTTAAAAGGAAAAAATTAAACAAAAACATACTTTATCTCAGTCAAATAACAGCTAGAACTTTAAACGCTCATAACTCAAAAGTGACTTTGTGTGGATTGAGTCCTTTCTGCTTAACTACGTCCAATTGTAAGCGAAAGATGACAGCAATCATGAATGTTATTTCTCTGCATACAATTGACAGTAGAAAAATGTTAAACATTAATCCTGTCAATCCAATGACATCTGTCGTAGGCATCATGCTATTTTGAGATGATATTATGTAGTCAGTCAGTCATAATTCTGATTAATTAGAATTTAAGAAAAAAAAAATGTATTTTAGAATCACAAGGTTATTTCATTTTCATTTTGATCTCGAGTAGTACGTAGGTACTACGTACCGGTCGAGGCGATTTAATAATGCAGCTTCAAATATTTCAAACCAAAACGTTAACGAGATTACGCTCAAATCCCGAGATAGACGTCAAATATTACCTTTGTTATTAATCCAGAGGATTTAATCTTACAGCGGTAGGTATAGGAATTTGCATGTTTTTGCATTAAATTGAGTAATTTTAGATTCTCAAGGTATTTTTACCCTTTTTGAGGTTTATTTTAACAGCAATGAATGTTTTCTTTAATATGGTATGAGTAGGAAAAACATCTTGGTACATGTAAGTTGTATAGCGAAGTACGTATTTTTTTAAACATATTTTTGATACTAGGTCGTTCCGGCACACAATTATTATTAAGCGGCTACTTAACTGAGGCCTATTCCATTGAGGAACTCTTCACCAGGAAGCGTTGCTTAGTGTGAACAGCAATCATAATGTAGACCCCTCTGGATCTGAGCCTTTGATTTCAAGTGTACTGGCTCCCACATTAACATTGCCGGAACACGGCCAGAGCTGTTATGGCAGCAAATTAAATCTGTGGGGGTGGTTGCTAGCCAGCTGACAACAGCTCATAAATTAATCTGATCCCAAAGTAAGTAGCTTAAACACATGTGTCGAGAGTACAGGGTACAAACAGACAATTATTTATCAAATAAGATCTGTCTTGGGTGAAATTCAAATCCACAACCCTTAGGAAATTCATTAGGTGCACCAAATGCGCCATCAAGCCAACAACAAAGGCAATTTATTTTAATGTGGGTGATAAGGACCCATCCACTGACCTTCTTAAAAGTCCATTAATATATTTATCAGCCTGATGGACATGTAAATACATGAGTTTGAAAAGGGTTTTTGGTACCCATGTCAAAGTATATCATCTACATATATCGTCCGTCGTGTTTACTCTTGATAAAAGTTTGTAGGCATGTACAGAAGAGTTTAGGCACCAAACTCAAACCGGAGGACATAGATTTGATTCCTAAAAACTTTTGTTTATAGTGTAACCGCTGGTTAAATTGGAAAAATTTTGTCTTTTTGAATTTGGATAAAATAGGTGCCTAAATCAAGTAGCGTACCAAAATTCAAACCATTACTTAATGCTTCGAATCATTCCGTTAACTACAACTCTATCAGAAAAAAAAACACCCCCGTGGAACAGTGGCTAAGCTACTCGGGTATAAAACCGGCGGTTGTGTGTTAAATTTTCGCTTTGGGTCTTGTTGGTGGTAGTTATCACCCCCACAGATGAAATCTGTCACCATAACAGCTATAGTACTTAACATTTGTGTAACAGCCGATGTATGATGGATAATAAATGTTTTCTTTCTTTCTTTCTTCCTATAGCTGTGATCCGAAAATAATAATGTGTGAGCGAGTTCATCTGAAATCAAAGGTTTCAGTATGGCAGCATATTGAGTGAAGTTTCCTGTTGTAGTATCAGACAATAGAATATGCCGCAGAAGTCGCTTACCATCAGGTGCGCTGTGTGCCTTTCGGGGATGGACTGGTCAAAGCCACAAGGCTGGCACCGGCTCGTCCCAATCAGGTGTGAAGGAGAAACCAGGGGAGTTTAGTCGCAGTTTAGGACGCTTTAGTCTCAAGTCCCACACACGGCCGCAGGTGTAGCTAGCCTGCGGTTATCCTACTTATCCTACTAATATAATATTATAAATGCGAAAGTCTGGATGTTTGGATGTTTGTTCCTCAATCACGCCTAAGCGGCTGAACGGATTTAGATGAAATTTGGCACACGTATAGTTTATAACCCGGAATAGGACATAGGCTATAAAATTTCTACGGGAAACGTCTCATTCCCGCGGGACTATCAATTTTGAAACTACTGAACTGATTTGGATAATTCTTTCACTGTTGGAAAGCTACACTATCCCCGGTGAACTTAGGGTACTTTTGATCCTGGAAATGTGGGGGAAAGGGGGGATATTTGAAAAAAGAGATTACGCGCGGGTGAAACCGCGGGCGGAAGGCTATTGTGCATAAACGCATTCTTCTCCGAAAAAAAAGATGCGCTGTGTGCCTGTCTGCTAACTGATCTAACATAAAAAAGAAAGATACAATATGTCTCGTCAACAAAGAAGAAAGCGATTGTAAGAAAGGTCAATAACACCTTATAAATACATTGTGAGCTACTGAAACCGCCTGCGGAATAATCAGTACACAATCATCAATCAACTGCTCTGACATAAAGCTTGTAATGCTCTGCCATTATCAGTCAAGATTTAGAGGGTATTCTTCACTTGGAGACCATTTTCTTTTTCTTTGTCAATAATTTTTTAATTTTTTCTTATACTAGATCAGTCAGATCAGTTGGCAGACAGGCATGCAGCCCACCTGATGGTAAGCGGTCACCGCGGCCTATTCCATTGAGGATACTTCACCAGGAAGCGTCGCTCATTGTACTGACCTGACCCAGATTAAAAATAAATCACATGTTCTAAAACTACTACTACTGTCTGCTTACTAGCTTTATGGAACCTTTGTAACTTTTTGAGAGGAATAAATTTATTTACAAGCATCTAGTAACTATACGTTAGCTACAAACTATGACAGATGGAGCTAAATAGCATTTATTATTTAAAATGGAATCCTATATCGCACAAGAAAAGTAAACGTCGCGTCGTACGTTACCACAATATAAATTTAGTAAATTATCTTTGTAGAAAAATTACTAAATTCTAAAATCAAGTACATGTATTGCTGTAATAAATAAAAATTTCGTATTTTTAAGATAAACCAGTGGCTTGGTTTTGTGGTCACCAACTTACATTGGCAAGCGTGGTACATATGCCGGGTGGAACCTTTTGCCCTATAGTTGAGATATAAACAAGCTTCTGCTATAATTTAGGTTTCTCGGTGTGAAAGAACCGGGACAGCCATTTTTCATTACGTCCAAAGGTATTAAAAGAACAATCATTGGCTGAAAAGATTTTTATTTGATATTCGGAGAATGGCGGTATCAAGTTGTGAAAGAATTTGGATGAAGTATTTTAATTTAGTTTGCTAAGATTAGAATATACAACTTTTTTTGCTTGTTTTTTTTTATAGACCTGTTTGTGGATATGCGTCGTTGTTCTCGTGTTTTATGTTGCTAGGGGAACATGGATTGATTCTCGGGTAAGGCATTTAAAAATAAGTGGTTTTGTCTTGATTTAATTTCGTTTTTTTTATTGCAATAGAGACGAGCAGATCGTACACCTGATGGTAAGCGCCCCGTCTGCCCTTAGACAGTTCAGTGCCAAACAGTAACTAAGCAGTTACTGTCTGGCACTACCCTGCGCCCGCTACACCGAGACGACAGTTATTAGGTCTCATATACCCAGTGATTTCACTATGTACCTACTCAATAATGGAGATCTTCGCTCGGCAGTGTATTGTTGTCTGTGATTTTAGAAGATTGCTCAAAGCATATTATAGAGGCCAAAGCTTGCGTGATCGCATAATAAATTATTATACACCGAGGAGAACCTGGGTCAGGGGTCTAGCAGGGCCATTGCAAGAAGAACTGACGGCTGTTGGAGTGGAAAGGTCCTCAAGTGGACTTGTGGCAGGCCTCCCACAAGGCACCACCACGACGTCTCCTACACGGCAAGGAGGAACACCCCGGGGTTTAGTGGGTAACTCTTGCCCTTTTCAGGGCAACGGGAGTCCCACACACCACTCTCCGCCCCCGATGGAGAGTGAAGGTGCGTAATGCATTCCCCGGGTCAAAAAAAAAAGGCATCCCACAAGGAGGACGGACGATCTTATAAAGATTGCGGGAATCTATTGGTTGGGGGTGGCGCAGGATTTATAGGTCTAGAGATCCTTGAGGTCTATTACCAGCAGTGAATCTGTTGGCTGAAACTAAGTACCATCTGCTAAACCTACTGAACAGAAATGTCTACTGCAAATACAGGTTAAAAAATAAATAACTTTCGGTCCCATCTAAAACTTGACTTTTTCATTTAACTCTACACTAAAACACCGTCGTTTGAAATTAAAACCCCTTTTCAGCACCCCAAAGGGGACAGACAGAAACTTTAGCGGAATTCACACCTGCAGCAATTAATTTGTCTCCTGAATATAAAGAGACGTTTAGCCAAGTTTATTTTTGAGGAGCGAAAACAGACTTTTATTCACTGGCTCGTGTTCTGTTAACGTTTAGTACTCGTGGTTGAGCGATCGTCAACCTTGACCACAGGATTAATAATGTTCTCTAGCCAAGTTGGCTACGGCGACTAATCTTTACGATAAAGAAATTACGAGTGTATAAGACATGGATGCCATCTCCTTTCAAATCCTTTGCAAATCTGTCAAATTACTGCAAACAATTTTCAGCTTAGTGTACATCGCATAGAGTTCTATTATAAGACTTTTTGACAGATTTGTAAAAGTTGATCCGTAGCTCATCGTACATTATCTTCGTGAAAATTAAGTATGCAAACACCATGTGCACTCCCTATTCCTTCACTTTCGTAACAAGGTGTAAAAGCAAAACCTAACAAATAGATCAGGCGCAGTACCGATCGCTTTACCCTGTAATTTGAAGGAAACATATTAAATAACCGTGGCAGCAAAAAAGGGTTCTTCCTACCAAAATTATGGCCCTTCCCAATTAAGCCTCTATTTTTTACAAAACATCAAATAGTCCGACTATTTTTATTACTATTTGAAATCTCTTCTTTCTCTTCTTTAACCAAACCCGGAACTTTTACTACCCATTTTACTGTTTCCGCCCTGTATATTAATATTCTTTATGCATTCTTCTTTGAGGAAGTATAAAAACTTTTGGGTTCGCCTAAAAGTTGAAGCATCAATATTGTTTGGCCTTCGTCTAATAAAATTTAAGAGTGAGGATATTATCTTCAATTCTCTTGTGAGTTACTGTGGTAAATAAAAAAGAAATAAAGTTTAGACCGGTTTTTATTAAATAATAGGTAGTATTTTTTATGGGTTAATAAAAAACGCCTTAAAGTCTAATGAGGAGAAAATATTTGTAGAAAAATATTTGTGGTGCATTCGTTTTTCTGATACCCATAACATAAAAATGCTGAGGCTACTTACTATGGGGTCAGATTAATGTATAGTGATGTAGTCCAACATTTATTTATTATTATTAAGACAGAATAATTTACGTTTTCACAGTCACGTAGCATTTAAATGCCGATATCAGCAGAAATCGACAATAATATATATCCAGCTTAAGCGTCATTTTGATAAGGGTTTGACAGCTGTCATCCATGTGGCTTGATCTACGAGTAATACGAGTATGATGCGTAATAATAATATTTTGTGGGTCTACTGTCTTACACTTTTTTTGTCCAGTACGTCTAAAATACCTTACTTTACAAGATGGATGGCCTAAAGCTGAAGCTAAAAGATGGCGCAAATTTTTTTTTGTAATAAAAAATACAAATTCTCTTAAGGTGAGTATAGACTACCACATTTCCTCCAGCGTTTCGGTGTAATGTAACATTCCTGCGAATGCTCGGCGTTGTGTTACGAGTAAATGCTTACAGCGAGTGTGCTTACCCGTAACATTTCGTTGTACCTGCTTTCATTCTTCACCCCGCACCAGCGCATCGCCCGCGCTCGTGCAAAGGCTCGACGAAATGTTACACCAATATGCTCGCGTTGGTTTTTAAAAAGGCTGTAACAAAATGGCGAATGCTCGATGTTCTGATACAAGTAAATGTTGTAGTCTATACTCACCTCAGATTTCAGACATTACATTGTATATATTTATTGCCTTTAGGCGCATTTGGTCCAATTCGCGGTTGGGCCAATTCATGTTATTCGCGGTTGGTCCAATTCGCAGTTAGTCCAATTCTCGGTTGGTCCAATTCGCGATTGGGCCAATTCGCGGTTGGTCCAATAAAAAGTGTATTTTCAAAATTAAACAAAATAACATTTTTTTGTATATAATGTACTTTAGATATTCATCATCATATTAAAAATAATCTGAGCACATATTGTAATGTTTGTGTTAACGGCCAAACCCGATTTCAGGACGAACTAGTTTTGCCTAGGCCTAACTAATTTAAGACAACATAGAATATTATTATAAAAGGTTTTCAGGGTTTAAAAAAAATAACCACGAAGGCTAAGGCGGGAGCTCCGCTTCGCTTCGCTCCCGCCTTAGCCTTCTAACCTATATCCATCCCGTTTGGGCGCATTATGTCCAATTCGCAAAAGGTCCAGGGCGCTCAAAATGTCCAACTCTCACAACGTCCAATTCGCATTTTGTCCAAATCTCAAATCGTCCAATTAGCAAATGGTCCAATTCTCAAATCGTCCAATTAGCAAATGGTCCAATTCTCAAATTGACCAATTCAAATAACAGTTGTTTAAATGTTTGTTATAGATGTTTTATTATAAGTAGCAGTATAATACACACATATAGGTATATTTATTAATAAATACTTATTATAATTGATACGACTTAATATAATTATGTATATTATGTTCTGCCGTCTAATTTTTACAACTGAACGCAGTCATTTTTATGAAATGAAATGAAATGAAATTGTTTATTTGCTTAAGAGACACGGTAAATATTGTTGGACATAATAATGTATAGATAGGTACATACGTGCTCTGCCGAAATGTCAGCATGCAAAATTTTTAACTTTATACATATAGATATTATAGTTAATTACTTTATGACAGATTAACAGATTCTATTTTAATGTTAGAATAAAAATTTTAATTAAATTAGTATTATTATAATTATTATACAATGTCAGGCAAAAACATAGAAAATTAAAATTAATTATTATACAATGTCAGGCAAAAACATAGAAAATTAAAATTACTAAATCATTAAATAAATAAGTAGGTACATTGGAATGTTCAGAATATAAAGATTACTTCGTCTACGTGTTTGTGTCAAAATATTCTTTTAGGCTATAGAAACATTTTTCAATAAGCCATCTTCTTAGCTTACGTAAAAACAAAGGTGTGGGCAACTGTCTGATTTCTATGGGAATTCTGTTATATACACGGATGGGCATTATGGAGCAGTTGTTTCCGTGAAGCGTACTATTATGTGTATTTATAAAAAATATGTTATTAAATATGTTATTATGTGTATGTTTTATTTGAGGGTATTTATAAAAAAAATCACTGACAGAAAAATGCAAACTAGTGTGGATACTTATTTAATAATCATAACGTCACGTTTGTAGAACACATAATACTTTACTCATAGTAAAATTAGGAAATATATTATTTTTTTGTTCTTATTCAACAGCCTAATATTCAACAGCGATATTTTTATTATTTTTAAATAGGTACTAAGTAGGTACCCATATTTATGTTAATTTAAATTGTATAAAAAGGTTAAATACTTAGGTATTTACATAATATACATACATCAAAATTAAAACATTTGTGTGATTTTTAGTTCATTTATTGTACCTACTTAAATAATACCGATATTATGATTGAACCAGAACAGCTATCCCAAATTATTAATACTGATGTATATTTTTTTCGAATAAAAGTGTTGATTATAAATTATATTATGCTTTTCACTCTCAAGTTGGGTGTTACCAAAACATCAACCACCCTTAGAATATGGACCACCCCCTAATTGCGAACTGGACCAGTTGCGAACTGGACCAATTGCGAACTGGACCAATTGCGAACTGGACCAATTGCGAACTGGACCAATTGCGAACTGGACCAATTGCGAACTGGACCAATTGCGAACTGGACCAATTGAGAATTTGACAGTTGGACATTTTGCGAATTGGACATAATGCGCCCAACCGATCCATCCGAGTCGATTTTCAGAAACACCTTGCAAACTAGGAAACATTACCTATTTTGGCCCAACTGCGAATTGGGCCAACTGCGAATTGGACCAACTGCGAATTGGCCCAACCGCGAATTGGACCAAGTGCGAATTGGTCATTTTTTTTAACGTTTGGCCAACTGCGAATTGGACCAAATGCGCCTAAACCATTTATTGACGCCACTGTTGTCAATTGGTTTAAGTATCGGGTCGTTATCTTGGGGTTCTGTGATCGATTCCCGGGTCAAGCTAAATAAATGTCGGCTTGTCGGAACGTATGTAAGCAAAAACGATAAAATATAATAAAGACCTTTGGAAATTATTCAAACAGTGCTGTCTGACTACAATACAATTAACTTATTTAGGTACTTTTTTTTGTTAATAACAGATAAAATTATGTTCGTACACACAAATGTTTGTACCGTGCGAGGATCGAACTCACGACCTATGGTCCAATAGCCGGCTTCTCTATTACTTCACCAAATCGGTTATCAAACATTACAGCATCATACAAATCTCGTACTATCTAGCCCCAAACTAAGCATAGCTTGTAGGTACAGTCAAAAGCACGTCAGACTATACACTTTGGACTTTCAAGTACCACTCTTATGTCGGGGGCATAAATGCTATTATCGAACTGCAAGTGTTTACCGTGATGTGCCGTTGACCGTACTATGGGTGCCAGACAACGGATAAACATTACTTAAACATTTATTTTTGTAAATTTTTGTAGTATACATAGAAACACCCAGACCGATTCAAAACATGTTCAAGCACACAAAATGTTTGTACCTTGCGGGGATCGAACCCGCGACTTCTGGTGTAATAGCCGACTTCTCAACTATAACACCAAACGGCTCGTCAAGTTCTTAAAAGTGAAACAGAAATATACTTCAGTATTTTACCCTCTTCCCTTTTATTCCAATCCATTAATTCCCGATTTATCAAACTTAAGGAACATTTAGATTTTTCTAACTCTCTAGACATTTCCCTTTTTGTGTAATTATTTTCGCATTTTCAAAATATTCCACAATAAACAAGAATGAAAATAAAAACATTCTTCTATTTTAATGATAGGTCAGTTGGCAGACAGGCACGTAGCCCATCTGATAGTAACCAGCTATTTTGTGGCATATTCCATTGAGGAACACTTCACCAGGATGAGTCGTTCAATGTGCTGCCAGACTAGGCTCCTATGTCCTTCGAGTCTTTGATATCAAGTGTACTGGATCCCACATTTTTACTGCCGGAACACAGCCAGTGCTGTTATGGCGGCAGATTTCATCTGTGGGGTGGTAGCTAGCCTGTCGGACTCTGAAAAAGCCCTACCACCAACCAGACCCAAGACGGGAATCGAACCCGTGACACTTGAAATTAAAGGCTTGAAGATCAGATGAGCCTACAGTCTGGCTGCACATTGAGCGACGCTTCCTGATGAAGTGTCCCTCAATGGAATAGGCCGCAGTGACCGCTTACCATCAGGTGGGCTGCGTGTCTGTTTGCCAACTGATGTGGTATGAAAAAGGGTACTTGGGATGAGGAGTTGGAAAGAAAAGGAGGCAGGAGGGAGGGGAACTATTTGACTCGTGTAACAACAGAAATAAGAGTTAACAGGCTTAAAACGAAATGTACCGTATTTTTACGTTCTCGTTTAGTGCAACGTAACTACAACTTTATGCCAAGTGCAATAAAGCCCATTTGGGCATGATTGGCCAGATTCCATTTGAATTTAAATAAAGACGGTCTAGGGCTGTCACATTTTTTTATGAATGAGGGTAAGAAAATTAACATAATTACTATCCTCGTTTTTTTATGAACGAGGCTAAAGTTAAGGAAATTTACATACCTACCTACCCTTTTACCAAATTATGTACAAGAATTACCATTAAGAAAATTTAAATATAAATTATATAATATTCTATGTGAAAAATGTTTTTATAGTGTTGAGGAATTTATTAATTGCAAATTTTAAATTTTTTAATACAATTAATCACACATCTTATTCTCGCTTATTTATTAATTCATTAATTTTATTTTAATTCATTGTATTTTTTATTTGATTTGTAATTAGTTCATTGTACCTACCTATTATTTATGTATAAATATTAAACTTGTATCCCTCTCCAATGTTGCATGCCAATTGTTTGGTTAAGTGTGAGAAACCAAAATTTTCATTATTTACTCTTGTCAACCACATTTAATGCAATAAAGGTATTCTATTCTATTCTATATTCTATTCTCGTAACGGTTCAATAATTGATTTAAGTTCAATTCTTGGGTGGGAAAAAAATCTGCCTGGTTTTTTTTTTGTCAGTGTACTCACTGACCTTACCTACTGGTAAGGTCAGTTGGGGACGACATTTTGTTGGCAGCGGAAAGAACCCGGTTTTTGCTACCAAAGTTGTTTCTCCTACGCGAGTGATGTCTTTGGTGTAACAAGCATGCAGTTGGATGCATTAGCTGCAAATTTTTAGCTACTGTACCTTATTACCATGACAGTAAAGCTTTTTAAAAACACTACCTTAGTAGCTACCTTGTCGGCCGACTGTTCATAAGCGACGATAACGGCTAACCATCAGATGGGCCGTAGACTCGATCGCTACCCCCGTGGTATAAAAAACCAAGTAACATTTGAGGCCAAAGCTTAATTCAACATATTCGATAAATTTCACGAGCAAAGGTGGAATAAATTGCATATTAAGTCACCAAAAACCGTGTAGGTGAAGCGTGGTTAATTTGAAGTAAATGTTGGGTACGGACCACTGGGAAATCGATATTGCCAGATGTAAGTATTTTTAAAGGCGAATTCACTGGGTTTCCAGAACCATAATCAAATATGTGAAATGTATAAAGAAAATGGTGCTACAGAGACGATCTAATAGGTTCGTTTTGATTGACAGTTCAGTGTCATGGAAAAGTTTCCCCTTAACCCCCCATAGAAATAAGTTCAGGAGATGTATCTATGCTATAGCCATACAGAATCTTAAGCTTTCTTTCTATTGACTAAAGTTTAATTTCCAATGGTGCTGAGAGCTGTCAAAACGGTTTCATTAAATTGCGATGAAAGGTCAACAGCACATCACGGTAAACACTTGCAGTTCGATAATAGCACTTATGCCCCCGACATAAGAGCGGTACAAAGTCCAAAGTGTTACGTCTGATGTGCTATTGACTGAACTAAACAGGTTACCAATCGTTTTGAAGAGCAGTCTCCCAGGGCACAGTCAGGAGCAGGGCATAAGTCTAACCCCAAAATTTTTACCAATTTTTCAGAAAATAATAACACACTATTTTCGTAAACCCTTTCTGTTGTATGATTCAGGTCACATTTATTTTCTGAAAAATCGATAAAAATATTGGAGTCAGACTTCTGCGCTGCTTATGATATTGACCTGACTTCAAAGCAAGTTGTTTAAGCATTTGTTAACACAAAGTGCCTAAAGTTTGTTCAATTACTTAGCGAACTCCGCTTGCTGCTTTCAAGTGCAGCACCCACCTGACACAAACAGGTTGCGATAGTACATGATTGGTCTCCCGCAGGGCAGTAGTCTAGTCCCTATGTTATTCAACGTTAATACCTGTAAAGTGTTAATTTTCTAATTAATAACCAAGGATAAAAATAGAGTAGTGACCTTATTTACATAAACTGTGTACAAAAAATATATATGTATATGTATATATTTATGTGGATACAGGTATTTTTAAAAGGCTGCTCGAAAATTCCGATGATATTTATGTAGACACTTTTAATGCCTATGTGGGACTTCTTTATGGAATGTTCTGTTAAAAGCCCAGGTGCTTTTTTTAGGTTGATATATTATTCATCAAACTATTCACAAACCTCGATGTTGTTGATGCCCGCCTTGTGGCGATTTAACTACCTTGTGTTATTAATGAATTTATGTACGTTCTGATATTATTTTCCGTGATCACGACTGCTGAAAAGTGATCGAAACCTCGGGTTTAATTTTAAATGTAGAAATATATCGCGAGTTTATCCGTTTTAAGCTGTTTTATTTAATTGTTTTGATATCAAGTTTATTTTAATCATAAATTCTCTTTTAATGTTAGGTTTATTATTGTGTCTGGTAGCCCTATCAACCGCAAATGGCGGAGAACCCACCGATGCGTGAATCCCAATGCTAATATTTTCCGTTTTAATCCGCCCTATGTCATTTCGTTCACGTTCGAGCTGCCAGAATTATTTATTGTCATTCGACTGTTAATACTTGTGTAAATGTTTACTCGATGGAGAGAGGGAAATAATCATTTTGTGAAAAATAAACATACTGTGTGAGTGGCGATCAACTACCGTACGTTTCTGCAGACATTTTCTGCCGCGCACGACTGTTCTATGGAACCAGCTTCCCGCAGCGGTGTTTCCAAGTCAATACGACATAAATACCTTCAAGAAGCGAGCATATTCCACCTTTAAAGGCGGGCAACGCGCCTGTGACCCTAAGGGGGTCTCGGGGGCTTATGGGCGGCGGTGATCACTTATCATCAGGTGACCCACTTGCTCATTTGCCCCCCTATTACATAAAAAAAAAAAAATACTAGCAGTCACCTCTGCGGTTTCACCATATTTATTATTTTTAAACATTGCACTGTATCGTCCATATTATTTTCTTTCTTTCATAAAATATCAGAAAGCACAAATTTGACGTGAAATCATGACAGATGACGTCACAAGAGAAATTACCCGTTGCTGTCTGCCACTCAAGGCTGTATTTTTGCGGGAATTTCTTTTCTACTCTACCCAATAACTTTTGATAGGTTTATGTCTGCCACCGCCGACATGAGATTGATAAACTTGCGTTCTTCGAAAGGAAATAGAAATATTAACGTTTCTAAGGAAATGGATTTGAGTTTTATTTTGTAGAACTGTTTTTGGTATTTTTGAAGTGAAAACTTCTTTAGCGGCGTTGTGCACTTTTTTTGTATGGGGAAAAAATGTTAAACTCGCGTCAGGATTTATGTGTCACGTGACCTGATCGAAAATCCATATAAAATTTGAAGTCCGGACACGTGTTTTCTACAAACTTATCTGTTCCGGTGGCCAAAATTGGAACTACGTGAAATGCAATGCAAAAACGATATTTAATGACAGTTTTAAATAGACAGTAGCGACGCCGCCACCGGAACAGATAGTTTGTCGGTCTATAGACAATAATGGTTTTTTGTTCAATTTGACAGCTCATTTATGCAAAGAAAAGTGCTTCTTATGTACATCAGGAGTAGAGTAAATAATTGTATTAATAAGAACTGATGTTGTTTTCTTGAGTTTTATTCCTTTAGCGTAAGGTATATTTTTCTTTGCATAAATGAACTGTCAAGTGTGACCTCTTCTACTATTATAGCCGCAGTGCGGTCGCTTCCTATATGCTTCCTATGCTACAAAGTGACCACAAAGACCTTAATTTGATATCCTGCAAAATTCAAAATTTAATTGCCGTAATAAAACATTTAAAAAGTTTGGAATATCTTTATTCGCCGGAATTATATAACAGTATTTTGTGGAAATTAACACCACTTCTCCGCAGTCTTTGGATCCGCTATGCTGCGGAGCATGCATCAGGTCGTATGAAGTTGGAAATGCTGTCCGATTTCCTGCGACAAGAGGCTCGTTCTCACACACAGTTTGGCTTGTTACCCCAAATTCCCAGTGAACATCCTCGAATGCGACATGTTGATTACTGTAACACCACTCGTGTTATTAACGATTCGGGAGTCTGCGGATTCTGTAAAGGTAATCATTTCTTGGCCGATTGCTCCAAATTCAAAAGTTTATCCGCAGATTCCAGTATGCAATTAGTTGTAAATTCCAAACTTTGTTTTCGTTGTTTAGAAAATAAATAGTTGTCAATCAAAAAAGTATGACATTGACGGTTGTCAATCATTTTATCATCGTTTATTACATGGCGTTTCAGTGTCACAGCAAGGAGTTTCTGATAAGTCTGAAAAAGTTTCTGATTACATTTGAGAGATAAACTTTTTAATGTAATATAAATTGTCATGTTTGTGTACGATAGCGCAATAAATAAATATTGTATTTTACCACATAAATGATAGTACTTTTATACCTCTACCAATCAATTAAATCCCTAACCATTCCAAAATACATATCAAAAATGCACAACGTTAATATTCAGGTTTTCACTTCTGCCGGCACTCCCGGAGTGCAACCCGTCGTTTTTTTTATATTTTTGGACTAAGCTAGCACTTGACCACAAAGTTGTCTGATGTTAAACAACTATGCGGTCTACGATGAAGCGCGCTTGCTTAGGAAAAGCCAGTTAATTCTGGCCTTGAAGAGCCCCAAGTTGTTACTTTTTTATACCACATCAGTTGGCAGATAGACACGCAGCCCACCTGATGGTAAGCGGTAGCTGCGGCCTATTCCATTGAGGGACACTTCATCAGGAAGCGTCGCTCAATGTGCTGCCAGACTGTAGGTTCATCTGATCTTTGAGCCTTTGATTTCAAATGTACTGGCTCCCACATTAATATTGGACACAGCTAGAGCTGTTATGGCGGCAGATTTCACCTGTGGGGGTGGTAGCTAGCCAGTCAGACTCTGAAAAATTCCTTCCACTAACCAGACCCAAGGCAGGAACCGAACCCACGACCTCCGGGTTTTATACCGAGCGGCTTAGCCCCTATCCACGGAGGCGGTCAAACTCTTATTACACGGAAACTTATACGTAATAAAAAATACGTAAATTTCTTTTCGCAAGCCGACTTTACATTAAACCAATGAAAAAGTCAATAAATTATCGGTGGCATCCTTAGAGAAGTAAATTGACTACTCTGAGGTTGCAATAAATAAGAAATGCTCTTGTAAGTAGAGTATTGCATGTTGTGACGTCATGAGTGATGACGTCACGTGTTAGTGTTCACACACCGCGACATGGCGCAGAGTGATTAACTACAGGGGGGGATTAAGGGGATTAAACATTTCTCACAATATATTAGTGGAACTAACCGCGAAAGTGTGACAATGTTGGAGTAACCATAAGATTAAAGCTTGCAACAAACAATAAGTAGTGTTTCGTGTACTATACTCAAAGTACAAGACATACTAGTGAAGTAGTACTTCGTGCCCTTTTACTTTTTTTGCGTTTCAGAGCCTTTTTTGCTGTCGCGGAGGGAAACGCGTTTTGCGCCGTCACACTTGCCGGGGTGCAGGGTGGTTAAAATGGTAGTGGGCGAAGGTAGCTCCCTATCGCCTGCATTGCACAGATCGCCCGAGCCAAGTCTGGGGGTCACCTCGTTTCTCGGGTGGCCCTCCTTAGGCGCCACCCCGACTTGAGACCACTCAAGTCGGGGTACCCGGGGATGGGCTGGTCCATAGAGATCTAAAATTTTCTGTTATCTGTGGGCTGGTCAATAGCCACAAGGCTGGCACCGGCTCGTCCCAATCGGGTGTGAAGGAGAAATCGGAGGAGTTTAGTAGGTAGTGGACGCTTAAGTCTTTAATCCCACACACGGCCGCAGGTGTAGCTAGCCTGCGGTTATTGTGCATAAACGCATTCTCCTCCGAAAAAAAGGTATCTATAGGCGGTAATGATCTTACCAACAGGTATCACTCATGCTTGTTTGCATTCCTCTGTTAATTGCTTAAGCATTATGTCAAAAACAACGAATGTCGAGACTTTTTCATAGCCCGACATAGCTAACTAGCGACAAGAAGTGAAAAAACTTGGCTACCTCTTCCACAGGTTCAATCTGTTGCTTTAATGGCCCTGGCTATGCTCCAGAAAAAAGTTAGGAGGCAGTAAACTTGGCATCATACGCTCGAATATCATTTTAAACATAAGTGGTGTTCCGGCAATACTACGGTGCCCATATCTATTATACTTAAAATTATAAATCTAAGACGTGAGAGCCCTAATACATATTCTTCTTTATGAAACGGGGAGGTAAACGCACAAAAGTGATACATGATGGCACTCGTATGTGGCCACTGCCGTACATGGACACCTACTAAGTATTAGGTTCGTAAATGCGTTTCCCGCGTTTTAGAAAAGAATAAGAGGGAACCGTATTGTGATGTGAGGGCCTCCAGCATTCTTACTCACCAAAATAAATGCAATAATCAATTCTCTTACGTTGTTCTTCTGTGTGGAGCTGGTACTTCCCCGGTCGAGCCAGCCCATTTTGACTGACAGACAGAAATCGACTATATGGCTTAACAACAAAGAGAATTATCCGTTTATGGCTTTTTACCTTCAAACTTTACTCCCATGATTTTAAAAATTACACTACCGCGACAAACCCAACAGTAATTTACCTCGAAACAAGAGTAATTTCTCATCCTTGCACTTTAGGTTCCCTGAAAACTTTAGTCTTTCAAAATCCACCCAAAGGGACCCATCTACCCTTAGTTCGTCCCTGTTATGTGCCATTTCAACTCAATCGTACCTTACAACCTGTTAATGTGCGATGAGCAAACGCAAAGTTACTGGGACTTAGTAAAAGGTTCTAGAGCTTATGACGTCACAGTTCACATCGTGATACATTGACCTTTTTTTTGTTAGCCGGCGAAAAAATACAATGGAGGCTCTCAACTCATCACTTTTTTTTTGTTAGACCAGGCATAACTTTTTGTTCTTTAATTTTCAGATAGCAGTCAGGCTTTGACCTTGATGATAGTCACTGCGTCCTCCTTGATAAGGCACGGTCGCGAAGCAGGAAGAATTTCGAATGATGGGTACTGGCTTAATCACCACGCTTGCCAAATGCGAATTGGTGATCACAAACAGCCTAGCACAGCTCTACCACGACTAATGAATGAATTAACTATGGAGCATGGTCACAGGGTCCTCAGTTCAATTCACGGGTCAGCTAAAAACACAAAACGGGTTTATGATCACCAATCTGCATTTGGAAATCGTGGTACCTAATTAAGTTTGTACCCATTATTGAAACAATAACATGATATCACACATTGAGGCTTCTGACACTTTAGAATGTTGATTTATATGAAATAAGTAAGAGCAGTTTACACGACGCGATTTTCACCTGCAGCGCGCGCGGTTGTTTACGATTCCCGCCCGCAGCCGCGGCAGTTTTGCACTAGTGACTTATGGCAGCGTGACGTACCAAAAGACAAGTTATCGTGAACGGTTTGTTACCGCACGTCAACCGCGGCGGACCGCACAAATCACCGGGCTCGTGAGTTTTGACATAAAACCGCGAAGCTACGGACCCGCAATCGCTGCGAGCGCGATTAAAAACCGCGCCGTGAGTTCTGCGTCATCAGTAGGCAAACTGTTAGCGGCAGACTGAGTGAGCCGCAAAGTGGCAAACTGAAATTTGAGTTAGCTGCAAACTCAGGCGAACAATCATATCGCTGCCGCCAACTGGAACAGGTTTTGCTGGGTCTCGGCCGCTTACTGAGATAGTCGGCGCGTAAAGCTGCAAACTGCGTACAGTGAGCGCAAAACTAGCAAACTGTGGACACTCCATTTCTAATAAACTCACCGGCAATAAAAAACCTGGCCACTGGGCTTTTTTCATACAAACGTGGTCAAAAATCGTTCACTATTCTCAAAAAGGAAAAACAATTCGATTTATTGTTTTTCCTTTTTGAGAAAATTGAGCGGTTTTTGGCAATTTTTGAAACTGTGATTCGATAATTGGGCGTTTGGTCTCTCCATTGATGTAATAATCATTGCACAGCTGCAAATAGTTTTCTATCTATGAGACGCTAAAGTGACCATGTTTGTATGAAAAAAGCCCAGTGGTCAAGTTTTATTGCCGGTGAGTGTCTATGGAAAGGCGTACTAAAGCGATAAGCTGCAAACTCAGTCTGCCGCTAACAGTTTTCCTACTGGGGTAGGCTGCGTCCCCTTTCTAATAACTACCTAACTAACAACCCTCAAATCTTTCTAACAACTTTCCCACAAACGTTACAACCCAAACTTATCCCAGATACAATCAAAGCCACCTTATTAATATCAAATGGATTAGGTACGAACAACCTCTTAATTGTAAAATTAATGAATATTCAAACAAACCTAATTGCTGATTATGGGATGTGGGTAAGAACCCTTGTTTGGGGTTCTACCCTCGTCGAGAGTATTTCACGTCCCACAAGGCCATTTTGGGACATCTTAGGGGTATGCTGACTGAGAGCGTTGGGATGTTTCAAGATGGCCGCTTAATTATTTTTATTATTGCTCGTGTAGAAGAATTTTATTATGTCTTTTTACGATCGATCTAATAGAATAGATAAAATATATCAAAATAAAAATAATTTTTATTCATCTAACCATCAAAGATGCGCAAAGATGAATTGTCATACGTATTTTAATTTAAACTTTATGATTTGGCAAAAATATTCAATAGGAAATTACAATAAGTATCACATACCTACCTACATTTATTGATCTGATCCCATTGTGGTAAGAGTATCAGAAACGACGAATATTATAATAATTTATCATTATCATCATTTAGACGTCTACATACTAAATCTATGCCACTAACTGATTATATTATATGAGTATAACACTGAGCTCCATGTTGTCTATGGACGTCAGTGGAGTATAATCTTTAAAAAAATAAAAAAGTCACAGAATAAACACAATACGTCACAAAACGTCATAAATGTTATGGTGGTCCTGGGTGGGATGCGAGCCCAAGACCCCTGGTCACTGAGGTCAATTATAATACGCGCGGCGTATTACGCTGGAGTGGCTATAGACATTGAAATGACAGCTATTTTTATGTCGATTTAAAGCGCCCCCCATTAGTGTACTGGGAACTAAATGACTTCAATTTTCTCTGTCTACACTTCAAATGGACAGCCATTGACATTGACAATGACAGCATTATCAAAGTTTATCTGCCAAATTTAGTACTATTATTAGTTCCAAGTACACTTACTACTGCTCTCAGCGCCAACATGGCGATTTTCAAATCGGATCAAACATTTGGTGACAATCGCCCATCCAGTGTCATAGAGATCAGTGCCCCTGGTGCATTGTGCAGTGTCACAGAATGTATGTTTGCGTACACTCATTGAATAAATGCAGCATAGTTTCCGTCATGACAAAGTAGAAAGAGAAACACAGTATGTTTTCTACATACATTGCACCGGACTGGCTTGTATACATGCGCCCTAAGTAGTGTCTTTGCGTCGCCAGACGCCCAATCAAAATCTCGACCCATTTCTCAGTGATAGATAGTATAGATAGATAGATAAACAATTTGTTTGCAACAAAGGACACACATTCACAGAAAATAAGCTAGTAAATCAGGAACACAACATGCACAAATTAGAACAATGACAAGTTAAAAAGGACAGTGCAAACAAAGAGATTTATATGTAGACTTGTAGAGCTCGTATGCGGTGCAGTCACTGAGGTCAATTATAATACGCGCGGCGTATTACGCTGGAGTGGCTATAGACCAATGTCTACCAATTTGTTAGGAGGCGGCGGCGCTGTCAGTCTTTTTTTAAAAAACTACACTATTGTCCAACACGATTTTACTTGGATACAAATAAAATATAGAACACGCACAACTGACTTCCCGATTTACCCGGAGCGAGATTTAACCGCTATCCGCGATGAGGTCCAGAATCTAACTTATTTCAATAAATGACAGCTATTTTTATGTCGATTTGAAGCGCTCCCCATTAGTGTACTGGGAACTAAAATGACTTCAATTTTCTCTGTCTACACTTCAAATGGACAGCCATTGACATTGACAATGACAGCATTATCAAAGTTTATCTGCCAAATTTAGTACTATTATTAGTTCCAAGTACACTAACTACTGCTCTCAGCGCCAACATGGCGATTTTCAAATCGGATCAAACATTTGGTGACAATCGCCCATCCAGTGTCATAGAGATCAGTGGGTGCAGTGTATCTACCTATAAAGTTAACGTACTGTATCTTTTTCTACTGTGGTCATGACGTGCATTCACACTGCATACAAACCGTGACAATGCTCGCGCAAACTCATTTACCCACTAGCACACCGCAATGCAGGTGAGAACAATGGAGTAAGTCTAGACTTTAATTGTAATCTAGATTTCTAGAGATAAAAAGAGATGCGTGAATTTATAAATAAAAAAGTAAATAAAATTTATATTCCTGGAAAAACGGATAAATATTTTAAAAATATGTAAACCTACCTAAATATAATAATATTTAATTTAAATACATACCTAAATATATTTTATTAAAATTACTATTTATTAACTCCTCGATGGTTTAGTGCTGTCTGTACCGGACCGAGATCTCGGGGTCCTGGGTTCAATTCCCGGGTCGAGCAAGTTTGTGTCGGTTTTTTCGGACACAGCTCGTGTTTGTAATCACCTGATTATCTGATAACTCTTAAATACCAATCATTGTAACAACTAATAATATAAAGAGGAAAGATTTGATTGTTTGTTTGTTGGTATTGAATAGGCTCCGAAACTACGAAACCGATTTAAATAATTCTTTTACTGTTGGAAAGCTACACTATCCCCAGGTGACATAGAGTATTGATCCCAGAAATGTGGGGGGGAGCGGGCGATATTTTAAAAAAGAAATTTTGCGCGGGTAACCGCGTGCGGAAGCCTGGTTGTTAGACTAACTAGATTTATAAGATGGAGGCCTTTGCCCTGCACACACTGTAGTTTCCTCTGATTTTCCTCTGATTAACGAGCCATTTGGTGTAATGGTCGAGAAGTCGGCTATTACACCAGAGGTCGCGGGTTCGATCCCCGCACGGTACAAACATTTGTGTGCATGAACATGTCTGTTTGTATCGGTCTGGGTGTTTCTATGTATAATATGTATGTATTTACAAAAAAAAAGGATATAAGTAATGTTAATTATCCGTTGTCTAGCACCCATAGCACAAGCTAATGATTAGTTTGGGGCTAGTTGGCACTGTGTGAATAATGTCCAGAGATATTTAGGTGAAGCATCCCTCAATGGAATAGGCCGCAGTGACCGCTTACCATCAGGTGGGCTGCGTGCCTGTCTGCCAACTGACCTAGTATAAAAAAAGCGTCACTCAATGTGCTGCCACGCTGTAAGCTTTTCTGTTCTTCGAGCCTTTTATTTCAAACTAGCCTTCCGCCCGCGGTTTCACCCGCGCGTAATCTCTTTTTTCAAATATCTCCCTTCCCCCCGCATTTCCAGGATCAAAAGTACTCTGGTTCACCGGGGTAAGTGTAGCATTCCAACAGTGAAAAAATTATTCAAATCGGTTCAGTAGTTTCAAAATTGTTATTCCCGCGGGAATGAGACGTTTCCCGTGGGAATTTTATAGCCTATGTCCTATTCCGGGTTATAAACTATACGTGTGCAAAATTTCATCTAAATCCGTTCAGCCGTTTAGGCGTGATTGAGTAACAAACATCCAACCATCCAAACATTCAAACATCCAAACATCCAGACTTTCGCATTTATAATATTAGTAGGATTAATAGGATGTACTAGCTCCCATCATCATCGTTGAAACGGTAGTTCAACCCGCATTGCAGGTAGAAAAGAGGCATTAGCGTTAAAACTTTCTAATTAACGCTTGCAATGTAACTACAGTCCTTAGAAAAGGTTTATTTAGGGACACAATTACTTGTATGGTTTTGTCAGGAAGTTGTTTGGAGACCCAACGACGTAGTTAACTGGTACAGTTTGTCTTTACGAATGTCATGTTGTGTTAGCATTCGGGCCCAATGGCTTAAATAAACATGCTTGGACATTAATTATACAACACAGTCTTGCCCTAAACTAATCATAGATTGTACAGTAACTATTTAATAATCTGTGCTTGTACTATGGGTGTTAGACAAAGGATAAACATTACTTACGTATTTAAGTTCATTTTTTGTAAATACGTACAAAACAAATTACTCATAAAAATACCCAGCCACAAACAAAGATTTTCATGCACACAAAAATGTTTGTAACGTAAAATAATCGAACCCGCGACCTCTGGTGGTTTTCAAATACGTTTCACTCGAAACTTCATACCACGTACTTCATACCACGTATTTCCGGACCGATATGACATGGCAATCTTCAAGAGACGAGCATATCTCTTTCTCAAAGGCCGGCAACGTGCTTGTGACTCCTCTGGTGTTGCGGGTATTTATGGGCGGCGGTGATTGCTTACCATCAGGTGACCCGCCTGCTCGTTGCCTCCCTCTAACATAAAAAAAAACAAATTTTGCATGACCCGGAAATCGAACTCATGACCCTGAAATCAAGGTCCGATTCTTAAACCCCATGTCCATCGGGGCGTCATCACATTTTAAATGACTTAAGCCTTTTGAACGCCAAGCTACGAACGCACTGTCGTGTCCTGTACGCCAGAGCCGGGTTATTATTTTTTATTTATTGCAATGTGTAACAAGACGAGCAGACCGTACACCTGATGGTAGGCCACGTCTGCCCTTAGACAGTTGGGTCGGGAGGCTTTTGGGACCGGGACCGCGGTCCCGAAAGCCCCTTTTTGATTTTAACATATTTTTGCAGGGTCATTCGGGACCGCGACAGTGGTCCCGAAAGCCACCTTATATTTAATAATTATTTTGAGTGGTAAGTTGGGACCACAAACATTGGCCATAGTTCGAAAGCCAAAGCCTCCGTGGAACAGTGGCTAAGCCGCTCGGGTATAAAACCCGGAGTTGGTTCGATTCCCACCTAGGGTCTGGTTGGTGGTAGGGCCTTTTCAGAGTCCGACTGGCTAGCTACCACTCCCACAGGTGAAATCTGCCGCCATAATAGTTCTGGCTGTGTTCCGGCAGTATTAATGTGGGAACCAGTAGGTACACTTGAAATCAAGGCTCGAAGATCAGATGAGTCTACAGTCTGGCAGCACATTGAGCGACGCTTCCTGGTGAAGTGTCCTTCAACGGAATAGGCCGCAGTGGCCGCTTACCGTCAGGTGGGCTGCGTGTCTGTCTGCCAACTGACTTAGTATAAAAAAAAGTTTCTTTTATTTATTTTCTATCAGGATAATACAAACAAAGAAAAAAACAGCTGTAGTAATTTAAAAATATCACTTTTATTTGAATAATCACAGCTTTTAATTAAAGTTAAACCTTATTAAGAAAACATCATGATTTACATTATTATAACGATTTACATAAATGATTAGAGAACCAAAATAAAAAAATAAGTTTTTATGATTTTTACAAATTAAAACACAAATGTATAATTATTGCACACAAAATATTTTTTTTAATCTAAAAGTACAGCATTTAGTTAAACCCAATGATAATATCATTGGGTTTTGTTTGTGTATAATATTATTATATACAAACAAAAGGTTAAACCTAATCAATAAAGTATTTCTTTTCCTTTCATAACTTATTCCTACAAAACTGAAAGAATTATCCCCTCTAGCTAAATTCGATGAAGAATGTTTAATAACAAAGCGTCGCTTAGCAACCACTGACAGGCATAAATTAATAACCTTTTTCTATCAGAAAACAGTCGAAATTAATGTCACTAAATATGGTCAGAATGGTCACCCATCCATTAACCGACCGCGGCGTAGGTAGCTTGACTTTCGTTATCGCTAACGAACCACTGTCACAGCTGCGCCACGAGCGCCTCCATAAATAAATAATCCATAAATAAAAATGATAGAAAATAAATAAAAGAAACTTTTTTTTTATACTAAGTCAGTTGGCAGACAGACACGCAGCCCACCTGACGGTAAGCGGCCACTGCGGCCTATTCCGTTGAAGGACACTTCACCAGGAAGCGTCGCTCAATGTGCTGCCAGACTGTAGACTCATCTGATCTTCGAGCCTTGATTTCAAGTGTACCTACTGGTTCCCACATTAATACTGCCGGAACACAGCCAGAACTATTATGGCGGCAGATTTCACCTGTGGGAGTGGTAGCTAGCCAGTCGGACTCTGAAAAGGCCCTACCACCAACCAGACCCTAGGTGGGAATCGAACCAACTCCGGGTTTTATACCCGAGCGGCTTAGCCACTGTTCCACGGAGGCTTTGGCTTTCGAACTATGGCCAATGTTTGTGGTCCCAACTTACCACTCAAAATAATTATTAAATATAAGGTGGCTTTCGGGACCACTGTCGCGGTCCCGAATGACCCTGCAAAAATATATTAAAATCAAAAAGGGGCTTTCGGGACCGCGGTCCCGGTCCCAAAAGCCTCCCGACCCAGACAGTTCAGTGCCAAACAGTTACTAAGCAGTTACTGTCTGGCACCGCCCTGCGCCCGCTACATCGAGACGACAGTTATTACAGTCTGTTCAAATACGATGATATGCCTGACACAGTGACACATCCATAGAACGTAAATGATTGCGTTTAGGAAAATGTTGACTTCGAATAATAAAGAAATAGATCAACACTTAATACTGTACATTAATAACGATTAAAATATAAGAGTCATGGTGTTTTTTTTCGGTTTAGAGAAGTTTTATGTACATTTTATGCATATCATCGTGTTTGAAACAGACTGACGTCTCATTTATACCCAGTAATTTCACTAGCTTCAGTGCCCTTTCCCCGAAACACAGAAGTGCTTGACACACTTCTATTTCACGGGAAAATATCTGGCACTGCGGCGACACGACATTGGCGTTAAAGGCGAAAAAGGAACACCCATCCAAATTAAACCATCGCAAAAGCTGCAAAACTCTTTGTGACTCCGCGACTAATTTTACTGACGTCACAGCACAATTTGAGCGCCGACAATATTACGAAAGGACTTAGTCTCGTTAAAAAGAGGCATTACTCTTGAAACTCTGTAATTAACGCTTGCAATGTTCAACCCGTTTCTGGCACGCCGGTCGAATGTACCCTTGGTATTAAATCTCGTAGAGCAGACGTTGAGACGTTGCATTGAGTACATTCGATAGGTTTATTAAATTCTCTGCCAACGACCCCGCGACGGTGCTACGTAAAAGCAAAATATATCAATTAAAGTTAGGTTTGCAATTCAATTTTTTTGGTGCACGTTTCAGCCTTTTTTGGTGCACGTTTCAGCCTTTTTTGGTGTACGTTCAGGCTTTTTTGGTGTACGGTTAAATACAAGCCTTAAAATACCAGAAAAAATGATTTTGGGTCGGTCCGGCGCTTCCATAGGATTGTCAAGGGTTAACACGAAATGGAGGGATGTTTTTGTAGGATAATGTAATTAACCTTTAGTGGTTATAATGACCCGCTGTGTTTAGATTAAAATTGCTAATGTAATCAAATAACGCTGATTAATATGTATATTTTTACTGTTGTAATTTAAATAAATAGGCCATCCTTGAAATCAAGTGATCGTTCTGATTATGAGTACTGGCACAATCACCACGCTTGCCAAATGCGGATTGGTGATCATAAACCCTAGCTGTATCTCAAAACACAAAGTTAGCTCGACCCGGGAATTGAACCCAGGACTTCGAGATGTCGGACCACCATACCATCGAGGCGTCAGCTCCAACAGTACATGACTCTAACAATATTATTTATTTATTACTAGCGGTCGACATCTCGCGGTTTCACCCGAGCGTAATTTCCTATTTCAACTATCCCCCCTTCCCCCATCCAGTCCCCCCTTTCCCCCGCAAAGTATCCTTTGTCCGTCTCCTGGTTCTAAGCTACCTCTCCACCAATTTTAAGCGAAATCGGTTCATCCGTTCTTGAGTTATGAATTGTGTAACTAACACTTTCTTTTATACAACATTAGTTAAAAAATATCTTGAAAACTCACGAAGTTACAAGCTTTTTTTGCTGTCCCGTTGTCCTCGTGCGAACGTGGTCACAAACCGGCGCGTGCCGTGATAGGTGCGCTGTGACAGCTGTGACCATGCGCCCTCTCGTATCCACGTGACAAGCTATGCGCGTGCGCGCGGCCCGGCCGGCGCACAGTGAGATTGTTTTAGTAGGGTGTATACTTTATTTGAGATATCCTACTAATATTATAAATGTGAAAGTCTGGATGTTTGGATGTTTAGATGTTTCGATGTTTGGATGTTTGTTACTCAATCACGCCTAAACGGCTGAACGGATTTAGATTAAATTTGGCATACGTATAGTTTATAACCAGGATTAGGACATAGGCTATAAAATTCCTACGGGAAACGTCTCATTCTCGCGGGAATAACAATTTTCAAACTACTGAACCCATTTTAATAATTCTTTCACTGTTGGAAATCTACACTATCCCCGGTGAACATAGGGTACTTTTGATCCTGGAAATGTGGGGGGAAGGGGGATATTTGAAAAAAAAGATTACACGCGGGTGAAACCGCGGGCGGAAGGCTAGTTGTAAATATTATTTGGTCAAAATGTAACAAGGTATAAAAAGTATTGAAATCGATTCGTATAAACAAAAACTAACGTTGTATAATAGATTTCATTGATCCAATCAGCTGATAAGTTAATAAACGTCCAATAGCAGGTCTATTCCCGTTGGAATTACGCGGGATGCCGGTCACGTGCGCGGCACGCGGGACAAGTGTCACGAGCTTGAGATGTGTTGCCAGGTTAAAACATTTCCCACGAAATATGGAGACAATCTAATATTATTTTTATCACATAAAAATGGAAAGATTTGATTGTTTGTTTGTTTGTTTGTGTAGCGGCTATCAGAATGCGCTACATAAGAGAGACTAACGACAACAACGCAAGATTGCAAGTCAGCGAAAAGTGCACGTGTAAACATTGGGTTCGAGACGTCACTCGCACGTCACTGAGACAGCCAATCAGCTATTCGATCCTGCGTCGCGCTCGCAGAGTTATTCTCTCGGCTAGCATATATACAACACACCAAGACATTGGGCCGCGGTCCCTGAGGACAGACACCTAGCTCGGAGGAAGATCTTCCCTTTTCGTTGACGTCATCATGATACGTGACCTTCATACGTCACAGTTTGTATTGCAACGTTGCTCCGAAAGTACTAAACCGATTTGAATAATTCTTTCAAAAGCTACACTATCCCCGGTGAACAAAGGTACTTTTGATCCCGGGAATGTGGGGGGGAAGGGGGGGATATTTGAAAAAGAAAATCCGCGCAGGTGAAACCGCAGGCGGAAGGCTATAGACCGTCAACGTCGTGCTGGCCGCTCCTGCGGGGTACAGGGGAAGGCAGGGACGGGGCAGCACGCGGCTCGTGCGCAAGGCCACGCCCACCGCTACACATGTAACGATTTGCGATTTAGATAAATCTTAAGATTTTAAATGATACGAAATACAAATTTAGATCTTTGTGGCTCAGTGTTCATCGGATTGACGGTTCAGGGTAAAAACAAGTAAATAAGAAAGTGTATTAGTAAAAGAAATTTGAAAGAACATATTTTACATAATCGTCCTAAACTGAATGTCACACGATTAACAACAACTTTAATTATCATCGCAATCCATATCTGTTTCCTCATCGTTGCAATCATAATCTGTGTCCGTGTCTTCATCTAAGTTAATAATCATCCTGCAAACAAACAACATATCAGTGAGTACCTACATAGTGCAAATACATATATACGCTACAAACAATTTCCTTTGCTTGACGTCCAATTGGTTTTATCTTCGGATTCATCTTCGATCATAACCTCGTCTGCTCCTAAGATTCAAGTGACCGAGACAAGCGACCACAGGCGACTGGCGCTCCGTTGCACGCGTCGTGCTCGCTCCCCTCCCGCCACACTTGTCGCTTCCCCTCTGAGACCCTCTTACCGCGTCCCCGCCTACCCCTGTACCCCGCAGGAGCGGCCAGCACGACGTTGACGGTCTATAGTATGAAGATAGAAGGTAAAAACTTTTTTGTACTAACAACACTGAATCAATAGGAAATCTTCTGTCCAATTATGAACTCTATCTCGTAGATCTAAGGGAGTTATCTGAATGTGTCTGTCGAATTAGACATCGACTTGTCAAGTTGAATTTGCATAGGTTTGAGTTCGACTATTTCAAAGGATCTCGTCCTTTATTAATTTCCATGGCAACTTGCTCACCGGGCTATGGAACGAGCTTTTTTTTTTATGTCAGAGACGACAAACGAGATACTCTCTTCTTCAAATCGGTTCAGTAAGGATAAACAACAAAATGAAGACTTCAAACACAATTATAAAGTTTAAATGTATAGCAAGCGACGCGTTTGTTTTAGTTGTTGGAAACATTTAATTAAAAGATCCTTGTATGTTATACTCCATAAAACGTAACATGATTAGAATGACAGCTGTCAAAGTGTTGTGGCTCTCTCGCTCGCTCTCAATAAACCTCTATCGATGTGTCTCATCTCTAAGATTTTATTTTTTTTGTAGAGTGAGACACATCGATAGAGGTTTATTGAGAGCGAGCGAGAGAGCCACAACACTTTGACAGCTGTCATTCTAATCATGTTACGTTTTATGGAGTATAGCACAAGTTTAATTCACACTTTGATTGAATAATATCGGCATATTCATGTCCCAATACAGGGCAAAGTTCTCCATCATTAAAATCATTTTGCAGTGATAGAGCCATGCTGTTTTACAGTACGAATGGGCCGGCTTTTCCGGGGAAGTAACGAAGAAGTCTCTCATATATCACCGGCGTGAAATAGTGAAATAATTGTGACTGCTATCGTGTTTCGTCTGGTTTGTGAGAGTGCCGGATGTCTCCGGCATGGGCACCCCCCTTAAAAGGCCGGCAACGCATCAGCGATCCCTCTCGTGTTGCAGATGTCTATGGGCGGCGGTGATGTTTTACCATCAGGCGACCCGCTGGCTCGTTTGTCGCCTCTGACATAAAAAAACCTTTCAACGCATGTAAAGCGACATTTAAAACCACTTTACCACAGCTGTGAATATTGATATTAATCAAGTTAAATTAAGTTACATAAACAGCTTAACGCCAAAGCCTTGTGCAATCTTTGTTTGCAAGACAAGACCAAGTTAGTTTAAGTTATAAGCTCGCTTCGGCGAAGTTTGCATTTATAGTTCTTGCTTGGTAAAGAAACTTGGAGGTAACTGATCAACATTTAAAAGGCTTTAGGGGTTACATGTTAAGTGTTTTATCAAGGCGCTCGTGGCGCAGCTGTGACAGTGGTTCGTTAGCGATAACGAAAGTCAAGCTACCTACGCCGCGGTCGGTTAATGGATGGGTGACCATTCTGACCATATTTAGTGACATTAATTTCGAGCGTCTCCGTACTTCGGAAGGCACGTTAAGCTGTTGGTCCCGGCTGATATTTACTATAATGTAAATATTAGTCGTCAAGCCTAGTCAGAGGCCATTTGGCGGCTTGATATCATCTGACATTAAGGTTGGTCACTTGCCTTACGCACCCCTCCACCAACCCGCACTAGGCCAGCGTGGTGGAGTATGGCCCGCACTATCTCACAATTGAGATAAGGCCTGTGTCCCAGCAGTAGGAACGTATATAGGCTGATGATGATGATGATGTTTTATCAATTAAAGAGAGTAAGTAAACGGCAATGACACTAATTGTGAGAGATCCCTACCGCATATGGACATGTTGAAATGGAGCATCTTTGCCCACCTTTGAAAAAAATAGGAGGGGGTAGGTGAAGAGCTGCCTCCGTAGTACAGTGGTTAGAGCGTTTGGCTCTAAAATACCCGGAGGTCATGGGTTCGAATCCCACGGGGAACATCATTTTGTGTGATTGTTTCCAGTTTGGTTAGGACATTGCAGGCTTGAATCACCTGAATGTCTGAAAATAATGATGATTCCGTGCTTCGGAAGGCACGTTAAGCAGTTGGTCCCAGCTATGTCCCAAGTAGGTCTGGCTTCGCTTGTAAGGGTTACGGAGGTCAGATGGCAATCGCTCCATTGTAATAACCAGGCTTGTCAAATCTAGGATCATAGTCGAAGCGGACCCTGAGCTCCATACTGGATGCAATCGGGAATATGCTGGGATGATGATGACTTTACTTTGATTTACCTGCAGGGACCCCAAGAAAAGCCTTCTGAATTTTAACTCCATGATTCATTCGTTCATATAAAAAGAATTGTAATAGCAAAGTACAATCTGAAGCAAATAGGAAATCCAATAAGAAACATTTTCCTATTACCGTCCATGATAAAAATGTTCTAAGCACTGGCTAAGCGCACAGTCATTTCTTTTAATGTTATTACTATTTGTATTTTCTTTCCTACAAAGAATAGACTGGGCATTATGATATATTATTAGTATTTGATAGTTCTTCGTTTATACTTAACACTAGCGGGCGCCCGCGGTTTCACCCGCGTGGTTCCCGTTCCCGTGGGAATTGAACAAAATCCTTTCTTAGCGGATGCCTACGTCATAACATCTTCCTGCATTAAGCCCGATTCGTCCAATGGTTTGGGCTGTGCGTTGATAGATATCTATGTCAGTCAGTCAGTCAGCCAGTCAGTCAGTCACCTTTAAGTTTTATATATATAGATTTAACCGTTTTCGTAGAACAGTAAAATAATAGTGACTAATGTATTTCGTCTGGTTTGTGAGAGTGCCGGAGGCCCACACCCCCCATACCCCAATAGGCCGGCAACGCATCAGCGATCCCTCTGGTGTTGCAGATGTCCATGTGCGGCGGTGATTGCTTACCATCAGGCGAAACGCTGGCTCGTTTGCCGCCTCTGAAATAAAAAAAAACAGTTTCTAATCCGCTCGGGTATTATACCCAGAGTTTGAAAGTTTGACCGCCTCCGTGGAACAGTGGCTAAGCCGCTCGGGTATAAAAACACGGAGATCGTGGGTTCGATTCCCGCCTTGGGTCTGGTTGGTGGTTGGACTTTTTCAGAGTCTGACTGGCTAGCAACCACCCCCACAGGTGAAATCTGCCACCATAACAGCTCTGGCTGTGTTCCGGCAATATTAATGTGGGAGCCAGTACACTTGAAATCAAAGGCTCGAAGATCGTCAGACCTACTCCTAACTGAGGTAGCATGAAAAAATCCATCTGAGTTTTAACACAAAAGTTAAGTCAAGCGTTAAGGGCTATTCAAATATCTCGTCAAGGTTTTTATACACTCCGTTCACGATCAGAAGTCCCCTAGCCGCTATATTGGTATCATTGTTTTTCAATACCTACCTTCAACACTGATTTCCATAGACATTAGATAGGCGATTAGTACCAAATATTTGATCCGATTTGAAAATCGCCATATTGGGGCTGAGAGCAGTAGTTAGTGTACTTGGAACTAATAATAGTGCTGACTTTCGCAGATAAACTTCGATAATGCTGTCATTGTCAATGTCAATAGCTGTCCATTTGAAGCGTAGACAGAGAAAATTGAAGTCATTTTAGTTCCCAGTACACTAACTACTGCTCTCAGCGCCAATATGGCGATTTTCAAATCGGAAAAAAAAAATAGCTGTCATTTCAATGTCTATAGCCACTCCAGCGTTATACGCTGAGCGTATTATCATAGAGCTCAGTGACTTTCAATCTGTTTTTTGACAGATTTACAAAGCGTAAGCAATGCTGCCAATATAGCGGCTAAAGGGCAACTTATGGTGAACAGAGTGTAGAAACCAATTATTTCCTTAATTTGCATTCAGAACGCATCGTTTGACATGCAGATGTGCCAGAGATTACTGGCTTGGACTCTAGCTTTGTAGTTAACTAATCTATCTAATGTATGTTAGAGTTAGTTAGCCACTGCAATGTGTTATAGAAGGCTTCGCTTGTGTGTAATTTTGGATCACTAATGAAATGGATGGTACTTTTTGTTGTTTAAAATGATTATTATTTGCGTCATTTTATGACATAATTATTATCTCTTAAAGTTTTTCTGGACAGCTAGGGCTCCATAAAATATACATACTTAAAAAAATCCCGACACAAAAATCCAAAATGTAACGTAAAAGTAAAAGTAAAGTAGCGAAAAATTCCCTCTAGAAAGTAAAAATAGGTAATAAAAAACGCAATCTTAAAGTACCTAAGTATGTATTAATAATTCAAAAAAAAAATACGTTACATTGGGGACCGTGTTGCTTAGTAAGGTTATTTGTAACTAAATTGTTAAGTTTAAAGCTTACGGATACTTTTTATCCCGGAAATATGGGGAAAGGGGGGGATAGTTGAATACGGAAATTACGCGCGGGTGAAATAGAAGTATAGATGTAAAGTATTGACCTCCTTTATATTTTTATTAGATTGATAAAAGGTCAGAAGATAAGGAGGGGATAGTTAAGAGTCAATGGCGGTCATAGATCTACAGGCAATCTGGATGAAATTAGAATGAATAGTCTTTTTGTCGAGATAACTTGACACACTTTTATGGTACAGAGTTGCAGGTGGTACCTGACACACTGGGACAACACTCAAGTGTACCAAGGACAATAATGACTATCGAAAAATTTATACACATTGCTATTTTTTATTGCAATGTGCAAAGACGAGCAGGTCGTACTCCTGATGGTAAGCGCCACGTCTGCCCTTAGACAGTTCAGTGCCAAACAGTAACTAAGGAGTTATTGCATGGCACCGCCCTGCGCCTGCTACACTGAGACGACAGTTATTAGGTCTCATATACCTAGGGTTGCCATCTCTAAAATTTGGAAAACAGGACAAGACGCGTGAAAACCCCGTATTTTAGAGTCCGAAAGCCGGACACAGGGACGCGGGTCGCGAATTCGAACGAACAAACGGCGGACCGTGGCAACCGTGACGGGAAGGGTGGGGGAACAGTGAATATACTTGGTTCGTCGGTTGATCGTGGTGTGCGAGCTTAGTGCGTGTCTCGCGGGCGGCCCAATTTTTTTTTATTTATTTATTTTTTAAAACTCGGTATTATTTGTTCCGTCTTCGATATCCGGAATCCATATTGAGTGAAGCCTTCCGTTTTTCTTGTGTTCTTCCGGTCAAGCGAGTCCCTCTCTTACGCTAGTGGCGCCACCTTGCGTCCAATGCGACCGTTTCCGGTCGTAGGTAGCTATAGTTACCTCATGGATCGCGCCACCTCTTTTTGTCATTATAGCGTCGTTTTTCGTAGCGTTCGGACGTCGAAGCGAGCAAATATTTTAGAATATCCCATGATATTTCTAAAATAGTTAAAAATAGTTAATTTTTTAAATAATCATAATAATTTTTCGATTTAAAAATTTTTTGAAAAGTTCGTACATATGCAATATTGCTTGGAATTAATTTTATTTTAACTCTCTTGCGCTATGGAATATAAAAATATAGAGAAAGTTACGCTGTCGGCAAGTGACGAAGCGGATTATTTTCTTTACTTCGAGTTCCAAAAGTGAGAAGAAAAGCTCGGCTAAGGAATCGTATACTGGTACGGATTATAAGTAATGACCTAAGCGGGCAGATCATGTAAGTGATTCATATTTTTTATTTCTACGCAACAAGACGTGTCCTGTTTTAAAAGAGTTAAAGTACCCAAACTCGAGAAAACCCAAGCAACAATCCTGCACTTGGGGATCTTTATCATATAAGTCAAGTCTACAATTTTTTTTTTTTTTGCATGTTGCAATAGTACCCGGTGTTATTGGCGGCGCGCCACAAGTACAGAACAAAATCGACAAACAATTTATTTTTCTACTATATTAAAATACCCTCCTTATTCTTTAGCAAACTTTTAACTGAATTATGAGTTAGGTTTGAACCTCGTACCTACAAAATGAAGTTATCGTTGTCAAGTCTCTTGTAGTGCTCTTGCAAATGCAATGATTATACAAGTAATAGTACTAGTATTAACCTATTATTGGAAATATTAGGTAAATATAATAGTAAGGGTTCTGAAATCTTGACATTGGACGATGAGTACGATACGATGACACATTGTTAAAAAGCACCGCAAATTAAACGTGTAGGGGTGCGGATTTTATTTTCTTTTTTTACGCAGTGACCTGATCCTTAAGCAATTACTGAATTAAGTAATTATTCTGTTTATTTGTTTGAATAAGTATTCCAAGTATCTATCGTAGCAGCTTGGAACACATGACCAGACCCAACCCAGATGCATTCGGTACTGTTATGGGTCGTGCATTTACTACCATGGATTACAAGCTTAAAATCTTTTGAGCAGCCATGCAACGACACAAATTTTACGGCAGCTGTTTAAGGTAATTTCAACATACAAGGCATAGTCTGAAAGCCTTGTAAGATATCATATTGCTTTTTTTTATCAAACCGTAACTCGTTTATAAAAGCAATAATATTGTTAATAGCAATAATAATAAGATTAATTCTACCTTTATTGATACTTAAACCGGATTAGAAAGAGCAATTTTCAAAGGAACATTTTCATGAATTCTTTGAATGGTCTCGTTGGTCTAGTGCTTGTGGTGCCTGGCCATTGTCTCGGGATCCTGGGTTCGATTCCCGGGTTGAGCTAAAAACTAGTGTCGATTTATAATTTGTCGGGCACGGGTTTGTGGTCGCCGCGCCGGTCCGCATTTGGCGGGCGTGGTGATGGAGCCAATTTCTGTCATTGTGGCGATTTCCTGGTTTCCGTAGAGGCCTTTGCCCAGCAGTGGGACATTAATTAGCTGATACTTTGATGGCATATTAATTAATTGTTTAGTCGTTCCACTACCCTTTTTGCGGAGGTTGTGTGGACCTTGGCTCCCGTGTGGCCCATTCAGATTGAGAGCTTCAGGAGAAGTGAGACTTGCCAAATGGATGCCATTCCATTTCTAGAATAGATTTCGCTAGATCCCTCAGCCAGGCCCAGTTCCTAACAGGGAGACAGCCTCGTTCGTTGTTCTCTGAGTTGGCCTCCCATAAATATCACAACTTCAGGAGGAGGTAAATTTGTAATCATTTTGCCTGGGGTACACAATTAATTTCAGCAGTGGCTCTGGCTCTGGCTCTGACACAATCCCTAGAGTGTAAGGGGTTTACCTGGGACACACAAGTCAATACAAAGTCCCTGTCAGAACCGCAATGCCTATATAATGCTATATTTCTAAAACTCTCTGAGCTGTAAAAGAAGGTAAGATTTGCAATCTCTTTAAGGCAGTACCTGAAATAAATATTGAACCACAGCGCTTTGTTCTGGTTCCGAGTTTTGACGTTACCTGGGACACACAAGCCAGTACAAAGTCCCTTTTGGAACCGAAATGACCTAACATTACTCGGAGAATTACTGGAACATACGCAGTGAGTCCCCCAGACAGGCCCAAATCCTAATGGGGAGACTTAGCGTTGCCTCGTTTTGGAACATATGCAGTGAGTCCCCCAGACAGGTCCAGATCCTAATGGGGAGACTTAGCGTTGCCTCGTTCGTCATTCCCAGAGATCGTTATCATCAGTCTCAAAGGTACGTAAGATTTGAAATCTCTTCATTGCAATGCCCGGGAAAATTATTGGACTTTAGCGATCTGTTCTGGTTCCGACCTAAACTCATACCCACTCATTACAAGACAGAGTTTGGGAATGTTACCGGGCTTGGCGCTGCGCTTGCGCTTAGGACTGGAACTAACCCAAAGCCCTTGTCGGAACCGAAATGCCACGCTCCGCAGAGCATTTCTAAAACAGATTTCGCTAGGCAGCTAGTCCCCCAGACAGGCCTAGCTCCTAATGGGGAGACGCAGCTTTGCCTTGTTCATCGTTCATAAAAGAGAGGCTACTTGTCGATCAACGCAATATAAAACTCAAGAAATGCCTAGATCCCTGCTCCACCAACAAATCAAAGATCCAAAACTAGTACAAGTCTGAGAAGAGTTGGTTGGTCATGGCTGCACGCAGCTCATTCACGCTACACGCAGAGCCGCGCACAGCCGACATCACACATGCACACGATCGATGCAACTGATGGAGCACATATAGAAATGGACAGATTTCCAATGGTCCTTGCACATCAACTGCAAGCAAGGACCTGTATGTTGTTCAAGCAGTGATCCATAACGAACGACGGCAGGTAAGAATAATACACATTTTTTCTCCACAGGGGCAATTGCACAGTCGTGGCCTAAGATATATTATTATAAAATAGGCACGAAGTCGTATAAAGTCCTAAAAATATATTTGGCAACGCAGTACGTTCCAGATCTATGTAGCCTGAGGGTAGATGCGCTATCACACACTAAATAGTTTAGTGACATTCCAGTCAGTAGGGAAAACCAGAACCGGCCTGTTCCCATTCAGAACTGCTCACGCTACTTGTTATTGGGTATAAGAAGGAACTAACCTCTTACAATGCATTTTAATTTTATTTTTCAAAGTTGACTTGCAGATGTCTCATGTCTGTATTGCTTGTTTTCACAACCATAATAGGTGCTGTTCCGCCTAAATATAGCTCACAAGTTTTGATCCACCCGAACACAGCCTAGGATCAGTATAATATTGTACTAATTTGCACACTCCGGGCCGGGTCCGGGTAGCGTGCTGAACTACCTGTAGATGAGTATTAGACAATTATCAGATCTGCAATTCTAGAATCTGATCTTTTTAAAACGCATCGCTGTCCTAGTGGCTTAAGTACCTGACAGAAATCAAGAATTCCTGGGTCCTGTCCCCGGATCAGGCATTTTGTTTCGGATTTTCTGGCTGTTTCTCTATGATCTCTTATCCACACTATACAAGCGTGATGATTAGGCCTGTGCCTATGATGCCTGCAGTGGTACATTAATAGGCTGAAATCGCTTTTGTTCCTTATTTTTCACTCGGCCTTATCTACCTTTCCCAAGACGTAGTGAACATGAAGCTACTAGGTTTTATGACCTATGTATGTCTGTTGCGAAAATTACGGATTGAAACGAAGAACAATACTAAGCACTAAAATGTTTAAGATCTAGAATATTTTTATGTTTTGAAACGTGTTGCAATTTTACTTTTGATTTCCGAACCTAAACCTATCAAGTCTCATCAGAAAACTTGATATATAAAGGCAATAATTATGTCACGAGTTTTGGGTTATAGAAATGACTCTACAAATCATAGGAAATCGGGCTTGTAGAGGAGACAACAGCCGGAAAGATATAGATTAGTCTTTTTGATTGTATCGCCGCACTGCAACGTCGCGTCGTGAAGAAGGTACCTGGTAAGATTATTAGTTATTTAGTAAAGTACTGTAAAACCGCCACTACGACCGTCATAAGTAGTTGAGTTAAATTAGTACTTCGCGAAGCAGGTACCGTGGCGTCACCTGGATGTTAAGCTGTTTCCTCATGACATAGACCATATACTTTTGGAAACAGACGTATAGTTTTTTGGCATAAGCTTTTCCTTATGTATTAAGTACAGTAATGCCTTAACTCTTAATTTACTTCCTAACTTCATACACATTATAGCATCAATAAGCAGTACCAGGAGATATCAAACACTTCACTCAATATGGATTCCGGATATCGAAGACGGAACAAATAATAGAGAGTTTTAACTAACAATAAAACTTACCTATTATTTTTCCTGAGATATCCGGAATCCAGGTAATTTCTACCTGGTACCAACGACGTATAATGACAAAAAGAGGTGGCGCGATCCATGAGGTAACTATAGCTACCTACGACCGGAAACGGTCGCATTGGACGCAAGGTGGCGCCACTAGCGTAAGAGAGGGACTCGCTTGACCGGAAGAACACAAGAAAAACGGAAGGCTTCACTCAATATGGATTCCGGATATCTCAGGAAAAATAATAGGTAAGTTTTATTGTTAGTTAAAACTCTCTATAAAAATGAAACCTTCTCCGGACGCTCCCCGGATGCCCTCTAAACTAGAACAAATCCGGGGAAACCCGGACGGATAGCAACCCTACATATACCCAGTAATTTCACTAGCTTCAGTGCCCTTTCCCCGAAACACAGAAGTGCTTGACACACTTCTATTTCACGGGAATTTGGCAATGCGGTGACAAACACCTGAACACGCAATCTTTGGTGTACAGGAAATTTTCAATTAAATAAAGGACTCCAAGTAAAGCAGAGGGCATTGATTTATAGTCGCCATAAAACTAGGCAAAGACAATATCCCGCGCGACGTGTGACGGATAGTCGCGATAAACCTCACATCTGCTTCATCGAGTTACTAAGACGTCACTTGAGTGTCTAAGTAAGTTAAGTAAGTTATTTTTATACCACGAGGGTGACGCTCGAGCACGCATATGGCTGGTTTCAGAGTCACGCAGACAAGCATGCGAACAGCGCGCGTATCAGCAAGTATCAGCAAGTATCGCTGTTCTTGTAAGATAGCGACGATTTGAACTGCAAAGGAAACTACTACTTGAAAAACTTGACGAGCAAAACTATTTTTTAAAAAATCCAATTGCAGAAATAAATCATATCTGGAGGGTAGGCGATGGGTCCACGCGTCTTTAATTTTTAAATCTTTTTATTTGTGATCTAGTGCAGTTTGGTGTTGAAAAGTGGTGTGATTTTCATTCAGTAAAGTGTAACGAAGTGTCATAAATAAGAAAATTGAAACAAATTGACTGAATGGACGGGTATTGCGTGTAGTGTGTCTCATCGGTAGATGAGACGCTCTTACCGCAATGGCGTCCATTCCCCCGTGACCTTGAGAGTATCCTCCAGTGTTTCCATGAAGCGTTAAAACATCTTATATTTTAACACCAATGTTTTAACGCAAGAGAAACTCCCATAATCACTTGACATTGGCAGAATCACCGCGCCGCAAACAGGCGCGGGATAGTCCATTAAAAAAAAAAAGAAATAAATCATTTCATTTCATAGACAAACACGCAGACCGATACAAACAGACATGTTTATGCAGACAAATATTTTTCCCTTGCGGGGATCGAACCTGTGACCTCTGGTGTAATAGCCGACACACCAAGTGGCTCGATATTATGTACGAGTACCTACTTCACGAGCTAACTTATAAAGTAAGAACCTCTCTATTGTGTCACCCCCTACCTTTCGTAAGTTCTAGCATTGAAGGGGTACGTAACTAACGAATGAAGTTGGAACTGTTTGACACAGTTCGGCGAAAGTCGACCCAATTACGAAGTCTTAGGTTCACGTGACAATACTGTACTTCGGCTTTTTGTATTTATTCACTTACGCAATAGTCTATTATTAATAGCATTATTTTAGGAAGTTATTTACCTATAAAGAATAGGAGATCATAATTGTCAAGCTAGTCTAATGCTTGCTTGGAAAACTCAAATTTTTCACATAGGAAAAGCAGAATACTAGTAAAATCTGTCAAATGGTTTAAAAATGCGTCTTGAATAATCATCCCAAAGATTTATTTCAATATTTAAATGGTACAGCAGATTTCAAAGCTTATTACATACAACTCCTTTTAGATCCCATGGGAGCGAAATATAGTATTTTCATTGAATGTCATAATGATAGGATCCAAGAGGCGAAAAAAAATATTTTTGGATCCCATGGGATCCAAGCATGGGATCCAAAAGGAATTTATATTATCTGAGGATCCTATGGGATTCAAGAGGCGGAAAAAATTATTTTTGGATCCCATGGGAGCGAAGCATGGGAGCCAAGTGGACGGAGGCCACCGACAGAGGTAGAGCTTATTGGATTCGACTGGCTAGCTACCACCGGTGAATCTGCCGCCATAACAGCTCTGGCTGTGTTCCAGCAATATTAATGTGGGAGCCAGTACACTTGAAATCAGAGGCTCGAAGATCAGATGACTCTACAATCTGGCAGCACATTGAGGGACGCTTTCGGGTGAAGCGTCCGCGTCCCTCAATAGAATAGGCCGCAGTGGCCGCTTACCATCAGGTGGGCTGCGTGCTTGTCTGCCAACTGACCCAGTATAAAAAAAAACTATTTAGCGGTATATTTTCCCTTTAAAATAAGAGAGTGACATAACACAATCTAACCAGCGAATTGAACGTCATTGCCAGCGACTTATAAATGCATTCCAAAGATTTATTTAAATATATAGGTACGAACTTAACGATAACATCAGACTTCAAAGCAATATTTTACATAAACTATTCATGATTTAAACCGACATGCAACCAGTCTAACTTGGCCTGCTCTCATCAACCAACACGTGCAATGTAGAAGACCGCATCGCAAAACCGCATAAGTAATAATAAATTACTTTCTTAGATTCTTGTATAAAATTCACTCTGCGGCATCTATAACTAAGCATAGCTTGTGCTCTTATGCTTTTACGTCTAGACCTCTGAACCCTAAAGATTTGGTACAAACATAGACTAGAATTTAAGAATGAATATCAGCATTTTTTATTTTTTGATTTCAGACAACATACTCGTAATTGCATTGTTTCTTTTCCAAAGTTGTACGTTATGAATGTTGTTTATTCATATATAACTATTCATTTTTAGTACCTTCGTTGTTTCTAATACCCATTATACAAGTGCTCAAACCAATCAATCAACATTAATGTACAAGTATCTGATGATAAGTAAATGTGCCTATAATTATACTTTACAAATAAATAAATAAATTTAAGAAAATACCTTCTCCCTCAAACATCATTTCAAAGAAAATTTACGTTAAATAAAACTCACATCGTTTTTTACTGCGCTTAAAAAATATTTCCTGAAATTGGACATTTTCGCTTAAGGCTGTGTAGTTCCGCAGATGCCGCGCGTATGGTTTTTAAAAGCCACCTTAGACATACAAATCAGTGTTTTCAATTCTAAAAAAAATATATGTATCAGTTAAAGATCTGATCTAGTTAAAATCGCATTCAATTACATGTTTTTATAAACTTCACTCGATAGAAAAAAATCGCAAAGTTACCCCTTTTTTTAACGATTTTCGTATTTTATGTCTAAGCTCCTGCCAATTAACATTTGAATTTTCACTCAATTATAGCCACTAAATATTTACAGATAAATTCGCAGAGTTTGACTTGATAAAATTAGTGTCTCGTTTACTATGTTTAAAAAACTACGAAATGTGCGAGCGCGGCGCCATATTTGGACGAGACCTACAAACTTATCTGTTCCGGTGGCCAAAATTGGAACTACGTGAAATACAATGCAAAAACGATATTTAATGACAGTTCTAAATAGACAGTAGCGACGCCGCCACCGGAACAGATAAGTTTGTCGGTCTATGCCTCTTTTATGTACTCCCACCCCCCCTTAACAGGTTGTTCGACGAAGCCGTCTGTTTTACAAAGGAACGCGCGTCACAAAGCACCCGTAGAGGTTTGGTTTAACTGGATATTCAATTCTATGATAGCGTGTTGTATTTGTTGTGAGGTTTCCACCGGTTTTGTGTGGATTTTCAAAGGAAAAATATTTTTAATATAGTTTTTTTGAAGTATATTCAAACAATAACGTAGAGGAATTATTTTATATAAAGCCTAACCAAGAAAATAAAAAACCAGCTCTGGAGGCACCACATTAGCTATGGATATAGCAACACTTGGTTGCTATATGGTAATACACACAAATAACTCACAATATCCAATAGTAACAAGCCACGGTTGACAATTGACACCACACTTTGACAGACCGCAATAATGAATGATATTTATTGTTTTTTTATTGCAACTTATTTATTTATATTTATATTATGACGCGTTTGTCAATTCCCTTCGATGTCATTATAAACGGATTACACTGTAATTATATGGAGACTAAAGAAAAGCTTTCCTTAGTTCTCTAATTCAAGTAATCAAAAGCAAAGAGATGCTCTATCGCATAGAGGCAAGTAGAGCATTAAATGTTTTGGCAGACGACTGTGCCCCAGAGATATAGGTATTATATCTCTGAGGCACTATTGTCTCTACGAATGAATTTCTGTAAACCAACTCGACCATGGAATAATCCTGTTTGTGCAGTGGAGAAGTAGCCTTTGTGAAGAGTAGAGTCCCTTGTCATTTCTGTAAGATTAGTAAGTAGAAATATAAGTATAAATATGTGAGTGGTTGACCAAAAACCTGGAGGGATTGGAAACCGTTTTTTTTATTTTTTGAATTTCTGAGTCTGTGGTCTTTTAGCTTTGTTTTGGTCTAACCAGAATAATTTTAGGCGCCGTAGTTTTTTTATGAATCTTTTTGTGAGCCGAGGCGTAAAACATCCTCTAACAAAACACGAAACTTCAAACGCGATTTACTCGAAATCAATTATTTTCCCTTGAGGTCCCTTTTTGGTCAACCACTCACATATAATGTGTAGTTGTGTTAAATCTTTGAATGAATATCAATCAAAAATTAAAGTATATTGTCACAATAATGAGAACTGACTTAATTAACAAGCTTGCCAAATGCATATTGGAGATCACAAACCAAAATATATGTTCGAACTTTTTTTGCCAAATTTTGCATGACCTGGGACTTGAACCAACTCCCCAAGGCGTTTTGTTTAACTATTTACATAAAAGTATTATAATAAGTAAGATTTAATAAATAAAAAAAAACGACGGGTTGCACTCCGGGAGTGCCGGCAGAAGTGAAAACCTGAATATTAACGTTGTGCATTTTTGATATGTATTTTGGAATGGTTAGGGATTTAATTGATTGGTAGAGGTATAAAAGTACTATCATTTATGTGGTAAAATACAATATTTATTTATTGCGCTATCGTACACAAACATGACAATTTATATTACATTAAAAAGTTTATCTCTCAGAATTAAGTAATGTAATCAGAAACTTTTTCAGACTTATCAGAAACTCCTTGCTGTGACACTGAAACGCCATGTAATAAACGATGATAAAATGATTGACAACCGTCAATGTCATACTTTTTTGATTGACAACTATTTATTTTCTAAACAACGAAAACAAAGTTTGGAATTTACAACTAATTGCATACTGGAATCTGCGGATAAACTTTTGAATTTGGAGCAATCGGCCAAGAAATGATTCCCTTTACAGAATCCGCAGACTCCCGAATCGTTAACCCTTTCCCCGCCACGCTTTTTTCCGAAAATGGTGCCCCACACGCCACGACCATAAAAAAAAAAAAATTCCAATAAATTATTAGGTTATACTTAACTCATTCAGGCAAGTAAAAATACAATGTTTCTGGATCCTGTTTTTTTGTCTGATATATCAGACATTGGCGTGGTGGGCACGAAAATGGTTTGTCTGATATATCAGACATTGGCGTTGAAAGGGTTAATAACACGAGTGGTGTTACAGTAATCAACATGTCGCTTTCGAGGATGTTCACTGGGAATTTGGGGTAACAAGCCAAACTGTGTGTGAGAACGAGCCTCTTGTCGCAGGAAATCGGACAGCATTTCCAACTTCATACGACCTGATGCATGCTCCGCAGCATAGCGGATCCAAAGACTGCGGAGAAGTGGTGTTAATTTCCACAAAATACTGTTATATAATTCCGGCGAATAAAGATATTCCAAACTTTTTAAATGTTTTATTACGGCAATTAAATTTTGAATTTTGCAGGATATCAAATTAAGGTCTTTGTGGTCACTTTGTAGCATAGGAAGCATATAGGAAGCGATCGCACTGCGGCTATAATAGTAGAAGAGGTCACACTTGACAGTTCATTTATGCAAAGAAAAATATACCTTACGCTAAAGGAATAAAACTCAAGAAAACAACATCAGTTCTTATTAATACAATTATTTACTCTACTACTGTTCATAAGAAGCACTTTTCTTTGCATAAATGAGCTGTCAAATTGAACAAAAAACCATTATTGTCTATAGACCGACAAACTATCTGTTCCGGTGGCGGCGTCGCTACTGTCTATTTAAAACTGTCATTAAATATCGTTTTTGTATTGCATTTCACGTAGTTCCAATTTTGGCCACCGGAACAGATAAGTTTGTAGAAAACACGTGTCCGGACTTCAAATTTTATATGGATTTTCGATCAGGTCACGTGACACATAAATCCTGACGCGAGTTTAACATTTTTTCCCCATACAAAAAAAGTGCACAACGCCGCTAAAGAAGTTTTCACTTCAAAAATCATTAAATTGTTAGTCTGTTTGCGGTGACTTGAATAAATAAATGAATTTCATCTATTTTACTTTGAAATTTGTAAAGTTTGAAAGTTATATAGTTGAGAGTTGAGACCCAATAAGCGCAACATTAATTAAGTTGGAGCTGTTAGTACTTATAAGTTGAAAAAGAAAATATAAACTTTTTCTTTTTTCTCCGAGAAGTCCCGGTCAGAGAAAAAAAGCAAAAAAAAAATCTGTTTACGCTTGCACCATAATCCAGGATTTGTGAAGTCCAGTTATCACATTGCAGCGACTGCCGTCTGACCTCCGTAACCCTTGACAGGGAACCAGACCAATTGGATCATGGCTACACAGCCAGTCGACTGTGCGGGTCTCCTCACGATGTATTCCTTCACAGCCGAGCTGGTAAATTCACATATAAAAAACCTATACATGTGTTTATTTTGAAATTTGCTGACCCGGTGAACTTCGTATCACTATCAAACGTTTGACAGGTAAGAACAGTTTATATGGGAAAATAAAATTGCCGTTCTAAGTATTTTCCTTGTAACTTTTCCATATTTTCTCATCGTTTAAACCTTCCCTGCATTTTCACGAATATTTCAAGACTTAAATTAGTCAAATCGGCTTACCTCGCTGTTCTCGAGTTTTAGCGAGACTAACGAACAGCAATTCATTTTTGTTTATATAGATTAACTAGCGGGCGCCCGCGGTTTCACCCGCGTGGTTCCCGTTCCCGTGGGAATTGATCAAAATCCTTTCTTAGCGGATGCCTACGTCATAACATCTACCTGCATGCCAAATTTCAGCCCGATCCGTGTTGATATCTATCTATGTCAGTCAGTCAATCAGTCAGTCAGTCAGTCAGTCACCTTTGAGTTTTATATATATATAGATTCAAACTATTAACCTCACGTATGTGTGTGTTTGTGGCTATGATTGTGTGATTATTTTTATAATATACTATACAACAACATAATTTTCAACAACCTTATAGGGTTACATACAAACAAAAACAAGAGAGAAATAGATCCAAAGATAAGTAGGAAGACCTTCATAATCGGATTTGCGGTCCCTATCCAAATATTTGACCTTGACCTCTGTTTATACGAGTATTGCCCTTGTAGTAATTTGACCTTTAACCTTTTGGACGCCAAAGTCTACATTTGACAAATACCCTGCCTCCATAATTATGAAATAATATTTAAAACAATTACTGGTATTTTTTCCTTACATTCGACAATAATAACCCAGGACATGACAGTGCGTTCGTAGCTTGGCGTTCAAAAGGTTAAGCAGAGTGCGAATTGTCTAGACAACTATTAGGAATTCCTAACAGGCAGGGACCGTGGGTTGAATCCTAGATGTGGGTCGCATTGTTGGTGCCTAGTCGTAATATGGGTCTAGAATTCTAGAATTCTATTCTAGGTTCAGGAGTTTGTTTCTAATTTCACCTTAAACTAGAATTCTACTTGACATTTATCTCGTCAGATTTGTATCAAAGTATGTTAAAAACTAAGGTCAGTTAATGATTTAATTCAATTCCCGTTCGTCCCACTGGAGGGACGAAACTTGGTGGGATGAACGGGAATAATCCATTTTACTTTTTCGGGCAAGTTTTCTTATTTAGATTCTTCTCAGCAAACTCGTTTATATTTTTTAATTTCTATACCAATATCATAGAAGTAAAAAAATATAAGTCCGCAATCTTGGTCAGTAGGTTCATCTAATCTGCGAGCCTTTGATTTTAAGTATACTGGCTCCTACACGGATATTGTTGAAACACAACCAGAGCTGTTGTGGCGACCAGACCTGTGGGGTTGGTAGCTAGCCAGTCGGACTCTGATAAGTCCTAACACCAACCAAACCCAAGGCGGGAATGGAACCCACGATCTCTCCAGGTTTTATACCCATGCGGATTAGCCACTGTTCCACGGAGGCGGCACGGGGATTTGTTCAGGTTTTTGGAGTGTACTCTATATAGGTAATCTGTGGTTGTTTATTGTTGTACTAGCGTTCTGCCCGCGGATTCACCCGCGCGTAATTTCTTTTTCAAATAACCGCCCCCCCTTCCCCTACAATTCCAGGATCAAAAGTACACTATGTTCACCGGGGATAGTGTAGCTTTCCAACAGTGAAAGGATTATTCAAATCGGTTTAGTAGTTTCGGAGCCTATTCAATACTAACAAACAAACAAACAATCAAATCTTTCCTCTTTATAATATTAGTATTAGATTTGTTGTACCTGTACATGCAAATAAAACAATTTCAGTATATATCTATCATACTCGGTTACCACAGCTTTTCAATTACTAACCGCGTAAATAATAGAACTTAATATAACTATACATCGTTATCGCGCGGGCAGTTTCGGGGCGACGTGTGGATACTGATGAGTAGGGTTGCCACGCATGGATCTTTTTTTTTTAAATTATATTTGACCAAGTAAAATATTGATTATTATGCATTGAATCTATTTGTAATCTTAATTTTATGAAAATGTTATTTTTATCCGAATTACTCATTTTTAGCTGTATGATGTCAATTTCTGACTTACTGGACTGAATCAACCCTCAGAGAAAGTGTTGCTAACTTAAACAACGCTTCTACACTACTTTGTCCCAATTTTGAATACAATATCAAAATAGAAATAATATTCTATTTATCCTCATAAGGTATTTATCCTCATAAGGAATATACATAACATGAAAGGCTTTAATTTAAAGAATAAAATAACATGCAAATATTCTAATACTCGTTATATACCTACGTGTGACAGCCCTTCGGTCATCTATGTATGCGTCGCCCCCAAACTGCCCGCGCGATAACGATGTATATAAAATAACTTATAACAAACTAACACAATTAGCAGTTCGTTAGCTAATCTGTAAGTGGGTAACGTAATACGATTATGCCACATCCCTTTTATTAATCCTTGAAACTAATTTACTCTTGTTTATGGGATGATATTGTCTCTGGTTAAGCTTAGAAATCTTTATTAGGAATTTGCAGAAAATAGAGAAAATTAAAGATTTTTTTCTATAGTTCGTAAAATGTAGGATGATACGCCGGAAGATTCACAATATTTTGACTGTCAAATGTATGAAGATATACTTATCAATAATCTCATGTAAATGGATCCTCTGTAATCTTGTTTGAGAATAAATATTTTAAACATGAGATAATTAATCATTCTTGAATGGCTGGTCCTGCTAACGTTGGGATATTCATTTCTATATTATTTTGCTTATATTGAATAATCGTTTTAATCAATGCCGCAATCAAAAATCATCAATTTGATTGAAAGTGAGTCTGTTAAAAAGTATGCAATTAAAAAAATTATTACTTAAGTATCGATTTTCTAACGTTGATTTATAAATCGACATCCCTTAAAATGTCACTGTGTCCCAGGTATCATTCTAGATTTTACTAACTATAATAACCGATTTGTTTGTTTGAAAATTATAAACATACTTATAAACACATGACGTGACGTGTGTCTAACCCCGGTTTATGTAATTATTTTTTCTACACAATTCATTGAGCTGTATCTAAGCATTTCCCTTTTGAAGCTACCCACGCAATAAGGGAACTTTTTCATAACATACTTCGGATATTTACAAGCCGAAAGGTAATTTTAAATTACGTTTAGGAAGAAAGGGTATTAGAATATGTTAAAATATTTTGTTTACTACACAAAAAACCGGCCAAGTGCGAGTCGGACTCGCCCATGAAGGGTTCCGTAGCAGCAAGTATCATCATAATATAAAAGTTTTTGTAGTTCTTTGTAAGTCTGATCGACGTTTTTATATTAAAGTTGATTGAATGAAAGGAAAATTGCGGTTTACGATTTATGACGTTTAAAAAAAACTAATTACTTGATCTCGTTCAAACCAATTTTCAATGGAAGTTTGCATGGTAATGTACATCATATATTTTTTTTAGTTTTATCGTTCTCTTATTTTAGAAGTTAGAGGGGGGGGGGACCAACATTTTACCACTTTGGAAGTGTCTCTCGCGCAAACTATTCCGTTTAGAACAAAATGATCTAAGAAACCTTATTATTATTTTTAAAGACCTATCTATAGATACCCCACACGTAAGGGTTTGAAGAAAAAAAAATTTTTGAGTTTCAGTTCTAAGTATGGGAAGCCCCAAAAATTTATAAACTAATTACTTGATCTCGTTCAAACCAATTTTCAATGGAAGTTTGCATTATAATGTACATCATATATTTTTTTTAGATTTATCGTTTTCTTATTTTAGAAGTTACAGGGGGGGGGACCAACATTTTACCACTTTGGAAGTGTCTCTCTCGCAAACTATTCAGTTTAGAAAAAAAAATGATATAACAAACCTTATTATCATTTTTAAAGACCTATCCATAGATACCCCACAAGTAAGGGTTGGATGAAAAAAAAATTTTTGAGTTTCAGTTCTAAGTATGGAGAGCCCCCAAAATTTATTATTATTTTTCTATTTTTGTATAAAAATCTTAATGCGGTTCACAGAATACATCTACTCACAAATTTTCAACAGTATAGCTCTTATAGTTTCGGTAAAAAGTGGCTGTGACATACGGACGGACAGACAGACAGACAGACAGACAGACAGACAGACAGACAGACAGACATGACGAATCCATAAGGGTTCCGTTTTTTGCCATTTGGCTACGGAACCCTAAAAATCGCCTTGACGGTCTAGTGGTTTAAGTACTGGGCAGAGATCTCGGGGTCCTGGGTTCGATTCCCGGGTCAAGTTGCGGCAACACCACTCTCAGTCCCAACTAATGATTATAAAACTTAATACGAATCAATACTTCCGTATGTATTTCTGGATCTAACTGACGAGTTAAAAAAACATTGTGCCGATTTTCTTGGACGCAGCTCGGGTTTGTTTCAAAATCTGACAAAATTTCGCCTGAAACGGGAATTGAACCCACGGCCCTTTAATCACTGACACAAAATGTAAAATATAAAAAGTCTTTCTTTTCGATTCCTTTGCCTGATCCGTCTATGACAAATTAAAAGTACTTAAGCTTTGATAGAAAGCGATGGGAAGAAAATTAATGGTTCCTTAGGGCCATTTTTCTTACCCTGTTTTCATTAGAATAAAATTTTCATTTTATTTTTGACTCAGAAATAGTATCAGAATTAGATATTAAAGTGGTTCGCAGAAACAATTGCAATGCTTAGATGGATTCAACTTTTCGGAATTTTGCCATTTACAGGTCTATACTAATATCATAAAAAGGAAAGGTTTGACTGTTTGTATTGTGTCTCCGAAACTACTGAACGTATTTCACGTACCGTACTTTTCAAGCTCAAACTTTCTAGACTATTTGTGTAACTAGAGTAGGTGGGTGTTATTCAATTAAATAGTTGTCTGGAATCTAGAGGGCATACCTCTCGCATCAATGTAGAGCAGTACAGTGACAGCCTATACACACTGAGCTCTATGATAATACGCTCAGCGTATTACACTGGAGTGGCTATAGACATTGAAATGACAGCTATTTTTTCTGTCGATTTGAAGCGCCCCCAATAGTGTACTGGGAACTAAAATGACTTAAATTTTCTCTGTCTACGCTTCAAATGGACAGCCATTGACATTGACAATGACAGCATTATCAAAGTTTATCTGCGAAAGTCAGTACTATTATTAGTTCCAAGTACACTAACTACTGCTCTCAGCGCCAATATGGCGATTTTCAAATCGGATCAAATAGTTGGTACCAATTGCCTATCCAGTTGTCTATGGAAATCAGTGCCTATACAGCACACATTGACAATTCACTCTGGCGTCCGCAGTATGCCACGCGGCGCGATGTTATACGCATCAATGTAAAACAGTACAGCAACATCGCGATACTCATGAGATGTCAATCTTTTAACTTTATGTCTGAATCAATATAAATATTATATTGTTAGTACACGGTGATGCTATAAACAAAACACTAATAATCCAAGCTTAAGTGCATACTTTCAAGACGTTTATTGCACTTTGGTTTTAAGAGTATACAATAAAAGCTGAATGATGTAAAGCGAAGGATGAGCACATAAAACAGGTTTAGGAGTAGGTATGTCTTATTACAATGCAACAAAGTTCAAATTTAAAGAATCAGTATAGTTAACCTTTTGAACGCCAAGCTACGAACGCACTGTCAGGTCCAGTACGCCAGAGCTGAGTTATTCTTTATTGTCAAACATATTTTTGTGACATTTTAAGAGGCAGGGCTTTTTGTCAAGTATAGACGTCGTCGTTGGCGCACAGGGCCCGCAGGTGCTTGTCAAGTATAGACGACTTTGGCGTCCAAAAGGTTAAACGAATAAACTCCCAGTTTATTGATACATAAATATAATATTTTTAACCTGCACTTTAGATTACTTATCGTTATCACAAATTATTATATTTTTTACTGAGCTGTCTGTAGTGGTCTCAAATGCTACGTCACATGCTTGAGGTCGTTGGTTCGAGTCTCGGGCGCACTACGGATTTTCTTTGTTTACAACTGGCCTGGCGGTAACAAAAAACACCGTGAAGAAACCTGCGCAGTCGGATGGCTGTGCAGTCATAAACCAATTTATTATAGACCTACAAACCTATCTGTTCCGGTGGCCAAAATTGGAACTACGTGAAATGCAATGCAAAAACGATATTTAATGACATTTCTAAATAGACAGTAGCGACGCCGCCACCGGAACAGATAAGTTTGTCGGTCTATAGTCTAGTTCCTTTGTCACTTAGGAAGGCCACAATTGCTATCGCTCCTTATAGCTGGACGTCCAATCCTGGATAATACGAAAGTAAAATCCGTTTTAAGTTGTTTTAATAATATTTATACACCCAGCGTTGCCAGACGTCCCGATTTTGGCGGGACGTCCCGATTTTTAAATCAAAATTAAATGTCCCGCGCGGGACAGGCTCAGTCCCGTTTTTCGGGGAGAACTCAACCGTACGTGCCGAGTGCTGAGAAAGAAAGGCGCGTAATGTACTCGTAGATAAGAGTGTGGGAGAGAGAGGCTACTTGAGATGGCTACTTTTGCTATCTATTGTCACGTAAACGTAATTTTAAGTCAAATAAAAACATAAAGATTTGAAAACCTTTGATTACTTACATACGTTTTTTTAACTATGTCCCGCTTTTGACGGAAGAATCCCGCTATTTTCACTCAAAAAGTACCAAAGTCCCGACTTGACAAAAATAAAAACTGGTAACGCTGCGCTGATACACACATACTAGAAACTCTTTGGTTTTTTTTATTCGGAAGAAAATGCGTTTATAAATTCACCATAACCACAGGCTAGCTAGACCTGCGGCCGTGTGTGGGACTCGAGACTAAAACGTCCACTACCCACTAAACTCCTCCGGTTTTCCCTTTACACCCGATTGGGAGGAGCCGGTGCCCCTTGCTATGAATCTGTGAACTTTGCCTTCGTCCTTACCAATAAAAAAAATTTGAAATATGTATGTACAGTATTATCCCTAATCCAAAATTTAATTCAAATAGGCCCCTTATTAAAATAACTGCAAACAATAACAAAACAAACAAAACATGATTAAAAAAATTATAAACTTGTTATGCAGACTTTTCAATCCCTTATCAATTTAAATGTACTAATTTACAAAACAACATGATTGTACGTGATCACTTCAGACCCCAAAGTTTGAGGTTTGGGTCCACTGCGGAGGTTATGCGGAGACCCGATCGACCCGAGTACGTTTAGATAGGCAAGTGTACTTGCCCAAACAATATTGCCGGACAGCGCAATTTTTTTTATGAGGGAGGGAGACAAACTATCAAGTGTGAAACCTGTTTGTAAATGATCAATAATGCCCATGAAAACTTGCGGCTAGAGTCACAGGTGCATTGCCTTTTTTTCGGAGGAGCACGCATTTACACGCCATAACCGCACGCTAGCGACGCCTGCGGCCGTGTGTTGGGCTCGAGACTAAGTCCCACTACCCACTAAACTCCCCCTAAGTTTCCCCTTCACACCCGATCGGGACGAGCCGGTGCCAGCCTTGTGGCTATTGACCAGCCCATCCCTGGGTACGCCGACTTAAGGCCTCTCCTAGGGCGCCTAGGGAGGGCCACCCGAGAAACTAGGTGACCAACGCACAGGTGCGTTGCCTGCATTTAAGGTTAGAAACTGAAGGAAGGGGGGTGGGATAAGCTCATCAGGTATGGGGATGGGAAGGACGGTAGAAAAGGGGGGAATTTGGGCCTCCGGAATTCTCACATCATTTCATTTCGTTTCGTTTCATTTCGTTTCATTTCGATTCATTTCGTTTCATTTTGTTTCATTTCGTTTCGTTTCATTTCGTTTCGTTTCATTTCATTTTTTCACTCACTAAACGGAGCGCAATAGTAAAAAAACTACTTATAATTATGTCGATCTTCTGTGAGAAGGTAGTTCCTTGGTACTTGCATACTTTTTTAGTAAATACAAACAATATTCACAGAAACACCCTGGCCAATACAAACAGATTTAGTATGTTCGTAGAATCGAACCCTCGTACTCTGGTGTAAAATCTGTAGTCAAAAGTTATTTGACTTAAATTCCTTGATTTTTATGGGAAATCTATTAGTTCTCTCGACCCAGTGGCAGCATTAAATTTCCTAATTTATGAATTAGAATAAAAAAATTAGAATAATTTATTTCCATCAGCACAAAAGGACATTACATCGGTACCTTATAAATTTGTATACTCCTAAGTCATACTGGGTTCTTATTTATGAGTGGCTGGTGCCTGATAAAGGTTTAAAGAACCTGTGTTACGGGTCACCAAGCCCTCCCCCGCAGAAGGATGCCAGTATTGTGATTGTCTTTAGTGAGAAAAAAATGGAAAACTAAAACAATAGAATCCTACTTAATGCGAAAGTCTGGATGTTTGGATGTTGGTTCCTCAATCACGTCTAAACGGCTGAACGGATTAAGATGAAATTTGGCACACCTATAGTTTATAACCCGGATTAGGACATAGGCTATAAAATTCCCACGGGAAACGTCTCATTCCCGCGGGAATAACAATTTTGAAACTACTGAACCGATTTGAATGGTTCTTTCACTGTTGGAAAGCTACACTATCCCCGGTGAACATAGGGTACCTTTGATCCCGGAAATGTGGGGGAAAGGGGGGGATATTTAAAAAAAGAGATTACGCGTGGGTGAAACCGCGGGCGGAAGGCTAGTAGAAGAATAAAATTAGAATTAATAAAACTAAACTATAGCTATAACTGCAGACAGTGTGAGTGGAATACTTTCGAAAATTCGAATTTTGATAGTTGCCTGTGAGTGATATCTCGGTCCATTGCAACTTACTAACTATTAACACTAACTTTGTGAGGGAAGACATGTTAAACTAACCTTCGTAATCTTTAAAAAAAGATCACTCACATATCTTTCTCAGCCGATCCTTTCAAGTCAACTCGACCGTTCAAACAAACAGATTCTCAGATATTAATATCAGTGATAGAAATAAGACAAACGAAGCATTCTAGAAATACCGAAGTATCATTGTGCTATTCATATCTGTGAAAATCGTTATATAATGGGAATTGAGGAACGGAAAAGGCCGGAAGTATTTTCAATATTAATTATATTTCTTTTACAATACATTATTGAACTGTTTTGTAGGACATCTGAGATTCTAATTACAATCACATTATTACCATCAGACCACTCTTAACTCGTTTGTATCTTTTAAAAAAAAAACCCGCCAAACTTCCATCCTTCTTAGAAGCTTTCGCATTCATAGTGTAAGTAAGATTAATAACTCTCTTATAGCATTCCCTAACAGACAATTTCCCTAGAAAATAGGGTGAAAAATTAAATAAAGGCTTTCGTATACTAAAAAACTTTTACCACAAACTTTTGTGAAAAGGAAACAAATTTTTACAGACCAACTTCCTCAAAGTTGGAAAATTTGAGTGAAAAAGTTTTTTTACTGTATAATTTCAATTTTCACAAATGTTGGATGAGCGAGAGTAATTTTATAGACTTTGCGCGCGTGGAGGAACTTATTATGTTTATTTAATCGTCTTTTAAACTTTTAGAAACAAAAGATATTGTGTAAATCAATTAATGTTAATCGGGAAAAAATTGCTGTGTCTATCAGTGGTGGATATAGAAACCAAAACTGTTTCATGGTCCCACTTTTTTCAGGCATAGGTTGATTACGATGGTACTTAAACAGACACTCCATTTTCCAGTGAACCTATAGTTCGATAACTAATTTTATTTCTGTCTTTATGGGTAGACCTAATTAAACGTGAAAATCTATGACACATTCCCACACAACACATCATCAATATAGATGTAAATGAAATACACTATTAGGACGTTAATAAAAAAACAATTATATGATCTTGTTTAAATTTATATGGGACCACATCCCGTGGTGCAACTTAGAATCAACAAAATAAAAATAAATTCGAATTGATAAACTCCTTCTTTTTTGAGTCGAAAAACGTCCTGCATTTGTTGCAATGCTCCAATTTTCTTCATGTTCCTAATACGTTGCAATATGTCACTGCACTCTCCGGGAAAGTGGTTGCAATAGGATTGAATTCTTGCTGCATCAATAAATGCAAGTATTGTCTGCTTTTCCGAGTTTCTGCAGCTAGTAATAAAGAAGATCTGGGTTCGCACTTCTATTGAAATAGACAAAACATAAGTATTAACAAAGCAATCCTACTAATATTAAAAATGCGAAAGTTTGGATGTTTGGATGTTTGTAACTCAATCACGCCTAAACGGCTGAACGGATTTAGATGAAATTTGGCACACATATAGTTTATAACCCGGAATAGGACATAGGCTAAAAAAATCCTACGGGAAACGTCTCATTCCCGCGGGAATATCAATTTGAATAATTCTTTCACTGTTGGAAAGCTACATTAACCCCGGTGAATATAGGGTACTTTTGATCCTGGAAATGTGGGGGGAAGGGGGATATTTGAAAAAAGAGATTACGCGCAGGTGAAACCGCGGGCGGAAGGCTAGTTTCTTATATACTACCTACATAATCTTGACGATGGAATAAAGTAACTTTATTCTAGTTAGTAGTCTGACACGACCAATAATCAGGCTCAGGACCAACAGATTTACGTGTTTTCTTTGGCACGGGTGTATGTCACACCTCCAACTATAGGGCCGGCAACGCATCAGCGATCCCTCTGGTGTTGCAGATGTCCATGGGCGGCGGTGATTGCTTACCATCAGGCGACGCGCTGGCATGTTAGTCGCCTTTGACATAAAAAAAAAGTTAAGGGATTTATAAATGATATTATGTATTTAGGCTTAAGTTTACGATTTCGTTTTGACCATTCTTAAGTGCTTTTTATATGCGATATTTTTGATTTTGATTTTAATTTCAAAATTAAGTTTGAAATATAATTCAGCAGCTGGAAGTTTGAATTTTTTTTGCTATAGTTTAAACGCTCCATAGCAGTAATATATTTTGTCCTATGATAAGCACCTCGTTTGTAGTCCGTTTTTATTTTGCTAATTGTCACAAAGTGACATCGTACTGGTCTTTCAGTGGAAATACCTACGCGGTAAAAAAGTATAATAAATAAAAAGCAAAAGTCTTATCACTCACTGAAACCATAAAATGTGAATAAAAAAATAGTAATAGATTATTCAAACGGGCTAGAGCAATTTAACCAACTCGTAATTAATAAAAATGTCTACTATACTTTGTCTTACAAAAGACGTTATTATCCCCAAAGGAGCAAGCAAAAAGTGAAATTCGGTACTAAATTACAACACAATACCGTCTGGCAGGCTAATTATTTAAATTCATCGTTAATACTCAATTTGCGATAAAATACTTTCAAAGAACATTTAAAACAAAACTACTGAATAGCGCCATCTAACGGCGTCCTTTGACAACTTTTGTGAAGGGCGTGTTACGTCGTGCTTTGACCTTACGTAAAGTTGCTATGGTTCACCGATAGATGTCGCTAGCTTACTTGGCTGATATTTTTGTGGGAATCTGCAGGTTTTCTTGTAGGGCTTATAGTGCCTGGTTTTGTTTGATTTATTTACACAAAGTTGTTTGTTTTTTCCTTGTTCTAACATTCAGCGTGAAGGATAATGACTATGCCAATGCCTTGTGTACAAATGACACTGATCTTTTGTACAAATGCTTAAGAACCAAATACACTGCTCTGGTACCTACGAGATAATGATTTTGCTTTTAAAATGATTGGTACTCGAAATTTTGGCCTCACATCTACCTACCCTGATTTAGCTAAAAGTCTGGATTATAATAGCATAATTATTTATTTGCACATAAATTGCACATAAATTGGTTCGTTAGCGATAACGAAAGTCAAGCTACCTACGCCGCGGTCGGTTAATGGATGGGTGACCATTCTGACCATATTTAGTGACATTAATTTCGAGCGTCTCCGTGCTTCGGAAGGCACGTTAAGCTGTTGGTCCCAGCTGATATTTAAATATTAGTCGTCAAGCCTAGTCAGAGGCCATTTAGCGGCTTGATAACATCTGACATTAAGTTTGGTCACTTGCCTTACGCACCCCTCCACCAACCCGCACTAGGCCAGCGTGGTGGAGTATGGCCCACACTATCTCACAATTGAGATAAGGCCTGTGTCCCAGCAGTGGGAACGTATATAGGCTGATGATGATTATGATGAACTGTAATTATTATTAAAATAAACAAGTTTACTACTATCAAAGAAAACAAAAGTAATTCCAAGTGAAATCAAAGCGCTTGTAAAACTATTCCAGCCGCCATTAAAATTTCAACTTGATGCCGATTTGTCGCGCCGCCTGGCGGCAGTCCAACACTTAATCGCGGCAATTACGTTTCCGTTTCCTGGGCAAGTGAACACCAGTTGTGACGTTATTAAGTGGGGGTTGAGTTTTAAAGGAGGGGATTAAAGTCACCTTTTTTGGAGATTTTCTTTGAGCTTTCTAAATCAAACTGAGGTCATTCGATTTTTCATTTTGAATATTTTTATGCCAGTTGGTTGACTCACAGCCCACTACAGCTACTATAACATTTAGGTCTCATGTACCCAGTAATTTCACTAGCTTCAGTGCCCTTTCCCCGAAACACAGAAGTGCTTGACACACTTCTATTGCACGAGAAAATATCTGGCACTGCGGTGGTACCCACCAAGACGGCCCAGTACAGGAACCTACCACCTGGTAAACCTGGAGATTTTATACCTGAACTGCTTAGCCATTGTTCCTTTGGCAGACAAAGGTAAATGGATCGGAAGCTTCCCAGAGGAACATACATCTCCCGTGAATCAATCAGTTAACACTAATACCATCCGCTCATTACTTGGTAGGTTGCCAGGAGCCTGCAATTGAGTTATAATAGGCCAATAGGCTATAAAATTTGACGATGCTCTCAACGGAAGCATTAAGGCCATTCTGCCTCAGAGCTAGTACTTAAACTTAATAACTAGACGGAAACCGACGAAGAAATTTTAAAAGTTGGAAAATTGTTTGAAGTGTTTTCGGGTATTTTTGCTCGAGGGAATTTGAAGGGTTAAATTTTTTATTGCTGTTTAAAATATTAGGCTTAATAATATTTCGCGAATAATTTACTTACATAGTATGGTCGTGCATCCGTAACGAGCACATCCGTGGCAGCCTCGGGGTCCGTGACGTAGCGGATAAGCTTCAGGAAAGTCGTCTCCGATGGTATGGTCACATAACATAAGCCGCAGGCCGTCTGACTACGTCGGGAACAGATGCCTCGAATTAACTGTCCAAGGCCCTAGATCACGCGGTAGGCCTAAGAAGCGCTGGCTGGATGTCGTGAAGGCCGACATGACAGAGAACGATCTCACTCCTGAGGATGCAGAAGACCGGGCGAAGTGGAGAAAGTTAAGCAGGAAAGCGGACCCTGGCACTAGGCTGGGAAATCGCTAGGACGAAGAAGTATGGTCGTGCATGACAAGAAGCGTCAAAGAAACGCACTATCCTCATGCAGGTTATTATCATCATTATTTGGGCTGGAAGTCGTCCACTACTGGACCTATGCATCCCTCAAGAATCTCGTGAAGATAATACGAATCAAAGATCAGGTCGTGGCGAGTAGTAATTTGCTGGAACTAAGCACTAACTTATTTTTTTTTTAACAATGAGATTATATCTAAAAGGGATTTTTTTTTATTTTGCTTTTTGCCGCATTTAAGCATTTCGTTTTCCCCAAAGCTTGACTGGCAGAGAATGCTTTTAGCGTAAAGTCCGCCTTTTGTACCCAATCTGTGTGGTCAATAAAGTTCTTTTATTTAAAACATGAACTCAAAATAAATTTTAAAAAGACATTCGTGTACTAATAAAATAAAATAAATTTAATAAGACTTCCACCAGTTCAGAATGTTGTTTCTGCCGAGAAGACATTGGCAAGATACTCGACTTTCTCTTTCCAATCCCAAGATCACATATTGAAACTGATTTTGTTGCAATTATATTATTTCGTTCTAAGATACTAAGAAATAATTGTAAGGAGTAAACTTAAAACTACATATCTCCTAGAAGGATCTGTGAGCCTGGTACACCAGTACTCAAGGATAGTATAACGCTGAGGTATCTATTACTCGTAAGGAAATCAATAAGATTGCTTAAGTATCATGAACACATACAGGATGTCCCAAAAAAGACACGTCACAGTGACACTGGGGGTAGGCCAGCACAAGAAGCATCGAATAAGCCTAACATGACCTCAGTAAAAGTTGCTCGGTTTTCAAGAAATTTCCAATTGAAACTTTTACATTAAACCACATTTTACATTAGTTATCGACAAAATAACACTTCTATTATCTTAAACAACTATTCGCAACAAGATTACAAAAAAAAAACCAAACATTAGATAGGATGAGGCTATGTATCTTAATGCTCTAGCACTAAACAAATTAAAAAACGTGAAAATTTAGAAAAAGTTTAAATTGGCAATATCTTGAAAACCGAGAACTTTTACTGCGGTCATGTTAGGCTTGTTCGATGCCTCTTGTACTGGCGTACCCCCAGTGTCACTGTGACGTGTCATTTTTGGGACACCCAGTATAAATAATACTAAACATGCAACTACCAATTTTATTAACGGAATGTGGATTTGGCTGACATCCAAAGTTTCTGAGTGATGTAATTTTAATTCCAACTGAACTTGACTTGTATTTTCTTATTCAGACTATATTGCTCAGAGATAAAGTTGAAAATCCTTTGGGCTTCAAGAATTTGTTTTGCAAAACCAAAACTGGGCAGTTTCTACAATTGATATTAAGCCTTATCTTTTGAGGTTAAATCTTAAATTTGTTTGCGGTAAAACTTGTGGTGCTTTACGGAACAAATTCGGTTTAATTCTCATGGGATTTTCAGTCCGAAAGAAATTTTGAAGGAATTTTTCAAGACAGATACATTGTCTAAGGAAATATTACTATTTACTGGCCTTCCGCCTATGGTTTTTTCTTGTGGGTATAAATCAATAAATGTGGTCTTATTCTTGGTTGGTTTATACCACATCAGTTGGCAGACAGACACGCAGCCCACCTGGCGGTAAAGTCACTGCGGCCAATTCCATTGAGGGACACTTCATCAGGAAGCGTCGCTCAATGTGCTGCCAGACTGCATAGGCTCATCTGATCTTTGAGCCTTTAACTTCAATTGTACTGGCTCCCACATTAATATTGCCGGAACACAGCCAGAGTTGTTACGGCGGCAGATTTCACCTGTGGGAGTGGTAGCTAGCCAGTCGGACTCTGAAAAAGCCCTAACACCAACCAGACCCAAGGCGGGAATCAAACCCACGACCTCCGTGTTTTTATACCGGAGCGGCTTAGCCACTGTTCCACGGAGGCGGTTAAAGCCGAGCCGAGGTTTCGGCTACGGTGGTCTTAATCAATAATATAAAAATGAATCGCAAAATGTGTTGGTAAGCGCATAACTCAACAACGCCTGGACCAATTCGGCCAAAAGTTTTTTAAAATGTTCGTTGGAGTTCAAGGATGGTTTTTACGGCGAGAAAAATTGAATTGATTGATTGATCAATTTCCACGGGAACGGGAACCACGCGGGTGAAACCGCTAGCGCCCGCTAGTGTGGTATAAAAAAAAGTGTTCGAGAGTTCCAAGACCCTCGGTCATAGCGTCCTAGGTTCAACTGACGTAAGTCCTTAGTCTAACATATTTTTTCTTTGTCCACAGATAAAAAATGAAGACCCGTGACATCGTGTTGGTGACCATCTTGAGCTGTGGAGCTGTAGCTGGGCTATTCGCTCTGGCTGTCTACTTGTACATCAGGCGCCGTCGGAGGAAGAGGGATGACGACGAAGACGGCACCAGCTGTGCTATAAGGTACGTATCATCATCATCATCATCAGCCCATAATAGTCCATACTAGACGCCCCCTCCAATGAGCGCTATTGCGGCCTGTTGCTGGCGTAAAGAATTAAGCTTCTGTCGTCGATCTTTGATACATATTACAACAACAATTTAATTTTAAGCCCTACATATTAAGTTTTACTTATTATAGTGTCCAGGCTTGTCAAATTTAGGATTATAGTCGAAGCGGACCCTGAGCTCCATACTGGATGCAATCGGGAATACGCGAGATGATGATGAAGATTAAGTTTTACTTACATAATATGTGCACTTTAGTAGTACGTAACTATATTCATATATTTTGAGGAATCATCATTTCTGTAGCTTGTGGCTCCTGAAAAGTGCAAGCTAGTAGATATTTTTCCAGCCAGAGCTGTTATAGCGGCAGATTTCTCCTGTAGGGGTGGTAGCTAGCCAGTCGGACTCTGAATTAGACCTACTACTAACCAGACCTAAGTAGTGATCCCATAGGTGAAATTAAGTTACAAGACTTACTTACTCCTGTGGCATAGCGACCCAAAGTGTGTCTTGGGCTCCGATACAAGATAACGCCATCTATCTCGGTCCCCTGCGGTTTCGCGCCAGTCTCCCGATTCAAGCTCTTGGAGGTCTGCATCTACAGCGTCACTCCACCGGTAGGAACCGGTAGGATAGGTGAAATTTGGTCTGATTTTTTAGTCTGACCAGTCTGACCTTGAATAAGTTCTACCATCAACTAAACCTAAGGCGGGAAGGGCACGTAGAAACGCTTACTTAAACTAAAGCGGTGTTCGGTCGACCATAATAATTCGATGCCTCTGGAATTACAAATGTCTAAGATGTCATACGGTGATCAACCATTAGATGTCCCCTTTCACTCGTTGGCCTTTTTTTTATAACAAAAGAAAAGATAAAGATTTTTGCAAGAAAACAAAGTTTGAAGCACCATGTTATGTCCCTATGTTACGGAGTTTTATGGTGAATCTCAGACGCAAACAAAGCTATAAATTAGCTCGCTTTCAACGCTCGAATCGTTTTCGGATAGTTCCGTTGGCGTAATTATTAGTTTTGGAGAACTAACTTACTCGGTAGTGCATTAAAACTCTGTGGTAGAGCTCAAACGTTTTTCGCATAGAAAGTTTTTACAAACGAAAGTCATAAACTATTTGGTATATTAGAACTAGAACTTTTGCTCAAGAATTCACTGGACATTATTGCAATGGAATTTTTATATTTCAGAAGAAAATTCTGGTTTGAATATTTTTAATACCAAAACTGAATTTAAACATAAGGAATTACTTCTATATCTGTTATATGACAGTAAGCGGCCACCGCAAACTGTTTCATTAGAAAGCGTCGCTCAGTAAACTGCCACACTCTAAGCTACACTGATCTTTGAGTTTTTAAATTGACTTTCTTCTTTATTTTTGTATACTAGGTCAGTTGGCAGACAGGCTCGCAGCCCACCTGATGGTAAGCGGCTACTGCGGCCTATTCCTTGAGGGATGCTTCACCTAGAAGCGTCCGTCAATGTGCTACCAGACTTGCTTTTAACATGATTTTTTCCGGACCATAGTCAAATTGGGCTATTCCACTTATCCCACCTAGGGTTCTAGACTCCTTATGAAGTGCTACTTCACTCTAGTCTTCTGAACTTCTACTTCTACTTCCTCAGACGAACGGCTCATTAGAGTGAAAGATCCACAATTCTCTACCATAACAAGCCATTTGGTGTAATGGTCGAGAAGTCGGCTATTACACCAGAGGTCGCGGGTTCGATCCCCGCACGGTACAAACATTTGTGTGCATGAACATGTCTGTTTGTATCGGTCTGGGTGTTTCTATGTATAATATGTATGTATTTACAAAAAAAAAGTATATAAGTAATGTTTATCCGTTGTCTGGCACCCATAGCACAAGCTAATGCTTAGTTTGGGGCTAGATGGCGCTGTGTGAATAATGTCCAGCGATATTTATTATTATTAATTATTATTATAACTATTTAATAATCTGTGACTCTACCGCTCATGAAACAAGACATGTTTCTCATTTAAGAAATAGCGCAAACCATAATTGACGCAGTCAACAAACTTAGTTATAACTTAGTGCTTAATTAGTGATTGATCTAAGTTTAAGACTTGAAACAACTTGTCTGAATCCATGTTGCTTGGGCGGTTAAGTCAAAGTAAGTGATATGTTACATTTAAAACTTAGTTCAGTAAAGAAACTGGGTAAAGATCGGATGTCATCAAGTTTGATTTCTGTCCATTTTTAGCGGAGAAGAATGCTTTTAGACGTAGATTTGAAATCAAAGGCTTGAATATCAGACGAGCCTGCAGTCTAGCAGCACATTTAGCGACGCTGCCTGGTGTGAAGTATCCCTCAATGGAATAGGCCGCAGTGACCGCTTACCATCAGGTGGGCTGCGTGTCTGTCTGCCAAGAAGAAATCTGTGTCTTGTGTCGAATACTATTTAATTTTGAGGTTGCCATTTTGCAGCTTTAATTATCTTAATACAGATGATATAAAACTCAAAGGCGACTGACTGACATAGATAGATATCAACGCACAGCCCAAACCACTGGACGGATCGGGCTGAAATTTGGCATGCTTGTAGATGTTATGACGTAGGCATCCGCTAAGAAAGGATTTTGATCAATTCCCACGGGAACGGGAACCACGCGGGTGAAACCGCGGGCGCCCGCTAGTTAATAAATACATCTGTCTTTATATTAGTGACAAACCTTACCATTTATGAAAAGGAGGGTCCAAACCTGGTTTCTAAAAGGGTCAAAGTCGAGTTACAATTATTGATTCTACCTAAATGCGGGTCCTATTGAAAGTCCCCATTAGCAACTATTCACGAGTTCGAGAATGAATAGGACGGCTACTTACATATTGAAGAAACATCGTGAGTAAACCTTCACAGTCAAATGGCTGTGTAGCCATGATCCAATTGGTCTGGTTCCCCTGTTAAGGGTTAGAGCCTGTTCCCACTAATCCGATCAATCTTTTTTCTCGGTCAGTCTAAATAGACGGATGTGCCAGAGGCAGTACAATTTGTACGGAGCTGTTCACACTATGACTGATCAGGGAAAAAAGTCTGATCCGAGTTATTTGACGGACGTTTTGCTACTGCGACGATCAGTCAAAACGCCCGGATCGGATGAGTGTGAACGAACGTTCCGTCAAGACTGAAGACGAGACCCTCTCCGCCCCGCCCTTTCTCGCGTCGCTAGTCTTCGTCAGTGCTCGTGCAGAATAAATAAATAATAAATAAATAAATAAATATTTCTTGGACATTATTCACACAGCGCCATCTAGCCCCAAACTAAGCATTAGCTTGTGCTATGGACGCCAGACAACGGATAAACATTACTTATATACTTTTCTTTTGTAAATACATACATATTATACATAGAAACACCCAGACCGATACAAACAGACATGTTCATGCACACAAATGTTTGTACCGTGCGGGGATCGAACCCGCGACCTCTGGTGTAATAGCCGACTTCTCGACCATTACACCAAATGGCTCGTCAATACAAAACCGTCCGGCAAATTACACTAATCGGATATAATGTGAACACCCACGTACGGCGTCCGGTTTCAGGGAAAAAAGACTGACCGGAGAAGTGGGAACAGGCCCTTACGGTGTTCTGATGGCAGTCGCTGCAATGTAATAACTGGACTTGACAAATCCTGGATTATGGTGCAAGCGTACCCTATTTTGAGACAAAACTCTTTGAGAAAGAAGGTTTTTTTTTATGTCAGAGGCGGCAAACGAGCCAGCGGGTCGCCTGATGGTAAGCAATCACCGCCGCCCATAGACATCTGCGATACCAGAGGGATCACTGATGCGTTGGGTGCCCTTTAAGGAGAAGGTGTAGGCCGCCGGCACTCTCACAAACCAGACGAAACACAATAGTAGTCACTATTATTTCACGCTGGTGTTATGTGAGGTGGTACTTCCACGGACGAGCCGGCCCATCGTACTGTAAAACGGCATGGCTCTACCACTACAAAAATAGGTAGGTATCATAACTAAATAATTTCTCTATCATGCCACTTTGAACATTTTTGCGTATTCACAAAGTAGTAACTTTATTGATAAAACTCTTCGGGACGCAGTCACGCGACTTCGCGTGTCTTTTGCTAGTACTATGCAAACTGTATTTAGCAATGAATTTCATAGCTTGCAATAGCTATTGTAATGATTAAATGGTGGCTTGGTTTTTTGTTAAAAAATACGTCAAAGCCAAATAAGGGTGACAGAGATAGCATGATTTTGCTACACCGAAAACCAAATGAAATTAATTCAGATTAACTTTTATCCGAAAAATATTTAAACAACTGAATAAGGAGAAGATTTGGCAAAACAAACCAACTTATAGTGATGCTAAGATATCGATAGTTTCAAAAGTTGTTTTTTACTATTTTCAGCTTGGTTCAATATGCCAAATTAGTTTGCTCTATTTAACAATAGAGGTCTCAAAAAATACGTTTCAAAATTTAAATTTGTAAAATGTTTTTATTTCATTCTAACTGCCGCAGAGACGCCAATTAACGCTAATCTCTGATTTACTAATTTTGTCATTGAATAGTCTTTATTTTTATGATGTTAAGTACCATAGGTTTTGCTATAATAATTGACATTAAAATAAAATTACGTCTCTGAGTGCGGCAGTAAATGATGTGATGTGAAGTTTTCACCGGAACGAATGATAATTAAAACCAGTCAGACTCTGAAAATTTCTATCACTAATCAGACATAAAGGGTGGGAATCAAACCTATGACCAATTAGTTTTATCCCAATTGGTGTTCCATGGATTTTTCTATTCAGAACACTCGAAATGATAAGGCGGTAAAAGACACTCAGTGTGAAATTGAAGAGGTTTAAGGGTCTTAGGGACCTCTTGTTTGCAAAGCCCTTCGTTGCAATCTATAAGGGGCATCAAAGAGGTAGGGGGAATCTTAAAAATATGAGCAGTACAGCAAGATCGAACCTGATGATAAGCGACCCAATGGGCCTACCTATTCCATAATAGTCTTTTCAACAGTGAAAGAATTATTCAAATCGGTTCATAATTTTTGTTATAAAATATCATATTTTGTTAAAAAATATTTTTTAACCAAAAAATAATGTGTTGAAATGGGAATTAATTACACGTAGATTGATCGGATTAATTCACTTTGCCCCACCAAGACGCCCCCCCCCACTGGTGGGGCGAATTGGAACGTTTTAAATTCGCACAGACCCGAGCTATGTTCGAAAAACTGACACAGAGTTACCTAGCTCAATCCGGGAATTGTACTACGGGCCCCTTTACTTCTAATCTTTAAACAAACAAGGCAGCTTGTTAAATTATAAAAGATAGCCTTCCGCCCGCGGTTTCACACGCGCGTAATTCCTTTTTTTTTAAATATCCCCCCTTCCCCCGATATTTCAAGGATCAAAAGTACACTATGTCCACCGGGGATAGTGTAGCTTTCCAACAGTGAAAGAATTATTCAAATCGGTTCAGTAGTTTCGGAGCCTTTTCAATACAAACAAACAATCAAATCTTTCCTCTTTATAATATTAGTATAGACAAATAAAAAATACATTTTCACTATTTATGTTGCTAAGTCTTTCCAAAGTCTCGTAAAATATCCAAAAGTAAAGAAACTATCGATATCGATCAATTATTCAAGGACAACACTAGTTAATGCGTAACTATGATTATCGCAAAGCCAACTGTCAGCGAAGTTGAGATTGTATTTGTAACTATTACGCGTTATGGCATTGTTTTTCGTGGACACAAAGTTTGTACAGTTCTTTCGTACTTTTACTTACTTTTGAAAGACTTTAGGGTCTTTGAAGGTCACAAGGAAAAGGGAAAAGGGAAGGAACAGGGAATTTGATGGCCAAGTTCAATATCTTTGGGAGAGAGACAAACACAAAAGTTGATAATAAAAATGTTGGTCCTGGATGTGATTCGATCCCATGACCACCAAGCGAATAGGGCAAGGTCACTATTAATTGCGCCACAAGGCCAGTTATTATGTATTCTGATCATTAATTTATATTTGATTTTTTACGGTAAATTATGCTAGCTGGTTTATTTCCTCAATAGTACACTTAAAAACTAGAAAAGTTTATTGCAATTATATTATCTGAATACGTGTCAATTTTATTAATGAAAATAGCATTCGTGTTTGTACGTAAACTCAAGTTTAAAATAAAAACACAGGCGGTGCCACAAAAAATAAATACGGACTCCACAATAACATGAAATTGTGCAAAACCACTAAATTACGCAGTTAAAATTCTGCTCAAATACTACTTGCTACGCCTCGTAGCTGTGCTACGAAATAGCGCTACGAGATATTTTAGTACTACGAAAACTGTTTAGGATTGTAGCAAGGACTCGTGTGAGGAATTGCTAGCATTTCTTAAAATAATGGAGATATTTTTCAAGGTTTAAAGCTATATTTTATTTATGTTTTTTTACAATATTACACAATAATAATCATGTCCCCATATTTAGGCTACGGCGGTCAATCCTTACCTATGTTGAAGCAACATCTCCTTCTATATCCGAGCGTTTTGACTGACATCTGTTACGGAGGTACCGTAACTTTAGCATGGAAACCAGTTCAGTTGGATCATGGCAACCAGTGCAGGATTCCTTACAATATTTTCCGTCAGCGCTTAGCTAGTGGTAAATAAGCAACGCATAAAGGAAAATTCATAGGTAGATCCGCAGCTCTGCAGGCAGTCATCTCGCAAAAGGTGGTAGCGGAAAGGGAGCGGGAGGATCCTCTTGCCACTCCCCTCCGGCGCAGACGGCCGGGCCGAAGAAGGCGTGCTCACAGGCGTCTCCTCTAGCCTGCGGATGACCTGCGTGCGGGGGTAGCCAAGTCTGGGGATCATCTCGTTTCTGGGGTCCTCCTTAGACGCAAACCCCGGCCTACTGCACCAGGCTGGAGTACCCGGGGATGGGCCGGTCAATCGCCACAGGGCGGGCACCGGCTTGTCCTCTTCGGGTGGGAAGAGGAACCGGGGGAGTTTAGTGGGTAGTGAGACGCTTGGGTCCCTACACACGGCCGCAGGCTAGAAAAAAAATGTTGATGCTCAGCAACCTCATGTATTTTTGAAGTGACGTTTCTTATCGGCTACACAGTCTTTACTAACAATTAGCCAACTACATAGGTTATTATTACTCGTATATTGCACAAACACTTTGGGGTGACATAAATGTATGTGATGTTGTCCAATATTATTATATGTATAATAATATTACACTTCGTTTTTACTACTCTACGACGCCATCCAACATCCAACGATATATATAATATATATACTATCTCTCTGAGATATTATCCACTATTCATGCAAAAGTCCTTTCTGTATCTTAATTAATTATGTAGGTATCTGAATGAAATGAGGGTACCACAAACGCCCGGACTGATAAGCATCTGTTTCATCCACATGTTACTATACGCGACGGGAATTGAACTTGTGACCCTTTCAAAATAGATTAGATTTTAGTTAGACATTCTTATAATTTTACTATGTTCATTAGATGGATGTGGATTTTATTATTATTATTGTTAAAAGAAGGTTCGTTTGCAATGAAAAAAAGAGAAGTTTTTAATTGATTACAATTTGATCATGGTACATTCTTTGTATAATTATTAAAGTATGTATAAATGTCTTTTTGGCCTGAATATTTATTGTTTATTTTCCTCTTTTAATCGTCGTCAATATTATACATTTTAGTTGCGTAAAAAACATAATTATCTAAAAAAAATACACAAACATTTTATAACTCACTTTTAATGTGTGTTTGTCGGCAGTTAAACACTTCAAACCGTGGACCCAAAACTCTTAAAACACTCTGCTTTATTCGGGAGTCGAACCAAATACCATCAAGTCAAGACCACTACTATCTGGAGAAAAACAAAAACTAGTTTTTTTTGACTAAATCGGAAGTTGAATTTGGATAACGGTCCGCACTAAGCCAAAAAGAAAAACAATCAACAAAAGAATAATTTTAGAACGCGCGAAACCTCCAAAAAATTACCTTAAAATAAAACAAATCCGTGGTAAAGGCTATTACCAAAATAGTCCCAATATATGACAACCCTAGCCAAAATATGCCTTAAACCTATAATGTTAACGTCGAAATTTCAATGAACATTAATTCCTTGACAGAATTCTGGGGTCGGTCCTCAAAAATATTCTAAACGAAATATCTACCTTATGTTTTGGGTATTAGGTCGATTTCGTCTTGAGAGTATATTTCGGTAGCTAGCCTCATTTTTGCTTAGACGATTTTGTATGATAAAGTCTTGACTTTAAGGTTGGTTTTCGTCTAACAAAAGTGAGGGCTTATAACAACTTCTAGCTTTTGTCGTCAGTCTGTATTCGTATTTTGACCGCCAAAGTTGTATTAGTGTAACTGGTGAATATTCTATAGAAATGTTCGGAAAAGTTTAAATTTTCAGTTGTAAAGTGTAATAAATTAAAAGTTTGAATGTTTGTTATATTTTTTATAATTTTGTTATTCAATGTTATTGTAATATAATTTCTGTAATTTAGTTGTTAATTTTTTTGGTCCTTTTATAAATAGTTAGATTTATTTTGTATTTTTTATTTCATGTTTTGTTTTAGAACAGTGCCTTCGTGGTGCAGTGGTCCCGTCACACTTGTTGTCGTGGCTTCGATTCCCATTTCATGCAATGTTTAAGATCTGAAAGAGATGAAAAAATGTTATTTTTGAACACTATCGTATTCTACCCCGGCAATTGTGTTCGTAAAACAAAGGTATATTTTGCCACTTATATTAGCTCTGTTTCATGGCACACTTGAAACAGAGGCTTGAAGATCAGGCTAGCCTTCTTTAAGAGAATGCGTTTTAGCACCTTAATCGCAGGCTAGCGAGACCTACGGCCGTGTGTGGGACTTGGACTTAAAGCGTCCCACTACTTACTAAACTCCCCCTCCCAAAAAAAGTTACATATCTGATCCGCAATTAAAGGTATAAAATTACATTATACAGCCTACAGTATGGCAGCACATTGAGCGACGCTTCCAGGTGAAGTGTCCCTCAATGGAATAGGCCGCAGTGGCTGCTTACCATCAGGTGGGCTGCGTGCCTCTCTGCCAACCTAGTATAAAAAAATATATATTTTTTAATGCAATCAAATCGAAATACAACACCCATATACACCATTTACCCAGTCACTATTATTTTAGATTATTATTATTATGTTTTTATAAATCAATTATTTCCTTTAAGCTGTGCTAATAAAGTGCATTTTACAGTAACTAACTAAAAACTAATTGTGTTACATTATAAGTGAAGTGGAATTCAAAGTGTAAACTTTAATTTGGATACCTGAAAAACTGTTTGAGTTAGCAATATGAGCCAAAAGAGGTAAGTTGTTGTAGACCTATCATTGTGTTGTTAAGTAGTTTTTGTTTTTATTTTTCCAATCCAGTCAAATTATAAGTCTAAGTTTTCGACCGCCTCCGTGGAACAGTGGCTAAGTTGCTCGGGTATAAAAACTCGGAGGTCGTGGGTTCGTTTCCTGCCTTGGGTTTGGTTGGTGGTAGGGCTTTTTCAGAGTCCGACTGGCTAGCTTCCACAGGTGAAATCTGCTGACATAACAGCTCTGGCTGTGTTCCGGCAGTATTTATGTGGGAGCCAGTACACTTGAAATCATAGACTCGAAGGTCAGATGAGCCTACTGTCCGGCAGCACATTGAGCGACGCATCCTGGTGAAGTGTCCCTCAATGGAATAGACCGCAGTGGCCGCTTACCATCAGGTGGGCTGCGTGTCTGTCTGCCAACTGATGTGGTATAAAAAGAAAAAAAATGTCAAATAGGTTAGTCATTTACGTATAAATAAAGACTAGCGGCTGCCCGCGGTTTCACCCGCGTGGTTCCCGTTCCCGTGGGAATTGATCAAAATTCTTTCTTAGCGGATGCCTACGTCATAACATCTACCTGCATGCCAAATTTCAGCCCGATCCGTCCAGTGGTTTGGGCTGTGCGTTGATAGATATCTATGTCAGTCAGTCAGTCAGTCAGTCAGTCAACTTTGAGTTTTATATATGTATAGATGAACTCACTCTTGACCAAAACCATGCCCAAGGCGAAAATACTTAAAACAAAGTTATAAACCAGCTTATATAATTCGAAAACAAGGGTTGGAAACTTTATCAAGGTCAAGACAGATATTCTATTAATTTATACAATTGGGGAGTGAAGTATTTTGCTTCGTCTATGAATATTTATCCACTCAGCATAACCTAGGAACTAGGGTTGCGCTGAATGTGTCACTGATGTGACGAAAATTATGTGTACTTCTCTGTAAGGTAGAAGACATTTTGATTGCTATTGTGACTTTCTGTTCAGAAAATATTCAATCACAGTCCGAAGTCTGGAAGTTAGGTACTGAGAGTCTGGAATTTTCCGAGGTGCCCCCCATGCCTATAAATATGGTGAAGCTTGATCTCTCTTCGGTCCTGTCCGACTGCTGTCCTACCGTGTGATGAGAGTGAGGAAATAGGGAGAGCACTTAAAGGAACATTTAATTTTGTAGTTTCGTTTATTTAAAAGCGTTGTAGGGCTTGTTTTTACGCTTAAAGATCCTTGAAATTGATCTGTCAGATATGAGCGATATTATCTTTTGCATTATCACGACAATAATAAGAAGGTCTAAAAATCTTTAAAAACGAAAGCGCGAGGGCGACCTCTAGTAAAAATATAAAAAAAAAATTCATGACACACATCATTTCTGTCACTCAACACTCAACTCTACTAGTGGGAAGGAATATAATATTTCCCAAACAAACCAAGACAGTGGTAATATGATTTGTTCTATCGAATGCATTGAATAAACCAAGAACCATTTTGATACTAGGCTATACTCTATTTTTGTGTGATTGTTTCCAGTTTGGTTAGGACATTGCAGGCTTGAATCACCTGAATGTCTAAAAAGAATGATGATTCCGTGCTTCGGAAGGCACGTTCCAAGTAAGTCTGGTTTTACTTGTAAGGGTTACGGAAGTTAAATGGCAATCGTTCTATTGTAATAACCAGGCTTGTCAAGTCTAGGATCTCGGATACTAGATGCAATCGGGAAAACGCTGAGATGATGATGGTCATAGTCGAGTCGTTTCAAAAGTAGCTTACGAGGTTCAAATTTTGGCGCACACCTTTGGATTTTTCATGGGCGTATTAATTTTGGTACCATGTAGAGTGGGAATACAGATTCAACAAGAAGAGGCTCATTTAATATTACTATCAACTCTTATTTTAATTGCAAAGTTCCTAAACACCCTAAATTGGCTAATTCAGAAGCAATTTAAGACACGTTTTAGAACTAAGACATGAGTCTTTAACGTATAAGTTTTTGAAATACCTCGTGAAGTTCGCAAGTTAGCAAGACGTTGTAAAGTTGAGAGACGTGACGGGATAATGGCGGCAGCGAAGTAAAAGTTGGTACAAGTATTCCTATGAATATGTATATATGTTTGACACTTGAAAAGGTCTTAACAATCTGGCCTTTTAAAGTGTCAAACAGGCTAGGAATCATTTGTGCGCATTGTGTGTATTCTTAAAATTATATCAAAAATTCTACCCTGTCTCATAGGCCAGTCGTGTTACTAATTTTTTGACAATGTTATTAACAAAGAACACTTTTCACCCCTTTTCAACCCTTTCCGTACACCCCAGAGTGCTGCAAAATCACACGGTATGGTATTTCACCTTCCTTAAAAACCCCTCAAAATTTTACCGTGTTACTAATTTCTTCCGGGTTTGAGGCTTTAATTACTAGCCTATTAGTAAACTTAGTAATAGTATTCAATTGGTGATTGCGTGCTGTAAAATATTTGGCAATTGAAAAGAGTGGTTCGTTGACTAGTACTATGATACAGTTCCATGATGGAACTACTGATAATTTTTTTTATCATTAGTTCCATTATAAATTGAACTCGAAATAATGGAACTAGTGTCAATATTGACTTGACACTAGTACCATTCACAGTTCCATGATGGAACTACTGATAATAATTTGTAACATGGTACTAGTGTCAACGAACCAAAAGGGTGGTTCGTTGACACTTGCCGGTTCATCTCGATAGACAGAAACATTCCGAATCCAGTAGCAGAGTTTTGACCGCCTCCGTGGTACAGTGGCTAAGCCGGGTATAAAACGAGGTCGTGGGTTCGATTCCCGCCTTTGGTCTGGTTGGTGGTAGGGCTTTTTCAGAGTCCGACTGGATAGCTACCCCCCCCCCCCATTAGCGAAATCTGCCGCCATAACAGCTCTGGCTGTGTTCCGGCAATATTAATGAGGGAGCCAGTAGTACACTTGAAATCAGAGGCTCGAAGATCAGATGAGCCTACAGTCTGGCAGCACATTAAGCGAAGCTCTCAGTGGAATAGGCCGCAGTGGCCGCTTACCATCAGGTAGGCTGCGTGTCTGTCTGCCAACTGACCTAGAATAAAAAAAAGAGTCAGTCTGTAACAACGCATATTAAGTACTTACATCTTTAAAGCCTTTGTTTTTTATAATGATTTTGTTGTCTGTTTGTTTTCTTTTATCTGGAAATTTTAAATAAAAAACCGACTTCAAAAAAAAAGAAACAAAAAAACTACCTAAAAAACTAAAAAGCAAAAAATAATTTTAATAAGACATTCATCAAATGCGCTTATTGTCTAAGCCTATTAATTAAATTGTATTTTACGTGCTAGGTAGGTACCTACTAATCTGTTTGAAGTCGGTGCCAAGCCAAATAGTAGGTACCCAGATTACGTACCTACGTCCGCGGATTAATAAGTAACCCTTTATAATACATTATTATTATATATCATTTTTGATTACCTTTGGCTTGGCACCGACTTCAAACAGATTAGTAGGTACCTACCTAGCACGTAAAATACAATTTAATTAATAGGCTTAGACAATAAGCGCATTTGATGAATGTCTTATTAAAATTATTTTTTGCTTTTTAGTTTTTTAGGTAGTTTTTTTGTTTCTTTTTTTTTGAAGTCGGTTTAATTTTTTTTTAAAAAAGTTTGTTTATTTTTCTATTTTTAGTGTGAATAACACGTAGGTAGTGAGTAAAACTCTTTCATAATAATGATAGCGAGAATACGAGTAGTATTGTATTATTTGATAATAATATTAGGTATTCATTAAGTGTTCAGCACCATGGGTAGGAGGAGAATGCGTTTATGCACCATAACCGCAGGCTAGCTAGACCCGCGGCCGTGTGTGGGACTCGAGACCGAAGCGTCCGCTACCCACTACACTCCCCCGGTTTCTCCTTCACACCCGATTAGGACGAGCCGGTGCTAACCTTATTGGCTAGTGACCAGCCCATCCCCGGGTAATCATCAGCTTAGCTGCAAAAGTACATGAAATACAACTAACGTTCCACATATTCCTACAACACTGAAAGAATTATCCCCTAACTCCTTACCGTTAAGGAGTTGTACTTTCCATCATCACCTTAGCTGCAAAAGTACATAAAATACAACTAACGGTCCACATATTCCTACAATACTGAAAGAATTATCCCCTAACTCCTAACCGTTAAGGAGTTGTACCTTCCATCATCAGCTCATCAACATAAAATGATGTCTATCGGACGCAAAAACTTGAATGGCTTCAGAAAAAACAAGTAACGCGTAGGCGCAGCCTATAAAATTTGAGGTTTTCCCTTGATTTTTCCGGGATCCCATCATCAGATCCTGACATGGTGACAATGGGACCACCTCTGAACTATGCACTTTCAAATAAAAAAAGAATTATTTAAATCGGTCCACAATTGACGGAGAAATCGACGGACATACATAAAAAAAAAAAAAAAAAAAATACATACAGTCGAACATATAACCTCCTCCTTTTTTGAAGTCGGTTAAAAATAAGTATTGTTTTACGTCATTCATGAAGTTCTGAACTTTATGCCTTATAAAGTTTTCGGTAAAATAAAAGGACATGACAACAAACAAGTGTTAAGTCTACCTGGTAGTTTATTAACAGACTGACCTCTTTAATTACAAAGCAATTGTTAAGAGATTGTACTAGTTTTGAAACTTTGAAAGATGCGGATCAAATTAAGGGCTAGGGTGACCTTTGAATCCTTTGAAGAAGGTTTCCTTTTAAAAGATGTCTGTAATTATACCCAACCCTATATAATATATCAAATTTCGGCCACGGCAGCCAACCCCCACGACCAACTACGTGGAATTTTAGTGCACTAACTCTAACTTAATGGAGAAATAGAAGACCTGATCTCCGAACCAAACATTATTGGAGAGATCAAGGCAGCCAGACTGCTCTGGCTTGGCCATGTCGACAGAATGAGTGAGGATCGGGCTGTAAAAAGGGCATACTTGGGACGATCATCCGGGCGATGACCAGTGGGTCGCCCCAGATATCGCTGGATGGATGAAGTGGAGAAAGACCAAAAAGAGCTCCAAGTGCCCGACTGGACAAGGCACTGAACAGACCTGAGTGGCGTTTATTGATGCCGGAGGCCAACCCCCTGAGTCGCTGAGCCAGCGCAGTAAGTAAGTAAGTAACTGTCATAACACGCTGGGGCAGTCTGACACGATAAACCTTTATAATGTCCCACTGCAGGGCAAAGGACTTCATCATTGATATCATGTTATCGCTACAATGATGGGTACTGGCTTAATCACGACAAGTTCGGACGTGATCGCAAATCTGAGCTACGTCCAGAAAAATCGACACAAATTTTGCTCGATCTGGGAATTGAACCCAGGACCCCAAGTTCACGTCTCGGTATAAAAGATAATAAACTGGCCTGCAGTATTAATTTATCGAGTTTCAGAAATTAGACCATCTGAAAATATACAGTCTGCTAATTTCGGTTTGGGAGAGCTAATTCTGTCGCACAATGGTTCGATACTGCCTTTAATGGATGTCGACTGGTGAAAATTTGTCTTATAAATCCCACAGTTGGATAAAGGCATTCATTGAAATTAAGTCATCGTCATTAGTAAAAGTGTGCAATATGTAATTGTACTGTAATAATTATTGTCTGAATAAATAAAATTAATTATAATTATGAATTTTCAAGGCGATTCTACGTCCAATCTTAATGCATGGCTGTGAAACTTGGACGCTCAGATTGTGGAAACGGGTTTGGAGTAAAGGAGTTTATTGGATAGTTGGACGAACATCTTCAGCCTCGAGTCCCATATACCAAAGAAGGTATCACTAGCCTACAGGCTACTCTCTGACATTTTTTACAGGGGACTCTTCTTCCTTGGTGTATGCGTTTAGGCTGTAGCCGAAACGCAATCTCATCCGCTAAAAAGGACAATTACAGTATGTAAGCATACCTTTTTTGTCATGTGCCACTTACAGCCCGTTCACATTAGTCGTAAGTCGCATAAGACTAAAAGTCGAATGCTCTGGTCACCATACACTTTATATGGAGCTGTTCACATTGGACGAGACGTGATTTTTAGTCTAATACGACTCTAAAAACCATCCGACGGGCCAGCGCCCGTTGTAAGACTAAAAATCGCGTCGAATCGTGCTCGCATAGGTGCCTGCTTGTTGCTGTTCACACTAGTCGTGCATCTAATCGACTCGAGCGCGTTGTTACCTCTCTCCCCGCCCCGCTTCCTTCGCCCGGCGCGAAACAACGACCTATACGACTCGCGACGCAGTGTGAACAGGTACATCAGACTTTCGACTTTTAGTAATATGCGACTTACGACTAGTGTGAACGGGCTGTAAGTGTACTGTTTTTATCATCACGCTGGCCAAGCAGAATTGGCAATCAACAAGCCCCATCAAAAATTTAGTCAACACAAAAATCTAATTAGGGCCTCAAGATCACGTTCTATACTATACTTATTTTTTGGTGAGATAATGTATCTTTGGCTTGACGGGGAATAATCTAAAAACGTAGCATAACTTTCCTTTCACAACAAATAAGACTTATTTCATAAAATATCCCTTATTCTTTGCTCGAATAAAAGGATAGCGAAAATTGTGTTACATAAATTCTGTTTCACATAAAGGTTACAAAGGTCTGAAGATGTATTATGATACGTAAAAATAGTTGTAGCGATGATTTGGGATAATTATATTATTTACACCTGTGTTCACAGATAACTTTTTTAGGGTTCCATTATCTCAAAAGTTTACCAGGTGGTAGGTTCCTGTACTGGGCCGTCTAGGTGGGTACCACCGTAGTGCCAGATATTTTCCGGTGAAATAGAAGTGTGTCAAGCACTTCTGTGATACGGGGAAAGGGCACTGAAGCTAGTGAAATTACTTGGTATATGAGACCTAATAACTATCGTTTCGGTGTAGCGGGCGCAGGGCGGTGCCAGACAGTAACTGCTTAGGGCCGGTATTTCAATATATACTTATCTTGATCCTACACTGAAAAAACTAAACGGCTATAAATAAACAAGTTGTTGCTATTTACAGCCGAGTAACTCGCTTCGGAGGGAGCCTGCAAAGTTTGTTGCTAAAATTACACAAGTCAACTTTGTTAACGTTGTTGGTAATATTAACCCAGTAAGTTGGTCAAAAAATAGATATCCAAGTTTGGTTGCTTCTAACCTATTCACTCAGTAAACTTAGCAAACCTATTATCTATAGTGAATCGAGTCACTCTGTTAACAATAGCAAAATTCAATCGGTCACTGCAACAACTAACTTGGTTAAAGAATAAACACAACTGTCGTCACAGCCAACGTGCTTTGTTGTGTTTAGCAAAGTAATTCAGTAGAATTAATTATTTTGCTTCGTAAAACTAGCTAAGTAGCTTGAATATTTTTAATCATGTATATTGGGTAGGGACAGCCAACCTACTTTGTTATTTCTACTCAATTCAAATTGGTATATATAGCAAAGTTACTTGGTATTATCAATCGTGTTCATTGGGTAACTACAATTAATATACTCGGCTATTTCTAGTCAATTAAAATTGGTATATTTAACCGAGTTACTTGGTATTATCAATCGTGTTTATTGGGTAACCGTAGCTAAAATACTTTGTTGCAAGTAAGTACCAATTTAAACGACACATATTAAGCTAGCGTGTTTTTTTATATCCCATAATCTATGGTTGATGAGACTGTAAAGCTGAACGTCTTTTACTATGGGACAAACTCTGAAATCGCGGAAAAAATCTGCTATTTCATACAAAAATTAATAACAAAAAAATCACAATGTATGAAACAGCTGATTTTTTTCGCGATTTCAGAGTTGGTCCCGTAGTTCAGTTTCACCTAGAATTATGGGATACAAAAAAAAACAACTGACCTGTGACTGTACGTAAGGCTTAATATACCTACAATGTGACGTCAGCTCATACTGAAAATGTGTAGTTCGATATGTTGTCGTTTATACCATTGTTACTCACTGTGCAGTAGGCAAAAATTTGGCATGTCGGGAAAAAACCAATGAAATGTTCTGCGTCTGTAGTAAAACAACAGATACATATTTTGCCGACAGACCAAACCGCAAAGGAACTGAAAGAAAATGATATACATTAATGTTTGTTTTATTCTTTCTTACACGATACATAGTATGTCTGTCGTCACAGATCAAAGGTAACATTTAACATTTCAGGTAACATTACTGGTTAGACTCGTATACTCCTCTTAAATTGTACTTAGTCTTAAAAATATAGCTCAATATTTTTATCTTTGCTGCTTTTCTTGCGCGCCTTTGCCAGTTCAAATATTTTTGGCTTGATTGTGGGGAATTTTTCAGTTATTTCGGTAAATTATTTTCCTTTGTACTGGTTGACCAAATCATTTTCTAGCTGTGAACAAATAAATGAAACATAAGTAAGTATACAAATATTTAAACTATGTAAATCAGTAAAAAAATCTAAAAACTGAACTCTCCAGAAGATATCCTTCCTACTTTTATTTAATTAAAAAAAGTTGTTGTGTATGTCTACTTACGTTTAATAACTTCAATATATTCTTCCAAATTCCATGCTGTGAGAAGATTTTTAACCTCTTCATCCATCTTTTAGATATATCTAAAATCCTGTTTTCACTTAACACACGCGCGGTAAAATATCTGCAAAAAAGTAGGTAATTGTTTATTTTTGTCACTTCACTGTTATAAAATAAACAAGGCAAAATTCATAATAATGTTTAAAAGTGTTTTTTTTTTTGAAAATTGGAACAACCTTGTAGGTGTGAGGCAGCAGCGCTTCAAAAGACGTTCGTCACTCATGGCCGAATTCACAGGCTATGCAGCCAATTCCTTGTTTAGTTTTATCAAGTTACAACTCAATTTTTAATTTCATTTCTTTACATCTTAGCCTACTTCCTTCCAAAAGGGCATCTTGCAGTTTTATCTCGTTTTCCAATTTTTTGGCCTTCAAATGGGCTAGCTTGGTCTTCACCTCCCCTAATTCAGTCCATGTTTTGTTTGTTGTAGTGCCAGTGTACGTTCTTTTACGGTACCGCCTCACTTCGGATGTACCTTGTTTATCCTATAATACAATATTGTTCGCATTAAAAAACAAATAAATGTGGAGTACATAAAGTCACATCATATCTATACACATAATAAAACAGGAATAATTAAAGTCTGTACATTGAAGATATTTATGAAAATAGGTTCATATATCATATAAAGGGATAGTCAGATAAGTACCTGTAACGTCTCTGTCAAGGGGCTTCGCAACATAGCTGGAGTGTATGTATCCCAATTTTTGAGATTGTTATCCTTCCTAGGACGGTCGAATTCTTACATTGTAAACTGTCATTAGCCTAAAAATAAAAATTAATATATTTAAAGGGTGGCATATTAATATAACAATCATTTTTACCTTTTTAATAATAGCTGGACTCTCAATATCTTCTTTGTACTGTAAATCCTGCAAAACAATGCAAATCAATTTATTATAGTATATTGTAACACTTATCTAATATCAATCAATAGAAATCAATATGCACCTTCAATGGGTCTGTCTGTACCACATACCACCACCACATTTTGGCTTTCATTATCCTGTAAAAAGAAAAATTTGTTACTATTATGATTTTCATACTGTGTCACTTGTGGGATATGCAGAGAAAACAGACTGCGAAACATACATAACTCCTATGAATATCATTGTAATTATTGCTATATAAATGTTTATCGAATATAACTTAAAGCACATTCTACCCAAAAATTGAGTACTTTCATATGAACATAATTTTAACCAGTTATGCTAATCACTGTGATATAAATGATAGGTGATATATTTATCACCTATCATTTATATCACAGTGATTAGCATTTAAATGACTATTCATGTTTCTTATGGCCAGCAACTTAATCTTTTACAGTTTTCTTTATATTTTCCCATTTCTTTTTTAATACTTTGCTGCACCTAGATTAATAATTAATAATACTCCATTAATACTAGATTAATACTCCATTGCTTAGCAAGAAATAAACATTTTATTAATGTTTGCTTTTATTAGAAGTGCAAAATAACATTATAAATACCTGTTAGTTGTGTTCTGGGAATTGAATTCTAATGCAATCTTATCCCATTGCGCTTGTTTTGCCAGGATACCGCATCACTCTTTTTATTTTCAATAATTTTAAAAAATGTGATACATATTTTTTGTAAACCCTCCAACATAATTGTGAAGTTAGGACTTCTTTTTTTGGGTGTATCCATAGTATTCTGAAACAGAAAACGAACCTTTACGTTTTGTTTTAAAAATCAAAGCAAAGATCTTTATTAAAATACTTTAATTTACAACGATTCTAAAATCTTTACGCTTGGAAATATTTTTAGGGAAGGTAACTCACACTCACTCTATTAAGCTTAAATTATAAAATCCACATATAAAATAAACCGTGAAAATACTTACAAAGTAATTCTTTTTGGTAACCAATCCAAATACAGTAGATTCAGACTACGTCGGGATTGAAATACGCTTAGAATAATAACATATTTTAAGGAAATACGCCATTTTTAAATTAAGCTTCACTAAACATTTCCAATGTTAATTGCCGAGCTGTGCTTATTTACGAATAGATAATTAACATGTATAATGCTACTAATGCGTTTATTCAACCAAACACGTATACACTATCAGTTAATGGCAATATTAGTGAAAAATTATGATAGATTCACAGCTCGCGAACGCAGCACGAGAGTAGGAGCGACACATTGAGTAATTCGTGGCTGACTGGCTGGAGTGCATGGCGCGGCGGCCATTCTAGCCAACTATGATTGTTTAAAATTAAATAACTCACTTATCAATAAATAGACAAGTATGCTCGTCTATTTTTTACCGAACTTCATGTTTATTATTAAATAACTATGATTGTCTAAAATTAAATAACTTACTTATCAATAAATAGATAAGTATGCTCGTCTATTTTTTACCGAACTTCATGTTTATTATTAACCAAGTATGATTGTCTAAAATCAAATAACTTACTTATCATGAAATAGCAATGTAATCTGTCTATTTTTACCCGAACTCGGTGTCAATTTCTAGCCAACTATGATTATGTCTAAAATTAAATAACTTACTTATTATGAAATAATAACGTTAGCTTGTCTATTTTTGCTAGTTTTTGTTAGGGGTAAAATTAAACGAGTCGGTTATTTAGAAATAAATAAGTACTTTGTAAATAACAACCAATCATTTTTAGCAATACTTGCTTCTATAATATTAGCAAAGCTCTATTGCCCATTTTAAATATGTCTTGGTTGAATGCAGCCGAGTAATTTTTAACAGAGCTAAATTGGTACTTTGCTAAAGCAAATTTTTTTCAGTGTAATCCGGGATTGATAATAAGTATGACTTAAGTGTATTTCATTATAGGATTAAAGTTAAGCGGCACTAAAGTCATACACTTTTACCTGTCAAAAGTAATACTTATCTTAAATGTTATACTTAACTTAAGCAATAAGATAAGGTTACATTGAAATACCGGCCCTCAGTTACTGTTTGGCACTGAACTGTCTAAGGGCAGACGTGGCGCTTACCATCAGGTGTTCGATCTGCCCGTCTTGTTACACACTTTTAGTAACATGGGAATGATTAGAATTATTCTTACATGCTTTGTGTTTTGCAATAAAAAAAGAAGTTAAAAGTTCAAGGGCCATGTTCCTGTCTGCCAGTCGAAATGTGCCAACTCGATATGGAAAGTACCACCTTTCATAGAAAATAGATGTTGCGCTACGTTTGGTGAAAGAACTAGTGATGAACCCTCCCCCCTCCTTTGTTACGTTCTTCCCTTCCCCCTTCCCCATAACCCTTCGCCTTCCCCCTCCTGCCATATTCATTGTGTCACACTCTAGCTGGTTTGCCTCATCATCATCATCATCTCAGCGTATTCACGATTGCATCCAGTATGAATGCTAGGGTCAGATTCGACTATAATCCTAGATTTGACAAGCCTGGTTATTACAATGGAGCGATTGCCATCTGACCTCCGTAACCCTTACAAGGGAAACCAGACCCACTTGGAACTTAGTCGGGACATTAAGCCTCAAACCTAATGTCCCGACTAAGGGACATTAGGTCAAGCCTAAAATGTCCTAACCAAACTGGAAACTTTCACACAAAGAGTGATGCTCCCCGAGGAAATCGAACCCACGGCTTTAGGGCCCAACGCTCTAACCATTGTACCACGGAGGGCAGCTGGTTTGCGTCACTCTTTCAGAAAAAAAATGTCGCATCATTTTACTTTCTTATAGGCTCTAGAATAGCTCTTCTGATTTCCTAAAATATACTCATAGGAGAAGCAGATTTTAGGAAATCAGAAGACAATACTGAGCTAATAAACTACATAAGTGATACATTGAAGCAATTTACTAACACCAACATTTTACTGGCTGCACCCACATATGTATGTGGAGCTCCTTTGTACAATTATAAAGTTGAAAATTTTAATAATGACTTATTCAATAGACTAAATCGTCTTAAATGGGTACATTGTTTTGACTCAAATTTAGATTTATCTTATGGAATGTTTTCTATGACTACTGGAAAATTAAATAATTTTGGTATTATAAATATATTTGAAAACCTTTTTAATCATTTTTTTCGTATCTAAATACAGTGGTTACTCGCGGAGCTGTAGGATTAGGTGTTTATCGTCGGACAGCATTGGGGAGCATGACCTAAAATGCAATAAAAACAGAAATATTGATCAAAATACAATTGTTACAGATCATCAAAATGTGTATGGTTCGATGACTAAAAAAGATGAATTAGATTTGCCAATATTTAGATTGCTTCATCAAAATGTGGCCGGATTACTTGCAAAACAAAATATTATGGAAATTACTCTGACTGATCTTAAAATGAAACAATTAGACTATGACCTGCTATGCTTTACAGAATCATTTCTACAATCCGGACATGAATCGAATGTAAAGTTAAATAATTATGAGATGGCATCGCATTATTCGCGCCCAACGCAAAAGCGAGGTGGAGTTTGTATAATGAGAAGAAAGGGGCTATTGACGAATGAACTTGGGCTAATAAAAAATGCTTCTATGGACAAACATTTTGAATGCTGTGGTATAGAGATACCAGAGCATAGTATTATTGTTATTTGTGTGTATAGGACACCTGACTCCGATTTTCAGATTTTCTTGAACAAACTTAATAGTATACTTTATAAAATTAATCATAACAAAAAAACAATTATAGTAGGTGACATAAATGTAAATACCTTAATGGAGAACGCTAGGACGGAAAATTTATTATCATTGACACTTAACTACAAAATGAAACAACATACAACTCGGAAAAACGCTTGTATAGATCATATCATTAGCAACATTGACGATGCGCAGGGTGACTTGTTGCATTTAGACATCTCAGATCACAACACAGCACAAACTTTCATGTTTCCTCTTAGCCATAAAAAACTAATCCCATCATACACATTTATACAAAAAAGAATGTATAGTGAAGAAAACATTGAATTGTTTCGAAGCCACTTGGAAAATTTGTCTTTTTCAGAAGTGTACTTACTGAAAGACGCAAACGAAGCATATGATGCATTTTTGACCACGTTTACTTGTATCTATAAAATTTGTTTCCCAATGAAATATTACAAGATCAATAATCTCAGTCTAAAACCACGTTGGATTACAAAGGGCTCACGGAAAAGCTGCTCTACTAAAAGGAAATTGAGATATACGTACCTGGCTGACAAAACAATTCAAAATAAACTGGCTTATGAGAGGTACAGAAAAATTCTTAAAAAATGCATCACGTTATCTCAAAAATTAACAAATACAAAATATATGGCACATAGTAAAAATAAAAGCAAGGCAGCTTGGAACTTAATAAAAAACTCAAATAATCGAATCGATAGGGATAATATAAGAACCATTACGACTGATGGCGAAACAATTAGTGATCCCTTTCGAATAGCACAAAAATTCAACGAGTTTTACACCCTAAATGAATCCGCTACATCAGGAAATCTGCATTCTAAGCCTAGGGATAAGGTATGTAACTCTATTTATCTGGCACCTTGTGATCAAAATGAAGTAAGAAAATGCATAATGTCATTAAACAACACAAAGTCAGAGGGATATGATGAAATCTCCACAGTAGTTATAAAAAAATGTGTGTCTGAAATTTGTCCTATACTAACCCATCTCATCAATTTATCGCTAGAAACAGGAACTTTTCCAACAAAGCTAAAGATATCAGTTGTGAAACCCATATTTAAAAAAGGGGATCGAGATATTATTGATAACTATCGACCCATTACATTAATTCCTGTACTATCAAAGGTTTTTGAGAGGGTAATACACAACAGACTCATAAACTTTTTAGACCACCATCACATCCTAAATAAGGAACAGCATGGTTTTCAGAAAAAAAAATCTACAACAACAGCAATGTTTGACTTAGTGGCTGAAATAATAAATGGCATGGATGATAAGAAACGGTGTCTAGTATTATTCTATGATATGTCTAAAGCATTTGATCATGTTTTGCATGGGACACTTCTATCAAAACTAGAGTATTGTGGTGTAAGAGGCCAGGCTCTAAGTCTAATTGAAAGTTATCTGTCAGACCGGACTCAATGTGTTGAAATTACTAGAAGTGATGAAAAAGGACGTAGTCAAAAGTATAGATCAGCCTATTTAAAAATCACTATCGGAGTCCCTCAGGGTAGTGTGCTGGGACCGCTTTTCTTTTTAATCTATGTCAATGATTTGCCTGGTGTAACGAAACACAAATGTGTGATGTATGCTGATGACATTTCTATTATTTTAAAAAATGACTGTAGTGACTTTGAAAGTAACATTAATGATTCTGTTTGTAGTATAATTAAATGGCTAAGTGACAATAACTTAAAGACTAACATAAACAAAACTAAATTTATTGAATTCCTTAACAAAGGGGCGAAACCTCAAAATTATAAAATTGTTTACAATGACGAAAGAATCGACTCAGTTCCCCATACCAATTTCCTTGGACTTCATATCGACCAGCATTGTAATTGGAAAGCACATATAAATAGCTTATGCACCAAATTGAATAGATTTGTATACGCATTAAGAAGAGTACGGCAAACTGTTGGTCTTGCTGCAGCCTTAACCGCATATCACGGTTATGTGGCCTCGAACCTTAATTATGGACTTATCATATGGGGGAACTCTACAGAAACAGAGCGAGTACTATTGGCTCAAAAGAAATGCATAAGAGCAATATGTGGTGCTGCTCCACATGAATCATGTAAACCACTCTTTCTTAGGCTCCGTGTGTTACCATTGACGTGCATGTATATACTTTCAATATGCATATTTGTTAAAAATAATATCGATTTATTTAAAGTTGGATTATTTTCACGATATCCTAACAGGCTGGTAATCGATCGTGTGCCTAAAACATCCCTGTACCTGCAAAACTGTAAAAACATGTGCATAAAGATTTATAATAAACTGCCAGAATCAATTCAGAATTTGCCACTTACAATGTTTAAAAAGAAGTTATTTGAATACCTATTGACAAAAAGGTTTTATTTATTGAATGACTTTCTTAATTATAAATTTGACATTGCCTTCAATAGTTCTAATGTTACAAATTGAATGAATCATGAATCATCTATAAAATTATGTAATTTTATAACTCAAGAACGGGCTCACCTATTCAAACCAATTTTTAGGCTTTGTTCGGACTATTTAGTTTATGGTTTGTGTAAGGTTTGCACGGGATCGGTCGAGCTGTTCTTTATTTATCACATTTTTTGTTATTGACTTTATAAAATTGAATTATATTGTATGTATTAACACTTTAATTACTTTAAGAAGATAATTTTAACTAGATTATGTAAACTTAACAATAGAGTTATTTTTTGTTACATTAATTTGCATGCCTCGTCTATAGGTTAAATATGTGAAACAAGCTATATATGTTCAACAACTCAATGTACCATATTTATTGCAAATAAATAATTTATTATTATTTAAAATTTATTATTATTCTTAGAATCTTGGACTGGTCAATAGCCACAAGGCTGGAACCGGTTCGTCCCAATCGGGGGAAAAGGGGAAATAGGGGGAGTTTAGAAAGAATATTTTGATTTTGATTTTGATTTAGTGGGTAGTGGGGAATAGTCTCAAGTTCCATACACAGACGCGGGTCCAGCTAGCTTGCAGTTGAGGTGCATCATAGCATTCTCCTCCAAATCCTTTCTTATGTATTATTCATTAAGGTTGGAAAAAAAAGTCATTATCCTCATAGGGTGGGAGGATGGGGTCTCTCCCCATTTTCCCTCTACTACCCCTCGATTTCCCCTCATATTACTTAGCAAAAGTGGGCAATGCATCTAGTACACCAGTCACCTGAGCTCGTTTGTTTCCCTGTTCATAAAGAAAACCTTGACATTTTGACATTACCACTTGTTAACTATCAGTTTGACATCCAATCGTTAAATCAACGACATTTCAATGCAACCTAATTCGGTTTATTACCAAACTTATTTCCAATGACCCATTTCAGCATAGAACAAGATGCAGTTATCCGAACAGACAGATTCGTGATCGAACTTTGTTTAGCTAGTGCCAGATATTTTCCCGTGAAATAGAAGTGTGTCAAGCATTTCTGTGTTTCGGGGAAAGGGCACTGAAGCTAGTGAAATAACTGGGTATATGAGACCTAATAACTGTCGTCTCTTATGGCGGGCAACGCGCCTGCGACCCCAAGGGGGTCTCGGGTGCTTATGGGCGGCGGTGATCACTTATCATCGGTGACCCACTTGCTCGTTTGCCCCCCTATAATATAAAAAAAGCTATTTAGATGCAGTCAGAATATTTTAGTCGGGAAGTTTTGATTCAGTAAAATGTGACTTCAGCTTCAATAAACCTTGTTTTAAATAGATTATGATTACAAGAAGAAGTGTAGGAATATTCTTTATATATTTATTTAAGGAGCTGAACTTATGGCCGTTATTCGTCGAAGATGTAAATCGTACGATCGAGGTCTCCCGCGCGTGATCACTTTTGGAAAAATATACCGTGCACGCGCATCGTGACTTCTTAGGAGCGGCGCTTGTAAACGTGAAAATACTGCACAGGATTTTAGCCTTTAGGGAGATCACGCGCGGGTGACCTCGATAGTACCTATGGATATTTCCATGTGCGTAATTTACTAGTAGCTTGGCGGTGACACAAAATATCGGGAAGAAACCTGCACAGTCGAATAGCTATGTAGCTATGATCCAATTGGTCTTTTTTTGTATACTAGGTCAGTTTGCAGACAGGCACGCAGCCTACCTGATGGTAAGCGGCCACTGCGGCCTATTCCATTGAGGGACACTTCACCTGGAAACGTCCCTCAATGTGCTGCCAGCCTGTAGACTCATTTGATCTTCGAGCCTTTGATTTCAAGTGTACTGGCTCCCACATTAGTAATGCTGGAACACATCCAGAGCTATTATGGTGGCAGATTTCACCTGTAGGGTTAGCTAGCCAGCTGGACTCTGACAAAGCCCTACCACCAACCAGACCTAAGGCGAGAATTGAACACACGACCTCTGGGTTTTATACCCGAGCGGCTTAGCCACTGAAAGTAAAGTAAAAAGTAAATTAGTATAAATACGTTATCGTATTAATAATAATAATAATAATAATCATCATTTATTTCAGGCAATATTTACATACAGAGATGTTAATTATATATAAACAGAGGCCCATATCATAAATACCTTATAGTCTAACATACATATTAACAACATTATATAAAATTAGTGTCCGACCGAAGGTTCGGTTTCGGTTTCGGTTTCGGCCGAGTTTCGGCCAAAAATCAAGTTTCGGCTGCAGTTTCGGTTTCGGCCAAAATTGGCCGAAACTTTTGCCGAAACCGAAACTGATTTCGGAAGTTGTCGTACACTACACGCTCGCCGTTCGCTCGTTCGTTTCTCGCAGCAACGCTTTGGCGGCGCACCTGTTTAGGAATTATTGTCGTGCGCCGTTCGGATAGCTCTGTAGCAACACTAGCAACACAATAGTCAGTGCAGAATAATGGGTAAAATGCAGAAATTTCAGTATTTTAAGGAATTTTATACTTGACCACGTGAGTTTCGGTTTCGGTTTCGGCCGAAACTGAAGCCACGGCCGAACATTCGGTTTCGGTTTCGGTTTCGGCCGGAAAACCAGTTTCGGTCGGACTCTATATAAAATTAAATTAACTAGTAATTATAATAATTACTAATATTATATTATAATTATTAATATTATAATTATTAGTATTGTATTAATTAATTAGTATTGAACTTGTTACCCTCTTAACAACTGAACTCATTTAAAATTCAGCAAAACGAACAAGAGAAAACAAAAGGTACTTCGTGATTTGCCAAGACAGACGTAACTCGATTTGTTTCACGGTAGCGGATGACATGAATAAATCTATCAGGATATTCAATTCAATGGAATATATTTTATGCTGTTTCGGTTGGCCGACATGCACGTAGCGTAGATGGTAAGCAGCCACTGCGGCCTATTCTATTGAAGAACCAATCACCACACACCTTATATTTTTTTTTTATGTCAGAGGAGGCAAACGAGCCAGCGGGTTACCTGATGGTAGGCAATCACCGCCGCCCATGGACATCTGCAACACCAGAGGGATCACTGATGCGTTGAAGACTTGTGGAGGTATGGGTGTGTGGGTCTCCGGCACTCCTACAAACCAGACACAATAGTAGTCACTATTATTTCACACTGGTGTTATGTGAGAGGGTGGTACTTCCCCGGACGAGCCGGCCTATTCGTACTGTATCAAAGGTTAGTGAAGTTTGGTTGCTCCATATTTAATCTGTGATACTTAACGAGTTTTGTATTAATATTAGGTATCTATTTTGGAAAAAATCAAATGAACGTTGTTAAAAAATAAACAAAATGGCCGACCAGATGGTAACCTTGCCTCCATACAAAAACCTTTATAGGCCGCAGTGACCGCTTACCATCAGGTGGGCTGTGTGTCTGTCTGCCAACTGATATGGTAATAAAAAACCTATTTAATCTAGGGACATAAAACGTAAATATACAAGACTGAACTACCTCTATCACAGGTCGTATCTTTCAAACGTTTTACTAAATTACTCGTCAAACTTACAACATAAATAATAACTATCTGTCTTTTAATCAACAGAAACTTAGAAAGTAATTTTTGTATCATTAAAGTACACGCAAACTTTTAGGTAGTTTCAAGGTAGCAGTTACTATGTAATTTGTGTAAAATAAATAGGTACAAAGTGTATTTATGTGGTGGTTCTTAAAAGGCCGGCAACGCATCGGCGATCCCTCTGGTGTTGCAGATGTCAATTGGCGGCACCGCATGGCACAGGCCTTCATAAATTGATATAAGTGTATATCGTTTGCCTAATGCGGATTGTTGACCACAAACTCGAGCTGTGTTAGAAAAAACCTACTTTTGATCCCGGAAATGTAGGTGGATATTTGAAAAAAGAAATTACGCGTGGTTTGGTAATATTGACAAACAAAGACTACTTTTCATCTTGAGATAATGCTTAATTCCCATGAGAAAACAGGGATATAAGTTGTTTGTTCTTCTTTTACGTCGCAACGAATCAACGGATCGATTGGTGTGGGGATAGTTTCGGGAGCATAAGATTGATAAAGGAGTTTTATCATTAAAAAAAAATACGTGTAGTACTCGGAAATTGCCGCGGTAAAGCTGCATAGCATTTTTATCAACTTATGCAATGATACCTACACACCTGTATACTTTCTCACAAACAGCTGCTTACGTATTTCAGTTCAGCAGACTTCGGCACGGTGTTTGTGTGCGTGCGACTAGACGTATGCGTGTAGACTATACAAAGCTCGCACGGATCGAGACGAGCTGTTCGTTCGGAGCAGCTCGTCTCGATCCGTGCGAGCTTCGACGACGTTAGACGAGTGTCACGTTTTTTCCTCATAAAGATTTTCTTTACAGAATTTCTTGGTTCGGTCGCCGCGCTCAAAGCCCAAGATAAAAGCTATGCTTAAAACATATTCCCGAAGGGTATTTGTGCAGATAGTGGGTCCGTCTTTCCTAACCTATAATTTGGGGTTCTTCAAGGCCAGAATTAACGGGATTTTTCTAAGCAAACGCGCTCCATCGTAGACCGCAAAGTTGTTTAACATCAGGGTCATCAGGCAACTTTGTGGTCAAATGCTGGCTTAATACAAATATAAAAAACAAAACGCGGGGAATGCCGTGGGCCATCTAGAACATACTGATATTATAAATGCGAAAGAGTGGCTATCTTCTTCTCTCCTGCCCTGTTCCCAATTTATTTGGGGTAGGCGCAATATGTTCTTCTCTTCCATTCATCCCTGTCACTTGTCAACGAGGTCTTCACTCATATCATCTTTCACGCAATCCATCCACCTCTTTTTCGGACGTTCTCTTCCTCTCCATCCACTAACATTCATAATCATCGTTCTTTTCGTAACGTGCCTTTCATCCCTTCTCATCATAATATTATGCCCATACCAAGATAAACGGCTCCCTTTCATCTTTTCTGTCACAGGTGCTACTTTCATACTTCCTTTTATGTACTACAAAAGAGTGGCTATAATTATGTCAGTTTTATAAATAAAAACAGAGCATTATGTGTGAATTTTGGTATGGGATTAATTTGGGAGATAAAGTGACATAAGTTTTTTCACTTTTTATCCGGAAAACTTCAAATTCCAGCGAGATAGTTCTAGCAAACGAATCCGCTTGTAGTAGGCATAGAAATATTATGTAGTAGCTCAGTGGTAGTAGGCTAGTATTCATTAATAATGCAAAAATGTTACTCATTACATTACACGCGAACTCTGAATTAACTCTTTGTATTTTTATATGCAAATTGCTTCTTTCATTACATGAATAATTGTTATAATTAGTTGGTTGTGGTTCTGAATTCGTAACGAAATCATTTATGATAATGGGTTGTAATCATTAAATTCGACGCATTTGAAATAAAATCTTTTTACTTAACCCATAATAAGGCGCGGGTAGATGAAATTAATAATTGGTTTTCGCCGGTATAACAACGACATAAGGTTCAAATTATGGTAGCCACGTTGGTGGTGGTTAAAGTTTTTTGTTAAAGTAAATGATAATCTAGTGTAATTATCATGATTCCTTTGTTATTATAGACAATGAAATATATATACGTAAAATATATACACTGTCCTTCCGTAACGCACGCAACCCACCCCAAATGAAAGAACATTATAACAGCTGGCAATAGTGTTGCCAGAGAATATGAGTCTTCGAGTCCTGTTATTTTTAGGATAAAAATACGGTTTGTATTTTTTTTTATTAATTGAACAGTATACAGTGATAGTTGTAGTAATAGTTTATTTTATTGCCAATAGATGGCGCTGTATAAGTTTACATCGCGGTATTGTTCAATCAAAATCAAAATCGTGAAATCATCAAAGATGTACTTCATCATCATCCTACATACGTTCCCACTGCTGGGACACAGGCCTTATCTCAATTGTGAGATAGTGTGGGCAATTGGGCATACTCCACCACGCGGGCCCAGATCGGATTGGTGGAGGGGTGCGTAAGGCAAGTGACCTTAATGTCAGATATTATCAAGCCGCCAAATGGCCTCTGACTAGGCTTGACGACTAATATCTACATTATAGTTAATATCAGCCGGGGCCAACAGCTTTTTTAACGTGACTTCCGAAGCACGGAGATCCAAAGATGTACTTGTCAATCATCAATAACATCAATGTCACAGAGGGACTCTATACCGCTATTGACTAAATTATCTTTTTCGCTATATTCTGCTCGACAGAAATATGTTAAAGCTGTCGCCATAACAGCTCTGTTTTGTGGCCATTATAATGTGGGAGCCAATACACTTAAATTTGAAGGCTCGAAAATGAGCGAAGCCTGATTTATAGCAACAGCACACTGAGCAAAGGTTCTCGGTTAAGTGTGCCTCAATGGAATAGGCCGTAGTGGCCCTTTATCAGATGAGCAGCTGGCCTATCTGCCTTTGATCGAACATGAAAAAATAATTTTCCCAAACATTACCAATAAGTTATCCGGGACTCGAACAGCCCAACCCTAGCTGTCAAACCTAACTCAAAAATGACACGCAATTTTGCACCTTAATCCCACGGCACTGGGTCCGTGAAATTCATTGAAACGGGTGTATAAATCACCCGAATTCAGCCATTGTTGACCGAAGAAGAAGGCATTTATCAATTCCAATCTTTATGTTTATAGACGTAGAGCTAATTTTTAAGGGAGATTCGATTTGGCCTTTACACTGCCATGACAAAGCGAAAGAGGTGTGTCTGATTTGCTTGCACTTTTTGTAAACGACCTTTCTGTTGGGAGAATTGCGAAATAACTAAGGGAAACACCTTTGATTATACCTTTAATTGCCTTTAAGGTTACTACCGATTCTTTTTTCATCGGAGGAGAACACATTTTTTGACCGCCTCCGTGGAACAGTGGCTAAGCCGCTCGGGTATAAAAACACGGAGGTCATGGGTTCGATTTCCGCCTTGGGTCTGGTTGGTGACAGAGTTTCTTCAGAGTCCGACTGGCTAGCTACCACCCTCATAGGTAAAATCCGCCGCCAAATTATGTGGGAGCCAGTACATTTGAAATCATAGGCTCGAAGACCAGATGAGCCTACAGTCTGGCAGCACATTGAGCGACGTTTCCTGATGAAGTGTCCCCCAATAGAATAGGCCGCAGTGACCGCTTACCATCAGGTGGGCCGCGTGTCTGTCTGCCAACTGAATTGGTAAATAAAAATGGAGCCCAAAAGCAAAAAAGGTACTCATACGTTGATCTTTTGTGATAGGTGATTTACACTCGCGTACGAGTCGCGAGACGAGGCACGAGCCGAGGCACAAGGTGAGAGTGTAAACAGACGCTCGCGGCTCGCCTCGCGTTTCGCCTCGCGCCTCGCAGCGCTCTCGCGTCCGGAGCGGTTTTTGGGTACGAGTCAAAGGACCTCAAACAAACGCGAGCGTTACCACGAGAATGTGAACACTTACCATCGATCACGCGAGGCGAGCTGTGAATACGAGACGAGGTAAGAGGCGAGAGTGTAAATCTCATAAGAGAGAGCGGGGCTTCTCCAGTATAGCTGGCCCATTTCAACTGACAGGCAAAAACTGTCTGCAACATGTTTCTCACATAAATATGACATTGTTGCAGGCAGCATGACTCTTACATAAATATACAGCTTATTTGTATATGAGATTTTAATGTCAACATAGTACGTAGCACGAATTTAAATAGAATTTCCGTTAACCGCAATCATCATCATCATCATCTGCCTGTCGCAGTCCAATGCTGGACATAGGCTTCTCCAAACGAACTCCACTTTTTCGATCCTTGACTACTCGCATCCAGCTCCTTTTCTTATTAAATTGAATAGGTTGGATGGCATGGGTATGCGGTACACCTGATGGTAAGTGACTACCGCCGCCCATAGAAATCTGCAAAAACGGAGGAATACTGGGTATATGAGACCTAATAACTTTCGTCTCGGTGTAGCGGGCGCAGGGCGGTGCCGGACAGTAACTGCTTAGTTACTGTTTGGCACTGAACTGTCTAAGAGCAGACGTGACGCTTACTATCACGTGTACGCTCTGCTCGTCTTGTTACACATTGCAATAAAAAAAAAGGAAAAATGCGCTCTTTTCTTGAAGATCTTGCGCATATACCGCAGTACCTTCTCATAATAGATGTTTATCACAGAAAAGGTTTCAGGAAACTTGGCATTGTTCTAAATGTCATTTTTATCTCAGCTTATCTGAACTGTTGGCTGCCGGCCCGATTGTTTTCACCGTATATTCAATATGGCACCATAGAATACTTTGAAGATATTCAGTTTAATAAAAGTTGATTCATGTTTATGTTTATGTTACAAAGTATTATTAAACCTATTCGCTTTAAAACAAGAGAATCTGGTCACAAAAAAAGAGGTTGATTCATGCAAGTACTGTAACCAAATCTTCTGTTGTAGTCTACTACTAATTCGTAAAGGGTTCAATTCGCACGCGATTAAAATTGTTCGGGCGAATCGACTACTAAAATAATATTATTTTTGAAAGTGGTCGATTCGCACATTGGTGCGAATTAATTTCGGGCGAATCGACTACTAACCCGTGGATTCGAATGACCCAATGGTGCATTTTGTAATGACCCTGCCAAGCGCCAGATGTTATTAGTTCGAATCCCACGGTCATCTAAACAGTCGGTATTGTATTTTTATTCTGTCACTTCTGCCCCCCCAAACAAGCGGCATTTATGGCGTTCGTTATAGCTCAATTTGCGATAGCGAATGTCAATACCCATACTTTCACCACGTGACTTTTCTATGGCATCTGTCAAATCCATACAATTTTAAGTTAGCGAATTTCGCCAGCTATGAAGCGATGTCATCTTGTCTAAGGGCCGGTATTTCAATATATACTTATCTTGATCTTAATCCGGGATTGATAATAAGTATGACTTAAGTGTATTTCATTATAGGATTAAAGTTAAGCGGCACCTAAAGTAATACACTTTTACCTTTCAAAAGTAATACTTATCTTAAATGTTATACTTAACAGCAATAAGATAAGGTTACATTGAAATACCGGCCCTAGGCCCCCTGTTTAATGTAGCACAAAATAATGTCTTATCCCATCTTTATCATAATGTACCCCCCACACCTAAATTTTATGGGTAATGTTAAGTAGGTATGCGTATGGTTTGCCATGTTTCAAGTCACGAATCGTGTAAAGCCTAGCAAGAGCTTGCAACATCCGTCTTATCTCTTCGTCCATAAATCAAGCCTTTGCACGCCTCTCCGTTTATACGATTGGGCCGTAATGTGGCCATATTTTTAAGAATTTGTTGGATAACTATTATCTAGCCGGTTTCTAGAGTTTAAGCTACTTTATTATCCGAGCCTTATTAAAACTAAAATATCGTTACGATTATAGATTCTGGATTTATGTAAAGGTTGTAAAATATGTGTCATTTATCCAGAAGCTATTGTAAATGCAATGGTTGACCATGAGCCAAAGTTACATACATACATATAATCACGCCCTTTTCCCGCAGGGGTAGGCAGAGAACAATTCCTTCCATCTGCTACGATCCTGGCACACAACTCTCGCTTCTTCGACATTCATTAATCTCGTCATACATGCTCGTCGGTTTAGGGTACTTCGGACCTGACCTTTCTTTAGGACATCGCCTATTTGGTCATGGAATGTCCTTCTAGGCCTTCCCCTTCCAACGCTCCCATTTACACTTTCCTTATAGATTTCTTCCGTAAGTCTACTTTCATTCATCCTCTCCATATGACACATGTACTAATTTTACAATGAGGTAGGCCAACGACCATTTGTGATACCTCATGGGAAGTAATCGCTATCTCCCATAGATTTGCGATTAGAGTCTGGAGTGTATTGTTTGCCTTCCAATATCGAAAAATGGGAACAGGATGAGCTATAAGAGTTGGGGATTGGGAAAAAGCAAGAAAGAGGGGCGGTGGGGGGTTGAGCCCGCTGGCACTCTCACACAATAGCTAAGCTACTGTTCACACGTACATTATTTTATTTATATTACATTATATTATTATCAACCCCAAACTCGATTAAGAAATTATGACCCAGTTGTACCAGAAGTAAGAAAAATAAGGAATTAAGGACAAATCCATGGTCACCATAGTTTTAGTTCGCCTGTCTTTTCTTACTACAATGCGTACGGAATCGAAATTATTCGGGAAACTAAGTTGGAATTCCATTCCAATTTTCTTTATGGATATTCCAGGGACCCGGCGAAGTTTGTAGAATTTAGTTTTGACAATGAAACAAACCTAATAATATTATTAACTTTGTTTCATTGTTAACTACCTAATATTTTCTAGTTACCAAAGTTCGGTGAACAAATGGATGGTGGATGGTTTGTTACCACACGACAACCGCGGCGGCTGCGGAATCGCACAAAACACCGGTCTCGTGAACCGCTGCACGCTGCGGGCGCGATTAAAAACTGCGCCTTGAGTTAAAAGCCTAACGCCCGGTTTACACATGCTCCGTTTTACTGTTCCGTTTTATCGTGTACGTTTTTTTTCATCGATGGCGTATGTAGTTGTATGAGCGACTTCACACATGGCACAGTATTCTGTATACAGTAATACATACGCCATCGACGAAAAAAAAACGTACACGATAAAACGGAACAGTAAAACGGAGCATGTGTGAACCGGGCGTAAAGCGTCAACACTCTTCAGCTCATTTCATGCATGCTCATAATAATAATGTAAATATAAATTCTACATCATTACAAAGTAATTATTCTCAGTTCAGCCGAATCGCGCTATTCCGCAGAACGTAAACGTCGTTGCCAGATGTCGCTGGCGCTTAGCGCGATATTGGCTTCAACTCTTGGTCCAAGGTATAAGAGATTCTCAGCCCTGTGGATAGGGGCCTTAAAATACATCTATTGTACTCCCCGGCGTGGGGTGAGAATCCTCAAACGGGGGCCCTAGGAATGTTGATGCAAACTTTCGCACCTTTCAAGCCTAAGTTTCTTTATTCTACATCAGTTGGCAGACAGACACGCAGCCCACCTGATGGGAAGCGGTCACTGCGGCCTATTCCATTGAGGGAAACTTCATCAGGAAGCGTCGCTCAGTGGAGTCCGATTGGCTTGTTACCGCAGGTAAAATCTGCCGCCATAACAGCTCTGGCTATGTTGCGGCAATATAGATGTGGGAGCCAGTACACTCAAACATAAATTCTTGAAGATGACGAGCCTATAGTCTGGCAGCACATTAAGCGATGAAGTGTCCCTCAATGGAATAGGCCGCAGTAATTGCTTAACATTAGTTGAGCTGCATTTCTGGTCTGCCAACTGATGTACTAAAAAAAGGCAATGAGGCAGATGTCTGTGTAATTTTTTTGTGTCTGTTTTACTTTTTTTCTTTAAAAAATGCGTTAAAGCATCATAACTGCAGGTTAGTGATACTTGAGGATGTGTGTGGAACTCGTAATTAAGTTTGCTCGCAATTTTCTCAGATAAATAACTTTAGTTGGTTTTTCTGTGAGAAAGTAGTGCTATCGATCGAGTTGGTCCATTGCTGTCAGACTGTCCGTCGACAGACAGGAACTGTCAGCAGCATGCCTCTACCACATTTAAAATAATAGATGATTGCACAAAATGAGCTATTAGAGAATTAGCCAGCTGAAGTGGCAGTAGGCTGGCCATATCGGCCATAGGATCTATAACCGTTGGGGTAAACGTGTTTGTCGACGACAGGCTGGCTAGGCAGCCATTAAGGTTATAAAAGACAATGGTCAGTCAGTATAGTTTTTATAACCTTTAAGGCCCAGCCAGCCTGTCGTCGACAGTGTTCTAGAGCGGAGACCGCGTCTCGGTAAACGGAGTGTAGGGCACCCTTAGGCAAGGTGCGCAAGATGGCTGCCACGAGCTGGATGCGAGTAGCCGAGGATCGTGGCGTTTGGAGAGGCCTATGTCCAGCAGTGCACTGTGACAGGTTGATGATGATGATGATGATAAAGAAATTAGTTCAAACTGTGATCGGTTTGTCTTTACACTTGCACCAAACGCCAATACTGCTAATATAACGAAGAGCTATTTGTCTCATGCTCCACGAAATATTTAAACATAATAATTGGGCTAACGATAAGGAAATTTCAAAATAGATTGGCATACTTTGTTTCCTCATTTTGATTAAAATATGAATGATGGTTCCTTGGAAAATTTCGGTAATGGCTTTATTCTTAATGAGTATTGACTGGCTCCATGGTGCATGTAGCTAGTTATAAATAAATAAATAAATATTGGCCATTTTCACATACATTGATCTGACCCCAAAGTAAGTAGCGTAAGCACTTGTGTGAAGGACGTCAACGAAGCTACCACAAATAAATACTTATATAAGGGACTTATTTAAGTTTACATCTAAAAAATACTGAAATGTACATCAAAATAACTGATTGCACACCAAAGGTTAGGTTAGGTTAGCAATTCAATATTTTTTTTTATGCACAATCAGTATTTTTTGATGTGCAGTTAATACAACCCCTTAAATTTGACCGCCTCCGTGGAACAGTGGCTAAGCCGCTCGGGTATAAAAACACGGAGGTCGTGGGTTCGATTCCCGCCTTGGGTCTGGTTGGTGGTAGGGCTTTTTCAGAGTCCGACTGGCTAGCTACCACCCCCACAGGTAAAATCTGCCGCCATAACAGCTCTGGCTGTGTTCCGTCAATATTAATGTGGGAGCCAGTACACTTGAAATCAGAGGCTCGAAGATCAGATGAGTCTACAGTCTGGCAGCACATTGAGGGACGTTTCCAGGTGAAGCGTCCCTCAATCGAATAGGCCGCAGTGGCTGCTTACCATCAGGTGGGCTGCGCCTATCTGCCAACTGACCTAGTATAAAAAAAATATATTCCCCTTTCTGGTAAAATGCGGTATTACTTGTGCCATACACTAATATGTATGCGTAATGACGATAACTTAATTTCAATGACAAAAGCCTTAAAATTTTCTCCGTAGAACAATACAAAGCATGTGTTGACATGTTAGTAACCCCCATTATTCAAAACTGTCATGACTTAGCAATGTGCCATTTGCTAAGTTTCTACATTGGCACTATCGCCTAATGTGCTTGTAATGTGACAAATGACAAGGATCGCAACACTTTGGAAAGGCTAAAACATTAGGTATATACTTCAATTGATGGTTGGAGTGATTGATGGTCAATTTAATCAGAATATTTATTCTGATTAAATTTTATTGACCAATATACTAAGATCGGATTATTATTTTACATACCGAGAGACGTAGCCGTGCTAGGCTTTCCACAAGGTGGACCGATAATAATAATAAAATTATATCTCTGGACATTATTCACACAGCGCCATCTAGCCCCAACTAAGCATTAGCTTGTGCTATGGGTGCCAGACTACGGATAAACATACTTAGAAACCCCCAGACCGATACAAACAGACATGTTCATGCACACAAATGTTTGTAGGTACCGTGAGGGGATTGAACTTATTTTTTAATAGTTTGCTCTTTGCCGCATTCAATCATTTCGTTTTTCCCAAAGGTTGACTGGTAGAGAATGCTTTTAGCGTTTAGTCCGCCGTTTGTACCCAATTTGTGTGGTCACTAAAGTTTTTATAAATAAATATAAATTGAACCCGCGACCTCTGGTGTACCTAATACCCGACTTCTCGACCATTACACAGAGGCTCGTCTGTTGATGATGATCTAAGAAGATCGCAGGAATCTTCTGGATTGGGCTGCTCAATAGCCACAAGGCTGGCACCGGCTTGTCACAATCGGGTGTGAAGGGGAAACCGGGAGAGTTCAGTGGGTAGTGGACGATTTAGTCTAGAGCGGATATGGAACACAAACGCATTCTCCACCAAAATTTTTTTTTGGCTGAAATGATAATTCTATCATTTTTTCAAAGCTGTGGTACGGTCAACAGCACATTACGGTATACACGTGCAGTTCGATAATAGCGCTTATGCCCCCGACATAAGAGCGGTACAAAGTCCAAAGTGTTACGTCTGACGTGCTTTTGACTGTACCTAGATGTAGTCCAGTAGTATATGTATGCGTGAGGTCTATAGTTATAATCTAACTCGGCGCGCACATATTATGGATTTTTTACCGCTTGTAAATGCGCACATAGAAAAATCTATATGTTGTGTATACCAGGTGGTAGGTTCCTGTACTGGGCCGTCTAGGTGGGTACCACCGCAGTGCCAAAAAAATTTAGTAGTGTGTCAAACACTTCTGTGTTTCGAGGAAGCTAGTGAAATCTGGGTATATGAGACCAAGTTACTCGTCACGGTGTAGCGGGCGCAGGGCGGTGCCATACAGTAACTGCTTAGTTACTGTTTGGCACTGAACTGTCTTGTTACCATTGCAATAATAAAAAATAAACATAGCAAAATGCATAGGCGGTGGTAATGGAGAATATCGTGAGAAAACCTACACAGTCGATTGGCTGGTTTTAAATTAATTAAATTAATTTTTTTTAAATAATTTTTTTGCATACTAAATCATTTAATTTCAATTTAGAAACGTGTGTAGCAACAATAAGACTAGGAACCCTAATTAGTCCTATATTCGCAATAAACCTAACTTTATTCCACACAGTGAATATATTAAGAGCGATATACTCGTAATTCGTATACCAGTATGCCGCGTTCCCATTCCGTCAGAAGGTAGAATTCAATTATGCTTGCTTGGAAAATTATATTTGATACGTCCATCCTTATTTTTTGTTTGAGAAAGGTTCTCTTTTGACGTTTATATCACCTGAAAGGCAGATACACGAACCGAATGCATAATAATACCATGAATACGAAAGTTTTACCAGGTTGTAGGTTCCTGTACTAGGCCGTCTAGGTACCACCGCAGTGCCAGATATTTTCCCGTGAAATAGAAGTGTGTCAAGCGCTTCTGTGTTTCGCGGAAAGGGCACTGAAGCTAGTGAAATTACTGGGTATATGAGACCTACTGTCGTCTCGGTGTAGCGGGCGCAGGGCGGTGCCAGACAGTAACTGTTTATGTTATGGTTTGGCACTGAACTGTCTAAGGGCAGACGTGGCGCTTACCATCAGGTGTACGATCTGCTCGTATTGTTACACATTTCAATAAATAAAAGAAAAATTATGTCTTTTTAGACCCATATCGCTCAAACTTAAAACTATTAAAAATATTTCGCAAAGGACGTCAGTTGTTTTTGTTTTTTTTTTTAATGTCAGAGGCGGCAAACGCGCCAGCGGGTCGCCTGATGGTAAGCAATCGTCGCCGCCCATAGATATCTGCAACACCAGAGGATCGCTGATGCGTTGCCGGCCTATGAGGGTATGGGGGTGTGGGCCTCCGGCACTCTCACAAACCAGACGTAACACAATTAGCTGCAGTCACTATTATTTCACGCTGGTGTTATGTGAGAAGGTGGCACTTCCCCGGACGAGCCGGCCCATTCGTACTGTAAAACAGCATGGCTCTATCACTGCAGTACCTTATGACCTATGTCTAGATATTTATGTGCATGTAAGTATTATGTCATGGCATAACGCAAGAGCTTAAGCTACTTAATTGGGGTCAGATCAATGTATGTGATGGTATCTACATTTTTTTTAAAGTGAATTAAATTTGTCAGCAGATTTCCTAAAACGAAATTTGCCACCACGAAATTACACCGCAACAACATTTACCTCACATTTCATAAATAAATTTTGTTCCTTTTCGGTTTGAAATTCCCATTTTTAAGGGGGGACGTTATAATCAGCTCCCTGCAGCGGTATTTCCGGACCGCTATGACATGGTAATTTTCAAGAGTCGAGCATATCACTTTCTTAAAGGCCGGCAACGTACTTGTGACTCCTCTGGTGTTGCGGGTATTTACGGGCGGCGGTGATTGCTTACCAGCAGGTGACCCGCCTGCTCGTTGCCTCCCTCTAACATAAAAAAAAGTGATGTTTTGGATATAATTAATTTCTTCGGGATAAGAGATATAGGTTAATTTTGTATGTAACTCATTTATGAGTCTTAAATAAATTATAAATACCTACGTAAATATTAAACAAGGACTACCTACCTGGAAGTTTTTAAGTCGCTAAGGACATAAAACAGGTCGTGAGTTCGGTTACCGCCTTGGATCTGGTCGATGGTAGTAGGCACTTTTGAGTCTCTAAAAGTGAAATGCTTTGGCTGTGTTTCATCATTGTGACAAATGCTTGAATGACGAAGGCCTTTCTTCTGCAGTGAAACATTAAAAAAGATAATACACATCACTTACAAACACTTTATACCAATTGGCTTAAAAATAAGTCAATTTGTAACATGTCATAACTTGTACACTTTTGTTTGATGTAAACAGGCATCAGTTACTTATAGCCACTTAAAATGTCTGCGCCAATATTACAACAGCTCAAAGTGAGGATAATTTTCAATACCAATAATGACGATAGATAAGTATTCGGTTTATTAAAGTCGCATAACATAAATGTGAAAAGAAAATAAGAATTTCAATATCGTAAACCGAAAACTACTACTTCTTTCGTACCGTTTTTTTTATAGAAGATCAGTTGGCAGACAGCCACTGCGGCCTATTCCATTGATGGACACTTTACCTGGAAGCGTCGGTCAATGTGCTGCCAGACTGTAGGCTCATTTGATCTTCGAGCCTCTGATTTCAAGTTTACTGGCTCCCTCATTAATACTGCCGGAATACAGCCAGAGCTGTTATGGAGCATCAATGCTTTTTCCTCAAAATAATGGTAGCGGTGCTTGGGAAAGCACCATACATCATTTATTGACCGCCTCTGTGGAACAGTGGCTAAGCCGCTCGGGTATAGGTCGCAGGTTCGATTAATGCCTTGGATCAGATTGATGGTAGGACTTTTTCCGAGTCCGATTAGCTAGCTACCCACAGGTGTAACAGTTCATACTGTGTTCCGGCCTATAGTGTGGCAACATATTCAGCCCCGCCTGGTGAAGTATTCCTAATTGTATAGGCCGCAAAAGCCGTTTACCATCAAGTGGGCTGCGTGTCTGTCTATCAACCGTTTGTTGTTGTGGTCCTAAGGCACCCCGCTGGTGCAGAGGGCCCCAACAAGTTTTCTCCAAGCCAGCCGGTCCCGCGCGATTCTTCGAGCGTCTTCCCATTTGAGTTCTTCCTTCCTGAGCTCCTTGTCCACTGATCTCCTCCACGTGTGCACTGGCCGTCCGCGTCTTCGCCTACACTTCGGTTGCCACTCAAAGGCGATTTCAGCAACATTACCATCTTCCCTACGGAGAGTGTGGCCAATCCACTTCCATTTCCGCTGGGCAATTTCTTGCAAAATTGGAGTTTGATGGCATATGTGTTGCTTTCTGTCAACTGACGTAGTATACACCATACATACGGTATTTATTTGCAAAATGATTCCACTTCATTCCTCAGTTAAGTGGGAGGCGTAATTCCCACTACAGTACCGGTGGCCCCGATCCGTCAAGCGAAGCGAAATTCAATTATCATCCGTAGTAATTTACTTCCCGCGTAATATTTCACTTAATGCCCCATCAAGATATGTGATGTGGTTTACGCTTGGATTTTATATTAACTACCATTTTTCTTAAAAACGGGTATACTAGGTGTGAAATGCGTTGCCCTTCTTTAAACTAATAGTAAGGAAGACCAGCAGCATAGCTCTATTTATTGCAACCAATAATTAATGTCCCACTGCAGGGCAAAGGCCTCTATTCTTAAAATTAAAGTTATCGTTACAATGATGGGCACATGTCCCAGTGCAGGGGAAAGGCCTATTATTATTCTTAAACTTAAGTTATCGTTTCAATGATGGGTACTGGTTTAATCACCACGCTTGCCAAATGCGGGTTGGTGATCACAAACCCGAGCTGTGTCCAAAAATACTGACACAAAGTTAGCCCGACCTGGGATTTTTTTCTAATATTAGGTCAGACAGGTGGCAGACAGGCACGCAGCCCACCTGATGGTAAGCGGCCACTGCGGTCTATTTCATTGAAGGACGCTTCACCGGGAAGCGTCGCTTAATGTGCTGCCGGATTGTAGGCTCATCTGATCTTCGAGTCTCCAATTTCAATTGAACATCTAGATCATTGTGGCGTTAATGTAGTATTTTTTTTTGTCTACAGACCCGACCAGTCGTCATCGGATGGCGCCAGTAGCAAAAACATGAGCCGCCTCAACGGATTCCTCAGTCTGAAGACACCACTCATCAGCACCAAGACATTGGGGTAAGTCCTAGATTCTTTTTCTCTCTTAGCTTTTTCCTTTGCTAAGGTTGACTGAAAGAGATCGCTGTTAGCGATAAGTCCGCCTGTATTGTACAGTTGTATTATGTTTCATGTTTTCTATCAGAAGTGTAGTCCAGAAAGTGTTTTTTCCATAAAACTGTTATTGTTAAATCGCGGTAGTATTGTCTTTATTGTTTAAAGCAGGTCATAGAATTCAAGTTACGGTATACTGGTGACAACTTCTGGCAGACAGATTTCTACCATTTTGGTAGATTTTGCCCCTTATTTTGGGCTGTGACGGATTATGCGGACGATGAAGAAAAGTGGGAGATTTTAGGAGATTTTAAAGATCACAAGAAGAGACTTATCTCTGGCAAAAGGCAGTCATAAGTCTTTGTTATTATTCTCGTCAGCTGGTTTAAAATCTCTCAAAGATAAACTATCTACCTACTGGCTTTCCTACCGAATTACTGATTTTTGTGTCTATAAAGAATATTTTTTTCTCATTTTTCGTTATAAAATAAGCAGGTTAAGCACTCCTGTGTGGCAGATTTGGCCATAGAAATATTATGTACGTAGTAATAGTAGCTTAATGGATTTGGCGGCTTATTTAAAACGTCGCCCTGCTAGGGTGTTTCTAATAGTTTCATACATAGTTGATAAAAAATAATATATTGTTAACACCAATGAGCAAAAAGACAACAATATTCACGGTGAAATAATGTTTGAATTTGTCTGGTGTGCCATTTAGTCAAATAAAATTGTTCCTTCAAACTTAAATAATGTCTTATTCAATTTCAAGGTAAGATAATGTTATAGTTTTTTGGCACTTACTCTGAATAAAACTACGAAATTCCTTACACTGTTTGTACAAAATAAAACGAATATGCACAATAAAATACACACGTTCACAAACAGTTTCCAGTGTAACTAGACCCTATTTGCGGCAAATAAACGCTTGCTTCTAAGGTCAGGATAACTTGGTCATGTTTGCTTGTCGAGTGACTAGTATAAGTTGGCCTTTGATATAAGGTCTGCACACACTATCCTGTAGTAGAAGCTTGAGTTAGTGAGATGGAGAACTCTTATGTGAGTGCAGTTTTCTCATACCGTTTGGCGTCAAAATCAGTTTCTACCTACTTGTTATAGTTGTACTATTTATCTTGACGAGTTAAAGCAGCTCATGTTATAAAATTGGTTTCCAGAAAAATTTCCTAAGATCAGCTACTTCATTTTGTTTTTTATAAGAAATCTATTTCTCCCCGTCCTTAATTTACTTCTACGTCAGAGGTATAGAAGCTATGATGTCATCTTCATCTTCAGAAGAAGATGGGCGCAATAGTGAAACAATAACAAAAGAGGTGTCTTTCAACTACTTAAAATTTTCTTTGTTGAAATTTATTTCACAAGGTTTTGACTTTAAACCCTTTCAGACCTGAATCAGATTCAATTTCAATCAGAAAGCTTGCGAGTATAATATTTATTTTTCCATTTTTATCTTATTGTGCACGCCAGTTTTGAAAGGGTTTATATAGGATCCCATTAATAACTTAATAAATTTAAATAAAACTCCTAATGCATTTTTATACTTTTTTGACTTAATACTTAGATTATTCATTTTATAGAGCTTGACTCCAAATATCGAGTCTGCAGCAGGATGGTGTATAAATGCCTTAACGCAAATCTAGCATAGATCTAGGCACCTGGATGCTAGGTATGGAAAGCTTGGTGCTTTCTGTAATAAGCAGGGTTTTGTTTTGTGCAATAACTATGTAGTACTTTCGACACAAAGCCAATGATGTGCTTATTATTTTTCCACAAAAGAAGAAAAATGTCATGCATCATGCATTTTTGAATTCTGTATTTACTTTTATAAAAATGGCTTTGGATATTATTCTATTAAAGTTAACTGCCTCCGTGGTACAGGGGTTAGAGCGTTGGGCTCTAATACGCGGAGGTCCTGGGTTCGAATCCCGCAGAAAGCATCCCTTTGTGTGGATGTTTCCAGTTTGGTTATGACATTTGCAGTCTTGAATAACCTGTATGTCTGAAAATAATGATGATTCCGTGCTTCGGAAGGCACGTTAAGCCGTTGGCCCTGCGCCTGATCTCTCTTCGGTCGTGTCAGACTGCTGTACCCCCGTTTTATGAAAGTGAGGGAATAGGGAGTGCACCTGTGCTTGCGCACTCACTTGTGCACTATAATAATATCCTGCGCAGTTGGCTGATCGTAGCCGAAAACTCGGCTAGGAGGTCATTATTAAAGTAAAAACTTACAGTATTGGTTTAATTCATAAATTGAGTCAGGTTGCTTATGTCAATATTGGAAAGAATTAAATAAATTGTGTTGGTCAATTGCTATAAGGCAGGCACTGCCACTGGTACGTCCTACGACACCCAAGGGTGAGAAGGTAAAAAGGAGTTTAGTGGGTTGTGGGACAATCATTTTAGTTCTGAGTCCCAAACACAGTTGTCTGTCTCACCAGCTTGCGGTTACAATCACAATCATCATCATTTCAGCCAAACGACGTCCACTGCTGGACATAGGCCTCCCCCAGGGATCTCCAAACCGATCGGTCCTGCGCCACCCGCATCCAGTAGATTCTGGCGATCTTTATGAGATCATCGGTCCACGTTGTGGGAGCCTATCACGGCTGCGTTTGCCGGTACGTGGCCACAAATCGACAATGTTAGTTGTGAAGTGCGGTTACAATCCTTATACGCATTCTTTTCCGCATAAAATAAAAACGAAACATTGATCAGATCCCTAAATTAGTAACTTACTCGCGTATGCTATTGTGTAATGGATGCCAGAATTAATTAAGCTGAAAACAAAGGAAGTGAGAGTCACTCAACTCCAAAAGGGACTTTTCAAGGATGGCGCCCAACGTGTGGCTTGTTTAGTATTTTATGGATCTTTATTTTGCTAATTGGACAATTTAAGATTTGGACGTTGTGAGATTTAAACATTTTGAGCGCACTGGACCATTTACGAATTGGACTTAATGCGCCCAACCGATTTTCGAATGGCAATTTGTGTAACTTCAAGAGTATTTAGTTATTTAAAAAAATAGATGGCAACTTTTTAAACTTCAGAAATAATTGTGTGTCTTCTCACTCTTTATACACTAAATCACACTGTTCTAGTACGAGTGAGAAAATCATATATTATCCTATATACCATGTCCGCAGTTGATAAAGATTGGCCGCCGTAACCGAAAACTCGGCTAGGGCATTAATATGAATAACAAGGTTATTGGCTGTAGTACTAGCTACTACACTGTATTTCAAAGTAGCTACGCCTCACCCATAAGTGAGGCTTTCACTAATACGACGCAGTGCCGGAACATGACCAACAACCGCTACGCCACACGCAAGGTTACGTAATGTGTATTTCCGGGACAAAGAAAGTAAGAATCATCCAGCGCTCAAAGGACCTCTTAGGGTTGGCGCCCAACATGGGGCTGGAAAAACTTTTCTCTATCTGCCTGTAATAATGTGTTTGATTTATAAACATTGTTAGATATTATTGTTGTTTGTGTTAATTTGTTTGGCAGATATATTTGCAGCTTGCATTAAATATTTTTATTCTTTACTTAGAAGTTAAGGATCAGATGATTGACGTTTTAGAAATGATGCCTAAGATTTATGGCTAGATTTGTGTTATAAACTTTCTCATTCTTAATAAGTGCAGTATAAAATAATATAGTACACCTTAAAGTATGACTTGATTTAAAATGTGGCGCCCAACTTGGGGTAAGTTCTTAAACTTGTATGAATCGATATCGTTTTTAAGCTTTTTAGCATGGTAAAACGTAGAAAACATATCGTTAGCAATTAACGCCATCTAGTATTCGTGAATAAAACTAGTCAACCACAGCTATCACATCCATTATCTTTAAACACTTGAGATGATATTCCAGGTCATAGGCGCCATCTAGTGATTTTATCTTGTACCTTCTGCTCCATATGAGATGCTTTTACGTGTGGAACTCTAGATGCTTACTTTAGAACGTAGTTCAAAGATTTTTTAATAGATGGCGTTATTTCATATTTTAAATCATGTTATACAATTTGTACGTTGGTTTATTCTTAGGGTGGGGTCTGCGCTGATGATGTAACATCATCGATTTGGGTTAATTGTCTGCTCTGACCCCAAACATTTCGCATGTAGTTAAAAGAGTAATCTGCAACTTGGTTTCTAAGTTCATTAAGATAATTGTTATAAGGCACTGTTATGCGTCAGGCAAAAAGCCTTTATTCGTGATAGAACTTGGTTTTGGCAGTTTAATAGTAAAACCGTTAAAGAAAGAAATAGTAAACTTAACAATCGATTATAGTAACTATCGAAGTTCTTGCCGATTCTTCTCGATAGATAACAACATTTCAAATCTGGAGGTAGAGTCACTAATAAGATTATGGTCTAACGATTCATAAGTGTATCTTTGAAGCCTATATGAGTAAAGCATTGTACTTAGTGGTTGAGCCATGCTGTTTTACAGTACGGATGGGCCCGCTCGTCCGGAGAAGTACCACCCTCTCACATAACACCAGCGTGAAATAATAGTGACTACTATTGTGTTTCGTCTGATTTGTGAAAGTGCTGGAGGCCCACACCCCCCATACCCCCATAGGCCGGCAACGCATCAGCGATCCCTCTGTTGTTGCAGATGTCCATGGGCGGCGGTGATTGCTTACCATCAGGCGACCCGCTCGCTCGTTTTCCGCCTCTGACAAAAAAGCATATTTATTAAGATAATAATTTTTGTTCTTTTTTAGCAAAGAGTGAGTTTTTCACTGTGTAGTCACGAATCTACTGCCCGCTCCTAAAATCTAAACAAAGAATTGTAAGTGCCTAAGTGCACTCAGTGTTAATTGTGCTTAGACAATCTTATTACTCTCTGACTAGTTAGGAACAAATATCTCGAAGAAAGAAAGTACCTACTCATGGAAATCTACATCACAGATGCGTTGCGTTGCCCGCTGAAATAGCTTTGGGGACAGAGAAAGTAAGATAAATCAATTAAAATTTACGGTCAAATTGTTTATTTGTCATAAATGTGGTAATTACGAAGATATTCCTTATTGATAAAATTAATAATATAATATGTATTGTGCTTTGACTTGTCTCTTACATTAAGCTACCCGGTAAAAGCATACAAATTGAATTAATATAAATTGAATATCTTGAATTAATATAGTTCAAATGCCTACTAAGTTAAATATTACATTAATTTATTTTATCATTATTTAATTAGGTACATATTTTATTATACACACACAATGTCAATAACATTGGGTGTGTGACTTAAAAATAAAATATTTCATAAAAACTATGTCATATTATTATCTTCAATATTTGTCAGTTTTATAAAATATCATATGCAGCAACCATTTTCGTATGACATATTTGAACCTTGGGAATCGATCCAACAACAAATTCTAAGCTTAAAATTAATTGATGCACGTTACAACGCACTTTACATACAAAGTAATATGATTACATTTAATATCTGCATTTGCATAGAAACTCCCAGCCGTCCTTGCTTTAAATGACGTCAGCAGAAACGAACTAGACGTACAATTTGAGTAACGCAGATTGTAAGAGTAAGGACATGTATCTGAACTAAGCGTTTTTATATTTTTACTAGCGTTTCGCCCACGATTTCACCCGCGCGTAATATCTTTTCTCGAATATCCCCCCCTTCCTTCCTCCCACATTTCCGGGATCAAAAGTACCCTATGTTCACCAGGGATAGTGTAGTTTTCCAACAGTGAAAGAATTATGAGCCTATTCAATACAAACTGGCTAGCTACCCCCACAGGTAAAATCTGCCGCCATCCATTATCAGCTCTTTTTTTTTTTTTTTTTTTTTTATAGTAGCTCAGTACATTGGCTCCACTTAGCCTGATGGTAAGCAAAAGGGGAACCCAAATTACCACGACAACGGACGCAACACCGTGGTGTTCTATCCGTTGGCATCGCAGTACTGGCTCACAAGGTGCTTCTTCACGCTTCGTTTAAAGGAACTCATGTCGTAGGAAGGGGGAAATACATGAGCCGGCAGAGAGTTCCACTTCTTTATGGTTCGACAAAGAAAGGAATCATCGAACTTTTTTGTACGCGATGGAATACTTTCCACGGTAAAGCGATGGCAACGCTGGCTAGAGCGAGTGGTTCTAAGCCGGAACGGAGAGGGAGGTATAAGGGAGAAGAGTTCCTCAGAGCATTCACCATGGTAGAGGCGGTAGAATACACTTAATGAACCAACGTCTCTTCCCAATTGAAGAGGTTCGAGGGTTTTGGCGACCTCCTCATCACCTATAATGCGCATAGCCCGTCGCTGCAATCTATCAAGGGCATCCAAGAGGTATCTGGCAGATCCATCCCAAAGATGCGAACAGTACTCCACACAGGACCGAACCTGAGTCTTATATAGAAGACATAGTTGATCCGGTGTAAAGAACCGACGCACTCTGTTCAGGATACCTAGTTTTTTGGATGCCGTTGAGATAAGATGCTCGATGTACTGAGCCTGATTTAGATTGCAGCGGATTTCCATGCCAAGCATGCTTAGGCTTTTCTGCAGACTGAGAGGGGTGCCCTGAAGAACGGGGAGTGGGAAAAATTGGGATGTTTTTGAGGAGAACGCGCTTATTTGAGTTTTCTTGGCATTGAATTGAACCAAATTGTTGGAACTCCATTCACTAATGAGATTCAGAACCCGGTTCAATTCAGTGACAAGATTCTCCCGCATCTCATCAACCATCGCCCTGCCAGCACTTGGCCTACCCAGATAGCGCCCGTGAACCGTACTGTCATCTGCATAGCAATGAATGTCCCCAAGAGGCAGCATATCATTGATATGCAGAAGAAAGAGGGTGGGCGATAAAACGGAGCCCTGTGGGACACCAGCATTGACTAACCTGAACTGCGAAGCGTGTCCATCAACTACGACACGAATTTTACGCCTATGCAGGAAGCCAGCTATCCATTTACAGAGCTGCACGGGCAGACCGTATGCCGGAAGCTTAGAGAGAAGAGCTTTGTGCCAGACCCGATCAAAAGCCTTGGCAATGTCAAGACTGACTGCCAAGGACTCACCATATTTATCAATTGCCTCCCCCCAGAGGTGCGTCACGTAGGCAAGAAGATCACCCGTTGACCGTTTAGGTCTGAAGGCATACTGTCGGTCACTAATAAGTGAGTGATCTTCAAGGTAGCGGATCAACTGGTTATTAATGATCCGCTCCATGACTTTGCACAACACTGAGGTTATGGCAATGGGGCGATAATTTGAAGGGTCCGATCGGTCTCCCTTTTTAGGGACCGGCTGCACATTAGCCTCCTTCCAAGCCTCAGGAACAGAGCCCGATGAGTACGACAGGCGATATAGGCGCGTTAATACAGGACATAACTCAGCTGCGCAGCGTTTTAGAACAAGCGCCGGGATACCATCAGGTCCACAAGCTTTCCGAACATCGAGTGACTGTAGTTCAAAGCGCACATCGCGCTGCCTAATATGGACATTAGGCATTGCGAAACCACAGGGAGTTATCGTTGGTGGAGGCGCGCTACAGTCATCGATTCGGGAGTTAGCCGCAAAGAGATTAGCCAAGAGGTCGGCTTTCTCCTGCGGCTGATGAGCAAGTGAGCCGTCAGGGTATCTCAACGGAGGCAGCGAGGGCTTACAGAAGTTAGCTTGCACGGCTTTGGCTAATCGCCAGTAACTACGTGACCCAGTAGGGTGCGACACTAACTCCATGCCTACTTGTGCTACGCGCTGAGCGTCCGCTCTTATATACGCCCTTTTGCAGGCCCTTGTGGCAGCGTTATACGCAGTTTTCAGCGAGTCGATATTAGGATCTTTACAGGCGCGACCCCTGATCCAAGCACGATATGCAGCCTGTTTATTACTAACAGCATCAGCACATTCGCGATTAAACCAGGGGCGTCCACGGCTTCTGCTAACAACATCGGAGTAGGGAATATAATATTCCATACCAAGACCGATCTCATCAGCAACAGCCGCGGCACTCGCCGTTAGATCCTTCCCGCTGAAACAACGCTTACCCCAAGGAACGGATGCGAAGTAATCACGCATCCCGTCCCAATCTGCTGACGAGTAGTGCCAAACCCGGCGTTTGACCACCGCAGGCTGCGGAGGTACTGTGCCTGGCACTGAGCTGGACACAAGGCAGTGGTCCGAGGAGCCTAAAGGCGCGTGGACCTCAACCCGGTAGCCAACTGGATGGGTCGTCAGCAGAAGGTCCAGCAAAGAAGGCGTTTGACCAGCTATGTCAGGTATCCTGGTGGGCTGGTTAACCAGTTGTGTCAGGGAATGGGTAAGAGCGAACGCGTGAGCAGTCCTTCCGGCATGGTTAGTAATAGAGGAACCCAACCAGGACTCGTGGTGGGAATTAAAGTCCCCCAGAAAAACCATTTCCGCATTTGGATATCGCGCCTGCGCGTCATCAGCCGCCCAACTCAAGATGTCAAAGAGTCGAGTGGTTTCTACATCTCCGGAGTGGGATCGGTACAGGCACACATAAATGCGGCTAAGCTGGCCCACATTAACGTGTACCGCAAGAAAGGACATGGACGGCTCCTCCAAACAATGCAGACGACGACAACAAACATCCGAGCGGACAAACAAGCAGACCCCTGCTTTCGCGAGGAAATGTTCCTCAAGCACGTAGCCGGAGTACTGAAGGTACGAAGTGTCGGCTGGTCGCTGTATTTGTGTCTCCGTCAGGAAAAACATGGCAGGCTTCACTGTCTCCAGATGTTGGTGGACGGCATTAAGGTTTGAGTGGAGTCCACGAATGTTAGTGAACTCCACGTTGAACAGGGTGGTGGGGGAGTGCACCGCTGTATTATCAGTAACATCTAGTAAGCAAAATCTACCAGAAAATAGTGTAAAAAGAAAGAAAATGTTATTCTTAACATGACCTCTCCCTACTAGTGTAGGGCAAGCTTGTAATGTATTCCACACAGCGTCATAACACAGTCTCACTTCCTAGTGAAGTGTCCCTCAATGGAATAGGCCGCAGTGACCGCTTACAATTAGGTGGACTGCGTGCCTTTCTATTAACTGAAGTAACATCTACTTCTACAAAATCAACCAGAAAATAGTGTAAAAAGAAAGAAAATGTTATTCTTAACATGACCTCTCCCTACTAGTGTAGGGCAAGCTTGTAATGTATTCCACACAGCGTCATAACACAGTCTCACTTCCTAGTGAAGTGTCCCTCAATGGAATAGGCCGCAGTGACCGCTTACAATTAGGTGGACTGCGTGCCTTTCTATTAACTGAAGTAACATCTACTTCTACAAAATCAACCAGAAAATAGTGTAAAAAGAAAGAAAATGTTATTCTTAACATAACCTCTCCCTACTAGTGTAGGGCAAGCTTGTAATGTATTCCACACAGCGTCATAACACAGTGATTGACAGACGAGAGGTTTTCCGCTGTGATTAGGAATAGTGGCTAAGCCGCTCGGGTAAAAACCAGAGGTCGTGGGTTCAATTTCTTTTGCAAAGTGAGAACACCATAGGTGAAATCTGCCGCCATAACAGCTCTAGCTGTATTCGGGCAGTATAATTGTGGAAGCCAGTACACTTGAAATCAAACACTCGACAGCACATTGAGCGACGTTTTCTAATGAAGTGTCCTTCAATGGAAAAGTATGATATAAATGCCTGTCAATTAATTTAAGTAAAAAATATCTCCATTAAAATTATGCGTAACATGACCTCTCCCTACTAGTGTAGGGCAAGCTTGTAATGTATTCTACACAGCGTAACACATTCTCATTAAGTGACGCTTTCTGATGTAGTGTCCCACAATGGGATAGGCCGCACTGGCCGCTTACAATTAGGTGGACTGCGTGCCTTTCTACTAACTGAAGTAACATCTATGTAGTGTTAGACGAATAATTAGTAGAATCGAATTACACATCACTATGGTCACCGCGTACGGTGCCCCGCACTAGCCGAGAGATGACAGATAGATTTTTACCGCGCTTGCAATGTTTAACGCCGATTACTTAATTCTATTGTAAAAGTATAATAAATTGTAATTAACAAGAGAAATGCATTTTATATCTAAAAGTAGTAAGCAAAATCTACCAGAAAATAGTGTAAAAAGAAAGAAAATGTTATTCTTAACATGACCTCTCCCTACTAGTGTAGGGCGAGCTTGTAATGTATTCCACACAGCGTAACACATTCTCATTAAGTGACGCTTTCTGATGTAGTGTCCCACAATGGAAGACCGGTGGCCGCTTACAATTAGATGGACTGCATGCCTTTCTATTAACTGAAGTAACATCTACTACTACAAAATCAACCAGAAAATAGTGTAAAAAGAAATAAAATTTTATTTACAACATGACCTCTCCTTACTAGTATAGAGGCAAGCTTGTAATGTATTCCACACAGCGTAACACATTCTCATTAAGTGACTCTTCCTGGTGTAGTGTCTCTCAATGGAATAGGCCGTAGTGGCCGCTTACAATGCGCTACAATGGTGGACTGCGTGTCTTTCTACTAACTGAAGTAACATCTAGTAAGCAAAATCTACCAGAAAATAGTGTAAAAAGAAAGAAAATGTTATTCTTAACATGACCTCTCCCTACTAGTGTAGGGCAAGCTTATAATGTATTCCACACAGCGTCATAACACAGTGATTGACAGACGAGAGGTTTTCCGCTATGATTTATTTCGCCGGAGCTGAAATGGATTCTGTATTCGTTTCGCGTGCGAGATTTGAAATTGTTTTAGGAATCGTGGATGTTATCTTTGGCGAATGGCACTTGTTTTCTAAGAGGGTGAAGTTCAAGGCAACGTGTCTGTTTGTAAGCGTTACCGTCGCTTGTGGTTGCTTATAACACCAGAGGCATAATTTGTGCATTTAAATTCCTTTAAATTCTGTAATTTCGCCCACCAGAGGGACGGCGAAATTACAGAATATATGACGTTGGGAGGAACAAAAAGGTTCTTTCCGCTGCCAAACTATATCCTTCTCAATTGAGCTCTAGAGACCTTACTCGCTGACAGAAAACGTAGCAAAACAGTGTTATAAAGTATTTTTAATGCATATTAGAATAACTATTGCTATTCAAGTGTCATAATCAAAAAATGAGGAGGAAATTTTAACAGTGTTAAAAGCCGGCAGCGCATTTGTCATTTCACCTGACTTGCAGATGTCTATGGGCGGCGCTAGTCACTTTTCATCAGGTTTGCCGCTTCCTCGTCTGCCCGCTGTACCATAAAAAAACAGTATATTTTTTTAATTTTGGGAGGTCATATTCCGGACCATGTAGTCTTCCAATTAGATTAATTCTTAGGAGATAGTCATAAAATAGGTTCTACTTCCATAAAGAACACTAGACTGATACTTAGACATTCAGAAGTCTAGACAGGAAAAACAAACCTATTTACGCCTGATTAGAAAGCTAGTAATATCTGAATACGCAGATTTTCTGTGTTTTCCCCAAGCTCCAATCTGTCTACGAGTATACTAATACTATAAAGAGGAAAGATGTGATTGTTTGTTTGTATTGAATAGGCTCCGAAACTACTGAACCGATATGAAAAATTCTTTTACTGTTGGAAAGCTACACTATCCCCGGTGATATAGGGCTTTTTATCCCGGAAATGGGGTGAAGAGGGGGATGTTTAAAAATAGATTTTTTTTATACTATGTCGTTGGCAGACAGACCAGCCCACCTGATTCTGACTTCGAGCCTTTGATTTCAAATTACGCGCAATTACCGCGGGGGCGGTCGCTAGTTTAAAATAATATTATTCTAATATTCTCATCATCAGGAAAAACAAGTCCAGTGCTGGACATAGGCCTACCCCAAGGATCTCCAAATTTAATATTATATTATCTATAATTCTATATAGTAACTTTTAAGTAATCAAAAATTCAAATGCAGAGAAGTTACAACACTTTTTGGGCAGTAAAAAATAAAAATAAAATATTTATAGAGCTGTTGGAACCACTTAAGGTCTACATTCAAGGCTATGTCAAAGTGCCCGAATGGTGTGAATAAAACATGAGGACGGTGACCCAGGAATTATTGAACCGAGATCCTGCAGGCTTGAGGATATCAACTAGGACTTATTTATACTACACGTACCCTCTTATTACAAAAAAAAATACGCTAAAACAGGTTTACTAGTACAGTCTGTACTAGTTAGTGCATTTATTTATTTATTGCACAGTTAAGTACAATATTTACAACACAGTAACATATGCACCGATGTAAGGGCATAACAATATTATTTCTAATAGACTATTTAACTTCTATGTATTACATAACTATTATAATACTATACCTATATTTATGTTTACCTCAATTCTACATAATATTCATTTAATTTATAATAACATTTATTTATTAAAATTGAATTTAATGAAATCACTTTTTTGTAGTCTTCTACCTCCCTTATGTTTTTAGGTAAGGTATTGTATAATTTTACTGCCATGGAGTATGGCCCAGAACTATGCAGTGATATGGTAGTTTTAGGCAGTACTAATTAAATACCTAACCTCCGTAATACAAGTATTCCCTTTAATTTATTGCTGCAGCATCTGAATGCCTGTCTATAGAATATAGAGCTGTGTCAGCAGATCCACTTGCTATGCGAATATGAACCTTGTCCCAATGGTATAAGGCTGGTTTGTTGAGAATCTGATTTGCTTGTGGTGCCCTTTGAGATATTTGGGTATGAAGAATGGTGAACTAAAGTAGAGAGAGTGAAGTTCTCATCCAAACTAGTTCCATAAACTAACTAGCGGCCGCCCGCGATTTCACCCGCGTGGTTCCAGTTCCCGTGGGAATTGATCAAAATCCTTTCTTAGCGGATGCCTACGTCATAACATCTACCTGCATGCCAAATTTCAGCCCGATCCGTCCAGTAGTTTGGGCTGTGCGTTGATGGCTATCTATGTCAGTCAGTCAGTCAGTCACACTGAAAAAACTACACGGCTATAAATAAACAAGTTGTTGCTATTTACAGCCGAGTAACTCGCTTCGGAGGGAGCCTGCAAAGTTTGTTGCTAAAATTACACAAGTCAACTTTGTTAACGTTGTTGGTAATATAAACCCAGTAAGTTGGTCAAAAAATAGATATCCAAGGTTGGTTGCTTCTAACCTATTCACTCAGTAAACTTAGCAAACCTATTATCTATAGTGAATCGAGTCACTCTGTTAACAATAGCAAATTCAATCGGTCACTGCAACAACTAACTTGGTTAAAGAATAAACACAACTGTCGTCACAGCCAACGTGCTTTGTTGTGTTTAGCAAAGTAATTCAGTAGAATCAATTATTTTGCTTCGTAAAACTAGCTAAGTAGCTTGAATATTTTTAATCATGTATATTGGGTAGGGACAGCCAACCTACTTTGTTATTTCTACTCAATTCAAATTGGTATATATAGCAAAGTTACTTGGTATTATCAATCGTGTTCATTGGGTAACTACAATTAATATACTCGGCTATTTCTAGTCAATTAAAATTGGTATATTTAACCGAGTTACTTGGTATTATCAATCGTGTTTATTGGGTAACTACAATTAATATACTCGGCTATTTCTAGTCAATTAAAATTGGTATATTTAACCGAGTTACTTGGTATTATCAATCGTATGTTTATTGGGTAACCGCAGCTAAAATACTTTGTTGCAAGTAAGTACCAATTTAAACGACACATATTAAGCTAGCGTGTTTTTTTATATCCCATAATCTATGGTTGATGAGACTGTAAAGCTGAACGTCTTTTACTATGGGACAAACTCTGAAATCGCGGAAAAAATCTGCTGTTTCATACAAAAATTAATAACAAAAAAATCACAATGTATGAAACAGCTGATTTATTTCGCGATTTCAGAGTTGGTCCCATAGTAAAAGTTGTTCAGTTTCACCTAGAATTATGGGATACAAAAAAAACAACTGACCTGTGACTGTACGTAAGGCTTAATACACAATGTGAGGTCAGCTCATACTGAAAATGTGTAGTTCGATATGTTGTCGTTTATACCATTGTTACTCACTGTGCAGTAGGCAAAAATTTGGCATGTCGGGAAAAAACCAATGAAACGTTCTGCGTCTGTAGTAAAACAACAGATACATATTTTGCCGACAGACCAACCGTAAAGGAACTGAAAGAAAATGATATACATTAATGTTTGTTTTATTCTTTCTTACACGATACATAGTATGTCTGTTTTCACAGATCAAAGGTAACATTTAACATTTCAGGTAACATTACTGGTTAGACTCGTATACTCCTCTTAAATTGTACTTAGTCTTAAAAATATGGCTCAATATTTTTATCTTTGCTGCTTTTCTTGCGCGCCTTTGCCAGTTCAAATATTTTTGGCTTGATTGTGGGGAATTTTTCAGTTATTTCGGTAAATTATTGTCCTTTGTACAGGTTGACAAAATCATTTTCTAGCTGTGAACAAATAAATGAAACAAAAGTAAGTATACAAATATTTAAACTAAATCAGTAAAAAAATCTAAAAACTGAACTCTCCAGAAGATATCCTTCCTACTTTTATTTAATTAAAAAAAGTTGTTGTGTATGTCTACTTACGTTTAATAACTTCAATATATTCTTCCAAACTCCATGCTGTGAGAAGATTTTTAACCTCTTCATCCATCTTTTAGATATATCTAAAATCCTGTTTTCACTTAACACTCGCGCGGTGAAATATCTGCAAAAAAGTAGGTAATTGTTTATTTTTGTCACATCACTGTTATAAAATAAACAAGGCAAAATTCATAATAATGTTTAAAAGTGGTTTTTATGTGAAAATTGGAACAACCTTGTAGGTGTGAGGCAGCAGCGCTTCAAAAGACGTTCGTCACTCAACTATGATTTAAGAGAAATGGCCGAATTCACAGGCTATGCAGCCAATTCCTTGTTTAGTTTTATCAAGTTACAACTCAATTTTTAATTTCATTTCTTCACATCTTAGCCTACTTCCTTCCAAAAGGGCATCTTGCAGTTTTATCTCGTTTTCCAATTTTTTGGCCTTCAAATGGGCTACCTTGGTCTTCACCTCCCCTAATTCAGTCCATGTTTTGTTTGTTGTAGTGCCAGTGTACGTTCTTTTACGGTACCGCCTCACTTCGGATGTACCTTGTTTATCCTATAATACAATATTGTTCGCATTAAAAAACAAATAAATGTGGAGTACATACATAAAGTCACATCATATCTATACACATAATAAAACAGGAATAATTAAAGTCTGTACATTGAAGATATTTATGAAAATAGGTTCATATATCATATAAAGGGCAAGTCAGATAAGTACCTACCTGTAACGTCTCTGTCAAGGGGCTTCGCAACATAGCTGGAGTGTATGTATCCCAATTTTTGAGATTGTTATCCTTCCTAGGACGGTCGAATTCTTCCATTTGTAAACTGTCATTAGCCTAAAAATAAAAATTGTATTTAAGGGGTGGCATATTAATGTAACAATCATTTTTACCTTTTTAATAATAGCTGGACTCTCAATATCTTCTTTGTACTGTAAATCCTGCAAAACAATGCAAATCAATCTATTAAAGTATATTGTAACACTTATCTAATATCAATCAATATAAATCAATATGCACCTTCAATGTGTCTGTACCACATACCACCACCACATTTTGGCTTTCATTATCCTGTAAAAATAAAAATTTGTTACTATTATGATTTTCATACTGTGTCACTTGTGGGATAGGCAGAGAAAACAGACTGCGAAACATACATAACTCCTATGAATATCATTGTAATTATTGCTATATAACATGTTTATGTTTATAGTCTTTATTATTATAATTTTAAAGAATCGAATATAACTTAAAGCACATTCTACCCAAAAATTGAGTACTTTCATGTGAACACAATTTTAACCAGTTATGCTAATCACTGTGATATAAATGATAGGTGATAAATATATTTAAATGACTATTCATGTTTCCTATGGCCAGCAACTTAATCTTTTACAGTTTTCTTCATATTTTCCCATTTCTTTTTTAATACTTTGCTGCACCTAGATTAATAATTAATAATACTCCATATTGCTTAGCAAGAAATAAACATTTTATTAATGTTTGCTTATATTAGAAGTGCAAAATAACATTATAAATACCTGTTAGTTGTGTTCTGGGAATTGAATTCTAATGCAATCTTATCCCATTGCGCTTGTTTTGCCAGGATACCGCATCACTCTTTTTATTTTCAATAATTTTAAAATATGTGATACATATTTTTTGTAAAACCTCCAACATAATTGTGAAGTTAGGACTTCTTTTTTTGGGTGTATCAATAGTATTCTGAAACAGAAAACGAACCTTTACGTTTTGTTTTAAAAATCAAAGCAAAGATCTTTATTAAAATACTTTAATTTACAACGATTCTATAAAATCTTTACGCTTGGAAATATTTTTAGGTAAGGTAACTCACACTCACACTATTAAGCTTAAATTATAAAATCCACATATAAAATAAACCGTGAAAATACTTACAAAGTAATTCTTTTTGGTAACCAATCCAAATACAGTAGATTCAGACTACGGCGGGATTGAAATACGCTTAGAATAATATTAATAACATATTCTAAGGAACGCCATTTTTAAATTAAGCTTCACTAAATATTTCCAATGTTAATTGCCGAGCTGTGCTTATTTACGAATAGATAATTAACTTGTATAATGTTCACTAATGCGTTTATTCAACCAAACATGTATACACTATCAGTTAATGGCAATATTAGTAAAAAATTATGATAGATTCACAGCTCGCGAACGCAGCACGAGAGTAGGAGCGACACATTGAGTAATCGATTCGTGGCTGACTCGCTGCACTGAGCAAGTAAAAAGACTGGAGTGGCGCGGCGGCCATTCTAGCCAACTATGATTGTTTAAAATTAAATAACTTACTTAACAATAAATAGATAAGTATGCTCGTCTATTTTTTACCGAACTACATGTTTATTTTTAACCAAGTATGATTGTCTAAAATCAAATAAGTTACTTATCAATAAATAGATAAGTATGCTCGTCTATTTTTTACCGAACTTCATGTTTATTATTAACCAAGTATGATTGTCTAAAATCAAATAACTTACTTATCATGAAATAGCAATGTAATCTGTCTATTTTTACCCGAACTCGGTGTCAATTTCTAGCCAACTATGATTATGTCTAAAATTAAATAACTTACTTATTATGAAATAATAACGTTAGCTTGTCTATTTTTGCTAGTTTTTGTTAGGGGTAAAATTTAACGAGTCGGTTATTTAGAAATAAATAAGTACTTTGTAAATAACAACCAATCATTTTTAGCAATACTTGCTTCTATAATATTAGCAAAGCTCTATTGCCCATTTTAAATATGTCTTGGTTGAATGCAGCCGAGTAATTTTTAACAGAGCTAAATTGGTACTTTGCTAAAGCAAATTTTTTTCAGTGCACCTTTGAGTTTTATATAATATAGATTTGGATGAGAATACTGACTTTACGCCCCGGGCGGCACTTTTTAGGGGGCGGCAAAATTTTACAATAAAGTTGAAGTGTCCCTTAATGGAAAAGGCCGCAGTGACCACTTACCAGCAGGTGGGCTGCTTTTCCAACTGGAGAAGCAAAAAATAAGGGCGGCAGAATTGTTTTCCGCCCCTGGTGGCCACCCACGCTACGCCACTGGTTTGATCGTAAAGATAAATAAATAATAAATAAATAAATATCTCTGGACATTATTCACACAGCGCCATCTAGCGCCAAACTAAGCATTAGCTTGTGCTATGGGTGCTAGACAACGGATAAATATTACTTATTATACTTTTTTTTTGTAAATACATACATAATATACATAGAAACACCCAGACCGATACAAACAGACATGTTCATGCACACAAATGTTTGTACCGTGCGGGGATCGAACCCGCGACCTCTGGTGTAATAGCCGACTTCTCGACCATTACACCAAATGGCTCGTCCTAAAGATAGACCACCGTAGCCGAATCTTGGCTAGAAGGTCATTATAATTTTATTATAATGTTTATTCCACGTTTTTTCCGACAGTATGTCTCGAAGAAGCAAGACGATCTGTCTTGTTCATCCGTCAGGCTTGACGCACGTAAATGGATGTAATGGTATGCGAGTTCGATTCCCGACGAGCGCTGTATGTTGATTGCTATCGGATTAGGCGGGATACTGGATCAGGAATTTAGTTAGTGTGAATCTGTTACCAATCGAGATCTGATGGTGTTAAGTCTTAGAGTTTTAGGTATTTCTTATACTTTTTTTAGGGATGTATTTAACTGCACATCAAAAAATACTGATTGTGCATCAAAAAAATACTGAATTTCTAACCTAACCTAACCATTGGTGTGCAATCAGGTATTTTGATGTACATTTCAGTATTTTTTTGATGTAGAATCCCCTTTTTTATGAAAATTAGGTAAACCACCCAACTTGTAAACTGTAGGTAAAAGAAAACTGATATGATATAATAATTCTGTAGTGGTAGAGCCATATGCTGTTTTACAGTACGAATGGGCCGGCTCGTCCGAGGAAGTACCACCCTCTCACATAACAGCGTGAAATAATAGTGACTACTATTGTGTTACGTCTGGTTTGTGAGAGTGCCGGAGGCCCAAACCCCTTTAAAAGGCCGGCAACGCATCAGCGATCTCTCTGGTGTTGCAGTTGTCCATCGGCGGCGGACCATCAGGCGAGCGGCTGGCTCGTTTGCCGCCTCTGACATAAAAAAAAAGTCATACTTTGTTGGCCAAGTTAGAGCCCTTTCTATTCTTAAACTATTTTCTTTATTAATTGGACTTGAACTATTCTGTTTTCTGTGCTTTTACTGAGAAAACTGTATTAATAAAAATATTTATGGCATGGCCAACGTTGTTGATATTCTTGGCGATTGAAATAAGTAACAGGCTAAGGATAGTGGTAAAGTTACTTTTAAAATTGGTCGATTTTGATTTTACACAATTTCTAAGATATACGTTCTATTCTTGAAGTCTTTATAATATCGTATCTTATAGTTGTATTTTAGTTATATTTAACTGTATCTATATAAATATAAAACTCAAAGGTGACTGACTGACTGACTGACATAGATAGATATCAACGCACAGCCCAAACCACTGGACGGATCGGGCTGAAATTTGGCATGCAGGTAGATGTTATGACGTAGGCATCCGCTGAGAAAGGATATCTCGATATTCCCACGGGAACGGGAACCACGCGGGTGAAACCGCGGGCGCCCGCTAGTGTATACTAAAGATTGAACATACATAAAATTTCCCTCTTAGGAAATACGCAAATCTGTACAAATAGACACAATTATGTAAACATGTACATTAGATGACAACGCAAAAAAGCAAAGCTTTCACGATCATTGCAAAGTGAACGAACCATTCTCATAACTCACGCACACTCGACATCCTGCTCACTCACACAGAAAAGAACGAGACAAAAACAACAACATTTACAACCTTACGGTCGACTGACAAGGATTCCGTCATAGTAGAAAGAGAACACAGTAAATTATCTTCATAAAAACGCACGCTTCTATGTACCACCCTCTCACATAACACCAGCGTGAAATAATAGTGACTACTATTGTGTTTCGTCTGGTTTGTGAGAGTGCCGTAGACCCACACCCCTCATACCCCCATAGGCCGCGTTTGCCGCCTGTGACATAAAAAAAGCCACCAACCAGACCCAAAGCGAGAATCAAACCCACGACCTCCGGGTTTTATACCCGAGTGGCTTAGTCACTGCTCCACGGAGGCGGTCAAACGGCGGCAGTGTGTGTGCGGCACACTATGGAGCACATACAAATCATGTGCCTTTTTATAAAAAAAAAAAAAAAAAAAAAAATTTGGCTTTGCCCATGATAATTAGTATACAAATGTCTTGGAATAACATACATTAGTAAAAATGCAGTTAATTAAGTTATTTGCCGCCCTCTGGGGCACTGGGCACACGCACTTGTGCTTGGACACAGTTCCGCAGCAGGGGGCTGTCCAGCTTGACTCTGAGCACGCTCAGGATGGCGTTGGGGCTCCCGCGCGCGCGGCGCAGCAGAGACGCGATGCGGCGCTGCAGTGCGGAGTGGAAGCCATCTTTGCGCTCGTGCGCGAACATTGCAGACGCACTACAGTCAGTGGCGTATCGTGGGTGTCAGCCGACGACACCCCGGGGCAGAAAACAATTCTGCCGCCCTTTTTTTTTGCTCCTCCAGTTCCGCCCTTTTTTTTTGCTCCTCCAGTAAATTTTGCCGCTCCCTATAAAGTGCCGCCCGGGGCGGACCACTCCCCCTCCCCCCGCCCCCCATCGCTACGGTAGTGACTACAGTACCGCGGAAGCCCCACCAGCACCCTGAACGCGTTATTATATTGTACTCGGAGAACGTTGAAGGCCCACTGCGTGTAGCTGACCCACACATTGCAGACCTATGAAGGATTGTTAATGAAGAAAACGTACTGTGTTTTCTTTCTACTATGACAGTACGCTCCACTGACAAGGGTTCCGTGGTTCTGACGTTACGATGAATGACCTAAGACTGTTTTTGATTCCCTAATTAACCTTAGCGGCGACTGAAGATTTTCTTTTGTCGATTCGGCACGGTTGAAAAATTAATTGTTTTTCGATTGTGTCAAAGACTTTCATTAAGTACAATAATATACATAGACATACATACATAGGACATAGGGTCCTTCAAACGAGGCGTGAGGAGGCACTTTGTGGGCCGGCAGAGTGAGGGTGACTGATGCTGCGTCCCTTATTTTGCTCAAGTTGTCCTCGCGTCTGGACTTCATTTCCACTTAACATCAGGTGGAGTGGGGTCATTTGCCGGGCTAGGTATAAAAAAAATAAATAATAATAATAATAAAAATCGTCGAATTGGGTAATGATTTAGGGGATCGGGTCTAGGGTTTGATTTCTGGGTTGAGAAAAAAATGTTTTTTGCTTATTTGGAGCATGGCTTGGTTTGTGTTATCATACTGACACGTTATCAAAGTTATGTCGATGAAACAGTAGCTAAGTCGCTCGGGTATAAAAACATGGAGATCGTAGGTTCGATTCCCGCCTTGGGTCGCTAGCTACCACCCCCACAGGTGAAATCTGTCGCCATAACAGATCTGGCTGTGTTCCGGCAATATTGATGTGGGACACTTGAAATCAGAGACTCGAAGATCAGATGAGTCTACATTACAGTCTGGTAGCACATTGAGCGACGCTTCTAGGTGAAGCGTCCCTTACCATCAGGTGGGCTGCGTGCCTGCCTGCCAAGTTAGTGACTAGTATAAAAAAAAACTGTGAATGGGCCGGTTAATTGGCATAAGGCGAACACTAGTCACTAGTTTAATGGGTGGTGGGACAGCCATATTTATCATAACCATAATATATCCTGAATCCCAAAACGACATGACGCAGTGAAAGAAAGAAAGAAACATTTATTAGCCATCTTATTTAGCATGACTTTTACAACACAAATAGCTACCATTACAAAATATATAGATAAATACACAGATAAACAATAAGTATACATTTAGAGCAAAAAAATCAGATGGCCAATTGGATCCGCCTCAGCTTGAGCTGCCACGTCATTGGGTACAATAACGCGACAGCGCTGGTATTCTGGCGGAACCAGATTGGCTTGGCTATTTTTTAATAAAATAAAAACATTAACATATTACAGACCCAAAACATACAAAAACCAAAAGAAAATAAAAGTAAACGATAACATAAAAAACACACAAAAAAGAAGAAATACAAAAAATAAAAAAACAGAGGTTAAACAAAATGTTTGAACATAGACAACATGACGGTCTACATAGACAACAGTGCTTAAAATAATTCTCATCCAAAAAACAGCCTCTTCTGGTCTTCAAGTCTTAATTTTAAAGTTCAGAACTTAGGAAACTGACTCTTAACATAATTAGTACTTTCATGTCAAACAAAGGAACTAACTTGTTAGGGAACCTAGAACATGAGTTAACGAGCTATAAATTTGTAACTTTAAGACCTTAGTACAGATTATTAGGGTTCAAACTGAGAAACTTTTTAGTTAGATTGTTAAATTGAGATAATTAAATTATCTACGACTCGATCAGTTTAAGTACCTACTTAGCCGAGTTCTGGGGTTTTTGGGTTCAATTCCCGGGTCGAGCTAACTTTGTAACGGTTTTTTCAGACACAGCTCGGGTTTTGTGATCACCAATCCGCATTTGACAAGCGTGGTAATTGAGCCAATACACATCATTTTAACAATAACTTGATTTTAAGTAGTGGGACATTAATAGGCTGATACTTTTATATTTTAATTCAAATATTTCTGGTGCTTTGTATCTATGTGGTGCAGCGTGGGCCTTTAGGGGTGTTTAATTCCACTACTGGATTTTTTTTTTTTTTTTATATTATAGGGGGACAAACGAGCAAGTGGGTCACCTGATGATAAGTGATCACCGCCGCCCATAAGCACCCGAGACCCCCTTGGGGTCGCAGGCGCGTTGCCCGCCTTAAGAGACGACAGTTATTAGGTCTCATATACCCAGTAATTTCACTAGCTTCAGTGCCCTTTCCCCGAAACACAGAAATGCTTGACACACTTCTATTTCACGGGAAAATATCTGGCACTGCGGTGGTACCCACCTAGACGGCCCAGTACAGGAACCTACCACCTGGTAAACATAGGCCTTCTCCAAAAATCTTCAAACTGGTCGATTTCCGCGATCTTTGCTAGGTCATCGGTCCACCTGGGCTGGTCAATAGCCACAACGCTGCCGGCTCGTCCCAATCGGGTGTGAAGGGGAAACCGGGGGAGTTTAGTGGGTAGTCGACGCTTTAGTCTCGAGTCCTACACACGGCCGCAGGTCTAGCTAGCCTGCAGTAATGGAGCATAAACGCATTCTCTTCCGAAAAAAAAGGTCATCGATCTACCTTGTGGGGCTGCGTCTCCTGGTACGTGGCCACGACTTAAGTATTCTATGATGATGATGATGATCTAGTGCCAGTGCCACATATATTAAGAGTCCTGGGTTCAATTACCCGGTCGAGCTATTTTCTGTTGGATTTTAAATTTTTTATCGCTTATCCGTGGCAAATTTCAATAAAGCCCTGCAGTGGGACATTAATTGGCCGATATTTAACTTTATAAATACGAGTACCCTACTAATACTATAAATACGAAAGTCTGGATGTTTGGATGTTTAAATGTTTGGATGTTTGTAACTCAATCACTCCTAAACGGTTGAACGGATTAGGTAAGATTTGGCACTCGTATAGTTTATAACCCTGATTAGGACATAGGCTGTAATTCCTACGGGAAACGTCTCATTTCCGCGGGAATAACAATTTTGACACTACTGAACCGATTTGAATAATTCTTTCACTGTTGGAAAGCTACACTATCCCCAGTGAACATAGGGTACTTTTGATCTCGAGAATGTGGGAGGAAGGGAGGATATTTGAAAAAAGAAATTACGTGCGGGTGAAATCGCGGGCGAAAAGCTAGTAGAGACATAATTATGTTTGTTTCATTATTAAGTCTGTTTCTAAGTACCAACAATAGCTTTATAAGCTACTTGAAAGCCTTCAGTATATTTGAAGACTTGTTTCAACTCGTATATTTCACAAAGTCTGTTCTCAAGAGGTATTTGCGGTTTCCACACGATAAAATGTACCTTGAGCGGCTGTACTTTAGTTTAAAATATATTGTTCTAAGTTTTATTTATTTACTACATACTGTGCTTTTGACTTCTGCCTTCGTTAAGTTGATTTTATTTTTGTACAAGCATTCCGCCGTAAAACAAATAAATATCTTTGGAAATTATTCACTACAAGAAGTTTATCCATTTTTTTTTCTGAATGGCTAGACACTTTGCTGTAATCTCACCTGATCGTAAATGACTCAGGACTCAGGAATATGATATTTTTCCGTTAGTATGTATTTTATTAATATTCTGTGATCAAGTGTCACAATTGCCAATTTGCCTCCTAAATACTTTAAAAATGACTCGACAGTCACATTGAAAACCTAATTTTTTAAAGTCTGTTAAAACTGCAATAAATAATTTCTGGACATTATTCACACAGCGCCATTAGCTCCAAACTAAGCATTATCTTGTGTTATGGATGCCAGACAACGTATAAACTTTACTTTTATACATAGAAATACCCAGACCGATACAAACAGACGTTCATGCACACAAATGTTTGTACCGTGCGGTGATCGAACCCGCGAACTGTGGTGTAATAGCCGACTTCTCGACCATTACACCAAACGGCTAAACACATATATTATAAAGTTACTATTATTCCAAAACACTCAACAATTAACTAAAATGGGTCATTAATAGGCTAGATATTTCAATGTATCTGTTATTGGTAACCCGTTAGGCCTATGAATAATTTGACGGAACAACCGCTTTGATCCTAATGTACGGGCAGAGCGCGCTACCGATAAGGGAGCTGCTAGATTAATATTCTGGTTAAGACATAGTGATGGAGAGAAGCGGAAATGAAAATACTTGGAGTCAATTTACGCCTCAGAAATGATGAGATACGCAGGACCAGGGTCACCGACAGCGTACGAATACCACATTTTTGCGTATACACGTACACAAAATTTAGAAAGAAAGAAGGAAAGAAAGAAAGAAACATTTATTAATTTCTTCACATGCGAGCTATTGGTCTGGTTCCGCTGTCAAGTACTACGGAGGTCAGATGGCAGTCGCGTCAATGTATATAGGTCTTGCCAATTCCAGGGTCATGGTGCAAGCGTACTTGCCGCAAAGTCAAAGTAGGTATTTATTTTGCAATTTGATTTACCAAGAAATTCTTTTGCACGTCATAAACTTTTTTCTTGTCTTGTGCTTGTCATAGGAAGAGTTCGAGACAAAACCCTCGGAGCAAGATATAAATGTATATAAATAAACGCATTTATCGGTTAATTCAGAACTTTCAAAAATTGTATTTTACTATATTAATAAATTCTTTTTTCAAACAAGCAAAATTATATTTACGGAGGATGTTAAAACTATAATAGAATAAGCTGGCACTGTAAAAACTGACAGACTAGTAAAGTACAATGTCATCTTTACACCGCTATCTCTCTCACAATGTCCTCTCCCTCTCGCAAGCCCTCTGTCGGGTAATCTGCAACCGTCGACATTAATTATTGCCAGCTCAGATCCGATGTTCAAATTGGATCGTCCGTACCGTCAGCTTAGCGCAACGGTAATGGAAGCTACTATCTCAATGCACTGACACTGCATAGTGCATATGCAGTCTGTTTGTAGTCGGTCAATTGCTGGATTGGTCACATTGTGATATGCTTTTTTAGGGTTCCGTAGCCAAATGGCAAAAAACGGAACCCTTATGGATTCGTCATGTCTGTCTGTCTGTCTGTCTGTCTGTCTGTCTGTCCGTCCGTATGTCACAGCCACTTTTTACCGAAACTATAAGAGCTATACTGTTAAAAATTAGTAAGTAGATGTATTCTGTGAACCGCATTAAGATTTTCATACAAAAATAGAAAAATAATAATAAATTTTGGGGGCTCTCCATACTTAGAACTGAAACTCAAAAATTTTTTTTTCATCTAATCCTTACGTGTGCGGTATCTATGGATAGGTCTTTTAAAATGATAATAAGGTTTCTTATATCATTTTTTTCTAAACTGAATAGTTTGCGCGAGAGACACTTCCAAAGTGGTAAAATGTTGGTCCCCCCCCTGTAACTTCTAAAATAAGAGAGCGATAAATCTAAAAAAAATATATGATGTACATTATTATTCAAACTTCCATTGAAAATTGGTTTGAACGAGATCAAGTAATTAGTTTATAAATTTTTGGGGATTCCCATACTTGGAACTGAAACTCAAAAAAAATTTTTTCTTCAATCCCTTACGTGTGGGGTATCTATAGATAGGTCTTTAAAAATGATAATAAGGTTTCTTATATCATTTTTTTCTAAACGGAATAGTTTGCGCGAGAGACACTTCCAAAGTGGTAAAATGTTGGTCACCCCCCCTCTAACTTCTAAAATAAGAGAACGATAAAACTAAAAAATATATATGATGTACATTACCATGCAAACTTCCATTGAAAATTGGTTTGAACGAGATCAAGTAATTAGTTTTTTTTTAAAACGTCATAAATCGTAAACCGCAATTTTCCTCTCATTCAATCAAGTCAAATATAAAAACGTCGATCAAACTTACAAAGAACTACAAGAACTTTTATATTATAATGATACTTGCTGCTACGGAACCCTTCATGGGCGAGTCCGACTCGCACTTGGCCGGTTTTATTTAAAGAAATAGTATAATATAACGTTTAGAAAACAATCACATATTATTACTGGCCTTTTTTTTATTGCAATGTGTAACAAGACGAGCAGATCGTACACCTGATGGTAAGCGCCACGTCTGCCCTTAGACAGTTCAGTGCCAAACAGTAACTAAGCAGTTACTGTCTGGCATCGCCCTGCACCCGCTACACCGAGACGACAGTTATTAGGTCTCATATACAAAATTTCACTAACTTCAGTGCCCTTTCCCCGAAACACGGAAGTGCTTGACACACTTCTATTTCACAGGAAAAATCTGGCCTATATTATAAATTATATAAAATGGATGCTTGGAACACCAGAGGCAAAATCACTCGCGGCGAACCGACTCCGTAGACACCTTTTTAAGCTCTTTTTGAAGAACTGTATTAAACCCGGAGGTCGTGGGTTCGATTCCCGCCTAGGGTCTTGTAGGTGGTAGGGCTTTTTCAGAGTCCGACTGGCTAGCTACCACCGGTGAAATCTGCCGCCATAATAGCTCTGGCTGTGTTCCGGCAGTATTAATGTGGGAGCCAGTACACTTGAAATTCAAAGCTCGAAGATCAGAAGAGTCTATTCTGGCAGCACATTGAGCGACGCTTCCTGGTGAAGTGACCCGACATGGAAGCCGCAGTGGTCGCTTACTATTAGGTGGGCTGCTTGTCTGCCTGCCAACTGAAGAAGTATAAAAAAACGATGTATTAAATGATTCATATAAACGGCCGCTTCCATTTCACTTGAGTGAACCATGTAACTCATTGGTTATCCAATTAGATAATGGACCTTGCGTTATTTTATTTTCTCTGTAGTTTTAGGGGAAAAAGAGCTTAATAGTATTACAGTTATGGTTTATTTTGCAGTTTATACATTGTAGTTACGTTAAGACCTAGATAACAAAATGTCCTCGTTGCTACAGTGTGTAACAAAGTCTAGTATTGGTACTTATGAATCTATGTGTTTTTATACCACGTCTGTTGGCAGACGGGCACTTAGCCCACCTGATGGTAAGCGGTCATTGCGGTCTTTTCCATATTCCAATGAGAGACACTTCATCAGAAAACGTCGCTCAATGTGCTGCCAGACTGTAGGCTCATCTGATCTTTGAGTCCTTGATTTCAAGTGTACTGGCTCCCACATTATACTGCCTTAACACAGCTAGAGCTGTTATGGCGCAGATTTTAACTGTGGAGGTGGCAGCTGGCCAGTCGGACCCTGAAAAAGCATATAAACAGCTCTAGCTGGGGTATCCAAAGCATTCTCTTCCAAAAAATATGGGTTATAATAATCCTCAGAGTTGGGCCAGTCCATCAAACGCGAGAGTCCCTACTATGTGTGATGGGAACTCCGTTTTTGCCAGGAAGTTTAATGGGTAATGAAACAAAAGTCTTTAATCTGACAGCTACAGGTCTTACTAGCGGTAATGGTGCATCAAAGCATTTTCTTCCGAAAAAAAAAATATATCACTTACATAAGTCTGTCTCAAGTAATCATCACCAAAATCCATCTGCTTTCTTGTCCCGCGTGCCCTGACACATGTGTTCAGGAAGACTTGCTGCCCGCTAATAGTAATGCTGTTCGGGTGGCGGAGTACTGGTCTGGTAAAATTTAGCCATCGACTCGCTAAGAAGAAGATCACCAAAAAACCCATGCCTCTACGTAATCACTCTTACGCCGTATACGTCTGTATGTCAAGCCGGCTTGAGAGGTGAGCGTATAAATATTAACACAAAGCCTGCGAGACAATGCCGGCAGAGGCGTCGCGACTCTCAGTGTGAATGCACAACTTAACACTAGCCTGTACAGACAGAAGCGGGGACTGTTGCTTTAATAAATACACTTATTATTAATAGGCTTTTTCACATTTTCAACAGCGAATAAAAAGACTTTTAATATCAGGTAGTTTCGACAAATCAAAAGTTACCGCGATGTAATTACGTACATCTATTGGTGAATTAAGGAACTATTGTAAAATCTGCTTAAGCATAAATGTGTGAAAATGGTTTATTCAAGCTACTTTAAATCCCGGGATAAAATAACATACAGATAACATTAACATTATGTATTGCACATAACACATAAAAATTACAGTCTACTACCAGACCATCTTCAAGTAAAGGACAACCGACAGACAGAAAGACAAATGTAATTAGAATAATAATAGAATTTACAGAAGCAGAAGTGGCACTATGCCAATTGCCAAGCTCTTATGGAACAACCGAAAAAAGTGTTTTTATTTTTTTCTTGTTTTCGTCGCGACACGGCAACTGATTAACATATTTTATCATAATTAATTACAAATTATGAATTGGTAACTTTGAAGTTTAGACAAAGAAAAAGGTCTATGCTGACGCTACACTATGACGTCACTGGATGTCCCAGCTTATTTCAGATGAATATTTCAGGGCATAATTACTGGGTCTTTTCATAGCGGCCCGGCCGCGTTCATTTGAGCAAGAAAAATATACTAGAATTCAGCAAGAGATATATGCATAGTGCGGGCAGTTGGTGAGATATCTTATGTAATTTTAGGTTAAGTCATGCAGCGCACCCATAGTTTTTTTGTTTGTCTTTCTTTCACGACGCAAAGCCTTTGTCTTTGAAAATTTTAGAAACAAAGGTTCAATTTTTTTTTATATGGAAGCAGTCAGGATGACCTCACTCCACCTGATGGTAAGCGGAAGTGAGGTCCAAATATAAGGTTGACTGGCTCAATAGGACATAGTACCCATTGAGCCAGTCACCCTCATCCTGAAGGCCTGCCGAGATGCCGCTTCACGCCCCGCCTAAAAAGCCCAGGATTATAGGAGGAAGGAAACACGTGAATTTTATCGCATTTTAATTAAATTATTTCATAGAAAATGTTGGGTCCGCTGTTATTATGAAGATAGTTTTGGAGCTGGAAAGAGACCAAAAATTCTACATTTTATCTAAAAAAAAAACAAATAAAAACAGGGAAAACGTTGTTATGTACTCGTGGAAGACGCCCCGGGCAGAGAGCTAGTCTATCTACTCGTATACTATATGTATACTAATGTTATAAAGAGGAAAGATTTGATTGTTTGTTTGTTTGTTTGTTTGTTTGTATTAAACAGGCTCTGAAACTACAGAACCGATTTGAATAATTCTATCACTGTTGAAAAACTACACTATCCCTGGGTGACATAGGGTACTTTTGATCCCGGAAATGTGGGAGAAGAGGGGGATACTTGAAAAAAGAAATAACGCGAGGGTGAAACCGCGGGCAGAAGGCTAGTCTATACTAATACTAATATTACAAAGAGGAAAGATTTGTATGTTTGTTTGTTTGTATTGAATAGGCTCAAAAATCTACTGACCCGATTTGAATTATTCTATCCCTGTTGAAAAACAACACTGTCCCTGGGTGACATAGGGTGTTTTTAATCCCGAAAATGTGGGGGAAGAGGGAAATATTTGAAAAAAGAAATTACGCGCGGGTTAAACCGCGGGCTAGAAGGCTAGTTATTTATAAACCTTTTTTTCACCTCTGTATTATAATATTATAAACTTTACAATATAATAATAAACAGAAGTTCATCTAACATTCTAATATTAAAATAATAAATACCCATAAACAAAGAAACAAATTCATACTATTACAAAATAAACAGCCATCTGTATTTTCAAATCTCGACTCTTAACTTTGAACGCAAAGATAAAAGGAACATTAAGCAAATAATTTCTAACTGGTCAATTTAATACAAAGGGTTGTTCGGAAGATTGCTTTGATTTTAAAAGCGTGATTTTGTAAGAAAAGGGTTATTTAACAATAAGATTCGTCTTTTAAAAACGGAAAGATGTTTTTATTTTATAGTACATCAGTTGGCAGATAGACACGCAGCCCACCTGATGGTAAGCGGCCACTGCGGCCTATTTCCATTGAGGGACACTTCACCAGGAAGCGTCGCTCAATGTGCTGCCAGACAAAAAAAGACAAACAAAAAAAAAAAATAAGTTTAAGCATTATTTTTGAAGACAACACAGAGACGATGTGTATGTATAGCTATAACCCAAACAGGAGAATGCAAAACTTGCCATTGTTCTTAGGCTCAAAAAAAAGGTAATGTGCAGAGATGAGATGTATTCTACATGAAAGACCACACACACACCATCAACTTTTATTATGATAACATCATAATCGGTCCCAGGGGGAGAAAGTTATCGTCCATAATAATAAATTATTTTTATATGAACATAAATAAATTAACATAAATATTTTTTTCACTAGGACCAATTTTGTCAACGCCATAATAAAAGTTGAATGATTTTACTGGATCGACTTCGTAGTCTATGGCCCAAATCTGCACAACATGTTTTTGAGCCCAGTTTTGCATTGTCCTTTCAACACAAAAAAGGCACGGACCCTACAGTTTGTGGAAAAACGGTTTTATTTAAAAACCGTTTAACCTTCTTCGTTTTTTAATTCTCTTGCCCCAATAACCTTCTCCCAGTCTAATAAACTGTACCAAGCAATCTTTGAAAATTTTAGAAACAATGGTTCAATATTATATCGTATTTTCATTTTAGCTCCGTAGGAAACGTTGGGTCCACTGGTTATTGCCTCTTTCAAGTAACAAGTCTTATTATTTCTGTCGCTCAGCGGTAATTAAAGAGGAAACTGAATGCTTGAGAAAATAATAACAGTAATAATTAGATAAGTGTTTTAGGGTTGATATAGAATTAGGTATTTCTAGACACAGTGTCACACTATTTTTTCGGTGGAGTATGCGTTTAGGCACTTTAATAAATAACAATAATAATAAATAATATTAAATATCTCTGGACATAATTCACACATCGCCATCTAGCCCCAAACTAAGTGTTTGGGGCTAGATGGCGATTGTGCTATGGGTGCCAGACAACGAAAAAACATTACTTATATTTTACTTTTATTTTGTAAATACAAATTATGTACATAATATAACATCTCAGTACCTCTTCCACAATATTATTCTTCTCTCAAATGCAACGAATCTGATCACTTACGGCCGCTTACGCGTACGTTTTTATACAGCATACGCTTTATACAAAATACTGTGCCATGTGCGAAGTCGCTCATACAAGTACATACGCCATCGACGAAAAAAAAAACGTACACGATAAAACGGAACAGTAAAACGGAGACATGTGTGAACCGGCCGTTAATTGTCACACTAACCAATTTGCCTCCCTTTTTTGTATTCAAAAATCGTTTAAAATACGCCAAAATAACAAGTTAGCGAAGGTTAACTCGTAAAATACCTAGTTAATGGTTCAAAAGTGCTTTGACCGTATCATAAAGGACTCGTACAAGTTTTTTACTATGTTTATTCTCGAAGAATATACCGAAATAGTACCAAGAAAGTAAAGATAAACATTACAACTACTACGACGTAGTAAAACGCTACGAATGACGGTACGAAAGTCGTAGCGCTACGAGATAGTCGATAGTTCTACATATTTCATGTATAAGATGTGTCATTCAAGTTTTTATTTTATTTTGTATCTTGATATTCTAACGGTGTAGTGGTTGCGATTTCGGGGTTCTGGGTTCAATGCCCGGGTCGGGAATAATTTGTGTTTGATTTTGTGCATCTATACTAATAAATATAAAGAGGAAAGATTTTTTATTTGTTTGTATCGCATAAGCTCCGAAACTCCTAAACCGATTTGGAAAATTCTTTCACTGTTGGAAAGTTACACTATCCCCGGGTGACATAGAGTACTTTTGATCCCGGAAATGTGGGGAAAAGGGGGGATAATTGACAAAAGTATTCGCGCGCGGGAGAAACCGCGGAGACCGCTCCTATAGTTTGGTTAAAAAGTAACAGTTATTGTTTACAATTACTTAATTTTAATTAAACCCTTTGTCCTGTATTAGGACATTAGATACGCTGATCCTGCCCTATGTGCCAGGGGTCGTGGGTTCGAATCCCACCCAGGACAAACACTTATGTGATGAACATTTGTGTGTGTTCTGTGTCTGGATGTTTATATTTTAAGTATAATATTTGTGGTACCTTCGTTGTTTCTGACACCCATAACACAAGACGTGCTTACGCTACTTACTTTGGGATCAGATCAATGTATGATGTTGTCCAATATTTATATTTATTTATAAATACTTTTCTTTTTATTTTTGCATATTAACAGTCTTCTACCATTTTAATAAAAAAAAGTATGAATTTAATGAAAACTGTATCAGAGTATAGAAATATATCGAAATAACAATGTCATACTTACTTACTATACTGGCGCAGCGTCCCGAAGTGAGTCTTGGCCTCCGATAATAAGCGTCTCCATCTTGGTCTATCCTGCGCCACCTCCTGCCAGTCGTCTACATGGAGCTCGCGCAAGTCTTTTAGGACCTCATCCTTCCAGCGGTACCTGGGGCGACCTACCGGTCGCCGACCATTAGGTCGTCTCACGTACGCTTTCCTTTCTCCACGATCCTCGTCCATTCGCTCCAGATGACCGAATAACAATGTCATGGCTTGTTCAAATTTCATGTTGATATCCTTAACGAAATGGTTTAATTAAATTATTCCAATCTTCATTTCATAATTGTCAGACTGTATATTTAACTTTTGTTAAATAAATAGATTCCAATTCAATTTGTTATATCAATACAATTTCGTTTGCGGTAAATAATGGCTACATCAAATTTATGTTGTTTTAAGTGAGAAATATCTACTTGGGACACGAATTGAACCCAGTGCCCCAAAGCACAGTCAACGAGCCATTTGGTGTATTGGTCGAGAAGTCGGCTATTACACCAGAGGTCGCGGGTTCGATCCCCGCACGGTACAAACATTTGTGTGCATGAACATGTCTGTTTGTATCGGTCTGGGTGTTTCTATGTATAATATGTATGTATTTACAAAAAAAGTATATAAGTAATGTTTATCCTGTAAAAGTATATAAGTAATGTTAATGTGTCTGGCACCCATAGCACAAGCTAATGCTTATACTAGATGGCGCTGTGTGAATAATGTCCAGAGATATTATCATTATACTTGTGTAATTTAAAGCCTTACTGGCATAAAGTGGTTTTGGTCAGGTGGGCTGCGTGTCTGTCTGCCAACTGACCTAGTATAAAAAAATAGAGGTTGAAGAAGTAAAGTTGATAATGATTATCTATATATATAAAACTCAAAGGTGACTGACTGACTGACTGACATAGATATCTATCAACGCACAGCCCAAACCACTGGACGGATCGGGCTGAAATTTGGCATGCAGGTAGATGTTATGACGTAGGCATCCGCTAAGAAAGGATTTCGATCAATTCCCACGGGAACGGGAACCACGCGGGTGAAACCGCGGGCGCCCGCTAGTTTACCAATATTATGACCAGTTTCACCGATGACCGATAAAATTTAGAACGCCTCGTTGGTAAAGTGATTTAAATACCGGACCGAGATATCGGGGTCCTGGGTTCCATTCCCGGGTCGAGCTAACTTTGTGTCGGTTTTTACGAACTATGGTCGGGTTTGTGATCATTAATCCGCATTTGGCAAGCGTGGTGATTAAGCCAGTACCCATCATTGTTACGATAACCCCGCTTTTACTTGTACAAGTTTTCATATAAGCATGTACTATTTTTTATACTTTTCTCTTTCCTAAGGTCGACTGGAAGAGATTGCTATTAGCGATAAGTCCGCCTATTTTGTATAGGTTTTAACATGTTTGTCCTAAAGTGTTTTGTGCATTATACGTATCTATCTATACAATATCAATCTACGCGTATAAGCCCTAAATAAAAAATTCACATAAAACTTTCACGTAACACCATAAATAAACATGTTTTCTCTACACGTTCGCTAAAATACCTACGGAACGCAAAAACCGTAGCGTTCTGCAAAGATGCTACGCCGTAGCCCGTAGTCCGTAGCGATGCGCGCTACGAGCCAGTGTTGTCCCGTCACCAGAGGAGGCCGCACGTCTGTCGCTTTCTCACTCTTGCAATTTTTCCAAAATTAAAAAAAAAGCCTTCCCCTTCCAAGTCTATCCGCGTTTCGGTATCTTCTTGTGTCTGTGTGTGTGTACTTGTTATATGTTGTCAGTTATGTAACGGTATGTACCTTTTTGGATGGTTTTCGTGTCCTCAATTGAAGAGCTTGCTTATATGCAATTCAACTGTACTATTCGTAATTGGGAATGTTAGCAAGACTATGTAATGAAAAAAAAAAATAGGGAATTTTCACGTGAAGTAACAATAATAATATGTAAGCTTATATTCAAGCTTCGAATTCACTATAGTTCTCAAATTATTATTATCTCTTACTTAAAATAAAGAATATTATTATATTTAACATCTGCATATACAAAGATTTATTTATTATTTTATGTTTTTTCATGACCAATTTTTAAAAGCAAGGTCTTCAATTATTGACTTTAGTTTTTTTAGTTATGCTTTAATAGTTACTATATAAAATGTGCTTAAAACATTTCCTTTTTCTTCTTGTATTGAATAATTACTTAGTTTAATTAGTGTATAAGAAAGCCAAGAGTACTTTTGTTATGACGTCAATACTTTAAATGCACTTCTACAGTTACGTAACATAACAAAAATAACAAAACTCTTCCAATCACTATCATCACTACATAGTATAAAACAAAGTCGCTTTGTCTGTCCCTATGTATGTATGCTTAAATCTTTAAAACTACGCAACGGATTTTGATGCGGTTTTTTTTAACAGATAGACTGATTCAAGAGGAAGGTTTATATGTATAATACATGCATATTCCCGCGGGATAACGTCCTATAGTTCACGCGGGCGAAGCCGCGGGCGTGCCGCTAGTACATAATATTATGATACACGTTTGATTACAAACTTTACTATTACCACTTTAGGATTGCCACTTGAAAACAGGTTTACTATTTTCAATACGATTTACTAGACTTAAAAAATCCAATAAAATTCCATGTTCATACCATTCTAGTGGCCGCTTGGGTATAAAAACCCGGTGGTCGTGGGTTCGATTCCCGCCATAGGTCTGGTTGGTGGTAGTACTTTCTCAGTGTCCGACTGGCTAGCTACTACCCCCACAGGTGAAATCTGCCGCCATAACAGCTCGATCTGTGTTCCGGCAATATTAATGTGGGAGCCAGTACACTTGAAATCAAAGGCTCGAAGATCAGATGAGCATACAGTCTGGCAGCACATTGAGGGACGCTTCCAGGTGAAGTGTCCCTCAATGGAATAGGTCGCAGTGAACGCTTACCATCAGGTGGGCTGCGTGCATGTGTCCCAACTGACGTTGTTCATAAAAAATAATGACACTTTTATATGACGAATAAATAATTACGCACTTATCTTTTAGGGGTGAAACTGGTCTTTAATATTAAAATTCAAACATTTGCGGTTTAAAGTTAAAACCTAAAATTATCTCAATGAGATTCCGCGAAAATTTTAAAATTACGCGCACAAAGCTTTGTACGGCTTTCAGAATTTATTAACATACCGTCAACATACGTATACAAAAATTAGAGATAGTTACATTACAAAATGAAAATGATATTTTTTTATATTACTGTAAAAAAAACCTAGAACTTGCCTTTTTCTAGCATGCTATATATAGTCTCGTCTTACAGGAATATCTATTACATATTATAATAACTAGCTTTCCGGTTCAGTGTAGTTTCGGAACCTTTTCAATACAAACAAACAAAACTTTACTTTCTTCATAATATTAATACAGAGGAAATGACAACTGAAAATGTTCTTTTTTTCACCTTTTTGTACTAAAATACATAGGACTTGCCTTTTCCAAGCGTGCTCTTAATGACGTTGACCCATAGAATATAACATTTTTATGAGATAAAAATGCCTATATCTCTTTCTAGCTTTTAAACTATTCCCATACAAAAAGTTATGTGGATCCGGGGTAAAGTGAAAGAAGAACAAACAAAGACACTTTTATTTCTGTTTATTCATGGGAATTGCCATTAAACTTTTATGTATAAACCAAATAAAAATCTTTATTAAGTGCTAAAGTGTAATAGACAGTCAAACAGACAGACAGTTACCTAAACATTTAAAATATTAGTTTTATATGTCACACCTCGATGGCTTAGTAGTTAAAATACCGGGCCGTGATCTCGAGGTCCTAGGTTCAATTCCCAGGTCGAGCAGAATTTGTGTCTTTTTTTCTAACACAGCTGGTGTTTGTGATCACCAATCCACATTTGCCAAGCGTGGTGATTAAGCCAGTACCCATAATTGTAGCGATGACTTGATTCCAAAGATGGAGGTCTTTGCCCTGTAGTAAGACAATAATAGGCTGATACTTTACCATGTAAGGAATAATTAAGTTATCCATGAATAAATCCGTTTATGTTTACATTACCTGCCTCCGTGGTACAGTGGTTCGAATCCCGCGGAAAGCATCACATTGTGTGATTGTTTCCAATTTGGCAAGGACATTGCAGGCTTGAATTACCTGAATTTCTGAAAAGAATGGTGATTCCGTGCTTCGAAAGGCACGTTAAGCCGTTGGTCCCGACTATGTTCCAAGTTAGTCTGGTTTCCATTGTAAGGGTTACGGAGGTCAGATGGCAATCACGCTATTGTAATAACCAGGCTTGTCAAATCTGGGATCATAGTCGAAGCGGACCCTGAGCTGAGCTCCATACTGGATGCAATCGGGAATACACTGACTCTACTATGTCAGGAATAATTAAGTTACCCATGAATTAATCTGTTTATGTTTACAATTCTGAACACGCTTCACCCGATCCCTTCGCCTTGCGGTCTCGGTTAGGTATTTAAACCTCTATTTATAAATCCTGAAACTATTTTTAGCTTTCATATTTCTGGTAGGATTTAGCTAAAATCACTAATAAATTCAGGCGCTCGTGGCGCAGCTGTGATAGTGGTCAATGGATGGGTGACCATTCTGACCACATTTAGTGACATTTATTTCGAGCGTCTCCGTGCTATGGAAGGCACGTTAAGCTGTTGGTCCCGGCTGATGTAGATATCAGTCGTCAAGCCTAGTCAGAAGCCATTTGGCGGCTTGATAACATCTGACATTAAGGTTGGTCACTTGCCTTACGCACCCCTCCACCGACCCGCACTAGGCCAGCGTGGTGGAGTATGGCCCACACTATCTCACAATTGAGATAAGGCCTGTGTCCCAGCAGTGGGAACGTATATAGGCTGATGATGAATAAATTCAAAAAGGGTAAATATTAACATCTTGATGATTTAGTGACCTAAGTAATGTGATGATTTCGGGGTCCTGAGTTCAATTCTTCGGACAGCCATTGTTTTGAATGTTTGCACAATGCCCAGATGTATTATCACTTGGTAAGTGTGGTGATTAATCTTATACCTAATTATTTATAATTACTGACAAGTTTATTAATTACGGTTTTATTTGAAAAATTAAAACGATACGTTTTTTTTTTCATATAAAACCCTTGTGTTATTAAATTACGATGTAATAACAGGAAACAGATTACATCTGTCAGTTTAAGCATAAAGCAAACAATACATCTTTTGACAAAAGAATCTCATTACATTTTTAATATAAAATAAGGAAAGTACTGTGGATTATTCTGACTTTAAATTTCTTTTATTAAAAATATGGCTGTGTCAGAAGGGATTTATATGTTACTAGCGGCTGCCTGGTTGTTATGTTACTGGTTCCCGTTCCCGTGGGAATTGATCAAAATCCTTTCTTAGCGGATGCCTACGTCATAACATCTACCTGCATGCCAAATTTCAGCCCGATCCGTCCAGTGGTTTGGGCTGTGCGTTGATAGATATCTATGTCAGTCAGTCAGTCAGTCACCTTTGAGTTTTATATATATAGATTTATTTCAAAAGTCGCGGGTGCGATCCCCGCACGGTACAAACATTTGTGTGCATGAACTTGTCTATTTATATTGGCCTGGGCGTTTCTATGTACATTATGTACAATATATATGTATTTACAAAAAAAAAGTATATAAATAATGTTTATCCGTTGTCTGGCACTCATTAGCACAAGCTAATGCTTAGTTTGGGGCTAGATGGCGCTGTGTGAATAATGTGCGTGAATAATCTAGACAGTCTAGATGTTAATCAAAATAATATTATGCAATATAAATTCTTATTCATAACCTGTTGCATTTATAAAATGATGCCAAAAGTCAAACGCTAGCAACAGTTGTATGAAAACAATATTCAAATTCAACAATTTATAGAATTTTTGGCTCACATTTGGAAAATACATAAAGTGCTTCTAGCTATTAAGGCTGGCGATATTTATTATTATTTTTATGTCAGTGGCGGCAAACGAGCCAGCGTGGCGCCTGATGGTAAGCAATCACCGCCGCCCATGGACATCTGCAACACCAGAGGGATCGCTGATGCGTTGCCGGCATTTTAAGGGGAGGTGTGGGCCAAACTCTCACAAACTAGACGAAACAACATTTTTTCCGTTACCGCCGAGCTGAAAGTAAATACGCACATAGAAAAATAGGTGCTATCGTTTGCCTCATTTTTTCATAAACAACAGAACAAAGTCAGAAAAAGTTTAAAAATTAAAAGTACCCTGTTGTGTAACAAAAATATTTCGTTGGGAAACATTAAAAGAAAGTCTTTATCAAGAGTCTGTAGGGAAATCAGGATAAATGTGGCTTATTTTGCAAACATTTTAAGTAGCCTATTTATTTCTAACAGAGATTTACGAAGCTGTCCTTCCATTCTGACCAACTGAACCGACCAACTGGTTGTGCAGAATGGAACTCGATGAAGGTTTTATTCCAATCTAACCAACTAGTTGATCATTTATTTTATAATGAGAAAAATTATTCCAAAGGGACCAACTGAACCGACCAAATGAAACGGACCAACTTTTTTCTTTCAAGAGACTGAACTTTTGAATAAACAACCAATGATTTTTCTAGTGACAATAAATGCATTTTAGCAACCGTGGTGATAAAGCTCGTTTTTACCATTGTCACGACAACTTCATTTTAAAGGTCGTTTCTTCCCAACGAGTCACACTGTAACCAGTAACACTGTGAATCGTTGGGAAAACTTTGTAAAATAAATTCCCAAACAGTCACACTGTGACACGTTGGGAGACCTTTCTTTTAATAATTCCCAACCAGTCACACCACTTTATCAGACGTTGGGAGACCTTCTTAAATCATTCCCAACCAGTAACTCGTAGGTCTACATGCCGATAGGTATACTGTTTAATGGTCATAATATTTTTTACTGAACCGATTTAAATAATTCTTTCACTGTTGGAAAGCTACTGACACTGACATAGTACTTTTGATCCCGGAAATGTGGGGGAAGGGGGGGATGTTTGAAAAAAAGTAATTACGCGCTGGTGAAGTGATAAAATGCATCCATCATTAAAATCAATTTATTGTCACAAAGACGGGTAATGGCTTAATCACCACGCTTGCCAAACGAAAATTCGTGATCACAAACCCGGATCATTCCTGTCTCGGGAATAGAACCCAGGACATCGACGTTATGACCCAGTATTTAAACCACGAAGCGTTGTTATGTTGCCCAGCAGTTAGACGTTAAATAGGCTGATTAAGTATAATCATATATGTGCGTATTTACTAATATGTGGATGCCGGAAGGCATTAAGAAAAAGTGCAAAGTCAGTTAACATTTGCTGTGTAGCCATGATCCAATTTGTTAAGTTCCCCTGTCAAGAGTTACGGAGGTTTGGCGGTAGTCGCTAAAACGTTATTATAGGACTAGCACTGGCCCGCGAGTTTGTCTGAATGTTGCGAAATTTATTATTATTATTATTTAAGTGTACATCAAAAAAATACTGAAATGTACATCAAAATAACTGATTGCACACCAAAGGTTAGGTTAGGTTAGCAATTCAGTATTTTTGTAATGGTCAATCAGTATTTTTTGATGTGCAGTTAAAATACAACCCGTTCAATAAATAAATAAATGAACTAAAAAGCAACATACCTAATTTCAGACTCGTAACTTTAAAATGAAGTTAAGGCTTGGCGTTAAATTGTCAGTCAGTCAATTCAGGATCTAAGTGTGGACAAAAAAATCTTGAACCGGTCTATACCTGTGCCAGATCTCTCTTCAGTCGTGTAAGACTGCTGTCCCACCTCTGAAAAAGTCCTGCTACCAACCAACCCCAGGCGGAAATCGATCCTACGACCTCAGGCTTATACCCAAGCGGCTTAGCCACTAATTCCATGGAGGTGGCCCGAAGTAGTGTGGACAGACTACAATATTATAATTATGTCCTCCTAGCCGAGTTTTCGGGTACGGCGGCCGATCTTTTACGATCAGCCAACTACGCAGGATATATTATAGTGCACAAGTGAGTGCGCAAGCACAGGTGCACTACCTATTCCCTCACTCTCATAACACGGTTGGACAGCAGTTTGATACGACCGAAGAGAGATCAGGCGCAGGACCAACGGCTTAACGTGCCTTCCGAAGCACGGAATCATCATTCTTTTCAGACATGCAGGTGATTCAAGCCTGCAATGTCCTAACCAAACTGGAAACATTCACACAAAGTGATGCTCCCCGCGGTATTCGAACCCACGACCTCCGGGTATTAGAGCCCAATGCTCTAAGCACTGTACCACGGACATATTACTGCGATAATTTCATACATACGCACACTACACATAACTTAACTTCAGTAGTAATCTGATTTCTCTAGAGCGAGTCACTAACGCAGCTGCGCCCCCCGTACCTAATAAGTTATTACTTTGCGTTACCACATTCCCCTTAATAGTCTAAGATCCCACTGCTCGAATCTGCAGCTATCTGTCTTTTTGATGAAATAAACAAATACTAAAGAAGTATACACCGGATTAGCAATAGATTGCCTATAATAAATTAACCGCGATCATCTACTATGTCTAATTGATTTTTCAATATTAATTGGAGTTATTTGATTTCATTTAGTCAATTTTACGGTTATTTTTTTTTTGACGGCCGTTGGGGCGGAAAGGTCCTCGAGTGGTGGTCACGTACCGGGAAACGCAGCTGTGGTAGGCCTCCCATAAGGTGGACCGATGATCTCATAAAGATCGCCGGAATCCATTGGATGCGGGTGGCGCAGGACCGATCGGTTTGGAGATCGTTGGGGGAGGCCTATGTCCAGCAGTGGACGTCATTTGGCTGAAATGATGATGATGAGTCAATTTTATGTCATTCTGAAGGAAATAATGTAATGAATAAAATATTTTTTGTAAATTATTTGTAGTCGTTGTTTTTTTTCCAATTTTTTTTCTCAAATTTATTGCAATTAATTGCAGGTAATTATGCCAAGCAGTAGGCGTCATTGGCTGAAGATGATGAATTGCTGCAATTTTATTACAGGAAACTTATCGCTAATCCATTGCATACTTCTTCAACATTCATTTAAAATGTATTTCATAAAAAAAGCAGATACCTGCAGAATCGAGCTGTGGGTTCTTGTACTATAATCGCGAATTCGCTTGTTCTCACAATATTAATTATATCCTTATGTTGGTACATCCTAATTGAATGAGCGGAATTGCTCCCGAAGGAGTCACATAATATTCGAACTAAATAGTAATTATTTATTACATTAGTAAGGCTTTTATTCCAATTCAATGGGTTTCGAATAGATGAGATTGGTCGTCTAATAAGTTTTGCTGTGAAATATCAATGCGAGAGTTAGTCATTTGTAAAGTACATTACTAGATCACTTACTTTAAAATCATCTTGACTCCACACAGTTCTAACGCGAACTAAGTTAATTAGTATTGAACTTTTGACTTTGATTATCTACAATATACTTTTGCTGTTGACTGTACTAGCCATGATATAGCCTGACCAGGAAACTAAAAAACCTGCTCTGGAGGCGCCACATTAGCCATGGTTATAGCAACACTTGGTTGCTATGGTTATACTCACAAATAACTCACAATATCCAATAGCACAAGGCACGGTTGACAATTGACATCACACTTTGACAGAATAATAATGGATAACATTTTATTCTTTTTTATTTGATTGTTGCCACTTGAAGAAATTAGTTCCAATATTTTTCCGCAATATGGCGAGGTTATTTTTTTTTTTGGTCGGGCTACCCTGGTCGAGTCTTCCCATTTCACCTAACAGACAATAACTGTCACACCTTCCATGATTATAGAGTAAATTCATTACTATTCTGAATGGGGACTATAACAACTAGTTCGCGAGGTGAAAGATAAACTATTTGAGTGACAACAAGGTTAGTGTTTGTTTAGCTGAGCAAATACAGGAGGCGTTAGTAGTTAGTGAGTTACGACGCAGTCAGCTTGTGGTCTACGTCACAAGAAGATACTTTAACACACTATTACTTACGTTAGTAACTATTTAATAATCTGTGCTATTTAGTAGTGGTTGAGCCATGCTGTTTTACAGTACGAATGGGCCGGCTCGTCCGGGGAAGTACCACCCTCTCACATAACACCAGCGTGAAATGATAGTGACTACTATTGTGTTTCGTCTGGTTTGTGAGAGTGCCGGAGGCCCACACCCCCCATATCCCCATAGGCCGGCAACGCATCAGCGATCCTTCTGGTGTCACAGAATATGTCCATGGGCGGCGGTGATTGCTTACCATCAGGCGACCCGCTGGCTCGTTTGCCGCCTCTGACATAAAAAAAAACTTAAGACTAATTGTACACCTACATAAACAAGTTGTGAAGCGAACGTCAGACTAACCGTTAGACACGTCTAAACAAGAAACAAACCGGTCCAAGTTGGCTTTTGAAGCGAGATACGAGATGCGAATCGAAACAACATACGAAGTTTAATGAAGTTTAGTTGAGCCGTAATGCCTTGGTTGCATACGTACTAAATACACATACGATTCCAAGTATCTTTTACTATCTGGTTCAAATGCTATCAGGATACAACCTTTTGGAATTGCGTTACGCGACAGTGATGACTTACCCACCACGGAATAGAAAAAACGACTCGCTTTTTCGGTTTAGGCGCAAATTGTCAAATTCGCATTTTGTCAAGCGGTCGCAAACGGTCAAATTCGCAAATTGTCAAATTCGCAAATTGTCAAATTCGCAAATTGTCAAATTCTCAAATTGCCAAATTCGCAAATTGTCAAATTCGCAAATCGTCCAATTCGCCAAGTGTCAAGTTTTCAGAATGTATTCCGTGTTACCCACAAACAGATAAATAATGCCTTGCTATTGGTTGCTAACGTTACGGACAAGCGCAGTTGTCATAATTTTTTGCTCATTTCCAAAAGGTATTATCCTAATAGCATTTGAATCGGATAATAATGGTTAAGACAGTTTCTTTCTGCAGGACTTGGAATACCGGTAAAAGATTGGTATCGTTACCTTGTGCAGAGATAATAACGTTTTGGAATGTTACATGATACTCTGATCATGAGGATTTGGTTGGTGGTAGGACTTTTTCAGACTCTGACCGGCAAGCTACCATCCTTACAGGTGAAATCCGCCGCGATAACAACTCTGGCTGTGTTCCGGCAATATTAATGTGGGAGCCAGTACACTTGACATCAAAGGCTCGAAGATCAGATGAGCCTACAGTCTGGCAGCACATTGAGCGACGCTTCCTGATGAAGTGTCCCTCAATGCAATAGGCCGCAGTAACCGCTTACCATCAGTTAGGCTGCGCGTTTCTCAGCCAACTTACTTATAATGGTGTAAAAAAAATACCTATCGGATGGAAAACTTGATCCATTTTCCCATATAACAGGTGAAGTCATAACATTTTACCGTTTTCTTCGGTTACTTTAATCAACACCGTAAAATATTCAAAACCCTGCCTAACCTTTTACGAGATGTCTTATGTAACGCTTATAGTTCCAGTGTGATAGTGCGAAAAGATACTTTATCTACATAAAAATAAAGTGCAAAGTCGTGTACACTTGATGTAGTGATAAAGGGTAGAGTTATGATTTATATATATGGAAATGCTTTGTAGTGGCACGTAGAATGGAAGTTTTGGGATTTCTAGGAGCAAGTAAGTTGTTGGTAACACATTGTTTGGGGCAAAGACAATCCTTGGTGTAATAGTTTAGAAGTATTTATTCATTTCTGCATTGCATTTTTGAAAAATACTTTTGCACATCGCTCGAGGCGCTCGTGGCGCTGTGACAGCGGTTCGTTAGAAATAATGAAAGTCAAGCTACCCACGCCGCGGTCGGTTAATGGATGGGTGACCGTTCTGACCACATTTAGTGACATTTATTTCGAGCGTCTCCGTGCTTCGGAAGGTTCGTTAAGCTGTTGGTCCCGGCTGATATTTACTATATGTAGATATTAATCGTCGAGCCTAGTCAGAGGCCATTTGGCGGCTTGATAACATCTGACATTAAGGTTGGTCACTTGCCTTACGTACTCCACCAACCCGCACTGGGCCCGCGTGGTGGAGTATGGCCCCGCTGGCTCGTTTGCCGCCTCTGACATAAAAAAACAAGAACTAAATAAAATAAACTATAGGCTATTGAACCGGTTGTCAAAAAACAAAATCATTCAAAACCAAAACACAGTCAACTATCATAATATTCAATGCGCCACTTTCTTTCTCATTCTTCCTGATAGAATATGACAGAGAGGCACTAAGTATTGCAGCTTATTCAAGTCACTCCTTACCAGTGTAAATGTAGAGACATTTTTCTTGGCAAGCGTCGTGCACATTTTAGTAGGAATGTTAGGGAGGTCCGTAACCAAAACCGAAACTATCGGATATCGGATATCGAAAAAATTATCCGTAACCGTAACCTAATCCGAAAAAAAAGTTTTGGATAGTATCGGATAGGGTTGGAGCCCAATTGAGACCTAATTGTTGTCTTATCAGACTCGTTACTAACTTGTGAGCGTTTTTTACATTCAAGAATAGTTCGACAAATTGAAACGAAAGTGTTGTATTACGGAATTTGACTTTTGAAATTCCTTGAAAATTTAATATCTGTGACCAAAATTATTCGAAATTATCGGATATCCGAAATAATTTCATATCCGTAACCGTATCCGTATCCGGTATAACAATATCCTATATCCGTATCCAATCCGTATCCGAGATTTCATATCCATAACATCCCTGCATTTTAGTAAAGCCTTAAAATTGCCATAGGTTGTAGCGATAATATCTTTCTGTGATTTATATTCAGACGAATCGTCGTACGAATGTCAGGCATTAATTTGTAAATTCAATTTGACTCTTCAAATTTTTTGGACTGAGCATTAAACTATTTAACAAAGTACCACAACGTCTTGTAGAATTACCTTTAAATAAATTTAAAGTCGTAATTAAAGATTACCTTATGAAGAAAGGTTACTATAAAGTAGAAGATTACTTAAATGACAAGACTCTGTGGACATGAAACACATTTGCTTCTCTGCACATCTACTCTTATGCTTATTTATTGTACTTATTACATATATTATTATTAAGTTGACATTATATTGTTATTAATTTGACATTATATTATTATTAAGTTATTATTGTACAACTCAAAATGATTTAAAAAAGGCTATCATATGTAACTGTTGAGTTTCTTGCGGCACTTCTTCTCAACAGCAGGCCATTCATTCACGTCGAAGTGCTGGTAGGAAAAAAAGCTTATGACGTGCAAAAGAATTTCTTGGTAAATCAAATTGCAAAATAAATACTTTGACTTTGAAATATGTTTTGACTAGATTGAATAGAACAGCTGCCTGATTTCTATGATAATATTGCTTTGTAAAAAATATGTTAAATAAATGTATGTATAAGAAGACAGAAAATGGCAGAAAAAGAGATGGATGGATTGCGTGAAGAATAATATGGAATGTATGTAATAGCCCGACCAATAAAATAAAAAACCTCGTCATATTACGGAAAAATATTGGAACTAATTTTTTCAAGTGGCAACAATCAAAATATAAAAAACAATAAGATGTCATTCATTATAATATTCTTTTGGATATTGTGACTTGTGAGTTATTTGTGAGTATAACCATAGAAACCACATGTTGCTATAACCATAGCTCTGGTGTTGCAGATGTCCATGGGCGGCGGTGTTTGCTTACCATCAGGCGAACCGCTGGCTCGTTTGCCGCCTCTGACATGAAAAAACACATTTCTACGGGATAACGTCTAATTAGCACATGAGTTTAGACCCGTGGGCAGAAGGCTGCCCAATTAAAGAATTAATTACAAAGTATCAATATCGTTTGATCGCGATATGATACAAACCGTAACCTAGTCATTAGCATCAATTAAACATATTTCATGTTTAAGTCGCAGTTATAATCAAAATTCAATATTGGTATCTAGAACAAACGGCCAATAAATATTTTATAAATGTTATTTACGAAACCTTAATTACACCTTTGGTTTTCAATATGGCGGATGCTTTGTTGGTCCAGTGGTATGTGTACACGAATACATACTTTGCGTGCTCTCAGGGTCCTAATTTCGATTCCCGGGTTAGGTTTTTCAGACACAGGTCGGGGTTGGATCGATGATGGAAGCCTCTGCCCTGTATGGTTTAAATTAATTCATTGTCACAAGAATGGATACTGGCATAATGACCACAGTTACCAAAAGAGGTTTGTTGATCATAAATGTACGGAAGACACAAATTTTACTCGACTTAGGAATCGAACCTAGGATCCCGAGATCACGGCCCGGTATTTAAACCACTAACGATCTAGGCTTCTAGTATATTAATGTACTATATTTTGCTATTATGCATCAAGAAGCTAGTATGACGCTTTGAAAATATTTATAAAATAAAGCTATATAGTCTTAAAATATATATTAAAAATCTTAACATCGAACTTAACAAAAGGCAGATTAATTATCGATTGTTAGAAATAGTTTAGTATAAGTCGGTGGGGGAAAGTTCCCGACTTCGAGACTCCGACGTGACCGAAGGAATGTACTGATAGCAAAAAAGTCTTCTTACTGTAGTGTGAAAGGTCATAGCTTCTGTTTTAAAGAGGGGAAAAAAAGAATTAATTTTATTTATTCATCTATAAAAACTTTATTGACTACACAAGTAAGGTACAAAAGGCGGACTTAACGCTAAAAGCATTCTCTACCAGTCAGTCAATTTTATTTGCCTTTAAATTACTAGCACTTTTGCAACAAACTTTGACTGCGTAAATTAAATCTGTAGCGGCAAAAATTATTCATACTGAATTTTTAACCCCTATTTAAACCCCTTGGGAGGTGAATTTACAAAATCGCTTATATTTCAAAGTTTACACTAAGCTAAAACAATAATCTCATTTACAAGTTTGTTACTTTAAAAATGACAGATTTTTATGCAAACTTAAATCCCATATTTTAACTTCTTGAGGGGTGAATTTCCAAAAAAACCCTTTTGTCGGAACAAATACTTTGTATTGAACTCTAGTAAAACATTTCAAATTCTAAGGTCTTGTAATTTCGGCTGGGCATCCAATGTCAGTCGGTTTCTTCTTTTAATAACATAAATTTTCCCGTTAAAGATTGGCTTTTGATGATTCCTAAGTGCTTTGTGTACGCTTACATGAATAAAGATATCTTCAATTTCGATTTTTTCATTTGTTTTCGATGTTGTATAAAAACGGGAAATGCTTAAAGGAAAAAATAAAAAGGTCATCCTAAGCTGATCTTCAAGGACTCACTCAAATATGCAAATGCAACTTCTTTAAACATTTAATTCAATCTAGATATCACAGCTTAAACTATGAATATGTAAAACTGGAAATAGAAATTGGAATAGAAAGTTATTTTGCTGACTGTACTGATAGAAACTTAGTCACGTGCAAGATACTAATTATAATTAATTCGATATGATTTACTGAATCATAGAAATTAATTGAACATTATGAAACTTACTAATACGTTACTAAAATACACACCCAATCAAAATACAAAAACCGGAAGAGTTCCATTTTCGTTCGATCACATTGTTACGTAGAACAAAAGCCAGCCCCAAATAAAACCTAGGAAAAGTATAAAGTTTCAGAACGAAAGTCGACTCTCAACCACAGACTATAGACAGGCTTAACCCCCCTGTAATTGGAAAACCCGAGATACTTCCTGCCATAGAGTATTTCTAAGCAGAGTTGGTAGAGTGCGCCAAAATGATCTGAGCGTTCAAACCTACCAAAAGTATCTGAACATTTTACAAAAATCAATCTTAGCACAATACTTTTAAGTGTAAATATTGTTTGCTGTCATTTGTTCTCAAACAACAAATAAAAATGCACCTTTATGTCTTGAGGTAAGGTTGATTTTTGTCAAAATGTTTAGATATTTTTGGTCGTTTTGAACGCTCGGATCAGATAAATTCTATTATCTGATCCGAGCGTATTATTAATATTTGTGGTAAGGGTGACTGTCTCAATGGGTACTATGATCTATTGAGCCAGTCAACCTTATACTACCTTGGACCTCACTTCCGCTTACCATCAGGTGGAGTGAGGTCATCCTGGCTGCCTACTTATAAAATATATATATATATATCTACCACATTTCGGCAGAAAGTTCTACATATATATTTATAAACATACAAATTATTTGTTTCCATATTTTACTGACGATCGATTTGATTTAATGGTTAAGAAGTTAGCTATTAAATTAAAGGTCGGGTTTGATCCTAGCAGTGAAATGAATTATCCAAAGATAACAAAACGTCACCTCTACTAAATACATGCTCTATATTCCTGCTTCAAGCGAGAAAATACAAGGAAAACTATTTCAGAGATAAATGTCGATATGGGTAGGTTATTTCTGTCTTGTGATTTTGGGACGGAATCCACATCCAGTGTTCTTTATGTAATGATATTCCATTTTTCTGGCTTGCATTCTTTATTTGAAATACTCGTACGTTTGCTTTGTATTTCATGTTTATTCAGTAGGGCTTTTCATCTCCATGTCCTATATTATTCTAGGACACAAAGCATGTAAGAATAATTCTAATCATTCTTAGAAAACCTTTTTATATAAATATTTTGTGTTGTGTAAAAGGTTTCGCATATGAGTCTAATGCAAGTTACATTATTATGGAACTAGCGGCCGCCCGCGGTTTCACCCGCGTGGTTCCAGTTCCCGTGGGAATCGATCAAAATCCTTTCTTAGCGGATGCCTACGTCATAACATCTACCTGCATGCCAAATTTCAGCCCGATACGTCCAGTGGTTTGGGCTGTGCGTTGATAGCTATCTATGTCAGTCAGTCAGTCAGTCACCTTTGAGTTTTATATATATAAATTTATATAATATAGATATATTTTGTGTTGTGTAAAAAAAAATGGTTTCGCATATGATTCTCATGCAAGTTAAATTAATAGAATGTTGACCGCCTCCGTGGCTAAGCCACTCGAGTATAAAAGCCGGAGGTCGTGAGTTCGATTCCCGCCTTGGGTTTGGTGGGGCGTAGGACTTTTTCAGAGTCCTACTGCTTAGCTACCACCCTCACAGGTGAAATCTGCCGCCATACCAGCTATGGCCGTGTTCCGGTAATATAAACGTGGGAGCCAGTACACTTGAAATCAAAGGCTCGAAGATCGTAGGTAGGTACCTATCGTGTGGTATTAAGTAACGCTTCTGGATAAGTGTCTCTCAATGATAATAATGTTATGGGGCCCAGGGGACATTTACCACACGATGTACTACGTGCCTATCTATCAATTGAACAAAAAAATCATGTACTGAACTAATAAATGAAGTCACATATTAACATCGATTCTGACGTCACATTTTCCCATTTGTTGTCAACAGGATATTATTATTCCGTTTCCGTTGAGTCAACACGTTTCACATTCACTATAGTACGTGTCTGAAGGAACCGATAATTGTATTCGTCTTGCATTTACTTGAATAGAATAGAACCTTTATACTCTTATCTTCTCCTTCTAGAAGCCTTTTGTTTTGATCTAGTCTTCTAATTTCTTTATCCAATCTAATTATTTAGTATTCCATCGCCCACAAAAAAGTTCGATGATTCTTTTCTTTATCGAACCATAAAGAAGTGGAACTCTGCCGGCACATGTATTTTCCCCTTCTTAAAGCATGGGTTTTTTAAACGAAGCGTGAAGAAGCACCTTGCGAGCCAGTACTGCGATGCCAACGGATAGAACGCCACGGTGTTGCGTCCGTTGTCATGGTAATTTGGGTTCCCCTTTTGCTTACCATCTGGCTAAGTGGAGCCAATGTAGGTACTGAACTACTATAAAAAAAATTGGTTGCCTGTAAAGTCGGTATACGGGCGAAAGTTTTACGTGACAACGACTTTTTATGTCTGTCTCTCTCGCTCTTAGGCGGGACGCGTGCCTCTCACTCGCTCTCATTGTGAGCGCATAACGTGAGCGGAGCGTAACGCAGTTTCTTGAAGTGTCACCCGGCAAACCAATTTATAAGACGTTGTCACGTCAAAAAAATCCAAGCATTTTGTCTCGATCTAGTCAGAATTCGCTTGCATCATGATCCAAGATTTGACACGTCCAGATATTAAAATACTGTCAAATGTCACGGAGGTCAGATGGCAGTCACGTCAATGTGATAACTGGACTTGCCCAACTATTATACTTTGTAAGTTTTGCTAACTCAACGGCATGTGTGGATCACCCAGCAAATTGTATTATAAAATCTATGGAACAAACTTTCGAAGCGTCTGGCGTTAGTGGGAATTATTAAACTTCAGTAGACATTAAAATTCAATACATCATAGACGTTGCAATATTCCCGACTGGTGACTCGCTGGCTGCATTCGATTTTCGGTATTAAAATAGCAAGGAACTGTTTCGTATATAAAATAAATATTGGGAATATTCGCTTTGTGTGAATGTTTCCAGTTTGGTTAGGACATTGCATTGCAGGCTTGAATTACCTGAATGTCCGAAAGAATGATGATTTCGTGCTTCGGAAGGTCCGTTTAGCCGTTGGTCCTGCGCCTGATCTCTCTTCGGTCGTGTCAGACTGCTGTCCCACCGTGTTATGAGAGTGAAGGAATAGTGCATTTGTGCTTGCGCACTCACTTGTGCACTATAAAATATCCTGTGTAAGTTGGCTGATCGTGAAAGATTGGCCGCCGTAGCCGAAAACTCGGCTAGGAGGACATCATCAAATATTGGGTAGAAGTTTCTGTTTGTACCTATTGTCGAAAGAGTCTCTCTTATTTTTATTTTATTTTATAGCGTGCTAAGTATTTTAGGTTCTGTTCCTTTTATCTGTCTGTTTGTTCAACTTTTTTTTTTGTTCAACGAAGGTGGCGTTCAAGCCCGCCATACACTTGCAACACCAGAGGCTTACACAAGACGTTGCTGAGCCTGAGATTAAGCGCAGGGCCAAAAGGTTTTACGTGTTTTCCGAGACACGGGGGGTTCTACGCCATCAACTTCCAGACCCCTGTTTCTAAAAAATAAGTGACAGATTACTAGGTGGTAGGTTTCTGAACTGGACCATCTAGGTGGGTACCACAGCAGTGCCAAATATGGTCCCGTGAAATAGAAGTGTGTCAAGCACTTCTGTGTTTCGGGGAAAGGGACTGAAGCTAGTGAAATTACTGGGTATATGAGACCTAGTAACTTTCATCTCGGTGTAGCGGGCGCAGGGCAGTGCCAGACCGTAACTGCTTAATTATACTGTTTGGCACTGAAATGTCTAAGGGCAGACGTGGCGCTTACCATCAGGTGTACGATCGTCTTGTTACACATTGCACTAAAAAACACACAAATTTTTGGTCCAACCCACAAGCAAGCAAGAACCTTGGCAGAGCCGTCGCTTTAAAGTACAACCTACTACTTAACTACTACTATTTGGACGTCAAATAGCCAATCTGAACATGCTTTTGCGCCATATGCAGTATTCCAAGATCACTCCGTGATTGCATCCGAAACTGTCATGTTGTTTCGCCTGATATTTCCTGTCGAAAAGCGATGGCAATAGCTTTGCTGGGCTAAATTTGACGCAGGAATTTAGCTCTGCTCAGAAAGTGGTATTAGTCTGGTTCTATGAACAGGAATAGTCTATACAAAGTGTGTTGTGTGGTTTCTGTCTGTCAGTTAAAATTGGACGGCTCAGCTCGGGAAGTTTTAACCTCTTACAGAAGCCGACGTAAGAGTAGCTTTTCGTGTTTTTTTATACTAGATCAGTTGGCAGACAGGCACGCAGCCCACCTGATGGTAAGCGGCCACTGCGGCCTATTCCATTGAGGGACACTACACCAGGAAGCGTCTCTCAATGTGCTGCCAGACTGTAGACTCATCTGATCTTCGAGCCTTTTATTTCAAGTGTACTGGCTCCCACATTAATAATGCCGGAACACAGCCAGAGGTTGTGGCGGCAGATTTCACTTGTGGTAGCTAGCCGGACTCGTTCCGTTTTTGTCGGAAGTTTCGTGAAAATTTCTTCCATTTTAAAATGGTTTCCATTCGGAAACGGACTGCAAAGCCCCATTAAGCTTGTAGGGTTAAATACTTTCAGCTTAATTTATGCCGGTGTCGGCTGTTTATTGACAGACTATGTAGGTCACGAGTGCTCTGTTTACTTTATTATTTACTGAGTGTTTGGGATAAAATCCAGCTATTATTAAATTGTAGTAAAAGTTTATTTCAATAAATGACATAAACATATTATATTTTTGACTGAGTGAATTCTAGCCAACTAACATCTATATTATATAAAACTAAAAGGTGACTGACTAACTGACTCAAACGCACAGCCCAAACCACTGGACGGATCGGGCTGAAATTTGGCATGCAGGTAGATGTTATGACGTAGGCATAAGCTAAGAAAGGATTTTGATCAATTCCCACGGGAACTGGAACCACGCGGGTGAAACCGCGGGCGGCCGCTAGTATATTATATTTTTGACTGAGTGACTTCTAGCCAACTAACGTATAAACGTATTGTTTAATATAGATAACAGTCCCTAACTAAACTAAAACTAAATAAAATATGTCTCATATATATAACGAACCAATTTTACTTTTTTGTTTGCCTAGTCTTTAGTCAAAGTACGAGTATCTTGTTTATTTGTCTTGTTAATTTTGTGCAATATAGATTATATCTATCTAACTTGCCCTGCTGTGAGGGTCCTGGGTTCTATTCCCAGGCCGGGCAAATAACATAATGTCAGATTTTTCAAACACAGCTCGGGTTTGTGACCACCAAACTTGGCAAGCGTGGTGATTAAGCCAGTACCTCTCATTGCAACGATGTCTTGATTCGAATAATTGAGGTCTTTGCCCTACAAAGGGACATTCAATAGGCTAATCTAATACTTTATTTATTTTACTAATTTCATGCTTACTGTACTGTTTGCTTATTACATGATATCGGCTCACTGCTCTGACGTCACTCGCACGTCCGTCCCGCTCCGTGTCCACCAATGAAGTGCCTCGGCGGGCGGGCTGTATGCCCTTTTATAGGGAGAGGCCCCCACTCGCCGCTACCCAGGTAAGCGGCGTGTGGGCATGAGACGATCGTTCTTTTAAGTATCATATTCACATACACTACATCTCTTCCTTATTTTAATGAATTTGAATTAATTGCATGAGTTTGTGGTTTAAACAGGAGATCTCTCGTTCTAATTCCGTTTCAAAATGGAGATGAGCGTGATATCGCTGGATGTATTCACTCGTCGGTGATTGGAAATAGAATGTCCGCAAAATGGGTTATATTCTCAAAAAAAGAAACTAAACTGACTTCCGTTTAGATATGCAATAGTGTTGCCCCTCAAATTAAAATCAAAAATGAACGGACGTCCTCTTTCTTATTTTAATTAATTTTAACGACGTCCGGCAAGCCAATACTACCATTAAAAAGAATTTAAACTTTAGGTTAGTGACTACTAGTTAGTACTAGTGCTGCCACCATGAAGTTAAAAGGGAATTACACTGGCTTCCGGTTACTGTCAGTTAAAAAGAACTAAAAGTAACGATTATCACGCCATCTTTACAATCGAGTTGGAACTAAAATAAGAAATCAAATCGATTATAGGATTGAAATTTAAACGGTCTTGTAATCATCAAGGTGGACGTTCTCCGACACGGCCATTCTGACAGCGTCACGCGTCCTCGCGTTGGTGTTCAATCTGAATAAACCACAACCTCCCTGCCATGCAGCGACGGACTGCTGCGCTACCGCAGCTCGGGCAGCGGCCTTTCTCTTTGGCCTCGTCAGGAACGGGGCATAGGTGTCCTCCGAGGTCATCCCCCGCCTGCCGCGCTGCAGAGGTGGACGACAGCTCGCTGGCCGGACTGGCAGGAGCAGTCTCTCGTCCTTCTCCAGCACCTCGAACCGGACGTCGAGCATGGCCCCGATCTGGGACACAATGCTGGACTGCTCCGTGGGCGCCTCAGACACACCGACATCCATGGGCATGTGCCCGGACGGAACCTCTGATCGGATGGCCTTAAAGGCCTCGACTTCGCGGCAAAACTTCTGATACTCCCTCTGGAGCCGCATTCAGCTTACGGACTTCGTTGTCCGTGGTACGAAGCCGCAACTCCTCTACGGAGGCCCACTGCACGATGGTGTTGGTGGCGGCCGTGACGTTCCGCACGATCTTGTAGTCTCTTAATCAGCGATTATTTTAAAAACTTCACTTGACCAGCGATACCACATAACCAGTAATAGGTTGTATTGTTGGACTTATTTATTTATTTATTTATCAAACATCCTAAAGCTAACAGAATTAATTCCAAAATGCTTAAAGATAAATGACATTACAAATTAAATTAAATTGAATTAAATTAACAAATTAAATTAAATCAAATTAGAACGTATATAACAATTGAAATTAAAATAAATATAATAAGTACAACGTCAATCAAAATCATTTCAATTAATTTCATGTTATACAAACAAATGTCACTAAATGCGGTCAGGATGGCCACCCATCCCTTCACTTTCCGCGGCGATACAGCTTGAATTTCGCTATCGCAAAACATCTAACCACAAAACGGGCACCTGTAAATAAAATATCAATGGTTAATCAACGGGCGTCACCCGGAACTTGCAGTCATAACCGGGTATTACCCGCGTTATGCCGCTTTAACGGGCGTCACCCGTGAACATGCAGTCATAACCGGGTATTACCCGCGTTATGCCGCTTTAACGGGCGTCATTCGTGTTATGACAATTCAACGGGCGTCACCCGGAACTTGCAGTCATAACCGGGTATTACCCGCGTTATGCCGCTTTAACGGTCGTCATTCGTGTTATGACACTTCAACGGGCGTCACCCGGAACTTGCAGTCATAACCGGGTATTACCAGCGTTATGCCGCTTTAACGGTCGTCATTCGTGTTATGACACTTCAACGGGCGTCACCCGGAACTTGCAGTCATAACCGGGTATTACCCGCGTTATGCCGCTTTAACGGGCGTCACCCGTGAACATGCAGTCATAACCGGGTATTACCCGCGTTATGCCGCTTTAACGGGCGTCATTCGTGTTATGACACTTCAACGGGCGTCACCCGGCAACATCAAATCACAACACGGGCATCATCCGTGTTATGACACTTCCACGGGCGTCACCCGACAACATCAAACCACAACACGGGCATCATCCGTGTTATGACACTTCAACGGGCGTCACCCGACAACATCAAACCACAACACGGGCATCATCCGTGTTATGACACTTCAACGGGCGTCACCCGACAACATCTAGCCATAACACGGGCATCATCCATGCTATGACTGATGTTTTTTTTTTTTTTTTTTTTTTTTTTTTTTTTTTTTTTTTTTTTCCAATTCCGTATTATTAAAAGTTGAACGAATCCGGGCCGCGCCCCAGAAATTAATATACTGGTTTACTTGTAGTAATAGTAATTTTACTGTTAAATTACAAAGCAATATTTACATTTTAATTTTAATAAATTCAGTGGTATAATTTTTTCTTTACCCGCAATAAACACGGAATTCGAACTATTTATTGTTCTAGTTCACATTATGTATTTTAGTCAATGGACAACCGACAGTTTGTTCCATATCATAGTAATTAGCAGGTTGGTGGCCTATTCGGGATAAGAGTTAGGTTCAGTTTAGATCAAAACGAAGTGAAAGTTGACAGGGGAAGCTTCAGCAACTTTTTGTTTATTTATTTATTTATTTATTTATTTATTTTAGAAAATCATAAAAGTGGGTACAAACATATGTCCTACAAAACCATATAAATGGTTTGACTGTAGGATCCAGTCTCTTTTAATACTAATTTACTATTAAGAATATAATATATCTCCACTCACTCTGCTTACTCAGCTTATTGTGTGGAGATATTTTTTTAGCTTAATCTTAAAACATTTATAATTTTCCTCGTGTCTAATATCCATTGGCAAACTATTTAAATAATAAGGAAGTCTTTTCCGTAATGTACGGTCGCCAAAATAGTTAGTGACTCGCGGAACATTTAATTTGCCAGCGAACATCGACCGAGTGTTGTAGCTATTATCTACCAGTTCTAGGCCATGCTCCCGAGTGCCATGGTTATTTAACAGTAATAAAAATTTATGCTTTAGATTAACAGGTAATACTTTACATATTTGGAATAGTTTTGAGTAATCGCCTTTACAGTTATTTTTAACCTTCTTATTAACAAGCAATTTTAAGAATCTCATTTGTAACGCTTCTAGTTTCTGTATATTAGTCTTTGTTGTTAAACCATAGCAATCAAGAGCATAGCCCAAGATTGAATCGACTAATGCCATGTATATACATTTTAATATATGTTTGGGAACTCTAAAACTTAAATGATAAAATTTACCTAATAAAATTCTCAATTTACTGCATATATACTCCACATGTGGGGTCCACGAAAAATGTTCATCAATTTGTACGCCTAGATAGGTAGCTTTAGGTACTTTAACTATAGGTTTACATTTACAATTTAATAGGTTACAGTGAATACAATCATAACTATGGGCATATATCTGTTGAAGAACACCACTCGGCTTCAAATAGGGAGAATGAATAATAAGAAATTTAGTTTTATCTGAATTAAGAACTATACCGTTATCGTGCGACCACTTAACCACGGCATCGATATCCTGCTGCACCAAACGACAAGTGTCGGCGAGGTCGGTGCCAGCGCGCAGCGCGCACAGGTCATCCGCGAACATATACGCCGAGCAGTGGCGCAGCACGCGGCACAGGCTGTTGACTAGCATCAGGTAGCACACCGGTCCGCAGCCCGAGCCCTGCGGCACTCCGCGCGTCACGCCCACACTGTCGCTCAGCGTGTCGCCCACTCGGACGCGATAAGAGCGCTCCGCGAGGTAGTCCCGGAACCACCGGTTCAGGGGTTCCACCACGCCGCACTCCCCCATCGCACCAAGCAAGGTCTCAGTCAGCAGCGTATCGAATGCTTTTTTATAGTCGAACAAAACTACCATCACAAACTTTTTGTCAGCTAAATAACTATTGACTTCATTAGTAAATTTAGACAATAATGTATTAGTACTCTTTCCCTTTAAGAAACCGTGTTGGTGTTCACAAATAATATTATTCTTTTGTAAGTAATTACTTAACTGATTAACAATACTTTTCTCCATAATTTTATCGATACTAGATAATATGGCTATGGGCCTATAATCGGATGCATTTCCACGGCTCCCTTTTTTAAATATAGGGCGAATAATCGCTTCTTTTAATTTATTAGGAAAAATACATTTTTTTACAGATAAATTAACTAATCTTGCTAGTACAGGGCTCGCTTTATCTACGATTGCTTTAATATCCGACATGCGCACAAGATCGCTGCCCGGTGATTTATTTGCATTCATGTTATTAATAATTTTTTTAATGTCGTGACTAGTCACGGGCTGCCACCTCATGCTCACGTGCGGTTCTTGCACATAGGATTGCCTGTCCAACCAAATATCATTACAATGATGTCGTATATTTTCTATATCCTGTACAAAAGTTTTTGAAAAGTTATTACAAATGCTTTTTACATCACCACTCCTACCCATATTTGACATAATAGTATCATCTAACGACTGTTTCGTGTTTCCCAAAATAACATTTATTCTATCCCATATTAATTTTATATTGTTATTACATTGTAATATAGCAATCTTTTCGTATCTATTTTTACTATTATTAATTAATTTCTGACATTTATTTCTATACTTAGTATAGGTAAGTCTTTTTAACATATTCCTTGGATCGTTACTCCATAATTTAAATAATCTATCTTTCTCTGCTAACATGCGTTTTATATCATTATTTATCCAACATTTATTATTTCTATTACTCTTAGATACAGTTTTACTTATGTAACATTCATTGTATATATTCTCAATTTTTTGACAAAAAGCACTATACAGGGCTACTGGACACTCAATAGACAATAAATCATCAAAACTAGTAGACAATAATTTCTTACGCACTAAATTATTATTAAGAACGCGCTTGGTAACATTGACAAGATCACTCGGGTCACGCGCACCCTGCGTGTCGTCGCTCAGCGGAGTTCGTCTCCAATGCACCACACAGGCTATCAAATAATGATCGGATACTTTGGTTTCTATGACAGCAGAGTTAATAAATACATTGTTGGCTCTTATAAATATATGATCAAGACAAGATTGGACAGTTTTCCCAGCTAAAATTTCTTTACGCGTTACATCCTTAATACATTGAATAAAACCAAACTCTGATAATAAATTTTTGTATGAAGTTACATGTTTATCGGTAGTGTTTAATAAATTAATATTTATGTCTCCACAGAAAATTACTTTTGAATTCAGAGGTATATTTTGCAATAGATTACGTAATTCTAATAAAAAGACGTTTATTTTATCCTGTTGATTTATCCTTGGTGGTCTATACATTGCTATTAAATATATTTGTTCGCGATTATGATTGAGTACAATGGAAACGCACTCCGCCGAGCTCAAGTTGGTGATCGTCGGGTCGCGCGCGTGCGCCCTGAGCCGCTCGCGCGTGTACACCAACACTCCTCCACCCGATCTACCCGTTCGCGTAAAAATATTAATATCATAACCTTTAATCTTAAATAATGGTAATAAAGAATAATTAATATTCGGTTCAGTTATCACTATTACATCAATATGTTGCATGGTTGAATGAATAAGTACTTGTAATTCGTTGAAATGTTTTTTTAAAGATCGAATATTTAAATGTAATATAGACAAACCGTATCGGTTTTTATAAGCACTTAGCCAGCTGGTTAGATTATCAACACATTCATGACTTACTGTATTACTATCACTTATACAGTTAAAATCAAAACTGTTATTAATATCAGTGAATTTTATAACAAAAACCTTTAAACACAGTTAAACTTTCTATTTACAAATTCATTTATTTTTAATTAAATTATTTATTTCTTTTTCCGTTCTCAACCAATGAACCTTATCACCCTCCCCTTTTTTTATCAAAATCTTGCCATTTGCTACCCATATATATTTATAAATACCACTCAGCTGCTTCTTCGCATTCCATAACAGTGATCTGGTTGAATGAATAAGGTCTTCGTTTATAAATATCCTCGATTTCATTACACCACCGGTGACCACGTTACTTGTGAAGTCCACTTTTTTCCGATTATTCAGCCATCCGTCGCGGGAGTCCACACCAGATGGTTTGAAGCCGACGACAATGGGAGGCGGCTTACTACCCTCTTTATGCAGTTTTCTTCTCTTCACCCAGTCAATCCCATCACAGCTAATTCCTATCTTCTCTGCTATGTTATTAACAACATTTTTTAGGTTTTCGCCCGGCAGATATTCAATACCTACAATTTCGATGTTATTACTACGCGTTGTTTGCTCGTATTCCTGTATTTTCTGTTCACATGCTTCATTACATTTCTCCAGGTAAACACATTTGTTGCTCATGTCCGTTATAGTCTTCTCTAATTTGGATACTCTTCCTTTTGTTTGTTCATGTTCCAGTAGAAGTGTATCATACTTATCAGAAAGTACAGAAATACTTTGCTGTATAGAATCGAGGTGTTTCTTGATTGCGGGTATGTCGTTAACCTTTTTTTGTATGTCCTTTAATAATTTTTCATAATTTTGTCCATAATCTTCCTCTTCGTCTTCCTCTGAACCTTCGTCTTCGCAGTTATTGCAGTATATCCTATTTTTCCCCGCCTTCATGTCTGCGGCTAATCCTTTAACACAGGTCTTGTGGAATGTACCTTGGCACGGTCCTTGGCACAAAAAGTGCAATCCCTTTTTAGACAACACCTTTTTACACTTTTGGCACTCCATAATTAGTTCAATTAGGTAATTCAATTAGTTCAAATAGTGCAATTAGTTCAATTCGACGTAGAAATAAACTAGTTTTAGTCAGTTAGCGTGCGACGTACGCGTACCTTGACGGCGCGAGCGAGACTGTGTTTACATGACTTTGATCTCTCCCGCAGTTTATGCTTACATAACTTTGTAATATTCCGTCTTTCAAACCGGCGCATTGAGACTGGAGTTGAACAGTAACTGTAACTTTCTTCGTTATTTAGTACTTCTTCATAATTGTACACCCAATTATTTTTACATACGTGAAGCCAATCTTAATCGATTACTCACAAACTACAAAATTGAAATTGTGTTCCAGTTTTTCATTACTTTTATACGTCATAATTATGCAACATAGAAATAACTACGTTTATGTTTTATACAACTTGCGCTTCCAATTCTATGTGATAATTAATTATTTATGCAACTTTGATACCGATATATTGTAAATGGAGAGTAATTACACGCCACACACAAATCGAGAGTGAATTCGCAGCTTATTCCCTTGGTTTAAATACCGCTTATCGGGCGGGAAAGTATACAAAACAAAATGTACTTCAGGTACGTTTTAGTTAATAAATTATTTTACAAAAAAAAATATTATTATATAAATTGCATTATAATAGATATATTCTGTATATTTATTAATTTTTTATCGAACATCTATTATAGTTTCAGATTACTCAAACATTGAAGAATATATTTACTCCGTACCGGAAATAGCCGCCATTACAAAAATATTTTAAGATCAGAATCATTAATCATATATTTTTCTATCAATTCTTGAGAATAATTAAATAATCATATTTACTTTAATATTTTATGACCTTACAACAAATAAAATACTAGCATTTGCTATGTAGTGATTTCTGATATTTACACGGTTACTACTCATATACGCGAGTTTTCATCCGTTTAAAGTTGTTTTTATTTAATGAGCATTCGCTATGACTTTTTTTTTTTTTTTTTTTACGGGTATTTCTGTTTTAATATTTTTCAGTAATAACATAAACACTGGGTACTCACGGACTCGTCGCCAAAATGTACTGTTTGCTTATTACATGATATCGGCTCACTGCTCTGACGTCACTCGCACGTCCGTCCCGCTCCGTGTCCACCAATGAAGTGCCTCGGCGGGCGGGCTGTATGCCCTTTTATAGGGAGAGGCCCCCACTCGCCGCTACCCAGGTAAGCGGCGTGTGGGCATGAGACGATCGTTCTTTTAAGTATCATATTCACATACACTACACTTACATAATATTATCTTTGACATTTTTCTTGTAACATAATATAAACTCACCGGCAATAAAACCTGGCTTTTTTCATACAAACGTGGTAACTTTAGCCTCTCATATTATATAGAAAACTATTTGCAGCTGTGCAATGATTATTACGACAATGGAGAGGCCAAAAGCCCGATTAACAAGTCACAGTTTCAAGAATTTACACTAACCGCTCAATTTTCTCAAAAAAGAAAATGTGTAATTGGATAAAATAAGTATTTGATTATTTTTTACACAATCTTGATTATCTTGATTACACAATCTTTATATCACAACAAGGCGTGGTTGACGCCATTTTTTAATCAACTTGCAATGAAATACTGCGGTCAGAATGGGATAATCAACTTGACAAGAATGGAGATCTTTTCTTTCTTAAGTAAGATTATAATGTAGCTCTTTTATTTATTTATATTTCATAAAAACTATACTGACTGCAAAATTTTACTAGGCTTTGCCTACGTATCCATCTGTTGCAGTAAAACTTTGTAAGGAATTTTGACCCTTTACCCTATTTAAACCCCACGGAATTTTTTTTTCCAAAAACTGCTTCATATTTTAAGCCGTATAGTAGTTCTTAATGTCATTAAGATGGTTTCTTTGTTATTTTTTTCGTTTATAACTTTAAAATGTTCTCACAATTTACAACCCCTTTAAAACCCCTAATTAGAAGGTGAATTTTCAAAAACCTCTTCTCTGTTACAACGAACACATAACAAAACCCATGCACAAACTTATTCCGAAAAAGTCTTTACACCAACTAAAATAGAACATATGCAGAACCCATGACATCCTAATTAGTTCAACCACCGCAAAACCACTGTTCCTAATTAAGTTGCATCACAATGTAATTAACGTTTATGAAACGCTGACGGCGGAATCTGATAATCAATTTCACAATGGATATTCAGATATGATTCAGTACATGTGTATGTATTAATGTTAGGTTATTGTACATCCTACTTCCTACTAATATTATAAATGCGAAAGTCTGGATGTTTGGATGTTTAAATGTTTGGATGTTTGTTCCTCAATCACGTCTAAACGGCTGAACGGATTTAGATAAAATTTGGCACACGTATAGTTTACAACCCGTAATAGGACATAGGCTATAAAATTCCTACGGGAAACGTCTTATTCCCGCGGGAATATCAATGTAGAAAACATCGAATAATTTTGGTAACAAACAAGATATCAAAACAAACGACATATCGTTAGAAAGCTCACACTTTGGAGATGTTTTTAACAAATCAGAAGTCATCCATCCCTTTTATTTATTTTTTAAATGCTACGCGAAGTTGAGATTCAAAATTTGTTTCAACTCTTATTTTATGTTTGAGGGCCCATAACTTTGTTTCTAGCAATGTGAAATTTACAACTTTTTATTTAAAGGGACCTACCAATCACTAAGATTCCAATAATGAAAAAATTATTTGGATCTGGTCATTAAAAAAAAGTAAGACGGGTTTAAAGGTACAAAACCGAAAAATTATAGAAATCTATAAAAAAAATAATTAAAAAAAAATCTTGAGACCTAGGTGAAATCTTTTGAGCTAGTTAGTTATCAGACCACCCCAACTACCCCCCATTATCGTATGTTCAACGTTCTTCCGAACACCCTGTATTTCAAAACGCCTTGAATAAATTTAAATAAATACAAAAATGTTTATTAAACCCGTACTTTACTGGAGTTCAGAATCGTTTAGAATTTCTTCTGTCCTGAAATACTTTAGGGTTTTCCCCAAAACTTATCTTTTTCGAAGGAAAACATTGCGGTATAAAGTTCCGTACAACAGAGACGGACTAAGGGGATATTAATATTATAAAAGCGAAAGTAACTGTTTGTCTGTCACGCATTCAGGCCTTAATCCCTAAACTGATTTAAAAAAAAATACAGTCCATGGAAAGAAAAGGACACACGCTAACTTCCTTTGTGATAACAAAAATAGAAGGGTTTTTTGACCTCTCATTCTCGTCGCATAGGATCAACGTGATTTATGATGTAGGAATAGTTTGGGAGCAGGAGTGACTTAGGCCAGAATTCGGCTATATTTGTGTCGGAAGAAAAAAAAATTACAATTTATAAAAATTCAAACAGTCATAGTTAACTTTTCCTACATGAATAATGTATTTTGATAAAGAGCTGTGGTTTTACTTTCAAAACCGTATGTGACTTGCGAGCCGCGGTTGCAGATCACTGACACTAGCAAATTTTCATCTCGTAAATATATCACAAGTCCATATTAAATCTGGCTCTGTCGTATATGCAAATCATCGTATTTTACCATCACCTTCGTTCTATTGAAATAGTGAGAGATAATTTTATATTTTTTATAAGCATTCCTAAATACGGCCCTGTCTAGCTTCACAAGAAAGCCGCCCAAATTACGCAAAAATGTATCATTGTATGGAGCTTGGCAGGAAATGGGGAGATTGTGCCTATTCAAATAAGTATTCAGGTTTATTTCAATGGTTTCTGGGACTATCAGGCCCCTTCAATGGCTATTACATTGCTGACAACTGATGAGGGGATATGTAGAGTCAGCAAAAAAAAACTTTGTTGGTATGAGCAGCGAATTTTTTTTGCTGACTATGTCATGTCGGTAATATTATGTTTGAATATTTTTTTTTTGTACTCTTGACTCAAACATGAGGGCTACTAACTTATTGCTAGCAATGAACACATTAAAGAAAGGGGTAGAAAAAGTTTAAATTGGCAATATATTGAAAACCGAGCAACTTTTACTGAGGTCATGTTAGGCTTGTTCGATGCCTCTTGTGCTGGCCTACCTCCAGTGTCACTGTGGCGTATCATTTTTGGGACACCGTGTATTTGCTTTGTAACCAAAAAGCAGGAAAGTGTCCTTAATTTTATATAATTATAACTCTCCATTTTACCTTTCCTTAATAAAAGTAAAGTATCAGCCTATTAATATCCCACTGCAGGGCAAAGGCCTCCATCCTTGAATTGAAATCAAGTTGTCGCTACAATGATTGGTACCTATTGGCTTAATCACCACGCTTGCCGAATGCGGATTGGTGATCACAAACCCGAGCTGTGTCCGAAAAAACCGAGACAAAGTTAGCTTGACCCGGGAATTGAACCCTGGACCCCGAGATCTTGGCCCGGTACTTAAACCACTAGATCATCGAGGCGTTCCTTAATAAGCTCAATAAAAAAGGAAATGTCCTCAAATACAAATGCTCTAATCTACAAATCGTCCCAGATTTGACCCAATCCTATGAAGATGTCGTTTGCTAACCTTGGAAAGATTCAAACCCACTTATGTATTCACGACACGGTTGTATAATGATTGAACTCATTTATTAGACCTTTAGAGTCGAGTAGGGCTGGCTATTGATAATAAATATTTTCTCAATTAAAACTGCCTCCGTGGTACAGTGGTTAGAGCGTTAGGCTCTAAAACCCGGAGGTCGTACGAATCCCACGGGGAGCATCACTTTTTGTGATCGGTTCCAGTTTGGTTAGGACATTGCAGGCCTGAATCACCTGAATGTCTGAAAAGAATGATGATTCCGTGCTTCGGAAGGCACGTTATGCCGTTGGTCTCGACTATGTTCCAAGTAGGTCTGGTTTCCCTTGTTAGGGTTACGGAGGTCATATGGCAATCGCTCCATTGTACAGTCTGTTCCACATAAATTGTCCTTTAGCCGCCATATTGGTACTACTGTTTTTCGATACTTTCAATCTGTTTTTTGACAGATTTACAAAGCGTAGGCAATGCTGCCAATATGGCGGCTAAAGGACAACTTATGTGGAACAGAGTGTAATAACCAGGGGGCTTAGACAAGACGACATCGCTTCATAGCTGGCGATTTTCGCTAAGTCTAATTTGTATAGATTTGACAGATGCCATAGAAAAGTCACGTGTTGAAAGTATGGGATTTGACATTCGCTATCGCAAATTGAGCTATAACGAACGTCATAAATGCCGCTTGTCTAGGGGGGCAGACGAGTCAAATCTAGGATCATAGTCGAAGCGGACCCTGAGCTCCATACTGGATGCAATCGGGAATACGCTGGGATAATGATGATTTACTCAATTATAAGTAGAATGTGAAGCTTGAATTATTCCACTGTAAAGTTCACATTTCAAATAAGTTCTGCCTGGATTACCACAAAGTCGGCACCGACTCTTTCCTTTCGTTTTTTCGAGGAAACCTTGGGAGTTTTGTAGGTAATGGGAACTTCTTTACCGAATCTCACATACAACCACAGGGCACAGATCGCCTCCATAGAATTTAGACCGCCTCCGTGGAACAGTGCCTAAGTCGCTCGGGTATAAAAACACGGAGGTCGTGAGTTCAATTCCCGTTTCCCGCTCGTCTGACTGGCTAGCTACCACCCCCACAGGTGCAATCTGCCGCCATAACAGCTCTGGCTGTTTTCCGGCAATATTAATGTGGGAGCTAGTACACTTGAAATCAGAGGCTCGAAGATCAGATGAGTCTACAGTCTGGCAGCACATTGAGCGACGCTTCCAGGCGAAACGTCCTTCAATGGAATAGAATCCTTCAATGAAGTCGAATTAGATAAGAATAAAAAAGCGCTGTTTATTTATTTATTTTGTTCTACCAAAGCCTTGTAACATTCACTCATACAATACAATAATTACTATTCAACCTATGGTTAAATATAACAACACACACTTCACACATTGAAATTCGTATTATTTATCAGCTGTGATATTTGTCTATACTAGCCTTCCGCCCGCGGTTTCACCCGCGCGTTTGTTTTTTCAAATTATACTACCTTCCCCCCACATTTCCTGGATCAAAGTACCCTATGTCACCCGAGGTAAGTGTATCTTTTCAACAGTGAATAAAGTTTGGAGCCTATCAAACAAACAAACTATCAAATCTTAACATTATATATATACGAAATAGAATCGTCAACCCTGCCAGTGACCCTGTGGGAACGGGTTGAAAATACCCTTGTATTTATTAAGGGAAATGCTCTAATTTTACTCCGTGTTAGTCCCTCGGACAAAGGATACCACATTGGGCGCCATTTTAAATGTAACAGATAGCAATAGAAGGGTCAGAATGCTCTATAGTTGTTTTAAATTATATCGCTTTAAAGGTCGTTATTATGAAAGTGGGAGGCGAACGAGCATGACACTTAAGTAAGTGATCATTATCATTATCAGCCTATATACGTTCCCAGTGCTGAGACACAGGCCTTATCTCAATGAGATAGTGCGGGCCACCACCACGTAAGTGTGCGTAAGGCAAGTGACCAACCTTAATGTCAGATGTTATCAAGCCGCCAAATGGCCTCTGACTACTACTAGGCTTAACGACTATAAATATCAACCGAGACTAACAGCTTAACGTGCCTTCCGAAGCACGGAGACGCTCGAAATAAATGTCACTAAATGTAATCAGAATGGTCACCCATCCATAACCGACCGCGGCGTGGGTAGCTTGACTTTCGTTACCGCTAACGAACCGCTGTCACAGCTGCGCCACAAGGCCACTTTGCGCGCTTACATTATGTGACTGCCACCTGAAATTAAAGAAAAAGTAAGGTCCCTAATTTAATAAATCAATATAGGTAGTACTAGTCTAGAAGTCGAGAGTCTAGAATAAGATCTTATATGTAACCTCGAGCAGGAATAACAACAGACCTGTAAGCTGTCTCGAACTAGAACTAGGCAAAGTCAATAAATGACTCCATTAATGGTCTCCTGTCCCCCTTTAGTGAGGGGAAATAAACATCGATCGAACTATCGATAAAAATAAATCAATTGAAAATATCGATAGAAATAAATTTAATCTTATCCAATATTTTTCTACTACAACGTAATCAATATTTTTTCATTTTTATCTTAATTACAATAGTGAGTACTTAACTTTGGTACTGCTTACAGACTGTTGCCATTTTAAACGGTTTAAGGGCAGTGCCAGACAGTAAATGCTTAGTTACTGTTTGGCACTGAACTGTCGAAGGGCAGACGTGGCGCTTACCATCAGGTCTACGATCTGCTCGTCTTGTTACACAATGCAATAAAAAAAAAAACAGAAAAAACCCGGGGTTGTTGGGTAAAATTAAGAGATTTGTCCTGATCTAAGTGGCATCGAAGATTTGTCAAGTCAAGTAATTGCAAAACAATTAGAATTTGCCGCATTCAAGAATTTCGTTTTTTCTAAATGTTGACTAGCAGAGAATGCTTTTAGCGTATGGCAACATTAAAATAACTGTAAATAGGTATAAAAGAAAAAATGAGGGGTGAAACAGTATGGTGGTGGCTTATCAAGAAGTTTTATATATTTGCTTGTCAGCCTAAGTAGACTACCGCCATCATTTTCCTGATCTTGCCCCACACTAAGTGGAGTATTTTCTTACTTTCAAAATATAATGCCAAACCTACATTCTTTCCTTTAAAAAAAAATACGACACCTGAATATCGATAAAATTATCGATAGAATAGCACATTTCTATGATGTAATCCAGTTAATAATCTCCCGAATCCGTCAAGGAGAGATTACCTTGGGACCAACTATTAAGGACAAAGTTGCAATATCTATTATATCTTAGATTATAGCTCAAGCTTAATAAGGGTTCATACGAAGTTTAGTGTCTTATTAATTTTAATATTAAAATTATTAGCTTGAGGATCTTAGTGGGACTTATGTCTTACTCGGTTTTGTCTTTACTCGAGAAACGCGGGTCAATACCGACCAGTTTTAATGCATACTAGCGAAGACAATTATATTGCTAGTGAGAATTAGTATTTTTTTTATATTAAAGGCGGCCAACGAGCCATCGCTTCGCCTGATGGTAAGCAATCATCGCCGCCCATAGACATCTCCAACACCAGAGGGATCGCTGATGCGTTGCCGGCCTTTTAAGGGGGGGGGGGGGGGAGGGGGGGGGGGGGCTGGGCCTCCGGCACTCTTACAAACCAGACGAAACACAATAGTAGTCACTATAATTTCACGCTTAATCGAATATGACATTGGCTGTTGATTTAAGTGACGGAGCTTGAAGCAGACGAATGGTTTCAAACGCCAGCATACACGCGTGATGTCGCTGGTACGAATCTCGGCGCATACCTATTGACTTTTTTAAGTGCATCATCATCGGAAAACATCATGATAGTATGAGATCCCACTGCATGATTCTGCAGGTATCTGTTTTTTCGATGCAACTTATTTTAAATGAATGATAAGGAAGTATGCAATGAATTAGGGATAGGTTGCCTATAAAAAATTAGCCGCAAGTAAAAAAAAAAAAAATTTTTAATTCGCTAATATATTATGTACTTGTAACTATGTTTTTGTAATGAATTTTACGACATTTGAAAGGTAATGATGTCACAAATTGAAAAAAATATTATGGTTGCCAGCTCTCAGTCAGCCGCAACGTAGGGTTGCGTTAACAGTTATATCAGTTTACACTCACCTGTTTTATTTTTTTCAATTTGTGACATTATTATCTTTCAAATGTCGCAAAATTCATTAAAAAAACATATGGTTGCCTATTATACTAGCGAATTAATAATACAAAAAAATTTTTTTTTTTGCTTGCGGCTAATTTTTTATACGCAATCTATCCCTAATCCATTATATATTACCTTAACATTCATTTAAAATTAGTTGTATCAAAAAAACAGATACCTGCAGAATTGAGCGGTGGGATCTTAGACCATGAGGAAACTTACACAGTCGTAGGCTGTGTAGTCATGATCTAATTGGTTTAATTCATGATCTAGTTGCTCCAATGTAAATGTATTATCTGGACTTGCCAAAACAAGGCGCAAGCTAACCCTGACTAGACCGGGACACAAACTCTCGGAGAAAGAAAAACATAATATTGACTTGTGTCAAACAAATGAAAAATGATACCCTTTGTTTGAATCAAGCTTTTGCTGACCTCGTTATTTGAAGAAAAACACAACGTCGGGAGCACCATAACCTCGCCAATAGTAATTGACCTCTGAAAACCTTTTTTTGTGGAGAGGAATGCTATTAGAACGCCTGGGGAAGGCGAGCCGTGTGTGGGATTCGTGCAATTCCATGCCCCAGTCTTTATGAAGACTGGTGCACGAAGGATACTCCAAACGCCCCCGCGCTCCTGCATCGCCGTCGGCGGGTCTTTGGGCTGGGACAGACCCTGACAACCAGAGACACCGCAAGGTGACCTGCCCCCCTTTTACAGGGGGGGGGGGGGGTGCTTGCCTCCCTCGGCAAGCTCTGGCGCTCGGCGGGAAGAGCTCTGGAAACCCTACTCACCAACAGAAACAGAACAACAGTAAACTTTGTTCTAAGGCATCTACTGGGGTAGCTACCTACCTACGTATCTAAATAAGCAGTAGGGGCAGTCGAAACTTTTCTAGTTCTGTCTGCCCCTAGTGGGGGCAGACGGAACCTAAACTAGTTCCGTCTGCCCCCAGTAGGGGCAGACGCGACTAAACAGTTTCGACTGCCCCTACTGGGGGTAGATTTGGTAGGGGCAGTCGGGAATAATCCTACTTGACTGTAGTCTGTAAGATGGAGGTACTGTCGAGGTCACCCGCGCGTGATCACCCTTAAGGCTAAAATCCTGTGCAGTATTTTCACGTTCACAAGCGCCGCTCCTAAGAAGTCACGATGCGCGTGCACGGTATATTTTTCCAAAAGTGATCACGCGCGGGAGACCTTGATCGTACTTCCCCAGACTCATTCGAGTGGAAGAAGCCTTACTTCTATCTCTCAAACATTTGTTCACGAAAATGATTTTACCTCAACTGTTTTAAAATTATGATTGAATACACAAAGTCCCAATAAATGTAAGACCCCATTGTGGTGAAGTCAAGAGAACGATAACGGGAAAACTTGACAATTTATGACATTGTTTTGGTTCATTCATGTGAAAACTATACTTATCTTTCTAGGTGAATTACGATGTCTTGAAGTTACTGTTTCTAACATTTAATTAACTAACTTAATAGTACAGGATCCCACTGCTCGATTCTGCAGGTGTCTGTTTTTTTGATACAACTAATTTTAAATGAATGTTAAGGAAGTATGCAATGTATTAGGGATAGGTTGCCTATAAAAAATTAGACGGAATTACGTGTAATTAATTTTTGTATAATTAATTCGCTAAATAACTTGCAACTATCATTTTGAAAGATAATAATGTCACAAATTGAAAAAAAAAAATGGTTGCCAGTAGGTATATCTCTTTACAGCTGGCAACTCTCACGCTGACTGAGAGCTGGCAACCATTTTTATTTTTAATTTGTGACATTATTATCTTTAAAATGACGTAAAATTCATTAAAAAAACCGGCCAAGTGCGAGTCGGACTCGCCCATGAAGGGTTCCGTAGCAGCAAGTATCATCATAATATAAAAGTTCTTGTAGTTCTTTGTAAGTTTGATCGACGTTTTTATACATATTTGAGTTGATTGAATGAGAGGAAAATTGCGGTTTACGATTTATGACGTTCTAAAAAAAACTAATTACTTGATTTCGTTCAAATCAATTTTCAATGGAAGTTTGCATGGTAATGTACATCATATATTTTTTTTAGTTTTATCGTTCTCTTATTTTAGAAGTTAGAGGGGGGGTGACCAACATTTTACCACTTTGGAAGTGTATCTCGCGCAAACTATTCCGTTTAGAAAAAAATGATATAAGAAACCTTATTATCATTTTTGAAGACCTATCTATAGATACCCCACACGTAAGGGTTTGAAGAAAAAAAATTTTTTGAGTTTCAGTTCTAAGTATGGGAAGCCCCAAAAATTTATAAACTAATTACTTGATCTCGTTCAAACCAATTTTCAATGAAAGTTTGCATAATAATGTACATCATATATTTTTTTTAGATTTATCGTTCTCTTATTTTAGAAGTTACAGGGGGGGGGACCAACATTTTACCACTTTGGAAGTGTCTCTCGCGCAAACTATTCAGTTTAGAAAAAAATGATATAAGAAACCTTATTATCATTTTTAAAGACCTATCCATAGATAACACACACGTAAGGGTTGGATGAAAAAAAAATTTTTGAGTTTCAGTTCTAAGTATGGAGAGCCCCCAAAATTTATTATTATTTTTCCATTTTTGTATGAAAATCTTTATGCGGTTCACAGAATACATCTACTTACTAATTTTCAACATTATAGCTCTTATAGTTTCGGTAAAAAGTGGCTGTGACATACGGACGGACAGACAGACAGACAGACAGACATGGCGAATCCATAAGGGTTCCGTTTTTTGCCATTTGGCTACGGAACCCTAAAAATATAGTTGCAAGTTATATTATCAAATTATTTATGCCAAAATTAATTACAGGTAATTGCGGCTAATTTTTTACAGGCAACCAATCCCTAATCCATTGCATACTTCCTTAACATTCATTTAAAATTTGTATAAAAAAGCAGATTAAATTTAGTAGTACTAAAACAACTTTTTTGTACGTTTTGTTCGATTAAATTTCACACAGCAGATAGTAGGACTAAAAGGATTATTGTCTCCGTTTATTCCTGCGCGGTAGAACTAAACGGACTACATCGCAGAATCGAGCAGTGGGATCTTAGACTATAAGGTGAAGTAGTGTAAGGGCCTAGTTTCACCGCTGACAAATGTTTTTTCTCCAAGCATTCTGTCTCAAGCTAAGTCAGGGTCATGCTAGCACCATGATCCAGGACTTGGCAACTCCAGTTATTACATTGAAGCGACTGCCATCCTCAGACATTTGACCGTCTCCGTGGAACAGTGGCTAAGCCGCTCGAGTATAAAACCCGGAGGTCGTGAGTTTGATTCCCGTCTTGGGTCTGGTCGGTGGTAGGCCTTTTTGAGAGTACGACTAGCTAGCTTACAGGTGAAATCTGTCGCCATAAGAACTTTACCTGTGTCCCGGCAATATTAATGTGGGAGCCAGACCATTTGAAATAGAAGATTTCTTATTAATTGCCTACTGCAGTAGTACAATATAAATCAGAACTACAGCCAAAGAGATGTCTAGATAATAAAAGGCATCGCGTGACGTCACTAACAAACGTTTTTTAGCCGCGAAGCGACAGACAACGAGATGTTTTGTCTCCGTCATCATTTATACAAGGGTGTTTTCTTTAGCTTTTCTGCGGTGCGTTCCGCTTTTAGGCCCCTATTTGGGCACCTAGTTTATTGTATTTAAAAAAAAGCAACATGCCACTTTTTTACAGCTAAATAATCCAAACTATATCACTAAACATTTTCTTCGGAGGAAAATGCGTTTATGCACCATAACTGCAGACTAGCTACACCTGCGGCCGTGTGTGGTACTCGACACTAAAGCGTCCACTACGCACTAAACTCTCCCGGCTTCCCCTTCACATCCGATTGGGACGAGCCGGTGCCAGCCTTGTGGCTATTAACCAGTCTATAACTAATACTGAAACTACTAATATTATAAATTCAAATGTTACTCTGTCTATAACGCCTTCATGTCAAAACAACAGAAACGATTTCAATCACATTGCGCACAAACATAGAATATACTCGTACTTGTCAACATTTCAATCACATGGCGCACAAACATAGAATATACTCGTACTTGTCAACATTTCAATCACATGGCGCACAAACATAGAATATACTCGTACTTGTCAACATTTCAATCACATGGCGCACAAACATAGAATATACTCGTACTTGTCAACATTTCAATCACATGGCGCACAAACATAGAATATACTCGTACTTGTCAACATTTCAATCACATGGCGCACAAACATAGAATATACTCGTACTTGTCAACATTTTATTCCGGGATAATACACAGTTTCCGTGAAAAAACAAAAAAAGTCTTTCAATGTGAAAGTACTTTTCTGTTATTTCGGCAACGGACCGAAAGATTAATGTGATTTATTGTGACATAATGAGAAACTAAAATATCTTTAAATATATCTGGACATTATTCACACAGCGCCATCTAGCCCCAAACTAAGCATTAGCTTGTGCTATAGGTGCCGGACAACGGATAACCATTACTTATAATATACTTTTTTTGTAAATACATACATATTATACATAGAAACGTTTATACACACAAATGTTTATAACGGGATCGAACCCGCGACCTCTGGTGTACCTAGTAGCCGACTTCTCGACCATTACACCAATGGCTCGTCAACTAAATACTTCTCACTGTGTATCGATTCCATGTAGCATCAGAATGTGCAGATTTCCCGTCAAATCTGCAGATTCAGGTAGCTCCGTAGCAGTGATCTAATTACGCAAGTTCACCTATGTATAGGTGTCTGACGGCATTCGCTTCAATGTAATAACTGAACTTGTCACGTCTTGTATTTTGGTCCAAGCGTATTTATGTTCGGTAGGTATATGATTGCTAGATTTGACTGCGTTTATGATAAACATTATTTCCTCGTTTTTTGTGAGGATTAGTGCAGAAATGGTAACTTTTCAATCGGGTGTACAGGAAAACCCCCTGTACAGTTTAGTGGGAAGTGGGACAAAATCCTTTAGACCTCCCTTACCCTTTGAATTGAATCCTTTACCCCCACACATGGCCGCGGGCGTTGCTAGCCAGCGGAAGAATTCTTTGAAAGAAACTACTTACAAACTGAGTCATATCTGTAGAAAACTGTAGAAAAAAAAATATCTATATTCATAAAGAGGTCAGAAAAACACTAGCAAAGTTTCAAATAGTTAAGAAATATGAATGAAAAATTTAGAAACATTACCTTTTTGAAATATTTGCTAGGTTTGGGTGTCGCAAGCGGAACGCATTGTTTCTTTTGTAAGCAAATTAAAAATAGCCCTCAAGTTGGAGTAAGTTATGTTTATATTATTTGCGGTATATCACGCGGTGGGGTGGCTTTTGTCACTCTGACGTTGGAGTTTGGTCTAAAAAGAAGCAATATCTTAGATTTCTAATCTGATGAAAAGGAGAATGACCGGTTCTGGACCAAATGCTGCCCAAGCATGGGAACACTTTAATTTGTTTCCTTACATGAATAGTTATAAAAAAAATATAAAATAAAAAAAATCCTGCCACGGATTTTTAAATAAATAAATAAATAAATCCTGGACCACTCACACCAATTATTTAGTCCTATACAGAGCATTGCTCGTATTACAGGGATCTAAATAACGGATTAGTGCCTAGTTTGGTTTTTGGGGTGGGCTAGGCATCAAGACGTAAGACGTTCTGCATTATTTTTAGATACAATAATCTTAGACTTACCTAGACGACATGTTAGTGCCTACATGAGGTATTATAACTTAAGGTAATTATCATTTTTGTTATGTTTATTATCTCTGTAAACCATTTTTTTTTCAAATAAATCCATTGTTTATATTATACACTCTTTTCTTTTCAAAATAAGCTGTTGGTTATGATTTTTGTTAATGTGTCTTACATTACCTAACTACTTAACTATTCTCTACATTCAATAACTTTTTTCTTAAAACTCCTGGGATAAATTTTGAAGCGCTTTGAGTTATCTACTAGTATTAATCTAAGGAACATTGTGCACTATGTCTCAATGTTGGGCGGCACTTGGTCCAACGTCCATACATAGACGGTCAATGTCCTTTATAAAAAGACACGACTTGATCCGGCAAAGATAAAAAGTCATCGAAATAGCACACAGGATTAGTAAGCTTTAGTAAGCAATAGGCTAAACAATCTAAAAATATCTGCCAAAGAATCGTTATGCCATGGGATAGCCGAGTTTTTGACTGGAGACCGTGGCTTGCCAAACGTAGTGTAGGGCTAGTCTAAGGGTCGAACAGCTAAGATCATTCTGCACCGATGTGTTTACCAGATAAAAATGAAATTTTGTCAAATGAAAATAAGTTTCTGAAAATACTTTAATTAGGCAACCCTTTAAAATATAGACAAAATCGCTTGGAAAAGTTGGAAAAGTGCATTAGATCCTGTGACTTGCACCAACAGAAACTGACAAATGAGAGCGGCGTGATGCGTTAACGAGCGCCCACACCCTTCGTAGTAATGAGAGAATTGTAGAATCATACATACGAATACCTATTGGTTATGTTGTGAAAGTTCACTGAACTCTAAAGTGTTTTCTATGACTAGCTAGCTAACAACCTACACATAAAATCAGCTATTATGATAGTTAATTTTGTTCTGGCAATTTCTAAAAACTACCCTTCGTTAGGTCAGTTACCACAAGGCGGATATTAACTTGTCACTTTTGGGTGTGAAGGGGAAACCATGGGGAGTATAGTGGCGCTGGCATGTCTCGCTAGCCTGCAGTATTTGTACTTAACTTCCACTAAAAATCGTTACTTTCCTTCCACTAAAAATAAGGCAAGAGCCTTTAACTACTGTTGAAATGAAAAGCTCAAACATCAGAGGAGCCAACAGTTGTAAGTTTATTCACGATGTCCCCCACTATTTGTCCACCACTGGTGGACATCGAGAAAAAAACTTGCTTTGTCCACCAGTACGGGACAACGCTACTGAAATATTCCCGTTGGCCCCCACTGGTGAACACTGGGAACAAATGAGTTGTTACAGTATGGCACCACATTCAATGATGTTTTTAAGTAAATGTCCAGAAAGGAGCCTGAAGTTTTACATTGACTGATGATTCCTCGTTAAATGCCCATTCAGACATTCATTAGTCAGTTCATAACCAAAGCTATTATCACTGCAAACACTTTTGGGGGTGGTATCCAGCCATCTCTGAAAATATTCTACCACATATCAGACCTAAGGTCCAATGATGGACACGATGGAGGTGAATTAAGACCTGAGTAGAATTAATGACGACGATAAAATTGGTTCATTCAAAAGCAGAGAGCAAAATTTTAACAATGTTTTCCACCAAAACTAGATTGTTTTAAATTCCAATAGTTTCACGTATCATCAATTTTCTCTGACAGACACCCGTGTTTATCGAAACGGATATAATGGATGGATTTATGGAATGCATTCACAAACTGCTGACTTATTCGATATGTAGTGGTTATTGCAATATTCGTTAGCGGAACTGCGCTACGTTTGGTGAGTAAGTGTGCCGGAGTGCCAAACATGGATTAAGGTATTTTACAATAAAATTTGTATAAATATTTAATGGAAACATTTATTGAACGTGTTAAACGTATGTAAAACCCTCTGATGATGAAAGTAGGTTAACGAAAGAAATATATAAGGGGAGTGTGAATGGAATCGTTGGAAGGGGAAGGCCTAGAAGGACATTCCAGGACCAGATAGGTGACGTCCTGAGGACAGGTCAGGTCAAGAGTACCCTTAACCGACGGGCATGCATGAAAAGACTTATGAATGTGGAGGAAGCAATAGTTGTGAGCCAGGATCGTAGCAAGTGGAAGGAGTTGGTCTCTGCCTACCCCTACGGGAAAAAGGCGTGACGGTATGTATGTATGTAAAACCTTCTTAAAAAGATGTGTAGGGTTACTTATGATTACAAAATAACATTTTTGTATTTTTACAAATTGACTTAACACACACAATTATTATCTACAACACAATTCTTTGCTTTCCTTCCTGCTTCCTGTTTCTTTTCTGTAAACAAATTGAAACAGCAAAGAATGCAAACAGTGATGAGGGTCTCATATTAAACACAATACCCCATATGTCAAATTGTCATCCCTCGAACACAATCAATGACGTTCAATTAAAAAACTAGAAACTCCCAATCACGCTCAGATATTGTCCGAAGCAAAAGTCTGCCCACCCGACTATTGGGCAGAGTTTTCGTTTAGTTGTATACAATTGACATTAAACACTAACTGTCACGAGATACGGTGTTAATTTGAACGAATGTGTTAATGTCATCTATGTCAACGCCGCTCGGACGTTTTTTGAGGAATTTTTCTTAGAGATAAGGTGTCTAGTTGTATATTGAACGTCATTGAACACAATACTTTTTTAAAACGTCTGATTTGTTCATTCATTCACTATTTAAGAGCTACGCTCTTGTCGGTGGAGCACACAGAAATCTAAATAATAGTGGAGCACCTTTCACTTCTCCCTGGACTCTGCCAGCACCTTAAGCGTCACCTTAAGCTCCTTATACGTCTGATTTGTAGAGGATATTATTTTATACCACGAAGGCAGGCACGAAGCAAGGCAAATGCGTTATAATTTAATATACAATGAAAATAATCGTCAGTCCACCTTGTACTATACAGTCTACTACTTTTCTACTACGTCTAGTCTATAGGTGGACTGATAAATCTTACCAAGGTCGCTGGATGTGGGTAGCGCAGGACCGAACATTATGGATCCTTGGGGGAAGCTTATTCCCAGCAGTGGGCGTCGTTTCATGATGATGCGAATGAATATTTTCGTATCCCAAAACCATAAATACTTCTAAAGTTCAAAGTTGAACAGTTCCCACTCCGTTTGACTGTTACGTAATATTACAAATTCCATCTGACACATGCGACCTATTGGCCGAATTGGGTCAGAAACAATGATTTATAGCTCTTCTGTCCCTTTCCAATATACTGGTCTGAATAAGGACAGTGCATATCCAGCAGGTCTTTTGTTTTTGATATTGTGTTTCGAAATTTGTACCCAATTGCACGATATCTCGTTGTTGCATTGCAATTGATATTCTGAAGTTTAAAAAATAAGGCTTAGAATGGATTGACAAAATAAAAGCTTGTTTAAAGAATATTGCATATTGCATAATAGGAATGCAATATAAAACTATCGTATGCTCATTTTGCACAAGAAATTATTGTCCATCGATGATATTAAGTCCATGGAACAGTCTTAATTATCTATCAATTTGTGGAACGTCTTTGTGGAACAATGGTATTGTCATATCGTTGATTTCCAATTAAGTATATGCAATTTGAAAATATCTACTTTATCTGGGAATTGCAGTGGAAGAGCCATGCTGTTTTACGAATGGGCCGGCTCGTCCGGGGAAGAACCACCCTCTCACATAACACCAGTGTGACATAATAGTGACTACTATTGTGTGTCGTCTGGCTTGTGAGAGTGCCGGAGGCCCTCACCTCCCATGGGTCGGCAACGCATCAGCGATCCCTCTGGTGTTGCAGATGTCCATGGGCGGCGGTGATGCTTACCATCAGGCGATCAGCTGGCTCGTTTGCTGCATCTGACATAAAAAAAATCACCTAGAGCAAGACATGGTCAGGTTTTCAAACTAGTACACCAACAACTTTGACAGTTTTCAACTAAACTAACAAAATATCACATTGAAGAGATCTTGTAACCTATTGTTTGTTTTACTACCTCCATCTTTCTACTGAAATATCGGCAACATTTTTCCCGAGTCCCAAAACATCCCTGATTCAGCGTTCGGGGAAAAGAAAAACAAAGCCCTCTTTGATTCTTTTAAACCATTTAAAAGGGTACTTATTGTCGTTATGAGATGGAAAGTAAAAACATTTCTGGAAGCTTTTTGTGGAGTTAATAATCAGCTTTTAGATAATGATTTGTATTCACTTTTGTTATTTGTATTTGAATTTAAAACGTGGAACGCTAAACTTAATGCATTTTGCGCACAATAACGTTATTTTTAACGTTTTAACAGAATCGCGTTATTGCGTCATTTTTTGTAGTTGACGTAGAGACATTATTTTTATTAAATTCTTAATAGTTAGTACGCTTCACAGCAAGTCGTCAGCAAGTTTTAATCCATACTAAAAATGTTATTAAAAAGAAAAAAAAGCTCTATCTTTCTGTCCGTGTCTCTGTTCCAATTTGACACCTAGACCACTGAACTTATACATTTTTATGGAATACTAGCGGCCGCCCGCGGTTTCACCCGCGTGGTTCCTGTTCCCGTGGGAATTGATCAAAATCCTTTCTTTTTTAAGATGTATTCTGCTATTCGGGACGGAAAAAAATCCAACAAATCAAAAACCATGGCAATCGGTCCAGCCGTTCTCGAGTTATAAGTGTTGTAACAAACACGACTTTCTTTTATATATATAGATGGTAGAGATATACGAGTAGACTGGACCTTAAGAAAGGACACAGGCTTCTTTTCATACTCAGTTAATGTTCAGTCTTATAAAAAAAATATTGATCTTTTTACTTTTTTTGTTTTTGGTATGATATTTAGAAAGCGACCTAGTATAAAAAAACCATATCAAACAAAGTGCCACGTCAAACAAAAGTGCTCTTGGCTTGAAAATTATTGTAATTTTATCGACGATTTTAAAAATGACAATTTTTTTTCAGGTCAAAAATACCACGTGCTAATTCTACAAAAAGTTCAAACCAAAAACATCGATAACTTGATCTGTGATAAGAAAAAACGAGAGAAAAGTGCAGCAATATTAAACCCGTTAAGTTAATCGTTATAAAACCGTTAAAAAACGTTATTGTTCGCGTGTTATCTGTTGCGATAAATATTTTAAAAATAGAATTCGATGTTGTTTTCTTTTAAAGAAGAGTAAGTTCTTTTTTGAGTGTAGTGTATTACTTTTGGGTCTTTTTTGAGGTCTAAGTAATTTGTGTTTGTGACAATAGTGTCGACAACGCCTCAGGAATCAACAATGACGAAGAATTTTCTGACAGTGACCAACATTGTCAATGAGGGTATCAAGGGGAGCAAGATCTCGAAGCTGGGCTTGTCCAAATACCTCTCCCAATCACTGTAAGTACTTAGATTTAGTTATTGTAAAAAAAACTTCCTTTAAAGAAACGAACTTTTTGTACAAGTATTTCTTTTATTTGAAACTTGAATTTTATATAGTGGTTTCTTTAGATTGAAACAAAAGGAAAAGTGACTGCACATAATTATTTTTAAAAAATAAGGCATTTCATATTAAATTCCACAGTTACTTAAGGCAAAAGTACCGTATGTACATTATTACTTAAGTCACCATTATTCTTTTGCTGATCCTGGCAGAACAATGGATATAATACCTACATTGATTCTGTGGTATAAACCCCATCAATTTTACATAATATCAGTCTTTTAATGTCCCACTGCAGGGCAAAGGGCTTCATCCTTGAAATCAAGTTATGGCTACAATGATGGGTATTGGCTTAATTACCACGCTTGCCATATGCGGATTGGTGATCACAAGCCCGAGCTGTGTCCGAAAAAACCGACACAATGTCAGCTTGACCCGGGAATTGAACCCAAGACCCCAAGATCTTCGCCCGGTACTTAAACCACTTGACCATCTAGACGTGAGCAATGTTACTTGCTGCAAGGCAAATATCTCCACCAGCCTTGTCCCTTGAAATTCAGGAAAATATTGAAAATCATCACATAATATTATGTATTCCTAAGACAAAGTATGTACAGAATTACCTTATTTTAACTGCATTCTGTTAGCGTCCCGTTGCCATTTTTTGAAAAGAAATAAATTGTCACTTTCCGCCGAGCAGGTTATTTCAAATGTACATAAATTGTTGAAATGCGGAGAACTGAGAACAAACGGCTTGAACATGGATTCTGTAGAGATTTAAACTTATTGCTGAAGTTGCGTTCTATAAAGCGTAGTTTTAGATTTTACTTGTTAACTTTAAAAAGGCTGAGTCTTATGTCCCAATTCATGGCCATGGTTTTCATCATCGAATCCTAGTTAACGATGAAGTCATCAGCACTTATTTAATACGATTATTTTATTCATGTGAACATCTTTGGACATCATTCACACAGAGGAATATCGCCTAACTATGCATGACTTATTCAAAAGGCATGACTTGGACAACGGTTAAACAATACTTACACACTTGTTTTTGGTAATTAGCATAACTCAGTAAAATACAAATTATTATTTTAATGTAAGTATCATTCAGTGATCGAACCTGCGATCTCTGATATTGTAATAACCAACTTTTCAACGATTACACCAAAATTTGATTACTTTGACAATCACGAAATCTATTGTCTATTGGTAAAATAACTCACATGGAACAATATGATTCACACGCATTCATGTTTACGTATTAGGAATTAGGTTAGGGGCCGTTCAAATATTACGTAAGCAGATTTATTGCAAATTTTTACCCCCCCACCCCCCTTGTCAGCAAAAGTAAGCAAAGCTCTTACCCCCTCCCCCTATGCTTACGTAAACATTTTTCAATTATAATTTTTTTATATACTATAATTATAATATTATAATTATAACTTTATAAATAAGAAAATAGATTTAGGATAGAGATTAGATTTTACTTATACAGTATTCAACATAGAGTAAGGGACAAAAATATTATAATCTTACGAACATAACAAACTTATTTTAAAGTTTTAGTACACATCATCATCATCATCAGCCTGTGATAGTCCACTGCTGGACATAGGCCTCTCCAAATGCTCGCCACGCTGATCGATCCTCGGCCACTCGCATCCAGCTCCTGCCAGCCATCTTGCGCAGAGCATCGCTCTACCTGGCCTGAGGGCGTCCTACACTACGTTTACCGAGACGCGGTCTCCACACTAGAACCCGTTTACCCCAACGGCTATCGGTTCTGCGGCTGATATGGCCAGCCCACTGTCACTTCTATAGACGTGGCTTAGGAAAGTGGCTTTTGTCACTCTTTTTAAAGAACAGGACGACCACACTCCTACTCCACGCCTTTGGAGTTCCCTCCAGCCTTTAGCAGCTCAGTAGTAACGCCGTCCTCTCCAGGGGCTTTTCCATTTTTAAGCTGCCCAAGAGCAATCTCGATTTCGCCAACGCTCACTTTTGGCAGGTCTTCAGTGTAATAGGGATTTAACGTGGCTCTAGAGTCCTCATTTTCGGGATCAGGTCGACATGCATGCGAAGCGTATAACCGGCCATAAAAGTCCTCTATCTCCGAACGGACTGCCGGCTTTGAGGCAACAACTTCTCCACTTGCTGTGGTCAGCTTCGTCAGGTGGCTTCTTCCGAGAGATTGTACGAACACCTTAGACCCCCGATTTTGCTCTATAGCTCTTTCGATCGAAAGAGTATTAAAGCACCGGACACATATTAAACATTGGTACACATATTAAATAAAAATTAACAGTCTTCAGTCCATGAAACCCGAATCCATGATTCTAAGTTTTCGCTGACATTGGATTGCTTAGATTGCTGCTCAGTGTTGTGAGTCTGCTAACTTTCATCCGATTTTGAAATGTCTACGTCTTCTCACATCATGGTGCTCTAACTAAAATGTAATCTTGCTTTGGTATACTTACGTGTACTCGCTTTAGTATCCAAACGAAACAATACACTGACAGAGGAAATTTAGACAACTGAGTAGCGCACAGTAATTCCCCTAATCGGTTCTAAAGCGAGTGCCTAAACGTATGCATTATTTGCGGGAATCCCCGGAAATGGGTTTTGTTTTCAAGCATAGGCAATGTGAGGGTTGCCATTGGTGTAAAAAAGTAAATAACTACCGATGACGTAATCATCATCTAGACCCCCTTCCCCCCATGTCATCCAAAATAAGCAAAACAAAGACCCCCCCACCCCCCCATAGTGCTTACGTAATACTTGAACGGCCCCTTAGGCACACAATCAAATATTGACTTCTTTGTGTATGTCCACGCTTATATGTGTAATTTATAATGTGCATTTCGGGATATACCAAAGCCACATGGGTAAAGGGGTTTGAAGATTTTTGTATGGAGGCTGGCTTACCTTGTGGTACGCCATTTTGATTTTTTTTCAAAATAGCGTTCACTTAAAATTCTATGAAAAATCGATACCTTACATTAATACAAACATAATATGTTATTAGACAAAAACCTGTAAAGTGTCACATTTTAAAGCTATAAGCAACTTAAGGTTTACTTCTTTATTTTAAGATTTTTTTGTGTCAAGTTATAGTTCACATGAAATTCCTTTAAAAAATGGATACCTGACATCAATACAAACATAAAATGTCATTACACAAAAACCCGTGAAGTGTCACGTTTTAAAGATATAAGCAACTAAAGATTTATTTTGAGTTTTTTTTTTTGTCTCAAGTTATTGTTCATATTAAATTCATTTAAAAATGGATACCTGACATCAATATAAACATAAAATGTTATTAGACGAAAACCCGTAAAGTGTCACGTTTTAAAGATATAATCAATTAAAGTCTGATTCCTTTATATTAAGATTTTTTTGTGTCAAGACGTCGTAGTTCACATAAAATTCATTCAAAAATGGATACCTGACATCAATACAAACATAAAATGTCATAAGATGTCATTATTACTATAACTTGAGAAAAAAAACTCAAAATAAAGAAGTAAAACTTTAATTGCTTATATTTTTAAAACGTGACACTTTACGAGTTTTTGTCTAATAACATTTTATGTTTGTATTGATGTCAGGTACCCATTTTCAAATGAATTTTATGTGAACTATAACTTAAGACAAAAAAAAACTCAAAATAAATCGTTAGTTGCATTATATCTTTAAAACGTGACACTTCACGAGTTTTCGTCTAATGACATTTTATGTTTGTATTGATATCAGGTATCTATTTTTGAATGAATTTTATGTGAACTATAACTTGAGAAAAAAAAACTCAAAACAAAGAAATTTTAATTTGGTTGCTTATATCTTTAAAATGTGACACTTTACGGATTTTTGTCTGATAACATATTATGTTTGTATTAATGTAAGGTATCGATTTTTCATAGAATTTTAAGTGAACGCTATTTTGAAAAAAAATCAAAATGGCGGACGCGTAGGAAGGCCAAAATCTTCAAACCCCTTTAGGTTTTCCTAAAAAAATATGCAAGGAAAGTACTATCTTTTATATTGACGATATCCTTTTTTGTCATGCGGTATTCTTAAAATATAAAATGCTTAAAAGTCTGAGTAGCAAACAGTATGCCAGTGGAATTATGATTGAGCGATGCTTCTTCTCGAATAGTCTTTCAAATGGGTCACAGTGGGAGCTTACTACTAAATGAGGTCCTTGTCTCTTTACGAACTAGGATAGCATAAAAAAACCCTGGCTTTCTGTTGATATATCGTTGCTATTTTCACAATGAAATAAATTGCCACTTCTCGACAAGCAGGTTAGTTTAAATGTACATAATTTGTTGCGCCAGAATGGCAAAACAAACGACTGGAACATGAGTTTTGCAGCGATTTAAACGAAATTGAATGGTTGCTACTTGAAATTCTCGTTTTTACAAAGTGCTTTGATCAGTTTTGTACATCCATCGATGAAAAGCGTTGTAATACTACAGAATAAAAGCGCTGCCGTGCTATTATTTATTGTGCCACTTGGAAATAATATTAAGCACATGGTGTTTTCTTTTTGTTCATGTAATTTTTCTTTTATAGGTACTATAATAATGATTTTCCTCTTACTGTATTTTCCTATAAGTGTATGGCCTGGGTTTGTTGGGGAACCAGAGGAGGTTAGAGGGTAGTGATACGAACGCGTCTAGTCTTTTTTTTTTTTTTTTTTTTTTCAGTGGAGAATGCGTTCATAGACCATAACCACAGGCTACTCGTAGCTAGACCTGCGGCCGTGTGTGGGACTCGAGACTAAAGCGTCCACTACCCTCTAAGCCCCCGGTTTCCCCTTCACACCCGATAGGCACGAGCCGGCACCAGCCTTGTGGCTATTGACCAGGCAACACCTTTAGTCCTGAGTCTTATAACGATCACAGGTCTCATTAGCCAGTGGTCCTTAAAAGCATAATTTTTTCGAAAAAAACGAACTTTCAACTAAATTAATTTTCTCCAAAATTCAAATACTTAGGTACTGATAAATTCTGATAAAATAGCTTTACATACAGTCGCGAATTCACAAGCCAATTAAAAAAAAAAACGTTTGGGACGAGTCAAAACCACGCATCGAGGTACAAATGAAAGCTTTATTTTAGTTTTTCATTTCAGTTTACACTCTGGAAAATACAACGCTTGATATTGCTATACAAAATACATAGTGTATGTTTGTATTTTTATAAATACTTGCATTCTGCCTGCCGCTTCGCGCACGTGCATTATACATACAACGTTATTCTATATAAATAATATGTATTTTTCCCCGAAATAAAGTGTTTATCAGTCTCCAAAAGACCAAGACAATCTGTAATTTATTGGCCACCTTCGTGGAAAAGTGGCTAAGCCGCTCGGGTCTAAAACTCGGAGACCATTGGTTCGATTCCCGTCTTGGGTCTGGTTGGTGGTAGGACTTTTTCAGAGTCTGACTGGCTAGTTACCACCCCCACCGGTGGAATCTGCCGCCATAACAGCTTCGGCTGTGTTCCGGCAGTATTAATGTGGGAGCTAGTACATTTGAAACCATAGGCTCGGAGACCATATGAGCCTACAGTCTGGCAGCACATTGAGCGACGCTTCTAGGTGAAATGTCCCTCAATGGTATAGGCCGCAGTGACCGCTCACCATCAGGTGGGCTGTGTGTCTGTCTGCTATCTGAAGTAATATAAAATTAGTCATCGTATAGGCTTAATACACATAACTTCTTAGTAATTAATACAACAACGAAGTCACTAAATCTTACTAACTTTAATAAGCACAATTAAAATTTATACACTTTCCCAGTAGAGCAGTAGGTCAGCTCCAACTTAGTTAGGCCTTAATTTTCAACCTTATATTAATTGCATAGAGTTCAAGTTGAAATTGAGCTGGCAAGGTTGAGACACCGATGGTTAATGAACGTTAACTGTTTTAACACTGTAGCTTGTGTGGTACAAGGTACAAACTGTTTCGACTTTTAATGACGAAGACGTTCTTAATATTAACATTAGAGAAGTTAACTTATTGCTCTAAGATATCAACAAAAATAAATCTTAAGTTAAACGCCTCTTTGATCTAGAGATTTAAGTACCTGCCCATGATCTTAGGGTCCTGGGTTCAATTCCCAGGTCGTGAATATTTTTTGTCGATTTTTCCAGACGCAGCTGGGTGTATGATCACCTAACCGCATTTGGCAAGCGTAGTAATTTAGACAGTACCTATCATTGTAGGGATAGCTTTATTTTAATAATGAAGTTTTCCACATGACCACTAATAGGCTAATACTTTACTTAATTATATTTTGTGGTTAATTCCAGTTAGGATTTTGGATTTGTGGTTCCAAATGCTACTTCCATTCATGAAGTTAAAGGTATTCAACTATCCAACATAGTACATGGAGAAAGTACGTGCCAAAAAATCCTAAATATCCTGTTATGTTATATCAATCAAATACTTTCCCACTGCTGGGACACAGACCTTATCTTAATAGATAGTGTCGGCCATACTCTATCACGCTGGTCTAGTGCGGGTTGGTGGAGAGGTGCGTAAGGCAAGTGACCAACCATAATGTCAGATGTTATCAAGCCGCCAAATGGCCTCTGACTAGGCTTGACGACTAATATCTACATTATAGTAAATATCAGCCAGGACCAACAGCTTAAAGTGCCGTCCGAAGCACGGAGATGCTCGAAATAAATGTAACTAAATGTGGTCAGAATGGTCACCCATCTATTAACTGACCGCAGCGTGGGTATCTTAACTTTCGTTATCGCTAACGAACCACTGCTGTCACAGCTATGCCACGAGCGCCTCCGCCACCTTACATACCCGCTACATCTTCTCATTTGGGCCGCACCCTAAAAGTGATTACAATCTTCATACAAACTAAGTTAGAGACCCGTGATAGGCCGTGGTGTAATCCGGCAATCTGTCATCTAGCTCCAGGGGAGATGTTGTGGTTACTTAGATCTTTTGTACATGTGTTGTCTGGTAGTTTTCATGTAAGAGAGCCTCATTAGGACATCATGGCGACGTTTCCGGCTACCTTATCCTCATCATCATCATCTCAGCATATTCCCGATTGCATTCGATATGGAGCTCAGGGTCCGCTTCGACTATGATCCCAGAATCGACAAGCCTGGTTATTACGATCGAGCAATTGCCATCTGACCTCCGTAACCCTTTCAAGGGAAACTAGACCTACTTAGAACGTTGACCGGCTATCTTATCCTGTCAGGTACTAAAGAAATGTCAAATTGTCGGCGTTGCCAAACCGTTGCCAAGTGAGTTAGGTCCCAAACATTTCAACAAAAGAAGAAGACTGCTTGGATACACCCTGTTGGTCTCTGTCTATCTAATGATTCTTTGTCACAATTATCTTCGTATCAATGTTCTATATTTAAAAAACTCAAAGGTGACTGACTGACTGACTGACATAGATAGATCAACGCACAGCCCAAACCACTAAACGGATCGGGCTGAAAGGACATCGGCAGAAATGGGCTCGATCTTAAGCGTTCGTTCCACTATTCAAAATATAATTAATATTCGTTACAAGATTTTTAATATTTAAATTCAATTTTAATTAATATTTTTACCCCGGGATAAAAATATAATCTAATAAATGAAAATACTATTGGTTTTGTAGTGCATCCGGTGTGATAAGTGCATAGTGCATAGTACGTCCGGTAGAATAATAATAATGTTGCTAGTTAAGATACTTAAATACTGATTTTCCGGTCAGATCCCATACAAATGACAGCTTAGAATAGAGGCACGATAATTTTCTGAAAAATATATGGCAACAGAAAAGTCAAAAAAAAAATCAAATGTCATACAACGTCTGTCAATCATTCGTTTCTGTTTGTTTTGAATATGTAACATATGTGAATAATTTTGTTTTGTCGTTATTGTTGGAATGCTTGGTTTAATATTTGACGACTTTCGCTACGTTTAAATCGATACCTCCAATGAACACTACGCTAACTTCAAAAGTGCAGGTTTACAGGAGGAGCTCTTGAAAGAAAAAAGTTGATAAAATCTTTATTTTTGTAGTTATTTTCTTGATATTTTTTGTGTGAGTAACTAATTTACTGATGCTTAAGATCCGCATAGTAACATTTAAAAAAACTTATGGGTTTTTTAATTAGCCTCACTTAGCGGGATGTAACGCAGAAAGCTCTAATTTAAGATCGGGATACACTCCGCCAATCCTAAGTTAGCGGAATATATTCGGGAATATTACAGGCTACAAAATAATAAATTAAATGTATACTACATAAAATAAAATTAATAATTACATTTAAAATCGACTTCATTACCAATTTAGAGTATTTTGAACAATGTTTTTATTATAATAAGATCGTAATTTATGAAAAAGAAAAGTTAGCGTTTTGTAGTAGGATAAGCCGAAAATCGTTGAGCCGTTATACAAGCCGCTAACAAATAAATAGCGTAGAGTATCTTAACTGTGTCATTACTTAGCGGCCTTTCGTCCATATTGGTAACTAAGCTTATGTAACCAGTTCCAAAAAATATTATTTTTTCGTTGGTGTTTTAAGTAGTTGTGAGGGAAGAATTATTTTTCCACTTCGTAGATTATATTATTTCCATTATAGTAACCCGAGACATTGTGCAAAAAATCCCGATCTGATGTGGGATTGTTGTGATATACAACTGGCTCGGTGTAGTTGATTTGAATTAAAACGTACTATGCAAAACACTTTTAAATCATTTATTAATACTTAGAAAAATTTTAGGCAGTGGCCTACTGTAATATCTTAAATTTTAATTGCTGAATAGTTGCACTTATTTCTGTGTCAATATCATGATAATTATTTGGTATTTTGTCGTTTTTAACTGCTGAATTTATTTATTAAATTTTTGTTTCCTTCATTAGAATGCCCAACACTTATGCGATGGATGGGTTATTATTTTCCACAAAACGATTAATTCTAGCATGCCATCCTTCCAAATGGCTGCCATCCTTAATACTGTTTAACTGTTCCCCTTCACAACACCAGATTTTAATGAATCTTGTAGCCAGTTACGATCGAAGTAAAAATTTAATTGTGCTATTAGATCAGCTAATATATTTTATAAGCAATTGGGCCAAACCTGCACATCTTGCAACATGCCGCCTCTGAGCTGGCTTGATACTTAGCTGTTCTGCTTTTTTAAAAAGAATTTGACTAAAGTGGTTAAAACAATCTTTTACATCTGTTTGAGGATATGGTTTCTGAATGCCATTAAAAGCAAATCTTCAAAAGCAACAAGCATTTTACGTGGTTTCCAGAGAGGAAATTTAGTTTTGATTATTTGTAAAGGATTTTTTTTTCTTGTCTTGGTTTTGGAGGATGGCAAAAAACAATGGTACTATTTTTGGGTAATAACAATCTAGCTGTGAATGGTAAAGTAAAAAAAAATCAAAAGTGCAAGTAACAACTTTTTCGTCAAAATTCTAACGTCATTTTAATCAGCCAATAAAAATATGAAAAACAATCGTTTCCTCCATAACTAATAAAATTCACAATTATTAATATTTGGTTTCCTTGACACCCAACACATAGTATAATAAACAATCATTATAAATGACTGTAACTCATTATCCTAATAATTATTTTCCGATAGAAGTGGCCAGTCACAAACATTTAACGTTCATAATAGATAGCAAAAAGTTACAAAAATGGAAAAATTCTTCTTCTTCCACAACTAGGTAGTTACCAAACAGCAAAAAAAAAATTTTGTAACTAGTTACATAAGCTTAGTTACCAATATGGACGAAGGGCTAAGCGGTTCGTTTTATACTAGAAAACAAAACTCTTGTATTATAATTGTAGCATTTCATGCAGCTAATTTCGATTTTAATTTACTACAAGATAGTGAAAATTATTAAACTTAGTAATGTTTAACTCTGATTTACACTACGTTATATAATTATTTGTTCAAAAGTGCATTCAACGGGCGACACACACCGCTAACTGTCACATGAACAAATACTTTCCCGCGCAACACCCCGCCAACTCCTAGTTGGCGGCGTATCTCCCGCGGGCCGGCAGTCGCGCTAGCCGAATACACACCACTATATTAAGACAGCGGCTTGTCCACCCCGTAATTGAAGAAAGTACCTTTACTTGGCGTTATGTAAATCTCAAAACTTTTTTGTTTTTAAAGATATTGTCATGAAAATTTGGGGGCATAATATTAGTAAAAAAGTGGGTCGATTTCTATAAAAAACGAAAAATGGCAAATTTTGAGTTAGCGTAGTGTTCATTGGAGGTATCGAAATGACGGTTTCAGCTAAAACAAACGACCTAAGCTTTTCTTATAACGGATCCAGTGAACTCGACAATTGGGGTTATTTTTGTAGAAATCAAAATAATCCTATAACTATTTTTTCCCAGGGAGTGGATTTATAAATTGTGGTGTATTTGGAATATTACTTCATTTTCTACATAATAATAGTAAATCGGTAAGTGTAATTCATAAAAAATCAAGGCCCAACGTTCTATGGATGTTCGCCCGTGTTCTTTGGAATGCAGGTAGATGTTATAACGTAGGCATCCGCTACGAAAGGATTTTGATCAATTCCCACGGGAACGGGAACTACTCGGGTGAAACCGCAGGCGCCCGCTAGTGTTCCTATAAGTTTTATGTTGTCTTTGGCCATGTTTTTCTCTTCTTTTTATTTAATGTACAAACCAAAAGATACCAGTAACTAAACAATGAAAACGTCTACATGCTACTATTTCCCCACTTATCGAAGCTATCACAATATAGCTGTGAAACGCCCACCTAATACACTGCTGGCACAGAATATATGCTGCTGGCAAAATATTTGCCGCTACCTACCTAAGACTCGTGTGAGGTGTAGGTATCCATTATCTCGCTAGCGCCGCTTATTCAAACAAACTTCGAAACAAAGAAGCAGGTTTTCAATTTCACTGATTTTTTAAGATGTTCCTTACGGTGTGGTCATATTTAAATAAATAAATAATCTCTGGACATAATTCACACAGCACCATCTATCCCCAATCTAAGCATAAGCTTGTGCTATGGGTGCCAGACAACGGATAAACATTACTTACAGTACCTTTTTTGTAAATATGTACATACATATTGTACATAGAAACATCCAGACCGATACAATCAGACATGTTCATGCACACAAATGTTTGTACCGTGCGGGAATGGAACCCACGACCTCTGATGTAATAGCCGACTTCTCGACCATTACACCAAATGGCTCGTCAAATTTAAATTTGAACCAGGTCGGTTGACTAGTTTTTATTATATGTCTAATAAAGTGTATTTTTATGGGCTTCTACATCAATGATTTTTTCGCTAAAATGTTTCGTATTATAATACGAATGATGAACATTCGTAATGGTTTACATAGATGTTTGTCTTCCCAGCAAACATTTTAAGTGTTTTTGTCTAAGACTAAAGAATATACCTATTACCAATTTAAGAAAAAAATTACGTCCCACGCAATATTTTTATTCACTTAGTACACACTTTAACTGTAACGTGTACGTCAAAATTTAATTAAGACGTTATTTTCACTTAATCTGGTAGAGAACTTAAAAGTCGAAAGTAAGTCGAAAAAAAATGGTAGAATTGACGGTTGAAAGCTTGACCAATAAATAATAAATACTTGTAAGTTAATGCTTGGTATTAGTGTCGAGGAGTGAAACCTCCTCGCAGTCAACTCTTTGAAAAAAGAAGAAATATATACAGGGCCTGATTTACCCATAGGCTAATTAGGCTGCAGCCTAGGGCGCGAGGATCGAGGGGGGCGCTGAAATCGTGTCTTCGTATGCACTAATCTAGCATCATTGCATCTACCCTATTTATTTCAACTAGACAAAACATTAAAACTAAATGTGTGCTTGAGAGTCCCTGATTTTAACATTTAATTTTGAAATTCCCATACAAATTAATCTTCAATCTTCACGTAAACGCGCGTTTCTGTGAGGCGAATTCAACAAAAATCGCACCGCACACTACAATAGGCACTCCTCAGCGCAGCAGCAGCTCCTTAGTTTGCCGCGCGCAATGAGACCGGCTAATTTAACGGAGAAAGAGACAAATGTATTGAAATACGCCTGAGTGTAAGCGAGTAAAGTATATTCAGCTCAATTTGCGACCGAGCGACGCGGCACACACACGTCCGACGTCACTTATTTTACCCTTAAACGATTCAAAATTATATGGCCAAATCTGACGTTTACTGTGTTGTCAGCTTTTCATAAAATATAATTAGTGCTGTGATAAGTGAATGAACCAAAAAAATCGATTATCGTGGCAACCATCGATTATCGACGATAAATTATTCGTATTTTTGTACTTTTTATAAACAGTTGATTTTTATTGACAACCTTCACTTTTATTTGGTTTTACAACATAAAAGCACGAAAAGGGCTTTTGTATAATCTAAAAATAATTACTTCATTACTATAATTTTCAAATAAATTATTAATCAGTTGCAAAAATGTTTCACTGTTTCAAATGTTTTCTCTAGAGTAAATATTTAAAAAACTCAAGTCGATTCAATGGCAATGGAAACTAAGTTGTCTATAGCCCTTAGGCCGCGTGGTCCGACCGGCTTGTCCGATCAATCGGACCACTATGTTTTTTATTTCCTGCTGGTTCGATTGATCGGATCATCAGGATTTTTCTAATCCTTGTTGTCCTACTATCGGACTAGCTAACGACATTTTAAAAGTTCATCTTGTCCGATCGCTCGAACCACGTGACTTTTAAAAATCCTCTTACTTAGTCCGACCACACTTCTTCTATCTTTCCTACTGGTCCGATCGATTTCAAATTGTGAGACCATAGCGAATTTGTGAGTACAAACAAATTCAACAACATTTAAGCAAACAAGAGTTGAGTTTGTGCTTTGTTTTCATTAGGTACGCTGGATTAGTACGACAATATGGGGCGGTTTCACCACCTCCTGATTAGCAGATAGTTTATCTGACAGATTTTTGACATGATATTTTTGTGAAAAACTTGTTACAATATCTGACGGATCGGCTATTTGCCACTTATCAGAAGGTAGTGAAAATGGCCCTACCGTATTTTGGTTCTGAATAATCATTACAATTTTTTATGTTACGTAAATAAATAATAAGACGTAACTAACAAACTTACACGATTTTCAAATAAAAAAAAAATTGCAACTTCATATGGATTTTATGATCTTCCTTTGTTATTAAAAAAATCCCAAAAAAAAAATGATTTTAAGAATTTTCCAGACGCATTTATAATTGTTATTAGTAGGATTAATTTAATTAAAAAAAAATCCTTTAAACCATCACTACTTTCTTTCTTATGTTTTTATAATATTAATTTGTTTTAAAAAAATACATGACTAAAAAAATACTTTTTACTTTCTTTTGTCTTTATAATATATATATTCATTTTAAATAAAATAACAAATTTTTACTACTTGCTTTCTTTTGTTTTTACAATCTTCTGTTATTTCAAAAAAATAACGAAGACAAATATCGTTGCCCGATCAATCGATTTAACAGGAAAAAAAAACGACCTAATTGTTCGATCAAATCGGACCACGCGGCCTAAGGGGTCTATAGAAAGCCAATACAAGTCATGCCGCCAAACACGAGATGGATTTGGTTTACTACTTGGTAGCCGGCAGTCACTTGTCATGGTTTTGGTCTTATAATAATGCGTGAGGTTGCAGATCGATTTGAAAACTTTTATGTAGTATGAACCATCTTAAAATATTCATAATACTACTCTACTCAGTTCCTACTTTTAGACCCGTCCGTAACACACCTGGAGGGGGCGCGTCCTATGTTGGTGCGAAGGGTGGGGAACCTTCGTACCTTAAGAGCATCCCTGAGTATGCTGGCAGTGTGGGGTGGCCTCACACTGCCAAGTGCCATGAGGAAACGGGGGAGGCTACGCTCGCTTCTCCTGAGGAGCGCTGCACTAAAGCAGCAGAGCTCAGCTGGTGGGGGGCATTGTGTGAATCTCGACATAGAGCAACCCGGCCCCCCAGCCTGTGCTTGAGAAGGCCACAGTGGAGTTTTAGTCAGTACCCCCAACATAGGGCAACTCTGACATAACCTCAGCTGCTCCCCCAAGCGGCTGGGGTATCCATAAAGGATTTCTCCACTATAAAAAAAAAAAAAGAAAAAAAGGGGGGCGTGTCCTCATAATTAGCCTAGGGCGGTCAGAACTCTTAATCAGGGCCTGAATATATAGCGCGAAACGTCGAGCGTTCGTTTTTTAAAATACGCGCGTCAATTATTTTTTATTGTAAAATTTTTTCTCATGGAAGAAGCTCCATAACATATTATTTTGTATATTTTAAATTAATTACAACTAGCTGATTTCCACAAGTTTACAACTTTTATTTATTAATATACCTGCGTCACCATATCTCGCCGCCGGCCTAGTAAATGCCGGTACATTTTGGTCCGAGATCGAGCCGGATTCGAGCTTATTATTTACAAGAAGATTGCAGTGGTTATTAAGCAAACTACTGATTCAAGATCTACGTCGGGTGATGAGAATTTTCCTGAATTGGTTAATTATCGACGTGTTGAAACATATTTTGCAACCACCGGACACACTCCACCAGTCATTCGCCTGAGCGCCGCGCGCCATATGAAGCTGCCTGGATTGTGTTGCTGATTGTGATCTTCGAAACTTATTGTCATAGGAGGGATATGGACATTATTTACGGATAACAGTGTTCTGGATATTATTGAGTATTGCTAAACCCAGCACTGGTCAGGTATATTAGTGTTAATAAGGTACAACTGATAAGGTTAGTTTGATGTTTATATTTTTATGTAATAGCGGTACCTTTAAGAGGATTAAGAACTGTTTATAATTATTGTTATTTTATTACATAAACAAATCATTCACCGTGTCTTACAAAGTATTTCATCAGTTAAAATTACTATCCTTAGTTATTTGTCAGTTGTAAATACCTATCATTTTATGTAATTAAATAGATGTAGGAAAGTCTAAGCTAGTTGTAAATTGTTAATATTGTTATAATTATAATCAACTTATAATTATAAATAATATTTTGCATTGTATAATTTCAGGTTGATTTGAACTATTCTCCCAATAGACATGGCTAATCAACGTGAGTTAATTAAGAAGCGGAGCAGCATCAAGGGTCGCTTGACAGTTTTCTCTAATTACCTGGATGCGTTGGAGGTAACTTCTTTATCGCCCACGGACGTGAATGAGTTGCAGTTGCGGATGGGTAAGCTTGAATCATTATTTAACCGATTCGATGAGGTTCAATCACAAATAGAGTGCCTAGACGATAATGCAGATGAGCAAATGACTCAAAGAACTGAATTTGAGACGCGCTATTATAAAGCCTTAGCTAAAGCACAACTTTTACTAGATTTGGCTAAACCAAAAGTAGAAATAAGTAGCGAACATTTTTCTCAAGCTCAAAATAGTCATCGTAATCAGGTTGTTCAGTTACCCACTATTCAATTGCCTAAGTTTGAAGGGTCTTATCAAAATTGGCTGGAATTCAGAGACACCTTCTTAAGTTTGATTCACTCCAATGAGGACATAGACGCAATAAATAAATTCCATTATTTGAGGGCGTCATTGGAGGGAACAGCGGCGGCAGTAGTACAATCAGTAGATATTTCCGCGGCCAACTATGAGGTGGCATGGCAAATGCTTTGTGACCGATTTGATAATAAAAGGCTTTTGCTTCAAAATCATATCTCATCACTTTTTAACATTGAAAACGTCACTAAGGAATCGTCTGCCCTTCTTAAGCGCTTGATAGATCAGGTGACTAGGAGTCTGCGCGCTTTGCAGTCATTGGGTGAGCCAGTACAGCACTGGGATACACTCCTCATCCACATTCTAAGTCATAAATTGGATTCTAAGTCATATAGAGAATGGGAGCAGTTTAAGGGAAAGCAGCCCAAGGACAAATCAATTAAGTATGATGCATTCATATCATTCTTAAAGAGTCGGGCTGATCTTTTAGAAAGCTTAGAGGTATCACGGAAATATGCATCCGGTGCTTCTTTACCTGACGTTAAAAGTCCTATAAAACTTAAAACACTTACTTCAGTTCAACAACCAAGTAGTAATTCAAACACTGATATTAATTTGTGTCCCAAATGCAATTCAGCGCATAATTTAGTAAACTGTACCCAATTCCTTACATTGAGTCCTAGTGAACGCTTTGCATTGTTACCTAATCTTAAAGTTTGCTTTAATTGTTTTTCTTCTGATCATTTTGCAAATCGATGTAGAAAACCGGGTTGTAAAACATGTAAGCGCAAACACAATACTTTGGTACACGTAAATGATTTTAAATTAAATAAGGGTATTCAATCTCGTCATGAGTTGCATCGGGACAGTCCAGTGTTATCAGAGGCTGCGCCAGTTAGTGTTGACCACAATGTCACACAGTCGAGCGAACCTCACGCTCCTTGTTCTCTATCTGCCAGTGTCGTTCCCTCTAACTCGCGTAGTCAAGGGGTGTTGTTATCAACGGCACTAGTTAAGGTATATGACAAAAATAATAGAGAGCATACCGCACGCGCTATGTTAGACAGTGGCAGCTAGGGAATGCAATCTCGATCTCGCGAGATCTCGTTTTCGCGAGATCTCGGCCTTTTTTTGCGAGATTGAATCTCGGTCGAAAACAGGACGAGATCTCGCGAGATTAACGAGATTGCACTCGAGCACAAAAACCTCTTCGAAGCCCGAACTGACACGGTCGGACTTGCGATCTGTCGGTTTCGTTTGGTGCGGGTGAGGCGGCGGCTTGAGATAGTGGTCGTGGGAGGAGGTGTCTCTCAGTTTTGTTCGTGTCGGGCGTGCAACAATGAGGCTCAGACAATGTTTGAGCCTTGATCATCGAAGGAGGATTGCTTGCCTCTCTGTCTTTTACAGACTACACTTTGTAGAGTGTTTTTCTCAACTGCACGACTTAATTTCGCCAGCTTCTTTCCATCACTGAACGACTAGACTGAGAGACATCATCCGTATGCAGTCGAGAGAGAGTCAAGACCACGGACTAAGCGATTTGTTTCGTCTTTTTTGACACGGACTGCGCAGGAGTGGAACTCTCTGCCTGGGTCAGTCTTTCCTACCTATCCATTATAACTTGGGGCTCTTCAAGGCCAGAATTAACGGGCTTTTCCTGAGCAAGTGCGCTCTATTGTAGACCGCATAGTTGTTTAACATCAGGCAACTGTGTGGTCAAGTGCTGGCTTAACTCAAACATAAAAAAATTATATTGAAAAAAATCGTAAAAATAAATACTAGTTTCTGATGTTTACGCGGTTACTACTCATTAAATAAAACAACCTAAAACGGATAAAAAATCGCGATATATTCTACATTTTAAATTAAAAACCCGACGTTTCGACCACTTTTCAACAGCCGTGATCACGGATTTTAAATGTAGAGTTTATCGCTAGTTTATATCCGTTTTAAGTGGTTTTATTTCGTGAAAATAAATGTTTATCTTATAATACTTATGATTTTTATTATAATTTTATCCTGATGTAATCAAATATTGTGATTATTTGCAAAAAACACGCAAAACTGCCAATCTCGCGAGATCTCGATTTTAGCGAGATCTCGCAGCACTGATATTCATAATCTCGCGAGATCTCGCTTGAGCCCTAATCTCGCGAGATTTGCATTCCCTAGTGGCAGCACATCGAGTTTGGTTACTGAAAGACTATGTCGAAAGTTAGGAATATCTACAGAAAGAGTAAATAGACAGATATTAGGCATTAACAATGTCAAGTCACCGATTCATAAAATGTGCAAAATTAGGATAAAATCCCTTAGTGAAGATTTTACCACGAACATTCAATGTTTCGTTTTACCATCTAGTATGGACAATGTGCCTTGCCATAAAATAAATGCTGCACATTTAAATATTCCTTCGGACATTTGTCTCGCTGACCCAGACTTTCACAAACCTGCTCCTATTGACATGATTATTGGAGCTGATTTATTCTGGAACCTATTAGGTTCTAGACGAATTAATATTAACGGTAGGAATCCTATTCTTTTTGAAACCAAATTAGGCTGGATAGTTTCGGGTCCGATTAACAGCGATCCCTTATCGTTATCAACATCTGATATTATTAATTGCAATTTTGTTGACGTGTCCCAAAACAAAATAAAAGATATTCATAATCAGCAATTTCGCCAATTTAAGTCATCGACTTATTAATACTCCCCTGAAGAGAAACTTTGTGATTACCACCATTTAAAGAACACAGTTCGCTTAAAGAACAAACGTTTGTGTGTAAGGATTCCTTTGAAGCAGAGTTCTAAAAATTTAGGTAATACATATCCTTTAGAGCGTACCTAAATCAGACTCTACCATTATATAAAGAAACCTTTATAGGAATCTATGTCTGAGTATTTCATTTTAATTATAATTATTTCAAAATTAAATGGACTAGAGTTACTAGGTTCTATTAATATGTACATTTATTTTATTTTATCATATTGCAGTTATTTAACTGTAAATTAATTTTATTTATAAAGCTTCCTTTCCGGAGAAACCCATTATTAAAACGCGATTTCCTAGACGACAGCAAAATTTTGGGTATGGGTAATCAGCTTGTCAATTCAAGTTTTTCGTACGATAAGTAATTTTCAAAATTAATACAGTCCACTAATTACTTTAATAAATTATTATTTACTTACCAATACGAAAACTTGATGCATGCAGAACCCCAGTTACTTTTAAGTACTATCAGGGAAACATACATATATTATACGCAAAAGCTTGTTATTATTTAACAGTGTGTTCGCTGTTGCCCAGTGTCAGAAAATACTCCTACAATGGGAAATTATTTTATTACATTTTTAATTTTCTAATTTGGTTAAGAATAATGCAGGTCTTCACTGCAGACACTCGCCCAGGGCGTGGTAGGAAATTATTTTAATGTACATAATATTTTTAGTTATATAAGTTAGATTTTCTACTCAATCAGTCCATTTAGAATCAGTGGGTGACTTAACAAGCAATGGTTACTTGTTAGTATTGCGTTGATTCATATCCCGCAGAGCCCTGCTCTATATTCTGATAATGGTGCCTCATTTATCGGTGCTTAGAATGATCTTTTATGCACTGCCTTAAATCCGACTGTAACCTATTCGCTGGACAAATATGGCTGATAAAAAAGATACTTTCTAATTCAGGCCGCCATATTATGTTCTTCACTTTAGCAGTCTTTGGGAGTCTAGTGTCAAACCCACTTAATATTATCATTTTTTAGTGTTGGGATATTGTAATCTAACTTACGTAGACCTGAACATTGTTTTAGTTTCTATAGAGTTTATTTTAAGTTCGCGCTGTTACATATCACTCTCGTCAGAATCAGATATGACTCCACTTACGCCAGGACACTATTAATTGGAAGGCAACTGATTTCGTTACATAATCAAGATTAACTATAAAGAAAGCTCCACTGATTGCCTGACACGTCATCAGACGATTGAACGACGTATTTGTCAACATTAATTATTGGAAGCGATGGAGTAAAGAAAACTTCTACTCAAACTTCAACTTAGAACTAAATGGAGAGAAGTTAAATACCCTGATGGTTAAATTAAGATCATCTTCTTCCCTTAAAATGGCGCCTTGGATGTCTCTTATCTCTTCATCCTGATTCAGATGGCATTATCAAGATTGGCGGATATTAAAATATTCAACGGTGTGGTGCGGCCGACATTTAGCAAGATTTGCCCTCTCCCTGAACCTTCTGGTTGAAGGCGAGCCTTCAACGCCCGGGGGTATGTCGAGGAGTGAAACCTCCTCGCAGTCAACTCTTTGAAAAAAGAAGAAATATATAGCGCGAAACGTCGAGCGTTCGTTTTTTAAAATACGCGCGTCAATTATTTTTTATTGTAAAATTTTTTCTCATGGAAGAAGCTCCATAACATATTATTTTGTATATTTTAAATTAATTACAACTAGCTGATTTCCACAAGTTTACAACTTTTATTTATTAATATACCTGCGTCACCATATCTCGCCGCCGGCCTAGTAAATGCCGGTACAATTAGCGATATAATTATTTCTTATTCAGTGACCATTAAGGTCATCGATTCTAAGTGTTCCCCACCTAGTTTGATTCCACGTCGATTCCACGTCGATTCGAGGTATCTAATTTTGGTCGCCGTAAAAATTGCAACTTAAACTTGGTATTTTTATTGTAATTTTGACCTAAAATGTTTGCTTGGGTTAAACATTTATGTAATGAACATTTGTTCTGTGTCTGGTTAATTTATTTAATTAAGTATAATATCGTGGTTTCTCCATTGTATTTAACCTTTATCTGTCTAAATCAACGAATCGATATTGATGAAATTTGGTACAACCATAGACTAAACTTTAGAAAGGACTAAATGATTAAAAAACTTAGTCACAGCGCTAGCGGCCCAAGACTACGCCGTAAGCTGTAGCATATTGGCGGCGTTCTACAGGCAGAGTGCCAGAAGTACTCTCAGAGGGACGTGCCTCTCACTTCGACTATTCTTTGTGTTTAGCCGGTCCTCTATAACATGAGAGGGGATTATAACACTATAGGGTAGAGGTACCCCACATTGCCCTATAAGTATGACTGAGGAATCTAATAATATAAAGAGGATATAATTGTTTGTTTGTATGTATAGAATAATAGGCTCTGAAAGTACTGGACCGATTTGATAAAATCTTTTAACATTGGAAGCGAACATTATCCTTGATGAACATAGGCTACTTTTTACAGCGGGAAAATGCTTTATTCCTTTGGAACATAGTCGGGATTAATGGCTTAACGTGCCTTCAGGTGATTAAAGCCTGCAATGTCCTAACCAAACTGGAAACAATCACACAAAGTGATGCTCCCCGCGGGATTCGAACCCACGACCTCCGGGTATTAGAGCCCAACGCTCTAACCACTATACCACAGAGGCTGTGACAAACATTTATAATATTAGTACGAAATTGTTCCACTAATAGCGAAATATACCGCTTACGCCCGATTCACACATGTCTCCGTTTTACTGTTCCGTTTTATTGTGTACGTTTTTTTTTCGTAGATAGCGTATGTAGTTGTATGAGCGACTTCACACATAGCACAGTATTCTGTATTCAGTAATACATGCGCCATCGATGAAAAAAAACGTACACGATAGAACGGAACAGTAAAACGGAGCATGTGTGAACCGGGCGTTAAATGTAACAAAAGGTATTTTAACCGATGGCCCTCAACGGACACGACAAGTTCTTTGTTGGTACCGTGTCAGTTAATATTGCAAAGCAAGTAATCGTCCTTATTCTGGAATAAATTGAGAAATTCCGGGAACCCCTGGATTTTTTATACCAGGTCAGTTGGCAGACAGGCTCGCAGCCCATCTGATGGTAAGAGGTCTCGTCGCGGGTCGCGGCTTATTCCATTGAGGAATACTTCATCAGGAAGCGTCGCTCAATGTGCTGCCAGACTGTAGGCTCATCTGATCTTCGAGCCTTTGACTTCAAGTGCACTGGCTCCCACATTAAAAAGTTGCATAAGCAGTGATTTAGCTCTGCTAAACTTCACGCAATCTAAATCAAATTCATTGATGCAAATTCAAACCGCAGCTGGATCGTCTGAAGCTGGAATGAATTCCAGAAACTCCCGGAACTTTCCAATTAATTCCAGAGGCGACAACTACTTCCAGATATTAGCTGGCGCGCGACCAACGATCGAGGGCCTGCTTTAGTTTGAGCACAGCTTAAGGAAAGTTGAGCGTTTTAAAACGATTCAGGAAATGTTTATAGTTCGTTTGGTTTGAGGAGTCAGTTGGAAGGGGCAACACTTTTTGGTTTAGTATAATACTAGCCTTCCGCCCGCGGTTTCACCTGCGCGTAATCTCTTTTTAAAATATACCCCCCTTCCCCCCACATTTCCGGGATCAAAAATACCCTATGTTCACCGGGGATAGTGTAGCTTTCCAACAGTGAAAGAATCATTCAAATCGGTTATTTAGTTTTAAAATTGTTATTCCCGCGGGAATCAGACTTTTCCCGTAGTCTAGCCTATGTCCTATTCCGGGTTATAAACTATACGTGTGCCAAATTTCATCTAAATCCGTTCAGCCGTTTAGGCGTGATTGAGAACAAACATCCAAACATCTAAACATCTAAACATCCAAACATCCAAACATCCAGACTTTCGCATTTAATAATATTAGTAGAATTTCATGAATTATCTGTAAGTAGAGAGAAAGGGCACTACAAATCATTACATTTAAAAGTTTGGTGAAAAATACTGGCGTTCATAATAATATAACACAGCTTTGGCTGTTTTCCGGCAGTATTATAATGTGGGTGCCAGTACACTTGAAATCAAAGGTTCGAAGATCAGATAAGCCTACAGTCTGGCAGTACATTGAGCGACGCTTCTTGGTGAAGTGACCCTCAATGGAATAGGCCGCAGTGACCGCTTACCATCAGGTGGGCTGCGTGTCTGTCTGCCAACTGAAGTAGTATAAAAAAAGTTTATATCTATGCACATCAGGGGCTTAGTAGTTAGTTGTATTTAAAAACATAGCAATGAAATGAGAACCACCTTTGTCTATAAAAGTCGGTTAAAATAGAACAAAAGCGAATCTAGTCCATTCCATTGACAGAAACTCCAATAACTCCCTCCATTATATGAAACTGTTTCTAAAACTGGAATACCAATGGGTTCCATTTTTACTTTGTGTTTCCAAGTTTATAATTGTCGAGCAGAAAACAAGTTTGGACGTCAAAGGCGAGTACTGGAAAATATTCCGTATGTGTTGTTTTACGTCTTTTGTATGGTGAAAATAGTTCATTCAACTACTAGCCTTCCGCCCGCAGTTTCACCCGTGCGTTATTTCTTTTTCAATACATCCCTTTTCCCCCCATATTTCCGAGATCAAAAGTACCCTATGTTCACCGGGGATAAAGTAGGTTGCCAATAGTTCCCCCCCAATGGGCCATCACCTTGTCGCGGTGGGGGGGCTTAGTAGCCGGGTGGGGTCCGGTGAACTAAGAGTGGCCAAGTGGGCGGACCGACAAGTCTGCCTGCGACATGAGGGGAGCGGACAGTATCCATTACTGTCTGCTCAGCGCGCCCTCGGGCTCGAGGTGGGGGCCGCGGTGCGCAACCGGTTGGAGGGGGCCGGTGTTACGTTGCCGTTCCCCCCTGCGCATCGGCGGCCCAAGCGGGGCCACACCGCAGGTTGTGGCATGGCGGAGGTACAGGGGGCCAATAATCAATCAAATCTTTCCTATTTAAAATATTATTATAGATAACGAACAACCGATTTAAGAACCCTTTAATTTTTTTTAAGTAGGGTAAAATAGCAGGGGGCTTAGACAAGATGACATCGCTTCATAGCTGGCGAGATTCGCTAACTTTAAATTGTATGGATTTGACAGATGCCATAGAAAAGTCACGTGGTGAAAGTATGGGTTTTGACATTCGCTTTCGCAAATTGAGCTATAACGAACGTCATAAATGCCCCTTGTCTAGGGGGACAGAATACTGATACATGACGTGATAACCTAGGAACGAGTAAGCGATTATGTATTAAGCAAACCCCTATACACAGAAATGCTTACGTTTATTTTACCCTAAGTTCATAAACAAGAATTTGCCATAAATATTACCAGGCAATCTTTACTTAAATATCATAAATCTCTGGTTAAATGTCAAATTTATTCAGATTAAACTGGGAAAAGTAGGCGTTGTCTAGACAGAGTGCTTTCAAAATAGTTATACCTATATTCATACTTGTGAATAGGTGCCTGGAGCTCAATTTTTTTTTAAATAATTTTAAAATCTTCCCAAGAAAACAGAAGTGTATATTTGTACGCCTACATTTGTTTTATATCTACACTCACCGGCAATGAAACCGGCACCGGCAATTTCATACAAACATGGTCACTTTAGCGTCTCATACATAGAAAACTATTTGCAGCTGTGCAAAGATTATTACGTCAATGGAGAGGCCAAACGCCCAATTTTTGAATCACAGTTTCAAAAATTGCCAAAAACCGCTCAATTTTCTCAAAAAGGAAAAACAATAAACCGAACTCAACGTTCCATACTACGATGTATTGGCAAATGTAGTGGCAAATTATTGAACCTAGAAACATAAAAAGATGGCGCTATGTGAAAATGAGTAATATGTATAAGTATTTTCAAACCTGCAACCCACATAATGCGGTTTATTCCCGTTCGTCCCACCAAGCTTCGTGTCACCATTAACGAACGGGAATTGAATAAAATATTCAATTTTTATTCCCGTTCGTCCCACTAGCAAGTTCAGTGGGACGAACGGGAATTAATCCATAATGCCATTGCGTAAAATCGCACGTGCTTCTTACAGTAACTTATCAACATTCCGCTCAAGGACCCAACTGAATTTTAAATTAAATAATGAAGCTGTACTGGAAAGTTTAAAGTTCACAATTAATTCCTAACTACTCCAGACACGTCTAGAATCAAGATATTGCCTGGCAACCTACCAAGAAACTATTTGAAGCTATGATATGAATGAGAAAACTAGTGTACTAGTTTTGCATCATCTGCATTTTCATTATCCAGGAAAGTTATGTTTGATGAAAGAAGATTGCATGTGTCAGCTATTTCTTATTGGATTTTCAGACACGCATTAGTTCAAAAAAATGCACTTTGCTGAGAATTCTGAATCCAGGATTAAAGTGGACATGAAAGTGCAAAAAGATTCATCAATGGATCTTTGCAATGGATTTTTAAGTGGACTTAGGGACCCGAGTTGTACCACGGGGACATCCACAACAGTCATAGAACAAGCAATTGAACCATGGGTAACTTTACTTCCCCGTGGTACATACAACCAGTTGAACATCGCAGTTGTACCACGGGACGGGAGCGGTTTGTTTGTATTGAATAGGCTCCGAAACTACTGAACTGATTTGAATAATTATTCTTTCTCTGGAAAGCTACACTATCCCCGGGTGACATAGGGTACTTTTATCCCGGAAATGTGGGGGGAATGAGGGGATATTTAAAAAAAGCAATTACGCGAGGGTGAAACCGCGGGCGGAAGGCTAGTAAAGAAATTTTGATTTTTTGCTACCTGGTGTTACCATAGGCAATTATACTTAAAATCAAATATTTAAAAAATCTAGCTTCATCGGACTGTTTGTTAGATTGTGATTCAAAAGTGTCATGTGGCACCTTTCCGAAAGAGGCCGCAGAGGCCAAGCCACTTGGCCGACAGGCGAAATAAGGTATGCGTGTGTTTATTCGAAGTCCGCAGAGTTACTGCCGAGAATCTGCAAGTATTAAATTTTATTTAAGTTTTTTTTTACTTAGCTATTTATTGATGTGTCCGTATCTAAAATATTAAACTATTCTAATGTTATAATGTATAGTCAGTCGTTAATTTTGAAAATACTTTATGTTTTACCCCTGCGTTACTGCTACACTGCGTTACAACTATGAGGTAACGCAGTTGTTGTAAAGGCAACGCAGCAGTAATTTGTAAGCTTTTATTACAATTTATGGCAGTAATATTAATGGTTTGTAGATTGTATGACTGTAAAAAGAAAGAAAGTTTAATATCTAATGTCATAGACCAATAAACAAAATGTTTGGCTGTTGTTTTTGAGATATTTCAAACGTACAAAAAAATAATTGTGTGTGTGAGAGAGAGAGATGCTTCAGAGATAATTTTGATTAACTATAAAAAAATATGTGCTTGATGGTACCTTTCTCACTATGTGGCAGTAATATCAGCGAAAAAAACAGTGATATTATCATCAAAAAGTACATCTTGTTCCTGGAAAACATGCAGAAACACGCCAACAAGATTTAAGTGAAAAATATGAAAAGAGACAACACAGAAATGCTAAACACTAGTGAAAAACAACGTCTACGAGTTGTCTGTGTTGTAATCTTCACGTCAAAGCTTCATCTTTGACGCCATGATCAGGGCGTCTTGTGCTTGCAGAGGCAGAAGACATATGTGACAATCGGTCCATTTTATAGACAAAACGTACATTAGAAAGAAAACGAACTGAAGAAAAAAGTGTATAATGAGTATAAAGAAAAGAAAAGGACATAAAAAGAGATGAAAAGACTAAGTGTTACTATTGTTGCAATGCAACTGCGTTACTTAGTTGTCCCCCATTTAGGTTCATTTTTTGTGCAATAACTGGTAAATTTCAACTAAAATAGCAATATACTTGGTAGGTAGCTTTAAAAAAAATAGAAATCTACGTGTTGCTATAAATCCCAAGTTTAAATAACTGCTTTCTTGCATTTTATTGAAAATTTTAGTGTTCTTAAACTTCGTTTCGGTAACGCAGGCACGGCTTTTATGTAAAAACCCCTTTTTGCTCCAATATTTTTTGTAATTTGACTTACGAAGCTGATACTTAACATTATGTCAAAGAATAATTCAGAGAATAGACGTCATTTTGACTTTTCTTTAAATCAAAATTTTCTTTCAGACTTCAGTAACGCTGTTGTTTTTTTTCTCGCCTACTTCTCTTATTACCTTCAATAAATCAAAAACGCCCGGTAAAACTTCGCTGCCAGCATTAGCACACAATAAAGGAGTATATTCCCTACATTTACAACAACTTAGATTACCAAAATGTTTTATTTTTATTTTACAAATTTTTCATAAATTGACTGCTGGTTTTAGTCACAAAAAAGTAGAATGGCCCAGTATGTATTCTTGTATCTTCCTGTATTGCGTATACAATGTGCAAAGTAATAAAAAGATTCCAAAATCACATTTGGAATTAATTCCAGAAACTCCCCAATTAATTCCGTTGACGAGAACTTCTCAAAACTTTCAACTGTTAAAAGTCAATTGAGCACTTGTGGAAATCGGCGAAAGCGTTCAACAATCGCGAATGACGAAATGGCTAGAAGTGGTTGTAATGGCACTCTTATTCACAACTTCTAGCCTTTCTCTACTTTGTAGACAAGAGAACGATGGATTATACCTAATATTCATTCTTTTCTTTGTCATATATTCTATTATTTGACCGCCTCCGTGGAACAATGGTTATGCCACTCGGGTAATCTAAAGGCCTTTGTTTCGGTTCCCACCTTTGGTGGTACCTGGTTGGTGATACAACTTTTTCGGAGTCTGTCGGGCTAGCTACCTAGCTAGCTAGCTACCCCCACAGGTGAAATTTGCCGCCATAACAGCTCTGGCTGTGTTCCGGCAATATTAATATGGGAGCCAGTACACTTGAAATCAAAGGCTTGAAGATCTGACGAGCCTACAGTCTGCAGCACATTGAGCGACGCTTCCTGGTTAAGTGTCCCTCAATGGAATAGGCCGCAGTGACCGCTTACCATCAGGTGGGCTGCGTGTCGGTCTGCCAACTGATGTGGACTAAAAAAAAACATCATTCACCTGTCTGTCTGTAGCTGTAGATGTTTCCGAAATATTAATGTGGATGTAGTGGCTATCGGAATGCGCTACATACGACAGACTGACGACAACAACGCAAGATTGCAAGTCAGCGAAAAAGTGCACGTGTAAACATTGGCTTCGAGACTCGTTACTCGCACGTCACTGAGACAGCCAATCAGATATTCGATCCTGCGTCGCGCTAGCAGAGTTATTCTCTCGGCTAGCATATATACAACACACCAAGACGGTACATTGGGCCGCGGTCCCCGAGCACAGACACCTAGCTCGGAGGAAGATCTTCCCTTTTCGTTGACGTCATGATACGTAAGCATCATACGTCACATGGAGCCTTTTCTTTTCTTTTCTTTAATCGATTAATTTCATCAGGCAAAGTTAGTATTTTATAGAACAGCAACGCAACAATAATGTTCGCAACAACTTCAAACTTGTTGATGTAATCTGGCCACAAGCCAAGCAGACCATGGTATCATTAACGAACGCCGCTTTGTCGTTGCTCGCTGCGACACTAAATAGTTCCGACAACATGCGACAGGATATTTCGACAGATTTTCTCAGCCAGTTTTAAAGGAATTTATTTCTTTAGAATTCGTTGTATGAAGCTTGGTATTTATAGCAGGTAAGGGAAGTTTCTGGGGTGTACTTTAATTTGTTTTAGCAAAATGCTTGGGACTTTCATGTGTTTCTTGTTTAATGACGCCCTTTCGCACGTTCACTTACAAAGGATTTTGGATTGTCATGATATTATGATTGAAAAGAAGTAAAACATAGTGGATCTTCCACTCGAATTAGCTGCAGCCCGTCAGAGTAAGTATCTCTTGGATAACTTACAATGGGATCACAGTAAAGTAGCACTTCATAATTGTTGTTCTTTATCTATTGTTGAAAAAGGTCCCCAGACTAACTCTTGTGCAGATGGTAGTGGACTGTATTAGTAAAACTATGGTCCTCAGAAATCACTGTTTATTCACCAATATAATGCGTAACACAAGCGCACAGAGGGCGCTAGTTAAACGTCAACTTTTTACTTTTTAAATGTTGCTATGCCAACAGTTCTTTTGTTCGAGAATGGGTCAATGGGATTCCACACAAAACATCTCGCCGCAGCCGCTACCGCTCCCGCTTCGCTGCCGCGAAAATCGAGGCCGAGGCCTAATAGGTACTTTCTCAGTCAAGCCCGCCTATTTGACTGACAAACAAGACCCGTCTGTGTCTAGTGTACCACCATTTTAATTAGAAATTTAGATTTCACGCTAAACAATAGGTAGTGTTTCTTATCACGCTGTTGAAAGATTTATCTTCCCTCAGCTCAAGTGGCGAGACAAGTATGGCGTAGGACGTAATAATGGTTAGCTTGGCTCAGTTCCAGTTTGTGGATAATATCAACAAGTAAACGGGTGCCAGACGAAATTGTTATTGCATTCATAGCTGTCTCTGGGACCGTGGCATGTTTATGGGAGGCTGTGATAAAATAGTTTGGATGGTTGTGTAAGATGTTTTGACGCAAGTTGTAGCTCAAGGAAGGTTTGGATCGGTCTGGATGTTTCAAATGTAGTTTGCTTGGTGCCAAAAATTTGGTTTTGTCCTTTTTATTTTGTGAAATAGCGGGCTATCTAACTTTGGGCTGGTCAATAGCTAACGCTGGCACCGGCTCGTCTCATTCGGGTGTGAAGGGGAACCGGGGGAGTTTAGTGGGTAGTGGACGCTTTAATCTCGAGCCCCACACTCGGCCGCAGGTTTAGCTAACCTGCGGTTATGGTGCATAAACGCATTCTCCTCCGAAAAGCGGGCTATCTTACTTGCGGTACACCTGATGGTAAGTGGCTACCGCGGCCCCCACCTCGCTTTTGAAGCTGAGCATTGAGCATCGCTGGCCCAAAGCATTAGCCACCACGCCACAAACATCAGTGTGACCACACTATTACCGCCGATGTGTAAGGCCCCCGTAACACTGACCTTTATCCTATAATGGCTGCATACTGTGGCCCCCAACTTGCGTCCGAAGGTCCGAGCGCACAAAGCGTTCTCCTAGGAAGCACACAATAACGACCACGCTCCCCCCGTGTCGCAGACAGACTGTCTGTACTGACGGTCTGATCACTTGACCATTTTTAGTTTACCAAACAGTAAAGTAATTTTACAACTTACTACTTACCTTGATGGTCTAGTGGTTTAAGTACCGGGCCAAGATCTCGGAGTCCTGGGTTCAATTCCCGGGTCGAGCTAACTTTGTGTCGATTTTTTCGGGCACAGCTCGGATTTGTGATCACCAATCCGCATTTAGCAAACGTGGTGATTAAGCCAATACCCATCATTGTAGCGATAACTTGATTTCAAGAATGGAGACCTTTGCCCTGCAGTGGGACATTAATACTTTTATACTTATTACTTAGCCTCCTCACCGCAACAAGCTGATGGGAAATGGGGGGGGGGAGTATTTTGACCCCTGGACCAACGAAGAATTTCACTTAATACGGGAACTAAATAGCGTGGTGTGAAATCCAAGGATTGTTATTAATATTGTTAGCAATTGAACTCTCCACAATTTCTCGACCATAAATACTTGTGCTTGACACTTACTTGGGCACTTTAAGGCCAAAAGCTGTTGCCGTTTACCTTACATAATGTCTGCAACAACTCAACAAAGATTCATTACCTAAATTTAGGAAAACTTGCAACGTCCCAAGCATTTAGCTATTACACCCCAGAAACTTTCCTTACCTGCTATAAATACGAAGTTTCATGTTAAGAATTCTAAAGAACGAAATTCCTTTAATACTTGCTGAGAAAATCTTCAAGAATATTCAGCTGCATCTTGTCGGAATTACATATTTAGTGTCGCAGCGAGCAGTGACAAAGCGGCGTGTTGTAATGATCCTAACACTGCTTGGCTTGTGGCCAGATTACATCAACAAGTTTGAGGTTGTTGCGAACATAGTTATTGCTTTCATTATACTGGCTATGTATGAGAGAAAAACACACCTTTTTAACGAAAGAAAGAGGAAAAAGCAAACGCTTGATAGTAAGAAATCACTACTACCTATCTTATTCTAAGTCAGTTAGCAGTCAGACATGCAGCCCACCTGATGGTAAGCGGTCACTGCGGCCTATTCCATTGAGGGACACTTCACCAGGAAGCGTCGCTCAATGTGCTGCCAGACTGTAGGTTCATCTGATCTTCGAGCCTTTGATTACAAGACGTGTACTGGCTCCTACATTAATACTGCCGGAACACAGCCATTTTACCTGTGGGGGCGGTAGCTAGCTAGTCAGACTCTGAAAAAGCCCTAACACCAACCAGACCCAAGGCGAGAATCGAACCCACGACCTTCGTGTTTTATACCCGAGCGGCTTAGCCACTGTTCCACGGAGGCGGTGTATTTGTAGATTATTAGTTTGAGAGCTGGAGAGTAAATTGGGTCATTTTTTTTATCGCAGAAAAGTTTCCCATTCCTGCAGAATATCGACGTATTTTGCACGTGGGCTAAGCACTGTGATTCTCGTGAACCGGGTTAAGAGGCAATAATCATGTCCTTTCGAACTCAATCGGTAGAAACGGAACTTCTGACTTGAGTACAAAGGGGGATCCGTTAAAGGAAAGACTGATAATGAACCGAGAGCCCTTACCGAAGAGGCGAACGAAGGATTTCAAGGGTCTGCTAATACTGGTCTCGTTTGCAAATCTGTTCGGTATAATTTTACGTGAAACCCACTTGAGTTTTTCTGTTCGAAGAATGCTTGGTTACATTTCAGATTTTAAAGGATGATAATATCCTTGAAAATTCACACAGTGCCAGCCCCAAACTAAGAATAGCTTGTACTATCTTGTGGGCTAGACGACGGATAAACATTACTTATTTACATAGGAAAGACTCAGACCATTTAAGGCAGACCAGACATGTTCAAGCACTTTTTCCGTACCGTGCGATCCTCACACAATGAGGGTGTTTCGGAATAAAAAATCTGCTAAATGGTGCAACGTAACCATAAGGCCCATCTAAAACGTGATTGCTTTATTTTTGTCGAACACAATCATAAATGCCAAATGCACCAATGACAGTTTAGGCTAAGAACTCGCGGCGAGGTTTTTCTCGCACGTCAGACGTAACACTTTGGACTTTGTACCGCTCTTATGTCGGGGGCATAAGCGCTATTATCGAACTGCAAGTGTATACCGTGATGTGCTGTTGACTGTACCTACATACAATTTTTTTATTTTTTAGCGGATAATTTTTATAGGCAACCTATCCCTAATCTACAACCTTTCCCTAATCCATAGCATACTTCCTTAACATTAATTAAAAATTAGTTGTATCAAGAAAAAACAGATACCTGCAGAATCGAGCAGTGGGATCTTAGACTATTATAATTTACATAAATGAGAAAACGTTGTTTACCCAATTTGACACAATTTGCAGGCAAATTATCGTATTTTTACGTGAATTTACTGCGGCAATCTGAGAAATGAGAGTGACGGAACGAGTCGCCGACACGGCTTTATTCACCACTCGGATGCGCTGAAATTCAAATAAATGGTTGAAGTTTAAAACTCATTACCAGCCGGGCTGTTAATGTGAGATCACGTTTTACTGAGGACGTGATACTGCGTGTTTTTTAGTCGTTGTTTTCTCACCTTCAGTAAAGTCCATCAAATCTAAGAAGTTCCGATTGACAGTTCATTTATGCTAAGAAAAATATACCTTACGCTAAAGGAATAAAACTCAAAAAACAACACCAGTTTTTTGTAATATAATTATATAATTGGAGATTTAGACTCTACTCCTGATGTACATAAGCAGCACTTTGCTTTGTATAAACGAACTGTCAAACAGGTACCGTTTAGATTTGATGGACTGTAGTACTATATCGATGCAAGTAATGTTTTTTTGATAATTCTTATATTTTTTTTACTTCTTGTTTTTTTTTTTCAAAGTTTGAAGGGAAAATGGAAATCAAATGATAGTAAACAGTGAATTATCATTTTTTTATTTTATTTTGATTGCTTACCATCAGGCGACCCGCAGGCTCGTTTGTCGCCTCTGACATAAAATTAAAATAATTATGTATTTTTTCTGCTGTAGTTTGAAGACTAATTCAGTTTATTTCTGAATGGATTTGATTCCATTTATTATGCGCAGGGTACGTATTCAGATTTATCATTATGTACTATTGTTTAATACCATAGGCGGAGCCTTGTTATTGGCATTGTTTCTATCTTATTGTATATAAATAAAGAAAACTCCTGCTTCGACAAGTAACAATCAATGTTTATTCCAGACTGTACACATTTAGTTTAACCAACAGAATAACAAGGTAGAACTTCAATAATCGACGATCGGCATTTTTCTTAGCAAACGACTGCCAACGACTGACATTCTGCCTCGAGCAACTGACTTACAGTCTGTTTCAAACACGATGATATGGGTGACACCTCATCTTTGACAATTAAAGAGACGTGACCTCATGTGTCAACCTGCTTAACCAATCGATTATCGATTATATCTTAGTGCTTATGACAATCGATTTAAAGTATAGACTTATAATGTATGATAAATTTTATTTTTTTCTACTTTGATATTACCTAGTGTAGAGGTTAATATCAGATAACACAGTTATAAAGAGAAATATTTATTGTACATAAATAATAACTGGAAAATATTTGTAAGAGTGTAAAGACAATAAAACAAATATTTTCCAGTTATTATTTATGTACAAACGCCTCAATGGTCTAGTGGTTTAGGTACCGGGCCGAGATCTCGGGGTCCTGGGTTCAATTCCCGGGTCGAGCTAACTTTGTGTCGGTTTTTTCGGACACAGCTCGGGTTTGTGATCACCAATCCGCATTTGGCAAGCGTGGTGATTAAGCCAATACCCATCATTGTAGCGATAACTTGATTTCAAGGATGGAGGCCTTTGCCCTGCATTGGGATATTAATAGGCTGATACTTTTTTTTTTCTTATTTATGTACAATAAATATTTCTCTTTAAAACTGTGTTGTCTGATATTTACCCCTACAAAGGTTATGGGCCCAGGACCAGCGAAAATAAAGAGTGAGTAGGTACATGTAACTAAGAAAGGAGTCATCGAAAATTATTTGAAAAAGGGTACGACCGAATCATGTCTGCGAATGTATGTAAGTATTGAATTATTAACAAAAGATAACTATGACAGTTGGAAGGTACAAATAGAGGCATTACTTGTACGAAGCGACTACTGGGAGTATTTAAGTGGAGAAAGGCCAAGACCAAATGATGCCGATACGCACATAGCAGCCTGGAAGGCAGCGGACAGGAAAGCTAAATCTGAATTAATATTAACCGTACAGTTAGTTTCCCCAGACCCAGAGAATTAAAATACAATTATTTATTTTCTTACAAAAACGTGAATATTACAAAAACTACTAAACCGATGGTCAACAAACTTAAAAATTCTATTAACTATTCCTACATTTTCGTCTTAATCAGATCACCCGTTCGAGAATTTTCGCGGAACAAACATACATACCTTTATATGTACATACAAAAATGATTTGTACCCCTCGCTCGCTTCGCTCACTCGGTCAATAAATAGTAACGTGTTAGTTTTGTACATTGTGAACATCGATTTTAAATTGACGGTATTATTTTACATAATACAATATTTTTTTACGAATATTCCACTATTCTTTCCCTTAAATTATAGTTTCGATTATTCACGATTTTTATCGATTAATAATAAAACCTAAGTCACATCTCTGGTTTAAAAGACCATAGAACGTAACCTGTTACGTCTCATATAATTTTTATATTTTATAGAAAAATGTACATAAAACTTCTCTAAACCGAAAAAAACACCATGACTCTTATTAAATCGTTATTAATGTACAGTATTTAGTGTTTATCTATTTCTTTATTATTCAAATTTGTATTTATATCGAGGTCAATATTTTCCTAAACGCAAACATTTACGTTCTATGGATGTGTCAGGCATATCATCGTGTTTGAAACAGACTGTAGCTGTAAGTCTTCCTAAGAATAAATAAATAAATTAAAATAAATACCCATGCACGGACGGCAGCCGATCAAGCTACCCTGATCCGTCAAAAATTCTCAATTGAAAGAGAACTCTATGTAAAGTGAATAAAGCTGAAAACTGGTTGTACAAATTTGACAGATTAGGGTAGTCTGATGTGCTGGCGACTGTACAGTTTTAAAAAGAGATTCTAAAAAAATTCGTTCGGCGAAACGAGGTCATAATACTGAAGCACCCTAACGTGTTCACATAACAAGCAAAAGTTACGTAGCACTGTGTTATATAAACTCAAGGTACTTATCTACTACGTGTTACGTTAAATGCGCAAAACCTGAAATTAGTTTGATCAGAATAAGGAGTAGAAGCTATTAAACCACTTTTTAATATAGGTCACATTTTTCAAAAAAATATTCATTAAAAATGTTGCCCTGTCTGTTTATTAATAGGTCAAGCTATGACGTGCGCAAACGATGCCTACTGACTTGTCCCTCGACATAACGTCGTCGCAGTCGCAAGAAACGATCTGAATTGCCAGTAAAACTAAAACAGCTCATAAAACCTTAATTTTTTTATGTTGTTTTTACCTTCACAATTAAGGAAATTGAATTAATACTCATTTGGGGTGTCTGAGGATATGCGGATTTAACATAACACGTTATTACAATGACGTTCAACTAGACACCCAATCTCTAAGAAAAATTCCTCAAAAAACGTCCGAGCGGCGTTGACACAGATGACATTAACACATTCGTTCAAATTAACACCTTATCTCGTGGCAGTTAGTGTTTAATGTCAATTGTATACAACTAAACGGAAACTCTGCCCAATAGTTGCGTGGGCAGACTTTTGCTTCGGACAATATTTGAGCGTGAATGGGAGTCTAGTTGTACCTATAATGAACGTCATTGGTTGTTTATTTTAGAATTTACGAGTAGTCTCTACTCTATGCGCCTTGGGTCGCGGATTCAAATCCCACCCAAGACAAACGTGATAAAGATTTCTGTGTTTGTCCTGTGCCTGGATGTTTATTTATTTATACTAATATTGAAGAGGAAAGATTTGATTGTTTGTTTGTATTGAATAGTAGTTTTTACACCCCAGTGGCTTAGCCACTGTTCCACGGAGGCGGTCAATTTATAAAGCAACTCTAAAATAATTTCAACCGTTGAAATGGGGTCACACTGGAGCACCCTAAAACGTGTTCGCATAACAAGCAAAAGTTACGTAGCACTCTGTAATATAAACTCAAACCGTCTGTCCGTTGTTCAGCCTAGCTGTTTATTTTAGAATTAATATTTCACTGGCCCTGAATTGTCTATATTGATTTTGAATGTTATTTTATTCTTCCTTTTACACTTCTAAAGATCCTTTTTTTGCGACGGGAAACACATTTACGTGTACCGCTAGCCGCGGGGACGGCTAGGCGGTAATGTGGGGCTCCCGCAGAAAGAACTGCGTCCTACCCACTTAAACCCGTCGGGTCCCTCGGGGTCGCATTGGTAGCGCCGCCCGGTACTAGACACTAAGCCTATTGACCGGGCAGCGCCCCTGCGAACGGCCGCAACCGGCTTCACCATAGAGGCCTCCTCGGGCCCACCCTCGAGAGGCACGCTGGGACTCCGCGCGTACCTCCCGCACTCAATGGGAACCGGTCCCCCCCGAGACACTTCTAAAGAGCCTACAACAACCTTCATTGTTAAAATATATGATTTCTATGCTAGATCAGTTTTTTTTATGTCAGAAGCGGCAAACGCGCCAGCGGGTCGCCTGATGGTAAGCAATCACCGCCGCCCATGGACATCTGCAACACCAGAGGGATCGCTGATGCGTTTCCGGCCTATAGAATTATGGCGGGTGTTGGCAGACAGGTACGCATTGACTGTTGCCTATTCCACTGACAGACACTTAGCACTCAAAGTGCTGCCAAACTGTAGTCTCCTAAGATCTTCCAGCCTTAGATTTCAAGTAGAATAGCTCTTACATCTGGGGGCACGGCAGTGCCCCCGCCAAGATGAACCAAGCGAAGCGCAAGTGCACTCGTTACTACATGAATTATTGTATTACAGAAAAGTAATGAAAAGCACGCCTTATACCTATGTGAATGTAGCTGAATAAAGTGTAGAGTTTGTGAAGTTAGGCCTTGTAGAGTCAGGGCGTGTATAGTTAGAAGCTTGGCTCTACATGAGATCTGTTAACTTTTTGACAGTGCGAGTGTTATGGTCTCGTCTTGGCAACATTTTACATGAAAGTGTTTTTGGTGGGATTAGTATTTCCGGATCACAGCCAGAGCTGTTATGGCGGCGAATTTCGCCTGTGGGGGTTGTAGCTATATAGCCTGTTGTAAATAAAAGTCTTACCACCAACCAAGGCAGGAATCGAACCCACTGTTCCACGAAGGCAGTCAGATCATCGAACCTCTCATTTCAAGTTTACTGGCTCCCACAAAGACGTAAATTGAAAGTGCCTTGTCCATTTGTATTCCAGAGCACTGTCTGAAACTTCCAACAACACTCTGTGTACGTAATACGTTTGTGTACAGTCAAAAGCACGTCAGACGTTACACTTTGGAGTTTGTGCCACTCTTATGTCGGGGGCGTAAGTGCTATTATCGAACTGCAAGTGTTAACCGTGATGTGCTGTTAACCGTACGTAATACAAACTTTGAGGAGCTCGTAGCATTTCGGATGCCTGTTTTATAGCCTAATCTATGTAGATTTGCGTCCGACGGACGGATGGAGAAATATGTACTACGGCTGTAGTGAGAATGTTGGAACAACTTAACTTGGTATATTCTATGACTAAGTTTGTTTAGAGGTTTTCAGTACCGACTAACCGTACCGAATCGTTGACTCTTGGGGCACAACTAAAGGGGGGCAGGGCTGGCAAAATATGGGCTGGTCAATAGCCTGGCCTGCCAATAGCAAGGCTGGCTCGTCCCAATCGGATGTGAAGGGGAAACCGGGAGAGTTATTTGGGTAGTGGGCGCTTTAGTCTCGAGTCCCACACACGGCCGCAGGTCTATCTAGCCTACGGTTATGGTGCATAAACGCATTCTCCTTCGAAAAATAAGAGCTGACAAAATGCCATGGCCCCAGACCCAAGAGGGCCTCGACCCAAAAGCCTGGAATCTCAGAAATACACAAGTACAGGACGGGCTCTATCTATACTAATATTTTAAAGAGAAAAGATTTGATTGTTTGTTTGTATTAAATACGCTCCGAAACTACAGAACCGATTTAAATAATTCTTTTACTGTCAAAAAGCTACACTATCCCCGGTGAACATAGGCTACTTTTGATCCCGGAAAAGTGGGGGGAAGGGGGGTTTTAAAAAAATATTTAAGAAAGAAATAACGCGCGGGTGAAACCGCTACTAGACTAGTAATAGCATTAAAATTTATTTTGGACTAGCCTTCCGCCCGCGGTTTCATCCGCGCGTTATTTCTTTTTTAAATATATTTTTTTTCAAATACCCCCTTTCCCCCCACTAGTAGACGTTACATCTTGGAATCTTTGATTCCAAGTGTACTGACTCCCAGATCATTATTTCTGGAACACAGCAAGAAACATTAACTAAACCAGAAGGTGGGGTTTGAACCCACAATTATAAGTTTTACACCCAAACACCTTTTAGCTACTATTTCACGAAGGCAGATATTATATAGTCAAAAGATTTTTTAACCCTATATAAACCACAATGTCTGAATTATCGACACAGCGTGTTCGATGTAATGAAAATCGAACTATCAACTTTTGCACTCATTAGGGGACCCATGTCTTTTTTATACGAGTAAAATCCAAACTTAGTGTATGTTTTAACCCTATAAAAACCAACTTGGTTTCTTTTTTTAACGCTATAGAAACCAAAAGGACAATATTGTTCTGAAATCGATACTTATTTTAACCCTGTAAAAACCAACTCGGAAACTGTCCATCGCGAGTGAAGGGAAATTTATAGCGGGAGATTTACGCTTCAATAGGACTTGAAGATAGATTTACGGGATCGCCGCTGCGCGATTTATGCCCTAGCATGGGAGGGTTAGGTAGACATTGTGTTGTTGACTGACTGGAAGGGTTTGCATTTTGCTAAACGGTTTAGGAGGTATAAAGCAAAAGTAAAAAACGTAAAGTATTAGACAGTTAATGACACATTACAGGTCAAAGACCTCTAAAGGTTATGCGAGTATAAAGTTACAAAAGTTAAGTATCAGCCTATTATTCATCATCATCATCTCAGCGTATTCCCGATTGCATCCATTGTGGAGCTCAGGGTCCGCTTCAATCATGATCCTAGATTTAACAAGCCTGGTTATTACAATGATTGTCATCTGAACTCCGTAACCCTTACAAGGGAAACCAGACCTACTTGGAACATAGTCGGGACCAACGGCTTAACGTGTCTTCCGACGCACAGAATCATCATTATTCAGGAACTTGGCAGTATAGAATACCCACGAGCCTTGGAAAGTATGCAGTTTAACTGTTGGTCTTGCGCATGATATCTCTTCGATCGTGTCAGACTGTGTCCCACCGTGTTATGAGAGTGAGGGAATAGAGAATGCACCTGTGCTTGCGCACTCACATGTGCACTATATTATGTTCTGCGTCGTTGGTTGAGCGCAAAATTGGCCGCCGCAGACGAAAACTCAGCTGGTAGGACCTTATCGCTATTTTAAATTTACAAGAACCCTTTTTATCTAGAAGAGTAGAGAATAAAATAGTTTATCTCAATAAAAAAAAGAATGAAATCCTTTTTCATTTCAATCGCAAAACCAATATCACTTCACATCCAATCTTCTCGAATGCGAATTTAATTCACCAAAATTCCTAAACTATAAACCTTTTTCGCTCAAAAGAGGTCTTAAGCAAATTTAATTATCCCTTCACATACTCATCGCCACTTTTTTCGAGTGGAATGGGTTTTTCACATGAGATTAACCCTAGAAGCCTTATCTATTTCAGAAGTACACAAAGCCTTAACATACGTCTCAGAGGCGTACATATATCATCCAAGTTTTGTTATGTAAAAAATAGCCTTATTTTTTTTTTGTAGTGGAAATTTAAATTTGGTATATAAGCTAAAAATAAAACAACACTGTTATGAATAATTATTATAATCACAGTTATTTATTACAAAAATAAAATTAGGTGAATGTATTGGAACATAAAAAAATCAACTTCTTCAAAATCAACAGAAAAATATTATTAATGCAAAGAACATTTTCTTTTTTTTAGCGTTAATTAGTTAATCTTAAGGCAAACATTAAAACTAATCGGACTTCAAAAGACTAGGTAAACTTTAAGAACTAGTCTATACAAATATCAGTACTAGTTAAAAGTTACGCAAAGCCTAAACATACGTCTCGCAGGCGTGGAATACTTCGATAAATCAAAAATGGCGAGTTAGGTACCTTAATGATACGGTCACCGTACGCTAGCTCCCGGCGGCCACTGAGTTGGCGAAAAAGCACGATGCGCTAGCTTCAACCGTTTTAAAGAGACAAACGATATTCGGTTTCGTGTACGCCTCGCAGACGTAGATTAGGCTTCTAGGGTTAAGGTACATTCGTGAGATTTGAATGAAATAGTGTAAAGCCTAGATGGTCTAGGCTTAAGTACCTAGGTGATCTGTTGTTTTTATCAAACAAAGCTTGGGTTCGTGATTTTCACTCGAAACAACATTTGTACCACTATAAATGCATTTTAATTTTATTTTTATTGAACACTCGATCTGTCACTCTTACTATTTAAAAGATCTTTATATATTTTTATAATTTTGTGACATGTAAAATTTTACGTTCATAATGTGCTTTAATACGAGCCAAAATATTGAATAAATGAATTTGATTCTTGATTCTTTAGAACAATTATTGCAGTACTCCAAAACCAATAAATACCCGCCTATAATGTCCCACTTTAGGGCAAAGGACTCCATCATTTAAATCAAGTTAACATCACAATAATGGGTACTGGCTTAATCTCCATGCTTGCATGCGGACACTATGCGGAAAAAACCGACACAAACTTAAAGGAGATCATTCAGGCTCCATACATTTTGGGCCTTTTCTCAAAGTGCCGGCCAACAAAAAATAATGGTACATATCGTTAGAACTAGCCATTTGAAGCAATTAATATGGCACGGAAGTTGTGGGATCGCTCTAGACCAAGTTATACAAGGTCAAAGCTTCGCTATTTTCATACATTTTATTAATTTCACAAAAAAATGATCTCCTTTTGCCCGACCTGGGAATTGACCCAGAACTCCGTGGTGATGGACTGGTACTTAAACTACTAAACCATTAGATAAACAAGCTCTGACTAAAGAGTCCCTATTTCCCTCGATAGTGGCGCCACCTATCATTGTAGGTGGCAAGCCATTATCAATGTTAGTATCGCGGCGTGATCAACATTTGTCAAGGGAAGTGCGAGAGGAAATCAGTAGAAAGATTCCGTACATAAATAAATATTAGGAAACACTTCGTTTAGAAGCCACTGGAGGAATCTAGTAATTTTACAAATTAATATTTCTCTTAGTATCAGAAAATTGTTTTCTATGACACTGGTTGGCAGACACGCACAGTCAGGAATTGATCCCAGGACCCCGGAATTATGACCCGGTACTTAATGCTTGGATACGGTAGCCGGCGACGTCGCCATGATGTTCTAATGAGCCAAGGCTCTTACTGTAGTCTCTACATTTTTTTTTATATACTACAGCAGTTGGCGGACAGACACGCAGCCCACCTGATGGTAAGCGGTCACTGCGGCCATTGAGGGACACTTCATCAGGAAGCGTCGCTCAATGTGCTGCCAGACTGTAGGCTCATCTGATCTTCGATCTTTACAAAGGACATCGGCAGAAATGGGCTCGATCTTAAGCGTTCGTTCCACTATTCAAAATATAATTAATATTCGTTACAAGATTTTTAATATTTAAATTCAATTTTAATTAATATTTTTACCCCGGGATAAAAATATAATCTAATAAATGAAAATACTATTGGTTTTGTAGTGCATCCGGTGTGTTATGTGCATAGTGCATAGTACGTCCGGTAGAATAATAATAATGTTGCTAGTTAAGATACTTAAATACTGATTTTCCGATCAGATCCCATACAAATGACAGCTTAGAATAGAGGCACGATAATTTTCTGAAAAAATTATGGCAACAGAAAAGTCAAAAAAAAAATCAAATGTCATACAACGTCTGTCAATCATTCGTTTCTGTTTGTTTTGAATAACATATGTGAATAATTTTGTTTTGTCGTTATTGTTGGAATGCTTGGTTTAACCCTAGAACCACTACATGGGGTCATGGGTGACCCCACACACAAGTATTTTTGTTTTAATTTAGCGAGTTTTGCACCTACAATCCAGTGCGTCTAGGTACCTTCCGTAATTGGTAATCAGTGGCCCGTGACGCATGGCGGCGTGCGCACGCTCATTAGGTTCAGAGATTTTTCAGATTTTTCAGTTCTACTCCCACAACATGAAGCATAGAGATGCTTCATGTTTTGGAAGTTGATGAAGAAAACAGTGCTCACGTAGCCCAAGCTCGATCAACTTCAAGTTCCCGCTGCTATTCATGCACTAGAGCCAAAGATAGGAAGGGCAGAGAGAAATGTGTTAAGTGCTCCAAAAATATATGTGCACAACACAGGTTACCTATTTGTCATCAATGTGTCTAGATTTTAAGATTTTTACTTCATTTTTATTCCTTATGTAGTCCATTCATATCCAAAGAAACTTGTAAGAATTGTTAAAAGTTATTAAAGTTTGATATTTTGTACGTATCTAATCATTTTTTTAATGGGGTCACCCATGACCCGTGTTGTGGTTCATTTAACTAAATTTGGATGTTGTAGTTGTAGGGTTAATATTTGACGACTTTCGCTACGTTTAAATGACGGTTTCAGCTAAAACAAACGACCTAAGCATTTCTCACAACGGATCCAGTGAACTCGACAATTGGGGTTATTTTTGTAGAAATCAAAATCATCCTATATCTATTTTTTCCCAGGGAGTGGATTTATAAATTGTAGTGTATTTGGAATATTACTTCATTTTCTACATAATAATAGTAAATCGGTAAGTGTAATTCATAAAAAATCGAGGCCCAACGTTCTATGGATGTTCGCCCGTGTCCTTTGCCCGAACTCGATATCGAATGCAGTGATAATTGACCGCTAAACCAGACTCTAAAACAAGGATATTTTACTGAAAAGACTCTACTTCCTTTGATAGTGGCGCCATCTATCATTGTAGGTGGCAAGCCACAAACAAGCGCTAAGCCCATTTATCTATGTTAGTATCGCGGCGTGATCAACATTTGTCAAGGGAAGTGCCAGAGTAAATCGATAGTAAGGTTCCGTACATAAACATCATCATTTTGTCAGCGCTTTTTACGCAATTTTTGGCACCGCACGACCAAAATATGGAATTAATTGTCATAAGCGGTATTTCCGAACCGTTAGAACTTTTTTTTTTGCAATGTGTAACAAGACGAGCAGATCGTAGGTATACCTGATGGTAAGCGCCGCGTCTGCCCTTGCAAATCATCAAGAAAAGTACGCATTTCTTCCTTATAGGCCGGCCACATTTGTGATTATCTGTTGCAGATATTTATGTGCCCACAATATCGCATACATTGTTCTGACATGTTACATTTAATGACGTTTATCGATACTCAGATCATAAACAAATCAAACACCGCAAACATTTTTCAAAGAGTTGGAAGCAGCGAAACTTCATTTGGTAATAAAAAATCCAATGAAAAACAGTAGAAAAAATCTGACATTTACTCTAGTGTGGGATCACTTTGAATCCAGCACTACCACAAAGACGTGAACACACGATGTTGGCTGATATTAGAGAAAAAAGTGAGTTTGGAATCTACCTGAACTGATATCTGATTGTTAAAGATAAACACTTGTATACGTAAGCTGTAGTAAGATTGAGCCCACGCGAGTAGTTTAGAGTTAATTTTCTCCAAGTTCTTTATTTATTTTATTTATTTATTATGGCATACACAACAAGTAACAATCGGAAATTAGTAGAAAAGAAAACAATTAGGTATGTACTTATAAACTAGATCGTTACTCAAAAACGTGTACACTCAGCATTGTATAAAACATTGCGTAAACAGTAAAAAAGCTCAGACGCTTTCTAATTACAATAGAGTAACATTAAAAAGTTTAAGCTAATGGTATTTACAAAAACAGTACTATACTTACATAAATTAACACTAGAAGGAAAAGCTCAGTTGAGGTGTTATTATTGTTATATCGAGTTCACGATAATTTAGTTAGTTCTATAAGCTCAACCATTGTTATACAGAGGCATTGAACATAATATTGATCTTATGGACCCCTAAAAATGTATAAATCGCCCGCTACCTTGGGTCACGTACGCGGGTTACGGTCTTGAATACAAGTTAGGTGACAGTAATGAAGTTATACTATATCCTTTGGCCTATAATCACTCCTTCTAGTTAGGCGATAACAAGACTATTATGTCTCGGGGCATCTGGGTTTTTATTTTAATGTCAGGGCAAACGAACCAGCTGGTTGCCTGATGGTAAGCAATCACCGTCGCCCATGGACATCTGCAACACCAGAGGGATCGCTGATGCGTTGCCCTTTTAAGAGAGAGTACGCTCGTTTCTTGAAGGTCTTTGTTAGATTCGCCAAAGAGTGAGCAGGAGGATCATCCTTTCTCCATCGGGAGCGTTAGACCACTTTCTGTCATCTTTCCAAGGTAGAAGACAGCAGGTCTTAATGTCGCTAAAGGAGGCAGCGGAGCGAGAGCGCGAGGAGGACCCTCTCGCTGCTCCCCTCCGGCGTAGACGGCCGGGCCGGAGAAGGCTCCCTTTAAGCATTTTACGGTCTTGGCGGGCTACCCCTCACACAGGCTGGCTAACGAGGAGCTCGCGAAACAAGAGTTTTGATTACCGTAGCCCCCCCATAACCTAGCGGTCAGAGGGAGATGCGTTTTTATCAGATTTAGTAGCGGTAGAGCCATGCTGTTTTACAGTATGGATGGGCTGGCTCGTCCGGGGATGTACCACCCTCTCACATAACACCAGCGTGAAATAATAGTGACTACTATTGTGTGTCGCCTGATTTGTGAGAGTGCCGGAGTCCCACAGCCTTAAAGCGCCGGCAAAGCATCAGCGATCCCTCTGGTGTTGCAGATGTCCATGGGCGGCGGTGATTGCTTACCACCATATCCGCTAGATCGTTTGCCGCCTCTGACATAAAAAAGGAAGTTTATTGGATAAAAAGAAAGAATAATTTTTGAAATCCGGAGTAGCAGGGTATGCACACTGATAAGTCCCCCCGTGAAGACAAAAAGATAATTGGTTCCCTCGATCTTCAAGCATTAAATTGCCAAACACAGCAAAACTATTATGGCAGCAGGTGTCACATGTGTGAGAACTGGTTAACTAAGCTAGCCAGCTTGGACTCTAGAGAAATTAACCCAATCACATACTAGATTGAAATCGAAGCCAAAATCTCAGGGGATGTCACCGAATCGAAAACGCAGTCGAATTAACTTTATTTGTGTGCTAATCGATGAATCGATGTTTTACGACATGAATTTTACCTGCCATAAATACAGAATTGGAAAATCACAATACTACCACGATTAACAAATTTTAGTAAATAACGCCATCTTTTAGCGTTATTGCAAACTATTATTACATTTGCTATTATTATTGACCTAAGAAAATATTTTATATTGCCTAAGTAAAATTGCAATATTTAAATCTTTGTTCTTTAGTCTGAACAGTGTGCTAATGTTATGTTTATTTGTTACAGGTAAGTTTCAACATGGGGAGCTTTAAATAATTGAGGAGGTGGTAGTAAATTAACCAAAGGGGTTTGAAGATTTTTGTATGGAGGCTGGCTTACCTTGTGGTACGCCATTTTGATTTTTTTTCAAAATAGCGTTCACTTAAAATTCTATGAAAAATCGATACCTTACATTAATACAAACATAATATGTTATTAGACAAAAACCTGTTAAGTGTCACATTTTAAAGCTGTAAGCACCTAAAGGTTTACTTCTTTATTTTAAGATTTTTTTGTTTCAAGTTATAGTTCACATAAAATTCCTTAAAAAATGGATACCTGACATCAATACAAACATAAAATGTCATTACACAAAAACCCGTGCAGTGTCACGTTTTAAAGATATAAGCAACTAAAGATTTATTTTGAGTTTTTTTTTTTGTCTCAAGTTATTGTTCATATAAAATTCATTTAAAAATGGATACCTGACATCAATATAAACATAAAATGTTATTAGACGAAAACCCGTAAAGTGTCACGTTTTAAAGATATTATCAACTAAAGTCTTATTTCTTTATTTTAAGATTTTTGGTGTCAAGACGTCATAGTTCACATAAAATTCATTCAAAAATGGATACCTGACATCAATACAAACATAAAATGTCATAAGATGTCATTATTTCTATAACTTGAGAAAAAAAAACTCAAAATAAAGAAGTAAAACTTGAGTTGCTTATATCTTTAAAACGTGACACTTTACGAGTTTTTGTCTAATAACATTTTATGTTTGTATTAATGTCAGGTATCCATTTTTAAATGAATTTTATGTGAACTATAACTTGAGACAAAAAAAAACACAAAATAAATCTTTAGTTGCATTATATCTTTAAAACGTGACACTTCACGAGTTTCCGTCTAATGACATTTTATGTTTGTATTGATATCAGGTATCTATTTTTGAATGAATTTTATGTGAACTATAACTTGAGAAAAAAAAACTCAAAACAAAGAAATTTTTCTTTGGTTGCTTATATCTTTAAAATGTGACACTTTACGGGTTTTTGTCTAATAACATATTATTATGTTTGTATTAATATAAGGTATCGATTTTTCATAGAATTTTAAGTGAACGCTATTTTGAAAAAAAAACAAAATGGCGGACGCGTAGGAAGGCCAAAATCTTCAAACCCCTTTTATGTCTGTCTATGTTTTTAGATGTTATTAACATTCAAAATCAAACATATTCAACTTTCCTATTATAAATTATTAATAGAAGATCAAATAACTTTGAATATTTCATTAAACTGACATTATTCACATAAAAAACTTACAGTTTAAGCCTGCAGGCTTAAAATCTAATAAATTAGGATTAATTGAAGCAACGCTGAGAGAGAAAAAAGTTTTCAATGATTTATTTTGACAATTTCCCAGACACTTTTTTGTATGACTTTGAATTAAATATTTAAATTAAAAGTACAAATCCAATTTATTAAAAGTTAAAATTAACAGAGAAAAAATCAGCTCGCCTATTTTATGTCTTACTGTCACAATGCAATAATGAGTACTAAGTTTATCACCATGCTTGCCAAAATGGTTATCACAAACCCGAACTGTGTAACCGGTGATTCAACCCAGGACATTTTTTTTCGGAGGTTCTGCACCATAACCGCAGGCTAGCTAGACCTGCGGCCGTGTGTGGGACTCGAGACTAAAGCGTCCACTACCCACTAAACTCCCCCGGTTTCTCCTACACACCCGTTTGGGACGAGCCGGTGCCAGCCTTGTGGCTATTGAACAGTCCATCCCCGGGTACCCCGACTTGAGAGGCCTCAAGTCAGGGTGGTGCCTAGGGAGGGCTGCCCCAGAAACTAGGCGACCCTTACAGGCGACTTGGCGTTGGGGAGCTACCCCCGCCCTCAGGCCGGAGAAGGCTAAGTGAGCTCGTCTTCTCCGGCCCGGAGGGGAGCAGCGAGGGGGGGCATTGTAGCGATAACTTGATTTCAGTGATGGAAACCCTGCAGTCCCACTGCATTAATAGGCTAATTCTTAACTTTTTCACTAAACAGATATGCCGTCAAATCATTGTACTGAAGGTTTGAAGGATCGTCAAACTGTTTGCTCACTTTGAGTGGCGTGGTAATAAAACTTTGTTGAAGACTTTTGTGATAAGTTTAAAGTCTGTGCTAAGATTCTTCACAAGAAGTCAAGTAAACCGATTTTGAATCTTATGTATAAATATTTTTTTTAATAATAATCTTCATTGAAACCAAAAACACTTTTATCAAATTAACTATAGTTAGCGTTAACACCTGCAGTAGTCAAGGACTGTGTCGCAGATATTAGCGCCCACCCACTGACATCCATCTTGTACCATACAGGTCAGTGGCGCCCACCTCACAAGACGGGCGTTACAGACAAATACGTTTTTTATCTCTTAAACTATTTAAAATATAATACAAAAAGAAATAGAAAGAATTAAAAATGAGAGTGTGTGTAAGTTTGTGCGCGTGTGAGTGAGTGTATGTGTGTGTGTGTTGTAAAAGTAAAAAGTCTACTTAATTAAGGATTCTACTCTATGGTAATCAAGGCAGAGGAGCCATTCGGTTAAAATTATTTTGCATTGGTATATGCAAATTGCATATTAAATACTAACCATAGTTTTTAAGTAATTGTTACTAACACATATGGATGTAATTTATCTGAATTAAAATGATTATTATTATAAGGGGACCAGATATATATTATTATGTTTATGAATTCAGAGAAACAAATAGAATATTTCTACCACGCAATTTCAAAACAATTTCATATTGTTTCTGTATGAAATTCTGGTTGACATAAGATAAATCATGGAAAGTTACAACACAAATACGCGGATACCTAATGCCCTCTCAGCAATTTATCTTTTGTTTAGATAAGATTTATTATTCCAATATTTATTTAGCAGTCTGGGCTAGCTTAGGCAATTTTATGTAGGGTAAATTCGCCAGTATTCGAGTTATAGACCACTTCTCACTGTGTTTAGCCATTTGGAAAAAAGTAATTTGAACTGGTCGAGAATTATAATAATTGTGGTGGTCGGAAAACTGGTGCATTTACCCTACGTACATATTTTAGCAATCCACTCTTCTATGAGCTATCTAGTACTTTTTAAAATAATATGTGTGGCCATGATCCAATAGGTCGATGCCCCTATTTGGCCTCGGCCACGAATTTCGCGGTAGCGGGAGCGGCGCGGTGCACACAGGCGCACTGCGGTCACCGCTTGACGCGGGCCGTCAAAAGCGGTACGATGCTGTTAAGCGGTGATCCGCAGAGCACCTGCGTGCGCCGCCGCTCCCGCTGCCCCCCCGCTGTGTTCGAGAGCGGGTCTATGGGATTCCATACAAAACATCTCGCCGCTGCCGCTCCCGCTCCGCTGCCGCGAAAAAGGCCGAGGCCTAGTGTCCAAACATAATTTACTAATATGCGTCAAAACAAAAGACCTCTAAAATAATTGAAGTCACCATGTCTTTTAGTCTTAATAAGATGAGGCACATAATTGCATTAAAGAGGACCCACTGTCAGTAAATGTGCTAATAAAGGCTGCGCAATAAGAGGATAATTCAATTAATATAGGACTAATGGCGTTCGACCTTATTAGAACGGTATTCAGAAATGTATTTATACCGGCAATTGGAATACAGTAAGTACGAACTTAATTGAAATCAATTGTTAAAATAAAACAACTTTAAACGGATGAAAACTCGCGTATATTCTACATTTTGAAATTTAAACCCGACGTTTCGACTACTTTTCAGTAGCCGTGATCACGGTATGACTCAGGTGTTATGCGTCAAACAGTTATATAAATTGCTATTTCTACCTTCACTTTTATAATTATTTTAGAATAATCAGCAACGGTCGTCTTCACTATCATTCAATACGTTCCTATCCACGCAGTAGGAGCTGATGGTGTCTTGAAGCTGCACAATATTGTGATGTCCATTGGAACCCATTAGATGTAATACTGGGTCCCAAGTAGGTGGTACATTCCAACCATCTTCCCTATTGAAATTAGGATGTTTTTTAATTTCAATGGCCTCGCGTAGCATCCTGGGTATATAGCGATTTTCTCTGGCAAGGACCTGGGGTTTATCAAAGCGAATGTAATGGTTGGGCTTATCCAGTACATGTTCACACACTGCTGACTTCGTTGACCTCCGGTGTTTCATATCCGCGATATGTTCTTTTATTCGCGTACTGATACTTCTTTTGGTTTGTCCAATGTAAGAGAGCCCACAGTCACAATCAAGCTTGTATACTCCTGCTATTTGTAGGGGAACATTACACTTAACTGGTCTTAAAAATTGGCTGATCTTCCTAGGCGGCTTGAAGTAGGTTTTAATTGAAGCACGCTTCAAGATGTTACCAATCTTGTCAGTGACTCCCTTCACATATGGTAGAACAGCAGGTTGACGCTCAACTGTAGCTGGTTTAACACGGCGTCTGCGATGACGTGGTACCTTAAGCTTGTTTTCTTTAAGTACCCTCTTGACATGCTGAACTTCTGCATCAAGGTGGTCATCATCACAGATCCGCTGCGCTCTCTGTAACAAAGTTTTACCAACAGTAGCTAACTGCGATGGATGGTGGTGAGATTCACCGTTCAAATATTTATCAGTATGAGTTGCCTTCCGATACACAGTGTGACTTAAGCTATGATCTGAATTCCTGCTAACTAAAACATCTAAGAATGGCAGCTTCCCCTCACTTTCTAACTCCATAGTGAATTTTATTTTTGGATGTATGGAGTTAAGGTGGTCTAAAAATAAAGTTACTTTATCAGATGGTAATATTGTGAAAGTGTCATCTACATACCGCTTATAAAATCGTGGAGTAACTGGTGCTGAACTTAAGGCTTTGTCCTCAAATTCCTCCATAAATATGTCTGCCATTAGGAGGAGGAGGAGAAGTTGTTTTATTTTAATGAGTAGTAACCGTGTAAATATTAGAAATCATTATGAAATCAATTGTATTTATGTTATATTAAGTTGTTAAGGATTTTTTTTTCGTTTTTTTTCTCTCTCTTTTGCCTCTTAGCACTACTTACAAAAAAAAATTTCTGCTTGGCCCAAAGGTTGACTGGCAGATTATGCCATTAGACATTAGGTCCTCCTTTTGTAGATACTCTTGATTGTGCATTGAAGTTAAAATAAATAAATCGCCTCTTAATTAATATGAGAAATTTTTAAGGTGTAATAAAATACGGTCAAAATGCTTGTAAGTTGGATTTTGGAGTACTAGGTTTGAATCCCGGCTCGGGCTGATTGCAGTGGAGAGCTAGAACTCCCACATTAAAGTCTATAAAGGCCATCCGGCAGTATTAATTTGGGAGCCAGTACACTTGAAATCAAAGACTCGCAAGATCAGATGAGCCTACAGTCCGGCAGCACATTGAGCGACGCTTCATGGCGAAGTGTTCCTCAATGGAATAGGTCGCAGTGACCGCTTACCATCACGTGGGCTGCGTACCTGTCAGCCAACTGAACTAGTATAAAAAAACCAACCGGTCCCAAAGCGGAAATCAAACCCACGACCTCCAGGTTTTATACCCGAGCGGCTTAGCAACTGTTCCACGTAGGTGGTCAAAATTTTAGGTATTTCTAGACCAACGAGGCTTGATAAAATGTATCATTGTCCAATCCATTCAATAATTAACCAACCAACCCAATTTAGTTGCTTTTGGGTCAGATCAATAGTGTTATTGACCGATAAATTAATTTATTTATCGCAAAGCAACCAAATTTCTAATAAGGTCAATCTTCAGAAACGAGGGATGTTAGGGAGCTCCGTAACCGAAACCGAAACTATCGGATATCCGATATAAAAAATTATCCGTAACCGTTACCGAAATAAAAGTTTCGGATATTATTGGATAGAGGCGGAGCCTAAGAGACCTAATTATTGTCTTATCAGACTCGTAAATAACTTGTGAGCATTTTTACATTCAAGAATAGTTTGACAAATTGAAACGAAAGTGTTGGGTTACGAAATTTTACTTTTGAATATCCAATATTATTTCATATCCTTAACCGTATCCGATATAACAATGATTCCTATTATCCGTATACAATTTCATATCCATAACATCCCTGTCAGGAACTTTCGTCTCCAATCGATGCCATCTTAGCTAATATTGTACTATGAGTGAACCTTATTTGGGTCAAGCGGTCTTCAAGTTCCCAATAATGATTTGTCAAATGTAAACATACGGTGACGTATTTTGTGCAATTAATTGGGTTGATGATGCATTTGGTAGTATCTCCTTAATTTCTTGTTTTTTTATGTCGGCAAACCACACAGTGGGTCGCCTGCTGGTAAGCAATCACCGCCGCCCATGGACATCTGCAACACCAGAGAGATCGTTGATGCGTTGCCGGCCTATGGGGGTATGAGGGGTGTGGGTCTCCGGCACTCTCACAAACCAGACGAAACACGATAATAGTCACTATTATTTCACGCTGGTGTTATGTGAGAGGGTGGTACTTCCCCGGACGAGACGGCCCATTCGTACTGTAAAACAGCATGGCTCTACCACTACTAAACCCACCTACCTACCACCCTCTCACATAACACCAGCGTAAAATAATAGTAATTACTATCGTGTTTCGTCTGGATTGTGAGAGTGCCGGAGACCCACAAAAAGGCCGGCAACGCATCAGCGATCCCTCTGGTGTTGCAGATGTCCATGGGCGGCGGTGATTGCTTACCATCAGGCGACCCGCTGGCTCGTTTCCCACCTCTGACATTAAAAAAAAACCTTTTGGACTATCACGCTCTCAAGAAAATGTATTGTTATAATATATAAGGTAAACAAAACTTTGAAGTGATAATTAAATGTGACACATTGTAATTACAACTTGGGACCTAGAACGGCATTCCGCGAGAAGTACCGTGACATTTGAAATTTAATTTGAGATGTTTCAAACTGTTTGGTACTCAAAGGGAACATAGTAGGAATAGTACAGTGCGCCATAGTATGTTGAACATTGGTCGACGGAGAAGGGGAAAGTTTGCGCATGTGCACTTGCGCGTGACCAATAGCACACGCGAATATCCCGAACGCCTGCGCGCGCTATTGGTCAGAGGTATGCTTCTGACCAATAGCGCAGGCGTGTCAAAATTCGTGTTCTGCGCAATCTCCTTTATTCAAGAAGTTTGCCGGTACCTGTAGCTATGCGTCGCCGCACGCACACTCAAACGAAATCTCGACCCGTTTCTCAGTGCAAACAAAGAGATTTTGTGTGCGTGAGGTATAATATAGCGCACACATACGAGTACAAGCCGCGCGCGGTGCGTTGTATGAAATGGAGGTAACATACTGTGTATTCTTTCTACTATGTCGGAAAGGCACAAAGGACTATTTAACTTCTCGCGTTCACGATGTGAAAGCGTTTATTTAAAGTTTTACTGGAATATACTTAAAGTAAGTATATGATAAATTACTTTTAATTTAATAAATGATCGAGTCGGATATTACACCAGAGATCTGACTCCTTTCCCTGAATCTAAAAAAATCATTGTTCATTAATATTATGTTATTCAGGAAAAAACAAGTTTAAATAAGCATGAAGACATAAAAATATCATTTCGAAATCCCTTTAAGCATTTTCTATCACTAAATTACATACGTATGGATTTTCAACATTGAGATGTCACGACACAGTAAAGAATAGATACAGTAAGAGGTTTTTTTTGCGAACGTTTTGACAAGATCTATATTTAATTGTATTTAGCAATAGAAAGAACGAAATTTAGGTTTTTCATTGTACGCACCAATTTGTGCCAAGCGAAAATATTATATTAAAAATGTCAAATTATTTTATTCACACACTTCCGATTCTAATTAGCCATTATTGTGATCGTTTATTATTAATTGCCGGGATCAAAAGTAACCTAGGTCAACCGGAAATAATGTATCTTTCCAACAGTGAAAAAAAATTTCAAATCGGTTTAGTAGTTTCGGAGCCTATTTAATAAAAACCAACAAACAAACAAACAATCAAATTTTTCCTCTTTGTAAGATTAGATATCTTAGGTGGGACTCGAGCCCAAGAAGCCTGGCGCATTCGGCAGTCGCTTTCAAATGCGTCATCGAGCTAGTCTATGCCATGAAGTTGATGATTACTGATTAAAAGTTTAGTTACTGGTATTATTTTCACTGTGGCAGGTTAAGGACGTAAATTGAACCCTTATTTGCTTGTAGCGTACTCAACCGTAAAAGGGTTCCGTATAATGTTAATAGTAGATAGGGAAAAATATACAAGGAATTCAAGGTAATCCGTATTTACGATTGATATGAGCGTTTATTTGAGATTTTCTTTTAGGTTTCAGAGTAACGTTGGCGGCACACTCGTAGCGTTATACACTGCCGGTTTTCTTTGCAGTTCAAATCGTCGCTATCTTACAAGAACAGCGATGCTTGCTGATACACGCGTGCCGGCGTGTGCCGCCAGCGTTACTCTGAAACCAGCCTTAGACTCACTTTAACTGGCGTGATTGCGCATTTTGTGGTGACAACAATGTTATTTTAATAAAAAAACACGTGTCCGGACTTCAAATTTTCCATGAATTTTCGATCAGGTCACGTGACACATAAATCCTGACGCGAGTTTAACATTTTTTCCCCATACAAAAAAGTGCACAACTTCAAAAAGGTTATGTCAGTACTGAATCGAAGTCAAAAATTGTCCACGGCATACGTATACTGGTGGCGGCGTCGCTACTGTCTTTTTAATACTGTCATTAAATATCGTTTTTGCATTGCAATAACTGACATTTCACGTAGTTCCAATTTTGGCCACCGGAACAGATAAGTTTGTCGGTCTGTCAATGCTTTCGCTCAGGTTTGCTACTAGCAGTTTTCGGGTGCCATTTTTTTAGCACAAGTAACCTATCTACCTCTTTTTTTATTATATTATCATTGGGTGACACTGCTTTTTGCGCCAGTTGCCTAAACACAGTCGACGCAACTTGCAATTGGCACTGGCTTTGGCTTGGGCTAGTCAATAGCCACAAGGCTGGCACCGGCTCGTCCCAATCGGGTGTGAAGGGGAAACCGGGGGAGTTTAGTGGGTAGTGGACGCTTTAGTCTCGAGTCCCACACACGGCCGCAGGTGTAGCTAGCCTGCGGTTATGGTGCATAAACGCATTCTCCTTCGAAAAAAGAGGCGGACACTGGCTCGTCCCTTTGGGGTGTACTGGGAAACCGAGGAGTAGTAGTGAATAGTGTATAAGATTTTGATCTGCGTGGGCGGCGGTTATTGCTTACCATCCGGCAACCCTGGCTCGTTTACCGCCTCTAGCAAAAAAATATGCAACTTTCAAGTATATTCTGTGGCGGTAATACAATCCAATTCAATTCAATCAGCATTGTGCACTATAAAAACAGATAATCAAATAAATGTCACAGATTGAGCGATAAACTGAGCCATGAAACGCTTAAGTTGAGAATTTTCCGCTCGTTTCCGACGAAATAAAGCAAATACGAAGTTCGGATAATTTCAAGTTAGGAGAATCAATGTAAATCTGTATCTATTCTTTCGAGAGTTTTTCTCGATCCAATTAGCATTATGATCCAGGGTTTGGCAAGTCCAGTTATGGCATTAGAGTGAATGTCATCTGAACTCCGTAACCCTTGACAGGGAAATTTATACTTATTTTTATAGTTAGTTTTTACAGTTAGTTATTAATTTATTTTTTATAGTTTTAGTTATTTATTTATTTTTTATAGTTAGTCATTTTTTACAGTTAGGTATAACACAGTGCCATCTAGCCCCAAACTAAGCATCAGCTTGTGATGTGGGTGCCAGACAACGGATAAACATCACTTAAATATACTTTTCTTTTGTAAATAAATACATATTATACATAGAAACACCCAGACCGATACAAACAGACATGTTCATGCACACAAATGTTGGTACCGTGCGGAGATCGAACCCGCAACCTTTGGTGTAGTAGCCGAATTCTCCACCATTACACCAAATGGCTCGTCAATAATTAACCAACCAACCCTATTCTTATTTGCTTGACCAAATGGATCATGGCTACAGAGCAAGTGGGCAGGTTTCCTCACGATGATTCCATCAAGTCAAGCACAGTTATAGCGTTCGCGAAATTCGCGCGCGCTATTGGTCAGGCACAAGTGCACATGAGCGAACCTTTCCCCCTCCCCGTCGACCGATGTTCAACAAATTTGCCGGTACCTGTACCAATTTCGACGATTAACCAACTGCGCAGGATATTATTAGTGCACAAGTGAGTGCGCAAGCACAAGTACACTCCTTATTTTCTTCTGCGGCCGTATTGTCTACTACTTGAGCTACGTGCCTGCCAACTGAACAGACATAAAAAAACAAGAATACTTTGAAAGTCATCGACAAAGAATCTTTCTTCAGCTTAATTTGTCAATCCTCAAAGTTAAAGTTACAACTTTTCACCGGAGCCACACTTATTCTTAGTAATAAGTCGTAAAAATAACGAATTCGCATAGAATTTCTTCAACATTTTGACTGAGAATTTTATGGAAACGTGCCTGTGAACTTTCGAGATTGGGTTCCGTAGGATGTAGGCTCTGCAGCTTGCTCTCTTTGGAGACTTCGTGTTTGGAGGAGAATGCATTTAAGATTCTGAATTACACGACGCAGTTACACAGTTTGTTTACGATCGATTTAATATATAATCACCGAAACAATGACAGTGCAAGAGTCAATCTTTTGTTGACAAGTCCATGGCAACCCAAGGAGGGTGGACACTGGACAGGTCAATCGCCACAAGCGGGCATCGGTTCCCTATTTTTACGCATAAGTTTTTTGTCATAATTTAACATGGCATACTTTTATTTATCCTAATAATAGTTACGCAAAATATTCTTTTGGCATAACTTTATAGGCATAATTTTTTTAGGCATACCTTCTTTAAGCTTAATAATTGTGAAGCTTAATATTCTAAAGCCATACCCTTTCGAAATACTTTTCCTATATAAATAAACATGTTGGCGGCTTAGGGGTGGCCCAAGGGCCACCCCTGCCGCACCTTTACCTACTGTTACACAATAATAACTTGTAGACAAAAAAACAATATGTCTAAAAGTTTTATGCGAATCAAAATAAGGGCAAAAACATTAGTCTAAACGATATTTATGCTTAATGAAACAGTTGGCAATTATGACAAAATATTATTATGACACAAAAAAATATGCCAAACTCGTTATGCCAAATTTAATTATGACAAACAAAGTTATGCGAAAAAAAGGGAACCCGCGGGCATCAGTTCATCCCCGTTTCAAAAGGAAAAGGGAAACCGGGGGGCTTAGTGGACACTTATTTCGCATATTTTGCCGGCAAGCGACACGTCTTGTTTGCGGCTAAACGTAAATGATTCTACTCAGCCAAAAAGGGGCTGAAATACCTAATGTGACAGCACCTAGTCGCAATGTGAGGGCTTATATGTGCTAAGAGAGAGCCAGTGCAGACAGTCAGCCTGCGACAAAAGAGAGGGACAGACAGACAATGTGGGTAACTACTATCTGCTCCTCTCTTGAATAAGGTAAGACCTGCGGCCGTTTGTGGGACTCGGAACAAAAGCGTTCGAATACCCGCTAAACTCCTCAGCCCCCCCTGGACAAGCGGCATTTATGACGTTCGTTATAGCTCAATTTGCGATAGCGAATGTCAAATCCCATACTTTCAACATGTGACTTTTCTATGGCATCTGTCAAACCATACAAATTGGACTTAGCGAAATTCGCAAGCTATGAAGCGATGTCATCTTGTCTAAGGTCCCTGGTCTCTCTTCACACCCAAAGAAGACGAGCCGTGTTTCCGCACTGGACCCTAAATCTTGTAATAAAATTCAGCCATGAATAATTCTTAGAATCACACCCTAAAATTCCAAGTGGCTTCCATAATAGCACCCTGCAGAATAAATAATATGGAAATTATTCTCGTGAGAAAATTGAGATGATAATACAGAATTATTAGGACTTGGTGAAATTTGCTGGTCTCAATATGAAATGCTTGCCTTTCGCCCGCGGATTCGCCAGTGTGGTATGGAATATATATATTTACTAGCGGCCGCCCGCGGTTTCACCCGCGTGGTTCCCGTTCCCGTGGGAATTGATCAAAATCCTTTCTTAGCGGATGCCTACGTCATAACATCTACCTGCATGCCAAATTTCAGCCCGATCCGTCCAGTGGTTTGGGCTGTGCGTTGATATCTATCTATGTCAGTCAGTCAGTCAGTCAGTCAGTCACCTTTGAGTTTTATATAGATTTTACTATCGAGCTCTTGAACTTATCCTTGTTACACCAAAAATTACGTCAATCTATAGCATCATTGCGTTTTTTTATTATTTGTGCATGATCAGTTGGCAGACAGGCATACAGCCCACCTGATGGTGAGCGGCCATTACAGCCTATTGAGGGATACTTCACCAGGAACAGTCGGTCAATGTGCTGCCGCGTTATACGCATCCGTGATCTTTGAGCCTTTGAACTCAAGTGGTACTGGCTTCCACGCCGGAGCTGTGATCAGGGTTGCCAGGTGTTTGGTATTATCGTATATCGATAGTGTAGCTATCCAACAGTGAAAGAATTATTCAAATCGGTTCAGTAAAACAGTTCAAAAACCCGTACAAATACCCGTACGTTACCGGGTGTTTACCCGGTATTTACCCAAGAACGGGTAAATACCGGGTTGAATGACCATCTCTAATCCCTACCCTACTTAGTTTGTGCGTTGTCGCCGTTTTTTTTTTGCTCGCTGTTCGGTATTTTTTTTTTTGAAATGACCTGGCAGCCCTGGCTGTGATAGTAGCAAATTTTATCTGTGGGTTGCAGCTCGGACTCAGAAAAATGTATACCATCAACCAGATCTGCTTACCATTAGGTGGGCTGCGTGCTTCTTTACTAAGGCTGGTTTTAGAGTTACGCTGACGCGCGCGCGTAGCGTTGTACACTGCCGGTTTTCTGTGCAGTTAAAATCGTCGCTATCTTACAAGAACAGCGATACTAAACTTGTTGATACGAGCGCTGACCGCTTGCTTGTCAGCGTGACTCTAAAACCAGCCTAAATGATCTTGAATAAAAAAAAACTAGAATATACATTACTTAAGTAGCTTTAACACACCTTTTTTCACATAACATGGCCTTAGTTATATCTGAAAGTATAATTTAAATATAACCTTAGATTAAAAGGCGGGTGGAGGCACTTAATTCATTTCCTTAAGCCTGCTCCTGGCAGCGACTTAATTGGTAAGCGGACCATGCTTTCCGTTAACTCCGGATAACCGGGACGCCCGGATGTAGGGCGAATAACCCGGATACAGATGGTATTGGATGCGGTTATCCGGGCTTAACTGTTCGTACATACATGCATTAAGAATGAAATGCAACTAACAATACACAATCCTCCTAATCCTACTTATTCCTACTATTCCTACTTTCCTACTAATATTATAAATGCGAAAGTCTGGATGTTTGGATGTTCAGATGTTTGGATGTTTGTTCCTCAATCACGCCTAAACGGCTGAACGGATTTAGATGAAATTTGGCACACGTATAGTTTATAACCTGGATTAGGACATAGGCTATAAAATTCCTACGGGAAACGTCACATTCCCGCGGGAATAACAATTTTGAAATACTGAACCGATTTGAATAATTCTTTCACCGTTGGAAAGCTACACTATCCCCGGTGAACATAGAGTACTTTTGATCTTAGAAATGTGGGGGGAAGGGGGATATTTGAAAAAAGAGATTACGCGAGGGTGAAACCGCGGGCGGAAGGCTAGTATAATGATACTTTACAGCCACTCAAATTAACGCAACGAATTTTCAGTTTTGTGTCTATCGTATTGAGTTCTTCGAGTTACGGTATACCGCCTAGTGCGGGTTGGTGAAGGGGTGCGTAACTGCCTAATAGTGACCAACCTTAATGTCAGATGTTATCAAGCCTCCAAATGGCCTCTGACTCAGCTTGATGACTAATATCTACATATAGTAAATACCAGCCGGGACCAACAGTGACGTGCCTTCCGAAGCACGAAGACGCTCGAAATAAATGTCACTAAATGTGGTCAGAATGGTCACCCATCCATTAACCGACCGTAAACCCTCTATATAATAGTTGGTTGATCGTAGATTGGCTGCCGTAGCCGAAACCTAAGCTAATACAACATTATTATTACAATAAGAAATATGTGTTTTAGTGTGTCCGTATTAGTAAAAAACACGTTGTCACCTCAGTAATGTATAGAAATGCGGTAAATTGAGCAATGCTATAAATGTGTGATGATTTACGAGCACATCTTACAAGATTTCGGAGACAAATTTGATTTATTTCCTCATATCCAAGATAGATTTATTGTGGGGATGTGTAATGGTTAAGGTTCTGTTTTTCATTAATATATTTCCCGCGTTTAAGCTGCCATTGCTTAATCCTACCTACTAATATTATGAATGTGATAGTTTGGATGTTTCGATGTTGTTTGTTCCTCAATCAATCCTAAACGGCTGAACGGATTTAGATGAAATTTGGAATACGTATAGTTTATAACCCGGATGAGGGTATAAGCTATACAATTCGTACGGTAAACGTCTCATTCCCGCGGGATATTTAATTACGCGCGGGTGAAACCGCGGGCGGAAAGCTAGAAAGGTATTTATGATAGTGTTTTTGATCAATCGATAATGTGAATGGGGTTCTTAATAAAGGACTAAATTATATCTATAAATCGATGGTATCAGTAGAATCTATTTTTATATGAGACTAGCGGTCGCTTCCGCGGTTTCACCCGCGTTTAATTTCCTTTGTCAATTAACCCCCCCCCCTTTCCCCCACATTTCCGGGATCAAAAGTATCATAAGTCACTTGATAGTCTAGCTTTCCAACAGTGAAAGAATTATCGGTTCTATAGTTTCGGAGCCTATTCAATACAAACAAAGAAACAAATCTTTCCTATTTAAAGCCGAAGTCAAGGGTTTGCCTTTGATTAGAAAATGCAATAGAAGACAATTAAAATAATTGTAATTTCGATGCAAATTGTGAAGGAACTAATTAGAAAACACTCCTACTCGTCGACTAAGTCAAATATCTTGACAATAACTAAAAGTTGGTATCAATCCGCTCTGAAAACAAATTACCGCCAACAGAAAAATCGGAGTACGACTCACTTTTCCTCTGCAGCGGTCAGGCTCCCGTAAATATGGCCGTACACCAGTATATATCCAGGATCCTGATAAGTTCTTCTCAACACACGGTGTTTTCCCGAACTGATAATCAGTTTTTGCAATTATTTTTCCTTGACACGCACGGCGTAGTCGGAAAAAGGCGGTAAGCTTTTTTTTTCTTTTTTACGTTGGACTTGCATGGCGCATATTCGGCCAGTTGTAAGTAGCGAGGACGGCGTTTTAGGAAACACCGACTGTGCATTAGTCCAGTGTGCAGTGATCGCAACCGATATTCCGTCGTTGGCAACTATTCACAGATTAGCTACCAAACCAGTATTATTAATAAAGATTCCAAAATACATACCTATCCACTTATATACGTCCGCGCGCGTTTCGCTAGGTTGCCAGGACAGTCCGTGAGTCACGAGCTACGCGCAAAATAAAATCGGGAGGAACGTATGCTAACTCAGTAAATTACTCAATAGGCTAGTTGACAAAATTTGGAAATTGTATAAAACTATAGTTTAGTATCTATTTTACCCCAAATATATATTATTTTTAGAAAAATAGGCCTTTTTCATAAGTATTTTGCTTTTTTAGAAATAAACTTAAAATTAACTTTGGAAAGGCCAAGACTGTCATGGCGTCTTGAATGACGTCTATCCTCGCGAAACAATCGAGTTTGTTGATGTCAGTCGACGAGATCATTATACAGCTGCAACCGGTGTTTTGCGAGGACTGACTGAATAAGTAATTTTGCCGATTTTAATTTCCAAAAATATTTGTAATTAATCTTATATTATTTTAGTAAAAAAGTTGTTTTTTTGTTACTACATATCATGATTAATCATTAGAAACTCTAAGCCATCCGATTCATTCTTAGTGGAAACAAGCCTATTATCGCAAAATGAAAAATACTGATGAAAGGTTCATTATTTGACTATTTTTAGACAATAGTTATGTTTGATTTTAACATTTTATTCTATTAATGATTTCTATTACTGTAAATCAAAAGTAGTAGATCAGAATCCCACTGTACCATTCTATCCCATTCCAGTAATAAAACAGTGAGAACAGAATTCCTTTGAAACCGTCTGAATGGGAATACTTACTCTTTTGTGCGATCTATTAACTTAACCTAAGACAAAGAAGGTTTTAGATTATAATGGAGTTACACAGATGTGCTCTGATAGAGATGGGGTAAATTTAAGTATTTTTTTATACTACATACTACATCAGTCGGCAGATTGTAGGCTCATCTTATCTTTGAGCCTTTGATTTCAAGTCTACTGGCTTTTCCGGAACACAGCCTGAGCTTTTATGGCGACAGATTTCAGCCGTAGGTGTTTTTTTTAACTAGGTCAGTTGGCAGACAGGCACGCAGCCCACCCGATGGTAAGCAGCCTATTCCATTGAGGGACGCTTCACCTGGAAGCGTCGCTCAATGTGCTGCCAGACTGTCGGCTCATCAGATCTTCGAGCCTCTTATTTCAAGTGCACTGACTCCCACATTAATTTTGCCGAAACACAGCCAGAGCTATTATGGCGGTAGATTTCATCTGTGGTGGTGGTAGCTAGCTAGTCGGACTCTGAAAAAGCCCTACCACCAACCAGACCAAGTTGGGAATCGAACCCATGACCTCCGGGTTCTATACCTGACCGGCTTAGCCACTGATCTACGCAGGCGGTCTAAACGTCTGGCGCCAATCATACAAGCCATATTTAAGTTTCGCTTTGTGAAATCCGAACCTTAATAATTGCACCTATTCAAAACTACGAAGCGAAGAATATTTGTCGATAAAACCCAGCCAGCCCTATCACGAACAAAGAGATGAACACGGGATTAAAGAGTTAGTTTCTTTGACAGGCCGTGTAGAAATCCACAGAGCCCCTATTAGTCGAACTGAAATGATTCTGCCGTAGAATGAAAAAAATACTGCCTTTTTTAAGCAATTTTAGTTGGCAGACAGACAGGCAGTCTTACTTATAGTGTTACTTATTATAGTTATACTTATAGTTTGCCTACTTATTTGCTTCTATAACTAAGGCTCAGCTCACGGTGCGGGTTTGTGCCTCAGGCACTCTCACAAACTAGACGAAACACAAAATAGTCACTATTATTAATTCACGCTGGTGTTATGTGAGAGGGTGGTACTTCCCATACGAGCCGGCCAATTCGTACTGTAAAACAGCAGGGCTCTATTACCACTACTATATATTGTATATTCCTTAAATTAGTCTATAATATAATTTAAAAAAAAACAAGTTTATCTCCAAAAAATATGTACCCAGCCGTCACCAGTTGTACGAACAACAAAAATAACCATAACTCAACAAAACACCGGAGGTGCTCCACAAATCATCATTGTGACGTTTATGATACCTTCAAATTCGTGCAGCGTTAAATTTTAGACGTATCTCCAAAGTTTGAAGTGTGCCAAATTGAGCGTTATTTGGTTTTTGCTAGAGACTGTTTTTGCTTGGTCGGTTTGGTGATAAATAATGTGGGGATTGACGTGACGACATGTTGGGGTCGGGTGGGGAAAATTTGCGTTTTATCTGAGGCCTGCTAAATGTTATGTACTGTGTGTAATGTTTTTTTCTGTCACTGCTGTGCTGTGACGTAACATTTGACGTATCCTATCTAGCTTTGATAGCTTTGTTCTTTAAATTTTTTATTCGAAAAGACTAATGGTTATGTTAGAGCCCTGAATTTGCAACTAATAAATAAATAATCATCTTTACCATCATCTTAGCATGTTCCCGATTGCATCCATGGAGCTCAGGGTCCGCTTCGACTATGATCCTAGATTCGACAAGCCTGATTATTACAATGGAGCGATTGCCATCTGACCTCCGTAACCCTTACAAGGGAACCAGACCTACTTGGAACATAGTCAGAGGACATCAATAGACCGATTACAGTCAAAGCTATCCAGATGAAGATGTGCAAATCGTGGTTTACGTTTAATTAATCTAATAACTTTGAAACGCTTTCAACAACAATAGCTGCCGTAAGACCGTTAACGATCCGGAAGTGGCGGCCATCCTGTGCCGCCATCTTGCGCCGCTGAAGCCTCATTTCCGGCGTTCAAGAGCCCAGCTTGAGGTCAATTAGTTGTTATTGTTTTAACGGTTTTAATTTTAAATCACCGTCGAGGACTTAATAGACGCCATTTTATCGTTTGTTCTTTGATTGCTGCACTGAAAAAAATTTGCTTTAGCAAAGTACCAATTTAGCTCTGTTAAAAATTACTCGGCTGCATTCAACCAAGACATATTTAAAATGGGCAATAGAGCTTTGCTAATATTATAGAAGCAAGTATTGCTAAAAATGATTGGTTGTTATTTACAAAGTACTTATTTATTTTTAAATAACCGACTCGTTTAATTTTACCCCTAACAAAAACTAGCAAAAATAGACAAGCTAACGTTATTATTTCATAATAAGTAAGTTATTTAATTTTAGACATAATCATAGTTGGCTAGAAATTGACACCGAGTTCGGGTAAAAATAGACAGATTACATTGCTATTTCATGTTAAGTGAGTTATTTGATTGTAGACAATCATACTTGGTTAATAATAAACATGCAGTTCGGTAAAAAATAGACGAGCATACTTATCTATTTATTGATAAGTAAGTTATTTGATTTTAGACAATCATACTTGGTTAATAATAAACATGAAGTTCGGTAAAAATAGACGAGCATACTTGTCTATTTATTGATAAGTAAGTTATTTAATTTTAAACAATCATAGTTGGCTAGAATGGCCGCCGTGCCATGCACTCCAGCCAGTCAGACACGAATTATTCAATGTGTCGCTCCTACTCTCGTGCTGCGTTCGCGAGCTGTGAATCTATCATAATTTTTCACTTATATTGCCATTAACTGATAGTGTATACATATTTGGTTGAATAAACGCATTAGTGAACATTATACAAGTTAATTATCTATTCGTAAATAAGCACAGCTCGGCAATTAACATTGGAAATGTTTAGTGAAGCTTAATTTAAAAATGGCGTATTTCCTTAGAATATGTTATTATTCTAAGCGTATTTCAATCCCGCCGTAGTCTGAATCTACTGTATTTGGATTGGTTACCAAAAAGAATTACTTTGTAAGTATTTTCACGGTTTATTTTATATGTGGATTTTATAATTTAAGCTTAATAGTGTGAGTGTGAGTTACCTTCCCTAAAAATATTTCCAAGCGTAAAGATTTTATAGAATCGTTGTAAATTAAAGTATTTTAATAAAGATCTTTGCTTTGATTTTTAAAACAAAACGTAAAGGTTCGTTTTCTGTTTCAGAATACTATGGATACACCCAAAAAAAGAAGTCCTAACTTCACAATTATGTTGGAGGTTTTACAAAAAATATGTATCACATATTTTAAAATTATTGAAAATAAAAAGAGTGATGCGGTATCCTGGCAAAAAAAGCGCAATGGGATAAGATTGCATTAGAATTCAATTCCCAGAACACAACTAACAGGTATTTATAATGTTATTTTGCACTTCTAATATAAGCAAACATTAATAAAATGTTTATTTCTTGCTAAGCAATGGAGTATTAATCTAGTATTAATGGAGTATTATTAATCTAGGTGCAGCAAAGTATTAAAAAAGAAATGGGAAAATATGAAGAAAACTGTAAAAGATTAAGTTGCTGGTCATAGGAAACATGAATAGTCATTTAAATATATTTATCACCTATCATTTATATCACAGTGATTAGCATAACTGGTTAAAATTATGTTCACATGAAAGTACTCAATTTTTGGGTAGAATGTGCTTTAAGTTATATTCGATAAACATGTTATATAGCAATAATTACAATGATATTCATAGGAGTTATGTATGTTTCGCAGTCTGTTTTCTCTGCCTATCCCACAAGTGACACAGTATGAAAATCATAATAGTAACAAATTTTTCTTTTTACAGGATAATGAAAGCCAAAATGTGGTGGTGGTATGTGGTACAGACCCATTGAAGGTGCATATTGATTGATATTAGATAAGTGTTACAATATACTTTAATAAATTGATTTGCATTGTTTTGCAAGATTTACAGTACAAAGAAGATATTGAGAGTCCAGCTATTATTAAAAAGGTAAAAATGATTGTTACATTAATATGCCACCCCTTAAATATATTAATTTTTATTTTTAGGCTAATGACAGTTTACAAATGGAAGAATTCGACCGTCCTAGGAAGGATAACAATCTCAAAAATTGGGATACATACACTCCAGCTATGTTGCGAAGCCCCTTGACAGAGACGTTACAGGTACTTATCTGACTATCCCTTTATATGATATATGAACCTATTTTCATAAATATTATCTTCAATGTACGGACTTTAATTATTCCTGTTTTATTATGTGTATAGATGATGTGACTTTATGTACTCCACATTTATTTGTTTTTTAATGCGAACAATATTGTATTATAGGATAAACAAGGTACATCCGAAGTGAGGCGGTACCGTAAAAGAACGTACACTGGCACTACAACAAACAAAACATGGACTGAATTAGGGGAGGTGAAGACCAAGGTAGCCCATTTGAAGGCCAAAAAATTGGAAAACGAGATAAAACTGCAAGATGCCCTTTTGGAAGGAAGTAGGCTAAGATGTAAAGAAATGAAATTAAAAATTGAGTTGTAACTTGATAAAACTAAACAAGGAATTGGCTGCATAGCCTGTGAATTCGGCCATTTCTCTTAAATCATAGTTGAGTGACGAACGTCTTTTGAAGCGCTGCTGCTGCCTCACACCTACAAGGTTGTTCCAATTTTCACATAAAAACCACTTTTAAACATTATTATGAATTTTGCCTTGTTTATTTTATAACAGTGAAGTGACAAAAATAAACAATTACCTACTTTTTTGCAGATATTTTACCGCGCGTGTGTTAAGTGAAAACAGGATTTTAGATATATCTAAAAGATGGATGAAGAGGTTAAAAATCTTCTCACAGCATGGAGTTTGGAAGAATATATTGAAGTTATTAAACGTAAGTAGACATACACAACAACTTTTTTTAATCAAATAAAAGTAGGAAGGATATCTTCTGGAGAGTTCAGTTTATAGATTTTTTTACTGATTTAGTTTAAATATTTGTATACTTACTTATGTTTCATTTATTTGTTCACAGCTAGAAAATGATTTTGTCAACCTGTACAAAGGACAATAATTTACCGAAATAACTGAAAAATTCCCCACAATCAAGCCAAAAATATTTGAACTGGCAAAGGCGCGCAAGAAAAGCAGCAAAGATAAAAATATTGAGCTATATTTTTAAGACTAAGTACAATTTAAGAGGAGTATACGAGTCTAACCAGTAATGTTACCTGAAATGTTAAATGTTACCTTTGATCTGTGACGACAGACATACTATGTATCGTGTAAGAAAGAATAAAACAAACATTAATGTATATCATTTTCTTTCAGTTTCTTTGCGGTTTGGTCTGTCGGCAAAATATGTACTTAACTGTTGTTTTACTACAGACGCAGAACGTTTCATTGGTTTTTTCCCGACATGCCAAATTTTTGCCTACTGCACAGTGAGTAACAATGGTATAAACGACAACATATCGAACTACACATTTTCAGTATGAGCTGACCTCACATTGTAGGTATATTAAGCCTTACGTACAGTCACAGGTCAGTTGTTTTTTTGTATCCCATAATTCTAGGTGAAACTGAACAACTTTTACTATGTAACCAACTCTGAAATCGCGAAAAGGACGTCACAATACTGTGCAGCTTCAAGACACCATCAGCTCCTACTGCGTGGATAGGAACGTATTGAATGATAGTGAAGACGACGGTTGCTGATTATTCTAAAATAATTATAAAAGTGAAGGTAGAAATAACAATTTAAATAACTTTTTGACGCATAACACCTGAGTCATACCGTGATCACGGCTACTGAAAAGTAGTCGAAACGTCGGGTTTAAATTTTAAAATGTAGAATATACGCGAGTTTTCATCCGTTTAAAGTTGTTTTATTTTAATGTCTATCTATATTCCTAGGCCTACATAAAATTAGGGTTACTGGCAGATTTAATTCACTGGTAATTCAAGTTGGATCAAAATTCCCATTGTTCTTACTGGTAAGTTTATTGGGAAGAAAGATCCAAGTAGTTCTACTAGTAAGACTACTCGGTAGGACTACTGGGTCACCCCGGTCTGTTCGTTCATTACTGAATTTGTATAAAATCCTACGTAAGCCACGATACAACAAAAGTTGAATTAGTATGCAAATTTTCCCTCGTAAACAATGAAAAATACATTTGATAGCAATAAAGTTTTTTAAAAACGACGCCCAAACAAAAATATCCTTAAATTCAAACACACAAGGTTCAATTTAGAACATTCGTGTGTCAGAGGGGGGAATCTGGTGTTATACGATATTGGGGAGGTATAAATCATAATGCTTTGTATTTCAGCTTTTTGATGCGAAAGAAATATTTTCATTCAATTTCTTGATTGGTAAAATGGGTATTTGAAACGATGTGTTGTTCATATTGTACCTTCATATATTGTGGAAAAGAAGCACCACCCGCACGTAATTTCTTTTTTTTACACTTTCCTTTCTATATTACATTATAATTATGTTTTCGATGACATAATGAACACAAATAAAACATAAACCGTAAGTATTAGAAAAATCAAAAATAAAAATAAAAACTACATAAAAACACTGAAAAGCAAAAATTAATTTTAATAAGACATTCATACGGGCTAGGTACTCTACAAATCTGCTTGAAGTCGGTGCCAAGCCAAATACATACTAGGTACACAGACTACGTACGTGCGCGGATTAATAAGTAACCCTGTATAATACAAATATAATTAAGTAGTCATTTTTTATAACCTTGGCTTGGCACCGACTGCAAGCAGATTAGTAGAGTACCTAGCACGTCACCTTGGAACTATGCACTTTCCAATAAAAAAATAATTATTTAAATCGGTCCACACTTGACGGAGAAATCGACGGACATACATAAAAAAATACACACAGTTGAACACAGAACCTCCTCCTTTTTTGAAGTCGGTTAATAACATCAAATTTTGTTTCATAGAAAGATAAAAAAAATACTTTTGTTTCTGTTATGAGAACTGAGCATAATGCCCATACCAAAAATATGTCTGTTCTCCAAGTATGTATAAATCTGTACAAATGTTTATTAAAATCATTTAAGTGGTTTAAGCAAAATTTCTTACAAACTCTCTCTAATTTTTGCACTATAACGTAACATTACCCTGTATTATGTTTTAATCTAATAATATACTTCTTTATGAGGAAAGATTTCATTGTTTGTATTGAATAGGCGCCGAAACTACTGAACCGATTTGAATAATTCTTTCACTGTTGGAAAGCTACACTATCCCTGAGTGACATACTAGGGTACTTTTGATCCCGCAAAATGTGGGGGAAGGGGGGATATTTGACAAATAGAAATCACGCGCGGGTGAAACCGCTACCGAAAGGCTATCGTTTAGATTTTCCTTTCCACCCAAAAACAGGCTAGTAGGACATTTTAAACTTTCATGCGTGCCTCTGTGCCGACGTTTTATTTTTGCAACTAGAAACAACTAGTTTCATACGAAATCTTCATGCATACGAACAAAAGGACAAACTGTTCGCATAAATTTCCAAATCCAGAACAATTTTGTCGCAAGTTTGGAGCGGTAGGTCACATACTCCGTGCTGGAGAATGGCAGCCATTTTGTTTTGAGAAAACTTTTGTGTAGGACAGTGGTTGCCAATCTTACACAGGCTATTTTTATACATAACTAGGGACCCGCCCCGGCTTCGCACTGATGCAATGGTGTGGTGTGGTCTTTACTATATTATGCATGTATTATACATATAAACCTTCCCCTTGAATCACTCTAACTATTAAAAAAAACACATCTAAATCCGTTGCGTAGTTTTAAAGGGACAGACAGCGGGAAGCAACTTTGCTTCTACGTAGTGATTAAACATGTTTTATTAAATTACGTGTTTTATTAAATTAAATTACGTCCCAGCCATTGCGACGAATTCCGACGAAAACTTCTTTTTCCTATATTTTTTTTGTATACCATTCAATTTATTTCATTTTGTAAATGTGGGTTAACAAGCATAATGGGCATGTTAATGTAAGGCAAAAGTAAATATTTTGTTTTAAAAGAAGACACAATTAATTTGTTGTTAAAACTTTATTCTACATCTAATCTGTTTGATTTTTCAACTACAACATAAGTTTCCCTAATTGCAGATAAGGTTGTGATTGAGGATTTATCTGAAAAAAAGTAACGAAGTCTTCTATTTTTTTAAATTGACAAAAGAGGCAGCATCTAAGTTACCAATTCAACCTTATATTTAACTACCAACTACCAATTTTTTTGTAACACCAAAATACAAAAAAAAACACGCATTTTGAGAGGTCTGTTTGTTACAAATTAAAATATATATAGGTGACCAACCAGGCAAACAAAATTCACGGCGAGAAAATAACTTAGTGCTGCCCCTGTCACGCTTAACGCTATACCAAAATGGGCCATATTTTATGGCAATAACAGTTTACAACCACTTACCAAGCTCTATCAAAGCCCTCCATGGTGACAAATTTGAACGGACACTAAAGGAATTCTTATTCAGCAAGGCTTATTATTGTTTAAAAGAATATTTTGATGACAAGTTTTAGACTAAGCTAAATATGCTATTTATTTATATGTAAGTAGGTACTTTATCTGACATTTTATTTATTAATATTTTAATTTTTTGGATATTATGTAATTAAATAATTTTAAAAATAATTTTTGTAATAATTTTAATAATAATTTTAATAATAATTTTAAAAATAATTTTAATAATTTATCTTAATTCTGATAAGCCTTGAAAAGGTCAATTTGTAATTTAGCATTACCAACTGCTCTCAAATATGTATGATAATATGTACCATTGTTACAAATAATGCGATTAAATGACTATGACTATGGCTATGACTATGGGCAGTGCCCAATGACGTTCAATTAAAACGCAGTGCCTCTCAAATTCACAAGAGTTTGAGAGGCACTGCCCGAAACCTTTGTTGTAAGTTTTAAAGAAAATACTTTAAAATTGAGCTTGCTGGATTACTTCGGGAATATTGAGTCGGAATTTTACAGGAGATCTCGAACTTAGGCAGTTTAAGTTTCGTTTGAAAATAGGTTGTTTTGAAAACAGTGGTCGAAATGTGCTATGAATATTTTGAAGGAATGTTACGTTTGATTTTGATTGGTCCTTAGATCTTCAGTTGGCAACTAGGCGTATAACCCACTTGATAGTGACTGCCCATTATTATTAAAAATCCTTTTATCTGACTGCGCACACATTTGACCCAGTCATCTCTAGAAACATTACCGATAGCTCCGTGTAGAAGGCTTCGTTGAGACTTTATTTTTAAAACGAAAAGAAATCGTAGGAAGATTTTTTATCTGACTGTACAAAACAGCTATTTATATCGCGGTGTCCCAATCGACAGTGAAAAAAATATTAAAATTAAAAAGTGTCAATTAGGACACTGTGTCCGAATAAACTGTGTCCGAATCGACCGTTAGTCGCCTATTCCACGTCGAAATCATTTCGCAGAAGTCTTAAAAAAAGTAAGGTAAAATATCAACCTTTTTTAATGTCTGACTGCAAGACGCATTTGCGATAACCTAATTAAACATTTAATGCATTTGAGTAGTCATAAATCTCAACATTGTTCAATTAGATCAAGTCATTTTGTTTGACGATTACAGCTGTCGATGTAATGATCACGCTTGCCAAATAATTTATGTTTGATGATCACATATTTTAATTAGTTTCATTAAGATCTGGAAGTAGTTTCTTTTAGCAAGACTGGTATTTAAACAACGAGTACGCTTGCACCATAATCCAGGATTTGGCAAATTCAGTAATGACATTAAAGCATGGAATTAATATTATCTCATTAAAGCGACTGCCATATGACCTTTGTTTACGCCTATACTCCATAAAACGTAACATGATTAGAATGACAGCTGTCAAAGTGTTGTGGCTCTCTCGCTCGCTCTCAATAAACCCCTATCGATGTGTCTCACTCTACAAAAAAAAATATCTTAGAGATGAGACACATCGATAGAGGTTTATTGAGAGCGAGCGAGAGCCACAACACTTTGACAGCTGTCATTCTAATCATGTTACGTTTTATGGAGTATAAATACCCTTTCCTTATCTTCTGGTTACTGTCTTTCCCACCTCCTTATGTGTGAGTCAGACCATAGACATATAGTCTGAATGCAGCGCCTGTCAAGCTGCAACTTCACTTCGATCTCCCTCTCGATCTATCGCGCATGGCGGACGGACGAGTCCAATATATTGTAGCCCATTAACTTAACCACTCAACGCCGAACCGGCACTCGGGTGCCGCATAACAATAGATTTTCTATTGTGTCTAGTAATCCGGGGCTAGAAGGATTAACCCAAAGTGCCGAATCATCAGAATGCGTGTACAGTGTTGTGCGTTACTGATTCCCCGGGGAAGAAGAAGAAGAAGCTGCCAGAATACCAGGTCAGCCGCTCGCACTATCCCCGTTTCTTTAATAAACTACAATATTGCCGCACCCGCAAGCGCCCCCATGATTTTGTGGTTCTTTCGATTTTGGATTCGCTACACCAATATCCGTAACCCTTAACAGGGGAACCAGACCAATTGGATCATGGCTACAGCCTACACAGTCATTCGACTGAGCAGGTTTACTCACGGTGTTTTTGTGTTGACGTAATCAATCATCAGCCTATATACGTTCCCACTGCTGGGACACAGGCCTTATCTCAATTGTGAGATGGTGCGGGCCATACTCCACCACGCTGGCCTAGTGCGGGTTGGTGGAGGGGTTATTAAGGCAAGTGACCAACCTTAATATCAGATGTTAAGCCGCCAAATGGCCTCTGACTAGGCTTGACGACTAACTTCTGTGTTTCGGAGAAAGGGCACTAGCTAGTGAAATAACTGGGTATATGAGACCTAATAACGGTCGTCTCGGTGTAGCGGGCGCAGGGCGGTGCCAGACAGTAACTGCTTAGTTACTGTTTGGCACTGAACTGTCGCAGGGCAGACGTGGCGCTTACCATCAGGTGTACGATCTGCTCGTCTTGTTATACATTGCAATAAAAAAAATATCTACATAATTACCTATTATAGTAAAATCAAGCCGGGACCAACTAGCTTAACAAGCCTTCCAAAGCACCAAGACGCTCGAAATAAATAGTAGACGTAATGTGCATTTTTAATTAAGAATAAGTCTAGATGTCTGTCTGTATTGTTTGTCGAACACAATTTTAATTAAAACTGAGAGAAGCCTGAATTTATTTCTTCGTTTTGTATTGTTTTCTGTTTATTATTCCTCTTAGTTCAAACCGTAGCTTTATTTAAAGCAATTGTTTGTATTGACCGCATTTAGGAATAATTTACTAATAATAGATACTCTTTATTGCACAAAACACTTTTAACCGATTTGTAATTTTTTTTTACTGTTGGAAAGCTACACTATCTTGGGTAACATAAGGTACTTTCGATCCCGAAAATGTGGGGGGAAAGGGGGGATAATTGACAAAAGAAATGACGCGCGGGTGAATCCGCGGAGGCAACCTCTAGTAAATTATACATAGAAACACCCAGACCGATACAACATAATGTTCATGCAAACAAATGTTTGTACCGTGCGGGGATCGAAACCGCGACTTGCTGTAATAGACTTCTCAACTATTACACCAAATGGCTTCTTTGCATTAATGACTTGATGGGTAATAAATTCTCGTATTAGGGCAAAATAAATAGGCTAGCTTCCCCAAGCAGCTATTAAAGCTGCCACTAGGTTAGGTACTGCAACACTGAGGTGCTATTTCATCAGTCGATTTAGTCCTTACTTAATCCTACTATAATATTATAAATGCAAAAGTCTGGATGTTTGGATGTTTGGATGCTTGTTCCTCAATCACGCCTAAACGGCTGAACGGATTTAGATAAAATTTGGCACACGTATAGTTCGTAAAATTCCTACGGGAAACGTCTCATTCCCGCGGGAATGTCAATTTTGAAACTACTGGACCGATTTGAATAATTCTTTCACTGTTGGAAAGCTACACTATCCCCGGTGAACATAGGGTACTTTTGATCCTGGAAATGTGGGGGAAGGGGGTATATTTGAAAAAAGAGTTTACGCGCGGGTGAAACCGCGGGCGGAAGGCTAGTATAACCTAAAGGAGAATGGTATCAAAGTGACTCTACTTTGTGATCCGGAAATAATAGGAATAATAACGAGACTGAGCTAAGACATTCCCTCTGATATGGTTGAGGGAAATGACGGCTGGCACATACGTCATACTTGTGAGCAGGTGCCACCTTGGTGGAGTGGTCGGCTGGGACCTCGTATGTTCTTCAAATGAACATAAACTTTAACCTAATACAAAACTGTATGACTTAGTAATAGTATTCATACCAATGAAATTACTCTTTTGAATCGCCAAAACAAAAATAATATTTATATACCAAGTTTATAATATATGGTTCCCGTTCCCGTGGGAATATCGAGATATCCTTTCTTAGCGGATGCCTACGTCATAACATCTACCTGCATGCCAAATTTCAGCCCGATCCGTCCAGTGGTTTGGGCTGTGCGTTGATAGATATCTATGTCAGTCAGTCAGTCAGTCAGTCAGTCACCTTTGAGTTTTATATATATAGATATTTTTGTTTTGGCTTTTCAAAAGAGTAACTGTCGAGGTTGTGTCGGTTCTTCTCGACAGACAACTACATACTGAATCCGGTGGTAGAGTCAGTCTGTTACATTAATGTATGACGTTTAAGTGCTTCTTTGAAGCCTACGTGAATAAAATATATTTTGATTTTTGATTGAGCTGCGGTCTCTAGTCTTTACCAATCGACCTTTCACGTTTTATTTCACTGGAATAAACATTTCATTTCTTCTTAAAAATGTTCATCTTTCGTTAAGTGTCTCGGTGTATCCGAATCTCTTTGTTATAGATTGATGCCGGCAGACCTCGGCGCGGTCCGTTTGACGCAATGGATATTTCAGCCTTCGCCTGAACTATTAGCGTGAACTAATCTGCAACAGAGCTTGTTCACTGAACTTTAACCTCTAAGTTTGAGAAATAATATCCTCCTAGTTGAAATCCGGCTTCGTCAGCCAAACCAACCACGCAGGATATAGTTATGTAATATATTGCTTAAGTGAGTACGCATTACGGCTACGTCACGTCGATCAAATGAACCAACAACGCACTGGGTTTAAGTACATGCAGTATCGTATAAAATTGACTTCTTGAACTTGTCAATCTTATTATCAAGTCAACACACGAAACAAATTACTTCTTTGTGCTACGGACAACTTGTGCAGCTACGAATTAGCTACGAACGTTACTAGTGCTACGTAAATGTTCTCGTAGTAGCTAAGAAAAGGAAATCGAATTTCAAGCTTCTAATTCATAATGGCTGACACCTCGATTTAGAATGGAGAGAAAATTAAGTAGTGAATCCACTGTTGGATTGTTTGAAAGAAACTAGATTATTTTACTCGTAGTTTGTAATAAAAAAAGGAGAGTAAAACGTTTTTCAAGATTAAAAATACATATCGCTCCTTAAATGCAAAAGGGCCGCAAAACAAAAAAATCAGCAAACCAGTTTTATTACAAAAATGTGATCTAAGCACTCGATATTTTATAGTGTAATGAAGACTCCTGCAATTTTAGCTGTTCTAATTGAAAAACAGTGAGAGCGCCTCTTTTGCATTAACGCGGTTTGACCAGTAATTTCAGTGCAAAAGCGCCATATTGTGAGTTGCGACCCGACCGGAGCGAGTTTTTATAGACAAAAGGGCCACATTTTGGATTGCTACTACTTTGCACAAAAAATCACGTAAGTGATCGTTGAATTACTAGAGCAAAGTAGCCGCTTTTTGGTTTACTTCTGTTTTGAATAAAATAACGCACCGATATGCCTAGTATTGTTTTAAGCATAAGTGATACTTTTGGAATACGTCTATTTTGTACAGAATTATGCACGCGTTTGTATGTCTCTTATAATAATTTTATGAATTAGTAATACTTTTGAATATGTATCTGTTGTAGTAAAAACTAATATTTTTAATTTACATATCAATTTGTATTGATTTTTACTTTTTATTACATTAAAACTTAGTAAATTTTATTAAAATCTGAAGTTGTTGCTTAATATTTATAAAACAAACAATATTTATTATCATACAATGCTTTGCTTATTTACAGAATGACTATCAGAGCAAGAATAATTCTTATACTTGTGATATCAATGTTGAATCAGTCCCTCCAAGTTGTCTCAGACTGGGGAGATGCCAATTTGGTCAGCTTTAACCCCACCAAAACGCAGGCGTGTCTGTTTTCCACCAAAAAGAGCGCATTTGAGTTGGCTCCCTCTTTTCGTGGCGTACCTGTCCCTTTATCTGACCGACTACAGCTCCTTAGTATGGAATTATCTTCCAACCTAAACTTTGGGAGCTACATAAGTTTGTAGCAGCATCTGCCTCTAAAAAGCTCGGAATCCTTTCCAGAGTCAGGCGCTACTTCACTGCGGAACAGCTCCTAAACCTCTACGCTCTGTAGAGGTTTAGGAGCTGTTCCGCATGTTCAAGTTGCATGGAATATTGCTGCCATCTTTGGGATGGTTTTGCTCGATAGTAGCTGGCTGCTTTGGACTCTATTGAGCGGCGTGCGAAGAGGCTTGTCGGTGACGATACTTTGGTCGAGACCTTGCAGAGCCTCGATCATCGTAGGAGGATTGCTTGCCTCTCCGTATTTTACAGACTCCACTTTGGTGAGTGTGCTGCTCAGCTGCACGATTTGGTTCCACCAGCTCCGTTCCATCATCGAACTACTAGACTCAGTCAGGGATTCCATCCGTATACAGTGGAGATACCGCGCGTACGAACTAAGCGATTTGCTTCATCTTTCTTGATACGGACTGTGCGAGAGTGGAATTCTCTGTCGGGATCTATCTTTCCTACACAATACAACTTGGGGCTCTTCAAGGCCAGAATTAACGGGCTTTTCCTAAGCAAGCGCGCTCCATCTTAGACCGCATCAGGTGATCAGGCATCTTTGAAGTCAATAGAAAGTTTAGTGTAGTATTATTGTGTTCTTATGTATACTGACAGTATAGTAATCTATATAAATAAAAATGAATTGCTGTTCGTTAGTCTCGCTAAAACTCGAGAACAGCTGAACCGATTTGACTAATTTTAGTCTTGAAATATTCTTGGAAGTCCAGGGAAGATTTAAAAGATGAGAAAATATGGATAAATTGCGAGGAAAATACTAAATACATAATAATTAGGGTTTAAATTAATAAGGTTTACATTAAGAGGGACCTTTCCTATGTTTTTAATTTTATTCTTGATTAGTTAATTAGTGTTTTGAGTTATAGGAAAGTACAATGCGGTGCTGTTAGATTTGATCTGTACGCACTGATTTGAATGCGTATACTGTAAGGTTTACTGAAGATGTTTTTTTAGAAAGTTTTTTTTTTCATTTAAAAGTAATAAATTATGCTTGTCTCAAAGTCTGAAACTCTTGCTCTGAGAAGCCTAATGTTGTTTTGTTTTTTAGGATTACCATTTAAAAAAACTTGATTTATGTAGAAAGTGTGTATTTTTTTGAGAAAAGACACTTAATTTTGGAATAAAAGTTTTATGCAAAAGAGACATTTGTGTTATTTTTTCCACAAAGATTAAAATCACAAAAAAGTATGTATTTGTAAAGAAACTATTAAAAAGAGACGCATCCAATGATGTATAACACTAATATATAATCTTTAAAAAATATTGAAAAAATACATAAATTCGTTTTTCAAATTTTGTTTTGGCTCTCCTGTAAAAAAGTATAATTTGGGATTGCGTCCCTTTTGCATTTAATGAGCGATATGTTATTTCGGTTCTCGGTGTTTCGGATTTCTTAAATAATATCACAGAATTTTCTGATAACTAATATCCATCCATCCATCCATTCAGCCCGTGTCCACCCACTGTTGGGTATAGGCCTCCTCTCTGTCACGCCAGCTGTTCCGGTCCTGTGCAATATTCATCCAGTTGACCCCGGCTATCCTTACGATGTCATCGGACCATCGGGCTGGTGGTCTGCCTCGCGATCGTACAGCACCCCTTGGCCACCACTCTAATATGCATTAGAAAAATTTTATCTCTCAGGTTTTGGTTTTAGAACTTATCCCATGGGTATCGGCCAAATGCGAACTTATGGCTACAAAGCCAAACTGTGTCCGTCCAAAATCCGACGTGTATTTGACTCGACCCAGCAATCGAACTCAAGACTCGCAAATCACGGTACCTGTCCTTAAACCGTGAGTCCAACGAGGTATTGTTGTGTACGTATTTATGACATACAAATAATTTAATAGACGGACACAAAGGAAATAGCTTTATGACAGACGGAATCCGTTTTTCTTTTAATAGCAGATCTTAAAAACTGACCTACCCCGAAGCGGTATAGCTCGTAAACTCTTTATTTGTATCACTAAAACGACAATAAATAAAATACGGCTGCCATAAGAAAGATAAATGTTCCGCTTCCTACTTTGTCAGCCATTTTGTAAAATGTCGTCACACTGTACTTTGTCTGCCATTTAAAAAAGATGGCAGTTTATTTGCATGTTCTGGATATTACTCTAGAGGTCCTGGCTTTAGCCCCGTAGGGTACAAACATTCGTATACATAAACATGTCTGTTTGTACCGGTCTGGATGTTTTTATGTATATTTACTTACTTATTTACAAAAACGTTGTCTGGCACCGATAGTAGAAACTATGCTTAGTTTAAAACTAGGCGGGGCCGTGTGAATACTATCCTAAATTAAGTTGTGCTACGGACAACTTGTCTGGCTACGAATTAACTACGGACATTACTAGTGCTACGAGAATGCGCTCGTAGTCGCTAAGAAAAGGAAATCGAAATTCTAGCTTTTCGTTCATACTGAATGACACCTCCATTTAGAATGTAGCGAAAATTAAGTAGGGAATAAGTTATTCGATAATTTGAAAGGTAAAGGTATGGTCTAGTGGTTGTACCGGGCCGCGATCTTTGTAACGTAAACTTAATTTCAAATAATATGGAGACCTTTACCCTGTACTGGGATATTGATAGGCTGATTTTTTTATACATTTCCTTTGAAGTCTGACTTTTTTTGTATAAAATTAAACATGTAAGAATAATTACTTGTTTGATCCTTAAATTTTCCGCTATAGAAAGAGTGAAAAACTTCAATTACACGGGAAAACAACTCGTGAGGCAATATACAATGCAAACAGCCTGGGAAATAAGGATTTTATTAAAATCCCAAATTGTTTTCGTGGACTGAATTAATGTCGAGTTAGTAACATTCGGGTAAGGGTGTTTGTACACCATTTGAAGTGCGATATACATTAATAATAATAATGGCTCTTTGTAAGGTTTTAGTCACAATAAGGTCACAATAGATTTTTCTTCAGTCAACTTTATCAAAAAATTTAATGTTTTTGTTTTTAGAAGAACTGCTAAAAATTAAAGTATTAGCCCATAAATATCAAACTACAATAAAAATTTTATCATTGAAATTCAGCCATCGTTACAATAATCGGTACAAGTTTTAAGTGATCAAGAACCCGCTTTGACACTTGTCGAACCGGAATTGAACTAACAACTGTGAGATCTTGGTCCGGTTCGTACACCACTACACCACTACACCAATTGACCTGTTTTTTATTTCTTTTTCTTTTTTCTATATTATTGTATTTGTGTTTATAATGTCTGTTAATTACTGTCTTTATATGGTCAATAAATGTTATTCTATTCTATTCAAGGCGTTAACAAGAATCTAGATAAAACCCAAATCTCTAGATCCTAAAACACTTAAAACCCTTAAAGGTACAAGCAATAAGGGTAAACCCAGTTGTTCCACCGAGTTAGGCGAACCGGAAGTGGGGGAGGGGGGAGTGCCCGTTTCCGGTTACGGCTCGCCGCGTCCGCAGCTCTTGCATATTAACTATTTGGATGAGGATTTTGAGAATATGTTATCTCGCCTTCATATTCTAATGCAGGGGTCGGCAACCTTTTGAGTCAGTAGAGCTAATTTTCATTTCAAGGTTTTTTATGAGAAACATTTTTTTCTTCTTGTAAACAATAGTAATTGCATAATATAAAGACTATTGATTGATATACACCTGCAGCTTCATGCAAAGAGCATAATATCGCATGGCCTGCGAGCCGCAGTTTGCCGACCCCTGGCCCTCAACTAAAGTGTTTACGCTCAATTTCCGAGTCCGGATTCCGGAATGGTGATCACAAACCCGAGCTGTGTCCAAAACAAAACCGACATTTAGCTCTACCCGGGAATAGAACCCAGGACCCCAAAATCTTAGCCCGGTACTTAAACCACTAGACCATCGAGGCGATTATTTATTATAGGGATATAAAATTAAATTTCCTCTCACGTACTCTATCAAACAACTAAAGAGTGTACCGTGTGCAGCTTAATCGCGTGGCTCGTTAGCGCTGACTGTACCTCACCGAGACAAGCATTAATTGTCATGCCGACTGTACCTGGTAATGGATACTAAATGGTAGTGGCGTATTTAGGTGGAATTACAGAGTAGGTTGTGGGAAAGTTGTTTTTTTATGTCAGAGGCGGCAAACGAGTCAGCGGGTCGCCTGATTAAATAAATAAATAAATTAATATGCCTGGACATTATTCACACAGCGCCATCTAGCCCCAAACTAAGCATTAGCTTGTGCTATGGGTGCCAGACAACGGATAAACATTGCTTATATACTTTTTTTTGTAAATACATACATATTATACAAAAAAACACCCAGACCGATACAAACAGACATGTTCATGCACACAAATGTTTGTACCGTGCAGGGATCGAACCCGCGACCTCTGGTGTAATAGCCGACTTCTCGACCATTACACCAAATGGCTCGTCAGTTTTTCCCTGAACAACTCGAAGGTCTAGTGGTTTATGTACCGTGCCAAGATTTTGGGGTCCTCAGTTCAATTCCCGGGTCGAGCTATCTATCTTTGTGTCGGTTTTTTCGAAAACAGCACCATGCTTACCGCATTGGTGATCACAAACCAATCCGCATTTGGCAAGCGTGATGATGAAACCCACTTTACTTTATTCTCTAAACTATCTATCAGTGTGTTCATCGTATTTGAAACGAATCCGGGTGGGAAAGCGACATGTGAGGATAGACTGCGTGGTCACGGATTATATTAGAAAACTAGCCTTCCGCCCGCGGTTTCACCCGCGCTTAATCTCTTTTTTCAAATATCCCCCCTTCCCCACATTTCCAGGATCAAAAGTACCCTATGTTCACCGGGGATAGTGTAGCATTCCAACAGTGAAATAATTATTCAAATCGGTTCAGTAGTTTCAAAATTGTTATTCCCGCGGGAATGAGACGTTTCCCGTAGAAATTATATAGCCTATGTCCTATTCCGGGTTATAAACTATACGTGTGCCAAATTTCATCTAACTCCGTTTAGCCGTTAAGGCGTGATTGAGTAACAAACATCCAAACATCTAAACATCCGAACATCCAAACATCTAAACATCCAAACATCCAGACTTTCGCATTTATAATATTAGTAGGATATAATTTACATATAAGAGATATGTCTACTAAAGCTGTCATCAATCTTTCGGATCTTAAATAAATCCCACATCAACTCGATACTTCGTCGTGTACTGCACACTTTTTGCGATTTTTTTTCTACGCACAACCAACCTTTGAAATGTTACCCTTAATAATTCTGATAATAAATAAATCTCTGGACATTATTCACACAGCGCCATCTAGCCCCAAACTAAGCATTAGCTTGTGCTATGGGTGCTAGACAACGGATAAACATTACATAAATACGTTTTTTTTGTAAATAAATACATATTATACATAGAAACACCCGGACCGATACAAACAGACATGTTCATGCACACAAATGTTTGTACCGTGCGGGGATCGAACCCGCGACCTCTGGTGTAATAGCCGACTTCTCGACCATTACACCAAATGGCTCGTCAGAAGATATAAAATAAGATCCGACCTTCAAGGAAGCAGCGTATTCCTTCCTTAAGGGTCGGCAACGCATATGTAATGCCTCTGACTTTTTGCATTGCCAGCCTTTTAGGGGTTTGGGCCTCCGGCACTCTCACAAACCAGACGAAACACTAGTAGTCACTATTATTCCGCGCTGGTGTTATGTGAGAGGGTGGTACTTCCCCGGACGCCGGCCGGCCCATTTGGCCCATTCGTGATGTTTTAGCATGGCTCTAACACTACTAAGGGCCGGTATTTCAATGTAACCTTATCTTATTGCTTAAGTTAAGTATAACATTTAAGATAAGTATTACTTTTGACAGGTAAAAGTGTATGACTTTAGTGCCGCTTAACTTTAATCCTATAATGAAATACACTTAAGTCATACTTATTATCAATCCCGGATTAAGATCAAGATAAGTATATATTGAAATACCGGCCCTAAGTCAGTACCCATGATTTTATCCATAAATTAATTTCAAAGAAGGCTTTGCTCTGCAGTGGGACATTAATAAGCTGATATTTTGTATTTTACGCATTAGCACAGAATAAATAATAGTACTAGCATTAGAGTCCGACTGGCTAGCTAACACCCCCACAGGTGTAATCTGCCGCCATAACAGCTCTGGCTGTGTTCCGGTAGTATTAATGTGGGAGCCAGTACACTTGAAACCAAAGACTCGAAGACCAGATGAGCCTACAGTCTGGCAGCACATTTAACGATGCTTCTAGGTGAAGTGTCTCCTAATGGAATAGTGACCGCTTACCATCAGGTAGGCTGCGTGTCTGTCTGCTAACTGAAGTAGCATACAAAATTGATTTCAAAGAAGTCTTAACCCTGCAGTGGGACATTAATAAGCTGATACTTTACATTTTACGCAAAAAGCAGAAAGTCACACATCTGCTCCAAAAACAACGTCAAAAGAGAGCTTAAAGTAAGTATCTGTTAAAATATTCCGTGACGCGTCCGCGAAAAGACTGTCATTAACGCCACAAAGGAACTGGGTCAGGCGCCCTCTACGGGACGGGGGCGAATAAGTCGGGAATTGAATTAGTGCAATGGGCGTTAGAAGTGTAAGTGGTTGACTATGTAAATAAATAAATAAATATCTCTGGCCATTATTCACACAGCGCCATCTAGCCCCTAACTAAGCATTAGCTTGTATGGGTGCAATGTCCTAACCAAACTGGAAACATTCACACAAAGAGATGCTCCCCTGGGATTGGAACCCACACGACCTCCGGGTATAGAGCCCAACGCTCTAACCACTGTACCACGGAGGCAGTTAAATACATACATTTATTATTATACATAGAAACACCCAGACCGATCAAAAAGACATGTTCATGCACACAAATGTCTGTACCGTGCGGGGATCGAACCCGCGACCTCCGGTGTAATAGCCGACTTCTCGACCATTACCAATATGGATCGTCATTTTCGATGTTCTATTTTTTAATGTTATTTTAGCAAGGAATAGATCATTTTATGGCCTCTGGCTCGTTCACTCACCAAAAAAAGACCAAAATCCAAACCACCGCTGACAGTTAACAGTGACAGGGTATATAACTCGGAGGTCTTGGGTTCGATTCACGCTTTGGGTCTGATCTGTGGTAGGGACTTTTTCAGCGACCCGACTAGCGACATGTGAAATCTGACGCCATAACAGCTCTGGCTGACTTCCGGCAATATTAATGTTGGAGTCAGTACACTAGAAATCAAAGGCTCGAAGATCAGATGAGCCTACAGTCTGGCAGCACATTGAGCGACGCTTCCTAGTGACAAGTTCCTCAATGGAATTGGCCCTTATGGCAGCTTACCATTAGATGCATGTCTGCCAACTGAACTAGAATTTAAAAAAAGGTATAACAAAAATAATAGTTCAATAATAAAACTTAGTCATCCCAAATATTAATTTAACTACCAACTTCACAGCACCTCCTAATATATTCCGCTCCATTGAATAGCGGCTTCAATCTTGCAAATTACGTCATCAACTGCATCTATGCAACACTAAACTTGTGAAATAATTTAATTTTCCCGCTCGGCTGGTATTGCAAGTTTCGAGAATCTTGCTGAGTTTGGTTAGGTCGACGTCGCCATTTTGTTTTAAACAACTTTGACAGCTGCTCTTTACAAGATGGCGGTCAGTTTACAGTGGTAGTTTGTTGAAAGGTGGAAATGGGTTTAAGTTTATTTGTTTAATTACAAAAATGGATACAACAAAATCCTAATTTATTTTCGGTAGCCTTTTTAAATAAAATTAATTGAATAAATAATTAATACCTCACATTATTTACACAGCGCCATCTAGCCCCAAACTAAGCATTAGCTAGTACTATGGGTGCCAGACAACGGATTAACATTACTTATATACTTTTTTTGTAAATAAATAAACTTATACATAGAAACACCCAGACCGATACAAACAGACATGTTCATGCACACAAATGTTTGTACCGGGCGGGGATCGAACTCGCAACCTCTGGTGTAATAGCCGACTTCTCGACCATTACACCAAATGGTTTAGACATTAACTTGAACACTTAGTTATTAGTCACAAAATGCCATCTAGCCCTAAACTAAGCATAGCCAGTACTACGGACGCATTTTTCTACTACTTCAGTTGTTAGATTGACACGCAGCCCACCTGATGGTAAGTGATCACTGCGGCCTATTTCATTGAGGGACACTTCATCAAGAAGCGCCGCTCAATGTGCTGCCAGAAAGTAGGCTCATCTGATCTTCGAGCCTTTGATTTCAAGCGTAGGGCCCCCCCTGACTAGACTTGACGACGAGTATTATAGTAAATATCAGCCGGGACCAACAGCTTAACGTGCCTTCTGAAGCACGGAGACGCTCGAAAATAAAAGTCACTAAATGTGGTCAGAACGATCAACGGAAAAAGCGGAAGTAGTTACATGATAGTAATATTTACAAATGTTAAAAAGATTTGTTGAAAATTACTGTTATTCCCATGACTTATAAGATAGCGACAAAAACAAACCCTTATTCGAAAATATTTTGATCACACAAACAAAAAAGTTCGCTCCATTCAGAAATAAAAGATAGTATATCGTCAATGTAAACACTATCTTCATAACCTTCGTTCTATTACGGAATCCTTTCTTTAACAATACTTGTTTATACTGGTATCCTTTGAAGCCTTATTTACCCAAGATAATACAATTCCTGCCCCAATTTCTTTATTTGAGACGTTTTACTACAAAGTTGACATTGATGGTTTATTCTTGAAACAAGAGATGATTTATCTTGGAAGAAATATAGTTTTCTTTTTGTGTCTTCTTTGTTAAGCCTTCATTTAGATTTAAGTCAAAGTTATCGAATTACTTGGACGCCGACTTTTTTTTTTATACTAATGTCAGTTGGCAGACAGGCACGCAGCCCACCTGATGGTGAGCGGGCACTGTGGCCTATTCCATTGAGGGAAACTTCAACAGCGTCGCTCATTGTGCTGCCAGACTGTAAACCATAGCTGGGCATCGTTAACCAAATGATTAACTTCGTTATTCGCTAATCCGTTACTAAAAAAGTTAACTTCGTTAAACGTTAAAGCGCTACTTTTGGGACGATTTAACGCAAGTTAACGTTAATCGTTAATCCGTTAAAACATAGTAAATAATCTGTGAGGTAAATAGTGCTTTTTTATATCGTTGCGTTAGATATAACTATGCGGTTATTCTCCAAGTGGACACACGACACTTACACACGGGATTACTTGCTCATCTCGGCACGAAAAGATTTTCTTTGTTACAGGTTACAGTGTGACTCGTTGGGATAAATTTAATAAAATTATTCCCAACCAGTCACACCACACTGTAACTGTTCTTAAATCCGGTTGAGAATAATGCTATTACCACCTCTTCTTCATTTCATCATCAATATAAACATTTTTTTTTTGTTATTAATTTTTTTTAATACCACAAAAAAAAGCCCTACCACCAACCAAACCCAAGGCGAGAATCGAACCCACGACCTCCGAGTTTTTATAACCTATTAACCACTGTTCCATGGAGGCGGTCAAAACATTCATATTATACCTACATAGAAACACCCAGACCGATATAAACGGACATGTTCGTTTATGCACACAAATGTTTTTACCGTGTGGGAATCGAACCCGCGACCTCTGGTGTAATAGCCTACTTCTCGACCGTTACACCAAATGGCTCTTCGCAATGAATTACTTTCTCAAAGGCCGGCAACGTACTTGTGAAGTTGTGACTCCTCCGGTGTTGCAGGTATCTTTGGTCGGCGGTGATTGCTTACCATTAGGTGATCCGCTTGCGCATTGCCTACGTCTAAATAAACCCGCAACATTTTAGTTTTATTTATAAAAAAAAATTATACAGTGTCCGATATTTCCGTAACTTTAATCCTTTAACGGTTGCCGAGATCATGACTTCTATAGAGGAAAGGTTTAGTCAGACGATGGTAGCACTATTTGCGTGAGATTAATCTACGTGACCGTACTTTACCATTTATGTACTGTGTTCTTATTAAATTCAAACGTGTGTCCAGTTGACAAAAACATGAAATTGATTTATTTTAAGTTTTCCTAAGTGTCGAGATGACTAAGTAGGTAATAAATTATATAAATATTGATACAAACAAAAAAAAACGAAGTGTATTTTAGAGGGTTTTAAGGGACGGTCCTGTAAAGAGTAAGTAACGGATTAACGGACTTGGAAACATTTAACGGAAGTTAACGAGTCCGTTAACATCTTTTTAAGTTAACTTAAAAGTTAATCCGTTACTGGAAATGTTAACTTCGTTAATTAACGATTAACGGATTAACGAGTTAATGCCCAGCTATGCTGTAAACTCATCTGATCTTCGAGCCTCAGATTTCAAGTATACTAGCTTCCACATTAAAATTGCCGGAACACAGCCAGAGCTGTTGTGGCTTCAGATTTGACCTGTGGGGGTAGCTAGCCAGTGCAAGCAAACTTTGCAAACAAACAAACAATGAAATCTTTCCTTTTTTAATATTAGTAATAGATTATATCGAGACAAAGCACTCTAGAAATTAATTTCACGACAGTGTATGTACAGAGAAGGCTAGGATATTGAAAAAGGCTAATGATTTACTATTTTCTTAAGGTGCGTACAGATCATAATTATAACATAACATGTTATAAAACATTGTTATATAACATGTTTCAGTACTAAATGTTTTGTTGAAAAATAATGTCAGATAATTTGGACTATTTTGGACGTGTTATAAAACACATGTTATATAACAATGTTACTTAATCTGTACGCACCGTTAGGCAAGCGGTCGGCTGTGAAATAGAAAACCCAAATCTTGTATAGTGTATATATATTTGTTTATTCGTAAGCACATAATATTATTGTGTCGCTTCTCTCAAGAGATTTTGAGACAGCATTAGTTTGTCTTTTTTCCTCGTCACGTCACCAAAAACCTTTAATATCAATACAACCTTGCCTTTTAGAATTAATTGTAATTCTCTTAGTCGTAAAATCGAATCGATCCCATGACATTTTTTTTGGCTGTTCAGTAGCCATAGGCTGGCACCGGATTGTCCCAATCAGGTGTGAAGGAGAAACCGGGGTAGTTTAGTGGGTAGTGGACGCTGTAGTCTCGAGTCCCACACACGGCCTCAGGTGTAGCTAGCCTGCAGTTATTGTGCATAAACGCATTCTCCTCTGAAAAAGGACATTATTGTTTTATTCTGTCTGGGTGTGTATTTATTTGTATTTAATATTAAATATTTCGTTGATTCCGATCACCTTAACACAAGTGTTTCAGTACTTTGGGATTTGGTGCATTTAAATCGTCATTTTTAATGAAATAGTCTGGGATAAACATTAAAGTCTACAAAACGATTTCTATTTTATATCAATGCCCGTATCACAATAATTTGCATTCCTAAAAATAGAGAACATTAAAATAATGTGTCATATTTTCCTATATTTTAAAGAACATAATATCAACTTCTTAAACGAATGAATTTTATTCGAAAGAAATGTAGAAAGTTTTAAAGATGATACAGCCATAATAAATTTTACTATTAAAATTGAAAGAAAACAGACCACAAAGTTTGCAATGAAGTCGTTTTATTGTTACCACAACACTGCAATCTTCCAATGCCGGATAAACAACAGACAGATGTTAAATTCCGACAATTCCAAATGGAATTAAGGTTTTGAATTTCTCTAGAAACTTCCGCCATCTTACCAGATCCTTTTCCACAAGGAAACTGCCTTCAAAATGCTTGAGTTAAATGTGAGCCAAGTTATAGAACTTTTAAAGCGAGGTTAATTTATTTTATTACATACATTTTCTTTTGTTTGACTTGTTATTTTCTTCATCTTCTTCAATATAATAAAGTTTCCTTATACAACTAGACTATTGCCCGCGGCTTCGCTTGCGTAGACACAATAAAACACTATGTAACCCCTATGGAAGGTAACTTGTAAAACCCTTTCTTAGTGGAAACTTACACAGCTTATGAAGCGACCCCTTATAAAATTTAAAGTAAAAAATTTAAACCCCTTTATTGACACCCCTTGGGGGGTGTTATTTTTATTATAAAATGACGAGTCAGCCCTTATTAAATAATAATAAATATCTCTGGACATTATTCACACAGCGCCATCTAGCCCCAAACTAAGCATTAGCTTGTGCTATGGGTGCCAGACAACGGATAAACAATACTTATATACTTTTTTTTTTGTAAATACATACATATCGATACCAGAAATATGAATTAACGTAAGGGACATTTTGGCGAAAATGAGTTATATATATCATTGGATTCAGAATTTAATGCTCTATCGATTGGTGTTATTGAAAAAGTTCTATCGTTAAAAAAATGTCCCTTACAGTAAGATTTTTTGGCCTGCGTAAAACGTTTTATGCAAAAAAAAAATGATGTAACAGACGTTTACATTTTTTTTATAATAATTTACACCCTTACCTTAAATCTCAGATCAGTCGACTCAAATAACATGTCCCTTACTTTAATTCGTGATTAGAGTTTACTAGATAAAATACTAAATAGAAAAAGTTACATATTCTAACCACTTCAATTTCGCCATTAAAAAGTTTAATTTACCAATAGTTATATTATTATCATAATCTGTCTGCCCATTCCTAATTAATTAATCTTGTAATCTAAAAAGAAAGTGGTGTTAGTTACAATATTTATAACTCAAGAACGGATGAACCGATTTGGCTGAAAATTGGTGAAGAGGTTCCTTCGAACCAGGATACGGACATAGGATACTTTGATGGGGGAAAGGGGGGAATAATAGAAAAAAAAATACGCGCGAGCGAAACCGCGATGGCGACCCTAGTTAATATAATATATTTCTAATATTAATATCACTTATATTTTTTATTCGTTCATCTTTAGACAAATAATATTTTTTCATCTGTCTTTCGTTTTCAGTACATTTATTCAGTTACTTAATAAATAAGACTGTTTGATTAAGTCTGAGATTTTTTTTAAAATTTAATTTCTGATTTTAAAGCCAATGTAACGTAATAATTAAAACCACAGAGTTTGTTATAGGACTCTTAATTAAAAGAGATCATAAAGTCAAATACATAATTATTATTTTTAATTGTTAAGTAAAAGGTGTCTAAGACTGTTAATAGTTTAGAACATTTATTTAAACATTGTTACTTATAGAACATTTATTTAAACTCAACAAAAAGTTTAATAGACTGATTAGAATGTTGAATTTATAATAATTACGCAGACATAAAAGTCGAACATAAAAAAATAGGTATTACCTAATAATAAATCGTTTTATTTCTGTCTCCCTAAATTTCATTTAAATCTGCGATAGCTAGGCTGAAACTAACATTTAATCATGCAAGTAACCTATTTACATGGTATTAAATATTATAAATTTAGTAGATAATCTATAGTTACATCAAATTGCAACACTGTAAAAGTCCTTTACAATAGAATTTCGTATAATTTTCTATTTCTCTTGCTGCTTACGTTATGTTTGACGGTTTACAAATAAAATATTAGCAACGTAAGGTACAACAAAACGTATTTTTTTAATGTAAGGGACATGCTATTTCTTAAACCACTGGGTATTTCTAAATTTTTCGTTCATAACATGAAAGAAGAGAAAATTCTAAGAAACTTTGCTCTAGACACAATTAAAATTGGAGCAGACAGTAAAAAGTTATAGAGAGATTTAAAAAACTTTAAACGTTTTTTGGCTCTCCTGAAAAACAGTGTTTTGTCCCTTACGTTAATTCATATTTCTGGTATCGATATTATACATAGAAACACCCAGACCGATACAAACAGACAATCATGTTCATGCACACAAATGTTTGTACCGTGCGGGGATCGAACCCGCGACCTCTGGTGTAATAGCCGACTTCTCGACCATTACCCCAAATGGTCAAACCCGCCCGTTATTACCCGCCACAAAAAGATTCTTTGCCCCCTAACACCACATCTTTCGCCACGTGCATAAAAATATAATCTATGTTCCTCTAAATTGGCCGCAACACTACCGTGCGCCTTATTAACTTCAGAAACGGTTGGACACCGGCTTTCAAGATATGCAAGTTCGAACCGAGAAATGTTTTGAGTGGTTTTGCTTTGTCAGTTTATTTTGTAACGGCTAAAACTACTTACTGTGCCTGAAAGGTAAGAGGTGAAGACACGGTTTGCAGCGAAGATTGAAACTCGAGGTATTTAGTAAACTAAGTAAAGACTTTTATTTAACTTAATTTTTGGTAGCTTTTGCAGAGTCAAACTGGTCTATTACTCCATAAGTAAAATCAGCTGCCACATTAGCTTTGGCTGTGTTCGGGCATTTATGTGGGAGTCAGTACACTTGAAATTTGTAGTTCAGAGAAGTCTACAATGTCATATTGTAATTGTACATAGAGCGATGCTTCTTGATTAAAAGCTACTCAATAAAATAAACCGCAGAAGTCACTTATCATCATTAATTTGGCCTGATTACCCATCGGTCAAGTAAAAAATTAAACAAGGATCTGGTCATAACCTCAGTGTTAAGCAAAATATGTCGTATTTTTCGATCTCAGCTCAGGTTAGTGATTAACTGATTACCAATCTGCATTTAGCAAGCGATTAAGCCTGATGAATTGCTTAAAAGTTCAGGCCTTGTCTCAGCAGTGGAAAAATAACAGGGGGATGCTTTTAAAAAATCACAACCAAAAAATAACACGACAAAATGTTCGGACAATAATATTATCCAGTTGTAAAGTTTGTACAACACTTAATATTTGTTCTAACAGAATTCCACAAACTTTTGAAGTAACAGAATAAACTCGAATAAAAAGAATCCGCGGGCAGATGGAAGTTCGTCCGATAATTCGGTTACGTAGTTTCCTGTGGCCGCCACCATCTTGGTTCCGGTCGCGGTCATAATATCCTGTGTCAGAGTGTATACTCTGTGACCGGGATTTTCCAAGGCTATGTTTACTTTTGACCGGATTTTCAGGGTTTCGTTGGGAAATTGAAAATCCAACATTGTGACGTAATGTGTCATTGCGAGATGCAATGTTATGGCATTCAAATATGGCGGTTGAGTAAATGGCGGGGATTTAGTGGGGTTTTAGTTGGGTTTGCAGCCTATGTTATAGCGACGCAGGGCAGTAACTGAGAATGTGTTGCTTTTTTTTTGTTTTTGTATGAAATATTTTACCTCACCAAGGATTATGTGGGACTCCTCTAACTAACCATTCGCATCATCATGACAGTCATTTATTTGCTTAAAAATAGGTAGCATGATTTGATCTAGATATAAGATCTTTAGGATTGCCAAAATCAGCGATCTTATAATTTTTTTTACCTAGAGGTAGGTACTTAGGTACCCACAAAACCCCACAGTGCCTATCAGACTCCTTAGTGTTATAGTCTCCAGAATTGGCATACACAGTGTTGTAGACCTAACGTATTGCTGAAAACAACATTAACAATCGCTCCTAAGATTGTAAACTACCTCTATAAAACGACGCAATTCGTATAATTTACATTATTTCTGTGGAATGTTATGTAGTTGAAATGGAATCTCTGTCTGTCATCAAAATATGATTGCGTCACACAAATATTTTTTCAAGTTAAAGAGAGGTAAAAGAACAAATGAAGCATCTGATAATAAAACATCACAGTTGCGTTGCCACCTTTTAAGGTGGACTCGCTTAAAGAAGAATCTAATGTCGTATTGGTTTGAAAGCATAATATTATTATCTCTACAAAATACAAAAGTTCAACAAAATACTGTCAACCCGACCTTACGTAACCTTGAGAACACTTATTCAATAGATAACAACCATAACCGTACATCACGGGAGTTACCTCGATAATCTACTTCCCTCGCGGAGTTTCGTCTCATCTTATTGTATTTCGAGCTGAAATGCTTGTTGCGAGTGTTTTCTGAGCCAATTGAAATTTATGAATAAGCATTAAACACCGAAGTTTATTTATGTAGATGATGTTTTATTATGAAAGATTTGGAGGGTGGGTTTTGTCAAATTATAACAGGTGTTTTATGTGAACAATTAATTATATTTAAATTACTCTTGCAAATAAATAATTGTACATTTTTTTTCAGTCAGAATGATTATTACCGTAAAAAGAAAGCACAAAAAAAATGAAAATATTAGAAAAATGTTTTAAAATGCCTTCTTAAGTTCTAAATGCTTAATTCGTTTTTTTTATAATTTTATCTTACTATGCAGATAATCAAGACAAATAAGTTTATAAATATAATGTCAGTCATTACTTTTTTATGTATCTACGATACTTTCTAATGGAGCGAACACAACTATTTACTTATTATTATTATTGTTAAAGAGTATGACATCTCATATTTATGACCTTCAATACTTTTGCAATGTAATGATGTCGATATTAAGATTAAGGTATTTGACAACCTACCTGAGAAGATAAAGTCATAACCGCTACGCATGAAACATCATCATCAAGGTCACAACACAAGGCGTTTATCGACGATACTTTCCTGCAAGCTGATAACACGCCGTCGTAACTCACTAAAGCGAGCGATGATCTGCTTCCTGAGGTTGCGTTCTTATCGCACATTCAGCTAGCGCCAGTGCGCCAGCACTGATACGAGGCTAAAGGTTTATTGATATTTATAATATATTATATTGATGACTTGATGTGTTTTTGGAGACGGTTTATGATTATATTGACGACTTGATCAAAAGATGTTGGATCAGGTTCTCAACAAATTTTAAATAATGTTTTGAACTTACTTATATAACAATATTTAACTTCTTTTATTGTTTTTGTTTTGTAACATTTTGCCCAATGGGATTATTTTTGCGCCATGATAATACAAGCCCTGATAACACGTCGTCATAACTCAATAAAGCGCGTGATGATCTGCTTCCTGTGAGGTTGCGTTCTTATCTGCCGCACATTTAGCTAGCACACTGGTACTGATACGAGAGCTAAAGGTTTGTTGATATTTATATATTGATGACTTGATGTGTTTTTGGAGACGGTTTATGATATATTGACGACTTTATCTATAGATGTGGAATACGATTTCTACCAAAATCTTGATTAACGTTTCAAACATAGTAATATAATGATATTAAACTACTTTATCTACATCCATACCATAATATGTCTATTTTATATTCAGGAGCGATGAGCAAACGCCCTACATTTAGATATAAGTATCTGTGGCTGCATTGAAATGTTTACATTTTAGTGTCGGTAACCGATACTTAATTTCGTTCAAATTTCGAACGTCTTCTTTAAAAGTAAAAATTAATAGGTTTTTTCGATTATCGAATTAGTCGATTAGTAATTTTATGTTCCATTCCTATACATTTAATTCGATGCTGAAATTATATAACAATCGATTTGAGAATCGAAATCAACTCGAGTCTAGATTGTTTATGGATTTTAAAAACTACAAACGTCAGTCATTATGTCAGTACTAACTTTTACATACAGATTAAGTTGGTAACTAGGGCGTTGCTCATCAATCCTGACTATAAAATAGACATATTATCGTATGGATGAAGATAAAGTTATGTATGTGACTGTACATAATTAGTCATTAAAATACTCATGTGATTCTTTTATGAAACTCACTTCGTTCGTTTCATAAAACCACATTCGTATTTTAATGACCCTCATTATGCAGCAGTCACATAAATAACTATTTGGAACCCTTGTATTGTATTTTTTTGCCAAATGGGATTATTGTTGCGCCATGATAATAAATCTAATAGTAATATTGTGGAGCTGAGGAAGCTGAGTGGTTTCAGACGCCACTTCTCATGCATGAGATTGATGGTTCGCATAAATGAGTACGTGATAAATTATTGACTACAATGGAAATTAATACAAAGGTATTCATAAAATAGTCTTTTTAATGCCACTGCATAGCATAGGCCTCGATCTAGGAATTCCATTGACGCAGTATAAAAAAAACTATGATTAATTGTGATCATTAAATTTTTTAACAGCCTTTATGGGCGAAGCGGAGACAAAAAATCGGATAAAACAAGCGTAGCAGTGAGCGGAAGCCAAGTTATAAATAAGCTCCCAAATTGACGATCCCTTTGGAATTCTGTTTGTTAAAGTGGCTTTATCTCGCCCCACGGGACCTTTTACTGCGGGAATGGAGGTTATCGTATTTATGCCAATATTTGTTGAAACGGGTCTGGCGTTTTCATGATCATTCTGTGACAGATATGCTTGTTACCTTTTAGTAGAAGGGGATTTAGTTGGGAGTAATTGAATTGTAAAGTTTTGAGTTTTAGTGTCTCTTTTGTTTATTTTATTGTTTGGCCAGTGAATAGCCACGAGGCAGGCCCGGTTCGTCCCTTTAAGGTATGAAGGCGAAACGGGGGGCATTTATTATGAAGCGGGTTGAAAGTCTTTAGTCCCGAGCCATGTGTCTCGTCCCGCCTCGATGGTTTAGTGGTTTGGTACCGGGCCGAGATCTCGATTCAATTCAATTCTCTCTGGTTGAATTCCTGGGTCGAGCTTACTTTGTGTCGGTTTTTTTCGGACAAAGCTCGGGTTTGTGATCATCAATCCGCATTTGGCAAGTGTGGTAATTAAGCCAATACCCATCATTTTAGTGATAACTTGATTTGAAGGATGGAGGCCCTTGCCCTGCAGTGGGACATTAATAGGCTTATACTTTTATGTGTCCCGAGCCACACATGACACAGGTTTCGCTAGCCTACCGCTATGATAATTGAAATTATTTCTCAAAGTTAAAACAGGCACGTAACCTATCTGATGTTAAGCAACAACAATCTGTTATTCCGTCCAAATTGAGCATTAACCTAGAATAAAAACTAGCCTAGTTCCTTTCCTAAAGCCTAGTCTTTATCTAAACCAAAGTTCATGAAAATCGGTTCGGTAGTTTATGCGTGAAAACTGATAGATAGATAAATAAACCTTGGCATTTATAAATTAGGACATAATCTGTACTTTATTTATTGTAAGCAAGTAACACTAAACTTTTCACAATAAACTGAACTCAAGATGGCTGACGGATACGGAAGCCAGTTAGTCCACATTACCGCCATGAATTCAATTTGTAACTCGTTTCCTGCTATCCCTGTCACGCTTCTCTCTTTCATAGGCACTCGGCCGTGAGAGTGCACAGTGGATTGAAGAACAGTAAAGACTTATTACTTTCTGCTTGTTACTCGTAGCATGTTGAGATATTTATGAAAACTGCGCCGTCATTAAACTTCCTTACGTTTTTATGTTTTCTAAATTAATATTATAAAGAGAAAAGATTTGTTTGTTTGTTTGTATTGAATAGGCTCCGAAACTACTGAACTGATTTGGAAAATTCTTTCACTGTCTGTCTTTCTGGGAAGCTACACTATCCCCGGGTGATATAGGGTACTTTTGATCTTAAAATGTGGAGGGAATAAGGGGATATTTGAAAAAAGAAATTACGCGTAGTTGAAATAAAGTATATTTTGATTTACCGGCCCAAATCTCAGATCTCTCTGCTTTCCTCTATACTACCATACCCTGGTCTGCCCAGTCTTTTTATTAAAGAAACGTTCCGGCCCACCGATTCGTGCGAGGATCAAAGGTATTATTTATGAATCGCGAGATGTTCAATTGATTATGCGACGGGTTGTCCGGTGAAAAGGATGTTTTCTGATCAGAGGTCTCGATATATCTCTCATACGATCCCATTTGGGAGACAAATGTTCGTAATAAAGGATACATGTGATTTTGAAAGGAGTTTTTGACTCTTCAAGAGTTAGTCCATTTGGAGTTATGTCTTTTTTAACCTCTCAGTCTGATATATTTTGTGCCCATTCGTAAAATATATTTCCATTTTAGTAGTGGAAGAGCCATGCTGCTCGTCCGGGGAAGTACCTTCCTCTCACATAACACCAGCGTGAAATAATAGTAACTTTGTGTTTTGTCTGATTTGTGAGAGTGCCGGAGCCTCACCCTTAAAAGGCCAGCCACGCATCAGCAATCCCTCTGGTGTTACGCTTACCATCAGGTGACCCGCTGACTCCTCGTTTGCCGCCTTTGACATAAAAAAATCTGTAATGGCGGCAGATTTCCGTGAAAAAGTCGTGCCACCAACCAGAACCAAGGTGCGAATCAAACCCACGACCGCCAGCTTTTATACCCAAGCGGCTGAGCCGCGGTTCTACAGAGTACAGAGGAGATCAAAAAGGCTTACCTTTAGTTAACAACTGGAAACATTCGAATAATAATAATAATAATGTCCTCCTAGCCGATTCGGCTACGGCGGCCAATCTTTTACGATCAGCCAACTACGCAGGATATATTATAGTGCACAAGTGAGTGCGCAAGCACAGGTGCACTCCCTATTCCTTCACTCTCATAACACGGTGGGACAGCACTGACACGACCGAAGAGAAATCTGGCGCAGGACCAACGGCTTAACGTGCCTTCCGAAGCACGGAATCATCATTCTTTTCAGACATTCAGGTGACACATTCGAATAAACAGTACAAAACAACACAATACAACAGTAGAACAGTTGATAGTTGACATCAATATTTATATTTGACATTTCTGGTTCCACACAAAGTTCATTAATGGACGTTGGACATTCATTACGAGATATTGTAGAGCTTAAATTCAATTTACGCTCGACGGAAAATAATTGCAAAACTGAAAACCGATGTACGAAGCTTTTTGTGTTACGTAAACGATTGTGTGGATGTATGTTATAGCATACCTACGGTGGAGTGTCATGGACTGATATACAGGGTGTCCCAAAAATTACACGTCACAGTGACACTTAGGGTAGGCCAGCACAAGAGGCATCGAACAAGCCTAACATGACCTCAGTAAAAGTTGCTCGGTTTTCAAGATATTGCCAATTTAAAAAAATTCTAAATTTTCAAGTTTTTTTAAATACCTATCAACAAAATTACACTTCTATTATCATAACCAACTATTCGCAACAAGAGTACAACAAAATCCCTAATGCTAGCACTGAACACGTTAAATTTATTTCTGGCCAGACCCGGGAATGGAACTTAGGGTGCCTTGCATCTTTACCCCATTCTCTGCGAAGAAAATTCAATGTCACAATGACTTGAAATCAACCCTAAAACTTTCTTAATGTCTCAATCAGGGATGTTACGGAGCTTCGATTCCGATTCCGTTAAGTCGTAACTTCCGATTATTATTACACTTTCGGTTCCGATTTCGGCTCCGAAACTTTTAAATCGGAGGTTATAATCGGAGGTCGAAGCAAAGTAAAACAATACTTTTGGAGTCAATGCATTTGATTTAATTTGTTGTTTAGTCAAAAATATGTAGAACTTCTTTCATTGTTTTTTTTTTAAATTGTTCTTGTGATTAAAATGAAATAAAAATTACTAAATGGTGTTTTTATTTGTGCTTCAATAAAATTTGTCACTTTTCTGACTCATCCGACTCCGATTCCGATTCCGATTCCGAGAAATCAAATTTTAAAACTCCGATTCCGACTTCGGTTCCGATAAATTTACCTCCGTTACATCCCTGGTCTCAATCCCATTTACTTAACCCATCAACTGAGATTGGGGTCAAACGTGACCCCATTACATTTCATGATAATAAATAACTCGTACTTTCTGTTTGACTAGCACGTATTAGCTTATTGATGTCCCACTGCAGGGCTATGATGGGTACTGCGCCTGGCGTAATCACCACGCTGCGTAATCACCACGCTTGCCAAGAAGGATTGGTGATCACAAACCCAGACTGTCTCTGAAATCTGAGCCAGAGAAGGCGAGCTCACTTAGCACGTCTCCTCTGGCCTGAGGGTTAACCTGCCTGTCTGAAGGTCACCAAGTTATCGGCTGGCCTTCCCTAGGCGTCACCCTAACTTGAGGCGTCTCAAGTCGGGGTACCCGTGGATGGGCTGGTCAATAGCTGGTCAAACCGGCTCGTCCTGTATGATGGGGAAACCGGGGCAGTTTTGTAGGTAGTGGACGCGTTAGTTTCGAGTCCCACACACGGCCGCAGGTCTAGCTAGCTTGCGGTTAGCGCATTAAAGCATTCTCCTCCGAATCTAACCCAGGACCCCGAGATTTCAGCCTGATACTTCAACCACTAGACCATAAGCGTTTTTGTTTGACTAACTTAGTTACTTTTTTGCTTACAGGTAAGTCAAGATCGATAGTAAGTAAAACTGTCAACAGCAAGAAAAGTTTTGTTACGACCAACCCTCCAACGGTAAGGGGTATTAAATGTCCCGATAAAATAATACATTTTATGACACTTTTGCGGTTTGTTGGATCTCAGTTCTGCTTGGTATTAGGTAAGTTATTCTATAGTTAACTACTTTTCACGGTCTTTTATCTATACTAATATTATTGAGGAAAGATTTGTTTAATTGTTTGTTTGTTTGTATTTAATAGGCTTCGAAACTACTGAACCGATTTGGAAAAATCTTTCTCTTTTGGAAAGCTTTTTTTTTTTTTTTTTTTTTTTTTGTCGGGGGGAAAATGCCATTATGCATACCCTGTAGCCGGGGGGCTACAGGGTTATGTGGGACTCGGACAATATGACCTCTACCCACTAAAAACCCACCCGGTGTTCCCACAGCGCGCCGTGAGTGGGGGTGTAATGGGCATCCGGCAAAAGCCTTTACTTCCATTATACCCCCGGCGCATGCCCGCGTTACGTGGCGGGCCCTACATGCCCCCCGGTTGGGAGGCTTATGGGATTAGCCGGGAACACCTGACTAATCCCATCCGACGGAGGTGGTGACCGGTGCAATGCAGGAGGAGGTGCCCCCGCACCTCCGTCCTGCTGGCCTCCACTGGGGGCGGGAAGAGGGCTATTGTACAGCCGTCTTCTTATACCCCGCCTACGTCTTCGACACGGAGGCGCGAGAGGGTCATTTTCCCTCTCCCGCTCCGCAGCTTCCTTCTGCGAGATGACTTCCTCGCAAAATGCGGCCATTGCTCTCCAGGCTCCTTCGCCTCCAACCATGGCATTGACCACGCTTGGGAGCGAAAGGTCTGGACCCACTTCCGCGCACAGGACACGACGCTGCTCCTCCCAGCCTGGGCCGAAGGCGAGAGTATGCTGCGCCGTGTCCTCCGCCGCACCACATTTATGGCACGACGGGAACTCCTCTCTCCCGATTCGGTGCAGGAATGACCCAAAGGAGCCATGACCGGATAACATTTGCGCCAAACGGAATGAAAGGAACCCGTGCGGACGCCCGAGCCAGTCCTGTATCACGGGACCAATGGCATCGAGCGTCCTGCGACCGTGTTGCGCGCGAGCCATATCTTCTTGCCAGCAGAGGACCATAATCTCGCGCGCATCCTCCCTTACGGCGGCCCGCTCTATCGGCGCTGGGCGCCCCCCTAGGGCTTTCTGCTCTGCTCTGGAACTTTTGGAAAGCTACACTATCCCCGGGTGACATAGGGTTTTTACTTTTAATTCCGGAAATGTGGGGTGAAGTGGGGAGGGATAATTGACAAAAGAAATAACGCGCGGGTGAATCCGCGGAGGCAACTGCTAGTGTAAAATTAATATAGGCATTATTTTTTGCTTAGTAACAGTTATAATACGTATATTTGTATAAGAAAAAGCCGCTCCCACAAACTTTCAGAAAGCAATAAAACCAAAATAATAGGGACGAAACATTTGAAAAGCGAAATCGCTTATCTGAACCTTCACCAATATTTTTACAAAAAAAGGACAAAACTTTCTTAAAATTCTCGGGTCATTCAGACCCCTAGAGCGCGGAGGGTTAACGGGAAGGTCGGGTATTTTCCGCAGCCCGTCAAAAGCAAAGAGGGTAAAATAAATTCGATTCGTTCAATGTATTTTCGAATAAAAGTAAGATATTTTTAGTATCTTATTAACTGTCTTTGGAAATTCTTTTAACCTGAAAACGACATTTGTGACGTTGTGCCCTAAGGTACGAATTCCGGTCAAGTAAGGGTCAATATAATTCTGTTATTTTTATGTGACTTCGACCTATAGGGTATTTCCCAATGTCCTAGAAAGCTGAAATTTTGTATATACGCTAGTATTAGTACAACAGCGAAAAATTATAAAACTTGTAACTTTTTCCCCCTACCCCATAAACTAGGGGATGGGAGTTTGTTTGAGACCTGCAATTTTGGGAGAAGACTGATCTTAAAATAGAAGCCCCCAGATATAGTTATCCTTGTTATTATAAATCAAATCAAACAAAAAAACATAAAATCCCACCAAAAACATTTTCATGTAAAATGTTGCCAAGACTCGCAATGTCAATAAGTTACCAAATCTTATGTAGAACCAAGCTTCTGACTCTACACGCCATAACTCTACAAAGACCTTAGTCAATATAATTACATAATATGTGGCTTGGCCATTCGTTACTACAAGAACTATTGTTTTCATTTTTCACCATAATTATGATGTGAATGTAGCGAAATGACCAAACCGCATATTTTGACTAAGGTGTAGATTTTGAGTAGTTATGCCTTGTGCGTGTTGTTAGGGCGTGTAAAGTTAGAAGCTTGGCTCTACATGAGATCTGGTAACTTTTTAACATTGCGAGTCTTGGCAACATTTTACATGAAAATGTTTTGGTGGGATCAAACTTACAAGGAGCTTTAATAGCTAGCTTTCCAACCATTAACCCATCATCAACTAATTAAAGCGAAGATTGTAAATCACACGTGCCATAAACGTACTTCAAACTTAATTTGAATACGATTAATCGTTTAAGTTCAAATCTAATTTGTCTTCCACTTAATTAAGCAGCACTTCGTCCATAAAAGCGTCGCGTAGGGTGTCCATGAAATTAAGGTAACTGGGATATTATTAAAATTTACCTATTTTTTTTTTGTTGTTGGCGCTAAATGGAATAGACTTCTCGTTGTAATCTCAAATGACGAGCCATTTGGTGTATTGGTCGAGAAGTCGGCTATTACACCAGAGGTCACGGGTTCGATCCCCGCATGGTACACAAACATTTGTGTGCATGAACGTACTGTTTGTATCGGTCTGGGTGTTTCAATCTATAATATGTATGTATTTACAAAAAAAAAAGTAATGTTTATCCGTTGCTGGCACCCATAAGCACAATCTAATGCTTAGTCTGGGGCTAGATGGCGCTGTGTGAATAATGTCCAGAAATATTTATTTAATCATTTATTTATTCTCGCATGGTCACCCTACCAGCATGTCCCAGACAAGTCCTCTTAATTTGCTAATTCGGGGAATAAAAGAGACGGATGGTCGGATCGGACGGGTGTCTGAAATGAAGAGTCATCGGGGGTCGAATGTGGGACGTTTTGGTCGGGACATAATCCTTTGACATATTTTATACCTACATTTCGTAATGACCTAAGTACCCAGGTATAGGTAGGCCAAGTCGATATTATTATTATAAAAAACCGGCCAAGTGCGAGTCGGACTCGCCCATGAAGGGTTCCGTAGCAGCAAGTATCATCATAATATAAAAATTCTTGTAGTTCCTTGTAAGTTTGATCGATGTTGATTGAATGAGAGGAAAATTGCGGTTTTCGATTTTTGACGTATTAAAAAAAACGAATTACTTGATCTCGTTCAAACCAATTTTCAATGGAAGTTTGCATAGTAATGTACATCATATATTTTTTTTAGTTTTATCGTTCTCTTATTTTAGAAGTTACAGGGGGGGGGACCAACATTTTACCACTTTGGAAGTGTCTCTCGCGCAAACTATTCCGTTTAGAAAAAAATGATATAGAAAACCTTATTATCATTTTTAAAGACCTATCCATAGATACCCCACACGTAAGGGTTTGATGAAAAAATTTTTTTTGATTTTTAGTTTTCTATTTTTTATTATTATTTTTCTATTTTTGTATGAAAATCTTAATGCGATTCACAGAATACATCTACTTACTAATTTTCAACAGTATAGCTCTTACAGTTTCGGTAAAAAGTGGCTGTGACATACGGACGGACAGACAGACAGACAGACATACAGACAGACAGACATGACGAATCCATAAGGGTTCCCTTTTTTTGCCATTTGGCTACGGAACCCTAAAAAGAGGTAGATAGGTTATGTCAGTATTGAAGCGAAGTCAGTATAGACCGACAAACTTATCTGTTCCGGTGGCCAAAATTGGAACTACGTGAAATGTCGATTTTTGCAATGCAAGAACGATATTTGATGCCAGTACTAAAACGACAGAATGCTTTCGCGATACTGAGCTCGAGTTTGCTATATAGCTTAGTTTTCGGGTGCCACTTTTTTAGCTCAAGTAACGTGTCTACCTATTTTTTATTATAATATCATTGGGTACCACGGTATGCTTGACTTTAATGTTTAAGGCCTCGGCCTCAAATTTCGCGGCAGCGGGACGGCAGCGGGAGCGGCGGCGCACGCAGGCGCACTGCGGTTACCGCTTGCCGCGGGCCGTCAAGCAGCGGTACGATACTGTCAAGCGGTGAACCGCAGTGCGCCTGCGTGCGCCGCCGCTCCCGCTGCCGCCCCGCTGTGTTCGAGAACGGGTCTATGGGATTCCATACAAAACATCTCGCCGCTACCGCTGCCGCGAAATTCGAGGCCGAGGCCTAACGAAAAACTCAGATGACTATCACCATAGATGCACCATGGCTTTTTTTACCACCGTACCGTAATAAACCCAGACAAATATCACTAACCGACTAGTTTCTCGGTTGGCTACGGTAATAAAATTTATTCCCGATCCGGTTGTAAAATACAAAATCCCTAGTTCGTTGTAGACGTTTGCACTGAGATTTATTGAGTCTTTAAAATGTCATCATTCTGTTAGAGCAGTGGCTAAGCCGCTCGGGTATAAAAACACGGAGGTCGTGGGTTCGATTCCCGCCTTGTGTCTTGGTGGTAGGGCTTTTTCAGAGTCCGATTCTCTAGATTCCACCCCCACAGGTGAAATCTGCCGCCATAACAGCTCTGGCTGTGTTCCGGCAAAATTAATGTGGGAGCCAGTTCACTTGAAATTAGAGGCTCGAAGATCAGATGAGTCTATATACAGTCTGGCAGCACATTGAGCGACGCTTCCAGGTGAAGCGTCCCTCAATGGAATAGGCCGCAGTTACCGCTTACCATCAGGTGGGCTGCTTGCCTGTCAGCCAACTAATGTGGTATAAAAAAGTACTATGTACTTTTTCTACTATGTATAAGTCGCCCACTTACTTATGTTGCCTTTTGCTTCTAAAAAGGGTTTTATGTATAACTTTGAGCCTGCTCTGAATTCAATGAGGATGCTGTATTGAAGAGAAGCACTTGAGACGATAATCTTTTATTTGCTTTTATTCAAGTGAGGTCTGCCGTGATACAGCGATCAATGATGTGGGATGTGAGGGAATGTGGGTGTTTCATTTTCATTGTTGTAACTTCTACGTCTGTAGTATGTGTGTATCAAAAATTTAAAATACAAAATAATTTATTGCTATTAAGGCCGTACTCACACCAATAGTTGGAAAAAGTCTTGTTTATTACGGATATCTACTACTTTGCATATTATTATACAACTGTATAAAACATAGTACGTAAATAACCTTTGTAGTTTTATCTTTAAATTTTTCGTTTAAAATTTGTGTTTATCGTTATTTTTAACTACTTTGAAAATATTACGTTTAAAAATAGTAAATTTCATGCATCTCCTTATAAAGTAAACGTTTTTTTTTTAATTTGGTTTGCGCCAATGGATAGACAATGTAAAAAACTATAAATTGGCCGCAGTACCGCCTTAATAGGATGTTCACATTAGTAGTACAATATCGCTCATTAAATGCAAAAGGGCCGCAAAACAAAAAATCAGCAAACCAGTTTTATTACAAAAATGTGATCTAAGCACTCGATATTTTATAGTGTGAAAAAGACTCCCGCAATTTTATCTATTATAATTGAAGAACAGTAATGGTGCCACTTTTGCATTAACGCGGTTTGACCAGTAATTTCAGTGCAAAAGCGCCATTTTTTCAGTTGCGACCCGACCGGCAGCAAAGACGCACTTCAGTTTTGTGCAAAACAGCAACAATCCAAAAAAAACAATGAGTTTTTTATAGACAACATTTTGGATTGCAACTGCTTTGCACAAAAAATCACGTAAGTTATCGTTGTTTTTAGAAAGTTTTTTTTTTTCATTTAAATTTTAAATGTAACAATTATGCTTTAAAGTCTGAAACTCTTGCTCTGATAGGCCTAATTTTGAGTTGTTTTTTAGGATTAGTATTTAAAAAAAAACTTGATTTATGTAGAAAAATCGTATTTTTTAGAGAAAAAACACGTAATTTTGGAATAAAAGTTTTATGCAAAAGAGATATTTGTGTTATTTTTTCCACAAAGATAAAAATTACAAAAAAGTATGTATTTGTAAAAAAACTATTAAAAAAAGATGCATCCAATGATGTATAACACTTATATATAATCTTTAAAAATATAGAAAAAATACATAAATTCGTTTTTCAAATTTTGTTTTGGCTCTCCTGTAAAAAAATGATATTTGGGATTGCGTCCCTTTTGCATTTAATGAGCGATATGTTCTATAAGGATAACAGAGGATAGTATTAAGGCGCTTTCAAATTAGACGTTTCGTGTCGGACGGCTGCGGTACGCTAGCCGCGCGTTTGTCGCACCGCGTACGGATACGGTCGTTAGTTTTCATACAAAACACGCGGTGCGACAACAGTACGGCGTCCATACCACGAACGCTCGACAGCAAGACGTCAACCGTCTGTTGCCGACGCGCCCTAAGATTTCAAATCCTTTGAGAAAATATTATGAAAAGAGGGAGGGGAAGTGTTCTTACTTACTAAATGAAGCGCAATAAAGCTACTTGACCAGTTCATAAGTTCCAAGAAATATTTAAACAATTTATTTACTTTGAAGTATCCTCAAAGTTTTGTAATAAAATCTATTTTAAGGCCATCCGCGCTCTCAATTTTATTACGCCAGTTAAATATAATTTGGAAGCATGAAATTTTAATAAACCTTTTTATATTCAAGCAATAACAAGTTCTCGTGAAGAAGGAAGTTTGTTCGTAAAATGGAATTCTAGTTAACTATTTCTAATTTGTTATTGAGACTTAGATTTTTTATATACAGAATATGAAGTGTGCAGACATCATCGTTGCCAGACGTCCCGATTTTGGCGGGACGTCCCGATTTTTAAATCAAATTTAAATGTCCCGCGCGGGACTGGCTCAGTCCCGCTTTCCGGGGAGAACTCGACCGTACGTGCAGTGCTGAGAAATAAAGGCGCGTAATGAAGATAAGAACGTGGGAGAGAGAGGCTACTTGAGATGGCTACTTTTGCTATCTATTGTCACGTAAACGTAATCTTAAGACAAATAAAAAGATAAATATTTGAAAACTTAAGTTGAATACCTTTGATTTTATATACGTTTTTTTTACTATGTCCCCCTTTTGGCGGAAAAATCCCGCTATTTTTACTCAAAAAGTACCGAAGTCCCGACTTGGCAAAAATAAAAAAATGGTAACGCTGCACTGGCAGACATAATAATCAATATTTCTGCAATTTTGTTATTTATCGTCGATCTAGAATAGAACAAAACATCAACTTAAACATTTACCGGCTATGTAGAGCCCTTAACAGGCTTTTGAAACGATGTGGAGCATGTTTGGACGCGTGCTAAAATTGTGTAAGCGGATTTGTAGAGTTTGAATAATAATGATGCTAGCTCGCGAAATTAATTTTGCATTTATAGGGGATGGTTGGGAAATTGTTAAACAAGGGATATAGCACATTGTAATATAGCTTTTGACCGCCTCCGTGGAATAGTGGCTAAGCCGCTCGAAAACCCAGAGGTCGTTAATTCGATTCCCGCCTTGGGTCTGGTTGGTGGTAGGCAGTGGTAGGACTTTGCAGAGTTCGACTGGCTAGCTACCACCCAGGTTAAATCTGCCGCCATAACAGCTCTGGCTGTGTTCCGGCAATATTAATGTGGGAGCCAGTACACTTGAAACTAAAGGCTCGAAGATCAGATGAGCCTACAGTCTAGCAGCACATTGAGCGACTCTTCCTAATGAAGTGTCCCTCAATGTAGGCCGCAGTGACCGCTTACTATTAGGTAGGCTGCGTGTCTGTCTGATAACTGATGTGGTATAAAAAATAAAAAGGAAATCAAAAACAATGAAGGTACTACAAAATACATCTGAACAACTCAATAACACAATAGAAGAAAAGATTTCTTCGCAATTCTCTATAAGAATGTTCCATGGAAATAACAATTGACTGTAAAGCGGAATTGCAGGAACGATAAAGCGAGATCGCAGATACAGTCCTATTGCTGTTTTATTGAGACTTTGAACGACATTCAGACCTATCTCTGTGTTAAAACGATGTACTGAATCATGCTATTTCAAAATTTAATATACAATTTAATGGTTAATTAAGTAATTAATTAGTAGCAGTAGAGCCATGCTGTTTTACAGTACGATGGGCCGGCCGTCCGGGGAAGTACCACCCTCTCACATAATACCAGCGTGAAATAATAGTGACTACTATTGTGTTTCTTCTGGTTTGTGAGAGTACCGAAAGCCCACACCCCCATAGGCCGGCAACGCATCAGCGATCACTCTGGTGTTGCAGATGTCCATGGGCGGCGGTGATTGCTTACCATCAGGGGACCCGCTGGCTCGTTTGCCGCCTCTAACATAAAAAAAAGTCTTGTTCATGGTGCAAGCGTTGTAGTTGCAGCGAACAAAACGTTCAGAGAGAGGTGAATAAAAAAAAACATTTATTTCTTTCTTTCACTTTCGTATTACTCGTAAAACACGAACTCCTTTCTTCAACAACTCACTCGAATTTTAATAAAACCAGCACTATTATAAAATAGAATCTGTTTAAAATGAAAATGATTTTAAAGTGGAAAATACATATAAAGCTCACTTTAGATGAAAGCTCTCGGTTTCTTGTTCTTTTCATTTTTCATTCGCACCGACAAGTACGAATGACGTTGAGCTGTCTCTATAGACTAGGAGGCAGTGGAAAATTTTTGTAAGTAATGTTTGTTTAATAAAACACACTCATTTTTTTTTATTGCAATGTGTAACAAGACGAGCCGATCGTACACCTGATGGTAAGCGCCACGTCTGCCCTTAGACAGTTCAGTGCCAAACAGTAACTAAGCAGTCACTGTCTGGCACCGCCCTGCGCCTGCTACACCGAGACGACATTTATTGGGTCTCATTTACACAGTAATTTCACGAGCTTCAGTGCCCTTTCTCCGAAACACAGAAGTGCTTGACCAACTTGTATTTCACGGGAAAATATACAGGAACCTAGACGGCCCAATACAGGAACCTACCACCTGGTGAACATGAAAATAAATGGGCATCACAGACCAGTCCTGTTACGAAAAACAAAATTAACATCATAATCTTTCATTTGCGTTAAATGGTTATAAAATTTAGTTTTACTCAATTTGCATTAACTTGAATTTTCTGATCATAATTTACAATACAAACTACATCAAAATAAACACACCTAAAATTATAAAATCATTTCTAGTTGTATTTATTTATACACTGTTAAATATTGATAGCCTCATTACTTCTAATGAATATTCAGCTCAAAATAGAAGATAAATAATTCAAAATTCAATCTTAAATTTTCGTAACGAAATGTAAACACTTCTCTTGGTCTAAACTAGTGATGTACCGTGCGTATGCCAGCTTTCGACTCAAGATTGAAGGGCCTATTTTAATGCTTATTCGTCTTACTTACAGTGCACAAGCGTTTTGTTTTTTTTATGCTCGGTCAGTTGGCAGACTTGCACGCATCCTACCTGATGGTAAGCGGCCACTGCGAACTATTCCATTGAGACACTTCACCAGAAAGCGTCGCTCAATGTGCTGCCAGACTGTAGGCTCATCTGATCTTAGAGCCTATGATTTCAAGTGTACTGGCTTCCACATTAATACTGCCGGAACACAGCCAGAGCTGTTATGGCGGCAGATTTCACCTGTGGTGTGTGGTAACTAGCCAATCGGATTCTGAAAAAGTCCTACGGCTTACCACCAACCAGACCCTGGCATTAGTATAGAAGTATAGTTTCTAAATACTAGTTATATAATATATCAATTTAGGCCCCGTGACAAAGTCAGTATTCGTCACATCACTACAGTCTTCCCGGTTTGCGTTTCAAGGAAATGTCTGGAATTTCAGAATTCCAGATAGGAACTCCCGACGAATTCCAGAGACTCCGCTTGGTATTCAATAGGACTGGAAACTGATCGGAATTCAGTGAATGAGTGTGTTACGTAAAAATATATATGTATTATGCAGTTTCCATCCTATGTCTTTTCTAGAAAATACCTTTCTTTTTACGAGCATTTCTTTTCTAGAGAATATCTTTATTCTTTTTTCTTTTTGACCGCCTCCGTGGAACAGTGGCTAAGCCGCTCGGGTACTTATAAAAACACGGAGGACGTGGGTTTGATTCCTGCCTTGGGTCTGGTTGGTGGTAGGGCTTTTTCACAGTCCGACTGGCTAGCTACCACCCCCACAGGTGAAATATGCTGCCATAACAGCTTTAGCCGTGTTCTGGCAATATTAATGTGAGAGCCAGTACATAACACTTGAAATCAAAGGCTCGAAAAGATCAGGCGCTTCCAGGCGAAGTGTCCCTCAGTGGAATAGGCCGCAGTGGCCGCTAACAGGTGGGCTGCGTGTCTGTCTGCCAACTGACCTGGTATAAAAAACACTACGCAATAATTTTAATTTAAGTTAGTCATAAAATCATCTAATTATAATTTCATTATTAAATATACAGGAACAAACTAAGCCTACCGCTAGCAGCTTTTAATTAAATAACAATAATATAATCTTAATTCTAACAAGGTGTTGAACAAGGCACCAACTTTGGCCCCAATTTATTTAACGTTAATAGTCAAACTACTAGCTTTATACAACTTCTATTCGCCAGAACCAGGCCAAACTTGCCTCTCTATGATTAGGTATACCGTTCACTAATTCTCGAGTTCGCTAATATAACTGAAGTTTGCTTCAGTGGAACGGTTAAACCAACCATCAGCTATAGCAAGTTTTGAGAAGTACAAAATTTGATGTTTGTTTCTCAGAATTTAGATTTTAGTTGGGTAAATGTGTATTCATGTTAAATCGTTTACAATATTCACTTTTTACAACATTTTAGTTAAAATATAATTAAATAATATTATGCAATGCTTTGATGGAAATGTAGCACTTATTTGGGAAATGTATAGCAAGCTTATAAATGTCTTAACTACAAAGCGAAAGCTTTCAGATTCACACAATAGAGTGATTTATTTAAGCCTTCATCACTTAAAGCGACTAAATTATTGTTACAATAATGGGTAGATATCTATCTGGCTCAGGCCCCATTGTTGTAAATACTACCTACTTATTAAATTTGAGTAGGCTACATTCTGCATTTCATTTGTAGCATATGAAAGACTAATAAAAATGTCCTCTTAGCCGATATTTCGGCTACGGCGGCCAATCTTACGATCAGCCAACTACGCAGGATATAGGTATTATAGTGCACAAGTAAGTGCACAAGCACAGGTGCACTCCCTATTCCCTCACTCTCATAAGACAGTGGGACAGCAGTCTGACACGACCGAAGAGAGATCAGGCGTAGGACCAACGGCTTAACGTACCTTCCGAAGCACGGAATCATAATTCTCTTTAGACATTCAGGTGATTCAAGCCTGCAAATGTCTTAACCAAACTGGAAACATTCACACAATGTGGTTTTAGAGCCCAACGCTCTAACCACTGTACCACGGAGGCAGTCAAATTTAAGACTACAAGTGAATTGAAAGTGGACAAGCAACTTTGCACCCCCTAGTTCTTTACATCCAGTAACCGAGGATATAGTAAACTGTGATTTACATCAAAATCTAAAATAGCCAATGAAATAAATACCCTTTTTGATGGATTAAGTGGACATTTAAATTCTTAATATATTGAGCTAGGCATTTGAATATAAATCCAATTGGAGCCAATTTAGCCGAACACAAACAGATATAGGATACCAAAAATCCGGATTTTACTAAAGCCTTGGATTAACTTGACTTTGTGGTTAAACTGTTTACTTAATCGATGGTTAGGGGTATACACATTGTGGAATAGACTAAATAACAATGTTTTTCTGTAGTAAAAGCCTTGGTTATAATAATTTAGTTACATAAAAAGCGTCTCAACTTTTGTAGACCACTTTCTGTTCAACGTAAACTACGATCGAGAGTCAGGCATTTAAAGTTGCGCAACTAATATAGTGTAAAAAAAGCTATCGATAGCTAATTGACTTCAAACATTTTACCAACACTGCTTCATCGACACCATCACAGCGTATTCCCGATTGCATCCAGTATGGAGCTCAGGGTTTGCTTAGACTATGATCCTAGATTTGACAAGCCTGGGTATTACAATGGAGCAATTGTCATCTGACCTCCGTAACCCAACAAGGGAAACCAGGCCTACTTCTTTACCAATACTGCCTATCAGCGAAGAGAACACAATTTTTGGAGGACATCATCATTAGCAGAAACAGTATTGATGTCATCGATATGACGTCCAACTATCGATATATCGATGGTCGACTTTTAGCCAACACAATGGCCATCAATTTCGAAGTATCGAACCATTGTTCGATAATCTTCACGCTCACAAGTCCTCAAGTCTGTATGTCTCAACCCATCCCCGTTCCGGTATTTAAGGGACAAATCCCCCATTGAGGTAATCCGAAAGAGGAAGATGCCTCGTAATTCAGTAAATTCCATCCACGTTACATCCTTTATAAATTGGCTGGCTATGTTTTAGAAACGGAAAATAATGCGAGTAGTTATGGTGAGATGAGATACTAATTTCTTCGTTTGATGAGTCCCCAGTAGCGTAGCGATGGGGGGGCGGTCCGCCCCGGGCGGCACTTTTTAGGGGGCGGCAAAATTTCCTGGAGGAGCAAAAAAAAAGAAAAAAAGGGGCGGCAGAATTGAAAAAAGGGCGGCAGAATCGTCTTCCGCCCCGTGGGCTGCTTTGCTAACTGGAGGAGCAAAAAACAAGGGGCGTCAGAATTGTCTTCCGCCCCGGGCGGCTGACACCCACGCTACGTAACGCCACTGTGAGTCCCTTTTAGTTACAAGAGGACTATTTTAAAGTTTCTGTCTTGAGAAGCTATAAATTATGTAAAACATGCAGGAATGCAATAAAATGCTTACATCCAGTATATTGGAGAAAAAAATCAGGAATCGACACATTTATTGTGAAAGTCCAAAAAATCTTGTTTTATGTTTTCTGTGCAATTAACTATATCTATTTATCTTGCTAGAATCTAGTACTATTAGAGAGTCTATAGAACATTATGTAAACGTCGAATATTCATATCTAACAATCAGAAGAAATGCATCATCTTCAAAATCAAATAAATATTTATCGAAAAAGGGAAAACCTCAGTCAAAATTTTTTAAGGGAACCATTATATTTATATTCATGAGAATTTTCTAACCTAACTTCCAAGATTTAACATACAGATGCGAATTTTCTTTCGCGAGAGTCCCAAACTTCAACTTTCAATTTCCAATGTTCATTAACATCTAAATGCCTAATACAATTAGTATTGGGAACCGTTGCTTCGCTAAATGGCCGGGATAATACCGGTGAATATTCAGTGTTTCAATTATTCTCTGCACAAGCTGATCGCATGTTCTAGCTAAAGGAAATGCAGTAAGTCACTTATATCAGAGTCAAAGCAAAGTTTCATTTTGTTTCCTTTCGTTTTATTTCATTTCATTTTGATTCTACCTCCGTCTTCGAAATCTTGTTTCCGTCGAGAATAACCCAAAATTTCGATAGGTACTCTTTTCAATCGCCTAAGTATTACAATGTTTACTGTATTACGTAGTATGTTTCCTGTCTTCAAATATTATCATTTGTTGGCACTTGCACGGTAAAGATTCTGTGTTTTAGAGATTAGCATTGCTCATTACGCTATCATTTTGAAGCATAAGATTTTAGATTTTAATGCCATATCCTAAAATTTAATACAGTTAGAAATAAGTTGTCCATCTGATAGTGAGCGTTAACAACATAACTCGTTTAGAGATAAGGCCAGCAGGAATCATTTAAGATTTTTTCAAGCACCTGAAGACATTTACGTAGGTAAAATACCACAACCACATGCAGTCAATTAGTGCATTCTACATACAATTAAACAACAAACTTGACGTCAAAATTTATTACCATACTGTATCGCCTATACTGTACCTAGCTCCAACCAGTGGGTCCGAATGGCTGATTCGGTTAAGCCCTGGCTGCAATGCCTCTGATAGATCCAGAACTGTCGTAATATTGTCGTATGAGTCTAGTGCGGAATATTTACTCACTAGAGGGCCGTTTGTGACTATCCAAACATTTACGCGATGGTTTGTGTTCGTCCTTTGTATACATATGTGGACACTATTCACACAGCACCGTCTATTTACAAACTAAGCATTAGCTTGTACTATGGGTGCCAGACAACGGATAAACTACAGACCAACAAACTTATCTGTTCCGGTGGCCAAAATTGGAACTACGTGAAATGCAATGCAAAAACGATATTTAATGGCAGTTCTAAATCGACAGTAGCGACGCCGCCACCGGAACAGATAAGTTTGTCGGTCTATAATTTTTTTGACATACTTATTTTTTTTGTAAATACATACATTCACAAAATTCGTCGCCTCGATGGTCTAGTGGTTTAAGTGTTGGGCTGAGATCCTAGGGTCGTGGGTTCAATTCCCGGGTCGAGCCAACTTTGTGTCGGTTTTTTCGGACACAGCTCGGGTTTGTGATCACCAACCCGCATTTGGCAAGCGTGGTGGTTAAACCAGTACTCATCACTGTAACAATAACTTGATTCCAAGGATGGAGGCCTTTGCCCTGCAGTGGGACATTAATAGGCTGATACTTTACTTTTTTTTTACATTCATTGCAATTCAACATTGAAACACTCAGACCAATACAAACAGACGTGTCATGCACCGAAATGCTTAGTACCGTGTGGGGATTGAACCCGCTACCTCTTGGTGTGATAGCCGACTTTTCAACCATTACACCAAATGGCACGTCGGAAAATCTTAAACCTAATAAAAGAGATGCTTTGTCTTCTGAAGCTCTTTCATTGGTGTCTTAAATAATCGTCGCGTCAGTGAGTCAGTTTATGCTTCGCTTTTGCCAAAGCGCCTGTATGGAGACTATCCTCCTCATCATCATCATCATCATTAGCCCGTTGCAGTCCACTGCTGGACATAGGCCTACCCAAATGATCGATCCTCGGCCACTCGCATCCAGCTCCTGCCAGCCATATTGCACCGATCATGGTCTGAGGGCGTCCTACACTACGTTTACCGAGACGCGGTCTCTACTCTAGAACCCGTTTACCCTAACGGTTATCGGTTCTACGGCTGATATGGCCAGCCCACTGCCACTTCAGCTGCTTCACTATCCCTCTATAAATCATTATTCTAACGTAAAAATTGGTTTTCTTAAAGTACTCGCATCCACCGTTTCTAAGAATGTCTTAACTTGGTCCATCGTTTGAAAAGATTTCAGCAAGGCCCGTTGACTGCGAATATCTTTGTCAGCAAATGTTTCATGGAGCATTTTGTGCTTGCCGACCGTACATTGGAAAATGCCATTCACCACTTATGCCACAGTTAAATGAAATTAAAGTAAAGCTTTGTAGGAGTGGTGCACACTGCACATATCGGTGGACCAAATATTATAAGTGTAACTTTTATAGTAATGTTGTGCTTACCTCTAAAATACATGTTAATTAGAAACTTCTATTTCGTACCTTATTTAATAGATATCACTTCATTTATCATTGGTCTCAGAGTCCGCAACAATTTTCAAATAAACGATATTAGAGTGGCGTACGCGTCCGTGTAACTTTTGTTAAACACTAATCACTATCCAGCTTTGGCTTAGGTAAGTAAAATTAATTTTCCAGCGGTCTCCGAACCACTCGTAGGTGATTTTGTGATCTTTTTTATTTACGTATTTTACTGTTTTGGTGTCAAAGTGACTTAAATTCTTGCCGGTGCTCTTCAACATAGATTATAAACGTTACGTGGTAGGGTCAGGCCGTTTGTCCACCGCCGCCGTCACCGGGCCGTCACCGAGAAAAAGACGACGGCGCCGACGTAGCGGTACATACATTTACTAGTGTCGTTTGTCCACCGCACGCCCGTCACGCGAGCGCCGTCATCTTGAAATTGGTCAGAAATAAACTCGGTTCTCGGCGACGGCTCGGTGACGGCGGCGGTGGACAAACGCTCTAACTCTGCAACATTTATGTCTGACGATTCATAAGTTCATGTTTGAAGCCTACATAAAAAAAGACAATTTTGATTTAGCCTGTTAGTCGAAGTATCAGGCAATAGTGGGATCACTGAAGTTTCTCTACTGTGCCCGTCCAAATACTGAACTGACCCAGTTTCCCGCCATTGTAGTAGTTGGTCATGTCAAGGAATCGCTACGAACCCACAGACTGGAGTTTTACCTCTTTCCAATAAGGAAAATGCGAAATGTCAGTTTGTAATAATGTTTTCTTAGCCCAGTTTCTTAGGTTGCAAAGTCAACTGGCTGTGTAGCTACGCTCCAGTTAGTCTAAATAATATAACCTTTCGTATCACCTTTAGTAGTGGTAGAGCCATGCTGTTTTACAGTACGATGGGCCGGCTCGTCCGGAGAAGTACCACCCTCTCACATAACACCAGCGTGAAATAATACTGACTACTGTGTTTCGTCTGGTTTGTGAGAGTGCACAAGGCCCACACCCCTCTCAAAATGCCGGCAACGCATCAGCGATCCCTCTGGTGTTGAAGATGTCCATGGGCGGCAGTGATTGCTTACTCGTTTGCCGCCTCTAAAATTAAAAAACACCAGTTAAGAGTTGAGGAGCTTAAATGGGAGCTATGATGGGAAAAATGTAGGTAAAGTCCATTTTTCCCATCTCAGAGAAAAATATTAATATTGGGACATCACTCCTCTATGAATTGCTAACCATACCTTTTTGTTTTCATAACAAAAACAAATAAATATCCCTCGTATAACATGTAAATATTGAAACAATAGATAAAATGGACGGTTGGAATCATAACAGAAAAAAATGGGAATATGGGGCACGCTTATTTATTTAAAACTGCCTTCCGCCCGCGGTTTCACCCGCGCGTAATCTCTTTTTTCAAATATCCCCCCTTCCCCCCACATTTCCAGGATCAAAAGTACCCTATGTTCACCGGGGATAGTGTAGCTTTCCAACAGTGAAAGAATTATTCAAATCGGTTCAGTAGTCTCAAAATTGATATTCCCGCGGGGATGAGTCGTTTCCCGTAGGAATTTTATAGCCTATGTCCTATTCCGGGTTATAAACTATACGTGTGCCAAATTTCATCTAAATCCGTTCAGTTGTTTAGGCGTGATTGAGGAACAAAAATCCAAACATCTAAACATCCAATCATCCAAACATCCAGACTTTCGTATTTATAATATTATTATGTAAGTAGGATACCTACCTACACAGATAACGCGTCGGTGGTCTAGTGATTTAAGTACCGGGCCGAGATCTCGGGGTCCTGGGTTCAATTCCCGGGTCGAGCTAACTTTGTGTCGGTTTTCCGAACACAGCTCGGGTTTGGGATCACCAATCCGCATTTGGCAAGCGTGGTGTTAAGCCAGTACCCATCTTTGTAGCGATAACTTGATTTCAAGGATGGAGGCCTTTGTTCTGCAGTGGGACATAAATAGGCTGATACTTAGGTACTTACTTACTAACGCAAAAAAATTACCACCGAAATAATATTCAGTTTATAGACTAGCGGTTGCCTCCGCGGTTTCACCCGCGCAAAATTTCTTTCGTCAATAACGCCCCCCCTTCCCCCCACATTTCTGGGATCAAAAGTACCTATGTCACCCCGGGATAGTGTAGCTTTCTTACAGTAAAAGTATTTTCCAAATCGGTACAGTACTTTCGGAACAAACAAACAAATAATCAAATCTTTCCTCTTTGTAATATTAGAATACATAAATATTTTGCGCTAATCTTATTATGTTCCCTTTCCGTGGTATGAATATTATCTTAACCTAATCCTTAATTCATACAATATAATTAATCCAGAGATTTGTTAGTTAATCTTGTCTTTAGAAGCAAAATTTAATGAGAAACCGATATCTATGTTTATTGTAAAGTGCTAAACAAGGTTTTTGCTTCGAATAACCATTTTTGAATATCTTCTGTTTGTTCTGTCAACAAGTTTTGAAAAGATTCTGTTTTTGACAGACAGTAGGTATCACTAATTATTGACCAATTAATAAAAACACTGTTTTAATTTTAATAACGTTATACTTACATTGACGATATACATTTTATCTTCATCATCGCATTATCATCACCGATTCCACAATGTACCTATAAAGACGAAAGTCTTCAATCAGTGCGTCCTACCCGTCATGACATACGGAGTCGAAACGTGGACACTTACGGCACGGCTAGTCCACAAGTTTAAAGTCGCTCAGCGGGCTATGGAAAGAGATATGCTCGGCGTATCTCTGCGGGATCGCATCCGAAATAAGGTGATTCGGCAGAGAACCAAAGTCACCGACATAGCTCGCCGGATTTGCCAGCTGAAGTGGCAGTGGGCTGGCCATATCAGCCGTAGAACCGATAACCGTTGGGGTAAACGGGTTCTAGAGTGGAGACCGCGTCTCGGTAAACGTAGTGTAGGACGTCCTCAGCCCAGGTGAAGCGATGATCTGTGCTATATTATGGTGGAGGATTTGGATGCGAGTGGCCGAGGATCGATCAGCGTGGCGAGCATTTGGAGAGGCCTATGTTCAGCAGTGGACTGTTGACTGTACATTTATTAAAGTTCTTAAAGAAAATATATTTCTGAGCCCTTTTCTCATTTTCTACAACTTAATTAAGTCAGTAATTGGTTAATTTATCTTAACTTAATTATAACAAAACTTAATGAGTTACCATTTCTTTTTCAATTTACCCCTAAAATTAAAGTAAATGGTTTTTTTAGTTTAGACATTTTTGCACAGATTCAGTAGTCGCGGCAAGACTTTAAGATCAATCAAGTACTAAGTACTACAACTACACTGGATATATTTTAGTGCTGCAGTGAGTGTGCAAGCACCAGGTCCAATCCTCATTTCCTCACTCTCATTGCAAGGCGGATTCTCTATTCTATTCTATTTCTATTCTATTCTATTCACCTAAGGAATAGTTCTACGGCTACTTCGGACCGTCATTTCACGGACTCGGATCGACACACGTCCTACAAAAAGTCATGAGAACTGCAAAGCTGTGGAACTCATTGCCCGATTCTGTGTTTCCTATTGAGTACAATATTACGGTCTTCAAGTTGCGAGTTAATAGGTATCTTCTAGGCAAGCATTAGCTTAGGCCGCATCAACGCGACCATCAGGTGTGATCGTGGTGAAATGCAAAAAAGTCAAAAAAAAAGTCGGTCAGAAATACCATAAAAATAAAATCGGTCACCGATTATCGGTTCTACAAAAAGTATGAAGTGGGCAGGCAGCCTAATACGTCTGAAGAGAGATCAAGCGCATGACCAACGACTGAACGATCTTATCGAGGCCACTGGTGAATAATGTCCAGCGATATTTATTTAGTCTTCCCCAATTTAGGGGAGAAACTCCCCAAAACTGGGAACCCTGTAAACTTCTTATCGTAGCTAGGTGACGCGAGACTTCAGTAGCAACTTTGATCTAGTAATTAGACGCTTATCAAACTTGTCAAGTGTTCCAGTTTATAGATCAATTAGGCTGTTAATAGCTTTATTGAATGTCAAAATTAATGTTTATAAAGGTTAATCATGACGTCTTTTGTTTAAGCAAGATCAGATTGGAAGATAGGCCCGCAGCCTACCTGATGGTAAGCCACTGCGGTCTATTCCATTAAGAGACACATCACCAGGAAGCGTCGCTCAATGTGCTACCAGACTGTAGGCTCATCTGATCTTCGAGCCTTTGATTTCAAGTGTACTGGCTCCCACATTAATATTGCCGAAACACAGCCAGAGCTGTTATGGCGGCAGATTTCACCTTTTGGGTGGTAGCTAGCCAGTCGGACTGTGAAAAAGCCCTACCGCCAACCAGACTCAAGGCGGAAATCGAACCCATGATCTCCGGGTTTTTATACACGAACGGCTTAGCCACTGTTCCACCGAGGCGGTCAAAACAAATCAAAGTGAAATTGGCTACCTTAACTTTTCTTCATACTAGTAGCAGCATTTAAATTCTTGTAGAAAATACACAGTCCACGAGATCACGACCGCTGAACCATTTAATCTTATTAGTATTTATATTATTATATTTCATTTGCTTCGTGGGGTCAAAGAATCTTTCAAGCTCAAAATCTATTTACCGAACTAAGTAACTTCCATTCAATATTCTGTTATTTATTTATCGTTGGATAAACGTACCGCGATTTATCAAAGCCCCAGTCTTTGGTTGTCAACAATGAGCCTGCCCAGAACATGACTGAAAGAGATTGATTAGTGTTTGTGTAAATATTTTTGGTTATTTTGTGAAGAAATCTCGTATTTTATCGAAGCCAGTTTTAGTTTTGAATGAATGAACTTCGTCCTGCCAATTACAAACTCTTGAACTAAAAATAGTCACGCAAATTGGATCCGAAATTTTGAAGTGATCATAAATATTATGATCGATCGACAGGAGTATAATATACTTGAAATGCTATTAGGATACGACCTATTGGAGTTGCGTGACGTGACAGTGATGACTTACACACACAGAAAAATAATGCGTTGCTATTGGTTGCTAACATGGGCGTACCCAGCTTCTGGCCTAGGGGGGGGCACCCGAGCAAAAACGGGGGGGGGGGGGGGGGGGGTAAGCACGTCGTCCGCGGAATGCAGAATAACGCCCCTTTCACACGGCATCCAGTTTTGCGGGACCGGCTTTTTACTGTATCCTGCAAAACTGGACGGTGTGTTCACATGGCAGTTCAGTTTTGCGGGATCCAGTAAAAAGCCGGTCCTGCAAAACTGGACTGCCGTGTGAACACGGGCGCGGGGCGGACACTGCCACCACTTCACTATCCAGCAAAAAACAGTGTCCCGCGAAAAACCGCACGCGGGCAGCCGTGTGAACAGTGCTATATAAATATTTGTGCGACTAAACGGGATCCCGCTTTTTACTGGACGACGGATACAGTTTCTAGTGACAAAACCGAATGCCGGATCGGGTTTTTGTAGTATCCGCATGCGGGATGCTCGTGTGAACGCTACGATATAAACCATATAAACACATTCGCCATCAAACGGGATCCTGCAGAAAACGGGATCCTGCAGAAAACGGGATCCTGCAAAAAACTGGACTGAAGGGGCGTAAGTTTGTCTTTTTAAAAAAAAAAAAACGTTTAATTCGGACAAAATGATCGTGAAATCGTTTTATGATGAATGTTTTATGATGTTTTTTTCTAAACATTCCAACTTTTAACAGCTCTCCATTATAAAGTTAGCTAAATGTCGCTTTTATTACTCATTTATTTCTTTCAAGCGTCGATTTGGTTTTTGGTCTACTATGAAGTCGACAAATGGTCTGGACCAGGAAAAAACAACAATATTATCGAAGATTCTACCAGTGAGAAAGTTATCGAAGTGCTTGAAAAGGTGGTAGGCGGTTGACGTGAGGTGATTTGTGAAATTGTAATACTTATGCGGACGGGCGTTGTCGTGAAGCAGGGTCAGAATTCAGTTGGGTTGGGCAGCATTAATTTGGAAAACTACATCGAGTCTTGTCATCGCCGATTCCACAATGCCTAAAGACGAAAGTCTTCAATCAGTCCGTCCTATCCGTCATGACATACGGAGCCGAAAAGTGGACTCTTACGGCACGACTGGTCCAGAAGTTTAAAGTCGCTCAGCGGGCTATGAAAAGAGCTATGCTTGGCGTTCCTCTGTGGGATCGTATCTGAATCCTGATCTAGCAGAGAACCAAAGTCACCGACATAGCTCGAAGGATTAGCCAGCTGAAGTGGCAGTGGGCTGGCCACATCAGCCGTGGAACCGATAACCGCTGGGGTAACCGGGTTCTAGAGTGGAGACCGTGTCTTGGTAAACGTAGTGTAGGACGCCCTCAGGCCAGGTGGAGCGGTGATCTGCGCAAGATGGCTGTCAGGAGCTGGATGCGAGTTCCTCACAGCCACTGTGTCATGAACTTTTCCGGTTATCGTAAATAAATATAATCCATTTTTTATCGACCATCATGATTTGATCCAAAAATCCAAAAAAGGTCGTTTTGATTTTACTGAATCAAAGAAGAACACTCCTCAACCACATTTTGAGGTTTTTCACCTTTCCAATGCGTTTTAAATCATCTAAGACCGTAGGTGACTGACTCATTGTTCTTGCGCAATACCTCGAGCCGTTTGTGATGGGTCAGCTAATCAGCTTCCACCAGGGTCCTCAATTGGTCGTCCTGAAGTACTTTTGCTAGGTCCACCACTACGAAGTGCAATTTTATACGCTGATACCTCCGAAACAAAATTTCATTGTTGAACGGTGCTTTCTTCAACGCTTTTATCGCCCCACACTTGGTTTATATGGCGAGCTGTCTTGGCAGCGGATTGTCCCAATTTTAATTAAAATAAAAGTCGTACGAAATTGTTCCTTAGACATGCTGAATTAAGGCCTCCAAAGTTAGGATATTGTATCAGAGAGTAAAAAATATTTGTAAGAAAAGATGTCAAAACGTGAAATACGCTGAATGTTTTACTTAGAAATAAATGATTAAAAAACAGTAACAATAAACCCTGAGACTCAACAAGGAAGATCATATATTATTATTGAAACAGGAGATATTTCAAACTCTGTATTAACTATATCCTAGTTCCTACTTGTTGTCAATAAATATTTTTGTATTTTTGTATGAGAACCGACCATAATAAAAAAAATAATTAATCTATGCATGCATTTTAATTTTATTTGAATCGCTTGTGTAAATCAAAAGTAATTTTCGAGGATCTTCTGAAACATGGTTGATATGGTCGTCGTGAAAGAATCGCCCGTACTGTTTACAAGTTCAGTTTTTTATTGTACACTGTGCAAACAAAATTTAAAAGATGGAGCGAAGGCTCCGTTTACACTTTGATTAGTAGTAATTAGGCGAGTTCATACATGTTCTGCGAGATTTCCAGGGGGGGGCAGCTGCCCCCCCCTGCCCCCCCCTCGGTACGCCCATGGTTGCTAACGTTACGGACAAGCGCAGTTGACGTAATTTTTCGCTCAATTCATAAGATATTAAATATTATAAACTAGCTGGTGCCCGCGACTTCGCTCGCAAGCGATTTTAATCATGCGTAAGCAGATGGAAGTTTTCAAATATACTTTCAGCAGAAAATGCTCATCAGACTGAACAACTGAACTGTTGTAAAGGTAGAGCCATGCTGTTTTACAGTACGAATGGGCCGGCTCGTCCGGGGAAGTACCTCCCTCTCACATAACACCAGCGTATATATTCTGTGCCAGCGTGAAATAATAGTGACTAATATATTAGGTATGTTTCGTCTGGTTCGTGAGAGTGCCGGAGGCCCACACCCCCCATACCTCCATAGGCCGGCAACGCATCAGCGATCCCTCTGGTGCTGCAGATGTCCATGGGCGGCGGTGATTGCTAACCATCTGGCGACCCGCTGGCTCGTTTGCCGCATTTGACATAAAAAAAAAACTAAAAATATGCATCCTTATTCCGTAAGATTTCCTTACATAAGTGTCGCCAGCCGTAAATCCCGAATTATACCGAAAATCTAATTACTTTTCCTTGTAAATTCGTTCTGATCTGATTATTTATGTGCATAAATTACAGGAATTATCCAGATTTAACAAAGGACAGATCCAGGATTCGTTTGTTAATCCGGGACTCAATTTGGTGGGTGTAAGGGTCTTAATTAGGTGGTCGCTTTTGATTTAACATACTTTTTTACGGCCAGTGATTAGGTGAAGTCGAATTTGGTGTGTTGGTGAAGTCTGCTAGTACACCAGAGGTAGCGGGTTTGATTCCTGGGTAGTACAAACTCTTTTTTGTGCATGGATATTTTGTTCAGTTTTTATTGGGCACAGTGTAACACTTTATATTTGACGATAATAATGCATCTCTGAGGCCTACGTGAATTGAGTTGATTTTGTTCTGTGATCCAAATTTCCAGTAACGTTTGTAAAACCTAAAACGCACGCCTAAATTTCTACGAATTTCCTCCCGATCGTTCCTTTCAATATAAATCCCGAATAAGCCAAGTAGACAGTTACAAAGCCTTTTTTTTTTTTTTTTTTTTTTTTTTTTTTTTTCGCGGGGAATGCGTTACGCACCTTAACCCCGTCCTGGGGGAGGGACAGGGCCGTGTGTGGGACTCCCGATGCCCTAAAGAGGGACATTGTTCCTGGGCCGGAAGATGGAAGTGGCCCAGGGGTTTACCCACTAAACCCCGCGGTACTCCCTCATCGCCTTAACATGAAGGGGCCACGGGTATCAGCAGAGCCCTTGCTCCGCGGCCCCCCCAGCGAACGCTCTCCTTTGCGAGCTCCTCCTGTTCCTCTTGCGGAACTGCGGAAGTGCCCCGGAGTACTGAGGCACTCCCGCCCATCGATGGTGGAGCCGTGCAATGCAGGCTAGGGTGCCCCCGCACCCATGACCTGCTGGGCTCCATCTTGGAGGGGCGGCAGGAATCGGTCGAAAGCCCGCCTCCTTCGCCCCGTCCTTCGTCTGCGAAGCGCGGGTGCGAGGGGATCATCCTCCCGCTCGCGCTCCGCCGCCTCCTTCTGCGTGATGACATCTTCGCAGAAGGAGGCTACCGCCGCCCAGGCCTCCTGACTCCCCAACATGGACAGAACCACGCTAGGCAGCGATAAGGCCTGACCCACCACGGTGACAAGCGCGCTGCGCTGTGGAGCCCACGCTTGACACACAGCGAGGGTGTGGTGTGCAGTGTCCTCCGCAGCGCCACACGCGTGGCAGATCGGTGACTCCTCCCTCCCGATTCGGTGCAGGAATGCTCCGAAACTACCATGGCTAGTCAGAACCTGCACTAGCCGGTAAGAGAGGAAGCCATGCGGTCGCTCGAGCCAGCCATCCAGCACTGGCCCAAGCGCGTCAAGGACACGACGACCGGCAGACGCGTTGTTAATGTCCCTTCTCCAGCGACGGAGAAGGGTCTCGCGTGCCTCACGTCGGACCGCACTCTTCTCTTCCAGTGTGGGGACGTGCCCTTGCGCCTTCGTTGCCGCCGTCCATTCGTAAATGGCGGCTAAAACATCTGCCTCGAGATCCCAGGGAGCTGTACCAGCGAGGGCGCATGCCGCGGCATAGCCAACGGTCCTATACGCCCTCACCACCCTCTGGGCGATCGCCCTCTGAGGCCGGCGAAGAAGCGCCAGGTTCTCCCTCTTATTGAGGGAGTCTGCCCATATCGGTGCCCCGTATAGGGCCATTGACTTAAGAATGCCGGCGTATAGTCGCCGGCATTTGGCCCTCGGCCCCCCGATATTGGGAAGGAGCCATCCCAATGAGTCAGCCGCCCGCATGACCCTCGATGAAAGCCCACGTAAGTGTGGACTGAAACACCATCGAGAGTCAAGGGTGAGGCCCAGATATTTCATTTGGGCCCCAACAGCCACTCTGACGCCCCCAACTATTATATGGGCATCAGGGGGTATGCGCTGTCTTGGGCCGTGGAAATACACGGCCTCTGTCTTGGACAGCGCAACCTTCAGGCCGAGCATTTTGATTCGCTCAGCCACCAACGATCCACCAATGGCCGCTAATCGGGCCGCCTCTTCGTAATTCTTCGCCCGGGCCGTGACAAGAGTGTCATCTGCATAGCAAATGACACTCATGCCCGGGAGAAGAGCGCCGCGGAGCAGCCAGTCAAATCCGATGATCCACAGCAGGGGTCCCAGGACTGACCCCTGCGGAACGCCGGCTGCAACAGAAAACCTTTTTTGTTGGCCGCCCTTTTCCTCCCAGAGGACGACCCTACGTTTAAGGTAATCCTCAATAAGGCGACAGAGGTAGGAAGGAACCCCGAAAAACTTGAGGCCTTCCATAATTGTTGCGTGTGGGATGTAGTTAAAAGCATTTGCGATATCAAAAGATACCGCAAAAACTCCATCCCCCGCCTCCATCGCCTCCTGAACGATCCGCTTAAGTCGGGCCAGAGCATCAATTGTTGATCGGCCTTCTCTGAACCCGAACTGGGCTTCCGAAAAGTCCGGCCCTACGGTGGATATGTGCTCGATGAGTCGTTGGGCGACTATTCGTTCGAATAGTTTCCCCACCTCATCGAGCAACACAATGGGACGGTATGCTCCAGGGTCGTCTGCTGGGCGGCCCATCTTTTGAAGAAGGCAGAGCCGTCCTTCCTTCCATGGCTTCGGAAACCGTCCAGTCACAAAACATCGATGGAAAAGGTTCCGAAGCCTTTCCGGCATTTCAAGGGTGGCTATGTGTACCACCTTTGCCGGCACACCATCCGGTCCAGGGGCCGTTTTCTTTCCGCGTAGACGAGCCAATGCAGCGCCAAGCTCCTCCGTGGAAACTGGCGGGACATCGTCCACAAAGGATTGGCTTTCCCGAGGGGGAACCATTCTTGGTGGAGTAAAAGATTCCGAATGAGCCGGAAATAAGGTCCGGACCACCTCCCCTAGCAGGTTCGGCTCGAGAGTCTCGGTGAGTGGAGGGCCAGGGACGCGCAATTTATTGCGGGCCGCTCTATAAGGCCTCCCCCACGGGTCCTGATCAAGACCTTCGAGCATCTCTGCCCTCGCCTGGTCTTTGGCCGTTCCAATAGCGGCTTTCATGGCCTGCTTCGCCTCGACATACGCCTGGTGAAAGCGATTTTCCGCCGAAAGGTCCCGGTGTGCGCGGCGACGGCTGCGAGTGAATTGGCGCCTTGCGGCCACACAGGTTGCCCGTAGGTTCGCCAGCTCCTCCGACCACCAGTAAACGGCGCGTCGAGGAGGAGGGCGACTAGACCGAGGCATGCTTTGGTCACACACCTCTGTTAGCGACTGTCTCAGTCGCTCAGCGGACACGTCGACGTCTGGGTCTGTGTCAACCGAAGGAGACAGCCAGTCGGCTAAGAAGGCTGCCTCTCGCGCCAATCCCCTATCTAGCCGGGTCAGGGACCACCTCGGAAAATGGGAGTGACCCCTTTGACGCGTCGTTCGGGTACCCTGGGTAGAGATCACCTCGAACCAGACATATCTGTGGTCCGAGAGTGTCTCACCCAGGTCCACTCTCCAATTGCGCACTCGTGCTGCTAAAGCGGGAGTAGCGAACATCACGTCCACTACCGATCCTCCGTTGTGACGCACACAGGTGTGCACTGTCCCTCTATTCAAGAGAGACAGGCCTGTCGCCACCGCCCATTCCTCGAGTGCGGCTCCTTTGGCGTTAGTGTTTGGGTTGCCCCAAGCCACTGACTTGGCGTTCAGGTCGCCAATAACGGCTACCTGACGCGGTGCAGCTCTCCTGATGACCACCGCCAAAACCTCGAGAAAGGCCTCAAAGTCCGAAACGCGGCGGCTGGGGGAGAAATATACCCCGATTAAGGTTATCTCTCCCCACGCGGCGGCCACATATCCGGGCCCCCTCTCGACTAAGGAGAGGGGAGGGGAGTCCGTGGTAGGCCGCGTCGCCAGCGCCACCGAGCGGTTTGGGTCTCCATGCCAGTTGTCAAGGATTCTATACGGCTCGACGACCACTGCCACGTCAACCTGCTGCTCAACCATTGCCTGAGATAATAGATCCTGGGCTGATCGGCAGTGGTTGATGTTAGCCTCTAAGATTTTGCGATGTCTGAGTGAATCCATATTACTCAGACATCTCATTATTTCCAGCGTCCGTGACGGTCGCTGGACTAGCTTCCTTGACTGCGGAACGGGTAAAATCCTGCAGTTTTCCCTTCTTGGGTGGGGGTTTACATTTCGGACCCCCCATGTTGTGATCCGCTGGACGACCTGCCTCTGCACAGACTGCACAGTGCGGCTTGGCGGAACATACGACAGATTTATGACCGTCTTTGCCGCACCTGCAGCAGGCCTCTGAGCGGTCTATCTGTGAGGGACAAGCAGCTCGAGTGTGCCCAATGCCGAAACACCGGTAGCACCTCATTGGCCTTTCCTCCTCTAACCTGACACCGACTGAGCTCCACCCAATAAGGAGCCGGCCTCCGTCAATGACAGCTTTAGCGGCGGCGACGGGACATTGCAACGAGATCGTCCCCATCCCACGCCTTCCGACGCGGATTTGTCCCGCCCTGATGTCATCGGGATTGCATTGCCCAACGACCGCCACTTTGGCCGTTACCTCTTCCCTAGTGATAGAGTCGTCTAGCTCTGATATCACCAGGGTAGAGCGTTTGACCGGCCTAACGACTTTAGCTAAGCCCGCCACCGCCTCCGTCAGTTTCCGCGCGAACGTATCGGCATGGTTTGAACTCTCGGTGCCCGGAAACTCGAAAAGTCGAGCCCCCGTTTGAGTCAAGCGGCATCGAGCTGGCTGGATTTCTCCCTCACCTAGAGTTACCGACGTACGAGCCCGTTTCAGTACAGACTCGTACGTTTCACCCATTGTTTTGGCCTCCTCAGTGAGGGACACCACTACCGCGGAGGTTTTTGGTACGACGGGTGCCTTCTTTGCAGCAGGTTTTTTACCTTTCGCTGAGGCTGAGACCGGCTTTTTAGGCCTTTTCTTTTTATCTCTGACCATAGTGTTCGGGTCAGGGACTACCGACAGGGAGGAGGACTTGTTGCCCTTTCCTTTGCGCCTTTTGACTGTCTTCCACCCTTCGTTTGCTGGAGTGGAAGATGGCAGGAAAGCATCATCGGCGTCAGATGGTGTCGCTTGAGATGCAGCTATAGCCGCAAAGGACTCGGCCTTCGAAGGGCCGGGTTTCGCGGAGGAAAGGCCCGAATTCTTGGTCACGGCCTTCTTTTCACAAGATTTAGCCCTCTCCGGAGTGGAGAGAACAAGCCTAGATTCGGCCCTGGTAAGAGCAGGCACGACCGGAGTTTTAAAAGATCCTGTCTCTGCAGCCCGTTTTCGATCCGCCGCTAGTGGTGGGCGGGGTACGGGCTTGGGCGGGAGAAGCCGGTCCTCAATATTAGATAGGAGGGTTCTTACAAAAGACCGCTCCTCTACTACTACCTCTCTGATTATCGCCTTCAGATCTTCAAGGCAACCTGGAGGTTGAGGCGCAGTTTTTGCAGCTGCATCCTCACTCATCTCCATGGGGGAAGATGAAGGCTCCACTACAGCTGATTGATTTAATTTGAGTTGAGCCATTTCTTCTTCCAGCTCGGTGACGCGAGCCAGAAGCCGGTCCACAGTTGCCTGGAGCCTCTCCGTTTCCTCCGAGATGGACCGATCCGCCAGTTCTTTTGCTATCGCCAGCATAGAGAGAGCCCGGTCCTTCAGGCCCTTCTGCATTGTCCCTTTAAGATTAGAGGACTTTGAGGAGATCATAATGATCTCTTCCCCGTCCTCTTTAGCCAGCTCAACTAAGTCAGCCACAGGATGGTCCCTATAATCTAATATATGACCGGAACCATATCCTTGCCTACATCTGGCGGCACGTGTCGCCTTTTCCTTGGCGGCCACCACTTCCTCTAGCTCAAAACGGGCATGCTCACGCTTTTGAGCATTAAGCTCTCGCCGCGCCTCAGCTAGACCTACAGTGTGACCGCTAGCTGGTATGCGGCCACGGCCCCTCTTTGCAGCGGGTGTTTTGCCGCCTTTCTTTCCTGAACAGGGTGCGCCTGTGTCAACCCCGACTTCTTCGACACCGCTACTCCCTGTGTCGCTGCGCAAGCGTTTGCGGTCTTCTTTCAAATATTTTGACCGCTCGTGGGTTGCGGTCACATTAGAGGACGGTTGCTTCGCGTCCTCTATCGTTGTATTTTTACGCCGAGATCGGCGACTACTTGGAGCCTGGGGCTCTGAGGCTAGAGTCTCGAGACTTCCGTAAGAGTCCGAGTCAGTTAGCTGCGAGAGAGAAGCTCGCGTTGTTCTTCGTGCTATGCGGGGGTCATTAATCTCAGCACATACCTTCTGGGTCTGCGCCTTGACCTCCAAGTCGTCAAAATCCGAATCACTGATACAAGATTCTGTAGCCGTTTGGTTCGCCAAAGTTGTTGTTACTCCGCCTTTCTCAGGCATCGCTTCCGTCTTCGAGGTTGTTTTTTTTGTAGTTAAGCAATCCATAAGATTCCCACGAGAAGCTAGGGAACTAAACGTCCACCTCGGCATTGCCCCGCTTGCCGAGGTAACCCTCATAGACCTGGGGGGCGGGAGATACCCCAGGGTTGGTCGCTAGCGGGCCGACTCACTCAGCCGACCACCCGTCTCCGGGCGCCCCGATGTCGCGCACCATAACTTCGAGACTTTGAGGATTATTATTGTGGTTTTCTCCACTTGGGCCGGCCATTTAAGGCAAGCCCCCTACCCCAGTGGCCGATGCACGAGACATGACCGCACATCGGACTGATCACCAAGGCAGTATCGGCGGTAGAGACGACCACAGGGAGCACTGCGGCCCACTCTACGCCCCTGAAGGTTTTTTATAGAGGTTGTCTCCTCGCGGCTCTGCAAGCAGAGCCCCCGTTCCTCTCAGTGAGGTTTACGGTTTGTTCCTGGTTTTGGTCCGCGCCGGGATCAACCCGGTACCGTACATATCTGTACGGCGTTCCACGATCCGCCACCTGTGGACGCGCCCGGTAGGAGACCAGAAACTCCCTCGGGACAGTTACAAAGCCTTGACTAAGCAATTCGACTTCTAATCTCAAACTTATAAATCAAATGCACTAGTTCAACTGACCCGGAAAGCTTAGAAAAAACTAGGGGCATCGTGGGTCTAACGTGGGTCAAACTTTAGACCATTGCGCATTGATACCTATTACTCGAAATAGGTAGGTAACGTAAAATTTCCTTTAGTAATAGCGTTTACTTTAGTGTAGTACTAAGCCTGGTAACATTTTAAAACCATGTTTTGTAATAAGAGGGTGATGTTTTGTCAATTCATTTAATTTTGGTTTGTTATTTTTTTTAGTGTAATTTGTATACTACACTAATTTCTAGACACAAACTTACTCCCAAGAAAATAGTTCTGTCAATTGCACTGTATAAATCTTATGAACACTTACATAACGTGTCATGCAAGCTTATTTCCCTCGAGGCTCTCTCATCAAACTTCATCGCTTCGGGCAATATAGAGGCACTCCCTCAGGGCAGAACGATCACCTGTTTCTCCTTTTATCATTTAGCGCCATCTAGTTTGAGTTAAAGAAGTTATGTGCATATGTGCTGCCATCTAGTGAATGGTGAGAGAGCAGAGGAGGTGGTGGTTTGGAAATAAGTTAATAGATGGCGCCACTAAGCTTTTCAAGTTAGTTTCGTTAAATGCGAATAGATGTCGCTTTGTACAAATTTTAACGATACTTATCATAATAATTGTCAGGATTAAAAACAGAATAACAATTTACTCAAATTGCGGTTCAGAAAAAACTAAAAAATATTTTATAAAAAAAAGTTTTTTTTCCTAATGAGCATGACCTTATAATTTACTTAAAAATTTCTAGATGGCGCTGTCATGAAAGCATATTTAAAAAGTTACAAGAAACTATCTTGAAACTGCCAAAAGATGTCGCTAACTGCTAATTTGTTTGAGGGACATTTTAATTTCCGTATAAATTATTTCATTTGAAGGTGGGAACTAAATTAATTTAATTCCCTGCGGAAACTTTTGAAGTGTCGGGTCTACAGGGTTATTTATTAGGTAAATGTTCATTGTCCTAACGTAACGAGGATTCTAGTAAATTAATGTTGAACTTGAAATCTTACGGTTTTTTTAGTTATACTTAGTTAATACCTGTTTTCTTTACTATAATATAATAGTTTAAGAGGAACGATTTGATTGTTTGTTTGTATTGAATAGACTCCGAAACCACTGAAAAATTCTTTCACTGTTGAAAAGCTCTACAATCCCCGGGTAACATAGGGTACTTTTGATCCCGGAAATGTTGGGGGGAAGGGGGGTATATTTGAAAAAAGGTAACTACGCGCGGATGAAAATGATGAATTATTGTCAAGATGACGAAGTAATAAATTAATAATATTTGAGTTTCACCAACTGGATACAATGTGTCAAGTTCTCTCGTGTCGACGAATAACCCATAAATGTATAATTAAAGAAAGGACAATGCAAAAGACTGGGCCCAAAAAAAAAATTGTGCAGATTTGGGACATACTTAGACTACAAAGTAGATCCAGCGACAAAAATTGGTCCAAGTGAAAAAAATACCTATGTTTATTATGGTAATTAATTTTATATAAAAATAATAAATTAGTATGGACGATACATAACTTTTTCCCCCTGGGACCGATTATGGTGTCATCATAATAAAAGTTGATGGTGGTGTGTGTGGTCTTTCACATAGAATACATCAGATCTCATCTCTGCACATTAAATTAATTTTTTTGGGCCCATCGTTCTTAGCAAGTTTTGCATTGTCCTTTTGAGTTTCACTAAGTGGACACTGTGTGACGAAAAACCCATAATTAATGTATAATTAAAGAAATTTTGACTTTGAATTTGACTTTGCCCTTGACTTTCATTTTCCCGTTTCCTTAAACATCGTAACATCTTGATTACATACATAGCGTTACCAAATGCGTCATCGTGCCAGACAAAAACACCCCAGTTTGTATTCCCAAGGAGCTAATAAAATGTACATTTGGAACATCAAAATGCTTTTACACTTATGAATGTATGAGTAATTAGGACCGTACCATTTGACCTACTTTCACCATTGCCCTAAACGAAATACCACGTCAGAAATAATAATACGAAGGGGTGAAAACGCAGGACGTAATTTTACCAGGTGGTAGGTTCCTGTACTGGGCCGTCTAGGTGGGTACCACCGCAGTGCCAGATATTTTCCCGTGATATAGAAGTTGTGTCAAGTACTTCTGTGTTTCGGGGAAAGGGCACTGAAGCTAGTGAAATCACTGCGCCCTACAGTAACTGCTTAGTTACTGTTTGGCACTGAACTGTCTAAGGGCACACGTGGCGCTTACCATCAAGTGAACGATCTGCTCGTCTTGTTACACATTGCAATAAAAAGAAAAAAACCAACTTCAAACAAATAATGCATTTAAAAGTAGTAAAACATCTGCAAAATTAAGTATGGAGGCGCTGATTTATTTATTCTTAATACTAGGTCAGTTGGCAGACAGGCTCGCAGCCCACCTGATGGTAAGCGGTCAGTGTGGCCTATTCCATTGAGGAGCACTTCATTTTCATCAGGAAGCGTCACTCAATGTGCTGCCAGACTGTAGGCTCATCTGATCTTTGAGTCTCTGATTTCAAGTGTACTGGCTCCCACATTAATATTGCCGGAACAGAGCCAGAGCTGTTATGGCGGCAGATTTCACCTGTGGGGGTGGTAGCTAGCCAGTCGGAATCTGAAAAAGCCCTATCACCAACCAGACCCAAGGCGGGAATCGAACCCACGACCTCCGAGTTTTATACCCGGGCCACAGATTATTAAATTAGCCACTGTTCCACAGAGGCGGTCAATTTTCAAAAAGATTCTGCATCATTGTTCAATAAAATTTTGTTTCTCAGTAGTGGAAAGGTCTTAATTAACCTAATCACAAATTAATTTACTCGGTAAAGAGCTTTACAGACACTTCAATATTATTTTACAGTATATTTAGATCGATGAACTGTAACAATGCCACGTGTAAGCATAAGTAGGAAATGACCCAATTCCATTTGGAAAACATTGTAATGCTAAGTGTATTTGACAATGTGACGTCATCGTCAGCGCCACTTACTAAATTAGTAGGCACGGTATGTAATAGGAGTTCGAGTATAACGTTACATTTTACTTTGTAAATTCGTCATTTATGTTGATAATGTAAATTACCTGACAGATAACTTAAATGATGCGTCGTTTGTCAATTTAAAAAAAAAAGAAGTAAGTGTCGTTGTTATCTGACAGATTTCTTTTTTATTGTCAGAGGCGGCAAACGAGCCAGCGGGTCACCTGATGGTAAGCAAACACCGCCGCCCATGGACATCTGCAACACCAGAGGGATCGCTGATGCGTTTCCGGCCTATGGGGGTATGGGGGGTGTGGGCCTCCGGCACTCTCACAAACCAGACGAAACACAATTGTGGGTGGTAGGTACTTCCCCGGACGAGCCGGCCCATTTGTACCTACTGTAAAACAGCACTGCTCTACCACTACAATCACAAAAAAACAAAAGTATTAATAAATATGTCTACGTACTCAAAATGTCAACGAGGTGTTACACAAAGTAACAAATTAATTAAATAACATTATATAAATTGCCGAATCGGTGCGAAACGACGATTAACATGGCTTAAACTTTAATATGAAATAACGGAGGAAATTTAAAATTCAGATAAGGTAACGCGAACTCAGTTTTAAATAAAATTATGAATTTCATTAAAAACACGGCAATAAAATTTATAACAGCTAAAATTATAACAATTTCCTTTGGTAACATATTATTTTGGTTTTCGTGACTCAGAATAATGTTAGTCTGTTATCAGCCTTTTACCTCCTGCCAATATGTCATGGAATGGCCTTCCGGCTCACGTGTTTCCTTCCTCTTACAATCCTGGGCTTTTTAGGCGGGGCGTGAAGCGGCATCTCAGCAGGCCCTCAGGGTGAGGGTGACTGGCTCAATGGGTACTATGATCTATTGACCCAGTCAACCTTATATTAGGACCTTACATCCGCTTACCATCAGGTGGAGTGAGGTCATCCTGATTGCTTTCATAAAAAACAAAGTCAGCATACTTGATGTCCCACTGTGCACTGAGCCATCTTGGGATCCAAAAGGAATTTATATTATCTGAGGACCCTATGGGATTCAAGAGGCGAAAAAAAATTATCTGTGGATCCCATGGGAGCGAAGCATGGGATCCAAGTGGACGGAGCGCTCCTGCCAGCCTACTAGCGCAAATCGTCACTTCACAAGTCACTACCGAGACGCGCGGTCTCCACTCCAAAATCCGTTTACCCCAACGATTGTCGGTGTACGGCAAATAAAGTTATTTTGTACATTTTTAAACATACTTAATTGATATTTTTCGGAAGTCACTGGTGGAGTGCTAGTAGGTATGTATATAGGTAGGTATATTATTTTTCATTACAACCCGTGTTTCAGTGACAAAGCGTGAAGGCTAGAGGGCGTGTGTGTCGCAGTGTAATTAGCGCTCGCAGCAAAGGGACAACGCGGATTCCGGGCTGGCCCGTACAGACTGCATAACAGACAATTGACAAAAATATACTATTCAAGAATAAAATCGTTGATATACTTTATTATATGTAAATGTTTTTCGCAACTTATACTAAAAAAGAAAATAGCGAAAAATCAAGTACGAATAGATTTCATTCGTGTAATTAAATATGTTGTGCACTCTGGGCCTAAGTTACTATGGCTTTCTGGCATTTCCCTCTGGTATAGACCTGACTTAATCATTGTAAAATATATAGGCTACTTTTTATCTCGAAATGATGCCCACGAAGGACAAACAAACAAACAAACCACTTCTATTTCTGTTATATAATAAAGGATAACATAAAGTATTTTTGTTTGTTCCTTTTACATGACGCACGGACAAAGAAATCGACGTTATTTTTGATATAGGGAATAGTTTGATTTTGGAGTGATATGGCCTTTGTTTTACTTTGTACAGCTTGTCAATATCACATTACCGGCCACGCTGACAAAGACGTGGGTAGGCAAGTAAATAAAAAGGGTTGATCACCAATCTAACCTTTTTTTATTGAGGGGAATGCGTTACGCATACCCTCGGCCAGGTGGTGCTGGCGAGAAGCGACAACACCACCCATCAGAGGGTTATGTGGGACTCTCTTACCCGAGGGGCAGGTATACCCACTAAACCCCACAGTGCCCAACAGACGCCTTAATGGTAGTGTCACAGGAATCGGCATAGCCTTGCATCTGTGACACTACCAGCGGATCCCTCGCACCCTCCGCTTTGAAGGGTGGGGAGCAGCACTTGAACCTAACCCACAAAAATACTAAGTTAGCACCTAAAAATATTTTTTTTTATTGCAATGTGTAACAAGACGAGCAAATCATTCACCTGTTGGTAAGCGCCACGTCTGCCCTTAGACAGTTCAGGGCCAAACAGTAACTAAGCAGTTACTGCCCTGCGCCTGCTACACCGAGATGACAGTTATTATAGGTCTCATATACCCAGTAATTTCACTAACTTCAGTGCCCTTTTCTGAAGTGCTTGACACACTTCTATTTCACGGGAAAATATCTGGCTCTGCGGTGGTACCCACCCCTGGTGCGTACTGCAGGGTCGCTAACAAAATATCGTCGAACAATACATTAATTTTTGACGTTTTTGCTGACCGTGCATTTAACATCGCATAAATAGGTATACGTAACGAGAAACGTACAACAGTCTCGTGTGCTCGTAACATACGGTATTTAGATTCTGCAAATGCGAACTATTCAACAAGAAGAGCTTAGGATAATGTTTGTTCTGTATATTTTGTTTCTGAGTAAATAATAAGGCCAGGCACAGACTTAGATAATTTAGGACACGGAACACTATTGTAACATAGGAGACACAAAAAGTGTCTCTGGTGGCTAGAATCCGACACAAGATACAGAAGTTTTTTTTTGCTTGTATTTAACCGTAGGTAAACCAAAAAAGGCTGAATGTACACCAAAAAAGGCTAAAACGTGCACCAAAAAAATTTAATTGCTAACCTAAGCTAACCTTTGGTTTATTTTGGTGCACGTTTCAGCCTTTTTTGGATACAAACTTAAATATTTTCCGATTTTTTTATGACAGAGGCGGCAAACGAGCCAGCGTTTCGCCTGATGGTAAGCAATCACCGCCGCCCATGGACATCTGCAACACCAGAGGGATCGTTGATGCGTTGCCTGCCAATGGGAATATGGGGAGTTTGGACCTCCGGGACACTCACAAACCAGACGAAACACAATAGTAGTCACTATTATTTCTCGCTGGTGTTATGTGAGAGGGTGGTACTTCCCCGGACGAGCCGGCCCATCCGCACTGTCAAACAGCATGGCTCTACCACTACTAAAAAGAAAAAGTGTCTACGTCTGCCAAAGGAGGGCTGATTTCAAATCTTATACATTTTTTAATTATCTGCTATTATTGTCATTTAAATTTTCATTTAAATTGTAATTGCCTTTTTGCATGATTTGACCCGATTCTTGTATACTTTGAATTTATCAGGAATGTGGGACGAGTCGTGACTTTAAAACTCAATTGGGACGAATCAGGATTTTTAAATGTGGGACGAGCGAGGCACAAATCAAACAAAGAAACATACTGTATACAAGCCGCGCGCGGTGCGTTGTAGTGTGCCCGCCCACGACAGACTTTTTGTATGACCGACAATAAATAAATAAATAAATATCTCTGGACATTATGCACACAGCGCCATCTAGCCCCAAACTAAGCATTAGCTTGTGCTGTGGGTGCCAGACAACGGATAAACATTACTTATATACTTTTTTCTTTTGTAAATACATACATATTATACATAGAAACACTCAGACCGATACAAACAGACATGTTCATGCACACAAATGTTTGTACCGTGCGGGGATCGAACCCGCGACCTCTGGTGTAATAGCCGACTTCTCGACCATTACACCAAATGGCTCGTCAATATCGGAGACCGACTTTATTTCTATGGTACCTATTTCTGACCGATTTTTTTGTTGGAGGTGTGCGTTGCTCCATTGCTATCAGTACGTTCTATTCGTCACCTACAAAAAGTCGGTCACCGATTATACGTGGGCGGGCAGCCTAATTATAGTGCCAACAAAGAGACACAATACATATTTTGTTGCGTTGTATGAAAATAACATACTGTGTAGTTTTTCTACTATGCTTTAATCATACAAACAATAGATATAGCCTATTCAGTAGCCTAGGTCCATCACCGGCCACTAATAGGCCTTCCTCATTCACAGCTATTGTTGAGCGCCAATTTCTAAGGGTCGCGTTGCCATGGCCACCTGGTTCAGATCGATTGAAAGTGACATCGTTCTGTCTCTTTCTCCCCCCTTGTTTCTTAATGTAGCTGTCTCTCTCCCACAGTTATTATTTCACATAGCCTTTTCGAGCTATTGTTTTGTTTCGTAAGCAATTGTCTTTTACTGATGGATGTAATTAAATGTGTGTATAGCGGAATGGTTTCAGAAGATTAGATGGCAAGGTCGTTGGTTCGAATCTCGTCACTTATTTTTTTTTCTATGTGTATTTAGTAGCTTGTCCTTGTTAAATTTATGTAATTATATATAATAACTATATTCAATTTGTTAAAGTATCGATCGATTTAGTGTAATGGTCGGGAAGACGGCTACTATACCAAAGGTCGCGTGTTCGATCCCCGCACGGTACAAACATATTTTGTGTGCGTGAACAAATATCTGTGTATCCGTCTTGGTGTTTCTATGTATAATATGTACAATTATGTATTTATAAAAAAAGGATATTATTAATAATGTTTTTATTCTGTTGTCTGGCACCCATAGCACAAGCTAATGCTTAGTTTGGGACTAGATGGCGCTGTGTGAATGTTATCCAGAGATATTTATTTATTTATTACTAGCCTTTGCCCGCGGTTTCACCCGCGCGTGATTTCTTTTTTTTTAATATCACCCCCCCTTCCCTCCACATTTCCGGGATCAAAAGTACCCTATGTCACCCGGGGATAGTGTAGCTTTCCAACAGTGAAATAATTCAAATTAATTCAGTAGTTTTGGAGCCTATTCAATACAAGCAAACAAACAAAACCTTCCTCTTTATATTATTAGTAGAGTATAGAAAACTTTTTTAAAAAAAAATTAAACCGACTTCAAAAAAAAAAACAAAAAAAAAACTACCTAAAAACACTGAAAAGCAAAAAGTAATTTTAATAAGACATTCATCAAATGCGCTTATTGTCTAAGCCTATTAATAACATTAAATTGTATTTACGTGCTAGGTAGGTACCTACTAATCTGTTTGAAGTCGGTGCCAAGCCAAATAGTAGGTACCCAGACTACGTACCTACGTCCGCGGATTATTTGTAACCCTGTATAATACATAAATTATTAGGTATGTATCATTTTTCATTACTTTTGGCTTGGCACCGACTTCAAACAGATTAGTAGGTACCTACCTAGCACGTAAATACAATTTAATGTTATTAATAGGCTTAGACAATAAGCGCATTTGATGAATGTCTTATTAAAATTATTTTTTGCTTTTCAGTGTTTTTAGGTAGTTTTTTTTTTGTTTTTTTTTTTGAAGTCGGTTTAATTTTTTTTAAAAAAAGTTTGTTTATTTTTCTATTTTTAGTGTGAATAATACGTAGGAGTGAGTAAAACTCTCTCATAATATTGATAACGAAAATACGAGTAAAATAGTAGAATTGTATTATTTGACAATATTAGGTATTCATTAAGTGTTCAGCACCATTCAGTAGACCAACTAAAGATGCAGCCCGCAAGAGGGACATAAGAATTAAGAAGTCGTACCCTTTAGCTTCCATCATCATAGTTGTACCTTCCATCATCAGCTTAGCTCCAAAAGTACATGAAATACAACTAACGGTCCACATATTCCTACAACACTGAAATAATTATCCCCTAACTCCTAACCGTTAAGGAGTTGTACCTTCCATCATCAGCTTAGCTGCAAAAGTACATGAAATACAACTAACGGTCCACATATTTCTACAGCACTGAAATAATTATCCCCTAACTCCTAACCGTTAAGGAGTTGTACCTTCCATCATCAGCTTAGCTGCAAAAGTACATGAAATACAAATAACGGTCCACATATTCTTACAATACTGAAAGAATTATCCCCTAACTCCTAACCGTTAAGGAGTTGTACCTTCCATCATCAGCTCATCAACATAAAGTGATGTCTATAGGACGCAAAAACTTAAATGGCTTCAGAAAAAACAAGTAACGCGTAGTGTGCGCCTATAAAATTTGAGGTTTGCCCTTGATTTTCCCGGGATCCCATCATCAGATCCTGACATGGTGACAATGGGACCACCTCGGAACTATGCACTTTCAAATAAAAAAAGAATTATTTAAATCGGTCCACAATTGACGGAGAAATCGACGGACATACATAAAAAAAAAAAAAAAAAAAAAAAAAATACATACAGTCGAACATAGAACCTCCTCCTTTTTTGAAGTCGGTTAAAAAGCTATGGCATTGTTTTGGCAATATTAATATGGGAGTCAGGCAGCACATTGAGCGACTTTACCTGACTAAGAGTCCCTCAATGGAATAGGCCGCTGATATTTATAAAAAAACCGGCCAAGTGCGAGTCGGACTCGCCCATGAAGGGTTCCGTAGCAGCAAGTATCATCATAATATAAAAGTTCTTGTAGTTCTTTGTAAGTTTGATCGACGGACATATTTTATCAAAAGAGGTAAATTATGCTGAAGAAATACAAGCTGTTTAGCACGATATGGGTGAAGTCTGTTGCGTTTTTTCAGAGTATTACCAGTCTCCGAAAAGAGACGTTCACTTTATACGAAGCTGGCGGGAGTGGCTAAATGGGTCGTGGGGCGTTTCGGACCACGAGTGATTCGACCCGCGGTGCGAAACGCCCAAGAGTCCTTTTTGAATGGGGTCATTCGCACCGCGGTGCGAAACGCCCAATAACTTTTTGAAATGGGTCGATTCGCACCGCGGGGAACAAAACAGCTCTCTTATTTGATGGATGATTTTGACCGAAAATATATAGTTTTGTAAAAAATTGCTTGACAAATTAATACATCTCCAATGCTCATGTTGCCCTAGTACATTTGTAAATTTGCACATTGTTTTGTTACTTCTATAAACGAAAATCGCGACCATTCGGTTTAGGCATTTTTAATATTATTTTCAAAACGCACAAATCGCGACCAAATGATTTGTTTTTAAAAAATCACGACGCACGAACCGCGCCCTTACCTATTACATATCTCTGTACAAATAAATAAAATCCTTAAAAGTTTTATATGAGTCCAAGCTAGACATAAAAAAATGCGCATTGGGTTGCTTCACTCCGTGGTTCGAATCGACCCATTTCAAAAATGACTTGGGCGATTCGCACCGCTGTTACCACTGCGGTGCGAATGGCCCCATTCAAAAAGAGCTCTTGGGCGTTTCGCACCGCGGGTCGAATTACTCGTGGTCCGAAACGCCCCACGACCTGGCTAAATATCTAATCGCGATACTCTTTAAAGTAGGGTATTGAGTGACCCATAATATCGGCCCACCACTTGTAGGGATTTATATCTTGACTTGGCCGTCAATCGCGCCCAAACAGGGAAGTGGAATGTACGTCTTTTCTTGCCGGGTAATTTTGCCGGGTACCCGGCTACCTATACGGCTGGGATCTATACGGGCCTTAAGACATACAGTCATTAGTGTACAAATGACTCTCTTAATGGCCCTTACGACTTACGTGAAAAACTTTCCAAAACTTTGAGTCTTAGTAGGATTTTTGGTCTTAGGTGCTACGAAAGATCTTGTTTCTGTTAATCTAGGGAAGGGGGGGGGGGGGATAAGGATGAAAGGGTTTTAGGGCAACGATATTAAATACACATTCGTTGTGTTAGGGTAATCTGTTATATTATATTGTTTTTTATTGTTATTTTGAAATGACAAAAGAGATCGTTCTCAGTTCGACTGAATTTTTTGGTCTTACTTTTTTGCTGGGTGATCTAATTTTGATGTATGTGTTTTTTATTCGAAAGCTGGGCCATGGTATAATGTGGTTCCATTTAAATTTAAGCAAGTAGTTTTTTAGTTAGGCTGGTTTTAGTGTTATGCGGACCGTCAGTACGGAATACTCCGCGTAGAGCCATCTGATTAAGCTTCTAGGAGCATTTTAGAGTAATGCGGACGGGTCGGGTCGGTACAAACGATCGTCCGCGCGGATAGCTCCACACAGCTGCCCGCCGCGGTACGGAACGCTCTACGCGGAGTGATTCGTAACGGTCCGCATCACACTAAAACCAGCCATATCCCTGGTAAAGTATTATTTATTGTAATGTGAAAACTAATCAATAAAAAGAAATGTAACTAAAGTAACAATTGACATAACAAAAATGATCTTTTGGATGCAATTTTATGTTCTAGTATACGAGTACAAGACGACGGATTGGGTATTGTGGTTTAAAAGTCCGCTATACTTAATAAAAAATGGCGGCGATCGAACCCGCGACCTCTGGTACTTTTAACAGACAACGCGGTTTAATATCCCCGCTCGGTGCAAACATTTAATTTTGTCTGCATGAACAATTGAACATGACGTCTGTTTGTATCGGTCTGAGTGTTTTAATTCTGACCAAATAGACGTACCTATACTTGTAGTAATATTTGACCATTTTCTGATACGCATAGTACAGGCTTTACTTAGTTTGGGGCTACAGGTCAGTGAGTGAATAATGTGCGAAAATATTTATTTATATTTTTTCAAGCATTACGAAACAAATACATTTTGTAGCCCGCGCTCTAGTTGAAGAGCCGATTTCACCAAAGTTAGTCATTTAAATCAGTAACTAATTTAACTCAGTGAGCCAAATGACTTGCATTGCGTTAAAAGTTTTCTAGACAAGAATATAGTCATTTTAAATTTCTACAGTTTCACAACAGCTGTTCCACTTTAACTATTCAACAGTTGAAAGTTTTGCTTTTAAAACTTAATTATTGTGTAGCGAATTGGTTGCAAAATAAAGTATTGTTTGCATCAATACCTATTTAAAATAAAGATATCACTACAATCAATGATGGCACGTTTGTCAAATTCGGATTGGTGATCACAACCCGAACAGTGTCCGAAAATAATAATACAAAGTTAGCTAGTGAAATAACTGGGTATATGAGACCGAATATCTGTCGTCTCGGTGTAGCGGGCGCAGGGCGGTGCCAGACAGTAACTGCTCAGTTACTGTTTGGCACTGAACTGTCTAAGGGCAGACGTGGCGCTAAACATCGGGTGTACGATCTGCTCGTCTTGTTACACATTGCAATAAAAAAAACTAGTTACTCAAACCACAAGATAGATAATATTTGTAGCGACTTCTGACTTGATCACTATAACAGCTACCATCTGTAGTAAATAGTAAAACACAAAAATTAATTACTTTATTAGGTAGGGATCGAACCCGAAGCACTGTTTATTGGTGGTGAGTGTGGTGACCAATAAACAGTGATAGCTTTTTTTTTTTTCATTTATTTCCACATAAAATCACTTAAAACTAAATACAAACAGTCTGCCAAACTACACATGCAGTTTAAAAATTATAAATCGATTTTATTTATTGATAAAAATTATAACATGCGTTTTTTAATTTTACAGGTAAGTTCCTGTGGCGATAAACACAATCACGTAAGATTAGAGTTTAAGTAGGTACCTACTTTTAAGTTCTTACCAAGTTTTCAGCTACAGCCAGCCTTTGATACGGCGGTCAATCTTTACAGTCACAACTACGCAGGATATATATTTTATGCTGCAGTGAGTGCGTAAGCACAGGTGCACTCCCCATTCCCTCACTCTCATAATGAGATAACAGTCTGTCACGACCGAAGAGATATCAGGCACAGGACCAACAACTTCACGTGCTTTCCGAGGCACGAGAGTTTTCAAAAGTTTTGAGGTGAACCGTTTCAAAATTCTTACTTTGGATAAGTACCTACTGGTTGTGTAAAATAAGGAATGTGTGAGGCAGTAAGCTGGTAGTACGGCAATCGGATTATTAAACATTTTAATAGGCCACATTTGACAGTTCATTTATGCAAAGAAAAGTGCTACTTATGTACATCAGAAGTAGAGTCTTATTTTCTAAAATAAATAATTGTATTAATAAGATCTGATGTTGTTTTCTTGTGTTTTATTCCTTTAGCGTAAGGGATATTTTTCTTTGCATAAATGAAATGTCAAATATGACCTATTAAAATGATGACAATACAAGTAATGTCAGGTCCATGTCAGGTCTTTTGCGCATAAATTATCCTAGACATATACAACATTCAAGCTACCACAACAGTGGTCACGGGTACGATTCCGGCAGGGTACAAACATTTGTGTGCATGAACTTTTCCATGTTTACCGGACTGGGTGTTTCTATGTATAATATGTAAGTACTTACAAAAATATTTATACATATAAGTAAGGTTATCTGGTGTCTGGCACACATAGTAAGATTAGACGGCGTTTGAATAATGTCGAGGGATTATTTTTTAAATATTCATACGCATATAAATGCTCTCGTTACTGTTTCACCAACTAAACTATACATTATAGTGATGCAGTGAGTTTGCAAGGACTGCGCGGGAGTAGAATTCTCTGCCGAGATCGGTCTTTCCTACACAATACAACTTGGAGCTGGGATGGTACAAAAAAACTTTTGTACCAAATAAATTATTTTATTCTATTCTAATGTGTTTATCCAAATAAAGGTTTCATCTATTTTATTTGATTATATAAGTAGTCTTCTATAATTAAATAGCCTGGTTTAGGCGCAAATTGTCAAATTCAAGCTGTCGCAAAAGGACAAATTCGCAAATTCTCAAATTGCCAAATTCTCTTTGACAATTTGCGCCTTAACCGATAGCCTCTCCTATAATAAGCGCTAGATCAATCCAGCCAATATTCGGCTAGGAACCGTCATTGCAGTCAATAATAACCCTCTTTTTTTTCCCCGGAGGAGAATACGTTTATGCACCATAACCGCAGGCTAGCTAGACCCGCGGCCGTGTGTGGGAATCGAGACAGTAGCGTCCACTACCCACTAAACTCCCCCGGTTTCTCCTTCACACCCGATTAGGACGAGCCGGTGCTAGCCTTATGGCTATAGTCAATAATAACCCTACATCTACCCGAACAATGCGAGATATATATTATTAATGGAAATCGTAATGGGTGGTGATTTATTGTAGCTCCGTCGATGTTATTATCACACTATATCAGGCCGCAATTTTGCTTCTGTGTAAGGATGATAAAGGATTAATATAGGTACCGCTACCTTTATAGGTCTTACAAGCATTCCGTCTGCGACTTCGCGCCACGCATTTTTCCGAAAATGGTGGAATTTCGACAATAATGGAACTAATGTTAATAAATTATTAACAGTAGTTCCATCATGGAACTTAATGGTACTAGCGTCAACTAAAAATTGACACTAGTTCCATTATTTCAAATTTCGAAAATAATGGAACTAGTGTTACAAAAAATAACAGTAGTTCCATAATGGAACTAAATCATGGAAGTAGGTGTCAACGAACCAACCTAACGCCACGACCATTAAAAAAAAAATTCCAAAAAAAATATTAAGTTATAATATACTCAACTCATTCTTCTTCTTCTTCACGTGCCATGTCCTCTTCGGACGTCGGCGACCATATCTCTAAACTGGTTTCTATCTTGTGCCATCCTACTCTGGTAGGCAGCGTCATTAGTGTTTGTCCAGGTTTTAATATTGTCCATCCAGGTCAGCCTCCTTCTTCCTCTACCCTTTTGTCCCTGCATTTTTCCTTCCAGTATTTTCCTTATAATTTGATATTTATTATTACGGTATATATGTCCAAAGTACGAGATTTTTCTTTTCTTAATTGTTTCCAATATTTCTAAATTTTTCTTCATTCTGTTTAAAACTTCTTAATCAGTTATTCGGTCTCTCCATGATATTTTTAGCATTCTTCTGTAAAGCCACTTTTCAAATGAGTTAATTTTGGCCTCTATCGCTCTGCTTATGGTCCAGCCTTCAACGCCATACATGAGTACAGACAGCACGTAACATTTAACCATTCTCCATCTGAGTTTTAGGTTTATATCTTTGTTGGTGAATAGGTTGTTCATTTTCATGAATGTGCTTCTCGCTATCTCTATTCTTGTACGTATCTCTTTCTGTGGGTCCCATTTTTCATTAAGAGAGCTTCCTAAATACTTGTAATGTTTTACTCTTTCAAGTGGGTTTCCGTTGATAGACAGCGTGCACGATCCTACCGTGTTCTTGCTTATTATCATGTACTTGGTCTTTGCTATGTTCATTCTTAGACCGTAGTCTTCCACGACAGTATTTAAGCGGTTTAGGAGATGTTGAAGATCTTGCAGGGAGTTAGCTAAGATAACGGTATCATCAGCATATCGGATGTTATTTATTATTACACCATTCACTCTGATACCAGTTTCTACACCATCAAAAGCTTCTTGGAATATAGTTTCAGAATAAATATTAAATAACAATGGTGATAAGATGCATCCCTGTCTCACTCCTTTACGAATCATGATATTGTCAGTGCCAGATGTGCCGACTTTAATGTGTGCTGACTGGTTCCAGTACAGATTTTTTATAATTCTTTGATCTTTGCTGTCTACCTCGGTCTTCTTCAGTATATGCATTAATTTCTCGTGTTTTACGTTATCGAATGCCTTTTCAAAATCAATAAAACACACATATACGTCATTGTTGAACTCTAAACTATTTTGCACTATCACTTGAACTGCAATTAGAGCTTCCCGTGTTCCTAGACCATTTCTAAATCCAAATTGGTTATCAGATATGATTTTATCAATTTTGTTGTAAATTCTCATGTGAATAATTTTGAGGAATACTTTCAGGGCGTGACTCATCAGGCTGATGAGCCTGTGCTCACCGCATGTCTTTGCATTTGCTTTTTTAGGCAGTGGGAGGAATGTGGATTTTAACCAGTCTGTTGGCAATGTCCCTTTATCATAGATATCATTAAACATTTTAACCAATAAATTTAAGTTGTCACTATCCAATAATTTAAGCACTTCTACGTATATCCCATCGGGGCCAACAGCTTTTCCGTCTTTCATAGATCTTATTGCTTTCTCAATTTCTGTTTGAAGGATAGATGGTCCATCCAATTCTGTTTGGGTTTCCAACAATGTTGTATCCAGCTCCGCCCTATCATCCTCGAACAGTTGTTCGATGTATAGTGCCCATGCTTTACATTGTTCTTCGCTATCGATTACTAGCTTGTTTTGTGAGTCTTTCAACTTTCCTGATATTTGTTTTCTGTGTGTTTGTGTAAATTCTTTAATCTTCTTATGCAAATTGAAATTGTCTCTTTTCTCCTGCAGTTTTTCTATTTCTTCGCAGTCTTCATCTAAGCATTTATCCCTATTCTTTCTGATTCTGGTTCGGATCAAATTGTCTAGTTCTTTGTATTTAATTTTATCTCTTTCTTTATTTTGTATTCTCTGCTCCATAAGGTCAAGAATGTCGTTTGTAATCCATTGTAGCTGTCTATCCCTTTTTTTTAAACCCCAAGCATTTTTCTGATGTCGTTATAATTGCTGCTTTAAATTTATTCCAGAAACATTCAACGTTTCCGTAGCTTTCGTTATCTATAATATTTCTTATCTCTTTGTTTAACTTTTCTGTGGTTCCAGTTTTTACATCACTACTTTTTAGTTTTGCAATATCAATTTTCTTATGACTACTTGATTTCTTCAGAATTTTTAATTTTATGTTTAGTTTTGCAACTAGAGGGTTATGGTCAGAACCAATATCAGCGCCAGGATAAGTCTTAACATTTACTATTGAATTTCTAAAGCGTGATTTAATCATTATGTAGTCGATTTGATTTCTAACAATATGGTCAATTGTATCCAGGGGCGATGTCCACGTGTATAATCGCCGAGGTGGGTGTTGGTACCAGGTGTTAGTTATTATTAGGTCCTTTTCGACGCAGTACTGTAGTAATCTACAACCCCTATCATTTCTCTCGCCAAGACCATAGTTTCCTACTGTTTTACCTACTGCTCCTTTACCAATCTTCGCATTCAAATCACCCATTAAAATAACAATATCCTGTGATTTAATACTTTCCATTACTTCTTTTATTTCCTTATAAAATGACTCTATTTCTTCTTCTGTACTTTGAGCTGTTGGTGCATAAACTTGTATTATACTTAAGTTGAAAGGTTTAGCATTGAACTGTAATAGCATACACCTATCCGAATACGGAACAAAGTTGGTCACGAACTTTGTCAGATTCTTATTTATCATCATTCCGACACCGTGATGATGATTCTTTTCTGCTGCTGGCTTCCCAGAGTAGTAGAAAGTTACGTCTCCCTTATCTATTTTTTTTTTTTTTTTTTTTATTCAGGCAAGTAAAAATACAAGGTTTCTTGATCCTGTTTTTTGTCTGATATATCAGTCATTGGCGTGGTGGGCACGAAAATGGTTTGTCTGATATATCAGACATTGGCGTTGAAAGGGTTAAAATCAATTTGATTAAAATCATTTTTTTAAGGGAAAGATATAAGTGTACATCAAAAAAATACTGAAATGTACATCAAAATAACTGATTGCACACTAAAGGTTAGGTTAGGTTAGCAATTCAGTATTTTTTTGATGCACAATCAGTATTTTTGATGTGAAGTTAAATACAACCCTTTTTTTAATGTTACGATGTTTCCAATGTTTTCCAATGTCCGTTCATCTTGAAGTTCGATGATCTGTGAGCTCGCCCACCATAGCAATAACTCGGTTAAAAACAAATTTATATTCAAACTAATGTCCCCATTGACCCATAACTTTTCCCATGAAACTTGCAATAATCTGATTCTTTGAGTTTTTATTCACATAACGGTCGAACAGATTCGAAGTAACTTTTTTTATGTGAATCACTTTTCAAGTTTGAAGGAAAATATCATTTTTCATAATTTGTCAGTGGGCGGTGAGGGAAAATGTCGTGAGGAAATCCGCACATTTAAATTACAGTTATGGACTAATGAAGATTGTATTGATTTATTATTAATACTTTGTTTAGTAGAGTAAGAACTACTTAGTCTAATGTATCAAAAAAGTTCCTTATATTTTTTTAGATAGATAAAAGAAATGCTATCTTACTTTTTTTAAATGAACAAATATGACAGCTCTGTAGTTATCTATACTACGAGTATTATTAGAGGAGATTGTTTGTTTGTATTGAATAGGCTCCGAAACTACTGAACCGATTTCAATAGTTTTTTCACTGTTGGAAAGCTACTATCCCCGGGTGACATAGGGTACTTTTGATCCCGGAAATGTGGGGTGAAGGGGGCGTGGTCTATTTGAAAAAAAAAGCGGTGATATTGACCTTTATATTTATGTATTTATTTGACTTGAAATATTTTCCTATCACTTTATACAAAGCACAGTTCAGCACAATATTAGATAAAGCTTCTAATATATAAATTAGACAACGTACGAAATTAATTACATTTACATCGATATCAATAAATAAACAGAACGTCTGTTCAAAGGCTAAACTCTTTATACTTTGATCGAACTTGTGACTTTTGTTGTAACCACAAACTTTAACCAACACTCCAAACCCACTAAACCAACTGTGGCTTCTGTACCTGTGTTGATATCCCACCGTTTCGTATGGAGAATACGACCAGTTTACCAAGACCTCCAACTTTCCCGCTAACCAGACCGTTGTGGTCAAACAATGTATGGAAGGAGAGAGGGGAGGGAGGTCTTTGTATTTCGGTCGTTTGATCACATTTTCACTAAAGGGCATGCGCGTTGCAATCCGGGAGCTTAGTCTGCGAATGCCGGCGTAAAGCTACGACGCGCGACGCGTTCCAAATTCGAAATTTTGAAAAACACATAATTCAAATTTCGAAAATCGAAGCCAGCGACAGATTGACAGGTCGAGCTCCAATTGAATTGCGTTCCATTTCAAGTGTTTTGTTTTTGTGAAAGTGCGTGTGTTGTTAAAATTTGGAAATGAGTTTTTAATCTATTGCGAAATTAATTAATTTTGTACAATTTTAGTTCGTTTTATTTGTTTTGTTGTAAGCGTGGGAACTAGTTCGTTTACCTGTTGCGATACGGGATAGTATGGATAGTATGGCGTAGGCGAAGCGTAGTATCTTCGATCAATTTTCAGGCTGTACGCTGAGCACCCCTTTGCCTCGTTTGATGTTTAACTAAGCGATGCTCTTTTTGTTCTTTTCTTTTTTGTAATTGGTCAGTTTTTTTAGCTGTTAAAAATCACAAGATTTTTTTTTGTGATAAAATTATTTTTTTAATTGAGGCATATTAAAGTTAGGTTATGTTATTTTATGGCACTATAATTTCTGAATCTATTAAATATAATTAAGTTAAAATAAAAAAGAAAGGTAACTGTTTGAGCAAAGAGCCTGATATTCCGTACACAGTTCGTGCTTGTGATCACTAATCTGTTTGGCAAGTGTGGTGATTAGACGCTCAATGATGGCCGTTTCAAAACGGCCATCATTGTGTGCCCTTAGTATAATAAAGCCCAAAACAACGGTTTACAAAACGGCTTTAAAATATTAAAAACAGCACATAGACTGCTGCACACACAGCATACAGTTAATATAAAAAGTGCGAAAGCGTTATATAATGGCATTTTCCCCCGGCAAAAAAAAAAGGTATGACTCCCCTACCTAAGGGGTAGGTATACCCACTGAACCCCACAGTGCCCAACAGACGCCTTAGAGTTAGTGGTAGTGCCACAAATAATCAAAAGTCAAAATATTCATTATCATTAAAACTTTCGAAGCGTCGCTCAATGTGCTGCCAGACTGTAGGCTCATCTGATCTTCGAGCCTTTGATTTCAAGTGTACTGACTCTTACATTAATACTGCCGGAACACAGCTGTTATGGCGGCAGATTTCACCTGTGGAGGCGGTAGCTAGCCAGACGGACTGTGAAACAGCTCTACCACGAACCAGACCCAAGGCGGGAATCGAACCCACGACCTTCAGGTTTTATACCCGAGCGGCTGAGCCACTGTTCCACGTAGGCGGTGAACTGTGGTCCATATTTGTTTTATTTATTTTGATTTTGCTCGAAATAAAACTATACTATACCCAAGAGTCAAGACCCCTTAGACGTTCACAGCTGTTGTAAATGTTAAATACCTCTGGACATTCATCGAATAATAAAAATCACCGTCTGTTAACAAGAATAAAAAAATATACAACGAAGTAAACAGGTATCGTAAACATTTCTCTCAATTGCCAACTCCCCGGGGTTTTCGACGCCTGCGAAACGTAAGCATTCGTCAACATTTTCTCTGTGATTAATAAAAATGTCAACAATGCCGAAATGTTGACAATCTCTGAGGTAGAGCCCTTCAGGGATTGTCAACATTTCGACGTTTCCCCTCTTGTTTGGCAGGGGTCGTCAATGTTTTGGAATTTTGTTTACCTTATTTATGGTTTTCTTGGATTTGAGTTTAATTATCTCACCTGGGAATTTGGCAAACATTTATTTACTTGAAATCTGTCGCCATAACAGCACTGGCTGTGTTCCGGCAATATTATATTAATGTAGAAGCTAGTAGACTAAAGGCTCGAAGATTAGACAAGCCTACAGTCTAGCAGCATGTTAAGTGACGCTGGTGAAGTGTCCCTCAATGGAATAGGCCGCAATGGCCGCTTACCATCAGGTTGGCTGCGTGTCTGTCTGTCAACTGACCTAGTATGAAAAAAGGCAAGATTGTGGTCAGGTGCGGCAATATTATTAATAAAAAATACATATCTTGTCGCGTAGCAGAAACGAAGCCAATATTTTATCATTCTTTACCGCTCGTAAAATTTGATCGTTCTAAAGTGTCCTCATAAAAATGTGGCTTCAAATTGAACTTCTGATCCACTTACATTTACGTTTGAACAATATTCTATAACGATGTTACTGATTATATAAAAAAAGGCAAAAATATGACTGAGTCTATAAAGGAGCTGAATAGGCTGTTAATTTTGTATAAGGCAAGATGAAATTGTCCTTTAAATCTTAATTTCTTTTTCTGCAGCTTTTTTTGATTGCGGTTGTTTCAAAAGTTAAACCACTCAACGCCGAACCGGCACTCGGGTGCCGCATAACAATAGATTTTCTATTGTGTCTAGTAATCCGGGGCTAGAAGGATTAAACTGGTCAGATTCTTAAATAAATAAATGGTATTCTTGGACATTATGGACACAGCGCTATGTAGACTAAAACTAAACATAGTTTGTTATGTGGGTCTCAGTGCCAGGCAAAGGCCACCATCATTGAAATTTATAAATCATCTCTACACCGACAGGTAGGTATTGGATAATCACAACGCTTGCAAAATCCGAATAAGTGATCGCAAACCCAAGATGACATCTGTGTTCAGAAAATCCGACACAAAAAAGCAATTATTGTAATCTGCCGCCATAACAGCTCTGGCCGTGTTCCGACAATATTATTGTGGGAACCAGCACACTTGTTATCAAAGGCTCGAAGATCAGAGTACCCATTGCAGTATGGCAGCACATAGAGCGACTCTTCCTGGCTGAGAGTCCCTTGGTGAACTGCGCGCCTGTCTGCCAACTGACCTAGCATAAAAACAAATCCTCGACCTGAGGAATAAACACAGCAACTCGAAATGACCACCGCCAGGTACCAAAACGATTAGAGCACTAAATAGAATCCTAAAATAATATGAGGACTGGGGTTTTTAAGCAAATATTCCGTTTTCAAAGTATAAATTAAACACTGGTGTTTGGTGGTGAAAGGATGCGTTAGTTTATGAGTTTTCGCGTAGATAATAAAGACTAACTTGGTTATTCTTGGTTTAATTGTTTCGATTTAGTTTATTAGCAGAAGTTGTAAACTGATTAAAGAAATAGTTCTGTGATATTATATTTTCGAAAATCGTCAAAAAAAAAAAATTTTTAAGTTTTTTAACAATATTGTTATTTGCAAAGGTGGTGCTCTGTTTTATGAGTTTTTTTTTTTTGTGACTTGTGATTATTAAATTCTTTTTATTGGAAAAAGTGAACTGTTTTGTTAAATTCTAACAAATCCTCAACCTTTTTATGAAAAGTTGGTTAATTTTTTTCTAGGTAGGAGTTGTGAACCTTTTCTTACATTAAAATATTCAATCAGTGATTGTGTTGTTTTAGTGTGTGCTTGTATAACTATGTAAAATAATATATAATATAAATGTCCGCCGGTCCGTCTCGGCAGCCTCCGTCGCTGTCACAATGCAAACCGCACGAGATGTGGGCCGCCATGACTAGGTCTATTGAGATACTTGTTGCCTTCTTCGAGTACTACGCGCAGAGGTAAGTAACATTTTTTACATATAATACTTCTTAAGAAAACCGCTAGATGGCGCTGCGTAGCCATAAGATCTATTTTTTTTAATGGACTCTATCCTGCGCTTGTTTGCGACGCGGTGATTCCACCAGTGTCGAATGTTTAAAGAGACACGTATAAACTTAAAATTGATCTAAAGATAAAAGAAAATTCTCATTTTAGGTTAAGCTTACACAAAACAAATAGTAAACAATATATAAATAATGTTATAATTTAATATTATTTAATGAATAAATATACACATAAATATTTTATATATTTAAAAGAAAAGGTCTATCTTAAGGGCGATTTGTTTGCTTTTATGTAAAACGTCATACCGCAATCTGAATGTCAAACTAAAACAATGATAGATTAGTCAAAATCCATGGCTACGTAGCGCCGTCTGGCAGATATTTTATTCCGAACCACCCTCATTCGCCTCCCTATATAATTTAGTGTTCATAACGTGTATTGAGAAGAGTAGACACAAATGTCGCCACAAGAATGATAGATATGTGTGTAGACGGAGATTTAAGCAGAGGAAGGCCGAAAAAGTGATGGATGGATTGCGTGAAGCATGATATGAAAATGAAAGGAGTGAATGTAGAATTGACGGCTAATAGGAGTGTGTGGAAGGAAAAAACATGTTGCGACGACCTTACCTAGCGTGGGATAAGGGCAAGGAAATGAATGAAATGAACGTGGTACGCAGTTTACACTTGAAATCAGAGATCTGGCAGCACATTGAGGGACGCTTCCAGTTGAAGTGCCCCTCAATGGAATAGGCCGCAGTAGCCGCTTACCATCAGGTGGGCTGCGTGCCTGTCTGCCATCTGACCTAGTATAAAAAAAAAAGTTTAGCAGTAAGCGTTCGAGTCGCAAAATGCGGTAGCTCGTTGATGAGAACTTAAAATTGAGTTAGTGCTAAGTTTCCGTCAGTAAAAAGTCCGCCGCTTACTGTGAGCCTAATTAGGAAACTGCTTTTAATTTTTAGATTTACTTATTAGTGTGTTGTAATGGCCGTCTACTTGCTATATTTAAGTACTTTTTTTATAATCTAATATTTTTCTCAAAAATAACAATAGTAACAATGTGTTTTAGAAGTAACTAATTATATAAAGGCGTACTAGCACTCTCGCAAGTTGCTATGCTCTTGCAGGGCGTCACATAGGCACTAATATTAATGTTACACCAAATTTTTCTGTGACATGCAATAAAGAATTTGATTTGATTTATACAATTTTTTTTTTCAAAACCGGTTGACTTAGCACAAGACAATTTCTCTGTTTTATTAGCAGAAGTCATCAACTGTTTTCGGAAAAAGGTTTAGGTTAGTACGCAATCAGAAATCGTCAACCTTTTTTACAAATTATCTACACGCCGCCATATTGTTACATAACAGGTAATGACGTGAAAATTACACACGCCATGACAAAGTGACAATTTCCAGTTGAAATGTGTTCTCATTAGATGCAAATGAGGTGCCCTTTCGTAATGCCTCAGGTGGGATGAAGCCTAGGAAAGCCTAACATACAAATACAAATGTTAAGACGCAGGATATAATATTATGACCGAGTGTTAAGTAAATTACAGGCGTTGATATTAACCTTTTTGACTCCAAAGTCGTCTATACATAAGCACCTGCGGACCCTGTGCGCCAACGACGACTATACCTAGGTACTTGACAAAAAATCTGCCTCTAAAAATATCAATTAAACAATTGTTTAAAACGATAACTGGTATTTGTTCCTTACATCGACAATAAAGATTAACCCAGCTCTGGCGTACAGAACACGACGACAACAGTGCGTTCGTAGCTTGGCGTTCAAAATCGTCTGTTTGCTCCGTATTTATATTTCTTGTGTACTATGAATGATTTCTATTTTATGTTACTAGCGATCGCCTCCACTGTTTCACCAGCGCGTAATTCGTTATGTCAATTATCCCTCCTTCCCCCTACATTCCCGGGATCAAAAGTACCCTATGTCACCCGGGGATAGTGTAGCTTTTCAACAGTGAAAGAGTTATTCAAATCGGTTCAGTAGTTTCGGACCCTATTCAATACAAACAAACAAACAAAATATCTTTCCTCTTTATAATATTAGTATAGATTTGCCACTGAGTATTATAACGTGCACTTTCATGAAATACTTATCTTATCATTGAAGTGTCAATATCATTTCTATTCAGTGACACTTAGTTCATTTATAAAAGCTAAAAGTTTTGTTCCTTTATTCCCCGTGGTCCCTGTCCCTGTCCCTGGAAGGGACCACGGGGAATTATTTTCCCCGTGGTCCCTGAATTAAGTATAAGCCAACAAATTTAAAAAGGTTTGTTCATGGTCCCTGTGGTAGTCCCCGAAAGGTACCACGGGGAATTATTTTACCCGTGGTCCCTGAATTAATTGTGTCAGTCTGCGATGAATGCGGACTTGTTTTTATCTTTGTTTGATATTGATATGAGAGATACTTTGCAAAATGTCATATGTGGGCGATAGCGAATGTCGCTAACTTCAAATTGTATGGATTTTACAGGTGCCTTAGAAAAGTCACGTGGTCAATCGATATTGAAAGTACGGGTTTTGACATTCACAAATTGAACGTTATCGAACGTCATAAGTGCCGCTTGTCTAGGACCTGTTTCTGTGCGTTTCCACTAGCCCGAAAGATTTGATTACTATAAATAGTAGGAGGATTGCATGCCTCTCCGTATTTTATAGACTCCACTTTGGTGAGTGTGCTCTGCTCAGCTACACGATTTGGTTCCACCAGCTCCGTTCCATCATCGAATTACTAGACTCGGTCAGGGACTCCATCCGTATACAGTGGGGATACCGCGCGTACGAACTAAGCGATTTGCTTCATCTTTCTTGATACGGACTGCGCGGGAGTGGAATTCTCTGCCGAGATCTGTCTTTCCTACACAATACAACTTGGAGCTCTTCAAGGCCAGAATTAACGGGCTTTTCCTAAGCAAGCGCGCTCCATCGTAGACCGCATAGTTGTTTAACATCAGGCAACTTTGTGGTCAAGTGCTAGCTTAGTCCAAATATAAAAAATAAATAAAAATAGGTCTATTAGCCTGCGGCTATAGTGCGTAAATGCGTTCTCCAAAAGGTCCTAGGTTTAATTCCCGTATAAGACGAAACATTTCCGATTGGATTTTTCTGTTCAAAAAATAAGCAGTTACAGTCTAAAATTAAGCGTTTGTCCCTCCTCAGTCATCAGACTGCTGTCACACCATGCCATGAGAGTAAGGGTACAGGTAGCGGTAAACTTATTGAACATCCGCGCGAGAATCTCGCGACTGCCCGCGCGCGCTATGGTCAGAGGTATGCTTTTGGCCAAAAGCGCGCAGGCATGTCAAAATTCGTTTCCTGTGCAATCCCCACCCGATATTCAAGATTTTTGCTGGTACCTATACCTATGCTTGTGCAATCACTTATGCACTATAACAAATTCTAACGGGTGAGTGAAATCATTGACAACAAACACTATTCTGTTTTGTACTTCTACCATTATTATTAATTTCTGTCAGACTAAATGGGCTAGCAAAAATGTACATATTGACCATTAATCACATTTACCAGAGAGGAAATGCCTACTGAAAATTCTAACCGACACATTACGCAATAAATGGGAATATTGCAAATAACATTTTTCACGCGAAAAGTTCCGTATGTTTTATTTTATTACTACTAGCCTTCCATCCGCGAGGACTACATCATGCATTAGACGAGCCGTTTGGTGTAATGGTCGAGAAGTCGGCTATTACACCAGAGGTCGCGGGTTCGATCCCAGCACGGTACAAACAATTGTGTGCATGGACATGTCTGTTTGTATCGATCTGGGTGTTTATATTATGTACGTATTTACAAAAAAAAAGTACAATAATATAAGTAATGTTTATCCGTTGTCTAGCACCCATGATAGTACAAGCTAATGCTTAGTTTGGGCCTAGATGGCGCTGTGTGTAATGTCCAGAGATATTTATTTATTTATTATTATTCAACCTTACCCCGCAGGTATGTACTATGTATGTATGTATTCCCCCACATTTTCGGGAAAAATATTACCCTATGTCAGTCGGGGATGGTGTAGCTTCCCAACATTGAAAGTATTTTTCAAATCGGTTCAGTAGTTTCGGAGCCTATTCAAAACAAACAAACAAACAATCAAATCTTTCTTCTTTATACTATTAGTGTAGATAAATATTTTGCTTGTGAACGAAATTTGATAAAGAAAAATATGCCGTTTTACACTCTGTGCTACTGAACCCAAAATAATAAAAATAGCTCGCACTACATATAAAGAATCTCGCATAACGGACTTTCCCAACATGATGTATTGCAAACGGCAGCTGACAACTAGCTCCGAGTATTTTGCAGCATTTCCATTTGATAACTACGAAAATGGCTACGAAGCAACGTCAATTTGGGAAACATGTTTATTGAAAATTTTGTTACTAACTAATATCCCTAGACACAATTCACACAACGCCGTCCAACGCCAATTTAAGCATAGCTTGTACCTACTTTGAGTGCCTGACAACGGATCTCGGTAGCATAGCTAGTTGGTAGTGCACTCGCCCGTTAGTCGTATTCCATCTTTGTAGTTCAATAGAATATTGATGCTTTAGTTTTACGATTGTGACGAAACTCGTACCAATAGTACAGATTATTAAATAGTTACTAATGCCAATAGTACTAGCTGCGTAGCGGACGGTCATCGGCCGGGGATATTACCCTTCGCGCTTATCAAAAAAAAATATTATAGTTCACTATTTACTAACATTTGATTTCTATTTTCCCTTCAAACTGAAAAAAAATTCAAAGAAAGAAAAAAAAAACGAAAAAAAAAGAAATTACTTTCTTATATCGATAGTGCTACTAAAGGTGAAGCGTTCTGCTGCGGGAAAACAACGACTAAAATAACACGCAGTATATTTACATGCGTAATGTTATAGTTCAAATCTATCACCGCGCGCAACTATGGATTTTTCTAAGTGCGTATTAGCTCGGCGGTGCCGGATAATACGAGTATCGTGAGGCAACCTGCTTAGTTGAATGCCTGTGTAGGCCAAATTGGTTTGGTTCCCCTGTTAAGGGTTACGGAGGTTAGATGGCAATCGCTCCAAAGTTAATAAATAATAAATATCTCGGGACATTATTAACACAGCGCCACGCGCCATCTAGCCCCAAACTAAGCATTAGCTTGTGCTATGGGTGCCAGACAACGGATAAACATTACTTATATACTTTTTTTTCTAAATACATACATAAATATAGAAACTCCCAGACCGATACAAACAGACATGTTGCATACAAATGTTTGTACCGTGCAGGGATCGAACCCGCGACCTCTGGTGTAATAGCGACTTCTCGACCATTACACCAAATGGCTTGTCAAAAAAAATGTTTTAACTGGAATTGCCAATTCCTGAATCATGGTGCAAGGGTATCCTGATTAGACCGCCTCTTAAAAACTCGGAGGTCGTGGGTTCGATCCCCACCTTGGGTCTGGTTGGTGGTAGGGCTTTTTCAGAGTCCGACTGGCTACCTACCACCCCCACATGTGAAATCTGCCGCCATAACAGCTCTGACTTTATTCCGGCTACATTAATGTGGGAGCCAGTAAACTTGAAATCAGAGGCTTGAAGATCAGATGAGCATACAGTCTGGCAGCACGTTGAGCGACAAGCTAATGCTTAGTTTGGGGCTAGATGGCGCTGTGTGAATAATGTCCAGAGATATTTATTTATTATTCTGTTATTTATTTCAACCATTTTACTAACGAGTCGGTCCAAAATTACATAAATAAATTACTAATTAAATAAGCCTTTTTGAGCTAAAAAAAGACATTCGTAGATTTGCAGAAACACGTGAAAGTTTGTATTTGGAGACCGTGTTAGCGTCCCAAACAAATATTGGTATTTGTTATACTCAATTAGGACATAGTAAAAAGAGGATAAAGTAAGTTAGTAGTTAATAGTGTCGAGGAGTAAAACCTCCTTGCAATGAACTCTTTTTAAAAAGTTAAAATTAGCGAGAAGCGTCGTGCGTTCCGTTTTCGAACTTTACGCGTCTATTGTTTTATATTGTAAAAATTTTCTGTTTCCTCTAAATACGCTTATAACTGTTTGTGAATAATGATAATTGTTAATTTAAATCCCACCAAAAACATTTTCATGAAAAATGTTGCTATAATACTCACACTGTCAAAAAGTTAACAGGTCTCATATAGAGCAAAGGTTCTAACTCGACACGCCCTAACTCCTCTACAAGGCCTTATTTCACAAATTCTATAACATCATAATCATCAGCCTTTAAACGTTCCCACTGCTGGGACACAAGCCTTATCTCAATTGTGAGATAGTGTGGGCCATACTCCACCACGCTGGCCTAGTGCGGGTTGGTGGGGGGTGCGTAAGGCCTGGTGGGGATGGCTTGGCTCTTCCGGCCCCCTCCTTACGTAGGGGGCCCCGCGCGGAGAGGTTTTCCGGGACATAACTAGGTAGATTCCGGGATTCCTCTCCACTAATGCGGGTGGGAGAGCCGCTGTGGTTTTAGTTGATAGGCCCGCCAGGTTCGAATCCTGGAGGAGAGCCCAACACTACCTTCCGAACCCCCGCCGGAAGGTGTGCTTTAGGGTACCGTGCAACTCGCGGTGAAGCCCGTACGCGTCTTCACCAGAAACAACTGGTAAAGGCGGCATTTCCACAGTGAATCAAAATAAAAGGGGTGCGTAAGGCAAGTGACCAACCTTAATGTCAGATGATTGTTATCAAGCCGCCAAATGGCCTCTGACTAGGCTTGACGACTAATATTTACATAAATAGTAAATATGAGGCGCTCGTGGCGCAGCTGTGACAGTGTGTTAGCGGTAACGAAAGTCAAGCTACCCATGCCGCGGTTGGTTAATGGATAGGTGACCACATTTAGCGGCGGCTTGATAACATCTGACATTAAGGTTGGACACTTGCCTTACGCACCTCTCCACCAACCCGCACTGGGCCTGCGTGATGGAGTATGACCCACACTATTTCACAATTGAGATAAGGCCTGTGTCCTAGCAGTGGAAACGTATATAGGCTGATGATGATGATGACACATACAAGCAAATAGCGTACTGTGTACTATTTCTTCTACTATTATTTATTTAGTTGATTAGGCGATACACAACAAGACAAAATTGTAGAGGCCACGCCTTATTTCCAGATGTTAAATTGGATAAATACATTGCCCTTTGCTTAATTTGTTAATTAGTCTTCTAACTCATAATTGAATGATCCTTTGATCTGTTCCAATATGAGATTCCTTCATTTCTGTTACTTCTATGGACGGTTTAAATGATTCCTATGTAAATATTTAAACGAGAAAAATTTGACGAGACATTTGGTGTAATGGTCGAGAAGTCGGCTATTACACCAGAGGTCGCGGGTTCGCTCCCCGCACGGCACACAATTTCTGTGCATGAACAATATGAACATGTCTGTTTGTATCGGTCTGGGTGTGTCTATGTATAATAATATATTGTATTTATAAAAAAAGGGAATATAAGAAATGTTTATCCGTTGTCTGCTGGTTGTCTAGCACCCATAGCACAAGCTAATGCTTAGTTTGGGGCTAGATGGCGCTGTGTGAATTATGTCCAGAGATAATAAAAAATATATTTTAAATTAAGGTTTTGCGATGAATTAAAGTACCAGCCCATGAACTCAGGGTTCTGGGTAGTATTCCCAGGTCTAAAGGTTTAAAGTGAACATGAATAGCGTAGTTTAGTAGTGGTAGAGCCGTGCTGTTTTACAGTACGAATGGGCCGGCTCGTCCGGGGAAGTACCTACCACACTCTCACATAACACCAGCGTGAAATAATAGTAACGACTATTGTGCTTCGTCTGGTTTGTGAGAGTGCCGGAGGCCCACACCTCACATACCCCCATAGGCCGGCAACGCATCAGCGATCCCTCTGGTGTTGCAGATGTCCATGGGCGGCGGTGATTGCTTACCAGCAGGCGACCCGATGGCTCGTTTGCCGCCACTGACTTAAAAAAAAGGTCAGCGCATGTCATCAGTCTAAAGAACTGTTTGTGTCGAGCGGTAACTTGATGTTTACGCATCGTGATGGTGGCCACATAAGTGTATGTTGGTCAGTCTATTGTATACATTAAAGTTTGTTCATTTTTCCCTTCGTATAACCCCCTTTCGTAAGTTTAACGACGAGTTTTCCCATCACTTTCTTCATGACAAAACTTCAGAAATACTTTAATAATATATGCGTAACGCAAAGGCTACATGTCAAAGTAAAATGAGTTTTAACCCCTAGTTATTCGGTAAATTTTTGGTTACACCCTTAAGGATATAAGCTTGAAGACTGTTGTTGAACTATTTTAAACTTTAATTTAATATCGCTAGAGTGGTTTTTATATTAAATTATGTTACTTAGTAAACTTATTACGATGGAGTTAATGTGACTTACGGAGGGTTGAAGTTTAGTAGTAAGAAGATAAACATTTTGTATATGTCGCCTGGTTGGTGTTTTGATTCCCGATTCAAGCAAAGTGTTTTGGGCTGGTCAATAGCAACAAGGCTGGCACCGCCGGCTCGTCCCAATCGGGTGTGAAGGAGAAACCGGGGGAGTTTAGTGGGTAGTGGACGGTTTAGTCTGAAGTCCCACATACGGCCGCAGGTGTAGCTAGCCTGCGGTTATAGTGCATAAACGCATTCTATTCCAAAAAAGGGCCGAGCAAAGTGTACTTAGAGTTTTTGCAAACATAATTTCGGATATGTGATCGATCTTTGTCCGTTGCGACGTGAAAAGGGAACAAAAACCTTTCTGTGCGTGTTATCCTATGGAAAAAGCATTATTTTCGGATAAAATGTAGCCTCCTTTCCCAATGTATACTTTACTAGCCTTTCGCCCGCGGTTTCACCCGCGCGTAATTTCTTTTTTCAAATATGTATAAGTATGTCAACCGGGGATAGTGTAGCTTTCCAACAGTGAAAGAATTATTCAAATCGGTTTAGTAGTTTCGGAGCCTATTCAATACAAACAAACAATCAAATCTTTCCTGTCTATATATTAGTATAGATGTCAGTAGGTACTCAATTTGAATCGAATCAGTCACTTAGACGTAAAAGTATTACAGAAAGACAAAATTGCATTCCTATTTCGTCGTCCTCGCGGTTTCGCCCTCGCGTTCCTTTTTCAACTATCCCCCCCCTCCCCCATAAATCGGGGATAAAAAAGTATCCTATGTCCGTCTCCTGGTTATAAGCTACCTCTCCACTAATTTCCAGCCAAATCGGTTCATCTGTTCTCGAGTTATAAATATAGGCTGCCCGCCCACATCCAATAATCGGTGACCGACTTTTTGTAGGTGACAAATAGAACGTACTGATAGCAATGGAGCAACGCACACGTCCTACAAAAAGTCGGTCAGAAATACCATAGAAATAAAATCGGTCACCGATTTTATCGGTCATACAAAAAGTCTGACGTGGGGAGCAGCCTAGTAACACTAAACACCACTTTCTTTTATACCTATAATAAGATATTAATTTCAACCTGAGATCTTTTCAAAGTGGATTTTTTTTTTTTTTGTTAGCCCGTTATATATCCCACTGCTGAGCAAAGGCCTCCCCCAACTTCCTCCAATTCTTTCTCTGCATGGCTACACTTTGCCAATCCCTACAGTGGCGGTCTAAATCATCCCGCCACCGTTTTCTGGGCCTGCCTCGCAATCGTCGCCCATCCACTGGCTGCCATTCGGTTATTTTCTTAGCCCATTTTTCCGGGTGCATCCGGCAAACGTGTCCAGCCCAATTCCACTTGAGCTTTGCGGCTTTTTTGCCTACGTCCACGATGCCAGTTTTTGAGCGTATGGTGGTATTTCTTATTCTATCGCTTCGTTTTATGCGTAGAATACTCCGCTCCATCGCTCTTTGGCAAATCCCGAGCTTGGACTTTTGACTTTCGGTCAAAGACCATGTCTGAGCCCCGTAGGATAGAATGGGCAGAATGCATACGTCAATGAGTTTGCGTTTTAGTGACAGAGGAAGGTCTCCCTTCAAAGTGGAATAACCGATATTAAAGTTTGGAGTGATAACCGATATTGCAATAACAGTTCCAATTGTTTTTTCAATCTATATCAAGTGATATCTACCAGAATTGATAGATATTGGAACTTTCCTTGCTGATTTATTAATATCAATGAGATAACACTTAAATGAAAAATGGCTATATTAATGTGGGAGCCAGCTCGAAGATTTGACCGCCTCCGTGGAACAGTGGCTAAGCCACTCGGGCATAAAAACCCGGAGGTCGTAGGTTCGATTTCCGCCTTGGGTCTGGTTGGTGGTAGGGCTTTTTCACAGTCCGACTGGCTAGCTACCACCCCCACAGGTGAAATCTGCGGCCACAACAGCTCTGGCTGTGTTCCGGTAGTATTAATGTGGGAGCCAGTATACTTGAAATCAAAGGCTCGAAGATCAGATGTGTCTGCAGTGTGGCAGCACATTGAGCGACGCTTCCTGGTGAAGTGTCCCTCAATGGAATAGGCCGCAGTGGCCGCTTACCATCAAGTGGGCTGAGTGCATGCAGTTTTTTGTCGGAGGAGAACGGCCGTGTGTTGGGCTAGAGACTATGTACCACTCACTACGCACTAAACTCCCCCGATTTTCCCTTCACACCCGATTAGGACGAGCCGGTGCCAGCCTTGTGGCTATTGACCAGCCCATCCCCGGGTACCCCGACTTGAGAAACCTCAAGTCAGGGTGGCGCCTAGGGAGGGCCACCCGAGAAACTAGGTGACCCTCAGACTTGGCTCAAGCAACCTGTCCAATTCTAATGTTTTTGTCCCTTCCCAATTGGTAACCATACACCAACATTATTACCAACTGCCCTTATCTGATCAGTTCAATTGTCAAGATTAGCCAAAGCACTATTAAGCATTATTTCATTCTAAATGACTTCACGATCCTCGCATAACGTGCAAATATTAAGACCATTATCCAAATGATTAATTGACTAATGACCAGTCGTTATGACTCATCGAGAATAGATTAACCCTTGGTTATCTGACGTTATTTATATTTAACTGGCTGACGAACAAATATAATAATGACGTCATTAAGGCAGTTGTCCCACCGGCAACGATAAACGAGTAGCGAGTAGGCCTTCGCCACACTTGACGGAAATTCCGTCGCGGATCTTTGGCAACGGAACGCCGATACATGTAATTGCTATAAATTACAAATAGCGGGCACACTACGCGGAAGATCAGTCGCTCCGTCGCGGACAACATTTATATGAAATTCGGCGTTCCGACGGAATTTCCGCCAAGTGTGCCGAAGGCCGTAGAGCTTGAACTATAAAACGAGTTGGCGAGCAACGGATAGTGAGTGTGTAGTTACAATTTTTTTTTTTTTTTACTCTGAGCTATGAGCGAATGGACGCGTGAGGCGGGAGATTACTCGCGCCACTCGCTTACATTGAACAGAAGTGACCGCTGGTTGCTCTCTTGGCGCGAGATCTGATCGCCGAGCGAGTAATGAGCGAGCAACGAGACGTTAGCAGGAACGTCTCTTTGGTGTAGTGGCTTAATTACCTGTTCACCTCGGGGCTCTGGGTTCAAATCCCGGTTCGAGCAAACTTTGTGTCGGGTTTTTTGGACACAGCTCGAGTTTGTGGTTCTCGCCGCCGCCTCGGTTGTCATGCGGTTACAAACCGTCCACGATAAGTTTTTTTTTGCCCGTGGTCGCCCGCCAAGCGATCGCAGAGCGCGTGGGCGAGAATCGTAAACGACCGCGCACGCTGCTGGTGAAAATCGCGTCGTGAAAACTGCTCTTACTTTATTCATATAAATCAACATTCTACAGAGGCCGCGAGATCGCAACCGCTGCGGGCGCGATTAAAAACCGCGCCGTGAGTTCTTAGCTTGTTTCACAGATCCTTCAATATCCGTCATAATCGTCATCCAATTATGTAATCAGAATCCTGTAACTTCTATGCTCATTCCGTATTGAAAGTTTCCAGAAAATTTGTATTTCCGACATTATAGTTCGAGCTCACTGCAGCACTGAAACTGAGCATTTGTTCCAAACTTTCATCTCAATGTAGAAATTTCTAACGAACCCGTATGTGTATGCTGAATTTTTAATTCGTCCTTCTACGTATTCTACATGTAGGAAGGTTTTCTCAATGATTTATTATTGGAGTATCGAGGTTCGCAGAAATGATAGCGCCTGCGACCCCAAGGGGGTCTCGGGTGCTTATTAAATGGGCGGCGGTAATCACTTATCATCAGGTGATCAACTTGCTCGTTTGCCCCCCTATAATATAAAAAAAGTAGTGCATTTGACGAGCCATTTGGTGTAATGGTCGAGAAGTCGGCTATTACACCAGAGGCCGCGGGTTCGATCCCCGCACGGTACAAACATTTGTGTGCATGAACATGTCTGTTTGTATCGGTCTGGGTGTTTCTATGTATAACATGTATGTAACTATTTACAAAAAAAATATATATAAGTAATGTTTATCCGTTGTCTGGCACCCATAGCACAAGCTAATGCTTAGTTTGGGGCTAGATGGCGCTGTGTAAATAATGTCCAGAGATATTTATTTAGATATTTATTCTAATCGCTTTGGGTATGGTTAGTGGTCGGATCAAACCTCCATCAGGTAAGATAAAAAAAATACTGTGACAGCCAACACAGGTCGCGTGGCGCACACATTCTCGGTGCACGCGCACTCGGCCACTGGCGCTCTATAAAAATGCGACGCGTCGCGTAGACGCATCAATGTAGAACAGCTCATGCAGTCTGTATGTGTATAGGCATCATTTTCCGAAGCGCAGTATCTCTGTCCATAATTCACAGCTTGAACGTTTCTCCTGCGGTTTAACCGGACATGTCCGCTCAGGTGTAAGTGGGGATAGATAGGGTGCGCCTCGTGCGGAAATTTCAGTAGCTAGCTCGATAGGCTGAAATTGATTTTATGTGGCGGCTAGACTAAAGCTAGACTTTATTCCTCTAGTTAATTTCGCAATTTTAAAAGAGATTCAATTTATCTTTTAGTTGGAGTCACTTAAAATTCCCATTAATATGAAAGAATGTCCGAGTTACTTTTAAATTTTTAGAGCCAGCTCAAATCGTAAGATTTTTTATTTTAATAATTTTCAAATTACTCAACGTTGATTTAAAGGTACTCTAACTACTAATCTTTTAATTTTAGGCAGGTTACTTACCGACTTACATTATAACATGCCTTAACAAATTTCAAAGTCTAGATCCTAAATAATCTTTATAATTTACTAGGTAATGCCTAGGTTGCTTGAATGTATAATATCATAATCATAATTTCAGCCCAAAGGCGTCTTGCTGAGCATAGGCTTCCAAAGCGTTTGTTCATTGTATAAAATGTCTGAATTATACAATTGCCGGTAACGTTGACATTAACAAGACAAAAAAGTATTTTCTTTTTATTGAAAACATTTCAAGTGACGCTTCGTGATTGCTTTAGGATATCTTTACGCATTGTCACTTTTTACTTTCAAGGCGTTTGTTATACCGCGTTTACATTCAGCCATTTCCGTTGCTGCTTACCTTGCCGTACATATATTGATGTGTCAACGTCAGCGGAAATGAGTGTTTACATTGCCGCTTCATATGTATTTTAAATTCGACTCTGGGCCATGGATAACGTGGAAATTGTCGCAGCGTCCGGCGCCTTTTAAGTTTAATTAATTATTTAAATGTTTAAAAAAAAATAGAATTCAAAAGGGACGTCGTCGTCAGAGGACATGGTGGATGATAGCAATTCATCGTAATTAATAGAACAATGTAAGTATTTTTAAAGATATTAAACGACTGAACGAGAGAGCAACATGTAAACACACGTTGCCGCTCGCATTGCCGCGCTTTGATGTCCGCTAGAAAAACCGCCAAATGGGGGATAGCCGGGCAATGCGAACGGCAACGTCAAGGCAATGGAAATGACCTGTTTACATTCTCGCGTTTCCCAGTTTATTCCCCATGTTGCCGCGGCAATGGGCTGAATGTAAACGCGGTATTATGTTGACAGAACACCAATGAAATAAGAAAAAGATTGTTTTAGCTTTTTACATTGGACTGTGATAAAAAAAAATGGCAGCTCCTACTGAGCGCCTGTTTTTACACTTCTTCAGTTGGTAGACAGATGAAAGACTATATTTCATTATAGTGGTAGAGCCATACTGTTTTACAGTAGGAATAGGCCGGCTCGTCCGCGGAAGTACCACCCTCTCACATAACACCAGCTTGAAATAATAGTGACTACTATTGTGTTTCGTCTGGTTTGTGAGAGCGCCGGAGGCCCAAATACCCCATCGATCTTCTGCATGATGTTGCAGATGTCCATGGGCGGCGGTGATTGCTTACCATCAGGCGACCCGCTGGCTTGTTTGCCGCCTCTGACATAAAAAAAACCTAAAGCGTAGTAACACATTGAGTAACGCTTCTTGGTCAAGTATCTATCGTGGATTATGCTGCAGTGGCAGATGTGTTAGCTGCTAACTGAAGTGACCTAAAAAAAGATCTACTTCCATTAAAGACTCAATTATTACCCAAACAAAATGGACCTCTAAATCAGAAAGACTGTCCATAAATCTTTTCCAATGAGATTCGCAGCTGTTTCTTTTTTCATACAAGGTAATTTATTTTTCGTCTTTTTCACACAAATCATTCCTTTTCAATCTATCTTCGTTGTTTCCTTTATTACGAGTTTTCTGACTCAAAGTAAGTATCAGCCTTAATGGCAAATCTTCCAAAAATCAAGCCATCGTCACTTTAATATGCACTTCGAGCCTTTGATTCCAAGTGTACTGGCTCCCACATTAATATTGCCGGAACACACCCAGAGCTGTTATGGCGGCAGATTTCACTTGTGGTGTAGCTAGCAAGTCGGATTCTGAAAATGTCCTGCCATCCATTATTATTCCCTCCCTCAGTAGGGAACTCTCCTTCCATTTTTCGCAGTCTTGGGCGATGGTGTGCCAGTTGGTATTAAATGAGTCAAGCTCATCTAGCCACCTCCTTCTAGGTCTACCGCGAGGTCGGACCCTATTTGAAGGTATCCACTTGGTGGATACTTTTGCCCAAAGAACCTGCCATCTATATAAAAAATAAATATAAATCAGACCGTCCATTTCGCAGATATCTCATAAAAGACGCCATAATCCTAAGGTCATTAATTACGCGTGCATTCGTTCGTCGGACTCGTGGAAAATAGACTACGTGTTATATGGACAGTTATGTATTATGTGGCCTTCATTTGAGACACACGGCCGGGCAAAAAGAACAGAATCCACTTATATTTTTGCGTTAAATTCTAAAGAGTAAGTAACAATGATGCTATCTTCTTTTTGTTTTCTATATAAAAGAGTAACTATCAAAATTCTTGTCGGTTCTTCTCAATAGATAATAACATTCTTTACAGTACGAATGGGCCGCCTCGTCCGGTGTAGTACCACCCTCTCACATAACACCAGCGTGAAATATGTACCTAATAGTGACTACTATTGTGTTTCGTTCTGGTTTGTGAGAGTTAACCCCTCCTTAAAAAACTGGCAACTCATCAGCGATCCCTCTGGTGTAGCAGATGCCATGGGCGGCGGTGATTGCTTACCATCAGGTGACCCGATGACTCGTTTGTCGCCTCTGACATAAAAAAAACATTCCGAAGCCGAAGGGTAGAGTCAGTTTGTATAATTCAAAATGTCTTTTAAAATTTGAGAATATTTGAATACATAAATAAAAATAATATAATAATTTTATTGAAATTCGCAATGCTTTCCATCTGTATGTCCGCAGCATCGTATTAAGCCCCTCATTTTTCCCACTGCCCCATAAATCGAGTTGATGTCACGTTGCGACCCACATAAATCAACAAACAATACAAGCCATACATTTTCCATAACTTATTCGATCTGACACATTTGATCTTATATTTAACAAAATAAGATATAAAAAAGTAAGCGAGGTAGAGCTAGTGTTGTAAAGAACTCGAGTCTTAATCCGTAGGCTCGACTAAATTTTACAAGACTCAATGGACTAACTAGACTCGGAGTCTTGAGTCGGGCCATGCTAAGTCCTTTCACGGAGACTCGAGCATCAAAATTGAGCTCGACCCTTTAAATGACTCGAGCGCTAAAAAAGACTCCGAGTCTCATGTTGCAGTCAAGAGCTTATATAGACTTGAGTTTTCTTGAGTCTTGTTGTTAGGAGTCGAGTCGTGCAATTGAGAGACAAACTCAAAATTTAGGACTCAAAGACTCGAGTTCTTTACAACTCTAGGTAGAGCATAGTGGATCTTCCAATCGAATAAGCCGCTCGTCTGAGGAATTACCTCCACCTTACAAAAGACCGCAGTAGCAGTTTATAACATTTTTGAGCTTGTTGAGCTCTTTACCTTTCGGCAAGTAGGCATGGTGTTGGCAGCGAGAAGAACCTTTTTTGCTGCCAACGTTATGTTTTACCTTTAAAGTACAAGGGTAGCTCAGCGTCTGTGATGCCTCTGGTGTGACAAGCGTCCATAGCGACGAAAACTGCGTCACCATCAGGCGTACTGTAGACTACTGCATCATCCACGTATACAAATGAAATAGCATGAGGATAGATATTTACAGTATCTGGCTTACTAATTATCGCCAAATAATTATTTAATTATCCAGTCAACAATCCATCATCAGCTAATCAGTTGTACTTATAATTCCCATACCGTCATTCTAATACCGTCGTACTAAATACGTATATGAGCGAAGTTCTATGTTACATCCATTCATTCACTAATTAAACGCAATAATTAGGGACATTATTTAAAAGGTCAGCCCTTAAACGTTTCGTTTTACGCGAATTAGACTCAAAACAAAAACTGGTTAAAATATGTTGGTCCAATTTACACGAATTACGTTATAAATGGTCTCAATTAATCCGTTAGGAGTATTCGCGATCCTGTAATTTACCTTGAAACATTAATACCGCTGGATTAGCCTTGTTTTAGATTGCTAGCGATAATTTATTTTGACATTTCATTTGTAGTGGAGCCATGCTGTTTTACAGTACGAATGGGCAGGCTCGTCCTGGGAATTACCACCCTCTCACATAACACCAGCGTGAAATTGTAGTGACTACTACTGTCATGTGTTTCGTCTGGTTTGTGAGAGAGTCGGAGGTAGGAGGAGGAAGGAGTATATTTTAAAATCGAAAATGTGTGTGTAAATGACCAACGTCCTTAACTTTCTTATGTCTTCAGTCAAACCCACGACCTCCGGTTTGAATGACGGGAGCGCCTAACCACTGTTCAACGGAGGCAGTCTAGTCTTATTGCTATAGCATAGCATCTAGAGGAAGACAATCCCAATGGTTCTAATTTGTTTGGGCTTATGCAATATGGCTGGAATTATTACGGTTAAGCTTTGTCAATATTACGAATAAATAGATATTTATCATACTGTCTCGAATTTGGAAGTGACCCTGACCTTGCAGGGGTCGGCGGTTCGAATCCTTACCAAGACAAACGTTTATGTAAAACATTGGTGTTTGTTCTGTGTCTGGTTGTTTACTTACTTTTATTTGTGATGCCTTCGTTGATTATAATACTGATGTTTATTGATGTACCCAAAATACAAATATGAAATTTTTGATTTTGGTTTTGATAGCTAGCTAATTGTGATCACCTCTCCTCACTTGGCAAGCGTGATGATTAGGCCTTTTTTTATGTCAGAGGCGGCAAACGAGCCAGCGGGTCGCCTGATGGTAAGCAATCACCGCCGCCCATGGACATCTGCAACACCAGAGGGATCGCTGATGCGTTGCCGGCCTTTTAAGGGTGTGGGCCTCCGGCACTCTCACAAACCAGACGAAACACAATAGTAGCCACTATTATTTCACTCTGGTGTTATGTGAGAGGGGGGTACTTCCCCGGACGAGCCGGCCCATTCGTACTGTAAAACAGCATGTCTCTACCACTACTCCATTTCTTTTGGCCTTTTTTGTGACGGTGACTTGACTTTATCGATGAAGAAATTTGTTTGATGTTATTTACTTTGAAAGTATAAAATTAATTCAGACTGAGTAAAGCCGTTCCGGAAATTAGATGGAGCAAAGAAACACAACATTTTCAGATAGCTTTTTATTCACCCATCAAAGTACCTACCTTAAAAAAATTGCTTATTGAAAGCACGTGAATGCCATTGCCCTATTCGCTAAATGGGCGACTGCCACACCCAATAACAACACGTCTATTTAGAGGTGTGGCAAGGAATTAGTGTAATTAAAATGTAAAGTCAAGTATTAGCTTATTAGGCGCAAACGTAGACACATTTTGTTGCCAACACGGCACACCATTGTAAACCTTTATGTAAGTAAGTGGAGTTCGTTAGCGATAACGAAAGTCAAGCTACCCACGTCGCGGTCGGTTAATAGATGGGTGACCATTCTGACCACACTTAGTGACATTTATTTTGAGCGTCTCCGTGCTTCGGAAGGCACGTTAAGCTGTTGGTCCCGGCTGATATTTACTACTTAAAATGTAGTATTAGTCGTAAAGCCTAGTCAGAGGCCATTTGGCGGCTTGATAATATCTGGCATTAAAGTCATCATCTACCGCCGGGACCAACAACTTAACGGGCCTTCCGAAGAACGGAGACGCTCGAAATAAATGTCACTAAATGTGGTCAGAATGGTCACCCATCCATTAACCGACCGCGGCGTGGGTAGCTTGACTTAACTGCACTCCTTAATTCTTTACTCTGTCACGTTACGGAAGGTAACGGAGCAAAAAAAACTTGAAATAAAAGAAGAGGATAGAATTGAAAGCCAGAAGTTTAATAGCACGTCCTATATTACAAGCTAAGACTAGACTAAGACTATAACTATAATATGTAGTCTAATAGTAAAGTTAGGTTAGGGCGTAGGACGTAGGCAGACGACACGCAGGGAAGGGCACGCGCCTCTAGCGACGTAGGCAGACACACAGGGCACACGCCCCAAAGCGGCGCAGGCGGCGGCGTAGGGCACACGGAGGGCTCGCAGCGATGAGCTCGTGGTGCGCGCCGGCGCGGCGGAGTTCGCGGCGGAGTTAAGGGCTCGAGGGATCTAGCGGAGGAGTCCCTCCAGGTTGAGCAGCCGCACGGCGATGGGGAGGTTCGTGGTGGGTAGGCGGAGGCTGAGGACCGTGCCTCTGAGTCGGGTAGGCGGAGGCTGAGGACCGTGCCTCTGAGTATAGGTTCTGTCACAGAGATTTATGGACTAGAGACCGCAAGTACGTCAATTTGTATGAGAACCGACCGTGCCATATTTTTTGTACCTACTGTGACGTAACGAGCGCGATTTAGTGATGAGAAGTAGGGACACGCCCACTTCGTCTCGATTCTCGATTCGATTATAAAAATCACTACATAGTATAAAACACAAAGTCACTTCCTGTCTGTCTGTCCCTATGTATGCTTAGATCTTTAAAACTACGCTACGGATTTTGATGCGGTTTTTTTATTGGATATAGTGATTCAAGAGGAAAGTTTATATGTATAAAACATGCATAATATAGTAGAGAAACACTGATAATTTTAGAGGTTTCTTATGTGAGGTCGTAAATTAACACATTTTTTGCGCTTACATTGCAAACGCTGGCTAAACCCTACGAGATAGATCAAAATAATGTACTACAGTATTGTACACCTTAAAAAGTTTTACAAAAAAGTCCGCGATGGTATATGTCTATCTCTTAGGGATACCCCACAACAATCATTTTCCTTTACTTATTACGATAAAATAATAGCTTATTTACGAAAAAGTGATTTTAAGCAATAGTAAAAGTACTTCACCGAATTTGTGTAATTTTGCAAATAAATCACAATAACAATGGATAAATAGGAAAATGCTATTAAAACAGATACGAAAGCATAAAATCACAAGTAGGCGCAAGGAGGTAAACGAGGACGTGAGGCACGTGACGTGATTTTTATTTACTAATTTATAAATAAATAAATAATTATTTTTAACTTATCGATACCAGAAATATGAATTAACGTAAGGGACAAAACACTGTTTTTCAGGAGAGCCAAAAAACGATAAAAAAAAATTAAATCTCTCTATAACTTTTTACTGTCTGCTTCAATTTTAATTGTGCCTAGAGCAAAGTTTCTTAGATTTTTCTCTTCTTTCATGCTATGAATGAATAATTTAGAAATACCCAGTGGTTTAAAAAATAGCATGTCCCTTACATTAAAAAAATACGTTTTGTTGTACCTTACGTTGCTAATATTTTATTTGTAAACCGTCAAGCATAACGTAAGCAGCAAGAGAAATAGAAAATTATACGAAATTCTATTGTAAAGGACTTTTACAGTGTTGCAATTTCATGTAACTATAGATATAATATACTAAATTTAGAGTATTTTAATACCATGCAAATAGGTTATTTGCATGATTAAATGTTAGTTTCAGCCTAGCTATCGCAGATTTAAATGAAATTTATTGAGACAAAAATAAAACGATTTATTATTAATATTTTTTTTTATGTTCGTCTTTTATGTCTGCGTAATTATTATAAATTCAACACACTTATCAGTCTATTAAACTTTTTGTTGAGTTTAAATAAATGTTATAAAAGTAACAATGTTTAAATAAATGTCCTAAATTATTAGCAGTCTTAGACACCTTTTACATATGAATTAAAAATAATAATTTGACTTTATGATCTCTTTTAATTAAGAGTCCTATAACAAACTCTGTACTTTTAATAATTACGTATCATGGGCTTTAAAATCAGAAATTTAATTAAAAAAAGAATCTCAGACAGTATTTTTATTAAGTAACTGAATGAATGTACCGAAAACGAAATACAGATGAAAAAATATTATTTGTCTGAAAGATGAATGAATTAAAAAATATAAGTGATATTCATATTTATATTAGAAATATACATATATTACTAGGGTCGCCCTCGCGGTTTCCCCCGCGAGTATTTTTTTTCAATTATCCCCCTTTCCCCCATCAAAGGATCCTATGTCCGTGTCCTGGTTCAAAGCTACCTCTTCACCAATTTTCAGCCAAATCGGTTCATCCGTTCTTGAGTTATAAATAGTGTAACCACTTTCTTTTATATACATAGATTACAAGATTAAATAATTAGGAATAGGCAGACAGATTATGATGATAATATAACTATTGGTAAATTAAACTTTTTTAATGGTGAAATTTAAGTGGTTAGAATATGTAACTTTTTCTACATAATATTTAGTATTTTATCTAGTTATCATTATCAGGTGTCATCACCATCTTCACCGTTCGTCAGTGTCATTTAGGGTATCTTTAACTGGGGTTAAATTAAATTCTTAAAAAACTCTAATCACGAATTAAAGTAAGGGACAAGGTAAGGGTGTAAATTATTTAACACTATTGACTTACTTTATTTTTCAGAGAAAAAAAAATGTAAACGTCTGTTACATCATTTTTTTTTGGCATAAAACGTTTTACGTAGGCCAAAAAATCTTACTGTAAGGGACATTTTTTTAACGATAGAACTTTTTTAATAACACCAATCGATAGAGCAGAAAATTCTGAATCCAATGATATATATAACTCATTTTCGCCAAAATGTCCCTTACGTTAATTCATATTTCTGGTATCGTTATGTTAATAAATATCCATTTTTAAACTCTTCTTAATTTATACGCCGGTTGACAGTACCTAATGTAACCTAATTGTCACTTTATGCTTGATTTTATTTTTCACATTGTCAAATAGCCTATTATCATTCCTGCTTCCAAAATCGACTAGGTACCTTTAATCGATTTTAATACATTATGTGTATGTTGCATAGAACGAACATCACTAATCGCTGTATTTGACTAAAAACGCCTGTGCCACGAAACTTAAACGATATGCGAAAGTACCGCCTTGTTTGATATTCATTGCTTATAAAGCACGCAATACAATTGGAAGGCCAGAATAAAATACGCAATGTATTACGAAATTGCGATTCACGCGGCTTAAGCATTATTTACATAATTGTTTTCTCCAAATTGATAAATAATTCATTTTAAAATAAATTACGCGTATTCAGATAGCAAAATGACTTACCGATGAAAGGAAACATCTTTGTTTTGTGGAGTTATCTTTTTGGTATTGTTTTTGCAGCTTAAAATAGCACAAATCGTCATTTTTTGCTATTTCGTCTGACGTCTAACAAGGGGAACGGTCGCGCGGGACTAAAGCTAAGAATCGGCACATTCAGTACGATGGACTGTAGCTGGGCACGCGAAGTAGCTACACTTGCGGCCTCTAGTCCATAAATCTCTGTGGGTTCTGTAGTAGGGCTGAGGACCGTGCCTCTGGGTAAGTTCTTCAGACTTCAGACTCCAGATGACAGACTGACGGTAGACTGTAGACTGCCCGATTTGCGCTGCTGCCCTGCTTTTAAACCCTATGATTTTACTTTTAAATATTTAAATTTATATATAAGGAATGTCAAAAGAACAGAAGTGTACAAAGGTTTTAACTCCATAGCTACGAGTTTCTCCAAATGTAATGTTATCTACCTTTATGGGACGTTTCTATACGTTCCAAAGAATGTAAACCAAAGGGAACTATAAGAAAACTGTAGTTCTAATGCTATAAATAATGTAAATAAAAGTATACGAACCTTAGGGATACATGCTATACGTATTATGTCCTCATGGGCGGATACTTCCGCCTCCAAAATTATACGTTTAGGGTTTTTAGCCTCCCCTTTATTTGTTTAACAATTAGTTTTGCGAATTAGATCATATTTTAATTTTATTGTGAAAAAATAATTTATTTGTAAACAAAGTCTGACAATATAGTCGCCATAGCTACGCGTTAATTTTTTAAACTCTATGTCAAAACTCGTAGCTATGGAATTAAAACCTTTGTACACTACTGTTCTTTTGGCATTCCTTATATGTAAATTTAAATATTTAAAAGTAAAATCATAGGGTTTAAAAGCAGGGCAGCAGCGCAAATCGGGCAGTCTACAGTCTACCGTCAGTCTGTCATCTGGAGTCTGAAGTCTGAAGAACTTACCCAGAGGCACGGTCCTCAGCCTCCGCCTACCCACCACGAACCTCCCCATCGCCGTGCGGCTGCTCAACCTGGAGGGACTCCTCCGCTAGATCCCTCGAGCCTTTAACTCCGCCGCGAACTCCGCCGCGCCGGCGCGCACCACGAGCTCATCGGTGCGAGCCCTCCGTGCGACGCCACTGCTCACCACCGGGGCGCATCGCTGCGAGCCCTCCGTGTGCCCTACGCCGCCGCCTGCGCCGCTTTGGGGCGTGTGCCCTGTGTGTCTGCCTACGTCGCTAGAGGCGCGTGCCCTTCCCTGCGTGTCGTCTGCCTACGTCCTACGCCCTAACCTTACTTTACTATTAGACTACATATTATAGTTATAGTCTTAGTCTAGTCTTAGCTTGTAATATAGGACGTGCTATTAAACTTCTGGCTTTCAATTCTATCCTCTTCTTTTATTTCAAGTTTTTTTTGCTCCGTTACCTTCCGTAACGTGACAACTCTAATAACACGGTGGGACAGCAGACTGATACCACCGAAGAGATTAGGCTCAGAACCAACGGCTTAACGTGTCCCCCAAGGGGACAAAGCTAGAGGGGACAAGTGGGATACACCGCTTTTTAAAGCACGGGAGTATTTTGCACTGCAAAGAACAATGGCAAAGTCCCATACTACGTTTGTCCTAGATAAAAATTGGGGCGTCTATGATTTAGAAAATGCTTATACACTAGCAATTGCATTACATAAACATTTCCAAAAAGAATTTTAACAAACGGTGGTGGGAAAAAAAAGTTATAAGTATTTTTGTACTTTGAGGTTATGTTGGTAATGAAACAAATCCTTGTTTATTTTCTTCTTTTAGTAATTATTAAAATATATTTTTTAATAATAGTCATCTTAGAAGCACTCAGGGAAAAATAAACAGTCTCCTAAAACATTTATGAGAATACTGGACCTTTTAAATATCGCCAGTGGCTAAAATACAAACCGAACAAAGCCAAAACCTATAAAAAAAAATAGACTTGTCAAACAAATTGCTTTGCAGTTCCCTGCTGTCAAAATAACGTTGGTAGCAGTGTTGCGATTGGCAGATAGTTAAATATAACACAAGACAGCTTTAAAAGTTACATTTTTACCAATAAAGAAACATTACGCTATTTTATGTACGAAGGGAACTTCCACTGTGTTATTTTTAATGATATATAATTCAAAGTACACATTGCATTGAAATAAATTATTTTTATTTAACCTTTTTCTTATTATAAAAAAAATATAAATGTGTTATTTTTTTTTAAAGCGGCAACACAAACGCATATTGTAATCAACTGAGAGGTTTTTATAATTCATGATTTAATATCAGCCTTTAAATAAAAATGTGATAATCTGTAAAAATCTTGCTAATTCAAATAAACGTTTTTGTATAAGTCAAGTTTTAAGACACCTTAAAAACATGCAGGTATGAAATTGCCGTTGTTCTTTCCAGACTGTGACCAGTATTTTCTGAATAGAAAAAGGAAATCTTGTGACATCTTTTAATTATCTACTTTAACATAGTACGATACCATGTAGTCACACAATAACATACACATTACCTTAAAGAAATAAGAATCAGACCAACAATGATCTTGGCTCTGTTAATTCCATTACAATAATGAGATTTCGTTAGAAAAGCTTTCACTCTTCAGACGTTGCTTGACGTTCGTCAAACGAGACAGGACAGATGAAGAAATCCTTTAATTAATTTAGGAAGTGTGTAGCCGAAAATGTATCTAATGGGTCTTACGAAAACAGTGGTAAATTTTGTTCTTTTTTTATAGACAGGCACGCAGCCCGCCTGATGGTAAGCGTCCACTGCGGCCTATTCCATTGAGAGACGCTTCACCTGAAAACGTCCCTCAATGTGCTGCCAGACTGTAGACTCCTGATCTTCGAGTCTCTGATTTCAAGTGTACTGGCTCCGACATTAATATTGCCGGAACAGAGCCAGAGCTGTTATGGCGGCAGATTTCACCTGTGGGAGTGGTAGCTAGCCAGTCGGACTCTGAAAAAGCCCAATGACAGACAGGCACGCAGCCCACCTGGAGGTAAGCGGCCACTGCGGCCTATTCCATAGAGGGACACTTCACCAAGACGCGTCGCTAAATGTGCTGCCAGACTGTAGTCAAAATCAAAATCAAAATCAAAATATTCTTTATTCATGTAAACTTGTATAAAGTATTTATGAATCGTCAATTACAGAGTGACTCTACCACCGGAATGCAGTCATCTGCCGAGAAGAACCGGCAAGAAACTCGACAGTTACTCTTTTTCATCGCCATGTTTGTTTACAATTTGTTTGATACAATTACTGATTAGTTTTAGAATACCAAGCCATACAGTATAAAGTATAAGAATGAGACTATAATCGAGAAAAATCCGTGAGCCCTGGAAGACCAGTGCCCAAAGGTGGCACCTGCAGCACAAGTATGACGTATGAGCCAGCCATAATTTCACTCAACCATATTAGAGGGAATGTAACCACCCGACACATAACGCCACCACCCCAAGCACATTTTAGCGAGCATGACCGCCAAGGTTACAAACTCTTCAGGATTCTTTGAAAGAAAATAAAAATTTAATTTTACTGAATTATAACATTTAATGTGTTACTGTATAGCAAAGTTAACATTGTTGATACTATCTGGATTCTATACAATGCAAAGGCGCTAGTCCAAGCTTTCTTGTCGAGTCATTTTTGCATTCATCTAGACAAAAGATATAACTAGAAACAGTCTGTCAACTCAAATTATTGTCAAGATAGAACTTTGATTAATGGATTCAACTAGCAAGTTCGGTATAAACTACTCTAACAGCCACTGGGTGAAAGAGATAAGACTAAGATTGAACATTATTAATTATTTGAGACAATTAATCAATTCGGTCACCTTAAGTTATGAATTTTAGCGGCATTTCGACTTAAGGCGATTAGTGTCGTCAAAGTGTTCTCATTGAATAAAAATCATATCATACAAAGATTAAGGAATCTTACATTACATTGGAGCTACTGCCATCTGACCTCCCTAAGCCTTAACAGCAGAACAAGTTGTAGTGGTAGAGCCATGCTGTTTTACAGTACGAATGGACCGACTCGTCCAGAGAAGTACCACCCCCTCACATAACACCAGCGTGAATTATTAGTGACTACTATTGTGTTTCGTCTGGTTTGTGAGAGTGCCGGAGGCCCACCCCCCCAAACCCCCATAGGTCGGCAACGCATCAGCGATCCCTCTGGTGTTGCAGATGTCCATGGGCGGCGGTGATTGCTTACCATCAGGCGACGCGCTGGCTCGTTTACCGCTTCTGACACAAAAAAAGCATTAGCGTCAACTAGAAAGAGACAATAATGTCTATCTCTTTTTTCCGTCTTTATTAAATGTCCGTAGCTGAAACTGAAGGATATTATAACGGATTAATTACTGCACTATCCAGCCTAGTGGCATTAAAATGCAAGTGGCGCTCTCTGGCGGTTAATAACTAAGATAGCTTCGCTTTAAGATTCTAGAAGCGTCACTAACTTAGGCTGTTGAGAATTTTAATGCTTTCAGTTAGTTTGTAACTATCCTTGAGGGACAAAATACAGGGTTACTTTACTGGTAATGTTTACCAAAACTTAAGGGAATGTAGAGAAGGTCCCTAGCTAACAATTGACCCATGAGAATGCAGGTCAAAAGTGAACCAATAATGACATACATATTTTTTTAATATTTTTTCGGAAAATTCGGGATCTACAACTTTAAAAAATTATTTAAAAGATAGAAAAATATTATTCTTATCAAGTGAGCTTAGTCTAGTACATAATAAAACACAGTAGGATAACTAAATGCTTAATGTCAGATGTTATCAAGCCGCCAAATGGCCTCTGACTAGGCTTCTACATTATAGTAAATGTCAGCCGGGACCAACAGCTTTGCCTTCTGAAGGACGGAGACGCTCGAAATAAAGTCACTTAATATGGTCAGAATGGTCACCCATCTATTAACCAACCGAGGCGTGGGTAGCTTGACTTTCGGTATCTCTAACGAACCTCTGTCACAGCTGCGCCACGAGCGCCTCCAAGAAAAAGATTTATTTTTCCGGTATTCCCCATAGATACCAATCAGTATTTGAGCCGGAATTTTACGAAAAGAAGGAAGATAATAAGATTTTATACCTGTCACGGTCTGTTTCGTAAATTATATGTACTACCCCAATAAAACCACTTTTGCTCCTCAAAATCCTAGGGATCTCCTAAATCTAATTTACGAACCTTTAAGTTAAGGAAAAGATGAAAAGTTACAAGTTAGTGGGTAAACTTAAGTTATATTTTAAAATAAATTGGAATGTATGGCTTAAGTTTTGTGTAGAATAAATTATATTTTTTATGAATTTTTTTTTATTTTATTTTTAACAAGATTTTCAGATTTATTTGCTCAATCCATAAGTACGAAAAGGCTAAAACTCACATTAATCTAAAAAACGTTTATAAAAAGTGTTTTTTTTTTACTATTTTTTGGTTTAAATATTGTTGCGTTTTGTATATTATATTAGTGTAGATAGTTAATAGCCTACCTTTAATTTATTTTTTTACCTCATGTCAGAACAACAAAGCAAACTTTAATTTTTTAATTAAAATTAACCTTAAATGCATCGCACACGAAATCACGGCCGAAACTAGTTAACCAAATAAATAACCAATGCATACGTTCTGAACGAAACATGGACCTATATACCTAGTGTTTAAAATACAAAATTCATTAGCTTGGTTCACCCAAACCATAGTAAATGAGCAGTCAGTACGCACCGCGCGCTCCTTGTTTATATATGTTTTGCCGCATAGTATCTTTGCGTCGCCGCACGTACTCTCAAACAAATCTCTTTGTTTTGCACTTAGAAATAGGTTTTTTTAGTACTACGTCAGTTGGCAGACAGGCAAGCAGCCCACCTGATGGTAAGCGGTCACTGCGGCCTAGGCCTCAATGTGCTGCCAGACTGTAGATTCATGTGATCTTCGAGCCTCTTATTTCAAGTGTACTTGCTCCCACATTAATATGGCCGGAACACAGCCAGAGCTGTTATGGCGGCAGATTTCACCTGTGGTAGCTTTAGCCAGTCGGACCCTGAAAAGCCTACCACTAACCACACCCAAGGGAGGAATCGAATCCACGACCTCCGTGTTTTTATACCCGAGCGGCTTAGCCACTGTTTTTTTTTTATTGCAATGTGTAACAAGACGAGCAGACCGGTCACCTGATGGTAAGCGCCACGTCTGCCCTTAAACAGTTCATTGCCAAACAGTAACTAAGCAGTAACTGTCTGGCACCGCCCTGCGCCCGCTACACCGAGTCGACAGTTACTAGGTCTCATATAGGACCCAGTAATTTCACTAGCTTCAGTGCCCTTTCCCCGAAACACAGAAGTGCTTGATACACTTCTATTTCACGGGAAAATATCTGGCACTGCGGTGGTACCCACCTAGACGGCCCAATACAGGAACCTACCACCTGGTAAACTGTTCCACGGAGGCAGCGGTAGGTCGAGATTTTGTGTGTCGCGTGCGGCGACGCATAGATACTATGGCGCACACATACAAGCTGCGCGCGGTGCAGTGTACGACCGAGGTCTCCCGCGCGTGATCACTTTTGGAAAAATATACCGTGCACGCGCATCGTGACTTCTTAGGAGCGGCGCTTGTAAGCGTGAAAATAATGCACAGGATTTTAGCCTTTAGGGTGATCACGCGCGGGTGACCTCGATAGTACATATACAGTCGTGGTCAACTAATTAGGGACGCTATATGACTAAAACACAAGACCGTCCCTCAAGTCCGAAAAAAAAATCTCTATGAGGCTTTAAAGCTTATAGTAATTCATAACAAGTAATTTGGTTAGTATTCCAAATATTTAAAGGCCAGGAAAGCTAATAGCTAGTTGAGATCAATATTATTTTATTAAATAAAGCCTTGCCACTTACACATCATTGACTTTATGGATGGACAACTAATTAGGGACACGTAAAATTTTAACTGTAAATATAAATAAATGGCAATTATTGAAGTGTTTAGGACATAAAAAGTTTTCAATAATCAAAATAGAATACAAAACAAATCATTAAACTTTTTTTTAATACCCAGTATGGTTGTTTTTGTTGGTTATAACCATTTGACATCAACGCAGTATCGATGCAATCAAATTATTACAGGTTTCCAAAGAAATATTATTCCAAAAACCTTGAAATGTCCCATTAAGCTTATTTTTAGTGACAGTACGTTGAGCTGCACTTTCTTCTTCGCTTCATATCATAAGTGCTCTATCGGGTTTATAGGTCTGTGCTGTTTGCGGGCCATTCTACTACCAACACTGACTGTTGCGCTAGGCACGATTTAACAGAGTGCGCGGTATGTTTTCGGTCGTTGTCGTGTTTAAACCGTCCAATAGACTGGTAAGACTTCTTCAGCATACTATAGCATAGTTTCCTTCAATATTCCTTTGTATTGGAATTGATCAAGTTTACTTTCAATTATTTTAATAGGCCCCACTCCATGTCTAAAAAAACAGCCCCAAAATTGAATATTGTCGCCTCCATGTTTCACATGCTTTTTCGTGTACTTTGGATTAATTTCGGACTTTATAAGTCATTGCACGTATTTTCTGTATTGTCAGCCATCGAATGAAATAAGATTTATACTGGTCTCGTCAGAAAACCGCGAATTTCTCCATTGAGCAACAGTCCAATGTCCATACTTCCTTGCAAACGCCAACGGGCTGTTTTTTTGGACATGGAGTAGGATCTATAAAATGATTGAAAGTAAACTTAATCAATTCCAATGCCAAGGAATATTGAAGGAAACAATGTTAAAGTATGCTGAAGAAGTCTTACCAGTCTATTGGACGGTTTACAAACGACAACGACCGAAAACATACCGCGTACTCTGTGAAATCATGCCTAGCGCAACAGTCAGTGACGGTACTAGATTAGCTCGCAAGCAGCCCAGACCCAAACCCGATAGAGCACTTATGGTATAAAGCAAAGAAAACAGTTGCAGCTCAACATACTGCCAGTAAAAGTCAGCTTTACGGGACATTTCAAGGTGTTTGGAATAATATTTCTTTAGACACCTGTAATAATTTGATTGCAGTGATGCCGCGCCGATGTCAAATGGTTATAGCTAATAAAGACAACCATACTGATTATAAAAAATAGGTTTAATGATATGTTTTGTATTCTATTTTTATGAATGAAGACTTTTTATGTAATAAATACTTAAATAATTACCAGCTTATTCATATTTACAGTTAAAGTTTTACGTGTCCCTAATTAGTTGTCCATCAATAATTCTATTGTGTGAAAGGGCAATGATATTTTTATTTAAAAAAAATATGATTGCCACCTGCTATTTTCTTTCCTGGCCCTAAAATATTTAGAATACTAGTCAAATTAATTGTTATCAATAGGTACAAGCTTCAAAGCCTCGTAGAATATTTTTTTTCGCACTGAATGTACGATCTTATGTTTAAGTGATAGAGTGTCCCTAATTAGTTGACCACGACTGTATACCTAAAGATAGCATACTTTTTACTCTTTTTACTATTCCCAAACTGTGCCTAAACATTTTACTGTTCCTCAATGCGGGTGTAAAACCTTCCAAGGCTGTTATAAACAAGATACTCTGGTTTAGTGACTGGCACAACCGGTATTTTTAGGGGATTACCGGTTTACTACCGAGGGTTAAGTCCAATTTTAATTCGCGCCTTCAGGTTGGTAGGACTTTTTCAAAGTCCGACAATATTTTGATTTAAACAATAGAAACCTTGGGGTTTTTTATAATTGTATTTTTAAACCCCATTTTAATCAGTTTTAGTTTCCCACTCAGGACATAGTACATTTTGATGAATATTTGTGTTAGTTTTGCGTTTGTACATACCATGTTGATTTAAAGTACTAGTTGTGCCTTCCTTGTTTCTAATTCCCATAACACAAATAGTGGTCACGCTTCGCTTACGCTTTGAGGTCATATCAATGTAGGTATGTCATGTTGTACACAGTATAAATGGTCCTATCTAGTATTTTTTGAACATTGAAACAATCTGTCTAAAAAATTCTTTAGGTAAACCTTCATTATATTATTAAAGCTACCGATATATCTAAAACATTAATTTCACAACACTATGCCTATGCTTTAGAAAGATTTATCCAAAAATAATGGACGAATACTTCCCCAGACAGGCTGTTTGGGAGCTCGTAAAAAATATTCAAAATCAAAATCAAAATCAAAATATTCTTTATTCATGTAAACTTGTATCAAGTATTTATGAATCGTCAATTACAGAGTGACTCTACCACCGGTATCGGAATGCAGTCATCTGCCGAGAAGAACCGGCAAGAAACTCGACAGTTACTCTTTTTAATCGCCAAAGAAATTTGTACAACAATGATAATAAATCTATCTATACTAAGCCATACAGTTTTTCGTGTAAATGTAGAAATAATAATAATAATAAAGTAAAAAAATTATAACTGTAGGACGTAGTGTAGATATAACAACAATGACAACAGATTAAAATACAGTTTGCGCTGACAGGGAGCGAAGCATTCCTACTACCAGTATCTACAGATCTCCATCATTAAGAAAATCTTCAATTTTATAGTAACCTTTTTTCAACAGACGGGTCTTGATACACGACTTAAATTGATTTATGGGTAAGCCAACAACATCCATTGGCAATTTATTATACATTGTAATACTTAATCCTTTAAAAGAATTTCCAATCTTTTGAAGCCTAATATTTGGAATAGCAAGCCTATGTTTATTTCTTGTGTTAAATTGATGACAATCTGATTTCTTTGAAAAATTTTGTATGTTCTTTTGTACATACATAACACAATCCAGTATATATTGTGATGGCACAGTTAATATATTTATTTCCCGGAATAATTCTCTTAACGAGTCACGGGTTTTCAGGCCATATATAGCGCGGATGGCTCTCTTTTGCAAAATAAATATATTGTTTATGTCAGCGGCAGATCCCCATAAGAGCAGCCCATATGACATAATACTGTGGAAGTAACTGAAATAAACTAGTCTCGCCGTTTCCACATCAGTCAGATTTCTTATTTTTCTGACAGCATATGCGGCTGAGCTAAGTCTTTTGGCAAGAGCAGTTACATGAGGCCCCCACTGCAATTTAGAGTCGAGGGTTATCCCCAGAAACACTGTTGAATTGACAATTTCAATGAGTTCTCCATTTACAGTGATCTCAGGAACCACCTGTCGCACATTCGGCATTGTGAATTTAACACATTTCGTTTTATTGGTGTTCAATAACAAATTGTTAACAGTAAACCAGTGTAAAGTTTGTGAGACAGCATTACTCACATCGTCAAATGATTGTTTTCGTCTGTCAACTTTAAATATAAGGGAGGTATCATCAGCGAATAACACTGTGTCACACAGGTTTTCTGTATAATATGGAAGATCATTAATATAAATTAAAAAGAACAAAGGTCCTAGTATTGAGCCTTGAGGGACCCCCAACAGTAAAGGGGCTCCTTTGGAATCAATACCATTCACGTTTACCTTCTGGATTCTGTCAGATAGGTACGACCTTATAAGACTTAACGCGTTGGCAGAGATGCCATAATGCCGCAACTTCATCAACAATGTCTCGTGATCAACACAGTCGAAAGCTTTAGACAGATCGCAGAATATACCTATAGCATCTTGCTTATTATCCCAGGCATCAAAAATATGTTTGATGAGTGCTATACCTGCATCTGTAGTAGACTTGCCTCTAGTGAACCCAAACTGATTACTATGTAATAAATTATTTACTTTAAAATGAGAAAGCAATTGAGAATAAATAATCTTTTCAAATATTTTACTTAATGTTGGGAGAATCGATATTGGTCTAAAATTGGATGGGTCACTTTTTTCGCCTGATTTGAATAATGGTATTATTTTACTGTGCTTCATTAAATCTGGAAATTCACCATCATCCACGCATTGATTAAAAATAATAGCTAAATGAGGTGCAACAGAATGGATTATATTTTTTAATATATCCATTGAGATTCCCCATAGATCTTCGGTTCTTTTCATGTTCAGTTCTTTGAAAGTTTTATAAATAACTTCAGGACTGACATGGGTAAATTTAAAGGATGTTACACACTCATCCACATGAGATTTGAGGAGGGAGTTGGCAAGATGTGGGCTAGAATTTAATTGACAAGTAGTTTTGACAGCAATGTTAGAGAAAAACGATTCAAATGCATTCGCCACATTAGCATTAGAATCATGAATAATACCGTCAATATTTAAAGAGATCTTGCTAGTTTGTGTTTTATTTTTACAAGTCTCTTTATTAATGATTTTCCACGTAGCTTTGCTTTTGTTAGTGGCTTTCGATATTTTATCTTTCAAGTAATTTGATTTTGCTACTGCACATACTTTTTTAAATAATTTAGAATATTTTCGTACATATTCTACAGTAGCAGGGTTATTTGACTGTGTTTTCATTTCATATAATTCAAATAACCTTCTTCTACTTTTGTAAATTCCCGTGGTAGCCCAGTCACTAAAGTTAGTCTTATTACTATCGATTTTAATGGTTTTTTTAGTAAATACAGATCTAAATTCTTTTTCTACAATATCAAAAAATTTTTCATACTGTTTGTGTCATATTAACTTTGTTTTGTTTCTTTGAATATCTTTGATGCTATATTTATAACCCTAGAATATTAAGGTTCTTAGCACATTGAACGACCCAAACCCCTTTTTAGAATTGAGTATTTCAATAGAAGTCCACCCCCACAGGTGAAATCTGCCGCCATAACAGCTCTGGCTGTGTTTCGGCAATATTAATGTGGGAGTATTAAGGCTTGAAGATCAGAGGAGCCTTGTCTTAGGCCTTGTCTTGTGTGCTCTTGTCACTTTTTGAAGCAGTAAGGCATTTACTTTTTCCCAAAGGTTGACAGGTAGAGAATGCTTTTAGCGGTAAGTCCGCCTTTTGTAGTCAATATTTTTTTAAAGTATATATAAATAACTAAACTTACTGTTCACAATACTGTGTGAAATAGCCATGTTCACATTCCACTCTCGTTAGTTTTATTATTTCCAATTACAGAATTCCATGTTACGTGTTTCTAACTAGTGCTAACGTCGGAAGTTTCACAAATAATGAATAGTTTTTTAAAAAGAAATAATATACTTTTAATGGGTGTAATAGTCCAACACGCTTATTATAGAAATAATAGGAATGAACACGAATAAATAAATTTCCCTGGTCATTATTCACATAGCGCACCTTCTTGCTCCAAACTAAGTACCTATGCGTTTTAGTATTTAATGCTGTAAGTTTTGCTGTGTACCGAATAAATAAATAAGTAAATTGTATAGTAGAGCTATGCTATTTTAGAGTACGAATGGGCCGGCTTTTCCAGGGAGTACCACCCTCTCACATAACACCAACGTGAAATAATAATGACTACTATTGTGTTTCGTCTGGTTTGTGAGAGTGCCGGAGGCCCACAACCCCCATAGGCCGGCAACGCATCAGCGATCCCTCTGGTGTTGCAGATGTCCATGGGCGGCGGTGATTGCTTACTATCAGCCGACCCATTCTGGCTCGTTTGCCGCCTCTGACAAAAAAAAAATTAACACACTTCTACGGATGCATTAAAAAATGGCGGTATGCAAAAAAAGACGTGTTTATTTTACAAAATGGCTGGCAGTAACGTCCCTGTTTTAATAAATCACTGACGAATCGTCGAGTAAATTTCGGCGGACGAAATCCGGTGTCCATTGATATTTATTTTATATTTCTGTGTTCATTCCAATTTTGGTTGACTGTGCTGTTTTGTGATACGGGATTTGCTCATTAATCAAATTGAATGTATGAACGAGCAATCAAAAAAGATTTTTTTTAAAGATAAACAGTCTTAATTTTTAAAAAAGACTTTTTCTCACATTCTATATTTTTAATATTGTTTGGTATCTTACTTCTTATAATTATAAAGGTGAAAGTTTGTGTGTATGTATGGATGTTTGTTACTCTTTCACTCAAAAACTATTGGATGGATTTTAATGAAACTTTACAATATTATAGCTCATACATCAGAATAACCACATAGGCTACAATTTAAAAACATATTCCCGCGGGATAACGTCCTATAGTTCACGCGGGCGAAGCCGTGGGCGGAAGGCTAGTGTGGTTATAAGTTCGAGACCTTTGGAGGTTACTTTCTGGACCCAATGTACATTTATATGAAATTAGCACACGTATAGTTTATAACCTGGATAAGGACATAGGCTATAAAAATCCTACATTCTAAGGCTAGTGTTAAATATTAGTTACTCATTATAGTTAGCAAAACTTTGCGACAATCTTGCAAACGAGTGATCTACATAGTTAAATTATCCGCTTGTCACGCCGTCACCTCAATCCGGGCGTCTCCCTAATCCCGTTATCCCGGTTTAGCATATCGTCCTGGTAAGTTTCCTGATTGACAAGTTTGATAGATACCGGGAGCGGGGTGGATGGGATTTCTCCTTTATTAGATTTTGTCCCAACAGAATTTGATAAATCAGACAAAGTTGAGTCACGAGATTTGGATACTGTACCTTGATTCCTGTAATAAGAAAATGTACATACGTAAAGTATTTATTATCAAAGAAATAATGAATAAAGAAAGACATTTAATTACAAGAAAATACTTTTTTTATTTTTGTCAAAGGCGGCAGCGGGTCTGTTAACACGTACGATGCCAAAGAAAAAAGTGAATGATATTTACTTGGCTCAGTGGGAAATAGTAGTGTCGCCCATCTTTGACCGCGTTGGCATCGAACGTGTTAAGCAATCACCGCCGCCCATGGACGTCTTTTCCGTCAAAAAAAGAAGGGACCATTTTAGAAACAGATTTAGCATATAAGCTACTGTTACACATGCTCATTTCAAGCATTAAAGCATGCTTCTATTAAGCAGTTGTCACTTAGTAGCATGTGTGACGGAGTGTTGCTCATAATTAGCATGCTCATTTCAAGTTTGCTCAAAAATCGACAGGTGAGCATGCTTATGAGCAGTTTACATTTGCTAGTAATAGGCATGCTAGGTTTTAAGTATGTTTCTGTCATACATCCACATGCCATTTTATAGCGTGCTTTCTCGCTCTCTGTCAGTTTAAACAACTCTCTATCACTCTGTCTGTTGCGAACGACTGATCGATACTAGCATGTTCAATTAGCAAACCTATTTAGACGCGCTTAAAGCACACCCCCTTTCAACCGCACCGCAGGTAGCATGCTCAAAAATCGCACGCCGGTCGATTTTTGAGCAAACTCGAAAAGAGCATGCTGATTTTGAGCAACATTCCGACACACATGCTACTAAGTGACAACTGCTTAATAGAAGCATGCTTTCATGCTGAAATGAGCATTGAGCATGTGTAACAGTAGCTTAACAGTAGCTTTAGTGTAGGTAGCTTGCTAGTCAGTCAGACTCTGAAAAAGTTGAACCAATAATCAGACACAAAACGGAAATTAAACCCATAGCTTTTGTTTTTGTATCGAAGTAGCTTACCCTCCTCGCTCAGAGGCGGTCTAAAATTACATAATTATTCATTGCAGCCATCTTAGAAACACTTACAAAAGCACTTTACGAAGCAAATACCATTTTCATTGTCAATAATTTATCTTGAGTCATTGTGTATTCATTAATTTTCTCGTTGAATTTAATGATAAAAGGAGACATTTGTAAACATTAGACTGTAAATATGAGTTTTGAATTTTATGAATTTATACATACGAATGAGACGAAGTTGGAATGTTATGAAATTGAGGTTATTTTTCACGGTTGGCGAGAGGTACCTACCCTACTAATTTATAAGCATGCGTGGATGAATACCTAAATATTCTTACTCTTTGACATAAGAGCGGATTTAGATAAAACTTTACAGTATTAAAGGTTATTACAAATATATTAGGACAATCACAAAGACTAGGTTTTATAAATACCTATATACTTGTCGTGAAAAGTGCTAGTGCGCGGTTTAGGCGTGATTGAGTAACAAACATCCAAACATCCGGACATTTATGTTAATATGTATTAGTAGGATTTTTATTATTTTAAGATGTTAGTTCTATAATTATATTAATATGCTTCCAATGAACGTCTATTCTTTCTTTCTTAAATGCTGTGGCGACGCCTAACTTGATCAACAGACATCAAGCAAATCGCCACCAACAGTTCTACCAACTGATAACAGAAGGCGCTGACTTACGAACACGATTTAGTATGGGATCCTGCATCGCGCTAGCAGAGTTATTTCAGCCCGCTAGCATATACTGCGTGACATTTTAGTCGTTGTTTTTCCGCAGTAAAATGATTCTATCTAAGTAGTACAATAGATTAATGAAGTGTTTTTTTGTAGTCAAATCAAAAGTTTTACGATTTTGATAGACGAAACTCGAATTATTAGTACTAACTTCGTCGCGGACGGTCACTTGCCGGGATCAATGACCTTCGCGCTTATCAAAAAGATGATAATTCACTATTTTCCAAAATTCGATATGCATTTTCCCGTCAGAAAATAAAAAAAAAAATTCAAATAATTTCAAAAAAAAAATCAAAAAAAAAATTCAAAAAAAAGGTATTTGCAAAAGTCGATAGTACTACTATAACTGAAGCATTCTGCTGCGGGAAAACAACGACTAAAAAAACACGCAGTATACAACAAACCAAAGATGGTACATTGGACCATGGTCCCCGAGCACAGACGATCTAGCTCGGAGGAAGATCTTCCACTTTTAAGGAAGCATTAGATCTCCTACAATGCCACCTCTCAGCATTTGTCATGTGGCATTGCTGCCCCAGGAAGCTGGTACCTGCAGAGACCTAGTTATCTTATCTTACTAATACTATAAATGCGAAAGTCTGGATGTTTGGATGTTTAGATGCTTGGATGTTTGTTTGTTCCTCGATCACGCCTTAACGGCTGAACGGATTTAGATGAAATTTGGCACACGTATAGTTTATAACCCGAATTAGGACATAGGCTATAAAATTCTTACGGGAAACGTCTCATTCCCGCGTTTTGAAACTACTGAACCGATTTGAATAGTTCTTTTACTGTTAGAAAGCTACATTATCCCCGGTGAACATAGGGTACTTTTGATCTCGGAAATGTGGGGGAAAGAAGGGAAATTCTGAAAAATTCCGCGAAAACCGCGGGCGGAAGGCTAGTGTGTTATAAAACGATAAAAATCTTTAAACGTGTCAGCCCCATTTCTTTGGTTGTGTGTCGCAGTCTGCAACTGACGTTTATCTTGAAAGAACCTTTATAACGGGAAACGAAAACACAATGTGTTGGAAAATTGCCTACACTTCTTGCTAGTATAGCACTTTTCTTTGTACTACTTCAGTTAGCAAAGATACAGATGTCTGCCTTTTTTTATGTTAGCTTAGTTACTCAGCCCAGTGGTGTTGTGGACGTAAAGGCTCGTCTATTCCCAGGACACCACCATCAGGCAAGGAGGAGCACCCCGGGGTTTAGTGGGTAAACTCCGCCCTTTTTAGGGCGCGGTAGTCCCACACACCACCCTCCCCCCCGAAGGAGGGTGACGGTACGTAACGTATTCCTCGGGTTAAAAAAAAAAATGCCCACCTCATAGTAAGTGGCCACTGCGGCATATTTCCATTGAGGGACACTTCTCTATGAAGCGTCGCTCAATGTGCTACCAGACTGTAGGCTCCTCTGGTCTTCGAGCCTGGCGTTCTCTAGTGTGCCGCTTCTCACATTAATATTGCCAAAACACAGCCAGAGTTGTTATGGCGGCAGATTCCACCAGCGGGGGAGGTAGATAAATGGATAAAACGTTCATCATCATAATGTCGTATAGCGGAAGCTGCATGAAACCATACTCCTCTTAAACTTCCAGACTTAATTGCTGCAACCAGTCCTCAGCAGCCGAAGTCACACTATTGAGCTTTTTCAGCCTCCCAGGAAACCAATAGAGTGGGCAGTCATTCACAACGTGCGCAAGAGTCTGATCCGCAAATCCACACTCACAGGCCAGAGACTCCCTTAGTCCCAACCTAAACAGGTGGTGGTTGGACCGCCCGTACCCTGTCCGATAAAACGTTAGCTAGCTAGTATAAAAAGATTGAGTCATGTTTAAATCGGATTTGCTCAGACTAGAGCAATCTCTACAAGATCCGATAGCGTTGAATAGTCTCTGGATCTTGCAGAGTGCCCTCGCCGGTACATAAATATTGTCTGCGCCTCAAATAGTTCGTTGAATAACAGTGAAGTAAGGCTATTCCGTTTTCCAGCTTTTGTCTCCCATATTAATAACTAGCCTTCCGCCCGCGGTTTCACCCACGCGTAATCTCTTTTTTCAAATATCCCCCCTTCCCCCACATTTCCAGGATCAAAAGTACCCTATGTTCACCGGGGATAGTGTAGCTTTTCAACAGTGAAAGAATTATTCAAATCGGTTCAGTAGTTTTAAAATTGAAATTCCCGCGGGAATGAGACGTTTCCCGTAGGAATTTTATAGCCTATGTCCTATTCCGGGTTATAAACTATACGTGTGCCAAATATCATCTAAATCCGTTCAGCCGTTTAGGCATGATTGAGTAACAAACATCCAAACATCCAAACATCTAAACATCCAGATCATTGTATGAGTAACAGCTTTGCTGTTACGCTCCATTTAGTCCCACCGAACGCATTGGCAACGCATCAGCGATCCCCCTGGTGTTGCAGATGTCCATGGGCGGCGGTGATTGCTTACCATCAGGCGACCCGCTGGCTTATTTGCCGCCTCTGGCATAAAAAAACCTCTTCCATCATCCCCAAATCTAAGATTGTCTATTTTCCGAAATCAATTTGTCGACTTGATTTTATGATGCCTTTATCTTTCAGTAACTAGGTCGCTCAATTAGAGTCACTAATTGAGCATCCTCCACACTTTTTTTTATACTAGAGGCGGAAAACAAGCCAGCGCGTCGCCTGATGGTAAGCAATCACCGCGGCCGATCGCTGATGTGGTGCCGGCCTTTTAAGAGAGAGTACGCTCATTTCTTGAAGTTCTTCAAGTCGTAACCGTCAGGTATATTGCTGCAGTGAAATTGTTCCACAAAACTATAATTTGAGGTAAAAAGTTTCGGGGAAAACGCACAGTGGAAGACCGCCATCCATCAAGGTGGTGAACTATTTTAGACACGTCATCATCATCTCGTCTGCTAATGCTCGCCATTTTGCTCGAACTTCACTTTCCTGAAATCTTGCGCAAGTCGTCACTCCACCTGGCCTGAGGGCGTTAGCACTACGTTTACCGAGAAACGGTCTCCACTCCAGGGGGGCGAGACAAAGTAACATTTTGACAGCAAAAGCAAAATTCGCTAACTTCAAATTGTATGGATTTGGCAGGTGCCTTAAAAAAGTCTCGTGGTCAATCGATATTGAAAGTACGAGTTTTGACATTCGCTATCACAAATTAATCGATAACGAACGTCATAAATGCCGCTTGTCTAGGGCGTCAGAACCCGTAAACCCCAACGGTTCTACGACTGACTCACTGAGTCTTAGCTACACTGTGCCCAACAGACCTTTTTCATTTCATCCACGTATAACAATTCCGTTCTGTACGCATGAATCATTTAATAAACCCTGGCTTGGGTTTAAGTTCAATTTTTTGAAGAGATTTAGGGATGAAGCTGTTAAATTTTAATTATGTTTTCGATTTAGGTTCAGGTGTAGTCTTCTGAATATTGTATTTATTGTACATTACCTTTTTTATTACTGTCTACGTGACTATGGGTTGTGTGCTTAGCAGGTAAATAAATAAATATCTTTGGACATTATTTACAGTGTGGTCTAGCCCCGAACTAAGCATAGCCGATACTATAACTTCCAGCCTTTTTTTTTTGTTCTGTTAATAAAGACATATTTAGTAATATAGACCGAGATAAACATACATTTTAATGCATAAAATTGCTTGTACCGTCTGGGGATCGAACCCACGACCTATGGTGTGATACTCGAGTTTTTGTGAAACCGGTAAAACTTCTCTTTTACCGTCCAACATATTGGAAGTGGGTGTTGTAATACACCACCGTCTCGGTGCGCAGTGCGCAAGTCAAGCCGTTGGTCCTGCGCCTGATCTCTCTTCGGTCGTGTCAGACTGCTATCCCACCGTGTTATGAGAGTGAGGGAATAGGGAGTGCACCTGTGCGTATACAAAATCATATTTTTTGTGTGGATAAGAAAGTGTTACAGCACCATAACAGCGAGACCTGTGACTGTGTGTGTAACTCCAGACAAAAACCGTCGTCCTACTACTCGCTTACCTCCCCCAGTTTCCCCCGATCAAAATAGTACTGGCTGTATTTCAGTACCTACTAGCCTTCCGACCGCGGTTTCACCTGCGCATAATCTATTTTTCAAATATCCCCCCTTCCCCCCACATTTCTGGGATCAAAAGTACCCTATGTTCACCGGGGATAGTGTAGCTTTCCTACAGTGAAAGATTTATTCAAATCGGTTCAGTAGTTTCAAAATTGTTATTCCCGCGGAATGGAGACGTTTCCCGGAGGAATTTTATTTATAGCCTATTATGTCCTAATCCGGGTTACAAACTATACGTGTGCCAAATTTCATCTAAATCCATTCAGCCGTTTAGGTGTGATTGAGTAACAAACATCCAAACATCCAGACTTTCGCATTTATAATATTAGTAGGATATCGCTATATATTATGTTTCAAAATTAAGAACATAAATGCTTTACAAAATTATAAAATACAAACATGGAAGCCTACGCGACTCTTGAATAACACTAAGCACCATTCAGGGGCTCTTTATAAGATAAAACAGAGAGTTAAAAGTTTTAGGCGGACTAAAAGGATGATTCCCAAGTGCCTATGTATATTGTACTTAATATGTGTAATAAAAGTATAGAGCTGTGTAGACGAGTGGTAGTTCACATGCGTGAGGTCTATGTTTCGAATCTCGGTGTTCAGATTAGCGCCATTTTTTCATATTTAGAATAAACCAAATAAATTTATATAAATAAATATAAGCCAGCCTTGTGGCTATTGACCAGCCCAAGGCTCAGCTAGCCTGCGATTATGATGCATCATCTGAGAAAAATAAAATGGTCGAGCTAACTTTGGATCAGTATTTTCTAACAAAGCTCGGGTTTGTGATCATCAATCCGCATTTGGTAAGTGTGGTGATTAAGTAGGTACACTTGAAATCAAAGGTTCGAAGATCAGATGAGCCTACAGTATGGCAGTACATTGAGCGACACTTTTAGGTGAAGCGTCCCTCAATGGAATAGGCCGCAATGGCCGCTTACCATCAGGTGGGCTGCCAATAAAAACCTAGTATAAAAAAAAAAAACATTGTAATGTTGTCCAATAAAAAATGGTAAAAAGGGTCATAACCATCTACTAATAAAACCCAACGGTTCGTTTGTTTGTCCGTATCGGCTGTAACACAACTGTTGGACGCGACAACAGGTCCTCATGCAACAGTTATTTTTTACGAGCTCCCATTTCTACGACATTTTGCTCTCGTTTAGAATATAAAGAGGATTTAAGAAATCTGAATGCTGACTTGTAACTTAAGGACTAAGCATAGGATTGACACAATTTTTATATTAGTTAAGTAAATATATATCCTTCGACATTATTCACACAGCGCCGTCTAGCCCTCCACTTAGCTTAGCTTTTACTATGGGTACCAGAAAGCGGGTAATTGTAAATATACAGGATGTCCCAGAACTCAACGTCAAGCCGAAACGGGGTGACAGGATTGATTGTAACCATCATGAGAAAAATAAGAAAAAAAATCTACCCCATGCAGTTTGGGAATTATGGGCATTTAAAAAAAGCCTAAAAATTTGGTCAAACTGTAACCATATTCGGTTATTGTGGTTAATCTTCATTATTTTTTTCCAAAGTTTTAATATGAACAAAAATAATGAAGATTAACCACAATAACCAAAAATGGTTACAGTTTGACCAAATTTTTCTGGGACACCCTGTATACATACATTTACACATAGAAACACCTAAACAGATTTAGGCATGTTCATGCACACTCATTTTTGTACTGTGCGGGGATCGAACCCGCGACCCCTTCCTGAAATAGCCGACTTCGTAACCTCTACACTCAATCGGTTGTATAGTCTTAGGACTTCATCAGACTTCGAGTGGCTAGCTACCATATTCATAGGTAAAATCTACCGCCATACCAGCTTCGGCTGTTATCCAGCAATATTAATGTGAGTACAAGTTACAAGACACTTAATATAAAAAGATCAATGATTTGACAAGCCATTTGGTGTAATGGTCGAGAAGTCGGCTATTACACCAGAGTTCGCGGGTTCGATCCCCGCACGGTACAAACATTTGTGTGCATGAACATGTCTGTTTGTATTGGTCTGGGTGTTTTTGTGTATAATATGTATGTATTTACAAAAAAAAAGTATAAAAGTAATGTTTATCCGTTGCCTGGCACCCATAGTACAAGCTAATGCTTAGTTTGGGGCTAGATGGCGCTGTGTGAATAACGTCCAGAGATATTCATTATTATATTATTTATTTAATGATCAGACAAGCCTGCATGCATGCATGCATGCATTAAGCGATGCTTCCTAGACTGTATTCTTCAATGGAATAAGCCGCAGTGGCCGCGAACTGCGTGTTTGTCTGCCAATCGAAGTGAAATATAAAAATTACTTCAAAATTAACGTCGGTGCTTTTGAAATCGTTAAGCCAAATAAAAGATTCCTATTTCTTTCTTTCGACGATCCAGAAATTTAACTAAAAGCCAAATAAAAACCAAAGACACTGCCCCTTTCCAATCACAGGAAAAAACAAAGCCTCGATATACTCGTATTTCCGAAGTAAACATTTACTTTTATTCCACCACTCTAATATATAGACCCTAGCGGTAATGTTAATTTTATAAGAACATCGCAAACAGTTTCGTTGCAAAATAACCTTTATTACGTTTGCTTAAAGTACTCTAGTGTGTTAGCTAGGGTTGCCTACAATTCCGCATTCTTTTTTTTTTATGTCAGAGGCGGCAAACGAGCCAGCGGGTCGCCTGATGGTAAGCAATCTCCGCCGCCCATGGACATCTGCGACACCAGAGGGATCGCTGATGCGTTGCCGGCTTATGGGGGTATGGGGGGTGTGGGCCTCCGGCATTCAAAGATATTAAACAAATTGGTCTAACACACAATAATATCATGTACATTCTTAATGTCTTTTCGGAATGTTTTATGCATAAGTATTGATTGGGCATTAACTGTAGAAGCTACATAGATAGAAGATTATTATAATGATGATTTGTAGATACACGACATGTAGGTACGTGCTTGTAGACATTACCACATATTGTATTTTATATTACAACTATATCAATTTGATTTCTATGTCACAGCAGACTGTCGAGTTTGTTGCGGCGGCGTTGCGGCACTACTGCTCGATAGGCCATTCTCGTTGAAGTGTTAGTAGGTTATACTTATAAGACTTGACGTGCACTTGTATTTTTTATAAATCCAATTGCAGAAATCATTTCATTTCTTTTCATCTTTCCCCAAAGTAGGTTGCTTGGGCATTCGTGTTATGGGTATCAGAAACGACGAAGTTACTACAAAATCTATTGCTTAAATACTTAAAAAATCTAGAAAACCACAAACACAAAATGTTCATAAATAATAATAATAATAATCGTTTATTTGCACAAAAACATGGTATAAAATGGTGACAACAATAAAAGGTGCTCATGTTTCGCTAACACAATAGCATGCAAATCATTTAAATGTAAGTGTTTATAATAACATTAATAATTGACTAAAAATTCTCTAATACATGTCCGAAATAAAATAAATGGTTATAATACGTCAATATAATCTACATTATTTGTCAAAAAATTCCTTAACACTATAAAAATTATTGTCAGTAAGCCATGCAGTAAGTCTTTTTTTAAATAAGTAATTATTAAGTCCTTTTAATTCATTTGGGATCTTGTTATATATTTTTACGCACATCGCAAGACAACTTTTATTAAATTTACCTGTTTTGGGAACAAATTTTAGGACAAGTTTATGTTTGTCTCTGCGTACTCTGGCATTCTGTACATCACACATAAAAGAAATGTTTGTTCCAAATGGGAACCCACGATCCCTAGCACATGAGTCAGAGTCACTATCAAATGACATAACAGCTCTGGCTGTATTCCAGCAACAGTGTGACAGTACGTTGAGCGACGCTTCCCGGTGAAGTGTCCCTCAATGAAATAGGCCGCAGTGGCCGCTTACCATCAGGTGGACTGCGTGCCTGTCGGCCAACTGATGTATAGCCCGTTAAAAAATAAAAAAACCTCGCCATATTGCGGAAATATATTGGAACTAATTTCTTCAAGTGGCAACGATCAAATAAAAAAACAATGAGATGTCATGCAATGGTGCTCTCTGTCAAAGACCTTGTGCCTTCATATTATTGGATATTCTGAGTTATTTGTGAGTTAACCATTAAAGCTATCCAAGTGTTGCTATAACTATAGCTAATGTGGCGCCTCCAGAGCAGGTTATTTATTTTCTTGGTCAGGCTATTATATAGCATAAAAAAATGAGCCATGGAGCCAAAAGATTCAAACCTTAAAAAAAATTAAAATTCCCCTTTGTGCCAACCCTGAGCTGCAAGCACAAAGAAACATAAACATTATCTGTATTAGAACTAGCGGTATTAGCAGTTACGAGGCAGTGGCGGGTTTATGTCCAAGATAAGGGTGGTAAGTTCTGATCAGGACCCTTTTCATCCCCCTTTACTGGAAGTATATCGACAGAAGAGATTTTTAAGAGGCGGGAAAGTGTTAGTTGTTTTGGTGAGGGCTAGGAGCTCGATGGTCGCTTTTTTTTGTGCTCCTCCAGTTGGCAAAGCAGCCCACGGGCCGGAAGACGGTTCTGCCGCCCTTTTTTACAATTCTGCCGGCCCTTTTTTTCTTTTTCTTTTTGCTCCTCCAGGAAATTTTGCCGCCCCCTGAAAAGTGGGACTTTGCCAATACTTAGTGTTTTTTCTTGAATTAATTTTACTAATAATTTTAATATTGATAATGTTCTAAATCGCGCCTCTTTGTTACAGGTAAGTCTTCGTACAAGTTCAGTACAAACTTTAGGACTGGTAACTGTATACTGTAGCGAAGTTTCAGTAACTTCAGATCTAGATATCAAGTAGGGTTTACTGCAAAGGAAGACTGGTTTACAAAGGAAAATAACGAGTAAAGGTTAACCTTTTGAACGCCAAGCTACGAACGCACTGTGTCGTGTCCTGTACGCCAGAGCTGGGTTATTCTTTATTGTCGAATGTAAGGAAAAGTCTCATGGTTTTAAACATATTTATTTCATATTTTTAGAGGCAGGGTTTTGTCAAGTATTAACGTCGTTGACGCACAGGACTCGCAGGTGCTTGTCAAGTATAGACGAATTTGGCGTCCAAAAATTTAATGATTTTTAACCTCTATTCATTATGGTCATTAAAAGGGGGTAACTTTGACTTTTTTATGCCAGATCAAATAGACACGCAACCGATGAGAGGGCACTGCGGCCTATTCCATTGAGGGACACTTCAACAGGAAGCGTCGCTAAATGTGCTGCCAGGCTGTAGGCTCATCTGGTTTTCGAACCTTTGATTTCAAGTCCTCATTAAGATTGCTGTAACACGGTAATAAAAATATTTACTAATCATTAATTGATTAAATAATTAAGTATAGACTAATAGGGGTTTATTAACACTAGAAAGACCAACGCCGTCAATTTGACGGCACGGCGATTTCATTCTTAAATATTTTACAAACTATAATTTTGATCCTTTTCATATTTTATGACTTTTCCTAACTTTGCATTGTTAGCTTAAATCCTTATAGAAAACTAAAATTATTTAAGTGGTTTATGAGATTTTTTTACAAATACCTACTAAGACCGCAGACCGTCAATGTGACGGCAGCAATAAGAATAGTAAACAAAGCTTTCTATGAACTAATGAAGGTACTTCTGTTTTATTTTAAATTTGAATTCTGAGTAGGCACTTATATTTTTATTGCTTTGCTTGTTTACATTACACTTAGTAGACGTTGATTTCGTTTAGGGGGGGTCGCGATTTCGCAGATTGTTGCAGTCTCACTACTTCCCAAGTATAACAAGAACTGTCGCGATATCGTGACATACAACAAGATGTTTCAGGTGATAAAAGTGGTGACGATATCACGTCGACAATTTAGGCTAAAAACCTAATGGTCGAAAAGACTAGTATTGTTGCAACAATGCGGCGAGCAAGACTAGAAGTACCGCCAAATTGTAAAACTCTTCGTACTACATAAATAAGAAAAGTTTATAATGAAAACGGAGATCAATACAATCCTTGCTGTCGATCAAAGAAAACCAGTTTTTTTTATTTATTGATAAATATCTTTTTGCAACCAAACGTAAGCATAGAAATTGGTCAAAAAAAAAAGCTACCCGAAACAGTAAAATTTATAATGAAACGAAATTCGATGTGGACATCATTGATCCAATGGCTGGCACCATAAGTCGAAGATAGCTTATGTTTTTCACATTATATGATTTAGCACTGTAAACTCATGGATTCTGTAACCAAAAAGTCACAGGAATAAATATTTCTTGGCATGATTTTGTCCTTCAACTAGTGAACAACCTACGTGCAGAGTATGTAAAAAAACAAGAATTATTCTAGCTGCAACTTAAGGACAAAAAAGTAATTAAGAAACTATTAATCATTCTACTACAAACAATAAAACCTGGCAATGTTAAATCAATCGTAATTATAAAAAAAAATGTGTGAAAACTGTACAATGTGTAAAAATGCTGTTTATGAAAAATGTATAAAAGAAAAAAGAAAACAATTATTTGTTACAGATGTTACTCGAGTTAAGAGCTATATTATGTTATTCATTAACAAAAAATAAAAAAAATATATTTTTGTTTCATTATAAACCGAAATACACAATAATTTTATAAGGATTCTGAATAAATCTCTAGGAGCGTCAAATTGACGGCTGCGGTCTTTATAGGTATAGTATGAAACACGGTCCTTCTAGTGTTAAAAAATCTGAAGTGTTAAAAAAGCTTTGGAATGCCCGTGAATCCCTTGGTAGCCCCTGAATAATATTTTGACTCCCAAACTCGAAATAAAAAATATCTATTTTTATTTTTTTCAATTCACGTCACGCTTGGATGAGCCCATTCCAATATGGCCGCTTTTCGGTCAGCAGTTTGTCCCAAATAATGGGTTTGTTGAATGCTTTTGTCTCTGGTTCGGAGTCCGAAGCGGGAATGACACTACTAATGGACATTTTAATCTGTGGTTTTGTTTGCAAATTGAAATTGGAAGCGAAATTGTTTGTCTGAAATAAGCCTCTCGCAGTCAACGGAAACTTTTCTATTGTGCGAAAACAATCAAAATAAAAGGATTTTATTGCCAGGGAAGTGGACTTGCTGTGTGGCATTTCTGATATTACAGTAATAATGGTTTCGAAATTTCAGCTACTAACGATTGACCAACAATTTTTATTCGGAGGAGAATGCTTTTATGCACCATAACCGCATTGTAATAACCAGGCTTGTCAAATCTAGGATCAGAAGCGGACCCTGAGCCCCATACTGGATGCAATCGGGAATACGCTAGGATGAAGACAAGAAATTGTAAAGTCATATTTTTCCAAATGGGTCATTCATAACACACTTTACTTTTTAAAAGCCAAGCGGCTATAATTATACTCTCTGAACTAAATGAGGCCGTACCTCGCTAAACAAAAGCCTCAACTGCAATGGACGGACAGACGAGCCGACTTCTCTATATAGTGAACGTCTGGAGCTTCCGGTACTAGTCTTTGTGAGAGGAATAGGTGAGAAGAATGGAAAAGGTTAGAGTGAAAAGCACTGGTCAAGCTTGTGGGTGGAAAATGAAGCTAGTTTTTGGATATGTGAACATACTGTGTTAGTGAGGCAAACTTACATAATTTAAACTTATAGTCCACCATAATGATTGTATCTCAGTCATTATTTTAGATTTCATTACTAACACTACTTTTAGATTTTTCGTTTCAAGTAGGTGGAGGTTTTTGAAGCTCTCTCGGCTTTTTGAAAGTTTAGGCAGCCGAGTAAGGCCGTTTGTCCACCGCACGCCCGTCACCCGAGCGCCGTCATCTTGAAATTGGTCTGAAATAAACTCGGTTCTCGGTGACGGCCCGGTGACGGCGGCGGTGGACGAACGCTCTAAGACCCACATTTTTGTGTTCGTCCCACTACCCATTAAACTCTCCCGGTTTCTATTTCCTCCCAAAAAGGACCAGCCTATTAACTTTTACCTTTAAAATTAAGTAGTGTCCGACCGAAGGTTCGGTTTCGGTTTCGGTTTCGGCCGAGTTTCGGCCAAAAATCAAGTTTCGGCGGCAGTTTCGGTTTCGGCCAAAATTGGCCGAACCTTTTGCCGAAACCGAAACTGATTTCGGAAGTTGTCGTGCACGTCTCGCCTAACTTCGTTTCTCGCGGCAACGCTTTGGCGGCGGCGCACCTGTTTGGGAATTATTGTCTTGCGTCGTTCGTTATTGATAACTGATAAACAATTTGCTATGAGAACTTGATTTGAAAAAATAATAAAAGTATTATTAATATGTTTTTTTGTATTATCTATAGGTATAGGTACTAATATTAAAAAGAGGAAAGATTTGTTGTTTGTTTGTATTGAATAGGCTCCGAAACTACTGAACTGATTTGAATAATCTTTCACTATTTGAAAGCTACACTATCCCCGGGTGACATAGAATACTTTTTCTCGGAAATATGGGGGGAAGGGAAGGATATTTAAAAAAGGAATTACGCGCGGGTGAAACCGCGGGCAAAAGGCTAGTCTTCTATATAAATGGGAGAAAATGGACTGACTGAATGAATTCCTGACTGACAATCAACGCCCAGCCCAAAGCACAATACCCAGGAATTTGAAATTTCGTACAAGGATTCTTTATAATGTGTAAGTTCCCACTAAGAAGGAGTTTTTTGAAATTAACCCCAAGGGGGTAAAAAGAGGGTTGGAAAATTGTATGAAACTTTGTTATTTTAAAAGTTACAGTCTTAAAATTCGTGAAGTATATTTTTAGTTTAGTGTCAGCTTCAAATAAAAAGGTGTTATTGAAAACTTACCCCCAATGGTGATTAAAAAGGGGTAAAAAAAACACCCCCAAGGGAGTAAATTAGGGAATAGAATAGAATAGAATCATTTATTTCATAGAACATTGTACAATAAAAGATCTTAAAATATAAATACGTTTCACATGCCCTGCCATCACTGGCGTAGAAATATTTATAGATTACACTTACAATTTATTGATAGGTGTCATAAAAATGAAAATTAATTTATATTTATCCATAAATAAAATTAGACAGACAATTACTTACATAGTGTAAAATAATACGGTAACATTAATTAAAATCATAAATCATAAATTAAAATAAGTTCATACTCCATTCACCTTAAAATTAAAATTAAATATAACATGTCACAATGGTTTGAAGTTTAAATAATCGTTAATTGAATAAAAACATTCTTGTGATAACCAATTAAAGAGGCAGCTTTTAAATTTATTAAATGGTATGTAGTGTCGAGAGACCATTAGGTAATTTGTTATACAGCCTTACTGCCATAAGGTAGCAATTTCGACTAGATAAATCTAGGCGATGTGCAGGCTTAAACAATAAATTTGGATATCTGCTATTACTTTTTTTGAGAACTGTGGAACGAAGTGAAAACAGATGTAGGTTTTTCTTTACGAATACACAAATTTCAGGAGTTGAAAAATAAAATTTTCCAAATTTGTACAGGGGTTCTTTATAATGTGTAAGCTAAGTATGAAAGGGTTTTTGAATATTTCACCCCTCAAGGGTGTTAAAAAATGGTTTAATCTTTATACTTTAAATTTAAAAGCGTGCTTTATAATGTGTAAATAGAAGGGGGTTTTGGAAGTTACCTGGGGGTTTTATAGTGGTTTAAAGTGTAGCCTACGCCAGCGAAGCCAGGGGCGGAAGTCTAGTATTAAATAAATGATAACAACAAAATTAATATACTGTGATTCCATTTCATGTCCCAATTAATGCAGAAAATGGGTAAAATGCATAAATTTTCAATATTTTAAGGAATTTTATTCTTGACCACGTGAGTTTCGGTTTCGGTTTCGGTTTCGGCCGAAACTGAAGCCACGGCCGAATATTCGGTTACGGTTTCGGTTTCGGCCGGAAAACCAGTTTCGGTCGGACTCTAAAATTAAGATTAAATAAAACAGTACGAACCAATAAACAATATTATATTCAAATATCTATCAGTAAATCGACATTTCCGCTTTGTACTCCAGACCAGAGACAACAGTAGTGCTATCAACAAACCCATTATTGGCGGCAAACAGCTGACCGGCGGCGGCCATATTGGAATGGGCTCGGTGAAGCGTGAATGGAGCTGAATTAAAAAATAAAAATCTTGAACTACTTTTACCGCGCTTTTATTTGTCGGAGGGAAAACGTTTATTGAACTTTAAAAGCCTAAAGAGTGTATTGAAGCATCGGATTGTAAGCAACATTTTTTTTTATACTATTTCAGTTGGCAGACAGGCACGCAGCCCACCTGATGGTAAGCGGTCACTGCGGCCTATTCCATTGACCGTAGACTCATCTTATCTTCGAGCCTCTGATGTCAAGTGTACAACATTTATATTACCAAACACAGTCAGAGCTGTTATGGCGCAGATTACACCTGTGGGGGTGGTAGCTAGCCAGTCGGACTGAAAAAGCCCTAACACAAACCAGAGCCAAGGCGGGAATCGAACCCACGACCCCCGTGTTTTATACCCGACCTCCGTGTTTTATACCCGAGTGGCTTAGCCAGTGTTCCACGGAGGCGATCAGGATTCCGAAAATTAATTTCGATTCAGTTGTTGCATTGCGCACTTCTTAATCAGATCAGGAGTATCGGCGCCTACTTTCGTAAGGTGATGGCTGAAAATCAATGTGTTTGCCTCTCTGGTAAATGTGACAATGAGCCTTGACCTATTCGTGATACGGCACATGTGTGCACAATTGTTAATGCCTGTAATTGTGTGTTTTTGTTGTTACTTATGTTTATTGCCTTTAAAAAAAAATATTTACATAAATATAACTTTATTTTTCACTATCTTTCCGCCCGCGTTTTCACCCGTGCGCGTATATTCTTTTTTTAAATATCCCTCGGGAATGAGACATTTCCCGTAAGAATTTTATAGTCTATGTCCTAATCCGGGTTATAAACTATACGTGTGCTAAATTTCATCTAAATCCGTTTAGCCGTTTAGGCGTGATTGAGTGACAAACAAACATCCAAACATAAACATCCAGACTTTCGCATTTATTGTAATATTATAATTATATAGTAGGATATTAAATATTTTATTATTACTTACAATAAATAAACAGAAAACTAGATGTTAAACAAAACCTTATTTACAAAGAGTTAATTAAGAAATTTTCTTTTTTGTACTATTTATTTACCTTTTCTCATTAGGTACAAACGTAATCTTTGACTGGGCTTAAATGTAAGTACATAAAGGTAATTGGACAAGAGTCGCGGTAATTTTCTTAATATTTTCATACTCATTCCTACAAATGACATTTTTTTAAAGCACCTAGATGTATTTAAAGCGGTCTTATTCCACATCTTGAATCTCCACTAGAATTCCAACAAATGTTTCAAGTTCACCTTGGGAATCTGTCCCGTTTATTTTTCCCTTATTTGCGTACTTAAGGGCGCTGACACACTGACGGTTTGCAAGCGGTTTCAAAGCGGAGCGGCCAGCGAACACGTTTTCTGCTACCAGTGAGCATAGCAGAATGGATTCCAAGGAGGGAATACTGCTCTTAGCTTTATTACTTCGAAGACCCAAGAAACGTTAACAGTTTCCTTAACTTACCTTCAACCAACTACGCAGGGTATATTTTAGTGCACAAGTGAGTTCTCGAGCACAGGTGCAGTCTCAAAACACGGTGGGACAGCTGTCAGACACGACCGAGATATCAGGCGCAGGACTAACGGCTTAACGTGCTTGTTCTCCGAGGCACGGGAGTGTTTTACACCGTCAACTTCCAGACTGTAATAATGACTGAGTATTCTGAACAGAAAAAAACAATCACAAATTCTTGGTCTGGCCTGGGATTTAAACCACCCCCCTGGTACAGCCGTCGCTTTAATTGAGGCCTACTAGCCTCTGCACCACGGAGGCAGTTACAAGAAACGTTAACTAATAATAAATTGAAGATTTTGGGAGGATCTAATAATGTCCTCCTAGCCGAGTTTTCGGCTGGAAGGACGATCAGCCAACTACGCAGGATATATCATAGTGCTGTGTGAGTGCACAAGCACAGTTACACTCCCTATTCCCTCACTCCCTATTCCCTCACTCTCATAGCACGGTGGGACAGCATTCTGACACGACCGATATTTAATTTACCAACGGCTTAACAACGTGCCTTCCGAAGCACGGAATCGTCATTCTTTTCAGACATTCAGGTGATTCAAGCCTGCAAAGTCCTAACCAATCTGGAAACATTCACAAAGTGATGCTCCCCGCGGGATTCGAACCCACGACCTCCGGGTATTAGAGCTCAACGCTCTAACCACTGTACCATCTAATAACAAGCAATCGACTGATTGAGAGTGACCACTAGTCTAGTCCGCAACGTGTTCGCTGTGAGGCCGCTCCGCTTTGAATCTGTCAGTGTAGCATCGCCCTAAATGTCTAGAATTTTCCGTATTTTCTCGTAAGAAGCTTAGCATATCCTCTTTCTTAGAATATCTGTACAAGGATGGGTTTACGTCCAATAGGATTTGATTAAATGTAAGAAAATAAAAGTTGAATTTATAATACTACCTTTCGCTAGCGGCTTCGCTCGCGAGGTGTTGTTTTTTTTAGAGGAAGTTAACCAAGTAAGTGTGATGGTAGGTGATCAATTATCACCTATAGACACCTAAGACTAGGTCTAAGGTGCGTTGCCCGCCTTTAAAAGAATATGGAAGGAAAGTGAAGGTCTACAGGCAATAGGAATGGAGAGTAAGGGGGGGCTGTTTTTTTATAAATAGTATTATTTTGATCTATGAATTTTGTAAAGTTTCATCCAAATTTTTGCTTAAGTAACGATAAATTCTAAGAAACGGTGGCCTCTTATGTCCGAACATGACGTTTATTTCACACCCTTGTCAATTGGGCTTTTCAAACACGGTTCTACTATTACTACGTCACTTTAAAACGTATGAAATATTGACAGCGGAACCCTTGAAGGCGTTTCGATAAAGGGTCGCATATTAATTTGAAACCCTTTTTAAGTGACAACTTAGTCGTGGTGAACACGACTGATGTAGGTTTGTCGCTGTACTGTTCTACATTGATGCGTATAACACCGCGCCGCGTCGCATACTGCGGGCGCCAGTGCCCGAGTGCGCGTGCACCGAGCTGTCAATGTGTGCGTGCACCACGCGACCTGTGTAGGCTGTCGCTGTACTGTTCTACATTGATGCGTATAACACCGCGCCGCGTCGCATACTGCGGGCGCCAGTGCCCGAGTGCGCGTGCACCCAGCTGTCAATGCGTGCGTGCATCACATAACCGGTGCAAGGTGCCACTTTACTGTAATTATTTCTAGCACACTCGGTGCTCAGCGAGAGAAATACAAATTTTGAAGGTAAAGACCCTTTGAAATGGTCATTTTTATCATACATTACCTACATTATTCATGCACCGCAATGAGATGAAAATTTTATTACACACTTTCAAACGCAACATATTTCATCCAAAAAATTATCAAATGTTATTCAAAACACGTTTCATTTTTTGTGATAAAACGCTTTAACATATTCCATTTATTACAAGTGTTTTTGAACGGAACGTAATATTGAACGAATGAAAATTGTTTACTGCCTGTCTAAACTTTGAATGAAATTGCTATTACGAGCTAGACTGAAATGTATAGGAATAGTTTGGAAGGCTATTACTCATTTCAGAACACAAATCGTCAACATAGTGTATTGCGACAATATTTTGCGAAATGCGAAATACGACTTGAAATGTATAAGAATTACCTATCTATTATCTAACTCAAAGTATCTAAATGTGAAGTAATTATAAGCCTATTTATTGTCTCATTGCATGAAATCAAATTATCGTCACAAGATGATGGCGATAAAATTTTATCGATCGACACTACGAAGCCCCGGATTTTGCGGCAGTGGAACAGCAGCGTCGAGATGTTTTGTATGGAATCCCATAGACCCATTCTTGAACACAGCGGGGCGGAAGCGGGAGCGAAGTTCACCGATTAACAGAATCGTACCGCTCTTGATGATGATGACTATTTATATGAATTACTATAAATATTCATATTAAAAGATGCCGTATATCGTCATTCCATCTTTCAACATAACGAATAAACGAAGGGCAACCAGAGTAATACCCACCTGGGTATACGAGCAAGTCTTTATAATTCATGGCAGACTACAGTAACTCGGTCCTTAATTAATTTAATTGTTTCGCGCCAGAACGAAAGCGTCTTAATGAATTGGATTAAAGTAACCCGCAGAGAAAATGTTTGAATTATGGTCTGCGATGAAATGCTAGAACGATTCAAATTAATTAAGAATTAACAGCACAAGTTGTAACTTGTACCTGAGTACAATAGCCATACTAGCTCGGTGCACGCGCACTCGGGCACTCTGGCGCCCGCAGTATGCGACGCGGCGCGGTGTTATACGCATCAATGTAGAACAGTACATCGACAGCCTTCACAGCTCGCGTGATGACGCACACATTGACAGCTCGGTGCACACGCACTCGGGTACTCTGGCGCCCGCAGTATGCGACGCGGCGGTGACAGCGACAGTCTACACAGGTCGCGTGGTGCACGCACACATTGACAGCTCGGTGCACACGCACTCGGGTACTCTGGCGCCCGCAGTATGCGACGCGGCGGTGACAGCGACAGTCTACACAGGTCGCGTGGTGCACGCACACATTGACAGCTCGGTGCACGCGCACTCGGGCACAGTATATAATTTAAAAAAAAATTGTGATGACAAATACTTAGTTGTGTTGTGTTGCCATTTGCCATCAAACAATAAATTGTTAAAAGGGACAACAAAGTTGCGTGTTTACCAGTTGATTCAAATTCAAAACAAAGTTGTTCATTTATGAACCTTTCTCACCTCTGGGGTTTCGTATTTTTCTTTAGCACGTGTCTCTTTCTAACATGTAGTGGAATAGACGATAAATCGCAAAGTACCTCTCTGAGGGAGGCGTGACCTGCATTTATTATAGATTCGTATTTGGATTTTCGGAGAAATTTGGAGTCATTGTACGAGGTTCGTTGAATGCCTTCGGTGCAGTAACTGCTAGGTTGCTAGACTTAGTTCGATTAGTGGACGAGATTATGTTTACAATTTCATGGAATTTTATCCGTCTCTATTCCTCCTCTTGCGCGCTCACTTGTGCAGTAATCTTGGGAAGTTTTGCTCATCGACCAATGAGACTAAACGCAATAGTCGAAATAAGGCGGAACTAAAGAAGTATGCCAATTGCCAGCACATTGGGCAACGGAGTTGCAGGTTGCTTACTGTCAGTCAGGCTACACTTGCTTTTGTATCAATAAAAGTGACTTAAAAATATTATACCAGGTGGTAGGTTCCTGTACTGGGCCGTCTAGGTGGGTACCACCGCAGTGCCAGATATTTTTCCGTGAAATAGAAGTGTGTCAAGCACTTCTGTGTTCCGGGGAAAGGGCACTGATGCTAGTGAAATTACTGGGTATAAGAGACCTAATAACTGTCGTCTCGGTATAGCAGGCGCAGGGGGATGCCATACAGTAACTGCTTAGTTGCTGTCTGGCACTGAACTGTCTAAGGGCAGACGTGGCGCTTACCATCAGGTGTACCATCGGCCCGTCTTGTAACACATTGCAATAAAAAAAATATAATTCTTAGTTGCATTTCGATTCCATTCGTGATACGAAATACGAAGCTACGAATGTACGCACCAATTCATCAGGCAGTCATACATTATTTATAACCCAAATGGATTACTTTAAGTTGATTAATTCGTTACGAATAATCTACTGTGGATAGCTTTTATACTAATTAAGTGATGTAAGTATGTATTTGGTGTGATGGTTGCTTCTTTAGCGGAATCTCGATTCAATCGTATGAGGAAACAGAATTCTTTTTTAGTATGCATCACATTCAAACACTTACAAAGTTACGAGGCATTTATTATTGATCTCTTTTTTTAAGAGTGGTTTTTAAGCCAGTGCCCATAATTGTAAATATATTTTTTACTAGCGGCCGCCCGCGGTTTCACCCGCTTGGTTCCCGTTTCTGTGGGAATTGATCAAAATCCTTTCTTGGCGGATGCCTACATCATAACATCTACCTGCATGCCAAATTTCAGCCCGATCCGTCCAGTGGTTTGGGCTGTGCGTTGATAGATATCTATGTCAGTCAGTCAGTCAGTCAATCACCTTTGAGTTTTATTATATAGATACTAAATCAGTTGGCAGATAGGCACGTAGCCCACCTGATGGTAAGCAGCCACTGCGGCGCGTGACCTGGAAGCGTCTCTCAATACGTCCCTCAACTCAGCGCGCAAGTGCACATGCGCGAACTTTCCCTTAATCCGTCGACCGATGGTCAAGAAGTTTGTCGGCACGTATAGATACTATGGCGCGCACACACCCAGCCAAGCCGTGCGCGGTATGGTGTATGAAGATAACTACATGACTAAACAGCAGAATATTTCACAGTAATACGAGGTGTCAGTTTCAATAAATCGTATCTCGGGGTGCACCTGTCTCTTTCGCACGTCGTCGTATCCGCGACTGCACTGCATTTACGTGACTGAACATTTTCGTTGCGACTGAAATTTCGTCTTGATACGGGATTTGACATCTTTTACCCTTTAAGACCTTGATTTTATTTTATCAGTAATGCATACGTCGTCACCTTTTCGGTTGTTAATAATTAATTAACCTGAATAAAAAAGCCGTACCTACCTACACAAATTATCGTGAAAATAACATCGTCCAAGTAAAACATAAAACTACGTGAGATCTTAGCCTAAAATAGAAGTAATAATGTCACTTAACCCAACGCATTGTAAACATATTTCCGGATCTGAGTACGTAATAAGTTGGAAGTTTTATCGCAAAACACACGAGTGTAAAGCTCCAAAATTATGTGTTTGTGGAAGTTGGAGTTAAAATACGAACCCGGAACAGTTAAAGATTAGGATCGAGTGAAAGTTGTTGACGTAACCCGAAAGTCTTTTGGTAACTTGTTTGTATGTTTTTGAGTAACCTCGAGGGAAAGGTACCCAGGATCAGACGCGACTACCCCTTTTTTGTAACCAAGAAAGCATTGAAAGATATACATGTGTCTTTGACTAAAACTAACTGATCTTGTTCTCTGAGTTGCCAAAATACTGGTTCTTAATTTAAGTGTACCATCATTAAATATGTCTGGGTTTTTGTTATAATAATGTTTGTATTGGTAGTATTATAAAAATAAACATAATAAACAAAAACTAAATGCATGAAATGCTTTCAAGACATCTGAAGGTACTCCTAACACAGGTTTTGTTAATTAAGTGGAAGATGGCGCCTTAAAAATTAATAATATACAAATTATTTTTAAAAATAAAATATGGACCACACGGAGGTATCACATTTTGGTAATGTGTAAATAACACCATTTTCTAGTCTAGCTATATAATATACAGCAATCAACATAATCCATACTATTCTGTCGTTCTTCTGTTTAACTTTTTCCAGAATTTTATAGCTGACTGAATTTCTGTATCCACCTCGATTTCAATGTGGAAATTCGCGAACGGATGTTCCTAACAAAAGATAAGCGTTTTACACCAGAACTATTCGGGCCTCATTCACTTCCTCTACCCTCACCAATACAATAGTCCGTGGGTTTCGCTTCGTTAACAGATTTGCCGACTAACAATTTAAACTTGTTTGAAAACGGCGTGGCAATTTGTACTCGTTTTAGTGTTTACATTTGTCCGACCACAATAGGAACAACTTTTTCGCCCCGACTTTGAAAGAAGAATGAGTCAGAGTGTGCGTGTACTGACTGTCGCTGTAGTCTGTCGCTGTACTGTTCTACATTGATGCGTATAACACCGCGCCGCGTCGCATACTGTGGGCGCCAGAGTGCCCGAGGAGTGCGCGTGCACCGAACTGTCAACGTGTGCGTGTACGCGACCTGTCTAGGCTGTCGCTGTACTGTTCTACATTGATGCGTATAACACCGTGCCGCGTGGCATAATGCGGGCGCTCGGTGTTTTTTAGAATAATATCAAAATCAAAGTCTGAAGATTTAGTTTTCTGGCTGGCTCCTACATAATAGGCTGTGAAAGTTAGCAAACAGTTATAAACATTAGTACAAAACAATTTACTAACACAATCATAGGTAAACTAATAGAACCAAACTAGAGGTCGGAACAAACGCAATAGAGTCAATTATCTGAATTGAGTTAGAAACAATTGGACGGCAATCCACTAATTCGTTGTCCAGATAAATCATTTTGGGGTCAACAAACTTTTCAATGTTTGTTTTATTTATTTAACAAGCGTAAACTTAATTTGTAGTTACCCCTTTGTAGTTTATAGTGCGAACTTTTTAGGGACATTTAAAGAGGAAATATTGCTATTCAAGTGTCATGTATTAAGTGTCACTAGAGATATTATGGCGAGAGATTTCATCTGTAGGGGTGGTAGGTTTCAGACAGTCCCTGAAGTCTTAAGACATAATGAATCATGATGATGTTAACAGTTAAGTCATTATATACAGTTAAAACGTTAAACTATGCACATTGACGTTACATTTGACAAAAACCAAGGCATCAAGTGTAACATACTTAAACACACATAATTTTTGTCCTGAATTAACGTAGCTGCTGAATGCGCCATCGAGAAAGCCATTCCTTCTATTGGATTTTGACCGAAAATGTTGAGCATTATCAAGTTAGCCTTGACTTATTTATTTTAATAAGTTAAAGCCACTTATACTAAAAAGTAAGTTGTATACATAATGTACAAAATTTTAATAACCATCCGACATTAAATTAAGGCACCTTTCCGTTATGAAACGTCTCGTAAACTAAGGAACCTTTATTATCTAAACAACTAAACTCCATTGTCAGAAACGTTCCTGTGATCTTGTTTACTTACTACAGACTTTTCAGTTAAAACCTTATGTATCGGTGTTTAAGGTCGCCTTTTGGCTGCTTAGGTGCAGATAAGTATAAATGAAGTAACGTTATCGAGGTGCAAATACACATTACGGAGGCCGAGTTGTGAATTTGGTGTATGTAGATGATACACTAATATTAACTAGTTATTACGGCATTATTATGTCATCATTTGTAATGAACATTATTTAGTCAACGTGTTTTATTCCTGAACATTTATTTCGCCGAATTAGAGAGCTTATTCTGTGGATTCGACAGGACTGTGCAGAATTTATCAAATAAACAGAAAAGGAATTTAAATGTTAGACGTAAAAGCGAGTTTAATGTTTATCCGTTAAGTTTCTGGACCCATAAAACAACCTTGTTTTTTTTTGGGATTAAATATGGCGCTAAGTAAATAATAATGTCGAAGGATATCTAATAACAAAAAAGTATATTTTGCAGCACTTTCAAATCGATATCAATGCCAATGTCTCCAATTCAAAAATATGTCCCGCTTCAGTTTATATTTTGCACTAAACGGTTCTTTCCTCTGAGTGACACTTTTGTGGATCATGGGCTCGTAATATACCGACCCATTTGTTGAATGAAGGAATTTATTCCGAGTTGCTTATATTCCCTAGAATGTTATAATGACGACTCCACATGTCATTAGTAGCTTAATGGCCGCATTTTTGGAAGGAATTCGTTTTAGGCGTCCGACTTTATCACTGGCATATTACTAGGGCTGTCACTATGTAAGACTTGTTAGTAGTATTTTAAGCCTAAGCCTAAGTGTTGGACGGTGGTGAAATTTAGCAGTAGGAATCAAACCAAATAATTCCTCGGAACACTCCCCATTATAATTATAGGTGGTAGAGGTTGCACAGGGACGCAATGTCACTACGCAATGCCAGAGAATCTAAGCAACCGGCAAGACTCTCGGCACCGACAATCCGGGTTGCTCAACGTTAGATACGGTCAAACCGGAAGAAGTTGGTTCTGTGGTGCCCCGGCCCAGAGATGGCAGCAGTACTCCATGTGAGGCCGAACTTGGGCTGTATAGAGTTGGAGGCACACACATGTGCGAAGCCAATTATAAAAAAAAATAAGAGCCCACAAAAATATCTTTCCAAGTTCCCCTGAAGTGGCATAATAAGATTTAATTTCCGCTTCAGTGTGTCGCTTGCACTCACCTTGTTCCTCTGAGTGACACTATTGTGGTGCCATGCTCGTGCTGACCTACTTGTGACCGGGAACTTAGCTTACTTCATAATGTGTTGTGGCCAGGAACTGCTTATTTTTGTATACGATACTGACGACACCTACGCAAGATTGCGAGTTGCCTCGATGGCCTAGTGTTTAGGGTACTGGTATCAGAGTACCAGTTGGCAGACAGGCCACCTGTTGGTAAGCCTTGCTCAATGTGCTGCCTGACTGTAGGCTCATCTGATCTTCAAGCCTTTGATTTTAAGTATACTTGGAACGGCACGGCTTAGCCACTGTTCCACGGAGGCGGCCAAACGTTTTCTTCGTTTCCTCATGTTATAATTGCCGACTCATCCATTACACGAAAGCTATCGTCAATATTTTGTTATTTCTTTAGTAATGCTAAATCCGTTGACAGACCGGCTTGCAGTTGCAGCCCACTAGACATTACAGTATTATTTCGTGTTTCCTTCAAACGTCATGGTGTAGAGTGATGAATATTATGTAGATGGATATGCGAGACAGGGAGAACATAAAAGAGAAGGCTGATAAAACTTAGTGGAAGGAAAAGACGAGTTACGCCGACCCTACTTAGTGTGGGGTAAGGGCAGGAAAATGATGATGTTGTTTTATCACAGACTTCATAAGACTAGTAATTCTTTTATAGGATCAAGCTTTTTAACAAATGACCTTTTAATAAATCGTGCCTGATGCCGTCACAATAGTTTTAATGGTATCAAACACAGGCTAAACTACAAATAACTAATTTAGAAGAATACATTGAAATTAAAATGATGGACATAAACTCTGTGTCAATTATCTCGGAATTTAATTCTTTTGACGTCGTTACGCGCTTGTAGTGTAAAAAAATATTGTCTGACATATTTTTTTTTAAATTTACATAAATCGATTCGCTTAAAAACTTTTTCATTTCATTTAATTTATAGAACGACATAATAATATAAAAACGCTTCACCCTATAACTTGACATCCTCTGACACCATTGCGCGGACACGCGTGGGACACAGTGGCCTGCTCGCTCAATGATTTATTTATAGCTTCGACTTTAACTGTGCCAGAATGGACGCAGACACTGCTAGATTTAAAGTCAAAATGCCGTGTGAATATTGCCATATACTTGTACAAGAATGACGATTATTTAAAGACAATTTTACTGTTTTGTTTGCAATAATATTTCCATGCCAACTGCAGGCTTTTTTGTTGTGATAGGTACTATTTGAAGTACAACACATATTTTTTTATACCACATCAGTTGGCAGACAGACACGCAGCCCACCTAATGGTAAGCGGACACTGCAGCCTATTCCATTGAGGGACACTACACCAGGAAGCGTCGATCAATAAACTGCCAGACTGTAGGCTCATCGGATATTCGAGTCTCTGAATTCAAGTGTACTGGCTCCCTCATTAATATTACCGGAACACAGCCAGAGCTGTTATGGCGGCAGATTTCTCCTCTGGAGGTGATAGCTAGCCAGTCGGACTCAGAGAAAGCCCTACCACCAACCAGACCCAAGGCGGGAATAGAACCCACGACCTCCGTATTTTTATACCCGAGCGGCTTAGCCTCTGTTCCACGGAGGCAGTCAAACATTGCAAATAAGTGCGAGTATTTTAACTACTATATTAATGCCCTTTAAGATATTCGCCACAAAAGGTCGCTATCTCTCGTCACTTCAGTGCTGTCCAGTCAACAGACTGACACTATTGTAGGTACGTTACGAGACAGCTTGGATTTACGTTTCCACGCTGACATCGATGACGTTCAATACAATACCCGTGATTTATTTTTAAAAATATTCCAGACCAGTGAACGGTGTGAAATCGATAAGCTTAACGCGAAGTGTCACCAAGTGTCACCCGCGTCTAACTTTGTGTTATTTTTCCTTCTGAAATATTGGCTACGGCTTTTATAGGTAGAGTTAGCTATCTTCAGTAGCATGCTAATTTGAGCATAATTATGTGTTATTCTGTCAATGCCTCGACGATCTAGTGATAAGTAGCGAGCCGAGACCACAGGGTTCTGGCCTTTGGGTTCAATTCCCGGGTCGAACTAAATTTGTGTTGGTTTTTTTTTAACATAGTTTGGATTTGTAATCACCAATCCACATTTGGCAAACGTGGTGTTAGGCAGCATTGTAACGATAACTTGATTTCAAGGATGGAGGGTTTTTGCCCTGCTGTGGGATATGAATAGGCTGATGTTTTACTTTTTATGTTATTTATTCTGTTTAATTTATATTACTTTCAAGTTTAAAACAAACAAGTCAAATTCGGGCAGTATGATATCCATCCATGTACTTAAATAAAAATACAGCTCTTAAAAATACAAATTAAACAAACAAACGGATGAAACTTATAGGGGATCAAAATTCATGGCTAAATGTTAGTTGGAAACTTCTCACCACAACCAAACTTTTGGACTGCGCTGCAATACCAAGTAACAGGTATATTGTACTTCAATATTATTCTTAATAGCCTATCTTTGAAGCTTAGTGCAGAAAATCCTTCGTAAACTTAACTAAACACGGGTCAAAGTTGTGGCCGTGAACGAAAAGTTTTATCAAGCACTAATAGTTAATGAACTATCATAAATTTGCAAGAGCGCAATGGAGTATGGTGAGGCAAGGATAAAGGAGAATGCAAAATGGTTTAAATATTGCACATTTCTTTGCATGCAGGGTAAAACTTTGTCGAATGGTGGTGAGAATACCGTGAACATTTTACACAGATGATATAATTATAATACGTCTCTTATACCACACATACACGTTTTCCCATTTACAATATTAGTAGAAGCTTGTCATCGCATTAAGTTGTCTATCTATCACGTCATCACTTCAGTCAACATGAACTTTAGGATATCATTAATTATTCAGTTCTAAATCTTGAAATGGGTTTTGGGTGGTTGACCCTGAAGATTAGGCAAGCGCAAGTAATGGTAAATGTATAATCGATCAATCAGCTTTCGTTGCGGTCAAAAATCGATTTTCAGTTGGAAACTTTATGATTATATTTAACGCAAATATTTGAAGTATTAGCTTCTTACCGCACAGCAGGGCAAAGGTCTGTATTATTAACATCAAGTTCTTTCTTACGAATAACGTTTAAGGCTTAATCACCGCTCTTGCTAAATAAAGGTTGATGTTCCTAAGACCAAGCTGTATTCAAAAATTCGACATACATTTTGGTTGACTTGGGAATCAAACCCAGGACTACGAGATCATACCCATTACCATCCTGCAAACTAAACTCCCTCGGTTTCACCTTTCTGATACTGACTATAACCCAGTTTCCCACGTAAAATGTAGCTTATACGGTGTAGTGTGTAAGCAACATCCCAAAAAGTAGTAGTGGTAGAGCCATGCTGTTTTACAGTACAAATGGGCCGGCTTGTCCGGGGAAGTACCACCCTCTCACATAACACCAGCGTGAAATAATAGTGACTACTATTGTGTTTCGTCTGGTCATACCCCATAGGCCGGCAACGCATCAGCGATCCCTCTGGTGTTGCAGATGTCCATGAGCGGCGGTGATTGCTTACCATCAGGCAACACGCTGCCTTGTTTGCCGCCTCTGACATGAAAAAAAGTCTCAAATAGATACAGTAAACATTTTCATCAACAGACAAAATCCGCTACCGCATATGAATCATGCCACAAGCCCCTTTTCCGTACGGAAGGAAGCCTTTTGTGTCCTTCTCTGCCTCTGGTGGGTACTGATGTTGGAACTTTGCAATACACGTACTTCAGTTTGTGGGAATACGGGGAAATGTTACTTTCAAAGCGAACTACTCTTAGGTGAGAAAAATTGAGGTAAGATTTGACGGAAATGTTGGAGTGTTCTGAGAAAGATTGTAGCAAAGGAGAATTTGAAATACGGTAAACTACCTTTCTTGTGCTGTGGAATTTTCAGAGTGGTTCATAATTGAAATGGATAGCCGGCCGCCAAAATAGCTCTGCCAATGTTAATGTTGGGACATACTAGATAATAAACCACGATGGCTTATAGCGTAACCCTGTTTTTTTATTACTCTTTCAAGCCATCAAACTAATTATAACAAAATGTGTAACTGACCTAAGCTAGACCTTCAGAAAAAATGAAAAATGAAAAAATGAAAAATCTTTATTTCAACAACTTGCATTGTTACAGTACAAATGGTAGGAATCTCCTTTTAAGCAAGGAATTGCTTGTGTTAGGGGATTCCGCTCTTCTATAGTAATACAGTTGTCTTTTTATACTACTTACTTAATTTTAATACAATATAGGTTTTATTATACAATAACATAGACTACCTTTAACGTAGGATAGTGCTCAGTTCATATGGCACATGGTCTTCTTCTTCCTAGGGTGTTGATAATAATCTCACTAGATTTTTGACTCCCAATATTGAACAACACGGATTGCACTCTCCGTGGCAGACATAAGTTCTTCCCGAGTACAGGTGCCCGGGCTTTGGGCAAGATGTTAAATGACCCATGGTTTGAGGGGTAAAACCACACTCGCAAGCCACACCCAAACCATCAGTGAAATAACAATAATAAAATAGAAGTTTTTTTTTTGATAGTAGGTACTTTGTGAAATAAAAGATCGACTTGATTTTTTGTATGGGGATAGATCGGAAGCTGGACAATCAAATGGCATTAGCTTCTTTTTACAAAAAAAATACTCCATCCTTCTGGGCAACGTCCTAAAATAATGAGAGAAAATCTGTTGGTGGAAGGACAGAATACGATATTTCTTAAAAACACGCTTCTAAAGCTAAAGAAGGCACAGGTGCAAAATTATTGAAGAAATCCATTTTTATTTTATCTCTACCGCTAAAGGTACACTAAAAGGTTGCAAGGGGCATAAAAAGGTTACAACTTAGATGGACGGAGAGGTAGTAATTTCCAGGCAAAGTATAAATTATATTTTTTGCCTGAGAGGTTCTATTGAGGCAAAGAGGAAAATGTGGGGGCGTTTTAAATTTCACTTTGGGTGGATTTCCTCGGTACTTCGTAATATAGATGCGATGGTTTGAAATGGGATTGGACTTTTTTTTGGGAAATTTACTGTTAATAGAGTTGTTATTAGCGAAATTGTTGTTTATTAGTGGTAGAGCCATGCTGATTTACAGTACGAATGGGCCAGCTCGTCAGGGGAAGTACCACCCTCTCACTTAACACCAGCGTGAAATAACAGTGACTATCTACTATTGTGTTTCGTCTGGTTCCACACACGGCCGCAGGTCTAGCTAGCCTGCGGTTATGGTGCATAAACGCATTCTCTTCCGAAAAAAAAGCGGTTCTGGCAATGATGAATTGAAGATTTTCTTAATGATGGAGATCTGTAGATACTGGTAGTAGGAATGCTTCGCTCCCTGTCAGCGCAAACTGTATTTTAATCTGTTGTCATTGTTGTTATATCTACACTACGTCCTACAGTTATAATTTTTTCTTTATTATTATTATTATTTCTACATTCACACGAAAAACTGTATGGCTTAGTATAGATAGATTTATTATCATTGTTGTACAAATTTCTTTGGCGATTAAAAAGAGTAACTGTCGAGTTTCTTGCCGGTTCTTCTCGGCAGATGACTGCATTCCGATACCGGTGGTAGAGTCACTCTGTAATTGACGATTCATAAATACTTGATACAAGTTTACATGAATAAAGAATATTTTGATTTTGATTTTGATTTTGATGTGGTTCTGGTAGCTTAACAATTTTTGTTGTAATTCAGTTGACTTTGAGATAGAAAAGTAAGAATAGATTTTGGGATTGGCTAGATCAATGAAGCGATCACGTGCACATCGGCAGCTCGTATATTTCCAATCAGTTTATTTTTTTACGAGAACAGTATCTGTCGAATTGTTTTCAAAGGTCAAACTACTACAGATATTAATGAAAAATTCTTAAGGATCTTTGTGTTAGGCTAGAAGTAATTGAGTTCGATTCCCGGGTAGAGCAAAGTGTGTTGGATTACAGGAACAAAGTTTAGAAGACCGATTTTGGTAATGATTAAGAACTTGAGAAGATAAGTTAATATACAATAGGTCGCCTAAACAATTTTGTTTATGAACATTTCAACGCTTTTAAGCAAACCTTACAATTACTGTGTAGCCATTATCAAAATGGTCTAGTTTCCTTGTTAAGGGTTACGCATTTGAGAAGAGTCTCTACAATAAAGGACGGGCAGCTGGTGTCCATTGCCGTTTTTAGGGGTATCTTTAGCTTGTTTACCTTCCACTTCTTTAAAAAAAAGGGAGTCAAATAACTTTCCTAAGCCTGCCAGTCTGGAAGGACATTGAGCGATGCTTAGAATAGGCCGCAGTGGCCACTTACCATCAGGTGGGCTGCGTGTCTGTCTGTCAACTGATGTAGAATAAAAAAAGTCTGGATCATTGTGCAAACGCACCCTGACTATTATATTGACCTCAGAGTTTGAACAAAGTCACGAGGTGGACAAAGGGAAAGAAAAAGCTATGACGTTTTGACTTGAGAGTTTCAATATGAGTGACAAGGCGAAAAAGTTTTTAAGCGCGACAAAAGATTGAATGGTTAGGAAAGTACTTGCAAAATGGCGGCTAATTTCTCCAGAAAATTGGTGGTAAAATACTGAATAGAGAATGATTAAGGTGTTTAGAGGAAAATCTTGCATCTTTTCTTATTAAAAATGGCTATAATTGTAGTGGTAGAGCCATGCTTTTTTACTGTACGAATGGGCCGTCTCGTCCGGGGAAGTACCACATTCTCACATACCGCAAGCGTGAAATAATAGTGAGTCGTCTGGTTTGTGAGAGTTCCGGAGGCCCATACCCCCCATACCCCTATAGGCCGGTAACGCATCAGCGATCTCTCTGGTGTTGCAGATGTCCATGGGCGGCGGTGATTGCTTACCGTCAGGCGACAAGTAGGCTCGTTTGCCGCCTCTGACATAAAAAAATTTAACCAGTGGTTTGTGTGATGGTTCAGAGAACTACTACTACACTTGTCCGCCAGTGTGGCAGCACCCTAAGCCCTATTAAAAAACTTTTCTGATATGCAGTTTTTTACCTAGATCAAAAATCGCTTAGTCCCCTTAATTCCCGGTTGATGGAAAAAGTTCCAGTGATTTTCGAGAATTACGGGTCTCGATCACGGAAGTTTAGAGGTCCGAATTTATAGCCTGTCTGACTATGAGTAATAGATTTGCTGGGTAATTGAAATTAAAACCTCCAATAGGCCAACGTAAAAATTCCTTACCTTCTTTGCAACAAAAACAAAAAATATTTTGATCTTTATTTTCGCATGCTAAATAAATCATTTTTATGAAGGTTCCTTAATCAATTAAATTAATAATAATAATAATAACTTTATTGATCAAAAAACTTAAGCTATGATACATTTTGATGCTTAAGTACCTAAACTAGGTCTAGCCTGTTCTTATAGGCACTTATGCTCTATTATGTGCAATTATATTGTAGGTGTGTAAGAGTGTGTGTGTGTTTATGGTCTGTAATATAAATATAATACTCGATACAATACAATACAAATACATATATAATTTTAGTGATTTGGCATACATGTAGTAGTCATATTACTTGTTTAATATTCAATGAGCTAATTTTTAGGTCTTTGTTAAGTCTATTGTAAAATTGTTTGCAATTCCTCGGTCTTATTGTAGTCTAATGTTAGAAGCCAATCCTATAATGTTGCTTTAAATTTGAATTTATTGTCGTGTTGCAAACTAAACTTTTTTGAAATCCCATTATATATAAATGGTCCTGCAAACTGCGGAAATCGTTGTGCAAATCGCGTGCGACACGTATGTTTAGATTTTATATGCTTTCGCCTTTTACTATAATCTGGGTTATGCTGTATCTCACGTCGCTTATGTTGTTTGAGCATAAGTTCCAGGTAGTACAACTGTCTCACCGTTAGAACTTTACTATGTTTGTAGAGTTTTGCCGTAGGGTACCTGTAGGGTAGAGTGTACATGACCTTGAGCACTGATCTCTGCGCTCTTTCAAGCGGTAACAGATGTGTTTTTAATGCACCCCCCCCCCCCCCACACAGTAATACAGTACGTCAAAATAGATTGACATAGTGTGACATAAAGTGTTTTCAATAGTTTTTCTGTGGCAATATGTCTTATATTTCTAAACACTGCAGTTAATTTGCGAATTCTCTGTGTTAATATACTTATATGAGCATTAAAAGTTAATTGGGAATCCAAAGTAATTCCCAAATATTTAACAATCTCGACTTTTTCTAATTTTGGGCATTTGCAATTAACAGTTTTAAAGGAGTCGGGCGAACATCCATAGAACGTTGGGCCTTGATTTTTTATGAATTACACTTACCGATTTACTATTATTATGTAGAAAATGAAGTAATATTCCAAATACACTACAATTTATAAATCCACTCCCTGGGAAAAAATAGTTATAGGATGATTTTGATTTCTACAAAAATAACCCCAATTGTCGAGTTCACTGGATCCGTTGTAAGAAAAGCTTAGGTCGTTTGTTTTAGCTGAAACCGTCATTTAAACGTAGCGAAAGTCGTCAAATATTAAACCAAGCATTCCAACAATAACGACAAAACAAAATAATTCACATAAGTTATTCAAAACAAACAGAAACGAATGATTGACAGACGTTGTATGACATTTGATTTTTTTTGACTTTTCTGTTGCCATAATTTTTTCAGAAAATTATCGTGCTTCTATTCTAAGCTGTCATTTGTATGGGATCTGATCGGAAAATCAGTATTTAAGTATCTTAACTAGCAACATTATTATTATTCTACCGGACGTACTATGCACTATGCACATAACACACCGGATGCACTACAAAACCAATAGTATTTTCATTTATTGGATTATATTTTTATCCCGGGGTAAAAATATTAATTAAAATTGAATTAAAATATTAAAAATCTTGTAACGAATATTAATTATATTTTGAATAGTAGAACGAACGCTTAAGATCGAGCCCATTTCTGCCGCACTCCTTTACAGCTAACTTGGTGAGCTAGGAGATGCAAAGAATTTGTAGGGGGCTGGGTCTTTTTGGTAATAGAAAAAGTAATAAATTTAGTCTTATCGGTATTTAAAGTTAGAAAGTTACTATTTAATTTGTGTTGTATGTCAGTAAAACCAATTTGAGCATCTGCAAAGACTTCCTTCCAGCTATCCTCAGTGAATACTAGAGCAGTGTCATCTGCAAATGCAAAGATTTTACCATTTTTCAGTGTTGTTTGTAATATGTCATTTATGTATATGGTAAATAGGGTTGGTCCCAGCACACTTCCCTGTGGTACCCCATATTTTGCTTCACAGGGTACACTGATGTAGTCACCAATCTTTACAGTTTGTTGCCTATTGCTCAGATAGCTTTTGAACAAATTTAGTTGTTCCCCTCTTACTCCAACTGACTCAAGCCTCCGAAGAAGAAGAGGGATGGATACCGTATCAAAGGCTTTTGCAAGGTCAAGGAATATACCTGTTACAAATTAGTTACAAAGTATGGCTAATGTAAAAACTGTATGACTTTGTACATTTTAAATTTTATTATGTATATCTGTAAACGGAAATGTTAATCCGTCATTGTATACAATTCCTAGGAAATGTATGTAATTCCTAAAATCGCCCCGAAATGTGTGAAATAAATTATATTACACACATTTCCTAGGAAATCTATACATTTCCTAAATAGCAATCGGAAATGTAAAACATCTAAGATGTTAGTGTTTTGGTAACTGAAATGAATAGTAAATCGTTAAATTGGAGAATAGGTGTTAAAAAAATAACCACGAAGGCTTAGCCTTCTAACCTATATCCATCCGAGTCGATTTTCGCCTCCGGTCGTTTATATAATGTTTGTTATCTCACTAATAATGTTAGTCGCCAAGTCATTGTTTATTACACCTTATCTAACACCATGTTTTATTACAGAAAGCTTCTTTTTATACATTTCCTAATACAATATTGGGATTATATAACATTTTTAAAACAATATTTAACACATTTCCTAAATAGCTTCGGCATTGTATACATTTCCTAGGAAATAAATGTACACAATTCCTGGATTTCACACATTTCCGGTAACATTATCCATTTACTCCATCAGTAATATTGAAAAGTAGGTTGAACCTAATGGGAAGTTCTTTTTATGAATAATTGACGATTCATAAATGCGTCTTTCAAGTCTATAAAAATAATGTTTTATTTTTATTTTTTGATTGAAATAAATGCTGTGGGCCAGGCGGGTCGGTGTGCTAAAATGTATAAAAACAAATATTTACCATGTTTAAACAAATAAAACCACATTATTATATTTCTAGTTTTACTTCCTATTCTTCTTTTTTGTACATTATTCGTATTGTTCGCAAATACTAATGAGATATTCTTTTGTTTCATGTATTCCCTTGGGATAACAGAGCACAGCTAGAGTAAGTATCGACTAATGACCTGCCAGCAACTTTGTGTAGTCCCCTTCATCAACCCTTACTAGGCCAGCGTGGTGGAGTATGGCCCACAGTATCTCACAATTGAGATAAGGCCTTTTTTGTTAAGGGGAAAGAACTCTTAGAGCGTTTGTCCACCGCCGCCGTCACCGGGCCGTCATCGCGTCACCGAGAAAGAGATGTCGGCGCCGAGGTAGCGACTAGCGTTACATACATTTACTACAGTCGTTTGTCCACCGCAGGCCTGTCACCCAAGCGCCGTCATCTTGAAATTGGTCTGAAATAAAATTGGTTCTCGGTGACGGCTTGGTGACGGCGGCGGTGGACAAACGCTCTTAGGCACCATAACTCGCCTGGGGAAGGTGAGCCGTGTGTGGGACTCGTGCAATTTCATGCCCCCGTCTTTATTAAGACTGGTGCACGAAGGATACTTCACTAAACCCCCCCGCGCTCCTGCATCGCCGTCGGCGGTGTCTCTGGGCTGGAACAGACCTAACAAAGCCTGTGTCTCAGCAGTGAGAACGTATACACGCTGATGATGATGAAGATGAACTAATAAGCTGGCTCCAACGGGGAAGCACCACGCTCTCACAAAAGACAAACGATTACGTATTGACCGCCTCCATGGAACCGTGGCTAAGCCGCTCGCGTATAAAAATCCGGAGGTCGTGGGTTCGATTCCCGCCTAGGGTCTGGTTGGTGGTAGGGCTTTTTCAGAGTCCGACTGGCTAGCTACCACCCCCACAGGTTAAATCTGCCGTTACTGCTCTGGCTGTGTTCCGGCAGTAATAATGTGGGAGCCAGTACTCTTGAAATCAAAGGCTCGAAGATCAGATGAGTCTACAGTCTGGCAGCACATTGAGCGACGCTGGTGAAGTGTCCCTCAACGGAATAGGCCGCAGTCACCGCTTACCATCAGGTGGGCTGCGTGCCTGTCTGCCAACTGATGTAGTAGATATCAGCTGGTTCGATCCCCGCATGGTACAAACATTTGTGACCATAAAAAATGTCTGTTCGTATCGGTCTGAGTGTTGCTATATATAAGTATGAATTTCCAAAAAAAAAGACGCTACATGACGCTCTGTGCATAATGTACCTACAGAGATAACAATTTATTTAAAAGCATAATCATAAAAAATAGGTCACCCATCCTGTTACTATTGAATCTCCATTTGTCATCACATCACGTCCTTCATACTAACTCAACTGGTAACGTTGATACTGCGTCCGATGTATCTCAAATTCTAGACTTTATCGATACAGGGACGGAGTTAGGTCATGTAAAATTTATTAAAAATGTTATTTATCTCTAGTTCCATACCAGCTTACAGTTATTTGGGGTTCTATAGAATAATGTACAAGAATAAAATTATCAATGGTCAAATAAAGGACAATGGGCAAAAATGTATGAGACCTGGTACAATTTTCAATAACAATAATATGTACATCATTGGATAGGTATTTCTTAGTCGAACAATATTTATTATGGCGGCGTTTTTCTATTCATTGTACTTTCGGAGTTAAATAAATAAATAAAAAAAATCACACACACAATCGCATAGTACATTTAGGATTATTTTCATTTTTATTTACTAAAACATTAGTATACTCGTGAACGCGCGTCTCTCGATTAAATGCGACCACGTAACAGTCTCTATGCGTCCATTTTTTTACGAAATTCTAATTTTATTGATGTTATAAATTATCGTAATGTCATTTATTATCTTAATATTACCTATATTAATAACACAAATCGAAAAAAAAACATTACATAAATAAGCAAAAGAAATAATTCACATTTGCTGCCATAACTCCGAAAGTAGGTACAATAAATTGAAAAAACCGGCCAAGTGCGAGTCGGACTCGCCCATGAAGGGTTCCGTAGCAGCAAGTATCATCATAATATAAAAGTTGTTGTAGTTCTTTGTAAGTTTGATCGACGTTTTTATATTTAAGTTGATTGAATGAGAGGAAAAATGCGGTTTACGATTTATGACGTTTTAAAAAAAACTAATTACTTGATCTCGTTCAAACCAATTTTCAATGGAAGTTTGCATGGTAATGTACATCATATATATTTTTTAGTTTTATCGCTCTCTTATTTTAGAAGTTAGAGGGGGGGTGACCAACATTTTACCACATTGGAAGTGTTTCTCGCGCAAACTATTCCGTTTAGAAAAAAATGATCTAAGAAACCTTATTATCATTTTTAAAGACCTATCTATAGATACCCCACACGTAAGGGTTTGAAGAAAAATTTTTTTTTTGAGTTTCAGTTTTAAGTATGGGAAGCCCCAAAAATATATAAACTAATTACTTGATCTCGTTCAAACCAATTTTCAATGGAAGATTGCATGATAATGTACATCATATATTTTTTTTAGATTTATCGTTCTCTTATTTTAGAAGTTACAGGGGGGGGGGGGACCAACATTTTACCACTTTGGAAGTGTCTCTCGCGCAAACTATTCAGTTTAGAAAAAAATGATGTAAGAAACCTTATTATCATTTTAAAAGACCTATCCATAGATACCCCACACGTAAGGATTGAATGAAAAAAAAATTTTTGAGTTTCAGTTCTAAGTATGGAGAGCCCCCAAAATTTATTATTATTTTTCTATTTTTGTATGAAAATCTTAATGCGGTTCACAGAATACATCTACTTACTAATTATCAACAATATAGCTCTTATAGTTTCGGTTAAAAGTGGCTGTGACATACGGACGGACAGACAGACAGACAGACAGACATGACGAATCCATAAGGGTTCCGTTTTTTGCCATTTGGCTACGGAACCCTAAAAATGCCGCTATAGTTAACTAGTGTTGCCCAAATGCAAGAACAAGACGAGACTTAGCCAGTCTTGGTCTTGGTCTTGCGCCAATACACCTGGTCTTGGTCTTGGTCTTGGTCTTGCGCTCCCAGTCTTGGTCTTGGTCTTGGTCTTGCAGCAAGAGTCTTGCAAGTCTTGCAATTACCTATTAGTCTATTACTATTTATTAAAGTTTACTTTAAATCTTAGAAAAACGTATTAGAATTGGAACATTGTGAGCTTGAATTAACATAGCCATAGTAAAGATCAAGCAGATTAATAAATAACTGAAGATTTGATAAGAAATTCGAAAAATCAACTGACCTATATGTCGTTTTCCATGGAAGTAACTGTTTCTTAATAAACATTTATGATTTATAAGCTTACATTTGCTAAAACATGTAAAAAAAACAAATTAATTACAATAACTTGACTGTATTTTAAAGAACAATACTTATCTGTCTAGAAAGAGATTGAACCCTCAACTTATAAGAAATTTAATAAAATATTTTTTTTTTTTTAATTAATTTAATAAAAGAGCCGGCGCGTGTATCATAACCATGTACTTCCGAAAAGTGGCTTTCTTTGAGAAGTAAGTACAAAACCTTTGATGCCGCATTATCAAAGTGCCGATGGTTAAAACATAACTATGCATGCACTCAGTTTGATTTTAATAGATATTTTTTTATTCGCTATGTTTATGGTATTAGTCGTAATGCGCATAGGTCCAGTTTTCCATATTCTTAGATACAGTTTTTTGCGTCTCATAGAATTCCTAAGCGTACCTACCTATACACCGAACTGTTACACCTAACTAATCAGTGAAATAGCGCTAAGTCCTAGCTGCAAGACGCAAGAGTCTCGCAGGCTATGTCTTGTTCTTGCTCAAGTCTTGCACGGTCAGTCTTGGTCTTGGTCTTGCTAAAAATACGCGGTCTTGTTCTTGGTCTTGGTCTTGCAAAAACGCAAGAACAAGACCAAGACTGCAAGACCAAGACTGAATTTGGGCAACACTATAGTTAACATTGTTATACTAAAAATGCCTATCCAACGATGTATAATTATCTCATCGCTATTGTAAATATTACTCTGCCCATTGTCCTTTTCAGTCGTTTTCATTTCATTCCACTCAATGTCTTTTAACAACTTGATTATTTAGCTCGATCGAGCAGAATTAAGTATTAGTGTTTCGGAGACAGCTCGGGTGAATGACTGCCAAACCTACACTTGGCAAGTGTTGTGATTAAACCAGTACCCATCATTGTAGCGATGTTTTTTTTATACACTAGGTCAGTTGGCAGACAGGTACAGCCCACCTGATGGTAAGCAGTCACTGCGGCCTATTCCATTGAGGGACACTTAACCAGCGTCGCTCAATGTGCTGCCAGACTGTAAACTCATCTGATCTTCGGACCTCTGATTTCAAGTGTACTGGCTGTCACATTAATACTGCCGGAACACAGCCAGAGCTGTTAAGGCGGCAGATTTCACCTGTGAGGGTAGTAGCTAACCAGTTGGACTCTGAAAAAGCCCTACCGCCAACCAGACCCAAGGCGGGAAGCGATCCCACGAACTCCGTGTTTTTACCCGAGTGGCTTAGCCACTGTTTCACGAAGGCGGTCAAAAATTTCAAAGATTTTGCATTTGCCCAGCAGTAGGACATTAATTGGCAGATAACTTTACTTTTTTTATTCCGATCAAAAATACGGTTCAATTTCTGTCTACCCTTGTTAATTCCCTCAGGAGCAACCCTAAGTCCGTCCCTGTGCGATCACATCTCATATGACCCGTGACCCCGTTTGGCAAGTTCGATCGCAGCTCTGCCGTGTCAGGCCTATCTCCGTTATCTCAAAAAACCTAGTTTTGAGTAAACGACTCCTAAAGTTTTTTTTGCATTTATTGCCATTATATCTATGTTTCAAGAGATTTTTCCAAACTTATTTCATATCATAAGAATCGTAAAGATGTACATATTATTGTGATGTAATTATCTTTTTTGTTTTATCTTTATTTTCTATGTTTTTTTTTCAAAAACGGAGATAGGCGTGATAGGAATTTCATACAAATCTTGTTACGCGAAGGGCCGTATCTTAAGATACATGACTTAGCCGTGACAATTTGAGTAAGAATTATTTAGCCATACATGCATTTCTGCATTATTTTGTTTAGAGAGGTAGAATAAAAGTAGGTTTTAATAAGAATCTTAATTTTAATCAGTCATATTTTAATTAGGAACATAGGTGTAATCAAGTAACAAGTATATTATGACAAAACTGGAAATGGTATTCAAATAAACTAAAATGTATTTCTTTTTCATTTATCAACAAAAACATTACCTACCGGTCTACTAAATCAGTCTAAATATTATGTAGTTGCATAAGTCTTAGTAATTACCCCATAACAGTATAATATATAAGTAAACTACGTATCTATCGTGGCTAAGTCATGTATTTTAGTAGACACTTAACTGAGTTTGCCATAATCGCGTCTTGTCGACTCGTCAAGCGTTGTCTGTAACTTAAGATACAGTATTTAACCATAATATCGTAGTCAATCGTAATTTCTTCTAGAGCATTTTTTGGGATAACGGTAAGAGATAATTAAATAATATTTTATACACGGGATAGAAGACCCATAAAAACCACGAAAAACACTTGTTACGCGTAACTCATGTATCTTAAGTTAACTGACATTCGCCTGACACGGCAGAGCTTATCTAGGGTGAAGTGGGGAAATATTTATTTCCTTCATGCAAAAAATATTGGCGGACATTGGTTCTCAAAATGTAGTCATTTTAATAATATATTTTTAACTATTTTAATATTCTAAATGGATTGTAGAAGGGTAAAAATAAATAAAACAGGGGTATAAAGATAATAAAATTTACTTAATAAATGGAAACAGATTACAAAAACACGGACAACTACAAGCAAAGGAAAGACATTTTTTTTAAGGCATACTTCCACTGGCTACCTTTTTTTTCGGTGGAGTATGCGTTTATGCACCATAACTGCACAGCAGGCTAACTAGACCTGCGGCCGTGCGTGGGACTTGACCCTAAAACGTCCACTACCCATTTAACTCCGCTCACACCCGAATTGGGACAAGCCGGTGCCAGCCTTGTGGCTATTGACCAGCCCATCCCCGGGTACACTGACTTGAGAGGCCTCAACTCAGGGTGGCGCCTAGGGAGGGCCAACCGAGAAACTAGGTGACCCTCAGACTAGGCTCGTCCGACCTGTGCAATGCGGGCGTTGAGGAGCTACCCCTGCCCGCAGGTCAACCCTCAGGCCGGAGGATGCGTGCTTAGTGAGAGGCAGAGGCTAGCTAGACCTGAGGCCGTGTGTCTTAGGACTCGTTACTAAAGCGGTCTAGTTCCCCTTTTAATAGCTACAGAGGTCAAATGTAATAATAGACTTGCCAAATCCTGAATCTAGGTTATAGCGCGACTATATCAATATCAAAATCAACCAAAATATACTTTATTCACGTAGGCTTCAAAGAAGTACTTATAAATCGTCAAACATTAATGTAACAGACTGACTCTACCACCTGAATCAAAATGTAGTTGTCTGTCGAGAGGAAACGGCAAGAAACTCGACAGTTACTCTTTTCAATCGCCAAATACAAAAAATATTTATAATTATATAAATTATAAATATAATCTTCATTTGTATAGAAACTATTATTTTTACCAAGTCATACAGTTTTGTGTTAGGTTTGATTTTATAATCATTTGAAGAATATACTAGGTCAACTTACTATGAAGGAGGCAAAACAGTAAAATTCAAAAAGTAATGCTTGCTTTCAAGTGCCACAAAAAATATGAAATTTATAGTATGTAAACGATCGTTGTATAGCCCTCCTAGGGAATTCAACGATCGTTTACATTCTAATTCACATTTTTTTTTGTTATCTGTCTGCCAAATTATTGCCAAAGAAGTTTAAGTAACTTTGTCCTTAACTTTGAGAACCAACGACTTGGTTCAAACGGTAAGGCAAAAACAACACGGTTTGATAAGGCCGGGAAAGCAAAATAACAAAAATATTTCATAACCAAGCCTCGAGGTATGATATTATATACCTGCTCTAATAATACGTTTATTATTTCTGGCTGTAGAGAAAATCACTGTGAAATACTATGAGGATATTACGTGGTAATAATGTCATCCTAGCTGAGTTTTCGGTTTCAGCAGCTCATCATCATCATCATCATCATGTGAATGGACGTTTCCAGGCGAAGCGTCCCTCAATGGAATAGGCTGCGGTGATCGCTTACCATCAGGTGAGCTGCGAGCCTGTCTGCCAACTGACCTCGTATTAACAAATGTTTTTACTTAAAGCGGCCATATTTACGAATTACCAACTCATACATCTTCAGCCTGTAGCAGTCCACTGCTGGACATAGGCCTCTCTCTCTCAACACTTTGTTTGATCCTTGGCTACTCGCATCCAGCTCCTGCCAGCCATCCTGCGCCAATCGTCACTCCACCTGGCCTGAGGGCGTCCTACACTACGTTTACCGAGATTTGATCTACTCCAAAACCGGTTACCCCAATACACAGGATAATTTGTGACGTAAGATGGTCACGTATCATGACGTCAACGAAAAGGGAAGATCTTCCTCCGAGCTAGGTGTCTGTGCTCGGGGACCGCGGCCCAATGTACCGTCTTGGTGTGTTGTAATATATGCAAGCCGAGAGAATAACTCTGCTAGCGCGACGCAGGATCGAGTATCTGATTGGCTGTCGCAGTGACGTGCGAGTGACGAGTCTCGAAGCCAATGTTTGTTACACGTGGGCTTTTCGCTGACTTGCAATCTTGCGTTTTTTTTTTTATAGTAGCTCAGTACATTGGCTCCACTAAGCCTGATGGTAAGCAAAAGAGGAACACAAATTACCATGACAACGGACGCAACACCGTGGCGTTCTATCCGTTGGCATCGCAGTACTGGCTGACAGTTTTGGTCGTCAGTCTAACTTATGTAGCTTATTCCGATAGCCGCTACAATTACAATATTCATTATCTTCCCCAGGACCACCTCTACAAGCTCCCCCCAAGCCAAATCCCCAGCCGGCAGCAGCGCCGGCGCAGCGGCCAGCGCATCCACCGCCGGGGACCGAACCCCCACCGCGCACAACAAGCAGCTCCAGAATGTCAAGGGACAAGACCACCCCCCGCACCCCAGCGTGAGTATCTTTACATTTGGAGGAAAAATCATTCATCATCATCATCATAGTAGTGATATAATATAGTAGGGTACTGATCATCATTATCATCATCATAGTACTTACTATAGTCGAGTCATTTTAATAGGTCACATTTGACAGTTCATTTATGCAAAGAAAAATGTCTCGTATTATGCTAAAGGAATAAAACTCAAGAAAACAACATCAGTTTTTATTAACACAATTATTTATTTAGAAAATTAGACTCTACTCCTGATGTACATAAGTAGCACTTTTCTTTGCATAAATGAACTGTCAAATGTAGCCTATTAAAATGACATTGTATGATGGCGCAGCGAGCGACCCATAATATAGTAGTACTGATATAGGTAGGTAGTTTAAGGTTTAAGTTTAATCGGAGCGTTAGTGCTAGTCACCTTCTAAAATGTATTTTCTTTATAATTAGAATTACAATAAGGGAAACATTATAGAAAAAATATGATAAAAGTAGAAATTAAAAGGAGTAATTGGAATTACGATGAAATTAGGAATCATCAGTTATTAATCTATCAATCTTTGTCGTTTGCAATCTAGATACATAGATTGATATTTTAATTATTTAAAATTAGGAATTCAATTTCATTTTAAGATAAATTAGAAACAAGAAGTTTTTCCTTAATCTAATTGCATCCACTTAATCTGTTATAAAGTAAATAGAAGTAATCAATCCAATTTAAATTATAATGAAATTAGATTTTAACATGGAAAGTGTCGTTTGAAATCATTATTTTACTAGTAGGTATATCACAGTTTATTCCAGAAATTCTAAGGTTGCACCAATATCAGACAAATTCCTCTCGATTATTATTGTCAAATAACAAAGATGTTTCCTCTTTTGACCTAGACCTAGAAATATCACTGTGTTAATTATGTCGCAGGTATCATCCCAGATTTTACGAACTATAGATTCAAAATTGACAATAGGTAAAAAACAATTTTTACGATTCAAAATCGGTGTTCGCATAATCGGGAATCGACTGGCACCGTTTTGCTAGTGATCTCTTCATGACAGCTGTCATATGATACGTATCGAGCTATTTTGGAAATACAATAACTAAGATCCATAACTGGCAGTGGTGAAATGGGTAGGTATTTACAGGTTCTGGAATAAACCACAGAAAGTACTAAGAACTGGCAATAACAATTTGTCGTATCGAAAGCATCAACTAGGCACCCAATATTCAACTCAGTGGTTATTAACGTCATTACGTATTCATGATACGTTCGTAGATGATCGATATTTAGTTCAAGTACAGTTTGACAGGATGGAGATGCATAAGTGTAACCTAAAGATTAGAAAATATAAAAAAAAATTAGTCTAATTTTATCATTGACGAATAAGTTTGCGATAAGTTGATTGTCGAAGAAGATGTCTTTACAAAAAATTAAAAAATAATAATGCTTTAGAAAAATTTTCTTTTTTTTAAATAATACATAATATTATGTTGATGTTTAATGTAATTCTAACACTTCCGGTAGCCACTTCCCATCAGGTAGGTTGCGTGACTATCTGCCACTAGAATAACCAAAAAAAAAACAAAACACAAAATGAATTGCAATATTTTTTTCTGTTATATATATTTTAATTAAATAAAATAAATTAACTATTTTTATTCAAATTCCATAGCTATACATATTCTTTCAATTATCCCTTACTTGGAGGTTGTCTGGTAGAGATCGCTTATAGCGATAAGGCCGCCTATACCTATTGTGCGTTTTTGTTCTTTTTAAATAAAATTATATATTATGTTATTTTTTTATAAAATTATTGTACTTTAAAGAATATTTATTATTATTATTATTACATACCCAGTTTTCCTATCTCACTGTACTTGAATAATATATCAAAGGTGGTGCAATTAGAATAAGTGGGTCCAGGGTATTTTAGTGTCCCTAATAATTTGGGTTTATCGGTGACTAGAATAAAATATGCAAAGAATTATAAATAATAAATTACATAATTTGACTGAACAGGAAAAATTTAAATAATGTGATAGTAGGGAGAATCTAAAGATAGGTATATACTGTTTTTTTTAAATAATGGATAACTTTGTTTAAAAAGCCTGTCCCAGAAAATAAAAAACCTGCTCTGGAGGCGCCACATTAGCTATGGTTATAGTAACACTTTGTTGCTATGGTTACAAACACAAATAACTCACAATATCCAATAACAAGGCCCGATTGACAATTTGACATCACACTTTGACATACAGCAACAATGAATGACATCTTATTTTTTTTATTTGATTGTTGCCACTTGAAGAAATTAGTTCCAATATTTTTCCGCCGTATGGCAAGGTTTTTTATTTTAATGGTCGAACTATAAAAAAGAATCTGACCTTATAATTGATTGACAATACTCGTACAAGGGACCGTACTATAATTAAAAAAGTCCATTTGCGCACTTTCCCACGGGTGACAAGTTGACAACATAGATTTTTATTTTCAGTTTTGCAGTTTAGATGCCAAAGTCACCGGGGTGACAAAATTTTCACTGGTCACTTCCGCTTTGTATCAGAGTGCAGAGGGGACAACCGGTACATTTTTTTTTAATTTGTGACCCGTGACGCCCGTGGGTTGAAAATTGCTACGAAAACTTGAAATTATACAAAGTTATCCATTTTTTATAATACATAATATCGTAGGCGTAAAAAGTCGTACGTTGATATTTAAAAAAATACAAGGACAGGTAATTTGTAATTACTTATTTAACAGTTAGAAATCTTTAAAATAATGAAAAAGAAATTATATAACAATAATAAAGAGAGAAAAATAAAATACGAAAATAAATAATAATAATAAATAAAATAATATAATTAATTCAAATATAAATGTCTAGATAATCTAAATAGATAATTGTTAGTTAGTTGATTAGAACACAACGTCATAATCGACATGTGATTAAAAGTAATTAAATTTATTTATACTTTCTTCTTCAGCGTTATTATATATTGGTGTTTTATGTATATCTTAATATATTTTAGGATAATCATTGTGTAATTCTTGTTTTCCATAAATGTTTATTAACATTAACATTAATTTATAGTATATTCATACGTATATTATGTCACAAGTATATAGGCTGATGTTTAGTGTTTGGCTGTTATAAATTGATGTGACGGCGTGGCATCAAAGAGGCAAATGTTGCTATGATGTTGTACGTGACACATTAGTTGCATGTATATAGGGTGTTAATATTTTTTTTTCTTAATTTTTGTTTAATGGATATTATTATAATTGAAATTAAAGTCACTATTTAAAAATTATTAAAAAAATATTTTTGTGCAACAAATGTATCACGTGCAACATTTGCGTAATGTTGCAAGATGGCGCCTCTAGCTTAGGTGTCGTAATTGGTAATATTCATGCTGCGAATAAGCCTACCATACGAATGGGGGTAGGCGAGTCAATGTTTCAGGATGTGTCTTATTGATGTGACTTGTGACGTCATCTGTAAGCAACAATAAAAAAAACTTTGTACCTACCATTGTAATTAATTTTTCCTTTATTATTTTTTTGGGCAAAAATGCCAAACAGTTGACGTCACAACTATCTATTCTCTATTCTAAATGTGTTTCACAGATGCTAGGTATTAATGTTTCCTTCTAGGCGACAATCCTAGAAAAAAAAATTAACTGTCAAGAAATTGTTCTTAAAAACAATTTCTAGAATTGTCGCAAATTTTAGCTACTTACATTTGGACTGAAATGGTAGGTTGTACTGTGTTTAAAAATAGACGTCGGTGTATTGTTTTATGATAAAAAGGACAGCTCGTTTTATGTTTTTTGTTTCGTTTTTGAAACATTACACGCATGGTAATTAAATGTGTTACATCATGAATGTATACGCTTCTATCATCTACCGTGCACATAATTTTATATGAGTACTTTTAATGTGAGAAATACTTAACGACATTTAAGTTACCAAGAACAACAGCTAAGCTTGAACAACAAAAAAACACACATTTTTTTATTCAAGTTACCAAGAACAACGTTTTTAGATAATCTTTGGCACAAAAACACAAAAAAAGTTTCCAATTAACTGCATATTAAATATTTCCGTACTAATAGATATTTAACTCAAAAAAATACATAATTATGTACCTATAATATAAGGACACTTGTGTAATATGAAAATAATTTTTTTTTATAAACAGGGGTAACGGATATCGTTATTATTCACTGACATTTTAAGAATATTTGCCAAAGCCAGAGTTTGAATATATATTTTTTGAAACTGCCCAGATTATTTGGGCTAGAGACTGAGGCTGTTTAAGGGTGGGACCAGTCACTAAAAATGTTGGTACCACTTAATTAATGAATAAAAAATAGAGTTTTTATCGGACAACATGATCCACGTAATAAATAATAATACTAATATCACTTAACTACCCCGGTTTACCCTTGACACCCGAAAGAAACGATTGTACAGTCAGCGTCAAAACTATCTGAGCGTTCAAACCTACCAAAAATATCTGAACATTTGACAAAAATCACTCTTAGCACAATACTTTTAGGTGTAAATATCGTTTGTTGTCATTTGTTCTCAAACAACAAATGAAATTCCACCTTTAGGTCTTACGGTATGGTTCATAGCAGCCGCAACACAGCCAGAGCTGTTATGGCGACAGATTTCACTTGTGGGTTGGTAGCTAATAGCCAGTTGGACTCTGAAAAAGCCCTACCACCAACCAGACCCAAGGTGGGAATTGAACCCACGACCTCCGGGTTTTATACCCGAGCGGCTTAGCCACTGTTCCACGGAGGCGGTCATCGTATTTGTCTGGGTGTTTCTATGTATAGTATGTATGTATTTACAAAAGAAAAGGCATATACGTTTAGTAATGTTTATCCGTTGTCTGGCACCCATAGCACAAGCTAATGCTTAGTTTGGGGCTAGATGGCGCTGTGTGATTAATGTCCAGAGGTTTATTATCAAAAAGCCTTATTTAGTTAGGTTATAAGGTTGTTCAGATGTTCAGTAGATAAAACGTGTTTTGCTCCCAACTGTACCAGCTTTTAGATTGGAGCACAATAGTGTGTTTTGCGGAAAAATGTCCCAGTATTATTAAATGTCATTATATAAGCGCACTGTCCTCTTTCCTATATTATCTACGTCCTTTTCCATTCGTCCTCAACCTTTTTTCCGGGCGACCTGCTTCGTTCCGGGTCCCCATACTGGGATAATAGGAAAAGTTTTATTACATCGCCTTTGGAACAAAATATCGTTTTCCGTTTAGCGATGTTAAGTAGACTCTTTAGAGTAATCGGGACTGAAGAACAACCGTTTTGTATTGCATTATTGTTGACGATCTATGTTTATAGTGACGCAGGTTTGATCCCCGAATTTTACATACATTTATGTGTTTGCCTGTTGTCGGTCTGAATATTAACGATGAAATCTTCTTAGTAATAAGGTCCAATGTAAACACATTCTATTTCTTTTTAATGATAAAGGAAGACAAACACGCCATGACAATAATGACTGATGATGAGTAATCACATCATTTAGTAGTGGTATGGTAGAGCCATGCTGTTTTACAGTACGAATGGGCCGGCTCGTCCGGGAAGTACCACCCTCTCACATAACACCAGCGTGAAATAATAGTGACTACTATTGTGTTTCGTCTGGTTTGTGTGAGTGTCGAAGGCCAAACTTTCTTAAAAGGCCGGCAACTCATCAGCGATCCCTCTGGTGTTGCAGATGTCCATGGGCGGCGGTGATTGCTACCATCAGGCGACCCGCTGGCTCGTTTGCCGCCTCTGACATAAAAATAAAACTACCATTCTACGCTAAGGCTACGTTGTCCACCTTTGAAGGAATATGTTTATTATTTTGCATTTATTATGTCTGACTCCCATTAGTTCAAGCTATGTTTTGTTTTGAGTTCGATGGCACTTTGTGACTAGTGTCCGTCAGATTTTCCCAAAAAAAACATTACCTAATGGGAGAACTAAGATTCATAATCGCAATTAGCGTAACGACTAAACTAAGTTACGCTCAGTTCGAGTGTTAGACAAATGTCGGCGACGTGATATTTGCTTCGCTCGTTAAGCAGTTATACGAAACTGAGCTGTAGGTTATGTAACTTTCAAACTAACTTGTTACGTTACAAACGCTCATCTAAGCGATTTTAATTGGATATCAAATGGCAAATAGAATTGCAGGTCATTTAAAAAGCTAAGAATTTGATTCTTGTTGCGTTTTCCGTCACCGCTGAGCTGGTGCGCGCCGAGATTTCAAACAAAAAAATCCAAGATGAAGAATCTAGTTAGCAAGTTAAAATGGAAGCCTCGAAGATCAAATGAGCTTACAGTCTGGCAGCACATTAAGCGTTGTTTTCTGGTGAAGTATTCAATAAAATGCTTATAGCCCAACCATTAAATAAAAAACCTTGCCATACTGCGGAAATATTGGAACAAATTTCTTCAAGTGGCAACAATCAAATAAAAAAAAAACAATAAGATGTCATTCATTTTTGCTGTCTGTCAAAGTTTGATGTCAATTGTGCAACCGTGCCTTGTTATTTCTTGGATATTGTGAGTTTTTGTGGGTATAACCATAGGAACCAAGTGTTGCTATAACCATGGCTAATGTGGCGCCTCCATAGCAGGTTTTTTATTTTCTTGGTCAGGCTTTAAGCTGCTTGAAACGAAAGTCCCGAAGATCAAATGAGTTTACAGCGTTGCTTCTTGACGAAGTGTCCAATAAATTGCTTACCTGCCAACAAATTTCACATTTTAACAAAATGTTTACACGATTGCTGTAAAACAATATTGAAGAAAAACAATTGGACTGGCTAGCTACCATCCCACAGGGAAATCTGCCGCCTAGCTCTAGCTGTGTTCCAGCAATATTAATGTAGAAATGAGATGTATTAATGTACACTTGAAATCAAATAATCGTGAACAGAACGCCAGTATGGCAGAATGCTGGATAATGTTTTGTTATAAAGTATCCCTAAATATTGTAATATCCCAATTTGACCTCAAAATATAGTGATCAAGTGAGTGCGCAAGCACAGGTGCACTCACATAATACTGTGGGACAGCAGTCTGACTCTATCTATGTCTGTGGACACGACCGAAGAGAGATCAGGCGCAGGACCAACGGCTTAACGTGCTTTCCGAAGCTCGGGGGTTTTACACACAACTTTCCAGTCTTTTATAAATCCGAAAAATCACATCACAAATTTTTGGCCCGACCCAGGATTCGAACATATGACCCCTGGCTACACTATAATGTGCGACCTACTAGTCACTGCACCACGGAGGCAGTCGATCATCTAACTAAACTAATAATTATTATAAAGAAGAAAGGTTTGATTGTTTGTTTGTATTGAATAGGCTCCGAAACTACTAAACCGATTTGGAAAATTCTTTTACTGTTGGAAAGCTACACTATCCCCGGGTGTCATAGGGTACTTTTGATCCCGGAAATGTAGGGGGAAAGGGGGGATAATTGACTAGTGAAACCGTGTGAAACCGCGCAGGGGACCGCTAGTCAGGTATAACAAAAGAGAACACTACCTTAATAGATTAGTAAGACCAAATCCTCTTAATTTTAATTACAAAGGGATTACACAAACATTATAAGAGGCGCTTAAAAGATTACAACCCGTTAAGTATAATTAATGTCTTTTCAAACTGTTAATCTCCTTGTTTACGATAACTGTAAACGCTTTGAAAGTTTGCTAATTTTTAACGAAAATTGTTTATTAAATTAATAATCGGAAACCAATGACGTTCAATTAAAAAACTAGACTCCCAATCACACTCAAATATTGTCCGAAGCAAAAGTCTGCCCACCCGACTATTGGGCAGAGTTTTCGTTTAGTTGTATACAATTGACATTAAACACTAACTGCCACGAGATAAGGTGTTAATTTTATCGAATGTCATCTGTGTCAACGCCGCGCCGCTCGGACGTTTTTTGAGGAATTTTTGGGTGTCTAGTTATATGTATATTGAACGTCATTGTCAGAAACAAATAATTTCAAAAGACAGATTTGTGGCGATCTTGATCAGTTAACACAAAACAGTTCACAAATTGATGACAGAAAGCGCTACCATACGAACACGAATTTATTAGTATGGGAATCTGCATCGCGCAAGCAAATTGTCGTCTGCTGCTGCAGAATCATACTCGACGACACTATCAAGCTCACTAGAGCCATTGTACTGAGCTACTATAAAAAAAACAAAGATGGTTATACCTTAGTCCATGAGCACAGTTGAAATAACTTAGAGAGAGAGAGAGAGATCTTCCACTTTTAATGGGACATTCGATCTCCTACAGTTTTTTCTGGCCTAAGAAAACATTTAGTGACATTTTGCTAGAGTATTGATCACAGAGATCTATTGGACTAGAGCCCGCAAGTACGTCAATTTGTATGAGAACCGACCGTGCCATATTTTTTGTACCTACTGTGACGTAACGAGCGCGATTTAGTGATGAGAAGTAGGGACACGCCCACTTCGTCTCGATTCTCGATTCGATTATAAAAATCACTACATAGTATAAAACACAAAGTCGCTTCCTGTCTGTCTGTCCCTATGTATGCTTAGATCTTTAAAACTACGCTACGGATTTTGATGCGGTTTTTTTTAATGGATAGAGTGATTCAAGAGGAAAGTTTATATGTATAAAACATGCATAATATAGTAGAGAAACACTGATAATTTTAGAGGTTTCTTATGTGAGGTCGTAAATTAACACATTTTTTGCGCTTACATTGCAAACGCTGGCTAAACCCTACGAGATAGATCAAAATAATGTACTACAATATTGTACACCTTAAAAAGTTTTACAAAAAAGTCCGCGATGGTATATGTCTATCTCTTAGGGATACCCCACAACAATCATTTTCCTTTACTTATTACGATAAAATAATAGCTTATTTACGAAAAAGTGATTTTAAGCAATACAGTATTAATCCTTATCCAATAAAGTACCTTAAATAAATTGTGCATGTAATATAGATCAATATGGCCCTTTACATCATGTAATGTAAATGAATATTTTCGAAGATATTACAGATTTAAAATGCAGGGACATAGCGGTTGCGGCGGTACCGGCCGGGGGGGGGGGGATAGATGAACGTCTGTTAGTTCTGTTATGATGTATAAGTTACCACTAAAGTGATTATTATACTTACTTTGTTGTTTTCACATTTTTTATCGGAATTATTTTCGAAAAATAAGCCGACCATGATTTCGTCTACTTGGGGCAGGTTTCTGCTGTTTGCTTTTACGAAATCGTTTTCCATAGTAAAAGTACTTCACCGAATTTGTGTAATTTTGCAAATAAATCACAATAACAATGGATAAATAGGAAAATGCTATTAAAACAGATACGAAAGCATAAAATCACAAGTAGGCGCAAGGAGGTAAACGAGGACGTGAGGCACGTGACGTGATTTTTATTTACTAATTTATAAATAAATAAATTATTATTTTTAACTAATGTTAATAAATATCCATTTTTAAACTCTTCTTAATTTATACGCCGGTTGACAGTACCTAATGTTACCTAATTGTCACTTTATGCTTGATTTTATTTTTCACATTGTCAAATAGCCTATTAACATTCCTGCTTCCAAAATCGACTAGGTACCTTTAATCGATTTTAAAACATTATGTGTATGTTGCATAGAACGAACATCACTAATCGCTGTATTTGACTAAAAACGCCTGTGCCACGAAACTTAAACGATATGCGAAAGTACCGCCTTGTTTGATATTCATTGCTTATAAAGCACGCAATACAATTGGAAGGCCAGTATAAAATACGCAATGTATTACGAAATTGCGATTCACGCGGCTTAAGCATTATTTACTTAATTGTTTTCTCAAAATTGATAAATAATTCATTTTAAAATAAATTACGCGTATTCAGATAACAAAATGACTTACCGATGAAAGGAAACATCTTTGTTTTGTGGAGTTATCTTTTTGGTATTGTTTTTGCAGCTTAAAATAGCACAAATCGTCATTTTTTGCTATTTCGTCTGACGTCTAACAAGGGGAACGGTCGCGCGGGACTAAAGCTAAGAATCGGCACATTCAGTACGATGGACTGTAGCTGGGCACGCGAAGTAGCTACACTGGCGGGCTCTAGTCCAATAGATCTCTGTGGTATTGATAACTAAAAGCATTATTTATTTATATTTCACTCGCATTCGGACCTTTTTCTCACTTCCCTAGACACAATTCATTTGCCAACAGTAAGGAATCTGTCAGTCAATCAAATAAATTATGCAATGATTTTCTTTCAAAGTTAAAGTACCTACCTACCTACAATCTTTATTAAGGTTCCATTGCAAAGACTTTCTTCATTGAAAAAGATATAAACTTTTTCTTTAAAGAGATTTAATGAGAGTTGAGACTAAATAATTATTGTACTCTTTATGGCATACTGAAGTAACCAATTTATGTGCCCGAGTGCACGTGCACCGAGCTGTCAATGTGTGCGTGCACCACGCGACCTGTGTAGGCTGTCGCTGTACTGGAGGCTTAGACACACAGAACAAAAAAAAATTTCTCTCTGAGGCTGAGACAAGATGACATCGCTTCATAGCTGGCGAATTTCGCTAAGTCCAATTTGTATGGATTTGACAGATGCCATAGAAAAGTCACGTGTTGAAAGTATGGGATTTGACATTCGCTATCGCAAATTGAGCTATAACGAACGTCATAAATGCCGCTTGTCTAGGGGGGCTGTTCTACATTGATGCGTATAACACCGCGTCGCATACTGCGGGCGCCAGAGTGCCCGAGTGCGTGTTTACCGAGCTGTCAATGTGTGCGTGCACCATGTGTAGGCTGTCGCTGTACTGTGCAAGAATGCCTATTGCTATTGCTGTACTCTTTTAACTGTACTGGGTTTAGGTCGGTTTCACTTTACGGACAAACAAGCAATTACGCTTGAGATGGGTTCTCCTGTCAAACTTTATTTACTAACCACCTTTTGCAAAGGGGTACTTTGAATAATGTTTGCTGGCTACAATTAATATTGGTGTTATTTTGTGAATAGGCCATATTGTAAACGAGCTTTAAGGTGTCACTTGTCTTCAAACGTTTTCTTTTTGTTAAATTTTTTTACAATAAATTTTGATGAGTTGTGCCTTTTTTAGGTTATACTAAATGACCGGCGTTTGCCTGCGTAGTAAATACGAGGTTATTATAGTTTTCCAATATTATGGCCTAAATAGAGAGCTGCGGTAGGTAGCCGTGAGGTATGAAGCGTCATGCGCGACTTCGGTTCAGTTCTCCTCCTATGAATATTTTTTGGGTATTTACCCCTACTTCGGTGGTGACGGAAAACATCATGAGGAAGCCTGCTCAGTTGAATGGCTGTGTAGTCATTATCCAATTTTTTTGGATTCCCTGTTATGAATTACGGAGGTCAGATGGTACCTAGTCGCTGCAATGTAATAACTGGACCTGGACTTGCCAAATCGTGGATCGGGGTGAAAGCGTAGTTGTCCTGACTAGTTCGGGACAATCGCTTCGACCAAGAAAGAAGAATATAATACGCTATGTAGTATAAAATTATATTAGGGTATATTTTGACGTATAAATGATCACTATTGTTGGATGTGTGGAGTGACAAGGTTGGATAAGATTAGGAATGAATAAATAAGAGGGAGTTTGAAAGTGGCACCGGTAGTGGATAAGGTTAGGAGTGCAAGATTAGCATGGTATGGACATGTAATGAGGAGTGAAGACACACATGTGAATGATAGTTATGTGTGTAGACGGAGATTTAAGCAGAGAAAGGCCGAAAAAGAGGTGGATTGCGTAAAGTATGATATGGAAATGAAAGTAGTGAATGTAGAATTGACGGCTAATAGGAGTGTGTGGAAGGAAAAAAACGTATTGCGCCGACCCTACCGAGCGTGGGATAGGGGCAAGGAAATGATGAAATGATCACTATTGTTCCACAATCAAATGTGTCAGCTCAAACTTCAGGCTATAACAAACTTATATTGGATCTAGTTTTAATCAGTTGGATCTTACTTGGAGACGACAATGTCTTGTCTGAAATGTAGGTCTTGATTTCAAATCTAGATCGAGGCGTCTAGACGTTGATATGACCTAGTATTATAGTTCATTCAATTGGATTATTAGATAAGATTTGCTGTGTCATACCCACTCAATGGTTTTGAATTTTTATGAACTTGTTTTTGAAAAACTAGGTACAAACACAATTAGGTACTACAAAATAAATAAATATACGATTTGGCGGTTTTATTTAGTAACCAACTACGCCTGATCTCTCTTCAGTCGTGTCAGACTGCACTCTGCAGTCCCACCGTGTAACACGAGTGAAGGAATCGGGAGTGCACCTGTGCTTTCGTAATCACTACAGCACTATAATATTATATCCAGCGTAGTTGACTGATCGTAAAGATTGGCCGCCGTAGCCGAAACCCTCGTCTAGAAGGACATTATTATTACTATGATGACACAATGTAGACTATGATATGACTTTGTCTAGTCGCACATAATACAAGTTTCTTACAAAACTCAGTAATGTGTCTGGCTTTGAACGTTGTTTTTCTCTTATAGGAGAAAAACAGGAAAATCACAAAATAACATGACGTTGGAGATGAGGTTTTATGGAATCGTAACTCATACCTCGGTCTTATGTGAGGCTGGTGTTTTTTTTATTGCAATGTGTAACAAGACGAGCAGATCGTACACCTGATGGTAAGCGTCAATTCTGCCCTTAGACAGTTCAGTGCCAAACAGTAACTAAGCAGTTACTGTCCGGCACCGCCCTGCGCCCGCTGCACCGAGACGACAGTTATTAGATCTCATATACCCAGTAATTTGACTAGCTTCAGTGCCCTTTCCCCGAAACACAGAAGTGCTTGACACACTTCTCTTTCACGGGAAAATATCTGGCACTGCGGTGGTACCCACCTAGACGGCCCAGTACAGGAACCTACCACCTGGTGTACCTATACTACCTCGGTAGCCGGTGAAGTTTGTCTAAAACACAGAAACAAAGCCTATACTCACCATTTGGCGATAGCCCGACCCAATATCACTAAGACTGGTTTTAGAGTCACGCTGACAAGCAGGCCATCAGCGCGCGTATCAGGAAGTATCGCTGTTCTTGTAAAATAGTGACGATTGGAACTACAAAGAAAACCGGCAGTGTATAATGCTACGCGCGCGCGTCAGCGTGACTCTAAAACCAGCCTAACTTATCTGTCACTAGAGAAACTGTCTCTTAAACTCGAAGAATAACTCTATAAGCTAATAAATGGTATGGGGAGGGATTTCCGACTTCTACCTGAATCTAAGAGCAGACATTAGTATTGAATTCATTGAACAGAATGGAAAGCTTGCGGAAAAGGTAGGAAATAGGGATGGGGTAAATTCTATCGATAATCTTTTACAACGAAAGTGGCACTAAAGCCGCCCTGGTAATGGTAACCGCTTACCGTCGCCTATAGACGCTTGTTACACCCATTGAACTACAATTACTAGCGTATAGAACCGACACCGCAAACAAATTTTTGCGCGATGCTTTGTTGCCGTTACCATGGTTACGGCAACAACTCATTCAAGATCTATGAGATAGGCATTTCGAACAAAACGCGTAAGCGCCTTGCTTTGCATGGCGCTTACGACGTTTTGGTGGCCAGAAAAATATACTCTGTAAGCATCTATAGCGCTGCAAGTTTTATAGTTTGGTTAGACGACATCCGCTGTAGCAAATACATCAGTCAGTCCAGTCATCATTTTGCGACACATTTTTTGTTCCGTATAGCCTCTCTATACGTAGTAGGTACTTGTAACTCAATGGTTACACCAGAAACATCGTTCGTCAACAACGTCGCTAACAAGCTCGTCCTTGGCCCTGTAAAAACCTTGTTCAATCAGGACAAACATAATTGTAATGAACATTTCTATGATTAAACGTATACACAGATGTGTCTGCATATTGGCCACAGCATCTATTAAATGATTGTTGCAGCAATTAATGCTATATAGATATAGATCAACTCTTAGTGAGTTAATTTATAGTTGAGAGCATTCAATTTTTTTAAATCTTGTAAACTAGTTATATCTGATACACGCTACTATTTTAGTGGTGTATCGTCAGCAGTTCAATTATTATTGTTCTGTGTGCCTCAGATTCAAAGCCTAAGCTGACGCTAAATCACACTCTTCTTTAAAAAATATCGATATGAAAACTATCGACTCACGACCATCACTATCACCAAAGGGACCAATAAAAAGCCAAAATAAACCAGTGTTGCGTCCGGAGGGCAGGGCTGAATGAATAATTCAGAGGTCTGACCGACAGCGCATTCGTGCCTCGGTTTTTTCGTTACGCACATTTAAGCATCATTTACTGAGCTTTATCCTGAGTTGATTGGGGAGCTATTACTGTATAGCTACAGTATAAGTAAGAGTCCAAGGCATTTGCCCGGGGAGGAGAGCTGCCTACAGTCGGTTTTTATTTGGTTAGATCCTAGTTAGATCAGTCGGAAGATAGGCACGCAGCCCACCTGGTGGTAAGCGGCCACTGCGGCCATTTCTACATGATCTAGACCAATTGCATCATGGCTGCAGAGGCATTCGACTTTGCAGGTTTCCTCACCATGTTTCTCGTTACTGGCGAGATACTGTTAAATACGCACATAAAAATTCCATCGATACCTATGCCCCGAGATTGGCCTTCTCTTGATTATATAAAGCAAACTCCGACCGAACGACCAACCGATTTTGACCGCCTCCGTGGAACAGTGGCTAAGCCGCTCAGGTATAAAACCCGGAGGTCGTGGGTTCAATTCCCGCCTTGGGTCTGGTTGGTGGTAGGGCTTTTTCAGTGTCCGACTGGCTACCTACCACCTCCAGAGGTGAAATCTGCCGCCATAATAGCTCTGGCTGTGTTCCGGTAATATGAATGAGGCCAGTACACTTGAAATCAGAGGCTCGAATATCAGATGAGCCTACAGTCTGGCAGCACATTGAGCGACGCTTCCTGCTGAAGTGTCCCTCAATGGAATAGGCCGCAGTGGCCGCTTACCATCAGGTGGGCTGCGTGTCTGTCTGCCAACTGACTTAGTATATAAAAAAGAAAAGAAAAACGTATAAAAAACCACCCAACAGAAATGGTTACGACTTTAATATTTCATAGTTTTCATATGTGGGGTATTCAGGAGAAATATTTACGACTGTGGCCCTCGTATTTGCATGTGGATATGTCGCAGGTATATCGTCAAATAAGGGATATTATAATTTGACTAGTAAAATCATCAATGCTATCTTTAAATATAAAAGAAAGTGGTGTTAGTTACACTATTTATAACTCAAGAACGGATGTCCTGATTTGGCTGAAAATTGGTGAAGGGGTAGCTTAGAACCAGGAAACGGACATAGGATACTTTGATGGGAGAAGGGGGGGTAGGTAGCGTCCACTACCCACTAAACTCCCCCGGTTTCCCTTCACACCCGATTGGGACGAGCCGGTGCCAGCCTAGTAGCTATTTAATTGATCAGCCCCTCCCCAATAGTTTGAGAGATTAAGAGTGCTAAAGACCATCCCAGTTTTGTCCCAGAAAATGAAATATTATCGCGGGATAGCATTGTAGAGTCCACACGGGAGAAATAGTATTGAATTTTGTTCACACAGGCGCCATCAATCTCTTTCCATTTGGTGAAATGGAAATAGACTTATTTACTAGCTAGCAGATGCAGGGGCACTGAGGTCCATTTTAATACGCGCGGCGTATTACGCTGGAGTTGCTATAGACATTGAAATGACAGCTATTTTAATGTCGATTTGAAGCGCCCCCCATTAGTGTACTGGGAACTAAAATGACTTCAAATGGCTCAGAACATGAGTCAAATGGACAGCCATTGACATTGACAATGACAGCATTATCGAAGTTTATCTGCGAAAGTCAGCACTATTATTAGTTCCAAGTACACTAACTACTGCTCTCAGCGCCAACATGGCGATTTTCAAATCGGATCAAACATTTGGTGACAATCGCCCATGATCAGTGTGCAGGGGCAGTCAAATCATAATATCTCGGTTTTGACAGAATACCTGTGACGAATACACAGATGCTTATACGGTGAGTGAATGTAAACGTAATACAGAAAACGTATTTATAAAGAGAACCTTTTTTGTGGCGAATAAAGGAGATACTGTAATATTGGATTTTCTTACATTACGTATTTACATGCTTTTTTGCTCTTTGGTAGGAAAATGGTCTATAAAAATCTTGAATATATTATGTTAGGATTTTTCACGTCAAAATTTTCAGTACGGTGATATTTTTATTAGGTATTCATATTATTTATACTAGGTCAGTAGGCAGTAGTAACGCTGCCTACCTGATGGTAAACGGCCACTGCGGCGTATTCCATTGAAGTCTCTTCACCGTCACGCTCTGTTAGCTACTCGGGCAGGTTTCCTTTTTCGTCACCCGCTTGCGAGCTAAATACGCACATAGAAAAATCATCATCATCAGCCTGTTGCAGTCCATTATACAAAAACTCGCCACTTAGCTCAACCCTTGTCTTCTCGCATCCAGCTCCTGCCAGCCATCTTGCGCAGATCATCGCTCTACCTGGCCTGAGGGCGTCCTACACTACGTTTACCGAGACGCGGTCTCCACTCCAGAACCCCTTTACCCCAACGGTATCAGTTCTACGGCAGATGGCTTGCCCACTGCCACTTCAGCTTGCTAATCCAGTGAACTATGTCGTTGACTTTGATTCTCTGCCGGATTACCTTACTTCGGATTCGGTCCCGCAGATACTCTTTTCATAGCTAAGCGACTTTAAACTTGTGCACCAGCGTGATAAGTGTCCAAAAACGCGTAAACGTGTGTCGAAGATCAGATAGTCTACAGTCTGGCAGCACATTGAGGGACGCTTCCAGGTGAAGCGTCCTTCAATGGTATAGGCCGCAGTGCCCACTTACCATCAGGTGGGCTGTGTGCCTGTCTGCCAACGGACCTAGTATAAAAAAGTGTCCACGTTTAGGCTCCATAGATAAAAGCGGGTAGAGATTTGAAGCGTGAAGCGACCTTTGATACCATCCGGCTGCCACATCTCCATCTAACTTTGTGCCATTCGTAATTTGAATGCCAGCCTGTTAGTCAAAACGGCGGGCATTGTATGAATATTCATTGCTACGCTGAAGCACAGATGTTACCTGTATGGGAAACGTCCGAGTGGGAAACGGCTGGATCTATTAGTTTAGTTGCCTTTATGTCAGTAGTACCATTGGTGGTACAATAGTGATGCAACATTGTATCCTTACAACCATTAGTGGTCCTAGTGACACGTAGTACTATTGACGAGTACCATTGGTGGTACAAGTGATTCAACTTTGATGGCCTTTCATGTCAGTAGTATTGATTAAAACCATTTTTCTTTAATAAGTAGTACAAGTAGTAGCCACGCCATCGGTCCTGGGTTCAAATCCATTTGGGTCTTACCCTGTTTAAAACACTCAGTCGCAGTCCAGAGTCTTTCGATGGCCACCCCCGGAGGACAGTGGGACGTATTTGCAAAGGTTGTGTCACTGTCCACAGGCGGGGGCAGAGCTGGGAGTGGAGAAGTGGACAACATTGATCAGTGCTATCCACCCCGTTGACGTAACAGGGCCGTTCTACCGGGGTCGATGAAACAATTTTCTCCCAACGACCCCGTCGACGGGGCGGGGCACCGGGGTTGGTACCGCCTCTAGAAGTTGACTGTGTTAAACAGTCCCGTGCCTCGGAAAGCACGTTAAACCGCTTTTTTTTCGATGGGGAATGCGTTTACGCACATCCTCATCCAGGGGGGTGACTGAGGGGGGTGTGGGACTCTTGCAGAGTGCGGACTACTCACTAAACCCCATCGGGTCCCTCTAAGTCGCATTGGCAGCACTCCCTGGTCCTATGCCTGTGGCCATTATTCAGGGAGTTGGTCCCGCACCTGATTTCTCTTCGGTCGTGTCAGACTGCTGTCCCACCGTGTTATGAGAGTGAGAGAATAGTAAATAGGTAGTGCACCTGTGCTTGCGCATAGAGTTGCCTATCGATAGTCCACTATCGCTAAACTATCGATAGTCTATCGATAGTTGACGTCATATCAATAGTATCGATAGTCTATCGATAGTTGACGTCACATTAATAGTATCTATAGTGTCGATACTATCGATATTGTTTTACAGGTCAATAGTATTGTAATACAAAAATAGTTATCGATATTTTATCGATACTATATAATTATATAGAAAGCACTATCGATATTTTTACTATTTTTCAAGGTCAACTATCGATAGTCTCGTTAACGAGACTATGGGCAACACTACTTGCGCACTCACTTGAGCACTATAATATTTCCTGCGTAGTTGGTTGATCGTAAAGAGCCGTAGCTGAAAACTCAGCTATGGAAGTCATCATCATTCTAATTACTTAACTTACTAATGTTCATTGTGTAAACATTAACTGACTTATGTGTCTAACTGTACTTAAGGGCAGGTTAATATTCCACGCACGTTTGTTTGTTTAATTAACTCTTTTGGTCTGTGGTACAATATAGAAGAGGAACAACCCAAATCTATTGATGATTTTGTTTTTATCAGTAAATAGTAAAGTATCAGCCTATTAATGTCCCACTGCAGGGCGAAAGGCCCTGCATTGGAATCAAGTTATAGCTACAATGATGGGTACTGGCTTAATCACCACGCTTGCCAAATGCGGATTGGTGATCACAAACCCGAGCAGTGTCCGAAAAAACCAACACAAAGTAAGCTCGACCCGGGAATTGAACGCAGGACCCCGAGTCTCGGGGTGTCGGGGGTTTTTATTAGTAGTAGCTCAATCTTAAAAACCAAGTTATCGATACAAGGGAACTAAGTTAATCACTACACTTGCCAAATGCAGATGGGTGTCGAAACCGAGCTTTGTTAAAAAAACGATACAACTATGCCCGACCCAGGAAATGAACCCAGGACCCCGAGATCTTGGCTTCAAAACTTAACCACTACACCATCGAGGCGACAATCAAGGCATCAATATCCTTAATATTATTCAAAACAAATGATATTGGAAAATAGTTCTTACATTATTCTAATCCGGCACGAAGGACCATGATCCTTCAAGTAGGATTAGGTTAAAATTGACTAATTAGAATAGTTTGTTTCTCGTTCTTCGGTACGGATTTTATGTCTGGAGAATAAAATCAAATGTCGACAGCGATGTGAAAGAAAGAAATGGAAGATATACTTAGATCTTCCCTTTCTAGTCCTTCGAGCCGGATTAGGCTAAAGGTGACTTACAAAGTTATGTAACTACTTGTCTATTCGCTGGCGAAAATTTAGGAACATTTCTTTAGGTATTTCTTATAGCGTGCAAACTGCCTGTTAATTTTTTGACTAGCCCAATGGCGTTGGATAGTAGGTCTAAGTCTAAGCACCAAGAGTCGCGGGTTTGAATCCCACCAGGACATTTTTGTGATGAACATTTGTGTATGTTCGGTGCCTTGATGTATTCTTGTATTTAATATTAGCTGACCCGGTGAACTTCGTATCACTTACTTTAGTGTTTTCCTCGCAATTTTTCCATATTTTCTTATCCTTTAAAACTTCCCTGGACTTCCACGAATATTTCAAGACTAAAATTAGTTAAATATGTTCCGTTCCGTTCTCGAGTTTTAGCGTGACTAACGAACAGCAATTCAATTTTATTTATACGGATTCAATCATGCCAAAGATGGAGGATTCCTTTATTCTCTCAGCAAAAAGTGCTCATGACACTGAACAACTTTTGTTGAGGTGTCATTTCTGTATTATTTATATCTAGCCTTCCGCCCGCGGTTTCACCCGCGCGTAATATTTTTTTTCAAATATCGCCCTCTTCCCCCACATTTTCGGGATCAAAAGTGTCCTATGTTCACGGGTAATAGTGTATGTAGCTTTCCAACAATGAAAGAATTATTTAAATCGGTTCAGTAGTTCCAAAATTGTTAATCCCGCAGGAATGAGGCGTTTCCCGTAGGAATTTTATAGCCTATGTCCTAATCCGGGTTATAAACTATACGTGTGCAAAATTTCATCTAAATCTGTTCAGGCGTTTAGGCGTGATTGAGGAACAAACAAACATCCAGACTTTCGCATTTATAATATTAGTAGGATAGAGCTGGATTTTTTAAGTTCCACATCAGATGTTCTGTTTCAAATATTGTTATGCTTGGTAGACATTTTATTTCAAACGCAACAGTTTATCGTAAAAACCTGTTAATTTTCCCACTAAACTGTTGCGTCGCAGCCGAATCTATGAATTATTTAGCTCGCCCTTGAGCTCTAAAGAATTTCCTAACGGAAAAAGCCAAAGACCTTTTTGGTGTAATGGTTGAAAAATTGGCTAGTGTACTAGGGGTCGCGGGTTCGATTTGCGCTCAGTAAAAACATGTACTTGTACATGAACAAATTTTTGTTCTTAATGATATCAAAAGTAGGTATAACTTTTGATATCAGCACTTATGTAACCTATTAATATGTCTATTTCTATATATTATATAAAACTCAAAGGTGACTGACTGACTGACATAGATAGATATCAACGCACAGCCCAAACCACTGGACGGATCGGGCTGAAATTTGGAATGCAGGTAGATGTTATGACGTAGGCATCCGCTAAGAAAGGATATCTCGATATTCCCATGGGAACGGGAACCACGCGGGTGAAACCGCGGGCGCCCGCTATTAATATGCATATTAAATTAATCTAAAACTTTTCTTTCAAAGATGGCTTCAACTTCATAAAAGTAACCGACGCTTTCCCACAAAGAAAAGTTCAATATTTTCCCTCCTCCAACTGTCTCAAAGTTTAGACAACCAGTAGCAATAATATGAGTTCCATTTGAAAACTTAAGGGTTGTAAGTTATAAATCATTCATCATCATCCTTACAGCCAAAAGACGTCCATATAGCGATTTGCCGAGTCGCTATTTTGGTGGATCGAGTCGACTCGAGTCAGTTTATACGGTATTCGAATCATGACTCGATTCCTTGATTCGAGCCCAGCCCCCCTAGACAAGTGGCCTGTAAGACGTTCGTTATAGCTCAATTTGCGACAGCGAATGACAAAACCCATACTTTCACCACGTGACTTTTCTATGGCGTCTGTCAAATCCATACAATTTAAAGTTAGCGTATTTCGCTATCGCTTTCAAAATGTTACTTTGTCTAGGCCCCCAGTACTCGAATTCTATGTAAGGTATTCGAACTATTCGATTAGGAAATCGAGTCCGGAAAAACTCGAATCAAAATAAATTGGTATTCGAGTAAGCGAGTCCAAAGCAGGAATTGAGTCTGACTCGAGTCAAACCGTACTAGGCACATCGCTACTACTGAACATAGGTCGCATCCAGTGGATTCCTGCGATCTTTTATGGCAACAGATTTCAAGTTTTGGCTGCCTAGCCAATCGGAATCAGAAAAAGTCCTAGCACCAACCAGACCCGAGGCGGGAATCGAACACACGACCTCCAGGTTTTATGCCCAAGCTGCTTAGCCACTGTTCCACGAAGGCAATCTCCTTTTCTCTGATGCAGTCGAATAAAATTGTAACAATTAGTTTCACTTCGATAGGCGCAACATTCTAAAGTCAATATGAATAGGTATATTACAAAAAAATCAATTTGTCCAGGTATCAGGCGGGACTCGAACCCACGTCCTTCGCTGTCCGGGCGAGTGCACTACCAACTATGCTACCGAGACCTTAGTCGACCCATTTAATTTCTTCTTGTATTGATTTTACGCTACGGCAGCTCCGTAAATTGATTTTTTTCTAATATAATATTTATATCGTCATTAAGCAGGCAAAATGCTTTAAAATTATAAAAATAATATTCTAAAGTCAGTTAAGAATCATTTTCATACATTGATTATATTTGATAAATTATGGCGAGTCTTTGAAGTCTCCATGAATGAAGAACCATTTTTATTTGTATTCAAAAAAATATTGTCACATTTAGCAGCGTAAAATTCCCCAGCCTTTTCCAAAATGGCCACCGATTTAACACGGGTCGCGAGCTCTGCCCAGTATTGAGGTGTTGAATTATTTATAACAGCGGCTAACTGTTATATAACTCCGGTAGCTTTTTTCGAGGTAGGTTTTTTATAAGAGCGAAGCCAACTATCAATTCTGACACCTGATCGTAAGTGATTACTACCGCAAGTAGACATTTGCAACTAGGTCTAAGATTTGCCCTTCTTTAAAAATATAGAAATGATGAGATCCGCAGAAGGACCAAGGTCACCGACATTGCCCGATGAATTGCGAGCCTTAAGTGGCATAATGTTTGGACTTTTTTAGAGTCCGACTGGCTAGCTACCACCACAGGTGAAATCTGCCGTCATAATAGTTACTTAGTAGAGAATAGCTTGAACACTTGAAATTAAAGGCTCGAAGATCAGATGAGCCTACAGTCTGGCAGCACATTGAGCGACGCTTCCAGGTGAAGTGTCCCTCAATGGAATAGGCCGCAGTGACCGCTTACCATCAGGTGGGCTGCGTGTCAGTCTGCCAACCTATGTAGTATAAATATTTAAAAATACGTGCTGCACCTGTGCTTGTGCACTCAATTGTGTACTACATACATATAATATACACTGCGTAGTTGGTTGATCCTTAAAAGATATGCCGCCGTAGCGAAAAACTCGGAAAGAAGAATATTTATATTAATAAGACATTAAACATAATAATTTATATTGTAATATCAGATTCAAACAGCATCAGTAACAACAGACGTACACAATGCTAATAAAATACGTAAAGCACGAACAATAAATATAAGGAAACTAATGTTATGATAATTTTTAAACATACAACTCATAATAACTAACACACGATTAGAATAGCTAGTGTCCAGTCTTACATAAAACTTATAACAAAAATGTTGTTGAAAAGTGTTTAATTTTTGTTTTAAATTTTTCTGCGAACTGTCCTTTTTTTCAACTAAATGTGTCCTTAGTTTACCTTTAAACCTCTTAGTTTTGTTTTATTTTTTATTTTTTGGTGAATTTTCTAAACTATGGATTCTCTTTCCATGCTTTCTCCTTCAAAAATGGTAGGTAGAAGAGGTTGTATATGAAAGAAATAGAAAAAGATTTAAAAAATATAGCGAAGTGCTTACATCGAGGTTTTGCTTATAATAAAAAGATTTTTTAACAATTTTTTTTTTACTAAAAAAAGATTTGAAAAATGCTTTGGAGTTTGAGTGAGCCGCTTTCGAAATAGTTTTGGAATACGCATTTTTTAAAACAATTGTTTTTGTAAATAATTTTAGTCGCACTTGTGATAAAAAAAATGCTTAAACGAAAATAATTATTTAGATTTTCGTACCAATCGCCACATTCAACTGGAGTGATTTTTTTACACGTTTTTTTAGAATACTTCACATAAATATTTAGTTTAATAAATAAAAACACGGTTTAAAATCACGAAATTTTTAGATTTAGATTAGAAAAATAACACGTGTTAAAATGATCTAGAATTATAAAAAAAACAGCACTTACCATTGGCATCATTTTATTTTTTGTTTAAAACCTTCTGAGAAAATAATTTTAAGTGAAAGGAAATTTTACCAACGGTAACTTGACGATTAAAATAATAAAAAAATAAAAATGCTTCAAGGTATTATTTCCTTCTCATTTAAAAATATTTTTGTAAAATTATTTTTTGTGCGTAGTGTTAGTAGGTATAGGATAAGGGTGCGGCTTTTTTAAGATTCTTTCGAAGTTTTGCCTGTTATTGAAAAACATAATAGGTACTTTTTCTTATTGTAGATTAAATTAAACTTTTCTTACATTTATGTAGACTTAATAAAACGTATATTTGGTGAACATTTAATAATATTTATTATATTTATTTCAAATACCTATTTATATATCCTTTTTAGTATAAAAATCTTCTACGAATTGGTAAGTGTTATGAATTATATTTGAATATCTATAAATATTTATTTATACTGTGCATGCATCCTCTTATTTATCATAATTATATAATATAAATGACGTACGCTTGCTTCTTTATACATATAATTATAATTACTCACAATATAAATAACAGAAATATTTAAATAACAGCTTTTGACTTTTAATACTTTGAAGCTAACTTCGTATAATTCGGCGGTTTCTTTTAGATATTTTTTTTTAAATAAGGATAAGCTGCAAGTATTGCAACACCGAAAAGAGTGAAAAAATATTTAAAAAAAATGCCTATTTGACGAGTCATTTGGTGTAATAGTCGAGAAGTCGGCTATTACACCAGGGGTTGCGGGTTCGATCCCCGCACGGTAAAAACATTTGTGTGCATGAACACGTCTGTTTTTATTTGTCTGGGTGTTTCTATGTATAATATATTTATGTATTTACTAAAAAAAGTATTTATCAATGTTTATCCGTTGTCTGGGTCCCATAGCACAAGCTAATGCTTAGTTTGGGCACGGTACCGTGGTTTGGGGCTAGATGGCGCTGTGTGAATAATGTCGAGAGATATTTATTTATTAATGTTCCAATGCTGGACAAAGGCCTCCATTATTGAAATCAATTAGTGATTGTCACAATGATGGGTACTGATTAAATCACGCTTGAGAAAAATGAGAAAAAAAACAGAGTTCATTTTATTTTATTTTTAATAACAAAAACTTCGAAGGAATTTAATTTTAAGCCTAAGTTTGCTTAGCGTATTTTGCACGATCCACTTGGGAGCAATTACATTCGGCTCAATATCAGCCAATTGTAAACCATTGTTTTGCGGTGCCCAATTTATTTGGTCCCAAGTGTAATACTTGACAACGTTTCAGCTATCGTAAAATGTAGAACAATTTTCATGTTTATTTCAGTATCAGATAAAACTTTCGTTTTGTAAACACTTGATATCAATTCCGAAGTTGTGAAAGTTTTGATATTAAAATTGATAATGGCTACGCTTGTTTGATGAAATACCTTCGCTGATACCTTAGTACTTTCTAAATTAATATACAAAATGTACATAATATATTTCATTATGATAATAATATGTGATATTTTCTTGTTAAGTCAGGTACGATCAGGTGCGCTGTGTGCTAATTTAAGTGATATACAAATCTATAGTTCTCGTTATGTATAATTATGACTTCACAAAAAAAGTACATAAATGTTATGTTCATTCATAGTAGGTACCAGTTTGGGGTTAGAACTATTTTGGGGGTAGTTAGTTTGGGGCTGGATGACGCTGTAGGAAAAAAGCGCGATCCACAAAATAAATAAAATGTCAGAAATATCTCAACATACAACACAATATTTAAAAAAAAAACTTTTACATACAAAATATAAATAAAGTCACATTTTTTTCTTAAGATAAGTATTCAACCGAATAACGAATACTTTTTTAGAATTTGATTAGATTTGTTGAAAACATAGTGAAATACTTTCTTTATGTTTAGAACTCTACAGGATATTCCCACGCATAAGATATAGAGGTCAAGCTGACAGATAAAAGGTTACCAATTTGTTACCCTCCTGTAACCAGTTACCGGAATGTATTTCCAATATTTCAACACCTTTTTTTCTAACAAATCGTTTAACACTTGTCAGATTCAGGTAAAACTGAGTTGTAATCGGAAAATATTTTCTTAGAAACTAAATTAGCGATAAAAATTGAAAACCGATATTTCTGTGAATTTTGTTCAAGTTTCTGTACATGAGTTTTGCCGATTTGATAATAATAATAATAAGCTTTATTTGAACTCACATCATTTGGTACAGTAAAACATAATAGTAAACGATAATTAATAAATCATATGTGAGAATCTGGTGTCTGAAGTAGACAAAAGTCTGTGATACAGATCACCAGATGATGGTTATTGATAATTACACAAAGGTAGCCGGTACCGTCCCCGCACGGTACAAACATTTGTGTGCATGAACATGTCTGTTTGTATCGGTATGGGTGTTTCTTTTAATAATTAATGTATTTACAAAAAAAAATATGTACTTATAAGTAACGTTTATCCGTTGTCTGGCACCCATAGTACAAGATATGCTTAGTTTAGGGCTAAGACGGCGCTGTATAAATTTATGTTCTAGGATTTTTTTTAAATTTATATTACCAAATATAAATAATTAAATTATGACTGACTTTCAAAGCTTCGGAATGTTACAAAATACAGAATATCAACATCTATTTCATTTCACATTCTAACTTAGCAACATTTTGCTATGACAAAAAGTTTCATCACTTATGTCAATTTCATCACTATGTTGAGTACTACAATATTCTTATCATAAAATTAATTATGTATTTTATAAATCGGAATTATTTTTTCACTATTGCCTAAAATCAGAGTCGATTTTTCTTACTAGTTCAACGATTGAACTAATGGGAAGAATTGTCACTAGTTTGACGAATGAATAAACTAGAAAATAATTTCACACTAGTTCGATTATCGAAGTAATCGGAAAAGAGTTCGCAATTTTCCCACGATCAAACGAATGAGAAAAAAATCTGACTAATTTGACGATTGAACTGTGGAATCGACCAAAATCTGACTAATTTGATGATTGAACTGTGGAATCGAACAATACCTGCAGATTATATTCTTTCATTAGATCGACCGTCAAAGTTCGATAGCAAAGATCGATTCCGTTAATTTCTTGGACGAGCAAGTGTTACCACTTTAGTACACTAGTTCAATTAATTAGTTCGATCACCGAAGTAGTGAGATTTTTATTTCAATCGTCAAACTAGTGATAATTTTATTTCCCATTAGTTCGATCGTCGAACTAATGACAGTCATATTTTTACCCATAAGTTCGATCATCAAAGTTCAATATCTCAACTTGTCTCTTGGACATCCCAGTCCATACACCACTTTAAAGTGTTACCACTCTGAACTGACAGATGGCGTTCCTCCAGAACCGGTCGATATCGCTGGTTGACATGTACATCGACAACTCGGAGCCGTCGGAGAACGTCGGCCAGATCCACTTCTCGCTCGAGTACGACTTCCAGAACACTACTCTGATACTCAGGATCATTCAGGTGAGACATCTCTCCTTAGTGATATTACTGGAATATGAGACCTAATAACTGTCGTCTCGGTGTAGCGGGCGCAGGGCGGTGCCAGACTGCTTAGTTACTGTTTGGCACTGAACTGTCTAAGGCTAGGCCCACACTTGACGGAAATTCCGCCGCGGATCTTCCGCGACGGAAATAGTTTCATATAAAACCGTCCACGACGGAGCGACCGATCTTCCGCGTAGTGTGCCCGCTGTTTGTAATTTATATGCAATAACATGTGTTGGCGTTCCGTAGCGGAAGATCCACGGCGGAATTTCCGTCAAGTGTGGGCCTAGCCTAAGGGCAGACGTGCCGCTTACCATCAGGTGTACGATCTGCTCGTCTTGTTACACATTGCCATAATAAAGAAAAAGAAGGCGCAAACCCTGGCCTACTGCATCAGGCTGGGGTACCCGGGGATAGGCTGGTCAAAGTGATCAATCGCCACAGGGCGGGCGCCGGCTCGTCCTCTTCGGGTGTGAAGGGGAACCGGGGGAGTTTAGTGGGTAGTGGGACGCTTGGGTCCCGAGTCCCACACACGGCCGCGGGTCTAGCTAGCCTGCGGTTAAGGTGCATAAATGCATTCTCTTCCGAAAAAAAAAGATGAGACATCTTTTTCTTCGCCCGTTTTGTCCCTAGTCAAGCCTTGCCTTGCCTAAGCCGCTTGGGTAAAAAACCCGGAGGTCGTGGGTTCGATTCCCGCCATAAGTCCGGTTGGTGGAAGGTCTTTTTCAGAGTCCGACTGGCTAGCTACCACCACCACAGGATAAATCTGCCACCATAACAACTCTGGCTGTGTTTCGGCAATATTAAAGTGAGAGCCAGTACACCTCAAAGATAAGAGGAGTCTACAGTGTAGCAGCACATTGAACGACTCTTCCTGGTAAAGTGTCCCTCAATGGAATAGGCCGCAGTGGCCGCTTACCATCAGATGGGCTGCGTGTTTGTCTGCCAACTAATCTTTTCTAAAACAAGAAACTTGCTGGCAGACAAGCATGTGGCACATCTGTGACTACCGCCGCCCATAGTCATCGAGGGCGAGCATTTCTGTCCCGACTTAGCAAGTTACTGGACGACTGCCATCTCCTCCGTAACCCTTGACAGGGGAACTAAACTAATTTGTGAGTGGTTGACCAAAAAGGGACCTCAAGGGAAAATAATTGATTTCGAGTAAATCGTGTTTGATTGAAGTTTCGTGTTTTCAAGTATCGACGCGTGCCCCGGCTCACAAAAAAAAATCATAAAAAAACTACGGCGCCTAAAAATATTCTCGTTAGACCAAAATAAAGCTAGAAAACCAGATTCAAAAACTCAAAAAAAAAACGGTTTCCAATCCAACCAGGTCCCTTTTTGGTCAACCACTTACATTTACTGACATTTGATATTTTATTTTTATATGCAAGATTAGTGGAAGATACATTACCGCCTGATGGTAAGCGACCACTGCGGCCTAAACCATTGAGATACACGTCAATAGGTCAATGTGCTGCTACACTGTAGGCCCATCTGATCTTCAAGCCTTTGATTTCAAGTGTACTGGCTCCCGCATTAATATTGCCGGAACACAGCCTTTGATATGGCGGCAGCTTTCACCTATGGTTGTGGTAGCTAGCCATTCGGACTCTGAAAAAGTCCTACCACTAACATTTAAGTCTGGTGGTAAGGCAAGTCCAATATATTTATTTATTTTATTTTTATTTTATTTTATTAAGGAAACAAACAGCATACAGTTTTACAAGTAGCTTATCGATAAATGTATGATACTTTAGCAATTAAAGTTTCCAACGCTAGTTATTACAATATACAATGTTGATTAGACACAAAAAAAAAAGCTAACCATACAGTTAAAAGAAATAAAGTACTTACAAAACAATTAGTCAACTGCCAGGGCAGTTAATTAACTAATTGCTTCGGAACAATGCCCATTTTTGGCCAACCCGTGGACAGTAAAATAAATAAAATCTGTATTTTGCAACAAATTACTTTTAAATTAATTTGATTTTTGATAGTTACTAGAAGTCCGCCAGATCTTGAATTATTTTTATGATTTAAATAAATTGTGTAATTAATAAATCACTTCCGCATTACAAAATGTTGTCAGTATCTAACATTACAATCGATTTCGTAATCGAGTCAATCCTGTTATTCGATTGAACTTTTTTTTACTTTTTATAATTATTAAGCATCTCTGCAATAATCATTGTTACATTTTATTAATGTAATTACTTATTGATTACAAAAATAACCTTAAAGCTTTTTCTATAACTGTAATAAAAATAATTCCTTATAATTATCAATATCGCAATCTATATCGATAATCGGTATTATATTTCATTTATTCAAAATGCAACACTTATTATTTTTGTCATTGACATTATGACAGTGTCATTCGAAAGTTGTCAAAATACGAGGAAATAGTTTTCTCTGTCTACGGTGGTCTATGGAGGAAACATGGAATTAATATTATCTATGGAGGAAATCAAAAGCGAATGACATTTCATGATGACGATTGACTGACAATATCAGTCAGTCAACGAAAAGAATAGTACAGTCAAGAGCACGTCAGACGTAACACTTTGAACTTTGTACCACTCCTTATGTCAGGGACATAAGTGCTATTATCGAACTGCAAGTTTTAACCGTGATGTGCTGTTGACCGTACATATACGTCATTTTGTGCTGCGGAAATGATAATATTCATTGCACAATCTATTTAAATCATAAAAATAATAAAAGGGCTGGCGGACTTCTAGTAAATACCAAAAATTTAATTAATTAAAAAGTTATTTATTGCAAAATTCAGTTTTTATTCATTTTACTGTCCACAGTTGGCCAAAACTAGTAGGGCTCGTGGGCATTGTTCTTTATGTATTTAAAAACAACAAGTGGTCTTAATTATCATACATGAATGGTTTATTTATCATTCATATTTGATAGTATTTATCGATCTTTTTGAACCAAAACATTCGTGACTGAAAAATTTACGAGTTTCATTCTATTTGCGCGTGAAATAATGGCCGTATTTATTATTTTATTATCATGAATGACATAATGATATACACCAATAATGGATGTTTACTCGTTCCAATCTTGGTCTTGGTTTCTACTTTTCAAGTTTCCTATTTTGATTTCAAATAAGGATGCTAACAAAAAGAAACAACTATATTATACGGTTCAGATGCTATTAGGATAATACCTTTTGGAATAGAGCGAAAAATAACGTCAACTGCGCTTGTCTGTAGCGTTAGCAACGCAAAATAATATCTTTTTATATTGTATTGATATTTGCTTTTGACTTCCTAATGTACTGACATAACTTAGGCCTACTGTCCACGGCGTAGCTTCATAGACGCGTATTCGTCATTATACGCTTGGTGTACGCCTGCTTGCAGCATACATACAAAACTATGTAACTCTGTCGACGGAGCGTCAAAGCCAGCATGCAGCGACGCGAGCGCGACGTTGACGCTCCGTCGACAGAGTCACATAGTTTTGTATGTAAGCTGCAAGCAGGCGTACACCAAGCGTACCTAACCTATAATGACGAATACGCGTCTATGAAGCTACGCCGCCGTGGACAGTAGGCCTTATTGTTGTATTTGAATCTCTTTGACATTATATTCAATCTGTATTCTCTTGACAAATGTGTTAACTAGCATGCTGATGTTTTGGGAAACTGAGTTAGCATGTTCACTGTTGTAATAAATAAATAAATCTGTGTGTGTGTAAGTCATCACGCAATTGACGTCATTTTTCGCTCAATCCCAAAAGGTATTAACCTAATAGCATTTAAATCTGATAATAGACGTTTTATTTCACATTCCACTACCCACTGAACTCCCCTGGCTTCCCGTTTTCAACCCCCCTAAACCCACATTTCCGGGATCAAAAGTACCCTATGTTCACCGGGGATAGTGTAGCTTTCCAACAGTGAAAGAATTATTCAAATCCGTTTAGTTGTTTCAAAATTGTTATTCCCGCGGGAACGAGACGTTTCCCGTAGGAACTTTACGTGTGCCAAATTTCATTGAAATCCGTTCAGCCGTTTAGGCGTGATTGAGTAACAAACATCCAAACATCCAGACTTTCGCATTTATAATACCTTTACTAGCCTTCCGCTCGCGGTTACACCCGCGCGTAATCTCTTTTTTCAAATATCCCCCCTTCCCCCACATTTTCGAGATCAAAAGTACCCTATGTTCACCGGGGATAGTGTAGCTTTCCAACGGTGAAAGAATTATTCAAATCGGTTCAGTATTTTCAAAATTGTTATTCTCGCGGGAATGAGACGTTTCCCGTAGGAACTTTAAAGCGTATGTTCTAATCCGGATTATAAACTATAAGTGTGCTAAATTTCATCGAAATCCGTTCAGCCGTTTAGGCGTGATTGAGTAACAAACATCCAAGCATCCAGTCTTTCGCATTTTTAATATTAGTAGGTTTGAGAATTTGGTTTCCTTATCAAATATTCTTCTTTCAGGGCAAAGAGCTCCCAGCAAAGGACTTAAGCGGCACATCGGACCCCTACGTGAGGGTGACCCTCCTCCCTGACAAAAAACACCGTCTGGAGACGAAGATAAAGCGACGAACGCTGAACCCGAGGTGGAACGAGACGTTCTACTTCGAAGGGTTCCCAATACAGAAGCTACAGAGTCGAGTAAGTCATTGTTTATTCCACCAACATTGTCATCATCATCAAGGTTTTCATCATCATAGTAAAATTACTGGGTATCGCTATCGTCAGAGTCACTAATATCAATGTCTTTGTCATTGCTATTATCATCGTATTCCCATTTTCCAATACTGAAGCTACAGACTAGTCGGGTAAATCATTGTTTATTCCACTAACATTGTCATCACTATTAAGGTTGTCATCTCATCATACTATTGAGTATGATGACAACCTTAATAATGATTAAAATCAATATCATCTTCATTGCTATTATGATAGTGATGAAGGAAATAGGAGAAATGTTTTACCAGGTGGTAGCTTCCTGTACTGGGCCGTCTAGATGGGTACCACCGCAGTGCCAGATATTTTCCCGTGAAATAGAAGTGTGTCAAGCACTTCTGTGTTTCGGGGAAAGGGCACTGAAGCTAGTGAAATTACTGGGTATATGAGACCTAATAACTGTAGTCTCGGTGTAGCGGGCACAGGGCAGTGCCAGACAGTAACTGCTTAGTTACTGTTTGGCACTGAACTGTCTAAGGGCAGACGTGGCGCTTACCATCAGGTGAACGATCTGCTCGTCTTGTTACACATTGCAATAAAAAAAAAATCATTGTAATCACTATATATGCTTGAATCGTCGCTATCATCAGAGTCACTAATATCAATGTCTTTGTCATTGCTATTATCATCATATTCCCATTTCCCAATACAGAAGCTATATAGTCGGGAAAGTCATTGTTTATTCCACCAACATTGTCATCATCCTTTATATCAATATCACCTTCATTACCATCATACTTAATATCAATATCACCTTCATTGCTGTTATGATCGTTTCGTCCACTAGGATCCCCTAACCCGATTCCCCAGGGGATCCCCGTGAACTCATCTGTTCATCAGAATCCCCTTAAAATAAAAGTACTTGAAGTCAATGTCACACTGAGTATTTTTCGCTTGTTTTCCTGTGTACCCTTGGCTGTTCCCTTGGTGGTACGGTGGAAAATAAATTTTAACCACTGTACCCTTGGCCTTAAAACCCAACTAACTCAAATTGTGCACGTGACCAAGAGGACTGGCTTTTCTTGATATAGTGATGAAGAAAATATTAGCAATGATGACATTATTCCTATTTCTTTATAACTATTATACAAGGTGGGCCAAAAGAAATCACCCTATTGGAAGATGCTCTTATTTTTATAAATGGCCACCAATGTCAATTCTGTTATGACATTTGTGGACTAGACAGATGTAGAATTTATGTAAACAAGCCATGGAGCGATACACTCCCCAAGAACGCGGAATAATCGTGTCAATTTTTTTGCGTAACCAATTCGTCAGTGTTGTTGGCGCAGCGCGAATTTCGTCGCCGATTGCCCGGCCGTCCGACACCGACTGCGCAAATACTGCGCCGTTTGGCCACTAACCTTGAAGAGTATGGGACCACACGAGACATTGCCAGGAGTAGCCGGCCCCGGAGTGCCCGTTCTGCCGAGAATATCGCCGCTGTTGCTGAGGATGTCGAGCTGTCGCCGGAAACGACAACAGAGGACGGTGCGCACTATAGGGCCATGTTAATCGAGTTATTTCTGCCGCAATTGGACTAATAAGGACTGGTGGACATGTGGTTTTAACAGGACGAAGCAATGGCACACACTGCGCGAGCCACAACCGATATTCTGAAGGCGGCGTTCCCGGGTCGCCTCATCTCTCGTTTTGGCGATTTGCACTGGCCTGCAAGATCGCCCAATTTAACCGTTCCTGTTTTATTTTTGTGGGGTTTTTTGAAGTCCCATGTTTACGTGAACAAGCCCAAGACCCTGGAAGCCCTCAAGGACAACATTTGACACGAGTGCGAGGATCTGTGGCCCGAAGTTTTCGCCGAAGTGATGAGAAATGCCATAAAACGAGCCCGTATGGAAATCAATTGTGACGGCGCCTATTTGACCGATATCATCTTCTCGACGTGACCAATAAAATTCTAAAGGTTCAAATAAACATAATCAAAAAACAGAATCGAAATTTTTCACTTAGAAAAAAAATGAGAGCCAAACAACATCGGATGACTTCTTTTGGCCCACCTTGTATAATTATCATCATCATTCAAGCCCAGACTGATTTCATATTCACTGGTGGCTCGTCTGCCCAAAGGCCACCAGAGCAGTTGGCAAACTGACACACAACCCACCAGATGGTAAACGGCCACTGCGGCCTATTCCATTGAGGGACACTTTATCATCAAGAAGCGTCGCTCAAAGTGCTGTCCCACTGCCAGCTGTGGTATGTTAGATTAGTCCCCAAAATGTCGGGAATTTAAAACTTGTGTTTCTTTTACAGGTGCTACATCTTCACGTGTTTGACTACGACCGGTTTTCAAGAGACGACTCCATTGGAGAGGTGTTCCTTCCTCTATGTCAGGTAAGCTAAAATGATTTATGGTAATCTCTATAATACACAAATATTTTCTTGCCACTTCGTATCCAAATCGATATAATTTTGCGAATGGCATGAGATCTGCCTTTTGAACTCTTGTTTGTGCATTAAAGTTGAACAAAAAATAAATGGCAAAAGATTTCTCGATCTTCATTTTCTCCGTCTTTATCTCTCATAAATGTTAAATCTGTCTAACTTTCAGTGTCCTAAAAAAATGGTTTTACACTGTGAAAATAATAAATTGACATACCACACAGGAAAAGCCGCTTATAAAAGCAAGAAATACATTAAGTTTCCTATCTCATTATTAATATTAATATTCGCTCATCCTGTTCAGTGTTGAAACGGATATCCGTGAAATTAAATGTCAGGTGCAAACTACGACTTGCGGAAGATTTAGTTTAGGGTTGAGAAATCGGAACCACTATAAGTTCTAAAGTCGATTCCCGCTTTTTACTAAACTTTAAGAATTACATATTTTGTTTGCAAATAAACAGACATATTTTGTTGTCTACATTTTTTATACAACATCAGATGGCAGACAGGCACGCATCCCACCTTATGGTAAGCGGTCACTACAGTCTATTCTATTGAGAGACACTTCACCAAGACGCGTCGCTCAATGTGCTGCCAGACTGTGGGCTCATCTGATCTTCGATTCTTTGATTTCAAATGTACTGGCTCCCACATTAATATTGCCGGAACACAGCCAGAGCTGTTATGGCGGCAGATTTCACCTGTGGGGGTGGGTGGTAGCTAGTCAGTCGGACTCTGAAAAAGCCCTACCACCATTGTAAAAAAAGTTTGATCTCTGTGTGTGCTCCAGATACAAAGTCTGAGCTGACGCTACAGTAACTGAGGACCTTTGAAGCGGTAATGTCCTTGAGTGGTACACACGTGCCGGGAGACGCAGCCGTGGTAGGACCCCCACAAGACAATGACGATTGATTTGTTTCATAAAGATCGCTGGAATCCACTGGATGCGGGTGGCGCAGGACCGATCGGTGTGGAGATCCTTGGGGGAGGCCTACAACAAATTTCGGAGTATTCCACTCTAATCCACTGTTCAAATCCATTAATGGATTAGATTCCACTAACAAGTGCACTCTAATCCACTCCTATAAACTGACTGGGGACTGGAATAAAGTGGAATCGTCCAACGTCTTTCTATTCCACTCTAATCCATCTCTATTTTATAGTACTAGGAACACATAAGTTCAAAGGGGGTGTTAAACCTAAATATTTTAATTTATTCATATTAGAAACATTTCACAAACGTTCAAAAACCACAAAAATAAAATGATGAAATTTAAATGTAAAGTAGAGTAAATTTAATTTATGTTTTGTTTTAGTCATATTATCTCCGTAACACTTATGTTTACCAGGTACTTTTCAATTTTAGATTGCGAAGTTCAATAGCCTGCAGGGAAGGTTAATAAAGGGTTTATTCCCGGTCTTCCCTACTGGGTAGGAGTGGGAAAAATAATTGAACTTTTTATTTCCCACTTGTTCTGCCAAGACCGAGAGTCAAATAATAGATTCCTTGACACTAGTACCATGATACAGTTCCATGATGGAACTCAAATTCCGGAAAACAAATGAATGTCGGGAAATCAAATGAATGTCAGGAAAACAAATTAATGTAGAAAAAATAAATCAATGTCGGGGAAACAAATGAACGTCGGGAAAACAAGTGAATGTAGAAAAGCATTGTCTACGTTGCAAGCGATTTTCGTCCTTGTTGCTTTTCCCTAACACTCACTTAGATGTTAAATTAAAATCCGTTATCTTGGTACATGTTGATAAGGTCTAAAATAGCTTGCACCTTTTTTTTTTACTTCCGATCAATAGACAATGCTTTCCTACCTTCACTTGTTTTCCCGACATTCATTTATTTCCCCGACATTCATGTTTTCCAGAATTTGCACACATTTTATTAAAATATATAAAAAATTAACCCAGGTGGCGAAACTAGATTCTAGAGAACTAAATTCATTGATGGATTGGAATGCACTTTGAAACGGAAACAAATCCACCGATGGATTAGAGTGGACTTGTAGGCGGAATCTAATCCATTCATGGATTAGAGTATACTACTACGCGGAATCTAATCCATTAATGGATTTGAACAGTGGATTAGAGTTGAATAGAGCCAAATTTCTTGGCTGAAATAATGATGATCATGACGATAAAAAAAGAATTTCAATGTCAGTCTTTACACGAACAATATTATTTTATCAACTATATAATTTAAAAGCCTTTTATTAAAAAAACTTCGAAGTCCCAAAGATAATTTTAGTCAAAACCCTTTCTTGTAATTTGTCCGAATTAAAATTAAAAAGGCTTGTGTCTTAGAAGAATTAAAGGGAAGTGTAATTAAAGAATCTAAATTAGAGACTGGAATACGAAATTAAGGGCGGTCGGAATTAAGTTTTTTTCGTAAGAAATGAAAATATTATTTATTCATCAAAAAAATTTGTAAATGCTTTGGCACTTAAATGTTCTTTCTAAAACATGCTATTAAGATTTACATTTTGGTTGAGTAGATAATATTAGACATGGCAAGTATTTTGAAAATTTTGTTTTTTAATTTGAGTCAAGTTACAGAATGACACACTTGTACACATGAAACAGATTAGCTTGTCTTCACATCTACTCAAATGCTTATTTATCGTATTAATATAATTATTATTATGATGACATTGTAAAATGTAAAATGCATCTGTTGAGATTCTTGCGGCACTTCTTCTCAACGGGTCATTCGGCCGAAGTGCTGGTAGGATAAAAAAGATTTGACGTGCAAAAGAATTTCATTGTAAATCAAACTGCAAAATAAATACTTTGACTTCGACTTCACAGTACCTAATTTTTTTTTTCGAATTTCACACGATCAAAACTTCATACAGTAAAGTAAAAACCCGTTTTGAGAGTGACAACCCTAATTACGCTTTCCTTCCTGAAACTTGTAAGTAATACAGCTGTAGGCGCTTCCTCGCTTTCGCTGGTAAATGGATTAGTTAATTCAGTTAAAAAGGGTTTAATGCTAACTGTTGAGTTAAGAATGCTCGGATCGCGTCTGGTACTGTACTAATTGTGATGATTTAATGTTTAATATTTTTCTCTGAGAATTCTCGCAGCGCGCGCGGTTGTTTACGATTCCCACCCGCAGTCGCGGCGGGTAGCGCCCGCACCCTTTGCGATCGCTTGGCGGAAGGTATTGAAATCCAACGCCATTTTTAAACTTCTTTCCCTCTCATTTCAGGTCGACCTAAGTGAGAAGCCATCATTCTGGAAGGCGCTGAAGCCTCCAGCGAAGGACAAGTGCGGGGAGCTCCTCACCTCCCTCTGCTACCATCCCAGCAACAGTGTGTTGACCCTCGCGCTTCTGAAGGCGAGGAACCTTAAAGCCAAGGACATTAATGGGAAATCTGGTGAGTTGACTTTACTGATCTTAATTTTTGCTGGATGATAACAAAAATTCAAACAAAAATGCACTAAAAAAAATAAAAAAAAATTACGCGTTTGTATGTAATTTTTTTTATTTTTGGAGTCGGTTACAGGCTGTCAACGGACTGATGTAAAAGAAAATGTTTATTTTTTTTTTATTTTGTTTGTTTACCTTTTTTAATTCGGTTAAAAAAGAAGGCGGTTCTGAATGTATGGTTTTAGCTTTTTTTTGTATTTGTTACCTTATAATTTGTTACTGGGTGAACCTGAACTAATTTTGATGATTCTTTTTTTAATCAAAAGCTGGTTTATTTGATGTCATAATGTTGTCCCATTTCAATTTGAACGAGATTATACAATTCGTTTTTGTAGAACTCAAAAGTTCATTTGTGACTCCTACATTGATGATGTTTTCATTGAGAAATTATCGGAGCTCTAGCTACCACCCAAGACATTAATTAATGTTATTAATATTATTAATTAGCCAAAGGGGCCGTTCAAGTATTACGTAAGCACTATGGGGGGGTGGGGGGGTCTTTGTTTTGCTTATTTTGGATGACATGGGGGGTAGGGGGGTCTAGATGATGATTACGTCATCGGTAGTATTTACTTTTTTACACCAATGGCAACCCTCACATTGCCTATGCTTGAAAACGAAACCCATTTTCGGGGATTCCCGCAAATAATGCATACGTTTAGGCACTCGCTTTAGAACCGATTAGGGGAATTACCGTGCGCTACTCAGTTGTCTAAATTTCCTCTGTCAGTGTAGTGTTTCGTTTGGATACTATAGCGAGTAGACGTATTGTAAGTATACCAAAGCAAGATTACATTTTAGTTAGAGCACCATCATGATGTGAGAAGACGTAGACATTCCAAAATCGGATGAAAGTTAGCAGACTCACAACACTGAGCAGCAATCTAAGCAATGTCAGCGAAAACTTAGATTCATGGATTCGGGTTTCATGGACTCAAGACTGTTAATTTTTATTTAATATATGTACCAATGTTTAATATGTGTCCGGTGATTTAATACTCTTTCGATCGAAAGAGCTATAGAGCAAAATCGGGGGTCTAAGGTGTTCGTACAATCTCTCGGAAGAAGCCACCTGACGAAGCTGACCACAGCAAGTGGAGAAGTTGTTGCCTCAAAGCCGGCAGTCCGTTCGGAGGTAGAGGACTTTTATGGCCGGTTATACGCTTCGCATGCATGTCGACCTGATCCCGAAAATGAGGACTCTAGAGCCGCGTTAAATCCCTTTTACACTGAAGACCTGCCAAAAGTGAGCGTTGGCGAAATCGAGATTGCTCTTGGGCAGCTTAAAAATGGAAAAGCCCCTGGAGAGGACGGCGTTACTACTGAGCTGCTAAAGGCTGGAGGGAACTCCAAAGGCGTGGAGTAGGAGTGTGGTCGTCCTGTTCTTTAAAAAGAGTGACAAAAGCCTGTTGAAGAACAATCGAACCATTTCCTAAGCCACGTCTATAGAAGTGACAGTGGGCTGGCCATATCAGCCGCAGAACCGATAGCCGTTGGGGTAAACGGGTTCTAGAGTGGAGACCGCGTCTCGGTAAACGTAGTGTAGGACGCCCTCAGGCCAGGTGGAGCGATGATCTGCGCAAGATGGCTGGCAGGAGCTGGATGCGAGTGGCCTAGGATCGATCAGCGTGGCGAGCATTTGGAGAGGCCTATGTCCAGCAGTGGACTATCACAGGCTGATGATGATGATGATGTGTACTAAAACTTTAAAATAAGTTTGTTATGTTCGTAAGATTATAATATTTTTGTCCCTTACTCTATGTTGAATACTGTGTAAGTAAAATCTAATCTCTATCCTAAATCTATTTTTTTTCTTATTTATAAAGTTATAATTATAACATTATAATTATAGTATATAAAAAAATTATAATTGAAAAATGTTTACGTAAGCATAGGGGGAGGGGGTAAGAGCTTTGCTTACTTTTGCTGACAAGGGGGGTGGGGGGGTAAAAATTTGCAATAAATCTGCTTACGTAATATTTGAACGGCCCCAAAAAGCTTCACTCAATTTAAAAAAAATTGTAGCCCTTACAAAATGAAGTGGTATTCCAGCTACAATACAAGCAGAAGAAGTGTGTTTTTTTTTTTGAGGTTTTTAATATGTCCAGCTGTGGACGTCTTATTATAATGATGAGTATAGAAATATTAAAAAAAAATCTGATGAAATTCCTACAAGAGGCCGAATTTTTTATTCAACCAATCTAGTTATCAACTAATAAGACTCACGAATTGAAAAAACTTCCTAACATGCGATATGACGTCTCATAAATTCAGGAAGTTTAATTAACTTACAACTTTTAATTTTACGGAATTCCTGCCAAGGACGGTGGAAGAAGTTTCAGCAAATGTCCTCGTTAGAGTAAGGTCAAGGATTAGGGCATAGGGTTGCCAGTATTTAGTACGAATATTATATTCAAAATAAAATATACAAATTCGGAAAAAAAGAAAAAAATCTTAATAATAAATAAATAAAAAAATATCTCTGGACATTATTTACACAGCGCCATCTAGCCCTAAACTAAGCATTTAATTAGCTTGTGCTTTGGGTGCTAGACAACGGATAAACATTACTTATATACTCTTTTTTGTAAATACATACATAATTTATAAATAGAAACACCCAGACCGATACAAACGGACATGATCATGCACACAAATGTTTGTACCGTGCGGGGATCGAACCCGCGATTTTAATAAAATAATTGAGGTATCCCTGCAATGATTGTCTAATATGACCGGGCTAAATAATATTATTATAATAAAAAAGAGTAAAATGCGTTTATATCAATTGTCAATTTGTATTTATATTAATGTTGTAAAATTTGGCTATTCGAAAGAGCAACTATCGAGCCGTTTCTTCTCGATAGATAAAACATTTCGAAGCCGATGGTAGAGTCAGTCACACTGATACTTCATAAGTGCACGATTCATAAGTGCACCTTTGAAGCCTACACGATTTTTTTAATGCTGTTGCAGAGCCAATTTAAGAGCCAAATTAATAAGGTAAATTTTTTTACGCGTCATTTTATTTGACAACCCTAAGTCCCCTCACTTTTTTCATTAGGAAATTGTTAGGAAAACGAATTGTTTGTTTTGATGTATGGCGGTGAATTAACGAACAAACGGAGACAATTTTGTTGTAATAAATTAACGTTCCTTGACAAAGTAATTTATTTATTTAAATTATGCGGTATAAAGAACACAGTGACTTTGACTCAGTTTGGTTGACTGTTAAAGAATTTTTAGGGTTAAGTCCGCCCTTTGTACTTGAATTTTGGGGTCAACAAAGTTTTATAAATAAATATAAATACTCCCAACTAACATTGTACCGTCAGTTACAGCTATTTTTATAACTTTAATCTGTTTAACGGTGTAACAACTATCTCAGTTCTAACATTAAGCTTTATAGAGGAGTTAAAAAATGTTATTAGTGTCAACAATAACCCTAGAACTTCAAAATACGACGTTAAGCAGCTTTAAGTGTCAAAGTAGTGTTAGTAAAAGCAATTATACTTAAGATGTTATAGATATAACCTGTTTCTAACACCTAAAGCTACACAACAGAGCTCATTGACTTCCACTAACACTAATGGTTGTTAAATGGTTTCCTTTATTACTCATATAAATCAATAGGTTTCCTTTATTACTCATATAAATCAATAGTTCTCATATTGACTTCAGGTGCAGGAACTGGTTGCAAAAGATTCTAAAAGCGTTGGGAAACTCGTCAATACAGTTTTAATCTTTAAGATTAACTTTACACAATGCCTATTGCGTTAGGCAAGTAGTAGTAGTTAACTTGGCTAAGGTAAGCGTCATTATTTGAGACAATTATGACACCGTTAAGTGTACTGAAGATCTCATAATACCCTTGGCTAAGGGTATTAGTGTAATAGATGACTTAGGTGAGTATATTAAGTCTTAATGTAAATTCGCCATTTGCACTGGCGACCTACCTATGAATTAACAGTATAAATAATCAATATTTCGAAGTAAAGTAGGTATAAAATCTATGTGAATTTATCACTCCACACATTCCAATCGATTTATCGTACTAAAGGTCACAAAGCAAGGTTAAACATAGAACAAAATTTTGTCGTCTATAACATAATTCACTTGTGTTTTATTAGAAATCCTTAATAAATTCCAAGCGCATTGAAATTGAGATGCGAAATACGGTATACATTACGATAAAATTGCAATGGCATATTGTTTTGACTTCACATAACATGCATAACTTTTAAATTATAATACTTACTTTACATTCAACAAACTCCGATCACTTTGACAGCACTTTGCGTACGTCACGATTCCAAATTGTAATATATTTCAATTAAACGATCCGGCAAAATGTACTCAACAAACTCACTGACCCTTCAGACGGTGTCTACTGACGCAATTGTATAGGTAAAAGTTATAGCTGAGAGTGAACAAACGCTCTTCTGCAGTAACTTTAGCACTTCACTGACACCGCTCTATAGGCTTTACACTTCGTTGAAACCACTTTTTACGCTTAACTAAAGCTTTTACTCTCAAAGTCGTGGGACTTTTTCGTGGTTATAAGGGTGTTAGAGGACTCTATAACGCTCTTTTACAGGTAATCTTAAGTATTTAATTCTCAACGAACACCTTTATGCAACTGATGTGAGAGTCTTTTTAACGCTACGGTGCTAGTTGGGCTGGCTAAGCCTAGTGTGCCCATCATTGTCTAATGTCTATACCACAAGTCTATATACTAATATTATAAAGAGGAAAGATTTGATTGTTTGTTTGTTTGTATTGAATAGGCTCCGAAACTACTGAACCGATTTGAAAAATTCTTTTACTGTTGTAAAGCTACATTATATCCGGGTGACATAGGGGACTTTTGATTCCGGAAATGTAGGGGAAAGGGGGAGATATTTGAAAAAAAAAATTACGCGGGGTAAAACCGTGGTCGAAAGACTACTAATAAATAGAAATACAGGCTTAGCCTAGTGTGCCCAATTGCTCATCATTGTTATTATATTCAGTGTGACTTCTTAGTCGTGAGCTGACAATCCGATGACATCTGTCGTAGGCATCATGCTATTTTGGGATGATTATAGTCTTAATAAAAAGAAAATAATATAACAGACATTTTTTATTCTTAACAAGCAGTCCAACGTCTGAAATGGGACTCTCGGCTCATTTTTCGCGCTGCGTAAATCAAAATGACTAGATGGGCCTAATTAAACCGGTTCTAATTACAAACCGTAGCTAGTATTTCAAATATCATCTTCACAGAATGAAGGAAAAACAAACGAGGCTTACTTTGAACACGAAAAAGTAAAAATAGAATTTTGTTTGCTGTAACAGGGTTTCAAATATCATATTACATGACACAGAAAATAATTAATAAGAAATGTAGCAATTAAAAACATTCAAAAAGAGTCTTGCAGCTGTATCCTACATAAATTTTATATGCGAAAGTCTGGATGTTTGGATATTTGTTTGGTTCCTCAATCACGCCTAAACGGCTGAACGGATTTAGATGAAATTTGGCATACGTATAGTTTATAACCCGGATTAGGACAAAAACTTAAAAAAAACCTACGGGAAACATCTCGCGGGAATGAGTTCCCGCAGGATATTTGAAAAAAGAAATCACGCGCGGGTGAAACCGCGGGCGGAAAGCTACTTAGTTGATAATAATCTCTTTTCATAGATATTTGAAACGTATAAACAACATTTGCAAGTTATAAAAAAATGTAATAAAAAATATAAAAACTTTAAAAAGCCATACCAAAAATATGTGATCAAATCTGCATTTATTTAAGTTTGAATAACAGTAATGCTCGGCCTCTACCACAAAGTTAATGTAACGCCTGTTGAATTCGTACAGCAATGTTGTCTCAATAACATTTGAATGGACATTTTGTTACAGGCGCTTTGTTTAACTTTGAACTCCCAATTTGAACTTCGGCGATCCAAACAGTAATTAATAGTTTAAAAAACTAAAAAACACGCTTTTAGCACGCACTAAAAATAAGAAAATAATTCGGACATTTAGTTTGATGACTCAAGAGTTTAATTATGAAAGAAAGCGTGGAGCGTTTATGTAATCTTTACTCTTTTTTGTCCAAACGAGCCACGCTTTCTTTCATAATAAAACTCTTGAGTCATCAAACTAAATGTCCGAATTATTTTCTTATTTTTAGTGCGTGCTAAAAGCGTGTTTTTTAGTTTTTTAAACTATTAATTTTATTTTATACTTTTTAGTCTTCATATTATTCAAACTTAATTTACTACTTACTAATTTAAAATATTAATAGGTATTTAAAGATATTTATTCGTATTCCTGACAGCAAACCCTTTCATTTGATATCCATATCATGGGGATGCATTTCAAATAGCCTGTCCGCCATCTTGGACGTCCGCCATATTGGATTTAAGTCACGTGACTATTTTTTTCGTCTTCCTGACAGCAAACCCTTTCGTTTGATACCCATATCATGGGGGTGGATTTCAAACAGCCAGTCCGCCATCTTGGGGAGGCCGCCATATTGGATTTGTAATGACGTTTTTTAGCTAGTCATGTATTGTCATCAGAACTCAGAGCGTGTGCATAATTGCATCCTAATCGAAGACCGGGAAGTTGGTCAAATTAAGATTCCAAGATTTTTTTTGGCAAGTGAAGCTAATTTAATAATAATAATAATAATATTGACTTTTCTTAGTTATTCATGTATTGTCATCAAAACTCAGAGCGTGTGCAAAATTTCATCCTAATCGAAGACCGGGAAGTGGGTCAAATTAAGATTCCAAGATTTTTTTTGGCAAGTGAAGCTAATTTAATAATAATAATAATAATATTGACTTTTCTTAGATATTCATGTATTGTCATCAGAACTCAGAGCGTGTGCAAAATTTCATCCTAATCGAAGACCGGGAAGTGGGTCAAATCAAGATTCCAAGATTTTCTTACATACATAGTTACAAGTGAAGCTAATTTAAAGCGTGTAAAAATGAGCTTTTATCGTTTGTTTGTAAAAGTAATCTTGTCAACCTATGTGAGACAACTTTGTGCGTCATCTCGTTCGGAACTAGTCACCAGACAGACCAGGGTACCCTTGCATTATGGTCCAGGTTTCGGCAATTCAAGTTATTACAATATTATGGTGACTGTCATCTGACCTCCGTAACCAGGGCCGCGCCGACCCCCCAAAGCGCCTGTGTGCGAAACCTATGAAGCTTTAATTTTACGCGTATCGCGCACCGTTTGCTCGCAATCGCGCACAAAGTGCAAACATTTGGAAATAAAATATTTTTGTTATATAAAATGCGATTTTTTTCAAATTTTCAGTTTAAGAATGATTTTTATCCATTCTCCGATATCCCCAAAAAGATTTCCTTCTTTGTTATTGTTACATCAACGAGTGCTTTTTTGCAAGATTTGGTGGACGATTCTATTTTAATACCTAAATATATTCATGTCCGTAACCCTTGAAAGATGAACTAAAACAATTAGAGCATGGCTGCACCGCCTTTCGACTGTGCGAATTTCCTCACGATGTTTTTTCTTCACCGCCGAGTTAGTGATGAATACGCACATAACAAAATCCGTAGGCCGTGCCTGACGCATGAGAAGCGACGTCTGGGCTGGTTAATAGCCCCAAGACTGGAACCAGCTCGTCTCAATCAGGTTGCAAGGGGAAACCGGGGGAGGAGTTTAGTGGGTAGGACGCTTTAGTCTCGAGTCTCATACACGGCCGCAGTTCTAGCTAGCCTGCGGTTATGGTGTTAAACCTTATCCTCCCCCAAAAACAAATTTGAAGCGACATTGGAAACCACCCTCGTCTACCACATTATCAGCATCATCAGTCAAGAGACGTCCACTGTTGGACATAGGAATTTTTTTCGAAGGAGAATGCGTTTATGCACCATAACCGTAGGCTAGGTAGACCTGCGGCCGTGTATGGGACTCGAGACTAAAGCGTCCACTACCCACTAAACTCCCCCGGTTTCCCCTTCACACCCGATTGGGACGAGCTGGTGCCAGCCAGCCTTGTGGCTATTGACCAGCCCGTTGGATTTCTTGATTCCTCTCCAACAATGTATGTATACTTCTTCACAGATCCCTACGTGAAAGTGTGGCTGCAGTTCGGCGACAAACGCATCGAGAAACGCAAGACGGCCATCTTCAAATGCACTCTGAACCCTGTCTTCAACGACTCGTTCTCGTTCAACGTCCCCTGGGAGAAGATCAGGGAGTGTTCCCTGGACGTCCAGGTGATGGACTTCGACAATATCGGAAGGAATGAGCTGATCGGCCGAATACTTTTGGCTGGTGAGTTTTTTTATAATTTATGATTCTGATATCATCTGGTGAGTTTTTTTAAACGCCTCCTCGGAACAAGCCACCTGGCTAAGCCACTCGGGTATAAAAGTGTGGCAAGTGGCTAGCTACCACCCCCACAGGTGAAATCTGCCACCATAACAGCTCTGGTTGTGTTCCGGCAATATTAATGTGGGAGCCAGTACACTTGAAATTAAAGACTCGAAGATCAGATGAGTCTACAGTCTGACAGCACATTGAGCGACGCTTACTGATGAAGTGTCTGTTTGCCAACTGATGTGGTATAAAAAATGGGGCTGCGTAGACGAAGATAATTGTTGAAGACAGCACGCCATAGCAATGCATTGTTACATTGCTTGTTAGTCAATGGACACATAAAATGTTAACGTAGCAGGGAGAGCTGATCTCATATTCACTGATGGCTGTATCCGTCACAAGACACAAAATTGTCTACATCTGCGCAGGAGGTATTACTACTTTCTTATAAATTCCTGGATAAAATTGTCCTACGTGGCAATTAGTGTGATGGAACCTAAATGAAACATTTCCTTCATCTTTCGGAAACTTACGTCTGCGTTATTTTCAAACAAAATCTTTGGGCATACTAGAATAGATTCTAGAAAAGGCAGAGTTACCCACTAAGCCCTGATGCCTGATGTGGTGTTATAAGAAACAGCAAGAGCCAGACGCGCCTTAAAAAATTATCTCTTGTGGGAGACGCTTTAAGAATCGTCTTAAGTATCATTCTCATCATCATCCTAGCGTATTCCCGATTGCATCCAGTATGGAGCTCAGGGTTCGCTTCGACTATGATCCTAGATTTGACAAACCTGGTTAATACAATGGAGCGATTGCCATCTGACCTTCGTAACGTAACCCTTACAAGGGGAACCAAACCTGCTTGGATCATATTCGATACCAACGGCTTAACGTGTCTTCCGAAGCACGGAATCATCATTATTTTTAAACATTCAGGTGATTCAAGCCTGCAATGTCTTAAGTATCATTCTAAGATCTTTTTTTCTGTTTTTCAGGGAAGAACGGCTCAGGGGCGACCGAAACGAAACATTGGCAAGACATGATCACGAAGCCCCGACAGACGATCGTCCAATGGCACCGCCTTAAGCCCGAGTAATAGGGAAACAACTACAGTCATGTTGTGCAATGGCGTTGGCGATGGCGGCCATTTTAGTTCTTTTTAACTTTTTTAAACCCCGAAAATCAACTGTATTTTAATGAATACGATGAAAATATTTCATCAGATATGTACTTTCGAGAATTATCTAGCTCGATTGTGATTTGCTTATTTTAATTTAAAACGGTGGGATGCGTGAGATTTTTTGAGATTTTCGGAGGAAGGTCGCGAAAAGGGAAGTTAAAAAGAACAAAGTGCCTACTGGTGAAACAGACTTTGACGGAGATGGAAATTAATGAGTGTGCTAGTGGCGCCATCTGCGTTCAGCTTTGCGTGTGATCCCCTTATTGTTATTTAAAAAAGTTAAGAAAAAATAACAAAAATGTTTTAACAAAACGTCATAAGACTGAGCGGTTGACAGAAAAAATAAAAGGCAAAGACAAAAAAAATGAATCTCTACTCTTGACTCTGAGATGCTAGCTCGTTTTTTAATCCACTTTTTGTTTTTATTCACTTTAATATGATAAGATTATTTATAACGTGTGAAAAATGTCAGGAAACTTAAATTTTATTAAATTTATTAACTATTTTAATCCCTTTGTACCAATAAAGTGGATTTAAGAACGAAAGACCTTTCCAATAACTTCAACAATGCGCACGGATTATTTTATTTTATTCATAAAATGTTTTACTTTATTCGCAAAATCAGTATGTATTTTTCTCTAATTAATTAATAACAAATAAAAATATAAAATGATGTTTAATATTTTAAAATTATTATGTATATAATTTAATTTTTGCGCACTTAACTTTCAAAGCTATGACATTGACTAATCATTTATAGAATCTGTATTGTTGATCTAATCTAGATCTTAAATCTTTTAATACTCTCTTCTCGACTTATAAAATTTTCAAAATGTGAAAAAATTGAATTTTTCTGAAGATGTTCCTTTTATAGTTATGATATTTTATAAAAAGTTACATTTCAAATGAATTAGACTATGTTCATTTGTTGGTTCAGTAAATTTTTTGTTGATAATCCAAAAAATCTCATACTGGATTTGAAATCAATAATTTATTATTAACAATTTGTGGCATTATATTTTTAATTATGTTCAAAATATTATATTTTGCCTTAAAACATTATTAAAATTCAATTTTTAATCATTTCTCTAACTAGCCGTCTTGAAAACTGTAATATTGACGTTTTTAAAAGTTGAATGAACAATGTTAAAAATTTTATTAAGAAAAAAATTGTTAGATTTAAAAATTAATTGTTAAATTGTAGAAAATATACGAGAAAATGTCGAGTTCGTATCGCACAAAGAGTGTAGTGTTTACTTTTAAAGTTATCAGCAGATATGTTTTTAAAAATCAAATAACGCTCAACTCAATACTTTAAAAAAATATGTCGAGACGTGATTTTTTGATTTTTATACCAATTTCATATTTTAAAATAATAAAAATACCATCAAACTTAATAATAACAAACTGCCAAATTGTTATCTTTAAAGTGGTGATAAAGATTTTCATCAGAGATGCGATTACATAAATAATAAAAAGTGTCAAAGGTACATTTCGCTATTATTTGAAAGTTTTATGCTTAAAATTTGTAAGAAATACATTCTAAATTGTTAAAAATTAAGATGTAAGGAGTGTGAATATGGCTGGTCAATTTTAGGCGAGAAAATGGTGATTTTTAATGAAATACAATTTTTCAACAACATTCCTTTTACAAAAACAACATATTGGCAATAAATAAAAATAAACTTACAAACGACGTAATTATGACGTCACGATGTGTAGCTGTCGTGTGTAGTTACTCATATTCGCCACCGTGATTTGATAATTGCGGCGCCACTGTAGCATAGTTTTCTGTTGAAGATGATAATAAAGAAATAAAATTAGTATTCAGAACGCTTGTTGTTACAATGTTAAAAGCTTACATTCCATAATTAGTAGGTCATTTGATGTTAAACGAAATGTCATTGGAATCCAAAAAAATATTGTATACATTTATAAAGGTTTTATAGTGGAAAGTAGAATATTTATAGATGTACTTAAAAATGTAGCTTGTTGTAATAGGTGTTAGTCTCGATGTTTTAAAAAATCTGTTGCAATGAGGTCTGTTATAAGAAAATTTCAGTAAAAATTATCAGAAGACAATTTTAAAACATTTTATGTTTTTCTAAAATCAGAGCTTTGAAAAACCGATTTTAGACTTGCCAACAATATTTAAGATAACTCTGTAGTATTTAAACATACTATTAGATATCTTTAGATATAGTGTTACATAAATTTAACCTCAAATTGTTGGCATCGATACTCGTTACACTTCGCATTGTTTTATGTAATCTGCAGTCATATACCGCGTTTGATTAGTGTTGCTATATATTATTTATTTATTTATTATTAATTTAAAAACATGGACGTCATGAGCTTCTTTTAATGGCCGTGTTTTAGCAATATGAACGTGGAAATAATTTATACTTGAAGTAAAACTTCAGTATAACTTACAGAGAGGGTAAATAGCACCAATGGAATAAGCCAAGGTGGTTTACTATTTTTCCACATATCTATATGTTAAATAAAGCTGTGCAAAACCATTGAATTCTGAATTACTTTTAAAAATAGATAAACTTTGTTTACAAGTACTTAATGAAAGTGCATGTATTCGACTTGTTTGTCGGCCTTTTTTTTAATTTATGTACGTATATTTTAGATGGAAAATCATGACATCAAAAGTATTTTCAAATCAAATAAAAAAATTACTAGCTACTTTTGTTTTATCGATTGAATATAACACTATCGCAACACTAGTTGGAACTGACATACAAAAATACAGGTTTCTAAATCTGGTATTAAACTGTGAGTCTACCTAGAACTGAACTAGTCGCAACTTTCGTAATGAGTGTAGATGCAATCAATTTCTTGCTAATATCTTGAATGACAAATTTTGAATCGAAAAGCGTTGAAGTCGAGAATAGGTTTAGATTGTATTAAAATATAGGATAACTTTTTTTTCTAGGTAAAAAGTAATTTTAACCTGCGGACGGGGATACTGTTATGGTGCTTTTAAGCATTCTCCTCCGAAAAAAATAATAAAAGTACTTAATTCGATCGTTGTTCAGATACAAGTAGTTAATACTTGATTTTATTTATTCAAGATAACTAGAACCAACTATGGTTAGTAATTAAATACAGTTCAATTTAATTTGAAAAAAAAACACGCTGGGTGAAAGAGTTAGATTTTTTTACCCCTTGTACCTACATTAATCTGTCGAAATTATTAAATCCTGAAACAATTTAAAATCTAAATCTAATCTTTGACTTGAACGACGTTTACGAAGACTTCGAAGGCAGTCAAGGAACGACTGGCAAAACGCATGTAGGTATCAGGAATAATCATATTAGTGAATAAAAATAATAATAAAAAACTATATTTTTTACCCTCGTGTTTTTGAATGCAAAATAAAATTTGGACAAAAACCTCTTGGAATGTGCTTAGTTCATTTATTTTTGCTACGCATTTTTAATTTTTATTAACAAAATGTTCCGCTGTCGCTTCTAGTTGTAATATTACATTGTTTTTGCGATTTTTGAATCAATTGAGGCATATCCTGGTGTTTAGGTGAATTTTAAATAATTAAAAAAATATTGTAAGTATAATTGAAAGGTCAAAATGAGAGGAATTATTCTATAAATGTACATAATGAATAGTTATATTACATGCTGTTGTTGTGCAAATCAGCTCTGAAATATTTTAAATGTATTTTTTCTGAAAATGTCTTGTTAATTATTATTCTTCCGAAATGCTACCTCTCTTGCTTGTTACTTTATTAAGTAAAAAAGAAGTATTTTAAAATACACTATAATTAAATCATGTATATTAAAAATAATTAAACCTATTATTTTATAAATAAACTTACAGATATTTTAGTTTAAATGTACTTTTAAACATTCCTTTTTTTAAATAATTGTGATGTACAACTGCTCGACATATCAATTCACATTTTTTATTTACGAAATGCTATCAATAAATAAATATATATTTTCATGGAAAGTTTGTCCTACTAACAAAGATGATATATTTTTTGCAATACATAATTTATTTTTTAACTAACTATACGGGTAGATAAATATTTATTAATAATGTATAAGTTGCACACTAGTTATGATTTTACGATCATTTTAAAAACTAAAAGGTCACGAATCAAAATAATAGAACATCGAAATAATCAATATTTAAAAATGATTGGGGAATCAACTCTGTTTCTATGGACATAGCATGTATTTTATTTGGGGCATCCGTATTACGATTTATTTAAAAATAAAAACGTTTATTATAAGACTAGAAATGTAATTTTATTCTTCTAAATTATTGTATTTTTCATACAAACTTGGTGAATAGTTAATTTTTTTTTGTTTAGTAAGTTTTACTTACATGTTATTCTAAATAGGATCAGAATAAAAAATATTATAAATTATGTTTATTTTATTAATTCATTAAAATGTTTATATTTTCCATTCAAATATTATACATGATGTGTTCATATTCCTTGTACTATATCGAAATCTAATATTTTAGTAACTACATATTTTTAATGAAATTTAATTGTTGTTATGTTTAATTAACATTCAAATATAACCGGAAGCATTTGTAAAAACATAATAAATTTCGATAACTTTCAAATATATTATGATTTCATGAAATTGAAACACTGTCATCATATTATACTCAAATGTTTAATTAAACATTGTTCAACAATACATAAAATTTTAATTAATCGATTGATATAATTTAATTTAAGAGTTTGCGTGCTTCTGCGGACGCCATAATGGATTTTATAACAGCTTATTAGTCGTTGAAGAAAATTACAGTGTCTCTCTTACCTAATTTCCAACCGTTAAAAGTTATAATGTTACACTATTAATTCCTTTTTTATTAAAAATAATGTATTGACAAAAATATTTTTATTCAGTTATTTATTTGTTACTTGACCGACTTAATTTTTTGCAAGCTTTTGCATATTGAGCAGTTATTTTTTCATTACTTTATTATTTTGGTAAAATATTATATTATTTCTTAAGTCAAAAAGAAACATCAGTTTTACCAAATTAAAGTTAAATTATTTATCTAATCGTGTGTTAATTTAACACAGTCTCTAAACTATCCCCGTGCCAAATTTCACCCAAATCGATTCAGCAGTTTTGGCCTGATCGTCTAGCAAACATTCAAAATTTTGTGTTTATAAATACCATTAGTAGCAATGAAAATATCTTTTTTTAGGAAATGGAAACCTTCATTTAAGTAAAAAGACGTATTGCATTATGAAATAAAAAATACTTTCTTTATTTCATTTTAAAAAGTTTTAAATTTTTACTTTTTATTTTGACTGGCTTGATGGCGCGTTTTGTAGTATCTCTGCCCTATGCGCCAGGGGTTGTGGGTTCGAATCCCACCCAGGACAATGATAACACAAGTGCTTACGCTACTTACTTTAGGATCAGATCAATGTAGGTGATGTTGTCCAATATTTATTTATTTATTTTAATTATTAATTCTTTGTCTGTACTAAATTTCACCAATAGGTTGAAAGCTTGAAAGACAGACAGATGGTACCTTTAAAAGTAATTGTTATTTTAATTGCAATGTGTAACAAGACGAGCAGATCGTACACCTGATGGTAAGTGCCACGTCTGCCCTTAGACAGTTCATTGCCAAACAGTAACTAAGCAGTTACTGTCTGGCACCGCCCTGCGCCCGCTACACCGAGACGACAGTTATAAATTCTCATATATCCAGTAATTTCACTAGCTTCAGTGCCCTTACCCCGAAACACAGAAGTCCTTGACACACTTCTATTTCGCGGGAAAATATCTGGCACAGCGGTGGTACCCACCTAGACGGCCCAGTACAGGAACCTACCACTTGGTAAATATAATTGGTATTGATTTGAGGTTGATTTTCTGCCTCTTTTATGTATATTTTAGCGCAAAACGGTTGTCAATTAGGTAACAGTTACATAGCTCAAGCAATGTAATCAGTGTCTATTTTGTGAAATACTAATAAGTGTACTAAATGTTATAATTAGGACAATTGTGATTTTAAGGATATAGTTGATTAATTATATTTTATCGTATAGTTAAAAAAATAATAACGTTTTAAAAATATATGTATGTAATATCATGTAATTAAGAGAAAGTCAGTGTTTAGATAAAATAGTTGGATATAAAAGTGTATTTATAGGCTGTTAAGTTTTAAAATATATTTCATCTGTATTTCTTTTTTTGTTTTTTTTTTTAATTGAGATCATCGTATTAATACAATGAAATGGTTTTATTATTCAATGAATAAATTAAACGCTATTTGTGAATTGTTTTTTAAAGTTTGTATGTTTTAGATATATTACGTAGCTGTACGTTTATATAATACACGTATTATAAAGTGTTGGAGATCATAAAATGTATTGTGTATTTATTGAAATTAATTATTCCCAAATAAAATATTGAGTTAAACGAGTGACATTTATTTTTATAATTTTTTAAAACATTTGCCTGCTGCATGGCGATAAATTGTCCAGGTGTCAGGCGGGACTCGAACCCGCTTCCCTCGCTGTCTGGGTATTTCTACTCCGCAAAAAAGTAAACATGTCCTATGCGAATTTTCGGCTACGGCAGCCGACAGTATTAACGGTCAACCAAATACGCAGGAGGTTATAGTGCTGCAGTGTTTAAGCAACAGGTGCACTCCCTATTCCCTCACTCTCATAACACCGTGGGACAGTAGTCTGACACGACCGAAGAGAGATCAGGCGCAGGAACAACGTTTTACTAAACATTCCGAGGCACGAAAGTTTGGCTTGTTCCTCGTCGTGCAACCAACTTGTACCACCAGTGGCACGATAAGGAATTGTCATTCCTCGTCTCACCACTGATTATAAAACACAGACCTAGTAATTAACAGACATCTAAGAGAAAAATAACAGAACTTTATTTTTCACAAATTAATATCAGGAAAACAATTTAATATCAGAGAAACGAAGGAATATCGGAGAAACAAGAGAATTTTACAACCCCCGCAAAAAGTAGCCCATTGTTGTTCAATGTCTTGATTTTAATAATGATGGATTTTGCCTGTCTGTGGTACATTATCAGGCTGATGTAAACACTTCGTAGATGTCACTAGGTCAAAAGAAAAAGGCCCATTGTTTTCACTTTATTCTTTCATTGATTTTTAATTGATATTAATAAGTGCTTGCAACCATATTGCAGGCAACTTTTTAGTCCGATAAGCTATAATTTTACGGTTTAAAGAAAATTTAATTACTTAGTTGCAACAGCGATAGTACATGGGCATTGTTTACTGAGCACAATGGACGAAAGTAATAAAAAAAAATGCAAAAAGTACTATTTAAAAAAAGGGAAGGGTTAAATTAGACTCGTGAGGCAATGGACGACTATCAAAAAGTAAAAATTAATTCATATTGAGTATGGGATTGCTATTAGTTCCGTTGCCCGCCGCAGTGGCGCTTCTAGAATTGCCTTACTTACTAATTTGTCGATTGAAATGTACTTTTCCCTTTTAGATTTTGTTCGTGCTAGTAAGGGCCTAATCCTATCTCTGTCTTGTGGTATCGTATCTCAACAGAATTGATCAATTCTGAAACAATTTTTTTAAAGCGGATCCCATCGGTTATATTTTTCAGTATAATTTATTTAAATCTGTTCAGGCGTTTCAAAGTTACTTTAGAATCAAGTAGTTAGTAAAATCAAAATCAAAATATTCTTTATTCATGTAAACTTGTATCAAGTATTTATGAATCGTCAATTGCAGAGTGACTCTACCACCGGTATCGGAATGCAGTCATCTGCCGAGAAGAACCGGCAAGAAACTCGACAGTTACTCTTTTTCATCGCCATGTTTGTTTACAATTTGTTTGTTACAATTACTGATTAGTTTTAGAATACCAAGCCATACAGTATAAAGTATAAGAATGAGACTATAATCTAGAAAAATCCGTGAGCCCTGGAAGACCAGTGCCCAAAGGTGGCACCTGCAGCACAAGTATGACGTATGTGCCAGCCATAATTTCACTCAACCATATTAGAGGGAATGTAACCACCCGACACATAACGCCACCACCCCAAGCACATTTTAGCGAGCATGACCAGTATTTGAATAAAGTAGATGATGTGTTCAAATATTATTTATTTCATTTATTTATTCACATCTTTTTAAATACTGTGGTAGCCGACTGATAAGTATCTCGGTTAACACCTATGAAATTTTCTAAGAGCATTTTACCACCAGCTTGGCGATGATATAAAATTAACATCGTGAGGAAACTGCGCGATCGATTGGAATGTCGACATGATCCATTATTATAAACAGAGCAATGATATTATTATAATATCATTGAAACAGAGGAATAAAATAAAAAACTCGTCTAGAAATTTTGTATTTTTTATTGAATATCTTTTTTTTATAATATTATTTATATTATCAATATCACAAACATTACGTTAGGCAGGTATTCAAGTAAAAAAACCAATGAACTTCTAAAAAACCCACACACACACATTTGTATGTAAACCTTTCATACAAAATGAATGCGCAAATACTGTTACAATACAGTTTTTTTGTCACAGATATCTTTTATCTGTTTAATTCAATGGCTGACAGGAAGTAGGAAGTTGCAATTGTATTAAATTTCATTGTAACACGAGAAAGTACGGTTACAAAAAAGTATAACAGTCAATTGGTTGCAGTCTAATTTCTATTAGCCTTTTCAACCATATCGCACCTTTGTTCACAAAATTGTTTGAAATTTAAAAAAAAAGTTATGTCATAACCTCATTTCTTTTGTATCAAAAAGTTAAATATAATCTAAAATACGAAAATGTTGTACAAAAATACGGACATATTATAATTTTTACACAGTTCAGCAAAGATTTGGTAGACTAAAATATAATTTACATGAGACCAATGTTTTCAAACCCACAGATTAATTTAACCGCCAAATTGTTTTTTTTTTTTAATATTTCAGGCTTTGGATTAGAGGTTCGAGCCAATTATTTTCTGTGGGTGTTTTTGGTTTTTCTGCTTAAGCCTTGGGCTTTTCTTCTGGTTTCTTCTCTTCTCCTTCTGGGGGAGGGGTGGGGAGCTCTGGGTACTCCAGCTTGGCTCCGTCCTCGCAGGTGAAGATTGGGCAGCATCCAGGGAAGGGAGCGGTCTTGTTGGTCTTGTCTGGAATGAAAGGAAGATGTTTATTTTTACGTGACATTCTGGTAATATTTTTAAACATTTTGTTTTTTTTATAAGCCTTTTTTTTTCTCGGAGGTTTTATAAGCTTGGCTGAGAAAAGTCATAACAAATAGTGAACTTTTTTTAGCTTGATCATGTATGTTATCATTTTTAACAAACACAACACCCCCTCTTCGCGTATGCGTATAGGTACAACATACGAGTACGACCTGCCTTACAGAAGACTATATTAATGAAGTAGCACTTCATAACTGTTCTATGTTTCTGTCGCTGAGTAAGATCTCTAGATAAATAGTTTTGGCGCTTCCAGAATATTTACGAGATCGGTAACGTGCGAGTGATGAGTGCAGTGAATTAGCGATGGCGGAGCGGGGGGGTTGGTCCGCTCCGGGCGGCCCTTTTTAGGGGGCGGCAAAATTTCCTGGAGGAACCCACCTGCTCCCTTTACCTACCATCTACCACCTTTTACCCGCCTGCTCGTTGCCTCCCTCTAACATAAAAAAAAAAAAAGGAGCAAAAAAAGAAAAAAGGCGGCAGTATGTATTGTCTTCCGCCCCGGACGAGTGGGCTGCTTTGCCAACTGGAGGGGCAAAAAAATGGGGCGACAAAATTGTCTTCCGCCTCGGGCGGCTGACACCCACGCTACGCCACTTGATGAGTGTAACAAGCGTCCATAGGCCATCACCTGTGAACGCTTGTTACACCAAAGGCACCGTTACCGTCATCTGCTTACATCAGGTTGAAAAGCATGAGCACCATTTTCGTGATATTAAATGACTTAGTAAGGTAGATAGACCTAATACCCACCAGTGTCAAGCTTGCATTTCGGGTTGGCCAGGGGAAGAGGTCCGCAGTCTTCGACCAGCTCGAGCAGCCTGGGGGGTGTGTCCTCGCTGACCACACATGTGCTGCGGCCACAGAACGGGGCGAGGTCCCAGGTGTTGCCAGGCTCGACGGTCGCGCAGCGGGTCGATGCGAAGCACATGCCGGGGAAGTCTGTAATGATAAGATGGGGTTAGATTGTGGAATTTATCAATTATATTAATATTATTATTATAAATGGAAAAGTTGCAGTCTGTCATGCTTAACCCTTTTAGGGTGTTTACCAGACCAATCGATCGACCGCCGATCGATGGCTTCGGTCAACGTCGATCGAAGTTGATCAATGATCGTTTGGTATGGTAGATAATATCGATCGACGTCGACTTATCTATTCTATCATTGATTGATGCCTTCGCTCGACAATGGATCGATTGGTCTGGTACGGTTGAATTATGTCGAAAAGTATTTTTGTGTCCATTCTGTCAAGTATATTTCTAACCAAAGCTACAGGGTAGGGGTGGAAACGAAAACATTTGAATTATTTCGTCCGATTGTGGTAGTAAAATGATCAAACCACTGATTTATATGAAAGGCAGAAGGCACAGACATAGACTAGATCTTAGGAAAGGACAGAGGTTATTTGTTATCCCGGGATAAGGCTCAGTTCCCAATACGATTCACAAATCGAAACATCCAGAAATGTAATGCACACAAAGATTGTACCCAGCGGGGATCGAAACCACAAACTCTGACTTAATAACCGCCTTTTCAACCAGACTTCGTCAGACTTACAAACTACTATTTCCGTCAATATCGTACATTAAATAAAATAAAATAAAATTAACTGCGATGACTTAACACTTTTAAGAAAGTTACCTCAACAGGCTGGTTTTGTACACAAAGACTCGCTTTAAAGTAACGAGACAAGTACGTAAATATCTCTACAAATATTGGCGTCTGTCTGTACACAGTTCAAGATTTCTACTCTCACTTTTACTATAGGAAATGTTAAGTTTTACGTGAAGTTAGTAAATAAAGAGACAACTTTGGGTCGAAGAACTATTTAGATCTCAGAATCTTTGGTCCTGCACAAAAAGGTAAGTCTATTACTTAGTTACTTTTTCTATTTTATGAACAGGATACGTTTGACTATTTAGAACTTTGGACTATCGCTTAAAATGGTCTAGATTCTAATTTATGCTACGAAAGCTGTTTGAAGAATTTCATGGTGCAATACCAACTCCTTTTCAGATTTCTTGACGCTTCAAGTTCTAAAATGATTGGGTAATGCTCTGATGCAAATATATCAAGTAACACAGACCTGCTTCAAAATAAATACTGGCACATAAAAAAGGTAATGATAAATTATATACACACATTTACACACCATAATGCTAGCACATAATAATAAGTTTCTAGTTCATTTTATGCATATTTTTAACCGACTTCAAAAAAGGAGGAGGTTATATGTTCGACTGTATGTATTTTTTTTTTTTTTTTTTTATGTATGTCCGTCGATTTCTCCGTCAATTGTGGACCGATTTAAATAATTCTTTTTTTATTTGAAAGTGCATAGTTCCGAGGTGGTCCCATTGTCACCATGTCAGGATCTGATGATGGGATCCCGGAAAAATCAAGGGAAAACCTCAAATTTTATAGGCTGCGCCTACGCGTTACTTGTTTTTTCTGAAGCCATTCAAGTTTTTGCGTCCGATAGACATCATTTTATGTTGATGAGCTGATGATGGAAGGTACAACTCCTTAACGGTTAGGAGTTAGGGGATAATTCTTTCAGTATTGTAGGAATATGTGGACCGTTAGTTGTATTTCATGTACTTTTGCAGCTAAGGTGATGATGGAAAGTACAACTCCTTAACGGTTAGGAGTTAGGGGATAATTCTTTCAGTGTTGTAGGAATATGTGGAACGTTAGTTGTATTTCATGTACTTTTGCAGCTAAGCTGATGATTACCCGGGGATGGGCTGGTCACTAGCCAATAAGGTTAGCACCGGCTCGTCCTAATCGGGTGTGAAGGAGAAACCGGGGGAGTGTAGTGGGTAGCGGACGCTTCGGTCTCGCTCGAGTCCCACACACGGCCGCGGGTCTAGCTAGCCTGCGGTTATGGTGCATAAACGCATTCTCCTCCTACCCATGGTGCTGAACACTTAATGAATACCTAATATTATTATCAAATAATACAATTCTACTCGTATTTTCGCTATCATTATTATGAAAGAGTTTTACTCACTACCTACGTGTTATTCACACTAAAAATAGAAAAATAAACAAACTTTTTAAAAAAAAAATTAAACCGGCTTCAAAAAAAAAAGAAACAAAAAAAACTACCTAAAAAACTGAAAAGCAAAAAATAATTTTAATAAGACATTCATCAAATGCGCTTTTTGTCTAAGCCTATTAATTAAATTGTATTTTACGTGCTAGGTAGGTACCTACTAATCTGTTTGAAGTCGGTGCCAAGCCAAAGGTAATAAAAAATGATATATAATAATATTATGTATTATAAAGGGTTACTTATTAATCCGCGGACGTAGGTACGTAATCTGGGTACCTACTATTTGGCTTGGCACCGACTTCAAACAGATTAGTAGGTACCTACCTAGCACGTAAAATACAATTTAATTAATAGGCTTAGACAAAAAGCGCATTTGATGAATGTCTTATTAAAATTATTTTTTGCTTTTCAGTTTTTTAGGTAGTTTTTTTTGTTTCTTTTTTTTTTGAAGCCGGTTTATGTTTAAGTTATATTCTTATAGCCGCATTACCTGGTAATTTTTTATTGAATTGACCCTCACGAAACAGGCCTGCCTTGTGTACGAGTCACTGAATTTTGTAACTGTATTTTTAAAGTCTGTTCATAATTTTTTTCATTTTCATATTAAATGACGGGGAATATTACATTCTTAGGTTTGTCCCGATCTAGTGAGGGTACTCTTGCACCATGATGCAGTATTTTGGAGCGACTGCCATCAAAGTGACCTCCGTAACCCTTAACAGGGGAACTTTACCTATTTCATTATGACCACACAGCCGTTAGACTGTGCAGGTTACCTTACCGAGCCAGTGGTACCTACCCACGAAGAAATATCTATAGGTACGCAACAAGAAGCGAACCATTAACTACACACATGTGAAACGAAATCACTCAGCTACCACAGCCCAATGGGGAAAATTATGTAGTTAAAACAAAAGCTATCAAAGTGTCTGAGACCTCAACGAAAACCTGTTTCGCAATCAATTTTACCTGAATGTGAATTTATTAGCAATTTACGAAGAGAACCCAAAATGCTTGGCTTTATAATGATGGACTATGTCCTAACCATGGTGTTATTCTTACATATTTTTTTATTTCCTTAAATAAAGCCAATTACTTAAATCAATCTAGCTTAATCATCATGTCCGAAAAAACCGACACAAACTATGCCCGAACTGAGAATTGAAGGCAGGACCCTAAAATCACAAGACAAACTACTTTTTCTTGAAAATAATTATTAAATCTCAGAATTATAATAGCCATTCAAATCCTCAAGTCTAGAAAAACTTGAGAAGCCAAAGCGGCGAATGCAACCAAAACGTCATCCACGTAAGTGCAAGTGAACAATGCCAATCCTTTCAAAGCAACTGGCTCAAGGCTAAGCAAATCCAGGCTTGGTGCATTGTCTAATCCGTTAGGCATATTGTTCTGTATTACTGTGCCGTGTTGCAACGATCCGACCGTTAAATATGTGTGTCACAACTCACAACTAGATTTTTGTAACACCCTGTTGCCAGTCCAATGTGTTCTAGACGGTTCTTTCTCTAGTCGTATATTCCAATGCCTATATCTTGTTTAGAGATGTGGTAGCTAAGTGGTATGACACGATTGAGACGTTGCGTCACAAACCTTAGTGATTAGTGATTTGAATATTTTGCGTATGGTACAATTACGAAGGTCAAATGATAATAGCTCCAAATTAATAATTGGACTTAAAAAATTCTGGATAGATTGAAAAAACGCTCGGAGAAATGAGATTAGTGAAATCATTTACAATATTTCACTTTCTAACTGTGTCAAGCTTTATTCGAATGATTAGCTACAGTGAGAAAGTAAGCATAGCTAACAAGTAATTACCTTAAAAACACAATCTATAAAGAAAAAAACAAAATAGACAACAAAGTATAATACCGAATCAAATTCGTAATTTAATAGATGATTGAGTCGTAGCATAAAAATGTATTATAGTCGCTTCATTGCTAATCGATTATGTCAATTATCAAGATAATTATCAGCTTCAATAGTTTTACTAAACGGTAAAAAATACGGTTAGTTTTTTAGACAACCTGTCCTCGTTTACAATTCACTGATTACTTTTTACTGAAATTGTTTCACTCTGAGTGTGATGAATCGGTGACCGTATTGTAGTTACATTGTTACAGTTAAGTTAATGTTTTGGTCATTAGTGGACAAAACTGTCAGTCAATGATTTTTTTATGCATCGACATTGGAATCATTGACACTTAAAATCGTTTGGCTTCCACACAAACGATTTTAAGCGTCAATGATTCCAATCTCTGTTTTCCTACGTGCGTATAGCTCGGCGCTGACGGATAACAACGTGAAGAAACCTTCACGGTAGAATGGCAGTGTAGCGATAGGTTACCGAGGGATGGGCTGGTCAATAGCCTTAAGGCTGGCACCGGCTCGTCCCAATCGGGCGTGAAGGGGAACCGGGGGAGTTTAGTGGGTAGTAGCTTTAGTCCCGAGTCCCACACACGGCCGCAGGTCTAGCTAGCCTGCGGTAATAAAAAAAAGTTTAGCGGTGTGTTCAATTTGCCAAATCCTGGATCATAGGCAAGCGTAAAAATCAAATCAATCCAAAATTTCTTTTTTCATGTAAACTTGTATAAAGTATTTATGATTCGGAATGTCGTTATCTGTCGAGAAGAACCGGCAAGAAACTTGACAGTCTTCTTTTAAATCGCCTACCTTGATAGATCGGAAAAAACACTCGAAGAAAGTAGTTTAGGGTTTAAATATAATAGTTCCGTTTTTAACAGCATTGAGTATATTCAAAAGAGTTAATACTAGTGCATACGAAACGAGCTATTTCTGTCCTAAACAGACTCTATTACGGGAATTGTCTAGATCGTGGACTCTTATACAGCTCACTTCCTCATTAGCTAGTTGGTCATAACACAATGAGTTATCGTTTCAGGCTAGAGCTAGAATTACAGGTATTACAAGTGAATGCAAATGAAAAACAAAAATATTTCAATAAAATCTGTAGTTAACCAATTTAGAAAAACCGATTTTACCTCAAAAATCTAAAACAAAATTTTCTTTATTTAAAGATGCACTTGTGAATTGTCAAAATCAATCATACAGTGATTTTACCCCCAGATTCTGAACCTTGATATCTATTGAGAAAAAGCGGCCAGGAACTCGCCCGATAGTTACTCTTTTCAGTCGTCGAATTATATTTTCCATTTATTGAGCTGTTTTTAAGCAGACACACAAAGATCCGTGTCTATAAAACTGTTATACGGCCTATATTAATGTACGGTTGCGAAACTTGGACACTGACGCTGAAAGAGGAGGACAGGCTTCTGATCACCGAAAGAAAGATCCTAAGAAAGATTCTGGGGCTGGTGCCAAGGCCCGATGGTAGTATGAGGGTGCTAAATAATGCCGAGATTGAAGAACTCGTGGCTGAGCCTAACATCATTGGGGAGATTAAATCACACAGACTCCGGTGGCTTGGTCACGTCAAAAGAATGGGAGAAGATCGCAGCGTCAAGAGAGCCTATCTGGGCCGGCCGGTTGGCCGCCCTAGGTATCGCTGGAGCGATGTTGTGGAGGCTGATCTTCGCGAGTTGCAAGCTGGAGACTGGCGTGCAAGAACACAAGATCGTGAGGACTGGCGAATTCTTGTATCGGAGGCCAAGACACATTTTGGGTCGCTGAGCCATCGGAGTAAGTAAGTAAGTACGTAGTATTTATTGAGCTGTATCCGAAAGAACCTACCTACAACATTTGCTCGAGCATAGTTTGTGTGGACCCCGAGATCACAACCCTATACTTATTCCACTAAGTCTAGCCCATAGCACAATTCTAAGTACATAATTAATCAAAAAAATAATTTAAAAAGCTTAAATGTATCGCCAGTAAAATACCAGTTACGAAATGATTACAAAACCGAGTCGGATTAGTGGCTGGGGCGCCCCACATTCGTTAGCACTTTCACTCTCAGTTGAGGCCTTCCGTGCCGAGTCTAGATTTTGGTCTTGTATTTTACAATGACCGCCTCCGATCACAGACAGCCATTCTGTGTAATGGTCGAGAAGTCGGCCATTACACCAGAGGCCGCGGGTTCGATCCCCGCACGGTACAAACATTTGTGTGTATAAACATGTCTGTTTGTATCGGTCTGGGTATTTCTATGGTTCTATGGTTCCGTTGTCTAGCACCCATAGCAAAGCTAATGCTTATTTTGGGGCTAGATGGCGCTGTGTGAATAATGTCCAGAGATATTTATTTATTTATTCATAATATTTTTGAAATATGACACTTTACGGGTTTTCGTCTTATGACATTTAAGTTTGTAAAGTAATTTAAGTAACGCTATTTTCAAAAAATAAAATCATAATGGCGTACCAGTAGGAAGGCCAAAATTCTCACATAAAATGTTAATCTTTATTCTTAAAACATATTTTGACACAACTATACTGCTCGTAATATATCGTTTAAATTATTGTTAATAACAGTAAATCTAATTTGTCAAGCAGGAAATCCAACGATACATCAGTCACTTTACGGTCGAGTGAACGATGAAAGTGAAACCAGTGAGCGTGAACAAATGTCACTTTTGAATTAACAACGCCGGAAGAATTGTGATCATTCTTGCAGACTTCATATTATCATCATAATCCCAGCGTATTCCCGATTGCATCCAGTATGGAGCTCAGGGTCCGCTTCGAATATGATCCTAGATTTGACAAGCCTGGTTATTACAATGGAGCGATTGCCATCTGACCTCCGTAGTATGACATAAGTAATTAGAAACAAATTAATTATCACATTTGACTGGCCAAATGGTGTATTTGGTAGTGACCTTGTCTTTTGTGCCAGGGGTCGTGGGTTCGAATTATAAACAAGACAAACATTTTATGTGAAGACCATTTGTGTTTGTTCTGGGTCTGGATGTTTATTTGATTTAAGGTGCATAAGTAGGTAGGTATTTGTAACATTTTTCCGGGATAAATAGTCCTTTTTGTTTCTCTCCAGCTTCCAGACTATCCCTGTACGAAGGGAACTGAGCAATATCCTGGATACTTTCACAATGTCTTGTGTATGTCTGTACCAAATTTTATCAAAATCTGTTTTGTGGTATAAGCAAAAAAGCGTAACTTTTTTTTGATGTTGCATAATATAAATATAATCTAAAAATATTTATATATTCTAGAAAGAGTAAAAACTAACATTCGCTTTCGAAGTATTAGTAAGATTGACATTATATTGCGTCTCAAATCATTAAGCATTCACGAATACAAAACGAATTAATTAAAACACTAGTTTTGTAACGCACTAATTGAGCAAACCTCAATTATGCATAACTACTATATAAATCATAGCATTGAAAAATGGAAAAAAACTGTATCAAACAATGTTGAGAAAACAGGATAAACTTCCCGTGCCAAAAAACGTGGTTATTACTGCTCTAGGGCTGCCGGAGTATCGATAGTTTAATATCGATAATTATTAACAACAATATTGATAGTGATATTGTTTAAGTATCGATACTATTAATAATGGTGTATTAGTATATTGTATATATATCGAAATAAATATGTATTTTATGTAAACTACTATTATACTTGAATATATTTGAGTTTTTGACGATTCGTAAGTGCTTCAGTGAATGCCATGAATAAAGATATTTTTGATTTTGATTTTGGTGTTTAGCTGAATATTGGCTACAGCAAGTAAAATGAATAAATCAGCAAGTAAAATAGTCTGGTGTTATGCGGTTATCAAGTCACGAAATTTAGGTACACATGAAATCAAGGGCCTACAGTGTGGCAATTTGATTTGATACTCTCTGGTAAAGTGACTGTCACTGGTAGCCATTTTTCATTAGGTGAGCTATGTGAGGTCAGCTGACGTAACTGTAAAGTCATCAAACTTTTGATAGGATTATTCTAAGATTCTAACGGCTGATATTTACTATAATGTAAATATTAGTCGTCAAGCCTAGTCGGAGGCCATTTGGCGGCTTGATGACATCTGACATTAAGGTTGGTCACTTGCCTTACGCACCCCTCCACCAACCCGCACTATGCCAGCGTGGTGGAGTATGGCCCACACTATCTCACAATTGAGATAAGGCCTGTGTCCCAGCAGTGAGAACGTTAGGCTGATGATGAACGACACGATTATGAATGCTATCGATACTGATATTAATACTATTGATACTATTAATTATAATGTGAATTGGAAACAATTTATCGATAATCGACTACTGACGACCAACTCTAGCTCTGACCTTTTCTGCTAATTACGAAAAAAGGGTCAAGTTATACGATTTCCGATTTTGAAACTTACAGGAAATTAAAACCGTATTGCCAAAATATTTTTGATTCCGGTTATTCTTTTGTGTTGTTTTGTAAAGTTTTTACGCAACCTTTTTTAGACAAACAACCCACCTAGTAGCGCCCAAGATGGCTTCGGTTTCGGTGGAAATGCTTTGTGAATTTCCCAATATTTTTGAATGCGTCAACCTACAACTTGAGTTGTAGTGTGCGGCGTTTTAACATTTGAATCGTCAAAATGTACATGAAAATGGCAGCAGTAATCCTTATAAACAGGAGTGTATTGCCAGCTATAATACAAGAAGAAGAAGAAGACAACCAATCTTTTATCAGCAGTGGTTTATTCTATTGAGGTAAACTTCACCAGGGAGCATCGGTCATTGTACGGTCAACGGCACATCACGGTAAACACTTGCAGTTTGATAATAGCACTTACGCCCCCGACATAAGAGTGGTACAAATTCCAAAGTGTATTAAAGTCTGACGTGCTTTTGACTGTACTACCACACTGTAGGATTAACTGATCTTGGAGCCTTAGATTTCATGTTTTTTTTTAGTGTCAGAGGCGGCAAACGAGTCAGCGTGTCACCTGATGGTAAGCAATCACCGCCGCCCATGGACATCTGCGACACCAGAGGGATCGCTGATGCGTTGCTGGCCTTTTAAAGGGGGGTGTGGGCCTCCGGCACTCTCATAACCAGACGAAACACAATAGTATTCACTATTATTTCTCGGTGGTGTTATGTGAGAGGGTGGTACTTATCCGGATGAGCCGGCCCATTCGTACTGTAAAACAGCATGGCTCTACTATAACATCGTATTGACTACGAGTATACCTATATCAAAAAAACTAGAACATTATTTGATTATTCGGAAATTTAGTACTATAGGACATAAATAGGAGTACGAAATTATAGCTACTAAAAACAAAGCGTTATTTTGTAGGCATAAACTATAATGGTAGTCTGTAATGATTTATTTTATATATTGCGTTGACATTTTGCCTGGCTTGAATTTATAACGGTCTGCTAAATGTCCAGTATATTGCAATTTAGCTCCCACTTCAGACAAATAAGGCTCTGACATTAACTAAATGTCATTATTAATAAAATTGATATAGTTTTATAGCCTTGGTAAATATGTCATACGTGATTGTACTATTGAGATAATAATTATCGATTATGATTATTCACACAGCGCCTTCTTGCACCAAACTAAGCTTAGTACTATGGATGCCAGATGACGGATAAACATTACATATATATTTGGTTTTTATTAATAAAGCCATATTAAAAAGCGGTAATTTCTTTTTTAAATATCCCCCACTTCCCCACACATTTTCTGGATAAAAAGTACCCTATGTCACTTGGGGACAGTTTCCAACAGTGAAAGGATTTTCTAAATCGGTTCAGTAGTTTCGGAGCCTACTCAATACAAACAAACAAATCTTTTTTCTTTATATTATTAGTATAAAAAAGATGCATTCCCAAAGTCCAGTTTATAAAATGAAGCATAACTATTGGAATCTAGAGCAATATGGTAATTATACTCGTTTTGAATATATTATGTATGTAGGCGTTCAAGAAACAAGTTATGATAATATTGCTTATGTATTTCGATTTTACAAACAGTTTGTCGAAGAATCTTGATTTATATTTTAATACTAGCGGGCGCCCGCGGTTTCACCCGCGTGGTTCCCGTTCCCGTGGGAATTGATCAAAATCCTTTCTTAGCGGAAGCCTACGTCGTAACATCTACCTGCATTCCAAATTTCAGCCCGATCCGTCCAGTGGTTTGGGCTGTGCGTTGATAGATATCTATGTCAGTCAGTCAGTCACCTTTGAGTTTTATATAAATAGATACGACTGGCCCGATGGCGCATTTGGTAGTGACAATGCCCTATGCGCCAGGGGTCGTGGGTTCGAATTCCACCCAGGACAAACACTTATGTGATGAACATTTGTGTTTGTTCTGTGTCTGAATGTTTATTTGTATTTTATATATTTGTGGTACCTTCGTTGTGTCTGACACCCATAACACAAGTGCTTACGCTACTTACTTTGGGGTCAGGTCAATGTATGTGATGTTATATTGTAACAAGTCTACCATACTATACGACTATATCCCGCAGTAATAGAATTTAATGAAAATCAAATAATGCTTTATTCTCGTAGGCTTCAAAGATGCACCAATGAATCTTCAGACATTAATCTTAAAGTGACTCTACCAACGGATTAATATCTATCGAAAAGGAAAGTTTTACTCCAGGAAAAATTTACCGATTGGAATGAAAATTGGTGGAGAGGTAGCTAAGAACCAGGACGGGCATAGGATACTTTGATGGGGGAAGAGGGGGATAGGATGGGGTAAGGGGGGATAGAATGGGGGAGGGGGGAGATATTTGAAAAAGGAAATTACGCGCGGGTGAAACCGCGAGGGCGACCGCTAGTTTTATATAAAAAAAAATGTTTTTGGTGCGATCTTGATATTTTCTAAAAGACATTGAGTAGGGTTATACGATTCTATGCAAAATCATTGCTAATTATTCTAATCGCAAATGCAAATCAAAAGTTATTATCAACAGATTGCATAATTTTATTAATAAAACAAGGTAATGGAATCGTAAAAAATGTTCTGCATTAACAATGAGAAGTAAATACTTTGTTCGTAATTATAATTTTGTTGTTAATTAAACATTGTAATTATATTTTATTGCCAAGGCTGTACCTACTTGTATGAAGGTTTTTGCCTGTTTTTACGTTATAACCTTAATTTTTTTTTACTGGCCACTTTATAAACTAAAGTTGTCAATACGGTAACTTTTTTGTAACTATGGAATTAAGTTCATAATAGAGTAATATAATTAACTTGAATTAAGGGTTTTTTTTTTTGTTTAACTATTTTGCATTTTCTTTATTATTTTTTAATAATTATTATTGTTCAGGTTATTCAAATTATTCATAGTATTATACAAATGACATCACGTAAATATTCTTAAAAAAATCTTCGATATATTATTTAACTCCCATACCGCCAAAATTGGTACTTAAATAAAAAAAATACACCTAATTTACTACGTTACACATAAAAAACCATTATGTATGTAACCAATTCTTTATTTTACTTAAAAACACGAGATTGAAAAGATTTTAAGAGATTTCCCAATGTTGACAAACTTTCGCGCCATTGAGATCGAAATTTGTAAAACAAAATGGCTGGATACATTTTAATGAGATGTTAATGTGAACTGATTCGGTTGGTTATTCAGTCGTCGTGTTACCTAGTTTCACGATGCAAGTTAAAAAAACAAGTTTACCTAACAAGTATTTTATATAAGCTGCATAATTGTGTGATATTTGTTTCAATTAGCCTCCATTTCAGACTTGTTCGTTTTGCGAATATACCTGTTCAAGAATTTGCTAGAACTTTCTTACTAGTGTTGCCCAAATGCAAGAACAAGACGAGACTTAGCCAGTCTTGGTCTTGGTCTTGCGCCAATACACCTGGTCTTGGTCTTGGTCTTGGTCTTGCGCCAATACACCTGGTCTTGGTCTTGGTCTTGGTCTTGCGCTCCCAGTCTTGGTCTTGGTCTTGGTCTTGCAGCAAGAGTCTTGCAAGTCTTGCAATTACCTATTAGTCTATTACTATTTATTAAAGTTTACTTTAAATCTTAGAAAAACGTATTAGAATTGGAACATTGTGAGCTTGAATTAACATAGCCATAGTAAAGATCAAGCAGATTAATAAATAACTGAAGATTTGATAAGAAATTCGAAAAATCAACTGACCTACGAGTATAATATGTCGTTTTCCATGAAAGTAACTGTTTCTTAATAAACACGTGCGCGTGTATCATAACCATGTACTTCCGAAAAGCGGCAAATTTCTTTGAGAAGTAAGTACAAAACCTTTGATGCCGCATTATCAAAGTGCCGATGGTTAAAACATAACTATGCATGCACTCAGTTTGATTTTAATAGATATTTTTTTATTCGCTATGTTTATGGTATTAGTCGTAATGCGCATAGGTCCAGTTTTTCATATTCTTTGATACAGTTTTTTGCGTCTCATAGAATTCCTAAGCGTACCTACCTATACACCGAACTGTTACACCTAACTACTCAGTGAAATAGCGCTAAGTCCTAGCTGCAAGACGCAAGAGTCTTGCAGGCTATGTCTTGTTCTTGCTCAAGTCTTGCACGGTCAGTCTTGGTCTTGGTCTTGCTAAAAATACGCGGTCTTGTTCTTGGTCTTGGTCTTGCAAAAACGCAAGAACAAGACCAAGACTGCAAGACCAAGACTGAATTTGGGCAACACTATTTCTTACGTAAAGATTTGCCGAAAACTTATTGAGAAATAATAATAAAAATTCTTCTGTAATTCTTTGAGGCCTTGCAATCGGTTCGTAATTAAAAAAAAGTAAGGAAATTAGGAATTGATAATATTCAAAACACAAAATAATTAGGTTGTGTAAATACATATTTAGATTAGTGTGTATTTGTGTAAATCATGTAAATATTTTGCCATTTTATTGCGTAAAAAACACAGATTTTAAATATATTACCTAAGATACATTACACTATGTAGTAAAGAGCTGACAAAAGATCTTTTATATTTTTTTCTACAACAAAATACGTGAATTACCTACAAAGGTAGGAGAGTCTACTTTTAAATATTACAAACTTTAGTATAAGATGAACTTAAAATTACTCATTTATATTTGAAGTTATAATCTTTTAAAAGTTTTCATAAGTGATTTTGCAACGTAAATTGTTTATTGTGTACATCTCAAAAAGTACACAAGTCTTGTATTTCATTCGTTGATATCATTTAATCACACTTCAACCTTTTTGAATGTTAACCTTTTTTCAAACTCTACATCCATCTTAAAAAGAAATAAAAACAAATTTCCTGCCTCTCAACCATCACTTTCGAATTTAGAACACTCTAGAACCCGCCAAGGTTGCGTTCAGATACCTGCCCTGAGCCATTCACTCTTGTTTAATTTATTACAGGCCGAGAATGAGTCAGTGTTTTTATAAGAAGTTATTATTAGTGCATATCCATTTACTCGTAAGGACACCAGGAAATGATATAGTTTTTGCACTTCATGATTGGTGACACTTGGTGTTAATTACAAAGGTAAATAAATTGGTAGAGCACGGCTTTTTTATAGGCCCATTTTTAGGGATGTTTGTTCTAATTACAAAGTCGTGTGTCGTGATCCCTACTTACTGTTTTAAATATTAATTTTAGCATTTAAGGAAAGCATTTTTTTAATTGCCTTTGTTTAGTTAAGCGTTATTCAGCAGTAATGTGATATTTTACAGAGATAATAATATCCTATATCACAGTACTCTACAGACAACACTATACCAAAACCAAGCAAAAAAAAAAATAGACAAAAATGGTGATTGTATTGTTGTGGCCTGGTCAATAGCCACACAAGGCTGGCACCCGCTCGTCTCAATCGGGTGTGACGGGGAAACCGGGGAAGTTTAGTGGGTAGTGGCCGCTTTAGTCTCGAGTCCCACACACGGCCGCAGGTCTAGCTAGCCTGCGGTTATGGCGCATAAACGCATTCTCTTCCAAAAAATATATTTTATTGTTGTAAAACTTTAGCGATTCAAAATAATAACGATGGAGGTTCTTGCCAGGTATTCTCGATAAATAAAAAACATTTCGAAGTGGTAGAGTCACTAACATTGGTGATTTACGAATCATAAGTGCATCTCTGGACTACATGAATAAAGATATTTTGATTTTGAAAGACGTAGAATGCACACAGAAGCATAAGTGACAGGTAGCCTCAATTACGATTCAATAAAGTGTAATGAAATTGCATAGCGGAAGCTACACAACATAATTTATGACATAATCAATATGGATTACGAATAGCATTCATAAAATGTTATACGTACTTAGGTACCAACTGTAAGCAGTTTAATATCCGTAATAGCAATATGTAGTCTGTATATACATATTTATAATTGTCTATATCTACAATATAAAGATATCGCAATTGCACCCAGTACAAAATATTTGTGTTCGTCTTTTTAATGTATACAAAGTTGTTAAATCATTAAAAAAATGAATCGCCAAAATGTACTTGTGTACTGTACACTCGTAAATAATTGTAAATATTGGACAATATTATACTGCGTGTTTTTTTAGTCGTTGTTTTCCCGCAGCAAAACGCTTCATCTTCAGTAGTACTATCGATTTATGCAAGTAATTTTTTTTTTAATTTTTTTTTTTAATTTTTTTATTTAACTTTTTTTAGTTTTTTTTTTAAATTTTGATGGGAAAATGGAAAACAAATGTGAATAAATAGTAAATAATAATTTTTATGATAAACGCGAAGGGCAATGACCCCGGCCGGTGACCGTCCGTGACGCAGTTAGTACTATTGGTTCGAGTTTCGTCTATCATAATCGTAAAACTTTTGATTGGACTAAAAAAAGAACTTTATTAATCTATTTTACTACTAAGATAGAATCATTTTACTGCGGGAAATCAACGACTAAAATTCCACGCTGTATACCAACATTGATCTGAGCACAAATTAAGGAGCTTAGACACTTGTGTAATGGGTATAAGAAACAATAAAGGCACTACAAATACTAAAATATAAATAAACATCCAGACACCGGACAACGCAAATGTTCATCACTTATTTGACTTGGTTAGGATTCGAACCAACGACCCTTGGCTCATAGAGCACAGTCCAAAATGAATATACCAACAGGCAAATAAAAATGTCAAGTAGGTACCTATTTTAGTTTCTTTGTTGCAACTTTATAGATGCTATTGTCAATGTCATGTTATTTTTGTAAAGTAATGACTTTCTATTCTACCTTTGTTAGAATTTCTGTGGTTTTCACTGTCAAGTTTCAAGTTATTTTAGTCTTTAACACGTTCACTGCGTAGCCATTTTTTATGGAGTTTCAGCCAGTGCGAATGAGGTCTATTCGAGACAAGTTTGAACTTATTTACAGTGCGTATGAGACCATATCGGCCTCACAAAGTTATGTTTTGTAAAAATACCTTAATTGTAGTTCAAAAAGGACAATATCTGCTTGAAACTTTACCATTACAAACTTAAATAGTTGTTAAATCTAAATATAGCTTCGCCGGCAGTTATGACATTTCAGTATTGAGTAAATGAAAAATATATATATGGCATCTGTTCTGCCTCACATCGCACTGAAATGAAGTTCGATTCGTGTCTCGACTAGTGATGGGAGTAAAAGAAAGTTGCAGTGTCGATATATATTAATTTGTTGTAGCAGCCTACGCAACGTTTTCGATGATCACTTTTAAAGTACATGATCAACGCATCTGCCACTAGGAAATCCGGAAATAAAACTCACGTTAGATATGAACGCCATTTTTAAGATAAAGTATGTCAGTGTGTTTTTATGTTAGGGGAATGAATGTGTGCATATTTGTGATAAACTGTGAGTACATGTGTGAGAGAGAGTGTGTGTGTACTCTTACTCTGAGTATAACAGCTGTGACCATTGCAGAAACGGACTTGTATTTGCCAAAAGATAAAATTGACTTCATAACGGAAATAACCTGGAATTATAAGCCGGAAATATAAACTTAACACTTAATTTAAGTTACAAGTAGATATAACAAGCTTAAAACCACACCATGCTGTAGCAATCAATATGCATTTGGAATTTTGGAACAACTCAATCCTAGGGAAAAGAACACATAAAGTGTAACATTTAAGACATAGTATTATTTAAAGTTTACTATCGCTTTGGCTTTAGCTGTGTTGCTATGTAAATCTATTTACTAAATAAAAGTTAAATAAATAATTATATTAGGTGAATATTTAGCAAATAGATTGTAACGTAATCTTTGCGAAAAACAGTTGGATTAAAAAACAAACTGTGACTCTCTGTCCTCCCTGTGCTCCCGTATCGACACTCATCACAACACTAAACTAGCAGCACTTCACCCTGTGCGGCTATGAGTCCTTAAATTTATGAGGCAGATTTGACCTCAATCCGCACTGTAATTGATTAATTTTTATTCAGTGCGTATGAGACCTATTCAACCTCATGTCTTAATAACTACGCCATTGGATTAGATTTCGTAAGAGAATTGATTTTGTATATTTATCTCTGTCATACTACTAGGAATATTATCATAATCATCCCCCGCACAGAGTGAAAGATCGTGATTTTGACTGCCGCACCAGCACGAAGTCACGCATGGGGCGTTTCGACCTCATAATGCACTGAACGTGTTAAAGTTCTGTGATGTGTAAATAAATAAATATCTCCGGACACTATTGACACAGCGCCGTCTAGACCCAATTTAAACATAGTCCCTCTTATTACAAAAAACATCGCTAAAACAGGTTTAAAACTGTACTAGCTAGTACAGGTTTAGGACCGGACTATTTTTTAAAACTTTCCTTATTACAAAACAAATACCAACATAAGAATAATTTACTGGTACTAACTCGTTCAGTGCGTTTCATTTTACAAGACTTTGTTTTATGACATGTTTTAAAATCTTTAAATATGATAGTAAAAATAATAATTCTTTATTTATAAATAATGTTTTAGTAATGTAAGAAAAAGTAACATAGATTTTTAATTTTCTGTTCACAAATTTAAGTGATTCTTTTCAAAAATTGTCTTTCTATACGTAGAACGGAGCGAAAATTTAAAAGTGTTATCGTTTTGACGTTTGAAAGTTAGTCCATAGTAAAACTAGGGGCATCGGCGGACTTTCTTGGGTTTAACTTTAGTACTCGAAATGAAGTAAAACTTCGTTTTGTAATAGCGTTTGACTTTAGTCAGGAGTTTAGTCAGGACTAAGCTCGGTTTAATTTTTAAACCACGTTCTGTAATAAGAGGGAGTTTGTACTATTATTGCTGCCATACAACGGATAAACATAACTTACTTATACGTTTTACACGGAGATTATAGCTCAAAAATTATTTAAATTTTTCACGATGGAGTCTTTCCTTTTAAACACCGATTTAACGATTTATACCCAAATCAACTAAAGATGCTTCAGCTATCAATTTTATTATTTAAACTACCAGACAACAACCATTTCAAAATCTTAAATCATCAATTAGCCAATTATAGAACAGTTACTCAATAAGCATAAGTTTTTGCAACATAACGGATGCGTCATATAATTATGTCCATGTTGAGATGCAGGACTGGTTTTGGGCAAGGCGAATTTCGCTCGCTTTTTTGGGGCATGGTCGTAACATCAATACGTTTTCGGTTTAAAAGTCGAGAAACGTGATATTGATGCTGATTTTTCTTTTTTATTATCTGTTATATGCGGTTGATGCGTCAGATGGTCAGAATTAAAGTTTTGTTAGATCAATGAACTTTGGCAATCGAGATTATCTAAATTGTATTGAAAACTGACTAAGACTCAACATCAAGTCACAATCAAATTCTGAGAATCACATTGTGGAAAGCAGTTATGAGATCCTTTGGGGAGGCCTATGTCTAGCAGTGGACGTTTTTCAGCTCAAATTATAAAGATGTCTTTGTCCAGCACCAATAAGTGTGTTTTTGAAAGAAGAGGTTCTGGCAATAGCCTCCAAAGGGAAGGCTGTTTAAAAAGTTAAGCCATGACTCTAAAAGATTTACTTAAATACAACGTCTAGAATTCTAGATGCTTCTAATCTTTCTTCACCTTTTAACGATCGATTTATAGTAATGAATAATGATTTACGATTGGGATGTCGGCTATTACACCATCGCGAGTTAGATAGGTTCCCACACAGTTTAAACATTTGTGTACATGAACAGGTGTCTATAATGTATCTTTCTCCGATAGTTCTGTCCCAAACTAGTTAGGGGACGCTTGCACTACGATCAAGGATTTCGCAAGAGTTATTATATTGGAGCCACTGCCATCTGACCTCCGTAACCCCTGACAGCAGAACCAGACCAATATCACCATTTTTTTATGTTTTTTATGTTTTAGGGGGGCAAACAAGCAAGTGGGCCACCTGATGGTAAGTTATCACCGCCTCCCATAAGCACCGGAGACTTCCGAGGGGTCGCAGGCGCGTTGCCCGCCTTTAAGGGGGATTTGGGCCTCCGGCTATCTCACTCAGCAGACGAAACACAAATAGCTAGGCTATCGCTATAACGCCGGCTACTTCCCATTTGGTAAACCTCAAACTAAGGCTTGAATCACCTGAATGTCTGAAAAGAATGATGATTCCGTGTTTCGGAAGGCACGTTAAGCCGTTGGTCCTGCGCCTGATCTCTCTTCGGCAGACTGCTGTGTCTGCTGACCCATCGTGTTATGGGAGTGAGGGAATAGGGAGTGCACCTGTGCTTGCGCACTCACTTGTGCACTATAATATATCCTGCGTAGTTGGCTGATCGTAAAAGATTGGCCGCCGTAGCCGAAAACTCGGTTAGGAGGACATTATTATAGTCCCATTTCGAAAGTTTACTAAATGGGAAAAATGTATGAAGTAAATAAAATGTTTACCCAACGCAACTTTTTAGTAGGTACAGTTTGAGGTTTACCAAATGGGAAGTTTACCAGATGGGAAGTAGCCATAACGCCGGACTTCTGTGAGGCCATGACCATGGCTACACAGTAATGTTTATCCGTTGTCTGGCATAGCACAAGCTTAATTTGGGGCTAGATGGCACTGTGAATGTCCAAGGATATGTGTTTCTAATCACGTCGGGGCTCCCATTAGCTCGATTGCCACAGCGGATATTTACCAACATCACATTTGTTGCAACCGATTCGCAAACGATAAGTTTAATGACTGCGCCCGCGCAAGTAGAGTGAAATGATGAGATGGTATCAATGTGAAGTGTGATGGAATAATTAGGGGTGTTGGGTAACGGCGTTGGTTCCCGTTCAGTACTTATTGTGGTGACATTTCTATGAAAAAAAAATTATTATCAGCCACAGAACAATTATTAAGTAGACTTGTCTTGTCATGTCTTCTATAGACAATCATTGCAAAATTAAATATCGTAATTTTTTTTATGTCAGAGGCGGCAAACGAGCCAGCGGGTCGCCTGATGGTAAGCAATCACCGCCGCCCATGGACATCTGCAACACCAGAGGGATAGCTGATGCTTTGTCGGGTTATGGGGGTATGGGGGTATTTTTGACCGATTATATTATTATTTCTGTAATCAATGTAGCGTTTAGAGTAAAAGCTCTTAGAACACCATTAAAAATGAAACTCGAACACGAACGTTGAGGCCACATTAACAGACTACATTGCATGAATCGTAGTATTAATTGCATTGTAGTATTAATACATAATCTAGATCCAATCTAGATGGTCTACAAACGTGACTAAATCTAGAACCAGTTATGCAATTATTAACGATACGTTTAAACTGTATTAACAATTACTTCAAGTTTCTTAGAAGCAATATGTTTTTAAAACCTTTCTATGAAACTTTTTAAACTCGTTGCAAAAAATCGTTGCAAAAAATAAAAGCATTTCAAGTTTCAAGGATTTCAAGCAAGTCTTTTTTTTATATTATTGTGAATAATCGTTTTGGCCCAAGCTTTTTGGAACATAATTATGTTTAGTAGATACTAGTCTGTAAGTTTATCAAAATTGGTTGTTGTTATTCCTTATTAATAAACAAATAAATAAGCATTTGTGACCATGCCCTAGAATCTAAATATTTATAGACTTTAGTGATGCTCTTATGAATCGTCAAATATGTAACACAGTGACTCTACCAAGTCTTCGGAAAGTTGTTATTTTATCGAGAAGAATCGGAAAGAAAAGCTTATTTTACTCTTTTCAATTCGTTTTTTTTACGACTTTGCTCTTTATTCTCCATTTAAATAGAAGTTACGTTTTCTTTGATATTTTTGAACGTATATGTAATAACATAAACTTTTATGAATTCGTGTTCTTTAAGCAATAACAGTATTATTTATAAATGATTCGCAATAACATTAACAATTTATAACATTATTAACAAACGACCAAAAATATTCTTTTTGTATGGACGATGGAAAAGTCTTCAACCTTTTTTGTTTATTTATTCTCTATGGCACAAAAAAAAAAACATTTTCTCTCTAATTTACATTGTTTGACATCTTAAATATTTTTTTTTACTGTTTTATTAATTAATAATGAGACTTACTTATTCATTCCACGCGATCTAGTTGTAATTTCTATTGGGTCAGCGCAGCGCTCGTTACTCATATACAGACAGACCGATTGCGTTTGTATGTAGTGAATACTAATGTGACAAACTGATTACTTAACCAGTGTCCAATTACTGGAATATGTATGAGTACGAATCATTACACTAATCAATTGTGTTGCTTGCTAATATTTAAGCCTGTGCCGGCTGCTATTTTAATTTAAATAAATGAATATTGCTGAAATTATTTAACAGCGCCATCTAGCCCCAAACTAAGCAATAGCTTATGCTATGGGTGCCAGACAACTGCAGACAACGGATAAACAAAAACATACTATATACTTTTTTTTTGTAATTATACATACGTATTATACAAACAAACACCAAGACTGATTTGGCAGGTAAATAAATACAATTATTATTCTGGTTTAAGAGTTAATCAAACTTAATGTGTAGTTAGTGTTTAACGAACTCAGCTTATCTAATTAAACTTGTATAATTTAATTATGTAATTTCGGTATTGATTATTTTTTTGGAAATAAGCATATCCGTTCTGTTCTGTATAATTATATTTTTCTAACTTAATTTATTTTCCACGAAGAAATGAAATCACAAAAACTCTATGACATAACTTAGCGCCACAAAATACATTCCTAAATACGAGTAAGCTCTTCAAAAATTACTGTATCGTTAGGAAAAAGATTAAAAATAATGAGTTCACGTCAAGATAAAAGTAATTAATAAATTATTTAATTAGTGAACAGTAGCAGTTAGACTCAAAGACCTTGTTTGTAAACTTATTAGTAGAGATTGTTTTATGGTCCAATTAAAATTACTAATTAGAATATTTTGTAAGTAAGAAAAATAATTATTATGTCAAGTTCAAATACTATTAATAATTACTTTATATTCATCTTTAGCGATTTTACACTTAAAATGTTTATTATGTATTATTATTTAGCTTATAAAGAAAAAATTTGTTTAAACGTTTATTTTTTATTTTTACAGTTATGTAACTACGCTTTCTTTGCATTTTTTTTACTTTTTTCTCGAATAAGGCGTTACACAACGTATATTTAACCCACAAGTTCTGAGATTGTGTAAAAATAAAAATAAATTCTGAAAGAATTATTTTCAAATGCGAAAAATATATGCAAAAGCAGATTTGCCAAATCCTGAATGCGTCTAGTCTGTATCCTAACATTTGCACATAGCATTTCAAATTTAAAAAAAAAACATAATCTTCCTGTGTTCCCTTAGAAAAAAAAGTGTAATATTGCAGCACTCCTCTAAAAAAAAGTCACAGATTCATGCAAAAAATTGAGGTCCATAAAATCCACACTGACCTCTCAAAACATCAGCAGGGATCAACCGCCTGAAGGTCTTCGGTCTATCCTCCTCCTTCTCTTCCGCGAAAGCGAGAGCAAAAATCGCGAGCACAATAACGAACTTCATTATTATTCCTTTGCGGGGAAAAAAGTAAAACGTCAAAAGTGGCGCGCGATTTGACAGCTCGCGGTGCTGTGTTCAGACTCTGTGGTCGGCGGCCTACTGAGTGGCACCAACAGTCTTCAATCGGATTTATTTCGTTCAGAATTGGTGGGAGTAAGCGCTGGTTGCCAGTCTAATACGATTCACTGGTTTGTCTGTCCGTATTTGAGATTTTTTAGCGACATATCGCACGGTAAACATTCACTTGTTTCTAGATGTAACTTTATACCATAATTTTACTTTTGTTAATTTCTTGTACCAGGATTCGATTCCTGGTACAGTAAATTAAAAAAGTAAACGGAAATGAAGTTAGTGACTACTATGGCATTTAATTTAATTTATTGCTTGGAAAAAGTTTGTAAATGTTTTATCGTTTTGCTGAAAGTTATGTAAATACGAACGCCCGCGCGTACGAACTAAGCGATTTGCTTCACCCTTCTTGATACGGACTGCGCGGGAGTGGAATTCTCTGCCGGGATCTGTCTTTCGTACACAATACAACTTGGGGCTCTTCAAGGCCAGAATTAACGGGCTTTTCCTAAGCAAGCGCGCTCCATCGTAGACCGCATAGTTTTTTAACATCAGGCAACTTTGTGGTCAAGTGCTAGCTTAGTCCAATATAAAAAAAAATGTCAATAAATTATCACACACATTCATTAATTAATTTCAAAATAAGTAACTTGAGCACATAAGTTGTGGGTATCAGATACATCGAAGGCATCATAAATACTACGAATCATCCTTAAGACAATCAAATAATATCTTCATCTTTTCTTATCTAGGTATCTCTCTCTCTGGACATTATTCACACAGCGCCATCTGACCCCAAACTAAGCATTGGCTTGTGCTATGGGTGCCAGACAACGGTTAAACATTACTTAAATAGGTACGTTTTTTTTTGTAAATTATACATATTATACATAGAAACACCCAGACCGATACAAACAGACATGTTCATGCACACAAATGTTTGTACCGTGCGGGGATCGAACCCGCGACCTCTGGTGTGATAGCCGACTTCTTGACCATCACACCAAATGGCTCGTCAACAGTCAGCGGACAGGCATAACATCATAAAGCAGCCACCGTGACATATTTTACCAGATAGACACTTCACCAGGAAGCGTCGCTCAATGTGCTGTGACGTTGTAGGCTCCTCTGATCAAATTATTTAAGTATACAGCGTGTTAGGTAACCCGAGGGACATATTTTTTTTTCCTTATATTAACGGCCCCCTGACGTAGTCAGAGTCTTTTTTATGCCTACTTATTTGTTTGCTTTGTTGGTATTTTTTTATGTATGCTGTCCTAAGTTTTGAAACTTAGTATAAAGTATAAATAATAAATAATAATAATAACTATAAATAATAAAGGGACATATTTAAGGAGAGTGTTCAGAATCCGATTCAGAGTCCAATTCACTATAAAAAATATTTTCTTTAATTTTTTCATAATTATCCTAATAATTTATGAACTACCTAAAAATCCCGTGTGCTGAGCGGCCGAAACGAACCGAACGAGTGCACGAAATAGGTACTGTGAAGGGAAGAATGCCCGCACGTTACGCGGATTTTCAGGTTTCGACTAAGGTTATTGACAGATATATACCAGAGTTTTTATATACTTATTTTGTTATATGGAAGCATGAACTATTTGGGGTTTAAATATGTCCCTCGCATTTTCTGTCATACGTTATATAGTCCTCCTTGTCGTGTCCGACAACGGCGACCTCAGACTCTTCTATCGTGAGCACGAATGTGGCTGGCGAAGCCTAATTTTGTTTTGAACACCTGGTCACATTGGGGGCAGAATAGGCAGAATAGATGGACAGCTATTTAAGTATACTGGTAATTAATATTGCCAGATCACAGCTAGAGATACGAGTACTATGGCGGTTCACCTAACACCCTTTTTTGACACCACAAACGCAGGTTTGCTTGCGATGTGTGGAGCTCAAGACTAAAGCATCCCGCTTTGACCGCCTCCGTGGACCAGTGGCTAAGCCGGGTATAAAACCCGGAGGTCGCCTGTTCGATTTGACTGGCTAGCTACCACCCACAGGTGAAATCTGATGCCATAACAGCTCTGGCTGTGTTCCGGCAATATTAATGTGGGAGCCAGTACACTTGAAATCAGAGGCTCGAAGATCAGATGAGTCTACAGTCTGGCAGCACTGAGGTATGCTTCCTGGTGAAGCATCCCTCAAAGGAATAGGCCGCAGTGGCCGCTTACCATCAGGTGGGCTGCGTGCCTGCTAACGTACCTAAAATTCCCACTACCCGCTTAATCCCGGTTTCGCTTCGACCTGGTTCCCACCTTTTGGCAATTAACTGACCGCAATTTCACCTGTAGCAGCGATTGCTTCATGTAAATAACCTTTGAGATGTGTCGTACCAAAAAGTACTCAACATTAGTTACAAAAGCACTTAAATTTGTATTGTCTTGCTCTTAATGTATTGTTCGACCAAAAAAGTACCACAGTTAAAGCACGCTTGCACCATGATGCATGATTTTTTTTTTCGGAGAAGAATGCGTTTATATGTGTTACGCTCAAAGATCGAAAACGCTCATTGAGCGGAAAAATAGCTCAAAACGCGTTGTGGTTTTTTTAGGTTTAAAAAAAATAAACAAGAAGGCCAAGGCGGGAGCTCCGCTTCGTTCCGCTATTGAGCGGAAAAATAGACGCTCTTTGGAGCGTTTTTGATCTTTGAGCGTAACTTATGCACTATAACCGCAGGCTAGCTAGACCTGCGGCCGTGTGTGGGACTCGAGACTAAAGCGTCTACTACCCACTAAACTCCCCCGGTTAGGATTTGGCTTGCCACTATACTTGTACAGTTATTACATTGGACCGACTACCATCAGACCTTCGTTCGTATACAAAACGTAGGCCAATTGGATCAGCTATAGTCATTCGACTGTGCAGGTTTCCTTACAAGTTCTCCCTCACCGCCGCGTTAGTGGTACAGGTACCGGCAAACTTCTTCAATATCTGGTGGGGATTGCGAAGAACACTTATTTTGACACGCCTGATCGCTATTGGTCAGAAGCATACCTCTGACCAATAGCGCTCGGGCGTTCGGGAGATTCGCGCACGCTATTGGTCACGCGCAAGTGCATATGCGCGAACTTTCCCCTTCTCCGTCGACCGATGTTCAAAAAATTTGCCGATACCTATAAACGATTTGAACCGTCGACATTTATAATAAATATTGGACAACATCACATACATTGATCTGACCCCAAAGTAAGTAGCGTAAGCACTTGTGTTATGGGTGTCAGAAACAACGAAGGTACCACAAATATATACTTAAATCTTCGATCACTAATTTAGTGATCGATGACTTAAATACAAATAAACATCCAGACACAGAACAAACACAAATGTTCATCATATAAGTGTTTGTCCTGGGTGGGATTCGAACCCACGACCCCTGGCTCATAGGACAGGGTGACTATCAAATGCGCCATCGAGCCAGTCAAACATTACGCATGCGAAGCCATGTTTGAAACCACTCACACACAGCTAAAGCACAGTATATCCTCTATTAAAATTAGACCTAAGGCCACCGAGTCTAGTAGTTAAAACCTGACCTTGATCTTTAAGTCCTAAGTGCAATTATCGAGACTGTGGTGCAGTAGGTAATAGCAATAAATTGCACTTTAGTGTAAAGACTGCACCTTTTTTCGGCTGGAACCTAGTCTATTCTTAAATATTTTTTTATTTAATTTTTACACAATGACTGTAGGTAGGTGATACCTATATAGCAATGTTTATTGTATAATTACCAATGTTGCAAAATGGCGTTTGAAAAGATTAACTATCGAGCTCTTCTCGTTAGATAACAAGATGCTGAAGCCAGAAGTAGAGTTACTCTGTACGAGTAAGTGCATCTTAGAACTTTATTTTGATTTTGGATGCTTTATGGCACCAAAACTAAAAATAGGACACAGGACTTGGCGTTCACTACCAACCCCACCCCACTACCAACTTAAAAAGCTAGATCACAGATAAACCTTAGGCTACCAGCCTGCAGCCTGATCTCAGGGTTAACTTACGAAATCTTTAATAACCTTTTATTGTATAAATCACTTTATCTCGATCGTCTAGAATCATTTAACAACTTTAATGTCAAGACTCAAGACTAGCCATTTGAGTTGACGTATTACAATTTAAAATATTACATCATATTGTATAATAGCGGTCGCCACCGCGGTTTCAACCGCGCGTAATTTCTTTTTTAAAATATCCCCCCTTCCCCTCACATTTCCGGGACAAAAAGTAACCTATGTCACGCGAGGATAGTTTAGCTTTCCAACAGTAAAATAATTATTCAAATCGGTTCAGTAGTTTCGGAGCCTTTTCAATACAAACAAACAAATCTTTTCTTTTTATAATATTAGTAAAGTAATAGATGTAATGTCCTTCTAGCCGAGTTTGCGGCTAAGGCCATAACAGCTCTGGCTGTGTTCGGACAGTATTAATGTGGAAGCCAGTAGGTACCTACACTTGAAATCAAACGCTCGAAGATCAGATGAGCCTACAGTCTGGCAGCACATTGAGCGACGCTTCCTGTTGAAATGTCCCTCAATGGAATAGGCCGCAGTGGCCGCTTACCATCAGGTGGGCTGCGTGTCTGTCTGCCAACTGATGTGGTATAAACAAAAAGACGGCCAGTCTTTACGATCCAACTACGAAGGATATATTATTAGTGCACATGCACAAGTAAATGCGAAAAACCCCGGTGCTCTCTCTATTCCCTCACTCTTAGAGTGAGGGAATAGAAGAGCAGCATATTCCCTCAATGGAATACGCTGCAGTGGGTACAGTCAGCATTGAAAGTCACTTAGTATATTAATATATCAGAATGTTTCATTGTCATTGTAATAAGGTCAAAACTGTTAAGATGTGGCAGATTTATTGATGACCTTACTTTAATGACAGAAAATTGCAAATTAATAAAATAGATCATATTTTTATAAGACCTATTGTTACTTATTTATTTATAACATTTATAGACAAATAGATAACTGTTGTATGATATTTACTGGAGATTTTTTTTACTCGTCATAATCGCAGGCTAGCGACTAGTAGCGACGCCTTTTTTTTTGTCAGCAAAGTTTTTTTTTTTATGTCAGAGGCGGCAAACGAGCCGGCGGGTCGCCTGATGGTAAGTAATCACCGCCGCCCATGGACATCTGCAACACCAGAGGGATCGCTGATGCGTTGCCGGCCTTTTAAGAGTGTGGACCTTCGGCACTCTCACAAACCAGACGAAACACGATAGATAAAGAGTATTACGCTAATTATGTTATTCATACTCGTAATGACTACACGAAACTTAATGTTTTGTGCTAATGTAGGTTAATATGGTAATAAGCAATTGAACTTGTGTTAATAAACTTCCTATGTTATACATTTTATTTCATCTTTGCTTAATTACCTTACTTCCGTGGCTAAGCAAAACGAGTCGACCTGCGGGCGGGGTTAGGTGGGTTCGAATCCCACCCAGGACTAACACTTATGTGATGAAAATTAGTGTTTGTTCTGTGTCTGGATGTTTATTTGTATTTAAGCATTTATTTGTGGTACCTTCGTTGTTTCTGACACCCATAAGACAAGTGCTTACGCTACTTAAGTACTTTGGGGTCAAATCAATGTATGTGATGTTGTCCAATATTTATTTATTTATTTAATTATAATAATAATCCGTTGTGTCTAGGTGATTCTAAAACCTAAAACACAGTACTTACTTTCAGATTAGATCAATTGTTATGTGATATTTATTATTTATTCACAATACAAATGGTTTCTATACTTACCTCATTGTGTTGAAAATCAGTGTTTATAAATTCTATCGCCTAGGAATCCTAGGATGGTTGGAAACTTGAAACAACGATATTAATAATATTAATGTTTTATGTTATAGTACAGCGAACAGGTTTTGCAAATACTAGAGATACATTACCATTTTCCAGTACCGTTTGTGAATGTTAAGGTAAGTAAAGTAAAGTATTTGTCTATTTAGACTGCCTCCGTGGATCAGTGGCTAAGCCACTCGGGTATAAAACCGGAGGTCGCGGGTTCGATTCCCGCCGTGATTCTGGTTTGTGTTAGGACTTTTTCAGAGACCGACTGGCTAGCTAATAGTTACTACCCCCACAGGTGAAATCTGCCGCCATAACAGCTCTAGCTGTGTTCCGGCAGTATTAATGTGGTAGCCAGTTCAGCCAGTACACTTGAAATTAAAGGCTCAAAGACCAGATGAGCTTACAGTCTGGCAGCACATTGAGCGACGCTTCCTGATAAAGTGTCTCTCAATGGAATAGGCCGCAGTGACCGCTTACCATCAGGTGGGCTGCGTGTCTGTCTGCCAACAGATGTGATATAAAAAAAAATGTCCCAATGCAGGACAAAGGCTTCTATACACAGACATCCATATCTGTGCTTGTATAACTGAAATCAAGCCATAGTCACAGTCAGGACAACCCCTTACAAAACCTTAAATTCACCCCCGAAGGCTATCAGAAAAATATCAATTTTTCCAGATATCAGGCGGGACTCGAACCCACGTCCCTCGCTTTCCGGGCGAGTGCAATTCCAACTATGCTACCGACCGAGACCTTAGCGGACCCGTTGAATTTCTTCTTCTAGTATTGATTTTACGCTATGTCAGCGCCATCTCTTGAATGTTGCAGTAATTACTACTACAACATAGTTGGTATTGCACTCGCCCGGACAGCGAGAGACGTGGGTTAAGGTCTCGCCTGGTACCTGGACTAATTGAATTTTTTTCTAATATTAATATCGCCATTAAGCAGACAAAATGCTTTAAAAATTATAAAAATAGTATTTCTCCACTTAAAAAAAAGGTGGATTCAGAAAGTGTGAAAAGTTTATTAAACCATTAAATTACTTGTACCATCGGAATTCGATAGTAAACGTAGCGTATCGCACAGATTCAGTCAATTTCAACCATTGTGGCTATTGACCGGTGACCGGAAAACTAGGTCAGCTGTCCTGGTTGACGTCACAATGAATGAACGATCCGTCACGGTCCGCTGAACGAATGGTTGCGTCACTAATGTTCAGATAAGTGGGTATCATCATTTATGCTATGTTTCGATAGCGTACCATGCCTACAGGTGGCTGAAATCTGGGCCAGGCAATTGCCACAAGGCACTGGTTCATACCTTTTGGTTAAACAGTAAGTACTTAAGAATAAGTCTATTTAATATTCACCATAACATTGAAATCAGGTTATCGTCACAATGATGGATACTGACACCATGTTTGCCAAAGTGAAAGGTGATCAAAAAATCGATCTTTACGAAAAATCTTTTCTTTATATCCGTTTAGTTTGCAGACAGGCACGCAGCCCACAAATGTTTGTAACATTTGTGTGCATGTAAGGCCAGTGTTAGTCTGAGTGTCTCTATGCATAATAGATATTATGTTCATATTTACAAATAAAAGATGTTTTTTCCGTCGTCTGGCACCCATAGTACAAGCTTTGAACTTAATTTGACGCTAGACGGCGCTGTGTGAATAGTGTCTAGAAATACACTCACCGGCAATGAAACTTGGCAACTGGGCTTTTTTCATACAAACATGGTCACTTTAGCGTCTCATAGATAATAAAACTATTTGCAACGTAATAATCATTGCACAGCTGCAAATAGTTTTCTATCTATGAGACGCTAAAGTGACTATGTTTGTATGAAAAAAGCCCAGTTGCTAAGTTTCATTGCCGGTGAGTATATTTACCTATTAGATATTATTTATTACTGGCTCCCACATTAATAATTCTAGAACACACTCGAAACATTACTCAAAGTTTTACATACTGATTACGCATCTACCATAATAAAAACAAGATATTAAGTGGATGAAGTTATATTTTCGACACATCCTATTGCACCATACCATTATAGCCAAGGATGCACCAAATTAGATCTATTAGTGAACAAAGGTTGAAAAATATGTTGCAAAACTGTGAACATGGTGGCCTACTTACAGGTAAGCAGCTTGAATGAGGCAGGGTAATGCTAAAATCTAGTTTATTAGACTATGAAGGTTCGAAGAAACTACATTTTTAAAGTTATTATTTTTTTATGTGCGGCAAACGCCCCAGTTGGTCGCCTGATGGTAAGCAATCACCGCCGCCATGGACATCTGCAACACCAGAGAGATCGCTCATGCGTTTCCGGCGGGAGTATGGGGGTTGTGGGCCTCCGGCACTCTCACAAACCAGACGAAACACAATAGTAGTCACTATTATTTCACGCTGGTGTTATGTGACAGGGTGGTACTTCCCCGGACGGCCTGGTGATCACAAACCCAAGCTCTATCCGACAAAACTGACACAAAGTAACTTGAACCGGGAATTGAACCCAGGGCCCCTCGAGGCGTTGCACATGCGTTTGGTCGTTTAAATCTCGATAATGTAAGTGAAATCTCACTTTATCAGATAAAACTAGTGAGTGAGATAAGTTGGAAAGTGTTCCAACTTATCTCTTTGCCCCAAAGACCTTGACTTTGGACTGTGGGAGTTTTTTTAATTGTCACAATCTTTTGTATGCTTTTTGTACTGTTCTACATTGATGCGTCTATGTTTTGACGACCTCCGTGAGAAAATAGTTACACCAGTATTACGAATTTTAGTTTCTGAAGTAAAATTTCTTTATTATAGTAAAATATCCTACTAAAATGTGGAAGATCTTCCTAGTTTGACTTTGCTTGGCGACCACTATCCAATATAATATCGGTGTTGCGTCCATTGTCATGCTCTTTTGCTTACCGACAGTTTAAGTGGAGCCATTATACTAATCCTATAAATCTAAATAACTGAAGTAAAGTACATGCTTTAATTAAATTTGTTATGCAAATACAAACAAAAAGAACAGAACATAATTGTTTATATGTATTTGGTTGAACAATGTTTTTAGGTTCAGTGATGGGTCAAAACACATCCGTATGAGTCAACAGGTTTACTGAACTTTGTGACATATCGCGAAATCATTTATTGTGTTGATTGTATAGAATCATTTCTAATCTCTTGGTAAAATCATCTGTCACAGTTGGGAAATTCATTGTTTACCTATCAATCGTCATTAACATAGGTATTAATATATCCGCCGTAGTTTGGTAGCTCAAACATGACAAATTATTCAAACATAGCTCTAGTTTTTGATCGCCAATTTCAAATAAACTTGGCGATGGGATTTCTATGTACTATTTCCTTGCGGAACCTCATTTATTTGAATTATTTATTTAGCACGGCCTTTTTTTGCCTTTTCCTTAGACTCTACATATCTGTTATCTTTAATACACTTACATAATATATTCCGGAAAAAGTATGACACTAGCGGAAGTGCCTATTTATGTTAAAACAAGTATAAATTCGCGGTAAAATGAGTCATTACTACTAACGCATCAACGATATACAACAAAGGAACCAGAATCGTGCCTTGTGGGAGACCAAAAAACAATATGATTTTGACCTTAATTCAAGGGTCGTATTATAATGCGACCAAGAACCGTGAAAAGGTATGGTCATTGCGTGTTATACAAATAGCCTTTGTCGCTTGGAAACATACTGGGCCGTAATTATTATGAAGAACGCTCAAAAATTGTTACGAAGATATTGAAGCAAAAAGGCTGATAGAAGCCAGAAATCAATACATTTTATTAAGATGATTACTGTACATAAAATTGAAAGGTACTGCAACAAAGTAGTTATTTATCGATAATGCAACATTATTATAATGGTAGATTTATAGGACATGAGGTACTTTTGAACACTGTTAAACCCTGCTTCTTAAGTTTTTAAATAAACTGGACTTGGTAGAAAGATTTGAGTGACGCATTTTTTTTAAAGAAAGATGAAATAAGACTAAAAATATGAATGTTATTGTATTGTATGATTGTTGAAACATTTACACCGAGGAATAAAATTGAGAACATACAATGTCTATTAATTCGTTGCATGTGTGTTGTATTCTTTTGGATTATTATAGGTACTAGATATTTTATCTTATCAATTATTAGGTAATTGATCTACTGGTGGCACACTTTATATAAAAACATGAAATATCAATACCTAAAGCCGTAGCAGAAACGCACGTTATAGAACTCCGTAAGTTTACAACAGGCGTTCTTTTTTAGCATTGAGCAAAAAGCCATCAGCTCTGCCGTTTCCTTCACGTCGTTATTATATTTGTTGACATTTTTTATAAAAACTTTACATTATGCAATGAAAAGTAGCTAGACGTCATATTGACTGCTAATGCATTAAAAGTTTTTGTTACCTGAGAAAAAATTATTGTCAATTAGACAAGAAAACATTAACCACACACAACCCTTTAAATAACTTATTCAATAAGTCAACGTTTTTATTGTCAGATTTTTGTTGCCGAATTAACAACATTCATCGACAACGTTATACTTGGTCAGAAGTACATAGTTTACAAACAATGTTTAACGTTGTCATAAAGTCACAGCGTAACGTTGTTAATCTGAAAACTTTAATATTGTCCCATTGACAATTGTGCGTTGTCTCTGTAGCAATGTAACCTTACTTAACTAACAACTCTTATTTTGTCCTTTTGACGACTGAGCTTTGTCTCTGTAGCAATATAACTTAACGAAACCTTCTCTTAAACGTTGTTAATCTGAAAACTCTAATATTGTCCCATTGACAATTGTGCGTTGTCTCTGTAGCAATGTAACCTTGCCTATCCAACTATTTAATGTGGGCAATCTAACAACTCTTTTATTGTCATTTTGACGACTGAGCTTTGTCTCTGGAGCAATGTTCCTCCAATGTTGTTAAACGAACAACTCTAAAAGAGCAAATTTCTTTTTAATGATATTTGCGAAATTATTGTTTTTGTCAGAAAATTTAAACAACAGTGTAGTTGTTGTTGTTTAAATTTTCTGACAACAACAATAATTTCGCAAATATCATTAAAAAGAAATTTGCTCTTTTAGAGAGTTGTCCGTTTAACAACATTGGAGGTTTGATTAATACTGTTAGCAGTTGAGGGGTTTTAAATATTAAATAAAACACTTGATTTATTATTACACATCATATAATAAAGAACTAAGTATTAACACAGAGAAAAAAAAATGGTTGCCTTCTGGCCTTGGCACTTGTCATCCCTTGACAACCTACATACTTTCTTTTTCGGTACAGCTATGATGGGCATCTGTCGGAGTAGGGCAACGATCCCCAGCAACGCGGCTACGTTTGCTTGTTCTTCGCCAACTGTATAACAAACACATAGACTATATTGATTTGGCTAGTCGATTGGTACGATAGGTAGCGACCCTGATTGTAAAGTCAGCAAAGGAGATATCTGGGCAGGCCCGCTCGAAACGGATGAAATTATTTCATGAAATTACTATTTTTAAAAAAACATTGTCAGGTTGGCGCGCTTGGCAACACAAGAAACCTACAACATATCTACTGAGACTAAAGAACTTTGTTGGTAGTACCAAGTAACATTGTGATAGTGAGGGTCTGCCAGACAGAAGGCCACGCCGCCGCAGCGCGCAATCGAAAAGGTATTTTCTATAAAGACACACAAACAGTACTAATTTATAGCGATAGATAGAACCTACTTTAAGGCAAATAGAATAGAAATAATAATGGGAAACTATACTTACATGCACACACATAAAACAACAGAAGTAAAACTTTATACGAAACAACACAGATTTACCTCGTTAATCTAGTAGGTATAAAGAGGTGAACTCACCCGACATATTGTCTATGAGGTGGGCCAACCTCGCCTTAGCCAGAAATTCCTCTATTTTAATATCACACTGCGCAGTGCGCACACGTTCACTTGTCGCGATACTGTTAATAGGTTTACTGGTATGGTATTACAAAGAAAGGCAATGTCCAATGGGACGGAGCCGCGGGCCCGCGGCGCGTGCGTGCAGTTCGTCCGGTGGTCGGATGGGGAAGAGGGCGATGCGAGCGCTCGGCGCGGCGCGTGGGCTCCCTGCCCCCGCGCCCAAGCGGGATAGACAGTCGTCATCCCCCCTCACGCCTCATACCCCGCGTATTGTGCCTCTATTAATATTCAGTAGTAAACTTTGTCAATTTATTAAGTTTGTTGTACAAGTACAATTTCTTCTTCTGTCAATTTCTATATGTTTACTTTGTTAACTTGTTTTTTTTTTCGACACAACGTTAAACATTAACGAATTAACAATGTTTTTTGCTTGAACGGCAATATGGTAAAGTTCTCTTGAAATTGACAACATTCAAATTGAGTGTAGCACAACATTAGTCTGACAACATTAGAATTGACACTATAACTATGTAAATATTGACTCACAAACAACAAACAATCGACAACGCTTATTTTGTACGTTGTGGGCTATATTTTTTCTCAGTGATACTTTTTGTTTACATTTAGCGTATACGTCCATCTTTCACTGGCATAGTTAGTTTTTTATTCTAGTTCAGTTGACAGACAGACAAGCAGCCCACCTGATGGTAAGCGGTCACTGCGGCCTATTCCATTGAGGGACACTTCACCAAGAAGCATCACTTAATGTGCTGCCAGACTGTAGACTCATCTGATCTTCGAGCCTTTGATTTCAAGTGTACTGGCTCCCACATTATTACTGCCGGAACACAGCCAGAACTGTTATGGCAGCAGATTTTACCTGTGGGGGTAGTAGCTAGCCAGTCGGACTCTGCAAAAGCCCTACCACCAACCAGACCCAAAGTGGGAATCGAACCCACGACTTCCGTGTTTTTATACACGAGCCACTGTTCCACGAAGGGGCGGTCAAAACCATTGCTTGAAACCATTTGGCTAACACAGGTCTATCGATGGATTTATTGTAAATTAGATTGTAACTTTGTTTGATAGATTATAAATTTTATCTAGTTTTTAGACCCAATTCGCGGAATTAGAATGTCTATTGAGAACTTAATTGTTTTGATTAAAGAAGTGGTTTTCCGCCACCATTTGAACTCCAACATACTTTTTATTAGTTTGAGTACAGGAGCTCACTAATTATTGTACGGTTAATTGGCACAACATGTATGACATTATTATAATCAAGATTAACTATTTACTCAGACAACTAAGGCATATTTGGTTAATAACAATTTATTCCTTTTTTATTAATAACATGTCGTATAATAGGAAATAGTATTAAATTAAGTTAGGTACTAGCGGCCGCCCGCGGTTTCACCCGCGTGGTTCCCGTTCCCGTGGGAATTGATAAAAAACCTTTCTTAGCGGATGCCTACGTCATAACATCTACCTGCATGCCAAATTTCAGCCCGATCCGTCCAGTGGTTTGGGCTATGCGTTGATATCTATCAATGTCAGTCAGTCACCTTTGAGTTTTATATATTAGATTTTATTCAAGGAAAATCAAAGCATTTTTTTAAATTATAAGCACATAAATCAATCTAAGAATAAACTTCGTTAATTATTTCATGATATTCAGAGACACACTATTGTTAAGTCTTCAGTTTAAAATATCAAGTATGTTTTTGGTATTAAGAGAATCATCTCTGAATAAGCCATTTATTTCTTTTGTTCTTTATAACATTTTGAATAAAATCGAAATTATGCTATTGCCGCCTGCACTATACTTTTTTCCTAAATCATAATTCCCAAAAGGCTATTGAATGCCGACACCATTGTCTAGCGATTCTTCCCATTCGCTCAATTTAAGTTGTTTTTTCCACAACACAATGGGTTTGTGAATGTACAATTCTGTTATACTCGTACCCTAGTGAACTTAAAACCAGTATATTAGATGTAAGATTTGTATTTATTATTGTTAATATGCGTAAAAGATATCAGTCTGTTTGAGTTCTACTAAAAGTCAAAGGCCTCTCCATCTTTAAATCAATGAAATAAGTACTAGCTAGCTTCATCACTTGGCAATCGCAGACCCGAGCTGAGTTGTAAAATCTGACACAACTTTTGCTCCTCATTTAAATTAATGAACAATGATGGGTACTGGCTTCATCACCGCGCTTATCAAAAGCGGATCCGAGATGTGTTCGGAAAATCACACTGAAGGCACCCATGGGCTTAGCCAGCCATGGGCACAGGGGCTCAGGGTGAGGCAGCAGTCTAAATTAATTAGTGTCTAGCAAAACTATACTTGCGGTCTTTACCCGGTATTTTTTTTCATACAAAAAGGTTACACCCTTTAAGCACCCTGCCCTGTATCTGACTCTGTATGAATATGGAAAAGTAACAATTTAGTTTTTTAGGTTTGGTTAGGTAGGTACCATAAAGGTCAAACCCAGGCTGGAGCAAGCGCCTCACCCTGCCTCACAGGTAAAATGTAAGACTCCATGTGTGCGCCCATGAAGGCACTTCTGACGAATGTCCTGTCATCAACATCAGTACTAAACTGAATCATTACGTAATCATCAGTGGCTTCTGCTCGGGAGAGATTTACCATTCGCCACGGTCTGCAAGTTATGAATGATTTTGAGACGCTGAAATCAGCAATCGCACGCTGTTTAATTGACCTATCCACAGTATAGTCAATATCTCATAGATGAATGAAGTCATGTCTTTTTTTTATACTATGTCAGTTGGCAGACATACACGCAGCCCACCTGATGATAAGCGGTCACTGCGGCCAATTCCATTGAGGGACACTTCATCAGGAAACGTCGCTCAATGTGCTGCCAGACTGTAGACTCATCTGATCTTCGAGCCTTTGATTTCAAGTGTACTGGCTCCCACATTAATACTGCCGGAACACAACCAGATATTATGGCGGCAGATTCCACCTGTGGGGGTAGTAGCTAGCCAGTTGGACTCTGAAAAAGCCCTACCACCAACAGACCCTAGGCAGAAATCGAACCCATGACCTCCGGGTTTTAAACCCGTGCGGCTTAGCCACTGTTCCACGGAGGCGGTCCAATTTCAAAGTAAGTGTGGTAGAGCCATGCTGTATATACAGTTCCTGTCTGTCAGTGGCAATGGGCGGCTCGACCGGAGGACCTTCACCCTTTCACAGAAGATCAACGTCAAATTATAGATTTAAATTAGTTATAGTTTTAGATTCTCCCTCTTGACCGAATTCAATGAAATGAAAATTAAATGAAATGAAATGTAATAATTTATTCTGCAAATAGTTTTTTTTTTTAAATACTTATGCACGTCAATTTTTTTTCCCTACCAGCACTTCGACGTCAATGGCCTGTTGAGGAAAGAAGTGTGCCGCAATGTAGAGCGTCTCGTATCGTCGATAACCCGGTACTCTCGGACCGGCTTGATTCTTTGGCATTACGGAGAGACGTGGCGTCATGCTGCATTATGTACCGAATTTACCATGGGGAGTGTTCCAAGGAGCTATTCGAGCTTATTCCTGCCGCTGCATTCCGTCACCGACCATCGCGACAAAAATTCATCCCCACCATTATTGATGCTTGGCAGTCCACAACTGTACGGTTTACTCGCAATTTTCTGCCTCGCACGCCCAAGATTTCGGAATTCTTCGCCATCCAGTTGTAACGATTAAGCCAGCCCGATTCTGTAATATAAAATTGGAAACTTCTCGGTAAAATTAACTTTTTTATCACCATTTAGTGGTTTTTAAGTTTTAATACACAACTAATACTTTTGATTTTATTTTTATCAATTTCCTGGCTAGATGTCCATAGTGATGTCATACTGTCTGTTCATCTACTGTGGTCCTAGACCATGCAGTCACGATCTAGAAACAAAAGCTAGAAAGTGCGGAAGTCGGTTGAGAGGTGAAAGAGCGAGTGAGTGGCTTTCAGATGCAACAGTGCAATGTGTAGTAATGAGATTAGGTATATAGGAACATCAAGATTTGTAGATTATGAAGAAATAAACTATATAACTAATGGATCATCATATTTCATAATCATTTGACCACCTCTGTGGAACAGTGGCTAAGTCGCTCGGGTATAAAAACCCAAATGTTGTGGGTTCGATTCCCGCCTGGGTCAAATTCAAATCGTTTTTCATTGCAAAATGCATATTTAATAAAATTCCAAATAATAAAAAGATTACAATTAAAACAATAATTACAAACAATTCCTAAACAATAATAAAATTACGTATGATTGGTGGTAGGCACAGACATCCAAATCTGTGGTGGTAGGGCTTTTTCAGAGTCCGATTGGCTAAGCTACCGCCCCACAGGTGAAATCTGCCGCCATAACAGCTCTGGCTGTGTTCCGGCAGTATTACTTACTGAGGGAGCCAGTGAACTTGAAATCAAAGGCTCGAAGATTAGATGAGATTTTTAACTCCTAAGATCTTCGAACCTTTGATTTCAAATCGGGGCACCGAAGTAAAAAATTATAATTTAAACTGCCCTAATTTATGATAATGCCGAGTGATGCCGAGACATTACTATACAGACGGCTATTTTACCAATGTTCGTGGGTTCTTTAATACTATTAAATTAAAAATAATTATTTTCAAAAAAAAATATGTTTATCTGTTGTCTGGCACCCATTAATTATTATGCTATGCTTAATTTTGGTCTAGACGGCACTGTGTGAAAAATGTCCAAGGATATTTGCATAGCTGGGCATTAACTCGTTAATCCGTTAATCGTTAATTAACGAAGTTAACATTTCCAGTAACGGATTAACTTTTAAGTTAACTTAAAAAAATGTTAACGGACTCGTTAACTTCCGTTACATTTTTCCAAGTCCGTTAATCCGTTACTTACTATTGTCCCACCGTATGAGAGTGAGGGAATAGAGAGTGCACCTGTGCTTGCGAACTCACTTGTGCACTTAAATATATCCTGCGTAGTTTGCTGATCGTAAAAAGATTGGCCGCCGTAGTTGAAAAACTCGGCTAGGAGGACGGTTTACCGCACCGTGCCATTAAACACTCTAAATATACACTCTTTTTTTGTTTGTGTCAAATAATTTAAATTTTCTATCATTTATTACTATGTCATCTCGACACGTGTCCACTTAAGAAAACTTAAAATAAATCACTTTCATGTTTTCGTCAACTGAACACGTTTGATAAAATAAGAACATTATTATGGTGAAGTAAGTACAAAACATTGAACGAACAGCATAGCATGGAACGGGACGTACAGAATAGAATGAATGCAGCATGGATGAAGTGGCGACAGATCTCGGGAACAACATGTGACCCACGGATGCCCCTTAAGCTTAAGGGAAAAAATTACAAAACGGTCATCAGACCTGTCGCAATGTATGGATCGAAAGAAAGGTACATGCAACTGAGATGCGCATGCTAAGATGGATGTGTGGAGGTTGGATACGATTAGGAATGAGTAGGTATATAAGAGGAAGTTTGAAAGTTGCACCGGTAGTGGATAAAGTAAGGAGTGCAAGGTTAATATGGAATGAGAAGAGAAGACACACATGTCGCCAAAAGAATGATAGATATATATGTGCGTAGACGGAGATTTAAGCAGAGGAGGACCGAAAAAGAGATGGATGATTGCGTGAAGTATGATTTGAAAATAAAAGGAGAGAATGTAGAATTGACGGCTAATAGGAGTGTGTGGAAGGAAAAAACATGTTGCGCCGACCCTACATAACGTGGGATAAGGGCAAGGAAATGATGATGATGGTAAAGTGCCTGAGATCACGTAGATTAATGCCACGTAAATAGACCATCGTCTGACTAAACGATTTGGCAACTATAAAGAATCAAAGTTACGGAAATATAAGTATCGGTGTTGAAAAATATAATAAGTAGAACTCAAATTTTGCGTTTTTTTAATGTACCTACCCGATGGTAAGCAATCACCGCCACTCATAGATACCTGCAACACCGGAGGAGTCACAAGTAAGTTGCCGGCCTTTGAGAAAGAAATTAACACTCCAGTAGGCGCGCCTCAATTTAGGACGTGAGTAGGCGCGCGTCTACATACGTAGAACAGTTTTAATATAAGGGTTTTTAAATGAAAGCTTTATAAATTGAAAATTATTTTTATGTACTATTAAGTTACACTTTATAGTAAAACTAAAACAAATAAAACATGATAAATTTAACCATAAGCCCAAAACTAGACTTTTCGAAAATAACAAAAAAATCCGCGAACTTTTAGCTTTTAATATTATAAGTCTCGTCTTTGTTATTCACTCATGTCTTCCACCTCCATTTCTTCAATTTTAGCGTAGTCAGGACAAGGATGAACTTGATGATCAGGAAAAATCCACTTGTTTCATGTGAAACACAGCTTCCTGGTGGACTCGTTGCGCGCTCTGCCACAGAAATAACATTTACCAACATTTTCCAAGTCAGACTCTTTGCTACTGCCTTCCTCCATTGTGTCCGTGTTGTGTGGAGATTCTACTAAGCAGACCTCTTCTGGTAACAAATTCTTCAGGGTAGCTTTCCACTATATCACCATCATCACTGTTTTCTTCTTCTAGCCATCTAAAAGTTTATTTCTTTACTCCGTGAACCCATTACTCTTAAAAAAACATTATTCTAGTTACTTCTAACCTTACAATAAATAGTACATTCATAATAACATAATTAAAAGGTACAAAACGTACTTACAATAAATAAACATCGAAAGCAACGCACGAAAAAAATGTCACGCGAGTGGTCGCGCGTTCTACAATCGTAGAAATTCACATTTGACACCAAATTTCTCTGACATGCAGCTTGGTAGGACACCGTAAGGATACTAAATATGACTATTATCTAGTAATAGAGGAATACTTAGACTGTCTGCATGAGTGACCTTCAATTTGCGACAAAATTCCTGGAAATGCACACGCGTTCTACCATTGTAGAACGCGCGACTAATGGAGTGTTAATTGCCCGAATAACAACCTTACTTCATTTGGATTATTCCCAAGGTCCACCAAGCAACGTTGCGACAACTTTTAAGTTTTGTTCGCAAAGTTCACCAACAGGGCACGTTAGGAACAATAACAGCGAAAAAGAGATAAATATATTATTCTGAACGTCCACCTCAGAAAACGTCCACCAGTCGTGGACCTGGAATGAAATGAAGAAGAAATTGTAAAAGCACATTCTCAACCGGTATCTTTGAATTAGTTCTTCTCTTGTCTTTTATTATCATTGAATATCATAAAGATAACCTCCTTACAGTGTAACTGGAGATTCAATATTTTTTGTTGTAGATTGAAATATTGAATGAGTGTGACTGGTTGGGAATACGCTACGCCACTGCTCCCAACGGGTTACAGTCAAGTGTGACTCTGTGTGACTAGTTGGAAATCATTTTACAAAGTTATCCCAACGAGTCACACTGTAACCTGAAACAAAGTAAATCTTTTCGTGACGAGATAACAAAGTAATAAATGATACAAATTTTAATTTCACTAAATGGACCCACCTTGTCTAGTCTCGTGTGTCCAGTTGGTAAATAACCCCTTTAATTTCTGATTTTTTTAAGCATTATTTACGATGTGTTAACGGATTAACGATTAACGTTAACTTGCGTTAATTCGTCCCAAAAGAAGCGCTTTAACGTTTAACGAAGTTAACTTTTTTAGTAACGGATTAGCGATTAACGAAGTTAACTATTTGATTAACGATGCCCAGCTATGGATATTTGTTTGTTTTTATTTATTTATATAAAAATATACGTTTGTCTGTGTGAAGTCATTAGGTTAAGTACTTAGTGTTTTATCTTGATTCATAACTAGCTTTGTCCAGGATATAATTACCAAATCTTGAACATTAAAATACGTGGGTTTCTATTGTTTACTAATAGTGATTACAATTGTGTTAGAAAAACTTGATATTTTCCATAAAGTTTTAAAGCAAGAGTCCTGTATATAATGTTCAAGTTTTGGATAATAACTTTTAATTTTATAAACACCCAGACCGATACAAACAGACAGGTTCATGTTTGTACTGGTGGGGATCGAACCTTCGACCTTTGGTGTAATATCTAACTTCCGAACCATTACACAAAATCAGTCTTCAAACCTAATGGATGCACCAAGGAACAAAAGTTTGCAAAAGCCACATAAAATAGACAAAAACGATATTTTTACGTGCTTAGACCAAACTAAAGGCGAATACTACACGCTCGATATTTATCGTGATATTTGGATCGAAATCCAGGATACGTGATACGCTATACTACACACTCGATAAATATCGTGATCCTGGATTTCGATCCAAATATCACGATAAATATCGAGCGTGTAGCATTCGCCATAGAGGTTGCGAAGTCTTGAAAACCAAAATGACCTAAATGAATGATTCTCAAGATAACATTTTTGACCAATATTAAAATTTTAGCTCATCATTCGTTCTACTTTCTACATCAGGGAAACTTGTCAAAGTGTGTTTAATTTTAGCCTCCGTGTGTGTGTGTGTGTGTTTAACTTTTGACCCAAATAAATGGACATAACTTTAACTACACTTTAAATGTCTGAGAATACTTAATAATTAAAACGTCACATAACTTACACGTAATAGCACGTAATAGACAAAATAAAAACATAGGCTATTGCTATTAGATAACAAAAAAAGAATAAATTCTTTTTCAGCCAAGACATTTTGAATTAAGAACGCACATTACGCGCCATTTTGCAACTTTAAAAAGTTTCCTAAAAGAAGGTTCTTTGACCTCGTACGTTTCTTTCCACGTAGGTAATGTTCACGAAACTCATTCACAGTGGCAAAGATTGAGAAATACGACTCCGTAAAACGGAACCCTGACATATTAAAGCCTTGACGCGGATGTAAATGCAATTTATGGCCGGGATTTCCTTCTCTTGTGTGAACGACCAACGTTTTTTGCTTTTTTTTCTGTTTTACATTAACAAAGTGCGCTGTGTACACAAAGGATTATTTTGGTCGTCTGCCTCAAGTTACAGTAATGGTTTCCGCAAAACCGACTACTGCCTTTTTTCGGTTTAAACAAACACCATTACCACAGACAAGCTAGACCTGCGGCTGTGTGTGGGACTTGGGACTAAAGCGTCCCACTACTCACTAGACTTACCTGGTTTCCCTTTCACACCTGAAAGTGCATTGTGATGTTTGACCAGCCCAAATAACTCACTGCCGAAGTACTTACCACGTATTATTATATTATAATCCTACGTGCTACCAGGTGGTAGGTTCCTGTACTGGGCCGTCTAGGTGGGTACCACCGCAATGCCAGATATTTTCTCGTGAAATAGAAGTGTGTCAAACACTTCTGTGTTTCGAGGAAAGGGCACTGAAGCTAGTGAAAGACTTAATAACTGTCGTCTCGGTGTAGCAGGCGCAGGGCGGTGCCATACATAACAGTAACTAAGCAGTTACTGTTTGGGACTGAACTGTCTAAGGGCAGACGTGGCGCTTACCATCAGGTGTACAATCTGCTTGTCTTGTTAGTTGTTACACATTGCAATAAAAAAAAACCTTGAAAAAATTAGTTCCAATGTTTTTTCGCAATATGGCGAGGTTTTTTATTTTATTGATCAGGCTAGACCACATATAAATTATTATGTTATATTTCCTACGTGTATAATCGTAATGATTGGCCCTCGTAGCCATACTCGGTTTGGATGACAAAGGATCACCTTTTTACATCAGTAAAAGTAGGTATTTTGGAAAATACGACTGGCCAGCCACCCCACGCCACCCCCGCAAGTGAAATCTGTCGCCATAATAGGACTGACTGTAAACAAGCAATAATATTATTATAATGTAGGAGCCAGTACACTTAAATGGATCGAAGATCAGAGAAGGTTACAGAAAGGCAACACGTTAAGCAATGCTTCCAGTAGAAGTATCCCTCAATAATAATATCCGCTTGTCATTTGGTGGGCTGCGTGCCTGCCAATTTACGTGACTTACGAAAATAAAACAGATTTTGTTACGATTATGAAAATAGCTGAACATTAACCGATGATAAATAGATTATGTCTTTTTCAAAATTCTTAAAGGCGGGCAACGTGCCTCACGTGCCTGCGACCCTATGGGGCTCTCGGGTGTTTATGGGCGGCGGTGATCCACATGCTCGTTTGCCCCCCTAAAATATAAAAATGGTTTTTAAGTCAATGCGTAAAACAGACAGACTCACTTCTTCATTCATAATATTTGCTTTAATTTAGATCTGTGTAACTAATGCAATTTCATCATGTTTATCATCATTCTTGCCCACTTGTCCTTCACGCTTTCCTCAAACATTCTTCTTAAAATTATTATTGCTACTGCTAATAACTTTATGATTCTTAGAACTGATGATAGTAGTTCTTAATAGAATTCAAGCTACACAGTAAACGGTATTCATAATGCGTTATCTGATGACAAAAATAATGTAAACATATTAGTTTTTTTTACAATTAAACTTCGTAATTACTTTTAATAAAATTGACGTTGGCAATACCCCGTCAGAACTTACGCTGGTTTTTCCATGATTTTCTGAAAAACAAGTTTTTTAATCGCAGTGAATGCGTTTTGCACTATAAACCCATCTTAAGTGAAATTACTGGGTATATGAGACCTAATAAAGCTGTTGTCTCGGTGTAGCGGGCGCAGGGCGGTGCCAGACAGTAACTGCTTAGTTACTGTTTGACACTGAACTGTCTAAGGGCAGACGTGGCGCTTACCATAAGGTGTGCGATCTGCTCGTCTTGTTACAAATAGCAACAAAAAAAAGTAGCAAACAAAATCTAGACTCTGACTCTTGTTAGAGGAACAGAAATTAAAAAAAACTCTTACTGGGGGAAGAATAGGGCCATTTGTGGGACTCCCAACGCCGTAAAAAGAATGTTGCTCCTGGGCCTAAATTGAAAGTTGGCCCATCAGCTTGATTGATGATACGGCAACCCTATTATTAGTTGCTCTGTGTCACAAAGAAAATTGTATTTGCTTTGTGCTCTGTGTGGTGTTAACAGTCTTCAACATTCCGTATTGCAAGAATGAACTTTGTATCAAAAAAACCCAATGGTTCAATGAGGAACATTTATTTTTTCTCAGAACTATGATAATTATATACTAATCGAACGACTTATTAAAGCCGTAGGTGTGACAATTAGAACAACCCATAATTGATTCGTGACGCAATAAAAATCTTCCATAGAACAGTTCACATCTTGTTGGCATTGAAAATCTTTCTACGTGTTAATTTCTCGTTTGACCACTGTTTTACTGTGGTTTTCGACGAAATTCTTTTAATTTTTGACGTCGTACACCCTACCGTTGGCAGAACAGTGTGTGGGACTCCCAGCGCCTTAAAATCGGCTGCTCCGTCCCCAGGATGAAAGTGGGGCGAAGTTTATCCCCTAAAGCCTTCCGCGATACTCCCTCAATTGGTGATGCCGTGGGACTCCGAAATCCATGGAAAGCGTAATAAAAAGCGGAAAACTATGGTGTGGAAATCACAGTTGAAAGGCTGTGTAGCCGTGCTTCAATCGACTTAAATAATTCGGAAAGCTACACTATCCCCGGGTGACATAGGGTACTTTTGATCCCGGAAATGTGAGAGGTAGAGGGGTATTTAAAAAAGGAATTACGCGCGGCTGAAACGATGGCTATGTTTTATATAGTTTATCCGGAACTAGATTAGAGAGACTGCAGTGTAAGTTGTATCAAAAACTTTTCAACGTTCGTCCGTCCGTCTGTCAGTAGGCGTGATATCTTCTCAGACGCATTTATGATGTAATTGGCGCTGGTATAATACTGACGTCAGCCTGGCCAGGTGATATACCGATATGCCGTGGGGCCGTGAGACTTGCGAGTTAATTTTTTTAAATTTAAATCGATTTATGGGGTTGTTCACATACTGCGAACAAAATTCATCAGATTGCTTTTATTTCAATCTGAAAAACTGGTCCCGCCGACTCCCATTCATACAAAGAATCCTGAAGAGTTTGTAACCTTGGCGGTCATGCTCGCTAAAATGTGCTTGGGGTGGTGGCGTTATGTGTCGGGTGGTTCCCTCTAATATGGTTGAGTGAAATTATGGCTGGCACATACGTCATACTTGTGCTGCAGGTGCCACCTTTGGGCACTGGTCTTCCAGGGCTCACGGATTTTTCTCGATTATAGTCTCATTCTTATACTTTATACTGTATGGCTTGGTATTCTAAAACTAATCAGTAATTGTAACAAACAAATTGTAAACAAACATGGCGATGAAAAAGAGTAACTGTCGAGTTTCTTGCCGGTTCTTCTCGGCAGATGACTGCATTCCGATACCGGTGGTAGAGTCACTCTGTAATTGACGATTCATAAATACTTGATACAAGTTTACATGAATAAAGAATATTTTGATTTTGATTTTGATTTTTTTCCCGCCGTTTTTTATCTGATACCAACGCCTTATTGGAGATGCTGTGGATTGGCTTTCGCAATCACCGCACAAGATAAAAGGAGCATACAGTTTAGCAGCACATTGAGCTTGCTGTCTGGTTGTGTGCCCATCAATGGAATAGCCCGCGGTGCCTATCATAAGATGCATTGAGCTTCTAAGAAAACATACATAAAAAACACACACACATTCACACACCATAATGCTAGCACATCTTCTATTATAAAAGAAAGTTGGTGTCAGTTACACTATTTATAACTCAAGAACGGATAAACGGATTTAGATGAAATTTGACACACGTATAGTTTATAACCGGGATTAGAACATAGGATACTTTTTATCCCGGAAAAGTGAGGGGAAGGGGGGGATAGTTGAAAAAGGAAATAACGCGCGGGTGAAACCGCGAGGGCGACCGCTAGTAGGTAAAGTTTGTTAAAGTTTTAATCTTACCGCAATACTTGGATTTTTAAACTGAATTGACCCTCACGAACAGGCCTGCCTAGTGTGAGGAGTCACTGTTTTTTTTAACGTATGTTGGGACATAAATATATTATTTCTAATTTTCATTAATTTTCAAAACATTTTATAGTGATTATAGCGACACGTTTAAAATTCGAACTAATACATCCGCTGATTCTCTGGCCTATCGCAATGACTCACTCAGTAGAAAGTGCGGAATATTACTGTGACGTAGGAATATGTTGGCCAATCGACTGAATCAGGCGGGTCCAATGCTATCAATTTTATTATCCTTTTAAAAAGTTGGACTGATAGCACTGATCAGCACTGATAGCTGTCAGTGACAGTAGACTTGTTTTGGCGCGCATTCATGACACGCACGATGTCACAAGACACAAAAGAGATCTTTAAATTCTTTAATAAATCTTAAAGATTAATAATCTTTTATAGGCATATTAACCTTTGACTGCCTCCGTGGAACAGTGGCTAAGCCGCTCGGGTATAAAACCCGGAGGTCGTGGGTTCGATTCCCACCTAGGGTCTGGTTGGTGGTAGAGCTTTTTCAGTGTCCGACTGGCTAGCTACCACCCCTACAGGTAAAATATCTGCCGCCATAATAGCTGTGGGAGCCAGTACACTTGAAATCAAAGGCTCGAAGATCAGATGAGTCTACAGTCTGGCAGCACATTGAGCGACGCTTCCTGGTGAAGTGTCCCTCAATGGAATAGGCCTCAGTGGCCGCTTACCATCAGTTGGGCTGCGTGTCTGTCTGCCAACTGACTTAGTAGGCATATAAAAAAAAATTAACGATAGATAACAACATTACGAATTTGGTTATAGAATCACTACGAGTATAATAATTGAAGATTCATAAGTGCATCTATGATGCCTACATTAATAAAGATTATTTTGATTTTGATTTCATTTAGATTTTGATGACCGATTTGGTGTAGGTAATTAAGAAGTCCGCCATTACACAAGAGGTCGCGGGTTCGATTCCTTCCCGGTACAAACCTCTGGTTATGTAACCAACAGGTACAGAACTACAGATTATGTTCGTGTGAACATAATCAGTGTCTGCAGGCGCGGTCCGAAGGGGGGGGGTCGCAGGGGACATGACCCCCCCCCCCCCAAAAATCTAAGGTCAAATTGAAAAATCTCAAAAATTTGCCAAATAATGTGGTGAATTCCATAAGTATAATTATCAATTATATTATTATATGATTTTGTAACACTTCCATTCCATTAGGTTTCCTTTTTTTGAGTTTCTGAGGTAGTGTGAGTGACCCGGGCTGGTCAATAGCCACAAGGCTGGCTGGGGGAGGACGCTTAGTCTCGAGTCCCACACACGGCCACAGGTTTAGCTAGCTTGCGGTTATGGTACAAAAACGCATTCTCCTCCAAAAAAAAAAAAAGGTAATGCGTGACCCCCTCCAAAATTTCAGGCTGCGACCGCGCCTGAGTGTCTGTCTGGGTGTTTCTATGACGTATAATACTTATTACAAGAAAGAGTACAGAAAAAGGATAATTATACCTACCTATAAATCGTTGTCTAGCACCCATAGCACAAGCTAATGGCTAGATGGCACTGTGTGAATAATGTGCAGAGATATTTATTTACGAGTATTATAATTATTTACTCCGTGTTCTTTGATTTTCAAAGTTGACAGATATGAACAATCATTTGTCGACGTAAGTAATTCTGTCTCACAAATTTTGCACTGGTTTACTATTAACAACTTATTGTTAAATACCAAAAAAACCAAATGTGTAAAATTTACCATGCCAAATGTGAGGCAGGTTGTTCCCAATATCACTGTGAATGGTGAACCTATCGATATGGTCAATTCAACGGTTTTTTTGGGCATAACTCTAGACTCGAAATTGCAATGGGGTCCGAATATCACTGCTCTCGCGGGGAGACTCAGCTCAGCCGCATATGCTGTTAGAAAAATAAGACGTTTAACAGACGTGGAAACGGCGAGACTAGTGTATTTTAGCTATTTTCATAGCGTCATGTCATATGGGTTACTTCTATGGGGATCTGCTGCTGACGTACAATCTATTTTTGTACTTCAGAAAAGGGCAATACGAGCTATATACGGCCTTAAAGTGCGTGATTCCCTAAGAAATGTATTTAGTGAAATTGGTGTATTAACAGTACCATCTCAATACGTTTTAGATTGTATTATGTATGTACGAAAAAACCTACATGAATTTCCGAAAAAATCTCATCATCATGATCTAAACACTAGAAATAAACATAAGCTAGCCGTTCCGAAAACAAGACTTCATAAAATAGGTAATTCGTTTGTTGGATTAAGTGTTACGTTATTTAACAAATTACCTCAAGATGTTGTTGACTTACCAGTCACACATCAAATGCCAACTCATCAAGAAGAGTTATTATAAAGTGGAAGACTATCTAAATGATAAAAGTCTGTAGAAGTGAGTAGTATTGTTGCCGCTCCTCTGCCTGCGCCTTTGTTATAATTGACATGATCTTTTGTATTGACATTAATATTTTCAGTGACATAAATTTATTTTGTATTGTATTAATAAGCATACCTCAACGACAAGGAAGCTTGGACTCGCGCCTTTGCATTGTATAGAATCCCGATAGTATCAACAATGTTAACTTTGCTATATGTACAGTAACACATTAAATGTTATAATTCAATAAAATTAAATTTATTTTTCATTCAAAGAATCCTGAAGAGTTTGTAACCTTGGCGGTCATGCTCGCTAAAATGTGCTTGGGGTGGTGGCGTTATGTGTCAGGTGGTTACATTCCCTATAATATGGTTGAGTGAAATTATGGCTGGCACATACGTCATACTTGTGCTGCAGGTGCCACCTTTGGGCACTGGTCTTCCAGGGCTCACGGATTTTTCTCGATTATAGTCTCATTCTTATACTTTATACTGTATGGCTTGGTATTCTAAAACTAATCAGTAATTGTAACAAACAAATTGTAAACAAACATGGCGATGAAAAAGAGTAACTGTCGAGTTTCTTGCCGGTTCTTCTCGGCAGATGACTGCATTCCGATACCGGTGGTAGAGTCACTCTGTAATTGACGATTCATAAATACTTGATACAAGTTTACATGAATAAAGAATATTTTGATTTTGATTTTGATTTTGATTTTGACTTATCTGTCAGTGGTAAAACTGGCCCTAAAAAGCAACATAAAATAATTAGATTCAAACAATTACATTTTCATGTTACCTAATTTTACAAAATATTGCAAGTGTAATAATTATTCTTGATAAACAACTGTAAAGATTAAGATATTACTTCGCCCTAAAATGAAAAAATAAATGAACAACGTAACACTCGGAAATAATGAATAATTTATTAAGACGTATAAAATGGAATATTGTACATTATGTTGTGTTGATAAAAATCTTGTTACACGCCAAGGGAAATAATTAATAGTTGCTTAGAAAGCGCCAGCGAATCATTTTGGTACCTATAGTTTGCAGTTTTCTTACCTCGATGGTCTACTGGTTTAATACCGGGCCAAGATCTCGGTTCAATTCCCATGTTGAGTAAATAATACCTATACGTTTTTTACTATGTCCCGCTTTTGACGGAAGAATCCCGCTATTTTCACTCAAAAAGTACCAAAGTCCCGACTTGGCAAAAAAAAATATCTGGTAACGCTGTTACCAATCCGCATTTTGGCAATGCGTGGTGATTAAGCCAATACCCATCATTGTAGCGATAACTTGATTTCAAGGATGGAGGGCCTTTGCCCTGCAGTGAGACATTAATAGGCTGATGTACTTTAATTTACTCTACTTTGCATATTTTTAAAGTTTGTATCAATCTTCCGGATGAAGCGTCCCTCAGTGGCCTTATAGGTGGGCTACCTAATACCTATCTGCCAACTGACCTAGTATAAAAAAACAAGTCATCGTTAAAAGGTATAGGTAGGTAGGTACCTAAGTACCTAGGTACTTGCTTAATCGCATCAGATCGCAAACCTGAGCTGACCCGGGAATTGAACCCAAGACTTCGAAAATATAGCCCGATACTTCTACACAAGATTTTAGTATGAAACAATAATATCGCGTAAACTGTCAAATCTTTTAGACCGACAAACTTATCTGTTCCGGTGGCCAAAATTAGAACTACGTGAAATTCAATGCTAAAACTATTTATATGCTTAGAATAATAACATTATTATTGTAAGATTATTATTATATTAGATGTTATTATTCTAAGATTATATGACAATTCTAAATAGACAGTAGCGACGCCGCCACCGGAACAGATAAGTTTGTCGGTCTATATGTCGGGGTTTACTCGCACCATGATCCAGAACTTGACAGATCCACATAGGATATTTGGAAGACTGCCGTCAGACCTGCGTAAAAGACTAGGTATAACAGTAGTATCGCTGCAAATAAATCAAAGTCACATAGCTTTTCTGATTTGCAGGTTCTTCACCTGCATTCCTGTGCGTCGTCCTCAAGTGGAATTATTAATGGATCTTTAAAAATTCAAGAGCGTCGTGATTTTAATTTTTGTAAAGTACAACAGCAGTAGGTAAAAAAAGAGTTGACGTGCAAAAGTCTCTTTAAAAATCCAATTGCAAAAATAAATTCATATTACTTTTGCCTGTTAGACTTTTAATTTTTCCCGCTCATTGCCTCAGTCTTACCAACATTGAAAACGGGAAAGTGTTTATTGTAATCCGCCTGTGTTGTAGAGCTCCATGATTGATGAAGCGTTGTGTGTTATTTGGGAGACTTTCTAATTTTCTCGTTTAATATTTTACGTTCAGAAACAATATTGAACTGTTGTAATAAAATGTTGTTTTACAGTCTGTTTCAAACACGATGATATGGGTGACACCTCATCTTTGACAATTAAAGAGACGTGACCTTATGTGTCAACCTGCTTAACCAATCGATTATCGATTATATCTTAGTGCTTATGACAATCGATTCAAAGTATAGACTTAGAATGTATGATAAATTTTAATTTTTTCTACTTTGATATTAGCTAGTGTAGAGGTTAATATCAGATAACACAGTTATAAAGAGAAATATTTATTGTACATAAATAATAACTGGAAAATATTTGTAAGAGTGTAAAGACAATAAAACAAATATTTTCCAGTTATTATTTATGTACAAACGCCTTAATGGTCTAGTGGTTTAGGTACGGGCCGAGATCTCGGGGTCCTGGGTTCAATTCCCGGGTCGAGCTAACTTTGTGTCGGTTTTTTCGGACACAGCTCGGGTTTGTGATCACCAATCCGCATTTGGCAAGCGTGGTGATTAAGCCAATACCCATCATTGTAGCGATAACTTGATTTCAAGGATGGAGGCCTTTGCCCTGCATTGGGATATTAATAGGCTGATACTTTTTTTTTCTTATTTATGTACAATAAATATTTCTCTTTAAAACTGTGTTATCTGATATTTACCCCTAGAAAGGTTATGGGCCCAGGACCAGCGAAAATAAAGAGTGAGTCTGAGTAGGTACATGTAACTAAGAAAGGAGTCATCGAAAATTATTTGAAAAAGGGTACGTACGACCGAATCATGTCTGCGAATGTATGTAAGTATTGAATTATTAATCCATCAAGCCCCGGAAAACCAGACACAATAGAAAATCTATTGTTTACGCGACACCCGGCTTTCGGTCGGGTGTTTAAGAGTTAACAAAAGATAACTATGACAGTTGGAAGGTACAAATAGAGGCATTACTTGTACGAAGCGACTACTGGGAGTATTTAAGTGGAGAAAGGCCAAGACCAAATGATGCCGATACGCACATAGCTGCCTGGAAGGCAGTGGACAGGAAAGCTAAATCTGAATTAATATTAACCGTACAGTTAGTTTCCCCAGACCCAGATAATTAAAATACAATTATTTATTTTCTTACAAAAACGTGAATATTACAAAAACTACTAAACCGATGGTCAACAAACTTAAAAATTCTATTAACTATTCCTACATTTTCGTCTAAATCAGATCACCCGTTCGAGAATTTTCGCGGAACAAACATACATACCTTTATATGTACATACAAAAATGATTTGTACCCCTCGCTCGCTTCGCTCACTCGGTCAATAAATAGTAACGTGTTAGTTTTGTACATTGTGAACATCGATTTTAAATTGACGGTATTATTTTACTTATTACAATATTTTTTTACGAATATTTCACTATTCTTTCCCTTAAATTATAGTTTCGATTATTCACGATTTTTATCGATTAATAATAAAACCTAAGTCACATCTCTGGTTTAAAAGACCATAGAACGTAACCTGTTACGTCTCATATAATTTTTATATTTTATAGAAAAATGTACATAAAACTTCTCTAAACCGAAAAAAAAACACCATGACTCTTATTAAATCGTTATTAATGTACAGTATTTAGTGTTTATTTATTTCTTTATTATTCAAATTTGTATTTATATCGAAGTCAACATTTTCCTAAACGCAAACATTTACGTTCTATGGATGTGTCAGGCATATCATCGTGTTTGAAACAGACTGTAATATTTCTGTACTTTTACAAATCCTTTATTATAATTAACAGAATTTGAAAGATGTATATAATTATAAATATACATATTGTATAATGTATAGATGAATGAATGTTCCTGAGACGATAAGTTGTATATTTTTTTATAGCCTTTAAACGAGCAACAAAGGCCTACATACGTTTCCATATTTTGAGTTTTGACCCTCTTCAAAGCAAGATCCTGCCTGCCAATCTCAGCAAAAAGAGTCCGAGTTCGTCCCTCCACCGTTTATTTGGCCTGCCTGCCTCTTTGCCGTCTTCCATCATCAGGTTGATCCTCTGATCCTACATACATGAATTGCCCAGTCCCACTTCAACTTGACGATCTTTTGGCGTACATCCGTTAGTTTGGTCTAAAGACGGATGGTGCTAATACTGCTAATGAATACTGAGTCTGACCCTATCGACCTTCTTAATGCCTAGAATGCTCCGCTTTTGGCCTTTGAAATAATACTGAAATAAAATGAAATAATTTAATAAAATGAAATAATAATAATAATAATAATGTAATATATCATTTATAGCAAACTTCAATGAGTTTTGCTTATATGAGAAAGGAATTAATAAACGGACTTTAGATAAACTTTATGAACTTTTTAGAATGAGTTTTGTATAAATATTTCCACACTTTAAGGCAATGTCTTCAGGATATTATTATATTTGAAAGAAAGAAAAACATTTAGTGGCCTTTAGGACAAAATTACAAAAGATAACATAAAAAAAAACAATAAAAAATGCACAAGAGCAGGCCAACAGAGGCCAACAGGGTTCTTGCTTCAGCATAATAATTATATTATGCTGCTTGCTGCTTAGCTCCTTGATTCAGTGCAGACAAAGATGATGAATCTTTGTAAAATTATTATTAGAAATGGAATGGAACATTCCGCTTCTATTTCTGAACGTTTGCCTTGCGTTGGTATCTTTATGTTGGTACTGCCGCGAATTGCTCAACGAAACGCAAAATTTGTCATACGATCAAAATTAGATAAAAAATTACGAGGTGTATTTCCCTGAATGAATGCTCGCGTAAATCGTGTTTAGTTTATCAAACAACTGTTTATTACGAACAGTTTATATCGCGCGCGTGCAGTAGTGCTGTGTGAAAATACTTAATGTGAGATTTTGTGTGTGTGAGAATAAAAATGAATAATTTCACTAAATCGCCGAAAACTACTCCTATTACGGATGATTACCACATCTCAAACACTGTTCTTGGCCTTGGGATCAATGGAAAGGTAAGAAAAATGCTGAAACTAGTTAATAATTGCGAATTTTCAAAAAAAATAATAACCTCTCAGGTGTGGTTATACCGGCTCCCGGTATATGACGTTTATGGCGTATGTGTGTAACGTACCGGGAGCCGGTATAGACAAGTGGGTCGCAGTTTTCGCGCCATATGAACGTTATTTGTATACCTGGCTCTTTTTATCGTATGGTAAAATGTGAATGAAAGAACAGGCTACCAAATCAATGACAGTCATTTTTTATTTTGGTGTAATATGACACCCACTTTTGATGACATCTGCTGGTACCTGTTTTTTCTGAAATTTTTTAAACTTGTGGTTTTCTTAAAAATTGTATGGTGACCTTCGATGTTTGGGTTGTATATCATTTACAAGGAACTAAACTGTAAATAAAACAATACATAAGACTCAAATGTTGTTTTATTTTTAAAATAATTCATAAAACAAGAAAAATTTATGGGACCTAATATTAGAAGTCATATTTTAGGTACAATACAATATTTTTTAGACGTGATAAATTAATTTTACATGAAGAATTTAGTTGGCTACAATATTTTAAAAAGAATTGTGTAGAAACCTTAGATAATTAAAAGATATTTCAATTTAAATGAAATTTTGGCACCTAGTGACCCGCGTGTGTGTCTATACCGGGAGCCGGTAACACACATACGTCAAAGTGGGGTAAACTGGTTCCACGCTTGAGAGGATAATCAGCTAGTCTGTTTACCAATGACGTAAACTTTTATATATAACTTTCTACCTTGTTCCTACCTGTTTTTTTTAATATACCTAAGATAGTATGAGAGCATGATCTTAGAGCTTCGAGTTCTGCATTTCTAACAAGATTTTAGTTCTTTGAAAAAGAAAATCAAAAACAAAAGTTCAATTATTTCATTCTGATTTAATTCTTGCATGAAATAAAGAGTCGCCCACATAGTGTATGTTTGAGGAAACTCCCATTGTTTTATTGATTAAGTTCGTTGCAGTAAGTTAGTTAAGATTTCATTCTGCTCTGAATCAATAAAGGTTACAGAACATTAAAATTTCTTTCATTAAAACCATTCATTTTTAACTATTAAATTATACAGTGTTTATGTGTACACACACATTTGTGTGTGTCTTGTTAAGTAGACACTTAAATGACAAGACTTTGTGGTTATGAAACAGATTTGCTTCTCTGCACATCTACTCATATGCGTATTTATTGTACATAATATTAAGATGACATTGTAAAACACATAATTATTTAAAAAAGGCTATCTTATCTGTTGAGTTTCTTTCGGCCCTTTTTCTCAACAGGCCATTCACGTCGAAGTGCTGGTAGGATAAAATTTCATGGTAGGTAAATCAAATTGCAAAATAAATACTTTGACTTAGTAATGAAGTCAAAGGTGATTTACTATGTATTTTGTCAGTGAAGCAACAATGACAAATTATGAAATTCTAAATCTTCATAAATTTTTAATATTTTTTGTCTAAATCTATTCAAGACTGATAAAGCATTCTATCCATCTACGTTGCTTGCTATCCGTCGAAAAGAACTGACGAGAAATACAATATAATACATCTGACAATCATTTTAGCAGGCTTGCCTTAGAGTAGGGACCTCAGTTAGGCAACCAGTGTATATAAATATAATAATAAAATCTCCATTTCAATATAACAGTCATAAAGCTTTCTGATTCAAAGATAGAGTTTAGATATATTTTAGAATAGATTGGCTCTCAGAGAACCAATCCCTAAAGATAAGATCTAATCAAGAGTATGATGTATTTGTATGAGCCTATTAATGTCCCACTGCAGGGCAAAGGCCTCCATCCTTGAGATCAAGTTATCTCTACAATGATGGGTACTGGCTTAATCACCACGCTTGCCAAATGCGGATTGGTGATCACAAACCCGAGCTGTGTCCGAAAAAACCCGACACAAAGTTAGCTCGACCCGGGAATTGAACCCAGGACCCCGAGATCTTGGCGCGGTACTTAAACCACTAGACCATTGAGGCGTTGATGTATTTATTAGCCACCATTTCAGTCAAATACAAATCACCATAAACTGGGACATAACCAGCAACAAATAAAATAAGATTTATTCAACTCCATTATTGTTTAAAGTATCAACAACACACATTTGTAATGTATTTCCATTATCCTCGTAATAATTTAATAACAATAAGTGATTCAGTATTTAAAATACACTATATGGTTATTAGGGTGGGTCACTTTTGTATGGAGAAAAAAAAATGTTTCTTTTTTGGTATGTAATAGCAATAAAAATATGTGTTAAGGTACTAAGAAGAAATACAGAAAGTTTCGTGACGATCAGATACAATCTTTTGCCTCCGGATCGACTTCAAAGTTTCGAAAAAATTGGTTTAGTAAAATTTTCGTAAAAAAATTTGAACAATTACTGTTTTATTCCAGAATAGATGTAAATAATAAAATACAATATTAACATTGTAGTTTCATAAAATATTTACATAAAAATATATTTTTCATCCCACCATCTCGGAAAGAGTATTTTTAATCTTCAATATATGAGTGGAAAAGCCGTTTTTATTCTCTAGAGGATAAAGTAAATTGAATTTAGAACATCGTGTGCACTAAGTTTGTGTAATCTTTAATATCAAACCATGTTTTTCCGTATACTCAGATGACATTAAACGTTTCTGTACTAACAAGTTTATTAGATGAATTTAATGTTGAAATTTAGAAACGAAGACTTATGTAAGATCGCTTTAGCCATCTAGCATGAAACATCTTTCCAAAGGATTTGGGAACCAAATCTTCAGGGCATTGCCCTGATGAAACCCTGATACTATCTTCTATAAATACAATTGGTCAGTACTGCGGAAGGTACTTCATATCTATTGATGGCATTTAATCTATAACTTTTTGCAATTTGACAACAGGGTTTCCTTCACAATTATACAAATCTTTATCGATTTCACCGGCAAAATTTAACTAACCGAACTAGAAGTAGAACCATCAACTAATGAAAATTATAATTGTCGAAGTGAAAATTCATTTCTATGCAAAAACCAGATCAACCACTTCAAAAGCTAATTGTAATCTTTTCACAAACAACCCGGAATTGCAACTTAGTTTTCTAACAACAACATTGATGCCATCAGATCCAAAAATTTGGTGTAGAAATATATTTTCAAACAAAAAGAAAATTTCCTTTATTATTTACTTTTAGCAAGCCAAAATAAATGATGTCTGGTTTAGTTTTTGTGTCGTATGTATTATTAGCTTTTGTAACCAGTGTAACAGACATCAATTTAACTTAAATAAAGGTATTTTGAACATCTATTTAATAATACGATTTTTTGAAACATGGACTTTTGTATTGAAAATTACGAAACTTTAAACCTGATCCGGAGGCAGTTACACTGCACCGATTCCAATAATATTTTATACACGTCATACTAGCATCAAATGACAACTACTTATTGCTATTAGAAATCATTTTTCGAAAAAAAAGTTTTTTGACCCACCCTAATGGTTATGTCAGGTATGTGATGGTTGATAAATGCTTGATGCCATGACTGCTATGATGTCATACATGCAGTATCGAATCATCATCATCATCTCAGCGTATTGCCAGTTGCATCCAGCATGGAGCTCAGGGTCCGCTTCGACTATGATCCTAGATTTGACAAGCCTGGTTATTACAATGGAGCGATTGCCATCTGACCTCCGTAACCCATACAAGGGAAATCAGACCTACTTGGAACATAGTCGGGACCAACGGCATAACGTGCCTTCCGACGCACAGAATCAGCATTCTTTTCACATTACTTATGACATTCAGGTGATTCAAGCCTGCAATGTCCTAACCAAACTGGAAACAATCACTTAAAGTGATGCTCCCGATAGGATTCAAACCCACGACCTCCGGATTTTTAAGAGCCCACATGCAGTATCCAATATTTGTAGATACTAGACATTTTTTTTTAATATTAATAGCGTCTTAGTGTTTCCACAGTCACTGCGACCAATTCTAATCTATTGTGAACGCCAATTAGTTTTACAGTTCCTCTCCAAGCCCAACCTTTTCTAAGAAGAGGAGGATATTCATGGGGAGGATATATTTAGCCTCGTCTGGTTGTAGAATGTGCTTCCCCAGAATAAGGCTACGTTTGTGCATCAATGGTTCGCAGTCCGTGAGTGATATGCAGAGGTGTTTCGTCGCTGGTGTGACAGAATCTGCATTTCATCGACTCGCGTAAACCCATTACAGTGTGCTTGTTAAGACAACAGTGTCTGGTAGTGGTTCTAACCATGATGCGTACCTGTCTATACGGATACTAGAAATACGAAACATTAGGATTTTGGACTTTAATCTTCTATCTCCTTTTCAACAAAACATTCACAGGTCAAATATTTTCTAGTCATAAATAATGCATAGTATATTGTGTGTTTTTTCTGTATTTATACCACAAGACGTTTGACGCTTAAGTCAGTTACTGTCGCATAAAGATAGATTCTTCTAACTTGCCAACCTTGTAATTTGATGTGAAAACAATATTATTGGCAGCAAAAACAGTTCTTCCACCAAAGCCTTCATACCTTACTGGTCTTACTTATTAACAAACTGTCAAAAGTAAAAATTTAATTCTTGTCCATGTATTCTTACATTTGGTAGTTCTTACTCCATAAAAAAAATTGTATAAAACAAGAATTTAAGTCTTTTCTTAGACTACACTATGTATTTTAATACTTGTGACTCCTCTTAAATGGTAAATATTTTTATTTTTATTATTGTGACTCGTCTTTAAATGTAAATATTTTTATTTCACATTGCTGCTGACTCATTAATATTTCCAATGGCTTAATTAAAAGGGTTTTGCCGCTTTTAATTAAGTCATATCAAGGGCGCCATTAAGCTATTGTTCTTGTTCTTAATTGCAGGTCTATTCTTGATTTATAATCAAATTGGTCATTCTATTTATACTAGGTAATTACTGAACTATTATGTATTGTTGTAGAATAAACATGAGGTTTTTCAATACAGTATGTTATCTATGATTCTAATCAGTGAGTGAATACTAAGTAGAGTACCCTTATTGTGTTTCATAAAGAGAATTGTGAGGGGTAGTGTGTGTATAAGGCCATTTGTCCACTGCACCGCCGCGCCGTCACCGTCACGTCATCACCGAGAACCGAGTTTATTTCTGACGAATTTCAAGATGACGGCGCTCCGGTGACGGACGTGCGGTGGATAAACGGCTCTAGTAAATGTAGGTATGTACCGCTACCTCGGCGCCGACATCTCGTTCTCGGTGACGTGACGGTGACGGCGGCGGTGGACAAACGGCCTTAGTCAAATCAGCCTAGGTATTTCATGTCCCACTGCAGGGGAAAGGCCTCCATCCTTGAAATCAAGTTATCGTTACAATGATGGGTACTCAATCAAAATCAAATCAAAATCAAAATATTCTTTATTCATGTAAACTTGTATCAAGTATTTTTATGAAGTATTTACTGGCCTAATCACCACGCTTGCCAAATGCGGGTTGGTGATCAGAAACCCAAACTGTGTCCAAAAAACCGACACAGTCAAGCTCGACCCGGGAATTGAACCCAGGACCCTGAGATCTCGGCCCGGTACTTAAACCACTAGACCGTCGAGGGTAGCGTGTAGCGTTACCCAATGGTACTGCCAATTAGAGTATCAGCCTATTAATGTCACTCAGGCCAAAGGCCTCCATCAATGAAATCGAGGCGTCGCTACAATAATGGGTACTGGCTTTGTCACCACGCTTGCTAATAACCGGGCCGAGATCTCGGGGTCCTGGGTTCAATTCCTGAGTCGATCAAACTTTTTGTCAGTTTTTTCTGACACAGCTCGGGTTTGTGATCACCAGTCTACATTTGGCAAGCGTGGTGATTAAGCCAGTACCCAGCATTGATTTTAAGGATGGAGGCCTTTGCTCTGTAGTGGGAAACCAAGAGGCTGATACTTTATACTTTACACAAAATTGTGACAGATACCAAATAGGTATAAATAGGTACCTAGCTAGTTAGAAATCGATTCAAACTAGATTACAAGCAAGGTCAAATCTTTATCGATTTCGCTAAAGATTGATTTGTATCATAATGCAATCTTCTAATTAATCTGAGAGTAACAAAGAATCGTAATGGCAAAAGTGTTAACGTGGAATTAAGAATGGTCGGATTTGATGGGTATTCAGGTTACTAACTTAAATAATTATTTATAAAAAGGGAAAGATTGATTTGATTGTTTGAGATTGTTTGTTTGTTTGTATTGAATAGGCTCCAAAACTACTGAACCGATTTGAAAAATTCTTTCACTATTGGAAAGCTACACTATCCCCGGGTGACATAGGGTAATTTTGATCCCGGAAATATGGGGGAAGAGGGGATAAATGAAAGAAGAAATTCCGCGCGTGTGAAACTTATTCCATTGAGGGACACTTCACCTGGAAGCGTCGCTCAATGTACTGCCTCACTGAAGTGTCATATGATCTTCAAGCCAATGATTTCAAGTGTACTAGCTCCCACATTAATAATGCCGGAACACAGCCAGAGCTGTTATGGCGACAGATTTCTGGTAGCTAGCCAGTCGTACTCTGCAAAAGTCCTACCACCAGCCGATAAATATAGAATCAACAGGCCTAATGGAACTTAGGCGGTACATTTTCTAAATTATCATAAATAGCTCGATCGATCACGAGGTAGATTAGTTCTAGACCGTTATCAGTCATTATCTCTGTCGTGCGTTGACGAGACACTGTTAGTTAATTAAGTTAATAAATGAGAAAAACATTTGTACAACACAACGCAGTCGACAAGACTTTTATTTATTTTACTTCAGTAACTTCAGTTGGCAAACAGGCACGCGGTCCATAGGTATGATGGTCAGCGGTCACAGCGGCCTATCCTATCCCAGACTTGGTTAGAAAGAATCGCCCAATGTGCTGCCAAATTTATTTATTTATTTATTTATTTAGGCTTCATTGCACAAATCAAGTACAAAGGCGGACTTAATGCCTCATGGCATTCTCTCCCAGTCAACATTGTAGTCATTTATTGTAGGCTGCTCTAATTCTTCGAACTACTGTGGCTCTCATATTAATATAAATATGTTATGACTTTCCCCGATAGGTATCATCCATTTGATCGATGTTTAGTGGATACGAGTCTCGTCTGCTTTTTTTTCTAGGAAAACGCTTTTAAGCTCCGTAACCGCAGGCTAGCGAGACCTACCCGAGGACGGGCTGGTCAATAGCCACAAGGCTGGCACCGGCTCGTCCCAGTCGGGTGTGAAGGGGAAACCAAGGGAGTTTAGTGAGTAGTACACACACGGCCGCGGGTTTAGCTAGGGATTTGGGTCTAAAGACGTCCTTCCCACTACCTACGAAACCCGCCTGGATTCCCCTTCGCGGCGCTTTGGAGGATACGGCGCATCACACTCTCGCTGTGTGCCAAGCGTGGGCTGTACAGCGCAGCGCACTTATCGTTGCGGTAGGCCAGGTGCTCACGCTGCCTAGCTTGGTTCAGGCCATGCTGGGCAGTGCAGAGGCCTGGCAGGCGGTAGCCTCTTTCTGCGAGGATGTCATGTTGCAGAAAGAGGCGGCGGAGCGTGAGCGGGAGAACGATCCTCTCGCCAGGGGCGTGCATAGGTTTTGAGACTAGGTAGGCAGTAATTTTTTTTCTCAGGTCGATAGGAAACGAATACTTACCATTGGTATTTGTTTTTGGTATTAGAAAGGAATAGATCGAAAATATTTTTTTTTGTGCGATCGGATAAGAACAACATTGTAAAACATGCATTTTATTGGCAAATAAATAAAAAACTCATAGTAAATGTTTTACTAACGCTGACTAGGTCAAAAACGTCATATAAAAAAATTTGCACAGCGCGCACCAGCGAGCGCGCCAATTAAAATTATCGTAATAAATGTACATTTAATAGGCGTTGGCGAGAAACTTATCCAATCATAATTTATCTAAACAAAACAAAACGTAATTTGGGGACATTCACATACCGAACATTGTCATTTTTCCATCGTCAGAAATGCACTCACTTCACACAATGTTCCGTGTTGCTCGAAGACACAAAGATTGATTAAAATATCAGTGCACTCCACACAATAACATATTAAGTTATTTAAATAGCAATTAAAAGTTTTAACACACGCACCCATGACATGAAGTTAAGTTATCCGAAATGTAAACACAAACAAAAAGCATGATTTTGACCTTGACGTAAAACAAATAACATTTCATTACTTTTATAAGCCAATAACTTCTGGGTGTGTGTTTTCAATGGGAAAGTAAAATCTATCTATTATATCAATATTATAAAATAATTTTAAGATACAAATCAGCTATTAAAATTGTGATAAATAATATTAATTGATTAAAAATAGTTGTAAGCTGATACAATTGTTTCTTTTAGCGCCATCTATTGAAGTCGGTGGGATTCACAAGAACTGACATGTTTGCTTGCATAATGCGGAAGTAGAAACGTCTTTAATTAATAAATATTGTTATTTATAAGCTTAAACATAAAAAAATAAGGATTATAATTCGTCTTTTATTATATTTTGATTTTTCTGCTATAAAATTATCGTATAAATCAATGCTTAGCCAAACTTAATTCTTCGATTAAGCAAGCTTACCCAATGCGACTATTTAAGAAGTTGTTCTTTCTGGTTATTGTGCTATACGCAGGAGTGACATTTCCATTTTGTCGTATAACACATTTTATACGAAAATGTGTTTTGACAAGTTCGATTGTATGGAGCTTGGTAGGCAGCGCTCGGCCAGTGCTTACCTCGCTTCTATATACACGTAGGTATACGTATAGGTCATGAATGCGCCGCGCCGTTTTGATGAAATTATGAAGTGTTGGGGAAATAATTTAATTCCTGATTTATGTTTTTAGATTTATTAATACAATATTTTTTAAGGTTTTCCGCGAATGATTTTTAAAAGTAGGCACTGCCTATCTGCCTATATGGGATGCACGCCCCTGCCTCTCGCACCGGCATGCCGCAGACGCAGAAGGGGGCGAAGGAGGCGACAGTTCGACCGCTTCCTGCCGCCTCTTCAAAATGGAGACCAGCAGGTCATGGGTGCGGGGGCACCCTAACCTGCATAGCACCGCTCCACTATCGCCGTGGGCGGGAGCGTCCCAGTACTCCGGGTCGCTCCCACAGCCCCCCACAGAAAGGGAGGCCCGAGGAGCCTGCAAATGCAGGCTTTCGCCGGGAGGCTCACGGAGCAAAGGCTTTGCTGATACCAGGGGCGTGCATCCCATATAGGCAGATAGGCAGTGCCTACTTTTAAAAATCATTCGCGGAAAACCTTAAAAAATATTGTATTAATAAATCTAAAAACATAAATCAGGAATTAAATTATTTCCCCAACACTTCATAATTTCATCAAAACGGCGCGGCGCATTCATGACCTATACGTATACCTACGTGTATATAGAAGCGAGGTAAGCACTGGCCGAGCGCTGCCTACCAAGCTCCATACAATCGAACTTGTCAAAACACATTTTCGTATAAAATGTGTTATACGACAAAATGGAAATGTCACTCCTGCGTATAGCACAATAACCAGAAAGAACAACTTCTTAAATAGTCGCATTGGGTAAGCTTGCTTAATCGAAGAATTGGGTTAGTAGTCGATTCGCACGAAAATAATTCGCACTAAAGTGCGAATCGACAACTTTCAAAAATAATATTATTTTTAGTAGTCGATTCGCCCGAACGAATTTTAATCGCGTGCGAGTCGACCCCTTTAAGAATTGATAGTAGGCGATTCGCACTTTTGCAGTATGTGCATAAAAAACAACCAAAGTACAGTCGTGTACAGGAAATCTTTATAATATTTATAATATTATTAACATATTCCTTGTCTATATATCTTACAGCATACAGAATCAATTAAATTTCAAATGTTATATTTTTTTCGGACAGGAAACATGTTAAATTATAAACTAATATCATTAAGCGTTAAATTATATTTGATAACTTTAAAATTAAAATGACACCAAAAATTTGAAACGTGTTAAGGACAGCGGAGACAAAATCTCAATTTATGCTTATACTAGGTTAAATTTTATTTTGTTACGTAGGATTTATTGTAAATACATAAGTGAAATAAATATAAATCCAATTAGTTACGTAAGAACTGTAATAGGTATTAAGCATAGAATGTGTAAGAATCATAGTTTTGTAAGAACTTTTTACGTAGAGATAAGATTCTAATAAGAAAAATTGTTGTAATCAATATGTAAGTTATGTTTTCTAATTAGAATTAACGCGAACTTTAGAACGTTGTAAGATACATGTATATTCTAATTGGATAAATTATAGAAATAAGCAAATAATGTTAACTTGCATAGTGAAAATGCAAGCGAAATTGTGTAAGTTTAACGGGGCTCTCTTTAAGGTATTGCTCCGAGGTACTTAAGTGATATGGGTTAGTCGAATCGAAAAATCATTCCTTAGTGTACGACCATCAAGATAGGATTAAGAAGAAGAATAAAGGAGGAAACTTCTTGGAAAAAACCTGTGTTTCCTTCAGTCCCCAACAAAACGAATATGTATTGCTTGTCTGTTCTTTTTTACAACTTGTACGAATACTTTGATAATTTTATCATAACATTTTATTTATTCACGTAGGTACAATTTCTTTTTTTAATATTCGCGCCAGCGAGTGAGATAATTACTTTTAGTTTGTAAGAGAGGTACATTGTTTTGATCAGAGCTCTCGCCCCGGACATACTTATTTGATGAGTCATAGAAACCAAAGGATACCGACTTGAGCTTTGGTCGGCTTATTGCCGCCGCACATAGGTAGATTTGACCGATTTAGGCGGCCAAAATTATTTTAGCGTCTAATTTTTTTTAAATTGGAGTTTATAATAAAAATACGTCGGATTTTATTGAAAATAATTATTATTTTCAAAAAAACACAAAAAAGAAAAAAAAGAGAAAAACATAAAAAAAATGTTACTTAAAAAAATAACACAATGATTTTACTACAATAATAATTATATAAATAACATAATATGGTCATTTCACAAAAAAATAACTAAAACTGACAAATACCTAATTATTAGTACTCAATAAGATAATTTTCTAAATAATTACATTTGACATTTATATTTGGTAAATTCTGTCTCATCATCTTCTGAAATAAATATTTGCGAGTCACTACTGTAACACCAGAGGCATTGGCAGACTCTGTAACAAAAAGAAAAGGAATTACTAATAAGAAATATAATTAAATAAACGGTTTTTAGAGTTTTTACCCTGACAACTTCGATTTACTCTTATTTAGCGATAGGCGCTATTAGGCAGAAACTGTTATTGTTATTTTAATTTTGAATATATGCCAAAATTATTGTGATATAAAGAATACCGGGGAAGACCGGGGAAGTATTTCAAAATGTCTTTTGAAGAATAAAATTTACAAAAAATTGCTAAGAAAAAAGGTGTTACGTTGAAATGCTTGTTAGATACAGTAAACTGACTTAATTTTTCATATTTTTTTAATTAATCAATAGATTCTTACCTGAATTATAGGAATCCATTGCATTCACTACACAAAAGTACGCCGAATTTTTTTTGTTGCAATTTATAACACCACTTAAACTGAAGGCACCGAGAACCGATACGTACACTGCATGCGACGACCTAATTTCTAATACCTGTAGATTTGCACAGTCGTTAGCTAAAAGTTTAAAATTATCAGGGTAGGTGCCCTGGAATGTTAGGTACATAATGGTGTCAATTGTTTATTTGTGTGGTGATTTTCAATATTTCGACTTTTGGCCGCCTAAATCGGTCAAATCTACCTATGTGCGCCGTGCTTCTAGCTAACAGCTAGGGGGGTGAGGAGCAGGGTATTTCGTTGCACCCCGCACCCTGCAGTGTAATAAGCGTGAGAGCGCTATTTATTACATGCTTTACGTAATACGTTTATACATATTCGTTTCTAATTTTTGGTGTCATTTTAATATTAAAGTTATCAAATATAATTTAACGCTTAATGATATTAGTTTATAATTTAACATGTTCCCTGTCCGAAAAAATATAACATTTGAAATTTAATTGATTCTGTATGCTGTAAGGTATATAGACAGCGAATAGGTTAATATTATTATAAAGATTTCCTGTACACGACTGTACTTTGTTTTTTTTTTATGCACATAATATTGCAAAAGTGCGAATCGCCTACTATCAATTCTTAAAGGGGTCGACTCGCACGCGATTAAAATTCGTTCGGGCGAATCGACTACTAAAAATAATGTTATTTTTGAAAGTTGTCGATTCGCACTTTCGTGCGAATTATTTTCGTGCGAATCGACTACTAACCCGAAGAATTAAGTTTGGCTAAGCATTGATTTATACGATAATTTTATAGCAGAAAAATCAAAATATAATAAAAGACGAATTATAATCCTTATTTTTTTATGTTTAAGCTTATAAATAACAATATTTATTAATTAAAGACGTTTCTACTTCCGCATTATGCAAGCAAACATGTCAGTTCTTGTGAATCCCACCGACTTCAATAGATGGCGCTAAAAGAAACAATTGTATCAGCTTACAACTATTTTTAATCAATTAATATTATTTATCACAATTTTAATAGCTGATTTGTATCTTAAAATTATTTTATAATATTGATATAATAGATAGATTTTACTTTCCCATTGAAAACACACACCCAGAAGTTATTGGCTTATAAAAGTAATGAAATGTTATTTGTTTTACGTCAAGGTCAAAATCATGCTTTTTGTTTGTGTTTACATTTCGGATAACTTAACTTCATGTCATGGGTGCGTGTGTTAAAACTTTTAATTGCTATTTAAATAACTTAATATGTTATTGTGTGGAGTGCACTGATATTTTAATCAATCTTTGTGTCTTCGAGCAACACGGAACATTGTGTGAAGTGAGTGCATTTCTGACGATGGAAAAATGACAATGTTCGGTATGTGAATGTCCCCAAATTACGTTTTGTTTTGTTTAGATAAATTATGATTGGATAAGTTTCTCGCCAACGCCTATTAAATGTACATTTATTACGATAATTTTAATTGGCGCGCTCGCTGGTGCGCGCTGTGCAAATTTTTTTATATGACGTTTTTGACCTAGTCAGCGTTAGTAAAACATTTACTATGAGTTTTTTATTTATTTGCCAATAAAATGCATGTTTTACAATGTTGTTCTTATCCGATCGCACAAAAAAAAAATATTTTCGATCTATTCCTTTCTAATACCAAAAACAAATACCAATGGTAAGTATTCGTTTCCTATCGACCTGAGAAAAAAAATTACTGCCTACCTAGTCTCAAAACCTATGCACGCCCCTGGCTGATACCCGTGGCCCCCCAACAAGGCGAAGAGGGAGTACCGCGGGGTTTAGTGGGTAAACCCCTGGACCTTTAACTAGTCCAGGAGCAGCGTCCTTTTAGGGCGCTGGGAGCCCCACACACGGCCCTGTCCGTCCCCCAGGACGGGGTTACGGTGCGTAAAGCATTCCCCGCGAAAAAAAAATAAAAAAAAGCCTATACTTTTCCTGGTGTTGCAATTATATTTCGCAACCTTTCTCAATTTCGTAATTTGCTGACTTGCAATATTTGCTTATCGATACAAGAATAGCTTTGTCATCGTACCTTCGATGTACCTAGTCCATATTTGTAACATGACTCAGAAGCAATAGATAGCTCATATCGTCTTCGGTGACGTAGGGCGCTGAGGCAAGTCAAGGTTCTGGGGGATCCCCACGACACCTCAGACTAGGCTAGGTTAAGCACCCTGGGCTATTATTAACAAAAACCACACACACAAACAGAAATGAAAGAAAACCAACCCGACTTTGTTGTGGCGGGGGCTTCGTCGTTTGACCCCGGTCCCGAATACCTACACCGCGGTGTCAAACGCACAATTGTAAGGACTCTTTTTGAATTGGCCGTTTGACACCGGTAATAATATCGCGGTTCCAAGCAGGAATAACTTTGTGGCTAAGTCCTAGTACCCATCCCCGGTAGGTATGTTTACGTACCTATAAATTCCTAGATAGGTACTACTTTTTTTTTGGAGAAGAATGTAATGGAAAGGTTATGGTAACCGCAGGCTATAGTTAGACCTGCAGTTGTATGTGGGACTCGAGACTAATGCGTCCCAATACCCACTAAACTCCCCCGGTTTACCCTTCCACCCGATTGGGACAAGCTGGCCATAAGGCCAGCCATCCAGCCAGGTTAATAGCCATAAGGCTATTAACAAGTACATTACAAGGAACCTTGATGCATTAACAGTGACTTCATTAAATAAACATTATTTGCAGAAACCCACTGTCATTTCTTAGAAAGAGTGTTTCCAATTACGTTCTCCTAATCAATGAAGTTACTATGCACCATGATTCATTGGACAACCGTGACCGAAATGACGTCAGTCGTCGTTCTTATTTGAACAGTGTTAAGGTCTATATTCGATTGATTCAGGACATGTAGATAATTTGCCCACATCCCTTTTCTAGTGTAGTTGATAACAGTGAAGTTGTGACGTCTCGTTGGTAGTGATGAAACGACTCGAGTCCTTTAAGTCGTTTAAAGTAAGACTCGCCTTGAGTTGACGACTCACGACTAAGTCAGTCTTTTAGTCCCGAGTCGAAGTCGTATAACTAGTCTTTTAAGTCGAAGTCTTTTAACGTAAATGACTGAGCTGTTACTTAAACAGCTTAAAGGACTTAAAAGACTGCGCTGTTGCTTAAACAGCTTAAAGGACTTAAAAGACTCGAGACTCATCGCTTGGGGAGTCGAAACTCGTGGCGTGTATTTGATGCAACTATAAGTGTTCTCACGTCAATGAAACAATAAAAGCACTTTTAATTATTGAAACACAATTTATTTTTCAATTTTTTCGTCACTGTTTAGTGACTGTACAGATTTACTAGGAGTTTAAAGTTAAAATATTTCATGAAAGTCTCGAAACGCAAAACAATAAAAGGAATCCTAACATTAACAACAAAATCTTCGCGACTGTAGATATTAAAGTTTTCATATCTTTTTTATTTTTTAACCGACTTCAAAAAAGTTCTATGTTCGACTGTCGATGTGTTTTTTTATGTATGTCCGTCGATTTCTCCGTCAATTGTGGACCGATTTAAATAATTCTTTTTTTATTTGAAAGTGCATAGTTCCGAGGTGGTCCCATTGTCACCATGTCAGGATCTGATGATGGGATCCCGGGAAAATCAAGGAAATACCTCAAATTTTATAGGCGCACACTACGCGTTACTTGTTTTTTCTGAAGCCATTCAAGTTTTTGCGTCCGTTAGACATCATTTTATGTTGATGAGCTGATGATGGAAGGTACAACTCCTTAACGGTTAGAGTTAGGGGATAATTCTTTCAGTATTGTAGGAATATGTGGACCGTTAGTTGTATTTCATGTACTTTTGCAGCTAAGCTGATGATGGAAGGTACAACTCCTTAACGGTTAGGAGTTAGGGGATAATTCTTTCAGTATTGTAGGAATATATGGACCGTTAGTTGTATTTCATGTACTTTTGCAGCTAAGCTGATGATGGAAGGTACAACTCCTTAACGGTTAGGAGTTAGGGGATAATTCTTTCAGTATTGTAGGAATATGTGAACCGTTAGTTGTATTTCATGTACTTTTGCAGCTAAGCTGATGATGGAAGGTAGGTACAACTCCTTAACGGTTAGGAGTTATGGGATTATTCTTTCAGTATTGTAGGAAGATGTGGACCGTTAGTTGTATTTCATGTAGGTACTTTTGCAGCTAAGCTGATGATGGAAGCATCTTTAGTTGGTCTACCCATGGCGCTGAACACAATTAATGAATACCTAATGTTAAATAATACAATTCTACTATTTTACTCGTATTTTCGCTATTATTATTATGAAAGAGTTTTACTCACTACGTGTTATTCAGACTAAAAACATGTAAACAAACTTTTAAACAAAAAAAATTAATCGACTTAAAAAAAATCTACCTAAAAACACTGAAAAGCAAAAAGTAATTTTAATAAGAAATTCATCAAATGCGCTAATTGTCTAAGCCTATTAATAAAATTAAATTGTATTTTACGTGCTAGGTAGGTACCTACCAATCTGTTTAGAACAGATAAAACGACATTTGTCAAAAAATTTCCTTAAACAAAAGTGTCTCTAAAATTAAATGCCGACAAGAAGCAACATTGCCTATAAAACCGCCTTCAAAAACTGTCCCGAAAGTATTTATTTAGCAACGCGAGAGGTATGTTTTGGACGAAAATAATAACAACTCTAATTTCAATACATTCAAAAGTTGACCTTAATGCACAGGTATACGATCTCACTTTAAATGCAGGCGTCCGACGGTCCGACAGGTAGCAAGCTCGTATTTTTATTGCTCTATTGCTGTAAAGACGAATGTAGGCTGTAAATCAATGGAGAATTAGGTCTAGTTCTGTTTGCGCTGTTTTATTACGAGTACTCTGTGTGAATGTGTTAGAAGCATTAATACCGCAGCGCGTGGGAAAGGGACAGCTATACAGCCAGCCGCGTGTTTGATTTCTTCAGATTTTTTTAGAAAATTACAATTTTAGCACGTTTAGACCTCCATCCTTGAAATCAAGCTACGCTACACTGATGGGTATTGGCTTAATCACAACGCTTGCCAAATGCGGATTGGTGATCAGTTGACCACAAACCCGAGCTGTGTCCGAAAAAACCGACACAAAGTCAGCTCGACCCGGGAATTTAACCCAGGTCCCCGAAAACTCGGCCCGGTACTTAAACCACTAGAATAATGATCGAGGTGTAATAAAGAAAATTATAATAATAGAAAGGGTTTAAATTAGATATCTTTATTACTAGCGGGCGCCCGCGGTTTCACCCGCGTGGTTCCCGTTCCCGTGGGAATTGATCAAAATCCTTTCCTAGCGGATGCCTACGTCATAACATCTACCTGCATTCCAAATTTCAGCCCGATTCGTCCAATGGTTTGGGCTGTGCGTTGATAGATATCTATGTCAGTCAGTCAGTCACCTTTGAGTTTTTTAAATATAGATAGATATAGATAGATTATTTAAACCCAACGTTAACTCTCTATTAAATACCAAATGTCAAACTTATCGCATAACTCAAACGCCAGTCCGTTTGTAAAGAACTGCAGTCGTTTAAGTCTTTTAAGTCGTTTAAGCCTTTTAAGTCGTTTAAGCCTTTTAGTCGTTTAAGTCGTTTAAGTCTTATACGTTAAACGACTGAGCTGTATAAGATAAGACTTAAAGCTGAGTCTTAATTTTAGAGTCGAGTCGTGTAAAACGAGTCGAGTCTTACTTTAAACGACTTAAACGACTCGAGTCGTTTCATCACTACTCGTTGGTGAAAATAATGCTAACAGTATCATACAAATTAATGATAAGGCTTTTCTTTTTGCGGAAGAGAATGCGTTTATGCACCATAAGGCAGAGTGCAGGAGAACCCCTTCTCTTCCTTTGTCTTCATCCCCATTCCCCATGTTATATCTCTTATATTTTAATATTCCTTTAAAGGCGGGCAACACACCTTAGACCTAGTCTCTGGTGTCTATCGGAAGTGATCACTTAGCATCCGGTGTCACACAGTCACATTTGCTCGTTTGCCTTATCTATAGATACTCTATACTAAAGAGGAAAGATTTGGGGGGGGGGGGGATTTATTTATTTATTATTATCAAAAGGCACGGCGTCTAAAACACACTTCGTTATCGACTTGTAAATCTTGTAAGCATGTGATTTCAGTGAAAAATTATTTATTTACCGACTAAAATTTTATTGACCAGTAAAGAATAAAATAATTTGAATACTTATGTACCTTATTAATAATGTCAGAGATGATTCACTGAGTCTATTGCACACAATACAAAGATCGATGACCTTTAATAGTGACTGGAATACAATTATGTACTGATCCCTCAAGTGTCTGAGATGCTGCATTTAAAGTCGTGATGTGTGTTTTCCTTTTGTTATCTATGCAGGATGCACTTTGTAAGTAAATGTTTTGTTCATTTTATTCAGGCGTTGATTAAACCAGTACCTATCATTGAGCATTTAAGACCAAAAAACAAACTGGCCATCTGCTCATATAAACTACAAATCAATTGGCACATGACGAGAATCATATTTTTAAAACCTAAGTAGGTAAATACTAAATAGCCTTTAGATAAATAGGAATTCTTTCAGGAAAATATTTATTTCAAATGGCTCTGTAGCCATGATCTAATTGGTCTGGTTCCCCTGTTAAGGGTTACGGAGGTCAGATGGCAGTCGCTTTAATGTAATAACTGGACTTACCAATTACTTGATAATGGTGCATGCGAAACCTGAGGACCTATGGCTCAGAGTGCTGGCCGTTGAAGAAGGCGGACGAACAAGATCTGTACATCGCTGAAATGAAGATGTTTCGCTGGGCTGGTGGTGTCACAAAACTGCACACTATATTAAGGGAACATTTAAGGTTGCAGATGTTAGGGACAAATTGAGAGAGAATCGCTTGAGATGGTACGGCCACGTAATGAGACGGGAAGAGAGTCACCATGAGACAAGAAGAGTGCTGGAGATGGAGGTGGGAAAGAGAGGCCGTGGACGACCACCGACGACTTGGATGACGACTGTACGGAATGATGTGCGAGCGGTTAATGTTGATACGGATATGACCCAATTTTAAAGCCTTGTGGCGAAAATGTATAATGAGTGCCGACCCCAAATAATATGGGAATAATAAGGCGAGGCAGAAGAAGTGCAAGAGGAACCCATTGAACTACAATTTAGTACTTGTAACTCAATGTCGCTGACTAGTTAGGGTATCGGGAATTCGGGACAGAACGCTTCTGAGAAAGAAAAGATATTTGAGCTTGCGAATTTTAAATTATAGTTACGATATGTCTGGCGTAGTTCATTAATTATTAAGATTAACAGTTATAACCGGAGTTCAACTAGATACCATTAATCATTGCTAAGTTTTGTCTATTTCCAAGTAGAACATTGACGTAACAGTATACGTTTTGTGACGTCACAATCTTTGCGAAATGTTATTATCGTTAACGATAACAACGGAGTCGGAAATAGGGTGAATCAGTATTCGTATTTCCTGTTTGTTTATACTACTTCAGCTGACCATGATCACGAGGTCCGGGAATCCCGAAAATGACAATGCAAAAGACTGGGTCCAAAAAAAATGTTGTGCAGATTTGGGACATAGCCTACGAAGTAGATCCAATAAACACCTTCAACTTTTATTATGGCGTCGACAAAATTGGTCCTAGTGAAAAAAAAATTATGTTAATTATTTATGTTCATATAAAAATAATAAATTATTATGTACGATAACTTTTCCCCCCTGGGGACCGATTATGGTGTCATCATAAAAAAGTTAATGGCGTGTGTGTGGTCGTTCAATTAGAATACATCTCATCTCTGCACATTAACTTAAATTTCTTGGGCCCATTGTTCTTAGCAAGTTTTGCATTGTCCTTTGTGAATTTTCGGAAATACAGTCCGTTGTCTGCTATTAAGGTCCTGCCCCTGATCTCTCTTCGGTCGTGTCAGTCTGCTCTCCTATGCTATGAGTGAGGGAATTGGGAGTGCATCTGTGCTTATGCACTTACTTGTGGCTAAAAGATACCAAGTTTTGTGCGATGGAGAATACGTCTATGCACCATAAGAGCAGACTAGCCGTTCGTTATCTAGACACACACTGTTAGGCTGTAACGGATCTAAGTGAGAGCATCACATTATCACTTGTTATCTTAGTACAATATTGACACTGATAATGTCATGTGTCGCAGTTTGTCAACGGAGGGAAAATCGCTTCGTAACATGTGACCAATGTCATATACCGTAGTCGGATTGTATAAATTTCCGTATTACATTATGGCTAGCCGTTTCCAAAAAGCAGGCCGTTTTGTATTTCGGCGGGTCAAAAGTCCTTAAGTTGCGACATAAAAATATTGTGGCTAACTCCATGGTGCACCGAGCAGTAGCTGCATAGATTGAAGGTATATTTTTTATACCACAGGGGTGACCTTCTTCTATGGACGCTTGAAACACCAGAGGAGGCATTTAATTGCGCGTTGTCGAAATGTAAAAATCAGTTATACCTAATCGTAATCATAATAATTTTAATACTTTTTAACCGCTAATCCACTTATCCCACCTCGCCATCCCACCTGGGGTGGGATAAGAAATAATCCTTAGTCCAACACACGGCCTTAGGTCAAGCTAGCCTGTAGTAACACTGCGTAAATGCATTTTTAAAGGGTTTCAGCTCGTAATGTTAACTTCTCATAATGTCAACCGGACAAAAAATCCACATTTCTTATAACGTCAACTTCTTAGAATGTCAACTTCGCAAAAAGGCAACTTCTCGAAATGTCCACTTCTCTTCTTCTTCAATTTGTGTTAGGTTAGGTTAGAACTGCGACCACGAAACGAACCGACCACTAAACGCGCCAGAACCGAATTCTACCCATTCTAACACAAATTTAAGAGTTGACATTATGCGAAGTTGACCAATTGCGAAGTTGTCATTGTGAGAAGTGGACATTATGAGCTGAAACGTTTTAAAAGAAAGCAAACAAAAAGACACCCACAAGTTCAAATTAAAATAGGACGCCTTTATTAATCCGTGTCATACTTAAACCAAGGTTTTATTTACAAAGCAGGAAAATGCGTAATTCCTATTCGTAGCAGATTTATTAATACTCCAGTTCCCTGACGTACGAGAATTCGATTCCGTAATAGCTTATCGAGATATCTCGACATTCTCGTTCGTCTGCGTCATTTGAAATCGTTACGAGGGTACACTTCGCAATAAATATGACGATTTGTCTATATCCAAAATCCCATAAGTGGGTATTGAATTGAAAGCCAATAATATGGGTCGTGGGGCGTTTCGCACCACGAGTTATTCGCACCGCAGTGGTTACAGCGGTGCGAATGGCCCAAGTCATTTTTGGAATGGGTCGATTCGGACCACGCAGCGAAGCAACCCAATAAGCATTTTTTTATGATTAGGTATGGTACCTATTTGAAGTATTTGACTGACTTATTGTTACCCGTTTTGGTCCTCAGGTGGTGGAATGCAAGTTAAAAGCGACCGGTGAAAGAAGAGCCCTGAAGGTTCTTCACGACAGTGCAAAGGCCAGGAGGGAGGTGGAACTGCACTGGAGAGCCAGTGGCTGTATACATATAGTTGAGGTATGTATAGAGACATAAAAAAGGTCTTCAACTTCTAATTTATATTTACTGCCCTATTTTTTATCAGCAGACTAGCTAAACGTACTTACATAACTTCTTTTTTGGTTGCCGCAAAACGGCCGCCTCCGTGGAACAGTGGCTAACCTGGATGTCGTTGGTTCGATTCCCGCCTTGGGTCTGGCTGGTGGAAGGATTTTTCAGAGTCCGACTGGCTAGTTACCCCCACAGGTGAAATCTGCCGCCATAACAGCTCCGTCTGTGTTCCGGCAATATTAATGTAGGAGCCATTACACTTGAAATTAAAGGCTCGAAGATCAGATGAGCCTACAGTCTGGCAGCACATTGAGCGACGCTTTCAGGTGAAGTGTCCCTCAATGGAATAGCCCACAGTGACCGCTTACCATCAGGTGGGCTGCGTGTCCGTCTGCCAACTGATGTGGTATAAAAAAAATAGGAAATGATAATTTATTCTTCTCTAACTAATCGTTATTCATATTATTTTACAAATCTGTTTTACCTTATTTAAATATGCGTCCGATGTCATTGTTCGCTACGTCTCAGGAATGACCTCATGATGTCATTTTGCAAACGTAGTTTGTTTACTCTGCACTGTGACAATATTAGACTGGCTTGATGGCGTATTTAATGACCTATGGGTCGTGAGTTCGAATCTCACCCGGGGCATACCATCTATACTAATCTATATCTTATTAATTTTAAATTACAAACTAGTCTTCCGTCCGCGGTTATTGGCGGTGTCAAATGACGAAGTCGATAAACGTTATTCTAGTTTGATAGTTGTCCCCCGTGGGAACTAGAGGCCGGGGTCCTTGCCGCCGTCTATGAGTGGACGGCAGAGCAGAAAGCCCTAGGAGGGCGCCCAGCGCCGATAGAGCGGGCCGCCGTAAGGGAGGATGCGCGCGAGATTATGGTCCTCTGCTGGCAAGAAGATATGGCTCGCGCGCAACACGGTCGCAAGACGCTCGATGCCATTGGTCCCGTGATACAGGACTGGCTCGGGCGTCCGCACGGGTTCCTTTCATTCCGTTTGGCGCAAATGTTATCCGGTCATGGCTCCTTTGGGTCATTCCTGCACCGAATCGGGAGAGAGGAGTCCCCGTCGTGCCATAAATGTGGTGCGGCGGAGGACACGGCGCAGCATACTCTCGCCTTCTGCCCAGGCTGGGAGGAGCAGCGTCGTGTCCTGTGCGCGGAAGTGGGTCCAGACCTTTCGCTCCCAAGCGTGGTCAATGCCATGGTTGGAGGCGAAGGAGCCTGGAGAGCAATGGCCGCCTTTTGCGAGGAAGTCATCTCGCTGAAGGAAGCTGCGGAGCGGGAGAGGGAAAATGACCCTCTCGCGCCTCCGTGTCGAAGACGTAGGCGGGGTATAAGAAGACGGCTATACAATAGCCCTCTTCTCGCCCCCAGTGGAGGCCAGCAGGACGGAGGTGCGGGGGCACCTCCTCCTGCATTGCACCGGTCACCACCTCCGTCGGATGGGATTAGCCAGGTGTTCCCGGCTAATCCCATAAGCCTCCCAACCGGGGGGCATGTAGGGCCCGCCACGTAACGCGGGCATGCGCCGGGGGTATAATGGAAGTAAAGGCTTTTGCCGGATGCCCATTACACCCCCAAAAAAAAAAAAAAAAAAAAAAAAAAAAAAAAAAAAAAAAAAAAAAAAAAAAAAAGTTTGATAGGTAAGGTACCGCGATATTATTAACGGTGTCAAACGGCCAATTCAAAAAGAGTCCTTGTGCGTTAAACACCGCGGTGTATTCGGGACCGGGGTCAAACGACGAAGCCTCCTCACTGCGCGTTATTTCTTTTTTTCAAATATCCTCCCTTCCCCCCACATTTCCGGGATAAATAGTACCCTATGTCACCCGGGGATAGTGTAGTTTCCAACAGTGAAAGAATTTTTCAAATCGGTTTAGTAGTTTCGGAGCCTTTTCAATACAAACAAACAAACAAATCTTTCCTCTTTATAATATTAGAATTAGATAAAGTGAAGCAATTATATTTACCTATTATTTTAATGCGAACGTTTGTAGACTTCCTAAAGGATAAAAGGCGTTGCAAATTTAATATCTTGCGATATTTTTGTGAATAAATTCAAGTCTTCCGTGTTAACACATTATACCTACGAATAAGTAGGTAGGTATTTTGGGTTGCCTTGCAAATTAAATGCAATAAATATATCGATGGTCTAGTGGTTCAAGTACCTGACTGACTGTAACTAAAATGAAATAATTTATTCTGCAGAAAGATTCATAATATTTTTTAATGAATCTATGCACGTCAATCTTTTTTCACCTACCAGCACTTCGACGTCAATGACCTGTTGAGAAGAAGTGTAAAAAACTCAATAGTTTACATTTTTTAAAAGAAAATTGTAAATCTATATATTAAAGTCAAAGGTGACTGACTGACTGACTGACTGATTTACTGACTGACTGACTGACATAGATAGCTATCAACGCACAGCCCAAACTACTGGACGGTTCGGGCTGAATGTTATGGACGTAGGCATCCGCTAAGAAAGGATTTTGATCAATTCCCACGGGAACTGGAACCACGCGGGTGAAACCGCGGGTGGCCGCTAGTTATAAATATACGACAAATTACAATATACTATGGAGGTAACATACCTGTTTTTAGTATCAGCCTATTAATGTCCCACTGCAGGGCAAAGGCCTCCACTCTTGAAATCGAGTTATCGTTAAAATGATAAGGCTTTATCACCACGCTTGCCAAATGCGGATTGGTGATCACAAACCCGAGCTGTGTTCACAAAATCCGCCATAATTTTTTGTTTACCCGGATATCAAACTTGGGACACCGAGATCACATTGACATTGAGAGTATTGAGACATTGCGTTCCATTAAATTGCAATTTCGTCCAAGGTCGAGAAACCAAATTAAATAAGATTAAAGCTAATGATATTTTTGGCAGGACTCTGCGACATATTTACGTCTCGACTCGTCAGACATTTTGTATGAGACAATGACGGACGTTCAGACATAGTAATGGCCTATTGTTGTAGTGTAAACTAGAGTACTGTACTTTTAGATAAATAATGGGCATTGGTAAACTTCGGAAACAATAGTTAAATATTGCAGAAACTATTTTACACAGTTATTTATTTGAAAAATAACTCTCTCTGGACATAACTCTCTGGACATTATTCACACAGCGCCATCTAGCACCAAACTAAGCATTAGCTTGTGCTATGGGTGCCAGACAACGGATAAACATTACCTTTGTTAGAAAATAAGAGAAAGAGTCTTCTTTGCAATATATACAGGGTGTCCCAGAAACAATGGATAAACCTTTAACTGTCGATAGGTTTTGTCAAGACCTCTCTAATCTCAAATTTTGACTTTAGTAAAAATATCTCGGTTTTCAAGATAATTGATAGTTTATGTTTTTTTTTAAAAATGCCACTTTCGGTTGGTTTTTAATGTGCCATTTCTAATTCAGTTTTTTTTATTTCTAAAAGCATAGTTCAGCTATCAATAACAATGGTTAAAATTGAGCTAGTTAATCAAGAAGTGCTTCAAAAAAAACAATCTTCCGAAAAAAATAAAACAAGAAATTATTTTTCCTCATGTTTGGTCGACTACCATGTAAAAAAAATGTATGGCGCTCATCGTGCCCATTATCTTTAAAACTTGCTTAGTTATTCTAGTTTCCGAAAAGGTATAATAATAAGCTCATGTTTTCTGTATCTCTTAAACTTTATGACTGGTTGAATAGCAAATAGTATGAATTTTAAAAATAATCTTTTTTCGGATTAATTTATTATTTGTAAGTTTGGCGATTTGGGCGGCCATAAAGTAGGGCCGAGCCGGCCTATCCACCTTTGTGGGTAGTGTTGATTCAAATAATTTCTTACTAATATTGCGTAGTGAGCTTGGCACCCATCATTTTGAAGCCACATTCTCCGCCTCACTTCTAAACTGACATCTTCTATCATGCCGGGTAAATCATTTTGGAAAAAAATTACTGGTTATGTGAGTTACCAGAAGTGAGGCGCAGAATGTGGCTTCAAAATTATGGGTGCCCAGCTCACTACGCAATAGTAGTAAGAAATTATTTGAATCAACATACCCACAATGGTGGATAGGCCGGCTCGGCCCTACTTTATGGCCGCCCAAATCCCCGGATCTAAATCTCTTGGATTTTTTTTATTCGGGATGTCTGAAAGACCTAGTCTACGCGAGGCCAGTATCCTCAATAACAGAGTTGCGGACTCGCATACAAAATGCAGCTGCATACATAAAAACGTCTGGCTACGCGCGCCGCATCAAATTTTCTTTTATAAAAAGATGCAGGGCGTGTATCAGAGCGCAAGGAGGCTAATTCGAACATTTATTGTAAATTTAATAAAAAGATAAAACTACATGTTGTTTTATTTCAAATTCTTTATTCAAACTTACAAATAATAAATTAATCCGAAAAAAGATTATTTTTAAAATTCATACTATTTGCTATTCAACTAGTCATAAAGTTTAAGAGATACAGAAAACATAAGCTTATTATACCTTTTCGGAAACTAGAATAACTAAGCAAGTTTTTAAGATAATGGGCACGATGAGCACCATTCATTTTTTTTACATGGTAGTTGACCAAACATGAGGAAAATAAAGGAGTGCGGCAGAAATGGGCTCGATCTTAAGCGTTCGTTCCACTATTCAAAATATAATTAATATTCGTTACAAGATTTTTAATATTTAAATTCAATTTTAATTAATATTTTTACCCCGGGATAAAAATATAATCCAATAAATGAAAATACTATTGGTTTTGTAGTGCATCCGGTGTGTTATGTGCATAGTGCATAGAACGTCCGGTAGAATAATAATAATGTTGCTAGTTAAGATACTTAAATAAGGATTTTCCGATCAGATCCCATACAAATGACAGCTTAGAATAGAGGCACGATAATTTTCTGAAAAAATTATGGCAACAGAAAAGTCAAAAAAAATCAAATGTCATACAACGTCTGTCAATCATTCGTTTCTGTTTGTTTTGAATAACATAAGTGAATTATTTTGTTTTGTCGTTATTGTTGGAATGCTTGGTTTAATATTTGACGACTTTCGCTACGTTTAAATGACGGTTTCAGCTAAAACAAACGACCTAAGCTTTTCTTACAACGGATCCAGTGAACTCGACAATTGGGGTTATTTTTGTAGAAATCAAAATCATCCTATAACTATTTTTTCCCAGGGAGTGGATTTATAAATTGTAGTGTATTTGGAATATTACTTCATTTTCTACATAATAATAGTAAATCGGTAAGTGTAATTCATAAAAAATCAAGGCCCAACGTTCTATGGATGTTCGCCCGAGTCCTTTCTTGTTTTATTTTTTTGGAAGATTGTTTTTTTTGAAGCACTTCTTGATTAACTAGCTCAATTTTAACCATTGTTATTGATAGCTAAACTATGCTTTAAGAAATTAAAAAAAAATGAATTTGAAAAAGTCCGTATTTTTAAAAATGGCACATTAAAAACCAACCGAAAGTGGCATTTTTAAAAAAAAACATAATCTGTCGATTTTCTTGAAAACCGAGATATTTTTACTGGGTCCCCTATATGAGTGCGAAAGTTGATAGTTCGATTTTCATTATATCGAACACGCTGTGTCGATAATTCAGTAGTACGATATTTTATTACATCGATGATTTGTTAGTGCGATGTAACGTTTGTGCGAAAAATCTTATTGCGAAAAACCATACACCGATTGCTCATTAGTTCGATACTAAAGTCAAAATTTGAGATTAGAGAGGTCTTGACAAAACCTATCGACAGTTAAAGGTTTATCCATTGTTTCTGGGACACCCTGTATATTTACACACTAAAACTATGAAATTAGATATAATAAAATAATAATATGTTCACTGTTTATGTCTAGTCATTTGTTCGTCAATCCATCTGTCTATCTGTTAATCAGAGTCGTTCTCTCAAGTCAAACAGCCACCTTACCGGCCAGCACCGCTGACCGGCAAGGAGGTCCGTTACGTCGCAACAGTATTATACTTTTTTTTTTGTAAATACATACATATCGTCGGCTTATTGCAAGAAGTCATTAACTACAAAAAATCATTAACTGCGATATTGACATGGTTGGAATGACCAAAAGTTGCTCTTTATTATGCAAAAATCACTAAATTTCTATCTGCCATAGTTTCGAAGAAAAATTTTGTTAAAAATTGTTAAATGCTATTTCAAAGATTTTTATTGCAACAAAATTAATTATTTTCCCCTAGTGAATTTTGTAAAGAGAACATCGTGCGAATGTTAACAGTTAGTGATTTTTGACAAAATGAAGAATGTTAATTATATGGCAGCAATACTCCATGCAGGAACGAACTTGAGCTCTGTAGAGGTTTAGGAGCTGTTCCGCAGTGAAGAAGCGCCTGACTCTGGAAAGGATTCCAAGCTTTTTAGAGGCAGATGCTGCTACAGACTCTATGTACCCAAAGTTTAGGTTGGAAGATAATTCCATACCAAGGAGCTGTAGTCGGTCAGATAGAGGGACAGATACGCCACGGAAAAAGGGAGTCAACTTAAATGCGCTCTTTTTTGGGGGGTTGAAGCTGACCAAAGTGGCATCTCCCCAGTTTGAGACAACTTAGAGAGACTGATTCAACTTGTCCAACATGTCTGATCTTAAAGTCTCAGTTTCACCGCTACCTGTACGTGCACTGGACTAGTATCTCTCAACTACCGTGCTATCGTCAGCATACCCCAGAATTCCGGGAGTAGCCAACAGATCATTAATGTGTAGTAGAAAGAGTGTAGCGAGAGTACTGATCCCTGAGGGACGCCAGCATTTATTTCAGGCGTGTCGGAGGTGAACCCATCAACAACTACTCTGATGGGACGTCCAGTCAGAATATCTTTGATCCAAGCACAAACCGCAGCAGGGATCCCACAGGAGGGAAGGATGTTTGCCAATAAGGGCATCGTGCCAGACCTTGTCAAAAGCCTTTGATATGTCCAAGGACACAGCAATGGCCTCACCATGGTTTTTAATAGCATCGCTCCATTAATGCGTTGCGTACATAAGAAGGGCTCCCAGTGGACCTACCTCTACGAAACCCGAATTGCGAAATACTGAGGATCGTTGACTTCCAAACACGCAAGAGTAGCTGGGCAATTTCAGCTGCTTTGTTGAGGTATTCTCTCGCTGTCTCCTCATCACCAGTGGGGAACGATACAGACAGGCATAAATATTTTTATTATGACCTGTATCCACCAGCAACCAAACAATTGAAAATTTGGAATCTTCAAGGTCACGGAGACGTCGATTAGGTACAGATGTTGTCTCGCAAATACACACAGACCCCAGCACGCGGCTTGAATTTGTACTCCAGAATGAATCCTGGGTAGTGCAAGTAGGCCGCGTCAGCTGGACATCCGATTTGCGTCTCCGTTAGTCCTTAGTACCAACATATTATGAAGCTTGGCGGATTCGAGATAATGGTGAACTGAATCGAGATTGGAGTGCAGTCCTCAAAACTTGATTTTCCTAGATTATCACTTTATAATTTGGCTGTTGACATTAGTAAGAAGTCATTAATTTTTAATTTGTTTTAAATTGAGGTTTGGCAAAAGGCACTAATTACATATTTTAATTTTTTTTTAAAGTCCTAAGGTATATTTCGATGTGTCGATATTTAAAGCAGATAAATAAATTTAAGATCTACAAGTAGGTATTTTTATTTTGACTGTACCTTTTATACTTTATAAATAATAGCTATTTTTATTTCCAAACTTCATTAAGCCATTTCTCTAAATCACGATAATGCTAGTTAATGAGTTCTTGCAATAAGCCGACGATATACATAGAAACACCCAGACCGATACAAACAGACATGTTCAAGTTCATGCACACAAATGTTTGTACCGTGCGGGGATCGAACCCGCGACCTCCGACTTCTCGACCATTACACCAAATGGCTCGTCAAAAATAAACTCTTATTTCAACATTATCGTTAAGAAATGAATTAATGTCAAAACTGCCTCCGTGGTACAGTGAGAGAGAGCGTTGAGCTCTAAAACCCAGAGGTTGTGGGTTCGAATCCCGCGGGAAACATCACTTTGTGTAATTTTTTCAATTTGGTTCTAAAACCTGGACATTGCAGGCTTGAATCAACTGAATGTCTGAAAAGAACGATGATTCGGTGCTTCGGAAGGCACGTTAAGCCGTTAGTCCCGACTATGTTCCAAGTAGGTCTGGTTTCCCTTGTAAGGGTTACGGAGGTCAGATGGCAATCGCTTCATTGTAATAACCAGGCTTGTCAAATCGACGGCCCCCCCGAATAAACGTGCAAGAGCTATAGCACAAAAAATTTTTTTTTGCTTCTTTGGATGCGGGACGAAGTCCTGCACCTTCTTGAATTTTTTGGTAATTTTTTAACAATAAACACCGAAGGTATAGCTTCAAATATGGTTATTCTAGGGAAAAAACATGTAAAAACATTACCCGAATATTGGTGTATTAAGCCTTGCAGTCAAGTTTTATACACGATTATTAATGTTATGTCGTTTACACGTTTCTTCGTGTGAAAAGCAAAACTAAAAACTATCGCAATCATTCATTACACGTTATGGAGGGGTGCGGGGAGTTTTGCGAATTGACATTGCACATTCAAACAGCCGGTCAGGCATGCGGTGTACAGTGCACTTACACTTATATATTTCTTACCTATTCACACGAATAAACGTGCAAAGGACTATTACTCGATCAGGAATGTTTCTACTACACTAGAATATAATTTTAAAAGGATTTTTTCCGAATTACATGAAAACTATAAATATTTTCCATATTGTTATGACTTATACTAATACCTAATTTTTTTATCTTTGATTTCGTCATACATTGTACAGGCATATTTAAATACCACGTTGAAATATTCACATTTTTACGTTTTTAATTTCTCCTGAAAAGTTGATGAATTTCCTTTGCACGTTTATTCGGAGGGGCCGTCGAAATCTAGGATCATAGTCGAAGCGGACCCTGAGCTCCATACTGGATGTAATCGGGAATACGCTGAGATGATGAATATTAATGTCATTTCTAAGAAAATTATGGTCAAAATATTTTCCTTTAAGTCAGTAAGCCCAGTCTGTCTGGATGTTTGTTTTTCGACCTATAAATTCTCCAAGTTTATGTTGAGCAACAAATCATTTCTTCTTACTACGGTGGAAATCAAAGGCCCGCAGCTTCGCCCGTGTGTTCTATATGACGTTATCCCGCAGGAATTTTTGGGGGGGGAAAAATGAGCCTATCATTGTTTTTCTCCTGGATACTGAGAATTATCCCGGGTTAAAAAAAGCCTAGACGTTCTAAAGGTCTAGAATCTGTAGAAAATTTCATTAAAATTAAATGTGCGCTATATGTTATTAATTATAAATGAAGCCCATCTCAGTGTGATTGTTCTATATTAATAGAAAACTTCAAATCTTCATTAAGAATATCAAAATTATTTACCTAATGTTTGCTGACACATTTCAAAAACACAAACTAAACCACAGAATCTTCGCGCATAACAAAACCTATGTTATGACCGCAGTAGTAAATGAAAATTTATTTTCAAGGCTTCTAGTCAGTCAGAAGTAACCTCATAATAACAAGTACTAAACAAAATATTATGTAAATACCTTATGCCACAAAGTACGTAAGATAGCGCGTGAGCAGAGATACCACTTAGCACAAACCCGCCACTTCTCTTTCTCACATGCACTCATTGACCAAAGACATCGGCATAGCTCGCCGGATTAGCAAGCAGAAGTGGCAGTGGGCTGGCCATATCAGCCGTAGAACCGATAACCGTTGGAGTAAACGTGTTTAGAGACCGCGTCTCGATAAATGTAGTGTAGGACGCCATTAGGCCAGGTGGAGTGACGATTTGCGCAGGATGGCTAGCAGGAGTTAGTTGGATGCGAGTAGCCAAGATTCGAGAATCGAGCAAACTGGCGAGCGTTTGGAGAGGCTATGTCCAGTAGTGGACTGCGACAATGATGATGACACATTGACGTTTATAAGCAAACCTCAGTTCTCCAGCCCTAGACACGTACTGTCAAATGAATTCTGAATGAATGAATAAAGAAACAGGAAAAAACAACTTAGTTTGCAACGAATTTAAACCATTGTGTAATTATTTTCAATTTAATAATATAAAGAGAAAAGATTTGTTTGTTTGTTTGTATTGAATAGGCTTTAAAACTACTAAACCGATTTGAATAATTCTTTCACTGTTGGAAAGCTACACTATCCCCGGGTGACATAGGGTACTTTTGATCCTGGAAAGGTGGGAGGAAGGAGGGCTTTATAGGCTGGATAGGTAACAAAAAAGTACTTATAAATATGTAGTCAAGTAATAATAAAATAATATGATTATAAATAAAAGGTAGTTAACATTTTCTGTGTTGTCGGAAGTGGTTCTTCTGTAATTCCTTTTTAATTTGTGCTACTGAACAATGGCTTGGTGTACGTAACCGTGGAAATAGAATCTATAATTGGTCGTCATTGTTTTAACATAGCACGCTACCTATATTTTTCCTTTGCGGTTATTTCTAGCGTTTTAGTATATTAACAAGGAGTACAGTTTCTGGAAAGTCAAGGAAAATTATGGAAAAGGAAGGATGTTTGATGGGAAAGTTAGTTTTGTAGTATTTTATTTAATTAAATCGGGGATATTTTTCTTACTGTCTGGCAGATCTCAATAGCACCTATTTTAATAAAAAAAAATACATCTAATTTAATTACTATAACAATATTATTTCTAGTAATACGTAGTAGTGCTAAAGGATGGCATTTATTGTTATTTTCAGACATTCATCAGAATAAATTTTGACCGCCTCCGTGGAACAGTGGCTAAACCGTTCGGGGATAAAACCGTGGTCGTAGGTTCGATTGCCGCCTTGGGTCTGGTTGGTGGTAGGACTTTTTCAGAGTCCGACTGGCTAGCTACCACCCAGACAGATAAAATCTACCGCCATAACAGCTCTGGCTGTGTTCCGGCAGTATTAATGTGGGAGCCAGTAGGTACACTTGAAATTAAAGGCTCGAAGATCAGATGAGCTACAGTCTGGCAGCACATTGAGCGACGCTTCCTAGTGAAGTGTCTCTCAATGGAATAGGCCGCAGTGACCGCTTACCACATCAGGTGGGCTGTCTGCCAACTGACGTGGTATAAAAAAAAGATGGCACCATATTAACGCAAGAAAAGCAAAGTATAATGAAGAATGGCGCTAGTTACTTAACACAAAGGTTGCTCGGCCATTATAAAATTTTATTGACAACATCAAACAAAACACTATTCATAAAATTGGCGAATCAGGGAAAACCTATTGTTGTCTGTACTTTTATTAAGCATTTGTGGCAATGTAATATTTATTGAAACGGTTGGTTGTTTCTAAGAAAATAACTAAACGCATTTCCCATGTTTTTAAATAAGACTGAAAACACATGACGCATAAAAATTACCTCTATTCATCGAAACTTAAAGTGAAACTGTCTCTTTTCAGATAATCGACGTCTACGACAACACATATGGGGGGAAGCGGTGCTTACTGGTCGTGATGGAGTGCATGGATGGGGGGGAGCTGTTCCAACGTATACAGGATAACAGAGAGGGGGCTTTCACCGAGAGACAGGCTGCTGAGGTAAGAGGTTCATTTGTACCGAATCGTCCCTTTTATAGGACTTCAGATGGTCGAGAACGTAGCCCACTTAAGGCTACTAACCTGTGGCCGAATTGCCGAATCTCAATGTACTGGTATTCTGTAGGATCATCAGATCTGTCAGCTCGTTAGGGAGTAGTAGGTTCAACGTATATTGTCAAGAGTCTCACTCTTGGAGTTTATTTTATAATAAAGCAGTCAGGATGACCTCACTCCACCTGATGGTAAGCGGATGTGAGGTCTAAATATAAGGTTGACTGGCTCAATAGAACATAGTACCCATTGAGCCAGTCACCCTCACCCTGAAGGCCTGCCGAGATGCCGCTTCACGCCCTGCCTAAAAAGCCCAGGATTATAGGAGGAAGGAAACACATGAGCCGGAAGGGCATTCCATGACCTAATGGCACGCGGTAAAAAAGAGGAACTATACCTCTTGGTACGGGCCACCAGTGTCTGAATGGTATGGGGATGGCAACGCAGTCCGGCGCGTGTTGCTCGGGAGTGGAAAGGAGAGGACGGGATGAGTTGGAATAACTCTTCAGAGCATTCAAATATACGTCCAGCTTACAATTTCAATTTCAGACCAAAATAACAATCATTGCCATATCGCTATATAACCCGAGTTCTTGGCACAGTCGAGTTCATTATTCTCAGCTTATATTTAACGTGATTAATCATGAGAAATCAGTTATTGTAGTCCTGAATTGCGTTCCCGTGCCAAATGTGTTAAGGTCACTGATTCATGAATGCGATTAAAAGTGTGGAAATATTTACAAAGTAAGATTTGTTTTTATTGCAATGTGTATCAAGACGAGCAGATCGTACACCTGACGGTAAGCGCCACGTCTGCCCTTAGACAGTTCGGTGTAGTAGGTGCCTTGCGCCTGCTGCACCGAGACGACAGTTATTTGGTCTCATATACCCAGTAATTTTACTAGCTTCAGTGCCCTTTCCCCGAAACACAAAAGTGCTTGACACACTATTTCACGGGAAAATATCTGGCACTGCGGTGGTACCCTCCCTAGACGGCCCAGAACAGGAACCTACCACCTGGTGAGTCTTTTTTCTGACGATTTTTTGTCTCTTGCATCATGATCCAGGATTTTGCAAGACCGTATATTACTTAGCTGACTTTGTCAGGGGGAGTCCGAGTCTATAACAACGCTGGAAGCTAAGTTCTTCCCGCTGCCAACACAATATTCTTTCTTCGAGTTTTCTATCTCCAACTAGTCAGGGGTACGCTTGCTCCATGATTCAGAATTTGGGAAGTCCAGTTATGACATAGGATAGGAGCGACTGCTATTTGACCTCGGTAAGACTTGACAGGGGAACCAGACCAATTAGATCATGGCTACACAGCCATTCAACTGTGCAGGTTTCCTCACGATGTTTTCGTTCACCGTCGAGCTAGTGATGATTAAGATAACAGAAAACTCGTTGCCAGATTCCCTCCCCAACTGACTTCTGGACATCTTACTCATCGACAGAAACAAAGCACAACTTAGTTATAAAGTGAAGTGAAGTGCCACGATGATCTCCGCACTGTATAAACATATTTTGTGTGCACGAACCACGAACATGTCTATTTGTATCGGTCTGGATATTTGTGTGTATAAAATATCTGGCAACCCATAGTACAAGCCTATGCTTGAATTGGGGCTAGATGGCGCTGTGAGAATAGTATCCAGGGATATGTGCATTTCTGAAGCCGCTTCTCCGAGATTCGTCCCGCGTTGCCCAATGGAGACTATCGACGACAAATAAAACCCGTTCTGTTTATTTGGCGATAGCCGGCGTTTATTTAAACTAATTGGAAAATACTAGAATCCGATCTTCCAGAATCTTCGGTCGTTCCGGGCTCGATGGACTTTCCAGAATCTTCCAGTATCCGATCTTCCAGAATCTTCGGTCGTTCTGGGCTCGATGGATATCCTTCCAGAATCTTCGATCGTTCTGGGCTTGATGGAATAACGTTCCAGAATCTTCGGTCGTTCTGGGCTCGAAGATACTGACAGAAATTTCCACGATCCGAAATCCCTGTACGTTCCCAGTAGCTTCCTGTTATTCCGTGGTAGTCGTTCCCAAGTCGCTGTCAGGTCCGATCGCTGAATTCACAACTTGATACTGTTCGTTCAATACTAACTGACGTACGAAGGCCGCGCAGGCCGCGTTTATATACCCGCGCAGGTAGGCGATCCCTTGGCGCAGGTAGCCGTTAGACAAGGACGGCAATATCGCCCCTCTCACTGGTGTCGGTCCGAAGGACGGAAATATTGCGTCGTGTCTAGAGATCTCTACTCGTATCGATACTCTTCTGGAATCGTCGCGTCTGTCCGTAACAATACTCCCCCCGGCGTAGACTCTTCGAAGCCTATCCTCCTGGGTTGGACAGCGCGGCGATCCTGTTTACAGTTCTTTGCAGGCTGCTAATTTATCTTCTCCTCGTCGACGGTCAATACGACGAGCTTCCTGGTTGGTCGTCGGAATATCCCTCTTCTTTGTCCTGACGTCAGCGCTTCCGACTTCTCCGTCGGCGCCAAGATATGTCTTCTCGACGACTCCTCTTGGCCATATGTTTCGCGGGAGGTTCGGGTCCGCCACATTGACCAAGTCCCCAGGCTTAAGGGATGCCTTCTTCCTGGGTTCACTCTTCGGTTCTGGTAGTGTGAATCGCCACTGCACTCGACGTAGCTGATACTCCGGTTTGTGAGGTGCACATTCTTTTACTGCCGCTCGAAGCTCCCCTGTCTTCTTTAATCTGCAGGTCTTGCAAGAGCGAGCAATAGTCCTCACGGTGGGCCTTAAACGCAGAACCCAACATCTCTGGCGGATCTCGTTCACCACTCGCTCGTTGTTCGCATGTCCCGCCGCACAATGTTCCTTTGTGATGAGCAGCCGCGCGAAATGGTGTTTCCCGTCCAGGATAATTGGTCTTTTTGTATCCGCTGTTGCAGTGACCGCGTCGATCCGTCTCCGGACGCGTAGTAGGCCATCTACAAGTTCAGGGTCTAACTTGTAGAGACGACTCGATCTGGGGATGGGCTTGCCTTTCCGCATCAGCATCAGTTCTTCGCTGAAGCTCTCTTCCTGAGCTCGGCGAAGCCACATCTCCTCCGCACAATGCAGGTGTCGCAACTCCAGTTCCGTGCTTCTGTGTCGCCACTTATCTACAGCCAGAAGAACAAATGCAGTGGCACGGATGAGGCTCTCGTATTTCGCTATCCGGGCCGCTTCTGGCATGGCGTTCGAAGCGCTGTGGGCCACGGTCATATCTACGTGGGCCACCGTTTCCTCCTCCCCCCGTTTTGGGATGCTGTCGTCCCCTCGGGTCGGCCATCGTTCCTTAGGTCCCCGCAGAAATCCTGGACCCATCAGCCATCTCTCTGGAACGGAGTTCTCGTTCTTTTTCCTCGTAGCGTCGACTGCCACATTCAGGTCAGCGGGTTTCGACCTCCACTGCCTTGGTTCAATGCTTTCCCCCACGCGGTTAGCCTTGGCTACGCTCTTTATCTTTCTGGCAGCCTCTTTCACTCGTGGGTTGTTCTCGGCTACACTACTTATATTCCTGGTAGCCTCCTCTTGGCCGTTGTTGATCTGCGTCCGTTTCGCGGCGGCGACAACAGGATCTTGATCCACTTGCTTCCTACTACGCCTTGGTAGCATGGACACATCTTGGCGCACGGGTAGGTCATGTTCATGTCTCTGACCCACGCGGCGTGTCGTCTTCTTGCTGGTGTCCTCGGCGCAAGCATCTTCCGGCTTCGTCTTCTTCCCGAGCGAACTAATCTTGCGCGTTCTGAGATTATCCAGACACTCGCTCTTAGAGGTGTTGCAGTGATCCTTCATACGCTCGCTCTGAGAGATGCAGTGATCCATATCCTCCTGCATACTCAGGTAGCCTACGACGTCACTATCCTTGTTCGCGGTGATCTTAGGCGCGTTCCCTAGTATCACCCATCCCAGGCTCGTTCTTGCCGCAACTGGTTGTGATCTTTTCTTAGCGCGTACCTGGCGGGTCACGATCAGATGCCAATGATCTGCTCCGATCAGGATCTTTGGCTTCGCCACATTGTAGCATACCTCCTTCGGGTTCATCTGCCGTAAGTGGGGATGATCCAAAATGCTTTCCGGGACGGCTTGACCTCTTACGTTCATCGAAGCCATCGTTCTTGCTTCCAGGTCAAAGTAACCTGTGTTTATACCTCGTACTTGGAGCCTCACCCGCTTGCTGCCTTCCTCTTTCTTGAGTGTGTTGACACCATGCAAGTGGATGCTCTCAGATGGTCCATCTGCTCGTAGGCGGTTCGCCACATCTCTGTCGATCAAAGAGACGGTGGACCCTTCATCCAGCAAAGCGTAGGTTTTAATTTCCCCTGCCGGGCCTTTGATTATGACCGGGCACACTTTCAGTAGCACTTGCCGGCCTCTTGCTGTCATGGCGGCGGCGGTGGAAGCAACAGTCTCGGCGTCCACCTCCACACCGTGGTTGACGTCTTCTTCTGAGACCGGCGTCGGAGAAGCAACTTTCGTATGCAGCAACGGATGGTGCGGCCGGCGACACTCGTTCCTGCCACACGGCTTGGCTCTGCACGCAGATCTCTGGTGTTTGCTTCTAATACACTTGAAGCATATCTTCTCCTTTTTCACTAGCTGCCATCGATCGTTCAAACTCATGGCAGCGAAGCGCGAGCACTGCGGTAGCTCGTGATCCTTTTTGCAGCAGCAACATCTCGCCGTCTCTTTAACCTCTGCGACGTTATGCACTGCAACTCGACGTTGTGGAATCGTGACAGGCTTGCGTTCCTCCCTCCTTGGATAGATGCACGTTGCTGGAGGAGCATAGGCGTGTCGAAGAGCCCTGTCTGCTTCCTGCATTAAAAACTTCGAGAGTGTGACTACTTCGGGCTCCGAGTATGAGCCATGTTCCTCGGCGTAATCACACCAGCGAGCAGCGATGTGTGGGCTCAACTTAGCTACCACCTCCCTCGTGAGCATAGGGTTGTTAAGGTACCCACGTCTGTCCAACTGTCGCAGCACGCAGACGATGTTCTGTAGCTTGACCGCCAGGTTGTTCAAATCAGTGGCGGCAGGGCCTGGCTTGGGCAGTCGTCGGATCTGTTCTAGGGCCTGGTCCACGATAACCTCCGGTCGGCCAAAACACTGCTCGAGGGTCTTCATGATAATGTTCGGATCGGTGGTGGTGGCTAGCAGCGCTGACGCGGCTTCCCTTGCCTCCCCTCTGAGGCAATTACGCAGTCGTGCTACATTCTCCGTGGGCGTAAACTTGTACAGCTGCGTCGTCTCATTCATGGCCGCTTTAAAAGGTAACCACTCGGACGCAGCGCCCGTGAATATTGGCAGTTCAGTGGCCTGTCTCGGGGGCGGACGTGCACGCACCATATCTTGCAATGCGTCCGCCAGTTGCTCGATTCCTCGATGTCTCGCCGGGGTGGGTGAGCGTCTTCGTCGGTCGCGTTCGCGTGAGTCCCTTGTACGCTCACGGTCGTCGCGCTCCCCCCGTGTGTGATCCTCGTCACGGGGCAAGACGTCTCCCCTCTTCTTCTTTTCTGCCGCTAATTCCCGCTCAACGGCCGTTGGTAACGCCGAAGAGCTTTGATCGAGCCAGGCCTGCATTCGCTCGTTGACATTAGCCAGGCTCTCGTTCTCCGACTCTTGAATAACAGCGGTCTCCCAGGCGAGCTTCTTTTTAACTAATTCCGCTTCCATTTGAAGCTCCCTACGCCTGATTTCAAGGAGGCGTTTCTCCGCTTCATATTCGGCTTGCCTAAGTCGCGCCTCGATACTGGCGGTCGATCGAACCGATCCAGGCCGTGACACGGTGCGTCGCCTTTCCTGCGGCAACATGGGGTCTTCATCCGCAGCCATCGTCTGATCTGGGCTTTTCCCTTCCCTTATCCCGCTGAAGGGTAAGTTTCCCCCCTCCTCTTGGGTGGTCGGTGCTCCTTCGACCACGGAGGGTGACGCTGGCGGCAACTCCCGACGTGCGCGTTCCATGGGATCATCGTTCAGATCCCCCTTCCTAGCGGCGCTCCTAGTCTTTGGCATTTTTCCGAATATTCCACACAATTTCTCGAAGGTTCCAATTGGACTTCGCGAGTGTTGTTGACTCGACGTTCCCGAATATTCCAATCAGAATTCGCGAGTGTTCTATCTTGACGTTCTCAAAGATTCCAATTAGAATTCTCGAATATTCTAATTAGAACTAATCACTTTACGAAGTAATTTTCCGGCTTCTCGAAGTTTCCGGCTTCTTGGTAGAACAGTGAAGCTGTGGAGTCTTCCAATCCTCAGTCTTCTATCCGGCTCGAAGGACCAGCGAAGCTATCGACGACAAATAAAACCCGTTCTGTTTATTTGGCGATAGCCGGCGTTTATTTAAACTAATTGGAAAATACTAGAATCCGATCTTCCAGAATCTTCGGTCGTTCCGGGCTCGATGGACTTTCCAGAATCTTCCAGTATCCGATCTTCCAGAATCTTCGGTCGTTCTGGGCTCGATGGATATCCTTCCAGAATCTTCGATCGTTCTGGGCTTGATGGAATAACGTTCCAGAATCTTCGGTCGTTCTGGGCTCGAAGATACTGACAGAAATTTCCACGATCCGAAATCCCTGTACGTTCCCAGTAGCTTCCTGTTATTCCGTGGTAGTCGTTCCCAAGTCGCTGTCAGGTCCGATCGCTGAATTCACAACTTGATACTGTTCGTTCAATACTAACTGACGTACGAAGGCCGCGCAGGCCGCGTTTATATACCCGCGCAGGTAGGCGATCCCTTGGCGCAGGTAGCCGTTAGACAAGGACGGCAATATCGCCCCTCTCACTGGTGTCGGTCCGAAGGACGGAAATATTGCGTCGTGTCTAGAGATCTCTACTCGTATCGATACTCTTCTGGAATCGTCGCGTCTGTCCGTAACAGGAGACCTTACACACTGACAAAAACAGCGCAACGGTTATGAAGTGCTTCACTAGATATGGTCTTCTGTAAGGTCCTTAAAATCACGAAGGCCTTTTTTAACCTTTTTCTCTTATTCCTCCACAGATAATGCACTCAATATGCGTAGCAGTGAGACACCTCCACGACGTGAACATAGCTCACAGAGACATCAAGCCTGAAAACCTGCTGTACACCAGTACGGAGCCGGGAGCCGTGCTCAAGCTGACCGACTTCGGCTTCGCTAAGGAGACGCTCACGCCGGCCGACACGCTGCAGACGCCGTGCTACACGCCGTACTATGTCGCGCCTGAGGTGAGGATAGTTGGACCCCCCAATATGTAACTTTTGGGACGAGACATTTTTGGTCGTCAGTCGTGGAACCGCCCCAGGCGGTACTGAAATGGGGTGCTAGGCATGACATGAATGGGCTAGTTAGTAACCACTAGGCTGGAATCAGCTCGTCCAAATCCAAAAAGATATAGTCAAGTAACCAATTAATGGAGTGGTGCTTACGGCCTGCCTTGTAGTAAGCGATTACCGTCGCAAAAGGAGTGCAACACGCGCGTTAAAGCACCACTCGATCCTGCCAATTTGAAGGGAAAAAAACACTGGCAGCAAAAAAATTCATCCCGCTGCCAAAACTATGCCCTCCGCTCTGAAGACCTCACTCACCGACAGAAAGTGCACAACAGTTACTTCACAGGTCTTCTGTAAGGCGAAGGTACTTCCACAGACGGGCGGCTTATTCGAATGCCTTTTCTCTACTGCTCTTATAATATTTATTTTTATTATTTAATTATTTATCTTCTTTGTTCCATAGGTGCTAGGTCCAGAGAAGTATGACAAATCCTGCGACATTTGGTCACTAGGCGTGGTGATGTACATCCTATTGTGTGGGTTCCCGCCTTTCTACTCCAACCATGGTCTGGCCATATCCCCTGGGATGAAGAAGGTAGGTCTCCATTTCTTTCTCTACAGATTTAATCTATAAATATAAAACTCAAAGGTGACTGACTGACATAGATATCTATCAACGCACAGCCCAAACTAGATGATATGACGTAGGCATCCGCTAAGAAAGGATTTGGATCAATTCCCACGGGAACGGGAACCATGCGGGTGAAACCGCGGGCGGCCGCTAGTAACTCATAAATAATAAGTAAACTAAAAAACTAGTCACTACAGGGCAAGCTCCACCTACCCGCACTAGGCTCTCGTGGTGGAGTATGGCCCACACTATCTCACACTTGAGATAAGGCCTGTGTCCCAGCAGTGGGGACGTATATAGGCTGATGATGATGACAGGGCAAAGGCCTCTACCATTGAAATCAAATTATGGCTAAAGGGATGGGTACTGGCTTAAGCACCACAGGGGCGGATTGGATATTACAAACCCCGAGGTCACGGCCCGATACTTAAACCACTAGACTTAAAGTGAATAATATCATCTATTACTAATAATATTATAAAGAGGAAAGATTTGATTGTTTGTTTGTGTTGAATAGGCTCCGAAACTTCTAAACTGATTAGAATAATTCCTTCACTGTTGGAAAGCTACACTATCCCCAGTGAACATAGGGTAAATAAATATAATATAAATATAAATATCTCTGGACATTATTCACACAGCGCCATCTAGCCCTAAACTAAGCATTAGCTTGTGCTATGGGTGCTAGACAACGGATAAACATTACTTATATACTTTTTTTTTGTAAATACATACATAGTATACATAGAAACACCCAGACCGATACAAACAGACATGTTCATGCACACAAATGTTTGTACCGTGCGGGGATCGAACCCGCGACCTCTGGTGTAATAGCCGACTTCTCGACCATTACACCAAATAGCTCGTCGAACTTTTGATCTCGGAAATGTGGAGGGAAGAGGGGATATTTGAAAAAGAAATTACGCGTGGGTGAAACCGCGTGCGGAAGGCTATTATTAATAAAATTATCTTTGGACATTATTCACACCGCGCCATCTAGCCCCAAACTTAGCATTAGCTTGTGCGGTGTTAAACAACGGATAAACATTAGTTGTATTTGTATATCGTTGTACTACTAACTTTGCCTTGCAGTGGGACATTAATAAACAGATTTATACATTACTTTAACAATCATATTCATATTTTTCCAGCGCATCAGATTAGGACAGTATGACTTCCCTGAACCAGAATGGTCGAACGTATCTTCAGAGGCGAAAAATCTCATCAAGGGGATGCTATCAGTAGACCCAGCGAAGCGATTGACTATCCACCAGGTAAGTTCACAGCCAGTTTCACCACATGAACATAAGTTCCTGTTTCCCCAATGACGTTCAATTAAACAACTAGACACCCAATCTCTAAGAAAAATTCCTCAAAAAACGTCCGAGCGGCGTTGACAGAGATGACATTAACACATTCGTTCAAATTAACACCTTATCTCGTGACAGTTAGTGTTTAATGTCAATTAAATACAACTAAACGGAAACTCTGCCCAATAGTCGGGTGGGCAGACTTTTGCTTCGGACAATATTTAAGCGTGAATGGGAGTCTAGTTATATAACGTCATTGTGTTTCCCACAAAAAACATAAATGTGAAAATAACCAAGTTCAATGTGTCTACTATCTAAGCTCAAAATTAAATGATGTGATTGTTGGCTCCACCGACAAAAGTATTGTTATTTTTTTTATACCACATCTGTTGGCAGACAAACCAGCTACTGCGGCCTATTCCATTGTGGGACACTTCATCAGGAAGCGTCGCTCAATGTGTTCATTATGCACGAGACTGTTGATAGTCATGAAACATTGTTAAATTACCACCTGAACTCTGTACAGTTTATGCAATAAATTAATTTCTATTCTATTCTATGTGCTGCTAGACTATAGGCTCCTCTGTAGTTGCCACTAACCAACAAGCAGGCTGCGTGCCCGTCTGTCACTTATACTAATATAAAAATAATGTAAACTCCCCATGTCCCCAGGTGATGGCAAGCCCATGGGTGCGTCAGTACACGCAAGTCCCGCAGACGCCGCTGTACACGAACACGCTGCTCCGGGAGGGCGGCGACGCCTGGGCCGAGGTGCAGGACGAGATGACGCGCTCCCTGGCCACCATGCGCGTCGACTACGACCAGGTAGCTGTATGTGCGAGGGAGACGGGAAGAGTGTGAGACGGAGACAGAAAGAGTGTGTGAGGGAGATAGACCGAGTGTGTGCGGGAAACAATAAGGGTGTCAGGGAGACAGAAAAGTGTGTGAAAGAGACAGTAGGTGTGGGAGAGAGACAGAATGAGAGAGAGGGAGACAAAAAGAATGCGAGGGAGACATTAATAGTGTGAAGGAGACAGAAAGAGTGTGAGAGAGACAAAAAGAGTGAGAGAACTGTAATCGTGTAAAAGAGACAGTAAGAGTGTGCGAGATGTACGTAGATAGAGGCGAAATGACTCGGTCATTAGCCTTTATTCGCGTCAATAACGACCAGGAGAGTGAAGTACACCGAAGCCGAAACTCGGCTAGGAGGACATTATTATTTACGGGATATTTTTAAGTGTAGGTACATAAAAAAATACTGAAATGTACAAAATAACTGATTGCACATCAAAGGTTAGGTTAGGTTAGCAATTCAGTATTTTTTTGATGCACAATCAGTTAAATACCTCTACAACCCATTATTTACTTTTATTTTCTTCCTCTTTTTTTAACCTAATTATTTTATTTTCAGGTACAAATCAAAGCTCTGGAAGCAAGCAACAACACTTTACTAAACAAACGAAGAAATAAAGTACGAGCTTGAACAACTAAGATAAGACGATATAGTTAATAATATGTACCTATGCGTTTTAACTTTCAAGGTCATAATGAAAATCTAGTTTCAAAGGTCTAATTATGTTGGTTATAAGAGCTACAGTCATACTTATTTCATAGGTTCACTACAGTTCCCAATGTTTTTGAAAATTGCTCTTTAATTCCATAGAAATAAGATTCTGAGTTGTATTTATGCTGTTAAGCTTGACAGAACACTTAAGCCTTCTTGCCAATAAAATAATAAAGTTTAATTTCCAATGGCATTGAGAGCTGTCATAGTGAACTTATCTCATTATTTTCACTGTTGTAAGGTCAAATTCATTCAATTAAATATAACATGTGCATTTCACAAAAATTCAAGGAATAATGGGATCTTTGTTAGTTATAAAAGCTACCGTTTATGGTCACTAGATGTCGCCACTAGCGTGTTAAGTAAAATAATATTTTTAAAAACTAATTACTGTAAAAATTATTTTCTTGCTTCTTAAATTCAAACAAATTGTCAATTTATTTAATCAATTGACAATTTATTTACTTAATTTTGATTAGTTGATTAAATAAATTGTCAATTATTTCATTCATTATCGCTTTAAGTAGTACAACGAGATTACGGGTTCTAATCCCGTTTCAGACAATATGTTTGGTGATAACCAACGCCCCATTTGGCAATCGTGGTAATTAAAACTTTGCAATGTAGTGGGATATTAAAAGGCTTATATTTACAACGCCTCATATAGGTCTATAAGATTAAGTAATTTAGATTGAAAAGTTTGTGGTTCGATTCTTTGTCAGGATAATTTTTCGAACGTGTCCTTTAGTGTTAACATCCAGTTGTATCTTTGAAGTCCGGGGTTCATACCCTGGATTAGGTAATGCGTCATTTTATGTGTATCGGTAGTGGTTTAAGAACATACTAGTAAACTAGAGGTCTCAAGTTCAGTTCTGGGTCGTGTATTTTTTCGACATCTTCCTTGTAAGCTTTGACAAAGTAGAAGAATATTGTTTGTTGATTTTGAAAGTAGTTTTTCTTGCATAAAAACGCATTTTTGCTAAATGAAATGACTTTCATGTACACTGGGCCACACGTCAAGCTATACAAACCTGTCAAAAAGTCACAATCGAAATATAACTTTATGCTGTAGATATTAAGATAAATGTATGGTATAATATGTATGTATTTACAAAAAAAGTATATAATTAATGTTTATAAATAAATAAATAATAAATAAATATCTCTGGCCATTATTCACACAGCGCCATCTAGCCCCAAACTAAGCATTAGCTTGTGCTATGGGTGCTAGACAACGGATAAACATAGAAACACCCAGACCGGTACAAACAGACATGTTCATGCACACAAATGTTTTAACCGTGCGGGGATCGAACCCGCGACCACTGGTGTAATAGCCGACTTCTCGACCATTACACCAAATGGCTCGTCATCTCGTTCGTTTATCCGTTGTATAGCACCCATAGCACAATGTCAAGCTCATGCTTCGTATGGGGCAAGATGGCGCTGTGTGAATAATGTCCAGAGATATTTATTATTATTAATTTATTAAACTGAAAATTTAAAAAGCTTGATGTGTGGCCCATTGTACTTTGGAATTATACAAAGTAAACAGTTATTATTTATAACTTGTTTTAATCTTCGAATAAGTCATGTTCTGATTTAATACGTCCCTTAGACCTACTTAAATTTCACATTATTATAATATGGGGCGTTAAAACAAATTATAATTACACTTTGGTGCTGTTTGACATTGCGCTAATAATATCTATTATTAATAGTTTACTATTAATAATATAAAAAATAATAGAAAAATATTTACAATACTTTTTTTCTGTAACTATACGTTTTGTATAGAAAAAGTCAATTGGGGTAGAAAAAAAATACATTTAGTGTTGTAAGCTTTCTGTGTTGCGTTAGATATACTGCGTGTTTTTTTAGTCGTTGTTTTCCCGCAGCAGAACGCTTTACCTTCAGTAGTAGGTATAGTACTTACTACTGAAGGTTTATGCAAGATTTTTTTTTTTTTTTTTATTACTTTTTTGAATTTTTATGGGAGAATGGAAACCAAATGTGAGTAAAAGGTAAATAATAATTTTTTTGATAAACGCGAAGGGCAATGACCCCGGCCGGTGACCGTCCGTGACGCAGCTAGTACTATTGGTTCGAGTTTCGGCTATCATAATCGTAAAACTTTTGATTTGACTAAAAGAAGAACTTTATTAATTTATTTTACTACTAAGACAGAATCATTTTACTGCGGGAAAACAACGACTAAAATTCCACGCTGTATAAAAGTAGATATATAACATAAGTTTTATGTACATATGCTTTATATAGCTTGTTCGGTAATTGTTATAGTCAATGAATAAAAGATATTATTTTTTCAGAAATTAGGTGGAATTTTACACATTCTAAATATGTTTGGGCAAACCTAAAAATGTTTGTTCTAAACCCAAATATTTTTGGTCTAAATTTACTTATTGTAACAATTATCCAACACTCTATAAACTTATTGTAAAATTACTCACTAAGATTTCAATACGGGTCTGGATATAGTGAGTGATTCTGAGTATTTCATTATTTTTAAGGTTCTTCAATTGTTCTCAATGGGGGCTAACGTTTTTACAAGATGGCGCTACTTACGTGTGGGATCTTAAAAAATCAATTGTTATTACAATAAAATTAAGAGTAGATCTTATGATAAGAGTAAAACATACCTATTTTATTCTTGTATAATTTCAGTCCTTACAAAAAAATGCAAGCTGCAAAAAAAACTGAACTTAGATTTTTAGAAAAAATCAAAGGTCGATAATAAACAATTTAATAGACTTCCTTTCTGAGAATTCTGTAATTTTTTTACTAACATATTTTTGCTGTTCTATTTTGCAATTCATTTTTAATTTCTTCGACAGTCTAACCGTCATATTTTTCCACCATTTGTCTTTAAAATGATCCTTCACGACCTTCTGGTTTTTATAAAACACATTGATGTTTGGCATCACATTGCGTGATTCGACTTGGCTAAGTGTCCCTGAATGGAATAGGCCCCAGTGGCCGCCTACCATAAGGTAGGCTTCGACCATTTCTGCACAAATATCTAGCATAAATAAATTCAAAGTTCCCTATTTGCCTAGAAGAAGCTCCGCCATTATAAAATCTTTGTGACATTTCATAGACCACACGCTACAGCGCCTCTAATGGCGAAATCACGAACTATAGCCCTCATTGGTTTAAGTTTTAAATTAGAAAGAGTACAATACATATTTATGTCCATCAACAAATATAAAAAGAACGCCATTAGGTAATTTTTTACCTATCTGGGGTAATTTGGTGCTTCCAGTCAGTAACGATGTTTTATGTTTTGAGCTGAGAAAAAAAGACAAATATAAGATATCAGATGGATAAAATATCAGTAAATTATAAAACAGACCTATAGTGTCTTATTAATAATTTATTTATTTTAAAAGGTACACCAACAGCATATCACGCAGCGAAGAATGTAGTAACAAAATATGTATAAAATAAAAAATGTATGCTTGTATGAATTGCCTATAATAGGCGTACACAACATTGACCATAATCATATAATTGAATGCAATATTATGGATTTTATTGGTTTACAATATTCGCCGTCTAAATATACGAATATTTGTTTGTATTCTTTCTAATTTAAAACAATTAGGGGATATGGGCATAAATTAATATTACTTTTGTGTGTACTTTGAAACTATATTAGTATAGAAAATACTACATTTTTGTAGTTAAAAATAAAATTAACAAGTTAATTTTAAATTGACATTACTTAATCACATTAATTTAATAATTAGGAATTGATTAGGTTTCGTATTAAATAATACAAAATGGTGCATTTTGTATTATTATGTTTGTACAAAATGAAATACAAATTACTTATATTTTTTTGTTAAATTTTTAGTTATTACATCACAGATATGTATCACAAAATATTATATGGAAATATTTTTCACAATGATGATTCCTTAAAATTATTTTTTCTTTATTAAAACCGCCTGTACCAATATATTTTTTTTTTAATTTCCCATCCAAAAATTTAAATAAATTATACAAAAATAAGAAACAACGATTGCTTACTAATTAATATACATATATTTTTTTAAGCTTCAGTTAAATAAACAATTTTATAGATAATTAATAAATTCAAGTTAACGAATCTTTACTAAATTAGATTTTATTAAAGAGATGCTTCGATCATATTATGATCGAAAAAGAGATGTCACTATTTTCTACTACACATACATACACTTGTTAAATATTAGCAAAGATTTTTTAAAATAAGTCAATTTAGATGCCTCAGTGTATTATAGTTTTGGCGCATTTAAGCGTGTGTCATTTAAACAATGACGTTCAATATACAACTAGACTCCCATTCACGCTCAAATATTGTCCGAAGCAAATGTCTACCCACGCAACTATTGGGCAGAATTTCCGTTTAGTTGTATACAATTGACATTAAACACTAACTGCCACGAGATAAGGTGTTAATTTAAACGAATGTGTTAATGTCATCTGTGTCAACGCCGCTTGGACGTTTTTTGATGATTTTTTTCTTAGAGATTGGGTGTCTAGTTGTATATTGAACGTCATTGCATTTAAATTAATTAAATGACAGACAATTAACTACACTTAATATGTTATTGTAATAAATAACTATATTGTTGGGGAATTTTGACACGCCTGCGCGCTATTGGTTAGAAGCATACCTCTGACCAATAGCGCTCGCGGGCGTTCGGGAGATTCGCGAGCGCTATTGGTCACGCGCAAGTGCACATGCGCAAACTTTGCCCCTCTTCGACCGATGATCAAAAAGTTTGCCGATAGCAATACTAGGGTCGTCAGATTAGCATCATATGATCAGGGAGACGTATCTGTATGAAGAGCATAAGCTATGCTTTATGTTAAAATTTAATACTTAACGGAATAGGCCATTTGCCATACCAGGCGTTTTTTCGGCTTCCACTCGTCTCCCACTCAGTATTGTTAAATGTCTATAAATCAGTCTATGTTTATTGTGTATAAGATAATATCTTGTATTACTGTAGTTTCTTCATATTCAGAGCAGTACATTTCAAAATACATCTTCATACATTTTTCTTTGCAGAGTAGCAGGGGAATAAATAGATTTTGCCGTCCATTAAATAAAGCTAATATTTTCATATGAATGTATTTAGTTGAAGCAGTTGCTTATAATGTAATGGGAATCGTGGTTCAATAATTTTAAGTGTAGTATTTTTAGCATTTGGGTAAAGCTATTTTTTCTATAATTAAGTAGGTATGTAACATGGAAACTTACTGACAAAAGTTCAAAATACAAACAAACTTTGAATTTATGAATTTAGATTCAACTTCTATTATCTATAAATATGAATAAGAAATAATATTTTGTCTCCTTACTAGTCCAAAGAAAGTTTTAAAGTCAAAATTCCTATTTTCCTTCTACCTTTCCATCCAAGCAAAATAATGTTATTTTATATTAATGTGGGAGCCAGTACACTTGAAATCAAAGGCTCGAAGATCAGATGAGCATACCGTCATTAAGCGACACTTCCTAATGAAGTGTCCCTCAATTTGAATAGGCCGCAGTGGCCGCTTACCATCAGGTGGGCGGCGTGTCTGTCAGCCAACTGATGTAGTATAAAAAAAATTATCCCCAAAATACCTACTTTTTTGTCCTTCCCAAATAGCTCAAAAGACAAGTTTAAGTGCTAAAAGTATTAAATATACTTTTTCAAAGTAAAGTTTATATTTGCATTATAGATGACGTATTTTAATTCATTAACACTCAGTTGCAGAAACGTCCATTAAAGTTAATGTGTCATTAAAGCTATTGCTGTCACTTTTTATTTTATGACAACGAAAAGTGACAGCATTAGATTTAATGAAGCATTAACTTTAATGGAGCTCTCTGCAACAGGGGGTAAGTCACAAATTCGATAGAGTTTGAAACAAAGGGTGTGTAGCAGCACGGGTGATGTTTTCTAGTTAAGTGTCCATTATTGGAATAGGTCGTAGTGGCCGCTTACCATCAGGTGGACTGAGAGCTAAATCTGCCTACGGAATTAATTTTTTTAATGGACTTTATCCTCGTATGTTTACAAAAATAAAATAACTTAAATTAGTTTTTTTTTTATCGACATGTCATTTAATCATTCGGCATTTAACGAAATGTCATTGGACGTTGTTTGTATTATGAGTTAAGTAAGTAGGTAGTGTGATAATTGTATTAATATTTTTTATTTGGAAAGTTTATATTATCTGATAAAATTGAAATTAAAAAAGATTCTTTCAGGTTTGGTTAAAATATTACGCGTTCCAACATTGTCATTAAATGACGACGTTAGAACCATAGTGATCCAAGTGACATCTTTGTCAAAATCGATATTTTGTTATTATTAACATCCCAAAAAAAGACATATGTTTCATGCCACACTGATCCAAGTGCTTAATATAGCAATTTTCATAAAAAAACTCATATTGGTCACTTTGGAATAGGACAATTTCAGGAACAAATCCAAACGCTTTTCCCTCGTTTTCTCAAAAAGTTGAAAATGTGACTTGGATCACTATGGTTCTAACGCCGCTAAATAGTGTATTAATATTACTGTTCACAAATATCCAAGATGGTACTTATTTTTATAATTGTATTTTAGTTACATTATTAAGCTTTGCATTTCACATCACTGTAGCCAAATCTATGTTGTAACAATAATTCTAGATTAAGTTTGATTTACATTGAGTGGAGATAATAGAATAAATAATTAAGAGTACATTTTCGTATTTTAATTTTTCCCAATCTGTTAAAACCAAAGGTAACTGGAGTTTTTCTTATAAATGAAAAACAATATTTTTAAAACATTACATTTTATTTCTCATATAAGTAAACCGCATCCAAAATGCCATAGGAATGTAATAAAAAATAGTCAACAGTTAATATTCTTAAAAATATCTAGACACCACTTAATACCTAGGAATACAATTTGTTCTAAATATTAAGTACAAAATAGTCTATCTATACTTATTTAAAATACTTGTTAACTGCTTGAGGTCGCACTTTAAAGCAACGGCTAGAGCTAGGTCCCAAGTTCAAACCCCGGATGGGGTAAAATTTTAATAATAGGGGTTTTTTGTATTTAATACAGTCACAGTCAAAATTCAGTATGTTAACAAAATTTAATCACACCAAATATAAATCAAAATGTCAAAAACACTTCTATTTCTGTTATCTCATGGGAACTGAACACGTCTAAATAAAATTTGTTGGCCAAAGTAGTCTATAAATATAGCAAATTTTATCAAAATCAGATCAGTCGTTAAGGCTTGAAACCGTCACAGATAGTGTTGGCTATCGATATTCTAACAAACTACTAGCTTCAATAGTATCGATAATTTTGAAAAAACAATATCATGCGTATCAATACTAATGGAATAGTTCGATTCTATCGATAGCCAGCTCTAATCCTAAAAAGAACTACATTCGCATTTATACTAATAAGTATGAACTTTTAGCATATTTTTAAGTGTAGATTTTGAATTTTTTTAATTAGTATTTTTAGGATATTTTTTGTTCTACGATTTTGTACCTCTATATCAAGGACGTTAAAAAAAAGAAAGGACACCGCGTCACTTACATAAAAAGTGAAGCACCCAAAGTAAGCCGGTTCGTTTGTAAATACGAACTCACACGCACACACTTACACTAAATTAAGCCGGCCGACCGCCATTACGCTGTCTTCATCGTAAGTAAATAGTGCAATTTTCGTCGCGTACCATAAACTAAAATAATGCCGTCGTGTGTTGTTAAATGGTGCAAAAACAATACCACGTCACATAAAAAGTGCCAAGGAATTACTTTTCACAGGTAGGACAGTAGTAATTACATTATTTTCTTTTAATACAAACAAAATAAATATTTGGAACACAAAACCTCAAATTCATGCGAAAGTAACAGCCAGTGTTGCCAGGAAATAAATAAGGAATTCACCCGAAAATTTGGGTAAACTTTATTCATTATGTTCTTATAGATAATGTTATTGAAGGATTGGACACATAAATAAGAGATTGTCCATTAATCTCGTGAGGGGGGGGGGAGGTTTCATAAAAAATTACGGAATATCACAAGGGGGAGGGGGTGTAGTAAATTATCACGTGTATTTATTTTTTCGGCAAACGCGCTTATACCTGTATTTTTTTAAGATTGTAGGTTCTAAAAATACACGGTAATGGGAGGGGGGGGGGCAGGGGTAGTCTAAAAATGCCAAAAAAAACAACACGTGATTTATTGGACGGTCCCTCAGATAAAAATACTGAAAGCGAATAAATCGAGTATTAATAGCACAGATTATTAAATAGTTACTGTAGTAGGCCGATATCGAGTTGGCGGCTCACTTTCTTTTTATATTAATTTATTGTGGTAATGAGAAGTCATATTAATTAAAAATTAACGCACATTGCTACAAAACCAATATACACCATTTACAGATTAACACCCGTTATTTTCACGAATGGGGAGAAATTTGTGTTATGGCATCCCCGAAACGCACACACGTGCAGAATAAAAGTGGCTTCACTTGCTAGTATCGCGGTGCGGTGTCCTCTTTTTTTTACGTCCTTGCTCTATATTAATATGTTTGTTTAAAGGCATTAGATATCTTTGATTTTAAACCTTATAAGTTACTTTAAAGGCAGCTATACAATATGTATAAGACCGGAGCAGCCCACGCACTCTGTGTCATAGTGAGGCCTGTGATCCACGCCACGACGTACCAAGCTAAGGCCAGCATGAGTGCTTGCCATATCAGGTGGACTATGAGGAGGCTGGAACAATAAATAAATATTAGACAACATCACATGCACTATACATACAACATACATACGACATTGACGAGCCATTTGGTGTAATGGTCGAGAAGTCGGCTATTACACCAGAGGTCGCGGGTTGGATCCCTGCACGGTACAAACATTTGTGTGCATAAACATGTCTGTTTGTATCGGTCTGGGTGTTTCTATGTATAATATGTATGTATTTACAAAAAAAAAGTATATAAGTAATGTTTATTCGTTGTCTGGCACCCTTAGTACAAGCTAATGCTTAGTTCGGGGCTAGATGGCGCTGTGTGAATAATGTCCAGAGATATTTATAGAGATATTTATACATACATACAATCACGCCTTTTTCCCGCAGGGGTAGGCAGAGACCAATTCCTTCCATCTGCTACGATCCTGGCACACAACTCTCGCTTCTTCGACATTCATTAATCTCGTCATACATGCTCGTCGGTTTAGGGTACTTCGGACCTGACCATTCTTTAGGACATCGCCTATTTGGTCATGGAATGTCCTCCTAGGCCTTCCCCTTCCAACGCTCCCATTTACACTTTCCTTATAAATACATACAACATAGTGTGACGTATGAAGGTCAGGTATCATGACGTCAACGAAAAGGGAAGATCTTCCTCCGAGCTAGGTGTCTGCTCGGGGACCGCGGCCCATCGTACCGTCTTGGTGTGTTGTATATATGCTAGCCGAGAGAATAACTCTGCTAGCGCGACGCAGGATCGAATATCTGATTGGCTGTCGCAGTGACGAGCGAGTGGCGATTCTCGAAGTCAATGTTTACACGTGCACTTTTCGCTGACTTGCAATCTTGCGTTGTTGTCGTCAGTCTGCCGTATGTAGCGCATTCCGATAGCCGCTACAATAGTAATATGTTGTATGTAATATTGTGTGGGTCTGGATTTTGAAAGGACTGTTTCAGAGTCCGACTGGCTAGCTACCACCCTCACAGGTGGAATCTGCCGCCATAACAGCTCTGGATGTGTTCCGGCAGCATTAATGTGGGAGCCAGTACACTTGAAATCAAAGGCTCGAAGATCAGATGAGCCTACAGTCTGGCCGCACATTTATTCTAATTTATTTAATGTTAGTCATTAACAATAAGTAATTTGTTTTTATTATTTTGTTTTGTATTTACAATTTATGTCAAGTAAATACCTAATTTTCCTATAAGTTCTGATACAGTAAAAATATATCTTAAACATTGAATTTCTTACTGGTAGTAAATAGTTGTGTATAGTAGACATAATACTTACATAGAATCTTTGCTTCTAGCAGCAGATAGTGTTGTCTCTTTCTCATTATTCAGGTATCTCCGAACACCCAGATGCAGATTTATGAAGTAGTCCAACCACTAAAATAAGAAAATACAAAGAAAATTTAAAAGCTGGTAAAAAAATACAGAAAAATTAAAATCTATTCAGGGTATGCTTGACCATGATCCCCGCACGGTACAAACATTTGTGTGCATGAACATGTTTGTTTGTATCGGTCTGGGTGTTTCTATGTATAATATGTATGTATTTACAAAAAAAAGTATATAAGTAATGTTTATCCGTTGTCTGGCACCCATAGTACAAGCTAATGCTTAGTTTGGGGCTAGGGGCCGTTCAAATATTACGTAAGCAGATTTATTGCAAATTTTTACACCCCCACCCCCCTTGTCAGCAAAAGTAAGCAAAGCTCTTACCCCCTCCCCCTATGCTTACGTAAACATTTTTCAATTATAATTTTTTTAAATACTATAATTATAATGTTATAATTATAACTTTATCATCATCATCATCAGCCTATATACGTTCCCACGGCTGGGACACAGGCCTTATCTCAATTGTGAGATAGTGTGGGCCATACTCCACCACGCTGGCCTAGTGCGGGTTGGTGGAGGGGTGCGTAAGGCAAGTGACCAACCTTAATGTCAGATGTTATCAAGCCGCCAAATGGCCTCTGACTATTAGGCTTGACGACTAATATCTACATATAGTAAATATCAGCCGGGACCAACAGCTTAACGTGCCTTCCGAAGCACGGAGACGCTCGAAATAAATGTCACTAAATGTGGTCAGAACGGTCACCCATCCATTAACCGACCGCGGCGTGGGTAGCTTGACTTTCGTTATCTCTAACGAACCACTGTCACAGCTGCGCCACGAGCGCCTATAACTTTATAAATAAGAAAATACATTTAGGATAGAGATTAGATTTTACTTATACAGTATTCAACATAGAGTAAGGGACAAAAATATTATAATCTTACGAACATAACAAACTTATTTTAAAGTTTTAGTACACATCATCATCATCATCAGCCTGTGATAGTCCACTGCTGGACATAGGCCTCTCCAAATGCTCGCCACGCTGATCGATCCTCGGCCACTCGCATCCAGCTCCTGCCAGCCATCTTGCGCAGATCATCGCTCCACCTGGCCTGAGGGCGTCCTACACTACGTTTACCGAGACGCGGTCTCCACTCTAGAACCCGTTTACCCCAACGGCTATCGGTTCTGCGGCTGATATGGCCAGCCCACTGTCACTTCTATAGACGTGGCTTAGGAAATGGTTCGATAGTTCTTCAACAGGCTTTTGTCACTCTTTTTAAAGAACAGGACGACCACACTCCTACTCCACGCCTTTGGAGTTCCCTCCAGCCTTTAGCAGCTCAGTAGTAACGCCGTCCTCTCCAGGGGCTTTTCCATTTTTAAGCTGCCCAAGAGCAATCTCGATTTTGCCAACGCTCCCTTTTGGCAGGTCTTCAGTGTAATAGGGATTTAACGTGGCTCTAGAGTCCTCATTTTCGGGATCAGGTCGACATGCATGCGAAGCGTATAACCGGCCATAAAAGTCCTCTACCTCCGAACGGACTGCCGGCTTTGAGGCAACAACTTCTTCACTTGCTGTGGTCAGCTTCGTCAGGTGGCTTCTTCCGAGAGATTGTACGAACACCTTAGACCCCCGATTTTGCTCTATAGCTCTTTCGATCGAAAGAGTATTAAAGCACCGGAAACATATTAAACATTGGTACACATATTAAATAACAGTCTTCAGTCCATGAAACCCGAATCCATGATTCTAAGTTTTCGCTGAAATTGGATTGCTTAGATTGCTGCTCAGTGTTGTGAGTCTGCTAACTTTCATCCGATTTTGGAATGTCTACGTCTTCTCACATCATGGTGCTCTAACTAAAATGTAATCTTGCTTTGGTATAAGTCTTACAATACGTCTACTCGCTATAGTATCCAAACGAAACAATACACTGACAGAGGAAATTTAGATAACTGAGTAGCGCAAGGTAATTTCCCTAATCGGTTCTAAAGCGAGTGCCTAAACGTATGCATTATTTGCGCAATGTGAGGGTTGCCATTGGTGTAAAAAAGTAAATAACTACCGATGACGTAATCATCATCTAGACCCCCCTACCCCCCATGTCATCCAAAATAAGCAAAACAAAGACCCCCCCACCCCCCCATAGTGCTTACGTAATACTTGAACGGCCCCCTAGATGGCGCTGTGTGAATAATGTCCAGAGATATTTATACTAAATAAATACTCACAACAATACTAGACACATCTATATAGAACAGTTCGCTGTCTGTCTTATTCAGTTTCTTGCACAGGTCCAGAGTGTTGGGGTTGTGGAACAGCCACTCGGAGAAGATGAACCTCTCCAGACGGTTGAGAGACAACCAAACGTTCTTGTTGAGACGGAATAGGCTGGAAAACAATATTAATATTTTATTTATTATAAAGATAAAAAATAATTAATGTTATAAGACTACGCTACTACTACTAAGCTAGTAACTGCAATCAAAGAACTGGGTTTATTTTAATAAATTTATTTTTTCAATTTAAAATTGGACACTCACAAGCAACACATTTTCCAGAGCAAATAAATTTAGAAAAATTAAAAAAAAAAATTATGTGACCAGTCATAATGTCTTTGATTTTTTTTTTATTTAGTCAATGTATTTGGATTTTTTTAATGACACATTTGTTTTTTATGAACTAAAGCAATAAACGTTCAAAATATAATTTGTAATCTAGTTAAAAATAAATGCTTTGACTGTTAACAACTTTTTGACTTTACGACATAGATATTTAAATTGTGTGATACTTGTTGATTTTTAAAAAAAAACAGTGATTCTTTTCTTTCTGATAAAATGTACTTGTCTTTTGTGCCAAATCAAATTATCAATAACTTATATGACATCAATGAAAGTGGCCCTAAATATTCTAATACTTAAAATTATACTTACATAGCTCTCCCTCCAGTGAGCCTTAGCAACGTGTCCAGTAGTACAGCCGGGAAGAAATGCACAAAGATGGCTGACAGTCTGAACAGCCATAGAGAGGGCAGGAACTTAAGGTGAGGATACCTGGAATAAAATAAATAATTAATAAATATATTTTATTATAAAGTCGACATTGTAAAAATAAAGTTCTCATTTGATTTCTGAGTGTGATTAAATCGTAATATTTAAAAGTAATGTTATTTTTGAACCACTGTTTCAGGCACAAGTTTTCGTAATTTTGTAATAACATTTTGGTCTTTTTATAAAACGATAGCTGACCCAGTGAACTACGTATCACCTATCAAACGTTTGAGAGGTAACAGTTTGTATGGGAAAATAAAATTGTCATTTTTAGTGTTTTTCCTCGCAACTTTTCCATAATTTCTCATCGTTTAAACCTTACCTGGACTTCCACGAATATTTTAAGACTAAATTTAGTCAAATCGGGTTAGCCGTTCTCTAGTTTTAACGAGACTAACTAACATCAATTCATTTTTATTTATATATATAGATAGATAGATAGATGAATGTCTCACCAGACAGCTCCTTTAAGCGGATATTTGTGCAGCATCGGGTTGATGTCTCCTTCAATCAGCGCCCAGCGGAACGGCTTGCACGTCGACGTCGAGCAGTGGTACACAGAAAGACCCGACCTGCAATTATATATATGTCGTGGCCATATCGTTGAATTGCTCACTTCATGAAATGCTCGATCATTTCGTGAAATGGTTGCATTTCATGATGTGGCCAACTCAATTTGGCCAGATCGTTAAATCGTCTACGTTTCACGATTTTGTCATCCACGTTTGGCCGGATCGTGAAAAAACAAAGTTGTCGCAAATATTTCAGAATGAAAAAACCTATCGGAGGCGGAAATCGACTTGGATGGATATAGGTTAGAAGGCTAAGGCGGGAGCTCTGCTCCCGCCTTAGCCTTCGTGGTTATTTTTTTATAAACCCGAAAGAAATTTTTAATTTGACTCAAAAATCGATGATGTCCGAATTTACAGTAAAAACATTAAAAATAAAAAGTGTCAATTCAGCCACTGTGTCCGAATGGTCCGAATAGAACGTGTCCGAATTTTCAATCAAACATGTCAACTTAAACATTCATTTGTAATATTCCGTCCGCGGCTCAGAACATATGATCCGCGGCCGCCATCTTTTACACATAAACAAAGCGCTTGCAGCGCCTCTACCGGCACTTAATGTAACTATTTTACGATATTATCAAAATAATCTTGACCACATCATGAAGTAGTCAGCCCGTATAGCTGCCCAAATCGAGAAACGATTTTCAATCATCGATCTGACCAAACCACATCATGATGTGGCCAATAGACAGTTGACCATTTCACGAAATGCAACCATTTCACGAAATGGTCGAGCATTTCATGGAATGATCAATTCTACGATAATTAGAAATCAAGTGGGTAGTTTTTTGATTAACCGTTAAACTAAAGAATATGGAACGTTTGCGAATACAAATATAATATTTTATTCAAAATCAAAAAATACATTCAAAAAAGAGACTTTAAATCTAATATCTTCAAGTTAAAAATATCTTCAAAATTTGAAATATCTTTAAAATAATAAAATACTTTTAAACTCAAAAATATTTTTAAAAGATTATTTACGTAATGCTATTATAGTTGATGGTTTTGTTTGTCAATTTTGACATTTCCTTGTACAGATCGTTCACGATAAGAAGTCCCCTAGCCCGCTATATTGGCAGCATTGCCTACGCTGTCAATCTGTCAAAAAACAGATTGAAAGTATTGAAAAACAAAGTACCATTATAGCGGCTAGAGGACTTCTTATCGTGAACGATCTGTATCTGTACTATACAATGACGTTCAATATAACTAGACTCCCATTCACGCTCAAATATTGTCCGAAGCAAAAGTCTGCCCACGCAACTATTGTGCAGAGTTTCCGTTTACAGTCTGTTTCAAACACGATGATATGCCTGACACATCCATAGAACGTAAATGTTTGCGTTTAGGAAAATGTTGACTTCGATATAAATACAAATTTGAATAATAAAGAAATAGATAAACACTAAATACTGTACATTAATAACGATTTAATAAGAGTCATGGTGTTTTTTTTCGGTTTAGAGAAGTTTTATGTACATTTTTCTATAAAATATCCAAATTATATGAGACGTAACAGGTTACGTTCTATGGTCTTTTAAACCAGAGATGTGACTTAGGTTTTATTATTAATCGATAAAAATCGTGAATAATCGAAACTATAATTTAAGGGAAAGAATAGTGGAATATTCGTAAAAAAATATTGTATTATGTAAAATAATACCATCAATTTAAAATCGATGTTCACAATGTACAAAACTAACACGTTACTATTTATTGACCGAGTGAGCGAAGCGAGCGAGGGGTACAAATCATTTTTGTATGTACATAATATAAAGGTATGTATGTTTGTTCCGCGAAAATTCTCGAACGGGTGATCTGATTTAGACGAAAATGTAGGAATAGTTTATAGAATTTTTAAGTTTGTTGACCATCGGTTTAGTAGTTTTTGTAATATTCACGTTTTTGTAAGAAAATAAATAATTGTATTTTAATTCTCTGGGTCTGAGGAAACTAACTGTACGGTTAATATTAATTCAGATTTAGCTTTCCTGTCCGCTGCCTTCCAGGCTGCTATGTGCGACGTGCGTATCGGCATCATTTGGTCTTGGCCTTTCTCCACTTAAATACTCCCAGTAGTCGCTTCGTTCAAGTAATGCCTCTATTTGTACCTTCCAACTGTCATAGTTATCTTTTGTTAATAATTTAATACTTACATACATTCGCAGACATGATTCGGTCGTACCCTTTTTCAAATAATTTTCGATGACTCCTTTCTTAGTTACATGTACCTACTCACTCTTTATTTTCGCTGGTCCTGGGCCCATAACCTTTGTAGGGGTAAATATCAGATAACACAGTTTTAAAGAGAAATATTTATTGTACATAAATAAGAAAAAAAAAAGTATCAGCCTAATAATATCCCAATGCAGGGCAAAGGATGGAGGCCTTTGCCTTGCATTGGGATCAATCTGCCTTGAAATCAAGTTATCGCTACAATGATGGGTATTGGCTTAATCACCACGCTTGCCAAATGCGGATTAGTGATCACAAACCCGAGCTGTGTCCGAAAAAACCGACACAAAGTTAGCTCGACCCGGGAATTGAACCCAGGACCCCAAGATCTCGGCCCGGTACCTAAACCACTAGACCATTGAGGCGTTTGTACATAAATAATAACTGGAAAATATTTGTTTTATTGTCTTTACACTCTTACAAATATTTTCCAGTTATTATTTATGTACAATAAATATTTCTCTTTATAACTGTGTTATCTGATATTAACCTCTACACTAGCTAATATCAAAGTAGAAAAAATTAAAATTAATCATACATTATAAGTCTATACTTTGAATCGATTGTCATAAGCACTAAGATATAATCGATAATCGATTGGTTAAGCAGGTTGACACATGAGGTCACGTCTCTTTAATTGTCAAAGATGAGGTGTCACCCATATCATCGTGTTTGAAACAGACTGTAGTTGTATACAATTGACATTAAACACTAGCTGCTACGAGATAAGGTGTTAATTTGAACGAATGTGTTAATGTCATCTGTGTCAACGCCGCTCGGACGTTTTTTGAGGAATTTTTCTTAAAGATTGGGTGTCTAGTTGTTTAATTGAACGTCATTGATACTATACTATCTTATTGTTTTCACAATCACTGCGACTATAAATAAACGCCATTCACATTTCTTCTCCAAGCCCTGACTCTTTTACGAAGAGTAGTATTTTCTTATTAAACTATATAACCTTACGTCTATAACCTTACAACTATGTAAGGGTCGAAGCAAATACTAAGAACTCACTTTTCTTTAGCTGCATGCCATCCAGCCACTAACAGTTGATTCACCACCACATCTACTGGTATGTAGTCCGCGATGTTGTCCTTCGCTAGAGGGAGACGGCGAACCACACCTACAAAAATGTATGTAACTATAATAATATCCTACTTATCTTACTTCTTACCACTGAGGTCAATTATAATACGCGCGGCGTCTTCTTACTATTTATTTATTTATTCTTTATTGTATTTACATGGTTACAATATTTAAAAATAAACATAGCAACACATGCACCCTGTAAGGGCATAACAATATTATTAAATCTTACTAATAATATACTAACTACTACTAATTATAACTATTATAATATATACTATGCTTACATTTATGTTTAACTTAATTGTATATAATATTCATTTAATTTATAGTAACATTTGTTTATTAAAAATGAATTTAATGAAGTAACAAATTTTTTATAATCGTCTATCGCTCTTATGTTTGTAGGTAAAGTGTTATATAGTTTAACTGCCATGGAGTATGGCCCAGAACTATACAATGATAGGGTAGTTTTAGGTAGTGCTAATTTATTTCTTTTTCTAAGCTGTATATTGCTATTAATATATATATCATCTGTTTTTTGAAACATATCTATGTGTTTTTTAACAAGTTTACAGGACTCTAATATGTATAGTGATGTGACTGTAAGTATTTTATATTTTATGAAGTAAGGTCTACAGCTTTGCCTAGGGCTAATGTTTGCTAATATCCTGATACATTTTTTTTGTGCTACTAGGAGTCTTTGTATGTCGGTACAGTTACCCCACAAGGGTATGCCATAGCGCAACCATGCATGCGCATACGCATTGTATGCCATTTTAGCGGTATCTGTATTTGTGGACCTCTTCAGCTCATTAAGTGCATATATAAATCTGGATAGTTTATTTAATACATATTCTACATGGCTTTTCCAATTTAAACTACTATCTATTTTTATTCCTAACAAAGTAAAATTTTCTACACACTCTAGTTTAGTATTACAAATAGAAAAATTTATATTTAATTGTGCTTTTTGGTAGGGTTTAAAAATCATTAATTTAGTTTTATTTAAATTTAATTCAAGATTGTGGTCTTTTAGCCAAGAAACAATTTCATTAAGGATGCTGCCTATTTTTCCATTTATATCTTCTTCATCTATCACAGGTAGTACTACTGACATGTCGTCTGCAAATAAAATACTTTTTTCTTTTATAACTTTAGGTAATTCATTAATGTAAACTAAAAATAGGAAACATCCTATTACACTTCCCTGGGGTATGGATTGTTGTATAGGAACTTTTCTTGATCTAACTTTTCTAATGTAATTAGTTTCATGGGAAGTATGTTGTATTTCAACATACTGAAATCGATTTTCGAAATATGATCTGAGCCAATTATGGGCTACCCCTCTGATGCCTATGCTGTATAATTGATTTAGTAGGATATTTGGTAACACTCGTTCATATGCCTTTCTTAAATCTAATAAAATTCCCATAGCATATTTTTTATTATTAATGATATCTAATATTTTTTGTGAGTATTTGAAGACGGCTAATGTAGTTGATAGGTTAAGCCTAAAACCGTTCTGACTATTATCAATTATATTAAATTTTTCACAAAATGAGTATAAACGGCTTGTCATTGCTGATTCAAAAATTTTGGAGAAAGATGGTAACAGAGCTATAGGTCGGTAATTACTTGTTGAAGTTGCATCTCCAGATTTGAATATAGGTCTAACTATAGATATTTTAAGATCATCGGGAACTACACCTTCGTTAAATGATTGGTTAATGAGATAGGTAAGGGGCGGCGCTAGTTCTTGGGCGCATTTTTTTACGAGTGTAGGAGGTATTTCATCGTGGCCACAACTTGTTTTGTTTTTTAATTTTCTTATGATACGTAGTATTTCTTTTAGATCAACTGGTCTCAAATAAAAAGAATTTTCAATAGGGGAGGAGACGGGTCGGCCCGTCGGTGTCGCCTCTGTCTCATCCTGTTTTCCCACTGACACAAAATGTTTATTAAATTCGTCAGCTATCTCTTGCGGTTCCTTTATAGTAGTTTTATTTACACGTAATGATATATTTTTTACTTTGCGGGGGGGTATTTTATTAGTTTTTTCTTTTATAATCGACCACATCGCTTTACTTATGTTTGCCGAAGCCTTAATTTTTTTGATATTACATATTTTTTTTGATGTTTTAACTATGTTTTTGAGGGATTTTGTATATTGTCTATAATGGTTTTCTAGAATAGGATTTTTAGATTGGCCTATTAATATTTTTAATAATCTTTTATGTCTGCAAGAGGTTTTTATTCCCTTTGTCAACCATGCTTTTGTTTTCTTATCTCTTAGTTTTATATTTACAATAGGTATACAATCGTTAAGTATTTTATGAACTATTTCTATAAAAATATTATAATTGTCATTTACAGATTTATATTTAAAACTTTGTAACCAGTCAATATTTTTTAATCGTGCTTTAAATAATTCTATTTGACTTTCTTTATACAGGCGTTTTTGTATGTTCCAAAATGGCTTGGACTTACATGGAAAATTCTTTGTACTGATAATAAGACCCTTGTGATCGGATAATCCATATTCATGCACCCCTACATTAAAATTATACATTTGTAAATTAAAGTTTGTAAATATCAAATCTATGCATGTAGAGCTCGTGCTCGTAATTCGAGTTGGTTCCTTTATTTGTTGAATGAAATTATAGTTGAACAAGAGATTTGAAAGCTTAGACTGGAGCTCTGACTTACATAGAAAATCTATATTAAAATCACCTCCTATTATTATGTTTTTCTGGAGGTCTTTTTTCATAAAAATACTAAGCATATTTTCGAGTGATGTGAAAAAGACTTCTGAATTTCTATTTTTCATTGGCCAATATAGATTAACAACTATCATATTAAATTTTGGGATCTCTACACAACATACTTCAAAAATGAGTTCAGTTGACAAGCTAGTTACATCACTACGTACTTTAAATTCTATATTATTATCTATTAAAATACAAACTCCTCCTCCTTCATGGTTTTCTCTATAAAAAATAGATGCACATTCATAGCCATCTAGCCTAAGTAAATCTAATTTATGTTTTGTTATCCAAGTTTCGGTCAAACATATCACTTTTAAATTTGTATCGTTTTGTACCAAATTTTCTATTAAATGAGTTTTATTTCTAAAACTTCGTATGTTTTGAAATAATATTTTAGTTTCGAAAGGAACAATTATTTGATGAAAAAGATATATCATCAGTTTTAACATCAATTTCTGAATTAATTTCATGCTCAATATCTAGTATTAATTTCCATAAGTCATTTAAAATTATTTTTATTCCTTGGCTATTCACTTTGCCATTTTTCATAAACATATTGTATTGAAGATTTTTATTAGAGTCAGATACATAACAATACAAATAGTTGACATTATCCTGATACATAAGATTATTAAATATTTCTACCCTTTTGTTGTAAATGTTCGAAATATGACAATACTTATATGTTGGTAGGCATATTATTACATGCGTATGTTGTACAGTTAAAAGTCTTTGCCTTATTTCATATACTAAAGAAACATAATTTTTTGAGACGTTAAAATCATGTTCGCCAATCATAACTACACAGTAGTCGTCTAAGGTGTAATCGATTAGTTTTTTGTGTATCCCGTTGAGGAGCTCGTTGACACCGCCACCTGGTGTGCGGTAGTGACATAATTCTAGGTCCTTGAAGTTTTTCCTGACTATTTTTGTTGTACTTTCTTGTTCTATGCTGCTTATAAAACAAATTTTTCTATTTTTCTTCATAAGGTGTTCAACTGTAACTTGATTAGTCGGTGAGGACAGTTCGTTCATCTCATTTTGTTTATTTTCATTAACTAGTTGCACGATATTGGTTTCATTACTGCAAGACGGTATCTGGGTATTACCTTGATCAGTTTTCAATGGCGTAGACATAAATAATTTATTTTTTTCCAAAGATTTATGTGCTTTCTTATTTATTGTTTTTTTACATAGTTCACATATTTTTTCTCGATCTTGTATTTTTTCTATGAGTTTTTTGTTTGTGGCATGTAGTTTTTGTATTTCTTTGTTGACAGCATTAAGGTCAGAGCGTAATTTTATGATTTCTTCCTTTAAATTGTTGTTTGTGTTTGAATCAAATCCTAATGTGTAGTTATTTTCGTTCGCAGATGTGAAAGAGGCTGACAAGTCTGGTAATGAGGATGGTTTCTTCTTCTTTCTAAGTGTAACAAAGTCTTCATTTATTATGGTACTATTGTCTTCTTCGGGTAATAGCTCGAAAGAATTCTCGGTAGGAATATTTATTTGTTCGGTAGTAGTTTCCTGTTGAGGCTCCTGACAATTACACTGGTCACAAAGGGCGTTTAGCCTTCTTTCAGGACTCCAGAGGTAAAAAAGTTTCTCACTTATACTAGTGCAATCAATGTGATAATACGAGTTACACTTTATGCATTTTATGTAGTCTCTTCTTTCAAATTCATTTTTACATTTTTCGCAAGATATTGCTGGCGCCATCTTGTGAGTAATTATAGGACTATAGTAGTTTTGTCGTTAGTCAATAGATGGAGCTGTTAGAGCTTGCTTTCGATTATTGAGACTGATACGCTATTCATCAGTAGATGGCGTTACTAAGAACTTGCTTTTATTGTGAAGATGGATTCTCTGTTCGTCAATAGATGGCGTTACTACACCAAATACCCAAAAGATGCGGGCAGATTTGAAAAATACAACGTATTTTAAAACTTATTTTTGTTAATTTCACTCTGGCACTTATAATCTGTCACAAATAATCATTTAAAAAAAAGAAACTAAGTTTAATATTATCCAATGTTTTCTAGTACTATTAATTTTTACAGAGTTTTCAAAGTTTTCACAGCACTTAACGGTTTTTGTTTTATTCACCCATATTTTAAATATTATCCAATATTTAGTGTCACAAACAATAACACAATGTATTTATAACGTTTTTCACAGTTTAAAGTCACTTTTACTCTGTTTATTGAACTATTTCTATTTTTAACGATATATTTATTGCCACTCTTTACTTTACGCGCCACTCTGATATTATAAATGCGAAAGTCTGGATGTTTGGATGTTTAGATGTTTGGATGTTTGTTCCTCAATCACGCCTAAACGGCTGAACGGATTTATATGAAATTTGGCACACGTATAGCTCATAACCTGGATTAGGACATAGGCTATAAAATTTCTACGGGAAACGTCTCATTCCCGCGGGCATTCCCGCGTGAATAACAATTTTGAAACTACTGAACCGATTTGAATAATTCTTTCACTGTTGGAATGCTACACTATTCCCGGTGAACATAGGGTACTTTTGATCCTGGAAATGTGGGGGGAAGGGGGGATATTTGAAAAGAGATTACGCGCGGGTAAAACCGCGGGCGGAAGGCTAGATGTCAAAGTACCAATCTTCTTTCTCTTTCTCAGAGCGTTCTGTACAAATAACTTACTATATTCATAATAAATTACTATACTCTTTGGTTCTGTCAGGGTACAATTAAATAAATAAATATAAATAAAATAAATAAAAATCGTTTATTTCGGACAATTGGTATCCATATTTTGGTACGGTCAACAGCACATCACGGTAAACACTTGCAGTTCGATAATAGCACTTATGTCCCCGACATAAGAGCGGTACAAAGTCCAAAGTGTTACGTCTGACGTGCTTTTGACTGTACAATTGCACCATGATTCAGGATTGGACAAGTACAGTTATAATATTAGAGAAGCTGCCATCTGACAAGGGAACCAGACCGTCTTCCAAAAAAGGGGAAAGAATATAATTATTTACCTTTGCTAGCACCCATGAGGAATCCTTGGGGTCCCACTTTGGAGGAGGTCCACCCAGGCACAGGCTCCTTCCAAGCCGCCACAACTGAAATATAAAACAATTTTCTATAATAAGAAAGAAAGACAGAAAAAAGGATGAGAAACAAAGATTTTTCAGAGTCCGAGTGCCTAGAGAAAATTGAAATCTGCCGCCATAACAGCTCTGGCTGTGTTCCGGCAGTATTAATGTGGGAGCCAGTACACTTGAAATCAAAGGCTCGAATATCAGATGAGCCTACAGTCTGGCAGCATATTGAGCGACGCTTGGTGAAGTATCCCTCAATGGAATAGGCCGCAGTAGCCGCTTACCATCAGGTGGGCTGCGTGCCTGCCTGCCAACTGATGTAGCTTAAAAAGGGATCTACAGTCCATAGGAGGTTTGAAGTTTGAGAAAGGTTTGTGCGAAACGTAAGTGGTATAAAACATGAAAATATACAAGGTATAGTTTGAACAGGAAAATAAAAAACCTGCTCTAGAGGCAACACTTGGTTGCTATGCTCACAAATTCCAATAGTAACAAGGCACGGATGACAATTGACATCACACTTTGACAGAATAATAATGAATGACATCTTATTGTTTTTTTTTTATTTCATTGTTGCCACTGAAGAAATTAGTTCCAACATTTTTGCGCAATATGGCGAGGTTATTTATTTTATTGGTTGGGCTATAAATAATGTGGTAAACTTACTCATAGTAGGTCTGACAATGGTGCAGGGAAACAGATCAGAGCATTTCACCACTTCATGTTCCGCCAAATGCTTGGTAAATGTGTATGTGTTTGGATGGTTCCCTAGGATTCTGGAAAGACAATTATAAATTAATAAATAAATACTGCTATCCGCCCGCAGTTTCACCCGTACTTAATTTCTTTTTTCAAATATCCTGCATGTTTCCCTTAGAAATTTTATAGGTCATCCAGGTTATAAACTATACGTGTGCTTTTCATCTAAATCCGTTCAGTCGTTTAGGCGTGATTGAGTACCAAACATCCAAACATCCAGACTTTCGCATTTATAAGTAATATTAGTAGCATTGATCTGACCCCAAAGTTAAAGCTTAAAATCAGTATTAATGATGATTAATGATGGCAAAGGCCTCCATCATTAAAATCAAGTCATAGATACAATGATGGCTACAGCTGGTGGAATTAACTGCCTCCGTGGTCAGTGGTTAGAGCGTTGGGCTCTAATACCCGGAGGTCGTGGGTTTAAATCTCGCGCGGAGCATAACTTCGTGTGAATGTTTCCAGTTTGGTTAGGGCTTGAATCACTGAATATCTGAAATGAATGATGATTCCGTGCTTCGGGAGGCACGTTAAGCCGTTGGTCCTGCGCCTGATCTCTCTTCAGTCGTGTCAGATTGATGTCCCACCGTGTTGAGAGTGAGGGAATAGGGAGTGCACCTGGGCTTGTGCACTCACTTGTGCACTATAATATATCCTGTGTAGTTGGCTGATCGTAAAAGATCGGCCGCCGTAGCCGAAAACTCGGCTAGGAGGACATTATTATTATTATAATTGCCACACTCGCTAAGTGCGGATTGGTCATCACAAACTTAAGCTGTGTCTAAAGAAACTGACAGAAATTTTGTTTGACCCAGGAATTGAGCCCAAGAACAAATAGATCACGGCCCGGTTCTAAAATCACTAGACCATAGAGGTGGTCCTAATCGACAAGTACTTTTTATTAATATAAATTACTGACTTAGGTTCAATCTCGAGCAAGGCTTCATCCGGCAGGGTAGCCACCAGCGAGATGACTCTCTCAGCGTCTACATCCTCAGGGATATCGTAGACCCTTTCATGAGCTTCTTTCAGATAGGAGTTTACGTAGCCAGATGAGACATGGATTAATACCTGTAAAATCAAATATAAAGGTTTTAATGAATGCCTCTGTCAATGGCTAAATTCTTGGTGGTTCAAGCCTCTTAAGTCTGGCTGGTGGTAAAAGGGTTGTATTTAATTGCTCATCAATAAATACTGATTGATCATCAAAAAAATACTGAATTGCTAACCTTTGGCGTGCAATCAGTTATTTTGATGTACATTTCAGTATGTTCTTGATGTACACTTAAATATTTCCCGTGGAAAAAGAGTAGGAACAAAATCAAACAGTATAGCTACCATCCCAACAGTGAGTTTTAAGCTTGGTACAGTTTCCAACACAAATCTTAATAGCAAATATCTAAATTGGACATAGTAATAAGAATAATAATAATATTCAAAATACACAGTTCTTAAAAACTAAAATTAATATACACTAACATTTTCTTTTCTAATAGCCAGTAATGGATTTAAGTATTATTGTTTGTAAGTACAAAAGTCCTTTAATGATAATTTGATACAGTTTTATGAAATGTCACCAGCAGACCTTCAAGTTGTGTGAATGTAGGATAATAATTATCATACCTTTAAATTCTTCATCTCTTTACACAACTCAGTAACTCTTCTAGTCCCCAACAAATTGATATTAACGGTTGGCCTCAAAGTCTGCTGGAAGTCGAGCGTAGCTGCGGAGTGGATGACCACATTAACGTTGTCGATCAGCTTCTGTCTATCTGCTGGGCTGAGACCGAGGTTGTTTTCACCAACGTCACCGGCTACTGGGATTATCTTCTTAAATATTTCTGTAGTTGATTTTTCAATTAATTTCTCGAATATCTGTAATTGAAAAGAATTTTATGAAAATATGTAATAAATTAAGCATACATTAAAATAGATGGCAGACAATGGATATTTTTTAGATTGTCATACAAAATGAATGTTTATTTCTGAAATGTCTCTTTTGTTTGCCTATTTTCAGTTTATTTTTGTGTAGAATTGTAGATTATTTAATTGAGGTATTCCTCGAAGCGCAACCATTTTTAAGCGCAACAAATTAAGCGCAACTAAACTATTCCTCAAAGCGCACCAACGTTCGAAAATAGGGAGGGGTATGAAGTTAACGTAATAAATGATATCGATGATGTTTTGAAACTCTATTGTGCAGTGGATAGGGTCACTATGTCAAAATGTACTAGGGCAACATGACCTTATTGGAGAGTATTAATTTGTCAAGTATTTTTTTATGAGTTGATTATTATGACGAAACAAGCGTATATAGAAGAAAAAAGAGATAAAAAGCTGCAGAAAATACAAGCTGAAAAAAATACATGACAAAATAAAATATCTCCAATAAGATTATGTTGCCCTAGTACAATAATTTACCTTTTTTCTGTCCAGTGGTCATAATAATCAACTCATAAAAAAATTGTGACCCTATCCACCAGAGATGGACAGTATGGCCTGCGGAAGGGGACACCTCCTCCTGCTTTGCACAGGCCACGGTTCCCGACGGGTGGCAACGACCAGGCTCTCTCGGCCGTTGTTGTCCAGCCGGTTTACTATTGTTTGACAAAAAACGTATGACAAACGATCATTTGACAAACAACGTTTGAAAAACTAATCATTTGACAAACTTTCATTTCGCAAACATATTACTTTAAAAACAATCATTTGACAAAATACAGGTTTCGCAAATGTTTTACTTAGAAAATTATTCAAATGTTAAAATTTTATATAAAAAATTATCACATGACTAAATAACTCGTTTGCCAAATTGATGATTGTACAAAAAGCAAGAAGATAAATTATTAGTTTTTAAAAATTACTATTTTTTAACCAATACTTACCTGCGATCGAAAATACTAAATTGCATGGTTGCAATTTTCATCTTGGACATTATTTATAGGCAAGTAATAATTTTGTATTACGACTAATACTAATTCCATAGAAACTTAAGTCTTTAAAAAAATACACACTGCCTGAATTAAGGAAAATAAGTAGAATTCGGTTCTGGCACTCGCCGGCCGCTGCCGCGGCACGCTCGCTTCGCTCGCTCGGCTCGTGCGTTGTGGTCGCAGTTCTAACCTAACCTAACCAGCCATTTTTTCAGTTGACCCTACACATAAATATAATATGATTCTGTGCTTAAAGTAAAATATTCGACATAACGTGTACTTAAATATGTTATTTTGATATAGCAATGCATTTTGTCAAATGTTTTTATGCCTTACGTTGTTTTTCCAAGTAACATGTTTAAAAAATAATCAATTTGTAAATTAATGTTTTTGCATAATAAGTTTTTTTCTTTTAAATATATTGTCTAATGCGTAGTTTATCAAACAAAAGTTTGTAAAATAATAAATTTATCAAGTATAATTTTGTCAAACGTTGTTTTTCAAATGAAAATTTGTCATTCGTTTTTTGTCATATGAACGGACACCTGTCCAGCCTCCTCTCTCCGGGGGGAGGCAAGCGGGGCCCGCCCTGTAAGAGGCGGGTAGGTCACCCTGCGGTGTCTCTGGGGCAGGATGCAGGAGCGCGGGGGGGGTTTAGTGGGTAACTGGGTATCCTTTGTGCACCAGTCTTTATAAAGACTGGGGCATGAAATTGCATGAGTTCCACACATGGCTCGCCTTCCCCAGATGAGTTATGGTGCCTAATAGCATTCCCCTCCGCAAAAAAAAGAGATGGACAGTGTCACAATTTTTACAATTTAGTTTTGTTGTTTCCGGGGGACAGCGCGACAAAGGAGACGGGCGAAATGTCATAGAAAGTTGGGCCTAGATTTTTTATGGATTACACTTAAGCTACTGTTACACATGCTCATTTCAAGTATGAAAGCATGCTTCCATCAAGCAGTTGTCACTTAGAAGCATGTGCGTCGGAATGCTGCTTTTAAATTAGCATGCTCATTTCGAGTATGCTCGAACATTTGATTTTTTTTTTACTTCTTCTGTTGCCATAATGTTTTAAGAAAAAATATCGTGCCCTATTCTAAGCTGTCATTTGTATGGGACTGGATTCGGATGGACTCGGTGCATGCGACTCTGTAGGATCTAGGATTTAATGAGGAGGGGCGGCGCGACAGAGCGCAGCTCGTGTCACGCTTCGGTGGTGTGTACTACTCCCGCGCCGCACTGCGCTTTAACCCCGGCGCGACAAATTAAAAGATGACCTTATTTTTTTCAAAACCAATCTGCGCACACTAAGTAAAGAGATTTTGCAAAATTAAAAAAATACGTGCATTACTGTTATCGATAGTTTCAATCAGCACCCATCACTATTCAAAAATAAAACGTTGGTGCGCTTTGAGGAATAGTTTAGTTGCGCTTAATTTGTTGCGCTTAAAAATGGTTGCGCTTCGAGGAATACCTCATTTAATTTATTAAACTTTTCCGAAAAGGTTTTTAATGATATTTATATTTGAATTTAAAATACTTATAGAAGATTTTAAGGAACATCCAATGACGTTCAATATACAACTAGACACCCAATCTCTAAGAAAAATTCCTCAAAATACGTCCGAGTGGCTTTGACACAGATGACATTAACACATTCGTTCAAATTAACACCTTATCTCGTGGCATTTAGTGTTTAATGTCAATTGTATACAACTAAACGAAAACTCTGCCCAATAGTTGGGTGGGCAGACTTTTGCTTCGGAGAATATTTGAGCCTAGTTGTAGTAGTTGTGATTGTGAGTCTAGTTTTTTAATTGAACGTCATTGGGAACATCTAATAAATGGGGGAGGATGTTTAGTTGTTCAATGTGATACATTGGTGCCCAAATAATCTGTAGTTTTTAAGAAAGTTTCTACCAGGTGGTAGGTTCCTGTACTGGACCGTCTAGGTGGGTACCACCGCAGTGCCAGATATTTTCCCGTGAAATAGAAGTGTGTCAAGCACTTCGGTGCGAAGCTAGTGAAATTACTAGGTATATGAGTCCTAATAACTGTCGTCTCGCAGTAGCAGGCGCAGGGCGGTGCCATATGTGCTTAGTTACTGTTTGGCACTGAACCAACTGAAATGTCTAAGGGCAGACGTGGCGCTTACCATCAGGTGTACCTACGATCTGCTCGTCTTGTTACACATTGGAAAAAAATTACAGGTAATTATGAGCAAGGATGCTACTTACCGGGTGCTTAGGGAATTCCTCTAGCCTCTCAGATATTTCTTTGTTCTTCTTAGGCCGCATAAGTAAGTATAATTGACCAACATCAGGAATGGTTCGGAGTATCTTCTCAATCAGACATAAACCAACAAAACCAGTGCCCCCGGTGATGAAGAAGTTCTTCCCCGCGTAGAAGGACCGCACTTGAGAGTCGTCAGGCATTTTTGTCTGCTATTTCACTAGAAAATACAGAGAAATAACGTAAATTAACAACTTGAAACTTTTTGTAAACGTTATTATTACTACAATTTGCTGAATTTGCTTGAAGAAGAAAAGAGAGAGGTGAATGGTAGTTAGTGAAAGTGAAAAAGAGAAAAAGAAAGAATTGAGGAATTGACAAGAATGTCAAGTGTCAACTAGACATTTGTTATTTTAACGTTTGATGAGAGAGTATTTGTTACTGTTCTTGAAACGACAGCGGATGAAATAAAATTATTTCAATGCGAGTGGGTATAAAAAAATATACTCAGAGAAAGGAAACCTTTTTCAGAGATAATTTTGTAAATAGAGTATGTAACAATAAATAATAAAAGAGATTTTTTGCTTGGTACAAGTTTTTTTATCCACCATACATTATTGATACGATGATACAATGTTGTTCTTACGTAATATAATAAGACCAATGTCAACCGGCTTTATTCAATTATTTTTCCTTAATCTAAGTACAGCAGCTCAGTAGCCTTGCAATGTAATTTCTTCAACGTTAACAAGTTTATTGTACTTAAGTATGTGTTCTTCTAGCCAATACGTATGCTCTGACGTGTTTTATGTCTACGAAACTTAGTTCTGTTTAATTAGATACCTAATGGTCATAAAGTGAGGAGATTCAAGTCCATCAGTCGAAATGACCGAAATAGTTAAGTAGTTGACGATACACACTTTGTGTTATAAATGTTTTTAATTTTAATATTTTTAATAAAACAGATTGTCTCTAGGTACTTTCGATAGATAGGTACAATTTTTTTTAAACTGTGCCATCCAAAATGATGTTATTTTTGTCGCTACATATATCGATACCAGAAATATGAATTAACGTAAGGGACATTTTGGCGAAAATGAGTTATATATATCATTGGATTCAGAATTTTCAAAAGTTCTATCGTTAAAAAAATGTCCCTTACAGTAAGATTTTTTGGCCTGCGTAAAACGTTTTATGCCAAAAAAAAGTGATGTAACAGACGTTTACATTTTTTTTTCTCTGAAAAATAAAGTAAGTCAATAGTGTTAAATAATTTACACCCTTACCTTGTCCCTTACTTTAATTCGTGATTAGAGTTTTTTAAGAATTTAATTTAACCCCAGTTAAAGATACCCTAAATGACACTGAGGAACGGTGAAGATGGTGATGACAGCTGATAATGATAACTAGATAAAATACTAGTCCTTTGATGGGGGAAAGGGGGGGATAATTGAAAAAAAAATACGCGCGGGTGAAACCGCGAGGGCGACCCTAGTAATATATATTTCTAATATTAATATGAATATCACTTATATTTTTTTATTCATTCATCTTTCAGACAAATAATATTTTTTCATCTGTCTTTTGTTTTCGGTACATTCATTCAGTTACTTAATAAAAAGACTGTTTGATTAAGTCTGAGATTCTTTTTTTAATTTAATTTCTGATTTTAAAGCCAATGATACGTAATTATTAAAAGTACAGAGTTTGATAAAGAATTCTTAATTAAAAGAGATCATAAAGTCAAATTATTATTTTTAATTCAAAAGTAAAAGGTGTCTAAGACTGCTAATAATTTAGGACATTTATTTAAACATTGTTACTTTTATAACATTTATTTAAACTCAACAAAAAGTTTAATAGACTGATTAGTGTGTTGCATTTATAATAATTACGCAGACATAAAAAAAAAATATTAATAATGAATCGTTTTATTTTTGTCTCCCTAAATTTCATTTAAATCTGCGATAGCTAAGCTGAAACTAACATTTAATCATGCAAATAACCTATTTGCATGGTATAAAAATACTCTAAATTTAGTATATTATATCTATAGTTACATCAAATTGCAACACTGTAAAAGTCCTTTACAATAGAATTTCGTATAATTTTCTATTTCTCTTGCTGCTTACGTTATGCTTGACGGTTTACAAATAAAATATTAGCAACGTAAGGTACAACAAAACGTATTTTTTTAATGTAAGGGACATGCTATTTCTTAAACCACTGGGTATTTCTAAATTATTCGTTCATAGCATGAAAGAAGAGAAAATTCTAAGAAACTTTGCTCTAGACACAATTAAAATTAAAGCAGACCGTAAAAAGTTATAGAGAGATTTAATTTTTTTTTATCGTTTTTTGGCTCTCCTGAAAAACAGTGTTTTGTCCCTTACGTTAATTCATATTTCTGGTATCGATATTTCGAAAAATAAACTTTACATAGGTACAACTTAATAAAAATATTTGTATACATTACCGAAAGGCAACATAAATTTATTTCACTATACATTAATTAATCTCTCTGGAGTCTCTGGAGCTAAAATACCAGAATCAAAAAAAAAACAGTTTAGGTAAGCATAACTACAGTCCAAGTTATGTAAGTATGTATTAACAACATATTCCCCAACATACTAATTTGTCGATAATTATGATTGACGAGACGAGGTGATTCTAAAAACCGTAAAAAGAAACGGGTTCTAACAAAATCTTCTTTTTTGTTGTAACTATTTTAATTTCTACTTGATACAGACTAAAATTTCCGTAGGATCAGGTGGACCATTCGTATAATTACCGTATAGGTAGACGCTAGGGGCCAAGGGTTCGAATCCCACCCACCCAGGGCATTGTGTTAGTTCTGTGTCGGGGTGTTTACTCGTATCTATGATATGGGCCAACCCGAAGCTCAGGCGCTCCTAGGTTGGACTGGTCAATCCTCAGGTCTGACAAAGCGACTTAGTCAAAGCCCAAAACAAATTACGTTTTTCAGCCTTTGACTAAAGTCAATGCCTTGTATTAGTTGTATTATGTCAATATAGAGACCGACAAACTTATCTGTTCCGGTGGCCAAAATTGGAACTACGTGAAATGCAATGCAAAAACGATACTTAATGACAGTTCTAAATAGACAGTAGCGACGCCGCCACCGGAACAGTTAAGTTTGTCGGTCTAGACACACATTGACAACCATCACTTTCAATTCAAGAAGATTGCCAGTACCTGTAGTAAATACACATTTACTACAGGTACCGGCAAACTTCTTGAATATCGGGCAGAACACGAATTTTGACACGACTTCGCGCTATTGGTCAAAGCATACCTCTGACCAATAGCGCAAGCGGACGTTCAGGAGATTCGCGCGCGCCATTGGTCACGCGACTCACGCGCAAGTGCACATGCGCGAACTTTCCCCCTCTCCTTCGAGCGATGTTCAACAAGTTTGCCGGTACCTGTATTTAATACCAAATAATATGTACGGTCAACAGCACATCACGGTAAACACTTGAAGTTCGATAGCACTTATGCCCTCGACATAAGAGCGGTACAAAGTCTAAAGTGTTACGTCTGACGTGCTTTTGACTGTTCTATAGTTTTAATACCACGTCCGGCTTCGTTTATTTGATTGAGATTACCAGCCACGTAATAATGGTCATGACATCACATTAGTACAAAAATATACAAGGTAATGTTTTTATGTAAAAAAACTAGGTAGCTAGTTAACCTTTGAGTGCTTTTGACTACCTCGACTTATTACGCAGTAGGTAACTTTAATGTCCTAAGTTGGGGTCCCTTATTTTGGCCTTTACGGGTAATGTTACGGGTAAATGCTCACTCGCTGTAAGCATTTACCCGTAACAAAACGCCGAGCATTCGCACGAACGTTACATTACATGGAAATGTTGAGACTAACCGAGCTTCCATTCGCACGAACGTTACATTACACCAAAACGCTCGAGGAAATGTTGTAGTCTATACTCACTGTAGGGAATAACAAGGGTCAGTTTCCTGTAGCTTAAGTAGTGTGTGATTGTACTTTTAGCGGCAGTCGTTCCGCGCCACGAATAAACACAACACGTTCCCTGTGTACCATCTTTTATTTATTAATCTCGTAAGTTTTCATATAGTTTGATTAAGCCACCACAACCCAGTGGCAACTATCATCAACATTGGTGATCCCGAACGTTTGTTTTGAACATTGAACAGTGGTTATAAATTTAAAAACTTTTGTGCGATTTTTTGTTTATTCGTATTTGACAATTGTGAAGAAAAATGTCTCCGGATCCGCAACTAGCAGGAACTTCATCAACGGTTCGAGCCGTTCTCGCCGTCACCGACACGACCGACTTAGACCGTTTAGCAGCGATTGCGGATAATGTAGCAGAGGTAGCCCGTCCCGGACAGGTGGCTGAAGTCTCTCGTCCAAGTACTTCGAACGACACAGCTCTCATCATGGCAGAGATCGCGAAGCTAAGTGTCCGCATGATGAACTTAGAACGTGCCAGACCGAGGCGTAGAAACTGGAGTCGTCATGGTCGTCAACGTTCACGCTCGGCGAACTCGCACAGGAGCATGTCCACACAGCGTTCGCAGCGCGACCCCAGTGCTGGCAGAGTGTGTTTCTATCACCGCAAATTCCAGGACAACGCATACAAATGTCTGCAGCCGTGCTCTTGGAAGTCGTCGCAGCAGTCGGAAAACTAAAGAGCGAGGCACAGCTGCCGGCGGAAGTCTGTGCCATCTCGCCTTGTAGTCGCCTTAGTGTCACAGACATTAATAGTGGTCTTAGTTTTCTCGTCGATACTGGGGCAAATATTTCGGTGCTGCCAGTTACTCGAAAAAAGTGTCGTGTACAGTGTGATGAGTACAAGCTATACGCCGCAAATGGTACGGAAATTAAGACTTATGGTGTAAAGACGCTAGAGTTAAACCTAAAACTACGTAGGCCATATCGTTGGGACTTCGTGATAGCCGACGTTAAGCAGCCGATCTTAGGTGCAGACTTTCTCGCCTACCATAAGTTAATTGTAGACCTTAGTGCGCGTAAACTTAGAGACCAAGTAACGGATTTAAATATTATAGGTTCGATAATAAGTGTCAAAGATCCGAGTATCAAAACAATTAGTGACGCACATCCTTATGGTAAGTTATTAAATAAGTATAAGGAGATTACGAAACCAATGTCATTCCAGGAAACTTCACCGCATAACGTTTTGCATTATATAGAAACAACAGGCCCTCCGGTGCACGCTCGGGCGCGCCCTTTGCCGCCCGATAGATACAAAAGAGCAAAAGAAGAGTTCCGCATTATGCAAGATGCTGGTATATGCCGACCTTCTAATAGCGCGTGGGCAAGTCCACTCCATATCGTTCCGAAGAAAAACGGCGATATTAGGCCATGTGGAGACTATCGGAAACTAAATTCCATCACTAAGCCGGATAGATACCCAATACCGCGTTTGCACGATTTTACATATATTTTGGCGGGTAAACAAGTCTTTTCAAAAATCGATATAAATAGAGCTTACCATTGTATACCTGTGGCACCAGAGGACATCGCAAAAACAGCCATAATAACGCCGTTTGGCTTATTTGAGTTTCCTAGAATGACGTTCGGTTTACGTAATGCGGCACAAACATTCCAACGTTTCATGAATAACGTGTTACAAGGGCTAGACATGGTTTATTGTTATTGTGATGACGTCATCATAGCCAGTGACAATGAGACTCAACATGAAACCCACTTAGAATTGGTATTTCAACGTTTCAAAAAGTTTGGCTTAACCATTAACCTTTCTAAGTGCTCTTTTGGGCAAAGTGTAGTCGAATTCTTAGGGCACGAAGTCAGTGCAAAGGGTATCAAACCCCTGCAAGACAAAGTTGAGGCCATTGTTAATTTTCCTAAACCTAAAACAGTGCAAGAATTACGACGCTTTCTGGGCATGGTCAACTTTTATCGCTCTCATTTGCCTAACACTATGTACTATCAAGCAGAACTTAATAAATATTTAATAAACACAAAAAAGAAAGATAAAACTGTAATCATATGGGATGAAAAAACTGACCATGCATTCGAGCAGTGTAAGACAGCGCTGCAAAACGCTGCTACACTATCTCACCCGCAATCTGAATCGACCTTGGCTTTGATGACGGACGCATCCAATAATTGCGTAGGCGCTGTCCTACAGCAAAAATCAGGTAACTCATGGCAACCGCTAGGGTATTTTTCGAAAAAATTGTCTCAGGCACAACAGAAGTACAGTACTTACGATCGTGAGTTATTAGCCATTTACATGTCTATAAAACACTTTCGTAAGTTATTCGAAGGCCAACCTCTGACAGTGTATACAGATCACAAGCCATTATGTCACGCATTTACAAAATCCGGTAAGGACGACAAGGAGACTCCTAGACGTACACGACAGTTGCTTTTCATCAGCGAATTTACGACCGACATACGGCATATTAGCGGTTCAGCTAACATCGTAGCCGATACGTTATCGCGCGTAGAAACAGTTTACTGCCCGACTGTACTCAATTACGATCAACTTGCGGACGCGCAAGCGAAAGATGAGTACTTAACGCAGTCGGAGAACCATAACAACGGCCGTGTACGCCTAAAGAGCCTGTTCGTTCCCACGGGACATAAGTCGATTTACTGTGAAGTGTCAACTGACGAAATAAGACCTTATCTCACGGAGGAATTTCGAAAGCTTGCATTTTACAGTGTACACAATTTAAGTCATCCTGGAATACGTGTCACACGAAAATTATTATGTAAAAAGTTCTTTTGGCCAGGAATGAACAAGGACATAGGACAATGGGCTAAGGCGTGTATGCAATGTCAGAGGTCCAAAATCAGCAGACATACAATTTCGCAACTTGGTCAATTTCCGCCAGTTAACCGTTTCGAACACATCCACGTAGATATAGTCGGACCGCTACCGACTTCTCCACAAGGATACAGATATTGCCTTACTATCATAGATAGATGCACGCGGTGGCCGGAAGCATTTCCTTTAAAAGAAATTTCTGCTGATGTTGTGGCTAAAACAATTTATGACGAATGGATTTCGCGCTATGGCGTGCCAGTGAAGCTTACTAGTGACCAGGGGCGCCAGTTCGAAAGTAGCCTGTTTACTAATTTAATGAAATTATTAGGGGTAGATAAAATTCGTACAACGCCATATCACCCCCAAAGTAACGGCGCAATCGAACGGTGGCATCGGTCGCTTAAAGCATCATTGATGGCACGATTGGAAAATAAGTCATGGGTTGATGAATTGTCTACCGCGTTGCTAGGGTTGCGCGCCGCTTGTCGTAGCGATAGCGGAGTGAGCGCCGCAGAATTGACTTTCGGGCGAACGCTTCGTTTGCCAGGCGAATTTTACGATGTCACACAAGAACGCGATCCCAGTAACCCACTAAATTTAGTTGACAAAATCCGCGAAACCATTAGTAACTATGCTCCAATTAATCAGAATTCACGTAATTTACGAAAATTCTTCGTTCATCCTAATCTAGACACTTGTGATTACGTTTTTATTAGAGATGATTCGGTACATAGATCATTAAAACCACCGTACGATGGTCCATTCAAAGTTTTGGAACGTGATTCTAAAGTATTTTTAGTTCAATTACCTAACCGTCAACTTCGTATTTCAATTGATAGGTTGAAGCCAGCTTTCGTGTTAGATGAACAAGTAAACGCACATAATAGTTACCAAAACGTAAACAATTCATCTCCTATGCAAGTACAAGACCAATGTAACCGTAGCGTGAGTGACAGCCCTAACGATTCTCATGCGAGGAACTTTGTAACACGTTATGGCCGCGTGATCAAACCACCAGTACGCTTTAGGTAAAAATAACTAAGCTATAGGTTGACATTGTGATACATACATATAATTAGGTAATTATTCATAGACTGAATAATAATATAAATATGGTTTGAACATAAATCAAAGAAAAAGTAGCCAAATTAGTTAAGTGTAACATAAGCAAGTAATTTTAAATCTTAACATAACGCCTTATAAATAACTATAATGACACGATGCAATTGGCGATTTGTACTTTAGTTTAGCTTTGTTGTTGGCAACGATGAGACTACCTATTAGTTATTACCTTTGTTAATATGTATCTAGTACTAAGTTTAGAAATATTTCGCAAAATAATCTATCATAGGTCATTATGTGATTTAAAAACATTTTCTCTGTATTCAAGTAACCTTTAAAATTTTAAGAAATAAAGTTTTTTGTAATAGTTATGATAAATTAAGTAAACAAAGTTTAAAATGTTTAAAGTATGTATCTAAAGCATTTGATAATGATAAGGTGTAATTTAATATATCGCTTTACGACAGCACTGTATTACAAAAAGCCCTATTGTTAAACTTTGACGACAGTAGAAGTTTGTACTTATCGCACGCAGCTGTGCGGTTTCAAATTCTGATGACTACTTACGTTTACCACAGTTTAACAAGTCGTTACTATTAGCAATTAGAGTGACTTGTTCATCGGGTAGTCAAGTATAATTGTATGTATTTTATCCTATTTTTATTTGTACTTGTTAATGTATTACTTTAAAAATGTACAATTAAATTTTTTCCTCATAGGGGAGGAATGATGTAGGGAATAACAAGGGTCAGTTTCCTGTAGCTTAAGTAGTGTGTGATTGTACTTTTAGCGGCAGTCGTTCCGCGCCACGAATAAACACAACACGTTCCCTGTGTACCATCTTTTATTTATTAATCTCGTAAGTTTTCATATAGTTTGATTAAGCCACCACAACCCAGTGGCAACTAACATCAACACTCACCTTAAACGTTCTGTCCCTGTCTAGTGAGGGTTGCAGGGATCCAGGATTTGGCAAAATCCAGAGCAGACTTGCGACCTCCGTAACCCATAACAGGGAAACCAGACCACGTCCGTGAAACAGGGGCTAAGCCGCTCGGGTATAAACACGGAGGGCGTGGGTCCGATTCCCACCTTGGGTCTGGTTGGTGGTAGGACTTTTCTGAGTCCGCCAACTGATGTGGTATAAAAAAATGGGATCATGGCTACACAACACAGCCATTCGACTACGTAGGTTTCCTCACGATGTCTCCGTAACCGCCGACTAAATCATGATGTATTTATAACAACATCCAAATTGTTGTAACTTACTTAGGTACCTGTGCATTTATATTTCCCATGCCATTATCTACCAATAATTACCTCAGTTCATTGAAGTGTAATGAACTAGCGCTCAATTATTATAACAATATGCAAATAGGTCTTATTTCTTAACAATCTAACAATGGACTTTTGCGTCAGAATCGAAGAATGCTGACTTGAATGGAAGTAAGCTATTTGTCAACGTTTTAAAATACAATGTGAATTATTTACTATCTTAAGTAAGACATAATTTTGAATTTACAACATTTACTATGTACTAAAAACTGTTGGAAATGTATAACTCAAACAATTTATGATGAGTTAAGGTTTTTAGTTTTGGTAAGTAGTATTATAATTATGTCATTGCTTTTGTTTCGAATTTTGAAATAGGTACATCAGGTTGAAAACACCAAAATGTCGGTATAACTTTCTCAAATTCCAATAGGTTATGGGCCCAGCATAGGGCTGCCACCTTTTTTTTCTGCATTTAAAGTACATTGGTTATTAAAGGTAAGAAAAAAAAAGTACACAGTATAAAAATAAAGTACAATTTTTTTTAGTAGTACACATAGATTAAAGAAATTCCTACTTCTATGGTAGTACAATATTTGAGATTAAGTTGCGTTCAGAAATGCTTATGTGGCGCTGGCGAGTGGCGACATTGATTCAACATTAATATTTAAATTTCGTTTAATGAAAAATACTTACGACTTCAATAGAAATCAAATTTTGCAAAATAAAGTATTTTCGTGTACTTTATTATTCTTATAAAGTATAGAGTACAATTACTTAAAATAACGTACAATACTTTATTATAAAGTACGGGTGGCAACCCTAGCCCAGCACGCTTCCACTCCAATAAAGTCTTCGGGCATTTCATAGAATTTAGTTTTATTACCTACACTTACTTTCTCTAAACTAGGGGTCAACGACCATTTACTCACTTCAATGTTTACGGAAATTTAGAACTATATTATAGAAACTATATTATGTAATTCAGTAAAATAATTTCTCTTAATAAACGTCTCAACATGATTTCGGAGTCATGGATTCAATTCCTGGGTCGAGCTAACTTTGTGTTCTTTTTTTGAGCACGGTACAGGTTTGTGATCAATACGCATTTGGTTTACTGTACACGTCATTGTGGAGGTTACTTGATTTTAACACGTTCGTGGACAGTAGCGCCCACGGAATTTATTTCTCCCCAAAGACACTACTACGACGCCCACAGACGTAGGTACAGGGGGGAGGGTATCGGAATTCGAATTCTATCAATGTGTATGTACTTGACGTGTTGTAGAACTGTATACGATGACAGTACGAAAGCCGCATTACTTTTGCGGTGACACTACAACATGCCCTCTCTTGTAAAAGTATTTAAAATCAAACGCCTTCAGACGAACTGCTGTTGCACGACTATAAACTATGACGTCTACTCTACATAACAGGCGTCCTGTCGTATCGTTTTTCACTACTTAAGTAAGTAAGCCCCCGTGGGCGTTACCTACTGACCCTTCTGTCAACGAACGTGTTAAAAATGTAGGAATTTTTCCTGCTTCGTGTTACGTGTGCAGTGAATTTTGTAAAATGTATGAAAACTGCAGAAAATACGCAGGGTCATAGCGTTTGGGCTGGTTAACCTAGCCACAAGCCTGGAACAAGCTCGTTCCAAACGAGTGGAGAGGAGAAACAGTTTTATAAACCGGGGGAGTTTAGTGGGTAGTGGGAACAAGGTTCCGAGTCCCACAAAAAAGGGTGGCAACGTTTGGTGGTTGCTTCCCTTAGCCACTGTTCTACGAAGGTGGTTAAATTAACAAGTTATTTAATTTATTACATCATAATTGTTTTATCAATATCGTTGTTTGCATCCTATCTTATCTAGATCTATGTTTCTTTCCGTCGTCAAAATTATATTTACAAGGGCGGTTTTTCTCATTTGACACAAGGAACCATAAGGCCGTTTGTCCGCCGCCGTCACCGGACCGTCACCGAGAAAGAGATGCTTTACTACAGTGGGGTACCTATTGACCGCACGGCCGTCACCCGACCGCGCCGTCATCTTGAAATTGGTCAGAAAAAATACTCGGTTCTCGGTGACGGCTAGGGTTGCCACCTTTTTTTTTTGCATTTAAAGTACATTGGATAATAAAGGTAAGAAAAAAAAAGTACACAGTATAAAAATAAAGTACAATTTTTTTAGTAGTACAATATTTGAGGTTAAGTTGCGTTCAGAAATGCTTATGTGGCGCTGGCGAGTGGCGACATTGATTCAACATTAATAATTAAATTTCGTTTAACGAAAAATACTTACGACTTTAATAGAAATCAAATTTTGCAAAATAAAGTATTTTCGTGTACTTTATTATTCTTATAAAGTATAGAGTACAATTACCTTAAATAACGTACAATACTTTATTATAAAGTACGGGTGGCAACCCTAGTGACGGCACAGAATATATACTAAAGTAGTGACGGCCCGGTGACGGCGGCGGTGGACAAGCGCTCTAAATGTTTTTGATTCACTTTCTAAGCACACGAGGTCAATAAACTCTTATGCATGATAAGTGGCCGTGGTCAGCCGTGTATAAAATGACTGCAATTATTATCCGTTATGCATTATTATTCTATTTTTAGATTGTTATTTTAGCCAGACAGTCTGATAGACAGATCTCTTTGAAAAATAAGTCATTAGTCGAACATAACAGAAGGCATCGTTCGGGATATTGCGAAGCGTCTTATCGTCAAAAGTATTATGGTATAAGTAATAGGTAGGTAGGTATAATAATATGTATATTCCTTCGTCCCACCAGACTTGGCACAACTTTGTGGGACGAAAGGGATTGAATTGTTTTTTTTTATTTTATTATATGTACCTATTTGATCGTATTTTTCATTTTTGTTGACGTTCGTCCATTACGATGATTAGGAGCTTTTTTCAGCAATGAACTTTCTATCCAAATTATTATAGGTACTTACCTATATTTACTAGCCTTTAGTAGCCTTACACGAACTTACTTACCTACCTAAGTTAAGTTCAATCATAATTTTAATTTATAAGGTCTTTTTATTAATTTGTATAGAGTTCCTAGATAGCATAGCTGTGGTATAACTTCTCCTACACGTTGGCTAGTAGGCCGAAATTTTGCTAGAAAGACATTTGGTGTAATGGTGGAGAAGCCAGGGATTACACCAAGAGGTCGCGGATTCGATCCCCGCACGGTACAAGCATTTGGTTTAAACAAGAACATGTCTGTTTGTATGGGTCTGGGTGTTTCCATGTATAATATAAAAGTATGTTTTTAGAAAAGAAAGTATATAAGTAATGTTTATCTGATGTCTGGCATCTATAGTAAGCTTTAAGCTTAGTTTGGGGCTGCACGGCGCGGCTGTGAAAAGTGTCCAGTTTATTAATTTTGTTGTTAAATCCTATTCGATGTTTGTTGTAGGTTAAAATTCAGCTAAGAAGCAATTATCTTCTTAGCCTACACTATAACAAAACTCTACACAATTTGACCAAATGTTACGTACAAGACGAACGTATTTATGGCGCGGAAGTGAAAGTGTCTACGAATGGTCAAGTGAAGGTGGCACTTACGTATTAGCACATGCAAGCTTAAATGGTGGCCTTTACAGAGCTAGTGGTCATTGGTTCGAATCTCGGTGCGCATCTAATGGATTCTTCTCCATGCGTAGGTAGGTATTTACCACTAAGTCGGCGGTGACGGAAAACATCGTTAGGAAACCTGCACAGTTGCTGAGTAGACAATTGACAATTAATAATAATAAATAAATATTGGACAACATCACACACATATATTCATTTGTTTCCCCGACATTCATTTGTTTCCCCGACATTCATTTGTTTCCCCGACATTCATTTTTGTTTCCCCGACATTCACTTGTTTTCCCGACATTCATTTGTTTTCCAGAATTTGCACACATGTATTTGTGATCTTTATTACACATCAAGAAAAGCCAGTCCGGTCACGTGTACAATGCTATTTACATATAACATTGTTATCAACAATGATAGGACCACGAGGAACTAGACTTCCTGGTGGTCCTACTAGTAGGACAAGTTAGTAGGACCACGAAAAAACGCCCGAGCCGGTGCCAGCCTTGGCTATTGACCAGCCATCCTAACTAGATCTCTAGTTTGGGTACGTTTTCCCATTGCGTTATTAAAACGGTAACATAGTGATCAAATCATCACTGACGATTGTGAAATGACGTCAAAGTCACATAATCCACCGAGCACGTTTTGCGTAAACGTTTTATTAACTTATGTCGTCTTTCGACATCTTGAAGTGGTAAAACAAGTTCCATGGAAATATTTGCGAGACATGGCCTCCGTTTGACTTGACCACTGTTTATTTTGACGTCAATGCGTGCATTTGTGGCAAAGTGTGGAGGAAGGGGATATGAGTACATACAACATGTTACTAGCGAGTTTCTTCTCGATATAATAGCAACATACTCGTTCCAAATCCGATGGTAACATTGATAGTTCTTGGGAATCGTCAGCTGAACGATCCTTTTTTACATTATGTTTTTTTTACTTTTTTATAATTTTTCATGCTATTTCATTATTTTATTGTCAGTTAGCGTTGCCAGTTTTAGTGTTCTCTACCGTCTCTATAGTGGGGAATACTCTGAAGAGTTATTCCAACTCATCCCGTCCTCCCCTTTCCACTCCCGAACAACACGCGCCGGACTGCGTTGCCATCCTCATACCATCCAGACACTGGTGGCCCGTACCAAGAGGTATAGTTCCTCTTTTTTGCCTCGTGCCATTAGGGCATGGAATGCCCTTCCGGCTCACGTGTTTCCTTCCTCCTATAATCCCGGGCTTTTCAGGCGGGGCGTGAAGCGGCATTGGTGAGGGTGACTGGCTCAATGGGTACTATATGATCTATTGAGCCAGTCAACCTTATAATATTTGGACCTCACTTCCGCTTACCATCAGGTGGAGTGAGGTCATCCTGACTGCCCCTATATAAAAAAAAGTTAGGTTTTTCGAAGTGAAGTTGCAACACGATTTGGAAAAAGTTTCATTTCCCACCACCGGCAACCATCGCATACGATAGTGTCGATTCATAAGTGTATCTTTCAGCCTATAATATGAATAAAGAATATTATTTTGATTTTATTATCATATAAAGGTACGGTTAAGGAATTACTAATATTTGCAGTATGAAATTATGTTTGGTAGAGCTATGTTGCAGACAAGTTCTATCTGTCAGTCACTTACATAACTAACATTTATGTAGGTATTATGCTCAAATTACTTAAACGCATTCAGTACGAACAAATAGTTAATAATTCTTTGGAGAAGCAAAGGTCGATAACTAAGTCGCTGTATAAACGAAATATCTAAATACGATCGTTATGTTTGACCACAATATATAAAATTATTACAGAAGGACCGGTCTCGCCATCAAAGAAAATAACCTAAACTTGTCGACTGCATTTATTTATTTAAGGTACATTGCACAAAATCGGGTACAAAGGGCGGACTAATGGCTTTCTCTACCAGTCAACCTTAAAGCCAAGCAGAAAGAAATTCATTCGTGTATTCGTGATGTAATACTTTTAGGTCACACTTTGAAGTTTATAGCGATGGCTACAACAAGGCTCCTGGGTTCGAATTTAGGGTCAAACTGAAATACCTATTTTGTTATTGGCTGTTTCTCCTCGGAAAATACTCGATTATAGTCAGGAGTTTGGAAGTAGGCGGTTTAAAACCAACCGTGTTTCACGTAAAGATGTTGGCCCTGCACCGGATCTCTCTTCGGTCGTGTCAGACTGCTGTCCTACCGTGTTATGAATGAGAGTGAGGGAACAGAGAGTGCACTTGTGCTTTACACTCTCTTGTGCACTGTAATATATCCTGCGTAATTGGTAAATCGTAAGGATTGGCCTCTGGCTCTGAAAACTCGGCTAAGAGGACATTATTATTTTAGTTTTACGGCGAAATTCTTGTCACAATGGTTCAAACTTATTCTGGTCCATTTGTATTAACAACACGTCTTGTTAGTGTCTCCTGGCTAATAATGCTTGAGAATGCTTATAAATATAACCTAAACTAGCGGGCGCCCGCGGTTTCACCCGCGTGGTTCCCGTTCCCGTGGGAATTGATCAAAATTCTTAGCGGATGCCTACGTCACAACATCTACCTGCATGCTAAATTTCAGCCCGATCCGTGCAGTGGTTTGGGCTGTGCGTTGATAGATATCTATGTCAGTCAGTCAGTCAGTCATTCAGTCAGTCAGTCACCTTTGATTTTTATATATATAGATAGAAGATGTAGCCCGAATGTAGGTACCTATAAGTGCAAGAAATGACATTTTGGGACGCGACGACCCTTTGGAGTGATGTTTCTGCTTGCTTTTCGTACTTTGTGGTTTGTTTCCCATTGATTGACGTTTCTATGAAGCCGTATTTAATTACAGCCTTGACACCACCCACGTCATCGATGCACGCTAACATCGTATAAATTGATAGACAAACATACCGGCGTACACAAAAAATTTGGTAAATAAATAAAATGTCTTGGACTTATAAACATGATATAACAACGGTAAAGCCGGTGCCACTTTTGGAGACTGGTTTAGATCCAATGTTATAGAAATAAATATCGGACAACATTTAACATTGATCAAATTAAGTAGCGTAAACGTAAGCTCTTATGGCAATCAGAAAAAACGAGTGTACATAAAATTAAAATATTCAACAACCTTTTCGGAGGAGAATGCGTTTATGCAGCATAACCGCAGGCTAGCTAGACCTGCGGCCGTGTATGGGACTCGAGACTAAAGCGTCCACTACCCACTAAACTCCCCCGGATTCCCTTTCTCACCCAAATTGGGACGAGCCGGTGCCAGCCTAAGAGGCCTCAAGTCATTGGCGCCTAGGATATTCAACAACCCAACATAGGACAAACAAAAATGTTGATGGCATAAATGTCTGTACAGGGTTTCGAACCCACGACCTCTACCTCTCTACCTCAACTGAGAATACTGTATGACTTATTATTTAAATGAATTGTATTAAAAGGTAAAAAAAAAATTCGATTTGAAAGAGTAAAAAAAAATTTTCGGCTCTTCTCGGTGAAAGCACAATTCCGAATATTAAAATGGTGGTAGAGTAACTCGGGAATTGAATCTTGAACTCCCTAGATCATGGCACTAGATCATCGAGGCTTTTAGTATTAAACGCAAGAACAAAAACTGAATCAGAACAAACCTATTTACATACAAACTTACTATAATAATTTGCCTGACTAAAGCTCATTCAGACGACGACGCTGCGAATCGCGTAATTTAAAAACTATTTTAAACCAAAGTTACTGTATGTTTTAAACTTTCCACTTTAAATCGTTTTAAAATTTTATAAATCGAACATAAAAATGAAGTTTAAAACTTACCCAATTATAAAAAAGAAGCACAGAATTCCACTCACAGATTAAAATAATCTTAAAATCTTGTTAACGCACAGCGCGAGCGACCGTGGTGAAAACGTGTGTCTTACTAACCAGAAAATTGTATTGTAAGTTCTTCGCTGAACACTCTACTTTATGACTGATCAAGTGAGAGTCGGAATCGCGCATTGAGTTTTTTTATAAATCTTTCTTCAGTTGGACCATTTTTCTTGTTATGTGGTTGACAAATCTATTTTTAATTTTACAATATTTATCGTAATTATATTTATAGTTAGTTATAATAATTATAGATTTAGGCTCGCTACCTATCAAATGGCATCCGCAGAAAACCAGCGTCGCGTCATGGTTGCTTCCATTACATTTATTAAGCTGAGCGGAGACCTTTTAGGTTTTATTTTATAAACTGATGTTGTGACTATAGATTTAAGTTTGATAAAACCTAATAAGCGATTCTATTATTATTGTATCTCTCCTACGGGATATCACGGCACAGAGGCCGGTCCTTTTGGAAGGCGTACGTGGGGATTATTATTATTATTATTAATTCTACCTTAACACAGTAGTAAAAGGCGTGGTGATTAAGCCAGTACCCATCATTGTAGCGATGACTTGATTTTCAACGATGGAGTGTGACATTAAATGAGCTGGTACTTTTTTTCTTAACACTGGAGACTACATGATAATTGTTTAGTCTCTAATGTAGACGTAGTTCAAATGGAGACTGATAAAACAGCTATGGAGTGTTTTTTTTAGAGAAACATCGGAATATGCCGGTGGTAGAGTCATTCTGTTACATTGGTATTGGACAATTTATAAGTACATATTCGAAACCTATATACCAAATTATTTAATATCATTGATATTAATAAAAATGCGACTTTAACTGCGTCGGCTATACATTTTTTTATGTCAGAGGCGGCAAATCGCAAACGAGCCAGCGGGTCGCCTGATGGTAAGCAATCACCGCCGCGCATGGACATCTGCAACACCAGAGGGATCGCTGATGCGTTACCGGCCTATGGGGGTATGGTGGGTGTGGGCCTCCGGCACTCTCACAAACCAGACGAAACACAATAGTAGTCACTAACTATTTTTTTTGCGCGTGTTATGTGAGAGGGAGGTTCTTTCCCTGGCGAGCCGGCCCAATTTACTGTAAAACAGCATGGCTCTACCACTACAAACCCCGAGCGATGTTATCCCGAAGAAATATGGTATTTATCCGGGATAAAAATAAGCAGAATGTCAGTCTAGCTCCTTACCTATTTTCATACTAAAAATCTTATTTGAGATTAGTTTATTAAAACAAAAAAAGGGGAGATCGACAGGCACGATGGCGCATTTGGTAGTGACCATGCCCTATGCGCCAGGGGTCGTGGGTTCAAATCCATGTTTGTCCAACTTTTACGTCACAACGGAGCAAAGAAGCCACGTGATTTTTGGTATGAAAATAGGATAATATTATTATCTGGGAAATAGAAGGTTAAGAATCTGAAAATAAAAGGAAACGAGTAAATTCGCTACATTTTAATCCAGTAATTCTTAAAAATACAAATTTGTGGACATCGTTACGCTAAATTACGATACAATTATTATAAATATTACTAGATACATACTACGTATTACTAAAATGTATGATATTCTAAGTGGCGAATTACTACTTCTTAAAACTAAGTAAAAAAAACTTGTTCTATAAAAGCTAGGAAAAAGTCCTCAAAATAGTAAAATTACAAAACAGAACAAAAATACGAGGTGAAATAAATATGTTTAGTGATAATTGATTTGCAAATTCATCAAATTGCTCTCAGTATAAATGTCAAATGTCAAAAAATAAAGAAGTAAAAGGTCATAAAAATAATTTAAATAAAAAAAAAACATTATTTCAATTCACTGGCGTTTTTGATAATGTACTTTAATCAAATCCTATTAAGTGACAGTTTTACAAAATTAATCATATTAGAATAAGTTTAACCTGTTTTAAAACTTTGAAAATAGAGAGATAAATATAATGTACCTAGTTGCCTTAAACTTAAAACTAAATACGCTGTTAATTTTTTTTAAATTATGGCAAGATCAAAGTAAAATTACGTGAATAATTTGAGCTAGATATGCACCGTCATTTTAATTTATTATTAAATAAACAAAATCATTATTTATCAACAAAAAGGAATGTTTTAATTAAATTATTAATTTGCAGTCTTGCAAAAAATTTAAATTTGCATTTTTTTGTTTTAATTTTTATAATTTGTCATGTATGATTTTTATACGTAATTTAAAATATAACGTGACGCGTTGAAGGAACTAATTTTTAAAATACTTTTTATACATAATCTTAAACATTATCAGCACGAAGTAATCTTAAAAAAATATATAATCTTAAAAAATAATGCAATAATTATACAATGGGCTTAGATTAAAATATAATCATAATATAATTGTATGGCTTTCATCATAACAATCAAGATTAAATTAAAATTAAAATTATTGTTTTAAACAATTGTAGGTATAATAATATCAAAATCAAATCTAAAAAAATATTCTAATTCTTTTTCCTAACACAAATTCTCTTCCAACTCTAACAAAACTATATCGAAAGTTTATTACATCCACTTTTTATATTTTAAATAAAACATTTATTCTATTTAAATCTAATTAAGTACTGGCTTGGAATGTCTTCTTAAATTTCTTGTTAATTTTAAACAATTGAGCCTTTCAGTGTTATTTTTTGTTACAGTGAGTACATTATTCCTTTTTTGTACCATACTAGAAAATTAGGTCGAGTATCCATTTTTATATAAATGACATCTGTGACAAATCTTATTCAACTGTTGAAAACATGTACCTGTAAACTATGTAAAAACATAGCAATTATTGCACATATACGATATACCTCAGATCAATGGTAAATTAAAATTATGATTATAAAATTATTTTTAATAATATAAATTAATTGCTACTCTGACAATAATATAACGGAAATTATATGGCTCAAACATGGCCGTTTTATAATAATAATAATAATAATAAAATAAAAAAATCTTACTGAGTATTCATAATTAACACAATTCTTAACAAAAACACTTTTACTAAAAATAAAGCTGTATAAAATACATTTTTGCTTCGATAAAATAGTATATAAATAATATTTTTCTGTAAATTAGGTAGGTGTAAGTAGAAAAAATAGTTACCATCTGTATGACAAGTTCTTGAATGTTTTTTTTTTTAAGTGCTGTGACGCAAGTTTATCAAAAGGGAGACAAGAATGTCTTGTTAAATTGGAACATTATTAAACTACATAATTATTTAGTTTAAAAAAAACGAGGTACCTAGGTACATATTGACGGCACTGTCTTTTCAATCTGTTCTACTAACAGTTAAAATAAATTATTTTTAATTAAATAATTTCTGGCATTTTAATTTATACCGAAATTTTTCAGTTTGTACAAACGCAAACTTTATTGCGTTTTACAATTCTCTTTTTAGAGAGCTTTTCTAACTTTTAATAAACAATAGATCAATTTACTTTTTCAGAGAGCACAAATAATTATTTTAAATAAGGCATTAAACGTTTATAAATTAAATTAAAGCTTAAATAAAGCACAGAAAAATTGTGATGAAATAATTGTGACTGTTTTGTTTGGTACAAAAAATTAGGCTCTTTTTTTATTAAAATATATTTAATTATTTACGGACGGATATAATTATATAATTGCACTTATGGAATGTTTATGTTATATAAAATACATATTAATCATACTTATTGCGTTGTACCTATTAAATTTTAATAGGATTAATTATAAGTAAAGGCATATTTAAAATTTCAATAAACCTACAGATACCATTGAGAAGTTACATCACTGAAATTCGTAAACCTGTTTTATATTTCAACAATGTTTTAGTATGGATAGACGTTAAATGTGATATTTATTTAGACGTGTAAAAGATATACCTAGATGCAAGAATAGAAGTACCTAATACGTATAACAGGCTATAAATGTTTGACATCCATGGAATAGGCTTGTTCTTACTCGGTCACTGAACGGAACGCTCCGAACTAGGACAATCGTTCACATGTACTAGTTCGGTCTTTTAGTACTATTAGTTCATTTAGTTCAATGATCACTATGACATCAGTCGGACCTAAGGTCGGACCGGAGCCGGAGGCTCGGATCATATTTAATTTTGTTTCCCTTCATACTTTGCAGGCTTAGGACCTTTCTAGTAAAAATGTTCCTTGCTTAGGACTGTCATTTTAATATTATATCAAACACTTAACATTTGTATAAAGTAGAATAAACGCTTAAAATGTATACATAAACTTACAATAATTAATTCACTTTCGCTAAAGAAAACAAACAAAATTATCCTGATCTGATCTGAACAGACTAATTTTCAAATCAGTCGTACTCGTACATCGTCCATCACGCTCACACGCACGCGTCTCTGATCTTTCAACTCTCTTTCTCTCTCACCGCTCAGTCACCCGTAAACGGTCATTTGATCCCGATGTCGCTTAACTATGGTGAATGAAATGTACTAGAAGACCGATTTGAACGATCAGAAGAGAATAGTTCGTACTCGGTCAGTTGAACGAACTATTCCCTTAATCGGACATGAACGAGTAGGACACAAGCCTACCATGGAAATGAGATAGAACAACAGATAAGCATTACTTAATACTTTTTTTGTAAATAAATAAAATTAATTTAAGTAGGTATAGAAAACACCCAGTACCATAGAAACAGACATGTTCGGGTAGAATAAACATTGGACCCCTGTTGTAATGGGTGCCTTATAAATTCCACTAAATTGGTCGCCAAACGGGCTGTACCTAAATGCTTCATTATATTATAAACATGGCTCTTTCCAAAAACAGTACAGTAAGCAGCACATCAACCCACACTTATTAAATCTTTTATCAACTCCAACACAGAAAGTCTTTTATTTAAAAATATATTTAGCCTATTCTGGAATCTGGTATCTTCCTTGATACGGACTGCGAGGGAGTGGAATTCTCTGCCGGGATCTGTCTTTCCTACACAATACAACTTGGGGCTCTTCAAGGCCAGAATAAACGGGCTTTTCCTAAGCAAGCGCGCTCCATCGTAGACCGCATAATTGTTTAACATCAGGCTACTTTGTGGTCAAGTACTAGCTTAGTCCAGTTAAAAAAAAACTTAATCTGTGTTTCTGTCTTAATTGAAACAGAAAACTAAGTATGTGATGGGCACTAGAATGAAAATTTGCTGTATTTTACAGACGAAGGTTGGTTTATATTATGCTTCTTTCAGCACAATATTTGGCGATTAAAAAGAGTAATTGTCGAGTTTCCTGCCGGTTCTTCTCGACAGATACCGACATTCCGAATCCGGTGGTAGAGTCACTCTGTGTAATTGACGATTCATAAGTACTATAAACTAGTTTACATGAATCAAGATCATTTTAATTATGATCACTGCGTAGTTTTATCAGGTCGATGTAACTTCTCAAAAGTGTCATGACTCCGAAGCTCAATATAGCTGATTTTAAGATTCTTAAATGATCTACGATTCTAATCCTATTTTATATAATTTGAGACTAATTTGAGATACTAGTTTGTTTTATGACATTTTTAGATCTATTTTTCTCTAGTGATTTTTTAACGTTTTAATACTGAGATATTTTATATTGAGATTTTATGTACCGATATACGATTTTTCTGTTGTTTTCCATGAAGATGTAGCCTTTTCAATTGTTGCAATCTCTGTAAACCCGAATGTTGTATTCCACGAAAGGTATCTTGTCTTCAGGAGATAGCTTGCAAAGGTCCTGCAAAAAAAAAAACTTTTTTAATAACATTTATAAGTAAGAGATTTTCATTTCATAATGAAAGAGGCAGGCAAAGCGAATGTGACACCATTCACACAAACTTTGACAATGAGGTGTAAAGAAAAGAGCGTTATTCCTGTCCTCGGCTTCGAATTTCGCGGCAGCGGGAGCGGCGGCGCACGCAGGCGCACTGCGGTCACCGCTTGACGCGGCCCGTCAAGAGCGGTGCAACTGTCAAGCGGTGAACCGCAGTGCACCGCCGCACCCGCTGCCGCTTCGCTGTGTTTAAGAACGGGTCTATGGGATTCCATACAAAACATTTCGCCGCTGCCGCTCCCACTCCGCTGCCGCAAAATTCGAGGCCGAGGCCTTACAGGCTGGCAACGCATATGCGATGCCTTATTTTTTGCCCGTTCCATTTATGTCCATGGCCATCGGTGATCACATCATCAGGTGATCCGTTTGCTCCAAAACAATCCTTATATAACTAGAATATATCCGGCGCCGTGAATCTTTTATCGGTTTATCCTTTTGATGGTCCAGCAACAGAGTATTAACTACTATACTATTCCACTCCACACTGCGTAATTTTAAATGTACTCAAAAGTCCAGTATTAAAATTCTTCCTAACTTCAAAAGGCATGAAAGATCCCCTAATCGTCAGAGCCCGGTCGCCACAGCAGCCAGCTCCACCCATAGTTTACTTCATCATCATCATCATCAGCCTGTGACAGTCCACTGCTGGACATAGGCCTCTACATATGCTCGCCACGCTGATCGATCCTCGGCCACTCGCATCCAGCTCCTGCCAGCCATCTAGCGCAATTCGTCACTCCACCTGGTCTGAGGGCGTCCTACACTGCGTTTACCGAGACGCGGTCTCCACTCTAGAACCCGTTTACCCAAACAGTTATCGGTTCTACGGCTGATATGGCCAGCCCACTCACCTCAAAAGGCATGAAAGACACCAGTCACCAGAGTGGTCTAATTGTTTACCCAGCAATAAAAATTCAGGGGCCTAGACAAAGTAACAAATTGTATGGATTTGACATCGAGTGACCACGTGACTTTTCAAAGGCACCTGTCAAATCCATACAATTTGGAGTTAGCGAATTTCGTTATCGCTATAGAAATGTTACTTTGTCTAGGCCCCCATTTCTTCTTAGTCTTCGTCTTTAACTCGCTCCCCCGTTTAGCTACACTCACCTCAAAAAGAATGAAAGATCCCTGATCTTTAACGCCTGGTCACCACTACAGCCAGCTCCGCATATCTTTTACTCCAATGACGTTCAATTAAAAAACTAGACTCACAATCACGCTCAAATATTGTACGAAGCAAAAGTCTGCCCACCCGACTATTGGGCAGAGTTTTCGTTTAGTTGTATACAATTGACATTAAACACTAAATGCCACGAGATAAGGTGTTAATTTGAACGAATGTGTTAATGGCATCAGTGTCAAAGCCACTCGGACGTTTTTTGAGGAATTTTTCTTAGAGATTGGGTGTCTAGTTTTATATTGAACGTCATTGGTATACTCGTAAGACCAGTCGTAGGTTCAGAAGAAAATTACTCCTCACCTCAAAAGGCATGAAAGATCCTCTAATCTTCAGCGTCCTGTCGCCACTGCAGCCCATAGTGAGGGTCACCAGGGTAGTCCAGTTGTCTGGACCAGCGGCCAGGCGACGGCAGCTGCTGGCTTCCGTCCGGCACTCGAAGGAGTCGCAGCGGTGGAACTCTTTCAGCTTCGATGCTCTGAATGGAAATGAAAATTGTGTATGATTTTTATTAACTTGTGGTAGCAGCCATGCTGCAGATAGTAAGTATGTCAGGCGCAATGGGCCGCCTCAACCAGGGAAGTACCACCCTGAAAGTCGTGTTTGTTACAACACTTATAACTCGAGAACGGATAAACGGATTTAGATGAAAGGGTTTAAAACATAGGATACTTTTTATCCCGTTTGTATAAAAAAAAAAGTAAAAAAATACAATTATATTAAAATACAAAGTCTACTTATTTATACCTCTAAGGCGGAACAGAGTTCGCCGGGTCAGCTAGTTGAATACGTTTGTTCCCGTTGAGTCACACCATTTTGTGTAACACTGTGACTCAACGGGAACAAACGGTTGAATATAGCTTTGCTATTGCACTCTGTTTGGTGAAAGTGCCGGAGGCTTGATGTGATGCTGTCTAATATTTATTTGAAGTAAAGTACCTATATGTTGTATTACAGCAGGGCAAAAGTCTCTATCATTGAAATCAGGTCATCGCTACAATGACTGACTGAAAATGATTAAAAACACGAGCTTAAGTTGATAATATCCCACACAAATTTTCTCTACCCGGGTATATAACCCAGGACCCCGAGATCACGGCCAGGTTCTTAAACTACTAGACCAAAAGACTTATAATCGTTTACGTGTTATTGGTATCCCATACAACGAAAGGAACCACGAATTTTTCATCAAAAAATCCACGACCTTTTTTTCCCGGGGAATGCTTTAGGCACCTTCACCTTCGGTGTGGAGAGCAGCGATGTGTGGTACTACCACTGCCTTGAAAAAGAGGGGCCTTTACCCACTAAGCCCCGTGGTGCTTCACCTGACCTTTTTGGCAGTCGGAGGTGTCGTGGGGTTCCCATTGAGCCTTGACTTCCTCAACAATGACCTTTGGCGTTAACTTTCTATCAATGACATACCTGAACGTTATGTCAATGTGCTTATGATGTAGGCAGTGTGACAGCGGCACAGTGTAGGTGTAGTTGTGCACCGAGCGAGGACAGACTCGCTCCACGAACAACGACGCGTTGGTCACAGACTTGCTGGACACGCCGACGTGCACTTTGTCGCATTCTGGAAACAATGCTCGTATATAATAGCCTGGTAACAGCTTTTAAATAAGGAATAAGGAATCTGCCAGCCCTCCCTGCGCAGACTTAGAGACAAAGAATTTTTCGTAACCACTTAATACCAACAGTTTCTTGCCGGTTCTTTTCAATATGTATGAACATTCTGAAGCCGGGTGGTAGAGTCACTAAATATTGACCATTTATAGGTGCATCTTTGAATCCTTCATGAATAAGGAATAGTTATGAATGGTACAATGTAAGATTTTAGATTTTTGTTTTTGCATTGATGTATCGTTATTGGCATCATAATATTATTGATAATGTAAAGTTTTGAACATTTTCCGCTAAAGGCGCTATTTAAAACGTGACGTCTACAAATTCACTTGTCACTTTTCACTGGCCGGGTAAACTTATTTTAGTAATTACTTCAATGATGTTAAGATCATTTGGCAATCCCTAAAATAAATTAGAACAAACATGAGTAACGTAACGTATTAATGCAGCAATGGTTCTTCCAAACTAGTTGCGCCAACTAGTAACGAAAGAAATTGTAACACCCTCTCACTTAAAAAAGTCCTATCATCTATTCTGTTAATTCTAGAAATTGTCATAAAAGAGTACTTACCCTTAGTAGCGATTTCATCCGACTGCTCACTAAGATTAATTTCCTCCGAACTACCCATGATGGCCTCATTCGTCTGCCTCACAACCCTCCCAACTCCTCTCACATCTCTCTTCATCCTCGTCCCATTCTCCGTCAAATTCTGCTTGTTAGAATCAAGATGATTGGACTCTGCTATAATGTCCACGTGTATCTGTGATTTGAACGACTCGTTGTCGATTTTGAGGGCCTGTGAGTGGTTCCTCTCTGGCATTATTGGGAAGGCCAGCTGTTTTTCTTTAGGGGTTGGTTCTAAAGGTCTAGCAAAGGTCTCGTTGAGTTCTTTGTCTGGGTTTGGGCGTTCTAACGGTTCTTGGTTCTCGTAGGTTTGTGGTTGGTCTCCGCAGGATGACTGGAAAGAGAGGAATTATTTAGTATGATAAAGGGGATAATTTTTTAACTTTGTGATGAAATTTCTGATTATTTGTGATCATAATTCAAGTTTTGGATCATTTATTTTTTTGACAAACTTGATCATAAGCCAGTACGTAGTCATTGTTACGATTTTTTAAAATGCTAGATGAGTTGGTAGACGGCACGCAGCCCACCTGATAGTAAGCGGCCACTGCGGCCTATTCCATTGAGGGACACTTCACTAGGAAGCGTCGCTCAATATGCTGCCAGACTGTAGACTTATCTGATCTATACAATGACGTTCAATATTTTTAATTGAACGTCATTGGATCTATAAGAATTTATTTTTGTTCTTCTTAAGTCCTTACCTTGCGGTGGTATAATAAAAGACTGCTAAACTTACCAGTAATGATTTAATCCATGAGGTAATGAGAATGTAATCCTTCAATAGCAGCATGCGTATGACATTGAATATTTATAAAATTTACACGTTTAAAATATGTATTAATTATGAGACACATGCCATATACTTCAACAGAACTGTCAGCTAGTCGGGCCTCCGAAACTCCCAGTCACCAGATCGATATAGCATATAAATCCAAGGGTAATTTGATCATGGTTTCTGGCCACCATCTAGTGGGATAAAAGGTTTTCTACAGACCGTAAGTCCGCTTTTTATGTTAGTTCAGTTAACAGAAAAGCACGTAGCAAACCCGATTGTAACTTGCCACTACACTCATCCTACTGCTGCTTACCATCAATGACATCAGAAAGAACAAGAATCCGTATAAAATCCAAGTGTAGTTCGGAATGAAACTTCTTCTTTGTGGGTAAAAATTGGGTGTTGACTACTGTTTTCCTACTGATTGCACCGAGCGAAAATATTAGAGCTCTAACTTGAATTGTTCTTAAGGCGCCTCTTACCAGGGCTCCGTCACTCCATGTACTTGCGCGCTATATTATATTACCTACGCAGTCGCGGTTCGTTCGCGGTCCAAATTCAGTGCAGCTTTCGCAAGCGAAGCGCAAGCACGTTGTTCACTTTTAATCGTTACATTCGTTTGTACACGTACCTACGATGCCTTCTAGTGCCTTATATGCTGTAGATGGGTGCAAATCAAGTAAAAAAAAAGAAATTTATAAAAAATAAAATTAAAAATTAAAACATGTAACTTCAAAGATTTCTATTTTTATTTTAACCTACACACTGACCTCTATACTCGTAATTACGTTTCTGTGCTCTTACTAGAGGTTCGTTAAGCCAAATATACTTTACCTGACAATCAGTATCCAGCTCGTTATCCGTGTTGATGGGGAAGGTACAGCCGGCGCCGACGACGTCTGATATCCTGGACATTCGGACCGGACGCTCGACCAGAGGAGCTTGCGATGTTTGTTCTATGTCTGAAATGATTTGAATAAGGTGTTTATCTCCATATGTGTAGCAGCACTTCATAAGTAAGTGCACAAACAATGGGTTAGTTCCGCTATGGTACTGTACCGGTATGGCACCCTCGCGAAATACCTACCAAAAAGTCCCGCTATGGTACCTATCCTTTAAATCTACATCAAACAATATAAGGTACACTTGAAACGAAAAGTGCAACTGTTAATATGATTTTATTAAAGATACCTATATTATGGCTTATTATTTTTCGGGCGATAAACAAATTAACTGGCGACTAACTATAGGTAAACATATTTTTATTTGAATGTTAGTTTACTTTCAGGCATGGCCGAGTTTGGAAACCTATGGAAATTGTGCGAAAAATTTTTCTCTTTGTAATTTTAAGTGTGTTAAATAAGTTACTTTAACGTTTTTAATAAATCATATTGAATTTGAATAACGTCGGTAAGTAAGGTCTTCAGAGCTTAATTAAGTATGATGTTAAAAACGGGAAGAACTATTTTTTACTGATAGTTTTTTCTTCATATTACAGAATCGGAGACGTGCGAGTGATACGTTTGCCACCAGCTATGGTGCTTCAACACATTTTTTTTACCACGATGGTGGCATTTAACTAAGGTGAATCGTAAGTATCTACATAATTAAGTGGTTTTGCCCATGGGCATTTACAGCATTCCCTAAAGAAAGAATACACTCTCTTCTTGAAGGTTACTAGGTATTTATGCAATATGCCAGCATAATGATACTACTTTATAAAATTAATTAAAACTTTTCCTCTACCTTAAGGTTGACTGGAAGAGATTGCTATTAGCAATAAGTCCGCCTACATTGTATCATCCAATTTTGTGACATATTTTTCTTTTATAATTTTGTGCAATAAAGAGTATATCTATCTATCTAATGATTTTACGCACAGAAACTCTTAGAGATGGGTCATTTTACGCACAGAAATCCTAGGGACATCTGCGAAAGAGAATTTATGAATTTGAATAGATTGTGCCTGGTGTTTTCTGGAAAGCAGTGGCGTAGCGTGGGTCTCAGCCGCCCGGGGCGGAAGACAATTCTGCCGCTTTTTTGTGAAATTTTGCCGCCCCTTAAAAGTGCCGCCCGGGGCGGACCGCCCCCCCATCGCTACGCTACTGCTGGAAAGTAAAAATAAGAAACACTTACTATTGCTGATGAGGTTCTTGACGTAATTCCTGGACGCCAGCAGCGTGGTGGCGATGGTGTGCGGCAGGTCTGTGGGCGGGCTCGTGCTGTACTCCTGCGTCGTTTTGTGAGGGCTTTTCTCTGAAAACAATTGTACCTAGTTACCAAACTTAGTTCTTACTAGCCTTCCGCCCGCGGTTTCACCCGCGCGTAATCTCTTATTTCAAATTTTCCCCATTCCCTCTACATTTCCAGAATCAAAAGTACCCTATGTTCACCGGGGATAGTGTAGCATTCCAACAATGAAAGAATTATTCAAATCGGTTCAGTAGTTTCAAAATTGTTATTCCCGTGGGAATGAGACGTTTCCCGTAGGAATTTTATAGCCTATGTCCTATTCAGGGTTATAAACTATACGTGTGCCAAATTTCATCTAAATCAGTTCAGCCGTTTAGGCGTGATTGAGTAACAAACATCCAAACATCTAAACATCCAAACTTTCGCATTTATAATATTATATGTATAGTAGGATTAAAGTTTGGCACTTGAGTCCTTCTTTAGTGTAGTACAGCTTAACATTATATTGACGCCTCGATGGTCTTAATCTCGGCCAAGTTTTTAACAATCCCCCGAGGACTCCGAGGTCCTGGGTTCGATTCGAGTTCGAAACTATACGTGTGCTTAATTTCGTCAAGGTAAATCCGTTCAGCCGTTTAGGCGTGATTGAGTAACAATCAAACATCCAAACATCCAGACTTTCGCATTTATAATATTAGTAGGATGTGGAGTAAGCGGAGCTGATTTTCAACTTACCTTTAACACCTTTCTTTACTGTCGGATGTTGCATTGGTTTCAAATTCTGAAACAAAATATACTGTGTCAATAGAATAATGGCTACACTACACAGCCATTCGACTGTGGTTACCTCTAACTTTATAAGCAAACATCAAGTACGGTTCGTTGACACTATTTCCATGATACAGTTCCATGATGGAACTACTGATAAAAAAAATTATAACTAGTTGACTAGTTGAGTATGACGTTCAATATACATATAGACACCCAATCTCAAGAAAAATTCCTCAGAAAACGTCCGAGCGACGTTGACACAGATGACATTACAGTCTGTTTCAAGTTCTTGTTCTGAGGTTTCAAGCACGATGATATGCCTGCAATGTATGCCTGACACATCCATAGAACGTAAATGTTTGCGTTTAGGAAAATGTTGACTTCGATATAAATACAAATTTGAATAATAAAGAAATAGATCAACACTAAATACTGTACATTAATAACGATTAAAAAAGAGTCATGGTGTTTTTTTTCGGTTTAGAGAAGTTTTATGTACATTTTTCTATAAAATATAAAAATTATATGAGACGTAACTAGGTTACGTTCTATGGTCTTTTAAACCAGAGATGTGACTTAGGTTTTATTATTAATCGATAAAAATCGTGAATAATCGAAACTATAATTTAAGGGAAAGAATAGTGGAATATTCGTAAAAAAATATTGTATTATGTAAAATAATACCGTCAATTTAAAATCGATGTTCACAATGTACAAAACTAACACGTTACTATTTATTGACCAAGTGAGCGAAGCGAGCGAGGGCTACAAATCATTTTTGTACATAATATAAAGGTATGTATGTTTGTTCTGCGATAATTCTCGAACGGGTGATCTGATTTAGACGAAAATGTAGGAATAGTTAATAGAATTTTTAAGTTTGTTGACCATCGGTTTAGTAGTTTTTTGTAATATTCACGTTTTTGTAAGAAAATAAATAATTGTATTTTAATTCTCTGGGTCTGGGGAAACTAACTGTACGGTTAATATTAATTCAGATTTAGCTTTCCTGTCCGCTGCCTTCCAGGCTGCTAAATGTGCGTATCGGCATCATTTGGTCTTGGCCTTTCTCCACTTAAATACTCCCAGTATTCGCTTCGTACAAGTAATGCCTCTATCTGTACCTTCCAACTGTCATAGTTATCTTTTGTTAACAATTCAATACCAAACATTCGCAGACATGATTCGGTCGTACCCTTTTTCAAATAATTTTCGATGACTACTTTCTTAGTTACATGTACCTACTCACTCTTTATTTTCGCTGGTCCTGGGCCCATAACCTTTGTAGGGGAAAATATCAGATAACACAGTTATAAAGAGAAATATTTATTGTTCATAAATAAGAAAAAAAAAGTATCAGCCTATTAATATCCCAATGCAGGGCAAAGGCCTCCATCCTTGAAATCAAGTTATCGCTACAATGATGGGTATTGGCTTAATCACCACGCTTGCCAAATGCGGATTGGTGATCACAAACCCGAGCTGTGTCCGAAAAAACCGACACAAAGTTAGCTCGACCCGGGAATTGAACCCAGGACCCCGAGATCTCGGCCCGGTACCTAAACCACTAGACCATTTGAGGCGTTTGTACATAAATAATAACTGGAAAATATTTGTTTTATTGTCTTTACACTCTTACAAATATTTTCCAGTTATTATTTATGTACAATAAATATTTCTCTTTATAACTGTGTTATCTGATATTAACCCCTACACTAGCTAATATCAAAGTAGAAAAAATTAAAATTTATCATACATTATAAATCTATACTTTGAATCGATTGTCATAAGCACTAAGATATAATCGATAATCGATTGGTTATGCAGGTTGACACATGAGGTCACGTCTCTTTAATTGTCAAAGATGAGGTGTCACCCATATCATCGTGTTTGAAACAGACACATATTCGTTCAAATTAACACCTTATCTCGTAGCAGTAAGTGTTTAATGTCAATTGTATACAACTAAACGGAAACTCTACCCAGTAGTTGCGTGGGCAGACTTTTTTTTTTTTTTTTTTTTTTTTATGTTAGAGGGAGGCAACGAGCAGGCGGGTCACTTGATGGTAAGCAATCACCGCCGCCCATAAATACCCGCAACACCAGAGGAGTCACAAGTACGTTGCCGGCCTTTGAGAAAGTGATATGCTCGTCTCTTGAAAATTACCATGTCATAGCGGTCCGGAAATACCGCTGCAGGGAGCTGGTTCCACAGTTTGGTCGTACGTGGTATGAAGTTTCGAGTGAAACGTATGGTAGTAGATTGCCACTCGTCAAGGTGATGAGGGTGAAACTTCAGTTTGTGGCGAGTTGTACGGTGATGAAACCCTGCAGCAGGTATAAGTCCGAACAATTCCTCCGAACACTCCCCATGGTACATGCGGTAGAGAACGCACAGAGATGCTACTTCTCTCCGCAACGCCAAGGGATCGAGCTTAGCGGAAAGACTCTCGGCGCCGACAATTCGATCGGATCGACGTTGAACGCGGTCAAGTGGAAGAAGCTGATACTGCGGTGCCCCGGCCCAAAGGTGAAAACAGTATTCCATATGGGGCCTTACTTGCGCCTTGTAGAGTTGAAGACGATGAGCCGGGGTGAAATACCGTCTCGCTCTACCGAGGACACCTAACTTTTGTGAAGCCAACTTGGCCTTATCTTCCAGATGACCGCGGAATTGAACATCACTCGATATGTTAACGCCGAGAATCCCAATACTCGGTTTGGCAATGAGAGGAGTGTTTTCAAATAGAGGGGATATGGCAAAGGGGGTCTTTTTTGTGGAAAAGACGCAGACTTGAGTCTTTTGGGGATTAAATTTCACAAGGTTTGTATGACCCCAATTTGAGACATGGTCTAAGGTAGTCTCAATGTCAGACACAAGTTTCATCCGGCTCTCGTCAAGTGTTCGAGAATCCTTTGCATGGCCGTTATAGAAAGCATCACCCGTGCTATCATCCGCATAACAATGTATGTCACTAGTTTGTAACAAATCATTGATATGTAAGAGGAATAAAGTCGGGGATAGGACACAACCTTGTGGGACACCAGCATTTATGAACCTCAATGCAGAGCATGAGCCGTCAACAGCTGTTATAATGCTACGGTTCGATAAAAAGCTGGCTACCCACACGCAAAGTCTCTCGGGCAGTCCGTACGATGGAAGCTTCGCAAGACTTTTGCTTCGGACAATATTTGAGCGTGAATTGGAGTCTAGTTGTACCTATATTGAACGTCATTGCTAGTTCCATTATAAATGAAATTCGAAATAATGGAACTAGTGTCAATCATTGACTTGACACTAGTACCATTCAGTTCCTTGATGGAACTACTGATAAACTGGTGGAATTGTAATGCTTGATGTATGGCCCACTGTACAATGTACATACCTGTATATGGTTGTGGTCAGAAGGTGCTCTGTGCGCACTGTTGGTGTTAAACTTCCCGTAGTGAGGGTAGTTGGAGTACTTCTCGTGGAGACGACTGTCCTTCATAGTCAGAAGCTCTTGGTGCTCCTTGAAGTACAGGGCTGACATCACCACGAGGCTGGAGGAGGAAGATAATAATCAACTTATGTTTTAATACCATCAGGTTTCCATAAAAATCAAGTAAAGATAAACAGTTTCTTTCACATTTAAAATAAACAATTTCAACCGCCATCGAGGAACAGTGGCTAAGCCAGCTTAAAGTTTGTGGGTTCGATTCCCGCCTTAAGCCTGGTCTGTGGTAGGACATTTTCAGAGTCCGACTGGTTAGCTACTTGATATCAAAGGCTCGAAGATCATAGGAGCCTACGGCGTAGCAGCCCATAGAATGACGCTTTCTGGCCAAGGGCGTCGCCAGGGGGGGCGGGGGGCAGGGGGGGGGGCTGACCCCCCTAGAGATCAAATGTAGCTAGCCGCAAAGCAGTAACGCTTCATGCGTCAAGGCCGAAAGCCTTTATGTTTTTTCTCTTAAATAATATTGCCTCATTGCACCCTTAATCATAAGCTGGCGACGCCCTTGTTTCTGGCTATGTGTCCCTCAATGGAATATGCCGTAGTGGCCGCTTACTATCACGCTAACGGCGTACCTATATTTTTTTGTATCCTACCACACACAGCTGTATATGGGCACATAATGTTTAATAGTACTAACGTAATATGGTTGTGGTAGGTAAGTCCGACTCTGAAAAAGTTCTCCCACCAAACAGAACCAAGGCAAGAACCAAACCCACGACCTCCAGATTTACATCCGAGTGGCTTAGCCACTGTTGGTCCACTCCGGTGGTCTATATTCCACCTCCAGAATAACACTGTTCCCCGGAGGCGGTTTATCTGCCAACTGATTAAGCATAAAGAAAAATAACATTATAATTAGTATACTTACCAAACCGCCATGATAAAAATTAATATCGTGATGACAATTTGCAAGAACTTGTTTGACACGAGCTCACTGCTCGCATCCCCGAAGTCTTTCCTTCTACAGCAAAAAGCCAAGTTATTCCCGTAGGAGAATGTATCTTCCTCTCTCAGCCATATACATGGGTCCTTCTTCTTTGTGAGGGAGTAGGACTCCTCTGGTACCTTTGGTTCTACGTATTTTGGTTCCAGGTTTTCTATCTTGTCTTCTTTGTTTGAGTGGTACCTGGAGATAAAAGGTATCAGTTGAATGTCCAAAAAGCAAGGGATCTAAAAGCATCACTGTTATGTACCAAATAAACAGTTCTTAAAAGCGATGAAAGATGGCGCTGACCAATTTTTTAGTATAGAGGAATCCTGCATCGCGCAAGAAAAAGTAATTATGGCTTCCTACTAGATATACAACGGATACCAAAAATGGTACATTGGATCTTAGAGGAAGATTTCACATATCTAATGGAAATGCGTCACGCTTATGACAAGAAATTATTCTGCTACCACATCCTATAAATGTACTTATAATGAAGGAAAATACCTTAAAACAAACATTATCGGAGTCCCAAATCCCACATTTTTCCTATCCCCATTCCATATACAGGGTTTCCCAAAAATGGTAGGCCAGCACAAGAGGCATAGAACAAGTTAGGCTTGTTCGATGCCTCTTGTGCTGGCCTACCTCCAGTGTCACTGTGATGTGTCATTTTTGAGACACCCTGTATACCTTCGCCTTCTTGGCCTACCTCGAGTGTCACTGTGACGTGTCATTTTTGGGATACCGTGTATACCTTCGTCTTCTATTTTCTTCCATATTATTTCAAAAGCGTTAGCGACTTAGCCGCAAGTGTAACTTATCATCAAGTGACCCACTTGCTTGTTTGTTTTCCTCTTACTTATATAGAACAATATAATTGTACTTACCTGACACAAGTCTTGTTGTAATTATAGTACTTCCCGAGCTTGGAGCTGCCGTGGCAGTTCTTACACTGCTTCCTGGTGTACTTGGGCGAGTTGTGGCTCAGTTTGTGGCAACACTCGTGACGTCGTATGTTGCGGGCGATGTCCCTAATCTGGTCAATAGATGTGTTCCCCTCCGAGTAGAGGGATTTTGAGGAGTTTGAGGCTGCTGAGTAGCGGGAGTCTGGAAGAAAATTTACATACAATCACGTCTCTTTCGCGGTTTAACCACGGTAAAGACAAAAAAGAAGAAGAAATTTTATTGTAGTTAACGACTCGATGACCTTAACCATTAGGTCGACCATTAGGTTAACCATTAGTTTAACAATTAGGTTAAGTATCGAGCTATGACCTCGAGGTTATCGGTTCAACTCTTGGGTCGGGAAAAATTTGTCTCCAATTTTTCCAACACAGTTCGGGTTTGTGATCACCAATTCGCGTTTGGCAGGCGCGGTAATCAGGTCAGTGCCATTATTGTGAAAAAATAAGCTGACCGCTACTTATTAAGATATATGATTACAGTTTAGAAAAACGCAAAGAGAGTTTTTTTTTATTGCAATGTGTAACAAGACGAGATCGTTCACCTGATGGTGAGCGCCACGTCTGCCCTTAGACAGTTCAGTGCCAAACAGTAACTAAGCAGTTACTGTCTGGCACCGCCCTGCGCCCGCTACACCGAGACGACTGTTATTAGGTCTCATACCCAGTAATTTACCATTCATTCAGTTTACCATTGCTAACGCTAGATCTGGAGCTATCCCGTCGCTGCAGGGTGCTGAACTTGCACAATCTCTTATTCATCCTCTCCAGTTGGTCTATCCTGGACTCGAGGTTGCCGGTCACCTTGCACAGTTCCTTAACTGCGCCCAGGTTCTCCATGAAGATTCGGTCCTGGTAAAAGATTCATTTGGGTTAGAATAGTAGTAGAACATCCGTTAGCTATGGTTTCAAACCAATACGACATGGGATCCTTCAAGCAAGAGAATTCTTTCCTTTTTGGAAAAGCCGGCTCGGGTATAAAACACGGAGGTCGTGGGTTCGATTCCTACCTTGGGTCTGGTTGGTGGTAGGGCTTTTTCAGAGTCTAGGCTAGCTACCCCCACAGGTAAAATCGGCTGCCATAACAGCTCTGGCTGTGTTCCGGCAACATTAATGTGGGAGCCAGTAAACTTGAAATCAAAGGCTCGAAGATCAGATGAGTCTACAGTCTGGCAGCACATTGAGCGACACTTCCTGGTGAAGTGTCCCTCAATGGAATAGGCCGCAGTGGCCGCTTACCATCAGGTGGGTTGCGTGCCTGTCTGCCAACTGATTAGAAAAAAACAAATTGCTTACATCTTATAAAGGTGCTTGCTTACCTTATTAACAACCAGGAACTTAGGTATCGTGTCTCCATTAGGTAGAGTGACGTCACCGGCTTCCTTCACGGCCTCTGGTATTACCCTCCTCACTTCCTGGGCTATCACGCCTGTGTCCAGCTGTGGAGTGGGCGCGGTGGGATCGAAGCCTAACAGGCCTGAGTGCTCCGCGAATGAGGGGTCGTAGTTGAACCTGGAGGAATTGGGGGGTTATTGTTTTATCCCTAAGTTTGATTTATTGAGATGTGGATAATGAAGATGATGGATAGTAGATTCTAAGCCAAATATTCTTTGTAGTAACTTTAAAAATGAAAATCTTTAATTTTTTTAAATTTTTTGGGGCATGAATTCACACATCCTTTTTCAATGAAATCATCATCCATGTAGTTTATCAAATGAATACTTTTATTAGGAACAACTCTCAAACCACTTAAACAAATATCAAATTAATGCTTTTTAACAATATCTGTTCCCGGTTAAAACTTATGATGTAACTTTCTAAAAATACGGAGTCGAATTGAGACCCTCCTATATTTATTTCAGTCGGTTGAAAAGCAGGAAAATGCTACTCACTTGACAACTCTGATGCTTTGAACGTTCCTTAGCTGCTCAGCGGTGTCCAGTTCTTCAATGTTGTGCTTCGCTCTGGCATCAGATGGGTGCAGTATGTGACCCATCACTTTAAGGTTGCCTGAGGATAGAATGTTTTAAATGAGTAAGGTCTCCGGAGCTCAATTCAAGACATGATGTTGGCAGAACCTTGTGCTACCAACGTTGTTTTTCTATAAATTACCTCGGTAATCTCAAGTTTGACGCTCAAGCTCTCAAGCTTGAGTGCACCCTTGTGGTATAAAGCAAAAGTAACAAAAAAATATATTCTATACTCCATAAAACGTAACATGATTAGAATGACAGCTGTCAAAGTGTTGTAGCTCTCTCGCTCGCTCTCAATAAACCTCTATCGATGTGTCTCATTTCTAAGATTTTATTTTTTTGTAGAGTGAGACACATCGATAGAGGTTTATTGAGAGCGAGCGAGAGAGCCACAACACTTTGACAGCTGTCATTCTAATCATGTTACGTTTTATGGAGTATAGCACACATTAGTAAATGCTCTTCGTGGCCATCTTCGTCTGTCAGTGGGTTAAGCCACTCAGGTATAAAACCAAAAGATTCTTTCCACGTTGAGTCTGGTTGGTGGTAGAACATTTTCAGAGTCAGATTGGCTAGCTACCACCCGGCAATTTAAATGTGGGAGCCAGTACACTTGAAATAAAAAGATTCCTAATTGAGTTTCTTGTAGGCAGTGCCCGCTTACCATTGCAGGTGGACTACATGCCAGTCAGGTTCGTGGAGTAAATGCATACTCGTACTTGCTGCTTCGGAAAAGGAGGGGAATATAAATGGATCTCACCATTGACAACGCAGGATTCGTCCGGTCGATCAGTGTTGATGCCGACTCGTCCATTGAAGTGCACGCTGTTCTCAGATGCTCCACGCTGCCACCAGTTCTCTGTGCAGTCTGATTCGAACTGTCCTGGGTTCGATGCCTGGGGGGAAGGAAGAGAAGTAATATACATTTTGTTACAGATTTTTTGGTTTTGGGGAATTGTTTTTTTCGTGGCCGTTAAGTATGTAAAAAGTAGTCCTCATCGTTTCGAGGATAACTTGATTTCAATGATGAGAGCCTCTGCTTTGCAGTGGACTGACTCAGACTGTTTCAGAGTCCGACTGGCTAGCTACCTTTCCCAAACGTGGAATCTATTGCCATAACACACACACATTAATCCTTCTAGCCCCGGAACACCAGACACAATAGAAAATCTATTGTTAAGCGGCACGCGAGTGCCGGTTCGGCTTCGAGTGGTTAAACACACAGACACAGCGTCACGCCTTTTTCCCGTAGGGGTAGGCAGAGACCAACTCCTTCCACTTGCTACGATCCTAGCTCACGACTATTGATTCCTCCACATTCATACCTAAGTCTTTTCATGCATCCCGTCGGTTTAGCCATAACAGCTCTGGCTGTATTCCGGTAATATTCACGTGAGAGCACACTTGAATTCAGAGTAGTCAACAGTGTGGCAGCACATTGGGCGACTCTTCCTGGCTAAGAGTCTCTCAACTTGAATAGACCGCAGTGGCCACTTACCATCAGGTGGGCTGCGTGTCTGTCTGCCAACTGACTTAGTATAAAAAAAAAAGTTAGCCTATTCGCCTATTCCATTGAAGGACACTTCACCGGGAAGCGTCGCTCAATGTGCTGCCAGACTGTAGACTCATCTGATCTTCGAGCCTTTGATTTCAAGTGTACTGGCTCCCATATTAATACTGCCGGAACACAGCCAGAGCTATTATGGCGGCAGATTTCACCTGTGGGGGTGGTAGCTAGCCAGTCGGACTCTGAAAAAGCCCTACCACCAACCAGACCCTAGACGGGAATCGAACCCACGACCTCCGGGTTTTATACCTGAGTGGCTTAGCCACTGTTCCACGGAGGCGGTCAAAACTGAAAACTGATCTAGCATAAAAAAAACCGGTCTCCCTTTCGAAAGACAAACTTCAGTTCACCTTGTTCTATTGGGGTCTATCAACTTAAGGTACTTACTCTAACAATAATCCTATCGCTAGCATGAGCGGATATCATGAAATCAGCATGCGAGGTGTGGGCCCTCAGAGCTACCACCAGCTGGAAGTGCCTCTGGTCAGGGTTGGGGCGTCCTTTCTTCCTCATGTTGTTGTTAGTCGTCTCCGCGAAGTGTAGTCTTCCGACGGTCACTTTTGCGCCTTCTCTGCGGAGCTCCACTCTGGAAAATGAGGGTAAAGTTAATGACTGATCATATATTTTATTCTAAGTGTAGGAACTTTACTATGCCAGATACTCGCCGGTAGTATTTGTATCAAGACATCATCAATACCAGTGCAATTGGCCGTTCAATCGCCACATGGCGGGCACCGGCTCGTCCCATATTGAGTTCAAAAGGGAAACGGTCACAAATGTACTTAAACATTTTCTCCTCAAAGATGAAAGAGCAGATTGGCTAGTTACCGCGCATGTGAAGACTGCCGCCATTATAGTTCCGACAATATCAAGTCAGAAGTTCAATATTTATCAATCCTACTTCCTACTAATATTATAAATGCGAAAGTCTGGATGTTTGAATGTTTAGATGTTTGGATGTTTAGATGTTTGGATGTTTGTTCCTCAATCACGCCTAAACGGCTGAACGGATTTAGATGAAATTTGGCACACGTATAGTTTATAACCTGGAATAGGACATAGGCTATAAAATTCCTACGGGAAACGTCTCATTCCCGCGGGAATATCAATTTTGAAACTACTGAACCGATTTAAATAATTCTTTCACTGTTGGAAAGCTACACTATCCCCGGTGAACATAGGGTACTTTTGATCCTGGAAATGTGGGGGGAAGGGGGGATATTTGAAAAAAGAGATTAGAAGAAGAGCGGGCGGAAGGCTAGTTCGAAATAAATTAAGTAATGCTTCTAGAAAACAATGAAATATACTTACTCAATAGACTATTTACATGAGCCAAGCGACATAGACGCTACGGTAAAATAAAGAAGAAGGATTTTATTGTGCTAACATTACTTGAATTTTGTATCATTAAAATATACTTACGGGACGGGATGGAATGGTTTCTTTGTCCTGTCTGATTGACTTTGTTCTACTCTGACTTCTTGACTGGGGTCTTCGGCCTGCAAAAAAACAAAAAAATTAATAAATTAACTACTATATGAAATAATTTTTTGACGAAAATATGAAAGTTTGGGTCTTTAAGTCAAAATAAGACCTTTCTTCGTGAGGGCAAACTTTCTTTAACTTTTGTATGAGCTAATGTTACCATGACAGTTTGCAGTTCCTCTAACCATATCTTTAAGTCAGGTATAGCGTATTTCATTACACTTCCTTGACAAAGTGTATTTCAAAGTCTAATACTACTACTACGCCCATCTTATTTCTAGCGCGGGCTAAAAACTTAACAAAACAATTATTTTTAACTCATAATCTTTAGGACAACTCAACAGATAAAAAAATCTAGTAGTTTCAAGATTTCTCTAGAATTCATCATAATCTTTTTCTAGAAGTTTCCATAGGTACCTTTACTCCATAGAAATGTAAACAGAAGTTGCTGATCTTCTTAAACCCTTCTGCAGTCTTCACGTAATGCGCGTCTCCTTGCATCTGTATCTGGCATGTCACTTGGAAGTGGTTTTTCTTCTGGCAGACGAAAGCTTCGTCTATTTGCGAGTAGTTGAAGCCTTTGTCGGCTCCTACCACGTAGGATGGCGTGGGTCTGGAAGGGAAGAATAGTTTTCAGGTTTTGTTTCTAGATCAGTTTGCAGGCAGGCACGCAGCCCACCATGGTAAGTGGACACTGTTACCTTCTCTTTTTTTATTGCAATGTGTAACAAGACTAGCAGATCGTACACCTGATGGTAAGCGCCTAATAGTAACTAAGCAGTTACTGTCTGGCAATGCCCTGCGCCCCCGCTACACCGAGACGACAGTTATTAGATCTAATATACCCAGTAATTTCACTAGTTTCAGTGCTCTTTCCCCGAAACACAGAAGTGCTTGACACACTTCTATTTCACGGGAAAGTGAAATTCAAGTTTTATTTGCTGTACTCAATTTAGGACAACCCCATGATGGTAATGAATAATGATAACGCTTCGATGGTCTAGTGGTCTAGTGGTGGTACATGGTCGTGATTATGGGGAACCACGGCTGGGTAGATGAAAAGTTGGAATTAGAGTAGAACCTTTCGTCTTTACCTCGGGTTTGTGATCATTAGGTCTGCATTTGGAAAACGTAGTGATTAAGCCACTACCCATAATGATGACTTGATTTGAATGATGGATGCCTTTGGACTGGCAGATCACGAACGTGATCTATGTCAAGTATTATGCCTAACTAACCTGTGCATCGTAACCTCAGGCCTTAGAGATCATAATATGTACCTATAATATAATTCATTTGATTAACGGGTCAAATCAACGTGAATACTTACAGCGGCTTCAAGTTGCAGTCATGCAGCGCATGCCACAAGTTCTGCTGGAATGCTGCAAACCTGATGCACTGGAGTGGTGCATCATCTCCTGCCTCCGACCCGTCCACTGAGGGTGGCGGTCGTGCGAGGGTTGCACTTTCTGGTGAGAGGGCGGCTAGGGGGAAAAATGACAATGATATCAAGGTATTTAGTTAACGTTTGTGTTTTACAAATCCGAAGTACTAAGAAAATAAAGTAAATCGACAAAGTTTTACAATATAATTATTGTAAAACTTTGGCGATATAAAAGGGTAATTAGCGAGTTTCTTGCCGGTTCTTCTCGTTAGATAACAAAATTCCGAATCCGGTGGTAGAGTCACTATGCTACCTTGATAATTGACGATTCATAAGTGCATCTCTGAGGCCTACATGAATAAAGAATATTTTGATTTTGATTTTAACTCTTTTTTTATTATGTGGAATTCGGTACGCGTACCCTCGGCCGGGTGGTGTTTGTGAGAAGCGACAACACCATCCGACCAAGGGACAAGAGTTATGTGTGACTCCCCTACCCTGAGGTAAAGTATACACACTGAGCCCCACAGTACCCATCAGATGCTTAAGTGGTGTTAAAGGAATCAATAGACTATAACTGCTTGTTTAGTATTAACAAAAAAATTGCAAGAGAAAGAGAGAGACACAAAGAAAATAAGAATTAAAATTGTCAATTTTTGTTGCTGTGGCTGTGTTAGTCTTGTTGTACCACGCAAATATCCTTACAAGGAGAAGGTCACACTAGAATTGATCTTTACCTTAAAGGCATTTAGGTACGAGGATCTAATTTAGATACTTGTTTTATAACAATAATTATAAACATACCTGGCTCACATTTAACTTGAGAATTAGTATCCTGCGAATGCTTCCTCTTCTTCGTACTGGGTTCCTGTAGACTCGTATACACCGGCGTCAAGGTCTCGTGCCCTAGTGCCACCAGCTGGGGGTTTATCATCCCTTGCTCCAACTCTGGCATATCCACCCTCATCTGATTGTACCTATTCTGATACGGATCCGACAACCCCAAATCATGCCTTACAGTTCTGATCCCCAATTCCACAATATTTGGATCTTGAGGGAGCACGACTACATCGTTCAGATTATTCCTTAAAACTTCATGTTCTAAGTTGTCTGACTTCAATTCTTCGTATATGTAATCCCCTTCGGGTTGTAATATTTCGTGGTTGGTCATGTGGTCGTGAACTAGCATGTAGTCTGAGCTGAGGACAGTTTGGGGTACTGTGATTGTGTGGGGCACTTCAGATGGGCTGTATGGGTTCTCTGAGCCGGAGTCTGGTGGACTTTCTGGTAGTTGGTGGCCCCTGGAAGATTAAAAAAGTTAGTTGTCTGGACCTTGAAGTGCAAGTTTATGACATCCATTTTTTAATTGTTAACCAAGCAAAAGAAGTTTATTGATTCCCGTCATCTCTAAATTATATCTTCTACTCGGTTAGTCCTCTGCTGAAGTCGAATATTACCACAAAGTGGCTTATGAATTTTTCTTAAAATATCTATCTAAAGAGAGTGAAGCTTCCTACATTTTTTTATATGTCAGACAACTAAGACCCGATCAATCATAATAAGACCCCGTCAGGAGTCTTCGGTTGGACTTAATAGATATCCTTTGCAACATACATAGATGACCTCATCATAGCTTTATACCATATAAGCAGTAGGACGTTTTGACCCTATAATGTATGAAGTAAGTAACACATATGCGTCATACCCAATCCGGCGAGCGTCCAACGGCTGTAAGTAGCCGCCCTCGCCGACCGGGGGCATGATGGCCACCAGCTCGTCTATCAGTCCCGGGCCTGTAACAAGATGATTTCATTATTAATATTTTTAAACGCGACCAAATCAGCATTTTTAAGAATACTGAAACCAGTGTCTCGAACCCACAATAAATAGAATTCTTTAGGACCCATAGACCAGTGTCACGAACCTCAACTAAACAAAGTGAACTAAAAGTAAATACATAATATCAAACAGAATCACAGAGTTCGTTGAGGCATTTCTTCTCAGCAGCCCATTCACGTCGAAGTACTGATAAAATAAAAAGACATGACCTGCAAAATCATGTTAAATCCAAATGAAATCAAATGAAATCAAATTATATTTATTGCAATTGTAGGTAGAGCAGGTCTTAAATTTAGTAGTCGTTCAGCTACAATTTGCCAACTGTATGGCATGCAAACTAATACAACAAACGAATGAACATTAAAATACAAATTTGATGTCAGAGAATACAATAATTATAAGCACAAATATAATACGTGGTCATATTATTATATTAAAATGTCAAAAATTATTAATTATTTGATACAGTAGCATTTTAGTACCTGTCTGTTAAATTGTCCAGGAGGAATTCGACAATAGAGTAGTATGCCTTGTCAGCCAAAAAATGGAAAAGTGCTTGCTTAAAGGAGGTGACATTATCGATATTTCTTATGCTATTTGGTAACTTATTAAATATTCCAATCCAATGCATTTTTTTTCATTTCACAATCAGTTTTGTTTTCATTCGTGTTAATTATTGAGTTATATTTTGGGGAGAGTGGGGTTCTCATCGCTTTTTAAGGAGATGGCTTACAGGAGTTTACCAAACGAAACTTAGAACGTTCCTCTTCAAACTAAGAGACACTACGGGTATGTTTAGGTAATTAACTAATTATCCATGATTTACCAGTAAAACATTGCGATTTGGACTATTGAAGAAGATCTTATGGAATTTCATTAAAAGTGGAAGATCTTCCTCCAACCAGATTGACTGCGCCCAAGGTCAAGGCCCAATGTATGTATGTAATGAAGAATTCGCCATTGTTATTTTAATTATATTTCTTTCAGCTAGCAACACCATAGCATTTAATATAGCCAACGAAGCAGTAAGAACAAAACAGTGCAATAATACATAACGATTTAATCACAGCATACACGTAATAATATATAATCGTTCAATTATATCGATGATTCAAGTTCAGCCACGCGGCAATGCTAGTGTTAATGACTGCCTCAGTAGAGCAGTTTTTCATATTATGGTGAAAGATGAGGTCTATAGTTCGAGTCCCAGGCCAGAATATTTTCTGGATTTTCTGAGAAATTGTGAATAACAATTTGGTGTACGAATGAAGATTGTGTTTTGACAACCGGTTGGTTGTCAAAACACAATCTTCAAACACTGGTTAGTGTTCTATCCAAGTAAAATATTATATCAACCCGTTTTTAGATCAATAAATAAAAGGAGATTTTGTACAAGGCTGCACGGGTGTCAAAATACAATAAAATTCACATAGGGCCATCTAGCCCCATTCTAAGAAATCTTGTACTATGAGGCCATATACAACAGATGCACAACACCTTTTTTTAAATAGAAACACCCATACCGATAAAAACAGACATGTCCATGCACACAGATCCGGGGATCAAACCTGCCACCTCTGGTGACTTCTTGATCATACATAATGTCTAACACATACATTACATTTTAATCTAACAGTAGTCAAAATTGATAATTTTAGTTCTTTCTTTCATTATTCTACCTTAAAACTCATCAACACGGAAATCCACCATTATCACACAGTAACAATTTTCACTTTTTAATTTACATCGAGTAAATTCATGAGTTAAAAACCTGCGCCCACGCCGCGTGAAGAATGGCGCTTACCGATGCTCTGTTAAACTGAATTACGTCAGTTACTCATCGTGTCATGAAGTAGGTGGTTAGGAACGTGTCTATTTGATTATTATGGTTCCGTATCTATTTTATGCTATGACAGCCAGGCATGCGGCCCACATGATGGTACGCGGTGAGTCGGCGACACTGTGAGCTAATCTGAAATGGCTTTAAGGTTAGCTATTTTCCTGATTGAGTGTCCCTGAATGGTATAGGCCGAAGTCTAGTCTAGAAGTCTTTCAGCCAATCTAGTTCCTATTATGAGGCATCCAGTTTACAGTCAGTGTTGACGTCATAATACGTGACCTTTATGCGTCAAAGTGCTTTAAAAAGACACCAAACTCATTTATTCACTTGTTTTTAGACCACAAGGCTGGCGTTCAAGCTTACGGGCCACCTGATGGTATGCGTTTACCGTCGCCAATGGATGCTTGGATGATACACTAGAGGCACAAGAGGCACCTTAGTGGTAAATATCGATTCCAAGATGAAGAAAGATCACTAACTTTTTGTCCTTTGCTACTGTACAATGCAGGAGGAGATGCCTAACCTCCAAGCCGTTGGACACTAAGTGGATTTCTGTTCTAGCCAACTGAACCCTACGAACATTACTTGTGACAGTGTCACAGAGTCATTGCCACTGAGTTATTCACAGTGAAAGGCGTAGACACGATACCGCATCACGCTAATCCATAGTTAATACAAATCCATCACTATTCTACTTTTTTTGGAAGGAAATTCATTTCAGATGCAGTTGTGTGCTTGATTAGAAGAAAGGGGGCAAACGAGCGAACGGATTACCTGATGGTAAGTGGTCAGCGTTGTCTATGGAAATTTGCAACACCAAAGGGATCGCATATTTTTTATTTATTCATTGCAATGTGTAACAAGACGAGCAGATCGTACACCTGATGGTAAGCGCCCCGTCTGCCCTTAGACAGTTCAGTGCCAAACAGTAACTAAGCAGTTACTGTCTGGCACTGCCCTGCGTCCGCTACACCGAGACGACAGTTATTAGGTCTCATATACCCAGTAATTTCACTAGCTTCAGTGCCCTTTTCCCGAAACATAGAAGTGCTTGACACGCATCTATTTCAGGGGAAAATATCTGGCACTGCGATGGTACCCACCTAGAGGGCCCAGTACAGGAACCTACCACATTGTAAATTATTATAATTATGCGTTGCCAACCTGTAAGGACTACCTACGCTCCTTTCTTGAAGTGAAGATCACTAGGTCGTACCTTATCGGAAACACTGCTGAAGGTACCTAATTCATTGAATTTGGCTTTTTGTAGTTAAAACGATTACAATGAATTCACTATTTTGGCGATGCTTTGCAGAAAATTGCGTGAAATGCGCTCAGTTGTGGACAGCCAAGCATCAATATGATGAGGATGAATTCGTCGTCAGATGCTCGGTGACGAAATGCTTCATTTAAGTAGGAATATCCTACTCAAAATCGTCTTAAACGTAGTCGGTGACAAGTCAATGGATCATACATAATTATTAAACAACATTAAGGCCGGGACTCCACCAAAGCCGAGATGTGTGCGGTGGTGTGCTGTGTTTTTAACGCAATTTTATTGGTTGTTGTTGGTTTGTAAAAAACATCTCCTCTCCGCTCAACTCGTCTCCGCTTTGGAGTCCCGGCCTAAAAATTAAATTGATCTGATTGAAATCACAGGGTCGCCTCGGCGCAAGTGATGCCTCCTGGTGGCAACGAAAACCGCTTACCATCAGACGGGCCGTAGGCTTGACCGCTCCAAAAAATATCTCACCACCCAATTGATAGTCTAAATAACTAAAATTATTTACGTAATTAACGAACACCCCCTAAGCTAAAGCAAACGGAACTAAGGATTGACTAATTCGTCAAACTGCCCTTTGTGTGCAATCTAATAACTGCCCTTAGACAGATGTGTTTTTACGGATCACTGGCTACCTGCTTTCACACAATTTTGTTAACAAATTAGCGATATTGAAGGGGTGGGACTTACTGGGATGAGATGTTGTTCTACTGAAAGCGAAGCGATAGTCAACAGAAGCGATAGCTATGACATAATATTATAGATCATTAATGCACTTGTTTTGGAGACTTGAAGACACCAATGGTTGTCGTTTGTAATGTCTTTTTTTACAGACACAAGACAAGATAAAACTTTGACAATAATTGAACTATAATATTAATAGGTAATGAAAGGTATTATATCGCTCTATCTATCGGTGAAACTTTTTATTTTAAAACGACTTCTCTGGATAAATTATTTTAAATATGTACGAACACACAACACAAATCATATTTGTGGACGTGTACTTATTGTTTTATATATCATTGGATAACTTTGTTTTTGTTAAAGACACCTGAGTAAATACCGTAACGTAAGCTCTTGTCTTATGGGTATAAGAATCAATTTAAGTGCCACAAATATAATACTTAAATACATCCGGACACAAACACAATTGTTTATCACCCTGATTTTCTTGCTGGTAGCTTCCCAGAAGCAATTAAAATGAAAAATCGAATCAGCTTTTTAAACATGATTATATAATAGTCATAATCATGCCTAAATTCAATTTGATAGATAGATAGATACTCTTTATTGCACAAAACACTTTAGGACAAACATGTAACATATTATAATAGCTGTACAATATTGGCGGACTTATCGTTAATAGCGATCTCTTCCAGTCAAGCTTAGGAAAAAGGAAACTATGAAAATAGTTTGAACAGAATAAAGAAATTGATATTGATCGTTTATTAATTCATTGTGCGATATTTATAGCTTCTATATCGCTTCCCATGGAACACAGACTTTATAACACCATGTATCAATATGGGGTGCACGGTGCTCGGTCAAGCTTGTGATTTGTCATTAATGTGGGCGTTGAAGGGAGCAGGTGGATTATGGCAATAAACGCTTACGAAGATACATGAAGGGTACAGAAATTTAAATATTATTGTTTACTATGTTGATGCCTTTTGGAGTTCTTTAGTCGAATAGTTTCAAGTTAGTAACTTCAGACGCGTAAGTACGATGGTACAAATATCTGCATTCTATATTCGTATTTAGCACCTCGGGTATAAAAACCTGGAGGTCGTTCCGGTTCGTTTCCCGCCGTGGCCGCGTGGGTCTGGTTGATGGTAGGACTTTTTCAGAGTCCGACTGGCCAGCTACCACCCCCACAGGTGAAATCTGCCGCCATAATAGCTCTGGCTGTGTTCCGGCAATTTAATGTGGGAGCCAGTACACTTGAAAATAAAGGCTCGAAGATCTGATGAGCCTATAGTCTGGCACAGCACATTGAGCGACGCTTCCTGATTAAGTGTCCCTCAATGGAATAGGCTGTAGTGACCGCTTACCATCAGGTGGGCTGCGTGTCTGTCTGCCAACTTATGAGGTATAAAAAACATCTTTTTGATTGCTTCCTTTCATTTAACAAAATAAAAATCTCGATCCGGGAACTTAACCTAGGACCCAGCGATCCGCAGGCGGAGGACGGGCGTTCGATCGTTTCTTACCGCCCCTCCAAGGTGGAGGCTAGCAGGTTACGGGTACGGGGACACCCTGATCTGCCTTGCACGGCCTCACCGCCGACGGGCGGGAGTGTCCTAGTACTCAAGGACACTTCCGCAAACTCCCTACCAATAGGGGGCACGAAGAGTCCACTTGATGGACTGTCGCCGGATGGCTCGCGGAGCAAGGGCTTTGCCGATACCCGTGGCCGTCCATTAGGGCGATGAGGGAGTACCGCGGGGTTTAGTGGGTAAACCTAAAACTGGGAGTCCCACACACGGCTCTGTTTTGCCCCCAAGACATGGTAACAGGTGCGTAATGCATTCCCCGCGTTAAAAAAAAGGACCCTACAATCACAACTCATTACAGCTAGTAAACCACCGATGTTTTATTTTTAATTTTCCATTTAATTGAAGCCCTTTTACGCCCGTAAACAAACACATATAATTATCATAATGATACCACTTAATTGGATATACACAAGTGATTACGGTTTAATTTATAATCAGATGGAAATATTATGGAGAGAGATTAATTTCATTAGAATACGAAACTCGAAAGGGTACAGTTAGGTATGATTTTGATTATACAGTATGACAGGAAATGCGAGGGACATATATTTAAATACCAAATAGTTCATGCTTTCATATAACGAAATAAGTATAAATCAATAAAAACTCAGCTAAATATCTGTCAATAACCTTAGTCGAAACCTGAAAATCCGCGGAACGTGCGGGCACTCTTCCCTTCACAGTACCTATTTCGTGCACTCGTTCATTACTCAAATTATTGTACTTTGAGTTTAGGGCGTAACCGGCTGCTCAGCACACGGGATTTTTAGGTAGTTCATGCATGCATAAATGATTAGGATAATTATGAAACAAATTAAGGATATATTTTTTTATAGCGAATTGGACTCTAAATCGGATTCTGAACACTCTCCTTAAATATGTCCCTCGGGTTACCTAACACGCTGTATACTGCGTGACATTTTAGTCGTTGTTTTTCCGCAGTGAAATGATTCTATTTGAGTAGTAAAGGCTATTTAGGAAAAAAAGATTATGACGTGCAAAAGAATTTCAATTTCCATGGTAAATCAAATTGCAAAATAAATAATTTGACTTTGACTTTGACTATGGAAGTATTTTTTTAGTCAAATCAAAATTGTTACGATTGTGATAGACGAAACTCGAACCTATAGTACTAAGATTCGTCGCGAACGGTCACCGGCCGGGAGCCCGGGATCATTGCTTTTCGCGCTTATCAAAAAGATGATAATCCTACTAATATCCTACTTCCTACTAATATTATAAATGCGAAAGTCTGGATGTTTGGATGTTTGTTTCTCAATCACGCCTAAACGGCTGAACGGATTTAGATGAAATTTGGCACACGTATATATACACGTTTATAACCCGGAATAGGACATAGGCCATAAAATTCCTACGGGAAACGTCTCAATCCCGCGGGAATATCAATTTTGAAACTACTGAACCGATTTGAATAATTCTTTCACTGTTGGAAAGCTACACTATCCCCGGTGAACATAGGGTACTTTTGATCCTAGAAATGTGGGGGGAAGGGGGGATATTTGAAAAACGAGATTACACGCGGGTGAAACCGCGGGCGGAAGGATAGTATGATAATAAAATAAAAAAAAGTAAAAAATAAATAAATTAAAAGAAATACTTGCATAAGTCTATTAGTAGTACAAAAGGTGAAGCGTGAGGGAGAGAGTGAGGGAATAGGGAGTGCACCTGTGCTTGCGCACTCACTGCAGCACTACGAGTACCTACCTATATTGTATCTGCGCGGTTGGTTGATCGTAAAGATTGGCCGTGTAGCCGAAATCTCAGCTAGGAGGACATTATTTATTATATCTATCCATTGAGCTTCTACCTACATAATATTTCTATGTATCTCATCAGCTTGTCGCAGTCCACTGCTGGACATAGGACTCTCCAAACACTCGCCACATCTCTTCACCAATGTTTTTAAATCCTAATTAATTTGAAAACAAATGTATCAAAGACAGAAGACATTAATATTCCGAATACGCGTTGTGAATTTCGCTTACATTCTTTGTCACTTAGTCACAATGCGAGCATAGTAGAAACAGTACAAAGTATGTCATTTTCATACAAACGCACCGCGCGGCTTGTATGTGTGCGCCATAGTATTCTTTTTTCGTTTTTATTGCAATGTGTAACAAGATGAGCAGATCGTACCTACACCTGATGGTAAGCGCCACGTCTGCCCCTAGACAGTTCAGTGCCAAACAGTACAAACAAAGAGATTTTGTCAGTGGGCGGCGACGCATAGATAGATACTTTTGTGAGATAAGTGTGTCAAGCGCTTCTGTGTTTCGGGGAAAGGGCACTGAAGCTAGTGAATTTACTGGGTATATGAGACCTAATAACTGTCGTTTCGGTGTAGCGGGCGCAGGGCGGTGCCAGACAGTAACTGCTTAGTTACTGTTTGGCACTAAACTGTCTAAGGGCAGACGTGGCGCTTACCATCAGGTGTACGATCTGCTCATCTTGTTACACATTGCAATAAAAAAAAGCTCTTGGATGATGTAAGGTGAAGTATCGAGATGGTGCACAAATCGCTCATGCTCCGCTCGCTGACGTGCATATCTTGGACAGTGCTTGAGCAAATATTGTGTATGAAGATAACATACCGTGGACTCTCTCTACTATGACGCGAGCAAACTACGCTTGTAACATGATATTCAGATAACAGTCGCTGATATTAGTCGCCAGTTTGCTCTTGAAGTCACCTAGTACGTAGTATATTGTAATAGGTATCAATGACATTAACTCATGATTGGTGAAATGATTTCAGTGAACTGATCTAGGTTTTTTTGTTTCTGATTATTCCATGTTCGAGTCAAGCTCGGGTTTTTGTATGATTAGGCCGAATATTCGTTTTGCGTTCGATGCCGAATATATTTCGGCTAAATTACCGAATGTGCGGCAAATGCCAAGTAAGTTAATTACGGGATATTTTTAAGTTTCATCAAAAAAATACTGAAATGTACATCAAACTAACTGATTGCACACCAAAGCTTTGGTTAGGTTAGCAATTCAGTATTATTTTGATGCACAAACAGTATTTTTTATGTGCAGTTGAATACAACCCGTTAATTACTGCTCATCTCTTGCCATGAGCGCAAACATCGCGGTATGTGAAAGAAATAAGTGCATGACTTTTCAGAAAAATGAAGTCCGGTTATTCGGGAATAATTTTGCTATCAATATTTGATTTTATGGAAGTATTAATAGGTATAATGGTATCACACTTCTTCGCCGCAATACACAAACCAAAAAAACATTTAAATTCGCACCGTTAAGCGCCACGCAATGAAATTACACATGTTACGGTTAAATTGTAAGAAAAAACTATACGAATATGCGCTAAACCTAAAACTATGTCTATTATACAGCTGCCATTCTATTCTACACTCACCGGCAATAAAACTTGGCCACTGGCCTTTTTTCATACAAACATGGTCACTTTAGCGTCACATAGTTATAAAACTATTTGCAGCTGTGCAATGATTATAACGTCAATGGAGAGGTTCAACCGAACTCAACGCTCAATTTATGGAGCGTTGAGTTCGGTTTATTGTTTTTCTTTTTTGAGAAAATTGAGCGGTTTTTGGCAATTTTTGAAACTGTGATTTATTAATCAGGCTTTTGGCCTCTCCATTGACGTAATAATCATTGCACAGCTGCAAATAGTTTTCTATCTATGAGACGCTAAAGTGACCATGTTTGTATGAAAAAAGCCCAGTGGCCAAGTTTTATTGCCGGTGAGTTTAGTTTGATTTGTAAATATTCACATAGAAAATTCATAGTTAGGCATAGGAATTTAAAAAATATATAAACGATGTTACAACGCAAACATTTTAAAACATTTTGACGATTGAAAAAGAGTAAGTAGGTATCGACCTTCTTAGTGGATTTGTACGATTTAATTTTCCCGCTAGGTTTAATAGAAGCCTGGTTTAAAGACTGACCAGCGACATAGATCAATACGCATTTTGACGCAAAAGTTGCGCAGTGTCCGACATACAAACGTTTGCCTAGAAACTGTCCACGCTCCATTTGTTAAGCTGAAATAATACTGGTCAATTACTTTTTTAATAGTAGCATTTTAATTTTATTTTAATATCAGACCATACTAGACCAGATTATTAAAAATTATCGAATCCCAAAGTCGGTAGGACATTATCTTATTTAATTCTGTTATCAGTTGGTCGGCTTATTGAAAGAAGTTAGAAGAACTACAAGCATTATTAATTTAAAGTGTTATTTTTTTACACAAGAATGATCGTTAAATCCAGTCGAATCAAATCGGCGAGCCTTATAGTCTTATATTTGGGCAAAAATCGTTAATTTCCTGCTTAATGTATGAAGTAATATCTAAGTTAGAGAGGAATTAAAAAACCCGATGTAAAAATTTGAAAAATTTATTTTGTGTAAAATATTGTTATTTTATGCAATACGTAAGGTGCTTGTATGACTATAGGCTAGTTGACAAAATTTGGAAATTCGTTTAAAACTATAGTTTAGTATCTATTTTACCCCAAATATAAATTATTTTTAGAAAAATATGCCTTTTTCATAAGTATTTTGCTTTTCTAGAAATAAACTTCAAATTAACTTTGGAAAGGCCAAGACTGTCATGGCGTCTTGAATGACGTCTATCCTCACGAAACAATCGAGTTTGTTGATGTCAGTCGACTAGATCATTATACAGCTGCAACCGCACAGTGTGTTATTTTACCTCAAAATGACCACCTCATGGATTATCACGGAATTCGATAGAGCTTAGCATTCTAAACACAGGAGTAAAACTCCCACTAATCTCACTACAATAGTTTTGGAGAAAATCTGGATTGAAATTTTGTGTCCCATAATTCGAAAAAAATGAAAAACATTATTTGCGTCGAAATTGTTACAGTTATTTTATTACTTTAAATGCATTTCGAAAGGTCTTATTTTAAGCCATATTATGAGTTATCTTGGGCTGCGGTAGGGCTCGTAACAACTAAGAAATAAGTCATTTTGTGTTTTTCGTTTTTAATTTTTTGTGATCTTGTTATGCATTATTAGAAAGTGCAAATTGCTTTAAAATAAAGCTAATGATATAGACTACCTTCATAAAAAATTAGAAGCACTAACTCCGTGGAAGATCCGAAATATCAAGACTTAAATTTTGCGGGACAGTGTCCAGCAAATGATTGAAGTTTGTTGATTTCGCTTTTTTTTCTAAATATTAATTTCTTTATTCATAAAACTTTTTGACCACGAAATAATGGTATAAAAGGCGGATTTAACGCTTAAAGCATTCTCTACCAGTCGTCCTTTGGGGGAAACGAGAAAACGCTTGAATGCGGCAAAAAGTGACAAGAACAAAACTAAGTAGAATATACTTTTAAAGATAATTATGTTACTTTCCAAAACAAAAGCAATAAAATCGGCAATTACTCTTAAAATTGCAAAGTAAGATTATTTAAATTATTTTACATTAAGGTGGATTTCTACCATACTTAATTATTTATGACAGAGATAGTCTAAAACTGAATATAAAAAGTATAACATTTTGCCGCATTCAAGCGTTTTCCAGTTTTTCCCTAAGGTCGACTGGTAGAGAATGCTTTAAGTGTTAAGTCCGCCTTTTGTACCATTATTTTGTGGTCAAAAAAGATTTATGAATAAAGAAATTAATATTTAGAAAAAAAAAGCGAAATCAACAAACTTCAATCATTTGCGGGACACTGTCCCGCAAAATTTAACTCTTGATATTTCGGATCTTCCACGGAGTTAGAGCTTCTATTTTTTTATGACGGTAGTCTATATCATTAGCTTTATTTTAAAGCAATTTGCACTTTCTAATATTGCATAACAAGATCACAAAAAATTAAAAACGAAAAACACAAAATGACTTATTTCTTAGTTGTTACGAGCCCTACCGCAGCCCAAGATAACTCATAATATGGCTTAAAATAAGACCTTTCGAAATGCATTTAAAGTAATAAAATAACTGTAACAATTTCGACGCAAATAATTTTTTTCATTTTTTTCGAATTATGGGACACAAAATTTCAATCCAGATTTTCTCTAAAACTATTGTAGTGAGATTAGTGGGAGTTTTACTCCTGTGTTTAGAATGCAAAGCTCTATAGAATTCCGTGATAATCCATGAGGTGGTAATTTTGAGGTAAAATAACACACTGTGAACCGGTGTTTTGTGAGGACTGACGTCATTTAAGACGCCATGACAGTCTTGTTGTTTAATGTCACGTGATTAAATAAGTAATTTTGCCGATTTTAATTTCCAAAAATATTTGTAATCTTATATTATTTTAGTAAAAAAGTTGTTTTTTTGTTTACTACATATCATGATTAATCATTAGAAACTCTAAGCCATCCGATTCATTCTTAGTGGAAACAAGCCTATTATATGACTAGCCTTCCGTCGGCGTTTTAGCCTGGGCGTTTTCCCGCATCAATAGGTATGTGAGATTTCTCCGGGATAAAAAGTAGCAACGTTACACTCCAGCTTCCAAACTATTTTCATACTTAGAATCACATCTATTCGTTGCTTTGCAAAACAGTACTGTTTCTGAAATACCATCTCATACCTACATGTAGAAAAGATCTTTTTTTTTTCGGATCTTAAATTCAATTTTTCTGGTTCTCCTGTTATACCTAGTTGACGCACTTTTTAGTCTGTGAAAAAAATAGAACCTTTGCAATTAGGACGTGCAAAAAGTCCAGCGCAATTTGTACGCGGGAATTTACATCTTTTTGCGCTGCAGACTCGATCACACAAAAGTGTGCCGTCTGCGCTGCACCATTACTGGATTTGCCAAATTGGATCATGGTGCAAGTGTAGTGTGATACGTTTGGTACCGACCAAACATTTTTTTTGGGAATACATTATTGCATGATGATGTACTCAAAATGTACTATTTAGTACCCAGCAATTATTAAATTGTACCTTAGCGAGAGATCACTAATTGTTACGATGAAATTGGGCGGTACAGAACGTACTCGTTTCGTACGGACCAACTATTAAAAATATTGATTCGAGTAAAACGTGTACATTAATAATTTGTACCCAATATGTACTTTGCTATGTACTGATCACATTATTAAAATCATACATAAAGAGATATAGTTATAGTTTCCCTATTTAAAGTTGGTCCGTACGAAACGAGTACGTTCTGTACCGCCCAATTTCATCGTAACAATTAGTGATCTCTCGCTAAGGTACAATTTAATAATTGCTGGGTACTAAATAGTACATTTTGAGTACATCATCATGCAATAATGTATTCCCAAAAAAAATGTTTGGTCGGTACCAAACGTATCACACCAAGTGTAAAACCAGCCCACTGGGCTTTTTTCATACAAACGTGGTCACTTTAGCGTAGTGTTGCCCAAATTCAGTCTTGGTCTTGCAGTCTTGGTCTTGTTCTTGCGTTTTTGCAAGACCAAGACCAAGAACAAGACCGCGTATTTTTAGCAAGACCAAGACCAAGACTGACCGTGCAAGACTTGAGCAAGAACAAGACATAGCCTGCAAGACTCTTGCGTCTTGCAGCTAGGACTTAGCGCTATTTCACTGAGTAGTTAGGTGTAACAGTTCGGTGTATAGGTAGGTACGCTTAGGAATTCTATGAGACGCAAAAAACTGTATCAAAGAATATGAAAAACTGGACCTATGCGCATTACGACTAATACCATAAACATAGCGAATAAAAAAATATCTATTAAAATCAAACTGAGTGCATGCATAGTTATGTTTTAACCATCGGCACTTTGATAATGCGGCATCAAAGGTTTTGTACTTACTTCTCAAAGAAATTTGCCGCTTTTCGGAAGTACATGGTTATGATACACGCGCACGTGTTTATTAAGAAACAGTTACTTCCATGGAAAACGACATATAGGTCAGTTGATTTTTCGAATTTCTTATCAAATCTTCAGTTATTTATTAATCTGCTTGATCTTTACTATGGCTATGTTAATTCAAGCTCACAATGTTCCAATTCTAATACGTTTTTCTAAGATTTAAAGTAAACTTTAATAAATAGTAATAGACCAATAGGTAATTGCAAGACTTGCAAGACTCTTGTTGCAAGACCAAGACCAAGACCAAGACTGGGAGCGCAAGACCAAGACCAAGACCAAGACCAGGTGTATTGGCGCAAGACCAAGACCAAGACTGGCTAAGTCTCGTCTTGTTCTTGCATTTGGGCAACACTACTTTAGCGTCTCATAGGGGGGTGTCCATTAATCACGTGATCTTTTTTTAGCATTTTTTAACCCCCCCTCCCCCATTGGTGATACGTAGTGAGGTTTAAGACCACCCCCCCTCCCCCTTCTCAACATCACGTGTATTTTTAGTACCTACAACGAATCTTAAAATTTTCTGAATATTATCTTAATTTAAATACAGGTATAAACTATAATCTTATTTTATTCTGAAATTTAAAAAATCGCGCGTTTGACGAAAAAATAAATACACGAGATATCTTACTACACTAAACTAAAAATCACGAAAATAACACAAGGGGGAGGGGGGGCCCTCCCCCTTGTGTTATTTTCGTGATTTTTATCAAACCCCTCCCCCCCCTTTCAAGCCTCACGTGATTAATGGACAACCCCTAGATAGAAAACTATTTGCAGTGCTGTGCAATGATTATTACGTCAATGGAGAGCCCAAAAGCCCGATTAACAAATCACATTTTCAAGAATTTACACTAACCGCTCAATTTTCTTAAAAAAGGGAAAACAATCAAGTCAAGTCAAAATTCATAAATATTATTGTTTTTCCTTTTTGAGAATAGTGAACGATTTTTGGCAATTTTTGAAACTGTGATTCGATAATTGGGCGTTTGGGGCGTTGACGTAATAATCATTGCACAGCTGCAAATAGTTTTCTATCTATGAGACGCTAAATTGACCACGTTTGTATGAAAAAATCCCAGTGGGCCGGTTTTATTGCCGGTCAGTGTATAATGTGGGTACCTTGATTTCTGCCCTGGAGTCTTGAATTGTTACTTCTGATATTCTCTTGGCCACTCGGTTCCTCCATGTGCCATGTATATTCCATGTTTAAATTAGAATGACATTTTTAATCCCAAATGACATTCTAATCTCGCCGGCATTTTGAAAAAGTTTTACGTTGCATCCACAACACTGGCACGACACATTATTAAATTATTATTTTTTTAACGCCCTTTTTAAAGTCTAATTATTTTCACGGCACATTATGTTCCAAAGAATATACGGTGTTAGTATACGAAATAATTACACGTTGAAGTAACGCACGGTTTTCACTTTTAAATCACATAATTTCACTGTGAAATTAGTATGGTCGACGAACCGACAACGTTTCGCATCTAAATATTATACCAAGACTGTATTTTTTAATGTTTTTAATTACACTAAAATCTCTATGGTTAGAAACTCTTTGCTTTATTAAAATTTTGAAGGCAAACTCTTTTGTTTAAAAACACAATAGCACGTTCCTTATTTGAAAAAAAACCTCTTATTTGTTCAATAAAACGTCAGTCAACAACTTGGTCATACAAGGCACTGGCTGTATAGTCCGGTGTCTTCACCCTTGCGTGCGAAAGAGGCAGTGAATGGAACGAGTAGTGAGATAGAAAGGGACGGACGTATTTGGTTTTTCACGGTTTTCACGAAAAACATTCGCGGTTAAGGGGCGCGGCTGACCAATCGCGTGCAAGTATTTCGAAATTGGAATACACCTGGTTCTGATTTTGAATGTGGGTGGTGTCTCGGAAAATGCTTTAAACATGGATTTATTGGGCAAATGGGAGTGTTTTGTTTGGTTAAAATCGTCATTTTATTTTCGAATGATGTAATAAATATTTTTCTGATATGTTAATGTTCTTTAGTAAATTTACAAATAATTATTTATAGCAAAGCGTGCCGCTAGTATAATTATTGTGTTAGGCATAGTTCGGAAAAATGACATTAGCTACTTGTAATAAATACCGGAAAAATATAACATTCCTTCGGGATAACGAATACCTAGTCCAAACGAATAAAGCCGCCGGGCGGAAGACGATTATAATATATAATCAGGGAATTGAACCCAGAGGCCATAGACAAGCGGCAGTTATGACGTTAGTTATCGCTCAATTTGCGATAGCGAATGTCAAAACCCGTACTTTCAATATCGATTGACCACGTGTCTTTTCTAAGGCACCTGTCAAATCCATAGAAGTTATGGAATTTCGGTATCGCTTTGAAAATGTTACTTTGTTTAGGCCCTCTGGACCTCTCGACAACTCGGAACACACCCCATACAGCCAATTATTAACAGCACCATACCGAATCATGCGCAATGATCCGTTAAAAGGGTGACCGATATATGGTCACTAACCATTAGACCGTGAGGTCAGGTGGCGCCGATCAACTGTGACACACACCTGGACATCTGTTTTATAATAAAACTAGCGTTCCACCCGCGGTTTCACCCGCGCGTAATCTCTTTTTACAAATATCCCCCCTTCCCCCCACATTTCCGGAATCAAAAGTACCCTATGTCCACCGGGGATAGTGTAGCTTTCCAACAGTGAAAGAATTATTCAGATCGGTTCAGTAGTTTCAAAATTGTTATTCCCGCGGGAATGAGACGTTTCCCGTAGGAATTTTAATAGCCTATGTCCTAATCCGGGTTATAAGCTATACGTGTTCCAAATTTAATCTGAATCCGTTCAGCCGTTTAGGCGTGATTGAGGAACAAACAAACATCCAAATATCCAAACACCTAAACATCCAAACATCCAGACTTTCGCATTTATAATATTAGTAGGAAGTAGGATATTCTTTCTTAAAGCGTTTTGTCCCGAATTCGGACCGCTTGCACCACAATCCAGGACTTGGCAAGTCCAGTTGTTACATTGCAGCGACTGCCGTCTGACCTCCGGAACCCTTGACAGGGGAACCAGACCAATGGGTCATGGCTACACAGCCATTAGACTGTTCAGGTTTTCTCACGATGTTTTCCGTCACCGCCGAGCTAGTGGTAAATACGCACATAGAAAATGCATAGGTGCGCGCCGAGGTAGATTACACTACGTTTACCGAGACGCGGTCTCCACTCTAGAACCCGTTTACCCCAACGGTTATCGGTTCTACGGCTGATATGCACTTCAGCTGCCTGCTATCCTATCCTATCCTGCGAGCTATGTCAGTGACTTTGGTTCTCTGACGAATCACATCATTTCGGATGCGATCCCGCAGAGACACGCCGAGCATAACTCTTTCCATAGCCCGCTGAGCGACTTTAAACTTGTGGTTTTAACAGCCATTGTGACATGTGAAGTGACGTGTCATACCAATCTGCTTCCACAGCCCTTTATAAAATGTTATAAATAGAAGTAGGTACCAGCCTATTTTAATGTCTGGCTAAGCAAATGCCTCCATTATTAAAAACGCGGGTGGCTTCGCTAGTAGTCCCACGGTGGCAATTTCGTTGACACGTTTGGGGCGTTCAAACGTTTACCCATTTACCCTAATTAAGGGGTAGTTGTACGGATACGTCAATCTGCGTTAGTTCTACGGGCAAAGGTTATGTGTAGGCGCGAAGGGCATGGGAGCTTTTAATTTAACTAGGTGGGAATCGAACCCGCTACCTTTGGGTTTTTTGATGCAAGTAGCTTTAACACTGTAATCTACTACAACGACTAGCGTACTCTATCTTAAATCAAAAATCACCCTCATATCAATCATATCAATATCTTAGGCTATCCAACTTAATGCTAGCGCTGAACACGTTAAAAAACGTGAAAATTTAGAAAAAGTTTAAATTGGCAATATCTTGAAAACCGAGCAACTTTTACTGAGGTCATGTTAGGCTTGTTCGATGCCTCTTGTTCTGGCCTACCTCCAGTGTCACTGCGTGTCATTTTTGGGACAACCTGTATCAAAATATAGATTCGATTCGGGTCCACCTACCTACTTATAACATGAAAATCCATTTCTTTACCTCCACGGCATAGCCAAGCGTAACAACATCAAAATCAATAGGGGTGGGAACCGAATTATCATTTTGAAACACGTCATCACGAAGTTACTATGGCAACGGTCGTTGGTTCGATGATGCGGAACTAATTTGCATCTATTAGGTACTAACAAAATTTGGTTTGTCTACAACATAGAAATATTATGTACACCAATGGTCTACAACCAACTTACAACCAATAGCACCGCCTCCGTGGAGTATAAAACCTCTTTGCAAAGTATTTTGAGTCAAGGATTAAAGTGGACATGTAAGTGCAAAAAGATCCACCAATGGAATTTTGCAATGGATTTAAGTGGACTAAGGGACTGTTTCAGAGTCCAACTGGCTAAGATACCACCCCCACAGATGAAATCTGCCGTCATAACAGCTCTGGCTGTGTTCCGGCAATGTGGGAGCCAGTACACTTGAAATCAAAGGCTTGAAGATCAAATGAGCCTACAGTCTGGCAGCACATTGACGACGCTTCCTGGTGTCCCCTTAGTGTCCCTCAATGGCCGCAATGGCCGCTTACCATCAGGTGGCCTGCATGTCTACTTGCCAGCTAAAGTGTCATAAATAAAACCAATGTTAATAAAGTTTGGTACAGATATTTTACAGACTTGAGTTTGGGATACTTTTTATTCCGGATATTTCTCATGGGATAACAGTTAAAAGCATTTTTGTTGGCCCTTCTTATACGTCGATTTGAGAGCTGGAGAGTGACATAGTGGCATAGTTAGGTTTAGGCTTTTTGTACTTTTAATTCCGAAATATATTTTTTTATTGCAATGTGTAACAAGACGAGCAGATCGTAAATACACCTGATGGTAAGCGCCACGTCTGCCCTTAGACAATTCAGTGCCAAACAGAACTAAGTAGTTACTATCCGGCACCGCTCTGCGCCCGCTACATCGAGACGACAGTTATTAGGTCTCATTTACCCAGTAATTTCACTAGCTACAGTGCCCTTCCCCAAAACATAGAAGTGCTTAGCTTCTATTTCACGGGAAAATATCTGGCACTGCGGTGGTACCCACCTAGACGGCCCAGTACAGGAACCTACCACCTGGTAATATCACATTCCTGCAGGATAGGGTCGTTTTTACGTCTGCGCAGCGTTTAATATGCCCATAGAAACATGCACCCCGAGATTTTTTATTTATTTATTTATTTTACAGTACATGTCAACTTACAGTTTCCCAAATCGTCAACATGGTATTTTTACAAACAAATGGCTTACAATGTCAAAAATAAAATACAAATAAATCAATTGAATATGTCACATAAAATTAAAGAACAAAAAAAATATCAGAATAGTTAAATTAAATTAAATACAATTAATTAAATACAATTAATTAAACTATCGAATATTACATAAATTAGTGACAAATTTTTGTGCTTTGGAGTAAAATAAGCCAAAACTATCAGCAAATAGGTCAGTATCCACGTCATGAGCAAGAATATCCCCGATTAGGCGTAAAGCACGAGTGGTTGGCGCATGCGCTGCAAACACTGTGCGCGTGGGAGGCACCCACAGAATGCGCGGTGGCCGCCTTGGTGCTACCATCCCCTCATCATTACAACCCAGGCGCTTAGGAGTCAGAAGCCCTACTTTATTAATTACAGTGGGACTATCTATTCTGTTGTGTATTATTGACAGATAGAGTACAATCATCTGCATAGTCCTCCTGAACCTAAGTGTATCCAGCCAGTCCCACCATCCCAGATACAAATTGAGACGGATACAAGTAAGGGTAGTAGCCATATTTCTTTTTATAGAGCCAGCGTGCAAATTTACGCTGTACTCTTTCGACCATTAAAATGTATTTTTCCTCGTATGGGTCCCATAGAGTAGCAACATATTCTATTATACTACGCACATATGCATTGTAAAGTAATATGGCAATATCGGGTCTATCAAACTGAGCAGAAGTACGTATCACAAAACCAAGCATTTTGCTGGCTTTTTTACAAGCAGTTGTCACATGTTTATGAAAGTCAAGTTTAGAATCTAATATTAAACCTAGGTCACGAATTTCATTAACCCTTTCTAAGGGTTCGTCAAATAATGTGTAACACATATTTAAAAGGGATCTTTTGCGAGTAAACGATATAACTTTACATTTAGAGTTATTAAATGGCAGGTGGTTTGAAACACTCCAAGCACTAACTGCATTGATGTCTTTTTGCAGTATTTCCGAGTCAGATTGGGCACTTATACCTAAGCTTAATTTCAGATCATCGGCGAACAAAAGACATTTGCAAGCGCTAATACTATTAGGCAGGTCATTAATAAAAATCAGGAAAAACAGGGGCCCCAGTGTACTTCCCTGACTAACACCAGATCTTGTGTAATAGTCTTGAGACACAAATTCACCAACTCTGACAAATTGACGCCGGTCACGGAAGTAATGAGAAAAAAAATCTACAAGTTTTGGTGCAAATCCTAACATTGCCAATTTACGTAACAATATGTCGTTATCAACCAAGTCAAATGCTTTTTTGAAGTCGAAATAGGCAGCATCAACCTGCCTACCAGCATCTAACTCTGCGTAAACGTAGTCCGAATGAGCTACAAGATTTGTGGTGGTGGATCTAGCTCTTGTAAACCCATGCTGGCTATCATGCAGTAAGTGCACAGTTTGCTTGCTGATTTGCTGACATAACACAATCTCAAATAGTTTAGCAAAGACTGATAAGACTGCAATAGGCCTGAATGACGATACGTCATTTCCACTTTCACTCTTAGGAACTGGAGTTACTCTGGAGACTTTCCAGACTTCGGGATACTTGGAATGAGCAAGTGCCAAGTTATAAATAAATAAAAGTGGTCTCATGAATGACGATATTTGAACCGTCCATCTCACGCATGTGACGACGTTTCATACCACTCGGCCAGCCGCAGCTAATAGAATACCTATCTACCAAACAATCAACGTTCAAGGCTCTATGTCAAGGTATGTACCAGATTATCGATAAAACACTACCCTTTGGGGTGGGGCTGCCCCCTCCTCCGTGGAAAGCGACCAATCAGAAGCGCGGATTTAAATTGAGAACGCGTGCTAGTGCGTTGCTTTGTCACGTCAAAATTGACGTATAACCGAAACCAAAACAGGGGTATACAGGATGTAATATAATTATAATAGTACCTATGTAAAAATAATCTACAAAACCGCCTTTTGACTGCCTCCTTGGAACAGTGGCTAAGCCACTCGGGTATAAAACCCGAAGGTTGTGGGTTCAATTCCCACCTTTGGTCTGGTTAGTGGTAGGGCTTTTTCAGAGTCCGACTGGCTAGCTACTATCCCCACAGGTGAAATTTGCCGCCATAACAGCTCTGGCTGTGTTCCGGCAATATTAATGTGGAGACAGTACACTTGAAATCGGAGGCTCGAAGATCACATGAGCCTACAGTCTGGCAGCACATTGAGCGACGCTTCCTGATGAAGCGTCCCTCAATGGAATAATATGCCGCAGTGGTCGCTTACCTACAGGTAAGCTGTGCGTGTCTGTCTGCCAACTGACCTAATATAAAAAAAACAGAGCTACTATCTTATTTATAATACTACCTAGTATGAAGTTACTGAATCATTTTGTCTATTGCTAGACAAACACTACAGATTCGCATTATTCGTATAATTGAGATGAGCAATCTATTCAAGATAATTTCAAGTTTATTGAAATAAAATGTCAAGGAAAACTGCTTTTTAAGTCACTATAAGGCTTGTTTAGAATTGTGTTGAATTGAACTTCATGTTTCAACATTTTAGCCATTCTGTTTAAGTGATAAAGGTTAAGCACCTTTAGGCTTGGTCAATATCTGGATCCCCCTCAATGGGCTATATTCCCCTGTCACTGGGCGAGCTTAGTAACCGAATTGTAGCATTTAAAATTGCTCCCTTCGTTTTCTGTTCGGAAGTCTGGAGACTGGAAGCTTCCTGTGTATAGGGTTGCCATCTCTAAAATTTGGAAAACAGGACAAGACGCGTGAAAACCCCGGATTTTAGAGTCCAAAAGCCGGACTGTACATATTCAATATGTAATAAAAACAGTTGAAAATGTCATAAACCTTTTTTTTTTAACTCGGTCTACAAAATGAAACCTTCCCCGGACGCTCCCGGATGCCCTCTAAACTAAGACAAATCCGGGGAAACCCGGACGGATGGCAACCCTACCTGTGTAAAATATTCCCATGCCTCGGAAAGTATGTAAAACAGTTGGTCCTGTGCCTGATCTTTCTTCTTTTTTACACTAGGTCAGTTGGCAGACAGGCACGCAGCCCATTGAAGGACGCTTCACCTGGAAACGTCTCTCAATGTGCTGCCAGACTGTAGACGCATCTGATCTTCGAGCCTCTGATTTCAAGTGTACTGGCTCCCACATTAATATTGCCGGAACACAGCCAGAGCTGTTATGGCGGCAGATTTCACCTGTGAGGGTTGTAGCTAGCCAGCCGGACTCCGAAAAAGCCCTACCACCAACAAAATGTGTGTTAAGCATTCATGCCTAAACCACGGAAGTGATTTTGATATAATTCGATACAGACATAGACTAGATAGATTTATAAATGTAAGGTGTTTTGTGATAATTATGTGTGTCAATAAATTGTTAATATTTTTTCTCTGCTCCGTGGTACCTACTGCCTCCGTGGTACAGTAGTTAAAGCGTTAGGCTCTAATATTCGGAGGTCGTGGGTTTGAATCCCATTAACCAACCAGACCCACCAGACCTTAGCCACAGTTCCACGGAGGGGGTCAAAGGCCTTTGGTCGTGTCTACTGCTGGCTCCATGCCAAATTTTATCACGATCCAGGATTTAGCAAATCCAGTTATAGGATTGGAGCAACTGCCATCTGACGTCCGTAACCCTGAACAGGAAAACCAGACCAATTGGATCACGGCTATAGCCAGCCATTCCACTGTGTAGTAGGTTTTGTCACAATGCTTTCCGTCACCGCCGAGCAAGTGTTAAATGGGTTGTATTCAACTGCACATCAAAAAATACTGATTGTGCATCAAAAAAAATACTGAATTGCTAACCTTTTTTTTGCGATGGGGAATGCATTTACGCACATCCTCCGCCACGGGGGTGGCTGAGGGGGGTGTGGGACTCCCGCAGAGTGCGAACTACTCACTAAGCCCCATCGGGTCCCTCATGGTCGCATTGGTAGCGCCGCCCGATGCCAGGATGGTGCCTATTGACCAGGCAGACTGAATTGCTAACCTTACCTAACCTTTGGTGTGCAATCAGTTATTTTGATGTACGGTCAACAGCACATCACGGTAACCACTTGCAGTTCGATAATAGCACTTATGCCCCCGACATAAGAGCGGTACAAAGTCCAAAGTGTATAGTCTGACGTGCTTTTGACTGTACCTACATTTCAGTATTTTTTTGATATTCACGTAAAAATATCCCGTGGTAAATATGCACATAGAAAAATCTATACGGGTACGCTTGCACCCATGTTGTTTGATTGTTTGAAAACAGTATAGCATAAAAAACTCTACGAACAGCCTGTATAATTCCGTGACATCACAGTGTCCCCAAGTTCAGTCACGAAAGGATAAACTACGAAGCCTAAACAATAGCAGTATTTAATACAGGGTTACAGCCTTTCATTATAAAAACATTATTTGACGACGTAAATACGAGAGGTTTAGTATCAATTTCTACTAATTTTTGTGGTGATAATATGCCTCAAATTGTTTTTTTTTTAGATTACTTTAATTACAGCTAATGGAGGCAATTTGCAGCTATTCAATATGTATAAGTAAAAGAATTATTTTACAATATACTTCGATACACTATTAAGATTTGGTAGTGTGCCCTGCTTTGGGCATAAATGCCAATCCTACTTATAATATTATATAAATGCGAAAGTCTAGATTTTTGGAATTTGGATGTTTGTTACTCAATCACGCCTAAACGGCTAAACGGATTAAAGTGAAATTTGACACTCGTATAGTTTATAACCCGGATTAGGGCATAGGCTATAAATTTCCTAAGGGAAAATGTCTCATTTCCGCAGAACATTAAAAAAAATTACGCGCGGGTGAAACCGCGGCCGGAAGGCTAGTATGACATAAATCTGATGAACTTTGTGGTTGTTCTGGGTCAACTTTATATGTATTTGATACCCATTACACACTGTGGGGTCAAATCAATGTATGTGATGGATGATGTCTATTTAGTTTTATTTCTTTAATAAATCAAAGGAAATAAAAAATACCAAATTCTATTATGTTATGAATAAATTCTTATAGTCTTTACATAAAACTGTTTGTAACAAAATATTATTATATAGGTAGGTTCTGTTTCTCGGGCCTAAGGGACCCAGGCTTGCATGAGGCCAAAGCCAACAGTCAGAGGCCTTTTGTTCATCACCATCATCTTAGCTCTTTTTCTGCCATGGCGTAAATGCCTCCATAAATTGAGCCTGTTCCAGTTTGAGCCATATCTTTGTTATTAATTAGGCATTTTGTTACCATTTATTATTATTCCTCAAGCAAAACCGTAGTTTAAACCTAGTATCCGAATATAAAGGACTTAAAACGACCTTGGATTCGCTTTGACTACGCAAACTATAGACTTGGAACATATTAAAGTAGAAACTCGGTAAAGCATTAAATATGAAGGTTTAAAATTGTGGCTAAGGTTAGTTCGCATGGGTGGTGGTCGCACTTTTTTTGGTCCAACATTTTTTGTTGGAAAATTATTACTTCACACCATCTCATCGTGAAGTAATAATTTTCCTATTTTTTTTTTAACCTTCGTTGCACAACAAAAAAATTTGTTCAACAGGTGTACGCACAGTTGTACCCAGTCTTTTATCTCAATCTCTTCTAGTCAGCGTTTGGCCTAAAAGTAAAAAGATAAATACTAAGTGCTAAAGACAAAAATAAAACGAAATTATTATTTAATATCATTTCATTTCCTATCTGAAACGGCAGCGGCACATCAAAAATATGAGTAGTAACAGTTATGTTTCAAAAAACACAATAATACATCCAGACACAGAACAAACACAAATGTTCATCACATTAGTGATTGTCCTGGTCGGGATTCGAACCCACGACCCCTGGCGCTTAGGGCAGGGACACTTTTTTTTCGGAGGAGAATGCGTTTATGCACCATCATAACCGCAGGCCTAGCTAGACCTGCAGCCGTGTGTGGGTCTAGACTCTAGAGACTAAAGCGTCCACTACCCACTAAACTCCCCCGGTTTCCCCTTCACACCCGATTGGGACGAGCCGGTGCCAGCCTTGTGGCTATTGACCAGCCCATCCCCGAACGGGCAGGACAGGGACACTTCCAAATGCCATCGGGCCAGGCAATATAATATATACCTAATATAATTAGACAGCCAAATACAGTTAAGAATCAGTATTATTCAACACTGTTATCATTAGTTTCATTGTCATAGCGATTACGGACACATTGCGCGACCTACATTTGTTGTTAGTATATATTTCCTGAACCGATACGAAAGCTTAAAGATGTAATAAAAATACATAATACCATGTATTGATACTCATTAGAGAGATGACGCTTAATGGTTTTTAAACTTATTGATCTTGGGGTCCTGGGTTCAATTCCCGAGTCAAGAAAGAAAGTAGATTTTTGCGAAAATAGTTTGGGTTTTTAATTCCGCATTTGGCAAGCGTGGTGATAAAGCCAACGCCAACGCCACGATAAATTGATTTTAATGATGAAGGTCCCCTTAGTGGGATATTAATAATTAAAAAATATCTCTGGACAAATATCTCTGGACATTATTCACACAGCGCCATCTAGCCCCAAACTAAGCATTAGCTTGTGCTATGGGTGCCAGACAACGGAAAAATGTTACTAAACTTATATACTTTTTTTGTATACACATGATACAAGAAACACCCAGACCGATACAAACAGGCATATTCATGCACACAAAAGTTTGTAGGTACCTACCGTGCGGGGGGATCGAACCCGCGACCTCTGGTGTAGCCGACTTCTCGACCGTTACACCAAATGGCTCGTCAAAACATAAGCGTTTTGATCTACTAAGCTACGAGTATATGTGATGATGCCCAATTTTTTTATATAGGTATATTTTTGTTGTATAAAACCTAACGAACGCATAAGACTAGTTGTCCAAGAATGTCTGGCACCCAGCGGAAAGCTCCACAATCAGTTCTCGACATTAATCAATTAAACGGCCATTAATGTTATAATTAAACATTCACTGCCAATAAATCATTAGTTGATCTCGAATGAACTTTTTATCTCGTTACTTTCCTTTAACTGACTTATTTTGTTCTCCTTTCAATTAAAAAAGTATCCGAATAATAATAAATAAATAAATATCTCTGCACATTATTCACACAGCGCCGCGTCTATCCCCAAACTAAGCATTAGCTTGTGCTATGGGTGCCAGACAACGGATAAACATTACTTATATGTATACTTTTTTTGTATTTGTAAATACATACATATTATACATAGAAACACCCAGACCGATACAACAACGATTAATGTTACATATTGAACAATATTGGACAACATCACATACATTGATCTGACCCCAAAGTAAGTAGCGTAAGCACTTGTGGTATCAGAAACAACGAAGGTACCACAAATACATACTTAAATACAAATATTACAAATATTATACTATGCCAGAGGCGGCAAACGAGCCAGCGGGTCTGATGGTAAGCAATCACCGCCGCCCATAGACATATGCAACACCAGAGGGATCGCTGATGCGTTGCCGGCCTTTTAGTGGAGTGAATTAGTTCCGAGTCTACACACGGCCGCAGGTCTAGCTAGCCTGCGGTTAAGGTTTTTTTTTATTGCAACGTGTAACAAGACGAGCAGATCGTACACCTGATGGTAAGCGCCACGTCTGCCCTTAGACAGTTCAGTGCCAAACAGTAACTAAGTACTGTCTGGCACCGCCCTGCGCCCGCTACACCGAGACGACAGTTATTAGGGCTCATATACCCAGTAATTCCACTAGGTGCATCACGTTCAAAGTGTATGTAGTCATCGTTGACCGCATGTAATACGAAGGAGGGCCTTTGTGCTATTATTGCTGATCCCAAACTGTCACACAGCACATAATTGAATGAGACCGTACTACGTTCATTCTTCACTGTTTATTCCAGAATAACCGAGAAATAACGAGATTTTTTATACTTAATCATTTGGCAGACAGGCCATCTGATATTTCATTGAAGGACAGTTCAACAGGAGGCGTCGCTCAATGTGCTGCCAGACTGTAGGCTCACTGATCTTCAAGCCTTTGATTTTAAGTGTACTGGCTCCCACATTAATATTGCCGGAACACAGCCAGACCTGTTATGGCAGCAGATTTCACCTGTGGGGGTAGCTAGCCAGTCGGACTCTGAAAAATTCCTACCACCAACCAGACCCAAGGCGGGAATCGAACCCACGACCTCCGTGCTTCTCGGATGCGGTTATACATTCTGAAGTCCTGTACTTAGAGTCACTCCGTAACCAAGGTTACGGTGTAACTGACGCTCCATAACAATAAGTGCATCTCTAAAACAAGCGAATAAAGGATAAAATCAAAATCATCAAAAACAAAATATTTTTTATTCATAAAGGCTTCAAAAATGCACAAGCATAACACCTTGCTAACAGAGTAGTTTAATTCACAATAGCACAACAGTTATAAAATGCTTCTTTTTTATGTCAGAGGCGGCAAACGAGCCAACGGGTCGCCTGATGGTAAGCAATCACCGCCGCCCATGGACATCTGCAACACCAGAGGGATCGCTGATGCGTTGCCGGCCTATGATGGGGGTACGGGAGGCCTCCGGCACTCACAAACCAGACGAAACACAAAAGTAGTCAATATTATTTCAAGCTGGTGTTATGTAAGACGGTGGTACTTCCTCGGACGAGCCGGCCGATTCGTACTGTAAAATAGTATGGCTCTACCACTATACTTCATTTTGTAGCGTTTGAAGGCTTTTTTATGTTTGTTTATTACCAACAATTGCTGTTAAAAAATGGGAATTATAAAAATATGTATCTTAACCGTTCGATATAGGCTGAGGTATATTTATCATCCGATTTTTTCCCGATCCGATTTATAAATACCTATGTAGTCAAAAACTTGGGTAGACTTTTGGGTTTTTTTTTCGAATTTCCAACCTTTTCGTTGGGAGTTGATCTTACCTAACTGCCTCCGTGGTACAGTGGTTATAGACCCGGAGCCGTGGGTTTAAACCCCGCGGGGAGCATCACTTTGTGTGAATGATTCCAGTTTGGTAGGACATTGCAGGCTTAAATTACCAGAATGTCTGAAAAGAAAGTGATACCGTGCTTCGGAAGGCACGTTAAGCAGTTGGTCCCGACTTTGTTCCTAGTAGGTCTGGTTTCCCTTGTAAGGGTTACGGAAGTCAGATGGTAGCTCCATTGTAAATAACCAGGCTTGTCAAATCTAGCATCATAGTCGAAGCGGATCCTGAGCCCCATACTGGATGCAATAGGGAATACGCTGAGATTTTTTTTTATATTATTATAGGGGGGCAAACGAGCAAGTGGGTCACCTAATGATAAGTGATCACCGCCGCCCATAAGCACCTGCGACCCCAAGGGGGTCTCTCGCGTTGCCCGCCTTAAGAGACGAGTAGACGACAGTTATTAGGTCTCATTTACCCAGTAATTTCACTATATGATAAGATGATAATTTTCCGACCTAAATTCAAGGTTCAACAGTAGAGCTAAGATCAAAATGTACAATTCTAGTTTCTAATACAGCATGAGTACGTAATAAACCAGGTGTTTAAAAGCCATTGTGAGTTTTTTTCTTTCGTGTGAACTGCATTTCTGTAATTGTGCGTTAAGCAATAGAACGAGACGTTGCTATTATGACCCATGCCGTCTCTCTCTTACATTACAGGTGACATTTTTTAATAGACTCATGTTACCTATACTGACTTCCTAATGAAAAGAATAGGAATAATGAATATGGATATTAGAAGAGTGCAGTGGCGTAGCGTGGGTGTCAGCCGCCCGGGGCGGAAGACAATTCTGCCGCCCTTTTTTACAATTCTGTCGCCCTTTTTTTTTCTTTTTTTTTGCTCCCCTAAAAAGTGCCGCCCGGGGCGGACCGCCCCCCCACCCCCCCATCGCTACGCTACTGGAAGAGTGGTTTCAAACGTCGATTCACATTCGAGAGGTCTTTGGGGGGTCGTCGCGTCTGATCCTGGTATCCGCCTTTAGTTGCAACGGATACCTACTGATCGATAGTTTCATCGGATACCGGTATCGGTTGCACCCCAATATATTGGTCATGTTGCGCTTGACCAATAGCGCGCAGGCATGCCCACCCGATATTCAAGAAGTTTGCCGGTGCCTGTACTTTTTTTTTCTGATATAGTCTTGCTCTTGACCCCAATCTTGCTCTAGAGCAGAGATGGGTAAAATAAGCGATTTCTCTGCTATTACACCAAACCGCACGTTAAACTTATATAATTAACTAGCGGCCACTTACACCAAACCGCACGTTAAACGCCGCGGTTTCACCCGCGTGGTTCCCGTTCCCGTGGGAATTGATCAACATCCTTTCTTACCGGATGCCTATGTCATAACATCTACCTTCATGCCAAATTTCAGCCCGATCCGTCCAGTGGTTTGGGCCGTGCGTTGATATCTATCTATGTCAGTCAGTCACCTTTGAGTTTTAATAGGTATATAGATTTGTGGATCCTGCATTGTATTTTGTTACACATAACAAACAAAAATGCCCAAGCTTTACCTATTTTATGATCAATATATATTTTAATAATATAAATCCGGTTCAAATGTGCTGGATGTGATCTAAAAGCCTTCTTCCTAAACAACTTCTAAGAAATGATCGCTAGCCATAACTGGTTTTAAGTAGGTAGGTATAACTTGCTATAACCGGCGATAAAGTTGGGAGTAAAAAGTCATAGTATTTTTATATTTAATTTCCCTTTTTTTATTCATATACACAGTACATATTGTACATAAAAAAAAAGTATATAAGTAATGTTTATCCGTTGTCTGGCACCCATACACTCCGCGCGTATTATAATTGACCTCAGTGCACCCATAGCACAAGCTAATGCTTAGTTTGGGGCTAGACGGCGCTGTGTGAATAATGTCCAGAGATATTTACCTATATTGTACACATATTGTACATAGAGTACCTACCTAACGACTTTCCCCTACCACAGAGGTAGAGACCAAATCCTTCCATTTACTTAGGGTTGCCATCCGTCCGGGTTTCCCCGTATTTGTCCTAGTTTAGAGGGCATCCGGGGAGCGTCCGGGGAAGGTTTCAATTGTAGACCGAGTTTAAAAAAAAATAAAAAAAAAATTGGGCCGCCCGCGAGACACGCACTATGCTCGCACGCCACGATGTTTTTTATTACATTGAATATGTTTAAAAGATCTTGTTGACATGTCCGGCTTTCGGACTCTAAAATCCGGGGTTTTCACGCGTCTTGTCTTGTTTTCCAAATTTTAGAGATGGCAACCCAACATTTACTACGATCCTGACTCACAACTTTGCTCCTTCCACATTCATAAATCTAATCATACATGCTCATAAGTTTAGAGTACTATGTGTAAAGTAAAGTATCAGCCTATTAATGTCCCACTGCAGGGCAAAGGCCTCCATCCTTGAAATCAAGTTATCGCTTAAATGATGGGTACTGGCTTAATCACCACGCTTGCCAAATGCGGATTGGTGATCACAAACCCGAGCAGTGTCCGAAAAACCGACACAAAGTTAGCTCGACCCGGGAATTGAACCCAGGACTCCCAGATCTCGGCCCGGTACTTAAACCACTAGACCATTAAAGCACACGAGCAAGTGTGGTGACACCTGATAGTAAATGCGTTGACTGCCTCAATAAAGGTATGGAAGGCCCTTCCTTTCTTAAATAAAGCTTTTCACAGGTCTTCTATCAGAAATCATTCCTTGATGTGCTTCCACAAATGTAGGTTCGTCTGATCTTCGAGCTGTTCATTTCAAGTGTAGCGGCTCCCCTAATAATATTGCCGGAACACAGCCAGAGCTCTAGAATCTGTTTCATAAATAATACTAACCTAGCGAGTGCACTCCAGTACTTACAAAGTTACAACATCATAATATCAAGTACTTATGCCGAGCATCGAACTTCGGACCTTAGACCACTTGACAAAACAAGGTAATGGATCCCCGAATCGCCTAGCCATCTTGTTGACAGTGTCAAGCGATGAACCAATTTGAACAATGATCGCTTCGAAATACAAGGAACCTTTACACATCACGATACAAATGATGCAATTACTTCACACATTCATTCCAATTTTTCTAATATTATATTTTCTTTTGAGTCTGTGTTTGGTGTGGTGTGCTAACGAACCACTGTCACAACTGCACCACGAACGCCTCAACTGATAATGATGATATACTCAAACTCATCCAATTTCGTTTTTTTTTTATACCAAGTCAGTTGGCAGACAGACACGCAGCCCACCTAATGGTAAGCGGCCACTGCGGCCTATTCCATTGAGGGACACTTCACCATGAAGCGTCGCTCAATGTGCTGCCAGACTGTAGACTCATCTGATCTTCGAGCCTTTGATTTCAAGTGTACTGGCTCCCACATTATACTGCCGGAACACAGCCAGAGCTATTATGGCGGCAGATTTCACCTGTGGGGGCTAGCCAGTCGGACTCTGAAAAAGCCCTACCACCAACCAGACCCTAGGTGGGAATCGAACCCACGACCTCCGGGTTTTTATAAATACCCGAGCGGCTTAGCCACTGTTCCACGGAGGAAAATTGATTGTTTGAATTATCAAAATTGTTTCCCCAAGTTAAAGTTATGACACAACCGACCGCCTCGGTGGAACAGTGTCTAGCCGCTCGGGTATAAATAAAACTCGGAGGTCGTGGGTTATATACCCGCCTTGAGGCTTGTCACAGGTGTTATCTGCCGCCATAACAGCTCTGCCTGTATTCCGGTATTATTATATCTTGGTAATACACTTAAAATCAAAGGCACGAAGATCAGATGAGCCTACAGCAGCGTAGCAGCGCACTAAGCGATGCTTTCTAGTTAAGTATACATCAATGGAATAATCCTCAGTAGCCGCTTACCATCAGATGGGCTGCGTGACTATCTGGAAATTGATGAAGCATAATAACAAGCAATCGATTTGAGAACTTCCTTACTTAGAAGTCGTTTGAATACCCCCTAACTCGCCATCTAGTGAACACAGAGGCAGTCCTCTCTCGCAACGCAACGTGTAAGTCAGCTTTCAACAAGTAGATAATGACGCATTACCCCAGGAGCATTCAGCTCCTGCTCCTTGACACCATTGCGACATAGCTCAGTGGCTATGCTGGGAGCATATGCTCCACTGTACAGTGCCCATCAAATAACTTTATCATTACCAGGTGGTATAGGTTCCTGTACTGGGCCGTCTAGGTGGGTACCACCAAAGTGCCAGATATTTTCACGTGAAATAGAAGTGTGTCAACTAGTGTCAAGCACCTCTGTGTTTGGGGAAAAGGGCACTGAACCTTTAAATTACCTACTGGGTATATGAGACCTAATAACTGTCATCTCGGTGTAGCGGGCGCAGGTCAGTGCCAGTCAGTAACTGCTTAGTTACTGTTTGGCACTGAACTGTCTAAGGGCAGACGAGGCGCTTACCATCAGGTGTACAATCTGCTCGTCTTGTTACATTGCATTGCCCTTCGCCTGCTACACCGAGACGACAGTTATTAGGTCTCATATACCAGGTAATTTCAATAGCTTCAGTGCCCCTTTCCCGAAACACAGAAGTGCTTGACACACTTCTATTTCACGGGAAAATATCTGGCACTGCGGTGGTACCCACCTAGACGGCCCAGTACAGGAATCTACCACCTGGACTTGTCAAATCTTGGATCATGGTGCAAGTGTAACCTAACTAGACGCTGCAAATCGTTCGGTTAAATGTTAAAAGTATTTATCCTTCGTTAGATACATAATATCCAGGGTAAACACAAAGTTTGTCGTGAGTTCTGCCTTCGTGATCGTCGATTGTAATCACAGTTTGTTATTTACGAGGCATTTTATGCTAATTTCGTGTCTATTGATATTTCTGTTGATTAGGGCAAGACTGTTTGTGGATAAATTCAATATTTAGGCACGGTTTACGGTGGACAAGTTCGTGATGAATATCAGTCAGATAATGACGCTGTCTTCATAATCTTCATTTATGGAGAATTGATAAAAGAGACTCCATCTAAGTTTTCTGTCAGGTGTAACTAGGGATCGGCCAGTTTATCGCTTAAAAGCGGACATTGACTCGTCTTTTTCGGGACTTCGGGAGGGGGAAACTGTGGGAGTTAAGTGGGTAGTGAGCCTTTTTTTGCGGAGTGAAATGCGTTTATGCACCATAACCACACAAAAAGAAACCCTTTTTCTTGTTCTGTGACCATAACCGCAGCCAAGCCAGACTATAGCGTCCACTACCCACTGCAATCCCCCGGTTTCCCCCTCACACCCGATTGCGACGAAATGGTGCCAGCCTTGTGGCTAAATACCAGCCCATTTTCCTACGCAAACAAAATAAAGTTATCTATTAGAAAAGCATACTCATTTTGCTGTCACGCTTAAAGCTCCTAATTTATTCATTTCAAGTGTACTGCCTACCTACATTGAAATTGCAGCACCACAGTACCACTAAAAATGTTATGGCACAGGTTTCATCTATAGTAGTAGCTAGCTTGGACTTTGAAAAAGTCCTCCCACCAACAACTATGGTTTGACAGAACGTAAAGTTTCTGCACAATTAAATCCAAATATTCCTTCGTGACGTAATTCCGTCTTTTTGTATTGTTAATAAGTTTGCATTATTCAAAAGATTATATATAGAAGCAATAAAAAACTTAAACAAGTCTCTAATTTTGTGTTCTAATGATTTTAGACTTTATCACGCAGTAATAGAGTTGCTTAGGATTGATCAATTAAACTGGATTCTAGTTTTAAGAAAAGTTAGGTAATTAGGTATTGTATGGTTGACAAACAGGCACGCCGCCCACCTGATGGTAAGCGGCCACTGCGGCCTATTCCATTGAGGGACACGCTAGGAAGTGTCTCTCAATGTCCTTTCACACTGTAGTGTCCACTGATCTTCGAGACTTTTCAAGTGTACTGGCTCCCACATTAATATTGCGGAACACAGCCAGAGCTGTTTTGGCAGCAGGTTTCACCTGTGGGGGTGGTAGCTAGCCAGTCGGAATCTGAAAAAGTCCTACCACTACCCAGACCTATGGTGAGAATCTATTGACCTTTGGGTTTTATACCACTGTTCCACGGAACACCTTAATTCCAAGTGTACTGGCTCCCACATTAATACTGCCGGATCACAGCCAGAGCTGTTATGGCGGCAGGTTTCGCCTGTGGGGGTGGTAAATTGCCAGTCATATTGAAAACGTCACCAAACAGATGTACCGTTATCAAACTTTTGAGGATCGCCGTATCGGAATTAATGTAGAGGTTTGTTTTTTGTCAGGCTTATCACTTAGTAAATACCCATACAGTTAACGCAATTACGAGAAAACTGTGATTCATGATAGTGTTTAAAAGGAAATGAAACAAAGTGTAAATGTAGAGTCATTTTTTTGAGATTTCGTTTTAATCGCAATAAAGTTATGATTTGGTTGGAGCCAGTACACTTAAAATGAAAGGTTCGAAGATCAGATGGGTCTGCATTGTGCGCCTGTCTGCCAAATTATATTATAGAATAAAAAGGGTGAACATGGAAACCCATTTAGTAGGTACAATATGTTTTAACTAGGTATGTGAAACCAGACGAAGCACAATTAAAGTAGTCACTATTTTTCCACGCTAGTGTTATTTGAGATGAAATGATTATTCTAAATTGGTATTGATATTATATATAGAAAAAAAATCGTTGTTGTCGAGAAGTAGGAAACGTCAATTCTCATGCATGAAGTCGATGGTTTGATTCTGCGCGCACCTATGCATTTTTCCGGAAAAACAAACATCGTCGAAACTAGGTACATACCTCTACTAAGTATTTTAAGTAAACTTACCAGGTGATAGGTTCCTGTACTGGGCCGTCTAGGTGGGTACCACCGCAGTGCCAGATATTTTCCCGTGAAATAGAAGTGTGTCAAGCACTTCTTTGTTTCGGGGAAAGAGCACTGAAGCTAGTGAAATTACTGAGTACCTATATGACACCTAATAACTGTCGTCTCGGTGTAGCGGGCGCAGGGCAGTGAAGTACCAGACAGTAAATACTTAGTTACTGTTTGGCACTGAACTGTCTAAGGGCAGACGTGGCGCTTACCATCAGGTGTACGATTTGCTCGTCTTGTCACACATTGCAATAATAAAAAAAAACTATTAATGTCCTACAGGGCAAAGACCTCTATTCATGAAATGAAATTATCATTACAAAGATGGTTTCTGGCTCAATCACCACGCCTGCCAAGTTCGGGTTGGTGATCATCATAACTGACACAAAGTAAGCTCGACTCCGGAATTGAACCCAGGACCCCGAGATCTCGGCCCGGTACTTAAACCACTAGACCATCGAGGCGTTTCCAAGACGAATAAAAAAGTGTCATTAAAAACATATCTGAGAAATGTAGAGACTGTGTAATAATACAAATGTAAACAATGTTATAACATTGTATTGTTTAAGTAAGGACAAATTTTTGTAATAGTTGAGAAGTTGACTATTACACCAGAGGTCGCGGGTTCGATTCCCGCACGGTACAAACATTTGTGTGCATAAACATATTGTCTGTATATATCGGTCTGGGTGTTTCTATGTATTCTGTGTCTGTTGTGACCTGGCACCCAATAGCACCATAAGCTATGCTTAGCTTGGGGCTAGATGGTGCTGTGTGAATAATGTCAAGGGATTCATTTATTATTGTTTTCTTTACATATCACCAGTATCACCACTAATGTTTTGTGTACTTTGAGTCATCTTTACATGCGCAATATTTTTTTTTTCGTAAAAAAAATTACTAGGTAAGTAGAGTCGAAGTTCAGTTAGTAAAAGTTGTAAAAATATTTTTTATTTGTTTTTAAAAACAAAGTAGGTATTTTTTTTTAATCTTAACTGAATTGTTTAAAAAGTTTTGTGTTTTTATATTTTTGAGTTATATTTTTTTTATAATACAAAAACTTGTAAATATACATTACGATCACACATGATTTATTTTCATCAACAAATTACATATCAAAATAAATAAAATAAATAAAAAGCTTCGTCAAATGTAGAGAAAGCTCAATGTCACATTTATTCACCTAAGCAGTTACCTAATCACGAAATAACATCGATTTTTTAAGAAAAAACATGTAAAATAGAGATGATTTAGTAAAATACTTACTCAAAGATAGAGACAAGTCACCAATCACATCCATGTTCACAGTATCACTTTACAAGCACAATCGAACGTTTTTATTTTCACTTTGAACCGTTGTTTTAACCTGTCATCCATTTCTTATGCACTCTACTTTGTTTGGACATCAGACACTAAATTGTATACCATCGCAATCAAAACACAGTCACAGGATATTAATTTTTTTCTGTATTTGTAATTAACATGATACTATTGTACTCCTATTAAATGCAATTCACTGTTAGAGAAAAAAACACAATAAATTCACGACTCTACATCGCAAAAGTTGCACAGTTCAAACCGTTGGAATCACTTATCGTTGTAGCACGGATTTATATTAAAAAAATACAAAGTTTATAAAAAATCTAAGACAAATCTTACACGCAGTGGACAATCACAAAAACAGTACCAAACGTCACTGAGTTAAACCTGTTTGATCTTTTTTCTCGCTCTATAGAGAGACACATGACCGTATCGATTATTTGACACGTAGTACTAGCGTGCGACAAGAGATGGCGTTAGTGTCGCATCAATATCGCTTAACCCGTTGACTCTACTTAGTTTAGTTGTGAAAAAATTATGGAAACGATTTGATTCAATGTTATTTTGTTGACAAATAAATCCCACCAAAAACATTTTCATGTAAAATGTTGCCAAGACTCGCAATGTCAAAATTATCAGATCTCATGTAGAGCCAAGCTCCTAACTCAAAACGCCCTAACTCTACAAGGCCTAACTTTACAAACTCTACACCTTAGTCAAATTATGTAGGTATGTGGTTTGCATCAGATAAATCTTAGGTCACTTCTCACCTTCCCTGGACTTCCCAGAATATTTTAAATTAGTCAAATCGGTTCAGCCGTTCTTAAGTTTTAGCGAACTAACGAACAGCAATTTATTTTCATGTAGATAGATAGATATATAGATTTTTCTGAATGTATATTTGTCACCTTACTCCTGTGGCAAGGTCGCTTACCTATAGCATTTTTGTAACATCATTACAACACCATTTACTACACAACGCCTCGATGGTCTAGTCACTAGTGGCTTAAGTGCTGAGCCGTGATCTCGGGATCTTAGGTTCTATTCCTGTTCGAGCACACAGCTCGAGTTTGTGTTCGTCACCAATCCGCACCAAGCAATGGCTTAGTACTCGAGACTAAAGACTAAAGCGTCCACTACCCACTAAACTCCCCCGGTTTCCCCTTCACACCCGATTGGGACGAGCCGGTGCCAGCCTTGTGGCTATTGACCAGCCCATCCCCGGGTACCCTGACATGAGAGGTCTCAAGTCAGGGTGGCGCCTAGGGAGGGCCACCCGAGAAACTAGGTGACCCTCAGACTCGGCTCGAGCGACCTGTGCAATGCGGGATTGTAGCAATTACTTAATTTCATTGATGTAGGCCTTTGCCCTGCAGTGGGACATTAAATAGGCTGGTTCCAATGACGTTCAATATACAACTAGACACCCAATCTCTAAGAAAAATTCGTCAAAAAACGTCCGCGCGGCGTTGACACAGATGACATTAATACATTAATACAGTGTTTAATGTCAATTGTATACAACTAAACAAAAACTCTGCCCAATAGTCGGGTGGGCAGACTTTTGCTTCGGACAATATTTGAGCGTGATTGGGAGTCTAGTTTTTTAATTGAACGTCATTGGCTGGTTCTTTAATTTTTATTGGAAAAAAGTAAAACCATCCATGCGCCACCACAAACTTAACGGTTGAATAAAGAACTAATTTCTTTCCATAGTACCACCGCTCACCGCTAGATGGCGTTGACCACCGTTGTGAATGACCGCGGAAATCCAATTAAATTTCTCAGCTGATTGTTTTTGCTTTAAACAAACCGTGCATATTTTTATTGGCATATCAAATTCTTGCTTTTATGTTGATTAAAATAGACGGACAGAAGAATTCCTTGATCTAGGACGAAATTTAAAGTCTCTTCGGGCATTTTGTCCCAATCTTAATATAGGATGTCCAGTTGCATTAGAACAACTGCCATTCTGACCTCCGTAACGAAATATAAAGTATCAGTTTTTGTCTGCCTCCGTGGAACAGTGGCTAAGCCGCTCGTGTATAAAACCCGGAGGTCGTGGGTTCGATTCCCATCTTTTTTTTTATACTGGGAGAATGCGTTTACACATTACTACCCACTCCGTTGGTGGTTGGGGTGGGGATATGTGGGACTCTCCGTCTCTCCCGCTGCCCCATCCAGCCTTAGGTTGGATGAGGCACCGGCAGGGGAACTACCCACTAAACTCCCAGTACTTCCTCACCGTCACCACGAGATCATGGGGGGTTCGATTCCCATCTAGGGTCTGGTTGGTGGTAGGGCTTTTTCAGAGTCCGACTGGCTATCTCCCACACCCACAGGTGAAATCTGCCGCCTAGCTCTGGCTGTGTTCCGACAGTATTAATGTAGAGGCCAGTACACTTGAAATCAAAGGCTCGACGATCAGATGAGTCTACAGTCTGGCAGCACGTTAAGCGACGCTTCCAGGTGAAGTGTCCCTCAATGGAATAGGCCGTAGTGGCCGCTTACCATCAGGTGGGCTGCGTGTCTGTGGGGCAACTGACTTAGTATAAAAAAACAACTTATTAATGTCCCACTGCAGGGAAAAGGAATCATGTCATCGCTACAATGATAGCAACAGGCTTAATCACCACGCTTGCCAAATGCGGGTTGGTGATCACAAACCCGAGCTGTGTCCGGCATACATTTTTGTCGACCTGGGAATTGAACCCGGGACCTCGAGATCGCAACTAGACTTAAACCAATCAGGCAGACGAAATATCAAAGAAACTGTTTAAGTCTGGCCCTATTGTGCATTTACAAGTCGACTCTGTCTTATGCGCAAGAGGCGGTGGGTTCAATTCTAATCACACCCAGGACAAAAATTCATGCGAATTGCCATGAACATTTGTGTTCTCCTGTGTCTGGATGTTAATGTATAATAATTTATACAAAAATAATAATAATAAATATTCTTTATTGCACATAGGACAGACAAAAATACAATAAAAAAAGAACAAAAACGCACAATATAGGCGGTGTCTCTACCAGACAACCCCCCCGAAGTAAAGGATAACTGAGAGAATGGATAAACAATAATTATAATAAAATATTCAAGAAACAATATGGTACTATTAGGTAATTTGTACCATTATTGATTCTAATTGTTTTTTCTTTCTTTTTTTCATATTCATCCGCGGCGGCAGCGGACCGTGCAAATCACCGGTCTCGTGAGTTTTGAAATGGAAAGGGCACTGAAGCTAGTGAAATTACTGGGTTTATGAGACCTAATAACTGTCGTCTCGATGTAGCGGGCGCAGGGCGGTGTCAGACAGTAACTGCTTAGTTACTGTTTGGCACTGAACTGTCTAAGGGCAGACGTGGCGCTTACCATCAAGTGTACGATCGGCTCGTCTTGTTACACATAGCAATAAAATAGAACCGCAGCAAGCCGGCCAGCAACCACTGCGGGCGCGATTAAAAACCGCACCGTGAGTTCTTAGCCTAATATGATAGAGTAAAAAATTATTTTGGAAGTTGATTCGAGTGATCCTTCTGTGATTCTTTTCCATTTTGTGTCAAAGCCAAGGACAAGAAGTCGTTTACTCCGGTTACTATAACAACGAGAATGAAAACAAACCCAAGTTGATTGTCAAAAGTGTCATAACCAGGTATGTTTTTAATATTGTATAAAATTATTAAATTCTTGTTTTAAATCAACATTTATACTAAAAATATAAAGCAGAACTACTTAAGGATTAATACAATCGGTAACTAAAAGAATATTTACCTTAATTTATTAAACTTAGTCCACGATTTGAAATCAATTTGAAATCAGGAGGACCTTCTAAAGGAGGACCAACGATTTATAATAAATTTTAATATCATTGAGGAGGACAACACTATCGGCCAGTTTTGCCTTTGTCAAATAAAGCAATGATAATTTATCTCTCAGACAACTTGCATGCTGCCTTTTGCATATTTAAAAAAAAAGTAATACAGGTAGTTTTCGGACAATGATGATTTTCTTCTTTCAGGTGAAAGATAAACAAAGGATTCAAGATGCCTGAGTTAGTGGAGCAGATGTACTGCTCTCAGCAGATAGTAATACCTCCCAAGTTCCCCTACATACTGAAGAGGTACTGTAAAGGTAAGTTTTAACACAATCTTACTTTTTACTTACTTTATGAAGTTAGCTGGTTGCGTCGTTTGCGCAGGTGCGGGGCGCGGCTGCACCCCTCTGACATCTACATTTGTGTTCTGCGCAGGTTCTCGCACGATGTTCAGACAAGCCAATTAAGTTGACGCGAATTATACTAGCGTTTTGTTCCAGTCTAGTCAGGGTACTCTATTGCACTATAATCCAGGATAACGAGTCCGGTTTTTGCGTTGGATGTTGCTATTTGACTTCTGCAGCTTCGTTACCCTAAGGGTGCCATCAGACGGACTGCATCGCACCGACTGCGCGCAGTCGATATATGTAACTGCATGCAGTTGTATGTTCGACTTCATACAGACATGATATCAACTGCACGCAGTCGGCTGCAGTCGTGTGAAGTCAATATCAACTGCATACAGTCGTGTCTTCAACTTCGCGCAGTCGGCTGAAGTCGTATAGTGTCGCCGCATGCTGTCCACCGCTGTTAGTGTACAGTTAGTCAAGGAGCAGAACTTCCGATACTAGTAAATATGAGTATGTACTCGGTACTTTTTATTCGATAATAAGTATTAATAGCATCGAATCAATCTTGCGATACTTACTTGGTATCGAGACAAAAGTAGTTGGTATCGAATCGAATCAAACCTGAGAGCCAATTCGCGCGTCTTAATATCGAACCCGATATTTATCGAAAAAGGGTTCACTATTCCATTTCGAAAATCATCTCGTCGAATTACAATTCGTCGATGACAACTAGTCGATTATTTGTTTGAACGATGCGTTATTTACCCGAAAGTTGTTACGTCGATGGTTCATTTCATCGAATGTCTTATATTCGACAGTTTAAATGATCGGAATACTGTAGGCCGACATAAAATTTCGTCGATGGTTCATTTCATCGAATGTCTTTTTGTCGATGGTTCATGTCATCGAATTTCTTTTCGCCGATGGTTCATTTCATCAAATATCTTTTATTCGACGGTTCATTTCATCGAGATCAGATGAGCCTACAATCTGACAGCACATTGAGCGACGCTTCCTGATGAAGTGTCAATCAATGAAATAGGCCGCAGTGACCGCTTACCTGCGTGTCTGTCTGCCAAATGATGTGACATAAAAAAATAAGGCGTCGATTTATTGGCATTCGATCAAATGAAGCATCGCCTTGTTGGCTTTCAATCAAATGAGGCATCGACTTGTTGGCTTTCGATCAAATGAGGCATCGACTTATTGTCATTCGATAAAGTATTTTTCGATGAAATATACTATCGGTAGAAAGTATTTAAATGAAGTGTTGCATCGATCAAATGTTTTTCGAAATAATGAGCAGTCGATTAATTTAACGTTCGACTCATCATACATTCGACGAGGCGTCATCGACGAATTGTAATTCGACGAGATGATTTTCGAAATGGAATAGTGAACCCATCGAAAAAAGATGGCGAATGTCAACTTATTTCCACATTGGGTATTCTCGTTTAATGTGATATTTATCCAGTGTAAGCATTTGATACGCAACGAGTGGTCATGCGTAACCGATAAAATAGCGTTTGTGATCAATGACGTTCAAATTGAACGTCATTGTTTGTGATATAAACTATCAAAAGTGATGAAAAGTGTCAAACAAAGCTATTGGATAACCTACTTTAGCGCCGTAATAATAATAAGAGAAGCGTCTGTGCTTCCATTTCGACGTCAAACCTTACACTAGCTCTTGGCCTACATACTGGCTTCAACTGCGTGAAGTCAGATCCGACTGCAGACGACTGCGCACATGCTGCGGTGCAGTCCGTCTGATGGCACCCTAAGGCCTACTGTCCACGGCGGCGTAGCTTCATAGACGCGTACCTATTCGTCATTATACGCTTGGTGTACGCCTGCTTGCAGCTTACATACAAAACTATGTAACTCTGTCGACGGAGCGTCAACGTCGCGCTCGCGTCGCTGCATGCAGGCTTTGACGCTCCGTCGACAGAGTTACATAGTTTTGTATGTAAGCTGCAAGCAGGCGTACACCAAGCGTATAATGACGAATACGCGTCTATGAAGCTACGCCGCCGTGGACAGTAGGCCTAAATCAATTGGTTCATGGCTACACAGCATTCTACTGTGCGGTGTCCATGTTTTCCGTCACCGCCAAAGTAGTAAAAATACGTTGATACGTACTAATTTGCGCGTACTAAACGCCTCGTGCCTAGAAAAATTATGAGAGTGAGGGAATAGAAAGTGCACCTGTGTTTATACTAAAACTAGCGGGCGCCCGCGGTTTCACCCGCGTGGTTCCCGTTCCCGTGGGAATATCGAGATATCCTTTCTTAGCGAATGCCTACGTCATAACATCTACCTGCATGCCAAATTTCAACCCGATCCGTCCAGTGGTTTGGGCTGTGCGTTGATATCTATCTATGTCAGTCAGTCAGTCAGTCACCTTTGAGTTTTATATATAGATATTTCCTTCTCTTTTTTCGGAGGTAAATTCGTTTAGGCACCAGGAACGCAGAGTAGCAGACTCCTGGCGTATTTAGCTAGGAGAACATTATTATAGTAATTAATAAGCTAATTTGTTCATTTCCGCAGCTGCCATCAAAACCCAGCCCTACGACCTCCTCCGGTGGTCTCACGAGTACTTCAAGGCCTTGGCTCAGAGGCGCCCTCCTCCCGTCAAGCTGCGGCTGGAGTACCCTGTCTTCAGCACGGAGGGGGGACTCACCAGAGGCTGCTTGAAGGTGCTGGCTAATCAGGTATGGTGGCTGTAAGAGCTTGTGACAAGAGTGTAACATTTTCTTCCGTTTAGATCGACTGTGACTTTCGACGCCCGTTCTTGTAGTCTTCAAAGATGGAGTTATGAATATTACAGAATGATTCTACCTTTGGAATGTTGTTGTCTATCGAGAGTAATCGAAAAGAAACTATTATTTTATTAGTTTTCGCCGGTATTTCAAGTACAGAAGGTTTTATGGTGGGCACTATTTTGACATTTTGAAACTTATCTATCAATTTAAACAATATTTTAACTTGCCTGGCCAGATAAAATATTGTTTCGTTACGGTTGACGTCTTGTTGTTGAGCGTTTGCGGTACGGACGTACTGTTGCCGCACCGCGTGTTTTTTATGAAAACTAACGACCGTCCGTACCTACGCGGTGCGACAAACGCGTGGCTAGCGTACCGCAGCCGTCCGACACGAAACGTCTAAATTGAAAGCGCTCTAACTCAAAATGTTCTGTCTTCCAGCTCGAAGGCATGACCTCAATCCCACTCCCGGTGCTGAAGACGGCCTGGAGCGGCTTCTGCCTGGACCCTGGCGAGCTGAAGCGCATCCTGTGTCTCTGCGAGGTCTACATGCGGCAAGAAGCTGTTCCATTCTTGCATTTCGTTGCGGTCGCTGGAGGACTATTGACAAAGGTTTTTTTTTATACTACATCACTTGGCAGACAGACACGCAGCCCACCTGATGGTAAGCGGCCACTGCGGCCTATTCCATTGAGGGACACTTTACCAGGAAGCGTCGCTCAATGTGCTGCAAAACTCAAGAATCAAATTGTGTATTGTACACTGTACGCTCATCTGATCTTCGAGTCTTCGACCCTTTGTTTTTTTAATATTATAGGGGGACAAACGAGCAAGTGGGTCACCTGATGATAAGTGATCACCGCCGCCCATAGGCACCCGAGAAACCCTTGGGGTCGCAGGCGCGTTGCCCGCCTTTTAAGTATGTCTTTCAAGTGTACTGGATGTATTTGTTTTTTTATACCAAGTCAGTTGGCAGCAGACAGACCCGCAGCCCACCTGATGGTAAGCGGCTACTGCGGCCTATTCCATTGAGGGACACACCAAGAAGCGTCGCTCAATTGCTGCCAAATATGAATGTCAAATAATTGTGTATTTATTTATTTATTTTGGGAAGACCAGGATTTACAAAATTTATCAATGTTAAAAAAAAGGGCAGTTATACAAATCACTGATAGGTCCTTCTACACTACTACGCTTCTACTAGGTATTGTACACTGTAGGCTCATCTGATCTTCGACCCTTTGATTTCAAGTGTACTGGATGTATTTGTTTTTCCAGAGTTTGACCCACACCATGATTCTGCTATGCGAGTCTTTAACCAAGGAGCCAGATGGAGGTTCAGCTGCTATCAACGTTTCCGACTTTCTCGTCATGTACAAGTTCCTCGCGAAGATCGACGCTTCCAAAGACGTGCGGTACTTCAACGGTTTCCGGGAAGGTAAGTTCATCATCATTCATCATCATCAGCCTATAATAGTCCACTGCTGGACATAGGCCTCTCCAAATGCTCGCCACGCTAATCGACCCTCGGCCACTCGCATCCAGCTCCTGCCGGCCATCTTGCGCAGATCATCGCTCCACCTGGCATGAGGGCGTCCTACACTAAGTTTACCGAGTCAATGTCAAAGTAGGTTTAAATTGCAATTCGATTTACAATGAAATTCTATTGCACAAAAAAAGTCTATACTAGCATTATTCGCCGTCTGGTCTCCAACTAAGTATTGGTATAATTATATGCCAAACAATGGATAAACATTACTGGGGGAGACCAATGTGCAACAAGTCATTCAGCTGACAAAATGATGATGATGATGATGAATTGTTTCTTCAACAGACCACGTTCCACCAGAAGAAGAAGCAGTGGAGGAAGAAGAAGAAATTGTCGATACTCACTCTGGTGATGAGGTAAGTTACAATGACCACTTATGTTGCCTGAAGAATAACACTAGGAGAAGCCTGTTGTCATAAAAGCTCAGAAAGAAATTCAAACGCTCAAAGACCAGTGAGCACAGAGTAAGCCAGTGTATTAGGCAATTATTTCTGGTTAACTGTCATTTAATGGAAGACAGCACTTACCGTGAAGTGAACTAAATTTTTTTCGCGTCATAACGGCATTTTAGAGACGCTTGCGACCGTATATGCGGCTCGAGACTGAAAGCTTTCTTCCCCTAATGGGCAGTTTAGTGGGCTAAACTCCCCCAGTTTTCCATATCCACCTGATTAGGACAAGCTGATTTCAGGCTTGTGGCTATTACTAACCAGACCATAGGTACCATCTAGTGAACTGCGTTTCGTCATGTTTACTACTGCATATAGAAGTCATCAGGTGTCTTCTGCCAAGACGCTATCAAGTGAACTGCTATCCTGTCTGCTACTTTAACTCTCTCTACGCTACTTCTTCTCTCTCTACTACTACTACTCTCTACTACTAACTCTAAATATCTCTACTACTTCTTCTCTCTCTGCTTCTTCAACTCCTAAAGTCTTCTTCCGCATACATAGACGTCATCAGACGACTTCTGGGAAGACGCGGGCGATCTGCAGAAGATCAGCATCATCAATGACCACGTGGCCAGGAGTACGAGGTTGAGCGTCAGGTTGAACATGCCGACCTTGGGGAAGATAGAGCGGTCCCCATCTATAGAGAGGGCGGGGCAGATTGAGAGGGAGAACTATATGAGGGAAAGGAAAGGTGTGATGTAGATACATTGGTAGATGCAGAATGTAGAACTAATATAGTCGAAAATGTGTAGTAAGATTCAAAGTCACGTGTAAATAGCATCTACGAAACCACTTCTGTATCTACAATTTTTTACACGTACCTGCTTGCCACCTTAAAAAAAGTAGATGTTTTAAACCAGATGTAGATAGTCCGATAAAGAGATAGGTATGGTACTTTGGAAGGAAAGAGAATCAAATAGATAGTCTGTTAGAAGATAAAAAGTACGGTCTATGGCTTTTTTTTTCACTAGTGTGGTGCTCAAGCTTACAGCTCTTCTGATGATAAGCAGTTTTCGTTGCCTATGGACGCTTGTAACCCAAGGCATTACTCGCACCGACGTTACCCTGAACTTTATTAGGAAAACATTACGTTGGAAGCAAAAGAACGTTATAGTCAAGTCAAGTGCGTTACAGTCAAGTAAAGTCAAGTCATGGTGTTGGCAGCAGAAATAATAGTAGAAGATCCGAACTAAGGTCGACCTTCATCGAGTTGATAATAGAATGAAACTTATTTTATTATGAATTTAGCATATTAGAAAACATATTAAAAATGGGTTGCCTTAAAAAATCTTGGACAGAGTATGTTTAAATGTTTTTAAAAAAATTTTTTTTAACATAATCCCAATTTTTTGCAGACAACCCTATATCAACGTGTTCATAATAAAACATTCATAATAAAATAAGTTTCATTCTATTATCAACTCGATGAAGGTCGACCTTAGTTCGGATCTTCTACTATTATTTCTGCTGCCAACACCATGCCGTCCTTAAGCTCTAGAGATCGTACTCACTGTGATTTTCTGTAAGGTGGATGAACTTCCCCATATGAGCGGATATTTTGTATGGAAGATCCACCATGCCCTACCTCTCATTTAGCAAATCCCCCCTTGCAGTATCCAAATAGCGTAAGGATGAATTGATTTTAATGATGGAGGCATTTGCAATGGGACATTAATAGGCTGATCATCATCATCATCATCTACAATAGGCTGATACTTTACTATTATCTTTTCAGGACGCGCCACTTCAAGTGATGAGATTGACGTTAGTTGAATCTTTTATATAAAAAATAATTCAAAGTGTAAAAGTAGACTTAAGTAGTTACCATGACGGAGGATGTGGTGTAATTGTTGAAAAACTTCTCAACCAGAGGTCGTGGGTTTGAACCCCGCACGGTAAAACATTTGTATCAGTGAACAATATCTGTTTGGCAGACTAACACTGTGGTCACGATTGTCTTCTGTGGTGATTTCCAGTTCGAGCCGTCCCATTTCGACTGACAGAAAAATAGAGTAGAGATGCCAAAATAATTTTATTTTTATGGTTTACAGAAGAAGCTGAGAGAAATAAGTGCTATGAGGATGAGCTCTCAAGAAGTGGCGAAAGAAGGTTTGTACTAATTTAACCTTATTACATTTTTCTCATTTCTTTGTCCGAGAGTTTTGTCCCAATCTTGTCAGAGTACACTCCATGTACCATCATCAGGATTTTGCAAGTCCAGTTATTATATAGGAGCGACTGGCATTTGACCTCCGTTTTTTAACTAACTAGAAGAACTGGATCAAACTACGCAGCCTTTCGACCGTGCAGGTTCCCTCATTAAGTTTTCCATCACCGCTGAGCTAGTTGTAGATACGCATAAAGAAAAGTCCAAAGATGTAATTTGAACTATCGACCTAACGCTTGAGACTTTTAAAACGGCTACCATAATAAATAAAGTTTAATTTAATTTATTAAATTTTAGATGTAGCAAAAGTAAAAGAAGAGAAAGTGGTAGAGAAGAAAAAAGAAGGAATAGACATTATTGTCCTCGATGAAGATGGAAATGAAATTCCCTACGAGTTCTTTGGTTAAAGTATTTTCTTCTTTACTAGATAGTTACTGTAGTCCCACAAACTGTGAAAAAATATTCTAAATAATATACTTAGTCTATTTTGCCTTAACTTCAAAACTAAAGATCTAGTCAAACATCGTTTTAAGCAGCATGTTACTAAATGACATTGATAATTATGAAAGGAATGGATATAGCAATTCTATGTGTATTCACTTCTTTTATGTCCATAGAAGACATTAATAATTTATAGTAAAGCAGTAATAGAATATTATAGTATAGTCGTAATGGTAGTAAAAGAAAAAGTATCACAACGCATATAAAACATATTAAAGAATTACTAGGACAATACAATTAAAAATAGAGATGTCAATACCAAAAAACCTGTTGATATTTATATATTTCAGAATTTCTCATAGATTTAATATAAAATATAGGTGAACCACCACCAGCCCCAGATATGGTAGATGATGAAATGGGTGAAGAAGGTGTAAAGGAAAAAGTTGATGATGCTCAAGTAGAGGAGGAACATAAAGAGGAAGAAATAGTGGAAGAGACAATCAACATCGCAGAATATGTTGCTGAAGTAATGATTACTTCTTAATTTACCGCTATGTATGGGTTATTAACTACCGCGTGGTAAGTGTATAGAGCGTTAGGATCCTAAACCCGGAGGTCGTGGGTTCGAATCCCACGGGAAGATTCACTTTGTGTGATTGTTTCACTTGCATTGCACATTGCAGACTTGAATCACCTGAATGTCTGAAAAGAATGATGATTCCGTGCTTTGGAAGGCACGTTAAGTCGTTGGTCCCGACTATGTTCCGAGTAGGTATGGTTTTTATTGTAAGGGTTACGGAAGTCAGATGACAAAAGCTAAAGCAACCGTGACAAGGGTTCTGGATTGAATGATAAAAATTCTCATGTCGGACCGAATATTTATAAGCGGGTAATTCTGTTCAGAAAATACTTATTCACAGTCCCAGTGTATGGAAGTTGGTGGTGTGACACCAAAATGCTGTTGATTTACTCGTGTCAAACAGTTTGACACGAGTAAATCAACAGCATTTCAACGGTGGGAAAGCAGTTACTGCTTTCCCACCGTGCGTTGTGAGTGAGGGAATGGGGAGTGCACCTGTGCTTGCGTATTCATTTGTGCATATTATAATTATAATACCATTTATAAACTCTGCTAAGAGGACAGTATTTTTATTTTCGATCTATGTTTGAGAATCAAGGTCAAAATTAAATGAACAATTTTGAATTGTTGTATTTGCTACAGAACGTAGTATTAGCGTTGTAGAATTCTTAACTCATTCGACTAATACAATGAGCGTCTCCACTAAGAAACTATTTCCTAATTCCTAACCCTTATCCTTGTCCTATGATTCCCAGTGCTACGCCACACAAGCAGAAAGGCAGTGGGACTTCGAGCAAACTTTGGATGAGATTAAAGCGATCGTCGATAGATACAATTCTGCTAACTATGACCTTGGTTAGACGTTTATTTTACATAGTTTGTAGATATTATCAACAACAAACAAACAAAACAAACAAATCATTTATTGCATCAAATATGGTATATACATAAAGATGTTCACAATTTACTATAGTTTCACATATTTGGCTGCGATACAGCGTGCAAATTAAAGTTTTAAATTATTACAAACTAACCTAACTTATTACCTATTTAAAGAACTCTTGTAAGTTGTAAAAACATTTATCGACCAGCCAGTTATGAAGGAGGTACTTAAATTTCTTTATGTTGTGGCACTTAATGTTCTCAGGTAAACGATTATATATTTTTATAGACATCACATAAGAGCTTCGACTGTAAAGATCAGTATTTATCTTTGGTAGGACCAAATTATTAGGAAACCTAGGTGTAAAGGCACAGCACTCTTTTCTAGTTTTGTACATTTCCTGATGTGTTTTAGCAAAAACAGAGCATTCGTATATGTATAAGGATGTAACTGTAAGCACTCTTAGGTCTCTAAATAATGGTCTACATGAGTGCCAGGAGTAAACATTAAAAATAGCTCTTATACATTGTTTCTGTGCCAAAAATACCTTGCTTATATTTACAGAATTTCCCCAAACCAACAAGCCATATCGGAGCCTGGAGACAACATAGCCATGATAGGCTTGCATTGTAGTTTCTCTATTTGTGATTTTTGTTAATTTCCAGAGTGCGTATGAAAACCTATTTATTTTATTGCAAACATGATCAACGTGTCATTAAACTTATTGTGCTGATTTTAAGGGTAGGGTAGTTTTAAGTCCCATACCTACACGGGCAAGCTTAAAAGCATTTTCTCCGAAAAAAAATCTATACCTACGCGTTCCCCAAGCCGAAAACTACCGTATAACATTTTTGCAATATGTATCTTAGAAACCAGTGCACTTGAAAGAAAAGGCTAGACTACCAGAGTAGCCAATTCAATTGAACGTTGCTATCAGATGAAGCTTCTTACTTACTTGGTTACCAGTGGAATAGCCACAAGAATGTTTCCAGTATGTTTTACCACCTTTCCTTCTGCAATGCCCAAGTGATTCAGCCAGATTCACGAAGGTTATCAAATAAGTATCCATTGTTTCTGATTCAAATTAAATTGTTACACAGGTATGGTGGCGGGTCGGCAGATGTCTACCACGAGCGGAGAGTTCATAGCCCAGCACATCGAGAAAGAGATAATGGCGTATATTGACGAGCAGATCGCCATTCTGCCAGACCCTGACCTGAAGAAGAAGAAGGTGAAGAGTTTCGCTATTGTACAATAATACAACTAAAGAAATCGAATAAATGTATCAAATAAATGGCGTACTTAGCACTTAAAATATGAAAGTAAAAAAATTAAATCACTGTCCGATCCTCGTACGATCTAAGAACTAGACAGACAAACCAATATGCCTTCAGTTTACTAAATTATATTATCTGTGCTAAAACTATGCTTCGAAGCTGATGAAATGATTGGCTCATCAAAACTTTGCTTTAATGGTGCAATGGAAAAAGCAAAAGTATTAACTATGTTTGTATCTCGGGCTCCTGGGTTCAACGCCCGAGTTAAAATTTCTTTCCAATTTTTTCAAACACAGTTTTGAATTAATGAAAGAAGAACGTTGATCAAATTGGATAAATATAAACTCCATCAAAATTATAATATAATCATCATTATCATCAGCCTATATACGTTCCCACTGCTGGGACACAGGCCTTATCTCAATTGTGAGATAGTGTGGGCCATACTCCACCACGCTGGCCTAGTGCGGGTTGGTGGAGGGTTGCGTAAGGCAAGTGACCAACCTTAATGTCAGATGTTATCAAGCCGCCAAATGGCCTCTGACTAGGCTTGACGACTAATATTTACATTATATAATATTTCCAGGCAAAACCGGAAGAAGTGGAAATGATCAGAGATATCCTGGAGACGTTCCTCGATGAGAACATGGATATCATTGTCCCAGAGATAGAGGAGGTGGAGGAAGAGGAACAACCTATTCCTGACGTGAGTTTATGCTAATCCATTAAGTTCAACTATTTTTTATGCACTTAATCCCGTATTTAAGTGCAATACCACTCACTCCCATTTTTTTTATTGCATTGTGTAACAAGACGAGCAGATCGTACACCTGATTGTAAGCGCCATCACGTCTGCCCTTAGACAGTTCAGTGCCAATTGTGCCAAACAGTAACTAAGCATTTACTGTCTGGCACTGCCCTGCGCCCGCTACACCGAGACGACAGTTATTAGGTCTCAAATGCCCAGTAATTTTACTAGCTTCAGTGCCCTTTCCCCGAAACACAGGAGCGCTTGACACACTTCTATTTCTCGGGAAAATATCTGGTACTGCGGTGGTACCCACCTAGACGGTCCAGTACAGGAACCTACCACCTGGTAAAAAATAGTGATAATTAGTTACTTAATTCCACATTCAACTCTTTTTGTCATACTTAACGCAAACCATCTCTTTTCGCCTTTTTCTACATACAAATTCAACTCTCTTTTGTAGACCTAATATGTCTTACGTGTTCATGTAAAACTTGCATTCGTTACTTAGATGCATGTGCGGTATGTGATGCTGGCACTGAGCTCTATGATAATACGCTCAGCGTATTACGCTGGAGTGGCTTAGACATTGAAATGACAGCTATTTTTTCTGTCGAATTGAAGCGCCGCCAATAGTGTACTGGGAACTAAAATGACTTCAACTTTCTCTGTCTACGCTTCAAATCACTGAGGTCAATTATAATACGCGCGGCGTATTACGCGATCAGTGCTTCAAATGGACAGCCATTGACATTGACAATGACAGCATTATCGAAGTTTATCTGCGAAAGTCAGTACTAATATTAGTTAGTTCCAAGTGCACTAACTACTGCTCTCAGCGCCAATATGGCGATTTTCAAATCGGATCAAATATTTGGTACTAATCGCCTATCCAGTTGTCTATGGAAATCAGTAGATGCTGGGGATTAAAGGCGTAGTCCTATTACCCCCTTCCCCTTTCCCCCGTTTGTAACGAGCTGATTCCAACCTTGTGACCTAGCCCTACCGGAAAACAACCAGACCCAAGGCGATAATCAAACCCACAATATCCGGGTTTCATACACAATGTATGGCCCGACCAATAAAATAAAAAAACCTCGCCATGTTGCGGAAGAATATTGGAACCAATTTCTTCAAGTGGCAACAATCAAATAAAAAAAACAATAGGATGTCATTCATTATTATTCTGTCAAAGTGTGATGTCAATTGTCAAACGTGCCTTGTTGCTATTTAGATATTGTGAGTTATTTGTGAGTATAACTGTTACGGGCAACGTGATTAACTGGGCATTATTAATAAGGACCGGCCATTATTAATAATGCCCGAGAGCGACGGGCAAAGTGATTAATTTATCACTTTGACCGGCCCTTATTAATAATGCCCGACGGCCCGTGGTTCATGTAATAAATCAGTGTTTAAGATAGCTTGAATTTATCACTTGGACCGGGCAGTATGAATAATTCCCTACTTGTAGCCGGGCAATGTGATAAATTGGACCGCGGCCGTGCCTTACGTGCGGCGGAAAGCGACTCGGATGGATATAGGTTAGAAGCGGGAGCGGAGCGTAGCGGAGCGTAGCGGAGCGTAGCGGAGCTCCTGCCTTAGCCTTCGTGGTTATTTTTTTTTAACACCTAATCCCCAAATTAACAATTTAACGACTTAACGACGAAACTAGTTTGGCCTAGGCTAAACTACATAATTACATCTATTTCAAGACTCCAATGACCAGCCCCACTGCAGTCAGAATATCACTTCTTTTAAAACTCTTTATTTCCAGATAACAATAGTATACGCAGTCCCCGGGATAGGCCCCCCGGTCGAGATAGAGATCATCACGGAGTTCCAGGATTACGCCCTGGACGTCTGCAAGGTGCAAGCCGACTTGTTCATGCCGAGGAACATTCGGCATTTCCTCTGCCCACCGCTGGAGAAGTGAGTTTTATACTACACTAGCCTTCCGCCCGCGGTTTCACCCGCGCGTAATATCTTTTTTCAAATATCCCCCCTTCCCCCCACATTTCCAGGATCAAAAGTACTATATGTTCACCGGGGATAGTGTAGCTTTCCAACAGTGAAAGAATTATTCAAATCGGTTCAGTAGTTTCAACATTGATATTCCCACGGGAATGAGACGTTTCCCGTAGGAATTTTATAGCCTATGTCCTATTCCCGGGTTATAAACTACACGTGTGCCAAATTTCATCTAAATCCGTTCAGCCATTTAGGCGTGATGAAGTAACAAACATCCAAACATCTAAACATCCAAACATCCAGACTTTCGCATTTATAATATTATAGTAGGATAGTAGAATAAGTTACACAGACAGACAGACAGCCCACCTTCTGGTATGCGGCCACTGCGGAATATTCAATTGAGTGTGGTGGAATGTTTAATGGCCAAATGTCGCTGTTCAGTGTCGCTCGAAGGACCATGTAAGTATACCTATTGGTGCAGTGTTTCTCAGAATTATAGATTTGTCGAGGATGCTGTGAGTGTCGATGTCAGATGAAATGATAAGAGATGTCGCTTGTCGTTGTCTTTATTCAACACCAAAGTGGTTCACCTAGGTGTTCCACGGCTAACTTTTTGTACCCCTGGTTCACCTAGGTGTTCCGTTTTTCAAAATAATGTACCATTAGTTCACCTATCTGGTAAAATCCGATTATTCCCGTTGGCCACCACCTGTTTGTCCACCACTGGTGGACAGCGAAACAACTTTTATAAATTGTTCCCGTTGTCCACCACTGGTGGACAGCGGCACAACTTTCTAAGTAATTCCCGTTAGCCACCACTGGTGGACAACAGCACAACTTTCTAAGTAGTTCCCGTTAGCCACCACTGGTGGACAACAGCACAACTTTCTAAGTAGTTCCCGTTAGCCACCACTGGTGGACACGTAAAATACAAGTCATCATAAAATTGAGGAATACTTCACGAAGAAGCGTCGCTCAATGTGATGCTAGACTGTAGGCTTATCAGATCTTCGAGCTTTTGATTTCAAATGTACTGGCTCCCACATTAATACTGCCGGAACACACCAAGAGCTGTTATAGCGGTAAATTCAACCTATGGGTGGGCGATTTGTAATAAATTTGATCAAATAAATAAATTAGTAATTGTTCTAGGTATGGAGAACATAAGTACGAGATATCCCCTATCCCCTCTCCGAAGAAAGAAGAGGTACCAACAGGAGGAGTGATCACAGAATAAAACTTCAGACAGAGTAGCCTGCTCACAAATTAAATACTAACTAGAGTTGGCCTGCGCAATGTTTTTTTTATACTAGGTCAGTTGGCAGACATGCACGAAGCCCCCACCCACTGTTTTCCCGACGTTAATTTGTTTCCCCGACATTCATTGGTTTTCCCGACATTCATTTGTTTCTTGACATTCATTTGTTATCCTGACATTTATTTGAGTTCCATTATGGAACTGTATCATGGCACTAGTGTCAAGGAACCAACCAAGGATATTTGACTCTCGGTCTAAGCGGAACGAGTGGGAAATAAAAAGTTCCAATTAATTTTCCCACTACACGTACAGAGTGGGGACGACCGGGAATAAACCGGTGTGAGTAGCCAGCGAATTGCTATGTCCAGCAGTAAACTGCGACAGGTTGATGATTTGATGTGAACAATCCCAATTTAACCTGATCGTAATAATTTGCAGAGGCATTGCGTAACTCTACTTAGTATTTTTTCTGTGCATCTGCACAGTAGTAGCACTTTATATCCTACTTGTTTGTGCACTGTTAAATAGTTTTTAATTTTATAGAAATAAATTATATTGATGTTGTAAAACTATTGTTTTATTTTTTGGACCAGTTTTACAATAATTGGATTGTTCCGCTAAAGTAAATCACCCAAACTTAAATCACCTGGGTGATTTAAGTACACCAAATGGTGTACTTACACCTGGCTTAGGTGAATAAAGTCGACCGTATGATAATTGGCAGTGATAATTTGTCTGCCGCATAATCTATATAGATGTTGTTTATGCAATTTTCAAAAACAGCATGATTGTTATGACAATTTGAGCTTTTGTCGCCATGGCGGGCGTCCTAAATTTCTAATGAAGCACGTCATGGAGCCGTACATTTCAATATACTGCTTGGATTTCTTGCCAAAATTGTGAAAAAAAATAAAACACACTTTCGCTTCATGTATTTTGGATTTAACTTGGGTAACTAAATTCTATATACACAATAATAAATAATTCGCACAGACATTTTTTTACCAAACAATATCTTAATTAGAAAAGCATTCACTTCGGGTAAACACAAAGTCTTTACAAGCTCGCTAAATAATAACAATAAACCACAAGTACTTTCCCTTTTTCAAAATGTACATATAATAATATACTTACAAGCGTAAAACAATCATAATTAGCATTTCAACCAACCATAGGGGAATCTCGACAGTTTCCATTTTTACACGAAGGGTTGTTTCTTAGGTATATCTTTACTCTTTTTAACTTCAACTTTCAATTTAGCTTTAGCCAGGCCACAATCATCATTTAACACATTTCAACTATCTTCATCGATTCTACAAGATCTAAATTCCAAGCTTTCGGAGTAAATTATACAAGCATTAAAAAGAGCAAAGATTTTCCTAATACTTATTCTGATTTACCTTTAGTTTCTGGCAATCTATTTAATTTAAAATTAGTACCAAAACAGACGCATAGAGGCGCCACGGCGCCGTTAAATTTTGTCATTGACGACAGCGTTAAATCTGCTATGCAATTAATCGTTTCAGAAACTGGAAAAAATATGCAAATGACAAAATGTATGCCTATTAGTAAAATCAAGTCAGTTTATAGGTACTGCCTTTATGCATACCAAGTGCAGGTCAGTGACCACAAACCCAAGCAGAAATTTAGAAAGACTTGACAAACCCGGAAATTGAACCCAGGGACTCAAGATCACAGCCAGATATTGAAACCACTGGACCAACAAAGTTAACAAGCAAACGTACAAGTCAAAAGATAATTCAGAATAAGTTGTAAACATAATATCTAATAATACAAAAACACTGGAAGATTTAGGCACGGATTGTAAAAAGTTGGACATTGAAGTAACTATTACTCAAATGCAATCCCATAGCAAAATATCCTAAGATCGTATTGAATTTTACATTTAGAAAGATAATCAAACCAACTTATAGCTCTCTGAAGAAAATACTTACAGTGAGAAAGTGTAATTTGTAGAGTAATTTGTTATAGAAGAAGAAACAATGTGAAACGATATTTCTGCACTTAAAATCGTAAAAGATTTATGACAGAAAACTATTTGGAATGTTTCTAAAGTATATTCTTTGGTTAGTTCCCTTTCTATCAAACAATACTTAACTCCTTTTACAAGAGCAGTATTAAATATAGATTTAAGCATATTATCAACCCTCAGTATCATTACGGCCAATAAAAAAATGTCGAATTAAATTCATTTATAATACAAATTAACATATAGGCAAAAACGCTCTATACAACACTAACTACAGTTTGAAATTAGTCGAAACTATTTCATGATATAGTTCACTTATACATACAACCGTAAAGCAAATTATCATTCCTCATATCTTACAATCTGCATTCAAATGCGCCATAAGTTATTGCTAGGTACCCTCAACCTTCCCGTTAACCTTAACGTGACATTTCTGTCTCCTATGTCATCATCTAGAAGCGTTTTGGCAAATAAATGGTAATCGTTCAATTGTTAAAATTCTTACTACCTAAGTACTGCAAAGACAGTGTTCAAAATTAGCGCAAGTTGAAAAAGCAAATCTGACAATAATGTGTCCCAAATATGATCTTCTATTTAAAGTGATAAGGAATTAAGACCAAGCTTGATAAGTAGCCTGATTGTAGTGTAATATAATGCATCAAGTAGTCACAATCTCCATTCAAATGACATTATAATCGCTGAAGAGCATTCTCTAGTATAAATTTACTGACTTTGCAGTACTAGGTGTGAATCTAATATCGATTGTCCATGTCCAACTTAATCAAATCCTTCCCATATTTGAGTTCCAAAGTACTTGAGGACAAAAGCGTTCCGCATTAGACTTAACATTAAGAGAAAAATGCTAACACTTAAAATAACATGTCGTATAAACTTAGGCTTTACAGTTCAATTTTACAGGAAATTCCATTTACGTTAACAAAAATAAGTCCTTCCTCGTCCAAAGTTCTGTTAATACTATCTTTTAATATTAGGATTTAGGATGTCTTTATCTCTCATGATATTTTATTACAATAAATGTAATCAATTCGAATCAATAAACCATACTTGTAAATGGAATTTACTATAAATAGACACTTTACTTAACAAGTAAATCTTACACCAGATATTACGCGGGATATAATAGAAGACTAAAGTTCAATTTGGTAGACGAGATCTAAATGAATAAAGTGCGATCCGCTTTGAGATTCAAAATGGCGGATTTTAATAAAAGTTAAATATTAGCTCATAGTAGATTTTGCGGAAGACAGCAAAAATGGTGAGATTCTACTAAGAATCAATAATTCCACGGCTATCTGTTAAATACGAAGATTGGGTGTGCCATTGAAAAAAAATTAAAACATAGAATATTACTCTGACCATATTCAAGTCATCATACAGTGATACAAATGGCATGATCATCACATTTCATAAATACAGGTTGAAGATATTAAACCCATTTTGAATTTCATTGACAGATAGGTACAAAACAATGAAAAAACCTAGACCTAACAAAGCTAGGGTTTTAAAATGGTAGATTAACGGGAAGTTACTATCATTTTGCTCACCAAAAATCTAGAGTTACTGTACATGGTCATATGCCAGACATGGTATATTGAAACTAGAAACCAAATTGTCGAGGACGTATTCATTTAGCTTAAGAAGTCGGTTGTGCATTCTTTCCAAGAATCGCAGTCAAGTTTCAACCCAGAGAGATGGGTGATCGAAACACACACCGATTTCCCCCTGTGCTTCTGAAGGCACGTTAATTCGTTGGTCCCGAATGATATCGCCAATTTGATAATATCCTCAACTGTAAAATTTTTGTATTATTATTTTTCTTGCAAATTTGCATGCAGCATGCAGGGCATCTTATATGGTAAGAGATACTCAACCAGGTTGAATCGCACAATGTGCAGCCATATTGTAGGCTCTTGTATCCGTCGAGCCTATGATTTCTTTGATAAAATCTACCATTATGAATCTCAATTGAACACGGAGAAAAACAGTTGTAATAATAATGGAAATAACAAGGAAGCATATGGACGAAACAAGTAGGAATCAAATAACATTATAGCCTAGAATTCCTACAGTCAAATATAACATAATTTATTATATTAAATTTTTCACGAATTATAATATCGGGAAGCGTAAATAACATTGGTACAAACAATTCATGGTATATCAATAAGGATATCATAAAAGTTGTATTTAAAACTGATCAGGCATAAAGATTGTGCCTTCACAATCACACAAACAAAATGCTTACAATTGATTAATTTTAATAAAGTTGCAATGCCCCTTTAACTAACCTTCATTTTATAAAGCTAATTCCAAAATCTGGACTCTCTTATTCGTTGAATTTTATCAAAAAACTTTGAAGCCCATCCACACTTGGATCATCATAGATAAGCCTTTATTGGCCGTTGCTCTCACTAAAGTAAGCAACTGACATATTACCAATTCCTGCCAATTTTTTATGGAAGGATGGATCGCTCGTAAGGTTGGGCAAGAATTACGGTAAGTAAGCAATCCAACTTGCAAATTAACTATTCGAGACTAATTCTATCTAACATTTCATCAACTAACTTTTTATACAATTCGGCACATTTCCATCTGCAAGCCAAAATCAATGCATCTGGCACAGTTTTTGTCGTTGTACCAATAATTTTCTTTACAAAACATCTTTTGTAGATAGCCGATTATTTCAGACTAATTATGCTACTATCAATAAAAAAGAACTGAAAATTTTCATGTATGAATTTAGCGTTACTAATTTACGTTTAATAAAACAAATGAACTAAATAGTGAGCCATCAATGTAAAGGAAAAAGGGAAGTCACAAACTGAATTATTACAAATAATTGCCTTATTACTTTTTTGGCGCTCTTAACATTCCGAATCACATCATAAATATCAATTAAATGGAAATAATAACTGAAATTTCTTTCAAACTCACCTAATTAAGTATAAAAAGGAACTTGATGATATCGAAGTCCATTAGCAACAATTTCTATATTTTCACCTATGAACGATTGTATGGTTCAAAACTTCAAAACAATTTTTCATAGAAGTATAATAATAATTCTAAATTTTATTTAGTATAGGAAGAAAAATTGCCATTGAGCTTAAACAAAATCAATCAGTCTACATAGTCTTTTGGTAATCATGGAAGCTAGTACTCTTCATATTAAAATTATCATCACGGAAAAAATAAATGTCTTATATTAGCCATTGTAACTCCATAGTTTTAAAGATTTGCTTTAAAATTTATGGAATGCACAAATTAAGTTGTCGGAATTGCCATTTCAAATTAAAAGAAGCAATTTGATTTTCAAATTAACATTTTTGAGCAAGCATAGGAGGTCTCTTTCTTCGAGAGATATTCCTAGTGCAACAAGCGCGTTTATAAAGACTGCAAAAGGTACAAATTACGTAATATGTTTCATCAACAACCTTTTTCAAATATCTCAAAATTACCTCTTTGTTTAGAGGCACCCGACATTACCAGCAAATCCTCACAGAGCTATATCCATATCAGAGCCCAATACGTTAACGAGACGATACAAAATTTTCAAGGGATTGCAGTCTATGTTGATTCGTTAGTAATGATCTAGGGTTTTCGACATCTTAGTAAAAATTACTTTCAATATTTGGATCATAGTTGCGTTAGGATACTCGCATACGCCTACATTTTCGAATTGCATAATAAATGGGACAAATTTTTTAAAAACTACATTCCTAGCCGCTATCAAACCGCGCGTTCCACGTTTCTATATATTTTTTTTAATTAATTAATTATTATTTTTTTCATTAAATAATTTACTAATAACCGTTTCTTTAACAATGTTAATGGATTTTTTTTATAATATTATACATGGATGTTTATTTCGAATTGATTAATACGTTTATTATTGACTAGTATATCAGCTATCTGTTTGAGCTTCACACCTATCGATGCGTATAATGACATTTTCAGCAATAATAAACATTTTAAATTAATCAAACTTTGGTTTCGAACCATAAGACTTTTTTTTATTGTTTTTTGGTGTTTTAGATTCGTGAGTTTCGCATATGTTTTCCTTTTAATGATTACTTTGTTTCATATACTACGGGACTTTATTTTGATATTTTATGTTTTATTGTTAACTCCTTTAACATGGCATGAAGGTTTTTGTTGCTAAGAGCGAATGGATGTGGCAATTGAGTTTGAAGGGTGCACGAATTAATTGAATTGAGCGCATTACTATGTGTTAAACCTATTTCTAGTATCTTAATAAATAGGAGATTGTTATTTGCGCGAGCGACTGAACACTTTGATTGATCTTAGAGAGTTTGTCCAATTTACGAGCATGCGTTTAACTTATGAAAACGTCACAACACAAAGAATAATTATGGGTGGATATAATATCTTATTTAATATCACGCTATACAAATTAAATTGTCAAATATCCGCACTAAACAAAATTTTCACATTCACTGAATCATGCACACGCTTTACTTAAAATGTGAATTCAGATAAAATAAATAAATAATCATCTAAATTACGTGCAAAGATGTGTAAATGTATTAAATCTACATTTCACATAGCAATATGCTGCAGAATTGTTTTTAAATTTTCCAATTCTAGTTGTATCAAACCTTGAATTCCAAATTTTTCTGCTGCTCATAATATATTTTATCTTTTTTTTTAAATTAGGCTCCGAATCACCTTTGGTTTCAACAGGCTAGTATACCTAAGCAAACACATGCTCGTAAGTCGTACAAACATTATAACGTGCACCATTCAAACTTTTCACAATCAACTGCCTATAATCGATGCTTTAAAAAATATTCCATTTGATGATCCGCCTGTGATCAATATCAATACAAAATAATGTCTCAAACCGACAATCAGTTATGGGCATGGGTAACACGATGTTCTCATTAAAACAGGGCAACATAATCATCTATAGGTACCTAGTCAAATACATAATTAACTGGTGTTTACTGAATAGCATTAACTATTGTACAATTATTTACTATGCAATAACAGAGTTTTGAACTTTTACCATTTTTTTAGATAATCATTGAGCTGTAATATAGGTACAAAATTATCTGGAATTACCATTACTTATTTTAACAATTAGTAACAGAACTATCTTAACGGCCTAGCGCACGGGAAGAGTGTGATTCTATGCGATATAAAAAAAACAATTAGAATCGTCATTGCAAGATATATCATCATCTTTTTGAATCACATCATTTTCAACATCAGCAAGAAGTTTTATAGGTAAAACAAATGTAAGCTCAATTTATATTGGTTGTCAAATGTCAATGATGTTCTAATTCATAATAATAGTCCTAAACCAATTTAAGTCAAACTATCATTTGTTTTAAGACCTGGGGCAATGAACCCACATTAATTAAAGATGAAAAAACTTTTGTTTATAATTTTTTTTAAGTGTTGATGATGCAAATTAGATGACTGATCATTTGCAACGCGATCCTTACCATGTAAAACTGTTCAATGACAATTTTATATCGCATATAATCACTATAGTAGAGAAAGCAGAAAACAACAGCCCCATAAGCTTATATTGAAGAGAAAGTTTTACTATACATATTTATTTGCCGTTTTGTGATCCTTAACAATAATTTCTATTGGTGTCCTTGCCGCCATTTTAGAAAATAGCGTGATGAATAAAGATTTCAATGTCAAAAGAGGTTTTTATGTGAGCGATGTTGGCGTAACTAGACATTGTGAAGGTAGCCCCTTGCCCCTTTACAGTTATTATTACCAAGTTTCTTCAAGAGGCCTGATTTTTTAATTAAGATGTATTTTATACTTATTCATGATATTTTTTTATCTTATCTACGAATAGTAACTTTGATTCAATCGGTGGGGGCTTGTTTTCTCTTACATTCTGAATTTAAGAGGTTTCCTACATTAACTGAAAGATTTTATACATTTGAACATGGTGGTACAGCGATAAGTACCAAAACAATTCAAAATTTACTTTTCAGAAGGCAAAAGAGTGAGCAAGAAACATGGTTCAATTCTTTAAAGTCGCAGTTTGCAACAAAGTTTTTTCTATATAGATTAACTTTCGTAGACTTCATCATCAATTCATTCGAATGTTTGTTCTCAGATTAATTTATTGGAGACCACAAGATAATATTTGGATCTTTAATACTTCTAATCTCTTATCATTTTGTAGCAATGTATGACTCAGTAAGAGAAACTGACAACTTATTTAGTCTGATTTATGTGCAGACTAATAATTTCTTTACAATTTTGGCTGTTGTATACTAGAAGTCTTAAAGCTTGCATGACCTACATTATCACAATGGTCACTTCTAGTATAATAGTTAGTAAGAACTCTTAACTTTTGCACAGTGCGATACGACTTAGAAGTAACATCAATATCCTTATTAGTATGTCTCATAACATCTTCGTTAACAATATCTTCAATTCAGATGATTATATTACATTTTTTTAACACTTATTTTGTTAGTTAGGAGGTGCACAAATTACAACGAACCGATTTCAAAACTGTATCGTACTGTGCTTTATATCTTGCTCACTAGTACTCTTATAGCTAGTAATCTCCAACCGTTCCTATCTCTTTCCTTGTGCTAGAACCTTAACAATTCCACAATCTAGTTCTCAGACCTCTCAAAGTGTCCAATCAAGTCCACCTCGATCGTTAACATAAAATCTCTACAGTCGCAATATAGTAGAAAGAAAATCGGCCCAACTATACCTCCCTGAGGTACCCTCACCTTCTAATTACGCCACACTGCGTGTTTCAAAGCGATCTGTCTGATGGGGATGCTGCAGTCGTTTTTACTATAAAATTACGCATCAGGCGATAGCGAGAAGGCGAGCGGCTCTCGTTAATAACTCCAGAATGTAACGCCAGATGTTACGGAGTGCGTTGGAACGGGAAAATAGAAATCTCCATAGGAAGAATACTGTTGCCACTTGAGTGACGATGTGAGCTATGTGTAATCTGAAAGAATTTAATTTTATTGGTTTATTTATTGGTCTGCGAACAGTTTGAAAATTTTACATAGATATGGAAAAGCATTATTAAAAAACTAAATTGATAATATTCAAGGTAAACAACGCATGCAGTTTATTAGTAAAATTATAATATTCTAATAAAAAAATCTTTAATACAGAAGTAACCAGCCCTTAGGGCTGGTTGGGCAGCAAGAGAGATGGAGAGTCCCACATATCTACACCAAAGGGTGGGTAGCTGCAGCGGGCATCGTTGTTTATTTGTGCGCCAGACTGTAGGCTCCTCTGATCTTCCTTTGATATCAAGTGTACAAGCTCCCACATTAATAATGCCGGAACACAGCCAGAGTTGATATAGCGGCAGATTTCTGTGGGGGTGAAAGCTAGCCAAAAAAAGGTCAATGTACCTTTGAATAAAGAATGTTTTCACTCACCTCCGAAGCAAGGATCTGGACTTGGGCAGCGTGTCGGGACTCTCCTTGAAGAGGAACCGCCTGATACCGAGGACGTACGACTCGATGTACGCGTCCCAGTCGATGTTCCGCACGTTGAAGTCGAATGTCCTCCTGCGGACAGTAAAACATTGCGAATGACTTGCGTGTTTCCTGGAATAGTTGCTAACAGCTACAGTCAAAATAATTAATGAGTTTGCTATGACAGCTTTCTGTGATATTGGAAATTCAACTTTATACAATGGCAAGAAGGCAAATGTTGGGCTTAACAGGATAGACACAACTCATGAATCTTATTCCACCAACTGCCACTACTGCCAGATATCATCTTTATACTTGGGAATCTTCAAGGCCAGTATTAACGGGCCTTTCCTAAGTAAGCGCACTTTATCGTAGACTGCATATTTGTTTAACATCAGGCAACTTTTGTTCAAGTGCTGGTTTAGGTAAAACATTGAGAAATAAAACTGATCCGTGGCTAAAGTTTTCTAATGTAAGCAAGAGACAGTATTTCAAGCATCGAATCCAGGTCAATTACCTGTCGTCTGGCGATAGAGCAGTACACAGCAACTGTACGTTGTCGTCTGCGAACGACCACTGACGCGTCGTGAAGTACTCCAGACACGCGGCCGCCTTCTCCAACTTGTTCTGAACTCTGATCATCCTGGAATCGAATAAGTGTCGTATCTATATCGATACAGATTCTTTTTTATAAGACTCAGTACAATGGCTCCACTTAGCCTGATAGTAAAAAAGGGAGCATAGACTGCCGTGACGACGGACGCAACACCGAGGCGTTCTATCCGTTTGGCACCAAAGAAATGGCCCGCAAGGTGCTTCTATCTTTCTCCAAGCTCTTTGTCCCGATATTTGTGTTTGTCACTTACACCCACAACAAAAATATACCTCCTCGATGGCCTAAAGGTTTAGGTACGAGCCTAGATCTCGATGTGCTAGGTTAAATTTCCAGGTCTGTGTGACGATGACTTGATTTAATGATGAACGCCTTTGCCCTGCAGTGGATTCTAAAAACAAAAAGCTGAAAGTAACTCTTTACTTTTTGTTCTTCATGGTCACCTTCCACCTTGCTAAAGTAGGGTATGGCATAAATACAGACGAGCGAACCTTGCTTTGCTACAACACGACATAATGTTGATTTTATGGGTCAGCAGTCCTTTTCAGGAAGCAGGCTCCACTCAAACCTCGGCCGCTGCCTTCCCCGAGCTATCGAGTCAATCCTAGCGGATGGTATATCTCCCGCCCTTATACTTACATAGGTTTGCCCCCCGAAGCCTTTGCGACGAGGTCCATGACGACCGCCGGCGCGCGGTGTTGCAGCAGCGACAACGTGCTGTGCTTGAGGCGGTTGCTGGTGATGTCTCCTCCAGGGTACCACACCACTTCACCTGGAAAAAAGGTACCAAGTCTATTAGTCCCTAAGTTTCGGCTACGGCAGTTAATTTTAACGATTAACCAAAAAATCTTCCTTTTACGTCAATGTTACCTATGTTTTCCCTTTAAATTCATATTTTTGGTATTACAGTCTATAATAGGCGAAAAAGTTAACTGCTTATCAACAGGTAACTGAAGGCTTGACCTCCACGTAAAATGGCAATTGAATAAAAAAAAAAGCAACTACGCAGTAGAGCATATAAGTATAGGGCGTCAGGACTGGTACACTCTCTATTTCCTTAGTCTCATAGGTAGAAAGAAATCAGACGAGTGTTACACCACTAACTTTCGAACTTTGGACCGTTAGGTGGGCCTGCGACATTCTTCACTCTGCACTTGCAAGATATATCTCAGACTTTACTTACTGAACGGATGTTTCCGCATATATTTGAAGCTGGTCTTAACGAAACGCTGCCACGTGATTGGGTTCTGCTGTCCGGTACAACAGTTATACACCACTACTCCTTCTCCTCTGTAAAGAGAAAGAGATAAAATTAAAAAGTTTGCTTGGAAGAACTGAAGAGAGAAAGAGCATTGGACTCTGTTGGTGAGTATTGTCTTCAGAGCTCAATTTTATTGGGGAAGGCATGGTGTTGGCAGCATGGAAAACTGCTTTTTGCTGCAAACGTTAGATTTCTTTTCAAATTTCTGGTGAGACACCACTGAGGTCAATTATAATACGCGCGGCGTACGACACCCACACGTCATATTACGACTGGGGTCTCAAATGCGTTGCCTAGTGCCGAGAAAAAAATATACACGAAGGGATAATGGGAAAGGTGGGGAAATAACTATTATTTTGTCGTTACACAGTAATTTAACTAGCACAAGATGATGTGGTCTTTTGCCTGCTAAGGATGATCCTTTATTACTCCTACAACCTTTTACTTTTGGAGCTAGAACCATAACCTAGTGAATACTTACATCTGATAGATCCCTTATACTTAATTCAGACTAACAACGTCCGAAAATTCAACTAAAATCTATAATATAAAAATGAATCGCAAAATGTGTTGGTAACCGCATAACTCAACAACGCCTGGACCAATTCGGCCAATTTTTTTTTAAAATGTTCGTTGGAGTTCAAGGATGGTTTTTACGGCGAGAAAAATGGATTTGATTGATTGATCAATTCCCACGGGAACGGGAACCACGCGGGTGAAACCGCGGGCGCCCGCTAGTAGACAATAAACAAACAAGGTCAAACTTACCGCCTCAAATGCGTCCGCCATGCGCACACAATCATCAGGTTGATGACAGTATCGACGGGCACCAGATCAGCCACCCTGGACCCCGTGCCGAGCATGGTGCGGAAGATGCCCTTGCCCACCGCCGCGATGATGCCGTTGGGGCCGTTCCAGTTGTCCACCCAGCCTTTGACCGGCTCCCGGACTGATGAAAGTACTGGAGAGGAAAATGAAGATAAAATACATAAAATTGGACAACATTACATAGGTACATTTATCTGACCCACAAGTTAGTAGCTAAAACATTTGTGTTATGTGTATCAGAAACAACCACTATTGAACCGATCAGTGCTCCCACCCATCTTTGTCATTCTCCAATAGACTTTTCTATGGGCCAGAACTGGAAAGGCAAGCCCCAGTTCAGGGCATAGCTTGTTAGGCAGCATAATGGTCTCCATAGCCTTCGACTCGGCTAGGTGGAGTACCCTAGGGCTAGGTAAAGCGGGGGAAGTCCAACACACCACACTCCGCCCCCAAATGAGGGTTGAAGTTGCGTCAGACATTCCCCTACTTAAAAAAATAGTAATTTAGAAACAACTAATGTATCATCAAAATATACTTAAATACTTAAATAAACATCCAGACACAGGAGAAGCACAAATTAATATTTATCACAGAAATGTTTATCCTAAATGAGATTAATACCATATGCGCAATCAGGCTAGATCGTGGCAAAGTGTTAGTAAATTACTGATTTTAAATAACTCACCGATGGATGGTCTCACGATGGCGACAGGAAGGTTGCCGCACTCCTTTATAAGCATGTCCTCTGCCAGCGCTTTTGTGAATGTGTAAGTGTTTGGTCTGTCACCTGGAACAAAGAGAATTCATAGTTTTCATATTGCTTAATATGTTGGACTTAAGTTTTCTATTATCTTTGGGTTTCGTGTTCCATGGAGCTATATGGATGTGATAATAAGCACTGCTTCCGTCATAACATACTATTTTATTGATTTTTACGATTTGCTGTACTATCCGATATCCAGGTAGGAGAAACTTATTACCAAAGGCATAAGGCATATCACTCACCGACAAGATCCGTTACGAAGCTATCCCACCAGCTTGACCGTTGATATTGGCTGCAGTAGCCAAACTTCAGCGATAAGCAACCTTATCACCGGCGTCATAAGGCACGCACCGACAAGATACTCCGTGAATCCGTTGATATTGACTGCAGTAGCCAAACTCCAGCGAAAAGCAACCTTATCACCTGCGTCATAAGGCACTCACCGACGAGATCCGGCGTGATCCGGTCCACCAGCTCGTCCGGCAGCGTCTGCACCAGCGTCACCACGTGCTCTGGGTGCGCGGGCGGCGCGTACACGGTCTCCTCCACGCGCTCCCTCTCGCAGTTGCAGTATGCGGTTGATACGTGTACTAACGCCTGTTAGTTTAAGAGAAATGTTTTAGATTTTGTGTGGTTGAGCTATGGTGGAGACAGTTTTTGTCTTTCAGTTGAAATGGGCAGGGGAAGTATCACGCTCGCGCAGAAGATCGCGCAGATTGTTGAATAAAATGCTGGTTAATATTGTCGGAACACAGCCAGAACCGTTGGTCGGACTATGAAAAAGTTCTACCACCAACCAGTTCCAAGGTCATGGTCAAGGTCAAGGGAATCAAACCCACGACTATTTTATAACCGAATGGCTAACTGTTTCCTTGACTTTGAGAATCGTCGTAAGACCGCAATGTGGGTGTGTGATGAATCAAAGGAGAGAATGTGACACATTCTGTTTAGATGCGACTTGCGCGAAATATAAAACATATGGCGTAGTATGGAAGTGTTCACGTACAGCTGCGCGCGATGCCCATACAGCGAGCATCGCGCCCGCACTCGCGACCGCGCCCGCGCGTTCAACGTGAACAAGCGCTATGGCTGGAAAACAGTTGGTCCTTTTCGAATCAGCTTACCCTGAGTTGTATTATTGTAGGTATCATAGTATTGAAGGTATCATTCTAAAGCTTATGCAGTCCTTCTAAAAAAACCGTATTTGGATAAGTCATTAGGTTTAGTTGTAAAAATTACTCAAGAAGTAAGACGTACTTTCACATCGGTCTCCTACGCAACATAAGATACTGTTTCAAAGTGGACAAATAAGTCATGTCAAACTCACTTCAAGCCCCAGCATACGATGGCAGAGCTGCACTAGCTGTTGAGTTCCGAGCATGTTGATGGTGACCGAGAGCTTTAGTTTCTCGTCGAACTTGACCGTCGCTGCTGAATGGAATACCACAGACACCTGCGAACAACAGACATCATCATCATCATTACAACCATTTTAAGATAATCGCAGTGAGGAGACCATCTAGGATGAACGTGTTTAGCTTCGAGTCATTCATACGAATGTGGACTCCGAACTGTGGACTGTGAAGCCTATGGTATTTTTTATGTCATTCCAGTAAGCCACGCAGTCCACCTGATAGTAAGCGGCCACTGCGGCCTATTCCATTGAGGGATATTTAACCAGGAAACATCGCTCAATGGACTGGCACACAGAAGACTCCTATGATCTTCAAGTTTTAGATTTTAAATATGAACAAAAATTTCGACAAGTGAATTTTTTCCACGCAATATAACGTAAATATCTTGCCCAATTGACATCGCTTTTTTAGCCCGACTGATATAATAAAAAGCCTCGCCATATTGCGAACAATATTGGAACTAATTTCTTCAAGTGGCAACAATTAATATAGATATAATATATCACTACCGTGTGCTTCCATCGAGGCTTTTACTTGTGACGGTATTATTAGGTTTCGTGCTACGGAGTACGCAATTGAAATAGCACAGATCGAAATTGTTGTTACCATGGCCGTCCGTACTAAACTTTTGTAATTTTTCCGGAACATTTGAGAGTTGCTGGCGTGTTCTAGCGTATTCTATGGCATCATTTTTTACAATATTTTGTTCCTTACCTTTTGACACAGCATGGCCTGGTCTGCGGGACTGATGCCAAGCTCCGGTTCCGTGATGTCTCCTACGATGGGCACTATCTTGTTCAGCTCCTGCGGTCTCTCTTTCCGGAGTGTTTCGAATAGCTGGAAACAGAATGGTCCCGTTAGTAACAGCAGAATCGTACAAATCTGATATCTAGGTAAAGGACGGAGTACATCCACTGCTGGAAATAGGCCTCTCCCAAATATCTCCAAATCTAATTTGAACTTGGGGGTCATCTCGTTTCTCGGGTGGCCCTCCCTAGGCGCCACCCCAACTTGAGGCCTCTCAATTCGTGTTACCCAGGGATAGGCTGATCAATAGCAAAAGACTGACACCAGCTCGTCCCAATCGGGTGTGAAGGGGTAACCGGGGGTTTTATATTAATTGGCACTACCCACTCTTTCTTTCTGCTTGGCCTAAAGGTTGACTGGGAGAGAATGCCATGAGGCATTAAGTCCGCCTTTTGTAGTCGATTTGTGCAATGAAGCTTAAATAAATAAATAAAACCGGGGGAGTTTAGTGGGGAGTGGACGCTTTAGTCTCGAGTCCCACACACGGCCGCAAGTGTAGCTACCCTGCGGTCATGGTGCATAAAAGCATTCTCCTCCGAAAAGAAAAGGCTTCTTTGCACTTGGGGGAGGGGGGGGCTTCTTGGGAATGATGAAGATCTGATGAAGAAGGTACTTACCGGTGACTGCGTGAGTTCACTGAGCCGTGAAGCGACATCCTGACCACGTTTCGGCCTCATAAGCAGGTAGATTTTCTTGATTTTCGGACAACTTCTTAACAATTTTTCAACTAGCACCTGAAAGAAAAAGATCGTTCCGTAAACACTCTTCCCAGGACTATTGATTGCGCAAGCACAGGTGCACTCCCTAATCCCTCACTCTCATAACACGGTTAGACAGCAGTCTGACCGATGAAAGATCAGACGCAGAAAGAATTTTCCAATGTAGGTTGTTGTAAGTGCGTACAGTTCACTCTATTGTTATACTGTTTAAAAAGCTAATGGTCTTCCAATAAATATATAAGTGTTGTGGGCGTTTGACTTACCTTTCCCATGAAACCAGTCCCTCCAGTGACGAAGATGGATTTGTCAGCATAGAAATCAGCCACCGGGACGTACTCCGACCCCGCCGCGTACTGGCCCGAACTCCACGCCATCTCGACTGTAACCTGACAAACAGACAGACAAATATTCACATCGTTATGCACCCTTTTTTATACTAGACTAGCGGCCGCCACCACGGTTTCACCCGCGCGTAATTTCTATTTTCAAATATCCCCCCTAGTTTGAACAGATCACATTATGATTGACCATGATGCTATAATGACTCGATCACCATCTGACCTTAATAACATTTCCGAAATAAAAAGTACCCAATGACACCCAGGGATAGCTTTCCAACAGTGAAAGAATTTTACAAATCGTTTTAGTATTTAGAGCCTATTCAATACAAACATGTCTTTTCTCTTTTTAATATTAGTAGACTGGATCAGTTAGCAGACAGGCACGCAGCCCACCTGATGGTAAGCAACCGCTGCGGCCTATTCCATTATGGGAAAGTTCACCAGAAGCATCTCTCAATTTGCTGTCACACTGTAGCCTTATCTGATCTTCGAGCCTTTGATTTCAAGCGAACTGGCTCCCATATTAATATTGCTGGAATACAGCCAGAGCTGTTCTGTTGGCAGATATCACTTGTGGTGGTAGCTAGCCAGTCCGACACAACGGGTGTGTACTTCCTCTGATGTCACAAGCGTCCATAGACAACGGCAACCGCTTACTATCGCTAATGGTAATAAAAAAGTTCATATACTCTTCACATAAAAAAATCACATCTTAAAATGTTTATCTATACTAATCTATACTAATATTTTAAAGAGGAAAGATTTGATTCTTTGTTTGTATTGAATAGGCTCAGAAACTACTGAACCGATTTGAAAAATTCTTTTACTGTTGGAAAGCTACATTACCCCCGGGACCGGGTGACATAGGGTACTTTTGATCCCGAAAATGTGGGAGGAATGGGGGAGAATTGTAAAAAGAAATAGCGCGCGGTTGAAACCGCCGATGCGACTGCTAATAAATAAATAAAGCAATATTTAAAATATCGCCCTAATCCTAAACTATGAGACTTTATTTAAGCTTGTTATTTCTATCTGAGCAGGCTATACCTGAACTCTAGATATACTTAGAGTCAGACAGGCGCGCTATTTCTGGGACACCCCCCGTATAAATTTTTTATCAGTTGGCAGAGAAACACCTGACCTGACTATTTGGGTATAAAACACGCCTCTGTTGTAAGTTCAATATCCATCTTAGGTTTTTTTGGTGGTACGATTGTTTCAGAGCCTCAATGGCTACCTACAAGCTATTTCGCCAATCTTTCAGCAATATAAAAATTGCTGAAAGATTATGGACGTTTTATGTCCTCGTTTTTTATGCGAGGCCAGTTGGCAGACAGGCATGCAGCCCACCTTGTAGTTAGCGTCATCTGCGCTCTAGTCCATTGAGGGACACCTTCAACAGGAAGCGTCGCTTAATATGCTGCCAAACTTTTAGCTCATCTAATTTTCGAGCATTCGATTATTTCGATTAAAAGTTTACTGGCTCCCACATTAATATTGCCGGAACACAGCCAGAGCTTTTATAGCGGCAGAGTTTATTTCAAGTTACAAACGCGGCTCTATGACAGTGTTAGGGTCAAAAATGACATCACGCGAGCGTCAATGACAGTTTTTTTAATGATTTTTATTGAAGATATTTGTTTTACCAAGTAGAGTGTCCAAAAAAGGCTTGAGTTGTGTAATTTGCCTATGATCAAAGGATCATTGTGTTTATGAAAAGCAATAAATATTTTCTTGTGCTTTTACGAACACCTTATAGAAAGACATAGTGATAAGGAATACCTACTTGAGGCGTCAGGGACTCTGACCCCACATTATCTGGCTGACTGAATCAAGAATAAAATTTATTTATTCAAATTAGGTACTACATAAAGAGCACTTAATACATACATACATACAGTCACGCCTTTTTCCCGTAGGGGTAGGCAGAGACCAACTCCTTCCACTTGCTACGATCCTGGCTCACAACTATTGCTTCCTCCACATTCATAAGTCTTTTCATGCATGCCCGTCGGTTTAGGGTACTCTTGACCTGACCTTTCCTCAGGACGTCACCTATCTGGTCCTGGAATGTCCTTCTAGGCCTTCCCCTTCCAACGATTCCATTCATTCATTCAACTTAATATGAATGTCAAATTATACAGTCGACAACACATCAGACTATTCCAATTTGTCTTTCTACAACAAGTTTTCACAGCTTTATTCACCTCACTTACCTATAATAGTTCTCTTTCAATTGAGAATTTTTGACAGATTAGGGTAGGTTAGGGTTGCCATCTCTAAAATTTGGAAAACAGGACAAGACGCGTGAAAACCCCGGATTTAAGAGTCCGAAAGCCGGACATGTCAACAAGATAACATCATGGTGTGCGGGCATAGTGCGTGTCAGGCGGGGCGGCCCAAATTTTATTTATTTATTTATTTTTAAAAACTAGGTCTACAAATGAAACCTTCCCGCTCCCCGGATGCCCTCTATACAAGGACAAATCCGGGGAAACCCGGACGGATGGCAACCCTAGGGTAGGTTGATCTGTTGCCGTCTGTACCATGTCACAAATAACTGTAGAAATGGATCAGCCTCAGCCTGTTTTTTACAACATTGTTGTTTGCTTGAATTTTCAGTCCATTTAGACATTTTTGGAGTCTCTATGACCATCTAGTCTCTATGATCTCTATGAGTGAAGCGAGGGGCGAGGGGAAAGAAAAAAGACCTTACCTTTGAACGTTATAAGACGCAATCACATGTGCGGTCGTGGGTGCTCAATATGCTCGTGGCATCAGATGCACTCGCTGCGCTTCATGCTGGACCGCTCCTATCTGCAACAAACAAACAAATGCACTTTCATATTGTACGTCTTTTTTTTATACTAGGTCAGTTGGCAGATAGGCACGCAGCCCACCTGATGGTAAGCGGCCACTGCGGTCTATTCCATTGAGAGACACTTCCCAGCGTCGCTCAATGTGCTGCCAGACTGTAGACTCATCTGATCTTCGAGCCTCTGATTTCAAGTGCACTGGGCTCCCACATCAATATTGCCGGAACACAGCCAGACCTGTTATGGCGGCAGATTTCACTTGTCGGGGTGGTAGCTAGCTAAGGGCCTAATTATGATCCAATGCAGGATTCCATAATTTAGAATCACAAAGTTGTTCCCAAAAAAACATGCGGACATCTGTAATAAAATATCTTTACTCGGTTTTAAGGTCACTTCTGACCTCCGAGTCTCATACTTCAAGGATACTAATTCACATTAACAAAGCAGGAACAGCCAGAGCTATTACGGAGGCAGAATTTACCAGTTCAATTAGTAGATAACCAGTTTCTCTTAAGAATGGTCGCTTTTCTAGCCCCACATTGAATCATTTCATCTTCATTGGGTTTTGCTTCTACCATTTATCCAGAACATGCAATACTATCTAGTTCAAATGCTATTAGGATACGACCTTTTGAAGTTGCGTGACGCGAGATAAATAATGCGTTGCTATTAGTTGTAAACGTTACGGACCAGCGCAGTTGACGTCATTATTCGCTCAATTCCAAAAGGTATTATCCTAATACGAGATTTGAATCGGATAGTAAATATTAGTTGTGTCGGTGACATCGGTAGTAACTTAAATGGTATAAGTACAGCTGTAAATTAAAAATAGGTATGTGAAAATACAGCTACTTCATCATCATCAGCCTATATACGTTCCCACTGCTGGGATACAGGCCTTATCTTAATTGTGAGATAGTGTGGGTCATACTCCACCACGCTGGCCTAGTGCGGGAGGAGGGGTGCGTAAGGCAAGTGACCAACCTTAATGTCAGATGTTTTCAAGCCGCTAAATGGCCTCTGACTAGGCTTGACGACTAATATCTACATTATAGTAAATATCAGCTAAAATAAAGCTATATAAACATGTAAATAAAAAAATGGCTAAGATCTCCGTCCATGGGAAAGGTCCCTATGACACTTTCCATCTTTCTTTGTTATAGGCTTTACGTTCCTCTAGGTACAGGCCAGTTTTTGGATCGTGAGATGACTCCAGCAAACGCTTAGATATCTCACGACACAGCCTGTGAGCACTCGAAACCCAGGGCCCCAAACTTTTTCACCAGAAGATTTAGACATATAGGTTATAGGGCATTGCCTGTGTCATATTGAGAAACATACAATAGTAAGCGCTTTAAAAACTTTCTCAGCAGACTAGCAGTTATATGAATAGTAAATATACTAAATGTGAGCTTACCAAAATATCTCATTACCGTAAAAAAACCACAGATCACTTTCGAAACAACCAAATGTCAAAAGTTCAAAATCAAAGCACGCATCCGAAACGGTCGACGCTCACAAATGGTTCATAATACATCGTGTATCGCAACTTATATTTTATTATAGTTATTTTACAAGGAATATATCATCAATCAGCTTATTTCACTGATAAAAATCTGATACGTGACATATATTCTGACTTGGAGTTTTTTTTTCTGGTAGCAAGCCAGTTACATCATGTTTAAAGAAGGCTTATCAAAGTAGTTTGTGGGTTAAGAACACACGCACCACACCTTCACATAATATTGTCTCGGCTTATTAATATCCCTTTGTAGGGCAAAGACCTCCATTAAATTTACGGTATGATTGGTCAAGCCTGAAAACTGTTTAAGGTAAAATCAAAATCATGCTTATATAAGCTTCAAAGATGCATTTTTTTAGTTCTTTTTTCGGAGGAGACTGCGTTTGTGCACCATAACCGCAGGCTAGTTAGACCTGCGGCCGTGTGTGGGACTCGAGACTAAAGCGTCCCACTAAACTCCCCCGGTTACCCCTTCACACCCGATTGAGACGAGCCGGTGCCAGTTTTGTTATTGACCAGCGGAGTCTAAAAGTTGGTGGTTTAAAACACCCCCATGGCTCGGAAAGTTGGTCCTGCGCCTGATCTCTCTTCGGTCGTGTCAGACTGCTGTCCCACCATGTTATGAGAGTGAGGGAATAGGGAGTGCACCTGTTCTTGCGCACTCATTTATTTTGTGCATTGTAATATTTGGGCGCCGTCACCAAAACTTGACTAGAACGACATTATTATACATCCATTATAGTTTATTGATCTTAGGAAACACTATTATTGTGTTTTTTCGTAAACAAAAGAGAATTTATTTTGATTATTTTAAAAAATATTGGATTCTATAATGATTGGGTTTGTTTGTCTTCACAATAGGTATTGTTTAATAACTAGAATATAAGTTTATTACCTTAAATTTAATTGAAAGGGCTTATTGAATATTTATAATAACGCCATGTTAGTCTCGGTGCCATGGGAGCAGAATACTAATACCCATAGGTTCAAAAAAGGGCTACTTCCCATCTGGTAAACTTCCCATTTGGTTAACCTCAAACTGTATGGGATTAAATGTATGAAGTTACAATTTTAGTAGGTAAAGTTTGAGGTTTACCAAATGGGAAGTGTACCAAATGGGAAGTTGCCAAAAAAGTTGTGTGTTTTCGGACACAAAAAATAGTAGTAGCAAGCAGTCCCATTGCATGAAAAAGGCCTCCACCATTGAAATGTTGAAATTTTTTGGTCACCACATTTGCCAAACGCAAATTTGTGATCACAAACCAGAGTTGTTTAAAAAAAATTCGATACAAATTTTGGACCGGAATCAAACCCAGATCCGATAGCCGACTTCACGATCATTACACCGAATCGGTCATAGAATTATTTTTCTAATAGAACTGTTATTAGCTATGCACACATCTTAAAAATATATGTCTAGATTTGTCCACATAAATAATGGATGTTTTGATTAAAAATCACGTAAGGTTTACTTTGAAGTGGCACTTAAGTACTTCATTATTTTACCGATAATCAGTTTAGCCTTTTCGACCTTTTGGCAATCAAAACTTTTTTTTTAACAGGTTCCCTTTCCCCATACAAAATATTTTTTTGACTTACTAGGTACGTCTCCCGTCTAATAGTCCAGTCAACGAAGCCTTAACTTTGCCATCTTACAGGAAAAGCTGAAACCGGTGCCAAAATTTTCGTTAATGACTCTGTAATAACATACAAAAAATGCAGGGTCGTGAGTCACCGGGGTCATACGAAAAAAAAATGGAAAAGGGTGAAAAAATGTATTTTTCCTAAAAATCTCGAAAACTAACAAAAAAATGAGAAAAAGTTTCAGACAAAATTCGTAGAAAATTACTTTGTCTACAAAAAATGTTCTTATCAATTTGCGCGTATCGCGCACCGTTTCCTAGGAAATCGCGTACAAAGTGCGAAAATTCGCACAAACAATTTTTTTCGTTTAAATAGAATTTTTACAAATTTTTCAATTAAAAATTATTTTTATGCATTCTACGATATCCCCGAAGAGATTTCCGTCTTATTTTTATTAATTTGGTTCTACATCAATATGTGCACTTTGTACTCGATTTTCTAGCAAACGGTGCGCGATACGCGTAATTGATAATAATCTTTTCTGTAGACAAAGTAATTCTCTACAACTTTTGTCTAAAACTTTTTCTCATATCTCTTTTAGTTATCGAGATTTTTGGGAAAAAGTCATTTTTTCACCCTTTTCCATTTTTTTTTCGTATGACCCCGGTGACTCACGACCCTGCATTTTTTGTATGTTATTACGGGGTCATTAAGAAAAATTTTGGCACCGGTTTCAGCTTTTCCTCTAAAATGGCAAAGTTAAGGCTTCGTTGACTGGACTATAAATTCAGTTTGTATTTGTTTTTTCTACAAAAAAATCTCCAAAAAATTCAATAAAAGATAAATCACTTTACTTTTTAGTTTTTTTACTTTTTCTTATCTATACAATATATCCCACACGTCCCCGTTCTAAAAATCGAATTTGTTACTACGTCCACAAAAAATTAGCCTCCAAACTTACCTCTAACTTTGATCATATGTGATTCATGAACGTATAAAAATTGGGACAAAAATTACATTATGTATCATACATGATTCATCGGACAGGGAACCTGTGTAACATCAAACCGCTAATTTTATTCGATTTAGTACTTTTATTTAATAAGTAGTGATTTCGTAAATACCAGAAACCATATTTCAATCAACTGTAAATGGTTGAGAAGTCCGCTTTACATCAAGACATCGCGGGTTCGATCCCCGCACGGTACAAACATTATGTGTTACCTCCCGAACCCGATTTCAGGACAAACTAGTTTGGGTTTAAAAAAAATAACCCTGGTTGTTTTAACCCCACACACCTGTTGTAACCGCGTCCGCGATAACAGCCTTAGTTTTAGCATTTTTTTTTATGTAATAGGGGGGCAAACGAGCAAGTGGGTCACCTGATGTTAAGTGATCACCGCCGCCCATAAGCACCCGAGACCCCCTTAGGTTCACAGGCGCGTTGCCCGCCTTTAAGGGTGGAATATGCTCGCTACTTGAAGGTATTTATGTCGTATTGGCTTGGAAACACCGCTGCGGGAAGCTGGTTCCATAGAGTAGTCGTGCGCGGCAGAAAATGTCTGCAGAAACGTAGTTGATCGCCACTCGTCCAAGTGGTTTGGATGAAACTGCATTTTGTGGCGGGTTGTACGGTGGTGGAATTTAGCAGCAGGAATCAAACCAAATAATTCCTCGGAACACTCCCCATGATATAGGCGGTAGAAGATGCACAGGGACGCAATGTCTCTACGCAATGCCAGAGGATCTAAGCAACCGGCAAGACTCTAGGCACCGACAATCCGGGTTGCTCGACGTTGGATACGGTCAAAAGGATTGGCGTAATTTGCATTAAAAGGATATTGCTCGTAGTAGTTGCGTAGGAGTTTTTTGAATTGTAGATTGTGTGAAATGTCAAATTCACTTGCCTTCCGATCGCGCCACGGTAATAATTACATGTTATAACCAGAAGAAGCATTTTTATTGCCCGCTGTATACCAAAATATACACCTGTCCTGGTTGTAATAAACAAGCTACGCTTAGTTTGGGGCTGGATAGCACTGTGTGAGTAGTGTCCAGGATATTTATTTATTTATACACATTGAATTTAAAGTTTACACAGAGAAATAAGGTGATGTATAGTAATTGTTATATGTCAGGCCATGTGTCGGCAGATCGTGTGAGCGAACGTAATCCAACGCTCTATAATGGGATTTGCATTGCATATTATTACACCTTTTCTATTTCTGCATAGCAACCGTGAAGGTGTGAAGAGACGAGGATAAATTCTTGTAATCGTGGCTGTTTAGAAGCTGATTTTCTTCACAATAATTGTTCGAAGAAATCTAAAAGAAGTTATGTAAGATTTGTTGATGGTTAAACATGCCAGGACTTAAACACGCAAAATCACTTACAAAAGCCTTTGATCCGAAAACTTCCAAACGGATCTTAGGACTGAGTAAGCGACAGGTACGCATCAACCATTACAGGACACTGTTGTCTTAATAAGCACATGACTGTAATGGGTCTACGCGAGTCGAGGAAATGCAGATTCTGTCACACTAGCGACGAAACACCTCTGCATATACTCACGGACTGCGAGCCATTGATGCACAAACGTAGCCTTATTCTGGGGAAGCACATTCTACAACCAGACGAGGCTAAAGATATCCTCCCCAAGAATATCCTCCTCTTCGTAGAAGAGGTTGGGCTTGGAGTGGAACTGTAATCTATGTGGCGTTCACAATAGATCAGAATTGGTCGCATGGTCGCAGTGGATGTGGAAACACTAAGCCGCTATTAATAATAATAATAAAAAATATGTAAGATTTCCAATAAGTTTTCTCTAAGTAATAAAAAAGTAAACTGTCAGCCTATTTAAGGTCCTACTGCAGCGCTAAGGCCTATATTTGCCATAAAGCAGGCGAAGCCGCGGGAGGAGCCTACGTACTGATATTATTTGTTATCAATTTAAAATTTGTCATACTTGGATTATATGCACTTGCCAAAGGGACTTTCTGATAATGATTTGCGCAATTTAGGCCCGGTTTATCTGCTGACAGAAAATTTCCCTGATAATTTATGCCCCAGATAGGAAAAAAGTGAAAGATGGACAAGCCAACGTCACTCGAAATAGTGGTTTCCTTAAAACGGATAAAAACTCGATAAAACAGATAAAACGGATTAAGTTGTCGAAACGTCGGGTTTTAAATTTAAAATGTAGAAATACGCGAGTTTTTATCCGTTTTAAGTTGTTCGAATCTCAAGGTTCTTGGTTAAATTCCTTGGTCAATCAAAATTTTTGTCACATTTTCAAACAAAGCTCGGATTTCTGATCACCAATTTGACAAGAGTGGTGATTAAGCCAGTACCTATCGCTGTGATGATGACTTGTTTTTAAAGAGCCCTTTGCCCTTACAACCCTACTTACGCTAGTTACTTTGGGGTCAGATCAATGTGATGTTGTCCAATATTAATTTATTCATACATAATAAATAAATATGATGCAGATGAAGCCAGTGGCCAAAGCTAGTCTGTCATAAGCTGCAGCAACTAAACTCTTACCGCCATGCTTGTAAAATGCGTCATCACGAGTCTTCGCCAGTGCTTTCTCCGGTCACAGTGCAGAAAATACAGTACACTAGTAGTATTATTTACTACCTATCTCCAAAACACTTCTTTACAAGTAGTGAGTCAAGGAAAACCAATTTTTTTTTGGTGTACTTTTAATAAGCATATTTTGTAATAATGTCATATTCATTAAGACGCTGTTAATTTTCTAAGAAAATAAAGAGAAATAAATAAATAAATAAATATCTCTGGACATTACTCACACAGCGCCATCTAGCCCCAAACTAAGCATTAGCTTGTGCTTTGGGTGCTAAACAACGGATAAACATTACTTATATACTTTTTTTTTGTAAATACATACATATTATACATAGAAACACCCAGACCGATACAAACAGACATGTTCATGCACACAAATTAATGTTTGTACCGTGCGGGGATCCGAACCCGCGACCTCTGGTGTAATAGCCGACTTCTCGACCATCAGCATCTAATTTAGTAGTTTAGGTGCTAATTTAGTATTTTAGTTAGTGTTTTTGTGGGTTAGGCTTAGGTTATACATATTATATAAGCTTCGGCAGCCCTTTTGCTTTGTATTCTATTCTACATTGTTGTGTTTTAATAATAATAAATAATGTGCTCCTGACCGAGTGTGTCAATCGTCACTACCTACGCAGAATATATTTTAGTTAAGAATGCGCAAACAGTTTTCCGATTCAAAGATTAGGGTAAGTTTTTAGTGTGTTTCATAGTTTAGAATCATTTAGTTTGCATACACTGGAATTGGGTAAATGACTAAATGCCTAAAGAGTCCACTGCTTTACCGCCATGCTTGTTAAATGCGTCATCATTTATTGGCCAAGCTTTCTCCGGACACTGTGCAATGCATTAAGCAGGTTAGGTATTACTCATGGTAATAAAATATAGTGTCATCTTTGACTCATGACAAAATTGCATTTTTCTATACTACTATCAAAAAGAGGAAAGATTTGATTGTTTGTTTGTATTAAATAGGCTCCGAAACTACTGAACCGATTTGAAAAATTCTTTCACTGTTAGAAAGCTAGATTACTTTCGGGTGATATAGGGTACTTTTGATCCCGGAAATGTGGGAAAAGGGGGAGATAATTGACAAATGAAGAATAAATATTAATATAAATGGGAACGTAGAATAATTTTTGTTCCTCTTTCCACTAAAATTCACATCGCCGCTAAAACACATCAATGGTCTAGTGATTTGAATATCAGGCCGAGCGAGAGCTTGGGGTCCTGGGTTCAATGCCCGGGTGGGGAAAAAATTGTTGGATGTTTTGACTACAGCTCGCTAGCCAATCCTCATTTAGCTAACGTGATTATTAAGTCAGAATCCATCATTGTGTAGCCAACTGTGACTGTAATTTTAGAGATAGAGGCTTCTGCATTGTAATGCAACATTAAATAGGCTTATACCACAAATACTTAAAAGCACTAACGTATACATGCCTAATTATACTGTACTTTAATTTGTTTCTCACGAAGAATAATTTTGTATGGCAAATTAAGTCCGACCCCGTAAGGTCCATTAGCTTAATTTATTAACGGCTTTACTTTCTCATACATTTTAAAAATTCCACGCTCAACTTCAAGACGGACACTCAGTATTTGCCTAATGAAAAAACTAACCACTCGGACAAAACCGTGATATGAACCCAGAACATCCGTAGTTGTCGCTTTAAAGTGCGTGCGACCTACTAGCCTACTTGTTATTATTGCCCTTTTATTTATTTATTTATTTATTTAACACTTTATTGCACAAAACAAGTACAACTGAAATGGCTGACAGCTTCTTGCTTGTATACTGTCCAAGAATTCCTCAATACTAACTTTGCATGTTAATGTATTTTAGCAGAATAGAGCACGACCATTATTTGTAACACCCTGTACTGTAACACCTATTCTATGCAAAAATAAATCTTTGAATCTTTGAACTGACGGACAAGCATTCTCTACCAGTCTTTTTCCTCGGTCAGCCTTTTTTTATATTTTACTTTTTCTCTATCTCTTTTCCAATAAATAAATAGTAATCTTTCTTTATTTTTAATGCTGTTGCAGTTAAAGTACCTACTTGCATAAATGGTTGTTGTTATCTAATAAATATACTGTCCCACTGACATTCCTGCCCTGTGACCGCATAGAATCAATAGGGGTCAAGATCGGTCGTTGACCCCTCCCGCAGCCATCTTCCCGCGAACTAGATAATGTGAAAATTACACGAGCTTCCGTTGTAGGGTTAGAATGGGTGTTGAGAAGGGTTCGGAGATCGATATATCTAGGGATTCTTTGTGATTCGATTAGATATTTTTTAGAACATTCATCATCAGCCTATATTCCCACTGCTGGGACACAGGCCTTATCTCAATTGTGAGATAGTGTGGGCCATACTCCACCACGCTGGCCTAGTGCGGGTTGGTGGAGGGGTGCGTAAGGCAAGTGACCAACCTTAATGTCAGATGTTATCAAGCCGCCAAATGGCCTCTGACTAGGCTTGACGACTAATATTTACATTATAGTAAATATCAGCCGGGACCAACAGCTTAACGTGCCTTCCGAATCACGGAGACGCTCGAAATTAATGTCACTAAATATGGTCAGAATGGTCACCCATCCATTAACCGACCGCGGCGTAGGTAGCTTGACTTTCGTTATCGCTAACGAACCACTGTCACAGCTGCGCCACAAGCGCCTCGAGCTAGTGGGTCGCCTGATGGTAAGCAATCACCGCCGCCCATGGACATCTGCAACACCAGAGAGATCGCTGATGCATTGCCTTTTAAGGGTGTGGGTCCGGCACTCTCACAAACGAGACAAAACCCAATAGTAGTCACTATTATTTCACGCTGGTGATAAGTGAGAGGGTGGTACTTCCTCGGACGAGCCGGCCCATTCGTACTGCAAAACAGCATGGCTCTACCACTACAAAAGTTCTTTTTTTATGCCATCAAGTTGGCAATCTAGCTTACGGCCCACTTGATGGTGAACCCAAGGGTATCAAGTGCGCATTGCACACGCGAACTGTGAAAAAACTTTTCACTGTGTGAGTAGCACACAGTTACATCTATCTCTGTGGTGAGTAGTGTCCACTGGAAGTTGTAGACGAGTACATTTACCTGGGACAAAAAGTCCAACTTGGTAAGTCCAACTTCCAGAAAGAGGTCGGTCAACGAATCCAACTCGGCTGGGCAGCGTTCGGAAAACTACGCAGTGTTTTCTCGGCCCAGATACCGCAGTGCCTCAAGACGAAAGTCTTTGATGCGTGTGTGTTGCCAGTGATGACTTACGGAACGGAAAAGTGGCCACTTACAATGTGCCGCATAAAAAGGCTCAAAATCGCGCAAAGGGCAATGGAGAGGGCTATGCTTGGAGTCTCCCTGCGTGATCGCATCAGAAAAGATGAGATCCGCAGAAGGACCAGGGTCACTGACATTGCCCGAAGAATTGCGAGCCTAAAGTGGCAGTGGGCAGGACACATCGCAAGGAGGACTGACGGCCGTTGGGGCGGAAAGGTTCTCGAGTGGTGGCCACGTACCGGGAAACGCAGCCGTGGTAGGCCTCCCACAAGGTGGACTGATGATCTCATAAAGATCGCCGGAATCCACTGGATGCGGGTGGCACAGGACCGATCGGTTTGGAGATCCTTGGGGGAGGCCTATGTCCAGCAGTGGACGTCGTTTGGCTGAAATGATGATGATGATGATGATGATGAGTAGTGTCCAGGGATATTTATTTATGTGCGAAAGTGTAGAGTACGGCAAACATCTTGACGCTCGTTCGACATAGTGGGGGAAAGTTGGCGCATGTGCATTTGCGCATGACCAATAGCGCGTGCCCATCTCAAAATTCGGGGGTTTCGTCGTTTGACCCCGGTCCCTGAACACACCGCGCTTTCATAGTCTTTATGCGGTTGAAATAAGGACTTTGACACCGCGGTGTATTCAGGGAACCGGGGTCAAACGACGTAACCCCCCGAAATTCGCGTACTACTCAATCTCTATCCGATTTCAATATGTTTGCTGGTCACTATATTAATAAATCTGTGCCTATACTTATTTCGTTTTCGCTTTTATTTGACATGGTTTTTTAATTCGTCACGTGTTCTCTGCAGCGTGACGTCACGAGCTAACGGCTCGCGTGCACTTTCTCCCGCCATACATATTGATATTGAATCACATACCGTGATTCTCTCGATAATGCGCAAACGCAAGTGATAATTTCTGTTTGTCTGTGTATCTTCAAAATTGTTGTGGTTTCTGTGGGTTAGCTGGCAACATTATGTTTTCCTTTGAAATTAGTAAAATTACAGGTACGACGGTAAATGCTATCCAAAAATCAAAAACAAAATATGCCTTATTCAAATAGGCTTTGAAGATGCACTTACGAATCGTCAGAAACAAAAAAATATAGTGACTCTACCACCGGATTCGGAATGCAGTCATCTGTTGAGAAAAACCGGCAAGAAACTCAATAGTTACTCTTTTCGATCGCCAATAAGGTTACAATTTTTGAATCAGGCAGGTCAAAATGTCATTACCTACATAACTATTATTTTTTTTTGTTTCAGATTAACACCTACTAACTTAGTATTACTATACTGACTACTACTATATGAACCTGGCTTAGTACTTAGTAGTACTAAGCCAGGTTCATAGTACAGGGTCATTACCAAATACATCCTCTCTTTTCATAAATTTCTATTAGATCAGGGGATTGAATCTGAGACACTCTCTCTTTGAAGTGTCACCTAATAATTATGCTACGCTACCTGTATACACAAAATGTCCATACCAAATCCCATATCTAGTACAGTCAACAACAGAAGTTAGAAAACAATTGGAATTGTCAAAATTATAAGTCCTCCGAACCGAGTTTAGGCTACGGCGGCCAATTTTAAATCAACTAAGCAGGTTATATTATAGTGCTGCAGGTGCGCAAGCACAGGTGGTGTACTCCCTATTCCCTCACTCTCATAACACGGTGGGACCCACAGAAATATACTATCTATCTCTGTGGTGGGACAGCAGTCTGACACTATTATAGGTACCGAAAAGAGATGTGCAACGGGTTAACGTGCTTTCTGAGGCACGGGAGTGTTTTACATCACTAACTTTTAGATTCCTGACTTTATTCAGTACTAGCCTTTCCTCCACATTTCCGGGATCAAAAGTACCCTATGTTCACCGGGGATAGTGTAGCTATCCAACAGTGAAAGAATTATTCAAATCAGTTCAGTAGTTTCGGAGCCTATTCAATTCAAATAAACAAACAATCAAATCTTTCCTCTTTATAATATAAGTGTAGATTTTCTAAACATTATAAAAATGATCTACACGACCCGGGCTTTGAACCTATGGCCGTCGCTTCATAAAATTGTATGACATGTTGAATTATGTTGATATTATTATTAATGTTTAAGGACGAATACGCTACTGCCATTGTAGTGGATTCAACACTTACCCAGAACAAATATATATTTAAGTGACGAACAGAGTGCTCTGTGCCAGGATGTTTAATTATTTATGTACATATGTGTGCAAGTACTTCAAGGTCAATGGTCATCGACTAACTTCGTGTTCGCAAAGATATTTTTTTTATTGCAATGTGTAACAAGACGAGCAGATCTGATGGTAAGCGCCACGTCTGCCCTTAGACAGTTCAGTGCCAAAACAGTAATTAAGCAGTTACTGTATGGCACCGCCCTGCGCCCGCTACACCGAGACGACAGTTATTAGGTCTCATATACCCAGTAATATCACTAGCTTCAGTGCCCTTTCCCCGAAACAAAGAAATGCTTGACACACTTCTATTTCAAGGGAAAATATCTGGCACTGCGGTGGTACCCACCTAGACGGTCCAGTACATGATCCTACCACCTAGGAAAATAATTATTTGTTTGTAATAAAGTTTGTAGGGGCCCTCCGCACCAGCGGGGTGCCTTAGGAACACAACAACAACAACAACAATAAAGTTTGTAGGTGGTAGGAATTTTTGTTTTTTTTTCACGCAGTATATTCACGATATTATTCATCAAATGTAAACACTTTTTAAAATGATATAATTATTTAACGATTTATTATTATCCTTGAACTACAGTACACTTAAATATCTATAGCCACTTGTTTTGCTATCCGTACCGTCGCGTGCGCAGATGTGGAGCGGGACTTTCACTCAAGTTCAATGGCAGCGATCGCGTACTCGCCCGTAACTGGGACGACACTGTTTGAACTGTATGGGAGTGTGGGCAAACAGTGATGGAGTATTGATGACCCTGCCATGAGACAGGTGTGGTGGGAAAAGTAACTTTTGACACTTTTTTTTATACTAGGTCAGTTGGCAGGCACGCAGCCCACCTGATGGTAAGCGGCCTCAGCGGCCTATTCCATTGAGGGACGCTTCACCTAGAAGCGTTTGATCTTTGAGTCTGTGATTTCAAGTGTACTGGCTGCTGCCGGAACACAGCCAAAGTTGTTATGGCGGCAGATTTCACACTTTTCCCACGACACTTGCCCTTGACCACAAAATTGCCTGATGAAATACTGATGCCCATATGAAGAACTATTCTCATCTTTGGGCGCACAATACCAGCTTACATGGGCGTAGCCAGAGGGGCGCGATGAGGCACTGGCCCCACCCTAGGGCCTGAAGGTAAGCTACCGCAGTGCCAGATATTTTCTCGTGAAATAGAAGTGTGTCAAGCACTTCCTTGTTTCGAGGAAAGGGCACTGAAGCTAGTGAAATTACTGGGTATATGAGACCTAATAACTGTCGTCTCGGTGTAGCGGGCGCAGGGCGGTGCCAGACAGTAACTGCTCAGTTACTGTTTGGCACTGAACTGTCTAAGGGCACCTAGGCGCTTACCATCAGGTGTACGATCTGCTCGTCTTGTTACACATTGCAATAAATAAAAGCGTTCTGCTGCGGGAAAACAACGACTAAAAAAACAGACGGTACTTAACATTTTTTATTTGCTGTTATTGTCTCTTCATATCTACATACTTTCACATTATGCAATCAAATCAACGTTATTTCGGTATTACCTACGAACAAACACTTCATTTTTATCTGTATAAATATAGATAGGTAATAAATAAATACAAATACAGTTTGGTTATCTATCCGTATCATTTGATTAATTTTGGAAAGAGTCAGCCATTCTGACTGGCCCTATGGCGCGGGATAAACTATTGTGTTTGTTTTGGGTCTGGATGTTTATGTATTTAAGTCAATATTGTGGTACTTTCGATGTTTCTGATAACCCATAACACAAGTGCATAACCTTCATACTTTGCGAATAGATTAATATTATGTAGGTATGATATTTTTTGAAATTATTTTATTATTTACTATTTCCAAGACAAAGTTTTTATGACATTTCCACCAGAAAAGACGGAAAAGTCGGTAAAATATTTTTTTTTGTACTTAACATTCAGAATAGCTAAAGAGAAATTTCTCCTGTCCAAAGAGAGAGCAGGCATCCAAAACTAGATATTAAAAATTTACGCACGAATAGTCAGTCAAGAAAAGTTTGGTTTAAAAAAAAAAGAGCTGGAGTATTGAGTTTAAGCCTCGACTATCGTAAAATAATTTTCGGTTAACAAAGTCTTGAAAACTCAAAGAAAGCATTGAAAACTCTAACACCTCATTAAGAAATTGTTAAATCACATAATCGAAAAAGCGCATAAAAAACTTTTTGTAAATAAAATACAAATAGACCTAAGCAAAATTAATACGTGTAAAGAAAAAGAAGATCTAATAATTACTTTAAAAAAATACGTTAGCTTAAAAATACAAAAGAAAAATCATAATCAGACCACCAAATTACTCTTTTGATTTACATGTAATTTTAAAATATTTTAAAATTTTAAAAAGTAATTTATTTAATTAAAATCTTATTAAAAAAAAAAAACCTTTTTTAATTAAAAAATATGGGTTTTTTAAAAAAGCAGTGCTCAACTGCACAAGAAAAAAATAATCGCAAAATAAAAACAGACCGCTCTTTAAAATATTCCGCTGTTCCAAATTTAAAAACATAGAGCTGAACTTACCAAAAAAAAAACGTAAACACAACACACAATTCCGATCACAACACAGCACAATACAATACAACGTGTAACCGTTACAACTGTCCGACTGTGACTGAGGAACTCAGCTGATCTCAACCTAGGATGGTCCAAGCCACAAGATTCGATTTTTATGCAGATTCGATTTTTTTAAACCTTTGTTCTAAGTGATGACGGTAACAACTTGTTGGGTTAGTGGTTTGAGTACGTAGCTGGGATTTTGGTAATGGGTTCGATACCTATCATTTTTTTTTCTGAAAGCGAGCTTTTAAGAAACATTGTTTTAGAGGAGTGGAATGATTTTAAACACGATAACCAATTATTTTAATCCCTTATACCATGACCCTATGGTTATGGTGATTAAAATAATTTCATTCCTTTAAAACAATGTTTCTTAAAAGCATAGGCTAAGCGAGACCTGTGACCATGTGTAGGATTCAATCGTCTTTTTAAGCAGAAAAGAATGTTTTTAATCACCTTAAGTCCATAACCACAGAGCATGAAGACAAATAAAATTGTTTGTGAAAGCTTTCGTTGTGCAAGTTAATATTATCCATTATGCGGAATTTCGGCTACAGCAGCCAATCTTTAAGATCAACCAATTACAAATGATAATATTTTAATATAGTGCGCAAGCACAGGTGCACTCCCTTTTCCCTCACTCTCCTAACACAGAGACAGCAGACTGACACGACCGGAGAAAGGTCAGGCGCAGCTCAACGGCATTACGTGCTTTCCGAGGCAGACACACACGCAGCCCACCTGATGGTAAGCAGTCACTGCGGCCTATTCTATTGAGGGACACTTCACCAGGAAGCGTCGCTCAATGTGCTACCAGACTGTAGACTCATCTGATCTTCGAGCCTCTGATTTCAAGTGTACTGGCTCCCACAATAATGTTGCTGGAACACAGCCAGAGCTGTTATGGCGGCAGATTTCACCTGTGGGGGTAGCTAGCCAGTCGGACTCTGAAAAAGCCCTACCACCAACCAGACTGAAGGCGGGAATCGAACCCACGACCACCGTGTTTTTATACCCAAGCGGCTTAGCCACTGTTCTACGGTTACTTCTACTTCAAGACTCCGATTTGTAAATAAGCAAAACCCTTAATCATAGGTCATGATTCTTCTTGTTTCTTTTCTGATACCCAACAATACTGCTTTTTAAAGGGCCTAAGCTACATACCAATGTTTGTGATGATGTTATCCAGTATTAATTTATAATATATCGACACGCTCCGAATTAATTATTCTATGCTTAAACAGTGGATTTCTTATAACTTGGGCATCATGATCCCAGTAAGTGTAGCTTTTTTTTACTTTTTACTGTAAAACAGCGTTTTGCTTCAATAGAAAAATCATAGCTGTATTTTGCACTAGTTTTGTCAACGGCTATGTTCGCAGTGTAGATTTTTTAAATGTGATATCTCTTTTCATAACGTTCGATGGTCTAGTGGTTTAAGTACCAGGCCAAGATCTCGGGGTCCTAAGTTCAATTCCCGGGTCGAGTTACTTTGTGTCGGTTTTTTCGGATACAGCTCGGGTTTGTGATCACCAATCAGAATTAAACATAATTTCAAAGATGGAGGCTTTTGCCCTGCAGTGGGCCATTAATATGCTAAGTACCTACCTACCTACCTATTTATTTTTATGGTATGGTTCATTGTTCTCCTGTTATGGGTTACGGAGGTCAGATGACAGTCGTTCCAATGTACCTTATAACTTTACCAGGTGGTAGGTTCCTGTACTTGGCCGTCTAGGTGGGTAGGTACCACCGCAATGCCAGATATTTTCCCGTGAAATAGAAGTGTGTCAAGCACTTCTGTGTTTCGGGAAAGGGCACTGAAGCTAGTGAAATTAATGGGTATATGAGACCTAATAACTGTTGTCTCGGTGTAGCGGGCGCAGGGCGCTGCCGGACAGTAACTGCTTAGTTGCTGTTTGGCACTGAACTGTCTAAGGGCAGACGTGGCGCTTACCATCAGGTGTACGATCTGCTCGTCTTGTAACACATTGCAATAAAAAAAACTGGACTTCCCAAATCCTGGATCATGGCAAGTGTACCCTGACTAGGTCGGTACAGAACGGTCGGAGAAAGAAATATGTTCATAATAGATTAAAGGAGATGTAACAATTTTGGCCATCTCTTGTACAGTCAACCAAAAAATGACCAAAAAACACTTAAACTCCCTAAAAATATTTAAAAAAATATATCTTGCCATTTTCGGCTGCACAAAAATATTTTTCATTTTACACGTTCACTTAATGATGGCAATTTCTGTCGCCATATTTCAGAACGTTCAGAAATCATATTTAAGTGTAATCTATCAATTATTCAAAAACCAACCTAGTTTAACTGTTTCACTAGAACTATTATAAAACTGTGATATCAATAATCATTTCACTAAAGAAAACATGGCTCGGAACGATGAAACTTATAATATCTGAATTCGCATGGAAAGCCGAATAAGTTTTCTGAACGAATATCGGCTAAAACGTTTGGTTCCAAGCGTAAAAAATGTAGCTGTCATCTGTCATTTATGACAGCCTAGCGGTCATCCGCCGTTCCGTCCGTCATTCCGTTATAAAAATCGACGCCATTTTAAAATAGTATTGCCGTAAAATGAAGATTAATCTTCTTTGTGCAAGAAAACAACGAATAAATTGTAAAAATAAATATGTAGGTAAGGTTTCATAGCCTTTTTGCTATATTTTGGTATAATGTACAAGAGATGGCCAAAGTTCCATAGAAAACTGGACCATCTCCTTTAAGAGGGCTATACTTGAAAGAAAGAAAGAAAATACATTTATTGACCACAGATAACATTGGTACACAAAAACAATAAGTTAAAAAGAAAAAACAAAAAAGATTGACAAAATAATAATTAAAAAAAAACAAGAACAAGACTATCTATGGCCAAGTGGACTTGGCCTCAGCATGTGCTGCAACAGAGCAAGATCTGCCGCAGCGCTGGTTTTCAGACCAGGCCCAGAGTGGCTCAACAATACCGCTCTTATGTCGGGGGCATAAGTGCTATTATCGAACTGAAACTGTTTACCGTGATGTGCTGTTGACCGTACTTGACTCATTCAAATCATAGCTAAAAACTAATTTTTGTCTTTTCTCACATTAGCCATTGGCAGCCTGTAACTGAATCTGCACTTAGCAATATACTTAGACCTAAGAAAACAAAAATGTACATTAGTGTAAGATTTGTTGGTTGTCCTAAATAAATAAATAAATAGGTAAGTTGTGTCAAAAATAAGGCCAAAGGTTCAAATCTCAGCGTGTCATTTATGTTGTAGATAAAATGTCAGAGACGTGATATTCCAAAAACCTCGCCATATTGCGGAAAAATATTGGAACTACCTTCTTCAAGTGGCAACAACCAAATAGAAAAACGATAAGATGTCATTCATCATTGCTGTCTGTTAAAGTGTGATGTCAATTGTCAACCGTGCCTTTATACTATTGGATATTGTGAGTTATTAGTGAATATAACCATAGCAACCAAGTGTTGCTATAACCATAGCTAATGTGGCGCCTCCAGAGCAGGTTTTTATTATCTTGGTCAGGCCATAACTAGATAACGTATATAGTGAAACGGTAGGAAAAAATTTTTATGACGTGCAAAAGAATTTCTTGGTAAATCAAATTGCAAAATAAATACTTTGACTTTGACTTTGAGTGTAACATAATAGGATAGGATAACCCTCGTCCTTATTCTGAGGGATAACCACGAACTGACATAAGCGAATGACAAGTTAGTAAGTACTATTTATGTTCAAGAGATGGCAGCACTCCTCCTTGTAGTAAACCCATATTATACGCATGTATGTACATGTACAAAATGTATATGATAATGTTTATCCGTAGTCTGGTACCAATATAGTACAAGCTATGTTTAAGTTTGGAGGTGGACAGCGCTATGTGAATAATATATATCTATATAATATATAAAATCATTTTTTTTCTTTTATGTCAGAGATGTCAAATGAACCTGCGGATCGCCTGATGGTAAGCAATCCAGACCAGAGGGGTCGCTGATGCGTTGCCGGCATATGGGGGTATCGGGGGTGTGGGTCTCCGGCACTCTCGCAAACCAGACGAAACACAATAGTAGTCACTATTATTTCACGGCTGTTATGTGAGAGGGTGGCACTTCCCCGGACGAGCCGGGCCCTTTCGTACTTTAAAACAGAATGATTCGTACTTCAAATCTACCACTTTTAGAATAATGTCACTAGTTAGATTTATAATATCACAACTATGACAATATGACTGCGACATAATAGAACAAAATCCCTTTAATGTTAGCTTGGCCCTTGAGCAGGACATCCTCAATTGAATACGCCATTGCTACACGCATACCAGTGTCATTTAATTGACATATTGTATTAAAATATGTCAAATGGTCGATGACCCTGAGACGTTTATGTAAAAAAATAATTAAGTCAAAATTATGTCAAATGGTTGTCGACTCCGTGACTTTTTCTATATTTTAAAAACAAAAAACGCTCTCAAAATAATAAAATAATTAGTATGTTATTTTGGTCAAAATATTATGTCAAATGGTTGTTGACGGCGCGAATTTTTATAATATTAAGTAATTAACAAAATAATCATCTAAATTCACCCAGTAAAAGTTACACATAAAAAAACAGTCTAATTTATAACCTACACCTATTTTTGGAGTAGGTTTACCAGTCTATCCTTTTAGCCTTAGTCATTAAACTTAAGTCATTTCAACTTTTTGTCATGGTAGGTATGGTAGGGCGTTTCAGAGTCCGCGAACACCCCCACAGATAAAATCCCGCCATAACAGCTCTGGCTGCGTTCCGGAAGTAATGAGCCAGTAGGGGAAGGCGGGGACCCTTCGTACGGTTTTTACATTTTATTTTATTTCTTCTTTATTTTTTCATGAATTAATCACCTGACAGCTTTAAATTATAGTCTAACTATCTGAGATTCATATAAAAAAATGACAGATGATTTCATCTAGTGTTTCAACGATAATTCAACGATTTAAAAAAATCTGGAATTTGTACGATTCTGCCCCACCAACGGGGCACCTATATACAGTGTTGGGAAACAATTTCAATGTGTACTTGTCCGCAGCTTTTCTATATGACAATACTCCTTGCATAATATCCTGTATTGCTGACTGCATGGGTTCATCATCCACAGCTTGTCTACTTGTCTTTTTGGTTTATAAGTCCGCATCATGTTTCTGTCAAGAAATAATAAGAAATAGGTATTAAAATATATATATACGTACATCGACGATAGCAAAACACAGGACAAAGTTAATGCAAATATTAGCAATTAGCACACTAACACTAAATCGTACCTACCTACTAATTTGTATACATTTGTACGCGTACAAATGTGCCCCATCTAGTTTTGTCCGAATGTACCCCACTAACTGAATAACAACAAAATATAACCTCTTCTAATATTAATAGGAAAACGTCATAAATTAAGTATTGAAAACGTATCTTATGTATATTTAGCTACTTACTGATAGAATACTCTACACGAAAACTTGTTTTATCTACGGCAACAATAGACAAAAACATTGATTAAAAAATTACTTACCGAGCGCGAAAACACATTCGTGTCTATCATTTCACTCTCACTGGTGCGAATGGCGCGATACTACGTTGACGTAAAGGTAGTATATCGACTCACGTACATATACAAAAGCAAGACCGTACGTTGTTTCGTTCAAGTTTTATTTTGACTGTATGAGGGTGCCCCGCGTACGGAGGGTCCCCACCTTCCCCTACACTTGAAGTCAAAAGCTCGAAGATCAGATGAGCCTACAGTCTGGCAGCACATTGAACGACGCTTCCTGGTGAAATTTCCCATAATGGATTGGCTACAGTGGCCGCTTACCATCAGGTGAGCCGCGTGCCCACTGCCACTGAAATAGTGTTAAAAAAGGAACTAAATACGTAATTTCCTCAAATAACAAAGCTAGGAAGTTCTAGGAACTTTAAAGCAAATAGACAAGTAATTTATAGGATATACTGTTTAATTAAATCATAAATAGTAGGTAGGTACCTACTTTGTTATTGACGTGTGACAACACTGACTCGAAAACAAACCTGTGGACATAGTGAAAGGTTTTAGTCCAAAGTGTTAATGGATCTATTCTGGAAATAATGACATAACTATGCATAAGTTCATTTTTTTACTGTGGCAGTGTTAAAAACATGAGGCCTATGGTGAATTTACCTATGTGCGTATTTATTAATAGCTCGGCGGTGTCGGAAAACGAACGATGGACGTGAAACCTACACAGTCAAATGACTGTGTAACCATGACTAATTGTTTTTATGTCAGAGGCGGCATACGAGCCAGCGGGTCGCCTGTTGGTAAGCAATCACCGCCGCTCATGGACATCTGCAACACCAGAGGGATCGCTGATGCGTTGCCGGCCTATGGGGGTATGGGGGTGTGGGCCTCCGGCACTATCACAAACCAGACGAAACACAATAGTAGTCACTAGAGATGCAACGGATATCCGGTTGCTATCCGGTATCCGGCCTATCCGGCCATTATTTTACTATCCGGCCGAATACCGGATAGTTGCGCACTATCCGGCCGGATACCGGATAGTGATTCTGTTTGGTATTTAACTTTGAAAAATGGTTAGTATACAAGAAAACAACAACAAATTATCATTATTCGTATTACATTTAACGTATCTACAATTTAAACTTATCAAAAAGCTTCATTTAAAGTAGTTAATAAATCCTATGATCAGCATTAGTATCCATTCAACCAATCGTAGCGTATCGTATGTTAATTCCTAAACAACAAATAAAATAAGTTTGACCAAATAGATAAAAAGAGAGTTTAATATTCATAATTAACTAACGGCAAATTGTGGTGAATAAAAACGAGATTCTCTGCATTTTTGGGTAAAAGACGATTCCTCCTACTTTCATAAACAAGTCCTGACTCTGCTACATGGCGAGGACAGATATATTTGGGTAAATTTTACCAATATTGGGAATTGATTGGCGTTTGCTGCCTACCATGCATAAGGGTCACTCTGTCGATCAACTCGGACCATTTTTAAGTAAAAGTCAAGCTCGTTGGCTATAGCACTATTTGTCGTATCTTCGGTTTGACTATTATCTTGAGCGACTTCGTTAAAGCAATCCTAAAATGTTTCATGAACCCTTCTTTTCATTGGAGGCGAATCACCTCACTCCTATTTGAATCCTCTACGTTACAACTCATATAGGCCCTCCAAACCCTCCAAGCCCTTGAAACCTGAACGACGCGCCCGCCTCCAAACTAAAATGTAGGTATCGTTTGGCCGGCCGAATATTCGGCGGCCGGATACCGGATATTCGGCCGGTGATCAGGCCGAATATCCGGTATCCGGTATCCGGCCAAACAACTATCCGTTGCATCTCTAGTAGTCACTATTATTTCACGCTGGTGTTATGTGAGAGGGTGGTACTTCCTCGGACGAGCCGGCCCATTCTTACTGTAAAACAGCATGGCTCTACCACTACTTATATTATGTAGCCATGATTAAATTGGTAAAGTGTCCCTAAAGGTTCCGGAGGTCAGACGGCAGTTAAAGAAGAAGACTCTAATTTTGTTTATTTCTACAGAAAAAGCTGAAACACACTTTCCATAGCTCCCAAAATTTGGACGGAGTCAATGTTAATTTAACAAATATCACCCCTCATGGATATATTCAAACATTCCTTTCATACTTTATTGATCCTTAGTCCCATAGGACAACCATGACTCATGGTGTAGTGGAATTCTGCATAAAACGCGATCCAATGTCGCACGTTAACATACAATAATTGTCTAGCGATATCACGTTACCATTAGGGAAACGAACAAGTGGGTGATGGGATGTGGTCACCACCGCGCATGGTGCCAGATATTTTTCCGTGAAATAGAAGTGTGTCAAGCATTTCTGTGTTTCGGGGAAAGGGCACTGAAGCTAGTAAAATTACTGGGTATATGAGACCTAATAACTGTCGTCTCTTAAGGCGGACTACGCGCCTGCGACCCCAAGGGTGTCTCGGGTGCTTATGGGCGGCGGTGATCACTTATCATCGGGTGACCCACTTGCTCGTTTGCCCCATATAATATAAAAAAAAAATGGACACATTTTTTTCGAAAGAGAATGCGTTTAGGCTAAAAACTCTCGGCGCGGTTTTTAATCGCGCCCGCAGCGGTTGCTGGTCCGCAGCTTCCTGCGGTTTTATTTCAAAACTTACGAGACCAGCTATGCAAGTCACTAAGCACTCGTTTGATGCGCTCACGGCTGAGATCACGGGTGTGTCAGCCTTAACATCGTTCGATGTTATCACCGCCTTATAAATTGGTATTTTCTAAGCTCAAATAACTCGCCGTCGATCTGTCTGCTTCGTGAACTAACTTTCATAAGTTTCATACAAGAATATGTCAGTCAAGTGTTTCCTTATCACACCGTTCAAAGCCTTGCGGCGCTAGTATCGTACAGCGTTGAAAAAGTTCTTACAGAATACCAAAATGACTCTCACCGATGACACAGCCGCGGCGACTAAGGCTTTTAAGACTTAAGACATTTGCGCTTAGTGAATTGCACTGCTGTTTTTTGTGCGATTCCGCAGCCGCCGCGGTTGTCGTGCAGTTACAAACCGTCCACGATAAGTTGCCTTTTGGTAAGTCACGCTGCCATATGTCACTAGAGCAAAATGGCGTCACATTTTTTCATGCACCATAACCGCAGGCTAGCTAGACCTGCGGCCGTGTGTGGGATTGTTGGAAATGTATAACCCAAACAATTTAAGATGAGTAAAAAACCATTGAATTAATATAAAAAACTAAAAACCTTATAGTTTTGGTAGTATTATAATTATGTCATTGCTTTTGTTTCGAATTCTGAAATACATTATTGTTGAAAACACCAAAATGTCGGTCTTATTTTCTCAAATTCCAAAAGGTTATGGGCCCAGCACGCTTCCACTGCTAGACTAAAGTCTTCCACTACCCACTAAACTCCACCGATTTACAATTTCCACCCGATTGGGACGAGCTGGTACCAGCCTTTTGGCTATTAACCATCCCTGGACAATCCATGGACACCTGCATCACATTTGCGTTACGTTTTAGCCAAGAAAAATATCAATTTCATACGGAATAATGTCGTTTACTCTACGCAAGCAGAGCCACGGGTGGAAGGCTAGTTATGTAAGTTATAAAGGCAAACGTGACTGTATGATATCACGTTTTTTGCAAACATTGAAATAATCCGAAAATAGAATCTATTGTATTGTTATACTTCTGCAATCGCCTTTTTTGGGGAATAGTTATTACGTAGCATCACTCTTCGTCGGGGATGGAGGATACATTTTTTTTATACTAAGTCAGTTGGCAGACAGACACGCAGCCCACCTGATGGTAAGCGGTCACTGCGGCCTATTCCACTGAGGGCACTTCACCAGGAAGCGTCGCTCAATATGCTGCCAGACTGTAGACTCATCTGATCTTCGAGCGTTTGATTTCAAGTGTACTGGCTCCAACATTAATATTGCCGGAACATAGCCAGAGCTGTTGTTATGTCCAAAATATTCTAGTATCCGTTGTTGGCAGACATAGGAGAGGCCAATGATGCAAAAACAGTGAAGTGGCCCTCAGTGACCGCATCACGTCACGTGCGTGTCACGTTTTAATAACTGAAGTTGCATAAAAAGCCTCTGTTAAGTAAATTAGTATAAGTTTGAAGTAGAGTCCGACTGGACTTTCGGCTTCGGCTATTTTAGCACCTTCGGTTTCGACCAAATTTAGCCGAAAGTTCAACCGAACATTCGACAATAAAGAATAACCCATCTCTTGCGTACAGGGACACGACAGTGCGTTCATAGCTTCAAAAACTTAACTTTCCCTATGGAATTCGCATAAGCTTCGTATCCACTTCAAGCGACAAAACCTCCAATGCTCTTATGCGTAATGACACTATGCTCAATATATTCAATGCAAATAATCAAGTATATCTGGACAACAAGCTATGGCCCGAAGATTTGCCTTCGACTTCGGCCGAACATAATGCACAAACCAAAGATTCGGCCTTGGCTTTGCTTCGTCCAAAATCTAACCTTAGGTCGGACACTAGTTTTAACCCATTACTGTTATTTACAGATGTCCACCAAAATGGTTTTAACAAAAAACACACTTCAAGCGCATTTCAGCCTTCGAATGATAGATACATGGAAATTCCATTTAGTAAGTACGTTATAAGGACACACCTTAAAAGTTGCTGCTTAATATTTTTTAAACAATAGATTTTTAAGTGTAGCAGAGCCATGTTGAATCGCCAAAAGGCTGGCACCGACTCGTCCCAATCGGGTGAGAAGGGAAAACCGGGGAAGTTTAGTGGGTAGTGGACGCTTCAGTCTCGAGTCCCACACACGGCCGCGGGTCTAGCTAGCCGGCGGTTATGGTGCATAAACGCATTCTCCTCCAAAAAAAAAAAGGTTTTTCAAGTGTATTGGAGCCATAGTGAATTCGCCACAAGGCGGGAACCTCTTCAAATCAAAAAAATCAAAATCAAAATATTCTTTATTCATGTCCTGGTGGTTGGGAGGAGTGGATTTTCTTAGAAACCAAACGCACACTTGTTGCTACGAGCGAATGATCGGTGTCGCAGTCAGCGCTGTGAAACGTTCGAGCATGAAGAACGTCGCGGAGGTCCCTTCTTCTGGTCAAGGTTATTCATGTAAACTTGTATCAAGTATTTATGAATCGTCAATTACCGAGTGACTCTACCACCGGCTTCGGAATGCAGTCATCTGCCGAGAAGAACCGGCAAGAAACTCGCCAGTTACTCTTTTTCATCGCCATGTTTGTTTACAATTTTTTTGTTACAATTACTGATTAGTTTTAGAATACCAAGCCATACAGTATAAAGTATAAGAATGAGACTATAATCGAGAAAAATCCGTGAGCCCTGGAAGACCAGTGCCCAAAGGTTGCACCTGCAGCACAAGTATGACGTATGTGCCAGCCATAATTTCACTCAACCATATTAGAGGGAATGTAACCACCCGACACATAACGCCACCACCCCAAGCACATTTTAGCGAGCATGACCGCCAAGGTTACAAACTCTTCAGGATTCTTTTTGAATGAAAATTATATTTAATTTTACTGACTTCGGATGAAGACAAACTTGGTAGTTTAGTAGGTAATGGGGCGAAGTAGTCTCGTGACCTATACACGGCTGCAGGTTTTGCTAGCCTGCGGTTATAGTATATGGCATTCTCCTCTGAAAAAAATGTTTGGTAGAGCCATTCGACCAGGGAAGTGTACTACAGCCAGCGTCAAAGGTACCAATAATATCTAAAAATTTGACAAAAATCAACCTTACCTTAAGACGTAAAGGTGCATTTTCATTTGTTGTTTAAGAACAAATGACAACAAACGATATTTACACCTAAACGTATTGTGCTAAGAGTGATTTTTGTCAAATGTTTAGATACTCTTGGTAGGTTTGAACGCTCAGATCATTTTGGCGCTGACTGTACCACCCATTCCTGAAGACCAACGTATGAGAAGAAGCTCTGCAATTGCACTCCGCTTGGTAAGTGAAAATGCTGGAGTCCCGAACACTACCCTTCCTCTCCCTCCTCCCCATCTCCCATAGATTTTCCCCATCTCCCTCCCTACATATTCTTCAAAGGCAACGCACATGTGACCCTAGCCGCAGGTGTCCTAGGGCAGTAGTCACTTACTATTAGGTAACACATCATTTTTTTATTGCTTCACAGAAGCAGCTGCCTAAAGGCATACCTACCCATTTAAACCCCTTTTTTGCTTTGACGAGCCATTTGGTGTAATGGTCGAGAAGTCGGCTATTACACCAGAGGTCGCGGGTTCGATCCCCGCACGGTACAAACATTTGTGTGCATGAACATGTCTGTTTGTATCGGTCTGGGTGTTTCTATGTATAATATGTATGTATTTACAAAAAAAAAGTATATAAGTAATGTTTATCCGTTGTCTAGCACCCATATCACAAGCTAATGCTTAGTTTGGGGCTAGATGGCCCTGTGTAAATAATGTCCAGAGATATTTATTATTATTACCCTAAACTCCCCACCCGATTGGGACGAACCGGTGCCAGCCTTGTGGCTATTGACCAGCCCAACTCCTCTCCTCTCTCCTCTCGCTAGCCTACGGTTAGAGATAAAAAGCATTCTCATCCGAAAAAAAACTAGTAAATTTTCTATTCCTCTGCAAAGATCTATTTAATAGCTACTAGCCTTCCGCCCGCGGTTTCACCTGCGCGTAATCTCTTTTTTCAAATATCCCCCCTTCCCCCCACATTTCCAGGATAAAAAGTACCCTATGTTCACCGGGGGTAGTGTAGCTTTCCAACAGTGAAAGAATTATTCAAATCGGTTCAGTAGATTTAAAATTGACATTCCCGCGGGAATGAGACGTTTCCCGTAGGAATTTTATAGCCTATGTCCTATTTCGGGTTATTAAACTATACGGGTGCCAAATTTCATCTAAATCCGTTCAACCGTTTAGGCGTGATTGAGGAACAAACATCCAAACATCCAATCATCTAAACATCCAAACATCCAGACTTTCGCATTTATAATATTAGTAGGATAGTAGGAAGGATCACTACCCACTAAACTCCCCACCTGATTGGGACGAGCCGGTGCCATCCTTGTGGCTATTACCAGCCACCCTTTAAACCGCTGCGAATTGCTTGCCTCCCTCTTCCATAAAAAATATGTACGTCCATAGTAATATTAGTAATATGTTTCAAAATCTGTGCCATTAACGAGTTGATGGCTTATTTATACCAATATTTCTTGTAAACTGAGTCATACTGCATCCATCATCATCATCTGCATTTCTAATAGATATAATCAAATAATACTTCCTATGATGTCATCTCGCACTATTGTGTAGGACGATCGAGTAAATGACAATTGAAAAGACAGTAAGAACTGTCTGACTGAACTTTAGGGTCGTTCCCGTGTCGTAAACCATTTTTTTTATACCACATCAGTTGGTACACGACACGCAGCCCACCTGATGGTAAGCGGTCACTGCGACATTCCATTGAGGGACACTTCATCAGGAAGCGTCGCTCAATGTGCTGCCAGACTGTAGGCTCATCTGATCTTCGAGCCTCTGATTTCAAGCGTACTGGCTCCCACATAAATTTTGCCGGAACACAGCCAGAGCTGTTATGACGGCAGATTTCACCTGTGGGGGTGGTAGCTAGCCAGTCGGACGCTGATAATGCCCTACCACCAACCAGACCCAAGATGGGAATCAAACCCACGACCTTCGTGTTTTTATAACCAAGCGGCTAGCCACTGTTCCACGGAGGCGGTGAAATACAATGGCTCACCCGCAATTATGTGATATAACAATCAAAATCATCTAAATACATAAATGCCTGGACATTATACACACAGCGCCATCTAGCCCCAAACTAAGCATTAGCTTGTGCTATGGGTGCCAGGCCAGACAACGGATAAACATTACTTAAATACTTTTTTTTTGTAAATACATACATTAAACATAGAAACACCCAGACCGATACAAACAGACATGTTCATGCACACAAATTTTTGTACCTTGCGGGGTTCGAACCCGCGACCTTTTGGTGAAATAGCCGACTTCTCGACCACTACACCAAATGGCGCGTCAAATAAGCGTCTAAGGTATTTAGATGTCAATGTGTGCGTCTTTTTTTTTAATTTATTTCTACTCACTAAAGATCTTCTATGCTTGGTCGTATTCTAGACAAGCAAAAATACCGACTTCATAATAACTTCTATTAACTTTTAATCAACTCTTACCTTATGAGGAAAGGTTACTATAAAGTAGAAGATTACTTAAATGACAAGACTCTGTGGACATGAAACACATTTGCTTCTCTGCACATCTACTCTTATGCTTATTTATTGTACTTATTACATATATTATTATTAAGTTGACATTATATTGTTATTAATTTGACATTATATTATTATTAAGTTATTATTGTACAATACAAAATGATTTAAAAAAGGCTATCATATGTAACTGTTGAGTTTCTTGCGGCACTTCTTCTCAACAGCAGGCCATTCATTCACGTCGAAGTGCTGGTAGGAAAAAAAGTTTATGACGTGCAAAAGAATTTCTTGGTAAATCAAATTGCATAATAAATACTTTGACTTTGACTTTGACTCTCTGGAGTATTGCTCCAGAGAAACAAAAATAGTTATTTATGTGACTGTTGCATAATGTGGGTCATTAAAATACGAATGTGGTTTTATGAAACGAACGAAGTGAGTTTCATAAAAGGATCACATGAGTATTTTAATGCCTAATTATGTACAGTCACATACATAACTTTATCTTCATTCATACGATAAATGTCTATTTTAAAGTCAGGATCGATGTGAAACCGCGTGGAATATAATCCGTAGTACCAGGAGAGCAGAGAAGAACAAGAAGCTAGGCTAGCTCGCGTCTTTCAAACTCTTTGATTTAATGAATAGTTACGCTGCGGTTATGCTCTCCTGGTACCTTTGAAAATACATCAAGATGTTTTGCTTACATATCCATAAATTTTTACTTTTTAAGAAAACGTAATTAAAGTATCGGTTACCGATACTAAAATGTAAACATTACGATGCAGCGCAGATACATATATCTAAATGTAGGGCGTTTGCTCATCGCTCCTGACTATAAAATAGACATATTATGGTATGGATGTAGATAAAAAATATTATGTGTGCGTGTGTAGGTACGCTATCGCTGTGCTGTGTTTGTCTAGTGCACTGTGCCTAGAGTCAGTTTGGTGACATAGTCAGACAAATACTTTTAATGATAGTACGTGACTCCAGCACGGGTTAAGAGTCGCGCTATTAAATTTTATACAAATTAATATACCACTTAGATCTTACTATATACTATACTATATACTATCCTACTAATATCTTACTTAATATTATAAATGCGAAAGTCTGGATGTTTGGATGTTTAGATGTTTGGATGTTTGGATGTTTGGATGTTTGGATGTTTAAATGTTTGGATGTTTGGATGTTTGGAAGTTTGTTCCTCAATCACGCCTAAACGGCTGAACGGATTTAGATGAAATTTGGCACACGTATAGTTTATAACCCGGATTAGGACAAAGGCTATAAAATTCTTACGGGAAACGTCTCATTCCCGCGGGAATAACAATTTTGAAAATACTGAACCGATTTGAATAATTCTTTCACTGTTGGAAAGCTACACTATCCCCGGTGAACATAGGGTACTTTTGATCCCGGAAATGTGAGGGGAAGAGGGGATATTTGAAAAAAGAGATTACGCGCGGGTGAAACCGCGCGGGCAGAAGGCTAGTAAGCTATAAAACACGTAGCATGAAAATATATGCAGTATTTTTTACAAGTGCAAGGCCAAGGGGTGCTGTACGATCGCGAGGCAGACCACCAGCCCGATGGTCCGATGACATCGTAAGGATAGCCGGGGTCAACTGGATGAATATTGCACAGGACCGGAACAGCTGGCGTGACAGAGAGGAGGCCTATACCCAACAGTGGGTGGACACGGGCTGAATGGATGGATGGAAGGTTTTGACCACCTCCGTGGAACAGTGGCCAAGCCGCTGTGTAAAACTCGGAGGTCGTCGATTCGATTCTTGCCTTGGCAGTGGCGTAGCGTGGGTGTCAGCCGCCCGGGGCGGAAAACAATTCTGCCGCCCTTTTTTTTTTGCTCCTCCATTTCGCAAACATACACGCAGCAGGGGGGGTGGAAGACAATTCTGCCGCCCTTTTGAATTTTGCCGCCCCCTAAAAAGTGCCGCCCGGGGCGGACCGCCAAAATCGTCAAAAGTTTGCATAAATAGGAATTGAACCCAGGATTCCGAGATTACGTCCAGAGAGAGGTACTCCACCACTCGACAAACGAGGCGCTTTTCTTACAAAAACCACTAAGTGCTTATTAATAATACGACATTATTTGAAGCATGTAAGAAAAATATAAAGTAACTACATAAAAATAAATGATTTAATAAAAGGTATTTTTGAAAGTTAAAAAATATTTAATAATGTATTATTAAGGTATCTTTCACAGAACAAGAAAATTTTCTCTCTATGGTATCTTTATACCTAAATCTAATTTTCCGAATATTTATAAAATGTAATAAAATGTTTGTACTTAAAACAAAAAATGTTTACATTAACATGGTAAATTAATAAAAAAAATCAAATTTATAAAATAAGGCATTAAAAAATCGTTTCATTAAATGTCTATAAGCTTTATACGATTAACCAAAGTTTAAAACGAAAATGTCCTCGAAAAAAAAGTTCATCTATCCGATCTATTCCAAATTCAAAAATACTCAAAGGATCATTGATAGTGTAATAAAAACAAAGGATTATAAATCCAATCCTTTTTTATTCACAAACGCTTTGTTTGCGAAAATCACTTTTAAATGTAAGAAAATAGAGTGCATTTTCTTTTACCGCACGCAATTTCACCTAGCCTTACATCTTACTTTTCATAAATCAATGTCCTCCCATGGCATTACCTAACATTGTTTTGCAAATTTTATATCTATGTGCCATCATCTCGATACCTCCAATGAACACTACGCTAACTCAAAATTTGCCATTTTTCGTTTTTTATAGAAATCGACTTACTTTTTTACTAATTTTATGCCCCCAAATTTTCATGACAATATCTTTAAAAACAAAAAAGTTTTGAGATTTACATAACGCCAAGTAAAGGTACTTTCTTCAATTACGGGGTGGACAAGCCGCTGTCTTAATATAGCGGTGTGTATTCGGCTAACGCGACTGCCGGCCCGCGGGAGATACGCCGCCAACTAGGAGTTGGCGGGGTGTTGCGCGGGAAAGTATTTGTTCATGTGACAGTTAGCGGTGTGTGTCACCCGTTGAATGCACTTTTGAACAAATAATTATATAACGTAGTGTAAATCAGAGTTAAACATTACTAAGTTTAATAATTTTCACTAACTTGTAGTAAATTAAAATCGAAAATAGCTGCATGAAATGCTACAATTATAATACAAGAGTTTTGTTTTCTAGTATAAAATGAACCGCTTAGCCCTTCGTCCATATTGGTAACTAAGCTTATGTAACTAGTTACAAAATATATTTTTTTTTGCTGTAACTACCTAGTTGTGGAAGAAGAATAATTTTTCCATTTTTGTAACTTTTTGCTATCTATTATGAACGTTAAATGTTTGTGACTGGCCACTTCTATCGGAAAATAATTATTAGTATAATGACTTACAGTCATTACAATGATTGTTTATTAAACTATGTGTTGGGTGTCAAGGAAACCAAATATTAATAATTATGAATTTTATTAGTTATGGAGAAAACGATTGTTTTTCAGATTTTTAATGGCTGATTAAATAAATGACGTTAGAATTTTGACGACAAAGTTGTTACTTGCACTTTTGATTTTTTTTACTTTACCATTCACAGCTAGATTGTTATTACCCAAAAATAGTACCATTGTTTTTTGCCATCCTCCAAAACCAAGACAAGAAAAACTCCTCTCTGGAAACCACGTAAAATGCTTGTTGCTTTTGAAGATTTGCTTTTAATGGCATTCAGAAACCATATCCTCAAACAGATGTAAAAGATTGTTTTAACCACTTTAGTCAAAGTCTTTTTAAAAAAGCGGAACAGCTAAGTATCAAGCCAGCTCAGAGGCGGCATGTTGCAAGGTGTGCAGGTTTGGCCCAATTGCTTATCTATATATATAAAAGAAAGTCGTGTTTGTTACAACACTTATAACTCGAGAACGGCTGGACCGATTGCCATGGTTTTTGATTTGTTGGATTTGTTTCCGTCCCGAATAGCAGAATACATCTTAAAAAAGAAAGGATTATGATCAATTCCCACGGGAACGGGAACCACGCGGGTGAAACCGCGGGCGGCCTCTATAGTAAAATATATTGGCTGATCTAATAGCACAATTAAATTTTTACTTCGATCGTAACTGGCTACAAGATTCATTAAAATCTGGTGTTGTGAAGGGGAACAGTTAGGCAGTATTAAGGATGGCAGCCATTTGGAAGGATGGCATGCTAGAATTAATCGTTTTGTGGAAAATAATAACCCATCCATCGCATAAGTGTTGGGCATTCTAATGAAGGAAACAAAAATTTAATAAATAAATTCAGCAGTTAAAAACGAAAAAATACCAAATAATTATCATGACATTGACACAGAAATAAGTGCAACTATTCAGCAATTAAAAATTTAAGATATTACATTAGGCCACTGCCTAAAATTTTTCTAAGTATTAATAAATGATTTAAAAGTGTTTTGGATAGTACGTTTTAATTCAAATCAACTACACCGAGCCAGTTGTATATCACAACAATCCCACATCATATCGGGATTTTTTGCACAATGTCTCGGGTTACTATAATGGAAATAATTTAATCTACGAAGTGGAAAAATAATTCTTCCCTTACAACTACTTAAAACACCAACGAAAAAATAATATTTTTTGGAACTGGTTACATAAGCTTAGTTACCAATATAGACGAAAGGCCGCTAAGTAATGACACAGTTAAGATACTCTACGCTATTTATTTGTTAGCGGCTTGTATAACGGCTCAACGATTTTCGGCTTATCCTACTATAAAACGCTAACTTTTCTTTTTCATAAATTACGATCTTATTATAATAAAAACATTGTTCAAAATACTCTAAATTGGTAATGAAGTCAATTTTAAATGTAATTATTAATTTTATTTTATGTAGTATACATTTAATTTATTATTTTGTAGCCTGTAATATTCCCGAATATATTCCGCTAACTTAGGATTGGCGGAGTGTATCCCGATCTTAAATTAGAGCTTTCTGCGTTACATCCCGCTAAGTGAGGCTAATTAAAAAACCCATAAGTTTTTTTAAATGTTACTATGCGGATCTTAAGCATCAGTAAATTAGTTACTCACACAAAAAATATCAAGAAAATAACTACAAAAATAAAGATTTTATCAACTTTTTTCTTTCAAGAGCTCCTCCTGTAAACCTGCACTTTTGAAGTTAGCGTAGTGTTCATTGGAGGTATCGATCTGGAAATGTATCGTATAATCCCTTTTATTAATGTATTTTATGTAAAATAACCTATTAATAATGACACCAAATAAGTAGCTATCATCTTTATGGTCCATTTTCAAATTCTAATCTTTAGGCTCTGTCATTGGGAATGAAGTTATTTTCCCCTTTCCTATCAGTTTAAATAAAGTACCTAATGTTTGAAATATAATTTACTAGTCTAGTTTTAAAGCATAATCAATAACTTAAGAGACCGGTAAAACCCGATCAATTATTATTTAACATGAATCTTCAAATTCGCGAAAATGACGAAAATTATCTCATAGACTTCTCCCAAAAACACGGCGCATGCCTAACGTCCATTGAGGAATACTAGAGTGGGATAGAGCTAGCCGGCTAAAGGGAGAAAGATGATGGGATTCCGAAAATTCAGGGAAAACCGTCTCCAGGCAATATAACATGCATAATCTTCACATTATGTCATAATGTCACTGGCATGTTGCGAGGAAAAGAAGAAAATATATCTATGAAAAAAAAACACTTGACACCGATTCAAAAATCGAACGCGATTTCGTAATTTTGCACAATCGTCTTTTTAAGTTCTTTTATATAGACAGTTTTTAATTTTTCACATCGCGGCGATTCGCCGTGCCCCGACTAACTCACTAACAGCATTATGTCTAAATTTTTAGGTCACACAAACTGTCTTAAACTAGTCTAGATACTTAAATTGATTACTCAGTACTTACGTGATGTATCCAGGCGCCGACGATGAGCTTCAAACAGGTCAATCACCACTATTCATTTGCTAAATGCGAAAGATAATTAACAAATTGCTGAAACTTATAGACGCTTTTCAGATAGCACAACACAGGTTATAAATGAGAATGGATATTTTTGAATGTAGTTCGCACGCGACGAGGGGCTATTTCGGTTGTGAAAACTGTTGGGGATTTTTGTTCGTTAAAACCGGACTGTTACACGATGTGTTGGAAAAAAAATCAATTTGAAACGCGCTAGTAAGCGGCCATTTTGTGTCTGGCCGGGGTACCAGGGTTTGAGCTAGAGCGCAGGCGCGCCCGTGGTCACCGCCCAAACTGTCTAGGAGACTACTAGAGATTTTTTTATACCCTTCCATTGCGTTTTGTTCATTGCGAAATTTGCGAATAATATGTAAGAAGGTCGTTTTAGAAATAAAATAAAAAATCTAAAAATGATTTTTCTAAAATTGACCCTGAAAAAGACTCAAATTACGCACGCCTTTGTTTTGATATTTTACGCGATCGCAATATTTAAATTTTTATAAAATAATCATGATATGAAACAGAAAATCAAAACCATTTTAAGGGATCAGAAATTGAACATTAAACACATAAATAAATTAATTCAGCATTGTGGAGATTTCAGCAAAATTAAAATTTTACGTAAAAACCGCCATCTAGCGGTAAAGTATGAAATCAAAATATATTTTCCTACGGGAATAGCATTTCCTTATAATAAAACTTGAAATTGTTGAATCTAGGTTATAATTATTATAGACAGTTAAAAAACACATTACTTACATTTACAAAAAAACTAGTAGAACTCCACGGACGGACGGACGCTCAGAAAAGTGGCATTCAAGGAAAGGGACGGACCGGGAAAGCGACATTCGAGGAAAGAGAAATACAGGGAAAATGACGTTCGCGGAATGTGACTTTCGGGCAATAGGACGTTCGAAGAAATACGGAGTTGACATTCCGGTAAAAGGACGCATATAAATATAATAAATAATATAAATATATAAATATCTCTGGACATTATTCACACAGCGCCATCTAGCCCCAAACTAAGCATACACTTGTGCTATGGGTGCTAGACAACGGATAAACATTACTTACATACTTTTTTTGTAAATACATACATATTATACATAGAAACACCCAGACCGATACAAACAGACATGTTCATGCACACAAATGTTTGTACCGTGCGGGGATCGAACCCGCGACCTCTGGTGTAATAGCCGAATTCTCGACCATTACACCAAATGGCTTGTCAAACGGCAAAAGGCATAGTGCCTGAAGGAGTGGTTTAACGAGCCATTTGGTGTAATGGTCGAGAAGTCGGCTATTACAACAGAGGTCGCGGGTTCGATCCCCGCTCGGTTCAAACATATTTTGTGTGCATGAACATGTCTGTTTGTATCAGTCTGAAAACAATGTTGCATATGTTAATTGAAAGACATCCGTCAGAATTTCCGTTGAAAAACACCAATATGTCTATGTTAACATTTTTACCAAACATGTTTTTGATTAATACAACATAACGTTTGTAGCTGTGTTCCGGCAATGTTATTGTGGGAGTCAGTGTTAGACAATGACGTTTGAACGTCATTGGGGTTAGAGGATTAGATGAGCCAAACCGTAAGCGGAAGCTTATTTAAAAACATGTGTGGTAAAAATGTTAACATAGACATATAGGTATTTTTCAACGGCCCAGGATGTACATGAACCTACCATCTACCTACCATACCGACTTTTAACTTGACTATAATGTATGTATGTATTGATTACAGTCAGTACTTGCTAAAGTAATAAGAGAAAACAATAAAATTAGGCTATCTAGAGATCAAATGAAAGAAATGTATAAAAGAAATGCATTGATTTAAACGACGTATAAGGCAAAAAACTACAATTTGTGACTTAATTTTGCCTTTGTGGGAGACTTGTGCAGGTGCAAACACCCTTATTACGTAATCAAACATCTATTTTAGCATGGCACCAGTCATTTAATCATTCCTGAAATCTTCCATCAAATCAATCGTAAAACCAATCATCCAAACATTTGTACATCCATCCAAATAACCATACGACCACTATATTCTGTCGGACTGTCCAGGATCCGTCCAACCTTTCAAACATCCATCCTTTTATTTATCGATCCATCCATCCAAACATCCATCCATCCATCCAACCAACCACACTTAATATTACCATATTTTTTTCTTTTTTCTTTCTCAGGCAACGGCACACTCATCGGTGCCAGCGCGAACGTCGTTTGCGCAGGAGTGGTGGAACAGCACGGATACAGGTTCACATTCGTGCAGTACCTCAAGATCGGCTTCCCCATCATGATAGGGAATCTACTGGTCGCATCAGTGTACCTATTGTTCAGTCATTGTGTGTTTACTTGGCACTGATGATTTACTTTTATCTGTCGTCATAAGGGAAAACAATTCTAAATTTTTTTATGTCAAAATTGCAATGTATGTATTAACCATATCTATTGTATACATACATGGTTGACTGGTAGAGAATGCAAATCGGCATTAAGTCCGCTTTTGTTAGGGTTGCCATCTGTAAAATTTGGAAAACAGGACAAGACGCGTGAAATCCCCGGATTTTAGAGTCCGAAAGCCGGACATGTCAACAAGATCTATTAACACGTTGGCTGCCACTCCGGTCACCGGTGACCGGACCCTTGCTTACATCTCGGCGCCACTACGGTCACCGGTGACCTCGTGGCAGACCAATTTTCAGAACGAATTTGTGCGCCGGAGGACGTGTTTCTTACACATTTTTTGAACTGAGGTGACCGGAGTGACGCTGTAGATTACTTCTTCCGCGTGGTTTTGGTCTCCCAAATTTTTTTTCGAAAATACTACTAATAAACTAGGTGAAAGTTGACATGACAAGTGACAAGAAAATTGTTCCTTTTTTAATCACTCAACAGGCAAAACGAAAATGAAGCGCGCGATGTGCGCACACCTTCAGCGTTTGCGGACAACTGCGGGGGCGCGGGGGCGGGTGACCGGAGTCAACGGCATTTCGGCGCCTTCGTAACGGTTTTTAATGTTTTTCAATCACAGCGCCACGTAGGTCACCGGTGACCTCGTCACGTTTTTTGGAAATATTTTGAAAACTATCGAACCTATTTAATTGAAACTAACATTTTTATATCTTAGCATTTCGCGTAATTTTTCACCAAAACGTTTTTATGTAATTTTTGTTGTTTCTTCTATGGCATCTAACGTGTTAAACAAATTCAATGTAATAAAAACATCGTGGTGTTCGGGCATAATGCGTGTCTAGCGGGCGGCCCAAATTTTTTTTGATATTTTTTTTTTAACTCGGTCTACAAATGAAACCTTCCCCGGACACTCCCCGGATGCCCTCTAAACTAGGACAAATCCGGGGAAACCCGGACGGATGGCAACCCTAGCTTTTGTTCATATATTGTGCAATAAAGTTTTAATAAATAAATACATATCATAGCATATTTTTTTACCAGTAAGTAAACTTTTAAATTCCGATAATCAATGACGTTCAATGAACGTCATTGCCGACAGTACAATTTTTTCTAAAAGAATAAGATAATAATTTATGGATTGTTTTCTCATGACGGCAGTAGTGCGATGTTATTATCTATACATATAATAAATTTGTAGAAAAGTGGTGTCTGTACAATGGAAATATATAAAAAAAAGTAGCAGGGGTTGTTATTATATCGATACCGAACCCGAAATTGTAATTAAAAAATTTTTTGTCTGTTTGTCTGTTTGTCCTGTGTGTTTGTGCACGCTAATATCAGAAACGGCTTATTCGATTGAGATGCGGTTTTCACTAATATATTGTGGTAAGCTTCACTTAACATTTAGTCTTTTAAATAAAAAAGTTTTTTTTTTTTTTTTTTATGTAATAGGGGGGCAAACGAGCAAGTGGGTCACCTGATGGTAAGTGATCACCGCCGCCCATAAGCACCCGGGACCCCCTTAGGGTCACAGGCGCGTTGCCCGCCTTTAAGGGTGGAATATGCTCGCTTCTTGAAGGCATTTATGTCGTATTGGCTTGGAAACACCGCTGCGGGAAGCTGGTTCCATAGAGCAGTCGTGCGCGGCAGAAAATGTCTGCAGAAACGTACGGTAGTTGATCGCCACTCGTCCAAGTGGTTTGGATGAAACTGCATTTTGTGGCGTGTTGTACGGTGGTGGAATTTAGCAGCAGGAATCAAACCAAATAATTCCTCGGAACACTCCCCATGATATAGGCGGTAGAAGATGCACAGGGACGCAATGTCTCTACGCAATGCCAGAGGATCTAAGCAACCGGCAAGACTCTCGGCACCGACAATCCGGGTTGCTCGACGTTGGATACGGTCAAAAGGAAGAAGTTGGTACTGTGGTGCTCCAGCCCAGAGATGACAGCAGTACTCCATGTGAGGCCGAACTTGGGCTTTATAGAGTTGGAGGCGATGAGTCGGAGTAAAATACCACCTTGCTTTACCTAGGACACCTAATTTCTTTGAGGCAAGCTTAGCTTTTTCTTCCAGATGACCGCGAAATTGAACGTCGCTCGAGATATCGACGCCGAGAATCCCAATGCTCGGTTGTTTATCAAGAGGAGTGCTCTCAAAATCGAGGGAAACGACAAATTCGGTTTTTTTTGCGGTAAACGCACAGACTTGTGTCTTTTTCGGGTTAAATTGGACCAGGTTAAGACGTCCCCAAGAGGAGACATCTTTTAGGAAGGTCACCATCTGAGACACAAGTCCGTTCCGACTTTCTATCACATCTGCGTTGGAAACATTTGCACGACCGGTGTAAGAAGTATCACCCGTACTGTCATCTGCATAGCAATGAATGTTACTGGTTTGTAACAGGTCATTGATATGCAGGAGAAACAGTGTTGGGGATAGCACACAGCCTTGCGGGACACCAGCATTCACCGGTTTTAAGTCAGAGCAGAAGCCGTCAACTACAACCTTGATGCTACGCTCCGCTAGGAAGCTGGCGACCCATTTGCATAGTTTCGGTGGCAGACCATATGAGGGAAGCTTCGACAACAATGCCTTATGCCACACCCGATCAAAAGCTTTAGCTATGTCCAAACTGACCGCCAGCGCTTCACCTTTGCTTTCAATTGCTTCTGCCCATCGGTGGGTCAGGTAGACAAGGAGGTCACCAGCTGACCGTCCACGTCGGAATCCGTACTGACGGTCACTGATCAGCTGGTTTTCCTCCAGATATCCTAGGAGCTGCCGGTTTATGATGGTCTCCATAACTTTTGAAAGCAGGGAGGTGATCGCTATAGGTCTGTAATTGGCGGGATCTGAGCGGTCACCTTTTTTTGGGATCGGATGTACTAAGGCCGTCTTCCATGCGGTCGGCACAACCCCAAGTGAATACGAAAGTCGGAATAGACGCGTTAGAACTGGTGCCAGCTCGGGAGCACAGGTCTTAAGTACGATAGGAGGAATGCCATCGGGCCCACTTGACTTGTTTATGTCCAAGGAAAACAGTGCTTTTCGGACATGTTTTTGTGTGAACAAAATGTCATTGAGGGAGCTATCGCACCGCGGGATAGTAGGCGGTGGGTTTCCCCCGTCATCTAAGGTGGAATTAGATGCAAAAAGAGAGCCCAGAAGATCTGCTTTCTCTCTTGCATCGTGAGCCAATTCGTCACCCTCCTTACGTAGCGGGGGGAAAGATGGCTTACTGAAGTTCCCTTCGACAGCTTTGGCGAGAGACCAGAATGCACGAGTTCCTGACGGAAGGTGAGCCAGTCTCTCCCCAATTCTGCCGATGTGTTCAGCCTTAGCCCTGGCCACAACCTTTTTTAGGGATCTGGAGGCAAAGTTGTATTCCCTTTTGTATGCGCAAGCATTTGGATCCTTCCGTGCAACCGCTTCGGCCCAGGCTTGGTACTTATCCTGCTTAAGACGGTGAGCCTGTTTGCAGGGAAGAACAAACCAGGGCTGGGACTTACCGCTTATTGGCACCATTGAGCTTGGAATAAATAATTCCATGCCCTGAAGCACCACATCAGCTATAGCGTCAGCAATTGCACTCGGATCCTCATGCGAGAAGCAAATTTGCCCCCATGGATAGGATGAAAAGAAGGCCCGCATCCCATCCCAATCTGCTGACTTAAAGTGCCACACACGGCGGCAGCCCGCTGAGCGAGGCCGCAGTTGGCGAAAAAAAAGTTTTGTCAATATAAAGGTACCGCCTCGCGCCTGAGCTGCGCGTCCGTATATAAAGCGCGCTGAGAGTATGGCGAATAGGTAGTTGCATTCGATTATTGCGATTTACTTGAATACTGACAGTTTGGATATTTCATTTATTTATATTTAAGGGTTTGTAGGTTAGGTTGTCTTTCTTAATTTTCTTTAAAAATTTGTAAATAAATATTGTAAGCATTTGTTATAGGTTAGGCATTTCTTTCCTTGATTTTTGGTAGTTATACATATCTTAATTTTTTATTTAGGGTTTGTATATATATATGAATAATTTATAGGTAAGTATTTGGTATAGGTTAGGCAATTCTTTTCTTGATTTTCTTTATTTAAGTACAAGTTTATAAGCTCAGGTTATTAATTAATTTTTCTAGCAATTCTTTGTACGTTTAGTTTACACATCTTAACACTTTTTGCAGTCAGCCTATGTTTTGCGATGACAATTAATAAAGCCCAAGGTCAGACGATGAAAGTTGTGGGTGTAGATCTAAGTATCAGCTGTTTCTCGCACGGTCAGTTGTATGTGGCTCTGACACGGGTTAGCAATCCTAGGAGCCTGTATGCTTTCATTCCCGATGGCCATACGTCACATATCGTATACCTACAGAGAAGCATACTATGGGTCGACCCAACGGGACCACGGGTAAACACTCAAATTTTTAGCTACCCAAAGGACGGTATTTGTTATTTAAAATATGCTGCCCGAAAAGTCACTATTCCACGCGGACGAAGTCGCGGGCACAGCTAGTTGTTACATAAAACTCAATTTCTAGGCAATATATTGCTCTCTCTGTCCCACTTTAAAACATAGTAACACACTTTATCCTATTTGCGTATCTGTTTACCAGTAGAGCCACTCATGCCCACTCTATGAGCTCACTGAGTACTTTCAAATCCTAGATGATGAATAGTGACGCAGCCCTAGCGTCTTCTGTTTCACTGTAACAGTACCATTGATAGTGACGCCACACATGCGTCTCTAAAGTATGAGCTCTCTGTGTAAAAGAATTAAAATAACATTGATACGCATTTTTTATTTGAAATATATATATTAATTATAACTGTTAAATAATTTGTTTTATTTCATCATATGTCATCGAGATCTCGGGGTCCTGGGTTCAATTCCCGGGTCGAGCCAACTAAGTGTCGGTTGTTACGAACACTGCTCGGGTTAGTGATCACCAATCCGCATTTGGCAAGCGTGGTGATTAAGCCAGTACCTACCATTGTAACGATAACTTGATTTCATAGATGGAGACCATTGCCCTGCATTGAGACATAAATAGCTGATACTTGATGCATCCTGTAGTTATATGCTTGCTTATATGACTGGCCCGATGACGCATTTTGTAGTGACCTTTCCCTATACGCCACTCAGGACCAACACCTAAGTAATGAACATTTTTGTGTTTGTTGTGCGTCTGGATTTTTACTTGTATTTAAGTTTATATTTGTGGTACCTTCGTTTTTTCTGACACCTATAACACAAGTGCTTAAGCTACTTACAATGGGATCAGATCAATGTATGTAATTCTTACGGGTCCGCCCGTTATGCCCCCATTCCAGGTTGCCCCCGGCCGGTATGCCCCCACGCGGTTTAACGGCAACTGGAACAAAAAAAAAATTAAATGTGGGGGCCTACCGGCCGAGGACAACCCGGAATGGGGGCATAACTGCTGGACCCATTTTTACTTGTATTTAAGTTTATATTTGTGGTACCTTCGTTGTTTAAGACACCTGTAACGCAAGTGCTTAAGCTACTTACAATAGGGTCATATCAATGTATGTGATGCTATCAATGACGTTCTATATACAACATTGAACGTCATTGGATGCTATCCAATATTTAAATATCTTTAAAACTCTGGTCTAAATATCGGGATGTCCTACTGCAGGGCAAAGGGTAAATCATAGTTACAGTGATGAACTGGCTTATTCACCACGCTTGCCAAATGTGGGTGGTGATCACAAACTTGAGCCATGTTTAGGTAATAATATTAAAACAAAGTTTTACTCGGCTCGGTTATTTAAACTAAAGCAAGGTTTTTTTTTCGATTACAGCTCGGGTTTTTCTGCATCACACAATACGCATTTGGCAAGCGTGGTGATTAAGCCAGTACCCATCATTGTAACGATCATTTGATTTGACGAGACATTTGGTGTAGTGGTCGAGAAGTCGGCTATTACACCAGAGGTCGCGGGTTCGATCTCCGCACGGTACAAACATTTGTGTGCATGAACATGTCTGTTTGTATCGGTCTGGGTATTTCTATGTATAATATTTATGTATTTACAAAAATAAGAAGGTATTTAAGTAACATTTATCAGTTGTCTGGCACCATACAAGCTATATTTAGTTTAGGGCTAGATGGCGGTGTGTGAATAATGTCCAATGATAATTATAATATTTTGAACATTCTACCTTCAACCATTTAAATTTAAATAAAATATAGTGGTTTACTTAATTTTCCTCATATTCCATTTTTGACATTATCTCTAAGTAGGGTGAGTAGCCTGTCCGTACATTCAAGGACTGAAGAACAGTCTGCGAAATTTCCTCAATATTCAAATGTATACTGAAGTAACTTACTGAAGCATTATAATAGACAGAATTACCTTATAGGGTATACTTTTTTTATGCTAGACGAGCTCCGGCTCCGCTTTTTTCAAATATGCCTCCTTCCCCCCACTTTTCCGGGATATACCTAACGAACCCTATGTCACCTTTCCGCCGCTTTCTAACAGTGAAAGAATTTTTCAAATCGGTTCAGTAGTTTTGGAGCTTATTCAATAAAAACAAACAAACAAATAATCAAATCTTTCCTCTTTATAATATTTGTAAGTATAGTATGCTGCCTATTCAATTGAGGGCAACACTTCACAAGGAAGCGTTGCTCAATAAGCTGACACACTTTATGTTCATTTTATTTTGAAGCATCTGATTTCAAGTGTACTAGTTTCCACATTAATATTGCTGGAATACAGCCAGAGCTGTTATGGCGGTAGATTCCACCTGTAAGGGTGGTAGCTGTCCAGTAGCATTCTAACAAAATTATACATAAACACGTTAAAATTATCGTTTAGTTATTGGCGAAATGGACATAAAAATACACTCACCAGCAATAAAACCTGGCCACTGGGCTTTTTTCATACAAATAGATAGAAAACTATTTGCAGCTGTGCAATGATTATTACGTCAATGGAGAGGCCAAATGCCCTATTATCAAATCACAGTTTCAAAAATTGCCAAAAATCGTTCACTATTCTCAAAAAGGAAAAACAATTCAAGTCAAGTCAAACTTCATGTTACGATGTATCGAGCGTTGAGTTCGGTTTATTGTTTTTCCTTTTTGAGAAAATTGAGCAGTTTTTGGAAATTTTTGAAACTGTGATTCGACAATTGGGCGTTTGGCCTCTCCATTGACGTAATAATCATTGCACAGCTGCAAATAGTTTTCTATCTATGAGACGCTAAAGTGACCTTCGTATGAAAAAAGCTCAGTGGCCAGGTTTTATTGCCGGTGAGTTTATTTGTTGGATTAAGTAATCCTAACGTCTATATTCTCTACTCTTCTTTGTCCGTCTTTCTTCAAGCGTTTCGTCTCAAGAACTAGTCAGAGTAAGCTATTCATCACGATCCAGGATTTGGCAAATCCAGTATTTCATTGGTGTGGCTGCCGTCTGACCTGCGTAACCCTTAACTGGGAAACCAGCTATGCAATTCACTAAGCGACACTCGTTCGATGCGCTCACGGCTGAGATCACGGGTGTATCAGCCTTAACATCGTTCGATGTTTTCACGGCTTTATAAATTGGTATTCTCTAAGCTCAAATAACTCGCCGTAGATCTGTCGGCTTCGTGAACTAACTTTCATACAAGAATATGTCAGTCAAGTGTTTCCTTATCACACCGTTCAAAGCCTTGCGGCGCTAGTATACATATATAGTTCTTACAGAATACCAAAATGACTCTCACCGATGACACTGCCGCGGCGACAGGCTTTTATGACATTTGCGCTTAGTGAATCGCACTGCAGACCAATTGGATCACGGCTTCACAGCCATTCGACTGTACAGATTTCCTCACTATACAGCGTGGAATTTTAGTCGTTGTTTTCCCGCAGTAAAATGATGCTATCTTAGTAGTAAAATAAATTAATAAAGTTCTTTTTTTAGTTAAATTAAAAGGTTTACGATTATAATAGACGAAACTCGAACCAATAGTACTAGCTGCATCACGGACGGTCACCGGCCGGGGTCATTGCCCTTCGCGTTTATCAAAAAAATTATTATTTACTATTTACTCACATTTAGTTTCCATTTTCCCATTATAATTTAAGAAAAAAATTCAAAAAAAGTTTTAAAAAAAATTCAAAAATTTTTTTTCAAAATAAAATTACTAGCATATATCGATAGTACTACCGAAGGTAAAGCATTCTGCTGCGGGAAAACAACGACTAAAAAAACACGCAGTATATTCCGTCACCGGCGAGCTAGTGGTATAGCCTGACCAAGAAACTAAAAAACCTCCTCTGGAGACGCCACATTAGCTATGGTTATGGCAACACTTAGTTGCTATGGTTATATTCACAAATAACTCACAATATCCAAGAAATAACATGGCAGCAAAGGCATGGTTGACAATTGACATCACACTTTGACAGACAGCAATAATGAATGACATCTTATTGTTTTTTATTTGATTGTTGCCACTTATAGAAATTAGTTCCAATATTTTTCTGCAATATGGCGAGGTTTTTTATTTTAATGGTCGGGCTATATTCAATGTCCTACAATTATCAGAAACCACAGCCACATGAGTCGAGGAAGCAACTTCCACTTTCCAATATTTTCCTTGTACTTGCTTCGGCAGTATATATACTAATTATAAAATATACCGTACATTGGTACTCAAGCATCAAAATGGGACAAGTGTTTTTGTTATTTTTCTTCACTTTGTTTTTAAGGGGTAAGTTTTTTTTTTTGAACATGTGTCAAACTCAAGGCGCTTTTGTGTCTTGTGTAGGTACTAGCCACCAGTGAATAATGAAATCAGCCCTCCCTGCGCAGACGGAGACACTTTTTGTTTCCAACACAGAAACCATTATAACACGTGGAACAGGGGCTAAGGCGCTCGGGTATAAAAAAAACCGGAGGTCGTGGGTTCGATTCCCGCCTTGGGTCTGGTTGGTGGTAGGCCTATTTGACAGTCCGACTGGCTAGCTACCACCCCCACAGGTGAAATCTGCCGCCATAACAGCTCTGGCTGTGTTCCGGCAGTTTTAATGTGGGAGCCAGTACACTTGAAATTAAAGGCTCGAAGATCAGATGAGCCTACAGTCTGGCAGCACATTGAGCGACGCTTCCTTGTAAAGTGTCCTCCAACTGATATAAATTAAAAAATTTATTATATACTGCGTGTTTTTTAGTCGTTGTTTTCCCGCAGCTTCAGTTATAGTAGTACTATCGATTTTTGCTATTATTTTTTTTATTTGTTTTTTTTTTACTTTTTTTATAGTCTGACGGGAAAATGCATATCAAATGTTAGGATCTTTTCCTAATTCGAGTTTCGTCTATCGAAATCGTAAGACTTTTAATTTGATTAAAAAGATCTTCATTAATCTATTTATTGTACTACTTAGATAGAATCATTTTACTGCGGGAAAACAGCGACTAAAATGTCACGCAGTCTAACATACTACCTACTTCATTTTATTTAGCACTAGCCTTCCGCCCGCGGCTTCGCCCGCGTGAACTATAGGACGTTATCCCGCGGGAATATCTTGTAAATTGTAGCCTATGTGTTATTCTGATGTATAAGATATATTATTGTAAAGTTTCATTAAAATCAATTCAGTAGTTTTTACGTGAAAGATTATCAAAGTTCATCCATCCGCTCCCCGGCCGGTACCGCCGCAACCGCTATGTCCCTGCATTTTAAATCTGTAATATCTTCGAAACTATTCATTTAAATTACATGATGTAAAAGGCAATTATGATCTATATTACATGCACAATTTATTTATGGTACTTTTTTGGATAAGGATTAATACTCTATTGCTTAAAATCACTTTTTCGTAAATAAGCCATTATTTTATCGTAATAAGTAAAGGAAAATGGTTATTGTGGGTTATCCCTAAGAGATAGACATATACCATCGCGGACTTTTTTGTAAAACTTTTTAAGGTGTACAATAGTGTAGTACATTATTTTGATCTATTTCGTAGGGTTCAGCCAGCGTTTGCAATGTAAGCGCAAAAAAATGTGATTATTTACGACCTTCAATTAAAAACCTCTAAAATTATCAGTGTTTCTCTACTATATTATGCATGTATTATACATATAAACCTTCCTCTTGAATCAGTCTATCTAATAAAAAAAACCGCATCAAAATCCGTTGCGTAGTTTCAAAGATTTAAGAGGACGAATTGAATATTTGTGTTGCAAGGATATGGATTTTTCTCAGCAATGACTAAAGCTAAGAAAATAAAATTTATTGGCAGGATTCATCATGTCTTTGACTTTGTATGGTCCATTTGAATACACGATTGGTCAACTTTTGTAACACAGATTAATTAATCAAAAATACCTCTATAAAAACAGGGATTGTCATTTTTACGACAATCGGAAGCGACTTAAGCCTTCAAAATTACTAAATATAATCACGGAACCTTACACTATAATTGGGCCATATATTATTTAAAATACATTTATAGTTTTTAAATCACACGGATAAAACCATTTTGTCGCATACGCTCTTTTCGTTTAGAGCGGGTTTTCTAAGAGCGTCTTGCGTCGCGCGGCCCCAGCAGTACGCTCCCGGCTATTGCCAGAGACGGATCTATGACAACTGCTCTCCGCCCACGCTCGCTTTTGTTTTTCGAATATTTATTCAAACCACTGACCTCCATCATATACATAGTACGCTGGACTGGCTATACAGTCTGTTTGCCCAACCTGAGATATGTGTGGCCATATTTAGCTTCTAAGATTCACCATCATGTTTACAATATTATTTTTTATTGTGAATAAGAATAATCTAAAAAGATAGCTGACTACGCACAATCACTATCCGTTGAACTCGAGTCTTCAGAAATGCCGTCTGGTCTGATTCAGTATCAGATTAATTTTTTAATTCTCTTATGAACTTGTACATTTCGGCATCCATTAAGTACCTACTTCTGTTTCGGACAATTGGTCTTCGATGTGGATAACATGTTCACATTGTTTTTGCCATTCATCTGTAGTAACAGTGAGTGACCGATTGGAATGCTTCTTCTATTATTTTGACAATATTGTTTGCATCTTGTACCACATTTTAACTCTCAACTCGCCTTTTTACGAGGGTAGATCGAAATATTCGCGGCCTAACACATAAATACTTGAACTATTTTTATGTAACTGATCTCATTCGATTTGTTTACTCACTGGTTGTCACATTGTAAAATTTTATCCCAATATCATTATCTATTTTTAAATTAGATTGAATTTTGTGAGCCTAAGTGCAGCGTTTTTAAAGAATGGAGAAAATTGAGCAACTTGCGGTCATCAAATACCTATTTAAAAATAAACTAAGTTCAAAAGAGATTCACAAAGATATGTCAACAACGTTGGGGGAATCTGCTCCATCGTATACGTTGGTGAAAAAGTGGGTTGGAGAATTTAAACGCGGATAAGAGAGAATTAAAGATGACCCTAGCTCCGGCCGGCCTACGACGTCTACGACTGAAGAAAACATGAGGAATATCTGTGATCTGATATTGGCAGATCGGAGATTGACCATCAGGAAGATTGCAGACACTATTGGCATCTCTAATCAACGAACACAAAACATCATAGTCAATGAACTTGGATTTTCTAAGGATTCTGCGCGGTGGGTACCCAGATTGCTTTCAGTTGAACAAAAACTAATACGGCTCACGATTTCTCGCGACTGTTTGGAAATGTTTGAGGCTGATCCACAAGATTTTTTGGCCAGATTTGTGACAATGGATGAAACCTAGGTACACCACTACACCCCAGAGTCAAAACAGCAATCCAAGCAGTGGAAAAAACCTGATGAACCGACTCCAAAAAAAGCCAACCAATTTTGTCATCTGGCAAGGTGATGGCATCAGTTTTTGGAATGCTAAGAGTGTCATCATGGTGAACTACCTTGCAAAAGGTAAAACTATAAACTCGGCTTATTTCTGCACCCTTTTACGTCGTGTGCGTGAAACAATCAAAGAGAAAAGGCCCGGATTACTCGGCTAGAAAGTGTTGTTCCATTACGATAATGTACGCGTTTAAACGTCTGTTGAATCGATGGCTCAAATTCGTGATTGTGGCTTTGAATTACTACCCCATCCTGATTTGGCACCTTCAAACTTTGATTTATTCCCAAACCTAAAATGTGACGTATGGCCATCGGGAATAAAATCATACAGGCTCCTAGGATTGCTAACCCGTGTCAGAGCCACATACAACTGACCGTGCGAGAAACAGCTGATACCTAAGTATCAGCTGTAGATCTAAATCTACACCCACAACTTTCATCGTCTGACCTTGGGCTTTATTAATTGTCATCGCAAAACATAGGCTGACTGCAAAAAGTGTTAAGATGTGTAAACTAAACGTACAAATATTATGAAACAAAAGAATTGCTAGAAAAATTAATTAATAACCTGAGCTTATAAACTTGTACTTAAATAAAGAAAATCAAGAAAAGAATTGCCTAACCTATACCAAATACTTATAAATTATTCATATATTACAAACCCTAAATAAAAAATTAAGATAAGTGTACCAAAAATCAAGGAAAGAAATGCCTAACCTATAACAAATGCTTACAATATTTATTTACAAATTTTTAAAGAAAATTAAGAAAGACAACCTGACCTACAAACCCTTAAATATAAATAAATCAAATATCCAAACTGTCAGTATTCAAGTAAATCGCAATAATCGAATGCAACTACCTATTCGCCATACTCTCAGCGCGCTTTATATACGGACGCGCAGCTCAGGCGCGAGGCGTGTACCTTTATATTGACATAACTTTTTTATTTATAAACCGATTGACATGAAATAAACACTAAATGTTAAGGGTGGATCTCCAGAAAAGTGCTCTCCGCGTAATTTCCACGGCATTTTTCAAATCGCTAAATTATGGTGAATTGCACAAATATTCCGAAAGCTAGTGCAAATTTAAACAACATACCAAAATTCGCCACGTACGGGAGCTATACTTTTGCTAAAAAAAAATGGAGAAAATTGGCGGCCCATGGAAATTACAATGAAGGCCATGGAAATTACCCAGCAGATTAAATTTAGCTAAAAACCATGTCAAATATGAAATTAAGCTGTTATATTAGTTAGTTAGGGTAGTATAAAGATCTACATTGTATTAAAACAATATTTAGCAAAAATAGTAGCTTTATTTCAAAACTTATTTATGATACTCAAAGTAGGAACATGAAAGTGATAAAACTATTATCAATTAACTTTCCTATACATTAAAATTGTTCCCATATTATTATACTTATGGATGAACATAATAGTAAACATAAAAAAATAACAAATTGAATTTTTATAAAATAAGTCTTTTTATCAATCAGTTTAAGTCTTCAATTTAATTGTTGCTTAGCTTCAACTATGAGAAAGTTTTTGATTCAATCGAGACCTAGTCTCTAAAAAGGTGCCAAGTGGACTACATATATATCTACGTATAGAGGTACTTAACCAAAACGCTGCATATCGGTTTGATTGCAAAACCAGAGCTCAAATCCTATCCAACTAGAGCGAGGTGACAGGGAGACGTAATTTCTAAACTGTTCACTGCTGTGCTGGAGGATATTTTCATGCCTCTGGATTGGCAAGGATTCTGTATTAACACCAATGGCGAGTACCTTACACAGCTACGCTTTGCCGACGATGTAGTGTTCTCATGGCCGAGACCATGGTGGATCTGAACACAATGCTCGAAGATCTTAGTAACGTTTCCATAAGAGTTGGTCTTAAATGAATATGGACACGACGAAAATTATGTCGAACGTCCATGTTGCACCCGCTCCAGTTAGCATTGGAAACGTTACGCTTGAAGTTGTTGACCATTATGTTTACCTGGACAGGCAGTTCAGTTAGGTAAGTCCAACTTCGAGAAAGAGATCCCTTGACGAATCCAGCTCGGATGAGCAGCGTTCGGGAAGCTACGGAACATATTCGCATCCAACATACCTCAGTGCCTCAAGAAGAAAGTCTTTGAACAGTGTGTGTTGCCAGTGTTGACATATGGTAGCGAAACGTGGTCATTCACTATGGGTCTCATAAGAAGCCTCAAGATCACACATTGGGCAATGGAGAGAGTTATGCTTGGTGTTTCTTTGTGCGATAGAGTCAAAAATGAGGAGATTCGCAAAAGAGTGTAGGTAACCGACATAGCTCGAAGAGTTGCTTAGTTAAAGTGATAGTAGGCGGGACACATATCCCGCAGAACCGATGGCCGTTGGGGTGGAAAGGTTTTGCAATGGTGTCTTTCAGTTCGACCGCGCACTGGAAGACTTTCAGTGGGCAGGCCCTTAACTAGCTGGACTGACGACTTTGCCAAGGCCGCCGGAAACCGCGGGATGTGCGTGGCGCAAGGACTGATCAGTGTGGAGATCCTTGGGGGATGCCTATACCTAGCAGTGGGCGTCGTATGGCTGACGATGATGAACTTAAAAGAAACAAGGTAATTTCCATGGGTCTTACGTAATTTCCATGGTGTTTTATCCATGGAAATTACACCATGGAAATTACAAAAAAACATATATTTTGAAATAACTTTTAATTGAAAAGATATAACCAGCTAGTTTTTTACTGTCCATCTACATTAAGGAGCTAGGTATTTCACCTCAAAACCCATTTACTAAAAGAAGTACAATTACATTGAAAAAAATGTGACACGGGAATGCCGGAAAACTGGGAACCAAAATTTTTAAAATTGAAGAACGTACTCCAGCATCCAAAGCGCAAAAACTAGCGACATGGCCACCTCACCTGCTAACTGCGGGGTAACTGACGATTCGAATACACCTATCAGGGTTCGCCTACGCCTGGCCAGCCCTGAGCAGTGCCCCTCGAAAGGCGCGCCGCGAAAATCTTGCTAAGCGTGTGACATATATACTTATGACCATAAAATCAAAAGTTTCCATCCAATTAATTTAAAATTTGACCAGTATGTAAACTGATTTATCTATTTTAAATGTGTTTAGAAAACTGGTTAAAAACGTGGGTGGTTTTAAAAATATGTGCGATTGTTCAGAAGTCGGCGCTCGTGTGACACGTAAAAAACGTGCAAATTCACCGGATTTGAGGTGTTGATGGTAAATTACTCAGATCTTCGTAGTTTTTAATCAAAGTAATCTATATGACCTGATGCTTAATGAAATGAAGAAACGTTGTAATAATAGTTTTTATCGTAATAATTTATTTTAATAGGAGATATGAGTCTGTGACACTCTGAAAATGCTTTTCCAAGAAGTAGCCCTAAGTGAAGCTTACTACAATATATTAGTGAAAACCGCATCTCAATCGAATAAGCCGTTTCTGATATTAGCGTGCACAAACACACAGAAAAACAGACAAAAACATTTTTAATTACAATTTCGGGTTCGGTATCGATATAATAACAAACAACCCCTGCTACTTTTTTTAAATATATTTCCATTGTACAGACACCACTTTTCTACAAATTCATTATATGTATAGATTTGTGGTAGTAACCGCGTAAACATCAGAAACCACTATTTCAAGAGTCATCTTAAGATCGATCTCATAGTTGAGATCTGTCTATAAATACGGGCCTTAGTGACATTTGGAATTATCTAAAAGTTATAATAATTATTTGGGGTCTTTAAAAAATTAGGAATAACTTTTTTCTTTTATTTAAATAAAATAAGTGACTTGAGAATACTTTCTTAAGGACCTATCCCTCCCCATAGAGAGTTAATAATAAGATACCTATGTACAGTCGCCAGCACATCAGACTACCCCAATCTGTCAAATTTCTACAACCAATTTTCAGCTTTATTCACTTCACATAGAGTTCTCTTTCAATTGAGATTTTTTGACAAATTAGTGTAGGTTGATCTGCTGCCGTCCGTACTTAGATTAGCTACACAAAGAGGGCACTTTATCTAAAAAAGTTTTTATCGATAACAAAATTCAGTCGTTGTATAGAACTAGTATTAGTTCCAAGTACACTCACTCACTAATTACTGCTCTCCAGCGCAGTTAGCGCCAATATGGCGATTTTCAAATCGGATCAAATAATTGGTAGCGATCGCCTGTCCAGCGTACTTGTATAATGGAGGTCAGTGGTTTCAGTGGACGCGCGGATCCAATGCGTCATACGTCAAATTATACCTATCTCTTTCATTTGCGTGCTATTTCGTATCTTTTGTCTCACTTATCTATCAGTTATATTTGTCAATGTGTGCAATGGAACAGATTTAAATCGTAATTACTATGAAGGTAACATATCTATAGCATAAAACATCATTGCGCGGATCTCTTTGCTCCGTGCTCGTCTCTCGTCATAAATGTGCGGGGTGGGGGGGCGGCACGCGCCGAATTTCAGACTTTTAGTTGAACGCGGCGTCACCTTAAGCGTACAAAGGGACATAGGGACAGAAAAAGCGACTTTGTTTTATACTATGTAGTGATTAGAAAGAACGAAATTTAGGTATTTTATTATATTATGCACAAATTTGTGTCAAGCCAAAATATAACTTTAAAATGTCAAATTATTTTATTCACACACTTCCGATTCTAATTATAGCCATTATTGTGATCGTTGATTATTATTTTTAACCGACTTCAAAAAAGGAGGAGGTTATATGTTCGACTGTATGTATTTTTTTTTTTTTTTTTTTTTTTTTTTTTTATGTATGTCCGTCGATTTCTCCGTTAATTGTGGACCGATTTAAATAATTCTTTTTTTATTTGAAAGTGCATAGTTCAGAGGTGGTCCCATTGTCACCATGTCAGGATCTGATGATGGGATCCCGGAAAAATCAAGGGAAAACCTCAAATTTTATAGGCTGCGCCTACGCGTTACTTGTTTTTTCTGAAGCCATTCAAGTTTTTGCGTCCGATAGACATCATTTTATGTTGATGAGCTGATGATGGAAGGTACAACTCCTTAACGGTTAGGAGTTAGGGGATAATTCTTTCAGTATTGTAGGAATATGTGGACCGTTAGTTGTATTTTATGTACTTTTGCAGCTAAGGTGATGATGGAAAGTACAACTCCTTAACGGTTAGGAGTTAGGGGATAATTCTTTCAGTGTTGTAGGAATATGTGGAACGTTAGTTGTATTTCATGTACTTTTGCAGCTAAGCTGATGATTACCCGGGGATGGGCTGGTCACTAGCCAATAAGGTTAGCACCGGCTCGTCCTAATCGGGTGTGAAGGAGAAACCGGGGGAGTGTAGTGGGTAGCGGACGCTTCGGTCTCGAGTCCCACACACGGCCGCGGGTCTAGCTAGCCTGCGGTTATGGTGCATAAACGCATTCTCCTCCTACCCATGGTGCTGAACACTTAATGAATACCTAATATTATTATCAAATAATACAATTCTACTCGTATTTTCGCTATCATTATTATGAAAGAGTTTTACTCACTACCTACGTGTTATTCACACTAAAAATAGAAAAATAAACAAACTTTTTTTAAAAAAAATTAAACCGACTTCAAAAAAAAAGAAACAAAAAAACTACCTAAAAAACTGAAAAGCAAAAAATAATTTTAATAAGACATTCATCAAATGCGCTTATTGTCTAAGCCTATTAATTAAATTGTATTTTACGTGCTAGGTAGGTACCTACTAATCTGTTTGAAGTCGGTGCCAAGCCAAAGGTAATCAAAAATGATATATAATAATAATGTATTATAAAGGGTTACTTATTAATCCGCGGACGTAGGTACGTAATCTGGGTACCTACTATATGGCTTGGCACCGACTTCAAACAGATTAGTAGGTACCTACCTAGCACGTAAAATACAATTTAATTAATAGGCTTAGACAATAAGCGCATTTGATGAATGTCTTATTAAAATTATTTTTTGCTTTTCAGTTTTTTAGGTAGTTTTTTTGTTTCTTTTTTTTTGAAGTCGGTTTAATTTTTCAATATTTAAATACTTAATTTTCGATTTGTACAACAAAACGAATAATTTAACAGAAATAAACTAATCATCGTAAAAAGTTTGCACTTTAAAAGACCTCAAGAAGCAGCGATTGTAAACATGAAACGCAAAGATTGACGAAGAAGACCCGCGCGCCCCTAGCGGCGAGATTTAGAAGTTGTCTAAGAAAGCTGTAAAAGTGCTTGTTTAACAATCCTTTTTAAATGTATATTAATAAGCAATTCGGTTGTAATTAAATTTATTTACGCTCTATTTGTCTCTTCTTGCCTCTTCAGGTTCATTCAATCATACGAAAAACTTACTCGGTGAAAGTGATTATAAATCGTTTTCATCATTGGTTTAACTTTTAAGTCATCATTTCAGCCGAAAGACGTCCATTGTTGGACATAGGCCTCCCCCAAGGATCTCCAAACCGATCGGTCCTGCGCCACCCACATCCAGTGGATTCCGGCGACCTTAATAAGATTGAAGTGTGTCGATTGTATGTATACTCCTTTAGTTAAAAAGGTCTATTATGTACGCTACTTTATATTAAGTTTCTGCTGACTCCATATGTTTGTTATTTTCCATTATTATATATTTGTACTTTGTGCAGACAATATACTACCGTTATAGCAGAAGGTTGTATACTTATTTAATCCACCAAACCCCAACATCACATGGCGACCCTGCCATAGGGCCCAGCCAAGGGGTCCATCAAGTACTAAGACAATTAAGTGTGGGCTACGACTTCAAAAAGAAACATGTGCAGATCTACAGTCGAAAAAGAAGAAGTATTTCTCAATCAAAATGCCGCAGGAGGCAATAATGACGCAACAGTGAAGGGTATTGGCGCGCGCATGGACCACCTCAGCATCGTCACGTGGGTGATACTGGCCATCATCACGATATTCGGCGTGTATTTCACCATCCGTTTGTACAAGAAGTGTCATCGCCAGTGGATCCAGGAGGAAATTGGGCTCCGGGCAATGCAGCGCATCCGAGCATCCATACGAGGACGAGGTCATGGCGAAGAATCTACAGCCTGAAGAAGCATCTATATCCTTTATATAATTTACGAGTAATTTTAATTTTTTTTTACGAACAAATTAGCCTACATATTTTGCAAAAATTTTTTTTGATATTTTATATATTGACCTTAAAGTGTCTCAGTAAATAATTTATATCAATAATTAAGACGTCATAAATATGATAAATAATAATGTAATAGTATTTCATCATATCGTACATATTTTGTTTTATAACGCAGTAATTTAAAAGTAGCTAAAACAGTGCACAAACACTCACCGAATATGATACTTCGTCGCGTAAACTGCTAGAGTTGCATATTTGCGGTAGTGGAATTTGATCGATGTGTTTATGAAATCTATTAATAGGTAAATTATGATGGTTTTACGAACTTATAATGTTTTTAATATTTTAAGTTATGATTGAAAGTTTAGTTGAATGTTTAAATATTTTGATAGACATACGGAAATATTTAATTAAGAAAGGTAAAGGTCGATATTCATGTAAAACTACTGAATTAAAGTTGAATGAAACTAATTCAATTTATACTAAATGTGAACAAATATTTTCGTTAATAGAAACTAAAAAGGATGTTGAGTTATTAGTATCAGCAACTGATATATTTGAGCGAATAAGGAAGTTGTGCGAAGAGATAAATATTTTATGTATTATTCCTAAAACTAATTGCGACAAAATGGAGTTCGATTTAAAGGTGGCTTGTAGTTTGGTTCCAGTTATGGATGGTACGGAAGCTACTACCAAGCGAGTTATAGATGCGGTCGAGATGTATGCAGACATGCTGGATGATAAAGGTAAAAATTTATTAATTACATTTGTTTTAAAGAGCAGGTTATCCGAAAATGCCAAGTTACGTTTATCGCCAACATACAAAACAGTTCAAAATTTAATCAAAGATTTAAAAACACATTGTTTAACTAAAAAGTCATTCATGGCTATACAGACTCAGTTACAAAATAGTAAACAAGAGTCTTTGTCTATTGATGAGTACGGAACTCATATCGAAAAATTATTTACAGAATTAACAATTTCTCAGGCAGATGGCGATTCTGAGGCATTTTCTGTATTAAAACCAATAAATGAAAAAGTCGCTGTAAAACGGTTTTCAGGTGGTCTAAGGAGCTCGAGACTGTCTACCATCATCACTGCTCGCGACTACAGCAGCTTGAAGGACGCAATCCAAGCAGCAAAAGATGAAGAATTAGAATCACAGCATCAATCAGGTAGTGTCTTGCATGCATCTAAGCAACGTCGACCATATTTTTATAATAATACACGAAACTTTCGTGGAAATAAATATCCACGCGGTTATTCAAATAATAATTACGGTCAATATCGTAACAATTATTATCGCGGACAAGAAGGACGAAAGTTTAATCGTGGCCATTTGAATAAGTTCAGAGGCAATTTCCGCGTGTCATCAACTGGCTATAGAGGTCAAAGTGAGCCCCTACGCTCAAGAGGTTTCCCGAATCGTAGAGGAGCCCGAAATGTTTACGTAACCGAAAATTATGATCAAACCGATAACGACAAAAATAATGATAATGACAAATCAATGCAGTTTTTTCGATCTTAACCATTTTGTATTTTCATGTAATGGTAATGCAAAGTATGTAACATTTTACATTAATAAAATAAAGCACTATTGGCTCATCGATACCGGCGCAACACTGTCTATTGTAAAGAATTCAGTGCTACCTAAACGATCTTTAGTCCAAATTGATAATACAATCATTAATGGAATTGGAGGACAAATTCGTTCTCGAGGGTCAGTAGACTTAGCATTGCATAATCAAGTAGAATTCCAACATAAATTTTTAATTTTTGATTCATTGCCTTTGCAGGCTGATGGTATTTTGGGTTTGGATTTCCTTAATAAGTACAAAGCTCAAATTGATTTAAATACAAATACATTAACGTTACGCAACAATGATTGTGAGTATTTCTTGGATATGATTAGTGCTTATGATAGAGCAAATGAAGTACTGATGATACCGGCGCGATCGGAATCAATACATTACATTTATTTGGAAAATTGTATGAATGAGGAAGTACTTGTTTGTGGAAAAGAGTTAGCGAATGATGTTTTCTTAGCAAATGCATTAGTGCATGTACAGAATAATAGAATACCGGTTAAAATATTAAATGTATCTGAAGAAAATGTTTATTTGCCTACATTTGCACCAGATTTACAATCACTTAAAGAATATCATATTTGCGAATTCAATCATTGCAATATCGATGTCAATAGAGTGAAAAAGGTATTATCAGAATTAAATTTAGGTCATTGTAATACAGAAGAACGAAATTCTATTGAGTCCATTTGTGCTAAGTATGCAGATGTTTTCTACACTGAAGGTGATAAATTAACAACAACAAATATTTATGAACAGTCAATTACTCTTAAACCAAATTCTACTCCTGTTTATGTTAAACCATATAGATTACCACAAGCGCTTAAGCCAGAAATAGCAAAGCAAGTTAATAATATGATAGAAAATGATATAATTGAAGAATGCAATAGCGAATGGTCAAGTCCGATATTGCTAGTACCAAAGAAAAGTGCAGATAGTAATGATAAGAAATGGAGACTGGTAGTAGATTATAGAAAACTAAATGAGGTTATTTGCGATGATAAGTTCCCATTGCCTAATATTAATGAGATTTTAGATTCGCTCTCTGGCGCTATTTACTTCAGTCACCTTGACCTTCAACAAGGCTACTATCAGGTGACCTTGGATTCTGACAGTCGTAAATTAACAGCTTTCACTACAAGTACGGGTCAGTACCAAATGAAACGGTTACCGATGGGACTTAAGATAAGTCCATCTGCATTTAGCCGAATGATGTCTGTTGCAATGTCTGGGCTAGCTTTTGATAAATGTTTCGTTTATTTAGATGATCTCATTGTTTTTGGTCGAAATTTAAGTATTCATAACGAAAATTTAATAAATGTAATGGAAAGACTTCGAAAAGTAAACTTGAAATTAAACCCCAATAAATGCGAATTTTTAAAGAAAGAAATTTTATATCTAGGTCACGTAGTTTCAGAAAAAGGTGTTTTGCCAGATCCCGAAAAAACAAAAGTTTTAAAAGAATATCCTACACCAAAAAATGCTATAGAAGTAAAACGTTTTGTGGCATTTTGTAACTATTATCGTAAATTTATTAAATCATTTGCAGACATAGCAATGCCCCTAAATAAATTATGTAGACGTAATAAACCATTTATTTGGTCTGAAGAATGTCAAAAAAGTTTTATGTTCTTGAAGAATGCATTAACATCTGCTCCTATATTACAGTATCCAAATTTTTCAGAAGATAACGAATTTATAATACAAACAGACGCTTCAGGAACCGCTATTGGTGCTGTATTATGCAATAAAGACTTAAGACCAGTAGCTTATGCCAGTAGACCATTAAATAAGGCTGAGCGGAATTATCCAACAATACAAAAAGAATTGCTTGCTATAGTTTGGTCAGTAAAATATTTTAGACCCTATATATTTGGTAGAAATTTCACAATTATGACAGATCACAAACCACTATTATATCTATTTGGCATGAAAGACCCTTCCAGTAGACTACTTAAATTTAGGTTGACGCTAGAAGAATATAATTTTAAAATTATTTACGTAAAAGGCAAAAATAATACAGTAGCAGATGCATTATCTAGAATAACAATAACATCAGACGATTTAAAAAATTTACATGAACAAACTGTAAATGTGATGACCAGGGCTCAGACTAAATTATTAAGGAAGAATGAAAGTATGAATGAATGTTGTGAAAGTAAGGTTCCTAATATATCTACCAATGACAGGCCTGATCAACCAAGAATTGTAGATATATTAAGAAAAACTTGCGATTTATATGAAATGACTTTAATGAAAGAAGAAGACTTAAAGTGTATGAGGCGTAAAAATCAAATAAATAAGGAATTAGAATGTTTCGCATTGATAGAGAGTAAAAAGTTGTTATGCATTAATCTTAATTTCAAGGCGCATTTCTCGCGAGCCGAATTTGTGCAGAAGTTAAGTTTATTTTGTCAGAATAATAATATACATGAGATTTGTATTATAAAAGATGAAGTAAATATTGATTTTATAAAGAATGTTAGTGAAGAAATAAAATCTTTAGAAAAATGGTCCGGACCAAGACTATGTATTCTAAGAGGTATAAAACGAATTTCCGATGATGATGAGAAGAAAATTATTATGAACGATTTCCATTTACTGCCCTCCAGTGGACATGCTGGTGTGCGCAGAATGGTGAACACTATTAAAAGACGATACTATTGGCCAAGTATTGAAAAGGACGTCCAAGAGTTTGTAAAAAGTTGTGTCAAATGTCAGAAAATGAAATACTTTAATTATATTAAGGAGCCAATGCAGATTACTACAACGGCTTCTTCGGCATTTGAAAAAGTGTATTTAGATTTAGTAGGACCATTAGATAGGGATATAGATAATAATATTTACATATTGACCATGCAGTGTGAGTTAACTAAATTTGTCCAAGCTATACCAATAAAAAATAAAGAAACTATGACCGTTGCTGATGCATTCGTACGACATTTTATTTTAACTTTTGGCATTCCCGAAACAATAGCAACCGACAGAGGGACCGAGTTCATATCTAAAGTCATGGAACAGGTATGTACAATTTTGAATATAAACAAATTATCATCTACAGCATACCATCATCAGTCGATTGGTGCTCTAGAAAACACACATAAATCTTTAGGCACATTTCTGAGAATTCAGTGTGAAAATTACCCGGATACATGGAGCTATTGGCTACCATTTTGGTGCTTCAGTTTTAATAATATAGTACATACAGAAACAAACTACACGCCATATGAATTAGTATTTGGTAAACTCTGTCGCATACCTTCCGGAATTAGTAACATAGTAGAACCGTTATATAATATAGACAACTATCCTTTACAACTTAAATACCGATTACAGTTAGCTCACTCAGATGCAAAGAAAAATTTATTAAATAGTAAAAATAAAAGAAAAGAAATTTATGACGCTAATGTTAATTCTATTAGATACAATAAGGATGATTTAATACTTGTAAGAAATGAAACTAATCGTAAATTAGATAAAATTTATAAAGGTCCATATTCTGTTATTGAAGATTTAGGATGTAATGTTAAAATAAAAGACAAAAACAATATAGATATAGTTCATAAAAATAGGACGCGCCCTTTTTATGATTAATTGTTTTTTGTTAACAAATAATGTTCATTAATGAATGAAGACCTTATGTTATTGTTACTTATATTGTAAGGAAATATTTCAGTTCAAAAAAAAATATATTGAAGATTATTTTTTTTTCTTTCACCCCCCGGAGGTGAAGTGTGTCGATTGTATGTATACTCCTTTAGTTAAAAAGGTCTATTATGTACGCTACTTTATATTAAGTTTCTGCTGACTCCATATGTTTGTTATTTTCCATTATTATATATTTGTACTTTGTGCAGACAATATACTACCGTTATAGCAGAAGGTTGTATACTTATTTAATCCACCAAACCCCAACATCACAAGATCATCGGTCCACCTTGTGGGAGGCATACCACGGCTGCGTTTTCCACTACGTGGCCACCACTTGAGGACAGTCCTTCTTGCAATGTGGCCTGCCCACTGCCAATTAAGGCTCGCAATTCTTAGGGCAATTTCGGTGACCTTGGTCCTTCTGCGGATCTCACCATGTGTGATGCGATCACGCAGGGAGACGCCAAGCATAGCCCTCTTCATTACCCTCTGCGCGATTTTAAGTTTTTGAGTTTGCCTGTGGCACATTGTAAGTGGCCACGTTTCAATTCCATAGGTCATCGCTGGCAACTCACACGTATTAAAGAATTTTGTCTTGAGATACTGCGGTAAACGGGCCGAGAATACACTGCGAAGCTTCCCGAACGCTGACCAGCCGAGTTGGATTCGTCAATCGATCTCTTTCTGGAAGTTGGATTTACCAAGTTGGACTTTTTGGCCCAGGTAAATGTACTCGTCTACAACTTCCAGTGTTGAGTTCCCAACTTTTACAAGAGTGGGTACGACATGGGAGTTCGAAATAATTTTCGTCTTTTCCATTTTCATTTTAAGACCCACTTATAATAATAATAAATCAATGACGTTCAATATAAAACTAGACACCCAATCTCTAAGGAAAATTCCTCAAAAAACGTCCGAGTGGCTTTGACACTGATGACATTAACACATTCGTTCAAATTAACACCTTATCTCGTGGCATTTAGTGTTTAATGTCAATTGTATACAACTAAACGAAAACTCTGCCCAATAGTCGGGTGGGCAGACTTTTGCTTCGGACAATATTTGAGCGTGATTGTGAGTCTAGTTTTTTAATTGAACGTCATTGTAATAAAGAACAATGGCAAAGTCCCATACTACGTTTGTCCTGGATAAAAATTGGGGCGTCTATGATTTAAAAAATGCTTATACACTAGCAATTGCATTACATAAACATTTCCAAAAAGAATTTTAACAAACGGTGGTTGCAAAAAAAAGTTATAAGGTTTTTTGTACTTTGAGGTTATGTTGGTAATGAAACAAATCCTTGTTTATTTTCTTCTTTTAGTAATTAATAAAATTATTTTTTATTAAAATAGTCATCTTAGAAGTAGTCAGAGGAAAAATAAACAGTCTCCTAAAACATTTATGAGAATACTGGACCTTTTAAATATCGTCTGTGGCTAAAGTACAAACCGTGCAAAGCCAAAACCTATAAAAAAAAATAGACTGTCAAACAAATTGCTTCGCAGTTTCCTGCTGTCAAAATAACTTTGGTAGCAGTGTTGCAATTGGCAGATAGTTAAATATTACACGAGACAGCTTTAAAAGTTACATTTTAACCAATAAAGAAACATTACGCTATTTTATGTACGAAGGGAACTTCCACTGTGCTATTTTAAATGATATATAATTTCTAAGTTACACATTGCATTGAAATAAATTATTTTTATTCCTTTTTCTTATTAATGAAAAAAATATAAATGCGTTATTTTTTCTAAAGCGGCAACACAAACGCGTAAGATATTAATATTGTAATCAACTGAGAGGTTTTTATAATTCATGATTTAATATCAGCCTTTAAATAAAAATGTGATAAGATGTAAAAATCTGGCTAATTCAAATAATCGTTTTTGTATAAGTCAAGTTTTAAGACACCTTAAAAACATGCAGGTATGAAACTGCCGTTGTTCTTTATTTATTTCTAGAACACTTAACATTTAGAAACAATTATCTAGCGGCTTTTGCACTAAGCTTGTATTGCAATATCCAGACTATAATTAACAAAACAATAAACAGATGGACGCAACTCAACAGATTTCAGTCTCAATCTTTTTCCTTTTCAAAAAAAGGGAAAAGATGACAGCATTAAGTACGTGTGGGCATGTATGTGTGTGTGTGGAAATGGGTGTGTACATTAACTTGTTGAGACAGACACTACTGAGATCGTTGAGCATTGTGCCTAGGTCTTCCAAGGTCTTGCCATGACTACGATATCATCAGCGAAGCGAAGGTGCGTCATTTATTGATGCCAAGTCTCTCCAGTCCAGAAGCTTAAATACTTCCTCCAAAAGAGTAGTGAACAGTTTCGGCGATATAACATCGTCCTGCCTCACACCACGCTGGAGCCAAATGGGTTTTGTTTTCTGGTCCTGGAGGCGGACTGACATGGTGGCGTTTTTGTACAGCGATTAACTTGTTTGTATCGGTAGTCTATTTGGCACCTTTGGAGTGACCGAAGCACAGCTCATGTCTCGACAGAATCAAAGGCTTTTTCATAGTCCACAAACGCTAAGCATAATGGTAGATTATATTCCTCGGACTTTTGTGTTACCTGCCGCAGCGTGGCTTGTACGGGAGGCAGGAAGTCATCAAACCTACGTACGAGACGATTCGTTATAACTTTAGAGAACGGCTTGTAAACATGACTCAGTAGTGTGATGGGTCTGTAGTTCTTCAGCTGCGTCCTATCGCCGTTTTTGAAGAACAACTTCACCACGCCCCTCTGCCATGCTGTTGGCGTTTGACACTCGAGAATAACGGAGTCGAATAGCCTCTGAAGAGCTTTCAGGACCGTCGACCGGTCGGCCTTCAGAACCTCCGCTGTTACTCCGTCATCCCCCAGCGCCTTGTTGTTTGAAACTGTTTCAGAACTACACTTACTAATACAAAGGCTGAAGACGTCCGGGACATCTTCTGTGTGGTGTCGGGTCAATTTGGCTCTACTTTACGACTTTTAAGTACCGTTAAATAATTAAGTTTTAAACGAAGTTTTACTTCATTTCGAGTACTTAAGTTAGACCCACGTTAGTCCGCCGATGCCCCTAGTTTTACAATGGACTAACTTTCAAACGTCAAAACGATAATACTTTTAAAAGTATGCTCCGTTTTACGTATAGAAAGACATTTTTTGAAAAGAATAACTTATTTTGTGAACTGAAAATTAAAAATATATGTGACTTTCCCTTACATTACTAAAACACATTAATAGATTAAAAATATATTATTTTTACTATCTTATTTAACGATTTTAAAACATGCCATAAAGTCTTGTAAAATATAACGCACTGAACGAGTTAGTACCAGTAAATTATTCTTAAGTTGGTATTTGTTTTGTAATAAGGAAGGTTTTAAATTATAGTTCGGACTTGGTACCTGTACTAGTTAGTACAGTTTTAAACCTGCTCTAGCGTATTTTTTTGTAATAAGAGGGAATAAAGATTTTAACCACTCAACGCCGAACCGGCACTCGCGTGCCGCTTAACAATAGATTTTCTATTGTGTCTGGTGTTCCGGGGCTAGAAGGATTAAAATGGCTACAGTAAAAAAGTTAGTTCCAGAAGCCTTCTGTCGTATTTCAGCAAGTAATTGGATGTCATCCATCCAGCAATTCCAGCATGTTATTAAAGAGCAAGAAAAGATGCTCCGCTTAGATACATCAATAGAATATAATACTGTGGAAAAGTTTGCTATCGTTGTAGGGGTAATCTGATTCTTCAGATTCCTCTGAAGATGAATAAAGTTTTCAAATTAAATCTAGTTTGTTTTATTTATCTGATGCACTACATATAAATAGCTTAAATTTTGCTTTCAACTCAATATCATCCTCTTCGTTAGATATTTTTTTAAATACTGAGACCGTCTATACGGAACCTTAGTGACGTTTGATGTGGTGATGTTGTCACAAACAATCAACATCTAGATCCAGAGTATCATAAATCGTTTGAATCCTCTTAACCATATGATCAATACTTGATCAATATTTGATCAATATTTGCTTGTAGAAAATGTTTACGACCACTGCTTCTTAGGTGACCAAATTTCTAATGCTAAATAAAACGGGGGTGGACACAAAAGGGCCACCGGCGCAATCCGACGTTTGTTCCCAACGAGTCACACTTGAGCGTTTGTCCACCGCCGCCGTCACCGGGCCGTCACCGAGATCGAGATGACGGCGCCGAGGTAGCGGTACAGTATACATTTACCGTTTGTCCACCGCACGTCCGTCACCCGAGCGCCATCATCTTGAAATTGGTCAGATATAAACTCGGTTCTCGGTGACGGCCCGTTGACGGCGGCGGTGGTGGACAAACGCTCTAACCAGTAACACTGTGACTCGTTGGGAAACTTTGTAAAATAATTCCCAACCAGTCACACTGCGACACGTTGGGAGACCTTGAATCATTCCCAACCAGTCGTTCTGACTCGTTAGGTCAACTTGCTGATAGGTATACTGTTTTATGTTCATTATTATTTTTGACTCTATTCATACATATTTATCGAATCTTTGACTCACGTTAACGCTTAAAATAGTTTTTTTGTGATAAAACACAAGACACAAAAGTGACTGTACATGTTTTTGTTTATAGATGCTTCTTCAGAATTTCTAAAAATAATTCAAGGTGGTGTTCAAATACATCCTACGGGAAACAGTTACTTTATACAAGTGGATGATCATATGAACTCCACAGTTGAGATTTGGACTTATAATCGTATCTACTATTCATGGTAAGAATTATCATCTTTTTTTATGTCAGAGGCGGCAAACGAGCCAGCGGGTCGCCTGATGGTAAGCAATCACCACCGCCCATGGACATCTGTAACCCCAGAGGGATCGCTGATGCGTTGCCGGCCTATGGGGTTATGGGGGTGTGGGCCTCCGGCACTCTCACAAACCAGACGAAACACAATATTGTCACTATTATTTCGCGCTGGTGTTATGTGGGAGGATGGTACTTACCTGAAGAGCCAGCCCATTCGTAGATTACATATCATCTGCTTGTCACAGTTCACTGCTGGACATAGGCCTCTCACAACGCTCGCCACTTTGCTCGATCCTCGGCCACTCGGATCCAGCTTCTGCCATCAATCGTCACTCCACCTTTTTTACGTCCTACTACACACTCAACTCCCCCCGGCTTCCCCTTCACACCCGATTCCTCTATTGACCAGCCCATCTCCGGGTATCGTCACTCTACCTGGCCTGAGGGCGCCCTTTTTTTTTGCTTTTTTTTTTTAGCGGATGAGAATACTGGTTATTGACCAGCCCGTCCAATGGCGCCTACGGAGGGCCACCCGAGAAACTAGGTGACCCCCAGATTTGGCTCGGGAGACCTGTGCAATGCGGGCGTTAGGGAGGTACCCTCGCCCGCAGGTTAACCCTCAGGCCGGAAGAGGGCGCACGTGAGCGTGCCCTCTTCGGCCCGGCCGTCTACGCCGGAGGGGAGCGAAAAGAGGATCTTCCTCCCACTCCCTCTCCTTTGCCTCCTTCTGCGAGATTACGGCCTCGCAGAAGGAGGCAGCCGCCTCCCATGCTCTCTTGCTGGTGACCATGGCTCGCAACATGGACGCCAAAGAGAGGTGACCACCGCCAAGCGCCGGCGCGCCGCGACGAGTTCGCGGCGCTCGTGTCGCCAGGCCGGGCACTCAACGAGTGTGTGCTCGGCCGTGTCGTCGCAGTGATGACACTGCGGCGTCTCCTCCCAACAGGCGACACGGTGCAGATAGTGTCCGAAACACGGCCTGAGGGCGCCCTAGACTAACAGAACCCATTTTCCCTAATGATTGTCGGTTCTACGGCTAATATGTCCAACTGCCACTTCAGCTTGCTAATCCGAATGATCCGCGACGTAACTTCCGTCAAGTGTGGCGAAGAACTGAGTTATTTATTATCATCACAATATCATTATTAGAGATCCTATTAACAATCATTGTTTTTTTAAGTTTAGATAGATAGATAGATAGATATTCTTTATTGCACCACAAATTTGACAAAGAAAAACAAGTAACATAATTGAACTGCACAACACAGGCGGACTTATCGCTTCTAGCGATCTCTTCCAGTCAACCTTTGGATAGAGGAAAGTATGATAAAAATATTGAGAACAATATAAAGGGCAGTGCAAAAAAATAAGAACTAAAATTTTAATAAACAAAAATTTGACTCCAAACTTCTTATACTAGTAAATAAAAACAAAATATATACATACTACTAACACTATCTATAAATATAAATACTATAATATATACATAAACATATTATTACACATACATAATTTAAAATAAATACAATACATAATAATATAACAAATTCATGGATATCACACAAAAGAAACAACTAACCAAAAAAGACCATGAAAGTGACATCACTCAAGCAGAAGATTAGGGGAGGGAAAGGAAGTAAGTTTTAACGCGAGCTTTGAAAATGGGAAGAGTCCGAGATTCACGAATAGAAAGGGGAAGAGAATTCCAAAGACGAATAGATTGAATAGTGAAAGATTGAGAGTAGAACTCAGTGGAGTGTGGAGGACAAACTAGATGCAACTTCCGAGATGAACGCTGATCAGGACCCTTGGTGGATTGCAAGAATTTAAACCGCTCTTTAAGATAGGGAGGAGATAGAGGGTTAAAAAGAATGGAGAATAGTAAGCTAAGAGCATGCAAATCACGACGACGTCGTATCGGAAGCCAGCCAAGCTGAGCACGATATTGAGAAACGTGATCGTATTTACGCAGACCAAAGATAATACGTATGCAAAAGTTTTGTAATCGCTCTAGCTTGTTAAGAGACGCTTCACAAAGGTCTAAATAGCAACAATCAGCGTAATCGAGCAGAGGCAGTAAAAGGGCTTGCACTAGAACAATTTTGGTGGGTATAGGTAAAAAGTTGCGAAGTCTATTGATTGAACTTGCTGAAGCAAACATTCTCCTGCTAACCTCCTTGACTTGCATATCCCATGACAAAGTACTATCCATATGTACCCCAAGGTTTTTAACCACTCGGCTAAAGGCTATCTGGACACCGTCAAGCACAATTGGTGGTAAAGAACCCCAATCAAACCTTGTGATTTGACGTGACCCACCAAGTATTATGACTTGTGTTTTTTGGGGGTTCACCCTGAGCCCAAACGAGTTGCTCCAGTTTACGACTCGTGTCAAATCCGCATTCAGGACCCCAATAACACCTGGGAGCTCTTTAAGATCGCCACTAGAGTAAAGTTGTAGGTCATCTGCATATAGGTGGTAGGAAGAAGAGAGGTCATGAGTGATACTATTAATAAAAGTTGAAAAAAGTAGAGGAGACAAGACGCCACCCTGAGGAACCCCGGCAACAATATCATTCCAAGAGGAAAAGGAGTCATCAACACGAATACGCTGCCGGCGTCCATGCAAATAACTATGAAACCAGTCAACTACCGTCGGAGATATGTTAAGAGTGCGTAACAGGCCAAGCAGGATGTCAAAGTCTACAACGTTGAAGGCATTACTGAAGTCCAGTAAAGCCAACACCGTAAGACGTCTACTGTCCATAGCAAGGCGGATGTCGTCAGTGATCTTAACTAAGGCCGTTACCGTGCTATGACCACGACGGAAACCAGATTGGAACGGGTTCAGGAGGCTATTTCTGGATAGGAATGAGCTGAGCTGTTGATGAACAACGCGCTCTAACACTTTGGATAGGAATGGCAGTATAGATATAGGACGGTAGTCGGAAAAGGACGAAGGATTGGCCTTTTTAGGGAGTGGAATGATTTGAGCATATTTCCAAGCAGTTGGAAAGATGCTCGAGGACAAGGAGTAATTTAGGATATGGGTAATGATAGGAGTCAGAATGTCTAGGAGAGGAGTGATCATCTTACGGCTAACGCTGTCACTACCGACAGCGTTTGAGGCAATAGCTAAAATGTTCTTCTTAACATCACAATCGGTTAGCTGATCAAAGACAAAAGACGAGGAAGTTTATTATTTTATTTGCAGGTGCAACAAACCTGGCGATGAGGATTTCAGTATAGTACCCACATCTTACTCCTATTCATATCTGAAGTCTATGTATATTATGAACATGGTTGAGTATATTTCTTGAAATTATATATTATTTTATAAATAAGAGTTGTGGTAGCTAAGTGGTATCACTTCACATAATACAACGTGTTACGTATACTTACGCAACTCCTGAAAATACTTTCATCAGAATAACGAGCAGAATCGATTAAAACACAATAGGTCACATTTTTCAATATTTTAGGTCAAGCCACACGTGCGCTAACCATATAGAGAAAATACAAAAGCCATTACCTACCGACTCGTCCCTTGAAGCGTCGTTGCAGACGCACGACCCATCGTTTGCGACCCTCGACGACTGCGGTGAGCGGCTGTCGTTCGGTGCCGCAACGACAGCCGACGACCCTCTGCGTCTGTCGCGCGGGGACGCAACGACCGTCAACGGCAGTCGTCGAGAGTCGTCGGCTGTCGTTGCGGCCCCGAACGACTCTCGACGACTGTCGCTGGTCGTCGAGGGTCGTTCGGGGCCGCAACGACAGCCGACGACTCTTGACGACTCTCGACGACTGTTAGGCCAGTCATTAAAGCCTCAAACCCGGAAGAAATTAGTAACACGGTAAAATTTTGAGGGGTTTTTAAGGAAGGTGGAATAACATACCGTGTGATTTTGCAGCGCTCTGGGGAGTACGGAAAGGGTTGAAAAGGGGTGAAAAGTGTTTTTTGTTAATAACATTGTCAAAAAAAATAGTAACACGCTGCAAATTTAGAATTAGGTTGTTCTTACCGTTTTGTAACGTGTATTAAAGGACATTGACCATCTATGTTTGGACGTTGGACCAAGTGCCGCCCAACATTGAGACATAGTGCAAAATTTTTCTCAGTTTAATACTATTCTGTAACTCAGAGCGCTTAAAAATCTATCCAAGGAGTTTGAAGAAAAAAAAACTTGAATGTTGAGGTCTTACATTAAAAAAAATCATAACCAACAGCTTATTTTTTTAAATAAAAGACTGTATATTATAAACAATGGATTTATTAGAAAAAAATTGGTTTACAGAGATGATAAACATAACAAAAATGATACCTTATGTTATAATACCTCGTGTAGGCACTAACATGTCGTCTAAGTATAATGTATCTAAAAATAATTCAGGGCGTCTCACAACGTCTTGGTGCCTAGCCTGCCCCAAAAACCAAACTAGGCACTAATCCGTTATTTAGATCCCTGTACTAAGAGCAATGCTCTGTATAGGACTAAACAATTGGTGTGAGAGGTCCAGGATTTATTTATTTATTAATTTATAAATCCGTGGCAGGATTTTTTTTATTATATAATTTTTTTTATATCTATTCATTTAAGGAAACAAATTAAAGTGTTCCCATGCTTGGGCAGCATTTGGTCCAGAACCGGTCATTCTCCTTTGCAGCGTTTTGCAATGTACGGAACATTGTTTTTTATTAAAAAACATTAAAATTTGTTAATAACAAGGGTAAAAAATTAGTAACACGCTGCAAATTTGGAATTAGGTTGTTCTTACCAATTCGTAACGTCCATTAATTTTGCAGCGTTTTGTAACATACGGAACATTGTTTATAACTAAGAAACAATGATATTTGTTAATAACAAGGGTAGAAAAAATTAGTAACTCGCTATAAATTTGGAATTACCTTGTTTACAGCATTTTATAGTAACTATTAAATTTGCAGTGTTTTGCAACAAACGGAACATTGTTTAATACTATATGTATAAACAAATATTTCATTTAGTAACAGTGGTCAAACAGTCAGTAAAGAGTTGAAATGTGGAAAAATGTTGTGAACGCTATTCTGAAACATTTTTTAACTTTGCATAATGAATATTTTACATTAACGTAACCATGAAGAGAATAACATCTCATCATTCACTGTATAAGAGAATTGTAACGTAAAACGTTACATGTAACATAAAATATATAATTAATAATTAAATTAGATAATAATTAAATAATAAAATAAAATATTTACATAGTATTTTATTTCTAATTAAAAACTATTTCTACTTAAAACTAACTAAGAATAAATTAACATATTTACACATTTAAAAATATACAAAACTAAATTCTAAACTTAATAAAATATAAATTAAAACAATAATCAAAAACATTATTAACCTTTTCCACGCCACGCTTTTTTCCGAAAATGGTGCCCCTCACGCCACGACCGTTTTGAGACGCATTTATAGTAGTGCGGAGACACTATGTTATCGAGGTTGATTAAAAATGTTTATATTGTAATGATTTTAAACTAATGTTTGAATTAAAATCACCCTATTGTTCAAATATAGAAAGAATAAACAATTTTGAAATAATTCAGGAGGATATTTTTTTATATAAAGCGCAAAAATATATCTTAGAGGAATTCCCTTTCGCATTCCTATTTGTCTGATATATAAGACTGGTGTACCAGATGAAGCGCAGCAGAAGGCATACAGGCTTTATCTAGTTTTAGTGATGTGACTACTTCCGGTTTAGGTATCCTAATATCGATAAGTTAGTAAATAACTGTTTTTGTACCTATTTAAGTAGAAAATGTATTTGAAAAGGTAAGGTAGGTTTTAATTTAATACCAATTTAATATTAATGTTATTCAATAAAAATATTATTTCAAGTTAATTTAAATTTAATTTTCAATCCAAATTTAAATGACAATGTTAATCAATTATTTATTAAAAACTACAAACTTAGCTTATAACTGTCATTTTTACTTAACGTGATTTTAGCTGGTTTTGTACGATTTCACATGAAATATTGGCCATCTTAAAATAATCTCGTAATAAGGTTATACTTATGTATCACATTAATTGAAAAAATTTACGATTTGAAGTAAATACTGTAGTATTTTGTATATATATTATAGTATTGGGTACGTCACTATCTGTCGCATATATCAGACTTTGGCGCTGAGCTATTACGTTAAATGTCTCTAAGATGTTGGCCAAAAAAAGTTTGTTTTGTAAGGGTTTTTAGGGTAAAAAGACGTGAGAATATTCTGCAATTTTAACTTAATTTTATTCTGTACACATTAAACGTTTGAAAATATTCACAAAAAAGTATTAAACTCATTCAGGCAAGTAAAAATACAACGTTTCTTGATCCTGTTTTTTTTTGTCTGATATATCAGACGTTGGCGTGTTGGGCACGAAAATAGTTTGTCTGATATATCAGACATTGGCGTTGAAAGGGTTAAATTTAAAATATTGAACCGCGCAATTTTCAGTTGCAATGGTTCGCTTATTCGTCTCGCGGATCCTTATAAAATCTTTTGTTCGTGCAAAACTTGCTTGACCTTGTGGTCTTGTCGTATTCCCTTTCACTTTTTGCATCGGCTGGACAGACCTCTAATAAAACTGAAGTGCGCGGACGTATTTCGTCGCACATCAGGAATTAGATATTTTTAATGCTCGATTTATTTTTTTCGACATTAGAAAAGCACAAAATTAATACTAAGTGGTGTTGTTTTGATACGCCTACGTAATTAGGCAAAACATTAATTCCCCGACAGGGTAAGTGATGAACCAATATTTCTAGTAGTGTTAGTTTTTTTATGTGGGTAGAAAATGCTTTCTAGAAAGTTCTCTTTTCAAGGAAAGAAAATTTATGTAAAATAAAATGTACTTAGTTACTGCTATCGGCGTAGCTATTTTTATGTTTCTAATTTTTATGCTAATTGTAAACAATCTGCGGTTAGCGTAACTTTAGTTATTTTCTTCTTTTATTTCTGTGTTGTGCTTGCCTCAGATCTGATTGCAATCAACGCCACTCACCTTCTACATTACGTCTACCAGCTTCCTTGCTTGGCTGAGGTGTTGATCGCAATCGTCGGCTGGAATATGACGTAGCTTAAGCTGGCATATTCATTCCCAGGGAACACTGCTCGGGTTTTAACCTGGACGGCTGATCCTCGACCAGGGCATCACGTCGTGTCACGGACCTGGGTCGGGTCGCCTCCTCATTCTTCCGCACCGCTGCTGCTGCCCGTCACCTCCACGGCCACCATCCACCTTCGGCCACCCGTCCCGTTTGACATTCATATGTGCTATAATACGAGCCAAAATTGAATAAATGAATTAGATTCTTGATTGATTCTTGATTCGTCAGGGAAGTCTGGGCCACGGAAGCAAACTAGCAGTCGGGGCTACCTACCTACCCATACCCGCCGGCAACCAGTTCGTTTGTTATTAAATTTCTTTTGTGTACGCAGTGTGGACTTTTATTTAACACCCGCGATAGAATTTAGATTGCTTTTATCCTTGTTAAGGTCATATAAAATGCTAGAATTCGTTTGTTGGATAGACGTCTTATTAAAAACTCCTATAAGTTAAATTAGTTACACAGCATCATAGTTACCTTGTGAATTACTTTTATAAGAATTATTGACCATATTAAAAGCCTTTATAAAGCCTTTAAATGACTTTGAATATTATACGGCTAAAGAGCAATATAACTAGCCTCTATAAGAACAACACATTTCGAACCCTTATTAGAGCCGTATTAATTGGGTTTATTAACGTCTACCCAGCCAAATTATAAGAATAAAGTTAATATTGCCAATATTCCTTATAATGTGCCATTAACATCCGAAAGAAGTCCAAATTCACTCTAAGGGTTGAGCGATTGGATTCTCGCCATAAAGTCAACTTCGGTTCCTTTGTGGTGAGAGTGCCGACCCATCACCTGGAGACTTTTATGAAGGAGGACTTGTGGCCGCAGGGGGTCGTCTATCGGAGGTTTCGAGGACGGCTACCAGCCGACTCTCCCGTTATTATTGTTTATATTATATGTATGTTAGTCTGTAAGGTATTTATAATATGAGCCAGTAATTACCTGTAATTGTGTTGCTCGAAATAAACGTTATTATTATTATTATTATAAGAAACATTAGCATAATAAATGCTCTTTTTTAACAAGTATAAGTGTTCAGGCCATAAAGACGCATTCTATAGGAATAGTTGGTTAGTTGGGCAGTCAGTTATAGGCAAAATGTCGGGCGAAGAAGTGTGTTTTGTTTGTGACAGATTGTTGTCCACCGACGCGTTTGACGTGGTGAAAGAAAAAGGAACTGAAAAACTACGAGAATGCAGTGTGCAGAGGAACGACGGCAAAGTGAATTTGTTAGAGGGTCTGACCAGTGTAAAAGTTCATTCAAAGTGCCGAAAAAAATATACAAATTCGAAGATGATCGTTGTCGCAGCTAGAAACGATCCACCACCACCGGCACAGCCTCGTAATGCAGATGAAATCCCGCAGGAGCGAACGAGTGATTTCAATTTTAAAAATGCGTGTTTTGTTTGTGGTGATGATATTACGGACGAATTTCTAGCCAACGAACTTCCCTTTCGCATCACTATTTGTCTGATATATAAGACTTTGGCGTACCAGATGAAGCGCAGCAGAAGGCATACAGGCTTTATCTAGTTTTAGTGATGTGACTACTTCCGGTTTAGGTATCTTAATATCGATAAGTTTGTAAGTAAATGTTATTAATAACGATAATTGCTATACTGCTACCCCATTCTCGCACCGCCCCTCGCCCGCACCCTTTAAATAAATCTAAGTCTAAAAATATTGAATGCCATAATAAAAATATTATTTCAAGTGAATTTTTTAATTTTAAATTTAATTTTCAATCTAAATTTAAATGACAATGTTAATCAATTATTTATTAAAAATTACTAACTTAGCTTATAACTGACATTTTTACTTAACGTAATTATTACCACAGAGTACTCTTATACTGCGTGTTTGTTTAGTCGTTGTTTTCCCGCAGCAGAACGCTTTACCTTCAGTAGCACTATCGATTTATGCAAGTAATTTCTTTTTGATTTTTTTTTTGAATTTTTTTTAAATCTTTTTTTTTGAATTTTTTTCTAAAATTGTAATGGGAAAATGGAAACCAAATGTGAGTAAATAGTAAATAATAATTTTTTTGATAAACGCGAAGGGCAATGACCCCGGCCGGTGACCGTCCGTGACGCAGCTAGTACTATTGGTTCAAGTTTCGTCTATCATAATTGTAAAATTTTTGATTTGACTAAAAAAGAACTTTTTTAATTTATTTTACTACTAAAATAGAATAATTTTACTGCGGAAAAACAACGACTAAAATTCCACGCTGTGGGGTCATTGCACTTCGCGTTTATCATTGGTTTCCATTTTCCCATCAAACCCTAAAAAAAAAATTAAAAAAAAGTATAAAAAAATTACAAAAATTAAAAAAAAAAAAAACTTGCAAAAATCGATAGTAATCTGTACTACTGAAGGTGAAGCGTTCTGCTGCGGGAAAACAACGACTAAAAAAACACGCAGTATACTGAAAATTATTACTAACAAAATATGGATACCAATTTTATTGTCCGAAATAAACGATTTTTTTATTTTTTTTTTATTTTAAAGGTAATTAATAATATAATATTTCATGAAAATTAATTTCTCTTTACACAGCAACAACTATGGGATTGTTGTTTCATTAAACAGCATTATTACATAATTATATTGTAGTTACGATACGAATAACACAACTGACACAAAATATTAATTGCAACGAATGTGACACATTTTAAAAACATAAAAAAGCACGAAAATGGTTTGTCTGATATATCAGACATTGGCGTTGAAAGGGTTAATAAATATATCTATAAATAAACAATGTTCCGTTTGTTGCAAAACGCTGCAAATTTAATAGAAGATTTAAAACGGTAAAAACAACTTAATTCTGAATTTGCAGCGTGTTACTAATATTTTTCACCCTTGTTTTTAAAAAATTTCATTACTTTTTAATAATAAACAATGTTAAATTAGTTGCACAACCCTGAAAATTAAATGTACGGTATAAAACGGTAAAAACAACTTAAATATAAATTTGCAGCGTGTTAATACTTTTTTTAACTTTGTTATTAACAAATTCCATTGTTGTTTCGTTATTAACAATGTTCCGTTTGTTGCAAGACGCTGCAAATTTAATAGACGTTACGAATTGGTAAGAACAACCTAATTCCAAATTTGCAGCGTGTTACTAATTTTTTTACCCTTGTTATTAACAAATTTTAATGTTTTTTAATAAAAAACAATGTTCCGTACATTGCAAAACGCTGCAAATTTAATACACGTTACAAAACGGTAAGAACAACCTAATTCTAAATTTGCAGCGTGTTACTAATTTTTTTGACAATGTTATTAACAAAAAACACTTTTCACCCCTTTTCAACCCTTTCCGTACCCCCCAGAGCGCTGCAAAATCACACGGTATGTTATTCCACCTTCCTTAAAAACCCCTCAAAATTTTACCGTGTTACTAATTTCTTCCGGGTTTGAGGCTTTAATGACTGGCCTATGTCGCTGACAGTCGTTGCGGCCCCGCGCGACAGACGCAGAGGGTCGTCGGCAGTCGTTGCGGCCTCGAACGACAGCCGCTCACCGCAGTCGTCGAGGGTCGCAAACGATGGGTCGTTCGTGTTAGATCCCTAAGCGTCGTCGCAGACGCACGAAACGATCAGAAATTCCAGTAAAACAAAAACAGCACACACCCCTTTTAATTTTTTTATGTACCTACTAATTTTTTTTCTTTCAAAATTAGGTCAATTGAATTAAAAATCATTTGGTGTGTCTGAAGTTTTGCGCATTTAACGTAACACGTTGTATAATTATGTATGTGAGGTCAATGGTCCGAATCGAATCTATATTTTTCTATATTCATATTTACCACTAGTTCGGCAGTGAGAGGAAATCCGCACATTCGAATGGCTGTGACTGTGATCCAATTGGTCTGGTTCCCTGTCAAGGGTTCCGGAGGTCAGATGGCAGTCGCTGCAATGTAACAACTGGACTTGCCAATTCCTGGATAATGGTGCAAGCAGGACAGAACGTACGGAGAAAAAAGAAGATTTAATTAATATAAGAATAATTATATCGTACATCAGGGACCTTCGAAGGCGGAGCAAGGTCACTGACGTCGGCAAAAGAGCTGCAAAGCTCAAGTGGAAGTGGGCTGGCCATATTGCCAGGAAGCAAGAGTCTTGATGCAAAAGATTGCTGGACTGGATACCTTGGGACCAAAAGCGACCCCGGGGAAGGCCACAAATGAGATGGAAAGACGACATCAAACAGGTGGCGGGCAGCAACTGGACGCATACTGCTCAAAACAGGAAACAATGAAAGGAGATGAAGGAGGCCTACATCAGACTACTGAAAAAAGTACAGACTACAGAAAGAAGATATCGTTCATCATCATCATCATCTCAGCGTATTCCCGATTGCATCCAGTATGGAGCTCAGGGTCCGCTTCGACTATGATCCTAGGCTTGACAAGCCTGGTTATTACAATGGAGCGATTGCCATCTGACCTCCGTAACCCTTACAAGGGAAACCAGAACTACTTGGAAAATAGTCAGGACCAACGGCCTAACGTGCCTTCCGAAACACTGGAGAATAATTCATTCGTTGTTATATTTATTTGTCCAGAAATATATTGTATTCTAAGCTGATACTATACCTACTTTTTTCCAGATTCTTACAGGGACGGATGATTTTGAGGGTACCTGGTCATGTTTTCTACTACATAACCAGAATAATAATATTGATAAGGTAGCAAAGAATAAAGTATACGAGCATAGTGATGGACACAAATACATGAAATATGAATTTAATATTCATATATCTGTGAGAAGTAAGTATATAAATAGTAAACACCTACTTTCGTGCAGAAATATGTAACCACTCCTGTGCTTTTTTAACTTATTTTTAAAAAAGAATCCAGGGAGGTTAAATACTGAAATGTTACTTACAAAATAGGACTGCACTATCTATCTACTTACCAATACAAAAGTTTAAGACTCTCATCAAATGCCCATTTATCATGAAGAATAATTATTATAAATACAGCAGGACCTCTTTAATCCGAACTCTGAAAATTTAGCCCCCGTTCGGATTAGTGGAGCGTTCGGATTATAGGAATATAGATGATATGGGTATTTTTTGTAAATAAAACTACATAATAGGTACATACATAAATAATGTCAGTATTCATCTATAAACGTTACATAATTGCTAACTGAACTTCTTACTTGCAGTATAATTTCATCGTCAGTAAGAGGTTCAGTTTCATTAAGGTCATCATTGCTTAGTAAGAAGTTATTAATTTCACCCTCAGAATAGCCTCTATTAACGAAAAACCTAAAGGAATATCATCTTCATCAGCGCGGCGCGGGCGGTTGAAAAAGCGCGGTCTCGGGTCGGGGGTTCGGATTACAGATGTGTTCGGATTAGGGAGGGTTCGGATTAAAGAGGTCCTGCTGTAATTGAAAGACTAATTAATTAATAATAGTCTGTAGATGCGAGTAGAATTGTTGCCGCTCTCCTTATTTATACTATCCGATTCAAATGCTATTAGGATAATATCTTTTGGAATTGAGCGACAATTAATAACGTCAACTGCGTCTGTCCGTAACTCAGAACAATAGCACGTAAGACCGTAACGTTAGCAACCAATGACGTTCAATATACAACTAGACACCCAATCTCTAAGAAAAAAAAATTGGTTGCCTGTAAAGTCGGTATACGGGCGAAAGTTTTACGTGACAACGACTTTTTATGTCTGTCTCTCTCGCTCTTAGGCGGGCTAACCATGCCCGAGTGGAAGGGACGCGTGCCTTTCACTCGCTCTCATTGTGAGCGCATAACGTGAGCGGAGCGTAACGCAGTTTCTTGAAGTGTCACCTGGCAAACCAATTTATAAGACGTTGTCACGTCAAAATCATCAAAAAACGTCCGAGCCATAGAGAAAATTTTCTTTGTTCTGTGGTCCGAGCATTCGTTCAAATTAACACCTTATCTCGTTGTATACAACTAAACGGAAACTCTGCCCAATAGTTGCGTGGGCAGAGTTTTGCTTCGGACAATATTTGAGCGTGAATGGGAGTCTAGTTGTATTTGAACGTCATTGTTAGCAACGCATTATTTTATTATTTTGTCAGTGTCTGTGTTCGTCATCACTGTCGCGTAACTCAACTCCAAAAGGTATTATCCTAATAGCATTTAAACCAGATAGTAACTATCCTTATAACATTTTAACCAGATAGTAATAGGTATTTCTGCTTACAGGATACGTGGTATTGAATGTTTTTGACAAATTTGGAGTAATAGGAACATCAAAAACGAGTGAAAATAAGACAATTCAACACAAATACGGACAACTTACAAATTTTACTTGTGAGGCAGACGATCTTAAAAAATCCGGAGTAATGGAAGTAAAAACCTGTTTTACTGGGGAAGGTAAGACGAAATATAAAAGTCGAAGGTCGTGGGTTCGAGTGGGTGGTTGGTGGTAGGGCTTTTTCAGAGTCTGACTGTGGCTAGATACCACCCACCACAGCCTGTGCTCTGGCTGTGTTCCGGCAATATTAATGAAGGTGCAAAAACACTTGACATGAAGGTTTGAAGATCAGAGGAGCATTCAGTGTGGCAACACATTAAGCGACGCTTCCTCATTAAGTGCCCTTTAATGAAATAGGGCCTTTCAAAAATCTTTCTGCAGTAAATGTCCTAAAAATAAAGAACTAAAGTATGAACCTATGCTTACGAGCCGAGTACGAGCCGCGCACGAGCGGAGCACAAGCCGATCCAAAATTCGTGTACTGTGGACCGACTTCCAGCCTCGAACGAGCGCGCTTCGAGCATTCGGCTCGTGTTCGTCTGTGCTCCGCGATTGTCGGGTTTTTGACGAACACAAAGAGATTTGCATCGCGCTCGCAGTGCAGGCTCGTTGTGTGTCCACACTTGTCACGCGAGCAGAGCGGCTCGGCTCGTGCTCCGCTCGTGCGCGGCTCGTGCTCGGCTCGTAAGCATAGACCCACCCTAATACTTAATGTCCCAACCAAGGCACGGTAAAGGTCTCCCATCATTGAAATTAAGTCATCGTTACAAAGACGGGTATTGGCTTAATTACCACGCTTGGCAAATGAGGATTGGTGATCACAAACACGAGCCGAGTCCGAAAAAACCAACTCAAAGTTGCTCGACCCGGGAATCGAACCCAGGACCCCGAAATCGCGGAGACCATCGAGGTGTTATAGGTATTAATTATACAGCGTGGAATTTTAGTCGTTGTTTTCCCGCAGTGAAATGATTCTATCTTAGTAGTAAAATAGATTAATAAAGTTATTTTTTTAGTCAAATCAAAAGTTTTACGATTAAGATAGACAAAACTCGAACCAGTAGTACTAGCTGCGTCACGGACGGTTACCGGCCGGGGTCATTGCCCTTCGCGTTTATCAAAAAAATGATTATTTTCTATTTACTCACATTTGGTTTCCGCTTACCTATCAAACTTTTTTTAAAAAATCAGAAAAAGTTCAAAAAAAAGTTCAAAAAAAAAAATTCAAAAAAAATTACTTGCATAAATCGATACTGAAGGTGAAGCGCTTTGATGCGGGAAAACAACGACTAAAAAAACACGCAGTATACATATACGAGTAAATATATTTTTTCAGAAGACCAACGAGGCGTAAATGAACAACATAATTAATTTTATATTTTCAGAACTTACATGTCGAACGACAGATTTTACTCAAACAGCTGCGATCCAATACAACGATTACCGTGAAAGTACAGATACACTTACTTATACCAGTTGTACGTTTATAAGCAAAATCGGTGTTAAATCGACTGCCCAAGTGAACTATCAAGTAATTGACCAAAGTAAGTTTTTTTATTATTCTGTCGTAACTAGAGATGGCACGGGTAACTGGTTTGGATCCGGTACCCGGCGGATCCGGCACTTTTTACGGATCCGGCCGGGTACCGGATAATTGCGCGGGTTCCCCGGCACTGCCGGGTAGTAGGGTATAGGACAAAATTTTAAAAAGTTGTTGCAGATGTCCATGGGCGGCGGTGATTGCTTACTATCATGCGACATAAAAAAACACAATCGTTTTGCTTTGACATTAAGACACTACAGAGCGGTTCGTCGATTGGTGCTATTTATGAACATGAAAGTGCTTGAGAAGAGATGCTCAGACTAAGTATTTTTTTAAGAAAGAAACAAAAAATAGTTTTTCTTTTGCAGAATACCCTACAGTTAAAGTAGGATATAAAAACGTGAAACAAGCTCATGATAAGTACATCTACGAGACATCTGTGAGGAAAGGATCAAAAAAAATTAAATGTATCAACGAGGAATTAAAGGGAAACGTGCACTGGGAAAAATGTTTCACTAGTAAGTAACGCCAAAAAAAATCCTACTTCCTACTATCCTACTTAATCCTACTAATAATATTATAAATGCGAAAGTCTGGATGTTTGGATGTTTATTATTCAATCACGCCTAAACGGCTGAACGGATTTAGATGAAATTTGGCACACGTATAGTTTATAACCCGGATTAGGACATAGGCTATAAAATTCCTACGGGAAACGTCTCATTCCCGCGGAAATAACAATTTCGAAACTACTGAACCGATTTGAATAATTCTTTCACTGTTGGAAAGCTACACTATCCCCGGTGAACATAGGGTACTTTTGATCCCGGAAATGTGGGGGAAAGGGGAGATATTTGAAAAAAGAGATTACACGCGGGTGAAACCGCGGGCGGAAGGCTAGTAATAATATTATATGTATAACGGTCGCTCTCGCGGTGTCACCCACGCGTAATTTCACTTTTCAACTATCCCCCTTTTCAACCTTTTCAACTTCCTCCATTTCACCTTTTCAACTTTCCCCCTTTTCAACTTCCCCCATATTTTCGGGATAAAAAGTAACCTATGTCCATCACCTGGTTCTAATCCGGGTTTTAAACTATACAGGTATACCTACTTGTGCCAAATTTCATCTAAATCCGTTCAGCCGTTTAGGCGTGATTGAGTAACAAACATCCAGACTTTCGCATTTATAATATGAATATTAGTAGGATTAGTGCTTGCGGTCCTAAAGGCCTCTATCCTTGAAATCAAGTTATCGCTACAATGATAGGTCTTGCCAAATGCGGATTGGTGATCACAAACCCGAGCTGTGTCCGAAAAAACCGACACAAAGTAAGCTCGACCCGGGAATAGGGTTGCCAACTTTTTTTACAAGAAATAAAGTATATTCAGGTCTATGAAGAATAATAAACAGTATTTTGGAAAAATGAACAGTATTTTATTTATTTATTGTTTTAAATACATATTTTTTAGAACTTTTCGCACAACTTGCTACTGTACAATCTTTTTTAAAAACTTCATACGCCTCATCACAGTCGTAACTAAAATTAAAATAAATGAGGAGCTCATTTTGTATTCAATTAATAGATGCTCTACTTCTATCCTCCCGCCACTTAGCATTCATTACTGAAAAAACTCTTTCAGTAAATGCTGAGGTGGCCGGAACAGATAATAGATATGAGACAATTTTAGTTATGTTTTTAAATTCTTCTGAAGTGTTTTTACTATTATATGGCTCCACTTTTGGTCAGCAGTACTCATTTCAAGAAAATCTTTGTCTTCTGATATTTTTTCATAAATTGTTAGCAAACACATGTGTTAGCATTTTGATACTGAAAACAGTATTTTTTATACTTTATTTTTGTTCAACAGTAAAAAGTATAATTTAGTGAAAAACAGTATAATACTGTTTAAAACAGTATGGTTGGCAACCCTACCCGGGAATTAAACCCAGGACCCCGAGATCTCGGCCCGGTACTTAAACCACTAGACCATCGAGGCGTTATGAAGATACTAATTATTTTTAACCGACTTTAAAAATGAGGAGGTACTATGTTCGACTGTATGTATTTTTTTTTTTATTTCTTTTTAATTGGTACCATAGATCCAAAGGTTCCCGAATGTACTCAACAAACCGACATTATATACAAGATATCAGAAACTACTTTTCATTTAAATGAAACTACATCCGAAGTTTGGAGTTGCGTCTACACAAACGAATTTGGAGGCAAGAAAATTAAAGATCTTCTTATCAACGTAATAGGTAAGCTTTCTCTCTCTCTCTCTCTTTCTCTTTCTCAATTTTCCGAGCGTTTTGTACAGATCTATACTTCGTTTTAAGGTGCGCTAAGGAATGCTCCCGGTGAGGGAGCACCTTTAAACAAAGAAGCAATGGCCGTAAACTTTGACGTTTTGATAAAATGTTGGCCATGATAAATACGCCCACTTGAAAAGTCACGTACCTACTACGAGTATACCTATGCCACTGAGCTCTGTGATAATACGCTCAGCGTATTACGCTGAAGTGGCTATAGACATTGAAATGACAGCTATTTTTTCTGTCGATTTGAAGCGCCCCTAATAGTGTACTGGGAACTAAAATGACTTCAATTTTCTCTGTCTACGCTTCAAATGGACAGCCATTGACATTAACAATGACAGCATTATCGAAGTTTGTCTGCGAAAATCAGCACTATTATTAGTTCCAAGTACACTAACTACTACTCTCAGCGCCAATATGGCGATTTTCAAATCGGACCAAATATTTGGTAATAATCGCCTATCCAGTTGTCTATGGAAATCAGTAATCTATGCGGATATCACGGCACATAGGCCGGTCCTTTTGGAAGGCGTACGTGGGGATACAGATCCAACACGCAGAGGCCCCTTTGAGACACAATTATCTAAAGTGGGATACGTACACCTAGCGGGTACTGTCTCTGACTTGTACCATGGGAAAGATACAGCCAAAGACATACCGGTTAAGTGCAGGGACTATTGCAGAGAGAAGGGAAACTAATGCGGGTCTGTGGTGAGGTAGTTGCTGGACTGGTTGCCGGGATATTGATGAGACAGCGGGACGCCTGCCATATCAAAAGTCTCATTTTGATAATCATGGCAGACAGTGATTCGCCTCCCACTAGATGGGCCCCCGAAAACAGCCACCACTCTAAGCGGCCACTAGGGTCGCGGGCAGCACGGGCGCAACACCGGCGTGGTTGGCTAAGGGTGCCGAGAGGTGTGCACCGGTTTCTGGATCGCGGTAATCCGGTCAGCCGTTCCCCGTTATTACGCAGATTGAGCACTTCCACCCTTTCGAGCATATAGCTCTTGCGCTCCACTCTGGACTGCCAACGAAGGCAAGCCAGAGGTGGGGGACAAGATGGTAAGTTCCCTCGGGAGGTCTCGGGTCCGTGGTGTCGCCACACACCAACAGCTCGCCACAAGCTGCCCTGCGGAGACTAACTGCACTGGTAAACCAGTGGGCGATGGGGTCGTCACATCCCTACGCACTAATTATTATTATTTTAAAATTATTTATTATTTACAGAACCACCAAGTATTCGCGTGAAAATTAAAGATAAATTTGCAAAGATACAGGAGAATGTGAAAGATCCTTCAGTTCACAAATACGAAGGGATAATAGGGGAAAACATAACTATAGTCTGCAATCATTCTATGCAGGGATCGCTACATTGGTCCCGTTGTTGCAAGGCTCATTGTAAGTATTTGGCAAACGTGGTGATTATGACTTTTCATCAGGGTTGGACTGGATAATTATCGTGATAATTATCAAGATAATTACGTTTGATAATTATCGTTGATAATAACGAGTAACTGTTATTTTACAAACAAAACAAAATAATTGAAATCCAAATCCAAACGCATGTTTTTTCGTCACAATATTAAACATGCATCCAAACGAACGCCAAATGTCATTCATCTACAGGGGAATTCCCCTCTCACTGTTATTTTTTTCGTGAACTAAAGTTTGTGCGCTGCGAAACTAAAAAAGAAAAACATTATGACGTATGCCTTGGAAACTTAATCCAATAGTCAGTTTGACTGCATTAAAACTAAAAATAGTGGTAAAAAAAAACCTTTAATTTATATAATTTTATTTGATATGTGAGTTGGATAATTATCAGATAATTATCGGATAATTATCAGATAATTATCAGAGAAAATAATTATCTTGATAATAGCCAACCCTGTTTTTCATTACATTATTATAGCAGAAAAAAATCATAGGTCAATTGTATTAAAAATCATTTGGGGTGTCTGAGGTTTTGCGCATTTAACATAACCGGTTGTATTTTGAAGTAACAATCTTTAACCTTTTGAACGCCAAGCTACGAACGCACTATGTCGTGCCCTGTACGCCAGAGCTGGGTAAATGCAAGGAAAAAATACCAGTAATCATTTTAAACATATTGATTTCAAATTTTTAGTGGCAGGGTTTTATGTCAAGTATAGTCGTCGTTGGCGGCGCACAGGGCCCGCAGGTGCTGGTCAAGTATAGACGACTTTGGCGTCCAAAAGGTTAAAAAAAGGATTGTACTTTGTTTCAGCATGCACACCAACACCTGACAACAACAAAGGCCCCATATACAGACATCAGAACTTACAACTAGCATTGAACAACAATAATACTTCAATTTACTGTTCCTATCGCACTGTGTATGGAAATATATTCTCATCTAGAATAGATATCATCGTGAGACCAGGTAAAGATAAAGATTTGCTAGACTTGATAATTATATATGTTACCGGCCAAACCCGATTTCAGGACAAACTAGGGTAAACTATACTAATGTTGGCCCCCCTCCAATTGTTGGCACTCCAGGTTTTAAACTTAAATATTAAGCTTTTCTCGGTAATTAACCAATGACTAAAAGTTCAAAATAAAAGTTCAATTATTCATTGTCATTACTAAAAAGTAATTTTTAAATAATTGCAACTGAAAACACTTAGAAAAAATTCTTTTCGGTCACGGTCCCGAGAGAAACAAGTTTGTGCGTGATTCCTTAAGAAAATTTGTGAATACAGGGTAAGTTTAACGACTTATTACTTGTTATTTATTAGATAATTTCTGGTCAGTGAATGTTTTTTAGTTAAATAAGATGTTAAATAGTAGGTTTTGCAGCAAATAAAATCGTAAATCTTGTTGGAAAAAAACTTTTAGGGGGTGTCAATAATTGTCATTTTGTTTGTATGGAGAACTAGTTCGTTGGCACCCCCTGCCAATTATTGAAATACGGTTTTGCAAAAACGCTGTTAATGTTATGATTTTGTTTTAACCAGTCTCAAAAGTTCTATTCATAAAAAGGTTGTCTTCATAACTATTGTGGTTTCAAATTTTAGCAGTGCCAATAATTGTACTTTTTTCACGAATTGCACTGCCAATAATTGTACCTAGAAGGGTGCCAATGATTGTATCAGCTTTTTAGGGTTCCGTAGCCAAATGGCAAAAAACGGAACCCTTATGGATTCGTCATGTCTGTCTGTCTGTCTTTCTGTCTGTCTGTCTGTCTGTCTGTCTGTCTGTCTGTCTGTCTGTCCGTCCGTATGTCACAGCCACTTTTTACCGAAACTATAAGAGCTATACTGTTGAAAATTAGTAAGTAGATATATTCTGTGAACCGCATTAGGATTTTCATACAAAAATAGAAAAATAATAATAAATTTTGGGGGCTCTCCATACTTAGAACTGAAACTCAAAAAATTTTTTTTCATCCAATATTTACGTGTGGGGTACCTATGGATAGGTCTTTTAAAATGATAATAAGGTTTCTTATATCATTTTTTTCTAAACTAAATAGTTTGCGCGAGAGACACTTCCAAAGTGGTAAAATGTTGGTCCCCCCCCCCCCCCTGTAACTTCTAAAATAAGAGAACGATAAATCTAAAAAAAATATATGATGTACATTATTATGCAAACTTCCATTGAAAATTGGTTTGAACGAGATCAGGTAATTAGTTTATAAATTTTTGGGGCTTCCCATACTTAGAACTGAAACTCAAAAATTTTTTTTTTCTTCAAACCCTTACGTGTGGGGTATCTATAGATAGGTCTTTAAAAATGATAATAAGGTTTCTTATATCATTTTTTTCTAAACGGAATAGTTTGCGCGAGAGACACTTCCAAAGTGGTAAAATGTTGGTCACCCCCCTCTAACTTCTAAAATAAGAGAACGATAAAACTAAAAAATATATATGATGTACATTACCATGCAAACTTCCATTGAAAATTGGTTTGAACGAGATCAAGTAATTAGTTTTTTTTTTAAACGTCATGAATCGTAAACCGCAATTTTCCTCTCATTCAATCAACTCAAATATAAAAACGTCGATCAAACTTACAAAGAACTACAAGAACTTTTATATTATGATGATACTTGCTGCTACGGAACACGGAACCCTTCATGGGCGAGTCCGACTCGCACTTGGCCGGTTTTTATCACTACATAGTATAAAACAAAGTCGCTTTTTCTGTCCCTATGTCCCTTTGTATGCTTAAATCTTTGAAACTACGCAACGGATTTTGATGCGGTTTTTTTTAATAGATAGAATGATTCAAGAGGAAGGTTTATATGTATAATACATGCATAATATAGTAGAGAAACACTGATAATTTTAGAGGTTTTTAATTTAAGGTCGTAAATAAACACAATTTTTTGCGCTTACATTGCAAACGCTGGCTGACCCCTACGAGATAGATCAAAATAATGTACTACGGTATTGTTCACCTTAAAACGGTTTACAAAAAAGTCCGCGATGGTATATGTCTATCTATTAGGGATAACCCACAATAACCATTTTTATCCTTTACTAATGAGAAAATAAGGGCATATTTACGAAAAAGCGATTTTTTGCAATACAGTGTTAATCCTTATCCAATTAAGTACCTTAAATAAATTGTGCATGTAATATAGATCAATATGGCTCTTTACAGCATGCAATTTAAATGAATACTTTTGAAGATATTACAGATTTAAAATGCAGGGACATAGCGGTTGCGGCGGTACCGACCGGCCGGGGGGCGCATGGATGATGGATGAACGTTTGTTACTCTTTCACGTAAAAAATACTAAATTGATTTTAATGAAACTTTACAATAATATAGCTTATACATCAAAATAACACATAGGCTACAATTTACAAGATATTCCCGCGGGATAACGTCCTATAGTTCACGCGGGCGAAGCCGCGGGCGGAAGGCTAGTGAAATTATAATAGTGATGTGCCACTGTTTTGTAAAATTTATTTATTAAAGCAATAAAGGTCCTACTAATAGGTAGATTTTTACACGGCGATTTTAAACGACTGTATATTTACTCACTAAAAGAAAAGTGAGCTACCTATCTACAGATGTTTTATCCTTACGGCGGCAGTCCGCCTTTTTAACCCCAGACGCAGAAAGAGGGGTGTTTAAAGTTTAACGTGTGTGCGTATGTCTGTGTCTGTATGACGCAACGTACCTAGCTCCTAATCGACTGGACCGAATTTGATACAGTTTTTTTTTAATTGAAAGCAAAATTAATCGAGATGGTTCTTAGTTAGGTACGTTGGATAAAAATCAACTCTATTTTCATCAAATCTATTTATGGAGATGATCAACTCTCTGCCGAAACAGAGGCGTACATTAGTTTTAAGACTAGGTAGACAGGTACGACGTTTTTTTCTAAGGTCGATTAAATATTCTTTCCAATTTTTTAGCGCGATCGGATGAAAACAACATAGTACAACATTTATTGGCAAATAATTAAAAAACTCTCACTTAGGTAGGTAAATGTTTTTTTAAAGGTGCATAAATGTAAAGTAACCTTTAGTATAACTTGTGTTTTTATAACACATTATTTGACATTATTTTTCTACTTTGAAACATAATAACAATACTGTACACTAGAGGCGGCTCGTGACATTTCTTGATGGGGTACACAAAAAAAATAAACAAAAAACTAGAGCTTACCATTTACCAAGATGCGCTAAATCATCAACACCCGTTTCCGTCCATGCAGATTCACCACCACAGCCACCTTTTGGCTTGAGCAGTTCGCTCTCTGGTATAATAGAGAGCTTTGCACCAGGCCATGGTTCCGTTTCTCGGATTAAGCCCTCAAGCCAGTCCTTGGTTCCCTGGTTTGTGCAGGTCGCCAATATCCAGCCGGTCTTGTACTCAGTTTTTTTCACTCAGAGAAATCGTAAACCGCAATTTTCCTCTCATTCAATCAACTCAAATATAAAAACGTCGATCAAACTTACAAAGAACTACAAGAACTTTTATATTATGATGATATTTGCTGCTACGTAACCCTTAATGGGCGAGTCCGACTCGCACTTGGCCGGTTTTTTTGTATAGGGAAAAAATATCAAACTCGCGTTAGGTGCATACTGTTAGGTGTCACGCATCCATGGTGTCACGTGACTGATCGAAAATTCGTAAGACGGATGGAGAGTAGACAGCCGGCCTGAGCCGGCGCGTCGTTGTGTCAATATGGATATTGTCATATGCGTGAAAGTCCCCTAGCCGCTATATTGGTACTACTGTTTTTCAATACTTGCCATGGAATTAATATTTGTTTAATATTATTACGTCTATGATACTTTCAATCTGTTTTTTGACAGATTTACAAAGCGTAGGCAATGCTGCCAATATAGCTAAAGGACAACTTATGGTGAACAGAGTGTAACATTGTTATGTTATGAGGAGATGATTGTCATTGCAAATAAAATATATTACACCACGATATTTGCATTTTCTGACTTTATTATAAATATATAACATTCCAAAATATCAAAAATGCACAACGTTAATATTCATGTTTTCACTTCTGCCGGCACTCCCGGAGTGCCACCCGTCGCTTTTTTTTTACTCTACGTCTGTTGGCAGACGGTCACTGCGGCCTATTCCATTGAGGGCCACTTCATCAAGAAGCGTCGCTCAAGGTTGTATTGAATAGGCTCCGAAACTACTGAACCGATTTGAAAATATATAAAACTCAAAGGTGACTGACTGACTGACTGACTGACATAGATAGATATCAACGCACAGCCCAAACCACTGGACGGATCTATATACATACTATATAAAACTCAAAGGTGACTGACTGACTGAAAGACTGACTGACATAGATAGATATCAACGCACAGCCCAAACCACTGGACGGATCTATATACATACTATATAAAACTCAAAGGTGACTGACTGACTGAAAGACTGACTGACATAGATAGATATCAACGCACAGCCCAAACCACTGGACGGATCGGGCTGAAATTTGGCATGCAGGTAGATGTTATGACGTAGGCATCCGCTAAAAAAGGATATCTCGATATTCTCACGGGAACGGGAACCACGCGGGTGAAACCGCGGGCGACCGCTAGTAATCTATAAGATTTGTTTGTTTCTTTGTATTGAATAGGCTCCGAAACTACTGAACCGATTTGAAAAATTCTTTCACTGTTGGAAAGCTACACTATCCCCGAGTGACACAATGTACTTTTGATCCCGGAAATGTGGGGGGTAAGGGGGGAATATTTGAAAAAAGAAATGACGCCGGGTGAAACCGGTGTGAGGCGGCCGTAAGTGTTTCATAACATTAGAAAATAAGGAAAATTTTACTTTAGTACCTATTATTGTGTTCCTATAATTATTATTATTAATAACCTTATTTCAAACAAAATCCACTGAATATTAAATACCTAAATTTGAAAGTTTTAAATGGTGACTTATGGATGACTGGCTCCAGAAGCATTTGGTATTGGCCCTTTCCTATACACCGGAGGTCGTGGGTTCGAATCGCAACCAAGACAAAAATTAATTTGATCTAACTTTTATACCTACTCATAACACAACCTTAAGCTACTTATTTTAGGGTCAGATAAAATTATGTGATACTATTCAATATTTGTTATAAATTTTTTCTTGTGATTAATAAATATTTTCCATAATTAAATGTAAGTATATATTTTTTTCTTTTTCAGATGATAATATTTTTTCACTATCGACTTATGAAGGATATTACAATGACACAATCAAAACGACCTGTAAAACACTGGATTCAAAAAAGAATAAAAGACATTTTGTTATTACTGTTTTGGCTAATGGTATGTTATCTATGACACACACAACCATACACAGACACACACACACACACACACGAACACACGCTTACACACGCTTTTTTCTCCGAGCGAGAAAATATAAATTTACTTCGTCTTGTCAAAACGCGGTACGCTCGCTCCGCTCGCTCGGCTCGTGCGTTTAGTGGTCGCAGTTTTAACCTAACCTAACACAAATCTCATCAATCAATAATATGATATACTTGGTTACATGCAAACATTTTATGGCAAACGTAGTGATATATTTGGGTAGAAATGACACAAAACTTAGCTAGTCATTTGGTGCACGCGTGGCCTTTTTGGGTTATGAAAAGTTTCTGTAGTGCAGGCATGACTTAAATAGCCCGAAAGATTTTGGTACAGGTTTCAGTTATTTGTTCATACCTATTATATTTTTTTTTTGGATGAGGCTGTTTAGGATAACGATTGTTTTTTTGGGCTTTTGTTCCGAGCTAGGAGCCAAAGTGGTCATTAAATTTCATCCCATTAAATTTTTTTCAGAGGAAGATGGCGGCCCTTTCAATTTGACGGGACATTTCGTAGATAAAGCAAATAGGATATATGAAGCTTCTTACAGAGTTAATGTGACATATAATGTAACTATAGGGTGTGCCATTTACAATGAAGATTATTCGGAAAAATTGCAATACTCATACAGGGAGTTCGCCTTCAAACCGGTCCCAACAGGTTGGTATATGTGCCGGCCACAAAACAAGAAAATTTCTATGGTGCCGGCAAACTTCTCACCCATCGGTCGACGGAGTGGGGGAAAAGTTCGCGCATGCGCACTTGCGCAGCATGCATGACCAATAGCGCGCTGTTGGTCAGAGGTATGTTTGTGACCAATAGCGCGCAAGCGTGTCAAAATTAGTGGTCTGCGCAATCCCCCGATAGTTAAGAAGTTTGCCGGGGCCTGCAAATGTCACATTTTTTATGAAAGATAGGCAAACGAGCAATTGTCACACCTGATGATAAGTGATCACATCCGCCCATTGACATCTGGGACTAGGTCTAAGATGCATTGCCAGGCTTAAAAGGAATTTGTAGAAGTGGAAGGTGAAGTACCTCAAGTCGGGATGGCACCTAGAGAGGGCCACCCGAAACTAGGTGACCCTCAGACTTGGCTCGGGCGACCTGTGCAATGCGGGCGTTGGGGAGCTACCCCCGCCCGCAGGTCAACCCTCGGGCTAGAGAAGGCGTGAGTACGTGAGTACACCGTCAATAGCCGGGTGAAAATTTAAGAGGTCGAATTTTGCGGTCACACGCCTTACTTGGCCGCCCCGCAAAGCTTTTTCAGTTTCCAGTTTTGTGGGATCTTTTCAGAACCAGTCTGTGCCCGTCACCGACAGATTCGTCAGACTCTCCACAATCGATTTTCTGGGTGATTTAGAGGCACTAGGCTCTCCGCTCGCCCCAGCCAGCTGTTCCCCGTAGGGAGAAGTGGGTGGTGTTTTTAGTAAAATTTCTTCTTCCATAAACTTCCCCCGAGTAGCTAGGGAAATAGAAGGTCACCCCCGGCAGAGCCTCGCTTGCCGGGGGAAGGGCTAAGTACTGCACCGATTCGCCCTGGTTTCGGGCAGGCCCCGTTAGAGACTGAGCTCCCTCTCAGCCACGCATTCTTCGGAACGGATCGCATAACACATTGAATAAGGGTTGGCGGTGCATGGGAAGGAGGGGATGAAGCGGATAGGAAAGGAAAATGGAAGACGGGTTGACGCCTGAGGGTTTTTAGTTACGACTGTTTCAGAAGGAATCAGACCAAAATCAGTTTTAATCTTTTCTGGACTCTCACGATCTTTTCAAAATCAAAATTAGCCAAATGGGTTCAGCCATTCTCGAGTTTTAACGCCTATAACGAACAGCAAATTATTTGTATAGGTACTCGTAAGTTTAAAGATTTCACTTTTTCCATCACTATCAGGCGTTCCGATCAGTTATTGGCACGGTCACGTGTACAATTATTGGCAGTGTTTCTTTTTAATACTTACCCTTGAGATTGTTACATATTGGTGATATTGGTATCCCTTCATTTGGCCAAATTACTTTTCGTCAAATTTCACTTCGCAAAAAACTTATCGCATATGTTTCATTTCGCAAATGGACCTTTGGCAACTGTATATTTCGCACATACTTCATTTGGTCAAATTATCTTTTGGCAAACTTTCACTTAGTCAAGTTTTATTTGGTCAAATGTTAATATAGCAAATGATTCATTTTGGAAATTTTCATATTCCAAAAAAATATTTGGTCAAATTTTTGCCAATCCGGATCGTCAATATTATGTAGTAGCTTATTAAAATAAACCGGTATTTTATCTTCAGGCAAATAGCTGAGTGCTAACAAACACTTTGCTTGTTTATTAAAAGTCATGTCTGATGCGTATTTTTTTGCACAACCCTGGGCTTGAATTTTCCTAAAAAAAGTATAATATATCAGTTACTGGGTTAGGTTAGGTTAGAACACTGACCATCAACGCGCGAAGGCGAGCGAGCGAAGCGAGCGTGCCGCGGCAGCGGCCGCCGAGCGCTTGTTCAAATCTATTGTTGACGAATCATTTGGAAATTTTAATAAAAAGTATTAAACATGAAAATTAATATAAACTAAGAAATTATTACCTGTAAATTATTTGTCCAAGGTGAAACAAACATCCATGCAGCATTACATTTTCAAAGTTGGAGCGTAAGCTAGTTATATAGTTTGTATTTTATGCACCACTCACACTGTTTAGTAAATCATATGCATTGCAATATTTTGGGAAGAGTAAGTTTTGCCAAATAAAACATTTGATCAAATGATATTTGGTTAAATGAAACATTGCCAAACAATAATTTGCGAAGAAAAAATATGCCAAAGAAGAGATTTGCTAAATAAAAAATTGCAATACGTTGTTTTGCCAAACGTTTTTTTGCCAAATGAAAATTTGGGAAAAATAGTTTGCGATATGATATTTTGGGAAACAATTTTTGGCCAAACAAGGGTAAACCGGTGATATTATACTCTAGTTATACAATCAAACATCCAAAATGTCCTAGTTGCAGTTACAAATAATATAAAATGAAATAATAAAACCAAAAAGAACTGTCCTGGAAAATTTGCAAAATGACAGTTACGTTATTGTAGTATTAGATGAGCGATAGTATGTATCCTTGGAAATAATTTACACAGCGCCATCTAACCCCAAACTACGGAACTTGTGTTATGGAAGCCAGACAACGGATAAACATTACCTACTTAAATATTTTACTTTATAAAATATAATATCATACTCTCTCCGTGGTACTGTGGTTAGAGCCAGGAGGTCGTGGGTTCGAATCCCACGGGGAGCATCACGTCGTGTGATTGTTTTCAGTTTGGCACATTTGGCACACAAGGACATTGCAAACTTGAATCACCTGAATGTCTGAAAAGAATGATGATTCAATGCTTCGGAAGACACCACGCTTGCCAAATGCGAATTGGTGATCACAAACCCGATCTGAGTTCGATAAACCGGTACAAAGTTAGCTCGACCCAGGAATTGAACCCAGGACCGGTACTATCAACGAGGAAGTTGTCAAACGATGATACTTTTTTATTATTAATTATGTAATTTTATTGTAGATAAAACAACTAGTGCTGCCACTTCCATCCCTAATCTTGAAAAAACAAGTAAGTACCTTTAAAAATTAATAGATAATTAGACGTATTGTGTTTGTGCGCCTCTGTGTAAAATAACACGTTACGCCCGACCCGGGGTTTGAACGGGGGATTCGTCGTTTGACCCCGGTCCCGAATACACCGCGCTGTCACAGTCTTTAAGCGGTTGAAATAAGGACTATGACACCGCGGTGTATTCGGGACCGGTGTCAAACGACGAATCCCCCGTTTGAACCTAGGACTCTTGGATTTGTGATCGGATTTTTCTGTTTAGAAAACTCGGGCAGAGGTTAGCTTGCAGCAAAATGTTGATGGTTATTTTTTGAAGTGAAAACTTCTTTAGCGGCGTTGTACACTTTTTTTTTGTATATGGAAAAAATGTTAAACTCGCGTTAGGTGTCGCTGACGGCACGCGTACCGTCAGCCGCTGATGGCCGAGATCTATGAACTTCTTGGAAGCGTTTTTGAATCTCGCGTAGCTATCAGCGCTGACCACCGTGCGCGCTGACAGCTACGCGGCCGTACGCGTCGCGCGTCGGCCCCGCGTAGCTGTCAGCGCTGACGACCGCGCGAGTCGTCAGCGCGTACAGTCATGACGAATCGCGAAGTGGATACAGATCGAATTATCGATGAGGTACGCTTGAGGAAGATATTGTGGGATGAATCCGATACCTTTGCCAATAATTCGTCAAAAGTTTTAGATGACACTCGAAAGTAATTAAATAATTTACTTTCGTCAGACCTAAAAGTGCCATATTATAACAAGACAAATTCTCCTGCAACGGCTCTCTGGTCAATCAATGGATGAACACGGAGTCTTCGTCGTCGCCGGTTGTTATTATTTTGGGATAGATAGTACAAAGCAGCAATAATTAAAACACTTCGCATTTTTGTCGTCGTCTGTACAGTAAGGCGGTCAGCGCTAGACTAAAACGAGCCACGCTGTGCGTCAGCGCTGACAAACTACGAGCTGAGCTGTGAGCGCTGACGGTGCGCGTGAGACTAAAACCAGCCATAATAGATATTAATTCCATGGTGTCACGTGACTGATCGAAAATTCGTAAGACGGATGGAGAGTAGACAGCCGGCGCGGCGTTGGTCAATATGGATATTGAGATATCTAATTCAACTCCGTGGATATTGCACTGATTTCCATAGACAACTGGATAGGCTATTAGTACCAAATATTTGATCCGATTTGTCCGCCATATTGGCGCTGAGAGCAGTGGTTAGTGTACTTGGAACTAATAAAAGTGCTGACTTTCGCAGATAAACTTCGATAATGCTGTCATTGTCAATGTCAATGGCTGTCCATTTGAAGCATATACAGAGAAAATTGAAGTCATTTAAGTTCCCAGTACACTATTGGGGGCGCTTCAAATCGACAGAAAAAATAGCTGTCATTTCAATGTCTATAGCCACTCCAGCGTAATACGCTGAGCGTATTATCATAGAGCTCAGTGGGATATTGTCATATACGTGACATTCGGTTGCTAAGACGTACACTACGTTCACGATCAGAAGTCCCCTAGCCGCTATATTGGTACTACTGTTTTTCAATACTTTCAATCTGTTTTTTTACAGATTTACAAAGCGTAGGCAATGCTGCTAATATAGCGGCTAAAGGACAACTTATGTGGAACAGAGTGTACGTTCACGATCAGAAGTCCCCTAGCCGCTATATTGGTACTACTGTTTTTCAATACTTGCCATGGAATTAATATTTGTTTAATATTATTACGTATATGATACTTTCAATCTGTTTTTTGACAGATTTACAAAGCGTAGGCAATGCTGCCAATATAGCTAAAGGACAACTTATGGTGAACAGAGTGTAACATTGTTATGAGGAGATGATTGTCATTGCAAATAAATATTACACCACGTTATGTGCATTTTCTGACTTTATTATAAATATATAACATTCCAAAATATCAAAAATGCACAACGTTAATATTCAAGTTTTCACTTCTGCCGGCACTCCCGGAGTGCAACCCGTCGTTTTTCTTTTACTCTACGTCTGTTGGCAGACGGTCACTGCGGCCTATTCCATTGAGGGCCACTTTATCAAGAAGCGTCGCTCATGGTTGTATTGAATAGGCTCCGAAACTACTGAACCGATTTGAAAAATTCTTTCACTGTTGGAAAGCTACACTATCCCCGAGTGACATAATGTACTTTTGATCCCGGAAATGTGGGGGAAGGGGGGAATATTTGAAAAAAGAAATGACGCCGGGTGAAACCGGTGTGAGGCGGCCGTAAGTGTTTCATAACATTAGAAAATAAGGAAAATTTTACTTTAGTACCTATTATTGTGTTCCTATAATTAATTATTAATATTAATAAATTTATTTCAAACAAAATCCACTGAATATTAAATACCTAAATTTGAAAGTTTTAATGGTGACTTATGGATGACTGGCCTCATGAAGCATTTGGTATTGGCCCTTTCCTATACACCGGAGGTCGTGGGTTCGAATCGCAACCGAGACAAAAATTAATTTGATCTAACTTTAATACCTACTCATAACACAACCTTAAGCTACTTATTTTAGGGTCAGATAAAATTATGTGATACTATTCAATATTTGTTATAAATTTTTTCTTGTGATTAATAAATATTTTCCATATTTAAATGTAAGTATATTTTTTTTTCTTTTTCAGATGATAATATTTTTTCACTATCGACTTATGAAGGATATTACAATGACACAATCAAAACGACCTGTAAAACACTGGATTCAAAGAAGAATAAAAGACATTTTGTTATTACTGTGATGGCTAATGGTATGTTATCTATGACACACACAACCATACACAGACACACACACACAAACACGAACGAACACACGCTTACACACACTTTTTTCTCCGAGCGAGAAAATATAAATTTACTTCGTCTTGTCAAAACACGGCACGCTCGCTCCGCTCGCTCGGCTCGTGCGTTTAGTGGTCGCAGTTCTAACCTAACCTAACACAAATCTCATCAATCAATAATTATGATATTATACTTGGTTATATTCAAACATTTTTATGGCAAACGTAGTGATATATTTGGGTAGAAATGAAACAAAACTTAGCTAGTTATTTGGTGCACGCGTGGCCTTTTTGGGTTATGAAAAGTTTTTGTAGTGCAGGCATGACTTAAATAGCCCGAAAGATTTTGGGTCAGGTTTCACTTATTTGTACATACCTATTATTATTATTTTTTTGGATGAGGCTGTTTAGGGTAACGATTGTTTTTTTGGTGGTCATTAAATTTCATCCCATTAAATTTTTTTCAGAGGAAGATGGCGGCCCTTTCAATTTGACGGGACATTTCGTAGATAAAGCAAATAGGATATATGAAGCTTCCTACAGAGTCAATGTGACATATAATGTAAAAATATGGTGTGCCATTTACAATGAAGATTATTCGGAGAAATTTCAATACTCATACAGGGAGTTCGCCTTCAAACCGGACCCAACAGGTTGGTATATGTGCCGGCCACAGAACAAGAAAATTTCTATGGTGCCGGCAAACTTCTCGCCCATCGGTCGACGGAGTGGAGGAAAAGTTCGCGCATGCCCACTTGCGCATGACCAATAGCGCGCGCTGTTGTTCAGAGGTATGCTTCTGACCAATAGCGCGCAGGCGTGTCAAAATTCGTGGTCTGCGCAATCCCCCGATAGTTAAGAAGTTTGCCGGGGCCTGCAAAGGTCACATTTTTTTATGAAAGATAGGCAAACGAGCAATTGTCACACCTGATGATAAGTGATCACATCTGCCCATTGACTCTCCACCCGGGGGGGGGGGGGTGCTTCCCCGGTCGAGCCGGTACATTACGACAGGAACTGACTGCAGCATTACCCGGGGATAAGCTGGTCAATAGCCACAAGGCTGACACCGGCTCGTCCCAATCGGGTGTGAAGGGTAAACCAGGGGAGTTTAGTGGACGCTTTAGTCTCGAGACCCACACGCGGCCGCAAGTTTAGCTAGCCGGCGGTTATGGTGCATAAACGCATTCTTCTTCGATAAAAAAGGAACGGTCTACAGCATGGCTCTACTTATACATACATACATACCGTCACGCCTTTTTCCCGTAGGGTACGCAGAGACCAACTCCTTCCACTTGCTACGATCCTGGCTCACAACTATTGCTTCCTCCACATTCATAAGTCTTTTCATGCATGCCCGTCGGTTTAGGGTACTCTTGACCTGACCTTTCCTCAGGACGTCACCTATCTGGTCCAGGAATGTCCTTCTAGGCCTTCCCCTTCCAACGATTCCATTCACACTTCATACTCTATAGCTCTACTTATAGCAAATTTTATTACAAGCCTGCTGCCCACGTTGACTATACGCAGGAATGTGATATTTTCGGGTTAAAAGGTTACCTATGTCACTCTTTATACTGCACCTACACCAAAAATCACGTCGATCCATTGCGACGTGAAAGAAGGACTAACAAAAATCTATGCGCTCTTCACGAAATATTCTGCCGCTTGGAATTATTCACCAAACAATGGAATTCATTGTCATCAGCGGTATTTCCATCTGTAAATCTTCAAGAAAAGAGCGCATTCCTTGGATGCAAAAATTGGATCCAAAGACACATCGTGATTGGGAAGAAGCAGTAGCTTATAAAGAGAATGCCGAAGAATTACCTAAGTGGGATTCACTAAGTAAATTTCTACAATCACAGTTTCGCACGCTGGAACTTGTCACGCCCCCGAGCAGAGATAAACCCATACCGAGAGTAAGGGAATATGTAGTGCACACAACAACTACGAATACTGCACATGTTGAGATGCCCAGACACTGTGTCAAATGCAATAACAACCACACACTGTGTCATTGTGAGGATTTTATCAAACTTAGAACAGAGGAAAGGTATGAGTTCATCAAACAACGTAACTTATGTTTTAACTGCCTGGCTCCGGGACACGCAGTTAGACTTTCCCGCTTGATGATGTCCTGCCGGATATGTCACAAACGTCATCATAAGCTCACGCACCAGTCCAGACCTATGACGTCATCGAATCTGTTAGACAATAAAATCCAAGTACATTATAACGACGTTGAAGATCATGAAGGTTCTGTACAGGTAGCCGAGCCTAATGTCAAACATTCATCGCATGTCGCTGCCACTGTGTCCACGGCAATACTGGCTACAGCACTCGTACCAGTACGATAACATGAATCGGGACAAATCATAGTACTTTGGGCATTAATTGATCATGGCTCACAGCTACGTTTATGAGTGAGAGAGCGGCTCAGATGCTACGAGTAAATAGAATACCTGCAAATGGAACAATCACGGGAGTCGGCTCAACTACAAAAAATGTCAAACATGCTACGGAGATTGAAATACTATCACGACACGACGCTAATTTCAACCTGAAAATCAAAACGTATATTATATCTACGCGACTCACTACGCAATTACCATCACAAACTATTTCCACCAACACCTGGCCACACCTTCAAGGACTTGTTCTGGCTGACCCCAGCTTCAACCAGGCTGGACGAGTAGACTTGTTACTGGGTGTTGACGTCTATGCCCAAATTATAAAAAGCGAAGTTATCAAGGGCCCTCCAGGAACACCATGTGCGCAAAATACGACCCTGGGGTGGATCCTATTTGGAAACGTGGAAAACGAAGCCTCTTGAGATGAAATCATTGTCATGCACCTTAATCTTGACCTAAACGATATGCTGAAACGAATGTGGGAACAAGACCCTTACGAGAAACGAGTACCTACGAAACAAAAACGAAAGTGCGAGGAAATAAATATGAAGCTACTACTAGAAGGTATGGCGAAGGACGATATATTGTTACATTACCAAAAAACGCTACCTATTTATTATCAACGCAAAGAGAAACAAGACCAATAGCTCTGAAAAAAGTACACCAATTAGAACAAAGTTTTTAAAATGGACCCCAAGTTAAAGAATGATTACGTTGCAGTTATGAAAGATTATGAAGCAAACAAATTACATGACAGAAGTACCTAAACATGAAATACCTTGGAAGGTACACCGACGGTGTGATGTGGACATCACACCGTCGTTAAAGAAGAAGAGGAAACAAGTAAAGTCCGCACAGTCTTTAATGCATCACAAAAAGGAACAAATCGTATATCACTTAATGACGAGCTGATGGTGGGACCGCAATTACAAGACGACATGAGAAATGACAATGCTAAACTTGCTAAGAACAATGGGCCCAAAAAAATTTAAGTTAATGTGCAGAGATGAGATGTATTCTATGTGAAAGACCACACACACACACCATCAACTTTTATTACGATGACACCATAATCGGTCCCAGGGGGAAAAGTTATTATTTTTAACATGTAATTAACATAATAAACAATTTTTTTTTTACTAGGACCAATTTTGTCGACGCCATAATAAAAGTTAAAGGTGTTTATTAGATCTACTTCGTAGGCTATGTGGTTAGAACCAGAAGGTCATGGGTTCGAATCCCAAGGGGAGCATCAATTCGTGTGATTGTTTTCAGTTTGGCACATTTGGCACACAAGGACATTGCAGACTTGAATCACCTGAATGTCTGAAAAGAATGATGATTCCATGCTTAGGAAGACACCACGCTTGCCAAATGCGAATTGGTGATCACAAACCCGATCTGAGTTCGATAAACCGATACAAAGTTAGCTCGACCCAGGAATTGAACCCAGGACCGGTACTATCAACGAGGAAGTTGTCAAACGATGATACTTTTTTATTATTAATTATGTAATTTTATTTTAGATAACACAACTAGTGCTGCCACTTCCATCCCCAATCTTGAAAAAACAAGTAAGTACCTTTAAAATTAATTAATAGATAATTAGACGTATTGTGCGCCTCTGTGTAAAATAACACGTTACGCCCGAATAGCTCGCAGGCATGTCAAAATTCGTGTTCGCAATACCCACCCGATAGTCAATAAGTTTGCCGGGGACTGTACCTTACTTTACAAATCGCTGCTTCGGTGCAACAAAGTCACAAATTAGGACATATTTTTGATTTTCTTGATTTTTCTTGGATTTTGAATAATTTTTCAATAATCATAATACACAAAGATGAAGCGCATTTAACTTAGATCTAAATTATATTAAAATTTTTAACACACCATAAATAATTATGCCGTAATAAGGAAACGAACGTAATAAGGAAGCGTCTCTGTGTAAAATAACACGTTACGCCCGGGGTTTGAACCTAGGACTCTTGGATTTGTGATCGGATTTTTCTGTTTAGAAAACTCAGGCAGAGGTTAGCTTGAAGCAAAATGATGATGGTTATTTTTTGAAGTGAAAACTTCTTTAGCGGCGTTGTACACTTTTTTTGTATAGGGAAAAAATGTTAAACTCGCGTCGGTGTCGCTGACGGCACGCGTACCGTCAGCGCTGATGGCCGAGATCTATGAACTTCTAGGAAGCGTTTTTGAATGTCGCGTAGCTATCAGCGCTGACCACCGTGCGCGCTGACAGCTACGCGGCCGTACGCGTCGCGCGTCGGCCCCGCGTAGCTGTCAGCGCTGACGACCGCGCGAGCGCCTCTGGCTTTATTGAGCGTTTTAGTGTCGCGCGTAGCGAACGTCGTCAGCGCGTACAGGCATAACGAATCGCGAAGTGGATACTGGTCGAATTATCGATAAGGTACGCTTGAGGAAGATATTGTGGGATGAATCCGATACCTTTGCCAATAATTCGTCAAAAGTTTATAGATGACACTCGAAAGTAATTAAATAATTTACTTTCGTCAGACCTAAAAGTGCCATATTATAACAAGACAAATTCTCCTGCAACGGGTCTCTGGTCAATCAATGGATGAACACGGAGTCTTCGTCGTCGCCGGTTGTTATTATTTTGGGATAGATAGTACAAAGCAGCAATAATTAAAACACTTCGCATTTTTGTCGTCGTCTGTACAGTAAGGCGGTCAGCCACAAGAGAGCCGGCGCGGCGTTGGTCAATATGGATATTAAGATATCTAATTCAACTCCGTGGATATTGCACTGATTTCCATAGACAACTGGATAGGCGATTAGTACCAAATATTTGATCCGATTTGTCCGCCATATTGGCGCTGAGAGCAGTGGTTAATGTACTTGGAACTTATAAAAGTGCTGAGTTTCGCAGATAAACTTCGATAATGCTGTCATTGTCAATGTCAATGGCTGTCCATTTGAAGCATATACAGAGAAAATTGAAGTCATTTAAGTTCCCAGTCATGGAATTAATATTATCTATGTAACCGGAATGATATCTTCAAAAAATTGCATTTTTGAAAATGAACACTATCCCAACGCATTAAAGTTTATATTTGCTTGCGCCTTACGCGAGGCAAATCCGAGACGAGAGAGATATCAAGACGGGAGTAGCTTGTCTCTTTCTTTCACATTGCCAACACGCAATGACAGTTCATTCATAGTTAGAGTGACCATGAATACTAGGTCTATGGCAAGGACGGAGGCGTACCTCGTTCTTTCATATCGTCAGTCTAAGAAATGTTTTTGGGCAACAATTTTGCCTGACCAAAAACTTAATTTAACGCTTGTATTTTAATGTTATTTTTACAATGTATTAATGTTCAATTGTATATATACTTTTTTTTCGTTCAATGTATTCTTAAATTTGAAAAAGCGTAAATGTTATAAATTGTCTTTTTTTAATTTCTTAAGGTAGTTACCCCGTAAAGCATTATGTGATGAATAAGACCAGGAGCCTTTCTATCACATTTTTTGCACTGTCTACATCATTTTATAACATCGTATTAAACAACACAGCTCTCTATAAACTTATATCAACGGTTGAATATGAAGTTTTGCTGCCGACACAACCGACTGTTGAAATATTTTAACATGAATTAAAAATACTATTATTAGGCAGATCCGCAGATTGCATGTTTGAATTTGTCTCACTTATCCGAAACTTATTGTCACCCTATTAGAAAGGGACAAGCTGCTCTGTCTGACTGTTTCGCTCGGCTCGTTTTTTAGCCACGAGAGCACAGTCTAGTTAGTTATATTACGTTTATGTTCCCAGTACACTATTGGGGGCGCTTCAAATCGACAGAAAAAATTGCTGTCATTTCAATGTCTATAGCCACTCCAGCGTAATACGCTGAGCGTATTATCATAGAGCTCAGTGGGATATTGTCATATACGTGACATTCGGTTGCTAAGACGTACACTACTTTCACGATCAGAATGGTACTACTGTTTTTCAATACTTGCCATGGAATTAATATTTGTTTAATATTATTACGTCTATGATACTTTCAATCTGTTTTTTGACAGATTTACAAAGCGTAGGCAATGCTGCCAATATAGCTAAAGGACAACTTATGGTGAACAGAGTGTAACATTGTTATGAGGAGATGATTGTCATTGCAAATAAATATTACACCACGATATGTTTCTTACATCAGAAGAAAGGGATGGAGAACCTACTACCGTCCATATACCAAACAAAGAAACCTGCGTTTACTGTAAGAAGGCTGGACATCTTTCCGATCATGTTGGTACAAAAACAAACCAGCAATAGCCTCTGAGTTCTTAGGCATTTTTGGAACTAGAACTAATGTCAATCCAAGCCAAGAGCCTCTGAGTTTGACAAATATTTCTTTTACCTAGTGCTGTAGAGACAAGCTATATTGCTGGCCCCTGTGTTTGGCAAACCTTCAGAACAAGCTTGATTACAAGCCACTGAGTCTGAAATAAAATAAATCTTTTTTCCAAGAATATGGTACTATAAGATCTTAGTCCAACATGACCTGAATAATTAAAACTCAAAATCATAACTTAAATATCCATCGTAGAACAAGATATAAATCAAGATTATTGTTTCAGATAAACAAAATCGCTAGCTCGAGCACGAGCTGCTCGTCAGTATGGCCGTGATAGCGCTGCTACAAATAACTGGTAGCGCTGCTACAAATAACTATTATTTTATAATTTAATTTTTAAAATCATTGTTATTCCTTTTGATTAATATTTACCTGTAAAATAATTACTAACTATTTTTCATAAGTCTAAATTGTATTATAAAAACAACACGTTCGGCTTGCTACGAAAATACCACGAGCAGTTGTTTGCCGCGCAAACACCACGTGCACTCGTAGTTGCAAGGTGGGGGTAGTGGGGAGAATCGTTTATAAGCAGCAAGCCGGACGAGTTGGATTTGGATTCATTCTTGTGTCGAACTCCGAACTGTACACTTGAAAATAAATTAATACGAAGATAAGTCATCGTTTTACTGGTGTCATGCGCCCCAGGCGACGGTCCCTGTCACCATCCGATGGGCTACCACGCATCGTAATACCGTCAGCACCAGGTGCAGCATTTCCACCTGGTCCTCATGCTCAGCGTGCTCTTACATCTGTTCTTATGCGTGATCGAATTGTTGGCGCCGAGAGTCTTTCCGCTAAGCTCGATCCCTTGGCATTGCGGAGAGCAGTAGCATCTCTGTGCGTTCTCTACCGCATGTACCATGGGGAGTGTTCGGAGGAATTGTTCGGACTTATACCTGCTGCAGGGTTTCATCACCGTACAACTCGTCACAAACTGAAGTTTCACTCTCATCACCTTGACGAGTGGCAATCTACTACCATACGTTTAACTCGAAACTTCATACCACGTACGACCAAACTATGGAACCAGCTTCCTGCAGCGGTATTTCCGGACCGCTATGACATGGTAATTTTCAAGAGACGAGCATATCACTTTCTTAAAGGCCGGCAACGTACTTGTGACTCCTCTGGTGTTGCGGGTATTCATGGGCGGCGGTGATTGCTTACCATCAGGTGACCCGCCTGCTCGTTGCCTCCCTCTAAAAAAAAAATTTGCATTTTCTGACTTTATTATAAATATATATCATTCCAAAATATCAAAAATGCACAACGTTAATATTCAAGTTTTCACTTCTGCCGGCACTCCCGGAGTGCAACCCGTCGTTTTTCTTTTACTCTACGTCTGTTGGCAGACGGTCACTGCGGCCTATTCCATTGAGGGCCACTTCATCAAGAAGCGTCGCTCAAGGTGCTGTAGGCTTATCTGATCTTTTCACACCCTTACATCTAATACGTGCCGGCAAAGTTGTTGACCATCGGTCGACGGAGTGGGGGGAAATTCACGCATGTGCACTTCCGCGTGACCAATAGCTCGCAGGCATGTCAAAATTCGTGTTCGCAATCCCCACCCGATAGTCAATAAGTTTGCCGGGGACTGTACCTTACTTTACAAATCGCTGCTTCGGTGCAACAAAGTCACAAATTAGGTCATTTTTTGATTTTCTTGATTTTTCTTGGATTTTGAATAATTTTTCAATAATCTTAATACACAAAGATGAAGCGCATTTAATTTAGATCTAAATTATATTAAAATTTTTAACACACCATAAATAATTATGCCATAATAAGGAAACGAAATTTAAAAAAAACTTTAATGTCCTGTTTTGTAAAATTACAGAATGAGTTAATGTGACTTTAGGGGGTTTCGTCGGTTGACCCCGGTCCCGAATACACCTCGGTGTCAACCGCACAAGGACTATTTTTGAATTGGCCGATAGACACTGTGGTGTCAAACGGTGAACAACTTTTTTCGACTTCGTCACTTGACACCGCTGTTTTATTTATTACAGTTAAAGACAAAATTGCATCGAAATAAATAAATAATAATAAAATATTATCATACATAAAGTAGTCTATACTCTTACTGTGATTGTAAAGAAATGTTTATTTTTTGTACATTTTAATTTTTTTTTTCTGCCAACTGACGTAGTAAAAAAAATATAGCTATGAATAAAAACGCTAATCCTTGTTTAATATTATTAATATGGTTATGGCTTAGAACAATATTGTTCTACAACGTGTTAATTTAAATGCGCAAAACCTGAAATTAGTTTGGTCAGAATGACGAGTAGAATATATTAAACCACTCTTTAATATAGGTCACATTTTTCAAAAATTCTTCATTAAAAATGTTGCCCTGTCTATTTATTAATAGGTCAAGCTATCACGTGCGTAAACCATGCCTACCGACTCGTCCCTCGACAAAGCGTCGTCGCAGACGCAAGAAACGATTTGAATTGCCAGTGAAACTAAAACAGCTCATAAAACCTTTGATTTTTTTTAAATGTTGTTTTTTCCTTTACAATTAGGTCAATTGAATTAAAAAACATTTGGGGTGTTTGAGATTTTGCGCATTTAAATTAACACGTTGTATAAGAGGTGAAAATCGATTAAAATTATCAAACCAAATCAATCTGTGATTTAATTATAAAGATTTTTTAATAGTAGTATACTCTTACTGTGGTTGTAAAGAAATGTTAAGTACATCTACTTCTTTTTTTATAAAAAGAGTAAGTAATTCTTGTTTGGAATTTTAATGCATATTATGATTAAACTAAGATTTAAAATAACAAACCAAATCAAACTGTGCTTGTACAACTCTTAACTCTAATCAATCTGCAATTTGTAATGTATGATCTCGTTTTTTTTATTATCAAAATAAATATTTTTATTAACGTTTGTTTCATTAGATTTATTTTATAATCAAGGATGGCGTACAAAAATTTGCTTGATGGTAAGGAGTTACTGTAGCATATAGACGTGACATCATAAATATCACTCGCGCTACCTTATTAAAACTTGTGTACTCAACTGTACAAAAATCAAAAATAAGATTTTTATTGGCGGTGTCAACTGATGAGGTCGAAAAACGTTATTCCCGCTTGACACCGCGATATTAATAACGGTGTCTATCGGCCAATTCAAAAGACTCCTTGTGCGGTTGACACCGCGGTGTATTCGGGACCGGACAACCGACGAAACCTCCGACTTTGTTGCATGCACCGAAGCAGCAAAATTATTAAGTATTTTATACTTATTTAATATTCTTTTTTTCAGCGTTGATTTATATCTGCGCAGGAGTGGTAGTCTTTATCATCATAGCTACGGTGACTGTCATAATTTTATACTTAAAAGCTAAAGGTAAGGCGATTATCACACTGAGCCGCGCTCCGTTGCGGAGCGCGGGGCTGCATAGTTAAAATTCCACACGGGCGCGTTTTCAGTGTGTTGTGCCGCGCCTGTTTTCTATACAAACTGAGGTACTTGCATATGATTAAGGCGGTTACCACACTGCACCGCGCTCCGCCGCGGTACGCGGGACGACAGATTTAATCATTGTATGCAAGTACCTCAGTTTGTATAGAAAACACGCGCGGCACAACGGGTCGTGGGGCGTTTCGCCCCACGAGTTATTCGACCCGCGGGGCGAATCGCCCAAGAGCTCTTTTTGAATGGGGGCCATTCGGACCGCAGTGGTTACAGCGGGGCGAATCGCCCAAGTCATTTTTGAAATGGGTCGATTCGGACCACGGAGCGAAGCAAACCAATGCGCATTTTTGTATCCCCAGCTTGACTCATATAAAAAATTTTAGGGTTCCATTTATTTGTACAGACGGGTAGAAAAGGAGTTAGTGAAAATAAAAGATTCCGATAAAAATAAATTCCGGTAATAATCAAATTTATTTAAAAAATAAATACAATTTAGAGGTGGCATAATTACAGATTCAGTACAAAACCGTCTTACTCACGGAATAGAAAAAAAAATCTATTCTGAGGCCTAACTACAAAAAAATATTAATTATTATTGAACAAAAATGATGCCAATACCTAACTTGTTTTTGACAAGTGCACCGAGTGTATTATTTTTACTCATCATAATGTTATCTTTTGACGTAATAAGGCAATGGTTTAAAATCACAGTTTGATCACCCTTAATATTATGTCTTTTTCTTACAACCATTCTTGCTAATCACGGGTTATGATGTACACTAAATACACAGGCCTGCAAAATGAGGGTCATAACTTCCTCTCTGGAATTTGATAGCTGATTCTAGGGTATTTTGGCGCGATGATTACGAATATGTACTCAGTTTTTCTCCATCACCTCCAGATTTTTCAAAAAAGGTCCAGATAGAAAATGGGAAAAAAATCACAAGTTCTCACATAAAAAAATATATATTTAAAGAAGTACATTACTTTTAGCATAAAAAACTACTAAAATATAATAAAAACTTATTACTAGTCTAAATTACAAGTAAATTTTATTTGTGGAACCTGGTCCTTTTTTCCTGGAAGCTTCAATTGTGCGATTTTCGCTTAAATTTCCGGTTTGGATCGTCGCGCTTCAAGAACCGACAATAGTCCGCCATCATGCTAGTATTCCATCTTTCTTGATACCGGACTTCAAGTTCTTTCAAATATTGGTGAAATCTTTAGCCTTGTTCTTCGCTAACGGCTCCTAGATCTTCTGGGTAGTAATCAATGTGCGAATTAAGGAAATGAAGTTTAATGCTCATATTACAACCGATTACACCAAAATTTATAATCATTTTGGCCACTATTTCTTTAACATGGTCTTTAGGCTCTCTCCATAGCATAGGCGAAACAATTTTGAAGCTATTTTTCTGTCCTTTTGACTACTTGCGAAGTTCTAATAAACAAGTCGTAGGTACAATTTTTATGAAGAGTCCAAGTTTTGTCTTGGTTACTTAAAACGTATCCAAAATAACTTTTGTAAATATTTTTCACAAAGCCTGTAATGCTGTTTCGTTGTTTTATTACCATAAATTTCCCGCAAATATTACGAAAACTATTCGTAGAATTTAAGCAACTTCGCGATGACTTTATGTTGCAATGCAAGATGCTCAGTTCAACTGTTAATTTTCTAAATCAGTGCGGGTACTTATACAAAAACCCTTTGGTTTATCTTTATTACACCCTTTTCTAATAATATTTACAACAATTAGGTAATATTACCTAATCATTGTGTATGAATGAGCTCATTACTAAATTAAGCCAAAATACCCCTTTTTCGACATGTTTAATGCGAATTACTTATACTCATTATGTGGTAATTAAAAAATTACTGATTTGCATTAATTTCTATGTCCCCCTACACTAATTAAATGCAATAAAAATTAAGCTGAAGTAATTTAATGACGTTTTATAAATTTTAAAACGTAGGCGCTCAGACATTTTTAAGCAAAATCTTAAATATTCAATATCAAAATATCCTGACGTGATGGATTTTTTTTATTATTTTTCTCGTAATCAGCACATCAGAAACTATAGAAAACGTTACTCAGATTTCAAAGAGGAAAACCATTGCAGACCTGTGATATTTATTTAGATGTGGATAATCAGAGATTAAGTACTAACCGTCTTCCTAAAAAAGATAAATATTAATGAGCAAAAATAATGCTAATAATAATATCCACTTGCGTTTATCGGCACCTTTTTGCACTTATTTTACATAATATTTTTACATACAATAATAATGCAGTGCAATAACACGAAAAATGTACTCAGTTGGCTTATGACATTTCTAACTTATAAATTATTTCGTTTGCTCTGTTATTTTGTGAACGGTTGTACTTTTAGAGATATGTAATAAAACTATATATTTTTGATCAAAATCATCCATCAAATAAGAGAGCTGTTTTATGCCCCACTGCGGTGCGAATCGACCCATTTCGAAAAGTTATTGGGCATTTCGGTCCGCGGTGCGAAAGTGCCACTTCAAAAAGGGTCCTTGGGCGATTCGCCCCGCGGGTCGAATAGCTCGTGGGGCGAAACGCCCCACGACCAGGCACAACACACTGAAAACGCCGCACGCGGGCGCGTTTACATATATCGATTTTTTATAATATACCGATTAACGATATGGATTGCGATATTAATAATTAAAAGGAATTATTTTATTACATTTTTAGATAAAGCTTTAAGATTATTTTTGTAATAAATAAATAATTACATTATTATATGCAACATTGGTTATTGCAGAGTTGCATAATAATTATAAAGAGTAAAAAAAGTATACAACATTTTGTAAGGCGAAAGTGATTTATTAATAATTACACAATTTATTAAAATTATAACAATAATAAAACAGCTGGCGGACTTGTAGTAACTATCAAAAATTAAATTAATTTAAAAGTAATTTATTGCAAAATTCAGATATTTATTTTACTGTCCACTGGTTGGCCAAAAATGGGCATCGTGTACCTACGCGTCAAGTGCCTTTGATTGCGTGTACATCCTAGTTCAAGTGTCCGCTGTCCCCTCAGAAAATTCGGGGGTGAGGTGCGGTATTCGAAATGCGTGCGGGGCGGAGAATGTCCGTTCTGTACGTTTAGTACTATAAATATTAATATTATTCTGTGCCTTTGATTTCAAGTGTACTAGCTTCACGTTAATATTGTAGGAACACAGCCAGAGCTTGTGACAGCCAGATTTCACCAATGATAGGTATAGCTATCCATAATAATTGAGGCATGACACTGCATCTGGCAGATTCTTGTCACAAAATAGACCTAAGCCTGGAATCGAACCCACGGTCTCTGCGTTTGAATCTAAGATTACGTTTTGTTTCAGCAAAATCAATCTCATCAGTTGCACCGAGACCACCTTTACCAACACCGCTACCCATTCAAGGTATAAAAATCCACAACAATTTTTAAAATATTAAGTAGGCTAGTACTTCCCCCAAATAAATAAAAAAAAAATTTTCGTGCAATCCTTTTCCAGAAAAGCTGTATCAAGAAACAGATGAGCCTCAAGAGAACAATTATTATAACTATGTTTACGAATGGTTCTACCGTCTATTGCCCGAGGTCCACCCGAACCACTGCCGCTGCCGCAATACAAATACTCAAGCTAAACAATACTTTAGAACACGCAAGCAAACGCTAAGGCTGCCCGCCCACGTCCGATAATCGGTGACCGTTTGTAGGTGACAAAATATAGAACGTACTGATAATAATGGAGCACACGTCCTACAAAAAGTCGGTCAGAAATACCAAAGAAATAAAATCGGTCACCGATTATCGGTCCTAAAAAAAGTCTGACGTGTGCGGGCAACCTAAAATGTTCAGAACAATACATGTCAGTATTTTTGACACATCGAATCTTACCTGAGCTGACGTCCGATAATCGGTGACCGTTTGTAGGTAACAAAATATAGACCCGCTGGACCACCTATACCATTAGTCAGTACCATTGATGGTACAAATGGTACTGATTTATCCCATTAGTACAATTGGTGTACAAATGATACCAAATAATCCCGCTGGACCACCTGTACCATTAGTCAGTACCATTGATGGTACAAATGGCACTGATTTAAAACAACTGTTAAACTGTTTCCTATTATGATTTTATCGATAGAAAATGAAAACCATTAGTTAAACACAAAGTTTACTTGTTAAAAACACAATATTTTACGTCACATTTGTCTCAAAAATTCTCACAAATAAAATAGACTGCCCACAATTGTTGAGCAAGTTTAAATTACGCGTTCCTGCTAGGTATCCACGTAAAAAAGTAGTTCCTCTTAGTCCACCCTTGTGTAGAACCAAGTTTGGATCGAATTCTCCCATCGGTGTTGTTGTATTGGTGTTATTTGCCCGTATTATTTATTATTAGCTATAAATAATTATATTTTGTTCGGTGTTGTTGTATTGGTGTTATTTGCCCGTATTATTTTATTGTGTTTTTCTTTTGCTTTTGCCTGTAATTTTCCTGTACTAACTTAAATATGTTATTTGCCATGTAGAATTAACTAAGTTGTATTTACCTGTAATTGTTTGTTAGCTTAGATCTAAGAAAATAAATTGTATCACCTACGTTTCGGTGTAAACAAATGATGGTAAATCAATAAATATATAAATAAAATAAATAAATAACAAAAAGCTTATTTTTATTATCCAAAATACGAACACATACAGCAAACTTTACTTATGTTTGTACGGGGTCACCGTACAAACATAAGTAAAGTTTGTACGGTGACCCCGTTTTACACAATTTATTTATTTATTTATTTAAACTTTATTGCACAAAAATAGTACAAAATGGCGGTCTTTACGCCATAAGGCATTCTCTACCAGTCAACCATTGGGCGTGACTGAAAGGAGCGATTGGTGCGGTAATTTAAAAGGAGATATATATGTACAACCTAAGCATAAATTGCAATATTAATACTGGATCATAATAATATAAATAATAAAAATACATGAATAAACAATTATATATAAACATAAATATACATACATAAATACTATAATTATATACCTACATTAATAAAAACAAAAAAAAAACATTATATATATATTGAACAATTGAATCGGAATGAGAATGAGAAGGGACAAGACAAGAGAGAAAAAAAAAACTCGTTTTATTAAAGAGAGTTCAAAAGGGAGGCACGAATACGTTTTTTAAAAAGGAACTTATTTGTAGACAGTCAGACAAATAAAGAACTTTCATTTCATTTGTTAAACTGCCTCCGTGGTACAGTGGTTAGAGCATTGGGCTCTAAAACCCGGAGATCGTGGGTTCGAATCCCGCGGGGAACATCACTTGTGTGATTGTTTCCAGTTTGGTTATGACATTGCAGGCTTTAATCACCTGAATGTCTGAAAAGAATGATGATTCCGTGCTTCGGAAGGCACGCTAAGCCGTTGGTCCCGACTATGTTCCAAGTAGGTCTGGTTTCCCTTGTAAGGGTTACGGAGGTCAGATGGCAATCGCTCCATTGTAATAACCAGGCTTGTCAAGCCTAGGATCATAGTCGAAGCGGACCCTCAGCTCCATACTGGATGCAATCGGGAATACGCTGGGATGATGATGATGACAGAACTTTCATTTGTCAATATCACATACATTGGTCTGATAATGTAATACTAAGTATTTAACTAAATCGAAGTAATGTATTATGTTCAATGTGAAAAATATCCAAGGTTTTGTTTACATTGATCTATGTACTTGAAATACCAAGGCTGAATACATACAACATACCTTCAAGCTTTCCTATCTGTCATCTGTACCTATGTACCCGTATATCCGTTGTCTGGCACCCATAGCACAAGCTAATGCTTAGTTTAGGGCTAGATGGCGCTGTGTATTTAATGTCTAGAGATATTATGTATTTATTTATTTATTTAAACTCCCGAGTTAGCCTAACCTAAAAGTCTACTAAGTCGCTATGTATTCAAAAGTAAAATTAAGGAAGTTCCCTTTATAACAATAGTTTAGTATGCAAAATGTGAGTAACTCAACTATTGATTGATAAAAAGCTATTAATAAAATAAAAGTTGTAGTTGCCGCACTGATGGCTCCTCTGAGTGAGAATAATCCTGATCTTTGAGCCTTTGATTTCAAGTGCACTGACTCCCACATTAATATTGCTTAATACATCCAGTCCTCTTTACCATCATCATCCCAGCGTATTCCAGATTGCATCCAGTATGGAGCTCAGGGTCCGCTTCGACTATGATCCTAGATTCGACAAGCCTGGTTATTACAATGGAACGATTGCCATCTGACCTCCGTAACCCTTACAAGGGAAACCAGACCCACTTGGAACATAGCCGGGACCAACGGCTTAACGTGCCTTCCGAAGCACGGAATCGTCATTCTTTTCAGACATTCAGGTGATTCAAGCCTGCAATGTCCTAACCAAACTGGAAACAATCACACAAAGTGATGCTCCCCGCGGGATTCGAACCCACGGCCTCCGGGTTTTAGAGTCCAACGCTCTAACCACTATTTCAAAAGTACATATAACAAACAAAGGTAAATAACTCAAAAAGCATGCATACAAAGGTCTCTTATACGTTAGAGAAAACAGGTTCACAAAAAAAAAAAACCTCTGTACCACGGAGGCAGTCATCGTCTCTTATGGTAGCAGTTTTCAGTTGGACTCTGAAAAGTCCTACCACCAACCAGACCCAAGGCGGGGATCGAACCCACGACCCTCGGGTATTAACCCGAACAGCTTAGCCAGTGTTTTTTTTATACTAGGTCAGTTGGCAGACAGGCACGCAGCCCACCTGATGGTAAGCGGTCACTGCGGCCTATTTCATTGAAGGACACTTTACCAAGAAGCGTCGCTCAATGTGCTGCCAGACTGTAGGCTCATCTGATCTTCCAATGAGGCGGTAGTTTAAAAGTAGATAGTGCTGAGTGAATAAAATATATTCCAGTACATATTATACAGTATGACAGGAAATGCGAGGGACATATTTAAACCCCAAATAGTTCATGCTACCATATAACAAAATAAGTATAAATCAATATAAACTCTGGTAAATATCTGTCAATAACCTTAGTCGAAACCTGAAAATCCGCGTAACGTGCGGGCACTCTTCCCTTCACAGTACCTATTTCGTGCACTCGTTCAAGTACGACTCAAAGGCGTACAATTTGAGTTTGGGGCGTTAACGGCCGCTTAGCACACGGGATTTTAGGTAGTTCATGCATACATAAATTATTTGGATAATTATGAAAAAAATTAAGGATATGTTTTTTATAGCGAATTGGACTCTAAATCGGATTCTGAACACTCTCCTTAAATATGTCCCTCGGGTTACCTAACACGCTGTATAAGTAAGTCAAAGTCAAAGTATTTATTTTGCAATTTGATTTACCAAGAAATTCTTTTGCACGTCAAAATTTTTCATCCTACCACACTTCGACGTGAATGGCCTGTTGAGAAGAAGTGCCGCAATAAACTCAACAGATAAGATAGCCTTTTCATATATATAATAAATAAATATCTCTGGACATTATTCACACAGCGCCATCTAGCCCCAAACTAAGCATAAGCTTGTGCTATGGGTGCCAGACAACGGATAAACATTACTTATATACTTTTTTTTTGTAAATACATACTTATTATTCATAGAAACACCCAGACTGATACAAACAGACATGTTCATGCACACAAATGTTTGTACCGTGCTGGGATCGAACCCGCGACCTCTGGTGTAATAGCCGACTTCTCGACATTCTCGACCATTGCACCAAACGGCTCGTCTATATATTAAAATGTAATTAGATAAAATGTAATATTGGAAAGCGTTATTCCCAAAGTAAATAAGGAAGTTCGTCACGAAGTACGTTACCTAATTATGTATATTCAGGATAACTACTAATTATCCTTCTTTTGTATTGTCTGTATGTATGACTCTTTGTGCTGTGACCATGATTTATGAATTAACTATACACTTATATGACGAAACATTTGGTGTAATGATCGAGAAGTCGGCTATTACACCAGAGGTCGCGGGCTCGATCCCCGCACGGTTAAAACATTTGTGCGCATGCACATGTCTGTTTATATCGGTCGGGGTGTTTCTATGTATAAGTAATATGTATTTACAAAAAATATTTATATATTTCCCCTTCACACCCGATTGGGACGAGGCAGTGCCAGCCTTGTGGCTATTGACAAGCCCGTGTCTCACTAGCTTGCAGTTATGGTGACTAAAAGCAGAAGCACTCTCATTCGAAAAAAAATATTTATAAAGTACTTTACACGTTCAGGCTGTATATCAAAATAATTATTTGTCTATTCGCAGTAACCCACAATTCCTTTCCGCGTAGCCCAGTAGTAGATTGACTGGTAGAGGATGCAATCTGACATTAAGTCCGCTTTTTGCACATTACTTTTTTGTGCAAAAGAACATTAAAATAAATATAGGTTATTGTGTCTTGTTCTATACCTAAATAATTGGTCACCCTATCCTCCTTTGTTCAGTTGACTAATAGACGCCCTAGTGCAAAGTGGAGTGTTAACAGTTATAATGTTATTCGGAGTGCTTTATTTACCAATTGGATTTTTACTTTTGGGAAGATTCGTCTTTATTAATGCACGTAGGTATTTATATTTCCGCCTTTCCTCGTAGGAATGTGATATTGTTCCAGAAAAAAAATACCCCGGATAATAAATTCTTCTCGGAGTCTTCTACAGTCCTTCTCTAAGGGTAGACTATTTTTCTACTCTGGAGAAGCTGTTAGAGGATCTGACTCCCCTTTACAGCCACACGATCCTTATGGGCGACTTTAATACTTGTCTTCTTAAAAACGACTCTCGTTCTTCTCGACTTAAATCTATCATAAATGCTAGCAACCTTAATATTCTTCCGCTTGACGCTACTCATTATTTTCCGAATTGTTCTCCTTCTCTTTTAGACCTAATTATTGTATCCTCCAGCGATCACGTTGCCAAGCATGGTCAATGTAATGCCGAGGCCTTTTCTTTCCATGATCTTATTTACTTATCATACAAGGTCCGACCCCCTAAGTCTAAAGTGAAGGTCGCCTTGCAACGCAATTTTGGTGGCATGAACATTGAAGAACTACGACGGGATGCTATTGGTATGGACTGGTCTATTGTTTATAATTCTAATTCTGTTGATGAGAAAGTAAACACTTTTAATTCATTATTGATCCAGCTCTTTGATAAGCACGCGCCAGTTCGGCCTGTTAAGATAAAACACTCTCCTGCTCCTTGGCTCTCTGATGAGTTAAAAACACTCCGAGATAGGAAACATGCGGCAAAGTCTAAGTATAAAATGGACCCGTCCGACAGAAACCGAGAAAAGTATAAGTTGATAAGGAACCGATGCAATAGATTGTGTAGGGATGCTCAACGACGCTACATTCACGCATCAGTAGAGAATGAAAATCCGGCCAAAGTCTGGAAATTTCTAAAGTCGCTTGGAATTGGTAAGACATCTAACAGTTCCTTTCCTATAGATATCAACATCGACCACTTAAACAAGCATTTTTCATCATCATCTGTAATTGATAGTAATACTAAAACTAAAACATTAAATGATCTTTCATCTCTTCCAATTCCTGACTACTCATCTTTTGTCTTTGATCAACTAACCGATTGTGATGTTAAGAAGAACATTTTAGCTATAGCCTCTAACGCTGTTGGCAGTGACAGTGTTAGCCGTAAAATGATCATTCCTCTCCTTGACCTTTTGACTCCCATCATTACCCATATCCTAAATTACTCCTTGTCCACGAGTATCTTTCCGACTTCTTGGAAACATGCTCAAATCGTTCCACTCCCAAAGAAAGTGAATCCATCTTCCTTTTCAGATTTCCGTCCTATATCCATTTTGCCATTCCTATCCAAAGTCCTGGAGCGTGTAGTTTATCAACAGCTCAGCTTTTTCCTGTCTAAAAATAACCTTTTAAATCCTTTTCAATCTGGTTACCGTCGTGGTCATAGTACGGTCACGGCTTTAGTTAAGGTCACCGATGACATCCGCCTTGCCATGGACAGTAGACGTCTAACGGTGCTGGCGTTACTGGATTTCAGTGATGCTTTCAACTGTGTTGACTTCGACATCCTGCTTGGACTGTTACGCTCTCTTAACATATCTCCAACGGTAGTTGATTGGTTTCATAGTTATCTGTATGGTCGCCGGCAACGTATTCGTATTGACGATTCCTTTTCAGCATGGAATGATGTCTTTGATGTTTTTTTCTCTTACTTTTTTGAGAAGTTTGAATTGTGTTCTACTTGTATTTATTTCTTGTTCCTGAGTTTTGCACTGCCTACTTTTTAAAATTCATTTAGAATTTTCCTCTACCTTAAGGTTGACTGGAAGAGATTGCTATTAGCAATAAGTCCGCCTACATTGTATCACCCATTTTTGTAACATATTTTCTTTTATAATTTTGTGCAATAAAGAGTATATCTATCTATCTATCTACCCCGCATTCAATGACGTTCAATTAAAAAACTAAAAACTAGACTCCCGATCACGCTCAAATATTGTCCGAAGCAAAAGTCTACCCACCCAACTAATGGGCAGAGTTTTCGTTTAGTTGTATTCAATTGACATTAAACACTAACTGCCACAAGATAAGGTGTTAATTTGAACGAATATGTTAATGTCATCTGTGTCAACGCCGCTCGGACGTTTTTTGAGGAATTTTTCTTAGAGATTGGGTGTCTAGTTGTATATTGAACGTCATTGCCCGCATTGCACACTGCACAGGTCGCCCGAGCCAAGTCTGAGGGCCAACTAGTCGGGTGACACTACTGACACTCCATAAGCGCCGTCCCGACTTCAGGCCTCTCAAAATTTCATTCTCAGGTCTTTTTGACCGCGAACTGCCCGTCATTGCCCGCGAGTGCCCGCGACTGCCCTCACCCACGGAAATGCCACGCCGCCAGTTTTCACGGACACCGACGCGGTCTTTTTGCCATTCATGTGCGTTGGTAGTATAGGATTCCCTAAAATTAAAAAGTGTCAATTCGGACACTGTGTCCGAATAAACTGTGTCCGAATCGACAGTTAGTCTCCCTTTGTGCTGAAATTGACCGGCCCGGCCCGCGCTAAACATTACTTATATACTTTTTTTTGAAAATACAAACTTTTTTTATACTAGTTCAGTAGGCAGACAGGCACGCAGCGCACCTGATGGTAAGCGGTCACTGCGGCCTATTCCATTGAGGGACACTTTACCAGGAAGCGTCGCTCAATGTGCTGCCAGACTGTAGGCTCATCTGATCTTTGAGCCTTTTAGAAATGCACGCAGATGTTTGTACCGTGTATATGGATTACCTTTGCCTAGGGTTGCCATCCGTCCGGGTTTCCCCGGATTTGTCCTACTTTAGAGGGCATCCGGGGAGCGTCCGGGGAAGGTTTCATTTTGTAGACCGAGTTTTAAAAAAAAGGTGAATTATGACATTTTCAATTGTTTTTTATTACATTGAATAATATGTTTAAAAGATCTTATTGACATGTCCGGCTTTCGGACTCTAAAATCCGGGGTTTTCACGCGTCTTGTCCTGTTTTCCAAATTTTAGAGATGGCAACCCTATTTGCCAGTGGCTTCGTTCGCGTAACTAATAACCAGACCAAACTTTTTTTTTATTTTCACGGAGGGAAACGCCTTATACGCCGTCACCCTGCAGTCTAAAAAAAAAAAAAAATATTCTTCATTCATGTTAACTTGTAGGTATCAAGTATTTATTTTATAAATCGTCAATTACAGAGTGACTCTACCACCGGATTCGGAAGGGATCCCTTTTTTTCGCATAACTTTTTTTGTCCTAATTTAATTTGGCATAACGGGTTTGGCATAATTTTTCTTGGCATAATAATATTTTGTCATAATTGTCCTTTCGCATACTGTTTCATTAAGCATAAATATCGTTTAGACTAATGTTTTTTGCCCTAATTTTTATTCGCATAATTTTTTTAGACATTGTTTATTTGCCTACAAGTTATTTTAGTGTAACAGTAGGTTAAGGTGCGGCGGGGGTGGCCCTTGGGCCACCCCTAAGCCGCCAACATGTTTATTTATATAGGAAAAGTATTTCCAAAAGTTATGGCTTTGGAATATTATGCTTAACAATTATTATGCTTAAAGAAAGTATGCCTAAAAAACTTATGCCTATAAAGTTATGCCAAAAGAATATTATGCGTAACTATTATTAGGATAAATAAAAGTATGCCATGTTATATTAGGACAAAAAAACTTATGCGAAAAAATAGGGAACCGATTCGGAACGCCGTCATCTGTCGAGAAGAACCGGCAAGAAACTCGACAGTTACTCTTTTTAATCGCCAAAGAAAATACAACATTGATAATAAATCTATCTATACTAAGCCATACAGTTTTTCGTGTGAATGTAGAAATAATAATAATAATAAAGAAAAAATTATAACTGTAGGACGTAGTGTAGATATAACAACAGTGACACAACAGATTAGAATACAGTTTGCGGACAGGGAGCGAAGCATTCCTACTACCAGTATCAAACCAGTATCTTCAGATCTCCATCATTAAGAAAATCTTCAATTTTATAGAAACCTTTTTTCATCAGACGGGTCTTGAATCATGATACACGACTTAAATTGATTTATGGGTAAGCTAATTGATTTATGGGTAAGCTAATTGATTTATGGGTAAGCTAATTGATTTATGGGTAAGCTAAAGCCGGGGGGCAGGGTGGCGTGTGGGACTCTCGACGTCTTAAAAAGGGCGCTGGGTGCGCCAGGATGATGAAAGGGGGGCGGGGTTTACCCAGAACCCTCCACGATACTTCCTCACTGCCTGAGTGGTGGTGCCGCGGGACTACGAGAGCCATGGCCTGCCACGAAACCTCTGGCCACTGGCTCAACGCGCCCCCCTTAACTTTCTATTCTGATGAACTGTTTTTCTACGACATCAGATAGTTTTTTTGACTGGCCCAAATGGCTCATTTGGTTGTCTGCCCAATGCGCCATAGGGGTCGTGTGTTCGAATTCTAATTTGAGACAAACATATATTTATCTACATCCATACCCTAATATGACTATTTTATACTTAAGTCAGGATCGATGAGCAAACGCCCTATATTTAGATATGAGTATCTGTGGCTGCATCTTAATGTTTACATTTTAGTATCGATAACCGATACCTTAATTACGTTCAAATTTCGAACGTTTTATAGTCAGGATCGATGAGCAAACGCCCTATATTTAGATATGAGTATCTGTGGCTGCATCTTAATGTTTACATTTTAGTATCGATAACCGATACCTTAATTACGTTCAAATTTCGAACGTTTTATAGTCAGGATCGATGAGCAAACGCCCTATATTTAGATATGAGTATCTGTGGCTGCATCTTAATGTTTACATTTTAGTATCGGTAACCGATACCTTAATTACGTTCAAATTTCGAACGTCTTCTTAAAATGTATTTTATTCAAATTGACCTACAATGAATGAAGATAAAGTTATGTATGTGACTGTACATAATTAGGCATTAATTAAAATACTCATGTGATCCTTTTATGAAACTCACTTCGTTCGTTTCATAAAAGGATCACATGAGTATGAGAGAAAACCACATTCGTATTTTAATGACCCTCATTATGCAACAGCCACATAAATAACTATTTTTTGTTCAGTGCTGTTCGTGGATGTTTATTTGTTTTTTTTTTTTAGTATAATGGCACCTTCGTTGTTTCTGATACCCATACCACTAGTGCTTACACTTCTTACTTTGGAATCCGATAGATAGATAGATAGATATTCTTTATTGCACCACAAATTTGACAAAGAAAAACAAGTAACATAATTGAACTGCACAACACAGGCGGACTTATCGCTACTAGCGATCTCTTCCAGTCAACCTTTGGATAGAGGAAAGTATAATAAAAATAATTAGAACAAGATAAAGAGCAGTGCAAAAAAATAAGAACTAAAATTTTTATTATCAATTTTTAATATTTTATTTATTTCAGAAAACAATGGCCAACAGTCATCAACGTTGTTACCGACTTCATCATCATCGTCATCACCACGTAAGTTTATTATATTATTCTATAAACAGTTTTTTTTTTTTAGTTTTAACTAGAGATGCAACGGATAGTTGTTTGGCCGGATACCGGATACCGGATATTCGGCCTGATCACCGGCCGAATATCCGGTGTTATTGGGATAATTGCCGTTTGCCCCTATCAATTCGCACATCACAAAGGGGACGATGGTACTCCCATCGTAATGCCTCAATGGCACAGCTGTGCTCAATGGTATAGTTTTTTTAACTGGGTGCAATTCCTGGGTCGAGCTTTGTGTCGGTTTTTTCGGACACAGCTCGGGTTTGTGATCACCAATCCGCATTTGGCAAGCGTGGTGATTAAGCCAGTACCAATCATTGTAGTGATGACTTAATTTCAATGAAGGAGGCCTATGCTCTGCAGTGGGACATTAATAGGCTGGTACTTTACTTTTTTACTATTTTGTTTGATTCCACTACCTAGCATCATGTTATTATAATTATAAATCATATGTGTTTCAGAGAAAACAATTCTTTTAAATATTTCACCTCCAAACTGCACAGTCATCGTTGATGGGAAAATAGTTACACTTGATGAAGAGATCATGGTTGAAGAAGGGTCAAAAGTAGATCTGTCTTTTATATCAACTTTTTTTGTAAGCAAAGCAAGGTAAGAAATTTTTTTTTTATTTAATTATTTTTAAAAAAATGCATCTATATTCTATGACCTACGTATCAATGTAGAACAGTACAGTACAGCGCCAGAGTACACAGCACGCACACATTGACAGCTCGGTGCACGCGCACTCGGGCACTCTGGCGCCCGCAGTATGCGACGCGCGCGGTGTTATACGCATCAATGTAGACCAGTACAGCGACAGCCTACACAGGTCGCGTGGTGCACGCACACATTGACAGCTCGGTGCACGCGCACTCGGGCACTCTGGCGCCCGCAGTATGCGACGCGGCGCGGTGTTATACGCATCAATGTAGAACAGTACAGCGACAGTCTACACAGGCCGCGTGGTGCACGCACACATTGACAGCTCGGTGCACGCGCACTCGGGCACTCTGGTGCCCGCTGTATGTGACGCGGCGCGGTGTTATACGCATCAATGTAGAACAGTACAGCGACAGTCTACACAGGCCGCGTGGTGCACGCACACATTGACAGCTCGGTGCACGCGCACTCGGGCACTCTGGTGCCCGCTGTATGTGACGCGGCGCGGTGTTATACGCATCAATGTAGAACAGTACAGCGACAGTCTACACAGGCCGCGTGGTGCACGCACACATTGACAGCTCGGTGCACGCGCACTCGGGCACTCTGGCGCCCGCAGTATGTTACTATGTAGTTGTTTTATGTTCGATAATAATTTCAGATGTGTCCATAAAGTTGATATAAGTATCATTAATCAGAGTGATCTACCAGCTGGTGAGAAGCACTATAAACCCATTTATCATAAGAACCCTTCTAAGAGGTTCTACGAAATAGACATGGTGAGTAACTGCTAAATAAGTATATGAGGATGTGATTTTAATCGCTCTTTTTTAAGGGTTTACTGCTGTTAGCTAAGTTTGCGATAAATTATCTCTCATACATAACTTAGATGCTATCTCTTTTATTTTTTTAAAATAAAGAAGACATCATCAGTTTTCTAACAATAATTACTACAAACTTTTCTGAGTGGAGAAACTAGTCTCTGATTCTTATGAAAATAACTAATAAGCCAAAGGATACTAATGAATAGGAAATGGTAGGATATAAGTTTAAGAATGTGAAAAGCATGATAGATAACTTTACTAACTGCCGTACTAACAAGATTAATCAATCTAACATTATGTTAATTATCTTGTTTTACACAGCGACTACTAGCCACAAACCAACACAAACTGGCTATCGGTCATACATACAACTTATTTTATTTTCAAAATTAAAATCAAACTCAATAGGAATAGTGATTTACTTCCGAGTTTTTTCTTCTTTTATACAAAGAATTACCAGAACGTACTGTACGTCCAATTACATCACTGACACAAATGAAAGTTTTTATAAACGTTCGAAGGCACACTTCTATTGCAATTCATAGTACATGTAGCGCCATCTCTTGAAAAAATTTAGAACTTCTAAGTTGTTGGTAACAGACTGGATGACTCCCCAAAGAATTTTCCATGACTAAATTTAAGAGGTAGTTTCACCACTGAGACAAGTAAGTGATAAATCTATCAAATAACAATCTGTAACAGCCGGTTCACACATGTCTCCGTTTTACTGTACCGTTTTATCGTGTACATTTTTTTCGTCGATGGCGTATGTATTACTGTATACAGAATACTGTGCCATGTGTGGAGTCGCTCATACAACTTCATACGCCATCGACGAAAAAAAAAGTACACGATAAAACGGAACAGTAAAACGGAGACATGTGTGAACCGGACTGGTGCATACATTTCTGCGATTTACTCAACATGAATAATTATAATTAAGAAATTTATACACTCTCAATCATATATTTATTTTTCAGTTACTCACCACCATATACACTTTACGTCAAAGCCAATAAACAATATGGTATATACATAAGTTATTAAAAAGTATAAAATATGCATGCTTTGTTCTAACTCCTCTCGGGTATAAAGGTTGGTCGTTGGTTCAATTCTTGCCGGGTCCGGCCGTTATGCCCCCATTCCGGTTTGCCCCCGGCCGGTATGCCCCCACAATTTTAAGTAAATTTGTTCCAGTTTGCCGTTAAAACGTGGGGGCATACCGGCCGGGGGCAAACCGGAATGGGGGCATAACGGCCGGACCCTTCTTGCCTTGGGTGTGGTTGGTGGAAAAGCTTTCCCACAGTCCGAGTGGCTAGCTAACACCTGCACCACACATAACAGCTCTGGCTTGTCATCATCAGAGAAAACTAAGTAGAGTTATCATAATTATCATGTATAACCAGCGGGAGGGATAGCGTAGCGTTACGCAATCACAATTATTTAAAAAGTATATATAGGACGTTAAATGTGAAAATATCACATATTGTTTCCATCCGTTTACATTATTTCTGCCTCACTGCCGTGGCCAGAAAAGTTAATATTCAAACTTTGTTGACAATTACTTGTTTCAGAACTTGTAATTACAGCAATCATCAAGAAACATTTACTGAAAATGGACGTCGGACTCTGAACACTGTGGTAAGTGAAAACGGTGCCAAAACGTGGATCAATAGTTCTGATCATAATATCTTCAGTTTTGTCTGAAATATTTTTGGATCATGATAAAAAAATAATAATTGTTACATTTCATTCTAACCAAATCAAAATCATCTTTAATCATGTAGGCCTTTAATAGGTAGAATCGTCAATTATAAATGTAACAAAGTGACTCCAGCACCAGATTCAATGTTGTCTCTTTTCAATCGTCAAAGTTTTACAATAATTGTATCAATACAATCTCCATTAATATATTTTTATTAAGTCATACAATATCTATACCAAAGACAAATTTAAAAAAACTAGTCTCCAAAAGTCCTGTTCACAACTCTGGCGTTTGTGATAGCCATCATTTCGCTCGACCATAATTATCAACTTTTATATGTGTTCCAGTTATAAAGATTAAACTGCAATTGATCGTAATACGAGTATTATAGTTTAAAAACAAATTGTCTAGACAATGTGATTAATTTCTTATAGTATTACTGGTACGCTACGCTACATCTCTTGAAGAGTAAATTATCTCTAGAATCAGGCGACAGACAAAATAGTGTAGATCCTAGAATAGAACCTTGAGGTACTCCAATTTTTACACCCAATAATTATAGTGAATATATTACTATACCATCAGTATAGGTAATACCATCTGATTGAAGGATTATTAAGCATAATCATAATAACTAGTATTGTAAGAAAATGCTCAAGTATAAGTGAAATCTTTTATGTCAAAGTTTGTCGGACGCTTTCGTAACTTCAAGGAATTGGGTGATATTCAGCATTGAGAATTTGGGCAAGGAATTGTTATCACGATATATTAATAAAATACATAAGTACTATGTAAATTAAACTTATTCATTTTCTTTGTTTTTTATACCTCTTTTGCATGGGCATGGAACTAATAATATTGACTTACTAATGCTAATCTGATTTATTATAACACTATTATTTAACAAAGTGACGAGCGTTTGAAGAGGCCTATGTCCAGCAGTGGTCTGCGAGTTGCAACGGGCTAATGATGATGATGATGAATAGTGATGGATGCCCACAATCTAATAATACTTGACAATTTTATTGTTTAAAGATAGACGATGTAATGACATGTAAATGCGGACGGTCACTCTCTCACACAAAATCTAAGAAACTACAATAGTGCAAGGAGTTGTACATTTTGCATGCATGGGGGTTCATTTTAGGACGTAGGTGCTAACTAATGGCTTAGGTTTAAGCAACCACCAGATATAATGAAATATAACGCCCAAAAAATCCTAAGTACTTACCAGAATTTAATCCCCATTTTATTATGAAATGATCACCAATAAACGTTAAGTCTGCTAACCTAAAAAACGTAAGTATCGTCAGAATAATCGCTGAGCTACCCAAAAAGGCCACGCGTGCACCAAATTTGTACTCGCATTGTATTTAAAAATTTCATCCAAATATGTTACATATTTTTATCCTAATAAATTAAAGTAATGCGTACAAAAATCATTGTATACCCAAAAAATATAAATGAAGTTCTAAAGATTTACCGATACTATATACCATTTGACGATTGATAGTAAATAAACAAAATCTTTTTCTCTCTGTCCCGATCCCGACCAAGTAAAATGGGTAGAATTCAGTTCTGGCACTCACCGGCCGCTGCCGCGGCACGCTCGCTCGGCTCGTGCGTTTAGTGGTCGCAGTTCTAACCTAACCTAACACAAATCTTATCAATCAATTTAATATACTTGGTTATATGAATACATTTTATGGCAAACGTAATGATATATTTGGGTAAGAATGACACAAAACTTTGCTAGTTAAAATTTGGTGCACGCGTGGCCTTTTTGGGTTACGAAAAGTTTTTGTAGTGGAGGCATGACTTAAATAGCCCGAAATATTTTGGTACAGGTTTCGTTTATTTGTACATATTATATTTATTTTGGATGACGCTGTTTGGGTAACGATTGTGTTTTTTGGTGGTCATTTAATTTGTTCCCCTAACTAATTCGTGTTTAGCGAAATTCCACCCTTAGGGTGTATTTTTGGATTGATAGTTAGTGCAGCGGAGTGCTCGGTACAGATTCTTATAATACTTAAAGTGAGTGCGCTTTCGTATTTAGGCGCCTTTAGCAGCGCGACGGTCGGTCGCGCGCTGTCTGTATCACTTCTATAACACATGATGACGTTAACGTGATACAGCTTTACGTCAAAAAATGGAGCATAATACCACTTATCTATGTTGATGCCAAGTTGTTATCATTTCTATATCACATAATTATATTCGGAGAGCATAATGCGAAATCGTGTATAATGTAGAACTGACATCAAAACGACATCATAATTTGTGAGCATAATCGCGCTGTTCACAAGCGAAAGACTACATTACTAAAAGAAAAGCGCGACGACCGCGTGCGATCAGGCTGCTTCGAGCTGTTACAATGTTACAGGTCGCGGCAAACATCTTGAAATCGGGTGGGGACTGGGGACTGCGCAGAACACGAATTTAAAGATGAGTGCACACCTCTGACCAATAGCGCACTCGGGAGTCGGAAGATTCACGCGCGCTATTGGTCATGTGCAAAGTGCCTATGCGCGAACTTTCCCCCAATGCGGGACCGAGTGTCAAGAAGTTTGCCGGCACCTATGGCATGATTTTTTTTATTGTAATGTGTAACAAGACAAGCAGATCGTACACCTGATGGTAAGCGCCACGTCTGCCCTTAGACAGTTCAGTGCCAAACAGTAACTAAGCAAGCAGTTACTGTCCGGCACCGCCCTGCGCCCGCTACACCGAGACGACAGACATTAGGTCTCATATACCCAGTAATTTCACTACTGACTGATTAGGCTGACGACTTAATTAAAAAAAAATGGCCATACATGTATTTGTATATTTCTTGTTTAAAATATCATTGTTGTGTTTACATATTATGTTTTATAACCCTCTATTTCAGATCGCCAAGCCGTATATGAGCGCCCATTGGTCATGCCTTGTGTTGACGAATGAAAACACTACTGGAATACGAAACGTCCAGTATATTATAATTGAGAATAGTAAATTCGTTGGGACGAAATGCGAGTTCAACTTGAAAGTCTTAAGTATGTATTGTATTGACGTCATTATTATACACTTGTAACATGAAATGCGCAAAACCTGAAAAAAGTTTGATCGGAATAACGAGCAGTTGTACTTATTTTTAGGGTTCCGTAGCCAAATGGCAAAAAAGGAACCCTTAAGGATTCGTCATGTCTGTCTGTCTGTCTGTCTGTCTGTCTGTCCGTCCGTATGTCACAGCCACTTTTTACCGAAACTATAAGAGCTATACTGTTGAAAATTAGTAAGTAGATGTATTCTGTGAACCGCATTAAGATTTTTATACAAAAATAGAAAAATAATAATTAATTTTGGGGGCTCTCCATACTTAGAACTGAAACTCAAAAAAAATTTTTTTCATCCAACCCTTACGTGTGGGGTATCTATGGATAGGTCTTTAAAAATGATAATAAGGTTTCTTATATCATTTTTTTCTAAACCGAATAGTTTGCGCGAGAGACACTTCCAAAGTGGTAAAATGTTGGTCCCCCCCCTCTAACTTCTAAAATAAGAGAACGATAAAACTAAAAAAAATATATGATGTACATTATTATGCAAACTTTCATTGAAAATTGGTTTGAACGAGATCAAGTAATTATTTTATAAATTTTTGGGGCTTCCCATACTTAGAACTAAAACTCAAAAATTTTTTTTTCTTCAAACCCTTACGTGTAGGGTATCTATAGATAGGTCTTTAAAAATGATAATAAGGTTTCTCATATCATTTTTTTCTAAACGGAATAGTTTGCGCGAGAGACACTTCCAAAGTGGTAAAATGTTGGTCCCCCCCCCCCCCTCTAACTTCTAAAATAAGAGAACGATAAAACTAAAAAAAATATATGATGTACATTACCATGCAAACTTCTATTGAAAATTGGTTTGAACGAGATCAAGTAATTAGTTTTTTTTAAAACGTCATAAATCGTAAACCGCAATTTTCCTCTCATTCAATCAACTCAAATATAAAAACGTCGATCAAACTTACAAAGAACTACAAGAACTTTTATATTATGATGATACTTGCTGCTACGGAACCCTTCATGGGCGAGTCCGACTCGCACTTGGCCGGTTTTTTATTAATTAAGTTGTAATTTTATTATAGATAAGACAACTAGTGCTGCCGGGGTATCGACGCAAGAAGAAGCTACCCCCATTCCCAAACTTGAAACAACAAGTAAGTTCCTTTAAAATTGATCTATATCTATATATATAAAACTCAAAGATGACTGACTGACTGACTGACATAGATATCTATCAACGCACAGCCCAAACCACTGGACGGATCGGGCTGAAATTTGGCGTGAAATAATAGTGACTACTATTGTGTTTCGTCTGGTTCGTGAGAGTGCCGGAGGCCCACTCCCCATACCCTCATAGGCCGGCAAGGCATCACAGCGATCCCTCGGTGTTGCAGATGTGCATGGGCGGCGGTGATTGTTTACCATTGAACCGTTGGCTTGTTTGCCACCGAACCGTTGGCTTGTTTGCCGACTCTGACATAAAAAAAGACGTATTGTGCGTCTCTGTATAAAAATAACATTTTAGGCCCGACCCGGGATTTGAACCCAGGACCCCTACATTTTTGAACGGATTTTTTTGTTCCAAATACTCAGACGGAAGACCAACAAAAAGATGACGGTTGATGTTTTTTTTATTCTACGTCTGTTGGCAGACAGACACTCTGCCTACCTGATGGTAAGCGGTCACTGCGGCCTATTCCACTGGGACACTTCATCAAGAAGCGTCGCTCAAGGTGCTGTAGGCTTATCTGATATTTCACACCCTTACATTTAATATACGTGCCGGCAAACTGGTTGACCATCGGTCGACGGAGAGGGGGGAAATTCACGCATGGGCACTTGCGCGTGACCAATAGCTCGCAGGCATGTCAAAATTCGTGTTTATAGTCAAGAAGTTTGCCGGGGCCTGTGCCCTGTACCTTACTTTACAAATTATTAAGTATTGACGAGCCATTTGGTGTAATGGTCGAGAACTCGTCTATTACACCAGAGGTCGCGGGTTCGATCCCCGCACGGTACTAACATTTGTGTGCATAAACATGTCTGTTTGTATTGGTCTGGGTGTTTCTATGTATAATATGTATGTATTTACAAAAAAAAAGTATATAACTAATGTTTATCCGTTGTCTTATCACCCATAGCACAAGCTAATGCTTAGTTTGGGGTTAGATGGCGCTGTGTGAATAATGTCCAGAGATATTTATTTATTTATTTATTCTTTTTTCAGCGTTGATTTATATCAGTGCAGGAGTGGTAGTATTTATCATCATAGCCGCGCAAACTGTCAGCATTTTATACTTCAAAGCTAAAGGTAATTGAAATATTCATTTTTTGATTCTTATAATAATTTCATTTTGTACCTTTTTTATAAATACGAGTACAATACGTATGGAATATAACGAAAAATAATTTATCTACATCCATACCATAATATGTCTATTTTATAATCAGGAGCGATGAGCAAACGCCCTACATTTAGATATAAGTATCTGTGGCTGCATCGTAATGTTTACATTTTAGTATCGGTAACCGATACTTTAATTACGTTCAAATTTCGAACGTCTTCTTAAAAAGTAAAAATTAATGGATTTGAAGCTAACATATGTAAGCAAAACATCTTGATGTATTTTCAAAGGTACCAGGAGAGCATAACCGCAGCGTAACTATCCATTAAATCAAAGAGTTTGAAAGACGCGAGCTAGCCTAGCTTCTTACTCTTCTCTGCTCTCCTGGTACTACGGATTATATTCCACGTGGTTTCACATCGATCCTGACTTTAAAATAGACATTTATCGTATGAATGAAGATAAAGTTATGTATGTGACTGTACATAATTAGGCATTAAAATACTCATGTGATCCTTTTATGAAACGAATGACCCTCACTATGCAACAGTCACATAAATAACTATTTTAATGCATGAATTTGTGAACCGTAGGTACTGATCACAATTGAACGTTACTCGTACATAAGATTCTGCTGGTCAAAGTATTTATTATTTTGCTACTTGATTAACAATGAAATTCTTTTGAACGTCAAAACTTTTTTGTCCTACTATACTGCGTGGCATTTTAGTCGCTGTTTTCCCGCAGTAAAATGATTCTATCTTACGCCCGGTTCACACATGGTCCGTTTTACTGTTCCGTTTTATCGTATACGTTTTTTTTTCATCGATGGCGTATGTAGTTGTATGAGCGACTTCACACATGTCATGGCACAGTATTCTGTATACAGTAATACATACGCCATCGACGAAAAAAGACGTACACGATAAAATGGAACAGTAAAACGGATCATGTGTGAACCGAGCGTTAGTAGTAAAATAGATTTATAAAGTTTATTTTTAGTCAAATCAAAAATTTTACGATTATTTATGACAGACGAAACTTGAACCAATAGTACTACACTCTGTTCCACATAAGAAGTCCTCTAGCCGCTATATTGGTACTACTGTTTTTCAATACTTTCAATCTGTTTTTTGACAGATTTACAAAGCGTAGGCAATGCTGCCAATATAGCGGCTAAAGGACAACTTATGTGGAACCATGGAATTAATATTATCTTGTGGAACAGAGTGTACCAGTCCTTAAAACGTAACATGATTAGAATGACAGCTGTCAAAGTTGGCTTGTACGGGAAAGTATTCGCCAGTTAATGACAGCTCGTTCACCATCTTGAAAATCTGAACGCCCGTATTTTTCCCATATTCTACATTATATTTTACACATGATGTGTTTGACTTTAACTTTTTGTCTATCACATATCAACACACATCATTTTATCATTTTTTTCAACACTTCGACAGCTGTCATTATAATCAAGTTATTTTTAAGAACTGTAGTTGCGTCGTGCTCGCGGACGGTCACCGCCCGGGGTCATTGCCCTTCGCGTTTATCAAAAAAATGATAATTCACTATTACTAACATTTGGTTTCCATTTTCCCATAAAATTTTAAAAAGAATCAAAAAAGTAAAAAAAAAAAACAAAAAAAAATTACTTGCTTATCGATCTTATCGATCGATAGTACTAAACTAGGAGAAGCGTTTTGCTGCGGGAAAACAACGACTAAAAAAAAGCAGTATAGGACACCAATGTTATAATAAGTCTTTTAACGCTCTGGGCGTATTTTAAAAGTTATTTTTCTTTTTGTTTCTTGTTTGTTTATTCATATTCTGATATTGATTGCAATGATTTTATTTCAGCTCGCAAAATGGCTAGAATTCGTAGAATATCACAAAGAGCATCGACAGACGACAATGACAAAAGTAAGTTCTCTATTATTACTAAAGCTCGATCTCGATCGCGAAGCAGGAAGAGTTTGGTACAACGAATTCGTGCTTTAGTAATATAATATATTTATCGTGGTTCTATACCCCATTTATTAATACATAAGAAAAATGCTCTAACAGAATCAATGATTTTATATAGGACATAGAACAAATATGAAATTAGGGTAGAAGAAAGACACGTATCAAAATCTTAATTATTTTTAGGCTTTTAAGAAACACTACTTATAAATCGTCAAGTATCGATGTTAGAGAGTATACCACCGGCTTCGGAATGTTGGTATATCGAGAAGAACCAAGAAGAAACTCGATAGCTTTTCTATCTTTGAAATTTTTACCATGTTTGTCGATAAAATCGCCATTTGAATACTTATTTACCAAGACATAGTTTTCTGATTCTGAAGTAGAATTTAAATATTTTATTTATTTAAACATTACTTATATACTTTTTTTTGTAAATACATACATATTATACATAGAAACACCCAGACCGATACAAACAGACATGTTCATGCACACAAATGTTTGTACCGTGCGGGGATCGAACCCGCGACCTCTGGTGTAATAGCCGACTTCTCGACCATTACACCAAATGACTCGTCAATATTGGTAAAAATATCAGGGGACAAAGATTTTTTTGACCGAAGTGTTTACTAATAAATGGCTGCACTTTTGTACTGACCAAAAGTGCAGCCATTTATTAGTAAACACTTCAGAAGAATTTAAAAACATAACTAAAATTGTCTCATATCTATAATCTGTTCCTGACACCTCAGCATTTACTGAAAGAGTTTTTTCAGTTTTTTTTTTTCGGACAGCGATTTTATTTTTAGAGTGTTGTTTTATGTTATTATTACCGAATTTACCGATGTGAATGCAAATGATAATACATCATTATAAATACATAGGTATAAAAATAAACAAAGAAGACAATAATATATAATGTTGTATCAATGCCAAAAATGTTTTGTATGCCGGAATTTATTGTAAAGTCAATAAAAAGATGTAAAAAGACGCTATTTTTAAAGACGATAGGATGTTGTAAAAAAATGGCGTCAATGGCGCTAGTAGTCAAACTGATAGGCTACTAGTAGCGCCAATGTGAAAACATTTCACCGTTAATAGGAACGGTGAACGCCATCTATTGGCATCTTGTATGTAAGCATCTCGCCATGTTATTTACATAAGATGCCAATAGATGGCGTTGTAGTGATTAAAATCGCAGTATCGACTTTATTTTCTTAAAGTACTTAGTCTCCGATCACTTTTTTTATTTAGTAATAAAATATGTGAAATTTAATAAGATTTTTGTAAGCAACGGTGTTGAAATTTAAGTTGAGACCGTTGTTGCTCAATTTGAATAAAAGTAATTCATATTTCATTTCATATCCTATAATCCTACACGTCACGTCATACATTAATCAATACAAACATTAAGGATTCCTATTTCCTATGTTGCGTTTGTACAAAAGAGGATAAATAAATTGTATGTGCCGGGATTATGAAGTTAATAAAAAAGACACGATTTAATTTACGACGGTCGGATGTTTTCGCAAAATGGCGTCAATGGCGCAAGTCTGAGGCGCCAGTAGTCAAACTGATAGACTACTAAAACAAACACATTTAATTCAACTTAGTACCTACTACAGTTAGTAAATTGAACGCAACGGTGTTAGTATTATATTCTGTGACGGTGTTGAATTTTTGAGACCGTTGCTTGAAATTAAAGATCCAGCTAGGGTTGCCCACTTTTTTACAAGAAATAAAGTATATTCAGGTCTATGAAGAATATTAAACAGTATTTTAGAAAAATGAACAGTGTTTTATATAGTAGTATTGTTTTAAATACATATTTTTTAGAACTTTTCTCACAACTTACTAATTCACAATCTTTTTTAAAAACTTCATACGCCTCATCACAATCATAACTAAAATTAATATAAATGAGGAGCTCATTTTTATATTAAATTAATAGATGCTCTACTTCTATCCTCCCGCCACTTAGCATTCATTACTGAAAAAACCCTAGTCCTAGCCGACCCACTGAGGTCCATTATAATACGCGCGGCGTATTAGCCGACCACTTCCCAAAGGCATAGTAAAAGGAGTAAACAGTAAGCCGTCTCCGGCACAATCTGCGATATAATTAGCATTCTCAGGGTTGTCACTTGTAGCTAGATTTTAATTCGGTTTATAAGCAGTACGGAAAAGCCGTGGCGTGCGCGCGAGCCTTGTGCGGTGTTATGCCTCCTCTACACTACTCGCAAAGTTCCTCGGCGAAGTACTCTAGAAAGTGGATTAAAGTCCGAAGTGACACGCTACACACTCGTTCAACTTCGCGAGCCTGTTAACTGCCTCCGTGGTACAGTGGTTAGAGCGTTGAGCTCTAATACCTGGAGGTCGTGGGTTTGAATCCCGCGGGGAGCATCACTTTGTGTGAATGTTTCCAGTTTGGTTAGGACATTGCAGGCTTGAATCACCTGAATGTCTGAAAAGAATGATGATTCCGTGCTTCGGAAGGTACGTTACGCCGTTAGTCCTGCGCCTGATCTCTCTTCGGTCGTGTCAGACTGCTGTCCCACCGTGTTAAGAGAGTGAGGTAATAGGGAGTGCACCTGTGCTTGCGCACTCACTTGTGCACTATAATACATCCTGCGTAGTTGGCTTATCGTAAAAGATTGGCCGCCGTAGCCAAATCGGCTGGGAGGACTCGCGAGGAGCTCATTCGCGCTGCGTTGCCAGCACTTCGAGCCCTTTGACTCGGGCGCAAAAACCGACCCGTTTCTTAGTGCAAACAAAGATGAATTAAGATAACATACTGTGTACTACATATTTCTACGGGAAATATTTAAGTGTATATCCAAAAAAGGCTGAAACGTGCACCAAAATAAACCAATGGCACACCAAAGGTTAGGTGAGTTAGCAATCCAATTTTTTGGTGCACGTTTTAGCCTTTTTTGGTGTACGTTCAGCCTTTTTTGGTGTACGTTCAGCCTTTTTTGGTGTACGGTTAAATACAAGCCTATTTCTACTATGTTAATAGTCAAAATCAAAATCAAAATCAAAATATTCTTTATTCATGTAAACTTGTATCAAGTATTTATGAATCGTCAATTACAGAGTGACTCTACCACCGGCTTCGGAATGCAGTCATCTGCCAGTGGCCAGGAATATTTACTTATTATTAATATTTCAGATCGCTATATCAAAGTAACTGGTCAGAGCCAACCAAAAGGTATTAGGAACTGGCTAAACAAGAAGACAAACAACAAAGATGATAGTGACATCTATGAGACGTTAGAAGAACTGCGAGGGTCTGGTAAGTCTTCTTATTCTTCTATTTTTACCTCGGTCCATGGCTATATAATCGAATAAGCCGTCTTCATTCACTACGGGATAAAAATTACTATGAATGCAAGGTAACAGTGTCGGCTTATCTATCAGCGTTGGATTATGCGGCTACAGAGGAATTGTTAAAACCATAGGACACGTGCATGATTATTTACTATTTGTATCTATTAGCTATAATATATTATGTGTAAATATACAGCGTGGAATTTTAGTCGTTGTTTTCCCGCAGTAAAATTATTCTATCTTAGTAGTAAAATAAACAAATAAAGTTATTTTTTTAGTCAAATCAAAAGTTTTACGATTATGATAGACGAAACTCGAACCAATAGTACTAGCTGCGTCACGGACGGTCACCGGCCAGGGTCATTGCCCTTCGCGTTTATCAAAAAAATGATTATTTACTTTTTGCTCACATTTGGTTTCCACTTTCCCATCAAACTTTTTAAAAAAATCAGAAAAAGGTTTAAAAAAAAATTTAAAAAAAATTTTCAAAAAAAAAAATTCTTGCATAAATCGATAGTACTACTGAAGGTGAAGCGTTCTGCTGCGGGAAAACAACGACTAAAAAAACACGCAGTATATGTATGTATTTGTGTTATGTATGTATGTGTGTATATAAAAATATATTGTATATATAAATATGAACATTGTGCATCTAGTTTTGTATATATGGTAATATGTATCAAGTTCGAATATGTAATGTAATTATATTGTAATGCGAACCTCGTGTGTATGTATATAATTATATTATCGCTTAATGCGTTTACTTACACACGAGGAACGTAATTAATAATATACTGGAACTATAAATTAGTGCAAAATTGTTTCGTTATTTCGATTAGTTGTTAAGAGTTTAGGTTAATTATACTTGGCCATACTGTCTTATTTGCCTATACTGTACTGAGTCACTAGTTGACGACGATACTACTCTGCCGCAACACAGTTTTTAACTAGCGCGGAGGGTAGTTGTCATCTTCTACTACCACTATTTATGTATGCAAATTAATATGTTCACTACAACTGTAAAATCATTGTATAAGGTCAAATAAAACTATTTCTAAACTATTTCTAAAGCGACGCTCAATGTGCTGCCAGACAATAGGCTCTTCTGATCTTCGAGCCTTTGATTTAAAGTGTAGGTACTGGCTCCCACATTAATATTGCCGGAACACAGCCAGAACTGTTATGGCGGCAGATTTCACCTGTGGGGGTAGCCAGCCAGTTGGACTCTGGAAAAGTCCTACCACCAACCAGCTTAAAGCGGGAATCTTATGTTATGATACCTACGTTATCATTTCAAAGCGTATTCCTAGTTTTATTTTGGTATACCATTTTAAATCAAGATATTGTTTCCAGGAGATACTACACCCCCTGTGCCGCCTATTGAAACTATACCAACATTAAGTAAGTAATATTACTATTATTAATTTCTATATTACTTATAATATAATACGCGTCAACTTAATTGGCTTGTCTGAACATCGTGCGCGAACCTGCGCAGAACACAAATGTAGGTGTCAGAGGGGCGCACCCGCAACACGCACCTGCGCAAACGACGCGACCAGCTAACTTCAGACAAGCCAAATAAGTTGACGCACACTTATGGTTATTCGCCCTTATGAGGGGCATTTGCGGGCCTCGAGCTTGCGCTCATTACCCGGGCTGCATGTCAGGCACCCTGCGTTACCCGGTGGAGGTGTGTCCGGCCTCATAACGAGGCCGATCTTTTCCCCACCCTATAACGCTGCGTCCCCCTGTGCGGATGGGCACACCAGGTGAGACCCTTGCGGGAGGCCCAGCGAGCTCACCAGCAAACGGGGGACGGCTTACCGCGTGATCTGATAGGGGGGTGGAAGACAGTGATGGAATGTAGGGACCAGGGGAAGGTAACTGTTATCGGCAAGAGCCGCCAGTGAAAAGTTAAGTTGACGCGGACTATACCACTCAGGTATCGTTCAAGCCTACGACCCGCCTGATGGAGCGCGTTTACCCTCGCCTATAGACGCTTAACGCTTTTAATACCAGAGGCATCACTTGCACCAAACCGACATTGTTATTTGAAGAGAAAACAACGTTGGAATCAAAAGAAGCTTTATTTATTGAAAAAAAAAAAGTATGTAATATTTATCCCAAGGATGTTACAGAGCTTCGATATTTTTTTTTTTTTTTATTTAAGCTTCATTGCACAAATCAAGTACAAAGGCGGACTTAATGCCTTATGGCATTCTCTCCTAGTCAACCTTTAGGCCAAGCAGAAAGAAACAGTCGACAATTCGATTCCGATTCCGTTAAGTCGGAACTTCCGATTATTATTACACTTTTGGTTCCAATTCCGATAAATCAAATACTCGTTTATCAATTGTCTGGCACCCATAGTAAAGTTATGCTTAGCTTGACGCTGTGTGAATTGCGTCCAAGAATTATTATTTATAAATATTTATTTATTGATATTCCCAGGACCAAATCGGCCGGAAGATCCCGAAGTATCAACACTGCCAAGACCAGAAGCCAAAGAAATGTCGTCGCTACAAAGGAAAAGGGTCCCCACTCCAGATATATCCACATTGCAGAGATTGCCTGGTAGTTATACAATCCATACCCAATTTTTTTATACTACTTCAGTTGGCAGACGGACACGCAGCCCACCTGATGGTAAGCGGCCACTGCGGCCTATTCCATTGAGGGACACTTCACCTAGAAGCGTCGCTCAATGTGCTGCCAAACTGTAGGCATCACTGGTCTTCGAGCCTTTTGTTTCAAGTGTACTGGCTCCCATCATTCCCGCGGGAATAACAATTTTGAAACTACTGAACCGATCTGAATAATTCTTTTCTGTTAGAAAGCAACACTATCCCGGAAATGTGGGGGGAAGGGGGGGTTTTTTGAAAAAAGAGATTACGCGCTGGTGAAACCGCGGGCGGAAGGCTATAAGTTAGATAACCTAAATATTTATCACTAGCGGGCGCCCGCGGTTTCACCCGCGTGGTTCCCGTTCCCGTGGGAAATGATCAATCAATCAATTCAATTTTTCTCGCCGTAAAAACCATCCTTAAACTCCAACGAACATTTTAAAAAAAATTGGCCAAATTGGTCCAGGCGTTGTTGAGTTATGCGCTTACCAACACATTTTGCGATTCATTTTTATATTATAGATTTATATTTTTAGCGGGTCGAGAGCCGAATGTGGAAATTGATATCAGCAAACGCCCTCCGCTTCCTCTACCATCGGAAACAGTAGAAGGTTCGTTTTTTTCTAATATTTATACTATGCTCACTGCCTCTCAGTACATAATATTTCTATGATCCTATCTTAGGCTAAAGTAAAAAATAGTGCTTGCGTCTATCACCCGATCAATTAGAAAAATAATGCTTCAACAATGGTGCTAATGATATCAATTAATTTACAGAAAAACCCCAGAATACTATGGAAAAAAATGTGAAAAGACCACTTATACCTACAGAAGGTGAGAACACTTTCTAGTTTAAATAAAGGAAAAGAGATACGGTGTATTGTTGGTGTCCTAAAAAGAAATGCTTAGATGTAAAAATTCTATCAGACTAAGACGCTTTTGTTTTTTCGCCAGCTAATTTTGGATTTGGACCATTTATAATTTATAATGATTTCTAATATTTACACGGTTACTTACTACTCATTAAAATAAAACAACTTTAAACGGATGAAAACTCGCGTATATTCTACATTTTGTTTAAACCCGACGTTACGACTACTTTTCAGTAGCCGTGATCACGGTATGACTCAGGTGTTATGCGTCAAACAGTTATTTAAATTGTTATTTCTACCTTCACTTTAACATCTCAGCATAATCAGCAACCGTCGTCTTCACTATCATTCAATACGTTCCTAACGTCGGGTTTAAATTTCAAAATGTAGAATATACGCGAGTTTTCATCCGTTTAAAGTTGTTTTATTTTAATTTATAATTTATATTTTACAGAACAAGCCAGCCCTCGGCCCCAACGGATGCTTCCAACAGTACCCTCAAAGCCTTCTAGCGTGATCCCTGCTACTAAAGGAAAACCTCGTGAGTACTCATTCAATGTATGGTCACACTCAAATTGTAGTGGTAGAGCCATTGTTTTACAGTACGAATGGGCCGGCTCGTCCGGGGAAGTACCACCCTCTCACATAACACCAGCGTGAAATAATAGCGACTACTATCGTGTTTCGTCTTGTTTGTGAGAGTGCCGGAGGGCCACACCCCCATACCCCCATAGGCCAGCAACGCATCAGCGATCCCTCTGGTGTTGCAGATGTCCATGGGCGGCGGTGATTGCTTACCATCAGGCGACCCGCTGGCTCGCTTGCCGCCTCTGGCATAAAGAATTATAATAATAATATCGATATTTCGTTTTCAGGACAGGTCCCGAATTCTATTGTTAATGAATTGGACCACAAACTGAAGTTGAGAAATGGTAAGTCTCTCTCTGTCTCTTTCTTCCCCCATCTTCAACTCCCCTTTTTTCACCTCCCCTAGTCCCCACCCCTAACCGTTTCAAATTACGACTGTGTTTTGTATGTACAATATGTTTCACCCCAGCTCTGTACCCTTTTCTCTATTTTTCCTTTACAATCCGAACTTGCCTCCGCGGTTTCACCCGCGCGTAATTTCTTTTGTCAATTATCCCCCTTCCCCCCACATTTCCAGGTTCAAAAGTACCCGGGGATAGTGTAGTTTTCCAACAGCGAACGAATTTTCCAAATCAGTTCAGTAGTTTCGGAGCCTATTCAATGCAAACAAACAATCAAATCTTTCCTCTTTCTTCATATTAGTTTTATTAGTAGAGATATAATTGATTATATTTTTTTTTTTATCTTTAATATTTAAAAGGGGTTTAGTCACACAGAGACTATGTCACCCCCGTATGGTCAACAAAACATAGATATACTTAATAAAAAGACTTATAACCTATCAAATACTACTTAAACAAATTTTATAAAGTCTGGTGAAATTGATTATATTATTAATATTTTTTAACAGTTACCCAATCTACGGGAGGATCTTCTCCCAGTACTTCTTCAGCTGTAGAAAAAGTGCCCCCTGCGCCTGCTCCGAAACCTTCAAAGGAATCTACGTCCATATTCTTCAAAAAGAAACCTCCTGTTACAGGTATTTCTCCAAGTTTATACAACGTGTTAATTTAAATGCGCAAAACCTGAAATTAGTTTGGTCAGAATGACGAGTAGAATATATTAAACCACTTTTTAATATAGGTCACATTTTTCAAAAATTCTTCATTAAAAATGTTGCCCTGTCTCTTTATTAATAAGTCAAGCTATCACGTGCGTAAACCATACCTACCGAGTCCGACTCGTCCCTCGACAAAGCGTCGTCGCCACAGACTGTCGTCGCAGACGCAAGAAACGATTTGAATTGCCAGTGAAACTAAAACAGCTCATAAAACCTTTGATTTTTTTTAAATGTTGTTTTTTCCTTTACAATTAGGTCAATTGAATTAAAAATCATTTGAGGTGTTTGAGGTTTTGCGCATTTAAATTAACACGTTGTATATTTGTCCCGACATAGGGTACCGCGCTTACACCATGATCCAGGAATTTGCAACTCCGTTTATATTACATTAGGCTGACTGCTATCTGACCTCCGTAACCCTTGACAGGGGAACCAGACCAATTGGATCATGGCTACACAGCATTCGACTGTGCAGGATACCTCACGATGTTTTCCGTCACCGCCGAGAAGCAAAAACGCACGTAGAAAAACCCGTGTGTGCCAAGAGTTTGATAAATAACTGTACTTCTTATTAATCTGTGTTAAAAGTAAACTATCGATCTTTCGTACTATGTGATAATGTGACTCGATGCTTGAAACCACTCTGCTTCTAATCTTAACTTCCTTATTAATAATAATAATAAATAAATAATATTAAATATCTCTGGACATTATTCACACAGCGCCACCTAGCCCCAAACTAAGCATTAGCTTGTGCTATGGGTGCAATATGGGTGCCAGACTACGGATAAACATTACGTAGATACTTTTTTTTTGTTAATACATTCATATATACATAGAAACACCCAGCCGATACAGACAGACATGTTCATGCACACAAATGTTTGTACCGTGCGAGGATCGAACCCGCGGCCTCTGGTGTAATAGCCGACTTCTCGACCATTACACCAAATGGCTCGTCGTAATTAATATTAGACTTGAACTCAAAGGCTTGAAGATCAGATGAGCCTACAGTGTCGCAGCACTCTGGGCGACGCTTTCTGTTAAAGTCTCCCTTAGGTACCATCATCAAGTAAGATGCGTGCCTGTTTGCCAACTGACCTAGCATTTTAAAAAGAGCTGCTCGTCTCGATCCGTGCGAGCTTCGTACAGTCTACACGCAAACGTCTAGTCGCACGCACATATTAGTCCAGTCAACGAAGCTCTAACTTTGCCATTTTTGATGAAAAGCTGAAACTGGTGTCAAAGTTTTCGTTAAAGACTCCGTAATAACATACTAAAAATGCAGGGTCGTGAGTCACCGGGGTCATACGAAAAAAAAATGGAAAAAGGTGAAAAAATAAACTTTTCCTAAAAATCTCAAATAGTTTTCGAGTCGAGAATTCGAGACAGAAGTCGTAACCTTTTTTGTAGACAAAGTAATTTCTACGACTTTTGTCTGAAACTTTTTCTCATATTTCTGTTAGTTTTCGAGATTTTCAGGAAAAAGTAATTTTTTACCCTTTTCCATTTTTTTTTCGTATGACCCCGGTGACTCACGGTCCTGCATTTTTAGTATGTTATTACGGAGTCTTTAACGAAAATTTTGGCACCAGTTACAGCTTTTCATCTAAAATGGCAAAGTTAGAGATTCGTTGACTGGATTATTTAAAAAATATACTAAATCTATGGACTATATACACCGTGCCGAAGTCTACCGAACTGAAACGACGTTAGACGAGTGTCAGGTTTTTTCTCATATTTCTGTTAGTTTTCGAGATTTTCAGGAAAAAGTAATTTTTTACCCTTTTCCATTTTTTTTTCGTATGACCCCGGTGACTCACGGCCCTGCATTTTTAGTATGTTATTACGGAGTCTTTAACGAAAATTTTGGCACCAGTTACAGCTTTTCATCTAAAATGGCAAAGTTAGAGATTCGTTGACTGGATTATTTAAAAAATATACTAAATCTATGGACTATATACACCGTGCCGAAGTCTACCGAACTGAAACGACGTTAGACGAGTGTCAGGTTTTTTCCTCACTAAGATTTTCGTAACGGAATTTCTTGGTTCGATCGCCGCGATCAAAGCTCGCGATATAAGCTATGCAATAGCTTAAAAGTTGTAATAACTTTAATATCGTACCAGATACCTAAATGCGCTGAGTGAATAATGTCCAAGTATATTGATCTATTTTAATTTTTTCAGCACCTGCTGCCAATAAGCAAACTCCGCCTGTTATCTCCAAGGCTCCACAATTTCAGTTACCAGAGAAACCGAATCCTATGCCAACAGGAAAATCAGGTCCGTATAATGTAAATATAATTTATACTTATCTGTATTACATGTTAAGTTTGATAGGACCGACCGTGGCTTTTTTTGCACGTCAGTTGGCAGACAGACACGTAGCCCACCTGATGGTAAGCAGTAACAGCGGCCTATTCCATTCCGTGACACTTCATCAGGAAGAACCGCAAATTAGACTGAAGGCTCATCTGATCTACGAGCCTTTAATTTCAAGTGTACTGGCTCCTACATTATTATTGCCAGAACACAACCAGAGCTGTTATGGCGGCAGATTTCACCCGTGGTAATACCCGGGGTGGTAGCTAGCTAGTCCTACCACCAACCAGACCCAAGGCGGGAATCGAACCCACGACCTCCGGGTTTTATACCCGAGCGGCTTAACCACTGTTTCACGGAGGCGAATGTAGCGGGGATAGAACCCGCAACCCTTAGTGTCATAACTTCTCAAACATTACGCCAAAACAGCTGACATTATTTTTGGTGTTTTTTTTTCTACAAACATTACGTAACGAACTGTCTTAGAGTTTTTTGTTTAACGATAGAAAGCAGGTATTTTTATTAGTGTCTGAATCGGCATGTTGGTAGTAGAGTCACTCTGTAAAATAAATGTCTGACGATTTATAAGTGCATCTTTAAAGCCTACATAAAAATACTCGTATTAGACAATATTACATAATATATAATGTACGAACATTGAACTGACTGACCCCATAGTAAGTAGCGTAAGTAAGCACTTGTGTTACATAAGATTATCAGAAACAACGAAGGTACCACAAATAAATACGTAAATACAAATAAACATCCAAACACCGAACAAGCACAAATGTTCATCACATGTTTGTCCTGGGTGGGATTCGAACCCACGACCCCTGGCGTATAGGACAAGGTCACTACCAAATGCGCCATCGGACCAGTCATATTTTTATTTGCAATAGTTTTTGTTTTACTATCACAGCTTAGACCTTATTAACCTTGTCTATGCCTTTTAGCTGTCCTTCTAGGTCTGTCCCAAGGGCCTGTAAGGCCAGTGGTACCGAAACAAGCTCCTGCGCCGATGCCGAAACCCCCGTCGGTCGTGCCGAAACCTCCACGACCATTGCCTGTAGAGAAAACTCGTGAGTGTTTTTCTTTTTTTATTTATTGCAATGTGTAACAAGACGAGCAGATCGTACACCTGATGGTCAGCGCCACGTCTGCCCTTAGACAGTTCAGTGCCGAACAGTAACTAAGCAGTTACTGTCTGGCACCGCCCTGCGCCCGCTACACCGAGACGATTATTAAGGTCTCATATACCCAGTAATTTCACTAGCTACAGTGCCCTTTCCCTGAAACACAGAAGTGTTTGTCACACTCCTATTTCACGATAAGTGTATTATGATTCCGGGCACCAATTCGCCATCGTAGCGTGTTTTTTTTTGTTTTACTACAAGTCTATGATAACTGACATGTAACTCTTATTTCTTCTATGCCAAATCAGTTGGCAGACAGGCACGCAGCCCACCTGATGGTAAGCGGCCACTGCGGCCTATTCCATCCTTTACGAGAAGCGTCGCTCAATGTGTTGCCACACATTAGGCTAATCTCATCTTCGAACCTTTGATTTCAAGTGTACTAGCTCCACGTTAATATTGTAGGAACACAGCCACAGCTGTTGTGACGGCAGATTTCACCAGTGATAGCTACTATAATAGCTAGCCATAATAATTGGAAATGACATTTCATCTGGCAGATTCTTGTCGCAAAATAGACCTAAGCCTGGAATCGAACCCACGCGTTCTCTGCGTTTGAATCTAAGATTACGTTTTGTTTCAGCAACACCAATCCCACCAGTTGCACGGGTCGTACTGAAACCACCTTTACCAACACCGGCGGTACCCATACAAGGTATAAAAACCACAACAATTTTTAAAAATTAAAATATTAAGTTGGCTAGTTGTACTTCACCAAAATAAATAAAAAAATACATGTGGCACTCAGGGACTGCCGCGGTAAAGCTATGCATAACATTTTTATCAACTTATGCAATTATACCTATACATACATCTATTTCTCACAAACAGCTGCTTACGTATTTCAGTTCGGCAGACTCCGAGTCCGTGATATGTTCGTTCGGAGCAGCTCGTCTCGATCCGTGCGAGCTTAGTACAATCTACACGCAAACGTCTAGTCGCACTAGACGTTTTCAAATTCAAAGAATTTTGAATTTGAAAACGTCTAGTCGCACGCACACAAACACCGTGCCGGAGTCTGCCGAACTAACACGACGTTAGACGAGTGTCAGGTTTTTTCCTCACAAAGATTTTCGTTACGGAATTTCTTGGTTCGGTCGCCACGCTCAACGCCCGCGATAAAAGCTATGCAATAGCTTAAAAAGAATTTTTGTGCAATCATTTTCCAGAAGAGCTGTATCAAGAAATGGATGAGCCTCAAGAGGACTATAACTCAGACGACGAATGGTGCTACGAACCACTGCCGCAATACAACATATACTCAAGCTAGACATATACGATAGAATACCTAAGCAACGCTAAAATTTTCCGAATGATACGTGCGATTTTTGAGAAATCAATTAATCTATCTTGCGTTTAGAGTAAGTGTGCCCGCCCACGACAGACTTTTTGTATGACCGACAATCGGTGACCGACATTTCTCTATGGTATTTCTGACCGACTTTTTGTAGGACGTGTACGTTGCTCCATTGCTATCAGTACGTTTGATTTGTCACCTACAAAAAGTCGGTCGGTCGGTACGACGTGGGCGGGCAGCCTTCGAAGCCGCGAAGTATCTCACATACATTATATGGAGACTTACCAGTATCGTAGTGTGCGAGTCTCCATATAAATGTATGTGAGATACTTCGGCGACTAGTCTCCGAAACTAGAGTCGCGCGGGCGTATCGTAATGGGAGAAGGGCCTTAGGCCTTTGCCACACTTGACGGAAATTCCGCCGCGGATCGTCCGCGACGGAAATAATTTCATATAAAACCGTCCACGACGGAGCGACCGATCTTCCGCGTAGTGTGCCCGCTGTTTGTAATTTATATGCAATAACATGTGTTGGCGTTCCGTCGCGGAAGATCCGCAACGGAGTTTCCGTCAAGTGTAGCGCTAGCCTTAGAGTGGTGCCAAACGGGTGTTGCGGCTGCGCTGCGGCGTCGCAACGCAATTATTTCAACGCAGTGAATGCCACATGAGCGCTGCATCAACGCAGCTATTATGCTATTAAATACTGCGCTGCCGCCCCGTCTTTTCAGCGCGTCTCCCCATACCAACTCGTCTCTCTCTCTCTCCACTCCTTTGCGATGCATTTTTTTTTATAATGAAGCAGTCAGGATGGCCTCACTCCACCTGATGGTAAGCGGATGTGAGGTCCAAATATAAGGTTGACTGGCTCAATAGAACATAGTACCCATTGAACCAGTCACCCTTACCCTGAAGGCCTGCTGAGATGCCGCTTCACGCCCCGCCTAAAAAGCCCAGGATTATAGGAGGAAGGAAACACGTGGGCCGGAAGGGCATTCAAAAAGAGGAACTATACCTCTGCATGCATGATTTATATGAAACACAACGGAACGTCACAACTCAGTCGACGCAACGCTAACGCAACGCCCGTGTGTCACCACCCTAACACAAGACTGCATTTGTATTTTATACTTATTACCAAACAATAATTTTAAGTTATTTGAGAACTTAATTAAGTTAAAGAGTATCATAAATAAAAGTATAATAACTTGTGGTTTATGTAACTCGCTGTGTTCAAGGGGTCCTAGGTTCCATTCCCGGGCCGAGCATCTGTGTTGGATTTTTTGAAGACAGCTTGAGTTCCGCAACAATCCGCATTTGGCAAGCGCCAGTTTCCACCATTGTGACGATGACTTTTTTTCAATGATATGACCAGCGACGTTAGAACCATAGTGATCCAAGTCCACTGAGGTCCATTATAATACGCGCGGCTTATTATCCAAGTCACATTTTAAACTTTTTGAGAAAACGAGGGAAACGCGTTCGAATTTGTTCCTGAAATTGTCCGATTCCAAAGTGACCGATATGAGTTTCCTTATGAAAATTTGCTATAATACGCACTTGCATCAGTGTGGCATGAAAAATCTGTCTTTCTTGGGATGTTAATAACAAAATATCGATTTTGACAAAAATTTCACTTGGATCATTATGGTTCTAACTTAGTCTGTGGTTCTAACGTCGTCTAGGCATTTTACTTCAGTAATTGTCAAGTATTTTTCAGAAATAGACTTTTTACTATAACAGCTTTGTATATTTTTAATAAGTAAACAAAATGTGTTCAAAACATAATAAGAGTTTTTCTTTGCCAATATCACATACATAACTGACCCCAATAATAATAATGTCCTCCTAGCCGATTCGTTTACGGCGGCCAATCTTGTACGATCAGCCAACTACGCAGGATATATTATAGTGCACAAGTGAGTGTGCAAGCACAGGTGCACTCCCTATTCCTTCACTCTCTTAACACGGTGGGACAGCAGTCTGACACGACCGAAGAGAGATCAGGCGCAGGACCAACGGCTTAACGTGCCTTCCGAAGCACGGAATCATCACTTTTTTCAGACATTCAGGTGATTCAAGCCTGCAATGTCCTAACCAAACTGGAAACATTCACACAAAGTGATGCTCCCCGCGGGTTTCGAACCCACGACCTCCGAGTATTAGAGCCCAACGCTCTAACCACTGTACTTACCACGGAGGCAGTTGACCCCAAAGTAGCGTAAGCCCTTGTGTTATGTTATGAGTACCTGAACCAACAAAGGGACCACTAGTACATACTAAGTACAAATAAACATCGAAACACAAGACAAACACAAATGTTTATGACATGAATGTTTGACCGCCTCCGTGGTACAGTGGCTAAGCCGCTCGGGTATAAAAACCCGGAGGTCGTGGGTTCGATTCCCGCCTAGGGTCTGGTTGGTGGTAGGGCTTTTTCAGAGTCCGACTGGCTAGCTACCACCCCCACAGGTGAAATCTGCCGCCATAATAGCTCTGGCTGTGTTCCGGCAGTATTAATGTGGGAGCCAGTACACTTGAAATCAAAGGCTCGAAGATCAGATGAGCCTACAGTCTGGCAGCACATTGAGCGACGCTTCCTGGTGAAGTGTCCCTCAATGGAATAGGCCGCAGTGACCGCTTACCATCAGATGGGCTGCGTGTATGTCTGCCAACTGACTTAGTATAAAAAAAAATTAATGTTTTTCCTGAATAGGATTCGAACCCAAGATCTGCATAGGGCAGGGTCACTTACAAAACAATCAAGCCTATCAAAACAAGACCAAATGAGGTAGAGCATAATGGATAAAGTTAACAGTGAAACATCTAGGTGATCCACGGGTACAAAAAGTTAACCGTGGAATACCTAGGTGAACCACTTTGGTGTTCCACGGGTCAGAAAGGGCTAGAATAAGCCGCTCGTCTGATGAAGTACCACCTTATACAGTGAACCAGTGGCGTAGCGTGGGTGTCAGCCGCCCGGGGCGGAAGACAATTCTGCCGCCCTTTATTTTTTTGCTCCTCCAGTTGGCAAAAAGCCCCCCCCCCCCCTCCGCCCGGGGCGGAAGACAATTCTGCCCTGCCGCCCTTATATTTTTTGATCCTCCAGGAAATTTTCAGATATTTTTGGTGGTTTTGAATGCTAAGATCATTTTGACGCTGACTGTACAAAAAAACAAAACAAATTGCGGGAAGTAGGGAAATAAAAAGATGACACTTAAACAAAAATATTTATTATAACAAATTATTCTAACATAAATAAGTAGCTATTATTACGGTAATTATTTACAAATATTATTCATGTTCGCTTTTAGTGAGTATAGCGTGTGTCACTCGAGCTTGAAGTATGTTAAATGTCCCGTGAAATATTTCACATAGGTCCTCAAACTTTAACCGCCCCGTGGAACATTGGTAAACCAATGCTACTAATATTAATCAGATAGAACAGAATAGTAAATATGGATAGTAACTTTGGTCACTATCTTTTTAATACGTAAAATTACTTTTGCCCGGATCTAACTCCCTATAAAAAAATAAGAATAGGCCAACCCTCTGACCCTCTATTAAATAATACATAAGACTAAAAAAGAAAAAAATGAGTAAGAACCATTTTAGCATTTTTAAGTTCTATAAAAAACTAAAGAATTTTTAAAAGAAAAAATAACTACTAGCGCCCAGGAAGGGCCACTTGAGAAACTAGGTGATCCTCACATATTGCTTGGATGACCGTGCGTGATGCATACGTTTGGGGGGCTACCCCCGAACGCAGATCACCATACTATACAACAGTTTGAGAAACGCCGGTCAAATATTTGTAGTACTTATCTAATATAAGTATTTAACTAAATCGAAGTAACGTATTATGTTCAATGTGAAAAATATCCAAGGTTTTGTTTATATTGATCTATGTACTTGAAATACCAAGGCTGACTAATTGAAGATCTTTCTTGACAGTCTGCATACAACATACCATCAAGGCTTTCATCAAGGTGGTGGTATGTGCCGTTTTGTGTCAGTTATTTCAAACACACCTCAGGTTTGCGATCACTGATTCGCTTGGCAAGCGTGGTGATTAAGCCAGTCACCATCATTGTAATGATAACTTGATTTCAATGATGGAAGCGTTTGCCCTGCAGTAGGAAATTAATAGGCTAAAACTTTTTTCTTTTTTTTTATACATTTTCAAAAATCCCACCCTTCCCCCCCACATTTCCGGGATCAAAAGTACCATATGTCGCCGGGGATAGTGTAGCTTTCCAACAGTGAAAGAATTATTCAAATCGGTTCAGTAGTTTCAGAGCCTATTCAATACAAACAAACAATCAAATCTTTTCCCTTTTTAATATTAGTAAAGACTAGTGCATACCAACTGACATGACATAAACCATTGTTCCACGGAGGCGTTTAAAATCTCATATATCCTAGATATCCCTGGTCATCCAGGATACCTTATCCTATCCTATTCTATTTCATATCTTCCTCATTTAGTTTAACAGTTTTAGTTTCTTTTATAATCTCGTCGATCTTATGAAGGTCTTTGAGCGACAGTTCTCCAGTGCCGCGTTCCATTGGCTTCGGCTGCGAGGGGTCGGGCTTCCAGCCTAAGAAGTTTATTATTTGAAACGTGGCGGGGACTCCTCTTGTGTCCCGGTCGGGGATTTCCTGTAATAATACATAGTCGTATTATAAATGTCTGGTGGTGGTGGTAAAGATATATTACGATGACAATGTCAGTTGGTGGAGAAAGAGAGGACGTCCAAAAAAGAGATGGATGAATTGCGTGAAAATAGGGGTGAATGGAAGCGAAAAACATACGTGTGCCGAACCCAAATGAACAACAAAATATACCTAGAGGCTAGATGTTATAGTTATAAGTATAGATTTAGGCTCGCTACCTATCACAAGGAATCCGCAGAAAACCAGCGTCGTGGTGCGCACAGCGCTACCATAACATATGCTGAGCGGAGCCCTTTTAAGTTTTATCATAAAAATTGTTTGATGTTGTGATTATAGATTAAAGTTTGCTGTACAACTTGATAAACCTACAGTCCATCAAATGTAAGAGGTACCGTTTGACAGTTCATTTATGCAAAGCAAAGTGCTACTTATGTACATCAAGAGTAGAGTCTACTAAATAAATAATTGTATTAAAAAAACTGATGATGTTTTCTTGAGTTTTATTCCTTTAGCGTAAGGTATATTCTTCTATGCATAAATGAACTGTCAAACGGTAGGCACTTCTTAGATTTGATGGACTTTAATAAACAAAATTATTATTATTATAAAATTGGTGTACTGCTATCAAAATCACCATCAGTTGATATTGGTAGCGATATCGATGATTTGAGGATAGTGAGTGTTGGAGAAGATTTTTCTAGTAACCCCGGCGGAAAGAAATAATAATAATGACACAAGTGTTGGTTAATGATAAAAAATTATTACAGATAAATTATTATTAGACTAGCCTTCCGCCCGCGGTTTCAGCCGCGCGTAATTTCTGTGATGATGAAGTGTAGCTTTCCAACAGTGAAAGAATTATTCAATTCAATCAAAACAAACAAACAATCAAATCTTTCTTCTTTATAATATTAGTATAGATAAATTTTATTAGATACCTAACGTACAACTTGTCCACGTATCAGGAAGTCTCAAGTCTTACCTTCGAAAACATTTCATCGTACAACGCAGCGGCTGCAAACTGCACATCTCGAGACAGCCTCAACGGTCTGTTGTGGGCAGCGTTGCCTTCCCCGAGAGCTCTGACATCGTTCATCACGTGCCAGCCTGATGGGTACCATATCGTTATGGTGTCCACGTCTACAGTCTGCAGTGTGAAACCACTCCTGGAGTAGAAGGTTATAAATAAATATATAAATATTTTGGACATTAACACAGATATTAAGTATAGCCTTCCGCCCGCGGTTTCACCCGCGCGTTATTTCTTTTTTCAAATATCCTCCCCTTCCCCCACATTTCCGGGATCAAAAGTACCCTATGTTCACCGGGGATAGTGTAGCTATCCAACAGTGAAAGAATTATTGAAATCGGTTCAGTAGTTTCGGAGCCTATTCAATTCAAACAAACAAACAATCAAATCTTTCCTCTTTATAATATTGCTATGAGCCATTTTGTGTAATGGTGGAGAAGTAAGCTATACCAAGAAGTCGTGTGTTCGATCCTCGCACACACGGTGTTTCTATGTAGTTACAAAAAAGTAAAAGCATGTTTGTTGTCTGGTCCCAGGTTTATTTTTTCACAGGAGATTGCGCTTAGGCACCATAACCGCAGACTTGATAGGCTGGAGAATGCGTATAGCGTATACCCGCAGAATAAACAGGCTGTGTGTGACTTGAGACGAAAGCGTCCCACTACCCACTCAAGTCACCTGGTTGTCCCTACTCCCTTCACAACCAAATACGGACGACGGACGTGCCAGTGCCAGCCTTATGGCGTTTGGCACCCATAGTACTGCTACATCCGAAAAGAAATAGGTTGTTTCAGGAGGTTTTTGTGGTAGAGCCACGTTGCAGGCAGTTTGCCTGCAACGTGAATGGGCCGGCTCGACCGGGGAAGTGCCACAGGCTCACAGAAGTCCGGCGTTATAGCGACAGCCTAGCTATTGTGTTTCGTCTGGTGAGTGAGATAGCCGGAGGCCCAAATCCCCCTTAAAGGCGGGCAACGCGCCTGCGACCCCACGGGAGTCTCGGGTACTTATGTGCGGCGGTGATCACTTACCATCAGGTGACCCACTTGCTCGTTTGCCCCCTATAACTTAAAAAAAAAACATTTTCACATTTTTAAACATTTATTTATACGAAGCAGAGTATTTTAAAAGACTTACGCATTCAACAATCCCCCTATATCCCTGATCCTAGTAAAGGGGGATATGTGAGGGAACACGCCCCCAAGCCTCTCCATTTCAGCCAGCTGAAGCGATTGCCGTAACTCCATCAGTGTATCTCCTCCGAATACTGTGGCCATGAACACCTGAAAAGAAATACAGACTTTATTTTACTAGCGGTCGCCTTCACGGTTTCACCCGCGCGTAATTTCCTTTTTCAACTATTCCCCCCCTTCCCCTATGTTTCCGGGATAAAAAATATCCTATGTCTGTCTCCTGGTTCTAAGCTACCTCTCCACAAATTTTCAGCCAAATTGGTTCATTCTTTCTTGAGTTATAAATAGTGTAACTAACACCACTTTTTTTTCTTTCACAAAAAAATTTTTTCATGCTTCCTGGTTGCCAAAACAATGCATTGATTGTATTATATAAATTTAGTTGCTAGAGTTTCAATTTATTTAGCCACTTGAGCAGATTATGTTGAATTTCAAAAAATTTTTTACATATTTTTTTTATAAATACTCACCCCATCTGGTTTTAGACACTTCATGATCTTATCGAAGCAGCCTGGCAAATCATTGACCCAGTGCAATGCTAACGATGACACGAAGAGATCAACACTGTCATCTGGAAACTGAAACGATCAAATCAGTATTTTAATATCGAAATTAAAAAACATTAATTGCCAACAACATTAATTAGTGGGGATTACGCTGAGAGACCGTAACACTAACACCTGGCACAGTGAACAAAGTAAGGTCATCAAAAAGAGTGGCAAGTCTGAAATGGCAATGGGCAGGACACATAGCCCGCAAACATGGCTCGTGGGGCAAGACAGTGCTGGAATGGAGGCCGTGGGGTGAGAAAAGACCTCGAGGAAGACCCCAAATGAGGTGGAAAGATGACGTCTGGGAAGTCGCCAGAACGAATTGGATAGAGGTAGCGCAAGACCGAATGTGATGGCGCAATCTGAAGGAGGCCTACACCAAACTGGTTGAGAATGGCTAAGAAGAAGAAGAATTGCCAACAAGGGTAACAATATAGTACAGAACTTTAAGACAAACAGTGAGCATTGGAAAACATGTAACGAATAGTAAAACATTACAAAGGAGAACCTTTAACTGGTCAAGGATTGGCAGTGGTCAGTGATCTGGCACATTTACACATAAATAAAAATAAGCTAGATACAATGACGTTCAATTAACCACTCAATCCCGAACCGGCACTCGGGTGCCGCGTAACGATAGATTTTCTATTGTGTCTGGTGATCCGGGGCTTGAAAGATTAAACAACTAGACACCAAATCTCTAAGAAAAATTCCTCAAAAAACGTCCGAGTGGCGTTGACACAGATGACAATAACACATTCGTTCAAATTAACACCTTATCTCGTGGCAGTTAGTGTTTATTGTATACAACTAAACGGAAACTCTGCACAATAGTTGCGTGGGCAGACTTTTGCTTCGGACAATATTTTGAGCGTGAATGGGAGTCTAGTTGTATATTGAAACGTCATTGGCTAGATATCATTATTAATGATGTAGCATCACCACAACAGTACATACATCAATATTCTCTTCATCCATGACAATCTTCTCGCACTTAACCCCATCTCCGACTAACGCCTTGTCCAGATGTGTCTGAGACGTATCACACAACGTCACTTTCTCAACACTGTCTGGAAGAAAATGCCGGGAGACGTAGCCTCTAGCAGCACCTGAAAATAAACAATGTTTGACAGTTTTTAAATTAAGTACAAAACAGTAAGTGTGAAAATCTTGTTTGCATTTAAAGGTTTATTAGTCTGTCTCTATCATTCCATGTAATATCTGAAATAGCCAGACTTTTGATAGGAGTTCCAAATAGGAGACAGCTTATATTCGAAGGAATAATGCAATACAGTGCAAAGAATTTATTCTATTAATTTCTAAACAAATAGTACGCTATCCTACTAATATTATAAATGCGAAAGTCTGGATGTTTGGATGTTTAGATGTTTGGATGTTAGTTACTCGACATTTTTTCTTGACATATTATTTAATTTTATTTTATTTTTGTGACATGTAAAATTTGACTTTCATATGTGCTATATAAGAGCCAAAATTGAATAAATGAATTTGATTCTTGATTCTTGATTCTTGATTGAGTTACTCAATCACGCCTAAATGGCTGAACGGATTTAGATGAAATTTGGCACACGTAAAGTTTATAACCCAGATTAGGACATAGGATTAGGCTATAAAATTCCCACGGGAAACGTCTCATTCCCGCGGGAATAACAATTTTGGAACTACTTAACCGATTTGAATAATTCTTTCATTGTTGGAAAGCTACACTATCCCCGGTGAACATAGGGTACTTTTGATCGCTGAAATGTGGGGTAAAGGTGGGATATTAGAAAAAAGATATTACGCGCGGGTGAAACCGCGGGCGGAATGCTAGTATTACACTAAAAGGGTGCTCCAGTCACAACTAGTTGAAGAATAAAGCCTCTAGGACCCGTAGTGTTTCTATATAGTTGCTTACCTAATTCAACAGCGTTTTTAAACACCCTTTTAATATCGAAAACTCGATCGGCTGTCCTCCATCCAACCTCTTCTTTTATGTGCTCAACTTGATGGTAATCTTGCCTCTGGGCTGACCGTTCCCTCTGCAAAGCTTTTGCCTTCCTATCGAATATATTCATTGTCCTATAAACAGAACTGGCCGTCTTTGTTTTCGTAGTTTTAAATCGCACCAAAAATTCGCCATTACATAAACCTTTGTGTTCGTTTAACAAGCTTTTTAAGATGGAAGTTCTTAACGAACACCGCAATAAATTATTCTGCATCATTTTTAATGTGAATTAAGTCAATTCATCATTCAATTCGCTGAAAATAAATGAAAATAAAATGAATCATAGAAATGAATACACTTTTTCAGTTTTTCGAGGTTATGTTTTGACAGTTTACTTTTTATGTGTTTTCTGTTTTGGCTTGGAGTGTTTTGGTTGGAAATCCTATGTTATAAAATAATGCAAGGGCTAGTTATAATACCAACAATAGTTAATAGGAGCATTAAAACCAAATGACATTTTGAATTTTTGAATCAATCAAATTGATTGATTTCCGATCATACTACAAAAATGTCAACAATAGTCGGCAAATGCGAATTTTAGAGTTTCTGATTGTGTTTATTTAAATTATTTTAAGATTTATTAATAATTGGATTTAAAATAAAAAAGCAGAAACGTTCAGTTATTAATTGTCTTCTTAAATTCCGCAAGGTATTTTATGTAACCATCATAACCTTTACAACAGCTGATAAGATAAGATACAATTTAATCTATTCAAAATGTATACAAATTAGTTAAATAATTTATTTTAAAATTAGGAATCAATAATATCAATATGATTACTAAAGGCGTTAAGTCCGCCTTTTGTATCAATAGGTTTTAAATAAATAAAACAGTATGTGTATGTACTTGCTGCACCAGAATGATTTTTTTGCATTCTCACATTTAATCTGTTTCAGATGTGGCCTATATTAATGCAATTTCTTCGGTCAAACGCTCCATACCTTACTCTTCCTGTTGCAGCTGTTGTTGGTATAATTGGATACAATCTGGAAAGCTTACTATCAGACAGATACACACCTTACAATAGTAAGTATTATTGAAAACAATCTTCTTAATGAAAACGTGCCCTGGATTAGGTTTAAACCATCTATAACTAGTTTATTAGTCCTATTAAGTGATACTCTTTACTGGAAAGTAGATACCTTCTCAAAGAACACTCCTTGTGTATGGTTTAACCTATTGAATGCCAAAGCCCTGTATTCTTGATAACCCAAGCACCTGCGTTCCCCGTGCGCCAACGACGTCTATGTTTAAAACGATTACTGGTATTTTTCCTTACATTCGACAATAAAGAATAACCCAGCTCTGGTGTACAGGACACGACCAGTGCGTGCGTTTGTAGCTTGGTGTTCAAAAGGTTAACCTTGATTTTTTTTTATTGCTGACAAGGCTTACAAAAATAGTACAATAATATCTTTATTTTTTCTTTCCTAACAGATTTGTTCTGTATTCTATCAAATAAAATGTTTGACTATGCGTTATCATGTGCATTTATTTATTATTATCATTTTATTTCAGAGCCAGTACAAGACCAGAGGGTTGAAAGGCAAATAGATGAAGAAGTTCTCAATGATCCAACAAATGTTAAAAAACTGCAGTACAAAGAAAATGTTTTAGGGAGAAATGTTTCACCATCACTACAGAAAAAAGAATAGTCATTATTATAGGATTTAGATGATATTTAAAAGCGCATTTAATTCTGATGAATATGATATATTACAAGAGATAGATGAAATATTAACAATAATAACAGTTAAAAAAAAAGGATCAAATAATTTCCTGAGCCGTTTGTTCCTATCTAACTATTTTATTAAACCTGTTGTCATCTATTATTTCTTAACTACCATTCTGCTAGACAGTTTGCCTATTAGCAATTTTTTATGAGCATATTTATTTTAAAATGTGTACATTAAAACCACTTTTATAAATCTTTAAAGTATTTTTGTGCAGAAAAATAAGCGCTCTGTAAATATTTTTATAGCTCGTTATTGTAATTAAATTGAGAACAATAAAATTACTATTTTGTTAGAGATTTTAACTTTTTCTTTTCACTTCTGTTTTTTGTAGGTAGGTAAGGTATAAATAACTCCTAAATGAAAATAAACCATAATGCCTTACCTTATCCTAATAGTTTATTTATACACAATATGTAATACTTTGCTAATTTAAAATATTGTTCATTTCCCCAAACAAATCAAAAGTTAAAAAATCTCAAGCATTAAATAAACCAAACCTAATGCTCTGGGGGGACGAATACGGAAGACGTTTATATAACTCAGATTAGTTTATAAATAATAATTTAAAATTTAGCGCCTTTTAATATAATGGTTAGCCATCATTGTTCATGATTTTGATTTCTTTTACAAACTGTCGAGAACCGTTACACTAGTACACGTACCGTTGTACCGGATATTTTATTACTACAACACATCAATAAATCAATTATTTTTGAAACCGTTACATATTTATTTTTGATATTCATAGATAATTAATTCAATGCTTTTTAAGCGCATATTTTCTTCCTGGCAACAATTTAAATGTCAACAATTAAAAAAGTAGCCGCTGTCATTGGCCGCCAAGAAAAAAACTTCTATACGATTGTCATTTAAAAAAAATTAATATTAATCTGGCGTGGATTCCAAGCCATCAAAATATAGAAGGCAATGAAAAAGCTGATAGGCTAGCTAATGATGCTGTGGATTGTGGGGATATATTTCCATATATGAATTACTGCCAAGATCTTCTAGCTCTCCCTAAATCTTTTCTTAAGGAGTCCTGGGAAAAGATGTGGGAAAAGTCTAGCCAGAAAACAGGTAAAAATTATAGACGTCTGCAAGCAACTATACCAGCAAAACCTTGGTTTGCAAGAATGCGATTATCTAAGTCTTGTACCTCTATGTTAATACGCATGAGGCTTGGACACGTATGCACTCCTGTCCATTTGGCTAGAATGCATATAGTGAGCAATGACCTCTGCGTATGTGGGACAGATGTAGGAGACCTCGACCATATCTTTTTCGCATGTCCATTATATGACCACAATTCATTTTTGGTCCGCCTTGTGTCAATCAAGATCCCTCTTCCTGCCTCAGTAAATACTTTACTATGTACAAACAATATCCATGTTTATTCTATTCTTTCTGTATTTATGTATGAAAATAATATAAGAGTATAATTTAATTTGACAAATATTTAAATGGTGAAAATTATTCTTACAGCTTTTCCTAACTACCTGATCCGTCATAAAGTTCCTATTCATTCCAAATTTCCGTATTCTTTCTTTCTTCCTAAACGTTTCCTTTCCTTGCACAAAATCCTCCCAAAATGTCTCGTCTGCCATTACCAGCAAGAGTACAACATACAATACAACACAAGCAACAGTCAACCCAAAGAAGCTGATTCATCAAAACTTTGTCGTGGCTTAAGCACAAACCGTGCAGAGCCAAAAAGAAAAAAAAAAAAAAAAAAAAACGAGTGCGCTTCGCTTCTCTTTTGGAATTTATGGTACTGTAACAAGGCTCTCTTTGTGTTACCGCCGCTAAATGTTGTAAAATATCCACTAGAAACGCATCAACAATGCGGGATTAGCGTTTCTATCGCGACAATACTACGTTTACGCGAATTTGGAAGCACAGCGCCGCGTTATACGGATCAATATGGGTTTGAGAGATACGTGCGTATAGCGTCCTGTTATAGCGTCATCTTGTCTACAAATGGAGGCTAAGTCCGGTATTCAAGACCACTGGATGAAGAGTGTGATGGACCCAACTGGAAGCGACAAATCATCAGTTAAACGTGAAAAAATGGGTGAAGCGTATCCAGGTGCGGAGACAGTGACCTACGAGTTGAAACAACAACAAAACGAACCGATTTATCGATGCGATGTTTGCGACTTAACTTTTGAAGGTATGGAATATCTTATGCTGCATAAAAAGTTCCATGGGAATGATAAGGAGGCTCCTATTATGGAACCGGAGCCTCCAGTCGCAAAAGAAGGCCCTAAAAAGCGTCGCAAATTTAAATGCGACCAGTGTGATGTCAAAGTAAACTCTCAATATCATTTAGATATACATAGAAGTAAACATGAGGGGGCAGCTTCAAAGAAGTACCTTTGTGAAGTTTGTGACCGCAGTTTCGTTGCCGCACAGTTCCTAAAAAGCCACATGCAAACTCATTCATCAACGAGTACGATAAACTGTGAGATTTGCAACAAAAGCTTCACAGGACAAGCGTATTTGAAACTTCACATGCAGCTACATAACGATATAAAGAAATTTAAGTGTTCCAAGTGTGACGAGATGTTCCCAACTAAAAATTGCCTTAAAATTCACATGAAAAAGCATACGAAGGTCAAAAATTTCAAATGTGATTTCTGCCATAAGCTGTTTGTTTCGAAAATTACTATGGAGAAGCATAGGCAAACACATGAGGGTCAGCCGATGGATTGTCATGTTAAATGTACGCAATGCGACCGTACAATGCATTCGACGTTGCTCAGGACACATATTTCTCGAGCTCATCCCCCACAGATTTTAGACGATGTGAAGCGACCTCATAAGTGTTCAACGTGTGGGAAAAGTTTCATCGTCAAGATTAACTTGAACTTGCATATAAGAGTATGTCATCCTGATTTAGCGGAGCCGGAAGATGAGGAGGAAGATGTTATGACAGATAATTCGTAGTTATAAAAACTATATTCTCATGTATTATTATAGATAATTATACTTTTTTATGCTAATCATTTGATATTTTACATGTAAGTTCATTTTGATTTTTCCCCTTAGTTAAATATAATTACATAATAAAATAAAAGCACATATATTTTTTGTCTAACCCCCATTTTTCCTTTAGTAATAAATTTTTTCATTACAAAGCTTATAAAATTAATTTTCTTAAAAAAAATATTCCAAATTAAATAAATTATCACGTAATTATGGCAGAATTATATTTGTGGATTCTTAGGTTTTATCATGGGTAAATAAAATAATAATAAGTTTAAGCCCAGTGTATCATCTATGACATGCTTAATATTAAGGTAATCTATCAGATAACTAATAAAATTATATTATGCTGACTTTAGTCGATTTTCAAAGAGACTCATCTAATTTTTATATGACAGACTAGCCTTCCGCCCGCTGTTTCGCCCGCGCGTAATTTCTTTTTTCAAATATCCCACCTTCCCCCCACATTTCCGGGACCACAGAACAAGAAAATTTTCATGTCCGGGACCAAAAGTACCCTATGTTCACCGGAGATAGTGTAGCTTTCCAACAGTGAAAGAATTATTTAAATCGGTCCAGTAGTTTCGGAGCCTATTCAATACAAACGAACAATCAAATCTTTATTCTTTATAATATTAGTATAGATAAATTATTTATTACTAATTTAGTGATTGGTGAAACACGACCTTAAGTTAATAAACGTATAAGACAAAATCGTAACGAAAAGTTTAAATCGGGAAATTTACGGGCAGACAGGACAGGCACGTAGCCCACCTGATAGTAAGCGGCCACTGCGGCCTATTCCATTGAGGAACGCTTCACCCGAAAGCGTCCCTCAATGTGCTGCACTGTAGACTCATCTGATCTTTGAGCCTCTGATTTCAAGTGTCTGGCTCCTACATTAATGTTGCCGGAACACAGCCAGAGCTGTTATGGCGGCAGATTTCACCTGTTGGGGTGGTAGCTAGCCAGTCGGACTCTGAAAAAGCCCTACCACCACACCACCAACCAGACTTAAGGCGGGAATCGAACCCACGACCTCCGTGCTTTGTACCCGAGCGACTTAGCCAATGTTCCACTGTTTAATTTGTATCTAATTTTTCACTTTTTAATAGTTCGTTCTAGCTTGCTTGTGGTTCTATCTCATACATTCCCAAAAATGTTTTGCACAAATCTGCATAATAAATACTATCAATGGAGGATTTATGAGCAGATGCAAAGAAGGTTAAAAAAAACAACCATGAATAAACGCACTTAATTTTTAAAAATTAAAAAGTATAATTCATTTTTCAATAAATAAGTTATTATCTAGACGATTATTAAACTTCTTTCTTCTCAGTCTCGCTTTCTTTCACTTCAGAAGTATTATCTTCTGCGGTCTTCTCTTCTCCTTCTGCGCCCTCCTCGCCTGCTTCTGCAGCTTTTTCTGCTTCTACTTTTGCTTCTTCGGCTGCCGCTTTCTGTAATTAGGAAAAGGGAATTAAGGTCATGCTGCAAACTGCTTTTTTACCAGGTGGTAGGTTCCTGTACTGGGCCGTCTAGGTGGGTACCACCGCAGTGCCAGATATTTTCCCGTGAAATAAAAGTGTGTGTGCACTTCTGTGTTTCGAGGAAGAATGAAGGGCAATGAAGCTAGTGAAATTACTGGGTATATAAGACCTAATAACTGTCGTCTCGGTGTAGCGGGCGCAGGGCAGTGCCAGACAGTGCTTAGTAACTGTTTGGCACTGAATCTAAGGGCAGACGTGACGCTTACCATCAGGTGCACGATCTGCTCGTCTTGTTACACAATGCAATAAAAAAAAGATAGTTCCTGTCTGTAAATCGTAAGTGGCCGGCTTGACCGGGGAAGCACCTGGAAGCACCACTATCTCACAGAAGATCAACGTATGAGTAATAGTTTTGCTATTGCGCTCCCGTGAGTCAATCAATCAATCAATAATTTATTTTGTGTATACTACTGTGTCCCAAAAGTACCCGGAAATTGTAAATAAAATTCCAAGGGTAATTTTAATCATTCAAATTAATTTTTTCCTCTTTCAATTAACTTCTATTAGAGGGAATAAACATACGCCAACGCTTCAATCAGCCCTCGATACACGTTTAATACGCCGAAATCGAGATGGCCTTCAGCACCATCTTCGTTTTTTCTTTCACCATAGTCAATGGTCTGTAATAATTTTCCCGAAACGGTAATTTAAGTTTAGAAAATAGAAAATAATCACATGGTGCCATACCAGGTAAGTGGCGTACCTGCGAAGCGATATTAGTTGCATGTTTTGCCAAAAAGCTACGAATAATCATGGCTGTGTGAGCTGGCGCGTTATCGTGGTGCGGAAAACAAGTGATTTTAATACAAATCTGGCCACAAGTCAGCAAATATGCGGTGTACTGTAGTTTTTGGTACGCTGATGTCACTGGCTATGTGTCTTACACTCACACGACAATTCTCATTAGAATTAGCTTGATATTATTGACATGATCGTCTTTAGTTGAAGTGGATGGCCTTCCAGCCCGCCCGATCACTGTACCTTCCTCTGTGAATGATTTATACTGCTCGTATGTCTGAGTTTTGGACATGCACTAATTGAAAAACACCTATTGCAACATTTTAAGGAACTTGCCGCATGAAAATTTATCAAAAACACAAAAATTTAACACAAGATCGCTGCTCAACAAAATCGGCCATATTAAAAAAACGAAGCGATCACAAAACTTGTTTCTCTAAAATGTTAATTACTCACAAAATACTCGACAGATGTGAGATTATTTTTCACTAGCAACTAATTACAGTTGTACCAATGTAATGCAAAAAGATTTTTTTAAATATCTCTAACACGGGTCTTTAAAATGATAATTTCCGGGTACTTTTGGGACAGAATGTATAGGTCGTTTTACAGTGATGGTACTTAGGTTTAACATGCAGTTCCTCTATATACCGCCACTAGGCATACAAAAAAATTAATTACAAAAATATTCGATTCGATTCGAGTGATTGTGAACGCGTTCCTTCACCCTTCAAAATCCTTTTTTAGCCCTTTACTTTCCCGTTTTTCCATTCTTACGAAGGTGAGCTATTCATAGACGTAGTCGTAGGTGTCCATGGTCAGTAGTGAGTGATCACTTACAATGGTTCGTCTCTTTTGCATGTGAAAGCATTGTGGAGACTGGAGAGAGATCCTGGAATCTACCAAGTTATGTCTCTGAAAACCTCCCCACACGGCGCCTCCTACGTGGGGGGCTATATCTTATTTGATTTTTCAATTTCTTTCTTTTACATGATTGTTGACTGACCTGATGGCGCATGTGGTAGTACGCGCCAGGGGTCGAGGGTTCGAATCCCACCCTTTTATTAATATATTTTTTCAGGAAAGGAATTTGCGTCAGGAAATACTGTTACGCACCGGCCCGGCGCGTCCCTGTCAAAACAGACGCTGGACCCTCCTGGCTAAAGCCAGGGGTCACTCAGGAGACGGAGGTTCGTCCCGAGCGGTGTGTCGGGCTCACACATCGGCCCTACCAACTAAAACCTGACGATGACCCTCTCAGTGCAGTGAGGGGGAACCGAGAACACCCATGCGGAAATAACGCCACGGAACTCCCTCTCGCGCGAGCCGCTGCGGCCCGCCTGGGCACGCCCTGCGCCGCCGATGTGCGGCGCATTACGAACCACACGGGCGGGCCATGGTGTGGCCGTCTTCTTCGAACCCGTTGCCAGGGCTGCACGCGGACCTTCCTGCACCGCCCCCGGGTTCGAAGGTTTCAGTCGCCTCTTACGACAGGCAGGGGATACCTCGGCGGTATTCTTAGACCCACAACCGAAGGGCACATTTGACTTCCACTTTAGAACAAGTAAGTACATTATTTATTCACTCACCGACTTCCTAATATCCTCATCTTTCTTAGCTTGCAGCACCTTGCTGACTTCCCTAATCAGCTCCAGTTCCTCCAACTGTCTCTCCTTGAGAGGACTGAACACAGTCACTGGCTCCGACTGGGCATCGTTCAGAACAGCCTTGAACTCCTCGTACTGTCTCTCGATGATCGCGTAGGCTTCTTTTGGCGTTTGGGAGTAAACGTAGTGTGGGCGGGGGTCCCTGAAAACGTATTGGACAATATTATTCGTCAGGAAATGGGCCTCTCCAAACGCTCGCCCATCTGCTACAGGTCCCGGCAAATATCTTGAAATCGGTTGAGGTGGGTTGGGGTTTGCGCAGAACACGAATTTTGAGATGCCTGCGTGCTATTGGTCTGAAGCATAACTCTGACCAATAGCGCGTGCGGACGTTCGTGAGATTCGCGTGCGCTATTGGTCATGCGCAAGAGCACATGCGCTGATTTTCCCCCACTCCGTCGACCGATGGTCAAGAAGTTTGCCGGCACGTATAGCATCAGGAGGATTTGCCCATTATCGTCATGCTGGGCAAGCAAGTTGGCGATCGCAGGACATAGATTTCCCGGTGACGCTGCAGCCTGTCATCGGCCTGTTGTACCTAATTTATATAGCTACGCCTTAAGATTTGGATGTTTTACCGCCATCAGTCGGTGTCGCCATTGCCTCGTTTGAAACCTGAAGGTGGAAGATGACAAGAAGGCCAAACAAAAGGTGAAGGGACGAACTCTTTTTTTGCCTTTTCCCAGCAGTAGGACATTCTAAAGGGGAAGAAAAATCATACAGCGCCATCTAATCTATCCCCAAAGAAAAGCAGTTATCTTGTGGTGACCTCTCAAACCATACTTGCATCGCGCAAGCATATTTGTATTGTCCAGAGTTTCCAAGCAGAGCTCAGAAGAAGATGTCCGATGAAATAAAAAGATGGAGCTGTGACGAAGGTCAAATTTTTTGTATGTTATTACGGGATCATTAACGAAAATTTTGGCACCGGTTTCAGCTTTTCCTCTAAAATGGCAAAGTTAGAGCTTCGTTGACTGGACTATAACGACTTACCAAATGATCTCAGCCATCTTTAGGTATTCAAGAAAGTACCAAACGGAACGGTAACGCAATTACGAATGAAATAAAAAATGTACTTTCAATGTCGCATAGACAATACTGTGTCAGGGGTTAGCAACTCTTCCTGATGAAACATAAGTTTTTTTAATTCAGCCTTCCTGATGAAACATAAGTTTTTTTAATTCAGTTGTTCCATTTCAGTTGGCAGACGGTAATGCAGCCAGTCTATACCTTTTAATGTACAACTTGATAAAACCTAATACCAGGAAGAATCGCTCAATATGCTGCCTTACATTTGAGTAAGTATAAATATTTAAATATAATCTTAATCACTACATAGTATAAAACAAAGTCGCTTTTTCTGTCCCTATGTCCCTTTGTATGCTTAAATCTTTGAAACTACGCAACGGATTTTGATGCGGTTTTTTTTATTAGATAGACTGATTCAAGAGGAAGGTTTATATGTATAATACATGCATAATATAGTAGAGAAGCACTGATAATTTTATAGGTTTTTAATTTAAGGTCGTAAATAAACACATTTTTTTGCGCTTACATTGCAAACGCTGGCTGAACCCTACGAGATAGATCAAAATAATGTACTACGGTATTGTTCACCTTAAAAAGGTTTACAAAAAAGTCCGCGATGGTATATGTCTATCTATTATGGATAACCCACAATAACTATTTTTATCCTTTACTAATGAGAAAATAAGGGCATATTTACGAAAAAGCGATTTTGAGCAATACAGTATTAATCCTTATCCAATTAAGTACCTTAAATAAATTGTGCATGTAATATAGATCAATATGGCCCTTTACAGCATGCAATTTAAATGAATATTTTTGAAGATATTACAGATTTAAAATGCAGGGACATAGCGGTTGCGGCGGTACCAACCGGCCGGGCGGCGCATGAATGATGGATGAACGTTTGTTACTTTTTCACGTAAAAACTACTGAATTGATTTTAATGAAACTTTACAATAATATAGCTTATACATCAGAATAACTCATAGGCTACAATTTACAAGATATTCCCGCGGGATAACGTCCTATAGTTCACGCGGGCGAAGCCGCGGGCGGAAGGCTAGTAATTAATAAAAATGAATTGCTGTTCGTTAGTCTCGCTAAAACTCGAGAATGGTTGAACCGATTTGACTAATTTTAGTCTTAAAATAGTCGTGGAAGTCCTGGGAAGGTTTACAAGGATATGGAAAAATTGCGAGGAAAATACTAAAAACGACTATATTATTTTCCCATACAAACTGTATCTGTCAAACGAAGTGATACGAATACCTGTCAAATGAAGTGATACGAAGTTCACCAGGTCAGCTATATCAGTATAAAAGGAAAAAAACCACTACCAGGATCAAGGCAAGAATCGTCGGCTTATTGCAAGAACTCATTAATTAGCATTATCGTGATTTTGAGAAATGGCTTAATGAAGTTTGGAAATAAAAATAGCTATTATTTATAAAGTATAAAAGGTACAGTCAAAATAAAAATACCTACTTATAGATCTTAAAATTATTTATCTGTTTTAAATATCGACACATCGAAATATACCTTACAACTTTAAAAAAAAATCAGAATACGTAATTAGTGTCTTTTGCCAAAACCTCAATTTAAAACAAATTAAAAAGTAATGACTTCTTACTAATGTCATCAGCCAAATTATAAAGAGATAATCTAGGAAGATCAAATTCAGAGGACTGCAATCCAATCTCGATTCAGTTTACCATCATCTCGAAACCGCCCAGCCTCATGTTGGTACTACGTACTAACGGAGACGCAAATCGGATGTCCAGCTGACGCGGCCTACTTGCACTACCCAGGATTCATTCTGGAGCACAAATTCTAGCCGCGTGCTGGGGTCTGTGTGTATTTTGCGAGACAACATCTGTACCTAATCGACGTCTCCGTGACCTTGAAGACTCCAAATTTTCGATTGTTTGGTTGCTGATTGATGGTGAGACCATTGCTGTGTCCTTGGACATTTCAAAGGCTTTTGACAAGGTCTGGCACGATGCCCTTATTGGCAAGCTTCCCTCTTGTGAGATCCCCGCTGCAGTTTGTGCTTGAATCGAAGATTTTCTGACTGGACGTCCCATCAGAGTAGTTGTTGATGGGTTTACCTCCGACACGCCTGAAATTAATGCTGGCGTCCCTCAGGGATCTGTACTCGCGGCTACACTCTTTCTGCTACACATTAATGATTCTGTTGGCTACTCCCGAAATTCTGGGGTACGCTGACGATAGCACGGTAGTTAAGAGATACTTGTCCAATGCACGTACAGGTAGCGGTGAAATTGAGACTTCAGATCAGCTTTAACCCCACCAAAAAGAGCGCATTTAAGTTGAGGTCAGCTTTAACCCCACCAAAAAGAGCGCATTTAAGTTGACTCCCTCTTTCCGTGGCGTATCTGTCCCTCTATCTGACCGACTACATCTCCTTGGTATGGAATTATCTTCCAACCTAAACTTTGGGTACATGGAGTCTGTAGCAGCATCTGCCTCTCAAAAGCTCGGAATCCTTTCCAGAGTAAGGCGCTTATTCACTGCGGAACAGCTTCTAAACCTCTACAAAGCTCAAGTTCGTTCTTGCATGGAGTATTGCTACCATATATTAACATGCTTCATTTTGTCAAAAATCACTAACTGTTAACCATTCGCACAATGTTCTCTTTCCAAAATTCACTAAAAAATAATGACTATATTGCGATAAAAATCTTCGAAATGCATTTAACAATTTTTAACAACATTTTTTCTTTGAAAATATGGCAGATAGAAATTTAGTGATTTTTGCATAATAAAGAGCTACTTTTGGTTCATCCAACCATGTCAATATCGCAGTTAATGATTTTTTGTAGTTAATGACTTCTTGCAATAAGCCGACGTATTGTAAGATTCATTGTCGAACTTCAATATCTGTGTTTAAATGTTGGAAACGCCTGCGGTCAAAAGTTGAGTAAATTAATAAAACATTAATTTAAACAAAATGGGTTCCCATTCATTTGCATACAAACGAAACGGTGAATTTAAAATTGAATTCGAATTATTTTTTTAATTTGTATTGAAAGTCAGTTATATTTTGTTTACAAAACAGCTAAAAAAGATATAGGTAGAGTTAGATATACAAGGACCAAGATAGTTTTGAGTTTATACGTACTAATTATTGTATAAAATATGCTTAGTAATTATTGTATAAACTCTAAACTATGTTACTAAAAATTGCCCAGAATTATTTAACCTATCTTTTATTTAAAAAAAAAATTCGCCAGAATTTATTTACTTTACCCGACTTGCGTAAGTCCTACCTAAGATTCGTACACAAATAAAAGAGAAAGCGTATTGCAATCTGTAAGGATGAAACTTCCAAAGTTCCTTACCTTATTCACTACCATTATGTTTAACCCTCCAATACCCACGGGGGTGTAGAGATGACCCATCCCTTCCATCATAATTAACCGGAGACACGTGGCGCCATCTACCGAGAAAAAACTTTCAAGTAATAAAAGATTACTTTTCATAATATTGTCTACTGACCCGGTGAACTTCGTATCACTTACGTTTAGTATTTTTCGCGCAATTTTTCCATATTTTCTCTCATCGTTTAAAGTTTAAACCTTCCCTGGGACTTCAACTAATATTTCAAGACTAAAATTAGCCGTTCTCGAGTTTTAGCGAGATTTGAAAAATTCTTTCGCTATTGGAAAGCTACACTATCCCCGGGTGTCATATGTAGTCTTGATCCGGGAAATGTGGGGGGAAGGGGGGATAGTTAAAAAGGTAAAATTACGCGCGTGTAAAACCGCGGAGACAGCGATATCGCTAGTTTTTTTTAAATAAAAATAGTTAACTTGAAAAGAAAGTATTTTATTTTATTTAAGTATTTTACTTTTTTAAGTAAGTAACTACGTAAGTAACCCGTTAACCCGTAAATGTATACAAGCAAGTAAGATTATAGAACGAAAAAGAGCGAATTTAATTAGGTAAGTATAAACCATTCGATAAGTGCCTTTTTCCTTTCTTTTAATGCTCTTTTTCACTGTTTCAATGACAATGGTATACTCGTATGAATGAGCATCTAAAAAAACAGCAATTTTCTTGCAAGTAACATGCTATATAATATGTATACTAAAACACCCTTGCACCTTTTTATAAATATTACTAGATGGCGTTGTGAACATATTTTCCATTATCTTATTTTCTTATTCAAATTATACAACATTCAATAAGTATATATTTGTTTAATAATAAATTAATCCATCATTGTAATAAAGTAGACACACAACAGAGTAGATAAACAATTGAATGTATTGAATTTTTACCAAAAAAATATATTTGGGAACGCGTGAAACGAAACGCAAAACTACCCCAAAGCAAATGAGTCACTCCGAACGGGGTGGCGAGCGTTCACGGAAAGTGCCGACAACCCCAGCGGCCGCGTACAGTGCCCGCACCAAAAACACACCAATCTGACCTACAATTATCATATTATGTAACACTTTACAATTTTTTACTAACAAAAAAAATATTTTTAATAAAAAAAAACATAACATGACGCGTTTGGACCACGGTGCGGGTGAAATTGTGTCTACAAACTCTGTTTTAGTGTTCAGCTTGTGTTAAGACGGCAAATATTGATTTTCCACTGACGTGTAGAACGAACGTATGCGGATTTACTTAGTGTTATTATGTTCATTTATCAATAGATGTGCAGTGTACAATTTGTTCAGTAAGTGCTGGAGTGTGTGTGTAACGAGCTTTATGTGAAAACAGAAAAAAAATATCGCTGCGGCCAGTTTTCAATGCCTCAATTTTTTAAAAGTAATTAAAAATAAAATCTTCGCAATCCTAAACGAAAATGGAAACTAATTAAAAAATATAAAACAAAACTTAACACTGTTCTAAAATTAAAAAAAGCATTTTATTTTTAATAAAAATTAAATGGCTATTTTTATCCTATTTTATTGTTACAACTTGACTTAGTTACCTAATCAAAGTCTTTAAATTGTATTAAAAAATGTGTATATCTATCACAAATAAATCTTAGGTATTACGTTATGCTTGTGAAACATTTTACAATGCAAAAGAGTGGTCATTTTGCTTACCTGAGGCAAGACTTTTTCATCCAATAAGAGTCAGATTTTAAGAAAATGACAACCGTACACAAAATTTTCCTCTTAGATGTTCAAAATGGTAATACGAAATTATTTTCGTACAATTTTGACTTTGGAAATCAATTAACGCCTGTATGGTGTAGTAGTTTATGTATCTGACAGTGAAATAAGGGTCCAGAGTTCAATATCCGGTGTGGCATTTGATTCGTATTTTTCAAATACAGTTCGCGTTTGTGATAGTTACAATACGAATTTGGCAAGTGTGGTGATTAAGCCAGTACTCGATATTGTTACGATGACTTTATTTTAGTGAGGAAGGCCTTTGCTATAGTAAAAATATCTTTTTACTATGCCTTTGCCCTGCAGAGGGACATATTAATAAGACCGATACTTTACTTTTATTGCTTTCGTTATTATTGCTAGATTTATTTTTTCCATTTGTAAAAAACTAGCATTCACCAACGGTTTTTTTGCTTTGTTTGTTGATAAAAAGTAGTATAGTAGTATTCTGTTTTAGAAGCTATATTATTTAAAAAAAAATAACGGAATCCGCTCAGTAGTTGTTGCGTGAAATAGTAACAACATCCATCCATATATTTAACAAACTTTCACGTTTATAATATTAGGATATTTTAATAAAAAGGTTTTTTACTTTGTATTGCCCTTCATAGAGTACTATGATTGCCCAAGAACGCTCTAGGAATATAATAATTAATCAAATATAAGTCTACAACACGCCATGATTTGATCTTGAAAAATTGGAGTCGAAATACAAGTTATTTTAAGTATTTTGAGGTTGGTAAAACATAGCATGCATGCCTAATTACAATTGTATGCCCTTTGAAATTACAGTTCTAATGAAATCTAAAATCCTATTGGGCTTTTTTAAAACAGCGCCATCTGCGAAGATTAATAAAGCCTATCTATACTAGAAAAGTCTTCTTAGAGAATGACACTTAAAAGCCAAAGAAAATCCCAAATTTAATGTTCATTACCGGTTTGGAATCGAACCTATAGCCCTGCCGCACAGGGCAGTTAATTTTAGTCCTTTTCAATGAAAATGCATTTCGTCAATCTCAATAAATGGTCTTTTGCATGGCGCCCACCGTGGTAGTGTTATGTTGGCACCCAACGTGTGGCATGTTATCCTATGGAAGACCGAATTATTGAAATGATTTTTGTTCGATTTTGAGTAAAAAATATGGCTACAAACTTAGGAAGGTTTTTCTGTAGATTTATAGACAAAAATCACCTTTTAGTAAAACAATGCAGCGACGCTTTGATTAAAGTTCCTAAGCTTTTTGTTACAGCAATGTCACATGTACATGTATTTTTTTATTTTTTGAATGTAAGTCAATAAGGCACTAAAATATATTTATTATTCCCACCATATTTATGTATGAGCAAGGTCATTGTATTATGAGAATCATGTTTGAAATATCTCCTAAAATTTAATGCGAGTCATAAAATTGCATTGCATGCCGAGTAAAGCTAGCTCACAATAAAAAAGTAAGTTTGCAGTGTCATCGACCTCTTTCAGTGACCGGCACAGAATATACGATGCCAGTGACGTAAGACACCTCATTCCAGTAGTTTGTCTTATTAATCACCCGTTATCACCCTGTTTTATTTGAATAGTAAATGTAAAATTACTTGGAAGTGGTATAATATTGCCTTTAAGTGAAAAGAGCTTTGGATTCGAGTGACGAAAATGCAATTCTATAATTTTGAATTTAATTTTATTTACTAACTAGCCTTCGGCCCGCTGTTTCACCCGCGTGTAATGTCTTATTTCAAATATCCTCACCTTACCCCTACATTTCCGGGATCAAAAGTACCCAATGAATTATCCAATTCGGTTCAGAAGTTTCGGATTCAATACAAACAAAAAACAATTAAATATTTCCTCTTTATAATATTGGTATAGATTAGTATACCAACTAATTAAACTCAATATCTGAAATAAAACAATTGAAGTAATTTAAAGTTGATTTATAAACAGCTACCTGCTAACCTTTTGGACGCCAAAGTCGTAATACTTGACAAGCACAGGCGGGCCCTGTGCGCCAACGACGTCTTTAATTGACAAAAACCCTGCCTCTAAAATTATAAAATAAATAAGTTTAAAACTATTACTGGTATTTTTTCCTTACACTTGACAATAAAGAATAATGTCCTCCTAGCCGAGTTTTCGGCTACGGCGGCCAATCTTTTACGATCGGCCAACTACGCAAGATATTTTTTTACTATAGGTAGTGCACAAGTGAGTGCGCAAGCACAGGTGCACTCAAGAATAACCCAGCTCTGGCGATGGCGTACAGGACACGACCCAGTGCGTTCGTAGCTTGGCGTTCAAAAGGTTAAAGGCGTAGTGAACGGATTGGATCATAAACTCGAGCTGTGTTAGAAAAAAACCGACACAAATTAGCTCGACCCGGGAATTGAACCCAGGATTCCGAAATCACGGACAAAATATAAAACAAAAAAGTTTCAGCAACATTCCCTCATTCAGAAAGCCCTTCGTTCGCCCTCACCTCTTCCCCCCACACATGCGAAAAGTCACGCATCCAAACCACAGTTGCGGTGAAGGGTTCTTGCTAAACTTTCCACGGAAAAGTTTCTTTTTCACGGAAATAGGAAACAAACTCTGCTCCGATCATTTAATATGAGATGAGATATTCTGGCTGTCTAAGTGCTCTTTCAAATTAGACGTCTTGCTGTCGAGCGTTTGCGATACGCAGTGGCGTAGCGTGGGTGTCTGCCGCCCGGGGCGGAAAGACAATTCTGCCGCCCTTTTTTTTTGCTTGTCTAGTTGGCAACGCAGTCCACGGGGCGAAAGACGAATCTGCCGCCCTTTTTACAATTCTGCCGCCTCTTTTTTTCTTTTTTTTTGCTCCTCTAGGAAATTTTGCCGCCCCCTAAAAAGTGCCGCCCGGGGCGGACCGCCCCCCCCGCCCCCCATCGCTACGCTACTGGCGATACGATTGCCGCACCGCGTGTTTTGTATAAAAAATAACGACCGTCAGTTCGCGGTGCGGCAAACGCGCGGCTACCGTACCGCAGCCGTCCGACACAAAACGTCTAATTTGAAAGAGCCCTTACGCGTCACAATCTTTCTTTGAGCGCTTTGTTTCAAACTAGTCGCAAATGTCGCGATACGTTTGCACCATTATTCAGTATTTGGCGACTCCAGTTATTACATTGCAGCGCTGCTATCTGACCTCCGTAACCCTTGACAGGGGAACCAGTCCGATGGGTCATGGCTACACAGTCGTTCGTATGTGCATTTTCTCACGATATTTTCCTTCACTGCTGAGCTATTGCTAAATATTTACTAGAAAAATTCAGATTCGAACCATCGACCTTGCGCAGTGAAGAGATGAATTAAACCACTCGGCTAAAACACATACACATAATGTTTGGCGCAATGTGTATTGAATACCTTTTTTATGCAGACAGACACGCAGCCAACCTGATGGTAAGCTGCGGCCTTTTCCATTTCGGGAGTCTTACCCAGGAAGCGCCGCTTAATGTGCTGCCACGCTGAAGGCTTTTCTGATCTTCGAGCCTTTGACTTCAAATGTGCCGGCTCCCACATTAATAACCTAACCTTACTCATCGATTAGAAACAGTACTACAGTTAAGACTTAATTTGACAGCTAGAAAAATTAACCCTTTCCTGTTCCGTGGTCTAGCAAACCCCATCTGCCCAATACCTAAACTTATACTTTTGGTAATTGCCAATTCTGGTTAAGCCATCACTGCGGGTCTGGCAGTTAGCTGGCAGACTTGGCAATCCGCCAGTGTCAGTGCTGTACCTGAATGTATAATGGGAAAATATAAATCTTACCGCTTCGAAGTGCAGAATAAGTAAAAGTTGTTTGAAGATTATGAATGGCATTTGATATTTCAAACCTAGCTTTTCTTAAAAAGCATCTGTGATTTTTAAAGTTCACCTAAACTATGCATAAGTAGGTATACATAATAGCTATAGATCAATGTTATTTACAGATAGCGGCACATTTAGCTTCTTTGTGGTCCACCATTTTTTATTTTAAAAAATATAGACGTCAGCTAATTTAGTATACAATACCTTGAAAAACCTTGAATTTCCAGTGTAAATAGCCTGTTAATTGAGTTGATTGAATCCTGACAATAATATCAAAAAAAAATGGGACTTAGTTTGCCCGAGCTCAGAGTTACCTAAGGGCTAAGCTAATTGAGGCATTGAAATCATCGTGATTTAACTAAAATTTAATAGAAAATACTAATTCAAAATTAAAATCCCAACAGTCAATCAGATTGCGTCCTATCTGGTAGAAGAGTTGACTGTTGGTAGTCGGGAAGCACCGATCAAAAAGTGAAAAATAATTCAAATCCTTGTAATTTGTATGAGAATTCTACACGCTAGTCGTTTCAGTGGCACTCACTACTGACTGATATTCCTATACTAATTTGCGATTCGACTTACTTTTCACTTCTCAATTTTGTTGTTGTAAAAAATCTATTTTATTAACAGAAACTAAATAATCCAATCCATAAAACTATGACCAGTTTACTCTCACACACACATTCACATGCAACGGACTAAATGTTACCAGTGAAAAACTTAGTGTATGACTGAAATGCCCGTCCTAAAAAAGTGTTAAATAACAAGATGGCGACGAGGATTGCTCGCTTTTCCCGCTCCGCTCGCTCGCGAGCGCACATGTCGAGGCAATGACCGTTGCGTGGCGGGTGCTGTGAGGTGCCAAGATGGAAGGTGGTGGATCATCAGCCTCTACGGAGGCGTACCAGTATGTGGGGCCTTTTAGATTGGAAAAGACCCTCGGGAAAGGACAAACTGGTGAGTAAAACTTTTTTCAAATGTTATTAGGCTTAGAACGACTGCAGTGTGATAGGAAGCGGTTGCCATGGCAACTGACGAGTATGGAGGATACTTCACAAGCACAGGGACACTCTCTATTCCCTTTCTTATAATACGGATGGTGGGACAGCAGTCTGACACGACCGGAGAGAGATCAGGCGGAGGACCAACGGCTTAACGTGCCTCCCGACGAACGCGGGTGTTTTACATCGCAAAATTCCAGACTCCATACTGTGATTGGATCTATCCTTATTTATTTATACCCTGGATTCCTGACTGCTTTTGAAGAATTTCAAACACCGCCAAAATCTAGTTACTCAACACTCAGCAGAGGTCACAATTAAAACTTATCTTTAAAGTGTATAAGTATTTAATTATGTTTGTTTTGCGTGAGACTTCAGAATATCGGTCAATATTTTAATAGAAGTCAAGGCTATGGTGATGTAATTAGTACTTTTCTACTCTGTTAAATTAACGTCGGTGATAGTTAATATTTTCTGAATTAAATTAGTACCTATTTATGATTTATGAGGTCTCTTGATAATAGACTTTCGTTTCGATACCCATCCATACTAATATTGTTAAAGTAACTGTCTGTCTGGTTCGCTATCCTGTTGTAAAGCCACACTATCTCCGGGTGACATAGGGTACTTTTGATCCCGGAAATGTGGGGGAAAGGGGAGACATTTAAAAAATGAAATTACGCGCGGGTGAAACCGGCGGGCAGAAGGCCAGTATAATAAAATATTCTCGGATATGATTTCAGGAAAGTAACTAAGTAATATTTACTCATTAGTGAGGCATTGCCCTTACTGACACTCCCTACTTTGAGAAACTAAGCCATTCTCCTACATGCTTAAATGACCTCCATCCCAAGGGATCTTAACTTGCCTACATTACTTACAAGGACATAGTGCTTGGTTATAAAGTAACTTTGTTATAATAAACTAGCGGCCGCCTCCACGGTTTCACCCTCGCGTAATTTGTTTTTCAAATATCACCCCGCTTCCCCCCACATTTCCGGGATAAAAAGTACCCTATGTCATCCGGAGATATAGCTTTGCAATAGTGTGCAGTGAAAGAATTTTTCGAATCGGTTCAGTAGTTTCTGAGCCTAATACAAACAAACATACAAATCTTTCCTCTTCTAATATTAGCATAGATGTGTTAGAAAATAACTAGGAGCTCTATTACGTAATATTATTAAAAAAAAACTTTTATGTTCCTCGATGGTCAGTGGTTTAAGTACAGCTTCAGCAGACACAGAGTTGAGATCACCATTTCGCATTTGGCAAGCGTGGTGATTAAGCTAGTACCGATGGAGGCCCTTGCCCTGCAGTGCGAAAAGGTAACTTTTTTCCCGACCCGGGAAATGAACCTGGGACCTTGAGATCACAGTCCGTTACCTAAAACAATAGACCATCGGGGCTTGACAACAAAGTAAATTACTATAGCACTTGTGTTATGTATAATGAGTATAAAAAAAAACGAAGATAGATGATACTACCGCACACCTACTATTTAAATAGTTATACCTACACACATAATTAACATGTTTTTCTAGATGGGATTCAAACTCCCGACCACTAGTTCAAAAGGCAATCGCTACCAAATGTGCCATTGATCTTGTTACAAAACATGATTCAAAATGTACGTGGAATAAATCTGGGACTTGAAATATCTGACGCATTGCGCCTTTTCCCGCTTACTTGAGACCTCAGTAGAGCAGAATCAAATATAAATGATATCACTTTATCATTGCATTGTAAAACTTTTTTTTTTATACTAGGTCAGTTGGCAGACAGGCACGCAGCCCACCTGATGGTAAGCGGCCACTCGGGCCTATTCCATTGTGGGACGCTTCACATAAAAACGTCGCTCAATGTGCTGCCAGACTGTAGGCTCATCTGATCTTCGAACCTCTGATTTCAAGGTACTGGCTCCCACATTAATATTGCCGGAACACAGCCAGAGCTGTTTTGGCGGCAGAATACACCTGTGGGGTTAGCTAGCCAGTCGGACTCTGCAAAAGCCCTACCACCAACCAGACCCAAGGCGGGAACCGCACCCACGACCTTCGTGTTTTCATACCCGAGAGGCTTAGCCACTGATCCACGGAGGCGGTCAGAAATGCTTTCGTGGTGTATAGTGGTTAGAGCGTTGGGCTTTTTAACCCGGAGGTCGTGGGTTCGAATCCCGCAGGAAGCATCACTGTGTTCCCAGTTTGGTAAGGACTTGAATCACCTGAATGTCTGAAAAGAATCATGATTCCGTGTTTCGGAAGGCACGTGAAGCACTTGTGTCAAGTAGCAAGTTACGGAGGTCAGAAATGGCAATCGCTCCATTGTAATAACCAGGCTTGTCGCATCTAGGATCATAGTCGAAGCGGACCCTAGGCTCCATACTGGATGCAACCGGGAATGCGTTGAGATGATGAATGACTATTATCATATCATAGCATAATTATATAATAAATGGCTCCAAAAGAACTGATGATAAACAAAAAAGAATAAGAAGCTTATACAAAATTTTGCGGCACAGATTTATAAATTTTTTGGAAAGAAATAAAATAAAAGATACTTAAATGTTTATAAATTTAATTCATCTAAAGAATTTAAGGAGACGTCTCTGTATCTTTGAAACCGCCTTTTGTTGTTTTTCTCTGTCTCTTCTGCCAACGCCTGGAGGAGGCTACTTGTTAAAAATGGATCTGAAAGCAAAATAAATGTTATTCTTACCAGTCCTTGTAGGTTCTGAGTTTGATGCTCGGGTCAAGCTTGTGGTAAATGCTTACATAGAAAAATCTATTGCCGAGATTCGAACCAGCGACCTCATGCATGTAAAATGACGTTTGAAACTACTCAGCTCTTATAACTGTTGTTTTTTTTTTATACTACATCAGTTGGCAGACAGGCACGCAGCTAGGGTTGCCAGATTGAGAAATCAAAATTTCTGGACAATATTATAAAATATCTGGACATTAGGATTTTTGGCTGGACAAAAAAATCAGCATAACTATAAACATTTCTTATTATAACAAAACAGAGGAACCTTAATTAAACAATAATTTTGTTATATGAAATAACTTTTTTGCCACATGCATTAATCAGCATTATCATACATTTTTTACTATTACAAAACAGATGAACCTTAATCAAACAAAATTGATATGAAATCACTTTTTCTGCCACGTCTGCTGTGTTGTTTTTGGTTTATTGCGCGATCGATTGTTAGGTATGTTTAGGTTGGGTTACTTGGGTTATAGGGCGAAGTACTAATAGGTACGAATAGTACTAATAAGGTGTACTAGTACACTTTTCGAACTGTACTGTTACGGTGCGAACCCAAAGGGGTACGATTAAGCACAAGACTAAGTGAGATGAATTGATGATAGCGGACGCGAAGGACGGGACGCGGGAGGTGGGTGATGGGCGGGTCGGATGGACGGGAAAGTCCCGGGCGAGATAGATAGCGAGAGACCGCAGCGGAGCCAGTGTTGCCAACTCTGTGGAAAAACCACTAATACTGGTGGTTTTTAATTTTGAGCTTCATTTTAGCTGGACATTTTGCCTAAAACCGGGACACTGGACAACGTGTGAAATAGCTGGACAATCCAGCCAAGTCCAGCCAATCTGGCAACCCTACACGCAGCCCAGCTGATGGTAAGCGGCCCTGCGGCCTATTCCATTAAGGGACACTTCATCAGGAAGCGTCGCTCAATGTGCTGCCAGACTGTAGGCTCATCTGATCTTCGAGCCTTTAATTTGAGTGTACTGGCTCCCACAAGTGTATGTATAGGCGTCGCGACGCGACAGTAACCATCACATCAGTATTAAAAAACTTGCATAGTTAAAAATATGAAATACGAAACATACTTACTAATATTGACAGATCTTGAGGTGTCAGGTCTTCCCCTCACTGCAGAAATATGGATTTTGGGTGGAACAGCTTCAATGGCGGCTCTCTCCATTGTGAAGTCACCAGTAGTCACTCCCGACATGAGTATTAGAAGTAAACTGAAATTATACAAGGTTTTTAACGTCCTATTGCAGGGAAAATACCTCTCTACTTTCTGTACGGTGACATTGCTAGTGAAATTACCTAAGCTATAACTGTCGTCTCGGTGTAGCGGGCGCAGGGCGGTGCCAGACAGTAACTGCTTAGTTACTGTTGCACTAAACTGTCTAAGGGCAGACGTGGCGCTTACCATCGGGTGTACGATTTGCTCGTCTTGTTACACATTGCGATAAAAAACACTTGCGTACGGAAGTAGCAGGAAACACCTAAGTAGGTATACATCGCACAAGCTATAACAATGTATTGGTGTAATGTTCAAGAGGTTGCAGATTTTTATAGGTCTAATGATATTTTTTAAAAAAGGTAACTCATACCATTGCTGAAACTTAGGGTTTGTTCTCCTAGCCGAGTTTTCGGCTACGGCGGCCAATCTTTTACGATCAGCCAACTACGCAGGATATAGGTATTTATTATAGTGCTGCAGTGAGTGCGCAAGCACAGGTGCACTCTCTATTCCCTCACTCTCATCACACGGTGGGACAACAGTGTGACACGAACGAAAAGATCAGGCGCAGGACCAACGGCTTAACGTGCCTTCCGAAGCACGGAATCATCATTATTTTCAGACATTCAGGTGATTCAAGCCTGCAATGTCCTAACCAAACGGGAAACATTCACACAAAGTGATGCTCCCCGCGGGATTCGAACCCGACCCTCCGGGTATTAGAGCCCACGCTCTAACCACCTGTACCACGGAGGCAGTTAAAAGGGTTTAATGGGTAGTTAGACGAACGACTTTAGCCCCGAGCCTCACACACGGTCGCAGGAATTGCTAGCCTGTTGCTACTCCTCAAAAAAAAAAAAAATGGAGTGCCCGCTTCGACAAATGAATGCATGCAACAAAAAGATGTTACTAAGACCACAGATTAATTAATACTAGTACTAAGACTAACGTACCTGCACAAAACGGGGTGCATTGTTGATGCAAGTGAATGCAATCGATCACAGGCCGAATGAGACTGCAACAATACCAGCGCATCTAATATTAACTGGCTTTCGTGTTACTCACGCATCTACATAGAGATGTTGTTACCTTTTTTATTATACCACGAGGCAGTAGCGTAGCGATGGGGGGGGGCGGGGCGGGGGGGGGGGGGCGGTCCGCCCCGGGCGGAACATTTTAGAGGGCGGCAAAATTTCCTGGAGGAGCAAAAAAAAAAGAAAAAAGGGGCGGCAGAATTGTAAAAAAGGGCGGCAGAATAGTCTTCCGCCCCGTGGGCTGCTTTGCCAACTGGAGGAGCAAAAATAAAAAAAGGACGGCAGAATTGTCTTCCGCCCCGGGCGGCTGACACCCACGCTACGCCACTGCCAAGAGGATGGCGCTCAAGCACAGAACATATCTCAAGGCAGTAAGTTAGGTACCATCGCCTAAGGTCAATCGAGCGTCGCCAACCCTATAATTTGAAAGGAAAACATGGCGTTGGCAGCAAAAATACAATGTTCTTCTAGCAGCCAACACATGCCCTCTCAACAGTGGCGTAGCGTTTGTGTCAGCCGCCCAGGGCGGAAGACGATTCTGCCGCCCTTTTTTTACTCCTCCAGTTGGCAAAGCAGCCCACCCGCCCGGGGCGGAAGACAGTTCTGCCGCCCCTTTTTTCTTAATTTTTTGGCCCCCCAGGAAATTATGCCGCCCCCTAAAATGTGCCGCCCGGGGCGGACCGCCCCCTCGCCCCCCCATCGCTACGCTACTGCCTCTCAAAACATAGCACAACAGTTATATAAAGAGCTACTTCACTGTGGTCTTCTGTAAGATGAAGGTACTTCCAAAGACGAGCGACACAGTCGAGTGGAAGATTTATTATGCTGTTTATCTCTTTTACCAAAATTTCAGACAAGCATTATGGGTCATTAAACCAGGAAGATTCAATTCCCGGGTCGAGCAAAATTTATGTCGTTTTCGGACACAGCTCGTATTTGAGGCCAGCCCGCATTTGGCAAGCGTGGTGATTAAGCCAGTCCTGTGGTGGTGATAGCTTGATTTCAACGATTATTGCCATTAAAAGCCTGATACTACGCAAGAATGTATAAGTGCGCTTACGATAATAAGTAGGGCGATTAAATATGTCTGGGGCATACTTACCAAAAAGCTCAACATCAGCGGAATCTTGAAATGTCACCTCATATGACATCTATACACCACTGGGGTTTTGTAGGAAGTTCACACTTTTCGGGAGCCCCACATAACCACCTGGCTGCCCCCGCGAATAGGTACACGTAAACGTGTTTTCCGAACCTACAAAAAAAGGGTATTAACATCTCTATACATTTCTACAGAGTTGCAGGAAACATTGAAACGCAACTCCCGAGTTTCAGCGAAATGTTTGCTTCCTACTAACTTGACAATAAACTGAATCAATATGAACCTTATGAAGTTCTGATAAGGGTTCTTGTGAATATACAAGTAAAGGCTACCTCTGAAGACCGAGAAATCATTCAAATGGAATTATCGACAGCTAAAGTGGCGGAATGGTCGAGCCATCTTTACAATCAATTCGTTGTTTACAATCGAAAAGCTAAGTAACTATCTGCAAAGTTATTAACGGATGGGTGATCGAAAGGACTTGGCTAAATACAGTTAGGGCCTCTGCCTCAGCAATGTATAAATACTTTACCTAGTTATATGCAATACTGGGAGGCTAAATGTTACTCTATTGCGTGAAAAAAGTTTTAGGAACTTTTCATTTTGTAATAATATTGATAAACATATTTATTAAAATTCCTACGCCATTAGCTAAGCAAAACATCTACAATAGATTTTTGCTGAGAACTTTTGACAGGCGTTTGTGCACGGAGTACAAATAAGAGATAATTGGGGCCTGTGGGGCCAAATGACAGCTAAACAGCTTCATAGATTTTCCTCACATGAGCGTGCCAGTCTTGCCGACGAGCCGGACTAAACACAATCGGCATAGTAAGAGTTAAAAACCCTTTGTAAGACATTTGGATATTGGATATTATATACAGGTAGACATGGATTGTTACGTAAATAGTGCTGCAGTAGAATCGCTAATTAAATAAGAGCTGATTTTTCAATCATCAGTTATGTTTTAACTGATCGATAAAGAACAATACGACAAAAATTAGGTTTCATAATCGAATTTCTTCAGAAAAGAGCATAGATTAATGGCATTTTGTATTTCGTCGTTATTATGCTGCTGCTGTAGGTATGTACCTCTTAAAAATTAAATATTAAAACTCGGATATGTATCCGAGTGATAATATTTGATTTTTAAGAAATGAGCCCAAAGACGACTGAATAAATAAATACTTGTTTGTTGATGTTTTTATATTTGATCATTTAACGTTAGTTGATATTAATTAATTTGAATAGATTAAACAATGTTGCATTTCGAAGATATCGACTCTTTTTCCCGGCCAGTTCAAACGAAATCGAGTATAATCGACATAATATGACATCTGTACGCGCGCCGAACAGTCAAAGGTCACCGGATGTTACATGAATAACTTTTAAATAATAATTTATTTCGCTAAAGTTCTAGAACAAAAATAAACATGCGATTAATTATTAATTATTATTTTAATGTTACGAACTAGTATACATGATATAGGCAGACGTTTAGCCATCACCTTTAGAATCTGATTTCTCCCCCTTAAATTGTTTTGAAAATTACGGTATATTCGACGGTGGAATAGTGGCTAAGCCACTCGGGTATAAACCCGGAGGTCGTGGGTTCGATTCCCGCCTTAGGTCTGGTTGGTGGTAAGGCTGTTTCAGAATCCTATTGGCTAGCTACTACCACCCCACAGGTGAAATCTGCCATAACATCTCTGGCTGTGTTCCGGCAATATTAATGTGCGAGCCAGTTCAAACTGTCTCAGGCAGGACTGACCAAGGGCGTCGCCAGCTTATGATTAAGGGGGGGGGGGCAATGGGGCAATATTATTTAGGAGAAAAAATATGAACGCCGAGAGCATGAAGCGTTACTGCTTTGCGGCTAGGTACATTTGATCTCTAGGGGGGGGCAACTGCCCCCCCCCCTTGGCGACGCCCTTGGGACTGACTATCATGAATAGGTAATGACGATATTCAACTTCGGCAGCAGCAAGAAGTTAGCCGCTTGCTAAAATCTATATTAATAATAATAATGTCCTCCTAGCCGGGTTTTCGGCTACGGCGGCCAATCTTTTTAAGATCAGCCAACTACGCAGGATACTTGTAGGTATTATAGTGCACAAGTGAGTGCGCAAGCACAGGTGCACTCTCTATTCCCTCACTCCCATAATACGGTCGGTCAGCAGTCTGACACGACCGAAGAGAGATCAGGCGCAGGCCCAACGGCTTGACGTGCCTTCCGAAGCACGGAATCACCATTCTTTTCAGACATTCAGGTGATTCAAGCCTACAATGTCCTACCTAACCAAACTGGAAACAATCACACAAACAAAGTGATGCTCCCCGCGGGATTCGAACCCACGACCTCCGGGTATTAGAGCTCAACCACTGTACCACGGAGGCAGTTAAAAATCTATACTAATATTGAAGAGGAAAGATTTGATTGTTTTTTTGTTTGTATTGAATAGGCTCCGAAACTACTTGAATAATTCTTTCACTGTTGGAAAGCTACACTATCCCCGGTGAACATACGGTACTTTTGATCCCGGAAATGTGGGGGGAAGGGGGGATATTTAAAAAAAGAAAACCGCGGGCAGAAGGCTAGTACTAAATATTTTTAATTTTTTGTTGCAGGTCTGGTAAAACTGGGTGTCCACTGCGTGACGGGGAAGAAGGTGGCGATCAAGATTATAAATAGGGAGAAACTCAGCGAGTCTGTTCTTATGAAGGTACTTAAATATTCTCTACTTCAATCTTTCTAAGAAAATCATAAGTAAGATTGAATTGTTTGCATGTGGTTATAGAAGTTATAAAGCTTGCTTTAAGTTCAGAGAGCTTCGCTGATACCCAGGCTGACTCCCCCAAAACACGCTACTTACGCTACTGAGAACAGGCTTTTTTCTGTATAAATCATAATCACTTATTTTAATGCAAAGATGTAGTACATAATTACATAGACATCGTAATTACGCCTAATTTACCTTCCCCATCCCGCCACGCGCTTACCTTTGTTGACTTCAATATCTAATACTTACAAAAATGTGTTTGTATTTCAGGTTGAACGCGAAATAGCAATCATGAAGTTAATAGAACACCCCCACGTACTGGGCCTGTCAGATGTGTACGAGAATAAGAAATACTTGTAAGTAATTTTGTTTATTTCTATAAAATAACTAAGTCTATGCTGAAATTCCTCATTCGTAACTGGTTACGAAACTACGGTTAAGTAGGTACGTAGACGGCCGAAGGGAACCTGCCTGATCAAATGTTTGCTCGTCTCGATACTTGAACCCAAGATAACGTTCAGATTCTAACCACTAATCTGTAGATTAATATAATTAATAGAGGCGTTAATATAAGTAAATATCATGGACAAGACCGACAAGTGAAAAGTAATTTGAAATGTCAGTAACCGCACTGCGCCGAGTAGCGAAACAAATAGAATTTTTATACTAATCACTGGATTGGAATTACTCTTCACTTTTTCAACTACTTAACTATCACTTGAGCCAACGCTTGGTCATACCACGAAACAGCTGGTTTTGTCAAAAGACGCAAGTGGGCAATGGGCATCAGTGAATCATTCAGTGGTACGACGAGGAATGACAATTCCTTGTCGTGCCACTGGTGGAACAAGTTGGTGGCACGACGAGGAATAAGCGTGAAAAACTAGCCGTTTGCGTTAAAACGCTGGGACCCTGGGGACCGAATGCGAATAGTAAAACTGGCCTATTCCTAGGACAATAGTATACCTTAGCCATCCAGCCGGGGAAACGTGGATTTTTTAAAACATTTGAACATAAGTACACTGTAATTGCGGGTTCTATAATTATTTTTTTTAAATTTGAGGATAAGTTGCGCTCCAGAGTCAAAGTTACTCGCAATCACAGCATATTAAATACGAATTTCGATCTTAATCCTTATTCTCTTATGCAGGTACCTGGTCCTTGAGCACGTGAGTGGGGGCGAGCTGTTCGACTACCTGGTGAAGAAAGGCCGGCTGACGCCGAAGGAGGCGCGGAGGTTCTTCCGGCAGATCATCTCCGCGCTCGACTTCTGCCATAGCCACTCGATATGGTAAGTACAGCAAGCAACAACTTTACAAATCTGTCAAATTCCTACTACCAATTTTAAGCTTAATGTCTATCTAATAAAGTTCTATTGCGCAAGAGTTTACATGTAGTAACAAGTCCTTGCCTTGAAAAGTGAACAGTGCGATGATTTTTTGTCAAATACGTCAAATAAAGGTGACTGCCGATGGTGAGAAAACTATATCACATGGACTAGAGACTCAGATGCGTTGCTCGCCTTTGAAAGAATATTATAGATTGAGGGGAAAAATGAAAGACTATAATTGTTTGAATGGGGAGAAACGTGGGGAAAAGGGCATTTCGGACCTCCGGCACTTCCACTTACCATACGAAGCAAAACAGCAAAGTTACGAAGCGTAATGGCTAAGCTACTATTAATCATATGTCGATCTTCTACGAGAGATGGTATTTCCCCGGTCGAGCTGGCTCATTGGGATTTACAGAGAGAAACTGTCTGCAGCAACATAAGACGAGCCATTTGGTGTAATGGTCGAGAAGTCGGCTAATACACCAAAGGTCGCGGGTTCGATTCCCGTACGGTACAAACATTTGTGTGCATGAACATGTCTGTTTGTATCGGTCTGGGTGTTTCTATGTATGTATTTACAAAAAAAAAAGTATATAAGTAATGTTTATCCGTTGTCTAGCACCCATAACACAAGCTAATGCTCAGTTTGGGGCTAGATGGCGCTGAGTGAATAGTGTCCAAGGATATTTATTTATTTATAAAAAAAGAAAAAAAAAAAAAGTACCTCTACGATGCATTTATGACATAAGACGATTAGTAAAAATGTTTAATGTCCTCCAAAAGAAGGACCACGCCCCCACCACAATGGTCTAACATTCTTCCACATTCCAGCCACCGCGACCTAAAGCCAGAGAACCTGCTCCTCGACGAGCGGAACAACATAAAGATAGCCGACTTCGGCATGGCGTCGTTGCAGCCCGCCGGGTCTCTTCTGGAGACGTCGTGTGGGAGCCCGCATTACGCCTGCCCGGAAGTTATTAGGGTAAGTTTCAAGTCGGTCTCAAAAGAGGGGAATCTGCCACAAGAGAGCAAAAATCTGCCGAATGTGCTACTTTTAGACTGCCCGCTTCGTCTGATAATCGTTGACCGACCTTTTTGTAGGTGACAAATAGAACGTACTGATAGCAATGGAGAACGCACTCGTGCTACAAAAATTCGGTCAGAAATACCATAGAAATAAAATCGGTCACCGATTATTCGGTCCTACAAAAAGTCTGACGTGGGCGGGCAACTAACTAAAAATGCCAAAAATATGCTGTGTTATTCATGGACAAAATCGGTAATTCTGGTAGCAGGTAGATATTGGTTTTGATTTCCTTTTAGCCAGCTGAGGAGCATAAAGAATATCTCATGCCAGTGGCGTAGCGTGGGTGTCAGTCGCCCGGGGCGGAAGAAAGAAAGAAAGAAAGAAAACTTCCGCCCTTTTTATTTTTTTTTGCTCCTCCAGTTGGCAAAGCAGCCCACGGGGCGGAAGACGATTCTGCCACCCTTTTTTACAATTCTGCCGCCCATTTTTTTCTTTTTTTACTCCTCCAGGAAATTTTGCCGCCCCCTAGTGCCGCCCGGGGCGGACCGCCCCCCCCCCCCAATGAAAGATTTATTACGAAGAACCCGAAGAACACATGATTTTTAAGAGTTTTCTTAAAATCTACTACTTCTCACAATCTGTCACAGCAAAAAATTAGATTCGCCCAGAATCGGGTAGACTTGGTTTTGGATCAGAATAATCCTGCCAAGCTAGTAGTAAAAATGCACATAAAAAATCATAGATGCAATAAGGATTCGAACCGTCGACTTTACGTGTGTTACACCATAGATATGTTAAACCACTTGGTTGCCACAGCTTTTCGATCATAAACGTGTCATGGTTTTTTAATAATAAACAAAAATGTACCCAGAAAAAGGTATTTAATACAGTAAATGTTACATACAATATATCCACACAATACTGCTAAGTGCTATAAAATCTACAACTTACAAACCACTAAGTCTATCAAAAAACCCAAGTTATTAACAAATTAAGTACTTTCGTTAGAAACTAAATGTCAGATCATACAAAGGTTGCAATTTCGCCATAGAATTACGATTTTTAAAGTAGGTACTGTCGAAAATAGGACCTATACTAGCGGCTCGCTATGATGGCTGTTTTGACATATTACAATACATGGTTTTTATAACGCTTTTGCACTTTTTATATTAACTATCTGCTGTGCAGCAGTTTGTGCTGTTTTTAATATTTTAGAGCCTTTTTTTAAACCGTTGTTTTGGGCTTTATTATACTGTAAAACCATGTATTGTAATATGTCAAAACGGCCATCGTAGCGTGCCGCTAGTATATTATAAGTAAAAAGTAGGCTTTTTCCATCAAAATTGTATAAATCAACCGCCATTCTTCTAAAGTATCCTGCCACCTGTAATTTTTATGCGCTCTTTTCAAAAGTAAGTCTGGTCAGTCTGATTTACAAGTCTTTGTAGTACAAAAAAGAATATAATACCTAAACATTTTCTTGTATTTTTACTGTTTTATTTATCATTTAGGGAACTAGTTCGAAATACGAGGAATGTTTCAATCATCCAGTTACAATTAAAAAAGGATCATTTCTTGAACTTTGTTGATCTAATACAGACGGCATAGTCGTAACTCTATGGCGAAAATTGGATTAGTAAACAATAAACTAACAAGAAAATCTAATTATATTTAAATGTTATTCTTAAAAAGGTTAACAAAATGAGCATCATATCCTAGTTGTTTAATCACAGTCAAATTAAAAACTAAAATTAATTATAGTAATATCAAACAAGGAAAAAAATATGCATCTAATTGTGATGTTAAGAGAAAATTGAAAAATATTTTGAGAAAATAATAATCCATTTATTATACTGGATATTGTAATTATTAATTTTATTATTTTTGTATGAAAGTGTCATCCTTAATTTAAAAAGGACGAAGAAAATATTCATCAAACAAAACCAAACATTTTAACTTTTTACAAGAAATTAATTTTGTAGAAAAAAAATTGGATTGGATTATCGTTGTAAACTACGGATGTAGAGAAAACAAATATATTACTAGGTATAATACTAGATACCTTACCCTTATTAATATTGTGTACAAAAAATAACAGGTTTGTGGTAAAAGTACTGAACTTGTGTAAATCTGTACAATCATGTAAGACTTTTAAACCACAAAAAACCATTCACAAATCAATTTCATTTTATTTATTCTACCCATATATCAATTTTATTTTATTTATTTTACCTAGAACTTTTTCTAAAAAAACATCTGCTTATAGTTCTGGGACTGATTGCATATCACAAAGAAAAAAAAAGTTCTAGAAAACGTAAATAAATAAAAACGATAAATTATTTTTTACTAAAAAAATCACCTAAGTAAAAAAAAATTATGGTTATCTGACTTAAGGTTTAATGACAAAAAAAACCAACATGTAAGTTAGTTATTTCCAAAGAAAAAAGCTTATAAATTTTTGATAGTATTAAGTGTTGAGCTAGATAAAAATATTTTTAGTAAGGATTATGAAAACTATTATTCTACCATTTTAGTAATCCTGCCAACAACAGGCAATAAAGGCTTAATTTTTTTTAAACTAAAAACCTTTTAATAATGGAAACATTTATTGATCAGCATTATGACATTATTAACTGGCCTTTTATTATGTATTAAAAAAGATAAAAAAAATCAACATAGGTAATTTTACCTTACATAATAAATACAGTACACAAGTTCTCTTATTATACCACAAATTTCAAAGGGCTTAATCTTCATCTATTCTTTGTTTCTTACTGGTATTCGATGGAGTCTGCGGTGGAGAACACGCTGTATCTCTTCGTTTACCAGAGTGCCTCGCACAAGTTGACCCAGACACTCTCGTTTGAGACTGTCTTTCCCTATTCGGAGAGAACTGCTTCAACATCTCAACATCGTTGAATATAACTTGAGCACCACCCCCACAAGTGGGTACGACATCTCCTTTGTACAATTTCGTCTCCAATTCACCGTCAGTGTCTTGCTCCTGAGATATCAAGCAGTACTTAGAGTACGTAGAGTTAGCAATATCTTTAACAGTTTTCAATTTGTTCACAACCTTACTATTCGTCATACTTGGCTTCATAACAGTTCCCATTGGGACCAGCTTGTTTGGTGCATGTTCTATCCACCCACGGCCATCTGCGGATAAAGATCTCCTGTGCCTCGGATTGGCAACAGCCACTCCTCGACGAGACGATGCCGGAGTGTCCCTGGTCTCTCTAGTCTGATGAACAGAGCTGAATGGAGTCAGTAGATGAGCTGGTAAGGCCCGAGGTGTAGACCCTGGAGTGAAATCCCTCCCGGTTTGAGCAGCCACATCTCCAGTACTCTTTGGCATGTCATTGTCACCTCTCTCTGCATGTAGTGCTTCAGCGATAATCCTCAATCTGTTTTCCTTCTCTTCAATTGCATTTCTTAATCGTTCTTTCTCATGGTTTATTTCTTTAGCCTTCTCGTGTTCAGCTGCGATTTTGTTGTTATATTTACGTTCCAATATTTTCTTCTGTTTCTCCTTATCAAATTTATTCTGGCTAAGCAGCAGCTCTTTTTCTTGTAGATCTCGTTTCAAGTTGCTTGTATATTCTGTCATTTCAGCTAATTTCCTTTGATGGGTCAGTGATGCATTTTCTGTGGCTGTCAAGCGTTCTTCCAAAGCTCGGATTCTTCGTTCAGCCGCTGCCAACTGGCCTCGGAGTGAGGCATTCTCACTCCTGACTTCTAGGGCATCTTTTTCTAAATCTAGCAACGCAGAGCGGAATCTTTCATCTTTGATTGCTTTGCATCTTTTTAGAGCTTCTCTGCGACTTATCCTCATTTCCAAATGAGCCATAAGCTCCTTAGTAATATGATTAGCTTGGGAACTATTCAATTCTAGACTTGGGAAGTCAGGACCTAGGCTGTAAACGAGACCTAGGTCTAATTCTAAGTCTTTGGCTTCAGGATGAATTATGTTTTCTCTTGCTGTAGTGAAGAGACGGTTGGCTTTGCGTCTTCCAGACATAAGACCAATGGATGCTGCAATATTGTTTATATTCTGCGGTTTTGCCACTTCTACTTCCGCTGCCATTTCAGCGAATCGCATTACTTGTAATGTTTCATCGTAATCTTCTGCTCTTGGATTCGCACAAACGATCATACGGACTTGACCTTCGCCTTCAAAGAAGTTTTTGAACAGATGTGTGATTTTGGACTCTCGATATGGGACCATATTGTTTGCTCCGTTCACTTGGTTCTCTCGTAAAGCCTCAAGGCATGTCCTCAATGTCATCAGAGATTTGTTAATGTTGCCAGCTTCTCGCAATCTTTGTCCTGTATTTTTCGTCCTGTTTGTACGCTCGCTGCCAGCTAAATCAACTAAACTCAACTGGCTTATTGAGAGAAACTTTTTGTTTTGAATAACTGCTTCTCCCATCTCATCTACTGGTGCCTGAACCAACCTGATCGTAAACACGGAGTGACTTCGGCTGGATTCAGCATTTAACGTTGTATGAGCCATGCGTTTCCTCTTCAAACCTAAATAAAATGCTTCGAAAGCTTCTTCAGCGGACTTGATCTCGATTTCTGTGACCCCATTAACATACATGTTGTGAGCTGCGTCTTCTCTTATAATTTTCACTGGCAAGTTTTTACTTATTGGTCCATCTTCCAGTAAATCAAACACGCTGTTGTTATATATTTCAACGTAAGTCACAAATACAGCATATTGGTTATCTTCGTTGATTCCTTGAACTTTAGTGAGATCTGAGGCAGACATTGCTAAGTCAGGATTAGAATTATTCTTTTTTCCACTTTTGAATTTGTGTAACTCTTGCTGCCTTTCCAACATGGCTTCCGCTTCGCTTTGAATATCGAACATGTTCATTTTATCAGGTTTGAACACGTATTTGTGAGCTTGCAAATCGTTGATAGTTTTAAAAATAATGTTTAGACAGCGCGGTAGAACGCCGCAGTTATGAGGCTCGCCGGTCATCGTGAACGTTTTGCCACTACCGGTGACTCCGTATGTGAATAATAAACCATTTTTACCTTTAATCAGTCCTTCTACTAGCGGCAATGCGACTTTATCAAACACTTCTTGTTGCGATGCTTCGGGCGGGAAAACCTCTTTGAATGTGTACTCCATCGTCTTGTTATTCTCATTTCGGTAGCTCAGGGCACTACTTGGAGGCGTCAGTACCACTGTTGTAGGCGAAATAATCTTCATACACGATATATCAGTATCTCTTTGCATGGGCCGAAGCCTGCAGTACACTTGCACCGGATCTCGGTCACCGACGTACAAATTCTGCTTACTTCTAGCCGGCGTACGCATCTCGTTCAACTTTTGTTTCGATTTTGCAGATTTCATTGTGAATACTTCGATAATACACACACTAAACGCGAACTTTAACAATTATTGTTTTCAACGGTTGTCCGAGAATCAAAGCAACGGTCGTTCGAAAATTATCTTTACTATCCGGTTGAATTCAATATCTACAGCCAGTATTTTGTATCTCTTTTTTACACATTCAATATTATATTTCTGTTCCACGTAACGGTTGACAGGGGACGCCTTTTTAAATGAAATGGGTAATATTCAGCTGTCAAAACGTCGACGTGATATAAATGTTGCCAAGTTATGGAATACGATTTCCCACAATTTTACAAAACAATTTAGTTTTTATTTAAGAAGCTTGTTGTTAAGTAACTAATCTAAACACCCCCTCTAATAGTAATAATAAATAAATATAATCGCATTCTAAACAAATAATGTCTTAGAATATATATTTATTTTGAATTAAACGTATAAAGTAAATTTCAAAAGTAATAAAATGGTCAGCCACGTTGGACTTAAAGACCGCTTTGCTTAGTTTTGCAATATTTTAGACCACCCCAATGGTGGATACCCGCTTAGGGTCTGATTGGCATTTTTTGGTCTTTTAAGGCCCCAATGGGCGATTTTCTGACAGGCCATTTAAAAAAAAGAGCCTTCCAAAAGCTTCACTAGATGGCGTTGAACAAAGTATGTACATCTATTGTTACCTCTGTTTTTGTATCTAGGAGCCATAATCTTGACTCATTCTTTTTCTTCTTCATAATGAATGACTTGCTTTGTGTTTTTTATTAACAATTCCGCCAATTGTAATTTTTTCGGGAATGAAAATGACATCTGACATAGACAAAACCATAGATACGTGCATAGGGGGAATGGCGCTATCTATTGAGAACTAATAAAACGGGCTGTCAGAAAATCGCCCATTATTCAGTAGCCAGCTACCCTGCTACAGTTCTACCGCCCCTAAATGAAGATGGTAGCAAATACGATGGTAAAAGGCTCGAAGATCAAAAGAGCCTTAGGTACCTAATAAGTGGCACATTGAGTGATGCTTTCTATAGTCTCCGTGAAAGCCAATGAAGAGTCAGCAGTGTATTACTGGGTTTTTATTACGTAATTTTGGTACCAAAATAATAAAAAAAATCTTAGTTTATTCTATTGAAAGGAAAACGCTGCAATAGTCGCAATCATTTGGAGGATGTTCGTTCGCGTTTACCATCAAATTAAAAAAAACACATAATTTCAAAACATTCTTAAAAATATTTTTGATTAAAGCGTATTGGACCAACATACATTTCGTGCTAATGTTGATTCGTTACAATTATATTGTCGTTATAAAAATAAATACTCGTCATATTTCATTCGTCTTTAGCCCCTAAATAATCTAGTTTACCTTAATGAGAAAACTTTTTTCATCGCTGGTATTACTTTGACCTCAGTGCCACCCTCTAGCGGCAATAGTAAGTACTTTACGTTCCATTCCACGGTATTATGTTTGTTTACAGGTATTTCATGTGGCTAGTCCATACTTGAAATAAATTATGATGATAATGATTATTTTATTATGCCATGTTTGTGTTCAATATTTCATTTTTTAATCAACTTTTAAATGATTTACTTGGGTTTTGTAAGTGCCAGTGAAATGTTATATTATGGACTTTGTATGTGAAATGAAACGTACGTGGAACTGTCAAAACCAGTCAAAAAACAAGAATCAAGAATGTAAACATTGGTGAAATAAATTGAAAAATATTTAAAATGTTAATATTTTCCTTCAGGGTGAGAAATATGATGGACGCCGAGCAGATGTATGGTCATGCGGCGTCATCCTATACGCCCTGCTTGTGGGTGCGCTGCCTTTCGACGATGATAACTTACGTCAATTACTCGAAAAGGTAATGTGTTTTTATTTTCCAAAAAACATCTTCTTACGACCTTATTTCCAAGAGTTTATGCCTTCAAATCATATTTTTAAGTACTATAGTAGCTATTACTGTATCTCCATGAGTTTGCTATACGTTTGTTGATTTAGAAATCATTACTTTTAAAAATAAGATCTTCGATCATTATACTTGCAAGTTTACTATTTCTAACTACTTTGAAGTATTGATACCTTATTCAGAGACCTTCCCCTATGTGCCATGGGTCGTAGATTGATACCCCTCCCAAATTATAGCAGTAATAAACATTTCATATTGTTTTTGTGTTTCTGTTTATTTCCTATATCTAACTTGTTTGTGATTATTTCAGGTGAAGCGTGGAGTATTCCACGTGCCTCACTTCGTTCCGCCAGACTGTCAGCAGCTTCTCCGAGGCATGATCGAAGTTAACCCAGAGAAGAGAATGACGGTATGTTTTCTATCTCCATGGCATTTTAGCAGGCCATTACCATAGTATGTATATAGATCGGTATTGGCATTATGCTTTGATGATGATACTAACTACTACTACTAAATAGTAGTATAAATACTTTCAAAAGTAGTGCTAACAAAAATAACTTATATCAGCCTGTCATTATCATTACAGTTAGCGGAGATCACCAGACATCCGTGGGTCACAGCGGGAGGACGAGGCGAGCTGGAGCAGGAACTGCCAATGATGGAGGTGGTGCAGACCAGGGTTCTGCCATCTGCGGAAGCCATTGACCCTGACGTGTTGCAGGTAAAGTTGTTTGATTATTATTTTAGAACAAGGTTGCACCATTAATTTATAAAATATTAAGATTTTATAATAATCATAATCTTTATTTGCTATTCTTGTTGTACGGTCAACAGCACATCACGGTATACACACGGTATATTTTAAACAACAAAATAATAATCATGTTGGAAAGATAAGGCTCAAATTACTTTTTTCAAACAAATGTGGTAGAGCCAAATATCTTATACTTGCCAACAATAAATAGAGCTTACACAAATTGTTTTGATAAAGAGAGTTTCACATCTAATCAGCCGCATGAAACATTCTTTCATATGTAAAATCAAATGTTGATATCACTCTGAAATTAGTAATTTGGCAAAGCTGAAATTGTCATAATTCAGTTCAATTAAAGATTTCCTAGGTCAGGAACATAAAGTCAAATAAGATCTTTAAAAAAATGGTGTATAGCTATTACTGCAGCTATCAGAATTTTTTTAATGAATTGAGTTACATAATACAACTTTCTTAGCCTTATAACTTTTATAAGTGTATTTTTTTAACATTTTACTTTAATAAATAATTGTTTTTTTTTGTATTTTTCCAGGCTATCTGTAGTCTTGGGTGTTTCAAACAACGCGACAAGTTGATACAGGAACTATTAAGTCCACAGTAAGTATTGCTTATGTCTAAAAGTATAAATACCTCATCTTTTATTTTTAGTTTATTGTTTATTTTTTATTGGGTTGTATAAAAAAGACTAAAATGTAATAAAAAAAATTGAATTGCTAATCTATCCTAACCTTTGGTGTGCAATTAGTTATTTTGATGTACATTTCAGTATTATTTGGATTACACTTAAAAATTTCACTTTTTTATTAACATCACTATTTAAATATTTAAAACAAAAAAAACATTTTTTGCTAAAAAGAAATAAGCAATTTATTTTGGAGTTATTTAGTCTCGTATTGATAATAATTCTTCCATTAATTGAGATTTTGTGTGTTACCTAACTTTAGGCATTGGTTACTCAACTATATCTTATTGACGTGACAACGTCTTATAATTCGATGGAGCCGGCTGCACGCACGAAAAAACATGACTCATGCGGCGTTCCATTGCGCAAGCGAGAGCGCAGAACGAGCGATAAAGAGGCACAATCGGCCTCCGCGTTCGGCAGCGTTCGACATCTGTCTCTCTCCTACTTGAGTGAGCGATGCGTCCGCGTGGACAGCTGCTATACAATAATACATTTACATGTTTATATGACTTCACGTTCAATTATCGTCAGTAAACCGACTTTACAGACAACCGATTTTTTATCTTGTAATTTCAGCCACAACACAGAGAAGGTGATATACTTCCTCCTGCTAGAGAGGAAGCGCAGAAGACCCGCTCGCGACGACGAGCCCAGGCCGCCCGCGCCCGCCGCGCCCGCCGACCCGCCCAGGAAGCGCCTGGACACCTGCCGGGTGAGTGGCCCTCACCCATCCAACGTACTCTTAAATACCAAACTATTTTATTTTGTCCCTATGGAGAATAATAAATATCTCTGGACATTATTCACACAGCGCCATCTAGCCCCAAACTAAGCATTAGCTTGTGCTATGGGTGCCATACAACGGATAAACATTACTTATATACTTTTTTTTTTGTAAATACATACATAATTATACATAGAAACACCCAGACCGATACAAACAGACAAGTTCATGCACACAAATGTTTGTACCGTGCGGGGATCGAACCCGCGACCTCTGGTGTAATAGCCGACTTCTCGACCATTACACCAAATGGCTCGTCTAGATTGATTCTAAACTCTACGATGTATGGTGACAGATTGCAATCACACTGGATTAATCTAACGATTGACCTGCGGGCGGGGGTAGCTCCCCAACGCCCGCATTGCACAGGTCGCTCGAGCCAAGTCTCAGGGTCCTTGGTTTCTCAGGTGGCCCTCCCTAGGGGTTAGGGGACAACTCGTCCCAGTCCAAAACTGGGCCCGGGGACCAGTTCTACCCTTTCTAATTTGATAGTGGTCAACTGGTCCCATCTTGATTCTGGTGTTGGGACCAGCTACGTTGGGGTGCCCAGGGATGGGCTGGTCAATAGACAAGGCTGGCACCGGCTCGTCCCAATCGGGTGTGAATGGCAACCGGGGGAGTTTAGTGGGTAGTGGACGCTCTAGTCTCGAGTCCCACACACGGCCGCAGGTCTAGCTAGCCTGTGGTTATGGTGCATAAACGCATTCTCCTCCGAAAAAAAAGGGTTTGATCTAACGAAAAAAGACGCGTTAAATTGTGAACCGGATCACATTTTTTCTTGTATTTACGATTTTTTTTATTTCTGTTAGACAAAGCGAGAGATATTTATAAGACGGAGAAAATTAAATAAAGACAATTATCACACGCAGGCGAAAGGTTATTATTTCCTAAAAAAAGTTGGTGCTTAATTTTTTTTATTTTAACCCAGGGTTTAGTAGGTAAACTCCTCCCTTCCCGACCAATTAATAATATTCAAAATCAAAATCAAAATATTCTTTATTCATGTAAACTTGTATCAAGTATTTATGAATCGTCAATTACAGTGTGACTCTACCACCGGCTTCGGAACGCAGTCATCTGTCGAGAAGAACCGGCAAGAAACTCGACAGTTACTCTTTTTAATCGCCAAAGAAATTTATACAACAATGATAATAAATCTATCTATACTAAGCCATACAGTTTTTCGTGTGAATGTAGATATAATATTGTAATGTACTAATACTGTTATGCAATATTACTGTTATGTAATGTTCTTCCCGAGCAGTCTTATTATTATTATGTAATGTTCACAGGTCAACGGTCAGTCAGCCCACTTCGGTCAGATCAGTGAGGGGTCACCCATCACGCCTAGAAGATCACAGTTCAGGTGACATTCGCTTTAATGTTTAAATAATTTAAAATGCACCTTAGCACTCTTTGGAAATGGAGCTACGGCTCTTTATCAAAACACTATTTTATACAAGTACTAGCGGTCTCCCTTGCGGTACACCCGCGCGTAATTTCCTTTTTCAACTATCCCCCCTTCCCCCATATTTCCGGGATAAATACCTTTTGCACTGACAACACACAGCATTCTCAAAGCAGGGTTTCCAATTTTTTTTAAACATTCAAGAAAAGCACATTAATTAAACTATGTTTCTACTTTCTGAAACATATCTTTTTTCACCATTATGGTTTCTCGACATTAATTCTCATACTAATATCATCTGTATTGCATTGCAAAATTGAAAGAGTTGATTGGCAAAAGTTAATTATAAGTGAATCAATATTTTGGACCCTTTCGGGCACAATTTGTTTACAGTGCCTGTTTATCCCAATTCGGAGAGTATGTATAGCCCAACCAATAAAATAAAAAACCTCGCCATATTGCGGAAAAATATTGGAACTAATTTCTTCAACTGGCGACAATAAAAAAAAAACAATAAAATGTCATTCAATAGTGCTGTATGTCAAAGTATGATGTCAATTGTCAACCGTGCCTTGTTACTATTGGATATTGTGATTTATTTGTGAGTATAACATAGCAACCAAGTGTTGCTATAACCATAGCTAATGTGGCGCCTCCAGACCAGGTTTTTTATTTTCTTGGTCAGGCTATATATGTGGTGTTAATTCCATATCCATAGGAACCTCTTTATTTATGGGGGTGCCTCAAGGCTCAGTACTTGGACCATTACTATTTATACTTTGTGTAAACGGCTTTGTTGGCACTTTACATGTTTTTGTTGATCGTGTAGGGTAAAAAATGCACTGGAGATCCAGCTTTACACAAACCTGCAATATATTTTTTGGATATTTTTAAATGTTACTTCCTTTATAGGAGGATATAATTATTGTTATATATTGTGATACATAAGTAGCGTATGTAATGAGTGCAATATTGAGGGCAGGTTTGCCCGCAGCAGGTCGGCGTCGGGACGGAGGCCGGAGGGACGCAGTTCGCCACAGTTGCCAGCCAGTCCGCCCAGTGAGTATAACATCATTATAATAAATAAATAAGTTACAAAAAACAGCCATATAAAATACATCTAATATTCATATCGAGTCAAGAAATTTAAGAAGAAAGGGGTTTGAAGATTTTGCGCTTCCTACGCGTCCGCCAATTTGTTTTTTTTAAATTAGCTTTCACTTAAAATAGTGTCAAAAATCGATACCTGATATCAATACAAACATAAAATGTCATTAGACGAAAACCCGTGAAGTGTCACGTTTTAAAGATATAAGCAACTAAAGTTTTACTTCTTTATTTTGAGTTTTTTTTCTCAAGTTATAGTTCACATAAAATTCATCAAATTCATTCATAGAATTTTAAGTAAAAGCTATTTAAAAAAAAATGGCGGACCACTAGGTAAGCCAACCTGCATACAAAAATCCTCAAACCCCTTTATTGTTTTTTAGTACACTTGACGCCTCCTCCTTTGTTGACTAATATCACTTTAAATTAAGTTGAAGATATTTTTATATACTTTTTTTAGATTTTTATCATACATACATAGCCATAGTTCGACTAAACTGTCATTGGTTCATTTTGACATTCATGATGGCGGTTTGACGTCTTCCGTCAAAATAAACCAATCACGTTTTAGTTAAACCTTATGGCTACGCAGCGCCATCTAGCGGATTTTTATTCTGAAACACCCTCATGAAACTTATTGTTTAATAACAGCAGGTCATACGCCACATCGAGTGTCGTCACTAGGAGGGACACCTGCAACGCCCGGTTCACCGCTCGGTATGTTAATTATTGAATAAATGTTTCATAACAAACTAGCGGCCACCTTCGCGGTTTTACCCGAGTGTCATTTCTTTTTTCAAATATCCCCCCTTATCCCCACATTTCCGGGATAAAAAGTACCCTAGGTCACCCGGGGATAGTGTAGCTTTCCAACAGTGAAAGAATCATTCAAATTGGTTCAGTAGTTTCGGAGCCTATTCAGTACAAACAAATAAACATACAAACAAACAATCAAATCTTTCCTCTTTATAATATTAGTAAGATATAGACAAAACTTCTGTTTTTTAGAGTAACACTCGTATTCAAACAAAACATTGTTTACTACATTTTAGTTCACAATTATATTCAATTCCAACATTTATTTCGGAATGAACAATGGAATTCAATCAATCGTTCATTCCAATTCATTCGGATGATCTTAAATCGTTCACTTACTCTTCCACATTGAAGGCAATTACTTTTGGGTGATTATAATTAAGTATTTACATGATTTTTGTCAATTCTAGCGTCCCCATCGGTGCGTGAGAGGGAACACCATCATCAAAGGGCCAACTCCACGGGACCTACGATAAGCCTTAATATTAGTAAGTCATATTAGAATTACTAGAATTTTTTGTAGTTTTGTTTATTTTATGAATTTTGAATTGTTTTTTGAATTAATGTACAAAATACAACTTCTTCTATTTTTTCTCAAAGACTTTATTCCTACATAAAATAAACCTAGCTTAATAAAATTAGACCATAGTTAATGTTCTCACTAACATTGTGTTTATTTTTTAAAAGCCTGATATTTTTTTACATAAATTGGGGTCTGTAGTTGTGCCTTTGGATAAATAAATAAACTTTGAAAACTACAAATAACAATATTAAAAAAATTGAGTTATTCTTTGTTTGTTCAGGCGGCGAACCAGGAGAGGCGGTAATAATAATAAATGAATCTCCCATAATGGGCTCATCAGTGGCCGTCCGACCTCACAGTCCCTCGCAGTCACATAGAGGTAAGTTATGAATTAGCCTATTGTATGACATTTATCGCATAAAATTAGAGTAAAAGAGAAAGGAGTGTTCCTGTCTTGCGCACTCAGTCTCACTATAGCTCTGAGATATGAAATATTGTACAAATAGATTGTGAAAAACACTTTATCACGTAAATTTGTATCCCCTACCATCAAATCGACGTCAATGGTCTGTTAAAAAGAAGTGCAGTAAGAAACCCAACACTTTGCCTTTTTTTAAAGAAATATATTCTTCGTAGGTAGTTGATCATTATACATTGGCCATCGTAGCCGAAAATAGTACAAGCTATGCTTAGTTTGTGGTGGCGTTGTGGGATTGTCCAAGGATATTTGTTTCATTGTTCCAGTGAGGGAGAGGTCTTCGTTACCGGGTCCTCCCAGTTCGACGCAGTCCCCTCCGCAGCCATCTTTGTTCCCCAATTTGGGGACTATTACAGGTACGTATACATTTCCTGTGATTCGTTCTCAAATTAGGACGAATAGCAATGGGCCCAATATTGAGCCCTGAGGCACCCCTTTTTGTATAGATGCGCCTATTGGTTTAGTTAATTTTATGCCTACTATTCAAATTCGTTTAGTAAGACACGTTCTTATAAGGTAAAGTGAATTATATGAAACAATATAATGCTTTAGCTTTCTTAGTAAAATCAGATGGTTTATACAGTTAAATGCATTTGAAAATTCGCAAAAAAATCCTAAAGCATCTGTTTGTTCTCCCAAGCATCAAATATGTATAGAAGTCATAAATAATAATAGGTATTAATTGTTAAATCAATTGGTTTAAGGCTTAAACCAATTGATTATAATTGATACATAACACAAGCCTATAGGGCACTGTCAAAAGAGTGCCCATCATAATTTGAAACATATGCATTTGTAATGTCTTGTTTTTGTACATCGCTTTTTTGTTTATACATATATTTGATACTTTTAAAGTACTATCTGTATTTTGTTAGTAACTTTTGTATCAAATAAATGATTCCATTCTATTTCTTTCTCTCTCGTCACCCCCAGGCGTGGGCGTGGGCGTGGGCGCGGCTGGGCCGGGTGCAGTGGGCGCGGGGACAGCGTGCGGGGCGGGCGTGGCTGCCCCCTGGCGGGTGCGGTTGGCAACCATAAAGAACTCCTTCCTAGGATCGCCACGGTTCCATCGACGGAAAATGCAGGGTGAGTTAATAATAATATTTATTTTAACAAAGATTTCAATAATAATTTGCCAAAAAAAATATTATTTAAGTAAACAAAATAATAATTGCTTTTATAGCTGGTAAATGTGACAAAGTTGTAAGGTGTATCGCAGTTGTTAGGATGGATAGAGGGTTTCCACTTTTTGGAAAGACGGGACACTAACACTTAGGTAGCCTAAAGTGGTCAAAGGAATTCAATAAACGGGGGATCTGGAATGCCAGGGAAAACTGTTGAATTTGCACTGTTATCACCCGAGAAATATTTAAGTAAAATAATAATTTATGTACAGTCAACAGCACATCACTTGCAGTTCGATAATAGCGCTTATGCCCCTGACATAAGAGCGGTACAAAGTCCAAAGTGTTACGTCTGACGTGCTTTCGACTGTACATATGCTCTTAGAACTGTTTCTGGGGGTAGTCCGACAATCTGCAAAAATACCACACTATAAAAAATATATTTATCTCTAACTATCTTAGCATAAAAAAGTTATTTATCAAAATGCAAATTTACCCACACTAAGTTTATTTTCATTGATTTACTCACAAGTATATTTTCGTTTATGTTAACACAAATACATTTTCGTTTATACACACCCAAGTAAATTTTCGTCTAACTTCCATCTTCTTTCCCCAGCATCGTCAGAAGAAGTCCACCTAACGCCAGAGTCTTCGCCGGAGCTGACGAAAAGGTCCTGGTTCGGATCCCTGCTGCTGTCCGCGGATAAGGAGGAGACATTCACCGCTCTCGTCAAAGGGAAACCATTGGCGACGGTTAAAGCTGATTTGATACATGCTTTTCTTAGTGTAAGTATATATTTTTCGGGATATTTTTCAGTGTACATCAAAAAAATACTGAAATGTACATCAAAATAACTGATTGCACACCAAAGGTTATGTTAGGTTAGCAATTCAGTATTTTTTGATGCACAATCAGTATTTTTTTGATGTACAGTTAAATACAACCCATATTTTACTAGCCTTCCTGCCGCGGTTTCACCCGCGCGTAATTTTTTTTTTCAAATCGCTTCTTTGCATCGACAACGTGATATATCCAATGTATTTTAAATTAAAAGTTGTCGAAGCAAAGAGGCGAAATATCCTCCCCTTCCCCCCACTTTTCCGGGATCAAAAGTACCTTATGTTCACCGGGGATAGTGTAGCTTTCAAACAGTGAAAGAATTATTCAAATCGGTTCAGTAGTTTCGGAGCCTATTCAATACAAACAAACAAACAATCAAATCTTTCCTCTTTATAATATTAGTATAGATTATTTTAATTTACGAGGTGTAATAGTTGGAATGTTAGCTATTAAACCAAGAGGTCGCGGGATCGATCCTCGCACGGTACAAACATTTGTGTGCATGAACATGTCTGTTTGTATCGGTCTGGGTGTTTCTAACATATGTATGTAGGTTTTTACAAAAAAAAAACTATAAACATAATATGTGTCGCTTAACTTCAAACTCGGATAAATCCAATTTTAAGATTTTTTGAGATATTGGTATCAAAAAAAAGGGTAAAAAAAATGCTTTCACACAATTTTACCAGTTGAGTATAAATCCGCATAGTTCTTTAGTAAACAGCTGTTAAAATCAATGAATTATTTCAAAAGTCGATAGCTCCTTATGACAGTTTTTTTCAAGTTTAGGTAAATCCATCCCAGCCAATCAGCAACTTGCGTTGATTCAACATGGCCGTTAGTTGTCGTAAACTCTGCGGCCCGTACGCGTGTACTCTTCCGCTTTTTATTGCTCAATTTAATATATTAATGAGTAAAAATGGATAACTGCATTAAAATTGGGCCACCAAATAAAGCCCGCAAACGGCCCAATACAGAAGTCCGCCGTAAGAAAGAGGAAAGGGAAAAAAATAGATAAGTTTCATTTGAACCTGTTATGCACCATCTGCAATGTTAAGTTGGCACTAGTGTCGTGCAAACCATTACCGATATCTATGATTTTATTGTTCTATTATTCCAGAATAATATGGATGTTATAAATACGTAATGAATTTAATATTATAGCATTCATTTTACATGAACTGTCCCATTTGATTTCGGTAGGTATACAACTCACTTTGGTCAAGACTGGGCATCGCTGAGGCAACTGGAGTACTACAAAAAGTACTGAACAGTGAGAACGTTATAGGCCGACCAATACATGAAGAAGAAAATGAATGAAAAAAACATTAAATTTTGTTTAAAATATTTAAACAAAATTCAATTATCATTTTTTTAATAATTTACCTTCTCTTTTTGAAAATACACCGAGTTAGCTCATTTCCTACTTAGTTCGTTTCCTTTTTTTCTAAAATATTAAGATACCTACCTAGCATTAAGCAGAGATAGCAGGTATATAATCGACAGGTCGATAGTATTCCGTATTTCACTACTTACCACATCCCTACTTATAATTATATTTTTCAAATCTAGATGAATCCAGACCTGTTATAACAAAACGCTACAAATCCACACTGAGTTTTTTCAAAAATAGATAAATTGCATGCAATTATATCAAATAAAGGTAAATCCAATCTAAATATCCATTTTATTAGAGAATGGATAGTTTTATTACTGAATTCGCTATACAGAATTGTTTTATTTAATACTGTTGTCACAATATAAAAATACTGCGTTTTAAGAAACCGAATCAAGATAACTATAACTTTTTGTTAAATATCTCCTAAACGTTTAGAATGGATTTATCCGAGTTTGAAGTTAAGCGACACATATGTAAGTAATGTTTATCCGTATTCCGTTGTCTGGCATCCATAGTACCAGTGTTTGGGAATGGATGGCGTTGTGTGTATAATGTCCAGGGATATTATTTATATATTACATATTAATATAGATTATTTGAATTACAGATAGCAGAACTATCCCACAGTGTTCTAAGTCCTATGTCATTCCGGGTGGAGTATAAGAGAGGATCCAACGCCCCTGCCATGTTTCAACGGCACGTCAGATTTCAGGTAAGTTCATAAATTATTTTTATTTTTTAGAGATTGTTCATAAATATTTTTTATAGATTTTTCTTTACATATTTATATTTATATTTTGTTCTATAAATATAAATATGTAAAGAAAAATCTTTATGTTCCATTATTCGCGTGTTGTATTGTATTAGAAACAAAGGGAGTAAGAGAAGTTTATTTTATATATTAGTTAAGTAAGTAGTTTTAATGTAACTAGTAGCCCCTAGGTATCCGCAGAATACCAGCGCCGTGGTAGCATTTACTGCGGCACATGCTGAGCGGAGACCTATTAGGTATAAGTCGTGTTAATTTAAGCCATATTTATAATAGCTATAAAAAATTGTACATACTTATACCTAATAAACGTTTTTCTATTTCTATTTCTATTATAAAGCAAGGTTATCGATTAGTCTGAATTTTAAGTCGATTTGATTTCCGCACTAGGATAAGTCTGTGCTCGTGGCGCAGCTGTGACAGTGGTTCGTTAGCGATATAGAAAGTCAAGCTACCCACGCCGCGGTCAGTTAATGGATGGGTGACCATTCTGACCACATTTAGTGACATTTATTTCGAGCGTCTCAGTGCTTCGGAAGGCACGTTAAGCTGTTGGTCCCGGGCTGATAGTTACTATTTGTAGATATTAAACGTCAAGCTTGATAACATCTGACATTAAGGTTGGTCACTTGCCTTACGCACCCCTCCACCAACCCGCACTAGGCCAGCGTGGTGGAGTATGGCCCACACTATGATAAGTCTGTATATATTTTTTCGAAATAAAATATTATTAATTTAAATTTTATTTATCTTAGTAAAAATGGTCTAATGGTCTGGCCAACCTCAATGGTTGGAAGTCTAAATACATTCGGCATCGTAAAAAAGAAGGTTTACTACCTCTGCAAAACAAGGGTTTGCAACTAGTATAAAAAAGCAATAGTCATTGATTTTGCCAAGCTCCGCAACACTAAAGTCAAAGTATTTATTATGCAATTAGATTTACCATGAAATTCTTATACATACTAAAATATTATGACATAACGCTATGAAATTACATGACTGTATTATGTTTATAGGTTGACATCTCGACGATTACGAAAGCTCCGGGAGAGAACGGGAAAGAATATCTATACGCCATCACGTTCACACTGCTTTCTGGTGAGTGTAGATCAGTTTATAAGAATAATTGTTTATTGTTATAGCTCTTACATTCTCAAGATGCTCAGCTACCACAAGCCGAGTCGTTTCAACCTTTACGTCACACGTGTGAGGTTGTTGGTTCGAATCTTGGCGCATACCTATAAATAAATATCTCTGGACAATATTCACACAGCGCCATCTAGCTCCAAACTAAGCATTAGCTTGTGTATGGGTGCCAGGCAATGTTACTTATATTATATACTTTTTTTTTGTAAATACATACATATTTATGCTAGAATTTAATGCGCGTTTTAATCTGCCATTTGGTACCGAAAAATTATGCGAATAAGTTTTCACCTCACAGGATTTAATTTCGGGGTCGGTCAAGAAATTGGATGTATAGTCCGATCATTAAAATAAAAAACCTCGCCATATTGCGGAATTATATTGGAACTAATTTTTTCAAGTGGCAAGAATCAAATAAAAAGCAATAAGATGTCATTCAACATTGCTGTTTTTCAAAGTGTGATGTCAAATTGTCAACCGCGCCTTGTTACTATTGGATATTGTAAGTTATTTATGAGTATAACCATAGCAACCAAGTGTTGCTATAACCATAGCAAATATGGCGGCACCATAGCAGGTTTTTTATTTTCTTGGTCAAGCTATAAGATCTTTCTCCTTTTTTTCTGAGCTTTTTATCCCGATCTGGCCAGACCTTAAAATTTTTGCATGTGAAGTGATATTTAACACCACTGGCAAGTGCTAGTATTGTAGAAGTACTACCGAACTGAATATTTCTAAGTTTCGGCACTGTTTTATTTTGTACTAGCCTTTTGCAGACTACAGGACGTTATCCCGCGGGAATATCCTTATAAATTTGTAGCCTATGTGTTATTCTGACGTATGAGCTATAATATTGTAAAGTTTCATTAAAATCCATCCAGTAGTTTTTGAGTGAAAGAGTAACAAACATCCATACATACTCACAAACTTTCGCCTTTATAATATTAGTAGTGAAGTAGTGATGTTAAGGCCATTAAAAGTATTGAATTTGGAGTTTGAGACCGGCAACTGTCGTGTGTGCATCAGTAGAAACTCGCGCTCGTAAAAATGGTGAATTTCGACGGATTAAAGCTGTAAATTTGTCCAGCGATTGAACAGTGAAGTGAACAAACACTTAAAAACCTAATTCCTGCTTTTCTGAGTGAGTTTATCTACACAAAGTGAAATTAAAAACTGTTTTCGCCAAAACATTAACATTTTCTTACAAGTTCCACAAGTGGTTCAACGTAAACGCTAAGTAAACAATTAATTAAAACACCGAAATGGCCACCTGTATGGGCTGCAAGACATCAGTCCCTTTGGAATTTACTTTGCAGTGCAGTACATGTCACTGCTACTATGATTATAAATGCTTAAACATGACATCAGAGTTGTTTGGAAATATACCAAAAACATCGAAAAATCAGTGGAAATGTCCTAGCTGCGTTAATGTGACGCGACGGCGAGGCGATAACAGTAATACACCTGTCCGGGGAAATAAAATACTGGACGACACGGTAATGTCATGCGATGACACGATCAACCACTCCAACACATCTTTTCAACACAACTCGAGTTTACTGGTGAATGATCCCAAGAGTCCCAAGACGGACGAAAGACACATAACGCTTAAGCAAATGAGTGAGCTTCTGGACGAAAAGATTAACAAAATAAAAGACAACTTAACGACTCACATAGAAACTACAATCAAACAGGAAATAAATTCAGTATTTCAAGAGTGGAGGGAACAACTCGACAAGGTGTTTGTCCAAGTGCATGCGCGACAAGATGACTTGCAAAACCAGATCACCATCGCCGCAAATAAAATCGCTGAGCTTGAACGCGACAAGTCGAATCTTCAGCAGGAGCTAAACAACCAAGGACAAACTCTTCTGCGTAACGAACTCGAAATAGTAGGAATAACAGAGTCCTCGGGAGAGAATCTACTACACACTATCCTCGTTCTTTCACAGAGGGTCGGTGCAAAGCTTGAGGAAAAAGACATAGACATGGTTACCAGAGTAGGAACAATGCGCCGTCCGGCCCGCAACACAGCCTCCATGGTAAGCGGTGCAAAGCCGGTTTCCGGCTCCACCAGACCCGTGGTTGTTCGCTTTGTTCGACGTATGACGCGTGACGAGTTCATGAAGGCCTGCAAATCCCGAAAAAACATCACCACTGTAGACCTGGAGCTGGACGGACCGGCCGTTAAGCTATACACTAATGAAAGACTCACCGCACACAACAGGACGTTATTTCGCGACACTAGGCTGCAAGCCAAACAGCATGGGTTCAAACACTGCTGGACAAAAAACGGCACTATTTACGTACGCGCCACGGAAGGCTCCTACGCCAAGGCCATTAGGAACACAGCGGACCTCGAACGAGTCTTCGGTATTAACGAAGATGATCACAAAGAAAGTGAGTTTCGAGAAGCCAGAAACTAACAAGATGGTTCAAAAAGATGCTGTCAAACACTACGGTTCAGATTCTAAACATTTTACGTACCGTGTATGCATGTTAATTTTATCTTTAAGTGTTATTTTTTCTAATTCTAAAATAATTTGTAATTGTGGCCCCAGTATTATTTTTATTGTATTTACCAAGATTCTGACATTATGTCAACACACACTTAATTTATTACAACCCCTTAATAACTACACACCGAATTCAGTAAGCTCACTAAATCCCAAATGCGTAGCTACCAATCACTGTAAATCACTCTACTCACACTACAACACGTTAGCGAGTCATAACCCGCATACTATACACAGTCGTCACTTTTTTCTACTTATTGGCCGTTACTGGCCCTTAAAATTACAAATTTTAACACAGGAGTGCGCTCCACACTGTGGAGCATACTCCGTGTCTTATGTCAATAGAAGAATTTACAAAGGAAATAGATGACTCGCTCAACGTAGAATGTTTATCTTTGAATCGATTAAAAGACTGCACCACCTTCATTACAACACCTAAATGGGACTTTAAATTATTAACCTATAACATACGGAGCCTAAGTAAAAACTTTAATAATTTTGTATTAATGCTATATCAACTTAATATAACTTACGACGTGATAGTGCTGACAGAGTGCTGGCTAGACGAAAATAAGAATATAATGCAGATTGATGGCTATACTAGTTTTCATACAAACGCTAACATTAATAAAGCGGGGGGCGTGGTGGTCTACACAAGGGATTGCCTAGCAGCATCGGCGACGGAAGTTGACTTTAAGGGAGAGGCTAATGGTTTACTAGTGGAGATTTTAGGATATATTACTATAATGGGTATCTATCGCACCCCATCAGTGAAAAATATAGATAATTTTGTGGAAATTCTAAACCACAATCTTGAACAACTTAAACACAAAAAACACTTTCTGATTGCAGGTGATTTGAACATAGACATATTAAGTGATACTGACCCTAAAATCAACAATTACATGTGCCTTTTGTCTGAACACGGCTTCGTCCCTACGATAACTAAACCGACACGTCTAAACTCCTGTATAGACCATATTTTCATGAGGCCCTATAGCCCTGCTGTTGGTGTCGTCTGTACGAATAGTGCCACAGATCATAGCCCGGCGATGATTGGACTAGCACTGTCTAGCAGGAAGAAAGAACTGCCTATCAGATACTTAACTAAAGTAGACCAATCAGCTGTCGCGGAAGATCTCAATGCAGTGGACTGGTCAGTCGTCACTAACGAGACTGAGGCCACGACTGCTGCACACGTCCTTACCTCAATTATTCAAAATATTATATCTAGGCACACACGGAAGGTTCGCGCAAACCGATCGAAACAAATTATAAAGCAATGGATAACACCTGGGTTGATCCGATGCATAAACAATCGTGACCAGCTTCATTTAAACCTACGTAAAGACCCAGATAACCCTATCCTCAAAAAGACCTATACTCGCTACCGTAACTTCTGCAATGACCTTTTGCGTAAACTCAAAAACAAATACAATGAGGAGCAGCTTGAAAAGAACCATAATGACCCTAAAAAATTATGGAGGACAGTCAATGACATATGCCAAATAAAAAAGAAGGGAACACAACCAACAGACCTATTACACCTGGCCAACACTGCAAAAGAGTCACTTACTATTTGTAATACTTATTTTTCAACACTAGGCGATAAGCTAGCCAACGACACTTTATCTAGGACCAACACAACAGAGGAATCACTGGCAAAAGCAACTAACTTAATTAAATCCCCAGCGGAGTCCCTCTTTTTAACACCAACTGATCCCCTAGAGGTTGACTCTCTAATTCGGAACCTGAAAAGAAATAGCGCGCCTGGTTTGGATAATATTACTAGCGGCCTTCTACTGAACAACCGTGGTGTGCTGGCAGCTCCACTTGCCTACGTTTTTAACCTTAGCTTGTCCAGTGGGACTTTTCCTGTCTGCTGGAAAACCGCAGCAGTTTCTCCAATCCACAAATCGGGGGCGAGAGATACACCTTATAATTACAGGCCAATTTCATTACTAAGCATTATGTCTAAATTATTGGAAAAAGTCGTCCACAAGCGCCTTTCAAGTTTTCTATTGAGTCACGATCTTCTTACAGAACGGCAATACGGTTTCAGGCGGGGAAGATCAACTGACGATGCAGTGGGACTACTGTCGTCACTAGTTGCTGGTTACCTTGACTCGGGTCGTTGCTGTGTCGGAGTCTTTCTGGACCTTGCCAGGGCTTTTGATACCGTATCAGCGCCCATTTTACTGGCTAAGCTAGAAAAAATGGGCATTAGAGGGGTGTCCCTGGATTGGTTCAGAAGCTACCTTACAGGCCGCAGACAGTGTGTGCGGGTGGGTGATTTTGTGAGTGACACACAGTCGGTTCGTTTTGGGGTGCCCCAGGGTAGCGTCCTAGGTCCAACCCTTTTCAACATATACCTCAATGATCTCCCATCCGTACCTATGCAAAACGCCGAAATGATCAGCTATGCCGATGATACTGTCATCATTTTCAGTGGAGCTTCCTGGTCGGAATCATTCCAGCATGTGGAGCGTGGTCTGGCTAGTGTGATTCGATGGATGGATAAGAACCTTTTATCCCTTAACACGTCCAAAACAAAATTTATGACATTCCATAAAACAGCCTCTTCAAAGCCTGCTCTTATACCGCCGGTCAGGATCCATAGCAATAACTGTAACCACAGTTCATCTGGTTCAAGCTCAACATCCTGTGCATGTGACAGTATCGAAAGGACAGAAACTATCAAATATCTCGGCGTTCTTATTGACGACAAACTAAATTTTCACTGTCACATATCGTCCCTGTCAAGTCGTATTAGAAAGATTATACACGTAATGTTATTGCTGAGAGGCGCGGCAAGCGCGTCAATCCTTCGTATGGTCTATCTTGGGCTCTGTCAATCGATCATCGGCTATTGCATATCGTCATGGGGCGGAACGGACAAAACGTGGATGCTGAAAGTCGAGAGAGCTCAGAGAGCAGTGCTCAAGGTAATGCTGAGTAAGCCGCGTCGTTACCCCACGAGTCAGCTTTTCGTAGATAGTCAAGTGCTAAGTGTGCGCAGGTTATAATTCGTTCTTAACGCCGTAACAATAACACACAAAGCAGTAGTTCGGTATGACAATTATAAAGAGCTTCTTAAAAAACGTGTTTTTAAAATTAGAACACCTGTTGTCCGCACAAAATTTGCACAAAGACATGGGGATTATCTGTTCCCGTACATTTATAATAAGGTTGTGACTAAATGTGATATAAAGGAATGTCACCCTGTTACTGCTAGAACCAAAGTCATAAATTGGCTCCACACGCTCAACTACACAGACACAGAACTATTAGTGTGTACCTATAGCTAAAATTCATCCCTCATCTCACCACACAATACTAGTGCCACAATAGGTAACACCTTTAAATTTCATTTTTGTTTATTATTTTTGTTTTCCAATATTTAAAATTTTCTCACACAGCATTGTTAATATTTAATACATAGTAGTAACAGTTAATTCAAATCAATCTCTAGCTCCCATAAGACAGGATTACCTAGTATGGGAGCTACTAGTAAAACCTGATGTTGTGTAATATTTTTGGCAATAAACTTTTTATTTATTATTATTTTTTTTTTTTTTTATTTATTTAAATAATGAAGAGTTCACTTTCACATAGACCTCTGATATATTCATCCAGGTAACATCCGGCGCTTCCGTCGAGTATGCGAAGTGGTTCAATCCGCCGTGTGCCGCGCGCCTGGCGCCGGCCGCGCGCCCGCGCTGCACCCGCCCTCGCCCAGAGCGCAGCGGCGGAATATACATCCACATGGTAAGTACGATGTTTGCTTCGCGCTCGACTTGGCGGGTACCAGATGATAGAGACACAAAGTGTGAAGCAGTGCACTAAGTGCAGAAAGTGCAAAAAAGTGCAGAAAGTGCGGAAAAGTGCCCAAAGTGCCTACACGGTAAGTATGATGGTTGAGGAGGAAAGTGCACTAAGTGCAGAAAGTGCGAAAAAGTGCAAAAAGTGTCTACATGGTAAGTATGATGGTTGAGGAGGAAAGTGCGAAGAAAGTGCAGAAAGTGCGAAAAGTACAAAAAGGATAAAAAGTACGAAATAATGTCTAAAATATCATTAAGTACAAAAAGTTATATCTCTTATTACAGCGGCAGGCGAGATCCCCGACAGTCCAGAGACGCCGCACCTGCACTCGGACCACGACAGCGACTCGTCAGTCTTCGACACAATCAAGAGCCCTACGAGCCACACTTCCATCGACCAACTAGACCAGGTGAGTCAAAGGTCAAGTCTGGAGCTCACCAGGTTTTACCAGGTGGTAGGTTCCTGTACCAGGCCGTCTAGGTGGGTACCACCGCAGTGCCAGATATTTTCCCGTGAAATAGAAGTGTGTCAAGCACTTCTGTGTTTCGGGAAAAGGGCACTGAAGCTAGTGAAATTACTGGGTATATGAGACCTAGTAACTGTCGTCTCGGTGTAGCGGGCGCAAGGCGGTGCCAGACAGTAACTGCTTAGTTACTGTTTGGCACTGAACTGTCTAAGGGCAGACGTGGCGCTTACCATCAGATGTACATCTACTCGTCTTGTTACACATTGCAATAAAAAAAATCACCGAGTTCCTCGATTGCCCCACCCTGCAGTGAGTATAGTTTGCTAGTCCATGGATGCCCCACTGTGGGACCATGGTTGCCCCTACACTAGGCTCATGGTTGCCCCACACTGGACACATGGATGCCCCATCCTGAGCCCAAGGCTGGCTACGCTCATGCAAAGCGCCACACCGATTTGAAGCCTCTACAAGCTACTTACGATCAGCCAACTATCCAGGATACATAGTGGTGCAGTAAGTGCGCAAGCACAGGTGCACTCCCTATTCCCTCACTCTCATAACACGGTGGGACAGCAGTCTGACACGACCGAAGAGAGATCAGGCGCAAGATCAACGGCTCAATGTACAGGTTCCTCGAACCAAGTCTGAGGGTCACCTTGTTTTTCGAGTGGCCCTCCCTAGGCGCCACCGAGGCTTAAGGCCTCTCGAGTCGGAGTACCTGAGGATGGGCTGGTTTAAAATGCGCCATCAGGCCAATCAAAATTTATTTCCCTTTCTAGGCAACATGGAAGAGCAGTTGCCCGTTTTTTTTCTTTTGTATAATAATACCTATAGACCGACAAACTTATTTGTTCCAGTGGCGGCGTCGCTACTGTCGATGTAGAACTGTCATTAAATATCGTTTTTGCATTGCATTTCATGTAGTTCCAATTTTGGCCACCGGAACAGATAAGTTTGTCGGTCTATATACTATACTTCTGTCTGTCTTCTTCACACCCTCCAAATCAGACTGTTATTATTAATTGCAAAAATGTTTTATTTGCAGAACGGAACGCATCCGTTAGGATCGAGTTCTTCCGTCACGAGTGGTTCTAGTGGGTACAAGGTAAATATTATTCACATTTTACTTTCACATCCAATGAAACCACACACCCCGCCTGTAAGGCTATTTCAAATTTAGAATTTTTTTGGCTCCATTTAAATCTTTAGAAGGCTTCAGAGATGTACTTATGAATCGTCAATTACATACAATGGACAGAATGAACGATGCCTCAACATTCAGACTTCGTAAAATATCAAGATACAGTCGAACGGGGTGACTATGTGCCGCGCAGGTGACTATGTGCCATTGGGTTTTTGTCTTGACATTAGATGAATTACCGCTTTATCTGTGGTTATTTGTCATTTTTGTGGCCTAAAACCAGTTAGTACATAAAAATTTGAAGATAATCACAGATAAAGCAGTAATTCATCTAATTTCAAGACAAAAACCCAATGGCACATAGTCACCTGCACGGCACATAGTCACCCCGGCCCCGTTCGACGGTACATATTACACTGATCTGATCTCAATGTAAGTAGCTTAAGCACTGTTTTATGTGTATCACAAAAAAACAAACCACTATAAATATATTGAAATACAAAATAATCACCCAGACACAGAACAAATACGAAAATAAACAATGTGTATGCACATTTTTTTTTTCAAAAAATACCGTTTTTCGTATTTTTCAAATGTTGAAAAAGACCGAAATGACTGTACATTAAAGGTGTCCTCTTACACCACTTAGACTAGGCAAAGTAAAAGGCTAAAGGAATCAAACCTTTTAATTAAATTACTAAAAAAAACATTATCTGAAAAGATAAAAAAGAAAAATCACGTCCCTTTTTAAAGTAATCGGACGTGTAGTTTTTATATTAATGTCTAGTAATAAAATGTGTATTTCATTGCCTACTATGTTGATGATGTTTCCATTTTTAACCGACTTCAAAATTATTATTAGGGTTTATTGTTAAAAATTATAAATAATGAATATCCAAGGATATATTATAATTAGAACGACTTCAGTAATATACGTAATGACAGTCATGTGATTGCAGCAAAGTGTCCGGAGGCGGCCAGCTGACCCAGCCTCCGCCTCCCTCGACCACGAGATCATGAGCTGCGGCCGCGACCACGACCTGCCCGGTGAGTATCATCATCATCATCATCATGGGCCACACTGCCGACCCAGCCTCCGCCTCCCTCGACCACGAGATCATGAGCTGCGGCCGCGACCACGACCTGCCCGGTGAGTATCATCATCATCATGGGCCACACTGCCGACCCAGCCTCCGCCTCCCTCGACCACGAGATCATGAGCTGCGGCCGCGACCACGACCTGCCCGGTGAGTATCATCATCATCATCATCATGGGCCACACTGCCGACCCAGCCTCCGCCTCCCTCGACCACGAGATCATGAGCTGCGGCCGCGACCACGACCTGCCCGGTGAGTATCATCATCATCATCATCATGGGCCACACTGCCGACCCAGCCTCCGCCTCCCTCGACCACGAGATCATGAGCTGCGGCCGCGACCACGACCTGCCCGGTGAGTATCATCATCATCATCATCATGGGCCACACTGCCGACCCAGCCTCCGCCTCCCTCGACCACGAGATCATGAGCTGCGGCCGCGACCACGACCTGCCCGGTGAGTATCATCATCATCATGGGCCACACTGCCGACCCAGCCTCCGCCTCCCTCGACCACGAGATCATGAGCTGCGGCCGCGACCACGACCTGCCCGGTGAGTATCATCATCATCATCATCATGGGCCACACTGCCGACCCAGCCTCCGCCTCCCTCGACCACGAGATCATGAGCTGCGGCCGCGACCACGACCTGCCCGGTGAGTATCATCATCATCATCATCATGGGCCACACTGCCGACCCAGCCTCCGCCTCCCTCGACCACGAGATCATGAGCTGCGGCCGCGTCCTCCGAAAAAAAAGTATTTCAACTAATTAAAAATCATCTTTCAGCATACCTGTAATAAGTTTCGCAGGTCACACTTTTGACACAAACCTGTCTTACCCACAGGTACACACACGAAACGTTCCTCATCCGAATGTCGGGACTCGACGTCCTCTCCCCGTAGAGGACTCGAGTCCCGGGACAGCAGTCTCAAGGACTCCCTCCGGCGGAACAACTCGCTCCGGGACAGGGGGCGGGACGCGCTGGGACGGGAGCGGGACGCGCTTGGACGGGAGAGGGACACACCGCCGGCGTCCGTTGCGTGAGTGGTGTGGGTTAGTGGGGCTTGTTAATGGGATCTGTGAGATGTTTTGTTTGTAAGGACTCGGTTTTTTTTCACGTATGTATGTATGTATAAATATTACACTTTAATTTTTGTATATTTAAGTCTCGCATCAGTCTCGCAAGGGAGAATTATAATACTCTTCAAGAAATGGGCAAATAAATAGTGTCTCGCATTGGTCTCACAAACTTTTTAATTATAGTATTTTTAAGTCTCGCATCAGTCTCGCAAGGTTAAATTATAATATTCTTTAGTTTCTTGACAAGAAATAGGCATAATATATCAGTAATTATAGTCTGTTTATTTTGTAAACTAACTTAAAATACAAAAAAATTACATATTTATCTGCCAGAATAATAATATTGTTACAAGTTTATATTATATTTTAAATGTCCAACAAACCCGAGTGTTCCAAAAATCGACAAAAATTTTGCCTGACCTGGGAATGAAACCTAGGTCCCTGACCAAAATCGCGAGACGATCGAGGGCTTCTAATCATTGGCTTATTTTGTGGTATAATAGTCTCGCATTGGTCTCGGTACAGTTTTCCAAATCTTGCAGTCTCGGTCTAGCGAGAATTAATAAAAATAATTTCTGACTTTTGCATTTTTTGTATTAATTTTCTTTATTGCCAATTTCTGGTCTCTATCTTAACAGTTGAACTTAACAATTAAAATCCTACTGATATTATAAGTGCGAAGTCTGGATGTTTAGATAATTATTACTGAATCACGCCTCAACGGCACGCGGCAGAACGGATTTAATTTCGTGAAATTTCTTACACGTATAGTTTATAACCCGGATTAGGACATGGGCTACAATTTATAAAGATATTCCCGCAGGATAACATCCTATAATTCAAGCGGGCGAAGCCGCGGGCGGTAGACTATTTAATAATAAAAATAAATATTAATAAAATAAAATAAATGTAATAAATGTTGAACTTTTATACAGCGTGGATTTTTAGTCGTTGTTTTCCCGCAGTAAAATGATTCTATCTTAGTAGTAAAATACATAATTAAAGTTTTTTTTTTGTCAAATCAAAAGTTTTACGATTATGATAGACGAAACGTGAACCAATAGTACTAGCTGCGTTGCGGACGGTCACCGGCCGGGGTCATTGCCCTTTCCGTTTATCAAAAAAAAGATTATTTACTATTTACTCACATTTGGTTTCCATTTTCCCACAAAACTTAAAAAAAAATCAAATAAAGTTTAAAAAAAAAACCAAGAAAAAATTAAAAAAAAAACTTGTTTAAATCGATGATACTACTGATGGTGAAGCGTTCTTCTGCGGGAAAACAACGACAGAAAAAAACACGCAGTATAACTAACATTGATTTAGATGATGCCTATTTCTTGATCTCGAAAAACCTTGCAAATATGTACTTTATAATCTCGTAAGTTTAATTTATTTATTTTTTGTCTCGGTCTCGAACTAGAGTCTCGCAAGTCTCGCAATTGAAGTGAAGTCTCGGCTCGCTTATACTATAAGACTTAAAACAATATAGATATAAATACAATGGTTAATTGATGTATACTTTCACTATGTAATGCATGGCTGCTTGCAATTATACTGATGTGTATGTATGATTATGAAAAACTATAGTGAAAAAAGGACAAACTAATACATGTCATGTGCCTCAGGTCTGGTCTATATCTAGGCTAGATTTTATCAGAATCGGTCTAGTGGTTTAGGCGTGCGTGACAGTGTAATAGACAGAATTACTTTCGTATAATTTATGAAATTAAAATATAACTTAATGTAAACATTGGTTATGTACCTGTCTTAAATCTCGAGGTATTAAGTTCTATTCCTGGTTCGGGCAAAACATGTTTTCCCATAAAGAGATGTTGTCACACACACACATCAGTTTTGCAAGTAGGTTAAGAAAAAGTGAAGTTTCTAGAAAAAAAAATAGATCTCACTCTAGCTTCCTTAACGACACTTTTTTTACTTATACAGGGTGTTACGTAAACTAATGTCTACATAAAAAGTGATCAAAATAAGTCTTTACAAGATTTATGTTATATTTTGACATTTAAAAGTTTTGATTGTAAATCACTTTGTTAAAGCTTTATTTTATTGTACACCCTGTATAGGGTAATTGATTAATAAAATTCTGGCTTCCATCTTGCCCTGTTAACGGCCAAAATGTTGATTTGAGATTGGCAAAGTAACTTAATACCGACTTGTAATATAAAAATTATTTAATTGTGATTCAGTCTTAACAATAATTCATCATCTGCCTATCACATTCCAAAAAATATAATGAGTGTTTCAGTTTTTAAAACTTTTCACTAGGCGGTGCAATGTTTTTATAGTGCAGCCATTTTGGTAATGTTTTTTTTTAATAAATAAAATGGAATCGATCTGTAAAGCCAAAACGATATAATATTGATTATTTTTTCATTACAGGCCAATTTATCGGCTGTCAGATAAGTTTCTTGTAATTTACCTGTCAAATAAAAGTGATTCTGACATCTTTTTTCAAAATTGACAGTAACTACATATTTTTTAAACGTCAAATAATTATACAGCCAAAAACCATAATTAATTGCTTAATTTAATCTGTGCGGTATTGAGTTACTACAAATCTCAATTTTTTAATAAAAAATACGCCCTACGGATCGCGGATGATTTTTATAACTATACATACTGTACTTAGTAAGCTTAAAAAATGTGTGTTAATAATAAATATTAATGAAAAAAAGTATATAAAAAATTAATTACGAAGCCGGCCATCTTATCTTAAAGTAATTGCTATTCCCTGTACTGAAATGTGCGTAGTTAGGCACTTAAGTTATAATAATACAGAGTGGACACTCCATAGTTGAAACTGTCAGACGAACGTCAGCGTCACTTTGACATTAGGGTTGAAATGTCAAATTCTAGTAAGTAAGGTTCGACGGTTCGACTTCGTACATTGATGGCAAAGAATAATAATAATTTGTCGTAAAGTGTGTTGGCTACATTAGCCAATCTTTACAAATAACCAACGACGCAGGATATAGTGCTGCAGTGAGTGCACAAGCACAGGTGCACTCCCTATTCCCTCACTCTCATAACACGGTGGGACAGCAGTCTGACGCGACCGAAGAGACATCAAATGCAGGACTTGTACGAAGTTCTACATAATGGTGGTTCCCAAACCATAGGCTTAATGACTTTTTTCAGTATATTGACGTTTGAAAGTCATACATTGTGACGGAATTCTGACTTAATGACGTACTATGGAGTCTCCGCCTGTTAGTAACTTGTGTATTTAAGGCCTGATTGGAGTCTAATCTTGAGTGTCTTACCGACCTGTTTTCATATATAAAAGTTGTTTAAAAATTGTTTTAATTGGTCAAACTGTTTCAATTCGTTAAAACGGTTCTTAACCGTACGTTTCTGTTTCAATCCGTTACACACTAAAGACATTTTGATTAAATAATCTTGACGATCTTAACTTAAATATTAAATATGCAACTAAAATCGTAACATCACAGTAATAGTGTTTTAATAATTAACTAAAATATATAATAAGGCGAAATTAGCACTTGTGCGTAAAAAGGTATGAGCAATCCTATTATATCGCCTTTATACTTTGAAACCACAATACGTTTAATAACATCATTGTATGTGAAAATGCGTCATAAAGGCACGCGATTTTAGACTCTGCTGATATTTTTGCAAATGAAAATGTTTTTATAGTAACGTATGAATGTCCTGCCTCCCTGATCTACTGCCATAGTAACCGCTTAAGTATATGGACATGGTTGGGTTATGATATATGTATCTAAATTATGGCAAAAGTGACAGACATATGCAATGCCACATAAGCAAAAAAGGCTAAATATGACTTTTTAATAAATTTAAATGTATATTTTAAAAAATCTAACCCAACCACTTCCATAGGTAGATAATGTAAATAGACAGCTAAATAACAGTTTTTGACCGCTAAAATATATACTTACATGATTTAAACTTAAACCAATTTATTAGGAATTTGATTTATACCTAAATTCTTTTACACGTCACATCGTTTTTATCCTGCTGAGAAGAAATGACCGATAAAAACTCAAGAAGTAGCCTTTTTTAAAATGAATCATCATCATCATCAGCCTGTCCCAGTCCACTGCTGGACAGCATCTCTTGATTCAAATAATAATTGCTGACAATTGACGAGCCATTTGGTGTAATGGTCGAGAAGTCGGCTATTACACCAGAGGTCGCGGGTTCGATCCCCGCACGGTACAAACAATTGTGTACATGAACATGTTTGTTTGTATCGGTCTGGGTGTTTTTATGTATAATATGTATGTATTTACAAAAAAAAAGTATTTAAGTAATGTTTATCCGTTGTCTAGCACCCATAGCACAAGCTTATGCTTAGTTTGGGGCTAGATGGGGAATAATGTCCAGGGATTTTTTTTTTATTTATTAATTAATTTTAACGTTAATAAAATATTAATTTATAATTTTCTTTTAACAATAATAATAATTAGTTTTTTTAATGACTCAAATTTCAGTGGTCGTCAATACCCATTGTAACTTAATTTCAACGATATAAGCCATTCATATAACTATGTGCATTGACGTCAGCCAGAAATAAAAAATATTGGCTTAAAAAGACGTTCAGCGAATCTATATATTTTTGAGTAGATATTTTAGCGGTCAAAAACCAAAACTAGATGAAAAATATATTGTGACTATAATATAGAATCATTCGTTTGGTTTCAATTGCAAAAAAGCAACGTGCAAAATAAGTTTATGATCAACAAGCATTGTTTTAACAAAACCTGATTTATCACAAATAAGAATTTGATAATTCTTTTGTCTCATTATTTTGTAAGAAACAAATCAGGTTTTGTCAAAAAATCGCGACTTTAAGAGGCAATTTAGAAATTCTTCTTTCTTCAAAATGGATGTAATTTTTAAAGCAGTCTAAAAAGACTTACTCGATAGAATTAATTCTACCGAGTTTATACTTGTATCTGTCAATGTTTGTTCAATACATTTTGGTTTTTATTTCATGTAAAATAAGACTCAAATTAAATAAATCAAATTTGACGATGAATAACTTTTTTGCACGTTGATATTCCATACCATTGACTGTAGAAAATGCAACTATTAACTTTATGACAAGGCATTAAAGTTCATTTTAGCAATTGTAAATTTTTGTATTTATCTATACTGTTAATATTGGTTTCCCGTGTAAATAAGTATAGTTTGTGTGGTTAGATACGTTCAGTAATCTATTTATCTATATAGATAGATAGATACATAGATTGAATGAAAGTACGCACATATGTGATTGTATAAAGTTAGATGCATTTTTGTGGAATATGACGGAGATGCATGATATAATATATGAATATAGTTGTGACAACAATCGCTTTTTAGTGCATATATTTTATTACAATATTCATGGATTTGTATTGAAATTTGAAAATTGTACTTTTTCATAATGGAAGAATGTATTTTATGGCACTGATGAAAGAAACTAACTTTGATGTAAGTAAATTTTGTCCTTCTTTTTTGTTTGAAATCATTAAACTTCTCATGATATATTTTATAACGTAAGCGACATACTTATTATAAGCTGGTTCTAGTTTTTTGGTTTATTTTCCTTAATAGGGCACGGGTAGATGAAATTTTTCATTGGTTTTCGCCAGTGTCACAACTACATAAAGTTCAAATTATGGTGGCAACTATTTTGCCACTGCCCTATAAAGGGTTACAGTCTGTGATGACTGATTCTCTGCACTGAGATATAAAAAGATTCTCTACTATACTCAAAATAGTACCAAACGATTGATCGAAAGTTTTATATCTCTAAAACTATCAACCTTTCGGATTGGAGTTACTCTGCCTGCCTTAAAAATGATCATGGTTTCAATTGGTTAAGTGGGTATCACCCATTTTTTGTTTCAATTCGTCAAGTCAGCTTCGATTCGTTTAAACAAAATGTTTCTAAGTTTCAATAATACGAAAGGTTAAGTATTGACAAAATTTACTTATAACAATGTAAATTACTGATATTTGATCACAATTTTATATGTTAAAACATGGTCTGAAACACAATTTCGGGGTATCTCAAATGTTAAGTGCTTCAATTTAAATAATGGACATCAATTAACTCCGTGTCCGCTAAGATGACCGATATTAAAAAGAAATGACATAGATATTTAGTTTTTTATAATAAATCAGTTGGCAGATAGGCACGCAGCCCACCTGAATGTAAATGGCCACTGCGGCCTATTCTAATGAGGGACACTTCACCAGGAAGCGTCGCTCAATGTGCTGCGAGACTGTAGGCTCATCTGATCTTCGAGCCTCTGATTCAAGTGTACTGGCTCCCTGTCTAGTGGTTTGCGATAATGTTGATATTAGAAATGTTTTTTTTTAAATAAATTACTTTTTTTGTAATATTTTCTGACTGCCCCATTATTTATCTTAAAGTATTGTTCTTACTATGATTTTGTAATACTCAATGAAACAGTCTTTTAATAAGACAAGAACAGCTTGGGAACCCCTGACTATTATATTAAAGAGAGTCATACCAACAATCTTGCTAGAATGACAGCTTATACTTTGCACAGGATATTAAAATATAATCAAGCGATATTTGAAAGAAACTGTTCCAAGAATACTTGAGACTGGGCGTTAGAGAGTGTTTCAAAGGGAGAAAAGAGAAGAAAAAAATGTGTATTTATTACTAAGCGAACTATGGCGAGATCTCGAGGAACTAAAAAGTCCCAGATTCGGTTCCTATCTTGTACTTCATATATTGCTTGTTAATGAATCATTCGCAAATATTGAAATACTGAGTTCAGTGGTAAATGCACTTTGCCTATACGGGATTCGAAAATTGGACAGTTTTAAAATATCGCTTGCGAATCACTCACGGTAGTAAAAATCACGATATATCCGTTGTATTTAATAGATAGGTAATTTATATAGACAATTCGTAAAGTGCTTTTGTATCGTTATTTGAGTATTGAGTGGACGAAGAATGCGTAGCTTAAACAACAAAGTTCCATGGTCTAGTTGTTTTAGTCCGTGATCTTGGAGTCCTGGATTCAATTCCCGAGTCGAGTAAAAATTGTCGGACAGCTCGGGTCTGTTATACTCATCACCAATAAACGCAACGTAAAAAAAAAATTTTTTTCGGAGGAGAATGCGTTTATCCACCATAACCAGACCATAGCCAGACCTGCGGCCGTCTGTGGGTCTCGAGACTAAAGCGTCCACTGCCCACTAAACTCCCCCGGTTTCCCCTTCACACCCGATTGAGACATGCCGGTGGCTATTGACCAGCCCACGCATAATTAAATTATACTACGAAGGCTGTCAAAACTAAACTGTTTTGCTAAATAATTATACTTGGAGTTTCTCACTTTGTCCACCTAGTCCGAAACAACGCAAAGGGACCTAGATAATTATTGTAATTAATTTTAATCTTATAAGCTACGCATTCTTTGTGGGGAGTGACATTTGAATCTTAACGACTTTTTTTGTTTAATAATATCTTTAAAAGTTTTTCATGTCATAGGGGAAAATAGCGTTCACTTTATGGTTAACACTTTTCTGCCATTAAAAGGTAAAGGACAAATACTTAACTGCAAATAAATGATATTTCAATATAAAATGGAAGCATTAACTCATATGTACAGTCAAAAGCACGTCAGACGTAGCACTTTGGACTTAGTACCACTCTTATGTCGGGGGCATAAGTGCTATTATCGAACTGCATGTGTTTACCGTGATGTGCCGTTGACCGTACTGATTTAACTCAAGATAAATTGTGAACTTACAAGTTAACAATAGATACAATAAAAGTTTAGAGATATTTTTTGGGTTTACAAGCATTTAAATTTAATTCAAAATAAATGTTATAATTTCATTGTGTCCCTCTATTTACTTATCAAAACAAACAGCATTAAAACAAATAAATACCAGAAAAACAAAAAATTAAATCAGCAAAAATGTCTCAGTAAAAAATATCGAAGAAACGAAACAATTTATTTCTTATTATTGTTGTCGTTAGGATACAAATGTCACTGGTAGGTATAGTAGGAACTAATTGTACTGGTTTTGATAATTATTGTGATTTGTTACTTTTGTATGTTGCATTATAGGTGCTAGATTAATTTTTTTTGTTATGTTTGTTACTTTATTTGTTTTTATTAGGCAAATGGTTGGCATTTTTGTGTTACGAATTATAAATTAACAATTATTTGATAGTTTTTTAATCATTTAAGACGTATCAAATGACTTTTCATAAGTGTAAATAACTTATTTATTATACTTAAAACTCTTAAAAGTTTAAAAAGTAATGGAAACCAACTATTGCGATCTCTGTCACACATTACAATAAATCTTAAATATAATTTACTATTATAAAATTAAAAAGTTAAATTTTAAAATAAAAGGACCGTCATTAAATGATTATGAAGTTATCGTCATTATTTTATAATTTCATTATGATATTTCTCATACGTAGTAACCTGATCATCACATATCACGGAATGGTATTATTATTTCGTTTATATGTACATGCAAATTAATATAAATTATATATGCAGTATAATTAAATGATTGAAAAATGTATCTAAATGAATGAAACGTTTGTCCATTCATAAAATGTAGGTATTTTATATCTAGTCTTTTTTTTAAGTTAGAACAATGTTAATGAATAAATAATTTAAAGCAAATATTTATGTAAACATGCCTTTACAAATGATGTGTATCATTAAAGAAAAATAATAATCGTATATATTTTAAATTAAAAAGAAGTAATTTTGTACTCAATACGATTTTTTAAGGCGTAAAAATATCTTATTTCACCTGTTTCTCATGGATTTTATATATTTTGACTTTTAAAAGAATGATATTTGTATAAATTATAAAGTTGATGTATAGGTACAGTGAGTAACTATGTATTGTATTTTGTACAATTTTTTAAGTCAGGAAAAATAATGGCGATTTAAAAAATGTCATCGTATGTACGATCAACTTACACAGTATAGGAATTTTAAGTTAAGTATGTTTCTCACTGTATAATATATTTTGACTTTTAAAAGTGAGAATGTATCAAATCCAAGTGGTTTCCTTAAGGATATGTGTTCGTATTGTCTGTAATATACTATAATATATGTTTCATGGTTCTGAGCGATAGACCTATGGGTCAATGTATGTAGTTCTTTTATTTCGCAAAGCCATCCGCTGTACATTATCTATACTAAGAACTATGCTATGCTATAATCTGTACTGCTTAAGACTTACTGGTTAATATTGAACAAAATAATAAACATTTAAAAATATTTTTGATTTTTATTCTTAAAACCTTGCCTCCTCACTCGAGTAATTTACAATATAAATAATATAATCAAGTATACGCTATGGCAGTGGTTCGTTTTTACGGTTTTAAAAAGTATCGTGGGTTTTTTTTCTCATTTATAAATTTTCTTCATGATATTGCCTATGAATTTAAATATCATCAGTGGCTAAAGTACAAGCCGTGCACAGCCAAAAACTAAAAAAATATAAAAAGGTCAGTTCAGATTCGTATTCTGAATAGGTCAGTCATGGGTCAGTCAGACTAAAGTTACCCATCCAACCCGTGAGTAAAAATATAAACTTACAACAGTTTATTCTTTCCGGGGTTATTTTGATTTCATTTGTAAAACTTTTGCAACGATAAAAAATATCAAAGAAATCTATTCAGCCCGTATCCACCCACTGTTGAGTATAGGCCTCCTCTTTGTCACGCCAAGCATTCCGGTCCTGGGCAAGATTCATCCAGTTTACACCGACGAACCTGACTATATCATCCGACCAACGAGCTGGTGGTCTGCCTCGCAATCGTAATGCACCCCTTGGCCACCACTCTGTTGTTGCCTTTGTCCACCTTTGGTCCTGCCGTCTTGCCAAGTGACCCGCCCATCTCCACTTAAGTTTTGCTATCCGCATACCTACATCTTCAACCTTAGTTCGTCGTCGAATTTCCATGTTTAGTATGCGGTCTAGCAGGTGGATTCCCAACATAGCACGCTCCATTGCCCTTTGAGCTACTCTTATTTTATTCACGTGCTCTTTAGTGAGCGGCCATGTTTCTGATCCGTAAGTAAGAATGGGCAGGACACACTGGTGAAATGCCTTGGTTTTCAGGCATTGTGGGATATTTGCTTTAAAAATATCCTCCAACTTTCCAAAGGCAGCCCATCCTAGTTGCACGCGCCTAGCGATTTCCTGCTTCTGAGAGTCCCGGTCGAAAGATAAACGTTGTCCAAGATAGACGTATTCATGAACTACCTCTATTGGGCAGTTGTCAACGAATATATTAATTCGCCGTCGCGGTAAGTTGGTCATAATTTTCGTCTTGGACTTGTTCATCTTCAGACCGACACTCCCAGAAGCCTCATGCAGCTCCGTGAGCATGAGCTGAAGATCTGCAGCGGTTTCCGCAACCAGGATTAGGTCATCGGCAAAACGCAGATGCGACATGTTCCGGCCATTGACGTTGACACCTCTCTCGCTCCAATCCAAAGTCTTCATTACATCTTCCAAGACACTCGTGAAGAGCTTCGGCGAGATGGTGTCTCCCTGCCGTACACCTCTACCGATTGGTATCGGGTCTGTTAGTTTATGCATGCGCACCTGCATTGTGGCGGTACTGTACAGATCTCGGAGGATATCCACATAACGCTTATCTATACCACATCGATGTAGAGAGTGAAACACAGCCCAATGCTCGACACTGTCAAAAGCCTTCTCGTAATCGACAAAGGCGAAACATATAGGCCGGTTGTACTCTTTGCATCTCTCCATCAATTGCCTTATAGCGTGAATGTGGTCAACGGTCGAATATCCACTCCGAAATCCGGCTTGTTCCATTGGTTGGTTTTCGTCGAACGAGCATGTCAGTCGGTTACACAGAACTTTAGCAAAAAGTTTATAAATTTGGGAAAGGAGGCTTATTGGACGGTAGTTTTGGAGTCTAGTCTTATCTCCTTTCTTGTGCAAGATCGAGACGATGGCCTTTTTCCACACTTTAGGTGCAATGCCTTGTTGTAACACTTTGTTGAAGAGCTTTGCTATCGGTTTCAGTACGGGGAGACCGCCAGCTTGCAACATCTCCACGTACACACCATCCTCACCTGATGCCTTTCCGCGCTTCATCTTACTCAGAGCAAACCCAATTTCGTCTTCTGTGATTGACGGTAGAGACTCGTCATTTAACCGTTCAATTGGTTCTGCTCTTGGATCCACATCATCTGGTAAGTTTGGCTCCGCAGCTTTCGACGCATACAAGTCCGCGTAAAACTCTTCAACAATATGCACAATCTGGTCTCGATCTGTGACTAACTGTCCTGCTCCATCAACAAGTTTGCTAATCTCCATGCAGTGTGTTTGCAACTTCTTCTGGAATACTTTTGGTCCCCTATTTTCTCGTATTGTGTCTTCAATTATTTTAGTGTTATATTGCCTAATATCTGTTTTAATATGTTGCCTAATTAATTTGTTTAGTCGCCTTAACTCGATATGTTGATCTATATTCTTATTTTTAAGTTCCCGTCTCTGTTCAAGCAGTGCAATTGTTTCTTGCGTAAGCCTTCCTTCTTTGGGTTTTCTTTTTCCCAAACACCCCTTGGTAGTGTCTACCACAATTTCAGTAAGTGTTTGGTTAAAAGAATCCACGTCCAATGTCGAATCAACATTAAGTCCTTCAAACCGGTTAGTTAGTTCCAGCCGAAATTGCTCTCCAAGGGAGAAGTATTCTTCTCTCTCGTATCTGCGAAACTTAGGTGTTATAAGTTTGCGTCTTTCCTTAACCAGATTGAATTTAAACGTGGCTCTTACCAAACGATGATCACTACTTGTTTTAAAACTTGCTAGAACAGTTACGTCTGATATGCTGTTTTTCTGTTTCGTTAAAATGTAGTCGATTTCATTTCGAGTCCGTCCGTCCGGGCTTGCCCAAGTCCACTTTCTCGACCTGCGCTTGTTGAAGAAGGTATTCATTGCACAAAGTTGGTGTTTTTCGAGAAAATCAACAAGAGTTTGCCCACGCGGATTTCGTGTACCAAGACCATATTAAAGAAATACTAGGAAAAATTAACAAACCCTGACTTCGAATCTAAACGCACCGCCATTTTATTTTTTTAGTATTTTGGTAACAGATTATAAACACTTTAACCTGAGAGATACTTTATCTATGCCTGGGAACTTGTTTTAAAATACATAAATTCGTTACTACCCACACTAAAATTATTATACATTTTATTGTTTAAGTAGTTATTTAAGTAATACATCCTGCTACGCCCTGATGTCACTGCTTGATCTAGTAAGTACATCATTAATTTATTCAAGAGAAATAACGGCCTTAATAGAGAAACTAAAGATGTCTGCTAAAGTCACCCTAGAAACACTCCGGGCCGCAGGAGAGTGTGAAAACTATGAAGAAGTTTTTAGATTGACAGATGAAACATGCATAGCTCCTCTAAACCCCGGTGTTAGTCGTGAAGGATATTCAGGTTTTAACCCTGAACAAAACCCCGCCATTAAACACAGCTCCTCCGAAGACCATAAAGCTGTATTTTCCCGTATGACTGAGGCTGTACTACAGGCACAGACAGCTAAGGCACTACAAGAAGAACTGATCCAGGCATTGGCTACCTCCGAAAACCCCCTCGATGATAAGATAATAACACTACTATCAGAATGGGACAAATCTGAGGGAGATAACAAAACATCAATAAAAAACACGTATATTTTGATGCATCACTTGATGGGAAAAGATAGGATTGAGTACTTGAACAATCTACTAAGTGTAATTCCAACTGGTTTCCGCTCCACTTACTTGTACCTTTCAGGAATAACCACAACAATTCAGTATTACAAATCCACAAATAACAACCTTATGAAAGAAAAGATAGGGCTCCTATTTGACAAGATCACCGTTAAGCAGAATATAGGCGAAGAAACAGAAAATCAGTACAAAGAATTTGCTGAAAATATGGCCATTGAGATTAACAAGGGCCTCAAAGCCATATCAGAGTTCACTGCCGTAATTGAGACGAAAACCCTACAGCTCTCTGCTCCAACCACACAGAGCAATATAGCCCCCTACACCCCCTCATTTTCATCCTCTTCATATTGGCCCAAAACACACCTCAAGGCTTCAATGAACGGCTTCTTTAAATCAGAGCATTTAACCATTCTCATGAAAGATTCTCGGATATGCGCTGCGGAACCGACCACCCCAATAGGAAATAATCTAATGATTGTCGCCTCCTATTCATTTGGACCAGCTGCATTAGATAAAGTTTGGAATCTAGATCTATTACAACTCAATGATTTCCTCTCCACCAACAAAGCGTTCTTCCCGACATATATCCGGCTACCTTCTGCACAGGAGAAACTGAATTTTATCAAGACTTTGTTAAAAATAGTTAAAGAAGGCCTCCCTCAATGGGAGTTTGTCCCTTTCCAGACCATAGCACATGTTGTGACGTAGCATTGTGCCTTATTATAGATATACCTATCCATTTATTTACGGACAAAATTTTGTAATCTTTGTATAGTTAAGTCACAAAATCCAGACCGCCTAAGGCTGCCCGGGCGGGCATTTGACGTCTGACTTTTTGTAGGACCGATTTTATTTCTATGGTATTTCTTACAGACTTTTTGAAGGACGTGTTCGTTACTCCATTGCTATCACAATGCCTAGTGTAAGTTTTTTACGTAAAAAAAAGTCACCATTGCGTTTGCGTTTGAACTACAATTTGTATGAACAAAATTTAGTTTCACGGTTCGCCACCGTACCATAATCGTAGTACAGTCAAAAGCACGTCAGACTTAACACTTTAGACTTTGTACCACTCTTATGTCGGCGGCATAAGTGCTATTATCGAACTGCAAGTGTTAACCGTGATGTGCTGTTGACCGTACAAACGCAATGGTGACTTTTTTTACGTAAAAACTTACACTAGGCATTCTGTATTTTCTATTTGTCACCCACAAAAAGTCGGTCACCGAATCGGACGTGGGTGGGCAGCCTAAAATAAACCTTTTATAAGTTCAAGATAATTTCCCATGTGCATTGTCCTAATCATTTGGCAACCATAAGTTAATTTATATTTTACAAAATACCTATGGTCCCAATGGCGTGGCAAAAATAGAGAGTTTTAACTAACAATAAAACTTACCTATTATTTTTCCTGAGATATCCGGAATCCATATTGAGTGAAGCCTTCCGTTTTTCTTGTGTTCTTCCGGTCAAGCGAGTCCCTCTCTTACGCTAGTGGCGCCACCTTGCGTCCAATGCGACCGTTTCCGGTCGTAGGTAGCTATAGTTACCTCATGGATCGCGCCACGTCCTTTTGTCATTATACGTCGTTGGTAGCAGGTAGAAATTACCTGGATTCCGGATATCTCAGGAAAAATAATAGGTAAGTTTTATTGTTAGTTAAAACTCTCTATTATTTGTTCCGTCTTCGATATCCGGAATCCATATTGAGTGAAGTGTTTGATATCTCCTGGTACTGCTTAATGATGCTATAATGTGTATGAAGTTAGGAAGTAAAGTAAGAGTTAAGGGATTACTGTACTTAATACATAAGGAAAAGCTTATGCCAAAAAACTATACGTCTGTTTCCAAAAGTATATGGTCTATAGAATACCTCTTTAACAGTTTCATGAGGAAACAGCTTAACATCCAGGTGACGCCACGGTACCTGCTTCGCGAAGTACTAATTTAACTCAACTACTTATGACGGTCGTAGTGGCGGTTTTACAGTACTTTACTAAATAACTAATAATCTTACCAGGTACCTTCTTCACGACGCGACGTTGCAGTGCGGCGATACAATCAAAAGACTAATCTATATCTTTCCGGCTGTTGTCTCCTCTACAAGCCCGACTTCCTATGATTTGTAGAGTCATTTCTATAACCCAAAACTCGTGACATAATTATTGCCTTTATATATCAAGTTTTCTGATGAGACTTGATAGGTTTAGGTTGTGTTCGGCCAGAAGAAATCAAAAGTAAAATTGCAACACGTTTCAAAACATCATAAAAATATTCTAGATCTTAAACATTTTAGTGCTTAGTATTGTTCTCCGTTTCAATCCGTAATTTTCGCAACAGACATACATAGGTCATAAAACCTAGTAGCTTCATGCTCACTACGTCTTGGGAAAGGTAGATAAGGCAGAGTGAAAAATAAGGAACAAAAGCGATTTCAGCCTATTAATGTACCACTGCAGGCATCATGGGCACAGGCCTAATCATCACGCTTGTATAGTGCGGATAAGAGATCATAGAGAAACAGCCAGAAAATCCGAAACAAAATGCCTGATCCGGGGACAGGACCCAGGAATCCTTGATTTCCGTCAGGTACTTAAACCACTAGGACAGCGATGCGTTTTAAAAAGATTAGATTCTAGAATTGCAGATCTGATAATTGTCTAATACTCATCTACAGGTGGTTCAGCACGCTACCCGGACCCGGCCCGGAGTGTGCAAATTAGTACAATATTATACTGATCCTAGGCTGTGTTCGGGTGGATCAAAACTTGTGAGCTATATTTAGGCGGGACAGCACCTATTATGGTTGTAAAAACAAGCAATACAGACATGAGACATCTGCAAGTCAACTTTGAAAAATAAAATAAAAATGCATTGTAAGAGGTTAGTTCCTTCTAATACCCAATAAACAAGTAGCGTGAGCAGTTCTGAATGGGAACAGGCCGGTTCTGGTTTTCCCTACTGACTGGAATGTCACTAAGCTATTTAGTGTGTGATAGCGCATCTACCCTCAGGCTACATAGATCTGGAACGTACTGCGTTGCCAAATATATTTTTAGGACTTTATACGACTTCGTGCCTATTTTATAATAATGTATCGTAGGCCACGACTGTGCAATTGCCCCTGTGGAGAAAAAATGTGTATTATTCTTACCTGCCGTCGTTCGTTATGGATCACTGCTTGAACAACATACAGGTCCTTGCTTGCAGTTGATGTGCAAGGACCATTGGAAATCTGTCCATTTCTATATGTGCTCCATCAGTTGCATCGATCGTGTGCATGTGTGATGTCGGCTGTGCGCGGCTCTGCGTGTAGCGTGAATGAGCTGCGTGCAGCCATGACCAACCAACTCTTCTCAGTCTTGTACTAGTTTTGGATCTTTGATTTGTTGGTGGAGCAGGGATCTAGACGTTTCTTGAGTTTTATATTGCGTTGATCGACAAGTAGCCTCCCTTTTATGAACGATGAACAAGGCAAAGCTGTGTCTCCCCATTAGGAGCTAGGCCTGTCTGGGGGACTAGCTGCCTAGCGAAATCTGTTTTAGAAATGCTCTGCGGAGCGTGGCATTTCGGTTCCGACAAGGGCTTTGGGTTAGTTCCAGTCTTAAGCGCAAGCGCAGCGCCAAGGCCTATAACATTCCCAAACTCTGTCTTGTAATGAGTGGGTATGAGTTTAGGTCGGAACCAGAACAGATCGCTAAAGTCCAATAATTTTCCCGGGCATTGCAATGAAGAGATTTCAAATCTTACATTCTCCTTACGTACCTTTGAGACTGATGATAACGATCTCTGGGAATGACGAACGAGGCAACGCTAAGTCTCCCCATTAGGATCTGGGCCTGTCTGGGGGACTCACTGCATATGTTCCAAAACGAGGCAACGCTAAGTCTCCCCATTAGGATCTGGACCTGTCTGGGGGACTCACTGCGTATGTTCCAGTAATTCTCCGAGTAATGTTAGGTCATTTCGGTTCCAAAAGGGACTTTGTACTGGCATGTGTGTCCCAGGTAACGTCAAAACTCGGAACCAGAACAAAGCGCTGTGGTTCAATATTTATTTCAGGTACTGCCTTAGAGATTGCAAATCTTACCTTCTTTTACAGTTCAGAAATATAGCATTATATAGGCATTGCGGTTCTGACAGGGACTTTGTATTGACTTGTGTGTCCCAGGTAAGCCCCTTACACTCTAGGGATTGTGTCAGAACCAGAGCCAGAGCCACTGCTGAAATTAATTGTTTAGCCCCGGCAAAATGATTACAAATTTACCTCCTCCTGAAGTTGTGATATTTATGGGAGGCCAACTCAGAGAACAACGAACGAGGCTGTCTCCCTGTTAGGAACTGGGCCTGGCTGAGGGATCTAGCGAAATCTATTCTAGAAATGGAATGGCATACATTTGGCAAGTCTCACTTCTCCTGAAGCTCTCAATCTGAATGGGCCAAACGGGAGCCCAGGTCCACACAACCTCCGCAAAAAGGGTAGTGGAACGACTAAACAATTAATTAATATGCCATCAAAATAAGGATAGTATCAGCTGTCCCACTGCTGGGCAAAGGCCTCTACGGAAACCAGGAAATCGCCACGATGACAGATATTGGCTCAATCACCACGCCCGCCAAATGCAGACCGGCGCGGCGACCACAAACCCGTGCCCGACAGATTATAAATCGACACTAGTTTTTAGCTCAACCCGGGAATCGAACCCAGGATCCCGAGGCAATGGCCAGGCACCACAAGCACTAGACCAACGAGACCATTCAAAGAATTCATGAAAATGTTCCTTTGAAAATTGCTCTTTCTAATCCGGTTTAAGTATCAATAAAGGTAGAATTAATCTTATTATTATTTCTATTAACAAAATTATTGCTTTTATAAACGAGTTACGGTTTGATGAAAAAAGCATTATGATATCTTACAAGGCTTTCAGACTAAGCCTTGTATGTTGAAATTACCTTAAACAGCTGCCGTAAAATTTGTGTCGTTGCATGGCTGATCAAAAGATTTTAAGCTTGTAATCCATGGTAGTAAATGCACGACCCATAACAGTACCGAATGCATCTGGGTTGGTTCTGGTCATGTGTTCCAAGCTGCTACGATAGATACTTGGAATACTTATTCAAACAAATAAACAGAATTACTTAATTCAGTAATTGCTTAAGGATCAGGTCACTGCGTAAAAAAGAAAATAAAATCCGCACTTCACACCCGTGTAGGGACACGTGTAATTTGCGGTGCTTTTTAACAATGTGTCATCGTATCGTACTCATCGTCCAATGTCAAGATTTCAGAACCCTTACTATTATATTTACCTAATATTTCCAATAGAGGTTATTATTACTTGTATAAATCATTGCATTTGCAAGAGCACTACAAGAGACTTGACAACGATACCTTCATTTTGTAGGTACGAGGTTCAAACCTAACTCATAATTCAGTTTAAAGTTTGCTAAAGAATAAGGAGGGTACTTTAATATAGTAGAAAAATAAATTGTTTGTCGATTTTGTTCTGTACTTGTGGCGCGCCGCCAATAACACCGGGTACTATTGCAACATGCAAAAAACAAAATTGTAGACTTGACTTATATGATAAAGATCCCCAAGTGCAGGATTGTTGCTTGGGTTTTCTCGAGTTTGGGTACTTTAACTCTTTTAAAACAGGACACGTCTTGTTGCGTAGAAATAAAAAATATAAATCACTTACATGATCTGCCCGCTTAGGTCATTACTTATAATCCGTACCAGTATACGATTCCTTAGCCGAGCTTTTCTTCTCACTTTTGGAACTCGAAGTAAAGAAAATAATCCGCTTCGTCACTTGCCGACAGCGTAACTTTCTCTATATTTTTATATTCCATTGCGCAAGAGAGTTAAAACAAAATTAATTCCAAGCAATATTGTACATGTACGAACTTTTCAAAAATTTTAAAATCGAAAAATTATTATTATTATTAAAAAAAATTTAACTATTTTTATATTTTAGAAATATCATGGGATATTCTAAAATATTTGCTCGCTTCGACGTCCGAACGCTACGAAAAACGACGCTATAATTAATGATTAAACGAACTTACCTTAAGTGAAGTTCAATCATAATTATACGAAGAATTCGTCCGAAGATATTAGTATAATGTACACTTGTAGTATCGCTTTTATGTGTTTCCACTTAGCACACAATTTTAGAGTATTTATATAAAAATACCATTTATTTTAAAAAATATATTAAAAATTTTATTCGTTACATACTTCCGTTCGTATTAATATTTCTGACACATCCGTTTCCCGCCAAATTACCATCGGCGCCACCTTTCCTTTGCCGCCATTTTCTATGAACCTTCATTTAGTTTAGAGTTGCGTTTGATATCTTCAGCTAGAAGCTGAGAATAGAAGTAAGCGTGCAAGTACCGGCAGAGGGCATGTCCAGTAGTGGACTGCAACGTTTGATATTTCCTGCTGGGATTTTATTGATTCAATGAATATACGGGTGGGAGGGAGACTAATATCTTCGGACGAATTCTTCGTATAATTATGATTGAACTTCACTTAAGGTAAGTTCGTTTAATCATTAATTATACTTCAGAATTCGTCCTCAATATTAGTATAATGTACACTTGTAGATGTTTAGAGCATAGTCAGGAAATATCATGACGTCTTATTTATTTCTCTTACATCTAGTAAATTCTGGTCTAGTAAATTTAGTACAACTTTTGATATAATATTTATATTATATAGATCACTCGTAAAAGATGGTCGTGTATGGGAGTTTGACTAACTCGTTCTCGAAATCCAGGCAACATTCCAGGTCACAGACATACTACTACAAACAGACATATTTTATTATGTCTACTGTATCATTGAAGCATTTTTAGCTTAATCTATTTTATCTTAGGTATCTTTAGAACAAAGGGTAAGTTCATAAAAAGGTTGCGTTGACCCCGAACGATATCGTTTTAATCACGAATTTTATTTTTGTCAAAGTAATGTTTATTTAAACATGTAAAAACTAATTGAATTTGAACTCCCTCTATTTGACTTCTATGAACTGTCTCCATTTGAATTCTATGAACTGTCTCCAAAAACAAAATTATAGAAGCAGAACATTTTTCTAATGACAGGTGTTTATGAGAATATACAATGACCCTGAAAAAACTACAAAAACAAAAACATTCTGCCTTTCATGTTATATTATAATTCAGTTTTGTAAGCTGGGGCGTATAAAATGCTCTACGAAAATTCTGGTGATCAACTTAATATTCTATATTGCCCGTAAAACTTACGTTAAAGCAGCTTTATAACTATTTATAGTTGCTACTTTCGCTTTTCAAAGCATTTTAGAAATAAAATATAAATTACCTGCATAACTTGTATGCACCTTCCAAATTCAACGTAACAATATTCTATAAAATATAGCTATTTACAATGTTGCTTTTAATCATAGTGACAGGTTTCTTTGTACTAACGAATAAGTTCGCGGCGACTGGCAAATAACAATATATTTGCCTGAAAATAAATACATATTGTAAATTGTTTTATTTAATTTTAATGACATTTTCCAAAAGGATATTGGAATTCAATAATGATCATAACAATTCTACTAGTCATTATACTCATATGGTATTGCTATGTACAATATGAGAAATTGCCTTTAGAATACAGTGCTACAAGCTTCTTTACTTTTTCATTGACGATGTATTTTGAATGTTTTTTGTGCGAAAATGAGAAGCAATAAAGTAAAATAAATCCAATTTTGATAATCCTCTAACCATTACGCATAATTGTTACATTTAACATTGACACGTCTTACCAACAAATAACCTCGAGCAACCCGAAGTATTATTGTTATTTATAACGAGAGAAGTTCTACATGCCGATACGCATACTCGTGTCATTCAGCAGCTTAGAAACAAATATCTTATGTAACCACGAAACAAGTACATACAATTAGCGAACCTAATGCCGAAAAAACATTCTCTACCCGTAATATGGGCGTAAAAAATAAGAATTACATAGTTGCTATGTTTTATACAGCTATAAACCATTGCAAAACATTTCTTGCAAAATAAATTAATATAAATCATACTATTTTATATTCTTATTAAGATCTGTGATAGCAGATTGGTATCAAATGTCCAATCACATACGCGATGTTGATGGTTCGGATCTTGGCACGCATGGACTTTTCCATGTACGTATTCACCACGAGCTCAGCGGTGATGGAAAAAACATCGTGAGTATAATGATTGAGTAGTTTTGATACAATTGGTCGCACTCCTCTGTTAAGGAAGGATCACGAAGGTCAGTTACGGAAGTCAATCCAATGCAATAACTGGACCCACCAAGTCCTGGATCATGGTGCAAGTATACCCTGACCAGCCCGGAACGAAATGTACGGGGAAGAAGGAACTATCCTATATTTTGTAGTTATGCGTTCCGACCACTAAATGTGACCATCTGTCGACTCGGCATCCCTTTTTGAGAGGCTTTTTTTTTTTTTTTTTTTTTTTTATAAATATATTCTCTCCCAACAATAAACGACAATAAATCGTGTCCATGAATGAATCTTAATCAATACAATAATTATGTATTCAAGTTTTATCATTAAAAAATTATTTAACCAAAAAAAAATTTTGATCGTTGTGTTGTTTTATAAAAATGAAAAATATTCTTTCCAATTACTTGGAACGTATCTTACTGTATTAACAGCAATATGGACCGTTATTAATTTTTCAATACCAAGACGTGACAACGTCCTATAATTCGATATTTAATTTCTCTCTGGAGAGATATTTAATTTATTATTGTAATGTTTCTTATGTTCTTCATCATTAGCAGCCTCTATCTCAATTGTGAGATAGTGGGGGCCACACTCCACCACACCGGCCTAGTGCGGGTTGGTGGAGTGATTATGTTCTTAGTATGTACTTAAAGTCCTTAAAAAAAAAATCGAATGAAATAATCATTCTTCTTAAAAAAAACATCATATTATTAATTCAATGTCTTTTTGTTATATGAGAATCATGCATAAACCAATCGTTTGAATTTTATAATAAATCTCGTTAATGAGCAATTTACAACCCGAATCGTAACTTTGAATTCGTAGTACTTTTATATGAAAATGTGACGACGTGTTTTACGTGAGTATAAAGTAAATATTTAATATTAAGGCATATAAAATATGCCTTTCCTCGATATCAAATAAAAATAATATTCAACATTTTTGAAACAAAACGCCTCGATGGTCTAAGCACCGGGGTGCGATTTCAGCGTCCCGAGTTTAATTCACGGTTTGAGATAACTTTGTGTCGGTTTTTTCCCGACTACCAATCCGTATTCGACAATCGTGGTGTTTAAACCAGTACCGATCATTGCAACGATAACTCGTTTCAAAGGACGGAGGCCCCGACCACGGTAATGATATATACAGTAGTCCAACTTCATACAAACGGGCGCGCGCGAGACACCCTGCGCGCCTCCGATCTCGGGGTGCGCTCCGGGTGCAACTAGTGACAAACGGACAGCGTCTTGTTTTAAACAGCGAGCGTGCGATTTTTGTTATAAAAATAAGTACAAGTACTTATGTCAATGTTTCCAAAAACAATTTATGATTAAGTTTTGTATAAGAATGTTGATTTTTTATACTATTAAATTAAAACGTCTCAGTCGAGGCGCAAGTATTTTTCGGTCGCATAAAACTGATTTATTAGGTATAAAGACTTAAATCAAAACATATTCTTATAACCATGGTTTTTAATTAAATCTACTTATAGAAAACCTGCATTTTTATTGAACAATTCCCATTTTATTCACAATGTATTTTATTTGTTTAAATAAAAAATATTTACAATCACAAAAAACATCAAAACTAGATAGAAACTCAAAGCAAGCAGAAGTACCTAATTAAAATAATGTAGGTGGGCGCCCTATGCGTGTTTACGTTCCGTGCGGCAGTAGGCATTTATTTTTAGGGACAGAGAGAGTTATATTACTGGTTGATACTATTACCGTGCCCCGACCCCGTAGAAAAAATTTATAAACACAAATACCTTCAAATCAGCTCGGACACACATCATTAGCGCTCTGCTATGTCACTGACGAGACTCAGTCGGTAGCGGTATAGAACCGGTTATAGGTACTAAATATCCGAGCGGATAGTTGTGCCCGGAAAACGGACATCAGAGTGCGGATTCGATCCCCGCCCGATACACGGAAATATTTCACCATTAAGCAGACATTATGCTTAAATTATAAGAAAACTAATGTTTATAATATGGGGACTCAACTGAGTCATCGGCACTCTGCACAATATTTTATAGTCAAGTCAACACTTTTGATCTACTTACCGCTTACGCGGGTTTTTCCAGGAGGTCCTGCCCGGGGCCGTGTCGTGGTCACCGGGCGTTGGAATAATCCACGGTCGTGTTTGGCCGAGCTGACACGCCAGGACCTCGTCGAAACTGGACATTATAACCATAGGGTATTTGCTTCGACTTCATCGTTCTCTCTTAACTTCGAGAGAGTCGTTTTCACGAGTCAACTCGTTTGCTGTGTTGCTATGAGTCGATAAGTCTATCGAACTAGATAATTAGTAGTGAAGTTTGCACATTAATTTGTGAAACCAGTTCGTCATCGATTAATGATTAAGATCGAGGCGAGGATGATGAATAATTCAGAATTCATACCTGTCCGCCCGTGAATCGTAGCTGTGGCTGCGGCGGTCGCGGCGGCGGTCGGCGGCTGTGGCAGGGCTCGGCGCGTGGCGTGACGGCTCTGGCGATGTCTCCTTCGGCCGTTTGGCACGTCGCTATGTTCAAGTTTTTGTGTCGGATCGTCACAAACTGGCGTCCTGAGTGCATAAAACTTTGGGGTTCGCGTGGAAAGCCCTGCTGGCAGTCCTGAGTGCGAATTTGAAAATTGAGCGGTAGATTGTTCTAGTCTTAGCGTCGGATAGCCACTAGCTGGCGTCCTGGTGCATAAAACTTTGGGGTTCGCGTGGAAAGCCCTGCTGGCAGTCCTGAGTGCGAATTTGAAAATTGAGCGGTAGATTGTTCTAGTCTTAGCGTCGGATAGCCACTAGCTGGCGTCCTGGTGCATAAAACTTTGGGGTTCGCGTGGAAAGCCCTGCTGGCAGTCCTGAGTGCGAATTTGAACAATATAACCAGTAGATGGATTCTTCGTTTTAACACAGTTTCAAATTTAAAAAAGAAAAGAATTTAAATTTTGAGTAACGTTTGCGTGCGTTTGTGGTGAAGCACAAATAGCGAATGAAGGTTCATAGAAAATGGCGGCAAAGGAAAGGTGGCGCCGATGGTAATTTGGCGGGAAACGGATGTGTCAGAAATATTAATACGAACGGAAGTATGTAACGAATAAAATTTTTAATATATTTTTTAAAATAAATGGTATTTTTATATAAATACTCTAAAATTGTGTGCTAAGTGGAAACACATAAAAGCGATACTACAAGTGTACATTATACTAATATTGAGGACGAATTCTGAAGTATAATGACAAAAGGACGTGGCGCGATCCATGAGGTAACTATAGCTACCTACGACCGGAAACGGTCGCATTGGACGCAAGGTGGCGCCACTAGCGTAAGAGAGGGACTCGCTTGACCGGAAGAACACAAGAAAAACGGAAGGCTTCACTCAATATGGATTCCGGATATCGAAGACGGAACAAATAATAGGTCATTAACGTATTTCTCGCTAGATTAGAATGACAAAGGGGATTCACCCCTATAAGAAGACAATGGTTATTTTTTTGGAAAGCCATCTGCTGTAAATTTTTTATACTAAGAACTATGCTATGCTCTAATCTGTACTACTTAAGACTTACTTGTTAATATTGAACAAAATAATAAACGTTTAAAAAAATATTTTTGATTTTTATTCTAATTACCCACAACCTTGCCTCGTTACTCGAGTAATTTACAATATAAATAGGTACCTGGAGTCAAAAGTTCGATTCCTGGGTCGGGCAATATTTTAAATAATTATTTTTTTTCGAATGCAGTTTGGCTATGATCACCAATCCGGACTTGGTAACAAGCGTGGTAATATCGTTACATTTATTTATTATATAATTGTTACCATTGTTTGATTAATGGAGATATTCGCCCTGCAGTGGGATATTAATAAGCTAAAGGACAATGCAAAAGACTGAGCCCAAAAAAAAATGTGCAGATTTGGGACATAGAATACGAAGTAGATCCAAAAACACCTTTAACTTTTATAATGGCGTCGACAAAATTGGTCCTAGTGAAAAAAAAATTTTACTATGTTAATTATTTATGTTCATATAAAAATAATAAATTATTATGGACGATAAGTTTTTCCCCCTGGGACCGATTATGGTGTCATCTTAATAAAAGTTTATGGTGTGTGTGTGGTCTTTCACGTAGAATACATCTCATCTCTCACATTAAGTTAATTTTTTTGGGCCCAAAAACAATGGAAAGTTTTGCATTCTCCTTTATTGTTCAGTTGGCAGACAGAAGTACAGCCTATCTGAGCACTGCGGCCTATTCTGTTGAGGAAGCTACACTAAAAAACATAAGTTCAGTTCTCGACGGTTTTTATCCTGAATTAAAACTTTTTAACACATTCGTGTAATATATTTCTTTATGACGGTAATAAGTTAGAATATGAAATAAAACAAACACGTTGATTTTCAAATATATTTCAGTAATCAAAATATAATAATGGGCTTACACATTAATAGTTACAAATCGTATCTCGTGGCGTGACCAATTGTCTCAAAAAAGCAAGAACATACTAAAAGAAATTACAAAAAATGGAGAAGCCAGAATTATTTATCACAAAAATGTAAACATTCATTGCCCTATAGCCGAAAAAATAATAAATATTTACAAGCCAAAAATTACAATTTAGAGTATCATAGTTTTATACATAAATCGTTAGTGCACTTATTCACAATGTGAAATTTCGCTTATTATAATTAATAAATAAAAACGAAAACAAAGCTTCCTTACCGCTAAGTTGTGATTTTTTACTTTTAACATGTTGTGTGCACTTAACATTTTAAACGTCAAAATAAGGGATTCAACTTTTTTTTTATTAAAAAATGGCTGTAAGAATTTTTTTGTTTATAATATTTTTTTTCATTCAATATAACCTATAGCTATTTATTATCTTCGGTTATTTAAAAATTAATACTTTCATTCTGTTTATTAAAATGCGTTACACCTATAAAATATGATTGTATATAAATTATCCTGCTAGGTTTATGTACAATAGTCTTTTTCGGCTACATACATATTTTAATATTTTTAATTCTTTTCAAACAATAGGTTCATTGTAGGCAAGCATTGTCGTCAATTCTTCGTGACTTAAAAACTACAAAAAAATGTCATTTTATCACAAAATAAGTCGGGAAAATAAAGTAGTGCGCTTCAGGAACTTGATTCTAGAGTATTTACATATTTTTAAACCTTAAAAGTAATTTTATATCACAAATAAAATTCCGAACTATTTTTTTTCATATGAGCAATTATATTTTTTTAAACTACTATTGGTCAAGATTGATACGATGTACTTTAAATAGATAATGAAAGGAAAATGTAGAAGTCGTAAATTCTTATAATATTTATAATAATTTAAATTACTTACTTGAATAAAAACGGATACATGTATCGTTGCCAGCCTTCTATTGTTAAAATAATAATAATAAAACAAAATCAATAAAATAACAAAAAAAAAATTGCACATGTAATGTGCAAATATTAAAACAAAAAAAAATTCAAATGAAATGTTTATATAAAGATCTTTTCATCTAACGATTTCTCGTGTTGACTGTATCCGATTTTATTCTGCAAACAAAAAACCTACAAATCATTACTACTATAAAAAAAGAAAACATGGACGTATTTAAAAAAAAAACTAAAAAAAACAAACAATGCTGAGCATATTTTTTACTACATTTAGGTCTATCTAATTAATTTATAATTAATTTTAGTCTTAATTTTAATCTGTATAATATTAGCATACAGTACAAATTTAATGTATACTTCGAAAGCGCTTTTTTTCTATATATAATTATGTATATTGTTATAGGTTTTGTACAAACAATCTGCCGCGAACCTATTTCTTTTTTTATACAAAAAAAATATCGACGACAGATTTATTATGCACGTCCTATTAAAAAAAAGGAAAACATAATTTTTAAATACAATTTAAATTACATAAGTAACATTATTAAAAATCGCATATTTATTTTTCATCTCCAACTATACCTTTTTATTTACAATTTGATCACTTTTCTTCGTTTCTTTTCAACATTGTTTTGTTATCACCTAACCTAAAAATCATTCTTAAACATACAGATGGTAATACCATTTCGCGGAGTATAATAAATACTTGTTAAAATAATTGATTAAATTAATATTTACTAGGTATACAGTCGGACACAACTTAAAATGTTAAATGCAATTATGTTATATTTTGTTTTACTTAATTGCGCCTATTTTAGAACTAGAAAAGATACCAATTAGTGGCTTTTGCAATGTCATTATAAATATAGAAAAAGACAGATTTTATAAAAGTTACAACTATCTTTTTCTATTTAATGATACGATATTGACCAATGCAACTTAAAAATTGTGTCATACTGTGTCTAGCCGTCATTTTATACCATTGAAGCACACTAGTTTTTAGATTTTTATATCTTAAAGATATAAAAGATATAGACCCTGGCGTTTATTAAAAAGAGTTAAAGAACTAATTTTTAATTGAGATCCTGCTGTTTTTTTTATGAAATATACCGTTCACCTCATGGTAGGTGAAAATAGGCATCAAAAGTACCTTTTTAGTCTAAGAGAGCGCAACTTTATTGCAGGTAAATCATTGACTGGCAAAGTTCCAAACCCCATATAAAATGTATTATTTGGGGGTCACCGGTGACCCCCATGGCGTTCAATGTGTTAACAAAACCTGCGACGGTGTGTGGGCCTCGTGACTAAAGATGTTCATTCTACTAACCACTATTTCCCCTTCATACTCGAAAGAGAGGGCCAGAAACAAAAGTATGTAAGTGAACATTAATATTTACAAAATGCATATAGCTGCATTCAGCTATTAATGTTAAAGTAATGACTTTTATTGCAGTAACTGTGGAACTGCCTTATGATCATTGGTTCGTCATCACTGGTCTTACATTGAGAGATCTGTCACTGGGAATTTTAGAGCTGCCATACTGGATACTTAATTACGATAAATAAAGCTGCCACAATACAGGTTCTTCTGTTTACTACACTTGAGTGTTCCATTCTAAGCGTCAGTTGCAGTGAGCCGGTCAATCGCCACAGAGCGGGCACCGGCCCGTCCTCTCCGGGTGAAAGGGGAACCGGAGGAGTTTAGTGAGTAGTGGGACGCTTGGGTCCCGAGTCTCACACACGGCCACAGGTCTAGCTAGCCTGCTGTTAAGATGCATAAACGCATTCTCCTCCGGAGAAAAAAATAAATAAAAAAAGGGTTAGTTGCAGTGGTGATGCTGGCTTTTAGGGCCGGATTTACTACTGAAACTGCCCAGTTCAAAATTCACTGGCAGATAAGATCCTGGTAATTCTGTCACACGGAAAAAGCTAGATCTGTCAGGTATCTTAAATGCTGAATTTATTTCAATTTAAAAAAAGACGTCAGCATTATATTGTATGTTAAAACGTGAACATTATTAAAAATATATCCTCAAAAAACCAAGGTGGACTGATTATAAAAAAATATAATAGGTGCTTTGGTATAAAATGATTGACGAACGAAAACAACGAACTAACAAAACCTAATTGTTTTTTCGCCATGAAATAGTTTTACCACAAATCTATGTGCAGAGCAACAAATAAAAAAAAAGCTGCCAAAAATCACACTGGAAAAAAATAACCAGACTTCATTTTGGTACGTCACTGATTGAAATGTTACTTTTCCCGCCAAAATGCACTTTATCACAATAAAAGCGAGACTAATTAAGTTTAATCAAGTACGCTATAGTTATTTATGTGACTGCTGCATAATGAGGGTCATTAAAATACGAATGTGGTTTCATGAAACGAACGAAGTGAGTTTCATAAAAGAATCACATGAGTATTTTAATGACTAATTATGTACAGTCACATACATAACTTTATCTTCATACATACGATAATATGTCTATTTTATAGTCAGGATCGATGAGCAAATTAGTACAAAATCATGTCATAATTTGTAGGTCAATTTGAATAAATGACGTTTGTAGTTTTTAAAACCCATAAACAATCTAGACTCGAGTTGATTTCGATTCTCAAATCGATTGTTATAATTTCAGCATCGAATTAAATGTATAGGAATGGAACATAAAATTACTAATCGCCTAATTCGATAATCGAAAAAAAATAATTAATTTTTACTTTTAAAGAAGACGTTCGAAATTTGAACGTAATTAAAGTGTCGGTTACCGACACTAAAATGTAAACATTTCAATGCAGCCACAGATACTTATATCTAAATGTAGGGCGTTTGCTCATCGCTCCTGACTATAAAATAGACATATTATGGTATGGATGTAGATAAAATTTATTAGGGCTGCGTTGTGGTTCGTTTTTGCGGTTTTAAAAAGTATCGTGGGTATTTTTTCTCGTTTATACATTTATTTTATGTTATTACCACATTCCTGTAGTTACAACGGATAGTTATGTCAAAACCACAAACTAAATTATTGTTATTTCTCTATGGTCAAAACATCCTACTAATATTATAATTATAAATGGTCTATAAAAACAAGTCGGTTTGGGTCACATTCTGGATAGGCCAGGCTAAAGTTATACAAAATCCCGTGAGTAAAAACTTACATCAATTTATTCTTTTCGGGGTAATTTTGATGTTAAATAATTACTGGTAAATCTTTTGTAAAGATAAAAAAAAAATCGAGGAAAAAATATCTTAAAACACAAACCGACCCAGACTTTATATCTGAACGCACATGTATTTTTGAGTATTTAGTACAGTCAGCGCCAAAATGATCTGAGCGTTTAAACCTATCAAAAATATCTAAACATTTGACAAAAATCACTCTTAGCAAAATACTTTCAGGTGTAAAAATCGTTTGTTGTCATTTGATCTCAAACAACAAACGAAAATGCACCTTTACTCTTAAGGTTAGGTTGATTTTTGTGTAATGTTCAGATATTTTTAGTGGTTTTGATCGCTTATATCATTTTGACGCTGACTGTACCAGAATAATAAAGTCAAAACTATCCTGGGAGCTTGTTTTAAAAGAAATTACGTAACCTGTATTACACACTAAAATTATTTAAGTATTTAAAAATAGTTTAAGCCGAATAATCCAGACCGCCTTAAATAAACCTTTTTTAAGTTCGTGATAATTCCACATGTGTTTTTTCCTAATCATTTAACAACCGTGGTAAGTGGTAGTTAGCCAACCAGAAGTAAAGGGGAATGAAGATTTTTGTAGGGAAGCTGGCTTACCTACTAGTCGCGCCATTTTGACTTGAAAAATTGGATACCCAATATCAATACAAACATAAAATGTCATTAGGCAAAATCCCGTAAAGAGTCATGTTTTAAAGATATTAAAGTAAAACAAAATAAAGTATTTGGTTGCTTTTATCTTTAAAATGTGACACTTTACGGGTTTTCGTCTAATCACAATTTAAGTTTGTTTTAATTTAAGTATCCATTTTTGAAAGAATTTTAAGAGAACGCTGTTTTGAAAAAAAAAACTAAATGGTGGACCAGTAGGAAGGCCAAATTCTTTAATGCTTTGGGCATATCTTACCTCTTTCAAATTATTAAAGATTCTATAGAAAACAATTGAAATGATCATTGTAGATAATTACGAAAACGATTACGAATTTCAACTACAACAAGCTCCGTTTTTCATTCAACTTTTTTAAAATCTCTGTTCTGGCATTTTACTTTTAAAACATCTCCAGTTCTGACATTTTACTTTTTAAAACATCTCCATTTCTGACATTATACTTTTTAAACATCTCTAGTTCTGACATTTTACTTCTTAAACCATCTCCAGTTCTGACATTTTACTTTTTAAAACATCTCCAAATCTGACATTTTACTTTTTAAAAGTGCGCAAAAACAAACCACGCTACAGCCTCCGGTCCCACGCCTGCGTATCATCTGAAGGTCGCCGCGATTGCGAGGAGAAGCGTCGCTGGGGCGATCGCACACGCCCCGCTGTTGTATTTGCTGCTCTGCTCGCACGTTCCTGCGGGAGAGAGACGGCAACATTAGTGATAATAATGTATCAGCCCCAATATCAATAAAGTATCAGCCTATTGGCGAATACTACACGCTCGATATTTATCGTGATATTTGGATCAAATCCAGGATCACGAGGACGTGTGTAGTATAGCGTATCACGTATCACGATATGTGATACGCTATACTACACACTCGATAAATATCGTGATCCTGTATTTCGATCCAAATATCACGATAAATATCGAGCGTGTAGCATTCGCCTTGAATGTCTCACTGCAGGGAAAAGGCCTTTACAGAGTCCGACAAAAATCATGACGCTCGGTCGACGGAGTGGGGAATTTTCGCGTTCCCGTCGCGCAAACGAAAAATTCGCGTTCGCAATCCCTACCCGATTTTAAGATGTTTGCACTGTCCCATCTATCAAGTTATGGTAACAATGATGTGTCCTGGCTTAATCACCACGCTTGCCAAATGCGGATTGGTGATTACCCGAGCTGTGTCTGAAAAAGCTCGTTAGCTCGGCCCAAGAAATGAAGGTTTATGACCCGTGGAACACCTAAGTGGTTCACCTAGGTGTTCCACGGTGACTTTTTTGTACCCGTGGATCACCTAGGTGTTCCAGAACCTAGGACCCCGAGGTCTCGCAGATTTCTAGATAATACCACAAAACAAAGTCATTTAAATGCGGGAACGCAACCTGCTTACCATTGATAGTGAGGTTGTAGGCCCGGTCCCCAGCCATGCCTGGGACCACGCCGCGGTCGCAGGCCCGGGACACCGCCGACAGAGACAGCATCGCAGCGCCGTTGCGGGTCTCTGGAATAACAGACAAAATCATTAAAATACAAAAAAAAAGTCGAATCAGTTCTTTTTGTACAATGTAAAACTAAAACGACCGCGATGAATTAGGCTTTCGATTTAATAAATATTAACTAAATTCGTTTTAACCTTTTAATTATTCAGAAGTTAGAGCCATACTCAGATACACGGACAGACAGGTTTAATTTATAATATCCCTCTTTTTCGTCGGGAGTTTTATACAATAATGTCATCGTTGCTGATTTTTCGCTTACTAATCGATTGTGGAAGTGCAATATATTATAAACATAATTTTTTTAATCACTTTTTAAACGTACGTACAATGCTTTAATCAAAAATCAATACGTTAAAAACTAAGATTTTCAAAGGCTCATAGATGAGATAAGCCTACAGTCACAGCACATTGAGCTACGCTTCCTGGTCAAGTGACCCTTAAAGGAATAGGGTATCAATGGCCGTTTACCATAAAGTGAGCTGCGTGTCTGTCTGCCAACTGCGTTAGCTTAAAAAATAGAGTAACAAGTTAATAACTGCTATTGCGCTCCATTTGGTGAATCAATTCCGGAGGACTGAATGTTTGCTGTGGAGTCTATCAGCTTTTTTACACCTAATACTCACCGTTAGTAGCATGCGCGTGGTATATGAAGCAGAAAGTGTTGGGCGTTGCACCGCGACTGGTGGGAGCGGCCACCACGTAGCCCGCGCCGCCCTCCGACCAGCTGCCGTAGCACGAGTACGCTGCGGGCAAAGACAACATGCTTAACAATAACAAAACTAACAATAATAACAACAATCACAACAATAATAACAACAATAAATGCCCCGTAGAAAGGAATTATAAAGATTGCGACCAGAAGATGGAAAAATAATTAAAATTTAATAACTTTATTAGATAAAGGCATTATTCCATGATACAGTTCCATGATGGAACTAATGATAATTTTTTTTATCATTTGTTCAATTATAAATGGAACTCGAAATAATGGAACTAATGTCCATGTTGACTTAACAATAGTACCATTTAGGTACAGTTCCATGATAGAACTACTGATAATAATTGGTAACACCAGTTCCATCCATTTATTTTCTGGATACAATAGAACTCAATGTCAGTTTTGTCATTTATTCCCCATTGTCCCCCACTATTTGTCCACAGCTGTTGGACATCACCACTACACCTTTTTTTGTATGTATATGTGTTTTTTTATATTAATAAAATGTGTGCAAATTCAAATAACCTTTATCTACATCCATACCATAATATGTCTATTTTATATTCAGGAGCGATGAGCAAACGCCCTACACTTAGATATAAGTATCTGTGGCTGCATTGAAATGTTTACATTTTAGTGTCGGTAACCGATACTTAATTTCGTTCAAATTTCGAACGTCTTCTTTAAAAGTAAAAATTAATAGGTTTTTTCGATTATCGAATTAGTCGATTAGTAATTTTATGTTCCATTCCTATACATTTAATTCGATGCTGAAATTATAACAATCGATTTGAGAATCGAAATCAACTCGAGTCTAGATTGTTTATGGATTTTAAAAACTACAAACGTCAGTCATTATGTCAGTACTAACTTTTACATACAGATTAAGTTGGTAATTAAGGCGTTTGCTCATCAATCCTGACTATAAAATAGACATTTATCGTATGAATGAAGATAAAGTTATGTATGTGACTGTACATAATTAGTCATTAAAATACTCATGTGATTCTTTTATGAAACTTCGTTCGTTTCATAAAACCACATTCGTATTTTAATGACCCTCATTATGGCAGCAGTCACATAAATAACTATTAATTTTTTACCGCACTGTCCACCACACCAATCTTAACACTACAATGACTCATACATCCGACTCACCGATATTAGCGCAGTTGTTGGTGAACTCGATGGAGTCCTGCGCGGCGCCGCAGCCGAAGCTCACGCTGGAGAACTCGCCCGCCACGCACTCCGCCAGCGGGGACCCGCCCTCACCTACAAACATTATTTATAATTAGTATAGTGTCATTAATGTTCCTATTAATGTCCCACTGCACGTCGAAGGCTTCCACCCACGAAAGTGCAGTTTGAGAATAATAAGTTAACGGATCGAATTAAGAAATCGAACAAGTGAGAACAAATAAATTCTCATTAGTTCGACGGTCGAACAAATGAGAAAAAAAAATTCTCACTAGTTCTACGGTCGAACTAATAAGAAAAAAAAATCTCACTAGTTCGATTCATTAGTTCGATCGTCGAAAATAAACGGACAATTCAACTCAGCTTTATCGCAAACAGAAATTCAAGGTCATGTTCGCGAACACGAAGTTCGGATTCGGCAAGTCCAGTTGTTACATTGGAGCGACTGGGATTATTCCCGAGCCATCTGACCTCCGCAACCCTTGACTGGAGAACTACAGATCGTTCACGATAAGAAGTTCCCTAGCCGTTATATTGGCAGCATTGCCTACACTTTGTCAATCGTCAATACAGATCGTTCACGATAAGAAGTCCTCTAGCCGCTATATTTGTACTACTGTTTTTCAATACTTTCAATCTGTTTTTTGACAGATTTACAAAGCGTAGGCAATGCTGCCAATATAGCGGCTAAAGGACAACTTATGGTGAACAGACTGTAAACAGATTGAACGTATTGAAAAACATTGGTAGCAATATAGCGACTAGAGGACTTCTTATCGTGAACGATCTGTATGGTTGAATTTTGAATTAGACGACCAAAGTTGACGTTGACTGTGTTGTCAGCTTTTCATAAAATTTGTAAGTGCTGTGTGATAAACATAAACGTAATAGTTACATAGACAATATTATTTCCATGGTGATAAATGAATGAACCAAAAAATCGACGATCGTGGCAACCATCGATTATTATTATCGACGATAAATTAATTATTCGTATTTTTGTCCTTTTTATAAATAGTAACTGTAGTTCAATGATAAATAGTTGATTTTTATTAACAGCTTTCACTTTATTTGGTTCTTATGAAACAATTATTATACAAATAATATCTTTACAACATATTTTGCAATTATTATCGACCTTATTTCACTTATATTATCATTAGTTCTTGTGTGAACGAAATCTGAATGCATCACTATTGCATTGGACATGTCAGATTTGGTCGTCTTATTAAAAATCCGACATTAGAGCAATCGATTTATGACTACACAGCTATTCGACTATGCAGGTTTCCTAGCGATGTTTTCCGTCACCGCCGAATTTTCGATTTTACTGGCATTTGTTATTGACCCTGGGCTGGTAAATAGCCAAAAGGTTGAAGCCAGCTTGTCCTATTCGGGTAGAAAGGTAAAACCGGGGGAGTTTCGTGGGTAGAGGGACGTTTTGTTCCCGAGTCCCACACACGACCGCAGCTAGCTTGCGGTTATGGTGCCTAAAAGAATTCTACTAGGAAAAATTATTTTATGATCCCTATCTTAAGCTTACCTATAGTGGTCTGCTGTCTTCTCCTCCGCCGGTCGGCCAGGGAACTGACGACGGAGTAACGCCCGAAGATTGGGCATCGCATCGGTGTCAGCGAGGTCGCTGGAAATGTACAATTAACATTTAAATAAACTATTTTTTACTCATTAAATAAAACAACTTTACAGCTCATTCACACTGATTCGTCATTGACGATTCGTCAAATAAGACGATACGTAAGGCTGCCTGTCCACCTGAGCGGAGCGAGGCAGCAGAGAAACTGAGAAATATCAACCAATAAGATTGCACAAAATCTCCGCTCAGACAGGGATTGCAATCCTATTGGTTAACATTTCTTCGTTTCTCCGCTCCGCTGCCCCGCTCCGCGCCGGTGGCCAGGCACCCTAATGACGGATGAACTTTCAAATTGCATACGGAATCGAGTTTTTCGTTCGTAATCAAGTTCGTGATTCGTGATTAAAAGTTGAAGGTTTTTAAAAAAGACGAAACGTCATTTAAGACGTGTCCGTAATTTTTCGCGATTCCGTGATAGTGTAAACCCGCCAGTACAAATCAAAATAACGATTCGTGAAAAATGACGATTCGTTAAAAAAACACAAATCGTCATGGCGATTCGTGTTTTTTTTTTCAAGTTTCAAGATGTTTGCCGGACTCTGTATACTTACTAATAAGTGTGATGTAAGGCGACTGGTCACTGGCGTGGTTGCAGGCGTCCTCGGGCGCGTCCCACAGGCCGGAGCCCTGCTGCAACTCCAGGACTCCGCCCTCACGCCGGTAGAACTTCAGGCACACGTGGCCCGACTCGCTGGAAAGAGACGACAACTTATTAGAGAGAGACTTATACAAGGGGCAAATTGGGAGACGGGTGTAACAAATTCATCCTACTTCCTACTAATATACTATTTATACTAATATTATAAATGCGAAAGTCTGGATGTTTGGATGTTTAGATGTTTGGATGTTTGTTACTCAATCACGCCTAAACGGCTGAACGGATTTAGAGGAAATTTGGCACACGTATAGTTTAAAACCCGGAATAGGACATAGGCTATAAAATTCCTACGGGAAACGTCTCATTCCCGCGGGAATTAAATTTTGAAACTACTGAACCGATTTGAATAATTCTTTCACTGTTGGAAAGCTACACTATCCCCGGTGAATATAGGGTACTTTTGATCCTGGAAATGTGGGGGAAGGGGGGATATTTGAAAAAAAGAGATTACGCGCAGATAGATAGAATAATGGATTTAAGGATAGATAAATCTTTTACTCGCGCCGGTTAACTTCAGGCACACGTAACCCGGACTCGCTGGAGGGAAGGAACATAATATTAAGTTCAGTTAACAGTTTAAGTTTCTGTAAGGAATAAACTTTTTTTACTATTCTTTTATTTTTTTTTTCATTCTGGCAACACTGGAATCGCAATCTTATAAAAGTTATTCTGGTAATATTATGCTTACCATCCTCTGGTGACGTGTGCAATCAACTTGATGTGTTTCTTCTCCCGATGCTCCAATATGGCGTGACAGACCAGCCGCTTCTCCTCGTACGAACCGTCCGCTGTGATTATCTGTGGAGTAAATATGTAATTAAGTATAAATAATGTAATTCTAGCAGAGTTTCTACTCAGTGGTCAATCCAGCTATACTAGTGAAAAATAAGTTCAATGAAATAAACTAAGCTAATCTGGAAAAAAGTATATGTCCACCGAAAAATAAGTTTAAACTACGTTAGTGATGGACAGTTTGTGCTAGAACGACGAACGAGCGCGAACTAAGCTAAACTAACTTGGGTTAATTGGCGGTGGATATTCGGCTCTACGATCGACTAACTTTACAATGCGGGTCATCCCCTTTTTTCGCGGAAACTGGGGGAGTTTTTTTTATTTTTGCAATGTGTAACAAGACGAGCCGATCGTACACCTGATGGTAAGCGCCACGTCTGCCCTTAGACAGTTCAGTGCCAAACAGTAACTAAGCAGTTACTGTCTGGCACCGCCCTGCGCCTGCTACACCGAGACGACAGTTATTAGGTCTCATATACCCAGTAATTTCACTAGCTTTAGTGCCCTTTCCCCGAAACACAGAAGTGCTTGACACACTTCTATTTCACGGGAAAATATCTGGCACTGCGGTGGTACTCACAGTACAGTTCTTTTTCTATTTTGTATTTTCATTGAAATAGTGGGATACACCCCAGCTCAGTGGGTTGTGGTACGCTCGTCACACACGGCTGTGTGGGACTCAAGACTAGGACGTCCCACTCGCAAGTCTCGCTGGCTATAGTTAAACGCACTCCTCCCAAAAAGAGAAATATAGTCAGTTCCAACCTTAAGCGTGGCATTCTTTGTAGTAAAGTGGTACTGGTGCTGGTGGTCCAGGCTGAACCACTTGTGGTGCTCCACGATCCAGGACGGGAAGTGGCAGCGGTTGTGCTCATCGTCACCTGGAACACAGACATTAATGGTTACTGGGGACCATAACAACTCTATTTTATCCTAGCCTGACCATTAAGATAAAAAACCTCGCCATATTGCGGAAAAATATTGGAACTAATTTCTTTAAGTGGCAACAACTGCTGTCTGTCAAATTGTGATGTCAATTGTCAACCGTGCCTTTTTACTATTGGATATTGAGTTATTTGTGAGTATAACCATAGCAACAAAGTGTTGCTATAACCATAGCTAATATGGCGCCCCCAGAGCAGGTTTTTTATTTTCCTGGTCAGACTATATTTATTTAAACGCACACAAAAGTTTATACTTTATTTCTCTATGTTTATACTATGTTTATACTTCGTGCTCTTGCCTAAATTGAATAAATGAATATCAAAATTCAATTGTCTGACAAGGACAGAATGACTGTGTGACAAGGACAACACACTTACTGTTGGTCAGCTTCATGATCCTACTGCCATCGGTGGGAGAAGAGACGCCATTGCTCGTAGCGTCATCAGACTGGGCTATGTTGTACGTCATACTCTTGTCGTATTCTTGTCTTGATCTGACAAGGACAGAATGTGTGACAAGGACAACACACTTACTATTGGTCATTGGTCAGCTTCATGATCTTGCTGCCATCTGTGGGAGAAGAGACGCCATTGCACGTAGCGTCGCCAGACTGGGCTATGTTGTACGTCATACTCTTGTCGTATTCTTGTCTTGATCTGACAAGGACAGAATGTGTGACAAGGACAACACACTTACTATTGGTCAACTTCATGATCCTACTGCCATCTGTGGGAGAAGAGACGCCATTGCACGTAGCGTCGCCAGACTGGGCTATGTTGTACGTCATACTCTTGTCGTATTCTTGTCTTGATCTGACAAGGACAGAATGTGTGACAAGGACAACACACTTACTATTGGTCAGCTTCATGATCTTGCTACCATCTGTGGGAGAAGAGACGCCATTGCACGTAGCGTCGCCAGACTGGGCTATGTTGTACGTCATACTCTTGTCGTATTCTTGTCTTGATCTGACAAGGACAGAATGACTGTGCGACAAGGACAACAAACTTAAGGAGACAAGGACAACACACTTAAGGAGACAAGGACAACACACTTAAGGAGACAAGGACAACACACTTAAGGAGACAAAGACAACACACTTACTGTTGGTCAGCTTCATGATCCTGCTGCGATCTGTGGGCGAGGAGACAAGGACAACAAACTCAAGGAGACAAGGACAACACACTTACTATTGGTCAGCTTCATGATCCTGCTGCCATCTGTGGGAGAAGAGACGCCATTGCTCGTAGCGTCATCAGACTGGGCTATATTGTACGTCATACTCTTGTCTTGATCTGGCAAGGACAGAATGACTGTGCGACAAGGACAACACACTTACTGTTGGTCAGCTTCATGATCCTACTGCCATCTGTGGGAGAAGAGACGCCATTGCACGTAGCGTCGCCAGACTGGGCTATGTTGTACGTCATACTCTTGTCGCTGTGCTGGCCTTTGTAGATGAAGCATCTGGAAATATGGAAGGAAACGTGTGAGGGTTATATGAGTGAATGAATGAACAATCGAACGAATAAATTAATGAATGAACGACCAATCGAACGAATGACGAATGGTATCTTTCTTCAAAATATCTTTTTTTTTAGTGGAGAAATCCTATACTCCAGTCGCTTGGGGGAGCAGCTGAGGTTATGTCCGAGTTGCCCTATGTTAGGGGGTACTGACTAAAACTCCACTGTAGCCTTCTCAAGCACAGGCTGGGGGGCCGGGTAGCTCTACCCCCCACCAGCTGAGATCTGCTGCTTTAGTGCAGCGCTCCTCAGGGGAAGCGAGCATAGCCTCCTCCGTCAAAATATCTTACTATCCATATTAATATTATTATTAATGCAATAAAGTAACTCTGTCTGTCAATTTTTCACTATTTAAAGCTGAACCCATTTTGACAATTTTTGGTACAGATATAGACTAACATTGAACTACAATTACTATTTACTAGCGTATAGAACCGACACCGCAAACCAAATTTTTGCGCGATGCTTTGTTGCCGACGGCAACAACTCATTTCGAACAAAACGCGTAAGCGCCGTGCTTTGCATGGCGCTTACGACGTTTTGGTCGCGAGAAAATTATACTCTGTAAGCAATCTAGCGCTGCAAGTTTTATAGTTTGGTTAGACGACATCCGCTGTAGCAAATACATCACTCAGTCCAGCGTGCCCGTCATCATTTTGCGACACATTTTTTGTTCCGTATAGCCTCTAACTGGTAACTCAATGTAGACTAATCAATAAGAAACAGCACAATAAGCCGATACAGTACACTGCTCTTGATTTACTGAGCAAGTCTAAGAAAATTATCAGTCGCCCGTGTCTTGGGTCGGGTCGGGTACTATCCGCCATTGAATTTATTGAAACCAGCCTTCACAGCACAGATGTAGACATTTTATGTGTCCTCTTACTGACATACCGCTGTGTCAGACACAAAAAGTGTCTACGTCTGTACAGTGCAGTTATAACTCGCGGCACGAAAGTTTAGCGCTGACCGTTACGGCTGCGCATGTTAGTAACATGGCGCAAGGTCCAAAATACCTTATTTTTGACTTCTGCGCATAACGGTCAGCGCTACACTTTCGTGCCGCTAGCTATAATCTAATGTAAAATATTATACCTATAAGTATCTTCATCAGACGCTATGGAGTTCCTCCTCTGGACCTGCGAGATCTGCCCCACCAGGTACCGTGTGGAGCCCTCCTTCCACGTGGCCAGGCATACCAGCTCCTCAACTGGAAGTAGGTAAATATAAAACATATAGTTTACATTCGTAAGATTAAACCTTATTAGGTTTTATTATGCTTTGAGTCCCGAGTCACACTCACGGCCGCTGATCTTGCTATAAAATTCATTTTATTTAGCATTAGAAATAACGAAATTTAGGTTTTTTATTATACGCACCAATATTTGCCAAACAAAAATATAATGTTAAAAATGGCAATTTATTGTATTTACTCACTTCCGATTCTAATTTGCCATTATGGTGATCGTTTATAATTATTTTCAATATTTAAATACTAAGATTTCTACAACAAAACTAATATAAACTACTATCATTGTACAAAGTTTGCACTATCCATAGAAAAATTTGCACTATTTCTGGACATCTCTGGACAGTACCGTAATGTAATCAAAATGAACGTTCCGAAAAATAAATTACTCTTATTATTTTCTCCGTGGTCAACACTACAGCTAAGGTAATATAAAATCCTCACCATTGCTCTCAGTCCCCGGCACGTCAGGGCAGGCCATGTACCGGAGGAGCAGCCTGGAGTCATCTGTACAGGCCTCCGCCCTGGAAGGCGGGTTCACGCAGTCCCCTGTTCCCCTGGAACGAGATACATTTGTGATTAGGTCATAAATATAAATATATATAAATATAAATATTGGACATTATTCACACAGCGCCATCTAGCCCCAAACTAAGCATTAGCTTGTGCTATGGGTGCCAGACCACGGATAAACATTACTTATATACTTTTTTTTTTGTAAATACATACATATTATACATAGAAACACCCAGACCGATACAAACAGACATGTTAATGCACACAAATGTTTGTACCGTGCGGGGATCGAACCCGCGACCTCTGGTGTAATAGCCGACTTCTCGACCATTACACCAAACGGCTCGTCAATAAATAAATAAGGCTTGTATTAAACCGTACACCAAAAAAGGTTAAACGTACACCAAAAAAAGGTTTAACGTGCACCAAAAAAGATTGATCGTACACCAAAAAGGTTGAACGTGCACCAAAAAAATTTAATTGCTAACCTAACCTAACCCTTAGTGTGCCTTTGGTTTATTTTGGTGCACGTTCCACCTTTTTTTGGTTCACGTTCACCCTTTTTTGGGTAAAAACTTAAATAGTTCCCAATAAATAAATAAATATTGGACAACATCACATACATTGATCTGACCGCAAAGTAAGTAGCGTAAGCACTTGTGTTATGAGTGTCAGGAACAACGAAGGTACCACAAAATACAAATAAACAACCAGACACAGAACAAACACAAATGTTCACCACATAAGTGGTTGTCCTGGGTGGGATTCGAACCCACGACCCCTGGCGCATAGGGCAGGGTCACTACCAAATGCGCCATCGGGCCAGTCTCAATGTTTGGTGGCATTGTTTTTCGAATTAAAATGTTGGATTGGTTTGGGGAGGTTTTATACGTCATCCAAGGCCAAAGAAATAATTAGGACTATCCCGATTCTAACAGTATGTAATAAGAAAAAAAATAACCTTTACTAGCACCATGAGTTTAAAAATGTATGTACAGGCCTACATATTATGATCATTGGTGTGTCTACCAATAAATAGATACGATTTTCATTACCAGTTGTAAGTGACTCTCACTGAATACTTAAAGCAGGTGTACGTGATAAGTGATAACAGGTATGACTTACCTATTACAATACTAGGTACGCGTAATCCTTACCTATTATAAGTGAAAGTGAACGGCGCAGGGTGGAACGGGCACGCCTGCGGCACAGGCCGTGGTTCCTTCCTGAACATGGAGTAGAGAGGGGCGTCTCCGCTGATCTGCTCGCATATCGACGATAACGAGTCCTTTGACCAGCTTGGACCTGGAAATAGAGAGAATGTAGATTAGCTTTTTAGTGCTTCATAATTTTAGAGATATCTTAAGAGACCAAGTGTGGCGTTTAAGCTATTGCTTCTAGTAACAATGACTTGATTTCTGTGATGGGATATTGCGAGGATGCTAGTTTTTTCAAACCTTAATCTCTGAAAACTTAAAACTTTATAACAGCAAATAAATGAAAAAGAAAAAAGTTGAAACTAATAATCTCATATCGAATTTTACACATATCACATTCCTGTGATTCCATAATAAAACAATAGGTAAAAATAATATTATGAAGTGACTACTGCCACTTGATATCTTACAATGATACTTGTCACTCTATTCGTTGTTACGGAAATATTAAAAAAATACTAATTTTTAAATACTTACTCTCTTTATACTGTAGCACGTATTTATGCTTTTCATGTATCACCATACATTTGTATGAGTCGTCACTCCTGAAATGAGAAAAATAACATATGTACATAATGTAATTTTTATGATGTATTTTAATATTTTAAATGCAAGACTAAGAGCGTTTGTCCACCGCCGCGCCGTCACCAGGCTGTCACCGAGAACCGAGTTTATTTATATGACCAATTTCAAGATGACGGCGCTCGGGTGACGGGCGTGCGGTGGACAAACGACTGTAGTAAATGTATGTACCGCTACCTCGGCACCGACATCTCTTTCTCGGTGACGGTCCGGTGACGGCGGCGGTGGACAAACGCTCAAAGTTCTTTATTTGTCTTAAGTGTGGAACTGTGATTTTATCACAGTTCCGTAAAATAATACTTGAAAAAAAAATGCAGGACTTTGTAAAATAGGTTACCTTATCTTTTCAATAGCTTCATAAGGACATGATTGACGGGAGCTATGCAGATTAAAATTTAAAAAGAGGCTTAAGAGTAACTACCTATTATTGATTGATTTTATAGTACACAAGGGACTCAACTCAAGGCACTGGCACTCAGCCAACACAGGTGTACCTACTCCCTATTCCCTCACTCGCATGCCACTCCCTAATACGGCTAGGAGGACATCGTTATCATTCCAAACTTTTAATAAAAAATTAATATTTTACGTACCTGTCATAAAGCAGGAACTTGTCGTTACTGTCATTTTCAGCGCATTCCCCCTTCGATTGTATGTGCGTTGAGTTGATAGCTATGAGGCCCGGGTACCCGGACTGGAACCAGCTACCCGTCCAGCTGGCTGGGAACGTGCAGCCGCCGCCTGGAATAGAGAGAGACGGAAGATTTAGAGCGAGACAAAAAATACACATTTGTAAAAAAAAAAAAAAAGATTTTCCTGTCATGGAAAGTTGTCGGGTACATTTAAAACATACCGCCTGGAATAGAGAGGGACGGAAGATTTAGAACGAGACATAAAATACACGATGTGAAAACTTTTACAATCTTCTAAGTCGATATGACAATTCAAACCTCTATTAAATTTCATGAACGTTCCTTTAACATAAAAATAAGATTCCAGAAGAATGAAAAAAAATCTACTTCGTTTTAAAAGCCCTTTTTACATCGCTAGTTAAACGTATCTTAAAAAATATAACTTTTTATATTTTATTTCCCGCCCATTCCAACCTTTCCCGCCATTTTCCCTATAATGTTATTAATCTGTGGGATGTTTTGATGGCAGTTATGCTTTTTATAACCGCGAACGTCAGCACAAAGGAACACAGCCATACAGCCTCTGTAGTAGGGGTCACCAATTAGTTTCGTTTGGGGCCCGTTTTTTTACAATGACAATAAAATTGATTGTTTGATAGACAGACGAAATTTGAAGTATAATTTTGACCTCTCTTCAGACCCACAAATTTATTTATCACGTACATTTACTTGGTAAGAAATTCATTTCTTAATAAAACATTCATACCTATTACATTCATAAAAAACTGCGTGTCCTGTGAAAAGTGCTAAAAAAGTAGTTTATATACCTACTTTCATACAGTTCTGAGATTACACGCCCGACCAGTCCTTAAAAGTCTAGACTATTGAGGTAAATGTAGAAATAAATGTAATGATGTGAAATAAAATGTTTTTTCTTTGATCTACACATCTTTATTTTAAGGGTACATAGTATTTACGTCGGATAACTCAAATATTCTCATCGCGGTCCTCAGTTGGCGGCCCCTGCATAGTTTTTCCGATAAAAAAACACAAGTTTAGAGCCGTCATAAAGCCAGAGCTGTGATAGGTCGTAAAACAGCTGTATAGCGACTAATAGCTGTGGCCAACAATAGTCGTACAGGCGCCTTTTATCAATTATATTTAACGCAAAGCTAAAGCTTCCATTGCGTAAAGAAGCAAAATATTTTAATTTGATCCTTGTTTGCTTCATAGAAGCACTTATGAATCCTAACTTATAATTATCAATAAGTCTAGCTGATGGTATGAGTTATAAAATGGACTGGCTATCTACCACCTTCACAGGTGAAATATGCCGTCACAACTGCTTTCGTTATTTTCCCGCAATATTAATGTGGGAACCAGCATATTTTTAATGAGAGGTTTGAAGATCCGATGAGCCTAGGCCTTGCCGCACACGGGCCACCGACCACAGCTGCAAAACGCCACCACCGGCATATCTCCTGTAGTTTTCATACATTTAGTATGGACTTGCCGCACACGGTTGACGCCGGTGGCCGCCACACGCTACAAGCTTTTTGCTAGAAAACTACAGAAATCAAATTATGCTGGTGGCAGCGTTTTGTTGCTGTGGCGTGTGGCCCGTGTGCGGGGACTCTTGGCAGCACAAAAGTGTAGAAAAGGCCGCAGTGGCCGCTTGCCATCAGGTGGGCTGTGTGCCTGTGAACTATCATAAATTAGCAGTTGGTCTAGAAAGACCAAAGGCGGTACCTACTAACAAAATAATTTTACAATACAATGGTCTTTCTCTCTGTTCTAACAGTCATACTATTGAAAAAGAAAAGGTACAATTGGCAGAAAAACTATTCATTAGAAATTTCGAAAACGCCTTATTGCTATCACAATAAGGTTTACTTTTGCCATACACCCTTTTGAAACCCATAGCAGTGGCATAGTAAACTAGGTATTCCAAGGGTTGGAACAATAGTCCTCAGAATAATACTAGATTTATTCATTTGTAGGTCCAATGCCATTATTTCGTTTCGCATTTTTAATTATCGAAAAATCAAAAAGATGTGGTTTTGGTCCAAGAAAAAAGAGTAAAGCGATTTTAACAGTAGTTATGTTTATGGAAAGTAAATTGGTTTCCCGTATTTGTTTTGACTATTAATACATCAATCTTACCAATTGTAATCTATACTTATCTATCTATATCTACAAGAATAGAATATTATAAATAGGAAAGATTTGATTGTTTGTATTGAATAGGCTCAGAAATTACTTAACCGATTTGCAAAATTCTTTCACTGTTGGAAAGCTACACCATCCCCGTGTGACTTAGGGTACTTTTGATCCCGGAAATGTGGGGGGAAGGGGGGTTGTGATTAACAAAAGAAATTACGCGCGGGTAGGTACTTAGTGCTAACATTAAATTTGTCTTCATGAATGAACCTATCACCGTGAATCAGACTGGACGTTTTAAATTCTATATAATTTTTTTTCTACAATATAAAGAATACACAACCGTACAAAAAGAGACTCTTATTTTAGAGGCATAGTCTCGCTTTGAAACGCTGCACAACTCTAGTTACTTTGTTAGTTACCAACTCTTTTATTCGATAAAACCTCGAGTTCTGTAGGTATTTGTAAAAATATGCCACATCTATTTAGGTTAAGTTCCCGCTCTCGCTCTTTCCTTGGACGCGAGAGGAGACAGCCATTGTTTTAACCCGTGCGTTTTGTTAACACGCCATTGTGGCCACCAGGTGCAGTCTGCGTTCCGTTTCCGATTCGTTTTGCATTTTTGTGAGCTGATTTTTAGGGGTCCGAAGGGAACAGAAAAACGGTATTTTAAACGCTATTACTGACATATTAACATTCAACTGAATTTAAATGAAAATGCACTAAAACATTGGATTGCTCAGCAGTTCACATTTAGACATCTATCAGCTAACAATCTATTTAATTTTAATCTACCTCTTTGTACCGTAGAAAAGTACATACTTTGGATTTACTGTTCATATTTTTTATAATTAACCTGTGGATAATGGTGTTGGTTGTACAATAACATTATTATTATATACCTTACTTACTTACTTACTTACTACGATGGCGCAGCGACCCAAAATGAGTCTTGGCCTCCAGCAATAACTACTTAGATATACAAATGGAATTGTACAATTGTTTTTTATCCCAAATAAAAAAAAAAAAAAAAAACATAAATGCCTAAATCTGACTTTAAATGAAAATGCACTAGAACAAAAATGCCTGAAAAATTAATTACGCCTTTTATAGGTATTAATATAATTATACAGGTTTGTGGTTAATTGTAGAGATCCAGTTAAAAGTTATGAGGTAGAGAAAAACATACAGTCGAATTGACAATCTCTTCTTTTTTTCGATTTTTAACGGATTTACCGGTAAAAATCGAGTTTAAAAATATTATCTTATTTTATTAGATAGGTATATCAGCGGGATAATGCTCAGTTCCCCATGGGAAAAAAGAAATACTTAAAAGTGTTGTTGTGCTTCTTTCAAGGTACAGCGGAGTAATGAACCGACGTGTTTTTAATAGGTATAATGATAATTTGGGTGCTACAAGTGTAACATAATAATTATGTTACTTATTATTATCCACTAAAAAAACACGTTTCTGCGGGATAACGTCTTGCGGGCAAGTCTGTAACATAATATGTACGGAACTTAGAAATTCAAGACAATATTTTATAATGCCAGTGCTTATAAAGGTATTATTTCCGCCCATTGTAAACCCACCAGGTGGGCTTTCAACCTCAAGATTTCAAATTCAAGTGGTATCAGATCACAATACAAGAAATGACCAATTTTCGTCACGATTTTTTTATTTCGGTATAAAAGTAGCCTAAGTCCTTTCCGTCTAGGCTGTGTCTAGACTGGTTAATAGCAAGTCTGGAACCAGTTTGTCCTAATCAGGTGTAAAGGGGAAACCGGGGGATTTAGTGGGTAGTGGAACGCTTTAGTCTGGAGTCCTACACACGGCCACCAGTAGTCGCAAGTCTGCGGCAAAGGCGCGTAAATGCGTTCTCCTCCGCTAAAAGAAATGGTAGGTCTACATTAAATTTTATCAAAAACTGATACATGGCTAATTGGCTACAATAAGCCATCGATTTGACGACCCATTTGGTGTAGTGGTCGAGAAGTCGGCTATTACACCAAAGGTTGCGGGTTCGATTCCCGCACGGTACAAACATTTGTGTGCATGAACATGTCTGTTTGTATCGGTCTGGGTGTTTCTATGTATAATATGTATGTATTTACAAAAAAAAGTATATAAGTAATGTTTATCCGTTGTCTGGCACCCATAGCACAATCCTCCAAAAACTCCTAAAAGTAAACACCACACTTGCCAAATGCAGATTGGTGATCACAAACCCGAGCTGTCGAAAAACCGTCACAAAGTTAGTTCGACCCGGGAATTGAACCCAGGACGCCCAGACCTTAGCCCGGTTATTAAATGGTTATTAAACCACTAGATCAGGGGTTCCCAAAGTGGGCGATAACGCCCCCTTGTGGGCGCTGCAGGCCTAAAGGGGGGCGGTAAGAGACCCAGAAATCCAGAAATCTCTGCTTATATAGCTCACAGCAATTAAAATGGGGGAGCTAAAAACTAATTTAATTTCAAAGTGGGCAGTAGACAAAATAAGTTTGGGAACCCCTGCACTAGATCATCGAGACAAAAACAAAAAATATCTCATTTATGTATACATAATATAGTAGTATAGTAGTTCGTTGTTTCTGATACCCACCCATAACACAAGTACTTTAGCTACTTACTTTGGGCTCAGCTCAATGTTGTCTAATATTTAAAAAAAGCATTGATAAAGACCAAACAAATTCGATATCCATTCATTGGTTCCTCAAGACAAAAGGTTCGCTATCTGGTTGTCCGTTCGTCTGTCACGGGCAAATTGTTTACGATCCCGGTCGATCCTGATTGTTCCCGATTTTAATAATTCAATCTTGTTTAATCACCGCCTGAGTGGCGTGAATATTAATAGGGTTGCCAATATTTAAAATGAATATCCTTGGATATTATACCTACACACAAAGCCTTTATTGGTTTAATTACTAGGCCGAGATTTTGGGGTCCTGGGTTCAATTCCCGCCCGGGTCGAGCTAACTTACCCGGGGATGGGTAGCCACAAGGCTGGCACCGGCTCGTCCCAATCGGGTGTGAAGGGGAACCGGGGGAGTTTCGTGGGTAGGGTAGTGGACGCTATATTAGTCTCGAGTCCCACACACGGCCGCAGGTTTAGCTAGCCTGCGGTTATGGTGAAAAAAAAAAGGGTCGAGCTAACTATGTGTCGGTTTTTTCGGATACAGCTCGGGTTTGTGATCACCAACCCGCATTTGGCAAGCGTGGTGATTAAGCCAGTACCTATCAATGTTACGTTAGCTCGATTCCAATGATGGAGGACTTTGCCCTGCAGTGGAAAATTAATAGGCTGATAACAATGACGTTCAATATAGAACTAGACACCCAATCTCTAAGAAAAATTCCTCAAAAAACGTCCGAGTGGCTTTGACACTGATGACATTAACACATTCGTTCAAATTAACACCTTATCTCGTGGCATTTAGTGTTTAATGTCAATTGTATACAACTAAACGAAAACTCTGCCCAATAGTCGGATGGGCAGACTTTTGCTTCGGACAATATTTGAGCGTGATTGTGAGTCTAGTTTTTAATGGAGAATGTTACTAGGTATGCGAAACAGCTTGTAACTTTGTCACAGTAAAGCCAATGTGAATATAAACACATTATTTTTTGTTCCATGCCAAAATATCAATTAGTTTAGATTTTATAGACATTTAAAAATCCCGTTCGCCGCGCGTCGGCCATGCTGGCGCTGCAGTACGATGACGTCACAGTTCATAGTACGTTGCGCGCTCCGGTACGGTTCACTACGAAATAACCGTACCGGAGCGCGCAACGTACTGCATGAGAGGATGTAAAGTGACGTCACCGCAACGAGCTCCGGCCGGCCAACACTCGCGCCGTTTAAAATTCAATATCTCGGTAACTAAGTAACATATCGAAATAATTTTTATACACACTTTTTTTATTTCATATGGACTATAAGAAAAGTTAAAAATCGAAACTAGCTAACATTCTCCATTGAACGTCATTGGCTGATACTTTATTATTTACTCAGCGCCATCACATCATCAGAGCCCCAAACTAAGCATAGCTCATACTATGGGTGCCAGAAGACAGACAGACTAACGTTAGGCCCAGGGACGCTGCCAATGGCGATGCAGGAGCGCGGGGGGGTTTAGTGGGTATTCTCGTGAGTCCCACACACGGCTCGTCTTCCCCAGGCGAGTTATGGTGCGTAAATGCATTCCCATCCACAAAAAAAAGACACTAACGTTATTATTTATACATTTTTTTATGATAAACTGGCGGCCGCCCGCGGTTTCACCCGCGTGTTTCCCGTTCCCGTGGGAATTGATCCAAATCCTTTCTTAGCGGATGTCTACGTCAAAACATCTACCTGCATGCCAAATTTCAGCCCCATCCGTCCAGTGGTTTGGGCTGTGCGTTGATAGATATCTATGTCAGTCAGTCAGTCACCTTTGAGTTTTTTATATAAAAAGAGTAAAAAGATTAACGTTCTGTATTTTTGATACTGTATGTGTGTATTATTTTATTGGTACCGAATAAACATTTATCTATTCTATACATAGACACAATGAATATAAAAAAATACTTCTTACAATATAGGTAATAAATACCCAATTTACCTAGCTTTAGAATCAAAAGCAACAAATAAGCGAGCGAACAATACCCATAATAGGGGTGTGGTTTCAAAATGATATTATTTTGCTATGGCAACCCTACGAGGAGGCCATTTTGTCAAAGAGGCCGTTAATTAATTTTAATAAAACGGCATTGGGTGATTATTTCTGACGGTTTACACGGCACTGTATAAGTATACAAGATAAGAGACACGGAAACATAGTATGGCGGAACTTACACTGCTTAACAAAGTATTTATAATTTTTTTACCAGTCTTCCGCTTGTTTCAAAGACGTATTTTTCAGGGATTAATAGCAGCCTATGTCATTTTCCAGCTCCTAAGCTATCCTCATACCAATATAAATAAATAAATATCTTTGGACATTATTCCCTCTAGCCCCAAATTAAGCATTAGCTTGTGCTAAAAGTGCCCGACAACGGATAAATATTACTTTTATATTTTTTTTTGTAAATACATACATAATCTAGACACGCGGCAGCGTGTCAAGCCAAGTTCAAGCAAAAAGCAAAGGAACGCGCTAGCCAGCGCCAAGTGTATATTTACACGAACGATTTGGTGTCACTTTTGACCCTTCTATAACTTAAAACCTATTAAACGTGAACACATGAAACTACGTAAGTTTAATAAGATGCAAAGGGACACCTAGAAGCCCAAATTTCATGAAGCTAGCTCAAACGGTTATAAAGATATGGCCAAACTGGCCAAGTCAAATCTAACCTACTTAAATATCATAGAACTTGGCACTCATTTAGATCTCCATTGTTTTTGCGGCGAAGCCCACAGCCAAACATAATTTTTGTATTGAACTTGGCTCTCCTTTTTTACATTTATGTTTTTGGTGGGATAATATAATACACAGAAACAAAACAGACATGTTCAAGTTCATGCACACAAATGTTTTTACCGTGCGGGAAACGAACCCGCGACTTCTGGTGTAATAGCCGACTTCTCGACCATATACACTAAATGGCTCGTCAAATAAGTGGATTTTTGGTCCGATGCCACAGAATATATACTAAAGTACGATGCGGCGTGAAAGAAGGACGAACAAAAACACATCTTTATCTGTTATACCTACATACCATGGGAACCGTGCATTAATTTGGGATAAAGTAGGCTATATTATATGTATATCCTTTTACAAAGTCAAGTCTATATTTCACCCAGAGATGGGCTGGTCAATAGCCACGAGACTGGGGCCAGCTCGTCCCAATCGGATGGAAAGGGGTAACCAGGGGAGTTTAGTGGGTAGTGGATGCTTTAGTCTCGAGTCCCACACACGGCCACAGCTCTAGTTAGCCTCCAATTAGGTGCAGCGCAGACGGCACACTTTTTGTGTGATCGAGTCTGTCTGCGGGCGCACAAAAAGTCTGCATGGCGCGCAAATCGGTCGCGGATTTTTCACAGACTACGTACACAACGCGCACATTTTCGATCAGTCTGTCGGCAGGACTGTAGGGACGTAGACGCTATGGAAATCGTACAGAGATCGCGAAGTATTATTTTGTACTTGAAGTCCTACATAAAAAAAGAAGAAAATTTTGGGTACGTCCTATACTTTCGAAAAGTTTATGACGTTCCTGCTCCGTAGTACACCTAGCAAGTTCACCTGGGTGGACTACGGGCACTTGTTCTGTCTGACCCATGGTTCACCTGGGTGAATTACGGAAACCGAAGCAGACCCGTAGTCCACCTGGGTGGACTACGGATACTGACTAAGATCCGTAGTCCACCCTGTACCGGTCCACCTCGTCGTGATGAAATAATAAGCCACCATTTAAACCCCGTACAAACTGTTTCATTTAAGTACCTATGTGTAATGGGTCTATTCCACTTTGATCACCTGGGTGATATCACCCAGGTGACCATCGGCGACAGTTTGCGGCGCGGCGCGGAGCGACGTGGTCTGCCAGAATCACGCGGATTTTTTGTGCGCCGGACTTTTTGTGCGTCGTCTGCGTTACTCCATACAGTTGCATACGTTCTATTTTCGCAGACTAAAAAGTCTGTCACGGATAGTCTGTCGTCTGCACTGCCGCTTGGTGACTAAACGCTTTCTCCTCCAAAAAAAGGCGTTAGTTATTATATTCATGCTAGCTGCCTAAATGGCGTCCTATTTAGACATTATTACACAGAATCCATACAAGCTATAAAAGCCATTATAGTCAAAACAATATTTGACTTCAAATAGAAAATTAATTGATTCCTTTTACATAGGGCTGGAAGGTAAAAAGGAAAGCTGCGACACATATTCCTGTCCTTCTCTGCCGTATTGTAAAAGAGTTAGCGTGAAAGAGACGGCAGGTGGAATGAGGGGAGTTCATTAAGCATTCAGAAAATGAAACTCAATCATATTATTTCCTGTCGCGTTATAAAGGATGGTTTCATGCAATATGTTATATTACTCAAACGTTTAATTACGTTTTTTATTGGTATTCACATTGACACTTGTTGTTTTGTTGAATGTCTGAAGCTATGATTCAATTGGTTCATTAGTCCAAAAACACTTAATGTCTATTAGATTTATCACAACTGCCACTTTAAGGGCTAATTTCAGTCAGTTAAAAATGGTCTGTCTAAAATACAATGATCTCTCTTCTTTAAAAAAAGTAGAAAAGAGAGCTATTTTTTACCTGACAGATAACTTATCTATCTGTCTGTGGTGAAACTGGTTCTTAAGACAGATTACGGCAAATAAAAAAGCTACATAGACGCTGCGCAGACGTAAAAAGTTTTCGTTGCCGACACGACACATATTGTAATTGGTGTAATGGTCGAGAAGTCGGTTATTACACCAGAGGTCGCGGGTTCGATCCCCGTACGGTACAAACATTTGTGTGCATGAACATGTCTGTTTGTATCGGTCTGATATTATTATTGTAAACACAAAAAATGTCTGAGCGGGCTGATTTCAATTATGTCTCTGGTGGCCTACACAAGACACAAAAGTGTCAGCTGCATACTGTACAACTTACAAGCTATTAGTTTGAGACCAAAAAGCGATGTGCAAAAATGAGCAAGATTTTAATTATTTACTGTCTCTTTGTTTTAAAGACGTCACTCTCGCATAAGCCCGTCCCCACAGACGCGTCAGAAATAAAATTAAGAAAAGCTTTGACGAGTCTAGGCAACTCAATTAGCGCTGGGATAGTAGAATTATGTGTAACACGAATGTGGGATAACTTACGTAACTAACCAACTAGATGAGTTTTAAGTGCTATTGTCGAATGGAAACGTTGAGCGATGAGAGAGCTTTACAGACAGCAATGATATTTTGAAATAAAATATGATTCAAAATAACATCCAGACACGAGACAAACACAAAATAATGTTAATCTCAATTATTTTTGTTCTTTTTTTTATACTAAGTCAGTTGGCAGACAGGCACGAAACTCACCTGATGGTAAGCGGCCACTGCGGCCTATTCCATTGAAGGACACTTCACCAGGAAGCATCACTGAATGTGCTGCCAGACTGTAGGCTCATCTGATCTTCGAGCCTTTAATTTCAAGTGTACTGGCTTCCACATTAATATAGCCGGAACACAGCCAGAGCTGTTATGGCGGCAGATTTCACCTGTGGGGGTGGTAGCTAGTCAGTCGGACTGACAAAGCCCTACCACCAGACCCCAGGCGGGATTCGAACCCACGACCTCCGGGTTTTATATCCGAGCGGCTTAGCCACTGTTCCACGGAGGCGGTCACCTGTTCTGCATGGATTTCGAATTCGAACACAATTGACTCCTGGCTCAGTACTGTGTTCGAATAGGTACTAGTAACCAATTGAATCTAGATCATGGCACTCGCTGACTCGACCAAACGGCCGTTAGCCCGAGCAACAGGATGTAAAGAATTTCTCATAATTTGGGAGTGGGAAATCAATGAAGTTTAAATATAGCCTAATCGCCATATTAAATTTTCAGACTTCAGGTTCAAAACAAGTGCACTATTTTGATCGAGCGCTTATTGGCATCCAATATGGAAGTTGTTTACGTCCACTTAGTAAAACGGCGCTAATAGTGCCTAGTTCAATCAAGAACAGTGTAGACTGTTACTGTACCCAGATAGTCACAGCGAAGACGGCTCTAGACGCTTGAAAGTGTTTGCGCACCGATGGCTCAAAAAGAGAGCCGAGCCCGTTTCGTGCACGCCACAGATGGGGAGAGGTGACTGACAGAGAGAAGGGACGGATACAGATATATTTGTAGGGAGCATCAAGCAGCGCACCTGAGAAAGAGCTCCAGCCCCCCTAGACAAGCGGCATTTATGACGTTCGTTATAGCTCAATTTGCGATAGCGAATGTCAAATCCCATACTTTCAACACGTGACTTTTCTATGGCATCTGTCAAATCCATACAAATTGGACTTAGCGAAATTCGCCAGCTATAAAGCGATGTCATCTTGTCTAAGCCTTCAGGTACGTCTCCCGAGGTTTGGTCCGGATGCCGAAATGCGGGAAGGACCATGGGCAGGTGGCGGGATATGTCGCTGACGCTGTACTGTTCTACATTGATGCGTATAACACAGCGCCGCGCCGCATAGTTAGATATGCTATGTATAGCACTGGTCGCTTTTGCCGACAACAGTTGCCTTCCCCTGCTCCCTACATTCCATCCCTGTCTCCCTTCCCCCTCTCCTATCAGATCACGCGGTAAGTCGTCCCCCGTTTGCTGGTAAGCTCGCTGGGCCTCTCGCAAGGGTCTCATCTGGTGTGCCCATCCGCACAGGGGGACGCAGCGAGGGCTGGTCAATACCCACAAAGCTGGCACCGGCTCGTCCCAATCGGGTGTGGATGGGAAATCAGGGGAGTTTAGTGGGTAGTGGACGCTTTAGTCTCAAGTCTCACACGTCTAGCTAGCCTGCGGTTATTGTGCATAAACGCATTCTCCTCTGAATAAAAAAGGGGGGACGCAGCGTTATAGGGAGGGGGAAATTACGGTCCCGTTATGGGCCGGACAGACCTCCCCCGCAAGGTGCCTGAGAAGCAGCCCGGGTATTGACCGTAAGCTCGAGGCCCGCAGATACGACGCCCTCGGGCGAATAACCACACGGCGCGTTGCATACTGTCAATAAAATAATAATAAATATCTGGACATTAATCGCACAGCGCCATCTAGCCCCAAACTAAGCATTAGCTTGTGCTATGGGTGCCAGACAACGGATAAACATTACTTATATACTTTTTTTTGTAAATACATACATATCATACATAGAAACACCTAGACCGATTCAAACAGACATGTTCATGCACACAAATGTTTGTACCGTGCGGGGATCGAACCCGCGACCTCTGGTGTAATAGCCGACTTCTCGACCATTACACCAAATGGCTCTTCAATGTGTGTAGTGTATCTTGCAAATAGCTTGGCTTTACTGTATATATTTTATACTGTTGTTGTTTATCCATGGCTTGGCGGTGCGGTTAACCTAATTTGTTTATAATCGGATTTAAAAATGCAGCAAGGTTTTTCTATTTCAGTCTATTATGGTGCTATTTTAAATGCACGAACACGTTGTAAGCTATTCTTCCTCAGATGCTAAATCATTTGTATTTACGCTGTTTTCTACCAAAAACAGTACTGTAGAATATTGTGTGGTAGATATTCCCGGAATTATACAACTTGCAAATCTTCTAGAAAAGGATGCATTCATTCACTTTTCGAAAGTCGTTAGAGAATTGTGACAGAGACTCCCCATGTTGCAGTAAGCAGATTCTAAAGGCGGCGGTAGTAACTTACCATCCAATACCATTAAGCTCATTTACCCTCTATCTCATCTATACTAATATTATAAGCTAGCGGCCGCCCGCGGTTTCACCCGCGTGGTTCCCGTTCCCGTGGGAATTGATCAAAATCCTTTCTTAGCGGATGCCTACATCATAACAGCTACCTGCATGCCAAATTTCAGCCCGATCCGTCCAGTGGTTTGGGCTGTGCGTTCAGTCAGTCACCTTTGAGTTTTATACGAGTATTCTTATTCGCTTGATCGATGTAACAAATGAGGAGCGTCGGAACAAAAAACCGATATGTCGCATTTATGCCATTATTATTTTTTATTTTTTTTCCGTTGCAAAATGTTGTATTACATACCCATACATACACATCAGGAAAGAAATCTATTCAAAAACAGACATTTCCAGCTTTAAAAAAATATCACAAAACAGTGGTCTAATCAAAACCCGACACATACATATCTAAGGAGGTTCAGTTTCTAGTTGTCGTATCAAAAACCGATAATTCCTTTAACTTTTTTCTAATTTGTGTAAAATACGGTAACTTGGATATATCGTTTTTTGTTCCGATGCTCCTCAAATAGTGTCAAACAAATTGACATCGGCCTGCTTAGAAAAGTCATTAATTACAACTACGTACCTATTAAATGCACGAAAAAGAGGGAAAGTCTTATACGTATTTTAATAGTTATTACTATAAGTATAATTGAGTTACATTTTGTTTTCTAAACTGATGTGTGATATGGGGTATTAAAAATAGATTAGTTTGTTTTGGGGTTATGTAATCAAGATGTAATTAAGTAGAGTATCGGCCTATTACTGTCCAACTGCAGGGCAATGACCTCTATCTTTAAAATAAAGTCATCACAATGACTGGCTTAGGGCGCTTTCAATTTAGAGCCTGTCTAGATGAGGCGTTTTCACTCGCGCGTTTCGAGACGCGCGAGTCGCGAGGTACTAGAGCTTCATACATCCCGTCCACAGCAGTCGCGTGCACTCGCGCGTTTTTCTTTTGTTCAATTTCAAACGCGCGAGTCAAATCGCGCATAAAACGCTTCATCTGGGCAGGGCCTTAGACGTTTCGTGTCGGACGGCTGCAGTGCGTAAGCCGCGCGTTTGCCGCACCTCGTATGGATGGACGGTCGTTAGATTTCAAACAAAACACGCGGTGCGGCAACAGTACGACGTCCGTACCGCGAACGCTCGACAGCAAGACGTCAACCGTAGCGTAACCGAGCGGCTTACGTACCGCAGCCGTCCGATACGAAACGTCTAGGGATCTAAAGGATCTATAACAGACGAACGACCCATCGTTTGCGACCCTCGACGACTGCGGTGAGCGGCTGTCGTTCGGGGCCGCAACGACACCCGACGACCCTCTGCGACTGTCGCGCGGGGCCGCAACGACCGTCAACGACAGTCGCAGAGGGTCGTCGGCTGTCGTTGCGGCCTCGAACGACAGCCGCTCACCGCAGTCGTCGAGGATCGCAAACGATGGGTCGTTCGTCTGTTAGATCCCTATAATTTAAAGCGCCCTTAATCACCTCCTTTTCTCCGAGCTTTGTCCTGATCTAGACAGCAGGGTACGCTTGCACCATGATCCAGGAATTGGCTAGTCCAGTTATTACATTGCAGCGACTGCCGTCTGATCTCCGTAACCCTTGACAGGGGAACCAGACCAATTAGATCATGGCTACACAGCCAGTCGACTGTGCAGGTTTCCTCACGATGTTTTCCGTCACCGCCACAAAATTCAGTTTCATCCAAACCACCTGGACGAGTGGCGATCAACTACCGTACGTTTCTGCAGATATTTTCTGCCGCGCACGACTGTTCTATGGAACCAGCTTCCCGCAGCGGTGTTTCCAAGCCAATACGACATGAATACCTTCAAGAAGCGAGCATATTCCACCCTTAAAGGCGGGCAACGCGCCTGTGACCCTAAGGGGGTCTCGGTTGCTTATGCGCGGCGGTGATCACTTATCATCAGGTGACCCACTTGCTCGTTTGCCCTCCTATTACCTACATAAAAAACCGCCAAGCTAGTGGTAAATACATTGGAAAATCCATAGGCGCGCGCGCCAAAGAAGATCTTCCTCACACATGTGAAGTGACGTTTCATAACAGCTAAAACGGCTCCCTATCAGACATAATATATCTAACATAGTATCCTAGCGATAATCCTACTAATATTATAAATGCGATAGTCTGGATGTTTGTTACTCAATCACGCCTAAACGGCTGAACGAATTTAGATGAAATTTGGCACACGTATACCTAGTTTATTGATGATGATGATGATGTCCTCCACGACGTGTCCGTCGACGGCGACACCTTTCACCTAGTTTATTACCCGGATTAGGACATCGGCTATAAAATTCCTACGGGAAACGTCTCATTCCCGCGGGATAATTGAAAAAAGATATTACGCGCGGGTGAAACCGCGGGCGGAAAGCTAGTACCGAATATATTGTACATGTTCTTTTTAACTGTCATTTTTATATGTTGAGTGCAATAAAGAATATTTTAACGTTAGTCAATTACCCTATTCTGGTCGATCAACAGTTAAAACCAGTCAGTTGTAACGACCGCGGCTTCCTACCTCGCTGTGGGAAGCACTCACTCGGCTTCAAGAGCTCTCAGCGGCAGTTGGATCAATTGTGTTTGACAAGTACAATTGACTAATGAGACGTCTTCGAGCTACGGTGGAAGGGGATTTAATACGGAAATTACTTTGACGTATTGATATTGAAGAAGACGAGTTTCGAATTGCAATTGTCGTAGGTATTTATGTAAGATCTATTAATAATACGCCTTGTGTTGTGACATATAATATCAGTAGTGTTTTTATACCACTTCAGTTGGCAGACAGAAACGCAGCCCACCTGATGGTAAGCGGTCACTGCGGCCTATTCTATTGAGGGACACTTCACCAGGAAGCGTCGGTCAATGTGCTGCCAGACTGTAGGCTCATCTGATCTTCGAGCCTTTGATTTCAAGTGTACTGGCTCCCACATGAATACTGCCGGAACACAGCCATAGCTGTTAAGGTGGCAGATTTCACCAGTGGGGGTGGTAGTTAGCCAGTCAGACTCTGAAAAAGCCATACCACCAACCAGACCCAAGAAGGGAATCGAACCCACGACCTCCATGTTTTTACACCTTCAGTCAAAGAATTCGTCAAAAATATCTCGGCATCAAATGAAAATAATAAAATACTTTATAACTACCGAGTTATAAGCGATCTCGTTCAAATTTAAATGGGACTAACATCACATGGACCTGCTTTCGAATAAAACTAATCATCAAAATCGGTTTACCCAGTAAAATGATGTTTGTATGAGGCAACACACAAAAATAAAACATACAGTCGAATGGAAAATCTCCCTTATTGAAATTGGTTAAAAATGGACATTTCGCCAAATACCTTTTTCTCCTTACTAACCATTATTTCATGTTTTTCCAATACATTCGTCTTTATAAAGCCATCTTTACGTCAGACATTTTGGTAGTAAATACTCATTGTTTTGACATAGATTTGCAAGCGTAGCGAAGAACCTATCAATCAGGGATGTAACGGAGGTAAAATTGGAACCGAAATCAGAATACCACCACACCACCACCACCGCAGTGCCAGATATTTTCCCCGTGAAATAGAAGTGTGTCAGGCACTTCTGTGTTTCGGGGAAAGGGCACTGAAGCTAGTGAAATTACTGGGTACATGAGACCTAATAACTGTCGTCTCTAGAGGCGGGCAACGCGCCTGCAACCCCAAGGGGTCTCGGGTGCTTATGGGTGGCGGTGATCACTTATCATCAGGTGACCCACTTGCTCGTTTGCCCCCCTATAATATAAAAAAATAGGAGTTTTTAAATTTGAGTTATCGGAATCGGAACCGGAATCGGAACCGGAATCGGAGAAACAGTCATGATTCCATATTTTTGCTCGTAAGTGTATTTTTAATAAGTTTCTATCACCGCCAAGCTATTATAAATAAAAAAGTGCAAACCGAGATTCTAACCATAGACCTCACATATACAGCCATTTAGTTCTACAGCTATGTGTGAAAAATGTCTCTATGTATTTTATTTAAAATGTCCTTTGTGCAGAAGCATCAATATAAAGTACATATGGTAAGGAGGATCTCTGTCATGGTAATATTGCACTTACATTCTGCGTTTCTGATGTTATATTCTTTGAGCGTGTGTTACAGTCAGCATAATATATTATTTCGTACTACATATGCCAGCGTCTTTGTCTGCACATATTTGGAATATTAAAAACTAGCCTTCCGCCCGCGGTTTCACCCGCGCGTAATCTCTTTTTTCAAATATCCCCCCTTCCCCCCACATTTCCAGGATCAAAAGTACCCTATGTTTACCGGGGATAGTGTAGCTTTCCAACAGTGAAAGAATTATTCAAATCTGTTCAGTAGTTTCAAAATTGATATTCCCGCGGGAATGAGACGTTTCCCGTAGGAATTTTATAGCCTATGTCCTATTCCGGGTTATAAACTATGCGTGTGCCAAATTTCATCTAAATCCGTTCAGCCGTTTAGGCGTGATTGAGGAACAAACATCCAAACATCCATACTTTCGCATTTATAATATTAGTAGGATTCAAAGTGAAATTTTTGTTTAATTTTTTATATTTTTTTTAGAACCTTTTACCGCCATTGCGAAACAGTGGTTAGGCCGCTCGGCTATAAAACCTACATTCGATTCCCACATTGGGTCTGGTTGGTATGAAATTTTTAGTCCAACTGACTAGCTACCACACCCATTTTTTTTTCTGACGAGAATGCGCTTATCCTACTAATATTATAAATGCGAAAGTCTGGATGTTTGGATGTTTAGATGTTTGTTTGTTCCTCAATCACGCCTTAACGGCTGAACGGATTTAGATGAAATTTGGCACACGTGTAGTTTATAACCAGGATTAGGACATAGGCTATAAAATTTCTACGGGAAACGTCTCATTCCTACGGGATATTTGAAAAAAGAGATTACGCGCGGGTGAAACCGCGGGCGGAAAGCTAGTGTATCATAACTGCAGGCTAGCTACACCTGCGGCCGTGTGTGGAACTCGAGACTAAAGTGTCCACTACCCACTAAACTCCCCCGGTTTTCCCTTTACACCCGATTGGGACACCAGAGACGACCTCCGGGTTAGATCGGGACATAACGCTCGGAAAATCACAACTTAGATCCTTCTGAGCCGTGATACTTAGTCACTTATACCTTGAAATCCCGCCGGACCCTAATCACGTATTTTAATATAAATGCAAATATCAAAATTGATTTGTCACCGAATTTCAAATGACGGAGACATTTTTCTTTTCTCTGTATCGTATTTTTCGTAAATGTCAAATCAATGACACCTGGTCTGCTGAGGGGCGTCGGTTTGATCCCCTGTCTAATTACGAGTCCTATTTTTTTATTTCATTTATTCACAGTAACGCCTCAAATCTCAATGGTGTAGTTTAAAAAAAAAAGTACCGATCCGTGATATTTTTACCGCCTCCGTGGAACAGTGCCTAATCCGCTCGGGTATAAAACCCGGAGGTCGTGGGTTAGCTTCCCAACCTAGGGTTTGGTTGGTGGTAGGGCTTTTTCAGAGTCCGACTGGCTAGCTACCACGGGTGAAATCTGCCGCCATAATAGCTCTGGCTGGCTGTGTTCCGGAAGTATTAATGTGGGAGCCAGTACACTTGAAATCAAAGGCTAGGCTCGAAGATCAGATGAGCCTACAGTCTGGCAGTACATTCAGCGACGCTTCCTGGTGAAGTGTCCCTCAATGGAATAGGCCACAGTGACCGCTTACCATTAGGTGGGCTGCGTGTCTATCTACCAACTGACTTAGTATAAAAAGAATGATATCGGGGATCTAGGACCTAGGTTCAATTCCCGGGCCGAGCTTTGTGTTGTTTTTTTCGGACACAGCTCGTGTTTGTGATCACCAATCCGCATTTGGCAAGCGTGGGGATTAAGCCAGTACCCATCGTTTATAACGATAACTAACGTGATTCCTGCGGGATAAAATCTTAAAATTATCTTGGGCAAAACTGCGGGCTTTAAGTTAGCTTAACTTTAAGACATCTAATTGTCTTAACCCTAAAAAGCTATATTACAAAATCGATGGTACATTTTGTACCCAACCATTTTATAGAGTCCCCTAATAAGGCCATTTGCATTCAGGGTGAAGGGGAGGGGTATACGGGAATAAAATAAAGTGGTAGAATAAATATAAATTAATATGTTGGTAATTGTTTTGTAGGAGGCTTTGGTTGGGACACCTGCCTGTGTACAACGACTGATGTGACTTGATACTTTTTTGTTTTTTTATACTAAGTCAGTTGGCAGACAGATGATGGTAAGCGGTCACTGCGACCTATTCCATTGAGGGACGCTTCACCAGGAAGCGTCGCTCAATGTGCTGCCAGACTGTAGACTTATCTGATCTTCGAGCGTTTGATTACAAGTGTACTGGCTCCCACATTAATACTGCCGGAACACAGTACCACTTCTAATAATAGCATTTGTGATTAAATCTCTGTATTATTTTAGCGAAAGTTGAACTTAACCAAACCAATAAGGCATTATAAAAATTTGTAGTATCGTTTACTAATTTAACAGCATCAACCCTTTAAATGGTTATATAGATTATTATATTAGAAACTAATCCCCGCTTTACAACAAGACAAGCTGATTCTTTTTCTAATATAAATAAAAAGAAAAATTGAGTTGCAATAAATGCCAAGTATCAAGGCAGGCGGTCGCAGTAGAGTCGCTAGACGTGCGGTGCCCAGGTGTGTTATAAAGACGTTTTTCTTGTCACGGGACGCTGCGACCGACGGGCAATAGTGATGGGACACTCACTCGATATTAACTATCGATATACTTAGGGTCAGTTTCATGACATCACTAATTAATAAGTTCGTAATTGTTTTGTCTGTCAGATAATGCTGATGCTGTATCCTTTTTTTGAACAGTTAAACAGGAAACTTACATAAAAGATTAATTATCACGAATTTAAAAGTCGATGTCAAAACTTGCCTTTATTTTTTTTATATTTACGGTTAAAAAAAATACAAGAACAAAATTAAATATTCCGATCGTCTAGCGTGTGTGTCACAAATTACAAATAAAAAGAACAAAAACAATCTTGCTATTAAAATTTTAGTCGTATAAAATTACTCAATACTAGGTATATCGTAATGAAATAATAGTTATTTGTTATACAAGAGTGCAAAGTTGCTTTTTAACCGCGTGTTCAATTTTGATGACCGAGCAAGCGAAGGATTCTAAAATTGAATCACTCGCTGCGCTCGTGATTCAAAATTAGAATCCTGAGCGTTAGCGAGGGAATCAAAAGAGCACGAGGTGAAAAATCTTTGCACTCGAGTGCAACACGTAACTTTTCATTCCACCTCAGCGAGGAAATGACTAAATGCAAAAAAAGCAAATTGAAAAAAGAACACCAAGAAGGTTCCGAGTCTGAGTTTTTAACAAATTAAAAAAAAGTTGTATGATATATTCGGCACCATAGAGGTAGCAGTAAATAGGTTTAATGTTTTTTTTTTATTCACAAACTTAGTGCACACGATGTTCTAAATTCAATTTACTTTATCCTCTAGAGAATAAAAACGGCTTTTCCACTCAGATGTTGAAGATTAAAAATACTCTTTCCGAGATGGTGGGATGAAAATAATATTATCACGTCAATATCAGAAACCACATCAAAATATCAAGTTTAAATGTATTATTTTAGTAAGCAACTTGTGAATCTATAAAAATATCGACTCGATAAACCGTGTAGTGTCCCAACCCTAATCTCGTGGCATCTATCAAACTATGACAAATATTGTTTTTACTCCAGTACCGGGATTCAGCGCATGCCGGCTAGACAGATTTTAAACATATTTCAACAATACTTGAGCCGAGACTTGGAGATCCGGTTAATTTAAAGGTGCTCCTTCACCGGGAGCATTCGCGTGTAATGTAACATTACAGACTCGAGCATTACATTACAACAGTGAAGGAGGAGAACCGAGCATTACAATGCGCATCTTGTAATGATACAAAACGGGCAGGAGAACCGAGCATTGCAATGCGCACCTTGTAATGATACAATGTGTAATATCTTGATACAACTTGTAACATCAATCTATAATATTACATTACACGCGAATGCTCGCCAGAGAGGTAGTATTGTAATGTAATGCTCAAAGTCGAATCTATAATATTACATTACACGCGAATGCTCGTCGGTCAGGGAGGTATTATTGTAATGTAATGCTCAAAGACGAATCTGTAATGTTACGTTACACGCGAATGCTCCCGGTGAAGGACCTTTAAGATTAACTTAAGCAGATGTAAGATTTTATGGAAGTATTTAAGGTCTAATAGTGGCTTAAGTGTGAGGTAGTTTTTTAGTTCTGTGTCAATTTCTAAAGGTTTGACCGAATTCGAAGGTTTATTTGTTTGTTTTCAAGAAGGAAAAGCAAAGTAGATCATCCACTTGAAATTACTGAACCGATTTGAATAATTCTTTCACTGTTGGAAAGCTACACTATCCCCGGTTGACATATGGTACTTTTGATCCCGGAAATAAGGGAGTAAGGGGGGGGGGGATATTTGAAAGAAGTAATGATGCGCGGGTGAAGCCGCGAAGGCGACCGCTAGTCAAAATAATGTATTAAGACAACAATTTTAATAAAAAATTGCAATAAAATAAAATAATGACATCTTTTGTATACAGATACAAAAGACGTCATTAACTCATTATTAGTTACATAACAATGACGTTCAATTAAAAAACTAGACTCCCAATCACGCTCAAATATTGTCCGAAGCAAAAGTCTGCCCACCCGACTATTGGGCAGAGTTTTCGTTTAGTTGTATACAATTGACATTAAACACTAACTCCACGAGATAAGGTGTTAATTTGAACGAATGTGTTAATGTCATCTGTGTCAACGCCGCTCGGACGTTTTTTGAGGAATTTTTCTTAGAGATTGGGTGTCTAGTTGTATATTGAACGTCATTGTTACATAAACGTATTTTTAGAGTCGGCGTCTCAGCCAACGCAATGTAACCGAGACCAAATCCAAAAATAACATTAAGTTACATACAAAAGGCGTAATTAGTTTTATCTATTTTCGTACATACTTTATTATTGTCTGAACTTATGTTATCTAATGTTAAGTAAATAAGTACAATGAAATAAGATGAGTGTTGCCCTATTTCTTACTACAGGTTATTACTTCCAAGTTCCAGCTGGTTTGAGTCGTAGCACGTCTTACCTGAAACAAGAAAAAAAGAAATATTAATAATTTTCTTGGACATTATAACTTAATACTACAAGCTTTGTTTGTACTAGGGATATGTAACGAATAAATATTATTCTTATTTAGTGAAATTACTGGGTATATGAGACCTAATAACTGTCGTCTCGGTGTAGCGGGCGCAGGGCGGTGCCAGACAGTAACTGCTTAGTTACTGTTTGGCACTGAACTGTCTAAGGGCAGACGTGGCGCTTACTATCAAGTGTACGATCTGCTCGTCTTGTTACACATTGCAATAAAAAAAAATGGTTTATTTTAATGGATCAGATTTTAATTTTAAAGTCGCCTGGCCATCTAGCGCAGAAACGTGACAAGTGTCCCAGGGACATCTGTATATAGTTAATCAAATAAAGTTGTTAAAATGCGTAACGGTACCATTTTCTAAAATGGCGGCTCACAACTGTCATTATTATGGGAACTCTTTATATTTTAATAAGTAACTAACCTCTTTTCATTTAACCTTAAAACGTCAAAATAGTTAGTTCATCTCATTATTGGTTCACTTTTGACCTGCATTCTCACGGGTCAATTGCTAGCTGGGGACCTCCTCTACATTCCCTTAAAAGGATCGGTACACACACATTACCAATAACCCTGTATATGCTAGATAGTAAACTCCTTACAGCTTATCCGTATAACTATGTGCCCCATAAATATCCATAAAGCTAGTATCTGATCTGATACACAGTATTATCTGATTTCTGAAGACACATCGCTAAGACGCCATCTTTCTTTTTACCGCCAAAGTTATAGGTATTACGGTTGGTACAAAATAAGGAATATTGTGTTATTTCTATTTATTTTTTGTATCATATGCGCTTTTTTTCATTCTGTATTAACTAGCGGCCGCCTCCGCGGTTTCACCCGCGCGTAATTTCTTTCTTCAAATATCCCCCCTTCCTCCCACATTTCCGGGATCAAAAGTACCCTATGTTCACCGGAGATAGTGTAGCTATCCAACAGTGAAAGAATTATTCAAATCGGTTCAGTAGTTTCGGAGCCTATTCAATACAAACAAACAATGAAATCTTTCCTCTCTATAATATTATTAGTACCTAAAGAAGTATAGATCACTACTGCTTCATTAAATTGACCAGTATTGATGCTTAATTTTATAAAACTTAATTTGTTGCGCTTAAAAATGGTTGCGCTTCGAGGAATACCTCAAAAATCCCATACCTACATTACCATTTTTTCTAAAGCAATCAGGTTAGATAAAAACGTTCTTTCCACGTAACAACAAAACAATAGCCAACGTTGCAGATTTGCTTCAAATAATCTGAGTAGGTAAGATGGCCCCGGGTGGCCCAGTGGGACATCCTGGCCCATCCTGTCCCATGCAAATGGAAAGGCCCTGTCGAGCCGCGGGAGAGCCAGTAATGTGTTTTTAAAATGGCGGGTGGACGATGAAACTTGGGACCGGAGTAGTTTTTGACTAGTGATGGGTATTTGCGGATTTGCGCTAACTCAGTTAGTCAAGCGCAGGGTATTGATTCAGCTCATTTGCGCTATGTATAAGTACCAGAGATAAAATACTAAGTTGTGACATACACTGTAATCTAACTTTCCTGAATGTGATTCCCACATAATTTCTGAGAATTTAAAATAAACAGGTTTTTAAGTGTGTACTGTAAAGCTATGTAGATTATAGAAATAATGTTAACGGACAGAAAAATATATAATATTTCCATGTAAACTATCATAATTGTTTCAAAATTTGACTTAATTAGAAAGTTGGGAGAAGGCTCTACCTTGCGTTAGAAAATGGAACTGGCAAAATAAAAAAAACTCAATATTCATAATCCAAATATTAAAAAAAGAAAACAATTTACGAGAAAAAGTGCCTGCACAGAAAATTGTGTTGGCGCAATTGTTCTGCGTAGCACAGTGTTAGACATGACTAGTTTTGACATGTTTAGCGTTTAGTACCTTTGAGGTGGAATTTTATTATAGACTTGCTTCCCTTACCAGCTTTGTATGAAAAGTGGTGGTGGTAGGACTTTTTCAGAGTCCGACTGGCTAGCTACCCCCACAGGTGAAATCTGCCGCCATTAAAGCTCTGGCTGTGTTCCGGCAATATTAATGTGGGAGCTAGTACACTTGAAATTAAAGGCTCGAAGATCTGATGAGTCTACAGTCTCACAGCACATTGAGCGACGCTTCCAAGTAAAACTTTCCTCAATGGAATAGGCCGCAGTGACCGCTTACCATCAGGTGGGCTACGTGCCTGTCTGCCAACTGACCTAGTATAAAAAAGTCGTTCTGATTTGTGTTATGTACGCAACTACGCACTATACTTTTCCGCAAATTATTGATTATGACTTCAGTCAGAGAGCTTGCACCAAATTCGATTCATATTCTTTTGCCACTTGAGCTAAGTTAGGCAGTCAATATAAATATCTCAGGACATTATATTTTTATAATTTTTAAAGCATATTGCCTGCTTAATGGCGATATTAATACAAATATATTAGAAAAAATTCAATTTGTCCAGGTATCAGGCGGGACTCGAACCCACGTCCCTCGCTGTCCGGGCGAGTGCACTCGCCCGGACAGCGAGGGAATAATTTGTATCTCAGGACACTTTTCCACTATTATTTAATATCAATCCATAAAGTATGAAAACGTTTTAGTCGCAGTACAACAGTCAGACGAGTTTTGATCGCCACTGCGACACGACGTTAAGTGATTGGATAGCCGACAAACGATTTTACGACCACCCTGTATAATACATGGTGTTATGCTAAAGTACTGGATATTTCGCCATATTCCGATAAGAGAAAGAAGATATTAAATGTAAGAGAAAAATGTTATGTCTTTTTTATCGATGGTATATTTATTAACATGTTGTAAGTAAATATTGTAACTATATTAATACTCGTATTATAAAAAGGAAAGATTTGATTGTTTGTTTGTTTGTATTGAATAGGCTCCGACACTACTGAACTAATTTCAAAAATTATTTCACTGTTGGAAAGCTACACTATCCCCGAGTGACATAAGGTACTTTTTATCCCGGAAATGTGGGGGGAAGGGGGAGATATTTAAAAAAAGAAGTTTCACGCGGGTGATACGGCAGGCGGAAGGCTAGTCGTACCTACTATACAGCTCATCTAGTACTACAAAGACTGAATTGTCAAAAATTGAAAAATGAGCTAATGATGCCAAAATGTTCCAAAATGGTCAATACGTTTGGTGTTACAAAATCATTTTTACTGTTCAACAAATGGCCGTATGATGGCGCCAATGTCTTTGTTGCAACGGTAAAAAATTAAAAAAATGGACCCGCCCTGAGTGCAACGACGCCATAACGGTCAGTTACGCGCATAGAGTAATGTTACGCGGGACGCCCCGTACAGTCACAACTTACAAATTAAAACATTTACAATGCAACAATGACACAAATGTATGATTAAAATCACTTTGTGTTTTTTTTAATAATTACCCTTGAGATTTTTACATATTGGTGATATTATACTCTAGTTATACAATCAAACATCCAAAATGTCCTAGTTGCAGTTACAAATAATATAGAATGAAATAATAAATCCAAAAAGAACTCTAAAAATACTTTAAAAAGCCGTCCTGTAAAATTTGCAAAATGACAGTTACGTCTTTGTAGTATTGGATGAGCGATACAGCGGCAACCTTAGTCAGTCAGGCAAGTTTAGGTAATTTTATATTCGAACACGGCGGGAATGGTACTCCTAAAATTCTTTTTTATTTTGTGCAACCCTATAATAGTTCTAAATACAGAAATTTCACGAGAAATACATAAGTGAACGCATGAATAGAGGCGTGAGCAATAACATTCACGTATATACCTGTAGTGGGAGGAGGTACTGGGAAAGCCTTTTAAAATACAGTTACCTCTGTAGGGTTGACTATTATATACGGGAAAATAAGATTATTTTGTATGTCACAGGCGGCCTGATGGTAAGCAATCACCGCCGGACTTGGACATCTGCAACACCAGAGGAATCGCTGATGCGTTGCCGGCCTTTTAAGGGAGAACGACGAAACACATTAGTAGTCACTATTATTTCACGCTGGTGATAATAATAATATGGGAGAGGGTGAAAGGTACTTCCCCGGATGAGCCGGCCCGTTCGTACTACAAAATAAATAGCATGGCTCTACCACTACTATAAAATTTAGTCATTTTGGGAAGCAGTCAATATGAGCTCGCATTGTTAAATAATCAAATCAATTCAAAATCATTGATAATTCCGTCCTTGTCTTTTAATAGTAAAAATAAGAGATGAGATAGCAAAACGACTAACAAAATCGGAACACAAATGAATAATTTAAAACTCAATTTGCACCCTTTTATCAATACACTTAAAGTTAATTTTACACGTTAAAAAAACCTTTTGACGAGATGATTACGTTGACGGAAAAAAACGGTTTTCCGATCCAATACCGGTTTTTAAGGAACCATCCAACGACTTATAGTACAGGACCCCACTGCTAAATTGTGCAGCTATCTATTTTTTTATGAAATTCTTAAATCAATGTTCAACAAGTACAGGATAAGCGATAAAATATGTTACCTAAAAAAAATAGCCACTACTATCTGCAATTATTTTTTGTATATTAATTTGCTAATACAAATCGCGCACTATACTTAGGCCTCGGCCTCGAATTTCGCGACAGCGGGAGCAGCGGCGCACGCTTGACCGCCCGCGTCAAGCGGTGACCGCAGTGCACCTGCGTGCGAAATTCGAGGCCGAGGCCAAAAGATTGGACGCCGTAGCCGAATACTCTAGGAGACGCTAGGAGGACATTATTATTAAAATTTATTTCTTTAAAAAAATTCCTGCAGAATCGAGCAAAGGGATCTTAGACTATAAGGACCAGTGGGGACGAGGAGGGGGGAGGTGGCTGTGAATGGCGACACACTAATGTCGAGACGCCCGCTGCCGGCGGAATAGCAATGCCCACTGCGCTAATATATTTACAGACAAGATGGCGGGTTAAGGTACGAGTGAGCGGCGATTTTGAATGAATATTTATCGACCAGTTTCACACTGGACCGGGTTTGGTTGAGTTTCTAGAAAATATAACGCCTCGATAGTCTAATGTTTTAAGTACAGTCAAAAGCACGTCAGACGTAACACTTTGGACTTTGTACCACTCTTTACCGGGGGCATAAGTGCCATTATCGAACTGCAAGTGTTATTCGTGATGTGCTGTTGACCGTACCTACCTATCCATGTTCCTGGATCGGCAGAGTCGGTCTTTTTATTACTAATTATTATTTGGCAAGCACTGGCTTTATCACCATTCTTGTCAAATACGGATCATCGTTTAATATAACGATCCCATCTTTTCGACCTCCAGCGGGGCGGCAGCGACAGCGGCGGCGGACGCAGGACGCAAGCGGTGATCCGCAGTGCGCCTGCGTGCGCTGCCGCTCCCGCTGCCGCTGTGTTCGAGAACGGGTCTATGGGATTCCATACAAAACATCTCGCCGCTGCCGCTGCTCGCGGAATTCGAGGCCGAGGCCTGAACGACTCGAATACAGTTATGGAGGCTAGTAGAAGGGGTGGATTTGCTCTGCTTTAAATAATATACTTTAACTGTGTATATTATTATGAATATTATGTGAAATTTTCTACACAGTGCCATATGTATATTCATAAAAGCTCCATATTAAGAGTGCCAGACCACGGATGAACGTACTTAATTAAATTTTTATAACAATTTTCAAAGACAAAACCAAACATCGCTACCGCTCATGCTCTGCCCCAGACTCGAACCCGTAATAAGCGCGGAAGAAAGGAAAAGTGGAGTATTTCCCGGAATCCACCGACCTCACCCGCCGCTCACTACTGTCACTTCAAAACGCTGTGACGGGTTCCGTTCCCGGTCAGGCTATTAGACATCAGTGACAGCGCGACTAAGTAATACTTTTACGGAAACACTCATAATACGTGAAACTATGTAAAAAACATTGAGTTAGTATTAGTATATATATATTTCTATGTGTAAAAAAGCCTTCTTTCTGCGAGCGTTCTGTCCTGTACTAGGTATTTCTATGCATAAAAAAAGTCTTATTCCTCCGAACAGTCTACAGTCTGGCAGCACATTCAGCGGACGCTTCCTGGTGAAGTGTCTCTCAATGGAATAGGCTGCAGTGACTGCTTACCATCAGGTGGGCTGCATGTCTCTCTGCCAACTGACTTAGTATAAAAAAAGTAGTGATTAAATCTCGTTCCTTTTCACGATGACTTGATTTTAATGATAGAGGCCTGTGCCCAGCAGTGGGACTAATAGTTCTAAATGGTCCAAAGTCGTCAGTAAAAGACTTCTCTGGGGTCAAGTGGTCCCTTAATTGCAAACAAAGCGATACTGCGATACGAATGTGGTCAAACAAAAGTTGCGACGAAAATGACCGGGCGATTAGGAGGCAGTGGCGGCCACGGAAACTGGACACGGTAAGGACTGGAAACTGATTTGTGTATGTCAATAGCGATGCGCGACTTCGAATGATTTCATTTATCGAATAAGATGCATCTACTAATTTAGCTATTCGGGAGAATTAGTAGTCTACTAATGTCAATAATTAGTAACACAATGTCAAATGTATGGAGCGAGCTGAATTCGCCCCGATCGACAGCTGTGCGTCTCTGTCTTACAAGTTCGCTGCTGGCACTACCCATCTTTCTGCGCCGCTGTCGACTAATTTTATTTTCTGACAAGCCAGGAGTCGACTTGAAGTAATTCGTCGCGTCGTGTATCCGACTGCGGCTCACAGACCTCAGTCGAATAATCTTTAGAACTTTAGTAAAATAAAGTGTAGTCGACTTAGTCGAATGACTCGTGGAGTCGAATGATTAGAATTAGTAGTATTCATAGTCGCGCATCGCTAATGTCAATATTTTTTTAGTTCTGTGCACTATGATTACTTATTTTTATGAATTAAGTAATTAAAGTGCGGGAATTAGTATAATTATTAAATTAATCTTTGAGTGTTTATCCAGATCAAGTCAGGGTACGCTTGCACCATGATGCAGAATTAGATAAGTCAAGTTATAACATTATATTGTTTCCTTACGATGTTTTGATAATGGGTTGCTTGCCAGTCTGTCAAATCACCAACTTAAGTGGAAAAAAACTGTGGTTGGCCTAAAAAATAGAGATCTAAATTTTTCTGCCTTGTACTCTCAAATCGTAAGGTTCTAAACGCAATATATTTTTCTGAACGTTTACCTTGACTTAACGCATGAAACACTATGTTCTGCTCAACAAACACAATATCTCACTCAGTGTGTGCCAGCGTAATCTTAGCATACATTGTGTGTGGTTATTTGAAAATATTCCAAGGTATTAGCACAATGTAGAAAAGATTGCAGTGAAGTGCATAAAAAAAACGCTAGAGTACAGATGCGGTTACCTGATGTTAATCTTTATTCATTTAGGCATTTAAAAAAGAACTTATGAATCGTCAAAAACAAGACCAATCAAATATACTCTAGATTTGATGTATGAATTTATTCTAACAAATGTAAATAACCACCAGTTCAAAATGTTGCTTTTGCCGAGTAGGCACCGGTAAAAAACTCGGCAAGTTACTTCTGTTCATCGCCATAATTATTGTTTTCCGTTATTTGTATCAATTATTCGTTTTGGATGCCAATTCATGCAGTTTATGCATGCAGCATTAAAGTTGTTTTTAAACGTAAAAATACACTTATACCTAAAATAAACATTTAAATTAGCAACATACTTAATGTAATTTTTTTTTTTTTTTTTAATATTTTTCGGGAAACAAAAAATTTCGAATACACATTTAATTATTTTTTTAGCTTAAGTGTGATATAATGAAAGCTTCTCACTGTTTTCTACTAAACTGTGGTATTAGCTCCAGTGTTTGCGTCTCCCACTTCAAGTAGAGTGATGAATTCGCTACAAAGTTTGCTCTGATATCGAATTTCAGTGACATTGTAATCTAGTGGAAGGTAACTTGCGTCACTGCTTGACATACTAAAGATGATTATTACTGGAAATAGGTCAGCGGTATTTTTCAATGAATTTAATATTAAGAGAAAAATTAGGTACTCAAGGGAAACAATATCATTTTTCTGTATTATTCGGTAGATCATTCATTTAACGTCTTCTATAAACTTTACTGCCTTTATCTGTTTGTCATAGGTTTTTTTGATGTATAGATACTTTCTGGTAAGGTTGAATTGATATATATTTTTTTATGTCAGAGGCGGCAAACGAGCCAGCGAGTCGCCTGATGGTAAGCAATCACCGCCGCCCATAGACATCTGCAACACCAGAGGGATCGCTAATGCGTTGATAAATATTGTAAAAGTTTTGGCGATTAATAAGAAAGTTTCATGCCGGTTCTTCTCGACAGATATCAACATAGCCGGTAGTAGTAATTTTTTACATTGATAATAATTGACGATTTATAAGTGCATCTAATGCATCTCTAAGATTACATGAATACAGAATATTTTGATTTTGTTGCGTTATTTCTGGTAACCATAACACAAGTGCATAAGCTACATTGTTTGGATACGTAATGTTGTACATATTATATTAAATGAAATAAAATAACTTAGGACTGATAAAATTCGCGATTTATTGTTAGATTTTTACAAAAACCTGACCTAGGCAAAATGTAACATAAAACCGCGAATTTTACCAGTTTTAAGTTTGATTAGGTATCCGTTAAATATCAATAATATTGTTGTATATTCCCATTTGCCCACGTAATCGTGGCCTGCAGTGTACCACATTAACTCCGCTCTGCGCGTTATGGCGCCGACTGTACACAAGTACACTCGCGCCTGTTCCGGCGGCAATCAAATACATTGACGCGGTTGTTTTTGTTGTCACTTTCATTATGTTGGTTCGATTGCCCGGGTGTACTGATACTGACTTATTGAACTAAGCCTCCTTTTGTGCAAAATGTGGGTTTTTTCCCGGCCACTTCTAAAAAGTATTTTTAGAGGTGTCCGGGGAAAACACCATATTAAAATATTAAAAAATATTTTAGAGGTGGGTGGGAGCCAGTTCACTTGAAATTAAAGGCTCGAAGATCAGATGAGCCTGCAGTCTGGCTGCACATTGAGCGACGCTGCTAAAGTGTCCCTCAATGGAATAGGCCGCAGCGACCGCATACCATCAGTTGGGTTGTGTGCCTGTCTGCCAACTGACGTGGTAGAAAGAAGAAAAAAAATTGTATTGGTGAAACTGTGCCTAACTGCCAGTTACCAAACTACGTTACGGATAGCCTTCAGACTCTTCCTATCACCAACCAAAGCGGGAATCGAACCCACGACAAATTATAAACTGAAAATTTTGCCCAGTCTAATTCGATCAATAGTAAGGCCAATAGTGGTAACGCTACAGAATCTTCAAGTAAAGTGTTTAATAGTTTTCCTATAGCACAAAAAGATGTGTGTGTGTGAGTGAGTATATGTGTGTGTGTGTGTGTAAACGAAGTTAGGGGCCTTTCAGACGACGGCTATCTGTTGAAGACAGTGTGAAGCAGACGAGCGTTTGAAATTATAAATAAAATATTTTTCCATAAACAAACTTAAACTTTGCTAATGAGCAAAGTTTAAGTTTGTTTATGGAAAAATAGGCTACAAATGTGTACGTTATAGTCAAATAATAATAAGATTAGACCGCCCAAGAATCTGCCAAAAAACACAATTATTACGAGTCGTTCAAATCTATGGTTCAAATGCGCGCGCACAAGAGTAAAAGGCTTCACAATTAATGTATTACAAATCAGGACGATCCGTTCCTTCCTTCATTGCGCTGTAAAATAAGGCCAAACAAAACACTCCTATTTCTAGGAGCTAGGAGCTAAGAATCATTCAGGAAATCAAAGTAGCATAATTATGTCCTTTTCTTAGGTGAAATCTGTCTCTATCAAATGACAATGCAAAAGACTGGGCGCAAAAAAATAATGTTGTGCAGATTTGTGACATAGCCTACGAAGTAGATCCAATAAACACCTTCAACTTTTATTATGGCATCGACAAAAATGGTCCTAGTGCAAAAAAAAATATGTTTAGTTAATTATTTATGTTCATATAAAAATAATAAATTTTATTATGGATAACTTTTTTCCCTGGGACCGATTATGGTGTCATCAAAATAAAAGTTGATGGTGCGTGTGTGGCCTTTCACATAGAATACATCTCATCTCTGCACATTAACTTAAATTTTTTGGGCCCATTGTTTTGTTCTTTGCAAGTTTTGCATTGTCCTTTCATCAAAATTGGTTCAGTGGTTTAGGCGTAAGTAAGAAATATACAGTTACTTTCGCATTTATAATATTAGTATAGATTATACATAAATAAAATATTAAAAAACCGCAAACGTTTAATAAACCGCTTCATTTAAAGCGCTCGTCTGCAACGCCCCATTTTACGTCTAATACCGCACGTCTAGAGTGTAACTTAATCACACAGGGTTCCATTTGTAGACGTCTCAGATTGAATGTGGTACTTTGTCGAATTACACCAGGACTGCGCTTAATAGCCTGTGGACAGGAATGGAAGATATTTTAAGTCTGCATTTAAATTTAACTATAAGAGCACGTTTTACTATTTACAGATAAGTTCTAAGTTCGTGGTATTTTAAAAATGGCGCTTCATAATTTTTTTGAAAACTTACAAGTGACAACATTTTGGCCGCCTCCATGGAACAGTGGCTAAGCCGCTCGGGTATAAAACCCGGTCGTGGGTTCGATTCCCGCCTAGGGTCTGGTTGGTGGTAAGACTTTTTCAGTCTGACTGGATAGCTACCACAAGTGAAATCTGCCATAACAGCTCTGGCTGTGTTATTGTACTGGTTCCAGCATTATTAATGCTGGAACCAGTACAATTGAAACCAAAGGCTCGAAGATCAGATGAGTCTACAGTCTGGCAGCACATTGAGCGACGCTTCTTGGTGAAGTGTCCCTCAATGGAATAGGCCGCGTGACCGCTTACCATCAGGTGAAACTTTAAGCTTTGGCTGTAAACTCGTGGTATAGCCTGACCAGGAAAATAAAAAAACCTGGCGAGGTTTCTTATTTTATTGGGCGGGCAGATACAAAAAAATATATACTTATCAACGTTTTGAAAAAATATAGTAAAAACTCCATTTACTGTTACATTATTACATTTCGCGACATTTTTACTAGCCTGTAAAACTTTATTACTATTTCACACATAATAGTTTTTCCCCGGATAAAACAGAGTGGGCTAAGCCTAGAAAATATAGCTTCTGGTTTTATAGCTTTAAAAAGGCATTTATTACACATTTTATTTGCCATCATTGGGAAAAACCACATAGGTTTTTACAAGAAGGAAAAATGCGAAAGGGGTGGTAGCTAGTAACCAGACCAAAGGCGGGAATCGAACCCACGACCTCCGGGTCTTTATACCCGAGCGCCTTAGCCACTGTTCCACGGAGGCGAAATCTTACTTTTATCCCAGAAAAATATCACATTCCTACTACGGTATAACGTCGTATGGCCCACGCGGGCAAAGCCGCAGGCAGTAGGCTAGTAAAGAACATTTGTTTTGAAGTTTATGTCAACAACATCGATGTTTATTTTCATTTCTTTATTGTAGTAGGGTAAATACCCTACTGCGCTACAAAAGCAGTAAAATACAAAAAAACAAACAAACCATTATAAATATCGCAAAAACGTCCAGTATTACAGCAGTACAAACAGAAAATAATATGTTTGTCCGTCAATACTGCGGGTAAATCATTATCTGTTGACACGATAAGACAACATGGCACCCGTTATATTTCATGTTTCGTAGCAATACAAGTGAAAAAGAAAATATGCCGCCATTTTTACAAATTAGGTGCGGCCATCTTGAATATTTTGACAGTTCACTTAGTGTTTAAGACTGGGTCGCGACCCCCTGGGATGTAGCAAGGGAGATGCAAATTGTCATTGAAACTATTTATAAGAAAATATATTACATACATAATATTAATGTACCTATTTAACTTTCTTCGAGTCTGATATTTTTGACACAAGTGCTAATAATATTAATGTATTTAACTTTCTTCGAGTCTGATATTTTTGACACAAGTGCTAATAATATTAATGTATTTAACTTTCTTTGAGTCTGATACTTTTGACACAAGTGCTAAGCTACTTACTTTGGGGTCAGATCAATGTATGCCGACTAAAACACACTTAAGATTTCATATAGTGCGTTGGCAGGGAATCAAACTTTGAACATTTCCCGCTACAATCTAATACAAGTCCGTCTGTCGGTCAGTTCAGGCGAGCCTTGAATCGGTTGTTAATTTGTTTCTTCCCGATCAATACTATACATGCATGCTGGTTTCCATTGCCTCAGATGAGACGACACGACTTTTGTTTTTTTTTTAAAGTAAAAGGGAAAAATTGCGAAAAAAAAAATGATTTTAATGTCCTCCTATCCGAGTTTGGGTTGTATTACCCTGCACATCAAAGAATACTGATTGTGCATCAAAAAAATACTGAATTGCTAACCTAACCTTTGGTGTGCAATCAGTTATTTTGATGTACATGTCACAGGTGCACTCCCTAATATACATTAAGAGTGCCTGCTCTCATATCACGGTGGGACAGCAGTAGGACTCGACCAAAAAAAGATCAGGCGCAGAACCAACGCCTTAACGTGCTTTCTAAAGCATGGATGTGAGTCAGCATTAACTTCCAGACTCCAAACTATGACAGTATTATTTCTCTTCCAGACTAAAAAACTGTGACAGTATTTCTAAATAGAAAATCTCAATCAAAAATGTTAGGTTCATCACTTAGAAATGTACCAATTAAATCAGTAGCTACTGCGCACGACTTTGTCTGTTCAAAGCAATACTTAAAACATGATATGGAACTTACTCATTGGTTGACGTCAAACGCAATCCCGTGTGACAATGGACACGGCGCTAACTCGTGTGCGTCACGTGTCGTGCAAACACTCGTAACTATATGCTGACTTAGATCGCCTGTGTATCTGTTTGTTTAAGCCGCATCATCTTTGACCTAGATATATACCATATACATACTCGTATACAGTGTCAATAGAATATCTGCGGGATCGAATCCGTACAGTGATTCGGCAGACAACCAATGTTATCGACATAGCTCACCAGATTAGCAAGCTGAAGTAAATAATATTAATAAATAAATAAATATCCCTGGACATTATTCACACAGCGCCATCTAGCCCCAAACTAAGCATTAGCTTGTGCTATGGGTGCCAGACAACGGATAAACATTACATAGGTAAAAATTTTTTTTTTGTAAATACATACATATTATACATAGAAACACCCAGACCGATACAAACAGACATGTACATGCACACAAATGTTTGTACCGTGCGGGGATCGAACCCGCGACCTCTGGTGTAACAGCCGACTTCTCGACCATTACACCAAATGGCTCGTCGGCAAAGTAACAGTGGGTTGGCCATATCAGCCGTAGAACCGTCAACGATTGGGGTAAACGGGTTCTATTAACCCATTTACTTGCGGGAGGTTTTTTAACAACTATCCTGGCCCACCCGGCCTTCAAAACAAAGCTATCTTGGCCTTGTTCATAAATTTCTTTCTTATAAATATGTCATCTGTAGGAGTAGCTTGGCTTAATAAGGGTATACTTCTGATAGTCAACGAAATAATCTTACTAAAATATTCATCATCATCTCAGCGTATTCCCGATTGCATCCAGTATGGAGCTCAGGGTCCGCTTCGACTATGATCCAAGATTTGACAAGCCTGGTTATTACAATGGATGGAGCGATTGCCATCTGACCTCCGTAACCCTTACAAGGGAAACCAGACCAACTTGAAACATAGTCGGGACGGGACGGAATCATCATTCTTTTCAGACATTCAGGTGATTCGAGCCTGCAATGCCCTAACCAAACTGGAAACAAACACACAAAGTGATGCTCCCCGCGGGATTCGAACCCACGACCTCCGGTTTAGAGCCCAACGCTCTAACCACTGTACCACTGAGGCAGTTAGTTATATTCATAGTAAAATATTATAATTATGCAAAAGTAATTCTGTCTGTTAGTTACACTTTTGCGCCGCAACCACTTAACTGAATTTGATGATATTTGATACAGATATAGACTAGAGCCTGGAATTATGTATAGGCTACTTTTTACCTCAGGATAATGGAATAGATAGAAAGAGAGGCGGCAAACGAGCCAGCGGGTCGCCTAATGGTAAGCAATCACCGCCGCCCATGGACATCTGCAACACCAGAGGGATCGCTGCTGATGCGTTGCCGGCCTTTTAAGGGAGGGTGTGGGCCTCCGACACTCAAAATCCAGCCAAAATTATAGTTGGTTCTTGTTTTATGCTGTCTTTCAAGTCACAATTATTTTTGACTCTATTAATCGAAAGTAAATTATACTTTTTTCTTAAATAAGTACTTGCAATATTTCCTTTTAGGTTTTTGCTTACCTGAAAAAAAAAAAAATTAAATATTTTACTCAATATATTATAATTATAATACAACATGCATATCTATATCCATGATAGCAATGGAGAAAAACGTTATAAATATTATGTATAAGCTTGATTGCCAACTTTATGGCATAAAAAAGGTTGTTTTCTTTTATAATTTATTTCATATTAATAATAATATAAGCATAACTTGATATTAAAAATATCATTATACTATAACACTCCTCTTCAAATCTATCAATACAGAAATTTCCCGCGCAATTGGATAATGGCGACCGGAAATAACAGCGCCGTGACGTCATCACTTCCGGCGCTTAGTATTGCCAAGTCAAGTGGTTTAGATCGTACCGTGAAAGGCAATTCAGTGTTGCTGTATTTCATTTATGATTTCCTGGTATTATCATACAAAATAAATAAAATAAATGGTTTAACTTATGACTAAAAAAATTGTAAATCTATCTGTCCGCATTACATAAATTAAACAATTTTTAATCTAGGTACAATTTATGTTTCTAAATACTAAAACTATTGTACGAGAATTTCAAAATATGTAAATCATCATGCCAATTATTATTAAATAGAAAAAAAAAACATTGGACTGAATCGAACAAATGCATTTCTTCACTCTCACATGGCAACACTCAATTACCTAGATCGAAGAATCAAATCATTCCACTTAATACTTACGTAACGAATTTGCGAAATAACATCGAATCGGACCCCTACGGAACCCTCTGGCAAATTAAAATTTGGCAACACAAAGATTATGGACAGTACAGAAGGGTAACCCATTTATATTACGTTAAATGCTGTGACGGACAAAGTCCGAATTGGACTTTCCGTGGACCGAATCAATACATCGATAATTACAAAAAACCGGCCAAGTGCGAGTCGGACTCGCCCATGAAGGGTTCCGTAGCAGCAAGTATCTTCACAATATAAAAGTTCTTGTAGTTCTTTGTAAGTTTGATCGATGTTTTTATATTTGAGTTGATTGAATAAGAGGTAAATTGCGGTTTACGGTTTATGACGTATTAAAAAAAACTAATTACTTGATCTTATTCAAACCAATTTTCAATGGAAGTTTGCATGCTAATGTATATCATATATTTTTTTTAGTTTTATCATTCTCTTATTTTAGAAGTTACAGGGGGGGGACCAACATTTTACCACTTTGGAAGTGTCTCTCGCGCAAACTATTCAGTTTAGAAAAAAATGATATCAGAAACCTTATATCATTTTTAAAGACCTATCCATAGATACCCCACACCATAGAGTAATAATATTCCTCTAGAGGGGCAACCTAACATATTTTGTTTGAAAACGATTCTGCCGAAGTAATATCTACGTCACTACATTTTCTCTATGGTCACTACGCTCTGATTGGCTGATCAAAGGTCAAGAGGGATGAGATAGTGCCGCCAAGTGCACTAGCAAAATATATCGATATCGATAAACAATGCATCAGTATAGTTAATATTGAATAATACTTAACAGCGTCAACATTTTAAGTGCAAAAGCACTTAATGTTTGCACAAGCAGATGGTCTTACGTTACCTCTCTAGGGAATATTATTACTCTATGCCCCACACGTAAGGGTTTGATGAAAAAATATTTTTGAGTTTCGGTTCGTTTACGATTTATGACGTATTAAAAAAAAAACTAATTACTTGATCTCGTTCAAACCAATTTTCAATGAAAGTTTACATGGTAATGTACATCTTATATTTTTTTTTTAAATATATTGTTCTCTTATTTTAGAAGTTAGAGGGGGGGTGACCAACATTTTACCACTTTGGAGGTGTCTCTCGCGCCAACTATTCAGTTTAGAAAAAAATGATATGAGAAACCTTATTATCATTTTTAAAGACCTATTCATAGATACCCCACACGTAAGGGTTTGATGAAAAAAACATTTTTGAGTTTCTGTTTTAAGTATGGGGAGCCCCCAAAATTTATTATTATTTTTCTATTTTTGTATGAAAATCTTAATGCGGTTCACAGAATACATCTGCTTACCAATTTTCAACAGTATAGCTCTTATAGTTTCGGTAAAAAGTGGCTGTGACATACGGACGGACAGACAGACAGACAGACAGACAGACATGACGAATCCATAAGGGTTCCGTTTTTAGCCATTTGGCTACGGAACCCTAAAAAAAGTGTCGATAATAATCGGTCACCGATTATTATCGGTCCTAAAGTCTGACGTGGGCGGGCAGCCTTATTTGCATGACAACAAATTCTTATAAACAATAAAATAAAGCAGATATTAAACGAGTTCAGTTTGCCACAAATTATAATGACATTACAAAAACACTGGTGCTTCTTGAGTCTCCAAAATAGGAGCATTAAACGCAGAACCCGTAAACGGTCATGTATTTTAAAGTCTTGAAGAAAAGATATCTCGAAATCAAACAGGCACTTGATACAAAACGACTCATCTGCGCATCTTTAATCTTTGCCCCAGCCAAATTAAAACCCAGTTCCACCTTTCTAGGTTATTTTAAAGCGAGCATTCGGATTAAGGTCGGAGCATTCGACCCTATAGCCACGCTTGGGGCGATTGGAAACGCCAATTGAAACAGATTATAAAGCGTAGGTATAATATTTCTTTTTTTTGTTTCCCGGAGAATATCAGGATTGCCATATAAAAAAATTAAAAGTAGCAGTTTTTGCGGGTGTGCTACATCTCAACAAAATCAAGTTATCATCAAATGGCTTAATCTATATGTATGCCAAATCACAAGTAGTAGTGATAGTGCCATGCTGTGTTACAGTACGAATAGGCCGGCTCGTCAGGGAAGTACCACCATCTCACATAACACCAGCGTGAAATAATAGTGACTACTATTGTGTTTCGTCTCTGGTTTGTGAGTGCCGAAAGCCCCCCCCCCCCCCCCTCCTTAAAAGACCGGCAACGTATCAGCGATCCCTCGGCTGTTGCAGATGTCCATGGGCGGCAGTGATTGCTTACCATCAGGTGACCCGCTGGCTCGTTTGCTCAGGGAGGATTCAGGCGACTGGGACCACTATATAACTGGGACCGCGGTCCCAGTTGCCTGATTAGTTTTTATTTGTTTATTTCGTCAGGCGAGTGGGACCACCCGTAATTTTAACCACAAATCCATTGTTGAAATACAAGATTTAGTACAGTTAGCAGAAAAGGTGTCACAAATAAAACAAAGTTAACTTTTGCAAAGGTAAGTTAGTTTTTAGGGTTCCGTAGCCAAATGGCAAAAAAGGAACCCTTATGGATTCGTCATGTCTGTCTGTCTGTCTGTCTGTCCGTCCGTATGTCACAGCCACTTTTTACCGAAACTATAAGAGCTATACTGTTGAAAATTAGTAAGTAGATGTATTCTGTGAACCGCATTAAGATTTTCATACAAAAATAGAAAAATAATAATAAATTTTGGGGGCTCTCCATACTTAGAAATGAAACTCAAAAAAAAAAATTTCATTCAATCCTTACGTGTGGGGTATCTATGGATAGGTCTTTTAAAATGATAATAAGTTTTCTTATATCATTTTTTTCTAAACTGAATAGTTTGCGCGAGAGACACTTCCAAAGTAGTAAAATGTTGGTCCCCCCCCTGTAACTTCTAAAATAAGATAACGATAAATCTAAAAAAAATATATGATGTACATTATTATGCAAACTTCCATTGAAAATTGGTTTGAACAAGATCAAGTAATTAGTTTATATATTTTTGGGGCTTCCCATACTTAGAACTGAAACTCAAAAAATTTTTTTTCTTCAAACCCTTACTTGTGGGGTATCTATAGATAGGTCTTTAAAAATTATAATAAGGTTTCTTATATAATTTTTTTCTAAACGGAATAGTTTGCGCGAGAGACACTTCCAAAGTGGTAAAATGTTGGTCACCCCCCCTCTAACTTCTAAAATAAGAGAACGATAAAACTAAAAAATATATATGATGTACATTACTATGCAAACTTCCATTGAAAATTGGTTTGAACGAGATCAAGTAATTAGTTTTTTTTTAAAACGTCATAAATCGTAAACCGCAATTTTCCTCTCATTCAATCAACTCAAGTATAAAAACGTCGATCAAACTTACAAAGAACTACAAGAACTTTTATATTATGATGATAATTGCTGCTACGGAACCCTTCATGGGCGAGTCCGACTCGCACTTGGCCGGTTTTGTATTACCTACTTAAACAGTATAACAGTCTTAATTATGTTTTAAAAATCACGTTAGCTCATATGCCTACTTAACTAGTCATTCTAAGTAAACATTCAACAGAAATCTCCTCAAAACAATAATATAAAAATCAGTCTTAATGTCTCTTAACTTTATACACCATAAAGTAAGTACTCATTACTCCTATTATATATTTATAATTAAGTCAGAAGATGCACATATCGTGGTGTAATATTTATTTGCAATGACAATCATCTCCTCATAACAATGTTACTTAGCAACCGAATGTCACTTTTATGACAATTCCATACTGACACAACGCCGCACCGCCTGTCTACTCTCCATCCGTCTTACGAATTTTCGATCTACTCTTTGGTGTTTATGGGCGCCTGGTACTTCAAATAGAAGTTTTGCATCACTCGCTTTTATTTCCATGAAATTCTACTCCGCCATTAGATATTCCGTGTGACTTTTCTTTGGTGTTTCTGGGCGCCTATAACTTCGACGAGCATGGCGAATCAATCTTACTAATCTGTCGCGAGTTTAACATTTTTTCCCCATAAAAAAGTGTAGTCAGAAGTTTTCACTTCAAAAATACTTGACCGTAATACTAAATAAAATAAAATCCTGAGTTATAACTTGATTTTTCTGTTAACTGTACATTAAAGGAAATTAGGTATATGGTCCCAGTCGACCGATTCAAAAATGTGTTCAGGTAACTGGGACCGCGGTCCCAGTTTTATTTGGTCCCAGTCGCCTGAATCCTCTGCTCAGGTTTCATACGCATTGTTACTTTATTTATTTATTTTTCAATTCCAAAGCATTCGAACCTAGGGTATCGAAATGCCATGACAGAATGTTTGATCTGCATAACCAACTGCACCATCGCGCCAGCGATATTAGAAGGGATTCGGCCACCTAATTTAGAGTTATTCCGGTTGGATCCCCTGATCTGATCCCCTGGCGATTATTATTATGTTTTAATTCCCGATTGATCCACCGCAACCTGGGTCATTCCGGTATGATCCCCTTAGTCTTTTTTACAGGCAAGTACAGTCAATAGAAAAACAGTTGTTAATGTAAATAATATTTTGTTTTATTTGTTTAAGTGTTTAAAATCATCACAGATAATTAGACTAATCGACTTTCTACTTGGACAAACCTTAATAATAATAAAATAACAAAAGATTTGACCATCTTAACTACATAACAAAAATATTACTTAAAATTACGATTGAAAATCATCACAGACAATTAGACAACTGGTGTTTTTATTTCAAAAAACCTTAATAATAATAATAAAAGATTTTGACTATCTTAATAAAATTACTTAAAAAAGAGAACTTAAAATTACGATATAAAATTATCACAGACAATCAGACAATCGGTCTTTTTATTTCAAAAAACCTTAATAATAATGAAAGATTTTTAGTTAGTTCTCAATACCTAGATGGCGCCGTTCTACCTATGCACTTACAAGGAACGGAACGTAATAGTTTACTTCGATGTGACATGTTTCATAAAAGGAACGTATTGTGTATGTCAGATTTCATAGTCAATCCTGAAAAAAATTACATAATTACATGGTATTTGTATGACATTGGCCGAAATTTTAATAAAAAACCCAAAACAAGCACATAAATATGAAGAAGAAGAAGAATGAGTAAAGATTTTGGCTCCATAGACAATGATATTTATATTATTATTGTCCTAATACTCGTAGATGAACATACTTCGTTCAAAGCCATCTTGAGAAGCTTTTGGAAGACTTTTTTTTCTTAAATGGCCTGTCAGAAAATCGCCCATTGCCCCGCGTGCAGCGAGACACCATTGCATTTACTAACATTTTTAAATCGGTTGCGGTGACTTGGCCAAAACGTTTCCGTTATATTTATTTATTTGAAACTTTATAAAATAATATTCAGTTACAACAATATGTTTTGTTAATGACTGTTCCAAAAATATATTAATAGATAACTGGGGTATCCAACCGGAATATAAAATTATAATTTATTTGTGATACCCTGCACGGTGGATCAAAGTGGAATAGAAAATATTATAAAACAAAATTGATCCCCCAGGGTATCAAATACGGGGTATCCAACCGGAATAACTCCTAATTTACATGAAATATCTCTAAGTACCTATAAATAATTTCCCGGCTCCGTCCATTGAATTAGCAATGCCGTCAAAACAGACAGGCCGCGTCGATCAAACACCGACAGCGAGATGGGTCGAATGGCAGACATTAACGGAAAACATAGCAAACGTACGCTAAGGTTGTGGAATGAGCTCCCCGGCGAGGTGTTCCCACGGGGCTACAGTATGGGGTCCTTCAAGAAGGGCGTGAAAAAGTTTTTAACAGGTCGGCAATGCGCACGTGATACCCCTGGTGTTGCAGGCGTTCATAGGCTACGGTAACCGCTTAACATGAGGTGGGCCGTCGTATGCTTGATTGCCAACTTTATGGCATAAAAAAAAAACAAAAAAAAAAACAACAACAAACATTTGTGTGCATACATTTCTGTTTGTATCGGTCTTGGTGTTTCTTTGTATATGGAAGTCCTCTTTAAAAGCTACATAGGTGACAGATTTTTTTTTTAATTTTTATGTAAATTACAGAAAAAATAGCTCGTAGTTAACCCGGAGGTCGTGGGTTAGATTCCCACCTAGGGTCTGGTTGGTGGTAGGGCTTTTTCAGAGTCCGACAGGCTGGCTACCACCCCCACAGGTGAAATCTGCCGCTATAATAGCTCTGGCTGTGTTCCGGCAGTATTAATGTGGGAGCCAGTACACTTGAAATCAAAGGCTCGAAGATCAGATGAGTCTACAGTCTGGCAGCACATAGAGCGACGCTTCCAGGCCAAGTGTCCCTCAGTGGAATAGGCTGCAGTAGCCGCTTACCATCAGGTGGGCTGCGTATCTGTCTGCCAACTGACCTAGTATAAAAAAATGTAAATTGCAGATAAAAATAGCTCGTAATATTTTGATATTAAGTCAGTTGACAGACATGCAGCCCACCTGATGGGAAATGGCTACTGCGGCTTAGCCTATTAAGGAACACTTAACCAGGAACCGTGGTTCAAAGCGCCCACACTGTAGGCTCATCTGATCTTCGAGCTGTAGATTTCAAGTGATTTTAACATGAATATTTCACAGTGAAATTACTGGGCATTTAGACATAATAACTGTCGGCTCGGTGTAGCGGGTGCACGGCAGTGCCAGACAGTAACTGCTTAGTTACTGTTGGGCACTGAACTGTCTAAGGGCAGACGTGGCGCTTACCATCAGGTAAACGATCTGCTCGTCTTGTTACACATTGCAATAAAAAAATTATTGTGGAAATGCAACTAAAGCTATAGATGCGGATTGTAGATCACAAACCCGAGCAGTGTCCGAAAATACGTCATAAAGTTAGCTCGACCAGAGATTTTAACCCAGGACCCCGAGATCTCGGCACGGTACTTAACCATTAGCTAGACCATCGAGGAGTTAGGCCTCGGCCTCGAATTTCGCGGCAGCGACAGCGGCACTGCGGTCACCGCTTGACGCGGGCCGTCAAGAGTGGTACGCTGCTGTCAAGCGGTGATCCGTAGTGCGCTGCCGCTCGCTCCCGCTACCGCCCCGCTGTGTTCGAGAACGGGTTTATGGGATACCATAATTATAAAACATCTCGCCGCTACCGCTAACTCTGCCCCTGCCGCGAAATTCGAGGCCGAGGCCTTATTATATTTTAACTAATAATGTATTAATGCTTTTACCAACCCTAAAATCATCAGAGGATGCTCGATAATCGAATCCTGACAGAACCTGCCAATCGAGACTGTTCCGATGCGATAGTTATAGTCCAGGAGCCGTACGCAATATTCAAACTGATTTAAAAAGGTGAGAGGGAGAGGCTGAGTTTGTTATGGAAACGGGATAAGAAAATAATCAATAGGTACTAATATGTATTATAAAGAGGAAAGCTTTGTTTGTTTGTTTGTATTGAATAGGCTCCAAAGCTACTGAACCGATTTGGATAATTCTTTCACTCTTGGAAAGCTTCCCCGGGTGACATATACTTTTTATCCCGGAAATGTGGGGGGAAGAGGGAGATATTTGAAAAAAGAAATAACGCGAGGGGAAAACCGCGCGGGCGGTCACACACACCTAATCTCTTATGACAAAAATAATTTTGTTTTGCCGACGGAACCTGCACTATTTCATACAATCGATTAACAGCACTCGAGATATTTGAAATATCCCGCATCGATAGTTGGGGAGGAATCGCGATGGATGGGTGATCGCTCTGGCAAACATTGGGGATGATAATGTGATAGCTTGTTTGAATTAACAATAACACATATTATGTTATCAAATGTTTAGTGGCAACGGGACGCGGTCTCGAGGTACCGGGTTTGATTCTCAGGTCAATTAAAATTTATTATAAAAAAGAAACGATCCCGTTTTGCAAACGGGTGTGCACACAAAGGTTGCAGGTTCGATTTCTCATTAAGTTAACCTAAAAATCTTGGGTCTGGGTGTTTTGAGAGCGGCCTACGCGTCCTCTAGTTTTCTGAATTTTTATAGGTACATTAATTTTGTTTTTTTTTTCTCGGTTTTGTTGATAACATACCCAAACTTAAACTAGACAAAAAACATGCTTTTTACCAGAACCGAGAATCAAACTCAGAACCCCACTTAAACAAAATACTACGAGACGTTTGATTTAATCAAAACAAATTCAACATAATTTCATCTATTAAGACCGGACCCCATGTTTCTACAATAGCTCGACAACCGCTTCGGTGGTTTTAAATAAAACCCATATTATACCATGGACCACAATGGAATAAGGGGAGATTTACAGGGGAAAGCAACCAGACAATACAGATATTTATAAAGAAATCGTGGGAGTTTCAAAACCTTTGAGATTTAAAATATAAGCAAATTTTCGCACTGTTTTTTGATCTGTGGTAAAAATAATTAAAATTGGTTTAGTACTTCAGCCGTTAAAGCGAAACAGATAGACATATATACCGTAGAATACTCGTATTAGTATGGTAGTTGTGTGGTAGCCGTGAAGAAAACAATTTTTCTCTAACTAGATTCCTCCTCCTTCTCCTCGCATCGTATTCCTCATTACTGAGGGTAGTGATTCCCCACGTGAGGAATAACCCTGTTTCTGACGATGCTTTGCCATCTGTGACGGTCTTTGGCCACGTGGAGAGCATCGTGGAAGTTGGTATCCTTTGAGCGGATTTGGTCTGACCATCTGATTGGACTTCGGCCCCTCGGTTTTTCTAACTAGATTAGCAAACATCAGGTACAGGCCCCGGCAAACTTCTTGACTAACGGGTGGGGTTTGCGTAGAACACGAATTTTGGCATGCCGTGCTATTGGTCAGAACTTTAGAAGCATACCTCTGACCAATAGCGCGCGCGGGCGTCGGGAAATTCGCGCGCCATTGGTCATGCGCAAGTGCACATGCGCGAAATTTCCCCCACTCTGTCGATGATGATCAAGAACTTTGCCGGTAACAATACCCGCTCGCCACAAACACTTCTACAAACTGATGACAGAAGACTGACCTATGATACGAATTAATAGGATACTGCATCGCGCAAGCAAAGTAATTGTCGTTCGCTACCTTATTGTTCACCTTGCGCATGGTTTATTTTGTTTTTATGTTTCCACCAGACATGAAAAGCAAAAACATTGTTGATTCAAGCAAAGAAAATTATTGAATGATTTTAAAACAGTTTTTTATACTATTTCAGTTGGCAGGCACGCAGCCCACCCACCTGATGGTAAGCGGCCACTGCGGCCTATTCCATTGAGGGACACTTCATCAAGTAGCGTCGTTCAATGTGCTGCCAGACTGTAGACTCATCTGATCTTAGAGCGTGTTATTTCAAGTGTACTGTTCGACACATTGTGTTGAATGTGTAGAGCAAAACCCAGCTTAACAGAATCAGCAAAAATACATTTACTAGTACGCAGATAATACAATGACACATTCACTTTTTCCACTACGTTAAAAGACATTAAATTACATATTTTCAGCAAAAAAAAGGCTTCTGCCACCCGCCTAAATCCAATCCAAAGTCGTATGACCTAAAAATGGATTCCCAGCCGATTGCAAAATAGGCCAACGTTATTGAGTTAGCATTTGATCAGCTAGTGCATTTGAGACTCGATTTGAGCTCGCTATTTGCCCAGATTCGTACTTACGTAGACACGTTATGTCGACATTTCCTATATGAAGCAAAGGAAAGCATTAGTGCACGTGCACCGAGCTGTCAATGTGTGCGTGCACCACCCGACCTGTGTAGGCTGTCGCTCGTACTGTTCTACATTGATGCGTATAACACCGCGGCGTCGCATACTGCGGGCGCCAGAGTGCCCGAGTGCGCGTGCACCGAGCTGTTAATGTGTGCGTGCGCCACGCGACCTGTGTAGGCTGTCGCTGTACTGTTCTACATTGATGCGTATAACACCGCACCGCGTCGCATACTGCGGGCGCCAGAGTGCCCGAGTGCGCGTGCACCGAGCTGTCAATGTGTGCGTGCGCCACGCGACCTGTGTAGGCTGTCGCTGTACTGTTCTACATTGATGCGTATAACACCGCACCACGTCGCATACTGCGGGCGCCAGAGTGCCCGAGTGCGCGTGCACCGAGCTGTCAATGTGTGCGTGCGCCACGCGACCTGTGTAGGCTGTCGCTGTACTGTTCTACATTGATGCGTATAACACCGCACCGCGTCGCATACTGCGGGCGCCAGAGTGCCCGAGTGCGCGTGCACCGAGCTGTCAATGTGTGCGTGCGCCACGCGACCTGTGTAGGCTGTCGCTGTACTGTTCTACATTGATGCGTATAACACCGCACCACGTCGCATACTGCGGGCGCCAGAGTGCCCGAGTGCGCGTGCACCGAGCTGTCAATGTGTGCGTGCGCCACGCGACCTGTGTAGGCTGTCGCTGTACTGTTCTACATTGATGCGTATAACACCGCACCACGTCGCATACTGCGGGCGCCAGAGTGCCCGAGTGCGCGTGCACCGAGCTGTCAATGTGTGCGTGCGCCACGCGACCTGTGTAGGCTGTCGCTGTACTGTTCTACATTGATGCGTATAACACCGCGCCGCGTCGCATACTGCGGGCGCCAGTGCCCGAGTGCGCGTGCACCGAGCTGTCAATATGACATGTGATGTGATGTGACAGCACACTGTGTAAGCTACTGTTACACTGTTACTCTACATACTGTGGTAGCTTGCCCCCTGTGGCGGGTCCATATCATCACTTATGCATCTTTAAAGCGGTCGTCTAGACAAGAGCGTTTTATAGTTATTGAAGGGAAAAATTACTTCTGGCGGTGTTTTGGGAATACACTGTGAAAATGAAAAGTACAGAGATACTGAATTTAAGAAAAGTTTTTCTAAAGAGTTTACTTGAAGTTGGCGTCGGACACAAGGTAAAATTGATATTAAGTATGTAGGAGATCTAATGCTTCCTTAAAAGTGGAAGATCTTTCTCCTTCCCTTCCACTGCTAAGGAAATTAAAAAAAATCGGTAACCCATCCAAACATTAACCTTGCCGAGGGTGCCTTAACTTTCGCACTAGACGCGAAGTACCCCGGAAAATTGCTATATTCCCTTTCGCCTATCGCCGCCGATAGCCGTTAAACGCCCCATCATAGCTGGACATAACCTCCCCATTTTGACTAAACTATAAATACTAAATGTGTCCCTTCCACGCCTCTCCTGCGCCACAGTGTAAAAACTTTGCAGTGAGGTATTAAAAAACGCTTAAATAAGTAGGTCTAGCGATCGATATTTAAAAACCCAAACTAAAGATATCGGTCTATTTTTACCAAAGGCAGGGCAAAGGCCCCCATTATTGAAATCAAGACTTAGTCATTATGTCAATGATATGTAGTACCTATAACTAGTATAGGATTAGGTACTGGTCTTGCTAAATAGGTGGTCAAAAGCCCTTTGCTTTCCACAGTTCCACTTATGTTAGAAACTACCATTTCGCCTTCCTTATTTTTCTGTGTTTTAGTCAGTCATTTAAATATTTAAATATTTCTGGACATTATTCACACAGCGCCATCTAGCCCCAAACTAAGCATTAGCTTGTGGTATGGGTGCCAGACAACGGATAAACATTACTTATATACTTTTTTTTTGTAAATACATACATATTATACATACAAACACCCAGACCGATACAAACAGACATGTTCATACACACAAATGTTTGTAATGTGCAGGGATCGAACCCGCGACCTCTGGTGTAATAGCCGACTTCTCGACCATTACACCAAATGGGTCGACAATTTGCTGTGTGCACCTGTAATTCGGAAGCATTATTAGTTAAAATAACCTGTCTGTGGTGATTGTTGTATGTAGTCCGCTGTTGGTGTACCTATAAATAAATAAATAAACAACAACGCTCTTTTCTTTAAGGACGACAACAAAAAGAACAAAGATGTCTCACTGTCATCATATCCAGAGATCTTAAACTAAGTTTCCACGCGGTCCCAATCGCATAAATACGGATTACGTCCCTCAGGAACTGTTTAATATATCTAAGTGATCGCCCGAGTAATGGACGTGGTACAACAAGTTCAGGGACTCTTATTTTGGTCTTGATATTTTATTTTAAATATAATAAATTCACACAGCGCCATCTAGCACTAAGCATAGCTTGATGTAGCGTCAGTAGACTTTGTACTCGTATCTGAAGCACACACACAGAACAGTCACCTGCTGACGCTCATATTATCACGTAGGTATGTGTGCAACTGTGCATTAGGAATTAATAGTATATAATAAGCTGTAAATCATTATTAGCTATAGATCGACACGCTGGTTGTTTGATTTCACCTCTCCCGAGTTAGGAGCCAAACTTTGGTTTCTTTTTAGCTGGCAGTACGCACGCAGCCAATCTGGTGCTAAGCGTTCCACTGCGGCCTTTCCCATTGAGCGTTACTCAACTAAGAAATATCCTTCAATGTGCTGCTACACTGTAGGCTCCTATGATCTTAGAGCCTTTTCTTTATTTTCAAGAGTACAACAACTGGCTCCCACAAAATTTTCGCACCACAGCGAGGTTTGAGAGTTCTTATAGCAGCAGATTTCACCTGTGGGAAAGGTAGCTAGCCAGTCGAACTGTAAAAAAGTCTGAGTCTCTACGTGTATGTCTGCCAACAGAATTTTAGAAAAATCAAGTCTGTGTAAAAATATTGTCCACACATGTCTTTTCAACTTAGTTTAATCATATGTCAGATAACATCTCACAAGCAGAGACAATCTGGATTACAGTCTCAACGAAGATACCGTCTTTGCTGATTAAAAACTGTATTGGTCTAGTATCTAGCGTAAAATATTACTTTAGCAATCATCTTGACGCGACGTTGCTAGGAGTCCACATTAATTATACTTGTCCGTAGATAAAAAAAAGATACTTTCCACATGATTATCTAATTCTAAGCTAATCTTTAATCCTACTAATATTATAAATGCGAAAGTCTGGATGTTTGGATGTTTAGATGTTTGGATGTTTGTTACTTAATCACGCGGCTGAACGGATTTAGATGAAATTTGGCACACGTATAGTTTATAACCCGGAATAGGACATAGGCTATAAAATTCCTACGGGAAACGTCTCATTCCCGCGAGAATATCAATTTTGAAACTACTGAACCGATTTGAATAATTCTTTCACTGTTGGAAAGCTACACTATCTATCCCCGGTGAACATAGGGTACCTTTGATCTTGGAAATGTGGGGGAAGGGGGGATATTTGAAAAAAGAGAATACACGCGGGTGAAACCGCGGGCGGAAGGCTATATAAAGAGGAAAGAATTGATTGTTTGTTTGTTTTCAATAGGCTTCGAGACTACTGAACCGATTTGAATAATTCTTAAAAAACTAGATCAACGGGATCATGGCTACACAGCAACTGTTCAGGTTTTCTCACGATGTTTTCCTTCACCGCCGAACTAATAGTAAATACACAGGCGCAAAAATTCTTAGGGGTCGCCGAGATTTTAAAAATCGACTTCACACAATCGATGCTTAAAACCACTCGGTTATCACATTCTGGATGAAACTAAACGGAACAAATAAGTAAGTAATACTAAAAATGCCCCCGGAATCGAACGTTGGACAACACGCAGCACCGTGAAAGGGGTATTTGTCATCAAATTGGTCTGTCAACGGTCGCCCGCGGCGAGAGAGGATTGAAAACGGACCAAACAATGTATTGTCTGAATTGTCTCCCTATGAATGCTATTTCGGTTTTTAGGGATCGTTGCGCGAATCGAAATCATAATAACTATCAGACCAAATATTTATAAAGGCACAACAGATAATGTTTTTTTAAATTCCATGACGGAGGCGGTCTTACGGCCCGCCTGATGGTGCGTGGTTACCAGCGCCTATGGACTCTGGTTACACCAATGGCATCGCATGCGCGTGGTTGCCCTTTAATTTGAAGGGAAAGCATATGGCTACAAAAAATGGTTCACAATGTCCTCCCAATAATTAACCTTTGGAGGCCTTACTCATTTATTCAGATAATATAATAATTAGTAAGGTAAGTATGAATCGCTTTGGCGTACCTAATCGTTATCAGTTTGGGTTTATGAAAAATATAATTATATGTCTAGCAGCCATTAGGACAAGCTATGCTTAGTTTGGGGCCTGGAGAAGTTTTTTACTCCTCCAAGGTTTGGAGATGAATAGTGTTAAGTTTCAAACGTGGATATTTAAATCTGTACAGTCGTTTTTGCGTGAAAGGGTAACAAACATTCTTCCTCCCTTACAAACATTTGCATTTATAATATAAGTTATTAAGATAACATGTTTCCAGTTAAAACAAGTTATACTAATATATCCGGAACCCTCAACCATAATTCCGCTTACCCTTCACCCATATTGTTTGCGATTGGGTCAGACGCAATGAACTACCCCCAGGCGTGTGTACCCCGACGATATTTGAATTTTTAAATTAATGCATTTGTCTGTTTTAAAAGTTTCTGACGTCCTGTTTGAAGGGGTTGTCTGAAGCGATGTGATAAAGATAGAAAGATATAGATCTGTCTCACTCATTAAGTGTGTTTTGTCGGATTGACAGCTCGGTGCACGCGCACTCGGTCACTTTGGCGCCCGCAGTATTCGACGCGGCGCGGTGTTATACGCAATTACGCATCAATGTAGAACACTACAGCAACAGCCTACACAGGTCGCGTGGTGCACGCACACATTGACAGCTCGGTGCACGCGCACTCGGGCACTGGCATTATGTATGCGAAGCGGCGAGGTGTTATACGCATCAATGTAGAACAGTAACAGTACAGCACCTACACAGTTCGCGTGGTACACGCACACATTGACAGCTCGGTGTACGCGCACTCGGCGGGCACTCTGGCTGGCGCCCGCAGTATGCGACGCGGCACGGTGTTATACACATCAATGTAGAACAGTACAGCGACAGCCTACACAGGTCGCGTGGCACACGCACACATTGACAGCTCGGTGCACGCGCACTCGGGCACTGGCGCCCGCAGTATGCGACGCAGCGCGGTGTTATACGCATAAATGTAGAACAGTACAGCGACAGCCTACACAGGTGGTTTGAATTTTTTAAATTGAAATATGATTGTAATGCAGCCATTAGTCTTGATGGTGTCTAGACAAATGCAAACTGCATTCTGTGCGTCTTCAATCACCCTGAGCGACAGAACAGAGACAAAGTGCCGGTCGCCTATCAGCGATGCTTCGACAAATTACGAATCTAGATTTCTAGTGCACATCTTTTAAAATAGGTTAGTAAGAAATAGTACTTATAAGGGCAGTTGCTTACTCTTTCTAATCACTAGAGGAATTTAAGTTGTGTATTTTCGGTCCTAGTTAGTCCAGTTTTTGATCGCCCCCGTGGAACAGTGGCTAAGCCGCTCGGGTATAAAAACACGGAGGTCATGGGTTCGATTACCATCTTGGGTCTGGTTGGTGGTAGGGCTTTTTCAGAGTCTGACTGGCTAGCTACCACCCCCACAGGTAAAATCTGCCGCCATAACAGCTCTGGCTGTGTTCCGGCAATATTGATCAGATGAGTCTACAGTCTGGCAGCACATTGAGATATGCAGGTGAAGCGTCCCTCCTCAATAGAATAGGCCGCAGTGACCGCTTACCATCACGTGATCTGTGTGCCTGGCCAACTGACCTTATATAAAAGAAATAGTATAAACAAACATTTGCACTAGATATTAACTGGGTCTCATGCACTGATTTTTTATGCTAAATCAGTTAATAGATAAGCATGTAGCCCGCTTGATGGTAAGCGGCCACTGCGGCCTATTCCATTGTGAGAGACTCTTAGCCCGGAAGCGTAACTCAATGTATTGCATTGCAATACTGTAGTCTCCTCTGATTTTAGAGCCTTTGGCTTCCACATTAATATTGACAAACGTTGTCAATGATTTGTATTTATTAGGTACTAGGCTCTATTAGGTATTTGAATAAAAAATCAATTTGGATAATTTTTTGCAATTTTGACATTTAAGAATGAATATTGTACGTCCGAAATGGGCACACTGTTGATACTAAAATGTTTGTTTTGCAACATCAAAATTACTCAGTTTATATGCAATAAATGATTTACTTACTTACTTACATTAGCACAGTTTTTTTAAATATTAAAAACGCTGTTCACACATAACTATTTGCAAAGCTAGTTCCAAACAACACATAACTGCCATGTGATAATCAAACAAATCCTATTTAAACAACTCTAGTATAAATCATAACACAAGTGCAACACGCCGTTGCGGCTTAATCCCGCGCTTAGCGGATCCCGCGGCCCGGGATTACGGGATCGGGATCCTGGCTGCGAACGAATTAGTGAGTGTTTGATGTTTATCTTACTGGACTTCTGTACTGATTGTATTCTTTGGATTTGCTGGGAAGTTTGTCATTTCTAATCCCTGATAGTGTGGTCCTAGCAGAATTGTAGCTGCGGCGGCTTATTTGATCAATCAACTCCGAGAGGTCTTTTATTTCTGTAAGGCCTCGGCCTCGAATTTCGCGGAAACGTGGCGGGGCGGCAGCGGGAGCGGTGGTGGCGCACGCAGACGCACTGCGGTCACCGCTTGACGCGGGCCGCCAAGAGCGGTACGATGCTGTCAAGCGCCCAAGCGGTGATCCGCAGTGCGCCTGCGTGCGACCCGGCTCCCGCTCCTGCCCCGCTGTGTTCGAGAACGGGTCTAATACAAAACATCTCGCCGCTGTCGCGATATTCGATTATTTTAATGTAACTTTATTAAACGAAAAAAAAAAGGAAATTAGCGGACATAATGTCATAACTAGTCATAAAGTTAAAGTATTTATTTTGCAATTTGATTTACCAAGAAATTCTTTTGCACGTCATAAACTTTTTTCCTACCAGCAATTCGACGTGAATGAATGGCCTGCTGAGAAGAAGTCATAAGGCATTCACTACCAGTCAAATATTGGCCGTGATAAAAAAATAGGATAAAATTCTTAAATATCAGTCAAAGGACGTCCGCTGCTGGACATAAGCCTTCCCCTGCTGGACACAAGCCTTCCCTAATGATCCAGTGGATTCCCTCGATCTTCACTAGGTCACGCCTTTATTTACCAGGCCTACCACGGCTGCGTCTCCCAGTCACTAAACAAATTCAAGATGGTACCAAATGCATTAATAAAATCGTAATATCTAGATAGTGCGAAGAGATGAAAACAGGCAGAATAAGAAGCGAACAGAATATCCGAAACCCATTTGTACTTTCATTACGCGGGTACTAATACTGAATAGTAAAGCGAGTTACATTATCTGTAGTTAGGGCTGGCGTTCAAATATCTACTACATAGTAGAACGAGTAGGTACACAGTTTATTATCTCTACTAATTTATTATATAATCTAGACTTCTATATCTATACTAATATTATAAAGAGGAAAGATTTGATTGTTTGTTTGTATTGAATTGGCTCCGAAAGTACTGAACCGATTTGAATAATTCTTTCACATAGGTGACATAGGGTACTTTTGATCCCGAAAATGTAGGGGGTACAAAGGGAAAATCAATAAAAAGAGTTACGCGTTGGTGAAACCGCGGAAGCGACCGCTAGAAAAAGAAAAAGTTCACAGTTCTTTATCTTCATACAAACGCACCAACCTCCAATTTGAAAGAAAGCAAAAAAATACTACAATGCATAGACTAAATCTACTCAGTATTTAGCTTTGTAGCATAAACCCTACCAGAGACAATTCTCAATTTACTTTTGTCAAAATCATAAACTAGAAGTCCATTACTAAACATTTACATTGAGTTTGAGAACAAAGACAATCCATTTTGTTTTGTTTTCTCTAACTTATTAATATTACTAAAGTAATAAACTTGAAGAAAGTCTCGAAAATGAAATCTAACTCTAAGACACTTTAGGGCGACTAAAAAGCATCATTTGTTATTTTCTTTAGACAACTGACTCGTAGGACTAATGTATTAACCTTTTGGACGCCAAAGTCGTCTATACTTGACAAGCACCTTCGGGCCCGGTGTGCGCCAACGAAGTCTATACTTGACAATAAAATATCAAGTATATAGACTTCGTTGAAAACTATTCGAAATAATTATTTTTATTCGACTGCAATAAAAATATTTTAAACGATTACTGGTATTTTTTCCTTACATTTTATTATCATAATCCGTTGCGTAGTTTTAAAGATCTAAGCATACAAATAGTAATAGACAAATCTGGATGTCTAAATTGGCAACATATTGGAAAAGTCGCTAATTTTGACATCCATATTCCATACTATCTGCTTGGATACGTAGCCAACGACGTCGCCATGGCGTCATGAGGAAAGGCTCTTACTCAACAGACTAGCCGTTTGTTTTTCTATTCCCAAATTGTTTCTCTAACCCTCATCCCTAAGGAGTCCGCAGTATTCACAATTTCACCCCATCCCGAGTATTACACTCAAATAATTGTAGGGTGAAAAATGTGGGGGTTCAATAGAGGCGCAGTTGTTTTAATAACAGTGAGGCATCCTCGATTCTATAGCGGTTTGAGGCGGTCATTGGCAGAGTGGTTGGGCATAATACAAATTTATTTGCTATATAGATCAGATTATAATACGCGTCAACCTAATTGGCTTGTCTGAACTTCGCGCGAAAACCTGCGCAGAACAAATGTAGTTGTAAAAGGGGCGCAGCCGCGCTCCGCACCTGCGCAAACGACGCTCGCAGCTAACTTCTTGACGCAGACTATAGCCGATAGGCTCACCTGACAATTATTTACGATAAAACAACTACGCAGGATATGATATAGTGCACAAGTGACATAACACGGTGACAGCAATATGGCACGACCGACTCTAAGTAGTTTCGGCGTTACTTGCTTTCCGAGGCAAAATTTTCGTGTTTTATACGCCAACTTCCAGACTGGTCTGTGAATAAGTTTTTTCAAAACAGAAAACCCCAATCTCTGATTTTTTTTTGGTCCCAAAAACCGCTTGTGCGACCTTATAGACACTGAACCACAGATTCAAAAAATAAATTAGGAAGAAAATATTTTGTTTTGCACTTCTCTTCTCATAGTCCGATCTTTCCATATTTTCCAATATTCAAGGACATAGTTACCATACTGTTATTTTTCCAACTACACTAGTGATGTACCATAATAGCGTGCGTGTTCCGTACGCGTTCCGGAACGCGTTCCAGTCACGCGATACCTGAGGGATCGTAGATGTCATCTTATTATTGTCACACCTGATCTTTTCTTAGGTAATAGGTTTTGAATTGCTATTGTTAAGAGTAAATAGCTACTGCACGTATTAAAACTCGGTTTGTCTAGTGGACTTCATCTCCGGGTCCTATCCTATCCTGTCCTGGTTCAATGTCTTTTTTTTTTTTTGTCCCTGGCTTGGTATTTCCAGAGTTTACTCTTGTGTTATGATAGGATAATTTTTAATAATGCAAGAGTTTTGCCAGTCGCTATGGGATACGACGTAGCATAGAAGATGGTAGGAGTAGAATAATTGAGAAATTATGGAGAACATGAAATTGAATGATTATGTCTGCGTAAGGCAAAATATGGTTCAATTCAAACACGGGTATATACTTATTTTTTAAATACAAACAAAGTTTAGCTACCTCGACTAGGTTATTGCAGAATTCAAATTTTCAACCTGTTTTATTGGAATTCAGTTGGCAACCGGGCACACAGCCCACCTGATGGTAAGCGGCCAAAGCGGACATTGACAGAATCTTCAGCAAGAAGCGATGCTTAATGTGCTGTCTGTCACACTTTAAGCTCATTTGTTCTTCGTGTCTTCCATTCCAACTACACTGGTTCCCACATTAATATTTCCGGAAAACAGCCAGAGCTATTATGGCGGCATATTTAACCTATACAGAGTAACTAGCTATTTACTCTATTTAGACTCTCAAAAAGTTGTACCAATCAGACTAAGCCGGTAATCAAACCCAAAACCTCGAAATTTTTTGACCCAACCGGCTTATCAACTGCACCACAAACTCGGAATTTATCTAAAGCAATTACTATCTCTTTACGTATCTGTAAGGATCATGTTACATTGCAACTCATAAACCAGTCGCGCGACCAAACGCCCAGATCGCGGCGTAAATAGTAATGTATTCCATTTTCCTATATTTTTTATGGGTCGCCTCTGAGCAATACTTCTAAGTGACCGGCTGGCAGTAGCGTCGGCAGAAAACATAATAATAAGTAAATATTTATACCTGACAATATCTTATACATTGATCTGATCCCAAAGTAATGAGTTAAGCAGTTTTGCTACGAACGGCATAATCAATTTGTCCTTTTGTCTACGACACATTCACTCACAGCATTCAATCATTCACTCATGCGCGAGCGGCGCGCATTCAAAGATCTGAGACAGTGTTTGTATCTTATTGAGTTACTTCAATATACCAGTATAAAAATAATACAGTCCACTATATTTATTTAACATCTTTCGGAGGACCCCACACACCCACCTTTCACATCGCAACGGAGCAACGAATCGGCAGAATCTTGCATGTGGATAGTTTGTTTTAATATTTTTAATAAGGCTGTTAAACTTAATGGTACATACGTAATTACGTATTTATTTATTTATTACTGCCGCCTGTGACTAGGGTCTCGAATGTGTTGCCCGGACTTGCCCGCCTTCGAGAAAATGGAGAGATAAATGGGCAGTAGGGAGGGAAAGAGTAATTTGGGCCTCCAGTATTTACACTCATCAATTAAGCACAATAGAAAAGCTCACACATCAATCTTTAGTAGGTGGTTGCAGCACCCCGTTCCATTCAGCCCATATCGCCAGATAGGAACTGTCTGCAGTATAGCTCTACCACACAAAACTACTTATGTAACATGACATCCACGAAATGACATAAGCGAATGACAAGTTAGTTTCATTTATACTCAAGAGATGGCAGCACTGCTCCTTCATACAGTTCTAGCTGACGCTAGCGTTTCGTGTTTTCGGAACTATAAGGTCTCTTCATACATTTTAGTCATTGTGAAGCCAAGATGTAAGAAGTTAGGCCTTACTACTGGGATGACCATAAGGGACTGTTCAAGATATTGATGCCTGGTTGGACACCCAGTACAAAGGAATTAAAACTGTAAAGCCTTGCTTTTGCTTTCCCAGAGGAACTCAGCTTGGCTAGTTAGTTCGTATTAGGCAGTTTAAGTTTGATAACTTTGTCTTGTGAAGAAATACATTTTTATTAGAACAAACTACCCGCCTAGCTCTTTTATTGGCGGCAACGTCGTTTGGAGGTCCTCGCATCTTCCTCTTCGGCTCACCACGGCTACACTTATTATTTTCACTTCACATACAAACGAGGCTGTTTTACTGTCGGTACCGGCTCGGGCGAGCCGGCGACACGTCGGAGCGTCTCTTTACCTACACTTGAATAATTGTTGCGGGCGAGAGCTGTCGCTAGGGGTGTGTTTATATGTACATATAATACGTTTTTACTGATATATTATATGTACATGCTCAAATAACTAATCTATAAGTATGTCTTTCAGTAAGCTTTTATATTTTAGATGAGATTTAAAAGGGCTGATCGATCCAATCGCAACAAGGCGGGAATAGGTATTCAAAAGCTAAGTTTTCCGAAGAAAAGGAGAGTGTTGGCTTGGCTGACAGGCATGCGGCCTAACTGATAGTAAGCTGCTACTACGGCCTATTCCATTAAGGAGACACTTCACCAGAAAGCTTGGCGACGTTCCTCTTATCGTCGAATCTTTGATTTCAAGTACACTGTCTCCCAAATTAATATTGCCGAGACACAGCCAAACCTGTTATGGCGGCAAAGTTTCTTTACAGCGCTCTTCAGTATAACCGACCGAGTAAGGTCAAGTGACCCACTTAAATGGAAAGAAGGATTGATATCCAAGAATAATAATGTCCTCTTAGCCGATTTTTGGTTACAGCAGAACCATTTATAATTGATGATTCATCAAGTAAACAGGATGTAGTATAGTGCACAAGTGAGTGCTTCATCAGCATACGCACTTTTTATAGACTGTTTAATTTAATTTGCATTTCTTCTTCTTCTTCCTCCTGCCCTTTGATACTCCAAAATGAAAAGGAAACACATTGTTGTAAACTACAGCAGCACAAATCCATTCGTTCCGGTCAAAAGCAATCACTTACGACCCCAAAAATCAGTCAAAAACATCATTAATCATGGGCAATTATTCCGTGTAAGCGTACAACCCCATAAATTACTCAGCTATTCGTCCTGTGGCGTGATGACTAAGCAACATGGAACATCTGTCACCAATTGACATTAGCTATTTTATTTTACTACCACTACAACTTAAAAGCTTTCAAACCGCTGTTACACCGTGTAGTACAAACGCACTACCTATACAACCTTAAAAAGTGAAGTATCAGCCTATTAATGTCCCACTGCAGGGCAAAGGCCTCCGAGGCGTCCTTCTCCCGGGCATGGATATCATATGTTACGCCGACGACACCCTTGTTACGGCCCGGGGGAAGACTTTTAGGGACGTAGCCATTCGAGCCTCGGCTGGAGGAGACCTTGTCCTGGAAAGAATCCGAAAACTCGGACTCGACGTTGCCCTGGAAAAGACCGAGGCTATCTATTTCCATGGGCCTCGGCAACGGCGCGCACCACCAGATGCGCACTTCACCCTCGGGGGAGTACGAACACCCGTGAAGGCCGAGATGAAGTATCTCGGCCTTATTCTGGATACTCGGTGGCAGACAGCCTTCGCTGGCTCATGCCCAATCTGGGTGGGCCAGGCTCCAGGTGCCGGAAGCTCTACTCTGGCATTCTGAAGAGCATGGCCCTATACGGTGCACCCATCTGGGCAGAGGCCCTATCACGTAGGGAGAACGTCCCCCTTCTTCGGGCGCCTCAGCGCGCAATTGCGCAGCGGGTTATAAGGGCCTACCGCACGGTAGGATTCTCTGCCGCCTGCGCGCTGGCGGGCACAGCTCCATGGGAGCTAGAGGCGGGGGTGCTGGCGGCTGTGTATCGGTGGACGGCCGCCAAGAAAGCGGCGCGAGAGCCGTTTTGCGCTACTGAGCGGGAGGCTGTCCGCAAAGAGGCTCACGAGAGTCTATGGGCCTCGGACCTAGTCCACGCGGAGTTCGGCCGAAGAACTTTAGACGCGCTCGCCCCTGTTCTGGACCGGTGGCTTGAGCGGCCGCACGGCTCCCTCACGTTTAGGATGGTGCAGGTAATGACTGAGCATGGCTGCTTTGGTTCTTACCTGTTTCGCATTCAACGAGAGGAGGCCCCTTCCTGCCATGAGTGTGGCGCAGCGGAGGACACGGCACATCACACCCTTGCGGTGTGCCAAAAGTGGGCTCCGCAGCGTAGCGCACTGGTGGCGAAGGTGGGTCCAGACCTTGCCCTCCCCAGCATAGTTCTGGCTATGTTGGTGGATAAGGATGCCTGGAAAGCCTTCGCCACTTTTTGTGAGGAGGTGATGGCAGGTAAGGAAGCGGCGGAGCGCGCGCGGGAGCAAGATCCGTCTGCTGGCGCGCTCCGAAGGGCGAGGAGGGGGGGGAGACGGCGAACTGTTGCCCGTCGACTCCCTGCTCTCCGTGGAGGAGGCCAGTCGGTAAATGGTACGGGGGTGCCTGCGCCGGCATTGCACCGGCCTCCACCACCGCCTGTTAGGGACGGCTCGACGCTCTCGGCTGTCCCTATTGTCCTCCCGAGCCTATCTGGGGGGGGGGGGGGGGGGGCAGTGTCCTGCCCTCGGTATAGGTGGGTTCCGTCCGGGGAGGACCGCGTAGAAGGCTTCGTGCCGTTTACCGTGGTTCCTCCCCACTAATGATGATGAGGGAGCGTCGCAGGGGTTTTAGTGGGTATGCCTCTGGGTAGCTTCTTCTGTGAAGACTCCCAGATGGAGAGCCCCACATACCCCGTCCGTCCCCCGACGGCGGATATGCAAAAGGGTGTCGGCCCATTGCACCTTGGGCCGGCGGCATTTCCCCTGCGAAACCAAAAAAAAAAAAAGGGCAAAGGCCTCCATCCTTGAAATCAAGTTATAGTTACAATGATGGGTACTGGCTTAATCACCACGCTTGCCGAATGCGGATTGGAGATCACCAACCTGATCAGATACAAAGTTAGCTCGACCCGGGAATTGAACCCAGGACCTCGAGATCTCGGCCCGGTATTTAAACCACTAGACCATAGAGGCGTTTATCTACACAACCTTAATCCGGAAAAATGGGATATTTTTCGGGATCAAAAGTGTGTGCCACTCTCTCTGGCTTTAAAACTATCTCCATACAAAATCTCACTGCCACTGTCCCGTGGGGACTGAGCATCATTTCTACACGAAAATAGCCTATGTCCTATCTAGCTTTCAAACTATCTCCATACCTAAGATCTGAATAAAAAGTAGCTTATGTCCTTTTGCTAGGTTTAATCTATGTCTATACGAAACTTTATCAAAATACTAGCCTTCCGCCTACGGTTTCACCCGCGCGGAATTTCTTTTTTTAAATATCTCTCCCTTCCCGCCACATTTCCGGGATCAAAATTACCCTATGTTCACCGGGGATAGTGTAGCTTTTCAACAGTGACAGAAATATTCAAATCGATTCAGTAGTTTCGGAGCCTATTCAATACAAACCAACAATCAAATCCTACTTCTTTATAATATTAGTATAAATGTTCAGTGGTTTATGAGCTTGACAGACAGACAAATCTAGTCCTTTCTCAAGGTCTAGTGAGTATAGATTTATATTTTTTCCGGGATACAAGTATATTATCCCGGATTTCGTCGTATAGTCACTCGGACAGGCAGAAGGCTCGTTTAATGAAGATATCGAATAAAACTTATTTTGCTTTCTATACCAAACAGATCGCTAATCGAGCGATGCTTCCTCGATCGTTCTCTTTTCTTCCTTCTCAATTTAATAGACTGTAATTTCCGCTTACAATCATACTGGCTGCGAGCCAATTTGCCAAGTATTAATTTTAAATAAAAAGTAATAACTCGTAGAAACTAAAAGCGTCAATCAATAAGAAGTAGGTATATCTAAGTTACACTAACCATATTATTGTCTTCTACTTAACGAGTAAAGTTATTTTTTTAAATAAATAAAATAAATATTTTTGGATATCACTCACACAGCGCCATCTAGCCCCAAACTAAGCATTAGCTTGTGCTATGGGTGCCAGACAACGGATACATTAATTATAAAAAAAAATTTAAACTCCTAGAACGATACAAACAGACAACGTTCATGCACACAAACGTTTGTACCGTGCGGGGATCGAACCTGCGACCTCTGGTGTAATAGCCGACTTCTCGACCATTACACTAAATGGCCAATAAAACCATAATATCTCGCAAAAACTGAAAGCGTCAATTGGACTTGCAAAATTGGATCTAAAGTTAAGTAGTAGCTTAAGTTTTTTTTTTTTTAAATAAAACTATAATATCTCGTAAAAACTAAAAGCGTCATCGCTCAAAAGGTAAAAAGCGTTAAAACCAGCGCATAACTATAAAACCGGACATTTCGCGGCAAGTCTGATTTACAACGTGCCCGCGACAACGGTTTGATGTTACCGACTGATTTATACCACTGGCCTCTTTATTACCGCTGCGTCAGTTGATAACAACTGAAAAAAAAAACTAGTTGAAAAATATATATATCCTGGGTTTTTTTTTATACAGCGCCCGTCTAGCCCCAAACTCAGCATAGCTTCTAATAATATGGGCACAGATAATTGTATCGACAAAATATCAAAGTTTTTTTTAATAGGCCAGTTGGCAGACAGGCTCGCAGCCCATTTGATGGTAAGCGGCCACTGCGGCCTATTCCATTGAGGGACGCTTCAACTGGAAGCGTCGCTTAATGTGCTGCCAGACTGTAGGCTCATCTGATCTTCGAGCCTTTGCTTTGGTTTCAAGTGTAGGTATTGCTCCCACATTAATATTGCCGGAACAAAGCCAGAGCAGTCATGGTGGCAGATTTCACCTGTGTGCATGAAGCACACAAAATAAATTATTGTCTCGTGCGGGATTTGTACCCCCGACTTCTGGAGTAGTAGGCGACGTTTCAATAATTACGCCAAATCGATCGAATAACAATAACTCAATGGGGGGTCAATACCGCACAGTCACAGTGGCAAACAAGCGGTGCAGATTCGATACCGGGGGAAGCCAGATTAATGCTTCCCACAAATATTATTAAGATAAATATGTTACAGTCAAAACCCTTAACCAGTCAAACAAAACCCTTATTGACCGGTAAAATTAGTTAAAGGCCACTTTTAACTTCAAAAATGGGTTCGAATCTCACGGGGAGCATCCCTTTGTGTCAGGTTAGGTTAGGTTTGAACTGCGACCACAAAACGACCAGAACAGAATCCTCAGTCAATAAGCTTATTGACCGCTTGACCGGTCAATAAGGGTTTTGACCGGTCAATAAGACTTTTGGTTTTGACTGTAACCTAGATAATAAAATAGATTTCTATATTATGCCTTGTTAGTTTAGTGGTTTAATTAAGTATATCATCGTGGGGTTCTGGGATCAATTCCCGGATCGGGCAAAATTTATGTCAGATTTTTCGAAAACATAATTATATGGTATTTAGTTAATTCGCATTGGGCAAGCGTGGTGATTAAGCTAGTACCCATAATTATGATGAAGACGTGATTTTAATAAGGCCTTTGTTTTGGAGTGGGCTTGACAGTTGACACTAAAAAAATGATTTTTTTTTTAAATATAAATATTAAATATGTATATATATTACTTAAACTACATAGGAACACCCCGACTAATACACACAGTCATGTCCATACATACAATGTCTGTACCGTGCGGGAATCGAACCCGCGACCTCTGTTGTCTCTGACTTCTCAACCAATACACCAAAATTCTTTCTTTCTTCATTCATAGCATTTGTTGATAGATTCTTCTCCGCTTCTATTACTGGCTTGTATTCATTAATCTCCGATAGTTGCTGGAGGAGATTACACCGCGCCGTAAGTGCGCTGGCAATATGTCGGGCCGTTGTATTTTTGTCCCCAAGCGATTTAGGGTTGACTACTACAGTAAAGCAAAAGTATACCCCGACCAATAAAATAAAAAACCTCGCCATATTGCGGAAAAATATTGGAACTAATTTCTTCAAGTGGCAACAATGAAATAAAAAAACAATAAGATGTCATTCATTATTATTCTGTCAAATTGTGATGTCAATTGTCAACCGTGCCTTGTTACTATTGGATACTGTGAGTTATTTGTGAGTATCACCATAGCAACCAAGGGTTGCTATAACCATAGCTAATGTGGCGCCTCCAGAGCAGGTTTTATATTTTCCTGGTCAGGCTATAAAGATTAATGTCTAACTGCAGGGCTTTCAATATTGAAATCAAGTCATCATCACAATAATGGGTACAGGCTTAATCACCACGCTTGCCAAATGCGGATTGGTGATCACAAACCCGAGCTGTGTCCGAAAAAACCGACACAAAGTTAGCTCGATCCGGAAATCGAACCCAGGGACCAACGAGAATTTCGAACCGTTAAACATTTATATTATTTATTCGCAAAACCCCTTAGCACCTCTATTATACTCACTCAAAATCAACAATAATATTAAATAAAATTACCTGTAACAAGAAATAAAAACATTAATAGGTAGGTAGGATATAAAATATTCAAATCTTACGAATATGTTTTTCCGTTTTATGGCGCCTAGGTATATTATAAGCTTTGTAAATAATGTCCAAGAATATTTATTTATTTATGAAATCTCCTTTTCTCTTTATATAATTAGTATATTAGATAACTAATATACTAATATTATCAAGAGAAAGATTTGATTGTTTGTTTTTTTTTCGTATTGAATAAGCTCCGAAACTACTGAACCGATTTGGAAAATTCTTTTACTGTTTTTTTTATTGTTTCTGGTGAGTTTTGCCCAGATACTCTTGTGAATGCATGTTGGTTCATGGAGACAGTTTTTTAAATATAGTAAGAGTTGCATTTGGGGTAGCCTGTCGCGAATTGATACGACGAGGCTTTAATTATGTTTTTTTTTCTTTTACTGTTGGAAAGCTACATTATCCCCGGGTGACATAGGGTACTTTTATCCCGGAAATATGGGAGGAAGGTTGGATTATTGACAAAAGAAGAACGTATAAAAATACTAAAAAAAGCCTCAAGTACCAACCCTAAAGACACGAGCCACACCCCCCACCGGAGTGATTAATGACAGCCACGCAAACAGTCGGGTTCGATTACCGCCAAATCCACCAATATTATTATTGGACTGCAATAGTTTTACTGTGAAAAAACATCTTTGGACATTTTTCACACAAACTACTATGTACTATGAGTGCCAGATAATGTAAAAAGAACTCATCTTCTTCTTAGCGTGACGATATCTAAATTTTATTGGCCCAGAAACCAGCGCGTTTTGGTCAGCGCGCAACAACTCTGTATCAGGGCACGCGGGGCAACACAAAAGGTGGGCCATTGTTTGAGGGGAGGCACCGCAGTCGCAAACGTTCTCAGAAGGCCCCAGGTAACCCCAACGCTGCAGGTCGTCCCTGTAGCGGCCAACCTGACTCCGCAGTCTATTGAGCGCTTTCCAAGTCGACCACGGCAGACCATGGCCTGGAGCAAGGCTTTCACAGGGTGGGTACAGAGGAATCTTCATATTAAATAGGGATAAACATTACTTATCTACTCGTTTTTGTAAATACATTTCTTTATACGTGGAAACACCCAGACATGTTTGTACCGTGCGAGAATCGTACCCGGGAGGGTCACCCCTTAAATAACAGACAGTAACAATCGCTTGACTCTACAATAAGAATCAATCATAAAAATTACAAGTGGGTTTTTTCATCATCCGAAACGAATTAAAAAATAATAAATTGTAGGTACTCAATTTTTGCACAATCGAACTCCGACCCCTTTGAAGTCAACCGTTACTCCCCTAGCCACTTATGATTTGAGTAACTATTGTGAATAAGCAATCGATCATATTACTAATCAGTAAGTCATTGAATTTAAAACCACAGCTGTCACAAAGAAATCTTTATTCGATTTTAGTTTTTATACTCGCGCGGCGTTTTTTTTTTTAATTTTTCCCCATTTCCCTCCACTTTTTCGGGATCAAAAGTACCCTATGTCACCTATCTAGCCAGTCGGACTCTGAAAAAGCCCGCGTCATCATCTTCATCATCAGCCCGTAACAGTCCACTGCTGGACATAGGCCTCTCCAAATGCTCGCCACGCTGATCGATCCTCGGCCACTCGCATCCAGCTCCTGCCAGCCATCTTGCGCAGATCATCGCTCCACCTGGTCTGAGGGTGCCAGATCACCTCATTTCGCTTTCCGATCAGGGGGCTTAGACAAGATGACATCGCTTCATAGCTGGCGAATTTCGCTAAGTCCAATTTGTATGAATTTGACAGATGCCATAGAAAAGTCACGTGTTGAAAGTATGGGATTTGACATTCGCTATCGCAAATTGAGCTATAACGAACGTCATAAATGCCGCTTGTCTAGGGGGGCAGATACGATCCCGCAGAGAAACGCCGAGCATAGCTCTTTCCATAGCCCGCTGACTTTGCACTTGTGGACCAGCCGTGTCGTAAGTGTCCACGTTTCGGCTCCGTATGTCATGACGGGTAGGACGCACTGATTAATTGATTGATTGAAAAAGCACTACCACCAACCAACTTGATAAACAAATTTAATGAAAAAGAAGGCAAATGATCAAACGGATCACCTGATGGTAAGTGTGTCCCTCCCCAAACACCATCGTGAGAAAGAGACGGCAAATAACTTCGTACGCTCTAGAGCGAGACAGCCGACCCCTGACAGCTCCGTAATTAAAACAAAGATGTCTTCTTATTTACTCGGTAGGACATTTTTCCATTGGAAAGTTCTAATTGAATTTTATTTATACAAATTATATCATTATCTTAACATTGGGGGGATATAAGTTGGGGTTTGTTTAGATGCAGTTGAAATATGCCGCCATTACAGCTCTGGCTGTTTTACGGCAATATTAATTTGGAAACCAGTACATTTGAAATCAAAGGCTCGAAGATCAGATGAGCCTACAGTCTGGCAGCACATTGAGCCTACGTCGTAGTGGCCGCTAAACATCAGGTGGGCTGCGTGCCTGTCTACTAGAGGATTCAGGCGACTGGGACCATATAAAACTGGAACCGCGGTCCCAGTTACCTGATAACATTTTTGAATCGGTCGACTGGGACCATAACTTTGTTTTGTTTATGACACCTTTTCTGCTAACTGTACTAAATCTTGTATTTCAACAATGGATTTGTGGTTAAAAATTACGGGTGGTCCCACTCGCCTGACGAAATAAATAAATAAAAAATTACCAGGCAACTGGGACCGCGGTCCCAGCTATGTAGTGGTCCCAGTCGCCTGAATCTACTAAACTGTTCGAAAATTAAAAAGTTTAGTTATGTTCGAAAATACAGACGATTATTGCTCGATTCGGAAATCGAACCCAGGACCCCACAGGTGAAATCTGCCACCACAACAGCTCTGGCGGTGTCCAGCAATATTAATGTGGGAGCCAGTACACTTGAAATCAGAGGCTCGAAGATCAGATGAGCCTACAGTCTGGCAGCACATTGAGGGACGCTTCTAGGTGAAGCGTCCCTCAATGGAATAGGCCGCAGAGGCCGCTTACCATCAGGTGGGCCAATTCCTGGATCGTGGTGCATACCCTGGCTCGCTCGGGACAAAAAAAACTTGCAAAAAGAAGAATGGAAATTCTCATTAAAAATATCTCAAGTAATTTATCCTGGCAGTGTATGAATTGTTAATGAAGGGTAATTACGGCAGGGTGGGGGTGAGTTATAAACAATAATTAATAAATATGATCGCTTTAATAACGTCAGTAACGATTATGCTGTCATTTACGAATTAGGGTCTGGGTGTACTGAGATTATTATATGGAGAATATTGACTACTTTCCGGATTTGGCTTCTACCGCCTTAAAACAAAGTCCTTTATTTATTTATAATCTTTATGAATAACATACATAAAAAAAACATACATACAGTCGAACATAGAACCTCCTCCTTTTTTGAAGTCGGTTAAAAAATGAATTCCTGTTCGTTAGTCTCGATAAAAATCGAGAACGGCTGAACCGATTTGATTAATTTTAGTCTTGGAAGGAAGGTTTAAACGTTATGAAAATATAATGGAAAAAGAAGAAAATACTAAAAACGTCAATTTTATTTTCCCGTTCAAACTGTGATCACCTGTCAAACGAAGTGATACGAAGATCACCGGGTTAGCTTGTTCCTTTTTTTTTAATAAATACTATACTGCGTGTTTTTTTAGTCGTCGTTTTCCCGCAGCAGAACGCTTCACCTTCAGTAGTACTATCGATTTTTGCAAGTTTTTTTTTTGTTTTTTTTTACTTTTTTAATTTTTTTTAGTGTTTTATGGGGAAATGGAAACCAAATGTTAGTAAATAGTAAATTATAATTTTTTTGATAAACGCCATGCAATTACCCCTGCCGGTGACCGTCCGCAACGCAGCTAGTACTATTGGTTCGAGTTTCGTCTATCATAAACGTAAAACTTTTGATTTAACTAAAAAAAAAACTTTATTAATCTATTTTACTACTAAGATAGAATCATTTTACTGCAGGAAAACAACGACTAAAATTCCACGCTGTATAAGAAAACACCCATACCTATACAAAAGGGCATATTCATTCTTCATTCCATTATGTCTGTACTGAGCGGGGATCGAACCCGCGACCTCTAATGTAAAAGCCGACTTTTCAACCTTTAAACCAAACCAATCATCATAATGAGTCATAACATAAGCTATATAGGACCTATAAAGTTTGAACTGAACCAGTCAAAATGGAATTAAATATCCCATAAAAACACCGGTAGGCGAATAGGCGCGCCCACTGTGTCCCAGCCGCCATCTTGACATTAGTATTTTGATGCCAGCGTGAATTATTCACAAATTCATAATTCGGTGGGGGGTAGGAGGGCGCCCTATGTATCTAAATCATTCTGAAGGAATACACGGGAAGGAATTGGGAAGAGGGACGAAATATTTTGACATAATACTGAAATGAACTTTGGAACAGTGGCTAAGCCGCTCGGGTATAAAAACACGGAGGTCGTGGGATCGATACCCGCCTTGGGTCTTGGGCTAACAACCACCCTCACAGGGTAAATCTGCCGCCATAACAGCTCTGGCTGTGTTACGGTAATATTAATGCGGGAGCCACAACGATAGTATTTAAATTCGTTGGGGAGCCAGTACACTTGAAATCAGAGGCTCGAAGATCAGATAAGTCTACTTACAGTCTGGCAGCACATTGAGCGACGCTTCCAGGTGAAGTGTCCCTTAATGGAATAGGCCGCAGTGGCCGCTTACCATCAGGTGGGCTGCGTGCCTGTCTGCCAACTGACCAAACATAATTTTTTTAAACGGGTTCCGTACCAAAACCGTCCCCGTGTGTCCCCGCACTTGATCATCAAGATAATTCTGTTTGTCAGCGGCAGATAAAGACACGACTAGAGCGCAAATTGACCGAACCAAAACAAATACTTCAACTCACAGTAATTGGATTGTGAATTAAAAATTAGCAGGCATTTTATTTTTGGATAGTGATGTTTGAACGGTGTAACAAATATTAACTCGGTATAATAATAATCACTACATATGTATATGTAGTATAAAGCAAAGTCGCTTCCCGCTGTCTGTCCCTATGTATGCTTAGATCTTTAAAACGCCCTGCGCCTGCTACACCGAGACGACAGTTATTAGGTCTCATATACCCAGTAATTTCACTAGCTTAAGTGCCCATTTCCCGAAACACAGAAGTGCTTGACACACTTCTATTTCACGGGAAAATATCTGGCACTGCGGTGGTACCCACCTAGACGGCCCAGTACCTACAGGAACCTACCACCTGGTAATTATTATTAAAATAATACTGAGGCTTGCAAAAGTAAGTTTTTTGTCTCCTTTTTGTGTTAAACTTATCGATATAGATAGAAGACCCATCCCTATTCCCTACCCTACTATTTTTTTGCGGTTTTCCAACTTGTTTTTCGTTATGTGGAGGTTAAGAGGGGGAGCTTGCGGTTGTTTTAAACAGAATAAAGTAAATATCTTGCGGTAATTCATGTATGTTTTCACAAGTTTATTTAAATAATTTCGTTTGTGGAATTTTTTCTTAGAAATATTTTAGTTTGTGTAAAGGAATAAGAAAAATAATTCTTATTTAGTTAAAATAGTTGTACAAGATGTGTCTGTCTAGAAAGAATTTTAACGATGACAGAGATGTAATACATAGTTGGGAAATCGACTATTGCCAGTGTAGTGTATGTGAATATGATGCTTAAAAGAACGATCGTTTCATGCCCACACGCCGCTTACCTGGGTAGCGGCGAGTGGGGGCCTCTCCCTATAAAAGGGCATACAGCCCGCCCGCCGACACTTCGTTGGTGGACACGGAGCAGGACGGACGTGCGGGTGACGTCAGAGCAGTGAGCCGACTTCACGTAATAAGCAGACAGTACATTTTGGCGACGAGTCCGTGAGTACCCAGTGTTTATTATGGAAAATATTAAAACAGAAATACCCGTAAAAAAAAAAAAAAAAAAAATAAAAAAAAAAAAAAAAAAAAAAAGGCATAGCGAATGCTCATTAAATAAAAACAACTTTAAACGGATGAAAACTCGCGTATATGAGTAGTAACCGTGTAAATATCAGAAATCACTACATAGCAAATGCTATTATTTTATTTGTTATAAGGTCATAAAATATTAAAGTAAATATGATTATTTAATTATTCTCAAGAATTGATAGAAAAATATATGATTAATGTTTCTGATCTTAAAATATTTTTGTAATGGCGGCTATTTCCGGTACGGAGTAAATATATTCTTCAATGTTTGAGTAATCTGAAACTATAATAGATGTTCGATAAAAAATTAATAAATATACAGAATATAATCTATTATAATGCAATTTATATAATAATATTTTTTTTTGTAAAATAATTTATTAACTAAAACGTACCTGAAGTACATTTTGTTTTGTATACTTTCCCGCCCGATAAGCGGTATCTAAACCAAGGGAATAAGTTGCGAATTCACTCTCGATTTGTGTGTGGCGTGTAATTACTCTCCGTTTACAATATATCGGTAGCAAAGTTGCATAAATAATTAATTATCACATAGAATTGGAAGCGCAAGTTGTATAAAACATAAACGTAATTATTTCTATGTTGCATAATTATGACGTATAAAAGTAATGAAAAACTGGAACACAATTTCAATTTTGTAGTTTGTGAGTAATCGATTAAGATTGGCTTCACGTACTCGTATGTAAAAATAATTGGGTGTACAATTATAAAGAAGTACTAAATAACGAAGAAAGTTACAGTTACTGTTCAACTCCAGTCTCAATGCGCCGGTTTGAAAGACGGAATATTACAAAGTTATGTAAGCATAAACTGCGGGAGAGATCAAAGTCATGTAAACAAAAAGTTGCTGAAGCTTCCCCTGTCAACTTTCACTTCGTTTTGATCTAAACTGAACCTAACTCTTATCCCGAATAGGCCACCAACCTGCTAATTACTATGATATGGAACAAACTGTCGGTTGTCCATTGACTAAAATACATAATGGGAACTAGAACAATAAATAGTTCAAATTCCGTGTTTATTGCGGGTAAAGAAAAAATTATACCACTGAATTTATTAAAATTAAAATGTAATTATTGCTTTGTAATTTAACAGTAAAATCACTATTACTACAAGTAAACCAGTATATTAATTTCTGGGGCACGGCCCGGATTCGTTCAACTTTTAATAATACGGAATTGAAAAAAAAAAAAAAAAAAAAAAAAAAACATCAGTCATAGCATGGATGATGCCCGTGTTATGGCTAGATGTTGTCGGGTGACGCCCGTTGAAGTGGCATAACACGGATGATGCCCGTGTTGTGGTTTGATGTTGTCGGGTGACGCCCGTTGAAGTGTCATAACACGGATGATGCCCGTGTTGTGATTTGATGTTGCCGGGTGACGCCCGTTGAAGTGTCATAACACGAATGACGCCCGTTAAAACGGCATAACGCGGGTAATACCCGGTTATGACTGCAAGTTCCGGGTGACGCCCGTTGAAGTGTCATAACACGAATGACGCTCGTTAAAGCGGCATAACGCGGGTAGTACCCGGTTATGACTGCAAGTTCCGGGTGACGCCCGTTGAAGTGTCATAACACGAATGACGCCGTTAAAGCGGCATAACGCGGGTAGTACCCGGTTATGACTGCAAGTTCCGGGTGACGCCCGTTGAAGTGTCATAACACGAATGACGCTCGTTAAAGCGGCATAACGCGGGTAATACCCGGTTATGACTGCATGTTCGCGGGTGACGCCCGTTAAAGCGGCATAACGCGGATAATACCCGGTTATGACTGCATGTTCGCGGGTGACGCCCGTTAAGCGGCATAACGCGGGTAATACCCGGTTATGACTGCATGTTCGCGGGTGACGCCCGTTAAAGCGGCATAACGCGGGTAATACCCGGTTATGACTGCAAGTTCCGGGTGACGCCCGTTGATTAACCATTGATATTTTATTTACAGGGGCCCGTTTTGTGGTTAGATGTTTTGCGATAGCGAAATTCAAGCTGTATCGCCGCGGAAAGTGAAGGGATGGGTGGCCATCCTGACCGCATTTAGTGACATTTGTTTTGAGTGTCTCCGTGTTTCGGAGGACACGTTGGGCTGTTGGTCCCAGCTAATATTTGATATATGTATGTACATAGATGTTGATCGTCGGGCTTTGGCGGAGGTCGTCGTTTGGCGTTTGGTCATTTGCGAAAGTGAATGTTGTTAAATACCTGTCAAGTTCAAGACTTTTGTGATAGTGGTTTAGTTTTGATAGACACAGATGTTTCCCCCGATGTAAGACCTCAACTTGATGCTATTACAGATAAATTTAACACCACTTTGCTTCCGGTATCCCTAATAACCGTGGCTAGACTAAACCTATGCAGATTGAATTTAGGGATCCAAATAAAACCGTTTGTCAACTGAAGAACGGAGTGTGGTACGCGAACGTATTGATGCCGCAGGCCGGTGTAGTTCGCCTCAGTTTATCGCCGTTGCGAGCCCCATTCTCCTTGTAAAGGAAAATAATGGAAGTGATAGACTCTGTGTCGATTATCGAAAACTCAACGATAACACAGTTCCCGATAGGTTTCCGCTGTCCTTAATTTCCGATCAGATAGCTCGTTTGCATGGTGGGCTACTTCACTACTGTGTTAGTGCTGGCCACGACCGCTGAAGAAGCTCTTGAGGGTCTTTCAACTGTTCTTTCGATTCCTACTGAGAGGAAGTGTTCCTTCTTAAAACGGGAGGTAGAATACTTAGGATACGTTATCAGTAGTGGAGAGATAAGACCAAGATGATGTTCTTTTTCATGTTTTTCTGGACAAATACTTACGACAATATTATGTTCGATTATGGACATTTTCATTTTACTATCATTGATAGTTAACTTTTGTGTTACTTCTAGCTCTAGTATAATTGATTTTAATAAGATAGGCACGGGTGTTCCCATAGAGTCCAAGCCTAAACTTGTGAACCTACTAAAGGAGTTTTAGGAATATTCGTCTCTGGAACACCTTATGGTCATGCTTACGTGAACCCGTTAGAGATTCGACTAGTAGATACAAATAAGACCGTGTATCGTATGCCGTATAAGTGGAGTCCACAAGTACATGAAGTCGTTAGGAAAAATCACCCTTTTTATGTGGTGCCCCTAAGCGTATCATTGCCGATCAGGGCCGGTGTTTTGCGAGTACTGTTTTCAAGGAGTTTTGTAAGTCTTAGGGTATAAACTTGTATTTCATTGCTAGTGGTAACTCTTGTGCAAAAGGTCAGGTCGAACGGGTCATGAGCACTCTGAAAAAAAAACGCCGACCGCTGTCGAGTCCAGCAAAGAGCGTCATGGCAAGATGCTCTCTCTGATGTTCAGCTTGCGTGGAGTTGTACCATCATCAATATCGTAGACATCGATGCTGTTTGCGAACAAGCTGTCATCATCATTTCGTATGGCCTCCACATGAATCCTCAAACGTCTATGTCGAGTTGCCGCAACCAGTCCACTGCCGCCGGCGTAAGGTTATGGAGCTCACGCATACCACCAGAAAAACGACGAAGAGGGCATTCCTCAACAATATGGGTCATTGTTTGGGTTGGAGCCCCACAGTCACAGTCCGGCCCATCTCGGAGACCCCATTTGTGGAGGTGGTAGTTACATTTCCCGTGGCCGGTTCTGAACCGATTAACCCTCGTCCATACAGTACGACTACTGTCAAAACCAGCAGGTTTGACAGTAGGGTCCGGTATCAGTCCCTTTCACGGGTCGTGCTGGAAACTTTCCCAGGATTCACGCCACTCGCTTTGAGGGTTATATTCCTGGTGCGCACTATCCAACCAAATAGGAGATCTAGAAGGCAGTCGCTCAGGAGGCAGTCCGTCAAGTGTCCCACGGATTGGCATCCGACAAGCTGTAACTAGCATGGATAAAAACTATAGCTATGACAAGTCTCATATTGACAGCACAAAGGCGAAAGTTCAACATTTTGCTGTAGGTGATTTTGTTCTTCTGCAGTATTTATCCACTGCCCGAGCTAGCATGGCTGAGATCCAGTCCCAGAGAGAGAGAGACCATGGTTAACAGTGTTGACCTCGCATTAGGATCTGTGTCCGATTGGGTCGACGCCAATCTTGTGCAGTTTAACACTACCAAAACGCAGGCGTGTTTGTTCACAGCTAAACGGAGTACTTTACACTTAACTCCTGACTTTTCGAGGTGTGTCTGTACCGGTTAGTGACCCCCTGAAGCTGCTGAGCGTAAGGAGCTTAATGCCTAATGTCAAAATTATTTTTCCCTTTCTTCAACCTGGTTTCATAACTCCTAGTTGCATATGTGGTGTGTAGTCGTAGCTCCGGTACAAACAAAGAGTGTGCGGCGCACATCCACTATGCAATCGATCTATTTGCAGATAGTTTAGGACATCTCTTTTATCAATTTTGGAAAATATTAAATGACAATTATTGACTATTATATACTTTTGACATATTTATTTGTATGACATGAAATTGATTGAAATGATTTAGATTGACATTGTGCCTAAGTATTATATTTTATTCTATTTTAATTTCAATTGCAAGGTAATTTATACTTTTGACATATTTATTTGTTTGACATGAAATTAATTGAAATGATTTTGATTGACATTGTACCTTTTATATTTTATTTTAATTTCAATTGTAATGTACGTTCTAATTTGATTTAATTTAATTTGTTAATTTAATTCAATTTAATTTAATTTGTAATGTCATTTATCTTTAAGCGTTTTGGAATTAATTCTGTTAGCTTTAAGATGTTTGATAAATAAATAAATAAATAAGTCCAACAAGTCCGCGAGGACGCTTGACGTTGTCAGAATGGCCGTGTCGGAGAACGTCCACCTTGATGATTACAAGACCGTTAGAATTTCAATCCTATAATCGATTTGATTTCTTATTTTAGTTCCAACTCGATTGTAAAGATGGCGTGATAATCGTTACTTAATTCTTTTTAACTGACAGTAACCGGAAGCCAGTGTAGTTTCCTTTAACTTCATGGTGGCAGCACTAGTACTAACTAGTAGTCACTAACCTAAAGTTAAAATTCTTTTTAATGGTAGTATTGGCTCGCCGGACGTCGTTAAAATTAATTAAAATAAGAAAGAGGACGTCCGTTTATTTTTGATTTTAATTTGAGGGGCAACACTATTGCGTATCTAAACGGAAGTCAGTTTAGTTTCTTTTTTTTGAGAATATAAACCATGGTGCCCCCATTTTGCGGACATTCTATTTCCAATCACCGACGAGTGAATACATCCAGCGATATCACGCTCATCTCCATATATTTTGTTAGAAACGGAATTAGAACGAGAGATCTCCTGTTTAAACCACAAACTCATGCAATTATTTTAAATTCATTAAAATAAGGAAGAGATGTAGTGTATGTGAATATGATGCTTAAAAGAACGATCGTTTCATGCCCACACGCCGCTTACCTGGGTAGCGGCGAGTGGGGGCCTCTCCCTATAAAAGGGCATACAGCCCGCCCGCCGACACTTCGTTGGTGGACACGGAGCAGGACGGACGTGCGGGTGACGTCAGAGCAGTGAGCCGACTTCACGTAATAAGCAGACAGTACAGCCAGTATTATTAGAGGTCGCGGGTTCGATTCCCGCACATAGATAGATAGATACTCTTTATTGCACAAAACACTTTAGGACAAACATGTAATGTTACATGTAATATCTGTACAATATAAACGGACTTATCGCTAATAGCGATCTTCCAGTCAACCTTAGGAAAGAGGAAAGTATGAAAATAGTGTGAACAGAATAAAGGGCAGTGCAAGACAGAGAAAGAAAAATATTTCACATAATATATTTGACTCCAGACTCCTCTAATAAATACACATAGACATACATAATATACATAACATATAAATATAATATATAAGTACACACACATTTTTGTATATTTTTATTTATAGTAGGTTGTTGGCATACAAGTACTCATCCCGCCTGATGGTAAGCGGCCACTGCGGCCTTTACCAGGAACTGTCGCTCAATGTGTTGGCAAACTGTAGGCATCTGATAACACAGCGTTATAGAGGCAGATTTCACCTGTAGGGGTGATAGATTTTTTTAAGGCTAGCTACACCTGCGGCCATGTGTGGGACTCGAGACTAAAGCGTCCACTACCCACTAAACTCACCCAGTTTCTCCTTCACACCCGATTGGGACGAGTCAGTGCCAGCCTTGTGGCTATTGACCAGCCTATCCCCGGGTACCCTGACTTGAGAGGCCTTAAGTCAGGGTGGGCGCCTAGGGAGGGTCACCCGATAAACTACATAGGTGACCCTCAGGCTTTGCTCGGGCAACTTGTGCCATGCGGACGTTGGGGAGCTACGGAGCTACCCCCTCCCGCAGGTCAACAGGTCCGCAGGTAGCTAACCTGAAAAAGTCCTACTTACCCGCCCAGGCCGGGAATCGAACCCCACCGTCAAGTTTCACGACCCGAGAGGCTTAATTTCTGTTCTATAGCGGACAAACTTACTAAGTATCCATTTATATTGCCGGAACACAGCCTGAGTTATAAGTGCGAAACGTAGCCAATTGGACTTTGAAAATGGGATAGCTGTTGCAAACGTCGACTTAGACCGGAAATCGAACCCGTTACCGAGATAATCACTCTGCCAAAGAGTTATCAGATGACACATTTTTTATGTCATGTCAGCGACAAAGTGTCTATGATGCGCTTAAAGGAACGCCGCCATCTTGAACCGACTTAAATAAAATTTTTGTTTAAGGAATTGGAGACGGGATTAAGGGGAGTTTCCTTTTAGGAAGATAAAACACCATGGTACTCTTGATAGTGACATTAAGTACTGTTTATTTAAGATTGACATAGAATGTCTACTTCTTCTTAAATATTTTCGTCAGGTGTCCATAGTGGACCAAATAGTTTCAACACCCCCAGTATGTGAGATACTTCGCGGCGACTGGTCTCCGAGACTAGAGTCGCGCGGGCGTATCGTAATGGAAGAAGGGCCTTACGTATACTAAGTCAGTTGGCAGACAGACTCGCAACCCACCTGATGGTAAGCGGCTACTGCGGGACACTTCACCAGGAAGCGTCGCTCAATGTGTTGCCAGACAGTAGGCCCATCTGATCTTCGAGCCTTTGATTACATTAATACTGCCGGAACACAGCCAGAGCTCTTATGGCGGCAGATTTCATACTGAAGCAGGTGTATTCCCGCTGTCCAGCCCCAGCTTTGCCCCCACCGGTAGACAGTGACACAACTTTTGCAAATATGTCGCACTATTAGCTTGTGCTATGGTGCTAGACAACTAATAAACAAACATTACTTATATACTATTTTTGTACATAAATACACATTATACATACATAGAAACACCCAGACCGATACAAACAGACATGTTCATGCACACAAATGTTTGTACCGTGAGGGAATCGAACCCGCGACCTCTGGTGTAATAGCCGACTTCTCGACCATAACACTAAATGGCTCGTCGAAATTTAAAAAAAGAGGAAATCAATTCGCCTGTATTTATATGGAATTATTATTAAACAAATTCTTGTTATGCACGCACATAATCCATTTTTATTTATATAAAAGAAATATTTATTTATGATAATATTGAAAGGTGAAATATTTAATAGAATAACAGATCACAAGGAAACAAATTGAACACGAATCAGGCATTAACATTTCGACGATTATATAACAAGAATCTTTAGGGTTGTGAGGTGGGTGTTTCAAAATAAAATATTATTTATTCATAAAAACTATAAAGATGCACTTATACGTCAAGTATCAATAATAATAATAAATCGTTTATTTCAAGTATCATAGACTCATTTACAAATTATTGAATACAATATCAATGTAACAAAATCAAAAACTAAAATAAAAAATACCTTTATCTATGAAAAAGTAGTAATGAATTATCTAAAATTAGCATAATGAAATTTAATAATCATAATCATAATTCTTTATTGCGTAATGTGGTTACAATAGGTCTTAAATATAAAATAGCACTCACATTTACCCTGCAAGGGCGCAGCAACCACTTAAAAACTAATAACGTTAAACATTAAAAAACATTCATTAAGGCGTCTCCCAGACCAAAAGTCTTGTTTTTAACGGCTCTCAACTCCTTATTTAATGCATATACAACAGTTTAAAAAATACGTAAATAATCTTTGTAGTTTTATCTTAAAATTCCACGTTTAAAGTTTGTGTTTATCTTTATTTATCACTACCAAAACTGACTTTGAAAATACGTCTAAAATAATATTATTTCATGCACTCCTCCTAATTTAAACGTGTTTTTTAAATTTGGCTTGCGCCAATCGATAGACAATCAAAAAAACTATAAATTGGCTGCAAAAAATTTGGAAATCATCCTTTTCTTGATTTTTACGGATTATTATTCATAATTTCGGACGGCCATTTCTCTCACGCGCCCACAACGGGTAGCGGGCGGCAGTCGGTCGCTAGCTGTGCTACGGGGAACCCGTGTCGCTCGCTCACACACGTGACAGATCGGTGAGACAGCGACACCTAGCGACACAAACAAGCACTGACGTTTGCTTGCTTTGTTTACGCAAGGATGATTTATATTGTGAGGCTGAGGTGTGTCTTGTATTAAATGCGAAAGGACGATTTAATTATCTTGTTTAATAATAGTAGTGTAGTAAAACTATATCAATGGCGATCTCTGGACATTATTCACACAGCACCATCTAGCCCCAAACTAAGCATTAGCTTGTGCAGCACTAAGCATTAGTTGTGCTATGGGTGCTAGAAAACGGATAAACATTACTAATATACTTTTTTTTGTAAATACATACATTATTATAAATAGAAAAACCCAGACCGATACAAACAAACATGTTCATGCACACAAATGTTTGTACCGTGCGGGGATCGAACCCTCGACCTCTGGTGTAATAGCCGACTTCTCGACCATTACACCAAATGGCTCGCCAAAATCGCGATAACTTTCCAAAAGTGAATGAATTTTACAAATCAATCAGTATTCAGTAGGTACCTAAGACGGTAAATAAATTTCACTGACTACACTAGGCCGCCTCCTCGGTTTCACTTCACCCGCGCGTAATTTCTTTTGTCAATAATAATTATCCTATAATCCTGTCGTATGTCACCCGGGCCGGGAATAGTACCCGGGTGACTTTCCAAAAGTGAATGAATTTTCCAAATCGGTTCAGTAGTTTCGCAGCCTATTCAATACAAACCAAGACTGAGTCATGAGTCTTGAGTTGGTGTATTACATTATCCAATGTAATACACCAACGAATGATATTTAAAAAAATTGAATAATAAAAAAAGAAGAACTAAACAATCTCAAACCAAAAAAAATGTTCAAAAAGTTTTTTTGGACTACTTGGGATTTGAACTAATGTTCACTTATTACGTCAGCGTATTTGCACTCGGCCACCGAGTGTTGGATAGACAGGACAAAATAAGCGATGAAGTACGGCGCGCACCAACAGACGTGAATAGGGGTCCAAAGATCAGTATTGTTTGCTTGCAGAGGTCCGTTGGAACATGAGTCACTTTACAATATTATTTACATGCTTTATCCAATATTGCACTCGTAACCGTCACAGTTGGTTTAATTTTGTTAAAAAACATCCAAAATGTCAACTAAACGATTTAAAATTTACACCACAGGATGCGCTATTTCTTGCCGCACATTTTTATACAACATTTACTAAAAACTGTTTACTTTTTACACTTATTAAAATAATATTTAAACGGAGCAATTTTAATACGTGTACTTTGGTGAAACGTTGCGGACCCTCCCAATCGCTAGTGTATTCATCAGGGGGTGTTCTCCGGGTAGTATCATCAAGCGGCTTTGAGCTATCACCAACATCGGCCAGAGCGGCGGTGTGGCTCGCTTCAGCCTCTTTGCTTGCTGGCGGCCGCGGCCGGTGTTGTTGAGCGCGTTGAGGTTGTAGCGCAGCGTGGTGAGGCGGGAGGAGAACAGTCACTCCTTTCCTCAAGATACTCCCACTTAGGACCCAAGGGTATTCCCGGGTAGAAAAATCAATAGGTGTTCTCCGCGTAGTATTACCAGGCAGGGGGTGTTTTTAGGGTATTAACATCATGGGTGTTCTCCAGGAAGCATCATCAAAGGGGTGTTCACCGGGTTGTTGCATCGGGGGTTGTTTTCAGGGTAGTCACATCAGGAGGTGTTCTCCGGGTTCTATTACCAGTGGGGTGTTTTCAGGGTATTATCATCATCATTCAACGTGCAACGTGGTCAGTCACGACCCTGAGGATTGGGATACGGAAACTGCGTGCTATTTCTCTCGTAGAATATCTACTCCAGTCAACGAAATTCTAACTTTGCCATTTTAGTTGTAAAGCTGAAACTGACGCTAAAAGGACAATGCTCAAAAAGAAGCTAGGTTGGAATCAAATTATTGGTAATAATATGTAATTAAATATTCCATATAGGGGGCTTCATCGTAATCAATGGTGGTATGTGTGAAATTGCTATTCAGATTTTTCTGGGGTCACATAAAGTATCAGTTACATAGTTACTGAATAATAAACGCACTTGTTGACCAAAATCTATAAAAATTAGAAGGAAATCTCTTAGGGTGTGTCGGAGGATGCATAAAAATCATTCCAATTGGAAAATATGAAAAAACCCCCTTTTTAATAGCGAAAAACATTGTTCGTGCTAATTTTCGCACATTGTACGCGATTTCCTAGCAAACGGAGCGCGATACGCGTAAAATGATTATAACCTTTTTTGTAGACAAAGTAATTCTCTAACGCTTTTGTCTAAAACTTTTTCTCTTAATTCTGTTAGTTTTTGAGATTATCGGGAAAAAGTAATTTTTCACCCTCTTCCATTTTTTCGAATGACCCCGGTGACACCACCCCGCCCCGCATTTTTAGTATGTTATCATTATCACGGGGTCATTAACGAAAAGGACAATGCTCATCTAGTATGAAAAACAACCCAGGCTGGAATCAAATGAAAAGTATTTCTAATTATTGGTAATAATAATTATGTAATTAAATATTCCATAGGGGGCATCATCGAAATCAATGGCGGTATGTGTGAAATTGCTATTCAGATTTTTCAAGGGTCACATAAAGTATCAGTTACATAGTTACTGAATAATAAAAAAATATTTTTATAATTTTTTATAAAAATATATTTTTTAGCACCTATTCAGTAAATTTGTAGCTTCTCATTGGTGCAAGAATTTTTAGAATCGGTCTTGTAGTTCCTGAGATTAGCGCTTTTACAAAGACAAACAAACTGTTACGCTTTATTATATTAAATAATAATAATTATATACAATTATATAATATAAATATATTAGATATAGCCATTTTATACACTTTTAAACCGCAACTGTATCTGTTTACTCCTTTAATTGATACTTTATGTGACCCCTAAAAATCTGAAAAGCGATTTCACACATACCGCCATTGATTTCGATGATGTCCCCTATGGAATATTTAATTACATATATTATTACCAATAATTTTACAGATACTTTTCATTTGATTCCAACCTGGGTTTTTTTTGAGCATTGTCCTTTGATTCATCTTTTCAGCTAAAATGGCAAAGTTAGAGCTTCGTTGACTGGAGTAGATATTCTACGAGAGAAATAGCACGCAGTTTCCGTATCCCAATCCTCAGGGTCGTGACCACGTTGCACGTTGAATGATGTTAATACCCTGAAAACACCCCACTGGTAATAGTACCCGGAGAACACCCCCTGATGTGACTACCCTGAAAACACCCCTCTGATGCAACAACCCGGTGAACACCCTTTGATGATACTTTCTGGAGAACACCTATGATGTTAATACCCTGAAAACACACCCTGGTAATACTACCCGGAGAACACTTCCTGATGTACTATACCTGCTGTAATTTTTACTCGTAAAACTTCTGATAATCCTCTAAGAGTTTTTTTTCAATCTAGATATCCGTTGAAAATATCGAAAAAACCGTTTGAATCGAATTCTTCTTTTGTATTGAAAATCTTTCATGTTCACATTTGTATTTTCAAATAGAGAACAAAAAAATTAAAATTAATCTTGTTGTATTTTATCGTACTGAAAAACATTTCGATTCTACTTTTATGATGTGTGTATCTACCATGGAATTAAATTAAGTTTATGGTATCTACAAGATACTTTTTTTTCTATGACAATTAATATTCAGTCTGCTAATAGTGGCTTTATAATGTTAGTAATAGTTTGGCGCTAGCTAACTAGATGGCGCTCATATTATTACCGATGGTTACGAAGTATGGGGTGAGGTGAGGTGGGGGTTAGTGAAGGTGAAATGCTCAAAGTCATTTGCTCTGGGTAAGGCCTTAAAACAAGTTAACAAGCTCGCATTACATAATATTATGTATCATAAAATTATTTTAAATTGTAATAGCATTTTTCAATTAAATAACATTTCACCTTATTGTGAAAAAATTTAATAATTTATCATCTTGAGTAAATGTGAGGAGACTCTACCACCCGGTTAGGAGTGTTGCTTCTAACGAGAAGGCAAGAAACTCGGCAGTTACTCTTTTCCATCGCCATGATTGTTTACAATAGTTTGTTACACTATTCCTTTTGGTAATCAAACAGCTTGCAAGAAAATTACTTTAAAGTAAAGGGACCACAAAGGACCTATAGCACAATAATTTAAGTACAGTCAAAAGCATGTCAGACTATACATTGGACTTTGTACCACTCTTATGTCGGGGGCATAAGTGCTATTATCGAACTGCAAGTGTTTACCGTGATGTGCCGTTGACCGTACAATATTATGCCAGCCATCACTCAGAATATTTCATTCTAATGATATTTTTTTGCCTTCAATGGACTTGTAAATGTTTAAAATCAATTAAAACTTAATGCTTTATTTTAAATCTGTCCGGACTCGAACTGCCAACCCTAGCCTTAACGAAGTTGTCACGATGCTCGCGACTGATCCCATTTGCAACAACGAAAGCGAATTATCGTGATTTTTGACGGCCCATGAAATATTTATGACCTAAATAGATTAGCATATACTTATTTTACCAGGTGGTAGGTTCCTGTACTGGGCCGTCTAGGTGGGTACCACCGCAGTGCCAGTTAATTTCCCGTGAAATAGAAGTGTGTCAAGCATTTCTGTGTTTCGGGGAAAGGGCACTGAAGCTAGTGAAATTACTGGGTATATGAGACCTTATGGGCGGCGGTTATCACTTATCATCAGGTGACCCAGTTGCTCGTTTGCCCCCTAATAATATAAAAAAAAATCAAAAATATTTATTTGTGATTCCCTAGTTGATCCCAAATTCCCAAGTACCTAAAGCAAAGTTCACTTCAAAACGAACAAACAAAATGTTTAATTGCATATAAAGCCATTGGAATACAAACTCGTACACTCGTATACACTGGTCACAATCAAACTCGGAGCTCGAACTTTGTTCATCATAACTGCATACCTGATTTGTTTGTATTGCTACGGTCAGACTGTCTGTATTGACACTACAGAAAGTCTACCCTTTCACTCTTTATTAAAATTAGATGCTCATATTAAATCTGGTGGTTAGAACTGTGATATAGTGTGTAAAAAAAGAGAGACAAGGCCCTTAGCCAATACGCCGCGTCAATAATTATGAGTATAATCTGAAATGCCCGCTTTCAGAATATTTTTAACATCTTTCCTCTTTATGCCTAAAAGAATATCTAAATTCAAAAGGTATCATTCCATCAGTAAATTACGGGATTTCGAAGTCTGCTGAAATTAGCATTGGAAAAGTTTTTAATATTATCCTTCATTTAAATTTTGAGGTTAACTCCTGAAGTTCTCTTAAAAACGACAGTTGGTAGCAGCCATTATATAAATTATCTTTTTTTTTTTCTACAAGCCATATCATTTTATTGTAGTTTGTAATTATATTGTAGCTGTTATTTTATAATGCCGGAACACAGCCAGAGCTGTTATGGCGGCAGATTTTGCCTGTGGGGTTGGTAGCTCGCTCGGACTATAGCTATCAAGCTGGACTCTGAAAAATTCCTTCTACCAACCATCTACAAAATGTTACAACACCCTAACAGTATTTGATGCAAAAGTTTCAAATACTTCTGCATCAAATATGTAGTTTTTCTTTTAAGGACATAATATTGTGTTTTGTGTTACTTATACTCCTCATACCATACTTATTGGAGTATAAGTTACACAACAAAAACACAGAGTATAAGTTGCACTTGAAATCAAAGGCACGAAAATCATAGGAGCCTACAGCATGTATGGCATGGCAGCTTCCTGCTTAAGTATCCCTTATCAGGTCAATTGATTTAACATAAGAACTCGAAAATCGTGCCAAACAGATAAGATCACACAAGTATTTCTTCCCTACGAGAATCGAACCCACGACTGTGCGTTGAGTGGACCGCCAACCCTGCTATTAGTCACAGCAATCTGCAACAATTTAACTGTGCCATGTACAGAGCAATAAAGTACAGAGGCGACATGAAATATTTTAATGCACCACGAATGAAATCAAGATACAATGACGTTCAATATACAACTAGACTCCCATTCACGCTCAAATATTGTCTGAAGCAAAAGTCTGCCCACGCAACTATTGGGCAGAGTTTCCGTTTAGTTGTATACAATAAATAAATAATAATAATAATAAATAAATATCTCGACATTATTCACACAGCGCCATCTAGCCCCAAACTAAGCATTAGCTTGTGCTATGGGTGCCAGACAACGGATAAACATTACTTATATACTTTTTTTTTGTAAATAAATACATATTATACATAGAAACACCCAGACCGATCGCTCGGACGTTTTTTGAGGAATTTCTCTTAGAGATTGGGTGTCTAGTTGTGTATTGAACGTCATTGTCAAGATATTATTATTTTTAGTTAAAGTGGTTTCCTTATCATTGCTCTATCAATATAATTATGGGAGTTAAATAAAACAATTGAAAAGGATTTCAAAATCGCAGCTCCGGCACTCTTATTTACCAAACGAAGGTCAATAGCAAAGCTACTATACGTCGGTCTTCTATGAGAAGGCGTTATTCCCCGGTCGAGCCGTCTCATTGCGACTGACAGACAGAAACTGTCTGCAGCATAGTTCTCCCACATCTAAATCTCCACCTCTCCACCATTAGTAGACAAAAATCTAGCTTTTCCCTCTCCTCTGCCCATTCCCCATCCCCGAAAGACCTCCACCTGCCCCCTCCACATATTCCTTCAAAGGCAGGCAATGCATCCTATACCAGTTGTAGCCATAGAGAAAATTTTCTTGTTCTGTGGTTGTAGCTGTCTATGGGCGGTAGTGATCACTTACCATCAGGTCATCACACTTGCTCATATTTATTTATTTATTTAAACTTTAATGCACAATCAAGAGTACATAAGGCGCACCTAATGCCAAATGGCATTCTCTGCCAGTCAACCTTTGGGTCAAGCAGAAAAAAAAATGGGGTGGGTAGTGCTAAGTGCTAACGGTCTAAAAAGTGAAAATCATAATGCCTACCGTTACCAAAAAAAAAAAATTCTTTTCTTAAAGTGTCGCCTCTGCAACTTCCCTAATCTGCGGTGTCGGTACATGAAAGAGATCAGTTAATTTTTATAAAAAGCCGCCGCGTGTAACGACCCTTTGTTTTCCGCTTCCAACGGACACACGGACATGCACACTTTTATATTATATAATTGCCGGACTAATCAATTCAAGTGGAGCAATTAGGGTTTGTGTAAAGAAATGGTTGTAGTTCAATGACGTGGCAGCTCAAGCTGAGGCGGATCCAATTGGCCATCTGCTATTATTTTTATATTTTTGTTAATGTTTACCTTTAATTTTTTCTTGTGTATGTTAATAATTGCAATGTGTGAGATGGCTAATAAATGTTTCTTTCTTTCTTTCTTTCTTAGTTAAAAAGTATCAGCCCATTTAATATCCCACTGTATTTTGATTTTATTTTTTACTGTCAATTCAAAGTCAAAAAGCTGCTGCTTTGTACAGTCAGACAAAAACCTTACTCACATTAATTTTAAGGAAAATTCTAAGCTAAAGAAAGAAAAAAATAAAAAACCTATCCAAAAAATCGTTTTATTTTTCATTATCAATATTTTAAAGCTTTTTTATCTAACTGTACTGAACAGCTTCTTTAATTCGATGGTGGCCGAATTGACAGTAAAAAGATATTAAAATTAAAAAGTTTCAATTCGGACACTGTGTCCAAAAATAATGTGTCCGAAACGTCAGTAAGTCGCTTAAACAGGCTGATTGTTACGTTTCTAGGACACAATTTTGACATAACACAAACCAGTTCGCAAAACCTTTTGTTCAATTTTAATCGAAACAAAAAAGTTCGTCCAAAAACAGAACTTCCGGCCGAAAATGAACGAACTCATACACAACACACTTTCCCATTAAACAATAATGTTATCGCAAATCTAATCGACAGCCCCGCTGTCAATCTCAATATCATATTTGTACCTCACGCAATTATAATTGGTACAACGGGACAAACAAATAACACACACCATACATATATCATTCGTAACCTAACGGTTCGTGTTACACAATTTTTTTCGGCAATAGTGATGTGCTGGAAAGGACGAAAGTGTCGATAAAATCACTTTGATATTTTTTTACCACCACTTTATCTGATTCTTGATAAAAAAAGAACCATTTGGTCTAATTTCACTTTCGGGGTCTTTAAGATCCGCTTCCACGCTAGGAGCCGCAGGTTCAAACCCTGTTCAGTACAAACAATCTTTACATGAACATGTCTATTTTTATGGGTCTGGTAGTTTTTTAAGTACATACAAAAAATTGGTATATTTTTACAAATAAACTGTTCAATGTTGTTGGGCAGGCAGCAGTTCTGGCATATTTTAGTGTGTACCGTCCAGAAAACGAACCAGCGACCTTTGGGGTTATTAGCCGACACCACAACCATCATACGAAATTGTTTGTTGTATCGTATTTTATGATATTGTTTTAAAATACTCCAATTCCAACACTTTTTAAGTTGCATTAAAGTGCATTCTGCAGAACATTTTAAGATGTTGAGCTTCTCACATCATCTAAGTTTTGAAGCAAACTATTGCGGACATGTCAGAAGCATCTACTGGAATTATAACTTGGGAAATAATTCTAACAGTTAAGTTTCTTTCATGTTGCGAACGAGAGATAAAACTTAGAATACTTAGATTTTAACTTGTTTTTAACCGACTTTGGAATAAAAGGTTTTTATTTTATTTTGATTGTATACTATACCAATATTATAAAGAGGAAAGATTTGATTGTTTCTTTGTATTGAATAGGCTCCGAAATTACTGAACCGATTCAAAAAATTCTTTCACTGTTGAAAAGCTACATTATTCTCGGGTGACATAGGGTAGTTTTGATCCCGGAAATGTGGGGGGAAGGGGGGATAATTGACAAAAGAAATTGCTCGTGGGTGAATCCGCGGAGGGGACCGCCAGTTTCTTATATTTGTTACGAGTACGTATCCTAAGTTAGGTCTCCAGTGTATTTTGAATAGACAATCAACAAGAAACACGTCAAGTTTTCCTGTTAATGGTTAAAGAGGTAGGATGGCAGTCGCTTCAATGAAATAACTGGAATTGGCAAATCGTGCATCATGGTGCAAGCGAACCCTAATAGGGCCAAACGCTCAAAGAAAGAAGACTTAACTTTTATATTACCGATAAAACCCAAAACCTATCGACTATTCCCCTCCCTAAGCGGACTGTCCCATTATAATAGGCGTTTTGTTTACAATGCCTACTGAAGGGGAATCCGCACCCGCACCCCACAACGGCATATCCACCACAAACTTCCCATTCAAATTTCAGCCTTAGCCCACACACATACGTTTCATAATACAACACAAGTCAAACTTACTAAATGACATTACGCTCCGTACTATATGACGGAGTATGGGAAGTTTGTTAATGGGAAATGTGCTGTGAAGTCTTTAAAATAGAGTTGGTTTTGGGATGTAGTGACCCGATAAGTACGAGTAGTGAGGGATCGATAACGCAATTGGGCTTCTGTCACCTATCTTGTAGGGGGGGAACTTAATTTTTAACGTTCCAAGTTCCGTGTCAATATTAAAAAAGTTTAGACTAGTGTTAAGATTATCTATGGGGCTGAACTCTTCAAGTCGGGGTAACCGGGGATGGGCTGGTCAATAGCCACAAGGCTGGCACCGGCTCGTCCTAATCGGGTGTGAAGGGGAAACCGGGGGAGTTTAGTGGGTAGTGGACGCTTTAGTCTCGAGTCCCACACACGGCCGCCGCGTAGGTCTAGCTAGCCTGCGGTTATGGTGCACAAATGCATTCTCCTCCGAAGAAAAATAAAAAAAAAGGCGGCTTAATTCACTTACCATCAGGTAAACTGTATGCCAGGGTCCTAGGTTCAATTCTTGGGTCGGGCAAAAGTATCGAATTTTCCAAACACTGCTTGGGTTTGTGATCATCATCAATCCACAATTGGCAAGCGTGAGGATTACAACAGTACCCTTACCTGAGACTTGTGAAAAAAAAAGTACGACTAATTATTTTATTAGAAAATACATATTAAAAAAAATTGTATTTTAGTTTATGGCTTGGGCGCCACCTTTGTGGCCCTCAAGCCACACTATGGCTCGCCTGATTGGTGAGCGGTTACCGACGCGTATGGACGCTTGTAACACCAGAGATGATATCTGCTGCCATAAGAGGCTCTGGCTGTGTTCCGGCAGTAATAATGTGGGAGCCAGTACACTTGAAATCAAAGACTCGAAGATCAGATGAGCCTACAGTCTGGCAGCACATTGAGCGACGCTTCCAGGTGAAGTGTCCCTCAATGGAATAGGCCGCAATGACCGCTTACCATCAGGTAGGCTGCGTGTCTGTCTGTCAACCAGTATAAAAGAATATATTACAAGTGAATAGGTACGCAAGTTCAGTTATTATCAAAAATGTCACTTTCTGTCACCCTAAGCAAAGTCCCCCTGTGAATTAAAAACCGACAAATGCAATAATTTGAATTAATGTTTGTTGTAAATATATTTATGTATAAAATATTGCTTTTCACCCTTCCATTTCTATGGGAGTATTGAGTTACGGTGTTTGAAGGGATTATATTGGATAGGTACATTTAGAATTGAAAAGATGTTGGGTTTTTTATATAAATCGTTTTTTTTTTACTCTGGCATTTTAGTTCCAGAGGTTTAGAAGACAGAACGGGGTTAATCAAGATTAAATATTATAATGTAGAAAAAAACATTTAGGTTGCTTTATGTACGCTTATGTATACGAATAGGCTTGTGTAGACATTTGATGAAGAGATGATTATTATACAATAAGAAGACAAATAAGGTAAGTATTTTTTTTTTCAGATGGAATAGATTGTATTTTAATATTTTTTAATATATGTATTATATTTACAAGGCTTATATATTATTATATTCTTCCAGGGTATTTACAATGTATTTACATAGGTTAAGACTCTGTCTCACTGTCCGTTGCGCTTTCAGGCCTAAAATACTAAACCGATTTTAAATAGGGCCTCGAAAAAGGTTGACTACCAGTGCCGAAACTAACCCGAAGAAAGGCTAGTCTATGACATAACGTAATAATACGTCGCAACTCCGTCATAAAGCACACAGCGGCTGGTACCGACCTGGTACGGGTAGTACTGGTATATCATGGTGTAGGGTGACCAGACTTTAGATAAGTGCGGATATGTCTCGACTTCTAGGCGCCATCAATTTATTACGTAGACTTACAAGTGCTTTCTTAGCCTATTTTAGGCAGGTTTAGACCCCTTCCACTTGAGCAGGTCAATCGCCGTGGGCCAAAAACCGGAGGAATTTAGTACGTAGTGAGACGAAATAGTCCCGAGTTCCACACACGGCCGCAGGGCCCGCAGGTCTCGCTAGTCTTCGGTTATGGTGCTTTAACGCATTTTCGTCCGAAAAAAAAGTTACCTAAGGTACGGTGACCTTCTTTACGCAAACAAATAAATGAGAACCGGCAGACACCCCTACGCCTTTCGTAGTTAGTGACCTAATTAAATAAGTTCACTTGTAGTATCATTATAAGAATGTTCAAGACGAAATAATTACACGATGGGTTTTCTAAACGAAGAAGGCTGGAAGCTTGAATATCAAAAGAATCAACCTTCCTTGATAAGTGTCCCTCAATGGAATAGGCCGCAAAAGCCGCTTACCATCAGATGGGCTGCGTGCGTGCAGCTTGTTTTAGACAGACTTGGAATTTATGGCTACCCTACAAACATCGCTTGTGCGGTATGTCTCTTGTAGTGATATACGGACAAATATTTTAGTCATCGGTGAAATATACTCGACATATTGACGAGCGATTTGGTGTAATGGTCGAGAAGTCGGCTATTACACCAAAGGTCACGGGTTCCATCCCCGCATATTCGGCACAAAAAGCCTCCCGACCCAAACGTTTTATGTGCATGAACATGTCTATTTGAGGATTCAGGCGACTGGGACCATATGAAACTGGGACCGCGGTCCCAGTTACCTGTTAACATTTTTAAATCGGTCGACTGGGACCATAACTTTGTGTTGTTTGTGACACCTTTTCTGCTAACTGTACTAAATCTTGTATTTCAACAATGGATTTGTGGTTAAAATTACGGTTGGTCCCACTCGCCTGACGAAATTAATAAATAAAAAAACTAATCAGGCAACTGGGACCGCGGTCCCAGCTATGTAGTGGTCCCAGTCGCCTGAATACTCGTCTATTTATATTGGCTTTGGTATTCCTTATCTAAAGTAATGTATTTACGATCAACCGACTACACATGATATATCATAGTGGTGCAGTGAGTGCGCAAGCACAGGTGCACTCTCTATTCCCTCACTCTCATAACACGGTGGGACAGCACCAGCGTTGCCAGACGTCCCGATTTTGGCGGGACGTCCCGATTTTTTAATCAAAATTAAATGTCACGCGCGGGACAGGCTCAGTCCCGCTTTTCGGGGAGAACTCGACCGTACGAGCAGAGTGCTGTGTAAGAAAAGAAAGGCGCGTACCGCGTGTCATGAAGATAAGTTTGTGGGAGTGAGAGGCTACTTGACATGGCTACTTTTGCTATCTATTGTCAAGTAAACGTAATTTTAAGACAAATAAAAAGATAAATATTTGAAAACCTTTGATTAAATACGTTTTTTTACTATGTCCCGCTTTTGACGGAAGAATCCCGCTATTTTCACTCAAAAAGTACCAAAGTCCCGACTTGGCAAAAATAAAAACTGGTAACGCTGGACAGCACTGACACGACCGAAGAGAGATCAGGCGCAGGACCAACGGCTTTACGTGTTTTCCGAGGCACGGAGGTGTATGTATTACAACTTCCAGGCAAGGAAATGTGCCTGAGTATTTTCGGTCTGACCCGGGGCAAAGTGATTTTTGGTATATAGATAGATAGTTTGGATGCTGAAGAGAAACATAGGCTTCTTTTATCCCGGAAAAATATCACTTTCCTACGGGATAACGTATAGTACACGCAGGCGAAGCGTTGGCGGAAGGCTAGTTTCTTTTAAGTTTGTTTTGTTACTTGGTATAACTGTAAGCTCAAATACGATACAAAGACTATTTACACACAGATGATTCAGTCACTTAGAGTGCAGGGGAAACATTAGGCAATTGTGGCTCAACAAAAGAATCGTTAATTGATATCATTGCGGCTAAGTGTGGCTTAAAACACAAAATGAAGCGGATTTTTATTCTTTTTTTTTTATAAGAGTGAGGCAACGAGCAAGCGGGTACCTGATGGTAAGCAATCATCGCCGCCCATAAATACCCGCAACACCAGAGGAGTCACAAGTACGTTGCCGGCCTTTAAGAAAGAGATATGCTCGTCTCTTGAAAATCGCCGTGTCATATCAGTCCGGAAATACCGCTGCAGGGAGCTGGTTCCACAGTTTGGTCGTTCGTGGTATGAAGTTTCGAATGAATCGTATGGTAGTAGATTGCCACTCGTCAAGGTTTATTCGAAAGCTTTGTCCCGATCTTGGCGTTTGCACTACATTTCTTTAATCTTATGGAATGCTTTACGCAGGCTTACTACCCTCTTTTGGCGACGGAGGGTTAAGTGTGGGATTCCCCCCACTCTTAACTTGTTATCGGGGGGAATACTCACGAAACCCCGGAGTTCTCCACCAAGCTATTTTTAAAATCTGTGGTGTTGAAACATTTTCTTAACTTCATAAATAACTTACATATTGTTAACACTTGAAACTCGAGTCACTGATCTTACCTGAAACAAAAAAACATGATATATTAATTTACATAATAGCTTCCATAAATATGTTAACTTAAATGAAGCTAGTGAAATTACTTGGTATATGAGACCTAATAACTGTCGTCTCGGTGAAGCGGGCGCAGGGCGGTGCCAGACAGTAACTGCTTAGTTACTGTTTGGCACTGAACTGTCTAAGGGCAGACGTGGCGCTTACGATCAGGTGTACGATCTGTTCGTCTTGTTACACATTGCAATTTAAAAAAATATATTTAAACATACCTAGTTCTTAGAACCATTAGAAACTTTAAAAATCGCTACCTCCCGAGACTCGAACCAGCTAACCCTTAACAAACAAGCCACAGTAGCGGATAACACTCATTAGAACAGTGCCTCTGTTGGCACATCGCTGACGCACGTTTGATTTGGACGAGGAAATTATGGATTAAAACTGTTTTTCATAACTCATCCACCGTTCGATTCCCGGTCTAGGCAGACTCTACAAAGGATTTGGGCACCTGTGCTTGCTCTTTCGATCGTGGCTGTGAAAGCGTTAAGCTGTATACCTATACTTCATTTTATTTAGCATTAGAAAGAACGAAATTTAGGTTTTTTATTATAGGCACCAATTTGTGCCAAGCGAAAATATAATATTACAAAATATGTCAAATTATTGTATTCACACACTTCCGATTCTAATTTTATTAGCCATAATTGTGATCGTTTATTATAATTTTCAATATTTAAACACTAAAATTTCGATTTCTACAACAAAATTAATAATTTAACATAAATAAACTAATCAACGTAAAAAGATTGCACTTTAAAAGACCTCAAGAAGCAGAGATTCCAATTTGAAACGGAACGTATCTAGTATAATACGACAAAATGATAAAGTGCATGTCAATGTTAAAATGCGTACTGCAGTGGGACATAAATAGGCTGATTAAATTACATTGTAAAAGGTGCTGAATTTCGACTTTAAAAATAGATGCTTTAATGCACATTTTTATAACATCACTGCTTAACAATTGCCAGCTCATATCCGGACACCCTGTATATACATTATACACGTCTGAACAAACACCCAGACGGACATTATACAATAACAAACCCCGGCTACAGACGTACAGACCGCCACGAAGACTCATTATATATGCTTACAGCAAATTGTATGAAAAAATTACGTTTTTCTCGGCAATGTTTAGACAGAGTTGGAAGAGACATAGTGGTATAAGAAAAGCGGAAACACTGGTTTTGTTATAATAAACTTTGGATTCGATTCTCGATTAGACCAAAAGTTCTTCTACTCGCTCAACAAAAGCTTCTTTGTAAGTGGTAGGAGAATATGAGAATGAATCCAAACTTAATATTATAATTTTGCGAAATTAACTCAGTCTGTCTGTTTGTTTCAGCTAAACCACTGAAACAATTTTGAGAAAGTTTGGGTCAGACTTAGACCAAACCTTGGTATGGTACATAACAAAGGCTGCATTTGATCCTGGAATCAAATATATAGTTGTGCTAAATATTTTTCTACCTAACTGTACTTAGGCAAAAGGTTTGCCAAACGCTACAAAATGTTTGTGATATGTAACTTATTTTTTTTTAAAGCAAACTGTTGAGTTTCTCGCGGCACGTCCTTTCTCAACAGGCCATTACATTGACGTCGAAGTGCTGGTAGGGAAAAAAAAGATTGACGTGCAAAAGTATTTTTTAAAATCCATTTGCCGAATAAATTATTTCATTTCATTTGTTAGAAATCCAAAAAGGTTTCTAAACTCTTCTTCAGTGTAGGTATCAAAATATGAGGGTTACAAAACGGAAAGACCCAAAACTTCTTTAGACAAATCGCTACCTCTTATAACTGTGTCACTACACTGTACATCCCCACTCTGTTTAACATCCCCCTCCTTAATATAAAACTACCCTCCTTCATTTATATTTAATTACTCATTTATTAAGGTGTCTCTTTGTAACAGTTAATATTTACACCAGTTACTTCGTTATGGTGGAAAGTTTTTAGGTGTACATTATTATATTGTGTAGTGGTTGAGTCGATTACCAGAGCAGATGTCTTAGGATCGATTTCTTGTAGTTTGCAGTAAATGATTATGATGATTATAACGAGCTATTTGATGTAATGGTCGAGAAGTCAGCTTTTACACCAAAGGTCGCGGGTTCGATCCCCGCCCGGTACAAACATTTGTGTGCATGAACATGACTGTTTGTATCGGTCTGGGTGTTTATATGTATAATATGTATGTATTTACAAAAAAAAAGTATAAATTATTGTTTTTCCGTTGTCTGGCACCCATAGCACAAGCTAATGCTTAGTTTGGGGCTAGATGGCGCTGTGTGAATAATGTCCAGAGATATTTATTTAAATAGATGGCGAGTACGTTCCAATAATAAAATACGGTTAAATATAATTTGTGTTTAATCTTTGGCCGAAGTCGATCCCACGCTTCAGGGTAACAAAATGCTTCATTCTGGATGCTCCTATGTATTTACACAAAAAGTATATAAGTAATGTTTACCCAGTGTCTAGTATCCATATTACAAGATTTGCTTAGTTTAAGACTAGAAGGTGCTGTGTTAGTAATGTTCAAAGATTTTAATTTTTTAGTTCAAGAAAAAGTTCTAAATCATCGATAACGAACATCGATAAAGGCACTGTTGAATTTACTTATGCTGAATGAACAAAAATTAATATAAACACTGAGCCTGTGACGTAACTAGTTAATTGCTCTTTGTTTTGTTCCTTACTCTGATCTTAGGCGCTCTGCTAGCCAGACGTATTACTTCCTAGTGATTTTAAATAATACAATATAAAGACATTTAAATCAGATAAATAGACCTTTTATTTTAGCCCCAACCTCTTATAGGTTATGGGCCCAGTGCAGTTCAGTTAAGTGTAGTGTAAATAGTATTAATTAGACTTTTAGTAAAGTAGTTATAAAGTTATTGTGAACAATGGACACGAAAGTGAAACAAAGGAACATTAAGCCGTTTGACGGTGAGAAGTATAGTATATGGAAATTTAGAGTGCGATCCTTATTAAGTGAAATGAACTTGATTGAAGTTATAGATAGTGACATTCCTGAAATGCGATCCGCTGACTGGGAGAAGAATAATAGGGTTGCTAAAAGTATAATAATTGAGTATTTAGCTGATTCGTATCTTGGTTTTGCGAAAGTAGAGTGCACTGCAAAAGATATTTTTATAAACTTAGATGGACTTTACGAACGTAAAAGTTTAGCTACACAATTGGCACTAAGAAAAAAACTATTAATTTTAAAATTACAAGGTGATGTACCACTTATGAAACATTTTGCCATATTCGATGATATAGTGATGGAACTTTTAGCGGCAGGAGCAAAATTAGAAGAGACTGATAAAGTGGCTCATTTGTTGCTAACACTACCATCTGCATATGATGGAGTTATAACCGCTATTGAGACATTATCAGAAGATAGCCTCACGTTAGCATTCGTTAAGACCAGACTACTCGATCATGAAGTAAAGTTAAAAAATGAAAGTTGTGACACAAGTGTCAAAGTGTTACAGCTAGAGAAGAAAAATGAAACGTTTAAAAGGAAGAACTTTGAAAAGTTCAAATCGTCGAAAAATTATAACCAGAAAAATAATTTTGTTAATAACAAAAAAACGAAATATATAAAATGCCATCATTGCGGTAGAAGAGGACATATAAAAAATGACTGCTTTTATTTCAAAAGAAACCAACAACAGGAAGTAGTGAATAACCGTAGAAATAGAACGGTTCAAGCAATTGAGATAAGTCAGCCCCAAGCTTCGACTAATAATTTTTCAGGTTTTGCCTTTATGACTGGCGAATATAAAGACGAGTCAACAAAGTCGAACAAAGTAACTTTCTTATTGGATTCTGGCGCATCGGACCACATAATAAATAGGGATGATTTATTCACTAAATATAGTGATTTGAATCCACCACACAAAATTTCTGTAGCTAAAAATGGTGAGTATATTTCAGGAACCAAAAAGGGTACAATGTATATGACCACCAACATGGGAATACAAGGAGTCTTGGATGACGTCATATATTGCCGGGATGTACCATACAATCTGTTGTCTGTATCAAAGATACATCAAGCAGGATTCACAGTAATCTTTGATAAAAATGGAGCACAAATATGCAAAGATGATAATATTATCATGCGAGGTAAGTGTCTTAATAATTTATATGCATTGGATTTTGTTGTGTCTGTAGTTTATCCTGTTTCCCACGTATACAATAATAATAAAAACAATTATGAATTGTGGCATCAACGCTTAGGTCACATGAGTAAAAGTAAATTCTTAGAACTGAAGAATAAATGTATGATTTCTGATATAAGTGAAATTGAAACAATTGAGCCTAATGATAATTTGTGTGAATCTTGTATAAATGGGAAACAGACACGACTGCCTTTCAATCAGGTTAAAGATAAAACCCATATTAAAAGACCTTTATTTATTATTCATTCGGATGTCTGTGGGCCAATCACTCCCTCAACTATCGATAATAAAAATTATTTTGTCACTTTTGTTGATCAGTATACTCATTACTGTGTTACGTATTTAATTACATATAAATCAGACGTTTTCTCAGTATTTAAAGACTATGTAGCCAAAAGTGAAGCAAAATTTAACTCACGAATAGTAAATTTGTACTGTGATAACGGTGGAGAATATTTATCTACCGAGATGAAAAGGTTTTGTGTTGAAAAAGGGATCACATATCATTTAACAGTTCCTAGAACTCCACAGTTGAATGGGGTTTCAGAGCGTATGAATCGAACTATTACTGAAAGAGCTCGTTCAATGTTAAACGGTGCAAAATTAGATAAATCATTCTGGGGTGAAGCAGTGTTAACTGCTGTATATTTAATTAATATAACACCAACTAAAGCGCTGAATTTCTCTAAAACACCATTTGAAATGTGGCATGATAAAAAACCTCAACTTAAGTATTTAAAGGTTTTTGGGTCAACTGTTTATGTACATAATAAAACCAGTAAAACAAAGTTTGACGATAAGTCGTGGAAAGGAATACTGGTGGGCTATGAACCAAACGGATATAAAGTTTGGAGTACTGAATGCGAAACGTTTGTTACTGTCAGGGATGTGATTGTTGATGAGACAAATTTCATTGAATCCAGGCCCGTTTTCAAGCCTGAAGGTAATGTAAATAAAAATTGCCATAATAAAACTGATAATTGTTGCGACAATATGAAATTAGTATCAAAAAGGTCTCAAGGTTCTGACAGTAATAAATCAGATAATTTAAAATCTGATGAACATGACAATTGTCCGGTTAAAATTCGCAAGTTAAACAATGACAGAAATGGTTGGCCTGATAAAATTTCTAAGACAAATTCTGATACAGTTTCTGATAAGAAGTCTGATAGTTCACAAAAATGTAATAATCAAAACACAGATAGAGAGTTAGGGTTGAGGAGGAGTGATAGGTTAAAAGGTCGTCCCCCTATGTCGTATAATGAATATGACTATGATATTTATTGTGTTCAGTCAAACACAAGTAAAGTACCTAAATCATTAAATGAGATAAAAACACGTAGTGACAGACCACAGTGGGAAAAAGCAGTAAAAGATGCACTAGATTCTCTTGAATTGAATAATACTTGGACCTTGGTACCGAGACCAAATAATAAAAACATTGTAGACTGTAAATGGATTTTCACTATTAAACATGATGAATTTGGAAAACCATTAAGATATAAGGCACGCCTGGTTGCAAGGGGATTTAGTCAAGAATATCTTACTGATTATAATGAAACCTTTGCACCTGTGGCAAGAATAGCTAGTTTTAGATTTATAATTAGTTTTGCAAATCAAAATAATTTATTGATACATCATATGGATGTAAAAACAGCCTTTTTAAATGGTACTCTTAAAGAGGAAATATATATGAAAGTTCCTAAGGGTGTTTTATGTAAAGAAAACTATGTATGTAAATTAAATAAGGCTTTGTATGGACTCAAACAGGCCGCTAGATGCTGGTTTGAGGTCTTTGAAAAATCACTCAAAGAAAAAGGTTTTCAAAATTCATCTGTTGATAGATGCATTTATATATTAGATAGAGGAGATATAAATAAAAATATATATGTAGTTTTATATGTAGATGATTTGGTCATAGTGTGTGCTGAAATTGAAACTATGAATAATTTCAAAAAGTACTTAATGAGTAAATTTGAAATGACAGACTTGGAAGATATAAAATTCTTTCTTGGCATTAAAATAACTAGACATTCTAATAAAATAACATTAGACCAAAGTGCATATATTGAAACAATTTTAAATAAATTTAACATGAGTGAGTGCAACCCTATAAGCACTCCCATGGAACAAAAACTAAACTATGAAGCTCTAAGTTCTGATAAGAAGTATGACGCACCATGCCGAAACTTGATAGGTTGTTTAATGTATGTGATGCTTTGTACTCGTCCGGATTTGAGTACGTGTGTAAACATATTGAGTCGCTATACGAATAACAATAACAGAGAGTTATGGCAATGTTTAAAACGTGTACTAAGATATCTCAAAGGTACTATCGACTTAAAATTGACCTATATAAAAAATGATTATGATGATATTTTATGTGGATATGTAGACTCTGACTGGGGTGGCCATGATGGTAGTGACAGAAAGAGCAGTACTGGCTATCTGTTTAAATTATTTAACCAATGTACTATAACCTGGTGTACAAAGAGACAAACTTCGGTAGCTGCATCATCTACTGAAGCAGAATATATGGCTTTATATGAAGCTGTAAAAGAAGCATTGTGGCTTAAGTCTCTAGCAGGAAGTATAAGTTTAAAAATAACTAAACCCATAACTATATTTGAAGATAATAATGGGTGTATAAGTATAGCCAATAATCCTACAAACCACAAAAGGTCAAAAGTGTCAAAACATATTGATATAAAATATCATTTTTCAAGGGAACAGATTGAGAAAAATGTAGTAAAATTAAACTATATTTCCACAGGTCAACAGCTGGCAGATGTCCTGACCAAGCCTTTACCGGCTGTAACTTTCCAAACCATGAGAAAGAACATGGGTATAGAATAAGTGTACATAGCTGTAAATACATACCTATTTGATTTTTTTAAGTACAAATTGATTTAGTACCTAACTAGGTACCTATATAAGTCAATATGGTCTGATTAGGTTTTTCTGGGTTTTCCCTAATCCATAGCAACAAATGTTGGACCATTAATTGTACAGTGTTCCCCAGACAACACTTGGAAGTAATATTGTTCTGAATTAGGTTGTATAAAACATGTAAAAATTAAAATAGTTATTTTGGAGTTGTATAAAACATGTTAATAATTAGATATTAATTTTTGAGGGGGCGTGTTGAATTTACTTATGCTGAATGAACAAAAATTAATATAAACACTGAGCCTGTGACGTAACTAGTTAATTGCTCTTTGTTTTGTTCCTTACTCTGATCTTAGGCGCTCTGCTAGCCAGACGTATTACTTCCTAGTGATTTTAAATAATACAATATAAAGACATTTAAATCAGATAAATAGACCTTTTATTTTAGCCCCAACCTCTTATAGGCACATCACTAGTGAGGGATCACGCGCGGCTGTAATGAAATAAGTTGCGTGGTACGTATGACGGTATCACGCTGCGATCTCCCACTTTGGAGGGATGTCGATACGATGGAAAAATACCTAAATTCGCGAAATTGACGTAGGCGTGTGGGATAAGATACATGTTTCGAGCAAAAGTGATCTTTTGGGGAGACCTGTGTCCAGCAGTGGACGTCTTTTGGCTGAAATGATTTAATGCTTGGGTTGGGCTTTTTATCTACCTGTAAAAGCCAAGTCAACTTGAAATTCAAAAAATAGTTTAAATGCATTCTCATAACAACACCACTTTAACACAATATAACCCCACTAGTCAAGATTACATATTTTTATTACAGAAATTAATTGATACTAAAACAGTATTTAAAATATAGTACTCTATTTTATACGAGTAGGAAACATAATTTCAATGTTTACGATTTACATCAATTTTGTGCTACTGAAAATAAAATAAAAAACCTTTAGACTAAACTGAAGCCTAGCTAGAGAATAATTAGAATTAGGAGTGCCAGACAACGGTTTTTTCTCTATTTAGCCCAAGAAGCAAGATTTATTCATGCATGATATGTAAATAAATATAAACATGTCTTGTTTAGGGCATCGAACCCGTGATGTCTAGAGCACAGTCATCATTCGTCCAATAAAAAATATCGATAAAATTTCATCGACCACACCCCATCCCTACAGAGGTCACGTTCACTCACATCGACATATTCTGAAATGAATACAATTTATAGTCCTGCATTTGTATACCACAGTACACCTCTACATCGTAATATCGACTTTATTCCACATCGGTAAAGTAGAAAATACCTTGAGACACTCCATACTTGTATGTTACTTGAAGAACAAAAATGATTTTTTTGTACAATCTTGTGTTTTGTGAACTAGAAATATGTTTGGTTTATATTTCTTATTTAGAAGGAAAAATACTTTTATAAGTCAATTTTGTTCGGTTTTTTAGACATACTGTGTCAACTTGTTAGGAGCTGTGGTTTCTAACGCCACTTCACTTGCGCGAGGTCGTGGGTTCGAATCCCACCCAGGACAAGATTCCCTCAATGGAATATTCCGCAGTGGGCGCTTACCATCAGGTGAGCTGCGTGCCTGTCTACCAACAGATCCAATATAAATAAAAAACAGACACTGAACAAACACAAATATCACATAAAGTTTGCACTGGGCTTTGAACCTACGACCTATGCAAGAGCAGGGTCACTACATGCGTTTTCGGACTATTCGTATTGAACATAATGCTTTGCCACAAGAGGATTAGCTAATACATGTGTATGTACCCGGCGTTGCGTGCTAATCCTGTTACTTAACAAATGGACCTGAAAAGCCCAATACAGATCTAAGTGCTACTGTAGAACACAATCTATACTATATAATAGTTTTTATGTTATTTTATTTGTATTGTATGTACATACAGACTAACATTAGTCTGTAAGGTATTTATAATATGGGCCTGTATTCATGAAATCTGTTGCCTGAAATAAATAATATATAATATATAATTATAATATAATATTTGATTGTTTTTTTGTTTGTATTGAATTGGCTTCGAAATTACTTAACCGATTTGAATGATTTCCCCCCCTTCCCCCCACATTTCCGGGATCAAAATTACCCTCACTACACTAACTACTAACAGTGTAAGAATTATTCTAATCGGTTCAGTAGTTTCGGAGCCTATTCAATACAAACAAACATATACGTCTGTTGGCAGACAGGCACGCAGCCCACCTGATGGTAAGCGGTGAATAATATTAGTATAGATGTAACCTATCAAATACTTATGTCTGTCAAATAAATTATTTGTTATTCAGCCCATACATCTTTAATTTATTTGACTAAACAGTCATAACCCTATTTCTAGAAAATTGGTCAAAGCAAGCTATAAATTACAGACGAGATTTAGTAACGCTAATACAATTACTAAGAAACGTGAGTAACCCTGATAAGAAGGCGTGGTTTCATTAGTATAACTTCACAAGTAGGGTGACCACACTTTAGATTTTAGAATATTCAGGACAAAGGTTGGCAGACAAGCACGCAGCCTGCCTTATTTATTTTCAAGCGTCCATTGATGATAAAAACAAACACAATACAAAATACACATGCACGCTTTTGATATTAAAATGAACGATTTAATGGGAAGTCTGATCTCCACAACACAGGGAATCCTAGTGTGGAGAGCAGGGATACTGCTTTCGTATAAAATATTATTTTGTATGAAATATTATTGTAACCTATTGTGTTTACCTAAATAAAACATTATTATTATATTATTATTATTATTGAAGGAGATTCAACCAGAAAACATTGTTGAATGTGCAGCCATATTTGCAAATGTTTACTTTTAAATGTTTTTATCAGAGTTACGTAGGCACACAACGATAATAAAATTTATGTGAAAAAAATTATGATGATGTTTTATTAATTGACGAAAGAAACCAATTCACTTTTGTATGGAGTATCAGGAACTTAGCAGATAGCGGTTGGTCTTAACTGGTCCCAAATATCATAAAAAAAAGGAAAGAAGTACCTAAAACTACGGCTAATCAACCACTTCACTTGATGCTTTACTTTTTATAAACAAAAATCATATTTATTTTTGTTATTTTTATGTTTACTTATTTTCTTTTTTGTGTTAACTATATTTTAAGTTCTTTTTTTCACTGTGGTTAATATTTTTTTCTTTCTGTCAAATAAATATAGCGGAAAGTCCCAAGTTCGACGGCCCGTTGGTCGCTCTACACCACACGTAATTTATGAATCATAGTTTAATCTTGGCGTATGTTGACTTCTACTAACGCTGGTCGATTTATTACTTGTAACATTTCTTTATACTAAAAATAGGAATGAGGAAAGAACTCTTATCATTCTTAGAACATTTTTGTTACTTCTATTAGCAGAGTTACACATGGTTAATCATTTTTTCCAAGAGGCACGGGGATGTTTTTAGAACGCCAACTTCCAGACTCGGGACTGCGACTGAATTTTGTACTGGCAGAGTCATTTTGGCAAGTTTAACAGTACGAATGGGCCGGCTTGTCCGGGGAAATACCACCCTTCACACATAACACCAGCGTGAAATAATAGTGACTACTATTGTGTCTCGTCTGGTTTGTGGGAGTGCCGGAGGCCCACCCATACCTCCATAGGCCGGCAACGCATCAGCGATCCCTCTGGTGTTGCAGATGTCCATGGGCGGCGGTGATTGCTTACCATCAGATCAGGCGACCCGCTGGCACATTTGCCGCCTCCGACATAAAAAAAATTCTGAACTGAAAAAAGTTCCATCATGAAACCATAAGGAACTAGTGTCAACGAACCAATTATAAAATGTTTTGTCCGAATGAACAACTACGCAAGATATAGAGTGCGCAAGCACAGATGCACTTATTCCCTCACTCTCATAACACGGTGGGACAGCAGTCTGACACGACCGAAGAGACATCAGACGCAGGACCAACGACTTTACGTGCTTACCGAGGCACGGGGTTGTTTTACACCGCCAACTTCCAATATACATAATTATATTGATAGGTATATGACACTTAATTGACTCAGTTATTAATTAGATTAAACGTATACCCACTTAATGTTGATTACGTATAAATTATTGAATGATAATTGCATTAGAGGCCGCACAACTTATGAGAGAAAGCGGGGTAGTGACTATTCCTAAATAGTCACTATGCTATGCAGGCAGGCACGTAGTAGTGGAACGAACGAACACCTAATGTCCCGAGTCCTACACACTGTATAAATGTATGAAAAAATAAAGAATCCGCGAACGTGCTGTTCGATGCCAATAATATTAGTATGGCGAATACTAGACGCTAGATATTTTATCGTGATATTTGGATCGAAATCCAGGATCACGATATTTATCGAGTGTGTAGGTAGTATAGCGTATCACATATCATGATACGTGCGTGATACGCTATACTACACACTCGATAAATATCGTGATCCTGGATTTCGATCCAAATATCACGATAAAATATCCAGCGTGTAGTATTCGCCAATGTGTTGTTCGTGGACTTCCGTAACCCAATATAGGTAACAGGGGAAACAGACCAACTATGCTCTTTTTCTTGGTGGAGGGCAATGCTTTGAGGCACCATTTGGTTGATGGTACGGCTTTTTCAGAATCCGACTGGCTAGCTACCACCCACAGGTTAAATCTGCCGCCATAACAGCTCTGGCTGTGTTCCGGCAGTATTAATGTGGGAGCCAGTACACTTGAAATCAAAGGCTCGAAGATCAGGTGAGCCTACAGCATGGAAGCACATTGAGCGACGCTTTCTGGTGAAGTGTATCTCAATGGAATAGGCCGCAGTTACCGTCAGGTGGGCTGCATGCCTGTCTGCCAACTGAACTAGTATAAAAAAAACATTCTCTACCGCTCTTCAATGAAAATTCGGTTTCCGCTCTTCGCTTTACCTTTGTACCATACCATTATCTGTTTATCTTATCCTGTAATGAAGAATGTTAACTATTTTTGATTATTAGCACTCCATATTCTTTGTAAAAAATAAAAAATACTAGTGAAAGAATTACTTCGATACGTCAATTAGTTTCCGATTTAGAAGTAAAACAAGTTGTAACCGCACGCGCGGGCTGCCGGTGCCGGTGTGACGTCATACTACAACTCGCTCAGTCTGGCGCACTCAGTCCGCTAGCGTTCGGCGCCCGTGCCGTCGAAATTAAACCTAAATACTTTTAAAAATGTCCAATCCAAATACTAGGAAATCATGTGGTGTGCCTAAATGTAAAAATACAACTACCAATTCGCAGGAAAAGTTGTTTTTTATAGTTCCAAAGGACGTTGAGGCTCCTCGCTTCGACGATGTAGCCACATTAAAAATCCTAGTATGTTTACAGCCACCTCTGCTGGCGGCACAATCTTCGCAGGTTACATTTAAAACTTCTTGATCCTTATCAGTTTAGAATGCAATGATAAGGTGTGGTACGTATGCGGTGTTCTGGCGTGATTCTACATTACATACATCACCTAGGTAGGTCTTTTTATTTGAACATGACTAATAGCATCATCGCCATAGCTGTCTCTTGCTGAACTGAAATAAGCTTCTTTTAAAAATAAATGGCCTTACGTATTTTGTAAGTAAAAAAAAATACAACACTATATTTACTTACATCCTAAGAGCGCTTACGCACTACGTCCGATCCGAATCCGATCCGTCTCCGTGAAATCAAAATCACAAAGACATTCGGATGACGGATCTAGTTCGTATCACTAGAAATACTCCGGACCGTTATTTCACGGAGACGGATTGGATTCGCATCGGATTCGGATCGGATAGTGCGTTACCTTACCGCTCTTATTCCTAGGTACTATCCTAGTTCCTACTAATATTATAAACGCGAAAGTTTGTGAGTGTGTGTGTGTTTACTTGTTATCTTTCACGCAAAAACTACTGAATGGATCTGGACGAAGTCTGGAATAACATAATATAGGTAGGTAGGCTACTTTTAATCCTGGGAAAATGTACAGTTCCCGAGGGAAACGGGGGCAAAGCTGCTGGCGGAAGCTAGTTTGCAATATATATATCAATGTACCTATGTAGGTATGTATTTATTTAAATTTACTAAGAAGAGCGGTACCTATATGTACATACGTACCTACTTACCTATAGTTACAAAACTATAATACCTACATTTATTTGTTGTCTTTAACAGAAACATTGAATGGTAGGTAGATACTTTTACTATTTGATATTCCTCGCATTTCGGCGGCAACGAAATCAATATTTGTTGTTAAATAATGCGCAACCATTAATCCATCTATTTTAGGTAGATTATATTATCCGATTGCCCTTTTTCGTCCATATTATTAATTGAATAATATTTACTATCAAGTCTATTAACGAAAACACAACAAAATACTGCACAAGCCAAGCGCAAGCTATGCAACTTGTACTAAGCCGGGCTCGGCCCGCGCGGCGGGTTGTGATGTGACGTCACAAGCGGTCACGTGACTGTTAGCGGGACTCGATATTTTTCGAAACTTTGAATGCCTATAGAATCAAAACTACTAGGTATTTTTGACTACAACAAAAACTAGTGTATTTGTATACATACAGGCATTACTGAGACAAAATTTCAAGCGATTTGGCATACCTAGTAACATTCTCCATTCAGTTGGCACATTCCAACTATACGCTGACGAATAAGATCACAGATTGATTAGACTTGCATCTTAGATAAGCCGAATAGCCGAAAATCGGCTACAAGGTTTTTCTAGACGCTTAAACTGAAGCTAAAAGTATCACTTTCGGTCGGACACTCATCATCATCATCATCTAAGGCATTACAGCCGCGCGTGGGCCTTAGCCTGGTCAAGTATCTTTCTCCATTCGAGTTTGTTTTTGGCCTTCTCCCTCCAGTTCCTCACACCGATTGCCTTGATGTCATTTTCGACGCCATCCAGCCACCTGAGCTTGGGCCTGCCTCGGCTTCTACGACCGTCAGGTTTGCCGTCCAGCAGTCGCTTAGGTACTCTAGCCTCGTCCATTCTGATAACGTGTCCTGCCCAGCGTAGGCGTCCAATTTTTATGACCTTAATGACGTTAGGCTCATTGTACAGCTCATATAGCTCGTGGTTATATCGGATACGCCATCGCGTGTTCTCCAACACAGCACCAAAAATACGCCTCAGAATTTTCCTCTCAAAAACGAGCAGAGCCTCCTCATTTTCTTTAGTTAAGACCCAACACTCCGAGCCGTATGTCAGTATGGGTCTTAGTAAGGTTTTATAGAGTAAGATCTTGATGCTTCTTGAAAGTATCTTTGAACGGAAATATCTTAGCAGTCCGAAAAAGCACTTGTTTGCTGCTACTATTCTTCTGCGTACATCTGAGGATATATCGTTGGTAGTAGTTACTAAGGATCCCAGATAAACAAATTCACATACTGACTCGAAGGTGTTGCTGTCATCAATGGTAATCCCAGCTACCTCTTTGCGAGACTTCGAGGCTTCCATATATTTTGTCTTAGCCTTGTTTACGAGGAGTCCGGCTTCCTTAGCTGTTTTTTCGAGATCGAGGTATGCAGATCCAATTCCAGGTTGCGTTCGGCTTATTATGTCGATGTCATCCGCGTAGCCTAAGATTTGGACCGTTTTGAAAAAGATATTTCCACTGATCTCGATGTGTGCATCGCGAACGCATTTGTCGAGAACGATGCTAAACAACAAGCACGAAAGTGCATCCCCCTGCCTCAAGCCATCGTACGTTCTGAATGGTTCCGATAGGTGAGTTTGGATCCGGACGACGCTTAATGAGTTCTTCAACGTCATCTTCGTTAGGGATACAAGCTTTGGCGGGACACCGATCTCCTTCATGGCCTTGTACAAGTACTCTCGGTGTACAGTGTCGTAAGCAGCTTTAAAGTCAACGAAAAGATGATATGTGTCCACATTGAACTCATAACATTTTTCAAGAATCTGTCTGAGAGAGAATATTTGGTCGGTTGTTGATCTGTCAGGACGGAAACCACATTGATACTCCCCAAGTATTGGTTCAACGTAAGGTTTGAGTTTATTGTATAATATGTTAGAAAAGATCTTGTAACCAGTATTTAACAAAGATATACCACGGTAGTTTTGGCAATCAAGTACGTCGCCTTTTTTATGTAGGGGGCATAAATAATTGCAGTGTTCCATTCCTCAGGCATAGTCTCCTTAGTCCAGATTTGTAGAACTAGGCTGTGAAATTCTCTCTCAAACAGGGGTCCAGCGTACTTAAGAAGTTCCCCCTGAATGTTATCTCCTCCCGGCGACTTATTATTTTTAAGTTTTTGAATGGCCAAACGCGTTTCGTCGAGGGTAGGTTCTGTGTCTACGGTGTTTGATGGTTCGTCAGATTGAAAGTCATCCGCAGATGCTGACCCAGCTATCGCGTTGTGATTGAGAAGGTTCCGAAAATACTCTGCCCAGCGTTTAACCACTTCGTTACTGTCGTTGGTCAGTTGTCCATCCTTACTTCTACAAGCGAATGTTCTGGGTTTAAACTCTTTACGACCTTTGTTAACTTGGTTGTAGAAGTATCTTGTTTCGTTTTTGGAGTAACTAGATGCTATTTCCTTAAGTAGGTTCTCATCGTGTAGTCTTTTCTTTGCTTTGTGCAATTGTTTTTCCCTCCTTCTTCGGCTTCTATACTCTTCCCTACGCCTGCGTGTTTCATGTTGTCGCAACAGTCTATATGCCTGGTTCTTCTCATCAGTCGGTCGGACACTAGTTTTAAGTAAAATGCTAAATGTGAATGTGAGAAAGTGGTTGAGAAGTCGGGTGTTACACCAAAGGTCGCGGGTTCGATTCCTGCACGGTACAAACATTTAATTTTTTTTATAAAGAGGCAGTCGGGATGACCTCACTCCACCTGATGGTAAGCGGAAGTGAGGTCCAAATATAAGGTTCACTGGCTCAATCCGCTCAATAGACCATAGTACCCATTGAGTCAGTCACCCTCACCCTGAAGGCCTGCAAACATGTACCTACAAACATGAACATGTTTGGCCTGGGTATTTCTATGTATAATAATAATTTATGTATGTACATATTTCCAAAAAAATAAGTAGGTATAAGACGTAGGTAAAGTTTATCCGTTGTCTGGCACCCATAGCACAAGCTTATGCTTCGTTTGAGGCTAGATGGCACTGTGTGCAGTGTCCAGGGGTATTTATTTATTTAAATAGTTAACGGTTTCCTCTGAATATTCCGTCATAGCTACCAGAGCCCTCGCTAAGACGCTGAGAGGTCGGCAAAGCCTCCCAGAGGAGGGCTCGTCGAGACAATCCCTCTGTCGAAGCTACCGGCACGCACTTGTTTATGCACACAGAACAAATGTTACTTACTGTTGTTGTTGTGGCGATTTTCATGGTATAAATCTATATATCTATATATATGACGAGCCATTTGGTGTAATGGTCGAGAAGTCGGCTATTACACCAGAGGTCGCGGGTTCGATCCCCGCACGGTATAAACATTTGTGTGCATGAACATGTTTGTTTGTATCGGTCTGGGTGTTTCTATGTATAATATGTATGTATTTACAAAAAAAAAGTATATAAGTAATGTTTATCCGTTGTCTAGCACCCATAGCACAAGCTAATGCTTAGTTTGGGGCTAGATGGCGCTGTGTGAATAATGTCCAGAGATATTTATTTATTTATTTATATTATATAAAATATATCTATATATAAAACTCAAAGGTGACTGACTGACTGACTGACATAGATATCTATCAACGCACAGCCCAAACCACTGGACGGATCGGGCTGAAATTTGGCATGCAGGTAGATGTTATGACGTAGGCTGCGTGTGCGTAAGACGCTTAACCTTAAACAACGTGATTTGCTCGCCTAGCAAAAAAAACTGTTAAATCATTGTCTAGTGTACGTATTTAGCATTGAATCTGCTGACAGTGTGTTATTAGTGATCTATTTCGTGACACTCGAGTGTTTGTTTATACTTATCAACGCAATAGAACGTTATATTATCAAAAATCACTACGCAAATAAATCATCTCCGCCATTATTATTGACACGGGCCACATAACGCCCATTCAGCGCGAGTGACTTACATCCTTGGGTGCAAGTGAGATCGGGTCATAATCGCGTACATAGCGTGCGCTTGTGACTCAGTGCGGCCATCGTGACAATGATCTGTACAGGGTGTAAGGCAAATTTGGACGATAGTAATTCCTTAAAATGTAATGCCTGTAAAACGTATTATTGTTTGGAATGTTTGAACCTTGGAACTAATAAGAAAGCAAGTGATCTTGGACCTAAAGAGTTATCGGCACTGAGATGCCCGTCGTGCACAAATGTTTCGCGCGGTAAACGTGGGAATGCGTCATCAGCCATCCTATCACCATCGACCTCGAAGCAGTCTCCGATTGTAAGAGACGCGGTAACCATCGAGAGTATCAGCGAATTACTCGATGTAAAATTGGCACCGACATCAGACATAATGATGAACTCGCGAAATATTTTACTTAAAGAGGTTCAAGGCCTCATAACCAAAGAAATGGGCAAGATAATCAAGGAACTAAAAGATGAGTTCACTAAGACCACCGACTTCCTAATGGAGGAGGTGAAGAATTTAAAGACCACTGTTGAGCAGAAGGACAGCGTAATTAAAGTATTAGAGAGTGAGCAGTCAGCGCTCAAGGAGGAATTAGAACTGACTCGTGGCCGTGTCTCTGTGATGGAGAAGCTGTCACGTGACCGCAACGTCGAACTTCAGGCGGTTCCGGAAAGCCGAAACGAAAACGTCGTGTCAATGGTTAAATCCTTATGCGAGACTATACAACTTCCGATTTCGGATGCCGATATACATGCATGTCGCAGAGTCGCTAAAATGGATACAACGTCGAAACGGCCAAGGAATATCGTCGTCACATTAACTTCTCCACGCCTTCGTGATGGTTTAATCTCGGCTGCGCATCGCTATAATAAGGAGCATAAGGACAAAAAACTTAATACCAATCATGTTGGTATAAAGGACGTATGCCAACAAATATATATTTCGGAACATCTATCTCCGGAATGTAAACAATTATACGCGGCGGCTAGGCGGGCAGCAAAGGACAAAAGTTATACCTATTGCTGGGTAAAGTATGGAAGGATTTACCTGCGCAAAAATGATAAGACGGATGCTATACTTATCAAATCAGCTGATTTTTTAAAGTCTCTGAAATAACTCCACGGACGATTGTACTAGTTATTTACCACTGTTTATGTAGTTGTAGTAGTATCATGAATATTATAGATCAAATCAAGGCATTGTCGAGTGTATGGTTCATAAAGAAAATAGTATGGTTCTATAAGTTTCTGTATAATACTTATATTGTTATGATAGATATAAGTAATTTATTTTTCTATATATTAATGGGTTACCTTGTTGCTGTTTACATTGTAATGTACATTTATGGAATAATGGATATCTCAAACTTTCTATGTGTCAAATCACTGCAGGATTGTGTTGATAGCCGGCCAGAATTTATTGATTTGTTTACTATTTACACATTCTCAGTTTATTATATTATTTTATATATAATCATACTGCTGTATTTGGATACGATAATACATTATTATTCCGATATATTTATATTTATAAACAAACCATGCATACACTATTATATTTATTATTTGTGTACTAAATCAATACATTTTACTAAAGACCTACACCCTATTAAAGAACTTAATTCTTATTCTTATCGGCTCCTAATGGATAAACATTTTTTACCTTGCTGTTTTGCTTTACTTAAGATGCTATTGCTGACTAGCGGCACTATTGCGTTGCGCTCACTATTAAAACGCTTAATACCTACACTTTATCCAATACCGTGCTTATCGTACTATTATTACAAATGTAGTCGTGCTATAAGTCACAGCCGGCATGGTGCAACAATTGGGACTGGTTTTTTATCGGGATGGCTCCGTTAGGTAATAATTATGGCAATGGATTATTGTCCATTTACTACCAGAATGTCAGAGGGTTGCGGACTAAATGTTTAGATCTTTATAACGGTGTACTGTGTATGACCTACGATATTATTTTATTTTCTGAAACCTGGTTACAGAGTGACATCTTGGATACCGAACTGTGCGATGCACGATACGACATCTTTCGTTGTGACAGAGACTTGAGCCTATGCAACAAGTCAAGCGGGGGTGGGGTTATGATTTGTACTCGGAGGGAGCTAGGAGTTTCCATTATGAGTGACTGGGTAAGCGACACCGCTGAATCTCTCTGTGTGCGAGTGCCCGCGCGTTCGTTATCATCCCAGGTAGATCTGATTATAATATTAGTATATACTCCACCTGACCAAAGCGGATTCTCTGTCCGTTTAGATAACATAAATTTTAATATCTCCAAGATCATGGATAAATATCCTAATTGCAATTATTTATTAGTGGGAGACTTTAATTTGCCGTGTGTGAAATGGGACTTAGACAGATACACGATCTTAAAGCAAGGCAGTAGCGAAATACAAGTCTGTGCCACAGATTTTATAGATCACCTTTACTTTCTTGGGTACAAACAATATAATTATGTATTAAACTCAAAAAGCAAAGTGCTTGATCTCTGTTTCAGTAATCTACCTATGGAAGTCACACGCTCGACACAACCTTTACTGAAGGAAGATAGTTATCATCCATCTTTACATATCAAAATACTTGATTTAAACTGTAAGCAATTTAAAGAAAAAATTACCACTAGATTCAATTTTTACAAGGGTGATTACGACTCTGCGAATAGTTATTTAGCTAACGTTAATTGGATGGATGTTTTAACATGCGAATCACTGGACGAAGCGGTGGATAACTTTTATAATATATTACAAGAATGTTTTACTGCTTTCATCCCTCTCTCTAAAGGCACAGCTAGTAGATCACATTACCCCATATGGTACAGTAAGGCTTTAATAAAACTAAACAGACAGAAAAATATATTACACAAAAGATTTAAACGTTTCGGAAATCCGCGGGATTATGATGAATTTAACTTACTCCGGAATCGATTCAAGAGGCTACAAAAAGAGTGTTTCAATGAATTTACTAAAAGCGCTGAAGAAAAAATAAAACATTCGCCTAAATATTTCTGGACGTATGTGAAATCAAAAAGAGGTGGATCATGTTACCCAAAACAATTTACTTTGGATGGTAAGGTGTTTTCAGACGGACAGCACATTTGTAATGCTTTTAACTCATTTTTCGAAAGTGCCTTTACTAATAACATCTCATCTTCTACGAATTATTCTAATTCTTCTTCTGAGCCTCCTCCTAACAATCAGATTGTTTCTCATGTGCACATATCTCCAGCTTTAATCGAAAAACATCTCAGATTATTAGACAAGTCCAAGGGTGCTGGCTGCGATGGTGTACCTCCAATCTTCTTATCTGCTTGTTCTAAAAGCTTAGCTCTCCCAATATCCATTTTATTCTCATTATCCCTAAAAAAATGTTATTTCCCTACTATCTGGAAAAAAGCCCATATAATTCCTATTCATAAAAAAGGATCTAAGTCTATTATTTCTAATTATCGGCCTATTTCTATTCTTAACACTATCGCTAAAGTATTTGAAAAAGTAGTTTATGAAAACATCTACCAAATTATTGCTCGGGGTGTTCCATCTGCACAGCATGGTTTCTTGAGAGGTCGCTCTACTATCTCCAACTTATCGGTATTCACGAACTACGTTCTCGATAACATGGAAGGCGGAGGGCAGGTGGACGTGGTCTATACTGATTTCGAAAAGGCCTTTGATCGTGTTGACCACGCCATCTTGCTACACAAGTTGGAATCGTTAGGAATCCATGGTGACTTGCTGCGATGGGTAGCTTCTTATCTGGCAAACCGTTCCCAAGCAGTTGTACTAGGTGGATACAGATCAGATTTTGTCGCGGTGCCCTCAGGTGTTCCACAGGGCTCGCACCTTGGACCTCTTTTTTACAACGCATATTTATTTGATATACACTCATGCTTTACTAATTCTAGGTACCTTTTATACGCGGATGACAAAAAAGTTTTTTTGAATATTAATTCAATCTCTGATTGTTTATTAATTCAGCAAGATCTCGATAATCTAGTTAAATTCTACTCCAAAAATAATATAACAATCAGTATTTCCAAATGTCAGTGCATTAGTTTTACGCGTAGAAAAGAACCAATCAAATTTAAATACACTCTTAATGATATTGCAATAGAAAGGGTTGAACTTGTCCGGGATTTGGGGGTCTGGCTGGATGCTAAGATGTCGTTCTCAAATCATATTGATAACATTGTCAGACGATCATATCGTAATTTAGGCTTTGTAATGCGTACCTGTGAACCGTTCACTGACTTAAATAGTCTCAAAATTGTTTACTACGCCTACGTACGGAGTATCTTGGAATACGCTTGTCCCATTTGGTGCCCATGCTACGCTGTGCATAAGAATAGAATTGACAGCATCCAAAAGAAATTTATTAAGCACTTAAATTATAAATTAAAAAAGACAGACCGTTCGTCATATACTGGAAACTGTCGAGAATACAAAATGCTAACCCTGGAACAACGTCGCAAAATGCTGGATATGGGGCTTCTGCATGACGTAATATGCGGACGCTTGGACTGCCCTGAGCTCGTGGCGCAGCTGTCACTGCGAACGCCGACGCGCCGCACGCGACACACTACCATGTTTGCTGTTCCCTTACACCAAACTAATTACGGCTGCAATGCAGTTTTAACAAGAATCGCAAATACTTACAACACTGATTTCAGCAGATTTGACCCGTTTGTAGACAGCAAGAAATCCTTCTTGAATAAAATTAGAGAAAGCTTTACGCAGGAGACTACATTGTAGCTATCTATATAAGTACAAAAGGGAGTTCTTTTTATTAAATTTCTTACTTAATTATATATATTTATGTATTTTTGACCGTAACATAATAAAGATATACTTATTATATTTATAGATATTAATTTATATATATATAATATATAAATCTATATATCTACATACTCAACAATAAAAATATTTAAATTAATTCGATATATAATCAGTTTATGTTTCATTATTATGTATAACTATTACATCATATACTATAGTACCTACCTACAACCTACACTAGACTGATATAATTGTTACACACCCAGTATTTCATGGGCATAATTTTGTTAAGTGTTATTAAGTCAAGTTTTTTTTATTTCATTTTAACCACAGGGTTAAAATAAGTATTATTGTGAATAACTGTTTTGGCCCAAGCTTTTTGGAACCATATGTTTAGTGCTAGTCTGTAAGTTAAATTGGCTGTTGTTATTCCTTATTAATAAATAAATAAATAAATAAATAAATAAATAAATAGGCATCCGCTAAGAAAGGATTTTGATCAATTCCCACGGGAACGGGAACCACGCGGGTGAAACCGCGGGCGGCCGCTAGTCGTAATATACGACTGCCTATGTGGTGCAATCTATATAAATAAAAATGAATTGCTGTTCGTTAGTCTCTCTAACTCGAGAACGGCTGAACCGATTCGACTAATTTAGGTCTTGAAATATTCGTGGAAGTCCAGGGAAGGTAAACGATGAGAAAATATGGAAAAATTGCAAGGAAAATACTAAAGTAAGTGATACGAAGATCACCGGGTCAGCTAGTACAATACATTAGTAGTATATATTTTATACAATGTAAGTATATAGTATACAAGTTTACATTAATAAAGAATATTTTGATTTTGATTTTAATTTTTGATTACCAAATGTGGATTGGTGCTTAAACCACTAGACCAGTGGTTTAAGTACTGGGTCGAGATCACGACGCCCTGGGTTCAATTCTCGGGTCGAGCTAACTTTGTGTCGGTTTTTTTTGGACACAGCTCAGGTTGAGGAAGGCAAAAACAACAGATACAACTTTAAAAGTAAAAACGTCGTCTTTAATTCGAAATACAAACCAAAATGGCCGTTCAGAAACCACACAGTAAATCAATAACACTAATAAAGCAAAGGAAATACCGAATAAGCGCTAACGGCTTCAGGAAACTATAAAAATTCCGAACAAATCAACTGGAATTTTTCAAATATCAAAGACAAAACTAAGAAGACATTTTTGTGAAGTTTACTTTAAAATAACAAAATATTTATAGGTTATAAATACCGCGCGCTTTTGAAGTGTCAACGGGATAATTAAGTTTCTGAACGAATGGACAAATTAAGTTGTTTTCCGTTTGTTACGATTCCGAAAATATGGAATTTATTGTTTAATCTGGTTGCTATCGTGGTTCTGGATTCGATTAATTGTCGAGAACTGTTAAGTAAACATATAATTATTCTGAACTGTTTTATAAGGTCAGTCTTGTGTGCCTCCGTGGAACAGTGGCTAAGCCGCTCGGGTATAAAACCAGAGGTCGTGGGTTCGATTCCCTTGGAGCTAGTTGGTGGTTCGGCTTTTCCTGCGTCCGACTGGCTAGCTACCACCCTCACAGGTGAAATCTGCCGCCATTACAGCTCTGGCTGTGTTCCGGCAATATTAATGTAGAAACCAGTACACTTGAAATCAAAGGCTCGAAGATCAATTGGTCAATTATGCAGAGTTGTTCTAAGATCGTTGGTCAAATGACACCTAGAGCTTGATAGACCCGTTTCCGAGTCTACAAAAAAACACAGTTATAGATTTCAAAACATTTTTAAGGAAATAATAACATTTAATTCCTTTGCTATTCAAAGTTTAAAAAAACATTGCTGTGACATTTAAGAGTGATGGCGCGCTTTTCAAAATTAGAATGGTAGGCGCGTCCAAGATGGCTGAAGTTAAATAAATATTGTTGTTTACGCGTCGTCTCGTCTTAATGGGCTGGATGCCACGTTTCGTTGTCAAAACAGTTTGTTCAAAATGTTATCTCAACACTCAAGTTCGTTTTAAACTCGATTACCTGTAAATCTTTTGCCTTGACAAATAAACAAATATGGCGGCCTAACAATTCTTACAATAAAACGAATAATTTGACAAGTCACTAAGCGTTAACCAGCGTTAACCCCTGGCACTTGGCACTCTTGGCAGGTTATGCAAAGGACATCAACTAGAAAAAATGTCACGTGCAAATAATTTTTTTTGCACGGTCACACTGTTTTCGAACGCATCTAGAAAACCCAGGTTCCCAGATTTTTTTTTCTTAATTTTGACACCATTTTAAAATATCGTTCTAAGTTTCATCGAATTCGGAAAAATGCAATACCTCCAGAGGTTACGAGGTAGAAGGTGGCAAGCAAAACCAAATACTTTTATTTCCCACAATCCTCCCTCTGAACTATTCTTCGTCCGACTAATCGGACCACGTGAATGTTTTTTTTCTGTTGGTTGGCTCTTAGCTCACAACTTTTGCTACTTCCACAGTCATTAGTCTATTCATACTAGGGAATGAAGAACCGGTGCCATATTTGAGTCCCGGGAATTTCGGGACGACCTGATAAAGGAACCGGGATTCCCGGGACTTTCGGGACTTTCGGGATTTTTACCAGAATGTGATATTTATTCGTTTTCTAGGCAATAAAACGCTGGATTTCTACACGCTTTCGCTACACGAGTATTTATTACAATTTAATACATACATCAACACTGTCTAGGAATATTTTGTATAAAATCAATTAACTAAAAATTTATAAAAAATAACATACAACAATATATTTATAAAGCCCATTAGAGTACACTTCAGAATAAAAGAAAACTGTTTTATTTGGCATAAAAAAAATTCTTCAAATAAAGAAAAAAATTGAAATAATGGTAAACTAACAATGAATATGGTTCTCAAAAAAAGTGGAAAAATAAGAAAAAAAAGTAGTGTGAAAAATCAGTAGTAAGTAAAACCACCCATGACGTTAATAACGGTCCTGCAAGTGTTTTCATTTTTTTTCCGGTCTGGCTAAGATGCCTAAAAAGTTGCTCTTCCGCCGCAATGTTTGCAGGGAAATTCCTCAAAGCCCTTCTTTGGAGCATGTCCCACGCGTGTTCTATGGGGTTTAGATCAGGCGATTGAGCGGGCCTACCTAAGACCAATTCGTCGTGCTCCTGCACCCAGCTCGTCACCACTCTCACTGTGTACGGACGGGCGTTATCGTCCATGAGCGTGTATTCTTGGCCCATTTGTAGTCGATGGGGGTAGATTATTGGTACTAGCACCTCGTTACGGCATTTTTCACCCGTCATGGTGTTTCTAACTGATCCGAACGTGGTCTGTTCTTCCATCAACATGAATTCCTGCCCAAACCATAATTGTCCCGTCGTAATGTGGATGGACTTCCTGAGGGTGGTGGGAGCGGCTCTCACGTCCAGGAATTCGCCAACACGTACTCTATGTGTATCGGGATGGAGACCGAACTAGGACTCATCGGTAAACAGCACCACAGACCACTAGTTATCTTCCCAGAGTAAATGTTCACGAGCCCACTCTATCCGTCTACGATTTCTTCTGCGTAGTGCCGGAGTACGAAACGGTCTGCGGGCATGAAGGCTAGCTTCATGCAACCTCTTCCTCACAGTTTGGTCAATCACAAGCAACTGGTGCTCTGGCTGGAGCCTCTGAACCAATTGCATGGCCGTAACATTTGGTTGTCTTCTCGCGGCAACTAGCAAAAATCGATCTTTTCGTTGAGTGGTTTTGCGCTTCCCGCCTGGGTGTCTTTCAGCCACTTCACCAGTAACACGATAACGTAACCATAACTTTTGTCTAGTGTCAATCTCCTCAACAATACTCTGTTGGGGAGCCCCAGCTTGGAGCATTACTACTGCCCTTAAAATTCCTCTCTCGATAAATGGAGCCGCAACATGATGCAAACAATAACATTTATCCGAAATTAACCGATAACTTCCTGCACATAGTACACATTTTACAAAATTTAGGAATAATCGCGAGATAATCTAAAAAATAGTATCTAACGTTTATTATTTTCAGTATTTTAATTGCAATTTAATTTGAACGGTGAACCACGGATCAACCTTTGCAAATCTGCCAAAAATCTCACTTAAAATAGAGCTCTTTACTTAGTCCCGAAAGTCCCGAAAGTCCCGGGACGAGGTCATGAGTCCCGGGTATTTTAGTCGTCGCCAAATCCCGGGATTTCCCGGGAATTTCGGGACCGGGATTTCCCGGGACCATTCCCTAATTCATATCATACATGCCCTTCGGTTCCGATACTTCCGATCTGACCTTTCCTCAAGGCGTCGCCAATTTAGTCATGGAATGTCCTGTAGCGTATTTATCATGGTCGCCCTCTGTCAAAACGTCAAAGTTTACGACAACTGCTTCTTTGTTTTTTTAATTTCTAATGCTATTAACACGAAGTATACATAGTTCGAGACCAAACGCTCGCAATTTTTTTTATTTTTTTTTTATTTATTGTTCTCAAAAATGTTACAAAAGAAATTCAATTTCGGGGTCTGCCAAACTGCTGAGCAGTTTGTCGGCAGTCGTTCTCGTGAATCTTAACTATTTTACATGTTTTGACTTCATTCGTTCTTCTTTGTAAAAGAGTAACATGTTACAACTTTACAAGTGAATAGTTCAATGACCTCTTGACTGTGTCAACACCGGCTTCTATATGATATTTCACCCTAGACATGGCTGGATTAAGGTCTGTCTATGAAACCCTATATTGAGAGGGGCACAAAGGAAGCGGGTTCGATTCCCGTAGAAAATGAGATAGATTAGTTACATCTTATCATATTATATTATTAATTATGTATATATGTATAATTATATTATATATATTCAATTTACAAAGGTGATACAAATTGGTATGTATTCGAGTTACAAATAAAATACAAATGTATTCGAGTTGTGCTGAATGCTGGATTTGATAACAAAGGCCATAAGGCCGTGTACACAACACTGGACCGCCTAAGGCTGCGTAGTGATGTGCCCGGTATATTATCGATATCGATAAAAGTATGTCATAATAAATCATGTATGTGTATTTACAAAAAAAAATATATAAGTAATGTTTATCCGTTGTCTGGCATCCATAGCACAAGCTAATTATTAGTTTGGGGCTAGATGGCGCTGTGTGAATAATGTCCAGTGATTGTCCAGGGATTTATCAGTAGCCTTTAATTTAAGCTTAACCAGTACCACCTATGGGTAAGTCGACCTATTAATTTATCACTGCTGAGCCAAGGCCTCCATCACTGAAATCAAGTCATCGTCCCAGTTATAAGCTCAATTACTAAGCTCACTAAATGCAGGTTGATTACAATCCCGAGCTGTGTTACTAAGTGGCCTACTTAATGACAAACGACGAACATGGACTATGTAGCTAGAGTATGTTTGATTTGAGTGCAAGAAAACAGCGTGTGAGTTATGTGGTCGCGAACCAGGAAGAATTTAGTATAATGACCCTTTATACCTGTTTCTGTCTGATTGCGTGTAATTATTTGCCTACAATTATATAATAATAGTGACTACAATTGTGTTTCTTCTGGTATGTGAGAGTGCCGAAGGCCCACACCTTCCCTTAAAGGCCGGCAACGCATCAGCGATCCCTCTGGTGTTGCAGATGTCCATGGGCGGCGGTGATTGCTTACCATCAGGCGACCCCTTGGCTCGTTGGCCGCCTCTTACATAAAACATGATATTCCTATAGAATCACGTCTTTTACTCCACGCGGACAAAGCCAATGCCAATCCAATGTAAGTTGTAACAGTAATGAAGAAAACAATATTAACAGACTCAAAACCAATTTCAATATAAGTTATTTAATGAAATAACGCTTTATTACAAGTCTAGCCGACGTAATTGCCAGTACTAGAACAAATAGAATAAACTAAACCAATTATTTAGTATACACAAGGCAATTACGTAACCTGTAGTAATTAAATAAAGCCTTTGAAGAATATCGAGGCAAATTACATTAAATAATATTACTTGTTACTTTGTATATATTCCTCGCTTTGTACATATGGTTTTTATACTATGTTTATTAAATTAAATATTTAACCTGAATTTTATAATTAATTCTTTGCTATTGCGCTCCGTTTGTTTGGTGAGTAAAAGTATAGTCAACAGGAAAAGTAGATGATCAAAATCAGAATTACAATACTTTAATTTTTAAAACTTATTCACTTACCACATCAAATACAAAACTATAATTTAGGTTATCTTCAAATGGCTTACCTGTAACAAATAAATAATGTATATTAATAAATGATGACTACTAGAATAGATAGAAATCAATAAGAACGTTTAACAAACTTTAACTGTTTGTTCAGTGATGTTGTTTGTGAAACAATATTTATACAGGGTGTCCAGAAAGAGTATCGGGTATTTGCAAGTTCAATAAAACAATAATTATTTATAAGCAATAAAAAAGTTTATTATTTATTATTAGCATGTGAATTGGAGAATTATTTGGAAAAGATGATGTTATCCAAATGATGACCGTTACGTTGCTGGCACTCTTCTAAACGGGAACGAAGATTGGCGATAACACGTTGACACATAGCTCTCGATATTGCTTTAGCAGACATAGCGGCCCAAACAACGACCTTTGGGCTGTGCAGGGGTCGTTCATGCTTTCGTCTCGGATTCTCCATTGCCCAGTACCGACAATTATTCTGCTTATTAACATGACCATTCAGGTGAAAATTTGCTTCGTCGCTGAACAGATGTTGTTAAAGTTATTAAATCGCTGCATCTTCGTTCCATTTTAAAAGAGTGCCAGCAACGTAACGGTCATCATTTGGATAACATCATCTTTTCCAAATAATTCTCAGATTCACATGCTAATAATAAATAATAAACTTTTTTATTGCTTAAAAATAATTCTTGTTTTATTGAATTTACAAATACCCGATACTCTTTCTGGACACCCTGTATAACTTCTAGCACTCGTTTCCGCGGGTTCACCCGCGCTTCAATTTTTTTGTCAATTATCCCCCCTTCTCCCCACATTTTCGGGATCAAAAGTTAGTACTTATCCGTGACAACTATGCCGGGTGATAGTGTAGTTTTCCAACAGTGAAAGAATTTTCTAAATCGGTTCAGTAGTTTCGGAGCCTATTCAATACAAACAAAACTTTCCTCGTTATAATATTAGTCTAAAAAAGTCCGTAGTAAGTTGAGCGCCGTGTAAGCGGAGTGGTTTCAAACATCGCATTCTTTTTTCTATAACACTATAAAACTAACATATAAGCCAAATAGTAGGTACCCAGATTACGTACCTACGTCCGCGGATTAATAAGTAACCCTTTATAATACATAATATTATTATATATCATTTTTTATTACCTTTGGCTTGGCACCGACTTCAAACAGATTAGTAGGTACCTACCTAGCACGTAAAATACAATTTAATCTTTCGAGCCCCGGATTACCAGACACAATAGAAAATCTATTGTTACGCGGCACCCGAGTGCCGGTTCGGGATTGAGTGGTTAATTAATAGGCTTAGACAATAAGCGCATTTCATGAATGTCTTATTATAATTATTTTTTGCTTTTCAGTTTTTTAGGTAGTTTTTTTTGTTTCTTTTTTTTTTGAAGTCGGTTTAATTTTTTTTTAAAAAAGTTTGTTTATTTTTCTATTTTTAGTGTGAATAACACGTAGGTAGTGAGTAAAACTCTTTCATAATAATGATAGCGAAAATACGAGTAGAATTGTATTATTTGATAATAATATTAGGTATTCAATAAGTGTTCAGCACCATGGGTAGGAGGAGAATGCGTTTATGCACCATAACCGCAGGCTAGCTAGACCCGCGGCCGTGTGTGGGACTCGAGACCGAAGCGTCCGCTACCCACTACACTCCCCCGGTTTCTCCTTCACACCCGATTAGGACGAGCCGGTGCTAACCTTATTGGCTAGTGACCAGCCCATCCCCGGGTAATCATCAGCTTAGCTGCAAAAGTACATGAAATACAACTAACGTTCCACATATTCCTACAACACTGAAAGAATTATCCCCTAACTCCTAACCGTTAAGGAGTTGTACTTTCCATCATCACCTTAGCTGCAAAAGTACATGAAATACAACTAACGGTCCACATATTCCTACAATACTGAAAGAATTATCCCCTAACTCCTAACCGTTAAGGAGTTGTACCTTCCATCATCAGCTCATCAACATAAAATGATGTCTATCGGACGCAAAAACTTGAATGGCTTCAGAAAAAACAAGTAACGCGTAGGCGCAGCCTATAAAATTTGAGGTTTTCTCTTGATTTTTCCGGGATCCCATCATCAGATCCTGACATGGTGACAATGGGACCACCTCGGAACTATGCACTTTCAAATAAAAAAAGAATTATTTAAATCGGTCCACAATTGACGGAGAAATCGACGGACATACATAAAAAAAAAAAAAAAAAAAAAAAAATACATACAGTCGAACATATAACCTCCTCCTTTTTTGAAGTCGGTTAAAAAGAAAAAAATATGTAATTTTTTTATCGATTATTTCGGTAGACGGTGTCCCATCACTACTCGTCCGGTCGGTTTGGTCCAAACCCCAAATAATCCTGAGAACAGAGACTGGGGTGTCCAACTGTCCACGCGTCGCCATCGGTGTCCATGATTATTGGACAGTGTCTCATAATAATATGTTCATTGTTTATTTATTTATTATTATAGCATTTATAACATAAGAGTAAAGTAGACGTATCAGTCTATTAATGTCCAAATACGATTTTGTTCTTGGTGAAATAATTTGTTGGTCGTAGTTATCATACCAAATAAACTCACCGGCAATAAAACTTGGCCACTGGGCTTTTTTCATACAAACATAGTCACTTTAGCGTCTCATAGATAGAAAACTATTTGCAGCTGTGCAATGATTATAATTATTACGTCAATGGAGAGGCCAAACGCCCAATTGTCGAATCACAGTTTCAAAATTGCCAAAAACTGCTCAATTTTCCCAAAAAGGAAAAACAATAAACCGAACTCATTGCACAGCTGCAAATAGTTTTCTATCTAGGAGACGCTAAAGTGACTATGTTTGTATGAAAAAAGCCCAGTGGCCAAGTTTTATTGCTGGTGAGTGTATATTATAATCAGGGGCGTGCATTGGTTTTGAGACTAGGTAGGCAGGCAGTCAAGATTATTTTGCTCAGATCGATTGCCAAATCGATCGATCGGTACCCAATTTTTTTGTGCTATTGGATAAGAACAATTAACATTGAAAAACATGCATCTCACAATGTATTTTTTTTTTATCAAAACTTAAAAAATTGCCGGGCGCGCCAATTAAAATTATTATCATAATATTTTAATTTTAAGATCATTAGATGAATAGTTTTCCGTTGACATAAAGGAACTTATCCAATCATAATTATCTAAACAAAACAAATGAAATTTTGGGGACATACCGAACAGTGTTATTTTCCATCGTCAGAAATGCACATCACACAATGTTCCGAATTGCTTGAAGACACAAACATTGATTAAAATATCATTGCACTCCACAAAATAACATAGATTTCGCTATTAAGTAATTAAAATATAGCTCTAAAAAGTTTTAACACACGCACCATGAAGATAGGTTAGAGAAATGTAAACACAAATGTAAAATTGTAAACAACCAACCAAAAAGCAAACAGATTTGACCTTGACGTAAAACAAATAACATTTCATTACTTTTTATTGCCAATAACTTCTAAGTGTGTGTTTTAAAAAGTAAAGTAAAATCTATCTATCATAACAATATAATACAAGAATTCTGTTAGACAAATCAGCCATTAAAATTGTGATAATTAATAAAATACGATTAAAAATAATTGTAAACCGATACATTTATTCGTTTTAGCGCCATCTATTGAAATCGGTGAGATTTATAAGCAGTGCTTATTAAGCACTGACATGTTTGCTTGTTTGTGGTAAATTAATACGGAAGTAGAAGCGTCTTAATTTTACAAATATTGTTATTTATTAGCTTAAACATCGAAAAAGATGCATTATAATTCGTCTTTTATTATATTTTGATTTACCTACAGTAAAATTATTGTATAAATCAATTGGAAGCCAGACGAATTTCACGTAGTAGGCTAGACTACCCAATGCGACTAAATTAAGGAGTTGCCCTTTCTCGTTATTGTGCTATACGCTAGTGACTTTTTTATTTTGTCGAATAGCACATTTTAAACGAAAATGTGTTTTGACGTGTTCGATTGTATGGAGCTTGGTAGGCAGCGCGCGGCCAGAGCCTACCTCGCTTCTATAGACGCGTAGGTATACGTATACATAATATGTCATGAATGCGCTGTTCGGATGAAATTATGAAGTTTTGTGGGAAAGTTTATTTCTTTATTTGTTTATACATTTTAAAAATAAAATATTTCTTATGGTTTTCTCTGAATGAGTTTTAAAAGTAGGCAGTGCCTAACTGCCTATATGGGATGCACGCCCCTGATTATAATGAAAGAAAATCCTTCTAATTGACTACGAGAAATATAAATTATACATAAAGAAATATTTAAAAAACTACAGAGGAAATACAAAATCGTGATTTTTAAATATTTCAATAGCTTTGTCGGGTTAGTAGTCGATTCGCACGAAAATAATTCGCACTAAAGTGCGAATCGACAACTTTCAAAAATAATATTATTTTTAGTAGTCGATTCGCCCGAACGAATTTTAATCGCGTGCGAGTCGACCCCTTTAAGAATTGATAGTAGGCGATTCGCACTTTTGCAGTATGTGGATAAAAAACAATCAAAGTACAGTCGTGTCAGGAAATCTTTATAATATTTATAATATTATTAACATATTCCTTGTCTATATATCTTACAGCTTACAGAATCAATTAAATTTCAAATGTTATATTTTTTTCGGACAGGAAACATGTTAAATTATAAACTAATATCATTAAGCGTTAAATTATATTTGAACACTTTAATATTAAAATGACACCAAAAATTAGAAACGTGTTAAGGACAGCGGAGACAAAATCTCAATTTATGCTTATACTAGGTTAAATTTTATTTTGTTACGTAGGATTTATTGTAAATAAGTGAAATAAATATAAATCCAATTAGTTACGCAAGAACTGTAATATGTATTAAGCATAGAATGTGTAAGAATCATAGTTTTGTAAGAAGAACTTTTTACGTAGAGATAAGATTCTAATAAGAAAAATTGTTGTAATCAATATGTAAGTTATGTTTTCTAACTAGAATTAACGCGAACTTTAGAACGATGTAAGATACATGTATATTCTAATTGGAAAAATTATAGAAATAAGCAAATAATGTCAACTTGCATAGTGAATATGCAAGCGAAATTGTGTAAGTTTAACGGGGCTCTCTTTAAGGTATTGCTCCGAGGTACTTAAGCGTGTAATACTTTACGTAATACTTTTATACATATTCGTTTCTAATTTTTGGTGTCATTTTAATATTAAAGTTATCAAATATAATTTAACGCTTAATGATATTAGTTTATAATTTAACATGTTCCCTGTCCGAAAAAATATAACATTTGAAATTTAATTGATTCTGTATGCTGTAAGGTATATAGACAGCGAATAGGTTAATATTATTATAAAGATTTCCTGAACACGACTGTACTTTGTTCTTTTTTTATGCACATAATATTGCAAAAGTGCGAATCGCCTACTATCAATTCTTAAAGGGGTCGACTCGCACGCGATCAAAATTCATTCGGGCGAATCGACTACTAAAAATAATGTTATTTTTGAAAGTTGTCGATTCGCACTTTCGTGCGAATTATTTTCGTGCGAATCGACTACTAACCCGCTTTGTCGGGCCGTAAAAGCGTAAAACAGACAGGCCGAGTTAGTTCTGTTTTTTTATTAAACACTACGGATTCACTATGAATATGATCCAATAAATTGGTAACTGGGCAGGAAGAAGCAAAAGAGCATTTTTTTTAATGACAGGCGGCAAAACGATCCAGCTGGTCGCCTGGTGGTAAGCAATCACCGCCGCCCATGGACATCAGCAACACCAGAGTGATCGCTGATGCGTTGCCTTGCCGGCCTTTTAAGAAAATAATAATAATAATAAAAATAAAAATATATACAGATATCTTGATAATAACAAAAAAAAATATCTAAGTAATTAAAGAAAGTACAGGTTCATTAGTTCTTAAGTTCTATGATAAAAAAAAATTAAAAAAAAGTGGGAATGTATGTGCGCTCATAACTATGAGCGCATACATTCCCACTTTTTTTTTGACGTGACAACGTCTTAAATTAGGTTGCGGCTGGGAGTCACTTATGAAAAAGTGTAACGCTCGGTAACGTTACGATGAGTCACCGAACGAGAGAGAGGCCCGCCGAATGCCTTGCGTCTCTCTCCCACTCAACTATGATCGGTCTGCCGCGCGCGCAGCGCGCGGCAGACCGATCATAGTTTATTCATATCAATAAATATTCTACCGAGAAAAAGACGTTGTCACGTAAAATCTTCGCCCGTAAAACCGACTTTACAGGCAACCATTTTTTTTTTTTTTATCATAGATTTAATTTCACCAGCTCTCGTGGTCGCCCTACGTCCATCGACATAATAATGATAATAGCAATTAATAGTGATATTGAGCGGTTGTTTCCGTCGGCAATCCGCACGTACCCCGAGGCATGTCGGGGGGCATGCTATGTATGTATGTTCACTGTCTGATCCGACTAATTACTACCCTTTATGCAGTTTCAATCCTGATTTTGTCTCTTTTTATAAAGTATAGCCCTCCGCCCGCGGTTTCACCCGCGCATTTTTTTTTCAAATGACCCCCTCTTCCCCCTACATTTCCGTTATCAAAAGTACCATAATTATGTTCACACACCGCGGAGGCGACCGCTAGTATAAAAATATGCAAGTGCATGATTATTTATTTGTCACACAACAGGAACGTCTTCTTCGAATACACCGCGGTGTCAAACGCACAAGGACTCTTTTTGAATTGGCCGTTTGACACCGCGGTGTCAAGCGGTGAACAACTTTTTTCGACATCGTCACTTGACACCGCTGTTATTATTTATGTACAGTTAAAGACAAAATTGCATCGAAATAAATATCCCAATATAAGTACATCCGTTTTATGTCATGACAACTTTGTCCCATAGCCCGCACCATAGAACGCTCGTATTTCAGCTCTTCACTTCCAACCACTATCAGCCACTTTGCGGATATGGTCACTTCATCTAGCTTCATTTAAGCTTGTTAACACGTTGACTGCGGCAAACATACACTCTTGTGTTTTTAAAATTGCAACTCCAGTGCGGCATTACGCGTTCGACGCGAGAGCAAAAAATATCCATATTGTATTATTAGCTATTTATACACAATATAGATATTTAAATTTTAGTTAATACACAAAGCGACAAGTAATTCATTTATTGAAACATTAAATTCGTTCATATTATTATACACATAAAAGACAATGCATGTAATTATTTGAGCTCTGTCCCCACTAGGGAATGGTCCCGGGAAATCCCGGTCCCGAAATTCCCGGGAAATCCCGGGATTTGGCGACGACTTAAATACCCGGGACTCATGACCTCGTCCCGGGACTTTCGGGACTTTCGGGACTAAGTAAAGAGCTCTATTTTAAGTGAGATTTTTGGCAGATTTGCAAAGGTTGATCCGTGGCTCACCGTTCAAATTAAATTGCAATTAAAATACTGAAAATAATAAACGTTAGATACAATTTTTTAGATTATCTCGCGATTATTCCTCAATTTTGTAAAATGTGTACTATGTGCAGGAAGTTATCATTGGTTAATTTCGAATTAATGTTATTGTTTGCATCATGTTGCGGCTCCATTTATCGAGAGAGGAATTTTAAGGGCAGTAGTAATGCTCCAAGCTGGGGCTGCCCAACAGAGTATTGTTGAGGAGATTGACACAAGACAAAAGTTATGGTTACGTTATCGTGTTACTGGTGAATTGGCTGAAAGACACCCAGGCGGGAAGCGCATAACCACTCAACGAAAAGATCGATTTTTGCTAGTTGCCGCGAGAAGACAACCAAATGTTACGCCCATGCAATTGGTTCAGAGGCTCCAGCCAGTGCACCAGTTGCTTGTGAGTGACCAAACTGTGAGGAAGAGGTTGCATGAAGCTAGCCTTCATGCCCGCAGACCGTTTCGTACTCCAGCACTACGCAGAAGAAATCGTAGACGCCTAGAGTGGGCTCGTGAACATTTGCTCGGGGAAGATAACTAGTGGTCTGTGGTGCTGTTTACCGATGAGTCCTAGTTCGGTCTCCATCCCGATACACATAGAGTACGTGTTGGCGAATTCCTGGACGTGAGAGCCGCTCCCACCACCCTCAGGAAGTCCATCCACATTACGACGGGACAATTATGGTTTGGGCAGGAATTCATGTTGATGGAAGAACAGACTACGTTCGGATCAGAGACACCATGACGGGTGAAAAATGCCGTAACGAGGTGCTAGTACCAATAATGTACCCCCATCGACTACAAATGGGCCAAGAATACACGCTCATGGACGATAACGCCCGTCCGTACACAGTGAGAGTGGTGACGAGCTGGGTGCAGGAGCACGACGAATTGGTCTTAGGCAGGCCCGCTCAATCGCCTGATCTAAACCCCATAGAACACGCGTGGGACATGCTCCAAAAAAGGGCTTTGAGGAATTTCCCTGCAAACATTGCGGCGGAAGAGCAACTTTTTATGCATCTTAGCCAGACCGGAAAAAAAATGAAAAACACTTGCAGGACCGTTATTAACGTCATGGGTGGTTTTACTTACTACTGATTTTTCACACTACTGTTAAAAAGAGAATATTTTTTTTCTTATTTTTCACTTTTCTTTGAGATCCACATTCATTGTTAGTTTACCATTATTTCAAATTTTTTCTTTATTTGAAGAATTTTTTTTATGCCAAATAAAACAGTTTTCTTTTATTCTGAAGTGTACTCTAATGGGCTTTATAAAAATATTGTTGTATGTTATTTTTAATAAATTTTTAGTTAATTGAGTTTTTACAAAATATTTCTAGACAGTGTTGATGTGTGTATTAAATTGTAATAAATACTCGTGTAGCGAAAGCGTGTAGAAATCCAGCGTTTTATTGCCTAGAAAACGAATAAATATCACATTCTGGTAAAAATCCCGAAAGTCCCGAAAGTCCCGGGAATCCCGGTTCCTTTATCAGGTCGTCCCGAAATTCCCGGGACTCAAATATGGCACCGGTTCTTCATTCCCTAGTCCCCACTCAGACTTGGCACTAGTTTCAATATTATTATGGCATTCCATTTAAAGACAAATAACCATTTTAAATGACTTAGTACAATATTATTATTTATTATAAGACGTGGAACTTGATTAAAAATAACAAACCAAATCAATCTGTGATTTAATTATAAATATTTTTTTTTAATACTCTGTACTCTTACTGTGATTGTAAAGAAATGTTAAGTACATCTTCTTCTTGTTTTATAAAAAGAGTAAAATGCTTGTTTGTAATTTATTAATGCATATAATTAACCCTTTCAACGCCAATGTCTGATATATCAGACAAACCATTTTCGTGCCCACCACGCCAATGTCTGATATATCAGACAAAAAAACATGATCAAGAAACGTTGTATTTTTACTTGCCTGAATGAGTTGAGTATAACCTAATTAGAGATGCAACGGATATCCGGTTGCTATCCGGTATCCGGCCTATCCGGCCATTATTTTACTATCCGGCCGAATACCGGATAGTTACGCACTATCCGGCCGGATACCGGATAGTGATTCTGTTTCGTTTGACCTATGAAAAATGGTGCTGCTACATAATTAACTGTAATTACATGGTGAGGACAGATATTTATTTGGGCAAATTTTATCAATATTGGGAATTGATTGGCGTTTGCTGCCCATCATGCATAATGGTCACTCTTTCGATCAACTCGGATTAGTAAAAGTCAAGCTCGTTGGCTATAGCACTATTCGTCGTATCTTCGGTTTGACTATTATATTGAGCGACTTCGTGAAAGCAATCACAAAATGTTTCATAAATAACAGTTGCGCCATTGCCTGCCCTTCTTTTCATTGGAGGCGAATCACCTTTACTCCTATTTGAATCCTCTTCGCTACAACTAATTTTTAGGCCCTCCATTTTTGCCTAGAAAACGATCCGCGCGATCCTACAATAAGTAACGGGTTGAAACCTGCACGACGCGCCCGCCGCGCCAAACTAAAATGTAGGTATCGTTTGGCCGGCCGAATATTCGGCGGCCGGATACCGGATATTCGGCTGGTGATCAGGCCGAATATCCGGTATCCGGTATCCGGCCAAACAACTATCCGTTGCATCTCTAAACCTATTATTTTTTTGGAATTTTTTTTTTTAATGGTCGTGGCGTGTTGGGCCCCATTTTCGGAAAAAAGCGTGGCGGGGAAAGGGTTAAACTAAGATTTAAACTAACAAGCCAAATCAAACTGTGCTAGTACAACTCTAATCAATCTGCGATTTGTAATAGTATGATCTTGTTTTTTTTTAATTATCAAAATAAATATTTTTATTAACATTCTGTTTGTTTCATCAGATTGATTTTATAATGAAAGCTGACGAACAAAAATTTGCTTTACCAGATTGTAAGGAGTTACTGTAGCATATAGACGTGACATCATAAAAATCACTCGCGCTACCTTATTAATAAGTATCTACTCACTAAAGAATCCTTCCAATCTACAACTTACTTGTGTACTCAACTGTACAAAAATCAAAAATAAGATTTTTATTGGCGGTGTCAAATGACGAAAGCGAAAAACGTTATTCCCCGCTTGACACCGCTATATTATTAACGGTGTCAAACGGCCAATTCAAAAAGAGTCCTTGTGCGTTTGACACCGCGGTGTATTCGGGACCGGGGTCAAACGACGAAGCCCCCGAAATTATCTGGTGGAACTGGACCTGATTGTGACAATAATTATAAATAAAATCAAAAAAGCCTAGATGAAATAACAAAATTTCAGGTTCAGGTCAATGTCAAATTAAAATATCAAAATCATTTTTATTGAACCATTCAGAATATTCGCCAGGACTTTTAGGCCAAAAGACAAATTTAAAAAAGCATCGCAAATAATAATAAACGAATTATTCGCAGACAAATTCCAAAACGTTCCTTTTTCCATAAAAAAAAGAATTTCTCTGCATAATTTGCCGCGCAAAAAAGCACAGATAAAATAACAACGATTGGCTCGCTAACATTTTTTGAGGCAAAGGAAGAAAAAACAAAACGCCAAAGTGACAGGATGTACTCGATTCCCGATATTTTCAGAGTTGATCCATCGAATTACGCTTATTAAAATTCACCTCCCGCTCTCAGAAATGGATGGTATTTTTTCATAGCTTATTATTCTTGGCCGTTTTAACTGGGCGAATCGAATATCGCTTGTTTTCTTCGTCCAATCCGAAAGATTTGTTCGGATTTTTTTTCGTGTTGGATTCCGGGCTTTTGGCCGTTCTCACGTTTTGGCCATATTTTTTTAATATTCCCACAGTCCCTCTATATTATTCTCTTCTCAAAGGCGGGCAACGATATGTAGGTGTCCATAGCCGCTAGTGATCACTATACTACCCATCAGTTGCCACACTAGATCCTTTGCCAAAAAAAGTTCCAGACCTTTCTGGACCATAATACCTATGTCAAACTGACCTTGTACTTCCGTAGCCTCTACAACACCAAATTCACTGATAAATAATTTTTTGAAGTTGATTCATCGGAAAATTAAACCCGACCGCCTCCGTGGAATAGTGGCTGAGCCGCTCGGGTATAAAACCTGGAGGTCGAGGATTCGATTCTAGCCTTGAGTCTGGTTGGTAGTAGGACTTTTTCAGAGTCCGACTAACTAGCTACCACCCCACAGGTGAAATCTGCCGCCATAACAGCTCTGGCTGTGTTCCGGCAGTATTAATGTGGGAGCCAGGACACTTGAAACCAAAGGCTCGAAGACCAGATGAGCCTACAGTCTGGCAGCACATCGAGCGACGCTTCTAAGTGAATATTCTCCAATGGAATAGGCTGCAGTGCAGTGACTGTATGCCAACTGAAGTGTATAAATAAAACCCAGGCACAGCTTTTAAAAATTTTGGAAATTGATTCAACGGAAAATATAACTCTGGCACTTCCTCGCTTTAAACACATTCCCGTAACCACTAAGCAATCGAGATTGTCTTAACCAATCAAAGCTGGGGTCAATCCCTGCTCCCAACACATTATCATAAATTAACAAACGCAATTTCCACGGCCATCACTTACAGGCAAAACGCACACTTTAGAATCAAAAACATGTGGAAAGGTGTTTAAATAGTCGGAGGTTTATTTTTTTTAATTATTGACTTGATTAATAATAACTTTATTTTATTAATTATTAGCCTTCCGCCCGCGGTTTCACCCGCGCGTAATCTCTTTTTTCAAATATCCCCCCTTCCCCCCACATTTCCAGAATCAAAAGTACCCTATGTTCATCGGGGATAGTGTAGCTTTCCAACAGTGAAAGAATTATTCAAATCGGTTCAGTAGTTTCAAAATTGATATTCCCGCGGGAATGAGACGTTTCCCGTAGGAATTTTATAGCCTGTGTCCTAGTCCGGGTTATAAACTATACGTGTGCCAAATTTCATCTAAATCCGTTCAGCCGTTTAGGCGTGATTGAGGAACAAACATCCAAACATCTAAACATCCAAACATCCAGACTTTCTCACATTTATAATATTAGTAGGATATAGTAGGAAGTAGGACTAATAGCCTAGTAAGTATTTTTAAATAAAATTGTTTTTCCAATGACTTTTTGGTCCGTGCCCTTTTTGGTATTGACATTAAAATTTTATGTTGTTTGTTAATGTTAAAAAGTCTTTTCTGGTGTTGACATTTTTTGTTATTTCTATTAACAAAAAATGGCAACACTATTATTTCACGCTGTTGTTATGTGAGATGGTGGTACTTCCCTGAACGAGCCGGCCCATTCGTACTGTAAAACAGCATGGCTCTACCACTACAAAGTCGTTGCGATTTGACTGGTTTGCAGGAACTGCAGGAAGCAACCAAATCTAACAATTCTTTATTTTTTTGCTTTGCTTAAGATACCAAACTGTATAGACCGTCAACGTCGTCCTGGCCGCTCCTGCGGGGTACAGGGGAAGGCAGGGACGGGGCAGCACGCGGCTCGTGCGCAAGGCCACGCCCACCGCTACACATGTAACGATTTGCCATTTAGATAAATCTTAAGATTTTAAATGATACGAAATATAAATTAAGATCTTTGTGGCTCAGTGTTCATCGGATTGACGGTTAAGGGTAAAAACAAGTAAATAAGAAAGTGTATTAGTAAAAGAAACTTTAAAGAACATATTTTACATAATCGTCCTAAACTGAATGTCACACGATTAACAACAACTTTAATTATCATCGCAATCCATATCTGTTTCCTCATCGTTGCAATCATAAATCTGTGTCCATGTCTTCATCTAAGTTAATAATCATCCTGCAAACAAACAACATTTCAGTGAGTACCTACATAGTGCAATAATTGGAAATAATATGTCAAAAAATAAGAAGGAAATGTCGTCTTGACGTCCAATTGGTTTTATCTTCGATCGTAACCTCGTCTGCTCCTAAGATTCAAGTGACCGAGACAAGCGACCACAAGCGACTGGCGCTCCGTTGCACGCGTCGTGCTCGCTCCCCTCCCGCCACACTTGTCGCTTCCCCTCTGAGACCCTCTTACCGCGTCCCTGCCTACCCCTGTACCCCGCAGGAGCGGCCAGCACGACGTTGACGGTCTATAGCTACCAAATATCTTTTCGACAGATACAGAAAATAGTCGCAGCGATTAGTCGCAAATGTGCGTACAAGCGAACTTTGACGACTAGAGGTCACTTTATTGCAACACAACCACTAATCTCTGTCCCGTGCGAGTCATTGGCAGAGGGGGCTCAGTCGTAATGTCGCTGATTCGATTCCCGTCTGTACTGAGTTTGTAATCTTCTACGATTCTGGTTTTATTGTTAACTAGTGAGTTTGGAAGATATAAATCTCTGGACATTAATCACACAGCGCCAACTAGCCCCAAACTAAGCATAAGCTTGTGCCATGGGTGCCAGACAACGGACCATTACGTATATATACTCTTTTTTGTAAAAACATACATATCTATATATCGCTGGCTCCGTGCAATAAAGCGGTTATATCAAAAATCTAATTGTTCAGGAGAAGCAATTGAAGCTAATTTAATTCTATTTTAGTGTACAGTCATTCGAAATAAGCGTTTAATATCTCAATCAAAAGGTATTTTTTTTATCTATTAATTCCTCTAAAAAATATAATATATTTATACATAAAGGAAGAGATAATGATAAAAATGTATAATACAAATTATTTACGTTGCCGGTCTAACTGTAACACCATTAACTGCTTTATAGATAGATATTCCAGTAATAGCCCGGGACGTAAGTAAATAATACAACGCAATTTCCATTTATAATCATGAGCGTATCAGCCTATTACCTCCTTTTTCAGGGAATTTTTTTAATACGGTCCTAGAAGTAATAACCACTAAACGCTATTTTAAAATCTTATAATGAATTATATTTTTATGTAACTATCATTACAAACTGACCACAATGTTAAATATATTATTATTTTTTCTTATTTTAGGCACTTTTTTATAATTAATAATAATTATTTTTATAATATTACGACTAATAAATGATTTTATAATTAGGTACTAGTTTTGGAAGCATGATTTGGATCAAATTATTATATTGATTGGTAAAAATTCCCTTGAAACTGGGAAAAGCCAATAACATTTATAATTGTCTTTAAATACTACCAATTTAATTTCACATATTTAAAATCTTATGAAGTGAAAGTTCTTGCCTGAAATATCAGCCTATTCAATAACTAAAATTATTATTATTTATAATTAAAACGCTTTTAAAATTACAATCATAATCCTTATTAATTATTAAACTTTCTTTATTAAATAAAGGAACCCGTGTGTGAAAGGGGAAAATACTCTAGTTCTACTTCTTTATTGTTCAACAAAGAAAGGAATCATCGAACTTTTTTGTACGTGATGGAATACTTCCCACGGTGGAGCGATGACAACCCTGACTAGAGCGAGTGGTTCTAAGCTGAAACGGAGAGGGAGCAATAAGGGAAAAGAGTTCCTCAGGCGGTAGAAAACACTTAGCGAACCAGCGTCTCTTTTCTCAATTGAAGAGGTTAAAGGGTTTTGTTGTCTCCACGGGCTCTTAGAATAATCGCCGGGATACCATCAGGTCCACAAGCTTTCCGAACATCGAGTGGCTGTAGCTCAAAGCACACATCGCACTGCCCATTGCGAGTTATCGTTATCGTTGAGGCGCGCTACACTCATCGATTCGGGAGTTAGCCGCAAAGAGCTTAGCCAAAAGGTCGGGTTTCTCTAGCGGCTGATGAGCAATTGAGCCGTCAGGGTATCTCAACGGAGGCTGCAAGGGCTTACAGAAGTTAGCTTCCACGGGTTTGGCCAAATGCCAGAAACTACGTGACCCAGTAGGGTGTGACACTAACTCCATGCCTACTTGTGCAACGCGCTGGGCGTCCGCTCTTACATACGCCCTTTTGCAGGCCCTTGTGGCAGCGTTATACGCAGTTTTCAGCGAGACGATATAAGGATCTCTACAGGCGCGACCCCTGATCCAAGCACGATATGCAGCCTTTTTATTACTAATAGCATCAGCACATTCGCGATTAAACCAAGGGCGTCCACGGCTTCTGCTAACAACATCGGAGTAGGGAACATTATATTCCATACCAAGACCAATCTCATCAGGAACAGCCGCGGCTCTCGCCGTTAGATCCTTCCCGCTGTAACAACGCTTACCCCAAGGAACGGATGCAGAGTAATAAGGCATCCCGTCCCAATCTGATGACGAGTAATGCCAAACCCGGCGTTTGATCACCTCAGGCTGCGGGGGTACTGCGCCTAGCAGTAAGCTAGACACTAGGCAGTGGTCCAAGGAGCCTAAAGGCGCCTGGACTGGACCTCAAACCGGTGGCCAGTTGGGTGTGTCGTCAGCAAAAGGTCCAGCAAAGAAGGCGTTTGACCAGCTATGTCAGGATTGTCAGGTATCCTGGTGGGCTGGTTAACCAGTTGTTTCAGGGAAAGGGTAAGAGCAAACGCGTGAGCAGTCCTTTCGGCATGGTTAGTAATGGAGGAACCCAACCAGGAATCGTGGTGGGAATTAAAGTCCCCCAGAAATGGGTAATAATAATTTTTGCGTAGGAGTGAAAGAGATGGTGTTCTGCGTAGTGTGGCTTTTGCGTAGGAGTGAAAGAGATGGTGTTCTGCGTAATGTGGCTTACATCGCTAGAGCTACAACAAATTTCCGAGAAAAAAGGCGTAATAGACTTTTACAAAATAAATGATTGAATGATTACTTCGTATTAAGTGTTTACATATCCATGTTTATAAATATTTATTTTGGGAAAAGCAGTTAACTGTTTTATTGTAATTTTGTTTAAAAGAAAATAGAGTAAGGATGTTCGCCGATTTTTTATTTTATGTTTCAGGAAGTAAGACAACATCACATACCTTAATCGTTTAATAATTTCCATACAATAAAGCTGTTAATGTCATTTATTATATTTAAATATTGACAAAAAAATCTAAATAAAATAAGAGGTATAGATTGAGGGACAGGGAAGCCAAAAATGAAATATAAAAAGGGTGTAACCGTCGATAACCGCTTTATTGCCCGGAGCCAGCGATATATAAAACTCAAAGGCTGACTGACTGACTGACTGACATAGATATCTATCAACGCACAGCCCAAACCACTGGACGGATCGGGCTGAAATTTGGCATGCAGTTAGATGTTATGACGTAGGCATCCGCTAAGAAAGGATTTTGATCAATTCCCACGGGAACGGGAACCACGCGGGTGAAACCGCGGGCGGCCGCTAGTTATACATAATACTAATAATAATAATACAGAAACCCCTAGGTCAATACAAACAGACATGTTCATGCACATAAATGTTTGTACCGTGCGGGGATCGAACCCGCGACCTCTGGTGTAGAACAATCCTTTAAAACACTATGAAACCCCCCTGGGAGGTGAATTTCGAAAAACCCCTTCTTAGTGGGAACTTACGCATTATCAAGAATCCCTGTACAAAATTTCAAGTTCCCAGCTTGAACATTGATACGGCTGGACGTTGATTGTCAGTTAAAGAAGTTAGGTAAAGTAAAATTTAAAATTTTGTACAGAGGTTCTTTACAATGTGTAAGTTCCCACTAAGAAGGGGTTTTAAGAAGTTGACCTTCCATGGTGGTTTCATAGTATGGACTGAAGGCTAGTCTATACTAATAATTTATCTATACTAATATTATAAAGAGGAAAGATTTGATTGTTTGTTTGTTTGTATGTTTGTTTGAATTGAATAGGCTCCGAAACTTCTGAACCGATTTGAATAATTCTTTCACTGTTGGAAAGCTACACTATTCCCGGGTGACATAGGGTACTTTTTATCCCGAAAATGTGGGGTTAAGGGGGTATATTTGGAAAAAGAATGTAAACGCGGGTATACATAAATCATTACAAATTCCGTTTTAGACTATGTATATACTCTCTGAAGATTGTTATATAAATTTTTAAGATGTTGAGGATTTGAGCAAACGGAACAATTATATAAGCATTGCCTGAAAGGTTGAAGAAGGCAATCTTGCTTATAAAATATGCATTGTGAATAGACTTTCAAATGGTTAGAATAGACCGGACCAGTATACGTACAGTCTAAAATAAAGCTTTTTTGAAATATCGGGCGCTCTATTCTTGCAAATCTAGATAAGAACGCATTCCTTCCTTAAAGGTCAAAGGTTGCAGATGTCTATGGGCGGCGGTGGTCACTTACCATCGAGGTTTTTGTAGTGGACGAGCCATACTGTTTTACAGTACGAATGGGCCGGCTCGTCCGGGGAAGTACCACCCTCTCACATAACACCAGCGTGAAATAATAGTGACTACTATTGTGTTTCGTCTGGTTTGCGAGAGTGCCGGAGGCCCACGCCCCCATACCCCCATAGGCCGGCAACGCATCAGTGATCCCTCTGGTGTTGCAGATGTCCATGGGCGGCGGTGATTGCTTACCATCAGGCGACCCGCTGGCTCGTTTGCCGCCTCTGACATAAAAAAAGGTGTGCGGCATGGCCGTCTGCTTGCTTTTTACTAAAAAAAACCATCAACCCTTCGACCGAGTTGAGTCGCTTAACGTAACCATTAATGCATATAATGCAACTGCAGTTGAATGCAGAACTAACTACAAGCCGGATAAAGTTTGCTAGTTTGATTGCATCGGAGGTGACTTGTGAACACGAGACTTCGGAATTATGCTGTCTATTGGTAACATTGAGTCTGCACCGTCTTACCATAGTTATTGTATACTAGCCTTCCGCCCGCGGCTTCGCCCGCGTGAACTGTAGGACGTTATCCAGCGGGAATTCACATAATCTTCATATAATCTTCACATAATCTTTTCTGGTGGGTAGGTGTCAACTTAACAAGTTGATGAAAGTGATCTCTCTATTTGAAAAATTAATTTAAAATATATTGCAAACGTTTTTAATCTTTTAATGTGGTGAAAAGTGCACAGTACCTGCCAGTTTATCCATTTCATTAGTCACTTTCGCATTACACATTGCAAGACACTTATTTTATACAACAATGGAGTCACTGCAGTTAGCCATAGGGGATATGAGGGCTATGTTCACCTCCCAGCTTGCTGAATTCCAACAGAGCCTGGATAAGGCTACTCCGTCGCCTACAGTTGCTACGCTGTCCGCTGAGTACACCGCCTTCAAGAAGTTTGTTCTCACATCGTTGGATCATCTTCAGCGACAAGTTGATCTTCTTATACAAGAATGTGACAGGCTGGAGATGCGTGGCCGCCGCAAGATTCTGTTGGTGCATGGAGTGCCGGAGACTAATGGTGAGGATATGGTGGCCACAGTCACTAAGCTAGCATCGGAGCGTTTGCATTTGCCATTGACTGCTGATGCCATTTCTCGCAGCCATCGCATTGGTCGGACTGTCGGTGGCAAACCTCGGCCTTTACTTGTTAAGTTTGCTCGAGTGGCTGACCGTGACAAGTGTTGGATGGCGAAAACTGCGCTTAAGGGCTCTGGCATCACTATCTCAGAGTTCTTAACTAAAATGCGCCACGATGCCTTTATGGAAGCTCGGAAACGTTTGGGAATCACCAAATGTTGGACGAGAAATGGCGTGATTGTGGTCGTGATAGCCGATGGTTCACAACACCGTATCTCGACGATACAGGAGCTCGACAAGGTCTTCCCGGCGTTGCAGACTGGTGCTGCCCAGGCTCCCACTACTTCTGGTGGTCGTGATGTGCCCACGTCAAGAACTAGGCGCCAGAGAAAGTGATTTGTGATCAGTGCACGATGTTTTTGTGTTGTTCTCTCTATTATCCTAAGGTTTTGTTATATTAGTTTTGTATACTTGTTCCCTTTTTGGTCGGTTATTCATTCATTAGCACTTTGTTTGGTCGAGTAATATTTAACTTGCTATACATTTTCTGGTTTAACTGCGTTACCCGCATTTAAATTACAATTACAACAACTAAGCAAAATTACAATGATCAAATTATTATTTTCTTGAAGTGACATTGACATTTGTTTTTTTTTTTTCTCTCACCAAACCGCTGATGAGCTTCGGTCCGAATCGGGGTCGCGCTGTTTTTTGTATATTTTTATTTTGTTTTACGATTTTTATGTTTCTCTCTTTTATTTTTATTAACATTTTAATATTGTGATGTTTCTTGTTTTGTAATTACTATTTTTATTTTTTATTTTTTTTTATATACTATCAGAACAAACTGGCAAGTACTGGTACTACACGTGGAGAAAAGTTATAACTTAAATATTTTTATTTATTGCTTAGAAACCTAGTATTTATTGGTCGTTAGGTTAATTATTATATTGTTTTTAAATATATATATATATATATATATTTTTATATCATATTATTATGTTTAGTAATGATAGTAATAGTGATCAAAGTAGCAACTTTCACTCTTTTTCTTCCACTTCTCTTAGTGATGATGACAGCTTTCACTCCACCTCTTTACCTCTTTCAGATGTGCTTGAATCCACTTTTTCCGATGCGCATCTTAATTTTAATGTTGTCCATATAAATGCACAAAGTATTCCAGCTCATTACACGGACATGGTTACATCTTTTGACAATAGGAATATTCATGCGGTTCTCGTTTCGGAGACGTGGTTAAATCCATCACTCCCTTCTACTTCTTACTCCTTACCTGGCTTCCAACTTATTCGGAATGATCGCATAATTCGATCTGGTGGTGGGGTCGCAATTTACATTAGATCGCACATTCCCTTCTCAATTGTGAATGCGTCAGCACCCTCTTCTTCTTCGGATATTGCTCAGCATCTTTTCTTGGAGTTGACCCTCTGTCACACAAAAATTCTTCTCGGTGTCTTCTTTAGTCCCTCTTTAAGAGTAGATTACTTTTCTGCTTTTGAGAACCTTTTAGAAGACCTGACTCCCTTATACAGTCACACAATACTGATGGGAGACTTCAACACTTGTCTGCTGAAGCAAGATTCTCGTTCCTCTCGTTTAAGAACCATCATAAACTCCTGTAATCTGCATGTCCTTCCTCTCAATGCCACTCATTCTCTTCCTAATTGTACCCCTTCTCTTCTTGACCTTATAATGGTGTCTTCTACTACGCATGTATTTAAGCACGGTCAGTGTCATGCAGATGCCTTTTCCTACCATGATTTATTATATTTATCTTATAAAATCCGCCCTCCCAAACTTAAACGAAGAATTCTTTTGCAACGCAATTTTGGTGGTATGGTTGTGGAAGATCTTAAGCGTGATGCTTTGAACATTGATTGGTCCGTGATTGACAATGCTGAAAGTGTGGACGAGAAAATCGCCCTCTTTAACTCCTTGCTAATAAGCCTTTATGATAAGCATGCTCCTATTCGACCAGTCAAAATTAAACATTCTCCTGCACCTTGGTTGACTGATGACTTAAGATCGCTTAGAGACAGAAAGAATGCTGCCAAAACTAGATACAAAATGGATCCGTCCGAAAAAAACCGTGAGAAATATAAAATTATTAGGAATCGCTGCAATACGATGTGTAGAGACGCTCAAAGACGCCATATTCATAGTTCTGTAGAAAATGGTGATCCCGCTAAAGTGTGGAAATTTCTTAGGTCGCTTGGAATTGGAAGGTCGCGCAATAGTTCAGTGCCCAATGACTTAAACATTAATTCTTTAAATAAACACTTCTCTTCTTCTGTGTCTATTGATGACCAAACCAAGACTAATACTCTTCATCTGCTTTCAAGTCTTCCAATTCCTGACTATCAAAGTTTCTCTTTTAATCAAGTGGCCGATTGTGATGTTAAGAGAAACATTATGTCCATTGCTTCCAATGCTGTTGGTAGTGATTGTATTAGCCGTCATATGATTATCCCCATCATTGATATCCTGACTCCTATTATTACACACATTCTCAATTTTTCCCTATCTACAAGTTGTTTTCCTACGGTCTGGAAGGATGCCCAAATCATTCCTCTTCCTAAAAAGTCCAATCCTTGCTTGTATTCTGATTATCGACCCATATCCATCCTTCCTTTCCTATCTAAAGTCCTCGAGCGTGTTGTTTATCATCAACTCTGTATTTTTCTTTCCAAAAACAATCTCCTAAATCCCTTTCAATCAGGTTTCCGTCCCGGTCACAGTACAGCAACAGCATTGGTAAAAATCTTAGACGACATACGCTGCGGCATGGATAAAAAATTTCTTACAGTTTTGGCATTGCTTGACTTCAGTAACGCCTTTAATAATGTTGACTTTGACATTTTACTCGGTTTACTTCTTTCTCTTAACATATCTCCAACGGCCACTGATTGGTTTCGTAGTTACCTGCATGGACGCCGGCAGCAGATAAGTGCAGAGGATCGGCAATCCGATTGGTGTGATATCAGCGCCGGTGTTCCGCAGGGTGGCGTACTGTCTCCCCTTTTATTCGCTATTTTTATTAATTCTGTTACTCAAAATCTCTCCTCTTCTTATCATCTATATGCAGACGATCTCCAAATATATTCACAGGGTAGTCTTAGTAATCTCGGAACAGTTGTTGAGAGCATTAACACTGATTTAAACCGCATTTCTGTTTGGAGCAGATCATTCGGGCTCACGGTTAACCCTAATAAAACGCAAGTGATTGTATTGGGCGGTACAAATCTTTTATCCAGGGTTGTCTGGAGTAATTTGCCTCCAATCATTTTTGACGGAATCCAAATTCCATTCAGTAAAGTTGTAAAAAATCTTGGCATTTATGTAGACAGTAATCTATCTTGGGTTCATCAAGTGGCTGAGGTTAGCAGGAAGATATTTGCTGCAGCAAGATCTTTAAATAGGCTGCGTAACTTTCTGCCCATTCCCACCAAAATTGCTCTTGTACAAGCATTACTTCTTCCAATACTTGACTACGCAGAGTGTAGCTATCTTGACCTTAACGAAAATCTCTTAAATAAGCTTGAGCGTCTCCAAAATTTTTGCATCCGCATCATTTTTGGATTGCGCAAGTATGACCATGTTTCCGTTTACCGATCTCAACTGAACTGGCTTCCCATCCGTCGTCGGCGTGACGCTCATGCTCTATTCTTTTTGTATTCCATACTTTTTAACCCAAAGTATCCTCGTTATCTTAGTGAGCGATTTAAGTTTCTGCAACCTGCTAGCGGTCATATGCGATCTTCCAAATCTCTTCATCTGCTGTGTCCTCCTCACTCTTCTCATTTCTACGCGCAGTCCTTCACCGTTCAGTCCATTCGTCTGTGGAATTCTTTACCACTCATGATCCGTCAATCCGAGTCATTGGCTATTTTTAAAACTCGAGTAAAAGCTCATTTCCTTGCACTCTGAAACTTTTGCTATCTTACAATTTCTCTTTTGTGTATGTATAATATGTAGTTTATGTATGTTTATTAATATATTTGTGGATATAATTATGTGTATGTATGTTTATGAATTTGTGTATAAATAAATAAATATATTTTGTTTACATGATTATGTTAATTAAATAAAGTAACTTACTCTTTTTTATTCTAATTGCATTGATATACCCATTCTTTCGGTAGTCCTTTACTTGGGGGTTGTCTGGTAGAGATCGCTTCAAGCGATAAGACCGCCTATATTGTTCATAATTTTGTTCTTTTTATTGTAATTTTTATTTGTTTTGTGTGCAATAAAGAATATTTATGTTATGTTATGTTATGTTATAATATATAAATTGTAGTCTATGTGTTATTCTGATGTTTAAGCTATATTATTGTAGTTTCATTAAAATTCATTCGGTAGTTTTTACATGAAAGAGTAACTAACATCCATCCATACTTACAAACTTTCGCGTGTATAATATTAGTAGGATTGATAGAGATTCATCATCATCCCAGCGTATTCCCGATTGCATCCAGTATGGAGCTCAGGGTCCGCTTCGACTATGATCCTAGATTCGACAAGCCTGGTTATTACAATGGAGCGATTGCCATCTGACCTCCGTATGGAACCTCCGTGAGGAAACGTTACTGATTAATGTACGGTCCCTTATTACATATTATTATTATTTTCTCGGAGGAGAATGCGTTTATGCACCATAACCACAGAATATATACTGTGCCATAACCGCAGGCCGTGTGTGGGACTCGAGACTGAAGCGTCCACTACCCACTAAACTCCCCCGGTTTCTCCTTCACACCCGATTAGGACGAGCCGGTGCTAGCCTTATGGCTATTTGACCAGCCCATCCCCGGGTATCCCGACTTGAGAGGCCACAAGTCAGGGTGGCGCCGATACTTTTTTTACTTTTCTATATTAGGCATGTCTAAACTTTCATAGCTCGCTTTGACGAATATACGAGTATCTTAGGGAATTTTTAATGTTGCTATGTACTCCTTTTAATTATGATTAAGGTCTTAAGATATTATTAATATGAAGCGAATTATGAGAAATTGTATATGTTACCGGCAATCTGTATAATCCGGTATTCTTAACAATACCTGGGCATTATGTAGAATACATAGAACGAGCGGGTAAAGTTTGAAAAATACTTATTTTATAATTTGCCTTGGTATTCTATACAATACCGAATGCGCAGCAGGGGGACTAGACAAAGTAACATTTTGACAGCGATAGCAAAATTCGCTAAGTTCAAATTGTATGGATTTGACAGGTGCCATAGAAAAGTCACGTGGTCAATCGATATTGGAAGTACGGGTTTTGACATTCGCTGTCAGTGAATGTCATAAGTGCCGCTTGTCTAGGGGGGCTGCTATTTTAAGTAGTAATGACGAGGGCAATGTAGAGGGGGGGGGGGTATTATTATATTATTATTATTACTTCGATCGTCGAACTAATAAGATTTAATTTCCTACTAATTTGGTAATAAAATTTAAAAAAAACCACGAACCACGCTAGTGGTGCACAAGTATATGACATCATCATCATCAGCGTGAAATAATAGTGACTACTATTGTGTTTCATCTGGTTTATGAGAGTGCCGGAGGCCCACAGTCTCACACCCTCATACCCCCATAGGCCGGCAACGCATCAGCGATCCCTCTGGTGTTGCAGATGTCCATGGGCGGCGGTGTTGCTTACCATCAGGCGACCCGCACGTTTGCCGCCTCTGACATAAAAAAAAACGCTCGGAAAATGAAAGAGTAAAGCGAGCCACAAAGGTATTAGTTTTTTATCCGTTTAGGAGTGCTAAATTCTTTGGAGAGTAACGTCCTCCCATGTTAAGGGGAGGGAGATCGTATAAATAGCTAGGAGGCGGTACGTCCTGTCAGCTAGATTTACTGCCCGGTGTTGCCAGCATTTTGTTGCTTTAAACAATACTTTCAGTTAAACATTTACCTACTAGGCTTCCGCTCGCGGCTTGCTTGTTTATTTTTATACTAGCCTTCCGCCCGCGGTTTCAAATACCCCATCCCCCCCCCTTCGCCCAAAATTTCCGGAATCAAAAGTACCCTATGTTCACCTGGGATAGTGTAGCTTTCCAACAGTGAAAAAATTATTTAAATCGGTTCAGTAGTTTCGGAGCCTATTTAATACAAACAAACAAACAAATCTGTACTCTTTATATTAGTATAGACAAGATCAGTTGAATCACTGATCAGTCGGACTCTGAAAAAGTCCTACCATCAACAAGAACAAAAGCGGGAATCGAACCGACCAGGTATTAAAACAGAGCGGCTTAGCCACTGTTACACATTTGTTCAAACCATTTCTATTTATTAAATATCATGGGAAATGAAAATTATTCCGGGAAAAAGTGGCCTGTGACCTTCATTACTTATTGATTTTAACAAACAACTAAAATTGGATACATAGATGTCCTGCAAAACCAAAAAAATGGTTGGTGCCTGGTGTTAACAGAAGGCATTTTTCAAAACCTAATGACGAAATACTATCTTAAAAATACATAAGCGGCATTTATTATGACGTTCGTTATCGCTCAATTTCCGATAGCAAATGTCAAAAGCCATAGGTACTTTCAATATCGATTGACCACGTGACTTTTCTAAGGCACCTGTCAAATCCATACAATTTGAAGTTAGCTAATTACGATATTGCTGTCAAAATGAAGAAAGTTAAAATTACAACCTTGAAAACGTTAAACACTAATTTTGACGAAACTAACTTATATTAGAGCTACCCAATCCATTACAACCAATTAGACAAGAATATACTTTAACACTTTCATTTTAAAGTCTATTTTCACACCCATGTTCCTCTTACAACAATTAAAATTAAGGTACATTATAGCTTGACAAATATCTGCGCCTTTAAAAAAAGAATCAGCAAGTCTGTTGAACCTTCTTAATTTAATCTTAAGGTCGATTTTCGCTTGGATTTGCATAGTGATGTCTGCATAATTTGTCATACGATGTTGTGTCTTATCTCTTACGTGTTAAGGTAAATATTTGCTTGGAGGTGTTTGTTGGGTAAAAAAGGAGTAATGTGTTTGACTGTCGTGATATGTGAGATCGGCTTCCACAGTACATTAATTATGTCGCCTTTTAAAACAGTCAACAGTTTTGTTCTGGTGTAGTGGAGTCGTTAATTTAAATTATCTAGGTAATTTTTTATCATCTATTTAATTGTTGTGGCTTAACTAGGTTTAAAAACCTAGAGGTCGAGGGTCATTTGCAACAAGCAGCCTACCTGATTGTAAGCGGCCAATGCAGCCTATTCCCTTGAGGGACACTTAAACAGGAAGCCTCGCTCAATATACTGCTACACTGGGCTCCTCTGACCTCCTCCTCTCTCCTCTTTCTAACAATATTTCAAGTTCATTGGCTCAAACATTGATATGCACACACACACAGACACAGCTAGATGTTATGGCGGCCGACAAAATAATAACATGTGGGGATAGTATCTTGCCAGTCGGACTTTAAAAAGTCCTAATACTATCAGACTCAAAGCAGGAATCGAACCCACGGCTTCCGGGTTTTATACTCAAGCCTATAGTTTGGCAACACAATGTTTCCTGGTTAAGTGTCCTGTAATCGAATATAACAGTAACATCAGGTGGATTGTGTGCCAATTAGCTAACTGAACTGAAATCACTCCTCAAGCAACTTACTTTGGGGAAATTAATGTATGTGAAGTAATCTAAAGAAATAATCTAATATTTCTTTATTATACTGGTCTACTCCACAGTTCTCTGTTCCCGCACATGGCACCCAGATGGCAGCTCCATTGGTGAGGAAGCACCGGTGATGTATTAATAGAGATGAGACTCAATTCATGGTTATAACACTTTCCTGACGGATTATAATATAACTCTTTTAACCGACTTCAAAAAAGGAGGTAATCAATTAGACTGTATGTTTTTTATTTATTCAAAAAGAGTAAGCACTTGGCACAATATCACCTGACGGTAAGTGTGATGCGGCCTAGGGTGGTTGGTACCATGCTTACTCTAATAGAGCCTATGCCCTATTCAATCTGGATTGTTTTTATGTATGTGTATATTTTATGTGTGGGACACTACAGGCTTAATAATAATAATAATTTATAACATCTGACATTAAGGTTGATCCAAGGTTGATCGCACTTGCCTTACGCATCCCTCCACCAACCCGCACTAGGCCAGCGTGGTGGAGTATGGCCCACACTATCTCACAATTGAGATAAGGCCTGTGTTCCAGCAGTATGATGATATGTTATAGGCCAACCTCTAAGCGCGGGCACTCCTAGGTTGGACTGGTTTTTCCTAGGTTTGACCAAGGCCTATAGGCCAGCCCCCAAATATATTTCAATTGCGACCTTTGACTGAAATACTTAGTCAAACCTAGGAGTTCCTAACTTTTCAGTCAAACGTCGAAAGTAAATCAATCTCAACTCGGATGGATATAGGAGTTATAGGATAGAAGAGTAGAGCTCCCGCCTTAGCCTATTATGCAATAATAGTACCTACCATTTTTTGAATGATTGAACATATTTTCATTTAAAAACCCCGAACTAAAAATGTCTAATCGAACGAAAAACATAAATAAAGGCTCCAGACTGGAAAATGTTCAGTGGTTGGTAAAAATTCAACAAAACACCCCCGACCGATGCAGGGTTGCCAGTGAAAAAAATAGAAGGAATATTTTATTTGAAATTACATTTTCTTTCCAGCCTTCCAGGTCATGTAATACTAGTTTTATTTAAGAATCACAATAGGATAAAAATAATAGCATTTATTATTGACACTGAAAATTTTAGATTATAAGCTACAATAAGCTGAGCTAGAAATTTTACCATAATCAGATTTTTTTTTTATAGTAGCTCAGTACATTGGCTCCACTTAGCCTGATGATTCCCAGACTGAGATTCTATGTCAAGATGGTTATAACATTATGGCAGATAGGTTTATAGTTTTTTTTTTATATAGAGGCAATCAGGGATGACCTCACTCCACCTGATGGTAAGCGGAAGTGAGGTCCAAATATAAGGTTGACCGGCTCAATAGATCATAGTACCCATTGAGCCGGTCACCCTCACCCTGAAGGCCTGCATAGATGCCGCTTCACGCCCCGCCTGAAAAGCCAAGGATTATAGGAGGAAGGAAACACGTGAGCCGGAAGGGCATTCCAGTTTTATACAATCAGTTAAGACTTCAGTGGCAATAAATTTATGTTGCGTCTCGATCCATCATAATACAATCACAAATTGTTGTTAATTATGATGCATTATTAACAGTTTGTAAATGTCATAACATAATATTTAATAAAAACAAGTCTCCAAGATGGCGGCCCTAGAGCACATTAAGAGCTGTCAGCGTTCGCGCCAAAACGTCGCGGCGTTATTGACTTTTTACACGACGCCGAGAAATGGGCGAAGGAAGCGTGCCCTTGCAGCCACCGTTGTCTGTGGTTGTAATTAACTCGGAGGAAATATTTTTTAAATTCTTTTTTTTATAAACAATCAGACAACTTACGAGCTTACTTAGCTATGGCTATCGGAATGCGCTACATACAACAAAGTCAAAGTATTTATTTTGCAACTTTATGTACAACTTTTATAATATCTTTTCTTTAAGTCACTATGGCCATTTTGTCCAAAAAATTGACTAAATCTATGATTTTGTCACGAGCCTCAATGGTTTTAAAAGGTGTTCTTATATTGTGTTTCATTAATAATATAATATGTGTATTTTGTTAAATTCAGGAAAAAAAGTTTAATTAAGGAAAATAAGCTAAACTATTTTCTAGAACTTTGATGTCAAATCGCATTGAGAAGAAGTGTCGCAATAAACTCTACAGATAGCCTTTTTTTAAATATATTTTATTATTATGTTATATTATTATACAATAGACTAACGACACCAAGGCAAGACTGCAAGTCAGCGAAAAGTCCACGTGTAAAAATCAGCTTCAAGACTCGTCACTCGCATGTCAGAGGCATCAGTTCAGAGGCTCGAAGATCAGATGAGTCTACAGTCTGGCAGCACATTGAGCGACACTTCCAGGTGAAGCGTCCCTAAATGGAACAGGCCGCAGTGGCCGCTTACCACCAGGTGGGCTGCGTGCCTGTCTGCCAACTGACCTAGTATAAAAAAAATGTCACTGAGACAGCCAATCAAAATTATTCGAACCTGAATCGCGCTAGCAAAACCAACAACATCTTTTTAATTACATGGCCACTCAAATATATCAAAAATACCAAAATCTAAATAAATTAATTCTAATAAACCACGAGTTCGTCCGTGTAAGTGCTTCAATCATTATTATTTAATGAAAAAAAGTAATAAAAAAATACAACTTTAAGACCAAAAACTCTTGTTAAAGTATTTGAACCCTTATTACATTCAGTCAGAGTTAAGAATAGAATAGCACTGTGCATTTGCTAATGGCGGGGGATGTCTACCATTTATGGAAATAAGTTTAAAATAAATCTATGGAGTTTAAAATGCAGTTTAAAGGAACAGAGATTCTATGGAGTAGCTTTTAAAAGGAATGATGTATCTGTCTATTAATGTCCCACTGCATGGCAAAGGTCTCCATTAATGAAATATGAACATGTTTTTTTGTATGAGTCTGCGTGTTTCTGTGTATAATAATATATGTATTTGTTGACAAAAAGTTTAAAAGAAATATTCTGGTGGTTTAAGAACCTGTCCATAATCTCGGGGTCCTATGATCGCAGAACCAATTTTAATAAAATTTGGTACTTATAGAAGTAGTTTTATCTGGTGAACGCATACATTGTTTCGTGCCAAACGACTCAACCTGAGCATAAGGGCCGAACCGATTTTTATAAAAAATTAGTATAGCGAACTCCGAGTGGAGAACTGGCGGGAGACGGCGCAAGAGTCAAGACTGAAGTGACGTCTTGTGTTGTCAGAGGCCAACGCTCATTTTGGGGTCGCTGCGTCATCTTAGTAACTAAATAAAGACTTAGATATAGGTTGCAACCATCAAATTTTTTAGTAGTCTTTCTTCTGGATGTCATGTGCCACGGGATTGTGTTTTATTTTCTTGCTTCTTTCATGTCACTTCAGTTGGTTAAAATATTATCTAAGTAAAAGATATTAATACAAATAGACGAAGCAGTACGGGCATCTAGTTTTATTTATTTAATTATTTTACACCTACACTATGCATTTTGTTCGACTCCACAGTACTTCTGTCCCATTGATACATCATTTAAGGCGACCCCATCGAATTTATGACAATCGCTCGCTCAGCTCAGCTTAAGGTGAATACGAGCGACTTAATAACTCCCCTGATTTATGCGAAGAGTTCCGGGGCATTAACTTAGTGTTTTTTAAGGATTTACTAGTGAATTATATGACTTTAAACTCTTGTTTTGAAGTTTAAGTGTAAGCTTGTTTAGGAGTTTTCTGGCTTAGAAAAAATAAATAAATAACAAAATTTGTTTGTTTTTGAACAGGACCGGTATAGCTGGCGTAACTGATAGGATGCCTAATTACCTATACCCAACATTGTATGGAGGTGGGTAGAAATAACAAGAACGTCATATCGGTGATCTGATTAAATAAGGTAAAAAAAAAAAGAAATTGTATGAGTAAGGTATTATATTACAATATTCTTTGACGCATAACACCTTCCTTAGTCATTTCATGATAACGTTTGCAGTAAAGTAACACAAACGTCAACTCAAAATATGAATATGCAAAAAATCTCCAAATACCTATGTTTCCTACTTAATTAAAATTAACTGTAGTTACGAGCAAAAAAATGGAATCATCCCAGTATCTTTTAAAAAATTCTCAGCATAAAAATTATTAACTGAGGTTAAAACCTGTAATAGTCATTATAAGGATAACTCAAGGGTTTTAAAATGATACCAACATCATTAATTTACTTAAATTGATTTTATAGTAAAAATAGGTTTATACTACTCGTACTGCAATATTCTATCCATTGCCGGGCTAATGTCAAAACCCGTGAAAATCACCGCAACTGGATGTTGATCACAAACCTGAGATTGTAAAAACAAACCATTCGAAATTCAACACTGGCAGTTCAAAACACAACCCTCCGAAATTTAAAAATAATATTTAAAAAACAAACGTCAAACAAGGCGTTCCGCGTTCAAAATTGTTACTTCCCTTCTAATAGCCGAAACGTGCCTCCTTCGCATTCGAATATAGAACGTACTAAAATGGCGCGCGTTTTTCACAAATCCCGCCTTATCCCGCGGCTCGCAGTTAGCGCCATCTGTCATCGAGTTTGACAGTTGACAGTGAAACGTTTTAAAAATAGAACGTGGCAGTGGAATGGGATGGGAAGATGGGATCGATATTTTTTTAATGCGGAAATGGGCAATGGAACTTTTAGAAGTGGGAACTATTAAGGGGGTAATGTGATAGAACAATTCATTGACTTAAACAATAAGTATGAAACTTAGTAACTTAATAGCTTATGTTAAGGGGAGTGCTCTGAGAAGTTGATTTTTGCAAATGCTGCTGAATTTCACCACCGTATTCCACGACAGACCATTAGGTTCCATTCCACCTACTACATCACCTCGATATTTGGTTGTCTGTTGCACTTTCTCGCGACATTTTTTGCGACCACCAATCTATGTAAATTGGAATAAATGGCATTCAGCAGTGGTTCCGATAGAATAAGACTTTAAGAGATTTAAAGAGCGTATTCCTTCCTTATCCTTTTGAACGCCAAGCTACGAACGCTCTGGTCGTGGTCGTGTCCTGTAGGCCAGAGCTGGGTTATTCTTTATTGTCGAATGTAAGGAAAATATACCAGTAATCGTTTTAAATATATTATAACATATTTTTAGAGACAGGGTTTTTGTCAAGTATACATAGACGACTTTCTTTGGCGTCCAAAAGTTTAAGGGCAGGCAATGCATACGCAATGAATCCCGTTCTGCGAATGTATAAAAAGAAGCATATTCCTGGTAAGTTACAAGTTACCGGTAAATAGTGTTAGTATGTTGTATTCAATAGAAAGTTTGGCATAGTTTAAAGCTTGCTTTGGCTTAAAAATTGTGTTTACGCTTGCACCTTTGTACTATGATTAGAATAGTAATATAATAAAATCAGATCTGGACGATTTAGTCTCTAGATCCAGTAAACTACTAGTTTCTTTTGGGTAACTTCAAGAATCAACCATATTCTTTACTAAAAGGCGTGCAATGAGATGTTTTTGGTGTCCATGAGCAATGGTAGACCCTAGAAATGTCTCAGGTGTCCATGGGCGATAGTGACTGGTTATCAATTAACCCATTAATGACCCACTTCAGACGAAAGATCTCTAATGAAAATCAAATAATTTTAACAATAATAGGTATTACAAAATTTCTCGAGACAGACAGCAACTATCTCCAAATGACTCGCACTCAACATCCATTGTCGTCCAATAAAAAAACCGCTCAAAAGCGTAGGAAGATCAAAAGAACCTAATCACCGAACTGGGGACTTATCTCCATCGTTTGCGTTATTAAAAAAAAAGAAAACGTCAGTGTCAACAAACTTTTTAAATTGGACGCGACAACACGGGCGAAGACGTGACACGCGAGCGCCATCTGTCATCGCGAACGGTTCGGAATTTGAAAATAGAACGGGTTACGTTTAGGGCTGTAAGAAAGTAGTTGTAATGTCAGTTGGATGTTTCCTTAAAGTGTTCAGAACGTTCCATATTTGAACGGTAACGTGCTTGATCTTTTAACGGTTTTTATTGCGATAAAAAGTATTACTATGGGTACGACACGCAACTTACAGGAGCTATAAATAATAAAATAATATCTCTGGACATTTTTCACATAGCGCCATCTAGCCCCAAACTAAGCATTAGCTTGTGCTATGGATGCCAGACAACGGAAAAACATTACTTATGTACTTTTTTTGTAAATACATACATGTTATACATATAAACACCCAGACCGATACAAGCAGACAGTCATGTTCATGCACACAAATGTTTGTAACGTGCGGGGATCGAACCCGCGACCGCTGGTGTAATAGCCGACTTCTCGCCCATTCCACCAAATGGCTTATCAAACTCGTCAGCTATAGATAGATAGATTTTCTGGCTTTATATCTTTCTATAGCTTTCTATCTACTTAGGTATACCCTAAAAATTTACTCCATACATAATGTTAAGACTTTTGTACTGATGACACAGCTCAGTCATCTACATTTTTTAATAAATAATTGAGAGTTACACAAAAGTAGGATATTAAGGTCTTAAGTATCAACCCTAAACTTAACCAGACTGGTCTTTAAGGCCCCAGGAATAGATTTGGCCAAGACCGACCCGCTGCATGTTTGAAGGGTTAATTTATTGGCGCGTTCCACGTTCCGAATTTAAATTTGTTAACGAGACACCATCTTTTTATTGGTGCTTCTGAATGGATGTCGTTTAGATAAATTGTACTGGGAATAACAAGAGGTTTTAATGAGTGGCTTGGTGGAGCGTTTGTTGGGACTATAGCGATGGGTTTTGGTTCGATTTCCAGCTTTTTTTGTATACTTAATTTCAAGTAAGCATATATCTAGTCAGTCTGATAGTTAGAGTAAAAGTTAAAGTATCAGCCTATTAATGTCCCACTGCAGGGCAAAGTCCTCGATTCTTTAAATCATGTCATCGCTACAATAATGGGTACTGGCTTAATCACCACGCTTGCCAAATGCGGATTGGTGATCACAAACCGGAGCTGTATCCGAAAATCATATTAAACCGTTGTTCTGCCCTATTCAAAGACTCGCACCCAAAACGTTAACAACGCTTGAGGTTATCTTGCACGTACATTAACCCAACCTAATGTCTAGATGTGTACCTAAATTACCGATCTAATTAGAACTTCGCCGAGATCTAACCCGCAACCGCCACAATTATCCATCTAATTAGCCGTCGTTCGCGGGTCACTCCGGCCCGGTATGTAGGAATGCAGCGGATTGTGGAGGGTTAATGTGAAGGGTTGAGACCAGCGGTTGAGACTGAGGCACAGTGTAGATGTGTTAGACAGTAGGATAATTTCAATCTACAGTTTATAGTAGAAATTATAGTTTGTAATTAATTAAAATGTAGTATGAATCTTTATTGAGAAATAAATAAATGGGTTTGAAGATATTTGTATGGAGGCTGGTTTACCTAGTGGTCCGCCATTTTGATTTTTTTTTAAAATAGGGTTCACTTAAAATGCTATGAAAAATCGATACCATACATCAGGTTCCCTGTCCCCCTTTTTCTTATCTATACAATATATCCCACATGTCCCCGTTCTATAAATCGAATTTGTTACGCTACGTCCACAAAAAAATAGCCTCCAAACTTACCTCTAACTTTGATCATATGTGATTCATGAACGTTTAAAAAATGGGACAAAAATTGCCCTTAGTATCATATATGATTCATCGGACAGGGAATCTGTTATTACAAACATAAAATGTCATTAGACGAAAACCCGTAATAAAGACTTAATCAACTAAAGTTTTAAGGTGAGATAAAGGGGTGCCCCCTAAACTATGTAGTTTATATAAAAACCTATTTCTAATTCACTGCACTGTGGCAAAAGTTAAGGAAATGAGGCGTCAAATTAATTTTATTGGACAATTCTGATTCCGCCAGCATTTTCACGGTTCGACGACGCGGTATGTGTGTTATACGCTGTGATTACTGCAGTATTGTAGTCTTCACCTTTTCTAGCTTGAGGGTTGACCTGCGGGCAGGGGTATCTCTCCCCCAACGCCCGCATTGCACAGGTCGTCCAAGCCAAGTCTGGGAGCCCTAACGCCCGCATTGCACATGTCGTCAGAGCCAAGTCTGGGGGCCCTAACGCCCGCATTGCACAGGTCATCCGAGCCAAGTCCGGGGGCCACCTAATTTCTCTGTGGCCCTTTCTAGGCGCCACCCCGACTTCAGGCCTCTTAAGAGTCTCAAGTCGGGATACCCGGGGTGGGCTGGTCAATATCCACAAGGTTGGTACCAGCTCGTCCCGATCGGGTGAAAACTCGAAACCGGGGGAGTGGGGTGAAATAGGCCCCAGTCCCAAACACGCCACTCTATAGCAGCTAGCCTGCGGTTATGGTGTCTAAAAGCATTCTCTTTCTAAAGAAAAAGGTCTCGCTTGACTGCGGTTACTAAGGCTCCATCCAAATTGTTTTACAAAGAAAAATGGGATGCCAGAAATAGCAGTGTTTTTAGCACTTGACCACAAAGTTGACAACTTTGCGGTCTACGATAGAGCGCGCTTGCTAAGGAAAAGCCCGTAAATACGTCTGCCCCCCTTGACAAGCGGCATTTATGACGTTCGTTATAGATCAATTTGCGATAGCGAATGTCAAAACCCATACTTTCAACACGTGACTTTTCTATGGCAACTGTCAAATCCATACAAATTGGACTTAGCGAAATTCGCCAGCTATGAAGCGATGTCATCTTGTCTAAGCCCCCTGGTCTTGAAGAGCCCCAAGTTGTATTGTGTAGGAAAAATATATCCCGGCAGAGAATTCCACTCCCGCGCCGTCCATATCAAAAAATCTGTATTGTGTTTTTGGTCTGTCGTTCAATTCGCAACGGATCGACTTGAGTTTTCGCATAAGGATATTTTGGGACTACTTTTTGTCCCGGGAAATTATCAAATCCTACGGGATATCCTATAGTCAACACAGGCGAAGCCGCGGGCGGAAGGCTAGTCCATCCATAAAATCCGGTACAAGGTAGGTATTATGACAAATTACTATTTCGCGTGTGTGACTTAGTCTAGAAAACTATTTTCCCGTTTAATTTATCGCTCCCAATAACTTCAGGGTTTAATATTTAAATTGTAAAATTACAAAAGTATGTAACAGTCAATAATGTTACATTTTTCCTGAAGTTAATTTTTTTTTTTTTTTTGTTGCAATGTGTAACAAGACGAGCAGATCGTACACCTGATGGTAAGCGCCACGTCTTCCCTTAAACAGTTCAGTGACATAATCAGCAGTTAGGTATCTATTGTCTGGCACTGCCCAGCGCCCGCTACACCAAGACGACAGTTATTAGGTCTCATATAACCATTTATTTCAATAGCTTCAGTGCCCTTTCTCCGAAACACAGAAATGCTTGACACACTTCTATTCGGGCAAATATCTGGCACTGCGGTGGTACCCATCTAGACGGCCCAGTATAGGAAATTAGGAACCTACCACCAGGTAACTGGTGGATTCGAAGCTGTGCCAAAGTCAGAATATATGGCGAGGTCGCATCTGTAATAGGGGCCTGCATAACGTCATGGGTGAGTAAGGTCTTCAGAGCTCAATTGGGGAGGGTATAATGTTGCCAGCGGGAAGAAGTTTTTTATTTTGCTACAAGTGTCGGTAACCGCTTACCATAAGGCGGGCTATAAGCTTGTGCGCTATCCTGTTGGTAAAAAATTTTTAATGCAGAATAACAGCGGGCTAGTTAAATCTGCTGCCGTGTGTGGGACACATTACTAAAGCCGTTCGTCCTACCCTTAACTCTCACGTTTCCCCTTCACACCCAGTTACTGCCTTGCGGCGATAGACCAGTCCATCGCCCTCGCATCTGGACCTACCGGATTATTTGACCTACGTCGTTAATAACTAAATAAATAACTCTCTAGACATAATTCACACAGCGCCATCTAGCTCCAATCTAAGCATTAGCTTGTGCTATGAGTGCCAGACAACGGATAAACATTAGGTACTTTTATACTTTTTTTTTTGTAAATACAAACATATTATACATAGAAACACCCAGACCGATACAAACAGACAAGTTCATGCACCCATACGTTTGTACCGTGCGGGGATCGAACCTGCGACCTCTGGTGAAATAGACGACTTCTCGACCATTACACCAAATGGCTCGTCGCCTTAACGTCGTAATGCCTTAGCGACTAATATTAGAGGGTATATTAAAAACGCCACTCACCATAAGTGGAGTAGACAGCAGTAAGCAGCAGCAGCGCCTGGCGCAGCACGCGCGCCGGCCGCACGCGCAGAGCGCGCAACATGGCCGCCGGCTCAAGATGGCGCCGGCTCAAGATGGCCGACACTACACTACGCCGAAAGACCTATCACATACTACTGGTATGTTAGATCTTAATTTAACTGAAGTCTTTTCATCTGCGAACGTTTCCTTTGAAATCATTCGATGGGTTCAGGATCTGGAACAAAAGAGAAAGGAATTAATTTGTGTGATTGTTTTAGGTTATGTTTCTTTACTTGCTCATAGAAATCAATTGACCAGTTCCTTAATAACACACATTTAGTTTTTACATGATAACATTGTAAACAAAATCAGCACTGTATACGCTAACTAAAATATCAAATTGTGGCCATTGTGGGCTATACTTTAGGAAAAAATAACGAAAAAAACATCCACTTTTAACTTATCCCACTCATCATTTGACATAATTACAATAACCTTTTATATTTTAGCCGACGCCATCTTATATCAATGCTCTAAGGACGCCATTGTCCATCAAGACAAAATGGCGACGCATCATGGCCGCTTAGAAAAATATTTTATTCTCGTCTCGTATTTGTTCTTCAGAGGAATAATTAATTAATCTTACGATGAAAGAGAGTGCACTGTTCTGCATTAGGGAACCTGTGTCATAGTCGAAGGGACTGAGGACTAGATCAAATCAGTGTTGCAAATAACCATAACCGTAAAGTAAATTGGAAGAAGAGAGAACTAAGAAGTCACATATTTATGCCATACGTTATTTTTTACGTTCCCAACCACATGAGGAACAAAAACAAGGTTTTCAACTACTTTTCTATAATTAAGCTTTACTCTACTTTCTATAATTAAGTACGCCGCGTTGCCACGACGAAAAAAAAAACTATTTTGTTTGCCGGAGGACTTCATAGATATTTTATTTATATACATATTTTTAAATTGTGTATCATGGAAGTAACACGGGAGGGTCAAAAGTTACGTTTCACAACGTTAACACAGTATTTAAAATAGGCATAAGTAACTATGTATTTAGTGCGGCGTCTCTTCTCAACAGGCCATTTTCGTTGAGGAACTAGTAAAATTAAAAATCTATACTAATATTATAAAGAGCAAAGATTTGTCTGTTTGTTTGTATTGAATAGGCTCCGAAACTACTCAACCGATTTGAAAAATTCTTACACTATTAGGAAGCTACACTATCCCCGGGTGAAATAGGGTACTGGGGAGAAGGGGGGTGTATTTAAAAAAATAACTACGCGCGGGTGAAACCGCGGAGGCAACCGCTAGTATAAAAATAAAAATTCAAGTCTTTCTCTATACGTCTCCTGTCCCCTAGCCTACACGTCATTAGCAATGCTTTTACACGGCACAAAACGTAACCTGATATTATAAGAATACGGTTATTAAGGGATAATGCGTTTCCCCCATCCTGAGGATACATCTTTATTATTATGACAATAAGGTTCAGAATTGAACGACAGGTTAGCTATTTGGAGAGATTTTGATACTTTATTAAGTTCCTATTCTAGTGTAGGTAATGACTGTCTCGATGGCATGCATTGTAGGTAGTTTATAAATAGCCTTTTGACTTGGTTTGCAACTGAACCGAAAATATGCTAACCTATTCGATCTCTGTGGTTCGGAAGGCACGTTAAGCTGTTGGTCTTAGCTGATATTTCCAGTGGAGAGGATGAGTGAAGATCGAGCGGTGAAGCGAGCTTACCTTGGACGGCCGAGTGGTAAACCCCAGGTTTCGCTGGGCTGACGAGGTGATGAAGGATGGCTTGTATTCATCCGTACACCAAAAAAGGCTGAACGTACACGAAAAAAGGCTGAAACGTGCACCAAAAAGGTGCGTCTATGCTTACGAAGCGAACACGAGCGGCGCACGAGCGGAGCACGAGCCGATCCAAAATTCGTGTACTGTGGACGGACTTGGAGCCTCGAACGAGCGCGCTTCGAGCATTCGTTTCGTGCTCGACTGTGCTCCGCCCGTAGACAGAGAAAACTATAGACAAATTGCATACAAATTGATAGTATCTATCGCATTCACACAAGAAAAAGAGGGCGATACGGATAGACCACGTAAAAGAAAGAGATAGAACTACACAATTTTTTGTCTCGCACCGCGTGCCGGTTTATCGATATTTAGGCTGAAACTATGTTCGAGGAGAGATCGTCGTAGGCTCGTGGCAGGCTCGTTGTGCGTCCACACTTGTCACGCGAGCAGAACGGTTCGACTCGTGCTCCGCTCGTGCTCGCTTCGTAAGCATAGACGCACCAAAAGAATTAAATTGCTAACCTAACCTTTGGTGTGCCTTTGGTTTATTTTGATGCACGTTTCAGATTTTTTGGACATACACTTAAATATTTCCCATGAAGGATCTGCGCGAACTCCGAGTGAAGAAGTGGCGGGAGATGGCGCAAGACAGACTGAAGTGAAGTATTTTGATGTCGGAGGCCAAAACTCATTTTGGGGTCGCTGCGCCATCTTAGTAAGTAGTATTCTAAGCCCCTTCGTACACAAGGCGACGCAAGTCTCCGATACTCGGCGACTTGCGTCGCCTTGCGACTACCGCCATACAAATCCATTGAGGCTCGTACACTAGTCGACGCGACTCGCGTCGCCGACGTTCGTCGCGCGACTCGCGTCGCGCCGCTCCTACGATACCTGCCCAACGAATTTAAATATCGTTGTACCTGCCTGCCGAAGTCGTCGCTACTTAAGTCGCGGCGATTTTCAAGATGGCGGAGCAGTTATTGAATATTAAATTTGTTTCTGAGGTGGAGAAATATCCTTGTTTATTATAACTATACTGAACTAGCTTACCCAGTGAATTTCGTATCACATACCTCTTAATATAAACCATATTTATTTAAACCCTATCTTTTTTCCATATTTTCTCATCGTTTAAACCTTCCCTGGACTTCCACGAATATTTCAAGACTAAAATTACTCAAATCGGTTCAGCCGTTTTCGAGTTTTAGCGAGACTAAAAAACAGCAATTCATTTATAAATATATAGATAGGCAATTCACGTCGCCGTGTGTACGGACCGTGCGCTACTCGATACTCGCGACTGGATACTAAAGTAGTATACAACATTAGTATCGGAGACTTGCGTAGCGTTGTGTACGAAGGGCCTAAGACTACATAAAGCAAACCTATTATTGTCCTACTGTAAGGCAAAGGTCAAAATCATTGAAATCAGGTCATCGTTGCAATGATACTGGACTGTACAACAGAGGCCATCTAATTACATATTATATAATTACTAAAGAAGTTAATTAGGTATCTTAATAATTTCTTAATCCGACTTATGAATTAGCTAGTAAGAAATAAGAACAATATCTGTTACCACAAACATTCTTAGCCCAAACGTTTAAAAGATCAAAACGGTCCGTAACCCTCTCAGTCAGCTAAATGATTTATGTGGTCGCCATTTTGTTTTTATTTCACCGTTCCCGCCCTTTCGAGTGGCGGTTTCTTTCATGGCGGCGGCCATATTTTTTTTTTCGTTGTCTTTGCTTTTGTCCTTTTAACTTTCGTTGTCTGTTTGTATTTTATTAAATGACTAGCTTTACGCTCGTGGTTGCGCTCGAGTTCAGGTAATTTAGATATAAAAAAACGTAAAAGCCTGAGCAAATTGAACGGGATTAAATTCCTGGGTCAAGCTAGTGTTCTATTTTCGGATTTGTGATCACCAATCTGCATTTGGCAATCGTGATAATTAAGCCAGTATTAATAATTATGACGATTATCTGATTTCAATGTTTTTTTTATTGCAATGTGTAACAAGACCAGCAGATCGTACACCTGATGTAAGCGCCACGTCTGTTCTAAGACAGTTCAGTGCCAAACAGTAACAAAGCAGTTACTGTCTGGCACTGCCCTGCGCCCGCTACACCGAGACGACAGTTATTAGGTCTCATATACCCTTTCACTAGCTTCAGTGCCCTTTTCCCGAAACACAGAAGTGCTTGACACATTTCTTTTTCACGGGAAAATATCTGGCACTGCGGTGGTACCACCTAGGACGGCCCAGTACAGGAACTTACCACCTGGTCATGATAGAGGCTTTTGCCCAGCAGTGGGACATGAAATATGCTGATACTAACTTTTTTGTATTTATCAGGTATTGTTAATCGAACATACATCCCCTACCCTGGAGTATAAGCGGACATCTTACTTAACCATTACACCATTTCGACATTTCCGGGTAACGTGTGTATATAATTTCGGCCCTTTGATGTTTCCATTCGTTATATAAACAGGGTGTTCTGAGAAGACATAACAGCGGTCTCTTTCATGTTAAAAACTTAAAAGTATGCCGTTGCTAATCGTATAGGTATAGTGGTCACCCATCTTGATGAAGTTACAACCGACAGACAGCATGACTATTTAATAGACTTATAGGTCACTCATTAACGCGACTAATGGCTGCGCTAAAATTAAGCGTATTCTGACCGTAAAATTGTAAATTTTACCTGTGAGATTTTATAATCTAACAGGTTTTGCAATTTTACGGTTAGTTATATTACCTATTATAGCTAGCGAGATTGTTGCAATCTATCGATAAATACAGTTAATTTATCGAAATACCTACATTTCGCCAGATTAATAAATAAAATAAAATAAACAGTGTCGGCGCAAAGAAATTATTTGGACAGAAAAGAAAACAAGCATAACTCAGAAGCTAAAAAAATAAATTAAATGAAAAAATCCTGTTTAACAAAAAAATCTAACAAATACATATTTCAATCACTAAGCTATGTACTTTATCCCAACCTTTAACATCAGAAGCATACAAACTTAAAATCCTAAAGAAATGTTACAAAAAAAGGTTATCAAAAAAACTTGCAGAAAGGATGACCGCCTTTTATTAATGGGTACATCTTAAAGAATGCCAAAAAGGATATACTAAAATGAACTTTATTTCGACGAAACCAAAGTCGAAATTGGAATGACAGCTCAACGATTAAGATCCACCTGCTCTCACCCGGTTTTTGGGAGCAAATATTTTTTGTCCATTTTTTAGTTATGAGATAAAGTTTTGTAAACAAACCGACAGATACTGGTATTCTTTACGGATGACTTTTGACAGTTTTTTGCGGCCATATGAGAGAGAAAAAAGTGGTAGCCGAGGGGTTACAAAACTCTTTTAAAAGCATTGATGGTTAGAATCACCAATAAAGTCTATCTATGCCATAGTACAAGCTAGTAAATAAGGCGCTGTGTAAATAATTTCCTAGGATATCTATACTAATATGTATTATAAAATAAAACGGAAAGATTTGGTTGTTTGTTTGTTTAAGACTAGATTTTTTTACGACGTTTCCAATTTTGTTTACAATAAACTATAAAGTATCATTTTCTTCAATAAATATTGGTTCACTTTTGACCTGCATTCTCATGGGTCAATTGTTAACTAAAGACCTGCTGTACATTCCCTTAAAAGGATCGGTACACATAACAGTAACCTTAAAGAAAAATCGTTCCATCGACCTCATGCTTGTAAAATCTTTGCTACTACTGCTCAAATAAGGTTTCCCGAAAAAGATAATTTTCCCACGAGATCTTTTAAAACATTCTGTGACAGACCCCATACAACGCAGGCGACACTACTAATACAAAATTCAGAATGTCTGTCCATCTATCATTTCAAATGATTGTAAGAGTAAACTATTGTCATCCAATCAGAGCGTTTTATTGATAAATGTCACAAGACCATTTTTTATTTTACATTACAAATGATTATTATACGGGCGTTTATGATTGAAGTTAAGCGATGTTATTCACGCTTATTACAAGATGGGGCGGTAAATGTGTTTTAAGATTCTGTACATTAAAAAGAGATTATATTTATAACGAATCATAGGTTTTTTTAACAAGCGTTAAACACATTGGCAATCACCGCATTTAAGAATACAAATGAATGCTTAATAAGGTCTGTTTCGGGTGTGTAGGGGAAACCGGGGGATCTCAGTAGTTAGTAGGACGCTTTAGTCTCGACTCTCTCTCGAGCCCCTATACCTACGTCCCGAGGTCTAGATAGACTTTTTTTTGCGAGAATGCGTTTTGCACCAGGCTAGCTAGACCTGCGGCCGTGTGTGGGACTCGAGACTAAAGCGTCCACTACCCACTAAACTCCCCCGGTTTTCCCTTCACACCCGATCGGGACGAGTCGGTGCCTGCCTTGTGGAAATTGACCAGCCCAAAGTCTAGCTAGACTGTGATTCTGTGCCTTAACGCTTTCGCTTTGCAAAATATATAAATTCAGAACTGAGTGTTTATTGTACGGAAATCGAACACATTTGGACCGACACTAACATCCCAAGGTTACGATCAGGTACTAAAACCACTTAACCATCGAAAAAGTAAGACAACTGCCCTTAAATCAGGATGCATGGAAATCCTTTGCTTTGAAAAAATTTAAAAAGAAACCCTTTGACAGTAAATGTCACTTTGACGCATGCAAGCTCGCGAAATTCCGCGCAACAGACGTTTACCGAAAACACCGCGACCCGGTGACCTTTTTCTTTTTTTAAGCGTCGCAAGCAGAAAAAAGTCTTGCTCAAGCAAGACTACTTGAGTGGAATAGGGATGTGATAAGTTTTTTATCGATATTTGTTTGAAAGAAAGTTTTTGATAAATGCATTCATGTAAGAATATTTGTTTATTTACTATTGTGTGCCATATATAAATAGGTATCCTTTTTTGTTTGTAAATACCTACATAAAATTGTACATAGAAACACCAAGACAGATATTAACAGACATGTTCGTGCACACAATCATGTGCAGCCCCTAACTAAACTTCAAATTGTGCTTGACAACGGATATCATAGCAATCTTTTAACATAGTGTAAGACAGAGATGACGTTTACGAAACCGTTCGTCTCCGATGTCCTAATTTCCAAAGGCCGTATAGCAAGGTACAGATTTGAATATAAAGGAAATCGCACCGGAGTTTAATCTAAATGTTAAAATTCAAACGCGTTCAGGAAGGGTCGAGCGATCAGACGCAGGACAGGTGATTGTGAAAGTTTCACGTGTTTGCGTGTGTTCGGGACGGTTCGCGCATTCTAATGTCATGGCATTTTTAATGAGTACTTCCACCAAAGGTTTCGCCCGTGCATTAAATAAAAATATTTTATATTCCTGGACGACGTTTACAGAACGTCAACTAGCTCCAAACTAAACATAACTTGTACTATGGGTGCCAGAAAATGAATGAACATTACTGTAGTATAATAATGTAGTATTTATACTATTTACGGCTCGACAACACACGATGTGCGAAGGTGGTGCGTCCGCTCTCGCCCGTGGCTCGCGCGGTAATTACCATAGACTATACATATACAGTCGTGGACAACTAATTAGGGACACTCTAAACTCTCACTTAAACGTAAGATCGTACTTTAGTGCGAAAAAAAATATTCTACGAGGCTTTGAAGCTTGTAGGTACCTATTGATAACAAGTAATTTGACTAGTATTCTAAATATTTTAGGGCCAGGAAAGAAAATAGCAAGTGGCAATCAATTTTTTTAAAATAATAAATCATTGCCACTTTCACACAATTGAATTATGGATGGACAACTAATTAGGGACACGTAAAACTTTAACTGTAAATATGAATAAGCTGGTAATTATTTAAGTATTTATTACATAAAAAGTCTTCATTCATATAAATATAATACAAAACATATTATTAAACGTATTTTTTATAATCAGTATGGTTGTCTTTAATAGCTATAACCATTTGACATCAACGCAGCATTGCTGCAATCAAATTATTACAGGTTTCCAAAGTAATATTATTCCAAACACCTTGAAATGTCCCGTAAAGCTTATTTTTAGTGCCAGTACGTTGAGCTACACTTTCTTCTTCGCTTCATACCATAAGTGCTCTATCGGGTTTGGGTCTGGGCTGCTTGCGGGCCAATCTAATACCGTCACTGACTGTTGCGCTAGGTACGATTTCCCAGAGTGCGCGGTATGTTTTCGGTCGTTGTCGTATTTAAACCGTCCAATAGACGGGTAAGACTTCTTCAGCATACTATAGCATCGTTTCCTTCAATATTCCTTTGCATTGGAATTGATCAAGTTTACTTTCAATTATTTTTATAGGGCCCACTCCATGTCTAGAGCGTCCTAATTAGTTGACCACGACTGTAAGTATTGACACCACAGTCCAAACGCTCGCCACACCGTGAGCACGAGACAGTGTATTGCTATAGTTATAGACCAATACAAACACTACAATTACATAATTTTATACATAGACCGATACATTTAGATATGCACACAAACATGTTTGTAACAGCCGACTTTTAAACCATGAGACCAAATCGGTGGACAAACTTAATTTGACATCCATATTTACCTATCAACAGAATATAACTTTTAATGATTTTAGATCAAATGCACTAGCAGTCATAAAAGTTACCGGAACACAGCTAAGGCAGCATATTGTATTTGTTGGAATGGGAAGTATAGTAATGGTAGTATATTAGCAAAGTCCTAGTGTAAACCAGAACACAGAGAAATTGAACTTAAAAGAAAAAATGAAATAATTTTAGACTTTTTTAAGTTTATCGATATCGACACGTTCGCATCCCTATCGTTCCACCTGTATAATTTGAAGGGCTCTTCACTGCAGCGCCCTACGACCCCTTTACACTTTGTCACTTAATTCTTTTTGTGTAGCTTGAGCTCGGTTACAGTTAGTGTTGTGGTTAAGATGGTATCGATGTTTTGATTTTATCGACACTTCTACCTAAGTGTTAACATTTTTTTACATAATAATAAAATATGAAAATGAATTTAAAATTAAGCAACTTTCGGCGATGTCAATACAGTGATGGGTTATCAAAATTTGGCACATTTAACCGTTGATCTCAGATTATTTTGACGAGCATGTCAAGTGTGGTAGAGTCATGCATGCTGCAGACAGTTCCTGTCTGTCAGTGGCAACGTGCCGGCTCGGGTTAATAGGTAGTCGATTCGCCCGAAATTAATTCGCACGAATGTGCGAATCGACCACTTTCAAAAATAATATTATTATAGTAGGTAGTCGATTCGCCCGAATTTTAATCGCGTGCGAACTGACCCCTTTGAGAATTAATAGAAGGCGATTCGCAGTCACCCTTAACAATAAATGTGCATTTTAAAAAATATATATCGGTAAATTAAGTTTTGAAAGTGATCGATTCGCAGATTCGTGCGAATTAATTTCGGGCGAATCGACTACCCGCCGGCTCGACCGGGGAAGCACCACCCTCCCTCCCACAGAAGACCGGGTAGTACACTTGCTATTGCGCTTCGTTTGTTTATTGAAAGGTCCCATCAGAAGTCATATTGTTACAACGATATGGTTTAACCAGCCTCCCAATTGACTTAGTAAATGAATCTAACGCAGTTAGATATCTTTAAAAATAAAATGCACGACAGAGAATTGAGCTATACTACCTCTAGGTAGACGGCCCACATTGCTTGCAATAAGCGTGCATTTATTACACCGCCATCTTGCCTATAAAAGAGTTATAAAAATCTCGTCTTTCGCAGCCTTTCACCAATAAACGCGCCATTTTGACATTCTCTGCTAGGGGTGAAACAATCTCTATTAAGAATCAAAATGGCGCTGAAGCCAAATAATACTAATAACTATCTTTGTTATTGAATGGCGCTAGAGCCAAGTGATAACTATCTCTAATATTGCGAAACTAATTCTGTTTGTTTTAACATTTTCACTCCTAAACTACTGAAACGATTTTGATGAAATTTGGTGCAGACATAGATTTAACCTTGGGAAAGCATGATTAGACAGTTATATCACTAGAGGACGCGTACAAATACAAACATTAATGATAATATGTTAACCAAATAATATAATATGGTTATCTGTTGTCTGGCACCCATAGTCCAAGCTAAATGCTCTGTTTGTGGCTACATGGCGCTGTGTGAATGATGTCAAAAGATAATTAATTATTTATTTAAAAAAAGACTTTTTTTTTTATCTTATGTTGCAGTCCACCTGATAGTAAGCGGTCAATGTGACATAAAAGAAACTGTTACTGTATTTAAGTCCCTAAGGTGCACTTGGTAAGCATCGTTCAATGTGCTGCCACTCTGTAGTTTTCTTTAATTTCAAGTTAGAATTCCGAAGGTGACAACCCTGAAGAAAAGCTTAAGTAGGTACACACGTGCGCGTTAAACGATAATTTGAAAGTTAATATCGAAACAGTACAATCGACATAAAATGCATAATATACAAAAAAATTGCAGTACTACAAGAATATTCATATTTTATATTTTTGTAGTGGTAGAACCATGCTGTTTTACAGTACGAATGGGCCGGCTCGTCCGGGGAAGTACCACACTCTCACATAACACCAGCGTGAAATAATTGTGACTGCTATTGTGTTTCGTCTGGTTTGTGAGAGTGCCGGAGGCCCAAACCCCCCATGCCCCCATAGGCCGGCAACGCATCAGCGATCCCTCTGGTGTTGCAGATGTCCATGGGCACATGGGCGGTGCTTGCTTACCATCAGGCGACACGCAGGCTCGTTTACCGCCTTTGGCATAAAAAAAAATAATTACTAAGCAATGTAGGTAGTTTGGGGCTAGACGGCGCAGCGGCGCAGTGTGATTAGTGTTCCAGGAATATTTATTATTTATTTATTTATTATTTACGTACCTAACAGATAAACTATCGCGAACTTATTTATCATTGGTCCTATAGAATAATATCTTTTAATAAGGTCGTCAGCCATATTTTAATTTGCGAAATCGCTCCACATTCGCAATCACTTCACTTGTATCATTGTAGGTATCACATAACAGTGACATTTTCACGTGACATTTACCACTTTCACATATTACAGATATCAATTATCAAGTGACAAAGTTAAATTACTTAAAGTTGACCTTTTGCATTGACTTTTTATACACGCGATAATTTGAAAGTGTTTTTTTTCTTTAAACTTTTTACTTTTAAATAAAATACAATTTAACGGGTTAATTTGTGGTTTGTTAAAACACCTTCGACCTCCTCCGTGGATCAATAAAAAACCTAGAGGTCGTGGGTTCGATTGCCTTCTTGGATCTGGTTGGTAAATTTCGGCTTCTTCAGAGTCCGATTAGCTACCGGTGCCGGTGAAATCTGGCGCCATCACACTCTGACTGTTTCGGCAATACACTTGAAATCAAAGGCTCCAAATTAAAGCCAGTACACTTGAAATCAAAGGCTCCAAGTTTTTTAGAGCATTTTTTATTAGGTAGTTATTATGATAATGAGCATAGTTGAAAGTGCACTCGCTTGGACTAAGTTCAATCCCCGGCTGACACCTCTTTTTACATAATAGGTATTTAACGTTATTCACAAATACCTTTGCAAATACCTTTTGAAGGTTCTATCGTCGAAATCAAAGACATTCTAAATATGGATACTTAGCAATCGAAGACACCCTATTCAATGGGGTGTCTTTAAGTGACTTCAAAACACAATACCTCCTTCTTTTACTGTCGAAAAACCGTCAAGTGCATTTAAATCTTTTCTGAGCTTAAAAAGGATCTTGGAAGTAGGATTATGGTCTATAGTATATTTGACGAGCCATCTGGTCAAGAAGTCGGATGTCACACCAGAGGTCGCGGGTCCGATCCCCACACGGTACAAACATTTGTGTGCATGAACACGTCTGTTTGTACCCGTATGGATGTTTCTATGTATAATATGAATGTATTTACAAAAAAGTATATAAGTAATGTTTATCCGTTGTCTGGCACCCATAGCACAAGCTAATGCTTAGTTTGGGGCTAGATGGCGCTGTGTGAATAATGTCCTGAGATATATTAATAATTTAATATTATTAATACACGGTGTATATTTTTCCGAGATAGCTTTAACGCCTCACTGGTCTAGTGATCTCGGAGTTCTGGGTTAAATTTTTTTATTTACATTTAGGTCAATTGAATTAAAAATCATTCCAGGTGTCTTAGGTCTTGTGCGTTTAACATTACACGTGGTATAATATGTAGTTATTCAGAAATCTGTCCCATAACGCATAACGTTAGCAAGTGTGACGTCACAGGCGATCCGACCGTTGTAAGTAATGTCCCGTTTAACAACGAATCGTTACGATGATATGGCTGCCTACTGTCGATAAAAGTATCGATATCGATGAAGATGGTTCCTAGTTTATAACACTTAACATTTCCAAGATTTGCACAAGCATTTTATTAGTAGAGCCATTCCGTAGACAGCTGTGTGACAGTCGAAATGGCACTCACCATACGATGCATTAGGCATTAGGTCCGCCTTATGTACTCTTGATTGTGCATTAAAGTTTGAATAAATAAATAAATAAATAAATGCTAATTAGCATAGCTAATTCTAACTATGTCTGCATTAGGAGGATGTTGCTTCCCCAGATGTGTGGATGATCCTCTCTGGACATTATTCATACAGCTCCACTCCATCAAGCTCAAAACTAAGCATTGCTGTTATTTAGGTGCCAGAACATGACAAAACAATAGTCATATCATATAATTTTTCATAAATAGGTACATAAATATTACAGACCGATAAACAGATGTTCATGCACAAAAACGTTTGACAGTGTCGATCGAATCCGCGACCATTTGATGTCATCGTGTTATCGTTGGCTTCTCAATTATTTTTTTCGCAAGGAATGCGTTAATCAACTTGACCCCGTTCTGGGGGAAAGCAGGGTCGTGTGTGGAACTCCCGACGCCCTAAAAAGAGCGTTGCTCCTGGGCCGAACGAAGATGGAAGTTTACTCACTTAACTCCAACTGAATTAAGATATTAAATAAAAGCACGCTAAAGTTCTCAAAGTAAAATTACTGGGTATAAAAGACCTAGTAACTGTCGTCTCGTTGTAGCGGGCGCAGGGCGGTGCCAGACAGTAACCGCTTAGTTACTGTTTGGCACTAAACTGTCTAAGGGCAGACGTGACGCTTACCATCAGGTGTACGATCTGCTCGTCTTGTTACATATTGCAATAAAAAAAATCCCTTCTTCAAACCTCGATACATCGAACATCCCTCGCTACCCGTAAAGTTGTTATGTCCCGTAAACATTTTATAAGTCATAGGATGCACGCATCCCCCCACCCTTTATGACCCAGATACAAGTTGCGATTTCGCGAAACGCATACTACTTATCTGTATGGGGGTGTAATAAAAATTTGCAAACCTATAGCACAGAATATACATAAAATAGTACTACCTATAGTCAATGATATTATAATAAAAAAGAGGCAGATAGGTTATATCAGTACTGAAGCGAAGTCAAAAATTGTCCACGGCGTACGTTAGACCGACAAACATATCTGTTTCGGTGGCGGCGTCGCTTCTGTCTTTTTAGTACTGTCATATTTTGTAAATATCGTTTTTGCATTGCAAAAACTGACATTTCACGTAGTTCCAATTTTGGCCACCGGAACAGATAAGTTTGTCGGTCTGTCAATGCTTTCCCTCAGGTTTGCTACTAGCTTAGTTTTTTAACACAAGTAACCTATCTACCTCTTTTTTATTATAATATCATTGCCTTTGTCCTAACTAAACTGGAAACAATCACACAAAGTGCTCCCCGTAGGATTCGAATCTACGACCTCCGGGTTTTAGAGCCCAACGCTCTAACCACTGTATCACGGAGGCAGTTTGTAATGTCTAAACAATACTTACTTTAATCTTCAATCTAACCCTTTACCGCCCGGGGTACATAGTGCCCAGTGACAGAAGCTTTGTAGTTCAAAGGGTTAACATCCAAGAAAACTAGAACCTGTGTCATAACACGTTTTAGGGTTAAAATGTATGATAGACGTAAATACTAAATTGTTTGGAGATTTCGTGATCTCGATGGAGCGGTGGTTGGGTTACCCCGAGGGAAGTCTTGAGTTACTGTTTTTGCGTTACAAAATAATTTTTTTTGGAGAAAATTATAAAGCACTATTTTTGATCACATTAATTAACCTATTCCATTGAGAGACACTTCACCAGGAAGCGTCGCTTAATGTGCTGCTAGACGGAATAATTTCATTCCTTTAATCCATGAGAAATAATAAACTTGTATTTCAAATTTCAATCCCAATAATGTCAGTTTCAACAATCCGTCGAAACTCAACGATATCGGATTACCTAATCCACTTTAGCCTGTTACAAATTTAGGAGCTAGTATCAGTATCTGTTACTGGATAGCAGGTACGCGTATCAGTCAAATTGCGGTAATTATGCGGCGAGTAGGGGATATCGGTTTGTTTATAGCTAGGACAAAATGGGAATATTATTAACACAAAGAAGATAGTCTTTCAAACGGAGCTAGTAGTAGTATCTGTTACTAAAGTAGCAGGTATGATGTATCGAGGTCTAGTTACTGAACTTTAGTAAAATTGCGGTAATTATGCGGAGATGAGGGGGACTATGAGTTTACCTAGCTAGGACAAAATAGGAATATTAGCTAAACACGTGGAAGCCAGTGCACATGAAATCAAAGACTCGAAGATCAGAGGAGCCTTCAGTGTGCGACGCTTCCTGGATAACAGTCTATCAATGGAATAGGCCGCAGTGGCCACTTCCCATCAGGTGGGCTGCGTGTCTGACTGCCAACTGATGTAGTATAAAAAATGCGTGTCTGACTGCCAACTGATGTAGTATAAAAAATAGCTCGGTGATAATATAAATTAACGGGAACAAATTAAATGACCACCAAAAAACACAATCGTTACCCAAACAGCCTCATCCAAAATAAATATAATATGTACAAATAAACGAAACCAGTACCAAAATATTTCGGGCTATTTAAGTCATGCCTGCACTACAAAAACTTTTCGTAACCCAAAAAGGCCACGCGTGCACCAAATTTTAACTAGCAAAGTTTTGTGTCATTCTTACCCAAATATATCATTACGTTTGCCATAAAATGTATTCATATAACCAAGTATACCTATTAAATTGATTGATAAGATTTGTGTTAGGTTAGGTTAGAACTGCGACCACTTAACCAGAACTGAATTCTACCCATTTTACTTGGTCGGGACAGAGAGAAAAAGATTTTGTTTATTTACTATCAATCGTCAAATGGTATATAGTATCGGTAAATCTTTAGAACTTCATTTATATTTTTTGGGTATACAATGATTTTTGTACGCATTACTTTAATTTATTAGGATAAAAATATGTAACATATTTGGATGAAATTTTTAAATACATTGCGAGTACAAAGGTGCACGCGTGGCCTTTTTGGGTAGCTCAGCGATTATTCTGACGATACTTACGTTTTTTAGGTTAGCAGACTTAACGTTTATTGGTAAGTGCTTAGGATTTTTTGGGCGTTATATTTCATTATATCTGGTGGTTGCTTAAACCTAAGCCTAAATTAACTAGCGGTCGCCTCGACGGTTTCACACGCGCGTAATTTCTTTTGTCAATTATCCCCCCTCTTCCCCCTCATTTTTGGGATCAAAAGTACCCCATGCCACCCAGGATTAATGTAGCTTTCTAACTGTGAAAGAATTTTTCAAATGGGTTAAGTAGTTTCGGAGCCTATTCGATACAAACAAATAAATCTTTCCTCTTTATAATATTAGTAGAGATAACAAAACTATGTATAAGAATACAATAAGATATGTATTTTGGACTTATTCTTTGGTCCTTCGAGCCGGATTCGTGTACTTTAATATTGCATGTTAGGGGTTTGTTAATAATTCATAGTCACCCTACCCGTCGAGATTCCAACGCTAGACTGCGGTTAGCTGAAATAATAGCAGTCAGACACTTTTTACCTTTTCTCCGTCTGTTTTACTGAAATTGAAGGAAAATAGAAAAGGACAGAAAATAATATTTAATGTTAAGATGACGAGCTTTTACCAACTGTCCCCGTTTCCATAATTTCATACCATACAATGATAGGTACTCGTATAATCACCACGCTTGCCAAGAATGGTGACACGAGCTATGTCCCGAAAAACCAACATGTCATGTCCATGAACACAAATGTTTTATCGTGCGGGAATCAAACCGGCGACCTCTGTTGTAGCCGACTTACTCAATCGTTTTCATCACACATATCAGTCTTTAAAACAAAAAAATAACAAATCGAAATAATTATGCTACAGATTAAAAATATGTTGAACCAAAAAAAAAAGGTTTTGTCTGGAGCAAAAAAAACATGTTTTCGCTCCATTTGGGCTGTTGCGATGACTCGGCACTTCGGCGGGAATCGAACAACAAAAACTACAACCCCGCTTACCCTAATCGTCGCTACAATCCACAGGGTAGTATGGTGCCAGTGAAACTAAAGGCGCTGAGCACACGACGGCGCGGGCAGGGGCAGTCAATTTGTCCGCGAAAGATAGCGCAAAGGGAATCCTATACTACCAACGCACACGAAGGACAAAAAGACCGCGCCGCAGATGCCAGGCATGTCCGTGACTGCCCGCCATGGATCGCACAAACCAGTTTGTATGAAGTAACGCAGACGGCGGCGCGCCGCGGCGCATTTCACTGAGGTGCTCTTCACTAGAACGAACGTCTTGAACTAACTGCCTTTGTCCCTTGTGTGCTTTGGGTTCGCGGCGCAGGCAGTCGCGGTCTTTATTACTTCGCGGTCAAAAAGACCGCGCCGCGCCGTCGTGTGCTGAACGCCAAAACGTTACGGACAAGCGCAGTTGACGTCATTTTTCGCTCCATTCCAAAAGGTATTATCCTAATTAGCATTTGAACCGGATAGTACATCAGTGGTTCCGATACGACCTATTGAATTACCTTCAAAAGAAGAGCGAATTTTTTACTTAAAGGCCATTTCAAATATCTATACGTGACGGAAAACATCGTTTGGAAACATGCACAGGAATGGGCGTGTAGTCACGACCCAATTGGTTTGGTTCTCCTGTCAGTTGTCACGTAAAGAGGAGAGATGGCAGTTGGTCGGGTCAATCATTGGAGTGTAATGTAATAACTGGACTTGCCAAATCCTTTATCTTAATCCATAACCTAATATCTGCCCAGATCTTGCCGGTTCTTCTCGGCAGATGACTGCATTCCGAAGCCGGTGGTAGAGTCACTCTGTAATTGACGATTCATAAATACTTGATGAGGCGCTCGTGGCGCAGCTGTGACAGTGGTTCGTTAGCGATAACGAAAGTCAAGCTACCTATGCCGCGGTCGGTTAATGGATGGGTGACCATTCTGACCATATTTAGTGACATTAATTTCGAGCGTCTCCGTGCTTCGGAAGGCACGTTAAGCTGTTGGTCCCGGCTGATATTTACTATAATGTAAATATTAGTCGTCAAGCCTAGTCAGAGGCCATTTGGCGGCTTGATAACATCTGACATTAAGGTTGGTCACTTGCCTTACGCACCCCTCCACCAACCCGCACTAGGCCAGCGTGGTGGAGTATGGCCCACACTATCTCACAATTGAGATAAGGCCTGTGTCCCAGCAGTGGGAACGTATATAGGCTGATGATGAAATACTTGATACAAGTTTACATGAATAAAGAATATTTTGATTTGATTTGATTTGATCAAACCAAAGCGCTCGAAAAAAAATTATTAATTATTCTCATGCGTGGTCAACAAAAAATTTCTTCTATTCCGTAAGAGATGCTTCACTGTACTCAATTGCACTGTGGCATAACTAGTGAATAGTCATGCAGTGTGAATTACCATCTTTTTGCTGCGAAATTCAATTACATTTAGCCTTTCTGGAGACGTAATTGCCATGTTATAGATTTATATTAAACTAAAAGTTTGGCAAGCGTTGTAAAGCGGCTAGTGAGGGGACTAAAATTAAATATGGGCTTTTCAAATACAAATAATATTAGTATGTGGCAGTAGGTATATTATCTTTTCTATAAGTAGGTACACCTTAAATAAATGGCTCGAAGATGAGGACGCCTAGTCTGGCAGCACATTTGGCGACGCTTCCTGGTGAAGTGTCCCATAATGCAATAGGCCGCAGTGGCCGCTTACCAACATTAAATGAGGATCATTCCCGTTCGTCCCACTAAATAAAATGAAAAACAAATTTGGTTCAGGTATTGAGAAATTACACGTCAAGAAATTCTGAGCCACATTCAATCAGATTTGATTTTTATTTTGCATTTAACTTTCGAAAAAAAGGTAGCCCATTGTGGGCTGTGTCTGCTTACTGATTTTATATTTAAAAAAAATCGACACAAATGCTCGACCCGAAAATTAACCCTAGGACCCATACCATCGACACGTACAGTCAACAGCACATCACGGTATACACTTGCAGTTCGATAATAGCGCTTATGCCCCCGACATAAGAGCGGTACAAAGTCCAAAGTGTTACGTCTGACGTGCTGTTGACTGTACATACGAAAGTATCCTTTAGTACCAGCAAAATGTAGTTTACCTTGTATTGTACTATACGGTAAAACTCCGCAGGGATGTGTCATTTTTTCGGGATAAAACGCCTATGTCTCTGTATCCCCATCTATCTATCTATCTAATCAGCCCGTATCCACCCACTGTTGAGTATAGGCCTCCTCTTTGCTTGTTACGGTCCTGTGCAAAAATTACCATTGTGCCCATACCAAAAATTACCATGATTATATTATTGAAAACATTATTTAATGGCATATTTTTAATCAATGGCTAATTTACCTTATTTTAAAGAACCCTTTCACAGAATGTAAGCTCTTGCAAAATAATCCCCATACACCCAGCCTCGGTGCAACAGTGCGAAACATCGTATGCACTCATTTGAAATGTTTACGACTACCGAGAAGTCATTCGGGCTAACAATGGCTCGTATTTTAACCCGAACCGAAATAAAACACAGACTTTGAGAACGGGAACCAAGATTACGAATAAATATGTATACCACATAGGTTATACGTATGACAATATACATACTTATATTATATGAAATACGTTAAAATATAATTGAATACAATATGAACGTCTATACTAAAACTATTAAAAAAGAGGAAAGATTTGATTGTTTGTATTGAATAGGCTCCGAAATTACTGAACCGATTTGAATATTTCTTTCACTGTTGGAAAGCTACACTATCCCCGGGTGACATAGGGTACTTAGGATCCCGGAAATGTGGGGGGAGGGGATATTTGAAAGAAGAAATCACGGCCGTTTGACTCAAAGTAATAAAATTGGTGCGTTTGTTTTATCTGTGGTACAGGGGGCCAACCTCAGATGACATTTCGTAATCTGTGGTCGTAACCCCTCTCCCCCGCCAGCTCGCTTATGGGTCTGCTGACATGCTTTGACAGAGTGAGATAGTCTTATTGAGATTCCTGTAAGAGGAAATAGAATAGAGAAGAGTTCAAACTTCAAATCAAACTGAATCAAACTGAGCAAAAAAATCATTAAAGTGCCAAAGAAATTAAAGGTTTTGTGGATTACTACCTAAATTAATATGATTTAATCGAATGTGGAACGTTTGTGTCTAGCATACAAAATGGTAGAGTGTTCAATATTTGGCTTCAAAAGCAACAATCAAAGAGAAAAAGCGGGTGTTACATTTCATACGTAAGTACACTGTTTTATAAATTTTGATCACGTATTTCTTTCTCAAATCTCACAGGAACCAAGTTTCTGCGCTAAATCATTAGTTATATCATCAAAAACTTGATAAATGGGAAATATCTAAAAATTATTTCTAAATATAACCTCTAAAACATCTGACATGCAAACCGGTAAAATAATTGCTTATTATTACAAATTTACATCAGAAGCCAGCATAATAATTATCATAGATGTCTATGTACTGAAATTTTATTAATAATTAGTAGATTCATAATTCGATTTCCGGATGCCTAATGAAAGGAAAAATTTCCCCAAAATTACCCCATATTTCAGGGAATTTCAAGCGATTTGTTGTTTCCAGATTTCCGACTGATGATAAAACTCGTGAGAAATGGATTTATGCAACAGGAATACTATTAATAACATTTTGAAAGGGACTGACGTGTTTACAAAGGAGAAAATTACCAAATAATATGCAACAGAAGGATTAATTATTACAAAAAGAAATTGAAAAATAAATCAATTAATAAGTAATTAACTTGTTTTATTTTGTTTTTCACCTAAATAGTCTTCTTAAAATGATCTTTTTTGGCTCAAATTTGAAATAAAAGGGAATTCATGTATCGGGTATATGAAATTATGAATTCCCTTTTATTTCAAATAGGGTAATCCTGCAAATAATACACCAAAATAAATAAAGTGGCTGTTTGAATAGAATGCCTTTGCATTTGACACCACCACAATTTAAAAAAAAAAGAGCTGTCATATATCACTGGCCCCCTTTTCCGTAAAGCCCATGTTTACAGTACGTGAGTCGGTTGTCTGATTTATCTTCTATCTAGTCTGTGGAAGAAATTACGCGCAGTGAAACCGCGGGCGGAAGGCAAGTAAATAATACCTTTGTTACAAAATAATTACACATAATTATGTTTATATCTCTTTAATTTATATACGAAAGGAACTCTATTAAATGTCAAACATACTTCCACTGGACATATTTTAATGAAATTTGATACAGACATAGACTAGAACCTTGGAAAAGGACACAGGCTACTTTTATCCCAGAATAATCCTTGTTATCGTAGAATAACAGAAATAGTGGTTGAATTTTTTTTTTATTTTTATAATTTAGAAACGTTTTTGTTTTTCATCTAGCCCATCAATTGAGCCAAAGACGTCAGTGTGATTTCAAAATGACATTTTACTTTTTTATTTCACCCTATGGACGCGGCTTTACATTAAAGCCGTGTAACCGGAAATTCGCCACAGTTGCGTTTCGTTCCGCGGTTTTTCGTGTGCTGCGCCAACGTGACGAATGTTTCTCGCGATTTGGAACAATGCTCCGTGGACTGGAACGCATAAAATTAAGTAGGTGGCGGGGGTCAATTACGTTCCCATGTCCAGTTCGTAAAGTTTTAAAAGATACGAGAGTTGAATGCCAGGTACGAATATTTTAAAACGGTTTTGGTATTTATTATAAAACCCGTCTTGGGTCTTGTTGTTTGGCTGAACTTAATACAATCAGAAAGAACATACCTAGATGAAATCTGGCAGGACAATACCTAGTTCATTGCCTTCGATAAATCTGATGGCCCTATTATATTGATACGGAACCAAATTTAAAAAAACAATCCATTGTTTTATCCTGTTGCTAGCCATTTAATTCCAACGTAATTAATAATTAACTTACATCATATAATTAACCTTTATTACAAATAAGGACATAATTAATTTTTCTAGCGACATTTTCTTTTAATTTAACAAAGCATTTTCTTACGACATTCAATTACGGAATGTTTTTCTAATTATGACGTCATAAAGGTTTATTACTTTATAAATTACTGCTGTTTTATGCTCGCTATTTTATACAGCCTAATCTTTTGTTTTGATGTACCTAATCATAATAAAGAATTCTACTTATGTAGGTACTAATCATTAGGACACTATAGGCTTTGACCGGCTGCGCCACGAGTCGTTGGGTTCAAATCCCACTCAGAAGAATAATTAGAGTCAAACATTTGTGTCTGGATGTTTATTTGTATAGAAGGATATTTATGGTAGGTACCTAACTTCGTTGTTTCTGATACCTAGGTACGTACCACAAGTAGGTACTTAAGCGATTTACTTTGAGATGAGACCAAAGTATTTAAATGACGTAATCCAATGTTTCTTTAATGTTTATAGTAAGAAGTATAATACCTATGTATCGATGGATATTAAAAGGGTAGATGAATGTTGGTTTGTTTCTCTATCACGGAAAGAAATACTTCTTGAATTCTAGTTCCATCACACTGGCAACGAAAGTAACTTGTTGTTTAGTATTTATTACATACACACATAGTCATTATCTAAGAACTTAGTAGGTAGGTAAATAGCATATTTATCTTATTTCATTTCAATAAAAGACTTAAATAGGTACCTATCTATTACAAAAAAAAAAGACATCCGATCTTTTCCGTCGAAAAGCCAAAAGGAATCCCAATTCGGCGGGAACACGAAACTGTCAAAATTGAAAATTCGAATTTGGAACGCGTTCGAAAACGCGCCGCGAGCTGCACGTAATCAGATCCGCTACTAATGCATTCTAGTTCCACGGATTTGGAGTAACGAAACGCAGGCTGCTAATGGAACTGGCAGGTGGGATTTTCGGCCAGTTTCCTTTTGCCTTATTTTGAATTTTTTTTAAACATAATGGCCGCGTTTGGATTGGCGGGAGTTGTGTTTCTTTATATGTGCTTTTATCTGTGGAATATGAGTATTAAAAGTATGACTTTTGGTAGAAAGGATTTTTTTTTTTTCAGAAAGAAAACTGCGGTTTTTGTCCTTTTGCAACCCTTCCTGGTTGAATGAAATAGGTCGCATTGGCCGCTTATTATCAGGAGGCGTGCCTGTCTGCCAACTGATCTAGTACAAAAAAATTACATCCCTATTGCGTGCAAACATGACTATAGTCTAGGTTTTTAGATATTCTCTCTCTAAACCAACCTAAATATTCGTAACGTTTAGTTTTAATGTTGGCTAACTTGTGTCTAGAATCTAGAATAATATTGTGCCAAACACAAGCGCTGAGTACTGAGGACAAAAAAGTTAATTTAAATTTTCAATTTTTATGTTTAAAGTTATGTAGCTTCGTTGGTTTAGTCATTAAAGTAGAATTTAATGGTCGTGATCTTGGGGTTTTGAGTTTAAGTCAACGAAACCGATTATTGTTACGTAGAAAATTTATGAGGAAATCCCGCTTTTTAAACACTTGACCCGAATTTAAAATGTTTGTTTTCCTGCAAATTCGTATTTTCAAGTTTGCTGCCATGCGCCATAAAACAGGCAGCGGCTCGTTCCTTCTGGTTTGAAGAGAAAACCGGGGGAGTTCAGCGGGTATTGGAGACGTCTTTAGTTGAGTCCTACACACCGCAGGTGATGCTGCCTAAATCATTTATTTATTTAAAACTTTATTGCACAACATGAGAGTACCTAAAGGCGGACTTAATACCTGATGGCAATTTCTACCAGAGTTAAAAATATTGGACGAAAGTTATCCAATTTGTTCAACTGGTTGAACTAATAGTTGAACATACTGGAACTAATGTCAACCTTTGGGCTAAGCAGATAGGAATACAGAATAGTGCGTAACGTTTCAATTCTTTTAAAGAAGAAAAAAATAATCTTAACAAAATAGTAATCTTAGATTTTTTCTACACTTTTTTGCTGACCGTACACGTGGTGCAAATTCTGTGCACAGGTCATTTAGCGCTTGTAAAATTCAAATTAGTCCAACTTCTAGACTTTGGACATCGCGCTGACTGCAATTATGATAAGACCTTTCCTAGTACTAGTATGTTTTTGTTTAAATTGCAAATACGGTCTTAAAAGTAATATAACGTACCTAACCCGGGCATTCAAGTCGATTTACAGCAAATCTGTTCCAAATATAGGTAGGTATCTCTGGACATTATTCACACAGCGCCATCTAGCCCCAAACTAAGCATTAGCTTGTGCTATGTGCATAGAATATAAGTATAGTACAAACAGACATCATGCACACAAATGTTGGTACCGTACGGGGATCGAACTCGCGACATTTGGTGTAATAGCCGACTTCTCGACCATTACACCAAACGGCTCGTCAAAGTTGCGGATTTGATTCCCACACTGAACAGCTGTGTCCAAAATCATGTCCATTTGTACACACAGCTGTGTTCTTAAACATGTCTGTTTTACCAATACAAATTGATATGTTTATTAAAAACAAGTTTGTAGGTATTGTGCGGAGATCGAACCCGCGACCTGGTCTGGCGTCAACTTTTCAACCATTTTTTTTTTTCTAGCCGTTTTGATCCCTCTGCTAAGCAAAGACCTCCCCTTGTTTCCGCCACTTTTCCCTGCATTGTGCTACTTGCTGCCACTCAGGCATAAAGACGTCTATCATATTATCTCTGACCTCCGCAACCCTTACAGGGGATCGTGGCTACACATCTCCGGTGAAATCTGCCGCCATAACAGCTCTGGTTGTGTTCCGGCAATAGTAATGTGGGAGCCAGTACACTTGAAATCAAAGGCTCGAAGATCAGATGAGCCTGCAGTGTGGCAGCACATTGAGCGACGCTTCCTGGTGAAGTGTCCCTCAATGGAATAGGCCGCAGTGGCCGCTTACCATCAGGTGGGCTGCGTGTCTGTCTGCCTACTGACATAGTATAAAAAAAATTGGTCATCGATCCTTGTCATCTAATAGATCTAGAATAAAGTAGGCTAATTAAATGTTATTAAGCTCTGAACGTAAGTTCTCAGCCACCAAGCCAATGAGGTCACTATATCCCATTTACCTTTTTCAAAGAGAAACCTGTTCTATAATAAAACCTCAATTAACATTGTATATGCGCCAGCGCAGGTAGCTAATTAGTCTTTATGCGTTAAGAAATAGAGCTCAAAATAATACAACTATTCGTTAACAGTAACGCTATATCCTGTAAGGATGTCATGTAAAATGTGCCAAGTTCTTTTACAGACAGTAAAATTTTTATACACAAAAAGAAACAGATCTGGGGTCGAACTAAAAAAAGTTTTGTGGGAAAATACTCCGGAGTCTGGAAGTTCGCGGTGTAGAACACCCACCTTAGAAAGAAAGAGGAAATTACTGTTGGTCTGGCTCTCTCTCAAATCTTTCTTTGGTCGTGCGTGTCAGACTGCTGGTCCATCGTGTTATGAGAGTGTAGAATAGGGAGTACACCTGTGCTTGCGCATTCATTTGTGCACTTTAATATATCTTGCGCTTGATTGGCCGCCCTAACCGAAAATTCGGCTAGGAGGATTTGATGAATGTGATCTAATCTATATAAATAAATAAAAAATGAATTGCTGTTCGTAGTATCTGCCTATTAATGTCCCTGCAGCTTAAAGGCCTCCATCCTTGAAATCAAGTTATCGTTACAACGATGGGAACCGGTTTAATCACAACTATTGCCAAATGTAGGGTGGTGATCACAAACCCGAGCTATCCGAAAAAACCGGCACCAAGTTAGCTCCACCCGGGAATTGGACCCAGGAAACCGAGATCTCGGCCCGGTACATAAACCACAAGACCATCGAGGCGAGGTGTGAAATTCCAGGATTATTTATTTTTTTGTTTTCCTCGCACAAAATAAGCTTTGCATACTAAGTAATACTAATAAATATTCGTCGAATTTTTTACCATCATGAACTTGGCCTACCTCTACCGTGCGCGTAAAAATGGAACCGGTCTATACCTAGACTTCCTAGACAGGTCTTCTATTCTCGGCTAGGCGTATTTCCTAACGATGACAAAAATTAGAACTTCACATTGTGGGTTTCATCAGTTGGTATATAACCCGCTCGGGTAAAACCCGGAGGTCGTGGGTTCGATTCCCGCCTTGGGTCTGGTTGGTGGTAGGACTATTTCAGAGTCGGACTGGCTAGCTACCACTCCTATCCAGAACAAAAATTATGTGATCAACATTTGTATTTGTCTTGTCTCTAGATATTTATTTGTATTGCAGTCTGAATGGCTAGCTACACCCACAGGTGAAATCTGCCGCCATAACAGCTCTGGCCGTGTTCCGGCAATATTAATGTTGGAGCCAGTACACTTGAAATCAAAGGCTCGAAGATCAGATGAGCCTACAGTCTGGCAGCACATTGAGTGAGGCTGGTGAAGTGTTTCTCAATGGAATAGGCCACAGTGACCACTTACCATCAGGTGGGCTGCGTGTCTGTCTGCCAACTGATGTAATGCCTTCTCTGTTTCTAATACCCATAACACAAATGCTTAAGCTACTTGCTTTGGGGTCAAATAAATTTATTAATTATGATGTTAAAAACATAATGATTTCTAATGGTTGACTGGAAGAGATCGCTATAAGCGATAAGTCCGCCTGTATTGTACAGTTATATTATGTTACATGTTTCTATGTTGTGTGTAGTGCAATAAAGTATATCTATCTATCTATCTATTTCTAATATTTACACGGTTACTACTCATTAAATAAAACAACTTTAAAAGGATGAAAACCCTCATATATTCTACATTTTAAACCCAACGTTTCGACTACTTTTCAGTAGCCGTGATCACTGTATGACTCAGGTGTTATGCGTCAAAAAGTTATATAAATTGTTATTTCTAAAATGTAGAATATACGGAGTTTTCATCCGTTTAAAGTTGTTTTATTTAATGTTAAAAACATTTATAAATATGAACATTGTGATTTTGTAAAGACCTTAAAGCAGGTAAATTGTCTCATTTTACAATGTTGTTCATAAGATGACATTAAAGCAATCACTAAAGTAAGCTTAATATCTTTCTCACGGCTCTTGGCTACCCATCAGTGAAATTTGGAAATGTGACAAAACTTTGCCACAAATTATAATTCACATAATAATTTTATTAGGGTCTAAAACCAGCTTTAGAACAGCACTTTCCACTTGTTTTTAATGAATTTAATCTATTCAGCGATAACCAAGCAGACATGTAAAGATATACACAAGTTATGCACGCTCCACCTCATCGTTCCAATACGTCTTGCTAAGTTGCTACACTTTGACGATGGTCGTAATGGTCGAGAAGACGGCTACACTACACCAGGTTGCGGGTTCGATCCCGCAAGGTATAAACATGTGCATGAACATCTCTGTTTGTATCGGTCTGAGTGTTTTTTAATGTCCAAAGATATTTGTTTATTTTATTACAAATTACAACCAAAGAAGCTTAGCATCTATGTCCGCAGCAAGAGATCCATGCAGGAACCATTTATACAATAGGTTCAAAAAGAACGGACCCAGAATTCACAGACTATAATACTCCAATTTTTACTGTTTCATTATAAAAAATATTTCAGAAAGAGGCTTTTTTTGCTAATGGCTTCAGTCGAGACATAATTTCAATGATTTTTAAACGTACTGTTTTGTAATGTTGGCCTTTTGTGTAGTAAATTATGAGGGCTTGATATGTGGTTAAGTTAAATTATTCCGAATTAGATACACAGTTCTTAAAAACAGAAGATGATATTATTTATTTATTGGGTATGTACCTAAATAATACATTCTATTCTACAATCCGTGTAGGTGGGATTAAAGTAATTTTTAATTTTTGTCGATCAAAAAAGTTTATTGCACAGCATAATTCACTAAACAAACTTTTATTTTTAAAAAGTTTGCAGTTTTTTTAATGTCAACGAAACATCAAATATGTACAGATTTTTAGCGATGATAAAAAAAACACTTCACACGCGATGCACCGTTGTCTAGTCTATTGTATTCATGCTTATCGTGTTTTCTATGCAGTCCACATGTTTTATTATTCATATCTCGTGACGTTAAACATTCACGAAACATTTCACACTGTAAAAATGGTCTGGTCTGGTCCATTTTTATTGTTACTCGTGAAGGCAGAATAAAAATGAAAAAAATGAAAAAGATCCTTTTATAAAGCACTTAAAAGACACTGGCCGAAAAGAATTCAGAAAAAGAAGTCGACCAAAAAATTGTTTCAATGTTGACAGCTGATTTACAAATTCGAATTTCGAATGCAGAAAAAGGTCAAAGAACATGATAATGCAAAAAACAGAAGCGACGTGTAGGTAACAAAGTGACATCAATATTTGTTTAGTAAAACTGTAATTTATAAAAATTTAGATAAAGGTTTTGTTTACTAACCTCTCCGTATCTCCAAAGACAGAAGTGCACGAACATAAAAAACCACCACCACACAAATATCACGGCTATTCATGACAAACTTGCACTTTAACAAAACAATATTAACGCATCAACAAAATTTCGATTAAAAACGCTAGCACCGGCGGAACGGTATTGACCCAATCCTTTATAAAACCATGGGGAAAATATGCATTTTTTATCAACTTATATCGATTCTAATCGCGACGAGGCTCAGGCTGGAACGGGCTGCGAACGTACGCCCAGAGAAACTGGTTCCTTTATGTAACAAATATCACTCACAAGCACCTTCGTAATTTCATTAATAACTCCTAAAAATCGATCCCACAACAAGGTTCACGACAATTCTAACTGAATACTGCGGCGGTGTATAAATTCATTATTTTGCTATCTAAAACGATCTTTTATCGACGCGACGTATATAAATTTAAATGAAACACACTCGTAGGTTCACGATCCGACGATTAGATAAGTATTATGTCGGCGCATAGAGATTTTCCATGTCATATTCATGATACAATGGTTGCAAACAATGATAACGACTGATCGTACACGACTTTCGCGACGCACGCTCGCGATGACACTAAACCCTACATAGATGTCGCGTAAGTCGCGTTGCTCGCGGCGCCATTATGGAAAATGGCGTCGACACGAGCCGTCAAAGACCTTCAAATAATTCCCTACCTTCTCCCCTAAAGATAAAGTACAAATTCGCACGATAAAAAAAGTCTTACACTACTATTCGATCGTATAAGACGGCAGATTTGGAAAGGCGCAAGACCACACATCTATGATTTGGTGAAATGTACGTTTTGTCAGTTCGTCTTATAAAAGGGCTCTTTTTGTCTCTTTTTCTTGTGGTATGCGATTTGGAACAAATATACATTTTATTCTACGCTTGCGCGAATGTCTTCCAATGTCTGACAATTTGCTAATCTACCTTGAACTTTAAGTATATGAAGCTTAGGTTCTAAATTAAGGTAATGGATGACAGATAATTATTTTTGTTGTTTGGTGACCGACAGTAAAACCAAAACTACTCACAGAACAAAGATTATGATGGGTCCAAATTGTAACCCCTTAAAAGATTTAATGGGTACTTGTTTTGAACAATTACATTTTTATATCTCCTTCCGTTAGAGTGTAAGATTTGCTTTTATACTTTTATTTGTTAGAAAACAGGACATTGGTCTTTTATGAGTTTAATTGCCCTAAAAAACCTGCACTCAACACAACATTAATTTGTCGAGATGTTTTTTATTAATAGGTATTTTTCTTTTGTGATTATAATGTATAATGTTTGTACTTACAGGGTCCGTGCATAAAGGCAATTTAGGTATAAAAATATTCTTTGATTTTATTTTTTCTAAAGGTTGGTAATCACAGAATTCAAGGCTGCCAGTAGGTCGAACACACTAAAATTAATATAATGAATAAGGAACGTTAAAAAAATGTTTTCCTTAATTAAATTTTCTTGTTTTTGCGATTTTGTTTGATTTTTACTTATACGTTACAAATAACGCGTCACCCACCTCAGCATTAGTAAAAGCTGACATAAAATACTTCGTTGCAATATTAATTGTTCGATAATGCAGGGTTTTTTTTAAATGTCAGTGGCGGGCCAAACGAGCCAGCGTGTTGCCTGATGGTAAGCAATCACCGCCGCCCATAGACATCTGCAACACCAGAGGGATCGCTGATGCGTTTCCGGCCTATGGGGGTATGGGGGTGTGGGCTTCCGGCACTCTCACAAACTAGACGAAACACAATAGTAGTCACTATTATTTCACGCTGGTGTTATGTGAGAGGAGGATGATACCTGGATACAGGGAAGCCTGGACGAGCATTTTCGTCTCTCCCTAGGATCAGGTATTCAAGTAAACCGGGAACTTACCTTAGTAAACTTAAACTAGTAGTGCAGTATTTGGAGAATATAGCGTCCCACTACCTATAGTGGGACGCTTTTGTCCCGAGTCCTATAGTTCGCTAGTCTGCGGTTATATGGCGCTGCCAACACTATGCCCTCCCCAATTCAATAAAATTATTATAATATAATAAAATAAATTAGTAATACCTATGTCCTGTTAGTAACTCACCATCCCTACAAAGTTTTTTAAAGATAAAAGGAAGTTAAAGTGTACAAAGAAGAAAAAACTTAAATTGTATAGAAATATTCAAATCAATGAATAAAATGTTAGCATGTAAGTACTAAACCTGGTTTGAGCACGTTTGAACAATTGCCCATCGCGCCGGAATAAAGTACCTTAACAGTTTCTTAAGGACAGCGGTTCTCAAACTGGGCTCGTAAACTTTTTTATACAACGTCTGTTGGCAAACAGGCACGCAACCCACCTGATGGTAAGCGGTCACTGGGGCCTATTTCATTGACGTACTTTACCAGGGTCGCTTAATGTGCTACCAGACTGTAGGCTCGTCTGATCTTCGAGCCTTAGATTTAAAGTGTACTGGCTACCACATTAATTTTGCCGCAACACAGTCAGAGCTCTTATGGCGGCAGATTTCACCCGTGGGGGTAGCTAGCCAGCTGGACTCTGACAAAGCATTTCCACCAATCAGACCCAAAGCGGGAATTGAACCCCCGACCTCCGTGTTTTTATACCCAAGCGGCTTAGCCTTAGATACTAGATAGATAGTCTTAAATACTTTGAAACTACAATGCAAAAGATAGACTTTTGCATTGTAGCTTTAGAAGTAATTAAAAAATAATTAAAAACGTAAGACTAAACTTTATTTCTGTCATTTGCAAAGTTAATTGGCGGTCAGAAGGCTGAGCCTAAACCTTTTCATTTTCCAAGACACGAGACCTGCGTCCATGGTATGGGACTGGGGACATAACGTCCCACTGCCCACTAATCTCCACATAGTTTTCCTTACACCCGAAAAGCGAGGAGCCGGTGACCATCTTACCCACCAGTGAATGGATCCAGGCAGGACACCCAAGGCCACGGTACTTAGAACACTAATTGAACATCGAGGCGTAGGTACTACGAACTACGAATAACACCAGCGTGAAATAAAAGAGACCACTATTGTGTTTCGTCTGGTTTGTAAGAGTGCTGGAGCCTGGAGGCCCACACCCCCCATACCCCCATAGGCCGGAAACGCATCAGCGATCCCTCTGGTGTTGCAGATGTCCTTGGGCGGCGGTTATTGCTTACCATCAGGCGACCCGCTTAGCTCGTTTGCCGCATCTGACGTAAAAAAAAGTAACATTAATGAATTGTCAAATTCGGTGCATTAATTTTTTTTATTATTATAGATTTATTATTATTAATAAAAAAATATCAATGTAGTTTGACAAACACCGCCTCGGACCGTAGATAGAGTATCTCAAAGAATTACAAAGTTGCCCCGGAGGCGACGACTGCAGTAAAATTAATTTATAAAGGGAGATTTCAGCTTTTTCAACTTTTTACGTCTGATTTCTTTGAGGCTGCAAGAGACTATGCCTTCGAGTACCTATTTAAAAGCATTCAATATAAAATATTTAAGAGCATTCAATAGAAAAAAAAGTTTGGCCATTTTAAAAATAGTATAAAGTTTCTGAATCGATGGACCAAAAATTGACTATTTTGCTAGCGGTCGCCCTCGGGGATTCACCCGCGCGTTATTTCCTTTTTCAACTATCCCCCCTTCCCCCATATTTTGGGGATAAAAAATATCCTTTGTCCGTCTCCTGGTTCTAAGCTACCTCTCCACCAATTTTATCAGCCAAATCGGTTCATCCGTGCTTGAGTTTTATAGTATGCAGAAACATGGCAGAAACAGTATTATTAATTTATTATTTTGACATGTTTCAAGCGATATATGACTTACTACAACATAATACAATATATTTTGTGTAGATTTTTGCGATTCGTAGGTCTTCCTTTTTACAAGAACTAAGAAGTCTTCTTTATTTTTTACATTGAAATCTCTACTAGCGCCATCTAGTTGAGTGCATAACGAAAATAATGTTGTCTGGAAAATGAGTCATGTTCACTTGAACAAATGAATTATTATTATTATTAAGTTTCCGACAGATGGCGTGATATAAAATTTGTACAGTTTTGATAGGTGGCGTTGTGTTCTTATAGAAAAAAGTTCAAATAATTTTCGATAGATGGCAGGGCGAAACAACACTGATTTGGTTTGTTAGTTTTTATGAAATACGCTAAATGGCGGTGAAACAAAAAGTGGAGTAAAATATTTTGATATTTTAAAAATAATTCAGTTGACGAAAGTTTAGTTTTGTCAAAATCAAATCAAAATATTCTTTATTCATGTAAACTTGTATCAAGTATTTATGAATCGTCAATTACAGAGTGACTCTACCACCGGTATCGGAATGCAGTCATCTGCCGAGAAGAACCGGCAAGAAACTCGACAGTTACTCTTTTTCATCGCCATGTTTGTTTACAATTTGTTTGTTACAATTACTGATTAGTTTTAGAATACCAAGCCATACAGTATAAAGTATAAGAATGAGACTATAATCGAGAAAAATCCGTGAGCCCTGGAAGACCAGTGCCCAAAGGTGGCACCTGCAGCACAAGTATGACGTATGTGCCAGCCATAAATTCACTCAACCATATTATAGGGAATGTAACCACCCGACACATAACGCCACCACCCCAAGCACATTTTAGCGAGCATGACCGCCAAGGTTACAAACTCTTCAGGATTCTTTGAATGAAAAATAAATTTAATTTTATTGAATTATAACATTTAATGTGTTACTGTATAGCAAAGTTAACATTGTTGATACTATCGGGATTCTATACAATGCAAAGGCGCGAGTCCAAGCTTCCTTGTCGTTGAGGTATGCTTATTAATACAATACAAAATAAATTTATGTCACTGAAAATATTAATGTCAATACAAAAGATCATGTCAATTATAACAAAGGCGCAGACAGAGGAGCGGCAACAATACTACTCACTTCTACAGACTTTTATCATTTAGATAGTCTTCCACTTTATAATAACTCTTCTTGATGAGTTGGCATTTGATGTGTGACTTAAACTTGTGTATTGGTAAGTCAACAACATCTTGAGGTAATTTGTTAAATAACGTAACACTTAATCCAACAAACGAATTACCTATTTTATGAAGTCTTGTTTTCGGAACGGCTAGCTTATGTTTATTTCTAGTGTTTAGATCATGATGATGAGATTTTTTCGGAAATTCATGTAGGTTTTTTCGTACATACATAATACAATCTAAAACGTATTGAGATGGTACTGTTAATACACCAATTTCACTAAATACATTTCTTAGGGAATCACGCACTTTAAGGCCGTATATAGCTCGTATTGCCCTTTTCTGAAGTACAAAAATAGATTGTACGTCAGCAGCAGATCCCCATAGAAGTAACCCATATGACATGACGCTATGAAAATAGCTAAAATACACTAGTCTCGCCGTTTCCACGTCTGTTAAACGTCTTATTTTTCTAACAGCATATGCGGCTGAGCTGAGTCTCCCCGCGAGAGCAGTGATATTCGGACCCCATTGCAATTTCGAGTCTAGAGTTATGCCCAAAAAAACCGTTGAATTGACCATATCAATAGGTTCACCATTCACAGTGATATTGGGAACAACCTGCCTCACATTTGGCATGGTAAATTTTACACATTTGGTTTTTTTGGTATTTAGCAACAAGTTGTTAATAGTAAACCAGTGCAAAATTTGTGAGACAGAATTACTTACGTCGACAAATGATTGTTCATATCTCTGCCGTCTATAAACTAAAAGGCCGCTAAATGACAAAAACTACTTTTGAGTTATTGAGCAAATAAGCGGCAAAATTGTCAAATCGATGCTACTCCTTAATAAAAGTATGTACAAATGTGTGTCATACACCAAAAGAAAGGTCTTTTTGTCAACTTTCACATGAAATTTGTTGATTTAGACAATTGGTAATATTCTTTAAACTAAACACATATTTTCCCCTCAATTTTGTAAACTTTTAAAAATAACTTAAGGTGTACAAAATTAAATGGCGGCTAAAAGGTTTTAACTGCTTTATAGTTGTGAATTTTTCGAAAACAGCCACATTTACATAACTATAAAGCAGTTATATTGATCTTATTCATAGCAATAAAGCGGCTAACTACACATAGCCACCTTTTAGCCAAGTTTATGTGGCTTAACTGCTTTACTTTTATTTATTAATAACTTTTATTACAGTTGTGCATAGCTAAAAAGCGGTAAATTATCAAACCCTTTCATATAACTGCTATTTAGGCTAGCAAAATCATCATTATTTTTTTACAAAACCTTCAAAGTAGACGCTACCACTACTAAGTAAAATTTATAAAGTACGAGTATTCTTCCTATGAACACCAATCTAAAGAGCAAGCGGGATTTAGAAGTGGTTTCAGCACGTTAGACCACATATTCACGCTAAGGCAGCTGGTGATACAGAAAAACAGCGAGTTTAACCGACCTCTTTACCTTCAAAAAAGCGTTCGAACTGAGTTGTCTTTGATTCACTACAGCGTTGCGGTGTTGACTAAGGTTTTTACAACAAATCGTGGGCCTAAGACCGTACTCGCGTGCGGTAACCACATCTGGTCCACTCGGTGTTGACGATTGCGCTACACCAGGCGCACACGACTCATCCTCGTTCCCGCTCTCCTTTTGGGCCAACACCCCTATAGATACATCTACCTGCTGAAAAACCTATACCAGTCAGCGACTATGTCTGTCAAAGTCCAAGGTAGTACTACAACTATCCCTATTAAAAGTGGCGTACGCCAATGTAATATCACCAAAGCTTTGCTAATGCACTCGAAGACGTCTTCAAACTTTGAACTGGAAATATAAAGGTATAAATGTGGACCGAGTTTGAGTCACCTCCGTTTTGCGGATGACATTGTGATCCTCGCACAGTCATCTGAGCAGGTTAAGAATATGCTTAGCGACCTAAGCCAAGCTTTACTACGCGTAGGGCTGAAAATGAACTCTGAAAAGACGAAGTAAATAGGCTTGAGTGGCCCGATGGCGCATTTGGTAGTGACCCTGCCTTATGCGCCAGGGGTCGTGGGTTTGAATCCCACCCAGGACAAAGACTTATGTGATGAACATTTGTGTTTGTTCTGTGTCTGGATGTTTATTTGTATTTAAGTATATATTTCTCATACCCATAACACAAGTGCTTACGCTACTTAGGTACTTTGGGGTCAGATCAATGTATGTGATGGTGTCCAATATTTAAAAAAGTTATTCTTCTTTCTTAATATTAAAGAAAATCATTACACAACATAAGAGAATCAGTATACTCTTTCATTAACACCTTAAAATTTGTGGTCTTTCGAATTAATACTTGAATGTTGACTATCAGAAATTTCAGAATTAACTTGGTTTTGTTTCGTGTTACATAAACCACTTATAAGTTATTAATTTATTATTATATCAGTTACGGTAAGATAAGTAAGTAAATAATTTAAAAGAAATACACCTAATCACACCATTTAAAAGCACATTCCTTAGCTACTGCCCCAATAAGGCCGTTCAATTAGGTCTGTCGTTAATAAGCTGTGAAATAATGTACCTATTAATTCGAGCAAACATACCGTACTTCAACGTAAATAATGGACCTCAAAAATATCTACATCTAACATAAATAAGTAAATTAACTTTGTTAAGGTACCTAATTTATATTTAAAAATACGTCTTATCTGACTGAGGAACGAATAGTTATTTATGTGGCTGTTGCATAATGAGGGTCATTAAAATACGAATGTGATTTTATGAAACGAACGAAGTGAGTTTCATAAAAGGATCACATGAGTATTTTGATGCCTAATTATGTACAGTCACATACATAACTTTATCTTCATTCATAATGATAATATGTCTATTTTATAGTCAGGATCGATGAGCAAACGCCCTAGTTACCAACATAATCTGTATGTAAAAGTTAGTACTGTCATAATGACTGACGTTTGTAGTTTTTAAAATCCATAAACAATCTAGACTCGAGTTGATTTCGATTCTCAAATCGATTGTTATAATTTCAGCATCGAATTAAATGTATAGGAATGGAACATAAAATTACTAATCGACTAAGTAATTCGATAATCGAAAAAACCTATTAATTTTTACTTTTTAAGAAGACGTTCGAAATTTGAACGTAGTTAAGGTATCGGTTACCGATACTAAAATGTAAAATTAAGATACAGCAACAGATACTCATATCTAAATATAGGGCGTTTGCTCATCGATCCTGACTATAAAATAGACATATTAGGGTATGGATGTAGATAAATAATATATTGTTCGACTGCATTCAGTTTTCAATTCATAGTGGCTAGCTCATAGAAAAATTTTACGGCTAGCTTGACTCAAGAACATAAGCCGCCTGCTTGTCGATCTCGCTCGATACTATTTTGCAGTAAACAAAAAGAAATCCAATTATAAGCTATAATTTTTTTTTAATAACTTCGTTAATTAAATAAAATACGTACCTTGGAAACCTTCCCGCCATGTCAAGTGACGATTTTAGCGGGAAACGCCACACCAGCGAACTTCCTCATCCGTGTATAGTTTATTTTTCCCTAAACAGCCGCACCCCGCCAGCCTAGCGTGCCCGTTATAAGGGGTGCGGGGGCTTGTGAGTTTGCCGCTTTTTAGCGATGTACTGCTATTTAACGGCTTTTTTGTTAAGCAAAGCTTTGTAAAAATTATGTATTTTACTTTGCGTACTGACTAACATGGATTTTTATACTAGTTTATTTATTGTAAAAGTAGAAACAATGCAAAGCTTAAAGGCCGCTAAATGATTCTAACTGCCTTTTAGTTATTTAAGAGAGCTTTGCCGCTTTTTATTCATTTAAGCAAGGTTCTTTATACTTGAACCTTACCAAGCTAGAAAGCCGCTAAAAATACTTTGCTGCCTTTTAGCTTCTTGCAAAATTAGAACTGTTTTTTAGCTAAGCATTGATAGTAAAATTGTTCAGACGATCCAAACGTTAAAGTAATTTAGCTACCTTCTAATCTAGTAAAGCTGTTTTGCCACCTTTAAGCGATGTAAAATATATTATTTCTGTATTTAGCTGCTTTTTAAAAAAAAATATCTTGGAAACGGTGAAAGATAGAATAACCGTTCCTAGATAGATCGATAGAGAATTTTTTTTTAAATATAGTGGTATTAAAAAGTGAAAAATGGTCAAATGTCATTTAGCGGCCTTTTTTCTTATAGACGGCAGATCTGTCAACTTTGAAAATCAACGAGGTGTCGTCTGCGAATAGCACAATCTCACATAAGTCTTTTGTAAAGTATGGGAGATCATTTATGTAGATCAGGAATAGCAGTGGCCCCAAAATTGATCCTTGGGGTACTCCCATAATAAGGGGAGCGCCGGAGGAGTCTACTCCATTTATATTTACTTTCTGAATCCTGTTCGTTAGATATGATTCTATCAGGCTCAGTGAGTTGGCTGAAAGACCATAATGCCGCAGTTTCATCAGCAATGTACGGTGATCAACACAATCAAAGGCTTTCGATAGATCACAGAATATGCCAATAGCATCTTGCTTATTCTCCCATGCATCAAATATATGCTTGATGAGCGCAACTCCAGCGTCTGTAGTAGATTTGCCTTTAGTAAACCCGTACTGTTTTTTATGCAATAACTTATTTTCATTGAAATGCGAGAGCAATTGATTAAATATAATTTTTTCAAATATTTTACTTAGTGCAGGCAAAATAGAAATCGGTCTAAAATTAGATGGGTCACTTTTTTCTCCCGATTTGAACAAGGGTATAATTTTACTATGTTTCATCAAATCTGGAAATTGACCATCATCTACACATTTATTAAATATGATTGCTAAATGAGGTGCTATATTATGAATAATATTTTTGATTATTATTACTGAAATTCCCCACAAATCCTCTGTGTTTTTCATGCTAAGTTCTTTAAAAGTTTTAATTATAGTTTCTGAATTTATTCTTGTAAAATTAAATGAAGAAGCGCACTCATCAACATGGCATTTGAGGAGAGACTCTGCAAGATGTGGGCTTGAGTTCAGTTTAGATGTTGTTTTCACAGGGATTTTAGCAAAGAACGACTCAAAAGCGTTTGCTAAGTCCGCATCCGACTCAATGCTATTGCCTTCAATGTTTAGAGAGAACTTGTTATTTTGAGTTTTATTTTTACAAGTCTCTTTGTTAATAATTTTCCATGTAGCCTTGCTTTTATTTGTGGCTTTCATTATCTTATTTCTAATGTAATTTGATTTGGCTTCAGCGCATACTTTTTTAAATAGCTTTGAGTACTTTCTAACATACTCAACCATAGCGGGGTCACTTGAATTGACTTTCATTTCGTACAATTCAAATAACCGCCTTCTACTTTTATATATTCCTGGGGTGGCCCATTCACTAAACTTGGTCTTTGAGCCATTAATATTTATCTGTTTTTTTGTAAATACCCCATTAAATGCTTTCTCAACAATGTTAAAAAGTTGTTGATATAATTCATGTCCATTTCTATTGTCAAAATTCGCAATGGACAGTTTATGATCTATTCGTTCCTTGAATTGTTCTATTCTGTTAGTAGTGATAGGTCTACAAATTATAGCTGATGTATGTCGGGCAAGATGGCATTCAAATACAGCCAGCTGTCCGCTATGGTCAGAATTAATAAAGTTAATTATGGCTTTATTAATTATATTAAAATTACAAAATATATTGTCTAAACAAGTAGCAGACGAAGGAGTAATTCGCGTTGGTTCTTTAAATAACTGGTACAAATCAAAGGACTGAAATAAATTGAGAAACCTAGTAGCGGTTTGTGAAATATCTAGAATATTTATATTGAAATCACCACATATGATGATTTTTTTATTGGATTTACATATTTTTTCTAATACTTCCTCCATGACAGATTCAAATTCAATGTAATTAGCAGAAGGAGGTCTATAGATGCAAGCAATAATGTGCCGCTGCAACTCCACACACGATATCTCAATAGTTCGTTCTACTGAGAGCGATACGACATCTTTACGTTCTCTAAACTCTACTGTATTTTTTAACAATATAAGTGACCCACCCCTTATAGCCATACCTCTTGTGAACGAACTACTGACACTGTACCCATCAATGTTAATCATCATTTCATGCTGTCTTAGCCAATGTTCAGTGATACATATACAATGGATATTTCTATCTTTCAAAAACAATTCTAATTCTAACTCTTTTCCAGAAACACCCTGTATATTTTGATGAACTATACAAAAACTTTCAGGTATTTCCAAAGTCACTAAATTGCTAGAGTAGTCCTCTATTGTCTTATAATTAAATTTAAATTATTCTTTGGAACTACTTCCAAACCTTGTTCAATAATATTATTAATATTAAATGCTAACAAAGTAGCTAAATCAATCTTAATTTTAAAAGGCAAATAAAACATTTTGCCAGTCACATTAAACTTATGATTAATAAATTTATTTGTGTCAAAAAACACAAATTTGTCACTATGACAAGTACAATTAAATAAGGAAGTATTCAATATGTGAATACTGTTATTTTGATCATTTGTATAACATCTGGAAAAGGGAAAAGCACATAAAATAACTTTCTTTACATTAAGTTGATCAAGTATTGAAAGCTGCTTCAGAATCTCCCTTTTACAGGTGTTAAGTCCATTACCCATCATTAATATAATGATGGAGTTTTCATTAAAATTACAATCTATAATCCTCTTAATAATCTGGCTAAGAGGAGCACCTGGCATACAATGGTTAATAACATTACCATTTATTCTATAATTGAGAAGAGGCCCATAGCCAACCCCGAACCCATCAGAAAAAAGGTAAACATCCTCTTTTTTATCTGATGATGATGAAATATAGTTGGATGTGTCAATTGTGTCTGTGTCAATTAAAGGTGACTGCAGTGAGCTGTGCTGCTCAGTGGGACCTGCACTTACACAGCTACACTGGCACATAAGTTTGTCTACAGCATGAATGTGCTCACTTATTTGAGACCGCGCAGCTGTATATTTCTTTTCTTCTTGTCTTTGGGGCAAAGAAAAATAAACGGAGTTAAATATACAAGAACACGATTTATTTATCACAATATTTACTTTGGTACGTTTCTTTTTAATTACATCATTGATTATATTAGGTACAAACATTTCTGGTCTTTTAATTTATGTTTTATCAACATTTTTTTATACACTCGTTGACAAACTTTAATGTGCCGACCAGTTTGGCTACTGAAAAGATTAACGCTTTTACCAAAATATTTAGGTACGCGTGTATTTCACCAAGGCTACTTTCTTGTTTAATATAGCTGTATTAGTTATGTGCAAATAAAGTTTATTTTAAATTAAATATAGTTAATTAAGTCTGATTTTAAGCATCGCGTGAAGAGACATTTATACAAATCATTCTAAAAAGCCCATTACTTAATAAAGACAAATGGTAGCAATTATCAAAACCTTAATGCTTACATAAATATTTTTTTATTCCATTACCGAAGGAAATTTTCTACACAAGCGCCCCTAGCGGCAATACCTGTAACCCTATTTCCTATTTATCTGACAATAAGCTGGTTCAGCATATTCTTCAGATTTCTCTGTTTTACTATTACAATACTGTTCATTATTAAAAACATTCGTATACTCATCTCTTTCTTTCTTTTTATCTCTCTCCTTTTTAGCATTCAAAGCTTCTTTAGCAATATTCACATAAGCATTTGAATTAGAAATTCTTGCATAATGACTCGTATTTGAACTGTCAGCTTTATTTTTAAAATCGACTGGTTTAATATCTATTTCTGCGTAATTTGATTCGCCTACTTCATTGTTAATTTTCGTGTTAACATAATCTTTATTTCTTTCGTTTTTCGGCAGAACTTGGGAGTACAAAGTGTTGTTAAGTCTATGGTTTTTTGGTACTGGTTTCGAATACATGTCTTCAATGGTAGGTCTGTAGGGTTGTGCGTATGTTTCTGTGTCATTTCCCCTTGTGTCCGCTGGGCTAAGGTATGTTTCTTCTAGACGGGCTGAGTGGGGGAACGAAGGAGTGGGGGCTTGGCTCTGGTCATCAAGGTTTTCGTAGGCTCCACCTGACCGTTTTATCTGAAATGAAATCCGTTTATGGTATAATGACACATTTGACGAGCCATTTGGTGTAATGGTCGAGAAGTCGGCTATTACACCAGAGGTCGCGGGTTCGATCCCCGCACGGTACAAACATTTGTGTGCATGAACATGTCTGTTTGTATCGGTCTGGGTGTTTCTATGTATAATATGTATGTATTTACAAAAAAAAAGTATATAAGTAATGTTTATCCGTTGTCTGGCACCCAAAGCACAAGCTTAATGCTTAGTTTGGGGCTAGATGGCGCTGTGTGAATAATGTCCAGAGATATTTATTTTATTTTATTTGCGTCTGATCTCTCTTCGGTCGCGTTTTACTGCTGTCCCACCCTGCTACGAGAGTGAGGGAATAGGGAGTGCACCGTGCTTGCGCACCTGTGCTTACATCATCATCATCATCATCAGTCTGTAACAGTCCACTGCTGGACATAGTCCACTCCAAATGCTCGCCACGCTGATCGATCCTCGGCCACTCGCATCCAGCTCCTGCCAGCCATCTTGCGCAGATCATCGCTCCACCTGACCTGAAGGCTTACTTTTACGCTAGAATAAAAAGCTTTTACGATGTCTGTAATTAATAAGTATCTGCCTCCGTGGTACAGTGGTTAGTAGAGCGTTGGGCTCTAATACCCGGAGGTCGTGGGTTCGAATGCCGCGGTGAGCATAACTTTGTGTGAATGTTTCCAGTTTGATTAGGACATTGCAGGCTTGAATCACCTGAATGTCTGAAAAGAATGATGATTTCGTGCTTCAGAAGGCACGTTAAGCCGTTGGTCCTGCGCCAGATCTCTCTTCGGTCGTGTCAGACTGCTGTCCCGCCGTGTTACGGGAGTGAGGGAATAGGGAGTGCACCTGTGCTTGCGCACGCACTGCAGCACTATAATATGTCCTGCGTAGTTGGCTGATCGTAAAAGATTGGCCGCCGTGGCCGAATTCTCGGCTAGGAGGACATTATTATTATTATAATAAGTAAATAAACTGTATACCATATCGGAAGGTTTTCTCGATGCTTTCCACGTGGTGAAGAGCAGGATGACGATGATTGAAACCCCCCCTCCGATCAGACCAAACATGAGGGACTCCGAGATTCCCGGTGGGGTTACCTCTGAAACACAGGATATCTTTTATAGAACAAAGAGGCCTACACTCGAAAAAGAAGGGAGGTAGGTGGTAGTACTCTAACTTAGTCCGATAGAGTTGCCCATCGATAGTCCACTATCGCTAAACTATCGATAGTCTATCGATAGTTGACGTCATATCAATAGTATCGATAGTCTATCGATACCATAGATAGCCCAAATCCAGGCAATACTATCGATAGTATCGATACTATCGAGCAACAATACTATCGATAGTATCGATAGTTTTTTAACTATCGATACTATCGAAAGTATCGATACTATCGAAAGTATCGATACTATCGATAGTTTTTTAACTATCGATCAACAATACTATCGATAGTATTGCTTACCCGCGATAGTATTGCCTGGATTGGGCTATCGATAGTATCGATACTATCGATATTATCGATACTATCGATAGCACTATCGATATTGTTACTATTTTTCAAGGTCAACTATCGATAGCGAAACTATCGATAGTTGGGCAACTCCCGACTCGCTAGCTGCTTTTGACCGCCTCCGTGAAACAGTGGCTAAGCCGCTTGGGTATAAAACCCGGAGGTCGTGGGTTCGATTCCCACCATGGGTCTGGTTGGTGGTAGGACTGTCAGACTCCGACTGGTAAGCTACAACCCCACAGGTGAAATCTGCCGCAATAACAGTTCTGGCGGTGTTCCGGAAACATTAATGTAGGAGCCAGAAAGTGGATGTGGAAATCAAAACCTAACCTTTGGTGTGCAGTCAGTTATTTTGATGTACGGTCAACGGCACATCACGGTAAACACTTGCAGTTCGATAATAGCACTTATGCCCCCGATATAAGAGCGGTACAAAGTCCAAAGTGTTACGTCTGATGTGCTTTTGACTGTACATTTCAGTATTTTTTTTGATGTTCACTTAAAATTATCCCATTCGCAAGTGCACATGAGCAAACTTTCCCCCATTTCTTCGACCGATGGTCAAGATATTTGCCGGCACCTGTACTATGTGCTCTTTGTACGGACAACGGCACATCACGGTAAACACTTGCAGTTCGATAATAGCACTTATGCCCCGGACATAAGAGTGGTACAAAGTCTAAAGTGTCTAGTCTGACGTGCTTTTGATTGTACTGTGCGGTTTTAAGCATTTCACCCCTACAAAAAGGGGGGTTTACTTACGACTCATTGCTCCCTGTTCGTTAGTAGGAGGCGTGGTGGTAATTTCAGTAGTAGGCTCTTCTGTAAAGAGAAGAAAAATGTGTTGTTTGGACGACCGGTATTGTGTAATGTGTTGAGAAGAAACTAAACTCACCGGCAATAAAACTTGGCCACTGGGCTTTTTTCATACAAACAAGGTCACTTTAGCGTCTCATAGATAGAAAACTATTTGCAGCTGTGCAATGATTATTACGTCAATGGAGAGGCCAAACGCCCAATTGTCGAATCACAGTTTCAAGAATTAACACTAACCGCTCAATTTTCTCAAAAAGGAAAAACAATAAACTGAACTCAACGCTCCATATATCGTTCACATGAATATTGACTTGACTTGATTGTTCTTCCTTTTTGGGAAAATTGAGCGGTTAGTGTAAATTCTTGAAACTGTGATTTCTTAATCGGGCTTTTGGCCTCTCCATTGACGTAATAATCATTGCACAGCTGCAAATAGTTTTCTATCTATGAGACGCTAAAGTGACCACGTTTGTATGAAAAAAGCCCAGTAGCCAGGTTTTATTGCCGGTGAGTGTATTTATGTGAGAGATAGATGTCTTACACTCAGTTGCAGAAACGTCCATTAAAGTTAATGTGTCATTAAAGCTATTGCTGTCACTTTTTATTTCATGACAACGAAAAGTGACAGCATTAGATTTAATGAAGCATTAACTTCTGCAACAGGGTGTTAGAGGCTATCATACTTTAGCGAATTCCAGTTTTACGTAAAACTGTCATAATTTAGTCTGTGTTCGCTTGCACTATGATCCGGAATTTGCCAATTCCAGTTATTTCATTCCAGTTACTGCTTTCAGACTACCGTATTGGTACCGGCAAACTCGTTGACCATCGGTCGTCGGAGAGGGGGAAAGTTGCACTCCCGCGAATCTCAAAATCAAAATCCGCGAAACGCCCGCGCGCTATTGGTCAGAGCCTCAGAGGTATGCTTCTGACCAATAAGGCTTCGGCAAACTTCTCGACCCTCGAGTGGGGATTGACCACGAGTTTTGACAAGCACGCTATTGGTCAGAAACATACCTCTGACCAATAGAGTGCGCGGGCGTCGTCGGGAGATTCGCGCACGCTATTGGTCATGCGCAAGAGAACATGCTGATGCTAAATGACCTGGCTGATTCTTCTTACGCATCGGTCTACGGATGAACTTGGAAAAAACCGAGGTCATGTTTAATGAACATATTCTACCGGAACCGATTGCGATTCACGGCGCCGTCCTCGAAGTTGTTCAAAAATATGTGTATCCTTGGGCAGTCAATGCAGTTGGGTCGAAACAACTTTGATGACGAGGTGAATAGAAGAATTCAGTTGGGTAGGGCAGCGTTTGGAAAACTACGTCGAGTCTTCTTATCGCCGATTCCACAATGCCTAAAGACGAAAGTCTTCAATCAGTGCGTCCTACCCGTCATGACATACGGAGCCGAAACGTGGACACTACGGCACGGCTAGTCCACAAGTTTAAAGTAGCTCAGCGGGCTATGGAAAGAGCTATGCTCGGCGTCTCTCCGCGGGATCGCATCCGAAATGATGTGATTCGGCAGAGAAACAAAGTCACCGACATAGCTCGCCGGATTAGCCAGCTGAAGTGGCAGTGGGCTGGCCATTATCAGCCGTAGAACCGATAACCTTTGGGGTAAACGGGTTCTAGAGTGGAGACCGCGTCGTGGTAAACGTAGTGTAGGACGCCCTCAGGCCAGGTGGAGCGATGATCTGCGCAAGATGGCTGGCAGGAGCTGTATGCGAGTGGCCGAGGACCGATCGGCTTGGCGAGCATTTGGAGAGGCCTATGTCCAGCAGTGGACTAACACAGGCTGATGATGATGAAGTGAACATTCGCGAATTTTTCTCCCACTCCGTCGACCGGTGGTCAAGAAGTATGCCAGCACATATTACCAACCTGTTGGATCCGGTTTGAAGACGAACTCCCTGTATGAGTATTGTAATTTCTCCGAATAATCTTCATTGTAAATGGAACACCATATAAACACATTATATGTCACATTAACTCTGTAGGAAGCTTGATATATCCTTTTATCTTTATCTACGAAATGTCCCGTCAAATTGAAAGGGCCGCCATCTTCCTCTGAAAAAAATTTAATGGGATGAAATTTAATGACCACCAAAAAACAATCGTTACCCTAAACAGCCTCATCAAAGTCAAAGTCAAAGTCAAAGTATTTATTTTGCAATTTGATTTACCAAGAAATTCTTTTGCACGTCATAAACTTTTTTTCCTACCAGCACTTCGACGTGAATGAATGGCCGACTGTTGAGAAGAAGTGCCGCAAGAAACTCAACAGTTACATATGATAGCCTTTTTTAAATCATTTTGTGTTGTACAATAATAACTTAATAATAATATAATGTCAAATTAATAACAATATAATGTCAACTTAATAATAATATATGTAATAAGTACAATAAATAAGCATAAGAGTAGATGTGCAGAGAAGCAAATGTGTTTCATGTCCACAGAGTCTTGTCATTTAAGTAATCTTCTACTTTATAGTAACCTTTCTTCATAAGGTAATCTTTAATTACGACTTTAAATTTATTTAAAGGTAATTCTACAAGACGTTGTGGTACTTTGTTAAATAGTTTAATGCTCAGTCCAACAAATGACTTTCCTGTTTTATGGAGCCTGACATTAGGAACGGCAAGTCTGTGCTTATTCCTTGTGTTAAATTTGTGACAGTCGGATTTTTTTAGAAAATTATTGTAATTCTTCCGAACATACATTAAACAATCAAAAATGTATTGTGAAGGAACGGTTAAAATCTTAATTTGTGTAAATAGATCTCTGAGCGAGTCACGAGGTCTAAGGTTGTAGATTGCACGAATAGCTCTTTTCTGTAATATAAATATAGACTCGATGTCAGCAGCAGAGCCCCACAACAGTAGACCATATGACATGACACTATGAAAATAACTAAAATAAACCAATCTTGCCGTTTCAACATCAGTGATATATCTTATTCTTCTTACTGCATAAGCAGCTGAGCTAAGTCTTGCTGCTAATGCAGTAATATGAGGACCCCATTGAAGTTTGGAATCAATATTAATTCCTAAAAACAAAGTATCATTAACTATTTCTAATTGCTCATCATTCATAGTAATGAATGTATCCATCTGTTTTACATTAGGCATCATAAATTTAACACATTTCGTTTTCTTTGCATTTAGTAATAAGTTGTTTGTGTTAAACCATTGTGACACTCGCGACAGAGCCCTGTTCACCTTGTCAAATGTTTTTTCATTTCTATCTGTTTTAAATATCAAAGAAGTATCATCAGCAAACAGAACTATCTCACAGAGGTCCCCGGTGTAGTATGGTAGATCGTTTATATAAATCAAAAATAGCAAAGGGCCCAGTATAGAGCCTTGTGGCACGCCCATTCTCAGTTTAGCACCACACGAATTAATATTGTTGATATTGACTCTTTGTATCCTGTCAGTGAGATACGATTCAATTAGTTTCATGGCAGCGTTGGAGACACCGTAATGTTTTAATTTATTAAGTAATATTGTATGGTCAACACAATCAAATGCCTTTGATAAATCACAAAAAATACCTATTGCGTTCTGTTTACCTTCCCAAGCTTCAAGGATATGTTTAATAAGTTCAATTCCCGCATCAGTTGTACTTTTGTTTTTAGTAAAACCATATTGCTTTTTATGAAGTAAATTATTGATGTTGAAATGTTCAAGTAATTGATTAAACATAATTTTTTCAAAAATTTTACTTAAAGATGGTAAGATAGAAATTGGCCTGAAGTTGGATGGGTCACTTTTATTGCCCGATTTAAATAAAGGTATTATTTTACTGTACTTCATCAAATTGGGAAATTGACTTTCATCAATGCATTTGTTAAAAATGTATGCTAAATGGGGTGAAATAACATCAATTACTGTTTTCATTATATCAGTAGAGATGCCCCATAAATCTTCGGTTTTTTTCATGTTCAATTCTTTGAACGTTTTCATAATTGTGTTTGGGTTTATATAATTAAATTTAAACGGAATCTGACATTCAGCTACACTCGAAGCTAATAAAATTTGAGCTTGGTGTGAGCTAGAATTTAATTGACTAGTTGTTATAATAGGTATATTTGAGAAAAAAGTTTCAAAGGCATTAGCGACTTCTATATCAGATTTAAGGATTTCATTGTTAACTTTTAAGGAATAGTCGCTTTCGTATGGCTTTAATTTACATGTCTCTTTATTAATTATATTCCAAGTAGCTTTGACTTTGTTACTTGACTTATTTATTTTGTTACGCAAGTAAATCGATTTTGCTTTATAACATACTTTCTTAAAAATCTTGGAATAGTTTTTAACATATTCTATGACCTTTGGATCTTTAGAACATGCTTTTAAACCATACAGTTCATATAATCTATGTCTACTCTTATAAATACCTGTAGTTGCCAAGTCATTGAATGAAGCTTTAGGATTATTCGTTTTTATTGTCTTTTTAGTAAATGTTGAGTCAAACTCAGAAGTTAGCAAGCCAAATAAATTTCCATAAAGAGTATCTACATCACCGCCATGAAGAGAAATATCAGATATTTTTCTATCAATGTTGCTTTTAAATTTATCTTTACGTCTTTCAGTGACAGGCCTACAAATGATTTCTACAGATTTAGAGGCAGCACAGTGTTCAAATTTAACTTGCTGGCCACTATGGTCTGATTGGATACAGTTAATAATTTTCTTATCAATTACCTTATTATTACAAAATATATTATCTAAGCAAGTGGCAGAAGTGGGTGTGATCCTGGTAGGTTCAGTAAAGAGATTTACTAAATTGAATGATTTAAACAGGTTAACAAATCTTACGGCCAATTGTGAACCTTCCAGAATATTTACATTAAAATCTCCACATACAACAACTTTTTTATTTGACATACAGGTTTTCTTGAGTATCTCCTCCATTGTGGTTTCAAATAAACTATAATCTGAAGCCGGGGGTCTATACACACAAACTATAATATAATGTTCTAGCTCTGCACATGCTACTTCTATAGTTCGCTCAATTGAAAGTGCTACTATATCTTTACGTTCTTTACATTTTAACTTGTTATGTACCAATAAAAGTGACCCACCACGAATAGCTGATTTTCTCATGAACGAACTAATTAGCCTAAAATTATCTATACTTATTAAACAATTTTCTTGTCTTAACCAGTGTTCGGTTAAACATAAGACATGTATATTCATACAGTCTAAGAATAAACCTATTTCAAGTTCCTTACCAGAGAAGCCTTGTATATTTTGATGAACTAAATTAAAAAAATTACAAGACTTATCCTTCGTCACTGTAATAGGTTTGCAAGAGATGTCCTCTTTTGTCTTATGAATTAATTTAAATTACTTGGATTAAAATCCAAAGTCTGATTGATGTCAGATCTACTGCTCTGCTCAATAGAAGCAGGCTTGTTAGCCAAGTTCTTGGCTGAATTAATAATAAAATAAGATAGCGACACAGCTATCTGTCGTTTACAATAATTAGTAGGATAGTATTTATCCTTTGTCGCATGTATACTATAGTTTTTAATTATTTTATTTATGTCAATTAAATGAAATTTTTCATTAGAAAATGTCATAGTATCAAGGCACATATTTAATTTATATCTTACGTCGTTTTCTACTTGTGGCACACCTGATAAATAAGGTAATGTGAACAAGATAATTTTCTTTACATTTAGAGAACATAAGTTATTAAAATGATTTATTAATTTTCCTTTGTTCAGATTACCCCTGTTACCAATTAATATTATTAAGGTTGTATTAGGATTAAATTTATAATTAATAATTTTATCAATAATATAATCATAAGAAGATTCTGGTGAACAGTAATTGATAACAGGCTCAATTAATTGGGTACTTAAAAATTGGCCTATATGTTTACCAACGTCATCACTAAACATAACATAATCGGATTTATTACTATCCAAGTTAAATGGATAGTGAGAGGATGATGACTCATTTTCTGACCGAGTACTCAGTGGACAATTGTTTTTACTAATATTATGATGGTTTGAATCTGAATTGTCCATGAGCTTCTTCAAGGCCAAAACATGTTCCTCATACTCTTTTTTATTATAATTATATCTACTTGTAATCGTTTCTAATTTTTCCTGAAGGCTGTATATTTCTTGTTGGAACAATTTTACACTTTTTTCATGTGACACTTTATTATTCTCTAACATTATAGAATAAACATCTAATTCATCACCTAAACGCCTCCTCTCATTAATATATTTTACACTTTTAAACATACATTTTTGTTTCTTTATTAATTTTTGTGTTCTTTTTATAAACTTATTGATTTTTACATATTTTTTATACTTGTTTTTGCTGCATTTGACTATTCCTACTGAGGGCAAGGAATTTAGTTTTGATTCATTTGTTAAATCAATTGTAGGTATGTCAGTAGCAGCAGAAACCAGGCTGGGTGCACTGTTAACTAATTCGCTGAATAGGCTCTGGCTTTGGTCGACCAGGGCGTCTGTCTTCTCGGACTCCATGTGCGATTTGTGGTGGTGGGCCTCCTGTAGCTCATGCTCCAGCATGGTGATGCGCCTGAGGCCACGCACGTAGTCCTCGCTGCACTCGCCAAATTCGTCAACTATGCCTTGTAACCTATCCCGGTCGTCAATAGCTAGAATGTACTGTGTGTGCAACTCAGCCATCTCTTTTTTTAAAACAGTATTTCTGTTCAAAACCTCTAACATTTCTTTCTCATTATCGTCTCTTTCCTGGTGAAATTGGTCGATCAACTCCTTAGACACCTTTAATTCTTTTAAAGCTAGGTCAAGTTGGCGAGCTAAGGCACTGCGGGTCTGCATTTTGGTATTTATTTACGTTAAAACGAATCGCAAAGCGGAATGTAAACAAAGATTCCCAAAGCGTCGATCGAACAACTTATGTAGGTATTTCGTAATAAAATTAACCTTTGCGCGTACGACTATCTGAGATTTAACGAATTAAATTGATCTATAATATTTTATTTTAGTAATAATATACAATGTTTACCTGAAGAGAAGATAATGATTAACAATTTTCAAAGTGTCGAAATAACCGTTAGGAAATTTCGTCACCTTTTATCACACTGGGTTAGTAGCACTGACACTCAACTTACGCACTAATTAACATGTATTATAATTAGTTATACACTTAGTTATGTTTAGTGAGCGTTATTTAGCCGTAAATATGCGAAAAATCTAATTATTATTTAATTTAAATACGGGAGCACAGCAGATCAGCTGTCAACCCGAGTGTTGCCACAAGCGAAAAAAAGACACATACATCCAAAAAAATATAATAGGTATGTACAAATAAATGAAACCTGTACCAAAATCTTTCGGGCTATATAAGTCATGCCTGCACTACAAAAACTTTTCATAACCCAAAAAGGCCACGCGTGCACCAAATAACTAGCAAAGTTTTGTGTCATTACTACCCAAATATATCACTACGTTTGCCATAAAATGTATGCATATACCTAAGTATATTATATTGATTGATGAAATTTGTGTTAGGTTAGGTTAGAACTGCGACCACTAAACGCACGAGCCGAGCGAGCGGAGCGAGCGTGCCGCGTTTTGACAAGACGAAGAAAATATATTTTCTCGCTCGGAGAAAAAAGTGTGTGTAAGCGTGTGTTCGTGTGTGTGTGTGTATGGTTATATGTGTCAGTAGATAACGTACCATTAGCCATCACAGTTATAACAAAATGTCTTTTATGCTCTTTTGAATCCGGTGTTCTACAGGTCGTATTGATTTCGTTATTGTAATATCCTTCATAAGTCGATAATGAAAAATAATTATCATCTGAAAAAGAAAAAAAATATACTTACATTTAATTATGGAAAATATTTATTAATCACAAGAAAAAATTATAACAAATATGAATAATATCACATAATTTTATCTGACCCTAAAATAAGTAGCTTAAGCTTGTGTTATGAGCAGGTATTAGAGTTAGGTCAAATTAATTTTTGTCCTGGTTGCGATTCGAACCCACGACCCCCGGTGTAGGGAAGGGCCAATATACCAATAATGCTTCATGGGGCCAGTCATCCATAAGTCACCATTAGGTATTTAATATTCAGTGGATTTTGTTTGAAATGAGGTTATTAATATTAATAATTATTATGGTGTGTACCTATAATCATACATATAATATTAAACAGGAAATATAGTACTAAAGTAAAATTTTCCTTATTTTCTAAAGTTATGAAACACTAGCGGCCGCCTCACCGGTTTTACCCGGAGTCATTTCTTTTTTCAAATATCACCCCCTTCCCCCCACATTTCCGGGATCAAAAGTACCCTATGTTACTCGGGGATTGTGTAGCTTTCCAACGGTGAAAGAATTATTCAAATCGGTGCAGTATTTTCAAAATTGTTATTCCCGCGGGAATAAGACGTTTCCCGTAGGAATTTTGTAGCCTATGTCCTAATCCGGGTTATAAACTATACGTGTGCCAAATTTCATCTAAATCCGTTCAGCCGTTTAGGCGTGATTGAGGAACAAACAAACATCCAAACATCTAAACATCCAAACAACCTTTCGCATTTATAATATTAGTAAGATTATACACAGGAATCAACAGAGATTTTGCACACAAATACTTGTATACCGTGCGTGGATCGATTCCGCTACCATAATTCGTCCCTCGCACCACTAACTGGCGTAACTAGCAAAAGGCAAATTGTACAGGGCAACCTATTTTCGGTTTAGAACTTGATATCTTGAGCTGTAGAAAATGCTAGGCGCGTCTTACATACAAGTTTATTATATATATACAAAGAGAAGAGCATCAGTTTGCATACAGTACATGGTCCAGTAACATATTATATGTATTTATTTTTTTATTTGCATATTAAACAGTTACGCCACTCTGTGATAACTTTGTTTTTGTATTTAGTTTTGAAAATTGACACTTACGCCATCATGTGTATAGTGTTTTGGGAGGTAAAATCACAATGGGTCATTCGCTATTCAACCGTTAAAGAGGACACTCGCACAGATTTTGACAGAAGAAAAAACACCTCGAAGATGGATACCACAGCTGACGAAGCCACCCAAGTGATTGCACTACTGCAATCAGGGATGCGGCAGTGTGATGTCGCCCGGTAACTGAACTTGAGCCGTTTTTGGTTCGAAGAGCGTACCAGCATTTTGTAGAGACCAGTGGCTACATCCGAAGACATGGGTCCGGTAGACGTCGCTGCACTTCGGAAAGAGACGATCGTTAACTCTTTAAAAAATCGTTTCGCCAATGCTTTGGAATTGTAACAGCATCTCCAGGCAGGTCGCAGAATCTATCTTCTCTACGGTTAGAAGAAGACTGAAGGAGAAGAAGATAGCGGCCCACAGAACTGCTACGGGTCTAAAAATGAATGCAGTGCCGCGGCGAGCCCGCATTCATTTTGCTCGTGACCACTTCGACTGGAACCTTGAGCATTGGGGAGCTGTGCTCTTCTCAGACGAGACAAGAGTGCGTGTTGTCTACAACGACCAACGCAGAAGAGTACCTCGAAGGCAGGTTGAACGGTTCGCCCAAGCCTGCATCCAGGAGACGGTGGAATATAGGGGGCGGATCCTGCATGTTCTGGGGTGGCATGTCGGTTGCCGTCAAAATCTCTCCTGGTCTGGAAGTGCATGTTATCCCCTTTGCCGATTCTTTTGACGAAGGGGCTCACATTAATGCACGATAACGCTCGCGCTTACACTGCAGCGATCGTGGGCGACATTCTAGGTCCCAAATCTCTGTTAAGCAGTGGCTAGCAAGAAGTTGGGACCAGAATCCGATGGAGCACGTCCGGGATCATCTTAAACGGAAGGTCCGATCTCGAGATCCCGCTCCTTCGACTCTTCAGTAGCTCCAAGATGCGGTGATTGAAGAATGGGAGCTTATCCCCTAAGAAGAGTTTTTGAAACTAGTGAGGACCATGAGGCCGGTATGGAAGCGGTGTTCAGAAGAAAGGGGGATGCCACTAGATTTTTAGTTAAATTTAAGCCACATAAATTGTAAATGTAATAACAATAAACAAAATGTTAAATAGAATTGTGAACATAATATCCTCTACATAAGGTTTAAGAATTTTTAAAGAAGAATTTTAAGAGGCGATTTTTTGACGCCGAATGTTATAATTCACATACTAAAACCTTATTTTAAGTTAAAGTCACTATTTTATAAAAATCAAACGCTTAAATGACGGCAGTTGTAGATAGTATCCCTAAAAACATATCACTAAATGTCATTATACGACGTTTAGTGATATATTTTTACCATACGCCACTAAAATGGATTTTACTAACAGTCGTATATGCATTTACGCCAGTTAGTCATGCGTTTTTTTTTATCCAAGCAGATACGTCAACGGCACAGAATATGTCAACGGTGCAGGCAGCTCTATCTTTACAACGGCGATAGATAGAGATATAACGATTAGTGGAATCCGTTGGAAAATGAGTTTTAAATAAGGTCATGTATTTAAGTCAGTTTTGACAAAAATGTCAGTTACGCCAGTTAGTGGTGCGAGGGACGAATTGTCAACAATAACAAATAAAATGGTCCCTGTAAATAAGTTAACAGACAAGCCCTCTTAACTTAATGGGTAAAGTACCGGTTGATATTCTCGGGCTCCTGGGTTCAATTCCCAGTTAAACAAAAATTTGTTTCGAATTTATAGAGTAACTTGGGCTGGCCAATAGCCACAGAGCTGGCACCGGCTCGTCCCAATCGGGTGTGAAGGGGAAACCGGGGGAGTTTAGTGGGTAGTGGACGCTTTAGTCTCGAGTCCCACACACGGCCGCCGGTCTAGCTAGCCTGCGGTTATGGTGCATAAACGCATTCTCCTCCGAAAAATTAAAAGTTAAAGGTTCCCAAAGAACCTTGGTGATTTTACCTACGAGTACCTATAACAAAATACATACTTACCAATGCCATTTTTTGAAGTAACAATATTAGCCGAAACACAAACACAAATTAATTTAATAATTAATTTCATTGTTAAAACTTAACCATAATGTACGAGTGACCGATATGCGATGACACATTTGAGTACTTTTGAGGAAATGATAGTGATGTTACTAGGGTTGCCAACCGTACTTTAATCTATACTAATAATTATTATAAAGAGGAAATATTTGAGTTTGTTTGTTTGATGAATAGGCTAGGAAACTACTGAACCGATTTGAAAAATTCTTTCACTGTTGGAAAGCTACACTACTAGTGATGGGTAATGCTAATAATCCGGTTAATAACATCATGGATAATAATCGATTAAAAGCAGTTAATAGCCATTAATAGCCGATTTTGGATGTTACGCCTGCTATTATTGTATCTTAGAGAAATTTATGTTTTTTTTATTTATTTATTGTATTGTAATTGTATCAGTATGGTTTAATGGGCTTCTACGTAAGTACCTATATTATATCTGGTAACGTGGGTACCATACTTCGCTCATACACAATATTGTACACAGACACTGTATCTACCATGAAGTAATTATCAAAATATCACTAGAAAAATGTGTAAAAATTATTGAAATACTATTGAATAAGCACGCATACGTCATTACCGTTTACATTACAAAACCCCATCACGATTCCATGGAAATAAACGGTAATGACGCGAATGGTGATAATATTTATCTAACGGCGTGTCGTCGTCAAGAAGGGGTGTAAATGTAGCTCGGTTGCTCGTCCATAATGTAGGAATAGCTTCAAAATAATAATGCAAGCGTTTAAACCAACGTGTCGTTAAAACGGTCTTTGTAATCATCAATATGGACGTTATCCGACATATGCATAATTTGATAAAATTTTCTAAATACAAAACGATTTTGAATTTCAAAACAGTTCAAAATGTCACTGCTTAACGCTTTTATTGATAAAATTTTATGAAATTCGTAAAACTGTGTACCTACTTCCCAGTTTTAGCAAATGGCAATGACGGAAATTTAGGAACATTCAAATTTTTTACTCTTTCCTTTTAAATAATTTTGCAAACAAGCCTTGGGGCTGGGGGTGGCCCTTGAGAAAACAAGGGCCATGCCGTTCCACGCCCCACGCCGCAGGACCCCACGGGGGCTCCAAGTCCGGGTAGAGGGGGTCCGGGTCCCGGTCGAGGTGCACTTCAAGTACGATCCTGGACCCCCGGTGGAATTTTGAGGAGCATTTCAGCTCCTCACTCCATGACTATGTGCCGCCGCTGCAGCTCTTGGGCGGGTCCTTCCCAACATAGGGGTTCAGAACCCGAGTGCTGTCGGCTTTATCATGGGGTGATAGCCCGTTACGGAGCCCTTGTTTGAGCGGACACTCGGACAGCCTCTCCCCCTAGCTGAGAGCCCTCTTGCGAAGACTGCAGAGGAACATCGCGACTCGGGCTGTGCGGGCTTACCGCACAGTTTCCCACGGGGCTCCCTGCGTCTAACACAACGCAGGCACAACGCCGTGGGAATTCGACGCCCTGGTTCTGGCCCAGGTGCATTGAATGCGGGTCGCGGCAAGGATGCGGGGGGAGCGACCACGCTTGGAAGAGGTGCTGGCCAAATGGACGGAAGCTTTCCAAGTGCCGGCCACTGGACGATTGAGGCCATTTGTCCGGTGTAGAGGGAGTGAGTGGAGCGCCGGCACGGCTGCCTCACCTACCGCCTGTCGCAGGTTTTGTCCGCACATGGATGTTTCAGACTATCTGTACCGTGTCCCCCGTCGGGAGGAGACGCCGCAGTGTCATCACTCTGACGCTCCCGACAACACGGCCAAGCACACTCTCCTTGAGTGCTCGGCCTGGCGACACGATCGTCGCGAACTTATCACGGCGCTAGGCGGAGGACACCTCTCGTTGGCGACCATGGTTCGTGCCATGGTTGCCAACAGGTGCGTGTGGGAGGCGGCCGCCTCCTTCTGCGAGGAAGTTATGTCGCAGAAGGAGGCAGCAAGGCGTAGACGGCCGGGCCGGAGAAGGCGAGTTCACTTAGCACGCCTTCTTCGGCCTGAGAGTTCAGCTGCGGCCGGGGGTAGCTCCCCAACGCCCGCATTGCACAGGTCGCCCGAGCCAATCTTGAGAGTCACCTTGTTTTTCGGGTGGCCCTCCCTAGGGGCCACCAAGACTTGAATCCTCTCAAGTCGGGGTACCCGGGAATGGGCTGGTCAATAGCCACAAGGCTGGCATCGGCTCGTCCCAATCGGGTGTTAAGGGAAAACCGGGGGAGTTTAGTGGGTAGTGGGACTTAATCTCGAGCCCCACACACGACCGTAGGCGTCGCTAGCCTGCGATTATGGCGCGTAAATGCGTTTTCCTCCGCAAAAAAACAAAGGTTGTGTTGATTTTAAAAATTGAATGACTTTGTAACATTAATTTGTAAATGAATACAAATGAATAATGTAATTTATACAATACTAAATAACCAAACACGGGTATACATTCAATTACGTGAAATAATGAAACGAATATTTCGGATTCCAACAAAAATTTGCGAATGGTAATGATGTTTGATGCGAAATTTGATGATTTTTATTGGTTAGTAATGTCAAAATTAGAATAAAACAAAAAAAAAAATACATTTATTACTTTCAAATACATTAATAGCAAGGTTATTAGCCATTGCATGGCTATTAATGGCTACTAATGGATAATAATCGCTAATAATCCAAACCATCCGGCTACTTACCCATCTCTATACACTACCCCAGGGTGACATACAGTACTTTTTATCCCGGAAATGTAGGGGGAGGTGGGGATAATTGACAAAAGAAATCGCGCGGGTGAAACCGCGGACGGAAAGCTAGTCATATACCTAATAATACAATAGTATTTAATTAACTGTTCCCTACAAATATTATGACTAAATGTGATGTTTTTCCGGGGTAAAAATTAGGTAGCCTGTTATACAACGTGTTATTTTAAATGCGCAAAACCTCAGACACCTACAATTGACCTAATTGTGAAGGAAAAAACAACATTTAAAAAAATTAAAAGGTTTTATGAGCTGTTTTAGTTTTACTGGCAATTCTGATCGTTTCTCGCGTCTGCGACGACACTTCGTTGACGGACGAGTCGGTAGGTATGATTGCGCACGTTACGGCTTGACCTATTAATAAATAGACAGGGCGACATTGTTAATGAATATTTTTTGAAAAATGTGACCTATATTAAAAAGTGTTTTAATGGATTCTACTCGATGTTCTAATCAAACTATTTTCAGGTTTTGCGCATTTAACTTAACACGTTGTATATAACACAAGTTTGTCAGAAACAACGAAGGTACCAATATTATACTTAAATAAAAATAAACACCCAGACAGAACAAACACAAATGTTCATCACTTAAGTGTTTGTTCTGGGTGGAATTCGAACCTACGACCCCTGGCGCATAGGGCAGGGTCACTACCAAATGCGCCATCGAGCCATTCAAAATATAAAGTCAAATATAGTTATAGCCTGACCAGGAAAATAAAAAAAAACCTGCTTTGGAGCATTGAGGTACTATAATAATTATTTCTATGCTCTGGTCTGGAGGCGCCACATTAGCTATGGTTATAGCAACACTTGGTTCCTATGGTTATACTATACTTACAGATAACTCACAATATCCAATACAATTCATCTTTCTTGATACGGACTGCGCGGGAGTGGAATTCTCTGCCGAAATCTGTCTTTCCTACACAATACAACTTGGAGCTCTTCAAGGCCAGGATTAACGGGCTTTTCCTAAGCAAGCGCGCTCCATCGTAGACCGCATAGTTGTTTAACATCAGGCAACTTTGTGGTCAAGTGCTAGCTTAGTCCAATATAAAAAAAAAGCAAAATACAAGGCACGGTTGACAATTGACATCACACTTTGACGGACAACAGTAGGTAATGAATGACATCATATTGTTTTTTATTTGATTGTTGCCACTTGAAGTTCCAATATTTTTCCGCAATATGGCGAGGTTTTTTATTTTAATGGTCGGGCCTTATAAAGCAAATCTTTATCTTTACCTGGTCTCACGATGATATCTATTCTAGATGAGAATAGATTTCCATACACAGTGCGGTAGGAACAGTAAATTGAAGTATTATTGTTGTTCAATTCTAGTTGTAAATTCTGATGTGTGTATATGGGGCCTTTGTTGTTGTCAGGTGTTGGTGTGCATGCTGAAACAAAGTACAATCCTTTTTTTAACCTTTTGGACGTCAAAGTCGTCTCATACTTGACCAGCACCTGCGGGCCCTGTGCGCCGCCAACGACGACTATACTTGACATAAAACCCTGCCACTGAAAATTTGAAATCAATATGTTTAAAATGATTACTGGTATTTTTTCCTTGCATTTACCCAGCTCTGGCGTACAGGGCACGACATAGTGCGTTCGTAGCTTGGCGTTCAAAAGGTGAAAGATTGTTACTTCAAAATACAACCGGTTATGTTAAATGCGCAAAACCTCAGACACCCCAAATGATTTTTAATACAATTGACCAAATTGTGAAGGAAAAAACAACATTAAAAAAAATTAAAAGGTTTTATGAGCTGTTTTAGTTTTATTGGCAATTCTGATCGTTTCTTGCGTCTGCGACGAGCCGACGATGCTTCGTCGAGGGACGAGTCAGTTATAGTAGGTATATGGTTTGCTCACGTGACGGCCTGACCTATGAATATATAGACAGGGCAACATTAATATTGAATATTTTTTATAACTTGCTCACCGGACTGTTCTTTTTGAATCTCCCGGTGCTCTCGCTGCACTACGATCATGACTTGTCCAGGAATTAAGCAGAGATTGAACTCAACTGGAGACTCTGCACAGGCCCCGGCAAACTAGTTGACTATCGGGTTGGGATTGCGCAGAACACGAATTTTGACATGCCTTTTTTTTAGACCTAGATTTATGTGGGGCTCCCGCAGACAGAACTGCGTCCTACCCACTAAAACTCGTGTGGTCCCTCGAGGTCGCATAGTGACACCGTCCGGTTCCAGGTTGAAGCTATTGACCGGACAGAATTTTGACATGCCTGCGCTCTGTTAGTCAGAAGCATGCCTCTGATCAATAGCGCGCGCGAATCTCCTAAACGCCCGCGCGCGCTATTGGTCACGCGCAAGTGCACATGCGCGAACTTATCCCCTCTCCGTCGACCGATGGTCACCAATTTTGCCGGTACCAATAGCCACAGTGGCGTAGCGTGGGTGTCAGCCGCCCGGGGCGGAAGATCATTCTGCCGCTCTTTTTTTTGCTCCTCCAGTTGGCAAAAGTTGGCAAAGCAGCCCACGGGGCGGAAGACGATTCTGCCGCCCTTTTTTACAATTCTGCCCCCCTTTTTGTTTTTTTTTTGCTCGTCCAGGAAATTTTGCCGCCCCCTAAAAAGTGACGCCAGGGGCGGACCGCCCCCCACCGCTACGCTACTGCCAATTGGATAGTTGGAAGTACACTCGCCCAAGAAGCGAAGGTCCAAGGTTATCTTCGCCTCACCTGGCGACTCGATTTTTTGCTGCTATAATAATGTAATCATCATCAGCCTATATACGTTCCCACTGCTGGGACACAGGCCTTATCTCAATTGTGAGATAGTGTGGGCCATACTCCACCACGCTGGCCTAGTGCGGGTTGGTGGAGGGGTGCGTAAGGCAAGTGACCAACCTTAATGTCAGATGTTATCAAGCCGCCAAATGGCCTCTGACTAGGCTTGACGACTAATATCTACATTATAGTAAATATCAGCCGGGACCAACAGCTTAACTCGCCTTCCGAAGCACGGAGACGCTCGAAATTAATGTCACTAAATATAGTCAGAATGGTCACCCATCCATTAACCGACCGCGGCGTAGGTAGCTTGACTTTCGTTATCGCTAACGAACCACTGTCACAGCTGCGCCACGAGCGCCTCATAATAGCGCCTAATAATAATAATGTAATGAAAAGTCATAATTACCACGATTGCCAAATACTTACGATGAGTCTTGTCACAACGGGACCAATGTAGTGATCCCTGATTAGAATGATTGCAGACTATAGTTATGTTTTCCCCTATTATCCCTTCGTATTTGTGAACTGAAGGATCTTTCACATTCTCCTGTATCTTTGCAAATTTATCTTTAATTTTCACGCGAATACTTGGTGGTTCTGTAAATAATAAATAATAGTAATAATTAGTGCATAGGGATGTGACGACCCCATCGCCCACTGGTTTGCCAGTGCAGTTAGTCTCCGCAGGGCAGCTTGTGGCGAGCTGTTGGTGTGTGGCGACACCACGGACCCGAGACCTCCCGAGGGAACTTACCATCTTATACCCCACCTCTGGCTTGCCTTAGTTGGCTGTCCAGAGTGGAGCGCAAGAGCTATATGCTCGAAAGGGTAGAAGTGCGCAATCTGCGTAATAACGGGGAACGGCTGACCGGATTACCGCGATCCAGAAACCGGTGCACACCTCTCCGCACCCTTAGCCAACCACGCCGGTGTTGCGCCCGTGCTGCCCGCGACCCTAGTGGCCGCTTAGAGTGGTGGCTGTTTTCGGGGGCCTATCTAGTGGGAGGAGAGTCACTGTCTGCCATGATTATCAAGATGAGACTTTTGATATGGCAGGCGTCCCGCTGTCTCATCAATATCCCGGCACCAGTCCAGCAACTACCTCACCACAGACCCGCATTAGTTTCCCTTCTCTCTGCAATAGTCCCTGCACTTAGCCGGTATGTCTTTGGCTGTATCTTTCCCATGGTACAAGTCAGAGACAGTACCCGCTAGGTGTACGTATCCCACTTTAGATAATTGTGTCTCAAAGGGGCCTCTGCGTGTTGGATCTGTATCCTCACGTACGCCTTCCAAAAGGACCGGCCTATGTGCCGTGATATCCGCATAGATCACTGCTGAGCGTATTATCATAGAGCTCAGTGGCATAGGTATACTCGTAGTACGTGACTTTTCAAGTGGGCGTATTTATTCATGGCCAACATTTTATCAAAACGTCAAAGTTTACGGCCATTGCTTCTTTGTTTAAAGGTGCTCCCTCACCGGGAGCATTCCTTAGCGCACCTTAAAACGAAGTATAGATCTGTACAAAACGCTCGGAAAATTGAGAAAGAGAGAGAGAGAGAGAGAGAAAGCTTACCTATAACGTTGATAAGAAGATCTTTAATTTTCTTGCCTCCAAATTCGTTTGTGTAGACGCAACTCCAAACTTCGGATGTAGTTTCATTTAAATAAAAAGTAGTTTCTGATATCTTGTTTATAATGTCGGTTTGTTGAGTACATACGGGAACCTTTGGATCTATGGTACCAATTAAAAAAGAAATAATAAAAAAAATACATACAGTCAAACATAGAACCTCCTCCTTTTTTGAAGTCGGTTAAAAATTAGTAAAACAACTCTAAGCGGATGAAAACTCGCGTATATATTCAACATTTTAAGTTCATCCGTTTTCGCGAGTTTTCATCCGTTTAAAGTTGTTTTATTTAATGAGTAGTAACCGTGTAAATATTAGAAATCATTATAAAAATTAGTATCTTCATAACGTCTCGATGGTCTAGTGGTTTAAGTACCGGGCCGAGATCTCGGGGTCCTGGGTTTAATTCCCGGGTCGAGCTAACTTTGTGTCGGTTTTTTCGGACACAGCTCGGGTTTGTGATCACCAATCCGCATTTGGCAAGCGTGGTGATTAACGCCAATACCTATCATTGTAGCGATAACTTGATTTCAAGGATAGAGGGCTTTAGGACCGCAAGCACTAATCCTACTAATATTATAAATGCGAAAGTCTGGATGTTTGTTACTCAATCACGCCTAAACGGCTGAACGGATTTAGATGAAATTTGGCACACGTATAGTTTATAACCCGGATTAGAACCAGGGGATGGACATAGGATACTTTTTATCCCGGAAATATGGTGAAAGTTGAAAAGGGGGAAAGTTGAAAAGGTGAAATGGGGGAAGTTGAAAAGGTTGAAAAGGGGGATAGTTGAAAAGTAAAATTACGCGTGGGTGACACCGCGCGAGCGACCTTTATACATAATTTTTTTTTGGCGTTACCACAGAAATCGATCACGTCACAATAGGCTCGTTACGTCTCAATAGGTACGAAAAATATGGCACGCTCGATTTTACTTGCTCAGTGCGCTGGATTCTCATACAAATTGACGTACTCGCGGACTCTAGTATATCTATCTCTGTGGGCTTTACTTACTAGTGGAACATTTTTCCCAGTGCACGTTTCCCTTTGATTCCTCGTTGATACATTTAATTTTTTTTGATACTTTGCTCACAGATGTCTCGTAGATGTACTTATCATGAGCTTGATTCACGTTTTTATATTCTACTTTAACTGTAGGGTATTCTGCAAAAGAAAAAGTATTTTTTGTTTCTTTCTTAAAAAAAATTACTTAGTCTGAGCATCTCTTCTCAAGCACTTTCATTGGTGTCATAAATAGCACCAATCGACGAATCGCTCTGTAGTGTCAAATGTCAAAGCAAAACGATTGTGTTTTTTTTATGTCGCATGATAGTAAGCAATCACCGCCGCCCATGGACATCTGCAACAACTTTTTAAAATTTTGTCCTATATCCTATTACCCGGCAGTGCCGGGGAACCGGCGCAATTATCCGGTACCCGGCCGGATCCGTAGAAAGTCCCATCTCTAGTTACGACACAATATTAAAAAAACTTACTTTGGTCAATTACTTGATAGTTCACTTGGGCAGTCGATTTAACACCGATTTTGCTTATAAACGTACAACTGGTATAAGTAAGTGTATCTGTACTTTCACGGTAATCGTTGTATTGGATCGTAGCTGTTCTAGTAAAATTTGCCGTTCGACATGTAAGTTCTGAAAACGTTAAATTAATTATGTTATTCATTTACGCCTCGTTGGTCTTCTGAAAAAATATATTTACTCGTTATACGTGTTTTTTATGCGTGTTTTTTAAGTCGTTGTTTTCCCGCAGCAGAGCGCTTCACCTTCAGTAGTACTATCGATTTATGCAAGTAATTTTTTTTTAATTTTTTTTTTAACTTTCTGATTTTTTTTAAAAAGTTTGATTGGGAAGTGGAAACCAAATATGAGTAAATAGTAAATAATCATTTTTTTGATAAACGCGAAAGGCAATGACCCCGGCCGGTAACCGTCCGTGACGCAGCTAGTACTATTGGTTCGAGTTTTGTCTATCATAATCGTAAAACTTTTGATTTGACTAAAAAAAGAACTTTATTAATCTATTTTACTACTAAGATAGAATCATTTCACTGCGGGAAAACAACGACTAAAATTCCACGCTGTCTAAGTAATACCTAGGTATAACACCTCGATGGTCTAGTGGTTTAAGTACCGGGCCGCGATCTCGGGGTCCTGGGTTCGATTCCCGGGTCGAGCAGCTTTGAGTCGGTTTTTTCGGACTCAGCTCGTGTTTGTGATCACCAATCCTCATTTGGCAAGCGTGGTAATTAAGCCAATACCCGTCTTTGTAACGATGACTTAATTTCAATGATGGGAGACCTTTACCGTGCCTTGGTTGGGTCTTTATTTTTAGAACATTTACTGCACAAAGATTTTTTAAAGGCCCTATTTCATTAAAGGGCACTTAATGAGGAAGCGTCGCTTAATATGTTGCCACACTGAATGCTCCTCTGATCTTCAAACCTTTCATGTCAAGTGTTTTTGCACCTTCATTAATATTGCCGGAACCATTGAACTACAATTACTATTAGCTTATAGAACCGACACCGCAAACAAAATTTTTGCGCGATGCTTTGTTGCCGTTACCATGGTTACGGCAACAACTCATTCAAGATCTATGAGTAGGCATTTCGAACAAAACGCGTAAGCGCCTTGCTTTGCATGGCGCTTACGCGACGTTTTGGTCGCCAGAAAAATATACTCTGTAAGCAATCTATAGCGCTGCAAGTTTTAAAGTTTGGTTAGATGACATCCGCTGTAGCAAATACATCAGTCAGTCCAGTCATCATTTTGCGACACATTTTTTGTTCCGTATAGCCTCTCTAGAACACAGCCAGAGCACAGGCTGTGGTGGGTGGTATCTAGCCACAGTCAGACTCTAAAAAAGCCCTACCACCAACCACCCACTCAAACCCACGACCTTCGACTTTTATATTTCGTCTTACCTTCCCCAGTAAAACAGGTTTTTACTTCCATTACTCCGGATTTTTGAAGATCGTCTGCCTCACAAGTGAAATTTGCAAGTTGTCCGTATTTGTGTTGAATTGTCTTATTTTCACTCGTTTTTGATGTTTTTATTTTTCTAAACTTGTCGAAAACATTCAATACCACGTATCCTGTAAGCAGAAATACCTATTACTATCTGGTTAAAATGCTATAAGGATAGTTACTATCTGGTTCAAATGCTATTAGGATAATACCTTTTGGAGTTGAGTTACGCGACAGTGATGACGGACACAGACACTGACAAAATAATAAAATAATGCGTTGCTAACAATGACGTTCAATATACAACTAGACTCCCATTCACGCTCAAATATTGTCCGAAGCAAAACTCTGCCCTTGGGCAGAGTTTCCGTTTAGTTGTATACAACGAGATAAGGTGTTAATTTGAACGAATGCTCGGACGTTTTTTGATGATTTTTTCTTAGAGATTGGGTGTCTAGTTGCAATATTGAACGTCATTGGTTGCTAACGTTACGGTCTTACGGACTATTGTCACAGTATTACAATGTTAAACTGTGCTATTGTTCTGAGTTACGGACAGACGCAGTTGACGTCATTAATTGTCGCTCAATTCCAAAAGATATTATCCTAATAGCATTTAAATCGGATAGTAAAAATAAGGAGAGCGGAATCAAAGGACCTTGGAGTGTACTTTACGACGGATCTGAATTTTCGGGGACACATAGTTAAAGTGTGTAAGAAGGCATACCAAAACTTAGGGTTTATTCTGCGTCACTCTCAGGGTTTCACAAATTTGAACGCAGTCAGAGTATTATATGAAGCCTTGGTAAAGAGCCACTTGGAGTGCAATGCATTCATCTGATCGCCCCATGAGGCCAAATACAAGTCGATGGTAGAAAGGATACAGAATAAATTTACCCGATTTCTGTACCTTAAATTGTATGGCGTATATCCATACTATCCTCTGATGTATCCTACCTTATTTGTGCTCGGAATGGTGGGATATAATAAATTGGAAGTAAGAAGAGATCTAAGCTTGGCTTTGTACTTGCTTAAAGTATATAGGGGACAAGTGTGCAACCAGGCCGTGCTGCGGCGCGATGGCGCTGTGCGTGCCGGACCGATACGTGTGGCGGCGCCGGCGCCCGCCCCTGTTCGCGATTCCGAGGGCGCGAACCAATATGTTAAAAGAAGCGCCAATAACCCGAACACTACACACGCTCAATGAAGTCGGCAAAGTTCTTGACGTGTTCAGTTGTTCTTTGAATGAATTCACTAAAGCCACTTTATATGTTATATGCTATAATTAAAATCTGTCTATTAGACCATGTTCAATAATTAATCTACACTATCGCATTGGGATAACCTGTAATGTTAGTTGTAAGATTTACTAAATAAATATTTTTGCACGAATGTAGGTGTTTACTATTTATATACTTACTTCTCACAGATATATGCATATTAAATTCATGTTTCATGTATTTGTGCCCATTACTATGCTCGTATACTTTATTCTTGGCTACCATATCAATATTATTATCCTGGTTATGTAGTAGAAGACATGACCAGGATCCTTCGAAATCATCCGTCCCTGTAAGAATCTGTAAAAAGTATAGTATCAGCTTAGAATACAATATATTTCTGGACAAATAAATATAACAACGAATGAATTATTCTCCAGTGTTTCGGAAGGCACGTTAGGCCGTTGGTCCTGACTATGTTCCAAGTAGTTCTGGTTTCCCTTGTAGGGTTACGGAGGTCAGATGGCAATCGCTTCATTGTAATAACCAGGCTTGTCAAATCTAGGATCATATTCGAAGCGGACCCTGAGCTCCATCATACTGGATGCAATCGGGAATACGCTGGGATGATGATGATGATGAACGATATCTTCTTTCTGTAGTCTGTACTTTTTTCAGTAGTCTGATGTAGGCCTCCTTCATCTCCTTTCATTGTTTCCTGTTTTGAGCAGTATGCGTCCAGTTGCTGCCCGCCACCTGTTTGATGTCGTCTTTCCATCTCATTTGTGGCCTTCCCCGGGGTCGCTTTTGGTCCCAAGGTCTCCAGTCCAGCAGTCTTTTGCACCAAGACTCTTGCTTCCTGGCAATATGGCCAGCCCACTCCCACTTGAGCTTTGCCGACGTCAGTGACCTTGCTCCGCCTTCGAAGGTCCCTGATGAACGATATAATTATTCTTATAATAATTAAATCTTCTTTTTTCTCCGTGCGTTCTGTCCTGCTTCCACCATGATCCAGGACTTGGCAAGTCCAGTTATTACATTGCAGCGCCTGTCATCTGACCTCCGTAACCCTTGACAGGGAACCAGACCAATTGGATCATGGCTACACAGCCATTCGACTGTGCGGATTTTCTCTCACTGCCGAACTAGTGGTAAATATGAATATAGAAAAATATAGATTCGGACCATTGACCTCACATACATAATTATACAACGTGTTACGTTGAATGCGCAAAACTTCAGACACACCAAATGATTTTTAATTCAATTGAACTAATTTTGAAAGAAAAAAAAAATTAGGTACATATTAAAAGGTGTGTGTGCTGTTTTTGTTTTACTGGAATTTCTGATCGTTTCGTGCGTCTGCGACGACGCTTAGGGATCTAACAGACGAACGACCCATCGTTTGCGACCCTCGACGACTGCGGTGAGCGGCTGTCGTTCGAGGCCGCAACGACAGCCGACGACCCTCTGCGTCTGTCGCGCGGGGCCGCAACGACTGTCAGCGACAGTCGTCGAGAGTCGTCGAGAGTCGTCGGCTGTCGTTGCGGCACCGAACGACAGCCGCTCACCGCAGTCGTCGAGGGTCGCAAACGATGGGTCGTGCGTCTGCGACGACGCTTCAAGGGACGAGTCGGTAGGTAATGGCTTTTGTATTTTCTCTATATGGTTAGCACACGTGTGGCTTGACCTAAAATTTTTAATGAATACTTATTGAAAAATGTGACCTATTGTGTTTTAATTGATTCTGCTCGTTATTCTGATCAAAGTATTTTCAGGAGTTGCGTAAGTATACGTAACACGTTGTATTATGTGAAGTGATACCACTTAGCTACCACAACTCTTATTGATAATAATATATAATTTCAAGAAATATACTCAACCATTTTCATAATATACTTATACTTCGGATAATTATAAGTAATGGAGTAAGATGTGGGTACTATACTGAAATCCTCATCGCCAGTTTTGTTGCACCTGCAAATAAAATATTAACTTAAAAAACAATGATTGTTAATAGGATCTCTAATAATGATATTGTGATGATAATAAATAACTCAGTTCTTCGCCACACTTGACGGAAGTTACGTCGCGGATCATTCGGATTAGCAAGCTGAAGTGGCAGTTGGACATATTAGCCGTAGAACCGACAATCATTAGGGAAAATGGGTTCTGTTAGTCTAGGGCACCCTCAGGCCGTGTTTCGGACACTATCTGCATCGTGTCGCCTGTTGGGAGGAGACGCCGCAGTGTCATCACTGCGACGACACGGCCGAGCATACACTCGTTGAGTGCCCGGCCTGGCGACACGAGCGCCGCGAACTCGTCGCGGCGCTAGGCGGTGGTCACCTCTCTCTGGCGTCCATGGTGCGAGCCATGGTCACCAGCAAGAGAGCATGGGAGGCGGCCGCCTCCTTCTGCGAGGCCGTAATCTCGCAGAAGGAGGCAAAGGGTAGGGAGCGGGAGGAAGATCCTCTTTCCGCTCCCCTCCGGCGAAGACGGCCGGGCCGGAGAGGGCACGCTCACGTGCGCCCTCTTTCGGCCTGAGGGTTAACCTGCGGGCGAGGGTACCTCCCTAACGCCCGCATTGCACAGGTCTCCCGAGCCAAATCTGGGGGTCACCTAGTTTCTCGGGTGGCCCTCCGTAGGCGCCATTGGACGGGCTGGTCAATAACCAGTATTCTCATCCGCTAAAAAAAAAAGAAAAAAAAGGGCGCCCTCAGGCCAGGAGGAGTGACGATACCCGGAGATGGGCTGGTCAATAGAGGAATCGGGTGTGAAGGGGAAGCCGGGGGGAGTTGAGTGTGTAGTAGGACGTAAAAAAGGTGGAGTGACGATTGATGGCAGAAGCTGGATGCGAGTGGCCGAGGATCGAGCAAAGTGGCGAGCGTTGTGAGAGGCCTATGTCCAGCAGTGGACTGTGACAAGCAGATGATATGTAATCTACGAATGGGCTGGCTCTTCAGGTAAGTACCATCCTCCCACATAACACCAGCGCTGTTTGTGAGAGCGTTTCGTTTGGTTTGTGAGAGTGCCGGAGGCCCACACCCCCCATAACCCCATAGGCCGGCAACACATCAGCGATCCCTCTGGTGTTACAGATGTCCATGGGCGGCGGTGATTGCTTACCATCAGGCGACCCGCTGGCTCGTTTGCCGCCTCTGACATAAAAAAAGATGATAATTCTTACCATGCATAGTAGATACGATTATAAGTCGAAATCTCAATTGTGGAATTCATACGACCATCAACTTGTATATAGTAATTGTCTTTTCTCCTAGGATCTATTTCAACATTATCTTGATAAATTCTTAGAAAATCTGAAGCAGCATCTAAAAACAAAACATGTAGAGTCACTATTTTGTCCTGTGTTTTATCACAAAATCTATTTTACACGTTAACGTGAGTCAAAGGTTTCGGTTACACATATGAATAGAGTCAAAAATATAATGAACATAAAACAGTATAATATATGATAATATACCTATCGGCAGGTTGACCTTACGAGTCAGAGTGTGACTGGTTGGGAATGATTTAAGAAGGTCTCCCAACCAACATCTCACAGAGTCGCGTGACTGGTTGGGAATTATTGAGAAAGGTCTGCCAACGTGTCACAGTGTGACTGGTTGGGAATTATGTTACAAAGTTTTCCCAACGAGTAACCGTGTTACTGGTTACAGTGTGACTCGTTGGGAACAAACGTCGGTGGCACTTTTGTGTCCTCATGAGGGAGATAAGAAATTTTGGGCAATTAAAGAAGATAATATGATCATGAGTTTTCTCGTCTGTGCCACATTCACACAACGAGCTGTCATAGATTCGAATTTTATTTAAAAAAGATGAAGTGCACAAGTGACCAGAGACAACCTGTTTTTCCAAATGTTTGGAAATAGTATCCTACACATGAAACAAAAGCGCCTTGTGTTGTGATTGTGTCACATGTTCAAAAAAAACTTACCCCTTATAAACAAAGTAAAGAATAATAACAAAAACACTTGATCCATTTTAATGCTTGAGTATACATTGGTATATTTTATAATGCGTTGCGTTAAGGAAAATATTGTCCACTGAATAAAATGGAGGTTGCTTCCTCGACTAATGCGGCTGTGGTTTGTGATAAATGTAGGACATTGTATTTACCACTAGCTCGCAGGTGACGGAATATAATATAATATATACCGCTTTTTTTTTGTAGTCGTTGTTTTCCCACAGCAGAATGCTTCACCTTTGGTGGTACTATGAATCGATTTATGCAAAAAAAAATTCTCTTATTTGTTTTTATTGTTGAAAAATACACTATCCTCGGGTGCCATAGGGTATTTTGATCCCGGAAATGTGGGGGAAGGGGGCAAATTTGAAAAAAGAAATTACGCGCGGTTGAAACCACGGAGACGGCCGCTAGTTAAGTATACATTTGAATATTGAGGAAATTTCGCAGACTGTTCTTCAGTCCTTAAATGTACGGACAGCTTGTTCACCCTACTTGGAGATAATGTCAACAATAGAATATGAGGACAATTGAGTAAACCACTATCTTAAATTACCTAATAATTTGAATGATCCAAATATTAATAAATAAATATCCTTGGACATTCACACAGCGCCATCTAGCCCCAAACTACGCATACACATTATAGCTTGTAATACTATGCCGGCCGTTTGTGGGACTCGAGACTTAAGCGTCCACTGAACTCCCCCGGTTCCCCTTCACACCAGTTTGGGACGAGGCGGTGCCAGCCTTGTGGCTATTGACCAGCCCATCCCCGGGTACCCCGACTTGAGAGGCCTCAAGTTGGGTTGGCGATTTTACTATGTCAGACAACGAATAGACATTACGTGAAATCTTTTTTTGGTTTTATATACATATAAATATTATACATAGAAGCACCCAGACCGATATAAAAAGTCATATTTATGCACACGAATATTTGAACCGTGCGAGGATCGAACGCTCGATCGATCGTTAACTTCTCAGCCATTACGCCATCGGTCGTCAAAGTTAAGTATCAGCCACTGAGGTCCATTATAATACGGCGTATTACGCTGGAGTGGCTATAGACATTGAAATGACAGCTATTTTTTCTGTCGATTTGAAGCGCCCCCAATAGTGTACTGGGAACTAAAATGACTTCAAATGGACAGCCATTGACATTGGCAATGACAGTATTATCGAAGTTTATCTCGAAAGTCATTATTATTAGTTCCAAGTACTCTAACTACTGCTCTCAGCGCCAATTTGGCGATTTTCAAATCGGATCAAATATTTGGTACCAATCGCCTATCCAGTTGTCTATGGAGATCAGTGGTATCAGCCTATTGATGTCTTTGAAGTCAATTTATCGTTACAAGGATGGCTTATCACCACGCTTGCTAAGTGCAGATAAGTGTCACCAATCTGCACTTTTTTTTTTATTTATTCTAGAACCACAAACAAGTTTACAATACATTGCTATTATACCTATATAATATTGTAAACGCAACAACAATGGTTACATTTTAATTTTATAATTTAGATTGAAATGAACCCTAACATTACTATTATTTTAGGCTGTACTAATACTATAATTATTACATTTATACAGTAAAGTAGACTCAAGTAGGAGATTAAAGAAGAAAGAAACAGAATAATAACAGGGATTCTTAGCGGCTGAGTGTATGCCTAAGTGATTGTGTGTGTGTGTGTGTATGTATGTTGGTGTGTATACATGTATGTGAGTGTGTGTGTGTTTGTGCATGTATCAGGGCTGCCAACTCTAAAAAACATTTATCCCTAAACCTAAGTCAAAACCCCCTAAAATCACCTAATTTGCTTGAAAATCCCCCCAAAAATATTTAATAAAAATAACTACAATTAATTAATAAAAAATGTGCAGTAATATAATTTGTTTTTACTCTTCTATACTAATATTATAAAGAGGAAAGATATAATTGTCATTATCATTGTCATATTTGTCATAGACAACATGGTGGAATGTGGAATTCGTGTTTTATTTTTTATTCTTCTCTGTACTCTTAATAACAAACAATCGCACTAGATGTCGCTAAGGCGATAAGTATAAAAATGAACATGATTCGCTGGATTGGATTATCCCAAGGCTATGGAGACTATACTCACCTTTATTTTGCTGAATTTGGAATAAAAATAAAAATAAATTTAAAGTTATAAAAATCCCTAAAAATACCCGTAAAAAAATCCCATCTCACTTATTTACCCCCTAAATCTGGGGGGAAAACCCCTAAGTTGGCAACCGATTGTATATCATGTGTGAAGTGAAGTGTATGAAAGTGCTGTACTCGTGATTTTTTTATGAATTTGTTTAAATATTGTACTTATAATTTATTTGTATTTATATGTATTTGTATATGTATGTGTGTTAGCAACATAGGTTTATGATCGATCATTGATCACCAATCATAAACCCGGTTCATTCCCGTTCGTCCCTGTTCGTAAAAACCGACACTAAGTTGGCTCGACCCGGGAATTGAACCCAGGACCCCGATATCTCGATAACATGATGAAATAAAACAAAACTATTCAACAGTTATAATTAATATATTTCAAATAAATAATGCGTATCAATGTTATTTTAAAAGTTGGTGGCACCACGAGGAATAAGTCTAATTCTTTTACACATTTTATGTCTTATTCAATAAAACTACTTTTGCGATTGCTATGTAAAAAATTTAAAACATTTAAGTACATTCAAAAGCACGTCAGACGTAACACTTTGGACTTTGTACCGCTCTTATGTTGGGGGGCATAAGTGCTATTATCGAACTGCAAGTGTTAACCGTGATGTGCTGTTGACCGTACAAAAAAATAATACTCCATTATAAAATATTATACATTTAATAATTTAATCTTATACATATCGGGCTAAGACTCAAAAGTAACTTGCACTTGCATAGGGCTGCCATCACCTACAAAAAAAAATGTAATTTTCCGAATAGGCCGCAGTGGCTGCTTACCATCAGGTGAGTGGGCTGCGTGCCTGTCTGCCAACTGACCTAGTATAAAAAAAAACGCGGAAGAAATCCCGGACATTTGGGCGTTTGGTTTTTTCCCCGGACACTTCTAAAAAGTATTTTTTTTTTAATGTTTTTTATTTTTTTTTATATTCATTTAGTCAGCTTTGTATTAAAATCGAATGCAGTACATACGAATGTAACCACAACAAATAAATAATAGACATTTTTAATACAATTAAACACTATATCTGAGGATTTTGAGGTAATGTGGTATGGGATTTGCCCTGACATCAAAAGTGGACACTTTCAAAAACCCCGGCCGGACGGCCCCCGGACGCTCTTCAAACTAGGACCATTCCGGGGAAATCCGGACGGATGGCAGCCCTACACTTCACTACATATGTATTAGCAAAGTCGCTATTCAGGGGCGCGTTTATTTTAGTAAAACTGGTAAGATTTCAATTAAACAGTTTAATCAATCAAGTTTTAACAATATTCCTTTTCACAAAACGTCAAGACATAGACAGATGACAGATGACATGGGCGGATTAAGCAAACATAGCGCCTCTAGTGGGCGTTTTACAAACTAACAAACAATGTCGGATGTTGACATCTTTTTAATTTATATTTCCCAATACTCCCACTTAAAAAAAGGTGTCACCTCAAGCAAGACAATAATATATACAATGATATTATATAAAAAAACAAAAGAATATATATCAATAATAATATACATTTTTAGTTATTACAATAACAAACTTAAATCTTCATGACACTATTTCGTATGAAACTAAATTAACTAAACTTAAAAGTATCGGCCTATTAATATCCCACTGCTGGACATAGGCCTTTATTATTGAAAAAAAAAAATTACGTCATCGGCACATGGTGGGAACTGACGCATGCCAAATGCGGATTATCAATACGAACTGGAGTTGTTTTCAAAAAATCCAACGCAAATGCTCAGCCCGGGAATGGAACCTAAGACGCCTTGATCACACAAGGTACACAAACCACTAGATCATGGAGGCGTTATTATACTTTAATTTATGATACTCTTTTGACTTATGTAAGTTTGCATATAACTCTAAATTGTTTGGTAAGTGTTAATGCAGTCTTGTGTCTCTAAACGCAGCTCAGGTAAGATTCGATGTGTCAAAAATACGGGGGATTCGTCGTTTGACACCGGTCCCGAATACACCGCGGTGTCATAGTCCTTATTTCAACCGCATAAAGACTATGACAGCGCGGTGTATTCGGGACCGGTGTCAAACGACGAATCCCCCAAAAATACTGGCACGTATTATTCTGAACATTTTAGGTTGCCCGCACACATCAGACTTTATTTAGGACCGATAGTCGGTGACCGATTTTATTTCTTTGGTATTTCTGACCGACTTTTTGTAGGACGTGTGCGTTGCTCCATTGCTATCAGTACGTTCTATATTTTGTCACCTACAAACGGTCACCGATTATCGGACGGTGGCGGGGGCAACCTAAGCGTTTGCTTGAGTGTTCTTTATTATTCTGTCTAGCTGGAGTATTTGTACAGTGGTTCGGGTGGACCTCGGGCAATAGACGGTATCGGTAGAACCATTCGTAAACATAGTTATAATCGTTCTCTTGAGGCTCATCTATTTCTTGATACAGCTCTTCTGGAAAAGGATTGCACAATTTTTTTTTTATTTATTTGGGTGAAGTACTAGCCTACTTAATATTTTTAAAATTGTTGTGGATTTTTATACCTTGAATGGGTACCGGTGTTGGTATAGGTGGTCTCGGTGCAACTGATGAGATTGATGTTGCTGAAACAAAACGTAATCTTAGATTCAAACGCAGAGATCGTGGGTTCGATTCCAGGCTTAGGTATATTTTGTGACAAGAATCTGCCAGATGCAGTGTCATGCCTCAATTATTAAGGATAGCTAGTACCTATCATTGGTGAAATCTGCTGTCACAACAGCTCTGGCTGTGTTCCTACAATATTAACGTGGAGCTAGTACACTTGAAATCAAAGGCACAGAATAATATAAATATACAGCGTGGAATTTTAGTCGTTGTTTTCCCGCAGTGAAATGATTCTATCTTAGCAGTAAAGTAGACTAATAAAGTTGTTTTTTTAGTCAAATCAAAAGTTTTACGTTTATGATAGACGAAACTCGAACCAATACTACTCGAACTAGCTGCGTTACGGACGGTCACCGGCCGGGGTCATTGCACTTCGCGTTTATCAAAAAATGATTATTTACTATTTAATCACATTTGGTTTCCACTTTCCCATAAAACTTTTTAAAAAAAAAACAGAAAAAGTATTAAAAAAAAATCTTTGCATAAATCGATAGTACCTACTACTGAAGGTGAAGCGTTCTGCTGCGGGAAAACAACGACTAAAACAACACGCAGTATACTCTAGTACTAACGTACAGAACGGACATTCTCCGCCTCGCACGCATTTTGAATACCGCACCTCACCCTCGAATTTTCTGAGCGGACAGGGGACACTTGAACTAGGATGCGCCAATCGAAGGCACTTGACGCGTAGGTACACGATGCCCATTTTTGGCCAACTCGTGGACAGTAAAATAAATACATATCTGAATTTTGCAATAAATTACTTTTAAATTAATTTAATTTTTGATTGTTACTAGAAGTCCGCCAGCTGTTTTATTATTTTTATGATTTTAATAAATTGTGTAATTATGAATAAATCACTTTCGCCTTACAAAATGTTGTCAGTATCTATATTACAATCGATTCGTAATCGAGTTAATCCTTATATTCGATTATACTTTTTTTACTTTTTTGGGGGACATTTGCCAGATATCATTCTTGATTTTTCATTCATAATTGCCAAACTTTTCTCTTTGTAATACAATAAAAATTTTAATCATCTTCATCTAAATTCTTTGTTTTATTTTGTTTTAAAAAAAAAGTGCCTGAGCACTAAAACAAAGTTCTTGTTGAAAAACCCTAGGACAAAAAAGTTTTGACGTTCAAAAGAATTTCATTGTAAATCAAGTTGCAAAATAATAAATACTTTGACTTTGAATACGAGTATATCACGCCACCAGAATCTAATTTTTTATTTTTTAAATATTAAAAAGGGTTGTTTGTTTGTTTGTATGTTTGTTTGAATTGAATAGGCTCCGAAACTACTGAACCGATTTGAATAATTTTTTCACTGTTGAATAGCTACAATATCCCCGGTGAACATAGGGTACTTTTGATTACGGAAATGTGGGGGGAAGGGGGGATATTTGAAAAAAGAAATTACGGCGGGTGAAACCGCGGGCGGACGGCTATGTAACGATAAATTGTGATCAGTAAGGTTCACAAATTCATGCATTATTTTTCATTAGATTATTGCTATAGGTAAATACTAAATAACAATCATACGTACGTACTCGTATTTATAAAAAAGGTACAAAATGAAATTATTATAAGAATAAAAAAAATTGAATATTCCACTTACCTTTAGCTTTGAAGTATAAAATTATGACAGTCACCGTAGCTATGATGATAAATACTACCACTCCTGCGCAGATATTATAGATCAACGCTGAAAAAAAGAATATTAAATAAGTATAAAATACTTAGTAATTTTGCTGCTTCGGTGCAACAAAGTCGGGTCCGGCCGTTATGCCCCCATTCCGGTTTGCCCCCGGCCGGTGTGCCCCCACGGTTTAACGGCAAACTGGAACAAATTTACTGAAAATTGTGGGGGCATACCGGAATGGGGGCATAACGGCCGGACCCACGAAGTCGGGGGTTTCGTCGGTTGTCCCCGGTCCCGAATACACCGCGGTGTCAACCGCACAAGGACTCTTTTTGAATTGGCCGATAGACACCGTTATTAATATCGCGGTGTCAAGCGGGAATAACGTTTTTCGACTTCGTCAGTTGACACCGCCAATAAAAATCTCATTTTTGATTTTTGTACAGTTGAGTACACAAGTAAGTTGTAGATTCGAAGGATCCTTTAGTGAGTAGATACTTATTAATAAGGTAGCGCGAGTGATATTTATGATGTCACGTCTATTTGCTACAGTAACTAGAATGGTAAGGACTATCAAGCAAATTTTTGTACGCCAGCCTTCATTATAAAATAAATATAATGAAATAAACAGAATGTTAATAAAAATATTTATTTTGATAATTAAAAAAAACAAGATCATACTATTACAAATCGCAGATTGATTAGAGTTAAGAGTTGTACAAGCACAGTTTGATTTGGTTTGTTATTTTAAATCGTAGTTTAATCATATGCATATAATAATTCCAAACAAGCATTAGGCTGTCCGCCCACGGCACACTTTTTGTGTGAACGATAATCCGGCAGATTTTTCCGCCGATTTTAATCACCGATTTTGTGACCGACTCAACCCACACGGCACGCACACCGCCGACTTTTTGTTTGTGGCTATCGAGGGTAGGGACACGGTATCGAATAGAAAGTATCGATACTGTACCAGTACTTATGAGTAGAGTATCGAAAAAAACTATCTATCGTACTCGTAAAAGTATCGATACCGCAAGCCTAAGACTAGAATAAACGCTATTACAAAACGAAGTTTTACGATAATTTGAGTACTATCAATGGTCTAAAGTAGGCACCGCGCCGATGCCCCTAGTTTTTTTTTAAATGTTTTACGGCTCAGTGAAAAGCAAGGTCTAACTTTCAAACGTCATTCGTCAAAACGATGATATTATATAATTTTAAAATTTCGCTCCGTTTTATAATTTTGGAAAAGAATAACTTAATTTGTGAACAGAAAATAAAAAATAAATGTTACTTTTTCTTACATTACTAAAATACATTAATAAATAAGGAAATATTATTTTTACTATCTTAATTAACTTCTTCTATTAAATTTTCAGTATCGATATCCATACTGTACTGTCACAACGTCCTTCCCTAGCAAGTGCATGCGGCCGACAGTTGGCCGGTGAGTCGGTGAGTCGTGTGCGTTGTTACATACATTTCCGAACGTTCCAGTTGTCGCAGACAATCGGGTCGGCCGGGATGCGCCGATTTTATTTCTGACCGACTTTTTGTTGGCCGTGTGGGTTGCTCCATTGCTATCAGTACGTTCTATTTGTCACCGACTAAAAGTCGGTCACCGATTATCCGCCGTGGGCGGGCAGCCTTACTCTTTTTATAAAAAAAGAAGGAGATGTACTAAAATTTCTTTACAACCACGCCTGCGCGCTATTGGTCTGAAGCATACCGCTGCGCTGACCAACAGCGCGCGCTATTGGTCATGCGCAAGTGCGCATGCGCGAACTATTGAAGTTTGCCGGCACCATAGAAATTTTCTTGTTCTGTGGCCGGCACATATACCAACCTGTTGGATCCGGTTTGAAGGCGAACTCCCTGTATGAGTATTGAAATTTTTCCGAATAATCTTCATTGTAAATGGAACACAATATAAACACATTATATGTCACATTAACTCTGTAGGAAGCTTGATATATCCTATTATCTTTATCTACGAAATGTCCCGTCAAATTGAAAGGGCCGCCATCTTCCTCTGTAAAAAATAATTATTACAAATAATATTTTCTTCGTCTTGTCAAAACGCTCGGAGAAAAAAGTGTGTGTAAGCGTGTGTTTGTGTGTGTGTGTTTGTGTGTATGTGTACGGATGTATGTGTGTGTGTGTGTATGGTTGTGTGTGTCATAGATACCGTACCATTAGCCATCACAGTAATAACAAATTGTCTTTTATTCTTTTTTGAATCCGATAATCTACAGGTCATTTTGATTTCGTCATGGTAATATCCTTCATAAGTCGATAGTGAAAAAAATTCACCTGAAAAGGAATAAAAAATTATACTTACATTATAATATTATGGAAAATATTTAATAATCATAAGAATAAAAAAATACAAATACTGAATAGTTATCACATAATTTTATCTGACCCTGGATTAAGAGCTTAAGCTTGTGTTATGAGTAGGTATTAGAGTTAGATCAAATAATTTAATGATTTAGATAGAAAGACAGTTCTAAAGACAGAATAATAGAAGTACAGTTAAAGTTCATAAGCATTTGCGAGTATAAAAGCGAGAGAAAAGCAGCGTGCGCTTCGCGTCGTATGATCTCGACTGGACCTTTTTTTTTTTTTTTTTCGGAGGAGAATGCGTTTATGCACCATAACCGCAGGCTAGCTAGACCCACGGCCGTGTGTATCTCGACTGGACCTGGTGCATAGATAATAGATAAGTATACTTTTGACTGGTGCGCGGGCGCAGCGGGCCGCCTCACCGGGGGTATTCACCGTTACTGATAGGACGGGGCGCGTGTCGATATCGAGTATTGATATCGATTATCGACAAACTGGTATGCACCGCGATGTGTAATATTTATGTTTCTAAATAATTAAATACTACGTAAATATTAGTGCTTAAGTTTATTATTATATAGTGTAAATTATAAGTGTTTTGTAAATAATAATAATAGTTATAATTAGAAATAAGTAAATTAAGATAGTTATAAGTGTAGTTATAATTAATATACTGCGTGTTTTTTTAGTCGTTGTTTTCCCGCAGCAGAACGCTTCACCTTCAGTAGTAGGCTATCGATTTATATAAGTAATATTTTTTTGAATGTTTTTTTTTATTTTTTTTTTAAATTTTTTGATTATTTTTTTAAAGTTCAATGGCAAAATGGAAACTAAATGTGAGTAAATAGAAAATAATATTTTTTTTGATAAACGCGAAGGGCATTGACCCCGGCCGGTGACCGTCCGTGACGCAGCTAGTACTATTGGTTCGAGTTTCGTCTATCATAATCGTAAAACTTTTGATTTGACTAAAAAAAGAACTTTATTAATTTATTTTACTACTAAGATAGAATCATTTTACTGCGGGAAAACAACGACTAAAATTCCACGCTGTATATAGGGTCACATTTTATTAAGGGGCAATATTTTAAGAATTGATTCTACACTAAAAATAAAAGATATTCATACAGTATATTTTCTTTGTTAATACGATAGTTTTCGAGAAAAACGAAGACTTTCATCTTGCTTTAATAGTCAAATACTACAACCTGTGTATTACGTGAAATACGCTTGTTTACTATCGATACTAGAAAAGTCAATGTCAAACAACTTTACACAATGGAACTACTTTGCGGGTCTTCCCGCCTCCCTACTTGCCTTCTCGCTCTTTAGCTATAGCGCTCTTGCTCACACTTGATGGCCGGCCTCCAATAGTGCTACCACCGTGGGAAGTTGTCGCTAGATCTAGGGTAATTTCCAATAGTTCAACCTTGTCTTCATTTCAAAATGTAGAATTTCTTATAAAAGCATAGGTGAGGATGACCACTTACGCTCAAAAAGTGGTTACCTATACGGTAACCAAATAGCAGCTCCGCGCAACGCAAACTGGCACTACGGCCAATAACTACGGTAGTTTATGACTGAACGTACCCATAAAATTTCAAATGCACTAATTACCTGCTTCCTCACACTTGCGCACTAAAACTGCAAGTGTTGTTTGTGTGAGATCGACACAAACAACGTGTTATCTCAGCTGTTCGTGACTTCATTGATTGACTACCATGCTAAGTACTTACCTACTTGTCGTCGTTGTGTGGTGGTCTTTAATACCAACCATGTCGGAGAGCTCGAATTGACTCTCTCCTCGTGCGCTAAAAGCAAAGTTTTCTGAAACGCCAGCTCCATAGGTCCCTCATGCACACACTCAGTTTATTTTAACCACATTATTGTCACGTCAGAGCAAGGGTGACATGAGCAATCGCTGTATGGTTTTTCGCAATAAGATTTTTCGCACAAACGTTACATCGCACTAACAAATTATCGATGTAATAAAAGCGTTGATCCCACCGACCGAGCCATCGAAATCCGAACACTGTAGATATTCGTTCGCTGTCGCACCTGCGACCGTAATAAATAGTACGAAATTTTCACTTAATTACACTACACTTCTCACAATTAATTCATCCTTACTACAAAACAAAGTACACCGTGATAATCGCTTAAAGCCCAAAAACAATAGCGCATCTGAAGACTCGCGCGCGACCGAATTAATAGTCCAGTCAACGAAGCTCTAACTTTGCCATTTTAGATGAAAAGCTGAAACTGGTGTCAAAATTTTTGTTAAAGACTCCGTAATAATAACATACTAAAATTGCTGGGTCGTGAGTCACCGGGGTGGTACGAAAAAAAAAATGGAAAAGGGTGAAAAAATGAACTTTGAAATGAAAACTAACAGAAAAATGAAAAAAGGTGTCAGACAAAAGTCGTAGAAAATTACTTTGTCTACAAAAAAGGTTATTATTAATTTGCGCGTATCGCGCACCGTTTCCTAGGAAATCGCGTACAAAGTGCGAAAATTCGCACAAACAATGTTTTTCGTTTAAATAGATTTTTTACAAATTTTTCAATTATTTTTATGCATTCTACGATATAATATCCCCAAAGAGATTTCCGTCTTATTTTTATTAATTTGATTCTACATCAATAAGTGCACTTTGTACTCGATTTCCTAGGAAAACGGTGCGCGATACGCGTAATTGATAATCATCTTTTCTGTAGACAAAGTAATTCTCTACATCTTTTGTCTGAAACTTTGTCTCATATTTTGTTAGTTTTCGAGATTTTTAGGAAAAAGTATTTTTTTCACCCTTTTCAATTTTTTTTTCCTATGACCCCGGTGACTCACGACCCTGCATTTTTAGTATGTTATTACGGAGTCTTTAGCGAAAATTTTTGCAACAGGTTCAGCTTTTCATCTAAAATGGCAAAGTTACAGCTTCGTTGACTGGACTATAACTAAAATTGCCGAAAGAAACTTATCGGAAGGACACTAGTGTTGTGTACCAATGAAGATATTTCGATAAATTATTTAGTTTCTGTGTTTAAAAAACAAACTACTACGATATTGCTAATAAAGTAATAATACGATAAATTAAACAAATTATTATTTTTGTTATGCTCAAATGTCATAGGTGATTAAACCCCATGTTAATTCATTTTTTCAGCTAAAAATAAATAACTTTATTGTCCGCATAAACCCGAGCTGTGTCCGAAAAAACTGATACAAAGTTAGCTCGACCCGGGAATTTAACCTAGGACCCCAAGATCTCAACCCGGTACCAACTACTAGACCATCGGGGTGTATCTTATTTATTTATTTCGAGCAAACTCTTTAATGCTTTGATTAAAAAAAATTCTTCTTAGTAAAAAAATATCGGTGTGAAAGTATTGTATCGTCGAGTTTTTGGTCACAGCACTAATGCTGGAGGCTGATTTCTGTTCGTGTGTCGTAGTGTTGAGTCGTCTCAAGCGCCGCTAGCGGCCAGCTTGAGTCATACCTTCTTTTAAAGAAACCGCCCAGAGGCAAGTCGTAGGGCCAGGTTCGGGAGTGTCGACATTTGCACAAAGTGCCGCCGAAACATCACTACACATGCCTTCTGTCTAATTTTGTTTATTTTGCAGCGGATACTACATACAACATTTTGATTATTTTTTTTCTTGTGTTTTTCTGGCCAGTAATAATTATTTTGAAAATGGAAATAAATGTCGTATCGTCCGGATGCGCTACATATTCTACATAACATTCTTATAGTGTTAATAGACGATCGAACCAGTGCGCTCCGCACAGCGCACCGTACGGTGCGCTCTTTTGCTCCAGACGATCGCACCGCACAACGCACCGTCCAGTCGTTTTCGAGGCGTGAAAACGGCAACATCTTACGCTGCGCTGCTCGATTCATTCAATTATGGCTCCTATTTTACTAAAAAAGCGAAGATTGCTGTAGCAGTCGCTGCTATTGCCGTAACGTCATCTTTACCCGTTTTAAAAAAGAAGAAAAGGAGAGAATGGGCTAAATTTTACTTAAAAAGCAGGCAGAATTACAGTCACTTATGGCTACTGAAAGGATGATGACGACTTTAATAATAATAATAAATAAATATCTCTGGACATTATTCACACAGAGCCATCTAGCCCCAAACTAAGCATTAGCTTGTACTATGGGTGCCAGGCCAGACAACGGATAAACATTACTTATATACTTTTTTTTGTAAATACATACATATTATACATAGAAACACCCAGACCGATACAAACAGACATGTTCATGCACACAAATGTTTGTAGGTACCGTGCGGGGATCGAACCCGCGACCTCTGGTGTAATAGCCAACTTCTCGACCATTATGCACCAAATGGCTCGTCAAACTTTAAAATATATATAAGGAAGGATTAGTCCTCATTTATTTAAGGATTATTGTTGCTGCGACATACGTCCTTCACGCTTCGAGGTAAACATTCAACTGATTCGACGAACGGTGCGGTGCGCGCTCCAGACGAGCGAACTGTCACCGGACCGCACCGAGTTCGATGCGATTGCCATCGAACAGACCGCACAAGGTAATAATAATAATAATGTGCGGCGGACGGGCCTACATACGATCGAAAACACACCGCACCGCACCAAGGTCGCGGTGCGGAGCGCACAGATTCGATGGTCTGTTACGGCTTTTAGGTGCGGACTACAAGGGAGTGTCGTTCAGTTCGCCGAATATTTTCGTAAAGCAGTGACGAGTGCGCGAATCGTAAGTGCGTTTGACGCTATGGTATAAGAGTGACCGGGAGGTTTTAACTGCTGTGCATTGTGTTGATCGTGCCAGATTGTGTAAGATTGTGTGTAGCAAATGGAGGTCGGACTCGGCACATTCAACAATAGTTGTAAATTAAGTAAGTAAATTTTTAAATAGTATACTAAGTGTAATTGTAATTATTGACTTTGAAACATGCCAAGTTAATGCACATTGTTATTTTAAATCGATCACTTTGTATTTAACATCGTTTATTAGACATCGATAATGATACTCGTATACCTAAATAACGAGTGCAATAAATTGTTAGTCCAAAACTTGAAAAAAACGTGATGGTAAGTCATATTTCAAAATAAAATTTAAAAATTCAATATTAGGGTATTATGTAGTGTGTGCAGGGTAACACTTATTGAATGAAATGAGAAAAAGAAACGGCGATAAGTAGAAGCCATTTTTAAATAATTCATCAATGAAAATAGGGTCATGCAAAGTTCATCTCATACACAGGTTGTTCCCAAAAATATTAGATTTTTTTTGTTTGAAAACGTTATAAATGAAACTATTAGGAATATTTAAACAATAAATCATGCATTGTGTGTGTATAACATAAATTGATTTTCTTATAAAATATTGCCCTTTAATAAAATGTGACCAAGGAGATGTACTCAAATTTCTTTACAACCACGCCTGCGCGCTATTGGTCAGAAGCATACCGCTGACCAACAGCGCGCGCTATTGGTCATGCGCAAGTGCGCATGCGCGAACTTTTCCCCCACTCCGTCGACCGATTGGCGAGAAGTTTGCCGGCACCATAGAAATTTTCTTGTTCTGTGGCCGGCACATATACCAACCTGTTGGGTCCGGTTTGAAGGCGAACTCCCTGTATGAGTATTGTAATTTCTCCGAATAATCTTCATTGTAAATGGAACACAATATAAACACATTATATGTCACATTAACTCTGTAGGAAGCTTGATATATCCTATTATCTTTATCTACGAAATGTCCCGTCAATTTGAAAGGGCCACCATCTTCCTCTGTAAAAAATAATTATTACAAATAATATTTTCTTCGTCTTGTCAAAACGCTCGGAGAAAAAAGTGTGTGTAAGCGTGTGTTTGTGTGTGTGTGTATGTGTACGGATGTATGTGTGTGTGTGTGTATGGTTGTGTGTGTCATAGATACCGTACCATTAGCCATCACAGTAATAACAAATTGTCTTTTATTCTTTTTTGAATCCGATGATCTACAGGTCATTTTGATTTCGTCATGGTAATATCCTTCATAAGTCGATAGTGAAAAAAATTCACCTGAAAAGGAATAAAAAATTATACTTACATTATAATATTATGGAAAATATTTAATAATCATAAGAATAAAAAAATACAAATACTGAATAGTTATCACATAATTTTATCTGACCCTGGATTAAGAGCTTAAGCTTGTGTTATGAGTAGGTATTAGAGTTAGATCAAATAATTTAATGATTTAGATAGAAAGACAGTTCTAAAGACAGAATAATAGAAGTACAGTTAAAGTTCATAAGCATTTGCGAGTATAAAAGCGAGAGAAAAGCAGCGTGCGCTTCGCGTCGTATGATCTCGACTGGACCTTTTTTTTTTTTTTTTTCGGAGGAGAATGCGTTTATGCACCATAATCGCAGGCTAGCTAGACCCACGGCCGTGTGTATCTCGACTGGACCTGGTGCATAGATAATAGATAAGTATACTTTTGACTGGTGCGCGGGCGCAGCGGGCCGCCTCACCGGGGGTATTCACCGTTACTGATAGGACGGGGCGCGTGTCGATATCGAGTATTGATATCGATTATCGACAAACTGGTATGCACCGCGATGTGTAATATTTATGTTTCTAAATAATTAAATACTATGTAAATATTAGTGCTTAAGTTTATTATTATATAGTGTAAATTATAAGTGTTTTGTAAATAATAATAATAGTTATAATTAGAAATAAGTAAATTAAGATAGTTATAAGTGTAGTTATAATTAATATACTGCGTGATTTTTTAGTCGTTGTTTTCCCGCAGCAGAACGCTTCACCTTCAGTAGTAGGCTATCGATTTATTTAAGTAATATTTTTTTGAATGTTTTTTTTTATTATTTTTTTTAATTTTTTTGAGTATTTTTTTAAAGTTCAATGGGAAAATGGAAACTAAATGTGAGTAAATAGAAAATAATATTTTTTTTTGATAAACGCGAAGGGCAGTGACCCCGGCCGGTGACCGTCCGTGACGCAGCTAGTACTATTGGTTCGAGTTTCGTCTATCATAATCGTAAAACTTTTGATTTGACTAAAAAAAGAACTTTATTAATTTATTTTACTACTAAGATAGAATCATTTTACTGCGGGAAAACAACGACTAAAATTCCACGCTGTATATACAATAGGCTTGTGTCCATTAAGAGTAAATATAATGGATAGCGGTTTATAATGATTAATTATGTTATGGAGAAAATAACAATTTTAATTATTAAAAGCGTTAAAGATTAATAATATTTTTAAAAATTAAATTTCGTAAAATGGAGCCTTTAGTCACGTGACAGTGAACACCAATCAGAAAGTGTGACGTCACTCCTTGCAAAACAAACTCCCTCCAAACCAATCTTGTCAAGTACTTTCGAGTACCTATGTGTGTCGCTACCGGTTTTTGATAAAATTTTGGTTCGTTACAACTAATTTTAGGTTGATACAGATTTTGCTAGTTCTAATTTGCAAGAATTAACCATGGAATCTGGATTCAGCAAAGCAGACAGTACTAATTTGCCCAGAATCCGATGCCGATGAGCTTGGTTTTTTCGCGTCGAACAGTAACTTCTGCTCATCTGAATTTCGCAATGTTAAAACTTCCTTGTAAGTATAAAACCTGTTGATAAAGTATTCATGAGCATCATCTCTTCTTGCAAGTTTTAGCCACTTTTTCCGTATTTCTCCATTGTTTGGAACATATATAAATAACTTATTTGGCTTTTTATAGTCGTGCTATCACACTGGGGCACTATACACTGCCTAAAATTTGAGAAATTCATTTTTAAACGATAAAAACTTTACTTTATCGTCGAATACACGACCACTCTTTAGTTTGTTTTGCAAGGAGTGACGTCATTCAAGTCGCCATGACAGTTTTGTGCGTTTTGGAACCAAATTGAAATTGGGTTTATAAAATGCGAAATTTATAATGTAAACGCTAAAATAAAAATAAAATAAACATTTTTTTCGTTATAATGCCCAACAAGCTACAATATTAAGCAGTTATTGAAATTTTGTCAACTAGCCTATTATGGAGTAACATGGTTAGGAAAGTCAAGGCCAATAATCGAGCCGATAGTCTTAACCGTGGATGTTAGCTGCTGTTGTTTGTTTTCAGATTCAGCTTTCGGTACATTTCTTATTGAAACTGAAGTGACTTTAGTTTGCCTTTCTAGGTGTTCTAATTTATTTTCTAGCCTTTCGACTTTATTTTTGTAAAACAAATTTTATCTTTTTCAAGCGTTTCCACTTTATTCAAAAGTGTATCATAATTATTTATCCGACATGAACTTTAAGGATTTTATCTACATCCATACCCTAATATGACAATATCCATATTGACACAACGCCGCGCCGGCTCAGGCCGGCTGTCTACTCTCCATCCGTCTTACGAATTTTCGATCAGTCACGTGACACCATGGAACTTATATCTATTTAAGTCTATGCGTGACACCTAACGCGAGTTTAACATTTTTCCCTATACAAAAAAGTGTTTAACGCCGCTAAAGAAGTTTTCACTTCAAAAAATAACCATCATCATTTTGCTTCAAGCTAACCTCTGCCTGAGTTTTCTAAACAGAAAAATCCGATCACAAATCCAAGAGTCCTAGGTTCAAACCCCGGGTCGGGCGTAACGTGTTATTTTACACAGAGGCGCACAATACGTCTAATTATCTATTAATTTTAAGGGTACTTACTTGTTTTTTCAAGATTGGGGATGGAAGTGGCAGCACTAGTTGTGTTATCTACAATAAAATTACATAATTAATAATAAAAAAAGTATCATCGTTTGACAACTTCCTCGTTGATAGTACCGGTCCTGGGTTCAATTCCTGGGTCGAGCTAACTTTGTATCGGTTTTTCGAACTCAGATCGGGTTTGTGATCACCAATTCGCATTTGGCAAGCGTGGTGTCTTCCGAAGATGGAATCATCATTCTTTTCAGACATTCAGGTGATTCAAGTCTGCAATGTCCTTGTGTGCCAAATGTGCCAAACTGAAAACAATCACACGAAGTGATGCTCCCCGTGGGATTCGAACCCACGACCTCCTGGCTTTAACCACAGTACCACGGAGACAGTATGATATTATATTTTATAAAGTAAAATATATATGTAATGTTTATTCGTTGTCTGGCTTTCATAACACAAGTTCCGTAGTTTGGGGTTAGATGGCGCTGTGTAAATTATTTCCAAGGATACATACTATCGCATACATAATTAAAAATATGCATTCCGCCGAACAAACAGATGTTACTAAATCAAAGCATATTCTGCATGGCACCTAGGATATACAACCACCTACCAAAATACATACTTGAAACAGAAGATGAGCGTATGTTTAAAAACAAAACAAAAGATTTACTGCTGTCGAAGGGCTCTGTTCGGGTTGCCACGGTACTGTAGTGCATCTGGCATGTTTGCTGACGCAAGCACAGATGATTTTTATGCGATAGTACGCAAAAACATAGCATCACTTCTGCATAGAGTGCGTGGGAGCCCGAACAGGGTCCTCAATGTGATAGGGGAGAGAGTGGACTCCTCTATACTCGGCCGGTTCCTCAAACTACATGTTTGGTGAACTTGGCCGAGTGAAGAGAAGTCAAAAATCAATTTAAATTTTTTATTTTTATATTCGTGGTGAAATTGAAATTAATTAAATCTTTATTATTGTTATTTATTTCATGTAATTAAATGTAATGTTGTAACACCCCATTCAAATTACGCGCTCATCGCGCCGGTCCGTGCACCGCTGGTTACGAACACTCCCGAGGCAGCGACAGATGTGTCCCAAGCGCGGTGACTCCGAGCGTCCCCGATGCACGACGGATGGTGCCGAGCGCCGAGCCGACCGCCTATAAATGTTAAGGTACTGTGTGCCTGCTGCCTAATGTACGTTGCTATGCTACGGTTTTGATACTTCTCTGTCAACTGCTTGTTGCTTGTTGTAACAAATAATAAAAATTCTGCACAAACTGCATATCATTAACAAGAGGTTATGGGCCAGATCACGAAATTTTCCATCCCGAAGCTCAACGGCTTAGAAGATTACTCAACATGGAAGTTCGCATTGAAAATGCTTTTACTACGTGAAAAGCTTTTTTCCTACACGGCGAAGTCTCCGGAACCTGATGATCTTTCTGCTATCCAAAAAGATGAAGAAGCACTGGCGACCATATGCTTGCACCTAGAACCGCACCTCTACCCCTACGTTCAAGAAGCGAGGACGGCGAAGGAAGCATGGGACGCATTAGCTGCTGTATTCGAAGATAAAGGTTTCAACAGGAAAATAAGTCTGTTGAATGCACTCTTAGACGAGAGATTGGATAGACATGCGAATATGCATGAATACATAGCTGCCATCATGAGTCACACTCAAAAACTGAGAGAAATAGACCATAGTGTCGACGACGAGCTTGTCGCTGTCGTGCTGTTGCGAGGTCTACCAGACGAGTACAAACCCATGAGAATGGCAATGGAACACTCTGGCATGAAGATCACTTCGCAAAATGTGCGACAGAAACTACTTCAAGAAGACTCGACAAAAGGCAGTACATCCAACACTATGAGTGAGTCAGCTTTAGCTTCAAAAGGGAGCAGACATAAAAAGCAGTCTGTCAAACCTGTCAAATGCTTCAAATGTGGAGAAAAAGGGCATAGGAAGAATCAATGTCAACTGCTTCATACAGGTCAGAAGAGTGGCGACACTGGACTATTAACTTCATTAAGTGTTCGTGATACATTCGATTCTGGATCCTGGTATATCGACAGCGGTGCATCGAATCATATGTCATTTCAAAAACATTGGTTTAGAGACATTAAGGTTTGTGATAGTGTTAAGAGCTTCGACGTGACTTGTGCAAACAATGAAAAGATTTCAAGTGCAGGAATAGGTAACATTATGGTCAGACTGAAAGGTGTTGAGATGCCCATAAGGGATGTTACGTATGTACCTGGTTTGAAAGTAAATCTTTTATCAGTTTCAAAGATGGTTGAAAGAGGATGGAAAGTAGTTTTTAGTGCAGATGGCTGTAATATGTTTCACAAATCGGTAGGTCACATTTCGAGTAGGCTTGTAGCTACTGCAAGCAAGGTCTCAGGCATCTATAAACTTGATGATTGTTATCCTGTTGTAGATGAGGCGCTGGCTACAGTTCAGGCTGGGAACTCGTTGACATTGTGGCATCGGCGGCTTGGACACGTAAATGAGCGAGATTTACGTAAGCTACCTGGTTTCGATTTTGGAAAGAGCGTAATGGAACCTTGTGTTGACTGCATTAAGGGGAAGTCACACAGATTACCTTTTCCAGCAGGTGAAGCAGACAGAGCAAGTGACAAATTAGGGTTAGTACATATGGATATCTGTGGTCCAATGTCAGAGAGTTCGTTTAATGGATCTCGTTACATGTTTGTCTTGGTGGATGATTTGACACGGAAAATGTTTGCATATTTTCTCAAGTCAAAATCAGATACTTTAAAATTCTTCAAAGAGTTTGTGACACATGTGGAGAACGAGACTGGCTTAAAACTGAAGGCTATACGAACTGACAATGGAACAGAATTTGTTAACCAGAAGTTTAGTCAATATATTCGCAGTAAGGGAATAAAACACCAGTTGACAGTCCCTTATACCCCGGAACAAAATGGCGTTGCTGAACGAGCTAACCGAACGATCGTGGAGATGGCTCGGACCATGCTGGGAGAAAGTCTTAGTAATCGGTATTGGGCGGAAGCATGTAATACTGCGGTTTACATTAAAAATAGACTACCTCATTCAGGCAACCAGGGTAAGATTCCGGAGGAGCTTTGGACCAATAAAGCTCAAACTGTCACTCACTTTAGAGTATTTGGTTCAATTGCTTACGCGCATGTACCAAAGGAAACTCGGAAGAAGTGGGATAAGAAAGCCAAAGCATATCGCTTCGTGGGATATTGCACGGAAACGAAAGGTTACCGTTTAGCAGATTTGAAAAATCCACGAAACGTCATAAAGGCAAGAGACGTTGTGTTCATAGAGGATACAGGTGGATACAGCGACACTCAGAAGTCTGATGTTCCCGCAGAGCTGTCAAGAGGACAGGACTCTGATGTCACATGGGAAATCACTAATGACGTGTCGACTGAACCTGAACCTATCTCGGAACCAGAGATCTCATCATCTTCTAACTTGGAAGTTGAGGAAGCAGTGCCAAATGGTGAAGAACCAGAACCTGTGGTGGAACAGCCTAGGTATCCTTTACGGAATAGACTGCGAAACCAAGAGGATTTGGTCTTCCTTGTCACTGACGACGAACCTCGTACTTTTCAAGAAGCTCTGAAGAGTAAAGATGAGATTTACTGGAGAGAAGCCATTCAGAAAGAGTTGGACTCTATGTACGAAAATGAAGTTTGGGAGATTGTGGACAGACCACCTGGAGCAAAGGTAGTAGGTTGCAAGTGGATATTCAAATACAAGTTCGACGCTGATGGACGCAAATCCTACAAAGCTCGACTTGTGGCGAAAGGGTTCACGCAGTCATATGGAGTTGACTACTTTGAGACCTATTCACCGGTTGTTCGGAGGTCCACTATCAGGTTGTTATTTTCGTTGGCTGTTCACAAAAATCTTCAAATTGATCATTTTGATGTGAACACCGCATTTCTGAATGGCGAACTGCATGAAAAGGTCTACATGCAACAGCCAGACGGATGCGATAAAAATAGCAAAAAGGTTTGTTTATTGCGAAAGGCAATATATGGCCTTAAACAAGCATCTCGTTCATGGAACGAAAAAGTAAATGAAGTTTTGCTGTCATTGTCATTTAGACGTTCAAAATTTGATAAATGTTTATATTTTAGAGACAATGTTTATATCGCCTTGTATGTTGACGATTTTTTAGTTTTCTTTGATGATACGCAAAAGAAAAATGAACTCTTGGAAAATCTGAGAAAGAAATTTAAAATCAAGGATCTAGGAAAGGCACGGCAATGTCTAGGAATGGAACTTACCAGAGACAGTGGTTCATTACGAGTTTCACAAAGTAAGTTTATCAAGAAATTGTTGGCAGATTTCGGTCTTGATGATTGCAAACCAGTAAAAACTCCTATAGAGGTGAATCTTCACTCGGTTTTGGCTGAAGGGGAAGGTGGTGTAGCACTGGATCAACCAAACCGGCTTAGATATCAGTCGTTAATAGGAGCATTGAATTACTTGGCCTGCAATACTCGGCCTGATATCTCGGCCGCAGTAAGTTTTTTGTCTCAATATAATTCTTGTTGCTACCAGGTGCACATGCAAGCTGCAAAGCGGGTACTAAGATATCTCAAAGGCACAATCAGTTATAGCCTAGAGTTCAAGGCGGATGCTGCTGCCATTGGTAGTATTACCGGCTACGTTGACGCCGACTGGGGAGGAAATGTAAAAGACAGAAAGTCATTCTCCGGGTTCACCTTTAAGGTAGGTGGAAACCTTGTGTCGTGGGAGTGCAAGAAGCAAACTTGTGTGGCTCTGTCGTCAACAGAAGCAGAATACATAGCGCTGTCAGAAGCATGTAAAGAAGCTACTTATTTACATGGTTTTGTGAATTCTCTTTTACAAGTGCCTGAGCGTTCAGTGTCTCTATACGTGGATAACCAGAGTGCTATAAAGTTAGCTCTGAATCCTATTGCACATAGACGGACGAAGCACATCGATATAAGATATCACTACGTGCGGCAATGCGTTGAGGATGCAACGGTTGCATTACAGTATGTGTGTACTGAGGATAATGTAGCTGATGTTTTGACGAAGCCGTTAGGGCGTATTAACTTTGAGAAATGTGTTTCGGGCTTACGTTTGATGACGCAAGAATGAGTTTAGAGGAGTGCTAGTGCATTGTATTAATTTGGCTTTTCTGGAATACGTGTGTCAGATGACCAGACGATATTCGTTTGAGGGGAAGTGTTAAGGTACTGTGTGCCTGCTGCCTAATGTACGTTGCTATGCTACGGTTTTGATACTTCTCTGTCAACTGCTTGTTGCTTGTTGTAACAAATAATAAAAATTCTGCACAAACTGCATATCATTAACAAGAATAAATAGCCATCTCGGCCCTACTAACGACAGTCTGTCTTGTGCAGGCGCCGCTTCCGCATCGGAACGACCCTCTGCATAAGATAGACGCTCCCCACTCCCGCACTGCGTACGGTTGTAGCTTCCTTGCTGGAACTGCATCTCTCGTAGTGTCTCCCTATAGTTAAACATTGTTATATGTAAAGTTCGTTGCTCAATTAAACGACCACAACAAAGAATTGCTGTTTTCATTGTTACAATGTTACCTATATAACTATCTTAATACTTATGTTTTTAGATTGGGATTTGTATTTTGACATGTGATAATTTATAATCTATAATTTTGTAACTGTACTTGTGACTGTGAAACTTGACCTGATTTTGTTTGATGTTTGATTTGAAAAAATATAATATAATTTGCCAATAATTGTATGACCTGCGGAACTTGATTTTTTTTTTATGTAATATATCTTTGCATGCCAATCGGCTAAATATGATGGCACAATGTATACCTCATTTTAAGACCAAATTTATACCCATATTCTGCAAATAAATTGATTGATTGATTGATCGCTCATCTAATACTACAAAATCGTAACTGTCATTTTGCACATTTTCCAGGACAGTTCTTTTTGGTTTTATTATTTCATTTTATATTATTTGTAACTGCAACTAGGACATTTTGGATGTTTGATTGTATAACTAGAGTATAATATCACCAATATATAACAATCTCAAGGTTAAGTATTAAAATAAAACACATAAAGTGATTTAAATCATACATTTGTGTCATTGTTGCGTTGAAAACGTTTTAATTTGTAAGTTGTGACTGTACGGGGCGTCCCGCCCCGCGTAACTGACTGTTATGGCGTCGTTGCACTCAGGGCTAAGCCCGATAGGATACCAGTTTGGCCTAGGCCAAACTAGTTTGTACTAAGGAGGGAAATCGAAGAAGGCTAAGGAGGAAGCTCCGCTTCGCTTCGCTCCCGCCTTAGCCTTCGTGGTTATTTTTTTTAAACTCTGAAGCCTTTTTTGTTTTCACTATAATAATATATTCTATGTTGACTTAATTATGTTTGGCTTAGGTTTAAGCAACCACCAGATATAATGAAATATAACGCCCAAAAAATCCTAAGTACTTACCAGAATTTAATCCCCATTTTATTATGAAATGATCACCAATAAACGATAAGTCTGCTAACCTAAAAACGTAACGTGGTCCAATAAAAAGTGTATTTTCAAAATTAAACAAAATAACATTTTTTTTGTATATAATGTACTATATATATTCATCATCATATTAAAAATAATCTGAGCACATATTGTAATGTTTGTGTTAACGGCCAAACCCGATTTCAGGACGAACTAGTTTTGCCTAGGCTTAACTAATTTAAGACAACATAGAATATTATTATAAAAGGTTTTCAGGGTTTAAAAAAAATAACCACGAAGGCTAAGGCCTTCTAACCTATATCCATCCGAGTCGATTTTCAGAAACACCTTGCAAACTAGAAAACATTACCTATTTTGGCCCAACTGCGAATTGGGCCAACTGCGAATTGGACCAACTGCGAATTGGCCCAACCGCGAATTGGACCAAGTGCGAATTGGTCATTTTTTTTAACGTTTGGCCAACTGCGAATTGGACCAAATGCGCCTAAACCCACAAATCTTATCAATCAATTTAATATACTTGGTTATATGAATACATTTTATGGCAAACGTAATGATATAATTGGCTAAGAATGACACAAAACTTTGCTAGTTAAAATTTGGTGCACGCGTGGCCTTTTTGGGTTACGAAAAGTTTTTGTAGTGCAGGGCATGACTTAAATAGCCCGAAATATTTTGGTACAGGTTTCGTTAATTTGTACATATTATATTTATTTTGGATGAGGCTGTTTGGGTAACGATTGTGTTTTTTGGTGGTCATTTAATTTGTTCCCATTATGTTTGGCCAATGGCCATATTATTATTAGAATATATTATTATAGTGAAAACAAAAAAGGCTTCAGAGTTTAAAAAAAATAACCAAGAAGGCTAAGGCGGGAGCTCCGCTTCGCTTTGCTCCCGCCTTAGCCTTCTAACCTGTATCCATCCGAGTCGATTTCCCCCTACCAGTATATCATAGAGTGTGCGTATTTAAATACCTAGTTTGGCTTAGGCCAAACTGGTTTATCCTATCGGGCTTAGGACAAACTAGTTTGACCTAGGCTGTACTAGTTTATCCTATCGCGTTTAGGACAAACTAGTTTAGCCTAGGCCAAACTAGGGTAAGAGGTACAATTATTGGCACTTTAAGCAATTTCGCAACTTTGAAGACCTGTAGAAAATCAGCCAATTTAAATATCGACTTAAATTTGATTTCATATGATTCTTTTTTATTTGAGAATAGATTTAAACGGTTTGATAGTTATGCAATGTGGTATAAATACGAAAATTTCCGCAAAATATGAAAAAACACCGAAAGTCACTATTGTTGGCACCCTAAAGTGCAAATATTGGCATAGAAAAATGTACAATCATTGGCACTGCCAATAATTGTACACGTGACCGTGCCAATAACTGATCGGAACGCCTGATAGTGATGGGAAAAGTGAAATCTTTAAACTTACGAGTACCTATACAAATAATCCCAATTTTTCCCACTCCCCGTTCTTCAGGGCACCCCTCTCAATCTGCAGAAAAGCCTAAGCATGCTTGGCATGGAAATCCGCTGCAATCTAAATCAGGCTCAGTACATCGAGCATCTTATCTCAACGGCATCCAAAAAACTGGGTATCCTGAACAGAGTGCGTCGGTTCTTTACACCGGATCAACTATGTCTTTTATATAAGACTCAGGTTCGGTCCTGTGTGGAGTACTGTTCGCATCTTTGGGATGGATCTGCCAGATACCTCTTGGATGCCCTTGATAGATTGCAGCGACGGGCTTTGCGCATTATAGGTGATGAGGAGGTCGCCAAAACCCTCGAACCTCTTCAATTGCGAAGAGACGTTGGTTCACTAAGTGTATTCTACCGCCTCTATCATGGTGAATGCTCTGAGGAACTCTTCTCCCTTATACCTCCCTCTCCGTTCCGGCTTAGAACCACTCGCTCTAGCCAGCGTTGTCATCGCTTTACCGTGGAAAGTATTCCATCGCGTACAAAAAAGTTCGATGATTCCTTTCTTTGTCGAACCATAAAGAAGTGGAACTCTCTGCCGGCTCATGTATTTCCCCCTTCCTATGACATGAGCTCCTTTAAACGAAGCGTGAAGAAGCACCTTGTGAGCCAGTACTGCGATGCCAACGGATAGAACACCACGGTGTTGCGTCCGTTGTCGTGGTAATTTGGGTTCCCCTTTTGCTTACCATCAGGCTAAGTGGAGCCAATGTACTGAGCTACTATAAAAAAAAAAAAAAAAAAAAAAAAAAACCATAAGTTGTCCTTTAGCTATATTGGCAGCATTGCCTACGCTTTGTAAATCTACCAAAAAACAGATTTAAAGTATCATAGACGTAATAATATTAAACAAATATTAATTCCATGGCAAGTATTGAAAAACAGTAGTACCAATATAGCGGCTAGGGGACTTCTGATCGGAATGTCACGTATATGACAATATCCCACTGAGCTCTATGATAATACGCTCAGCGTATTACGCTGGAGTGGCTATAGAAATTGAAATGACAGCTATTTTTTCTGTCGATTTGAAGCGCCCCCAATAGTGTACTGGGAACTTAAATGACTTCAATTTTCTCTGTATATGCTTCAAATGGACAGCCATTGACATTGACAATGACAGCATTATCGAAGTTTATCTGCGAAAGTCAGCACTTTTATAAGTTCCAAGTACACTAACCACTGCTCTCAGCGCCAATATGGCGGACAAATCGGATCAAATATTTGGTACTAATCGCCTATCCAGTTGTCTATGGAAATCAGTGCAATATCCACGGAGTTGAATTAGATATCTCAATATCCATATTGACCAACGCCGCGCCGGCTGTCTACTCTCCATCCGTCTTACGAATTTTCGATCAGTCGCGTCACACCATGGAATTAATATCTATTAAGGCTGGTTTTAGTCTCACGCGCACCGTCAGCGCTCACAGCTCAGCGCGTAGTTTGTCAGCGCTGACGCACAGCGTGGCTCGTTTTAGTCTCGCGCTGACCGCCTTACTGTACAGACGACGACAAAAATGCGAAGTGTTTTAATTATTGCTGCTTTGTACTATCTATCCCAAATTAATAACAACCGGCGACGACGAAGACTCCGTGTTCATCCATTGATTGACCAGAGAGCCGTTGCAGGAGAATTTGTCTTGTTATAATATGGCACTTTTAGGTCTGACGAAAGTAAATTATTTAATTACTTTCGAGTGTCATCTATAACTTTTGACGAATTATTGGCAAAGGTAACGGATTCATCCCACAATATCTTCCTCAAGCGTACCTCATCGATAATTCGACCTGTATCCACTTCGCGATTCGTCATGACTGTACGCGCTGACGACGTTCACTTCGCGCGACACTAAAACGCTCAATAAAGCCAGAGGCGCTCGCGCGGTCGTCAGCGCTGATAGCTACGCGACATTCAAAAACGCTTCCTAGAAGTTCATAGATCTCGGCCATCAGCGCTGACGGTACGCGTGCCGTCAGCGACACCTAACGGTGATCCCACACGGACGCGCTGCGCTGCGCTGCGTCGACGCACCGCAAGCGCTCGACGGAATGGGTGCCACACGATCCGATGCGTCGTCGCAACGCGCTGCGTTGTCCACGCGTCGTCGTGCGTTGTCTGCGTTGATTTTAGGTTTAGTTTGTGATTTTTATCCCATAAAAGAAGTCTTTCCTCAACTAATGAGATAAGGTAGTCCACGTCAATATCATTAATAGTATTATGATGATTTATGTACTTGGGGCGCACCGCTATCTCGACTGCATAAACCATACTGCGACGCGTGCGTCGTCGCTCCGTCGTCGGAGCGCTGCACCACTCCCCCCGCTTCGTCTGTCGGCTACGCGTGCGTTGTACACGCGTTACGGCGACGCGCGTCGCCACAACGGACCGTGTGGCATGCCGTTCAATTTGTATGAAATATAACGCATCGACGACGCTCCGTCGACGCAGCGCAGCGCAACGCGCCCGTGTGGCATCACCGTAACGCGAGTTTAACATTTTTTGTACAACGCCGCTAAAAAAGTTTTCACTTCAAAAAATAACTATCATCATTTTGCTTCAAGCTAACCTCTGCCTGAGTTTTCTAAACAGAAAACTCAGGCAGAGGTTATTTCAACCGCGATAGCGCGGTGTATTCGGGACCGGGGTCAAACGACGAATCCCCCGTTCAAACCCCGGGTCGGGCGTAACGTGTTATTTTACACAGAGGCGCACAATACGTCTAATTAATCTATTAATTTTTAAAGGTACTTACTTGTTTTTTCAAGATTGGGGATGGAAGTGGCAGCACTAGTTGTTTTATCTACAATAAAATTACATAATTAATAATAAAAAAGTATCATCGTTTGACAACTTCCTCGTTGATAGTACCGGTCCTGGGTTCAATTCCTGGGTCGAGCTAACTTTGTATCGGTTTTTCGAACTCAGATCGGGTTTGTGATCACCAATTCGCATTTGGCAAGCGTGGTGTCTTCCGAAGATGGAATCATCATTCTTTTCAGACATTCAGGTGATTCAAGTCTGCAATGTCCTTGTGTGCCAAATGTGCCAAACTGAAAACAATCACACGAAGTGATGCTCCCCGTGGGATTCGAACCCACGACCTCCTGGCTCTAACCACAGTACCACGGAGACAGTATGATATTATATTTTATAAAGTAAAATATATATGTAATGTTTATCCGTTGTCTGGCTTTCATAACACAAGTTCCGTAGTTTGGGGTTAGATGGCGCTGTGTAAATTATTTCCAAGGATACATACTATCGCATACATAATTAAAAATATGCATTCCGCCGAACAAACAGATGTTACCTACTAAATCAAAGCATATTCTGCATGGCACCTAGGATATACAACCACCTACCAAAATACATACTTGAAACAGAAGATGAGCGTATGTTTAAAAACAAAACAAAAGATTTACTTCTGCATAGAGTGCGTGGGAGCCCGAACAGGGTCCTCAATGTGATAGGGGAGAGAGTGGACTCCTCTATACTCGGCCGGTTCCTCAAACTACATGTTTGGTGAACTTGGCCGAGTGAAGAGAAGTCAAAAATCAATTTAAATTTTTTATTTTTATATTCATGGTGAAATTGAAATTAATTAAATCTTTATTATTGTTATTTATTTCATGTAATTAAATGTAATATTATATAACTATCTTAATATGTTTTTAGATTGGGATTTGTATTTTGACATGTGATAATTTATAATCTATAATTTTGTAACTGTACTTGTGACTGTGAAACTTGACCTGATTTTGTTTGATGTTTGATTTGAAAAAATATAATATAATTTGCCAATAATTGTATGACCTGCGGAACTTGATTTTTTTTTATGTAATATATCTTTGCATGCCAATCGGCTAAATATGATGGCACAATGTATACCTAATTTTAAGACCAAATTTATACCCATATTCTGCAAATAAATTGATTGATTGATTGATTGATCGCTCATCTAATACTACAAAAACGTAACTGTCATTTTGCAAATTTTCCAGGACAGTTCTTTTTGGTTTTATTATTTCATTTTATATTATTTGTAACTGCAACTAGGACATTTTGGATGTTTGATTGTATAACTAGAGTATAATATCACCAATATGTAACAATCTCAAGGTTAAGTATTAAAATAAAACACATAAAGTGATTTAAATCATACATTTGTGTCATTGTTGCGTTGAAAACGTTTTAATTTGTAAGTTGTGACTGTACGGGGCGTCCCGCCCCGCGTAACTAACTGTTATGGCGTCGTTGCACTCAGGGCTAAGCCCGATAGGATACCAGTTTGGCCTAGGCCAAACTAGTTTGTACTAAGGAGGGAAATCGACTTGGATGGATATAGATTAGAAGGCTAATGAGGAAGCTCCGCTTCGCTTCGCTCCCGCCTTAGCCTTCGTGGTTATTTTTTTTAAACTCTGAAGCCTTTTTTGTTTTCACTATAATAATATATTCTATGTTGACTTAATTATGTTCGGCTTAGGTTTAAGCAACCACCAGATATAATGAAATATAACGCCCAAAAAATCCTAAGTACTTACCAGAATTTAATCCCCATTTTATTATGAAATGATCACCAATAAACGATAAGTCTGCTAACCTAAAAACGTAAGTATCGTCAAAATAATCGCTGAGCTACCCAAAAAGGCCACGCGTGCACCAAATTTGTACTCGCATTGTATTTAAAAATTTCATCCAAATATGTTACATATTTTTATCCTAATAAATTAAAGTAATGCGTACAAAAAAATAGGTACCTAAAAACACTGAAAAGCAAAAAATAATTTTAAAAAGACATTCATCAAATGCGCTTATTGTCTAAGCCTATTAACTAAATTAAATTGTATTTTACGTGCTAGGTAGGTACCTACTAATCTGTTTGAAGTCGGTGCCAAGCCAAATAGTAGGTACCCAGACTACGTACCGTCCGCGGATTAATTAGTTACCCTGTAAAATACATTATTATTATGTATCATTTTTTATTTTCTTTGGATTGGCACCGACTTCAAACAGATTAGTAGGTACCTACCTAGCACGTAAAATACAATTTAATTTAGTTAATAGGCTTAGACAATAAGCGCATTTGATGAATGTCTTTTTAAAATTATTTTTTGCTTTTCAGTGTTTTTAGGTACCTATTTTTTTTTGTTTTTTTTTTTGAAGTCGGTTTAATTTTTTTTTTAAAAAGTTTGTTTATTTTTCTATTTTTAGTGTGAATAACACGCAGTGAGTAAAACTCTTTCATAATAATGATAGCGAAAATACGAGTAAAATAGTAGAATTGTATTATTTGACAATATTAGGTATTCTTCATTAAGTGTTCAGCACCATGGGTAGACCAACTAAAGACGCAGCCCGCAAGAGGGACATAAGAATTAAGAAGTCGTACCCTGTAGCTTCCATCATCATAGTTGTACCTTCCATCATCAGCTTAGCTGCAAAAATACATGAAATAAAACTAACGGTCCTCATATTCCTACAACACTGAAAGAATTATCCCCCAACTCCTAACCATTAAGGAGTTGTACCTTCCATCATCAGCTTAGCTGCAAAAGTTCATGAAATACAACTAACGGTCCACATATTCCTACAATACTGAAAGAATAATCCCCTAACTCCTAACCGTTAAGGAGTTGTACCTTCCATCATCAGCTTAGCTGCAAAAAGTACATGAAATACAACTAACGGTCCACATATTCCTACAATACTGAAAGAATTATCCCCTAACTCCTAACTGTTAAGGAGTTGTACTTTCCATCATCAGCTCATATATACTTGGTTATATGAATACATTTTATGGCAAACGTAATGATATATTTGGGTAAGAATGACACAAAACTTTGCTAGTTAAAATTTGGTGCACGCGTGGCCTTTTTGGGTTTTTGTAGTGCAGGGCATGACTTAAATAGCCCGAAATATTTTGGTACAGGTTTCGTTAATTTGTACATATTATATTTATTTTGGATGAGGCTATTTGGGTAACGATTGTGTTTTTTGGTGGTCATTTAATTTGTTCCCATTATGTTTGGCCAATGGCCATATTAGAATATATTATTATAGTGAAAACAAAAAAGGCTTCAGAGTTTAAAAAAAATAACCAAGAAGGCTAAGGCGGGAGCTCCGCTTCGCTTTGATCCCGCCTTAGCCTTCTAACCTGTATCCATCCGAGTCGATTTCCCCCTACCAGTATATCATAGAGTGTGCGTATTTAAATACCTAGTTTGGCTTAGGCCAAACTGGTTTATCCTATCGGGCTTAGGACAAACTAGTTTGACCTAGGCTGTACTAGTTTATCCTATCGCGTTTAGGACAAACTAGTTTAGCCTAGGCCAAACTAGGGTAAGAGGTACAATTATTGGCACTTTAAGCAATTTCGCAACTTTGAAGACCTGTAGAAAATCAGCCAATTTAAATATCGACTTAAATTTGATTTCATATGATTCTTTTTTATTTGAGAATAGATTTAAACGGTTTGATAGTTATGAAATGTGGTATAAATACGAAAATTTCCGCAAAATATGAAAAAACACCGAAAGTCACTATTGTTGGCACCCTAAAGTGCAAATATTGGCATAGAAAAATGTACAATCATTGGCACTGCCAATAATTGTACACGTGACCGTGCCAATAACTGATCGGAACGCCTGATAGTGATGGGAAAAGTGAAATCTTTAAACTTACGAGTACCTATACAAATAATTTGCTGTTCGTTATAGGCGTTAAAACTCGAGAACGGCTGAACCCATTTGGCTAATTTTGATTTTGAAATGATCGTGAGAGTCCAGAAAAGATTAAAACTGATTTTGGTCTGATTCCTTCTGAAACGGGTTCACTATTCCATTTCGAAAATCATCTCGTCGAATTACAATTTATCGATGACAACTAGTCGATTATTTGTTTCAACGATGCGTTATTTACCCGAAAGTTGTAGCGTCGATGGTTCATTTCATCGAATATCGTTTAGTCGACGGTTTAAATGATCGGAATACTGTAGGTCGACATAAAATTTCGTCGATGGTTCATTTCATCGAATGTCTTTTCGTCGATGGTTTGTTTCATCGAATTTCTTTTAGTCGACTATTCATTTCATCGAAAGTCTTTTAAACGATGGTAAATATAAATGATACAATAACAAAAAGTATTCAGAACAAAAACTACTTACTGTGAATACTCTTTATTATTATAATAATAAAATCTAAATAAATTGGTAAGACGTCACACAATGTTTCCAGAAACCTACTCAATAATCGCACAATTGCAACTAATGTTAAAATAAAATGAATACTATGGTACGCCTGGTTCTACTTTTTGTAAAAAAACACTTAAATTTATTGCTATACTTACATTATCATATGTACGTGCATTCGATCAAATAAGGCGTCGATTTATTGGCATTCGATCAAATGAGCCATTAACTTGTTGGCTTTCGATCAATTGAGGCATCGATTTGTTGTCTTTCAATAAAGTATTTTTCGATGAAATAAACCATCGGTAGAAAATATTTATATGAAGTGTTGCATCGATCAAATGTTTTTCAAAATAATGAGCAGTCGATAAATTAAACGTTCGACTTATCATACTTTCGGCGAGGTGTCATCGACGAATTGTAGTTCGACGAAACGTATTTCGAAATGGAATAGTGAACCCTTCTGAAACAGTCGTAACTAAAAACCCTAAGGCGTCAACCCGTCTTCCATTTTCCTTTCCTATCCGCTTCATCCCCTCCTTCCCATGCACCGCCAACCCTTATTCAATGTGTTATGCGATCCGTTCCGAAGAATGCGTCGCTGAGAGGGAGCTCAGTCTCTAACGGGGCCTGCCCGAAACCAGGGCGAATCGGTGCAGTACTTAGCCCTTCCCCCGGCAAGCGAGGCTCTGCCGGGGGTGACCTTCTATTTCCCTAGCTACTCGTGGGAAGTTTATGGAAGAAGAAATTTTATTAAAAACACGTCCACCCACTTCTCCCTACGGGGAACAGCTGGCTGGGGCGAGCGGAGAGCCTAGTGCCTCCAAATCACCCAGAAAACCGATTGTGGAGAGTCTGACGAATCTGTCGGTGACGGGCACAGACTGGTTCTGAAAAGACCCCACAAAACTGGAAGCTGAAAAAGCTTCGCGGGGCGGCCAAGTAAAGGCTGAAGCAGCTTCTGGCCATGGAGACGTATGCCGAAAAGGCCCTGACCCTATGCCGGAAGCCGTGGAATGCCATTGTGGCCGACCACCGAAACAGAGGGACAGAGGGCGCAAAAGCGCAATCGGTCCGAGGAAGAGTCCCCTCATGTCCAACCGAGGAAAACATCCCGAATGAACGTAGGTGGACAAACTCAACCCCCTAAGTACAGCGACATTGCTGGCTCTTATAGAGTCGGCATTAGCCACTTGAAGCCGATGACCGAGGAGCAAATGCGGCTGATAATACACGAGGCTATCGTCGAAGGCTTCAACAAGGTGGTAGATGCTAGCCTCAGGGGGGTACCGAAATTCTCGGGTTTTGCCTACAAGACCGGCTGGATATTGGCGACCTGCACAAACCAGGGAACCAAGGACTGGCTTGAGGGCTTAATCCGAGAAACGGAACCATGGCCTGGTGCAAAGCTCTCTATTAAACCAGAGAGCGAACTGCTCAAGCCAAAAGGTGGCTGTGGTGGTGAATCTGCATGGACGGAAACGGGTGTTGATGATTTAGCGCATCTTGGTAAATAAATGGTAAGGTCTAGTTTTTTGTTTATTTTTTTTTGTGTACCCCATCAAAAAATGTCACGAGCCGCCTCTAGTGTACAGTATTGTTATATGTTTCAAAGTAGAAAAATAATGTCAAATAATGTGTTATAAAAACACAAGTTATACTAAAGGTTACTTTACATTTATGCACCTTTAAAAAAACATTTTAAACCTACCTAAGTGAGAGTTTTTTAATTATTTGCCAATAAATGTTGTACTATGTTGTTTTCATCCGATCGCGCTAAAAAATTGGAGAGAATATTTAATCGACCTTAGAAAAAAACCTCGTACCTGTCAACCTAGTCTTAAAACTAATGTACGCTTCTGCTTCGGCAGAGAGTTGATCATCTCCATAAATAGATGAGATGAAAATAGAGTTGATTTTTATCCAACGTACCTAACTAAGAACCATCTCGATTAATTTTGCTTTCAATTAAAAAAAAAACTGTATCAAATTCGGTCCAGTCGATTAGGAGCTAGGTACGTTGCGTCATACAGACTCAGACATACGCACACACGTTAAACTTTTAACCCCTCTTTCTGCTTCTGGGGTTAAAAAGTCGGACTGCCGCCGTAAGGATAAAACATCTGTAGATAGGTAGCTCACTTTTCTTTTAGTGAGTAAATATACAGTCGTTTAAAATCGCCGTGTAAAAATCTACCTATTAGTAGGACCTTTATTGCTTTAATAAATAAATTTTACAAAACAGTGGCACATCACTATTATAATTTCATAAAAACCGGCCAAGTGCGAGTCGGACTCGCCCATGAAGGGTTCCGTAGCAGCAAGTATCATCATAATATAAAAGTTCTTGTAGTTCTTTGTAAGTTTGATCGACGTTTTTATATTTGAGTTGATTGAATGAGAGGAAAATTGCGGTTTACGATTCATGACGTTTAAAAAAAAAACTAATTACTTGATCTCGTTCAAACCAATTTTCAATGGAAGTTTGCATGGTAATGTACATCATATATATTTTTTAGTTTTATCGTTCTCTTATTTTAGAAGTTAGAGGGGGGGTGACCATCATTTTACCACTTTGGAAGTGTCTCTCGCGCAAACTATTCCGTTTAGAAAAAAATGATATAAGAAACCTTATTATCATTTTTAAAGACCTATCTATAGATACCCCACACGTAAGGGTTTGAAGAAAAAAAATTTTTTTGAGTTTCAGTTCTAAGTATGGGAAGCCCCAAAAATTTATAAACTAATTACTTGATCTCGTTCAAACCAATTTTCAATGGAAGTTTGCATAATAATGTACATCATATATTTTTTTTTGATTTATCGTTCTCTTATTTTAGAAGTTCCAGGGGGGGGGGGGGACCAACATTTTACCACTTTGGAAGTGTCTCTCGCGCAAACTATTTAGTTTAGAAAAAATTATATAAGAAACCTTATTATCATTTTAAAAGACCTATCCATAGGTACCCCACACGTAAGGATTGGATGAAAAAAAAATTTTTGAGTTTCAGTTCTAAGTATGGAGAGCCCCCAAAATTTATTATTATTTTTCTATTTTTGTATGAAAATCCTAATGCGGTTCACAGAATATATCTACTTACTAATTTTCAACAGTATAGCTCTTATAGTTTCGGTAAAAAGTGGCTGTGACATACGGACGGACAGACAGACAGACAGATCCTTTGCTCACACAGATGTCTCGTAGATGTACTTATCATGAGCTTGTTTCACGTTTTCATATCCTACTTTAACTGTAGGGTATTCTGCAAAAGAAAAAATATTTTTTGTTTCTTTCTTAGAAAAATTACTTAGTCTGAGCATCTCTTCTCAAGCACTTTCATTGGTGTCATAAATAGCACCAATCGACGACCTGCTCTGTAGTGTCAAATGTCAAAGCAAAACGATTGTGTTTTTTTTTATGTCGCATGATGGTAAGCAATCACCGCCGCCCATGGACATCTGCAACACCAGAGGGATCGCTGTTGCGTTGCCGGCCTATGGGGGTATGGGGGTGTGGGCCTCCGGCACTCTCACAAACCAGACGAAACACAATAATAGTCACTATTATTTAACGCTGGTGTTATGTGAGAGGGTGATGGTACTTCCCCGGACGAGCCGGCCCATTCGTACTGTACAACAGCATGGCTCTACTACTGTAAATAACAATACTCGTAGCAATTTATGCACTTAAATTGAGTTACGACTAGAGATGCACCGGATCCTACTTTTGCCGAGTATCTGGCAACCGGAAAGCGGCGCAAGCTTATGGCCGGGCAGCCGGGTACCCGGCAAAATTACTCGGCATGTAAAAACGTACATTCCACTTCCCTGATTGGGCACGTTTAACTGTCAAGTCAAGATATAAATCCCTATAAGTGGTGGGCAGATGATAAAATGATAAATGGGTCATTCACTACCCTGCTATAAAGAGTCTCGCGATTACATATTAAAAAAAGGAACAATTTTCTTGTCACTTGTTATGTTGTTAGAACTGGCCACTTGCAAACAATATATTAAAAAAATAAATTTGAACTTTGAAAATAGAACTCTTTGCCAATATTACTGAGTATTTATGTATTTCATTCATTTGTCATTTAAATTACTATTATCTACATCCATACCATAATATGTCTATTTTATATTCAGGAGCGATGAGCAACACAACACTTATAACTCGAGAACGGCTGGACCGATTGCCATGGTTTTTGATTTGTTGGATTTGTTTCCGTCCCGAATAGCAGAATACATCTTAAAAAGGAAAGGATTTTGATCAATTCCCACGGGAACGGGAACCACGCGGGTGAAATTCTGCCGTGTCAGGCGAATGTCAGTTAACTTAAGATACATGAGTTACGCGTAACAAGTGTTTTTCGTGGTTTTTATGGGTCTTCTATCCCGTGTATAAAATATTATTTAATTATCTCTTACCGTTATCCCAAAAAATGCTCTAGAAGAAATTACGATTGACTACGATATTATGGTTAAATACTGTATCTTAAGTTACAGACAACGCTTGACGAGTCGACAAGACGCGATTATGGCAAACTCAGTTAAGTGTCTACTAAAATACATGACTTAGCCACGATAGATACGTAGTTTACTTATATATTATACTGTTATGGGGTAATTACTAAGACTTATGCAACTACATAATATAGACTGATTTAGTAGACCGGTAGGTAATGTTTTTGTTGATAAATGAAAAAGAAATACATTTTAGTTTATTTGAATACCATTTCCAGTTTTGTCATAATATACTTGTTATTTGATTACACCTATGTTCCTAATTAAAATATGACTGATTAAAATTAAGATTCTTATTAAATTACCTACTTTAATTCTACCTCTCTAAACAAAATAATGCAGAAATGCATGTATGGCTAAATAATTCTTACTCAAATTGTCACGGCTAAGTCATGTATCTTAAGATACGGCCCTTCGCGTAACAAGATTTGTATGAAATTCCTATCACGCCTATCTCCGTTTTTGGAAAAAAACATAGAAAATAAAGATAAAACAAAAAAGATAATTACATCACAATAATATGTACATCTTTACAATTCTTATGATATGAAATAAGTTTGGAAAAATCTCTTGAAACATAGATATAATGGCAATAAATGCAAAAAAAACTTTAGGAGTCGTTTACTCAAAACTAGGTTTTTTGAGATAACGGAGATAGGCCTGACACGGCAGTAAACCGCGGGCGGCCGCTAGTTTAGATATAAGTATCTGTGGCTGCATTGAAATGTTTACATTTTAGTGTCGGTAACCGACACTTTAATTACGTTCAAATTTCGAACGTCTTCTTTAAAAGTAAAAATTAATAGGTTTTTTCGATTATCGAATTAGTCGATTAGTAATTTTATGTTCCATTCCTATACATTTAATTCGATGCTGAAATTATAACAATCGATTTGAGAATCGAAATCAACTCGAGTCTAGATTGTTTATGGATTTTAAAAACTACAAACGTCATTTATTCAAATTGACCTACAAATTATGACATGATTTTGTACTAATTTGCTCATCGATCCTGACTATAAAATAGACATATTATCGTATGAATGAAGATAAAGTTATGTATGTGACTGTACATAATTAGTCATTAAAATACTCATGTGATTCTTTTAAGAAACTCACTTCGTTCGTTTCATAAAACCACATTCGTATTTTAATGACCCTCATTATGCAGCAGTCACATAAATAACTAATTTGGCGGCAAATTGAAAATTGTCTGTTTCACGTCAGTATGAATTTAACGCGAGAAAATTTTCGTGCTATGATTTTTTATGACTTTCGATGTCATTTAAGTCAACGGGAAAGTTATAATAGACTTCGATTGGCCTTTCATGATGAAGCCCCGTCTCGTGCCACTGTTTACAACTGGTTTAATGAGTTCAAACGTGGTCGCACTAATCTCACCGATGATCTGCGTGAGGGACGGCCTTCTACGGCGACCACCGAAGATAACATCAGTGTTGTGCGGCGTATGATAGAGACTGACAAAATAGTGACCTATCAGCAAATTCGGACAAGCCTAGGCATCGGTATGAGTCAAGTGCACAAAATCCTCCATGATCATTTAGCGGTAAGGAAGCTTTGTGCCCGGTGGATACCTCATAATTTGACCGAAGCCCAAAAACACCGTCGTGTTGATTGGTGCCGAGAAATGATCAAAAAATTTAACGGAGTTGACTCAAATGCTGTGTTCGACATACTAACGGGTGACGAAACTTGGATTTACTGTTTCGATCCGGAAACCCAAAGACAGTCTGCTCAGTGGGTGTTCCCTTTGGAGGAGTTGCCAACTAAATTGAAGAGAGGTCGAAGTGTTGGAAAAAAGATGGTGGCCTCGTTCTTCGGAAAGACAGGTCATTACGCGACAATTGTTTTAGAGGACCATAAAACAGTTACTGCAGAGTGGTACACTACCAATTGTTTGCCACTTGTCTTGGACAAAGTTAGGGAAAAACGACCTCGCAGTAGGATCCTCCTGCACCACGACAATGCCTCGTCTCACACCGCCAGACGAACGACTGCCTATTTGGCGACCTCAAATGTGGAATTATTGGGTCACCCGCCATATAGCCCTGACCCCGCACCCTGCGACTTTTATTTATTCCCGAAAATAAAAGAAAAACTTCGAGGAAAACGTTTTAAGGACCCCGAGGAAGCAGTGGCTGCGTTTCAAAAGGCCGTCGAAGAGACCCCTAAGGACGAGTGGGCAAAGTGCTTTTCCCAGTGGTTCCATCGGATGCAGCGATGTATTGACGTGAATGGACTCTATTTTGAAAAGATATAATTAAACTTATAACTTGCTAGTTTGTTCAGAATTTTTGATTTTCTAAGAACTTTCCATCAGTACATAATATTTCTATGGAACTTTCAGTTTGACCCTCGTAGTAGTATTTTCGAAAAAAATGTGGGGAAACCAAAACCACGCGGAAGAAGTAATCTACAGCGTCACTCCGGTCACCTCCGTTCAAAAAATGTAAAAGAAACACGTCCTTCGGCGCAAAAATTCGTTCTGAAAATTGGTCTGCCACGAGGTCACCGGTGACCGTAGTGGCGCCGAGATGTAAGCAAGGGTCCGGTCACCGGTGACCGGAGTGGCATCCAACGTGTTAACCACTCCCGCCAGCTACGTATGAACACCTCTTTTCGGAGGCTGGCAATATCTCTGAGAAAAAGCGCAACAGACAATCAATATCGTGCTTAATAGCTTGTATTTAAAATAACTTTTTAAAATTTTGTCCTAGACCCTATTACCCGGCAGTGCCGGGGAACCGGCGCAATTATCCGGTACCCGGCCGGATCCGTAAAAAGTACCGGATCCGCCGGGTACCGGATCTAAACCAGTTACCCGTCCCATCTCTAGTTACGACACAATAGAGTTCTCGTGGATGCGCACAGGCGCCCGGACGCGTCTCCTCGCACATAAATAAGTTAAAAATAGAAAAGGACAACAGTACCAAAAAGTGCATCATCGGCAAAGGATAGCATATCATCGACAGTTACAGCCTAAGCGCGTGCGCAGTGACTCCGCCCACTGCATTACTCATAATTACGGAAACGAGTTAGCGACAACATCTACTTAGGCCTAAATGGATCGCACACCGCCGCAGCTAAAGGGAAAAGAAACGATGTACGGATCCGACCCGAATCTACATACTAAAAATAAAGCAACAGGTTCTATTACTGATTGGGTGAATCCTAGAAAGAAACGTGTCTACGATGGTCTGGATTGCGAATCAACAGTTTTAAATATACAAAAAAATACCTGTTGCTCCGAAAACACACTGAGCACATTAAAAGAAACTATGGATTCATTTCGCGAAGAAATGAAGATTATGATGCAAACCTTAACCACTATTAAAGACCAACAGGAAGTGCGCTTCGCAACCTTCCAAAAAGATATACTGGATATAAAATCTACAGTTAGCCAGTTGCAGAAAACAAACGAAGAAATTGACCAATCGATTGATTATCTCGGGAAAAAATACTCTGAATTGCAATATGAGAATAACGAGTGGAAAAATGTAATGAAAACACAGGAAAATAAAATAAAGGATATAGTTCAAAAAGAAGAATACCTGGAAAAGTTAAATATGGCATTGGAGGAGCGTATATGTATGTTAGAACAAAAAGAGTTAGATTGCAATGTAGAACTGGTGAATGTACAGGCGCAGGAAGGCGTTGGCCCTTTGCAGGCAGCAGTAGCGGTAGCGGATGAACTAAAATTATGTCCGAAAAAAATTAAAAAGGCATGGAGGGTAGGAAAACCTAAAGAAGGTAGGGATATGAGGCCCATAGTAGTGACATTGCATTCCCGAGAAGATCGAAATGACTGGATTGGCTGCAAAAAGAAAATAATCACAAATAATGATGTATTTAAGAATAATAGTAATACAAGAATTTATATAAATGAGAATGTAACACTACATCTGAGACGCTTGTTTTGGGAAACAAAATTACTGTTAAAAGACTCGTTTAAATATATATGGATACAAAACGCCAGGGTACTTGTGAAAAAAAACGACACAGATAAAAAAATACACCAAATACGACGCGAAAGCGATATCAAACTTTTGTTGGAAATATAAAATGCCGATAAATACAAATTTAACATCAGATTACTCTGACATTGAATATACTAAGTTTGAAAACATAGATACATGGCACAGATCTTTAAACAAATATAGTTGTGAAGGTACTCTCAATATAATACATATTAATATTTGCTCATTGAGGAAGAATTTTAATCAACTTTTGGTACTACTAAATGGTTGCAGAAATAAAATAGATATAATATGCTTAACGGAGGTTAATGTGAGAGAAGACGAAGTCAAATTATTTAACATAAATGGATATAACTTATACTCAAAAACGAGGAAGAATAAAAGAGGTGGGGGTATAGTGATATACGTGAAAGAATCTGTCACCTTAAAAAGCTATAATACAATCGCTAATTACTGTGAACTACTACATGGTAACTTAAGAATGAACAGCTACAATATTGAAATTATATGTGTGTATAGACCGCCACACGTAAACAAATCGTTGTTTATAAAAGAAATCGAACATTTATTGAACTGCGTGCCGAAAAGTAGTGACATAATCATGATCGGGGACATCAACATTGATATTTTAGAAGAAAAGATGGACACCATTTCAAACAACTATCTTAACATGTTATCATCTCGAGGATTGCAGTGTGGGATACGGGACGTGACACGGGAGGCAGTGAAAGCGGAGCGTCGGACGGCGACCTGCATCGATCACATCTTTGTGAGAACTAACAAAGTGAGCGAGGTGCATGCGTACGTACTCACATATAATATAGCAGACCATTATCTAACGGGTCTGTCAGCTGTTTTAGGTAAGCGGGCGCCGCAGAGTGTGAATAAAACGAGATTAAATAATAGCTTAATCGAGCGTAAGCTACAAGAACAGAACTGGCAGGAACTTATGAATATTGACGACCCCATAACCTTATATAATGTATTAAAAGATATCTTTTGTGATATATATAGAACTTCACAAATAATTCCTCAACACAAAAAGAGGGAACGTAAGTCATGGGTCAATAATAACTTATTAAATATGATTAAAATTAAAGATAATTTGTTTAAAAAATGGAAATCAGATCCTAGTAATAAAAGTTATAGGTTAGAATTTACTAGATATAGAAATAAAGTACAAAAGCTAATATGTAAAGCAAAAAATAGGGAAAAGAAAAAAGAAATTGATAACTGTAATGGTGACTCACGTAAAATCTGGGGATTAGTAAATAATTGGTTAGGAAAAAACACATCCTCCGTTGACACTGTAATAGAAAAATACATGCAAAACGACCAGCCCATGCAAGATATATGTAATAATTTTTGTAAAACGTTTACTGAAGAAATTGATAATATCAAACACAAATGTAATGAGAATTTTTAGATAGAAAACGTTATACAAGCCAGTGTAATATGTCTTTTAGGTATAAAAGAGTCTCAGCGGAGGATGTCGTAAAAGTTATAGACAAATTGGACTGTAGCAAGTCGCCGGGGTCTGATCAAATGAGAGTTCAGGACTTAAAGTATGTTAAGGGGTGTATGGGCCCAATTATAGCAAAGTTTATAAACATGTGTGTAGAAAAAAGTGTTTACCCTGATGAACTAAAAAAGGCAATCATAAGACCTATTTATAAGCAGGGGTCGCATGAAGAATATACCAATTATAGACCGATAGCCATACTGAACGTTATAAATAAAATAATGGAAAAAATTCTAATAAAACAAATATCAAACTTCCTGGAAATAAATAATATAATCTCGGACGTTCAGTATGGCTTTCGTCCTAATAGAAATACTAGTATGGCGTTATCTGCATTCACTGACGATGTTAATAGCGCTCTTAATGAGCAAAAATTGGTATTTGTAATCTTTATTGACTTTAGAAAGGCGTTTGATACCCTTGAACACGGTGGCCTATTGCAGTCGATGGAAGAATGCGGAATCCGGGGCCCTATAAACTCATGGTTCGGTAACTATTTAAAAGAAAGGACGATGGAAGTAGTCATTAGTGGGGTTAGTAGCGATGTTGGGAAAATCAAATATGGTGTCCCGACTGGTTCTATATATGGACCAGTAGGCTACATAATCCACGTAAATGGCATGAGCAGAGTTATACAAAACTGTAAGGCATATATGTATGCAGATGACACCTGTCTGATGTTTAGTGGTAAAGACCCAGGAACTATGCAGAAGCTAATTCAAAATGATTTTGACAACATCGTTAAGTGGGCGCATGATAACGGCATTATAATTAATGTTAGCAAAACCAAATGTATGTTAATAGCTTCACCATATAATCAAAAGAAAAAAACAGCTGATATAATTGTAAAGGGACACACATATGAGTGCCTACATATGAATACCAACTTAAATGTCTGTAACTGTCATAATATACAACAAGTAAAATCTTACAAATATCTGGGACTTACGATTGATGATAATTTCACATGGAATTTACACACAGAAGATATATGTAAAAGGCTACGTAGTGTTTTAGGAAAACTGTACCACTTAAAACCCATGACTCATAGAGGAATCTTGTTAATGGTGTATCATGCACTAGCTGGATCGATTATAGATTACGGATTGACTAGCTATGGACTCACGTTTCCAGTATATATAAAAAGGATCAAAGAATTACAAACTAGAATACTGAAATTACTCGTTGATAAAAATGTTAAACTCTCATGTAACAAAGAATATGAAAAATTATATAAAATATGTAAAATTGTACCAGTGGATAAAAAAGTAAAAATAAATTTAATAGTAGAACAATTTCATAATAAGGAACATAAAGTGGAGCGGGAGTATAGCCGGTCAATCCGTACAAGCACAAAAAAGAAATATGTGGTCCCTAGAATATCTAATTACTTTGGAAAGCGTACGAGGCGATGGTTGGTGCCCACTGTATTAATGAGCTTCCATCTGATTTACTTAATATAGTACACTCCAAAAAACATTTGAAAAATATACTGAAAAAACATTACCTAAGTCAATGTCCATGAGTCATGGTGAGAGCACGGTAATATTATCTAACATTACTAACATTGACGAGCCATTTGGTGTTATGGTCGAGAAGTCGGCTGTTACACCAGAGGTTACGGGTTCGATCCCCGCACGGTACAAACATTTGTGTGCATGAAGATGTCTGTTTGTATCGGTCTGGGTGTTTCTATGTATAATATGTATGTATATAATATGTATTTACAAAAAAAAGGATAAAAGTAATGTTTATCCGTTGTCTGGCGCCCATATCTCGAGCTGATGCTTAGTTTGGGGCTAGATGGCGCTGTGTGAATAATGTCCAGATATATTTATTTATTTCCGTGTTTTCACCATAGGTGAGTTGACACTTCATGAATTTCTTTTTGGTGTACTTGATACTTAATTATAATAGAATATCTGTAATGTTGTGAAAATTTATACGTATTTGAGCATAATAATTATCTAAAGTTGTAACCGTTTGAATATAATAATATGGTATTATTGTCTGCAAAATGTCCATTATGCATGTTTAAATTTAAGTAACTTGTAACGAGAACTACTGCCGACAAACTGTTATGCAGTTTGGCAGAATCATAATGCATGTAAAGAATGTTTACCATAAATAAATAAATTAAAAAAAAAATTAAAAAAAAAAAATAATAATAATAAAAAAACTTACTTTGGTCAATTACTTGATAGTTCACTTGGGCAGTCGATTTAACACCGATTTTGCTTATAAACGTACAACTGGTATAAGTAAGTGTATCTGTACTTTCACGGAAATCGTTGTATTGGATCGCAGCTGTTTGAGTAAAATCTGCCGTTCGACATGTAAGTTCTGAAAACATTAAATTAATTATGTTATTCATTTACGTTATGCCTCGGCCTCGTTGGTCTTCTGAAAAAAATAATATTTAGTTACTCGTATATACTGCGTGTTTTTTTAGTCGTTGTTTTCCCGCAGCAGAGCGCTTCACCTTCAGTAGTACCTACTATCGATTTATGCAAGTAATTTTTTTTGAAATGTTTTTTTACTTACAATTACATATATTAGAAAAAATTCAATTTGTCCAGGTATCAGGCGGGACTCGAACCCACGTCTCTCGCTGTCCGGGCGAGTGCACTACCAACTATGCTACCGAGACCTTAGTGGACCCGTTGAATTTCTTCTAGTATTGATTTACGCTACGGCAGCTTTTTCTGATTTTTTTTAAAAAGTTTGATGGGGAAGTGGAAACCAAATGTGAGTAAATAGTAAATAATCATTTTTTTGATAAACGCGAAGGGCAATGACCCCGGCCGGTAACCGTCCGTGACGCAGCTAGTACTATTGGTTCGAGTTTTGTCTATCTTAATCGTAAAACTTTTGATTTGACTAAAAAAATAACTTTATTAATCTATTTTACTACTAAGATAGAATCATTTCACTGCGGGAAAACAACGACTAAAATTCCACGCTGTATAAGTAATATAACACCTCGATGGTCTAGTGGTTTAAGTACCGGGCCGATTTCGGGGTCCTGGGTTCGATTCCCGGGTCGAGCAACTTTGAGTCGGTTTTTTCGGACTCAGCTCGTGTTTGTGATCACCAATCCTCATTTGGCAAGCGTGGTGATTAACCACTCAACGCCGAACCGGCACTCGGGTGCCGCATAACAATAGATTTTCTATTGTGTCTAGTAATCCGGGGCTAGAAGGATTAAGCCAGTACCCGTCCATGTAACGATGACTTAATTTCAATGATGGGAGACCTTTACTTTACCGTGCCTTGGTTGGGACATCAAGTATTAGGTTCATACTTTAGTTCTTAATTTTTAGAACATTTACTGCACAAAGATTTTTGAAAGGGCCTATTTCATTAAAGGGCATGTAGGCGACGCACTACACATTATTTAATATTATAATAATTATAGTTTTATATATTATAGTTTGTACGTTGTTTGTATAACTTTAAATGTTTTCCTTCCAATAAATTCGGTTACCGATCGATGGGCGGGTCGCGAATTCAAATTCATAAAAAGGAACGCACAAGTGACGACACAGTCACGCCACCGCGGCCATTACAGTCTTACGCAACCCTTTGCCGTTCCTCGATCGCACGCGCCGGTCTAACAAAAAACTGTGGTTTAATTCCATCCCCTACAATCGCTGTTCCTTCGAGCCATATCTGTACCAGGACTATGTATCGTACACCAACTAAATTTCTTTCTAAATCCCGCAAAAAACTGATGGAACGGATCGAAAGTGCGTCGGAGCACGTGCTGTCACGTGACCACAATGTGCAAACAAAAATGCGTAAAATATCGAAATCTGACTGTGCTGTGGTGAAAACGGAATCAATTGCAGTGACTCATAAATCGTCATCGTCACAAATTAAACGAAAACAACTGGAATTAGCGGCAGCAGAGGCTAAGGCCAAGATCGAAAAAGAGCTCATCGACAAGCGACTCGAATGCGACCTGGCCATGATCGAGGACGCTCAATCCATGAGCAGCAGGAGCAAGACTGCTAGCCTTGATGGGAGACAGTCAAACGTTGTGCAGTGCAGTGGCTGGAACACAGCAATGTGCAGCCGTCACCAATGGCGGCAACGACGGCAACGGAGGCAGCGCCGGCACCTATTCTCGCGGAACCTAGCCGCGCACCCGCCCCCGATGTGCCTGTCGACGGCATACTTCAGCTGGCTCACACGCTCAAGGACATTATGACGTCACCGCATCATCAAGATGAACGCCTACTTACTAGATTGTCTACTCCACGTGAGCTACCAATATTCAGTGGTGATTGTTTCGACTGGTTGCATTTTCGAAGTGCGTACGACGAATCAACACGCGTTTGCCAGTTTAGTGATTCCGAAAACCTATGGCGACTCCGCCGGGCGCTCCGCGGCGAGGCCAAGGAGGCCGTCACCGACCTGCTCATTGGCGGCACCTCGCCAACTATTGTGATGGAAGTGCTCGAACTCAGATTCGGACACGCTGACTTAATTGTTCAACAGCTGACTGCGCAGATGAGAAAATTATCGCCACTTTCCACTAATTATCAACACGATATTATAAACTTTTCAATGAAAGTAAACAACTGTGTCGCGACGCTGAATTCACTTAATCAGCACGATTACTTACGAAGCCCTGAATTATTGTCGGCCGTTATCACAAAGTTGCCCAGTTTACTGGTCAGCAAATGGTCTGAATACGCTTACGAAAAGCTAGCCAGCAACGTTCCAAAACTACAACTACTGGCCGCATTTTTGAAGCGCGAAGCCGTCGTGGCCTCTACAGTCGGCGTAACACATCTACGAGATACTCGCAAAGCCGACCCGGTGCCACCCGGGCGACCCAAACCAGACGAAAGACCCCGTCAACCTATGTTTAATCGGCCTGTGTTCACTACGGCCACAAAGGCTACTACACCTACATCAACATCATCATCATGCTTGTTTTGCTCAAAATCGGTTCATCCCCTTACTGAGTGCCGACTATTTAAACGCGCTATGCGAAGAGATAGATGGAGATTCGTTAAAACAAAAAATCTATGCTTTTGCTGCCTACTGGAACGACATGATAACAACGCATGTCCGGCACCTTTATGCGACATAGATAACTGCGGACTATCGCATAACCGCTTGCTACACTTCAAGAAACCTCCAAGCAACACGGTGGCAACGGTGAGGGACGAAGGTTCCTCTCAGCCGCAATCAGCTGACGACGAGACGTGTTCACCGGCGCACGGTGAGACCGTGGCGCACGTCGCAGCGCCGCAGGGCGCGCCGCAGGCCGAGTCCCGCGGGCCGCTGGGCTCCGCCGGGGCCGGCGGCGCTCCCCCGCGTTCAGTGAGTGAAGTGTTGCTCAAAGTGATAAAGGTCAATCTTAGTGGCCCTAAGGGCACAGTGAGTGCATACGCCTTATGGGACGACGGTGCGTCAATATCGATGATTGATAAGGACTTGGTAAGCGAATTAGGTCTTATTTCTTCTCAGTCTAGCCCGATAAAGTTTATTGATGCATTTGGTATTGAAATATTTCAGTCTGATGTACCTAAAGTTACTTTAAAAATATCTGGCGCCTTTGAAAATAAAACTTTTGATGTTACTTTGCGTCAAGTTAATAATTTAAATTTACCAAAACAAAATTTGTCATTAATTCGAAATTTGCAATGTAAACACTTGTTAAAAGTTAAAGATTATGTATGTGATCAATGTGTGGTGCCTCGACTACTGATTGGAGAAGATAATTATTTTCTTATTGCTCCTCATGAAATTCTGCATGGTAACAAGCAGGAACCATATGCTACGAGATGCCTACTAGGCTGGTCCATTCACGGTTGCTACGGTCTCGCTCACACTCCCATGAACGGCCACTCTTTCCATCTCGCTCACTCAGAGGAACCTGATAACACTATTTCTGAATTAAATAATTTAGTTAAAAAGTCATTTGAACTAGACTCCATCGGAGTATCGACCTTGCGCCGCGAGAATACGGCACATTTGAGAGCGGTACGTATTCTAGACGAAACTGCGCGCAACATCGGTAATCAATGGGAGGTAGGTTTACCTTTTACTAAGGATCAACTTTCTCTTCCGGATACCTACGACTACGCACGAAATAGGCTACAGGGCTTACTCAAAAGGTTTCAGTCTGACGGTACGTATGCAGAAAAATATCGTCGGGAGATGCGGAGACTATTTGATAACGGCTACGCGCGGGAGCTAGAGGTCAACGCACCCTCGCCTAGTCCCACATGGTACTTGTCGCATTTTGGGGTTCAAAACCCTAACAAACCTGAAAAACTAAGGTTAGTATTTGATTGTGCAGGTAAAGTTAAGGGTGTTTGCCTAAATGATTTTCTACTTACTGGGCCCGATTTATATAACTCCTTGTTAGGTATTATGTTACGTTTCCGCGAACATAAAATTGCATTAACGGCGGATATAAAAGATTTTTTTGTACAAATTAGGATACGTGCCGAGGATCAAAATGTATTTCGTTTTCTTTGGCAAGAAAGTGCCGACGAACCTATTAAAATATGCGTAATGCAAAGTTTACTTTTCGGCGCGACTTGCTCACCGTTTATTGCTCAATACATTAAAAATAAGAATGCAATAAAGTATATAAATGAATGTCCTGAGGCGGTCTATGTGATCTTAAATAATCATTACATGGACGATTGCTTGCACTCGTGTGACAGTGCGAGTCAAGCTATACAATTAGTACGCGAGATAACTAAAATTCATAAAACAGGTGGGTTCGAGATAACGCGCTGGTCTAGTAATAATAAGCAGGTGATACAGTCGATCCCGACGGGCGCGCTCGCGCCGGCCGCTGTTGAGCTGCAACATGGAGCTACGCACACATCTGAGCGCACTCTCGGGTTGATGTGGCATCCAAGCGACGATACCTTCGGTTTTAAAATAGCTTTAGAACGCATTTCGCCTGACATCTTGAACGGCACAGAGTCCCCTACTAAAGCTCAAATGTTAAGTATTATTATGTCAGTTTACGATATTCACGGTTTTCTTTCCCCGTTCATAATAAAAGGTAAAATTATTTTTCAAAACGTACATCGCAGTGGTGTTGAATGGAATTGCCGCATCCAACCCGAAGAGCATGCTTTGTGGATTAATTGGCTCAAAGACTTGCAGTCTTTACACTTGCTTCGTATTCCGCGTTTCTATGGCAACGCGCACGAATGGCTAGACTGTTACTCGGCCGAACAAATGTTAACGTACGTTACTGATAAAAATATTAACCAATGCGACATTGTTGATAAACAGATGCATATTTTTTGTGATGCTTCCTCAAAGGCTTATGCGGCTGTTATTTATTGGCGTTTCACACGAGCCGACGGACGTGTACTGATATGTTTTGTTGCTAGTAAATCTAGGGTGAGTCCATTGAGGCCAGTATCTATTCCAAGGCTGGAACTACAGGGTGCTCTTTTAGGTGCACGCCTCGCGGAAACTATACAACGCGAACATAGGGATATCCAGCCTGGGAAACGTTATTTTTGGACAGATAGTAGCACAGTCCTTCAATGGATTCGTAGTGACCCTCGTAGTTACAAGCCTTATGTGGCTCATAGATTAGGTGAGATCGATGAACTCACGAAGTCACGTGAATGGCGTCACGTGCCGACTGCGGGCAATTCAGCTGACATAGCCACACGAGAGGACGCGCCTCCACTGACTTACCCTAGCGACTGGTTCCAAGGCCCTTGCTTCTTACGACTCACTGAAGATCAGTGGCCCAAGGACCGGAAGTTCACGAAAGCACTAGAGGACGCCAAGTGTGAGGAACGGTCCGTAAACTTGGTCGTTGAAAATAATTCAACATTAACTTTGCCTAATGAAAATAACATTTCTAGTTGGCTCACGCTAATACGCGCAACCGCAAGGGTTTTATTATTCATTAGAAGATGTCAGCGTAAAAGTTGCAAGCTTGACATTTTTCTAATGAAGGAGGCAGAAGACCTACTGATAAAAAAATGTCAATATGACAGTTTTGCCGCCGAAATTACGTTATTAGCGCAAAATAAACAGCTGTCACGTAATAGTCGTTTATTACAGTTAACCCCTTATGTAGACGAAACTGGTATCATGCGTGTAGGCGGTCGCATCGAGTCTGTCGCAGGCGTAGCGCAAGATACACGAAGACCAGCTATATTAGATGGGAAACATAGAATCACCCATTTATTGGTGGAATATTCCCATAGACAGGCACTTCATGGTGCAAACGAACTTGTTGTTAATAATCTGAGACAGCGTTATTGGATTTTGAAGCTTAGACCGACAGTTCGTTCCATTGCGTCTCAATGTTTATTTTGTAGGTACAGGCGCGCGGCTCCACAGCCACAGCGTATGGGCGACCTGCCGGCTGCGAGGCTGCAACATAATAGACGTCCTTTCAGTTATACTGGAGTTGATTTTTTCGGGCCACTCGAAGTAACAGTCGGTCGGGGAAAACAGAAACGGTACTGTATGCTATTTACTTGTTTGACCATTAGGGCAATACATATTGAGGTCACCGAAAATTTGAGTACTGACTCCACAATAATGGCACTCAGGCGAATGGCTGCACGTCGAGGTATGCCACAGGTAATAATTTCTGACAACGGCACGAATCTTCGCGGCGCTGACGCTGAACTGAAGCGCAGTGTGGCTGAGCTAGACCAGGAGGCAGTGTGTGAAGCAGGGACTATCCGTGGCGTACAGTGGAGGTTCCTACCCCCTGGAGCGCCAGAAATGGGTGGATCGTGGGAGCGAATGATCCGCACAGTTAAGTCTTCCCTAAAGGTAATATTGAAGCAGCGTGCACCTCATTCTGAAACCTTGTTAACCCTGTTAGCCGAAGTTGAGTCGTTGGTCAATAGTCGCCCTATTACTTACGTTTCAAGTGATCCATCATATCCAGAGGCTTTGACACCAAATCATTTTTTGATCGGTTCCTCATCGCCACTACCGCAATTTGGTAAATATGACAACCAAGATCTTTGCTTAAGAAAACGCTGGCGAGTAGCGCAAGGCCTAACCGATATGTTCTGGGCACGTTGGGTCAAAGAATATTTGCCTACTTTGCTACCACGCCAGAAGTGGACTTCTGAGTCTAGACCCTTACAGGTAAACGATTATGTTATTTTAATAGAACCTTCAGAACGTAGCTGTTGGCGACATGGGGTTGTGAGCGCGACCCACGCGGGCCGCGACGGGCGAGTCCGCGTCGTAGATGTGCGCACACGTACCGGTGTACTGCGCAGACCTGTAACGCGCGTCGCTCTACTAGCACCACAGGATACTAGTGCTAATTAATTAGCACTAAGGAGGCAGATATTGTAGGCGACGCACTACACATTATTTAATATTATAATAATTATAGTTTTATATATTATAGTTTGTACGTTGTTTGTATAACTTTAAATGTTTTCCTTCCAATAAATTCGGTTACCGATCGATGGGCGGGTCGCGAATTCAAATTCATAAAAAGGAACGCACAAGTGACGACACAGTCACGCCACCGCGGCCATTACAGTCTTACGCAACCCTTTGCCGTTCCTCGATCGCACGCGCCGGTCTAACAAAAAACTGTGGTTTAATTCCATCCCCTACAGGGCACTTAATGAGGAAGCGTCGCTTAATGTGTTGCCACACTGAATGCTCCTCTGATCTTCAAACCTTTCATGTCAAGTGTTTTTGCACCTTCATTAATATTGCCGGAACCATTGAACTACAATTACTATTAGCTTATAGAACCGACACCGCAAACAAAATTTTTGCGCGATGCTTTGTTGCCGTTACCATGGTTACGGCAACAACTCATTCAAGATCTATGAGATAGGCATTTCGAACAAAACGCGTAAGCGCCTTGCTTTGCATGGCGCTTACGACGTTTTGGTTGCCAGAAAAATATACTCTGTAAGCAATCTATAGCGCTGCAAGTTAAGTTTGGTTAGATGACATCCGCTGTAGCAAATACATCAGTCAGTCCAGTCATCATTTTGCGATACATTTTTTGTTCCGTATAGCCTCTCTAGAACACAGCCAGAGCACAGCCTGTGGTGGTTGGCAGCTAGCCACAGTCAGACTCTGAAAAAGCCCTTCCACCAACCACCCACTCAAACCCACGACCTTCGACTTTTATATTTCGTCTTACCTTCCCCAGTAAAACAGGTTTTTACTTCCATTACTCCGGATTTTTGAAGATCGTCTGCCTCACAAGTAAAATTTGTAAGTTGTCCGTATTTGTGTTGAATTGTCTTATTTTCACTCGTTTCTGATGTTCCTATTACTCCAAATTTGTCAAAAACATTCAATACCACGTATCCTGTAAGCAGAAATACCTATTACTATCTGGTTAAAATGCTATAAGGATAGTTACTATCTGGTTCAAATGCTATTAGGATAATACCTTTTGGAGTTGAGTTACGCGACAGTGACTGACACAGACACTGACAAAATTACGTTACGGTCTTACGGACTCTTGTTATGAGTTACGGACAGACGCAGTTGACGTCATTATTTGTCGCTCAACTCCAAAAGATATTATCCTAATAGCATTTGAATCGGATAGTAAAAATAAGGAGAGTGGCAACAATTCTACTCTACTCTAACATTTCAGTTTTCAACCTTAATAGTTACAATTGTAAAACCTGGCCCGCATAAATATTGTACACAGAAACCTCACTTGATTCTTTGTTAAAAATAAGTTGAAAAAGCAGGGGTAGCTATATATATGTATTTTTTCACGAAAGTAGGTGTTTACATGGTGTTTACTGTTTATACAACATTATTTTTTGTTTATACGAAAATCGAACACGTGTCAAATATTTTCATTTAAGGAATCAGTACAAAAACAATGAACATAATAATATGAATTAACGTAAGGGACATTTTGGCGAAAATGAGTTATATATATCATTGGATTCAGAATTTTCTGTTCTATCGATTGGTGTTATTAAAAAAGTTCTATCGTTAAAAAAATGTCCCTTACAGTAAGATTTTTTGGCCTGCGTAAAACGTTTTATGCCAAAAAAAATGATGTAACAGACGTTTACATTTTTTATTCTCTGAAAAATAAAGTAAGTCAATAGTGTTAAATAATTTACACCCTTACCTTGTCCCTTACTTTAATTAGTGATTAGAGTTTTTTAAGAATTTCATTTAACCCCAGTTAAAGATACCCTAAATGACACCGACCGACGAACGGTGAAGATGGTGATGACAGCTGATAATGATAACTAGATAAAATACTAAATAGAAAAGTTACATATTCTAACCACTTCAATTTCACCATTAAAAAAGTTTAATTTACCAATAGTTATATTATCATCATAATCTGTCTGCCCATTCCTAATTATTTAATCTTGTAATCTATGTCTAAAAAAGAAAGTGGTCTTAGTTACACTATTTATAACTCAAGAACGGATGAACCGATTTGGCTGAAAATTGGTGAAGAGGTAACTTCGAACCAGGATACGGACATAGGATCCTTTGATGGGGGAAAGGGGGTATAATTGAAAAAAAAATACGCGCGGGTGAAACCGCGAGGGCGACCCTAGTAATATATATTTCTAATATAAATATGAATATCACTTATATTTTTTTATTCATTCATCTTTCAGACAAATAATATCCCACCAAAAACATTCTGTAAAAAACTAGCCAAGTCTCGATGGAGCTGCTTGTTTATCTCTAAAAAGTAATGAAATCTAGACAAAGTCGTGCCAAGTCTAAGGTTCCTTACTGCGATTTCTTTATTATTATAGTTAATGTTGTGTGACTTGGCCGTTGAAGGGCCAGACTGCCAAACGGACCTGCAACTCAACTTCGAAGGGCCAAATGAGACACTAGCGTCCAATTACCAATACCAGTATAGGCTATTATCTCGCTTAACAAACATACTGGCGACAGATTGGTGCAATGGAGTAATGGAGCACCTGGTTTTGTACCCTTGTGTACCCTTCAACGGCCAAGTCACGAAACATTAACTATAATAATAAAGAAATCGCAGTAAGGAACCTTAGACTTGGCACGACTTTGTCTAGATTTCATTACTTTTTAGAGATAAACAAGCAGCTCCATCGAGACTTGGCTAGTTTTTTACAGAATGTTTTTGGTGGGATTTCACTTCTTTTTGTAGGAACGTGGGCATATTGATTTATTTTGTATCTATTTGGAATGAGACGTTTCCCGTAAACTTTAAAAGCCAATGCCCTATTCCAGGTTATAAATAAGGAGGGGGAAGGGGCATAGGATTGATAAGGTACTACTATCCCCATCCCCCCACCTTCCCCTCCCATCCCATTCCCCCTCTCATCCCCCTTCCCCCTCCCATCCCCCCTCCCACCCCTTCCCATCCCCTTCCCCTTTCCCCTCCCATCCCCCCACCACCACCAAATGAAGCGGCTCACCAGTTGAGTATTTTTTGTAAAGGCGATATATGTCGATCTCTAATAGTTTGGTTGGGCTCTTGTGTTTTCTAATCAGGGTCACCAGGTACTCCAGATCTTCGAATATACTAGTTTTTATAGTTTTCCCTTTATGTGGCCATTAAACCCTAACTCTGTACCAAATTTCAGCTCTCTGAGTTTATGGGAAGTACTAGTTCTATTATGATGATCATCAGTGAGTGAGTGAGTGTCTGTCATAAATGCGAAACTTTGCTTTCGCTTAACTTCGGAACTAAATGAATTACAGCCTTGAAATTTTGGATTTTAAGTATGTGATTATAGCTTACTAAATGACGAAAATTTCTGCGTTCTGGTCTTATCCAGAGGTTCTCAAATAGGGGCCTGAAAATGCGGCGAAATGGTTCCAGTAAAGGATGGTACGGCAGTGTTTGCTTCGCGCTCGACTTGGCGGGTGCACTGCCGTGCCCCCAGATTTTTTCATCTGTCTTTCGTTTTCAGTACATTCATTCAGTTACTTGATAAAAAGACTGTTTGATTAAGTCTGAGATTTTTTTAAAATTTAATTTCTGATTTTAAAGCCAATGATACGTAATTATTAAAACTACAGAGTTTGTTATAGGACTCTTAATTAAAAGAGATCATAAAGTCAAATTATTATTTTTAATTGATAAGTAAAAGGTGTCTAAGACTGCTAATATTTAGGACATTTATTTAAACATTGTTACTTTTAGGACATATTTTATTTAAACTCAACAAAAAGTTTAATAGACTGATTAGTGTGTTGAATTCATAATAATTACGCAGACATAAAGGTCGAACATAAAAAAAATATTAATAATAAATCGTTTTATTTTTGTCTCCCTAAATTTCATTTAAATCTGCGATAGCTAAGCTGAAACTAACATTTAATCATGTAAATAACCTATTTGCATGGTATTAAAATACTCTAAATTTAGTATATTATAATCTATAGTTACATCAAATTGCAACACTGTAAAAGTCCTTTACAATAGAATTTCGTATAATTTTCTATTTCTCTTGCTGCTTACGTTATTCTTGACGGTTTACAAATAGGGTTGCCACCCGTACTTTATAATAAAGTATTGTACGTTATTTAAGGTAATTGTACTCTATACTTTATAAGAATAATAAAGTACACGAAAATACTTTATTTTGCAAAATTTGATTTCTATTGAAGTCGTAAGTATTTTTCGTTAAACGAAATTTAATTATTAATGTTGAATCGACGTCGCCACTCGCCAGCGATACTAAATCTATGGCCACATAAGCATTTCTGAACGCAACTTAACCTCAAATATTGTACTACTAAAAAAATTGTACTTTATTTTTATACTGTGTACTTTTTTTTTTTACCTATAATAACCAATGTACTTTAAATGCAGAAAAAAAAGGTGGTAACCCTATTTACAAATAAAATATTAGCAACGTAAGGTATTTTTTTAATGTAAGGGACATGCTATTTCTTAAACCACTGGGTATTTCTAAATTATTCGTTCATAGCATGAAAGAAGAGGAAATTCTAAGAAACTTTGCTCTAGACACAATTAAAATTGAAGCACACAGTAAAAAGTTATAGAGAGATTTAATTTATTTTTATCGTTTTTTGGCTCTCCTGAAAAACAGTGTTTTGTCCCTTACGTTAATTCATATTTCTGGTATCGATTATCTTGAAAACTCACGAAGTTACAAGCTTTTTGTGCTGTCCCGTTGTCCTCTTGCGAGCGTTGTCACCAACAGCGTGAGCTGTGACCTTGCTTGCGCCCTCCCGAAGCCACGTGACAAGTTAGGCGCGCGGCCGGCCGGCGCACAGGAGATTGTTTTTTTGTAGGGTGTACTTTATTTGAGATATTGTAAATATTATTCGGTCAAAATGTAACAAGGTATAAAAAGAATTGAAATCGATTCTATTAATGATTCTGAGCAAACAGTTTTCAGGTTTCGTATAAACAAAAAATAAGGTTATATCTCTTTGGAATATACTTACTCCTCACTGAAATCTGAATATTAAATTCATGTTTTATATATTTGTGCCCATTACTATGCTCGTATACTTTATTCTTGGCTACCATATCAATATTATTATCCTGGTTATGTAGTAGAAGACATGACCAGGATCCTTCGAAATCATCCGTCCCTGTAAGAATCTGTAAAAAGTATAGTATCAGCTTAGAATACAATATATTTCTGGACAAATAAATATAACAACGAATGAATTATTCTCCAGTGCTTCGGAAGGCACGTTAGGCCGTTGGTCCTGACTATGTTCCAAGTAGTTCTGGTTTCCCTTGTAGGGTTACGGAGGTCAGATGGCAATCGCTCCATTGTAATAACCAGGCTTGTCATATCTAGGATCATATTCGAAGCGGACCCTGAGCTCCATCATACTGGATGCAGTCGGGAATACGCTGGGATGATGATGATGATGAACGATATCTTCTTTCTGTAGTCTGTACTTTTTTCAGTAGTCTGATGTAGGCCTCCTTCATCTCCTTCCATTGTTTCCTGTTTTGAGCAGTATGCGTCCAGTTGCTGCCCGCCACCTGTTTGATGTCGTCTTTCCATCTCATTTGTGGCCTTCCCCGGGGTCGCTTTTGGTCCCAAGGTCTCCAGTCCAGCAGTCTTTTGCACCAAGACTCTTTCTTCCTGGCAATATGGCCAGCCTACTCCCACTTGAGCTTTGAAGCTCTTTTGCTGACGTCAGTGACCTTGCTCCGCCTTCGAAGGTCCCTGATGAACGATATAATTATTCTTATATTAATTAAATCTTCTTTTTTCTCCGTGCGTTCTGTCCTGCTTCCACCATGATCCAGGATTCGTCAAGTCCAGTTATTACATTGCAGCGACTACCATCTGACCTCCGGAACCCTTGACAGGGGAACCAGACCAATTGGATCACAGTCACAGCCATTCAAATGTGCGGATTTCCTCTCACTGCCGAACTTGTGGTAAATATTAGAAAAATATAGATTCGGACCATTGACCTCAATTACCCGTGGTACTATACAACGTGTTACGTTAAATGCGCAAAACTTCAGACACCCCAAATGATTTTTAATTCAATTGACCTAATTTTGAAAAAAAAAAAATTTGTAGGTACATAAAAAAAATTAAAAGGTTGTGTATCCTGTTTTTGTTTTACTGGAATTTCTGATCGTTTCGTGCGTCTGCGACGACGCTTAGGGATCTAACAGACGAACGACCCATCGTTTGCGACCCTCGACGACTGCGGTGAGCGGCTGTCGTTCGGGGCCGCAACGACAGCCGACGACTCTCTGCGTCTGTCGCGCGGGGCCGCAACGACTGTCAGCGACAGACGTCGAGAGTCGTCGAGAGTCGTCGGCTGTCGTTGCGGCCCCGAACGACCCTCGACGACCAGCGACAGTCGTCGAGGGTCGCAAACGATGGGTCGTGCGTCTGCGACGACGCTTCAAGGGACGAGTCGGTAGGTAATGGCTTTTGTATTTTCTCTATATGGTTAGCGCACGTGTGGCTTGACCTAAAATTTTTAATGAATACTTATTGAAAAATGTGACCTATTGTGTTTTAATCGATTCTGCTTGTTATTCTGATCAAAATATTTTCAGGAGTTGCGTAAGTATACGTAACACGTTGTATTATGTGAAGTGATACCACTTAGCTTCCACAACTCTTATTGATAATAGTTAATATATAATTTTAAGAAATATACTCAACCATGTTCATAATATACATAAACTTCAGATAATAATATCTATAGGAGTAAGATGTGGGTACTATACTAAAATCCTCATCGCCAGTTTTGTTGCACCTGCAAATAAAATAATAAACTTAAAAAACAATGATTGTTAATAGGATCTCTAATAATGATATTGTGATGATAATAAATAACCATAGAAAACCTCAGAGAGAAAATTTTCTTGTTCTGTGTAAATAACTCAGTTCTTCGCCACACTTGACAGAAGTTACGTCGCGGATCATTCGGATTAGCAAGCTGACGTGGCAGTTGGACATATTAGCCGTAGAACCGACAATCATTAGGGAAAATGGGTTCTGTTAGTCTAGGGCGCCCTCAGGCCGTGTTTCGGACACTATCTGCACCGTGTCGCCTGTTGGGAGGAGACGCCGCGGTGTCATCACTGCGACGACACGGCCGAGCACACACTCGTTGAGTGCCCGGCCTGGCGACACGAGCGCCGCGAACTCGTCGCGGCGCTAGGCGGTGGTCACCTCTCTCTGGCGTCCATGGTGCGAGCCATGGTCACCAGCATGAGAGCATGGGAGGCGGCCGCCTCCTTCTGCGAGGCTGTAATCTCGCAGAAGGAGGCAAAGGGTAGGGAGCGGGAGGAAGATCCTCTTTCCGCTCCCCTCCGGCGTAGACGGCCGGGCCGGAGAGGGCACGCTCACGTGCGCCCTCTTCCGGCCTGAGGGTTAACCTGCGGGCGAGGGTACCTCCCGCATTGCACAGGTCTCCCGAGCCATGTCTGGGGGTCACCTAGTTTCTCGGGTGGCCCTCCCTAGGCGCCATTGGACGGGCTGGTCAATAACCAGTATTCTCATCTGCTAAAAATAAGAAAAAGGGGAGTTGAGTGTGAAGTAGGACGTAAAAAAGGTGGAGTGACGATTGATGGCAGAAGCTGGATGAGAGTGGCCGAGGATCGAGCAAAGTGGCGAGCGTTGTGAGAGGCCTATGTCCAGCAGTGGACTGTGACAAGCAGATGATATGTAATCTACGAATGGGCTGGCTCTTCAGGTAAGTACCATCCTCCCACATAACACCAGCGCGAAATAATAGTGACAATATTGTGTTTCGTCTGGTTTGTGAGAGTGCCGGAGGCCCACACCCCCCATAACCCCATAGGCCGGCAACGCATCAGCGATCCCTCTGGTGTTACAGATGTCCATGGGCGGCGGTGATTGCTTACCATCAGGCGACCCGCTGGCTCGTTTGCCGCCTCTGACATAAAAAAAGATGATAATTCTTACCATGAATAGTAGATAAGATTATAAGTCCAAATCTCAACTGTGGAGTTCATATGATCATCCACTTGTATAAAGTAACTATTGTTTCCCGTAGGATGTATTTGAACACCACCTTGAAACATTTTTAGAAATTCTGAAGCAGCATCTATAAACAAAAAACATGTACAGTCACTATTGTGTCTTGTGTTTTATCACAAAAAAACTATTTTAAGCGTTAACGTGAGTCAAAGATTCGATAAACGTTTCACCTATGTATATGAATAGAGTCAAAAATATAATGAACGTAAAACAGTAGGTATACCTATCAGCAGGTTGACCTAACGAGTCAGAGTGTGACTGGTTGGGAATGATTTAAGGTCTCCCAACGTCTCTCAGAGTGGTGTGACTGGTTGGGAATAATTAAGAAAGGTCTCCCAACGTGTCGCAGTGTGACTGGTTGGGATTTATTTTACAAAGTTTTTCCAACGAGTCACAGCACAATCTATCTCTGTGAGTCACAGTGTTGCTGGTTACAGTGTGACTCATTGGGAACAAACGTCGGTGGCACTTTTGTGTCCTTATGAGAATATCAGGGAGGTAAGGGAGATAAGAAATTTTGGGCAATTAAAGAAGATGAGAGAGATGAGAGAAGAAGATGAGATCATGAGTCTCCTCGTCTGTGCCACATTCACACAACGAGCTGTCATAAATATTCGATCGATTTTATTTAAAAAAGATGAAGTGCACGAGTGACCAATACGTAATCGGCACAGAGTAGAGACAACCTGTTTTTCCAAATTTTGGACATAGTATCCTACACATAACCTTACACAAGGTCTAAATTTCTTAGTAAGCGCACTAAAATACGCATCTACATATAAGACGGTGATAAGACCAATTTTCATGTACGGCTGTGAGGCCTGGACACTCACTGTAAAAGAGGAGACCAAACTCCTGGTGGCAGAGAGGAAGGTCTGGAGTAAGATTCTGGGGCTGACAAGAGCAGAGGATGGCACCGTGAGAAGAAGGAAAAACTTAGAATTGGAAGATCTCGTGGCCGAGCCAAATATCATCGGCGAAGTTAAAGCTCACAGACTTCGCTGGCTCGGCCACCTGGAAAGAATGGGTGAGGATCGGGCGGTGAAGAGAGCTTACATGGGACGACCGAGTGGTCGACGACCGGTCGGTCGTCCCAGGTACCGCTGGGGAGACGAGGTGGAGAAGGACCTGCGCGAGCTCCACGTCGAGAATTGGCGTGAGTTGGCGCAAAATAGACCGGAGTGGAGATTCTTATTGCTGGAGGCCAAGACTCATTTTGGGTCGCTGCGCCATCTTAGTAAGTAAGTAAGTATCCTACACATGAAACAAAAGCGCCTTGTGTTGTGATTGTGACAAATGTTCAAAAAAAAACTTACCCCTTATAAACAAAGTAAAGAATAATAACAAAAACACTTGATCCATTTTAATGCTTGAGTATACATCGGTATATTTTATAATGTGTTGCGTTAAGGAAAATATTGGCCACTGAATAAAATGGAGGTTGCTTCCTCGACTAATGTGGCTGTGGTTTGTGATAAATGTAGGACATTGTATTTACAACTAGCTCGCAGGTGACGGAATATATATACCGCGTGTTTTTGTAGTCGTTGTTTTCCCACAGCAGAATGCTTCACCTTTGGTGGTACTATGAATCGATTTATGCAACATTTTTTTCTCTTATTTGTTTTTATTGTTTGACGGAAAAATACACTATCCTCGAGTGCCATAGGGTATTTTGATCCCGGAAATGTGGGGGGAAGGGGGCATATTTGAAAAAAGAAATTACGCGCGGTTGAAACCACGGAGACGGCCGCTAGTTAAGTATACATTTTTTTTTTTTTTATAAAGAGGCTGTCAGGATGACCACACTCCACCTGATGGTAAGCGGAAGTGAGGTCCAAATATAAGGTTGACTGGCACAATAGATCATAGTACCCATTGAGCCAGTCACCCTCACCCTGAAGGCCTGCATAGATGCCGCTTTACGCCCCGCCTGAAAAGCCCAGGATTATAGGAGGAAGGAAACACGTGAGCCGGAAGGGCATTCCATGCCTTAATGGCACGGGGCAAAAAAGAGGAACTATACCTCTTGGTACGGGCCACCAGTGTCTGGATGGTATGAGGATGGCAACGCAGTCCGGCGCGTGTTGTACGGGAGTGGAAAGGGGAGGACGGGATGAGCTGGAATAACTCTTCAGAGCATTCCCCATTATAGAGACGGTAGAGAACACTAAGACTGGCAACGTCTCTACGCAACTGAAGAGGTTCTAGGGTCTTAGTCACCTCTTGATCACCGACAATACGGATAGCACGTCGCTGCAACCTGTCGAGAGCCTCCAATAAGTACTTAGCGGAACCATCCCAGAGATGAGAGCAATATTCCACACACGGGCGAACCTGTGCCTTGTATAAGAGACAAAGCTGCGCCGGAGTGAAAAATCGTCTCACTCTGTTCAGGATTCCGAGTTTACGGGAAGCTGTTCTGATGACGCTCTCGATATATTCCCGTTGGTTCAAGTTGCTACGAACATCGATGCCAAGGATGCTAAGGCTATCCTGTATTGGTAAGGGCGTGCTCTGAAGAGTGGGATGGGAAAGGAAAGGAGAAGCTTTCGCAGAAAACACACACACCTGTGTTTTCTTGGCATTAAACTCGACGAGATTGCTGGCACCCCATTTGGCAATGCAGTCCAGGACCTCGTCAAGCTCGGCGACAAGAAGATTCCTCTTTTCCTCGGTTTCGGTCTGTTTAGCCGCAGGTCTTCCGAAATAACGTGCGTGGACAGTGCTGTCGTCTGCATAGCAATGAATATTACCTAGTGATAACATGTCATTGATATGCAGAAGAAACAAAGTCGGCGACAGTACGGAACCTTGAGGCACTCCGGAATTTATTGGGAGGAAGCGAGAAGCGCGTCCATCACAGAGGACACGAATCCTGCGACCCTCCAGAAATCCCGCAATCCAGTCGCATAAGCGAGTTGGCAGACCATATGCCGGAAGCTTGGAAAGAAGCGAGCGATGCCAAACACGGTCAAAAGCCTTGGCAATATCCAGGCTAACAGCCATAGATTCACCATGCTTCTCCATAGCCTCCCCCCAGAGGTGCGATACGTACGCTAGAAGATCACCCGTGGACCGTTTTGGTCTGAAACAAGACATTTGAATATTGAGGAAATTTCGCAGACTGTTCTTCAGTCCTTAAATGTACGGACAGCTTGTTCACCCTACTTGGAGATAATGTCAACAATAGAATATGAGGACAATTGAGTAAACCACTATCTTAAATTACCTAATAATTTGAATGATCCAAATAGTAATAAATAAATATCCTTGGACATTCACACAGCGCCATCTAGCCCCAAACTACGCATACACATATTATAGCTTGTAATACTATGCCGGCCGTTTGTGGGACTCGAGACTTAAGCGTCCACTACCCACTGAACTCCCCCGGTTCCCCTTCACACCAGTTTGGGACGAGGCGGTGCCAGCCTTGTGGCTATTGACCAGCCCATCCCCGGGTACCCCGACTTGAGAGGCCTCAAGTTGGGGTGGCGATTGTACTATGTCAGACAACGAATAGACATTACGTGAAATCTTTTTTTGGTAAATTCATATACATATAAATATTATACATAGAAGCACCCAGACCGATATAAAAAGACATATTTATGCACACGAATATTTGAACCGTGCGAGGATCGAACGCTCGATCGATCGTTAACTTCTCAGCCATTACGCCATCGGTCGTCAAAGTTAAGTATCAGCCACTGAGGTCAATTATAATTCGGCGTATTACGCTGGAGTGGCTACAGACATTGAAATGACAGCCTTTTTTTCTGTCGATTTGAAGCACCCCCAATACTTAGTACCTATACTGGGAACTAAAATGATTTCAAATGGACAGCCATTGACATTGGCAATGACAGCATTATCGAAGTTTATCTGCGAGGGTCAGCACTATTATTAGTTCCAAGTACTCTAACTACTGCTCTCAGCGCCAATTTGGCGATTTTCAAATCGGATCAAATATTTGGTACCAATCGCCTATCCAGTTGTCTATGGAGATCAGTGGTATCAGTCTATTGATGTCTTTGAAGTCAAGTTATCGTTACAAGGATGGCTTATCACCACGCTTGCTAAGTGCAGATAAGTGTCACCAATCTGCACTTATTTTTTTTATATTTATTCTAGAAGCACAAACAAGTTTACAATACATTGCTATTATACCTATATATTATTGTAAACCCAACAACAATGGTTACATTTTAATTTTGTAATTTAGATTGAAATGAACCCAAACATTACTATTATTTTAGGCTGTACTAATACTGGCTGGTCAATAGCTAACGCTGGCACCGGCTTGTCCCAATCGGGTGTGAATGGGAACCGGGGGAGTTTAGTGGGTAGTGGACGCTTTAGTCTCGAGTCCCACACACGGCCGCAGGTTTAGCGGTTTAGCTAGCCTGCGGTTACGGTGCATAAACGCATTCTCCTCCGAAAAAAAAAGGCTGTACTAATACTATAATTATTACATTTATACAGTAGACTCAAACAGAATAATAACAGGGATTCTTAGCGGCTGAGTGTATGCCTAAGTGATTGTGTGTGAGTGTGTGTGTATGTATGTTGGTGTGTATACATGTATGTGAGTGTGTGTGTGTTTGTGCATGTATCAGGGTTGCCAACTCTAAAAAACATTTATCCCTAAACCTAAGTCAAAACCCCCTAAAATCACCTCAATTGCTTGAAAATCCCCCCAAAAATATTTAATAAAATTAACTACAATTAATTAATAAAAAATGTGCAGTATGTAATATAATTTGTTTTTACTCTTCTATACTAATATTATAAAGAGGAAAGATCACAGAGATCTATGGAGGAAAGATATAATTATTTTTTTTTTTTTTTTTTGGTCTCTGGTATTTTAGCTCCAGAGAGAGCTTTAGAAGACAGAATAGGGTTAAATAAGATTAAATAAAGATAAGAAAGATATAATTGTCATTGTCATTGTCATATTTGTCATAGACAACATGGTGGAATGTGGAATTCGTGTTTTATTTTTTATTCTTCCCTGTACTCTTAATAACAAACAATCGCACTAGATGTCGCTAAGGCGATAAGTATAAAAATGAACATGATTCGCTGGATTGGATTATCCCAAGGCTATGGAGACTATACTCACCTTTATTTTGCTGAATTTGGAATAAAAATAAAAATAAATTTAAAGTTATAAAAATCCCTAAAAATACCCGTAAAAAAATCCCATCTCACTTATTTACCCCCTAAATCTGGGGGGAAAACCCCTAAGTTGGCAACCGATTGTATATCATGTGTGAAGTGAAGTGTATGAAAGTGCTGTACTCGTGATTTTTTTATGAATTTGTTTAAATATTGTACTTATAATTTATTTGTATTTATATGTATTTGTATATGTATGTGTGTTAGCAACATAGGTTTATGATCGATCATTGATGATCACCAATCATAAACCCGGTTCATTCCCGTTCGTCCCTGTTCGTTAAAACCGACACTAAGTTGGCTCGACCCGGGAATTGAACCCAGGACCCCGATAATATATATATCTCGATGACATGATGAAATAAAACAAAACTATTTAACAGTTATAATTAATATATTTCAAATAAATAATGCGTATCAATGTTATTTTAATTCTTTTACACATTTTATATCTTATTCAATAACTATTTTTGCGATTGCTATGTAAAAAATTTAAAACATTTAAGTACAAAAAAAATAATACTCCTATTATACATTTAATAATCTTATACATATCGGGCTAAGACTCAAAAGTAACTTGCACTTGCATAGGGCTGCCATCACCTAATTTTTTGACGCCGTATAAACACCGCCTCCGTGGAACAGTGGCTAAGCCGTTCGGGTATAAAAAACACGGAGGTCGTGGGTTCGATTCCCGCCTTGGGTCTGGTTGGTGGTAGGGCATTTTTAGAGTCCGACTGCATCGACTGGCTAGCTACCACCCCTACAGGTGAAGTTTTCCGCCATAACAGCTCTGACTGTGTTCCGGCAATATTACTGTGGGAGCCAGTACACTTGAAATCAGAGGCTCAAAGATCAGATGAGTCTACAGTCTGGCAGCACATTGAGCGACGTTTCCTGGTGAAGCGCTCCTCAATGGAATAGGCCGCAGTGGCTGCTTACCATCAGGTGGGTGGGCTGCGTGCCTGTCTGCCAACTGACCTAGTATAAAAAAAAACACGGAAGAAATCCCGGACATTTGGGCGTTTGGTTTTTTCCCCGGACACTTCTAAAAAAGTTTTTTTTTAATTTTTTTTATTTTAATTCATTTAGACAGCTTTTTATTAAAATCGAATGCAGTACATATGAATGTAACTACAACAAATAAATAATAGACATTTTTAATACAATTAAACACTATAGTGGTCCGATTGATCGGACAAGCCGATCGGACCACGCGGCCTAAGGGTGGGATTTCCTCTGACATCAAAAGTGGACACTTTCAAAAACCCCGGCCGGACGGCCCCCGGACGCTCTTCAAACTAGGACCATTCCGGGGAAATCCGGACGGATGGCAGCCCTACACTTCACTTGACTTCACTACATATTATAAAGCAAAGTCGCTATTCAGGGGCGCGTTTATTTTTGATCTAGTGCAGTTTGGTGTTGAAAGTGGTGTGATTTTCATTCAGTAAAGTGTAACGAAGTATCATAAATAAGAAAATTGAAACAAATTGACTGAATGGACGGGTATTGCGTGTAGTGTGTCTCATCGGTAGATGAGACGCTCTTACCGCAATGGCGTCCATTCCCCCGTGACCTTGAGAGTATCCTCCAGTGTTTCCATGAAGCGTTAAAACATCTTAACACCAATGTTTTAACGCAAGGAGAATCTCCCAATAATCACTTGAAATTGGCAGAATCACCGCGCCGCAAACAGGCGCGGGATAGAGTCCATTTAAAAAAAAAATGTTGGATGTTGACACATTTTTAATTTACATTTCCCAATACTCCTACTTAAAAAAAGGTGTCACCTCAAGACAATAATATAAATCAATAATAATATACATTTTTAGTTATTACAATAACAAACTTAAATCTTCATGACACTATTTCGTATGAAACTAAATTAACTAAACTTAAAAGTATCGGCCTATTAATATCCCACTGCTGGACATCATCATCATCAGCCTATATACGTTCCCACTGCTGGGACACAGGCCTTATCTCAAATTGTGAGATAGTGTGGGCCATACTTCACCACGCTGGCACAGTGCGGGTTGGTGGAGGGGTGCGTAAGGCAAGTGACCAACCTTAATGTCAGATGTTATCAAGCCGCCAAATGGCCTCTGACTAGGCTTGACGACTAATATTTACATTATGTAAATATCAGCCGGGACCAACAGCTTAACGTGCCTGCCGAAGCACGGAGACGCTCGAAATTAATGTCACTAAATATGGTCAGAATGGTCACCCATCCATTAACCGACCGCGGCGTAGGTAGCTTGACTTTCGTTATCGCTAACGAACCACTGTCACAGCTGCGCCACGAGCGCCTCCACACGAGCTGCTGGACATAGGCATTTATTATTGAAAAAAAAAATTAAGTCATCGGCACATGGTGGGAACTCTGGGAACTGACGCATGCCAAATGCGGATTATCAATACGAACTGGAGTTGTTTTCAAAAAATCCAACGCAAATGCTCAGCCCGGGAATGGAACCTAAGACGCCTTGATCACAGCAAGGTACACAAACCACTAGATCATGGAGGCGTTATTATACTTTAATTTATGATACTCTTTTGACTTATAAGTTTGCACATAACTTTAAATTGTTTGGTAAGTGTTAACGCAGACTTGTGTCTCTAAACGCAGCTCAGGTAAGATTCGATGTGTCAAAAATACGGGGGATTCGTCGTTTGACACCGGTCCCGAATACACCGCGGTGTCATAGTCCTTATTTCAACCGCATAAAGACTATGACAGCGCGGTGTATTCGGGACCGGTGTCAAACGACGAATCCCCTAAAAATACTGGCACGTATTATTCTGAACATTTTAGGTTGCCCGCACACATCAGACTTATTTTTAGGACCGATAGTCGGTGACCGATTTTATTTCTTTGGTATTTCTGACCGACTTTTTGTAGGACGTACTGTGCGTTGCTCCATTGCTATCAGTACGTTCTATATTTTGTCACCTACAAACGGTCACCGATTATCGGACGGTGGCGGGGGCACACTAAGCGTTTGCTTGCGTGTTCTTTATTATTCTGTCTAGCTGGAGTATTTGTACAGTGGTTCGGGTGGACCTCGGGCAATAGACGGTATCGGTAGAACCATTCGTAAACATAGTTATAATCGTTCTCTTGAGGCTCATCTATTTCTTGATACAGCTCTTCTGGAAAAGGATTGCACAATTTTTTTTATTTATTTGGGTGAAGTACTAGCCTACTTAATATTTTTAAAATTGTTGTGGATTTTTATACCTTGAATGGGTACCGGTGTTGGTATAGGTGGTCTCGGTGCAACTGATGAGATTGATGTTGCTGAAACAAAACGTAATCTTAGATTCAAACGCAGAGATCGTGGGTTCGATTCCAGGCTTAGGTATATTTTGTGACAAGAATCTGCCAGATGCAGTGTCATGCCTCAATTATTATGGATAGCTAGTACCTATCATTGGTGAAATCTGCTGTCACAAGCTCTGGCTGTGTTCCTACAATATTAACGTGGAGCTAGTACACTTGAAAGCAAAGGCACAGAATAATATAAATATACAGCGTGGAATTTTAGTCGTTGTTTTCCCGCAGTGAAATGATTCTATCTTAGTAGTAAAATAGATTAATAAAGTTATTTTTTTAGTCAAATCAAAAGTTTTACGATTGTGATAGACGAAACTCGAACCAATAGTACTAGCTGCGTCACGGACGGTCACCGGCCGGGGTCGTTGCCCTTCGCGTTTATCAAAAAAATGATTATTTACTATTTACTCACATTTGGTTTCCACTTTCCCATCAAACTTTTTAAAAAAAATCAGAATAAGTATTAAAAAAAAAAGTAAAAAAAAAATACTTGCTTATATCGATAGTACTACTGAAGGAGAAGCGTTCTGCTGCGGGAAAACAACGACTAAAAAAACACGCAGTATACTAGTACTAACGTACAAAACGGACATTCTCCGCCCCGCACGCATTTCGAATACCGCACCTCACCCTCGAATTTTCTGAGCGGACAGGGGACACTTGAACTAGGATGCGCCAATCGAAGGCACTTGACGCGTAGGTACACGATGCCCATTTTTGGCCAACTCGTGGACAGTAAAATAAATACATATCTGAATTTTGCAATAAATTACTTTTAAATTAATTTAATTTTTGATTGTTACTAGAAGTCCGCCAGCTGTTTTATTATTTTTATGATTTTAATAAATTGTGTAATTATGAATAAATCACTTTCGCCTTACAAAATGTTGTCAGTATCTATATTACAATCGATTCGTAATCGAGTTAATCCTTATATTCGATTATACTTTTTTTACTTTTTTGGGGGACATTTGCCAGATATCATTCTTGATTTTTCATTCATAATTGCCAAACTTTTCTCTTTGTAATACAATAAAAATTTTAATCATCTTCATCTAAATTCTTTGTTTTATTTTGTTTTAAAAAAAAAGTGCCTGAGCACTAAAACAAAGTTCTTGTTGAAAAACCCTAGGACAAAAAAGTTTTGACGTTCAAAAGAATTTCATTGTAAATCAAGTTGCAAAATAATAAATACTTTGACTTTGAATACGAGTATATCACGCCACCAGAATCTAATTTTTTATTTTTTAAATATTAAAAAGGGTTGTTTGTTTGTTTGTATGTTTGTTTGAATTGAATAGGCTCCGAAACTACTGAACCGATTTGAATAATTTTTTCACTGTTGAATAGCTACAATATCCCCGGTGAACATAGGGTACTTTTGATTACGGAAATGTGGGGGGAAGGGGGGATATTTGAAAAAAGAAATTACGGCGGGTGAAACCGCGGGCGGACGGCTATGTAACGATAAATTGTGATCAGTAAGGTTCACAAATTCATGCATTATTTTTCATTAGATTATTGCTATAGGTAAATACTAAATAACAATCATACGTACGTACTCGTATTTATAAAAAAGGTACAAAATGAAATTATTATAAGAATAAAAAAAATTGAATATTCCACTTACCTTTAGCTTTGAAGTATAAAATTATGACAGTCACCGTAGCTATGATGATAAATACTACCACTCCTGCGCAGATATTATAGATCAACGCTGAAAAAAAGAATATTAAATAAGTATAAAATACTTAGTAATTTTGCTGCTTCGGTGCAACAAAGTCGGGTCCGGCCGTTATGCCCCCATTCCGGTTTGCCCCCGGCCGGTGTGCCCCCACGGTTTAACGGCAAACTGGAACAAATTTACTGAAAATTGTGGGGGCATACCGGAATGGGGGCATAACGGCCGGACCCACGAAGTCGGGGGTTTCGTCGGTTGTCCCCGGTCCCGAATACACCGCGGTGTCAACCGCACAAGGACTCTTTTTGAATTGGCCGATAGACACCGTTATTAATATCGCGGTGTCAAGCGGGAATAACGTTTTTCGACTTCGTCAGTTGACACCGCCAATAAAAATCTCATTTTTGATTTTTGTACAGTTGAGTACACAAGTAAGTTGTAGATTCGAAGGATCCTTTAGTGAGTAGATACTTATTAATAAGGTAGCGCGAGTGATATTTATGATGTCACGTCTATTTGCTACAGTAACTAGAATGGTAAGGACTATCAAGCAAATTTTTGTACGCCAGCCTTCATTATAAAATAAATATAATGAAATAAACAGAATGTTAATAAAAATATTTATTTTGATAATTAAAAAAAACAAGATCATACTATTACAAATCGCAGATTGATTAGAGTTAAGAGTTGTACAAGCACAGTTTGATTTGGTTTGTTATTTTAAATCGTAGTTTAATCATATGCATATAATAATTCCAAACAAGCATTAGGCTGTCCGCCCACGGCACACTTTTTGTGTGAACGATAATCCGGCAGATTTTTCCGCCGATTTTAATCACCGATTTTGTGACCGACTCAACCCACACGGCACGCACACCGCCGACTTTTTGTTTGTGGCTATCGAGGGTAGGGACACGGTATCGAATAGAAAGTATCGATACTGTACCAGTACTTATGAGTAGAGTATCGAAAAAAACTATCTATCGTACTCGTAAAAGTATCGATACCGCAAGCCTAAGACTAGAATAAACGCTATTACAAAACGAAGTTTTACGATAATTTGAGTACTATCAATGGTCTAAAGTAGGCACCGCGCCGATGCCCCTAGTTTTTTTTTAAATGTTTTACGGCTCAGTGAAAAGCAAGGTCTAACTTTCAAACGTCATTCGTCAAAACGATGATATTATATAATTTTAAAATTTCGCTCCGTTTTATAATTTTGGAAAAGAATAACTTAATTTGTGAACAGAAAATAAAAAATAAATGTTACTTTTTCTTACATTACTAAAATACATTAATAAATAAGGAAATATTATTTTTACTATCATAATTAACTTCTTCTATTAAATTTTCAGTATCGATATCCATACTGTACTGTCACAACGTCCTTCCCTAGCAAGTGCATGCGGCCGACAGTTGGCCGCCGGTGTGAGTCGGTGAGTCGTGTGCGTTGTTACATACATTTCCGAACGTTCCATTTGTCGCAGACAATCGGGTCGGCCGGGATGCGCCGATTTTATTTCTGACCGACTTTTTGTTGGCCGTGTGGGTTGCTCCATTGCTATCAGTACGTTCTATTTGTCACCGACTAAAAGTCGGTCACCGATTATCCGCCGTGGGCGGGCAGCCTTACTCTTTTTATAAAAAAAGAAGGAGATGTACTAAAATTTCTTTACAACCACGCCTGCGCGCTATTGGTCAGAAGCATACCGCTGACCAACAGCGCGCGCTATTGGTCATGCGCAAGTGCGCATGCGCGAACTTTCCCCCACTCCGTCGACCGATTGGCGAGAAGTTTGCCGGCACCATAGAAATTTTCTTGTTCTGTGGCCGGCACATATACCAACCTGTTGGATCCGGTTTGAAGGCGAACTCCTTGTATGAGTATTGAAATTTTTCCGAATAATCTTCATTGTAAATGGAACACAATATAAACACATTATATGTCACATTAACTCTGTAGGAAGCTTGATATATCCTATTATCTTTATCTACGAAATGTCCCGTCAAATTGAAAGGGCCGCCATCTTCCTCTGTAAAAAATAATTATTACAAATAATATTTTGGTTTATTCCCGATTCGGCACCTTCCCGTTTCGGCACCCATGAAATTATGAACTTTATAAATTTTAATTACGGTGGTACTGTCACCGACAAAAAAGAACGAGTGCTCTTTAAATACATATTTTGAATAAAAATGCTTAGTGTACTGGTGAACAACACTGATGGGTTATCAAAATTAGACCAAAGAAGACATGCAGCTGAGCATATTATTCAAGCCCACTCTTCGTTTTTGAGTCCACACATCGCCACCTTATAGTCTTTGTTTTGCTTTTGAATATAATATTGGTGGCCGGCGTGTAGCAGTAACTTTTGGCCACGTTTGGATTTCACATAAATTAACCCTGGTTTTCCGTCACTACGTCCAGCACTCATTATTATTTATTTATTTATTTTATTTTATAATTCACAATAACTTTTTTTATAATAAAATGAAAAAATATGCGTTTTTTCTGAAGACAGTTTATAATTTTCTGAAGAACAAATGACACAATATAGAAATAAAAAATAAAACATTAAATGCTTAACGGCCAGAACGACCAAAGAGTTTTTAAACAGCATAATATACCCAACAGCCTCATGGTAAATTTACTTATTTATTGCAAATTCACCGGCGCTGTTAAGATGTAAGTGTGAAAGAGAGATTATGTTAGCGCTGTCTTAATCCCACATTTTATTTCCTTGCTGGCTGCGTGTCTTTGACTAGTCTTGATTTGATTAAGGAATTCTTACGGAAACCAATCACATAAGTAAGTTAAGGAATTCTTACGGATACCAATCACAAGTTTTATGAACGGGACTGTACTTTAAAAGTACAAAATTCGCTAAAAATTATAACTGGGTGCCGAATCGGGAATAAACCAATATTTTCTTCGTCTTGTCAAAACGCTTGGAGAAAAAAGTGTGTGTAAGCTTGTGTTTGTGTGTGTGTGTTTGTGTGTATGTGTACGGATGTATGTGCGTGTGTGTGTGTATGGTTGTGTGTGTCATAGATACCGTAAAAATATACTAAATCTATGGATACCGTACCATTAGCCATCACAGTAATAACAAAATGTCTTTTATTCTTTTTTGAATCCGGTGATCTACAGGTCATTTTGATTTCGTCATGGTAATATCCTTCATAAGTCGATAGTGAAAAAAAATCACCTGAAAAAGAATAAAAAATTATACTTACATTATAATATTATGGAAAATATTTATTAATCATAAGAATATAAAAATACAAATACTGAATAGTTATTACATAATTTTATCTGACCCTAGATTAAGAGCTTAAGCTTGTGTTATGAGTAGGTATTAGAGTTAGATCAAATAGTTAATTTAATTATTTAGAAAGAAAGACAGTTCTAAAGTCAGTACTGTGCGGCCCAACACAAAACGTGTGATCAAGGCAGCCGCTTCGCGTGTGGCCGCACACACCACCAGTACTTAATGATTTTTATGCTTTTATATTGTATTATTAGCTATTTATACATAATAGATAGTTAAATTTTTGTTAATACACAAAGCGACAAGTAATTCATTTATTGAAACATTAAATTCGTTCATATTATTATACACATAAAATTTAATTCAGACCAAAAAAAGCGTCTTATGTCGTTATTTTCTAGTTTTTTTTTACAAACAAAGCAGTGCACGTCTCCTGCAGCTTTCATTTACACGTAACCATCAAATACTTAAAACTAGTTACTACTAAAAAAATACAGACAAGGCAATGCTTCCAGGAACAAGTGACCTTACTAATTGAACCATCTTACCCTTTTGGCGATAAGGCTATTGTAATAGCTACTCGTTTATTACTTCTTTTGCAAAAGATACAAACTTCTAACGATTCCGATATCGCAAACGTGTTCCATGCAAAAACCAATACACGACACGTTAATGCTTCCTAAAAACAAGTAACTTTTCAGAAAAAAATATAACCTACTCACTAAAGGATCCTTCAAATCTACAACTTACTTGTGTACTCAACTGTACAAAAATCAAAAATAAGATTTTTATTGGCGGTGTCAAATGACGAAGTCGAAAAAAGTTATTCCCGCTTGGAACCGCGATATTATTAACGGTGTCAAACGGCCAATTCAAAAAGAGTCCTTGTGCGTTTGACACCGCGGTGTATTCGGGACCGGGGTCAAACGACGAAGCCCCCTCAAATAAACTAAAATGTATTTCTTTCTCATTTATCAACAAAAACATCATGTATCTTAAGTTAACTGACATTCGCCTGACACGGCAGTGGACCTGGTGCATAGATAATAGATAAGTATACTTTTTTTGACTGGTGCGCGGGCGCAGCGGGCCGCCTTACCGGGGGTATTCACCGTTACTGATAGGACAGGGCGCGTGTCGATATCGAGTATTGATATCGATTATCGATAAACTGGTATGCACCGCGATGTGTAATATTTATGTTTCTAAATAATTAAATACTATGTAAATATTAGTGCTTAAGTTTATTATTATATAGTGTAAATTATAAGTGTTTTGTAAATAATAATAATAGTTATAATTAATATACTGCGTGTTTTTTTAGTCGTTGTTTTCCCGCAGCAGAACGCTTCACCTTCAGTAGTGGGCTATCGATTTATGCAAGTAATATTTTTTTGAATATTTTTATTAGATTTTTTTTTTACTTTTTTTGAGTTTTTTTTTAAAGTTCAATGGGAAAATGGAAACTAAATGTGAGTAAATAGAAAATAATATTTTTTTTGATAAACGCGAAGGGCAGTGACCCCGGCCGGTGACCGTCCGTGACGCAGCTAGTACTATTGGTTCGAGTTTCGTCTATCATAATCGTAAAACTTTTGATTTGACTAAAAAAAGAACTTTATTAATTTATTTTACTACTAAGATAGAATCATTTTACTGCGGGAAAACAACGACTAAAATTCCACGCTGTATATACAATTATGGAGTAACATGGTGTAGGAAAGTCAAGGCCAATAATCAAGCCGATAGTCTTAACCGTGGATGTTAGCTGCTGTTGTTTGTTTTCAGATTCAGCTTTCGGTACATTTTTTATTTCAACTGAAGTGACTTTAGTTTGCCTTTCTAGGTGTTCTAATTTATTTTCTAGCCTTTCGACTTTATTTTTGTAAAACAAATTTTATCTTTTTCAAGCGTTTCCACTTTATTCAAAAGTGTATCATAATTATTTATCCGACATGAACTTTAAGGATTTTATCTACATCCATACCCTAATATGTCTATTTTATAGTCAGGATCGATGAGCAAACGCCCTATATTTAGATATTTGAGTATCTGTGGCTGCATCTTAATGTTTACATTTTAACATCGGTAACCGATACCTTAATTACGTTCAAACGAACGTCTTCTTAAATAGTTATTTATGTGACTGCTGCATAATGAGGGTCATTAAAATACGAATGTGGTTTTATGAAACGAACGAAGTGAGTTTCATAAAAGAATCACATGAGTATTTTAATGACTAATTATGTACAGTCACATACATAACTTTATCTTCATTCATACGATAATATGTCTATTTTATAGTCAGGATTGATGAGCAAACGCCCTAGTTACCAACATAATCTGTATGTAAAAGTTAGTACTGTCATAATGACTGACGTTTGTAGTTTTTAAAATCCATAAACAATCTAGACTCGAGTTGATTTCGATTCTCAAATCGATTGTTATAATTTCAGCATCGAATTAAATGTATAGGAATGGAACATAAAATTACTAATCGACTAATTCGATAATCGAAAAAACCTATTAATTTTTACTTTTAAAGAAGACGTTCGAAATTTGAACGTAATTTCGTATCGGTTACCGACACTAAAATGTAAACATTTCAATGCAGCCACAGATACTTATATCTAAATGTAGGGCGTTTGCTCATCGCTCCTGAATATAAAATAGACATATTATGGTATGGATGTAGATAAATGTATTTTATTCAAATTGACCTACAAACTAAGACATGATTTTGTACTAAGTACTAACTTTGCTCATCGATCCTGGGTCGTTCTTCTTTTTAATCTACAAAAAGGTGTCTTCACCGCTCAGTGAAAAAAAAAACAAGGAAATTACCATAAGTTTTTTCTTAATTGTATTTTTACAGGCACTGTCAACGATATTAAATTCGTTGGGCACTGTACTAAACATGACTGTGCACGATTAAATAATAAATGTTTTTAATAATTTCACTGTAAAAAGTACGTTACAGAGTCGTAAATCCGCGTGACAGAAGTGTAAATCAAATTGTAGGTTAAAAAGAAGAACGACCCTCCTGACTATAAAATAGACTTATCGTATGAATGAAGATAAAGTTATGTATGTGACTGTACATAATTAGGCATTATGCAACAGCCACATAAATAACTATTTGAATGTCGCCGTTTTGCTCGATTAACGTAGTTATCGCATTTGTGAGGAGTGCCAAAGGCACACACCCCCCATACCCCTATAGGCCGGCAACGCATCAGCGATCCCTCTGGTGTTGCATAACTTGCATATGTCCATGGGCGGCGGTGTTTGCTTACCATCAGGCGACACGCTGGCTCGTTTGCCGCCTTTGACATAAAAAATATATTATATTATACACTTACTTTGATCAATTATTACTTGATAGTTCACTTGGGCAGTCGATTTAACACCGATTTTGCTTATAAAAGTACAACTGGTGTAATTAAGTGTTTCTGGACTTTCTACGTATTCATTGTATTGGATCGTAGCTGTTCCAGTAAAGTTTTCTGTTCGACATGTAAGTTCTGAAAACATAAAATTAATGATTTTATTTATTTACGCCTCATTGGTCTAGTGGTTTAAGTTAAAGAGGAAAGACTTGATTGTTTGTTTGTTTGTAGTCCTACTATCCTACTAATAAATGCGAAAGTCTGGATGTTTGGATGTTTGTTACTCAATCACGCCTAAACGGCTGAACGGATTTAGATGGAATTTGGCACACGTATAGTTTATAACTCGGAATAGGACATAGGCTATAAAATTCCTACGGGAAACGTCTCATTCCCGTGGGCATAACAATTTTGAAACTACTGAACAGATTTGAATAATTCTTTCACTGTTGGAAAGCTACACTATCCCCGGTGAACATAGGGTACTTTTGATCCTGGAAATGTGGGGGAAGGGGGGATATTTGAAAAAAGAGATTACGTGCGGGTGAAACCGCGGGCGGAAAGCTAGTATTGAATAGGCTCCTAAGCTAGGTACTAAACCGATTTGAAAAATTGTTTCACTGTTGGAAAACTACATTATCCCCGCGGGACATAGGGTACTCTCATCGAGGTATTTTCTCGACGGGTACTCTTATACCGGAAATGTGGGGGGAAGGGGGGGATATTTGAAAAAAGAAATTACCGGTGAAACCGCGTAGGCGGCCGCTAGTATATTTATGTTACAGTCAAAACTCATAGCCGGTCAAAACCACTTTTAACTGAAAAAATCAGGCAAAAGTGGTTTTAACCGATGCCCTTGGTCAAAACCACTTTTGACCGATTTTCCCAGTCAAAAGTGGTTTTGACTTTTGACTAAGGGCATCGGTCAAAATCACTTTTGCCTGATTTTTTCAGTCAAAGGTAGTGAATTCGGTTCTGGTCGTTTTGTGGTCGCAGTTCTAACCTAACCTAACCTGTCACAAAGGGATGCTCCCCGTGGGATTAAAACCAATTTTTGAAATCAAAAATGGTTTTGACCAACGCCCTTAGTTAAAACCACTTTTGTCTGCGAAAATCAGTCAAAACTGGTTTTGACTGAGGGCATCGGTCAAAACCACTTTTGCTTGATTTTTGTAGTTAAAAGTGGTTTTGACCGGCTATGAGTTTTGACTGTAGCATATATACTTAACATACATATAAACGCCGCTATGTGCTTTAATTAAATAGCTGGCCGTTACCTCGGGGTCCTGGATTCGATTCCCAGGTCAAGCAAAATTTGTGTCAGTTTTTAAGACAGCAAAGATTTTATTTTAGGCTAGGGTAGGCAGATGTGGCGATTGGCTGGCACAATAAATGTTGGTAAACCTAATAAAATAAATATAAAAAAATAATGGTGTAGTAGTCGACATCTCAAAAATTTCACCAATCGGCAATAAAAAGAAATGCGAGTTTACTACGAAAGGAAAAAATCCTTTTGCTGAATTTCACCATCGTACTACCCGCCACAAAATGCAGTTTCATCCAAACCACCTCGACGAGTGGCGATCAACTACCGTACGTTTCCGCAGACATTTTCTGCCGCGTACGACTGCCCTATGGAACCAGCTTCTCGCAGCGGTGTTTCCAAACCAATACAAAACGAAAACCTTCAAGAAGCGAGCATAGGTATTCCACCCTTAAAGTCGGGCAACGCGCCTACGACCCCACGGGGGTCTCGGACGCTTATGGGCGCGGTGATCTTGTAGGAGATCTAATGCATCCTTAAAAGTGGAAGATCTTCCTCCAAGCTAGATCGACTGTGCTCGGGGACCAAGGTCCAATGTACCATCTTTGGTTTGTTGTATATTATGCTAGCGGGCTGAAATAACTCTGCTAGCGCGATGCAGGATCCCATACTAATTCGTGTTCGTAAGTCAGCGCCTACTGTTATCAGTTGGAAGAACTGTTAGTGGCGAGTTGCTTGATGCCTGTAGATCAAGTAAGGCGTCGTCACAATCTTACCATCAGCAGTGCGATTCACTAAGCGAAAATGTCATAAAAACCTTAGTCGCCGCGGCTGTGTCATCGGTGAGAGTCATTTTGGTATTCTATAAGAACTTTTTCAACGCTGTACGATACTAGCACCGCAAGGCTTTGAACCGCCGCGCGTATTATAATGGACCTCAGTGCTTTGAACGGTGTGATAAGGAAATACTTGACTGACATACGTGGGACACTCAGAAAGTTTTGAGAAACTAAAAATCTAACTTCTATAAATAAAATATTTTTATTATATCTTTTCAAAGTACTCTCCACCAGCATCTATACAAAGTTTCATGCGCCTGAACCAATTTTCGTAACATTTTTTCCAGTCCGCTGCAGACACCTCTTCTACGGCCTTCTCGAACGCTGCTAGCGCGTCTTCCGGCGATAAAAATTGTATCCCTTTCAACTGATTTTTTATTTTTGGGAATAAAAAGAAGTCACACGGTGCCAAATCAGGACTGTAAGGAGGGTGCCCCAAAACTCTGACTGGTGTGGTGTCCAGGAAGTCCCTCGTTTTGAGCGCTGAGTGCGCGGGCGCGTTGTCGTGGTGAAGCAGTACCCCGCGGAGCCCGGTGTTCGGTCGCTTGTTGCTTAATGCAGAGAAAACTTCTGGCAGGCATTTTGTGGTATACCATTCTGCGTTGATGCTGTTTTGGTCTCGTAGTGGAATTGAAATCAGTGACCCCGTCAGAGTGAAGAAACTAGCGATCAAAATTTTCCCTGCGCTCCTCGATCGCTTCACTTTCGTAGGCGTTGGGTCGTTTTGAAACAGCCAAACTGTCGACTGACGCTTTGTTTCTGGATCATATTGGTAAATCCAGGATTCGTCACCTGTCACAATGTCGTAAACGCGCCGGGACGAGCCTGCTTCAAAAGACAATGCTCATCTAGTATGAAAAAAAAAACCCAGGCTGGAATCAAATGAAAAGTATCTCCAATTATTGGTAATGATATGTAATTAAATATTCCATAGGGGGCATCATCGAAATCAATGGCGGTATGTGTGAAATTGCTATTCAGATTTTTCAGGGGTCACATAAAGTATCAGATAAAGGGAGCAGTAAACAGATACAGTTGCGGTTTAAAAGTGTATAAAATGGCTTTATTTTACATAATTATATTATACAATTGTATATAATAATTATTATTTAATATAATAAAGCGTAACAGTTTGTTTTTGTAAACGCGCTAATCTCAGGAACTACAAGACCGATTCTAAAAATTCTTTCACCAATGGGAAGCTACAACTTTACTGAATAGGTGCAAAAAAAATGTTTTTTATAAAAAAAAAAAATTTTAGCCCGTATTATTCAGTAACTATGTAGCTTCCCATTGGTGAAAGAAGTTTTAGAATCGGTCTTGTAGTTCCTGAGATTAGCGCGTTTACAAAAACAAACTGTTACGCTTTATTATATTAAATAATAATAATTATATACAATTATATAATATAATTATGTTAGATATAGCCATTTTATACACTTATAAACCGCAACTGTATCTGTTTACTGCTCCCTTTAACTGATACTTTAGTGACCCCTGAAAAATCTGAATAGCAATTTCACACATACCGCCATTGATTTTGATGATGCCCCCTATGGAATATTTAATTACATATTATTACCAATAATTGGAGATACTTTTCATTTGATTCCAGCCTGGGTTTTTTTTGAGCATTGTCCTTTTTTAATCATATCACGACACCAATCCATGCGGGCCTGCTTCTGAGCTTCGGTAAGGTTGTGCGGTACCCAGCGGGAAACTATCCTTCTCACTCGAAGGTGCTCATGTAGAATGTTGTGAACGCTTCCCGATCCAATCTGTAGTGTATGCTGAATCGCTTCGTATGTAATTCGCCTGTTTTCTTGAATTAAATTTTTTACTGCCAGCACACTTTCTTCCGTGACAGCCGTCGTAGGACGACCACTCCTTTGTTCATCCCCCAAAGTAAGGCGACCGCGCTTGAACTCGCTATACCAGCGGTATATCGTTGCTTTTGAAGGTCCTTCATCCATAAAAGCAATTTGAAGTCGATCAAAAGATTCTTCAGGTTTTAGGCCACATTTAAGATCGTAGAAAATCATCGCACGAAAATGTTCTCTATGCAGATCCATTTTTAAAGAAACACGACAATTTCATTTGGCTCTTGAAAAAATGTGGAGGGAAATTTAAAATTCGAATAGTTATATTTTTACTTTTAAATAACCAAAGTTTTTAAAATAATTGCAAGTGACCAGTGTTTTAAACAAAAAACCTATTTTTCGCAAAACTTTCTGAGTGGCCTGGTATTCTTGTATATACCGACAAACTTATCGGTTCCGGTGGCCAAATTTGGAACTACGTGAAATGCAATGCAAAAACGATATTTAATGACAGTTCTAAATATACAGTAGCGACGCCGCCACCGGAACAGATAAGTCTGTCGGTCTCTATGAAAGTTAGTTCACGAAGCCTTTGACAGATGACACAGAGAATACCAATATACAAAGCCGTGAAAACATCGAACGATGTTAAGGCTGACACACCCGTGATCTCAGCCGTGAGCGCATCGAACGAGTGTCGCTTGGTGACCCATTTGCTCGTTTGCCCCCCTATAGTATAAAAAAAAAGAAATTACAAAACTATTTCGTCTTACCTTTCCCAGTAAAACAGGTTTTTACTTCCATTATTCCGGATTTCTGAAGATCGTCTGCCTCACAAGTGAATTTTGTAAGTTGTCCGTATTTGTGTTGAATTGTCTTATTTTCACTCGTTTTTGATGTTCCTATTATACTAAACTTGTCGAAAACATTCAATACCACGTATCCTGTAAGCAGAAATACTAATTAAAATGCTATAAATTATAGTTACTATCTGGTTCAAATGCTATTAGGATAATACCTTTTGGAGTTGAGTTACTTGCGCGTTGTTGCAGCCGCCAACCTTCATCAAAGACTTCGAGTATCTTTATTGCTTTGTATTATGTTAGTACTCGTGTACAAATAGACATAAATAATGATGACTTATGTATTTATGATGTACGGATACAAAGATTACCTTTATAAATAATGAGATAAATAGACAGATGAAATACCTATCCTATCTATGACTAAAAAAGGTATTAGGTAATCCTAGAATATGCTAATTTATAATATCACTCGTAGAATTAAACAAATAAGGTAAAAATATCAACAATAAAACTTGATAACAGGGACCAGGGGTCCTAAACATTATTGCAATTTTTCTAAATAGAAATAACTTCTCGGACATCTCATAAGTAATATTTTGTGAATGAATGTTTTTTGTTATATAAAGGTACAGTCAAAAGCACGTCAGACGTAACACTTTGGACTTTGTAACGCTCTTATGTCGGGGGCATAAGCGCTATTATCGAACTGCAAGTGTATACCGTGATGTGCTGTTGACTGTACAATGGGTAATAATGAGCTTCAGTCAGAGGAGCGGAGGAGGCTGATCAACCAAAGGCGAACGCACACAAGCAGGTTAGGGTGATGCCACACGGGCGCTGCGTTGCGACGACACCGCAAGCGCTCGACGGAATGGGTGCCACACGATGCGTCGTCGCAACGCACTGCATTGTCCACCACTCCCCCCGCATCGTCTCTCGGCTTCAAGTCCGTTGCTTGCTAACGTTACGGACAGGCGCAGTTGACGTCATATTATGTCGCTTAATCAATTCCAAAAGGTATTACAGGTACCGGCAAACTTCTTAAATATCGGGTGGGGATTGCGCGGAACACGAATTTTGACACGCCTGCGCGATATTGGTCAGAAGCAGACCAATAGCGCGCGTTCGAGAGATTCGCGCGCTATTGGTCACGCGCAAGTGCACATGAGCAAACTTTCCCCCTCTCCGTCGACCGACGGTCAACAAGTTTGCCGGTACCTGTATCCTAAAAGCATCTGAACCGGATAGTACAAATAAGGAGAGCGGCAACAATTATACTCGCATTTACGGACTGTTATCATTTAATTATTAGTCTTCCACTTTGTAATAATTTATTCTTCTTGATAAGATGGCATTTGATGAGAGACTTAAACTTATTATGTACTACCCTTCCGCCCGCGGCTTCGCCCGCGTGAACTATAGGACGTTATCCCGCGGGAATATCTTGTAAATTGTAGCCTATGTGTTATTCTGATGTATAAGCTATATTTTTGTAAAGTTTCATTAATAATAATAATAATAAACTTAGCCATACAATTGAAAACGCAATGGAAACTTCAAGCAGTTCACATAGTACCTTTAGTTATATCATCTACTGAAGTAGTACCTCATACTTTTAAGAAAAACTTAGACACTCTTCAAATACATCACAATACACTAGACCTAATACAAAAAGTTGTTATATTAAATACATGCCGCATTACCCGAAATTTTTTATCAACAGCTCGCATTTCAAATATTTAATTATATCTCTACGTACTCTTCATTTCACGCTTGGTGACAAGCCCGCGTGAGATGAAATAAAAATACCCTCAAAAATGAGAGAAAAAAAAAAGAAAAAGAAATAATAATAATAATAATAATACGACCCCATCGCCCACTGGTTTACCAGTGCAGTCAGTCTCCGCAGGGCAGCTTGTGGCGAGCTGTTGGTGAGTAGCGACACCACGGACCCGAGATCCTCCGAGAGTCGGTCAGGCCCTCCGTCTCCGGCTTGCCTTCATTGGCTGTCCGGAGTGGATCCAGTGGGAGGCAAGTCACCGTCTGCCACTGGTAAAATTCTGAGACTTTATTCTTGGCAGACGTCCGCAGTCTCAAACAATAGCCTAGTAACCGGTCCATCATATTCACCCCATAAACCTGGCTTATTTTCTTTTGATTTATGCAATAGTTCCTGCATCTGCCAGGTGTTGTCTTTGGATAGATTCTATATCTATGCAGAGATAGAACCTGGCAGATGTACCCATCACAAATTAGATAAAATGGTACCAAAAAGCCTCTGCGTGTTGGCTTTGGCCCCACGCATGCTTCAAAGGACCGGGTCCCCATGGGCCCGAGATCTTAAAATAATAATAATAAAAATCTTTATTTCCAAAAACAGTACAAAATACTTTTTAAAATCAATTCAGTAGTTTTAACGTGAAAGAATAACAAACGTTCATCCATCCGCTCCCCGGCCGGTACCGCCGCAACCGCAACCGCTATGTCCCTGCATTTTAAATCTGTAATATCTTCGTTCGAAACTATTCATTTAAATTCCATGATGTAAAGAGCCATATTGGTCTATATTACATGCACAATTTATTTATGGTACTTTATTGGATCGGATCGTAAATAAGCCATTATTTTATCGTTATTAGTAAAGGAAAATGGTTATTGTGGGTTACCCCTAAGAGATAGACATATACCATCGCGGACTTTTTTGTAAAACTTTTTAAGGTGTACAATAATGTAGTACATTATTTTGATCTATCTCGTAGGGTTCAGCCAGCGTTTGCAATGTAAGCGCAAAAAAATGTGATTATTTACGACCTTAAATTAAAAACCTCTAAAATTATCAGTGTTTCTCTACTACACACATCAACACTGTCTAGGGATATTTTGTATAAACTCAATTAACTTAAAATTTATTAAAAATAACATTCAACATATATATATATATATTTTTATAAAGCTTACTTATTAGGCTATACTTTAGACTAAAAAAAAATACTGTTTTCTTTGGCATAAAAAAAATTACTTCAAATAAAGAAAAAATGCGAAATAATGGTAAACTAACAATGAATGTTTTTCTCAAGGAAAAGTGAAAAATAAGAAAAAATATTCTGTTTTTAACAGTAATGTGAAAAATCAGTAGTCAGTAAAACCACCCATGACGTTAATAACGGTCCTGGAACGGTTTTTCATGCTTTGGATAATCTTGCTGCAGAATATTGTCCGATCTGGCTAAGATGCGTAAAAAGTTGCTCTTCCGTCGCAATGTTCGCAGAAAAATTCCTCAAAGCCCTTCTTTGGAGCATGTCCCACGCGTGTTTTATGGGGTTTAGATCAGGCGATTGAGCGGGCCAGCCTAAGACCGATTGGTCGTGCTCCTGCACCCAGATCGTCACCACTCTCGCTGTGTGAGGACGGGCGTTATCGTTCATGAGCGCCAATTCTTGGCCCATCTGTAGTCGATGGGGTAGATTATTGGTACTAGCACCTCTTTGCGGCATTTTTCACCCGTCATGGTGTTTCTGATTCAAACGTGGTCTGTTCCATCAACATGAATTCCTGCCCAAACCATATTTGTCCCGCCGTAGTGTGGATGGACTTCCTGAGGGTGTTGGGGGCGGCTCTCACGACCAAGGGGTTTAGACAAGATGACATCGCTTCATAGCTGGCGAATTTCGCTAAGTCCAATTTGTATAGATTTGACAGATGCCATAGAAAAGTCACGTGTTGAAAGTATGGGATTTGACATTCGCTATCGCAAATTGAGCTATAACGAACGTCATAAATGCCGCTTGTCTAGGGGGGCTGGAATTCGCCAAACACGTACTCTATGTGTATTGGGATGGAAACCGAACCGAGACTCATCGGTAAATAGCACCACAGACCACTGGTTATCTTCCCAGAGCAAATGTTCACGAGCCCACTCTAGTCGTCGTCCACGATTTTTTTTGCGTAGGGCTGGAGTACGAAACGGTCTGCGAGCATGAAGATTAGCTTCATGCAACCTCTTTCTTACAGTTTGGTCACCCACAAGCAACTGGTGCTCTGACGGGAGCCTCTGAACCAATTGCATGGCCGTAACATTTGGTTGTCTTCTCGCGGCAATTTGCAAAAATCAGTCTTTTCGTTGAGTGGTTATGCGCTTTCCGCCTGGGTATTTTTAGCCACTTCACCAGTAACACGATAACGTGACCATGACCTTGATATCACCTTTTGCCTTGTGTCAATCTCCTCAACAATGCTCTGTTGAGCAGCCCCAGCTTGGAGCATTACTACTGCCATTAAAATCTCCTCTCTCGATAAATGGCGCCGCTACATGATGCAAACAATAACATTAATTCAAAATTAATCAATAACTTGTTAAAAAACTAAAATTTGCCACAAAAAAATTGCCAAAAACTACTGTCGGTAAATTAAACCTACGGACTTCGCTACCATTATTCCGCGTAAATCGTTTGTTTTTAATTTATTTTTTCGAATTCCAATTTAGAATCGTTCAAAATGGCTGACGAAATAAGCTTTCTTCACAAGATTTTAAAACTGACAAATATTTTTTGATTTAAAGAACTTTATACAAAATATCCCTAGACAGTGTTGATGTGTGTATATTATGCATGTATTATACTTACATATAAACCTTCCTCTTGAATCAGTCTATCTAATAAAAAAAACCGCATCAAAATCCGTTGCGTAGTTTAAAAGATTTAAGCATACATACATGTGCAGGGACAGAAAAAGCGACTTTGTTTTATTTATACTATGTAGTGATTGGTAAGTACCTAGATAGTTCAGTCCTATATAAATCATTTCAGTTTTTAACCTCACTTAATTCTATGTTTACAATGAGTTTTTTTTTTGCACGAAAGTAGATGTTTACTATTTACTTATATACTTACTTCTCCCGGATAAATGAATATTAAATTCATATTCCATATATTTGTGTCGATCCCTATGCTTGTATACTTTATTCTTTGCTACCTTATCAAATTTTTTATTCTTGTTATATAGTAGCGCACATGACCAGGCACCCTCAAGATCATCCCATGTCTTCCCTGTAAAAATCTGTAAAAAGTATAGTATCAGCTTAGAATACAATACAGTGAATTTCGGGTATAACGACGATGAAGGGACCACTGTTATTTCGTCGTTACATCCGGATGTCGTTACATGCAAAGGCAAAAAGATACAGACATGTTTATATTCATTTATTGTTAAAAATCTGAATCATATCAATTTGTACCTAACTGAACCATTTTAACTCGGAAACGTACACGCTTACCTACCTAATTACCTAGCTAATATCTATAAACAAAAAGTAAAGGTTGCTGACCATCTGTGACTGTGGATGTAAACAAAAGATAAAAAAGCTCTTTTGTGTCTTTGGCGGCCGACTCCGGTCGCAACATCTGCATGGGATTTACAAGAATTTATTACAAACTATTTAATAAAAACGGATGCTAAAACCGAACTCGACGTTACATCCAAAGTCGCTATAGTTATACATATATTGTACATACTAAAGTATGCTTTAATTAAAGGGACTTAGATTTAACGTCGTTATAGACAAATGGTAGCTACAACCAAGGTCGTAATAAATGAAATCCACTGTAGGTATATACCTGGACAAATAAATATAACAACGAACCAATTTATTATTATAATAATTCTGTTATAATTATAATAGTAATTCTGTCCTGCAAATCATAACCTATATAATAATACAAAGATTAAGGGTTCGTTCGGCGTAAGAACGTCGAGCCTGTTTAGGTGGGTCGAAGCAATGCTTACCACAAGGAATGTAAAGCTAACCCTTCTACAAACAACAGTTAAAGTCAGAACCACTAGGGGATGTCCACAGGGAGGAGTATTATCCCCCTTATTATGGACCCTAGCTGTAGACCAACTGCTATATAAGATGGAAGACCTAAGCTTTGATACACAAGGCTATGCTGATGACCTCGTGGTCACGGTCAGAGGCTTCTGTCAAACTACGATCTCCTTAAGGATGCAAAAGGCCTTAAATACCATCAATGACTGGTGTGGAGACAATGGCCTATCGGTTAACGCCACAAAAACCGTTATAGTTCCCTTCACCAAGCGTAGACAGCTGAACAAGCTGATCAAATCTCGGCTGAATGGGAATGAAATTGAGTTTACTGGACTCAGTTCATGAGACACCAACTCTGAGGATGACCCCCGATTTCATGACACCGGTCCATGTTTTTAACAAAACATTCAAGGTTGAGATACCGGACAGGGAGAACTGGTTGAACAACCAAGTTACCTGTGAACGGGGAAGCCTAAATTGGTTCACCGATGGCTCTAAAATGGGCCCAAAGGTGCTATGGAGTATATGGAGAGCGACCAAGATATGAACACTCACAAAATCTGGGCACATTCGCCTCCATTTTTCAAGCAGAGATCTTCGCCATCAGCGAATGTGCGGAAATCAACCTGCAACGCTAACCAGGTAACGTCAAAACTAGTGGCAGACAGTATGACCCGACTAAACTCTCTCGGAAAGTATAATAGGGTAACACTTAGGTGGGTTCCGTCCGGGACACGAGGGAATAATAGGAAACGAGAGGGCCGATGAACTCGCAAAAGCAGGCGTGGAGTAGGAGTGTGGTCGTCCTGTTCTTCAAAAAGGGTGACAAAAGCCTGTTGAAGAAGTCTATCGACCCATTTCCCTTCTAAGCCACGTCTATAAGCTATTCTCAAGAGTGATCACGAACCGTCTTGCGCGAAGACTCGACGAGTTTCACACGGGCAGCCGCCGAGTGCGGACGTGTTCTGTGTCTGTCATACCCTATACCTACCTAAATACTAAAAGTGTTATATTTACTACCTGACTGTCGGAGTCATTATGATACACAACCATATACTTCATAGAGTAATATGTGATTTCGGGCATTATCACCTCATAGTCATCGCCAGTTTTGATAATACACCTGAAAATTAAATAATACATTAAAAACAATGTTTTTTTAATAGGATCTTTAACCACCTCAGGCCAGGAGGAGTGACGATTCCCCAAGATGGGCTGGTCAATAGCCACAAGGATGGCACCGGCTCTTCCCATTCGGGTGTGAAGGGAAAGCCGGGGGAGTTTAGTGGGTAGTAAAGGTGGAGTGACGATTGCGCAAGATGAAGATGGCTGGCAGGAGCTGGATGCGAGTAGTCGAGGATCGAGCAAAATGGCGAGCGTTTGGAGGGGCCTATGTCCAGCAGTGGACTGTGACAGGCAGATAATGATGTAATCTACGAATGGGCTCCTCCGGGGAAGTACTACCCTCTCACATAACACCAGCGTGAAATAATAGTGACTACTATTGTGTTTCGTCTGGTTTGTGAGAGTGCCGGAGGCCAACACCTACCATACCTCCATAGGCCGGCAACGCATCAGCGATCCCTCTGGTGTTGCAGATGTCCATGGGCGGCGGTGATTGCTTACCATCAGGCGAACCGCTGGCTCGTTTGCCGCCTCTCACATAAAAAAAGATGATAATTCTTACCAAGAATAGTAGATACGAGTACGATTATAAGTCGAAATCTCAATTGTGAAATTCATACGATCATCCACTTGTATAAAGTAATTACTTTTTCCCGTAGGATGTATTTGAACATCATTTGTATAAATATTTAAAAATTCTGTAGCAGCATCTTTAAACAAAAAACATGTACAGTCACTATTGTGTCTTGTGTTTTATCACAAAAAAAAAAACTATTTTAAGCGTTAACGTGAGTCAAAGATTCGATAACGTGTCGCAGTGTAACTGGTTGGGAATTATTTTACAAAGTTTTCCCAACGAGTCACAGTGTTACTGGTTAGAGCGTTTGTCCACCGCCGCCGTCACCGGGCCGTCACCGAGAACCGAGTTTATATCTGACCAATTTCAAGCTGATGGCGCTCGGGTGACGGACGTGCGGTGGACAAACGGTAAATGTATGTACCGCTACCTCGGCGCCGTCATCTCGATCTCGGTGACGGCCCGGTGACGGCGGCGGTGGACAAACGCTTAAGTGTGACTCGTTGGGAACAAACGTCGGATTGCGCCGGTGGCCCTTTTGTGTCCACTTAGGTAAGTACTTACATAAGTTAAGTAGTATGTACCTACAATAAATAGATTAATGAAGATTTTTTTAGTCAAATTAAAAGTCTTACGATTTCGATAGACGAAACTCGAATTAACTAACATTTGATATGCATTTTCCCGTCAGACTATAAAAAAAGTAAAAAAAAAACAAATAAAAAAAATACTTGCAAAAATCGATAGTAGGTACTACTATAACTGAAGCATTCTGCTTTGGGAAAGCAACGACTAAAAAACACGCAGTATATATGTTACAGCCAAAGTGATCAATCTGGATATTATATATAATGACTAGCCATTATATATAATATCTACTCAATTTGGTCAAAGTGATAAATAACACAGAATTGATCACTTTAACCAGCCATTATATAATTATAATATCTTCATAGACTTGGTCAATGTAATAAAACATTGCCTGACTGGTAATTTTTTAAAGAAATAATATTATTAATTTAAAGGAATGGATAGATTTGTGTTAGGTTAGGTTAGAACTGCGACCCCAAATGCACGAGCCGAGCGAGCGAAGCGAGCGTGCCGCGGGAGCGGCCGGCGAGTGCTAGAAGCGAATTCTACCCATGTTACTTCGTCAGGGCAAAAAGATAGTATTTTGTTTATTTACTATTAATCATCAAATGGTCTATATGTTACGCTCAAAGATCGAAAACGCTCATTGAGCGGAAAAATAGCTCACAAGGCGTTCTGGTCACAAAAGTTTTTTTCAGGTTTAAAAAAAAATAACCACGAAGGCCAAGGCGGGAGCTCCGCTTCGCTCCGCTCCCGCCTTAGCCTTCTAACCTATATCCATCAGAGTCGATTTTCGCCTCCGAAGTTATTTTTGTTCAAAAGATAGTCTCCTCTGTGTGTCGGTTACGTTGGATGTTTTACTGTGACCGCAATGCGTTGTAAGCTATTTTTCCGCTCAATGAGCGTTTTTGATCTTTGAGCGTAACATATACATAGTTTGTACAACTATTTATACACTTTATATGTCAGGAACGTACGTATTGATCACTTTGGCTAACTAGGACCAGCTATTATAAATAATAGCTGGATAAAGTGATCAATTTATCACATTGTCTAGTCAATTTGGTTATTATATATAATGACCAGTCATTATATATAATAGCTAATTGATCACTTTGACTGTAACATATATGTATAATTTTTTTAATTACATCAGTTGGGGGACACTTCACAAGGAAGCGTCGCTCAATGTGCTGCCAGACTGTAGGCTCATCTGATCTTTGATTTCAAGTACTGGCTCCCACATTAAAACTGCCGGAACACAGCCAGAGCTATTATTGCGGCAGATTTCACCTGTGGGGGTGGTAGCTAGCCAGTCGGACTGGGAAATAGGCCTACCACCAACCAGACCCAAGGCGGGAATCGAACCCACGACCTCCGGGTTTTTTTTTATACCCGAGCGGCTTAGCCCCTGTTCCACGTGTTTTAATTTCTGTGTTGGAAACAAAAAGTGTCTCCGTCTGCGCAGGGAGGGCTGATTTCATTATTCACTGGTGGCTAGCACCTACACAAGACACAAAAGCGCCTTGAGTTTGACAAATGTTCAAAAAAAAACTTACCCCTTATAAACAAAGCGAAGAAAAATAACAAAAAAACTTGTCCCATTTTGATGCTTGAGTACCGATGTACGGTATATTTTATAATGCGTTGCGTTAAGGAATTAGTATTTAAACTGCCGAAGCAAGTACAAGGAAAATATTGGAAAGTGGAAGTTGCTTCCTCGACTCATGTGACTGTGGTTTCTGATAATTGTAGGACATTGAATATAGCCCGACCATTAAAATAAAAAACCTCGCCATATTGCAAAAAAATATTGGAACTAATTTCTGTGGCAACAATCAAATAAAAAACAATAAGATGTCATTTATTATTGCTGTCTGTCAAAGTGTAATGTCAATTGTCAACCATGCCTTTGTTGCCATGTTATTTCTTGGATATTGTGAGTTATTTGTTAATATAACCATAGCAACCAAGTGTTGCCATAACCATAGCTAATATGGCGCCTCCAGAGGAGGTTTTTTTATTTTCTTGGTCAGGCTATACCACTAGCTCGCCGGTGACGGAATATATAGTGAGGAAATCTGTACAGTCGAATGGCTGTGAAGCCGTGATCCATTGGTCTGGTTTCCCAGTTAAGGGTTACGAAGGTCAGACGGCAGCCGCACCTATGAAATACTGGATTTGCCAAATCCTGGATCGTGATGAATAGCTTACTCTGACTAGTTCTTGAGACGAAACGCTTGAAGAAAGACGGACAAAGAAGAGTAGAGAATATAGACGTTAGGATTACTTAATCCAACAAATAAACTCACCGGCAATAAAACCTGGCCACTGAGCTTTTTTCATACGAAGGTCACTTTAGCGTCTCATAGATAGAAAACTATTTGCAGCTGTGCAATAATTATTACGTCAATGGAGAGGCCAAACGCCCAATTGTCGAAACACAGTTTCAAAAATTGCCAAAAATCGTTCACTATTCTCAATTTTAAAAAAGCGGAGCCGACCGCTCGTCTAGCATAAAAAAAGTATACCCTATAAGGTAATTCTGTCTATTATAATGCTTCAGTAAGTTACTTCAGTATACATTTGAATATTGAGGAAATTTCGCAGACTGTTCTTCAGTCCTTGAATGTACGGACAGGCTACTCACCCTACTTAGAGATAATGTCAAAAATGGAATATGAGGAAAATTAAGTAAACCACTATATTTTAGTTAAATTTAAATGGTTGAAGGTAGAATGTTCAAAATATTATAATTATCCTTGGACATTATTCACACACCGCCATCTAGCCCTAAACTTGTATGGGTGTCAGACAACTGATATACGTTACTTTAATACCTTCTTATTTTTGTAAATACATAAATATTATACATAGAAATACCCAGACCGATACAAACAGACATGTTCATGCACACAAATGTTTGTACCGTGCGGGGATCGAACCCGCGACCTCTGATGTAATAGCCGACCGATCGACCACTACACCAAATGTCTCGTCAAATCAAATGATCGTTACAATGATGGGTATACTGGCTTAATCACCACGCTTGCCAAATGCGTATTGTGTGATGCAGAAAAACCCGAGCTGTAATCGAAAAAAAAAACACTAGCTTTCCGCCCGCGGTTTCACCCGCGCGTAATATCTTTTTCAAATATCCCGCGGGAATGAGACGTTCCCCGTAGAAATTTTATAGCCTTTGTCCTAATCCGGGTTATAAACTATACGTGTGCCAAATTTAAATCCGTTCAGCCGTTTAGGCGTGATTGAGGAACAAACAAACATCCAAACATCTAAACATCCAAACATCCAGACTTTCACATTTATAATATTAGTAGAATATTAGTTTAAATAACCGAGCAGTTTTTGTTTGTTTGTTTTAATTTTATTTCCTAAGCATCGCTCAAGTTTGTGATCACCACCCGTATTTGGCAAGCGTGGTGATTAAGCCAGTTCATCACTGTAACTATGATTTACCCTTTGCCCTGCGGTAGGACATCCCGATATTAAGACCAGAGCTTTAAAGATATTTAAATATTGGATAGCATCCAATAACGTTCAATTAAACAAATAGACACCCAATCTCTAAGAAAAATTCCTCAAAAAACGTCAGAGCGGCGTTGACACAGATGACATTAACACATTTGTTCAAACTAACACCTTATCTCGTGGCAGTTAGTGTTTAATGTCAATTGTATGTTATACAACTAAACGGAAACTCTGCCCAATAGTCGGGTGGGCAGACTTTTGCTTCGGACAATATTTGAGCGTGAATGGGAGTCTAGTTGTATATTGAACGTCATTGATAGCATCACATACATTGATATGACCCTATTGTAAGTAGCTTAAGCACTTGTGTTATAGGTGTCTTAAACAACGAAGGTACCACAAATATAAACTTAAATACAAGTAAAAATGGGTCCGGCCGTTATGCCCCTATTCCAGGTTGCCCCCACATTTAATTTTTTTTTGTTCCAGTTGCCGTTAAACCACGTGATACCGGCCGGGGGCAACCCGGAAAGGGGGCATAACGGCCGGACCCGTAAGAATCACATACATTGATCTGATCCCATTGTAAGTAGCCCAAGCACTTGTGTTATAGGTATCAGAAACAACGAAGGTACCACAAATATAAACTTAAATACAAAAATCCAGACGCACAACAAACACAAAAATGTTCATTACCTACTTAGGTGTTGGTCCTGAGTGGCGTATAGGGAAAGGTCACTACAAAATGCGTCATCAGGCCAGTCATATAACTACAGGATGCATCAAGTATCAGCTATTTATGTCTCACTGCAGGGCAAGGGTCTCCATCTATGAAATCAAGTTATCGTTACAATGATGGGTACTGGCTTAATCACCACGCTTGCCAAATGCGGATTGGTGATCACTAACCCGAGCAGTGTTCGTAACAACCGACACTTAGTTGGCTCGAAAGGTTCCCCGAGATCTCGATGACATAATTATGAAGAAATAAAACAAATTATTTAACAGTTATAATTAATATATTTCAAATAAATAATGCGTATCAATGTTATTTTAATTCTTTTATACATTTTATGTCTTATTCAATACCTACTTTTGTGATTGTTTTGTAAAAATATTTAAAACATTTAAGTACAAAAAAATAATACTCCATTATATTATAGACCGACAAACTTATCTGTTCCGGTGGCGGCGTCGCTACTGTCTTTTTAGTACTGCCATTAAATATTGTTTTTGCATTGCAAAACTGACATTTCACGTAGTTCCAATTTTGGCCACCGGAACAGATAAGTTTGTCGGTCTGTATATTTTAATAATCTTAGACATATCGGGTTAAGATTCAAGTGACTTGCACTTGCATAGGACTGCCATTACCTAAATTGCCGACGACGCCGGATAAACACGAAAAAAAACCCGGTCATTTTGGCGAAATTTTGTTTTTTCCCGGACACTTCTGAAAATGTATTTTTTGTAACAAAAATAATAACATCGTATATTTTTTAAATTTTAATTTATACAGCTTTTTATTATTATAATCGAATGAAGTACGAATGTAACCACAACAAATAATAGACATTTTTAATACTATATCTGAGGTAATGTGGTATGGGATTTTCTCTGACATCAAAAGTGGACACCAAAAACCGGCCGGACGTCCCCCGGACGCCCTTCGAACTAGGACCGATCCGGAGAAATCCGGACGGATGGCAGCCCTACACTTCACTACATAGTATAAAGCAAAGTTGCTTCCGGCTGTCTGTCCCTATGTATGCTTAGATCTTTAAAACTGCGCAACGGATTTTGATGCAGTTTTTAATAGATAGAGTGATTCAAGAGGAAGGTTTATAATATTATGTATAATACATGCTTATTATACAGCGTGCAATTTTAGTCGTTGTTTTCCCGCAGTAAAATGATTCTATCTTAGTAGTAAAATAGATTAATAAAGTTATTTTTTAAGTAAAATCAAAAATTTTACGATTTATGATAGACGAAACTCGAACCAATAGTACTAGCTGCGTCACGGACGGTCAACGGCCGGGGACATTGCCCTTCGCGTTTATCAAAAAAATTATTATTTAGTATTTACTCATATTTGGTTTCCATTTTCCCATCAACTTTAAAAAAAAAATTAAAAAAAAGTTAAAAAATTACATGCATATACTGAAGGTGAAGCATTCTACTGCGGGAAAACAACGACTAAAATAACACGCAGTATATTAGAGAAAAACCATTGCATCCGTGCGAAGCCGGGGCGGGTCGCTGGTACACAATAAAAGTTTTAAATTGCCAGAAATTTCCAAATGAGGAACAGGATAGTGGATCTTTCACTCAAATGCCCCGATTGGGGAGGGCACTGTACTGGCACCCATAGTACAAGACGAGTATTATATTACCATTTTTTTATACTGCTTCAGTTGGCAGAGGCCTTTTACATGGAGGGACCCTCAAATCAAATCAAATAATTCACTAGAAAGGAAAGCTTCACTAAGAAGCATCGCTAAATGTGCTGCCAGACTGTAGGCTCATCTGATCTTCGTGCCTTTGATATCAAGTGTACTGGCTCCCACATTAATATTGCTGGAACACAGCCAGAGCTGTTATGGCGGCAGATTTCACCTGTGAGGGCGGTACCTGGCCAGTCTGGTACTATGGCGCTGTGTGAATAATTTATATAGAGAATAATTGCGAGGTATCTTCATAATATTCGTTTATTGTTAATTTTGTGAGCATTAAAATACCTACTTTTTATTTATAATAAGCAAGCGCTTGATCAAAGTTGCCGAAAGTTAATCAACTGTAGTCTACGATGGAGCGCGCTTGCTTAGGAAAAGCCCGTTAATTCTGGCCCTGGAGAGCCCCAAGTTATAATGGTTAGGAAAGAGTCCCATGCAGTTTTTTACCTATCAAGGGTAATAATGGTTTTCCGGTAGTGTTGCCGACCTATCGATTTATTCACCACCAAAAAAATAAAAATTCTATCAATAGTATCGATACTATCGATAGTTTTTTTATTTACAAGCAACAATACTATCGATAGTATCGATACTATTTTTTACACGCGATAGTATTGCCTGGATGTGAGCTATCGATAGTATCGATACTATTGATATGACGTCAACAATCGATAGTCGATAGTCGACTATCGATCGGCAACACTATTTTCCAGCAGTCACTCCAATATAAACCATGCGTTGTTGAACATCATCATCATCAAATACAAATAACTTTATTTTCATAAATCATCATGCCAGCGTATTCCCGATTGCATCGAGTATGGAGCTCAGGGTCGGCTTCGACTATGATCCTAGATTTGACAAGCCTGGTTATTACAATGGGGCGATTGCCATCTGACCTCCGTAACCCTACAAGGGAAACCAGACCTACTTGGAACATAGTCGGGACCTGCTTAACGTGCCTTCCGAAGCACGGAATCATCACTCTTGCGTCACTCACATCATGCGTTGTTGAACATAAGGCTGGTAACCACATGGGTGTTCGGGGAAACCGGGGGAGTTAAATGGGTAGTGGGACGCTTCAGTCCCAAGTCCTACTAACCGTAGGTATCGTTAACTTTTTATTTATTTATTTATTTATTTTATTTTATTTATTTTATTTTATTAAGGAAACAAACAGCATACAGTTTTACAAGTAGCTTATCGATAAATGTATGATACTCTTACTTTTTTTGTGAAAAAGGAAAATTTGTATTACCAGAATTTCAGACTAGCGAGAACTGCGGCCGTATGTGGGACGGAACTAAATCGTCCGACAACCCACTAAACACCCCTGGTTCAACCATTCCCCTTTTCACCAGGGGACATGCGTCCCCTGAATATATTGTGAAATTATGACTGAAATATCTAAATATTTAAATTATTAAAAGTAATACTTTTGATTTAAACTACATAAAAGAGTTAAACAATAAAATTTATGATTATCTACAAAGAATAACAATAAAAATATTTGTAATACTTATTTACAATGTTCAACACTGTTATAAGCGGCCATTTAAATATTACGAAAGTATTTTTTTATATAAACTCACCGGCAATAAAACTTGGCCACTGGGCTTTTTTCATACAAACATGGTCACTTTAGCGTCTCATAGATAGAAAACTATTTGCAGCTGTGCAATGATTATTACGTCAATGGATAGGCCAAACGCCCTATTGTCGAATCACAGTTTCAAAAATTGCCAAAAACCGCTCACTTTTCTCAAAAAGGAAAAACAATAAACCGAACTCAACGCTCCATACATCGTAGTATTTTATCTATGAGACGCTAAAGTGACCATGTTTGTATGAAAAAAGCCCAGTGGCCAAGTTTTATTGCCGGTGATGTATGTATATAAGAATATAGAACTGTTACTATGTAACGCAAAATCAGGATAGTGGTTTTAACCTGATTCTGTGCCTGTGGTCTCGAGGTCCTGAGTCCAATTATCGGGTCGGGTAAAACATCTTTGTTTTTTTTTAAACACAGTTCGTATTTATAGTCTCCACCTTCATTTGGCAAGCCTATGGTAATGATGTCAATAGAGGCTTTTAAACAACTACTATGGGACATTTTAAAGCTGATACTTTTATGAAAGTATAATTGATATTAGTAAATAAATATGAATGTAAGATTTTCTATTTTTTTTCTTTAAGTGTTTTCCTAATACTAAAATGGCCCCTTAAATAAAACAATATTATAACATAATTTATAACGGGTTAGTTCCGCTATGGTACTGTACCGGTATGGCACCCTCGCAAAATACCTACCAAAAAGTCCCGCTATGGTACCCTTCAGTTTTTGGGACTGGTAAAAAGAAAAGTTTTACAGTGTTTTATAAAACTAACTAATTTGGTGAATTGGGGAATGGAAGATAAAAAAAAATAACCACGAAGGCAAAGGCGGGAGCAAAGCTCCCGCCTTAGCCTTCTAACCTATATTCATCCGAGTAGATTTCCGCCTCCGATCGTTATTTTTTCTTTTGTTTCTTAATCAAAGTAATTTTTTTGTGACATAAAATAGTTAGTCGCCAGTTAATTTGTTTCTCGCCCGAAAAATAATAAGCCATAATGTATCTTTAATAAAATCATATTAACAGTTACACTTTTCGTTTCAAGTGTACCTTATATTGTTTGATGTTGATTTCAAGGATAGGTACCATAGCGGGACTTTTTGGTAGGTATTTCGCGAGGGTGCCATACCGGTACAGTACCATAGCGGAACTAACCCTTTATAACAATATCTACAACACGCTACAATAGTTCTTTGTTCTTTTAAATGTGTAACTCTATTGTTACACAGACAGACACGAGACGCCAGGTCTGCGTCATTTTATTATAATTGTAAGTATGACAAAGAACTCATATTTTGCGGCGGACGCACGCGTAGCGTCACGAAATAACTTTGCATTATACAAACAGCCACAAAACGATAGTGGCATCTCATTAGCTATGATTCGTCCAAGCTCCAGTGCGACAAAACCCATTCTCTAGCGGTGGACGCAGTTGTGGCGTCACATAAAATGAACTGTATTGTTATAAAGTCAGAAATAAGACGCCCGGGATACGTCGTTATGCTTTATCTAAGATCTTTTAAATTTGGCAGCGAGTATTTGTTAAGTAAAATCTGTACATTTTAAAGTCCCCAGTGTTCTAACGGTAGACGCATAAGTGGCGGCGCATATCTAATCTTGTGTTACAAAGATATATATACACCGTATGGTGTGTTACTATGTTTTATCAAAGACTTAAAAGTTCGTCAGAGAGCTCATACTTTAGAGACGCATGTGTGGCGTCACTATCAATGGTACTGTTACAGTGAAACAGAAGACGCCAGGGCTGCGTCACTATTCATCATCTAGGATTTGAAAGCACTCAGTGAGCTCATAGAGACGCATGAGTGGCGTCACAATTTAACTCTTCTGAAAAACAGATAGGCAAATAGGATAAAGTGTGTTACTATGTTTCAAAGTGCGACAGAGAGAGCAGTATATTGCCTAGACATTGAGTTTTTTGTAACAATAATAACATCGCACTACTGCCGTCATGAGAAAATAATCCATAATTATTATCTTATTCTTTTAGAAAAAATTGTATTGTCGGTTGTCGGAATTTATAAGTTTACTTACTGGTAAAAAAAATATGCTATGATATGTATGTATTTATTTATTTAAACTTTATTGCACAATATGTACAAAGGGCAGACTTAATGCCGAAATGCATTCTCTACCAGTCAACCATGTATGTATACAATAGATATGTTGTTAATACCTTGCAATTTTGACATAAAAAATTTTTGAATTGTTTTCCCTCATAAGTCATGACGGCAAACAAAAATAAAAAAAATTGTTTTCCCTCATGACGGCAGTCAGTAAATCATCAGTGCCAAGTAAACACACAATGACAGAACAATAGGTACACTGATGCGACCAGTAGATTCCCTATCATGATAGGGAAGCCGATCTTGAGGTACTGCACGAATGTAAACCTGTATCCGTGCTGTTCCGCCACTCCTGCGCATACGACGTTCGCGCTAGCTCCGATGAGTGTGCCGTTGCCTGAGAAAGAATCAGAAAAAAGAAATTGGTAATAATAAGTGTGGTTGGATGGATGGATTATTGTTTGGATGGATGGGTGTTTGGATGGATGGATGTGTAAAAGGTTGGACGGACCCTGGACAGAGGATAAGTTGGTTGTGTGGATGGATGTATAAATTTTTGGATGATTGGTTTTACGATTGATTGGATGGAAGGATTCAGGAATGATTAAATGATTGGTGCCATGCTATAGATGTTTGATTACGTAATAAGGATCTTTGCACCAGTACAAGTCTCCCAAAATTAAGTCACAAATTGTAATTATTTGCCCTAAACGTCGTTTAAATAAATGCATTTCTATACAAGTCTCCCAAAATTAAGTCACAAATTGTAATTTTTTGATTGCATTTCTTTTATACATTTCTTTCATTCGCTCTCTAGATAGCCTTATTTTATTGTTTTCTCTTATTACTTTAGCAAGTACTGACTGTAATCAATACATACATACATTTTCAAATTCCAATTAATAGTCAAGTTAAAAGTCGGTATGGTAGGTAGATGGTAGGTATGTACATACTGGGCCGTCTAGGTGGTGTAACGAACGGTGGTGGTTGTTACAAAAATTAGAAATGATAAAAAGGTGTATGTCACCTTTAGCCGCTCGACGGTGATGGGTGTGCCGTCGAACCACCAAAGGGACTACGGTGACAAATCAAAGAAAGTTTTCTTATCATGCAATTTATTTTCATTGAACTAATACAAGTTATTTTCTTATTTATATTGAGGTAGGAAACCCGTACCTCGCTTACTCAAACACGGACTCTAATTACACACAGGGCGTGTTGTCGGTTCGTCAGACATCAAATGCTCAAATGATTCTACTCAATTACTTAAGGCACTAAAATTACAACCTTGACATCCCGGCAGGAAAGATCCTAACCAGACGAGTGGAGACTCGGTCTACGGCTAAAAGAACATGGAGGTTACCTCGGTGGTGGCTTCGGTTACCGACCCATGAAGCTACGCTGTTCTTAGTGTTTAAGCAACCATGCTCCTCATTCCGGGATGGGTTCAGCTACTTCAGTCTGCCCAGATCCTCCAGCAGGATATATCCAAGTCGCCAGCGACCGGAGACGTAGATGAATGATAAACGTGGAACATTTATAAAAATATAAATTATTTCATTTCAGAATGAAATAACAATTACAAGATTACAATACAACCCTGAAACAAAAGACTTTTATTAGTACCTTGATGGTCACGAGTTCACGACCACGAGGCGTTACGGAATTTCTCGCAGGATATTCCACTGGTTTCTTCGGCTTACCTAGGAAATCCATGATCAGCTCCTTGCGGGATCATTGCAGGATTCCACCCACCAAGCCCAGGGGTACAATTCAGCGTGCTGGAAAGACACACAATGGTAAGCACGTTTCGACATAAAACCAAAACTCGAAATCCTAGGAAATGAACTTACCAGGGTACTTTGATGATGATGATCACTTTATCACTCCATGAATTAGGCCGCACATGGCCAAGTTTCCTGAGAAACCTTCTTCTCCTACCTAGGAGTCTACCACCACGCGTCTCGAGAGGAAGTGGCAATCATCCCAATGTCAAAATCATAGCCATCAGGCAAAGACAAAAACGCACCTCTATGCCCATCAATGGAACGTGACTCGCCGATTTCAATGTTGGAATTACCAAAACAAATATCTACTAAATAAATATGTATGGTTAATCACCATAATATTTATAAGAAATAAATTTAGATTTTTAATTTAATAATATTATTTTTGTAAAACCGGCAGATTCAGTGCCTCCTCCACGAACTTTATAAACGCAATATCGATGTGTGGTATCTGTCGGCGAGCTAATAACTCGCTCCTGATCAGCTAGATGGCGTTACCAGTCCACACCGTTCCAAGTAGTACAAATTATAAATTTGCTTTGTTACAATTCCCCCCTTCCCGCGAAAAACACCGCCCCGGTGTTTAAACCATCGGTAATACAATACTATTTCTGTTGAAGAAGGAAACTACTTAAACAAGTAACTTATATAAAAACAAACTTGTCCACCATTAAGACGAAGTTCAAAAATATAACCTTATAAGGAAACTAAACAATTTAATTGTTTACTAAAACCTAATATCTTTCCAATAAAAACCAACTGTCAGGAAATCCAAACCAACTTAACTTCCGACATTCCAGACTTAAAACCCACTCTTGCATGCATCATCATTCAAATTCGAAACTTGCCCTTTCATGACCACCTTTCATACCACTGTAGTATCAAGCTTATAGCTTCAAACCACTCAATTCATACAAACCCATTTGAGATTCCTCCTGTGAACCAGTGGAACTCGTACTAACCCATTGAGATTCCTTCTGTATGTCAGTGGAACTCTTATAATATATTTCCTTTCCCATGACAATCGTTCAGAGGGGAAATCTTATCCCATGACGTTGTTCAGAGGGGAAGTCTTTTCCCATGACGATCGTTCAGCGGAGAAAACGTGCTATACAGTTATATGGCTTATTTAGCGAGTTACTATCCGCTCGATGTACAGCACCAAACGGCGAATGCCTAAATAAGAGAGATATTTCTCTCTATCAACTTTTGCTTGGCCAGAGCAAAATACACCTATCACAATATGTGAACTAATGATTTATAACTAACAAGGTAGCTACCTATTTCTAAAAAATCTTATTACCTGTACAGGATTTTCTAACAGTAATGTTACTAAACATAAACTATAGGCTAAACCTAATTGTAACCTAAGTTATACTTAAGACCTAAGTCTAATACAACGCTAAACGCTAGCACATAATTGTGTGTCTCGTCATCGTAGGAGAGGTGATCCGTCTCTCTACGCGTCATAAACGGACTACGACACAACAATAAAGGAAAATCCTCCATAAAAGGTAGGAAAATGACATGCCTTGTCTTTGTTGGTGGTGTGTTTAACACCAACCAACACGTATTTCAACGGACTACGGCAATCAGGAACCCAAAAAAACCTATGAAGGTTATGCCAATAACAAAAGACTAAATCTTTATGTCTTTGATATGCCAAGAGCCTAGCTCTTTGCCATCATACCCTATGAGTTCGTATACCAACGGAGAAAGAACCTTCTTGACAATGCATTTCATATATTTGGGGGCTAATTTGGAGGCTTTAAACTTATTAGCATCGCTCAAAACGTAGGTCTTCCGCCAAACCTCTTGACCTTCCCTTAAGGTGACCTGTCTTCTTCGCAAGTTGTAGTGTTTTGAGTTTGCTTCATGAGCCTGCACAATATTTTTGCGAACTTTCTCAAAAACATCTTTTAGCACCCCAAATTCTCCTGCGTATTCTTCTCGTGGCATCGCTATCTCATACTCGACGTCGTCAGCGTCTTTATAAAACGAGCCGTTTATTATGGGTTCCCTTCCGTGTACCAAAAAGAAAGGACTAAATCCTGTCGTTTCATTCACTGCACTGTTTATTGCAAACTGGATCTTAAACAAATTCAGATCCCAGGTTCGGTGGTCGTCCTTAACATAAGAGGACACTGCTGTCATTACCGTTTTGTTATACCTCTCGACCATATTAATTTGCGGTGTATACCTTGGGCCATAATGTACTCGAGGAATATTATACCTTCTCAAAACGCTACGAAACTCTGATCCCGTGAATTGAACCCCATTATCGGTAATTACGGTTTCCGGAATTCCGTGGCTAAGTAAAACATAATTCTCGAAGCATTTTGCAACTAAAGCGCTTGTTGCGCGGCGTAGAGGAAACAGCATGGTATATTTCGAAAAACAGCATGTTACCACAAGTAAAAAAGTATATCCCGAACGCGATTTTGGTAGAGGACCTACCAAATCCATTGACAAAACTTGGAATGGTCTATAACATTGTTTCGGTTGTCCCATTTGGCCAGGTGTTAGAGTAGTTCTATGTTTATACGCTGAACAGGTCTCACAATTTTTGATGAAGTCAACCACGTCGCGATACATTCCCGGCCAGAAATACCGTAAGCTTATTCTTCTATGCGTCTTAAACACTCCTAAATGTGCCGAAGTTGGAGGCTCATGGTTTTCATTGATGACCTGTAATCGTTTTGATCTGGGGATGACCTCTTTCCAATCAAATTCTTGGGTCAGCGTATATTTCCCTTTACTAAACCTGTAAAGTGTGTTATTTTCTACTCTAAAGTTAGGGTAATTCCTCGGACAAGTCGTACAGCCATTATAAATTGTAACAAAGCAAATTTATAATTTGTACTACTTGGAACGGTGTGGACTGGTAACGCCATCTAGCTGATCAGGAGCGAGTTATTAGCTCGCCGACAGATACCACACATCGATATTGCGTTTATAAAGTTCGTGGAGGAGGCACTGAATCTGCCGGTTTTACAAAAATAATATTATTAAATTAAAAATCTAAATTTATTTCTTATAAATATTATGGTGATTAACCATACATATTTATTTAGTAGATATTTGTTTTGGTAATTCCAACATTGAAATCGGCGAGTCACGTTCCATTGATGGGCATAGAGGTGCGTTTTTGTCTTTGCCTGATGGCTATGATTTTGACATTGGGATGATTGCCACTTCCTCTCGAGACGCGTGGTGGTAGACTCCTAGGTAGGAGAAGAAGGTTTCTCAGGAAACTTGGCCATGTGCGGCCTAATTCATGGAGTGATAAAGTGATCATCATCATCAAAGTACCCTGGTAAGTTCATTTCCTAGGATTTCGAGTTTTGGTTTTATGTCGAAACGTGCTTACCATTGTGTGTCTTTCCAGCACGCTGAATTGTACCCCTGGGCTTGGTGGGTGGAATCCTGCAATGATCCCGCAAGGAGCTGATCATGGATTTCCTAGGTAAGCCGAAGAAACCAGTGGAATATCCTGCGAGAAATTCCGTAACGCCTCGTGGTCGTGAACTCGTGACCATCAAGGTACTAATAAAAGTCTTTTGTTTCAGGGTTGTATTGTAATCTTGTAATTGTTATTTCATTCTGAAATGAAATAATTTATATTTTTATAAATGTTCCACGTTTATCATTCATCTACGTCTCCGGTCGCTGGCGACTTGGATATATCCTGCTGGAGGATCTGGGCAGACTGAAGTAGCTGAACCCATCCCGGAATGAGGAGCATGGTTGCTTAAACACTAAGAACAATTTGTAACGAGAATTTCTCTTGTTACAAAAATTAGAAATGATAAAAAGGTGTATGTCACCTTTAGCCGCTCGACGGTGATGGGTGTGCCGTCGAACCACCAAAGGGACTACGGTGACAAATCAAAGAAAGTTTTCTTATCATGCAATTTATTTTCATTGAACTAATACAAGTTATTTTCTTATTTATATTGAGGTAGGAAACCCGTACCTCGCTTACTCAAACACGGACTCTAATTACACACAGGGCGTGTTGTCGGTTCGTCAGACATCAAATGCTCAAATGATTCTACTCAATTACTTAAGGCACTAAAATTACAACCTTGACATCCCGGCAGGAAAGATCCTAACCAGACGAGTGGAGACTCGGTCTACGGCTAAAAGAACATGGAGGTTACCTCGGTGGTGGCTTCGGTTACCGACCCATGAAGCTACGCTGTTCTTAGTGTTTAAGCAACCATGCTCCTCATTCCGGGATGGGTTCAGCTACTTCAGTCTGCCCAGATCCTCCAGCAGGATATATCCAAGTCGCCAGCGACCGGAGACGTAGATGAATGATAAACGTGGAACATTTATAAAAATATAAATTATTTCATTTCAGAATGAAATAACAATTACAAGATTACAATACAACCCTGAAACAAAAGACTTTTATTAGTACCTTGATGGTCACGAGTTCACGACCACGAGGCGTTACGGAATTTCTCGCAGGATATTCCACTGGTTTCTTCGGCTTACCTAGGAAATCCATGATCAGCTCCTTGCGGGATCATTGCAGGATTCCACCCACCAAGCCCAGGGGTACAATTCAGCGTGCTGGAAAGACACACAATGGTAAGCACGTTTCGACATAAAACCAAAACTCGAAATCCTAGGAAATGAACTTACCAGGGTACTTTGATGATGATGATCACTTTATCACTCCATGAATTAGGCCGCACATGGCCAAGTTTCCTGAGAAACCTTCTTCTCCTACCTAGGAGTCTACCACCACGCGTCTCGAGAGAAAGTGGCAATCATCCCAATGTCAAAATCATAGCCATCAGGCAAAGACAAAAACGCACCTCTATGCCCATCAATGGAACGTGACTCGCCGATTTCAATGTTGGAATTACCAAAACAAATATCTACTAAATAAATATGTATGGTTAATCACCATAATATTTATAAGAAATAAATTTAGATTTTTAATTTAATAATATTATTTTTGTAAAACCGGCAGATTCAGTGCCTCCTCCACGAACTTTATAAACGCAATATCGATGTGTGGTATCTGTCGGCGAGCTAATAACTCGCTCCTGATCAGCTAGATGGCGTTACCAGTCCACACCGTTCCAAGTAGTACAAATTATAAATTTGCTTTGTTACAGTGGGTACCACCGCAGTGCCTGATATTTTCCCGTCAAATAGAAGTGTGGCAAGCACTTCTGTGTCTCGGGGAAAGGGCACTGAAGCTAGTGAAATTACTGGGTATATAAGACCTAATAACTGTCGTCTCGGTGTAGCGGGTGCAGGCAGTGCCAGGCAGTTCCTAACTGCTTAGTTACTGTTGTGCACTGAACTGTCTAAGGGCAGACGTGGCGTTTACCATCAGGTGTACGATCTGCTCGTCTTGTTACACATTGCAATAAAAAAAAAGAAGAATAAATGGATTTTAAGTAGATTTAGCTCGAAAAAACCTCTTCAACTTGAATGTGACATTGAACCCACAACAACTTACCTCCAAGACACGCTCCGAAGCTGAGGGACCAGGCCAGTGGTGCCAGCGGTAGACCCAGGCCGTTAGGGTCGGCTAGAGTGGCCATTACTCTGACCATCATTGTGGTGAGTGGTATATTGTCTACGAAAGCTGACGCTATGCCAGAAACCTGTAATAGGCAGTGGTAAAATAAGTAAAATGTCCCTCTTTTTAGTTACCTGTCAAAAATTCAAGATCTATTGTTTTTGTTGCTAGTTCAGTTGGCAGACAGGCACGCAGCTCACATGATGGTAGGCAGCCACTGCGGCCTATTCCATTGAGCGAAACTTAGCCAGGAAGCGTCGCTCAATGTGCTGCCAGACTGTAGGCTTCTCCGATCTTCGAGCCTATGATTTCAAGTGTACTGGCTCCCACATTAATATAATTATGTAGGTATAAATGCGCATTTTTTGTAAAGTGAACATTTTGCGAAGTGCACATTCTGCGTCAGACCCATTAATATCACGCTGCGCTTGTATCGAGGTCCAGGGTTTGGCAAGTATTTTTTTTATGAAATAAGGCAGATATGCATACGGCAGACCTGATGGTAAATGACCACCGTCGCAGAAATCAGCAACACCAGAAAAGTTATAAATGCACTTTTTTTTTCGCAGGAGAATGGGTTTATGCACCATAACCGCAGGCTAGCTACACCTGCGGCCGTGTGTGGGACTCGAGACTAAAGCGTCCACTACCCAGTTTCTCCTTCACATCCAATTGGGACGAGCCGGTGCCAGCCTTATAGCTATTGACCAGCCCGAGTTTTATATGCACTGAAGGAATGCTTTTTTTTCTTAAAGATTTGCATTCGCAGTACAGCAGGCTTTACTTAGACTGTGTAAGACTGCTAATATCCAAGAGTATCCATAAAGTGTCTCTTACACAAGCTATAAATTTAAATCGTCATCGCAAAGCAAACTACATACAGCGCCATCTATTGGCAACTGTTGTAAAACTTTCGACATTACGTTGAGACTAAAGGAGGAACTTACCCATAAAACTAACATGATGGCTACTGCCAATCTTGACTCTTCACCGACTTGGAGTATCACAGATTCAGTCATTTTCCCGATCCAGGCAATCAGACCGAGTTTTGACAGTGCCTGGAAAGAATATACATATAGAGGAAACGCTATTATAAAACTACTTTTCATTCGCAAATCTTAGACATTACCTATTATTAAAATCTCTTGTTTAATCGTATTGACTTTCCCTACAGTAATTTTTGTTTAACTTCATTTTTTTGGTTACATTAAGTTTTTGGTTACTTAAGTGTGTTTTCTTTGTTTTTTACATATATATAATATTTATTAGATCACTAGCGGCCGCCCGCGGTTTCACCCGCGTGGTTCCCGTCCTCGTGGGAATTGATCAAAATCCTTTCTTAGCGGATGCCTACGTCATAATAACATCTACCTGCATGCCAAATTTCAGCCCGTCAGTGGTTCGGGCTGTGCGTTGATAGATATCTATGTCAGTCAGTCACCTTTGAGTTATATATATTTAGATTTAGATTACGTATTACTTTGCTATACTGCATGCATGTCATTTTGTAATGGCGTTGGTGGTGTAAAACCGTGCTCCGGAAAGGGAATAAGTAGTGCACCTGTGCTTGCGCACTCACTGCAGCAATATAATATATTCTGCGTAGTTGGCTGATCGTAAAGATTGGCCGCCGTAGTCGAAAACTCAGCTAGGAGAACATTTTTATTTTGTGCGTCGTAATAAATAGTTTTTTTGTTTCCTTCAGTACGTACTTCCATTAGCACGAAGAGAGCAGCGAAGAACAAGAGGGTAGACCACTCCACTCTGGCCAGGATTGGCTCGAGGTCTTCTCTCTCGGCCAGGAGGAGGAGGAGAAGTGCTCCTAGGAGTGCTGTCCAGCCTAGGGATAGGCGTTCTGGAACATTCGAAATAAATTATCAATATGATTTTGAGGGAGGTAAACGAGCACGTACGGTGAGGTAACCAAGTTTAATAATTATTTCTCTCATTTGTTTTATGAATAAGTTTTGAAGCAGGTTATGTAAGACAATACTCATTTAGAGAATGACGTGTGAATCATTCTGAGGCACAGTATGTAGTGTGGTCTGTGACAACAAGTAAAGCCATGGAGAGCAGGTGAGTTACAATATATATAATTTTATATATTTGTGTAGATTGCGTTGAGTGGTGGTGAAGTGTAAAAACAGTATAGAAACTAGTCTGTAGGAGAATAAAATCTCCGTTAGAGAATAGAATCTCTATGATTGAGAATAGAATCTCTTTGGTGAGAATAGAATCTCATTGGTTGAGAATAGAATCTCTCTGGCTGAGAATAGAATTCTCTTTACCGGGTGTGTGATCCCGTATGTTGGTAAGGGTGGTCTATTAGGGAAGGCAGGAGGACCCCTTAGGGACAGAGACGTCCCGACTGTAGAGCAAGAGGAGTAATTCCGTGCGGGCAATGGGTGCACCTGTAGCGAGAGGATCCTACTGCAGAGTGATTGCAGCTCTCAGGTGAACCCATGGTGTCAGATACGGCTCTTGTTGTGTTGGAATGTGCATAAAAGCACTGTTTATACCGCGAGGGTAGCGCCCTGCGTTTAAGTGTTTCTAAGAGAGTCCTGCGGGACTGGCCTGGTTTTATGGACTCCCTCCGGAGAGGGGGAGGTAGAACAGGCATGAGTTGAGAGAACAGAGTTATAAATATAAAAGTAGTCTGAAGGTGACAATGTGTCTGACCCGTAATCGGGAGAAACCTACCACTGAGAAGTGGCTCCTGGGCTAGATACAGGTTGTCATTGAGACTAAGTTATTAGTCTACCTGTACTCATCATCACATCTCAAGCAAATTAAGTTGTACTTTGTCGCATGAAATAAAATTGAGTTCACCAGTATGAACATAGGTCACTAGTTCGCGACAGCCTCCGTGGAACAGTGGCTAAGCCACTCGGGTATAAAACCCGGAGGTCGTGGGTTCGATTCCCGCCTTAGGTCTGGTTGGTGGTAGGGCTTTTTCAGAGTCCGACTGGCTAGCTACCACCCCCACAGGTGAAATCTGCCGCCAAAACAGCTTTGGCTGTGTTCCGACAAAATTAATGTGGGAGCCAGTACACTTGAAATCAGAGGCTCAAAGATCAGATGTCTGGCAGTACATTGAGCGACGCTTCCAGATGAAGCGTCCCTCAATGGAATAGCCCGGAGTGGCCGCTTACCATCAGGTGGGCTGCGTGCCTGTCTGCAAACTGACCTAGTATAAAAAAAAAGCTAGCAATATTGTCTCGGCCAAAGGCAAACAAGTTAATTGTCCCAGAGCACACACAATTAACTTGGAGGAAGATCATCCCTCTTCGGTGACGTCGTGATACAGTTTAAAAAAATGCTGTTATTGTTATTGATGACGATAATAATAATTAAATACTTACGCAATTCCGGTATGGCGTGTAGAAAGAACACGACGACCACGAAAGAGACGCAGATCGCTGATTTTACAAGCAATTGTTTATCTCTTATTTGATACTGCGGAAAAAATATAAGAAAAAATATTAAATTGATGACCGATTTCGTGTAATGGTTGAAAAGTCGGTTACACTTAGGTCTCGGCCTCTAATTTCGCGGCAGCGGGGCAGCAGCGGCAGCGACGAGATGTTTTGTATAGGCCGAGGCCTAAGGAATCGATCCCCGCACGGTACAAAAGTTTGTGTGCACGAACGTGTCTTTTTGTATGGATTTACATGGGAATGGAGATTATTCCGGGGTAAAGAGTAACCTATTTCCTTTCGCAAGTTCTAGTCGTGTAAGGCGTGTAAACATTAAGTGCGACATACAGACAGAGCCACTTTCGCATTTGTAATATATTTTTCAAACCTATACTGTCTCACTGCTGGGCAAAAGTATTCCCCAAATCTTTCCAAATATCTCTGGCTTGAGTCAGTCTGCCAGTCTCCGGAAAACCGAATCAGATCTTTACACAATCATAACAGACTCCCCTTACAAAATTTTATTCCTAAACTTTTAGTATAAATGAAAAAAAGTCATACCTTTTGCTTCATCTGCGCAAGAGTGGAACAAAACATGGGGTCGTTCTTCGACGCACCCCCTCCCGCCTCCCTTCTCAGTAACGCAGTGTTTAATTTGTTCACCTGTAAGATAATTAAACATTAATAAAAGTAAAAAGTATCAGCCTATTTTGATATCCCACTGCAGAACACAGGCTTTGAAATGAAGTCTTTGCCAAATTTTTTTTGCAAAAATGATGTGTGGTTCATATAAAATCTCTGGGTTTTTAGTAAAACTGAGTTGAGTAAAACTTTTGTCAGTTTTTTCAAACACAAAACGGATTTTTGATCAATCCGCATTTTGCAATCGTGGTGAATGAGCCAGTATCTATTATTGTAGCGATGACTTTTATACTACATCAGTTGGCAGACAGACAGGCAGCCTACCTGATGGTAAGCGGCCACTGCGGACTTCACCAGAAAGCGTCGCTCAATGTGCCGCCAGAGTGTAGACTCATCTGATCTTCGAGCCTTGATTTCAAGTGTACTGGCTCCCTTATCAATACTGCCAGAACATGTTATGGCGGGAGACTTCAACTGTGATTGATTTCAGTGATGGAGGGTAATAGGCTGATACTGAATTTATATGCTCATAAATCTACCATAACAACCTTTTTCTCCAGGGCTCTCCTGACCAGATCCTCATCTCTGGAATAAGAGGAGAGGGAGGCAGCTGCCCTCCTCCAAACTGCTATTTCTTGACGAAGCTCTGAAAGGAGATAACTGGACTTGAGTTGTTAACCTTTTGATTCCAGATGACATAGTAAGATGGCAGAAGGTCGAATATCGGGGATATCCTTATATCCTTCAAGAAGGGCGTGTAAAGGCTTTTATCAGGTCGGCAATGCGCACGTGATACCCCTGGTGTTGCAGGCGTTCATAGGCTACGGTAACCGCTTACCATCAGGTGGGCCGTACGCTTGATAGCCAACTTTATGGCATTAAAAAATATATGTGCTGTCTTATTAGAGTGAAGACTTCATTGGTCTTCGAGACTTTTAATTCAAGTTTATTGGCTACCGGCACCGCAAAGATTCTCGATTCGAGAACTCGGCAATGAGAACATTATAAACTTCTCAAGTGAAACCCGTGCCGTCGTTCGCGTGCGGTCTTAAACAAGGTGAAAGTGACAAACTTAGTGAAATTACTTGGTATATGAGACCTTATAACTGTTGTCTCGGTGTAGCGGGCGCAGGGCGGTGCCAGACAGTAACTGCTTAGTTACTGTTTGGCACTGAACTGTCTAAGGGCAGACGTGGTGCTTACCATCAGGTGTACGATCTGCTCGTCTTGTTACACATTGCAATAAAAAAAAACGGGGGCGCGCAAAGAAAATCAACGGTTCGCGCGCGGTTATAAGTTTCAATTTTAGCTTTTACCTAAACTTGGTTGTTAGGGAGTGAACCTTCTGTACGTTAGTACTATTAAGTATTCTGTGGTAGTTCCTACTCACCTAATATATCCCTAGGAACACTATGTCTCAGCTTGCTCATGTCTCTAAACATGAAACGCAGCTGGAAGTAAGTCTGCACACACACCATGAGGATCCCAACTCCCATGTGCAGTGTGAATGATGTGAAGTTTATGTTCTGGAAGCAAAGACAGACGTCGCGTGTCAGATTCGGACGTCAACTTGTTAGACGCAGACGTCGCAGACGACGATATATAACATATTGAACATTATTCACACACTGCGGTCTATTCCATTGAGGGACTCTTGACCAGGAAGATCTCTGATCTTCGAGCCGAACACAGCCAGAGCTGTTATGGCGGCAGATTTCATCTCTGGGGGTGGTAGCTAGCCAGTCGGACTTTGGAAAAGACCTACCACCAAAAAAGTTTATTATTTACTAGCCTTCCGCCCGCGGCTTCGCCCGCGTGAACTATAGGACGTTATCCCGCGGGAATATCTTGTAAATTGTAGCCTATGTGTGATTCTGATGTATAAGCTATATTATTGTAAAGTTTCATTAAAATCAATTCAGTATTTTTTACGTGAAAGAGTAACAAACGTTCATCTATCATCCATGCGCCCCCCGGCCGGTCGGTACCGCCGCAACCGCTATGTCCCTGCATTTTAAATCTGTAATATCTTCAAATGTATTCATTTAAATTGCATGCTGTAAGGAGCCATATTGATCTATATTACATGCACAATTTATTTAAGGTACTTAATTGGATAAGGATTAACACTGTATTGCAAAAAATCGCTTTTTCGTAAATATGCCCTTATTTTCTCATTAGTAAAGGATAAAAATGGTTATTGTGGGATATCCCTAATAGATAGACATATACCATCGCGGACTTTTTTGTAAACCGTTTTAAGGTGAACAATACCGTAGTACATTATTTTGATCTATCTCGTAGGGTTCAGCCAGCGTTTGCAATGTAAGCGCAAAAAAATGTGTTTATTTACGACCTTAAATTAAAAACCTCTAAAATTATCAGTGTTTCTCTACTATATTATGCATGTATTATACATATAAACCTTCCTCTTGAATCATTCTATCTATTAAAAAAACCGCATTAAAATCCGTTGCGTAGTTTCAAAGATTTAAGCATACAAAGGGACATAGGGACAGAGAAAGCGACTTTGTTTTATACTATGTAGTGACTAGCCTTCCGCCCGCGGTTTCACCCGCGCGTAATTTCTTTTTTCAAATATCTTAACCCCACATTTCCGGAATCAAAAGTACCCTATGTTCACCGGAGATAGTGTAGCTATCAAACAGTGAAAGAATTATTCAAATCGGTTCAGTAGTTTCGGAGCCTATTCAATTCAAACAAACAAACATACAAACAAACAATCTAATCTTTCCTCTTTATAATATTAGTATAGATTTAGTTTACCTGTTCTAGCATAGACGGATGGCTAGCTATGATGACGTTGGGCGGGTCCCCCACGGGGGTGGCGGCGCCCCCCACGTTGCTGAAGATCACCATCGACATCAGAACTGGCACTGGGTTCAGCTGCATCACCTCGCAGAGCCTGAAAGAAATAAATAAAAATAAATAATAAATAATAACGAATACATAATTTTAATAAATAATAAATGAAGTTTTTTTTTTAAATTAGGTCAGTTCGCAGACAGACACACAGCTCAACTGATGGTAAGCGGTCACTGCAGCCTTTTCCATTGAAGGACACTTACTTGTTATTCCTAAAGCACCCCGCAATGTCTAAAAGAAAACTGATTATTTAGCATTGAGCTAATCAGTACATAATATTTCTATGTTATTTAGCATGTGTTTGAAACGTCTTCGGTCCTTCAATATGCCTCATAAGAAAGCTCAAGCGTGATGGCATCAGAAATTATGAGTTCCGCAGAAGGACCTGAGTCACCGACATTTTCCAAACAATTGCAAGCATTAAGGCTGCCTGTCCACCGAAGCGGAGCGAGGCAGCGGAGCGGAAACTAAGCAATATTAACCAATAGGATTGCACAAAATCTCTGCTCAGACATAAAGTTGCAATCGTGTTGGTTAATATTTCTACGTTTCTCCGCCCCGCTGCCTCGATCCGCTTCGGTGGACAGGCAGCCTTAATGGCAGTGGGCAGGGCACATTGCGAGGAATTCTGACGGCCATTAGGGTTGAAAGGTCCTCGTGGTGCCCACGTACCGGTAGACGCAGCCGTGGTATGCAACGTGGACCGATGATCTCATAAAGATTGCGGGAATCCACTGGATGCAGGTGGTGGAGGATCGATCAGATAGGAGACCCTTGGGGGAGGCCTATGTCCAGCGGTGGACAAAGGCATCTTCCATAGCTCTTTCTCGGTCTTTTGGCTTAAATGATGATGATGACGTACCTTATAGTGACAGGCGTCATGAGAAGAACCGTGGTTACGTTGTCTAGAAAAGTAGAGAAGAATGCTGTGAAGAAACAAAGGCAGTTGATGAGAGGCCACGTTCGTCCACCTGTCACCTACAATAAAAAAAAACTCATATTACATACATAAATTTAGAACAGGGTGTGTGTGAATCATCTTTCAAGATACGTGAAACGGAATGGGAAATATTTAAGTGTATATCCAAAAACTACTGAAATGAACATCAAAATAACTTATAATTGCACACCGAAAGTTAGGTTAGGTTAGCAATTAAATTTTTTTGATGTAGTACATTCAAGTATTTTTTGATGTAGTACATTCAAGTATTTTTTGAGGGTTTCCACGTCGAGCCCGGAGACCAGCTCTGAGAGCGTGGGTATGTCTGTCCTCCTTCTGCGAGGAAGTAATCTCGCAGAAGAAGGCAGCAGAGCGAGAGTGCGAGAGAGTCGTCTCCTCCGGTGTAGACGGCCGGACCGGAGAAAGCGAGCACACATAGCACGTCTTCCCCCACCTGAGGGTTGACCTGCGGGCGGGGGTAGCTCCCAACGTCCGCAGTGCACAGGTTGCTCGACCCAAGTTCGAGAGAATAGTAACCTAGTTTATTATGTGGCACTCCCTAGGCGCCACCTTGGTGTCTCAAGTCGAGGTACCCGGGGATGGGCTGGTCAATAGCTACAAGGCTGGCACCGGCTCGTCTCAATCGGTTGTGAAGGGGAGTTTAGTGGGTAGTGGATGCTTTAGTCTCGAGTCCTACATACGGCCGCAAATCTAGCTAGCCTGCGGTCAAGATTCATCAAAACATTCTCCTCCGCAAAAAAAAGTTCTTACCTCAAAAGCGACCACAGCAAGATAATCAAACAAGCCAGTCTCAGCCAAGATGGCGACGAGCAGCATCATGCTGAAGAGCAGCAGGAGAGTTTCCACGTCCAGCCAGGAGACCAGCTCTGGGAGCGTGGGGCGGGCGCCGCTGATGGCCAGGACGGCCACTCCGAGAGAGGAAGAGAGGAGCGCTGCGATTGTGCGGTTCACTATCTGGAAAGAGAGGATTTTTTTTTTATAAAGCGGCAGTCAGGATGACCACACTCCACCTGATGGTAAGCGGAAGTGAGGTCCAAATATAAGGTTGACTGGCTCAATAGATCATAGTACCCATTGAGCCAGTCACCCTCACCCTGAAGGCCTGCATAGATGCCGCTTCACGCCCCGCCTGAAAAGCCCAGGATTATAGGAGGAAGGAAACACGTGAGCCGGAAGGGCACACTATGGTACATTTTACTTTTTTTATGCTCAGATCAGTTGGCAGACAGACTTACAACCAAACTGATGGAAGGTGGCAACTGCGGCCTATTCCAATACAGGACACTTCGCCAGAAAGTGTCACTCTCTGTGTTATCGTAGCACATTTTAGTGACACTTCCTGGCTAAGGGCCATCACAATGTGGGCTGCTCTTGTCTTCAAGTCTTTGATTTCACGTGCACATCCAGTACATATAAATATTGCTGGAACATCACCAGTGCTGTTATATCGGTAGGCCAGTTGCGAAGCCGCTCGGGTATAAAACCCGGAGGCCGTGGATTCGCTTCCCGTCTCGGTCTGGTACCACCAGGTAGGACTTTTCCTGAGTCCGACTGGCTAGCTACCCCCAAAGGTAAAATCTGGTGCCATAACAGCCCTGGCTGGAAGCTGGAAGGTCAGATGAGCCTACAGTGCGGCTGCACATTGAACGATAAATAAATAAATATCTCTGGACATTATTCACACAGCGCCATCTAGCCCCAAACTAAGCATTAGCTTGTGCTATGGGTGCCAGACAACAGATAAACATTACTTATATACTTTTTTTTTTGTAAATACATACATATTATATTATATTATTATAGGAACACCCAGACCGATACAAACAGACATGTTCATGCACACAAATGTTTGTACCGTGCGGGAATCGAACCCGCGACCTCTGGCGTAATAGCCGACTTCTCGACCATTACACCAAATGGCTCGTCAATGCTGCTCAATGATGCTGTCTGGTGAAATGTTCCTCAAAGGAATAGGCAGTGACCACTTGCCATTAGGTGATCTACGTACCTGTCTGCGAACTGATGTAGAATAAAAATAGGATTTTGCTATACAACTTCTGTCACGAAAACTTACCTCAAATATGATGAGAAGGTACAACGAAGCGAGAAGGACAGTCGAGTATATGATGCCGTCTCTTTCATCCAGAGGATTCATTTGGTAGCTGACAGTTAAAGGCACAGTGCTGTTGGCTGTGGTAGACATACGAAGAGATATGTTTGTACCTGAAATAGATATTTTAGATATTCAGACTAAAATTACAAAATGCGGTAGTTACTCTAAAATACTGTCCATTACGCCTAAATTACTGATATGATTTTGATGAAATTAGGTACAAATATGGACTAGAACTTTGGAAAGGACAAAGGTAACTTTTTAGGCAGTTGTCCCACCGGCATCGATGAACGAGTAGCGAGTTGAGCTGGATAGAATGTAGAAACGAGTTGACGAGCCGCGAGGAGCGAGTGCACAGTACCGATAGTTGTGTAGCTCGGCTAATAAAAGTGTAGGTACTCTGTGGTTCTGATTGAGTATAGAAGAGAATTTGTTTGTCTTATTTTTACGTCGCAACGGAACAACGGATTAACATGATTTTTATGATTTTTGGGTACTTTTGGCACTACAAAAGCTAGCAAGTTTTTTTATCCCGTAAAATTGTATTTAAGGTAGTAAAAAACATCTTCTTGTTTCTTCGAGCGTTTTGAACCGCAAATCAGGGTACATTTGCCCCATGACAGCATTTGGCAAGTCCTGTTATTACAATGGAGCGACTGTGCCATCTGACTTCCGTAACCCTTAGCAGGGGAACCAGGCCAATCAGATCATGGCTACACATATTTTTTTTATTTATTGTTCTCAAAAAATGTATTACAAAAAAATCCAATTTCGAGGTCTGCCAAACTGCTGAGCAGTTTGTCGGCAGTCAAACAATAATTTTTTTTATTTTTATACTAGGTCAGTTGGCAGACAGGCACGCAGCCCACCTGATGGTAAGCGGCCACTGCGGCCTATTCCATTGAGGGATGCTTTCCCTAGAAGCGTCCGTCAATGTGCTGCCAGACTGTAGACTCATCTGATCTTAGAGTCTCTGATTTTAAGTGTACTGGCTCCCACATTAATATTTCCGGAACACAGCCAGAGCTGTTATGGCGGCAGATTCACCTGTGGGGGTGGTAGCTACCACCAAACAGACCCAATTGGACATTGATTCGACTGTTACGTTGTTACGATTCGATAAAAATTAAATGCAAAATAAACGTACCATTAGTTTCAATTTGGTCCCACATCATAAGTATTTCGTAATCGCTACTACCGTTCAGTTCGCTCGATTTGGTAGGCTTATATCTGTCCTGCTCTAACACCAGGGTCCTGGCTTCGGTGGTGCTTGGGGAGAAGTCCAGATCTTCCTCTGGTTGCAAGTAGACCGTCCATACTGAGGAGCTCTGGAACAGAATGATGTCAAAATAACAATAATGAAAGGCCCTTTATGCTAGGGGTCGTGGGTTCGAATCTCACCCAAGCAAATATTCTACCGGTAATAAGGTAGTGTAGGACGCCCTCAGGCCAGGTGGAGCGATGATCTGCGCAAGATGGCTGGCAGGAGCTGGATGCGAGTGGCCGAGGATCGATCAGCGTGGCGAGCATTTGGAGAGGTCTATGTCCAGCAGTGGACTGCTACAGGCTGATGATGATGATGATGATACCAGACAACAGTTCACTTGAAGTTCACTAGAAAAGGAGCTTTCACAGAACACAGAAGATCAACGTTATGAGTAATAGTTTTGCTTTTTCCGTTTCGTGCCTAGGTACTATCGAGGACACTCGCGCGGGATCACCCTTAAGGCTAAAATCCTGTGCAGTATTTTCACGTTTACAAGCGCTGCTCCTAAGAAGTCACGATGCGCGTGCACGGTATATTTTTCCAAAAGTGATCACTCGCGGGAGACCGTGATCGTACAGCTTTCATGGAGTGTCCCAGAATGGAATAGGCCGAGGTGGAATTTTGTGAAAATTACTAAAAGATCGTTGATATGGCAACATTAAACACAAACTTGAGCTGTATAAAGAAAAATATTTACGATTCGTATATAACCCATGTTTTACGATCAATAAAGTTTCATATGTATGGAGTTGTAAAAGTGATTGTTTGCAGATTATCTCTAAGGATAACTGTTTGTTTTACACTGTTGATAAACTATGCTGTTAAATGCAGTACTGCATTACTGCATTTAACAGTTTATCAACAGTCAACAATCTTTATTGCAATAGAGGTACTCATTAGACATACTGACTTGCATACAGACATCATATTCTGAACGTTCTGTATCAAAATAAGTCTATTCTTGTTTTTCAGGATTTGAACCAACGACTCCTGGAGTAAGGAAGAAAATATTAAATGCGCCGCTATTGAGCCAGTCATATTGTTATTATTGTTATTTTTTTATGTTGTTGTTGTTGTATCACCTCCGTGGAACAGTGGCTAAGCCCCTTGGGTGTAAAAACACGGAGGTCGTGGGTTTGATTCCCGCCTTGGGTCTGGTTGGTGGTAGGGCTTTTTCAGAGTTCGACTGGCAAGCTACCACCCCCACAGGTGAAATCTGCCACCATAACAGCTCTGGCTGTGTTCCGGCAATATCAATGTGGAAGCCAGTACACTTAAAATCAGAGGCTCAAAGATCAGATGAGTCTACAGTCTGGCAGCACATTGAGGGACGTTTCCAGGTGAAGCGTCCCTCAATGGAATAGGCCGCAGTGGCCGCTTACCATCAGGTGGGCTGCGTGTCTGTGTCTGACAACTGACCTAGAAAAAAAAAAGTTGTTTCAATTGGCAGACAGACACGCAGCCCACCTGATGGTAAGTGGCCACTACGACTCCATTCGGACAGTTCAGTGCCAAGCAGTAACCAGTTATTGATGGCACCGTCCTGCGCCCGCTGCACCGAGACGACAGTGCGGTGCTGCGGCACTGCGGTGGTACCAGCGTTACCAGTTTTTATGTTTGCCAAGTCGGGACTTTGGTACTTTTTGAGTGAAAATAGCGGGATTCTTCCGTCAAAAGCGGGACAGAGTAAAAAAACGTATATATAGGTAATCAAATGTTTATCTTTTTATTTGACTTAAAATTAAATTTACGTGACAATAGATAGCAAAAGTAGCCATTTCAAGTAGCCTCTCTCTCCCACACTCTTATCTTCATTACGCGCCTTTCTTTCTCAGCACTCTGCACGTACAGTCAAGTTCTCCCCGAAAAGCGGGACTGAGCCTGTCCCGCGCGGGACATTTAATTTTGATTTAAAAATCGGGACGTCCCTCCAAAATCGGGACGTCTGGCAACGCTGGGTGGTACCCATATAGACGTCCCAATACAGAACCCTACCACCTGTTACCACCACCATACATGTTGAGGAAACAAGATGTAGCCACAGTACCTGTTCGTATTCCAAGGCAGATGACTCCCTATGCAGCCAGAGGTGAAGACGGTTGCTAGACTCATTTCTGTTGGACTGGCTGAAGGGACCAGTGAGGGTCAGAGCGACCAGCATACGTCCTAGAGTTGGCTGGAGCTCGTATTCTGAAAGAGAGGGTATAGGTGAGAATCAGTGTGATTGCGTTATTTATTTTATTCATTTATTGAAGCTTCATTGCACAAATCAAGTACAAAAGGCGGACTTAATGCCTCATGGCATTCTCTCCCAGTCAACCTTTAGGCCAAGCAGAAAGAAACAGTGGGCAGTGCCAATAAACATAAAACTTGAAAAAAAAACCCAGAAATAAACGAAATAATATATTGCTTTGCTTCCCTGGTGAATGTTACTCTGAGCCTTGACCTATTCGTGCTAAACAATGCTACAGCCACCCTAAACAAACGTTGCAGTGATAGCACGGTATTTTACTATGGTAAAGTGAAATATAATTTAAATCCAGTAATTTTTATAGCGCTCGTGGCGCAGCTGTGACAGTGGTTCGTTAGCGATAACGAAAGTCAAGCTACCTACGCCGCGGTCGGTCAATGGATGGGTGACCATTCTGACCATATTTAGTGACATTAATTTCGAGCGTCTCCGTGCTTCGGAAGGCACTTTGGATCCCATGGGAGCGAAGCATGGGAGCTAAGTGGACGGGGGCAAAAAGCGCCACCACGAAGAAAGATCCAGGGATAGTTTAGTACTACTAGTTTCTGACGATTTTTAAGTGCTTTTTGTATACTTAATTTAGCATAGCTTTATTTTCATATACAGAGTGGAATTTTGTAATGCCACCTGAAGGGGAAGTACTCTTAATACTGAAGATAGAAAGTTTTACTCAAAGAAAACATTCCTTTATTTTTGAAAAGAAAAAAAACCTGCATTCAAAGATTTTTAAAAAGCTTGCCGCAGCTTTGTAATACCACCTGAAGGGGAAGTACTCTTAATACTGTAGATAGAAAATTTTACTCAAAGAAAACATTCCTTTGTTTTTGAAAAGAAAGATAACTGCATTCAAAGATTTTTAAAAATTCGCTTGCCGCTCCCGGTAATCGAACCGACTAAAATCTGTAAAAGTTGCACCCTGTACTTTTATTGCATCGGTCGTTAGGGTCAATAATAAGGATGAAATCTCTCTAACAAACTTCATAAATTAAATGAAAGGAAAACAATGAAAAAAGTGCTTTTAACTTGACCCATTGAATCAATAATTTAGGATTTCGTTGTTTTCCTTTCATTTAATTTATGAAGTTTGTTAGAGAGATTTCATCCTTATTATTGACCCTAACGATCGATGCAATAAAAGTACAGGGTGCAACTTTTACAGATTTTAGTCGGTTCGATTACCGGATGCAGCAAGCGAATTTTTAAAAATCTTTGAATGCAGTTTTCTTTCTTTTTAAAAATAAAGGAATGTTTTCTTTAAGTAAAATTTTCTATCAACAGTATTAAGAGTACTTCCCTTTTAGGTGGCATTACAAAATTCCACCCTGTATATACCTTTAATCTCTCCCCCTTGAACAGCAGTATGGAGCACCACGTCCGACTTCTCTCTATTCATGATCAGGGACACGGTGAGCAGGACCCAGCAGCCTACCAGAGCAGACAGCTTGAAGATCCGACCGAAGAAGTGCAACTGAGAAGAAACAAGTTGTTTTTGTTTTTTTTTTATACTGCGTGTTTTTTAGTCGTTGTTTTCCCGCAGCAGAACGCTTCACCTTCAGTAGTACTATCGATTTATGCAAGTAATTTTTTTTTTGATTTTTTTTTTATTTTTTTTAAACTCTTTTTGAATTATTTTCAAAAGTTTGATGGGAAAATGGAAACCAAATGTGAGTAAATAGTAAATAATCATTTTTTTGAAAAACGCGAAGGGCAATGACCCCGGCCAGTGACCGTCCGTGACGCAGCTAGTACTATTGGTACGAGTTCCGTCTATCATAATCGTGAAACTTTTGATTTGACTAAAAAAAGAACTTTATTAGTTTATTTTACTACTAAGATAGAAAGAATCATTTTACTGCGGGAAAACAACGACTAAAATTCCACGCTGTATATTTATAGGCTTGCATTTGACCACAATCACACCTGATGGAAAGCGTTGATGCGCCCTAAGCTGTTACAATCTTGCCTCTTGAAGACCGTGATATTATACTCAATAGGAAACACAGAATCGGGCAATGAGTTCCACAGCTTTGCAGTTCTCATGATGAAGGTTAACGCAAATCGCTCCGTTCGTATAAATGGAATCTCGACAGTATATTTTGGCGTCGTGTAGTTTGTCTGCTTGTCCTATGGTGGAAAGGGGTTAACTAGCTTTTTGGCGGTAAGATGATTCGTTATTTTCCAAGCGCTTCTCATACCACGAGGAAGATGGTTAAACCTACGGCCCGCCTGATGCTGCGCGGTTTCCTTTGCCTATAGACGCTTGTAAACCAGAGGCACCACTCTCGTGTCACCGATCTTGTAATTTAAAGGGAAAAAAATAATGTTGACAGTAAAAAAGGTTCTTCCTGTTGCCAACAACATGCCCTCCGCAATTGACTCTGGCGACCTTACTCAATTCACTTTGGTCTTCTGTAAATTTAAGGTGCTTCCCATGACAAAAAGCTCATTCGAAATAGAGATCCAGTTGATCTATCTCCCTTAACCTAGTTAATTTTGACCTAGCTGCCCGCGTGAATGTGACATTTTCCCGGTATAAATAGTGTTCACTTTCTAGCTACCAATTTATCAGCTTAATCCGTTAAACTATGCATGGTGAAAGAATGACACGAAAACTCTTCTATTTCAGTTCTTCCATGGAATTTAAGCATTATATTCGGAAAAACATTAGCCTATGTCATTTCCCAAAGTCTAGCCTACGTCTGTACCAAATTCGATCAGTCTTGGTTTAGTGATTTTGGTGAAACCGTAACAGAAAGACAGAGTTACTTACTAATGTAAGGTTTAACATTTTAAAAATACAAAATAATTTATATACCACAATTAATCACTAGTCAAATGTGTGACTTTAAAGAAAAAGGGTGGCAACATTGAAAAAAAAAAAGGAGGGCAACACGGAATTGAATTGGGTGACAGGACGCTAAGAAAAAAAGGGATTAAAAAAACGAATTGTATTGGGAATAGAAAAGGAAATAAAGACTGTTATATAGAGTTTTGTAATCGATTATTGTAAAGAAAGAAAGTACGGGCGAAATAAATAGTGTATCAGTTAAATGTGGAGTTTTATTACACTTCAGAAGTGGAAAGTGCCGCGCCGGCGTTTTTATTATAGATGTAAATCAAATGGCAGGAAAGTGGCTCTGTTTATTTATACGGGAATTCTACACTCAATAGACGGAAAAGGCGTGGAGGTATTCAATACATTAAAAAAATAAAATGAAGAAGAAATCAGGTATGACGAACTTATAATAAATTTGTTCCAAAGTCACTTCGCTCCGAAAACCAACCTGACATAAGAATTTCATAACTTCGTATCGCACAAACAAGCTAATGAATCATTAAAAAACTTTGCCTGTATACTAAAATGAATGTCGTAAAACTGTGACCTTGGATTGGACAGCTACAGGAACGGCTTATAAAAAAAATCATGTTCATCTGCAATATGAATAACATACCTAGATAACTACTTAGGAGAAAAATTGTTAATGGAAGATCAACTCAATCTAGACAAGAAATGGCAAAAGCTATGGTGGCGTCCAGAAGCCAAACAGATGAACTACAAGGACTTGTAGGAGGACAAAGTTATTAAAATGGAAAATAAGTGATAACAATACACAAAATATCAAGAACAAGTGTTATGAGATCCACAATGAATGGATAAACAACAATTTTTAACAAAACTGATTGCTGGCTGTCAAACTGGATACTCAACAACGGATTTACAGGGGAGTATTATAATAATGTGTTCATTCTTATTTATTTCTTTAAAGTTTATCAATATTGGAATATAAAATTCAATAAATAGTTTCTATTAAAGTAATTAGTTACATACAGACTTCCCTTGTAGGTTATTTTAATTGCAAGAGTTGGTTTACTTCCACTATAAATTATTTCTCTATTAAATTCTAATACATTTACTTCTAGTAATTATAGCTTATATTCTGAAAGTAAAATAAGAAAAATATCTACCCTCCACAGCCTGGTAAATAGAGAAAAGTTGCTTTAAAGTTCATTTTCTGTTTCTAGCATGAGCACTGGTGCAACATCTTCAAAGATGATGACTAGGAGGGCTCTTCGGCAGACCTATAATTAAAATTAAGATGTTCCCTCGAAGAACTCAAACAATTAAAAGAGGAGAATAGTCAGTCGAGATCCAAGTCTACAAATACAAGAAAATATGTCAGTGAAGTATGTTCAGTCAAATACAGAGATGCAACAGGTACAGTCAGAACAAAATTGTCATATTGAGTCATCTAAGTCAATGTCAAAGGTGAGTGGACAATTAATTAATTAATATAAGTAGGTATGGTATAAATAACTTGTAAATATCATCAATACAGGTAGTGATGTCAATATTAGGTCAAAAAGTGTTTATGATTCACTTCATATTAAGAATTCATTGTCTAAAACTGATGTTGAAATTTAGTCATACACTGGCAATAGTCTAGATGTCCTAGGTCAGCAAAACTTGTAATGTAAATTTCAGTTTAATTAGTCATTTTATTTATTTCTTTTATTTACACTTATGTGAATTTTCCAACTGTACTAGGTAAACTTACTTGTTCAGAAATTGGTTTAGTTAAAAGAGTTTTTTTTTGTGTGAATACTACGAACATGCAAATGTCAGAAAATAATATTAGTCAAAAGGATTCAAATTCAAGTCAAGTAATGTATCATAAAGCTACAAAGAGTCAGTCACAGTCAAGTCAGTAACAGTCATACCCACATGATGTAACATTACTTCCATGGGAAAAAGTTGGTGTTGATTTTATAGATTATAAATTTATAAAATTATAAATCTATATATGGTAGTACAGTCAAAAGCATGTCAGATGTAACACTTTGGACTTTATTCCACTCTTATGTCGGGGGCATAAGTGCTGTTATCGAACTGCAAGTGTTTACTGTGATGTGCCGTTGACTGAACAAGATTATTACTCAAATTATATTGAAATTAATGCCAGTGGCAAGTACTTATGCCAAAACAGCAATGGTTTGTCTTAAAAATATATTTAGTAGACATGGTATACCAGTATAGTTATTCTCAGACAATGGACCGCCATTTAATTAAGCAAAGTTAAAGAATTTTATTTTTGAATGGGGAATACACCTAGAGGAAACTTACTTTCTCCAGCACAATTGTTAATGTTACATTCACTTAGAACACAACTACCAAGCCAAGAATTGTCAAATTTCAAGAATATATATATATAAAAATAATAAGAATAATAATAAGGAAGAAAATAAGAATATAATAAAATACTACCATATGACAGAAAGACTAAATTATTACCAAGACTACAAGAAGATGATAAAGTATATATTAAGAAAATGCCAGATACTCCATGGATTCCAGGTACAAAAAGAAACAAATGTGAACAGCCTAGGCTTTATACAGTTGAAGTGTCAGATGGATTTATAGGAAGGAGGAATAGACAGCATGTTTAAAGCCGCTACAGTCTCCTCAAACTGTATCACACAAGAGTTCAAATATCGGGATGTCTCCTAGGTCTGATATGGTAGTACCATTTATGGAAGAACATACAGCTCCGGTTAATATGCACACTGGGTGTAGGGAAATTGTAGGACCACCAAGACGGTTGGATTTTTATGAGTGTATAATGTAATAGACAAATAAATAAAAGTTAAGTAAACATTTTGGTGGTGACTGACTGTGAGGTATTATAATGTTATGTCGTATGAATGTTGTTATATGACAAAGTTATGTCTAATATATTGTGGGATTTGGGATGATATGTATATAAGAGTTCAAAGTTATATAAAAGATTATTTTTTTTGGGTGACTCCTGTCAATGACTGATTAATGTAAATACATACATATTAACTGCATGACTGCAAGTCCAGTATGTGGTTTTATTGGTATAAAGTCTTTAAGTCAAGTCTACTATATAGTCTTATTGTTGAATTATTTAAGTTAAGTAGTCCTTGTCGTCAAGAGCTTATGTTAAAAGTCGAGTCGGTTCTGTAAAATTGAAAATAATGTTTGTCTAATATGGGAGATGTTGTGAGCATGTATGACACAACTCTGATTAAGTGAGGTATCTGTCAATTACTGGCAACACTGTGCACACTTTGGGATGGCGTCTAAACCTGAACATGTATCTCTGTGTTACATTTAAGTCTATAAATGAAAGCCAATCATATAACAGCATATAGCCAGCTATAATAAACCAATACACCGGGTGTGCCTTATACTTGAAATGTTAGAAGTTTAAAAGTATATATTCATATCAATATTTGTTTCTATGAAGCACCTCCTGATAATCCTACAATATTATAAATGCGAAAGTCTGGATGTTTGGATGTTTGGATGATTGGGTGTTTGGATGTTTGTTACTCAATCACGCCTAAACGGCTGAACGGATTTGGATGAAGTTTGGCACACGTGTGGTTTGTAGCCCGGAGTGGGACATGGCTATGAAATTCCTACGGGCAACGTCTCATTCCGCGGGAATATCAATTTTGAAACTGCTGAACCGATTTGAATGGTTCTTTCACTGTTGGAAGGCTACACTGTCCCCGGTGAACATAGGGTACTTTTGATCCTGGAAATTTGGGGGGATATTTGAAAGGGGAGATTACGCGCGGGTGAAACCGCGGGCGGAAGGCTAGTTTACAGATAAATACCTTTATATTTTAATTCAAAGACTTCGTTCTAGTAATTTGTAGGAAATATATCATGGATTTATATTCCCATTGGTAACGTTTTTATTTAGCAATGAGATTTATGTCGTATGTATTATTTTGAAACCTGAACGACGTTAGGCATTGCGTTGAACATGTTATTATGGTCTGATGAGTTATGGAACTTGAATTATCCTTATTTTTAACTAAGTTAAAACTTGTATTTTAAATGGACAACAGAAGCTCTTACTTAGGTAATTGTCGCGTGTTGTATTGAATATGTACATAGTTGTTTTGTTTCGAGTTTCAGACAAGGTGACTCTCGGTCTCGCGGAGACATCCGGTCGCTTTGAGCCAGGGCGAGGACACCGGGATGAGAGCGGACGCGGTCGTGGCCGCGTCTGCAGCGGTGTTGCTCCCGAGCGTCGGCGGACGCGTCGTGGTGAGCGTCTCCGGTCGCGTTGGGCCAGGGCGAGGACACGGGGATGGGAGCGGACGCGGTCGTGGCCGTACCCGCAGCGGCGCTGCTCCCGAGCGTCGGCGGAGGCGTCGTGGTGAGCGTCGCAGTCCTCGCGGGATTCGACGGGCTGCTGGATTGGAGAGGGGGATGGAGCGAGCGAGCGCGACGGCGAGGCCTTCAGGAGGATGGGAACGAGGCTGCGTTCGGCGCTCCGTGAGTGGACCCCAGAGACGAAGTCAGAGACGAAGTCAGAGGCGAAGTCAGAGACGAAGTCGAGACCAGGTCAGAGACCAGGTCAGAGGCAAGGTCAGAGACAAGGTCAGAGACAAGGTCAGAGGCAAGGTCAGAGACAAAGTCATCTTTTCTATTTTTTTTACTTCTTTATAGTCATTATATCAGTCACAGAACTATCATTTGTGATTTATATGTCCAAATTGTAATAGATTTGATATGAATAGGTCTGTCATGTGATTCATATGTTCAAATTGATAATAACTCTGATATACATAGGACTTCCATGTGAATGATATGTCCAAATTGTAGTAGGTTTGATATGAATTTGATACGAAATATCATTTGATTGATATGCCCAATGGAGAATAACTTTGTTACGATGAAGAATATCGTATGATTGATATTATCATATTATATCTTTATGAAAAATAATTATCCTATGAATAAGACTATCATGTGTTTAATAAGATGATAAGTCATAAAGAGAAATGTGCATTTATTTTAACCAAATATCAGTGAAAAGATTTGTTTTGTATGTGCATTTTATTTTCCTTTTAGTAATTAATTAAGTAGTGTATTAAAGATTCTTATTATTAGAATGAAATAGAAAATAATTTCGGTATAATTTTATATTAGCTAGTCGTAATATGAAATAATTGAAGATTTAAAGAACACCCGGTTATTACAATACGATATACTATTATAGGTTGTAATCATTTTTTTACTGAACCTTAAAATGTTAATTTGTTTATATTTTTTATTATAAATAAATAGGCAGCGCTTCTTGGATGGTTGCTGAGTATGGTGTCGATTGTTTTTACACAACGTTAAGGAAGCGATGCTCATCCTTAAACCGCAGGGTTCAGGGCAGCCCCAATACCATCTTAGAAATGTTCTCTCGTGGGTTTGACTGTCTGTACGTGAACCAGTGTTCTATGGTCCATATACTGACAAATAAACAAATTATCAGAGTAAAACTGCAATTAATTGATTTGACATTTAAGTTTAAATTGACATCTTTTTGACATTGTTTTATTCGAATTGCAATTTTAATCTGTTTTTAACAATGATGTTTTATGCTATAGATATGTTACGTTCATAGTAATTACGATTTAAATCTGTTCCATTGCACACATGACAAATATAACTGATAAGTAAGACAAAAGATACGAAATAGCACGCAAATGAAAGAGATAGATATAATTTGACGTATGACGCAGACTGTTAAAAAACCTCCCAATTGGGTCTTTTTTGAGTCTTCAAAACGCGAGCGCTTATAACATATCTGTTTTTGTTTTTATATAATATCATTGGTTTTTAATTTATTCTTATATTGGTTATTGTATATTATTTGTAATTTATTGTGTTATTTTGAATTTTATGTGTTGCTTGTGACATTTTTGTGAAATTCGATTTAATGTGTGATTTTTATAACATTTGGAAATTGTTTGTTTATTTTATATAATTGTGTATTATGATCCTTGATGGTTGAAATAAATGTATTCATTCATTCATTCATAAGGGCGGAACGTCGGCATAATTATGAGAATGGATGGGTTCATAATTTTGTCGCATCGCAGCCTTGGTGGCAAGAATGGATGGGTTTGTGATCAGGGTTGCGAGGCGGTCCGTTAGAAATGGGCTCCATTTGTAAGAATGGATGGGTTTGCAAATGGAACTTATTCAACTTATGACAATGATGAAGGGTATAATCTGTCTGTGAGAATGGATGGGTTCACAGAGATTATGTATTTTTATTGTGCATGAGGACATGCACTTAAGGTTAATAAGTACGGAACGTTGACATAATTATGAGAATGGATGGGTTCATAATTTTGTCGCATCGCAGCCTTGGTGGCAAGAATGGATGGGTTTGTGATCAGGGTTGCGAGGCGGTCCGTTAGAAATGGGTCCCATTTGTAAGAATGGATGGGTTTGCAAATGGAACTTATTCAACTTGTGACAATGATGAAGGATATAATCTGTCTGTGAGAAAGGATGGGTTCACAGAGATTATATATTTTTATTGTGCATAAGGACATGCAATTAAGGTTAATTTGTTTACTGTTGTGTAATTATAAATAATAATGATGAAGGATATAATATGTCTGTGAGAAAGGATGGGTTCACAGAGATTGTATATTTTTATTGTGCATAAAGACATGCACTTAAGGTTAATTTGTTTACTGTTGTGTAATTATGAATAATAAATCAGTTAAAAGTATTGATATTTGTACTTGGGGTTAATAATGCATAATGCACTATTATGGTATATTTTGTAAATAAGTAATTAAGGGGGCATTTAATTAGTATGAATTATTGTTGTTGAATGTTCATTTCGGAGATTCTTACTAGAACTGGATGGGTTAGTAAGAAATAATACTAAGTACCTTTAGGTTAATTACGGAGATTCATGCTAGAATTGGATGGGTTAGCATGATTTAATATTGCGAGAATTGGATGGGTTCGCAATGTTATCTTGATTTGTCATCTTGTAAGAATTGGATGGGTTTACGGTCATGAATGATGTTAAATGATCCTGTAAGAATTGGATGGGTTTACAGGATTATTAACGAAGTTGGTGATCATTATATTTGTTGTTTTATAAGATTATGCTAAGTTGTTCATTGTCGTTACGTATAAAATGTTGTTGTTGACCTCATATACCCACATTAAATGATAATTTATGAATCTTGTTAGTGCCACCCCGCCGAGTGTAAGGTAGATTATCATATTTTATTATAATATCATTGATAATAATCCGTCCTGAAACCGTGTATGGGGACATACACGAAGGTCAGGATGGACGAGTGTAAGGTTTAACATTTTAAAAATACAAAATAATTTATATACCACAATTAATCACTAGTCAAATGTGTGACTTTAAAGAAAAAGGGTGGCAACATTGAAAAAAAAAAAGGAGGGCAACACGGAATTGAATTGGGTGACAGGACGCTAAGAAAAAAAGGGATTAAAAAAACGAATTGTATTGGGAATAGAAAAGGAAATAAAGACTGTTATATAGAGTTTTGTAATCGATTATTGTAAAGAAAGAAAGTACGGGCGAAATAAATAGTGTATCAGTTAAATGTGGAGTTTTATTACACTAATATTAGTATGAATTGAAGGCTTGTAACAGGGTAGCCGGGTGAGGAAGAGGTGGGCGGTGGCGAGCAGGAATAAAACTTCCAACGTAGAGAATTTCGTGTATTGTAGGAAATCACATACATTATAGGTGGACCCCGCAACTTGTCTTACTATGTAACTGAGCGTACGAGTATAACAGTTATAGCTAGATGCCCAAAGCAGTCCTAACGATTAGAAGCTACTTTGAGTGCAATCTACTGATAATGTTAGACATGGTCATTTTGTTAGACAAAGTTAAAAATGTATGGAGGATACTTATACAATTGAAAAATCGTAACGCTTGTTATAATTAAAGTTCTTTGCGCGCCATCTATTGGCGCGGGGATGAACTTAGTAATTTGACATTTTGAGGTTTTATAAAAAGAGATAGCCATTTACAAGCACATGAGTTATTTCGAAATACAATTATAAATAAATCAGATATAACTAATGAATCAAAGATTTACTAATTAGGTTAAGTAATTAGCGGTGATATTGTCAATTAGACGTTTAAATAGATTCTTGATAACATTGATGATTAGGCAATAATTAATATGACATCTGTTGATAAATTGGTGTAAAAATAAAGGAATATCGTTTGAAGAGCTATGCAGAGTTAGACAGTTCCTGTGTGTCAGTCGAAGTGGGCCAATGGCGCATAGTTTCGCATAGCAGACAGTAGGTAACTGCTTAGTTTTGACACTGAACTGACTAAGGGCAGACGTGGCGCTTACCATCAGGTGTATGATCTGCTCGTCTTGTTACACATTGCAATAAAAAAAACATAGGAAGTTTCACTCCCAAATGAGTTTTGTCAAAAAATATATTAAACTTGAAATCTGAGGCTCGAAGATCACATGAGCCTATAAGGTGGCAGCACATTGAGCGACGCTTCCTGGTGAAGTGTCCCTTAATGGATAAGGCCGCAGTGGCCGCTTACCATCAGGTGGGTTTTGTGCCTGTATGATACACTAGCGGCCGCCCGAGGTTTCACCCGCGTGGTTCCTGTTCCCGTGGGAATTGATCAAAATCCTTTCTTAGCGGATGCCTACGTCATAACATCTACCTGCATGCCAAATTTCAGCCCGATCCGTCCAGTGGTTTGGGCTGTGCGTTGATAGATATCTATGTCAGTCAGTCAGTCAGTCAGTCAGTCACCTTTGAGTTTTATACATATAGATTACATTAAAAAACTATATTATCTACCTGTTTATTCCTAGCAGACTTAATTTCTTTCTCCTCGTTGATATGTAGTGGATCCATTAACCTGTGAAGTTTAAAAACATACATTTTAGAAATCAAAATAATATCCCCATAAATGTATGTTCAGGCGACTCTGTCTTGGTTATCTATTTGGTCTGAGCGGGTATAAAAACCCGGAGGTCGTGGGTTCGAATTTCGATTCCCGCCGTGGGTATGGTTGGTAAGACTTTTTTAGAGTCCGACTGGCTAGCTACCACCCACAGGTGAATTCTGCCGTCGTAACTGCTCCGGCTGTGTTCCGGCAATATTAATGGGAGCCAGTACACTTAATATTAAAGAATCGAAGATCAGATAAGCCTATAGTCTGGCAGCACATTGAGCGACGCTTCCTGATAAAATGTTACTCAATGGAATAGGCCTGCCTGAATAGTGACTGACCATTAGGTGGGCTGCGTGTCTGTCTTCCAACTGATGTGGTATTAAAAAAAGTTATGTCCCGGAAATTGATTCCTTACCTACTCCCACTATCCTTAAGTAAGTTCTCATGGTTCTCGAGCTGTTCTCCAACTGTTCGTATGGCAGGATTCTTCTTATCAAATATCTTCTCGTCGCCTTCTTCTGAGTCTTCTGGTATGTCCAATTTTCCTGTAAAACAATCAAAAAAACTAGGAATTAAATCTTTAAAGGTAAAACGAGGGAGCCGTGTTAGGCCTCCCACAAGGTGAAGCGTTGATATCGGCGGTGACGGAAAAGGCCATGAAGAAACCTCTACAGTCAGAATGTGTAGCCATGATCCTATTGGTTGAGTTGTCATCAAGGATATGGAGGTCAGACAGCAGACAATCAGTGTAACTGTAATTGCCAAATTTCGGATCGTGGTGCATGTGCACTGAGCTGGTTAATTGCCACAATACTGGAACCAGCTCATCCCAATCGGATGAAAAGGAGAAAGTGGGGGAGTTTGGTGAGTTGTGGGACAAATATCTTTAGGTAGTGGGACGAACTTCTTTAGTCTCGAGTCCCACACGGCCGCAGATATCGCTAGTCTGTAAAAGCGCGTATATACGTTCTCCTTCACAAAAAAGTGTACCCTCACTAGAACGTGGACTAAACACTAATAGAAAGAAGGAACAAAATCTAGAACTCACCATGGTGTTGTTCGTACAGCCGTTTAAAGGGAGCGAGGGACGGATCATACTTGATCTCATCAGGCAAATCCACCCAGATGTCCAAGCTCCCAGGAGTCAGGTCACTGCAGGAAACCATAGAGTATACACTGGTTGTGCTCCTGTCATTTTTCTTCTTCTTTAGTCTAAACATGTTCGCCATTTTGGATTTTCAAACTGTCATAACATTGTTCGGATGCTGGGATTTTTGCTTTCGCTGGAATTTTATTGTTATTGCAATGCTGTGAAACTAGATCGCTCCCTAGAAGCTTCAGCGGGTCACAAGGTAGTCAACGGCTCGTCCCTCCACACACAGGTGTGAACGGAAACCTCGGGGAATTTAGTGGGTAGTGGGAAGTATTAGTCTCGAGTAGCCGTATGATATATCCTTTGGTATACTGAGACACATGGAGAGATATGGATATGAGGGACCTGTTCGAGTTGCTGGGGCCTGTCAATTTGCAAGAGGTTGCTCAAGACAGGGAGCAGTGGCCTCATCTCGTGTTGAAGGCCAAGATCCACTTCGGGTCGCTGAGCGAGCGAAGTAAGTAAGTAGTAGTTGAGTAAGTAAGTAATACTTAGACACAAACATTGCAGGTTTTATAAGCTATCTAAGCTGATGTAATCTAGTGAGGATCTTAGCTGATGTAAAGAATTTTATTTTCTATTTCGTAGTGACCAATATCGTGGTAAATATTTTCTTCTCTTCCAAAGGACACGTATGAGGTTACAACAGTCTGTTTTGAGTAGTAAAGTATATTTTTGTAAATTATTCTTTTATTGCTTTAGTAAAAATGTTAATGTCATGTTAATATTTTACGTACATCTGTCTTTTCCTAGAGCCCCAATAATAGGCAATCAGGTTCAACAGAAAAAAAAACATGTTGCTATAAGAACCGAGGACGTAAAGTTGTTTATAAACATTGTTGGAAAACCACAACACAACTTCTTTCGAGATCGTCTAAAAAGAAAACAGTTCTAATGAAATGTACACATTTTCCATCGAAATGGTTCTCACGACTTATGTCAATAAACAGTAGTCATGAGTGAGCAAGTACCAAGTACGCATGGACCGAGCTGTTAATGTGTGCGTGCACCACGCGACCTGTGTAGACTGTCGCTGTACTGTTCGTCATTGATGCGTATAACACCGCCACCACTGCGCGCGCCAGTGCCCGAGTGCGCGTGCACCGAGCTGTCAATGAGTGCGTGCACCACGCGACCTGTGTAGACTGTCGCTGTACTGGTCTACATTGATGCGTATAACACCGCGCCGCGTCGCATACTGCGGGCGCCAGAGTGCCCGAGTGCGCGTGCACCGTGCTGTCAGTGTGTGCGTGCACCACGCGACCTGTGTAGACTGTCGCTGTACTGTTCTACATTGATGCGTATAACACCGCGCCGCGTCGCATACTGCGGGCGCCAGAGTGCCCGAGTGCGCGTGCACCGTGCTGTCAGTGTGTGCGTGCACCACGCGACCTGTGTAGACTGTCGCTGTACTGTTCTACATTGATGCGTATAACACCGCGCCGCGTCGCATACTGCGGGTGTGCTGCGGGCGCCAGAGTGCCTGAGTGCGCGTGCACCGAGCTGTCAATGTGTGTGACACAATTGCATTGATTGCAAAATGCAGGTTGTTCAACACAAAGTCGATCTGTGTTCGAGAAATCAGAACAGTCCCTTTCACCGGCCTTCCAAGTTCGTCCTTTAAAGCTGTTTGTTTTTCATTTAAGATCTTGACATGACAGAGATGTTGTAGTGGAAAAAGTTTATTCAGGAGTAGGATTTCTGTTAAAATGTATTGACTAGCACTTTTTGGCCACTTCTTTCGCATAAAATCCATAATTATGTACTTAACTCTGAATAACCCTCATTATTTGGTGATGGTATGCTATACAAGATAATAAACTTATTGACCGGAGCTAAGGTTTTGGCAAAAGCCGAAGTCAAATGTTTGGTCGGACTCTAGTGATTATTATAGCCCTATGACATGTAATGTAAACTAGGATTACTATGAGTGGTTTATACTAAAATATTAAACCAAGTAAAAAAGGCGGCAGAGTACCTTTCCCATTTATAATATTAATAATAACACTCTAAACGAGTGGATTTATTTGACCCTGACCAATATTATATCATTTTCCGTGTACAGAAATAAAATATTAGAATTCCGCAACGATGAGGTAAAAACCACGTGTTTTTTTACGGCCCGCCTGATGACGCGCTGTTGGGCTAGTTTCAGAGTTATTGACAGAGTCAATGACGTTCAATTAAACAACTAGAAGACACCCAATCTCTAAGAAAAAATCCTCAAAAAACGTCCGAGCGGCGGCGTTGACACAGATGACATTAACACATTCGTTCAAATTAACACCTTATCTCGTGGCAGTTAGTGTTTAATGTCAATTGTATATAACTAAACGGAAACTCTGCCCAATAGTCGGGTGGGCAGACTTTTGCTTCGGACAATATTTGAGCGTGAATGGGAGTCTAGTTGTATATTGAACGTCATTGGACAGAGTCAATAACCACAATGTTGGCACCGGCTTGACCTAATCGGGTGAAAAGGGGAAACCGGGGGAGTTTAGTGGGTAGTGGGACGAACGTCTTTAGACCCGAGCCCCACACACGGCCGCAGGCTTCCCTAGCGGCTAAGGCACGTAAGTGTTCCCTTCCGATAAAAAAAAAGGCTAGTTTCAGAGTAGCGCGTAGAGTTACACTCTTACACTGCCGAGAAGAGTTATTTACAATTTACTATGCTCTACCTCTTAACTTAGATAATAACTTTTCTTTAAGTTCTTGTTTTTTCTATTATTTTTTTCTTAAGTGTTGTTATGTTAATTTTACGGAGGGTCCAAAATCCTTTTTATTTCTGTTCTTTTGTTCAAGAACCTTAGTAATTATTTACTTTTTGCCATAAAGGAGGCAAACGGGTCACCTGATGGTAAGTGTTCACCGTCGCCCATCAGGTGCAGCGCAGACGGCACACTTTTTGTGTGATCGAGTCTGCATGGCGCGCAAATCGGTCGCGGATTTTTCACAGACTACGTACACGACGCACATTTTCGATCATTCTGTCGGTAGGGACGTAGACGCTATGGAAATCGTGCAGAGATCGCGAAGTATTATTTTGTACTTGAAGTCCTGCAGAAAAAAAGAAGAAAATTTTGGGTACGTCCTATAGGTACTTTCGAAAAGTTTATGAGCGGCGCGGCGCGGAGCGACGTGGTCTGCCAGAATAACGCGGATTTTTTGTGCGCCGGACTTTTTGTGCGTCGTCTGCGTTACTCTATACAGTTGCATACGTTCTATTTTCGCAGACTAAAAAGTCTGTCACGGATAGTCTGTCGTCTGCGCTGCCGCTCAAAGGCATTGCATAATATGTGTTGCCAGCTCTGATGAAAGGAATAGGTACGCTGTTTTCTTAAATGTCACTAGATCATAATTATCTTATCGGAAACACTGCTGAAGGTAATAAAGTTACAATACAAAGTTTGTTGGGATTTTTTTTATAACGCAATTTAATAAAATAAACCGGCGGCCAATCGTACAGGTGACGGAACCCAGTCTATTTACCGACTCGCGCTTGACAATTTTTTTAATGAATAATTTCCGCTAAAACAATACAATACTGTGCCATAAGGATGGGATCATTAGTCATTACAATGATGGTGTCATTACAATTCATCATTAAAAATAAATGTCACGTTTTTGTAACATGACAGACAGATTTATTTCAATATAAATATCATAGAAACTATGCTTTATTGGATGGGTGACCATTCTGACCACATGTTTTAGTCATCTTAGTGACATTTATTTCGAGCGTTTGGTCGACTTGATTTCAAAGAAGGCCTTTGCCCTGCAGCCGTTCAAACAAACAAACAATCAAATCTTTCCTCTTTATAATATTAGTATAAAGTATAGATTTACCTGTGACATAGGTATTTATAGATAAGAGTAGGTAGCGTTATTAAAAGCAATTTGTAAGGACGGTGGGCTGAGCAACTTTTAGCCCTAACTGGCCGTCTGCCATTTTTTGTCTGGTTCGTAGACAACCTTGGATTTCTTTACCAACTCATTAATTACCGTTACTAATTAAAATATCTCAAACCAAAATAATAAAATAATGTATGTTATAATTATTTGTGTGCATGGAATATGTCAGTTTTTTTTACATCAGTTAGCAGACAGACACGCAGCCCACTTGATGGTAAGCGGTCACTGCGGCCTATTCCAGGATCCGGCCGTTATGCCCCCATTCCGGTTTGCCCCCGGCCGCTGTGCCCCCACGGTTTAACGGCAAACTGGAACAAATTTACTTAAAATTGTGGGGGCATACCGGCCGGGGGCAAACCGGAATGGGGGCATAACGGCCGGACCCCTATTCCATTGAGGAACACTTCACCAGGAAGCTTATTTCAATGTTTTTTTTTGTTATACTAGGTCAGTTGGCAGACAGGCACGCAGCCCACCTGATGGTAAGCGGCCACTGCGGCCTATTCCATTAAGGCTACACCTGGAAGCGTCTCTCAATGTGCTGCCAGACTGTAGACTCATCTGATCTTCGAGCCTCTTATTTAAAGTGTACTGGCTCCCACATAAATATTGCTGGAACACAGCCAGTGCTGTTATGGCGGTAGATTTCACCTGTTGGGGTGGAAGCTAGCCAGTCGGACTTTGAAAAAGCCCTATCACCAACCTGACCCAAGGCGGGAATCGAACCCACGACCTCCGTGTTTTTATACCCGAGCGGCTTAACCACTGTTCCACGGAGGTGGTCAATGTGCTACTACAATGGCTCATCTGATCTAAGAGCCTTTGTTTACCATCAGATGTCACACATCGCTCGTATGTCTATATGAGTACCTACTAGCGGCCGCCCGCGGTTTTACCCGCGTGGTTCCCGTTCCCGTGGGAATTGATCAAAATCCTTTCTTAGTGGAGCCTACGTCATAACATCTACCTGCATCCCAAATTTCAGCCCGGTCCTTCCAGTGGTTTGGGCTGTGCGTTGATCTATGTCAGTCAGTCAGTCAGTCAGTCAGTTACCTTTGAGTTTTATTTAAATATGTAGATAGATGTACTTTTATGAAATAGTATATATCATAAAAGTATATAGGTAGTTAATATGTATTGTATACAAAGCTGTTTTTTGTGAATTATAATCACCTTTTGAAGTGGGATGATGTCAATAAGAATATTGTTACAAAAACACGTTTCTCACTCTGAAAATATTGTCAAGGACGTGTAAAATGTTTTCTAAGTATGATACAATGGTTTTTTTTGTGTTGTATTTATGGGATTACTACTCATGTAATAAAACACATTTGGACGGATTAAATCTATTTTTTTTATTGCAATGTGTAACAAGACGAGCAGATCGTACACCTGATGGTAAGCGCCACGTCTGCCCTTAGAGAGTTCATTGCCAAACAGTAACTAAGCAGTTACTGTCTGGCACTGCCCTGCGCCCGCTACAACGAGACGACAGTTATTAGGTCTCATTTATCCAGTAATAACACTAGCTTCAGTGCCCTTTCCCCGAAACACAAAAGTGCTTGACACACTTCTATTTCACGGGAAAATATCTGGCACTGCGGTGGTCCCACCTAGACCATCCAGTACAGGAACCACCTGGTAAATAAAAATTATCTAGAGTCCGAATAAACCTTCGATTTTGGCTTAAGTTCGTCTATCTAGCGCCTTCAACCTCTTAGATTGACAATTATAGGAGTATAACATAGGACGACCGATCTGGTGTATGGTTAAGAAGCCGGAGATTGGAATACCTATGTTAAAACTATATTTACCCAACCAATAAAGTGTTCTGAATCCTCAAACAGTTTTGAAGTAAGAGTCAAATACGTTTAGGATTTTCGACATATCTATCTATCTATTTCGTTAGTCTCGTTAAAAGTCTAGAACGGCTGAGCCGATTTGACTAATTTTAGTCTTAAAATATTTGTGGAAGTCCATGGAAGAAAATATGGAAAAATTGGGAGAAAAATACTAAAAGCGACAATTTTATTTTCCCATACAAACTGTTCTTACCTGTCAAACGTTTGATGTACGAAGTTCACTGGGTTAGCTAGTTTCATAATAGGTATTTTTTCTATTATAATATTTCTATTGACCGTTTGAATTGGTGACTTGTTTGGGGCTAGATGGCGCCGTGTGATTGTCCATAAAGTTCTAAAAATTTCAAATAAATACTTTCTATAATGTTTTAAAACAAAAACATTAACGGGCCGGGGTCAATAAACTCTGCAACTGGTGTGAGCTGCTTCTAACCGGCTCAACCGTTACGTCATGCGGCGGCCATTTTGAAAGTCTGGTTTTTTAGCACAATTTCTGCTTTTCGCTAAACTTTGGTCTTGCTTGAATTTTTGTGCTTTGTCTGGTTATATGGCATTTGGAGTAATCCTACCTTGTACTGGGTCCAATATAATAAATATAAATATTACTCTGTGATTCACAACTGATTTGCTATCTTAGATATTTTATAATTTTTGGTTATAGCTAGATACAATTTTTTCAGTTACACGTAAAAATGGCATGGCGCGATGGCATTACGTAATGCTTTATTTGTTTTTTTGATGTTATCAAACAATACCTACTAATAATACCTACCTTTAAGTACTTCCACCTTCACTTAGCTCGATAATCTAGTTTTTTCCAGATAAATGTTGAATATAATCCGGTTATTTCTTATCAGTTATCAATATCGATTGACAGGTATCAGTTTATCAGTTCTAAGTACCTCTTTGTGCCAAGCAACAATATTGTACGCGGCATACTGTGGCATAAAAATGGTCTAATATTTATATTAGATGGCCGCGGTTTCACCCGCGCGTAACTTATTTTGTCAATCCCCCCTTCCCCCACATTTTTGGGATCAAAAGTACCCTATGTTCACCGGGGATAGTGTAGCTTTCCAATCTAATACACTAATACACTTATTATGCATGGATATACAGGAGCACCGTAATTTTATAGTCTATACTTCTAAACTAATATTATAAAGAGGAAAGATTTGATTGTTGGTTTGTTTGTATGTAATAGGCTCCGAAACTACTGAGCTGATTTGAATAATTCTTTAACTGTTGGAAAGCTAGGTACACTATCCCCGGGTGACATAGGGTACTTTGATCCCGGAAATGTGGGGGGGAATTTTGTGAAAAGAAATTACGCGCGGGTGAAACCGCGGGCGAAAGCCTAGTTCGACATAAATTATCACCAGCAATCTATACGCACTCGCAGTTTATCTTAGCAAAAAACTATTTTCGTCTATTCTAATATAGTTTTCGTTTTATCTTTTGGCTTACATGTAATAGAAACAATCTGGCCAAAATCTAGACAATCAATTCTATATTTAATACACTCGTAGAAGCGACTTGGAATGTATTCAACATCGCAGTTCATCAACTTCTTTACACATTATTCAATAACTGGCCCTCCGCCCGCCGCGGCGCGGGTTCACCCGCGCGTAATCTCTTTTTTCCAAATATCCCCCCCTACCCCCACATTTCTGGGATCAAAAGTACCCTATGTTCACCGGGTATAGTGTAGCTTTCCAACAGTGAAAGAATTATTCAAATCGGTTCAGTAGTTCCAAATTGTTATTGCCGCGGGAATGACACGTTTCCCGTAGGAATTTTATAGCTTAAATTATGTTCTAATCCGGGTTATAACCTATACGTGTGCCAAATTTCATCTAAATCCGTTCAGCCGTTTAGGCATGATTGAGTAACAAACATCCAAACATCGAAACATCCAGACTTTCGCATTTATAGGTAATAAATATTAGTAGGATACAACTTTTTTCTTTGAGGATGTTATACGATCTAGCCAAGTTACGCTTTCACCATGATCCAGAACTTAGCAACTCTACGAATATTATAATCTCAAAATATCATGATCCCTACGGGTGTTAAGCTGACCCCACATATGGCGGGCGCGGTCGTGAAACGGGCTCCCGACGTGTTAACCACGTTAACCAGCGTGCGACGATCGCTACCCCCTCACCCGCCACCTCCGCCGCCGCCCGCCTCGACCGCTCAAATATCGCGGCGGGCGGCCGGCGGGCGGCCAGCGTGCACGCGGCGGGCACGCGGCGAACGTCGGGAGCCCGCTCCACAACCGCGCCCGCTATATGTGGGGTCAGTCAGCCTTATGTGCGAGGGTGGTGCTTCCCCGGACGAGCCAGCCCATTCCTACTTTAAAACCGCATGGCTCTACCACTACAAAACTCGACAGGGAGTTGAACTTTAGCCACAGATAAACAATGATTCATTTACATAATTAGTGATTACGGTGTTGTATACACCCACATAGTTTTAGTATAGATAAGAATTAATTGAACATGGCTGAAGTATGCAATAACAGCTGTGTTCCGGCAATATTAAAGCTATGTGTGTAGTAGATACTTTTAACTTTGTAACATTGTATGTATCTTATCTTACTAATTAATATTATAAATGCGAAAGTCTGGATGTTTAGATGTTTGGATGTTTGTATGTTTGTATGTTTGGATGTTTAGATGTTTGGATGTTTGGATGTTTGGATGTTTGGATGTTTGGATGTTTGGATGTTTGGATGTTTAGATGTTTGCACAGAAATCTAAATAAGACAAGATTTCTGTGGATGTTTGTTTCTCAATCACGCCTAAACGGCTGAACGGATTTAGATGAAATTTGGCACACGTATAGTTTATAACCCGGAATAGGACATAGGCTATAAAATTCCTACGGGAAACGTCTCATTCCCGCGGGAATATCAATTTTGAAACAACTGAACCGATTTGAATAATTCTTTCACTGTTGGAAAGCTACACTATCCCCGGTGAACATAGGGTACTTTTGATCCTGGAAATGTGGGGAGAAGGGGGGATATTTGAAAAAAGAGATTACGCGCGGGTGAAACCGCGGGCGGAAGGCTAGTACATACATACATGTAAGTGGAAACAAAAAAATCTACGTCTTCTGTGCAGCGCCTAATGGCCAGTACACTGGAAATAAAAGGCTCAAAGATCAGAGGACGCGTAATTTCTTACTACCCATACCATTGTCATTTCTTTTGGTGGGACGAACGGGAATTCTTATTTTCACTTCCCGTTCGTCCCACTGAACTTGCTGGTGGGACGAACGGGAAGTGAAAATAAGAATTCCCGTTCGTCCCACTGGTGGGACAAACTTGGTGGGATGAACGGGAATGAACACAAAACAAGAAAATTTTCTCTTTTACTTTTCTATGGGAATGAACCAAAGTATGGCAGCACATTGAGCGACGCCACTTTTTTATGCAGCCCAACTAATTGTCAGTAGCCACTGTAGCCAATTCCATCGAAGGACTTCTTCTCAAGTTTAGGATCATTGTTCTAATCTACCCTGATTAAATAACTGTAGTAAAGGCACATAATATAATAATAGTACTAAAAGGAGTTTGTACCACGAAGGTAGCGCTCAAACCTGTGTGATTAACGTCGCCTATGGACGCTTTACCTCCTTTAAAAGCATCCTATATGCATGCAATAAGCTTAAGGCCTCGGCCTCGAGTTTCGCGGCAGCGAGCGGCTGCGGCAGCGGCGAGATGTTTTGTATGGAATCCCATAGACCCGTTCTCGAACACGGCGGGGCGGCAGCGGGAGCGGTTCACTGCCAGCATTATCGTACCGCTCTTGACGGCCCGCGTCAAACGGCGACCGCAGTGCGCCTGCGTGCGCCCGTTCCCGCTAAAGCGAAATTCGAGGCCGAGGCCTAAGAAACAAGACTTTTTGCTTATACAGCGGTTGAGAGCATTCTGCTACCACAACAACCAGACTTGCGGGTATTAAAAAGCATAATAACGTGTCATAGTTTTAACGATTACTTTGGTTATATCTTGAAAATAAACTGGATGTTATTATAGATAAAGAATAGGTTTTAATTACACACATTTGTGGTTTTAGATAACCATAGGTTTAATCGTTAATAACTATAAACTCACATACAGTCGACAGCACATCAGACTACCGTAATCTGTTATATTTCTACAACCAATTTTCAGCTTTATTCACTCCACATAGAGTAGTCCACCAAAAACGAGTAAATCGATATTTTAATAATTAATTCCAACCTTGACAGTAACTATTTTAGTATTTAATAATCTGTGCTTGACGCAGAGGGTCCACGGGTAAACAGGAATTACGGAATTACGCCTACACCCACCGGTGGGTGAAGCCAGTGGGTGAACGGGTCACGAGGGAAATAATTTAACTGAAGTTGCCAAAGCCTGGAACACGGTACGACGTATTTAAAAGAAAGAAAAGAAGAATTTAATTATTCTAGGCTCGTCGATCGCTGCAAAATGGGGTAGCTCGTCTTCGTTTCTGGGGAAACCGGGGGAGTTAAGTGGGAAGTGGGACGCTTTAGGGCCGGTATTTCAATATAAACTTATCTTGATCTTAATTCGGGATTGATAATAAGTATGACTTAAGTGTATTTCATTATAGGATTAAAGTTAACGGGCACCTAAAGTAATACACTTTTACCTGTCAAAAGTAATACTTATCTTAAATGTTATACTTAACTTAAGCAATAAGATAAGGTTACATTGAAATACCGGCCCTTAGTCTCGAGTCCCACATGGCCGTATGTCGCTAGCTTGCGACTACAAAGCTTATAAGCTTTTTCTACCGCAAAAAAAGGGAGGCCTGACTAAATTTAGATCAACGCTCCGAAGAAGAAAGATAAATTCCACGTACATTTTGGTACTAGCAAGGAATAGATCCATTTTCTTTACATTACATAGAACCAGCCAAAAACACGTGTGACTGTGGTGCCTCCCCGCAAAGCATGGCCCATCTGCTTTCTTGTCCCGCTTGCCCTGACACATGTGTTCAGGAAGACTTGCTGCGCGCATACAGTAATGCTGTTCGGGTGGCGGAGTACTGGTCTGGTAAAATTTAGCCATCGACTCGCTAAGAAAAAGATACAACATTATCTAGCCTTAAACTAACATAAGTTTGTACTGCTTTCACTCAAAAACTACTGAACGGATTTGGATAAAACTTTAACAGATTTTTTATACAAGATCAGTTGGAAGACAGGCACGCAACCCACCTGATGGTAAGCGGAAAACATTTAGGGACACTAAAATAGGCAGCGTCGCTCAATGTGCTGCAAGACTGTAGGCTCTTCTGATCGAGCTTTTGATTTTAAGTGTACTGCCTCCCACATTAATTATGTCGGAGCACAGCAAGAGCTGTTATGGCGGCAGATTTTCAGGTTTTCATATTAAAGCTACCTGTCCACTGAAGCGGAGTGAGGCAGCGGAGCGGAGAAGTGGAGAAATACTTACCAATAGGATTGCAACTCCCTGTCTGAGCGGAGATTTTGTGAAATCTTATTGGTTAATATTATTCTCAGTTTCTCCGCTACTCTGCCTCGCTCCGCTTCGGTGGACGGACAGGCAGCCTTAAGCTATAAAATTATTCGCTATCGAAATCCCTGGCAGAAGCTAGTCTTCGCACAAAATTTTGACCATTTTGACATTTTTGTTGAAATGAAAATTGTGTTAATCCTGTATGTAGATGGATTTCTTTTTTAAAAAGTCTTGAAAATCTTTAAAAAAAGTCCTTTTTTTATTATACTTTAATTTTTAACGTTAAACGTTAACTGTAACTTTGGCTTGGTAACTTCTTTTGTATTTTTGTTTATTGATAAACAAGCATTACTCAGGCTCTATGTGAAAACATGTTAATGGTTAAGTTTCCTAAAATGTTTGTCTACCATAGTTTAACTTTATACACTGTGTTGTTTTCCTTGTAAAATAAAATAAAATAAAATTAAGAATGTGGTAGGTATCTTCGTTGTTTCTGATACCCATAACACAAGAGTTCTCAAGCTAGGTACCTACTTACTTTGTCAGATGTCTAGTAGGTATCTCTATTTTATCCTCTTTTTACCCTTCTAGGGACTTTCCAAGTCACCAGTTAGTATTCTTATACCATTTAAGGAAACTTGTAAGGATAAAATAGTTATTTAAGAAATAATAATACGTGACATCACGAACAAATATCTGCACCACGGACCTCTGTGCACATTAACTTAAATTTTTTGGGCCCAAGAACAATGGCAAGTTTTGCTTTCTCCTTATGAGGAACTAATAAGAAAGCGGTGAAACTGGTCCTCACGTCATTCATCAAAATCAATGAAAAACTGGCTAAGGGATGCTAAAGTAAAAAAACTCAAAGTCTAGAACGACTAACAAAAGCCCTAACTGCACTAGGTCCCTAACGAAACGATCTTTCCACAGCAAAAAACTTTATACACATTTACAAACATTTATAACATTTTTACATCACAACGAAAAACCTAAAATACTTCACCACTCAAAACAAACTAAAATATTTCTTTTATTTTTTTCAAGTCACCGTCACACACTCGGAAGTCGGAGCCGTGAAATTTAAAAAAACAAATCGAGTTTAAAGATGGCGGCGCGTCCGTTGCGCGCGAACTCAACGCGACCACTGACAGTTGTTTGTAAATATTCTACTGATAATGATGTGGCATTTACACGGTACGACAGGTGGTATAGACGATCTAAAATTATATTGCAAAGTTTTCTTGGCTAGGTTTATAGTTTTTTTTTTTATTATCCCTGGATCCACACAGCGCCGTCTAGAACTAAGCATAGCTTGTATTATGACTGCCAGACAACGGATAAATATTACTCATACATACATAATACATAGAAACCAATGACGTTCAATATAAAACTAGACACCCAATCTCTAAGAAAAATTCCTCAAAAAACGTCCGAGTGGCTTTGACACTGATGACATTAACACATTCGTTCAAATTAACACCTTATCTCGTGGCATTTAGTGTTTAATGTCAATTGTATACAACTAAACGAAAACTCTGCCCAATAGTCGGGTGGGCAGACTTTTGCTTCGGACAATATTTGGGCGTGATTGTGAGTCTAGTTTTTTAATTGAACGTCATTGATAGAAACAGATATTTTAATGTAGAGCCGACTTTTCAACTATTATAAATCAGTCGTCATAATGTAAGAGCACGGACCTAAAAGAAAGATTTAGGTCCGTGAATGTAAGATTTTATTACAGAAACCTGCTAATGTTATAAATAAAGAAATTAATCAGGAAAACAGGTCATGTTTTTTTTATAGAATCATGTCTGGCATTTGGTATAAACGTAGTTTAAGTTAAGTCTCATAATATTGGCTATTATGCCAATAAAAGTCACATTTATTTATTTATTTACACATTAATCAATATTCGTCATAAATATAGTTAATTTTTCGCTTACTCAAATTTGTACCGCTCAAGTTATTAAAACAATATCTCATCAGCAGTCGCTAAGTTATTTCTTAATCGCTCGTTTCTTAATTCCCTTTTTAATTTTATATTTTCGTCGTACCGTGTAAACTCCGTGTTAAATCTGGGAGTCGTGATTAGACAATTAGAATGTAATGGAAATGTAAAGAACTGGATTTTTAACAATAAGCGAATGACACGCCATTAAAAATAACAGTACTCTTGTTGGAACTGTGGCTAAGTCGCTTGGGTCATAAACCCTAAGGTCGTGGGTTCGATTCCATTTCCCGCCTTCCGTTCGTTGGTGGTAGGACTTTTACAGGGTCCGTCTGGCTAGCTTAGCTACCGAATACTGGTGAAATTTGCCGCCATAATACCTCTGGCTGTGTTCCGGTGATATAAAAGCCAGTATACTTGAAATCAAAAGCTCGAAGATCAGATGAGTCTACAGTGTGGCATCACATTGAGCGACGCTTCCTGGTTAAATATCCCTCAATAGAATAGGCCGCAGCAGTTACTGTCTGGCACCGCCCTGCGCCATTGTGTAATTTCACTAGCTTCAGTGCCCTTTCCCCGAAACACAGAAGTGCTCGACACACTTCTATTTCACGGGAAAATGTCTGGCACTGCGGTGGTACCCACCTAGACGGCCCAGTACAGGAACCTACCACCTGGTAAAACCTTGTTCCAGCCTTGGGGTTATTAAGTAGTCCTAGACTGAATAGTACTTCATGCAATCGTGAGTCAGTTAAAACTGAATGGATCCAGTTGTTCTTAATATAAATCGGATAGAACAATGAATAAAGAAAATTAACTTGAGGAAAATCACTACAATTATCATTTAAATGGTAAGTGGCCATTAGTGTAACAAGTAATACTTGAAGCCTACTTGATAGATCTCAAGTCTTGTAATTAGGTATAAACCAAGGGCGTTACGTACTTATTTGGTCATTATTCACACAGCGCCATCTAGCCCCAGGAACAGAACATACCTAGGCTAAGAATAACTTGTCAGCAGGCAGCAGATCAACCCCTAATCTGTCAAAAATTCTCAATTGAAAGAGAACTATAAGTGAGGTTAATAAAGCCGAAAGTTGGTTGTAGAAATTTGACAGATTGGGGTAATCTGATGTGCTGGCGACTGTACTACGGGCAACGAGGTATTTAAATTCGTTGACTACGGGTGCCAGACAACGGGTTAAAATTACTTGTAGGTACCTATACCTTTTTGTGAATAAAACTTTTTTATAGAAAACATTTGTGGGAGTACACTTGAAATCAAAGGCTCGAAGATCAGATGAGTCTACAGTCTGGCAGCACATTGAGCGACGCTTCCTGGTGAAGTGTCCCTCAATGGAATAGGCCGCAGTGACCGCTTACCATTAGGTGGGCTGCGTGTATGTCTGCCAACTGACTTAGTATAAAAAAATTTTTTTGGAGGCTCTAAACCATTCCCCACCCCCTCCTTCTCTTCCCCAAAACCTTTCCCCCTCCCTCCGTATTGTTTTCTCACATGTGGGTAATGCATTTGAGACCCTAGTCGAAGAAGTTCACTGGCGGTTGGGGTGAATGATACCGTGGCTCCCCAATGACCTCATGGTGACTGGGAGTTTAGTGGGTAGTTCTTGGTCGGTTCTGGTCTAAGGGCAGGGTGGAGCAGCGAGAGAGACGTAGACTCCCACATATCCCCAATTCCCCACCCCAACCACCCAGGGTAGATAATAAAAATATTGTGTGAACATCTGTATTTGTCCTGTGTCTGCACTTTTATTTGTATTTGAGTAATACACGTTACCTCCCTCGATTCTGATACCCATATCACTAACGCCTAAGCTACGAATTCTATTGTTTATAAGATTAGAAGCAAAATAATAATACAGTCCATTGGCACTCAAACTGTTTTTAATCGCCCTACCTTTTCCCTTCTTCTATATTCTTACAAAGGCGACCAAGACATCTTAGACCTAGTCGCAGTGCAGTAGTGACCACTTACCATGGGCAGTAGTGACCACTTACCATCAGGTGTTAAACTTGCTCTTTGTCTTCTTACATCATGAGAAAATCGAATCCCAGAGCATTATAACTGCGAGTATTTATTGTACTCGTAAGATGAGAAACATGAAGAACAGTTGTTTTTCTTTGCGGAGGAGAAAGCGTTAGATAGATAGATTTTATTTATCGCACAAAATTACATTAAAAATAAACATGACGTAACACAATTTTGTGAAAGATAGGCCGGTTTCTCTTCATAACTTATAACTACAAAGGTAACTAGCGGCCGCGTCCGCGGTTTCACCCGCGCGTAAGTTCTTTTTTCAAATATACCCCCTTCCCTACATATTTCCGGAATAAAAAGTACCCTATGTCACCCGGAGATAGTGTAGCTTTCCAACAGTGAAAGAAATTTTCAAATCGGTTCAGTAGTTTCGGAGCCATTCAATACAAACAATCAAATCTTTCCTCTTTATAATATATTAGTATAGATATTAGTTATTGATTATAATTATCCGTTATCTCTCTCGCACCCATTATAAAAGCTATGCTTACTTTGGGATGGTGCTGTGTGAGTAATGTCCATATAATTTATGAAATGGTACCTTGACATACTAATTTTTTTATCGCCATAAAACATGAACGTAGCTGTCCAGTAATAAATAAAAATAAATTTGAAAACAATGGACAGACCAAAAACCAAAAAAAGTTTGAGAATACCAGATAAGCTTCCCTGTTTAATATGTAAACAGTTTTTTTTCACCAACGAGCATCGAACCGGAAAAAACCAGAATATTAAGTGACCTCGAAGCGACCTTGAACCAGCTACTCAGCTGTGTACAGTCGACTACAGAATGTATATTTAACCGACAGTTTTTTAGGATGAGATATGTTTTTTTTTTCAAATAGGATTAACTTTTTTAAATAACCAAACACGAAAAGAACGCTAACACGTAATCCATTTGATGCTGGCCGCCGCCAATTGAGAGATCCCCAAACTACAGATAAATAATACATATTAGTATGTACACACATACTAATATTGTGCTATAAATGTGCTGACAAAAAAATACAGCGTGTTAGGTAACCTGAGGGACATATTTAAGGAGAGTGTTCAGAGTCCAATTCGCTATAAAAAATATATCCTTATTTTTTTCATAATATTAATTATCCTAAGAATTTATGTATGCATGAACTACCTAAGAATCCCGTGTGCTGAGCGGCCGGTTACGCCGCAAACTCAATTTGTACGCGAATACAATTTCAGTCGTACTTGAACGAGTGCACGAAATAGGTAGGTACTGTGAAGGAAAGATTGCCCGCACGTTATGCGGATTTTCAGGTTTCGACTAATGTTATGGGCAGATATTTACCAGAGTTTTTATTGATTTATATTTATTTTGTTATAATTGGAAGCATGAACTATTTGGGGTTTAAATATGTCCCTCGCATTTCCTGTCATACTGTATATCTTGAGACATTATTACACAAAAACTACTATAATCATTTATAAGATATACTTGTTCTGCCAGAATACCAGCACTGCTGTGCAGTTTTCTCAATGTCACAGCAGCATAATGCTGAGGAGGCAAGAACTCTGTTGGCCTGTTTTGTAACTTTGTTTTTAAGTAAAATTGTTTTATGTTTTTTTGTGTAATCTTTTGTATTTTGGGAAAATAATTTTTTTCTTTTTCTTCTTTTCTTTTTGTTGACCTGTCTGGACGTTTACTTGTATTAAGGTGTTTTAATTGTACTTAATTGTTTGACTGCCTCCTTGGTGCAATGGCTCGGTTGCAGTTTAAGCCGATGTGCTATTAGAGTGATGGAATAGAGAGTGCTTGCGCACTCATTGCAGCACTTAAACATTTTCTTATTAGTTAGTTGGTCGGAAAGATAGGCTGCTAGCCGAAAACTCGTGTAAGAACTACTTAAAAGGAAAGGGGAATGCCAGAATGCCATAGTAACTTAGGCCCAGAGTGCACGAGTCGGTGTAAGTCGGTTTAATTTTTTTTTAAAAAAGTTTGTTTATTTTTCTATTTTTAGTGTGAATAACACGTAGGTAGTGAGTAAAACTCTTTCATAATAATGATAGCGAAAATACGAGTAGAATTGTATTATTTGATAATAATATTAGGTATTCATTAAGTGTTCAGCACCATGGGTAGGAGGAGAATGCGTTTATGCACCATAACCGCAGGCTAGCTAGACCCGCGGCCGTGTGTGGGACTCGAGACCGAAGCGTCCGCTACCCACTACACTCCCCCGGTTTCTCCTTCACACCCGATTAGGACGAGCCGGTGCTAACCTTATTGGCTAGTGACCAGCCCATCCCCGGGTAATCATCAGCTTAGCTGCAAAAGTACATGAAATACAACTAACGTTCCACATATTCCTACAACACTGAAAGAATTATCCCCTAACTCCTAACCGTTAAGGAGTTGTACTTTCCATCATCACCTTAGCTGCAAAAGTACATGAAATACAACTAACGGTCCACATATTCCTACAATACTGAAAGAATTATCCCCTAACTCCTAACCGTTAAGGAGTTGTACCTTCCATCATCAGCTCATCAACATAAAATGATCTCTATCGGACGCAAAAACTTGAATGGCTTCAGAAAAAATAAGTAACGCGTAGGCGCAGCCTATAAAATTTGAGGTTTTCCCTTGATTTTTCCGGGATCCCATCATCAGATCCTGACATGGTGACAATGGGACCACCTCGGAACTATGCACTTTCAAATAAAAAAAGAATTATTTAAATCGGTCCACAATTGACGGAGAAATCGACGGACATACATAAAAAAAAAAAAAAAAAAAAAAAAAAATACATACAGTCGAACATATAACCTCCTCCTTTTTTGAAGTCGGTTAAAAATACAAATACATCAATTGAATATGTCACATAAAATTAAAGAACAAAAAAAATATCAGAAAAGTTAAATTAAATTAAATACAATTCATTAAATACAATTAATTAAACTATCGAATATTACATAAATTAGTGACAAATTTTTGTGCTTTGGAGTACATTTGAATATACATTTATTAATTGGTCTTTAATAATATTATTTAACAATTTATAAAATATTTTCCGCTATATCGATTAACGCAATATAAAAACGTAGGTTTCGGACCGGTATAAACAATGTCAGTAGTGAAATGTAAAGGATATACTCGTTGAAATATTAAATAATTTATAAATGTTTTCCCGACTTCTACTAAGATAAGAAAAACGCGAAAAATCAAGTACGAATATTTAGATTTCATTCATGAAATTGAATATGTTGTGCACTCTGGGCCTATTTTCGGCGTTTCCCTTTAAAGATAATTTTGTTGACAACTGTACTTACCGCCATAATTCGTGCGTGTAAAAGATAGAAGTCTGGTTAAAATTAACTCACATCTTTCGTCGCACGCAAATATGCCGTTTTTGTTAAAATATAAATCATTGTTATTACCCTTTACCTTTTTGTTTGGTAGCTACATGTGGGCATGGGTTATTATAATACAATTTTTGGACGTAGTCACCGCCCATTACACCATATAAAATTTGAATAATTTTATTTTAATATAAACAAAATTGCACACACGAATTAGATAATTCTTGTTTTAACTAAACAAGATGTTTGTTATTGTCAGGACCAATTTTTTATACAACATCAGTTGGCATACCTGCAGGGGGTCCGGCCGTTATGCCCCCATTCCGGTTTGCCCCCGGCCGCTGTGCCCCCACGGTTTAACGGCAAACTGGAACAAATTTACTTAAAATTGTGGGGGCATACCGGCCGGGGGCAAACCGGAATGGGGGCATAACGGCCGGACCCCCTGCAGGTACCCACCTGATGGTAAGCGGTCACTGCGGCCTATTCCATTGAGGGACTCTTTATCAGCGTCGCTCAAAGTGCTGCCAGACTGTAGGCTCATCTGATCTTCGAACCTTAGATTAAATTTCAAGTGTACTGGCTCCCACATCAATATTGCCTTAACACAACCAGAGCTGTTATGGCGGCAGATTTCACCTGCTGGGGTTGTAGCTAGCCAGTCACGCTGAAAAAGCTTTGTCACTAACCAGACCCAAGGCGGGTATCGAACCCACGACCTCCGGGTTTTATACCCGAGCGGCTTAGCCACTGTTCCACGTAGGCGGTCAGAAGGTAATGAATGACAGGGAATTGGTGTTACAAGTATTTTATTTTTTCTTAATTGTTGATGTTTAAGACTGTTTATTTTTGTTGGTAGTTTTGGTCTTATTTCATTATTTTCATTGAAGTATATCCAGCATTTGACCACAAAGCCGTTGTTTTAAACTATGCGGTCTACGATGGAGCGCGCTTGCTTAGGAAAAGCCCGTTAATTCTGGCCCTAAAGAGTCCCAAAGTCTGTTATCAGACTTATTAAATGTGTTTTCAAAATTGTTTTTTATTCAAATAAAATAAATTAAAATTAACTTAGAAGTCAATTATGACGTAACAAATTGCAAGGTGAAAAAAACAAACACTCAAATTGAGAACCTCATTTTTTTGAAGTCGGTTAAAAATGGTTACGTACCACTGGCATTCGGCTGTTGAGATATCGGCGTCCCCACTATCGCTGTCTCGTACCAACTCGTTCCGACTGACGCAGGATATGGTGGAGGCGCTCAGGTCAGCTCGCTCCATCTTCAGGCTGGTGACAAAGGAAATCAGTCAATGAACCGCCTCTGTAGTGTAATAATTTCCTAGTGGGCGTAACCAGCCATGGGCTCAGGGTGGGGCAGGAATGGGCTCAGAGTGGGGCAGCCATGGGCTCAGAGTGGGGCAGACATGGGCCCAGGGTGGGGAAGCCTGAATTAATAATTATGTATTAAATATTTTCATATTCAAATCGTCGTTAGCGTTTTAGGCAAATGGTAAGACCATGAATGTTCCCACGGTCCTGACGTCAGAATGGCGGAACATTTTGAAAACTTCGATAAATAAAAAATTATTATAAGTCCTAATTGTAATATGAAAGTACCAAATAGTACTAATTGTGTATTAAATTTTCGAGCGGTCAAATATTCATATTACGACGTGGTCCCGGCGCGGTTCTGACGCTCACACACAGCCAGACAGCCAGCCAGAGATGTTTCGGCGGCAGATTTCACCTGTGGTAGCTAATCAAAAAGACATCAACGCATTCTCCTCCAAAAAAGTAGTAAAAATTAATAGGGTCCTGGGGTCAAATCCCGGCTTGGTCTTAAGGGTTTATCGGTCAATAGAGCTCGTTACAAAAAGCAGGTTAGGTATTTTGTAGGTATATTGTTATATTTTGTAGCTGTTTGCTGTTCCTAAATAAACAAAATAAAAATAAAAAGTATTAAACCATAGTATTAACTTTGTCAACATTCTTATTCGTAAAAACACTTCATTGTTATTTATTTCATTAGTTAATACTTTTCTGTAATGTGTTAGGATGTTCATAAAAACTTGAAACATTCGTAACTATTTTACCAACATATTTTATATTTACACCAAAAAGTTGCTTTTGTTAACAACAAGTCCGTCTAAAGAGGAATCTATATTTATAATTTCTATATTTAGACTTACCAATATCACGGGCAAAGCGGTATCACCTTAATCTCCAAACATAAGTTTCGCAAATTATAAACTTAATTTTCTAATTTACTTCAATACTTTATCAAGAATACATTACTATTATTTTCACCTCCATCACTCAATCAAAAACACTAACACATCACAGATTTATTATAAAAGAACATAATTAATAATTCATAAAACTACCCCTCATGTAATGATATTTTGAAATTACTCCTACGATTTGAAATGACTGGCGCTGCATTCGCGCGGAGTTTTCAGGAACTTATCAATTTGAAGGTTAAACTACTAATTTAACACAATCGCGACTAATTTTAAATGGAATACCCCATTCAATTAAAGAAACAACTTAAAATAATGTTACTTTAAGTTTGAGTAATCATGATATTGAAATATTTCATTCAAAATCTTCTTTCGTTTTGCCATTCTAAATTTGGTAGGGTTACACCAAACAAATCAATATTTCTGACGTAAATTGAATGAAACCTTATAAAATATAAATAGGCCTTACGCGTCAGAGATGTTGACATTAATAGTAAAGGAATAGTACAATCCATCTATCACACAGCAAAAAAGCACATAAAAGGGCAGTAATGCCTAAATAACGTAATTCAAAATAGGAGTAATAAAACTTGACTTAGCTACTCACCAGTCTTTATTTGATGAGCCAAAGCAGTAATCCCAGAAATGGGCCCTGGAGTGGAACCTCCAGGTAATCCATTTTTATAACATTTTATTTATTTTTTGACTCCCATCTTTTCAATACGAAATATCATCAAAAATAATCAAAACATAGCATTAGTGCCATCTATCGGAGTTTGTATAAACTAACACGAAATTATTCTATTGAGTGCTTAAGAAACTACTAGATGGCGCTAAAAGCATGTTACAATTTTTTTAGTTTCTTGATTTGACAATTTTTTTGTGGATTTTAATGTGTATTATTCTGAAAGTTTTCTGATTTACTCAACAGAGTCGTCAAGATTTTAGATTTTGTCTTTTAATTATTTATTATTTGTGTGCTTTTTGGTCTACGCCAGAAATATTATGAAGTTCCAATAAGCAAAGATAGATGGCAGTGTTGAATGAAAATAGAAAATCTGAATTTTCCGGTACAATGTGCCACACGATTTTATTCCCTTTTGTAGACGTTATCTGGTGACCCCAAGGTTTATATTAGACCAACCAAATCCTGTAACCCATTTTTCTTCGATCCAAACTGTACATTCCTCATGCTATTTCGTTCTAATCAATGAATTAGAGAGAGACAGTCGGATTTCCGATTATGTTTCCCTCTTCCCTCAGAATAAGGACTTCCTTATTCTGAGCCTCTTCCATTCCACTGAGCCTTCCTTGATTGTTTTTGTGTTAAAATGGTGAATATTCTCGTATTTTCCTATAAAATGTGCTTAATAAGAGCTGAAATCAAGCTGAAATGAATTAAATAATTGAATCTGATTGTTGTGAACACAGTTTATTATGTTTTTAAGGTGATATAACGAATCTTTTGTTGGTGATATCGATTTTTTCAACTTTTAATTCCTTGAAATAACCAGGTGAGTTTTTGTAAGTACTAATAGCAAATTAATTAGAGTGAAAACGGTAGTTTTTGTTGCTTAAAGAATATTAATTTGGTTTTGTGAAGAGTTATGGTGAAGACAAAAGAATTATCTTTTCGAGCTTTTCAGATGTTTTAAATATGAATTTATACATTTTGTTTTGTTTGTGAGAGGGCTAGCACTACCTATCTTTTTGTGTTATACTTTCAGTATTGTATTATTTTAGTCTATGGTTATACCTAGGTATGTGTGTGTGCAATTAGAAATACTTTAAGATAGTAACTACGTAGGTAGGTATTTTGATTAGGTAGGTACGGATTTAATTTCTAAGTAACGTTTTAATTTTATTTTTAAATTTTAAAAGTTGTATATATAATTATAATTTAAAATCTAGAAAATAGGTAAGTAGCTTCTATTATTCAATAGAACATCTAGTAATTCATATTTTATGTATTTTTAAGATAGTAAGTAAGGTATATCTATTCATTGCGGTTTCACCCGCGCGTAATTTTCTTTTTCAACTATCCCCCCCCTTTCTGGGATAAAAAGTATCCTATCTCCTGGTTCTAAGGTACCTCTCCACCAATTTTCAGCCAAATCGGTTCATCCGTTCTTGAGTTATAAATATGTAGTGAAACTAACACCACTTTCTTTTATATACATATGTATAGATGTATAAATTTTGTTTTTATTACTCATCTCTGCCACAGAATACGAAGCTGCTGTTAATTGAATGTTTTCCTCCCGACTACTCCCGAGTCCAGCTTTGTCAGTTTTTTTTACCAAGTCGGTATTTTGAAACGTTTTGAGTAATAAAACACGATTCTTTCGTTTGGAAGCGCGACACAGAAAAAAAAACGCTTAAAACTATTACCTACGTTTACGTGAGAACAGATAGCAAAAAAAGCCATAAATATTGCAGGTAGTTGAATCTTGTTAATCGTCAGAAAGCCAGCCACACTTGTCTTTGCCAGCGGATCCCTGAAAGCAGGACGGATCCCAAGTCATGCTTCCTGACTCTCCAATCACTCCTCCCGACTCCCGAGTCACGCCTCCTGACTCTAACCACACCTACCAACTTCCGAGTCACAACTACCGACTTCTTAGTCTTACCTCCTGACTCTCGAATCTTACCCCCTGACTCCTTACTCCCACGTCCTGACTCCTAAGTTACACCTTCCGACTCCCACTTTACACTATTCGAGTCCGACTCCCAAGTCACACCTCCTGGGTTCCCGACTCCTTAATTACGCCTTTTAACTCCTATGTCGCTTCACGACTCCCGAGTCACAATTCATATTAAAATTTCTTTCAGCTGGCTGCCAATATGAAGACCAAGCTCACATCAGTGACGTACCTGGGATATACGGCGATGGACCGGCGTTTCTCAACCGCCATGCTTCCATGGCTGCTGAAGGAGATTCGCGCTACTGGAGTGAGGGATAAGGTATGGAGTTCATGGTAATTATTATAATAGTACAGTAAACCCTAAACATATAAACACCAAGTTTGTTTTACCTGTAATAATAATAATAATGTCCTCCTAGCCGAGTTTTCGGATATAGCGGCCAATCTTTTACGATCAGCCAACTACGCAGGATATACTTTAGTGCTGCAGTGAGTGCGCAAGCAAAGGTGCACTCCATAATCCCTCACTCTCATAACATAACACGGGGCGACAGCAGTCTGACACGACCGAAGAGAGATCAGGCGCAGGACCAACAGCTTAACGTGCCTTCCCAAGCACGGAATCATCATTCTTTTCAGACATTCAGGTGATTTAAGCCTGCAATGTCCTACCTAACTCCTAACCAAATTGGAAACATTCACACAAAGTGATGCTCCCCACGGGATTCGAACCCACGACCTCCGGATAAAGCTGTTGGTCCTGCGCCTGATCTCTCTTCGGTCGTGTCAGACTGTTGTACCACCGTGTTATGAGAGTGAGGGAATAGGGAGTGCACCTGTGCTGGCGCACTCCCTGCAGCACTATAATACCTATATCCTGCGTAATCAGTTAACGTAAAGATTGGTCGCCTGAGCCGAAAATTGGGCTAGAAGGACATTATTATTATATCATGTTTATTTGGTTTCAGCTCAGCATAGCAATTGAAGATGGATGTTTGAAGGCCTACAATGGAAATTTTGAACCAGTCATTAATCACAGACTGGTGGATATTTTACGGTGAGTAAAACATTACAAAATACACCCTTTTTACACATACGCTTTTTTACGCTTCTACATTATGAAATCAAAGGTTCGAAGATCAGATGAGTTTGACGAGCCATTTGGTGTAATGGTCAAGAAGTCGGCTATTACACCAGAGGTCGCAGGTTCGATCCCCGCACGGTACAAACATTTGTGTGGATGAACATGTCTGTTTGTATCGGTCTGGGTGTTTCTATGTATATGTATGTATTTACAAAAAAAAAGTATATAAGTATTGTTTATCCGTTGTCTAGCACCCATAGCACAAGCTAATGCTTAGTTTGGGGCTAGATGGCGCTGTGTGAATAATGTCCAGAGATATTTATTTTATTTATTTATTTAGTTTACGGTGTAGCAGTTTCACTCAATGGAATAGGCCACAGTGACCGGTTACTTTTAGGTGGACTGTGTGCCTGTCTGATTTTGTCGGTCGCAGGTTCGATCCCTTCAAGATACACAAACATTTGTGAGCATGAAAAAAGTAGAAGAATAATCTATTATTAAGAATGTTTATTCGTTGCCTTGACACTCATCTTATCTTACTAATATTATAAATGCGAAAGTCTGGATGTTTGGATGTTTAGATGTTTGGATGTTTGGATGTTTGTTACTCAATCACGCCTAAACGGCTGAACGCATTAAGATGAAATTTGGCACACGTATAGTTTATAACCCGGAATAGGACATAGGCTATAAAATTCCTACGGGAAACGTCTCATTCCTGCGGGAATAACAATTTTGAAACTACTGAACCGATTTGAATAATTCTTTCACTGTTGGAAAGCTACACTATCCCCGGTGCACATAGGGTACTTTTGATCCTGGAAATGTGGGGGGAAGGGGGGATATTTGAAAAAAGAGATTACGCGCGGGTGAAACCACGGGCGGAAGGCTATATAACATAATGAATTAATGACACAAGCTATGCTTAGTTTGGGGCTGGACGGCGCTGCGTGAATAGTGCCCAGGGAAATATATTTATTTATTTTCACCAGGGCCAGCCAAGTCCCTGGGTCCCCTGAGGAACTGTTCTACATACTCCTCAACGAGAAGGAGGCTTTGCTCAACTGCTACCTCTTCAGAGCTTCCAGTGTTCACGCGGTGAGTTATTTATATATATTTTTTTACGAAAGAGGAAGGTAAACGAGCAAATACACCTCTTATATTTAAGAGGCTTATCGGTGACTGTAATTTAGTGACACACACACCTCGCCCTACTATACAGCGTGGAATTTTAGTCGTTGTTTCCCCGCAGTAAAATGATTCTATCTTAGTAGTAAAATAGATAAATAAAGTTTTTTTTTAATTCAAATCAAAAGTTTTACGATTATGATAGACGAAACTCGAACCAATAGTACTAGCTGCGTCGCGAACGGTCACCGGCCGGGGTCATTGCCCTTCGCGTTTATCAAAAAAATATTTATTTACTATTCACTCACATTTGGTTTACATATTCCCACCAAAAAAAAAAAAAAAAAAATACTTGCATAAATCGATAGTACTACACTAGTATTATATTAACTGTGGTACTACTGAAGGTGAAGCGTTCTGCTGCGGGAAAACAACGACTAAAAAAACACGCAGTATAAAAGATACGTACTTAGCCTAAGTTTCAGTTAGTATTAAACATTATATATTCTCCCGACAAACACCCCTTTTATTGGTCGCTCCCGGTTCCCACATTGCATGGCGACCCTGCCAGGATACTTTGGTCAAGAGCTTGCAGAGCCTCGATCATCGTAGGAAGATTGCTTGCATCTCCGTATTTTACAGACTCCACTTTGGTTTGTGTGTTGCTCAGCTGCACGATTTGGTTCCACCAGCTCCGTTTCATCATCGAACTACTAGACTCGGTCAGGGACTCCATCCGTATACAGTGGGGATACCGCGCGTACGTACTAAGCGATTTGCTCCATCTTTCTTGATACGGACTGCGCGGGAGTGGAATTCTCTCGGGATCTGTCTTTCCTACACAATGCAACTTGGGGCTCTTCAAGGCCAGAATTAACGGGCTTTTCCTAAGCAAGCGCGCTGCATCGTAGACCGCATAGTTGTTTAACATCAGGCAACTTTGTGGTCAAGTGCTGGCTTAGTCCAAATAAAAAAAAATCGCCTGATGGTAGGTGATCACTGCCGCCCATAGTCACCACCAAAAAATTCTAAGGTAAGTTGCCCGTCTTTAAAGGAATATGGAAAGAGAAGGAAAATTACACAATTTTTTGTACTCCATAACAGCTCTGGCTGTGTTCCGGCAACATTAATGTGGGAGCCAGTACACTTGAAATCAGAGGCTCAAAGATCAGATCAGCCTACAGTCCGGCAACATTAATGTGGAAGCCAGCTAGTACACTTGAAATCAGAGGCTCGAAGGTCAGATGAGCCTACAGTCTGGCAGCACATTAAGCGACGCTTCCTGATGAAGTGTCCCTCAATGGAATAGGCCGCAGTGACCGCTTACCATCAGGTGGGCTGCGTGCCTGTCTGCCAACTGATGTAGTATAAGAAAAAGTATAGGGTCTACTGGAATCTTTTTTTTTTGGTATCGCAGGGGAAATGCCGCCGGCCCAAGGTGCAATGGGCTGACACCCTTTTGCATACTCGCCGTCGGGGGACAAACGGTGTATGTGGGGCTCTCCATCTGGGATGTTTCACGGAAGAAGCTACCCAGAGGCATACCCACTAAAACCCCTGCAACGCTCCCACATTGTCCTCCCTGGTGAAATGTTCCTCAATGGAACATACCGCACTGTGGCCGCTTACCATCAGGTAGGCTGCGTGCCTGTCTGCCAACTGTCCCAGCACAAAAAACTTAAATGTGTAAGTGTGTAATATCTTCGTCATCTTTGTAAAGCGATCCGTCTAATTACGCACGTACGTACTCATTGAGGGACAAACAAACATACTCGGTAATCAGTCATTGTCAAGAATGACACACCTTTCGTCAGCTAATTATGCGCACAGCAGTGGTAGGGTCAAGTACGTCATTATAAATATTAATTCACCCGCACGAAATTTCTTTTGTCTATTATCCCCCACTTCCCCCCACATTTCCGGGATCAAAAGTACCCTATGTCACGCGAAGATAGTGTAGCTTTTCAACAGAAATAGAATTGTCTAAATCGGTTCAATAGTTTCGGAGCCTATTCAGTACAAACAAACAATAAAAATTTTCCTCTTTATAATATTAGTATAGACTAGCGGTCGCCCGCGGTTTCACCCGTGTGGTTCCCGTTCCCGTGGGAATTGATCAAAATCCTTTCTTAGCGGATGTCTACGTCATAACATCTACCTGCATGCCAAATTTCAGCCCGATCCGTCCAGTGGTTTGTGCTGTGCGTTGATAGATATCTATGTCAGTCAGTCAGTCACCTTTGAGTTTTATACATATATAGATATAAATTTGATTTTTCCTTATTAATATTATTAAAAATATCACTTGCAATGATCTATTTTAAAAGTTTATATGAGAAAAGGAAAGTCCTAGGAAAAAATTTAGAAAGCGCCATATTCCTTTCTCCGAATCTATTTAAATCATGATCCAGGATTTTGAAAGTCCAGATAATAAATTAGAGCAACTGCCATCTGACCTCCGTTAGTCTTGACGGGGGAACCGGACTACTTGGGCTGGTCAATAGCCACAAGGCTGGCACCGGCTCGTCCCAATTGGGTGTGAAGGAGAAACCGGGGGAGTTTAGTGGGTAGTGCGACTTAGTCTCGAGCCCCACACACACTGCAGGCGTCGCTAGCCTGCGGTTATGGCGCGTAAATGCGTTCTCCTCCGCAAAAAAAGAGCGCTTAATGCCTAACGCCCCTTTCACACGGCATCCAGTTTTGCGGGACCGGCTTTTTACTGTATCCTGCAAAACTGGAACCGTCCAACTGCCATGTGAACACACCGGTGTTCACATGGCAGTTCAGTTTTGCGGGATCCAGTAAAAAGCCGGTCCTGCAAAACTGGACTACCGTGTGAACACGAGCACGTGGCGGGGGCTGCCACCACTTCACTATCCCGCAAAGAACAGTGTCCCGCAAAAAACCGCACGCGGGAAGCCGTGTGAACACTGCTTTATAAATATTTGTGCGACTAAATGACTAAATAGACGACGGATCCAGTTTCTAGTGACAAAACCGAATGCCGGATCGGGTTTTTGCAGTATCCCGCATGCGGGATGCTCGTGTGAACGCTACCATATAAACACATTCGCCATCAAACGGGATCCTGTAGAAAACGGGATCCTGCAAAAAACTGGACTGCCCGCTGTAGGATCTTCGCCTTGATTTCAAATGTATTGGCCCCTAATATTACTTACTAATAAACTGATATTAATATTGCCGGAACACAACTTTTAGCTATTCTTCTTCTTCTTAAATTATGGTGTCGTGAATCTTCTTATGGTGCCGTCAATCTTCTTATGGTGCCGTCAATCTTCTTATGGTGCCGTCTTCTTACGAAGGTTGGTGAATATGATGGCGATCTCAACTTTAGATACCGCCGCTCGGAATGATCGGGTACTCTTGTTGTACCATTGGCGTGTTCATCAGCCATGTTGTTTTAGCTATTATGGCGGCATATTTCATAATGTGGTCTATAATTAAGTGAATGTAATCTACTATGAAGATATCTTTTGCCTCCAGCAGATTTTGTTTACTTTGATAAAAGATGACACCATTTTCTTGATAAGAAACTATGGACGAAGTGAAGGAATTTTGTAGAAAACCAAACAGTACTCATCATAAAAACTACTTACGAAATTACTTGAAAAATTATCTACACTAATATTATAAAGAGGAAAGATTTGATTGTTTGATTGTTTGTTTATTTGTATTGAATGGGCTCCAAAACTACTGAAACGATTTGAATAATTCTTTCACTGTCGGAAAGCTACAAGCTGCGTGAAAGAGAGGAGGCCTATTACCCAACAGTGGATGGACACGGGCTGAATAGATAGATAGTAAAAGAGTGTGTCTGTCGGTTACGTTTTCACGCCAGAAATATTAAACTGATATTTTTGAAATTTAACACAGACATAGACCAGACTATGACATAGGATAGGAAACCCGACACATTTTCCCATTTTCTCAGTTTAATACTACCATATTGGTTTATAGTTACAAATCAATTGATTGATTGATAATTAATCAAACGCATCTTAAAATAATAATCATAGTGTTACTCTTGTGACGTGGGAACCTTGAATACTATATAAATTTAGCCAAGATTCGCGGTCGTCCTCTGTTTAGTTATAAATACAGTTCCGAAGTGAATGCACGTTGATATAAAGTGTTTGATCGATGTTTCGATAAAAAAGATACCGTTATTTAAAAAAAAAGTTAGTAAAACTCCGTTAAGAAAGTGATGAAAATCCGTTAAGAAATATAAAATGTGTAAAAAAGTGCGTTAAGTGATAAGATTCTAAATTCAAAAATTCTAAATTCGTGTCAGATCAGACAGTAAGTGCGGAAATGTAAACAAGTTTGAAAAGTGGACGAAAATAGAATGAGGTTATTGTTTTGCGGAGACGGAGATATTTTTTTATTTTAACAAATTGATTATTTTTAAATCAGCTGTTCTAATTGTTTGAATCAAGTTTTAGTTTGGATTATAATATTATAAATCGAAGTTATTTATAAAATATGCAACTTACTCTTATGTCCATATTCAGCCTCTAAGTCCATATTCACTTATTGCTCTCTGTTTCAAACAGATCAAAGTACAAAATCCAATGCCTGCTATAGGTTTTGATAAATCTTTTTTAAGCGACTTTAGTTGGCAGACAGATAGCTGCCACCTGATGATAAGTAACCACTACCATTTTGACCGCTTCCGTGGCACAGTGGCTAAGCCGCTCAGGTATAAAAACACGGAGGTCGTGGGATCGATTTCCCCTTGGGTCTGGTTGGTGGTAGGGCTTTTTCAGAGTCCGACTGGCTAGCTACCACACCCACTTTTTTTCTTTTTTTCGGAGGAGAATGCGTTTTTGCACCATAACCGCAGGCAAGCTAGACCCGCGGCCGTGTGTGGGACTCGAGACTAAAGCGTCCACTACCCACTAAACTCCCCCGGTCTCCCCTTCACACCCGATTGGGACGAGCCGGAGCTACCACACCCACTAGTGAAATTTGGCTCTGGCTGTGTCCCGGCAATATTAATGTGGGAGCCAGTACACTTGAAATCAGAGGCTCGAAGATCAGATGAGTCTACAGTCTGGCAGCACGTTGCGAGTCGTTTTCAGGTGAAGCGCCCTTCAATGGATTAGGCCGCAGTGGCCGCTTACCATCAGGTAGGCTACGTGCCCGACTGCCAACTGACCTAGTATAAAAAAAATACTTTGCTAGGACCGGTTAATCGCCACGAAGCGGGGACCGGTTAGCCCTCTTTGGGTGAGAAGTGGAAACCGGAGGAGTTTTAGTGGGTAGTGAGTTGCTCTACTCCCGAGTTCTTCATATGGCTATAACCCAGGTCGTGCTAGCCTGCGGTCGTTCTCCTCCGTGAAAAAAGACCTTCTAGTCTTTAATCGATCATCATCATTGTCATCTTAGCCTTCTTCAATCAGTAATCTGATGTAGGCCTCCTTCATCTTCTTCCATTTTTCCCTGTCTTGAGCAGTAAGCGTCCAATTGCTGTACGCCACCTGTTTGATGTCGTCTTTCCATCTCATTTGTGGCCTTCCCCTGGTTCTCGTTTGGTCCCAAGGTCTCCAGTCTAGCAATCTTTTGCACCAAGTCTCTTGTTTCCTGGCTATATGGCCAGCCCACTCCCACTTAAGATTCGCAACTCTTTTGCCGACGTCTGCGACCTTGCTCCGCTATCCGGTTCCGCTATCCGCTATCCGGTCCATCAGGCGATAGTGAGGCTTTAATCGATAGTGTTCACAATTTCAAGACAGCAGTATTTTTTTTAATGAATAATATGCTAGCATGCTGCACACATAATGGTAAGCGGCCGCTGAAGCTTCTTCCATTTCCACACCTAACTAGGAAGCGTCTTCCAAGATGCTGCGATACAGTGGACACTTCTGAACTTCGAGCTTATGTCTTCAAGTACATTGACTCCCAAATCTGATAAATTACACATATCTAAGAACAGTAGACATGTTTAAGAACTAGCGGCCACCTGCGGTTTCACCCGCGTAGTTCCCGTTCCCGTGGGAATCGATCAAAATCCTTTTTTAGCGGATGCCTACATCATAACTTCTACCTGCATGCCAAATTTCAGCCCGATCCATCCAGTGGTTTGGGCTGTGCGTTGATATCTATCTATGACAGTCAGTCACCTTTGAGTTTTTTAACTATTTATGAATTTACGTAGGTAGGTAGGTAGGTACTTTGTTTTTGCACTCACCTCGATTAACTGTTTGATTGAATAATTAATTATACCGTTAGTCAAGTAGTTTTTAGCACTTGGCCGTGATCTCTAGTCGCTGGGTAGCTTTTTTAGTTCTGTTCGTATTTCGGACGAGGGTAACGCTCCCTAACGCCCGCATTGCACAGGTCGCCCGAGCTAAGTCTGGGGGTCACCTCGTTTCTCGGGTGGCCCTCCCTAGGTGCCGCCCTGACTTGAGGCCTCTCAAGTCGGGGTACCCGGGGATGGGCTGGTCAATAGCCACAAAGCTGTCCCAATCGGGTGTGAAGGGGAAACCGGGGGAGTTTAGTGGGTAGTGGACGCTTTAGTCTCGAGTCTCACACACGGCCGCAGGTGTAGCTAGCCTGCGGTTATGGTGCATAAACGTATTCTCCTCCGAAAAAACATTTCTGTTTGTATTTTCGCAATATACTGAGTCGAGTCACAGTCAGGAGTATGAAAGTCAGCGGTGTAACACCCCCATGCTTCCTTGGTTGGTCCTGCGCCTGATCTCTCCTCGGTCGTGTCAGACTGCTGTCCCACCGTGTTATGAGAGTGAGGGAATAGGGAGTGCACCTGTGCTTGCGCACTCACCTGTGCACTATAATATATCCTGCGTAGTTGATTGATCATAAAGTTAAAGATTGGCCGCTGTAGCCAAAAATACGACTAGGAGAATATATACCTATTGCATGGTGTAGTTTTGGGTTATTCCCTGAGTACCCCGTCCCGGAGAACCCCGTATAGGGTTTCCATCTCTAAAATTTGGAAAACAGGACAAGAGGCGTGAAAACCCCGGATTTTAGAGTCCGAAAGCCGGACATGTCAACAAGATCTTTTAAACATATTCAATGTAATAAAAAACATCGTGGTGTGCGGGCATAGTGCGTGTCTCGCGGGCGGCCCAAATTTTTATTTATTTATTTATTTTTTAAAACTCGGTCTACAAATGAAACCTTCCCCGGACGCTCCACTATGGGTAGATCGGGCCGATTTCGTGTCATAAATATGTAACTTCTTTGGGTTTTATGCGATGTTGATGATTTTTTTTTCTAGTTATCTTGAATGTTTACACTTTTAAATGAAATACATTTTGTTACTATTCATTAATTTTTAATAAGCAAAAAAAATTATTAAACATTAAAAAAGCGAAATATACGAAATTGTTACATCTATATTATTTGGATTTTAAACAAGAATAATAAAAATGGACCCTGTAAGGTCTTAAAGACAGATATAAGTAATAATAATTATAAAAAAATTAATTACGGATAATGATAATTTTTTTAACCTAATTAATTTTAATGAAATTATCTCGTAAAAGTAACGACCAAAAATTTAAGAATAGGGTAGCAATAACGAGTAAAAAATCATCTAACAGTGCTAATGCGTCATCTAAAAGGTCCTGAGTCTTTTTGTTAACAGAGTTTCTTAGACTCGATATGTAGGGATCCGAAGTATACAACAGTGTGTGTAGCACATCTTCGTTAGTGGCTGTCCTAGAGCATTTTCTTGCATGATGTAGTCGAATTTTTTTATAATCCTTATTCCTTGATTCTTGGGCATCTTCCGGTAGTTGTCCAAGAGGTAAAACAGAAAAAATGTAGGATTACAGTTTCTTCATGTATTAATACTTTATATACGGAAGATGGCATATATTACCACCTGTATTTATTAACTTACAGTTGTGCTGTATCCATTGCGTACTGACCAAACTTCGAAGCATTTATCCTTCTTCCGCTAGACATAACCTGCAGTAAAACAAGTCGTTTAATTAGATCCTCATCTATACCAGTGATTTCTGATGTGCAGTGAAAATTTTGAAAAAATCTACGTGCTGTATTGCCATCGTTACTGTTGCCGCTAACTAGCTTAGGTTTGTCTATGTTTAAACCAATTTCTTCTCTGAATCTTCTTTGAACGTAAGTCTTCTTTTGTTTCTTTTTTCTTTGTCATCTGTTGTTTTGGCAGACCAATTTGAAAGTCTAAATTGTAAGATAAATGCAATATAAGCTCCATAAACCTTATCCAACAGTGCAAAGTCGAAAGTCCATACTGGTAATTACTCGAAACAATTACACGACAATTCAAAACACTACATTTGCATCCCAAAAAAAAGACATACCTACACATTTTAAGATATTTACTCATGTTACGCAACGAAACTGCAAATTTTTATTTCAGCCCTCAATTCTATGTTATATTTACTACAAAATGAGATACATACCAGAACTTCGGCAAATTTCGGCAACTGTCAAAACTCTTATTGAAAATGAATAAACTGAAAAAACGGTTCATCATGAGTTATACGTCTCCAGCGCTATTATATATATATATAAATTATTAATTGTATTTTTATATAAAAGAACACGTTTTAAGCTTTCTAAAAAGGTATAATACTTATATATACTATTAGGAATTCTACTGTAAAATCCAATCTAAAAACCCATCACTCCGCAATCAGTTTCTAGAAAAGTTTTTTTCAGTGTGTTTATTGATATTTTTTTTACTTTATATGGCTCGATAGAAGTATAAATCTTGTATATTATAGTAGATTAGTCTTTTGTCTAATATTTAAGGTATAATACGTGAACCTGCGCTGAATTTTCAAAAACATATTTATGGCACGAAATCGGCCCGATTACCCATAGTGCGCTCCCCGGATGCCCTCTAAACTAGGACAAATCCGGGGAAACCCGGACGGATGGCAACCCTAAGCATCAAATATTTATTTTAAATAAATCGGGGTTCTCCGGGACGGGGGCCTCGGGGATCGGGGTACTCAGGGAATAACCCGTAGTTTTGGGTTTATTGAAAGGAAATAATTTAATTGAAACAACGTGAAATAAAAATTATTCTTCAAAAAGGGTTTTTAGGCGGGATGTTATCTATACTAATTTGTATAATATTGTTACGACGATGCCCGGCAACGGAGCTTGCACGCGAAAACGGACCTCACTCCTCTACGCAATAAGGTTCATTCTCGCGCGCGCTCGCCTGCTTGTTTACCTGCGCGCGGCCGCCTGCTTTTTACCTGCGCGCGATTGTTTTCATGAAAAGAACGGTCCTGTTCAAACGCGTGTCCTCGCGCCAGTTCGAGAGGCTTCACGAATCATCCACGAAATACTAGAGGGCCCGCGCCGGGTATAAATAGAGAGTGAGCGACGCTGCGAGCAGGATTCATTCTTCGGAAAGCGATCAGTGCGAACTATCCTGCGACGTTTGAAGTGAACAGCGTTTACCAGTGTTTGTTTTGAATTGTCTACGTAAAGTGTGAAGTGTAATTGTGTTAAAGTGGTGTATCTCAGTTTAGTGGTTTCAATAAATAATTGTCTTTTCGTAACCGGCATTTAATTTGAATTGACGTACCCCGTACCCGCAACATTGGTGTCAGAAGCGGAATTCAAGATGCCACGAGAAGACAGCGAGGGACGTGTGACGAGGAGCCAAACTGCGTCTTCGCAAGGAGATGAAGCCGCAAGTACGTCGTCAACGGGTTCAGTAGCAGCACAACCACCGGCTTTGGACTTTAACACCCTGGTTATCTTGATGAAAGAACAAGCTCGTCGACAAGAAGAACAAGCTCGCCGTCAAGAGGCGCAGCTAGCTCAACTACGAGAGGACCAGGTCCGTGGTCAAGAAGAACAAGCTCGCCGTCAAGAGGCGCAGCTAGCTCAACTACGAGAGGACCAGGCCCGTGGACAGGAAGAACAAGCTCGTCGACAAGAAGAACTAGCTCGTCGACAAGAAGAACTAACTCGCCGTCAAGAGGCGCAGCTAGCTCAACTACGAGAGGACCAGGCCCGTGGTCAAGAAGAACAAGCTCGCCGTCAAGAGGCGCAGCTAGCTCAACTACGCGAGGATCAGGCCCGTGGTCAGGATGAGTTAGCGAAGACTCTGTTGGGGGCTATTGAGAAAAAGCAGGCAGCTTTGGAAAAACAAATTGCTGCTTTAGCGGACGTGGTAAAGCACATCAAGGAGGACGTACTTCAGATGAAGACAATACAAACCCAACACGAAGAGCGATTGACCCAGGTTGATGCAACGCTAGAGAAACACGATTTGATGTTGCAGCAACTGCGCAATAAAATTCTGAAGGTTGAATCACAAAGCGGTGCCGTACTTCCAGCACATATTGGGTCTCCTAAGATTGAAGTACCCCACTTTGACGGAACAACATCATGGGCAGGATTTTGGTACCAGTTCGAGACGGTGGCCAAAGGAAAGGGCTGGAGCGACGAAGAATCAATGATGGCGCTTACTCTAGCTCTTCGTGGAGATGCCCTGCTGACGTTAGAAAACCTGCCTCCGGATAGTAGGACCTTGGATGCTCTTCATAAGGCACTAGAGAGCAGGTACAGCGAGAAACATCTAGAACACGTGTACAGAGCACAGCTCCGCAACCGCGTGCAGAAATCTAGTGAAAGTCTGCAACAATGGGCCACAGAAATCGAAAGATTAGTTCGTCGTGCTTATGCATCATGTCCAACTTTGGTAGAAGGAACCATCCTGCAAGCGTTCATCGATGGAATCGAGGACTCGGAGATCAGAGCAGCAGTTAGGCTGGGACATCATCAGACCTTGCAAGAAGCTTTGGCCCATGCCTTGGAGGTAGAAGCTGTACGCCAGGACCTTAGAACGCATAAGCTACGGGAAATGGTGGTAAGGGGAAAACCATCCTTGGGTCCAATGTGCTATGGCTGCGGAGAGAGGGGCCACATCCGGATTAGTTGTCCCAAAAGAAGATTGCCGCGCAAAACGACAGTAGCGTCCTCAACCCAAGTGGACGCTGAAGAGCTGTCGTTAAATGAAGCCAGGGCGGTGGGGCAGGCGCTGGTTGGTCGACATCAAGCTCCTACTATCACTGTATCACAGATGGAAAACGGAAATAACCTTACAGTGAAAGGACAGCTGAACAGCAAAACATGTATCTTCACAATAGACACCGGTGCTTCAAGAACCATAGTGCGCCCGGAGTTCCTGAAGAGAACTATCATGTGGGGACGCAGACCGCTATCCATCCAGCTGCGAACAGCAACAGGCCAGCCAGTAACCGTCCTCGGTGAGACAGTGGTGAAGATAACAATTGGAGACCAGACCTTCGACTACAGGGTGCTAATAGCAAATATCACGGATGAATGCATCATCGGATTGGACTTTTTGAGAGACCAGAAATGTGTAGTAGACGTCTCTAAGGGAGTACTAAGTTTTCCGGAGCAAGAAGTATTCCTGAAGGAAGGATCATCGTGTGCAGTCTACCGCCTGAAAAATACCACATTACCGCGGAGGTCTGAAACTTTAGTACCAGTTAGATTCTCCCCTAATGAGTGTAAAAGACCCTACCAGATCATCACAAGGCTGGATGACCTCACCTATCGGATCAGGCAAGGAACAAGGGGCAAACCTAAGATTGTGCACATTGATCGGTTGGCACGCTATAATGCTCGGGACGAGCATGACTAAGAGGGGGGTAATGTTACGACGATGCCCGGCAACGGAGCTTGCACGCGAAAACGGACCTCACTCCTCTACGCAATAAGGTTCATTCTCGCGCGCGCTCGCCTGCTTGTTTACCTGCGCGCGGCCGCCTGCTTTTTACCTGCGCGCGATTGTTTTCATGAAAAGAACGGTCCTGTTCAAACGCGTGTCCTCGCGCCAGTTCGAGAGGCTTCACGAATCATCCACGAAATACTAGAGGGCCCGCGCCGGGTATAAATAGAGAGTGAGCGACGCTGCGAGCAGGATTCATTCTTCGGAAAGCGATCAGTGCGAACTATCCTGCGACGTTTGAAGTGAACAGCGTTTACCAGTGTTTGTTTTGAATTGTCTACGTAAAGTGTGAAGTGTAATTGTGTTAAAGTGGTGTATCTCAGTTTAGTGGTTTCAATAAATAATTGTCTTTTCGTAACCGGCATTTAATTTGAATTGACGTACCCCGTACCCGCAACAATATTATAAAGAGGAAAGATTTGATTGTTAGTTTGTTTGTTTGTATTGAATAGTCTCAGGAACTACTGAACCGATTGGAAAAATTCTTTCACTGTTGGAAAGCTACATTATTCCCGGGTGACATAAGGTATTATTGATCCCCGAAATGTGGGGGGAAGGGGGGGGATAATTGACAAAAGAAATTGCGCGCGGGTGAAACCGCGGATTATTTGTATAAGTATAGACCGACAAACTTATCTGTTCCAGTGGCGGCGTCGCTACTGTCCATCTATAACTGACATTAAATATCGTTTTTGCATTGCATTTCACGTAGTTCCAATTTTGGCCGCCGGAACAGATAAGTTTGTCGGTCTCTATTTAAGTTTATCTTGGGTTTTTCCAGTAAACGTTCGGAAAAGTTACGTTTATCGACCTTATAAAAAAATTATTGTGGTTTAAAATAGAAGTTACCTATTCAGTTATTAGTGTAATTTTTCCGCTAAAAACAACACTCCGAAAGCCAGTAGAATAATGTTGCCCTTTTTTTAACGTCTCGATGGTACCGGGCCGAGATCTCGGGGTCTTGGGTTCAATTCCCGGGTCGAGCTAATTTTGTGTCGGTTTTTTCGGACACAGCTCGGGTTTTTGATCACCAACCCGAATTTTGCAAGCGTGGTTATGCCAGAAATATCTGCTCACAAATCTTTGGTCGGACTCGAGATATGAACCCAGGACCCTTACCCATCGCACCATTAAGGCAGTCCTAAGTTGACGTCAATCGCATGACCACTGGGTCACCAAATGGGCTACTAAGTCAAATAAAATAAAACATGGCCATTAATATAAAAGAAATGTATCTATTTTTAAATATTAATGTAGCGGAGGGACCGTTATTTTCCGGAACCTGTCTTGTACTGGCTGACCTCTAAAGTAGTGTTGTTGAAGTGTCGATAGTTTGGGAATTGATAAACATTTTAAAAAAAATTGCGTGTAACCCATTTGACATGTCCCTGCATATATTAATCTCTCGCAGACATGCAAATTTTACTCAAAACAAAAAAATACAAGTGATCTATAAATAAATAAATATTGGACAGCATCATACATTAATCTAACCAAAAGTAAGTAGCTTCAGCACTTGTGTTATGATATGAGTATCAGAAAAAACGAAGGTACCACAAATATATATATACTTAAATACAAATATACATCCAGACACATGGCAAACACAAATGTTTATCACATGTTTGTCCTGGGTGGAATTCAAACCCACGACCCCTGGCGCCTAGGGCAGGATCTCTACCAAATGTGCCATCGGACTAGTTTATGTACCTATCAAAAATGTAGATTTCCTGTTTCTATTCCTTTTTATTTTAAGTTATAGAACACTTTTTCAATGACAATTTAAAAATTATTTACAATTTAGGTTTAAACAACTCTATTAGCCCACTAATTTAGTGTAATTTTTTAAAATCTCACCAGTTTTTCCAAAAAGTCGTTTTAAATTCAAATTTAAAAAAACTTTTGAATGGTCTGCAACACTCATCATCATCATCAGCATATATACGTTCCCACTGCTGGGACACAGGCCTTATCTCAATTGTGAGATAGTGTGGGCCATACTCCACCACGCTGGCCTAGTGCGGGTTGGTGGAGGGGTGCGTAAGGCAAGTGACCAACCTTAATGTCAGATGTTATCAAGCCGCCAAATGGCCTCTGACTAGGCTTGACGACTAATATTTACATTATAATAAATATCATCCGGGACCAACAGCTTAACTTGCCTTCCGAAGCACGGAGACGCTCGAAATTAATGTCACTAAATATGGTCAGAATGGTCACCCATCCATTAACCGACCGCGGCGTAGGTAGCTTGACTTTCGTTATCGCTAACGAACCACTGTCACAGCTGCGCCACGAGCGCCTCACAACACCTCTGCAACACTAGTATGAGTATAATTCCTCGTGTTCCTACCATGGCATTAAAAAGTTTTTAAGGTTTTTAATAAAAACCTTCCTCCTACTATCGGAAAAACTAATCAATGTCAGAATACAATCCGAAAGAATGAAAACAAAGAAATGACAGATTGCAAGCCGAATGGATCCTTTTATCCTTTGCCCATTTTAATTTTATCGATATATTCTATCGACATAATGACAACACTAAACATAATATGACGCGTTTCAAGCAACCTGTTTTGGCGGTTTTTGTATAGATTCGTATTATCTATTCAACAAGGATATTTAAAAACATATTTCTAAACAAGAATTTTTAGACTTTCGCTAAATTAAAAATTATAATAACGGGATTGGAAGCTCAATTAAAATTTATAAATAAATGTCACACACAATGTCAGAAAAACTTCCTATGCGATTATGTCGCCCTAGACCTTCCTACTTAAAATTAATCTGTATATCTTTATATATAAAAGAAAGTGGTGTTAGTTACACTATTTACAACTAAAGAACGGATGAATCGATTTGGCTGGAAATTGGTGGAGAGGTAGCTTAGAACCAGGAGACGGACATAGGATACTTTGATGGTGGAAGGGGGGACCGCTAGTAAATTATAAAAAGTAGTATTTACATATCCTTTATAAATAAGTATTCGAATGTTAGCGCGCAGCAATATTATAATCCTACTAATTCTACTATTCTACTAATATTATAAATGCGAAAGTCTGGATGTTTGGATGTTTAGATGTTTGGATGTTTGTTCCTCAATCACGCCTAAACGGCTGAACGGATTTAGATGTTTGGCACACGTATAGTTTATAACCCGGAATAGGACATAGGCTATAAAACTCCTACGGGGAACGTCTCATTCTCGCGGGAATATAAATTTTGAAACTACTGAACCGATTTGAATAATTCTTTCACTGTTGGAAAGCTACACTATCCCCGGTGAATATAGGGTACTTATGATCCTGGAAATGTGGGGGGAAGGCTAGTATTTACTATGTCAGGGTAGGCTTGCACCTTGATCCAGGATTTGGCAAGTCCAGTTTAGACCTCGACAAACTTATTTGTTCCGGTGGCCAAAATTGGAACTACGTGAAATGCAATGCAAAAACGATATTCTAAATCGACAGGTAGCGACGCCGCCACCGGAACAGTTAAGTTTGTCGGTCTGACTCTGTGCATTGGATCGACTGCCATCTGACCTCCGTAACACTTGACATAACATGGCATGACTTGACGTGGGAACTAGGCTAAAGGGAGATTTTCTGACAGGCCATTTAAAAAAAAAGTTTCCAAAAGCTTCACTAGATGGCGTTGAACGAAGTATGTACTTGTCTATGATCAATTTTTACCTCTGGCACAGATAATATAATACTCTGGTTTTTTAACTAGGAGCCATAATCTTAACTCATTCTTCGTCTTCATAATTAATGGCTTGCTTTGCTTTGTGTTTTTTATTAACAATTCCGCCAATAAGTATTATTTTCGGAAATGAAAATGACATCTGACATAAACAAAACGTTTCGTTTTATCAAAAACAGTCATGTCGAAGTAAACTTTATAACGTTTCGTTCCTTGTAAGTGCATAGGTGGAACGGCGCCATCTATTGAGAACAAAACGTGCTGTCAGAAAATCCCCCATTCTACTGTGCAGGAATCCTCACGATGTTTTCCGTCACCGCCGAGCTAGTGGTGACTTTGAACCATGAACTTCGCTCATGTAATCGACGTTTGTAACTATACAGGTACCTATTGAGGTACCTCATAAAACACTCAAATGTCAAACAATATACGTAAACACATTTTAGACGCAATTTCCAAAAAAAATGCCAAGTTTATAAAGGAAAATCAACTCATTTCCGGAACTAATAAGTACTATAAGTAGTAACTCATAAATGTGCAAATTAAAGCTAATTGTTCCCACAAAAAAGTTGTTATACGGGTTTATTACTTTATGATGGCGCGCCGCCTTAAGTGTTTTCTAACATTTTACTTTTTAGGGTTCCGTAGCCAAATGGCAAAAAACGGAACCCTTATGGATTCGTCATGTCTGTCTGTCTGTCTGTCCGTCCGTATGTCACAGCCGCTTTTTACCGAAACTATAAGAGCTATAATGTTGAAACTTGGTTATGTAGATATGTATTCTGTGAACCGCAATAAAATTTTAATACAAAAATAGAAAAAAACTATAAATTTTGGGGGCTCCCCATACTTAGAACTGAAACTTCAAATTTTTTTTTTCATTTATCCCTTTTGTGTGGGGGATATCTATGGATAGGTCTTTAAAAATGATAATGTGGTTTCTAATATCATTTTTTTATACTGAATAGTTTGCGCGTGAGACACTTCTAAAGTGGTAAAATTAGTGTCCCCCCCCTGTAACTTCTAAAATAAGAGAATGATAAAACTAAAAAATATATAGTTTACATTACCATGCAAACTACCAGCGAAAATTGGTTTGAACGAGATCAAGTAATTAGTTTTTTTTAATACGTCATAAATCGTAAAATTTTAATACTCCGAAAAAAGGTGTATTCTCCTTCTTCTTCCTGCCCTGTTCCCATTTTATGTGGGGTCGGCGCAATGTTTTTTTTTAAATAATAATAGGTAATTCCTCTATTTCAGACCAAGATCCATCCAGATCCACAATTTTCGCTTCCATTCATCCCTATCACTCGTCAACTAGGTATCCACTCCTTATTCACTCATAAATCATCTTTCACGCAATCTATTCACTATTTCTCATCACCAATAATACAAAAAACCGGTTCCCATCGTCGTCACGTTGTCTTGGTCTCAATGATAGAAGACTTTGTCCCTTTTTTTGGAAGTTGAGGGCATTAGGCATCATAAGTCATAACTGCAGGCTAGCTAGACCTGCGGCCGTGTGTGGGACTCGAGACTAAAGCGTTCCACTACCCACTAAACTCCCCCGGTTTTCCCCTTTCCACCCGGTTGGGACAAGCTGGTTCGAGCCTTGTGGCTAACCAGCCCTCGCACCAACGTCTCTGGGCTCCCCCTTTGGGGATTCTTACCGCCCGTCGCGGGGAGGGGGTGTTCTTAGACCCCCAGCCACTGGGCCAGAGAACTTAGCCCTGCAATGGGAGATTTATCGCCGAGACTTAACATTTTACACAATTCATTCGTAATACCAATATTATGGTGAGAGTTGAATAATACTGGTTGATTACAAACACGGCACATGTCGACCTCTAAAATGCAAGCGTCTTTTAATTTCGTCATAACAGTTGGGTGATTTGTAAGTGGAAACATTTACCACAGTGAGACAGGTTACAGTGAGGCGACTCCGATCGTAACTTAGGTTTTATTTGAATGTTTTTATGCGGAAATGATTCATGCTACATTGCTACAAAAAATAATCTTACTAATATTATAAAATGCGAAAGTCTGGATGTTTGGATGTTTGGATGTTTAGTTTAGATGTTTGGATGTTTGGATGTTTGTTCCTCAATCACGCCTAAACGGCTGAACGGATTTAGATGAAATTTGGTACACGTATAGTTTTTAACCCGGAATAGGACATAGGCTATAAAATTCCTACGGGAAACGTCTCATTCCCGCGGGAATATCAATTTTGAAAGTACTGAACCGATTTGAATAATCCTTTCACTGTTGGAAAGCTACACTATCCCCGGTGAACATAGGGTACTTTTGATCCTGGAAATGTGGGGGGAAGGGGGGATATTTGGAAAAAGAGATTACGCGCGGGTGAAACCGCGGGCGGAAGGCTAGTTATTATTAAATCTGGACAAATTATCTAGAAAAAGATATGAATTTTTAAAAATTAAACGTTACGAAAAATCAATTTTTTTCATTGAAATCAGACAGTCGTATTATGAACGAACAATGCTTTTTTTTTGTAAATTTGCACCTTTTAATAATTATTTTAATAGTTATTATTAATTGTAATGAATAAATAATGTGTCCCAGTGATTGTATTGGTGTCAGCAGATGACTTGATCTATGTGTGTGTCCTAGATACAAAGTCTAAGCTGACGCTGCATCACTGTGAATTTTTATCCGATTATAATTATAGGTAAAAGAATGACAAAAAACAATCACAATCACTTAATTTTCTACTTCAAGTGCAAATACCGTTTCTATTCCATTGTCGGTAAGAACATTAAAGAATAACAGAGAAGCAATACTGTGAGAAAAGAAAGAAAAGGAATTATTTGGCTCCAAGAAGTTTTTCACTCCAACAAGATACCGAAGTGTTGATTGCGCAACCTATATAGGCTGACGCTGTACTGTTCCCCATTGATGCGTATATCGAATACGCACTCCAGAGTGCCAGCTTCCCAGAACTATCCGAGCTGTATTGTTCTGCATTGATGCGATGTTGTTTTATTGAGTGCACGTGTACCGAGCTGTGCGATTTCCTCACTGTTTTCCTCGATACAGTGCGGCGAGTAGCTGGCAGCGTCTGATTATGTTAAGTTTAGTATGGGCGCCGCTAGCAAGACGAGCAGTCGCGCTGGTCGGATTATCAAACTTGGAGTTCTGGTTTGGAGCAGTGCTAATACTATGTGCCTTTGAAATGGACTTGATATACTTCCACATACTGAACACATTTGACTTTCAAATGTTGTGACTGTGAGTGCCAAGAAAGGAAAGTTACGGAGAAATTTCCTTTCTTAAAGAAAAGTGCATTGATTTGCGATAAAGACGCTGTAAACAAAACAGTAAAATTAAGAAAGTATCCAAAGAGTTTTCATTTTATATAAAGAACAAGACACGCAAAGAAACAAATGCGTTAAGAGAAAATTAAAAAAGTAAACAGAAAACATCTGTGTTCTAAGTTTGAATTCGTATCGAATCGGGAAGGAATGTTTTGAAAATAGAACGCGCGGTTTGCCAGCGGCCAGTTGTAAACATTTGCGTTAGTGAAGTGGACGAGAAATTTCGATAAAATCATTCATAATCGATTAAGTGATTCGACTCGATTAAGTGATTGGAATGCGACTAACAATGTTGTTCCAATTAGTGCTGTGGCTAATAATGTGACAAGTAGTGGGTGGTTAGTGATTAAGAAGAAAGGATTCGATTAAACTGTGAGTATCTTAGCTTTTATTTAAATAATTATATTTTCCTCTCTGGAACAGTGGCTCGCCGCAAGCCGCTCGGGTATAAAAAAAACACGAAGGTCGAGGGTTCGATTCCCACCTTGGGTCTGGTTGGTGGTAGGGCTTTTTCAGAGTCCGACTGGCTAGCTACCCCTACTGGTAAAATCCGCCGCCATAACAGCTCTGGCTGTGTTCCGGCAAAATTAATGTGGGTGCCATTACACTTGAAATCAAAGGCTCAAAGATCAGATTAGTCTACAGTCTGGCAGCACATTGAGCGACGCTGCCTGGTGAAGTGTCCCGCAATGGAATAGGCCGCAGTGACCGCTTACCATCAGGTGGGCTGCCTGTCTGCCAACTGTTCTAGTATAAAAAAAAAAACAAAGAAAAACACTTTTTTTATATTATAGAAGTTTGGTTTGAAAGCAAAGCGAAACAAACAGACATTATACTGTTGACCTTGTTCTCATGACACACCATTAGTCAAAGGTTATATCCAAATTTAAAAACCAAATGTAATGGAATAATCTTGAAAAATATGACGACAATAAAATCTAAAAGATAAAAAACACGATTTTTAAACTTATACAGCGTGTTAGGTAGGGTTGCCATCCGTTCGGGTTTCCCCGGATTTGTCCTAGTTTAGAGGGCATCCGGGGAGCGTCCGGGGAAGGTTTCATTTGTAGACCGAGTTTTAAAAAATAAATAAATAAAAAAAATTTGGGCCGCCCCGCGAGACACGCACTATGCTCGCACACTACGATGTTTTTTATTACATTGAATATGTTTAAAAGATCTTGTTGACATGTCCGGCTTTCGGACTCTAAAATCCAGGGTTTTCACGCGTCTTGTCCTGTTTTCCAAATTTTAGAGATGGCAACCCTAGTGTTAGGTAACCCGAGGGACATATTTAAGGAGAGTGTTCAGAATCCGATTTAGAGTCAAATTCGCTATAAAAATCCTTAATTCTTTTCATAATTATCCTAATAACTTATGTGCCTATGCATGAACTACCTAAAAATCCCGTGTGCTGAGCGGCTGGTTACGCCCCAAATTCAAATTGTACGCGAGTACAATTTAAGTTGTACTTGAACGAGTGCACGAAATAAGTACTGTGAAGGGAAGAGTGCCCGCACGTTACGCGGATTTTCAGGTTTCGACTAAGGTTATTGACAGATTTTTACCAGAGTTTTTATTGATTTATACTTATTTTGATCTAAGGAAGCATAAACTATTTGGGGTTTAAATATGTCCCTCGCATTTCCTGTCATACTGTATAAAAATAGTATTTATGAAGTTGAAGTGAAGTGTCCGCATTTACTCGAGTATGCGTCCTTAAGAACTCACCCACATTACAAATTCTATAGGTGTTAATATAAACAACAATATACAACAGTACAATTTGATTCACCTGTTATGTGACCCACCCATTGCGACCATTGCGTGTATAATCGTAGAAATTCCTTAAGTTGATGAAAGATATAAAATGTCACATATTATGTCACAAAGGTTCTGTAATGAAAAGCTGACATGCAATTCTGTTCAAACCTCATAATCATCCCCATATTATACGTTTCTATAGTTTTCTATTCGTTTATTTATTTATATCCTTCTATGGTATTTATTTATTTACTTGCGCCACTCATATGGGTTCTGCCAGAATGCCGGTGTTCATGCACACAAATATTTGTACCGTGTGGAGGTCGAACCCGCGACCTCTGGTGTAATAGGCGACTTCTCGACCATTACACCAAACGGCTCGTCAAAATAGGCCGCCGTAGCTGAAACTGGGCTAGGACGACAACTTATCAATTTTTGTTGACAGCAAGACAACATCCAATGATGGAACGGCAAGCAATATTGACACTGTACCTACCTACAGAACGAAGGTTTTCCTCAATTAAGGACACAAGTTCAAAACCAATTAGTGGAGTGTTGTCGGTAAACGCCCGGCTGGCCTTACTTGCATAATTAATTACATTTATAGCTAAGACATATAAAGCCCGTTTTAACTGCCTCCGTGGTACAAAAAAAAAACTCCCCCGGTTTCCCCTTCACACCCGATTGGGACGAGCTGGTGCCAGCTTTGCTATTGACCGGCCCATCCACGGGTACCCCGACTTGAGAGGCCTCAAGTCAGGGTGGCGCCTAGGGAGGGCCACCCGATAAACTAGGTGGCCCTCAGACTTGGCTCGAGTGACCTGTGCAATGCGGGCGTTGGGGGGCTACCCCCGCCCGCAGGTCAACCCTCAGGCCGGAGAATGCGCGCTAAGTGAGCTCGCGTAAGAGAGTAGGTAGGGCTCAAATACTCGGAGGTCGTGGGACCGAATTCCGCGAAAATAAGTGGGCCTAGATGACTGTGTAAATCCAAGAATATTTAACGAAATCTGCTGCTATTGTAGCTTTGTTAGTGCACATCATAGGTGCATCCAAATTTTGTTATGTTCGGGAATCGAACTCGCGACCTTTAGTGTAGCCCATAAACCATTACACCAATTCAGTAGTACAATTTTTGGCATCGTTTATATTGTACAGGCATCGAACTTACTACCTCTGTCTTGATAATCGAATTCACATCAAGACAGAACGAATGTCGGCTTTAATCCGTTTTAAATCGATTATATTCCGTAAAATTGTTAATTTTGTTTTTAATAAAATTCTATTCATAACAGTATGAATTACTATGAAATTGTGCGGCTATGAAGCATTTTCTCCTAAGTGAAATTTACTAATTTCACTTACCTTACTAGGCAAGCGTTTTTGCTATAATCAAAGGTGGTTGTAGTGGTAGAGCCATGCTGTTTTACAGTACGAATGGACCGGCTCGTGCGGGGAAGTACCACCCTCTCACATAAAACAAGCGTGAAATAATAGTGACTACTATTGTGTTTCGTCTGGTATGTGAGAGTGCCGGAGGCCCACACCCTTATACCCCCATAGGCCGGCAATGCATCAGCGATCCCTCTGGTGTTGCAGATGTCCATGGGCGGCGGTGATTGCTTACCATCAGGCGACCTGCTGGCTCGTTTGCCGCCTCTGACATAAAAAAATCTTTATACTCTGGATCAAGATCTCTAAAGGGTAGTCTGATCGAACTTTGGGCTTCGGTGTCAGCCAAAGTTCGGTCATTTTAGCACCTTCAATTTTGGACAAAATCGGTCAAAGGTTTGACCGAAGCTGAAGGTTTCAAAATTGCCGCATATACGATCAAATTAGCACGACGAACCGTTGTATTATTTAACCGTGGGGCCGAAGATAATATGCAGAGGCTTTTTGGTGGTATTCTCTAGATAAATTTAAAATCTAAAACACAAAACACCTTTTTTTATACTAGGTCAGTTGGTAAACAGGCACGCAGCCCACCTGATGGTGAGCGGTCACTGCGGCCTATTCCATTGAGGGACGCTTCACCTGGAAATGTGCTGCCAGACTGTAGACTCATCTGATCTTCGAGTCTATGATTTCAAGTGTACTGGCTCCCACATTAATATTGCCAGAACACAGCCAGAGCTGTTATGGCGACAGATTTCACCTATGGGGGTGGAAGCTAGCCAGTCGGACTCTCAATAAGCCCTACCACCAAACAGACCCAAAGTAGGAATCGAACCCACGACGTCCGTGTTTTTTATACCCGAGCGGCTTAGCCACTGTTCCACGGAGGTGGTAAACCTGGCAGATGATGTCCTGAAAATGCGACCAAAGCTACATCGCAAAAGTTCCACCACATCACCTTGAACCAATCAAGATGCTATAAACATTATGATCAAACGAACTATTTGTCCGACCATTGACGTATGCGCTGTTGATTGAAGCTCATGAAACAGTTTATCAATCCATTGTTTAGTAATGAATACCTATTTATACCACTGCCTCCGTGGTACAGTGGTTAGAGCGTTGGGCTCTAAAACCCGGAGGTCGTGGGTTCGAATCCTGCGGGGAGCATCACTTTGTGTGATTGTTTCCAGTTTGGTTAGGACATTGCAGGCTTGAATCACCTGAATGTCTGAAAATAATGATGATTCCGTGCTGCGGAAGGCACGATAAGCCGTTGGTCCCGACTATGTTCCAAGTAGGACTGGTTTCCCTAGTAAGGGTTACGGAGGTCAGATGGCAATCGGTCCATTGTAATAACCAGGCTTGTCAAATCTAGGATCATAGTCGAAGCGGACCCTGAGCTCCACACTGGATGCAATCGGGAATACGCTGAGATGATGATGATGACCTATTTATACCACTGAGGTGGCAATCAAGTATATGGCCTGCCTGATGGTAAGCCTTCGAGCTAACGATGCAACAATAAAATAGTGACTACATGTGTTTCGTCTGGTTTGTGAGAGTGCCGGAGGCCCACACCCCCCCTTAAAAGGCCGGCAACGCATCAGCGATCCCTCTGGTGTTGCAGATGTCCATGGGCGGCGGGGATTGTTTACCATCAGGCGACCTGCAGGCTCGTTTTTCGCCTCTGACGTAAAAAAAAAAACTAAGCGTAACTACGGATTATTGTAGTAACACTGTTATGAACACAGATGTAAACTTAAATATGAATTAACCATGAACAAAGCAAATTGCGCAGTGACTTGTCAAATGTTATGTGGTGATGGTTCTACCTCCGTGGAATAGTGGCTAAGCCGCTCAGGTATAAAACCCGGAGTTCGTAGGTTCAGTTCCTGTCTGGGTTTGGTTGGTGGTAGGACTTTTTCAGAGTCTGATTGGCTAGCTACAGGTAAAATCTGCCGTCATAAGAGATCTCTCTGTGTTCCGGCAATATTAATGTGGGAGCCAGTAATGAAATCAAAGGTTCGTGAAAAGAGGAGCCAACAGTGTGACAGCACATTTAGCGACGCTTCCTGGTTGTGTTCTTGTTTATATACCACATCAGTTGGCAGACAGACACGCAGCCCACCTGATGGTAAGCGGCCGCTGCGGCCTATTCCGTTGAGGGACACTTCATCAAAAAGCGTCGCTAAATGCGCTGCCAGACTGTAGGCTCATCTGATCTTCGAGCCTTTAATTTGAAGTGTACTGGCTTCCACATTAATATTGCCGGAACACAGCCAGTGCTGTTATGGCGGCAGATTTTACCTGTGGGGTGGTTGCTTCTAGCTAGGTAGCCGGACTCTGAAAAAGTCCTACCACCAACTAGACCCAAGGCGGGAATCGAACGGTCAAAATACTTTCTTTCTTCAATAAAATAGGCCGCAGTGACCGCTTACCATCAGGTGGGCTGCGTACCTGTCTGATAACTGATTTAACATAAAGAAATAACACTCTTGTTATGTACACAGATGTCAGAATAAATATAATTTAACATGAACAAAGCAAATTGCGCAGTGACTTGTCAACTCCCATGTGGTTTGACGTGGTTCTACATAATCTTTCTGCTTCGTAGCTTCAAAGTTCAATCTTAATAATTGTGTAAGCACGATGAGTTTGTTATTTTGTTAATGTGCGAGAAAATTTACATGGTATAATGGACTTTTGGGACTTGCTCTGTGGTACAGCGGTTAAAGCATTGGGCTCTAAAACCCGGAGGTCGTGGGTTCGAATCCCGCGGGACACATAACTGTGTGATTGTTTCCAGTTTTTTTTTTTATATGGAAGCAATGAAGATGACCTCACTCCACCTGATGATAAGCGGATCATCATCATCATCATCATCAACAGCCTGTGATAGTCCACTGCTGGACATAGGCCTCTCCAAATGCTCGCCTCGCCGATCGGTCCTCTGCCACTCGCATCCAGCTCCTGCCAGCCGTCTTGCGCAGATCATGCATCGCTCCACCTGGCCTGAGGGCGTCCTACAATATGTTTAAGGAGACGCGGTCTCCACTCTAGAACCCGTTTCAACGGCTGATATGGCCAGCCCACTGCCACTTCAGCTGGCTAATCCGGCAAGCTATGTCGGTGACTTTGGTTCTCTGCCAAATCACATCATTTCGGATGCGATCCCGCAGAGAGACGCCGAGCATAGCTCTTTCCATAGCCCGCTGAGCGACTTTAAACTTGTGGACTAGCCGTGCCGTAGTGTCCACGTTTCGGGTCCGTATGTCATGACGGGTAGGACGCACTGATTGAAGACTTTCGTCTTTAGGCATTGTGGAATCGGCGATGAGAAGACTCGACGTAGTTTTCCAAACGCTGCCCAACCCAACTGAACCCGACTGAACTGATAAGCGGATGTAAGGTCAAAATATAAGGTTGACAGGCTCAATGGAATAAAGTACTCATTGAGCTAGTCACCCTCACCCTGAAGGCCTGCTGAGATGCCCCGCCTAAAGTATGGTTAGGACATTGCAGGCTTGAATCACCTGAATGTCTGAAAAGAATGATGATTCCGTGCTTCGGAAGGCACGTTAAGCAGTTGGTCCCGACTATGTTCCAAGTAGGTCTGGTTTCCCTTGTAAGGGTTACGGAGGTCTGATGGCAATCGCTTCATTGTAATAAGCAGGCTTGTCAAATCTAGGATCATAGTCGAAGCGGACCCTGAGCTCCACACTGGATGCAATCGGGAATTCTCTGAGATGATGACTATTAATGGGGTTTTAGGCTTAGAACTTAGCGTTTGTATGTGATAGAGCTCTAGGCAGTTATGGTAAAACCAATTTTTTTCGTACTCGTTTCGGCTCCACTTAGGCTTCATGTAGACGACGCCGGAACCGGACCGGCGCCGGAGCGCATATTGTTATGAAAACCGTGTCTGCGCCGGACTAAAACCGCGTGTTCTATTTTGATGCTGATTTTAGTTCAGAAAAGCATGGCGGCCCGATGCGCACGCGGTGTCGGGCCGGCGCCGGTCCGGCTCCGGTCCGGCACCGGTCCGGCTTAGGCGCGATTTTCATTCATATACACAAACATCCGGTCCGGCGCCGGTCTGGTTCCGGCGTCGTCTACATGAAGCCTAAAGTCTGATGATAAGCAAAAAGGTTCCCAAATGACCGCGTTCTAGCTGTTGGGACCGCCGTTGGTTCGAGGAAGTACCTACCCTCTCACATAACACCAGCGTGAAATAATAGTGACTACGACGAGTATTGTGTTTCGTCTGGTTTGTAGAGTGAAATTACTGGGTATATGAGACCGACAGTTATTAACTGTCGTCTCGGTGAAGCAGGCGCAGGCGGGCGGTGCCACACAGTAACTGCTTAGTTACTGTTCGGCACTGAACTGTCTAAGGGCAGAGGTGGCGCTTACCATCAGGTGTACGATCTGCTCGTCTTGTTACACATTGCAATAATAAAAAAAAGAGTGCCGGAGGCTCACATCCCTCCTCCCCCCCGTAAAAAGCCGGCAACGCATCAGCGATCCCTCTGGTGTTGCAGATGTCCATGGGCGGCTGTGATTGCTTTTGCCATCAGGCGACCCGCTGGCTCGTTTGCCGCCTCTGACATAAAAAAAACCTAAAGGTTGGACAGCAACTAAATATAACCGACTGAAAAAAAACACATGAAGCCCCAACAAAATGTTTGTACAACAGAAAATCATACGTAACCAGCCTAAAACAGATATCTTTGCCAAACACTTGACCGAGACACCGAAGTTCACGGAAACGTTGGCTTATGTCCAATGTAGGTATTTTGGAATATTCACTGACAATGATGTTGGGTATCACGCTTAAAGTTCATATTTACGTGTTTAAGTGTAATTATACATATTATAATAAATATCCGAGGATATTCACACAACGCCATCTAGGCCCGAACTTACCATAGTTTGTGCTATGTTAGACAACATTTTACTCCCATATACTATTTATTTATTTAGTTCCACACTTATAAATTATGTTGGTGGTAGGGCTTTTTTAGAGTCCGACTGGCTAGCTACCACAGGTGGAATCTGCCGCCATAACAGCTCTGGCTGTGTTCCGGCAATATTCATGTGGGAGCCAGTACACTTGAAATTAGAGGCTTGAATCGATCAGTCACTGTTGTATCGATCACTGTTTCTTTCTGCTTGGCCTAAAGGTTGACTGGGAGAGAATGCCATGAGGCATTAAGTCCGCCTTTGTACTTGATTTGTGCAATGAAGCTTAAATAAATAAATAAATAAATCAGATGAGTCTACAGTCTGGCAGCACATTGAGGGACGCTTCCAGGTCAAACGTCCCTCAATGGAATAGGCAGCAGTGACCACATTCCATCAGTGAGCAGCGTGCCTGTCTGCCAAATGACCTGGTATAAAAAAAAATGTTTTTTCCGAGCTAAGGGACAGTTTGTACGTGGTTTGTACCTACTTTGGGTGCCAATAATATTTTGTCAAAGGTTAATATTAACATTGGATAAAATGATACATTTTTTCACGGAGCCTCAAGCTCTTAGAAGTAAATCTTGGTCGTAGGACTTTTTCAGCCAGTGCGAAATTTTGGCCAGTCTTTCGTTTCATTACAAAATAAAATTTATCTATATCCATACCATAATATGTCTATTTTATATTCAGGAGCGATGAGCAAACGCCCTACATTTAGATATAAGTATCTGTGGCTGCATTGAAATGTTTACATTTTAGTGTCGGTAACCGATACTTAATTTCGTTCTTTCGAACGTCTTCTTTAAAAGTAAAAATTAATAGGTTTTATCGATTATCGAATTAGTCGATTAGTAATTTTATGTTCCATTCCTATACATTTAATTCGATGCTGAAATTATAACAATCGATTTGAGAATCGAAATCAACTCGAGTCTAGATTGTTTATGGATTTTAAAAACTACAAACGTCAGTCATTATGTCAGTACTAACTTTTACTACAGATTAAGTTGGTAACTAGGGCGTTTGCTCATCAATCCTAACTATAAAATAGACATATTATCGTATGAATGAAGATAAAGTTATGTATGTGACTGTACATAATTAGTCATTAAAATACTCATGTGATTCTTTTATGAAACTCACTTCGTTCGTTTCATAAAACCACATTCGTATTTTAATGACCCTCATTATGCAGCAGTCACATAAATAACTATTAAACACTGCATTAATAATATTGCAGTCTGTCATGTGAACAAAGATTTTAATAAAACAATATCTTTGCATGTGGGAGACAGTAAAAGAAATCATAATTATCATATTTATTTTGCATAATATAAATAAGAAAACGTTTCCTTATTTTAACATTACGAAGAAACGCAACAACTGTTTATTTATTATTTAGATACAAATATTTGTTTAATTTTCAACAGATAAAATGACGAACCCTCGACCGAACAGGCCACTGTTCGGTTCCCACTCGGACACTTCAGCTATTAACATAAAGCACATGGTAAATATGATGTGACCTTGCATGTCGTGTTATAACAGCCGCCGTGACGAGGTTAACGCGCTCGGAACTTTTATGAATGCATAATCAATTAATATATATTATTCGTTAAGAGCCCTGTATTAGTAGGACGCCATGGTGACGTCATTAGCTAAGTATCCCAAGAAATTGATAGGTGTTGAAATGACAGTCAACCGCCCCCATAGAACAGTCACAGTGGCTAAGCCACTCGAGTATAAAAAATCTGGAGGTCGTGGGTTCAATTCCCGCCTTGGGTCTGGTTGGTAGTAGGGCTTTTTCAGGGTCCGACTGGCTAGCTACCCCCGCAGGTGAAATCTGCCGCCATAACAACTTTGACTGTGTTCCGGCAATAATAATGTGGGAGCCAGTACACTTGAAATCTAAGATCAGATGAGCCTACAGTCTGGCAGCACATTGAGCGACGCTTCCTGGTGAAGTGTCCCTCAATGGAATAGGCCGCAGTGACCACTTACCATCAGGTGGGCTGCGTGCCTGTCTGCCAACTGACGTTACATAAAAAAAGGTTACTTAGTTCCCATACATTTTAATAATAACTGCTTGGGTTCGGTAGCCATGGTGTCCTGATGAGGCTGGACTCTTAAGGAGTGTATGGTTGTGCATGGGCATGTCAGAAAGAATGACAAAATAATGTAGGATAAAAAACAACTTGTATATTAAAAATATTAACACTTTTTCTCCGAGCGTTCTGTTCCGAAGGCATGGTTTGCACCATGATGATTTAGAAAGTTTCACTGGTTTCACCAGCGCGTAATTATTTTTTTTAAATATCCCCCTTCCCCCTCATTTCCGTGATCAAAAGTACCCTATGTCACCCGGGGATAGTGTAGCTTTCCAACTTCCAACAATGAAAGAATTTTTTTACTACGCGACGGTACGGTCAACAGCACATCACGGTATACACTTGCAGTTCGATAATAGAGGTTATGCCCCCGACATAAGAGCGGTACAAAGTCCAGTTTTACGTCTGACGTGCTTTTGACTGTACTATTAGGTAATCTGTGCCCAAAGTAAATTAATGTAATAAGTACATAAGTGATGTTGTCTAATAATAATCACTATTATTTTTATTAAATTAATAAAATATAATATATTAAATTCGTAAAAACTTACCGTTCCGCTGCCAAATCGTATTTTTCACTTTTAAAAATCATAGTTCTCTTCAAAATCACAAAACACAAATTAATAAAAATGTTTTATATCATCATTTTGTCCCAGAATATAATTATAGTTGATTTTGTTGTCCACTTTTATTAGCTTTAAGTATTTGATAGTTTTATTTTATTTAGTTCACCTTTTTGTATCGTTTATTGTTGTGAAAGGCGGAGTCCTTTTAATAAGTTTTATTTATTTTTGGTCTAAATGATACTATTTTCAAATTAAAAGTTTAAAGTGGTAATTTGCAGACTCGCTTGAAAAACTTAGAGATTTCTATGTATGCTGATGTGTTTATTAAACTGAACACAAAATATACTTCACAATTATCTTTATAAACCAAGAATCTAGTAAACTTTATATGACGAAGTCAATGAAAAAAGCAAAATATTAACATAAAATAATTAACAAAAGTAACAAAGGATTAATTAAATAACTTCACAAGCACTTATAGACTAAATATCACGACAATTAGCAACAGCACGTACTCATACTATGAGTAGTGAAGTGACACTGAACTATCGATAGATTACGTCGAAAAAGTTGAACAGGTGGTAGGTTCCTGTACTGGGCCGTCTAGGTGGGTACCACCGCAGTGCCAGATATTTTCCCGTGAAATAGAAGTGTGTCAAGCACTTCTGTGTTTCGGGGAAAGGGCACTGAAGATATTGAAATTACTGGGTATATGAGACCTAATAACTGTCGTCTCGATGTAGCGCGCGCAGGGCGGTGCCAGACAGTAACTGCTTAGTTACTGTTTGGCACTGAATTGTCTAAGGGCAGACGTGGCGCTCACCACAATAGAATAAATAGATGTATGAATAGATAACTAGTAATAGTCCATTGGGCAAGGCGTTTTACATGATGTTGGCATCGAAAAAAACAATTTTATGCGGCTAGAGCGGTATGTTTTCCCTTCAAATTACGGCAACTGAATTGCCAGACTAATTGGTAACCCCAATTATAAAACGTTAATTATAATTAACATTTTATTTATTAAACCAACCAACCGGCTTAAACCAACTTTAAAACAGGAGGAGGTTATGAAGTCAGTATACTTACTATTCTTGTATGCCTAATCGATATCTCTCATTTGTATTTTTAACCGACTTCAAAAAAGGAGGAGGTTATATGTTCGACTGTATGTATTTTTTTTTTTTTTTTTTTATGTATGTCCGTCGATTTCTCCGTCAATTGTGGACCGATTTAAATAATTCTTTTTTTATTTGAAAGTGCATAGTTCCGAGGTGGTCCCATTGTCACCATGTCAGGATCTGATGATGGGATCCCGGAAAAATCAAGGGAAAACCTCAAATTTTATAGGCTGCGCCTACGCGTTACTTGTTTTTTCTGAAGCTATTCAAGTTTTTGCGTCCGATAGACATCATTTTATGTTGATGAGCTGATGATGGAAGGTACAACTCCTTAACGGTTAGGAGTTAGGGGATAATTCTTTCAGTATTGTAGGAATATGTGGACCGTTAGTTGTATTTCATGTACTTTTGCAGCTAAGGTGATTGTGGAAAGTACAACTCCTTAACGGTTAGGAGTTAGGGGATAATTCTTTCAGTGTTGTAGGAATATGTGGAACGTTAGTTGTATTTCATGTACTTTTGCAGCTAAGCTGATGATTACCCGGGGATGGGCTGGTCACTAGCCAATAAGGTTAGCACCGGCTCGTCCTAATCGGGTGTGAAGGAGAAACCGGGGGAGTGTAGTGGGTAGCGGACGCTTCGGTCTCGAGTCCCACACACGGCCGCGGGTCTAGCTAGCCTGCACCGCAGGGTTATGGTGCATAAACGCATTCTCCTCCTACCCATGGTGCTGAACACTTAACGAATACTTAATATTATTATCAAATAATACAATTCTACTCGTATTTTCGCTATCATTATTATGAAAGAGTTTTACTCACTACCTACGTGTTATTCACACTAAAAATAGAAAAATAAACAAACTTTTTTTAAAAAAAATTAAACCGACTTCAAAAAAAAAAGGAACAAAAAAAACTACCTAAAAAACTGAAAAGCAAAAAATAATTTTAATAAGACATTCATCAAATGCGCTTATTGTCTAAGCCTATAAATTAAATTGTATTTTACGTGCTAGGTAGGTACCTACTAATCTGTTTGAAGTCGGTGCCAAGCCAAAGGTAATAAAAAATGATATATAATAATATTATGTATTATAAAGGGTTACTTATTAATCCGCGGACGTAGGTACGTAATCTGGGTACCTACTATTTGGCTTGGCACCGACTTCAAACAGATTAGTAGGTACCTACCTAGCACGTAAAATACAATTTAATTTATAGGCTTAGACAATAAGCGCATTTGATGAATGTCTTATTAAAATTATTTTTTGCTTTTCAGTTTTTTAGGTAGTTTTTTTTGTTCCTTTTTTTTTTTGAAGTCGGTTTAATTTTTTTTTTAATACGCTTTAGACTATCGATATTCCGAGTTTTCGACTATCGAGTATCGACAGAATGGTTACTCAGCTATTGGCAACACTATAGGCGATGAAAATAAATATCAGCATTTTTTCAGTTGAATAGTTATTTCTAAAATGAGCTGTAGTCACATTTTAGTGATTTGTGGAACGCGTGTTAACATAATAATAATATGTTTTTTTTATTACAATGTGTAACAACTGTAACAAGTAACAAGATTGGGGTCAACAGCAAGCCCATATCTAAATAAAAATAAAAATCCTATGTCCGTCCCCTGGTTCTAAGTTAGCTCTTCACCAATTTTCAGCCCAATCGGTTCATCCGTTCTTGAGTTATAAAAGTGTAACTAACACCACATTATTTTGTATATACAAGATGAAGAGTAAAAGAATGTAAGTGCGAGACACAACAGAGTTTTATTGATTGGTATTGATAGTCGTGTCACGTTGCATCGCATAACAACAGCGTAACGGTAAAGCGGTGTTTAACAAAATAACAGTCGCGTGCGCACTTGAGCATACACGGCTGTCCGCATGTTGTATGCAACCACGTAGGGTTGCATACAACATGATCAACAAAAAATTAAATATTATTTATTTACAGAGTCCGCCAAACATCTTGATTTCGACGGAGTGGGGGAAAGTTCGCGCATTTGCACTTGCGTACCTATCTTACTGTTTCTTTCTGCTTGGCCTAAAGGTTGACTGGGAGATATTGCCATGAGGCATTAAGTCCGCCTTTTGTACTTGATTTGAGCAATAAATAAATAGGGATCCCTTTTTTCGCATAACTTTTTTTGTCCTTATTTAATTTGGCATAACGAGTCACAAGTTTCAAAAAATATGTACCTATGTTTGTCGTTCGGGATGGTTCTGATCAATTTTCACCACATAGTCACCATTTTAAACCATGGATTAGTGGCAGCCCTTTAACATCTATGGTTGTTTACTTGGTACACGTGATGTCATATTAATAGCTCACTTAATTACCTATTAACGGTACAAAATGACATTGAAACCTTACTTTAAACAATTTTCAAGACAATATGTTGTTTACCTTCTCTCAACTTGGTGTCGCAGTAGGTCTTACTTTAACAGAATGATTAAGCCTTAACGTTTGGTTAAATTCTTGATTTATTCATTAAATCAAATATTTGTACTGACAGAAAAGTCCCGGCAATATTAATGTAAGAGACAGAGTTAGTAATGTTAGGCCTCGGCCTCGAATTTCGGTTTAACGGAAGTTTAACGGCAAACTGGAACAAATTTACTTAAAATTGTGGGGGCATACCGGCCGGGGGCAAACCGGAATGGGGGCATAACGGCCGGACCCGAATTTCGCCGGCAGCGGGGCGGCAGCGACGAGATATTTATGGAATCCCATAGACCCGTTCTCGAATACAGCGGGGCGGCAGCGGGAGACCGGCGCACTGCGGTTCACCGCTTGACAGCATCGTACCACTCTTGACGGCCCGCGTCACGCGGAGCCATGCATCATACAGATCCCCTACCTGAGGTGGCACGACCGGGGAAGCACCTTCCTTACACTGAAGACCGTCGTTTTCGTGGTGGGGTGTCCCTTAATGAAATAGGCCGTAGTGGCAGCTTACCTTCAGGTCTTCGAAATGGGCTCGTCAATAGCCACAAGGCTGGCACCGGCTCGTCCCAATCGGGTGTGAAGGGGAACCGGGGAAGCTTAGTGGGTAGTGGACGCTTTAGTCTCGAGTCCCACACACGGCCGCAGGTGTAGCTAGTTATGGTGATGCGTTTATGAAAAAAAAACGCGCTAATATATAGCTATAGTACAAAAAAATTAATGTCCTAAATATATCCATTATACGAATTTACCTTCTGACCTACCAGCAAATATGGTATCAAGGATGCCAATTAGAAGGACAGTGCGAAGATGAAACAAGTTCTGTTTGTTTATTGCCTTGCTTGGATTTATTGAAACTTGTTATTATGACATTACGTTATGTTTTCTGAACAAAGTACACTTGCCTTCCACCCGCGGCGTCACCCGCGTTGACTATACGAAGTTACGCAGGAAATATCAGGAAAATAAAGTAGCTAATGTCTCTCACCAGCTCAAAACTATGCCTATAAATTAATCTTAAAAAAACACAGAACGCATCCGCATCTTCAAAAAAAAATCTAATTCTGCCGTACTCTGGGCGGCAATAACCAGAGCTAAAAAAAACTATTCTTTTAATAATTATAATCAGTCGAAAGGAGGACCTAAAACACTTCTATTTCTGGATTTGTTCCTGTTTCAGTCCATCAAGTTTCGTCCCACAAAAAAAAAATCCTGTTTCGTCCCAAACAATATGCTTCTTTCTGTTATCCCATGGGAATTTACAATTTTTTTTGTTTAGATTATGTTAATAGGTAGGTCAATTAGATTACATACTGCAGCTGAAATTCAGCAAGAAACACCGTCATTATTAGTATCAATGCGCCAAGTTTACCATTCTTAGCAACAGTGATTCATACCAGACATTAATTTTCCCTAATCGATAAGAGTTGGACGACCTCAAGGTCAGAATGACGGACGATTTGCGAATGAACACCATTACAATTGTATTTTTATGCCTCACAATGGATACAAAACAAGATAAATCTCATTTTCATTGTGGGGAATGGGTAACGCATACCCTTGGCCGGGTGGTAGTGCTGGCGAGAAGCGACAACACCACCCGTCAGAGGGTTATGTGGGACTCTCCTACTTAGGTACATAGGTATACCCACTAAGCCCCACAGTGCCCAATAGACGCTTTGGTGGTAGTATCATAGGAATCGGCATAGCCTTGCATTTGTGACACTACCAGCTGATCTCTTGCGCCCTCCGCCCGCCAGATGTCTTGCAAAACCAAATGCGTGTTTGGTAAAATCTGCCGCTAGCAGCTCTGGTTGTGTTCTAGCAATTGCGGGATTTGTATACTTGAAATGGAAGGCTCGAAGATCAGAGGAAGGATAGGCCGTAGTGACCGCTCACCATCAGGTGGCTTGCGTGTCAGTTTGCCCAATGCACTGACGGAAAAAAGCAGAAAGCAGTAAAGACTCTCTGTAGGGTCCATTAATTTTTGCAACTGTGAATTTAACTTTAGCTCGATGGTGCCTTTTACGCCAGGCGTCACGGTTTTATACCCCTCCCCCCCCCTAAGACAAACATTAATGTACAGTCAAAAGCACGTCAGACTATACGCTTTGGACTTTGTACCACTTTTGTGTCGGGGGCATAAGTGCTATTATCGAACTGCAGGTGTTTACCGTGATGTGCTGTTGACCGTACTTATTGAACATCTGTGTTTATGTAATGACTTCAATGTACATCTGTCTTTATTCTGTGTCAAAATTTTGATTGTATTTTGAATTTTAATATAGAAACTGCTCTCACCTTATTTATTAGCAAAGTCTGCAGACTCGTCAATCCTCAAATCGTCTTTCTTCCACCAGGTAACCGACCTGTTCAGCCAGATGCGGGAGCCATCTCCCGGGGCGGCCAGCCCCAAGAGTTCCACCAGCTCGCTCCACGCTGTCACCAAGAACCTGGGCTTCCAACAGCAGAACAGCAGAGCAGAAATGCCGTGGAGCAGTCCTGCCATATCCTTGCCTGGGAACGCTAGCAGTAACCTGTAAGTCTCACCTATACCTAAAAATGACTAGCCATTTTCGCTTGGCACAAATTGGTGCCTATAATAAAAAAGCTTTCTTTCTAATCTATCTATATCTATATATAAAGAAAGTCGTGTTTGTTACAACACTTATAACTCGAGAACGGCTGGACCGATTGCCATGGTTTTTGATTTGTTGGATTTGTTTCCGTCCCGAATAGCAGAATACATCCTTAAAAAGAAAGGATTTTGATCAATTCCCACGGGAACGGGAACCACGCGGGTGAAACCGCGGGCAGCCGCTAGTGCTAAATAAAATTAAGTATAGGATATAGTAGAACCCCAGTTCAACCAATGTTTTTTTATTAATAGCCTGATCTACTCGTATCAAATCAAAATACGTCAGAAAACCAGTTTTTTTTATCTCAATAATATAAAATTAGGCAACAGGATATAAATATTGTAAGATCGACGTAATGGATCGACGTGTCATAAAAGTAAAAAATATTTCTGCTCTGGCGGCATAAGACTTGTTATCCTTCAAATAATAATTATGTAATATCGTAGTGGTAGAGCCATGCTGTTTTACAGTACGAATGGGCCGGCTCGTCCGTGGAAGTACCACCCTCTCACATAACACCAGCGTGAAATAATAGTGATTACTAATTTTGTGTTTCGTCTGGTTTGTGAGAGTGCCGGAGGCCCACACCCCGCCCTTAAAAGACCAGCAACGCATCAGCGATCCCTCTGGTGTTGCAGATGTCCATGGGCCGCGGTGATTGCTTACCATCAGGCGACCCGCTGGCTCGTTTGCCGTCTCTGACATCCTATCCTACTTGATATTATACATGCGAATGTCTGGATGTTTGGATGTTTAGATGTTTGGATCGGTGCAGTACTATAATTATTATAAAAATAAATAAAAAATAAAAATAACGTTTATTTTCAACCACAGATTAGTGGCAATGAGCACCACTTTTAAAACGTAAGTGTACACTACAATACAATTTTAACAGCTTACAATACTGTGCAAACCACCACCAGTCCGTGGAAGACTGGAGCTTGAACCTAAGTCTATAAAATAGATTGTTGTAACAAGATCTCCAGGCCCCCACCCCCATTTGTGCAGAAAAAACAAATCTCTAAGTGGCACTCTGAGCCCACCAATCAACCTCTGCAGATCCGTCAAATTCCTGCAGCCTTAATGACCAATTGCAATGAGTTATATTTCAAGTAAGACTTTTTGACAGACTTGCAAAGGCAGACCCGAGGCCCACCGTACATTAACACAGTACAATGAGACAGAAGAGAGATGTTTAGATGTTTGGATGTTTAGATGTTTGGATGTTTGGATGTTTGTTACTCAATCACGCCTAAACGGCTGAATGGATTTAGAAGAAATTTGGCACACGTATAGTTTATAACCCGGAATAGGACATAGGCTATAAAATTCCTACGGGAAACGTCTCATTCCCGCGGGAATAACAATTTAGAAACTACTGAACCGATTTGAATAATTCTTTCACTGTTGGAAAGTTACACAATCCCCGGTGAACATAGGGTACTTTTGATCCTGGAAATGTAGGGGGAAGGGGGTATATTTGAAAAAAGAGATTAAGCGCGGGTGAAACCGCGGGCGGAAGGCTAGTAAATAATATAAAAAAAACAAAGGCTCGAAGACCAGATAAGCCTAGGTATATTGTGACAGCACATTGAGCGACGCTTCCTGGTGAGTCCCTCAATGGAATAGGCCGCAGTGGCCTCTTACCATCAGGCAGCCAAGCCAACTGATCTTGAGCTAGCCTTTCATTTCAAGTGAACTGGCTCCTACATTAATAATGCCGAAACAGACAGAGCTGTTGTATTACGAATTTATTGCCTTTGTTGTGTTTTGTTTAGTTTTAAGACTCAAAAAAACTGGATGGCCGTGTATTTTTTTTAACATTAAATGTACTATCGTCATCATTTAATTAATTAAATCAGGTTTTGAATTTTGCCAATGATTTGATGTTTTGATGCGGATTTGTTGATCACAAACCTGAGCTATGTTTGAAAAAACTTATTGTTATTGTTGTGGTCCGACTGGCCAGCTACCACCCACACAGGTGAAATCTGCCGCCATAACGGCTCTGGCTGTGTTCCGGCAATATTAATGTAGGAGCCAGTACACTTGAAATCAGAGGCTCGAAGATCAGATGAGTCTACAGCCTGGCAGCACATTGAGCGACGCTTCCAGGCGAATTGTCCCTCAATGGAATAGGCCGCAGTGGCTGCTTACCATCAGGTGGGCTGCGTGTCTGTCTGCCAACTGACCTAGTATAAAAGAAGTAAACAATTTTTTCTCGACCCGGGAATTGAACTCAGGACTCTTCTTAAGAATCCTATTTATGTTTGATGCAAATCAGACTTGTGGGGGGCACTTGGTATTCTAAGAGGTCATTCATGCGTTGAATTTGGAGAACGGCCAATTGGATTCTGGACTTTCCCGTGTATCGTATACACAAACATATACATTTTATATATGACATATGACGGTACGAATTCATTGTAGAAATAATTTTGAAAGAAAGAAAGAAAACATATTTATCGGTTATACACAAATAGGAAAATACAGTCACAGTCCGGGCCGGAGCTGCGGAGCCTGGAAGGGGCGATGTAAGGCTGGTTTTAGAATCACGCTGACAAGCATGCGAACATCGCGCGTATCAGCAAGTATCGCTGATACGCGCGAAGTTCCTGTAAGATAGCGACGATTTGAACTGCAAAGAAAACCGGCAGTGTACGCGCGTGCCGCCAGCGTTACTCTGAAACCAGCCTAAAACACACCCGTGGCTTGGAAAACACGTAAATCCGTTGGTCCTACTCCTAATATTTTTTCGGTCATTCGTGCTGTAAGAGTGAGCGAATAGGTCACGCTCATTTGTGCACTATTATGTGTCCTGCGTAGTAGGTTGGTCCTAAAGATTGGCTGCCATAGTTTTAGTAGTGGTAGAGCCATGCTGTTTTTCAATACGGCTCGTCCGTGGAAGTACCACCCTCTCACATAACACCAGCGTGAAATAATAGTGACTACTAATGTGTTTCGTCTGGTTTGTGAGAGTGCCGGAGGCCCAACAACCCCCTTAAAAGGCCGGCAACGCATCAGCGACACAGTCAGCGATCCCTCTGGTGTTGCAGATGTCCATGGGCGGCGGTGATTGCTTACCATCAGGCGACCCGCTGGCTCGTTTGCCGCCTCTGACATAAAAAAAAACTCTGCTAAAAGGACATTATCATTGTAACGATGACTTGATTTAAACGATGGCCTAGCCCTATACCCAGTAGATTAATAAAACAGTTTACTGCTAATATAAGTGAGTCTCGTGTCTTCATTGGCAAAACAATTTCTGCAATTGATCTTAATTATTACCTATTATATCTGACATTGAATTGATGCGGGTGTGGAGCCAATACTGTTAATTTATTGATAGATTGAAGACATGTAGACGTATTAATTTATAGTAAGAACACATTTTGCGCAGTTTTTATGTTTATTTGTACCAATAAGTGCTGATTCCACATCTTCGTTTTTCAGTTTTTTTATGCTCGATTAGTTGGCAAACAGGCACGCAGCCTACTTAATGGTAAGCATAGAAATATTATGATGGTAAGCGGCCACTGTGGCCTCTTCGGGGGCTTCGTCGTTTGACCCCGGTCGCGAATACACCGCGGTGTCAAACGCACAAGGACGCTTTTTGAATTGGCCGTTTGACACCGCGGTGTCAAGTGGTGAACAACTTTTTTCGACTTCGTCACTTGACACCGCTATTATTATTTATGTACAGTTAAAGACAAAATTGCATCGCAAAAAAATATCCCAATATAAGTATCCGTTTTTAACTTAACTTAACTTTGTCCCATAGGCCGCATCAATAGAACGCTCGTATTTCAGCTCTTTACTTCCAACCACTATCAGCCACTTTTTGGGATATGGTCACTTCATCTAGCTTTATTTCAGCTTGTTAACACGTTGACTGCGGCAAAGACACACCCCTGTGTTTTTAAAATTGCAACTCCAGTGCGGCATTACACGTTTGACGCGAGCGCAAAAATGTCCATACGACTGTGCGGCCCAACACAAAACGTGTGATCAAGGCAGCCCCTTCGGGTGTGGCCGCACACACTTATGCTTTTATATTGTATTATTAGCTATTTATACATAATATAGATAGTTAAATTTTCGTTAATACACAAAGCGACAAGTAATTCATTTATTGAAACATTAAATTCGTTCATATTATTATACACATAAAATTTAATTCAGACCAAAAATAAGCGTCATGTCGTTATTTTCTATTTTTTTACAAACAAAGCAGTGCACGACACCTGCAGCTTTCATTTACACGTAACCATCAAATACTTAAAACTACTACTAAAAAATACCGACAAGGCAATGCTTCCAGGAACAAGTGACCTTACTAATTGAACCATCTTACCCTTTTGGCGATAAGGCTATTGTAATAGCTACTCGTTTATTACTTCTTTTGCAAAAGATACAAACTTCTAACGATTCCGATATCGCAAACGTGTTCCATGCAAAAACCAATACACGACACGTTAATGCTTCCTAAAAACAAGTAACTTTTAAGAAAATATAACCTACTCACTAAAGGTTCCTTCGAATCTACAACTTACTTGTGTACTCAACTGTACAAAAATCAAAAATATGATTTTTATTGGCGGTGTCAAATGACGAAGTCGAAAAAAGTTATTCCCGCTTGGAACCGCGATATTATTAACGGTGTCAAACGGCCAATTCAAAAAGAGTCCTTGTGCGTTTGACACCGCGGTGTATTCGGGACCGGGGTCAAACGACGAAGCCCCCCCTCTTCCGTTGAAGGGAACGTAGCACAATGTCCTGCCTCACCGATGTCTTATCAGCTTTGATTTTCACTTGTCAGGATCTCCATTTTACTCCATCACTGCGGGTACTGTAGAAAGGGTAACGGTCGTTTCGAAGTCCATTATTATCCTTTATGAAAGAGGGATGCTGCTAAGGAGCGTTGCTCGCCGATGTTCGTATGTTTGAAGTATTCCTATTTGTTTCCAGGACGAGTGAGGCGCAGCCAGGCATAGTCAGGAGCATAAGCAATGCTTCAGCACTCACCTCCCTCTGTGCGGACCTGTCACCTTCAGACTCACACTTCTTTGAGGTAACAAAGTATTTTTTATACCACACAGCCCATCTGATGGTAAGCTACACACGGCTGTTAACTGCCTCCGTGGTGCAGTGGCTAGCAAGGACGCACTTTAAAGCGATCACCGCGCCTGGCGTCCTGAGTTCAAATCGTGGGTTCAAGTGATAGTGTTTTGAGTCTGGACGTAAGCGGTGCAAAAAACCCCCGTGCCTTGAAAACTACGTACGTACTTTAACGTACCTACTTGTGACTTCTCTGGTGTTGCGGGTATTTATGGGCGGCGGTGATTGCTTACCATCAGGCGACCCGCCTGCTCGTTGCCTCCCTCTTACATAGAAAAAAAAAACCACGTAAAGCTGGTCCTGCACCTGATCTCTCTTCGGTCATGTCATATTTCTGCGTGCTATAAGAGTAATGGAAAAGAGAATGCGCCTAGCGCCTATACAACGGCTGTGGATTTCCATAGTGTGTTTTTCCTATAGTTCATCGGTAATAGAGACCAGCAGCTATGTGGCTGTCTCAGTCAGTGCAGGGTTCACTAGCTCTCCAGCTAAATAAATAAACCAGATTTCCGAAGTACAGCAAACCACTGATCAACCTTTGCAAAACTGTCAAATTCCTGCAACCAATTGTCAGCTTAATGCCTATCGCATAGAAGAATCAAGAATCAAGAATCAAGAATCAAATTCATTTATTCAATTTTGGCTCTTATATAGCACATATGAACGTCAAATTTTACATGTCACAAAAATAAAATAAAATTAAATAATATGTCAAGAAAAAATGTCACAAATAATAGGTAGGTATAATAATAATCATGAATATGATTCGTGAGCTGGTTCAAAATTTTGTTTTTATTACTACTGAGAAGATACCAGCAAGAAACTCAGGAGTAATTGTTTCTTTCTTTTTTTATAAATTTGTTTTTTTTTTACAAAATAAAATAATAAAACAAAATAATTATGTTGCATACAAAATTGTGCGGGCTAGGGTGACCATGGATTCTTATCGTTAAGATAATCGTCTACCTTATAATAACCTTTCCTCATTAAACATTTTTTAATCGTTAATTTGAATTTTGGTATTGGTAATTCTATGAGATCTTGGGGTACCTTATTAAACATTGTCACACTTTTCCCCAGAAATGAGTTACCTACCTTTACGAGTCTTATTTTTGGAACGGCAAGTTTGGCTTTATTTCTTGTGTTATAATTATGTTGCTCGCATTTTTTAGGAAATTTTTCTAAATTGTTACGCACATATAATATACTGTCGAATATATATTGGGAAGCTACTGTAAGTACGTTTATTTCCTTGAATATATCCCTTAATGAGTCTCGGGATCTCAAGTTATAAATAGCTCGAATGGCTCTTTTCTGCAAGATAAATATTGTTTCAATATCGGCAGCTGCACCCCATAGCAGCAGACCGTACGACATAACACTGTGAAAGTAGCTAAAATAAACCAATCTCGCCGTTTCAACATCAGTTATCGATCTGATCTTTCTAACCGCATAGGCAGCCGAGCTAAGTCTTCCTGCCAGGGCCGCAATATGAGGACCCCATTGGAGCTTACAATCTAAAGTTAATCCTAGAAACACAGTAGAGTTTACAGTTTGGATAACTTCTCCATTCACAGTAATACTAGTATCTACCTGTCTGACATTAGGCATAGTAAATTTCACACACTTAGTTTTATTAGCATTGAGACACAAATTGTTACTTGTGAACCAATTTAATATTTGTGAGAGGGCACTGCTTACATCGTCAGATACATTATTATGTCTTTTGGTTTCAAAGATCAAAGAAGTGTCGTCTGCAAACAGTACCGTCTCACAAAGGCTTTCAGTAAAGAAAGGCAGATCATTAACGTATACTAAGAATAGGAGAGGTCCCAATATCGAGCCTTGGGGCACCCCCATCAATAGGGCGGCGCCAGAAGAGTCAGTACCATTAATATTAACTATTTGTAGTCTGCCCGTGAGGTATGATTTCAAAAGATCGATTGAACTGTTCGAGACACCATAATGTCGCAATTTTGTTAGTAAAATTCCGTGATCAACACAATCAAAAGCCTTCGATAAATCACAAAAGATACCTATTGCGTCATGTTTGCGTTCCCATGCATCAAAGATGTGTTTAATAAGTGCAACTCCAGCATCAGTTGTATTTCTACCTTTAGTGAAACCAAACTGTTTGTTATGTAAGATCTTATTATCAGTAAAATGAGAGAGCAGTTGGTTGAAAATAACCTTTTCGAAAATTTTACTAAACGCAGGCAGTAAAGATATAGGTCTAAAATTGGATGGGTCATTTTTGTCGCCTGCTTTGAATAAAGGTATTATTTTACTGTGTTTCATGAGATTGGGAAACTCGCTATTATCAATACAATTATTAAATATGATCGCTAAATGTGGCGCTACAGTTGATATAATAGGTTTTAAAACAGTGGTTGAAATACCCCACAGATCCTCTGATTTCTTTACATTAAGTTGGTCAAAGGTCTTTAATATTGTCTCATGATTGATATATTGAAAATTAAAAGTGATATTGCACTTATCTACACTTCTGGTCAAAAGAGTCTCAGCAAGATTTAATGAGGAGTTTAATTTATTTGTGATAGTTATAGGAGCACTTGAGAAAAATGATTCAAATGCACCAGCCACGGAGGCGTCATCATTAATAATATTGTCATCAATTTTTAGTTCAAAAGTATGATCACGGGATTTCACTTTACAAGTTTCTTTATTTATAATATTCCATGTGGTTTTTATTTTATTTTTAGACGCGGCTATTTTTGCCCGAATGTAATTGGATTTTGCTATATTACAAATTTGTTTAAATAGTTTTGAATACTTTTTAGCGTATTCAATTACATTAGGGTCTCCAGACGTCGCTTTTCTTTCATACAATTCATACAATTTATTTCTACTTTTGTGAATACCAGTTGTTGCCCAGTCACTAAATTTTAGTTTAAATTTTCCCGAATCAATAGTCTTCTGTTTAAATGTGTTGGTAAATTCATTTTTTATTACTTCAAATAAACTACTGTACATTACATTTACGTCATTATTATTAAATTCTAAACATGATACCTTTTCTTTTACATTAGTTTTAAAGCTATCTAATCTATATGATGTTATTGGTCTACACACAATATTCTTTGGTTTGCGAACCATTTGGTGCTCGAATTTTGCAGCTTGACCAGTATGATCTGAGTTGATTATGTTTATGATTGACTTTTCAATTGCCTCAACATTACAGAAGATATTGTCCAAGCAGGTAGCTGATGTAGCAGTGACTCGAGTAGGTTCGTTAAAGAGATTATTTAAATTAAACGATTTGAATAGATTGAGGAACCTTGTCGAGTTCTGAGTGTTGTCTAGAATGTTAACGTTGAAGTTGAAGACCCTCGCATAGAGTTGTATTCCTCCTAGTAAGACTTTTTGACATAAATATTTGTAAATGTTGATACGAGGCTCACCGTACGACTTAAAATAACAAATGTTTATTAGACCTGTAATTGAAGATGATCTTTTAACCCGACGTAATAATTCGTACAATTGACTCATTAAGAATGAAACTCCTTGACCTTGGTTGTCTCAAATGTGTAGTAGTATTTAGGAAATCCCACTTTTGATGAAAGAGACATCTAAACTTTTTGTTGGAAGGATGGGAGTTGTTTTAAACCGCCAACTTCCAGACTCGGGATTTTTACCAAACAAAAAAAATATTTTTTTTGTTCCACCCAAAATTTTAACTCCCAGCGCGGCCGTTGTTTTAAAGTGTGGCTAACTTGTCACTTAACTAGCCTACTTTTTAAAATTAATTTAGACTTTTTCTCTACCTTAAGGTTGACTGAAAGAGAGTGTTATTAGCACTAAGTCCGCCTACATTGTATCATCCAATTTTGTAACATATTTTTCTTTTATAATTTTGTGCAATAAAGAGTATATCTATCTATCTAGCCTCTTGACTTACTTAACTTATTGTCCTATGGCCCCCAGGTGGTGCAGAGAGCTAACTAGCCTCTACTAGCCATTATCCACTTATTATCAGTTGAACCGCTTGCCAGGCCGGTTATTGGTAAAGGTTCAGGTTCGGTTACAGGCGCTGGCTCGTCCCTTTCGGGATTGAAGGGGAAAACGAGGGAGTTCAGTGGGTAGTGGGACAAACTTCTTTTGTCCTGAATATACATAATGGCCGCAGGATTCGGCAGGACACGCCAGCCTGCAGTGCTGACCGTACTTCGACAGCCTCCGTGGAACAGTGGCTAAGCCGCTCAGGTATAAAAAACACGGATGTCGTGGGTTTGATTTCCGCCTTGGGTCTAGTCAGTGGTAGGGCTTTTTAAGAGTCCGTCTGGCTAGCTACCAATCCCACAGGTGAAGTCTGCCGCCATAACAGCTCTGGCTGTGCTGTGCTTCCGGCAATATTAATGTGGGAGCCAGTAAAAAAGAAATCAGGGACTCGAAGATCAGATGAGTGTACAGTCTTGCAGCACATTGACGGACGCTTCTAGGTGAAGCGTCTAATGGAATAGGCCGCAGTGGCCGTTTACCATCAGGTGAGCTGCGTGCCTCTGTCAATTGAACTAGTATAAAAAAATTGTTAAAAATCGTTTGGAAAAAAAAATGCAAACAAAGTAGACGTCTGCTCGTTATTGCATAGAAAGAAAAAGAGATTTTGGAGGTTAGACACTGTAGCCAGAAGTCAACCATTTAACATGATCTTTACAGGTGCTGTACATAGGAAAAGTCCGGATATCACAGAGGAAAGTTCCAGAATCTCTCATAGACGATGCTCTGCATAAATTCGCGCAGCACGAAGCAGAGAAAATAAAGAACTTGAGGCGGAATAGTCTTCTGTCTTCCATTGGCGTGAGTTAAGAAGAGAATTTTCCTTTAGTTATTGATTGGAAATCATATATGTTCATGAGATGGGTTGTGGTTGTCGAATGGTTTCAAACATCGCTTTACTTACGTGAAGTTGAGGGTTATACATTTTAAAATAAAATACTTGTAAATAAAAGAAAATTTAGGTTTACTTTCACTTAAACAATGTCACAAATTAAGTGCTTGCTTATAAGTATAAGTGACATAATAACGTCTTAACACCTACTATATTTGTTTCGTATGTATTACATTTTTGCACTTTACATAGTTCTCGGTTTTTTTTAATAAATTCATATTATTTGTTCAATTCTTCCAAAAAATTCCATTTAAGACATTTTCTTAGCATGAAGTTTAAAAAACATAGTTAAGACCTAAATGAAGAAAAAAAATCATTTAAAATTAAATTTAATCATCGTTTATTTTCAGACATCTATCTACAGCAACGATTCCACAGACAATTTAAGCGAAAGCAAAGCTGAAATCAACAAAAAACCAACACTATCTCCTAGCACAACCCCATTAGAAACAGACAAATCATGGCAAAGCGTGGAAACAGTCAACAAACCCAAAACAGAGACCAACGAAATAGACAAGGAATTCGATATGTTCACAATAGAACGAGTTGAAATCAGAAAAACCACTCAAGATGTTAAGAACATAGTAAAATCAGAACCTCTGACACTAAATTTGCAAAAAAATAACTTAGGGACCGTTGAAGAAGATGAAGAAAAACATGATATAAATGCAGGTATTTCTGAAACTGCGTCTAATGATGAAATCGTTAAGGATACAAACCCTTTTAATAATAAATCTAGTCAAGATTCAAATACAACAGCTGAAACGAAAGAAGCTAGAGTATCTCCAATAAAATTTGAAGAAATACAAACTAAACAAAGTAGTAAAAACGAATTGAAAAGGAATAGTTTGCCAGAAAACAAGTCATTCTTAAGAGATAGATCAGCGTCTATTGGTACATTGAATTTGAAGACTCCTATAGCTCAGTTTATTGGAGAACAGAATAGGACTATGTTGTTTCAAGTTGGAAGGTCTGAGCTTCGTCTTATAAGCCCAGATAGAAAACAGATCTTACTCCACCGTGAATTTAAAGATGTGGCTAGCTGTGTCCTTGGAAGAGCACATAAGGAACACTTTGGTTTTGTTTGCAGAGAGACAAATGAGTCTTACGCCTGCTATGTATTTAAGTGCGAGAGCGATTCCGTAGCTCAAGAGGTTATTAATGCAATCAAACAAGCCTTTGTAGCCCATGCTGAGCTGTTGAAGAAATCTAGAGAAAAGTCCCCCAATATGACTTGTGAACACTGCCCTATGCTATGGTATCACAGACTATGCCACGACATTGAAGGCATGAATGATAAGAAAACCCATGCCTTTATATTACGAAGAGTAGAGCAACTGCCTGAAGATGAGCAGGATTTAATTATAACTAAGTATCAAGGCGGTACCAATCACATGTATGAAGTGAATGAACATAATGCTTTTCTGATGATGTTGCTTCGAGCACATTGCGAAGCGCGGCAATTGCGACATGTACACGATACAGCAGAGAATAGATCGGAATTCCTAAACCAATACCTTGGTGGTAGCACTATATTTATGAAAGCTAAGCGATCTCTATCTAGTGGATTCGACCATCTTCTTAAAAGAAGAGTAAGTAGGGATGAAGGTCATATTCCAGCTAAGAAGGAAACATCTCCTTTTCCTAATCCTGATGCTCCTAGCACACCAGTTGAGACTCCCAGCTTAGATCTTTTATCTCCTAACGTTGATGCTAGAAGTTCTGTGTCTAAGTCTTTGTCACCAGCTGTGATAGAAGATGTCCCACCGTCTCCCAACAATGGTATAGAAGAAGATGAAGATATTAAAGAGGATGTAGGGACTCCAGTTAATTCGCCAATGATGGATATCTTCCTCAAAGTTAGTGATTCAAGACCGACTGCGACTGATTCAGGGGCAGAAACTGATGCAACGTGGAGGCAGGCTATCTATGAGAAGGTAATCTATCTATCTATTTATAAAAGAGGAAACTGACAGACAACGCCCAGTCCAAACTACAAGACCTAGGAACATGAAATTTTGTACAGGGATTCTTTATTATATTGTGTAAGCTCCTACTAAGAAAGGGTTTTCCAAGTTTGTGTAAAACTCTGTCATTTTAAAAATTACAGCCTTGAAATTTAGGAAGTAGATTTTTGATTCGGTTCGTTCTACTAAGAAGGCGTTTTTTGACATTTACCTTCCAAAAAGTTTTCTTAAATCTAGGACCATCCAGTGATTTAAGGGACTCAAACAATTTAATAAAATTTACCTCCAATTATATAGGTACTTTGACTGTGAATGTTACTCAAAGAACTTATTACACTCATGACGTGTTCATATTTAGAGCTTAAACTGTGTGCTTCGAGGGTTGACGGCCGTTTTAAACTGGATTTTTTTGGCAAATATTATAGGTGGTTCAGCCCACCGATGGGGAGGGGGATCTGCCGAAGAACCTACTGGGTCTACCATCAGGTCCAGCCGGGAAGAGGAGCAAGGATCAGCTTCGGCAGCTTTGGAAGATGGCCATTGACCAGACAATTTTGCTGGTGAGGATGGAAAAGGAGAATGCGAAGTTAAGAGGTGGGTTAAAGTTAATGTTTCTTGCCACCTACTCTCTTCCTCTCGCTTATACTATCTACTTTTGGTTATTACTATGACTACTTCTTCTATGGAACAGTAGTTCTGACATTCATGACCAAACCAGAAAAGGTCGTGGGTTCGACAAAGACTTTTTTTTTTATACTAGGTCAGTTGGCAGGCAGGCACGCAGCCCACCTGATGGTAAGCAGCCACTGCGGCCTATTCCATTGAGGGACGCTTCACCTGGAAACGTCCCTCAATGTGCTGCCAGACTGCAGACTCATCTGATCTTCGAGCCTCTGATTTCAAGTGTACTGGCTCCCACATTAATATTGCCGGAACACAGCCAGAGCTGTTAGGCAGAGTTCACCTGTGGGGGTGGTAGCTAGCCTGTCGGACTCTGAAAAGCCCTACTACCTACCAGACCCAAGGCGGGAATCGAACCCACGACCTCCGTGTTTTTATATCCGAGCGGCTTAGCCACTGTTCCACGGAGGCGGTCAAAACTACTTGCCACCTACTCTCTTTCTCTCGCTTAAACTATCTACTTTTGGTTCTAACTAAAACCTGTTGACCTCTTTAATGGAACAGTAGTTCTGATACTCGTGACCAAGCCAGAAGGTCGTGGGTTCAATTACCGCTTTTTGGTATGATTAGAGGTACCTAGTATTGGAACCTTTATTGTAAGTTCTTAAAAACGAAAACTCTTTTATTAATCTGATAATAAACTTTTGAAGTTTATTTAATTTAAGTAACAATATTTCTATTAATTGATTCTTTCATTTAATGATTTAGGTGTAGCCCGTGATATGTATAATGAGTTCAAATCCCGTTTTGGACAATTAGTTTCGGATTTCCCATGTCAACCTAGAGATTGGATATCTATAACAATATTTCTAGAGATTTTTATTTTGGTCTTCGTTTAATTTGCGTGTGTATAAAACGTATCATAAAATTTACTCCATGTTTATAAAAAAAATATTGATCCCTATCCAATTTCGACCGGACGAAGCGTGCTTAACTTTATTTTTTTTATTCCAGAGAGTGAAGAATCGTCAGCAGTCCGCAGGATTAAGCTAGAGTATACGGAAATGGGTGTTTGTGACGCTGGAGTGACTCTCATGTGGGATTCATTGCTGTCCAAAGATGTATCTCGGCCTATGGCCAAAGTTGACCGCCATATGTTGACACAGGCTGTTATACAAGGTACTTTTATTTTAATAATAATAATAAATTACATCACAATTTGATTTGCAGAGAAAATGCATTTACCTACTAATGATGTGCTGAGCTAAGTCGTCTATTTTAGTAATATATTGGTGTTCATTAAAAACATTCGAATTAGTACTCGAGTCGAAAGACATGGACAGGGTATGCAAGTACTGACACGAGTATTCGAATTCAGTAGCCTCTAGGACTTTTTAAATCAATCTTGTAGTTTAATTTTCATCACAAATCATGTAAGTATAAAGAAGTTCCAGATTGAAGACGCTTTAGTTCCATATTTCACGTTAAATCATGTAAGTTTATGGAAGTTCCGTAGTCGTAGGATTTAAATACCGCGCAAGTAGGTACTCAAAACCTTAACTCGAGTATTGTGGATCGAAGACAGTATTTTATACTCTAGTCAATGACGTTCAATTAAAAAACTATACTCCTAATCACGCTCAAATATTGTCCGAAGCAAAAGTCTGCCCACCCGACTATTGGGCAGAGTTTTCGTTTAGTTGTATACAATTGACATGAAACCCTAACTGCCACGAGATACGGTGTTAATTTGAACGAATGTGTTAATGTCATCTGTGTCAACGCCGCTCGGACGTTTTTTGAGGAATTTTTCTTAGGGATTGGGTGTCTAGTTGTATATTGAACGTCATTGACTCGAGTACGTGAGTGCTTGCTAGGTATTCGAGTCAGTGTGACTCGGTACATCTCTAATGCTTACAAATCTTATATTCCAGGAGTCCCCCGCATGTCCAGAGGGGCAGTATGGTACTTCCTAGCGGAGCAATCTTCATTCCGCGCCCCCCCACCCGACGTGAAGGCCTTCCCCCTCTACCACGCCACTTATCAAGCCTTACTGTCGGGCCTGACCAAACATCAGCACGCTATATTGATTGACCTTGGTAAGTAATAAGTATTGTAAGTAACGCCTCGATGGTCAAGTGGTTTAAGTACCAGGCCATGATTTCGAGGTCCTGGGTTCAATTCCAGAGTCGAGGAAAATGTATGTCGGTTTTTTCGGACACGGCTTGGTCAGATCTTGATATCATAAATCCGCATTTGACGCTTTTAATGATAACTTGATTTTAAAGATGAGGGCCTTTAAAATGAAATGAAAATACCTAATGAAAAAAAAATCCCTGCTTTGCCCTGTGTCCACCGAAGCAACGCAAAGCACGATTGCAACTCCCTGTCTAAGCGGAGATTTTGTGTAATCTTATTGGTTAATATTTCACCGTTTCTCCGCTCCGCTGCCTCGCTCCGCTTCAGTGGACAGGCAGCCTCATAGGTGTTGCGTCCATTGTCATGGTAATTTGGGCTGACCTTTTCTTTACCATTAGACTAACACTCAGTTGCAGAAACGTCCATTAAAGTTAATGTGTCATTAAAGCTATTGCTGTCACTTTTTATTTCATGACAACGAAAAGTGACAGCATTAGATTTAATGAAGCATTAACTTTAATGGAGCTTTCTGCAACAGGGTGTTAGAGGAGTCAATGTACCTACTGAGCTACTATATAAAAAATTCAAAAACGTTTCAGTTTTTGTTCCTTTTTCTCCTCCTTAGAATAAAGCTCTTTAATAGTATACCAACTGACCAAATCTCTTCCCCACAGGTCGCACATTCCCCAAGCACTCATACTTCGCGTCGGCCTTAGGCCCAGGCCAGCTGGCCTTATACAACATACTGAAGGCCTACTCACTATTGGATCCCGATGTAGGCTACTGCCAAGGCCTGAGCTTCGTGGCTGGAGTTCTGTTGTTGCATGTGAGTATATATTTGTAGCTACTTAGGTACATTTCAGAAGTTGGCTATTACACCAGAGGTCGCGGGTTCAATTCCCGCACGGTACAAACATTTGTGTGCGTGAACATGTCTGTTTGTATCGGTCTGGGTGTTTCTATGCATAATATGCATGTATTTACAAAAAAAAAGATTATAAGTAATGTTTATCTGTTGTCTGGCACCCATAGCACAAGCTAATGCTTAATTTGGGGCTAGGTGGCGCTGTGTGAATAATGTCCAGAGATATTTATTTATTTATTCTCTCAGCAAAAAATGGGACAGCGGTGTTTTTTTTTTTTCAAAAAGTCAAAGTATTTATTTTTCATCCCACCATCTCGGAAAGAGTATTTTTAATCTTCAATATCTGAGTGGAAAAGCCGTTTTTATTCTCTAGAGGATAAAGTAAATTGAATTTAGAACATCGTGTGCACTAAGTTTGTGAATTAAAAAAAAACATTAAACCTATTTACTGCTACCTCTATGGTGCCGAATATATCATACAACTTTTTTTTAATTTGTTAAAAACTCAGACTCGGAACCTTCTTGGTGTTCTGTTTTCAATTTGCTTTGTACGCGGTTTCCTCGCTGAGGTGGAATGAAAAGTTACGTGTTGCACTCGAGTGCAAAGATTTTTCACCTCGTGCTCTTTTGATTCCCTCGCTAACGCTCAGGATTCTAATTTTGAATCACTCGCTGCGCTCGTGATTCAATTTTAGAATCCTTCACTTGCTCGGTCATCAAAATTGAACACGCGGTTAAAAAGCAACTTTGCACTCTTGTATAACAAATAACTATTGCAATTTGATGTGTGGTGTAAAACAAAGAATATCTTGGTAAGACATTCTTTGTTTTACACCTCACTTTACGTCAGGCTTACAACTGTGACTGAGTGTTTTCTGAACAGAAAAAACTAAAACCACGGGCGTGGCTTTAGCTTTAAAGTATTACTAGCCTTAACTTTAAAAAGTGCATTTTTTTATGATAAAGCGGGCAGACGAGCATGCGGCAAACCTGGTGGAAAGTGACCACCGCCGCCCATAGACATCCGCAAATCAGGTGGAATCACAAATGCGAAACTTTAAGGATGGAGGCTTTTCAGACATGAATATTTTAATCCTGATGGTGGTATGCTTGTCCATAGATGGAGGAGGCGGATGCTTTCGTTCTTCTCCGTCATTTGATGTTCCGCCGGGGGCTTCGGAAACAGTACCTTCCTGACATGAGTGCTCTGCAAGTCCAGGTGAGTCAACATCCTGGGCTGGTCAATAGCCATAAGGCTAGCACCGGCTCGTCCTAATCGGGTGTGAAGGAGAAACCGGGGGAGTTTAGTGGGTAGTGGACGCTTCAGTCTCGAGTCCCACACACGGCCGCGGGTCTAGCTAGCCTGCGGTTATGGTGCATAAACGCATTCTCATCCGAGAAAAAAAAAAAAAAAAGGTGAGTCAACATCCGCACCTGTAGGCCGTTTCAGGTTATAAATCTTAAAAGTCATAGGTTTAGCTCTTGGGTATGCTTAGAAGTAGGACTTTTTCACGCTACCACAACTCTAGCTCGGTTGTTCCTAAGTATTTAAATTTTTTGCCTATTTTATCTTTCTTTCTACCCTGATTCTATCGGTAAACTTGGAGAAAGATTTATTTATTTATTTATTTAAAGGACCACCAACATAAGATACAGCAACAAAACATAATTTAAAGATACATTAATTTACAATTTAGGCTGACTGCTCTTAAAATAAAAGGTAGCCACAGCATGCATTGTAGCTTGTAAAAATAGTGATGTGATACTTAACTAAGAGAAAACATAAAACAAAACAATAAACCAAAAAACAAAAATTTCCAACAATTCGACAGGAGCTGAGGTAAAGATGGTCTTTTAATCGATCATTTCCGGTGTACACCACATTTAACCCTTGCCATCGGACAGTCTTATGCCCCATCACTGTTCCCTTGCAGCCGGGCATATTTTTAATAGTTGCGACACTGGCCACCCGAGGTGGATTCAGAAGCAAGAAAATCTTTACTCACCCCACTTCCTCCGGGGAGAATGTTGGTGGTAGACATCAAGAAAAATCTTTATTTCCACTATCTCTTCCCCCAGTTATACCAGCTATCTCGCCTCCTCCGCGACCACGAGCCAGATCTCCACGCGAAGCTGGAAGCCCTGGACATCTCCCCGGCGCTCTACGCCGCGCCGTGGATGCTGACGCTCTTCACCAGCCAGTTCCCCCTGGGTTTCGTCGTGAGGGTCTTTGGTGAGTGGTAACTTTAGTTAAGACAGAGAATCGGTCAATCTAATGTTTAACCACCAAAGGAACGCCGCTTTGTTATAAAACTTGAAGTTCGTGGATTTGATACTCCTTGGATCTTTGGCACAAAACATTTTTAGAGTCCGATCGGCTAGCTACCACTGGTGAAATCTGCTACTTTAACAGCTCTGACTGTGTTCCAGAAATAAATATGAGGGAGCTAGTACTCTTGAAATGAAGTGTTTGAAGTTGAGAGTGCCTTCAAATGCGCCATCAGAACATTAAAATGACAAGAGTAACCTATTTCAACCACCGAATACCACCAATTACTAGAAATTACTACTTAGGTGGCTAGAGACCCTTGGTCGTAACCTGCGGCTTACAGACTTGAGTGTATTAACCAGAGTTTAAAATAAAAATCAAATTTTAAATCATATACACAGAAGTTTAATACATCATGTTTCCTTTCTTCTAGATCTAATCTTCCTGGAGTCTCTCGACGTAGTATTCTCCGTCTCGCTCGCTCTCCTCTCCGCGCACAAGGACGGACTGATGCTCTGTGAAAGTTGCGAAGAAGCTGCCGAATATCTGAAACACAAGCTGCCGGACATTGACAGAGTCATTTACGAGAAGGTCATGAAGAAGGTAAGTTTTATTGTTCAGTTTCCGGATTGGGAAAAATTTGTTTCGTATTCCACGAACTAAGTTAGCCGCACTTGGCTAGTGTGGTGATTAAGCCTTTACCTATCACTGTAATGAAGACTTAAATTCAATATGGGACTATTCACTTATTATACGGAGGTCTTTTAAATCACGTCTCACCCCGAAATCACGTCACACAATCTCAATAGCAAAGCTGGGAGGCGGTGGTGATTGCCCGGTCGAGTCAGCCCATTGCAACTGACAGACATGAGCTGTTTGCGGCATGGCTCTACCACATTTGTTTTCTTTTTTTAAATCCTTAAATAAACTTTTGTATCCTTTTTCTCTCCAGGTCCGTTCCCTGGACATAAGTCGTCAGCTGAGCGATTACGCCGTGGAGTACGCAGTCCTGAGGGAAGAGATGCCTCGACTTGCGACCCTTACTGAAGACAACAGGATCCTCACCGCTGACAAGAAGAGGATGACTGAAGAGCTTGATGTGAGTATATTAATGTGACGAGCTTGATGTGACGAGTCATTTGGTGTAATGGTTGAGAAGTCGGCTATTACACCAGAGGTCGCGGGTTCGATCCCCGCACGGCACAAACATTTGTGTGCATGAACATGTCTGTTTGTATCGGTCTGGGTGTTTCTATGTATAATATGTATGTTTTTACAAAAAAAAGTATATAAGTAATATTTCTCTGTTGTCTGGCACCCGTAGCACAGCTAATGCTTAGTTTGGGGCTAGATGGCGATGTGTGAATAATGTCCAGAGATTTAATTTTTTATTTATATAATTATTTATTTATTTATTTTATTTATATAAATAAAATAAATAAGTATAGTTAATTATTTATTTATATGGTAACCTCTTTGGATCAGTTTACCCTGGGTATTTTTAGTATACCACCTACGAGTGAAATCTACCGCAATAGTAGCTGTGGCTGAGCTCCAGAAATATATATGTGAAGGCTCAAAGATCAGAAGAGTCTACAAGTGACAGCACATTGAGTAACGCTTTGCGCTGTTAAAGTATTCCTCAATAGAATAAGCACTAAACAAAACTAAGGTGCTACTACTAGTATTAATTACTTAATAACAACTACTAACTTAAAACCCCGGACAGTTGTCAAACGCAAATGCTCATGAATATAGGGCTGGACGTACTTTAATGTACGATATCAAGTCATTACTTTAACCCGGCGAGAGTGTGGCGGGGTGTGACATACCCCAGTGTTCGTTTGTATCGATATATAATTTTATTGTTTTATGTGACGATTTTGAGGCCTCGTGTAGCTGGAAGTAAGGAAGTGCTGGGGAGGATAGTGGCGTGATTTTAGTGTTGTGTCAGCCGGCGTTGGAGTTAGACGAGCACAAACGTACGTGGGGAACATCTACTGACTGACATAGCCATATAATATGGCTGATTTCCAGCGTTTTAAAAGTGTTCCTATAACTTGATTTTTTTTATTTATTTCATTTAGGACCTCATATATTTTAAGATTTCAGAGGCTTTTTCGTTTAAATAGAATTTTTTTAATTTGATGCGCCCGTGCTATAATTCTGTAACCAAAAATTAGTGCTTTAATAATTGTTAATGAAAATTATTAAAATATGTTGATATATACTTTTTTAATTTAAAACCATCTTGAGGGGTACCTAAATAAATGAAGAATACAAAAATTGAAGATCATTTTAAAAATAACAATAATATACAGGCAGTTTTGTTTTGGGGCATGTCATACCCCGCCACATACTTGATGTAACATTTTTTCACCACACTCCCGCCGGGTTAAGTATCAACCAAGATATCATCAACATTGACAACATTCTCAAAACATCTTTCTTTTCCAGTCTGCCATGGACGCGATCACCAACTACCAAAAGACTCAGGCGCGTCTCGAAGCCCAAAATAAGGCCATGGAACAACAACTGACGCTCCTAAGCCGATTCATCTCCGCACACCGACATGATATGCCAGCAGAGATAAAGCGAATAGTCCAAACCCACGTCAAGAGGTTATCTTTCAGTTCCAAAATAACTTCGTTCTCTTCCAAATTCACTGCTAATGAAGAAGAAGAAGAAACAAAGAAGGTTTTCAAGACTGGAGTGTCCGCTCCAAACCTATTCTCCAAAATAACCAAAGAGGATGTTCTAAACGCGATGAATAGAGAAAGAAATACTCCTGAAAGTGACAGAAAACATTTCGTGATGAAGAAATCACAGTCAGTACACTCAGGTTTGATAGCTAATAATTTAAAGAATTACCCTTTGAAAGTGCTAGAAGAGAAAGCGGAAGATTATAAACGCACTGATAGTATTCGAGGTGATATATTAAAAGATTCTCTTAAAGAATTAGGAAAGAAGAGTACAGGTTATTTCGCTAGCACGCACGAACAAATTCGCCAAGAAAGGTTATTTGAAAAGCAACTAAAGCACGATTTCGATGAAAATTTAAAGAAATTAGACGAAAAGATTGAAAACAGCTATTTGGACGATATAAACATGTTTCAAGGGCGTAAAAGTATGTCATTGAATTTGAAACCTTCTAAAGTAGAGCGTAAAGACGATAGTGGCTTTGTTACTCCTATGAGTCCAAACGATTGTGATAGGAAAGATGATTCAATGTCAACTGTATCTCACCCTTTAAGTGATATTGATGCTGATATCAAATTCGATGGTCAGTCGACGAAGTTAAAGCAAATAAGACCATTAAAACATCCGACTGGATTAAGTAAACAAGTGTAAAAAGTAGGAATTTAGAATGTTTTCGTCGCATTTTAGCAAATATTTGTTACAACAGAACTTAGTGATGTTCACGAATGGCGAGTATATACAACTCCCCAGCGTTAAATGGAAGTCAAAGTCAAACGTTTATTTGTTCAAATACAGGTACAAAATCTGTTGCGGGGAAAATTACGGCGTTTCATTAAATTTAAACCTATATTTTCCTTTTGGAGTTGACTTTCCGAAAACCGTTTCCTTTTCAAAGTTTATGCTAAACTAAAAGGCTACAAATTACTCACATTGATATTTTGGCCTTTGTGATGTTATTAAGTTCTGTTGTGAAAAGTTTTTATTAAATGTGACTTAGTGTTAATTTAAGCTTGCCTCGTCCAATGTGAAGATAAATAATCTCAAAATACTACAAGTTCCCAAGAAACTTGAAAACATTGATTAAATTTTACTAAAATAATGATCTTAGAATGATCTACAAGTTTGGTAGTATTGTTACCAAAGTTTTGTTTTCGTCTCAAAAGAAAACGGTATTTGGTCAAGACTCAGGTAAGATACACATCGAACGGCGCGCGTCGGAGCGCATCGGAGCGCATTTACAAAACCGCAGAGGAAATTGTATTTTATTATCAGTTCGTAAGGTCGTATTTGCATCCAACTAATTCATTTTGCGCAAGCATGCCGCGGCAGCCGGTCGGCTCCGCTCGCATTTCGCGGCACGCGGTATTCCTTCGCATTTTTTGGCCGCGCGCCGACTCGCCGCGCGCCGTTCGGTGTGGTACTTCCCTAACTATAATATAGTATATTATTGTATTCAAAATGTCATTTTCGCCTGATAATTAAACAGGAAATGTCAGTTTGTTTTCGAAATTACAGTTTTTCATTTTACTAATATGCAATATTCAGTAAACTTTGTTGGCCATAAGTTCATAATGGTAAAATCTATCACATAACTTACATGCTGTCTTTATTGTCCATTTAAAAAAAAATAGACAATGTTATCTGACAGATACTGATTCAATATTGTTATGATTTCAAAATGAAGTTGTTTTTTAGTTTTTGAGATAAAAACCAACAGAAGAGTATTTTAAATATAATATAACAGTCCATCGAAGTGTTCACCAATTCCACAATAGGTATTTTAATAAAAAATATTTTTGTGAAAATTTTAAGTGTGTAGAAATCGGTCTAATAGAAATAGATGCACTTAAAACTTAACTATAGTAGTCAGAATAATTTAATAGGTTCGCTATGACAGTTCCCAGTTGATGTTAAATCCCGTAGAAATAAGATTTATAAGATCTAAAGGTTGACTGGGAGAGAATGCCATGAGGCATTAAGTCCGCCTTTTGTACTTGATTTGTGCAATGAAGCTTAAATAAATAAATAAATCTATGCTACTCGTCAAGACATACGGAGCCGAAACGTGGACACTTACGGCACGGCTGGTCCATAAGTTTAAAGTCGCTCTGCGGGCTATGGAAACAGCTATGCTCTGCGGGATCGCATCCGAAATAAGGTGATCCGGCAGAGAATCAAAGACACCGACATAGCTCGCCGGATTAGCCAGCTGAAGTGGCAGTGGGCTAGCCATTTTAGCCGTAGAACCGATAACCGTTGGGGTAAACGAGTTCTAGAGTGGAGACCGCGTCTCGGTAAACGTAATGTAGGATGCCCTCAGGCTAGGTGGAGCGATGATGGCTGGCAGGAGCTGAATGCGAGTGGCCGAGGATCGATCAGCGTGGCATTTGGAGAGGCCTATGTCCAGCAGTGGACTGTAACGGGCTGATAATGATCTATGCTGTTAAGCCTGATAGAACACTTAACACTTTGACAGCCGATCACGTACTGGGTACGGGTGGCATGATTCTTGCTTTAAAATGGCCGGCTGTCAAAGAGTTAAAAAAGCCTTCTTGCCATTGAATAAAGTTTAATTTCCAATGGAAAGAAAGAAAGAAAGAAAGAAAAAGCATTTATTGACACACGTTACACATTACAGAAATTATAGAGAGATAAAAAATAAAACATAGTAAAATAAACTGTCAGACGAGATAAATAAACAGCGAACAATAAACAAAAAATAAATAAATAATATTAACATGACATAACAACACAATAGACGTGGTCAATTGGGTCTAGCCTCAGCATGTGCTGCAACAGTTGCAGTTGCAACTGCTGCAGCGCTGGTATTATGACTAGGCCCAGAGTGACTACAAAATAAAAATAGAGAATACCTACACATTTAACGGAAACAAATATAATGAATATTTATAAAGAACTGTAACCATAAATTATAACATTAAACAAACTAATACATAACTAATACACATAGACTAAAATTATATAAAGGCACAATATTTATAAAGAACTGTAACCATAAATTATAACATTAAACAAACTAATACATAACCAATACACATAGACCACAATTATATAAAAGGCACGTACGTATTTATCATAGTATAAAAATTATCCGGATAGAGGAGGCTCCTCCCTAGTCCGCCTAGTCAACCTAGTGCATGCCCCAACGGTGCTGGGACCCGATCCAAGAAGGATGTCGCGAGTAACATGATGGTAGGTTTTCCACAGCCTTTTGTTTATCCAATAGGTACCTTTTGAAGCTCTTTTTGGCAATGGCACCGAGAGCTGTCATAGCGAACCTATTAAATTATTTTGACTGTGAATTAAAATTAGATACGCTTACAATGCTTCCTTAGAATCATAGACGTAAGAACACAAAATCTCAACAAATGTTAATATATCAGATAGGAATATTTTAACGCCATAATCGGACAAGTGAGAACTTAGGTTAAAATGTCCGTAGTTTTAACATATGTGTAATCCCCGTCATGAGAAGATTTTTTTTTAACATTATACATCTGTTCCACTTTCCGGTCTTTTTATAGCGTGGGTACTATAGTATTAAACTACTATACATAGAAGCGTAGTATAGTACCTGGAAAAAGGCGCCCCAAATGCCATGGGTACTACTGCGCCACAGAATATAGGTATAACTGCGCCTCTAAAGGACATAAGGAGTTGAAATGTTTTATTGGCTTTAGCCATAATTACAAGTATTCAAATTCTGGTGGGCACTTTTTCAACACTACCATATAATATAGCATAGCATACATAGCTACATAACAGTCCCCAGTATGTATTTGACATGTGATTATAATATTTATAATCGATTTAAAAATACAATTTCTTGCTACAATTTACATGCTTTGTGGCTTAATATCTTACTTCTCAACTCACTGCACTGGTCGTCGAATTTTAATAAACTTTACGTATTATGAATAATAAAATAAAACTTCTCATGACGGGGACTTTAATAGTATACATTTTGCTCTGTTAAAACAATTTGGAAAATGGATGTTGATTGCTCAAGTAAGTTTTGGCTGTTTTTTACTTTACCTGCGTAAGATGTGTTCTTTAGACCAGGCTAACTTCGTCTGTAAACAAGAAGAACTAGCAACAAAAGTTTATTATAAATAGATAATTTTGCACGACTTTGGAGACGTAAATATGCCCACGGCTTTTAATAGTAGAAGATGCAACAGAATTAGAAATAATCGAACTAGTGGGAAAATCAACCTTTTTTTTCTTGTTACTGTATTGTGTAACTTAATTATGTATAATTTTGGTTTACTTAATTGAATTTTTTTGTAATTTTTTAATTGCAATTTTGATTTTTTTATTAAAACATTTCCCATCAGTCTTCCTTAATCAAAGGTCAAATAAAAAAGATATTTCCACTAGTAAGATTATATAAAATTTTATATAACCAAGTTGAGTTTTAACGGAAAATTTTGACTTTTATTGACAAGTTTTTACCCGTAAACGTATTTGTGTGTAAATGAGATGGTTTTATTATGAAATCATAATTAAAATTGATTAAATGAAATGTCCTTGTTCTTAGTTTTTTTCATTTAAGGTAGTATTTGATTTATACCAACGAATTAAGTACAAGTCCCGGCAAACTTCTTAAATATCGGGTGGGGATTGCGCAGAACACGAATTTTGACACGCCTGCGCGCTATTGGTCAGAAGCATACCTCTGACCAATAGCGAGCGCGGGTGTTCGGGAGATTCGCGCGCGCTATTGGTCACGCGCAAGTGCACATGCGCGAACTTTCCCCCTCTCCGTCGACCGTTGTTTAACAAGTTTGCCGGTACCTGTACAGTAAGTAACACATCGACCTACTCTAGTGGGAAATCTCTTATAATGCCGGCAACGCATCAGCGATCCCTCTGGTGTTGCAAATGTCCATGGGCGGCGGTGATTGCTTAGGCTACTTCCCATTTGGTAAACTTCCCATTTGGTAAACCTCAATCAGTGCCTACTCAAAAGTTGCGTTTGGTAAACATTTCTTTACTACATACGTTTTTCATACATTTAGTCCCATTTGGTAAACTATCGAAATGGGACTAAATGTATGAAGTAAATAAAATGTTTACCAAACGCAACTTTTGAGAAGGCACTGATTGAGGTTTACCAAATGGGAAGTTTACCAAATGGGAAGTAGCCATTGCTTACCATCAGGCGACCCGCTGGCTCGTTTGCCGCCTCTGACATAAAAAAAGTCTCAATAGAAATAGAACTCTATGACATCGAGTTTAAGCTGAAAATTGGTTGCAGAAATGTAACAGATTAGGGTAGCTTGGTGTGAAATGTATTTTGCTTCTTAATTAAATAAATATTTATAAAAGTTTAATTTATTTGTTTTATAAAAATGTAAAAATGTAAGGAACAATTTTTAGTAAAATCGATCATTTACACACTATATTATAAGTCTTAGATTTAATTGTTATAAATAAATAAAGGCTTTTAGAAGCTAGGATAAAGTATTGTGATTTAAATAATAAAATATTATTATTAATAAATAAAGGTTTGCTTTTCATTTTAATTTAATATCGACAAAATGTCATCATCATTATCACAACCTGTGATAGTCCACAGCTGGACATAGGCGTCTCCAAATGCTCGCCACGCTGATCGATCCTCGGCTACTCGCATCCAGCTCCTGCCAGCCATCTTGCGCAGATCATCGCTCCACCTGGCCTGAGGGCGTGCTACACTACGTTTACCGAGACGCAATAAAATCTATACAATATTATTTAATATTGGTATAGATATACCATTACGCGTCTATGGTCTAGTGGTTTAAGTACAAGGCCGCCATTACAGGGTCCTGGATTCGATTCCCGGGTTGGGTAAAATACTTGTCGGATGTTTTTAACACTGCTCTTGTTTGTGATTACTAATCCGCATTTGGCAAGCGTGGTGATTAAGCCAGTACCCATCTATAATATAAAAATGAATCGCAAAATGTGTTGGTAAGCGCATAACTCAACAACGCCTGGACCAATTCGGCCAATTTTTTTTTAAAATGTTCGTTGGAGTTCAAGGATGGTTTTTACGGCGAGAAAAATTTAATTGATTGATTTATCAATTCCCACGGGAACGGGAACCACGCGGGTGAAACCGCGGGCGCCCGCTAGTTTATTATAAAAATGACCTATAGTGGGACATTTAAGCTATTTTTTATCTTTGGTTTCTCCTCATAAAAATGTCTATGGTTATCATGTAAAATTCTTTGTCAAAATTTCCGTTATTCTAACAATAATGTGAAACGAAATTCTAAATTTTAATAAACGGTTGAAAATTTCAGTTTCGTCAAAATTCTAGTGTATAAAATGCAACAATAAAATCTTGAAATTACTTAGAAAATTTCAGTCATGGCTCCTTTGAGAATGCCGCCGAATATGAAACTCCCAGTGGATGCCCATCAGAACTGGTTAAGAATGTTAGTGGAAGCACAGACTCTGGTTGAAGATGACATAGATCTTCAGGTAACACTTCTTCGTAGTTTTTTATTGCAATGTGTAGTATTACAAGACGAGCAGATCGTACACCTGATGGTAAGCACCACGTCTGCCCTTAGACAGTTCAGTGCCAAACAGTAACTAAGCAGTTACTGTATGGCACCGCCCTGCGCCCGCTACACCGAGACGACAGTTATTAGGTCTCATGTACCCAGTAATTTCACTAGCTTCAGTGCCCTTTCCCCGACACACAGAAGCGCTTGACACACTTCTATTTCACGGGAAAATATCTGGCACTGCGGTGGTACCCACCTAGACGGCCCAGTACAGGAACCTAGTTACCACCTGATAACCATATTAGTGATATAACATAAATTGCAGGAAAAAGCAGCTAAAGGCTTACGTCTGAAAGAACGGAACTTACCCGCAGAAGTCCTGGGCCAAATGTACTCTCAGTACTGTTTTCTTATCAACAAGATGTACGATGCGTATTTGAATAGCGTGCATTTGCAGAGAGCACCCTATATGTTGGAGATCATTAGTGTTTTTCTTAAGAGGTATGGTTTTATTTTAAAATCTAGCTGGTTGTTTTTTCGCTGAACCCAAATCCGGACACAGCGACTGAGTATTAGTGACAGCAAAACCCAATCGTAATTTGTTGGTTCGACCAGGTCCGACCAGGATTTGAACCTAGGGCCCTGGCGTGGCTGTCAGTTTATAAGTGCTTCCTACAAGGAGACAATCAGACACTCCAATAATTAATATCTTTTTTTTTGCGGAGGAGAACTCATTTCCGCGCCATAACCGCAGGCTAGCGACGCGTGCGGTCGTGTGTGGGGCTCGAGACTAAGTCCCACTTCCCACTAAACTCCCCCGGTTTCCCCTTCACACCCGATTGTGACGAGCCGGTGCCAGCCTTGTGGCTATTGACCACAATAAATTAATATCTGCAAATACAATTGGATTTTTCTTATAAGTACCTACCTACAAAAAGTATCAGCCTATATAATTTAAAACTGGCTCAATTATCACGCTTGCTAAATGTGGATTGTTGATCACAAACTCAAGTTTTGTTTGAAAAAACCAGCACCAATTTCTGAACCAAGAATTGAGCCCAGCCAGGATTCAAAATAAGCCACTAGAAAGCCGGGGTGATATTTTACGAGAATTAAATTAGCCATTTTGTTTTATTTTGAGATGCATAAAAATATACAGTCATATTAACCTCCTTTCGAAGTCTATTAAAAATTAAGATTACTTATTCCAGACTATACGAGCTACGGAACGAGATCGTCCATCTTATCGTGAACGACTACATCTATGTTGATGCGGGGCTCATCCAGAACAAACTGATACCGCAACAGATTGAGGTAATACTGGAAGTTGTAGGTTTTCTACCGGGCAGGAGCTATCTAGTGCAGCGGCTATCGCAATGTGTTAAATACGACAGACCGACGATACCAACGCAAGATTGCAAGTCAGTGTAAAGTGCGCCATCGGCTTGAAGACTCGTCATGCGCACATCACTGAGAAAGCCAATCATCGATTCTGATTTTTGCTAGCAAAGCACTGAGCTCTATGATAATACGCTCAGCGTATTACGCTGAAGTGGCTATAGACATTGAAATATCAGCTATTTTTTCTGTCGATTTGAAGCACCCCCAATAGTGTACTGGGAACTAAAATGACTTCAATTTTGTCTGTCTACGCTTCAAATGGACAGCCATTGACATTGACAATGACAGCATTATCGAAGTTTATCTGCGAAAGTCAGCACTATTATGAGTTCCAAGTACACTAACTACTGCTCTCAGCGCCAATATGGCGATTTTCAAATCGGATCAAAATATTTGGTACTAGCCGCCTATCCAGTTGTCTATGGAAATCAGTGTAGCAAAGTAATTAAACAATTAAGTAAAGTACGTAATTCTTCCACAGATAGTGATCCCTTACCACTTTCCGTTAGAATGTCGGAATGATGGCACAGAACAATTGCTACAGAAAATGTGGGCTGATTCGTATAAAAGGAAAAATGCACCGCCTAAACGGGTAATCTAATAATACTTGAAACAAATGAAACAATCTTTATTGTAAGTATTAGAATATTAATAAAGTCAGTTCTTCTTGTCTTGTCAGAGAAACAGAAGCGTTTTTGTTTGTCTTACTTTCACGTCGCAACGAAGCAACGAATCACATTAATTTTCCTCCATATACCTGATTGCATTAATATCGTTTTAATAGGTAAAACCCCCCAAATCCGCTCCAAGTGGAAATACCTTCTCAGGGACTAACGTACAACCTGAAGAAGAAGAGTCTTCTGAAGATGAAGAAATTGGTAAAAATATAACTACCTACTTAAAATATCAACCACACTTAGACATTATTTACACAGCCCATCTAGCATAACTATGCATAGCTTAGCTTGTATGTAATATGGGTGCCAGGCAGAGGTGATTTTCTAGGGTGGGTTAATGAAATAAGAAAAAAGTGTATTATCAGACAACAAACTTAAAGGATCCATTGTGTTAGTAAAAAAAGAATACTTTGTTAGTACTTAATTTCTAAAAGAGACTCCGTCGTTTGGCTCATAATAAAATATGGGCAGTACTTTGTGAATAAATAATTAATAAAAAAAAAAATATAATTGCAGGAACGATTACAGTTTCGTTTTTGTATTTTGCAAAAAAACTTAGTGAAGGGTACACAGCCATTGTAAACCTTAATAAAAAGCTTTCCTCACATGTTTTGGCGTCATAAACGAAACGCAAAGACACGTTTTTTAATATAGTTTCAGAGCCAAGTGTCCACACCGTCATCCCAGAGGAATTTATACAAGCCAACATCATACAAGCTCATGAAAGATTCAGGTAGATTTTTTTAAATTACATCTTGCTCACAAATTTTTCCATGGATTTAATAAATCGCTTTGTATGTTTGTATGTTGTGGGATCTATTCCCGCCATGCCCCTGCAGTGAGATGTACCTAAAATATGCTGCATATTTTTTTTTACTTCACTTAATTCTCTCTTTTTTACAGGCAATGGTTTATGTTGGACTTCAAAGCGAAATGCAACACTAGAAGAATTTACTTTGCTGATAAAGTTGTCCCAGCTCCTTTAGAACTGCGGACCAAAGCTGCTATTCTGATCCAGAAGACTTATAGGTTTGGCATTTCAGCCATATTCATTCCGTCACCGATCATCTCGACAAAAATACATCCCCATTTTATTGATGCTTGGCAGTCCACATTTTTTTTTATTGCAATGTGTAACAAGACCAGCAGATCGTACAACTGATAGTAAGCGCCACGTCAACCATTAGACAGTTCAGTGTCTAGTAACTAAGCAGTTACTGTCTGGCACCGCCCTGCGCCCGCTACACCGACACGACAGTTATTAGGTCTCATATACCCAGTAATTTTACTAGCTTTAGTGCCCTTTCTCCGAAACACAGAAGTGCTTGACACACTTCTATTTCACGGGAAAATATCTGGCGCTGCGGTGGTTCCCACCTAGACGGCCCAGTACGGGAACCTACCACCTGGTAAAATGATTCGTCGTCGTCAAAAAAAGAGCGCATTTTCTAAAACGCCGGCGATTCCTACTGGCTCATTTAGCCAGTTCCTCAATGAAATAGGACGCAGTGGCCACTCACCAGCAGGCGGACTGCGTGCCAGACTGCCAATCATCATCAACCTATATACGTTCCCACTGCTGGGACACAGGCCTTATCTCAATTGTGAGATAGTGTGGGCCATACTCCACCACGCTGATCTAGTGCGGGTTGGTGGAGGGGTGCGTAAGGCAAGTGACTAACCTTAATGTCAGATGTTATCAAGCCGCCAAATGACCTCTGACTAGGCTTGACGACTAATATTTACATTATAGTAAATATCAGCCGGGACCAACAGCTTAAAGTGCCTTCCAAAGCACGAAGACGCTCGAAATTAATGTCACTAAATATGGTCAGAATGGTCACCCATCCTTTAACCGACCGAAAAAAACTTCAATTTAGGAAAATGTTTATGTTTCAGAGAATTCATGAGATTGAAACGACAACGCGTAAGAGATAATAAAAGGGATATGCTTTTAGGCCTTATCCCGGATCCCTGGAGAGATAGATTGAAATTCGATGAAGAAAATAAAAAGGTTATACTATATATAGCATAAAATATCGAAAGTTTCAAACCGATTTGGTTGGGATGTTGTGCAATCAATGCACCATTATAATTTTTGGCAAATCCGGTTTTTTTTAAATTGGCACAGCTATTTCTAATGACAAAATAGAAAAGAAGAAAGTTGTCTATGATTCATCGGATTCTAGACCTCAAGCTTTTGTCTGCAAGCAGGTTGGGGTAGAGTATGAAATACTGAATTTGTACCTGTTTTTTTCTAAGAGGTTTTTGTATATAACTCTGTTTTTTTCTAAGAGGTGTTTTTTATAAGGAAGCATTCAGGATGACCCCACTCCACCTGATGATAAGGTGACATATTTATCAAATTATCTTACATTGATGCCACTTAAGTGGAAGTTTATCTATGCCAATACAAAATGTGGACTGAATACTATAACCTGCACAAATTTCATAGGTGTATGATAGAAGGCGGAAAACCAGAACGAAACTCCAAGAGATATTCCTCAAGGAACTGGAGAAGGAGAAGATCAGGCTCATAGTCTTCAAGAAGGAAGATCAGATTGATGACGTCACTGAACACATCAGGGAGTGGTTTAAGGAATGGTAACACAATTTCTCGAGTTTCCTTTTCTATCACTCAGTTACAGAAATGTCCATTAAAGTTAATGTTTCATTAAAGCTATTGCTGTCACTTTTTATTTCATGACAACGAAAAGTGACAGCATTAGATTTAATGAAGCATTAACTTTAATGGAGCTTTCTGCAACAGGGTGTATGACATTCTTCAGATCTTCTGTTAGCTGAATGAGTCCGACTGGCTATCTACCCCCAAAAGCTGCCAAAAACAGCTCTGGATGTGTTCCGGCAATTTTAATGTGGGAGCCACTTGGGGTACACTTGAAATTAAAGGCTCGAAGATCGAGTGACCCTACGTGGGGGTCCACGTAGAGTCACAAGGTAGGGTTACCTTGTGACAGCTGATTAAGCGACGGTTTTTTTTATTTGTTTTAACTACGAATAGTGCACCGAAGACCAAGGACACATTGCTAGGAGGACTGACGGCCGTTGGGGCGGAAAGGTCCTCGAGTGGTGGCCACGTACCGGGAAACGCAGCCGTGGTAGGCCTCCCACAAGGTGGACCGATGATCTCATAAAGACCGCCGGAATCCACTGGATGCGGGTGGCGCAGGACCGATCGGTTTGGAGATCCTTGGGGGAGGCCTATGTCCAGCATTGGACGTCGTTTGGCTGAAATGATAATGATGATGAGTGCACCGAGAAAAACTTAAAAATCTTAAACCATGTCCGTTTATGTTTGAAAAGTACTATGATGACTGTTACTAGGTATTATGGCTACGGGTTTTTTCCCGACTACCCTTATGAGCTGGAAGGCGGCACCGTGATGGTAATCAGAGGAGACTTTCCCTCTGTAGAAGAGAAGAAAGAAGATGACGCGAAATACGAAGCTGCCACGAAAGGGAAAACCAAAGAAATGGTTAGTTTTGTCTTTCGTTTTGTAATGAACATTTGTGTTTGTTTTGGGTCTGGTAGTTTCTCTGGATGTTTGTCAAGTAATTAAAGTAACGGGTCGTAATATCGGGATCTTGGGTTCAATTCCCGGATCGAGCAAACATTTTATCGTTTTTTTGGGCTACAACTCGGTCAACCAATCCGCATTTGGCAAGCGTGGTCATTAAGTCAGTACTTATCAATTGTAGCGATGACTTTGCTTTTCAATAATGGAGGAGGTTGCTTTTCAGTTGAATTCTAATAGGCTGAAATTTTTTATCTGATAACATTGCATACATTGAAGTGACCCCAAAGTACCTAAGTATCAAGCTACTGTTACACATTCTCTAAAATAGCATACTAAAAGTGTGCTTTTGAGCATGCTTATGAGCAGTTTACATTTGCTAACAATAGGCATGCTAGATTTTAAGTATGCTCCTGCCATACATACACATGTCATTTTATAGCGTCCTTTTTCGCTCTCTGTCTGTTCAAACAACTCTCTGTCTCTCTGTCTGCTGCGAACGACTGATCGATACTAGCATGCTCAATAAGCAAACCGGTTTAGACGCGCTTAAAGCACGCCCCCTTTCACCCACGCCGCAGATAGCATGCTCAGAAATCGCACTCGAAATTAGCATGCTTGTTTTAAGCAACATTCCGTCACACATGCTACTAAGTGGCAACCGTTTAACAGAAACATGCTTTCATGCTTGATATGAGCATGTGTCACAGTAGCTTCAGTTTTACATTATTATTTCTTTCTCAGTTGAAACAAGAGAAGAAACAAGCTAAAGCTGACGCCATAGCGAGGGCAGAAGTGGCGAAAGAGACAGCAAAGAAAGAGGCAGAAAACCTGTTCAAGTTGAGGTGCAACCCGCAGTCGGACCCGGGGTACGAAGTCAAGACTTCCGAAGTCACGGATGGTGTGGTGGAGGTGAGGTGGATAAGATAGACTACCACTGTGTTTTTTGTGGGGTGTTCACTCGGGTTCCTTTAACTCGCCACTAAAAGCACTGTCAAGTGTCAAGCAGTATAGGTACGTTAGTTGACCCCATCACCGCTAGATGGCGGGAGGATTAATTTATAAGACGGTGTTGTTGTGATTTTTCGTTTGTATATAGGTCGCCCATACATTTTCAATAAACTCGGGACGAGTTTGGAGTTTTAATTTTCTACTCTGCTTTGGGAATTTGTACCAAATTGTACATGGGGAGAAGAATGTTTATACGAAGTCAGTTGGCAGACAGACAAAGTCAAAGTCAAAGTATTTATTTTGCAATTTGATTTACCATGAAATGATTCACTGGAGGGTAGGCGATGGGTCCACGCGTCTTTTAGTTTTAAATCTTTTTATTTGTGATCTAGTGCAGTTTGGTGTTGAAAAGTGGTGTGATTTTCATTCAGTAAAGTGCAACGAAGTGGCATAAATAAGAAAATTGAAACAAATCGACTGAATGGACGGGTATTGCGTGTAGTGTGTCTCATCGGTAGATGAGACGCTCTTACCGCAATGGCGTCCATTCCCCCGTGACCTTGAGAGTATCCTCCAGTGTTTCCATGAAGCGTTAAAACATCTTAACACCAATGTTTTAACGCAATTAGAAACTCCCAACTCACTTGACATTGGCAGAATCACCGCGCCGCAAACAGGCGCGGGATAGAGGCCATTAATAAAAAAAAAAATTACCATGAAATTCTTTTGCACGTCATAATCTTTTTTTTTTCCTACCAGCACTTCGACGTGGTCAGACATGCAGCCTACCTGATGGTAAGCGGCCACTGCGAGTCTGCGGCCTGTTCCATTGAGGGACAATTCACCAGGAAACTTCGCTCAATGTGCTGCCAGACTGTAGACTCATCTTATCTTCGAGCTTCTGATTTCAAGTGTACTAGCTCTCAAATTAAAATTGCCGGAACACAGCCAGAGCTGTTATGGCGACAGATTTCACCCGTGGTAGCTAGCCAGTCAGACTACACTTTCACCCTGAAAAAAAACCTCCAAAAGAATAATATGGCCATAACTTATAACTGCTCATGTTAACACAGCTAACTGTTTTCAATAACCATCTTTGCCACCAGGCTCTGAACAAGTATCGCACCGCCTGGTCAATCTACGACAGATTCCCTCCAGAGAAGTGTGGCGAGGTGATCTTCGGATTCATGAAGGAACTCCTCACCGAGGACCTGATGAGCCAGATCCACGTGGAGGCGAGGAAATATGTGGATGAGCTGATGAGGTTAGATGTTTTCACGTAATACATCTTCTTACGATTATAATACTCGATGACCGCGTATGCAACAATTATGGCCTAGCTGGTAAGAAAGAAAGAAGAAAGAAAGAAAGCATTTATTAGCCATATTGGCATACATATCACATATACATTAACAGCGATTAAAGGTATAGCCTGACTAAGAAAATAAAAAACCTGCTCTGGAGGCACCACATTAGCGATGGTTATAGCAACACTTGGTTGCTATGGTTATACTCACAAATAACTCACAATATCCAATACTATTTTTTTTTTTATTATTTAATGGTCTGTCCCGCGCCTATTTGCGGCGCGATGATTCTGCCAATGTCAAGTAAATATGGAAGTTTCTTCTTGCGTTAAAACATTGGTGTTAAGATGTTTTAACGCTTCATGGAAACACTGGAGGATACTCTCAAGGTCACGGGGGAATGGACGCCATTGCGGTAAGAGCGTCTCATCTACCGATGAGACACACTAGACGCAATACCCGTCCATTCAGTCAATTTGTTTCAATTTTCTTATTTATGACACTTCGTTACACTTTACTGAATGAAAATCACACCACTTTTCAACACCAAACTGCACTAGATCACAAATAAAAATATTTAAAACTAAAAGACGCGTGGACCCATCGCCTACCCTCCAGTGAATCTATCCAATACTAACAAGGCACGGTTGACAATAATTGTCATCACACTTTGACAGACAGCATTATTGAATGACATTTTATTGATTGTTGCCACTTGAAGAAATTGAGATGACCCTAAGGGGGTCTCGGGTGCTTATGGGCGGTGGTGATCACCTTATCATCAGGTGACCCACATGCTCGTTTGCCCCCCTATTACATAAAATTTTTTTTTCGTAAAGATTCTTTTATTTCATCTACAGAGTTGATTTGAAACTTCTAATCAAAGCGCAGCAAACTATGTTCAAAAACGTCGGCTGGAAGTATCCTAAGATGCGTGCTCGACCCAAACCTAAGAAACCACCAGTTTGTAAGCCGTTGGTGGTAGACCAGGCTTTATTGAAGAACTTTGAGGTAATCCTGATCGATAAACCTTTTGATTTGTTTGCAGACATGCACGCAGCCCACCTTTTTTTTTCGGAGAAGAATGCGTTTATGCACCATATAAAGCTTTCCGCCCGCTGTTTCAACCGCGAGTAATATCTTTTTTTAAATTCCGGCGGGAATTGAGACGTTTCCCGTAGGAATTTTATAACCTATGTCCAATGACGTTCAAATATTGAACGTCATTGCCTATGTCCTAATCCGGGTTATAAACTATACGTGTGCCAAATTTCATCTAAATCCGTTTAGTCGTTTAGGCGTGATTGAGTAACAAACATCCAGACTTTCGCATTTATAATATTAGTAGGATAGTAGGATAACCGCAGGCTAGCTGCACCTGCGGCCGACGGTAAGGGGTCAGTGTGGACTGTGGCCTATTCCATTGATACTCTCAACCAGAAAGAGTCGCCAAATGTACAGACGGCAGCAGATCAACCTACCATAATCTGTCAAAAATTCTCAATTGAAAGAGAACTCTATGTAAAGTGAATAAAGCTGAAATTTGGTTGCAGAAATTTGACAGATTGTGGTAGTCTGAAGTGCTGGCGAATGTACACTATAAGCTCATCTGATCTTCGAGATTTTTGTTAAGTCCACATTTATGACCTGTTATGGTGACCTGATTTTATCACCTGTGACGGTCAGCCAACCGGACTCTGAGAAAGGCCTACCACCAACCAGACCCATGGCGGGAAACGGCCTCTATGTTTTATACCTGTGCGGCGGTGAGTGTCCGACATAAAACACAAGAGTGTCTACGTTTGTGTAGCGAATTAGTTAAACAGTATGACAGGAAATGCGAGGGACATATTTAAACCCCAAATAACTAGTTCATGCTTCCATATAACAAAATAAGTATAAATCAATAAAAACTCTGGTAAATACCTGTTAATAACCTTAGTCGAAACCTGTAAATCCGCGTAACGTGCGGGAACTCTTTCCTTCACAGTACCTATTTCGTGCACTCGGTCAAGTACGACCAACGATATTAATTCGTTGAGTACGACAAAAAAATTGTACTCGCGTACAATTTGAGTTTGGGGCGTAACCGGCCGCTCAGCACACGGGATTTTAGGTAGTTCATGCATACATAAATTATTAGGATAATTATGAAAAAAATTAAGGATATATTTTTTATAGCGAATTGGACTCTAAGGGCCGGTATTTCAATGTAACCTTATCTTATTGCTTAAGTTAAGTATAACATTTAAGATAAGTATTACTTTTGACAGGTAAAAGTGTATGACTTTAGTGCCGCTTAACTTTAACCCTATAATGAAATACACTTAAGTCATACTTATTATCAATCCCGGATTAAGATCAAGATAAGTATAAATATTGAAATACCGGCCCTAAATCGGATTCTGAACACTCTCCTTAAATATGTCCCTCGGTTTACCTAACACGCTGTATATTATTTATTTCAGGAACTCTTCGATTTGGGTATAATTAGCAAGCCGACAACGAAGATTAAAGATGTCTTTGGAGACACCAACTATGCTGCGTATGACCTCAATATAAGAGATGCAATCGTTAGGTAAATATTATTATGTATTTGTTACTGCTTTTCAATCGTCCAATTTTTGCTGTCCATCGAAAATAACCGGCATGAAACTTAATCCCTCGATATCACTGAGCTCTATGATAATACGCTCAGCGTATTACGCTGGAGTGGCTATAGACATTGTAATGACAGCTATTTTTTCCGTCGATTTATAGCGCCCCCAATAGTGTACTGGGAACTAAAATGTTCAATTTTCAATTTTCTCAGTCTACAGATCGTCCACGATAAGAAGTCCTTTAGCCGCTATATTGGTACTATTGTTTTTCAATACTTTCAATCTGTTTTTTGACAGATTTACAAAGCGTAGGTAATGCTGCCAATATAGCGGCTAAAGGACAACTTATGGTGAACAGACTGTATGGACAGCCATTGACATTGACAATGACAGCATTATCGAAGTTTATCTGCGAAAGTCAGCACTATTTATGAGTTCCAAGTACACTAACTACTGCTCTCAGCGCCAATATGGCGATTTTCAAATCGGATGAAATATTTGGTACTAATCGCCTATCCAGTTGTATATGGAAATCAGTGCTCGATATACTTTTTTTATAAGATGTTTGTCAATACCACAGACCAGAGATTAAAATAGACCCCGCAAGTATGTACGTCAATTTGTATGAGAACCGACCGTGCCATATTTTTTGTACCTACTGTGACGTAACGAGCGCGATTTAGTGATGAGAAGTAGGGAAACGCCCACTTCGTCTCGATTCTCGATTCGATTATAAAAATCACTACATAATATAAAACACAAAGTCGCTTCCTGTCTGTCTGTCCCTATGTATGCTTAGATCTTTAAAACTACGCTACGGATTTTGATGCGGTTTTTTTAAATGGATAGAGTGATTCAAGAGGAAAGTTTATATGTATAAAACATGCATAATATAGTAGAGAAACACTGATGATTTTAGAGGTTTTTAATTTAAGGTCGTAAATAATCGCATTTTTTTGCGCTTACATTGCAAACGCTGGCTGAACCCTACGAGATAGATCAAAATAATGTACTACACTATTGTACACCTTAAAAAGTTTTACAAAAAAGTCCGCGATGGTATATGTCTATCTCTTAGGGATAACCCACAATAACCATTTTCCTTTACTTATTACGATAAAATAATGGCTTATTTACGAAAAAGTGATTTTAAGCAATACAGTATTAATCCTTATCCAATAAAGTACCATAAATAAATTGTGCATGTAATATAGATCAATATGGCCCTTTACATCATGTAATTTAAATGAATAGTTTCGAAGATATTACAGATTTAAAATGCAGGGACATAGCGATTGCGGCGGTACTGGCCGGGGAGCGGATGGATGAACTTTTGTTATTCTTTCACGTAAAAACTACTAATTGATTTTAATGAAACTTTACAATAATATAGCTTATACATAAGGATAACACATAGGCTACAATTTACAAGATATTCCCGCGGGATAACGTCCTATACACTACTACTGTTCACGCGGGCGAAGCCGCGGGCGGAAGGCTAGTTTATAAATAAATAAATTATTATTTTTAACTAATGTTAATAAATATCCATTTTTAAACTCTTCTTAATTTGTACGCCGGTTGACAGTACCTAATGTAACCTAATTGTCACTTTATGCTTGATTTTATTTTTCACATTGTCAAATAGCCTATTATCATTCCTGCTTCCAAAATCGACTAGGTACCTTTAATCGATTTTAATACATTATGTGTATGTTGCATAGAACGAACATCACTAAACACTGTATTTGACTAAAAACGCCTGTGCCACGAAACTTAAACGATATGCGAAAGTACCGCCTTGTTTGATATTCATTGCTTATAAAGCACGCAATACAATTGGAAGGCCAGTATACAATACGCAATGTATTACGAAATTGCGATTCACGCGGCTTAAGCATTATTTACATAATTGTTTTCTCATAATTGATAAATAATTCATTTTAAAATAAATTACGCGTATTCAGATAACAAAATGACTTACCGATGAAAGGAAACATCTTTGTTTTGTGGAGTAATCTTTTTGGTATTGTTTTTGCAGCTTAAAATAGCATAAATCGTCATTTTTTGCTATTTCGTCTGACGTCTAACAAGGGGAACGGTCGCGCGGGACTAAAGCTAAGAATTGGCACATTCAGTACGATGGACTGAAGCTGGGCACGCGAAGTAGCTACACTGGCGGGCTCTAGTCCAATACATCTCTGTGGTCAATACAATCTCCATTTAGACTGGCCCGATGGCACATTTGGTATTGACACTGCCCTATGCGCCAGGGCCTAGGGGTCGTGGGTTCGAATTCCACCCAGGACAAACACTTATGTGATAAACATTTGTGTTTGTTCTGTGTCTGGGTGTATAATTGTTAGTTTCGGTTGTAGTTGTAACCGACCGCGGCGTGGGTAGCTTGACTTTCGTTATCGCTAACGAACCACTGTCACAGCTGCGCCACGAACGCCATCAGAAATGTATTAATAAACTAGCCTTCCGCCCGCGGTTTCACCCGCGCGTAACTTTTTTTTCAAAAATTCCCCCCACAGAACAAAGAAAATTTTCTCTCTGAGGTTAGAATGATAACGTCCCTACCTTTGTACCAGAACCGAACGCGCCACTTCTTCACACAGCACACAAGGAAAACGATGCATTCATTGGCTAAAAAACTTCTAACAAAACTAATCCTTCTATCTTAGTAATAGGGTTCATTTTACGTTAATACACAAGCTTGTGTTCCCAGCTCTAATAACCATGTATATAATGCATTTCGTCAACTCTTACTTCTACATTTTTCAAATGGGCAAGTAATAACATTTGTGTGCAAACGTTTGAAATACATGTTTCAGTATAAAAATATGCAATACAAACGATGTAATTATGTTAAATCAATTATTTTTAAAGAGATTTTCCGTGCTTGCATCACTGGAATAGTGTAGCGCCTTGTCATTTCACAATTCGATATCGATAGTCTGGTTTTACTTGTTTATAATAATTTGTGTAAACTTAAACACCACTGGACCTATTTAGAAAATTCCATCACAATTAGAAAGCTTTATTGCCGGTTGCATTCATTCATATTTCATTTATATCATAGTTTGTTGGAAAACTAAAACATACAAAACTTTACTGATAGGCTATTTCATTGAACTATTTATATCTTACTCGAAAATTTTATCTTGTGTTATGATTGAATGTAAGTTGCCACACACCGTACACATTTCACACGTACACCAAAAACTTAACAAAAATGTGCCATCGATAAAACTATCGATAACATGCAAGCACTAAAAGTCAAGCCGAAAATTGCACAGAGTTGCCGATTAAGGCTAAGAATTCACGGCGCGGTTTTTTGTGCATTTTCGGCGACGCCGCGGTTGTCGTGCGGTTACAAACCGTCCACGATATGTTGTCTTTTGGTACGTCACGTTGCCAATGTCACTAGTGCAAAATTGCGCCAGATTTCTGTGTCAAGCGATCGCAGAGCGCGCGGTGCGGGTGAAAATAGCATCGTGAAAACTGCTCTTACTTTTTTCATATACATAAATCAATATTCTTTAGAGGCTGTGACCCCGCAACCGATGCGGGCGTGATTAAAAACCGCGCCAGCTGCGGTAACTTGGCGGGCAACCGCAATTAACCGGCGCGGGCGGGAGGTATAAAAATCGCACCGTGAGTTTTTAGCCTTTGTGTTTAGTGCGAAACACGTGCGAAAATCGTGCAATTGGGCAAAGACTAAGACCAGTTTGACGTAGGATATGATCATTTGATCATATGCGTGGCCGACCGACCCCGCCCACTTTATCATTCTAACCATTTTTCTTTTCTATGATTCCCCCTTTCCCCCTACATTTCCGGGATTAAAAGTAACCTATGTTCACCGGGGATAGTGTAGCTATCCAACAGTGAAAGAATTATTCAAATCGGTTCAGTAGTTTCGGAGCCTATTCGATTCAAACAAACATACAAACAAACAAACAATCAAATCTTTCCTCTTTATAAGATTAGTATATTAGTATAGATTTGTACCCACACAGGTACCCGCCTCCAGGATACGGGGACATAAGGAACAGGGTTGTCCTATCTTGCGTGTACGGCATCGGGGTGAGCCCGGGAGCTACGAAGAACAAGGCCGTGATGATCCTGGGACCGCGCCGGAACGGGAAGAGCTTTATTGTGGATGCTGTTGTGGGAGAACTTAGTATGTATCACGTCTGCCTCCGTGGTACAGTGGTTACAGCGTTAGGCTCTAAAACCCGGAGGTTGTGGGTTTGAATCTCACGGGGTACAAATCTTTTAATAATATTTTTTTTAAAACCTAAAGCTAATGTTTGTACTGTTTGGGATGGGATCTCCACCTTAGAGGCTTGGACACTTCGTCAAAAATAAAATTTATTTAAGAGTAGATTAGGCCTAGCCGACCAGCGTCCCCTAAGGTTAGGGTTGCCATCCGTCCGGGTTTCCCCGGATTTGTCCTAGTTTAGAGGGCATCCGGGGAAGGTTTCATTTTGTAGACCGAGTTTAAAAAAAAGATGATATACCTACGACATTTTCAACTGTTTTTTATTACATTGAATAATGTTTAAAATATCTTGTTGACATGATCGGCTTTCGGACTCTATCTAAAATCCGGGGTTTTCACGCGTCTTGTCCTGTTTTCCAAATTTTTGAGATGGCGACCCTACCTAAGGTGCCTTCTCAGATTACTAGCCTTCCAACCGCGGTTTTATTTTTTCAAATATCCACCCCTTCCCTTTCCCTCACATCTCCGGAATCAAAAGTAGGGTACTTTTTGTTCACCGGGGATAGAAAGGGAAAGAAAGAATTATTCAAATCGGTTCAGTAGTTTCGGAGCCTATTCAATACAAACAAACAAACAAATCTTTTCTCTTTATAGTATAGAAGAGAAGAAGATTCCTCTTTATAGTATAGAAGAAGAAAATAGAAGAAGATATACTTACCTACGTTACCCTTCTGAGTTGCAAGCCTTTCGACCTGCAGTAACTTGCAATTACAATATTTGTATTTCAGACGCTGTGAAAATCGACATAACTCCAGAAGTGTTCAGCGCAGTGGTGGACAAACCTGCTAAAGTGCTGACCCTGGTCTTCCAGGCAGCCAGAGTGTTCCAGCCTGCTGTCATCTTCATGAAGAATGTGGAGAGAGTCTTTGCTAAGAAGGTGCTTTTATACCACCTCAGTTGGTTTACCAACTGACCATTAAAATAAAAAACCTCGCTATATTGCGGAATATAGTAGAACTTATTTTTTCAAGTGGCAACAATCAAATAAAAAAAGCAATAACACGTCGTTCAATAATGCCGGCTGTCTGTGTGTGTGTGTGTGTGTGTGATGTCAATTATCAACCGTGCCTTGTTACTATTGGATAATGTGAGTTATTTGTAAGTGTAACCATAGCAACCAAGTGTTGCTATAACCATAGCTAAAATGTGGTGCCTCCAGAGCAGGTTTTTTATTTTCCTGGTCAGGCTATACATACTACTCATACTTCGGGCTTCTATGAGAGGGTGTTGCTTCCTCGGTCGAGTCGGCCTATACAGGAACTGTGCCATGGTTGAGATATAACAACTTATCATGTGTAAACACTGTTATTTCTATGTAATCTAACATGACAATCTACAGACGGTGACATTAAAAGATAATATTTTTCTTTTCAAATTATTTTAAGGTTTAACTTGTTTAAATATGTAATATGTGGTTTGCTTAAAAGATAACTTAATTTCGCAATCTATTGTTTGTAAAGAAGTATACAAATATCACGTAGATAACAAACAAGGAGTTTTAATGATATTAAATTCAGAGTCGAGTACGCAAGTCGAGTTTTCATTTAAATGTAGTCATGGGATCGTGGTTCGTTCCGTCCCTTTTTTATGGCCACACTATAGCCTGACCAAGAAAATAAAAAACCTGCTCTGGAGGCGCCACATTTTAGCTATGGTTATAGTAACACTTTATTGCTATGGTTAACCTCTTAAATAACTTACAATATCCAATTAACAAGGCATGGTTAACAATTATAGGCATCCGCCTTGACAGACAGCACTATTGAATGACATCTTATTGTTTTTTATTTGATTGTTGCCACTTGAAGAACTTAGTTCCAATAATTTTCCGCATTAAGGCGAGGTGTTTTATATGTATTAATGGTCGGGCTTTAAATAGTAATTTATTTAATTGTCAATGGTTGTTGTTGTTTTATATATGAGGCCCCACTCGTATGTGTCCATGGGAACTACTCATATCTTACTGTCAAATATTAAACCTGCTTGTTTGACTCTCTCTTTCATAAAAAAAAATATGAAATAAGTTTTTGTTTTTGTTATTAATGTACAAATAACGACGCCAGGTACCGCCAGAAGATAAATATTTAAACGCAAGATCGGTAAAGACTGCCTTACTCAAATTGTTGAAGAATTTGTCGCCTGATGACAAAGTTATGTTTATTGGTAAGTGAAACACAATATCAATGGACATACAGATTGCCAGCTACAGATAGATAGGTTACTAAAGTCTTTGGACTCTCATCAAACTGTACTTCCTACTAATATTATAAATGCGAAAGTTTGGATGATTGGATGTTTGTTACTCAATTACGCCTAAACGGCTGAACGGATTTTTGCAAAAATGGAGGCCTTTTCCCATAAGTAGGCCATTATTAGGCTAAATACTTATTTTTTTTATACTAAGTCAGTTGGCACACAGACACGCAGCCCACCTGATGGTAAGCGGCCACTGCGGCCTATTCCATTGAGGGACGCTTCACCAGGAAGCGTCGCTCAATGTTCTGCCAGACTGTAGACTCATCTGATCTTCGAGCCTTTGATTTCATGTGTACTGGCTCCCACATTAATACTGCCGGAACACAGCCAGAGCTATTGTGGCGGCAGATTTCACCTGTGGGGGTGGAAGCTAGGCAGTTAGTTCTCACATAATATAAGTATGTACTTGCTAAATGGACTCTCCTGACAATTAATGTTTCTTGTATATTTCAGCAACTTGTACTGATCCGAACTCGGCTCAGGCTAAGCCGATGGTGGCGACGTTTGACGAAGTCATTCTGGTCCCCAGGACAGACTACGGCACTCTTCAGATGTTCTTCTATGAAAAAATACAGGCGTATGTGCATTTCATTCAACTTTACTATTCTTCGTTAGCATTTTTTTGTAAAACAGGCCGTAGGAAATAATTGTATTTTCGGCTTTCACGTATTACCTAGTACATATTATATTGTTTAGTTGGTTTCGCTACATAATGTCGTTATGTTTATACCTCAAGAGTGGCGTTTAAGCGTCGGGCCACATTATCGTATGCGTTTTCCGCCACCAGAGTATGCTAGTGACACTAGAGACATCACTTGCACCGAGCCGACACTGTAATTTGAAAAGAAATCAAACTTGGCTGCAAAAAACGATCATCCCGCTGCCAAAACCAAAGCTCTCTAGACCTTACTCACCGACAGAAAGAGTACAGGTCGGTTAACTAAAGCTGGCCCGTTTGCTACTGTTTACAAAGACGTTGTGTTCTTTTTTCAAATTATACTGGTGTGAGTACCATGAACGGGCCAGCTTTAGTTAACTGACCTGTACAACAGTTCTGTGCTACTTCTCTTTTGTCGTCTGTAAGGCACGAGGAGGCACTTCCCCAGACGAGCGACTCATTTGAGTGGAAGATGCTCTGCCTTTCTTTTCTTAAGCGGCTCATTCGAGTGAAAGATGCTCTACCTCTCCTTCTCTTCAGGATCAGAAGTATGCCACGTGATTACTGCGTGCAAACTCTGGCACAGTTACTCCAGGGTTATGGGTTTGGCGTCATCATTGAGGCTTGGGACAAGATCATGAATGCTGAGAGGATTGTGAGGTAAACGCTCAGTGCTTTTAATAGTAAAATTTTATGGTACATATCAGGAAGTCAACAAATAAAAGTTTCTAAAAAGCTTTTCACAGAATTTTTAAACATTGCAAACATGAAGTTTTTTTAGAAAGTTTTAATTGTTTAGGTGCAGATATTTTTTTGTTTAAGAACATTAATTTTAAATAAAAATAATGACTTTTTTAGGTTAAACGTTAAGCCTTTGGAACCTACCGAATTTTTAGAAAAAGTTATTGACATGGGGACAGAACCTACTACAATGGAAGTAAGTTATTAAATCGTTTATTATAGTAATAATACCTATATAACGTAAAATTGGTGCCCGCAGTATGTGTCGTGGTGCGGTGTTCGCATCAATGTAGAACAGTACAGCGACAGCCTATACATAGCTGGAGAGCTAGTGAACCCTGGGAGTAACGGTCTTCCTGTAAGGTTAGAAATTTGTATACTTACGATTTATGACATGCTAAGAGCAATAGCCATGACCTGGCAGGCGTCAGCCCTGCACGTCATCAGCCCCTTTATTTTTTAGACTGTTAAGTAAATTGAGTTTCAAAACTTGTTTCTGTAAATTTGAAAATTTAATAGGATAAAGTTTATTTATTTTACATCTTAAAAAAAAATTGACAGGCGATTACAATAAGCAGAAGTATATGACAGATCAATTAGAAAACGTACAGTAATTGATGAGGTAAAATAAACTTTATCCTGTATACTTAAAATTTTTATATGTTTTCAAGTAAACGTCTCAGAGTAAATATGTACAATGCCAGGCGGTTTTGAACAGCATAAGACCTTGACAGGCGAGGGGACAGCTGCTAAGGGCGTGCGAGTGAGAGGTGTTGCGTGATATGATATGATGAATAATGATTTTTACTTGTGAAGATGCTTTGAGCTATAACATTTCTTATGTTGAGTGATTTCGAATTTTTAAAAAATCAAACTTTATATTATTATCAAATGTGCAGTGATATTGTGTATTGTTGTACTTAATATTAACATTTCAGTAAATAGTTCTTACACCTGAAAATAACGGTTGGAACTTAATTGATAGTCGTTACGAATTTAATTGGTTTGAGGGGAATACGGTTCCATCTTCTATATACGACATCCTTTTACAAGGACCTGCTGATACTGCCACAGCACAATCGACTGAAACTGAGGAATGCATTTCAGGTAACATACAACTATTTTATTCCGTAACATTTAATACGCAGTCCTATGTAATTGAGCTTGACATTACAACCTTATTGATTCATTAAAATATTTTTTTTTACTATTTTCAGATGAGGAAAACATTGTTGAAGAATCAGATGATGATGAAAACAGTGATAGCGAAATTTCGGATGATGCTGAAGAAAATGAATGTTAAAAATAATGTAGATTGCATAAAACCCAATAAAATACATTGCATTTACTGTATGCGTTCATGTAACATTTCTTATTTGCACGCCCTTAGCAGCTGTCCCCTCGCCTGTCAAGGTCTTATGCTGTTCAAAACCGCCTGGCATTGTACATATTTACTCTGAGACGTTTACTTGAAAACATATAAAAATTTTAAGTATACAGGATAAAGTTTATTTTACCTCATCAATTACTGTACGTTTTCTAATTGATCTGTCATATACTTCTGCTTATTGTAATCGCCTGTCAATTTTTTTTTAAGATGTACAATAAATAAACTTTATCCTATTAAATTTTCAAATTTACAGAAACAAGTTTTGAAACTCAATTTACTTAACAGTCCAAAAAATAAAGGGGCTGATGACGTGCAGGGCTGACGCCTGCCAGGTCATGGCTATTGCTCTTAGCATGTCATAAATCGTAAGTATACAAATTTCTAACCTTACAGGGAGACCGTTACTCCCAGGGTTCACTAGCTCTTGGACTAACAGGTCGCGTGGTGCACGCACACATTGAAAGCTAGGTGCACGCGCACTTAATAACTTATTCAAGACTGAGCCTTTATTTTCAGGATTATCAGGAGTATGCCGACTTCTTTGTCAGCAACAGTAGCCTAAAGAAAGAGAGGGAAGATTATGATGCTATTAACAGAATCAGAGATATTATTTACAAGAAATTAGCTAAAGCAAAAAAGAAGGCTGAATAAAATGTATATTTTATGAAATACCTATTGAGTGTATATTCTTCTTCTGATATTAATCCTTCTAGCCCCGGATTACTAGACACAATAGAAAATCTATTGTTATGCGGCACCCGAGTGCCGGTTCGGCGTTGAGTGGTTAAAGTATTGTTTTAGGTTTTGTTATTTTTGATATTGAAGTGAAAGTGAATTTCATCAAATGTGTTTTTATAAAGTGACATAAATGTAAAACATTTTCATGATAAGATTACAAATCATTAAATAAAACAAATTAACGGATAATTACGTCATTTATATTGTTTATATCTAAAAACCTTCCGGCCTCGTATTCTCCATGTTAAATAAGACATTATGCCGCAGGAATGTAGGTAATATTTTCTAGGCTAGAAAGTAGCCTTGGCCTGGCACCGGCTCGTCCCAATTGGATATGAAGGGGAAACCGGGGGAGTTTAGTGGGTAGTGGACGCTTTAGTCTCGAGTCTCACACACGGCCGCAGGTTTAGCCAGCCTGCGTGCTAGCCTCCGAAAAAAAAGGGCTAGATAGTAGCTTATATTTATGTCACTTTTCAGCTCCAAATCCATTCCAAAATCATAGGCTAGTTGACAAAATTTGGAAATTCGTTTAAAACTATAGTTTAGTATCTATTTTACCCCAAATATATATTATTTTTAGAAAAATAGGCCTTTTTCATAAGTATTTTGCTTTTTTAGAAATAAACTTAAAATTAACTTTGGAAAGGCCAAGACTGTCATGGCGTCTTGAATGACGTCTATCCTCGCGAAACAATCGAGTTTGTTGATGTCAGTCGACGAGATCATTAAACAGCTGCAACCGGTGTTTTGCGAGGACTGACGTCACGCTTCTCTGATTGTTGTTTAATGTCACGTGATTAAATAACTAAGTAATTCTGCCGATTTTAATTTCCAAAAATATTTGTAATCTTATATTATTTTAGTAAAAAAGTTGTTTTTTTGTTTACTACATATCATGATTAATCATTAGAAACTCTAAGCCATCCGATTCATTCTTAGTGGAAACAAGCCTATTCGGTAGACCCATTTATGTGACAGAAAATGTCCCAAGCTTTATTATATATTAAATTAGAAAAATTGGTAGACAGGCACGCAGCCACCTGATAGTAAGCGGCCACTGCGGCCTATTCCGATGAGGGACACTTCACCTTCCTCCATCAAATCCTATATCCGTCTGCTGGTTCTAAGCTACCTCTCCACCAATTTTCAGCCAAATCGGTTTATCCGTTCTTGAGTTATAATAGTGTAACTAAAAGCACTTTCTTTTATATAGACTATACTAGCCTTCCGCCCGTGGCTTCGCCCGCGTGAACTATATTACAGGACGTTATCCCGCGGGAATATCTTTGTAAATTGTAGTCTATGTGTTATTCTGATGTATGAGCTATAATATTGTAAAGTTTCATTAAAATCCATCTAGTAGTTTTTGAGTGAAAGAGTAACAAACATCCATCCATACATACACACAAACTTTCGCCTTTATAATATTAGTAAGAAGTAAGATAAGAAAAGTTTAGTAAGAAAAATACCGGTAGTATTACTGGCAGTAGAATTCAAAGTAATAATTGGTGACAAACGGTTTATTTTAACAAACGTTAGTCCTTGTTTACAAAGACTAACCAAAACTGTATTGTTTGATACGGTCCAATATTAAATATTAATACTGTGGCTCAGTAGTGAGCCATCAGGCATTCATTAAGGTGTTTCGTAATTGTGACATATTATATGAAATAATTATGTAACAGTTGGAATTCGGCATTCTTTCAAAGGAAGTCTTAAAAGGTAGGTAAGTTTTTTTTTATGTCAGAGGCGGCAAACGAGCCAGCGGGTCGCCTGATGGTAAGCAATCACCGCCGCCATGGACGTCTGCAACACCAGAGGGATTGCTGATGCGTTGCCGGCATATGGGGGTATTGGGGGTGTGGCGTGTCTGTCTGCAAACAGACGTTGTTTAAAAAAAAATTACCGACCATACAAGGCAGGAACCGAACCCAAAGCTTTTAGACCTAAGCGGCTTAACCCCTGTTCCACGGAGGCGATCAAACAATAATTTCTAAGAATATTTTAAGAGGTCGCGGGTTCGATCCCCGCACGGTACAAACATTTGTGTGAATGAACATATCTGTTTGTGTCGGTCTGGGTGTTTCTATGTACCTATAATAATGGTATGTATTTACAAAAAAAGTATATAAGTAATGTTAATCCGTTGTCTGGCACCCACTGCACAAGCTTATGCTTAGTTTGGGGCTAGATGGCGTTGGGTGAATATGTCTAGAGAATTATTGAATTTATATATTTTTTATTTATTTATTATTAGGCACCTAAGTTTATTTCCAAAAAAAGGTCAGCATGGATACAAGAATAAAAGAGTTGGAAGATACGATTACAAAGGACATTTTGGAGACAAAAATATATTCAAATGATGTTAAAGAAAGACATGAAAACAACTATGAAGATGGACTCACCAAAGGTATGTTTTTTTTTAATTTATCATCATCATTTGAGGGAGCCAGTCACTTGAAATCAGAGGCTCGAAGATCGGATGAGTCAACAGTCTGGCAGCATATTTAGGGACGTTTGCAAGTGAAGCGTCCATCAATGTAAAAATTGACAATGTCACGTACCAATTTTGGCCACAGGAACAGATAAGTTTGTCGCTATATAAATGTTGTTTTTGTAGCCGAGTGCCATGTTTCTCATACATAGAAAAGTAATCAAAGATTTTTGGAATTCATGACGGATAGGAGGAACTAACGAATTATTCACACCCATTGTACCTAAATCAGTTGCAACGGGTGGTTGCAACAATTTAGCAGTTATTGCAATAAAACACATTTATTAAATGGTGTAATAGTATAGGTTCTTAAAATGTAGTGTACTTTTTTGGACGATTTCTTTATGTCAGGCAAACGAGCCAGGCAGCGTGTCGCCTGATGATAAGCAATCACCGCCGCCCATGGACATCTGCAACACCAGAGTAGGGATCGCTGATGCGTTGCCGGCCTATGGAGGTATGGAGGATGTGGGCCTCCGGCACTCTCACAAACCAGATGAAACACAATAATAGTCACTATTATTTCACGCTGCACGCTGGTGTTATGTGAGAAATCATCCTAACGTTTACGAACGTTTGGAGTGGTCTGAGGCTTACATCATTGAAATCAATTGAGGCTAAGTTTCGATCATATATGATCGAAGAGGCTAAGGCGTGAAATACCTAGACAGAGTTACTTTTGAAATCATAATATTACTATGGATATTTGTATAAAATATATATATTTTTAATTCCTTTTATATTTTAGAAAATAAATGCAACAAGGAAGAAGTAACGCCCGAAGAAAAAATCGAAACAATATGTAAATCTATAATCAAGTTTGAAAATGTTAACGAAAAAACCTGTAATATATGGAGAAGATCATTAAATGAAGAACATGATGATTTTGGGTAAGTTTTCTGTACATATAATATTAACACCTGCAGCATTATTAAGAAAGTCCTTCAAATATTTCCGGAACATATCCAGAGCTGTTATGGCGGCAGATTTCACCTGTAGGGGTTGTAGCTAGCCAGTCGGACTCTGAAAAAGCCACCAATCAGACCCAAGGCGGGAATCGAACCCAGACCTCCGGGTTTTATACCCAACCGGCTTAGCCACTGTTCCACGGAGGCGGTCAAATGGTAAGCCGCCATTTGACCGCCTCCACCACCTGATGGTAAGCCGCCTATTCCATTGCCTTTTCTGATTTCAAGACTGGCTCCCACATTTATTATTGCCGGAACACAGCCAGAGCTGTTATGACCGATTTCAAGAGCATTTATCAGTATCTTTGTCTATAACTCATTATTGTCTATGCCACTGTTCTATTTCTATAGTTTATGGCACGTCGTTAAAAACACGTGTGTGACATTGTAGATCAGACATAGATAATAGAATCCTTGGACTTTACGTTTGTTTGTTACGGTTTTTCAGAATTCAGAAGCCTGGGGTTTTTTGCTTTATAGGTACACTTCCGCCCGCAGTTTCACCCGCGCGTAATCTCTTTTATCAAATATCCCCCCTTCTCCCACATTTCCAGGATCAAAAGTACCCTATGTTCACCGGGGATAGTGTAGCTTTCCAACAGTGAAAGAATTATAGCCTATGTCCTATTCCGGGTTATAAACTATACGTGTGCCAAATTTCATCTTAATCCGTGATTGAGGAACAAACATCCAAACATCTTTTGCATTTATAATGTTAGTAGGATATGATAAATAAATAACAATGAATCTTACAACAACACATTTAAACTACCTTCGTGGTACAGTGGTTAGAGCGTTAAAACGCGAAGGTCATGAGTTCTAATCCTGCTAGACTCTGCTAGTCTGCCAACAGACACACGAATAGCATTTTAGCAGTGGTAGAGCCATGCTGTTTTATAGTACGAATGGGCCGGCTCGTGCGTGGAAGTACCACCCTCTCACATACCACCAGCGTGAAATGATAGTGACTACTATTGTGTTTCGTCTGGTTTGTGAGAGTGCCGGAGGCCCACACCCTCAAAAGGCAACGCATCAGCGATCCCTCTGGTGTCGCAGATGTCCATGGGCAGCGTTGATTGCTTACCAGCGGGCGACCCGCTGGCTCGTTTGCCGTCTCTGACATAAAAAAAAAGTAGGACAGTATGATGAAATCACAAGACTTATTCGTATGTCGTAATTACAAGATTCTAGATACACTGTTGACAGCCATAAAGTATCTGTTATGACAAACTGAAGGTGTTAATGACTAATTAAGTTATTTTACTGTGCACATTAACAACGTTTCATTGTTCGTCGTGTTATGAACATGTAGAATAATGTATGAAGTGTAGTGTGTATTTGTAGTGACACTGTCGCGCCAGAGGTCGTGGGTTCGAATACCGCCCTCCATTTACTACTGGTACTGGCTTAAGCCACCCGCTTGCCAGAAACATTTAAAAATCGAAAAAATCAACACAAAAGTGTATGAAGATTTTTGTCTAAGTCCTAAGCTAAGCCAAGTCCATTCTTTTTCTCGGAGGAGAATGCGTTTATGCACCATAACCGCAGGCTAGCTAGACCCGCGGCCGTGTGTGGGACTCGTGACTGAAGCGTCCACTACCCACTAAACTCCCCCGGTTTCTCCTTCACACCTGATTAGGACGAGCCGGTGCTAGCCTTATGGCTATTGACCAGCCCATCCCTGGGTATTATCTGGGTACATCCGGCGGCGCCTAGGGAGGGCCACCCGAGAAACTAGGTGACCCTCAGACTTGGCTCGAGCGACCTGTGCAATGCGGGCGTTGGGGGGCTCCCCCCCCCCCGGATTAAATTAATATAAATATGATAAATGAATAATTTAAATGGATACTTAGTATCAATACAAACATAAAAACGTCTTAAGACAAAAGCCCGTAAAGTGTCACATTTCCAAGATTTATGCAACCAAAGTTTTATTTTATTTTGTTACCCGAACTGACACCGCGCGGTGTCAAACGGCCAATTCAAAAAGAGTCCTTGTGCGTTTGACACGCGACGCAAACGACGAAGTCCCCCCCCCCCCCCCGAGATACTCAACCGCTGTTCCACAGAGCCAGTGATAACCTTACACCAATAAATTATCACAACTTCTCAACCGTTTAACAGCTATTTTATTGCCTAGATTAAAGATAAAATATTAGTAAAATAGATATTAAAATACACGTAGATTTATTTAAAGGAAAATCAACTCTAAATGGGACTAGTAAAAGAGGATAATACAGTTTTAGCTATCATTCAAAGTTCATTAGAAGATCACTTCATATTATATTAAAGATTGTTGTTACTGCTAATTAGAGTATTATTTTATGACTAAGGTTTCAATAAGATATTTATTGATAAGTAAATTAAAGGGTAGTATTTAAACAAGTGACTGGAAAAATTAAAGTTTTAAGTGACAAAAATGAATTTAACTTACAGAATTACTAAGTGAGTCACTGACTGCGAGCGACGAGAAATAAACAAAACAACGACTTTCAAACATTAATTTGAGTGACTTAAAATACAAGTATGCACAGAAACGAATGGTACATCGTTAAGGCACAGAATATAATTATAATATAGGGGTATTGGCATTTAAAAAAAACCACGAAGGCTAAGGCGCAAAGCTCCCGCCTTAGCCTTCTAAACTATATCCTAAGTCGATTTCCATCTCCGATCGTTCTTGTTTTTTTATTTTTGTGATAGCAAAATAGTCGCTCACTTAGTAATTTAGCGCGTCGACCAAGGCGTTAAGGAAAAACTTCTTGATTTTTCTCTACATCTTAGAAATAATGGCTAGACTCTTATTAGTTTATTTAAATAATTATGCGACCACTAATGGCCTGCCGAGGAAAGAATAAGTACGGATGTGCGAAAATGTGTCATTGTAGACACAATTGAGGTGTATATTTTTGCTCAGATATGTGTCACCAGTTTTCATTGGCGTTTTATAAACACATTATTAAGTTTTTATTCAGCACTAGCTTTCCGCCCACGGTTTTTTTCAAATATCCCGCAGGAATGTTACGTTCCCGTAGGAATTTTATAGCCTATGTCCTAATCCGGGTTATAAACTATACGTGTGCCAAATTTCATCTAAATCCGTTTAGCCGTTTAGGCGTGATTTAGTAACAAACAGTGGAAAAGACAATAAATGTTTTATTGATTTCATCGACACTGATCTGACAGTTGTGACACACTTCATCATTTTCAATCATTTGCAAGACGCATGAGACAGCAAGTGTCTTACACATAGAGTAATAAAACATCACGTTTTTATTACTCTATGGTCTTACATAACTAGTTGCTTGTTGGTAATTAATTTAAAAGCAAGAAGCAACGATCATTTATTGATTACGTAGTTATGTCTAGATTTATAAAGTATCTGGGTAAAAATGGCCTAGTAACATGTAGTTTAAGTCTTAGAGCCATATATGCTGCGAACAGTTCCTGTCTGTCAGTAGCAATAGCCGGCTAAGCTAAGCCGCTCGGGTATAAAAACACGGAGGTCGTGGGTTCGATTTCCGCCTTGGGTCTGGTTGGTGGTAGGGCTTTTTCAGAGTCCGACTGGCTAGCTACCTCACAGGTGAAATCTGCCGCCATAACAGCTCTGGCTGTGTTCCGGCAATATTAATGTGGGAGCCAGTACACTTGAAATCAGAGACTAACTGTCGTTTCGGACACATTTTATTCGGACACAGTGTCCGAATTGACACTTTTTAATTTTAATATTTTTTTACTGTCGATTCGGACACCGCGATATAAATAGCTGTTTTGTACAGTCAGATAAAAAATCTTCCTACGATTTCTTTTCATTATAAAAATAAAGTCTCAACGAAGCCTTCTACACGAAGCTATCGGTAATGTTTCTAAAGATGACTGGGTCAAATGTGTGAGGCATGCAGAGGAATTACAGGATCAGGATCTAGCAAAGGCAATTTTAAAAGATAAGAGAATACAGTCTCTGGTAATAAATTTACACGAAGATGACAGCGCTCCTGACCCGTGGTACAACTGCGATGTCCAACTGGTTGTACCACGGGGAAGTAAAGTTACCCATGGTTCACCCCTTTTTATTGATATTTATGATTATGACCCGTGGTAAAACGGATGAATTATGTCCAACTGGTTGGACCACGGGGACCCGCTCCCGACCCGTGATACAACTGCGATGTTCAATTGGTTGTACCACGGGGAAGTAAAGTTACCCATGGTTCAACTGGTTGTTCTATGATTGTTGTGCGTCCCCATGATCCATCTCCCTGACATACATGATATGTATTACAGGGAGTTGGACCAAGGAAAAAACAACTCACCCTTGATTCAGAATTCTCAGCAAAGTGGATTTTTTTGAACTAATGCGTGTCTGAAAATCTATTAAGGAATGGCGGACAAATGCAATCTTCTTTCATCAAACATAACTTTTCTGGATAACGTAAACTTTTTAAATAACTCCACTAAGGTCATGTTGCCCTGGTACCCTTTGCGGAGAATTCTAAATCAAGGATTAAAGGGGGACAACCACAACAATCATAGAACAAACAGTTTAACCATGGGTAACTTTACTTCCCCGTAGTACAACCAGTTGAACATCGCAGTTGGACCACGGGTCGGGAGCGCATTTTATAACTCCACTAAGATCATGTTGTCCTGGTACCCTTTGCTGAGTATTCTGAATCAAGGATTAAAGGGGGACAACCACAACAATCATAGAACAACCAGTTGAACCATGGGTCACTTTATTTCAGCAGTTGGGCCACGGGTCGGGAGCGATTCCCAGTAGTAGGTACAACTAGTTGGACCAAGGAAAGAACAACTCACTCGAGTTGAACTATTAGTAAAGATTTTTCCCCATAGAACAACCAGTTGAACCATGGGTAACTTTACTTCCCCGTGGTACAACTAGTTTGACATCGCAGTTGTACCACGGGTGAGGAGCGCTGTCATCTTCGAGTAAATTTATTACCAGAGGCTGTATTCTCTGATCTTTTAAAATTGCCTTGGCTAAATCCTGATCCTGTAATTCCTCTGCATGCATCACACATTTGACCCAGTCATCTTTAGAAACACTACCGATAGCTTCGTGTAGAAGGCTTCGTTGAGACTTTATTTTTATAACGTAAAGAAATCTTAGGAAGATTTTTTATCTGACTGTACAAAACAGCTATTTATATCGCGGTGTCCGAATCGACAGTGAAAAAATGTTAAAATTAAAAAGTGTCAATTCGGACACTGTGTCCGAATAAAATGTGTCCGAAACGACAGTTAGTCAAATCAGAGGCTCCAAGATCAGATGAGCCTACAGTCTGGCAGCACATAAATAAATAAATATCTCTGAACATTGTTCACACAGCACCATCTAGCCCCAAACTAAGCATTAGCTTGTGCTATGGGTGCTAGACAACGGATAAACATTACTTATATACTTTTTTTTCGTAATTACATACATATTATACATAGAAACACCCAGACCGATACAAACAGACATGTTCATGCACACAAATGTTTGTACCGTGCGGGGATCGAACCCGCGACCTCTGGTGTAATAGCCGACTTCTCGACCATTACACCAAATGGCTCGTCTAACATTGAGCGACCCTTCCAGGTGAAGCGTCCCTCAATGGAATAGACCGCACGGCAGTGGCCGCTTACCATCAGGTGGGCTGCGTGTCTGTCTGCCAACCGACCTAGTATAAGAAAAAAATAACATAAACTAGAATCTCACCAGTCCTATTACGTCAAACGTACCTAATCATAATTATAATTCACACGTGCACAATAATCTTAGAATAATTTGTTTAACTGATAAACTAATCGACCAATAAAGATATGGAGTTATTCTAATTAACATTATTAATTGTGGGAGGAAGGTTTACTTATATATGTGTAGGAGATCTGATGTTCTCTTCGTAGTGGTAGGTCTTTCTCTAAGCTGACGCTTTAGTCTCGAGTCCCACACACGGCCGCATGACTAGCTAGCCTGCGGTTATGGTGCATAGAAAAAAAGGTCTTCCTCCAAGCTAGATCGACTAAGCACGGAGGCAAAGGTTTTATTATTATTTTTATACTAGGTTAGTTGGAAGACAGGCACGCAGCCCACCTAGCCACCCAGCCTATTCCATTTAGAAACACTTCACTAGGAAGCGTCGCTCAATGTGCTTCCAGACTGTAGGGTCATCTGATCTTCGAGTCATTAATTTCAAGTGTACTGGCCCCCACATTAATATTGCCGAAATACAGCCAGAGCTGTTATAGCGGCAGATTTCACTTGTGGTAGCTAGCCAGTCGGACTCTGAAAAAGTCCTACCACCAACCAGACCCATGGCGGGAATCGAACCCACGACCTCCGGGTTTTATACCCGACCGGCTTAGCCACTGTTTTACGGAGGTACTCTTCACCAGGAAGCGTCGCTCAATGTGCTGCCAGACTGTAGGCTGCTAATCTTAAAGATTTAAATTTCAAGTGTACTGATTTTCATCACATTAATGTTGCCGGAACATTGCTAGTATTGCTACACTAGGGCACAATTTATTTGTTATCTTTATTTTCAATGTTTATTTGGATAGTCTATTACTATGTAAATCTAATCTTTGTCTGTTATTTTTCCATCGTTCTCGTCTGGTTTGGTTTCGATGTCCACCCCCGGAGGATAGTGGGACATATTTGCAAAAGTTGTGTCACTGTCCACCGGCGGGGGCAGAGTTGGGGGTGGACAGCGGGAATGAACCCCCATTCAAAATCTCGCCGGGGTAGATGACACTTGATCTGTGCTATGCGTCCCGTTATAAATCTCACCGGGGTGGATGACACTTAATCAGTTGCATCCACCCCGTTGACGTTACTGGGCAGGTCTACCGGGGTCGATGATACAATTTTATCCCAACGGCCCCGTTAACGGGGCGGGGCACCGGGGTGGTTGGTAACTTGGTATCGACTCTCTTATAAGTATTTTTCATCAAAAAACGATATTTAACTGGCTAGCTATAGGTCGTTGATTCGAATCCCATCCAGGATAGACGTTTATATGGTGTGGTTGATTCGATCCCACGACCCCTCGCGCACATAGGCTGGTTCGACCAATTATTCCATCGGGCTAATCAAAGAAACTAACTAAAGTCTTTCTATCTTCTATCTTCTTCTTCTATATATATATATAAAACTCAAAGGTGACTGACTGACTGACTGACATAGATAGATATCAACGCACAGCCCAAACCACTGGACGGATCGGGCTGAAATTTGGCATATCATTTGGTAGCTGTTATGACGTAGGCATCCGCTAAGAAAGGATTTTGATCAATTCCCACGGGAACGGGAACCAAGTGGGTGAAACCGTGGGCGGCCGCTATTGTCAAAATAAAAGACAAAGTACTCAAAGGGAGATTATAATTTTAATTACAGATAAGTACATAAAGACACCGATTAATAACTTATTGATAAGAATTAATTCTAATATTAATTGATTTGATAAAAATAAAAATAGTTGACGCACGCACTGCACGTAGTCCATCGAATGGTAAGCGGCCACTGCGGCCTGTTCCATTGAGGGACGCTTCCAGGTAAAGCGTCGCTCAATGTGCTGCCAGACTGTAGGCTCATCTGATCTTCGAGGTTTTGATTTAAAATGTATTGGATCCCACATTAATATTGCCGGAACACAGCCAGAGCTGTTATAGCGGCAGATTTCACCTGTGGGGGCGGTAGCTAGCCATTTGGACTCTGAAAAAGTCCTACCAACAACCAGACTTAAGGTGGGAATCGAACCCACGACCTCCGGGTTTTTATACCTGAGTGGCTTAGCCACTGTTCCACGGAGGCGGTCGAAAGATTGATGGTAATAATAAATCAACTAATAATTTAATAAATCTATAAAGAAATGAATTGTACCTAATTAGATGCTTATTGTTTAGCCGACTTCAAAATGGGAGGAAGTGCTCAACTATTTTTACAAGTGTTTTTTATTTGTGTATTTTTTTACTGATTGCCGAGAGTGCCGAGAGTGCTACGTATTTGACTTTTATTCTATGTTGATGAAAATTATACCATTCGTCAATATTATTTTGACTTAAAATCTATAAATAAAGCACTAATTTTTCTTCAATGACTCGAGCAATATAATAACTAGTTACTGACGTTATTAACAATTCAAATAGCTTATATTTTTCCGCACCGTGGAATAATATTAGCCATAGCAAATGAATTAAAGTATTTAATCAACAATTATTTAGAAATCATAATTTTACCTACTTAGATAACGAAACGCTTGGCATCCTGTGTTTGGCTCAGTATCGAATCGCTCGCGGCACGAAACGTACGCGTTCTAAATTTAAACTTGTAAACAAATCACTGTTCTTATTCGAGACGAGATTTTCCGCGAAAAAAGTGGCCAGTGTTTTCATCTAAAAGTTTTGACAGCAAATTGCGCGCCAAATAGTTTTCTTATCTGTTTTTTTTTCTGTTTTAAAAGCGGTGAATATTTTATGTTTTATTCATACTATTCAATGTTTATTTTCAACGATTGCCAGATTATGTGATAGTGGCTTATTTCCTTTTATCAGACTTCGCACAGTTGTAATAGTGAGTTGTTAATTTTTTTTTTATTTACTCTGACTTCATTGTCAACAAAGGTTATTTGAATGAGGTTTTATGTCATTTTTGACAACTATAAAAGTAGATTATTATAATTTGTTACTATGTTACCTTGAATTTAATGTTTTTTAACAACGATATTAAAATTCGTTGTTTTTTAACGAATGATTTATCTACATGATGTTATGAAATGTACCTAAACAGTGAAAATGGTTTTGTTTTGAGGGCTAGTGCTATCTCATGTTACCGTATGAATAAGAAAAAGACAGATGCTAACTTTTGTGGCACTTTTACATAACCACAGATGTAAAAGTTTGTTTACGTTTTTATGAAAGTTATTTAAATAAACGATTAGTGTCTGGATTCTATTCCTTTCAAAAAATATAAAAATAAATCAGGCAATAAATAAGAACAATAAAAATTGCAATTTACCTTTTTTTAAGTTTTAAGTCAGGAAGATATTTAATTATCCTTTATTATTTATGGTTCGCAGAATATAATAAATTTAATACAGGGTTACCTTTGATCTGTCTCCATAATGATTGAGTTAACGACCGATATAGATAGGCCTCCCACAAGGTGGACCGATGATCTCATAAAGAACGCCGGAATCCACTGGATGCGGGTGGCGCAGGACCGATCGGTTTGGAGATCATTGGGGGAGGCCTATGTCCAGCAGTGGACGACGTTTGGCTGATATGATGATGATGATGATGAACAAACGACCCTTAAATCATTAGCACTACTAATCAATGGCACATTTTGCGGAGTAGGGCGTTCGATTCCCACCCTTGCTAAACATTTGAAGAGCCTTTTGGTGTAATGATTAAAAAGTTGGCTTTTAGACCAAGAGTTCGCGAGTTCGATCCCCGAATAGTAGACACGTTTATGTGCATGAACATGTCTGTTTGTATCGGTCTGGCAACAACCTTATTGAGAGATGTATTTTATTTTGCCATGCATTTTTTCATCAAGGATATACACACTGCAGCTTTTAATCTCTGTTTTCTTCTATAGATAAGCTTGGTTCGTCGTAATAATCAACTAGTAAAAAAAATGCTTGACTTCTTAAAATTCTCTTTATCCACCCCGGGTGGACAATGCCACAATTTTTGCAATTGAGTTTCGACGTCCACCCCCGGGGTCAGTGGGAAATTTTGCAAAACTTGTGTCACTGACACTGTCCACAGGCGGGGGACCACTCGACCACTAGGTGAGTAGGTGTTATAATCATACTAGTGTGAAAATTCTCGACCTGTGTCAAATGTGTACTTTTCTAGTTGTTAGTTTATGTGTGTTAGGCTGTGTAGCAGTAAATTAACATATTAATACAAAGTACATACTCTGCATACAAGTATTTACAAAGAAACCATGATTAAAAACATATCCGGTGTGTCACGATTTTACTAACAATTGGTTATTTTACTGACAAGCTTTGGGAGGTCGTGAGTTCTACTTTCGCCTTTTTATTCTAGACTAGCGGGCGCCCGCGGTTTCACCCGCGTGGTTTCCGTTCCGGTGGGAATTTATTAAAATCCTTTCTTAGTGGATGCCTACGTCATAACATCTACCTGCTTGCCAAATTTCAGCCCGATCCGTCCAGTGGTTTGGGCTGTGCGTTGATATCTATCTATGTCAGTCAATCAGTCAGTCAGTCACCTTTGAGTTTAGATAGCGGCCGCCTCTGCGGTTTCACACGCGCGTATTTCTTTTGTCAATTGTCCCCCCTTCCCCCCACATTTTCGGTATCAAAAGTACCCTATGTCACCCGGGGATAGTGTAGCTTTCCAACAGTGAAAGAATTTTCCAAATCGGTTTAGTAGTTTCGGAGCCTATTCGATACAAACAAACAATCAAATCTTTCCTCTTTATAATATTAGTATAGATCACTTAGTCTTGATAAACAGATACGCAGCCGATAAGATGGTAAATGGCCACTGCGGCTATCCATTGAGGGACACTTCACCAGGAAGCGTCGCTCAATGTGCTGCCAGACTGTAGGCTATGACTTCGAGCCTTTGATTTCAAGTGTACTGGCTCCCACATTAATATTGCCGGAACACAGCCAGAGCTGTTATGGCGGCAGGTTTCACCTGTGGAGGTGGTAGCTAGCCAGATGCTAAAAACCGTACTAGGTATGAAATATACGGGGTTTTACTCCGTACATAAAAAACATACAGTCGAAAACAACCTCCTCTTTTTTATGAAGTTGGTTTAAACCGAGGTTACATAGCGTGAATAAAAACTGTTTGTCCGTGTTTTTGTGTCATAAAAATCTCTTCGTGTCAAAGATATAGTAATAAAACCATGACCTACTTAATAAAAACACTCCCAAATGGAATTAGTTCAACCCTAATGGAACAGAAGTTTGATTCCGGGGAAGGCAAAAAATCCGGTACAAGCTAGTTTTAGGTTTTTGGCCGTCTCCGTGGAACATTGGCTAAGCTGCTCGGGGATAAAACTCGGAGGTCGTGGGTTCGATTCCCACCTTGGCTCTGGTTGGTAGTAGGACTTTTTCAGAGTCCTACTGGCTAGCTACAGGTGAAATCTGCCGCCATAACAGCTTTGGCTGTGTTCCGGCAACATTAATGTGGGAGCCAGTACACTTGAAATTAAATTATTGCTTCTATTCCAATGACGTTCAATATAAAACTAGACACCCAATCTCTAAAGTCTGTTCCACATAAGATGTCCTTTAGCCGCCATATTGGCAGCATTGCCTACGCTTTGTAAATCTGTCAAAAAACAGATTGAAAGTATCGAAAAACAGTAGTACCAATATGGCGGCTAAAGGACAACTTATGTGGAACAGACTGTAAGCAAAATTCCTCAAAAAACGTCCGAGTGGCTTTGAGACTGATGACATTAACACATTCGTTCAAATTAACACCTTATCTCGTAGCATTTAGTGTTTAATGTCAATTGTATACAACTAAACGAAAACTCTGCCCAATAGTCGGGTGGGCAGACTTTTGCTTCGGACAATATTTGAGCGTGATTGTGAGTCTAGTTTTTTAATTGAACGTCATTGTTCTATTCTAAATTATTGCTGACCATGGATATACTAACAGCGAGAAAAGTACACATTTCACATAAGATCGAGAATTTTCACACTAGTGGGGTCCTTGCGTATCATAGAGTAATAAAACGCCTCTCTATGTTGCCTATGATAAAATAAAACCTTGTGGTCTAGTGGCCCGATGGTGCATTTAGTTATTTAGCCTACTTGAAATTAAAGGCTCGAAGATCAGATGAGCCTCCAGTCTGGCAGCACATTGAGCGACGCTGCTGAAGAGTCCCTCAATGGAACAGGCCGCAGTGACCGCTTACCATCAGGTGGGCTGCGTGCCTGTCTGCCAACTGAAGTAGTAGGTATAAAAAAAAATACCTAACACGACAGTCAGTACTAACAAAATTAGGTGGACTTATATTGGAGTCGCCTATGATCACCTAGGTGATCATTTTCGCGGGTGACCAGAGGATACTCAAACTGTCTCCAATGGTCACCTGGGTGATATCACCCAGGTGATCAAAGTGGAATAGACCTACGCTTCGATGGTCTACAAACGTCTAGTGATTTACCCAGATTTCGGTTCGTCCTGGATATTAGTTAAATGGGTTTAAAGCGAACATAATGTTTGTTTTTATACTCGTAGAAGCTCAGTACAATGGCTCCACTTAGCCTGGTGGTAATAAAGAAGGGGATAAAGGGGAGATAAACTTTACTCATGTAAGTCATCATCATCTTCTTCATCTCAGCGTATTCCCGAATGCATCCAGTATGGAGCTCAAGGTCAGCTTTGACTATGATCCTAGGTTTGACAGCCTGGTTATTACAATGGAGCGATTGCCACCTGACCTCCGTAACTCTTACCAGGAAACCAGACCTACTTGGAACATAGTCGGGACCAACGGCTTAACGTGCCTTCTCAAGCACGATCATGTTAGTGACACTGTTTATTGTCGTTAATGAGTGAATAAAAACTTTCTTTTGTTGACCAATTAAATTTAATTTTAATTATGGCAACTGTACGGGGTTCCGCTTAGTTGACCACGAAGCTCCGTACAGGAATAGATGTAGTAGTTCAAGTTGGATGTAGATGTTGTCTGGCACGTAGTTGACGGTGGCAGACACAGTTAGTTGTTGAATGGAGATGGAGGAAAAGAGTTTGGCACTTTCACTAGTTTATTAAAGTTAAAGACAGAGTTAAGGGCTGAAAGCGTCTTTCCTCGATTGCAACTGTTTGCGATCTCAATGAGTTATAATTAATTATAATAAACGTAAACAAACAAATGCTGACGTGCGACCTAAATAAGTTCGCTGCAGCCAAATGTGCGGTGTAAGACCGTACAGCAACCCTTGGCCCTAAAGATATTGCTACAGAGTATAAAAGCATAAAAGGGCGTACTAATAACATTACAAACAAACCTACACACGGGTTTGTTTCAATCTTGTATATCTTTAAGGTAACGTAGATTTTTCATGTACTTTTTCCTTTTATATCTGCATAAAGTACATTCGAAGGTTTGTTGACAGACAAATATTTATTATTTATTTGTATACATGGCCCGATGGCGCGTTTGGTAGTGCCCTATGTGCCTAAGGTTTGAATTTGATAAGATAAGACGGTTAACCGAACCGGTGGTAGAGTCGCATTAGTTATATAATATTTATATTTATTAGTATATCTTAATTATCAAAATATACAGTATGACAGGAAATGCGAGGGACATATTTAGTTCATGCTTCCATATAACAAAATAAGTATAAATCAATAAAAAATAACCGACTTCAAAAAAAAAACAAAAAAAATAGGTACCTAAAAACACTGAAAAGCAAAAAATAATTTTAAAAAGACATTCATCAAATGCGCTTATTGTCTAAGCCTATTAACTAAATTAAATTGTATTTTACGTGCTAGGTAGGTACCTACTAATCTGTTTGAAGTCGGTGCCAAGCCAAATAGTAGGTACCCAGACTACGTACCGTCCGCGGATTAATTAGTTACCCTGTAAAATACATTATTATTATGTATCATTTTTTATTTTCTTTGGATTGGCACCGACTTCAAACAGATTAGTAGGTACCTACCTAGCACGTAAAATACAATTTAATTTAGTTAATAGGCTTAGACAATAAGCGCATTTGATGAATGTCTTTTTAAAATTATTTTTTGCTTTTCAGTGTTTTTAAGTACCTATTTTTTTTGTTTTTTTTTTGAAGTCGGTTATTTTTTTTTTTAAAAAAGTTTGTTTATTTTTCTATTTTTAGTGTGAATAACACGTAGTGAGTAAAACTCTTTCATAATAATGATAGCGAAAATACGAGTAAAATAGTAGAATTGTATTATTTGACAATATTAGGTATTCTTCATTAAGTGTTTGTACCGGCATTTACTAGGCCGGCGGCGAGATATGTTGACGCAGGTATTTTAGCAAATAAAACTTATAAACTTGTGGAAATCAGCTAGTTGTAATTAAATAAAAATATACAAAATAAAATGTTACATGGCGCTTCTGCCATGAGAGAAGATTTTACAATGAAAAATAATTGACGCGCGTATTTTAAAAAACGAACGCTCGACGTTTCGCGCTATATTTTCTTCTTTTTTCAAAGAGTTGCCTGCGAGGAGGTTTTACTCCTCGACATACCCCCGGGCGTTGAAGGCTCGCCTTCAACCAGAAGGTTCAGGGAGAGGGCAAATCTTGCTAAATGTCGGCCGCACCACACCGTTGAATATTTTAATATCCGCCAATCTTGATAATGCCATCTGAATCAGGATGAAGAGGTAAGAGACATCCAAGGCGCCATTTTAGGGGAAGAAGATGATCTTAATTTAACCATCAGGGTATTTAACTTCTCTCCATTTAGTTCTAAGTTGAAGTTTGAGTAGAAGTTTTCTTTACTCCATCGCTTCCAATAATTAATGTTGACAAATACGTCGTTCAATCGTCTGATGACGTGTCAGGCAATCAGTGGAGCTTTCTTTATAGTTAATCTTGATTATGTAACGAAATCAGTTGCCTTCCAATTAATAGTGTCCTGGCGTAAGTGGAGTCATATCTGATTCTGATGAGAGTGATTTATGTAACAGCGCGAACTTAAAATAAACTCTATAGAAACTTAAACAATGTTCAGGTCTACGTATCAAAATCAAATCAAAAAAAATCAAAATATTCTTTATTCATGTAAACTTGTATCAAGTATTTATGAATCGTCAATTACAGAGTGACTCTACCACCGGTATCGGAATGCAGTCATCTGCCGAGAAGAACCGGCAAGAAACTCGACAGTTACTCTTTTTCATCGCCATGTTTGTTTACAATTTGTTTGTTACAATTACTGATTAGTTTTAGAATACCAAGCCATACAGTATAAAGTATAAGAATGAGACTATAATCGAGAAAAATCCGTGAGCCCTGGAAGACCAGTGCCCAAAGGTGGCACCTGCAGCACAAGTATGACGTATGTGCCAGCCATAATTTCACTCAACCATATTAGAGGGAATGTAACCACCCGACACATAACGCCACCACCCCAAGCACATTTTAGCGAGCATGACCGCCAAGGTTACAAACTCTTCAGGATTCTTTAAATGAAAATTAAATTTAATTTTATCGAATTATAACATTTAATGTGTTACTGTATAGCAAGGTTAACATTGTTGATACTATCCGGATTCTATACAATGCAAAGGCGCGAGTCCAAGCTTCCTTGTCGTTGAGGTATTCTTATTAATACAATACAAAATAAATTTATGTCACTGAAAATATTAATGTCAATACAAAAGATCATGTCAATTATAACAAAGGCGCAGGCAGAGGAGCGGCAACAATACTACTCACTTCTACAGACTTTTATCATTTAGATAGTCTTCCACTTTATAATAACTCTTCTTGATGAGTTGGCATTTGATGTGTGACTTAAACTTGTGTATTGGTAAGTCAACAACATCTTGAGGTAATTTGTTAAATAACGTAACACTTAATCCAACAAACGAATTACCTATTTTATGAAGTCTTGTTTTCGGAACGGCTAGCTTATGTTTATTTCTAGTGTTTAGATCATGATGATGAGATTTTTTCGGAAATTCATGTAGGTTTTTTCGTACATACATAATACAATCTAAAACGTATTGAGATGGTACTGTTAATACACCAATTTCACTAAATACATTTCTTAGGGAATCACGCACTTTAAGGCCGTATATAGCTCGTATTGCCCTTTTCTGAAGTACAAAAATAGATTGTACGTCAGCAGCAGATCCCCATAGAAGTAACCCATATGACATGACGCTATGAAAATAGCTAAAATACACTAGTCTCGCCGTTTCCACGTCTGTTAAACGTCTTATTTTTCTAACAGCATATGCGGCTGAGCTGAGTCTCCCCGCGAGAGCAGTGATATTCGGACCCCATTGCAGTTTCGAGTCTAGAGTTATGCCCAAAAAAACCGTTGAATTGACCATATCGATAGGTTCACCATTCACAGTGATATTGGGAACAACCTGCCTCACATTTGGCATGGTAAATTTTACACATTTGGTTTTTTTGGTATTTAACAACAAGTTGTTAACAGTAAACCAGTGCAAAATTTGTGAGACAGAATTACTCACGTCGACAAATGATTGTTCATATCTGTCAACTTTGAAAATCAACGAGGTGTCGTCTGCGAATAGCACAATCTCACATAAGTCTTCTGTAAAGTATGGGAGATCATTTATATAGATCAGGAATAGCAGTGGCCCCAAAATTGATCCTTGGGGTACTCCCATAATAAGGGGAGCGCCGGAGGAGTCTACTCCATTTATATTTACTTTCTGAATCCTGTTCGTTAGATATGATTCTATCAGGCTCAGTGAGTTGGCTGAAATACCATAATGCCGCAGTTTCATCAGCAATGTATGGTGGTCAACACAATCAAAGGCTTTCGATAGATCACAGAATATGCCAATAGCATCTTGCTTATTCTCCCATGCATCAAATATATGCTTGATGAGCGCAACTCCAGCGTCTGTAGTAGATTTGCCTTTAGTAAACCCGTACTGTTTTTTATGCAATAACTTATTTTCATTGAAATGCGAGAGCAATTGATTAAATATAATTTTTTCAAATATTTTACTTAGTGCAGGCAAAATAGAAATCGGTCTAAAATTAGATGGGTCACTTTTTTCTCCCGATTTGAACAAGGGTATAATTTTACTATGTTTCATCAAATCTGGAAATTGACCATCATCTACACATTTATTAAATATGATTGCTAAATGAGGTGCTATATTATGAATAATATTTTTGATTATTATTACTGAAATTCCCCACAAATCCTCTGTGTTTTTCATGCTAAGTTCTTTAAAAGTTTTAATTATAGTGTCTGGATTTATTCTTGTAAAATTAAATGAAGAAGCGCACTCATCAACATGGCTTTTGAGGAGAGACTCTGCAAGATGTGGGCTTGAGTTCAGTTTAGATGTTGTTTTCACAGGGATTTTAGCAAAGAACGACTCAAAAGCGTTTGCTAAGTCCGCATCCGACTCAATGCTATTGCCTTCAATGTTTAGAGAGAACTTGTTATTTTGAGTTTTATTTTTACAAGTCTCTTTGTTAATAATTTTCCATGTAGCCTTGCTTTTATTTGTGGCTTTCATTATCTTATTTCTAATGTAATTTGATTTGGCTTCAGCGCATACTTTTTTAAATAGCTTTGAGTACTTTCTAACATACTCAACCATAGCGGGGTCACTTGAATTGACTTTCATGTCGTACAATTCAAATAACCGCCTTCTACTTTTATATATTCCTGGGGTGGCCCATTCACTAAACTTGGTCTTTGAGCCATTAATATTTATCTGTTTTTTTGTAAATACCCCATTAAATGCTTTCTCAACAATGTTAAAAAGTTGTTGATATAATTCATGTCCATTTCTATTGTCAAAATTCGCAATGGACAGTTTATGATCTATTCGTTCCTTGAATTGTTCTATTCTGTTAGTAGTGATAGGTCTACAAATTATAGCTGATGTATGACGGGCAAGATGGCATTCAAATACAGCCAGCTGTCCGCTATGGTCAGAATTAATAAAGTTAATTATGGCTTTATTAATTATATTAAAATTACAAAATATATTGTCTAAACAAGTAGCAGACGAAGGAGTAATTCGCGTTGGTTCTTTAAATAACTGGTACAAATCAAAGGACTGAAATAAATTGAGAAACCTAGTAGCGGTTTGTGAAATATCTAGAATATTTATATTGAAATCACCACATATGATGATTTTTTTATTGGATTTACATATTTTTTCTAATACTTCCTCCATGACAGATTCAAATTCAATGTAATTAGCTGAAGGAGGTCTATAGATGCAAGCAATAATGTGCCGCTGCAACTCCACACACGATATCTCAATAGTTCGTTCTACTGAGAGCGATACGACATCTTTACGTTCTCTAGACTCTACTGTATTTTTTAACAATATAAGTGACCCACCCCTTATAGCCATACCTCTTGTGAACGAACTACTGACACTGTACCCATCAATGTTAATCATCATTTCATGCTGTCTTAGCCAATGTTCAGTGATACATATACAATGGATATTTCTATCTTTCAAAAACAATTCTAATTCTAACTCTTTTCCAGAAACACCCTGTATATTTTGATGAACTATACAAAAACTTTCAGGTATTTCCATAGTCACTAAATTGCTAGAGTAGTCCTCTATTGTCTTATAATTAAATTTAAATTATTCTTTGGAACTACTTCCAAACATTGTTCAATAATATTATTAATATTAAATGCTAACAAAGTAGCTAAATCAATCTTGATTTTAAAAGGCAAATAAAACATTTTGCCAGTCACATTAAACTTATGATTAATAAATTTATTTGTGTCAAAAAACACAAATTTGTCACTATGACAAGTACAATTAAATAAGGAAGTATTCAATATGTGAATACTGTTATTTTGATCATTTGTATAACATCTGGAAAAGGGAAAAGCACATAAAATAACTTTCTTTACATTAAGTTGATCAAGTATTGAAAGCTGCTTCAGAATCTCCCTTTTACAGGTGTTAAGTCCATTACCCATCATTAATATAATGATGGAGTTTTCATTAAAATTACAATCTATAATCCTCTTAATAATCTGGCTAAGAGGAGCACCTGGCATACAATGGTTAATAACATTACCATTTATTCTATAATTGAGAAGAGGCCCATAGCCAACCCCGAACCCATCAGAAAAGAGGTAAACATCCTCTTTTTTATCTGATGATGATGAAATATAGTTGGATGTGTCAATTGTGTCTGTTTCAATTAAAGGTGACTGCAGTGAGCTGTCACCCTGGTGCTGCTCAGTGGGACCTGCACTTATACAGCTACACTGGCTCATAAGTTTGTCTACAGCATGAATGTGCTCACTTATTTGAGACCGCGCAGCTGTATATTTGCACGTCACAACTTCTAAGGATTTCTTCAGCCTAGTGATTTCATCCTGAAGCTCCTGGGTTTCGATTTCATGCCGTGCCCTACTTTCATCCAATTTTTTACTAAAAAGCTCTAAGCTATCAACTAAATCTACACGTTGTTTTCTGAGAACAACATTGTTAAAAAAACATTTTTGTTTTTTTATCATTTTGTTAGTTTTGTTTATAAATTTATTAATCCTACAATATTTCTTTATTTTATTTTTACTAATAGGCTTAATTCTATTATCTGAGCACTGGTTTACAACTACACTATGTCCACTGGGCGACTGGAGCAGCTCCTCATAGAGGCTTTGGGTGTGAAGTGTCGACTGACACAGCCTATCCTCTTCATATGATTGAAGTCTCTTATTTGCATCACGCAGGTCAACCTCGAGCTCATGGATCCGTGTCAGAGCCCGTTCATAGGTATCACTGCACTCGTCAAAGTTTTTCAATGTTCCGAGTAGCTGGTCCCGTTCACCAAGAGTGTCCATATGCAGTGCATGAAGTTCAGCCAGTTGAGACTTCAGTGAGGAATTGCAATTTATTATTTTCAATGCTTCCGTTTCATTGTCAGCATGTTCCTGTAGGAGTTGGCTATTTTCCCTCTTTAACTCAACAATTTCATGCAGTGCCCGTCTTAATTTTAATTCCAGGTCCTGGGATGTGGCCTTCCTGGTCATCATCTTTAAGGATGTACTGGATTCTGGAAAAAAATAAATTATAAAGTGTACAACAACTGTATTGTACTAAGATTGTACCGGTTTAGGCAGCTTAATATATTTTTATTTACAGCTTATTTATCAAAAATACTATATTTTTGTCTTTATCAATAAATTAAGAAAGAAATTTTGAAAACAGTTACTTATTTATCAAAAGAGGGTAGAACCAATAAAATAAATAACAACCAAGTGATTTTTGAAAAAGTTAAAATAAATAAGAAATAAAAAAATAAATTTTGTCAGGTGTACAGTGTGTGTTTTTGGCCAAATGGTTGCTCAACATCCACAGAACTTCATGTGAAGTATTGGGAGTCACAACACAGGCACAGGTGTTCTAGAATTTGACAAATCTCTTGTTTAAGAGTCGCCAAATTCAAATATTTGTAATGTGTAGTGTTTCTGTTAAGACTTTTGAGTGTATTGAATGTGTGAAATTATTAACTTGTGTCTTGGGTTAGTGTTAAAAAGTATTTTTTTATAACCTATGATTATGAAAATTTATGTAACGGTTAAATGATATTATACTAATAATAAACAGTTCTCCTTTATAGTAATTAGTAAAGAGGCGTAAAATATAAAAGCAATACTCCCCCGGTAAATCCGTTGTCGATTTGAAGTTGAAATTGTTGATGTACACTTTGACAGCCGGCCGGTAAAAACAAGTCGATATAAAATACTTGTTTATTAAATAGGTATTGAGCTGATAACACTTATCCTGGATATTTGTCCACTTATTTCACTAAATATACGTAACACAATACATTTTAGCATTTATTTCCTAATAAAATACAATAAATTAATATCAGCTGACGATTTGACGTCTGTCTTTTAGGGTGGCCATAGCAAAAAAAAAAGTAGTTAGATTACAATATCCCAACACTAAAAAATGATAATATTAAGTGGGTTTGACACTAGACTCCCAAAGACTGCTAAAGTGAAGAACATAATATGGCGGCCTGAATTAGAAAGTAACTTTTTTATCAGCCATATTTGTCCAGTGAATAGGTTACAGTCGGATTTAAGGCAGTGCATAAAAGATCATTCTAAGCACCGATAAATGAGGCACCATTATCAGAATATAGAGCAGGGCTCTTCGGGATATGAATCAATCAACGCAATACTAACAAGTAACCATTGCTTGTTAAGTCACCCACTGATTCTAAATGGACTGATTGAGTAGAAAATCTAACTTAAATAACTAAAAATATTATGTACATTAAAATAATTTCCTACCACGCCCTGGGCGAGTGTCTGCAGTGAAGACCTGCATTATTCTTAACCAAATAAGAAAATTAAAAATGTAATAAAATAATTTCCCATTGTAGGAGTATTTTCTCACACTGGGCAACAGCGAACACACTGTTAAATAATAACAAGCTCTTACTAAGTTCCATCTACCGAAAGCCAATAATATGTTTCCCTGATAGGATTACTCAAAAGTAGCTAGCCGCGTGCATGTATCAATTTTTCGTATTGGTAAGTAAATAATAATTATTTAAGTAATTAGTGGACTGTATTAGAATGGATTAAAATGGATATACCTTATTGTACGAAAAAACTGAATTAACATGCTAATTACCCACCCGCATTTTTTGATATCGTCTAGGAAACATTGCGCTTTTTATTAATGGACTTCTCCGGGAAGGGAAGTTTTCTAAATAATAATTAATTTTCAAATAAAAACCTTCAATATAAATATGTAAATGAAATAAATGTATTAATAGAACCTACTTTAAAATTGTTTTTAATTAAAATGTTTGGAATATTTACACATAAATTCCTTATAAGTAGGTTTCTTTATTTATGTACAAATGTAGAGTCTGATTATTTACGCTCTGAAGGTAGAAAACAGTGCTTGCCACGCTGATATGAATCGCTTAAACCATTAGAACTCTGATTTAATGAAGTTTTGACACAAAAACGTCTATTCTTTAAGCGGATAGTGTTCTTTATCAAGCGATCCTCACATAACTTCTCCTCAGGGGAGTAATGATGAGTCGATGACTTTACTTCATTGATCTGGCGGAATCGCTGGTTATGAATTTGATTATCATTTAATTTGTTTCGGGACTCGTCAATAAAATTGCAATTAATTGCATTAGATGGTAACGGTACGAGATCGCTGTTGATCGGACCCGAAACTACCCAACCTAATTTGGTCTCAAAAAGAATAGGATTCCTACCGTTAATATTAATTCGTCTAGAACCTAATAGGTCCCAGAATAAATCAGCTCCAATAATCATGTCAATAGGAGCAGGTTTGTGAAAGTCTGGGTCAGCGAGACGTATATCGGAAGGAATATTCAATTGTGCAGCATTTATTTTATGGCAAGGCACGTTGTCCGTGATAGACGGTAAAACGAAACATTTAATGTTCGTGGAAAAATCTTCACTAAGGGATTTTATCCTAATTTTACACATTTTATGAATTGGTGACTTGACATTGTTTATACCTAAAATCTGCCTATTTACTCTATTAGAAGATATTCCTAACTTCCGACATAGTTTATCAGTTACCAGACACGATGTGCTGCCACTGTCTAACACAGCGCGAGCGATATGCTCTCTATTATTTTTGTCATATATCTTGACTAGTGCCGTTGATAACAACACCCCTTGACTACGCGAGTTAGAGGGAACAACACTAGCAGATAGAGTACAAGGAGCGTGAGGTTCGCTCGACTGTGTGACATTGTGGTCAACACTAACTGGCGCAGCCTCTGATAACACTGGACTGTCCCGATGCAACTCGTGACGAGATTGACTACCCTTATTTAATTTAAAATCAGTCATATGAACCAATGTGTTGTGTTTACGCTTGCATGTTTCACATCCTGGTTTTCTACAGCGATTCGCAAAATGATCAGAAGAAAAACAATTAAAACAAACTTTAAAGCTAGGTATTAATGCAAAGCGTTCTCTTGGGCTCAATGTAAGGAATTCGGAACAATTTACCAAATTATGCGCTGAATTGCATTTGGGACACATTTTAATATCAGTGTTAGAATTACTACTTGGTTGTTGAACTGAAATTAGTGTTTTAAGTTTTAAAGGACTTTTAACGTCAGGTAAAGAAGCACCGGATGCATATTTCCGTGATACTTCTAAGCTTTCTAAAAGATCAGCCCGACTCTTTAGGAATGATATGAATGCATCATACTTAATTGATTTGTCCTTGGGTTGCTTTCCCTTAAACTCCTCCCATTCTCTATATGACTTAGAATCCAATTTATGGCTAAGAATGTGAATAAGGAGTGTATCCCAGTGCTGTACTGGCTCACCTAATGACTGCAAAGCGCGCAGACTCCTAGTCACTTGATCTATTAAGCGCTTAAGAAGGGCAGACGATTCTTTAGTGACGTTCTCTATATTGAAAAGTGATGAGACATGATTTTGAAGCAAAAGCCTTTTATTATCAAATCGGTCACAAAGCATTTGCCATGCCACCTCATAGTTGGCCGCGGAAATATCTACTGATTGTACTACTGCCGCCGCAGTTCCCTCCAATGACGCCCTCAAATAATGAAACTTGTTGATTGCGTCTATGTCCTCATTGGAGTGAATTAAACTTAAAAAGGTGTCTCTGAATTCCAGCCAATTTTGATAAGACCCTTCAAACTTAGGCAATTGAATAGTGGGTAACTGAACAACCTGATTACGATGAATATTTTGAGCTTGAGAAAAATGTTCGCTACTTATTTCTACTTTTGGTTTAGCCAAATCTAGTAAAATTTGCGCTTTAGCTAAGGCTTTATAGTAGCGCGTCTCAAATTCAGTTCTTTGAGTCATTTGCTCATCTGCATTATCGTCTAGGCACTCTATTTGTGATTGAACCTCATCGAATCGGTTAAATAATGATTCAAGCTTACCCATCCGTAACTGCAACTCATTCACGTCGGTAGGCGATAAAGAAGTTACCTCCAACGCATCCAGGTAATTAGAGAAAACTGTCAAGCGACCCTTGATGCTGCTCCGCTTTTTAATTAAGTCACGTTGATTGGCCATGTCTATTGGGAGAATAGTTCAAATCAACCTGAAATTACACAATGCAAAATATTAATAATATTATAATTACAACAATAACAATTTACAACTAACTTAGACTTTCCTACAATAATTTAATTACAATAATATTTACAACTGAAAAATAATTAAGGATAGTAATTATCACTGATGAAATATTCTTTAGGACACGGTGAATAATTTGTTTATGTAATAAAATAACAATAAGCATAAACAGTTCTAAGTCCTCTTAAAGGTACCGTTATTACATAAAAATAAACATCAAACTAACCTTATCAGTTGTACCTTATTAACACTAATATACCTGACCAGTGCTGGGTTTAGCAATACTCAATAATATCCAGAACACTGTTATCCGTAAATAATGTCCATATCCCTCCTTATGACAATAAGTTTTGCGAAGATCACTATCAGCAACACAATCCAGGCAGCTTCATACGGCGTGCGGCGCTCAGGCGAATGACTGGTGGAGTGTGTCCGGTGGTTGCAAAATATGTTTCAACACGTCGATAATTAACCAATACAGGAAAATTCTCATTATCCGACGTAGATCTTGAATCAGTAGTTTGCTTAATAACCACAGCAATCTTCTTGTAAATAATAAGCTCGAATCCGGCTCGATCTCGGACCAAAATGTACCGGCATTTACTAGGCCGGCGGCGAGATATGTTGACGCAGGTATTTTAGCAAATAAAACTTATAAACTTGTGGAAATCAGCTAGTTGTAATTAAATAAAAATATACAAAATAAAATGTTACATGGCGCTTCTGCCATGAGAGAAGATTTTACAATGAAAAATAATTGACGCGCGTATTTTAAAAAACGAACGCTCGACGTTTCGCGCTATATTTTCTTCTTTTTTCAAAGAGTTGCCTGCGAGGAGGTTTTACTCCTCGACAGTGTTCAGCACCATGGGTAGACCAACTAAAGACGCAGCCCGCAAGAGGGACATAAGAATTAAGAAGTCGTACCCTGTAGCTTCCATCATCATAGTTGTACCTTCCATCATCAGCTTAGCTGCAAATGTACATGAAATAAAACTAACGGTCCTCATATTCCTACAACACTGAAAGAATTATCCCCCAACTCCTAACCGTTAAGGAGTTGTACCTTCCATCATCAGCTTAGCTGCAAAAGTACATGAAATACAACTAACGGTCCACATATTCCTACAATACTGAAAGAATTATCCCCTAACTCCTAACCGTTAAGGAGTTGTACTTTCCATCATCAGCTCATCAACATAAAATTATGTCTATCGGACGCAAAAACTTGAATGGCTTCAGAAAAAACAAGTAACGCGTAGTGTGCGCCTATAAAATTTGAGGTTTGCCCTTGATTTTCCCGGGATCCCATCATCAGATCCTGACATGGTGACAATGGGACCACCTCGAAACTATGCACTTTCAAATAAAAAAAGAATTATTTAAATCGGTCCACAATTGACGGAGAAATCGACGGACATACATAAAAAAAAAAAAAAAAAAAAAAAAATACAAACAGTCGAACATATAACCTCCTCCTTTTTTGAAGTCGGTTAAAAACTCCGGTAAATATCTGTCAATAACATTAGTCGAAATTTTTCTGAAAATCCGCGTAACGTGTGGGCACTCTTCCCTTCACAGTATTTCGTGCACTCGTTCAAGTACGTTTAGGGCGTAACCGGCCGCTCAGCACACGGGATTTTTAGGTAGTTCATGCATACATAAATTATTAGGACAATTATGAAAAAAATTAAGGATATATTTCTTATAGCGTATTGGACTCTAAATCGGATTCTGAACACTCTCCTTATAATGTCCCTCGGGGAATCTAACACGCTGTATAAGTGTTTGATGTAAACTATTATTATACTTAAGTATTTTAGTTTATGACGATTCGTTTTAAGTGCTTTTGTGAATGCCTATATGAATAAAAATATTTTTGATTTTGATTTTGAAACATTTATTTATTTATTTATAACAGACATGTTCGTTCATGCACACGAATGTTTGTACCGTGCGGGGATCGAACCCGCGACCTCTGGTGTAATAGCCAACTTCTCGACCATTACACCAAATGGCTCGTCAAATGTTTTATTAAAAGTTTGTATATAAGGCTGCAATACACGTTAAGGAAAATACTAACATAATGCACCCACGTTAAGAGACAATGCACTTTTATATGCATCCGACTAGCACAACCGGTGTAGGCAGGAAGGTTGATGTTCGACCGTTTTATAAGGGAATAAAGTTCAATTTTAGTTGGAACTTCTCGTTGCAGTGGAGAGGTCAAGGGCGGGCATAATATGTCGGTTTTTTTTTTGTACAGACCAGGTTTGTCATATATTTTTTTTATAAGGTGGCGATGATAGCTTTCGTCAATCACACATAGTGATCAACATTTTTGGTATGCTTGATGAAATGGCCAGTATTCCATAAAAGTCATTATCTGACATCTCAGCGTATTCCCGATTGCATCCAGTATGGAGCTCAGGGTCCGCTTCGACTATGATCCTAGATTTGGCAAACCTGGTTATTATAATGGAGCGATTGCCATCGGAACTCCGTAACCCTCACAAGGGAAACCAGACCTAATTGGAACATAGTCGGGACCAACGGCTTAACGTGCCTTTCGAAGCACGGAATCATTATTCTTTTCAGACATTCAGGTGATTCCTACCCAAACTGAAAACAATCACACAAAGTGATGGTCCCCGCGGGATTCGAACCCACGACTTAATTATCAAGCTCAATGGCGAATTTTTAGTGACCCTGCCTTACGTGCTTGGAATCATAGGTTCCAATCCCATTCATGTCAAACATGTTCTGGCCGGGTCAATGGCCACGAGGGGGACACTGGTTCATCCCTCTTTGGGGTGTGAGGTCTAATTTTGAAGCCACCCCACCGCGGTAGACTTTTACTCACTTGTACTACTTTACGTTTTAGTTGCATATATTTATCGGTAGTTTCCATCATGGAACTGAATGGTACTAGAGTCAAGTCAATAATTGACACTAGTTCCATTATTTCGAATTTCAAATATAATGGAACTAGTGATAAAAATAATTATCAGTAGTTCCATCATGGAACTGTATCGTGGAACTAGTGTCAACGAACTTTTCAAGCTTAGATTAAACTAAAAATCCTTTTTTGTTTTAATCTAAGTTTTCAAGCATTAGAATGCTCCATGTTTTTTTCGTTTATAGCTTAAAATGCATTCTCCTTTGAAAAAAAGGGTTTAAAAAGATAATTTGTTCATTCCGATCCATATAAGACAAGGACCATAGTAACTCTAGGGTCAGATGATGCGTTATCTGCTGGATGCATTATCCCCGCCACGTGAAGGGAAGATAAATGCATTTGTAGTATGCACGAGTAATGCCATAACGCATAGCTCATTCATTGCATTCACACGAGGTGTTCAACTAAATGTCGCGAGCAGTGTTTGAAAACCTACTACCGATAGGGGGACAGATAAAACTTTAAGGAGGTGAAAAAAGGTTCGATCTGTCCCCTCGTCGACAACAGGGGGACAGATCAAACCTTTTTGTCCGTTCTGTCACCCCATGGGGACAAAGCAGGGGGACATATAGGAATTTATACTAATATATCATAAAGAAGTTTGATTGTTTGTTCGTTTGTATTGAATAGGCTCCGAAACTACTGAGTCGATTTGAATAATTCTTTCACTGTTGGAAAGCTACGCTATTTCTGGGTGGCATAGGGTACTTTTGATCCCGGAAATGTGGGGGGAAGGAGGTGGAAATGTTTTTCTGTGTCCTTCATTCACGTCGCAAGCGGTCCAAAAATAATTCCAAAAACTGTCGTTTTCTAAAAAACCTTATTTCCCACAGTGACCGCAACATAATAAAGCTAAGTTATCTAAGTCACGTGTTACATTAATACCGTGTCAGGGCGTGTGTTTGTTTACCACCGACTTTAGGTATAAATATAAATGTTCCGAGAAATGCAATATAGAGACGCAGCCATAGTAGGAGAAGAATATACAGTACGTCAACTTTAAAACTATCTTACCAAAAACAAAATCAAAATAATATGCTTTATTTTTTGACGAGCCATTTGGTGTAATGGTCGAGAAGTCGGCTATTACACCAGAGGTCGCGGGTTCGATCCCTGCACGGTACAAATATTTGTGTGCATGAACATGTCTGTTTGTATCGGTCTGGATGTTTCTATATAATTATATGTATGTATTTACAAAAAAAATAATATATAAGTAATGTTTATCCGTTGTCTAGCACCCATAGCACAAGCTAATGCTTAGTTTGGGGCTAGATGGCGCTGTGTGAATAATGTCCAGAGATATTTATTTATTTTTTTTATTTTATTCAAATAGGCTTCAAAGATGCACTTATGAATCGTCAGCTAAACAAAAAATATAGTGACTCTACTACCGTATTCGGAGTGCAGTCATCTGTTGAGAAGAACCGGCAAGAAACTCAACAGTTACTATTTTCAATCGCCAATAAGGTTACAATAGTTGAATTACAATCTCCACTTTTATACTATAACTAGCGGCCGCCCGCGGTTTCACCCGCGTGGTTCCCGTTCCCTTGGGAATATCGAGATATCCTTTCTTAGCGGATGCCTACGTCATAACATCTACCTGCATGCCGAATTTCAGCCCGATCCGTCGAGTGGTTTGGGCTGTGCGTTGATAGATATGTATCTATGTCAGTCAGTCAATCAGTCAGTCAGTCAATCAGTCAGTCAGTCAGTCAGTCAGTCACCTTTGAGTTTTAGATATTAGATTAGTCATACAGCTTCGAGTAGTTTTAAAACTATCAACCTGAAGGATCTGTGAGTCCCGGCAGACCAGCACCCAAAGATTGGCACCTGCAGCACAAGTATGATGTATACTATGTGTCAGCCATCGCTTCACTCAACCATCTTGGAGAGAATGTAACGACCCACCACATACACCACGCGCGGCTTGTATTCCGTGCTTCGGAAGGCACGTTAAGCCGTTGGTCCTGTCTATGTTCCAAGCAGGTCTGGTTTCCCTAGTAAGGGTTACGGAGGTCAGATCTGATCACTGCACATGCATCATGATGATGATGATGTCTAATTGTGGCATTCAATCGTTCAACCCCTTTCTCTATACCCCCCTCGTGAAGGCTTAGCACCCGGCCACGGTAACCCGGCCATGACCTGCCATGGCAAACGTGGAAGACCCTAAACAGGAAAACCTGACGAACTGGGGATACATAGAACCAGCCAAAAACACGTGTGACTGTGGTGCCTCCCCGCAAAGCATGGCCCATCTGCTTTCTTGTCCCGCGTGCCCTGACACATGTGTTCAGGAAGACTTGCTGCGCGCATACAGTAATCCTGTTCGGGTGGCGGAGTACTGGTCTGGTAAAATTTAGCCATCGACTCACTAAGAAGAAAATTCAATGCGTTGAAATAATTGCGTTGCGACGTGTGGCACCAGTATCAAGATAACATACTGTGTCCTTTTTCTACTATGAAGCAACGGAAAGACATGTTAATTTTATTAATACTATTAAAAAGAGGTTAGAGAGAGGAGATGTCGTTAGGTCTCCGGTTCAAATCTTGTTAGCCTTATATTTTTCTCGCGAAGCATTTGGTACAAACAGAATACTTAAACGTAGACTGTGACGTATGAAGATGTCGGGGTCACCAATGTGACGTATAAAGGTCACGTATCAAGACGCCAACGAAAAGAGAAGATCTTCCTCCGAGCTAGGTGTCTGCTTGGGAAACGGGCCCAGCGTTCGCAGAGCGCGCGGGCGATACCCGCCGCGCCGCGGCTACGGGCGGGAATCGTAAACAAACGCGCGCGCTGCGTGTGAAATCGCGTCGTGAAAACCACGGTTGCAAGATTGGGTATTTTTCTCGCAATTCTGGGTAAAAATTTGGCTCCTGGAGAAATTTTGGAGAAAAAGAAACTTTGGAGAGTTGTTTGGAGAAAAAATTTACGAACGCGTCTATTAAAATTTTTGACTATTCCCCATCCAGAATATCGCAAATCTAGGTGAGGCCATGGGAAATTGTCATATTTAAAATGCCATAACCAACTGATTTTGAGTTTTCGACCTTATTCTTAGTAGTTTGGTTGGTTATTATGGTTCGTTGACACTAGTTCCATGATTAAGTTCCATGATGGAACTACCGTTAATTTATTATCAGTAGAAATACAACATAGAACCACGGCCAAAAACGTAGGTGTTTTTTTTTTTGGTTTTTGGCTTTTGGGTAGAACTAAAGAAAATAGTATCGTTTTGGAGAAAAATAATTTTAAATTTGGGGAAAATGGAATATCACATCTGGCTACCCTGGTGAAAACTGCTCTTACTTTTTTCATATCAATTAACATTCTACAGAGGCTCGTGCCGTGAGTTCTCAGCCTAACTCTGCAATGGGACAATAAATAGGCTGATACTTATTTCATCTGACAATGAACAATAAAGAAACTGGCCCTTTCTGTGTCAAAAAAAGCCGTCAAATTACACACTTCATAATCTAAAAATAACTAAACAATGGCTTGTTTTGTTATATATTTTAAATATACCTTTTTCGTCTATTGTTCGTATGAATCATTCATACAAAAACAAATGATGTTTTTGTATGATTTCATTCATGACCTAACTCTATTGATGCGGGCGAAAAGTTAGGTTTCTAATAAAATATTAGGTACTCATTGAGTCACATGATTAGTGATCGTAAATTCGAGAAAAAATCTAATCCAAGCTTTTAAAATCTATATTTAAAAAACTCAAAGGTGACTGACTGACTGACTGACATAGATAGATATCAACGCACAGCCCAAACCACTAGACGGATCGGGCTGAAATTTGGCATGCAGGTAGATGTTATGATGACGTAGGCATCCGCTAAGAAAGGATATCTCGATATTCCCACGGGAACGGGAACCACGCGGGTGAAACCGCGGGCGCACGCTAGTATTTTATAAATTATTATTTATTATTAATTTGACAAGCTGTTTAACATAATAATATTATAGAGAGGAAAGATTTGATTGTTTGTTTGTATTGAATAGGCTCCGAAACTACTAAACCGATTTGAATAATTCTTTCACTGTTGGAAAGCTACACTATCCCCAGTCCCAGTGAACATAAGGTACTATTGATCCCGGAAATGTGGGGGAAGGAGGGAAATTTGAAAAAAGAAATTACGCGCGGGTGAAACCGCGGGCGGAAGGCTAGTTAAGTAATAATGTCCTCCTAGCCGACTTTCGGCTTTACGGGCAGGTTTTACAATCAGCCAACTACGCAGGATATCTTATAGTGCTGCAGTGAGTGCACAAGCACAGGTGCACTCCCTGTTCCCTCACTCTCATAGCACGATGGGACAGCAGACTGACACTACCGAAGAGAGATCAGGCGCAGGACCAACGGCTTAACGTGCTTTTCGAGACACGGGAGTGTTTTACACCGGCAATGATTTACTCCGGACTGTGTTGAGTATTTTCCACAGATAAACCCAATCACCTTTGGTTGGCGGTGGGACTTTTTCAGAGTCCGACTGTCTAGCAACCACCCCCACAGGTGAAATCTGCCGCCATAACAGCTCTGGCTGTGTTCCGGCAATATTAATGTGGGAGCCAGTACACTTGAAATCAGAGGCTCGAAAATCAGATGAGCCTACAGTCTGGCAGCACATTGAGGGACGCTTCCAGGTGAAGCGTCCGTCAATGGAATAGGCCGCAGTGGCCGCTTACCATCAGGTGGGCTGCGTGCCTGTCTGCGAACTGACCTAGTAACAAAAAACTCACTCATTCAATTCCGACCCGGGATATGAACCTAACACCTCTGCCGGGACCATCGTATCACATCCGACCTACGCTATTAAGGCAGTCAACACCAAAATTAAAACGTACTTAGCGAAACAACTTTACATCTAACGATAAACTATAAACTTAGTGTTCTGGTAAAAGTAGCCAAAACATTTATTTTTCTGAAAATAATATAAAAATGAAAATGAAAAATGAAAATGAAAAATCTTTATTTCAACAACTTGCATTGTTACAGTACAAATGGTAGGAATCTCCTTTTAAGCAAGGAATTGCTTGTGTTACGGGATTCCGCTCTTCTATAGTAATACAGTTGTCTTTTTAAACTACTTACTTAATTTTAATACAATATAAGTTTTAATACAAGATTATTTTTATTTTATTTTTATTGGATTGCACTCAATAACGTAACTAGGTAAATATAATTATTGTGTAAATATTAAAGTAGCGTTTATCAACAAATTGTTTGACCTACTCTGTTATCTCTTTCCTGTATATTTCTTTCTCTTTTCGTTATTTATTATGAATAGTGATAGGAGTTAAAGGACAAAGACCTCCATTAAGTCATTATTGCAACAACGCCTCGATAGTACTGGGCCATGAAGAATTTTCATACACAGCTTGTATTGTGATCAGCAATCAGTCAGTCAGTACCCATCATTGTTTTTTACTTCAATGGTGGAGGCCTTTGCCCTGCAGTGGAACATTAATAAACTCATACTTTAACATTTTTACTAGCCTTCCGCCCGCGGTTTTACATGCGTGTAATTTCTTTTTTCAAATATTCCCGCCTTCCCCCACATTCCCGGGATCAAAAATACTCTATGTCACCCGGGGATAGTGTGTAGCTTTCGAACAGTGAAAAAAAAGTTCACGTGGTCCGATTAGTTTGACAAAACAGTCGGACCACGTGTTCAGAGGGGAAAGAATTATTCAAATCGGTTCAGTAGTTTCGGAGCCTATTCAATAGAAACTAACAATCAAATCTTTCCTCTTTATAATATTCGTATAGAAGTATAGATAAAAAATCGAGGGGTGTAAAGACCCTTATGAAAGTCATTAAAATCAAATCCCTTCAATGGCGGTGTTAAAGTCTCCCAAATAGTTATTATTTGCTTGTAACCCGACAATTGCGCTTATCTAGATGATATACTGGTCGTTATATGTTGTTGTTGTTATATGTATAGATTCAAACTTTGTTGGTACAGTCGTGAATAGAATTCAACCGCAAGTATCAATTTCATAAATAGTCGAATTAGTATCAAAACTTGCATCGCGCAAGCAAAGTAGGTACTCGCCGCACATAAATATATGACACCATTAATATACTCGTAGACATAGTACATACAGGATGTCCCAAAAATGACACGACACAGTGACACTGAAGGTAGGCCAGCACAAGAGGCATCGAACAATATCTTGAAAACCGAGCAACTTTTACCTACTGAGGTCATGTTAGGCTTGTTCGATGCCTCTTGTGCTGGCCAACCCCCAGTGTCACTGTGACATTTTTGGGACACTCGGTATGTTGGACCAATGGTCCCCGAGCACAGTGTGCAGTGGTAGAAAGATCTTCCATTTGTAATGGAACATTAGATCTTCTAATACCAAAATAACTTTTTACTCAACTCGCATTCACCTCGGGACAAAAATATAATTATTATGTACTACTAATGTAAATGGTTGTTTTTTTCCTTTAATATATTGCTCAGTGAACAATAGATGGAATGCATTTGACTCAGGTTCACTTGTGGTTACTGCGGTTAGCCACATGTCATCATGTGTAAGATATAAGACACATAAACTTTATTTATAAAAATGGGGAAAAAAACATGGTGCCAATCACAGACCATACATCTCTGTGGTGCCAATACTCTTATTGGTCATATTACTCGTAAAAGCACAAATAAACTATGAATTAATCTATTAAAATTATACTGTATACTTATGTTCATGGGTTAATAATAAACTGTCAAGGTGTGTCAATTAAGGTAATACCATGGAAATAATATTGTATTGGTAATACATTTAAATAAATAAGTAATAAATAATATCTCTGGTCATTATTCACACAGCGCCATCTAGCCCTAAACTAAACATTAGCTTGTGCAAAAGTACCCTATGTCACCCGGGGATAGTGCAGCTTTCCAACAGTGAAAGAATTATTCAAATCGGATCAGTAGGTTCAATACAAACAAACAAATCTTTCCTCTTTATAATATTAGTATAGATAGTATAGATAAAAATAGTCTCATTAATAAGTAACTATAAGTACTTAACTGTTAAATGCGGTATACGTAATCCATGTCTGTAGTAGATAAAACTCTAATTATAATTCTAATTTGTGCTTGTTTTTAATAATGACATGTTAATTAAGATATTTAAATTTTTACAAATACACATTCATTCATTGTTTCTTTTTATTCATTGGTATCAATGACGTTCAATATACAACTTGAACGTCATTGATTGGTATTGGTTTTATTTTTAATTAAGTATATAAACATTCTTTTCGGCGACGTACGGCGGCCATGCTGTTTTACAGTACGAATGGGCCGGCTCGTCCGGGGAACGACCATCCTCTCACATAACGCCAGCGTGAAATAATAGTGACTACTATTGTGTTTCATCTGGTTTGTGAGAATGCCGGAGGCCCACACCCTCATACCCTCATAGGCCGGCAACGCATCAGCGATCCCTCTGGTGTTGCAGATGTCCATGGGCGGCGGTGATTGCTTACCATCAGGCGACCCGTTGCACGTTGGCTCGTTTGCCGCCTCTGACAAAAAAAAAAAAACTTTGATCAATCAAGGGTTTTATTTTTAACTGTGGTTAATCTACAGGGGTAAAACATCCATATTAATAAGTCCTGGGTTAAAAAATCATTTTATAATAAATGTTTCTTTGTGGATGGAGTTTTTCTGAATCCCACTGGCTAGCTACTCCCCCCACAGGTAAAATCTGCTGCCATATCAGATCTGGCTGTGTTCCGGAAATATTATTGTGGAAGTCAGAGCACTTGAAGTCAAAGGCTCGCAGATCAGAGGGCCTAGACAAAGTCACATATTGACAGCGATAACGAAATTCGCTAACTTCAAATTGTACGGATTTGACAGGTGCCTTAGAAAAGTCACGTGGTCAATCGATATTGAAACTTGAAAGTATAGACCGACAAACTTATCTGTTCCGGTGGCGGCGTCGCTACTGTCTATTTAGAACTGTCATTAAACATCGTTTTTGCATTGCATTTCACGTAGTTCCAATTTTGGCCACCGGAACAGATAAGTTTGTTGGTCTCTACGGGTTTTGACATTAGATATCGGAAATTGAGCGATAAAGAACGTCTTAAGTGCCGCTTATCTAGGGCCTCGGGTGAATAACACCATGGCCCCCCATGATCTTGTGGCGACGGTGAGGAAGTACTGGGAGTTTAGTGGGTAGTTTCCCTGCCGGTGCCTCATCCAACCTAAGGCTGGATGGGGCAGCGGGAGAGACGGAGAGTCCCTCATATCCCCACCCCAACCACCAACGGGGTGGGTAATAATGTGTAAACGCATTCTCCTAGTATAAAAAAGGGCCTCTGATTAGCCTACCAGTGTGGTAGCACATTGTGCGACGTTTCCTACGCTAAGTTTAAATTAACAATTTTCCAACACTTTTCTACGTGAATGTACAACTTTCTCATGTTCTTACTCAGTCTTCAACTAGCCGCAGCTCTCTAAACCTTTGTGTGGGACTGTGTTTTGTCCTTTTCTATTCTTTATGTGTAGAAAAAAACGGTTTCAGTGTCTTTCTCATTATAATTAGCAAGTTTTGTTAATAAAAGTAAGATATTAATAGATTGATCTGAACACAAAGTAAAGCTAAAAGCATTTTGTGTTATGGGTATCAAAATCAAAATATTCCTTCAAAGATACACTTTTTTAAATTATTTGTATAAAAGTTGCTGAAAAAGGACTCATAAAACTATGGAACACACAAAAAGTTTGAATGACATAGAAATGGACACCATTAGCATTGTGTCTCGGTATGTATACCTATTATAATAATATTTTTATTAATAGCCTTTCCCGCGATTTTACCCGCGCGTGATTATCTTTTTTTAAATATCCCCCCGTTTCGCCAACATTTTCGGAGTCAAAAGTACCCTTTGTCACCCTGGGCACAGATTAATAAATAGTTACCCGGGGATAGTGTAGCTTTCCAACAGTGAAAAAATTATTCAAATCGGTTCAGTAGTTTCGGAGCCTATTCAATACAAACAAACAATCAAATCTTTCCTCTTTTTATTAGTATAGAAGTATAATAGATTACACTATTAGTGTTTTAGTGTGCTGTGGATGTGTCCGTGGCTTAGTGTCGGGACGTAGGTTCAAATCCCAGGTCTAACCGAAAGGACAATGCAAAACTTGCTAAGAACAATGGGCCCAAAAAATTTAAGATAATGCGTGCAGAGATGAGATTTATTCTATGTGAAAGACCACACACACACCATCAACTTTTATTATGATGATGACACCATAATCGGTCCCAGGGGAAAACGTCATCGTCCATAATAATTTATTATTTTTATATGAACATAATAATAAGTCATTCATACTTGCCCTCAGACTTGATGAAAACTTTTGTGGTACCTATAGTGAAGAATAGAACAGGAGATATTTCGGACAAGGGAAATTATCGCCCTATCTCTCTTGCCACCGCGGTAGCCAAGGTACTGGATGGTTTGCTTGACGTGTGTTTGGACAAGTATTTAAACTTACATGACGCGCAGTTCGGATTTAGACCCGGACTATCAACTGAAAGCGCAATACTGAGCGTCAAGCATACTATCCAGTATTATACTAATCGGAAGACACCGGTATACGCCTGCTTTCTGGATCTCTCCAAGGCCTTTGATCTCGTGTCATATGACGTGCTTTGGAGAAAGATGGAGGACAGGGGTATCCCGGTGGAGATACGAAATATTTTTAAGTATTGGTATACCAAGCAAACAAACTATGTCAAGTGGTCCAACAAACTTTCCGAACCGTATGTGTTGGACTGCGGCGTGAGACAGGGGGGGCTGACGTCTCCAAAGCTCTTCAACATCTACGTAAATGACCTCCTAGTGGAGCTCGGCAGGATGCGGGTCGGATGCAAGATTGGTGGTGTTAGTGTTAACAACATTAGTTACGCGGACGACATGGTCCTGCTCGCTCCCACTGCGGGTGCGATCGGAAAGATGTTGGACGTATGTGAAAAATACGCCAAGTCACATGGTTTGGCGTATAATGTCAAAAAAAGCGAATATTATGGTCTTTAAGGCCGCCGGTAGGTGTCCGGAATATATACCTCCAATTCACCTTGGTGGAGTGGAGCTGAACAGAGTAACACAATTTAAATATCTTGGACACATACTCACCGACGACCTTAGAGATGATATTGACGTAGAAAGGGAGCGAAGAGCATTGGCGGTCCGTGGTAACATGCTGGCTCGCAGATTCGCTCGTTGTACAGACCAAGTCAAGGTAACACTCTTCAAAGCTTACTGCCAAAATCTGTACACGGGTGGTCTGTGGATGAATTGTACCAAAAGATCGCTTAATGCTCTCCGCATTCAATACAACAATATCTTTAGGATGCTGTTGGGACTTCCTCGCTACTGCAGTGCGTCTGAAATGTTTGCGCAAGCTGGAATAGATGGTTTTCAGGCTCTTGTGAGAAAGAAAGTGGCGTCACTATTAAGTCGAGTGCGTGGAAGTGGCAACGGTATCCTGGGAATAGTGGCAAATGATCCGCATGCACCCGTGGTAAGGCACTTGGTGCGAACGATGACTGAGGTTGGAACCAGCATCTCCTCCGGGTTGAGTTCGCAGCGGGTGCCCCTAAGGTACATGATACAATAATATGTTATTTTGTTCATCACTTTTCTTTTCTTTACTAACAATAATTTTAATTTTGTAATTCTACTAACCCATGGACTGTATTATTATTATAATAAACATATTTTTTTTCACTAGGACTAATTCGACGCCATAAGAAAAGTTGAAGGTGTTTATTGGATCTACTTCGTAGGCTATGTCCCAAATCTGCACAACTTTTTTTTTGGGCCCAGTCTTTTGCGTTGTCGTTTGTGATTGAGTATTCTGGTCGAAAATACTTAATCACAGTTCAGAGTCTGGAAGTTTGAGATGTAAAACAGCCCCGTGCCTCTATAGCATATAAAGTTCTGCTCCTACGGCTGATCACTCTTCAGTTTTTTTTACTGTCAGAGGCGGCAAACGATCTAGCGGGTCGCCTGATGGTAAGCAATCACCGCCGCCCATGGACATCTGCAACACCAGAGGGATCGCTGATGCGTTGCCGGCCTATGGGGGTACGGGGTGTGTGGGCCTCCGGCACTCCCACAAACCAGACGAACTTCCCCGGACGAGCCGGCCCCTTAGTATGTTTTTTATATTTATAGGGGGGCAAACGAGCAAGTGGGTCACCTGATGATAAGTGATCACCGCCGCCCATAAGCACCCGAGACCCCCTTGCGGTCGCAGGTGCGTTGCCCGCCAAGAGACGACAGTTATTAGGTCTCATATACCCAGTAATTTTACTACTGTACTGTAAAATAGGGCTGTACCACTATAAACTTCTTCTCTTCAGACTCACCGTGTTATGAGAGTTATGTCTTGCGAACTCACTTGTGCACTGCGATATATCCTGCGTAGTTGTTATATCGTAAAAACTACTATTTGAACCTAGGTCCCCTTGAAAATATAACAGAAAAAAAATACAATAAAAAAAGGGAAAAAATATAACTTTAGGCATTAGTTTTAAAAATAACACAAAGACGATGTGTATGTAGCAATAGTCCTTTAGTTTTAAGTACTAACACAACATTTTGTCTCTGCGCGGAGCAACTTGTAAACACTAACTTGTAAATTTAGATATTATTTAGATATTATTTGTAGTAATTTATTAATCGGTGACATTGTAGTAATTTTTTAGTAATTCATTGTAGTAATTGATTTTAATTTGTTAACATTTTTTGCATGCTATACTTTGTTAGCAAAACATGTGCACTTATTTTACTAACACTAACATCTTGATGTATACCATGTTTTTATGCAAATAAAGAATATTATTATTATTATTATTATTAACCCAAAAAAGGCACGGACCCTAGAGTCTGTAGAAATAACTTTCTATAAAATAAAAATAAAACAACCTATGTCCCCTGACGTGGCCGTCGTCGTTTTATTTTTATTTATATTAGAGTCTCTTCAGGCCACTACACGATAGAGGCATTCATCTAGTAGCCTACGTCTGCCAACTGAATTGAAATTTAGTACGTTTAAGTTATAGTACTGTGCAGCAAAAAAAATATGGCGAATAATAGTGTATGACGAATCCTAAATCAATTCGTTTCGTTTATCCGTTCTTTAATATCATTGGAATGACAAACTCTTTAAGAATTCTATGTAGGTATACGATGCATTATTCAGGTAAACAAAATAAATAAGTAATATCCTTCTAAAGTTTGAAGTTATTTACACAGCGCCATCTAGCCCCATACCTACTAAGCCGCTATTTTAAGCAAGCACACTATTTTGCTCCATCTGAATTTTTTTTTATACTACACATTTCTTTTTGCTATTGCCGCACCAGTTTCGCACTTACTGCTACGCCCAATGGTTGACTGGTAGAGAATACCTTTCGGCATTAATTCCGCCAATTGTACTTTTGTGCAATAAAATGTAAATAAATAAATAAATACTACACTAGCGGCTGCCTTCGCAGTTTCACCCGCGCGTAATTCTTTTTTCAAATATTCCCCCTTCCCCCCACATTTCCGGAATAAAAAGTACCCTATGTCACCCATGGATAGTGTAGCTTTCCAACAGTGAAAGAATTTTTTAAATCGGTTCAGTGGTTTTAGAGCCTATTCAATACAAAGAAACAATCAAAATCTTTCCTCTTTAATATTAGTTAGAAGATTACTTAATGCAGTCATCTTCAGTAATACACTGATTTGATATCCAATCACACGACGGTGCAGTGAACTCGTTAAAACCAGTTCAAACCGGTTATTGCAACGACTTGTGCAAGTTTCCCATGCAGGTATTCGCTGTAATTACATATTTAATGACATATCGTCATAAAATTACTCTGTCCCCGTAAAATCAATGGATTTAGTTAATTTATTTCGTTTTTTTTTCTCTCTCTTTTGCCCGTTAGTACTATCCACTATTTTTTTTGTGCTTGGCCCACAGGTTGACTGGCAGAGAATGCCATTAGGCATTAGGTCCGCCTTATGTACTCTTGATTGTGCATCAATGCAAATTATTTATTTATTTATAAAAACTTTATTGACCTCACAAGTCGGGTACATTTAACGCTAAAAGCATTCTCTACCAGTCAACCTTTGGGAAAAACGAAATGCTTAAATGCGGCAAATAGGCCGTCGGAAATAGACAAAATAAGGGGCTAAATTCGAAAAGCGTGATGTAGTTCTGCATTTTTGGTATGTTGTATGGGTCCGTTAGAGTAATGTGATTTCAAATTTGCAACTTCGAAAAACTTGTGGAAACTGAGAAAATCGAGAAAATCTTCGAAATTTTGGGACTTTTTTATCTATTTGCTCTCCAGGGCCAAAACTATGCATTTTTTGTGAACAATGTTCTCTACACTCATAAACTGTATTAAAGTACCTACAACTGGAGGCCAATCACAGCTCTATTGGCTTCAAAGGAGTCAAGCTATGGCACTTCGAAGATGACCAATATTTCTCGAAAATAGAAAATTTCGGGTTTTACTTACTTATTTCTCGAATAATTGGCAAAACCACTAGCTTCACGAAGAAAGATCGCTGAAAATATTTTGTAGTACATTTATTTAACTTTTATTAACGCCCAAAACGAAATCTGTGAGACTAGTAGTTTACTCAAAAAATCTAATAGAAGGTAAAATGGGTTAGAGACAAAATAGGCCGTCGTATAAAGACATTAAATTCGCAAAGCGTGATGTAGTTCTGCATTTTTGGAATGTTGTAAGGGTCCAGTAGGGTAGTATGAATTCCAATTTGCAACTTCGGAAAACCTGTGGAAACTGAGAAAATCGAGAAAATCTTCGAAATTTTGGGACTTTTTTTACTATTTGCTCTCCAGGGCCAAAACTATGCTTTTATTGCGAATGATGTTTTTACACTTATAAACTGTATCTAATTACTTGTAAATTGAGCCTAATAACAGCGCTATTGTCTCTTTAGGAGCCAAGCTATGGCACTTTGAAGATGACCAATATTTGTCGAAATAAGAAATTTTCAGGATACTCCCACTTATTTCGTGAAATATTGGCAAAACCACTTGGCCTATGAAGAAAGGTCACTGAAAATATTTTGTAGTACATTTATTTAACTTTTATTTGAGTCTAAAAACACCGCTATTGACTTCATAGGAGCCAAGCTATGGCACTTTGAAGATGACCAATATTTGTCGAAATAAGAAATTTTCAAGATACTCCCACTTATTTCGTGAAATATTGGCAAACCTACTTGGCCTATGAAGAAAGGTCACTGAAAATATTTTGTAGTACATTTATTTAACTTTTATTAGAGCACAAAATGAAGTCTGTGAGACTAGCTGTTCCCTCACAATCTCAAAAAAACGAAAAGAAGGTAAAATGGGTTATAGAAACAAAAGACTATTATATTGGGTAATTGGAAATTAGACAGGAATGTTATAAATAGTAATGGATGGAGGTCATTTGCGATCGTTTAGGCTCGCTTGAAGTTTGATTTGGAGTCTAATTTCTAGGAAAAACATAAAATCAATGATGATTAACCGAAAAAACTGCGACTGTCTAAAAATGAAACCCTGCAAATGCAAAAAGGAATGTAGAGGGGCATGCAGTCAGATCGCAAATGACCTCCACCCACTACTATGTATAAAATTCCTGTCTAATTTCCAATTACCCAATATAATAGTCTTTTGTTTCTATAACCCATTTACCTTCTTTTCGTTTTTTTGAGATTGTGAGGGAACAGCTAGTCCCACAGACTTCGTTTTGTGCTTTAATAAAAGTTAAATAAATGTACTACAAAATATTTTCAGTGACCTTTCTTCAAAGGCCAAGTGGTTTTGCCAATATTTCACGAAATAAGTGGGAGTATCCTGAAAATTTCTTATTTCGACAAATATTGGTCATCTTAAAAGTGCCACAGCTTGGCTGCTATGGAGTCAATAGCGTTGCTATTAGGCTTAAATTACAGTTTATAAGTGTAGAAAACATCATTCGCAATAAAAGCATAGTTTTGGCCCTGGCGAGCAAATAGTAAAAAAAGTCCCAAAATTTCGAAGATTTTCTCGATTTCCTCGGTTTCCACAGGTTTTCCGAAGTTGCAAATTGGAATTCACACTACCCTAATAGACCCATACAACATATCAAAAATGCAGAACTACATCACACTTTTCGAATTAAATGTCTATTTCCGACGGCCTAAAAGAGCAAACTAAAAAAACACCTAAAAGGTAGGTACACAATTTTACCAAAACAATTATCTATCCGAAAAACACACTTGAGACGACTAGAACTTGTAGTTACGAAGTTGAAAAACTGCTATTAACTCCAAAAGTATTATCTACCAGTCAACCTTTGAATAAACTCAAATAAACGATATTTAATTGCAAAAACTTTTATTTCATTTGGCAGTAACAACACATTTTATCAAAAAGTTTTTCAATTTCCGGCCGATAAATTAAATGTTTTTGTAACTTTTTTTTTTATCATACCGCCATTAGCACTGACTTATATAATCCATCCATACCATTCAGGCGTTAGAATATGCAATTGTTTTATGCTGATAATAATGGCTGTGTGCACGTGCATAGCTTAACGACAATTATGTGCATAATTTGTATGCAAGCTTGACGTAGTGACGGCTCCTGCCTTTTGTATTGCAATAATACAATTTTGCTTTTATGTTTTTACAATGTGTTCTTTTTAAATCTTCTCTTGGACATTATTCACACATCGTCGTCTAGCATTAGCTTGTGTTATGGCTGCCAGACAAGGATTATTCCCGACTGTCCCCAAACGGATACGCATTGCTTGTATACTTTTCTTTTGCTAATACAAACATCCCACCAAAAACTTTTTTATGTAAAATGTTGCCAAGACTCGCAATGTCAAAAGTTACCAGATTGCATGTAGAGCCAAGCTTCTTACTCTACACGCCTTGATTCTACAAGGTCTAACTTCAAAAACTCTACACCTAAGTCAAAATATGCGGCTTGGCCATTTCGCGCCATTGTCTGCTAGTAAGTTCTTTATTCAAATAACCCCCTTCCCCCACATTTCCGGGATAAAAAGTACCCTATGTCACTTGGGAATAGTGTAGCTTTCAAAAAGTGAAAGAATTTTTCAAATCGGTTTAGTAGTTTTGTAGCCTATTCAATACAAACAAACAATTAAATCTTTCCTTTTTATAATATTAGTGAATACAGTTACCGTTAATGTGCAAAAATCCGTTAGAGTGCAGATTACCTAGGTAATCTGCAGATTACCGGGCTGAATCAGTTAAAGTGGAGAAAATTTGAGTTCTTACAAAAACTACATAATCTGTCGACTTTAAGGTAAATTTCATAAAACATGTTCTTGTTTCATTAAGAAAGAAAAGAAAACAAGAACGACTAGAGGCGGGAATCGACTCGGTAGATAAAGGTTTAGAGGGCTACGGAGCGAAGCTCCGCCTTTTTAGGCTAAGGCGGAGCTTCGCTCGCTTTGCTTAACGATTTACCATTTGTTACTGTGCAGACTAATTAAGTAAAGTGCAATAATGAGCTTTTTTAATTAAAATTTAACACTTTAAAGTTAATCTGCACATTAACGGATTCCGCACTCTACCGGTAACAGATATACATAGAATCTTGTGTTGTTTACGTCCAATGCAATTCGTCCAAGGCAAACTAATACTATGTATCAAAACAGCTGTTATACAAACAGACGATTATGTACACTAAGTTTATCAGTAATCTATAATTATGAGACCGTTTGTCCTAACTATAACAAATAATGTTAGTCCGTTTGTAAATTCAATATGATTTTGATTTATGACGACTGACTCGGTGTATTGTTCTTTTTATACTAGTTCAATTGCCAGACAGGCACGCAGCCTACCTGATGGTAAGCGGTCACTGCGGCCTATTCCATTGAGGGACACTTCATCAGGAAGCGTCGCTCAATGTTCTGCCAGCTTACAGCTCATGTGATTTTAAAGCCTTTGATTTCAAGTGTACCGGCTCCCACATTAATACTGCCGGAACACAGCCAGAGCTGTTATGGCGGCAGATTTCACCTGTGGGGGTGGTAGCTAGCCAGTCGGACTCTGAAAAAGCCCTACCACCAACTAGACCCCAGGCGTGAATCGAACCCCTTAGCTTAGCCACTGTTCCACGGAGGCGGTCAAGATTCAGAAATTGGCTTTTACACCAGTGGTCGCGGGCTCTATTTTGTGTGCATGTCTGTTTGTATCGGTCTGGGTTGTTTCTATGAAGAATTTATTTGCGAAAATTGTATATTATAATTAGCTAACCCGGTGAACTTCGTATCATTTACTTTAGTAGGTATTTTCCTCGCAATTTTTCCATATTTATACCTATTTCAAGACTAAAACTAATCAAATCGGTTCAGCCGTTCTCGAGTTTTAGCGAGACTAACGAACAGCAATTCATTTTTATTTATATAGATGTTTTTCCGTTGTCTGGCACCCAGGGCTATGCTTAGTGTAAGACTAGATGGCGCTGCGTAAATAAAGTATTTATTAATTAATTATTATTATAAAAATAAACTAAGTAAATAATTCTTGAAACCAATTTCAGAACATAATCTGGCAATCTTTGACAATTCTATCATATTGACTTTATGACGTTTTGGTCTACTTGATAACAAATAAATATTTATTTTTAGATCAATTAAAAATTATGAAAATCTACAAGAAGAGTAAAAATGTATTAATATACATATTAAATTTATAGTTATAAGCTTCACATAGTTATGGAAAAGTAAGATACAAAATAATATTGAGTAGCATAAAATTTTCTAAGTGCGTATTTGGCTACTTCCCATTTGGTAAACTTCCCATTTGGTAAAGCTCAAACTGTACTAAAATGTTACTTCATACATTTAATCCCATACAGTTTGTGGTTTACCAAATGTATTTACCACTAGCTATGCGGTGACGGAAAACATCGGGAGAAAACCTGCCCAGTCAATGGCTGTGTAGCCATGATCCAATTGGTCTGGTTCCCTGTCAAGAGTTACGGAGGTCAGACGGCAGTCGCTGCAATGTAATAACCGGAGTTGCATAATCCTGGATCATGATGCAAGCGTACCCTGACTAGGTACGGTGAACGGCACATCACGGTAAACACTTGCAGTTCGATAATAGCACTTATGCCCCCGACATAAGAGTGGTACAAAGTCCAAAGTGTATAGTCGGACGTGCTTTTGACTGTACATAGTTCAGGACAAAACGTGGCAGTGAATGAACGATAAGAAAATGCATGTTGCAATGCAAATATTTGCATTACTATCTGTTTTTATCAATAGAGATATCAACTATGACGTCGTTTCAACTTTAAACATATAAGGCGCAAAATTTGTTTGTCGAAATATCTAATGATATTTATTTGTGAATATCAGGAATTGGAACTAATATGATCGATTATTTAAGCAATTGTGTAGTGAATAAAGTGGATTTCTAATAACACATTATTAAGTGACCAATTAACTTATTACACACTCATTTAAAAGTGAATCAACACCTTTTTATATCCACACAAGTGACTTTTTAAAGATACCTCAAATACAAATTTATTTTCTGTGAAGCTCCTGTGTAATTTCAAAAAGTGAGAAACATTTTCCGAAACACACATCCAACTTCTCAAACACACATTAAACTTCCCAAAAACACATCAAACTTCGCAAAACTGAAGCAACTACTTCTCAAACACACATCCAACTTCTCAAACTCTAAGTGAAAAGTGACCCCATGTCCCCATGGAGAAGATAGTGCGAAGCGTGAAAGCATGGGGTGGTTCCAACAGGAAGGCGAGTCCGGAGCTGAGCCGCAGCCAGTATTCCCTGGTCTCCCCTGATGAACTGTCTGCGGGGGCGGTGCAGCTCTGGGTTGGATTGCCGAATGAGGTCAAATATGACCCGTCTCTTGCGTCGCTGAGGCAACTGTACGAGAAGGAGCATGGTATGTGTTTTTATATTTTTTAAATTTACTATTATTAATTGTGTCTAGGAGAATATTATTTAAGTGCATCCCATCGTTTGAAAATAAACCAAACGTAGTAATAAAGCTAGCCTTCTGACCGCGGATTTACCAATATTGGTTTATACGACGTTATCGCGTTATAGTTAAGGCGAATGAAGTTTTAAATACCTAAATGAGGTTTTTCAAATCTTTTGTCGGGCCAAATTGTTCCTGTTTGCAAAATCAGTCACAGTCTGGAAAACGTAAAGCACGTAAGTACCGTAGAACGTCGATTATCCGAACTCGCTTAACCGAACGACCGCTTATCCGAACCCGCGCGTGCCACTCCCGCCTTCCGCGATACAATGCTCGCGAAACACATACTACATACGTTATGTTTTACTACAAGATTGACTACCCTTTTTCCTAATACCTCGATGTCATTTACGAAAATACGAATGAATATTTACCTGAATCAAATACACAATATATTATAATTATCCGAAAATACCGGTTTTCTGAACACCCATGTCACCTAATTAGTTCGGATAATCGACGCTCTACTGTAAAACCGTTGGCTCTGCGCCTGATCTCTCCTTCGTGTCAGACTGGCAGTCACACCGTAAATGAGAGTAAGTGAATTAGCAGGGCACCTATGCTTGCGCACTCACTGCAGCTCTATAATATCCTGCGTAGTAGCCGAATAATTATTCGACGAGGCTAAATTATAAGAAAGCTATGATTCAGAATTAATTACGATTTATTTTAATACGTTCGTCAAAGAATCCCTTTTTGATCATCGTCCAAAGATCTCAACTATATTTGTTTAATTTGGTTTAAAGCCAATTCTTTTTATGTGCTCATAAAGATGACGGTCCTTTTATTACATTGTTTTTCATACTATTGAGGCCAATATGGGCAGTCTCAGGCATATTATGTTAAACTGATTTAGAAAAAAGAAGCTTTATATTCCACTTAAAAAAATGGAAGCAAAGTTGTTAATGTCCCACTTTTGGGCAAAGGCCTTCATCCTTGAAATTACTAAAAAAGTACAATTACCGAACTTAATACTATTTAGACATTCTCTACCAGTCAACCACTGGGCGTCAACCTTACATGTCTCTCTAATTTTTTTATTTTATAGAGTCTTATTAAGTTGATTTCTAACTAATTGTATATCTTATATATCTATATTATAGTGCTTTATCTTTTGTCAGTTTTTGACGAGCCATTTGGTGTAATGGTCGAGAAGTCGGCTATTACACCAGAGGCCGCGGGTTCGATGCCCGCACGGTACTTAAACATTTGTGTGCATTCATGAACATATTTTCTGTTTGTATCGGTCTGTGTGTTTTTTTTAGTATAGATTTATGTATTTACAAAAAAAAAGTATTTAAGTAATGTTTATCCGTTGTATGGCACCCATAGCACAATCTAATGTTTAGTTTGGGGCTAGATGGCGCTGTGTGGATGATGTCCAGAGAGAGAGATATAGAGATATTTTGTTAATTTTGAAAAATCTGGACTACAGTCTAATCCAAAATAGAAAAAAATCTAGATTAAGACCCATCCTATACAGATTTAATAGCGTCAGCAAACGTAGACTTGCATTCCACAAACAAACATATGTACTGTTTATATATGTATATTGCGAACCGGATTACACCAGCTCAAAATAGATGTCCGAACTGTCTGGAGGGAAAACACAGCAATTGGACTGTATTCCTCAAGGGATAGAGTTGAAATTGGCTTGTGGAAATTCGAATTATTTTAATGAAATCAGTGAACCTTATTTATATAAGGATAGATGTTATAATTGAATGGTTAGTGTGCAAGGACAGGAAAAAAAAAATTGGTTGGCCTTAGTTCAGAAATGGAGGAAAAAGTGCGCTACATTGTTTTGCTAAATCAAGGTCTTTTTATGTAGACGAGAAATAAATACAATAATATATTTTTGGAAACTAAAAGTCCCGCGTTGAATTCCCGGGGCGAGCTTTTGATTTCAAGTCAAAAATCAAAATTTATTTAATTCATATAGGCATTCACGGAAGCGCTTACGTATCGTCAAAAACTAAGATATTTAAGTATAATAAATATAAAACTCAAAGGTGACTGACTGACTGACTGACATAGATAGCTATCAACGCACAACCCAAACTACTGGACGGATCGGGCTGAAATTTGGCATGCAGGTAGATGTTATGACGTAGGCATCCGCTAAGAAAGGATATTGATCAATTCCCACGGGAACTGGAACCACGCGGGTGAAACCGCGGACGGCCGCTAGTTTAAGTATAATAGTAGTTTACATAACATACATAAATATTTCGATTTATAAGATATACTATTAAATATAAATATATATAATGCGACTCTACCACCGGTTCGGAATGCTGCTTCTAATACTGATTCCCACATTAACATTGCCGGAACACAGCCAGAGCTGTTATGCGGCAAACATCATCTGTAGGGGTTGTAGCTAGTTAGTCGGACTCACTGATCTCCATAGACAACTGGATAGGCGATTGGTACCAAATATTTGATCCGATTTGAAAATCGCCATATTGGCGCTGAGAGCAGTAGTTTGTGTACTTGGAAGTTGGAACTAATAGGTAATAGTGCTGACTTTCGCAGATAAACTTCGATAATGCTGTCATTGTCAATGTCAATGGCTGTCCATTTGAAGAGATTTGAAGTAATTTTATTTCCCAGTACACTATTGTTGGCGCTTCAAATCGACAGAAAAAATTGCTGTCATTTCAATGTCTATAGCCACTCCAGGCGTAAGGGTTATTCCACAAATCCCCATCGGAAATCCTCATCAATGGGGATTTCGGAACTTTTAGTTCACAAATCCCCATCATGAGATCAATGGGGATTTGTGAACTAAAAGTTCCGAAATCCCCATTGATGGGGATTTCCGATGGGGATTTGTGGAATAACCCCAGCGTAATACGCTGTATTATAATGGACCTCAGTGGTCGGACTGTAATAATAATGTCCTCCTAGCCGATATTTCGGCTACGACGGCCAATCTTACGATCAGCCAACTACGCAGGATATAATTATTATAGTGCTGCAGTGAGTGCGCAAGCACAGGTGCACTCCCTATTCCCTCACTCTCATAGCACGGTGGGACAGCTGTCTGACACGACCGAAGAGAGATCAGGCGCGGGACCAACGGCTTAACGTGCCTTCCGAAGCATGGAATCATCATTTTTTTTTAGACATTCAATCTTTGATCTGCCTCTATGCTATTGATATAAACAGTCCACAAAAAATGATATCAAACATTGTCATTAAATACATTTAAAATCGTATTTGGTCCGATGATAATGACGAAATTGGTCATTTTGAATGTATTATGCCTAAATGGGTATCATTACAATTTGATCGCTTTATCCTTGACTAAAATGGATTAAGAATGGACCGCCATTAATCTTTCAAGCCCCGGATTACCAGACACAATAGAAAATCTATTGTTACGCGGCACCCGAGTGCCGGTTCGGGATTGAGTGGTTAAGCAGGCAATATGCTTTAAAAAAAATTATAAAAATAAAATGGATTCTTTTTTGAAACCATTTACAATATGTGGAAAAAATCGGATAAACATAGTAATCACACATCCAACTTTTGTTTTTCTTTTATTTCAATACAATTATGAACTAAGCTTCCGCACATGACTTCCCCGCGTGGACTCATCGTCATTATCATCGTAGCGTATTCCCGATTGCATCCATTATGGAGCTCAGGGTCCGCTTCGACTATGATCCTATTTGATGGGCCTGGTTATTACAATGGAGCGATTGCCATCTGACTTCCGTAACACCGTATTTAATTAGCATCTCCTTTTTCCAGGTAAGAATGAGACTACAGGCCGTCGCCAGAACGGGACCTCTCGCCCGAAGCGTCTCCATCTCGTCAGCTCCGCCCCCCACCTCAACAACAACGCAATCCCTCACATTGATGGCGTCACCTTCCACACTGGCTGCGAGGTTAACGACCCTGGGAGTGAGAAGAAAATGTGAGTTGTTCAATTAGACATATTGTTATTTATTTTTATACCAAGAAGCACTTGAGGAGACTACGGTCTGCCTGATGGTAAGCGGCTACTGTCGCCTACGGGTGCTTTTTTTATTATAGTTGGCAGGCAGCCACGTGACCCACCTTACGGTAAGCGGCTTATGCGGCCTATTCCATTGAGGGACACTTCACCGGGAAGAGTCGCTCAATGTGCTGCCAGACTGTAGGCTCTTCAAATCTTAGAGCCTTTGATTTAAAGTTTCAAGATTTGACTGGCTCCCACTTTAATATTGCCAGAACACAGCAAGAGCTGTTATAGCGGCAGATTTCGGCTGTGTAGTTTGCCAGTTGGTTTCTGAAAAATTCCCGAACGAATCTACGACCGCGGTTTTATGACAACGTCCTAGGTCACACCGTGGTCTCCAAACCCAGTCGCAAGAAACTTTTCCTTTTTCTCGTTATACCTTAGGCAAGAAGTCGATATGATATTGATGACTTATATGAATTTAAAATAGTCCTTTCTTTCGAGTAATTGCTGTATGTTTGTTTCAGACTTGAACATGCGTCGAGTAGAAAGACAACAAAAGTAAGTTACTAATTTTTATTTAACAAGCCTTATTTTTTTATTAGAAAAATCTAACATGTAGACTCCAAATATACAGAGTGACTCCGAAATGTTATCTATTAAGAAGAATATGTCAGCCATCATTTCACTCGACCATATCAGAGGGAATATAATGACCCGCATATAATAATAATAAATAATAATAGTAAATAAATAAATATCTCTGGACATTATTCACACATCGCCATCTAGCCCCAAACTAAGCATTAAGCTTGTGCTATGGGTGCTAGACAACGGATAAACATTACTTATATACTTTTTTTTTTGTAAATACATACATATTATACATAGAAACACCGAGCGAGACCGATACAAACAGACATGTTCATGCACACAAATGTTTGTACCGTGCGGGGATCGAACCCGCGACCTCTGGTGTAATAGCCGAATTCTCGACCATTACACCAAATGGCTCGTCTTACATAATTATGATATACAATTCCTGAAACGATAGTCGCGGTTAGACCCATGTAGCCGCTAAAAGGGTCACGAGTTTCCCACGATATGGATAAAAATGTAATAGCTGGACTTAAAAGAAAAACAGATCCTTCACCAAACTATTTCCTATAAACTTAAGTTTTTAATGTTCTAATGTGCCATTTCCTACCACCAGATGGCGCAAGCGAGACACTACATCAAGATGACACTCCTCCTGGCTTGCTGGGTTTTCTTCACCGTGGTGTTCATGATGTACAACGAGAAGGAGACGATAGTTCGACATACGTATGTCGCACCGGGAGAGAATAAAAGTAAGTATTGGAATAGGAGTCTTGTCTTCTTGCGTTGGGGTCCGAAGAGACACGAAAATAAGTCTAACCTCTGGGTTATATTTTGACTACCCCATGCCTTACCCACCCACCCCAGGGATACCGAAGAAGGACTCCATGAACTTCAGAACGTAGAACTTCAGAACGTCTGAAATGCCTATAATAGTCCTCCACCTCTAAATACTGAAATTAATGGGTATATTAGACCTAATAACTGTCGTCTCGGTGTAACGGGCGCAGGGTGGTGCCAGACAGTAAAGCAGCTTAGTTGCTGTTTGGCACTGAACTGTCTAAGGGCAGGCGTGGCGCTTACCATCAGGTGTACGATCTGCTCGTCTTGTTACACATTGCAAAAAAAAAGCATTATGCTGTAGTGATATGTAACCATCTGTAGCGCTGGTATTCTGGTAAGACAAATTTGATTGACTATAAAAAATAAAAATTACAGTAATTAATAATAATAATACAACAATAACACCATGATATACCACTTTTCTTCTTCACCAGGTTTCATTCTCCAGCGGAACGTGACAGATGAATCCATGGCGGTTCTGGTGACGCTCACCGGCCCCTTCATGACGGAGCAAGCTGAGCGGAAGCAGAACTCCAGCGAGGGTTATAGGTTGGAAGCCTGGCTGGAGACTTGGCACTTCAGGGACGGAGTGGACGTGGAGAATGCTACTGAGGCTGATGTTGTGTCGAGAGTGGTGAGTTTTTTTTTTATTGCAATGTGTGACAAGACGAGCAGATCGTACACCTGATGGTAAGCGCCACGTCTGCCCTTAGACAGTTCAGTGCCAAACAGTAACTGTCTGGCACCGCCCTGCGCCCGCTACACCGTACGTATTTTTCATGTTAGATCTGCAAAACCTTAATAGTCTAAAGGTTGAAGGACTCGGGAGTGATATCATAGTTTCAATTCCCAGATGGAGCAAAATTTGTGTCTGTTTGTAAGCATTTGGCAAGCGTGGTGATTAAGGCAATATCAACTTGTTTTAAATGATGGCGACCTTTACCCTGCAGAGAGACATCGGTTGGCACTTTGACAGACAAGCACGTAGCCCACCTGATGACCGACATATGCGGTTTTATCATTGAGCGAGACTTAATCCGAAAGCGCCAATGTGTTTGTCACACTGTCGACTTATCTGATTTTCTAAGCGTATCAATTATATTGGCTCCCACGTTTATAATTCCGGAACACAGCCAAAGCTGTTATGGCGGCACAACTTCACCAACGGTAGTTAGTTAGTCGGATTTTGAAAAAGTCCTACCACCAAAGCATGAGGCAGAAGTCACACCCATGGTAATCAGGTTTTATTGCGGCTCATGTACTTAACTGCCTCCCGGAGGTCGTGGGTTCGAATCCCGCGGGGAGCATCACTTTGTGTAAATGTTTCTAGTTTGGTTAGGACATTGCAGGCTTGAATCACCTGCATATCTGAAAAGAATGATGATTCCGTGCTTGGGAAGGCACCCTGACCTCTCTTCGGTCGTGTCAGACTGCTGTCCCACCGTGTTATGAGAGAGAGGGAATAGGGAGTGCACCTGTGCTTGCGCACTCACTTGTGCACTATAATATATCCTGCGTTGTTGGCTGATCGTAAAAGATCGGCCGCCGTAGCCGAAAAACTCGGATAGGAGGACATTAATAGCTGACTTCTAAACCATTACACCAAATCGCTCGTCAAATGAATTAATGGTCATATTCAGCTACAGACTCCCTCTAATGCCACGATCTTTGATTTTCAGTGGACCAATAATCTACATAATCGATTCTCATTTCTCTCCAGGCATCGCCACCATGGTCAATAAAATTCCTACCACTGGAAGAGCTCGACTTCACGACCGGCATAGACCGGTCGTCCACACTGCACGTGGCGGGCGGCGCTTCGGCGCAGTTTCTAGTTTGGTTAGGACATTGCAGGCTTGAATCACCTGCATATCTGAAAAGAATGATGATTCCGTGCTTGGGAAGGCACGTTAAGCCGTTGGTCCTGCGCCTGACCTCTCTTCGGTCGTGTCAGACTGCTGTCCCACCGTGTTATGAGAGAGAGGGAATAGGGAGTGCACCTGTGCTTGCGCACTCACTTGTGCACTATAATATATCCTGCGTTGTTGGCTGATCGTAAAAGATCGGCCGCCGTAGCCGAAAAACTCGGATAGGAGGACATTAATAGCTGACTTCTAAACCATTACACCAAATCGCTCGTCAAATGAATTAATGGTCATATTCAGCTACAGACTCCCTCTAATGCCACGATCTTTGATTTTCAGTGGACCAATAATCTACATAATTGATTCTCATTTCTCTCCAGGCATCGCCACCATGGTCAATAAAATTCCTACCACTGGAAGAGCTCGACTTCACGACCGGCATAGACCGGTCGTCCACACTGCACGTGGCGGGCGGCGCTTCGGCGCTGGCCCTGCGCATGCGCAGTACCGCACCGCGCGCAGCGCCGTGCGCGCTGCAGACCGCGCTGCAGCCGCTGGGCGGGCTCGCGCCTGTGCTGTGCGCGTGCGCGCTGCTGGCTGGACTCTACGCGCTCATCATTGTTGAAGTGAGTGTCTTTTATGATGGTTTATGTCTACTAGACTGAGAATCTACGCGCTGTTCATTGTCATTTTTATTTTATGTCAATTCCTCCAAATTCAGTTCGAGGAATTGAAAAAAAAAGAATACACTAACACAAAATTACACACACAGACACACGCGGGCGCGCCCTCACGCACACACACGTTTAAAAGAACCATAGAGTAATAAAACCGCCTAAAAGAACTTACACTTATTCTTCTTCTTCTTTTCGTGTCGATGACAAACATTCATATAAAGTCGGTCGCCGAGTAACTTACACTTACACACATGTTTATGCTCTCAACAAAATGTACATACATCAAATGTAACGCACGGCGTTTCGTGGGTGGGACCTGGAGTGGAGGCCTGTAATACAGGGTCGCTCTAGTTTAGGCTCCAGTTCGCACATTTTAGAAACGGCTCAGTGACTTGTTACACTATAATTAATTCACCTCAAAACTATAAAATAAAGCATTTTTTTTTCTTATGTGAGTTTTTCTACGTTATTTTCGTGTAGTAGACTGGTAGATCCATGCGGTTGTTTTTTTTTTCTATCAGTTGAAATGGACTATTTGTGCTTGTGTCATTCATAATACCTACTCATAATTCTTAATAACGCAGAACAGAACAGAACGCTTTTTATAGGTTTGTTTTTGTCAGTTATTTTACTTGATACTAGTAGGTACACGACCCACTAAAGATGGTACATCGGCCTATGGTCCCAGAGCACAGTAGATCTAAGTTTTTTTATTGCAATGTGTAACAAGACGAGCAGATCGTACTCCTGATGGTAAGCGCCACGTCTGCCCTTAGACAGTTCAGTGCCAAACAGTAACTAAGCAGTTACTGTCTGGCCCTGCCCTGCGCCCGTTAGGTACACCGAGACGACAGTTATAAGGTCTCATATAGGTACCCAGGAATTTCACTAAAAAATCTACATTTATATCTTTATGTACTAACATAAACTTATCTTTACATTTGATCTTGTACCCGGAAGCGTCTTATAACCATTATTATAATATTACGATTAAACAAACATTTTTGCGATATTATCTTAGACTGAATACATATTATTATAAGTAACGTTTACTAGTGCTATTAAGTAAATTTTGTTTTAAATGCATGGAGATTTAAGATAATTTAATTGTTTTTTTCTCTGTATGGGATAAGATATCATCATTGCAATTAAGGGTAGGTACCTACAATTTTTTTTTTATTGTGTAAAGATGTTACGAATCTCTGATGGTTTTTTTCTGTCTACGTACCTACGTGGTGATAGGTTCCTGTACTGGGCCGTCTAGGTGGGTAGTTGGGTACCACCGCAGTCATGCCAGATATTTTCCCGTGAAATAGAAGTGTGTCAAGCACTTCTGTGTTTCGGGGAAAGGGCACTGAAGCTAGTGAAATTACTGGGTATATGAAACCTAATAACTGTCGTCTCTTAAGGCGGACAACACGCATGCGACCCCAAGGGGGTCTCGGGTGCTTATGGGCGGCGGTGATCACTTATCATCAGGTGACCCACTTGCTTGTTTGCCCCCTATAATATAAAAAAAAAACCTATTTACCGGCGCGAGGCGAGGCGTACGTATTTACCGGTGAGGATGGAAAATCTCGTGAAAGAAACTGCACAGTCCAATGGCTGTGTAACCATGATCCAATCGGTCCAGTACCCAGTACCGCTGTCAAGGGTTACGGAGGTCAGATTGCAGTCTCTCACTATATTTTTGTCGTGAAAACTGATAAGAGACAGCATCTAAGAAATCACATACAACATAAATAATACTACAGTCATATAATTATTATCCGAAACTTATCTGAAGGTTAATGAACCCATCTCATAAGACCAGTTTCAACACTGTTAGATGTAATGAATAATGTCGTCTTTTTTTATAAACTACTAGCCTTCCGCCCGCGCTTTCACCCGCGCGTAATCTCTTTTTTAAAATATCCCCCCTTCCCCCCACATTTCCAGGATCAAAAGTACCTATGTTCACCGGGGATAGTGCAACTTTCAAACAGTGAAAGAATTATTCAAATCGGTTCAGTAGTTTCAAAATTGATATTCCCGCGGGAATGAGACGTTTCCCGTAGGAATTTTATAGCCTATGTCCTATTCCGGGTTATAAACTATACGTGTGCCAAATTTTATCTAAATCCGTTCAGCCGTTTAGGCGTGATTGAGGAACAAACATCCAAACATCTAAACATCCAAACATCCAAACATCTAGACTTTCGCATTTATAATATTTGTAAGATTAGTAAGACATCAGTTGGCAGTCAGGAACGCAGCTCACCTGATGGAAAGCAGCCACGCAGCCTATTCCATTGAGGGACACTACACCAGAAAGAGTCGCTCAATGTGCTGCCAGCAATGATATTATATAAAAACAAAAGCAGATATGTTATAAGCGCTCGCGTTTTGAAGACTCAAAAAAGACCCAATTGGGAGGTTTTTTAACAGTCTGCGTCATACTTCAAATTATACCTATCTCTTTCATTTGAGTGCTGTTTCGTATCTTTTGTCTTATTTATCAGTTATATTTGTCAATGTGTGCAATGGAACAGATTTAAATCGTAATTACTATGAACGTAACATATCTATAGCATAAAACATCATTGGCTGCCAGACTGTAGACTCATTTTATTGTCGAGCCGTTGATTCCAAGTGTATTGGCTCCCACATTATATACTGCCGGCACACATCCAGAGCCGTTTGCCTTAGCCACTGTTCCACGGAGGCGAATATAATGTAATAGTAATGTGTACTAAGATGATATTATTTCCCCAGATCATCAACAGAACCATGGCAGCTGTCCTGGTCTCCACAACCTCGTTAGCAGTCCTCGCAATGGTAGGCCTTCGCCCCACCCTGCCAGAAGTCATATCCTGGCTGGACGCGGAGACTCTGCTCCTTCTCTTCAGCATGATGCTGCTGGTGGCCATCATGGCGGAGACTGGCATGTTTGACTTCCTTGCTGTTTATACTTTTGAGGTGAGATTTTTTTTTTTGTGATAGATAGTTGGTAAGCAGGCTCGAAATTGATGGTGAGCGGCCACTGGGGCCTATTCCATTGAGGGAAGTGTGCTGCCACTCTGTAGGCTCATCTGATCTTCGAGCCTTTAATTTCAAGTGTACTGGCTCCCACATTAATATTGCCGGAACACAGCTAGGGCTGTTATGACGTCAGATTTTACCGGTTTGCGTTAAGTTGACGCTTTTTGGCAATAGATGGCGCTGTCGTGTTGCTAAATCGCGGTAGTGTTACAACCGTATAGACCTTTGATGATCGATTACTTGGAATCTTTTAAATGGTCCTTTCGTGTTCAAAGAAACGTTTGGCTATTAATGTTGTAATTTAAGTAATATTTTATAATAGGCTTTCATAGACCTAACAGTCTCCCTGTTTTATGCCTGAGCGTGACAGAGTGTACCTCAAACTATCGATAGCTTAGCAGGCCCATAGATTTTCCTCCCGGACCGCTCTGTCGTATTTTAAACCTACTTAAAACTCAATGCCTATATACCTAAGTACTTATGTCTGGTAATGATGTTTGGTTTCCCTTTGCAGGTGACAAGAGGCAAGCTGTGGCCACTTATAACCTTACTCTGCGCCATCACAGCTGTACTATCAACGGTGTTGGACAACGTGACCACAGTTCTTCTGATGACACCAGTTACAATCAGGTATGTGATAAGCTGATAGACGTAGACAAGCTCAATGGCGCTTTTCTCGTGACCCTATCTTGTGTAGGTGTCGTTATCGTTAGTTCTAATCCCACCTAGGCCAAAAATTTATGTGTTGACGTCATTTTTCTGTACCTGAAAGTTTATTGGTATTCATATGCTTTGGAAATCCAGCAGTGGACGTCTTTTGGCTGAAATATTATTTATGGTAATTTGTTGCTTCTGAATCTGATACCCGTAAGAAAAACTAGCTACTTACTTTGACTAGTTGTTCTAGTTCGACCTGGGATTTAAAACCAGGACCTCTTGTTGCGTTAAATTGTAACCTACTGGCAATTACACCACGGAAGCAATAAGACTTATATAATATTTTAGTTCCTAACGCAATGCGTGGATGAAATGGACCATTCATATTAAAAACTGCTTCCAGGTTATGTGAAGTGATGGATCTGGATCCAGTTCCAATCTTGATGTCGATGGTGATCTTCAGCAACATTGGGGGAACCGCGACGCCTGTGGGGGACCCTCCAAACGTCATCATTGCTTCGAACAAAATCGTTGTGCAGTCTGTAAGTATTCTCTTTTTACTGTGTTTCACCATAACTCGCCGGTAGTACGCTGTGTGTGGGACTCGTGCAATTGCATACCCCAGTCTTTATAAAGACTGGTACACGGAAGATACCCGCTAAGCTTACGCACTCCTACATCGCCGTCGGCAGTGTCCATGGGATAGGCATGAGCTTGTCCCCGTTTCGGATGGAAAGAGTAAACTAGGGAAGTTTAGTGGGTAATGGGCATTGAGTTACAAGTACTACGTATAGAGAGGCTATACGAAAGAAAAAATGTGTCGCAAAATGATGACTGGACTGACTGATGTATTTGCTACAGCGGATGTCGTCTAACCAAACTTTAAAACTTTAAAAATAAAAAAATAAAAATAAAATCTTTATTAAAAAAAAAAAAAAAAAACTTAACTCACAATATTTGATCTTAAAATCTACATTATACTAAAAGTTCAGGAAAATATATGTGCCTGAACTAGGATTTACCTGTGTTTCAGGCAGAAGAGGGTCTAACATATTTATTATATTCTATTTATCAACATACAAAAACGTGAGACTTATTCTTATCTATCAATGAATTACAAAAACAAAAACTATACATAAATAAAATAAACGGAAAGAAGTGTCAGAGACGAAAAGTAACAAATTAAATAGGTACATCTAAGATCATTAAAATATGGCAAACAATTAATAATGCCCCTGTATCTTCGTAAGACATAGTTTGTTAGTTGAAACATTGTTTGTAGGTTTTTAGGTACGACATGCAAAATATCCATATATAATATATATATAAATAAAATATATATATAACTTGCAGCGCTATTGATGCTTACAGAGTATATTTTTCAGGCGACCAAAACGTCGTAAGCGCCATGCAAAGCAAGGCGCTTACGCGTTTTGTTCCAAATGCCTATCTCATAGATCTTGAATAAGTTGCAAAGCATCACGCAAAAATTTTGTTTGCGGTGTCGGTTCTATGCGCTTGTAATTGTAGTTCAATGGTAATGGGTCGGTCCCGAACTCCCGAGTCCCGCACATGGCCGCAGGTCTAGCTAGCCTGAGATTCTATACTGAATGAAAAATTATTTAATTCGTTTAAAGTATTGTAAAAATATTATTTTTCTTCCAGGGCATAAACTTCACGAACTTCACGTTCCACATGACGTTGGGCATTCTGCTGGTCTGCGTGCAGACCTACTTCCAGCTCCGCTTCATCTTCAGAGACACCAACAAACTCAGGCTCAACGTGCCTAGGGACATACAAGGTGCTTTTTATAATAATCTTTGTATTTTAGGAAATTATATTATATATCCCTGGACAATACACATTCACAGAGGTGCTCATACAGCGCTGTCTATCCCCAAAGTAAGCATAGCTTGTACGATTGGTTCCAGACATATACAAAAGTACTCTGTGGTTTTTTGGTGTTTTATATTATAGGGGGGCAAACGAGCAAGTGGGTCACCTGATGATAAGTGATCACCGCCGCCCATAAGCACCCGAGACCACCTTGGGGTCGCAGGCGCGTTGCCCGCCTTAAGAGACGACAGGTATTAGGTCTTATATACCCAGTAATTTCACTAGCTTCAGTGCCCTTTCCCCGAAACACAGAAGTGCTTGACACACTTCTTTTTCACGGCAAAATATCTGGGACTGCGGTGGTACCCACCTAGACGGCTAAGTACAGGAACCTACCACCTGGTTCCAGACAACCTAAGTAGTGTATCTTGTGTTGAAAATTCTTATTAATAATCATGGTTACAGCCACCACAGCTACGTCTATCGGCGTCGCTGTTATTATTATGCAGCGAACCTATCGTTCCCTCTTCTACTTACTTGAGCGTACGTCATCATCATCATCATCAGCCTATATACGTTCCCACTGCTGGGACACAGGCCTTATCTCAATTGTGAGATAGTGTGGGCCATACTCCACCACGCTGGCCTAGTGCGGGTTGGTGGAGGGGTGCGTAAGGCAAGTGACCAACCTTAATGTCAGATGTTATCAAGCCGCCAAATGGCCTCTGACTAGGCTTAACGACCAATATCTACATATTATAGTAAATATCAGCCGGGACCAACAGCTTAACGTGCCTTCCGAAGCACGGAGACGCTCGAAATAAATGTCACTAAATGTGGTCAGAATGGTCACCCATCCATTAACCGACCGCGGCGTAGGTAGCTTGACTTTCGTTATCTCTAACGAACCACTGTCACAGCTGCGCCACGAGCGCCTCACGTACTTGAGCGTACGTTCTGGGTCAATTGCGTGTTCTATCGTATTCTGTAACAGACAAAAAACAGAGTCAAATTGAAAAACTGCTACTTACTTTACTTTAAAGCTCGAATGTCATTTCCAGCATCAAAGAACTCTACTTCTTCTTCCAGAACTAAAGCAACAAATAACAATATGGCGGCGCGCAGCAGACTCACTGCCTCACTTCAGCAAAGACGAGCACGTGGTCAGAGAGAGACTGGAGAAGAAGGTGAAGAAGCTGAACGGTCAGCTGGACACTATGGAGAAGGAGAGCAGCAAGAGAGCGTGTCCGAAGGAGACGTTCCAGAGTACTCTGGATGAGATGAAGGGAAAGGTAGGGTACTAGAGAGTTTCTTATATCATCATGATTTTTTATGCTAGATTAGCTGGACACCATGAAGAAGGAGAGAAAGTCCTGACCTGACTCTGACGGACGTCGCAAGTGCATCGCTTGCTGCGCCGCGAGTTCGACGTGGACACACACTTTCGTCTCACGCGTTTGATATTGCCGCGGTCGCTAGTTAGCTTGCTCCGTAGCCCGCAAGTGCGTTTTGTACGTGAACACTTGGACATTACGCCATGTGTTTGATATATCGTCACCGCGCCCGCCACCGCGCCCGCGAGTCAACGTGAACAAGCACTTACACCAAAGTGCGTTTGATCTTCGTACGGTGCAACAATTGTGTGCATGTATATCTATTTGTTCGGGTGTTTCTGGTAATCGCATTTTTTGTTTTGGGACACAACGGCGCTGTGTGAATTGATTGATATAAGTATTTTTAATTATTCTAAAGATATGTTTTTTTATAATTTCAGTATAAAATACGGGATAAGGGGCTGCTCATAAAAGCGACTTTTGCCATAGGATTCGTGGTCACAGTATTCTTCTTACATGCCCTTCCGGAATTCAGTAAGTATATCAAATAATATTTTTTTTATTTATTTATTTAAACTTTAATGCACAATCAAGAGTACATAAGGCGGACCTAATGCCAAATGGCATTCTCTGCCAGTCAACCTTAGGGCCAAGCAGATAAAAAAAATTGTGGGTAGTGCTAACGATAATACATAAATTAGTCCCTATTCCATTGAGAACTACTTCACTAGGAATCTGCTCTTCAAGCCTTTGATTTTTAGTGTACTGGCTCCCACATTAATCCTACTGAAACAGCCCACAGCTCCCACATTAATACACGAAAAATATTATGGAGGCAGATTCCACCTGGTGGGGGTGGTATGGTAGCCAGCCAATCGGACGGACTAGGATCCTTGGTGGGAACCGAATTTACGAACTCTGAGTTTTATACTCGACTAGCGGCCGCCCGCGGTTTCACCCGCGTGATTCCCGTTCCCGTGGGAATTGATCAAAATCCTTTCTTAGCGGATGCCTACGTCATAACATCTACCTGCACGCCAAATTTCAGCCCGATCCGTCGAGTGGTTTGGGCTGTGCGTTGATAGATATCTATGTCAGTCAGTCAGAAACCTTCCCACCACAACATTTTAACTTTTGTGCCTGCAGTGGGGTGGGATATTAATATAATGATATTTTCTAGATCGAGTCTCACTCGGCTGGACAGCACTGTTGGGAGCCATCTTGCTCCTTACTTTAGCTGATCGAGAAGACCTCGAGCCAATTCTTCACCGGGTGGAGTGGTCGACTCTTCTGTTCTTTGCTGCACTCTTCGTTCTTATGGAAGTAAGTTCTTCAATATAGAAATAATCAAATGTTCTTTCTCCGAGAGCGTTTACTTTGGTCATGGTACTATGATAAAGTATTTACCAAGTCCAGTATACATTTGCCATCGTTTGCCATCTTACCGTAACTCTTAACATTCGAATGGCTGTGTAGCCATGAACCAATTGGTCAGGTTCCTCTGTTAAGGGTTACGGAGTTCAGACGGCAGTCGCTGCAAAAGACTGAAAAATAATTATGACGATCCATCATATTATCAGATGACGGAACCAAAAGGTGGCCATTAGAACTCGGTATTTAAACGACACAACCCGATCTAGCTTGGACTCGTTTGAGCAATCTTGAGTAGTTACTTTAGTACTTTAATAGTCTGATAATAGAGCTGAAAGATGACTGAAAAGCTTGTGTTTAAAATTATTATTTTTTATTTCAGGCTCTTTCCAAACTCGGTCTGATTGAGTTCATCGGCAACTTGACAGAAGACCTCATTCTGAAGGTGGATGAGAGTGCCCGGCTAGCTGTTGCCATACTTCTTATGTTATGGGTAAGCCATCTTTTTTCCCGATGAGAATGCTAGCGAGAACTACGATCGTGTTTTGAACTTCTGGCTAAAGTCTAAACTGTCCTATAACCAACTAAAATATTAGCTTGATAACGATGATATAATAAAAGCAAAGATTTCTTTATAAACTTTAAAAAAATTGAAAGGGAGTGTGAAAAGATCCTTTTTTAAACTTCGTCAGTTGGCAGACAGACACGCAGCCCACCCGATAGTAAGCAGCCACTGCGGTCTACCTATTCCATTGATGGAAACTTCACCAGGAAGTGTCGCTCAATGTGCTGCGAGACTGTAGGCTCATCTGATCTTCGAGATTTTAAGAGATGGTTTTAAATGTACTGGCCCCCACATTAATAATGCCAGAGACCGACTACTTGGAGCGAGTGACATCCAATCTCTGTAGCGCTTAACAAGACAACAAGTCCAATTAGATTACGGTTATGAACTATCAAAGGGCGTCGCCAAGGGGGGCAGGGGGGGGGCAGTTGCCCCCCCCCTGGAATCAAATGTAGCTGGCCGCAAAGCGGTGACGCTTCATGCCCTCGGCGTTCAAATTTTTTCTCCTAAGTAATATTGTCCCATTGCCCCCCCCCCCCCCTTAATCATAAGCTGGCGACGCCCTTGGCCAGAACACAGCCAGAGCTGTGGCGGCAGACTTCACCTCTCGGAGTGGTAGGCCTGTCGGACTCTGACTACTGGGTATATGAGACCTAATAACTGTCGTCTCGGTGTAGCAGGCGCAGGGCAGTGCCAGACAGTAACTGCTTAGTTACTGTTTGGCACTGAACTGTCTAAAGGCAGACGTGCGCTTACCATCAGGTGTACGATCTGCTCGTCTTGTTACACATTGCAATGAAAAAACTACCACCAACCAGCTTCTTGATTGAATTTATGTCTGTATTTTCATTCCCAGGTGTCGGGAGTGACGTCAGCGTTTGTGGACAACATCCCGCTGACAACGATGATGATCAGGATCGTGACGTCACTGGGGTCCAACCCCAACTTGAATCTACCTCTCACGCCTCTCGTCTGGGCTTTGTCGTTCGGGGCTTGTTTAGGAGGTAAGCAATTATTAGTATGACTGTAGCATTGAGTTACAAGTACTACATAGAGAGAGGTTATACGGAACAAAAAATGTGTCGCAAAATGATGACTGGACTGATTGATGTATTTGCTACAGCGGATGTCGTCTAACCAAACTATAAAACTTGCAGCGCTATAGATTGCTTACTTTATTTTTCTGGCGACCGAAACGTCGTAAGCGCCATGCAAAGCAAGGCGCTTACGCGTTTTGTTCGGAATGCCTATCTCATAGATTTTGAATGAGTTGTTGCCGTATTCATGGTAACGGCAACAAAGCATCGCGCAAAACTTTTGTTTGCGGTGTCGGTTCTATACGCTAGTAATAGTATGAGATCCCACTGCATGATTCTGCAGGTATCTGTTTTTTCGATGCAACTTATTTTAAATGAATGATATGGAAGTATGCAATGGATTAGGGATAGGTTGCCAATAAAAATTTTGCCGCAAGTAAAAAAAAAAATGTTGTATTATTAATTCGCTAATTTATTACTTGTTACTATATAATGATTTCTAATATTTACACGGTTACTACTCATTAAAATAAAACAACTTTAAACGGATGAAAACTCGCGCATATATTTTACATTTTAAACTAACTCGTACTTGTAACTATATGTTTTTTTAATGAATTTTAGGACATTTGAAAGGTAATGATGACAAAAATTAAAAAATATATGGTTGCCAGCTCTCAGTCAGCCGCAACGTAGGGTTGCCAGCTATTAACAGTTATATCAGTTTACACTCACCTGTTTTATTTTTTCAATTTGTGACATTATTATCTTTCTAATGTCGTAAAATTCATTAAAAAAACATATGGTTGCCTATTATCCTAGCGAATTAATAATACCAAAAAAAAATTTTTTTTACTTGCGGCTAATTTTTTTTACGCAGTCTATCCCTAATCCATTACATACTTCCTTAACATTCATTTAAAATTAGTTGTATCAAAAAAACAGATACCTGCAGAATTGAGCAGTGGGATCTTAGACCATAATTGTAGTTCAATGGACTGTAAATATAGTAGTCGAGAAGTTTCAATTTCGTATGTGTGAGGTCTTGTTCTTGATGATTCGAATCGGTCGAATCGGTACGCTTGCACTATGATCCTGGTTTTGGCAAGTTCAGTAATTAAGGGGAACTCAATGACGTTTAATATACAACTATCCCATTCACGCTCAAATATTGTCCGAAGCAAAAGTCTGCCCACGCAACTATTGGGCAGAGTTTCCGTTGTAGTATATCCCGTATGCACGTAATATATAAAGAGGTGGCTTGCTAATTAATGGAGATTAAATGAGTACGTCATGTGAATCAGTCGTCTTTCAATTTCCTCGATCCCAAATCTCTACATGGCGACCCTGCCATTCGACACTGGGATTTCACATGTGCGGAATGCGGATTGTGTAAACTTTCGCGAACTGAACATTGCATCGCTTAATTAATCAAGATGACTTTTATACAAACTGTGTTCGTGCTAACACTCGTGTGCTGCAAAAAGTGTTTCCAAGATGGGAAAAGGACAATCTAAAGAACAACAAGAGGTGATCATCGCGCAGAATGGAGGAGCTAATGATATAGCGTTGGAGCAATTAAATTCTCATGCCTACACGACATCATATGCACTGCAAATAATTTGTGTCGTCCTGCTGATCGGAGGTCTCTATGTGCTGTTCAAAATTTACCGGAGCTGCCACGGGAAATGGATTAGACGGGAGATTGCGGAGCATCAGTTGCAGCGGTCTGCGAGCTGGTTCCGGCGCCGGGAGCTGCCGCATGCTGGGCCCACGGCGCAACGCGAGGACGTGTGATGACCACATCGCCACCACGACGTGAACAAACGGAGGATGAAAAGCTTCACGTGATCACTGTATGCGTACTTTTATTTTATTTTTCGTATTAATTTAAAAAAAAATATGATATTATTATTTAGCATTTACTGTTTAGCATGAGACCTAGTTAACCAGTAATATTTCAGTATAATACCTGTCGTTATATCTGTCTATGGCATCTCAATTACAAACTTATTATGATGACTTAGTTAAAATCAGAACATATTTAGTTAAAATAGGTCCAAAAAGGCGAAAACATTCATCGATTTGTAATAAGAAATTATATGAAGCGGATAATATCATTAAGAATTTTAATAGAGATTTAGATGTAATTAATTTAAATATAAAGAGTTATAAAGCAAGTGAAAAAACATTAATTTCGGACTTATGTAGTCATATTAAATCAATATATGAGAATATTAAAAGCTTGTGTGGAGATACAGAATTATCTTCGGACTCTGAAAATTATAGTTCTTTTAGTGATAGTGATAGGGAAAAAATTGTAACAATGGAGAAATTTGATTTAAAAACGGCCGTATCTTTGTTGCCTGTATTAGATGATAAGGAAGAAACTACAAAACAGCTGATATCAGCTATTGAAATGTATGACTCAATATTAGAAGAAAGTGCAAAGAAAACTTTAATTTCGTTTATACTAAAAACCAGGCTGTCAGAAAGCGCGAAATTGAGATTAGCACAGAGTTATAACACCATTAGGGAACTCATTAATGATATGAAAAAGCATTTGCTTGTTAAAAAATCTTTCACAGCGATCCAACAAGAGCTGCTACGTGCGAAACAAAACCAAAGGTCTATAGAAGATTTTGGTAAGGAAATCGAAAATTTATTTGTCGAATTGACGATTTCGCAATCAGACGGAGATTCTAGCAAATACGAAATATTAAAACCTTTAAACGAAACTTTAGCAATCAAAACTTTTTCCAACGGATTGCGAAATGGTCATGTGAGTACTATCGTGTCCGCCAGGAACTACTCTAGTCTCAGGGAGGCCATAAGAGGAGCGAAGGATGAAGAAACATCATCGGCACCGAGTGAAAGTCTCATGACTTTTGCAAGAGGTAACAATAAATATTTTTATAATCAGCGGAGTCAAGGACGTGGTTATAATAATTTTAGAGGATTTCACGAGAATCGCCGCGGGAACAATTCATCGAATCACGTATTTCGTGGAAATACGCGAGGCCCGATATCAAATAACGCGCGCTATGCGTCACATCGCGGCCCTAGTAGCTATAGAGGAGGTAGGTCTCAGAGAAGTAATCGTTACAATAATTTCCGCCGAAATTATAGGGTGAATTATATGGAACCTAGCGAAACTACGGCAACCGCGCGTTCCGAAGAAAATCGCAACGATCGGCAAGATTCTAATCTGGGAACCACTCAGTTTTTTCGGTCTTTATCATAAATTAGAAACTCATAAAAATGATATGTGTCATTACAGAAATCATAATTCGGTACAATTAAACATAAATGATGACACATATACTTGGTTAGTTGACACAGGTGCATCGCTCAGTGCGATTAAGTATGAAAAATTATTACAACAGCGCATTCCAATCCAATTAGGTTCGATTAAGATAAACGGCGTGTGCGGTGAACTTTACTCGGAAGGCTTTGTTTACTTAACGCTTTCATTTAACGGGAAACAATTTCAACATAAGTTTCATGTGTTTAAAGATTTATGTTTTACAAGTGATGGAATTTTAGGTTTAGATTTCTTAATGAAGTACAATGGAAAGTTAAATTTTGAATTAAATACTTTAAAATTACGAAATGACGATTGCGAAATTAATTTAAAATTACAACCGGGTAGTAACAGTAACAATCAGTACATTCTTGTACCTCCTAGGTCAGAATCTATACATTTTGTTCGCACCTGCATGAAAGACGATTGTGTGATATTTCCAACTGAGTTATGTGAAGGCGTTTTCTTAGCAAGTTCAATAGCAAAACCGAAAAATGACCTTATTCCAATACAAATATTAAACACAAGAGACGAGGAAGTATCTTTGAGTTTTTTTAGTCAGGAAATAGATTCTTTAAATAATTACAATGTTCTTAGCTTTGATAAACCTACTGTAAATTCGGACAGAGTGAAAAAGTTGTTTTCAGAGTTAAATTTAAGTGAATTACAAGGGGAAGAGCGATCTGACATAGAGAAAATTTGTGCGAAATTTTCTGACATTTTCTTTCTTGACGGAGATAAGTTAACTACCTGTAACATCTATCAACAGTCTATTCATTTAAAACCTAATGCGTTGCCTGTGTATAAAAAACAATATCGGTTACCAAAGTCTCAAACGAGTGAAATAAAGGAACAACTTCAAAGAATGTTAGATGATGATATAATAGAAGAGAGTAAGAGTGAGTGGTCGAGTCCTTTATTACTTGTACCTAAAAAATCTGACGGCATACACAAAAAATACAGACTTGTCATTGACTATCGGAAACTTAATGAAAATATTTTGGATGATCGATTTCCATTGCCAAACATAATAGACATACTAGATTCGCTTTCAGGAGCCGTTTACTTCAGTACCCTAGATTTACAAAATTCTTACTATCAGGTTGACCTTGAACCAGAGAGCAGGAAATGTACCGCTTTCACTTTCGATAAACAATACCAAATGAAAAGAATGCCAATGGGTCTGAAAACCAGTCCAAGCGCATTTTCAAGAGCAATGACGGTAGCTATGTCAGGATTAAATTATGAGAAATGCTTTGTTTACTTAGATGATTTGATAATTTTTGGACGTAATTTATATTCACATAATAAAAATTTAATGGATGTTTTCACAAGACTTAGAAAAGTTAACTTAAAGCTTAACCCTAAAAAGTGCGACTTTCTTAGGAAAGAAATTTTATATTTAGGCCATGTTGTTAGTGCTGACGGCGTTAAACCCGACCCAGAAAAAATTAAAATTATGGAAAATTACCCCGTGCCTAAAAACGCTGACGAAGCTAAAAGATTTGTTGCTTTTTCTAACTATTATCGACGTTTCATTAAAAATTTTGCAGAGATTACAAAACCTTTAAATAATTTGTGCAAAAAACACACACCATTTATTTGGACAGAACAATGTCAAAACGCTTTCTTAAAATTAAAAAGTTGTTTAGTTAACCCGCCAGTTCTTCAGTTTCCCGATTTTTCAGATGAAAATGAATTTCATTTATACACAGATGCATCAGGTAACGCAATAGGCTCAGTTTTGTGCAATAAAAATAACCTTCCAGTCTCATACGCCAGTCGTACATTAAATAAAGCTGAATTAAATTACCCGACCATAGAAAAAGAAATGCTAGCGGTCGTATGGTCTGTTAAGTATTTTCGTCCTTATTTATATGGTCGAAAATTCAAAATTTTTACTGACCACAGGCCACTAATTTATTTGTATGGAATGAACAATCCCTCAAGTCGGTTAACAAAATTTAGGCTTGTTTTAGATGAGTACGATTTTAAAATAGAATATATTAAAGGACAAAACAATGTAGTAGCGGATGCTTTATCAAGGATAGTCTTGACGTCAGACGAGTTGAAAAGTATGAGTGAACATGTGAATGTAATGACTAGAGCACAGAAAAAGAGATTAGAAGCTGAAAAAAGAGATGCAGATTTATTGACGAATAATATTTCCACCAATGATTGGACTGATCACCCAAAAATTGTGGAAACTGTTATTAAGCCAATAAATTCTATAGAGCTCAAGCTTGTTTCTGCAAGTAAGCTAAATAGTATGAAAGATAGTGCGGAAAATCAAGAGTTGTTTATTATGAAACCAAATGAGTTGATAATGTATACATGCCTTCCTTCACGATCATATATGGCGCGAGACGTCTATGTGAGTGAGTTAGAGCATTTTTGTAAAATAAATAATATTGAAGAAGTTTTTATTATTAAAAATGAGTATAATGAGGAATATGTGAAATGGTTAACCAAGAAAATAAGTGAAAATGACAAGTGGTCCGGGCCACGTATTTGTTTATTAAAGGGAGTAAAGAGAATTGTGTCTAAAGATGACAAAGTAGTGATTTTAAATGACTTTCACCTTCTTCCAACTAGTGGACACGCCGGAATAAGGCGCATGCTTAATAATATTAAGCAATATTATTTTTGGCCAGGGATAGAACGTGATGTAACCGAATTCGTGAGTAAATGTAAACAATGCCAGATGCAAAAGCATTCTGTGCATACGAAACAGCCAATGGTTATCACTTCGACAGCCACTGCTGCTTTCGATAAGATATTTTTAGATATAGTTGGGCCCTTAGATAAGGATTATTATAATAAACAATATATTCTAACGATTCAGTGCGAATTGTCTAAGTATGTAGAAGCTTATGCATTAGAACGTAAGGATTCAATTAGTGTAGCAAAAGCATTCGTGGAAAATTTTATTTTACGTTACGGAATACCACGTGAGATAGCCAGTGACAGGGGAACAGAATTCATATCTTCAACTATGAGGGAAGTCTGTAAATTGTTAAATATTAATCAGCTATCGAGTACATCTTATCATCATCAATCCATAGGTTCTTTAGAAAACACTCATAAAAATTTAAATACATATTTACGCATTCAAACAAATAATGAATCCAAAGAATGGAGTTCATGGATTCCTTTCTGGTGTTTTGCTTATAATACCACAGTGCATAGTTCAACAAACTTTACGCCATATGAGCTGGTTTTTGGTAGAAAATGTACACTGCCTAGCAATTTAATGTCAAGTGTAGACAAATTGTATAATTGTGAAAATTACCCTTTACTATTAAAATATAAATTACAAACTTCACAGAGCCAAGCTAGAAATAATTTATTATTGTCAAAAAATAAACAGAAACAACGTTATGATACTTATATGAATCCTGTTAATTATAAGCCAGGTGACTTAATATTGTTAAAAAATGAGAACTGTACTAAGTTTGATAATGTGTATAATGGTCCGTATATGGTAGTGGAAGATAAAACACCCAATGTTATTATAATTAAAGACAACAAACAAGATATTGTTCATAAAAACAGAACAAAGTTGTTTAAATCATAAGTTTTCTTAATTAAGTTAGTTATAAGTTCATTAAAAAAAAATTGTATTAACATTTTTTTTTCTTTTGTAAAATGGGAGGTGTAGTATATCCCGTATGCACGTAATATATAAAGAGGTGGCTTGCTAATTAATGGAGATTAAATGAGTACGTCATGTGAATCAGTCGTCTTTCAATTTCCTCGATCCCAAATCTCTACACCGTTTAGTTGTATACAATTGACATTAAACACTAACTGCCACGAGATAAGGTGTTAATTTGAACGAATGTGTTAATGTCATCTGTGTCAACGCCGCTCGGACGTTTTTTGAGGATTTTTTCTTAGAGATTGGGTGTCTAGTTGTATATTGAACGTCATTGGGGGAACTAGACCAATTGGATCATGGCTACACAGCTATTGGACTTTGCAGGTTTCTTCACATTGTTTTCCGTCTCCGCCGAGCTACTGGTAAATACGCACGAAAAAAAAACCCATAGGTATAGCCTGACCAAGAAAATTAATTGCCTGCTCTGAAGGCGCATCTTAGCTATGGTTATAGCAACACTTGGTTGCTATGGTTATACCCACAAATAACTTACAATATCCAATAGTAACAAGGCACGGTTGATAAATAATTGACATCACACTTTGACAGACAGCAATATTGAATGATATTATTATCTTTTTGTTTCTTTATTTGATTGTTACCACTTGAAGAAATTAGTTTCAATATTTTTCCGCAATATGGCGAGGTTTTTTATTTTATTGGTCGGCTATAAATTACTTTTATTTTAGTCAATTACCCAATCGTAACTTCTTCTTCTTCTTTCTCAGGCAACGGCACACTCATCGGTGCAAGCGCGAACGTGGTATGCGCAGGAGTGGCGGAACAACATGGTTACCGCTTCACCTTTATGCAGTTCTTTAAAATCGGCTTCCCAGTCATGATCGGACATCTTATCGTTGCCTCTGGCTACCTGATGCTGTGTCATTGCGTTTTCACGTGGCACTAGTGCCTTTAAGTACTTTCAATGAGTGTAGTTTGGAATAGAAAATCCGCTAAATGGCGTTACGTAGCCATTAGATCCGACAAACTTATTCTGTTCCGGTGGCCAAAATTGGAACTACGTGAAATGTAAATTTTTGTTGCAAGTTGTTGCTGTTACAAATAAGCCATTAATTTATTTTGGTTTATCGAAAAATATAATTAAAAAATAAAAAGGTGATTCAATTATTATTATACATACGTTTTTATCAACAAAAATAATTACTTACTAAAATATCGAATTAATATATCACATTTTGTACATTAGGACAATAAATAATTTTTTATTCCCAAAAGTGCAAAAACGATTTTTAATGGCAATACTAAAACGACAATAGCGACGCCGCCACCGGAACAGATAAGTTTGTCTGACTATAGCGCCATTTAGCGGATTTTATATTCTAAAACACCCTCATTGGCACTTGTGTCTTTTTTTGGACTTTTGCTTTCACACTTAGTGATTTTCAGTTCACACACAGAAATAGGTTTGCTTTGCTGAACTTTCATAGAATATTAGGCCATGTGCACTGGGCTTGTCAATAGCCACAAGGCTGGCACCGGCTCGTCCCAATCGGGTGTGCAGGGGAAACCGGGGGAGTTTAGTGGGTAGTGGGACTTAGTCTCGAGTCCCACACACGGCTGCAGGTGTAGCTAGCCTGCGGTTATGGTGCATAAACGAATTCTCCTCCGAAAAAAAACGCCATTTGTGCACTTTAAAATCTGACGACATAAACGCAAGATTGTTTACTTGAGTTAGCAAAAGTCTTTTTCAAGACGTGACATTAAAATTGTATAAATGTATATTTTGCTCTGTAGCTTAGTTAAAATATTAGAATAATTATAGTCTGTGATTTTGGTACTTAAATTCTGTTTTGTTTTTTAATTTTTTATGAACTTTATGGTTATTTATTTAATTTTATTTTTTTTTTAGAACTATTTTAACATTAAAGTTAATGTTGTAATTTACATACTTATAACGCACTTAGTTAAATAGCTGGATGGACAATTGATAGTGACTCGGTTTGCGCTAAGTATAGTAGGTTTGAATCCCAACTAATTTTTTTATGATGATAATTTGTGTCTTTTTCCGAATCTGGTTAAAAATCTGTATGTATGTATTTATGGTACCTTCGTTGTTTCTGATACCCATCACACAAGGGCTTATAATAATATATTGGGATTATAAATTATCAAAGTAGGTATACGTGCCGGCAAATTTCTTGACCATCGGTCGAGAGAGTGGGGGAAAGTCGGTGCAGTGCACTTGCGCATGACCAATAGCGCGCAGGCATGTCAAAATTCGTGTTCTTCGCAATTCCCCACCCGATAATCAAGAAGTTTGACGGGGCCTGTGTGTGATTTTGCCTGATATATTTATTAGTTTTAATCTAGTTCAAAAGCAGACTTTCTGACGTCACGACTGGGCATAACATGGAAGTCAATCCACCTTCTTGCTGTGTGATATTTATTTATATTTTTTATTAAGTTAGTTTTACAAACCAGAAGTGTTAAATACCGTTACTATTTAACATTAAATACCATAGCTTAATATTCATCAATCAGCGAAAAAAAAAAGTGTTATATTGTAAAGTAAAGTTATTTTACGATGTCTATTTAGCGTGAATTTCTATTACGTTATCTAATAACGATATTGTAGGTTTTTTTTTTGTTTTTATGGTGATCACTTTTAAAACTTATTAGTGTTATTTAACTTAAAGTTTAGAAGTTGCAAATAGAATATATTTTATTTATTTGGATAAAATATTTCGAGTTTTTTCGGTGAACGAAAAAACATGGAAGCATTATTTTCTAATGCTTGCAAAATTGAGGTAAGCAACGGTACCACGGTGAGTAGTACGGTACCGCGGTGAGTAATACGGTACCGCGGTAAGAAATACGGTACCGCGGTGAGTAATACGGTACCGCGGTAAGTAATACGGTACAGCGGTGAGTAATACGGTACCGTGGTGAGTAATACGGTACCGCGGTGAGTAATACGGTACCGCGGTGAGTAATACGGTACCGCGGTGAGTAATACGGTACCGCGGTGAGTAATACGGTACCGCGGTGAGTAATACGGTACCGCGGTGAGTAATACGGTACCGCGGTAAGTAATACGGTAGGTACCGCGGTGGGTGTGGCTTTAAAAAACTCAACCTATGATGTCTGTTTGATCTTAGGCAGGACAGACAGGACGTCACGAGTGCTGACCAATCCAAAAATCGACGAGCCATTTACACAAGAGGTCGCGGGTTCAATCCCCGCACGGTACAAACATTTGTGTGCATGAACATGTTATTTGTTTGTATCGGTCTGGGTGTTTCTATGTATAATAATTATGTATGTATGTATTTACAACAAAAAGTATCTAGGTAATGTTTATCCGTCGTCTGGCACCCATAGCACAAGCTAATGCTTAGTTTGGGGCTAGACGGCGCTGTGTGAATAGGGTCCAGAAAAAAAAACGGGTGAAAAGCCATCTCGTTGCGTGTTTTGTGTTTGTGTTTTGGTGTCAGTATTTTATTGGACATACTATGAAGAAACCGCTTCCATGTTTTTTCCTTTACCGAGTTTTGTACATTTTGTTTGAATATCACAAAAATAATGTTGTAGTTGTATGGATAGTTTTGATGTATATAATAATTTGTTAAGTAATATTAAAAATGTAATGACAGTATTTTACCGAACAAAGCTTTGTTAATATATTTAAGGAAATGAATTTATTTTTTAAAATATTTTTAATGTTAGATTAAAATTTGAATAACGAAATGTGTTTAATTTTTCTGCATATACATATCTATCACTAACACGTGTGGTGGTCTTTTATTAATAAATAAATAAACACCACCGTGAAATAATAGTGACTACTATTTGTGTTTCGTCTGGTTTGTGCGAGTGCCCACACCCCATATACCCCCATAGGCCGGCAACCAACGAATTTAAATACTCCGGCAACGCATCAGCGATCCCTCTGGTGTTGCAGATGTCCATGGGCGGCGGTGATTGCTTACCATCAGGCGTTTTCCGCCTCTGATGAAATCAGAATCAATGAATATTGGTGATCAAAAACCCGTAAAAGCACCAATTCTGTTCGACCTGAGAATCGAACCCAGGGCCCCGAGATCACGACCTGTCACCTAAACCACAAGACCATCGAGTCGTCATTTTGCACACATGTGCCATTTGGCACACACGTAGTTTTTTAATTGCGATACATACTGCGTGGAATTTTAGTCGTTGTTTTCCCGCAGTAAAATGATCCTGGACTATCTTAATAGTAAAATAGATTAAAAATGTTTTTTTAGTCAAATCAAAAGTTTTACGCTTATGACAGACGAAACTCGAACCAATAGTACTAGCTGCGTCGCGGACGATCACCGGCCGGGGTCATTGCCCTTCGAGCTTATCAAAATAATAATAATTTACTATTTACTGAAACTTGGTTCCCATTTTCCCATCAAACTTAAAAAAAACAACAAAAGTTAAAAACACTTTAAAAAAAATAATCTTGTATATATCGATATAAGGTACAGTCAAAAGCACGTCAGACGTAACACTTTGTACCACTCTTATGTCGGGGGCATAAGTGCTATTATCGAACTGCAAGTGTTAACCGTGATGTGCTGTTGACTGTACTATAAGCAATGATATTTTACTATCAGTACTACTGATTAATACTGATGGTGAAGCGAAGCATTCTGCTGCGGGAAAACAAAGACTAAAAAAACACGCAGTAAGTACCTAACTATAAGCGAATCCGCATTAGGAAGCTAGTATATTTATACAATACTAGTTTGTACTAGTAAATAGTAAATACGTCTTTATATTAGCATTGGCATGCTAGTATAATCTTATATCACTAAATTGTCACTAAGCGGTAATGTGATGGACATAGATTAATAAAATTAAGATGAGTAAGTTTTTTGATCACATCTGTTCTATGTGATACTGGTTTCAGAGTTTGATTCCCGCCTATGGTTTTATTTGTTTCAGGACCTTAAATTGGTCTATTATAAAAAAAGATTGTTAGAAAATATGTACTTAGGTTAATGTTTAGGTCTGATAGATACCTAGTATTTTTTTTTATACTAGGTCAGTCAGTTGGCAGACAGGCACGCAGCCCACCTGACGGTAAGCGGCCACTGTGGCCTATTCCATTGAGGAACCCTTCACCAGGAAGCGTCGCTCATTGTGCTGCCAGACTGTAGGCTCATCTGATCTTCGTGCCTCTGATTTCAAGTGTACTGGCTCCCACATTAATTTTGCCGGAATACAGCCAGAGCTGTTATGGCGGCTGATTCCACCTGTGGGGGTGGTAGCTAGCCAGTCGGACTGTGAAAAAGCCCTACCACCAACCAGACCCAAGGTGGGAATCGAACCCACGACCTCTGTGTTCTTTTACCCCGAGCGGGACTAGCCACTGGTCCATGAGGCGGTCAAAATAGAAAGTAGCAGTTTTATTATTATTCTTATTTAGTTACAGACCAAAAGGTCAAGAATTATAGTTAACATAAGCAGTTTCTTTAATAACATTATAGTTTAATTTTAGTTTATGTTTCAGAATTTTGGATTTTAAATACTTACTTAAATGCCTTACATTTTTACAACATACAATACATTATAAACACGACCATTACCTATCTCAATCTCAATTCATATATTATGCAAACCTTCTGTATTTATTTTATCCAATGCAAAACGTGATAAAAATACCTAAGTTTCAATGCCATAGTAGTATGCTGCGCGATCGCGAACGCACGTGTAGAACCGCCATTTTGTATTTTGCAAATAAACGCGCGAAAACAGTGCACAAATTCTTTGTTTGTATTTTTTTTTTTTTTGTTATGTGTTTCAACAGTCACTGGAACAGATTTTGATCTATTGTAAACAAAAAAAAATTGTTTAAAAATAAAGTAATATTGTTTTGTTTTGTTAGATTTTTGTGATAGATTCGAGAATTTAATTATTAGAAATGCCGATTCGTTGATTGGACAATAAATATTGTGTTTTTTTTATTGTACCGGTGAGTAAACAATTGAGAGTTGTAATAGTTTATGATATTGAGTACCTAATACCAGTAGGTAAATGCAATCATGCAATAGTTTTCTGTTTCGATGAGTGTCTCTACTTTTGAGACACTTTTAATAGTATAATTATTGCAATATCGAGATAAATACACTAGTCGCCTTAATTATTTTGAAAAATATACAAATGGTTGTTCTGAGTTTTACACATAATGGGTTAAATAAATGTTGGGGATGGGCTGGTCAATAGCCACAAGGCTGGCACCGGCTCGTCCCAATCGGGTGTGAAGGGGAAACCGAGGGAGTTTAGTGGGTAGTGGACGCTTTAGTCTCGAGTCCCACACACGGCCGCAGGTCTAGCTAGCCTGCAGTTATGGTGCAACGCATTCTCCTCAGAAAAAAAATGGACAAACATTTTATGTGATAAACATATTATTTTATGTTAGTTCTGTGTCTGGGTGTTGATAGATAGATATTGCACTACACACAACATAGAAACATGTAATACAACAGGCGGACTTATCGCTAGCAGCGATCTCTTCCAGTCAACCTTAGGATAGAGGAAAGTATGACAAAAAAATAGAACAAGATAAAGTTGATTAATATTTTATATAATTATAATTATTTGTGTTACGTTCGTAATTCCTGATACCCATATTATGACAAGTTTTGTACTAGTATTTGAAGCACATTACGAATCCTCTTGTTTTATACAAAGATGAGTCTAAATAAAGTATTTACAAACATAAAAAAGAAAGGCCTTATCTCAAGCGAATGATACGGTTATCAACAATAAAATAATTTATTGTCTTATGACCAACTATTGAGGTTATTATCTTAGCATACATATACGTACATGTACAAGGCTAGACATGACGTCCTTTTGTGAAGAAGTCATCTTGCAAAAGAAGGAAGGAGTGGGAGGGAAGATGATCCTTGCTCTTACGCTTCTGAAGGAGGATCGTATTCTGTCTTGATCAAGACTGTTTTTTTTTATTCTGACTGTGCCGCCCAGAGTACAAAGAGATTTATTTTTATGTAAGAAAATGAAATCTGCTTAGATTGAGACAGACTAAAGGTAAGCGTCCACATGCCTGCATCGCAGGCATCGGACGCATCGCATGTAACGGATTTTAGTTTGCCTTGTATAAAAACTCATACAACACAGCGATCCGCCCCGGACGGCACTTTTAAGGGGGCGGCAAAATTTTACAATAAAAAGGGCGGCAGAATTGTCTTCCGCCCCGGTCGGCTGACACCCACGCTACGCCAAGATACACTGGTCCACCTATTTCAAACCGTGAGATCACTTACAATCAGGTGATCTGATTGCTAGTTTTTATTATTGTCAGAAAAACTATTTATCAAAAAACCTTTGTAGGAAAAAGGTTTTTTAAATACTTTTTGTATGCAAGAAAAGTGTTTAAAAATAATCACGCAAATCGTTGTAATTTCGAAGTATTATAATCGGTATAGTTACATTATTATAACCAAGTATTGTTAAAAATGCATTGTCCACGTAATGTTCATAATTAAAAGTCCTTTATTAAAAGCGGATAAAAGTGCGTTCAATACAATGACGTTCAATTGAACGTCATTGGTTCAATATCATAATTTTTTGTTCACAGACCCATCTTATTTGGACCCAAAATGAGTAAGCTTTGGAGTCGACTGTCATCTTGGCGTCGCCCGAAAGAAGACCAGGACTTATCCAGGAGCAGATACTCCCTGGTCTCGACCAGCGAAGTGACAGCAGCCGAGCTGCAGCTGTGGAAGACACTGCCGGAGATCTTGCGCCAGGACCCAGCTCTGGACCAGCTTAGGAAGGCCTATGAGGAGGAACATGGTGAGTCAGGGGCGGGTCCTACGTATTTTCAGAGGAGAATGGTTGGGCGGGTCCTATTTATTTTGGTACCTTTAGGAGAAGAATGCGTCTATGCAAGTCTGGTGCGAGTTATAATTTCTTCTTCAGCCTTCCATTAAAAATATCTGAATTAAATATTACTAGTGTTTTTATCTTTCTGGAATCTAGATTTTATTTACGTCTATCACACCAGTGTAGATTATAAGTTATGACCTTACTAAGCCAGATAAGACGTGATACGGTTATTATATTCAAGGTTCAAAGAGGATAACCGCTTTTATAGAACCAGATGTATGCCACTCGATTACAAGAGGTCCTGGGTTCGTACCCCGGTCTAAGTCTGGTTGATCGTTAATTCCACTTAAGCCCCCCGTTTGGATCCCACAGGGTGTCCATAGATACTCACTATTTCGTTTGAACCCCTTTGGGGATCCACAGATACTTGCTTGATGTGAGATACTCTTGGACCCCCTTTATTTTTTTCTCATTTGTTCGACTGTCGAACTAGTGAGAGCATTTGTTCTCATTTGTTCGATTTGATTTCATATAATATTAGTTGATTGTTAATTATATGCAAATGTACATAATTACGAGTAAGTATATGGTACTAGCGGCCGCCCGCGGTTTCACCCGCGTGGTTCCCGTTCCCGTGGGAATTGATCAAAATCCTTTCTTGGCGGATGCCTACGTCATAACATCTACCTGCATGCCAAATTTCAGCCCGATCCGTCCAGTGGTTTGGAATGTGCGTTGATAGATATCTATGTCAGTCAGTCAGTCTGTCACCTTTGAGTTTTATATTATATAGATTGTAAAAAAATGACATTAAAAAGAGTTCTTGCCGGTTTTTCTCGATAGATCAAAATTCCGTAGCCGATGGTAGAGTCATTTCGTGCCATCTATATATATAAAACTCAAAGGTGACTGACTGACTGACTGACTGACATAGATAGATATCAACGCACAGCCCAAACCACTGGACGGATCGGGCTGAAATTTGGCATGCAGGTAGATGTTATGACGTAGGCATCCGCTAAGAAAGGATTTTGATCAATTCCTACGGGAACGGGAACCACGCGGGTGAAACCGCGGGCGGCCGCTAGTTTATAATAATTTTGATTTTGAATGTGTACTCTGACTGCAAAGATCAGCAAAACTCTCAGATTATAAATAACAGTGTCATATGCCTTTAGGTAATATTATCGCTCTCCTTATGTGACCATGGAACACAATAGGTTTGCTAAATTAGCATATTTGCGTAAAAATTTATCATGCCAATATAAGGCATTGTTAAACACATCTATATGTGTACCTTGGGCAGTCATTGCAGTTGGGTCGAAACAACTTTGAGGACGAGGTGAATAGAAGAATTCAGTTGGGTTGGGCAGCGTTTGGAAAACTACGTCGAGTCTTCTCATCGTCGATTCCACAATACCTAAAGACGAAAGTCTTCAATCAGTGCGTCCTACCCGTCATGACATACGGAGCCGAAACGTGGACACTTACGGCACAGCTAGTCCACAAGTTTTAAGTCGCTCAGCGGGCTATGGAAAGAGCTATGCTCCGCGTCTCTCTGCGGGATCGCATCCGAAATGATGTGATTCGGCAGAGAACCAAAGTCATCGACATAGCTCGCCGGATTAGCCAGCTGAAGTGGCAGTGGGCTGGCCATATCAGCCGTAGAACCGATAACCGTTAGGGTAAACGGGTTCTAGAGTGGAGACCGCGTCTCGGTAAACGTAGTGTAGGACGCCCTCAGGCCAGGTGGAGCGATGATCTGCACAAGATGGCTGGCAGGAGCTGGATGCGAGTGGCCGAGGACCGATCGGCGTGGCGAGCATTTGGAGAGGCCTATGTCCAGCAGTGGACTATCACATGATGATGTGGCTGATGATGATGTGGCTGATGATGATGATGAAACACATCTAAGGACAGAAAAAGCACTTACTGGTAATGTATTGATTTAAAACTACTGGTTTTAACAATCATCATCAACAGCCTATATACGTTCCCGCTGCTGGGACACAAGCCTTATCTCAATAATTGTGAGATAGTGTGGGCCATACCCACGCTGGCCTAGTGCGGTTTGGTGGATGGGTGCGTAAGGCAAGTGACCAACCTTAATGTCACAATGTTATGAAGCCGCCAATTAATGGCCTCTGACTAATAACACGGTGGGACAGCAGCCTGACACGATCGAAGAGAGATCAGGCGCAGGACCAACGGCTTAAAGTGCTTACGGCGACTCACGGCAACTGCACCACAGAGGCAGTAAAAAAACTATATTAACCTTTTGGACGCCAAAGTCGTCTATACTTGACATTACAAGCAGCTCTGCGGGCCCTGTGCGCCAAAGACGTCTATAGGCACTTGACAAAAACCCTGCCTCTAAAAATATCTATACTTGACAAGCAGCTCTGCGGGCCCTGTGCGCCAAAGACGTCTATAGGTACTTGACAAAAACCCTGCCTCTAAAAATATCTATACTTGACAAGCAGCTCTGCGGGCCCTGTGCGCCAAAGACGTCTATAGGTACTTGACAAAAACCCTGCCTCTAAAAATATCTATACTTGACAAGCAGCTCTGCGGGCCCTGTGCGCCAAAGACGTCTATAGGTACTTGACAAAAACCCTGCCTCTAAAAATATCTATACTTGACAAGCAGCTCTGCGGGCCCTGTGCGCCAAAGACGTCTATAGGTACTTGACAAAAACCCTGCCTCTAAAAATATCTATACTTGACAAGCAGCTCTGCGGGCCCTGTGCGCCAAAGACGTCTATAGGTACTTGACAAAAACCCTGCCTCTAAAAATATCTATACTTGACAAGCAGCTCTGCGGGCCCTGTGCGCCAAAGACGTCTATAGGTACTTGACAAAAACCCTGCCTTTAAAAATATCTATACTTGACAAGCAGCTCTGCGGGCCCTGTGCGCCAAAGACGTCTATAGGTACTTGACAAAAACCCTGCCTCTAAAAATATGAAATAAACGATGACTTGTACCCAGCTCTGGCGTACAGGACACGATTAGTACGTTCGTAGCTTGGCGTTCAAAATGTTTATCACTTGCCCTGCACCAATATACTCGTAAGTTATTGGTGCTAGATGGCGCTGTGTGAATCAGTGTGAATAACGTCCAAGTACATTCTCGTAACTTATAATATCTACTAATAGTACATTCACCTCTAACCAACACTTATCTAAAATACTGCAATTGTGACAAGTACCTACTTACCTATATAATAACATATCATCAACTATTTGACATTAAACCTTATTAATTAAATTGTATACTTAATGTAAACTATAATATAACTCACATAAAAAAGTCCAAATACAAGATTTTGTACTCATTTTTGTATGCTAATTTTAATATTTGTAGAACATGTTGGAGAACGTGAAATACCTAATTGTTTGACCTTCTTTATTTACTGAAACAATTATAAGACTTCCGTGGCAAAATTTGCTGAATTTACAAATATGGTAATTCAAACCATTAATGCGATTTCACGAGGTACTTATAACAAACATTAGATCATGTATTGTGTTACGTACTTAGTGGAAATACGTTTGTTGCCTACTGGGCTAAGCACACATTTTTTGGAGGAGGAGAATGCGTTTATGCACCATAACCGCAGGCTAGCTAGACCTGCGTCCGTGCGTGGGACTCGGGACTTAACGATCCCACTACCCACTAAACACCCCCGGTTCCCCTTCACACCCGAAGAGGACGAGCCGGTGCCCGCCTTGTGGCTATTGGCAGGCCCATCCATACGCTCCTGCTCACCATCAGGTGGACTACATAACTGTTTACTAAGAAGATTTTGAACTATTCTTATTTACCTATTTATTTATTTAAGCTCCATTGCACAAATCAAGTACAAAAGGCGGACTTAATGCCTCATTGCATTCTCTCCCAGTCAACCTTTAGGCCAAGCAGAAAGAAACAGTGGGTAGTGCCAATTAACATAAAACTTAAAAAAACAACAGAAATAAACTATTCTTCTATTCCAGGTCATGATAAAACACCACCTTCTCCAAGCCAAGACCATGAGACCAGCAGACCACTGCCGCTCGTCAGTTCCGCTCCGATCCTGTCCAGCCATGACGATCTGGTGAAGGAGAAGCAACATGTCTTCGATATCAGTGAGGGAACTGAGAAGGGGGGAGAGAAAATGTAGGATTTTTTATGATTCCCTATATTTTTTTTATTTGGTCTAAGCTAGCACTTGACCACAAAGTTGCCTGATATACATTTTATAGAAGTCGCTTCAACCACGGTAATGATATAATACAGTAGTCCAACTTCATATAAACGGGCGCGCGCGAGTCACCCTGCGCGCCTCCGATCTCGGGGTGCGCTCCGGGTGCAACCAGTCGCGGATGTGCCGCAGTGACGAACGGACAGCGTCTTGTTTTTAACAGCGAGCGTGCGATTTTTGTTATAAAAATAAGTACAAGTACTTACTTACTTTTTCTTCACCTTGTCCATGTTTCCAAAAACAATTTATGATTAAGTTTTAAATACGAATGCGGATTTTTCATACTATTAAATTTAATAATAAAGTGTTTCGTACTGTCTCAGTCGAGTCGCAAGTATTTTTCGATCGCAAATTTATAAAACTGATTTTTTAGGAATTAAGTCTTAAATCAAAACATATTATTATAACCATGGCTTATAATTAAATCTACTTTTATCAAAAACCTGAATTTTTATTGAACAATTCCTATTTCATTCACAATGTATTTTATTTGTTTAAATAAAAAAATATTTACAATCACAAAATACATTAACATAACTAGATAGAAACACAAATCAGGCAGAAGTACCTAATTAAATTACTGTAGGTGGGCGCCCTATGCGTGTTTACGTTCCGCGCGGGCCGTAGGTATTTATTTCAAGGTCGGGCTTGAGTTAAACTACTGGTATAATAACTATTCTGTGCTTCAACTGTTTCCCCCGCGCGTTATTTCTTTTTTCAACGTCCCGCTTCCCCCACATTTCCGGAATCAAAAGTACCCTAATGTCACCTGGGGATAGTAAAGCATTCCAACAGTAAAACAAGTTTACAAATCTATTCAGTGGTTTCGGAGCCTATTCAATTCAAACAAACAGAAAATCTTTCCTGAATGTATAGACAAGAAGGCGCTGTGTAAATAATGTCCAGAGATTTATTTCTATTCTATTAAATTTCAGCTCTGACAGGGTGGGGATTAGAGGAAAAAAAGCACAGGTAGGATGTTGTTTCAATGTCTTTTAATAATTTGTGTTATCCGTACTAGCTTCTCAGAACAATACCTACTTGTATAATAAACGGTTTCTTGATTATGTTTCAGATCGCAAATGCCAAATACTACGTGAAAATGACGATTATCTTAGCCTGTTGGGCATTCTTCACTGTGATATTTCTTACTTATAACGAAAAGCATGAAGTTATTAGAAATACGTCGATTAACCCTGGTGGGATAAAAAGTGAGTATCTTAATAATGTAAGTCTCGCTAACGGCGGCCAAAGTCGCATGAACTTATATTCCACATATCCCACCCGGGTGGGAAGAGTGAAAAAAATTCCACTTTTCCCACCTGGATGGCTAGGTGGGATAACTGGAATAGCCGGGCCAATCTTTACGATCAGCCAACCACGCAGGATATATAATTCTGATGCAGTGAGTGCGCAAGCACAGGTGCACTCTCTATTCCTTCACTCTCATATAAGTAAAAGTATTCTGATATCAACGAAGAGAGACCAGAAGCAGGACCAACCGCATTTACGTGATTTCTGAGGCACTCTTCACTCAGCCAAATTCCTGACTCCGGATGTAACTGAGTATTTTCTGAACAGAAAAACCTAATTACACCATTTTCGATCCATTCTAGGAGATATAAATATCACCATACCATACTTGAGAACTTGTTTCCCTATCAATAGTTGCATAGTTAACGAGAGCGTGTAATAAAATACTCCCAGCGCCATCTATTGGTGTAAGATGGAACTTACTACGTCATTTTGTTATTTTACAGATTACAGTATACAATTTAATCAGAACCATCCAAGGATACTGGTGAAGTTATCTGGACCATTCTTAACTGAAAACGCTGAGATGAAGCTTAACTCATCACAGTTGAATGATATTGATGTCCTGAGAGTTTGGTTGGAGGGAACTGTGGAAGGACTAAATAATGTCACTGTGACGAATGTAAGTAGCACATTCTTAAATTTTAAAGAATTATATAAGTGTACCAATAAAAATGTTTTTCTTTTTGAAGGCCTCGGTGGAACAGCGGATGAATGCTCGGGTTCGATCCCCACCTTAGGATCCCCACCTCCCACCTGGTCGGTAGTAGGATTTCTGCTATTTTTTCAAAAACCTGCTTATTCGAATGTGTATCTAATCGGTCTAGTTCTCCTTTCAAGGGTTACCTATTACGGAGGTCTGATGATGGCAGTGGTTCTAATGCAGTAACTTGAATGCCAAATCGAGGATCATAGTGCAAGCGTGCACTGGTTAGATCGGGACAAAACTGTCAGTGAAACGAAGAGTAAAGAAATATTTATCAATGTTTGAGCTGCAACAGTAACTTATATGTTTCTTTTCAGACATCAAAACCTTGGACAATAAGACTCCAAAAAACATCCTCCTTAGATTTCAACGTTGGAGTCCCGCGATCAACAGTCCTCAGTCTCCCACATCACCCAGACTCGAACCATGCGTATGCGTTGAAAATGAACACGACTGCTACTCAAACCTTGCCGTTTGCGATGAGTTACTCGTTGAATCCGCTAGATGGCACCACTGGGGTTATTTATGCGTGTATTTTACTCTGTGGACTTTACATACTCATTATATTTGAGGTGAGTTCTTAAAAGTAATTTCCCGTCAGACGGGAATATTTTGGTAACTTTGGCTTTTCCCGCAGCCCCCCACAAAAAGTGGATGTGTCATTATAAGGTGGGCCAGTGACACGTCACCACTGCACACTTGGTGGGACGAACGGGAATTCGTATTTTCCCATCCCGTTCGTCCCACTGAACTTGCTGGTGGGACGAACGGGAATGAACCACTGGTCCGCCTTATAATTCTCTTTTAAAAATACATACGGCGTGACTATATTATGTCACGCTTCTTTTCCTTTTTTGCAATGACCCTGACTCATAACTTTTGCTTTTTTTATGCTACATCAGTTGGCAGACAGGCAAGCAGCCCACCTGATGGTAAGCGGCCACTGCAGCCTATTCCATTGAGGGACACTTCACAGGAAGCTTTACATTCATTAATCTAATCATAGTATACTCGTTGGTTAGGGTAGGTACTCTTCTGACCTGACCATTCTTCAAGACATCACCCATTTGGTCATGAAATGTCTGTCTTGGCCTAATGCTTCCTGTCACACTTGAAACTTATAATCATGTCCTCCTAGCCGAGTTTTTCGGCTAAGGCGGCCAATCTTTTACGATCAGCCAACTACGCAGGATATAAATAATATTATAGTGCTGCAGTGAGTGCGCAAGCACAGGTGCACTCCCTATTCCCTCACTCTCATAACACGGAGGGACAGCAGTCTGACACGACCGCAGAGAGATCAGGCGCAGGACCAAACGGCTTAACGTGCCTTCCGAAGCAGGGAATCATCATTCTTTTCAGACATTCAGGTGATTCAAGCCTGCAATGTCCTAACCAAACTGGAATCATTCACACAAAGTCATATTCCCTGCGGGATTCGAACCCACGACCTCCGGGTATTAGAGCCCAACGCTCTAACCACTGTACCTACCACAATTGTAATAACAAAGTCTCTGGCTTCTTCAGAGGAAACAGACTTTAAAAAAAAAAAAACCACTGTACCACGAAGGCAGTTAAACTTATATTTATTACTTAATAGGTCATTAACAGAACAATGGCAGCCATCACCATCGCCACCATGTCTCTAGCAGTTCTCGCCATAGCCGGGGAGAGGCCTACGCTGCCAGAAGTCATATCCTGGCTGGATGAAGAGACCCTGGTGTTGCTGTTCAGCATGATGCTGCTAGTCGCCATCATGGCGGAGACTGGGATTTTTGATTACTTGGCTGTGTTCGCTTTTGAGGTAAGCAACTTGTAAGTACGATATACTAAACTCTTTGAAGATGGATCCATGGATCCTTAACCACGAAATAACCAAACTATGTTTTTTTATAAATACCTATGTACCTTCAATAGTGCTGGTTTCTTTTATTGCGATATCATAAGCGAAGCCGCAGGCGGAAGTAAGTATATTGTAAGGACGGATGATCAGGAGGCAAATGATACGAACGAATGCTGGAATAATACTCTCTTTAATTCGGGTCAGGCGTGGTTTATATATGTATGTATGACGTGTATGTACATAATACAATAGTTTTACACTCACAATATTTTAACAAGTAGTGCTACCATCCCTGCATGTATCTGCATTCAGTGGTACGACGAGGAATGACAATTTCTTATCGTGCCACTGGTGAAACAAGTTGGTGGCACGACGAGGATAAAGGGATATTAATTTGTGTACCCCTTCCGCCTCGGTCTAATACCGCAGTCTACTCTGTGCCAAGAGCTTTTTATGCTTTAAAACGCTGAAGCTTACCGTCAAGAGGGCAGAAGCCCTCTTGACGGTAAGCAGTTACCGTCACGTATAGATGCAAGCGTCTACTACTAGTAGTAGTAGTAGTATATCAGCCTATTAATGTCCCACTGCAGGGCAAAGGTCTCCATCTTTGAAATCAAGTTATCGCTACAATGATGGGTATTGGCTTAATCACCACGCTTGCCAAATGCGGATTGGTGATCACAAACCCGAGCTGTGTCCGAAAAAACCGACACAAAGTTAGCTCGACCGGGGAATTGAACCCAGGACCCCGAGATCTTGGCCCGGTACTTAAACCACTAGACCATCGAGGCGTCTACTAGTAGGTACCCATTTCACAAAAGAGTATGCAATGTTTCATGCATGTTATTTTCCAAGTCTATATTACATTGATTTCAGGTGACCAAAGGCAAGCTCTGGCCCCTGATCTTTCTGCTCTGCTTCACCACGGGTATCCTCTCGACATTCCTGGACAATGTCACCACGGTACTGCTAATGTCACCTGTCACCATCAGGTAACAATACTTCAAGGCCTACAGAAACTTTTCAATTGACAGACAGGCTCGCAGCCGCCTGATAAATAAGCGGACTAAGGCCTATTCTATTAATGACCACTTTACCAGGAATTATCGTTTGAAATGGTTGTCCGATGGCTCAGCGACCCAAAACTGTGTCTTGGCCTCCGATACAAGAAATCGCCAGTCCTCTCGATCTTGTGTTCTCGCACGCCAGTCGCCAGCTTGCAACTCGCGAAAGTTTATCCTACAGGAATTTTTTTCCTCGTGGTCAAATAAGTTTAACAAAATAGTTTGACCACCTGGAAGAACCGGAATAAAAAACTCAAATGCATTCTCCTCCGAAAAATGTTATCTCAATGTCAGTGGCGTAGCGTGGGTGTTTTCCGCCCTTTTTTTTGTTCCTCCAGTTGGCAAAGCAGCCCACTGGGCGGAAGACGATTCTGCCGCCCTTTTTTACAAATTCTGCAGCCCCTTTTTTTCTTTTTTTTTTGCTCCTCCAGGAAATTTTGCCGCCCCCTAAAAAGTGCCGCCCCGGGCGGACCGCCCCCCATCGCTACGCTACTGCTCAATGTGCTGTCACACTGTAGGATTCTCTGATTTTTTGATTTCAAGTGTACATAAGGTTACTGTCTCCAATATTAACTTTGGCGGAACACGAGCCGTTATGGTCTCAAATTTTACCCGTTGAGGATGGTTAGCTAGCCAGTCACTATCTTCAGCCAGACTCCTATTTCAACAACAAGAACAAAGGTGGAAATCAAATTCACTACTAAGAAATGTTGATGCATTCTTAAGGGCGTTCTTGCCCTATTAGAGGATAAGTAGCCGGCAATCGCCATTTTTTCCTAATGAGGCAAGACACTAAAGTTGAGTATTTATGAATTCCAGACTGTGCGAAGTAATGGACCTAGACCCAGTGCCCATACTGATGTTCATGGCAATATACAGCAACATAGGGGGCACCGCCACGCCTGTGGGGGATCCGCCCAATGTCATCGTGGCTTCTAACAAAGCTGTCATTGAGGCTGTAAGTATTCACCCGAAAAATATCAGTACGTAATACGTATGATGTGTTAATACACCAAAGTCGCGGGTACAATTTTCGCGTAGTACAAAAATTTGTGTGTATGAAACCTGTTTCATCGGTCTGGATGTTTCTAAAAAACAGTTTTACATTCAGCCCATTGCCGCGGCAACGAGCAGGGACATGGGGAATAAACTGGGAAACGCGAGAATGTAAACAGGTCATTTCCATTGCCTTGACGTTGCCGTTCGCATTGCCCGGCTATCCCCCATTTGGCGGTTTTTCTAGCGGACATCAAAGCGCGGCAATGCGAGCGGCAACGTGTGTTTACATGTTGCTCTCTCGTTCAGTCGGAAGCAAACGCTTTTAATATCTTTAAAAATACTTACATTGTTCTATTACGATGAATCGCTATCATCCACCATCTCCTCTGACAACGACGTCTCTTTTGAATTCTATTTTTTTTAAACATTCAAATAATTAATTAAACTTAAAAGGCAGAGCGCCGACGCTGCGACAATTTCCACGTTATCCATGGCCCAGAGTCGAATTAAAAATACATATGAAGCGGCAATGTAAACACTCATTTCCGCTGACGTTGCCACATCAATATACGGGGAAATATGTACGGCAAGGCAAGCAGCAACGGAAATGGCTGAATGTAAACGCGGTAGTATATTCTTACTTAAGTAATGTTTACCCGTTATCTCGCACTATAAGCTATGCTTTGTGCTAAACAAAACAACACTCGCGACAGAGCTGTTTAAAATGGTGTTTCGTTTCTATCTGTTTTAAATATCAGAGAAGTGTCATCAGTCAGGTAACAGAACTACCTTAGATACACATGTCCTTGGTAAAGTGTGGTTGAATAAACCAAGCAAAGGGCAGAATAGAGCCCCTGGGGCATGCCTTTTCTCAGAATCATTAGATAACATTGACTCCTGCTAGAAGAATCATCTACATCAAAAACATTATTTCCAGGGTATCAACTTCACAAACTTCACAGCCCACATGGCTCTGGGCATCTTATTCGTCAGCGTACAAGCCACTCTGCAGATCAGATACATGTTCCGAGATACCACTCAATTACGTCTGAAAGAACCAAGAGAGATCCAAGGTAAGTCCAGTTATGCCGGTCAGTTGCCACTAAAATTAGCGGCTGCAGGTTTGGTAGAATGTTAGTCTGTTGTCAATGTCATCATCATCATCATTATCATCAGCCTGTAACAGTCCACTGCTGGACATAGGCCTCTCCAAATGCTCGCCACGCCGATCGGTCCTCGGCCACTCGCATCCAGCTCCTGCCAGCCATCTTGCGCAGATCATCGCTCCACCTGGCCTGAGGGCGTCCTACTACGTTTACCGAGACGCGGTCTCCACTCTAGAAGCCGTTTACCCCAACGGTTATCAAGGTGTGATCAAGGTGCTAAAACACAGTCTTCGCCGAAAAAATCTTAGAGCATTAAAAGTACAGGTTAGTTTTAATAAATAAATACATCGGATAACATGGTTTATCCCGCCTGCCCCCACCAAATCTGCCACCAAGTGGGGGCAGTCGAAACTTTTTTGTTCCGGTCTCCAACTTTAATCTGACCCCAGCGTAAATATTATGTTGTTTAAGCAATTATTGGTATCAGAAACAATAAAGGTACAACAAATACTCAAATAAGTACATTATAAAAATAGAGACACAGAACATACACTATTGTTCATCACACAAATGTTATTTTTCTTCGGTGGGACTCGCTTGGAGGTTTTTTTGGTGCCCCGTTACGAAGACTACCGACCGATACACAACGAAGCTATATTTCCAAATATCGAGGGTTGCTCTGATAAAAGTTGAAGAAATACTTTTTTTAACTATTTAGGCAATTCAATAACTGTGTATCCTAGACATAGAATTAGTTCTCATTACGTCTTCTTATTACTAATTCTATTTGTTATAAAAAAGGTTCATACATGTTTCAGATATCCGTCACCAAATTTCAATATGGCGGCGAGCAGCAGACTCTCTCCCCCACCTGAGCACAGGCGTCCACATAGTAAGAGAGAGACTGGAGAGAAAGGTGGAGAAACTGACTGCTCAGCTACACAAGTTGCTGCATGAGAGCAGTAAGAGAGCTTGTCCTAAGGATACTTACCATCATACCTTGGCAGAGATGAAGGAGAAGGTGATAAACCAACCGCTTCTCTTTACTCATGCCCATTCTTATTCCTCATAGCCTTTACCTTCTTACTCTTTTCATATTCCTTTATAGGCGGGCAACGCACTGTAGACCTTACTTATCAGGTGTCACACTTACTAGTTTTCCTCACTATTTCATAAAAAAAGTTATACTAGCCGTTACGGGCAGAAGCCCGTAAATTCGCCTGTCCGGACTACACGACGTTATCCTAAAGGAATGTGATATTTTTCTGGGATAAAATTAGTAGGTAGCGTGTATCACTCCAGCTCTCTCAAACTATTGTCATCGAAAATCATGTCTTTAATCAAACGCGGACAACGCATCTTAGGACACGCAAGGTGTTTAAAAATAACTAGACAACTCCTTTCAACCTGCTGCACTTGTTTCGCCGGCATTCACTTGTTTTCCCAACATTCATTTTGTTTCCCCGAAATTCACTTGCTTTGCTTTCCCAACATTCATTTGTTTCCCCGACATTCATTTGTTTCTCCGACATTCTTTTGTTTCCCCGATATTCGCTTGTTTTTTGGTACCGACTCGTTATCACTTACCATCAGTTGTCACATTTGCTGGTTTGCCTCGTTGACTATCTTTCATAAAATATCTGTATTTTCAGTACAAGATCCGCGAACCAAAGTTGCTGATCAAAGCATCAGTGGCCATCGTCTTCGTGGTGCTCGTCTTCTTCCTCCACTCCATACCTGAGCTCAGTAAGTGATATTCTCTTCTTCTACTGAGCTGGTGTCGCTATCTCCACTAATATCAAAGAGAGGTAGAACATACTGTATCTTTTACTCGGTCGACTCATCGCGAGAGATGCCTCTGGTGTTACAAGCGTCCATAGGTGACGGTAACGGTCTATTCCACTTTGATCACCTAGGTGATATTACCCAGGTGACCATCTGCGACAGTTTGAGTCCGTGCACCATTAGGCGGGCCGTAAGTCAAGCGCTACTTGAGTGAAATAAAATTTAATCTTGGCCGATTCAGTTTTTATGTCTGGTAGGAATGGAAGGTTGGAATGGAAACCTACCTAAAATATCTGAACATTTGACAAAAATTACTCTTAGCACAAAACTTTTAGGTTGTTCTCAAACAACTTTCCCTCACCGCCGAGCTTGTAGTAAATATTAGTATGGATAAGACTAGGTACATAAATGTCTCCTGTGTGATTTCCAGATCGCGTGTCTCTAGGCTGGACAGCACTGCTCGGAGCGATCCTGCTTCTCCTGCTAGCCGATCGCGACGATCTGGAGCCAGTCTTACACCGAGTGGAGTGGTCCACTCTGCTGTTCTTCGCTGCTCTCTTTGTGCTCATGGAGGTGTGTTAACAATTACTTATTTATTTCATCACAATCATTATCATCAGCCATACGACGCCCACTGCAGGAAATAGGTCTGTACCAAGAATCTCCATGATTGGTCCTGCGCTGCACGCATCCAGCGGTTTTTCGCAACATTAATTTGCAAGATGGCCGATCCACCTTGTAAGGGACCTTATCACAGAACTTTATCTCATAGAAAACAAACGTGTGATTAGTAGCAAGCGACTCTTCCTTCCATTCGCCTTAGATTTTTACGCATCGTATATGTAAAAACTTTCACCTTAACCAAAAGTAGAATATATTTATATTTTCCTATAATCAACTGATGCACACGATTCAAACTACCATAAACACACACATTAACAGTCAGTGGCGGGGCAAGACCAAATTTTGATGTGGGCAAGATATATTTTGCGAGGCCCCCTGATGGATGACACAAGAGGATGGATTTATTTTTATTTCTAAGTTCTAATACAATGAAACGCAACACTTATTCTCACATCGAAATCTGCTGGAAATACACTCACCGGCAATGAAACTTGGCAACTGGGCTTTTTTCATACAAACACGGTCATTTTAGCGTCGCATAGATAGAAAACTATTTGCAGCTGTGCAATGATATTACGTCAATGGAGAGGCCAAATGCCCAATTTTTGAATCACAGTTTCAAAAATTGCCAAAAAACTGCTCAATTTTCGCTGACGCTAAAGTGACCATGTTTGTATGAAAAAAGCCCAGTTGCCAAGTTTCATTGCCGGTGAGTATACATTAAAATATTAGGCACATGCGTCGTCGCATGATTGCATGACTGCATGTGCTTAGAAGCGCGAACATAGATGGAGCAAACAGAATGGGAAATCCCCAGCTAGTTTCGTCAATGAATGCTCAATTGCTCACAAGGGGAGTGTGGATGGAAAAGTCGAAAGCAGAAACTTTGACTTAGGAACTTCGTTTGGACTAGTTAATAGATAAACATACTAAAAGTCCTTACCCCTCCGAGGTGAGCCCGAGGTGGGGTGGGGCACAAAGAAGGTCCCGTTGTTTGGTTTTTTGCTTACTTCTCGAAAACGGTGTTTCGTACGAAATTTTACTGTACTACATAATAAAAGCTAATTAAATTCTCTACAACTTTGTCTTTTACACTTTGTATCTTTCTCCAATCATTGCCTACTAGCTATGAGCTACTAAAAGTGGTCGATTTTGAAAAATTTGTTCTACACTCTACATTTTCTGGCATATATTTGTTCTCAGCTGCTACCGTAGATTTCAAGATTCATAACTAACTAAAAAAATATTCCTCCTATGCATGAATAAATGGATTACTTAACCACTCGCCTCCTCTTTGGGCATGACGGGCCTGGTTGTGGTTCCTTAACTTTTGCCTCTTCTTTCTCGTCATCGGTCAAATCGTTAGCAGATGATGGAACGTAAGCTACTACTTCTGCTTCATCATCCCCATCATCGTTGTCCTCCAACATGAAAATGCTATTCGTGCAGCTTCCGTTGCAATTGTGGCAAATGGTAGAGCACAGCATAGAATGGAAGCCTTCCTACACCCACATCTAGCACTACTACAATCAGTAGTGCACCGGCAAAATATCAGCTTCAATATTTCTTTCGGTGCAGCTGGTTCTTTAGTTGGAACAGGAACCAAGAGGTTGCTTTCATTCCGTTTCCATCCCCATAGTTCAGGACAAAGGTCTTGTCCAAGCCAAGCCTGTACCTGATGGTTCGGAAAGAGTGCTCCAACGCTGCTCCCTCAGTTGGTGGAAGGGAGGAAATGTCTGGTTTGGACATTTGATACTGACTGGATGGTTTCGCTCCATACAACCATAAAAAGCATAAGTTTCCATTTTTTCTTATGTCAGCATGCGATGAAATGGGGTTCGAAAACAACTCTGCGGCTTGACGGATCTCAGGTTTTTTCAAGTGCAGTTTACAAAAACCAACTTTGCTTCTCCGAACTGCAGCAGAAGTGGTGTCGCATCCCGTGAGGGCGTGTAGAAATAATATGTCTTTCAGGCCTAGCTGTTGCAATTCCTGACTTGAATAATAGGTGGTAGGTACTTTACCTCTACTAGGCTTGACAAAGATAATATCATGGTCAGGTGGAGTCCTTGCTATAAGCAGAACTACCAAGTCAACATCTTTTCCCATGATCGTTTTGTCATTTGGCACTTGCCCTGATACTGCAGCCCGCAATTCTGTAATGGAGAACTGACAGTCACTGTTAGTCTCCATGTGCTTATAAATTTCATTCATGGCTCTAGTTATGTAATCTGCAGTGACATCCGAGCGGTCTGAGTCCTCCAGAGAAAAAAAACACACTTTTGAAAATTGATTACTTTTAGAAGCCCATAGCTAGGCAACGATTGGCGATAGGATAGATACAAAGTGCAAAAGACAAAGTTGAAGAGAATTTAATTAGCTTTTATTATGTAGTACAACAATATTTCGTACAAAGCACCGTTTTCAAGAAGTAAGCAAAAAACATGTGCCCCCTCCCCTCGGGCTCACCTTGGAGGGGTAAGGACTTTTAGTATGTTTATCTTTCGACTTTTCTATCCACACTCCCCTTGTGAGCATTCATTGACCAAACTAGCTGGGGATTTCCCATTCTGTTTGCCCCATCTATGTTCGCGCTTTCGACTTTTCCATCCACAAATATTCGTTAACTAGGCTAAGCGGGCGACCCAGGGATGGGCTGGTCAATAGCCACAAGGCTAGCACCGGCTCGTCCCAATCGGGGGTGAAGGTGAGGCCGTGGGCGGTGGCCCACGTCGCCCACGCCTTCCGCCGCCTCTGTTAACAGTGCCGCTAAAAGATAATAATGACGTTTCTCTTGCAAGTAAAAGGAAGTACTTATGGGGCATTTATTAATTTTTTTAGGCTTTGTCCAAACTGGGGCTGATCCTGTACATCGGTGGGCTGATGGAACAGCTCATCATGACGGTGGACGAGAGCTCCAGGCTCGCGGTAGCCATCATGCTGACCATATGGGTAATTTGCCATTCGAGAGAATATAACTAAAATTCTTAATTATAAGAATGTTGAAGTGGGCCTGATGATCTGTGACATAGGTATTTTTTCTAGGACATCAGTCTCACACAAACTCTGTCCGTTCTACAAATATGTATGTAACCACTGTTTTGTACTATGTTTAAGTTTGTAGTAAGAAATAAAGATATATTATAAGACACATGTATTGGAAACATCACTAATGACTGGCTGACTGGCCCGATGGTAGACCCATCATGCATCATGAGTTCAAATTCCACCTGAAAACCGGAAACCCACTAAACTACTATTTGTATGACGTTTCGGTCTGGGTTTCTATATACAAGTATGTTTTTACAAAAAAGGTAATGTTTATCAGTTGTCTGTCACAGTAGGTACAAGCTGTGCTTATGGTATGAGACTGCTGTGAGTATGGGGCTAGATGGCGCAGTGTAAATAATGTCCCATCATCTTCATCAGCCAAAAGACGTCTACTTTTTTTTTTTCTCGGAGGAGAATGCGTTTATGCACCATAACTGCAGGCTAGCTAGACCCGCGGCCGTGTGTGGGACTCAAGACTGAAGCGTCCACTACCCACTAAACTCCCCCGGTTTCTCCTTCACACCCGATTAGGACGAGCCGGTGCCAGCCTTATGGCTATTGACCAGCCCATCCCCGGGGAAAAGACGTCTACTGCTGCAAATAGACTTTCCAAACTAGTCGGTCCAGCGCCACCCGCATCCAATGGAGTCCCGCGATCAATATTTCTACTGATAACGGACGTAATATACAAAGAAATTATCCTTTCCCCAGGTGTCCGGAGTAATATCAGCGTGCGTAGACAACATTCCGTTGACGACAATGATGGTGCGCGTCGTGGTGTCCATAGGATCCAACCCGGCCCTCAACCTTCCCATGGAGCCGCTTATCTGGGCTATGCTGTATGGAGCTTGTTTGGGAGGTAAGATTAGAAAATATATTTATCTTTGCTTTTTTCCGATCTTATCCGAGTATGTATGCACCCATAATCCGGATTTGGCCGGTCCAGTTATTTTAATGGAGTGACTGCCGCCTGACCCCCTAACCGTTGACAGGGAACTTGACCTATCGGATCATATTAGCACAATGAAATACTAAGAAATGAGCCATATGACTACGATTACACATAGAAAAATCTTCATATAAGTAAGTAGGTGCCCAGATACAAACCATCGACCTCACGCATTTTTTTCATGTACCTAGTTTAGTTACGGCCGCAATCTCACCTGATAGTAAGTTAAAATGCGGCCGAAGATGAATCATGTCATACTAATAACAGCCTATACACTATTTTCTTTGAGGCAACGTTTGAAACCAAACTTCCACCAAATCTTTTATTCACTAATAACCACATCACTTTTTTATGTTTCCAGGCAACGGCACACTAATCGGCGCGAGCGCAAACGTGGTATGCGCAGGAGTGGCCGAACAACACGGCTACAAGTTCACCTTCACTCGCTTCTTCAAAGTCGGCTTCCCCATCATGATCGGCCACTTAGTAGTCGCTTCAGTATACCTACTTATCTGCCATTGTGTTTTTACTTGGCACTGAACACGAGTTAAAGTAACGGAACAGAAAAAATCTTCATTATAGCATTCGGGGTGCCTAGGGTGGCCGCGAAACTTGGTCATACCAAATATGGCATTGGGTGACCGGATGGGCTACCCCATAAGGGCACGTCCACAGAACAAATACTAAACTGTGACACCAACAAAAAGTCGGTCACCGATTGTCGGATAAACAAAATCGGTGTCACCGATTGTCGGTCATACAATAAGTCTAACGTGGGCGGGCAGCCCTAACCTTTAAAATTTCAAATTAAATCATCAAACTGAATTGGCGGCGGTACATTTCAACTCTACAGCCATTTTTACGTGTATTATTTCATATTTGTAAGTTTTATTGTAAGATTACCCGTCCAAAGTATAATAATATACAGGCGGTTCCTGCGCGGTATTGGATCGAGGCGGGAGGAGTGTTTTTGTTATCAAATGTCTCCAGACTTCAGTAGGGTTGTCTTCATCACTGTTCATCACGTATATGCCAGCTCTGTCACGTCACATGTCACCCTTCCTGCAACCCTTCCATACTGCAGGTACCTACTAAAGTACAGTCAACAGCACATCACGGTATACACTTGCAGTTCGATAATAGCGCTTATGCCCCCGACATAAGAGCGGTACAAAGTCCAAAGTGTTACGTCTGACGTGCTTTTGACTGTACTAGTAAAGCGATACGCCTGCAGTTTATAGTACAAATAAGTAAAACGTTTTTATTTTAATAACAATTTATATTGTTATTTGTATTGAATATCATACTAACAAGTACAAAATACACTCACCCGCAATAAAACTTGGCCACTGGGCTTTTTTCATACAAACATGGTAACTTTAACGTCTCATAGATAGAAAACTATTAGCAGCTGTGCAATGATTATTAAGTCAATGAAGAGACCAAACGCCCAATTTTGTCGAATCACAGTTCAAAAATTGCCAAAAACCGCTCAATTTTCTCAAAAAGGAACAACGTTTTAATGTGTGAAAAATGTGTTTATATGAAAAAAGCCCAGTGGCCAAGTTTTATTGCCGGTGAGTTTATATATAAAAAATATAAGTATGTAATGTTTTAAATTTAAAACCATTTTTCCTGCCAATTTATGTCAACAAGTTTTATTAAGTTTTGTAAAGAAATGAAACTTATTCAGCATAACTCGCGTTTTATTTAATTTTAAAATCTGACGTTTCCATTGCTCTGAGCAACTGTGATCAAGAATTATGGTAAATATGATAGTAAGAGCATAATGGATTTTCCACTTGAATAAGCTGCTCGTCTAGGGAAGTGTGTACCTCCACCTTACAGAAGACCACAGTGAAGAAGCAATGAGTAACGGGTCCCCTATATGAGTGCGAAAGTTGATAGTTCGATTTTCATTATATCGAACACGCTGTGTCGATAATTACTGAATTATCGACACAGCGTGTTCGATATAATGAAAATCGAACGAAGTACGATGTTTTATTACATCGATGATTTGTTAGTGCGATGTAACGTTTGTGCGAAAAATCTTGTTGCGAAAAACCATACAGCGATTGCTCATTAGTTCGATAATTTAAATGTCTTTATAGGCTGCTTTAATGAATTTTCTTATCGTCTATAATGCAAAATTAGGCTAATAATTAAATCTCAGGGATTCATCAGCCGTTTTAAAGCCGCATACTTACTATAGAAATAATAAATTATCGAACTAATGAGCAATCGCTTATCGCTGTATGGTTTTTCGCAACAAGATTTTTCGAACAAACGTTACATCGCACTAACAAATCATCGATGTAATAATGATAATAATAATAGTGTTCGATATAATGAAAATCGAACTATCAACTTTCGCATTCATATAGGGGACCCCTGAGTAACTCTAATCTTGTGCTATGTTTTTTTCTTTGAGGTCTCCAGAGCTCAATTCTTATTATTTTTTGGTAAGGGCATGGTGTTTTCAGTAAGAACAAATTAAATTTTATCAAACTATATTGACTAGAAATATATTTATTTTGTAATACTAAAGACATTTTGAGAAAAATCAACAGTGTAACGATTATAAATCTATCTAAATACAAATGGGGCAACAATTTTAATCGATAATATCGATGACGGTAAAACTGATTGGTTCGATTCCCGGACAATACAATTATCTTGTTATTAAAATTTTCTTTTGATTCAATAAGATATTTTATCACTTGTAAGTATATTTGATTTACAAAAAGTCTTAGTATAATAGTATTAATAAACAAATCCACGATTAGGGGTTACATTTTTTTTTGTACTAATTATGTGAAGTTCCACACAAAGGTTTAGTCTTTGGACTATACGGCATATTTACATTAAGCCTAGTGCCTAGAGGTTTTAAATAAATAAAAATTGTACATCACATAGATATCGATCTGACAATTGAAGCGCCTTAATGTATTCTACCTTTTTTTCTAGACCAGTTGACTTAATTAAAGTAAATATGCTTATCAAACTCCGAATACAAATACCTATAAAATAATTACAAACAACTTTAGTTCAATAACTTTAAAATCTAAGAACAACAATGGCATTTTAGATGTATTGTACAAACGGCAGCCTACCCTACTGTCAAACTTGCAATAAATTGCATTTTTTTTTTTATTTTATTTGTAAATATTAGAAGTTATTTATTGTATTTTTGAGTATTCCTTGTTTTGGTAAAAATCCTGTAGCTTCTTATAGCTCAATCCTTTCATTTAAAATTCTTCAAAATATTTTCAAAGATTTCCCATGAACAAAAACCATTTTCATCAACCTCGCAACCATTTAGTTCCAACAATTCAAACTGCGGTGGATTATCCAAACTCAGCACAATACTGTCTCTTAACTGAAAGTAAGACTGATAAACGTAATCTATTCTTAAAAGATCCTGTTTCTTAATTGTATCGTACCAACGTTGAAACACAATCTTCCCGCTCACAGGGGCCATTTCATACTGGTTCTTCAAAGAATATTGTTTGACATCCAAACTTTTTAGAACTGTGTACAAATTCGCATCATGACCCATTAGTAATACTACTTTAGGAACGCTATTATTAAGGAAAAACTTCGACATAAAACTCAATAATGGTTCTGCGATATCTTGAGCGACTAGATTCGTATTAAAAATTATATTATGGTAACTCCTGCTTAGTTTTATAAGTGTTCGCCAGTCTTTGTCATATTGAAGATTTCCCCACGCTACATCTTTGAAAGCGAATCCTTCATAATATTGCATTATAAATGCATCGATAACCGAATTACTTATCTTTAACGGACCTGCCAAATTCGGTTTCTGTCCAGCCTCAACAAGCACTTTGTTTTTATCTATAGTTAAATTACACTTATGCTCTTGCAAACACAGTTCAGAGTTCTTATAATCTAAAATTGCTGATACCTCGTCATACGAAGAATTTAGAGATAACATTTTAAGGCACATTCTCATATCTTCTGTAACAATTTCTTTGAAAATAGCTGATGTATTGTGTATTACGGGATTGAAAATTGGATCAACATCGGTATTCGATTTGTGGATTGTGATGTTGCAATCTGGGAACGCTTCGCTGACAAAGGCAGAAGCAGAAGCTCTTGTTCGCTGCTTTGTGTTCGCGTAGACGTAGAAATATTCTTCAGATGGACAGGATTTAGGGAGTAATTCTTCACAAGACAGCCAGGCGGAGAAAAATTTACCCATGTAACCTTCCAATAATTTTCCTTTAGTAGTTAAGTAGCCAGGCTTCTCTTTCCATGATGGCCACTTCTTTGGAGTCATATTATTTAGAACCTTGGACAAAGGAGTTCTTAAACCATGTCTACTAAGTATCACAACCTGTTTTAATGTAAACCTCCTTTCTGATTCCACAGCACAGATTATAACGAAGAGACACAAAAGAGTCCTAATATCCATATTTGACACCAAAGAGTTTCTAACACCAGAAAAATACTAAAAAATATCAAAAGCGATATCACTCGTCCGTTTAGTTATTCCTTTCCTTTCAAATCACAAAGACGTAGTAAATAATATTACCTAACTAACACATAAATAAGTAGCTACATTGCCAAACCTCCACAAGAAATGCAGGTGTCGTAATTTATTTAAACACTACAAGACAAAGCTTTCATACTTACTCGAAACCATTAGAAATGCAGGTTATCATGCGCATTATCAGAAAACTAAAGGGCAAAGATCATTTTGGTAACAATACATTACGGTATTTATACCTACTTACGGTTATTTAAAATTATCATCAAGGAAATTGAAACAATTTAATCGAAGACCAAACAAAGTTGTTTTGAGTTTTGAACTTTTGACATTTGGCACGGCCGTTTGACTCAAAGTAATAAAATTGGTGCGTTTGTTATATCTGTGGTACAGGGGGCCAACCTCAGATGACATTTCGTAATCTGTGGTCGTAACCCCTCTCCCCCGCCAGCTCGCTTAAGGGTCTGCTGACATGCTTTGACAGAGTGAGATAGTCTTATTGAGATTCCTCTAAGAGGAAATAGAATAGAGAAGAGTTCAAACTTCAAATCAAACTGAGCAAAAAAATCATTAAAGTGCCAAAGAAATTAAAGGTTTTGTGGATTACTACCTAAATTAATATGATTTAATCGAATGTGGAACGTTTGTGTCTAGCATACAAAATGGTAGAGTGTTCAATATTTGGCTTCAAAAGCAACAATCAAAGAGAAAAAGCGGGTGTTACATTTCATACGTAAGTACACTGTTTTATAAATTTTGATCACGTATTTCTTTCTCAAATCTCACAGGAACCAAGTTTCTGCGCTAAATCATTAGTTATATCATCAAAAACTTGATAAATGGGAAATATCTAAAAATTATTTCTAAATATAACCTCTAAAACATCTGACATGCAAACCGGTAAAATAATTGCTTATTATTACAAATTTACATCAGAAGCCAGCATAATAATTATCATAGATGTCTATGTACCTACTGAAATTTTATTAATAATTAGTAGATTCATAATTCGATTTCCGGATGCCTAATGAAAGGAAAAATTTCCCCAAAATTACCCCATATTTCAGGGAATTTCAAGCGATTTGTTGTTTCCAGATTTCCGACTGATGATAAAACTCGTGAGAAATGGATTTATGCAACAGGAATACTATTAATAACATTTTGAAAGGGACTGACGTGTTTACAAAGGAGAAAATTACCAAATAATATGCAACAGAAGGATTAATTATTACAAAAAGAAATTGAAAAATAAATCAATTAATATGTAATTAACTTGTTTTATTTTGTTTTTCACCTAAATAGTCTTCTTAAAATGATCTTTTTTGGCTCAAATTTGAAATAAAAGGGAATTCATGTATCGGGTATATGAAATTATGAATTCCCTTTTATTTCAAATAGGGTAATCCTGCAAATAATACACCAAAATAAATAAAGTGGCTGTTTGAATAGAATGCCTTTGCATTTGACACCACCACAATTTAAAAAAAAAAGAGCTGTCATATATCACTGGCCCCCTTTTCCGTAAAGCCCATGTTTACAGTACGTGAGTCGGTTGTCTGATTTATCTTTTATCTAGTCTGTGACATTTGGTTGTCAACTTGACTGTAAAGTTATATTTTTTAAAGTTTAATGTTACGTTTAGTTCTCAGGTTCAGTTTATTTTATAGTGTAGTTATTTTGCAAAACCTGGGGCCTTACCATGAGCATTTAAGAAAACCATCCAATCGCAGTGCAGTTTTCGAGCAGGGCAGAATCAGGCCTGCTTAAAATCATACTATGACCCCTTAAAAAGTGAACGACTATTGCACTGTTTGACATGAAGGTGAACGGTTTCTTTTGTCTCTGGTCTTTTTACCGTTCAATCGAATTCGTTCGAAAATCCATTGAAGATTTTATTTTCGTTTTACCGGTTTTTAAATTATGTTTTATAATACGAATGCTCAAGTAAAACCGCGTTTTTATGGGTTTAGATTACTTTATCAGTATAATTTTCTTGATTTACAGTAGTTTTCAATAAGTGAAGCAATAACTATGAAAGAGCCGTGCGTGCCGATTATTCCTTTTAACCTTCTTAAATTTTTAAACGTTTCTGACACCAAAATAATACAAATGTCAAGTGTCAAATGCATTTTATTCTGTAATTATGAAAAAGGCAAAAAAATTAACTTTTTCCGTGATTTAATACGATTTGGTCATTGAAATGCATGTTCTTCATTGAGTATAACACAGTGATTATATACATTGATTGAGAACATGGTTATCAATTTGAATACTACGATTTTTTGTTGAATTCTTTGACGAACCACTTTAGATGTTATCTTTCATTATCATTTATCCCCATTGAACACTTCCATGTTCGTTTATACTTTCGAACTTTGACTGAAATATTCTAAGAATAATTTCTGGAGCATCCGAAGATTATGTGGAATGCAGCAGCACAAAGGCTCAACTCTTCAGTTAATATTGTTAATTATTAAGACTAAGTACATGAATGATAGAATATCCCCCTCTTCCCCCCCATTTCTGGGATCAAAAGTACTCTACGTTCACCAGAGGGGATAGTGTAGCTTTCCAACTGTGAAAGAATTATTCAAATCGGCTCAGTAGTTTCAGAGCCTATTCAATACAAACAAACAAACAATCAAATCTTTCCTCTTTATAATATTAGTATAGATAACATGAAGTGATTGTAATATAATTTGTTATTATAATTCCAGTGCTGGGTAGACCTGAAGGTCAAGATTGAACAAAATAATAATCATCAATGATGCTTATAGAAGGACCTTGTGTTGATGAGCTTACGGAAATGATATGTAAACAAGTAACAATGTAATTTATTTATTTATAAAAACTTTATTGACCACACAAAAGGCGGACTTAACACTAAAAGCATTCTCTACCAGTCAACCTTTAGGAAAAACAAAATGCTTGAATGCGGCAAAGAGCAAACTAATTAATAAGTAATTATCTTCTGTCTGCACTTATATTTGCTTCTATCATACTATAGTATGTGACAAACTTAAAATCATTTATGTTTTTATTACAGAGTTCAAGAGAGCCATTGCCACCTTCTGCCTACAGCTTCGTGAGTGTCTGGTTCAGCATCCCAAGTTGGTGACATCACCCTTTTGCAGAGTGGATATCCGGAATTACCTAAAATAAAATATTATTTAAGTTTCAGTTTGTACTGTGTGTGCCTGTGTTCTTGTTAGATACAGTTGAAGGAAGGATACTTCCGTTGTTGTCTACTGTTTTTAAGGTGTTTTGTAAGTCTATTAAATTAATGTAATTATGCTAATCTTATTATTTATAAGCCCATTGTGTTCTTTCGTTTAAGTTTATTAAAAAATGTAGGTACTTAATTATAAAATTATTTTGAAAAAGTATAACGGTTTTGATTTTTATAAATAAAGATAAAAAATAATATAATTCATGCACGCAAATGTTTGTACCCTGTGGGGATTGAACCCGCCCTCTGGTGTAATAGCCGACTTCTCGACCAATTACATCAAATAGCTCGTCACTTAGTAGGTTTAGGATGAAAATACAATAATAAATATTACCTAAAAACCATAAAGCCTTATTAGTGCTCAGCTTTCCAAGTGTGGGCAAAGAGCATGGTTTGACCAAATGAAAGAATCTTGATTAGCACTGGGATTGCTTGCATCTACACTTCTAATTTTTGCATATTAGCTTCTTAGCATTGCAAATCTGGAAATATAATGTTTAGATTATTATTATTTTACCACAAGTTGTAATGATTGAAGTTCTAAATACTAAAATCACAGTTCACTTCTTTATTTGCTTACCAACTGGACATTCAGGCTTTGTAAACAAATTAAATAGACATAAACAAATTAAATAGACATGCTTGTATCATAAACATTCCATTTCGAACGGGTCACTTATTTTGCGAAGGCGACGTAGCTTATTTCTCCCATCTTATTGGAATTCTGTTTCCAAATACTTAAAGAATTCGTCACACTTCTACAAAAATAGGTGTAAATGTTTTAAAATAGGTTATTTTTTATTTAAACGCTAATTTTACTTTCAATAATCCACTTCTTATCAAAAGATACTTACGTTTGACAAAAATACTGACTCCTAACCGGGGCACAAGAGACTCATGAACATAAGCACGAAAAGGTACGGAACAAAATTCGACGACAAAATATGAGATTCACTCACACAATCACAAAACAATTCTGTTAAAGCTACTCCAGAGTAGCTTTTTAAGGATCGGTTTATTTGACGTTTCGGACGTTCAAAAGACGCTTTGCTTGACATTTAAAGCCGCTCATGGTACGAAACGTCCATACAAAAAAAAAGGTGAACGGTTGTCAAAACGTCAAAGTAAATTGCCCTGCGACTGACCTGCCACAGGCCTGCTTTAAGGTTGTCATGGTACAATAAAGCAGAGCAGTTCAATTTAAGTCCTGCTATAAGAGCTCATAGTAAGGCCCCTGATTAGAATATCAATTATTTTTTTTCTCTTTTTGCGGTATAATTTGCGGTCAAGCCAGAATAATATTATGTTGAGCAAGATGTTGAGTTGGTTGAGCGCATAGGCCATAGAGTAACTTTTAAAGTTGAGCGTTTCCATAAAAGGCGGCAATTTTTAAAAGTTTATACTTACTTTGAACTTTTCATAATAATTTCGTCATACTTTACATACCTACCTACTTACTTACGAAATGAAATGAATTTGCTTGGAAATTATAATTAATGCGTGGTTCACATTTATGTACCTATAATAGAAAATTATAAAACGAGCGACTGAGAACTAACTTAGCGACTGCCGATGAGGAGATACCGTTTTAATTTTAATAACTTGAGCGTCGAGCGGTATGAATTTGAGTAAGCGAAAAATTAACTGAATTTATAACGAATATTGAATAATAATAAAATCCAGAATGAACTTATACAAATTCATCAATTTCAGGTATTAAAATTACTAAGTCAGCGACTAAATTACTAAGTGAGCGACTATTTGCTATCACAAAAATAAGAAAACAAGAACGATCGGAGATGGAAATCGGCTTGGATGGATATAAATTATAGGTTAGAAGGCTAAGGCGGGAGCAAATCGCCTTCGTGGTTATTTTTTTTTTAACACTAATCCCCATATTTAACGATCTACCATTCGTTTCTCTGCTTACTTGTATTTTAAGTAACTCAAATAAATGTTTTAAGTAACTCAAATGAATGTTTGCAAGTCGTTGTTCTGTTTATTTTTCGTCGCTCGCAGTCAGTCGCTCACTTAGTAATTCTGTAAGTTAAATTCATTATTTTTGTCACATATAACTAAAAACTAAAATTTCTTAAAACTTTAATTTCGAGTCACTCGTTTAAATACTACCCATTTATAATATTCAACAAAATAACCTTGGATATCAAATACAAAGTATGTACTCGATACTATTATTCGAACCTGTTTGTATTGAAAAATATTTCGTGTCCCTAACCCATACCCAACTACTTACTATCTAGTATCTGCCTCCATATATAATTTAAATTATTCCTCTCTCAAAAGCGCACAACACAACACATCAAGACCCTGAGACCATAGTATCTTAGGGTAAAAGCCCACGTGAGCTGACCTTTGTCATTTTTTAAAAGCTAAAAGTTTTTCTGTTGGTGCCTCTAACTAGAATATAGAATTTGAGTCGTGGTTACTTACGAAGATAGTAAAGCTGGCTAAAATAGTACTGTACTTTCGTAATAGTATAAAAGCTGAACTTTATAATACTAGTATGTTACTTGGGGACCTTTATAAAGATGTTACTTCCGTAGCCGGACACTTTGAATGGTTTCTACATTGATAGTGTATTTAAAAAAGAGGTAGATATGCCATCCTTTGACGCACGGCGATTAGAATTTGATCCGTCGAGATATACTAAATCTATGTGCTTCACCCTAAGGCTTCACCAACCGTTGACATTATGCGTCTAAAATGATTTGTGTCAATTAACACAATATGAGCGGAGCATTTTTCGAGCGCTAGTGCCGTATCTACTTCTTTTTAAATACACTATCAATTGGTTTCTACACCATTCCAGACACGTTTTTTATGCTGTTGATGATGTTACTTATATTTTTTATTCTTCCCGCCTTGTCGTGATTGATCGGCCCACCAATTTCTTATACCGAACGCTAAACGACTTTTTCTGAAGACTAGACAAAAAACTTATTAGCATCATATATTTTGTGGTCTTTATTTGATTACTAATTGGCCAAAATAAGTTACTATAATCTAGTTTTACCAAAAGATCATCTCAGATTCGTTATTTTTATAAAAATGTTTTGACCGGTTGAACTACCTACCTACCTAGTCTTTTTAGACTTTGACATCTTGTTTTCAAAATTAATACTGATGAAAGAGATTGTTTTACTCAGCAACTATGTATAATATGTGATTTATTTAAATAAAAAAATAATCGCTGAATATGTTCCCGCATAAATAAAGAACTTTGTATGCGAAAATTGTGTTTGTTACTAGGTACCATACTTTGTCTGGGCAGGTTTTAGGCTTATACATAATTATGTAAAGCCGGGGTGGGTGGGTAGCTTGTTTTCCATTTTATTCAATGCTATCTTTTTGAATAAAACAAAAGATTAAATTATATAAGTTTTGTAAATAGATTAATAAGAGAAAAGTACCTAAGAGTAAAACTAAAGTTTAAATTATATAAGTTTTGTAAATAGAGTGATGAAAAATAGAGAAAAGTAAGAAGACAAAGAAACAAATAATGTAATAAAATAAAATAAAAATGCAGGACAAAATAAGACGGTCTTTCAAAATAATTTTATTGCATTATTACAATCTTTCTAAAATCTCTAAGAAGTCATTCCATGGACAATATCCATTTTCGTCTAGTTTACAGTTATTTAACTCCATTAATTGGATAAATGGTGGATTTTCTAATGATAATAAAGTTGCATTCCTCAACTGTATCCTGGTCTGGTAGATGTATTCAATTTTCAAAAAGTAATTTGAGTCGTCATCGCGCCATTTTTGGAACACCAGTTTCCCGCCAATAGGCGTTAGTTCATGCTGTCCTGGCAGGTCATAAATTTTAAATCCTAAAGCAGCCATTACAGAACTCAAATTAGAATCATGGCCGACTAAAACTGTCAGTTTTCGCGCCATATTTTCGTTTAAAAATAAATCTTGGATGTAATTCAGCAAGTGTCTGGCAACGTCCTTAGCCAAATACGAATTATTGAACCTGACATTTTGATTTTCTTTAGTGATTTCTGATAATTTGATCCATTCAGCTTCGGTCTTTATTTTTCCCCATGCAATGTCTTTTTCAGGGAACCCATTGTAATAAGTCATCAGTATATAGTCAGCTATGAAATTCCCGATTGCCAACGGACCGTCGATATTCGGTTCTTCGCCAACAGCGAACAAAATATTATTTTTCTTGATGTTGAAATCGCAAAACGCGTCATATTTACAAACATCCGATGTTTTAATATCAACAATTTGGTCCAGTACTTCGTATGCATCCTCTAAACGTAGATTATTTAACTTTTCATTCATGTATCTGTAATAGAATTTCTTAAAAGATTCGCTACCATTCCTTATGATAGGAGCAAACACTGGATCTGAATCATTTTCGTCCTTGTCTTTGTCAATATTGTAATGTACGGTAATGTTGCAATCTTTGAAAGCTGCTTTGGCGAACCTTTCAGCTGTTTTAACAGTCCTTTGTTTATTATTAGAATAAACATACACTGAATCAGGATCTGGACATTTACCAGTGTATAATCCTTTATTTTGAAACCAGAGAGTAAAATATTCACCCAGTATTTCTTCTAATAAACCTCCTTTCTCAGTCAAGTGGCCAGCTGGCACATCCCACGATGGCCATTCCAAAGCTGTTGTTCTTTGCAGATTCTTGGTCAAAGGCGTTCTGACATTATGCCGGCCCAGTATAAAAACTCGTTCCAATTTCAAACTGTCCACTTTGATCACTAGGGCTAGAAAAAGAAAAAGTTTCACCGCCATATTTTCGACACTTTTCTTTTTTTATTAAATTAACGCACAGATATTAATAGTTTTATTTATGAATTGACTAATTTATGCAAATGTATTTGTCGTAACTTTTGATCGTAAATGGCATCATAACAGATAACTAGACAGCGTTGGACTACAAGCAAGACTGATTACGTCTCGCTTGATCCGATCTGCTCGTTTCGTAAACCGCAAAACGATAAAAGGAAACTGTGAAGTCATTATTCACACCGTATTGTAGCACCTATCTATTAAACAATGTGCTTTTCACAAATTCCTAACTGAACAAATAGACAAGACAATGCGATCTCGTTATAAACTGATGTTCTGTCCCGGCAAAAACTTTGGTACAGAAATTATTTAAAACAGAAACTTGAACAAAAGAAACGACTTTAAGCTAAAAATACGCTGTTGGTTGTAACAATTATGCATGATTATACATAAGAATAAGAGTTAGGTATTAAGTCCAGTGAGGCGAATGCTATCTGACTTACGACTTGCGAAGGTCACTCCGTAACCCTTGACAGGGGAACCAGACCAAAGGGATCATGAGGAAACCTATAGCACCGTCGAATGGCAACCCTTGTTTTCCGTGACCGTCGAGAAAATGGTACCTATACTCATAGGCCCAAAGAATAATCAATAATCCATAGATTCGAACAATAAACTTTACACATGTGAAGCGCCTACCACTCGGCAACAAGACAGTTATATTAAAATTATACCTATCTGAAAATACACTCACCGACAATAAAACCTGGCCACTGGACTTTTTTCATACAAACGTGGTCACTTTAGCGTCTCATAGATAGAAAACTATTTGCAGCTGTGCAATGATTATTACGTCAATGGAGAGGCCAAACGCCCTATTATCGAATCACAGTTTCGAAAATTGCCAAAAATCGTTCATCTCAAAAAGGAAAAACAATAAACCGAACTCGACGCTCCATATATCGTACACATGAATTTTGACTTGACTTGATTGTTTTTGAGAAAATTGAGCGGTTAGTGTAAATTTTTGAAACTGTGGCTTTGTTAATTGGGCTTTTGGCCTCTCCGTTGACGTAATAATTATTGCACAGCTTTTTTTTTCGGAGGAGAATGCGTTTATGCACCATAACCGCAGGCTAGCTAAACCTGCGGCCGTGTGTGGGACTCGAGTCCACTACCCACTAAACTCCCCCGGTTCCCCTTCACACCCGATAGGGACGAGCCGGTGCCAGCGTTAGCTATTGACCAGTCCATCATTGCACAGCTGCAAATAGTTTTCTAATCTATGAGACGCTAAAGTGACCACGTATGAAAAAAGCTCAGTGACCAGGTTTTGTTGCCGGTGAGTTAAGTCTGAAAATTAGTATCAAATGACTTTTAATTTAAGATTGTACATTTATCAAAAAAGTCAACGACCTAACTATCACTGGTGATATTGAAACAACCAGTGTATTTATAGCAAACAGTTCATGACCCAGAGACATAGATAACTTACAAATATCCATTGACTTAATTATATGCAAGTTATTGTTATTTTATGCCCTTGCCACTGTCACAATAATCTAAACATGACCCGAATTTACAGATGAGGGATAATAAAATTAAAATATTTATATTTATAAAAACTTTATTGACCACACAGGTTAGGTACAAAAGGCGGACTTAACGCTAAAAGCATTCTCTACCAGTTAACCTTTAGGAAAAACGAAATGTTTGAATGCGGCAAAGAGCAAACTAAAGAAAAAGAACTTTAAAAGATACGTATATAATCTTACCAAAACATAAAATATTCTATAGGGTATTACATGTAGGTTCCAGAGATGAACTTATGAATTGTCAAATCGCGGTTACAGAGTGGCTACCCTGATGGCTTCGATGTTATCTACCAAGAAGCAAGAACCGGCAAGAAACTTTATAGTTAGTTCTAAGAACTTTTTTTTATTTTTACATCACGTCAGTTAGCTGACAGACACGCAGCCCACCTGATGGAAAGCTGTCACTGCGGCCTATGCCATTGAGGGACACTTCATCAGGAAGCGTCGCTCAATGTGGTGCCAGACCAGACTGTAGGCTCATCTGATCTTCGAGACTTTTATTTCAAGTGTAAGTACATTAATTTTGCCGGAGCACAGCCAGAGCTGTTATGGCGGCAATTTCACCTGTGGGGGTGGTAACTATCCAGTCGGACTCTACCTACGGTTGCCATCCGTCCGGGTTTTCCCGGATTTGTCCTAGTTTAGAGGGCATCCGGGGAGCGTCCGGGGTAGGTTTCATTTTGTAGACCGAGTTTCAAAAAAAAAGGTGATTTATGACATTTTCAACAGTTTTTTATTACATTGAATGATCTTGTTGACATGTCCGGCTTTCGGACTCTATAATCCGGGGTTTTCACGCGTCTTGTCCTTTTTTCCAAATTTTAGAGATGGCAACCCTAACTCTACCAACCAGACCCAAGGCGGGAATCGAACCCACGACCTCCGGGTTTTATACCCGAGCAGCTTAGCCACTGTTCAACGGAGGCGGAAAAAATAATAAAGGAGCCTACAGTGCATATTATGGCACCACACTGAGTGACATTTGGCGGGCTGCGCCTACCAACTAACCAGCTGACTGACTATAAATAGTTATTTATGTGACTGTTGCATAATGAGGGTCATTAAAATACGAATGTGGTTTTATGAAACGAACGAAGTAAGTTTCATAAAAGGATCACATGAGTATTTTAATGCCTAATTATGTACAGTCACATACATAACTTTATCTTCATTCATACGATAAATGTCTATTTTAAAGTCAGGATCGATGTGAAACCGCGTGGAATAAAATCCGTAGTACCAGGAGAGCAGAGAAGAACAAGAAGCTAGGCTAGCTCGCGTCTTTCAAACTCTTTGATTTAATGAATAGTTACGCTGCGGTTATGCTCTCCTGGTACCTTTGAAAATACATCAAGATGTTTTGCTTACATAATGTTAGTTTCAAATCCATTAATTTTTACTTTTTAAGAAGACGTTCGAAATTTTAACGTAATTAAAGTATCGGTTACCGATACTAAAATGTAAACATTACGATGCAGCCACAGATACTTATATCTAAATGTAGGGCGTTTGCTCATCGCTCCTGACTATAAAATAGACATATTATGGTATGGATGTAGATAAACTTCTTTTCGATCTACATCGCAGGAGAACTTCCACTTTCTAAGGAACATTAGAAAAACACAGCCACATTCGCAACAGTGTAAATAATGCCTAACCGGTTGACTCACATTGCGAATCGTGTCTTGTTTTACATCGCCCCTTCAAGTTGCTGTTGCGAAAATATTTTCTACACCAACGCGCAATGTATAGCTAAGTAAGCTTTAGCAAACCAGGAAACTTGTCTTCTCCTTATTAAATTAATTAGATACTCGAATTAGGTTCTAAGATGTTTATCTGTATAAGTAATTAAATAATTCATGCATACGTTTTCCCGATCAGTTGCTATACTTGCTATATATACAATTTATTTTTTTCAAAATGGAGATTGCATTGATAAATGTAAAAAATAGCAAATAGAAAGAGTAACTATAAGGCCCTTCGTACACAATGCTACGCAAGTCTCCGATACTAATGTTGTATACTACTTTAGTATCCAGTCGCGAGTATCGAGTAGCGCACGGTCCGTACACACGGCGACGTGAATTGCCTATCTATATATTTATAAATGAATTGCTGTTTTTTAGTCTCGCTAAAACTCGAGAACGGCTGAACCGATTTGAGTAATTTTAGTCTTGAAATATTCGTGGAAGTCCAGGGAAGGTTAAACGATGAGAAAATATGGAAAAAAGATAGGGTTTAAATAAATATGGTTTATATTAAGAGGTATGTGATACGAAGTTCACTGGGTAAGCTAGTTCAGTATTATAGTTATATAAACAAGGATATTTCTCCACCTCAGAAACAAATTTAATATTCAATAACTGCTCCGCCATCTTGAAAATCGCCGCGACTTAAGTAGCGACGACTTCGGCAGGCAGGTATCGTAGGAGTGGCGCGACGCGAGTCGCGCGACGAATGTCGGCGACGCGAGTCGCGTCGACTAGTGTACGAGCCTCAATGGATTTGTATGGCGGTAGTCGCAAGGCGACGCAAGTCGCCGAGTATCGGAGACTTGCGTCGCCTTGTGTACGAAGGGGCTAAACCGACCAACTTCTCTGTTCCGGTGGCCAAAATTGGAACTACGTGAAATGCAATGCAAAAACGATATAATTTAATGACAGCCCAGAGTACGGCAGATTAGATAATTTTGTTTTTTTTGTTTTTCTCTCCTGGATGATGTAGGGTGAAATATCGAGATGTGCACAAAGCCGCTCATGCTCCGCTCGCTGACGTGCGTATCTTGGACAGTGCTTGAGCAGATGTTCAATAGACTGAACAGCTGTAGGGTCACACACAGTTGCACTTATCAGTGTCGGAGATTTTAAATCAGTGGAGATATTGTCGATGGTAACCGTGTCCAGTGATTATTTGCGTGTTGTGGAAAGAGAATTTAATTTCTGAATACAAATTTTTGATACTCTGCATATCTGGCAACCATTGACGCGTGAAGGCGCCAGTAGCAGCAGATCTGTAGGTGTTGTTATGAGCGGCCCTGTGCAGATCTCGAGTAGTCCTTTTAACGAAACTAATCGGATATTCGGCGAAATCGGGCGAACGGTGGGCTAAAGCGGCGCTTTTGGCAGCCGCATCAGCTGCCTCGTTACCAGCAAGGCCTACGTGGGCTTTGACCCACACGAACGTTATTGGTTCTGGAAGAAGTTTCAGGATGCGGTGAGTAGAAGTAGCGATGGAGTTGGTAGTTTCCCCGTTTGCTAGTTCTTGAAGGGCCGAGTAGCTGTCCGAAAGGATGGCTGCTCGGAAAGTCCCAGACTTACGGATCCATCTGACTGCGCGTTCGATAGCAAGCAGTTCGGACTGAAAGACTGAGCAACTGTCATGCAATTTGAACTTTCGGCTGATAGGTAAGCTATTTGGTTTATAAATTATCACGTTCCGGCGCGGTATGGGCGCGGTGGTCTACTCCAGAATGACAGTAAATTCTTCATACATTTTTTTGGTTCCTTAAAAATCGTCACTGACTCGCCCGTCCTTCATACAAAACCAACGGCCACCACCGTACTGTCAATTTATATGACAGTACGGTGGTGGCCGTAATAATGCTTAAATGCTTTACTGTACACTAAATCTATGACTGTACACGTATTTTTGACACTAGAAACATAAGCCTCCTTTACAGAATGACAGTAATGGTGCGTCTATGCTTACGAAGCGAGCACGAGCGGCGCACGAGCGGAGCACGAGTCGAACCGTTCTGCTCGCGTGACAAGTGTGGACGCACAACGAGCCTGCCACGAGCCTACGACGATCTCTCCTCGAACATAGTTTCAGCCTAAATATCGAAAAACCGGCACGCGGTGCGAGACAAAAAATTGTGTAGTTCTATCTCTTTCTTTTACGTGGTCTATCCGTATCGCCCTCTTTTTCTTGTGTGAATGCGATAGATACTATCAATTTGTATGCAATTTTTTTTTTTTTTTTTTTTTTTTTATTATTAAAGGAAACATACAGCATGTTATAATACTTATAAATACATTTTAAAAATCTTAAGTAATACATTAGCCTATAATGTTCCACTACTAGCTTTTACATAAATACTGTTGAAAGAAAGACAAACGTGTTACAACAATTAAAAAGAAATAATTATTAAAAATAACACAAACAACAGGTAATCTGAAGTGAAGTAAGAAGAAAACAAAATCAAATAAAATAAATTGAACAGATAAACATAAATAAAAATATAAGCCTATTTAGTCTTCTTTGCCTTTAAGAGGCGACGAAAAGACGCCAATTTCACATGAAATATGTCGATGCAACTGTAAGAGTTATTGTGCTTATTACAAGCTCTAATGAGAAAGCTATTAGCTCTGTAATTAGCTTTACAAAGGGGAACGGAAAAGGTGGGTTTATGCCGAGCACTAGGTCTATTGCATCTCAACCCCAACCTACTTAATAAGAAGGGAGAATCCACCAAACCATTGACAATTTTAAATAAAAACACTTGATCTTTATGTTCTCGGCGAACAAGTAAAGATTCCATTCCAATGGGGTCGAAATGCTTGAACCTATATTTACATATTTTAATGAATTTCCTTTGAATCTTCTCAACCATATCTATATATTTGGAATATAATGGATTCCATACGGAGGACGCGTATTCTAATTGGGATCTGACGTAGGAGTTGTAGAGGAGTATCAAAGTCTTCACATCCTTAAACTCTGTACTTTGACGCAAAATAAAACCAAGGAGTCTATATGCCTTTGCAGTACTTTTAATTAAGTGCGATTCAAAATACAATCCACAGTCCAGTCGAACCCCGAGATCTCTCACCTCTGATACCCTCTTTAGAGTGATATTGTTAAGTTTATAGTCAAAGGTAATTACGTTCTTCTTTCTAGTAAAGGTTACAGTGTGACACTTATCTACATTCAAATACAGTTTATTATTAGAACAATAATCACATAGTCGATTAAGATCGTCTTGAAGCAGTTGACAGTCGCTTTTATCTTTCACCGCAGTAAAAATTTTTGTATCGTCTGCGTAAAGTAGTATTTGTGAATTTTGAAAACAGTTGATGACATCATTTAGAAAAATATTGAAAAGTAAGGGACCGAGATGGGATCCCTGGGGAACTCCAGAGGTGACGGGGGTAAAACTAGAGATAAAACCCTTAACTGTTACGGCCTGTGACCTGTTCCTAAGGTAAGATGTCAGCCATCGTAGGAGATCACCATGTACACCGATTGCCCCAAGTTTGGAAATTAACAGTGAATGCGGAATCTTATCGAAAGCTTTGGAGTAATCAGTGTACACAGCATCAACCTGAAATCCCTTTTCCATCCATTCAAGGACAATTTCAAGAAATTCACACAGATTGGTTTCAGTTGAACGCCCAGAAATAAAGCCGTGCTGGTGAATGGTGAGCAAATGACTAACTGCAGGGTAAAGAGAGTCGTAAACAATTTTTTCGAAAATCTTGGGTAGGACAGAGAGCTTAGAAATACCTCGGTAGTTGCGAACATTGTGCTTATCACCGCTTTTGTGGATAGGAACTACAAAGGACCGCTTCCATACTTCAGGCATGACACCACTACATAACGACATCTTAAAAATAACCGCAACAGGATAAGATAACTGTTTACTACACTTTTTCAAAAATATAGGGTGCAGTCCATCCGGTCCACTACCCTTTGAGACATTAATTTTATTAAGGTATTTTTCAACCAAATCCTGTGTAATTTCAATATTACTAATAAGGGCAGAATTAGAGTCAAAGGTATCATTAGAATTTGTAGGAAAATCAGTATCATCTTCAAAAACCGATCGAAAGAATTTATCAAACAAATTGGAAATAGATTGACCGTCCTTACCTACCTCACTGTCCAATTTCAACATGTCAGGGATACTATTAACATTTTTTCTAGATTGAATGTAAGTCCAAAAGTGCTTAGAGCACCTGTTAATATTTATTTCTGATCTAGATATAAATAAGTTATAACATGATACCTCTAGCTCTTTTATCGTTCGTCTTAACTCAGAAAAGGCCATATAGTCAGATATTCTACTGTAATTTTTCCACTTTCTGTGCAATTTATTTTTTCTCTTGATTAATTTAATCAATTTGTGAGAAAACCAGATAGGATAAGTATTATTATTAGCAATTTTTATTGGAACATGTTTATTTATTATGCTGTTAATTATTGTGTAGAAATTATTCAATGCACACTCAATACTTGTATTACCTAAACATGCCTGCCAATCAACGTTAGCCAGTTCTTCGTTAACGAGATCATAATTCGCGGCATGAAAACGACGAACGGTACGCGGCGCCGGTTTCAAGAGATCGTTATGTTGAACGACCAATGCATCAATGGCCAAGGATGGGTGATGGTTATCCTCCGGCACAGATAACGGGTCAGTGCGCGTAACTAGACTTTTGAAACTAGAGAAAATCAAATCGAGGGATTTGTCATTATAATTACGAACACCATTGTACTGAAACCACTCAGCAAAAGACATAAAAGTGTATAACTGGGCGGTCAGCAAATCATACGATGGGTTCGATAAGATAAAACTGCTACTGTCAGCACCATCACTCGTCCATGACGCCTGTCCGATGTTAAAATCGCCAATTATTAGAAACTCATCATTAGGTCTACCAACGTTCAGGTCTGATATAAATTCAAAAAATAATTGTTGTGATAAAACCTGATCGGTAGTTGCTGGGAAATAACAGCAGAACAGGTGAAGACGCTTGCCATTAAACCCTCGTGATAATAAAATGTCAACGTGAGTAACCTCGGCATCAGAAAAAACAGGAAGCACTCCAGAACAGTTCACGTCAATCATCAATTCACGCTTGACTGCTATCAGCGTACCACCACCTCTTGTCATTCCTCGCCGTTCATAATCCCGGTCAGTACGATATACATTATAGCGCGAATCGAACAGTTCGGCATCAAATATACCAGGCAAAAGCCAGGTCTCACTTAAGAAAATAACGTCGTAGTCAGAATTTATCAAATTTCTATAAAAAACATTAGTCTTAGTCCTTAATCCGCGAACGTTCTGGTAATAACATTTCAAAATTGTATCAACCTCTGTAGAAAGATAAAATATTTATAGCAGTTATATGTAGATCGTAGTATAATTAAAATAGAACTCAATTTCGTGCGTAATACTTTGATTAGTTTACATTCAAAATTTGATTCCCCCTTCTTTCCCATATTTAATAACATATAACAATGCTCCAGTGTATTAAAATGATATACAAATAATATTAAATGATTGACACATAAACACTTACAACAAAAAATAGAATCAAACATAACATTTAAAACAGCTAAAACAGGTCTGGTAAAATTAAATGCAAACGGACGGTATTGCAGCTCAAACGAACATTTAAATACCCCCAAAGTTGTGGCAAAACACGGCGTCAAGCGGTCTGTACGGACATTTAAAACAAGAATTCTTAAAACCGAAAGACAGTCAAAATTAATATATCGCAAATGATCACAATGTACTCTGACCACCGCCTTCTGCCTTCGCAATACTGCAGCGCTAAGCGAGTCACAGCGGTCAATGGATAATGCACGCAACGATAGGGTTACCGTTCTGTAGTAGCAATGGTACCGGACTCTGAACAATAGGAGCGATAGCGACACAGATGTTTCAAACCTTTTGCACGGCACTAAGCCAATCTTACGAAATAAATAAAGTATACATCGACACACTTCAATGCAAAAAATATAGTAAATAAAGATAAATTTATAGAACATAAGACTATTACTTATACAATTTTCTTTAAAGATTCCTCGTTTGTGATGTGGATTACTGGAGATTTTTCGGATTTACGTACCATAATTGTACAATTACGAACCCAACAATAGGCGTAATTCTTCTCTTTTGCTTTGAGCTTGGCTTGTTGGAAGAGATTCTTATTACGCGAAGATAGGTGGTCGTTGAAGTAAACCCGGTTACTCGTTCCCAGGAAACCAATGTCACACGATTTTAATTCCTTCAATTTGCGAAGTGAAGCCAAAAAGTCGTCCTTTTTATATCTGGATTGCATTTTTAATATAATCGGCTTACATTTTTTGTTCTCGGTGTCATTTCTCACTGCCACTCTGGTCACAAAGTCAATGTCACTATCGGGGTTAAGACGGAAGCCACTGCGATCCGCTATATTTTTAACGATCGTTATTAAATTCTCTCCGACCTTCTGGGGAATCCCATTAAATTGGATATTAGATCGTCTAACCCACTGCTCATTTTTATGTCCTTCATCGAGTATAGTGTTGACCTGGGCTTTTAGTTGATCTACGTCGTTCTTCAGACCTTCCATGTTTACCACTCTCAGCTCGATGTCGTCCACGCGAACAGAGATGTTATCTAGCCGGGAATGTAAGGTTGTCTTCAGGTCGTTAAGGTCAGACCTGACTAGTTGCAGATCCTGTTGTATTGCAGTAATAGAGGACATCTGCGCCTGCAATTGTGAAATTTTAAACGATATATCGTTTAATAATGCCAGGTGTGGTTTTTCTTCCTTTTCACCTCTCTCCGTTAATTGCTGCCTAGGGGTTGATGTTGATGAGGAAGAGGGACGTTTCTGCTCCAACTGTAGTCCAGACGAGAATTTGGGAGTATTTGGTGATACGGGTCGGGTCGTGTCTTCCACCCTCGATACATCCAATGCAGTGTGTGATGAATCCCTACACTGCTTACAAATCCAAGTGGCCCTTCCAGATCCAAGCCTGGAGAAACCTCGCTCTGAGATTCCGCCACACGCGACCGAGAAGTGGTACTTCCTCTTGCAAACAGAACAGTCGGCACCGTCACCAACAGCCTCGGCGCAGCCCGCACAAGATGAAGTAGAAAACATGTTGAGCACCTCTGACTTTTTGATTTGCACCAGCACACGTCTATCGTCAACAGATGTTCGCACGCGATTTGTCTATAGTTTTCTCTGTCTACGGGCGGAGCACAGTCGAGCACGAAACGAATGCTCGAAGCGCGCTCGTTCGAGGCTCCAAGTCCGTCCACAGTACACGAATTTTGGATCGGCTCGTGCTCCGCTCGTGCGCCGCTCGTGTTCGCTTCGTAAGCATAGACGCACCATAAGACTGCTTTCTATGAAACTCTAATGTAAATTGGACGGCGGTCACCGTAGTGGTTTTTAGATTGATTTTTGTGAAAACGGCGGTACCCGTACTGTCATTTTGTGAATTCTACTTTTACGGCTTATGCCGCTACCGCGCCGGAACGTATTATATACAGCTCCAACTTTGCCGTCTTCAAGTTTACTGCCATCGGTGTAAATTCTTGTTCCGCCAGGTGGACAGACGCCATCTATGTCATGCTCCGTATGTGCCGTTGAAAAGTCAATGCCAGTGCGATCAGCGGGGTGGGACAATTGAGAGGGAGGTGTGGGTTTTTGCAGCTCAATGTCTGTTGGTAAGTATATAGCGACGCCGCCACCGGAACAGATAAGTTTGTCGGTCTATATTTCGTTTCATGCCGGTTCTTTTCGATAGAGAGTAACGTTCAGAATCGGATGGTAGAGTCACTCTGTTACATTTGGTATGATACCACGAAAATTCATAAGTGCAACTTTGAAATCGACATGTTTTTGTTATCATACTAATATACTATGTTTGTTATTCACCGTCCAGCCCCAAACTAAGCATAGCCTGTATTTTATGGGCACAGAACGGTTCATTCCCGTTCGTCCCACCAGGCTTCGTCCCACCAGTGGGACGAACGGGAATTGAATAAATAAATTAATTTTTATTCCCGTTCGTCCCACCAGCAAGATCAGTGGGACGAACGGGAATTCTTATTTTCACTTCCCGTTCCTCCCACTGAACTACTCGCTGGTGGGACGAACGGGAAGTGAAAATAAGAATTCCCGTTCGTCCCACTGGTGGGACAAACTTGGTGGGACGAACGGGAAATGAACCACCTGAACTACCAGACAAAGGGTGATACCTACTTGTATACGTTCTAGTGGTTCTAACTTTTGTAGTGATGTTATGAAATAGATTACAATATTAACAAGTGTTAGGGCTGGAAAGCTGCTAAATTATGTAGCTGCCGGTTAACAAAACAAACGGTTAAAAAAAAGATACCGGTTACGTGGTTTAATAAAAAATACATGTTTAGCACAATGACGTTCAATTGGTTTAGCACTATTTATTTAACAGTTATCGTAATAGTGATCGTTATAACTAAACGATTACTAAAATAGGTAAAGGTAATCCGCTGAGTAATAGCTAGATTAGCTAGCGTTTGTACTTACTTGTATTCTGTGGTAACGCGATAGAATGCAATAATTTATTTAAGAGGTAGGTACCTACTAGGTGCCAGCCTGAATGAGAACTGTTGAAAATTATCGTTTACATTAAATAATAAATTTCATCTTGTTGACTTTGACAATGAATTATACAGGTAGCAAAGAAAATTATATAATTTGGTATATCCTTTCCACTGCTTTAATCTTTAATTATATTAAATTAAATAGAAATGATGAGAAGAAAAATGTATAGGTACCTACACATTTTAAAAACATCATTAGCGCTTAATTATAAGTATTGTGTTACCTACCTATCTAAAATTCCGTCACCATTTTCTCAAATAGCGTAAAATAAAGCATGTAGATAATTTTATTGTCATTTTTAGACACGCACGACGTATTTACAAGAAGATTTAAATTACCTACCGTGAAGACAATAGTAAAAAATATTGCCATAGATTTAGTTCGCAAACCGGTAGATGACATTGTATGGGCGTGTTGAAGGCCACCACCGTTTATTCCGTTAAGGACGCCAATATAGGTACTATGTTATTAGGCTCCTCTGCCTCTGATCTTCGAACCTTGTCAACTGATTATTATAAACTAGCGGCCGCCCGCGGTTTCACCCGCGTGGTTCCCGTTCCCGTGGGAATTGATCAAAATCCTTCCTTAGCGGATACCTACGTCATAACATCTACCTGCATGCCAAATTTCAGCCCGATCCGTCCAGTAGTTTGTGCTGTGCGTTGATAGTTATCCATGTCAGTCAGTCAGTGAGTCACCTTTGAGTTTTATTGTATACAACGTGTTAATTCAAATGCGCAAAACCTGAAATTAGTTTGGTCAGAATGACGAGTAGAATATATTAAACCACTTTTTAATATAGGTCACATTTTTCAAAAATTCTTCATTAAAAATGTTGCCCTGTCTATTTATTAATAGGTCAAGCTATCACGTGCGTAAACCATGCCTACCGACTCGTCCCTCGACAAAGCGCGTCGCAGACGCAAGAAACGATTTGAATTGCCAGTGAAACTAAAACAGCTCATAAAACCTTTGATTTTTTTTTATGTTGTTTTTTCCTTTACAATTAGGTCAATTAAATTAAAAATCATTTGGGGTGTTTGAGGTTTTGCGCATTTAAATTAACACGTTGTATACATATAGATAAATGCGAAAGTAAGTGTCGCCGCACGCAGACCACACGCCACAGCCACTAAAACGCCACCACCGGCATTATCTCCAGCAGGTTTCATACATTTTGTATGGACTCGCCGCACGCGCCGTTGACGCCGGTGGCCGCCACACGCTACAAGCTTTTTGCTTGAAAACTACGGAAATTATGCTGGTGGCGGCGTTTTTGGCGGTGGCGTGTGGCCCATGTGCGGGGACTCTAACTCTGTTACACTTAAGCCAAGGGCCATTAGTCCCTCATTACACCACCATAAGACAAGGGAGAGCACCTTGGGGTTTAGTGGGTAAACTCATCCCATTCTAGGGTGTGTCACGTTTCTGGTCAATAGCCTTAAGGCTGGCACCGGCTCGTCCCAATCGGGTGTGAAGGAGAACCGGGGTAGTTTAGTGGGTAGTGGACGCTTGAGTTCCGAGTCCCACACACGGCCGCAGGTCTAGCTAGCCTGCGGTTATGGTGCATAAACGCATTCTCCTCCGAAAAAAAAGGGTGTGTCACGTTTGGCGAGTCACACACAACACACCACCCTACGCCCCGACGGAGGGTGACGGTACTATCGAGGTCACCCGCGCGTGATCACCCTTAAGGCTAAAATCCTGTGCAGTATTTTCACGTTTACAAGCGCCGCTCCTAAGAAGTCACGATGCGCGTGCACGGTATATTTTTCCAAAGTGATCACGCGCGGGAGACCTCGATCGTACATCAGACTACCATAATCTGTCAAATTTCTACAACCAATTGTCAGCTTTATTCACATCACATAGAGTTCTCTTTTAATTGAGTATTTTTGACAGATTAGGGTGGGATGATCTGCTGCCGTCCGTACGTAACGTATTTCCCGAATTAAATGTGCAGTAAATAAAAGCTACAATTTCATCAAACTATATATTAAATATGTGATATGAGCAGGATTATATGTTTACATAATTTTGATATTCATATCTAACAACAGATTCTTAATTAAGATAAAAGAAACCATTTCACCGGACTTTAAAATAAATTGAAAAACAAAATTACATCTTTTAGTTATAGTCCGCGACAACTTAATTGGCTTGTCTGAAGTTAGCTGCGAGCGTCGTTTGCGCAGGTGCGGGGCGCGGCTGCTCCCCTCTGACACCTATTAAATGTTTAAGTTTTAGCGCAACAAATTTTGAGGCCAACTGTACTACTGTTTGAATATTGTATGAAAAACGTCCTTTATCTAAATCTTGACATCAAATATGGAAGACTGTTTAATATGCTTACAATAATTGTTATAAAAGTTACAAAAATTCTAAATTCGGATATATAATTAATAACTGATCTTACTTTTAAAGTTTATATTATGTACCTCATTTAACAATATTTTTTGTATTTCTGCACACAAATTAAATAGCATAAATATCATATTTCTATAGCATACTTGAGGTAAATACAATGACATTCAGAAAGCTACTTATCATTTCTATTGGTATAATACTTTACCAAATAAGTTTTTCATGTCTTCTTACGATGAACTTCTGGGTACTTACGTACTAGGATAATTTTTATACGAATTAATATCGATTCACGGGAGATGAGGATAAAAAATTACTTGCGTGATATACAGGACAGATTACGCCATCTATCCGTAGTATCATAAACAATTTCAACTCCAAACTTCGTATCTTAATCTACATGTGTGAGTAAGCTTTTGCATCACTTGATAATAATATTTTATCAATATAATTTAAATGTTTTTATAATTCTAAACATGAATTTTAAAATATATGACGAGTATATTAGTTATACTAGTAATTATGTAAGCTTGTGCATCACTCAATAATATATCATTAACTACATAATATACATTTATCCTAATGAGTAATATAAAAATACGCAAGTAGCATATTGTAAAAATAACCAACTTAGTATAATATTTATAAGGAATGTGTAAGCTAGCATCACTTGATAACATCTGATAAATAGCAAAGAATACGTTTATTGTATAATAAGTTAAATGTAACAATAAAATAATAACATACTAGGAAATTTTAATTTATTCCACTTATTCACAAACTTAGCGTGGGAACAGACAAAGGGGGAGGGGTGAATACTAAATTGTAAAATATTAAATAAATAATTTTCTTTGTCCACCATTACCTCTAACTATATTTTCTTTTACATTTAATACATTTCACACTTGATTTGTATATCATGAATCCCATTTCTTTTAACACTAGTACAGTAGGGAGACCATTTAGCTTATTTCTCGCCTGAGGGGTACAGAGTATGTTGCTCTGTATGTATTTAACTGGGTCGTTGTCTGAGAAATGTAGATGGGACAAGAAAAGGTATCATGAATAATGCATGGGGCTAATATTTCGCCTACTATCCGCCGTTTTTGTCCTATACAGTCTCCTAGTAAGTCGAGACTCAATTAAGCCGTCTACCTTAAGTAACTTTATTATTTAATGACAATAAACTACCACAAAGTTTTGACGTTATCAAAAATTTACCCAATATCAGAGTCACTACTGTATATAACAACATCGTCAATATAGAACAACTCACTTCCTCTTCGAAGCGAAACTGCCCAGTTTGTCCAGCGGTGGGAGGCGCTCCTTTGCAAGTAACACCTCCAAGGCGTTAAGCTAGCTGGTCGCACAGTCTAACTGAGCAAGTTGGTTAAACTACGATCAATTTTGACGTGATTCACTAACTTTTTAACACTATTAGTCTTTACTGTCTATAACAACATCATCAATATAGAACACCTCACTTCCTCTTCGGGGCGGAACTGCCGGGTTTATCCAGCGGTGGGAGGCGCCCCTTAGCAAGGAACACCTCCAAGGCGTTTAGCTAGGTGGTCGCTCGGTCTAACTGTGCGAGCTGGTGCGCTAGACGGTCAGATCTCGCTCGTCGCGCTTGACCTAAGGCGCGCTTTTCAGCAAATTTCGATATGAAAGTTTCAACCGGTATTTTTCCTGGGAAAGAATTGTTTGGTTAGATTTTGATTTGCTGTTTTTATTTTTAAATTAATTTAATTAAAAAACCAATCGTTCACATCGAAATTGATTTTTGTATGTGGTGGACAGTTTGTCTGTCAGTTAAAATAGGCCGGCTCGACCGGGTCAATCTCAATCCACAAGGCTGGCACCGGCTCGTCCTAATCGGGTGTGAAGAGGAATCGGGGGAGTTTAGTGGGTAGTGGACGCATTAGTCTCGAGTCCCACACACGGCAGGTCTAGCTAGCCTGCGGTTATGGTGCATAAACCCATTTTCCTTTAGAAAAAAAAAAGGTTTGGTAAATGAGAGTGCCGAAGACCTCTGCCATCCAAAGAATAAGGCAAATGTACTTCGATTATCGAACTTTGGACGGCAGCCATAGTCAAATCAATCAATGACAATGTACATAATAATACATAATATGTGATAGTGTCCAAAATGTAGAATAGATCAGCAGCTAAAACCAGTCTCAGCAGTAATTTGATTAAATACATACTACAGTGCAATAATAATAGATTGACCTTAAATAAATTGTGACCCTTTACTACGTCAGAAGAACTAAACTGATAAGACAATATTGATAAGTCAACACTACCGGAGTATGATGTAAAAGGGACTCGTGTAGATAATGCTACCCTGACCTTTATTGATTCTATTACATAATTATGTTGTAATTTTTCAATGATTAAATCAATTCACCAGCCATTTACAGTCATTCCAAAAAGGTTTGTTCCGGCAATATTAATGTAGGAGCCAGTACACTTGAAATCAGAGGCTCAAAGATCAGATGAGCCTACAGTCTGGCAGCACATTGAGCGACGCTTCCTAATGAAGTGTCCCTCAATGGAATAGGCCGCAGTGGCCGCTTACCATCAGGTGGGCTGCGTGCCTGTCTGCCACTGACCTAGTATAAAAAAAAGGTTTCAGTGTGGTAGAGCCATGCTGCACACAGATCCCGTCTGTCATGATAATGGACCGGCTCCAACGAGGAAGCACCATCCTCTCACAAAAGATCGACAAATGAGTAGTAAATTTGCTATTGCGCTTCGTTTGGTGGTAAGAGTGCCGGAGGTCTGAATCCCCCTTTACATTATGTACTCCTCCCTATTCCCATTACCCAAAGCTTCCCCGTCCTTCCATATTCTTTCAAAGCCGGGCAACGCATTTTAGACAAATTAACATTTTGACAGCGATAGCGAACTTCAAATTGTATGGATTTGACAGGTGCCTGGTCAATCGATATTGAAAGTACGGGTTTTGACATTCGCGATCGCAAATTAAGCGATAACGAAAGCCATAAGTGCCGCTTATCTAGGGCCTCTAGTCGCATGTGGCCATGGGTGGCAGTGATCTCTTACTAGCAGGGGTTACACTAACTCGTCTGCTCATCCGTGGTCACGGTGTCCTAGGTTTAATTCCCGGATCGAGGATAATTAATTGTGTTGGTTCCTTCGGACACAACTTTTTTCACCGGGTTTGTGACCACATATCTGCATTTGGCAAACATAATAAAATTAAGCTAATCATTATGACGATGACTTCATTATAATGATAGATCTTTTGCCCTGCAGTGAGACATTATTAATCTGAACTTTAATACATATAAATGATTTCTTTAATTATAATTTGCGTGTCTGCGAGCAGACTAAACACAAGTCAGTATGCCAAGACCTATTTACCTTTTTCACGCACATGAATAATTTGTATTTAAAACATTACCTAGCAAGAACATCTCCGCGATGACTTCAGCGTCTTCATCAGCCTTCAATGCAGCTTCCTTGAGACAATCCCTGATGCGGTGAGGGTCATACATCTCTGCTAACTTCTGATGCTTCCGATGTAGCTCTTCGTAGCTCATCTGCAATGAAAATTAAATAATACTTTTAAATATGATTAAAATAGGCAAATACAGCTTATTTTATTAAGGGAAACTTCACCAGGAAGCGACGCTCAATGTGCTGCCAGACTCTAGGCTCATCTGATCATCAAGCTTTTGATTTCAAGTATACTGGCTTTCATATTGATATTGACAGAACAGAGCCAGAGCTGTTATGACGGCAGATTTTACCTGTGGGGGTAGCTAGCTAGTCAGACTCAGAAAAAGTCCTACCACCAACCAGACCCAAGGCGGGAATCAAACCCACAACATTGGAGAACCTGAGTGACATTTTTTGATGTTGGAAACTCAGTCTCTAAATGAATCGCAGAGCCAGCATAGTATGTCATTTCATTACCTTCATTTGAACTATAGTAGATATCCGATCGATTACATCAGTTTTAAGCTCATCAAGCATCTGCTGCTTCGCGAGGTTGTCCTGCGCTATCTCTTCGATGCTGTTCATCAGTTCCTCCGTCTCCAGGTCAAGTTTCACCAGCTGAGGATTGTTCTCTAGTAATTTATCCTGGAAAGCAACACATAAATATTATTTTTACTTGGTTTTATAAAACTATAGTGGTATATTATGTAGAAACTAGGTATATTTAGCGACGTTAGAACTATAGTGATCCAAGTCACATTTTCAACTTTTTGTAAAAACGAGGGAAACGCATTTGGATTTGTTCCTGACATTGTCCTATTCCAAAGTGACCGATATGAGTTTCCTTATGAAAATTGCTATAATAAGCACTTGGATCAGTGTGGCATGAAAAATATGTCTTTTTTTGGGATGTTAATAACAAAATATCGATTTTGACAAAAATGTCACTTGGATCACTATGGTTCTAACGTCGTCATTTAATTGACCATATTTTGTAATGTTTATCCAGAAATAACTGATTGACTAACTATAATGTAGTATGATTTATCAAGCTATGAATGCATCACTAAATAAATAATTTTATGACCTTTTTTTTTGAAAAAATTCCTTGATCAATATTCTATTTAGAAAAATATGCCCTTAAATGCACCATATTTTTAAATTTATAATTTGTGTCATTTGTTCATTTTTATAATTGAATAAATATAAACCTTAAGTATTTTAATTAAGTATTTCAGTTTAAGAAACAAAAGATAATATCTGTACACACCTGCAAATCAGTATTCTCTAATATCTCCCTTAGTTCTTCAATAGACAGCTCATTCAGTTCTTGCATTAACGTCAGCGACACTGCTTGCGACTGAGGACTGTCATCACTAGACTTATCATCGCTGTTTGACAAATTAGGCAGCGATAGCTGAAACTCTCTGATAATAGCTTGCACGACCCGTCCTAGGTCTGAATGTAATGTATAGTTCAGTAAGCCAGGAGCTCCAACTATTTGGTTAGAATTTTCACCGACCCACGGGTGAGATATTGGTGGGTTAATGAAAATTGTTGGCTTCTCATTAGGAAATTCAGGACCTAATACCACGTTCAGGTTCATCGTCTTTCCTTCCACTGTGAATTCAATTCTGTATTCTGAATTTTCGGATATCTCGACAACATTATCATTGAAGATTTTTAGTGTGTCTATTTGTTTCTTCCTGACGTCCTGTTCGTTGTAGTACGTGCGTGGCAACATCTTGTTGCAGATAAAACACTGAAAAGGAAATTCAGTTTGCTATAATTAGGTTAAAATACGAGCAAAGTTGAAATGAAATTTGTCTTCCATTTTCGACCATTTTAAACATTTCCAAGACCATAAGGCTTTTTAAAAGTAGCCTGTACAAAGATAATTATATCTTACCTTGGAAACTTATAAAATTTCGGTTGTTTTTTAGTAATTTAATGATGGTTCTGATTTTTCAAAACACCTAAATTCACAAATCAATACAAGTGTTGTGAGTGCGTTCTCGACTACATTGCAATGCAAGAATAAATTTGACAGTGACAGCCAGAAATCGAAATGCATCTCTGATTGGTTAATAATTTTCAAAGTATTCTTTGTAACCAATGAACGTCATGTATTCTATTACCGTTTGTTTTCAATTTCCTATTATAGTATTGAAATGTCAAAAAAAAGTATGACTGCGTTTTGTTTAATTTTAATATCAATGATTTAAAATTAAATTTTTCTTAAAATTTAAGATTATCTAGAGATTGTAAAGGGATTTAAAATTCTCAGAAAATCATCATAATTTTCTTTACAGATACTCTTTCATGCCTTTGTGGCAATATTTTGGAAGATTTACTTTAGGTAAAAAATAATCCTAATAATAATAAATGTTCGATCAAAAAAGTGGTAGGTATTTATTATCATACCACATTTAAATAATCAGGTGTAATTTATGGATATAAATAAATGTTCTTTTGTAGTACTGTGTGGGATCAAACCCACAAACTCAGTGGTGTAGCCAACCAGTCAACGACTGCGCCAAAGTGGCCGTATAAATAATTGCAATATTTTTGTTCTGATCCGACGCGATAGTAGCATTGAATTGCAGAAAGTAAATTATTATGAGTACTTAGGTAGGTACTTGAGGATAACTTTGTACAAACATACAAAATAAATCTTGAAAATAAGCGTATAAGCTCCTCAAGCCATAAAAAATAAAATAATAGGTAAATGCTGAAATAAGGCAACCATATTATTATGTATTATTATTTAAGTTTTATTTGTGTTCGCCGTATTATAATTTCAGTTTTATTTTACTTATGCTTTAAATTCATGTCCTTGTATCTCATTCGTATCTCTGAATGTATTTTCTTTTAATTTATTATCTGTAATTTACATTCAAAAAATGTCTTCTGACCATATTTTGTTAGCAAAACAACAAGAATTTATGTCAATGCATTATGCTAACAATAGGCGTCACCCCGGCCTACTACATTGGGCCGTGGTCATAGATGCCTTGGTAGATAATAGCTCAAAATCAAAATATTCTATAATTCATGTACGTAAACTTGTATCAAGTATTTATGAATCGTCAATTACAGAGTGACTCTACCACCGGCTTCGGAATGCAGTCATCTGCCGAGAAGAACCGGCAAGAAACTCGACAGTTACTCTTTTTCATCGCCATGTTTGTTTACAATTTGTTTGTTACAATAATTACTGATTAGTTTTAGAATACCAAGCCATACAGTATAAAGTATAAGAATGAGACTATAATCGAGAAAAATCCGTGAGCCCTGGAGGACCAGTGCCCAAAGGTGGCACCTGCAGCACAAGTATGAAGTATGTGCCAGCCATAATTTCACTCAACCATATTAGAGGGAATGTAACAACCACCCGACACATAACGCCACCACCCCAAGCACATTTTAGCGAGCATGACCGCCAAGGTTACAAACTCTTCAGGATTCTTTGAATGAAAAATAAATTTAATTTTACTGAATTATAACATTTAATGTGTTACTGTATAGCAAAGTTAACATTGTTGATACTATCGGGATTCTATACAATGCAAAGGCGCGAGTCCAGGCTTCCTTGTCGTTGAGGTTTTCTTATTAAAACGTCGCCGGTCCCTTTTTCTCTTGTGTCCCACCTTGTGTGTTTTCAGCTCCATGACGCGAACGGCACCTGTCGAAAAGAAAAACAAAGACAAAAAACAAAAGAAAAGTCGGTCGGAGATAGATCAGCAGTCAGATTGTTCTGAGGTGATTATCATCCAATGCAGAGGAGCAGCACTATCAGTTTGGGCTAGTGGAGTCTTTAGTCTTGAGTTCCACACACGGCCCCAGGTCTAGCTAGTCAGTGGTAATGGGGATTAGGCATTCGCTCCGAAAAAACAGGGGCGTTTCGGCTCATTTGACGAGCCATTTGGTGTAATGGTCGAGAAGTCTATTACAGGTCGCGGGTTCGATCCCCGCACGGTACAAACATTTGTGTGCATGAATATGTCTGTTTGTATCGGACTGGGTGTTTCTATGTATAATATGTAATATGTATTTACAAAAAAGTATATAAGTAATGTTTATCCGTTTGTCTAGCAAACAAGCACAAGCTAATGCTTAGTTTTGGCTAGACGGCGCGGGATTACTACTCATTAAAGAATACCTAACACACTTAAAATCCGTTTACAATCTTTATAGGTGTCAAATGAGAGATTCGAAGATTAGAGGAGCCTAAAGTGTGGCAGTACATTGACAAATAAATAAATAAAAAAGACTCGGGCGGGACTAAGGACGTTCATCAAAATACCCACTAAACTCCCCCGTTTTCCCCTTCGCAGGCGGAAGGGTAACCCAGTGCCCGCCTTGTGGTGATTGACCGGCCTATCCACGGGTACCCCGGCCACATTAATTTCGACCTTTTTTTTGCGGAGGAGAACGCATTTACTCGCTATAACCGCAGGCTAGTGACGCCTGTGGTCGTGTGTGGGGCTCGAGACTAAGTCCCACTACCCACTAAACTCCCCCGGTTTCCCCTTCACACCCGATTGGGACGAACCGGTGCCAGCCTTGTGGCTATTGACCAGCCCATCCCCGGGTACCCCTACTTGAGAGGCCTCAAGTCGGGGTGGCGCCTAGGGTGGGCGACCCAAGAAACTAGGTGACTCTCAGACTTGGCTCAGGCCGAAGAAATATTTATTTCAACCTGTAAAATTACACAATTATAGGTATAAGTAGTTACACTTGTTAAGAGCAAAATCCGAACCATAATCTCAATAATTAGTAATAACTATAACGAACACAAACTTCAACCGGACTACTTCGACTTGATCGAACGCCTTGAAATGTACCAAAATAAATATTGAGCTGACTTGGAACAGGTGTTCCGATGATACAACAATCAACCTGCAATATTTCGACATGATCGTACGACAGTCGACACGAGACGATTCCACCCCTCTACCATGCAAGTGGGGACGGATGGTTACCGTCCAGTGGTCGAGTAGTTCGCGAAACGCACAGTCATTCATTCATAACGTGTATAAAACTTTTTATACGGTTAAACCAGTGAAAGAAAGGTACGGAATAACAAACAGTGTTTTGACCTCCTTTGTAAAATTGGCGGGAAGTCTGCCACAGATTATGTCGTGAGCGCGACCTCTGTGCTGTCAAAATGGGCGTTGGATAATTTTTTTGTAACTTTTTCTGTTGCAAATAATATCTTTGTGAATTAATTATTAATTCGTGAAATGGAGAAGTTGGTGTCGCTTTAATTGATTTTCCGCGTCGCGTCGTTGCGTGTTAAAGCATTCATAATTTACTTACACTTCCCCTTTAATGTGGTTATTCAGCTACCGTAGGTATGCATTATTGGTTAGAAAATTGTTAAGTTCTAATTTGTAAACAAAGCATTAGCAATGAAACTATGTTTTATCAATATTCATCACATTTTTTCTGTCACTCATCTTCTTAAAAGTACAGACAGCAGCTTAACAAGTAAACTAGGTAATTTAAAACATTCTGCAAGCGTTATAAAGTTTGAAATAAATACCACTCAACGCCGAACCGGCACTCGGGTGCATAACAATAGATTTTCTATTGTGTCTAGTAATCCGGGGCTAGAAGGATTAATGACTTATTAATCTGATGTTGTTGACTGTCCTTTTTTCCAACTTTACTCAGACGCCTTTTGTATTAAGACGTATTCCTTGAACTTAGGATAAAAGAACCTAATACACCACGTCCTCTATTTTTTTCATTACACTAACCGTTACTACCAAAAACAATGATCAAAATCAAATTAAATTATGTTGTAATTGGCACTTACAGCCTTAAATTTTTTTTGCAGACTGTACCTAAGGTTAATAAGATATTCGATTTGGCAAACTCGGATAAATCGTAGGTACGGAAACGAATGACTAAAGTATTGTTGTTTGGGTCGCGAAATTGCCTGACATAGTCACTTTGGTGTGGAATTTGGGTCAAGAACTTTATAACAATCAATAACAATCTTCTCTTTTCATTTAAACGACGGCAATTGACAATATTTAGACAGTCAACCTCTTTATAGAAATGATTTTTTTATTATTTTTAATCTAAAGGAACTTAAAAAAATTGCTACAATAATTTTTTTTTTTAGTAAATTTACCTCCTTATGAATCTGACAGGGGGGAATTCCCTCGTAGCGTCAGTCATAGATAATATAACCTATTTAGCGCGCCAAAAACTTTTTGCACAGATAACGTAAGGTATGTCACCTTCAAGGACTCCGTATTCGCGCCGAAAAGGACGATACAGATAACCTAAAATCTTTCTCTTTGCATAACACGACCCGAGGCGATTTTTATGTAATACGCTGTAATAAAGTTATGCAACGCTCATTTTGGCCTCATATTTTCGTTGGTTGCGATAGTCCGTGCCATGCCATGACAGTATTCGCGCGTTTTCCATCTGACAATTGAGTGCTTGATCCGTGTGTGTGTAAAATCAAATAGTGCTGTGACGTTTTACTTTTTAAAAGCAGGCACAGGAATTTCGGGGTGAGTTTTTTTTTACGTAATAACGGATTGAGGAAATAATTTATGCGATGTTTCGAAATGGTTTTTAGGGTATTACTACAGCCATGTGAAAGTTGAACAAGGTAAGACGACGCGAAATGAGCCATTTTATACTTACACACAAGTAGTTGAAATCACCGTTGCTCAATTTGTTTGAAGTTAGATAACTTTGTAATTTGAGATCTGATACGTATGACCTACTATTTATTTAGAACATCATCGGTTTCTGTGTAAGTAAAAATTAACATGAATGACCTCTTTTTGATGTGACCCAGTGACCGAATGTGTAATGTCATATACGAACCAGATTAGAGATATATTCTTAGTTACTTAATATACTGACTCTTTTTATCTTTACCTACTTGAATAAGATGATTAAATCGTTTTCGCACACATGTAAATATAATTTAATACTAAACTTGCCACCGGAGAGGTATGGCCTCCGAGTGGTTTAAAATGACGCCTCACATGCGTGAGGTCGTTGGTTCGTATCTCGGCGTGCACATAAAGATTTTTTTATTAGGTCGGGACAAACGCTCGAAGAAAGATGATGTGCAACCATCTCTATCTGTATAGAATTTGGTACTACCAGTTCTTTTGATTCTGAGACCCAATTTTTATAAAGATCAGAAGCTAGAAGTCATAGGTTCGTTGTTAAATATAAACATAACAAAAACGTTTTGTGCACGAATAAAGTCTAGCGGCCAATCTTACGAAGTTACGATCAATAAACAATAGGATATTTATTATCTATAGTGCTGCTGGGTGCACAAGCGCAGGTGCACTTACCTCACTCTCATAACACGGTGGGACAGCAGTCTGACGCGACCGAAGAGAGATCAGGCGCAGGACCAACGCCTTAACGTGGCTTCCGAAGCACAGAATAGTCCATACCATTGTACAGTCATTAGACCCTAATCTGTCAAATTTCTACAATCAATTTTTAGTTTTATTTACTTTCTTCACATAGAGTTTTTTTTCAATTGAGAATTTTTGACAGATGAAATGCACGTTACGAAAAGAACGATGAATATGAATGTTAGTGGATGGAGAGAAAGAGGACGTCCGAAAAAGAGGTGGATGGATTGCGTGAAAAATTATATGAATGAAAAAGGAGTGGATACCTCGTTGACAAGTAACAGGGATGAATGGAAGAGAAGAACTTGCGCCGACCCCAAATAAATTGGGAACAGGGCAGGATGATGATGATGATGATGATGATGATGAGAATTTTTGACAGATTGGGGTAGGTTGATCTGCTGGCGTCCGTACCACGGAGGCAGTAAATGCCGGTTCTTTAATATAGATAATATCTAACATTATTTCGAAGCCGGTGGTAGAGTCATTCTGTAATAAAGTGCATCTCTGAAGTCTGAAGCCTACATAAATAAATAATATTTTGATTTTTGATATACAAAACGAAACAAATACTTCCCAGGAATCGAACTTACGACCGCAATCGGCAATTCCGCAAGTTACCGATCAAATTCTCAAATATTTGGATACATCGTTCTAAAACTTCTAAAAGTATGCCGCATGCTAAACAGCGCATTAGTTATGTTAAACATGTTACATAACTGAACTTTAGTCGTTTGTAATACTATTGCGGCATAGAGGTCAGGTTTAATGCCATAGGAGTCTATTTGTGACCCTGTCGGACCCAATTACTAAAACGGTGTTTTCTTTCCTTGGAAATTCTTCCAACCCCGGAGGTCGTGGGTTCGATTCCCGCCTAGGGCCTGGGTTGGTGGTGCCACAAGGCTGGCACTGGCTCGTCCCAATCGGTTGTGAAGGGGAACCGGGGGAGTTTAGTGGGTAGTGGACGCTTTAGTCTCGAGTCCCACACACGGTCGCAGGTCTAGCTAGCCTGCGGTTATGGTGCATAAACGCATTCTCCTCCGAAAAAAAGGGTCTTATTGGTGGTAGGGCTTTTTCAGAGTCCGACTAGCTAGCTACCATTCCCACAGGTGAAATCTGCCTCCATAACAGCTCTGGCTGTGTTCCGGCCGTATTAATGTGGGAGCCAGTACACTTGAAATCAAAGGCTGGAAGATCGGATGAGTCTGCAGTCTGGCAGCACATTGAGCGACGCCTCCTGGTGAATTAGTGTCCCTCAATGGAATAAGTCGCAGTGGCCGCTTGCCATCGGGTGGGCTGCGTGCCTGTCTGCCAACTGACCTAGTATATAAAAAAACCCAATCTACTTCTGTGTTCCGGCAATATTAATGTGGGAGCCAGTACACTTGGAATCAAAGGCTCGAAGATCAGAAGAGCCTACAGTCTAGCAGTACACAGTAAGTGTCCCGCAATTATTTAAAAAAGGCTATCTTATCTGTTGAGTTTCTTGCGGCACTTCTTCTACATGCCATTCACCTCGAAGTGCTGGTAGGATAAAAAAGTTTTCACGTGCGAAATAATTTCATGGTAAATTAAATTGCAAAATAAATTCTTTGACTTAGACTTTGAATGGAATAGGCCGCAGTGGCTGTGTTCATCAGATATGCTTTTTTTTCGGAGGAAAATGCGTTTATGCACCATAACCGCAGGCTAGCTAAACCTGCGGCCGTGTGTGGGACTCGAGACTAAAGCGTCCACTACCCACTTAACTACCCGGGTCCCCTTCACACCCGATTGGGACGAGCCGGTGCCAGCCTTGTGTGGGTACCCTAACTTGAGAGGCCTCAAGCCGGGATGGCGACCATCAGATTTGCTGTGAACCTGTCTGCCAATTAAAGTGACATAAAAAGATGATCACTACTATACCAGCGGCACGCTATGATGGCCGTTTTGAAACGTACAATCTTTAAAAATAAAAATGAATTGTTGTTCGTTAGTCTCACTAAAACTCGAGAACGGCTTAACCGATTTGACTAATTTTGGTCTTGAAGTATTCGTGGGAGTCCAGGGATGGTTTAAACGATGAGAAAATATGGAAAAAGTGCAAGGAAAATACTAAACTAAGTGATACGACGTTTATCGGGTCAGCTAGTAACATATTATAGTAAAGCCCAAAACAACGGTTTAAAAAACGGCTCTAAAATTAAAAGCAGCACATAAACTGCTGCACAGCAGATAGTTAATATAAAAAGTGCGAAAGCGTTATAAAAACTATGTATTGTAATATGTCAAAACGGCCATCATAGCGTGCCGCTAGTAAAATGCTCGAATGAGCCAGACAAAAATTGAAAGTAAAGTAATTCGTGTGAATCGCACTAGTTTTCGCCCGAGGGTCGAATACACATACCTAACGGTCACTCCGTCATGCTGAGCGCGTGCCGGACCATAAGCGGCGGGAAATGGGTCGCGCGGTCATCAGTTCGATTCCGTTTCTAGAAAGACGAATTCATGTATTGAATTTTAGAATGCCTGATTTTTTCATAGTTATTTTGAATTTTTGACTGCCTTCGTGACCAGCTGTTGCTTTAATTAAGTTTAAAGCGACACGGCCGCACCTTTCGTATACGCAAGGGATCAAGGGTACAAATTACACCTGGGTTTTTCACAGGTCATGCATGACAAAATTTTTTTATGTCAGAAGCGGCAAACGAGCCACGTGTCGCCTGATGGTAAGCAATCACCGCCGCCCATGGACATCTGCAACACCAGAGGGATCGCTGATGCGTTGCCGGCCCATGGGGGTATGGGGGGTGTGGGCCTCCGGCACTCTCACAAACTAGACGAAACAAAATAGTAGTCACTATTATTTCACGTTAAAATAGATTGTACATGAGTTATCAACTTTTCCTAATTTTATCGCATTTTCTGTTTCCTAATGTATTTTACTATTGCACGTTAACAGAAAAATACTTACTAATTTCAATATGTAACCACTATTATGGTAATTTTAATAAATTACACACAAAATTCATTTGTATTTATGTTTCAAATTAACATTATAATGAATAGCTGTGTATAATTAAATGTAATTTAATGTTATTGTTACTATTATTTCAATGTTACTTATGTAATAGTTAAGACATGGTATGGTCTGGTGATTTTCTCTAAATTATGAAAGTTAACTAACATTTGGCCTTGAATTTAGTAATTAGCATCAAAAGTTAATTTTTGATTCATTATTTTTTGAAAAATGTTAATTACTTTACTGCCTTCGTGAGACAGATTGGCTAACTACCCCCACAGGCGAAATCTGCCGCCATAACAGCTCTGGATGTGTTCCGGCAGTATTAATGTGGTAGCCAGTACACTTGAAAACAAAGGCTCGAAGATCAGATGAGTCTACAGTCTGGCAGCACATTGAGCGACGCTTCCTGGTGAAGCGTCCCTCAATGGAATAGGCCGCAGTTGCCGCTTACCATCAGGTGGCCTGTGTTTTTCTGCCAACTGACTTACAGCGCTTTCACACGGGCAGTCCAGTTTTTTACAGGATCCCGTTTTTTGCAGGATCCCGTTTGATGGCGAATGTGTTTATAATATGCTAGCGTTCACACGAGCATCCCGCATGCGGGATACTGCAAAAACCCGATCCGGCATTCGGTTTTGTCACTAGAAACTGGATCCGTCGTCCAGTAAAAAGCGGGATCCCGTTTAGTCGCACAAATATTTATATAGCAGTGTTCACACGGCAGTCCAGTTTTGCAGGACCGGCTTTTTACTGGATCCCGCAAAACTGAACTGCCGTGTGAACACACCGTCCAGTTTTGCAGGATACAGTAAAAAGCCGGTCCTGCAAAACTGGATGCCGTGTGAAAGGGCTGTAAGTATAAAAAAACAGTGGTTAAGCCATTTGAGTATAAAACCGTGGTCGTAGGTTCGATTTCCGTCCTGGTCTGATTGATAGGAGGTCTTTTTCAAAGTCTGACTGGCTAGCTGCTTGTACTAATAGCCGCACGTGATATCTACCGCCATAACAGCTCTGGCAGTTCCGGCAGTGTTAATGTGAGACTTGAAATCAAAGGCTGGAATATTAGGAAGAAGAAGTGGAAATGATGATGAGAGATAGGGTTGCCATCTCTAAAATTTGGAAAACAGGACAAGACGCGTGAAAACCCCGGATTTTAGAGTCCGAAAGCCGGACATGTCAACAAGATCTTTTAAACATAATAATATTCAATGTAATAAAATGGGCCCAATTTTTTTTATTTAATTAATTTTTAAAACTCGGTCTACAAATGAAACCTTCCCCGGACGCTCCCCGGATGCCCTCTAAACTAAGACAAATCCGGGGAAACCCGGACGGATGGCAACCCTAATGAGAGATAGATAACTATGAAACTACTTATCCGATCGTGTTCACATATCAATGTCACCACATGATACAAAAAATCATCAAAATTAGTTCATCTTGTAAAAAGTTATAAGGTAAAATACGCTCAGCAGCAGTCGAAATGAGAATACCCGTCCTTTTTTGAAGTCAGTTAAAAATATCAGAATATTATAAATTACGTTTTGATAATTATGCATGTTGTATACAAACATGACATAACAATCTCAAAAAAAATTTCAATGCTAAAAATAATATTTTTTTGTCAAATTATGTATTGTATGTGTAGTTACATTTCCTTTGATGTTTCTTCGAAAACTTTTAAAAGGACCATGCAAAAAAACGTCCCCACCCACCAACAGATTTCAAACGTATCTCTGTCAATACCTCTTGCCGTACTGATATTTTTTTTGTATGACGACATCCGCCGTAGGAATGGGGATTTTTATTAGAGTCCGACCGAAACTGGTTTTCCGGCCGAAACCGAAACCGAAACCGAATGTTCGGCCGTGGCTTCAGTTTCGGCCGAAACCGAAACCGAAACCGAAACTCGCGTGGTCAAGTATAAAATTCCTTAAAATACTGAAATTTGGTGCATTTTACCCATTATTCTGCATTAATTGGGGCATGAAATGGAATCACAGTATATTGATTTTGTTGTAATCATTTATTTAATACTAGACTTCCGCCCCTGGCTTCGCTGGCGTAGGCTACACGCTTTAAACCACTATGAAATGCCCCGGTAACTTCCAAAACCCCTTCTTAGTGGAAACTTACACATTATAAAGTACGCTTTTAGAAAATTTAAAGTAAAAAAATTAAGACACTTTTTAACACCCCTTGAGGGGTGAAATATTAAAAAGCTTACACAAGGCTCTGTCCCCACCCTTTCCATAAAAAGACAAATAAACAGTTTTAATCCAAAAACTGACGGGGTATTCAAAAAAAAATTAAACCGTGCTTATGCCGCACGCCTAAGATGCAGAAATAATTGCGCTGTAAGTGTCTAGCTTGAAGTAGACTTGACTGTACAATATTTTTTTAAGATTACATTTTGATTGTACACCTATATTTAGCCCAGGGGGGTTACTCTTGATCGCCTGCACATTATTTTCACAATTAACTGTGTCAAAAAAATACTTTAAAATATGAAAAAAATACAACATTAAAATTCGATTTGCGTGAAATCTCTATTCCTACGGCGGATGTCATACAAAAAAAAAGATCAGTACAGCGAGAGGTATTGACAGAGAATAGAGATACGTTCGAAATCTGTTGGTGGGTGGGGACGTTTTTTTGCATGGTCCTTTATTTTTTTATTTTTAAACCCCTTTTTAACCCCCACGGGGGTAAGTTTCAATAACACCTTTTTATTTGAAACTGATACCAAACTAAAAATATACTTCCCGAATTTTAAGACTGTAACTTTTAAAATGACGAAGTTTCATACTAACTTCCAACCCTCTTTTTACCCCCTTGGGGGTTAATTTCGAAAAACCCCTTCTTAGTGAGAACTTACGCATTATAAAGAATCCTTGTACAAAATTTCAAGTTCCTGGGTCTTGTACTTTGGGCTGGTCGTAATTCCTTTTTGAAATATCCCTCCCTTCCCCCCCCCCCCCCCCACATTTTTGGGTAAAAGTACTCTATGTCAGCTGGGGATAGTGTAGCTTACCAACAGTGAAAGATTATTCAAATCAGTTCAGTAGTTTCGGAGCCTATTCAATACAAACAAACAAACATTCAAAATATCTTTCCTCTTTTTAATATTTACAAGTATAGATAATACAAAAAAACATATTAATCATACTTTTATTATATTTTCAAATCAAGTTCTCATAGCGAAATGTTTATCAGTTAACAATAATCGAATCACTAATTGTTACTGTTTAACGCACTGACTATTGTGTTGCTAGTGTTGCTACAGAGCTATCCGAACGGCGCACGATAATAATTCCCAAACAGGTGCGCCGCCAAAGCGTTGCTGCGAGAAACGAACGAGCGAACGGCGAGCGTGCACGACAACTTCCGAAATCAGTTTCGGTTTCGGCAAAAGTTTCGGCCAATTTTGGCCGAAACCGAAACTGCAGCCGAAACTTGATTTTTGGCCGAAACTCGGCCGAAACCGAAACCGAAACCGAACCTTCGGTCGGACACTAATTTTTATGCAAATCGAATTTGAATGTTTTTTTTTCATATTTTCAAGTATTTTTTTCACACAGTTAATTGTGAAAATAATGTGCAAGCGATCAAGAGAAACCCCCCTGGTCTAAAAAAAAGTGTCTCCTCAAACGGTAATATTAAAAAATATTTTACAGTTGAGTATACTGACACTTACAGCGCAATTCTGCATCTTACGGCCGGTTCACACATGTCTCCATTTTACTGTACCGTTTTATCGTGTACGTTTTTTTCGTCGATGGCGTACATAATATGTATTACTGTATACAGAATATTGTGCCATGTGTAAGTCGCTCATACAACTACATACGCCATCGACGAAAAAAACGGTGTTTTACACCGCCTACTCCAGACTCCAGATTGTGACTTGGTTTCTTCCAATGTGATTTTTCTATCGTATTTACCACTAGCTCGGAGGTGACGCGAAACATCGGGGGGGAAACCTGCACCATTCGAAAGGCTGTGAAGCCATGATCCAATCGCTCTAGTTCCCCTGTCCAGGGTTACGGAGGTCAGATGGCAGTCGCTGCAATAACTGGACTCGCCAAACCCTGGATCATGGTAGAAGCGTACCCTGAGTAGTTCGAGACAAAACATTAGGAGAAAGATTGGGAGAGCCTCTCTCAAAGAGTTTGCCTGGACTTGCCAAATACTAATACTCTGTGGTTAGAGAGTTGGGCTCTAAAACCCGGAGGTAGTGGGCTCGAATACATTGTTTTGTTTTGGTAAAATTGTAATATCTTAGTGTTTTTTTTTTAGTTTGCTCTTTGCCGCATTCAAGCATTTCGTTTTTCCTAAAGGTTGACTGGTAGAGAATGCTTTTAGCGTTAAGTCCGCCTTTTGTACCCAATTTATGTGGTCAATAAAGTTTTAATAAATAAATCAATAAATAAATAATACCACGGGTAGCAGCACTTTGTATGAGTTTCCAGTTTGGTTAGGACATTGACATGATTCCGTGCTTCGGAAGGCACATTAAGCCGTTGGTCCCGACTATGTTCCAAGTAAGTAAGTCTGGTTTCCCTAGTAAGGGTTACGGAGGTCAGATGGCAATCGCTCCATTGTAATAACCAGGCTTGTCAAATCTAGGATCATAGTCGAAGCGGACCCTGAGCTCCATACTGGATGCAATCGGGAATACGCTGATATGATAATTGACTAGTTCAGGACTTATCTCGTAAGAAGTACTTTAAAAAGCGAGGGCAAAGTATTTGCCACATGCCTCAGAAGATATTTGAGTTAGCATTCAGACTGCGGCCAATGATTTCACTGTTTCGCAAACATTGCAAAATTGCTGACCGTCTTTCGATGTCATCATTGGTGAATTTATAGGAATTAATTTATTAATGAACCAGTCAAATCCGTCTGCCTAATTTAGTTTGTTGTGTACCTTTGTCCTTTAGAGATGTCTTCTCGACAGAAGCAAGTAGAGTCTTATCAAATAAGTCCTTTTTTATAAGCCTACGTGAATTTGACTTTTTTGATCTTATACGAACAGGTACTTATTTATTTCATCTTTAGGTACTTACTTCTAATAACTAACAGAACAGACGGTGTTTAAACACAATATTTGCGTTATAAATGCATAAAGTTAACACCGACAGAATCTTTGCTAAGCTCTATTAAATATTTGCTTTAGTTTGTTGATCGCAATTATACCTGTAAGTGTTATTAACGTCAATGCAAGTGGTTAGTTATGATCAAAGTTCATTATAACCGTCATCAAAGAAAGATCTACGGTCTGTTTATTGAAAGACATTACCAGGAAGCGTAGCTTTATTTACTGCCATATTATAAACTCTTTTTATCTTCAAGTCTTTCAATATAATTGTACTGGCTCCTACATTTATACCTACTGTCGCAACACAGCCGAAGCATTCTTCCGCTGGGGTATCTTACCCAAGTTTTTCGGGTCCGGCCGTTATGCCCCCATTTCGGGTTGCCCCCGGCCGGTATGCCCGCACGGTTTAACGGCAAACTGGAACAAATTTACTTAAAATTGTGGGGGCATACCGGCCGGGGGCAAACCGGAATGGGGGCATAACGGCCGGACCCAGTTTTTCGTCCCGAACTAGCCAGGGTACGCTTGCTTGCATCATGACCCAGGATTTTGCAAATCCAGTTATTACATTGGAGTAACTGCAATCGGAATTCCTTGCCCCCCCTTATGGCAACCCTTAGACCGATTTAATCACGGCTGCGCAAAGCTGCTTTGCCTGCTTTCCTCATCTAGTGGTAAATACCACGGGTAAATACAAACACAATTACATTCACACGAAAAACTGTATGGCTTAGTATAGATAGATTTATTATAATTATCAATGTTGTATAAATTTCTTTGGCGATTAAAAAGAGTAACTGTCGAGTTTCTTGCCGGTTCTTAGATTCTCGGCAGATGACTGCATTCCGAAGCCGGTGGTAGTCACTCTGTAATTGACGATTCATAAATACTTGATACAAGTTTACATGAATAAAGAATATTTTGATTTTTTGATTTATTTTTTTTGAAACATAGAAATGGTGTGCGCTGACATTTAAACCGTCGATCTTACGCTTGAGCGATATTCAACCACTTAGACCTTTGCCACACTTGACGGAAATTCCGCCGCGGATCGTCCGCGACGGAAATAATTTCATATAAAACCGTCCACGACGGAGCGACCGATCTTCCGCGTAGTGTGCCCGCTGTTTGTAATTTATATGCATTAACATATTGTGTTGGCGTTCCGTCGCGGAAGATCCGCGGCGGAATTTCCGTCAAGTGTAGCGCTAGGCTTAGAAGCTAGCCAGTCGGACTCATGGCAAGAAACGAATTCAAGACCCCTGCCTATCTTCTGAATCTGGAGTTGTATAAATAAAAACATTTGCCACACAACTTTTTTTATGTCGTATTCGGCAGACAAGCACACAAGACTTGGTCGTAAGCGGCCGCTGCGGCCTATTCAACTTACAAACACTTCACCAGGAAACTTCGCTTATGTTCTGCTACATTGAAGGCTCCTCTGATGTTCAAGCGGTTGATTTAGCGCACTGGTTTTATTTAACATTGATGTTAATAACGGTGGCAGACTTCATCTGTGGTGATGGTAGCTAGCCAGACGGACTCTGAAAAGCCTCTTACCATAAAAAAATATTTGCTACACATCTTCAACGTCATCCTGTGCAATCAATAGATCGTGTATCGTGTCGAAATGCAGCGCGGTATGTCCTGAATATAAACTACTGCATCACAATATGGCCTACTTTTGAAATGGCGCACTTACGAGACGTTGTCGTCATAATTAGTCGATCTGCCTTCGTGATGCAGTGGCTAGTAGGCACGCGTTAACGGCTTCACCAGAAGCCCTGGATTCAAATCCAGACCAAAAAGGGGGTTTACGCTCAGAAATACTTACCTATACTAGCGGCACGCTATGATGACCGTTTCAAAACGGGTATAATAAAGCCCAAAACAATGGCTTATATAACGGCTCTAAAATTAAAAACAGCACATAAATTGCTGCACAGCCAGATACTAAATATAAAAAGTGCGAAATCGATAAAAACCATGTATTGTAATATGTCAAAACGGCCATCATAGCGTGCCACTGTATGGGTCACAGTTCGGAGCCTGAAACTGGTACTTTTGAAAACCCTAGTATAACACTGTAGTCCGAGAATAATGTGGGAGCCAGTACACTTGAAATCAAAGGCTCAAGGATCAGGGGAGCCGACAGTCTGGCAGCACATTGAGCGACGCTTCTTGTGAAGTGGCCCTAAACTCAATGGAATAGGCCGCAGTGGCAGCTTACCATCAGGCTGGCTGCGCGTTTGTCTGCTGACTTTGTATAAAACATAAAAAAATAGAGAAAAATATTAATTAAAGCTTGTCATGTAATTTAATGCACAAGGCACCTTAAATTATTAAATAAATAGAGTCGGTTAAGATTACACCACCAGTACGTCGACTAGTCAGACACTGACTCCAAAAATAACATAACTTGTGCAATAATTTACATACAGAAGACGTAATTATTTTTTTTAACTATTAGCAATGATTTATTAAATTAATACTCGCCTATCATTGTATAACGTCGTTTTACAATGTGCAATGCGTGTAATTTTATTTACAAACATTTCATGTTTTTTAACGATTTGTATTTTTTGAAGTGTTTTTGAACTCTCTTTTTGTTCATCATCATATTTTTTGTACGGTCAACAGCACACGACGTTAACACTTGCAGTTCGATAATAGCACTTATGCCCCCGCCCGACACAAGAGTGGTTACAAGGTCCAAAGTGTATAATCTGACGTGCTTTTGACTGCACTATGCTTTAACGTACAGCTTTACCACTGCACTGCCGACTTAACGTCGCGGTACAAGTTTTTTTTTATTATTTTTGTATTTTTGTTTTTGAAGTCTATTTTTCATCTATTTTTTTTTATTTATATTCTTTTATAACCTCTACTCCGCTGACTATCGGTACTGTCACAGATATAAGTACTGTTTACCTCATTGTATAACGTCGCAGAGCGGACTGCGCTTGCGCAACCCGCTTTCTTCCGCGACCTTGGCAGTTGATTCACGATCGTTGCATTGCGCTGTGCTACTTACGTTTGCGATGGCTGAGATTTGATTTTTTTTAAATCTTTTTGGCCTGTTTTACACTCAGCGTAAAAATATTAGAGATAAAAAGTAAAGTATCATCTTACATCTATCGGGTCCGGCCGTTATGCCCCCGGCCGGTAAGGTTTAATGGGAAACTGGAACAATTAGCATACCGGCCGGGGGCAACCCGGAATGGGGGCACAACGCATCCTATTAACGTCCCACTGCTGGGCAAAGACCTCCATAATTCATTTTATTATGTTAGAGAGAGGTAAACGATTAAGTGGGTCACTTATATGACCAGTCACCTAATGATAAGTAGTGTTAGCCGCTGTTCCACGGCGGTCAATATTTGTACGGAACCCACAGTAAGTCAGGGCAACTCACACTTAACGGTTTTTGTCCTGTGAATTACACGAAGGGGTCCCTTTGAGAGCCTCTGGGGAATCCCGATATGGGTCGTAGACACTGATTTCCATAGACACGCTGAGCGTATTATCATAGAGCTCAGTGATCGTAGAGTAGCTCTGTAAAGGCTGTTATTTGATGATGACTGATCACTACCGCCTCTGGGCACATGCATTATAGAATGTTATACACTGGCTATGTATGTTAAATCCCTGAATTGGGAATTTGTGTATTTTTCGGGTTTGTCAATGCAAGAGGTCGCGGTGGTTGTTGATACTTAATCTGTGCTAACCGCCCCGTTAAAAATCTCACCGGGGTGGATGACACTTATTTAGTGCCAACCACCCCGGTGACGTAACGGGACCGTTCTACCGGGGTCGATGAAACAATTTTCTCCCAACGACCCCGTTACCAGCGGGGCACCGGGGTGGTTGGTACCGACTCGTGGTTGTTTACCATCAGGTGGGTTGCATGAGTTGCATCCTTGTCTGACACCTAAAGTAAAAAAAAAACATTTGCGCTTGTGCAAGCATGGGGATTATGCCACTATCGTTTTAGTATAGCGACCGCCTCCGTGGATCAGTGGCTAAGCCGCTCGGGTATAAAAACCGGAGGTCGTGGGTTCGATTCCCGCCTAGGGTCTGGTTGGTGGCTTGTTGGTGGGAGGGCTTTTTCAGAGTTCGACTGGCTAGCTCTACCACCCCGACAAGTGAAATCTGCCGCCATAACAGCTCTGGCTGTGTTCCGGTAGTAATGTTGGAGCCTGTACACTTGAAATCAAAGGCTCGAAGATCATATGAGTCTACAGTCTGGCAGCACATTGAGCGACGCTTCCTGGTGAAGTGTCCCTCAATGGAATAGGCCGCAGTGGCCGCTTACCATCAGGTCTGTCTGCCAACTGACTTAGTATTAAATAAAGCATGGCTTTATTTCATTTTACCCTGAAGGGGTAAATTAAAATAGGTGATGCATTACTATTTTTATTTATACATATTATCTCAATACAAACAGAGTAAATCGTAATATACTGACATCAAGACAACATAACCTAACTTCCGTGGTTCCTTCCTGCAGTTACGTCACGTGCATAACTGCAGATGCATAGAACTATTAGTAGCCCATTCACTGCACTTGTGAGAAGATGGCGTCATGGGGATGGTGACTAGTTTTAACCGACTTTAAAAATTTAATATATTTTAACGAGAAAAAAACATTCTTTCGCGTCTAAAGATATAAAAAGTACGGTGAGCGAAAAATCACCGAATGAGCTCATTATCAATGTAGGAGTCAATGAAATCCATTTCCTATTTATATTTCACTAGCGGCCGCCCGCGGTTTCACCCGCGTGGTTCCCGTTCCCGTGGGAATTGATCAAAATCCTTTCTTTTTTAAGATGTATTCTGCTATTCGGGACGGAAACAAATCCAACAAATCAAAAACCATGGCAATCGGTCCAGCCGTTCTCGAGTTATAAGTGTTGTAACAAACACGACTTTCTTTTATATATATAGATATCCGGGATAACTTAAAAATAAAATGTAGATAGTTATATTTGGTTTATCTTCAAGTATGTTGACGATCTTCCCATTAAACGTATTCAATCTTATTTTCATAACTTAGGTATATGAGATGTAGGTATCTCTTTTTAGGAAAAAAAAGACTTACCTACTTAACTATATGAGCAGCGCAATTATAAATAATTGTTCAATCTTACATAATATACTCATCACTAAAAATCAAGAAATAAAAAAAATACAAAATGATCGACAAAAAAGTAAGTTTTGTGTGTGTGATCCATGCAAGTAATTTAATTTTTAGAGTGGTGTCAGCTTAGGCAATGTGCCGACGTAACCGACGTATTTTTGAAAAAAATGTAGGGAGACCAAAACCACGCGGAAGAAGTAATCTACAGCGTCACTCCGGTCACCTCAGTTCAAAAAATGTAAAAGAAACACGTCCTCCGGCGCACAAATTCGTTTTGAAAATTGGTCTGCCACGAGGTTACCGGTAACCGTAGTGTGGCGCCGAGATGCAAGCAAGGTTCCGGTCACCGGTGACCGGAGTGGCATCCAACGTGTTAATGATGCACTTATGAATCGTCATCTTCTACTCTCTACCACTGCATTCGAAATGTTGTTATCTATCGAGGAGAGCCAGTAAGAAACTCGATAGTTACTCTTTTCAATCGCCAATATACCGACATATGGACGAGCCATTTGTCATTTCGATCCCCGCAAGGTACTAACATTTGTGTGCATGAACATGTCTGTTTGTATCGGTCAGGGTGTTTGTATGTATAATGTGTATGACGTATGTATTTACAAAAAAAAGTATATACGTAATGTTTATCCGTTGTCTGGCACTTAACCACTCAATCCCGAACCGGCACTCGGGTGCCGCGTAACAATAGATTTTCTATTGTGTCTGGTGATCCGGGGCTTGAAAGATTAAAAAATATACTAAATCTATGTCTGGCACCCATAACACAAGCTTATGCTTAGTTTGGGGCTAGATGGCGCTGTGTGAATAATGTCCAGAGATATTTATTTATACCTATTCTTTTTCACACCCGAGATCCGAGCATAATCGGCCAACATTTCATAAACCAACTTCAATTAATATTTATTTTGTGGCCAACGCAGTGACTGTTGGTACAAAGCTAAAACGTGACTATTTCGCAACTCTTTAAACACCGGACCAAAACCGCAATGTTTATAATCCACTCGCAAATAACCAGCGACAGAAGCCTTTGTACAATGAATTTTAAATTGGATAAGATAAATGATTAGTTTCTGTGGTAGTCTATAATCGTAGAAAGATTTTTTTTCTGACTGTACAAAACAGCTATTTATATCGCGGTGTCCGAATCGTCAGTGAAAAAAATATTGAAATTAAAAAGTGTCAATTCGGACACAGTGTCCGAATAAACTGTGTCCGAATCGTCAGTTAGTCTATAAGGCTAAGTTCATATGACCGCGCGGTATCGCCTCGCCGCCCAATTGGAGCATTCACATGACGGCATTTATGTACGGGAACGCGCCGCGCGTAGACGCGCGGTACCGCGTGGTAATGTAGACGATATTATACCGTTTACTTTGGTCTTGTTCAGCGCGGTCATATGAACTTAGCCTAATGGTTTTAAGCATCGCTTTACATGCCTGAGGTCAATAAGGCTTCGTGCCGCTTACCGTGGTTCCTCCCCACTAAGGACGATGAGGAAGCGTCGCAGGAGTTTTAGTGGGTATGCCTCTGGGTAGCTTCTTCTGTAAAACATCCCAGATGGAGAGCCCCACATACCCCGTCCTAGTCGAGTCAAAAGTGGACGGTATAATTTAAAGCAAAATAGATATTTATTTCGGCTCCAAAAAAGCTATATAAAGCCTTGTATATGTTACAGTCAAAACCCTTAACCAGTCAAAACCCTTATTGACCTGTAAAATAAGTTGATTAAGGGTGTCGTTTAAAGGCCACTTTTAACTTAAAAAATGGGTTCGAATGTCACGGGGAGCATCCCTTTGTGTCATGTTAGGTTCGGTTAGAACTGCGACCACAAAACGAACCACAAGCGACCACAAAACGACCAGAACCGAATCCTCAGTCAAAAAGCTTATTGACCGGTAAATAAGGGTTTTGACCGGTCAATAAGCTTTTTGACTGGTTAAGGGTTTTGACTGTAACATACCTATATAGGTATGTAGTATTCATCGATCACTAATTAGTGATCGAAGGTAGTATTAAATAAAATATATATTTTACCACTTTTGAAGCTGACTGTATTATTTAATAATGCTCAGTACTTATCTATAAATACACATATACCTCACGTGAATGACTTCGTCATAAAAATCACCGTTGTAAAAATACACATGTATAGGTAAAATTTTATGTTGGTTTGTCCTGTCATCAAAAGCTTTCTAGTAAATATATATATTAACCACCCTCTCACATAACACCAGCGTGCAATAATAGTAACTATTGTCTTTCGTCTGGTTTGTGAGAGTGCCAGAGGCCCACACTCCCCATACCTACCCCCATAGGCCGGCAACGCATCAGCGATCTCTCTGGTGTTGCAGATGTGCTGTGCATGGGCGGCAGTGATTGCTTACCATCAAGCGCCCCCTGGCTCTGACATAAAAAAATATCAAAAGTATTTTAACGCATCTCCTCCGCGAGAAAACAAAGATGGAATAAATCTTAAGATGCAACATTATTTCTAATTATTCAGAAACTAAAGTACGGTCAACAGCACATCACGGTATACCTTTGCAGTTCGATAATAGCGTTTATGCCCCCGACATAAGAGCGGTACAAAGTCCAAAGTGTTACGTCTGACGTGCTTTTGACTGTACTTTTGCGCCATTATCAATAACGTCCTTCGTTGTTGTAGGCAAAAAATCGGCAAGAAAGAAAATTCCCTAGAAAAACTATGGAAACTTCTTTTCTTTTGTGTCTTTCTTTTCTTTTCAACTCCTTTTCAGGCTTTACGACGCATTTGGTAGTGACCCTGCCCAAGGGCGGCCAGCTTATGATGAAAGGGGGGGGGGGGGGCAATGGGGCAATATTATTTAGGAGAAAAAATATGAACGCCGAGAGCATGAAGCGTTACCGCTTTGCGGCTAGCTACATTTGATCTCTAGGGGGGAGCAACTGCCCCCCCCTGGCCCCCCTTGGCGACGCCCTTGACCCTGCCTTATTCGCCAATGGTCTTGGGTTTGGAGCCCAACCAGGACAAACATTTATTATTTTGTCCGGATGGGTATCAGAAACCAAAGGATCTGGTATCAGATCAATTTTTGTGATGTTTATTGCCCTCGTCATCATCATCATCAGCCTGTGATAGTCCACTGCTGGACATAGGCCTCTCCAAATGCTCGCCACGCCGATCGGTCTTCGGCCACTCGCATCCAGCTCCTGCCAGCCATCTTGCGCAGATCATCGCTCCACCTGGCCTGAGGGCGTCCTACACTACGTTTACCGAGACGCGGTCTCCACTCTAGAACCCGTTTACCCCAACGGTTATCGGTTCTACGGCTGATATGGCCAGCCCACTGTCACTTCAGCTGGCTAATCCGGCGAGCTATGTCGGTGACTTTGGTTCTCTGCCGAATCACATCATTTCGGATGCGATCCCGCAGAGAGACGCCGAGCATAGCTCTTTCCATAGCCCGCTGAGCAACTTTAAACTTGTGGACTAGCCGTGCCGTAAGTGTCCACGTTTCGGCTCCGTATGTCTATTGCCTTGTAAAGATCAAAGAGTAAGGGAGTGGTAGTTAGCCAGTCGGGCTCTGAAAAAGCCTTACCACCAACCAGACCCAAGGTGGGAATCGAAACCACGACCTCCGTTTTTTTTTAACCCGAGCGGCTTATCCACTGTTCCGTGAAAGCGGTCAAATATATTTCGCACGAAAACTTTATTTGTAACTAGCTGACCCGGTGAACTTCGTATCACTTACTTTAGTATTTTCCTCGCAATTTTTCCATATTTTCTCATCGTCTAAACTTTCCCTGGACTTCCAGGAATATTTCAAGACTAAAATTAGTCAAATCGGTTCAGCCATTCTCGAGTTTTAGCGAGACTAACGAACAGCAATTCATTTTTATTTATATAGAAGATATGCACATGTATGTGTTTGCTAAAGCATATAACCCTGAAATGACGTATGTTGGTATAACTATTACAACTTAAAAGCCCCGAGGTGTTGAAACTAACTCAGTTTGTTTGCGACATCCTTTGAGAACAGTGAACTAAAGAGATTGTGAAAAAGTTTATCTAAAAACTAAAAGTTACCTACCTAGACACAAAAGTTGCACTGAATTAAAAAGTTGAAGTTGCAACAATTTAAAAAAAAAGGTGTGTTTAAAAATACTGTCGGAAATCAGTAAGTACAATGAATCCTTTCTTTGTCGAACTATACAGCGTGTTATGTACAGCAGGACCTCTTTAATCCGAACCCTCCCTAATCCGAACACCTCTGTAATCCGAACCCCCGACCCGAGACCGCGCTTTTTCAACCGCCGCGCCCGCGCCGCGCTGATGAAGATGATATTCCTTTAGGTTTTTCGTTAATAGAGGCTATTCTGAGGGTGAAATCAATAACTTCTTACTAAGCAATGATGACCTTAATGAAACTGAACCTCTTACTGACGATGAAATTATACGGCAAGTAAGAAGTTCAGTTAGCAAAATATGTAACGTTTATAGATGAATACTGACATTATTTATGTATGTACCTATTATGTAGTTTTATTCACAAAAAAATACTCTTATCATCTAGATTCCTATAATCCGAACGCTCCACCAATCCGAACGGGGGCTAAATTTTGCTGTAATCCAAGAGTCATATTTAAGGAGAGTGTTCAGAATCCGATTACTTAGGAGTCAAATTCGCTATAAAAATATATCCTTCATTTTTTGCATTTTTATCCTAATATGCATGAACTACCTAAAAATCCCGAGTGCCGGCCGGCCGGTTATGCCCCAAACTTAAATTGTACGCGAGTATAAAATAGGTCTAGTCTCTACCCCTGAACGAATGCACGAAATACTGTGAAAGGAAAAGTGCCCGCACGTTAAGCGGATTTTCAGGAAAATTTCGACTAAGGTTATTGACAGATATTTACCAGAGTCTTTATTGGTTTATAAGTACTTATTTCGTTATATGAAAGCATAAACTATTTGGGGTTTAAATATGTCCCTCGCATTTTCTGATATAGATACTGTATAGATGTGGAAACCTTTGCCGGCTCATGTATTTTACCCGTTGGACAAGAAGTTTGCCGGCACCTATACTTCTTCAGAAGACAGAAAACTATTTTTATTTCTATATCATCTGTTGGCATTGACAGTTTCCACTTATAAAAACAATGTTTGCTTATGTTAATTGAAAGACATCCGTCAGAATTTCCGTTGAAAAATACCAATATGTCTATGTTAACATTTTTACCACACATGTTTTGAATTAAGCTTCCGCCCATGCGTAAGGTATTTTTCAACGGAAATTATTTTTTTATTCCGATTCTTTTTATACTTAAATATTTGGCAGACGGGTAAGTGGCCACTGCGGCTTTGTTCATTGAGGAGTACTAGCCAGGTAGGGTTGCCATCTTTAAAATTTGGAAAACAGGACAAGACGCATGAAAACCCCGGATTTTAGAGTCCGAAAGCCGGACATGTCAACAAGATCTTTTAAACATATTCAATGTAATAAAAAATATCGTGGTGTTCGAGCATAGTGCGTGTATCGCGGGCGGCCCAATTTTTTTTTTAAACTCGGTCTACAAATGAAACCTTCCCCGGACGCTCCCCGGATGCCCTCTAAACTAGGACAAATCCGGGGAAACCCGGACGGATGGCAACCCTATAGCCAGGAAATGTCTTTACTCGCTCAATTGGCTGCCACACTGTTAAGTAGACCCCTTTGATACTCGCGGTTTTGTTTTGAAGTGGTAGTGTAGATAAATCACTTTACCTTAATTATTAAATAAATTGATTTCGATTTGATAGATTTAAGTTTGTTGTATATGACATTTCACATGACCTAATGAATTTACATTTTGTTTTAATAATTACTGTTTCTTTTAGTAATACTAGCCTTCCGCCCGCGGCTTTGCCCACGTGAACTATAGGACGTTATCCCACGGGTATCAGTATTAATTGTAGCCTATGTGTTATTTTGATGTTTATGCTACATAATTGTAATGTTTCATTAAAATCCATTTAGTAGTTTTTACGTAAAAGAGTAATTTATTTATTTATTTTATTTATTTATTAAAGAAACATACAGCTTTTTATCTTTCTTATAACTAAGTTACCAATTTGGTTGATACATACCTACGCCAAAATAGTTTCCAACAATAAATCAAACATAAGTGACGAAGACTACAATATGGCAAAATGGCAAAAATAAACATAACAGTATAAAAAAACTCCAAACTTTTTTGTATGATTCTCATTTCTCATGTAACGTTTTCTTTTGTCCACAGAAAAATGATCATCACGGAGTGACACTGATCAACCGAAATGGGATCAACGATGGATCCAGAAACCATAAAAAACAATGAAATGAATTGTAACAAGAACACTTTCCAAATTAACGATAGAATAAGCAACAATTGTGAACATAACGATATTTGTAACATAAATAACGATATAGATACTTGTATAAGCAACAGTGATAGTAAAATAATTAACGATGATAGTAAGAAATGTAACGGTAATAATGTTAAGAGTATCGATATTTGCGAAAGTAACGAAAAAAGTGATTTAGTTAGCGAAATTGTCAGAAAGTCTGCAACGCCAGAAGAGAATGGAAAATCTATGTCATACATACAGAAATTTTACAATGGGAAGAATATTCTTATCACAGGAGCAACAGGTATGTAAATGTAATTAAACTTGTCACAATATCAAAGGTCCGTTTTGATGGCTCTTAGTGCCATAAGGAATGAAACTCTTTTCAATAGCAAGAATGTTGTCTGTTAGGCTTAACAGCATAGATACAATACAACCCATGGATCTTATTCTATGGTATTAAAGAGTTTATTTTTTTAAAACTGGCATGCGTAAATGCGGGCCTTTTTATTATGGTTTGAGACTAATGGGTCCTGAATGGGACGGGCTGGAACCAGCCTTGGCTATTTACCAGCCCCTCCCCGGGTAACCCGACTTGCGGGACCTCGACTCGGTGTGGCTCTAGAAAAACTAGGTGACCCCTAGATGCGGAACTGCATCCCCTAACGAAATTTTTTTTAATAAGAAGTTATTTATAATTATTAAAAATAGGCTTCCTAGGAACCCTCTGATATAACAAAGCATTATTCTTAGGCAAAGAGCGTAGCAAAAGCCTTTATTTCCACTACACGCCCGCTGCTTGTGCATACTTGCATAGTACTCAAACCTTTACAATCACTACACGTGGTGGCATGGTGTCCTAATTCCTTTCTCTTTTTCCTCTTGTCCCAATCTACTCAGGGTACGCTTACACTATGATCCAGAAGTTGGCAAGTCCAGTTATTACATTGCAGCGACTGCCATCTGACCTCCGTAACCCTTGACAGGGAACCAGACCAATTGGATCATGGCTACACAGACATTCCACTGTGCTTTCCTTACGATGTTTTCCGTCACCGCATAGCTAATGGTAAATACGCACATAGTGTCCATAGTAGATTTGAACCATCGACCTTATGTGCGTAAAGTGACGTTTTACACCAAAGCTACCATAGCTCTAATAAACTAGCGCTCTTACCACCAACGAAAGGGGTATGAAGATTTTTGTATGAAGGCTGGCTTACCTACAACTCCCGCCATCGCCATTTTGATTTTTTTTTTTCAAAATAGCGGTCACCAAAATATGTATCTTTCAAAAACGGATACCTGATATCAATACAAACATAAAATGTCATTAGACGAAATCCCGTACAGGTTCACATTTTAAAGATATTCAAGTAAAACAGAAAATATTAAAACTTTGTTTGCGTCTATCTTGGAAAAGTGACACTACGGGTTTTTGTCTAATGACATTTATAAGTATCGATATTTAAAAGAATTTAAAATGAAAGCTATTTTGAAAAAGACTTAAAATGGCAGACCAGTAGGAAGGCCAAAATCTTCAATGCCCTTTGTGTCTTATCTATTCGCTTAATGTCCAGGGTTCCTTGGCAAGATCCTCGTGGAGAAGCTGCTCCGGTGCTGTCCTGGAGTGGAGAACCTGTACCTTCTGGTCCGGCAGAAGCGAGGGAAGGACATCTACACTAGGATAGAAGAAATCTTCGATGATCCTGTAAGTAGAACTTTTGATTTTGGCGAAAGATGCTTAGAATACGTAGGCCAGCGAGATCTGCTCAATTTAGGAAAGAAAGAAAGAAAGAAAAAATTTATTAGCCATCACACATCGGCTGTTACACAAATGGCTACAATTTTAACATACACAAGAAAAACTAAAGGTAAACATTATCTAAAATATAAAAATAATAGCAGATGGCCAATTGGATCCGCCTCAGCTTGAGGCTACTTCTTGGAAAAGGATTTTCAGAGTGTCACAGACTCATATCTCCTATTAAAATATTTTTTTACGATAAAAACTATTATTACAACGTTTCTTCATTTCATTAAGCATCAGGTCATATAGATTTCTTTGATTAAAAACTACGAAGATCTGAGTAATTCACCATCAACACCTCAAATCCGGTGAATTTTGCACGTTTTTTACGTGTCACACGAGCGCCGACTTCTGAACAATCGCACATATTTTTAAAACCACCCACGTTTTTAACCAGTTTTCTACACACATTTAAAATAGATAAATCAGTTTACATACTGGTCAAATTTTAAATTAATTAGAAGGAAACTTTTGATTTTATGGTCATAAGTATATATGTCACACGCTTAGCAAGATTTTCGCGGCGCGCCTTTCGAGGGGCACTGCTCAGGGCTGGCCAGGCGTAGGCGAACCCTGATAGGTGTATTCGAATCGTCAGTTACCCGGCAGCTAGCAGGTGAGGTGGCCATGTCGCTGGTTCCCGCGCTTTGGATGCTGGAGTACGTTCTTCAATTTTAAAAATTTTGGTTCCCAGTTTTCCGGCATTCCCGTGACACATTTTTTCAATGTAATTGTACTACTTTTAGTAGATGGGTTTTGAGGTGAAATACCTAGCTCCTTAATGTAGATGGACAGTAAAAAACTAGCTGGTTATATCTTTTCAATGAAAAGTAATTTCAAAATATATGTTTTTTTGTAATTTCCATGGTGTAATTACCATGGATAAAACACCATGGAAATTACGTAAGACCCATGGAAATTACCTTGTTTCTTTTAAGTTCATCATCATCAGCCATACGACACCCACTGCTGGGTATAGGCATCCCCCAAGGATCTCCACACTGATCGGTCCTTGCGCCACGCACATCCCGCAGTTTCCGTCGGCCTTGGCAATGTCGTCAGTCCAGCTAGTAAAGGGCCTTCCCACTGAAGGTCTTCCGGTGCGCGGTCAAACTAAAAGACACCATTGCAAAACCTTTCCACCCTAACGGCCATCGGTTCTGCGGGATATGTTCCCGCCTACTATCATTTTAACTGAGCAACTCTTCGAGCTATGTCGGTTACCTACATTCTTTTGCGAATCTCCTCATTTTTGACTCTATCGCACAAAGAAACACCAAGCATAACTCTCTCCATTGCCCAATGTGTGACCTTGAGGCTTCTTATGAGACCCATAGTGAATGACCACGTTTCGCTTCCATATGTTATCACTGGCAACACACACTGTTCAAAGACTTTCGTCTTGAGGCACTGAGGTATGTTGGATGCGAATATATTCCGTAGCTTCCCGAACGCTGCCTGTGACGCATGATGAGGCATGTATCATGACGTCAACGAAAAGGGAAGATCTTCCTCCGAGCTAGGTGTCTGTGCTCGGGGACCGCGGCCCAATGTACCGTCTTGGTGTGTTGTATATATGCTAGCCGAGAGAATAACTCTGCTAGCGCGACGCAGGATCGAATATCTGATTGGCTGTCTCAGTGACGTGCGAGTGACGAGTCTCGAAGCCAATGTTTACACGTGCACTTTTCGCTGACTTGCAATCTTGCGTTGTTGTCGTCAGTCTGTCGTATGTAGCGCTGGATTCGTCAAGAGATCTCTTTCTCGAAGTTGGACTTACCTAACTGAACTGCCTGTCCAGGTAAACATAATAGTCAACAACTCAAGCGTAACGTTTCCAATGCTAACTGGAGCGGGTCCAACATGGACGTTCGACATAATTTTCTTATGGAAACGTTACTAAGATCTTCGAGCATTATGTTCAGATCCACCATGGTCTCGGCCATGAGAACTACATCGTCGGCAAAGCGTAGCTGTGTAAGGTACTCGCCATTGATGTTAATATAGAATCCTTGCCAATCCAGAGGCTTGAAAATATCCTCCAGCACAGCAGTAAACAGTTTAGAAATTACGTCTCTCTGTCATCTCGCTCTAGTTGGATAGGATTTGAGCTCTGGTTTTGCAATCGAACCGATATGCAGCGTTTTGGTATAAGTACCTCAATACGTAGATATACATGTAGTCCACTTGGCACCTTTTTAGAGACTGCAGCACTGCCTAGGTCTCGATTGAATCAAAGACTTGTCATAGTTCAAGCTAAGCAACGCTTTTAAAGAATTATTCCAACAATTAAATTGAAGACTTAAACTGATTGATGAAAAGACTTATTGTATAAAAATTCAATATTGTATTTTTTATGTTTACTATTATGTTTATCCATAAGTATAATGTTATGGGAACAATTTTAATGTATAAGAAAGTTAATTGATAACAGTTTTATCACTTTCATGTTCCTACTTTGAATATCATAAGTAATTTTGAAATAAAGCTACTATGTTTGCTAAATATTGTTTTAATACAATGTAGATCTTTATACTACCCTAGCTAACTAATATGACAGCTTAATTTCATATTTGACATGGTTTTTAGCTAAATTTAATCTGCTGGGTAATTTCCATGGCCTTTATTGTAATTTCCATGGGCCGCCAATTTTCTCCATTTTTTTTTAGCAAAAGTATAGATCCCGTACGTGGCGAATTTTGATATGTTGTTTAAATTTGCACAAGCTTTTGGAATATTTGTGCAATTCACCATAATTTAGCGATTTCAAAAATGCCGTGGAAATTATGCGGAGAGCACTTTTCTGAAGATCCACCCTTGAGCTAGAAATTTCGTACATCTGGTTTTATGAAGCATGCATCGATGAAAATGTTCTTCGAAATAATGAGCAGTCGCTTAATAACGTTCGACTTATCATATTACTTTCGACGAGGCGTCATCGACGAATTGCACTTCGACGAGATGATTTTCGAAATGGCATAGTGAACCCTTTTATCTCGAACTAGGTATGGGATTTACAACACCGTTTTACAGGTTATCTTATAGGTCTGTTTTTCGGAGAAGAGAGCACCATAAAACGAGACCTGCAGTCGTGTGTGTCTCGGGACTTAAACGACCCCAAAGCAGGTACTGGCTCGTCTGAATCGAGTGTGAAGGGGAAAATCGAAGGATTTTAGTGGGTGTTTAATCATTATCGTGAGCCTGGTTCAATCGCACTAGTTCCATTACTTAGTTCCATGATGGGACTCGTACCCCACTAATGGCCGCAGGTTTTGGTGGCAGGCTGGTTAGGCGCTTCAAAGCATTTCCTTCGTAAAAAATATATGAAATGTTGTTGGAAACCACTAAGCTCTAAATAAATATGAGAGAGACCACGAAAGTGATTCATCCCAAGGATTACAGTGAAATCTTATGCGCTAAAAGGTTGTGTATTCGAGGTTCGTCCAACGCAAACATTCATGTGACGAACATTTTCCTTATGTAATTAACCATGGGTAAACCTATTGGTTTATCAGGTCCCAGGGCTTTTTAAAGACATTGCTTGTTACTGAGAATGCCTTTGCTAAAAGAAATATTCGAAGGTTGTTTATCTTTAGGGTCATTATTCAGAATCAAAATAGGTATTCTCTATTCTTCACTTATGAATCGTCAGTTATCAAAGTTACAGAGCGAATCTATCACCGTCTTTGGAATGTTGTTATCTTTCATTAAGAACCGGCAAGACACTATAGTTTTTTATACCACGAGGGTGATATAAAAAAAAACTGGGTCGTCTGATGGTAAGCAGTTACCCTCGCCTATGAACGCTTGTAACAACAGAGCAGGGATGCAACTTATGGGAACCGAAATCGGAATCGCAGTTTTTAAAATTGATATATCGGAATCGGAACCGGAATCGGAGCTGAGGTAGAAGTAGTGGCAATTTTTATTGAAGAACAAATTAAAACATCATTCAGTAACTTTTTTTTAAATACAAGAACAAAAATAACAGACAATGAAAAAATCAACGATTGAATCAAATGCATTGACTCCAAAAGTAGTGTATTGCTTAGTGATTTAAAAGTTTCGGAACCGAAAGTGTAATAATAACCGGAAGAACGGAATCGGAATGGGAGCCCCGTAACATCCCTTTTTTTTGTCATCACTCGCGCAGACCCGACCCTGTAGTTTAAAGAGAAAACATAACGATGGCAATAAAAAAAGGTTTTAGCCGCTACCAACTCCATGCTTCCCTTAAGCTCTGGAGCCTTACTCAACTCACCGCGACGGAACTTTTTTTTTTAATTTTTTTTTTTAACCGGGGAATACGGGGGATCGTGGTGTGTGGGGCTCCCGCGCCCTGAAAAGGGTGGAGTTTACCCACTAAACCCCGGGGTGCTCCTCCTTGCCTGATGGTGGTGTCCTGGGAATAGACGAGCCATCACGTCCACAGCACCACCGGCCGACGGAACATACCACAACAGTTATGACTTATGAAGTATGGATTTTTATTAATAAATTTTAACAGTAAATAACACAGACTAAATACTAAAGGTAAATAATAAAGTTAATGCATTAGAATAACTTTTTTTTAGGCACACAGCCCACCTGATTGTAAGCGGTGACTGCGGTCTATTCCATTGAGGGACGCTTCACCAGCGTCGCTCAATGTGCTGCCAGACTGTAGGCTCATCTGATCTTCGAGCCTTAGATTTCAAGTGTACTGGCTCCCACATTAATACTCTGGCCAGAGCTGTTATCTGTTATGGCGGCAGATTTCACCTGTGGGTAGCAGCTAGCAGTCCGACTGGCCAGTCGGACTTACTACAATTCAACAATACGTTTTTCTGGGGTAGTAAACGCTTACACCCATAACAAAAATATAGTTGAAACAGGCACTTTTTATCTTTAAGTACATACATTCCGTTTACTTTGGACTTATTTTTGTTGAATACTTTTTAAATGACTGTGTCCATATCGTCAAGCCATTAAGTGGAACTTGAAATCTTGTCCAACGTTATTCAATGCCGCACAATATTTGAACAAATGGTTAGTTGTACATAAAAAGTCCTTTAGCTTTACAACTATTTTGATGAGAACTTTCGATGTTTTGACCTTTGTCATTGAAACTGACAAGACATAAAATAAACAGTTAATAATGAACCAGGCTCTTTTTCAAAATACGAGCCTTCCGCCCGCGGTTTCACCCGCGCGTAATCTCTTTTTTCAAATATCCCCCCTTCCCCCCACATTTCCAGGATCAAAAGTACCCTGTTCACCGGGGATAGTGTAGCATTCCAACAGTGAAAGAATTATTCCAATCGGTTCAGTAGTTTCAAAATTGTTATTCCCGCGGGAATGAAACGTTTCCCGTAGGAATTTTATAGCCTATGTCCTATTCCGGGTTATAAACTATACGTGTGCCAAATTTCTTCTAAATCCGTTCAGCCGTTTAGGCGTGATTGAGTAACAAACATCCAAACATCCAAACATCCAGACTTTCGCATTTATAATATTAGTAGGATTAGTAGTATGTAGCTTAAGAACCTAGCTAATAATCTGCGTAAGCTATAAGACGCTTACTCATATCATTCAACGATTTTCTCTGAGAGAGTACCTACTTCCCCTGACGAGCCGGCCCATTTCCACTGTCAGATAATGACAGTCAAAAGCACGTCAGACGTAACACTTTGGACTTTGTACCGCTCATAAGTCGGGACATAAGTGCTATTATCGAACTGCAAGTGGTTACCGTGATGTGCTGTTGGTTGCCCGTAAAAGACGTTCATAATGTGCTCTTAGGTGCCTAAATTGGAATTTTGATTCAATGATTCTCGACTCTCGTCCACGTCGAAGTGCTGGTAGGAAATAAAGTTTATGACGTGCAAAAGAATTTCATGGTAAATCAAATTGCAAAATAAATACTTTGACATTGACTCTCGATTCTTGTTTTTAGTTTTTGATGTCTATATAACAATGACGTTCAATATACAGAACGTCATTGCTATATAACTATGTTTTATTATTTTCCAGGTGTTCGACCGACTGAAAGAAGAAGTTCCAAAGTTCAGGCACAAGATTGTGGTGATGCCGGCTGACTGCGAGGCGGCTGGGCTCGGTCTCACTCTAACTGATAGACAGATACTTACTGAAAAGGTAAATGATGTCCTATCAAATATACATAACTCATTACTCAACGCATTGACAACAGCCTTTTTTTTAACCCGGGGTAAGCTTTATGTACAGTCAACAGCAAAAGTAGATCAAAATCAGAAGTTTAATTAGTATATTAAAATGAACGTAGTGTAAGTAACTAAGTAAGTAAGTATCAGCCTATAAATGTCCCACTGCAGGGCAAAGGCCTCCATCCTTGAAATCAAGTTATCGCTACAATGATGGGTATTGGCTTAATTACCACGCTTGCCAAATGCGGATTGGTGATCACAAACCCGAGCTGTGTCCGAAAAAACCGACACAAAGTTAGCTCGACCCGGGAATTGAACCCAGGACCCCGAGATCTTGGCCCGGTACTTAAACCACTAGACCATCGAGGCGAGGTGAACGTAGTGTACGCGTCAGAAATGTGTGGTGTCAAGTCGATATAAATTAAGTGATTTTCTATTATACCAAACATTAACTTTGTCTGATCAAATGTTGACTCCAAAAGTTGTAAACGAAACTTACATCAGAACTAAGAAGTTAAAAAATTAAATAATATACAATCACTTACTTTAAAATCATCTCGAACACCACGCAGTTCTGACGCGAATTCAATGATTTAAATTCGTTGCGCGAATTACGTTCATTAAAATCAAAATCAAAATCAAAATATTCTTTATTCATGTAAACTTGTATCAAGTATTTATGAATCGTCAATTACAGAGTGACTCTACCACCGGTATCGGAATGCAGTCATCTGCCGAGAAGAACCGGCCAGACACTCGACAGTTACTCTTTTTCATCGCCATGTTTGTTTACAATTTGTTTGTTACAATTACTGATTAGTTTTAGAATACCAAGCCATACAGTATAAAGTATAAGAATGAGACTATAATCGAGAAAAATCCGTGAGCCCTGGAAGACCAGTGCCCAAAGGTGGCACCTGCAGCACAAGTATGACGTATGTGCCAGCCATAATTTCACTCAACCATATTAGAGGGAATGTAACCACCCGACACATAACGCCACCACCCCAAGCACATTTTAGCGAGCATGACCGCCAAGGTTACAAACTCTTCAGGATTCTTTGAATGAAAAATAAATTTAATTTTATTGAATTATAACATTTAATGTGTTACTGTATAGCAAAGTTAACATTGTTGATACTATCGGGATTCTATACAATGCAAAGGCGCGAGTCCAAGCTTCCTTGTCGTTGAGGTATTCTTATTAATACAATACAAAATAAATTTATGTCACTGAAAATATTAATGTCAATACAAAAGATCATGTCAATTATAACAAAGGCGCAGGCAGAGGAGCGGCAACAATACTACTCACTTCTACAGACTTTTATCATTTAGATAGTCTTCCACTTTATAATAACTCTTCTTGATGAGTTGGCATTTGATGTGTGACTTAAACTTGTGTATTGGTAAGTCAAAAACATCTTGAGGTAATTTGTTAAATAACGCAACACTTAATCCAACAAACGAATTACCAATCTTATGAAGTCTTGTTTTAGGAACGGCTAGCCTATGTTTATTTCTAGTATTGAAATCATGACAATGCGATTTTTTAGGAAATTCATGTAGGTTTTTCCGTACATACATAATACAATCTAAGATGTATTGACATGGTACGGTTAATACACCAATTTCACTAAACACATTTCTTAGGGAATCACGCACTTTAAGGCCGTATATAGCTCGTATTGCCCTTTTCTGAAGTACAAAAATAGATTGTACGTCAGCAGCAGATCCCCATAAAAGTAACCCATATGACATGACGCTATGAAAATAGCTAAAATACACTAGTCTCGCCGTTTCCACGTCTGTTAAACGTCTTATTTTTCTAACAGCATATGCGGCTGAGCTGAGTCTCCCCGCGAGAGCAGTGATATTCGGACCCCATTGCAATTTCGAGTCTAGAGTTATGCCCAAAAAAACCGTTGAATTGACCATATCGATAGGTTCACCATTCACAGTGATATTGGGAACAACCTGCCTCACATTTGGCATGGTAAATTTTACACATTTGGTTTTTTTGGTATTTAACAACAAGTTGTTAATAGTAAACCAGTGCAAAATTTGTGAGACAGAATTACTCACGTCGACAAATGATTGTTCATATCTGTCAACTTTGAAAATCAACGAGGTGTCGTCTGCGAATAGCACAATCTCACATAAGTCTTTTGTAAAGTATGGGAGATCATTTATATAGATCAGGAATAGCAGTGGCCCCAAAATTGATCCTTGGGGTACTCCCATAATAAGGGGAGCGCCGGAGGAGTCTACTCCATTAGTATTGAACTTCTGACTTTGATCATCTACTTTTGCTGATGACTGTACCGTCACCCTCAGTCGGGAGAGGAAGGGTGTGGGGCCCAAGATAGGTCGAAGTTTAGTCACCTACTTTTCTGATTGTGCTGTAATGGGAATCGGGTGACCCTTTATGCTCATGACACAGCCGGCACTCTGCAAGACGCTTTTTTATGTGGGGCGGGTTATGGCTGGTAACACCGCGCTATTTCCGTATATAACCGTTGGGGTAAACGGGTTCTAGAGTGGAGATCGCGTCTCGGTAAACGTAGTGTAGGACGCCCTCAGGCCAGGTGGAGCGATGATCTGCGCAAGATGGCTGGCAGGAGCTGGATGCGAGTGGCCGAGGATCGATCAGCGTGGCGAGCATTTTTAATTAATATCCTTGGACACTATTCACACAGCGCCATCTAGCCCCAAACTAAGCATTAGCTTGTGCTATGGGTGCTAGACAACGGATAAATATTACTTATATACTTTTTTTTTGTAAATACATACATATTATACATAGAAACACCCAGACCGATACAAACAGACATGTTCATGCACACAAATGTTTGTACCGTGCGGGGATCGAACCTGCGACCTCTGGTGTACTAGCCGACTCCTCGACCATTACACCAAATGGCTCGTCGATTTGGAGAGGCCTATGTCTGTATGATGATGATGATGATGACTGTTTAAGCTTCAGATTACCTGTTTAAAATAGAAACTGGTCTTACTTCCAGGTGAACATAATCTTCCATTCGGCGGCGACGGTGAAGTTCGACGAGCATCTCCGCGCGGCGCTCGCGACCAACGTCCGCGCGCCGTTGCATCTACTGAGGCTTGCACGAGATATGAAGGGGCTGGACGTGAGTACAAACCATCCATCCATCTCTTCCTTTGAAAGTTTTGTCGCAAACTATAAATAGTCAGGTAGTCTTGCACTATGAAGTGGGTTTTGGCAAGTCCCTTAAAGGCGGGCAACGCGCCTGTGACCCTAAGGGGGTCTCGGGTGCTTATGGGCGGCGGTGATCACTTATCATCAGGTGACCCACTTGCTCGTTTGCCCCCCTATAACATAAAAAAAAGTCCAGTTATTACATTGCGACTGCCATCTCGAGGTCGCTGGTCCCCAGACATCCCACCATGCTTGTGGTCCCACTTCCTTCGATACACAGGGTCACCGGTTGCGTACCGCGGTTCCCACTCACTCTGTCTTTACTGGTGGTCGACTTGGCCTTTATTGGTTCACTGTGTGAGAAAAATCTTTTGCTTTTGCTCGGGGGGGAGTTCAAAATGCAATTATTCATACTCTGTAGGTGGAGGCTACAGGTTTTTCAACTCGGACAGATGAATAGAATAGAATAGAATAGAAATTATTTATTCGCTAGAAACATGTATTATATAGATGTCAAACAATATACAATTAGAACAAGCATGTTTCACCAAAATGGCATGCAAATATTATCGTAACTTGAATACATTAATTTATTATTTTTTAAATGTCCTGTATTATCTAAAAACCACCCGGTTCCCATTGCACCATAAGTGGGAGTTTTATAGGTATCTGGCAAAAGCGTTGTGTTGAGTCCTACGTGCCCCCTGGTTGCGGGCCGAGCCTGTCCCATCCGACGGAGGAAAGGCTTAAACTACTAGATCAATATGTCTGACTAAAACCTATCCTCTTCCTAGGTCTTTATGCACATATCGACGGCGTACTCCAACTCTCACCTGCAACGAGTAGAGGAGCGGTTCTACCCTTGCAGCTCATCTTGCGACCAGCTGGAGCTCACTGTAGCCAAGCTTACTGACGCTGAGATTGACCAGGCTTTGCCCAAGTAAGTGCTCATCATCATCATAAATCTATACATATAATAAAATTGTAGAAAAGTGGTGTCTGTACAATGGAAATACCTAGGTATATTAAAAAAAGGTAGCAGGGGTTGTTATTATTTTGATGCCAAACCCGAAATTGTCATTAACCTTCGGAAGGATAGGTTTTTCTTGCATACACGTAAGGATAGGGGGGTGACTCATCACCCCACAACTTATTTGCATAAATAAAACATATATGTACACAAAAATATTACTTTATTTTTAAAGAAACATGTAATATAGTACCAAATTAAAGAATAAAAAACAATTTCAAGTAGCTTATATGCATACATCTGTCTATATTTATGATTTAATGCAGTTCAAAAAAATTTCTTTACGGTGATCGGAACATACCGGCAAATGACATTTTACACAGAGAATTTAAACTTTTTTGTCTTTTTCCCTTAAACACATTAAACACCGTGCTTGTTTTTGCACTTTCTAATGGGGTTCACTTCCAGAAGGTTCCTGGTTCATGTTTAGAATATCCAGTATATTTTGAACTATTTCTCGTGGTAAATTAGTGTTCGAACGACGCTTTATATGCGGTTCATTGCCAACCCTTTCAAATATATGCTTCGAAACTTGTTGGCAAGAGTCTTAGGGCGTTAAGCAGCAACGTACAGTATCATAGTACTAATACCGGCCTGATCAATCATGCTAAAAAACACAAAAAACACGAACGTAAAAGGATAGTGGGGTGACCGGCAACCCCAGCGAGGCTTATATAGCAAAATCTACGATCGTCCGCAAATCAGTGAGATATGCTACTAATTACGTTGGATAAAATATAGATGTCGTGACCCCGCTATCCTTCCGAAGGTTAAAATAATTTTTGTCTGTTTGTCTGTGTGTTTGTGCACGCTAATATCCAAAACGGCTTATTCGATTTAAATGCAGTTTTCACTATACAGGGTGGAAAGTTTCAATGGGGCAGCCAAGGGAGGTACCTTAATCGTTGCAGCTACAAGAAATTGGTCTTAGGAGACTATCCATAATTTTTCAAAAAAAATTCATTCCCATTCACAGATTTTAAAAAAAATTTACGGTTAGCAAGAAAATTACCATTTTTCACAAAAAAACTTTTTGATACTAATCGGTCAAATTTTGTACGCTGATCAAAATCTTCTATGGGATCAACTGAGGTTTCAGTACTAGAAAAGTCACAAATCAAAAAAAACTTTTCCCATATATTTTATAGTACTTAGATTTTTTGTGAGGCTATAAGAAGAGGTAACTTTTTGTTGTAGCTACAAAAAAATAATTAAGAAGATGCATATGCAATCAAACAATAAAATTATTTAAAAAATAATTATTATTTTTATTAATAACTTTATGATTTATGGTGCTCAAAATGTTCTCCATTTTTATAAATGCATAAATGTATTCGTTTTCGTACTGACCGCGTGGCGGCCAATAATTATTTGGATGAATTCCATATAAAATTGTACAGAGCGAGTGTTTTAATTCTTCAACACTCATAATTCTTTTCATGAATTTCATTTTTTAAATAGCCCCACAGAAAGAAATCAAGCTCATTTTTGCAAAAAAAGAATAACTACTTAAAAGCATCTACTCGCAAAAGCACACCACACGCAATCAGATTTTGACTTATGAAACAAAAGTTAACATTATAAATATGCAACATTATAAAAAGAAAACAAAGTTCGAAATTTAAATCTTATTTGAATTTGAACTAGGTAGGTAACTAAATCTTTTTTCAGAAAACTATCGAGGTTACGTAAGTTCCAAGTGAAACAAAATTGATTGACTGATGTATGGGAAAAGTTTTTTTTGATTTGTGACTTTTCTAGTACTGAAACCTCAGTTGGTCCCATACAAGATTTTGATCAGCGTATAAAATTGGACCGATTAGTTTTTTTGTGAAAAATGGTAATTTTCTTGCTAACCGTATTTTTTTTTTTAAATCTGTGAATAGGAATAAAAATTTTTTGAAAAATTATGGATAGTCTCCTAAGACCAATTTCTTGTAGCTGCAACGATTAAGGTACCTCCCTTGGCTGCCCCATTGAAACTTTCCACCCTGTATAACTGAAAACTAATAAACATCCAGACACAGAATGAACACAAATGTTCATCACATAAGTGTTTGACCTCTGGCGCATAGGGCAGGGTCACTCACCACCAATTGCGCTATCGGCTATATGTCGGGGAAACAAATGAATGTCGGGGAAACAATTGAATGTCGGGAAAACAAATGAATGCCGGGGAAACAAATGAATGATAATCATCATCTCAGCGTATACCCGATTTCATCCAGTATAGAACTCAGGGTCCGCTTCGACTATGATCCTAGTTTCGACAAGCCTGGTTATTACAATGGCGCGATTGCCATCTGACCACCGTAACCCTTACAAGGGAAACTAGACCTACTTGGAACAAAGTCGAAACCAACTGCTTAAGTTACGGGATATACGTTACTTATCGCAACAATCCGTCGGGTTCGGTGGTGTGTGGGCCCTAGAAAGGGCGGAGTTAACCTATACAAAGCAACGGGGTAAGCCTTTAAGACTTATTTCTTGGTTGTGTCATGGGAGACGGGTGACCATTTGCATCCAGTCACAGCCCGTTCACACTAGTCGTAAGTCGCATATTACTAAAAGTCGAAAGTCTGATGTACCTGTTCACACTGCGTCGCGAGTCGTATAGGTCGTAGTTTCGCGCCGGGCGAAGGAAGCGGGGCGGGGAGAGAGGTAACAACGCGCTCGAGTGGATTAGATGCACGACTAGTGTGAACAGCAACAAGCAGGCACCTATGCGAGCACGATTCGACGCGATTTTTAGTCTTACAACGGGCGCTGGCCCGTCGGATGGTCTTTTGAGTCGTATTTAGGGATCTTCCGATACAAGTAAATACGAGTATGTACTCGATACTTTTTATTCGATACCAAGTACTTTTAGCATCGAATCAATCTTCCGATACTTACTCGGTATCGAAACAAAAGTAGTTGGTATCGAATCGAATCAAACCTGGCCATATTATATTCACGTAGTTCCAATTTTGGCTACCGAAACAGTTAAGTTTGTCGTTAAAGCTGACATATAGACCGACAAACTTATCTGTTCCGGTGGCGGCGTCGCTACTGTCGATTTAGAACTGTCATTAAATATCTTTTTGCATTGCATTTCACGTAGTTCCAATTTTGGCCACCGGAACAGATAAGTTTGTCGGTCTGTATTGATTGTGTGACTGTGACGTGCCGCCATTTTATTTTGTTTTAAATTTGAGTTATTTTGTTTGTCAATTTACGTTGCGACCAGTCAATGTCCAGTTGTTTTTTTGCGAATTTAATTTAATATTTTAGTCATCTGTTCATTGTTCCAATCATCATGGCACCCACCGAAGTTAATAATATGGACATATTTCACTAAAACCAATAAAAAATAGCTTTATTTTTTGCCCTCATAAAATTATTATCTTTGATTTCATTAAAAAAATATAAAAGTATCGATATGAGTAGGTATCGATACTTTAGGAGTATTTATATGAGTAGTATCGAAAGACTATTTGAGTACTACTCATATGAGTAGGTATCGATACTTTCGTGGTATCGGAACATCCCTAGTCGTATTAGACTAAAAATCGCGTCTCATCCAATGTGAACAGCTCCATATAAAGTGTATGGTGACCAGAGCATTCGACTTTTAGTCAAATGCGACTTACGACTAGTGTGAACGGGCTGTCACTGGTAAGCGTGTAGACGCGCCCTACAAGACCTCGCACAGCAACGTCACACCACCACCACCAAAGTGGGACATTGAAAGACTGGAACATAATCAGAAAGCATTGATTAGCTCTTTTGATCTCTGAAGAGTTTCGGTCATTGCCCAAAGAAAGCCGCCAACCTTGTAAATGCATTACATCTTCATCAAATGTGCAATCTTTTCCAGGGTCCTAGGGGAGTGGCCAAACACCTACACATTCACCAAAGCACTGGCGGAGAAGGAGCTTAGAGTCAGCGCAAATGGTCTGCCCATTGGAATATTCAGGCCAGCTATAGGTAACACAAATACACAATAATTTTCTATCGCTTAAATCACAGAGAGTGCTTGTTCGGACTAATTATTGCTGCTGAATTTCCACTGCATATCACCTCGATACTTATATTATTTATACTGCGTGTTTTTTTAGTCGTTGTTTTCCTACAGCAGAACGCTTCACCTTCAGTAATACTATCGATTTTGCAAGTATTTTTTTTTTATTGAAATTTTTTTTAAACTTTTTTTGAATTTTTTTTTTTCAAAGTTTGATGGGAAAATGGAAACTTAATGTTAGTAAATAGTAAATTTTATTTTTTTTGATAAACGCGAAGGGCAATGACCCCGGCCGGTGACCGTCCGCGACGCAGCTAGTACTATTGGTTCGAGTTTCGTCTATTATAATCGTAAAACAAAAAAACTTTATGAATCTATTTTACTACTAAGATAGAATCATTTTACTGCGGAAAAACAACGACTAAAATTCCACGCTGTTTACAACTGCACGCTTCTCTGAGCATGCATTTGCCAAAAAGTAAATCTGAGTGAAGGAAGGTAATTTGGAATGAATTACCTTCCTTCAGCAGTGTTTCCGATAAAATACAACAAAATTAATTTCAAACATATTCCTTCCTGAAGAGCCGTCAACGCATCCTCTTATCTGTCCAACAGCCTTCAGGAGGTCGCACTCAAAAAATACGCGTCTGTCCAAAGCCTCCAGGAGGTCGCGGTGCTTACGTATGAACTTAAGAATCGAATTAGTCATATAAACCTATGCGTATCTCTTTCTAACTCGTACAACATTCAAAGAATTAGACAAAGATAACGTATAATGTCGCACATGCGTCACATGCGTCTGTATTGAAATATGCGATGCCTTTGGTCTTGCAAATGTCATGGGGCGACGGTGACCACTTACCATCATTGATGGTCCATCAAGTGATCCCAAGCCGATTGATAGATAGATAGATAGATAAACAATTTATTTGCAACAAAGGACACATACACACAAAACAAGCTGACAACTCAGTAACAAAGAGAAAAAAGACAAAAAACATTACGATTGCAAGTTTGCGTTCTCTGTGATTGTGTGGTAAGGCAATGCTGCAGACAGTTCCCGACTGTCAGTCGCAATGGGTGACCGGGGAAATACAGAAACCGGCAAACTTCTTAAATATCGAGTCCCCACCCGATATTCAAGAAGAAATTGCGCTAAACACACGAATTTTGACACGCCTGCTTGCTATTGGTCAGAAACAGGCGTTCGGGAGATTCGCGCGCGCTATTGGTCACGCGTAAGTGCACATGCGCGAACTTTCCCCCTCACCTTAGACCGATGTTCAGACCGATGTTCAACAAGTTTGCCGGTACCTGTACCACTCTTAATACGATGGTTAATGTTTTCCTTATGTTGTAGTGATATCGACGGCGAAGGAACCAATTAAGTCTTGGATAGACAATATGTACGGACCAACTGGTATTGCTGTCGGAAGTGGTAAGTATGGCGTAACACTAAATTTATCATTATCAACATACACCTACATACCAAGAACAATCATCATGGAATAAATAATGTATTTGATCATAATATCTGTTGTCATTATCATCACATAGCAAACATATTTTCTATTGCACAAGTCATGAAAATTATAGTTAAAAATAATATAATCTTACAATATTCTGTGACTACGACTACTACGAGTATAGGCTTGCTAAAGCGATCTCTTCTAGATAACCTTCAAGTAAAAAACAAATGATAAAATGAATATAATGAATGTTACCATCATCATCATTATCATCTTCATACCATCATCATCATTATTATCATCATACCATCATCATCATTATCATTTTCATTATGATCTATTTGGCTCCTGGGGATATCGCAAGAAGGCGCGCACCAACTCGTCCCTGTTCTGGGTGTTTGGGGAAACCGGGGGAGTTTAATGCGTAGTGGGACGAACGTGTCAGACGTCTACGAAGCGTACAAGCATTTTTGTCGGTTCATTCCCGTTATCCCACCAGTGGGACGAACGGGAATGCTTATTTTCACTTCCCGTTCGTCCCACTGGACTTGCTGGTGGGACGAACGGGAATAAAAATTAAATATTTTATTCAATTCCCGTTCGTCCCACTGCATGGGACGAAGCTTGGTGGGACGAACAGGAATGAACCTTTTTCTCCGCCAACAAAATATGACCGCTGTTTGAATAAAAACGTATATTTTTATTGGTTATATTTTATCTCTGCATCGTTGCCTTCCTGTCCCAGTCGTTAACCGTGTACCTGTGTATGTATATATTTTTATTTATATTATTTTATATCATGTTATATTTATATTTACTTTTGTAATTTTATATTACTTTTCTATTTTATTGTTTTGTTTATTCTTGTTGTTTTTCGCGTTCTCTGTTTCTATGTGCTTGGTCTAAGGGTGGGCTGGTACAGAATAATGAAAATGAAAAATGAAAAAATGAAAAATACTTTATTAACATAAAGAGTTTACAGATTTGTGTAGAAACATCTCTGTTAAGTAATTATACAATACTTGTGTTAGAGATGCTACGCTCATAACCTTTGCGTGTCTTTACACATTATGTTAAAGTGATTTAGTGCTGACAGTAATTTAAAAAAGAAAACAAAAAACGTATTTCTATGGACATTGATTTCAACGAATGAGGGTATATCTGTGTGTGCGTCGTGTGTGTGTGTGTGTCGCGTGTGTGTATGTGTATGTGTGTGTTTGTATGTGCAATTTATACCTACAATTGAAAGTAAACCTTAATTAATGTTTATGTAATTCTTTTTAGTATGTTTTCAGTCTCTTCGTATGTTAAAGTTTTCAACCAATTAATTATTGTTTTATTTATAATTTATTTCAGCTACGGGGATATTACGAACTCTGTTGTGCGACAGGACAACGACGGCAGACGTAGTGCCGGTCGACTATGTCGTCAACTGCCTGGTGGTGGCTGCGGCAGACGTCAACGCTGCCTACAAACAAAGGTAACATCATTTCGTATGAATGACAGAGAGAAAATACTGGGTAGAGTAAATGTTGCCGAGTGTACATTGACATGCATCACTGTTGTTTTTTTTATTTTATTATTGCAAAGTGTAACAAGACGAGCAGATCGTACACCTGATGGTAAGCGCCACGACTGCCCTTAGACAGTTCAGTGCCAAACAGTAACTAAGCATATTATACTGTCTGGCACCGCCCTGCGCCCGCTACACCGAGACGACAGTTTTTAGGTCTCATAAACCCAGTAATTTCACTAGCTTCAGTGCCCTTTCCCCGAAACACAGAAGTGCTTGACACACTTCTATTTCACGGGAAAATATCTGGCACTGCGGTGGTACCCACCTAGATGGCCCAGTACAGGAACCTACCACCAGGTGATTAGAGCAAAGATAGGTACGAAACGCAAGTGAAAAATATGGCTGCTTTGACCGCCTCTGTGGAACAGCTGTTAAGGCGCTTGGGTATAAAACGGGGAGGTCGTGGGTGCGATGCCCGCCTTGGGTTTGGTTGGTGGTAGGACTTTTCCAGAGTCCGACTGGCTAGCTACCACCCCCACAGGTGAAATCTGCTGCCATAACAGTTTTGCCTGTGCTCTGGCAATATTAATGTAGGTGCCAGTACACTTATAAATCAAAGGCTCTAAGATCAGATGAGCCTACAGTCTGACAGCACATTGAGGGACGTTTCCAGGTGAGCGTCCCTCAATGGAATAGGCCGCAGTGACTGCTTATCCGCTTAGGTAGGCTGCGAGCCTGTCTGCCAACTGACCTAGTATAAAAAAAAAGTATCTTTCAATGGAAACGGCCGCAGTGGTCGCTTACCATGAGGTGGACTGCGTGCATAAATAAAATAGTTATTTATGTGACTGTTGCATAATGAGGGTCATTAAAATACGAATGTGGTTTTATGAAACGAGCGAAGTGAGTTTCATAAAAGGATCACATGAGTATTTTAATGCCTAATTATGTACAGTCACATATACATAACTTTATCTTCATTCATACTATAAATGTCTATTTTAAAGTCAGGATCGATGTGAAACCGCGTGGAATATAATCCGTAGTACCAGGAGAGCAGAGAAGAACAAGAAGCTAGGCTAGCTCGCGTCTTTCAAACTCTTTGATTTAATGAATAGTTACGCTGCGATTATGCTCTCCCGGTACCTTTGAAAATACATCAAGATGTTTTGCTTACATATGTTAGCTTGAAATCCATTAATTTTTACTTTTTAAGGAGACGTTCGAAATTTGAACGTGATTAAAGTATCGGTTACCGATACTAAAATGTAAACATTACGATGCAGCCACAGATACTTATATCTAAATGTAGGGCGTTTGCTCATCGCTCCTGACTATAAAATAGACATATTATGGTATGGATGTAGATAAACGCATTTTTATTTCTTTCAGTCAACCGCCTTCCGAGCCTCCAATCTTCAACTACGTCAGCTCAGTGGAGAACCGGCTTACATGGAGTGACTTCATGACGTACAACGTGGCTATGGTTGACAATTTCCCCTTATCCAATGCTGCTTGGTGAGTAAAGTATCAGCCTATTATAAAATAAATGTCCTACTGCAGGGCAAAGGCCTCCATCCTTGAAATCAAGTTATCGCTACAATGATGGGCACTGGCTTAATCACCACGCTTGCCAAATGCGGATTGGTGATCACAAACTCGAGCTGTGCTCTAAAAAACTGACACAAAGTTAGCTCGACATCACGGAAGTTGAACCCAGGACCCCGATTATGACGGTCCGGTACTTAAACCACTAGGCCATCGAGGCGTTTGGTGAGTATCTAGTCATTAAATAATATTATATTATGTCTGTCATTATTTCCTTCCACTCTTTCCTATCAGCTGTCAATTATTACGCCCATGGATGTTAATTTCTCAACTATATACCTTACCGTTATCTATCTAAGTATGTTAATTATGAATCTGAGGGTTGTATTTAACTGCACATCAAAACATACTGATTGTGCATCAAAAAATACTTAATTGCCAACCTAACCTAACCTTTGGTGTGCAATCAGATAATTGTTACATTAGGTCATATCATTACAATCACAATACATTTATATTCGTATGGCTGATGACAATGATGATGACGATAATGAATAATGATAGTTAAATAATGATGATGATGATTCCATTTCAGGTACATATCACTCCGTCTGACAACATCTTCAATTCTGAACAACATTTACATCTTATTCCTTCATCTGGTGCCAGCGGCGTTGGTTGATGGGCTAGCGTTGTGCTTAGGGAAGAAACCTAAGTAAGTAACCATTATTATTGTATAGGTTTAGCCTCTGGCCATAGACCGGCTATATTAATGCATGCCTTCTAAGCCACTTTGTTATAAAACCCGGAGGTCATGGGTTCGATTCCCGCCTCGGGTCTGATTGGTTGTAGAACTTTTCAGAGTCCGAGTGATGGGTAGCTACCACCCCAGCAGGTGAAATATGCCGCCATAACAGCTCTGGTTGTGTTTTTTTTACTAGGTCAGTTGGCAGATAGGCACGCAGCCCACCTGATGATAAGCGGCCACTGCGGCCTATTCCATTGAGGGACGCTACACCTGGAAGCGTCGCTTAATGTGCTGCCAGACTGTAGACTCATCTGATCTTCGAGCCTTTGATTTCAAGTGTACTGGCTCCCACATTAATGCTGCCGGAACACAGCCAGAGCTGTTATAGCGGCAAATTGCACCTGCTGGTGTGGTGTGTTCCACCAGTATTACAGTGCAGTACTTGAAATAAAGCTCGAAAATGAGAGGAGCCTTTTAAACGACTTCTTTTACTTGGCTAAAGACCACAAGAAGTAATTTTTTTGTTCATCAATATTTGATATACTTTTTCTTAACTTTATTATTGCATATTTACTTATCTTCTTCCAGAATGTTGAAGGTGTACAAGAAGATTCACAAGTTCTCCTCTGTGATATCCTACTTCTGCACAAGAGAGATCACTTTCTGCAACCGACGGACGCAGGAGTTATGGGAGAAAACTTCGGAAGAGGACAAACAGGTAGACACTAATAACCATTAGTTATTTTTATACTAGGTCAGTTGGCAGACAGACACGCAGCACCCCTGATGGTAAGCAGCCACTGCGGCCTGTTCCATTGAGGGACACTTCACCAGGAAGCATTGCTCTCTGTACTGCCACCACACTGGAGGCTCATCTGATCTTCGAGGCGTTGATTTCAAGTGTACTGCCTCCCTCCAAATTTTACCTAGGGGAAGGGGGGTATCTAGCCAGTCGGACTTTAAAAAGGTCATACCACAAACCGAAGTCAAGAGGGTTTTTATATGTACTGGGCCCTAAAATTCCCATCACCTTTTGCACGTGTTATTGTACGGACGGCAGCAGATCAACCTACCCCAATCTGTCAAAATTACTCAATTGAAAAAGAACTCTCCAAGAAGTGAATAAAGCTGAAAATTGGTTGTAGAAAGACAGATTATGGCAGTCTGTTGTGCTGTTGACTGTACATACAAATGTTAGTGAACCAATAAATGTTGTGTTCCACAGTTGTTCCCCTTCAGCATGACACAACTGGACTGGGCGGAGTACTTCAGCCTATACTTCGTCGGCATCAGGCGGTACCTTTTCAAAGAGAGCGACGACACGTTGCCAGGCGCCAGGATCAAATGGAAAAGGTATATCGTCTCATCATCAGCATTATTTATTTCATGCGCGGCGGAGACGCTTTTGTGTTTTTTGTCGGGGTTATTCCCAGTTGCCCCCTCAGGCATCGCCTCCTCTGGGGCAACTAGTAATTCGTAAAAAAATATGTCCCAGTTGCCCCCAGTGCCTCTTTTAAAGGGGCAACTGGGAGTATAATTTTTAAATTTTGAAACGTCTGCCCTACTTGAGACGCCGTAAAGTATAACTAGAGGTATGATTGGCAACACTCGGGTTGACAGCTGATCTGCTGTGCTCCCGTATTTAAAATAATTAATAATTAGATTTTTCGCATATTTGCGGCCAAATAACGCTCACTAAACATAACTAAGTGTATAACTAATTATAATACATGTTAATTAGTGCGTAAGTTGAGTGTAAGTGCTACTAAACCAGTGTAATAAAGGTAACGAAATTTCCTAACGGTTATTTCGACACTTTGAAAATTGTTAATCATTATCTTCTCTTCAGGTAAACATTGTATATTATTACTAAAATAAAATATTATAGATCAATTTAGTTCGTTAAATCTCAGATAGTCGTACGCGCAAAGGTTAATTTTATTACAAAATACCTTCATAAGTTGTTCGATCGACGCTTTGGGAATCTTTGTTTACATTCCGCTTTGCGATTCGTTTTAACGTAAATAAATACCAAAATGCAGACCCGCAGTGCCTTAGCTCGCCAACTTGACCTAGCTTTAAAAGAATTAAAGGTGTCTAAGGAGTTGATCGACCAATTTCACCAGGAAAGAGACGATAATGAGAAAGAAATGTTAGACGTTTTGAACAGAAATAGTGTTTTAAAAAAAGAGATGGCTGAGTTGCACACACAGTACATTCTAGCTATTGACGACCGGGATAGGTTACAAGGCATAGTTGACGAATTTGGCGAGTGCAGCGAGGACTACGTGCGTGGCCTCAGGCGCATCACCATGCTGGAGCATGAGCTACAGGAGGCCCACCACCACATATCGCACATGGAGTCCGAGAAGACAGACGCCCTGGTCGACCAAAGCCAGAGCCTATTCAGCGAATTAGTTAACAGTGCACCCAGCCTGGTTTCTGCTGCTACTGACATACCTACAATTGATTTAACAAATGAATCAAAACTAAATTCCTTGCCCTCAGTAGGAATAGTCAAATGCAGCAAAAACAAGTATAAAAAATATGTAAAAATCAATAAGTTTATAAAAAAAACACAAAAATTAATAAAGAAACAAAAATGTTTGTTTAAAAGTGTAAAATATATTAATGAGAGGAGACGTTTAGGCGACGAATTAGATGTTTATTCTATAATGTTAGAGAATAATAAAGTGTCACATGAAAAAAGTGTAAAATTGTTCCAACAAGAAATATACAGCCTTCAGGAAAAATTGGAAACAATTACAAGTAGATACAATTATAATAAAAAAGAGTATGAGGAACATGTTTTGGCCTTGAAGAAACTCATGGACAATTCAGATTCAAACCATCATATTAATAGTAAAAACAATTGTCCACTGAGTACTCGGTTAGAAAATGAGTCCTCATCCTCTCACTATCCGTCCAACTTGGATAGTAATAAAACCAATTATGTTATGTTTAGTGATGACGTTGGTAAACATATGGGCCAATTATTAAGTACTGTAATAACATGACTTAGCGCCATCTATAAAAATTTCAATGTATTAAATTATTAATGTATTAGCGCCCTCTTTCGTAATTGTAATGTATTAACTAAGCAATTAGAAATGTTATAGATTATAGTACCATGAATCCTTACCGGCTAAAGCAAACCAAACATTGTGTCATTTGTAAAAGTTCCTAAAAAAGATCATAGATGGAGTTAGCAAATTCAGATTATTGTTTTAGTGTATTCCGCGGTGATGAGATTTTTTTCCGTACAATGACCCTCGGGCCATAACTTTGTATTTTTGAGCAAGATGCTAACAGCAAGATAAGCTTGCATCCGCCCTCAGCGTCCTTCCGGGGAACTGTTGCGTGGGACTTGCTATCTTATTATATTTGTAATAACGCTCCATATTGCAAATAAAGACTTTTTGTGGAGATCTGCGTTTGTTTGAAGACGACCCATAGCTCCTCGACGTGTCGATACTCCACTACTTTGACGACGCATCGTGTCATCCCAGCTTCTCATCTTTATTATTGACGCACCCAAACGTCATTCTACTATATTGGCGCCCAACTCGCGGCCTTCGGAAGTACCGGAAGTACCTATTTTGAAGACCGGAAATGTCAGACTGCGACTTCACCAACTACAAAGAAAGTCGTCGTCTGGACCGTCCTTCAAGATCAACAAACCCAGGAAACTGAAGAAACCCAACAACCCTACTACAGAACACAACACAACTACATAGAGCAATTCAGTATTCACTAGTTGCATCTGTGCATTACATCCTTCAGGGGAATAGTGCTACAGGACTTCTAGTTGAATATACATATAGATGTGCATGCATCCACCCTCAGCGTCCTTACGGGGAACTGTTGTGTGGGACTTGCTATCTAAAGAAGTCTCTGTTGAAAATTATAAGACTGAAAGTCTTTCAAGAATAAAGAAAATACAGGAAACTAAAGAAACCCAAACTACCCTCAACCATATCGACAAATCTAGCAGTTCAAAGCATGGAGGCGATGTGTGCCGAGCAGTTCACGCAGCTTTTGTTAATCATCGGTCACCGAAGAGGTACATTTACTACATGCTCCGCGTCCTATGGAGGAACAAAGGAGGCAGAAGTGGTGAAATATCTCTTGGCAGCGGTAAGCGTATTGGAACGCTTAGTGAGGATCTTCGAGGAAGACGCCTTTGTAAGCCTGCCTGTTTTTTTGAAAGATGAAACACAAGAGAATGTTGACTTGGCATTAAGACGATGTCAGAGCACAACAATAATCCTGCGACAAGCGGATTGTGAACTCCCGTACATACTCAACACTGATGCAAGAGAATTTGCTTTAGATGCAGCTCGTGTGCAGGGGGAGGGAGGTGATGAACACCTCGTAGAACACGCAACTCGTTTAATGAATACGAGTACAACAACTTGTACTTCAACTGGCTTTACTACAGCCTATCTAACTTTAAGAAAAGATTTGAAGACCACAGCTAACAATGAAGTTGACTTTCGACAGATAGTTTCGGAAACAATAAGGCGACATGGACTTGCATCCTTCGAAGTATCACGACAGTCTACAACCCATTGGCGTTTACTATTCCTCAAACTTGACTCCATTATGCTGGGAGTGTAGAGAGACCCACACCCTTGTCAGTAAAGCCTTGCGGAAGAGAGGACGGCCTAGAAATGTTGATAGAACACTGATTGATATAATCTTAAGAAACACTATCCAGATCTTATCGTCGGGACGACTTCTAGATCTGAGGGGGAGAATGTAATAACATGACTTAGCGCCATCTATAAAAATTTCAATGTATTAAATTATTAATGTATTAGCGCCCTCTTTCGTAATTGTAATGTATTAACTAAGCAATTAGAAATGTTATAGATTATAGTACCATGAATCCTTACCGGCTAAAGCAAACCAAACATTGTGTCATTTGTAAAAGTTCCTAAAAAAGATCATAGATGGAGTTAGCAAATTCAGATTATTGTTTTAGTGTATTCCGCGGTGATGAGATTTTTTTCCGTACAATGACCCTCGGGCCATAACTTTGTTAGGCTTGTTCTTACTCGGTCACTGAACGGAACGCTCCGAACTAGGACAATCGTTCAAATGTACTAGTTCGGTCTTTTAGTACTATTAGTTCATTTAGTTCAATGATCACTATGACATCAGTCGGACCGGGAGGCTCGGATCATATTTGTTTCCCTTCATACTTTGCAGGCTAAGGACTGTTATTTTAATATATCACACACACACATCCACTTAACATTTATATAAAGTAGAATAAACGCTTAAAATGGATATATACACTTACATTAATTAATTCACTTTCGCTAAAGAAAACAAACAAAATTATCCTGATCTGATCTGAACAGACTAATTTTCAAATCAGTCGTACTCGTACATCGTCCATCACGCTCACACGCACGCGTCTCTGATCTTTCAACTCCCTCTCTCTCACCCACCGCTCAGTCACCCGTAATCGGTCGGTCGGTCATTTGATCCCGTTGTCGGTGAATGAAATGTACTAGAAGACCGATTTGAACGATCAGAAGAGAATAGTTCGTACTCGTTCAGTTGAACGAACTAGTCCCTTAATCGGACATGAACGAGTAGGACACAAGCCTAAACTTTGTATTTTTGAGCAAGATGCTAACAGCAAGATAAGCTTGCATCCGCCCTCAGCGTCCTTCCGGGGAACTGTTGCGTGGGACTTGCTATCTTATTATATTTGTAATAACGCTCCATATTGCAAATAAAGACTTTTTGTGGAGATCTGCGTTTGTTTGAAGACGACCCATAGCTCCTCGACGTGTCGATACTCCACTACTTTGACGACGCATCGTGTCATCCCAGCTTCTCATCTTTATTATTGACGCACCCAAACGTCATTCTACTATAGTACCCAATTAATTGAGCCTGTTATCAATTACTGTTCACCAGAATCTTCTTATGATTATATTATTAATAAAATAATTAATTATAAATTTAATCCTAATACTACCTTAATAATATTAATTGGTAACAGGGGTAATCTGAACAAAGGAAAATTAATAAATCATTTTAATAACTTATGTTCTCTAAATGTAAAGAAAATTATCTTGTTCACATTACCTTATTTATCAGGTGTGCCACAAGTAGAAAACGACCTTAGATATAAATTAATTAAGTGCTTTGACACTATGACATTTTCTAATGAAAACTTTCATTTAATTGACATTAATAAAATAATTAAAAACTATAGTATACATGCGACTAAGGATAAATACTATCCTACTAATTATTGTAAACGACAGATAGCTGTGTCGCTATCTTATTTTATTATTAATTCAGCCAAGAACTTGGCTAACAAGCCTGCTTCTATTGAGCAGAGCAGTAGATCTGACATCAATCAGACTTTGGATTTTAATCCAAGTAATTTAAATTAAATCATAAGACAAAAGAGGACATCTCTTGCAAACCTATTACAGTGACGAAGGATAAGTCTTGTAATTTTTTTAATTTAGTTCATCAAAATATACAAGGCTTCTCTGGTAAGGAACTTGAAATAGGTTTATTCTTAGACTGTATGAATATACATGTCTTATGTTTAACCGAACACTGGTTAAGACAAGAAAATTGTTTAATAAGTATAGATAATTTTAGGCTAATTAGTTCGTTCATGAGAAAATCAGCTATTCGTGGTGGGTCACTTTTATTGGTACATAACAAGTTAAAATGTAAAGAACGTAAAGATATAGTAGCACTTTCAATTGAGCGAACTATAGAAGTAGCATGTGCAGAGCTAGAACATTATATTATTGTTTGTGTGTATAGACCCCCGGCTTCAGATTATAGTTTATTTGAAACCACAATGGAGGAGATACTCAAAAAAACCTGTATGTCAAATAAAAAAGTTGTTGTATGTGGAGATTTCAATGTAAATATTCTGGAAGGTTCACAATTGGCCGTAAGATTTGTTAACCTGTTTAAATCATTAAATTTAGTAAATCTCTTTACTGAACCTACCAGGATCACACCCACTTCTGCCACCTGCTTAGATAATATATTTTGTAATAATAAGGTAATTGATAAGAAAATTATTAACTGTATCCAATCAGATCATAGTGGCCAGCAAGTTAAATTTGAACACTGTGCTGCCTCTAAATCTGTAGACTCATTTGTAGGCCTGTCACTGAGAGACGTAAAGATAAATTTAAAAGCAACATTGATAGAAAAATATCTGATATTTCTCTTCGTGGTGGTGATGTAGATACTCTTTATGAAAATTTATTTGGCTTGCTAACTTCTGAGTTTGACTCAATATTTACTAAAAAGACAATAAAAACGAATAATTCTAAAGCTTCATTTAATGACTGGGCAACTACAGGTATTTATAAGAGTAGACATAGATTATATGAACTGTATGGTTTAAAAGCATGTTCTAAAGATCCAAAGGTCATAGAATATGTTAAAAACTATTCCAAGATTTTTAAGAAAGTATGTTATAAAGCAAAATCTATTTACTTGCGTAACAAAATAAATAAGTCAAGTAACAAAGTCAAAGCTACTTGGAATATAATTAATAAAGAGACATGTAAATTAAAGTCATACGAAAGCGACTATTCCTTAAAAGTTAACAATGAAATTCTTAAATCTGATATAGAAGTCGCTAATGCCTTTGAAACTTTTTTCTCAAATATACCTATTATAACAACTAGTCAATTAAATTCTAGCTCACACCAAGCTCAAATTTTATTAGCTTCGAGTGTAGCTGAATGTCAGATTCCGTTTAAATTTAATTATATAAACCCAAACACAATTTTGAAAACGTTCAAAGAACTGAACATGAAAAAAACCGAAGACTTATGGGGCATCTCTACTGATATAATGAAAACAGTAATTGATGTTATTTCACCCCATTTAGCATACATTTTTAACAAATGCATTGATGAAAGTCAATTTCCCAATTTGATGAAGTACAGTAAAATAATACCTTTATTTAAATCGGGCAATAAAAGTGACCCATCCAACTTCAGGCCAATTTCTATTTTACCATCTTTAAGTAAAATTTTTGAAAAAATTATGTTTAATCAATTACTTGAACATTTCAACATCAATAATTTACTTCATAAAAAGCAATATGGTTTTACTAAGAACAAAAGTACAACCGATGCGGGAATTGAACTTATTAAACATATCCTTGATGCTTGGGAGGGTAAACAGAACGCAATAGGTATTTTTTGTGATTTATCAAAGGCATTTGATTGTGTTGACCATACAATATTACTTAATAAATTAAAACATTACGGTGTCTCCAACGCTGCCATAAAACTAATTGAATCGTATCTCACTGACAGGATACAAAGAGTCAATATCAACAATATTAATTCGTGTGGTGCTAAACTGAGAATGGGCGTGCCACAAGGCTCTATACTGGGCCCTTTGCTATTTTTGATTTATATAAACGATCTACCATACTACACCGGGGACCTCTGTGAGATAGTTCTGTTTGCTGATGATACTTCTTTGATATTTAAAACAGATAGAAATGAAAAAACATTTGACAAGGTGAACAGGGCTCTTTCGCGAGTGTCACAATGGTTTAACACAAACAACTTATTACTAAATGCAAAGAAAACGAAATGTGTTAAATTTATGATGCCTAATGTAAAACAGATGGATACATTCATTATTATGAATGATGAGCAATTAGAAATAGTTAATGATACTTTATTTCTAGGAATTTATATTGATTCCAAACTTCAATGGGGTCCTCATATTACTGCATTAGCAGCAAGACTTAGCTCAGCTGCTTATGCAGTAAGAAGAATAAGATATATCACTGATGTTGAAACGGCAAGATTGGTTTATTTTAGTTATTTTCATAGTGTCATGTCATATGGTCTACTGTTGTGGGGCTCTGCTGCTGACATCGAGTCTATATTTATATTACAGAAAAGAGCTATTCGTGCAATCTACAACCTTAGACCTCGTGACTCGCTCAGAGATCTATTTACACAAATTAACATTTTAACCGTTCCTTCACAATACATTTTTGATTGTTTAATGTATGTTCGGAAGAATTACAATAATTTTCAAAAAAAATCCGACTGTCACAAATTTAACACAAGGAATAAGCACAGACTTGCCGTTCCTAATGTCAGGCTTCATAAAACAGGAAAGTCATTTGTTGGACTGAGCATTAAACTATTTAACAAAGTACCACAACGTCTTGTAGAATTACCTTTAAATAAATTTAAAGTCATAATTAAAGATTACCTTATGAGGAAAGGTTACTATAAAGTAGAAGATTACTTAAATGACAAGACTCTGTGGACATGAAACACATTTGCTTCTCTGCACATCTACTCTTATGCTTATTTATTGTACTTATTATATTATTATTAAGTTGACATTATATTGTTATTAATTTGACATTATATTATTATTAAGTTAATATTGTACAACACAAAATGATTTTAAAAAAAGGCTATCATATGTAACTGTTGAGTTTCTTGCGGCACTTCTTCTCAACAGCAGGCCATTCATTCACGTCGAAGTGCTGGTAGGAAAAAAAGTTTATGACGTGCAAAAGAATTTCTTGGTAAATCAAATTGCAAAATAAATACTTTGACTTTGACTTTGAGATATTTTTTCCATACGACGCTAGAAGTAAGTGAGTGTAAGTTTAAAGGGGCACGGGGGCAACTGGGACATTATTTTTTACGAATTCCCAGTTGCCCCCAGAGGGGACGATGCCTGAGGGGACAACTGGGAATAACCCTTTTGTCGGATAACATACTTACCTAGTCACAAAAGAAAATAGACAGGAACTATCAGCTGAATGACTCCACACCACACAATGTACCTATGTAGAATTTACCAACTTAACTGACATTGGCGAAAGTAACGCTAATTGAAATAGTTTTATATAATATTTTTATTATCAAATGATAATCTTTTGTTTCAGACTGTACTATCTGCATCAGCTAGTGAGAACTATTTTCTACGTCCTGGCTTTATATCTACTGTGGTATATATTTTCCGCAATATTGTAATAATTAGGTATTTCTACAAACTTCGGAACAAGGGTACTTACCTCTCTAGTTCCCGAAAGGGTACTGTAAAAATTTATTACCATTTTAATTTTTATGATCCAAGTAAGTACGTACATTCTTTTGGGTATCGGTACCCCAGTTTAATATACAAGGGTAACAGTACCCCAAAGGGAACTATGAAGAAGTACACCGAAGTAGTGGCTCAATTAATTAAATATGTAAGGTGGAGCTATATTTTGAGGAGTGTTTATGGATATTCATAAAATAAAACATCTTCAAGAAATATTCAACAACGATATTAATTAACTTTCACTATTAAGAAATATTCGGATGGGTAACCGTAGCACTAGCAATAAAAGTCACATACACAAATGCCTAACAGAAATTAGAAAACGAAACTCTTTTAAAACGAGGAACAATAAAAAAAAATAAGATGTGATGTGACCAGCGTTGCCTATATCTCTGGTGTTACAAGAGTCCATAGGCGATAGTTACGGTAAGTAGGTAGGCTTGGGAACCCATCCTCCTATTATAGAATAAAAGACAGCAGATAATGTCACATCCGACAAAAGCTCGACACAAAACTGACATTATGGACACTGGTGTCGGAAATTATAGACGGACACAGACGTCCATGACTACATACGCACTAAAACGTATCCCTTATTGTGTACTTATTGATCAACATTGCGAAATTATTGACACAGGTGTCAATTTGGATTTTACAGGACATCAGTGATAGTAGAGGTAGAAAGCTAGTTAGCGATAGTATGGACATTAGTGATAGATGCAAGTTCAGTGACACCTGTGTCAGATGTTTTTGAGGGACACTTGTGACCAAATCTATTGTAACAGTAGAAATATTTTTATGCTATTTCTTGAAGATATTTTTTTTAATAAATTAATTCATTCCTTAAAATATCTAAGTACAAAATACCCTTACATAAATGTAACATGTTTTATAAGGTACAGTCAAATTGGTAAAAAGGAAAAGTAGATTGAAAATTTTGTTATAAATTAGTTTTAGTTACGGTGAATGGATGCTTTAAGAAAAGTTTTTGATCTACTTTTTTTTCGGTTAGACGTTATTTTCTTAGTGCAATACCAATATTATAACAGAAGTTACAGTATGACACGACTTAGATTTTACTTTGAAGTAGTCCTGTGTTCAATTCCCGAGAGTAGAAAAAATTGTTAAGAATTAAAATAAAGGCACTTAACATTAAGGTCCATATAGACGCCAAAACCGCCAGCTTCATTAATAAAAAAACAAACTATAGCATTTAAAACAAGAACCTAAGTCGTGTAATATGTACACCTATTGTAGATTTTATAACCATTTAATTTAACGTCAGAATATACATATTTTAAAATGTGAATATTGTGATGACTGGTGGATTAAATGGATTAAAGGGGGAGAAAAAATGATATTACAGTCTGACCAAAAAGAGTAGAAATTAAAAAGTGGCAATACTGTAGTGTCATCCCTTTCAAATCATTCAAAAAAAAAAGGGAGGACATCACAGTATTGCCACTTTTTAATTTCTACTCTTTTTGGTCAGACTATATGGTTATGGATTTTATTAAATATTCATAATATTTAATGGTCATTCTACCAGAAAAAATGTTATTTTTCCTTAACATTTTGTTTTATTACAAAATTAGTGTTTTATTTATGGCATTCGTAAGGGACATTAATTATTATCCACCATCAGTTAAGTTTTTGATTTATTTATCTGTCTGACAAAAATTATGTCTATAGTCCGTCAACGTCGTGCTGGCCGCTCCTGCGGGGTACAGGGGAAGGCGGGGACGGGGCAGCACGCGGCTCGTGCGCAAGGCCACGCCCCCCGCTACACATGTAACGATTTGCGATTTAGATAAATCTTAAGATTTTAAATGATACGAAATACAAATTTAGATCTTTGTGGCTCAGTGTTCATCGGATTGACGGTTCAGGGTAAAAACAAGTAAATAAGAAAGTGTATTAGTAAAAGAAATTTTAAATTTAACATATTTTACATAATCGTCCTAAACTGAATGTCACACGATTAACAACAACTTTAATTTTATCATCGCCATCCATATCTGTTTCCTCATCGTTGCAATCATAATCTGTGTCTTCATCTAAGTTAATAATCATCCTGCAAACAAACAACATTTCAGTGAGTACCTACATAGTGCAATAATTGGAAATAATATGTCAAAAATATATACGCTATAAACAATTTCCTTTGCTTGACGTCCAATTGGTTTTATCTTCGGATTCATCTTCGATCGTAACCTCGTCTGCTCCTAAGATTCAAGTGACCGAGACAAGCGACCACAGGCGACTGGCGCTCCGTTGCACGCGTCGTGCTCGCTCCCCTCCCGCCACACTTGTCTCTTCCCCTCTGAGACCCTCTTACCGCGTCCCTGCCTACCCCTGTACCCCGCAGGAGCGGCCAGCACGACGTTGACGGTCTATAGTGTTTTTTTTAATTTACAAATTAATTTTTTTGTCTGATATTTATATCAACAGGGATTTACCTGACAGGGGTAAAACTGGGCCGTTACAACTAAAAGTATGGCTTACTCGCATTCGTAAGACATCTATACAGTAGGGAGAATTACCCAACAACCAAATTGTACTTAGAAAATAATCTGTACACAATATTATAAGGATGGTGTAAAATTTAAGATTGTTTATATGGAATTAAAAAGATGATTTAATCATTTTGGATTTTTATTTGTTGCTTCCTACAAGTCTGCAGTAGTAAGGTTAAAAATGTAGTTTTATAAATCTGCAAATTAATATAAAAATATGGTTACCTCATAAAATTTTATTAAAATAAATAAAAACGCAACATTTTTACAAGTATTTATTTAAAAAACAAAAATCTGGACAAACTACTGAGATGCAACTAAACGGATATTACAATAGATTACAATAAGTTTAAAAAATCTTCTAAAATCACTGAAATACCTACACTGGGGTTTATCATCACGAAAGAATAAGTATTTTACACTTATTTAAAAAATACATACAAAAATGGATGGAATAACACAGTCCAAAAGATTTTAGATATTTCATGATTATTTATTATTTTCTACCAAAATTTTACTATTAAAAATTAATAAAACTTCACCTGGCAAAAAGGCACGCGACCCACTTGATGGTAAGCGGTCACTGCGGCCTATTCCATTGAGGGAGACTTCACTAGGAAAAGTCACTCAATATGCTGGCTGACTGTAGGCTCATCAAATTTAATCTTCGGGCCTTTAATTTCAAGTGTACTGGCTCCCACATTAATATTGCCGGAACACAGACAGAACTTTGGCGGCATAATATGTCACCTGAACTAGTTATAAAGATATTTTCACTCAAATGGATTTCACAAGCAAAATATGTAGTTGGTAGAAAATAATAATATTTAAAAATCATGATATTGCTAACACAACCTTCAAATTAATACATATAAAAGGAATGTGAATTAATTCATACACAATTTTAGTAAAAATTACATTTTGGTAAAAAATACATTTAAAATTACATACTTCGATGTGTGAGATGTACAGTTGTATATCTTTCTCGCTCTTTATAGTATCAGCTTTTTAATGTCCCACTGCAAAGCAAAGGTCTCAAAAACATTAAAAGTCATTGCCACAATGATAGGTACTGTGGCTTAATCACCACGCTTGCCAAATGCGGATTGGTGATCATGAACCTAAGCTGTTTCAGAACCCAATTTAAAGCTTATCTTTTTACTATGTTATTAATAGTTACTATGTTTACAACTATACATCTTAACATTAGTATATAAAGCTATTTACGTAATATTTCAAAATAAGCATGTCCAAATCCCGTGTTGTTCTTTATTAATATTTTTGTATCATATACAGACTTATTTTGGTCAGTAATCAATATTTAATATTATTTGTTATTCTTGCATTTTTTAAACGAAAAAGTTTCATTTTTATGATGAGATTCATATTAAGTCTTTTCGTCTTAATTATTATTAGAAATGGAAAGAGTAAACTGAGGGAGTTAAGTGGGTCACTAACTACCCACTATGATGGATGCTTAGGTCACGAGTCCCACACCATGGCCGCAGTATTCTGGTGCCTAAAATCATTTTCCTAAGAAAAAATAAATGGCGATTACTATTCTGCCACAGACCCCATATAAGGCAGTCATAGTCATAGCATAGTGCCCACCATACTTTTAATCTTATGCACTAGTAATACCGGCAAAAACCAATAAAAAATTTCAACTTCCTTTATAGGGCATTATGTATTAAATTACTCCAAATTAACTCTGTATGTATTAGATTGATATTATTCTAATCAAATCCCTTTGGCATAATCGGGACGGATTTGGCGAAACATCTAACAAACTTAATCTAACACATTGAAACACTGGCTGCCTACAAACCTATTTGTTGTTTAGAAGGAGTTCTAAACTGAAAGTGAGTTATATCTAGCTATTAATGACGAAAGTCGCTTTTATTGTTGTAAAACGCCCTTTTAAATTCCCTTATAACAAGACAAACCGCTTATTTATTAATTTTTGAAAATTCCCTCTGATTACTATGAATGCCACTGAAACCCTATTTAATCCCTTTTAACAAACAATATGATCCCTTAGATCACAATCCCTTTAGTAAATATCCCCTGAAACATTACAATTCCCTAGATGGATATAAAAACCTTTACAACCTTATGAACCCTCTCTTTACCTCACAATATCCTTCGCTATAGCCCCAATGGTAAGCGAAAATAACATGAAAGCAGTCTCTTCACACTATCCTCAATAAAATATTGACATAACTCACACAAATGCAAAACACGCAATAAGATGGTATACCACCTGTGATTGGTCAGCACTTGTGAAGTCCTGTCGCCTTAGATCAAACAGACACATCATTGGTCGTGTTTGAAGCCATACCCACTTCGGTACCGTATTACTCACCGCGGTACCGTGTTACTCACCGCGGTACCGTGTTACTCACAGCGGTACCGTGTTACTCACACCGGTACCGTGTTACTCACCGCGGTACCGTATTACTCACCGCGGTACCGTTTTCGTTGCGTCATTTACAAGCATGAGAAATGCTTCTGTTTTTTTCGTTTACTGTTGTAACAAGCCTATTTTTAAAATGGTCACCTGGATCTGAATCTGACGTTTAAGACCTTTAAGACACGTTATAACCCCTTTCAGTTTAAAACCCCTTAGACAGACTGTCAGTTTGAAATAAGTCCTTATATTACACACGAAAGCAAAGCTAAGAACAAGATGAAATGCAAAAGCTGCTCAGATCATTACATACTATCATTACATACATATAAAAATAACTACTATCTTATATTTAGTAAAATGCTTACAAAATTGTGATTCAGTTCTTATTTACTGTTATAATATTCTAATATCAATCAGTTATCACGATTTTTTGTATGTCATTGTATATAGAATGCATCAATACAGATCATGCATGTCATAATAAAGATGGTAACAAGTAAAATTAGGGAATGAACTCACTACCTTTTAGAACCACAATATCCAGAGTGGTCAATTGGTTATACAGTTAGCAGATAGTCACGCAACCCACCTTATAATTAGCGGCCTATTCCATTGAGGGACACAGTAGCCTTCGATCATTTAACTGAATGAATGAATGGATTGATGAATGAATGAGTAAATAATTGAAATGATGAATAAATGAAATCATGAATGGATGAATAATTGAGTACAGACCGACAAACTTATCTTATCCTCCGGTGACGGCGTCGCTACTGTCGTTGTAGTACTTTCATTAAATATCGTTTTTGCCTTACATTTCACGTAGTTCCAATTTTGGCCACAGGAACAGATAAGTTTGTCGGTCTATAAATTAATGGATGAATTATGGAATTAATTGATGAATGAATGTATGAATGAATGAATGATTGAATGTATGGATGAATGAATGGGTGAATTAATGATTGAATGTATGGGTGAATGAATGATTGAATAAATGATAAAATTAATGAATTAAATATGTAATTAATGGATGAATTAATGATTAAATGTATAAATGAATGATGAAATGAATGGATTACTGGTTGAATGAATGAATGAAGGCATTTCACATGTTAATTACTGCGGAGTCATGAATATAAAGAAATCCAAGAAATACCTAAACTATTACAACCTTATATGCATAAAATTATGTAGATTATTTAGTTCAGTCAATATAATTCTTTAAGGTCTTAATATATTTAACATGATTTGTCATTTGATTTTATAGATACATATTTGATAGTTATAATAAAAAAGAATTATATACTTAAAAGATTCTACGCTACCACTGTAAAAGAATTTTAAAATACAATATCAAAATTATAGCCAATGAAATACTTTCAGACAACTATTTAAAAAAAAAAGTTTAGTATCTTTAGTACAAATATGATTTTAACTGGCAAAATTTTAAATAGTAGTTTTTATTGTGCGTTAATTTGTACTTTTATATCCAATCCATTTTTTTTCATTTCCAGTTTTTTTACATAACATTAATAATTGCAAAATAAAAAGAGACAGCACAATACACTATAATTACATTTTAGTATTATTTTGCTTATAAATAGAGATTCATAAAGCTGCCTACAAATCGAACTTAAGACAGTTAGCGTCAATAAACCAATACATTAGATAATCAATATTGCTTTCACTTCATTCATATAAATTGAAAAATACAAGACAATTTATGTCTTATACTTAAAAGCAGGCAGAATACCAATGAAATCTTTCTTCGAGCGTTTTGCTCCTATAGTTACGGAAAACATAGTAAGGGAACCTGCAAAATCAAATAGCTGTGTAGCCATGATCCAATGATAGTTTTTTAGAATGAAAAATAAAATGAAAAATCCGCAAGATGACCCTATACTTTTTGACGGTGTGACGTATGAAAGTCACATAACATGACGTCAAAGGGAAAATCTTCCTCCGAGTTAGGTGTCTGTGCTCGGGGACCGCGGCCCCATATACCGTCTTGGTGTCTAGCCAAGAGAATAACTCTGCTAGCGCGACGCAGGATCGAATATCTGATTGGCTGTCTCAGTGACGTGCGAGTGACGAGTCTCAAAGCCAATGTTTACACGTGCACTTTTCGTGGTCAATCGATATTGAAAGTACGGGTTTTGACATTCGCTATCGCAAATTGAGCGATAACGAACGTCATAAGTGCCGCTTGTCTAGGGCCTTTGGTGTTTGGCGAACCATACCCATTAGATCATGGCTACACAGCACTGATCTCCATAGACAACTTGATAGGCGATTGGTACTAAATATTTGATCCGATTTTAAAATCGCCATATTGGCGCTGAGAGCAGTAGTTGGTGTACTTGGAACTAATAATAGTGCCGACTTTCGCAGATAAACTTCGATAATGCTGTCATTGTCAATGTCAATGGCTTTCCATTTGAAGTCATTTTAGTTCCCAGTACACTATTGGGGGTGCTTCAAATCGACAGATCAAAATAGCTGTCATTTCAATGTCTATAGCCACTCCAGCGTAATACGCCGTATTATAATGGACCTCAGTGCTACACAGCCATTCGACTATACAGGTTTTGCCCCTATGGTGATGGAAATCATCAACATAGGGGCAAAACGCTCGGAAAAAGGAGATTGAAGGAGAATGGTATATTTAAAATAATGTTACCACTATAGTTATGTAGATTGATATGGTGCTGATATGGCGGTTAGCTCCACCATAGTAGAGCGGATCTGGTCGCAATCCTGCATAGTTAATGTCTGGTATTGGTGACTCTGAAACGAAAAATCATCATTGTCATATAAATTTTTGTGTTTCTTATAATAGTGCTAATTAAAAAGTACCATCTTATTAATGTCCCACTGCAGGGCAAAGGCCTCCATCCTTAAAATCAAGTTGTCGCTACAATGATGGGTACTGGCTTAATCACCACGCATGCCAAATGCGGATTGGTGATCACAAACTTAAGTTGTGTCCGAAAGAACAGACACAAAGTCAGCTTGATCCGGGAATTGAACTAAGGACCCAAAGATCTCGGCCCGGTACTTAAACCACTAGACGATCGTGGTGTTGGTGCTATTTAAGAAATATAAAATTATTTACATATGTCTTTAATGACTTTATTATTATATTATCCGTTTTTGGTTTGGAGGAGAAATGTGGGATTCGGGACTAAAAGACCAAGACTGATCATTAAAATCATGTCTATATCTTTCTTTTGCGTAATTTCTCTTTATTCATTAGTGAAACTTGTAATACTTAGCTTGGAATAAATTTAAAAAATTTATAACGATGGATGTTACAGTTCTATTATTTAAAATATAATTGCTACCTATCATAGTACATAAAATACAGTAGTCTATAAAACCCATTCTTGCAAAAAAAAAACACAGCAAACACACTTGAAATAAGTTTTCAAAAGGCATTATGCAAAGGATGCAATAAACATTACTAAATAACTTAAGCCCTTCTTTAATTAAATAATATTAAAAGCTATAATTAAGGCATTCATCATCATCATTCAATAATATGCATTCATTTTATCAAAACTCGTAGTAAAAAAAACGACGGGTTGCACTTCGGGAGTGCCGGCAGAAGTGAAAACTTGAATATTTTGGTATTCGCTAGGAAAAATTTCGCAAATTGGTACTTTTTGTTCAAGCGCCATTTATGAATTTCACAATCAAATCACAAATTCATAGATGGCCTTTGAACAAAAAACACGTGTCCGTCTTACGAATTTTCGGATCCTGACGCGAGTTTAACATTTTTTACCCATATAAAAAAAGTGTACAACGCCGCTAAAGAAGTTTTCACTTCAAAAGTTGAGATGTTCACTGCAATCCTTTTTTAGTTTTTGACTGGCCCGATGGCGCATTTAGTAATGACACTTTCCTATGCGCAGTCGGTCGTGGGTTCGAATAACACACAAGATAATTATCTGATGTCTTATCAATTACCTTTTCACGTAACTTCGTAGTTTCTGATGCCCGATGCATTTGCCAAATGCAAACATGGTCTAGTTTTGCCAACCCGGGAATCAAACCCAATACTCTTTAGACAACCTGGTATTTAAACCACTAGACTATTGAGACGGTCTTTATAACTAAGGCATTTTTGGAGAATGTTTCGTTTATGCCTCCCTTGATATAAGGGGAATCTGACATAACTTTAGCTGCTCCCCCAAATCAGCTAAGGTTTCAAGGATTTCTCCTCTTAAAAAACTAAATGTAAACAATCACACATACCTCTTGATGACATACCCCACGTAGATAGTGGTGAGCGTGAGGAGCGTGGCGACGGACGGCTCGACGCTGGCCGCGCCGCCGTAGGACGCGCGGCCGCACGCCGGCGGACACACCGGGATGATCGTTTCTACAGACAACATGCACTACGCTATACGGGAAGGAGTTGATCGGCGATGATGCGGGGGAGAAACGGTGTGTTCTTTTTATAATAATTTAGAAATGTAGAAGACAATTTCTGTCAGTACAGAGGAAGTACCGCTCTGTCACAGGATATTAACATAATTATTATGAGTAGTAACTTTGCTATTACGTTCCTACTTGATGAGATTGTCGGAGATCCGAATTTCCCCTCCTACCCGTTTCCATAGTCCTTCAACTCCGTTTAAGGCGGGCAACGCACCTTAGACCTAGTCGTAGGTAACTATAGGCGGTAGTGATCTAACACCATCAGGTGTAACACATGCTCATTTGACTCATCTTTTTTTAAAAAAAATTTTTTTTGAAACTGGCTCTTTTGGAAGCATCGCTCAACCACACTGTTCCAGGCTCCTCAAATCTATAAGTCTTTGATTTAAAGTGTAATATGATTGTTTCTTACACATAACACATAGCCAAGGAACCAGTAACGCACCGTTTCTCGTCTCGTACCGATCACAACCAACCAACGCAAAACAGCCATGCGACACAGTTGGCAAAATAGTTAATAATAATAGATGAAATGGTACTAAAAAGCCAAAAAAAATTAGGCATTTTTGTTACATTTTAAGACCACACTCTTTGCCAACTGTGCTATGTAAAAATCGAAAAAGCTGTCAGCTTTATTAAATATATTCAAATAAAACGCACTGGATACAAATGTAAGCTTAACAATACAAAGACAAACACTTTATTATCAAAATCATTCGAAAAAAGGGGACAATACATTTTCAAGTCGAAAAATTATAACAAGCTTTAAAAAAATTAAGCTAGTCTTAAAGATTTGACCATGCAAATTGTTCTAAAATGTATATTTTTGTTTTATGCTCGATCAGTTGGTAGGCAGTCACGCAGCCCACCTGATGGTAAGCGGTCACTGCGGCCTATTCTATTGAGGGACACTTCACAGGAAGCGTCGCTCAATGTGCTGTTAATTTGATTTCAAGTATACTAAGTGTTTGTGTATTTAAGTAACCTATTGATAGTCAACTATCAATAGTCTATCGATAACTGACGTCATTTCAATAATATCGATAGCCTGTCGATGGTTAGATACTATCGATGACTGGACTAATGTTGACACTATTACATCGTAATACTATCGATATCGATCATTATCGATAAAATAGATACTAATACTTTTAAGAGGTCAACTATCGATAGTTAGGCATCTCTAGTATGAGTGTGTGTGTGTGTGTGTGTGTGTAAGTGTTTCTTACCAAATAGTTCGACTTTCCCCTCATCAGCTCCAAGCTTATTCTGCGCTTTGCAAGTAAAGATGCCATACTGTCTCTTCTCTATGGTGATCACGCGTAGAGTCGTGTCTGTGAACTCATCTGCCGTCGCGAAGTGGGATATCCTGCGCAAGATAATAAAATTGATGATTTACTTGTGTCAGGGCCTAAATATATTTATTTAAATAGGCTACAAAAAAGCACTTATAAATAGTAAAGGGTATGGTTCTACCGCCGGATTCGTAATGCTGTTTCTATCGAGAAGAAACTCGACAGTTACTCTTTATATCGCCACAAGTTTTACTATTTGATTGGTTTTCTATCTTTTCTAATTCATACAATATAAAATGCCGAAATAAGAAAAGTTACAACACATTAGTAAATGTCATTATGTCGTGGCGCAGCAGCACTTAAAAGTGGCTGCAGTGCCAGTATTCCTAGGTTCAAAGGTTTTTTTTTATAAAGAAGCAGTCAGGATGACATCACTCCACCTGATGGTAAGCGGATGTGAGGTCCAACAAATATAAGGTTGACTGGCTCAATAGAATTAGTGAATTAGAGAATAGGACCTTAAATTAGTGATTGTGTATTTCTGTTCAATTATCTTCCATAGCTTATCCCCTTCCCCCTCCCTCCTTAATCTCTTATCTCAAAGGCGGATAGTTTATCTGTGACCCTAGGCGGTAGTGATCACTTATGTACCATCAGGTGTTACACTTGCACATTTGAAAAAATATTTTATCTATGTCCAACAGTGGATGTCATTCACCTGAACTAATGATGATGATACAAACTAAAACTAACAAATAAACATCCAGACACGGAACAAACACAAATGTTTATCACATAAGTGTTTGTCCTGGGTGGGATTCGAACCCACGACCCCTAGGCCCTGGCGCATAGGGCAGGGTCAATACCAAATGCGCCATCGGGCCAGTCTAAATGGAGATTGTATTGACAAACATCTTATAAAAAAAGTATATCGAGCACTGATTTCCATAGACAACTGGATAGGCGATTAGTACCAAATATTTGATCCGATTTGAAAATCGCCATATTGGCGCTGAGAGCTAGTTAGTGTACTTGGAACTAATAATAGTGCTGACTTTCGCAGATAAACTTCGATAATGCTGTCATTGTCAATGTCAATGACTGTCCATTTGAAGCGTAGACAGAGAAAATTGAAGTCATTTACCAGTACACTATTAGGGGCGCTTCAAATCGACAGAAAAAATAGCTGTCATTTCAATGTCTATAGCCACTCCAGCGTAATACGCTGAGCGTAATATCATAGAGCTCAGTGATTTAATAATTTTATCTAAAGTTAAACAAAACCTTTGTTTCCGGCCTAAATCTCACCATTGGTCAAACACTAATATCAGCTACAATGATGTTGATAATTTTACCTGTAATGCTGGTTGTTGGACAGCTGAATCTCGTCCTTCAGCCAAATGATTGCAGGCGGCGGGTACGCCTCCACGTGGCATTCCAGATCCATGTCGTATTGAAGAGCCTGGAAAATTTAAACAACGATTATCATCTTGATAGTCCTGGGTTCACCACCTGGGTTGGGTTCCCTATTTTTACGCATGTTTTTTTTTGTCATAATTTACCATGGCATACTTTTATTTATCCTAATAATAGTTACGCATAATATTCTTTTGGTATAACTTTATAGGCATAATTTTTTAGGCATACCTTCTTTAAGCATAATATTCTAAAGCCATAACTTTTTGAAATACTTTTCCTATATAAATAAACATGTTGGCAGCTTAGGGGTGGCCCAAGGGCCACCCCCGCCGCACCTTAACCTACTGTTACACAATAATAACTTGTAGACAAAAAACAATATTATGTCTAAAAATTTTATGCGAATCAAAATTAGGACAAAAAACATTAGTCTAAACGATATTTATGCTTAATGAAACAGTATGCGAAAGGACAATTATGACAAAAAAAAATTATGCCAAACTCGTTATGCCAAATTAAATTATGACAAAAAAAGTTATGCGAAAAAAAGGGATCCCCTGGGTTGAGCACACAGCTCGGGTTTGTGATTACCAATCTGCATTTGGCAAGCGTGGTTATTAAGCCAGTACCCAACACTGTAACGATGACCTGTAGTTGGACATGAATAGACTGATATATTTTTACATTATTTTTTAAATATTTAACAACCGTTAATACTTCGATTGTCTCAGCAGGGGTTCCCAAAGTGGGCGATAACGCCCCCTTGTGGGCGCTGCAGGCCTAAAGGGGGGGTGGTAAGAGACCCGGAAAAGAAATGGGGGCGTTGTGTAGAGGCTTCGGGGGACGATTTGTAATTTCATCTAGCTAGGAGGACTAACTGCCTCCTCCGACCCGGAGGTCGTGGGTTCGAATCCCGCGGGGAGCATCACTTTGTGTGATTGTTTCCAGCTTGGTTAGGACATTGTAGGCTTGAATCACCTGAATGTCTGAAAAGATGATTCCGTGCTTCGTAGCACGTTAAGCCGTTGGTCCCGACTATGTTCCTTGTAGGTCTGGTTTCCCTTGTAAGGGTTACCCCTGGTTCATACGGAGGTAAGTTTTGTCGGCTTTTATTTTTGTCTGATCTGAAAAAACCGAACGTTGTGTTCACATGGCGCTGTCGTGTCCGACATCTCCCGATCCGAGCGTCTTCGGAAAACCGAATCGACTGAACTTACACCGTGTGAACGCATGTATTGGAAAATTATGTCGCTTAAACCGGATCTTACATTGTCGGTCCGGTTCAAGCCGCCAAATCGGATGTCAACTTGAGTAAGATTAGGTTTTTCTGTCGTATCTTAAAACCGAATGCTCGTGTACTCTTTCATGGAAATACAATTGCCACTGACCCGGATCCTGCAAAAAATCAGATCCGACAGAGTAAGACACGACTCCGTGTGAACGAGGCGTTACGGAGGTCAGATGGCAATCGCTCCATTGTAATAACCAGGCTTGTCAAACCTAGGATCATAGTCGAAGCGGACCCTGAGCTCCATACTGGATGCAATCGGGAATACGCTGGGATGATGATGATGACGCTGCCTCACCTGTCCCAGCCGCGGGCGCGGTACGGTGACGACGGGCGCGAACTCCACCTCGAGGTTGATGTTGCGGCGCGCGCCCTTGCCCACGCCGTTCTCCGCTACGCAGTAGTATGTGCCGCGGTCTTCCTTGCGCACTGACGGGATTTTTATTGTGTTTCCTCTAGAATAAGAATATTGCATTGTGTATCTAATATTAAAAATATATTTATCTCTTAAAGATACACTGATTGAAAACTTACTATATCATAGCCATGAATGAGTAAAAAAAAATAAGGTTTTCGCGCGACCTTGCTAGAGTGAAGCAGGTTTGAACCTGTGTGTGCGGGGTTAAAAACACGTAAAAACTCGATACATTCTGGCTTATTTGTGAAAAGTACCTCCTTGACGAATTTTTGAGATGTCGTTTGTTTTACCCCGTTTTACAACACAAAGGTTTTTTTTTTATTAAATTGGATAATAAAACAATGACGCCCGATCTGCATGTCTTGGTGTAAATGTCTTTATTTGCGTGATTCACTTTTGTGCAGGCGGCGGCGCATAGTCCTTATTTTTTACTCGTCCATGACAGGAATTGAACCCAGAACCCAAAAATCACGAATAATTGCAAAATAATTGTATCAATCTTGTTAAAATCTATCATTTTTTATTTTCCCTAGTTTTATCTAGATCCAACGAGTGATAGAGAGGTAAAAGTTTTACATAGTTCTATCTCGCTCGCAAATACCTGTAGATAGATCCACCAGTGGGCAAAATAGCGTTGTTCTCTCTACGCCAAGTGATCTTCGGCGGCGGGAAACCACCCGCGTAGCACTCCATCACCGCACCTGAAATAATTATTATAAATAACTGACTGACCCGATGGCGCATTTGGTAGTGACCCTGCCCTATGCGCCAGGGGTCGTGGGTTCGAATCCCACCCAGGACAAACACTTATGTGATGAACATTTGTGTTTGTTCTGTGTCTGGATGTTTATTTGTACAACTCTAGTTACTATCGTCACCAGCAACACTAAGCAGATACTCACTCTCCCCCTCACTGGCGACGATGGAGCGCGTGGAGTTGTCGGAGATGATGGGTGACCGCCGCACCTGCAGCTCCACTTCAGCCGTGATCTTGTTACTGATGGAGATCAGCACTTGGCACTGGTACCAGCCTGCGTCGTTCTCTTGGATATCTTTGATCTGGGGAATAAGAGATTGTATATTATGTGAGCTGAATAGGCTGTATTTCTATAATACACATTGAGTTACAAGTACTACGTATAGAGAGGCTATACGGAACAAAAACTGTGTCGCAAAATGATGACTGGACTGACTGATGTATTTGCTACAGCGGATGTCGTCTAACCAAACTATAAAACTTGCAGCGCTATAGATTGCTTACAGAGTATATTTACCTGGCGACCAAAACGTCTTAAGCGCCATGCAAAGCAAGGTGCTTACGCGTTTTGTTTGAAATGCCTATCTCATATAGATCTTGAATGAGTTGTTGCCGTAACCATGTTAACGGCAACAAAGCATCGCGCAAAAATTTTGTTTGCAGTGTCGGTTCTATACGCTAGTAATAGGCTAGTTGACTTGGAAATTCGTTTAAAACTATAGTTTAGTATCTATTTTACCCCAAATATATATTATTTTTAGAAAAATAGGCCTTTTTCATAAGTATTTTGCTTTTTTAGAAATAAACTTAAAATTAACTTTGGAAAGGCCAAGACTGTCATGGCGTCTTGAATGACGTCTATCCTCACGAAACAATCGAGTTTGTTGATGTCAGTCGACGAGATCATTATACAGCTGCAACCGGTGTTTTGCGAGGACTGACGTCACCTTCTCTGATTGTTGTTTAATGTCACGTGATTAAATAAGTAATTTTGCCGATTTTAATTTCCAAAAATATTTGTAATCTTAAATTATTTTAGTAAAAAAGTTGTTTTTTTGTTTACTACATATCATGATTAATCATAAGAAACTCTAAGCCATCCGATTCATTCTTAGTGGAAACAAGCCTATTGTAGTTTAATGATAATACATAAAAACCTACAGCTGCCAATCTTTACGATCAACCAATCAGGATGTATTATAGCGGTGCAGTAAGTGCGCAAAGACAAGTGCACTGCACTCTATTCTATCGCTTTCATATGTATGTAAATTTCAACTGCCTCCGTGGTACAATGGTTAGAGCGTTGGGCTCTAATACCCGGAGGTCGTGGGTTCGAATCCCGCGGGGAGCTTGTGCACTTTGTGTGAATGTTTCCAGTTTGGTTAGGACATTGCAGGCTTGAATCACCTGAATGTCTGAAAATAATGATGATTCCGTGCTTCGGAAGGCACGTTAAGCCGTTGGTCCTGCGCCTGATCTCTCTTCGGTCGTGTCAGACTGCTGTCCCACCGTGTTATGAGAGTGAGGGAATAGGGAGTGCACCTGTGCTTGCGCACTCACTTGTGCACTATAATATATCCTGCGTAGTTGGCTGATCTTAAAGATTGGCCGCCGTAGCCGAAAACTCGGCTAGGAGGACATTACAATATAAAAATAGGCAATATTAATGTGGGAGTGGGAGCCAGTATACTTGAAATCAAATGCTCGAACAGTACTCGAACATTCTGGCAGCAAATTGAGCTACGTATTCTGGTAAAGTGTCCCTCAATGGAATAGACCACTGCGGCCGCTTACCATCAGGTGGGCCTGTCTGCCTGCTGATAAAGTTTAAAAAATAGGTTTTTTCACCATTTTTTTGTACATAATTATTCTCAAGGACTAAACAAATCGTGACCTGATATTTATCATCAATATGCGTATTCTCTGTCATAGTTTACCTTCACTTCCGAAGTATGAAGAAATACAAATCTACTTTCAGTCAATCCATGTATTGACCCTATAAATCTAAAGCAGTTGCCCCCCCCCCCCCCCCTCGAGATCAAATGTAGCTAGCCGCAAAGCGGTTAACGCTTCATGCTCTCGGCGCGTTCAATTTTTTCTACTAAATAATATTGCCTCATTGCCCCCCCCCCCCCCTTAATCATAATTGCCCCCCCTTAATCATAAGCTGGCGACGCCCTTGTAAAGTAAACCAATATTTTTTGAAGAAAATGATGCTTTATTGTAAATAACATAGTAAACGTCGTAAAAAAATTTAGTTTTAAATCTCTTTTTAATTTAAAATTAACAAAGCTTTAAGTTATACTACGGTTTTTTATTGTGAACTATATAGACTAAGCTCTAACTTCATGATAAATAATTACAATAAAATATATAAGTTTTTAAAGCAGAGGAATCCTAATTTTCCGAAAAAATATAAAAACAAATAGGTATCTCATTATTGGTTCACTTTTGACCTGCATTCTTATGGGTCAATGGGAGATTTTCTGACAGGCCATTTAAAAAAAATAATTCCAAAAGCTTCACTAGATGGCGTTGAACGAAGTATGTATTAGTCTAGTATTTGTCTATGATCTATTTTTACCTCTGGCACAGATAATATTATACTGTGGTTTTACTCATTCTTCTTCATAATTAATAGCTTGCTTTGTGTTTTTTATTAACAATTCCGCCAATAAGTATTTTTTTTTCGGAAATGAAAATGACATCTGACATAAACAAAACGTTTCGTTTTATCAAAAACAGTCATGTCAAAGAAAACTTTATAACGTTTCGTTCCTTGTGATTGCATAGGTGAAACGGCGCCATCTATTGAGAACTAACAAAACACGCTGTCAGAAAATCGCCCATTGTTAGCTGGGGACCTCCTCTACATTCACTTAAAAGGATCGGTACATATTATTATCAGTAACCCTACATAATAAAAAAAACGAAATAGATAGTATACAAAGGTGCTGTAGAATTATTTATTCTTGTTTATCAAAAGATCGTAATACGATCTTCTTTTATGCTGCATGTTATCAATAATAAAAGAGAATTGTTCACAAACAATGCTCAGACCATAATAGTCTTAGATAGGACACAACCTAGGCATTGTATTTAGGTCAAACGGGCATCATGAGAAATGATATCATAATAACGACATTACGACAGCTTGACTACCATTTACAGTCACGTTGTAATTATAATGGGATCGTTATACCTTTTAACCGCCGGACGTCCAGCCCACAAAACGTGCCCCTAGCGCCGGACACTTATTGTAAAACTTCCACAGTAGTGGTGGGAAAAAACTTCACGATAATGCAATTTTTGGCAGTACATATTAGAACATGGATGTTTCGGACACTTCCTGTACCGTGTCCCTCGTCGGGAGGTGTCGCCGCGGTGTCATCACTGCGACGCTCCTGACGACACGGCCGAGCACACTCTCCTTGAGTGCTCGGCCTGGCGACACGAGCGCCGCGAACTAATCGCGGCGCTAGGCGGAGGACGCCTCTCGTTGGCGACCATGGTTCGTGCCATGGTCGCCAACAGGAGTGCGTGGGAGGCGGCTGCCTCCTTCTGCGAACAAGTTATGTCGCAGAAGGAGGCAGCGGAGCGAGAGCGCGAGGAGGACCCCCTTGCTGCTCCCCTCCGGCGTAGACGGCCAGGCCGGAGAAGGCGAGCTCACTTAGCACGCCTTCTCCGGCCTGAGGGTTGACCTGCGGGCGGGGGTAGCCCCCCAACGCCCGCATTGCACAGGTCGCTCGAGCCATGTCTGAGGGTCATCTAGTTTCTCGGGTGGCCCTCCCTAGGCGCCACCCTGACTTGAGGCCTCTCAAGTCAGGGTACCCAGGGATGGGCTGGTCAATAGCCACAAGGCTGGCACCGGCTCGTCCCAATCGGTGGTGAAGGGGAAACCGGGGTAGTTTAGTGGGTAGTGGACGCTTAAGTCTCGAGTCCCACACACGGCCGCGGATCTAGCTAGCCTGCGGTTATGGTGCATAAACGCATCCTCATCCGAAAAAAAAAAACAGTACATATTAGAACTATTTTTAACTAATTAAAACTTTATTTTTTGGTAAATTTACCAAAAAATAAAGTTTTAATTAGTTAAAAATAGTTCTAATATGTTAAGTCTTAATACCTTATTTAACAAATAACAAACAAAGTTTAGACAATACCGACCGTAGAATTTTGCAAACATGAATCAATAATCGACAATATTGTAAAAGTTTCTACTTTTAAGTGAAATAAATTATTTTATTTTTTATTATTATTTATGAAAAAATATCGATGATTCAAGCCCTAACGTAACCTTGAATTCACAAAGTGTCGGACATATCCGACTGTGGCTCTGTGATTCAAGGTGTTACTTTTATTTTTAGTGATGTACAATAATTGTACATGTCTCGATATTGCAGAAACTATTTTCAGCTGGTCAATCACATTCCTTTTTTACGTAAATTGTTTAATTGAAATTTTATTGTTGAATATAGTAAAAGCATAAATATTTTATTATTTTTCAATAATCATCTACATACAATTTATTGGTATCTCTCTATTAGTTAAAGAAGAGTAAGAAAATAATATTTCATCCAATAAGACGCTTCACCTGTAAGCGTCCCTCCCGATTGTTGATGAAATATATTTTAAAAGTTGACATGTTTCTAATGATTGTGTGTACCGGACTTTCATCACATAATAAAACTATATGAGAGAATGGAGAATGTTACTAGGTATGCGAAATAGCTTGTAACTTTGTCACAGTAAAGCCTATGTTAATATAAACACATTATTTTTTGTTTCATGCCAAAATATCAATTAGTTTAGATTTTATTGACATTTAAAAATCCCGTTCGCCGCGCGTCGGCCATGCTGGCGCTGCAGTACGATGACGTCACAGGTCATAGTACGTTGCGCGCTCCGGTACGGTTCACTTCGAAATAACCATACCGGAGCGCGCAACGTACTGCGTGAGAGTACCTATGTAAAGTGACGTCACCGCAACGAGCTTCGGCCGGCCAACACTCGCGCCGTTTAAAATTCAATATCTCGGGAACTAAGTGACATATCGAAATAATTTTTATACACACTTTTTTTATTTCATATGGACTATGAGAAAAGTTAAAAATCGAAACTAGTGAACATTCTCCAATTTTAATAACTTAACATAACTTTTTATCATAATATTACTTAAGCTTAACCAATAAAAATTACTTTTTCACAAGAAGGGTTCGGAAGCAGGGGGCCCCATTTTTTGATTTGCCCCAGGGCCCTTGGTTACCTAACTACGCTACTGATGGTGTGTAACCTAACTAGACAGAGACAAAACTATCTTAGAAAGAATCTTTTTCACAAACTTACCGAAAGTGTGTAAGTAGCGGTGGAATCATCCTTCCTCACTGAGAATCTTGAATCCCTGATGATAAGACCTGCATTGCTGGATAGAGGAATCGACTCTGTCGTCTTGAGGCGGTCGTATTTCACCTGTGGACAAGTTTATTAATAATTACTTATATAAATAAAAAAATACAATAAAAACTAAAACAACACCATTTTTTAATAAAAAAAAAATTTCTCTGGATCTTATTCACACAGCGTCATCTAGCCCCAAACTAAGCATTATCTTATACTATGGGTGCCAGACAACGGATAAACATTACATAAATACTTTTTTTTTGTAAATACATAAATATTATACAAAGAAACACCCAGACCTAATGTTAATGTACAAGTAATGTTATTTTTTAAGTGTCAGGTAGGTCCCCCGATGGGCCTTCATCGTAACCAGGTTGAAGCATTGTATTATTTGCCCACTAGTGAACTATGATGGCCAAGTGTGTGGGAGACCATCGGTAAAGACGGTTTGCCTGCGACACAAGGGAACGGATAATGTTGTTACCATCTTTCTATAGGCTCGAATAGGTAATCAAAATCATAACTTTTACTATTTTATTTATTGTTATAAAGACATTTTTTTATAAACATTATGTAATGTTCTTCTAGTTGAATTTTTTCAGTTACGGCGGTTTATCTTTATTAACGAAATACGCAGGATATGTGCACAAGTGCGTGCGCAGGCACAAATGCAATTCTTATTCCCTCACTCTCATAGCACGGTGACAGCAGTCTGACACGACCGAAGAGGGCGTAGTACTAACGGCTTTACGTGTTTTCAGAGGCCTGGAGGTGTTTTATACCGCCATCTTTCAGACTCAGAATTTTCTCAATAAAAAAACCTAAACACTTGTATTCGTCCGGCCCAGGATTCGAATTCAGAACTCCTGGTGCGGTCGTGGCTTTAACCCTTTCCCCGCCATGCTTTTTTCCGAAAATGGTGCCCCTAACGCCATCACGACCATTAAGAAAAAATCCAAAAAATTATTAAGTTATACTGAACTCATTCAGGCAAGTAAAATTACAACGTTTCTTGATCCTGTTTTTTTGTCTGATATATCAGTCATTGGCATGGTGGGCACGAAAATGGTTTGTCTGATATATCAGACATTGGCGTTGAAAGGGTTAAAGCGCAATCTTATAGCCACTGCACCACAGATGCAGTTAGCATAGTACATGCACTAAGTAGGTATATTAGTAAGCGCCAATAGAAACGCAATGCTAGCATTATCTACCAAGGTCACAATTTTATTTAATGACAACGCATCTCCTTACCTAGAAGTCTGACTTTAAACTAGTTTGTGTACTAAAGCATTTATTTTAATACTTAAAAAGTATAGGAGTACTCAACAAAACACGTGAGTCAATTTATAATTTAGATATTTACAATCCTACTAATATTATAAATGCGAAAGTCTGGATATTTGGATGTTTGTTACTCAATCACGCCTAAACGGCTGAACGGATAAAGATGAAATTTCGCACACGTATAGTTTATAACCTGGATTAGGACATAGACTATAAAATTCCTACGGGAAACGTATCATTTCCGCGGGAATAACTATTTTTAAACTACTGAACCGATTTGAATAATTCTTTCACTGTTGGAAAGCTACACTATCCGTGCGCAGGGGGGACATTTGAAAAAAAAAATTGATTACACGCGGGTGAAACCGCGGGCGGAAGGCTAGTTTGCAGTATAAAAACTACGCATAATACAGTATATTATAGTATTTATAGTGTTGCAGTGGGTGTGCAAAACAAATAGAGATGGGGTATTCAAATAGTATAACTTACTTCAATGTGCTTGTGCTCTTAGGGTATTATTAGAGCATTGACTGTAAAAGCTACACAAAGGGGCTAAATGGCATTATCTTAATAAGAAATAGCCTATTGAATGTCCCACTGCAGGACAAAGGCATCCATCACTAAATGAAGTCTAAGGTAAGACCGTTTGAAACTGCAATGTGATATAGGCTATTTAGAAAATCAAAATCAAAAAAATCAAAATATTCTTTATTCATGTAAACTTGTATCAAGTATTTATGAATCGTCAATTACAGAGTGACTCTACCAGTCCGGCTTCGGAATGCAGTCATCTGCCGAGAAGAACCGGCAAAAACTCGAAAGTTACTCTTTTTCATCGCCATGTTTGTTTACAATTTGTTTGTTACAATTACTGATTAGTTTTAGAATACCAAGCCATACAGTATAAAGTATAAGAATGAGACTATAATCGAGAAAAATCCGTGAGCCCTGGAAGACCAGTGCCCAAAGGTGGCACCTGCAGCACAAGTATGACGTATGTGCCAGCCATAATTTCACTCAACCATATTAGAGGGAATGTAACCACCCGACACATAGCGCCACCACCCCAAGCACATTTTAGATTGCAGGATTTGTCACACATTGTCACAATGATGGGTACCGGCTATCATCAAGCTTGCCTAGGTCATCACAAACTGAAGTGTGTGTTTCCCAGGACTCCCAAGATCACAACCCGGTACTTAAACCTTAAATCGTGTTAATTATGTTCTAATTATTAATTTACTATTTTTTGTATATAAACTTAAAATCCCAACTTTATTTTGGGCACCCTAATTTGACGGCAGAAAAAAAAATTAAAACTGCAATTGATTCTAATCTAACATTTAAGTGCTAAACACTACTCACATTAAAACCTACTACCATAAAATATCAAAAATATGTTTGTCTACAAGTCATAGACCCCACATTCAAACACTTTATAATAGGGCACCCACATGCCTAATTGAGTTGATTCAATGCCCTCCTATAAAAGTTGTATGGAAAGAACAATTATTAATACATTCATATAAGTTGACGTTTTAGAATGCATTGTATGAATCAGTTCTTATTGAACACTTCCTTTAAGTTTATGAATGGATTTAAACTTTTGGCTGCCTATAAGAACATTTTGTAGTAGACTAGGGGTCCTTGTTTCGAATCAAGACAACGAAACTTTTGTATCATGAAATCCATACTGATATTATAATGTCTAGATGTAATATGTAATGCCTAAACCGCTGAATTCTTTTTGATGAAATTTGACACGATAAAGTGATCCTTGCTAAAGAACATAGACCAATTTTTATGAGTTTTTACTTCTTTTATGAGATAACTGGTAAATAGTAATGTATTTGTTTGTTCTTCTTCCACATCACAACAAAAAGTGTTATGGATACCAGAAACAACGAAGGTACCACAAATGTATCCTATTCCTATAATCTTAATGTTTGTTATGAGCGGGATTTGAATCCACAGCCCATGGCGCCAGGCAGGGTATTACCAAATACACAACCCAAATTGAGTTGTCTCAAACAATTACACCAAATTGTTTGTCAAAATTAAACCAGTCAAGTGTTTGAAACAAACCAGAAACTGTAGGTTTGTACTTGCTACACAAGACATGGTGCAAGCATGCCCTGACAGTTCGGGACAAAACACTCAAAGAAATGTACACTCACCCATAGTACAGGGTACTCATTAGCATAATGCACAGAGCAATCCAGGTCCACTTGACCGCCGATATCCCGGATCTGTTCCTGCGTGATGTGGGATATCGTTGGTGTCCTCTGCCCAGAGGCTGCAAAGAAAAATGTCTTAGTAATGACCTACCTACCAATAATAAAAAACTATAAAAATGTTACTGTGATCATCATCATCCCAGCATATTCCCGATTGCATCCAGTATGGAGCTTAGGGTCCGCTTCGACTATGATCCTAGATTTGACAAGCCTGGTTATTACAATGGAGCAAAAATGTTATTGTGTTATGGCGATTTTTTTGGTGTCATTTAAACATCCCGGAACATCTAAGAGTAAAGTTCCGCTATATCGATACTTGTAATCTCAATTGACGTAAGGCTAAGGTAAGGTCTTGTGTCTTACGTCATTTGAGATTACAAATATCGATATAAAGTAAATAACAAACAGCAGCATAAATTCTTGTCTGTGCAAGATTGAATCAGCAACCTCTGGTGCCAACCTTTCCATGTGACCAAGATCAAACTAATCCAGTTTCCCTGATAAGGGTTACCAAGGTCAGATGGCAGTTCTCCCAATGTAATTACTGGACTTACCAAATTCTATGCCAAATGCTTGTAGAAAGATTTTATCTTACTTTGACCCTATCCACTCTAGGTGATGTGTTATCAAGTAAATGTGTCTATTAATACTGATACTAAAGCAACATTTTATATATTAATATTATTTTTGTTAGGTATTTGCTTGTTTTGTAAAGTACATTTTAATTAAAAATAAAATAGATTGTTATTTAATTCTTTATGGAGTAGATCAGTATAATATATATAAAAAAATTTTCTTAACCAATCAATGGAACTAAGAAAAGAAAGTATGTACCTACGTAAATATTTCATTTGATAAAAATCTAAAAAAAATTACGGTCTCAGAAGGGACAAGGGACACTGCTGTGATCGTAAATTTTTTTGCTGCCCGCCAAAAAAAAGCTACCTGCTAAAGTTGTATTTTTCTGTTGAAGATGTTGTGAAACACGAAATGCGCTTCATTTACGATTAATAACAAAAATATAATTATAATCGGTAATTTGAGTTAAAAGTTTCAATACAAAAAAAAAACGTCCTTTTCAGGCAGATTTATTATTAGCAATAGAAGCATGAATATGACAAAATTATCATTTTTTAACGTTTAAGCAAGTAAAGAGGGGTGAAAGTGAGGAAATGTATTACTTTTAAATAAGAAAACCTATGAAATCCGCAATAGGGTGTGTCCAGTCCCGCAATAAAATTGAATCAAAACAGAAAGCGGCTTAGCTCGTTGCGAATTTCAAAGACTAAAAACTGGTCTTAAAATGGATGTAATGTTAACTAGGCCGTAACAAAAGGATTCCAGTAGGGTATAATTCAGATTATCACTCACCAATAGACATTAAACACACTATTAGCACGATAAATAGAAATATTTTTAACGCCATCGTAAGAACGCTACAACACCGAACAACAAATTCAATTTGTCAACAATTTGTCTTTTTTTTTTATTTTCGGCGTTTCGTTTTTCGTTCCGTTTGAATGATGGTATGAATGAATGAATGACTAACAACAACGATTGTGCTGCCATTATAAAGAATAAATATTCCTCGGTGTGACGTATATTTTTTGTTTCCGCTTAAACTGATACCAATTTTGTTCATTATTTTTTATGCACCAGTTTACAATAATTACTGATTGTTAAATAAAGAAGAGAACATGATCATTATGCTTGCTTGATCCTTTCCTGCGTTACTTCCTAAGAAGACACGGTATTTTTCTTCTTAATATTATATAGGTACGTACGTGATAAAATAATAAAATCTTGTTAGAAAGACATTGCGGCAGGCAACACGAGCAGTCTATTACAGTGAAATTATGAAAGCATTTTTATTCTGTTTTTTGTTGCCTCTTACTCTTAATTTTCCTTTAATCGGTGCATTTATGCTAGTTCTTGCAACATTAGGTCTATATTTTTAAAGAACGATTGAAGACCAAGCCTCATTGTCGGTAAAGCAGCATCATTCATTCAGTGTTCTAATGATAATAGATGTCACTAGTTACTCTTATACAATTAAACAACAATAGATGTCACTACATAAAAAAGTAAATGTTTTTACTACTGGCCGATAGATGGCAGGCGTTTGCATAATAGTTTGACTTTTCCTCACTAGATGTCACTAACTAATCCAATTATAATTATTTTGTTTTAGAAAAAAAATGTTTTTAAATAAGACATTCGTAAATAATTTTGTTTCTTCTTTATGCGCATTTTGCAAAGTACCTATATTTTTACATAGTCATAAACATTGAACATGCATGATTTATCATCAATTGTAGCATAATTGCAATAATTATTATAAACGATAATTATTACCGTATTCTTCAAAGTAAAAATCGTTCGGGAGATAAACTAAAAAGCAATATTAAGTAATAATATTACGTAAGTCATAACAAAATAATACGATAATCGTTTATCGTCACTGTAGTAGGGTGACCACTGTCACAAGATAAAAATATTCTGTAGGTACCTACTAGCCTTCCGCCCGCGGTTTCACCCGCGCGTAATTTCTTTTTTCATAATTATATCACCCCTTTCCCCCACATTTTCGGGATCAAGAGTACCCTATACACCGGGGATACTGGATAGTGTAGCTTTCCAACAGTGAAAGAATTATTCAAATCGGTTCAGTCGTTTCGGAGCCAATTCCATACACACAAACAATCAGTCTTTTTCCTTTTTATAGTATAAGTATAGATTCATTTATGCTTCAGATTTTAGATGTCTATTAAATCGTCAAGTATCAATGTTACAGTGTTTCTGCCTCCACCACTGGCTTGGGAATGTTGTTGTATGTCGAGAAATAAACTTTTTTAACGCCAAATAAATAAAATCTCTGTCGGGTACGAAAGCACGTCAGACGTAACACTTTGGACTTTGTACCGCTCTTATGTCGGGGGCATAAGTGCTATTATCGAACTGCAAGTGTTTACCGTGATGTGCTGTTGACCGTACATAGAAATTTTATGTACGTTAGCTCAATGGTCGGGTACGTTACCAGCCCTGGTGATATCTCAACCTGTTCAACATAGAATAAATAAAATTCTATGCTGTTCAATGAGAAATACTTCATCAATTAGCATCGCTAAATATTTTCCTACATTTTCCTCTGATTTTCCAGCCTTTAATTTCAGTTTTACCTACTATCACATTATTAAGGACGGACTACAGCCAGTATAAAATGGCGGCAGATACCTAAAACCTGTAGGAGGCAGTGGTCACAGATAACAACAAATACCTATGTACTTTTATTTAGCACCTTTTACTAACTGTTCTCAATCAAAAGACTTAATTTTACTAATAAACCTTTGTAATATTAAATTGTGTCTTTATGCGTTAAAAAACTGTACTTTACAATTGGTAATTGCTTAAACAAGTTGCTGGTAACAAGTTTACTACTTCAAAATAATTATGTAAAAGTCTTAGAATAATAACGTATATTCTAAGGTAAAAGTTGAAATGAGTTAACATCTTACACAAACTGTGTCTCGTTCCTCGCACATAACTCATGGTCTTCACAACACCACTCATACCTATACGTATATAAGTAAATTGTAAACACGTTTATCTTGCATTTGTGCCGGAGATACGCCAGCGATAACAAACCTCTGGTAAGGCAATAAATAAACTATTTTCCATACATATAAATAACATTGAACTTAGTTTCTTATTTATCTGAGCTCCTTATCTAGGGTACCCTAGATAAGCAGCTTGCGCATGATCCAGGATATGAAAAGTCAAGAGCATGGGAAAATAAAAAGTAATTTGTATCGAGAAATTAGCATGAGAATTTTAGAGCCACTGAGGCTTCGATCACTCCGTGGTACAGTGGTTAGAGCGTTGGGCTCTAATACCCGGAGGTCGTGGGTTCGAATCCCGCGGGGAGCATCACTTTGTGTGAATGTTTCCAGTTTGGCTAGGACATTGCAGGCTTGAATCACCTGAATGTCTGAAAAGAATGATGATTCCGTGCTTCGGAAGGCACGTTAAGCCGTTGGTCCCGACTATGTTCCAAGTAGGTCTGGTTTCCCTTGTAGGGTTACGGAGGTCAGATGGCAATCGCTCCATTGTAATAACCAGGCTTGTCAAATCTAGGATCATGGTCGAAGCGGACCCTGAGCTCCATACTGGATGCAATCGGGAATACGCTGGGATGATGATGAGGCTTCGATCACTAATAAAGAACTAGTGATCGATGCACTGAGGTCAGTAAAAGAATTATACAAAGTATAATTTTTTTAAAGTTAAATCGTTCCCCCTCCCCCTCACGTATTGTCTCGAGGGTCTCGTGCCGAGATCTCGGGGTCCTAGGTTCAATTCCCGGGTTGTGCTTAATTTGTGTCGGTTTCTTCGAACACTGCTCGGGTTTGTGATCACTGAATGATTCTGTAATTATGTGAAGACCTTTGACCTGGAATGGGAGATAATTTCAGAAGATATGTTTTTTTTTATCTACTTCAGTTAATAATAAATTTTTGATGGACAACAGCCACTAAACAGCTTATTTCCTCGAAAATTTACCATCCTCTCGAAAAAATGTACGTCGCCGGATTAGCCAGCTGAAGTGGCAGTGGGCTGGCCATATCAGCCGTAGAACCGATAACCGTTGGGGTAAACGGGTTGTAGAGTGGAGACCGCGTCTCGGTAAACGTAGTGTAGGACGCCCTCAGGCCAGGTGGAGCGATGATCTGCGCAAGATAGCTGGCAGGAGCTGGATTCGAGTGGCCGAGGATCGATCAGCGTGGCGAGCATTTGGAGAGGCCTATGTCCAGCAGTGGACTGTTACAGGCTGATGATGATGATGATGGTGTTGGAAGCAGGAAAAAGCATTTTTTGCTGCCAAAGTTATCTTTTCCCTTCAGCTCAGGGTCAGCTTTTTTTTATTGCATTGTGTAACAAGACGAGCAGATCGTACATCTGATGGTAAGCCCGACGTCTGCCTGCCTGCTTAGACAGTTCAGTGCCAAACAGTAACTAAGCAGTTACTGTCTGGCACTGCCCTGCGCCCGCTACACCGAGACGACAGTTATTAGGTCTCATATACCCAGTAATTTCACTAGCTTCAGTGCCCTTTCCCCGAACATAGAAGTGCTTGACACACTTCTATTTCACGGGAAACTGGCACTGCGGTGGTACCCACCTAGACGGTCCAGTACAGGAACCTACCACCTGGTAAAAAGCTTGGCGCGAGTGGTGCCCCTAGTAACAAGAAGCGGCCGTAGACGACGGTAACGGCTTATCATCAGGGCCTAGGCGTAAGCGCCACCCTTGTGATATAAAATTAAATTCCGATTCCGTTTATTTTGTCCATAGATCAAAATGGAAGCCGTGATCTTCGACGGTAAAACCCTGACTCTCAAGTATGAGAAGGCGTATCCTAAGCCGAAGATCGAGAAAGACACCGATGTGATTGTGAAGGTGGAATACTCAGGAATCTGCGGTACTGATGTCCACATCATTCAGGTGAGAAGAATAGCAAGATCTATCTTTTTTTCTAATATGTAATTGATTACATACTTTACTATGTTTGATTTTTAACTCACGAATCATATTCATGATTATTATTATCTGTGACATTTTTTCTTGACTTATTATTATTTAATTTATTTTATTTTTGTGACATGTAAAATTTGACGTTCATATGTGCTATAATAAGAGCCAAAATTGAATAAATGAATTTGATTCTTGATTGATTCTTGATTCTTGATAACAATATCTTACTGTGTTAATGCTTTTTAGAAAAAATACCTAAACACAATTCAAACAACTACTTACTTTTAAATATGTCACTAATAAAAGATATTGGATAAGATTTAAATGGGTGTGTGATAGGCATATGGCCATCTCTTTCATACCCTTGCGATCCATTGGCTGAGACGTCACACGTCACGCTGTGCTTCCTTTTTTGTTACTTGACAGTTTTAAAAGTCTTTAACTCACATATTTCTGATCACATTAACAAAAGGTCTGTCAGGTCTTTAATTTATTTATTTTTAATAACTGATACCATTGAAGTAACATCTTCCTAACCTAACCTTTGTTTCCAGGGAGAGTTCCCAGCATCCAAGGCACGTCCTCTGCCTCTAGGCCACGAGTTTAGCGGATTGGTCCACGAGGCTGGCAGCAAGTCTATCTTCAAGAAAGGCCAGAAGGTTGTGGTGGACCCTAATAGGTGAGCAGCAGAACTGGTTTCCAACTAAATCTGGAACTGGATACATACAGACAGACACACGTATCGTCAATTCTCAAGTTCTTAAGGAACTCTGCTCTTGCTTCTAATCTTGGTGTACTGTCTTTTATTGTGCACGAACATGGTCTGTTTGTATCGGTCTGGGTGTTTCTATGTATGTATAATAGTAAAAAAAGTATCTAGTAATGTTAATCCGTTGTCTGGCACCCACAGCACAAGCTAATGCTTGTGTGTGTGGGGTGGGTGTGGTAGTTTGGGGCTAGATGGCGCTGTGTGAATAATGTCCAGAGATATTTATTTATTTATTGTCCCTGCCCTGATGTATTTGATTCGCTAAATTAGGAACGGGTTACTCGCTATTGGATACGAGAATTATACATACATAATGAAAGAAAAAATTATATTAATGTCTGCCAAAAAAGATCCCTTGACCTGTTGGCAGGTACTTCCACCATTGGTTCAAATCAAAGGAGACTTTTGTCAATATCTGTAGGAGATTATTGTAAAAAAGAAAAAGTGAAAGAATCTTCCTCTGAACTAGATCAATTGCGTTTGTTGTATTATGCTAGCAGGCGACGAACTTTGCTTGCGCGATGCAGGCTTCCATACTAACTTAAAATCTTCCGTCAGAGCCTTCTATGATCTTTTCTGATGGATGCTGATCAAGTCAGAGATTTGATAACTATTCTCAATCCCGTATCTGCTGCTCCTCAGTCCGTGCAACCTGTGCGAATTCTGCCGCAAGGGCAAGTACCAGTACTGCCAAACTGCCGGCATCAACAGCACGGTGGGCATCTTCCGCGACGGCGGCTGGGCTCAGTACTGCAAGGTGCCAGAAGAACAGGTCTTCGCGCTGCCTAATGGAATTACTACGGAGCAGGGTGAGTACAAAACTGACATGACATTTGACAGGTATAGGTACCTTTGAGACAAAATACTGCCTCCGTGGTATAGTGGTGAGAGCGTTGGGCTCTAAAATCCGGAAGTCGTAGGTTCGAATCCCACGGAGAGCATCAATTTGTGTGATTGTTTCCATTTTGGTTAGGACATTGCAGGCTTGAATCACCTGTCTGATAAGAATGATGATTCCGTGCTTCGGAAGGCACGTTAAGCCGCTGGTCTCGAATATGTTCCAAGTAGGTCTGGTTTTCCTTGTATGGGTTACGGAGGTCAGATGGCAATCGCTCCATTGTAATAACCAGGCCTGTCAAGCCTAGGATCATAGTCGAAGCGGACCCTGAGCTCTATACTGGATGCATTTGGGAATACGCTAGGATGATGATGACCTTTGAGACAATTAGGATGCTTACGCCACCATTAGCTGTGAACAAAGTGGTGACGAAAAACATTGTAAGAAGACAGCGCATTTCTTACTTAAAGGCCGGCAGCTATTTTCCCGTGATATAGAAGCTAATGAAATTACTGGGTATATGAGACCTAATAACTGTCGTCTCGGTGTAGCGGGTGCAAGGCGGTGCCAGACAGTAACTGCTTAGGTACTGTTTGGCACTGAACTGACTAAGGGCAGACGTGGCGCTTACCATCAGGTGTACGATCTGCTCGTCTTGTTACACATTGCAATAAAAAAATAACTACATCCCGACTATGTTTCAAGTAGGTCCAGCGGCTTAACGTAGGTACCTTTTGAAGCACGGAATCATCATTCTTTTCATTCTTATTGTTAGTGGTATAAGGTTGAATGTTGCTTTATCTTCCACAGCTGGTCTTTGCGAGCCGTTTTCATGCGTGGCCCACGGGTTCGACCGTGCCGCTCCCCTCCTGGTCGGGGAGAAGATCCTCATTGTTGGAGCTGGTATCATTGGTGAGTTACAGTAATGATTCAAATGTAAAAACAATATTAAAATCAAAATAGTCTTTCGACTTCGGCTTCGTCCGCCATACAACGTTATGATGCAGAAATGTGGTATTTTTTAGGGTTAAGTAAGAGTAAACTATTTTACGTTCCAGCACTTGAAATATTCTCATACTCATAAAACCACGTAGACACGTTGCCACGTTGTGCAAAAGAAAACACTATTATATTTATTATCCTGGATTTGATTTAATTATCCCGGGATGTACCTACTCTCTTGTCTTGTCTAAATCCGGTCAGTAAATTTGGGTTGAAAGCGTAACATACAGAGTAACTTTCGCACATATAATATAGTGTGGGGATTGTGTGTAAGTTTTATCTATCGACAAGTGTAAGTCAATTTAGGAAGTATATACCTACATCAGGATTAGATATTATCTGATGTTTGTCAAAGATAGTGGAGCTGTTATAATTATCTATATAGACACATATTGTCATATCGAAGCTATTATAATATTTCAGCAGATAGAAGAGAAAACCAAATATAAGTACATTGCACATAGACATACGTAATATTAGCATCACAAAGCTAATATCACAGGAGATTTTAATGCACTGTGGTTGGTAGTAGGACTTTTTCAGAGTCCGACTGCTGGCTAGTTACAGGTGAAATCTGCCGCCATAACTGCTCTGGCTGCGTGTGTTCCGACAATATTAATGTGGGAGCTAGTACACTTGAAATCAAAGCCTTAAAGATCAGATGAGTTAACAGTCTGGCAGCACATTGAGAGACGCTTCGGTGGAGTGTCCCTCAATGGACTCAGTGACCGCTTCTCATCAGATGGGCGTGTCTCTCTGCAAATTATAGATAAAATAATAATATAATTTATGTATGGATTTTCCGTTCTTCTTTCTTTCCAGGTAACCTGTGGGTGACAACTCTCCACCACCATGGCCACCGTGATGTCACAGTCTCAGAAATGAATAAAGACAGACTGGATACTGTTAAAAAACTAGGCAAGTTTCATTGAACATTATAGGTACACTTTGAGTCTTCAAAATACCTTATGCGGCCTAGAAATAAAGAAAGAAAACTTTTAATAAGTACTAAATTAACGACGGCAAAAAATATAAAATATGAAAATTCTAAATTACTGGGTATAATTATATGAAACTGTCGTCTCGGTGTAGCGGGGCGCAGGGCGGTGCCAGACAGTAACTGCTTAGTTACTGTTTGGCACTGAACTGTCTAAGGGCAGATGTGGCGCTTACCATCAGGTGTACGATCTGTGGGTCTTATTACACATTTCAATAAAAAAAACTTAATGTTATAACTTCTTCTTTTCAGAAACTGGTTTCAGATTGATCACCCCCGACGTTTTGGCAAAAGAGAAAGAGTTATACGACGTAATCATTGACTGCACAGGTAAAATAACAATTTGTCCGTTTGTTTCATGACATTTACGCCGCCCTCTGTACCCTCCGCACTTCCATCTACCATATATTTTTATATATTTTTTTATATTTGGACTAAGCTAGCACTTGACCAAAAAGTTGCCTGATGTTAAACAACTATGCGGTCTGCGATGGAGCGCGCTTGCTTAGGAAAAGCCCGTTAATTCTGGCCTTGAAGAGCCCCAAGTTGTATTGTGAAAGACAGATCCCGGCAGAGAATTCCACTCCCGCGCAATCCGTATCAAGAAGATGAAGCAAATCGCTTAGTTCGTACGCGCGGTATCCCCATTGTATACGGATGGAGTCCCTGACCGAGTCGAGTTCGATGATGGAACGGAGCTGGTGGAACCAAATCGTGCACCTTTTCACCTTCGTTCTCCCTCCATATCCTTATCTCAAAGGCAAGCGACGCATTTGGGTTACAAATGTGTCACAGAACTCACAGGAGCAAATTCTTTTCCTGTTGAGTTTCTTGCGGCACTTCATTTCAACAGGCTATTCACAAGTTCTAGTACGATACGATAAGCCTCATCGTGAAAAAAAAATGTAAATCAAGTTGCAGAATACCTATACTTTGGAAGGTCGCCAAAAAATAATTTTAATTTTATTTATTTCCAGGTGTTGGAAAAGTCATGGAAATCAGCATCAACTACATGAAACCTGGAGGCAAATACGTACTCTTCGGTTGCTGCCCGCCATCCCATCAGTCTTCGTAAGTCATCAGACCACCCATCATTCCCTCCCATTTTTTTTGGTACAAGAACACGTCGAACCCCGTGTCTAAGACTCAGGACTACCCTCTTACAACCCGCTAAACTACCAGGTTTACATCTGAAGAAGGCCGGCTTAATACCCAGGCTGCCTTCCCAGTAGGCAAACTGTTAACGGCAGACTGAATTTGCGGCCTATTGATTTAGTACGCCTTTCCATATGGAGTATATTAGAAATGTAGTGTTCACAGTTTGCTAGTTTTGCGCTCACTGTACGCAGTTTGCAGCGTTACGCGCGTGGACAATCCATTTCTAATAGGTATAATATGGAAAGGCGTACTAAGTCGATAAGCCGCAAACTCAGTCTGCCGCTAACAATTTGCCTACTGGGGACGCAGCCTTAGACTGGTGCCACACGGGCGGTGTGGCTGCAATAGGGGCTACCGCGTGTGAATTATCCACTAGATGTGCTAGTGTAGCGTGAGGTCTGTAATGTCATTTGACTCTGTATTAGCCCGCTACGCTGATTTATTTGTGACTTGAACAGTGTTGATAATCTTTTACAGTACCCTAATGAATTTAAAGCAAATAATATTGGTTACTAGTCGATATATTTAAGTTATTTTCTGGACCTCATGCGACGGTGGCGCCAACTGGTGAGCACTAAAACGATAGCCCCCATTATTTCAACGCAGTGAATGCCACATGAGCGCTGCGTCGGCGCTGCGTCCACGCAGCTATTATGCTATTAAATACTGCGCTGCCGCTCCGTCGTTTCAACGCAGCTCCCTTCCTCACCTCGTCTCTCTCTTCTCCTTCGTTACGCGTGCGTTGCGTCACCGTCCGTCATTTCAACGCGTTGTGTGGCATTTCGTTCAGACTAATATGAAAAGCGACGAAACGTCACCGCAGGTCACCGCTCCGCCGCCGTCACCGGGCCGTCACCGAGATCCGATTTTATTTCTGACCAATTTCAAGATGACAGCGCTCGGGTGACGGGCGTGCGGTGGACAAACGGCTCTAGTAAATGTATGTACCGCTACCTCGGCGCCGACATCTCTTTCTCGGTGACGGCCCGGTGACGGCGGCGGTGGACAAACGGCCTTAGGACACTTGCTGTGTAAATATTTTAAATAACTTTCTTTCTTTCACAGCATAAATCCTTTCGATATCTACAATAAGGAGTTGACCATCATTGGAGTGAAGATTAACCCGTTCAGTTTCCCTAACGCCATTGGCTGGCTGAAGGCTATGGGCAGCAGGTGAGACAAACATATTATTATAGTGTACACTCTGTTCACCATAAGTGGTCCTTTAGCCGCTAGATTGGCAGCATTGCCTACGCTTTGGAAATCTGTCAAAAAACAGATTGAAAGTATTGAAAAACAGTAGTACCAATATAGCGGCTAGGGAACTTCTGATCGTGAACGTAGTGTATCTAATAATTATTTGTCACTAGCTCTCCGCCGGCGGTTTCACCCGCGCGTAATTTCTTTTTTCAAATACCTCGCGGGAATGAGACGTTTCCCGTAGGAATTTTATAGCCTATGTCATAATCCGGGTTATTAACTATACATGTGCCAAATTTCCATCTAAATCCGTTCAGCCGTTTAGGCGTCATTGAGTTACAAACATCCAAACATCCAGACTTTCGCATTTATAATATTAGTAGGATTGTAATCGGAAATGTACTGGGAGTATAGTCATTGTGACCGCCTCCGATGAACAGTGGCTACGCCCACTTAGGTATAAAACCCGGAGGTCGTAGGTTCGATTCTCGCTATGGGTCTGGTTGGTGGTAGGTTTCAGAATTATTCGCATATTTTTGCATATTTGCATTAGTATTCGCAAAGTTAAAACATAAAATTAATAAAAAAAAAAGATTTTTTTTTTAAACTAAGGTAACTTTTTAATCTTTCGAGCCCCGGATCACCAGACACAATAGAAAATCTATTGTTACGCGGCACCCGAGTGCCGGTTCGGGATTGAGTGGTTAATAATGTCATCAGCCTTTATCTCACTTTATAATTTAAACTCGGAGTTGAAACTACATTGAGGAAAAACTTAAAAAGCCTTGATTTGATTTGACTGATGTTTTGTCCTTCTCTTCCAGGTATGTGGACTACGAAAAGCTCGGAGTAAAGACTTACTCCCTCTCTCAGTACAAAGAAGCTTTGGAAGCTCTGAAGACCGGCTCCATCTCGAAAGCTCTGTTCAAGATCGTATAAGTTATAAAAAAGCTCGTCGAATAAATACTTTTTGTTGTTATTGTAATTTTTTTAATTTTACTCTGAAAAAATTGCAAGAACTTGGTTTGACCCATTTTAACGCATTTCCCATTTGAACGCCTCCGTGGAACAGTAGCTAAACCGCTCGGGTATAAGAACACGGAGGTCGTGGGTTCAATTCCCGCCTTGGGTCTGGTTGGTGGTAGGGCTTTTTCAGAGCCCGACTGGCTAGCTACTACTCCCACAAGTGAAATCTGCCGCCATAACAGCTCTGGCTGTGTTCCGGCAATATTAATGTGTAAACACTTGAAATCAGAGGCTCGAAGATCAGATGAGTCTACTACAGTCTGGCAGCACATTGAGGGACGCTTCCAGGTGTAGCATCCCTCAATGAAATATTAACTATAAGATCTTTGGATGGATGGATGGATCTATACCAATATTATAAGAGGAAAGAATTGATTGATTGTTTGTTTGTATTGAATAGGCTCCAAAACTACTGAACCGATTTGAAAAATTCTTTCACTGTTGGGTAGCTACACTATCCACGGGTGACATAGGGTACTTTTGATCCCGGAAATGTGGTGAAATTTGGTAACAAAACTATCCATAGTCAACTCTAGTACATAGATCATGTACTCTGAAGCACAAGTGTGACTTTCCCGAGCATGTTCTGCCCACGCATAATTGCAACAATAGGTCTTATCCGACCGAGGTGTACTGACATCCTGACCGAGTATTGGAAAGTGACTTTACACTATACGATGAGACGACTTACAATATATACGTTTCTTTGTTCTTTCTTTACAGTACACAACCACTTTGGTTCTGGCGCCTTGTAAACCTGCAATTTCTGCCCCGAAAGGAGACCATTCAGGCTCCATACATATTTGGGCCTTTTCTCAAAGACTCGGCCGACAAAAAATAATGGTACCTACATATCGTTGGAGCTAGCCATTTGAAGCAATAGTTATATTATATGGCATGGAAGTTGTAGGATCGATCTGAGCCAAGTTATAATATTATAAGTTATAATGTAAGTTATGAGTTAAATTCACAGAAATCTATGGTTAAGTTCGAAGATTCACTATTTTCATACATTTTATTAATTTCTGAAAGTGCCAGCCAACAAAAAACAAAATCGTAATTTGTGAATGCATCTCATCAGTCTGTTATTTTTTAACATCTTTGTTCTCAAAATAGACCAAGAGACTCAGAACATCTAAAATTATGTCATCCATTTTCTTTTCTCAAAAGCTGGCGACTTATCTGAGACGTTTGCCTCCCTATTTTATAAAGAAAAAATATTTTGTCAACTATTCTACATATTTTGGAAATGGCTGTGGACACGATTTCCATCCACTGTGACAGGGATTCGTGTTAATAGGGAGAAAGTAGTGCTCCTCCCTCACTATATAGTATTACAATACTTAATTTAATATTTTTTTTTATATTTTTACTAAGCTACCACTTGACCACAAAGTTGCCTGATGTTAAACAACTATGCGGTCTACGATGGAGCGGCTTGCTTAGGAAAAGCCCGTTAATTCTGGCCTTGAAGGGCCCCAAGTTGTATTGTGTAGGAAAGACAAAGACCACCAAAAAAGGAATAATAATAATAAAGTATAGACATTATTCACCTAGCCCCAAACTAAGCATTAGCTTGTGCTATGGGTGCCAGACAACGGATCAACATTACTTATATACTTTCTTTTTGTAAATACATACATATTATACATAGGAACACCCAGACCGATACAACCAGACATGTTCATGCACACAAATGTTACCGTGCGGGGATCGAACCCGCGACCTCTGGTGTTATAGCCAACTTCTTGACCATTACACCAATTGGTTCGTCCAGGAGCCCAGGAGGAATAGTCTACCGGCGCATGTATTCCCTCCTTCCTATGACAAGGGGTCCTTCAAACGACGCGTGAAGAAGCACTTTGTGGGCTGGCGTGGAGTGGGGTCATTTGCCGGGCAACAAAAGATACATAGCTCCTAGACTACTTTCAATATGATAAATGACAGTAAAATCAAAATTAATTAATCCAAACATAAGACTTGTGTTTTACGTAATAACAATATCATCCTGTCTTTCCGTTGTGATTTATCGATACTATTATAAAACGCTAACGGTCCTGATAACTGTTTTGAATCGATGTTCACATTAATCGATCAAATCGAATTGTTTTAAACAATTTGACAGTTACATTGACATCTTACTTTTTAATTGTTAATGGCAAGTTCGTTTGAAGTAAAAAATATACTAAATCTATGGTTTGAAGAGTTTATTGGGTTAGGGCATAGATACTGTTACATATCTGAAATAAACAATTTTTATTATTTTTTTTTATAGACGTAGGGTCACTAGATTTTGGTGTTATGGTAGAGGATTTTTTTTATAGTAGTTAGTAGAGAATAGAGATCGCGATTTCTATCCCCGAACAGACGGTACAAATAGAGATGGGTAAGTAGCCGGATGGTTTGGATTATTAGCGATTATTATCCATTTGTAGCCATTAATAGCCATGCAATGGCTAATAACCCTGCTATTAATGTATTTGAAAGTAATAAATGTATTTTTTTTGTTTTATTCTAATTTTGACATTACTAACCAATAAAAATCATCAAATTTCGCATCAAACATCATTACCATTCGCATATTTTTGTTGGAATCCGAAATATTCGTTTCATTATTTCACGTAATTTGAATGTATGCCCGTATTTGGTTATTTAGTATTGTATAAAATAAATTACATTATTCATTTGTATTCATTTACAAATTAATGTTACGAAGTCATTCAATTTTTAAAATCAACTGAACCTTTGTTTTTTTGCGGAGGAAAACGCATTTACGCGCCATAATCGCAGGCTAGCGACGCCTGCGGTCGTGTGTGGGGCTCGAGACTAAGTCCCACTACCCACTAAACTCCCCCGGTTTTCCCTTAACACCCGATTGGGACGAGCCGATGCCAGCCTTGTGGCTATTGACCAGCCCATTCCCGGGTACCCCGACTTGAGAGGATTCAAGTCTTGGTGGCGCCTAGGGAGGGCCACCCGAAAAACAAGGTGACTCTCAGAATTGGCTCGGGTGACCTGTGCAATGCGGGCGTTGGGGAGCTACCCCCGCCCGCAGGTGAACCCTCAGGCCGAAGAAGGCGTGCTAAGTGAACTCGCCTTCTCCGGCCCGGCCGTTTACACCTTGCTGCATCCTTCTGCGACATAACTTCCTCGCAGAAGGAGGCGGCCGCCTCCCACACGCACCTGTTGGCAACCATGGCACGAACCATGGTCGCCAACGAGAGCTGTCCTCCGCCTAGCGCCGTGATAAGTTCGCGACGATCGTGTCGCCAGGCCGAGCACTCAAGGAGAGTGTGCTCGGCCGTGTTGTCGGGAGCGTCGGAGTGATGACACTGCGGCGTCTCCTCCCGACGGGCGACACGGTACAGATAGTCTGAAACATCCATGTGTGGACAAAACCTGCGACAGGCGGTAGGTGAGGCAGCCGTGCCGGCGCTCCACTCACTCCCTCAACACCGGACAAATGGCCTCAATCGTCCAGTGGCCGGCACTTGGAGCTTGGAGAGCTTCCGTCCATTTGGCCAGCACCTCTTCCAAGCGTGGTCGCTCCCCCCGCATCCTTGCCGCGACCCGCATTCGATGCCCACGGCGTTGTGCCTGCTTAGACGCAGGGAGCCCCGTGGGAAACTGTGCGGTAAGCCCGCACAGCCCGAGTCGCGATGTTCCTCTGCAGTCTTCGCAAGAGGGCTCTCAGCTAGGGGGAGAGGCTGTCCGCACAAACAGGGGCTCCGTAAAGTGCCATCACCCCATGATAAAGCCGACAGCACTCGGGTTCTGGACCCCCACGTTGGGAAGGACCCGTCCGAGAGCTGCAGCGGCGGCACACAGTGATGGAGTGAGGAGCTGAAAATGCTCCTCAAAATTCCTCCGGGGGTCCAGGATCGTACTTGAAGTGCACCTCGACCGGGACCCGGACCCCCTCTACCCAGACTTGGAGCCCCCGTGGGGTCCTGCGGCGTGGGGCCTGGAACGGCATGGCCCTTGTTTTCTCAAGGGCCACCCACAGCCCCAAGGAGCGGATGCGCCGGACGACAAGGGAAGTGCCGACCGACGCAAGGTGAACCGCATCCTCCCATTCACTTGCCCTCACCATGACCAGGGTGTCGTCCGCAAAGCAGACGACATCCATCCGCGGCAAGAATGAGCCTGGCAGGGCTCAGTTTTACCCCGGGTTCCATAGAAGAGGTCTGACCCCAGGGGTACGGACCCCTGGGGCACACCCGCCGCCATCAAATCAACACAACCATGGTAAAACAATTTTTAAGAGTGTGTTACCAGGAAATCGTCAAAACTATTTTTAGGACATCAAATTAACGACTCTGGCGAATTTATTGAGGTAAGGGGAAAAGTAGCAGGTTCCTGCGCTCCCGTGGTTCCCCTGATAAGTTATAAGTATACATCGTTATCGCGCGGGCAGTTTGGGGGCGACGCATAGATGACCGAAGGGCTGTCACACGTATATAACGAGTATTAGAATATTTGCATGTTTTTTTATTCTTTAAATTAAAGCCTTTCATGTTATGTATATTTCTTATGAGGATAAATACCTTATGAGGATAAATAGGATATTATTTCTATTTTGATATTGTATTTAAAATTGGGACAAAGTAGTGTAGAAGCGTTGTTTAAGTTAGCAACACTTTCTCTGAGGGTTGATTCAGTCCAGTAAGTCAGAAATTGACATCATACAGCTATAAATGAGTAATTAGGATAAAAAGAACATTTTCATAAAATTGGTTAAGTTATCGAAACCGAAAAAAATCGTAAGGTAACATTGTTGTGTCAGTGGTCGATTTAGGATTACAAATAGATTCAATGCATAATATCGATTTAAAAATCGATATTTTTATTGGTCAAATATAATTTTAAAAAAAAAGATCCATGAGTGGCAACCCTATTCATCAGTATCCACGCGTCGCCCCGAAACTGCCCGCGCGATAACGATGTATAGTTATAAGTAACGTACACGGCGTCACGATTGCGCGTTTGTTTGCAAAAATGTTTAAAAGGAAAGAGTGAAAAATTTGAGTGTTCCTAAATTTCCATCATTGCCATTTGCTTAAACTGGGAAGTAGGTACACAGTTTTACGAATTTCATAAAATGTTATCAATAAAAGCGATAAGCAGTGACATTTTGAACAGTTTTGAAATTCAAAATCGTTTTGTATTTAGAAAATTTTATCAAAGTATGCATATATCGGATAACGTCCACATTGATGATTACAAAGACCGTTTAAACGACACGTTGGTTGAAACGCTTGCATTATTATTTTGAAGCTATTCCTACATTATGGACGAGCAACCGAGCTACATTAACACCCCTTCTTGACGACGACACGCCGTTATATAAATATTATCACCTTTCGCGTCACATTACCGTTTATTTCCATGGAATCGTGATGGGGTTTTGTAAATGGTAATGACGTATGCGTGTTTATATAGTAGTATTTCAATAATTTTTACACATTTTTCCAGTGATATTTTGATAATTACTTCATGGTAGATACAGTGTCTGTGTACAATATTGTGTATGAGCGAAGTATGGTACCCACGTTACCAGATATAATATAGGTACTTACGTAGAAGCCCATTAAACCATACTGATACAATTACAATACAATAAATAAATAAAAAAACATAAATTTCTCTAAGATACATTAATAGCAGGGTTATCATCCAAAATCGGCTATTAATGGCTATTAACTGCTTTTAATCGATTATTATCCATGATGTTATTAACCGGATTATTAGCATTACCCATCACTAGGTACAAACATTTATTGTAGTTTTATTAGGGAGGTAACCGCAGGCTAGCGAGATCTCAAGCGCGAGCGAAGCTGTGGTTAAAAGCCTATTAATATTAATTATATCATAATTTTCTTACCCTTATCCTACGGGGGCTTCGTCGTTTGACCCCGGTCCCGAATACACCGCGGTGTCAAACGCACACGGACTCTTTTTGAATTGGCCGTTTGACACCGCGGTGTCAAGCGGTGAACAACTTTTTTCGACTTCGTCACTTGACACCGCTGTTATTATTTATGTACAGTTAAAGACAAAATTGCATCGAAATAAATATCCCAATATAAGTATCCGTTTTGTGTCATGACAACTTTGTCCCATAGGCCGCACCAATAGAACGCTCGTATTTCAGCTCTTCACTTCTAACCACTATCAGCCACTTTGCGGAATTATGGTCACTTCATCTAGCTTCATTTAAGCTTGTTAACATGTTGACTGCGGCAAACACACACTCTTGTGTTTTTAAAATTGCAACTCCAGTGCGGCATTACACGTTCGACGCGAGCGCAAAAATATCCATACGACTGTGCGGCCCAACACAAAAAGTGCATTCAAGGAAGCCGCTTCGCGTGTGGCCGCACACACCACCGATTAATGATTTTTATGCTTTTATATTGTATTATTAGCTATTTATACATTTATTAAAGATAGTTAAATTTTCGTTAATACACAAAGCGACAAGTAATTCATTTATTGAAACATTAAATTCGTTCATATTATTATACATATAAAGGACAATGCACGAAATTATTTGGGCTCTGTCCCCACCTACCAACAGACTTGGCACTAGTTTCAATATTATTATGGCATTCCATAAAAAGACAAATAACCATTTTAAAGACGTGGAAGTGGAACTCGATTTAAAATAACAAACCAAATCAATCTGTGATTTAATTCATCATCATCATCAGCCTATAGATATACAATAAATGTTAAGTACATCTTCTTCTTGTTTTATAAAAAGAGTAATGCTTGTTTGGAATTTATTAATGCATATGATTAAACTAGGATTTAAAATAACAAGCCAAATCAAACTGTGCTTGTACAACTCTTAACTCTAATCAATCTGCGATTTGTAATAGTATGATCTTGTTTTTTTTTAATTATCAAAATAAATATTTTTATTAACATTCTGTTATTGTTTCATCAGATTTATTTTATAATGAAGGCTGGCGAACAAAAATTTGCTTTACCAGATTGTAAGGAGTTACTGTAGCATATAGACGTGACATCATAAAAAATTACTCGCGCTACCTTATTAATAAGTATACTCACTAAAGAAGCCTTCCAATCTACAACTTACTTGTGTACTCAACTGTACAAAAATTAAAAATAAGATTTTTATTGGCGGTGTCAAATGACGAAGTCGAAAAACGTTATTCCCCGCTTGACACCGCGATATTATTAACGGTGTCAAACGGCCAATTCAAAAAGAGTCCTTGTGCGTTTGACACCGCGGTGTATTCGGGACCGGGGTCAAACGACGAAGCCCCCATCCTACACTATGTAGGGTCGCCGCAACATTATTTTTTACTTCCACAGAATCTTATTTTTGTTCGATTGTTCAATGCAGTTGTGCACTTAGCAAAAATATAAATGGTCTGTCTCTTTACTTTCTTATCGTTGACTGCAACATTTGTTAATTCGGTTTAGGTTCAGAATGTTCAATTCCCAAAATGTTAACATGGTGCAAAACGTTCATGTCCCGAAATGTTCATATCCCAAAATGTTCATTTCCCGAAATGTTCATGTCCCAAAATGTTCATATCCCAAAATGTTCATATCCCAAAACGTTCATATCCCAAAACGTTCATATCCCAAAACGTTCATATCCCAAAACGTTCAGATCCTAAAATGTTCATATCCTAAAACTAACATTTTTTTCGTATTATCTTTATGAATTTAACAAAGTTATAGGTTTATCCATATTTCACATTTCTTTTGAATAAAAAATAAAAACGTTATTGTTAAAATTATTTCATAATCTGTCGCAACTTGCAATAACTAAACGCAGTAAATACAATATAATCAATTACATTTATGGAAATTTCCAGAATATTATAAAAGACAATGGAGTGGAAAATCGACTTGGATGAATGAATATAGGTTAGAAGGCTAAGGCGGGAGCGAAGCGCAGCGGAGCTCCCGCCTTAGTCTTCGTGGTTATTTTTTTTCTTCTGTTTGTTAGTTTTTCTTTTCTAAGTGTTCTTTCCTAAGTGTTTTAGGGCCGGTATTTCAATGTAACCTTATCTTATTGCTTAAGTTAAGTATAACATTTAAGATAAGTATTACTTTTGACAGGTAAAAGTGTATGACTTTAGTGCCGCTTAACTTTAATCCTATAATGAAATACACTTAAGTCATTCTTATTATCAATCCCGGATTAAGATCAAGATAAGTACATATTGAAATACCGGCCCTTAATTTAAGAAAAAATATCACTCACTTAGTAATTCTTTAAGTCAAATTAATTATTTTTGTTAAAATTTCCAGTCACTTTTTCAAATAACTACCTATTTTTTATTTCTCTTTTCAAAAAGGGGGAGTTTCTGACTTTGTGAGGGTTGGAAGGGGTATAGGGCGAGGCTGTCACCTCGCTCCACATCCCTCCCCCTCACTCCCTCCCCAAATTGTAGTATTAACCTAAAAATTGAAAAAAAAATCATATCTCAGAAACTATCGCAATCCGCGGGGGGAGGTGGGGGGTCCCCCTCCCCCCAACCCCGTCCCTTAAATCGTGGGTATTTATACTACAGTACCTACTTCCCAGTGCTCTTTCCCCGAAACACAGAAGTGCTTGACACCCTTCTATTTCACGGGAAAATATCTGGCACTGCGGTGGTACCGACCTAGACGGCCCAGTACAATAACCTACCAGCTGGTAAACTAACTTAACAATGGTTGTTAAATTCATATAGATAATACGAAATAATACCTAGTTGTTTTGGGATATGAACATTTTGGGATATGAACGTTTTGGGAAATGAACTTTTTGGGACATGAACGTTTTGGGATATGAACATTTTGGGATATGAACATTTTGGGACATGAACATTTTGGGAAATGAACATTTTGGGATATGAACATTTCGGGACATGAACGTTTTGCACCATGTTAACATTTTGGGAATTGAACATTTTGAACCTAAACGGTTAATTCTTTTATAACAAGATGTGTCATTGTGTTTGTGACCCAAATATGCAGCGACGGAGGCATTGTCTGCACCAGGTTGCATGTAACTGTACTTTAAGCTTGCAGTTACAAAACAAAATTAGAAAAATATTAAATAAAAATATCAATACACAATTAACATTCACAAAAAAAAACCAAACACATAACTACATACGTCGAAGAGGTGATCACATAGTTCTACCCACAATTAGAACCAATTATGGAAGAAGGTCAATAACTTTCGAAGGAGTCCAAACCTACAATAAACTGCCTTCAGACATAAAAAATGCGGAATCCTTCGGTATGTTTAAATCGAGATTAATTAAATATATTAAGAATACATAACCCCAAGGTGGATACTGTACCTAATCTATTCATATTTAGTTTTAAATAGTTATAAGTTCTCATGTAAGTGACAATGTCTTAATGAGAATAAATATCTTTGAACTGAATCCAATTTATTTTATTCCATGTAACTTTAACGAAAGAGCCACTCAGTAAACTAAAGTGACCAGGTGGTAGGTTCCTGTACTGGGCCGTCTAAGTGGGTACCACCCAGTGCTAGATATTTTCCCGTGAAATAGAAGTGTGTCAAGCACTTCTGTGTGGGAAAGGGCACTGAAGCTAGTGAAATTGCTGGGTATATGAGACCTAATCTGTCGTCTCGGTGTAGCGGGCGCAGGGCGGTGCCAGACAGTAATTGCTTAGTTACTGTTTGGCACTGAACTGTCTAAGGGCAGACGTGGCGCTTACCATCAGGTGTTCGATCGGCTCGTCTTGTTACACATTGCAATAAAAAAAAAGTGAAGACTTTTTTATACTAGATAAGTTGGTAGACAGGCACGCAGCCCACCTGATAGAAGGCGGCCATTGAGGCCTATTCTATTGAGAGACGCTTCACCAGGAAGCGTCGCTCAATGTGCTGCCAGACTGTAGGCTCATCTGACTGTCGAGCCTTTGATTCCAAGTGTACTGACTTCCAAATTAATATTGCCGGAACACAGCCAGAGCTGTTATGGCGGCAGATTTTACCTGTGAGATTGGTAGCTTATAGCCAGTCAGACTCTGAAAAGTCTTACCAACCAAACAGACCCAACGGAGGCGGTCACGTTAAAAAAAAGTAACGTTTTTTAACGATATCTATACCGTTTTGGTAACGTTACCAAGCCCTGTATAGTCTAACAAGTCATCGCATTTATCACACCGCCCTATTCCACAAATAGCTATATTGTTCCTCCCACGTCTGATACACATCAAACATGACACAGTGACATTCAGAGCAATCGACCACATACTTAAGACAAGGGGGTAAGGTTGAATTCAGCAGGAGCAGATAAAATGAAAGCACAAGTTTGAAAGTGTTAAATGTCATAATGTCAATGCGATTCGTGGAAGTATCGATGACTGTAGTAGAATGATCGTGATTGCTTTATTTTTTTATTGGCATTTCCTCTAATTTGTCGATTGGACCACATTATGTACATTTTTACGTACCGGCACTTTCCGATTTGTGTGACTCCCACTTCCTAGAAAGGGCGGAGTTTACCCTCTTAACGCTGGGGTGCTCCTCCTTTTTTATATAGGAGGAGAACGCGTTTAGGCACCATAACGGCAAGCTAGCTAGACCTGCGGCCGTGTGTGGGACTCGAGACTAAAGCGTCCCACCCACTACCCACTAAGCTCCACCAGTTTCACCTTTTTCCAGAAGAGCGTCGAGCCGGTCGGCCCAAGAAAGGGTCAATAGTAGAAGATCCGAACTAAGGTCGATCTTCACCGAGTTGATAATAAAATGAAACTTATTTTATCATGAATTTAGCATATTAGAAAACATATTAAAAATGGGTTGCCTTAAAAAATCCTGGACCGACCAATTTTTCTTTTTTTTTAATGATTTTAAACAAAATTTTGCAATAACAAGATAATAAGAAAATTATGTCCTGACTTAACGTACAAAACGTATAGAATGTGCAGCCGTTGGGTTTTTTATTATTTACGTGGGGGGACTACTGGGTTGTCAGGTATAAACACGTATGTGTCGATACCAGTTAATTTCATCTAATTGGATAATAGATTTTATTTAATATTATCATAAGCGCTGTTTTATTATGAACACGTTGATATATGGTTGTCTGCAAAAAATTGGGATTATGTTAAAAAATTTTTTTTAAATACAATTAAACATACTCGGTCCAGGATTTTTTAGGCAACCCATTTTTAACATGTTTTCTAATATGCTAAATTCATAGTAAAATAAGTTTCATTCTATTATCAACTCGGTGAAGATCGACCTTAGTTCGGAATTTCGGATCTTAGACTAGTCGGCCCAAGACAGGGTCAATGTGAAATGCGCCATCGTGTAAGTCAAGCTGGCTTTAAAATACAAGTTTAAAAAGTACACCTTCAGCTGAAAGAAAGAGTTTTTGTCTTTGTTGAAAGAAAAGAAATAATTGTTTTCTTTCAAAAAAATAACATCCATTAAGTGAGAATTTGGCTCTGTATCAGTCAACAGTCAATACCTTTATGAGATCCTAGTTATCACTGATTTCCATAGACCACTGGATAGGCTATTGGTGCCAAATATTTGATCCGATTTGAAAATCGCCATATTGGCGCTGAGAGCAGTATTAGTGTACTTGGAACTAATAATAGTGCTGACTTTCGCAGATAAACTTCGATAATACTGTCATTGTCAATGCCAATGGCTGTCCATTTGACTCATGTTCTGAGCCATTTGAAGTCATTTTAGTTCCCAGTACACTATTGGGGGCGCTTCAAATCGACAGCAAAATTATCTGTCATTTCAATGTCTATAGCCACTCCAGCGTAATATGCTGAGCGTATTATCATAGAGCTCAGTGGATCCTATGTATTATTTTACTCTTTGATGAGGTCTAAGGTAAAAAAGGTGTCATTGTTAAACTGACGTAGTCTGTCAGTGGCGAAACTGATTCTAATTTGCCTCTAATTATCTATTAAGAACAGCATTAGAAATGTATTGAGCAATGAAAAAGACCTCGCATGAAAGAAATTATATTGTAGTACTCTTAAGTACGTACAGACAGAAAAAACGCTTGAAATAATGTTTAAGGACAGGTAATACTCGTAACAATACAATTTCTCATTTTAAAATAAAAAAAAATAAAAAAATATCTAAACAGCGCCATCTAGCCCCAAACGAAGCTATAGCTTGTGCTATAATAGGTGCCACACAAATGTTTGTACCGTGCGGGGATCGAACCCGCGACCTCTGGTGTAACAGCCGACTTCTTGACCATTACAATAAATAGCTCGTCTAAGGTTAACAAAAAAAGTGATAAAAAATATTTGGCTCAAATACTATGTATTGATTACAAAGTGCACGATAAACTTATGCACATTATTAATTATTCTGTCAATAGGTTAGAGAAAACGTGAAAATTTAAATAAATCCTTGTAAAAACTCTTCACTCCATAAAAACATACTTTCCTAAGAAAGCTATGTCTGTTTTCGACCTTTGAAATAAGTGTGACTTTCTTTTTTAACCCACTGTTTTTTTTTATGTCAGAGGCGGCATATGAGCCAGCGGGTCGCCTGATGGTAAGCAATCACCGCCGCCCATGGACATCTGCAACACCAGAGGGATCGCTGATGCGTTGCCGACCTTTTAAGGGGTTGTTTGGGCCTCCGGCACTCTCACAAACCAGACGAAACACAATAGTAGTCATTTCACGCTGGTGTTATGAGAGGGTGGTACTTCCCCGGACGAGCCGGCCCATTCATATTGTAAAACTGCATGGCTCTAAAACTATATATAAAGAAGTATCAAACAGACCTTGGGAAATTCTAAATGCCGTGGAAAATTTGGCACAGATGATTAAGTGACATACATTTAAGTATTTATACAACAGACAAGGTTAAGGTCATTGAAACCGCAAGGCACTGTGTAAAGCATTTTTTTATTTTCTGTGGAAATGCCACCTTCTCCAGTTGTTCCCGGAGAAGACATAAATACCCTGAAGTACACCTTCCGACGGGAGTACAAAAGGTGGTGTTGGGCTCCCCTCCAGAATTCCAAAATGGCGGGCCCACTAACTAAAAGGACAGCGGCTCTCCCATCTGCATTTTGGAGAGGATTCCCGAAATAAAAATGGCGGGCCCAACAACTTAAACCACAGCTGCTCCCCTTATTGTTTTGTGGCGACAAATCCCGAAAAATGTCAAGCTGATGGTAAGCGGCTACTGCGGCCTATTCCACTGAGGCATACTTCGCCTAGAAGCGTCGCTCAATGTGCTGCCAGACTGTAGGCTCTGATCTTCGAGCCTTTGATTTCAAGTGTCCTGGCTCCTACATTAATATTGCCGGAACACAGCCAAAGCTGTTATGGCGGCAGATTTCACCTGTGGTAGCTAGCCAGTCGGAATCTGTAAGAGCCCTACCACCAAACAGACCCAAGGCGGGAATCGAACCCACGACCTCCGTGTTTTTATACCCGAGCGGCTTAGCCACTGTTCCACGGAGGCGGTCAATCGGGGCCGTAGCCGAACACTAGGCTAGGAGGATATATTTTCAAAAGTGTAGTAAGTAATTATTTATTCAAAATACGATTTCATTGTTTTTCTCACAGTACAGCGGCACCTGTGTCCTTTGCACACATAATGGGTCAAAGTTACCGAAGCGATAACAGCGTTCAATAAATAACTGAATCTAGAGCGGTTAAGGCAACGTTATCTGCGATGTTTATGGTGGAAATGTGCGAAGTTACAGCTTGTGGAAACATTACGATGATGGGAAAATAACAGATATTTTGTAATAGGAGTGTGAATTTCCCTTCGTTCCAGGGCTCAAGGATTCTTCTAGATTATAGTCTCAATCTTATACTTCATACTGTATGACTATATTCTAAAATTAATTATACTTGAATATTTTAGTTTTTAACGATTCGTAAGTGCTTCTGTGAATACTTATAAGAATAAATATATTTTTGATTTTTGATCTTGTATTCTAATGACTTCTGGTTTGGTTTCGTTAATTGAGAACGGTATTATTTTTTGTTTTAAAAGGTGACCTTGCCGATAAGGATTGTTACATTTTAAATCTTGTTCAAAAGGTACGCTCATCAGATTTAAATTACTATATACCTAATAGCCCAGAAGATTCACAATGTCACATTGCACGAAACATCCTGCTCTGCAAGAATGGTGCCTGTATATCTTTCTATATTTTTATATTTTTTTAAATTATCGTATAAATTCGATTAAAACTAGTATTTTTAAAGTATAATTTATGAATCTGATTGTAAAAAAATCATTTCATTTCGTCAATGAAATGTAAAATGAAATTCTTTGACAAAATCGTCATATATTTTGTGTTAAATATAGTATTTTCTACTTAGACACTAATTTAATGGTGTCCTTGAAACCCAGAATTTAACTTGACAATATTAAAAAAATAAAAATAATATGTGCCTTAATAAGAAAAATGCAAGATTATCTGGAAAATAATGCAAAATATACTTACTACGTGACATTGGTATCGGAAACACAGATTGTATGTCGGTTTACACTGGAATATGTGTCTTCGGATGTATCTTATAGATTTTTTTTTCTGCGCATTTCACCTGATGTCAAGCGGCCATTGCGGGACTTAAAGTGGGGGAAAAGTCGCTCAATTTACTGCCACAATGTAGACTCCCCTGATCTTCAAGCCTGTGTTTTTTAAGTGTAGAGGCTCCCACATTAATATTGCCGGATCACATTCAGATATGGTGGCAGATTTTAGCGGCCAGCCAGTTGGACTCCGAAAACCTACCTACCACCATCCAGACTCAAGGCGGGAATCGAACCCCCAACCTCCAGATTTTATACTCGAGCGGTTTGGCCACTGTTCCACGGGGCGGTACACATTTATTACAAGGAATTATTTTCAGTTCAAGCATATTATAATTTATAATATACTAGCGGGCGCCCGCGGTTTCACCTGCGTGCAGTGGCGGGGCAAGACCAAATTTTGATGTGGGCAAGATATATTTTGCGAGGCCCCCTGATGGATGACACAAGAGGATGGATTTATTTTTATTTCTAAGTTCTCATACAATGAAACGCAACACTTATTCTCACATCGAAATCTGTTGGAAATACACTTACCGGCAATGAAACTTGGCAACTGGGCTTTTTTCATACAAACATGGTCATTTTAGCGTCTCATAGATAGAAAACTATTTGCAGCTGTGCAATGATTATTACGTCAATGGAGAGGCCAAACGCCCAATTTTTGAATCACAGTTTCAAAAATTGCCAAAAACCGCTCAATTTTCGCTGACGCTAAAGTGACCATGTTTGTATGAAAAAAGCCCAGTTGCCAAGTTTCATTGCCGGTGAGTATACATTAAAATATTAGGCACATGCGTCGTCGCATGATTGCATGACTGCATGTGCATGGAGCAAAAAGAATGGGAAATCCCCAGCTAGTTTCGTCAATGAATGCTCACAAGGGGTGTGTGGATGGAAAAGTCGAAAGCAGAAACTTTGACTTAGGAACTTCGTTTGGACTAGTTAATAGATAAACATACTAAAAGTCCTTACCCCTCCGAGGTGAGCCCGAGGTGGAGTGGGGCACAAGGGTTGTTTTCAAATTAATTGTACCATAACTCACATGGCATTCACATGTAACGTCACTCACATGTTGAAAATGTTACTCACATGTAACATAAAGGTAAATTCTCACAAGATAATATTCTCCCATCGTATTAAAACTAGTGGCTGCCCGCGACTTCGTCTGCGTGGACCGTAGAGAACCATGGACAAGAGTAAAAAAGTCATAAGTTTAGTGCCAAACATCTAAAACCGTTTAGGCGTACCTAAATTTTACGGTTTTATCCCTGTAAATGACGATTTCAAACAAACTTTCATCCCCTATTTCCACCCCTTCCATTGCTCCCCTTTTTTCGGGATTGAAATGAGACGACACGGCAGGCACTAGCTTTCAAATAAAAAAAGAATCATCGAAATTGGTCCACCCAGTAAAAAATTAAGAGGTAACAAACAGAAAAAAAAATACAGTCGAATTGAAAACCTCCTCCTTTTTTTTTGAAGTTGATTAAAAACGAACATTGTAAGTAACGAAATTGTGAATAACGAACCCCAATGTGGACGAGTCTTTACCATGGTGAGACATGTAACGTTATTCACATGTAAGTAAATATTGATGTTTTACTACATCTCAGTAAACATAACATCATAACCACAAAGCCTGCAAACAATGTAATTGCCATTTTACAATCACAACAATTAGTTCTTTCGAATACACTTATATTAATATACAACTTCACTTACCTTACATATTATAATCCTGTCGTTTTTCACAGGTTTTCGATGTTAATTTTACGACCTCATTTACATAACCTCATGTAACTCTGGCAAAGACAGGCATTTTGTTTTTTTTTTTAACACCAAATGGAAGTCCGGGAATGCCAGAACCGAAAAAAACATTTCAACGGTAGTTATTGCAATTTTAAAGTCCCAAATACCGTTACTCACGCATTGTTACTCACATGTTACAAAACCTTGGACATCTCTTTAAATCAATGTAAAAAAACAAACAATAAGCTGAATACGACCTCAACGCAAGTCACGGTTAGTCTGTCCTTTAATCTAAAGATCAAAGTTCATAATTTGCCTGTACGTGTATTTACGAAAGAGTTGTTCACATTTTTCTAGACAAAGGTAGCAAATGGACATCCTTTGTATGAGATGAAAAAATAATAGTTTGTTTTCTTAGCTCATATTCCATAACTATTTGATATAAATAACAAAATTATAAGCTTAAGTTATAATAAGTAGACCAAGCTGCTGGAAAAATATTCATAAAACAGTTCAGAATTGAAATCTTTCTCACAATTACGCAATGAAGGTGTTGGACAATTGACTCTAGGTACAATTATTTTGATTTTTACCCACAAAGAAGGTCCCGTTGTTTGGTTTTTTGCTTACTTCTCGAAAACGGTGTTTCGTACGAAATTTTACTGTACTACATAATAAAAGCTAAATAAATTCTCTACAACTTTGTCTTTTACACTTTGTATCTTTCTTAGAGGTGAAAACTTCGGAAAGTTTCCGAAACTTTGGAAGTTTTCCAAGAATACTTCCGGAAATATTCCCGAAAACTTCCAAAGTTTCGGAAGTTTTGGAAGTTTTCGAAAATCATTGTTTTACATAAAAAAGGGTAATGAAATATGTTATATCTTAACAAAATGACTTTGGCGAAAAAACAATATAATATACAGAACAGACCATCACACTGTATTTATGTGCCAATCGCCATCGTGTGTGTACAGTGGACTACACATCAACCTATACAAAACTGTCAAATTTATTCAATAGGTTTTGAACTTTATTCACGGATAGGGTTACTCCCCTTTAATATTTTACTCCCCAAGAGGGTTAAAAAGGGGTTAAAATTTTGAACTTAAAATTTTCTACAGGGGTTATTTTATAGTGTAAGTTCCGACTCAGAAGGGGTTTTCGGACATTTACCTATCAAAGGGGTGTTCTTCTTCTTCTTAGCGAGTCGATGGCTAAATTTTACCAGACCAGTACTCCGCCACTCGAACAGCATTACTGTAAGCGCGCAGCAAGTCTTTCTGAATACATGTGTCAGGGCACGTGGAACAAGAAAGCAGATGGGCCATGGTTTGCGGGGAGGCACCACAATCACATATGTTTTTGGCTGGTTCTATGTATCCCCAGTTCGTCAGGTTTTCTTTGCAACGGCCGACTTGAGTCTTCAATCTGTTGAGGGTCTTCCACGTTTGCCACAGCAGGTCATGGCCGGGTGCTAAGCACTCACGAGGGGGGAGTAGAGAAAGGGGTTGTTTCTCCTCTCACTTTTCTCTCCTAACTAGGCCTGGGTCGACGGTGTAAATAAGGACAACTCTCTTGTGGAGGGACCTCGACTCTTGAGCCGCTAACGGACAGGCACATAGCCGTGCATAGGGTGATGGGGGTCTCGTTCTCCCTTGGCTCTTTCGATAGAGCTAGCGACTTCCCTTCAAACCCTGGGTGGAGCGATGCCAGCCAGGGAATATAGCATGTTTACCGGGGTCGGCTTAACGCAGCCCGTAATTACACGACAAGTTTGGTTAAAAGCTATATCCACCTGGCCAGCATGCACGGAACGACTCCCAGGACATGCAAACTCGCCAGCCGAATAGCAAAGCGCCAGACCGGTAGTTCGCTGAACATGTGGTGAGGCTCCCCATCTTGACAATATGAGTCGCTGAAGAAGGCCGTTAAGTGCGGTGACTTTCTTCCTCACATTCTTACAGGTAACCTTGTAAGACAGCATTCTGTCCAAGAAAACACCTAGGTATCTGGGATATGGAGCATGACCGATAGGGACCCCTTGCCATAAGATGTTAAGAGTGCCGTTGGCTTATTTATTGCGCAGGTGAAAGGCGCAACTTTGGGTTTTTGAAGGGTTAGGTAGGTTTAACCCCTGCACAAAATTTCAAATTTTAATCCCTTTTGTAACCTCCTTGGGGGGTTTATTTTCCAAAGACCCCTTTTGATTTGAAACCAAAAATCTACTTCTCAAATTTCAAGACCGTAACTTTTAAAATTACGGAGTTTCATACAAACTTCCAAACCCCTTTCTACCCCCTTGGGAGGTGAATTTCCAAAAACCCCTCCTTAGGGGGATCTTACGCATTATACATAAAGAATCCCTGTGCAAAATTCAAGTGCCTATGTTTTGTAGTTTGGGCTGGGCGTTAATTGTCAGTCAGCCGGTCAGTCAGTCAGTTTCCTCTTTATACCTATGTTCCACCCGCGGCTTCGCTTGCATTGACTTCACCCTATAAAACACTATGAAATTCCCCTGGGAGGTAACTTCCATAAACCCCATTAGTTGAACTTACACATTATGTATGAAGCACCCCTGTACAAAGTTTCAAGTTCAAAATGTTCACCCCCTTTTTAACCCCCTCGGGGGGTGAAATATTCAAATACCATTTCTTTAAAGAATTTGGTACAGAATTTTTTTTTTAAAACTTCCAAAACTTCGGAAATTTTGGAAGTTTTCAGGAATGTTTCCGTCAAAAAGGAATTTTTCCCGGAAGTTTTCATCTCTAATCTTTCTCCAATCATTGCCTACTAGCTATGAGCTTCTAAAAGTGGTCGATTTTGAAAAATGTGTTCTACACTCTTACATTTTCTGGCATATAACATATATTTGTTCTCAGCTGCTACCGTAGATTTCAAGATTCATAACTAACTGAAAAATATTCCTCCTATGCATGGATAAATGGATTACTTAACCACTCGCCTCCTCTTTGGGCATGACGGGCCTGGTTGTGGTTCCTTAACTTTTGCCTCTTCTTTCTCGTCATCGGTCAAATCGTTAGCAGATGATGGAACGTAAGCTACTAAGTACTTCTGCTTCATCATCCCCATCATCGTTGTCCTCCAACATGAAAATGCTATTCGTGCAGCTTCCGTTGCAATTGTGGCAAATGGTAGAGCACAGCATGGAAGCCTTCCTACACCCACATCTAGCACTACTACCAACTACTACAATCAGTAGTGCACCGGCAAAATATCAGCTTCAATATTTCTTTCGGTGCAGCTGGTTCTTTAGTTGGAACAGGAACCAAGAGGTTGCTTTCATTCCGTTTCCATCCCCATAGTTCAGGACAAAGGTCTTGTCCAAGCCAAGCCTGTACCAGATGGTTCGGAAAGAGTGCTCCAACGCTGCTCCCTCAGTTGGTGGAAGGGAGGAAATGTCTGGTTTGGACATTTGATACTGACTGGATGGTTTCGCTCCATACAACCTTAAAAAGCATAAGTTTCCATTTTTTCTTATGTCAGCATGCGATGAAGTGGGGTTCGAAAACACCTCTGCGGCTTGACGGATCTCAGGTTTTTTCAAGTACAGTTTACAAAAACCAACTTTGCTTCTCCGAACTGCAGCAGTAGTGGTGTCGCATCCCGTGAGGGCGTGTAGAAATAATATGTCTTTCAGGCCTGGCTGTTGCAATTCCTGACTTGAATAATAGGTGGTAGGTACTTTACCTCTACTAGGCTTGACAAAGATAATATCATGGTCAGGTGGAGTACTTGCTATAAGCAGAACTACCAAGTCAACATCTTTTCCAATGATCGTTTTGTCATTTGGCATTTGCCCTGATACTGCAGCCCGCAATTCTGTAATGGAGAACTGACAGTCCCTCTCCATGTGCTTATAAATTTCATTCATGGCTCTAGTTATGTAATCTGCAGTGACATCCGAGCGGTCTGAGTCCTCCAGAAAAAAAAACACACTTTTGAAAATTGACTACTTTTAGAAGCTCATAGCTAGGCAACGATTTTCAAATCAAATCAAAATATTCTTTATTCATGTAAACTTGTATCAAGTATTTATGAATCGTCAATTACAGAGTGACTCAAGGATTGGCGATAGGATAGATACAAAGTGCAAAAGACAAAGTTGTAGAGAATTTAATTAGCTTTTATTATGTAGTACAACAAAATTTCGTACAAAGCACCGTTTTCGAGAAGTAAGCAAAAAACATGTGCCCCCTCCCCTCGGGCTCACCTCGGAGGGGTAAGGACTTTTAGTATGTTTATCTCCTAACTACTTAGTCCAAACAAAGTTCCTAAGTCAAAGTTTCTGCTTTCGACTTTTCCATCCACACTCCCCTTGTGAGCATTCATTGACGAAACTAGCTGGGGATTACCCATTCTGTTTGCCCCATCTATGTTCGCGCTTTCGACTTTTCTATCCACAAATTATTCGCAAACTAGGCTAAGCGGGCGACCCAGGGATAGGCTGGTCAAAAGCCACCAGGCTGGCACGTTTATTCCGACTAGTCCGATTCGTAGTTCGATCGTCGAACTGTTCGGACATTTTTTGTCCGAATAGTCCGACTGGAGGATCGGACTATTCGGAAACGCGTTTATTCCGCCTAGTCCGATTAGTAGTTCGATCGTCGAACTGTTCGGACATTGGCACCGGCTCGTCCCAATCGGGTGTGAAGGGGAAACCGGAGGAGTTTAGTGGGTAGTGGACGCTTTAGTCTCGAGTCCCACACACGGCCGCAGGTCTAGCTAGCCTGCGGTTATGGTGCATAAACGCATTCTCCTCCGAAAAAAAAAAAGGCTAAGCTGGCGAAGCAAGGATTCCCCGCGTCATTCACCACCCGAAACGCCAGCAAATGTTGCCAGATAAGATTTTTTTAAAACGAATGTGGTAGGTTAGTATTGCCAGATACTTGCTAGCCGGTTTTTTTATTATTTATTGCTAGATGCTAGATTTGCGTTCACGGGCTTTCGAGGCGCGAGGCCCCTTGGACCGCGAGGCCGTGGGCGGTGGCCCACGTCGCCCACGCCTTCCGCCGCCTCTGCCTGCGTGGTTCCCGTTCCCGTGGGAATATCGAGATATCCTTTCTTAGCGGATGCCTACGTCCATTGCCTACGTCATAACATCTACCTGCATGCCAAATTTCAGCCCGATCCCTCCAGTGGTTTGGGCTGTGCGTTGATAGATATCTATGTCAGTCAGTCAGTCAGTCAGTCACATTTGAGTTTTATATATATAGATAGAACTAGGTACAGAAACCAGTTTACAGTTCGATGAAAATGAATGAAATGTTAGGGTAGTCTTAAATCTAAAATGCGATAAAAATTCTATGCCAATATTAGATAAGGTGTACTAGTATGTAATAAGGACAACACGCGTGAATGAATGAGTAAAAAATACTACGTAATATACAATCTAAAATATAGAAACTCAAAGGTGACTGACTGACTGACATAGATATCTGTCAACGCACAGCCCAAACCACTGGACGGATCGGGCTGAAATTTGGCATGCAGGTAGTGTGTCGTAGGCATCCGCTAAGAAAGGGTTTTGATCAATTCCCACGGGAACGGTAACCACGCGGGTATAATAATATCTAGTTTATAATAATATCCTATTATCGTGAGAAAACCTGTACAGTTAAATTTCTGTGCCATGGTCCAATTGGTCTGGTTACCCTGTCAAGGGTTACGGAGGTCAGATGGCAGTCGCTTCAATGTGATAACTGGACTGGCCAAATCCTGGATCATAGTGCAAGAGCGGCTTAAAAAAGAGATAAGATAATACCTAAAGTACATTATTATTTGACGAGCCATTTGGTGTAATGGTCGAGAAGTCGACTACTATACCAGAGGTCGCGGGTTCGATCTCCGCACGGTACAAACATTTGTGTGCATGAACATGTCTGTTTGTATCGGTCTGGGAGTTTCTATGTAAAATATGTTGTATTTACAAAAAAAGTTTATAATAAGTAATTAATGTTTTTATGCTGTTGAGTATCAGGAATTCAGGAAAAAACCACCAAGATTTATATAATACCTATGTTCTAATTTTATCTAAGTACGGAACTCTGAATGACTATTTGATTGCAACAATCGAAATTCGAAAATAACAACACGACATTGCAATGCTCCTAATAACTCCTTTAGAATGACTCTCTCCCCATAAATCGCTCCATTCAAAGAGATGTTTACTTTCCTCTAACAAAAGGAGCATTTTTCACCTTGACCCGATCACAGATAAAAAATAATACCCTCTGAACAACCATAGAGGAATGACAATTTGTTTTTATTCTGCTGCATCTTGAGACCGATCTAGTGACCCACTTTGACGTATGTGTCATATGCCATTGTGTACCATGGCCCGCTTAAAAAAAAACAAGCGAATCGATCAATCCTCATTTCAATTTTGGAACGCTGTACGCGCGCACGCAAGATTAAAAAAATAAGTGACAGTCGCGATTTAAAACGCGCGGGAATTTTCAGTGATGTGAAAACTTTTGTTTTTTTTTCTTTTTCGTAAAAGACTATTGAAAGAAGAAATATTGATACTTTTTTCCGTGCAAAAGTGCATGAAATTTTTGTAATAATTAGTTACTGACTCTGAAACTAAACATCGAGTGATATTTTTAAGTGATAAGTGTTAACGCGTAAAATAACATTTCATCCAATTTTTACACACAAGTGTGAAGAGACTGAATTTTAATACATAATTCTAAGATGAGCATAGCCTACATACTTGACTATTTGAGGATTTCCACTCACTCAAGATAAATACACAAGGCGGAGCTTTAAAAGCTCTGAAAGCTGAAAGCAATACACATAATTTGAAATTAAATAAAAAGAATTGAAAACCGTAATAATTAAAAAACATAAAAGAAAAAAAGAAAAAATATTAAACCTTTACTCCAGAACAATAAAAAAAAGAATAAGAACCAAACCTCCTTTCTCAAAAAAAGAAAAAGAAAATGTTGCCATTATTATTTTTAATATTAAATGCTGCCAGCGCAGAATTCTTTTTAAACACAGTCAACCACATGGAATACTACAGGAACAGAACGAGACCTTCTAAGGCTTTTACTAGTTTTTCTAGTAACTACTTCAATCAGAATACCATAGGAAGTCTGGGGGGAAAGGACAGGATCCAGTGCGGGACTCGAACTGTGGACTTCAACCCTAGAAGGACTGGGAAGATTGTGGGAGGAGCTGAGACCCCGTATGGAGCTTTTCCTTGGCAGGTAAGCCTCTCTTTTTTCTTTTTTTTTATGCCAGAGGCGGCAAACGAGCCAGCGGGTCGCCTGATGCCGATGGTAAGCAATCACCGCCGCTCATTGACATCTGCAACACCAGAGGGATCGCTGATGCGTTGCCGGCCTTTAAATCCTCCTCTAATATATTTTTACTCCTCTCCTACTCCTCTATAAGCCTCTTTTTTAATTTTAGTTTTATTGGTAGATAAGCACGCTTTCTTTTGGGAGGCGGGCACTGCGCCCTTTTTCACTAAGGATTCTTCACTACAGGCTTCGCTCAATGCTCTTTTTTTTTCCTAGCGAGGCCTGCGGTCCTGGACTTTGACACTAAAAACGTTTGTCCCACTATCCAACCTAATAAACTCCCCCGGCTTCCCCGAACACCAGATAGGGACGAGCCGTTATCCGCCATGAGGATTATATACGGTAGGGTACAATACAAACGACCGCTTTGAGAAATGTAATGATTTGAGAAATTGGCTATTAGACCATGGTCGCGGGTTCCGTCCGAAAAAACATCAGTGCGTGAACAGTCTGTTGTGTCGGTCTGGGTGTTTCTATATACATAATATAATAAATGAGTGGTTCGTGGGTTCGAATCCGCGGGGAGCATCTGCACTTTGTGTGAATGTTTCCAGTTTGGTTAGGACGTTACAGGCTTGAAATGGCTTGAATCACTTGAATGTCTGAAAAGAATGATGATTCCGTGCTTCGGAAGACACGTTAAGCCGTTGGTCCTGTGCCTGATCTCTCTTCGGTCGTGTCAGACTGCTGTCCCATCGTGTTATGGGAGTGAGGGAATAGGGAGTGCACAGGCTGTGCTTGCGCACTCACTTGTGCACTATAATACCTATATCCTGCGTAGTTGGCTGATCTTAAAGATTGGCCGCCGTAGCCGAAAACTTGGCTAGGAGGACATTATTATTATTATTAATAATTATGAATTATTTCCAAAAAAAAAAATTTTTGGTAATCATAGATCGTTGTATGGTCCCCATAGTATGTACAAGCTGTGCTTAGGTATACTAGGTGAAGTGTTAATATTGCACATCATCATCATCATCAGCCCGGAACAGTCCACTGCTGGACATAGGCCTCATCAAATGCTCGCCACGCTGATCGATCCTGGGCCACTCGCATCCAGCTCCTGCCAGCCATCTTGCGCAGATCATCGCTCCACCTGGCCTCAGGGCTTCTTGCACTACGGTTACCGAGACGCGGTCTCTAGAACCCGTTAATATTGTACAAAGTATGAATTTATTCCTGGAAAGCTGTTCTGTCAAATAAATCTACAACCACATTTCTTGAGTAAGGGTTCCCCTCTAAACGGTTATGGAGGTCAGATGGCAGTCGATTCAAAGTATAAAATGGAGTTACCAAATCCTGAAACACTGTTCAAACGTACAAGATTGGATCGAGAAATGACGAATGACGATGACAATAATACCGTAAACTTGTGATTTTGATCAGTAAACGACAAACAATACTTTAAGATTAATAATGGGCATTGGAAAACATTGGCACAAAAGTATAAAATAACACACTCCAGAGTTGATTTTCCTGGTGTATTTTTCATACTAGATCATTGGCTTGCAGGCAAACTGCCCACCTGCTGGTAAGGGACCACAGCGGCCTATTCCATTGAGGGACTCTTAAATAAATAAATATCTCTGGACATTATTCACACAACGCCATCTAGCCCCAAACTTAGCATTAGCTTGTGCTATGAGTGCCAGACAACGGATAAACATTACTTATATACTTTTTTTTTGTAAATACATACATAATATTATACATAGACACACCCAGACCGATACAAACAGACATGTTCATACACGAATGTTTGTACCGTACGGGGATCGAACCCGCGACCTCAGGTGTAATAGCCGACTTCTCGACCATTACACCAAATGACTCGTCTTAGCCAGGAAGTGTCGCTCAATTTGCTGCCATAAGCGACACATCGCCAGCTCCTCTGACTTTCGAATTTTATATTTGTCAACCTAAGCTAATATGGCAGCTTTCATCTTTGTTCTTAGCTTATCGGATGGCTCATCAGACCCACTGCGGGAATCGAATCCACGGCTTCCAGTTAAGACCCAAGTGGCTAAACCATTGTACCATTAAATTGAACAAAGTCAAAATTTGCAATTTACATGCGAGTCCACATTGTCCTTTAACCTCATTACATGAATCATTTGCATACAAAGTTCATATGACTAACTGCTTAAAGGAACAAAGTTCAAATAAAAAAAAATACCAAAACAATAATTTGAAAGTACAATGTAGGTGACGAGATATATCAGGCCGTAATTTTATAGTCGAGTCATTTTAATAGGCCACATTTGACAGTTCATTTATGCAAAGAAAAGTGCTACTTATGTACATTAGGAGTAGAGTCTAATTTTCTGATTAAATAATTGTATTAATAAGAACTGATGTTGTTTTCTTCGTTCCTGATCCGTAGTACACCTAGCAAGTTCACCTGGGTGGACTACGGGCACTTGTTCTGACCCATGGTTCACCTGGGTGAATTACGGATACCGAAGCAGACCCGTATAGTCTAAGATCCCGTTATAAAACGACCTTCACCGAGATGTTTATTTAACGAAACGTATTTTATATTTAATTTAATATGTCAATAAATAAATTGCATATGGGTTGCCTAACAAATTTTAGTCCAGGGTATTTTTAATTAATAATTGAAAAAAAAATTTTTTCTAAGCATTCCACCGGTGTGATTATTAGATAAACTATATACCAATCGAAAGTATGAAGCCCATAGAACATGCAAACGTTAGGTTGCCCTTTTTTTTCCGGTCACAACTATCGGGTAGCAAGGTATAAACAGGTAAATCTATACTAGCATTTTGCAACGGTCTGCTTATTGAATTGAACTTAAATAAAAATTAAAGATTATTTAATTATAAACACGGTGGTATAGGGTTGCCTGCGAAAAATCAGTCCCTAATTCCGGTTGTCGAATTTTAAAAAGTAAAATATCGCTGAGGTAAATCTATACTAGCATTTTGCAACGGTCTGCTTATTGAATTGAACTTAAATAAAAATTAAAGATTATTTAATTATAAACACGGTGGTATAGGGTTGCCTGCGAAAAATCAGTCCCTAATTCCGGTTGTCGAATTTTAAAAAGTAAAATATCGCTGCGGGTTGCTGCGGGTGGATGTCTGCGACTGAGATGTCCCAACCAACCATCCCATGCGATAGAAGAGGACATAGCATAGCAGCTGATTAAGGTCCGCTTATTTAAAGAAAGAGAGTGCGAATGCTATTTGTGCTTGAAAATGAAAAGGATAGCGATAGACGCGTATATGCTGCGCATCATTTTGGAGTATTTTATTATTAGAATAGAGAAATAGTCATTAAATTTTTTATTTTTCAATCAATTAATTATTTATGTCTGTTATTTTTTATGTGACACTAAAGTATATACACATATTTAGTGAAGAAGAAGGTTATAGTAATACATATATATTACTAATTTTGCAAATTTTATCTTTATTATTAGAAGACAAAATAAAAAACAACAATTAAAAATAAACTTCTAGGTATTGTAAAAAATTAAAAATACAACTTTTTTTTTAAATTATTCAGAATCCGCGTCAACGGACATATAACTTAGATCTTCAACTTCTGAATCTTCTTGGTCATTACACTCCGATTCAAATCTTTCGACAATATCTTCAATCTTTAAGGGTGTATGATCCCCAATTAATCCTACTGGTTTTAAAAATTCATCTAAGAACCAACCGCAGTTCTCAGGCTGAAGTTTCATGCATATCCTCACGTCCCTACCGTCTATCGCTATCCTTTTCATTTTCAAGCACAAATAGCATGCGCACTCTCTTTCTTTAAATAAGCGGACCTTAATCAGCTGCTATGCTATGTCCTCTTCTATCGCATGGGATGGTTGGTTGGGACATCTCAGTCGCAGACATCCACCCGCAGCAACCCGCAGCGATATTTTACTTTTTAAAATTCGACAACCGGAATTAGGGACTGATTTTTCGCAGGCAACCCTATACCACCGTGTTTATAATTAAATAATCTTTAATTTTTATTTAAGTTCAATTCAATAAGCAGACCGTTGCAAAATGCTAGTATAGACTTACCTCAGCGATATTTTACTTTTTAAAATTCGACAACCGGAATTAGGGACTGATTTTTCGCAGGCAACCCTATACCACCGTGCTAATAATTAAATAATCTTTAATTTTTATTTAAGTTCAATTCAATAAGCAGACCGTTGCAAAATGCTAGTATAGACTTACCTCAGCGATATTTTACTTTTTAAAATTCGACAACCGGAATTAGGGACTGATTTTTCGCAGGCAACCCTATACCACCGTGTTTATAATTAAATAATCTTTAATTTTTATTTAAGTTCAATTCAATAAGCAGACCGTTGCAAAATGCTAGTATAGATTTACCTGTTTATACCTTGCTACCCGATAGTTGTGACCGGAAAAAAAAGGGCAACCTAACGTTTGCATGTTCTATGGGCTTCATACTTTCGATTGGTATATAGTTTATCTAATAATCACACCGGTGGAATGCTTAGAAAAAAATTTTTTTTCAATTATTAATTAAAAATACCCTGGACTAAAATTTGTTAGGCAACCCATATGCAATTTATTTATTGACATATTAAATTAAATATAAAATACGTTTCGTTAAATAAACATCTCGGTGAAGGTCGTTTTATAACGGGATCTTATGCTAGTAGTCCACCTGGGTGGACTACGGATACTGACTAAGATCCGTAGTCCACCCTGTACCGGTCCACCCCGTCGTGATGAAATAATAAGCCACCATTTAAACCCCGTACAAACTGTTTCATTTAAGTACCTATGTGTAATGTGCTTATTCTTGTCAATTAAAACACTAATATGTATATGTATACAGGGTGGAATTTTGTAATGCCACCTGAAGGGGAAGTACTCTTAATACTGAAGATAGAAAGTTTTACTCAAAGAAAACATTCCTTTATTTTTGAAAAGAAAAAAACCTGCATTCAAAGATTTTTAAAAATTTGCTTGCCGCAACTTTGTAATACCACCTGAAGGGGAAGTACTCTTAATACTGTAGATAGAAAATTTTACTCAAAGAAAACATTCCTTTGTTTTTGAAAAGAAAGATAACTGCATTCAAAGATTTTTAAAAATTCGCTTGCCGCTCCCGGTAATCGAACCGACTAAAATCTGTAAAAGTTGCACCTTGTACTTTTATTGCATCGATCGTTAGAGACAATTATAAGGATAAAATCTCTCCAACAAAGTTCATAAATTAAATGAAAGGAAAACAATGAAAAAGTGCTTTAACTTGAGTTAACTTGACCCATTGAATCAATAATTTAGGATTTCATTGTTTTCCTTTCATTTAATTTATGAAGTTTGTTAGAGAGATTTCATCCTTATTGTTGACCCTAACGATCGATGCAACAAAAGTACAGGGTGCAACTTTTACAGATTTTAGTCGGTTCGATTACCGGGTGCAGCAAGCAAATTTTTAAAAATCTTTGAATGCAGTTTTCTTTCTTTTAAAAAATAAAGGAATGTTTTCTTTAAGTAAAATTTTCTATCTACAGTATTAAGAGTACTTCCCTTTCAGGTGGCATTACAAAATTCCACCCTGTATATATATTCTGTCCTAAAAGTACCCGGAATTTATTATTTCAAAGAACTGTGATAGAGATATTCAAAAAAATCTTTTTGCGTTAGATTGTTACAACTGTCATTTGAGTTTTATTCCTTGAGCGTAAGGTATATTAATGTGACCTATTAAAATGACTCGACTATAGTTGGTGCTTTTGGTTGGTGGTAGAACTTTTTCAGTGTCCGACTAGCTCTACCACCCCCACAGATGAAATCTGCCGCCATAACATCTCTGGCAGTGTTTCGGCAATATACTTGAAATCAAAGGCTCGAAGATCAGATACCAGGTGGTAGGTTCCTGTACTGGGCCGTCTAGGTGGGTACCACCGCAGTGCCAGTTATTTTCCCGTGAAATAGAAGTGTGTCAAGCAATTCTGTATTTCGGGGAAAGGGCACTGTAGCTAGTGAAATTACTGGGTATATGAGACCTAATAACTGTCGTCTCGGTGTAGCGGGCGCAGGGCGGTGCCAGACAGTAACTGCTTAGTTACTGTTTGGCACTGAACTGTCTAAGGGCAGACGTGGCGCTTACCATCAGATGTACGATCTGCTCGTCTTGTTACACATAAGCAATAAAAAAAACATTAGCATACAGTGTGCGACGTACCCTGGTGATGTGTCCCTCAATGGCCGCTTACAACTTACACTGTGGCGCCACTAAAATTCCCATACTAATTTCTGGAACGAATTGAATAAATAAATATTGAAGAAGATTTTATTTAAAATACCTACTGGTCCTTTTGGTAGCCACATGTGCCAAGCCAGGCGAATCGTGAATCCGAATCTACATAATTTTTGTTTGTTCTGTCAAGATATTTATTTGTTTGATCATTTAATTAAAGGCGTTCAAATGTATCATATTTATGTGTGGTGCCTTCGTAGTTTCTGACAAGCATGACACATGTGCTCAAGTTACTTACTTTGTGATCAGGTTAATGACCGCAATGTTGCCTAATATTTATGTATTATAATTTGGGATATTTTTAAGTGTACGGTTAACAGCACATCACGGTTAACACTTGCAGTTCAATAATAGCACTCTTATGCCCCCGACATAAGAGTGGTACAAAGTCCAAAGTGTTACGTCTGACGTGCTTTTGACTGTACATCAAAAAAATACTGAAATGTACATCAAAATAACTGATTGCACACCAAAGGTTAGGTTAGCAATTCAGTATTTTTTGATGCACAATCAGTATTTTTTTGATGTACAATTAAATACAACCGTTTTTATTTATTTATATTTACTTTACTTACTTACTTTATTAGCCTATAAATGATCCCACTGCTGAGCAAAGGCCTCCCCCAAATCCCTCCAAACATCACGATCTTTAGCTTTTTCTGGCCAATCTCGTATATAATCGTCAAGATCGTCACGCCGTCTCTTTTTGGGCCTACCCCTTTTCCGAGCCCGATTTACCTAACTAGGTACGTTATATTTTTATTTCCATACTAAGAAAGACTGACTAGGTGAAATACAAAGAAAGATTTTGGTAAAACTTAACAGCTACACTGCAGCAGGCTCCTTTGATCGTCAAGCCGCTAATTTCAAGTGACGACATTATCATATTAACGGCGCCAGTCAGAGATATTAAACCTTTTGAATTTCCGACAACACTTACTCCATACAGTAATGTATTATTAAGAAGCCATTTATTGCCAAAAGCGCAGGCGCAATCATCGGTGCCTGAATACAACAATGGCGTCCAAAATGGCTGCCTTATGCAACCTCCTTACTTAATCTTAGCAGAAATATAGTGGTCAAGCGTGTACTAGATTATGGAAACGTGGTTCCGTAGAAAAGCAATTATTTTGATAGTGAAACAGTCAAGTGTTTAAAAGCCTTTGGGTCAAAACGCTCGGAGGTCAAATCTATATTAATATTATAAAGAGGAAAGAAGAAGTTTTGACGTGAAACGTCACTTTCGCAGAATGTCATCTCGAAAAATTTGGTCATTTGTTTGTTTGTTTGTTATTGAATAGGCTCCAAAACTACTGAATCGATTTTGAAATTTCTGTCACTGTTGGAAAGCTACACTATCCCCGGGTGACATAGGGTACTTTTGATCCCGAAAATGTGGGAGGAAGGGAGGGATATTTGAAAACAGAAATTACGCGCGGGTGAAACCGCGGGCGGAAGGCTAGTAAATAAATAAAACAATAAAGTAGACACTGAATATTCTAAAATAGTGAGGCAAAAGAAATATAAAAATTAATATTACGCTTAACATTAATCACGCATCACCACGGAACCCTAAAAGACGAGTCCCGCCAAAACAAAGCGCGCGCATCACTTTGACAGATGTCGGCCATCTTTGAACTGAGGATCATTGTCCTACACTTTCACTTGGCCTCTCGTGAACGTGAAATCAATTTTCCTTTGTTTTCATTTGCTTTTTTTATGCAACCTCCTTTGAGAACCTTGGTGGTCTAGTATTTTTTTTTATTCTAGAGCTGTTGGCATACAGGCCACCTGATGGTAAGCGGCCACTGCGGCATTTTCCTTTGAGGGACGCTTCACCAGGATGCTCTTCTGATCTTCGCCCTTTAGCAAGAAGAAAGAGAAGAGAAGAGTAATAATTTCTTGTTAAAATCTTCGTTTTCAATCTCTACGATCATTATCAGCCTATATTATTATGTTCCCATTACTGGTGCACAGGCCTTATCTCAATTGTGAGATAGTGTGAGCCATACTCCGCCACGCGGGTCCAGTGCGGATTGGTGGAGGGTTGCGTAAGGCAAGTGACCAACCTTTATGTCAGATGTTATCAAGCCGCCAAATTGCCCTTTGACTAGGCTTGACGACTAATATCTATTATAGTAAGTATCAGCCGGGACCAACAGCATACGTGCCTTCCGAAGCACGGAGACGCTCGAAAAAATGTCACTAAATGTGGTCAGAATGGCCACCCATCCATTAACCGACCGCGGCGTGGGTAGCTTTACTTTCGTTATCTCTAACGAACCACTGTCATAGCTCACTACGAGCGCCTCTCGCACAAATCCCTTTCATACATTTGTCCGTTGATGTAATTTCTTCACCAATTTGTTCCAGGTGGAGATCCAAATGCTGGATGTAGATAACCTGAAGTTCGAGCACCACTGCGGGGGCGCTGTGATCGCGGAGCGGCTCGTGCTGTCCGCTGCGCACTGTTTTGATAAAGTTAGTGGTATCAACATCGGGTATCAGCTGTTCAATGTCCCAATGCACGGCACAGGCTTTTGTCATTATACTCCATAAAACGTAACATGATTAGAATGACAGCTGTCAAAGTGTTGTGGCTCTCTCGCTCGCTCTCAATAAACCTCTATCGATGTGTCTCATCTCTAAGATTTTATTTTTTTTGTAGAGTGAGACACATTGATAGAGGTTTATTGAGAGCGAGCGAGAGAGCCACAACACTTTGACAGCTGTCATTCTAATCATGTTACGTTTTATGGAGTATAAATCAAGTGACGTTGTGCCACAGAGAAAATACAAAAGCGTTGTGCAGACGTAGACAGACACTTTTTTGACGACACGGCACACAATTGCGCCATTTGATTTTATTAGGTATTACAATTACAAAGTGTCTATGTCTGCGCACGGAGGGCTGATTTCATATTGGACTTAACACTTCGTAGCAAAGGCCAAATTAGGTCATCGTCTTAATTATGTCTTAATCACCATGCTTACCAAGTGCAGATCGATGATCACTCAAATTTTAACCTACCAGAGAATTGAACCTAGGATTCTAAGATTACGGCTCGGTACTTATACCACTAGACCAAGATGGTGTTGTCTCAAGATATTATAATGGTATTAAAAATAGCCATCGTTTTATTATTGCATAATTAAAGCTACGAGTAGTTTATAATTTTGGCGTTCCAAGCAGCAAACTTTTCTTTCCCAATAAGTATAGCAATTCTAACGAAAACACCATCAATTCACACCCTTTCCATCTTTCAGCAACCACTTCAACTGGAACACATCAGGCTGGTGGTGGGCGAGCATCGACTGCACCTCCAGGATAGACACGAGAACAGGTTCCTCGCGGAGAAGGTGGTTCCCCACCCAGAGTTCAGGAAGAGTGAGTATATCTCCCTGAGAGTTTTGTCCCGCCTTTTTTTCGACTTTCACCGCCTCGGGAAAAACGGACCTGGTTCACATTCAACTTAGGTTGACAGAGTCGTCACGTACTTATCAAGCCATTGAAAATATTATGATTTTAAGTAATTTGTATGAATTATATTTGTACCGCCGCAGAGCACAGTGGCACCACGAAACTTCCCAAACAAATTTTTCACTTTTCGGTTTTATCAGTGCTTGTCAAAAACGTATTTATTTATGAATAGGGAAGCCATACGAGATATAAGTACTGTAACATTGCATTCCAGACGGCCCCCACAGCAACGACATAGCGCTAGTGGTAGTGGGTCGCGGCGGGAACGGTGTGCAGTTCAACTCCCACGTCAGGCCTATCTGCTTGCCTGGCGAGAGGACTGCCAGCGCTGGGAAATGGTGCGCTGTGACTGGCTGGGGGTTTCAGGCTGGTAAGATAATTTTTATTTATCAAAATGAAATTATTAATATGCGTTTCGTACTCAAAATTACCTATTTTTAATATCTCCCCAAGCGGCATTGTGGTCCGGTATGTAACGCCTACCGGAAAGTTAGTAGCAATCTTATGTGTTCAAGTATGTAACGCCTACAATAAAATTATAGCAAAGTTACTTTAAATTGATATTGCTAAGACACGGCTGTCTCTTTAGAAAAAGAAAAAAAATGGCGCCAGACAAACATGAGGTGATGATTTAACCGTTCATTGCGGCCTACTAAATTAAAAGACACTTCACCAGTAAGCGTTGCTCTATGCGCTGCCTCACTTTAAGTAGGCTCATCTCATCTTCCAGCCTACGATTTCAAGTGTAGTCCAGACTCTTATTGAGAATCAAACTCGCGATTTCAGTGTTGTGTTCTGGACTTGAAACCTATATATTGTTAGAATTACTATTATTCGTCAGTATAAAATGAAAGCCAAAACCGTCTTTACCTGCTATTCCAGAGGGCACAGAGTCTTTTGCGCCGGTATTGAGAGCAGCTTCGGTCCCCGTACTGGATCTGGCGACTTGCAGGAAGAACCAGGTTCTGGGTGGACGGCAACAAGCTATTCTCGACTCTATGATATGCGCGGGTAAGTATATTTTCTATTATTCTTACTATCGCTGCTTCGCTAGCTGATTAGTTAATAAGCGAAGACAGCACCAGGGGATGGGTTAGACTCCCAGGTCGGACCAAAAATGTATGAATGGGTTTTTCTTGTCTGCCTTGGAATGCACGCGAGAGTGTTCGAAATAAATACCTTTCTCTTGATAAGTAGTTACAATTTAATACACTTTTTACTATACAGTGTGGAATTTTAGTTGTTGTTTTCCCGCAGTAAAATGATTCTATCTTAGTAGTGAAATATTAAAAAAATTTTTTTTAGTTAAATCAAAAGTTTTACGATTATGATAGACGAAACTCGAACCAATAGTACTAGCTGCGTCGCGGACGGTCACCGGCCGGGGTCATTGCCCTTCGCGTTTATCAAAAAAAATCAAAATAAGTTTTAAAAAAAAAACTTAAAAATAAATAAAAAAAATAACTTGCAAAAATCGATAGTATTACTGAAGGTGAAGCGTTCTGCACGCACTGCACGCAGTAACTTTAATGTAAAAACGTAGCAAGTTATTACATTGGTGCGACTACCTTCTGACCTCCGTAACCCTTAACAGGGGAACCAGATCAATTTATTTTTGGATCATGGCTACTCGACCATTCGATTTTGCAGGTTTCTCGCATTGTTGTAAGTCACCGCCGAGCTAGTGAATAGAATCCATAGGTACGCGCCGAGGTAGATTCAAACGACCTTACGCATGTAAAGTAACGTTTCATAACACTCGGTCACCACAGTTCCTACCTACAAATAAGAGAATAGAGATAAGGACCTTCAAATTGTATCATTTTTTTCCAGGAGTTCTCTCAGGCGGAGTAGACGCTTGCAGAGGCGACTCAGGGGGTCCCCTGGCGTGCAAGTCGGCGGACAGGTGGCAGCTGGACGGGGTGGTGTCCTGGGGCTCCGGCTGCGCCCGGAGAGCGCGGCCCGGGGTCTACACCAGGGTGGCTTCCTATCTCCATTGGATCAAGGCAACGGCGAAAGCTTTGGGGCATAAGATTCCGGCGTGAAGATGAAACGATTCATAATTTTTGACATACGGAGAATTCGGAATTTGAAAAGTTTTTTTGTGCTTTAAGCTCTTTCAACCAACTTTCAAGTTAGAATCCAACTCGTTGAAATAAAATTCCTTCCACCATCTGCTCCCTTCGGTCCGCCCCGGCTGGCACTTTTTAGGGGGCGGCAAAATTTCCAAAAAAAAAGCGGCAGAATTGTCTTCCGCCCCGGGCGGGTGGGCTGCTTTTGCCAACTGGAGGAACAAAAAAAAGGGCGGCAAAGTTGTCTTTCGCCCCGGGCGGATGACACCCACGCTACGCCACTGTAATACTTTATGATGAAAGGCCGACTGAACCTTCGGCTATTTCGGCACTTTCGGCTTCCGCCAAAATCGGCCGAAACTTTTGCCGAAGCTGAAGGTGCCAAAATGGTCCAACTTAGTCTTTCCGAACCTTCAACACCTTCGGCCTCACATTCGTTCAAAATAGGACGAAACTTTGGCCAAAGCTGAAGGTTTCACGTTTATGCTGAAACTACCTATAGCCAGTTTTCGAGTAAGAATCCAACAAATAAATTACTTATTTGACATTTCTGAGACCTACTCGCCGTTGAAGAGTAAAAAACGAAAAATTTTCTTCCGTAGTATCATTCGGGAGAATTTTTTTTGGAGTATAGCTTTGTTTAAACTTACTGTTACTTTAAATACACAACTATTTAACGCCAAAGATAATATTATTATAACATTAAGTTAAGTAGGTATTAGGGTATCATAGATACATGTATTTATATCATAAGTCAATACCTAGTTATATTGGAAGCGTTAAAAATATATAACCATTCAAGAATCATCACAATTAGTTAAGTAATTGCTTGAATTTCAATGTTCCAATCCCCATTCAGTATTATAATAACAGGCTTTTGCACAAAATAAGATTTCTGTAAGTCCTCTCATACCTACGGTCAAAGATATTTCTTTGCCGAAAACTTTGTACATACGACTTGAAAAATATTATGTTCGATTGGAAATACATAGGTACTAAAGCCTGACCAAGAAAATAAAAAACCTGCTCCACAGGTGGAGGCGCCACATTAACTATGGTTAATAGCAGTATCGTAGTAAGGTAACCAAGGGTCCTGGGGCAAATCAGAAAATGGGGCCCCCTGCTCCTGAACCCTTCTTGTGAAAAAGTAATTTTTATTGGTTAAGCTTAAGTAATGTTATTATGAAAAGTTATGTTAAATTATTAAAGATTGTATGTAAAAAATATATTTGAATGAACATTAAAAGTAATTTTTATATAATTCCCTCATATAGTTTTATTCGGTTTGTCCACTTGTCCCTACCAAGTGTTGTCGGTATAGACAAGTCCACTTTTTTGTCCACTTGTCCCTACCAAGTGTTGTCGGTATAGACAAGTCCACTTTTTTGTCCACTTGTCCCTACCAAGTGTTGTGTCGGTATAGACATGTCCACTTTTTTTTCCACTTGTTATGTGATGAAAGTCCGGTACACACAATCGGGACAAACGCTTTCAGGTGAAGCGTCCCTCCATGAAATAGGCCGCAGTGGCCGTTACCATCAGGTGGGCTGCGTGCCTGTCTACCAACTGACCTAGTATAAAAACTAAAAAGAAAGTAATATCACACCTGTGAACAAATTTCGACACGAAATACTGTAGACATAAATAGTCTATACTTTAAAAGATCATTGAATTACATGAATTTTCTAGGAATTAGAATAGACGATCACTAGGTCTTATATCATATCAATTACACCCTTGACCAAGTCTTTACAAACCTTGGCATATATCTTGAACATATGTTATAGTTTTATGAATAGAAATACAGGTCTATGTGTCACCATGTCGCAATTGATCTAGTATCATCTGCCCCAGTGGCGTTTGACCCCGACTGCAATATTTGACATTTTATCTGTGACAATATGAATTATGCGGTGATTAAGATAATTATAGGTAAGCAATAAATAAATATTAGATATCATAATAATTGATCTGATTCCGAATTTTTGAACATACTTAATTCCACAGAGAAATGTAACTTAAATTATGTATTTTTTTGTAAATACATAATAATATCATTTATAGAAACACGTAGATTGATACAAGGCAGCTAAAGGTGAACAATAAATAAATATTGGACATCATTTACACTTATCTGACCCCAAAATAGTAGCTTGGTAGCATTTGTGTTATGGCTATCAGAAATAACGTACTTATGCTTAATTAATTTTATATCATAGACGGCGAACGAGCCAGCAGCGATTCGCCTGATGGTAAGCAATCACCGCATCTCACAAACCAGACGAAACACAATAGCAAAGTAAAGTATCAGCCTATTAATGTTCCACTACAGGGCAAAGGCCTCCATCCTTGAAATCAAGTTATCGTTATGATGGGTACTGGCTTAATCACTACGCTTGCCAAATGCGGATTGGTGATCACAAACCCGAGCTGAGTCCGAAAAAACCGACCTAAACTTACCTAAACATAATAGTAGTCACTATTATTTCACGCTGGTGTTATGTGAGAGGGTGGTACTTTCCTGGACGAGCCGGCCCATTCGTACTGTAAAACAGCATGGCTCTACTACTCATCATTGCTCTACTACTACTTACTGAATAGAGACTAGAAACGCTCAGAAATAGATAAAATCAGTCAATATGCCTATTATAGAACATCGTCATTGAATAATGATCCCATTATAATTACAACGTGACTGCTAATGGCGGTCAAGCTGTCGTTATTATGATATCATTTCACATGATGCCTGTTTGACCTAAATACAATACCTAGGTTGTGTCCTATCTAAGACTATTATGGTCTGAGCACTGTAAACAATTCTCTTTTATTATTGATAACATGCAGCTTAGAAGAAGATCGTATTACGATCTTTTGATAAATAAGAATAAATAACCTTTGTATACTATCTATTTCTTTTCTTTTTATATAATGACTTACTGATAATATGTACCGAATCCGATCCTTATAAGTAAATGTAGAGGAGGTCCCCACCCAGCTAACAATTGACCTATGAGAATGCAGGTCAAAAGTAAACCAAAAATGAGATATGTATTTGATTTATGTTTTTTTTCGGAAAAACTTATTTAAAAAAACAATAAATGTATTTTAATGTAATTATTTATTATAAAGTTAGGGCAAAAAACCGTAGGATAACTGAAAGCTTTGTTAATTTTGAAATAAGAGATCTAAAACTATTTTTTTTACAACGTTTACAATAAAGCATCATTTTCTTCAAAAAATATTGATTCACTTTATATTTCCTCTGCACTCCCTTAAAAGGATCGGTACACATTACCAGTAACCCTGATATATCTTATGTTCTACTATAGAGGAAGATCTTCCTCCGAGCTAGACCGATTCTCCGTGGAACAGTGGCTAACCGCTCGGGTATAAAACCCGGAGGTCGTGGGTTCGATTCTCGCCTTGGGTCTGGTTGGTGGTAGAACATTTTCACTGTCCGACCGGCAAGCTACCACCCCCACAGGGAAAATCTGCCGCCATAACAGCTCTGGCTGTGTTCCGGAAATATTAATGTGGGAGCCAGCAGACTTGAAATCTAAGGCTTGAAAATGAAAGGAGCCTACAGTCTGGCAGCACATTGAGCAACGCATCTTGAAGGTCCCTCAATGAAATAGGCCGCAGTGGCCGCTTACCATCAGGTGGACTACCTGCTCTGATATTTTATAAGAAAATAGCCTTCCGCCCGCGGTTTCACCCGCGCGTAATCTCTTTTTTCAAATATCCCCCTCTTCCCCCAACATTTCCGGGATCAAAAGTACCCTGTGTTCACCGGGGATAATGTAGCTATGCACGACGCCTCTTGCCGGCTGTGACGCCGTGCACATTAATACGGGGGTGCTGGGATTGTCGTCTACCCAACGGTACGAAGCTGCTCTGTCCCCCGTTCTACAGGGAAGAATCGTGGAGGAGAATAAAACGCCGAAATATGCCGTAATGATGCGTCCTTTCCTACTGTATGCCAGCCTAGCCTAGCCAGTCTGTTCTTCAGGGTTTCTTCTGGTAGGCCTTGTTGCTTCTTGAGAGTAGTTTCCTCGGAGAGAGCTCGGATCGGAGTGCATGCTGCGAGCTTTTCCGGGCCTATGTTTATTCTGTCCGGTTTGCTCCCAACTAGCGACTATGTAAGTGAGCAAAAACCGGTTTACACGTGCCACTGTTAGACAGTGACGCGACTATTGTGCGAGCGAGACAGACTGGTGCATACCGTAGGAGAGCCGCGTTATCTATTTATTTATTATTTTCACAATAACAATTTATACATCAAAAAACATGTCTTACAACTAAACTATAAACAATAGAGACATGAAATATAAATTATTAAATAAAGGGAAAATAAACCTATTGGAAAAACAAAACTATACACTTACATACTATGAAATAACAGAGAAATAAAGGTAAATCTAAAACTATTTTTACGCACGTCTTAAATCTAAATAAAACAACACTTGTGCATAACTTTATTTACCTTATTATCTATATACTATTGTTATTTACATAGTGGCTATGCCGGCTGTCCCGTACATTTCTCCCGCCGTGCGTCGTCTGCGGCTTCCTCGGCGCGGGTCGACGCATCCACAGCTGGGAGGGCGGCCGGCTCCGTAGGCAGGATCACCAGCTTCTTGGTCGGTCTGCGTAGGGTCCCTCCTCTGGTCTTCACGTCCACTGTTCTGGTCACGTTGTCTGGCCCGGGGTACACGGCGGTGACGAGGCCTCGCGGCCAGGTGTTGCGAGGCAGCGTGCCGTCGGCGATCAGCACGACGTCGCCGATCTTGATGGGTGGGCCCCTCCCGTGGGGCTCCCGCCGGTGTTGCAGGTCAGGGAGGTACTCCCGGACCCATCTGGCCCAGAACAGGTCGGCCAGGCGTTGTGAGGCGCGCCAGTGAGTGCGCCCGATGAGGTCGGCGTCGTCGAAGGTCCCCGGTGGTGCTGTCATCGATGAGCCGCCGAGCAGGAAGTGATTCGGCGTGAGTGACTCGGGGTCCTCCGGGCTGACGGAGACGTGAGTGAGGGGGCGGCTGTTGACGGTGAACTCGGCCTCGGCGAGCAGCGTGCTGAGGACCTCTTCCGACGGGTGGCGCTCATGCAGCACTGTGACCAGCGCTACCTTGACGCTGCGGACGAGGCGCTCCCAGGCCCCTCCCATGAACGGGGCACCGGGCGGTATGTACCGCCAGCTGATTGCCCGCTTGCTCGCCTCCTCTTCTGTGGCTTGATCCAAGGCTTGTCGGAGTTCTCTGTCGGCTCCCTGCAGATTGGTGCCGTTGTCTGACCAGATCTCGCTGGGGCACCCTCTCCTGGCGATCATTCTTCTTAGTGCCATCACTGCGGAGTCTGTTGTGAGGGACCCCGCGATTTCGAGGTGCACGGCGCGTGTTGTCAGGCAGGTGAATAGCGCGACGTACCTTTTCTGTACCGCCCGGCCGACGGTGACTGTGAGGGGACCGAAGTAGTCGACCCCGGTGTATGTGAACGGCCGGCGGTGATGAGCTAGTCGGCTGCGCGGGTGGTTGCCGGTCGGTGGCACCGGCGGCGTGCTCCTCCTGATGCGGCACGGGAGGCATCGGCTGACGACCGCCCTGGCCGTCGGCCGCAGGCGCAGGATCCAGTAGCGCTGCCGACACTCGTTGATGGTCGCTTCTACACCAGCGTGATGCAGCCGGCGGTGGACGAACTCCATGTAGAGGCGCGCGATGTGATGATTACCGTCAATTATAGGCGGCCTCTTTATTCTGTCTGTTATGTCGTCCGCCGCGTCGATTCTTGTAACTAACGTTATAACGCCGTTAGTTATCTCTGTTGCTAGGGAGCGCAGCCGGCTATTGTTTGATACTGACTTGCCGTGACTCAGGTCTCGTCTTTCTTCGGGAAATGAGTCTTCCTGACTCGCTCGGATGAGCAAGTCCTCGGCCGCGCGCAGGTACCCAGCTTCGATTGTTCTATAACGCCTATTTTCAGTGGTTGACTGCTTCATTGTAGGCTTCCTTACTATTTTGTTTTTCTGTTTAATAAGCCGCCACGCGGGGTCGCTCTCTGCATTTTTTCTATTTCGCTTGTAATGGACTGTATCTATTTTTCTTTTGCAGAGGTCGATGAACTGTAGCACCCGCGCCGTCGCCCTGAGAAGTTTCTCCCACCTGGAGAATCTGGAGCTGTCTGGGAGGCTATTCTTCAGCGCGGCGTGTGGCTTCTGTACTGTCACTGTGTGTGTCTTTTCTTCGCCCGTCTGTGGCACGGGGGCTGGCTTCTCCGATGGCCACGCAGATGGATCTTCATAGAGGAACGGTGGGCCTTGAAACCAGCGATGCGAGTGGTTTAGGCCGTGCGGGACGTCTCGCGTGGCGTCGTCTGCCACGTTCAGCTTCGTGGGCACCCATCTCCATTCGCTCAAGTTGCTATTTTCTTCAATTGCTGCTATACGGTGAGCGACGAAGGGACGATAGGAGCGGGCGCCTGTCTTCAGCCACGTTAGTACTGTCCTGCTGTCTGTCCAGAATATCTTCTGGTCTGGCTTCATGTCGTGTTCCTCGATGACCGCAGTGGCCATCCTGCTGCCCATCACGGCGGCCTGGAGCTCGAGGCGTGGGATGGAGGTGACTTTTAATGGGGCCACCCTTGCCTTGGCGACCACGAAGGAGATGTTCACGCTGCTGTCGGGGTTGGTGATGCGCCAGTAGAGGGCTGCGGCGTATGCGGCTTCGCTGGCGTCCACGAAGACGTGCAGCTCTCTCGATTGGGCGGTGCTGTAGCCCGAGAGACATCGCGGGATCGCGACGTCCCTCAGGGCTCGCAGGTGATGTGTCCACTCCCTCCATTCGTCTGCCATGTCTGGGTCTATACTGTCGTCCCAGCCTGTGCCGCGCCGCCATACTTCTTGAAGTATTTGCTTCGCTCGTGTTGTAACTGGCGATGCGAAGCCTAGTGGGTCGAAGAGAGACATTACGACTTTGAGGATTTCTCTCTTAGTCGGCTGTGGTTTATCGATGACGTCGGGTGGTAGCCGCGCCAGGTCCAGGTTGAAGGCGAACACGTCTCTGTCCGGCTTCCAGATGAGGCCTAGGACTCGCTCTATCTTTTCTTTTCCATCGAGGTCGATAGGCGTCTGTTCTGTGTTTTCTATACCGAGGCCTTCCATGACCGCGGGCGAGTTGGACGTCCATTGTCGTAACTCGTAGTGGGCTTCCCTGTGTATCTTCCTGACGTCATCAGCTGTCTTCACCGCCTCTTCCACTGTTTTGAAGCTTTGTAGATAGTCGTCGACGTAGTGGTTTCTGACTATCGCGTCGCACGCCGCCGGGTGTGTGTCTTCGTACCTCTGTGCATTGATGTTTTTAACGAAGATCGCTGTTGCCGGGGATGACGTCGCGCCGAATATGAGTGACGTCATTCTGTACTCCTCAGGCTGATGATCACCTCTCTTCCCTCCCCGCCACAGGTACCGGAGGGCGTCCCTGTCTTCCGCCTTGATCTTCACTTGCATGAACATCTCGGCTATGTCGGCGGTGACGGCGATCGGATGCTGGCGGAACCGCATTAGCACCCCTGGTAGAGACTGCAGCAGGTCGGGCCCGGTGAGCAGGTGGTCGTTGAGGGACACCCCTCTTGTCTTGGCCGCGGCGTCGTGGACGATTCTTACTTTTCCTGGCTTCATGGCGTTGAGGACGGGAAAGTGTGGTAGGTACCACGTTCTATTTTTCTTTGTTTCTGTAGGCGCGCGCTCCGCGTAGCCCTTTTCGATGAGCGCGTCCATCTGTTGTTCGTACTTCTGCTTGAGTTCTGGATTCCTGTCGATTTTCTTTTCTGTACTCAGCAGCCTGTTGTACGCGTTATCGTAATTATTCGGCATTACGACATTTTCATTTTTCCACAGAAGCCCCGTTTCGTAGCGGCCGTCTTCCCGTTGGCGCGTGTTTTTCTTTAACATGTCGAGTGCGCGTTGTTCTGGGTCGCTGCGAGGTAGCTTCGGCTGTATGATGAGACTGTCTATTGCGAAGTGATGTCTCAGCTGTTCGTCCATGTGGTCATCTGCTTCTGTGACGTGATGCACGAAGTTAACACGTTGTCCGAGCGTGCGCGTGTGCGCGCCGTGTAGCACCCAGCCCAAGGGTGTTAGCGAGGCGACCGGTTGATGCCGCTGTCCCCTCCGCACCTCAGTAGCGAGCAGCAGGGGCCAGTTGTCTTGACCGATGAGCAGCTTCGGCTTCGCGTCTTGATATGTCAGCTGTTCAGCGATGTCTGCGATGTGCTGGCACCCGGCTACGTCTTCGGTTGTTATGCGTTGGGCTGAGAGTTGCAGGCTGTCGAGTGTTCGCGCTCGTATCTTGTGACTCGCTGTTGCACCTCGTAGCGTGAGAGTCACTCTTCTTGACTTCGTGGCTTCGACTTCTGTATTTGAGATTGCTTCTATGTGAAGAGGGTCGACGGGTCCCCGGGCGCCGGTCTGTTTCGCTATTTCGGCGTCGATGAGGGTGACGGTTGACCCGTCGTCGAGGAGGGCGAAGGTGTTGACGTCGCCCCGCGGCCCCGAGACGCAGACAGGAACTATTTTCAAAAAGGCTTGCGTCTTGGCGGGGGCCCAGGTGGATGCGACTACCTCGGCGCTTTCTTCAGTCTTCTTTTTCTCGTAGTGAAGCAACTCGTGATGTCGTCTGGTGCAGTTGTCGACCGGACACGGCTTGCCGCGGCAGGTGTGGTTCTTGCCGCGGTGTCTGAGGCATCGGAAGCAAAGGTACTTGGCCTTCGCTATGTCCCATCTTCCATTGGCGTCTGCTTCTATAAACTGGCGACAGTCTGCCATGGAGTGGGCAGACTTACTGCAGACGGGGCAGGCGTTCGCTTCTGTCTTCTGTTCTGTTGCCGCTGCGAACGTCTTCTGTTTTCTAGGTGCACTGCTTGACACCTCGTTGATCTGTTCAGGCTGTGCGTAAGGGCTGCATCTGTCTGCCTCCCTGTTCAGGAAGCGCTCCAGCTTGATAAGGTCGGCCTCCTCTTCTGTCTGTTCAGCCGCGAAGTCGTACCATCTGTATCTCATCGCGGGCGTCAGCTTCTCTGTGATGGCCTTCGTTACCTCTGGGTTGTAGAGGTACTGGATCTTATTGAGGACTCGGAGGGTAGCCACGATGTTGGTGACTTTAGTGGCGAAGATGCAGACGTCTCTCGGCGCGTCGGTGGTGCGCGGCAGGGCGCGCAGTCGCTCTAACTCGGAGAGTGCGATAGCGTCTGGGCGACCGAAGCGTGATTCTAAAGTCTTCATTACCTCGTCGGGCTTCACGTTGTAGATAAGTAGCTTCTCTACTACCTCCTTGGCTCTTCCTCGAAGACACTTGCGAAGGCGCGCGATGTTTTCTGAATCTGTGTAGAAGCTGGCTGTCTCGATGTAGGCGGCTCGGAAAGAGAGCCATTCTTGATATGACCCGCTGTATACTGGTAGCTCGTTGAATAGGCGCGGCGTGCTTCGCTGTCGGGCCGCTGTAGCTATGGCCGATGCGAGTTCGGTGAGGTCGATCTTCTGTTGCGGATCTCCCGCCGGTGCTGGAGTGGGCTTCTGTGTAAGCGTATGCGGCGGCGGCGGCGGCGGCGGCGCGTACGCTTCTGTCGGTGCCACGAAGACGGCTGTGGCCGGCCTATAGTGCCGGCGGGCGTCGCCCACTGAGAGGCGCGACGCGGTGTCTTCCTGTCTGTTGTCTTGCTTGGCGGTTGGCGGAGGGTTGTATGGCTGGTCGGCTATGGCCAGCGGATGAGGCTCGCTCTCATCGAGCCACTGGCTGACCCGTCGTTCTGTTTCTTGCTTCGTGGTGACGGAGTCTTCATCTGTGTCGCTGTCTGTTTCTTCCTCGAGGGCAGCGACGCGGGCGGCGGCGAGCTTGATCTGTAGCTGTATCAACTCCTCCTTCGCTTTTGCAAGCTTCTGTAATCGAATGGACTTCTGGCTTGACCTCTTCGATTTTCTATCGCGGTGCGAGAGGGCGCCCCGCTCAGCCGGCGTGGCCGGAGCGGGCGCCGCTCTCATCTGTTGACTGTTGTCGGGTTGCGGGGGGGCTCCCCCCGCTACTGTAGCTCCGACGTGGTGCGGGGGTGGAGCCCTCGCTTCTATCTGTTGGCGCGAGACGGCTGTCTCAACGCTCTGCTGTTCCAGCGTGGTACCCGCAGACGTGGTACACACACTGGTATCCCAGGTGTTCGTGCCGCTGCTCGTGGCAGCTACGCCAGGCGAGGCTATTACACCCGGCGTGGCGCTGTGTGCCGGGGTCCCTCGTGGCGCAGCTTCTATATGAGAAGCAGCGGCGTGCTGTTCGGCGCCAGCCTGCTCTGGCGCAGGCCGGTCTGTATTCGGCGATTGCCCCTGGCCAGACACTTGCGAGGTCGGCCTGGAGCTGTTCTTCATGATTCTTGAACGTGTGACGGGCATCTTGTATTGCAGCTTCGTTCTTCGACGAGGATCCGGCTCCGAATGGACCAGAAATATGCACGACGCACATAGGTAGATTTGACCGATTTAGGCGGCCAAAAGTCGAAATATTGAAAATCACCACACAAATAAACAATTAACACCATTATGTACCTAACATTCCAGGGCACCTACCCTGATAATTTTAAACTTTTAGCTAACGACTGTGCAAATCTACAGGTAATCGAAATCAGGTTGTCGCATGCAGTGTACGTATCGGTTCTCGGTGCCTTTAGTTTAAGTGGTGTTATAATTTGCAACAAAAAAAAATCGGCGTACTTTTGTGTAGTGAATGCAATGGATTCCTATAATTCAGGTAAGAATCTATTGATTAATTAAAAAAATATGAAAAATTTAGTCAGTTTACTGTATCTAACAAGCATTTCAACGTAACACCTTTTTTCTTAGCAATTTTTTGTAAATTTTATTCTTCAAAAGACATTTTGAAATACTTCCCCGGTCTTCCCCGGTATTCTTTATATCACAATAATTTTGGCATATATTCAAAATTAAAATAACAATAACAGTTTCTGCCTAATAGCGCCTATCGCTAAATAAGAGTAAATCGAAGTTGTCAGGGTAAAAACTCTAAAAACCGTTTATTTAATTATATTTCTTATTAGTAATTCCTTTTCTTTTTGTTACAGAGTCTGCCAATGCCTCTGGTGTTACAGTAGTGACTCGCAAATATTTATTTCAGAAGATGATGAGACAGAATTTACCAAATATAAATGTCAAATATAATTATTTAGAAAATTATCTTATTGAGTACTAATAGTTAGGTATTTGTCAGTTTTAGTTATTTTTTTTTGGGAAATGACCATATTATGTTATTTATATAATTATTATTGTAGTAAAATCATTGTGTTATTTTTTTAAGTTACATTTTTTATGTTTTTCTCTTTTTTTTCGTTCATGTGTTTTTTTGAAAATAATAATTATTTTCAATAAAATCCGACGTATTTTTATTATAAACTCCAATTTAAAAAAAATTAGACGCTAAAATAATTTTGGCCGCCTAAATCGGTCAAATCTACCTATGTGCGACGCCTCTTGCCGGCTGTGACGCCGTGCACATTAATACGGGGGTGCTGGGATTGTCGTCTACCCAACGGTACGAAGCTGCTCTGTCCCCCGTTCTACAGGGAAGAATCGTGGAGGAGAATAAAACGCCGAAATATGCCGTAATGATGCGTCCTTTCCTACTGTATGCCAGCCTAGCCTAGCCAGTCTGTTCTTCAGGGTTTCTTCTGGTAGGCCTTGTTGCTTCTTGAGAGTAGTTTCCTCGGAGAGAGCTCGGATCGGAGTGCATGCTGCGAGCTTTTCCGGGCCTATGTTTATTCTGTCCGGTTTGCTCCCAACTAGCGACTATGTAAGTGAGCAAAAACCGGTTTACACGTGCCACTGTTAGACAGTGACGCGACTATTGTGCGAGCGAGACAGACTGGTGCATACCGTAGGAGAGCCGCGTTATCTATTTATTTATTATTTTCACAATAACAATTTATACATCAAAAAACATGTCTTACAACTAAACTATAAACAATAGAGACATGAAATATAAATTATTAAATAAAGGGAAAATAAACCTATTGGAAAAACAAAACTATACACTTACATACTATGAAATAACAGAGAAATAAAGGTAAATCTAAAACTATTTTTACGCACGTCTTAAATCTAAATAAAACAACACTTGTGCATAACTTTATTTACCTTATTATCTATATACTATTGTTATTTACATAGTGGCTATGCCGGCTGTCCCGTACAGTAGCTATCCAACAGTGAAAGAATTTTTCAAATCGGTTCAGTAGCTTCAGAGCCTATTCAATTCAAACAAACAAACATACAAACAATCAATCAAATCTTACGGGCGACAAAACTTTACTAGCGCGATGCAGCATTCCATACTAATTTGCTAGCGCGATGCAGCATTCCATAATAGTTCGTAATAGGTCAGCGCCTTCTATCGTCAGATTATGGCACTGTTTTGCTGCGTACTTACTAATCGTGTTAGAGGTTATAAACTTTTATTTTTAGATAACATACATAGTGTATTAAACTTATAATAGACAATTAATGGTTCTTCACGCTTCGTTAATCACGTTTTATGTGATATGTGGTCGTTTTTCTTCTGATTGATGACTTTTATCATGTCATTTTCGCTATTTATTCCGCCATGATGTCTGATTAGAAACATGTTTTTCTTCTATTTCAAGATTGATTGGTAGGAGACGGGTCATCATCCCTGCTTGTCATTGGGAGTCAGTAGGTAAATTATTTCTTTGTAAAAATATACCAGGTGGTAGGTTCCTGTACTGGGCCGTCTAGGTGGGTACCACCGCAGTGCCAGATATTTTTTCGTGAAATAGAATTAGTGTGTCAAGCACTTTCTGTGTTTCTATTCGGGGACAGGGCACTGAAGCTAGTGAAATAACTGGGTATATGAGACCTAATAAACTGTCGTCTCGGTGTAGCGGGCGCAGGGCAGTGCCAGACAGTAACTGCTTAGTAACTGTTTGGCACTGAACTGTCTAAGGGCAGACGTGGCGCTTACCATCAGGTGTACGATCTGCTCGTCTTGTTACACATTGCAATAAAAAAAAGAAAATAATACCTTAACTGGATCGACTTCGATAGCATTTTGGCATATGCTTGCGCCGGGTACCTACTCGGTTGACGGGTACCCGGCAAAAGTAGGATCCAGTGCTTCTCTACTGCCAACTGACCTAGTATAAAATAGGTGCGCGAGATTTGAACCATTAACCTCACGCGTATGAAAAGACGCTTAAAGACATACAGCTACATATTTATATATAATTATAGTTAATTTTTAAAATATACTGAACCGTACGTAATATCGCCTAAGTCACGTGTACCGGGGTACTTGTCAATCGCGATAAAATAATGGCAAGAGGTCAGCACGGTAGTCCCGTTTGCAAGTTAACTTTGAGTTAACTAATCTTCAGTTAGCTTACACTCGTATAATATCAGACTGCTTGTTAGAGAGCGGCCCGATTTTTTGCTTGTCCATGTCCATCCCGTAGGCTAGTTGACAAAATTTGTAAAATTCGTTTAAAACTATAGTTTAGTATCTATTTTACCCCAAATATATATTATTTTTAGAAAAATAGGCCTTTTTCATAAGTATTTTGCTTTTTTAGAAATAAACTTAAAATTAACTTTGGAAAGGCCAAGACTGTCATGGCGTCTTGAATGACGTCTATCCTCGCGAAACAATCGAGTTTGTTGATGTTAGTCGACGAGATCATTATACAGCTGCAACCGGTGTTTTGCGAGGACTGACGTCACGCTTCTCTGATTGTTGTTTAATGTCACGTGATTAATAATAATAAGTAATTTTGCCGATTTTAATTTCCAAAAATATTTGTAATCTTATATTTATTTTAGTAAAAAAGTTGTTTTTTTGTTTACTACATATCATGATTAATCATTAGAAACTCTAAGCCATCCGATTCATTTTTAGTGGAAACAAGCCTATTCTAGGACGCAAAAATGACCAATTTTTTTCTATAAACCACATGGGTGGTGCTTAAACATACATCCTGCCTGATGAAAAGCGGTTGCTCTCGCATCAAACATTAATAATAATAAAATAAATAAAAATAAAAAAGCCTTTTATTTCCTACTAATTAATTTACATTGTTTTCTTTTAAGTTCATACATTAATATATATAGGTATAAAAACTCGGAGGTCGTGGGTTCGATTCCCGCCTTGGATCTGGTTGGTGGTAGGACTTTTTCAGAGTCCGACTGGCTATACCCCCCTAGGTGAAATCTGCCGCCATAACTGCTTTGGCTGTGTTCCGGCAATATTGATGTGGGAGCCAGTACACTTGAAATTAAAGGCTCGAAGATCAGATGAGCCTACAGTCTGGCAGCACATTGAGCGACGCTTCCTGAAATCCTGATGAAGTGTACCTCAATGGAATAATAGGCCGCAGAGACATCTTACCATCAGGTGAGGTGCGTGTCTGTCTGCCAACTGACCCAGTATAATTTATTTTTTATTTTTATATACTTATGTGTACGAGTATGCTATGCAAGTATGCATAAATATGGTAGGCACTACTTGCGTCAACCATCGTGTATGTACTATGGAAAATAATTTGAAAAGAATAAAAGTTGGCAGCAGATAAAGATTCTTCTAAGTCGATATAACTACATAATTACTTTATATTTTACTTTTATTTTCTTTGTAATTGTACAATTGTAACCAAACGTCTATTGTACGTTCTATCATTGTGTTGATACCTTTTGAACTCACGACATATGGCTTAAAAGCTTCGAAACAGTTCCACCAAACAGCTCATCAATTTGTATTGACATAATCCAATTTATTACCACGTCTCTACGTTGTTATTTTTATTTACATACATAAAAAACCTGATTGTTTGGTTGTCCGCAACAGGCCATTCACAAGGCGAGGTGCTATAAAAACGTTTGACGTCCAAAAGTATTATATAACAAAAACTAATAGGCATAATAATAAAACCTTAATAACAACGGCTGAGCATAACGATTCAAATAAAAAAATCAAAACTAACTATTCTTTTTTTATGTCAGAGGCGGTTAACTAGCCAGCGGGTCGCCTGTTGTATAATGTTATATCGTGCCTGTTGGCAAGCAATCACCGCCGCCCATGGACATCTGCAACACGAGAGGAATCGCCGATGCACACACCATTTCAAAAAGTGCTAACTTCGCTGTAGTCTTCTCAAAGGCTGATGGGAGGCTCAAAGTTCTTTGTAGTGAACGCATCGATGGTCTACTGCTTTAGTTAAGTTCTTTGCCGTGATTTTGGGGTCCTTAGGTCCATTTCGAGGGTCAGACAAAATTAAAAAAGGGTTGAATTTGAGGAAAATAGCTCGAGTTAATGATCACCATTTATTTTCGGAGGAGAATGCGTTTATGCTCCATAACCGCAGGCTAGCTAGATCTGCGGCCGTGTGTGGGACTCGAGACTAAAGCGCCCACTACCCACTAAACTTCACCGGTTCCCCTTCACATCTGATTGGGACGAGCCAGTGCCAGCCTTGTGGCTATTGACCAGCCCATCACCGGGTACCCTGACTTGAGGAGTTAATCTATTTAATAATTGGTGATAAAGATTTTTGTGCGATGAGGCCTTTGTATGCAGTGGGCAATGACGTTCAATTAAAAACTAGACTCCCAATCACGCTCAAATATTGTCCGAAGCAAAAGTCTGCCCACCCGACTATTGGGCAGAGTTTTCGTTTAGTTGTATACAATTGACATTAAACACTAACTGCCACGAGATAAGGTGTTAATTTGAACGAATGTATTTATGTCATCTATGTCAACGCCGCTCGGACGTTTTTTGAGGAATTTTTCTTAGAGATTGGGTGTCTAGTTGTATATTGAACGTCATTGGCAGTGGGACATTAAATAGAGTTTCAAGTTCACAGTTAAATTCGATGGCACCCGCCCTTATCAGAAGTCTGTTTATTTATAAACAACTTTAACAGTGCGAATTAATAGTCTGTGATCTATCGCATCTTCTAGCAATGCCATAGACTAGACAGACACTAGAGGGTCCGGGGGAGTTTAGAGGGTAGTGGGACGAACGTTTTTGGTCCCTCCCGAGTCACCTTGGGTCTGGTTGGTGGTAGGGCTTTTTCAGAGTCCGACTGGCTAGTTACCACACGCGAAATCTGTCGCCATAACAGCTTTGGCTGCGTTCCGGCAGTATTAATGTGGGAGCCAGTATACTTGAAATTAAAGGCTCGAAAATCAGATGAACCTACTGTCTGGCATCACATTAAGCGTCGCTCCCAGGTGAGGCGTCCCTCAATGGAATAGGCCGCAGTGACCGCTTACCATCAGGTGGGCTGCGTGCCTGTCTGCCAACTGACCTACTTGGTATAAAAAAAAAAGCTTTATCTACATCCATACCATAATATGTCTATTTTATATTCAGGAGCGATGAGCAAACGCCCTACATTTAGATATAAGTATCTGTGGCTGCATTGAAATGTTTACATTTTAGTGTCGGTAACCGATACGTAATTTCGTTCAAATTTCGAACGTATTCTTTAAAAGTAAAAATTAATAGGTTTTTTCGATTATCGAATTAGTCGATTAGTAATTTTATGTTCCATTCCTATACATTTAATTCGATGCTGAAATTATAACAATCGATTTGAGAATCGAAATCAACTCGAGTCTAGATTGTTTATGGATTTTAAAAACTACAAACGTCAGTCATTATGTCAGTACTAACTTTTACATACAGATTAAGTTGGTAACATAGATTAAAGAAATTATTCCTACTTCTATGGTTGGTAACTAGGGCGTTTGCTCATCAATCCTGACTATAAAATAGACATATTATCGTATGAATGAAGATAAAGTTATGTATGTGACTGTACATAATTAGTCATGAAAATACTCATGTGATTCTTTTATGAAACTCACTTCATTCGTTTCATAAAACCACATTCGTATTTTAATGACCCTCATTATGCAGCAGTCACATAAATAACTATATCGACGGTTAAAAGGAAATAGGGCATAAGCGACATTTTGGTCAAAAATGAGTTATATATGCCATTGGACTTAAAATTTTCTGCTCTTTCGAATGCGCTTACTCCCATGGCTCTACGATGACTTTTTTGGCGTTTATGCCCAAGCAAAAAAATACATTTTCATGGTGTTATTTTTGCTAACCGACGAAAATTCTGGTCATTTTTGCTATAAAGGTGATTGTACCCCTACAAAAATGATTTAATTTGGGTTTGTTGTCGGTAATACCTTTTTACTTCACAAGGGTGCCAAGGAGCTATGGCGCTTGTGCCCTATATACACACTGCGTACTTATATTACTCTGGCGGTTATCCCCTATTTCCATTCAGTTCTTAATGACAGCTAAGTCGGTTATGCCCTATTACCTAAATTGATTTTCAAATGACACTGGTGGTTATACCTTACTTCCGTTTACTAATATAAAAACGATTGTCGCTAATTCCATATTACTTATATTAGATTTGGTATCATGGTGTCGATTATAACATATTTCCACGTTCTACAATCATACGTATACGTCGCTTATACCGCAATACCAAATAAGGATTTAATAACGAGTCGGGGCTTATGCTATTGGATACCACAAAAACCAGTTTTAAACGCGTCGCTTGTCCCCCCGCAACACTCAGCCGCGCGCTGTGACAGCGTGAACAAGCGTGACTCGTGCGCTCCTATATTTAATAATATCGGGACCCACAGGATTGGTATGCGGTCTACGATGGAGCGCGCTTGCTTAGAAAAAGCCCGGTAATTCTGGCCTTGAAGAGTCCCAAGTTGTAATGTGTAGGAAAGATAGATCCCGGCAGAGAATTCCACTCCCGCGCACTCCGTATCAAGAAAGATGAAGCAAATCGCTTAGTTTAGTAGTTTGATGATGGAACGGAGCTGGTCGAACCAAATCGTGCAGCTGAGCAGCACGAGTGTGATATCTCCGTATTTTACAGACTCCACTTTGGAGAGTACCAATGTGGAGTCTGTAAAATACGGAGAGGCAAGCAATCTTCTTACGATGATCGAGGCTCTTCAAGCTCTCGACCAAAGTATCGCCACTGATAAGCCTCTTCGCACGCCGCTCAATAGAGTCCAAAGCAGCCAGCTGGTCGATACCAGCTGGCTGCTTTGGACTCTATTGAGCGGTATGGAGCTGGTCGATAGCAGAACCATCCCAAAGATGGCAGCAATATTCCATGCAGGAACGAACTTGAGCTCTTTAGAGGTTTAGGAGCTATTCCGCAGTGAATTAGCGCCTGTCTCTGGGAAGGATTCCGAGCTTTTTATAGGAAGATGCTGCTACAGACTCTATGTAGCTCCCAAACTTTAGGCTGGAAGATAATTCCATACCAAATATCAGAGAGAGTCGGTCAGATCGAGGGACAGATATGCCACGAAAAGAGGGAGCCATCTCAAATGCGCTTTTTTTGGTGGAAAAAAGACACGCCTGCGTTTTGGTGGGGTTCAAACTGATCAAATTGGCATCTCCCCAGTCTGAGACAACTTGGAGAGACTGATTCAACTTGTTCACCATGTCTGATCTTAAGGCCTCAGTTTCACCGCTACCTGTATGTACATAAGACAAGTATCTCTCGACTACCGCCCTATCGTCAGCATACCCCTGAATTCCGGGAGTAGCCAAAGTATCATTAATGTGCAGCAGAACGAGAGTACAGATCCCTGAGGGACGCCAGCATTTATTTTTCGCGAGCCGGAGGAGAACCCATCAACAACTACTCTGATGCGACGTCCAGTCAGAAAACTGCAGCGGGGATCCCATAGGAGAGAAGCTTGCCAATAAGGGCATCGTGGCAGACCTTGTCAAAGACCAAGTCCAAGGACACAGCAATGGCCTCACCATGCTTTTCAATAGCCTCACTCCATAAATGCGTTGCGTATATAAGAAGGTCCCTGGACCTACCTCTTCGAAGCCCGTATTGTGAATCACTGAGGAGATCGTTACCTTCTAAATACGCAAGCAAGCGGTTATTGATTGTACGCTCCATTACCTTACAGAGAATGGAGTTTATGGCTATTGGTCAGTAATTTGAGGGACAGCTGTACGGCTGCCTTTTTTGAGCAAAGGCTGCACGTTAGCAAGTTTCCAGGATTTCGGAACTGATCCCACAGATTGTGATAATACAAAAATGTCTTTGAAAGATATTATTTTTATTAGCTTTTTAAATACAATAAGTGAACGGAAAAACCAAACCGTTTGGTCGGATGATATAGTCAGGTTCGTCGGTGTCAACTGGATGAATCTTGCACAAGACCGGAATGCTTGGCGTGACAAAAAGGAGGCCTATACTCAACAGTGGGTGTATACGGGCTGATTAGATAGATAGATAGAAGAGAATGTTACCAAAAAAATTCATTTAATGTTAAAACTAATCTCTGCAAGCCTGTAATTTAAAAAAGACTAGATTAAGTACTTACTAAGTTTTAAGATATTCTGAAGAAAAAATAAATCTTCATCACTTTTTTAAACGTTAAAACTGTATATTTTGTAATTTGTAAAGACTGTTTAATTTATTTAAATTCTTCCTCATCCTTTATATTTTGTACTCATTGCAGGATATCGATATAAAAACGAAGATTAGTGTATTTTAAATAATTACAATAAAAGCTCGAAATGCTCGAAAAAACCGGCCTACCCGGGTTTTGATTACTCTACCCAAAAACCCGGGTTTTCAAAATTGAACCGAGTTTCGATGCCATAATAATTAATAGATAGTAAGCGTTCTTAGTTGTAAGAGAAAACAATGTTTTTTTATAGTCCTTTGTGGGAACAAAAGACCTATTTTAGCTAAAACACTGTTTTGTCTCTTTCTTTCATAACGCTGTCAACATTTGACAGAAAGTGTAAACATTTAAAAAAGTAATAAAAATTATACAAAAATAAAGATAGCTTCGCAACTTAAAATTAAAAGGCACCGTTAAACAAAACATGGTATCTTTGTAAAACAACAACGTTTCAGGAAACATGCGATTCGTGTTTTTATTAGTAAGGGGGTTAATTTTGATTTTCTTGATTAAAAAGTAGTACATAGGTAACAAAAACTCCTTTTTTATTTCAATAAAAATCGTACTACCTGCTCGTTAGTAAATACCTATGAAATGACGAGCTATTATCTTTTAAATCTACCATTTAGTGTAAAATTATAGCAGGGTATACTGTAATAGGCCTCTTATTAAGATAGATCCTTAGTATGTTTCTGTGAAATTTTACTCCCAAGCAATTTCACCCTACTTTAGAAGTTAGAGACTCAATTATGGTGTCGTGTAATATCTGTTTTAGATATTTTCATGAAGGATTGTGTTGGTTGCGCTACTTCATTAGCGACATTGTGTGTAACTTATGTCTTATATCCTGGTATTGTTTTGAATGCCGACTGTTTCTTGTGCCCTATTATCTTTTATACAACCACTATGAAAAGTACCTTATCCTTCTTTTCCTATAATATTGATTGAACGGTCTAGTCGCTTATACCCTTTTACCTTGTGAAATGATAAGTTGGAATGTCGCATATGCTTCTTATCCTTTATTATTTGATTATGTCATTTGTATCTTATGCCATATTACCTCACTCAAAAATTAAAAGCTGTGGTCAGCTGTGGTCATAAGCGACAAAAACTAGTTTAAATAACGTCAAATCACTAAAACTAAGAATACCAGTAACTGTACCATGTCTATCTGATTTTATATCTGTTTCACTTTTCACAATATCTTAATAAATGACAAAAATACGTCAGTTTTTCTAAAATTTAAAACTTTGAACGGCTCTCCTGAACATTTCATCTTTTGTCGCTTATCCCCTATTTCCTTTTAACCGTCGATATACAGTTATGTTAGTTGAAACTAAGTATGTAAAAGTTTATTCATTACATTTACGTTTAAAACCAGCGAGGTTCTATAATAAGGAGTTTCCGTACAGAAAAACCATATCACAAAATCTAGATCTGACTCGAGACCCAGGACCCATAGCGAGGCCATCGGCTTTGTTTTGAAATGTTATCTATTACTCCACCTTGGATGTTACCGAATGATAACCCTTCTGTTATAAAATTACGACTGACTATTTGGTGTAATGGATAAGAAGTTGATTTTATGGCCTCGGCCTTTAATTTCGCGGGCAGCGGGAGCGGAAGCGGTAGCGGCGAGATGTTTTGTATGGAATCCCATAGAGACCCGTTCTCTAACACAGCGGGGCAGCAGCGGGAGCGGCGCCGCACGCACGCACTGCGGATCACCGCTTGACAGCATCGTACCGCTCTTGAGCTTGACCGCCCGCGTCAAACGGTGACCGCAGTAACAGTTTTAAAGCAATGTTTATTCGTTGTCTAGCACCTTTAGCACAAGCCAATGCTTAGTTTGGGTTAGATGGCGCTGTGTAAACCATGATGAAGGATATAATATATTATTTTGTATTATTTACGCTACATAATAATTATGTCAATGCTGTAGTTTTATTGATGGTTAGGTGGTTTGATTGGGCCGTGATCTAGGGACCTGGGCTCAGTTCCTGGGCCAGGCAATATTAATCGATAACAGAGATATATTAATTAACCCTTCTGTGACATACCTACTCTTCATTTTACATACATGTGCTTAACAATCTAACTGTTTGCATATTACAATCGTCACGAATCGGGTCATACCGATAATTATATCGAGAGAACAGCACGTTCGATCTCTTTCCGCCGTGCGGAAATTATTCGCGAAAGTCTGAATTAATTATTTTCAATTAACAATTAAAAAATATAATCGAACTTTTTCAAAGTGAAAACGAACTTTTGAAAAGTGAAATCGAACTTTTAAGTCGTTATTGTTTGTGAGTTTTTATAATTGGACTTGACATTGCATTTTAGTGTTTAAAACAATGATAGAAGATAAATGCAAAAAACTGGATTGTTGTTTTGGGAGGTAAGCACATTTTATAATAGTAATAAAATAACAAACATATCATGCGTATCGTAATATTACATTGGTAATATATTATAACACACAGATGACTACAGCAAAAGTTCTGAGATCTATGAAAACCTTGTATTTTAGAAGGAGTGCGGCTATTCAAAGTCGGATATTTCATGACTTCGATTACACACAAGTTTTTCAATTTTATATATGAGTAAACAATAGCTATGTATATGCAATAAATAATGTATGACAGTTCGAGAATGTGATAAAATCTGACCGCTTTTGTTATATCACCCCTTTCCATTTTATCAGACGGCTGCATTGCTGCAATATTGCAATACTTACTGCAACTGCATATAAAGTGTTTCGTCTACGGGGTTAAATCTTGACGATCAATAGAACCAATAGATTAGGATATTAGTGGTGCAGTGAGTGCGCAACAGCGTTTTTATTTTTGCCAAGTCGGGACTTTGGTACATTTTGAGTGAAATAACGGGATTCTTCCGTCAAAAGCGGGACATAGTAAAAAAACGTCAATTTAATCAAAGGTTTTCAAATATTTATCTTTTTATTTGACTTAAAATTACGTTTACGTGACAATAGATAGCAAAAGTAGCCATGTCAAGTAGCCTCTCTCTCCCACAAACTTATCTTCATTACGGTACGCGCCTTTCTTTTCTTTCTCAGCACTCGGACGAGTTCTCCCCGAAAAGCGGGACGGAGCCTGTCCCGCGCGAGACATATTATAATTTTGATTTAAAAATCGGGACGTCCCGCCAAAATCGGGACGTCTGGCAACGCTGGTGCGCAAACACAGGTGCTCTCCCTAATCCCTCACTCAATAGCACAGGGACAGCAGTCTGACACGACCGAAGACAGATCAGGCGCAGGACCAAGGCGCTTGCAAGCTTAACATGCATTTCAAAGCACGGGGTTGTTGTGTAGGTACCAGCCACCACGGTGCCCCGCCCCGTAAGCGGGGTCGTTGGGAGAAAATTGTTTCATAGACCCCGTTAGAACGACTTCGTTACGTCAACGGGGTGGATAGCACTGGTTAAGTGTCATCCACCCCGGCGAGATTTTTAACGGGGCGGTCAGCACAGATAAGTACCGTCTACCCCGGCGAGATTTCGAACGTGGGGTTGATTCCCGTTGTCCACTCCCAGCTCTGCCCCCGCCGGTGGACAGTGAGACAGCTTTTGCAAATTTTTCCCACTGTCCCCCGGGGGTGGACATCGAAACCAAATTCCAAAAAGTGGTTGCGACCGACTCGGGGTAGCTTTTCGTCGCCAACTTCCAGACTCACAGTGAACGGTCTCCATATAAACATTTCATAACTATTTTTGTCTAGCATGATAAGGCCAATCGGACACTGTGAGACTCTAAGGCCCTCTGCAGACGGCGGGGCGGGCCGGGTTTGACCGGTCAATTTCACCGCGAACGATAGCCCAAAGGGAGTCTTATACCTACTACCAACCCGCGTCTCAGGTGCCCGCGGACACTGGGCGGCGTGGCATTTCCGTAGGTGCAGTAGCGTAGCGTGGGGGGGGCGGGGGGGGCGGTCCGCCCCGGGCGGCACTTTTAAGGGGGGCGGCAAAATTTCACAAAAGGGCGGTAGAAGTGCAGGAGCAGGAGCAGAAAAAAGAATTGTCTCCCGGCCCCACCGCTGCGTGTCTGTTTGCCAAACGAAGGAGCAAAAAAAAAAAGGTCGCCAGAAAGAATTGTCTTCCCCCCCCCCCCCCGCCGCGTATCTCTTTGTCAAGTGGAGGAGCAAAAAAAAAAAGGGCGGCAGAATTGTCTTCCGCCCCGGGCGGCCGACACCCACGCTACGCCACTGCGTAGGTGACGGAAGGTGCGGGCATTGACGGGCAGGCACAGTCTTTAATTGGTACTTCGCGGTCAAAAAGACCGGCCCGCCCCTTAGCATCGTCTGCATAACGCCTTAATTGTGACTTGAGTATCTATTAGTGATAGAAATACCCTATCACAAATGAGTACAGTCAAAAGCACGTCAGACGTAACACTTTGGACTTTCTACCGCTCTTATGTCGGGGGCATAAGTGCTATTATCGAACTGCAAGTGTTTACCGCGATGTGCTGTTGATCGTACTTCGGGGCTTAGTGGGTATATTCAGCCCTTCCTAGGGCGTGGGAGTCTCACACTCTTCATCCTCGACGGAGGGTGACCATACATTGGCTGGTTAATAGCTACAAGGCTGGAACCAGAGCTCTTCCGACCGAATTGCACAAGTCGCCCGAGCCAAGTCTGGGGGTCACCTCGTTTCTCGGGTGGCCCTCCCTAGGAACCACTCCTACTTGAGGCCTTTCAAGTTGGGATACCCGGGGAGGGGCTGGTCAATAGCCACAAGGCTGGCACCGGCTCGTCCCAATCTGGTGTGAAGATGAAGCCGGGGGAGTTTAGTGGGTAGTGGACGCTTTAGTCTCGAGTCCCACACACGGCCGCAGATTAAGTTAGCCTGCGGTTATGGTGCATAAACGCATTCTCTTCCGATGAAAAATGGGTGAATATACGACACGTATTCCCCGGTTTAAAAAATTAAGTGGCGTCATGTTGTAACTATTTTAGTATAGTGTTGTATGGAAATACCAAAACAAATATTGCAACTTAACTTAGTACATAAAATAACACAGTCGATTAGTAAGCAATTAAGACGAATTACTACCATTACAGTTAATTAAAAGGTTAAGACGTCTAATAATGTACTATTATACTAAATGCTGTGGTTCCTAAACAGATTTAAATTAGCGTACTTTTATTGTTTCTACTTAATAACTGTTATTTGGTCTTGTGTAATACAGGTTACGACTGGAGGCATTATAATATTACCTCAGATTACTGAATAGTTACTGTGTTAGGTATTAATAAGTTCTTGGAAATCTTCTTCCTTATTTGCCGCATAACAGTGGCTAAGCCACTCGGGTATAAAACCCGGAGGTCGTGGGTTCGATTCCCGCCTTAAGTCTGGTTGGTGGTAGGGCCTTTTTAGAGTCCGACTGGCTAGCTACCACCCTCACAGGTGAAATCTGCCGCCATAACAGCTCTGGCTGTGTTCCGACAATATTAATGTGGGAGCCAGTACACTTGCAATCAAAGGCTCGAAGATCAGATGAACCCACAGTCTGGCAGCACATTGAGCGACGCTTTACGGTAAAAGTGTCCCTGGAATAGGTCGCAGTGACTGCTTACCATCTGGGGGCTGCGTGCCTGTCTGCCAACTGAAGTAGTATAAAAAAAATACAGTCATTGCCCATGGTCCACCTTCATAGTTCACCCAGCTGTATCAAGGGCAATTATTTCTTCCCTTAGTCCACCCCAAGATAACTGTGTGCCCCTGGTGTACCAGGGGCTTTTCTTTTTTCTAATAGGTTTTAAAAAGTATTTTATGGTTTCGTTACATTAACTGTACTGTTTAATTGCAAGCTCATACTTGCATCTGTGTGTAGGCACAGAACATAGTGTAGGACTCAAGACTTGAGACGTCCGTCCCACCACTATACTTAAGTCTACTATTCGCTATTAAAAAACATCATAATAATTTATAACACAGCCTAAATAGGTATTCTTTATTGCAAACAAAACTAATGAAAAACAATAATATTAAAACAATATTATCGTACAAGTTGCCTTTCAGATAAAAATGAAAATAAACAATCTTTTTGTCAATTATTTAGAAAACAGAAGCCAGCCAAATTGATAAATTATCTTATTAAATTACGAGTGTATCTGCCGGCGGTGAAACAGACACTTTATTTATAGGCTGATACATAATATTTTAAACTAAAACATTCTTATGCCTTATACGCAATAGATCCTAAAATAAACATACGGGTCTCAAAATCAGGTTTAATTTTATTTGCTGAATGCTAAAATACCTATAAAATCTAAATAAATTCTCAAAATATGTTGATTTGAACATACCTTAAATTTTGGGAGCCTTTTGGAGATATTATTAGCACAGTTTATTTTATAATCAACACAATATATAATTTGCAGTGAGCTACTGATCAACAGTTGCGAATCAGTCAAATTCCTTCAAGCAATTTACAGCTTAATGCCCATCGTGTAGAGGTCTATTTCAAGTAAGATTTTTTGTCAGTTACCACCGCAGTGCCAGATATTTTCCCGTGAAATAGAAGTGTGATAAGCACTTCTCTGTTTCGGGAAAAGGGCCCTGTAGCTAGTAGAATTACTGGGTATATGAGACCTAATAACTATCGTCTCGGTGTAGCGGGCGCAGGGCAGTGCCAGACAGTAACTGCTTAGTTACTGTTTGGCACTGAACTGTCTAAGGGCAGACGTGGCGCTAACCACCAGGTGTCCGATCTGCTCGTCTTGTTACACATTGCAATAAAAAAAACACTGAACTGTCAAAATGAACATAATTATTAGATTAGACTAATGTAATACAACGTTAGTTAAAACGTGACGACGATGCGTGCTCCCTTCTACTCACGTGTGGTGTCAAAAGGTCTGCCCGAGTGATCTATTAATTATAATGACACATTGAATTGTATCACTAACTCATTACGTGCCTGTGGACATCACTTGTGTAATAAACAGCTTTATGTCATAGTGGTCCACTATGACATAAAGCTGTAATTACCCCCCCTCCCCCTTAGTGATACACGGTGAGGTTTAAGACCCCTTCAAAAATACAGGTAGGTAAAAGCGCGTTTCACGAAAAACATTTATTTATTTATTATTTTATTTATTTATTTAATAAGTACAGCCACATGATACATATTAATACAATTACAGTAAAAAGTTACAATAAAAAAAACAGTTCTGATATGCATCAAAACACCGGCGTACATAGCACTCATCAATAAAAAGGGTACAATTATTCAGCAAATTGATTAATCAGAGAGTACCCATCAGGCTATTTGCCTGATAGATACTCCGAGACCAATGACTTAAATTTCGGAAAACTATTGCCAAAAATATCCAAATCAGGAATTTTACCACTTGTCGTATTATACTCAGTTAAAATTCGTGCCAAAGGAGATTGATGACCGAGATTAGTACGAGCAAAAGGAACAGCGAAAAGTTTTGTAAAGCGATGCCTAGGATATCTATACGGAATTGATAGAGATATACGCGATAATAGTTCTTCAGAGTACAGATGGCCATTCAGAACTTTGTAGAGGAAACAGAGGTCCGCAATCTTTCTTCTATCACGTATACTGGTCAACTTAAATTTAACAAGGCGCTCTTCGTAAGGCTGACGGTGAGAGAATCCACTACTCAGAAATGCTAAGTGCCTGGTAAAAGCACGCTGAATGCTTTCAACTACAATTTAAACTACATACGCCGCTTTTCGGTTGAGTATCGCGCGTTTGCCGAAAATTACACGTGATATATTGCTACACCCCCCCCCCCCCCTTCCCCCTGTGATATTTGGTGATTTTTTATGGACCCCTCCCCCCTTTCGAGCATCAGGTGATTAATGGACGGCCCTAAAGCGTTATGTCCCGATCTATTCAAAATACGCATCTACCATAATTCAGGATTTGCCAAGTCCAGTTACATTAGAGCCACTGTCATCTGACCTCCGTAACACTTGACATGGGAACCAGACCAATTGGATCATGGCTACACAGCCGCCAGAATGAGCAGATTTCATAATGATATCTGATATTTTCGCGATTTATACTCACTAAATAAAACAATTTGAAATGTATGAAAATTTGCTGTTTTGCTGTAAAACGGTCGAAACATCGAGTGTGCTTTCTATTTTCAAATATCCCCCCTTCCCCCACATTTCCGAGATCAAAAGTACCCTGTCTCCCGGGGATAGTGAAGCTTTCTAACAGTGAAAAAATTTTCCAAATTGGTTCAGTATTCAATACAATCACACAATCAATATATCTTTCCTCTTTATAATATTAGTAAAGACAGTATAGATTATGATAAAACATTAATTTAATTTAGTAATACAGATACATAATACAACATTTCGGACCTTTAAAAATGTAAAAAAACGAAGGTAGTTTACATAGAATAATATTATTCTAAGGTAGTTCATAATTGCTTTTGAAGCAAGTCATCAAATTAAATGTCAATAGTCATTTGAGGTTAAACGGAGCATTTCTTTGTTTTCGTTTATTTATTCGTGTAAAACAATTTATTTGTGTTAAAAATGAGTTGTGAAGTGAACGTTTTTGAATAAGTTATTGTTATGTCACTTGAGAAAAGGTTTGTAAACTTATTAATTCGCGGTGTAATCATTTACATTTATTTATTGAGTATGCATAAATCAGGAATCATTATGATTTGTAAATATACATGATTTACGAAATTACAAAGTTAATTGATCCCTACGAATATTATTTTATTCTTTATTTATTTATTTGGCTTCTTAACAATAGGTACACCAGTACAACATTTTTATCATTACAGAACCTTATCTAAGTGCCCTATTTTACTTATAGAAAAGCACTGCATGTACAAATAAATGCCTACTTACATACTAGAATACAATAAAAAGTGTTTGATTACTATTTATCAATTGAGATGGAAATGCAATTTTTAACCATCCAACAAAAATAATTTCGTATGAAAATAGATCTTTTCTCACATCTTTCTTGATCATCCCATTTTTAATTTACTCAATAAAATAACCATATTTTTTTTCTTTTTCAGATGGTCAGACTGTGAAAGTGGACAGTTCGCAATAAACATAATACAAATAAAAATGAATAAATAAACATAAATTACAAAATAATAATTCACCAAGTACCTAATAGTTATAAGGATATTTTAAATTAAATTACTCAAGTGATATTACTTAGTCTATATTTAAATAATATAAAATATATTATACCTACTTATAAACAAAGTAAAGATATTATAATTATTGAATAGTTTCTTGATAGAAGTATTAATTAATTTTCAAGAAATATCAATGATCTACATAGTTTTTATACAATTATTTAAATTTTTATGTCTATAAATAAGTGATTTTTTTTTAAATTCCTCATATTGTGATACAAATAAATTTGTAAAATTAAAAGAAGATTGAGCAGTTCAACGAAGATGTATTCATTCAACCGTGAGTATTATTAATTATTTTTTTAATACATGTGTACTGTGTAGTTTTTTAATGAAATTTCAAGTTTTTTTGTTTTAATTTCAATTAGTTATTTTATTCAATGCAAATAGGTTCAAAGACCTTCATAGTTATGAAAAGTGTAGTGACACTTTTCTCACGAATGCTAATATTCGAATTTAGGTTTAATTAAAACGGCTCGGTAGGTAATGACCGGACCGTAATTTCGGTGTCCTGGTTCCCGGGCATAGCAAAATTTTGTCGAATTTTTCGATAATCAATCCGCAGAAAGCGTGGTGATTATGTCAGACTCCATCATTATTATGATGACTTAGTTTCAATAGAGAATGCAAAACTTGCTAAGAACAATGGGCCGAAAAAAATTAAGCTAATGTGCAAAGATGAGATGTACTATGTGAAAGACCACATACTAAACAATCATGATAAAAGTTGAATGTGTTTATTGGATCTACTTCGTAGGATATATCCCAAATCTGCACAACATTTTTTTATTTTGGGCCCAATCTTTTGCATTGTCCTTTAGTATATTATTTTGAGGTCAAGAATACGATTTTTGAATTTCTAAATTGTCTAAACCTAGATTTCTAGACCTAGCCAGCTGTGGTTTTGACCCACGACGCAGTTAGTTAATAGACAGACATAATTCAAATTATAATGATATACTGCGGTTTTATAAATTAGCGTACTCATTCCGCCAGACGTCCTTGGACCACTAGCCCCGACTTTGCAAATATTAAAACTGAAAAAAGTTTTTGCAAATTAATTATTATTTTTTAAGCTTTTGCTACATGTTTAAGGATCTAAAATCAAGAGGAAAGATAGATTTTGGCCGCCTCACTGGCTAAGTCGCTCGGGTATAAAAACACGGAGGTCGTGGGTTCGATTCCCGCCTTGGGTCTCGTTGGTGATAGGGCTTTTTCTGCCGCCATAACAGCTCTGGCTGTTCCGGCAATATTAATGTGGGAGCCAGTAAGTACACTTAACATCAGAGGCTCGAAGATCAGATGAGTCTACAGTCTGGCAGCACATTGAGCGACGCTACCTGATGAAGTGTCCCTCAATGGAATAGGCTGCAGTAACCGCTTAACATCAGGTGGGCTGCGTGTCTGTCTGCCAACTGATGTGGTATATAAAAAATATTAAGAATAAAACTTCGACCAGACCATTCTGACCCGTGGAAAACCAAGGTGGTTCACCTGACTTAGTCGTCAACTCGCGGACGCAAAACTCGCGGACGTCCGCGAGTTGGCACCTTTCGATTTTACCTACTTTTTTTGTCGTCAACTCGCGGGTCTATATAAAGTACAGTCAAATAAAAACAGGTTGAAACCAAAGGATAATTATTACAATGTACTAGGGCAACATGATCTTATTGGAGATGTATTAATTTTTTAAGGATTTTTTACGCGTTAGTAATCTAAGACGAACCAAGCGTGTAGAAGAAAAAAAAAAGATTTAAAGCTGCAGTATTTATAACCTTGATGAAAAAAAAATGCATGACAAATAAATACATCTCCAATAAGGTTATGTTGCCCTAGTACAATAATACCAGTATCCGTATTATCAACCTTATTACTAAAGTAATATTACACATTATATACCTACATTAAAAAAAGGTTTATATTACATATTTAGTTGGCCTTATTATAATAAGGAATTTGTTGTAACGTTTTTGTAGCTGACTATACATTAATACGTCAGATTTCATGATCGCGCGAGTTGACGACGAAAAAAGTAGGTAAAATCGAAAGGTGCCAACTCGCGGATGTCCGCGAGTTGACGACTAAGTCGTTCACCTAGGTGTTCTATTGTATTTTTTTTTGTACCCCTGGTTCTCTTAGGTGCTAGTGATCTGCTATTCAAAAGAATGTACGCGTACTCGTAGTTCACCTGCGTAGCTTAAAAAAATAAGTACGAATGTAGACGGCCCGCCCCAATCCGGCTTTTGGGGCAAAATGTCCGGCCTTTTAAAGAGCAGAGTCCGGCTTTTTTATTTTAGTAACTGGGATGCCTAGGCGGGTCGTACTTTGAGCGCTGTCTTCTATATATAAAACTCATGGTATATATAAAACTCAAAGGTGACTGATTGACTGACTGACTGACATAGATAGCTATCAACGCACAGCCCAAACCACTGGACGGATTGGGCCGAAATTTGGCATGCAGGTAGATGTCATGACGTAGGCATCCGCTAAGAAAGGATTTTGATCAATTCCCACGGGAACGGGAACCACGCGGGTGAAACCGCGGGCGGCCGCTAGTTGTAGACTTGTAGTATAAAATTGCTCTCAAAAGCGCTAGCAGACCCACAAGTTTAATTACCTACGTACCTACGTCATAACGTGAGAAACCAGACGTATATTTCCAGCGCACCTTCGAGAACTTTCGAGCTTTATTCACCTGAATCAAAACAACTTTGACCTTCGTAGTTTCTAATGCTACAATGACGTGAAACTTATTGGATTTTATACTTTTTGTTCCGCGTGTACTATTCCGATGGATAATCTTTATTCTATATTCGTATATTACAGATGGATGTAATTGTGGTGTCTGTTTGTAACGGCTTTTTACCAAATCCTACTAATATTATAAATGCGAAAGTCTGGATGTTTGGATGTTTAGATGTTTGGATGTTTGGATGTTTGGATGTTTGGATGTTTGGATGTTTGGATGTTTGGATGTTTGGATGTTTGGATGTTTGGATGTTTGGATGTTTGGATGTTTGGATGTTTAGATATTTGGATGTTTGTTACTCAATCACGCCTAAACGGCTGAACGGATTTAGATGAAATTTGGCACACGTATAGTTTGTAACCCGGAATAGGACATAGGCTATAAAATTCCTACGGGAAACGTCTCATTCCCGCGGGAATATCAATTTTGAAACTACTGAACCGATTTGAATAATTCTTTCACTGCTGGAAAGCTACACTATCCCCAGTGAACATAGGGTACTTTTGATCCTGGAAATGTGGGGGGAAGGGGGGATATTTTAAAAACAAATTACGCACGGGTGAAACCGCGGGCGGAAGGCTAGTTGTAAATAAATATGAACAAAATGGTGTAGAGGTCTCAGGGTCCTGGTTTCAATTCCCGACTTTGATCACAAAGCCGCATTTAGCAAGCGTGGTGATTAAGAGGAAAGACTAGGGCCGTTTTTCCATACAAACGTATTCCCCTGTTTCCTCCCTGGATAATGCCAGTAGAGAAATAGTTTTTTTTTTCCAAACATCTATGACCACTATTTGCATGTCCCAATGTTTTTCTTTTTTTCATAAATTAATAATTAAAATAGTTATGAACCTTCAAAAACCTAAAAAAATGACCAGATTTTCCGCTGTTTTCAAACATACAGAAAACAAATTTAACTAGATTACATAAAAAAAGAAAACATAGGAACACGGCCAAAGCCTTTCTTTAATTTTTGATAAAAAAAGTAGTTAAATCGGTCAAGTTTTGGAAAAGAAATCAGGGGACTACGAAACGTTGATTTTAAAGGTATTTTCGCTCCAAGCTGCAGTTGTCTCTATCGCGCTCTGCGTGGGATGTTCGGACACTGCGCGACAGCAATAGATTTTACAAACACCTATTTTTCAATTCTCTTGCCCTTAGTATTTCCTCTTAATACAGTACCCATCATTGAAGCGATATGTCCTTAATTCTATGATAGAGATAGAGATTAATGATAGAGATTAAACGAGCTGGTACTTTATTTTTTTATGGACAACATCACATTTTTTTTCCGGGGAATACGTTACGGTCGCTGACCTTTTGCATGTCATCACACACATCGATCTGAACATAAAGTAAGCACAAGTGTAAAGAGTGTCGGAAACAAACATAAAAAAATTACTTATATACAAATAAACATAAATAAATAAATAAATAAATAAATCCTTGGACATTATTCACACAGCGCCATCTAGCCCCAAACTCAGTATGAGCTTGTGCTATGGTTGCTAGACAAGGGATAAACATTACTTATATACTTCTTTTTTGTAAATACATACATATTAACACCCAGACCGATACAAACATGTTCATGCAAATAAATGTTTGTACCGTGGTGCGGGGATCTTACCCGCGACCTTTGGTGTAATAGCCGACTTCTCGACCACTACACCAAATGGCTTGTCACAACATACAAATCATCACATGAATGTTTATCCTGATTGGAATTCGAACCCTCGACCTCGGGTGACTAGGGCAGGGTCAGTATCAAACTCGCCATCAAACCAGTCAAAATTATAAAATACCCTTTAGAATCAATGACGTTCAATATACAACTAGACACCCAATCCCTAAGAAAAATTCCTCAAAAAACGTCCGAGCGGCGTTGACACAGATGACATTAACACATTCGTTCAAATTAACACCGTAACAGCCCTTTCACACGGCATCCAGTTTTGCAGGACCGGCTTTTTACTGTATCCTGCAAAACAGGACGGTGTGTTCACATGTCAGTTCAGTTTTGCGGGATCCAGTAAAAAACTGTGGACTAAACGGTCCTGCAAAACTGGACTGCCGTGTGAAAGGGCCGTGAACACTGCTATATAAATATTTGTGCGACTAAACGGGATCCCGCTTTTTACTGGACGACGGATCCAGTTTCTAGTGACAAAACCGAATGCCGGATCGGGATTTTGCAGTATCCCGCATGCGGGCTGCTCGTGTGAACGCTAGCATATAAACACATTCGCCATCAAACGGGATCCTGCAGAAAACGGGATCCTGCAAAAAACTGGACTGCCCGTGTGAAAGCGCTGTAACTCGTGGCAGTTAGGGTTTACTATTGTTTGACAAAAAACGTATGACAAACGATCATTTGACAAACAACGTTTGAAAAACTAATCATTTGACAAACTTTCATTTCGCAAACATATTACTTTAAAAACAATCATTTGACAAAATACAGGTTTCGCAAATGTTTTACTTAGAAAATTATTCATATGTTAAAATTTTATATAAAAAATTATCACATGACTAAATAATTCGTTTGCCAAATTGATGATTGTACAAAAAGCAAGAAGATAATTATTAGTTTTTAAAAATTACTATTTTTTAACCAATACTTACCTGCGATCAAATTTTGAAAATACTAAATTGCATGGTTGCCATTTTCATCTTGGACATTATTTATAGGCAAGTAATAATTTTGTATTACGATTATTACTAATTCCATAGAAACTTAAGTCTTTAAAAAAATACACACTGCCTGAATTAAGGAAAATAAGTAGAATTCGGTTCTGGCGTTGTGGTCGCAGTTCTAACCTAACCTAACCAGCCATTTTTTCAGTTGACCCTACACATGTATAATATGATTTCGTGCTTAAAGTAAAATATTCGATATAACGTGTACTTAAATATGTTATTTTTATATAGCAATGCATTTTGTCAAATGTTTTTATGCCTTACGTTGTTTTTCCAAGTAACATGTTTAAAAAATAATCAATTTGTAAATTAATGTGTTTGCATAGTAAGTTTTTTTCTTTTAAATATATTGTCTAATGCGTAGTTTATCAAACAAAAGTTTGTAAAATAATAAATTTATCAAGTATAATTTTGTCAAACGTTGTTTTTCAAATGAAAATTTGTCATTCGTTTTTTGTCATATGAACGGACACCGGCAGTTAGTGTTTAATGTCTAAACGAAAACTCTGGCCAATAGTCGGGTGGGCAGACTTTTGCTTCGGACAATATTTGAGCGTGATTGGGAGTCTAGTTTTTTAATTGAACGTAATTGTTTAGAATCTTGATTTTTAATCTCAATCTGCCCTCAGACAGCATTATGCCAAATGTGCACTTAAAGACCCCTTAAATGACGAAAGATGGCGTTACCTGAATCCTGAATCGCGAACGCAAAGTAAAAACGAAAAATCTTACAATTAGGTACTTTGCTTGTGCTATTTTGGACCTACTAATGTTATTTTTTTATATACAGTCAGTTGGCAGACAGACACGCAGCCCACCTGATGGTAAGCGGCCACTGCGGCCTATTCCATTGAGGGACACTTCACCAGGAAGCGTCATGCTACCTAGATAATAATCGTTTAATCTAATCAGAGAAACATCATAGGTTTTTAGATGTATATAACATTTGCAATATTTTCCTTGAAAATAAACGGGAAAGAAACCGCGGGTGTATTGCTAGTTAAATTCTAAATATAAATAAATCGATGGTAAAGATTCCACAAACAAATAAGTAAAATTAGAACGAGGCAAAAAAATATACCTAATGTTGACCGCATTTTGTTTGCAATTACCCTTTTATACTCTGTCGGTCAAGTGTAGCTTGAACTGTCTTACAGTTACTCTGGTCGCACGGTAGTGTGTCTTGTCAAGTTAATCTCATTTGGTCTTAACACTGAATGTGAGGCCACCCCACACTGTCGAGATACTCAGGGATGCTTGAAAGGTGCGAAGGTTTTCCACCCTTCGCACCTTTCAAGCCTTATTTTATTTTCTTTGGGAAACAAACAATTTTGAAATACACATTTAAAAAATCTACCATTAACATAATAAAACATAAATCACCAAAGTTTCCACCAATAAAACATTAGAAATTAAAAAAACAAAGAAGCATTGGTCGTACACTTTGCCGTTTTGACAAATGGCGGCCACGATAAATACGCCCACTTAAAAATTACGTAATGTAGTACGCATTATAACATAATTTTTTAATATTATATTCTCGCTTGACACAAATTGGTGCCTATAATAAAAAACCAAAATTTCGTTCTTTCTAATGCTAAATGAAATGAAGTATAGTTCGGGACAGATAAACGCTTTCTTCCTTGGATTTCACGCGGAGAACGGTGAAGTCTAAGGCCCCAAACCAAACGGCCAGTCTCCAACTCTTCTTAATTGGGCAACAAGAAGAAACTTTGTTTTACAGTTAACCTATGTCTTCTCTTCAAAATACAGGGTCAGTGTTACAATTGTCCAAAGGCGCCGGTATGTAACCACGTACCATCAGACGGGCCGTTGGTTTGGAGGTGGCGACCTTTGTGGTATAATAAAAAAGTAGGTACCCTTAATTAACGACAATAATGAACAGATTAATAAAAGCAGAAAACTAAAACTTGCAAGCCAATATCATTTTAAATGGAAAGATGTGATATCTTTCCACGAAATAATGTGATAATACTATTCATGTTCATATCATGAAAAATTTTGAACTGACTATTTCATTATTATTTAAGTTTGTCTTGACAAGAACAGGCAACGCCTGGCGCTTATTGAATATGATTACCAAATGCAACATTAAACCTTTAAAATCTACCCAAAAAACTCTTTCAAAACAAACCAGGAAGCACAATCACTTCCTTAGTATCAAACTTGGCGCATTTTTACTCATTATTTAAAAGCTATTAAAACTCGCATGGTATTAAAACCCACCACTGAATAGTGATCCCGCATTCGGAGGTTGCATAAGTGGATGATGAGTCAAGAAATAATTGTGTATTTTTGTTTCATACCAAAATAGATTTTGTTTTGCAATAATATTTCTATTTATAACTTGGGTTTTCCAGTTTGGAGCCGTAATTTGGGTGATACGACGCAGTTTTAAATTGTTGATAGCCTCCATGCAGTGGGAAGCAGGTACCTTAGTCTAAAAAAAGACCTAAAAATTGTTGAACATTCCATTGAATTGTTTACTGAACCAAAGCGGTAATCTTAGCCAGAACCGGAGGAGAATGTGTTGAAGCACCATAATAAATATAATGACTGTCCTCCTAGCCGAGTTTTCGGCTACGGCGGCCAATCTTTTACGATCAGCTAACTACGCAGGATATTATTATAGTGCACAAGTAAGTGCGTAAGCACAGGTGCACTCCCTATTCCCTCACTCTCATAACACGGTGGGACAGCAGTCTGACACGATCGAAGAGAGATCAGGGGGCTTAGACAAGATGACATCGCTTCATAGCTGGCGAATTTCGCTAAGTCCAATTTGTATGGATTTGACAGATGCCATAGAAAAGTCACGTGTTGAAAGTATGGGATTTGACATTCGCTATCGCAGTCATAAATGCCGCTTGTCTAGAGGGGGGCTGACGCAGGACCGCTTAACGTGCCTTCCAAAGCACGTTATTTTCAGACATTCAGGTGATTCAAGCCTGCAATGTCCTAGCCACCAGTGTGCTGCCACAATGGACGACTCTGCCTGCCTAAACGTCCCAATGGAATAGATCCCTTCAATGGTTAGGTTTACCAGGTGGTAGGTTCCTGTACTGGGCCGTCTAGGTGGGTACCACCGCAGTGCCAGATATTTTCCCGTGAAATAGAAGTGTGTCAAGCACTTCTGTGTTTCGGGGAAAGGGCACTGAAGATTATTGAAATTACTGGGTGTATGAGACCTAATAACTGTCGTTTCGGTGTAGCGGGCGCAGGGCGGTGCCAGACAGTAACTGCAGTTAATGTTTGTTCGTCTTGTTGCACATTGCAATAAAAAAAAGGCCATTGGCTGCTTCCCTTCAGGTGAGCTGCGTGTCTAGATCTGTGTCTGTGTGCCAACTAATGTGGCATAAAAAAAAACAGTCTGTCAGTGGTGATACTTTAAACAAATCATAAATATGTAAAAGAAACCGTATCTCTGTTCGTTACTTGAAGTGTCGGTTTTATTTTAGTTTTAAGTAGCCATGTGTATGCGCAGAACGATTTTATTATACGATTAAGGATATTATGTTCTGTATTTACGGTGTTAGACAGAAAGACAAAGAAATGATTTTATGTCATTGTGAACTCCTTTGTTATTAAGTTTTTATTAATTCTGTCACAAAATAGGAAGGTGTAGTGGCCTAAGGTTATGATATGAAACAGTAGCGTAGCGATGGGGGCGCGGTCCGCCCCGGGCGGAACTTTTTAGGGGGCGGCAAAATTTCCCGGAGGAGCAAAAAAAAAAGAAAAAAAGGGGCGGCACAATTGTAAAAAAGGGCGTTAGAATCGTCTTCCGCCCCGTGGGCTGCTTTGCCAACTTAGCAGCAAAAAAAAGGCGGTTATGAAACAAAAGATTTTTCTGTCTTAGGCGATGAAATGTTGGTCTGGTCTGGTGCTATGGAATTTTAGGTTAAAAATTGTTTACCTAGTTATTGCCCGACCAATTAAATAAAAAACCTCGCCCTACTGCGGAAAAACATTGGAACTAATTTCTTCAAGTGGCAATTTCCCACCCCCCTTAGGCCACCCCGTCTTGAGGCCTCTTGAGTAGGGGTACCAGGGAATGGGCTGGTTAATAGCCACAAGGTTGGAACCAACTTGTCCTAACACACTTTGTCAGTACACTTGAAATCAGAGGCTCGAAGATCAGATGAGTCTACAGTCTGGCAGCACGTTGAGCGACGCTTCACCTGGAAGCGTCCCTCAATGGAATAGGCCGCAGTGGCTGCTTACCATCAGGTGGGCTGCGTGCCTGTCTGCCAACTGAGTTAGTATAAAAAAACTGGGTGGAAAGGGGAAACCGGGGAGCTTATTAGTTAGTGAGACGCTTTAGTCTCGAGTCCCATACACGGCCGCAGGTCTAGCTAGCCTGTGGTTATGTTGCATAAAGTATTCCGCTCCGAAAAAAGGTGTTGGCAGTGGAAATATCCTTTGTTTTGCTTAGGACTAATATATTCTGTGGTTTTAGCTGCAAACGTTATGTTTTCCCTTATGATAACAAGGTTGTTACGCGGCAATGATGCTTCTAAAAACACCTGGGACTAAGTTATAAAATGAGTCGCCTTTAAAAAACAAAAGGCTATGGAAGATTTTTTTTATTGCAATGTGTAACAAGACGAGCAGATCGTACACCTGATGGTAAGCGTCACGTCTGCCCTTAGACAGTTCAGTGCCTAACAGTAACTAAGCAGTTACTGTCTGGCACCGCCCTGCGCCCGCTACACCGAGACAACAGTTATTTATTAGGTCTCATATACCCAGTAATTTCACTAGCTTCAGTGCCCTTTCCCCAAAACACAGAAGTGCTTAACATACTTCTTTTTTAAGGGAAAATATTTGGCACTGCTGTGGTACACCCACCTAGACGGCCCAGTACAGGAACCTACCACCTGATAAGACTGTTGGACTGTTGGTCCCAGCTGATAGGTACTATAATGTAGATATTAGTCGTCAAAGCCCAGTCAAAGGCCATTTGGCGGCTTGATAACTGCCATTAAGGTTGGTCACTTGCCTTACGCGCCTCTAACCCGCACTAGGCCAGCGTAGTGGAGTATGGCCCACACTATCTCACAATTGAGATAATGATATAACGTTAAAGTGTGATGATGATGATGAATAAGTATAATTATTTCGATTTTCTTAGAATTCACAATTATAATTATTAATTTCAGAGGAAAAACAAACATAGGTACAGGTTTCCTATAATTATAGATGTATCATTATTTAACGATGTATTGATGTGCTTGCACACAATGTATTTTAGATGATTATGAAACACGGTATGTATTATTATATTATTAACACCATAACAGTACATTTCTGTAGAAAACATTAAAAAGTATTTTTATATATTTTATCGCTTTGTTGGTCTAGATGACCAGTCGCAGACAATTTTGCTCGAGAATGAAACCTCCGTGGAACAGTGGCTAAGCCGCTCGGGTATAAAATCCGGAGGTCGTGGGTTCGATTCCCACCTAGGGTCTGGATGGTAAGGCTTTATCAGAGTCAGACTGGCTAGCTACCACCCCCACAGGTGAAATCTGCCGCCATAATAGCTCTGGCTGTGTTCCGGCGGTATTAATGTGGGAGCCAGTACACTTGAAATGAAAAGCTCGAAGATCAGACGAGCCTAAAGTGTTAATACACATTAATACTATCACCTACTTTGTAAAACTATGTAACAATAAAGAACTATTTGATTTGATTTGATACTGCCGGAACACAGCCAAAGCTGTTATGGCGGACCGATTTCACCTGTGGGGGTTGTATGATGCTAGCCGGTCGACCTCTGAAAAAGCCCTACCACCAACCAGACCCAAGGTAGGAATCGAACCCACGTCCTCCGTATTTTTATACCCGAGCGGCTTAGAAAAACCTATTTAAACCTACATATTTACAACCTACTTAACCTATAACGTCTTATAAACCTATTTAAGGGACTCATGTCATGACACAGCATTTTCTACTGAAAATGACGTCCCATCACTGAGGATTATGTGTTATACTCTTTTCCAAGCCAGTGTACTTATTAGATGTGACCGTGAACCATTACGCAATATAATAATAGTACATATCTCCACACATGCCAGATGTACTACAAACTACTCGTATAATATGAAAATTTCCACTTAGAACGGAAACATAAATACATAATATTATTGCTTTGTGAACCACGAGGAAGACTCTAAAGCCTACACTTTAAGGTGAGTATAGATTACAACATTTACTTGTATCAGAACATCGAGCATTCGCCGATTTTAAATTTACTCGAACCTTTCTTCGAACACGACGCTCGATGTTTTGTTACAGCCTTTTTAACGAGCATATTGGTGTAACATTTCGACGAGCCTTTGCACGAGCAACGCCGGTCCGACATTTCTAAGAAGAATGAACGCAGGTACAACGAAATGTTACGGGTAAATGCACACTCACTGTAAGCATTTACCCGTAACACAACGCCGAGCATTCGCACGAACGTTACATTACATGGAAATGTTGAGACTAACCGAGCTTTTACCTGCCCCCCTAGACAAGCGGCATTTATGACGTTCGTTATAGCTCAATTTGCGATAGCGAATGTCAAATCCCATACTTTCAACACGTGACTTTTCTATGGCATCTGTCAAATCCATACAAATTGGACTTAGCGAAATTCGCCAGCTATGAAGCGATGTCATCTTGTCTAAGCCCCCTGTATTGTACCATTCGTACGAACGTTACATTACACCAAAACGCTCGAAGAAATGTTGTAGTCTATACTCACCTTTAGTATAAGTTCTGTGCTACGGCCCTAATGGTATGTGTTTACTGTCGCCTAAGGACCCTTGTAACACCAGAGAGGCATCACCCGCGATGAGTAACCCTGTAATTTAAAGCGAAAACATAAAGACAGAAAAATAAGTTTATTTCCGCTGCCAATAGCATGCTCTATAATATTTACCGAAAGAAACAGGCATTATGAAGTGGTACTTCACTGAGGCACAGAATAATAGTAGGCTGCGTCCCCAGTAGGCAAACTGTTAGCGGCAGACTGAGTGGCCCGCAAAGTGGCGAACTGAAATTTAAAATTTTGAACGTCGCAACCGGTGTTGCTGGGAGTCAGCCGCTCACTGAGATAGTCGGCGCGCGTAGCGCTGCAAACTGCGTACAGTGAGCGCAAAACTAGCAAACTGTGGACAGCGTACTACACGTAAATCGATAAGCCGCAGACTGTCAAACTGTTAGTCTGCCGCTAACAGTTTGTCTACTGGGGACGTAGCCAACACTGAGGTATTTCTGTAAGATGGAGACACTTCGAGTGGAAGATCTATGTTATTTATGTTCTATCTGAGATAAATTCCATTTTTTATTTGTACTAAGATAACTTGACAACTATGCGGTCTACGATGGAGCACGTTTGCTTAGGAAAATCCCGATATTTCTGGCCTTGAAGAGCCCCAAGTTATATTGCTAAGACTGATCCCAGCAGAGAGTTCCACTCCCGCGCAGTCTGTATCAAAAGAGATGCAGCAAATCGCTTAGTTCGTACGCGCGGTATCTCCACTGTATACGGATGGAGTCCCTGACCGAGTCTAGTAGTTCTATGATGGATCGGAACTGGTGGAACCAAATCATGCAGCTGAGCAGCACATTCACCAAAGAGTTAGTCTGTAAAAGACGGAGAGGCAAGCTATGCTTTGTTGCTACCTTACTCGCATTTTCATCATCATCATCATCAGCCTATATACGTTCCCATTGCTGGGACACAGGCCTTATCTCAATTGTGAGATAGTGTGGGCCATACTCCACCACGCTGGCCTAGTACGGGTTGGTGGAGGGGTGCGTAAGGCAAGTGACCAACCTTAATGTCAGATGTTATCAAGCCGCCAAATGGCCTCTGACTAGGCTTGACGACTAATATTTCATCATCATCATCATCAGCCTATATACGTTCCCACTGCTGGGACACAGGCCTTATCTCAATTGTGAGATAGTGTGGGCCATACTCCACCACGCTGGCCTAGTACGGGTTGGTGGAGGGGTGCGTAAGGCAAGTGACCAACCTTAATGTCAGATGTTATCAAGCCGCCAAATGGCCTCTGACTAGGCTTGACGACTAATATTTACATTATAGTAAATATCAGCCGGGACCAACAGCTTAACGTGCCTACTCGCATTTTAATATCGTTGATATAAATAAATATCGCTTTTCAAAATTAAAGGCTCTCGAATCAGAAAAGCTTTCAGTATCAGCACATTGAGCGACGCTTCCTGCTTAAATGTCCCTGAATTATCATCATCCCAGCGTATTCCCGATTGCATCCAGTATGGAGCTCAGGGTCCGCTTCGATCATGATCCTAGATTTGACAAGCCTGGTTATTACAATGGAGCGATTGCCATCTGAACTCCGTAACCCTACAAGGGAAACCAGACCTACTTGGATTGGAACATAGTCGGGACCAACGGCTTAACGTGCCTTCCGAAGCACGGAATCATCATTCTTTTCACTTTTAAATGTCCCTGAATGTACAATATAATTACGGCAAATACTCTAAAAGTCAAAGCGGTGAAAGGTTAAGAAATGAGGTTAATTCTATAATTACAATAATCATTAAAACAATTGCCATTAAATTAATTGTTAAATGATTTATTAACCAGTTAACAGTTGTTAACATCTTGACTCTATAAGTGTTATGTTCATTACGAGTACTGTAAAGGCAGTATGGAAAACTTTGACACAAGCAAGATTAATTGAGTGGTATAAATAAACTAGAATCTAAGACAAAGTTTTTTTTATAAGACACTAGCAGTAACCCTCGCGGTTTCACCCGCGCGTAATTTCCTTTTTCAACTATCCCCCCCTTCCCCCTACTTTTCCGGGATAAAATGTATCCTATGTTCTAATCCCGGTTATAAACTATACGTGTGCCAAATTTCATCTAAATCCGTTCATCCGTTCTTGCGTTATAAATAGTGTAACTAACACCAACTTTCTTTTATATATTTAGATTTCCCAGTCAAACCCGTTTTTCATGTGCGTATAACGCGTTTATGCACCATATCCGCAGGCTACCTAGACCTGTGGCCGTGTGTGGGACTTGAGACTAAAGCGTCCACTATCCACTAAACTCCCTCGGTTTCCCCTTTACACCCGATTGGGACGAACTGGTGCCAGCCTTGTGGCTATTGACCAGCCCATATAATGTCAGTCTTGATAATTACGAAAGAGGTGATCATTTGATATTAATCGCAGGAGAAATTTTAATGCTATAATAATTAGAAAATGTGCCATCTTTTAAGCATCAAGCTAATATCACTTTTCATTTCAACGATGGGAAAGTATCAACACTACTATATAGGCAACTTTGACGACTGAGGCTAAGAACTCACGGCGCGGTTTTTAATAGCGCTCGCAGCGGCTGTGGGCCCGCAGCTTCCTGTGGTTTTTTTTATATATATTTTGGGGGGGCAAACAAGCAAGTGGGTCACCTGATGATAAGTGATCACCGCCGCCCATAAGCACCCGAAACCCCTTTGGGGTCGCAGGCGCGTTGCCCGCCTTAAGAGACGACAGTTATTAGGTCTTATATACCCAGTAATTTCACAATCTTCAGTGCCCTTTCCCCGAAACACAGAAATGCTTGACACACTTCTATTTCACGGGAAAATATCTGGCACTGCGGTCGTACGCACCTAGACGGCCCAGTACAGGAACCTACCACCTGGTAAATTTCGCCTGCGCCTGCACTTTTATTACATATCCCTTGTAAGTACATACTGGCTCCAACATTAATATTGCTGGAACGCAGCGAGAGCTGTTATGACGGCATTTCAGCTGTGAGGGTAGTAACTTAGCGGTAGCTAAGTTAAGTTGGTGGTAACCAACCAGAGACAAGGCCGGAAACGAACCTACGACTGGCTTTATACCCGTGCGGCTCACCTACCCACTGATCCACGGTGGCGGTAAAAGTATAATAATATCTTAACTATACTCATACTGACGCATGTGGATAATTGTTTTTAATTAATAGCAAACACATTAATTTTATAGCAAGTCTGTAAAATTGTCTTAACCCACTTGCAATGTAAACAATTTAAGTTCTGCGTCACTTATCTATTTAAAGCTTTTTATTATGTAAATAAACGTGAAACCACAATATTCTTTACATGTCTGAATCATATTTTTCTTCTCTGTCCAACTTAGGAAGTTAGAACGAGATATTGGAATAGAAGGTCTAAAGTTTTATTCAATTTATTTAGATTCTGTTTCTTTTGTGACACAACATCACATTTTCTGCTCTGGCTGTTTTCCGGGTATATAATTGAAACCAGAATTGAAAATAAAGGCTCTAAGATTTCTCTTTTCGATCTTCATATTTATCTACTTACCTACCTTTCTCAAATATCATCCACTTATAACATTTACGAATTACTTCCGGGAAAATATCATATAAATCACTTATTTATAAATTAAATTCTTTCAAGTAATTAAGATCAAAATCCACAAACAATAAACGTAGTTCTTACGTATTTTGTAATAAGGTTGAATATTTGAACAATACGTTAATGATTTTTTAATTGTCATCAGTACGTCAACGGTACATTACGATTAGTGTTACAGTTTGGACAAGAATGAATACCTAAAGTTTTGGTTAATCGTATAACATCTAATTTAGCCCTTTTAATTTATGGTGTGAAAATATCATTTGCTGTAATGGTCGAGAAGTCGGCTATTACACCAGAGGTCGCGGGTTCGATCCCCGCACGGTACAAACATTATTGTGTGCATGATGGGATGATGGGATATTAGGATAGGTTTTTTTTGTGCATTTTTATGCGACGAATTTGTTTTTTTATTTGATAATAGCCTTTTGCCCGCGGTTTCACCCGCGCGCCAACAGTGAAAGAATTATTCAAATCGGTTCAGTAGTTTCGGAGCCTATTCAATACAAACAAACAATCAAATCTTTCTTCTTTATAATATTAGTATCGATATTTTTCACAATTCGCACGATAATTCATTTTATCAGCGCGCAGTAGTCAATGATATTGATTTATTTGTTTACCAAGTCATTTGTATGCACACAGACAATTAAACTTGCATATAATGCATATGCACTGCATAACGATCCAACCAGTTGTGCTAGTTTGCCTGATATGCCTAATTAGCCATATTAAGGTTGGACTGACCTCTTTCGCACCATTTCCTATAAATCTTGGTTTTACCTAGTGTTGTTTCCTGGTCAAAGTGCATCTTGCAGTTCCTAGAACTGCAATTTAATTAAATAAATATAGTGCGTCTCTCAGACTAATGTGACTAACTTTGATGCCGCGCTATAATAGCAAGCAATTCATTATTAAATTCATACTTTACTTAATTACCACAAAGTAATGCAAAAAAATTATCTTGTTTTAATTTCCGTAAGCAATTGAAGAAAAAAATGGCCGCGTTAAAAATATGGCAGCTTTTTACAGACTCATGAGTTTAATAAGAGCGAAAATCGCGGTGTAAAGGCGTGGAAAATATTTTTTACTAAAAAAAATTGTTTTTTTATTCTACATTTGTTGGCAGACAAACACGCAGCCCACCTGATGGTAAGCGGTTACTGCGGCCTATTCCATTGAGGGACACTTCATCAAGAAGCGTCGCTCAATGTGCTGCCAGACTGTAGGCTCATCTGATCTTTGAGCCTTTAATTTCAAGTGTACCGGCTCCCACATTAATATTGCCGGAACACAGCCAGAGCATGGCGGCAGATTTCACCTGTGGTAGCACTTTTTCAGAGTCCGATTGGCTAGTGGTAGCTAGCCAGTCAGACTTTGAAAATGTCCTACCACCAACCAGACCCAAGGCGGGAATCGAACCCACGACCTCCGGGTTAAGAATTACTAAAAAAAAATACGTTGGAATTGATAAACTCCTCCTTTCTTTCAAGTCGGTTGGAAAGCTCGAAGATCAGATGAGTCTACAGTCTGGCAGCACATTGAACGACGCTTCCTGGTGAAGTGTCCCTCAATGGAATAGGCCGCAGTGGCCGCTTTCCATCAGGTGGGCTGCGTGTCTGTCTGCCAACTGACTTAGTATAAAAAAAACATTAATTTTCCTCCTTTGACTGATTTCATTGAATACAATTGGAATGCGATCGTTGTACGGCCACATAACACTTGATAACACACTTGAAATTCAGTAGCGTTGCAACAGTTTTTTGATTCGCTAAACTCGTATAACTCGTCAGATTTATAATCCTAGTTGAAAACTAAATGCTAAATGCATTTATTTAGGATTCCTGTTTTTCAAGTCTGGAATGTGGGACGATTTTTTTTGCAATGTGTAACAAGACGACCATATCGTACACCTGATGGTGAGCGCCACGTCTGCCCTTAGACAGTTCAGTGCCAAACAGTAACTAAGCAGTAACTGTCTGGCACCGCCCTGCGCCCGCTACACCGAGACGACAGTTATTAGCTCTCATATACCCAGTAATTTCACTAGCTTCAGTGCCCTTTCCCCGAAACACAGAAGTACTTGACACACTTCTATTTCACGGATAAATGTCTGGCACCGCGGTGGTACCCACCTAGACGGTCCAGTACAGGAACCTACCACCTGGTAAACTAACTGAAAAAGAATATTCTACTATATTCTAGTTCCTAATAATACTGTACACTTGAAATCAAAGACTCTAAGATCAGATGAGCCTTCAGTCTGGCAGCACATTGAGCGATGCTGCCTGGTGAAGTGACCTTCAATGGAATAGGCCGCAGTGACCGCTTACCATCAGGTGGGTTGCGTGCGTGCCTGTCTGCCAACTGACTTCAATTCTACCATAAAATCTTTCTGAAAAAAGAGAGAAATCCGTTATAACCGATGTGTCTTGATCCAATTAAATATCTCAAAGGTGAAATGTATGACGTCTGTAAGTTTGTATCGTCATTACCAAAACCGGTCAAGCCGGACTTTGCTCTTTAGGCTTGTTTCAGAGTAACGCTGGAGGCACGCGCGGAGCGTTATACACTGCCGGTTTTCTTTGCAGTTCAAATCGTCGCTATCTTACAAGAACAGCGATACTTGCTGATACGCGCGCTGTTCGCATGCTTGACAGCGTGACTAAACCGATGAACGGGCCAGTGCGTCAATGGACCTCCCGTTTTGCGGTTTTTTTTTGTATCAAGATCAGAAATGTAGATCAAAAATATCAATATATTATTCGTGTGAAAAAAGCCGTCGTCGGCTTAAATCGTAAAGACTTTTTGACCATGTTGCTTTTTTGTGTCATTAAAATAATTGAAAATTAATTTCATGTTTAGGTACTGGCGAACCACAGTTGTTATGGGGGCAGACTTCACTTGTTGGGGTGGTAGCTAGCTAGTCTGACTCTAAAAAGTCCAATCACCAACCATACCCAAGGCGGTAATCGAACGGGATCCCTTTTTTTCGCCTAACTTTTTTTGTCCTATTTTAGTTTGGCATAACGAGTTTGACATATTTTTTTGTCATTATTGTTCTTTGGGATACTGTTTCAGTAAGCATAAATATAGTTTAGACTATTGTTTTTGCCCTAATTTTGATTCGCATAAAGTTGTTTAGTTAGACATATTGTATATTTGTCTAATACATAGTTATTATAGTGTAACAGTAGGTTAGGGCTCCGGGGTTGGCCCTTGGGCCACCCCTAAGCCGCCAACATAATATTTATTTTATGTAGGAAAAGTATTTCAGAAATTTACCTTTTCCCTGAGTGCATTAGGCTTTAGAATATTATGCATAAAGTAGATATGCCTTAAAAAAAATTATGCCTATTTTATGCCAAAATAATGTTATGCGTAACTAAAATTAGGATTAATAAAAGTGTGCCATGTTAAAATATGACAAAAAAACTTATGCATAAAAATAGGGAACCCAATCGAACCCGCGACCTTAGAAACCGTTCCTTGGTGGTGGTCTTTTATTTTATTTAATAACGTCGTGACAACTGTCGTCACCATTACGAATTTGTTCCTTGCTGTAGACAATATTATTTCCATGCCTTGCTGTCTGTCAATACAAAATGGCGGATGTCTGACGAACCCATGATACGTCTATCATGGAATTAATAATTTATTACGTCTATAGACGAACCACAGCCAAAACACTAAAATACAGATTATGACGCCACAAAGCTCGCGCCACCAAACATGAATATTTTAATCATTAAACATCTGACTTTGTTGTTTTATTACCAACTTTTTTTATTAAACCACTTTAGTTGGCAGACAGGCTCACCTCATGGTTACTATGGGCAAATATTACTGTCGTCTCGGTGTAGCGGGCGCAGTGCGGTGCCAGACAGTAACTGCTTAGTTACTGTTTGGCACTGAACTGTCTAAGGGCAGACGTGGCGCTTACCATCAGGTGTACGATCTGCTCGTCTTGTTACACATTGCAATAAAAAAAATATTCGGAGCTAAGTTACATATAGGAGAATATTAGTAATTTCATATCGAAATATAGTCTGCGGTGTCGGAAAACATGGTGAGGAAACCTCACAGTCGAATAACTGTGTAGCCATGATCCAATTGGTCTGGTTCCCCTGTTAAGGGTTACGGAGGTCAGACGGCAGTGGCTGCAATGTAATAACTGGAGTTTTTCAAAAGCGTAGTGATTCGATCGAGACAAAGAAGATTCGCAGTGTCCGCATTGTAGGCCTAAAAAATATAAAAGGTAGAGCCATGCTGTTTTACAGTACGAATGGGCCGGCTCGTCCGGGGACGTACTACCCTCTCACATAACACCAGCTTGAAATAATAGTGACTACTATTGTGTTTCGTCTGGTTTGTGAGAGTGCCGGAGGCCTACACCTAACTTAAAAGGCCGGCAACGCATCAGCGATCCCTCTGGTGTTGCAGATGTCCATGGGCGGAGGTGATTGCTTACCATCAGGCGACCCGCTGGCTCGTATGCCGCCTCTGACGTAAAGAAAACAAGTATTATTTTTTTAATATCCTTTTGTTTATTTTGTTAATCAATACTGCCAATAAACTCGTATCTACGAGTATATGGCGTGGAGATACAAATAAAGGATTAATCGAATCAATCTATACAAATACAATTAAATTGATAGCGAACGATCACAAACATTAATACAAAGCTGTAGATCTTATCAAAGTCAAAGCAGATATTATCAGAAATACTATTAATCAATTACAGAACAAAACAAAACATTCTTCTGTTTCTTTAAGCCTTTTGTCCCCGGACTAGTCAGAGGGCACGCTTGCACGGCTTGCAGGGTTGCCAAGTGTTCGGTATTCTACCGAACCGTTCGGTATTTTAGCACCGTGTTCGGTGTTCGGTATCACAAAAATACCGAAGTATGGGGCGGTTCGGTATTTTTTTATTATTATTATTTCTCCCTAAAAGTCTTATTACACTTATCCTAATTAAGCATACATTGCTTGTTTCAATGGCGTCACATGCTAAAAAAGAGCTCAAAGAATGCAACGGAACGAAGTATGTACATTGTTACCTCTGGTTTTGAATCTAGAAGCCATAATCTTTACTCATTTTGTCTTCTTATTGAATGGCTTGCTTTGTGTTTTTTATTATCAATTCCGCCAATTGTAATTTTTTCGGGAATGAAAATTACGTCTGACATAAACAAAACGTTTCGTTTTATCAAATAAAAGTCATGTCGAAGTAAACTTTATAACGTTTCGTTCCTTGTGACTGCATAGGTGGAACGGCGCCATCTATTGAGAACTAACAAAACGGGCTGTCGGAAAATCGCCCATTAGGATCCTAGCTAGGATAAGTAGTCCTTAATAAACGAATCAACTGTCAGATTTGACGCAATCGGCAATCGATGTTGCGTAGCATCCCTCACTACTTAGCTTGTGCGATGTTGCCGTTTTTTTGCTCGCTGTTCAGTATTCATTTGAAAAGACCTGGCAACCCTGTTGCACCACGATCCAGGATTTTAAAAAGTCCAAATATTATTTTGCAGCGACTGCCATCTGATCTCCGTAACCCTTAACAGAGACGTTTTATACCAATCAATGTCAATGTCAATGTTTGTTTCTTTCTTTCTTTCAATCGGCTACTACAGCTCTCCAAAACTAATTATAGATCACACGTAAATTTTTGTCCTGGATGGGATTTGAACACTTCTCCCGCCAGGATCAAAACGGGTCAATAATAAATGGACACTAGCCTGTCGCACACGGCTTTGCTCGCATGAGCTGTACGAAACGTCGCGACGTTATCCCGCAGAAATGTGATAGGTAATTTTGCCGGAATAAAAAGTAGTAAAAAGTTCGTTATCGCTCAATTTGCGATAGCAAATGTCAAAACCCGTACTTTCAATATTGATTGACCACGTGACTTTTCTAAGGCACCTTTCAAATCCATACAATTTGCAGTAAGCGATTTCGCTATCGCTGTCAAAGTGTTAGGTACTTTGTCTAGGCCCCCAGATAGGTACGCTATTGTCTATTGTCAACATTTTGGCTCCTTTTTTTCGGAGGAGAATGCGCCGTAATCGCAGCCCTGCGGCCGTGTGTGGGACTCGAGAATAATTCCCACTACCCACTTAACTCCCCCAGCTTCCCCTTTCGACCGAATTTGGACAATCTGGTTACAACCATGTGGCTCATAACTAGCACAGTCGACCATTTTAACACCTTTTTTTTCGGAGGAGAATGCGTTTATGCACTATAATCGCAGGCTAGCTAGACCTGCGGCCGTGTGTGGGACTCGAGACTAAAGCGTCCACTACCCACTAAACTCGCCCGGTATCCCTTCACACCCGATTGGGACAAGCCGGTGCCAGCCTTGTGGCTATTGACCAGCCCGACTATTTTGACACCTGTGATTCACAATAAAGAAATTTGATTTGATTCAATTATGCTGTCGTTAGCATACCTATGTATTTATACATATTACTTAGCAGACTGATGACACGAACATAACATTGCAAGTCAGCGAAATATCACATGTAAGCATCGGTTTCAAGATTATTATGACGACACATCACTGTTGATAGTTACTTCTACTCGTACTTGCATTGCACTATAATAATAAAATAGCCCGACCATTAAAATAAAAAACCTCGCCATATTTCGGAAAACTATTGGAACTAATTTCTTCAAGTGGCAACAATCAAATAAAAAACTAAGATGTCATTCATTATTGCTGTCTGTCAAAGTGTGTTGTCAATTGTCAACCGTGCCGTTTGAATCTAAATGCTCTAGAGATCCAGCCCATTTGGTTCCTTCATGGTTTTTAAGTGTATCCCAATGGAATAGGCCGAAGTGGCCGCTCACCATTAAGTGGGCTGCGCCTGTATAATCAATTTACATAAAGAAACCCGGAAGCGAATATTGTACTTTTGCAAAGACGCCAAGGGTTTAAAGCGGGGAGACCCTGAACACGGAACTTAAAGTGCATGGAAATACCTACTTTCTTTTACTATTCAAGGTCTTTTAAATAATAAAATGTCAAACTAGTCATGTGATTATCCAATATTACGCAACTTTAATATACAGGGTTACTGGCAATGTGTAGCGATCCTTTTAAGGAAATGTAGAGGAGGTTGGAACCATCTTTGGGATGGTTCTGCTCGATACCAGCTGGCTGCTTTGGACTCTATTGAGCGGCGTGCAAAGAGGCTTATCGGTGACGATACTCTGGTCGAGAGCTTACAGAGCCTCGTCATCGTAGGAGGATTGCTTGCCTCTCCGTATTTTATAGACTCCACTTTGGTGAGTGTGCTGCTCAGCTGCACGATTTGGTTCCACCAGCTCCGTTCCATCATTGAACAACTAGACTCGGTCAGGGACTCCATCCGTATACAGTGAGGATACCGCGCGTACGAACTAAGCGATTTGCTTCATCCTTCTTGATACGGACTGCGCGGGAGTGGAATTCTCTGCCGGGATCTGTCTTTCCTACACAATACAACTTGGGAATCTTCAAGGCGAGAATTAACGGGCTTTTCCTAAGCAAGCGCGCTCCATTGTAGACAGGCAACTTTGTGGTCAAGTGCTAGTTTAGTCAAAATATATATAAAAAAGGTCCCCAGCTAACAATTTGACCCATGAGAATGCAGATCAAAAGTGAACCCTTCATGGGCGAGTCCGACTTGCACTTGGCCACTTTCTTATGTGCGTTTTAGCCTTCCGCCCGCGGTATCACCCGCGCGTAATTTCTTTTTTCAAATATCCCCCCCTTCCCCCCACATTTCCAGGATCAAAAGTACCCTATGTTCACCGGGGATAGTGTAGCTATCCAACAGTGAAAGAATTATTCAAATCGGTTCAGTAGTTTCGGAGCCTATTCAATTCAAACAAACAATCAAATCTTTCCTCTTTATAATATTAGTATAGAAGTATTAGATTACCACTGACTCGGCGGTGTCGGAAAATATCGTGAGGAAATCTGCATCAGCATCATGTTTGTCCGGCGTAGGTTTGAACCCATTACCCTTGGCACTAGGGCATGGTCACTACCAAATGCGCCATTGAACCAGTAGCCAGTACATACTTGAAACGGGCTATCAGATTCAAATGCTATTAGGACAATACCTTTTGGAAAGAAGACGGGCGAAATTCCATAGAAAGTTGGGCCTAGATTTTTTAAGGATTACACTTACATATGTATTTACTCTTATAATGTAGATAATAAATAATATTTCAAATACACTACAATTTATAGATCCTCCTCCATGGAAAAAGATAGTTATAGGATGATTTTGATTTCTACAAAATAACCCCATATTGTCGAGTTCACTGGGTCCGTTGCGTTGTGAGAAAAGCTTAGGTCGTTTGTTTTAGCTGAAACCGTTCTTTAAACGTAGCGAAAGACGTCAAATATAAACCAAGCATTCGAAACACCAAAGAAATAGGATTCACACCACATAAGTTATTCAAAACAAACATAAACGAATGATTGACAGACGCTGTTTGACATTTGATTTTTTTTACTTTTCTGTTGCCATAATGTTTTCAGAAAAATTATCGTGCCTCTATTCTAGCTGTCATTTGTATGGGATCTGATCAGAAAATCAGTATTTAAGAGTCTTAACTAGCAACACTATTATTATTCTGCGATATTCTACCGGACATATTATGCACTATGCACACAACACACCGGATGCACTACAAAAACAATAGCATTTTCATTTATTAGATAATTTTTTTATCCCTTGGTAAAAAAATATAATAAAATTGTATTTAACTATTTAAAATTTTTTGACGAATATTAAATATATTTTGAATAATTGTGTAACGAACACCTAAAATCAGGCCCAATTTCGCCGTTCTTCTTTTGGAATTAAGTGAAAAATTACGTCAACTGCGTGATGAACGCAGATATTATTTTGCGTTGCTATTGTTGCTAAGGCTACGTCCCCAGTAGGCAAACTGTCAGCGGCCGACTGAGTGAGCCGAACTGAAATTTCAATAGAACAATTTTCGCCAACTAAAACCGGTTTTTGAAGGGAGTCGGCCGCTCACTGAGATAGTCGGCGCGCGTAACGCTGCAAACTAAATGCGTTCTAAATCGATAAGCCGCAGACTGTCAAACTGTTAGCGGCAGACTGAGTAAGCCGCAAAGTGGCGAACTGAAATTTAAATTTCGAACGTCGCAACCGGTGTTCCTGAGAGTCGGCCGCTCACTGAGATAGGCGGCGCGCGTAACGCTGCAAACTGCGTACAGTGAGCGCAAAACTGGCAAACTGTGGACACCTCATTTCTAATATGGAAAAGCGTACTAAATCGATAAGCCGCAAACTGTCAAACTGTTAGTCTGCCGCTAACAGTTTGCCTACTGGGGACGTAACCGCCGCTACAGACAAGCGCAATTAACGTCTATTTTCGCTCCATTCCAATAGGTATTATCCTAATAGCATCTGAACCGGAAAGTACAAAGTACATAACATATTTAGGTCAAAAAAATAAGCATGAAGGAAAGGCAAAGCCCTCCGTCATTAAAATCATCATCTCATTGACGTATAACCGAGTATAGAATCATTATCGACAATGATTCTTATATTATGTCGGTTCCGTTATGAATGGCTTGGTTTAGTGGTTTAAGTACCTATCCATTAGCTTGGAGTCCTGGGTAGAATTCCCGGATCGGGCACACGGTTCCCGGTTGACCACAAACCAGCCCGCCAGCTCATTTTTAGTACCGTATTGCTGTAGGACAATAAATGGAATGATACTTTTTGAAGAAATTGGGTTTGTTCCGATATTATGGTTATGTCAAAACTGCCTCCGTGGTACAGTGGTTTTTTTTTTCCGTTTTCTCTGAAAGTGACAGAGACATTTTTTGCTTTTATGTGTTATTTGCGTGCTTTATTTATTTAACATTTTGACTGAATCTAATTTTGTGGTGATGGATTTATCATAATTTTTCAAATATTGTTGTTGTGTGTTCTATTGTTTCAAAATCAACTTATATTTACAGTAATTGTGCTCGCGCTATAGCTTCGTACATAACCTAAATTATATCTATATTATTATTATTTTTTTTTTTTTTAATTGTTATTTTTTTATTTTTATTAGAATCAACTTATTTTCAATGATATTTTTTGCACTTATATTTTCTTGCTTATTTTTAATATTGTGCAAAATTATAGGCACTAGCAAAAATCATTGCAAATAAAAAAAAATAGAGCGTTCGGCTTTAATACCCGGAGGTCGTGGGTTCGAATCCCGCGGGAAACATCACTTTGTGTGATTGCTTCCAGTTTGGTTAGGACATTGCAGGCTTGATTCACCTGAATATCTGAAAAGAATGATGATTCCGTGCTTCGGAAGGCACGTTAAGCAGTTGGTCCCGATTATGTTCCAAGTAGGTCTGGTTTCCCTTGTAAGGGTTACGGAGGTCAGATGGCAATCACTCCATTGTAATAACCAGGCTAGTCGAATCTAGGATCATAGTCGAAGCGGACCCTGAGCTCCATGCTGGATGCAATCGGGAATACGCTGGGATGATGATGATGACAGACAGACAATTAGGTATAATATTAGTATAGATCATTGCGACGCGCCAAAAACTTCCTGTACCTAATGGAATCTATGATTACGATTTTTAGATGACGTCTATCTTAGGTATTTTTGCTTTTTTGTTACCAAATCACATAACATAATAACGATAGTTTTTGCTCCATTCCATTATATTGTTGTGATGGATGGATGTTAATAAATTTAATATTGTTTAAAACAATGTGCAATGGTGCGATCTTCTCGAATGCCTTATTGGTCGTGAATTCGTGATATCGAGAGGTCGTCGGTTCAATTCTCGTGTAAGGCAAAATATAATGGTGCGTCTATTCTTACGAAGCGAACACGAGCGGCGCACGAGCGGAGCACGAGCCGATCCAAAATTCGTGTACTGTGGACGGACTTGGAGCCTCGAACGAGCGCGCTTCGAGCATTCGTTTCGTGCTCGACTGTGCTCCGCCCTTAGACAGAGAAAACTATAGACAAATTGCATACAAATTGATAGTATCTATCGCATTCACACAAGAAAAAGAGGGCGATACGGATAGACCACGTAAAAGAAAGAGATAGAACTACACAATTTTTTGTCTCGCACCGCGTGCCGGTTTTTCGATATTTAGGCTGAAACTATGTTCGAGGAGAGATCGTCGTAGGCTCGTGGCAGGCTCGTTGTGCGTCCACACTTGTCACGCGAGCAGAACGGTTCGACTCGTGCTCCGCTCGTGCGCCGCTCGTGCTCGCTTCGTAAGCATAGACGCACCATAATGTTTTGGATATTTAAACATAGGTACCTAGCTCGATTTTGTGATGACCAATACCTATCACTAACAAATAATGTTTGTTAACAAAGCCTTTAACAGTTTGTATGGGAAAATAAAATTGACGTTTTTATTATTTTCCTTGCCATTTTTCCATATTTTCTCATCGTATAAACCTTTCCTGGACTTCCACGAATATTTCAAGACTAAAATTAGTCAAATCGGTTTAGCCGTTCTCTAGTTTTAGGGAGACTAACGAACAGCAATTTATTTTTATTTATATAGATAGATTAAGCTTATGTCTTATGTTTAACGATACGAATATCAAGTACGAGTAGCAACCAGTTACATAACAAAAAAGAATTGTTAGCCATATAATTTGTGACGTCAAATAAAATGGTTCGACTTTGACTTTGACCCTCACAGTGAGACAGAGTGATTGAACTTTATGTTAAGTATTTTTTTTTTACTTTGGCAGACAGACTCGCAGCCCAACAGATGGTAACCGGCCTCTGCGGCCTATAATGTCCTCCTAGCCGAGTTTTCGGCTACGGCGGCGAATCTTTTACGATCAGCCAACTACGCAGGATATATTATAGTGCACAAGTGAGTGCGCAAGCTCAGGTGCACTCCCTATTCCCTCACTCTCATAACACGGTGGGACAGCAGTCTGACACGACCGAAGAGAGATTAGGCGCAGGCCCTTCCGAAGCATGGAATCATCATTATTTTCAGACATTAATGCTTCAAGCCTGCAATGTCCTAACCATACTGGAAAAATTCACACAAAGTGATGCTCCCCGCGGGATTCGAACCCACGCCCTCCGAGTATTAGGTACAGCCTAACGCTCTAGCCACTGAACCGAGGAGGCAGTTCTGCGGCCTATTCACGGCCTACTTCACTAGGAAGCGTCGCTCAATGTGCTGCCAGACTGTAAGCTCATCTGATCTTCGAGCCTTTGATTTCAAGTGTAAGTACTGGCTCGCACATTAACCCTTTCCCCGCCATGCTTTTTTCCGAAAATGGTGCCCCACACGCCCGCGCCACGACCATTAAAAAAAAAATTCCAAAAAATTATTAGGTTATACTCAACTCATTCAGGCAAGTAAAAATACAACGTTTCTTGATCATGTTTTTTTGTCTGATATATCAGCTGACTTTGGCGTGGTGGGCACGAAAATGGTTTGTCTGATATATCAGACATTGGCGTGGAAAAGGTTAATATTGCCGGGACAAAGACAGAGCTGTTAAGGCGAGAGATTTCTGGAGTCTGAAAAAGTACCCAAGGCGGGAATCGAGCCTGCGACCTCCGGGTTTTTTTAAACCTTGGTAGCCGTTAACGTAAACTTTCACATTTATTAATTTTGTAGAGATATGTCGTTTGTTGAGGAAACTAATAACTATAAGTTCATGTATCAATTTTTAATAAAGAAAATAAAACAAAATAATTATTTTGATATTATAGATAGTAAGAAGTGGTTTATTTGCCATTTTTCATATAAGCATGTGGCTTTAGCCGTTTTAATTTGTACCATTTCAATAAAAATAGGGTAGCAGTTTAATAATATCGCAATTCCCACTGCAGGGCATAGGCTGTTAAACATAAATATCGATCGATTAATTTGTCATTCGATTTCAACCCTTTCATCATCATCATTTCAGCCAAACGACGTCCACTGCTGGACATAGGCCTCCCCCAAGGATCTCCAAACCGATCGGTCTTGCGCCACCCGCATCCAGTGGATCCCGGCGATCTTTATGAGATCATCGGTCCACCTTGTGGGAGACCTACCACGGCTGCGTTTCCCGGTACGTGGCCACCACTCGAGGACCTTTCCGCCCCAACGGCCGTCAGTCCTCCTAGCAATGTGTCCTGCCCACTGCCACTTAAGGCTCGCAATTCTTCGGGCAATGTCGGTGACCCGGTCAACCCTTTGTCAAGGCCATAAACTTTAGTTTTGATAGTCTCTAGATCTAAGACTCGTGTCTGGTTTAGGGTTAAAATTATATAAACACTTAAAATTATCTTTGTTAACTAAATTAATCACATCCCACTTGAAATCTAACTCTCATACAATTTAAGAAACCATAAATAAAAATATCACCGAAACTATAAACTTCAACCGCTAGACCAAGTAAACATGTCAATAGCGCAATTCTATTAGTGACAACGCCCTCTTTTATCAAAAATTAAAACTAAAATTTAAAACTTATGCCTCTTTAAATGGTATAAGTTCACGGACACTACTTCACAACTTTCTTACGGAGCATCATTGCATTCTAATCCCATAGAGCCTTCTAGATACAAGTATTGCGGATTAAACAAGTTCCTACGTTACTCATGGTGAATAACCCTGTGCGATCTTGCGAAATTTATATAAGCTCAAGATATACGCACGGTTTCTCATTAGTAAGTCGACAGCCATTCATTGGAACGCATGCAACCTTCTTCGAGTATAGTCTGTGTCGAAAGCGACGCGCGGGAAAACAAACGTCAGTTTGACAGTTTCATTTTTTTAATCGAGATTATTAGCCGCCAATATTTTTAAAACTTTTCACAATGCGTTCTGTGATATTAGAACGGTGATGTGATGATGTGACTGATTAAGTGAATGAAAACTGCATATTACCCAGTGATTACGTGATCTGTTACAAAATATTTTGAAAATCACTGAATCGTCGGCAAATAGACGTAATTAAAATACAATAAAGACGTGATTAGTTGGTTGTAACAAAACGAGTTGTACGCACGCATATTTCAAGTTGTCAGTAGAAAAATATTTTTACCTGTGATTTGAAATTGTTTTTTAAAAATGAAGGACTTCGTTCAAATTTGGAGTAGGGTTGGAGGGAGAAGATATTCTAATGTTAATACTAGTGACCGTGAATTGGGTGATTTAACAAATAATAGGTTGAAAAAATCTGACATAAACAATTTTGAAGTGAATTTTGCTGAGTGTGAAGGACTTAATAATAAGTTTAATGATGATATTGACTTTAATCGCCGGAAGGATGCCATCATCAACAGATTATTTGAGAGGAGAAGGAAAGGAGAGCTGACTAGGCAACCGAAATGTAAGTTTTTAGTTTTACGCATATTCATTTTAATATTAATGCAGTAAGTACAAAAAAATATAACTAACTAACTAAAAAGGAAAATACAGTAATTTCAGAAAAGGAAAAAAATTCTAATTTACATTTTTTCAAGTATAAAAATGATGACAGGACAATTTAATTTACAAAGTTTTACAGAAGTGACAAACATTAATACATTAATTGAGTCTATTACAAGGTATGAATGAATTGACTTTCGCAAATATACGCTAAAATATTGGCAATACAATTAATTGCATCAACCATGACAAAAAAGGCCATTACCAAATTGTAGCATAACTTCATTACGCATTAATAATAATAATAATAATAATAATCGAAGAAGAACGCCTCGATGGTCTAGTGATAAGTACCGGGCCGATATCTCGGGGTCCTGAGTTCAATTCCCGGGTCGAGCTAACTTTTTGTCGGTTATTTCGGACACAGCTCAGGTTGTGATTACTAACCCGCATTTGGCAAGCGTGGTGATTAAGCCAATACCCATCTTTGTAACGATAACTTGATTTATTTATTTAAACTTTAATGCACAATCAAGAGTACATAAGGCGGACCTAATGCCTAATAGCATTCTCTGCCAGTCAACCTTTGGGCCAAGCAGAAAAAAAAATAGTAGGTAGTGCTAACGGGCAAATGAGAGAGAAAGAACGAAACATGAAAGGATTTCAAGGATAGAGGCCTTTGCCCTGCAGTGGGACATTAAATAGGCTGATACTTTACCTTTGTTTTTTACTTTGAAGTAAACTATAACGCAAAAGTATACGTTACTTTTGTGTTATACAGTTTCTGAGTACAAAAAAAAAATGTTTTTTTTTTTCAAAATGTAACATGAGAATTAATTGTTTTAAATTTTATCTTACACGTAATATTTACTATCAATACACAGATGTCATTGTTACTAGGTATTTTATTAAAAGCTCGTATAATAATGTTGTCTACTGCCGTCACAACGATTGTCGCGTTTGACGTAAATAAGAATATTTTTAGTTCACTTCCTAGGTATGTAATTAAAATAAATCTAACGTGGCCGTTTGCCATAGAGTGGGCGGTGAGCAGTCCGGTAACTGAAGTTAATTGTGTTAAAAAACGATATTATTTAAAAAAAGTAAAAAGTATAACCTATTTAATGTGCCTTTTTTATAAAAGTATAAATATTGTAATTAATATTTCGTGGCGTAGTGGCTTTGATTCTCGTGTTTCAAAAATTTATAATTAGGATTATAATAATGTAACTCTATCGATACAGTTCAAAAGTTGTTTGATGTCTCTCTCTCTTTAATCGTGTCAGATTGCTATCTCACCGTGTTGCTAGTAGAGTGAGGGAATAGGGAGGTCTGTGCTATCGGATTCACTGAACCGCTTTTTTAGTAGCTTACTAGGTACATTGGCTTTACTCGGCTTTAGATGGTTAGCAAAAAGGAGCCCACCTGCAATGACAACGGACACAAAACAAGGTTATAGGTTCCTGTACTGTACTGGGCCGTCTAGGTGGGTACCACCGCAGTGACAGATATTTTCCCGTGAAATAGAAGTGTGTCAAGCACTTCTGTTTCGGGGAAAGGGCACTGAAGCTAGTGAAATTACTGGGTATTTGAGACCTAATAACTGTCGTTTCGGTGTAGCGGGCGCAGGGCGGTGCCAGACATTAGGTTAACTGCTTCCATCCATGTTATATAAATGGGGAAGTACATTATATCCTGCGTATTTGGCTATGACAGTAAGGTAGTAACTCACTAGCCTTAGCTAGCACCGGCTCGTCCCGATCGGGGAAACCAGGGGAATTTAGTGGGTAGTGGACACTTTAGTCTCGGCCGCAAGTCTAGCTAGCCTGATCGGCCAGCCTGAAGAAGGCGAGCTCACTTAGCACGCTTTCTCCGGCCTGAGGGTTGACCTGCGGGGAGTGGGGGGGGGGAGGTAGCCCCTCAACGCCCGCATTGCATAGGTCACTCGAGCCTAGTCTGAGGGTCACCTAGTTTCTGGGGTGGCCTTCCCTAGGCGCCACCCTGACTTGAGGCCTCTCAAGTCGGGGTACAAGGCTAGCACCGGCTCGTCCTAATCGGGTGTGAAGGAGAAACCGGGGGAGTTTAGTGGGTAGTGGACGCTCCAGTCTCGAGTCCCACACACGGCCGTGGGTCTGTCTAGCTAGCCTGCGGTTATGGTGCATAAATAAAATAAAAAAACTCACTAACCCAGAAATTGAACCCGGACCTAACCGTGATCTAGGGGTCGAATAAACCACCTTCCTAATATTAATTACTTAAAATCAAATGCGATAAAATGCGGAAAAAATATGACAAACTTGTCGTAAATATTCAAGGTCCATTGGACTCAATAAAGAAATAATGTATAGCATAATATCAGTATAATATGCAAATTATATCTCAATTCGTGACATGTACTTATTTATGTTGTCAATTAATTCGTTATATTTTTTTATAAATATTGTTACATTCAATCAATAATAACAAACTTACCTATTACAAAAGAAGCAGTTAATACGCTTATATATGTCAAACTATTAAAAAGTAGCAGGTGAAATTATGTCAGCAATGTGCAGCAAAAACTAAACAAATGATATTTTTCCGGTCAGCACCAAGCTAAATGAAAAATCGAATCCGCGATATCTTGTGTTAACTCCGCCTTCTCAACCATTACTCATATCAATTCGTCGTTCAAACAAAAGATTTGTTTCTCTTTTTATAACTTCTTTGTTGGCAAGTCATTATACTTTATTATAGTTTGGTTAAAAAACATCACACACCTTGAGTTGACCTTTAAATGAGCTTAGAATTTACGTTAAAAAATCTTAATCAATGAACTATTAACGAATAATTATCCTTGGTCATTATTCACACAGCCGCCTAGCCCCATACAATCATAGCTTGTACAATGGGTGCCAGAAAACAGATAAACAATTATTATTATATATTTAAAAAAAATCCTTTGTGTTTTCATAATCATGGTGATTTTCGTAATTAATGAATAAGGAGTAAATATTTAATTGTAAGCTAGCTTAGCCTCCTACAGCCTGGAAAAAATAACTGACAAATTAAAAGTGGTGAGACGCTTTGCGCAAGATGGCTTGCAAATAGCTGGATGTCAATAAGGCGAGAGTTTGTAGAGTGTGGCATGCTAATAATAATTATTATGATTAGACAAAAGTGATACATTTTCTTTTTTACTTAAAAAAATGAATATAAAAAAATATAAGTACATACATTTGGGCTATTAAATTTTATTTATTGTATAGGATGTGACTAAATGTGACAATGACCAGCTTTCACAGAAAACATAAATCAGACAAGATATATCCAGATAGGTCTACGACCTCTTAACTCTATGCAAATTTCTAATTAATAGTTGAATAAACCCAAAATCTATTTAAAAACCGGTAAATAGTTTTTTTTTTTTGTTTAAAGACCTTCCATTGACTCGCTTTTATTTCATTTTTATTTTACTGGGGGTAATGTAGGGACTATAACTGTTAAAGTTTTAAGCTTCTTTATCTAAGCTTTTTAACCGACTTTTAAAAAAGGACGAGCGTTAACTGGGTGAACCGTTCATTCAAAAGCTGTTCCGTGTGATGTGGTCCCTTTTAAATTTAAACGAAATCAGACAAGGCTGGAATTGAACCCACGCCCTTCAGACATAACCACTATTTCATGTAGCGGTCAAAACAACGATATTAAATTCGTTGGGTCAAAAGCTTACCTAAATTATGGGGTACCCGAAAAATATTTCGGCACGAAAAATCAAAGCTATTGAACGGTACATTTTCAGACTACAATGCAACAAAAACAACAATACTAGCATAAATTTCGGTAAAAAAAGTCTCATTTCAAATACATTAAACGTCAAAATTTCCGCTATGCTGCATATTAAAACAAAACACGTTGTAAGACATGTAATCTTATAAACTATCGGTCATTACCATCTCAACGTAAACAACACTTTGTTCTGTAGCAGTTTTGCGTCACTTGATAATTGCAGCGGATCACTACTAGTATTCATTGTCATGCGATTTTTTTGTCACGTCACTATATTTTTTTATCTGTTTTTGGATCTGATCTGTGTGACGTCAATATAAACATACAAGGGCGCAATGATGTACCGATTTTGTACATACCAATGATATTTTATACAAACAACATCATTGGTACATACCATTTTTTATCATTATCATTAGCGAGTCGCAGTCCACTTTTGGACGTAGGCCATTGGGCATTGTATTGCACCAATTTTGTTGTATACTCTGCTACTCGCTTTTTTACCTTTTTATAGCTGATCTTTATTTTAATTCTAAGTACTGGCCCGTGATCTCGAGGTCCTTTTTTCAATTCCCGGTTCGAGCTTTTGGGATTTCTCTAACACCGCTCGGATTTGTGATCACTAATCCGTAAATATAAAGATTACGCATCTGTAATTGTTTTCAAGTTGAATAGCATATCGCTCCTTTGCGATAACAACGTGACATTTCTAAAATCGCAATTTTACAGGAAGCGCTTTTTTTGTATTTTGTATTTTTTTAACGAATTGTGAGCCGACAGAAATACAATATAGCGATTTTATAACACCAACACTATTCTCAAGGTCTTTGTTGACCGTTGGGACTCACCGTTCCTTGCTAGATGGATGAGGACCCATAACTAAAATAAATTTAATGTAGGTACCTACCTACTGTATTTTACTAACATTAGTTCTTTAAGAAAAAATGTTACTAACTACATAAATAATATATGGGCTACCTGGCCTGAAATAAATGATTTGAATTGAATTGAATATACATTTGAATGTTAAAAATTCGCCACCTAAAAAATGTCACGTTGTTATCGCAAAGGGGCGATTATTGTAATGTACTTCTCTTCGTTCGTACAATGGACACACACATGCCGGCACCGGTCGTCCTCGCATACGTACATAATCCAGTATTAATGGGCGTGCGCAATGCCCATGTTACGTGCTACGCATTTCCTATGTTAACAAAGAATTATAGTAACTATTCTCTTAATGTCTCTAGGCAAAATACATAGTTGTACAGTTTTATTTAGTTTATACAAGTGTCTTGTTACACATTGCAATAAAAAATAAGTAAATAAAAAAATAAAATACAAAAATAAAATATCTGTTCCGAATTTATTAATTACTAGCTGACCTGGTGAACTCGTATTTTTTCCATATTTTCTCACCGTTTAAACCTTCCCTGGACTTCCACAAATATTTCAAGACTAAAGTTAGTCAAATCGGTTCAGCCGTTCTCGAGTTTTAGCGTGACTAACGAACAGCAATTCATTTTTATTTATAGAAATATAGATAGATTCTAGGTACAGTTGACTGCAGACCAACCTACCTAGGCTTTTCAGAATAAAAAATCCGTTTGTTGGCGCTACGTGGCCATAAGGTCCAACTAAAACGTGATTGCTTTATTTTGACGGAAGACGTCAAACCGCCCATCATGAATGGCAAAATAAACCAATCGAGTTTTAGTTGGATCTTAGAAATCTTTTATGTATACCCCAGTAGCTTGGGGGAGCAGCTGAGGTTATGTCAGATTTGTCCTTTATCAGAGCGTACTGACTAAAATTCCACTGTGGCCTTCTCAAGCACAGGCTGGGGGGCCGGGTAGCTCTATGCAGAGATTCACACAATTGCCCCCACCAGCTGCGCTTAGCCGCTTTAGTGCAGCGCTCCTCAGGGGAAGCCATAGCCTCTCCGTTCCTCATGACGTTCGACAAACAGGGATGCTTGAAAGGTACGAAGGTTCCCCCCCCCCACCCTTCGCACCAACATCCCTGGGGTCCCCGTTTGGGGATTCTTACCCCATGACGTGGAGTACGGTAGAGGTACTCTAAAGCCCCCATCCGCAGAGCCGGGCACTACAATAGCATAGTATTGATTCTAAAGATAGGCCGCCGTAGCTGAAAACTCAGATAGGAAGACATTATGCTCACAACATTCAAATTGACATAATTCTACTATCACTAACCATTTACTCCGGCGAAATTGCTAACGGTTCGTTAGCTGTAAGTGTAGCAACGCATGCCACGGTCGGGTGGGTGACCGCCGACCCACTTAGTGCATCTTGCAGCGAACTTCGCGTAATTATTGCATTTGATAGTCTCTATGCTCTTAGCTCTGATTGTCTGGCGCAACGGCTTGCAAAAAGAAAATTAAGTTTTCTTTCGTGGAACAGTGGCTAAGCCGCTCGGGTATAAAAACCCGGAGGTCGTGGGTTCGATTCCCACCATGGGTCTGGTTGGTGGTAGGACTTTCTTAGAGTCTGACTAGCTAGCTACTGCCTACCACCCCCACTGGTGAAATCTGCCGCCATAACAGCCCTGGCTGTGTTCCGGCAATATTAATGTGGGAGCCAGTACACTTGAACTTAATGACTCGAGGATCATTTGAGCCTACAGTCTGGCAGCACATTGAGCGACGCTTCCTGGTGAAGTGTCTCTCAATGGAATAGGCCGCAGTAACCGCTTACCATCAGGTGGGCTGCGCTGCGTGTCTGTCTGCCAACAGATGTGGTATAAAAACAAATCAGTCTAGAGTGTCCCACTGCCTTTGATTTCAATGTACTGGCTCCCAAATAAATAGTGCCACGACTAAATGCCTTATTTAGTCAGTCGACACATCAGTTTTTAGGCGAATGTCCAATGTGTTACATACAGTTATAATGTGTTACAATTAAATAAATAAATATCTCTGGACATTATTCACACAGCGCCATCTAGCCCCAAACTAAGCATTAGCTTGTGCTATGGGTGCTAGACCACGGATAAACATTACCTATATACTCTTTTTTATAAATAAATACATATTATACTTATAAACACCCAGGCCGATACAAACAGACATGTTCATGCACACAAATGTTTGTACCGTGCGGAAATCGAACCCGCGACTTCTGGTGTATAGCCGACTTCTCGACCATTACGTCAAATGGCTCGTCGATATTATAATAGAGGTCAGTGCATTTAGCAGAATAACATAATACTTGTACTCGTACTATCATATAATGGACTTTTGTCTCCATTTCTGTCTCTTTCTTATCTATGAATTGATTTACGCGTTTTAATTATAGCTTTCTGCAATATCAAAGGTTAGTTTTGAACGCAGGGGAATAGTGGTTAATAAGCCAGTCGGGTAAAAAGTGGGTTTGATTCCTTGTTTGGGTCTGGTTATAAATTATGACGAGCCATTTGGTGTAACGGTCGAGAAGTCGGCTATTACACCAGAGGTCGCAGGTTCGATCCCTGCTTGGTTGAGTGCATGAATATGTCTGTTTGTATCAGTCTGGGTGTTTCTATGTATAATATGTATGTATTTACAAAAAAAGTATATAAGTAATGTTTATCCGTTGTCTAGCACCCATAGCACAAGCTAATGCTTAGTTTGGGGCTAGATGGCGCTGTGTGAATAATGTCCAGAGATATTTATTTATTGCCGTGATTTACAGGGTCGTGGGTTCAATTTCCGGGTCAGGAAATCGGGTTTATGATCATCAATTCATTCTTGTGATAAATGACTTGATTTCCATGGAGGCTTTGCCCTTTAACGTGCGTGTAGAATTACTTAATTTAACTACATTAAAAACAAGCAAAAAAATCATATTTCCGGTCACCAATCGGATAGTGGTTGCACCGGAACTTGCTTAATCAAACCTGTAGTTGACCTCTCATTTAAATTAGTGCAGAATTGTACAAAACTTTAGTGCAAGGTCTAAATAAACCGGTTGTTGCTCAAAATTGTAAATCATGTTGTGCAAAGCATATATTTATCGCTTTTACTTTGACCTTCATACCGAACTATGCATCGTTTGATTGCATGACATTATTATCCAATTACTTTATACAGTGGAATAACACTGAGGTATAACAAAGTAAATGCTATAATATTAATCTAGGCAAAACTCCTAAGTAACAAGATGTCTGAGTGCGTGTACTGAGCAGTCGATCTGTACAGACTGTCGCTGTACTGTTCTGCATTGACGCGCCGCGCCTAGGGTTGCCAGCTGTCCGGCTTTACCTGGACATGTTTGGCTTTTTTGAGTCGTGTCCGGCTAAATAATAGCGTGTCCGGCTTGTCCGGCTTTTGTTAGGCTTTTTGTCCATGACAACTTGCGCCTGTATAACGAACGCAACGCGCGGGGAATTAGAAAAAATTTACGACCAGTGGCGACCAGCTAAAAAAGAAAAAGGGTCGCTATTGTCGCTAAACGGGCGGCCCACCCCTGTCCGGCTTTTAGAGCAAAATGTCCGGCCTTTTAAAGAGCAGAGTCCGGCTTTTTGGTTTTAGGAGCTGGCAAGCCTAGGGCCAAAAGTTGAAAAACGCTACGCGTCGCTACCGTCGTGCATGCCCGCGTCGCATACTGTGGGCGCCAGTGTGTACTGTGTAAACTGTCGCTGTACTGTTCTAAGTATAACAAAACAACGTATTGATGCGTATAACACTTCGTTGACTAAGGAACTAGTTTTATTTTTTGCTTATTGACGTCATTTGGTCCGAAGGTACAGCTAACAGCTTAGTATGACGTCAGGTTTAATTTAAATTTAATAGGAAAAGGGCGGACTTGTTTATTAATCGCATCAATTAGACAGGTAATTAATAAGTGATTTATCTAAGACCGGATCACGTGTAAAATGATTTTACACGTGTATTGTGTGCTGTATGCTGTGCTGTGCGAGAAGAAATGTTTTTAACGCGAATTTATTGGTTGTTTGCTTTTATTCCATTGTAATAACGCAATTCTATTGGTTGTTTAAAAACATCTCCTCTCCGCTCGACTCGTCTCCGCTTTGGTGGAGTCCCGGCCTAAAGGGAAAACACCTCTTCGCGTAACCATTTTTTGGATGGGTCGTTATAATTTTCCTGCAAATTAAATGCTTGAGCCAGTTTCACTGCTGTCAAAAAAAAAGTTCAATGAAAAACTATAGTGGTAAAACGTGTTTTTTTTTAAGTTCCTGATAATGTATCAGTCATATCAATGATCATGTTTTGTAAATTATCTAAAAAAATATCATTGATATTCTTACAGTTAAATTATCAGACATCAGTAACATAACTGTCATTAATCTCTTGCATAAGTGATAATTAAGACGCTTTCGTCAATCTCGAATAATAATCATTTGCATCTGATAGTTAAATTATCAGTTACTTATTGATAGATAAGTTCTCAATGATCTTGCAAACTTTGTCAATTTAAAAAAAAAATCGTTGACATATGTACCTATTTCAGCAGTCAAACCATCATGAACTCATGCTGACATTGTGAAACTTTATTTCCTTTAGGCGCAAATTATCAAATTCGCAAGTTGTCGAATTCGCAAATTGTCAAATTCGGAAATTGTCAATTTCGCAAATTGTTTTGTATTTCTCCCATGGAATTAATATTATCTATGTAATTAAGTTTATGATTTCTCCTTACCTACTTCGGAATGATCGACCTGATACGTCATCAATTGTGATTCGTAGAAAAAATACGTCAAAGGTATGGAAAACCCTTCGTGTCAACCACATAACCGTTAGTCATACTAATAATGTGACATTGCCTTTTAAGTAAACAAACCTAACCAAATTCCAGAAACAGTGGCTAATCCAAGTGATTAACCAATTCCAGAAACAGTAGCTTATTTAAATGATTAACCAATGGGCGATTTTCTGACAGGCCATTTAAAAAAAGAAAGGCTTCCTAAAGATTCACTAGATGGCGTTGAACGAAGTATGTAAGTACATCTATTATTACCTCTGGTTTTGTATCTAGGAGCCATAATCTTGACTCATACTTCTTCTTCTTCATAATGAATGGCTTGCTTTGTGTTTTTTATTAACAATTTCGCCAATTGTAATTTTTTCGGGAATGAAAATGACATCTGACATAAACAAAACGTGCATAGGTGGAGTGGCGCCATCTATTGAGAACTAACAAAACGGGCTGTCAGAAAATCGCCCATTACGCAAGATCAGTAGAGTTGCCGAACAAAGATAGTGTATCGATGATTAGTCGATAAAATCTTAATCGATTTATCAATAGAATCGACAACACTATCAGAAAACACAGATAAGTGTTTATCTTAAACTTGTATAACAAGATGTACAAGTGCTGTTACACTTTGTATTAATCTATAATTATCGTAGAGACGTTGCCAGTCTAAGTGTTCTCTACCGTCCCTATAATGGGGAATGCTCTGAAAAGTTATTCCGATATCATCCTGTCTTTCCCTTTCCACTCCCGATCAACACGCGCCAGACTGCGTTGCCATCTCCATACCATCCAGACACTGGTGGCCCGTACCAAGAGGTATAGTTCCTCTTTTTTGCCCCGTGCCATTAGGTCATGGAATGCCCTTCCGGCTCACGTGTTTCCTTCCTCCTATAATCCTGGGCTTTTTAGGCGGGGCGTGAAGCGGCATCTAAGCAGGCCTTCAGGGTGAGGGTGACTGGCTTAATGGGTATTATGTTCTATTGAGCCAGTCAACCTTATATTTGGACCTCACATCCGCTTGCCATCAGGTGGAGTGAGGACATCCTGACTGCTTACATTATAAAAAAAAATGTGTAAATTTGTAGGGTAACTAAGGCTGGTTCCAGAGTAACGCTGGGCGGCTCGCGCGTAGCAAAAATATGGGCCTCCGGCGCTCTCAAACCAAACGAAAGTCGAAACACAATAGTAGTCACTATTATTTCACGCTGGTGTTATGTGAGAGGGTGGTACTTCCCGGACGAGCCGGCCCATTCGTACTGTAAAACAGCATGGCTCTACCACTAACTAAAACACTTTGTGTTTGTAACACACGTGACAATCTCAATTAGATAAATGCAACCGCTTACTTAATCAATGCTTGCATCAAACAATCTATATAATATCAAGCGAAACGTGCTTCACAAATAATATTAAGACAAGTTACTTAATGTTACACATTGTGCTCACGAGATAATATTGTCAATGGTGTGTATTTAACTGTACATCAAAAAAATACTGATTGTAAAAAATACTAGCGTTATATTGGCAGCATTGCCTCATCATCATCATCAGCCTATATACGTTCCCACTGCTGGGACACAGGCCTTATCTCAATTGTGAGATAGTGTGGGCCATACTCCACCACGCTGGCCTAGTGCGGGTTGGTGGAGGGGTGCGTAAGGCAAGTGACCAACCTTAATGTCAGATGTTATCAAGCCGCCAAATGGCCTCTGACTAGGCTTGACGACTAATATTACATTATAGTAAATATCAGCCGGGACCAACAGCTTAACGTGCCTTCCGAAGCACGGAGACGCTCGAAATTAATGTCACTAATTATGGTCAGAATGGTCACCCATCCATTAACCGACCGCGGCGTAGGTAGCTTGACTTTCGTTATCGCTAACAAACCACTGTCACAGCTGCGCCACGAGCGCCTCGAGCATTGCCTACGCTTTGTAAATCTGTCAAAAAACAGATTGAAAGTAAACAGTACCTAGTACCAATATAGCGGGTAGAGGACTTCTTATCGTGAACGATCTGTAGTTTGAGGCTAGACGGCGCTGTGTGAAAAGTGTCCAAGAATTTTCCTGCAATAGGTATAAATGTGGAAGCTAATGTAATTAAAAAAGCATATTGAGCGGCGGGAATCAAACCCGCGACTTCCGAGATTAACAATACTACAAATCACTGTTCTACGAAGGCAGTCAAAAATAAATATTCTATTAATAGAAAGAGAAACTTCAATATTAATGTTTTATATTGATATAATTGACGTAAGCAAACTTTCTCTATCTAATATTGATTCTTCTCTCTTACAGATTATTCTAGATTAGCATTTCGCTCGCGGTTTCACCCGCGCGTAATTACTTTCTTCAAATATCCTCCCCCCTTCCCCCCACATTACCGAGATCAAATGTACCCTATATTCACCGGGGATAGTGTAGCTTTCCAACAGTGAAAGAATTACTGAAATCGGTTCAGTAGTTTCGGAGCCTCATTGAACTACGGAGCCTATTCAATACAAACAAACAAACAATCAGATCTTTCCTTTTATATATAATATTAATATATATGTTACGGGCCATTTGATAAGTCCGGGCATTATTCATAAGGGCCGGTCTGTATTAATAATGCCCGACTCAATTGGGCCATGTGATTAAAACAGCATGATTTATCACTTTTCCCGGCCATTATGAATAATGCCCACCCTATCTTGGGCCAAGTAATAAAATAGGTGAACAGTAGTGTTTTTGTTTATTAAAAGACAAAAAACTTACAATTTTTCACTCGGCCAAAGCCGATTTCAGGACAAACTAGTTTGGCCTAGGCTAAACTAGTTCTTACTAAGGGGGAAATCGACTCGGATGGATATAGGTTAGAAGGCTAAGGGCGGGAGCGAAGCGAAGCGGAGCTCCCGCCTTAGCCTTCGTGGTTATTTTTTTTTAAACCCTGAAAACCTGTTTTGTCTTTACTATAATAATATATTATTCTATGTTGACTTAAATTAGTTTAGCCTAGGCCAAACTAGTTTCGTCGTTAAGTCGTTAAATTATTAATTTGGGGAATAGGTGTTAAAAAAAAATAACCACGAACTTCTAACCTATATCCATCCGAGTCGCTTTCCGCCGCACGTAAGGCACGGCCGCGGTCCAATTTATCACATTGCCCGGCTACAAGTAGGGAATTATTCATACTGCCCGGTCCAAGTGATAAATTCAAGCTATCTTAAACACTGATTTATTACATGGACCACGGGCCGTCGGGCATTATTAATAAGGGCCGGTCAAAGTGATAAATTAATTACTTTGCCCGTCGCTCTCGGGCATTATTAATAATGGCCGGTCCTTATTAATAATGCCCAGTTAATCACATTGCCCGTAACATATATATTAAACTCTCAAGATTACTGCATATTATATGACTTAGTATCTATATGTATATGTATATTATATAAAACTCAAATGTGACTGACTGACTGACTGACATAGATATCTATCAACGCACAGCCCAAACCACTGGACGGATCGGGCTGAAATTTGGCATGCAGGTAGATGTTATGACGTAGGCATCCGCTAAGAAAGGATTTTGATCAATTCCCACGGGAACGGGCACTACGCGGGTGAAACCACGGGCGGTCGCTAGTCCTTAACTAATAAGAAATAAATAAATAATAAATACAAATAAATAAATAAATATCTCTGAACATTATTCACCCAGCGCCATCTAGCCCCAAACTAAGCATTAATTTGTGTGCTATGGGTAACGGACAACGGATAAAAATTACTTATTTGTGTCTCGCTACAAGTGCATTAAATCAATGGAATATTCTGACATAACAGGTAATTTGCGTAGTTCAAGGTTTAATACTAGTTTAACCTGATGCATTGCTAATATGCTGGCAATAAAATAGCCTTCCTATTACATAATAACACGATTAGATACCTATCTTAACACAAAGAACTGAAAGTCGCAAATCCTTCTTTTTTTTCGGAGGAGAATGCGTTTATGCACCATTACCGCAGGCTAGCTACACCTGCGGCCGTGTGTGGGACTCGAGATTAAACTCCCCCGGTTTCCCCTTCACACCCGATTGGGACGAGCCGGTGCCTGCCTTCTGGCTATTGACCAGCCCATCCCCGGGTACTTCGACATGACAGGCCTCAACCCAGGGTGGCGCCTAGGGAGGGCCACCTGAGAAACTAGGTGACCCTAATGCTGGCCATACACCATCAAGCCTATCGTCAAATCGGCTTTGACGATAGGCTTGATGGTGTATCACCACGCCCACACACGGTCAAGTCTACTTGATCCAATCGATCGCTTCAAGCCGATTTAAAAATAAATAAATAAATAAATATCTCTGGACATTATTCACACAGCGCCATCTAGCCCCAAACTAAGCATTAGCTTGTGCTATGGGTGCCAGACAACGGATAAACATTACTTATATACTTTTTTTTTGTAAATACATACATATTATACATAGAAACACCCAGACCGATACAAACAAACATGTTCATGCACACAAATGTTTGTACCGTGCGGGGATCGAACCCGCGACCTCTGGTGTAATAGCCGACTTCTCGACCATTACACCAAATGGCTCGTCAAGATTTTGAAAGAAAGAAGAAAGAAAGAAAGAAAAACCATTGGCCTTTAAATGTTATGACATTTAGGTACAAAAAATTGCACAAAAAACAAACAATAATAATTTAAAAAAAAGCACAAATAAAATATGTAACACATAAGAACAGGCCAACAGGGTTCTTGCCTCAGCATATGCTGCTGTGACATTGAAAAACAGCACAGCAGCGCTGGTATTCTGGCAGAACCCTGATGAGTGGCGCAAGTTAATAAATAAATACTATAGAAGGGTACATACTACAATAAAATACAATACATACATATATATTGAGGATATTATACATACTAATTTATTTAATTCAATAAATACTAATAAAAAAGGTTTGTGTAATACATAATAATATTGAAACGTTAAAATAATAATGACATTATAGGCCGCACAGGAGTGTTTCATTGCCACATATAAAAAAAATCGTAATTGAAAAATTACATTCGGTTTTGATTGACATTTGACCACATTTGACAGATTCGACACAAAACAATTCACAATTTTCACAAACAAAACATAGTCCAGTCATTTTAGGATTTCACCTCGGAATTCGAGATACCCAGCTGTAAGTCTGTAAATACTTTTATATTGACACCCTAAAAGTTGTCTTAAAACCTACATATGGTAGGGTGTACGCAACTATTAAATTTCAAGGTCAAAGGGTCCAAAAATGGGACTTTTTTCACTATTTGCTCTCCAGGGCCAAAACTATGCTTTTATTGCGAATTATGTTTTCCCCACTTATAAACTGTATTTAATTACTTGCAATTCGAGCATAACAGCAGCGCTATTGACTCTATAGGAGCTAAGCTATGGCACTTTGAAGATGACCAATATTTGTCGAAATAAGAAATTTTCAGGATACTTCCACTTATTTCGTGAAATATTGGCAAAACCACTTGGCCTGTAAAGAAAGGTCACTGAAAACATTTTGTAGTACATTTATTAAACTTTTATTAGAGCACAAAACGAAGTCTGTGAGACTAGCTGTTCCCTCACAATCTCAAAAAAACGAAAAGAAGGTAAAATGGGTTATATAGACAAAAGACTATATAATATTGGGTTATTGGAAATTAGACGGGAATGATATAAATAGTAGTGGGTGGAGGTCATTTGCGATCGTTTAGGCTCGCTTGAAGTTTGATTTGAAATCTAATTTCTAAGTAAAACATAAAATCATCATTGATTTTATGACTAACCGAAAAAACTGCGATTGTCTAAAAATTATAGCCTGTAAATGCAAAAAAGGATGTAGAAGGGCACGCAAATGACCTCCACCCACTACTATTTATAACATTCCTGTCTAATTACTAATAATCCAATATATATAGTCTTTTGTCTCTATAACCCATTTTAACTTCTTTTCGTTTTTTTGAGATTGTGAGGGAACAGCTAGTCTCACAGACTTCGTTTTGTGCTCTAATAAAAGTTAAATAAATGTACTACAAAATATTTTCAGTGACCTTTCTTCATAGGCCAAGTGGTTTTGCCAATATTTCACGAAATAAGTGGGAGTATCCTGAAAATTTCTTATTTCGACAAATATTGGTCATCTTCAAAGTGCCATAGCTTGGCTCCTATAGAGTCAATAGCGCTGTTGTTAGGCTCAAATAAAAGTTAAATAAATGTACTACAAAATATTTTCAGTGAACTTTCTTCATAGGCCAAGTGGTTTTGCCAATATTTCACGAAATAAGTGGGATTAACCTAAAATTTTCTATTTTCGAGAAATATTAGTCATCTTCGAAGTGCCAATATTTCTCAAAAGCTTGGCTCCTATGTAGTCAATAGAGCCCTCCAATTGTAGGTTTTTTAATACAGTTTATGAATGTAGGAACATCGTTCACAAAAAATTCATGGTTTTGGCCCTGGAGAGCAAATAGTAAAAAAAAGTCCCAAAATTTCGAGAATTTTTAGTCCAGTCATTATAGTAAGTTCACCTCGGAATTCGAGATACCCAGCTGTAAGTCTGTAAATACTTGTATATTGACACCCTAAAACTTGTCTCAAAACCTACATATGGTAGGGTGTACGCAACTATTAAATTTCAAGGTCAAAGGGTCCAAAAATCGGTTCTTTGCGCTTTTTTTTGTAAATATCTCATTTCCTATGGGTTTTTTGTAGAGTCCGACCGAAACTGGTTTTCCGGCCGAAACCGAAACCGAAACTCACGTGGTCAAGTATAAAATTCCTTAAAATACTAAAATTTGGTGCATTTTACCCATTATTTTGCATTAATTGGGACATTGAGGATTGGGACTTCCGCCCCTGGCTTCGCTGGCGTAGGCTACACTCTTTAAACCACCATGAAACCCCCCAGGTAACTTCCCAAACCCCGTTCTTAGTGGAAACTTACACATTATAAAGCAAGCTTGTCTCAATGCTCTACCATATCAGAGCGACATTAACGAAGATGTAACCTTTGACCCCGAAATCATGGAAGAACTTGAGACAAATGTCGTTGGAGACGATAATGAAGACCACTTTGAAATTTACCAGCAGCCGAAAGACGACGATGAAGAGGAAGAAGATGATACAAATTATAATAAAATAAAAATAAAAATAAATGTATTGAATATTTTTAATAAAAAAAATCGTTTTTTTTTCATCATGTAAGAAGTTATTAATATTAATTAGGTTCAAATTCTCATTAACAATTCTGCAATAACATGGGCAGGTATAAATTGATACTGAATAAAAAGTGGATAGGTTAGGAAAAAATTATAAAATTTGAAATGAAAAATTGACAAATATTTATAATCATTGATTTATCGATAGTTCATTAACTATTATGGCGCGTTTTCGACCGGAGGCACCGGTTGACCTGAAGTGATGCTGTGACCGCGCGCTCTCCGCCCTCTATCTCGAAAACGGTTCACCGTATAAAATTTTTTTTTAAACAAAATTTGTAGAGAATTTTGTATTCTACAATATTGATAATAAATACAAATAGCATAAAACCCATAGGAAACGAGATATTTACAAAAAAAGCGCAAAGAACCGATTTTTGGACCCTTTGACCTTGAAATTTAATAGTTGCGTACACCCTACCATATGTAGGTTTTGAGACAAGTTTTAGGGTGTCAGTATACAAGTATTTACAGACTTACAGCTGGGTATCTCGAATTCCGAGATTCATACCTAATTTAAGCTAAAATGACTGGACTAACAGCGCGAATTGATTGATAAAATATCACAGACATTTCACTCAAAACTCAAAAGAAACAAATTGTAGTGATTATGTTATATTTATGAAGTTTTTTTTTTAAAATTATAATAACGACGCTGTACTACGTACCTATTTCTAGTACATAGGAAAATAATGTTACTGGGAAGAAGACCACAGTCTTAGTTATGGGTTATGGCCACCGTTTTCATCAGTGCCTGGAACTTGATGCTGAAACCACACCGCGACGTGATGGACCAGATGGTAAGTCAAGTTGTTTTTGTGTTTGAAGATAATGATTTTTTAATTTTTTCTTAAACGTATATTTTGATACTTTCAGTTCACGCAGCGGGGGAGGCAGATCGTTCCAGCACCGTGACGCGGCGAACCTAAAGGATCCACGGAAGGCCATACTTCGATGCTTTATTGTTGCAAAGATGGGAGTGCATTTCCTGTTGGGGTACCTACTGCGAGTGTGAGCCCAACTTAGCTTTTTTAATAGATATTGTGGCTTCCCAGTCCCAATGATGTTAAAAAGAAGTGCTGCCAAGTGTAGTTTTCTACGTGCCTCCATTTTGAGCAGATTTGCTGTATTTAAAAATGGTGTTACATGTGATCTTGGAGGTATGTTGAAGCAAAAACGTGCACAAGCATTTTGTACTCGCTGTATGAGTTTGGCAGTCCTTCCCAATATACAAGGCCCGTATACAGTGTCACAGTAATTGAACTTAGACAAAATGAGTGACTCACACAGCATTATTCGAATCTCTTCATTTATATATGGCCTTATCTTGTATAGTAGTTTCAATCTATAAAAACAATTACGCGAACATTCAGCAATGTGGTGTTCAAAATTCAAGTGACTATCTAGAACCAGCCCCAGATTCCTAGCTCTCTCCACACATTCAATGGGCTCATTATTTATATGCACATTTATGGATGCATTGCCTAGTTCACGAATTTTCTGCTTGGAACCTATCAGCATAAACTTGGTTTTATTGGCATTAAGTGTAAGACTGTTGCATTTGCACCACTCTGCAATCTGTTGAAGATCCTCATTCACTTTTACTACAGCACTTACATGGTCAGATGGTTTAAAAGAGTGGTATAATTGTAGATCATCCGCATACATATGATACTCACAATGTGAAATGCAATCCAAGATGTCGGCACTATACAAAATGTAAAGGATTGGCCCGAGCACTGAACCCTGCGGGACACCGCGGTCAACAAACTGTATAGCCGAGCGTGATTTGGTCCCATCCGCTCGAGTCAGCTCAACATACTGACGTCTGTGTTGTAAATAACTTTGGAACCATTGAATAGCATGTGTGTCAAATCCATAATATGCCATCTTTGAAAGTAGCAATGGCACATTTATTGCATCAAAGGCACGGGAAAAGTCTAACAACAAAAGCATGCTGATCTGACCCTGATCCTGAGATGCCAGAAGGTTATCCACAACATCTGCCAGAGCAGTGGCCGTACCACAACCTTTGCGAAAACCTGACTGCCGTAGGGGAAGGAGCTGATTGTCCTCGAGATACTTGGTTAGCTGTTGGCAAACAACCTTTTCCAAAATCTTAGACAAGCAGGGAAGCAAGCTGATGGGTCTAAGGTCACTAACGGTGGTGGGATTGCATACCTTGGGTAGTGGCCTTACAACAGCTACCTTCCAGCTGTCGGGAAAGACACCTTCTGAGAGGGAGTGGTTGATTATTTTGGTAATGGCACTAAGAGTCTGTGGCAGAGTGAGGCGTACCATCTCCAAAGACACTCCATCATTCCCTAGAGCATTGGTTTTGATGCCTTTAATGATTTCTAAGACTTTCTCCTCAGTGACCGGCCGCAATGAAAATGTCACTGAGTTGGGGTGCCTGTGATGTTCAAAGTAGGACAATTGAGATATAGTAACACAATCAGCACCCGGTACACTGAGGAAATGATTGTTAATAGAATCAGGGCTATCAAAATGAGGTGGTAACTCAGGTATGCCTTGTTTGCTTGGTGTTAATGTAGATTTTAAATTGTGCCACAGTTTTTTGGGATTCCCCATGCCATTATTAATGTTCTTAGAGAAGTAATGCTTTTTTTCACTTTCTATGGCTCTGATTACAGTATGTTTCATATTGATGTAACAGTTTTTGGCCGCTATTGTTCCTTTTTGTTTAAATTTTTTGCGATATCCATCTCTAATGTGCATCATCAATTTAATGGTGTCAGTAATCCACGGGTGAGGTGGATGCTTAAATTTTCTTGTTTTTGTAGGGGCATGCAAATCGAAGAATTCCAGAATCCAACTGGTAAACTCTTTTACCAAAGTATTAACATTGTTTATTTTGTGGAAATGTTGCCAATCAACCGCTTCAAGATCCCTATTAAATTGGTCTAACACAATGTTTTTGAAAGGCCTGTATGTTACCCATTGAGGACATGGTCTATCCTTTTTTATTTTAAATTGTGAAGTAATCATAGCATGCCCCCCCAATTCAGGACAGTGTAGAACATCTATATGGAGCGTTTTTAGATCTGTACAAACCACATCAATTAGACTACAGCTATGATCAGTGAAGTGAGTGGGTTCGGTTACAATTTGTGTGAGGTTGATGCTTTGTAGAAATTGTGTGAAGCATCTCGATCTACAACTGCCCGTATCAAGCAAATTTATGTTAAAGTCCCCGGCCAGGATAAGACCATCATGACCTGTGAAGGAGGCCACGGATTCCGACAAAGCGTCCAAGAATTCTGTCACGTCCTGCCATGGAGGTCTGTACGCTGTACCAACCACAATGCAGAGGTTATGCAGTTTAACTCTCAGCCACATTTGCTCGACAGATGATGCAGTTGGGTGCTGGCAAGTGCGAACATTTAAACCTTTCCTTATGTAGAAGCCAACTCCACCTCCACGACCTCCCCTGATGTGATCCGGTCTAGGGCAATGACACAATCTGTATCCTGGCAGTTTGGGTGCTCTGTCTTCTTCATTCACTCTGAGCCAGGTTTCGTTGATAGCCAAGATATCGGGGGCAGATTTCTGGACAGCCACTATGAACTCCTCATGTCTAGTGCCTAATGAGCCTGCATTAAAAAGTCCAACTTTAAGATTTTGCGAAATCATATCAGCATGTAAATATCGTTTGGGCGCATTATGTCCAATTCGCAAAATGTCCAACTGTCAAATTCTCAATTGGTCCAATTCGCAACTGGTCCTGTTCGCAATTGGTCCAGTTCGCAATTGGTCCAGTTCGCACCTGGTCCAGTTCGCACCTAGTCCAGTTCGCACCTGGTCCAGTTCGCGATTAGGGGTGATCCATATTGTTAGGGTGGTTGATGTTTTGGTAACGCCCAACTTGAGAGTGAAAAGCATAATATACTGCGTGTTTTTTTAGTCGTTTCTTTTTCTCGCGGCAGAACGCTTCACCTTTAGTAGTACTATCTATCGATTTTTGCAAGAATTTTTTTCAACTTTTTTTTTTAATTGGCGGGAAAATGAAAATCAAATGATAGTAAATAGTGAATTTTTTTTTAATATAAGCGCGAAGGGTAATGATACCGCCCGGTGACCGTCCGCGACGCAGTTAGTATTATACTATTAATTATTTTCGTCCACCACAATCGTAAAACTTTTGATTTGACTAAAAAAATCTTCATTTTTCAATTTTACTACTAAGTTAGAATCTCTTTATACTGCTACTTATAATAAAATATCTATAACAAACATTTAAACAACTGTTATTTGAATTGATCAATTTGAGAATTGGACCAAATGGTAGCAAATGCTAATTGGACAATTTGAGATTTGGACAAAGTGCGAATTGGACAAATTGCTAATTGGACAATTTAAGATTTGGACGTTGTGAGAATTGGACATTTTGAGCGCGCTGGACCTTTTGCGAATTGGACATAATGCGCCCAACCGGTAAATATGAACACCACAGACATCACAAAAGCAATGTTAGCAGTATTTAAAAAAATTAAAAGGCCATAGACTGAAGCTCTTTTAGGCACTAGTTTTGTATGTCCTATAACAATATTAATGGGCATCTTATGTATATATTGTAAAATATGATAATTCACATGTAAATATTTTAGAATTTTTAAACAATGTAAATAATAAGTGTTATATTTATATTGTATAGCTGGTAGGTATTGTAAAATTGTATGTAAATATTGTAAAAAATAAATCTTATATAAATTGTGTATAAACATTTTTTTGTTAACATTATTAATGCATAACGAACTGGATTCTGTTTGAAGTGAAATGTCTGAATATATATAAATTGGTACAGGTAGAACAGTAAATAAACATGAGAGTTTGTAGATACTGCACAAAACAAACATTTGAGAAAATAATATAAGTAGACAGAAAAATATGTGAAAGACACTAGAACAATAATTATAATAGTAATTATAGTTTGAGGTGTGTAAGCCTAGAGTGAGGTCATGGCAGCAGGCTTTTTTGAGTCATTTGTCCGGCGTTGGCCCAAATACACGGATGAAATCGTCATCCGAGCGCAGCTGGAACGCCGGCCTACCATCTCCCTGACGAGCGAAGATGCGTCCCCTCCTGGTCCAGGAGTACCGCCACTGACGGCGGTGACACTCCTCACGCACGCGGTGGAACAGCTGGCGGTTAGCGCGGGTCAGGCGCTCGTTGAGGTAGACGCGGTCGCCTTTGTCGCTCGCGGTGACAGTGCGGCGCACGCGCGCGGCGCGCAGCAGCTCGTCGCGCAGGTGGCGGCGCGCCAGGCGCACCACGACGCGGCGCGCGCGCCCCCCCTCGCTCGGCGGCGCACCCACGCGCTCCGCAAACACTACGTCGCGCTCCTCCAGGGTCACGCCCAGCCTGCCCGCAAGCACGATCACGCCGTGAAGGACGTTCTCCCCCTTCTCCTCTGGAAGCTGACCGATCTCAAGGTCGGACAGAAGTGCCTCCTGGTCCCTCTCGTTGAGTTCGGCCTTGAGTTGGGTGATAGTCCGCTCGAGATCGACCGCTTTCTCGGACTCGCGTTCTGTCAGACGCTGCTCTAGGGCACCGATCCTTTGCTCCATGTCATCCAGCCTTGTCATAACCGCGTTGAACGATTCCCGAAATTGGGACATTTCCTTCCGGAATTCGCGCATCTCCTTCGCACATTCCGCAAATTCTTCGCGGAATGCCGCAAGAGTCGACACACCATCCTTATCCTGTGGGTCGACCTCAGTTGCACTAGGCGGAGACGCCATCATTCGTCGCTTTTGCCTTCTTCCTACTTGCTCTTTAGCGGCTTCATCGCGGGAGACAGGCCGAATATCGGTGGCCGAGGAGCACTGGGCGCCAGAAACCGGTGACCGACGAATGTTCGGCATGATAAAATAAATAAAAAATAAACAAAAAGAAAAAAAAAAATGACAATGATCCCTCAGAGATTCGAACTGCCGACCTCTGGCTGCACGCACTCCGTAACTTAGTTCCAAAGACACAAGGCTGTTAAGCAGTGATAGTAACAGGCGAATTTGATTGTGTGTTTACGAATAGTCAATGGTAACGTTAGGTGAGTCTGGTGGGTGTCGTTAACTAATTTGGCAACCAACTACCTTGCCAAATATTATCCTACGTTTGGCGATAACAATCCAATCACTATTTTCATTGTTTCCTTGCACTTTTTTACAGTTTTTTACCACTAAAACTTCACTTTAATGTTTGTCTCTCTATTACACTTGTTTATATGTGCAAACTGTGTTTTAATTCACTGTATTATAATTAAATAAGACGAGCGATACAAAGTGTGTATATACAACGACGCAGAGCTAGCGCCACTCAAAGATTTGACGATAGGCTTGATGGTGTATGGCCAGCATTATAGACTTGGCTCGTGCGACCTGTGCAATGCGGACGTTGGGGAGCTACCCTGGCCAGCAGGTCAACCCTCAGGCCGGTGAAGGCGTGCTAAGTGAGCTCGCCTTCTCCGGCCCGGCCATCTACGCCGGCCAATCAATTATAGACCAAACTTTACCAACACATGGATATCAAATCACAATGTAGAGTCTAAAATATATTATACTAGCCTTCCACCCGCGGTTTTACCCGCGCGTAATTTATTTTGTCAATTATCCTCCCTTTCCCCCCACATTTCCGGGATAAAAAAGTACCCTATGTCAACCGGGGATAGTGTAGCTTTCCAACAGTGATAAAAATTTCCAAATCGGTTCAGTAGTTTCGGAGCCTATTCAATACAAACAAACAAATCTTTCCTCATTATTAGTATAGACACAGATTATTAAATAGTTACTAACGTAAGTATAGATGATTTAAAATCCTTGAATACAAGACTATTACGAACAATATAAACCTTTAAAAGTTAAAGTTAGACTCAAAATAGCTTTAGAATACAAATCAGTCTTAAAAACTTGTTATTAATATATTCATCGGTTTTGGCGTCGCCTTAAATTAAGGACATAGTATAGAGAAGGATAACAGTATGACAAGTATAATGTCCTAGCCGAAATCTGTAATGTCTGTAGTGGTAGAGCCATGCTGTTTTACAGTACGAATGGGCCGGCTCGTCCTGGGAAGTACCACCCTCTCACATAACACCAGCCTGGAATAATAGTGACTACTATAATATTGTGTTTCGTCTGGTTTGTGATAGTGCCTGAAGGCCCACACCCCTCTCTGGTGTTGCAGATGTCCATGGGCGGCGGTGATTGCTTACCATCAGGCGACCCGCTGGCTCGTTTGCCGCCTCGGTACTTTGGACCAGGCCATTTTATGATCAGGAAGTGTATTTCTTTGTCCTTTATTTACGTCGCAAAGGGACCACGGATTGAAATGATTTTGGTATAGGTATAGTTTTAGAGATGGAGAATATACATCATAGACTTTTTTTTATCCCGTAGAAATATAATAAGTATATATAGAGACGAGCCATTTGGTGTAATGGTCGAGAAGTCGGCTATTACACCAGAGGTAGTTGGTTCGATCCCCGCACGGTACAAACATTTGTGTGCATGAACATGTCTGTTTGTATCGGCCTGGGTGTTTCTATGTATAATATGTATGTATTTACAAAAAAAAATTTAATTAATGTTTATCCGTTGTCTAGCACCCATAGCACAAGCTAATGCTTAGTTTGGGGCTAGATGGCGCTGTGTGAATAATGTCCAGAGATATTTATTTATTTATATTAATATCATATTTTTGCGGGTTAACGTCTTGTAGTCCACGCGGGCAAAGCCGCAGGCAGAAGGCTAGTAGTGGAATATTCACACACGGTACACGTCATGTACAATTCTTTTAGCAGGTTTTTTCCTTTCTCACTGTAGACCAATTTATTCGCAATGACCAACGATATTAAATTCGTTGGCAATGACCTTAAAACACGAATCTAAAAATAGCTATCCGTTTTATAGCCTTAATGCGCCTAAAATAGAAATATTTTGCAAGTCAAAGTAAACTTTATTAAAAAGAAATAATGTTCACAATCGAAGCAATGAGATTGTACGGTAATTTATTAATAGAACGATTGTATCTTACTCGCGAAATACTTGCGATTTTTTGTTGCAGTTTTTATGAAGAAGTGGCAAAGATTATGTAATTGGTTATACAGAACCGACATTTACACGATTCTTTACTTAATACTTTGTTACCTATTTTATAATTGTTTTATTTCATGCTTTGTTATTCTGAGTGATTTCAATGTTGCTTCACATGCGATGCGTGTCGATTTAATTTCGGCGTGATTTAGCACTAGCTCGGCGGTGACGGAAAACATTGTGAGGAATGCAAATTCGAATGTCTGGCTGTTCTCTGAGCGTTTGTCTAGTCAGTTTTCCACAATGCTCCAGGATTTGGTAAGGTCCCGTTTTTACATTTGAGCGACTTCTGACCTTCGTCACCCCTAATAGGGGAACCAGACCAATTGGATCATACCAAAATCAAAATCAAAATATTCTTTATTCATGTAAACTTGTATCAAGTATTTATGAATCGTCAATTACAGAGTGACTCTACCACCGGATTCGGAATGCAGTCATCTGTCGAGAAGAACCGGCAAGAAACTCGACAGTTACTCTTTTTAATCGCCAAAGAAATTTATACAACAATGATAATAAATCTATCTATACTAAGCCATACAGTTTTTCGTGTGAATGTAGAAATAATAATAATAATAAAGAAAAAATTATAACTGTAGGACGTAGTGTAGATATAACAACAATGACAACAGATTAAAATACAGTTTGCGCTGACAGGGAGCGAAGCATTCCTACTACCAGTATCTACAGATCTCCATCATTAAGTTTATTGATATTCTGAAGTATTTTTTAATCAAGTCGTTAGCAGACAAGCACACAACCCAATTGATTTGGGATACTTCACCTGAAAGCGTCATCGCTTAATGTGCTGCCACATTGTAGATTCCTCTGATCTTCGAACCTTTAATTTCAATTGTACTGGCTCACATAGATTTGTGCCGTGCCTACAGAGTCTCGTCCCACATAAAAAATTCCTCACCTGTCCTAATTTGTATGTCTCACTCGTCCCAAACGAATAGGCAGTCCCTACTTTTTCTCCCTTCTGTACATTGTTTAATTAGTATATGGCCATCTCTGACTCAGACATTCATTGATCAAGTTCTATTCTACTGCCATAGATATTGACATAGAAAGGAGGAAAAGTACAATCCATGGGGTTTTTATGAATTGACGTCAGACATGGTCTCATTGCGGTGACCTCTTGGTAATGGAAGAGTTTGTATGTAGCGTAATAAATTTTTATGATTTTTTAATTGACGGTGTCCGACTTTGTAGCAAATGAACACTTAGTCTGGGCAATTAATTGCAGGGAAAATCCGTTCTAATTATAATAAATGCGAAAATAAGTCTATTTGTTGCGGTATTACGTCTAAGCCACTAGACCGATTTTAATGAAATTTGTTAGGACCAACGGCTTTTCGAACCACGGAAGAGTTTTACACTACATTACCCCCAATTTTCCAGACTGCGATCTTTGAATTTAGTCTATATTTTTTGAACAGAAAAAGCCAATCAAAAATGTTCGGTCACCACGGAGGCAGTCAACTTATTATAACTAAGAAGAAGAGATGAACTAAGTTTTGCCTCCCTGGAACAGTAGTTAAGCCGCTCGGGTATAAAAACCCGGAGGTCGATTCCGGCCTTTGGTCTGATTGGTGGTAGGACTTTTTCAGAGTCCGACTGGCTAGCTACCACCTCCAGGGGTGAAATATGCCGCCATAACAGCTTTGGCTGTGTTCCGGCAGTATTAATGTGGGAGCCAGTACACTTGAAATCAAAGGCTCGAAGATCAGATGAGCTTACAGTCTGGCAGCACATTGAGCGACGCTTCCTGGTGAAGTGTCCCTCAATGGAATAGGCCGCAGTGACGCTTACCATCAGGTGGGCTGCGTGCCCGTCTGCCAACTGAAGTTGTAAAAAAAAAATGATACTTAGACTCATTCTTGGTGTAATGGTCGAGAAGCCGGCTATTATACCAGAGGTCGCGGATTCGATCCCCACACATTTGTGTTTGCACCGTGCGGGCTATAAGATGAAATCATAATGACCTGATAAACTTGACCTTTACAACCAGTCGATAAAGTTCAATATCCACGATGGTACATAATCTGGGTTATAGGGCCATATTTGTAACTATTGCCTTTCACTAAGTAAGTAAGTACTAACTAAGTACTATAAATGCATGTCATCTTAAATGATTGTGTCTAGTGGTTGAGAACTTGACGCTGATTCGGAGATTGCTGGTTCACAATCATTGTGGAGAAAATAAAGATATTTATTATTATTATTATTATTATTTTGGATTCTTTTCAGTCTCTCCTAAGAGGTTAATTTAAGAGCACGGGCCGTAGCCAAATGCATCTCAAAATAAAAAAAAAAAAAAAAAAAAAAAAAAACTTAATCTATGTTTAAAAATTTCCTAACAATTCGGCAGGTATTTAATATTGTTGCCTTTTGAAGAAGCTCAAATGTAGATGCTGGTATTTGGAGTGTGTCGAGACTTGTGTGCAGTTCTTTTGGGATTACCCCTGTGGAGGAAAGAATGATCGGAACTATTTTCACTGTGGTTACTCTCCATTGCGTTTTAATTTCTATTGATAGGTCTCTGTATTTGGCTTGCTTTTCGGTGTGTGTGGATTGGAGGTTATGGGTGTTACAAACGGCGATATCTACCAGGTAAACTGTTTTATTATTTTTGTCAAGTATGGTAAGGTCTGGTCTATTGAAGTGAATAGTTTTATCTGTAATTATAGTCCTGTCCCAGTACATTCTGTAATCTTGATTTTCAAGTATTGCTTCTGGATGATATTTATAATATGGTATTTTCTGTTGCACAAGGTTATATTTGAAAGCTAAGCATTGGTGAATAATTGCTGCTACTTGGTCATGCCTATGTTTGTAGTCCGTTTGAACAATAGCTTTACAGGCGCCTGTAATGTGTTGAATGGTCTCCGGGCTGCTATGGCATCGTCGGCAAGTATCTGTAGTGATAGTTTTCATGATATATTTTTGGTAGTTTTTTGTTTTAATTACTTGGTCCTGAATAGCTGCCATGAAAGCTTCTGTCTCTGGGAAGAGTGTTCCACGCTGTAACCATGCGTTTGATGCTGCCCTATCAACATGTGGCTTTTGTAGATCGATGTAGTGTCGTCCGTGTAGTGACTTCTGTTTCCATGCGGCTTCTTTTTCGCTATCTAATGTAATACGTTCAGTGTGCTGTTCGCTATTATCGTTTAAGTTAAGTGGAGTAAGTTTTGTGTCGTTTTCAACTATGGCTTTGTGCAATGGAGAGTGTACGGCCTTTTCATGGAAAAAGTTTCTGAGAGATTTTATTTGTCTGTTATGCAGATTCTTTATGTCAATTACTCCTCTGCCACCTATTTTTCGGGGTAAGATTACTCTTTGAACACATGATTTTGGGTGATGTTTACGATGGGCGGTCATAGAAGTATTTATAATACGCTGTAGTTTTAGAAGATCGTTTCGGCTCCAGTTTATGATACCAAATGAATATGTGAGCAATGCTATTGCATACGTGTTTATGGATTTTGTAAGATTTTTTGAATTTAATTGCGATCTGAGTAGTGTATTAAGTCTATGTTTGAATTTAGAAATTATATCTGTTTTAGCCTGTTTGTAATTAATTTGCTGCAGTTGGAAGAAACCTAAATATTTATAAGAACTATGTGCGTCCAATGATTCTATTATGTCCCCATTAGCAAGTATATAATTATTTTGTTCAATTTTGCCTTTACTAATTGTCACTGTCTTACATTTATCTATTCCAAATTCCATCTGTATGTCTTTTGAGAATGCTTGGGTGGTGTCTGCAAGCTCATGGAGCGATTGAGTGTCCTTGCTAAATAACTTTATGTCGTCCATATACATAAGATGTGTTACAGTTGTTTGATACTGATCATGAATAACAAAGCCCTTATTTGTTCTATTAAGCATATTTGAGAGTGGATTCAGTGCAAGGCAAAACCAGAGTGGGCTCAGTGCATCACCCTGGAATATGCCGCGTTTGATGGGGATGCTTTCTGTATGAATATTCATGACATCTGTAACTAACCTAAGGCTAGTTTCCCATTTATTCATGCAAGTTTCGAGAAAGGAGACAATTATCGGGTGGACTTTATAAATCTTCAATATCTGTAGAAGCCAGCTGTGTGGAACGGAGTCGTACGCTTTGCGGTAATCAATATACATAGTACTAATTTCTTTTTTATATTTCAATGCGTGCTTCATTACAACAGAATCAATCAGCAACTGCTCTTTACATCCTTGACTATTTCTCCTGCATCCCTTTTGTTCTTCAGATAAGATGTTATTTGTCGTTATATGTTGGTAGATTTTTTCTGTTAGACATGAAGTTAGTATCTTATAAATGGTCTGCAGACATGTTATCGGGCGGTATTTACTAGGATCCTGGTAGTTTGTTCCTTTCGGTATCATGTAGGTAATTCCCTGTGTAATAAACGTCGGCATCGAACTTGGGTTTTGAATAAAATTGTTAATATGTTTGTGTAAGTATTTGTGTAAACTTGTAAATTTTTTGTACCAAAAATTGTGAATTTTGTCGCTGCCTGTAGCTTTCCAATTATGTGTTTTATTTATGATTTTAATCAGCATATCTTCAGAAATGTCTTCGAAATCCATCTGTATAGTACTATTCATTTCATCTGACTCCAGTTTCAACCATTCTGCGTTTGCATTATGTTGTACAGGTTGGGCCCATATATTAGACCAGAACTGTTGTAAACTATGCGCTGACGGTGCTGTACTGCTGGTATTAACTGTATTGTTCGTATTTGATGAAATTTGTCTATAGAACTGCTTTTCATTATTACTAAATTGGGCATTCTGTTTTTTCCTAAGTGTACAATTTGTGTATCTCCTAAGTCGGCTAGCTGCTGCGCTTAACTTTTGTTTCAAGGTATCTAATATTTGCTTATCACTATTATTAGGCTCTTCATGTTGTGAATGTATTTTGTATGTATTCCTGATTTGTTCAATATGTCTGACCAGTTTTCTGCTTCTGCTGCCTCTTATGTATTCTGATAAGCGACCTATACATTTCCTCAGATTATTTATCCTATAAGTCAGCCTTTTTTGCCACCCTGGGGGCTCATTCGCTTTTCTACGACTGCTGCTTGTGTTTTCATTAAGTTGGATTTTTGATCCGTTACATATTGCTGCTGTATATGCCGCTGAGTAAATAATTGCGTGACTAGTCATAAAATCATCATCCTCAGTTGCATATTTGGGTATTAAATTGGAATTGATAAATTCACTAATGTAAAGTAACTTAGGTGTAACTTTTTGTTTGGGAATATGTGGTCGTTGTGTTGGATCAGTACCTGTAAAAGTTTTAATAGCTGTTTATTATTGATTTTATTTTTGTAAAATAAAAAATCAAAATTAAAATTCCCTCTTTTATAAAAAGAAAACATTGAATGTGATGAACATTTGTGTTTGTACCGAGTCTGGATGTTTATTTGTATTTTAAAGTACGGACGCCAGCAGATAAACCTACCGTAATCTGTCAAAAATTCTCAAGTCTATGTGTAGTAAGTACATAAAGCTAAAAAAAAGTATTGTAGTAATTTGACAGATTAGGGTAGTCTAATGTGCTGTTGACTGTACAATTACATAATACATTTGTGTTATGTGTACCTTCGTTGGTTCTTAAAACAATAACAAAATTTCTTAAACTTCTTCTTTGGGGTTCATTCGAAGATGATATCGAATTCCCAACCTTTGGTGTAATAGCTCGTTCTACTTAATAAAAAACAGTAAAACACATTGTGGTCCGAATCGTTCATGTCATACTTTCTGCTCCAAATAACTTGAACATTTCGACTTCCATGTGTTTTAAGTGCTTCAGTTAAAACACATGGAAAACGTTTTAACCTCACCGATAAACGGTTTAAATTACCCCTGTACCGTAAGATTACCGTTGCACTCTTAAATACATTCTGCACTTATTATTTTATTTATTCGTGTTATTTAGGGTTCAGCGTCTCAAGAAAAAAGAATCAGTTGAACGGCTGTGTAGCCATGATCCAATTTGTGTAACTTAATCTATCTCAAACTCAAACTCAAAGGTGACTGACTGACTGACTGACTGAATGACTAACATAGATATCTATCAACGCACAGCCCAAACCACTGGACGGATCGGGCTGAAATTTGGCATGCAGGTAGATGTTATGACGTAGGCATCCGCTAAGAAAGGATTTTGATCAATTCCCTCTGGAACGGGAACCACGAGGGTGAAACCGCGGGCGCCGCTAGTTGTTTTTATAAGTCTGAAGCGAGAAAGTGTATAGGAATGGAATTTTGTTTTGATTTGGTTCCTTTTGTAATTTCTTTTTTTCTTGTTTTTAATTTAACTATTTGTCTGTATTATTTTATTGGTACCACATAAACATTTATGCTATTCTATTCTATATCATTTTACTTATACAGAACCCTCCAATTAGTTCACACATGCTCAGTATTTTTATCTGCGACAGTATTTTTTGGAGAGACCTCCATTAAAAGTCAAGTACATTTTATGCATTAAAGAAAGTTGCGTATGACTGGACTGTCCTTATTAATTTTGAGGCCACATTTAAAATACATACCCCGAATGTCAATATATTGTCACGCCATCTTGTGTTGTAGATAATTATCAACGAAATTACAGATTTTATTATGTTTTTTTTATACCACTGATACACTTTGACGAGCCATTTGGTGTAATGGTCGAGAAGTCGGCTATTATACCAGAGGTCGCGGGTTCGATCCCCGCACGGTACAAACATTTGTGTGCATGAACATGTCTGTTTGTATCGGTCTGGGAGTTTGTATGTATAATATGTATGCATTTACAACAAAAAAAAGGATATAAGTAATGTTTATCCTTTGTCTGCAACGAATTTAAATACCCGTTGTTTGTCTGGCACCCATAGCACAAGCTAATGCTTAGTTTGGGGCTAGATAGCGCTGTGTGAATAATGTCCAGAAATATTTTATTTATTTTTACTTAAGAAATACAAAAATAGAATGGCGTGACTGTCAACTCTATTAGATCGATCGTTATGAATTAAAATCTTAATTTATAAATCATGCAAATTAGGCACGTCATTTATTTGCATCGTCGAATTTAGCTCATTCATTAGTCTTTTAACGTCTCCTATGTCTTTTATCGGATACCGAACGACGCTGGAATATAAAATCAAGCCTCACTGCACTGACCTAAACACTTATGTGTAAACGAAATCATTTTGTAGTGGTAGAGCCATGCTGTTTTAAAATACGAATAGACCGACTTGTCCGGGGAAATACCACTCTCTCACATAACACAAGCGTGAAATAATAGTGGCTACTATTGTGTTTCGTCTGATTTGTGAGAGTGCCGGAGGCCCACACCCCCCATACCCCCATAGGCCAGCAACGCATCAGCGATTCCTCTGGTGTTGCAGATGTCCATGGGCGGCAGTGATTGCTTACCATCGTTAAATGTGCTGCCACGTTGTAGGCTCATCTAGTACTCACACAAACAACAACGCATTCCACAAAGTCTTTAAGCGAAGCCGCCATATTGGTTGAAACTAGGTTAAGTATATCTTATTTCTTCACCACTTGTCATTGTTATAATCTGTAGCATTCTGTGGCAAACCACAGACTATGACGAACTGTCATTCCTTCATATTACTATTTTAAATAACATTATTTTGACCGCCCCCATGGAACAGGTTCGATTCTTTTTCATAGTCCGACTGGCTATCTACCACTCCCAATGGGGAAAACTGCCGCCATAACAGCTGTGGCTGTGTTCCGACAATTATAATCTGGGAGCCAGTACACTTGAACTCAAAGGCTCGAAGAGTCTAGAGTGTGGCAACACATTAAGCGACGCTTTCTGATGAAGTGTCCCATAATGGAATAGGCCGCAATGGCCGATTACCATCAGGTGGGCTGCGTGTCTGTCTGCCACTAAATGTAGCATTATGTATATAAAAATATTACATAATTTATGAGATTAAACTAATTTGACCAGATATCCGTGTTTTTATAACCAGTAAGACATCATAATATTATGTTTATTAATTATACAATAATATGCCCTGTTGTTATGGTGATAATTTATAAGCCATCAGACTTGTTTTGACGATGGTAACCGCCTACCAAAGGCATCACCCGTGCGTCACTGACTCCGTAATTTGAAAAGAAAACGTAACTTTGGCACCACGCCAGGTTTTTACCAGGTGGTAGGTTCCTGTACTGGGCCGTCTAGGTGGGTACCACCGCAGTGCCAGATATTTTCCCGTGAAATGGAAGTGTGTCAAGCACTTCTGTGTTTCGGGGAAAGGGCACTGAAGCTAGTGAAATTACTGGTTAAATGAGACCTAATAACTGTCGTCTCGGTGTAGCGGGCGCAGGGCGGTGCCAGACAGTAACTGCTTAGTTACTGTTTGGCACTGAACTGTCTAGGGGCAGACGTGGCGCTTACCATCAGGTGTACGATCTGCTCGTCCTGTTACACATTGCAATAAAAAAAAACACAAAAAGGTGTAATGGTCGAGAAGTCGGCTATTACACCAGAGGTCGCGGGTTCGATCCCTGCACGGTACAAATATTTGTGTGCATGAACATGTCTATTTTTATCAGTCAAGGTGTTTCTATGAATAATTATGTATGTATTTACAAAAAAAAGTATATGTTTATCCGTTGTCTGGCACCGATAGCACAAGTTATTGCTTAGTTTGGGGCTAGATGGCGCTGTGTGAATAATGTCTAGAGTTAAGTATATTATTATTTATTTATACCCTCTGATCACATGTCCATTCTGTATGCACATATTGAGCTAATGTGAAAGTAAAATCAGATGAGTCAAAGAATTAGATACAATTAAAATTCTTCTAGCTAAACATTTAAATAACATCTAAACGTGGGACAAACACGTGCCTTTAATTGTTTACATTAAGATGACCAATTAGATGAAAGACAAACAATAAATGTCTAATCTAATGAAATATTATAAAGAGGAAAGATTTGATTGTTCGTTTGTTTGTATTGAATAGGCTCCGAAACTACTGAACCGATTTGAATAATTCTTTCACTATTGGAAAGCTACTCTATCCCCGGGTGACATAGGGTACTTTTGATCCCGGAAATGTAGGGGGAAAAGGGGAGATATTTGAAAAAAGTTATTACGAGCTGGTGAAACCGCGGGCGGAAGGCTTGTGTCTAATAAAGACTCGTACAAAACTTCGTCGTAAACAATAATAAAGTTTAGTTTCGGGTCAATGACGTTCAATTAAAAAACTAGACTCACAATCACGCTCAAAAATTGTCCGAAGCAAAAGTCTGCCCACCCGACTATTGGGCAGAGTTTTCGTTTAGTTGTATACAATTGACATTAAACAAATGCCACGAGATAAGGTGTTAATTTGAACGAATGTGTTAATGTCATCAGTGTCAAAACCACTCGGACGTTTTTTGAGGAATTTTTCTTAGAGATTGGGTGTCTAGTTTTATATTGAACGTCATTGTTTCGGGTCTATAGAGAACCGGAACTTAATTGAACTAATACAAACAAGCACTTTTTAATAATGTCATCCTAATGATTACTTAAGTATCGAATATTTAACATTTGTTTACAATACGACGACGTCACTAGAAATGTTACTGTGACACCTGTCACACGGCTCATGCTGGAATTTACTGGTTCAAATGCTATTAGTTTAATATACTGCGTTGCTATTGGTTGCTACCTTGACGGACAAGCACAGTTGACGTAATTTTTTGCCCAATTCCAAAAGGTTTTATCCTAATAGCATATACTAATATAAACAACTAGCGGGCGCCCGCGGTTTCACCCGCGTGGTTCCCGTTCCCGTGGGAATATCGAGATATCCTTTCTTAGCGGATGCCTACGTCATAACATCTACCTGCATGCCAAATTTCAACCCGATCCGTCCAGTAGTTTGGGCTGTGCGTTGATAGATATCTATGTCAGTCAGTCTGTCAGTCAGTCACCTTTGAGTTTTATACATATAGTTCTACAGAAGGAAAAGACAGTAGGGAATGCCTATTCGCTGTTATACTCATAATATCACACATCATAATATGAGAGCCAGTACAATTAAAATTAAAGGTTTGAAGTTCATATCAGAGAAGTCTACAATCTGGCATTGAGCGACGCTTCCTGGTGAAGTGTCCCTCAATGGAATAGGCCGCAGTGACCGCTTACCATCAAGTAGGCTGCGTGTCTGTCTGCCAATTGACTTAGTATAAAAAAAATTGAATTAGATAATATAGGACCCCGAAGTCACGGCTCGATACTTTAACCACTAGGTCATCAGAGCGTTGATTATAAAGATCTCTTTTTTTTTCGGAAGAGAATGCGTTTATGCACCATAACCGCAGGGTAGCTAAGCCTGCGGCCGTGTGTGGGACTCGAGACTAAAGCGTCCACTACCCACTAAACTCCCCCGGTTCCCCTTCGCACCCGATTGGGACGAGCCGGTGCCAGCGTTAGCTATTGATCAGCCCATCCCCGGGTACCCCGACTTGAGAGGCCTCAAGTCGAGGTGGCGCCTAGAGAGGGCCACCCGAGAAACAAGGTGACCCTCAGACTTGGCTCGAGCGACCTGTGCAATGCGGACGTTGGGGAGCTACCCCCGCCCGCAGGTCAACCCTCAGGCCGGAGGAGGCGTGCTAAGTGAGCTCGCCTTCTCCGGCCTGGTGATTATAAAGATCTCTAAAAATGTGATAATAATCTACATACGTCACTACTCAGGTAGTTTTCCATTCCAATAATATATGATTCATTATCAAGCTAAAAACAAGTTTGTAAACAAAACATCCGATTGATATTACTTATGATCATAGCTGGGCATTAACTCGTTAATCCGTTAATCGTTAATTAACGAAGTTAAGATTTCCTTTAACGGATTAACTTTTAAGTTAACTTAAAAAAATGTTAACGAACTCGTTAACTTCCGTTACACTTTTCCGAGTCCGTTAATCCGTTAACTACTATTTACCGCACCGTGCCGCGCCGCCGTGAAAAACACGTTTTGACAAGTTTGTTCGGGTTGACCACAGTATAACAGAACAATAAAAGTTTTGAGTCTGTCCTAGATAAGACTTTTTTTTCTCAGGTCGATTGAATATCCGTACCTCCCCATTTTTTGCGCGATCGCATGAAAAACATTGTAAAACATGCACATAATATTGGCAAACAAACTTATCCGACCATAACTTATCAGTTATCTAAACAAAACAAATTTAATTTTGGGGAAATAGGTACCTACCGAACAGTGAATTCTTCCATCGTCAGAAATGCACTTCAGTCACACAATGTTCCTTCTTGGTTGAAGACACGTCACAAATATTTTTCAAACACCATTGCACTCCACAAAATAACATAGATTACTAAGATTTCTAATTTAAATAGCACTAAAAATTTCAACACACGCACCATGAAGCCAGGTTAGCAGAAAATATGTAAACACAAACGTAAACAAACGAAAATCAAAAGCAGGCTGATTTGACCTTGCTTGACGTTAAACAATTAACATTTCATTACTTTTTAATGCCAAAACCGTCATGGTATGTGTTTTAAAAGAAAAGTGATATCTATCCATCATATCAATATAATATCAGTATTATAATATAGAAATCAGCCATTATAATTATGATAAATAATCTAAATTGATTAAAAATAAAAGAAAACCGACACATTTATTAGTTTTAGCGCCATCTGTTGAAGTCGCTGAGATTCACAAGCCATGACATGTTTGCTTGTAGAAATGCGGAAGTAGAAGCGTTTTTAATTTACTAATATTGTTATTTATTAGCTTAAACATCCAAAAAGATGCAATATAATTCGTCTTTTACTATATTTGATTTTTCTGCTATAAAATTATCGTATAAATCAATTGAAATCCAAACTCATTTGACCTAGTAAGCAAGCAAGCGACTAAATAAGGAAGTTGCCCTTTCCGGTTATTGTGCTATACGCCAGTGTCATTTCCATTTTGTCGCATAACACATTTAATACGAAAATGTGGTTTTGGCGCAGCACCAAAGAAAATATAGGTAAAGTACCGAAAAGAAGCACAAATCTGCACAGTGTTGCCACTTTCGGTAATTTGTCGCTAGATTTAGGGAATTCTGCAATAGCCCAACGATTTTTGCAATTTCTTATTCACTCCCACTACATATGGATTTGGTGATTTATAGCGACTTTTTCAAGATGGCTAGGCGACGATGACCACTTACTATTATGGTGGCTCGTCTACTTATTTGCCCCTGGTTGTTCAAAGAACATTTAGTGAGGTATTCGTTTTTTTTTAACAAAGTTTTGACAACACTAATAATTTTCAGTACGATCGATCGTCGCACGATGGCATTAAAATCGTAGTTGGTGCTCTCTCTTTTACGTACTGAATTAGAGTCGGACCATCACATATGTTCACAATAAAAGAGCTACTTAGTTGTTCAAAAACTCAAGAAAAAATGGTGTGGCTCCACGTGTAGTTGGGATTAATGGCTGATTGCATTACTGCCATATTGGAGTTGCCTTTATAATTAAGAGCAGAAGGTTGTCGGGGAGGACGTGATTGACGACGAGTTGTTCCTAATTCTTGATGATTCTGTAGATTTTTGAACGTTCGATTGAAAAAGTAAGTAAATTGAAAAAGTACATACTAACTAAGAAATACTGTTAAAAGTATTTAAGCTAAAAATATAAAAAATTAATGAAGCAAAACGTTTTTTGTGTTTTTTATTTCATGTTTATGACCACTTTAATGAAAAACTGCGAAGAATTTAAACGATTTTAATAGAATCATGAGTAATCATGACTGAATAGGATCTAGGGATTTCTCGAGAATTTTTAATGCTCTGACTTCTCATAGTTCTCTTAATAATTATAGCGAAATTCGGAATTACTTTTAGTGACTTGTCCAAATTGAAGGTGGCAATACTGTGCAACTTTTTGTCACACAAACACTGCGCGCGAATTTTGAGCAGTTAGTCGTTCTATGCCCATATTTGACCAAATGAGTGGTGCACCGACACCCCCCCGCCCAGTGGGCGGGGTGGTGGCCAGTATATATAAGAGTACCTGTGGTGGGTCATGGGTGGCAGCTCATTATAACCCTTTAAAATGTTCTGTGAGGAAACATTTTGTTGTAATTCGTCGATTGTTTAGAATTAGCTTTCGGCATTTAGATCTGGAGCGCCTCTCACCCGCGACGTTGCCAAACCGTGGGTTAAGCCGTGCTGCGCGCCGCGGGCGGGATAACCTGCTAAGCGATGTTGCCGTTCTTATGTATGTAAACAAACGTGCCGGCTTTGCCTGTTATTCCGCAGTTTTTCTTTTAAATAAATATAAAAAATAGTTTATGCGCGACATTTTGTGTTAAAAATGGAACAATACAGTGTATATTTTATTAAACAGTGTGAAAAAGCTCTCGAAATACGCCTTGAACTGAAAGCTAAGAGGCCGCCACGTCCTACTGCACTTACTCAAAAATGTAGTACGAATTTACGAGTGTTTTAAAATCCGAACAATATTTCAAAACGCATTGGTTGTGTGGATTTGTGAAGAAAGCAATAAATTGTTTTCCGTGTCTGGTGTGTGGTGAATCTGCATGGACGGAAACGGGTGTTGATGATTGATTTAGCGTATCTTGGTAAATTAATGGTAAGCTCTAGTTTTGTTGTTTATTTTTTTTTGTGAACCCCCATAAAAAAAATTCACGAGCCGCCCCTCTGCTGGCACCTATGGCACAAGATAATGCTTAGTTTAGGGCTTATAATGATAATGTCCACTGTTTGTGTTTGTTTACCATGTGTTAACGGATTAACGATTAACGTTAACTTGCGTTAAATCGTCCCAAAAGTAGCGCTTTAACGTTTAACGAAGTTAACTTTTATAGTAACGGATTAGCGATTAACGAAGTTAATCATTTGATTAACGATGCCCAGCTATGCTTATGATAAAAAATTCACAACCGTGATGAAAAATATTTGTATGTTACGTTTGAAACTTATAAAATACAATATTATAAAGCAGGCAAAAAACCAATACCGTTTGGGTTCAAAAAGGTCTGACTCTCGAGTCTGATTGTCGAAAAAAAACTTTTTTTTTTTTTTGATAAATCATTTGGCAGACTGTATTTTTTTTATAGCACAGTACAAAGAGGCTTCAGCGATCCCTCTGGTGTTGCAGATGTCCATGGGCGGCGGTGATTGCTTGCCATCAGGCGACCCGCTGGCTCGTTTGTCGCCTCTGACATAAAAACACTGCAGTATAACAGTGAACTCAGGATACTATACTATAGTTACTCTTATGAATCGCCAAAGTATTACAATAATTATATCAATACAATATTACTTATAATTTTACCTATAAAAATATAAAATCAATACAATATTACTTATTTATTATTTATACTTATTACCTACAAATATACCTATACATTTTTAATAACTCTATTACTTATAATTTTACCAAGTCATACAGTTTTCTGTATAAAAGACAAAAATAAGAAAATTGCACCGGTCGTCATATTATTACATAAGAATGATTTATTTATGGTTGTTTCACTATTCCAATAAATAAATATTTCTTAGAATTACTAATTTGTTATAACAATTATTGAAATTATTACAACCATTCTTGTGGAATGATAGCAAGCAATTTTAATGCAGGAAGAAGGAAAAAAACACATACGTCAATTACACATCAATCATGTTTTTATTTACACAGGTATGAATATCTGTGATTTTATAACATGACTTTTATATCAGCCTATTGATGTTCCACTGCAGGGAAAAAGCTTCCATCCTTGAAATCAAGTTATCATTACAATGATGGGTACTGGCTTAATCACCACGCTTGCCAAATGCGGATTGATGATCACAGAGCCGAGCTGTGTCCGAAAAGCAGACACCAAGTTAGCTCGGATAGGCTGGTCAATAGCAACAAGGCTGGTACTGGTACCAGCTGGTCCCAATCGGGTTTAAAGGGGAAACCGTGGGAGCTTTCAATGGGGAGCTTAGTGGGTAGTGGGGTAGATTTTGTCCAAGGTCCCAAACACGGCCGCAGATCCAAGAGTTCTCCGCAAAAATTACTGGGTATATGAGACCTAATAACTGTCGTCTCGGTGTAGCGGGCGCAGAGCAGTGCCAGACAGTAACTGCTTAGACTGTTTGGCACTGAACTGTCTAAGGGCAGACGTGGCGCTTACCATCAGGTGTACGATCTGCTCGTCTTGTTACACATTGCAATAAAAAAAAAGTTATTGATCCCAGAACCCCGAGATCTCGGCTCGGTACTTAAACCACTAGACCATCGAGGCGTTTTAAAACAAACCTTGAATTTGACGTTATAAGATTGATATTTGCGAACCGGATTGTCAAATCTGTGGTTTTAATGGAAGCACTTCCGTTTCCGGACTGATTCAAAATCAGTTCAATCGTATCACTATATCAAGGTAAACGATAAATTTAAAGTATTTAGTATTTTAATTACTGTAGATAAGAGGTGTTGCTAATTTTATTTATTTCGCTACCTTGCCTAATTTTTATTCTATTTTTTATACCCTATCAGTTGGCACATAGACACGCAGCCCACATGATGGTAAGCGGTCACTGCGGCCTATTCCATTGAGGGACACTTCATCAGGAAGGGTCGCTCAATGTGCTGCCAGACTGTAGGCTCGTCTGATCTTCGAGCCGTTAATTTCAAGTGTACTGGCTCTCACATTAATATTACCGGAACACCGCCAGAGCTGTTATGGCGGCAGTTTTCACCTGTGGGGGTAACTAGCCAGTCGGACTCTGAAACTACCACTAACCAGACCCAAGGCGGGAATCGAACCCACGACCTCTGAACTTGTACATGAATGAACAAAAAAAAATACATTTTCATGTAAAATCCTCTACTTTTCGGGTCTACAAAGATCGCATTGGAAAGAGTCTCGACCTTGGCATAATTATATCCGCAGTACCAATAATTTTGAGAGCATTGGCAGAGCTCCAAACTCCATGGGTTGCCTCCCACTTATGGGGTGGTATGGGGTAAGTCGGGCCAGTGCGTCGTGTCAAGGCAGTTAAATATTTGTTCTTTCAAGTTAGTCATCGCGATTCGTCCGTATTTTTTTAGTAATATAATGTCATTCTTTAAATATTAGTTATAAGACAAAATCTGCTAAAATTAATAACGATATCCTTAGCTGTGTTAATGATGTCCAGGGATATTAAAATATACCATTGCCTAACTTTAATTGAGAAAAATCTTATTTTAGTATTGTTATTAAATATTCACGTAAATAACGAAATCTAAAGACCTTTGTTAAATGTTAATTTCCCGGATACGTAAAATTTTCCAAATACTTAAGTCACACTTAAATGTGTTATTTTCCAATTATTTACTAAACTCTAAATGCAGCAAGTTTTGAATCAAAATAACTAATATTAAACATGGTATTCATTAACTAAATTTTAAATATTAATAATGTGAGAAAAAAACAGACTGTTTAATTTCTTGCAGCATTTCAACAGACTTTGAAGTGCTGGTAAAAAAATATATAAATTTCAATTACACTTAATTTCAATAATAAAAAAACTCATCTACAGATTTTGTAATACCATAAGATATACTGCGTGTTTTTTTAGTCGTTGATTTCCCGCAGCAGAATGCTTTACCTTCAGTAGTACTATCGATTTATGCAAGTAATTTTTTTTTGAATTTTTTATTTTGAAATTTTTTTTAAATTTTTTTTGAAATTTTTTCTTAAATTATAATGGGAAAATGGAAACTAAATGTGAGTAAATAGTAAATAATCATTTTTTTGATAAACGCGAAGGGCAATGACCCCGGCCGGTGACCGTTTGTGACGCAGCTAGTACTATTGGTTCGAGTTTCGTCTATCATAATCGTAAAACTTTTGATTTAACTAAAAAAATAACTTTATTAATGTATTTTACTACTAAGATAGAATCATTTTACTGCGGGAAAACAACGACTAAAATTCCACGCTGTATTTTTCTTCCCAACACACTTGTCGTTATTTTCTGGCCAGACTACAAACATTCTTATCTAACATGGCAGTTTTGCCGTAACTTTGGTAGAAAAAGCTCGTTGTACGCTTTTCTTGTTATTTTGTGTTAATTTTCTGAAAAGCCTTCAAATGCCATGAAATAATATTAAATAATTATTTAGTAATATATATTATGTATAACAGTGTCCAGAGAGAAGTGGAAATAGCTCTACCGATAAGAGCGATGTTTTTAAGTTAATTGATTGATAATAGAATTAAATGTGCAAAATTCGGTGATTGATAATATAAGAAGATTTTATGTTATGTATTGTTGTTTTGTATCTGAAATACTAAAATCTTAAACATTATTTTTATATCAAAATAAAACAGTGCCCGATGTAACATGCGATATTGAACTTAAAACCATCGTAAGATGGTCCAATTTCATTCTGAAGTAGTATGCATCACTTGTGTCTAATAAAAATATAAAATGAGTTAAGTGCAATTTTCATGTGCATATCTCTTCGTTACCCCGAACGTGGCAATGCGATTGGTAAGTTGACTATAGTGAATAATGCAATTTATCTTTTTATAATAAATTGACAAAATATTTTTTTTATTGCAATGTGTAACAAGACGAGCAGATCGTACACCTGATGGTGAGCGCCACGTCTACCTTAGACAGTTCAGTGCCAAACAGTAACTAAGCAGTTACTGTCCGGCACCGCCCTGCGCCCGCTACACCGAGACGACAGTTATTAGGTCTCTTATACCCAGGAATTTCACTAGCATCAGTGCCCTTTTCCCGAAACACAGAAGTGCTTGACACACTTCTATTTCACGAGAAAATATCTGGCACTGCGGTGGTACCCACCTAGACGGTCCAGTACAGGAACCTACCTGGTTAATGTGGGGGTACACTTGAAATTGACAATCGAATTCGTCATTAAGTACCCCTTATTGCCTTGCCGTGACGTGGTGACTATTGTTTGATTGATATTTGTGACAGATGATGATATTCTTTGTTCCAGGCCTGTTCATCTTGTTGATGCTGGGTTTCTTCGCGCTGGCAGCTGGTGGATTCATCCTCTTCTTGCATCCGTACGATTTCTTGTTTAAACAGGTACTTACTCTTCTATTTTTATTACCTTGCGGGTCTGTTTCTAGTCTGTATCGTAGGTGCCAACGGATAAAACGCCTCGGTGTTGCATCCATTGTCATAGCAATTGGGGCTCCCCTTTTGCTTACCATCAGGATAAGAGGAGCTATTGTACTGAGCTTCCATAAAAAATACCCTTTAGTAATGGAGTCAGATTCCTCTGGCTTTTTTAAGATCCATCGGGTGGCAGACAGGCATACAGCACACCTGATGATAATTGGCTCTGCGGCGTATTCCATTGAGGACGAAACCAGGAGTTGTCGCTTAGTGTGAAGGCTTCCGTGACCTCTGAGGCTTTGCCTTTCATGTTGGCGGAAAACTAGGTACCAATTTTTACCAACGGTAGTAGTAACTAGTCAGTCGAACTCTGAAAAAGTCTACCAACAACCACCAACCAAGGTGGAAAATGAATGTTTGGTTGCCAACACGGCCGAAAGGAATCTTTCGAGTTTTATACCCATCAGTTTTACCACTGTTTCACAAAAGTGGTCTTGCCTTTCTGCTTACAGATAAAACACTAAAAACTATCTGATGGTAGACAAAAGTAAAGATATGAGTCTCGAACTTCCCTAATTTGCATCTATTCGTAGCTCAAAGAAGTAAACCATATCTCTAAGGTTCTTCAGCAAGCACAGATCATTTAAAAAGTTAATACATCAGCTTCTCCTTCCAGAAAGTGGTCTTCCAAGAGGGAGGAGAGATCTTCGAGATGTGGAGAAAGCCTGAAGTGGAACTGTACTGCAGAGTGTACCTGTTCAACATCACCAATGCTGAGGACTACATGGCTGGGCTGGCTGACAAGATCATTGTGGAAGAAGTCGGGCCTTATGTCTACAAGTAAGTGTAAATAAAATAAAATCAAATCGAAATATTCTTTATTCATGTAGGCCTCAGAGATGCACTTATGAATCGTCAATTATCAAGGTAACTTAAATAAATAAATTTATATACAGCGTGGTAACCCGAGGGACATATTTAAGGAGAGTGTTCAGAATCCGATTTAGAGTCCAATTCGCTATAAAAAACATATCCTTAATTTTTTTCATAATTATCCAAATAATTTATGTATGCATGAACTACCTAAAATCCCGTGTGCTGAGCGGCCGGTGACGCCCCAAACTCAAATTGTACGCCAGTACAAATTTGAGTCGTACTTGAACGAGTGCACAAAATAGGTACTGTGAAGGGAAGAGTGCCCGCACGTTACGCGGATTTTCAGGTTTCGACTAAGGTTATTGACAGATATTTACCAGAGTTTATATTGATTTATACTTATTTTGTTATATGGTAGCATGAACTATTTGGGGTTTAAATATGTCCCTCACATTTCCTGTAATACTGTTTATACTAAATAGAGAGGAAAGATTTGTACTAAATAAAGAAACAGAGGTGTTAGACAACGGATAAACATTACTTACGTACTTTTTTTTAACGAGCCGGTGCCAGCGTTGTGGCTATTGACCAGCCCATCTGATCTTGTAACATAGCCTAGATTTTAAGACTTTTTTTAATCATCATGAATCACATAATATACGTATATTAATTAAGCATAATTTGTTACAGAGAAGCCTTGGAGCACGAGATAGTGTCATTCAACGACAACGGGACGCTGTCTGCGATCCCCAGACACCCCCTGACCTGGGTGGAAGAACTGTCTGAAGGACACAAGGAAGACGACATTCTGTTCCTGCCTCACATCGCGTTACTTGTGAGTAACCTTCAATGACATTCTTCTTTCTTTGAGCATTTTGTCCCTAACTAGTCAGGACTGACTGCCGTTGGGACGGAAAGGTATTCGAGTGGTGGCCACGTACCTACTGGTAAACGCAGCCATGGTCGGCCACCTACAAGGTGGACCGATGATCTTATAAAGGTCGCCGGAATCCACTGGATGCGGGTGGCGCAGGACCGATCGGTTTGGAGATCCTTGGGGGAGGCCTATGTCCAGCAGTAGACGTCTTTCGGCTAAAATGATGATGATGAGTCAGGGTATGATTCAGGATTTGGCAAATCCAGTTATTACATCAGAGCGACTGCTATCTGACCTCCGCAACCCTTGACAGGGGAATCAGACAGACCAATTAGATCATGGCTACGAAAAGTTCTACATACTTATGAGGGTTAACGAAAAATGCGTCGCGTCGAGTTTTCGAATTTCGGGTTTCGCGCATGCGCGCCAGGTCAAGATAAGCAATGTCTTGCTGTAGTCAAAGTAATCACTTTGATCCTTTTTATTTAATTTTAAATATTGTTTATTGTTAACTATTTATATTAGTCAATAGTATATTTTATCCTTACATAATCATAACAGGGCATAAGTAAGTGTGTGTTGTTATATAATGGGTAAAATATTTATCAATGTAGTAAACATTGACAATATCTTACTGTTTACATGAAGTACCTATTTTTTAAGAGTAGCCAATTAATACTAATAAAGTAATCCTTCCCAAATGTGTGTGTAAATACTTACTTACCTAATGAAAATTGTTGACATATGTAAGTCTTTTAAGTATGACCATTCGATACGTAATTTAGAAATAAAATACCGATTTCAGAATACCATTTTTATAACAATCTGATTTAGACCTATAGACCGTTTAAAGTCAAATGTTAACATCCCATTTGAATAAAGCACATCACATTTTAAGTGTGCCTACTATGTGTTACAAAATTGTTCTGTTCTCGTTTACATAATAAAAGTAAATATTTTAATCAAGTAACAACTATGTGTTACAAATGACATTATGTACACTAATCAAAATGTGCGTTACCTGTTTATATGAATAGAATTACATTTTAATTTAAAATGAATAACTTTTATTCAGTTTAGGCTGATACAGCACTTGTGAATGTCAAAGAAGCTATTGCCACCGGTTTGCAAACCCTAAGCCGGGAGGGTTTACTATTGTCTGACAAAAAACGTATGACAAAAGATCATTTTACAAACAACGTTTGAAAAACTAATCATTTGACTTTCATTTCGCAAACATATTACTTTAAAAACAATCATTTGACATAATACAGGTTTCGCAAATGTTTTACTTAGAAAATTATTTAACTGTTAAAACCCCCTTCCCCTCCTATCCCCCTACCCCTCCTATTCCCCTACCCCCTCATATCCCCCATTCCCATCATAGCCCCCTTCCCCCTCCTATCCCCCTTTCCCATCATATCCCCCTTCCCCCTCCTATCCCCCTTCCCCCTACTATCCCCCTTCCCCATCCCATTCACCTTCCCCCTCCTATCCCCCTTTCTCATCATATCCCCCTTCCCCCTCCTATCCCCTTCCCCCTCCTATCCCCTTCCCCCTGCTATCCCCTACCCCCTCATATCCACCTACCCCAACATATCCCCCTTCCCCCTCCTATCCCCTTACCCCCTCATATCCCCCTACCCCATCATATCACCCTACCCCATCATATCACCATTCCCCCTCCTGTCCCCCCTGCCCCTACTATCCCCCTTCCCCCTCCTATCGCCCCTCCCCCTCCTATTCCCCTACCCCCTCATATCCCCCTTCCCCCTCCTATCCCCCTTCCCCCTACTATCCCCCTTCCCCATCCCATCCACCTTCCCTCTCCTATCCCCCTTTCCCATCATATCCCCCTTCCCCCTCCTATCCCCTTCCCCTCCTATCCCCCTTCCCCCTCCTATCCCCCCTCCCCCTACTTTCCCCCTTCCCCATCCAACTTCCCCCTCCTATCCCCCTTCCCCATCCTATCCCCCTTCCCAATCCTATCCCCCTTCCCCCTCCTATCCCCCTTCCCAATCCTATCCCCCTTCCCCCTCCTATCCCCCTTCCCCCATTAAAGTATCCTATGTCAGTCTGGGGTCTAAGCTACCCCTCCACTTATTTTCAGCCAAATCGGTTCATCCGTTCTTGAGTTATAAATAGTGTAACTAACCCCACTTTCTTTTATATAATAAGATATATAATATATTATATAGATATAGATATTACATTTTTTATCCAATTAATGTAGTGTATATAATATTAACATAAATTCATAACCATAGTCTAGTCTTATAAAATATTTACTCAACATAGTACTAAGAAGTGTCGGTTGCGCTTTAAACTGTACCACGCTACGCAAATCAGCGATGTTTTCGGCACAGCCGTTTCTGGGCACGAGCGACATGCGTCCTGCCTCTGAAGAGCCCGGCGGCTGACTAATTTGAAATGTTTTGCGCGGAGTGTTTTATAGCAGTTTAAAAAAATGTCTATAAAATAAATTGTGCATCATTATATAGGTTTTATGTATTCAAACTTAAGATAATATGATCTTCTTTTAAGTTAGACTAAAAACTTTTTGTAAATTAAAGAAATTAATGGTAAATTTTGCATGTTTACAACAGTGATTTCTTTGTAATTTCGCTGTAAATGGATTTGAATTTCGTATGAAAATAATCTCAAATTTAACTCATACCCCATCTAACTATTTGCGTAATGATATGTAGACTTGCATAATAAAGTAAAATGTCCTATTTTTACAATGGTATTAAAACAATTGAGCTTCGAAATCGATGTTAAAAGTGAAGTTTACAAAACACTGCTCGGGTAAATTGTCAGTATTCACAAATACTCCATAGAAAGAAAAGTGGTATGGGCTACGATTTTAGACAAAGATACTGTTTATAATAATTTGTGAGTCGCATGTTTCTTAGATCACGTTTTCATAGAAAATATCTCGTTGAAAACTGCCTATTTTGAGTCAAAACGGCAATCGAATCGTTCAACAGTCTTATGGCAACGGCCGTTGAGTAACATTTAGAGCATTTCTGCATCGCCTTTGGTCCTGCGCCTGATTTCTCCAGCTAATTGTGTCAGACTAAGTCACCGTGTTATAAGAGTAAGGAAATAGGGAGTGCACCTATGCTTGCGCCCTCACTGCAAATTATCCTGTGTAGTTAGTTATTCGTTCCGCTTTGCCATCTAAGCCGAAACTAGTCACATTCCTACACTAAAACCTAGGCACGAGCTAACATAGCAATGCCTTAGGTATTTAAACGGGCCATTAAATTAACTCGTATGAATATTTAGTACTCGTTTCCTAAAAAAGATACGCAGATTGCAAAATGTCACATATCCGGTGTTACTAGTGTGTTTCCTAATGTTAGTGTTGAGAAAATACCGGTTTTTAGTACAATCGGTATCTATCTACTACAGATATACCTATTAATTAGTATATTATTTAAAAAATAAATGAAGTAAAAATAAATCATTTTCCCAGGACACACACACACACAATTCTTTATAGCATTAATGGAGCTATATTTTTTTTTAATTCCCAAAATGTTTAAGCGTTGATTAACAAAATAAGTAAAATATTGGACCTCTATAACAAATAAAAATAAATACTTTAAGAAAAATACTCTACTATTCTAAAAGTTTGTAAGAAAGAGTTGATTAAAAAATATTTGTGTAGTGCCAATGTTACAGCTTCGGACAAATTAATCTAATATTATTAAGAGGAAAGATTTAATTGTTTGTTTGTATTGAATAGGCTCCGAAACGACTTAACCGATTTGGAAAATTCTTTCACTGTTGGAAAGCCACACTATCCCCGGGTGGCATAGGGTACCTTTGATCCCGGAAATGTGAGGGGAAGAAGAGATAATTGAATAAAGAAATTACACGTGGGTAAAATAAAGAATATTTTTGTTCCTCTGCTGTTACAAGCGTCCATAGGCCGTAGGCTAGACCGTCATCCTCGTGGTATAAAAAATTATTTATCTTTTGCAATCGTTACAAAATCCTAGGAAATAGAATCAGCAGAAGGTACCTGATTCGGAAATGCAACGAAAACCGGAACTAAAACCGGAGCATGTCCCAACACTATTCCCACAATTTTGCAAGCGTAAATTCGAGGACCACCGTAAAATCTGGCAAATTAGTGTTGTGCAACAGATGAACTAATGAACTATCTTGAACAGCCAATGACGGATAAACAGTAGGTACTTGTGGCAACGCTAACATTTTAGCACGCCTAACCTTTTAGCTACATAGTGTTTATAATTGACGCTTTGTAGGTATAATGTGACTGTTATAGGGCACTTGCATCTAATTGTAAGGCATACCAAACAGCTTAGAAGATTACAGTTATGGCAAAATTGGACACGCTCCGTTGTGCAGTGATAAAACGCGGAGGTCTTGGGTTCGATTCCCGCCTTCAGTCTTGTTTGTGGGAGGACTTGTTCTGAGTCCGGCTGGCTACCTTCCAACCTTATTGGTGAAATCGATCGCGGTAGTTATAGCTTTGGCTATGTTCCGGCAATATTAAGGAGCCAGTCAATGACGTTCAATAGGTCAAAACTAGACTCCATTCACGCTCAAATATTGTCCGAAGCAAAAGTCTGCCCACGCAACTATTGGGCAGAGTTTCCGTTTAGTTGTATACAATTGACATTAAACACTAACTGCCACGAGATAAGGTGTTAATTTGAACGAATGTGTTAATGTCATCTGTGTCAACGCTGCTCGGACGTTTTTTGAGGAATTTTTCTTAGAGATTGGGTGTCTAGTTGTATATTGAACGTCATTGGGGCCAGTATACGTTTTGAAATACATGCTTGAAGTACAGGCTGAGGAGCCTACAATATGGCAGCACAATGTGCAATGATTCCTGGTTAACTATACCTCATTGGAATAGGCTGTAGTTACCGCTTACCATCAGGTAGGCTGCGTGCCTGTTTGCCAAATCTGTATATAAATATCTCTGAACATTATTCACACAGCGCCATCTAGCCCCAAACTAAGCATTGCCTTGTGCTATAAGTGCTAGACACCGGATAAACATTACTTATATACTTTTTTTGTAAATACATACATAAACATAGAAACACCCAGACCGATACAAACAGACATGTTCATATTGTTCATGCACACAAATGTTTGTACCGTGCGGGGATCGAACCCGCAACCTCTGGTGTAATAGCCGACTTCTCGACCATTACACCAAATGGCTCGTCTAAACTCGTATTAAAGGAAGTGGTGTTAGTTACACTATTTATAACTCAAGAACGATGAACCGATTTGGCTGAAAATTGGTGGAGAGGAAGCTTATAACCAGGAGACGGACATAAGATACTTTTTATCCCGGAAATATGGGGGAAGCGGGGATAGTTGAATCGGGTAAAAAAGCACCTGGCCGTGATCGCGGAATCGTGGTTTCAACTTCAACCCCCAGGGTCGGGCAAAATTGTGTCGTATTTTTCGAACACAGCTTGAGTTTGTGATTACACGTTTTTGGCAAGCGTGGTGATTAAGCCAGGGGTAGTATTTAAACGAGTGACAGTGACAAAAGTAATGAATTGTTGTTGTCTTGTTTTATAATTCCCCTAAAGTGTTTTATAATTCCCCTTAAGCCAGTACCTACCTATCATAATATCATTGTAACCCTGCAATGGGATATAAGATATAGGCAAATACTTTATTTTGTTTAAGTTAATTAAAATAGTCACGTCTACTAAAATGAATACTCGTAATTCATGATTGCCTAATCTTTTACCTACAAAGCTAACAAAGTTGCAAATTACACGTATCACGGTGTACCCACGTTCAAGCAATCACGGACATAGGGATAATCTTGTAAAATCACAAAATTACAGACACGGTGTCGATCTAGGGGAAATAACGAAGAAATCATGGGTTAATAATTTCAATAAGCAATTACGAATGTTGAGTTGAGAAACTAGCCCGGCGCCCGCGGTTTCACCCGCATGGTTCCCGTTCCCGTGGGAATTGATCAAAATCCTTTCTTAGCGGATACCTACGTCATAACATCTACCTGCATGCCAAATTTCAGCCCGATCCGTCCAGTGAGATAGTTGATAGATATCTATGTCAGTCAGTCACCTTTGAGTTTTATATATATAGATTGGAAGCAATCAAAAAATTATGTAGGCAAAATCTTTTTTTATGTCAGACACTGCAAACGAGCCAGCGAGTCGCCTGATGGTAAGCAATCACGCCGCCCATGGTCATCTGCAACACCAGAGTGATCGCTGATGGGTTGCCGGCCTATGGCGGTATGGGGGGTGTGGGCCTCCGGAACTCTCACAAACCAGACGAAATAAAATAGTAGTCGATATTATTTCACTATTATTTATCAATACGTACATTGATTTTGCCCTACCCGGGAATTGAATTTTGACCCCAAAATCAACCATTAGACCTTCAAGGCGTTGACACCTTAGTGCGTAAAGGCATTGCTTAACACAGTTAAATATTACTACTTACCGTCAACGTTTGCGACATGCATCCTATTTTGGTCTCAAAGTGCATACTTGCACTTCATTGAATGTTTAAAGATTCGAAGGTTTTGGTGCTAAAAGCTTAGCTACTTACTGCTCGGTCAATAACCGCATGGATCATCACTGCGAGTGATTTGAAATGATGGGAATATACAATCATTTTAGTTGCATACATGCACGCAGCCTCTCCGATGGTAAGCGCCCACTATGGCCAATTTCATTGAGAAACACAAAGCCAGAAAGCACGTCCCTGTCTTTTGTAGTTCTTTTTATACTAAGTCAGTTGACAGACAGACACGCAGCCCACCTGATGGTGAGCGGCCACTGCGGCCTATTCCATTGAAGGACACTTCACCAGGAAGCGTCGCTCAATGTGCTGCCAGACTGTAGGCTCATCTGATCTTCGAGCCTTTGATTTCAAGTGTACTGCAATGGCTCCCACATTAATACTGCCGGAACACAGCCAGAGCCAGAGATTATATGGCGAGTCCGATTTTCATCCCTTTCATTGCAAGTGCACTGACTTCCACATCATTATTGCGGGAACGCAGCCAGAGCTGTCATGGCGAAAAATTTCCCCGGATTACTTAGTAGCTAGCCAATTGGACTCCAAAATAGGTAAATTGGATCATGGTAGGTTTCCACACGATGTTTTCTGTAACCGCCGAACTAGTGATAAAAACGCAATAAAAAAAATTATAGGAACTTATAGAAAAATGTGAGGTGATGTAAAAGGGCTCGGCTATCGTCAGCTCATCTCAATTTTTTTGACCCTAACCGTGTTAGAACCCATGATCGGTGGCCGTATCGGCCAGTTAACAAAAACCTAAAAATCTTAAAAAATACCGCATCCGATGCCTAGGCATTTCGTAACGACCTAAGCTGTTAGTACTCAGACCTTATTTTGCAACACCATTTGTTCGACTCAAAACTACTTAAAGTGAGTAGGTTTGGAAATATTAACCAATAACTACTTATTACTGTGTGTACATAAAACATGGCTGCTGACAATTGGCAATTGCAAATGTTTTTGAAGTGAGAAACCACTTAAGTCTTAGTAACCTATCATCAGATAATGGTTTGACTCCCTTTCATAAAACATACCTCTATAATGAAATGACCGCCTCCGTGGAACAGTGGCTAAGCAGCTCGGGTATAAAACCCGGAGGTCGCCTGTTCGATACCCGCCTTGAATCTAGTTGGTGGTAGAGCTTTTTCAGAATCCGACTGGCTAGCTACCACCCCCACAGGTGAAATCTGCCGCCATAACAACTCTGGCTGTGTTCGGGCAAAATTAATGTGGGAGCCAGTACACATAAAATCAGAGGCTCGAAAATCAGGTGAGCCTGCAGTCTGGCAGCACATTGAGCGACGCTTCCTGGTGAAGCATCCCTCAATGGAATAGGCCGCAGTGGCCGCTTACCATCAGGTGGGCTGCGTGTCTGTCTGCCAATTGACAAAGTATTAAAAGAAAACTTGTCTAGGAGGACATTATATTAGGAGGCTGGTATAATATAATAACTGTCGTCTCGGTGTAGCGGGCGCAGAGCAGTGCCAGACAGTAACTGCTTATTTACTGTTTGGCACTGAACTGTCTAAGGGCAGACGGGGCGCTTACCATCAGGCGTACGATCTGCTCGTCTTGTTACACATTGCAATAAAAAAAAATTGACTAAACATTGTTTCTTTCTTCACAGAGCATAGCCAACGTGGTAGCACCCCAAGGCTTCATGACGCGCTTCGGGCTCAACAATCTGATCACCATCACTAACAGTAAGCCTCTCGCCAAGATGACGGCCAAAGAGTTCATGATGGGGTACGAATCTGAGCTGATGACCTTGGGAAACACCTTCATGCCTAACTGGATATACTTTGACAAGCTTGGATTGATTGATAGGGTAAGTTAGATATTGTATTGCTGTTGTAATTTTTTACAGAGTAGAATGCATAAGGCTGGTTTCAGAGTTACCGACAAGCATGCAAGAAGCGCGCGTATCAGCAAGTATCGCTGTTCTTGTATAATAGTGACGATTTGAACTGCAAAGAAAACCGGCAGTGTATAACGCTACGCGCGTACCGCCAGCGTTACTCTGAAACTAGCCTAAACAGGGGCTTTAGTGGGTATTGGAAGCCAAAGTAACGAGTCCCACTCACGGCCGCAAGAGTGTAGCCAGTGACCTTAAGAGGACTACTGGCATTGGTTAGATGAGGAAGGCCTGGATTAGAGATTTTTGGCGAAATATGGAAGATGCCTATAATATACAGGGTGTTAGGTAACCCGAGGGACATATTTAAGGAGAGTGTTCAGAATCCGATTTAGAGTCCAATTCGCTATAAAAAATATATCCTTAATTTTTTTCATAATTATCCTAATAATTGATGTATGCATGAACTACCTAAATCCCGTGTGCTAAGCGGCCGTTTACGCCCGAAACTCAAATTGTACGCGAAAACAATTTGAGTCGTACTTGAACGAGTGCACGAAATAGGTACTGTGAAGGAAAGAGTGCCCGCACGTTACGCGGATTTTCATGTTTCGACTAAGATTATTGATAGATATTTACCAGAGTTTTTATTGATTTATACTTATTTTGTTATATGAAGGCATGAACTATTTGGGGTTTAAATATGTCCCTCGCATTTCCAGTCATGCTGTATAGGCGTTAAGCAGTGGGCGAACGCACTTTTGATTGATTGATTTATTACGTATTATTTTTTTTTATCATACTACATACTAACCAATCCAATTTTTTTCCAGATGTACGATTTCAATGGAGACTACGAAACTATATACACAGGGGAAACAGACGTGACTAAGTCAGGCCTCATAGACACTTACAAAGGGTCACCAGACCTCCCCCAATGGGAGGGGAAGCACTGCTCCAACGTACAGAATGCTTCGGACGGGACCAAGTTTAAGGGGGGAGTGGGGAGAAACGAGTCTGTGCTGTTTTATAGGAAGAGTTTGTGTCGAGCTGCGCCCTTAGTAAGTTTATATAATATTATAATTATTTAAGAGCTTTTTGATTTTGAACAGCTTTGGTGTTGAGAAGTCGGCTATTGCCAAATGTCGCGGGTTCGAACCCCGCACGGTACCTACAATTAACAAACACAGTGTTTCTAATGTATAATAATTAATGCTTATATACAATTTTATTGGTCTTTCCTGGGTCAAGCTAACTTTTCTTAGTTTTAGCCTAGATGGCACAGTTTTAATAGTGTACCTAAAAAGCTATAAAAAATATTAATATATCACCGCCGAGCTAGTAGAAACTAAAACTTGAGTGCTCACTCTTTAAATTATAGTTAGATGTTTCCAATATTTATTTATAAGTATGTCTTTTCTTACAGATTCCAGTAGAAGAAGGTGTGAAGAGCGGACTTAACGCCTACATGTACACGTTTCCAGAAAACATGTTGGATAATGGAAAATATATTGAAGATAACAAATGTTTCTGCAGACTAGGTATGTGTATAGAACTTTTACTAAAGAAGTATACTTATTATAATGCGTAAACAACAAGATCTCCTTCATCTACATAAAATTGTACACTCTATTTTTGACTCCCCTAATTTACTTTCCTTGCTTAACTTCAACGCCAGAATCCCTTCTCGTAACCGTAAAAGGACCTTTGTATTGCAAACATATAAGAATAATACGTCTTTTTTCAATCCAATAATACGAATGTGTCGGCTTTATAATGAACTGCTGGGGGACGATAATTATCGTGAACTCGATATTTTTGACCCCAAGCACGTTCGATTCCGACATATAGTAAAGCGAATCCTCAACTGAGCTTTTCCTTCTAGTGTTAATTAATGTAAGTATAGTATGTACTACTGTATTTGTGATTACCATTGGCTTAAACTTTTTAATGTCTGAGCTATTTTATTGTTTACGCAATGTTTTTAACAATGCTGTGTGTACACGTTTTTGAGTAGCGATCTAGTTTTTAAGTACATCATTGTTTTCTTTTCTACTCAGTTTCGATTGTTACTTGTTGTGTATGCCATAATAAATAAATAAAATAAATAAATAAAATAATATTTATCAGCCGAATTTTGGCTAATACTTCAGCGAAGGTTTTATGTATAGATACTTTTTTATACAGTTGGCAGACAGGCACGCAGCCCATCTGATGGTAAGCGGCCACTGCGGCCTATTCCATGAGGGACACTTCACCTGGAAGCGTTATAATGATCTTCAAACCTTTTTCTTTATTGTTATCACTACCTAAATAAGTAATGTTTATCCGTTGTCTGGCACCCATAGTACAAGTTTTGCTTAGTTTGGGGTTAGATGGCGCTGTGTGAATAATGTCCTACGATATCTACTTATTATCATAGTACAATCAATATTACTATACAAACAATTCGAGTTATGTTGGCTAGCCAACAAAGCAAATTCAACAAAGACCTAAATCTTTTCTTATAAACTATTTCTATCTTTATCTTTACTAGGTATCTTTATCTTCACTATCTTTCCTCTTCCAGGTAAATGCCTACCCCCCGGCTTGATAGATGTCACTGACTGCTACTACGGGTTCCCCATCGCTCTCTCCTACCCCCACTTCTACAAGGGAGATGAGATCCTCTTCAGCAAGGTGGAGGGGCTGAAGCCGAATAGAGAAGACCATGAGACTAGGTAAGTTGTCTTTTCTTAAATAATTATTGGTGACTTTTAAAGTAAATGTAGATGTTCAACTTGCAAAGTTATTGGTAACTTTTAAAAGTAAATGTAGATTTTTCATGCAGTTCTCGGAAACTTTCAAAAGTAAATGTAGATGTTCATCTTGCAAAGTTATTGGTTACTTTTAAAGGTATTTGTAGACCTATCTTTTCTTGTCGAGTTTTTGGTTACTTTTAGGATTATATTTTTTGCTGAGATATCAGTAACTTTTGATACTAAATTTTTTTTAAATATAATATGATACGAGAAGTTTAACTCAAAGGCTTAAAGTTCAGGGGAGCCCTAACTATGACTTTAAGCTTATTATTGCTCTCAATAAAATAGGGAAGCATCGCTCAATGAAATAATAAATAAATATATCTATACTAATATTATAAAGAGGAAAGATTTGATTGTTTGTTTGTTTGTTTGTATGTTTGTTTGAATTGAATATGCTCCGAAACTACTGAACCGATTTTAATAATTCTTTCACTGTTGGATAGCTACACTATCCCCGGTGAACATAGGGTACTTTTGATTCCGGAAATGTGAGGGGAAGGAGGGATATTTGAAAAAAGAAATAACGCGCGGGTGAAACCGCGGGCGGAAGGCTAGTTAATAATAAAAGGCTGCAATGGCCGTTTATCATCAGACTGCTTCCCTTTTATTAACGTGAAAATGCATTATTATTATTAGTACAATGCAGTGAGTAGACGGGATATTCCAGCAACCTAATGGAATCTTCCGATGAGTTGCACGCCAAAAGTAAAATATTATATAACCTGTAACAATTTCCACAGATTCTGGGTCCAACCGGAGTCAGGCCTCCCCCTGGACGTGAGCTCCAAGTTCCAGATCAACATGGCTCTCGATGACCTGTCCAGCATCAAAAACGCTGAGCGATTCTCCAACATGTACCTGCCTTTGTTGTGGTTCGATATTGTGAGTAGATACTTAAATATTTTGAACAGATTTTAGAGGATAGGTTGTTAGTTTACTCTAGTAAATATTATGTGAACGCCTTCGTGGAACAGTTACAGAGCTGAGTCTCTTCCCGCTTTGGCTATGGTGGTAAAACTTCAGCAAGGTCTGACTGGCTAACTATACACCCACGTGTGAAATCTGCCGCCATAACAAGTCTGGCTGTGTTCCGGCAATATTAATGTGGGAGCCAGTAAACTTGAAATCTTAGGCTTAAAGGTCAGATGAGTCTACAATGTGGCAGTCACAGAAATCTATTTAGATTTCTGTGGTGGCAGTACATAAAGTGACGCTTCCTGGTGAAGTGTCCCTCATTGAAATAGGCTGCAGTGGCCATTTACCATCTGGTAAACTGCGTGCCTGTCTGCCAACTCTGAACTACACCAGAGAGACAGTCAAATACGATCATAGTTACAACTTCTATAAACCTTCATAAATTAATAATTAGTAATAAAAATCAGTATGTTATTCGTGTCACTAATTCTAAACAATTCTTCCACAGAGAATGTACTCGCTCACACCATCGCTAGAACAACGATTCAACCTCTACCTAAACATCTTACCGATCGTCGAGAAAGGATCTATGTACCTCCTCTTCGCAACAGCGGCGTGTCTCATCCTCCTCACAGTCTACATCCTCACCTTTAAAGTCATGTTCAAGACCTTCGACCAGAAAAAGAATAAAAAGAACTTCGTCATAGCTACAGACATGTGGGTGGAGAGAGAGAGCAAGGGAAGGAAGAACAAAGACTCCATTTACACTCCCTGCGAGATACCTCTAGATGATACGGAGTCTGAAAACTCTGACCCTCAATTCGACCCTGATAGAAGACCATCTTTACTTAAAACACACAGCGACAGAATTAAAGAGTTAAGTCATAAGTTGAGCGATAAAATGTACGATTCAGTTGGTAGTGTTAGGGACAAAATGAAAGACGAATTTACTCATGTCAAAAACATCTTCCATGATAGAAAGAATTCTCTAATCAACGACTCTAATGCTAATGATGGTTACAGAACTGATTCTTGTGATGAGGAGAAAGAAGATGGTTATGCAGCTGTCGGTCAAACTGATAGTGAAGATGATTGCAAGTATTTAGAAGTAGTAGACGATGGTAGCGAGTTCGATAACAATGAAGTACGGAAAACGAGTGATAGGTCAAAACATTTGAAACAATTAGATTCTGGTACAGATGAATTATTACATATATCCGATTGAGATAGTAATTTTACGAATTTGACTGCAAATTTAAATTATAGAAAATTAGATGGTTCCAAGTTCTGTTTTCTTCAGAAGCGAAGATGTGGGTTTTCTGCAAGTTAAACTTGCAAGTTCGTGAATTGAGATAGATGTTGGAAATGATACTGACAAAACAGATTTTACTGAAGTAGCAGTACCAAACGTGTTGAAACCTTTAATAATGACCTGAATACCAAAAGATTAAATCTTTTGTCCAGTTTTGAAACATTTAAAGGACTACTTATGAGATAAAGTAATACCGTAATATGTATTTTGAAAAAAATTAACAACTTTGTGTATCTTGAAGACTTGCTACTATCCTCTATTACCAAATTGATTAGAAACTGGTTGATTTTTATAATTTAGAGAATTGAAGTCGATTGGCTGGATGTAAAATAAGAAACCAATGCCATGTGGTAACACTGCATGGTGCAGTATTTGCTAATAGATTTGGATTATGGAGAAGACAAAAACGATGATGAAAATGACTTGAGTATTCCAGTTTTACCATTCCCCTAGATAATGGCTATGAATGTATATGATTAATTATTTATTGATCTGTCCGTTTGTTTATATAGATTATTAAAATACAACTTGTGACAAAATCGAGCAATACTTAAAAAAGCTACTTAAATTTTAAATGGTCTTACAAATACTCTCCTCTTAGTTCGAATATAGCTGATATATTCTTTAAAATAGAGTCATGATAAAAAAATAATATCTTAGAGCATTTTAAATGCTAGGGTCTTAGTTGAGACCTTTTCCCTGCTGCAATGGGAGATTTTTAGGCTGATACTTAATTTTTACTTCACTCCATAAGATTTAGCGCTCAATTTTGTTATGGTTTGTAAATTATGTACAGATAAGTAATAAAATATAATTTGATATTCTTGCCATGACATTAAAATGTGAAAATATATTTAAATTAAAATATAAAATTATTTTTCTTATTACGGCTAATCTTGGTGTAACCAAGAGTTTTATGTGATGTTAAAAATTTTACTTATTTTAACGAAAAATAGTTATAATCATTTAAAATCTGAGATTTCTAAGTTTACATAATCTGATTTGTTTTAACGTACATCCATCCTGTATAAAAATGATTATTTAAAATATAACCTTGTATATTTAAAATATTATATATTTTAAAAATTGACTGATGTAGTTATCGTTGCTCAATTGTTTTTTAGGATAAGATTTTTGTAAATATTTATTATTAATTGGCCATATTGTAATAATACTTTGCTGTGAGATTTTATTCGTTCTGCTTAGGGCTTGGCTATTAAAGTAATTTTAGTGTTATTTTCTTTTACTCTTCAGATAAACTAAATAATTCATTTCTTAAAGAATGTAGTTTTTGTAATAGGAAAATCTTCAAAGAGTTATCACCTCAGTCTTTTCTGTATAATAATTATTTTGATTTTAGTAAATTCAATTCAATGCTTCAGCAAATAAATTGATTACACACTTAATTTTTTTTAGTATAATTATTTTTACTAAAAAAAGTTTGCCTAAACAAAATATACTCCACAAATTTTTCAGGAAATGAAAATCCATAATTTATGGTTTTAATTATGGTCATACGATATTCGCCAGTGAATTTTCATATTTTTTTTTACTTTACCCTTTTTTATGTTCCTAAAACCCCTTGCATTTATTTCTAGAGTTCATTTTCTACATACATAACATTCTACATACAGAGTGTAACATTTAACATAAGAGTTCGAATGCCCCTGTATAACATTGTTTATACAATTTCAAAAATATCTTTTATATATAATGTATAATCATGGCGAATAAATTATATTGTTTGATGTTACACACTGTATTTTTACCTCTTACTTACAAACATTTTTTTTTTTTCCAAAATATTTATAATTTTTCAGAACATTCCAAAATACTATTCCTAGTTTGAACGAATCTTGCCTTCTTAGAGTAAAGTAGCGTAGGTTAAAAATAATAATTATGAAATTACTTATTTATAGACGTAATATTAAATCTAGTTTTTATTGTGATATGCTCAGAATTGTTTATATGAAAACTGATATATTACTAAATTGATCATCTTTGTGTATAAATGTGGGGAAAATAGTAATTAACATAACATAACTAAAATCTGCCAGTGTTCTTGCAATAGTATTATGGGAGCAAGTACACTTGAAATCAGAGGCTCGAAGATCAGATGAGCCTACAGTCTGGCAGCACATTGAGCGACGCTTCCAGGTGAAGTGTCCCTCAATGGAATAGGCCGCTTACCATCAGGTTGGCTGCGTGCCTGTTTGCCAAATGAAGTTGTAAATAAAAAAGGAAAATGTATTAATAATTTATTGAAGTAAAAAATTTTTTGCCACAAAGATGATTAATTTATAAAATTTAAATAATATTAAATTATTATTTTCAATGAAATTTAAGTTGAATTAAGTATTATCTTTGTAAGTTGGTACTTGGTGAACTTATAAAAATAATTATTGAAAATAAAGAAATGCAATATTTTATAAACTGTATTTTTATTTGATACTAGCCTTCCGACCGCGGTTTCACCCGCGCGTAATTTCTTTTTTCAAATATTCCCCCTTTCCCAACATTTCCGGGATAAAAGTACCTTATGTTCACCAAGGATAGTGTAGCTTACCAACAGTGAAAGAATTATTCAAATTGGTTCAGTAGTTTTGTTTTAATTCAATACAAACAAACAAACAGTTCAATGAAAGCTCACAGTTATTTATTATACCTACGGGTCTTAAGCACGAGGTTTCCTTATAGTATTCAATAAAACAAACTAAAATTGAACACACTTTTATTGAACACGAAAATTTCTCTTTGATTTTATCAAAACGTAAATATCTCTTTGCTATTTTTACCAAGAAGTAAATATCTCTTTGTTATTTTACCAAAGAGTATCTTTGGTTTAGAGAGTAAACACCTCATATAAAAAATCAGTCCCACTCTTAATGTAGCTTGTATTTAAAAACCACCAAAACAGGTAGCCATAGAAAATACATTGCGTTAATTTGTCGAGGATCACCATTCTGAAACAAAAATATGTATACATAAATAAAATATAATAAGTATTGGACAACAGAATTGATGACATTGGATAGAATAGGGTATTTGACTATAACTTTTTTATTTGCTTTTTATACAGTTTATTTAATAAATAGCACTAAGCTTTTTAAAATTTTGAAATATCTTTTGTATTTTCGGAGTTACAGAGTTGTAAGTTTCACGATTAGACAAGGAGAGCGCTACTTGTATGTGACGTCACATGCAAGTAGCTCCTTATACGCGTCATATAAAATATTGTCTTAGAAAGAGACAGATATACTGAAAATAAATTGCTTTGTAACTCGCTTGATTTTTAACCGATTTTAAATATTTTTTCAATTATATTATACTTCTGTGTTGTATTATCGAATACAGTCACAAAATATTAAAATTTCAACTACAGTCAAATACCCTATTCTCAGGAGTTCTGTGCGATTGCCGAATGCCTATTAAAACTAAAGGCAAGGTATACAGGCAGGCTGTACGACCCGCATTACTATGTGGCTCAGAGAGCTGGCCGATGAGGAAGGCGGACGAACAGGATCTGCACACCGCTGGAATGAAGATGCTTCGCTGGGCTGGTGGTGCCACGAAACTGGACAAAGTCAAAAACACCTTTATTAGGGGAACATTTACGGTCGCAGATGTTAGGGACAAATTGAGAGAGCACCGCTTGACATGGTACGGCCACGTAATGAGACGGAAGAAAGTCACGTGACAAGAAGAGTGCAGGAGATGGAGGAAGGAAAGAGAGGCCGTGGACAACCACCGACGGCTTGGATGATGACTATACGGAATGATATGCGAGCGGCTAATGTTGATACGGATATGACCCAATTCAGAGCCTTGTGGCGTGAATGTATGAGTGCCGACCCCAAATCATATGGGAATAATAAGGTAAGGCAGAAGAAGAAAAAGAAATATTGGACAACATAACATAAATTGATAGATAAAGTTAGTAAAAGGACACTGGTAGAGACAAGTGGACAAACGTACATAATAATATGGCCTTCGTCGTGCACACAGGTCGTGCACATTGAGACTCAAGCCGAAAACCCACGATGCCTTCGATACGGTACAAAGTGGATCACCCTTGGGCTTAGTGGGTAGAGGTCGACAGGAGACAGAGAGTGACGAATGACAATACATACCTAATCTATTCCCCGGAAAAGTATGCAATGATTATCCGTCGCCTGACACCTACTTTGGTGCTAGATAGCGCTGAGTGAATCTAAGGATATTACCTAATCGGTCAATATTTTGATCTAAAAGACGTGTAAACTTGAAATCAAAGGCTCGAAGATCAGATGAGCCTACAGTCTGGCAGCACATTGAGCGACGCTTCCTGATAAAGTGTCCCTCAATGGAATAGACCGCAGTGGCCGCTTACCATTAGGTGGGCTGCGTGTCTGTATACCAAACTGATGTGGTATAAAAGAAAAACTTTCAAATTACCTTTTATAATGGGCCTTTGCTTTTGGTAAGTCTTCATCTTTTTCTTTCAATAAATATTTTCGTCCCCCGATGCACGCTTGCCTAAAATTAATAAAACAAAAATGAAACATAAATTGTAAACTGACCTTTTGACCAAGTCTTGGTAATTGCGGCTATTTTTACAATCAAGGATCTAATGTAATTCATAGTGCATTAAGTACGCAAGCACAGATGCAATTGGTCTGGTTCCTCTGTGGCGACGCCTAACTTGATCAGCAATCAAGCAACTCGCCACCAACCAGTTCTACCAACTGATAACAGAAGGCGCTGACTTACGAACACGATTTAGTATGGGATCCTGCATCGCGCTAGCAGAGTTATTTCAGCCCGCTTGCATATGAAACCAATAAATATGGAATCAATACTATCTTGGGTCTCTAAATATCGTTTATTTTGTTGTACGTAGTCAACATGAAGAGTGTCTTTAATTATGTGACCACCACTGTACCTATACAACAAACCAAAGATACATACAAAGGTACATTGGATCTTGGTCCCCGAGCACAGCCGATCTAGCTCGGAGGAAGATCTTCCACTTTTAGGGTTCAAACAGACGAGCGACCCATCGTTCGCGACCCTGGGTCGACGACGACTATGGGTCGTCGACTGTCGCGCGGGGCCGCATCGACAGTCGACGACCCACCGATAGTACGTTCGGCGACTGCTGGCGACTGTCGCAGACTGTCGCGGCTGTCGCTGCGGCCCCGAACGACAGCCGCTCACCACAGTCGTCGAGGGTCGCGGACGGTCGCGAACGATGGGTCGTTCGTCTGTTAGAATCCTTAAGGAAGCATTAGATCTTCTACACCTCTGTCAAGGGTGACAGAGGTAAGATGGCAGTGGCTCCAATGTAAACACTGGACTTGGCAAATTCTGGATCATGGTACAGTCAAAAGCACGTCAGACTATACACTTTGGACTTTGTACCACTCTTATGTCGGGGGCATAAGTGCTATAATCGAACTGGAAGTGTTTACCGTGATGTGCTGTTGACCGTACAAGCAAATTATTTTGTCGTAGAAATAAAAATTACAGCTCACCTAAAGTATTCTTCCTTGTCCACATTTTCTATTTCGTAGTAAAATCCTTTCTTGTCCTGCTCTTTTATACGTGATCTGAGTAAGACAAAGTTCTTGTTGTCAAACGTCCATTGCTTGGTAATGTAGTAGTAGAGGGCAAGGTTCGCTATGTAGATGCGTCGTTGGACTTTTAACAACCTGGAAGCAAAGAAGAAGGTTCGGTGGTTGTGGGTTCGACTCCCGCCTTGGGCCTGGTTGGTCTTAGTACTTTTTCAGAGTCATAGGTTAGCTACCACCCTCACAGGTTAAATCTGCCGCCATAACAGCTCTGGCAGTGTTTCGGCATTATTAATGTAGAGAGCCAGTACACTTGAAATCAAACATTCGAAGATAAAAGAAAAAAATGTAATGCAACATTAAATTTTATTCCATCATAACCACCGCTACAGTATTTTTTTAAATAAAACTTACATAGTTTTCCTTCCAAGTAGCCAAAGTAAAGTGTCGATGAAGATAGCTGGCAGAAGATGGAGGAACAATACCTTAAAAGAAATACAAAAAGTATTTTTTTAAATTTGTTTTAAATACTGGCGTGCAAAAACACAAGATCGAGAGGACTATCGAATAATTTTGGCCTTTCTATCTGTGTGTATAACAGTAGCACCTGTAATCTTGCATGAATGATTTGTTATCGAAAACCTTGTTCCTGTGGTTCTTAGCTATGTTTTATTAAAATCGTATAAGTAGGTAGTATTAGAGCTCCCGGTCAATAGGCACCATCCTGGCACCGGGCGGCGCTACCGATGCGACCATGAGGGACCCGATGGGGTTTAGTGGGTAGTTCGCACTCTGCGGGAGTCCCACACCCCCCTCAGCCACCCCCGTGGCGGAGGATGTGCGTAAACCAACGAATTTTGGCGTAAACGCATTCCCCGTCGAAAAAAAAAGTTAGTATTAGAGCTAGAAGGACTTTGCCAAAACAAAACATATTTTATCTCGACATTATTCACACAGCGCCATCTGGCCCCAAACTAAGCATTAGCTTGTGCTTAAGTGCGAGACAACGGATAAACATTACTTAAAAACAATATTTTTGCAAATAAACATAGAAACACCCAGACCGACACAAACAGACATGTTCATGCACACAAATGTTTGTACCGTGCGGGGATCGAACCCACGACCTCTGGTGTCATAGCCGATTTCTCGACCATTACACCAAATGGCTCGTCAAAGTTGATGAAGTTGGTTAGTTGGTTAGTTGGTTAATAGTAAAGATATTCGGCTAGGAGAACATTATTACTATAAGTCAGTGACCAGTGAGTGACCCACCTTGACGTAATGAATCGTCCTGGAGGTAGTAAGAGACCCCCCCACGTTCCACAGCATATCGTTGAGGGGGATGGAACTCGCCAGCCGCTTTCCGGTCTCCACCAGCTCCCCCATGGTGATATTGTTCAGGTTACCAGCACAACAGTTGTAGATCGGAATGTCGTCTGTAGGTTCCAGTCTGAAAAATTACATTGTCATTTTAATTTTTAATGAGTAGCAATAGAGAAAAATGGAATGGATTATAATGGAATGGAAATAATGGAATATAATGGAATGAATATATTGGAATGGAAATAATGAAACAGAATGGAATGGAATAGAACAGAATAAAATACAGTGATAAAGAAGCAACAAAATAAATAATAAATCTAAGACATTATTCACACAGCGCCATCTAGCCCGAAACTAAGTATTAACTTGTAGTGCCAGACAACGGATTAACATTACTGATAAGCTACTTTCTACCGTGGAACAAAAAGGTCATGAAGATTTGAATGAATAGAACAGAATGGAACGGAATATGGCAGAATGGAATGGAACAAAATATATCGGAACGTAACGAACTTAAAAGGACGTGAATGAACATGAATAGACTTAAATCGGCTTGAATGGAATATACTTACTTCTTAGTTCCACGCATCCAGGCAGCAGCTATGATGCTCTTGATAGACACGTCCACAGGTATGTAATCTGCTATCAAGTCTGGCTCGGTGTACAGACTTCGCATTATACCTAAACACACAGAAATAAATAATTGAAAAAGAAAAAGAATTTATTGTTTCTTAAAGTCAGTCAAATAGGTCCCACTCTGGTCCCACTAGAATATCAAAGTTGCAAAGGATGCGTTACTCTACAATAAAAAAATTTTTATGTCAGAGGTGGCAAACGTGCCAGCGCATCGCCTGATGGTAAGCAATCACCGCCGCCCATGGACATCTGCAACACCAGAGGGATCGCTGATGCGTTGCCGGCCTATGGAGGTATGTGGGGTGTGGGCCTCCGGCACTCTCACAAACCAGACGAAACACAAAGTCACTATGATTTCACGCTGATGTTAAGTGAGAGAGTGGTACTTCTCCGGACGAGCCGGCCCATTCGTACTGTAAAACAGCATGGCTCTTCCACTACTAAACACGTGCTAAGGTTGGGAACTAATTGACCAATATGATTGTGTTATTGAACTTGTTTTCACTTTTTTTATTTAAATCCTATTTGTTATGTAGGTTTCTGTTTAAGTTATATCTTTTTCATACGTTTAACAAAAGTCCAGTTTTACCGAGGCACAAAAGAGTTTTACAAAACTTACTTTGTCATTGTGTGGAGTGCTCCATCGTAGACCGCATAATATTTGTTGAACATCAGGCAACTTTGTGGTCAAGTGCTAGCTTAGTCCAAAATCGCACACCTAGATAAAGAGTAGCACAACTTGAAATAATCCAAAAAACAGTCATTGTAAAATTGGGAATCAGCGTAATGAACTACGTTAACTCCAAAGTCACCTGTGTATGTTAACTCTATGAAGATTTTTACACAGGTGTCTTTGGAGTTAACGTAGTTCATTACGCTGATTCCCAATTCTGCAATAAGTCTTGCAAAAATGCTCTTGGATTATTTCGAGTTGTGCTACTATTTATATAGGTGTGCGATATATAAAAAAAGTTTGGGCTCCAGACCGACTCTTTTCAGAACAGAAAAGTTAAATCACATTTTTAATCTGACCCAAGAAGTGCTTATCGGTCAAATGAAATGGAAGAAAGCAATGTTAAAAACCTCACCTTTGCCGCAAGCGACCAAAATGCCAACAGGTCCATTGAAATTCTCTATCCATCCTGGTATCGGTTCTTCCACACTGGATATTACTGAAAAAAATGAATACTGAAATGAATTAACAATTCTTTATTTATTGGGAATATACTACACGGCATGAACACGGTAGATTTCCCAGGTCGTTTATAAATATAAAAAAATACAAAGGACCCAAGTTTGAACCCTGAAGCACACCAAATTCTATAACAATGGAAGATGATTTGTAGCCCTTGATGGTGACAAGTACACTTGGGTTATGAATATAGGATTAAATCGAACGCAGTAAGCTCCCGTGAATTCCGCAAGATTCCATTTTATGGCAAAGTGAAGAGAGTAGAGCACTTTGTCAAACGCTTTATTGAAGTCGGTGTACATTGAGTCAACTTGATCTCTCTTTCTATAATAATTTATTTACCTATGGAAGGTCTTATGATGACGGCAGGCAGCTGGCCCTTCTGTTCGTAGACCACATGCTCAGCTAATTGTTTCGTGAACGTATATGTGTTTGGGATCTCGCCAAGATACCTAGAAATAAAGAAATTATACTTTTTATGTGGTAGGACTTTTCCAGAGTTCGATTGGCTAGCTACCACTCCCACAGGTGACCGCCATTGCAGCTCTAGCTGTGTTCTGGTAATATTCATGTGGGAGCTTGTACACTCAAAATCAAAAACACATCAGATGAGCCTAAAGTGTGGCCACACACTAAATGACCATCCTTGTCTAAGAATCTCTCAAATCAATGGAATTCATCCAATCAACTTCACGCATATTTCTATATGCATATTTTTCACTAGCTCGCGGTAACTTGAATTGTGATGAAACTTGCACAGATGAATGGCTGTCTAAAACGTCAGGTGGCAGTCCTTCTAATGTAATAATTGGACTTGTAAATCCTGGATCATGGTGCAAGTGTTCCCTGACTACCTAGATCGAGACAGAACGCCTAGAAAGGAGAATGCAAAACTTGCCATTGTTCTTAGGCCCAAAATTAATGTGCAGAGATGAGATGTATTTCTACGTGATAGACCACACACACACCATCAACTTTTATTATGATGACACCATAATCCGTCCCAGAGGGGAAAGTTATCGTCCATAATAATTTATTATTTTTAATGAACATAAAATTAACATAATATATTTTTTTCACTAGGACCAATTTTGTTGACGCCATAATAAAAGTTTAAGGTTTTTATTGGATCTACTTCGTAGTCTATGTTCCAAATCTGTACAACAATTTTTTTTTTGGGCCCTGTCTTTTGCATTGTCCTTTCTGCTACTTACTTTGGCGTGAGGACGCGTAGAGCGTGACCGTCGATTTTCTCGCAGACCTCCAGGGTCTCCCTCCAGTCGGCGTGGGGGGGATACATCACCTCTTCAATTACTTCTCGGTTCGTGTTGGAGTATGACGTGGACACATGGATTAAAGCCTGAAAAATTTGTAAGTATGTACATACATTATATTCGATATTTTTTTATTTACGTAAAGCTAATCTTGATAATAATTAAATAACTATAAACATCATGCCTTCAGGCATTAGAGCACTTATAAATTCTTGTCCAGCGTTGGACATAGAATTTGTAAGTCGGCTGACATTTATAAGTTCTTAACACTATGATCTTTGAATAAAGATATTTTTAACCGGCTTTAAAAATAAAAGGAGGAGATCCTCAATTTGATTGTATGTTTTATATTTTATTTGACGACACAAATTTCTATGGACGTAATTAAGCCTTATATATTCTTTAAAATATTGTTAATATTTATTTATGCATACGTACAGATAGATCTCTGACTTCTTTGGCTAACTCGACCACCTCTTTCGTTCCGCCTAAGTTCAGTTTGGCAGCAAACGGTAGAGGATCGTCAAACCTAGAACAAATACAAAAAAAAAATTAAACCCAAGCTGTGTCAGAATGCGCAAGATGGCTGGCAGGAGCTGGATGCGAGTGGTCGAGGACCGATCGGCGTGGCGAGCATTTGGAGAGGCCTATGTCCAGCAGTGGACTATCACAGGCTGATGATGATGATGATGATGTGTCAGAATGTTTGTATGGAGGATTTTTCAAAAGATTGGTCTTAAGTAAGACTCCGGACTTATGTCTCCTGACTAACCACTAAACTTTAGGAGCCTTTGATTTTAAGGCTTTCACTGTAATGTTGCTAGAACTCAGCCTCAGTTATTATAGCGGCAGATTTCTTCTTCTTCTTGTACTGCCGCGTGTTAGCGCGGCAGTATAACTGGCAATACAATCCTGTTTCTAAGGATTACTGCTGCCATTTTCATGTATTTTTGGTGAGTCAAGTGTTTTAAAACGCCGCACACCACAACCCGCGTTGTAGGTGGACGCATTCAAAAATATTGGGAAATACACGAAGCACTTCCCACCGAAACCGACGCCATCTTGGGCGCAACTATGGCAGATTTCATGTTGGACTTTTCTTTTTATCAATGAGTATGTAAGTCAAATTAGCAAATTATAACACCTGATAGTAAGTGATCACCTTCGCCCATGGACACCTGCGACTAGGCCTAAGATGCGTTGCCCACCTTTGAAAGAATATGGATGGAGGGAATGTGAAAGACAGTGGGGAAGAAGATTTTGGCTTTTAACACTCTCATTCACTACACGAAGCGCAATAGCAAAGCTACTCCTCACATTTCCGTCTTCTGTGAGAGGGGGGTTCTTCCCCGGACGAGACGGCACATTGCGACTGACGGACAGGACTATCTGCAGCATAGTTCTACCCAATGATTCTTTATATTAAAAAGAGGTAGATAGGTTATGTCAGTACTGAAGTGAAGTCAAAAATAATATTGACTTTTAATATATATTCATGTATTGTCATCAGAACTCAGAGCGTGGGCAAAATTTCATCCTAATCGAAGACCGGGAAGTGTGTCAAATCAAGATTCCAAGATTTTCTTACATACATAGTTACAAGTGAAGCTAATATAAAGCGTGTAAAATTGTCCACAGCGTACGTATAGACCGGCAAACTTATCTGTTCCGGTGGCGGCGTCGCTACTTTCTTTTTTGCATTGCAAAAACTGACATTTCACGTAGTTCCAATTTTGGCCACCGGAACAGATGTTTGTCGGTCTACCTCAAACTGTCAATTCTTTCGTGAGACATCTCAGGTATCTATGCTAATTAGCTCACTTTTCGGGTGCCACTTTTTTAGCTCAAGTAACCTATTTATTGGTTCTACCACTATTAACTATTATGCTTACCTAACACTGGCTGCTACGTGGAATATTATATTCACTCTGTTCACTAGTAGAGCTCGGTCTTCCTCCGACAAACCTGAAAATTACAAACAAGCGTCGCTCAATGTGCTGCCAGACTGTAGGCTCGTCTCAAAGTCAAAGTCAAAGTATTTATTTTGCGATTTGATTTACCAAGAAATTCTTTTGCACGTCATAAACTTTTTTTCCTACCAGCACTTCGACGTGAATGAATGGCCTGCTGCTGAGAAGAAGTGCCGCAAGAAACTCAACAGTTACTTATGATAGCCTTTTTTCGTCTGGTCTTCGTAATTTCGTTAAATGTGTTCTTGCCAATAGAATTGACTGTAGAATAATAACATATATGATTGTCGTAGATCGCTATTAGCGATAAGTCCGCCTACATTGTATCATCCAATTTTGTAACTTAATTTTCTTTTATGATTTTTGTGCAAAAAGAGTATATCTATCTATATATTGTCAACCTAATGAATTATTTACAAGCAAACTGAATTCCATTAGTTTATCATTCCATGATTTTGAATATAAATTGTTTAAGGTCAATTTAGTCGACCTGACTTAATTCAATTAAGTTTACCATTAGCATTAGCTTGAGGCGACTACTGTTGCAAGCTAACATTAGGTGCTAGCCATAAAAAGTTTTACTAACTGACGTCAGATGGCGCTGAATAGTGTTCACGAATTAGTATGGAATCCTGCATCGCACTGATGAAAGATATACAATATTCACAGTATTTTTATACTAGATCAGCTGACAGACTGGCACGCGGCCCACCTGATGGTAAGAGGCCACTGGGCATATTCTATTGAAGGAAACTGTTTTTTTTTTGTTGCCAACGTTATTTCCTATAAATTATCTGGGGTGTTATGCCTGTAGTGTACCAAGCGTCTATCTATAGGCGACTATAACTGTATATCATCAGCGGGCCGTAAGTTTAATCGCCAGGTAGTATTTAAATAAAACTTACCAAGACCAGGTTCCATCACATCTCCAGACACAACGAACACCTTCTCCGCGAAGATATCAGGCTTCTCTATCTTCAGACGGTCGAAACACTGAAAAAATAAGATAAAACAGTAAAATAAAAAAAATAAAATTAAAATAAAATACAAAGATAAGTTGAGGTGGCCTTTTTTGAAAGAAGAAGGCGTTGATGTTACACATCAACAACCCCCACAGGTGAAATCTGCCGCCATAACAGCCCTGGCTGTGTTCCGGCAATATTAATGTGGGAGCCAGTACACTTGAAATCAAAGTCTCGAAGATCAGATGAGCCTACAGTCTGGTAGCACATTGAGCGACGCTTCCTGATGAAGTGTCCTTCAATGGAATAGGCCGCGGTGACCGCTTACCATCAGGTGGGCTGCGAGCCTGTATGCCAACTTTTTTTTTTATGTTATAGCGGGCAAACGAGCATGCGGCACACCTGATGGAAAGTGACAACCGCCGCCCATAGACAACTGCAAATCATGTGGAATCACAGATGCGCTGCCGGCCTTAAACTGACATAGTATGAAAAAAAAGAAACAGAAAAAAACATAGAAGTTCTAAGATCAGATGTGCCTAAAATGTGGCAGCCCGTTGAGTGCTGGTTGCTTGCTGCTCAATGGAATAGGCTGCAGTGGCCGCTGACCATCAGGTCGGTTGTGTGCCTGTCTGCCAAACTGATCTAGCAAAAATAGAGGTGGTAATATGCTCGTCTGCCTTCCATCTCTCCTACATAAAGAATACCAATCATCATCATCATCATCAGCCTATATACGTTCCCACTGCTGGGACACAGGCCTTATCTCAATTGTGAGATAGTGTGGGCCATACTCCACCACGCTGGCCTAGTGCGGGTTGGTGGAGGGGTGCGTAAGGCAAGTGACCAACCTTAATGTCAGATGTTATCAAGCCGCCAAATGGCCTCTGACTAGGCTTGACGACTAATATTTACATTATAGTAAATATCAGCCGGGACCAACAGCTTAACGTGCCTTCCGAAGCACGGAGACGCTCGAAATTAATGTCACTAAATATGGTCAGAATGGTCACCCATCCATTAACCGACCGCGGCGTAGGTAGCTTTGACTTTCGTTATCGCTAACGAACCACTGTCACAGCTGCGCCACGAGCGCCTCCAATACCAATAGTTCCCTTAAACATAGAATGCTCACCGCTGACCCATCATAGAGTTGCGCCAGCCGATCTTCTGACTTCACTCCTCTCTTCCCTCTTAGGAGGAGGTATATCCGGTCGAGATCCGAGCAGGAGTAGAGCAGCTTCTCTATCAGCGTTTTACCCATGAACCCTGGAAGAAGAAGACTTATTTTAGCATTAGTTACTCGTATGTCTATGGCTAGCACGTACAGGTGCGCGTGAAATATGTACATCTATTGCAGCAAAAATTACTGCATTCTTGGCATTCTTACAGAACTTTGGAGTAGAGTTGCCTATCGATTGTCAACTATCGCTTAACTATCGATAACTGACGTCATTTCAATATTATCGATAACCTAATCGATAGTATCGATACTAGCGAAGACCAGCATACGATTAAGGGAGGCAATACTAACGTTTGCTATTGCATTGTATCGATAATCGAGGTCAACTATAAATCTATAGTTGGGCAATTCTTCTTTGAAACAGCGTGTCTTAGAGTAAAGTCCGTGATTAGGCAAGCATATAGGAGCTTAGGAGGACTGCTGACAGTGATTGGACGAGAAATACATAGAATAGAGAGGCAAGTAGGTACTCGTAGTTCCCTCGCTACTCGTGGGTGCATGAATGTGTTTAATAAAACAAAAAATCAACATGGCGGCTATGTGGTTCGCAACTTGTCACGTCACGTTTCCCGCAGAGGCGAAGAAGAGTGGAACGATGTGAGCCGGTTTGCTACGTTGAATGGTAGAGCCAGAATCGTAGCAAGTGGAAGGAATTAGTATAACATAACATAACATAAATATTCTTTATTGCACAAAAAACAAATAAAAAAAATACAATAAAAAAGTATCTGTCTACCCCTACGGGAAAAAGGCGTGACCGTATGTATTATGTATGTAATATAAGATATATTTTTTTTTATTTTTGATTATGTTTGTATGCATGAAAGGGGCTTGCGTTTAGCTGTGGACGAAAACAGGTTTATGACCCACCATTTATGAATGTTTATCCTCGGTCGAATTCTATTTTGAACTCTTGGCTAAAACCAGTCAAACTTTACTTACCAGATCCTCCAGTGATAAAAATAGTCTTCCCTTTATAATATTCTGGAATTTCTGGGACGTCATCCAGGTCTCTATCTTCAAGGAACCCCATGGTTTAAAACTGAAACAAACAGACTTTTATACAACTTGTTATTATTTGTCTTTGCCTCTTAATGATCTCCGAAAACAAAAAACCTTTTTATTTGAGACTATTACTAACATCTCGATGGTCTAGTGGTTTAAGTACCGGGCCAAGATCTCGGGGTCCTGGGTTCAATTCCCGGGTCGAGCTTACTTTGTGTCGGTTTTTTCGGACATAGCTCGGGTTTGTGATCACCAATCCGCATTTGGCAAGCGTGGTGATTAAGCCAATTACCCATCATTGTAGCGATAACTTGATTTCAAGGATGGAGGCCTTTGCCCTGCAGTGGGACATTAATAGGCTGACTAACATATAGCTAACATTCAAAGGCGTAGGTATGACTATGTACTTCTTCATGACCTATTTCTATTTCATAAAAACCACCTTTCATTTGTAATTCAAAACTAACACAAAAAGCCGCAGGCGTACATTTTAATACGTCATGTTTATAAATCTTACGCTCAATTTACTATTAGTTATAATGTATGGAAAAATTGCAAGTAAACTACGTGATACGGTCATACCACGGTAAACTATTCTTTGGTCATACGTTCAGTACACATGTCATATTAGTCATATAACTGGTTTTATTCAATAGAGCATAGTTTATACTAATTAAAGTAGCCTTCCATCCGTGTCTTTACCGTGATATAAGAGATTATCCCCTAAGAAAAGACCGCCTCCACGGAACAGTGGCTAAGCCGTTCGGGTATAAAACACTGAGGTCGTGGGTTCGATTCCCGCTTTGGGTCTGGTTGGTGGTAGGGCTTTTTCAGAGTCCGACTGGCTAGCTACCACCCCCACTGGTGAAATCTGCCGCCATAACAGCTCTGGCTGTGTTCCGGCAATATTAATGTGGGAGCCAGTACACTTGAAATCAGAGGCTCGAAGATCAGATGAGTCTACAGTCTGGCAGCACATTGAGGGACGCTTCCAGCTGAAGCGTCCCTCAATGGAATAGGCCGCAGTGGCCGCATACCATCAACTGAGTATAGTATAGTAGTACTAGTATAAAAAAAACTTCTATATCGGAGCACAAGTATGCCTTTCCCGGAACCTATTCGATGGTTACAGCGTTATGTCCAGAGAGATATTTAAGTGAAATTAACTAAAGACAAAACTTTATTTAAGGGGAAAGAGAAGTATCTTTGCCGACTTTTTTTTCAAAAATAAATTCCTTATTTGTCCAATGGTTAACATTCCAAAAACATAATTGAATAATAAAAATAAATCAATATCAGTCTATTTTCCCACTGCAGGGCAAAGGCCCTCGAAATCAAGTTATCGTTACAATGATGGGTACTGGCTTAATTACCACGCTTGCCAAATGCGGATTGGTGATCACAAACCCGAGCAGTGTTCGGACACTGCTCGGGTTTGTGTTTGAGTTTTCTCGGGAAAACCGACACGAAGTTAGCTTGACCCGGGAATTGAACCCAGGACCCCGAGATCTTGGCCCCTTACTTGAACTTCTAGACCATCGAGGCGTTAAATTACTAACAAAATCACAATAAAACTTACCTTATTAACTAAAAAGTTCACACAAAAAAAACTTAACGCGAAATAACTAATAAAACGAATGCATACTACAAAAAACAATCTCACCACAGTTCTTAAATTCAAATAATCCTAGCCACTAAGAAAAGAACACAAAATTTTAAAAGTTCAATATTCCCGCGTGTTTCGGATTCGATTTTCAAAATTATATCACAAAATGGCTTCTCGCTATCAAAGATGGCGGCGGAATAATGTAAACGATTTTATTGTGTAAGTATCTGCTATGCGAGTTGCGGTCAAATGTCTTTAATTGTAATTCTATGCACGAACGCATGACTTATTTATACTGTTAAGGGGAAGTCATTGTAACCGGCAAGAATGTCAAGAGCAGTAAACCTATAAATATTTCATAACAGGACAAAGGCCTCAAATCACTGAATCACCACACACAGTTACCAGGTGGTAAATTCCTGTACTGGGCCGTCTAGGTGGGTACAGCCACAGTGCCAGATATTTTCCCGTGAAATAGAAGACAGTCTGCTTAGTTACTGTTTGGCACTGAACTGTCTAAGGGCAGACGCGACGTGGCGTTTACCATCAGGTGTACGATCAGCTCTTGTTACACATTGCAATAAAAAAAAAGTTTACTGTCTTTCTCCGAATCTCCAAAAGTTTTGCCCCGCAAGTTTAAAACCCTGGCTAGTTCTGAGAGTAAGCTTCCAGGATTTCGCCAATCCAGTTTGACCCCAACTAGTCAGGGTTCGCTTGTACTACTATGATTAATCCAGATTTGGCCACTCCAGTTATTTCATCTATTACATTTAACAGGGGAACCAGACCAATTGGATCATAGCTAAAGGTAAATAAGCATATTATAGAAAAACCAATAGGTACACGTGTGGTGCTCGCCGGGATACGAACTAGCGACCTCACGCATGTTATTCGGACTCAAGATCCTTGGCGCAAAGTTAAGAGTCGCTAGCAAATGCGCCATCGAGTAAATAGAGTCAATTATAGGTTGATAATGCGTTAAATTTAATGCATTATTTAACGGTTAAATTAAATTGATTAAATTGTTTTGTCGGATCAAAATTTATCGACAGTTCATAATCACGCGAGATAAATTAAGGTTTTTCCAACTTTATTTGAATATCCCTTGTCTTAAATCGATTTAGAAATATTTACATAAAATATTTATACGATAAAATAATAAATAAACCACAAACCTTAACACAAAAATGCGTTTTTAAACAAATAAATTATCAATATTCACGATTTCACTAAAAACACTTTACTTCTGTAATCACCACTTATAAAATACTTAGATAAAACTATTTTTAATGAAGTATATTATTGATAAAAATCAATACTGGAGATCCTCTGCCCTTCTTGACTTATAAATATTAACTATAACTAGCGATTTGTTACCGCACGAGATAGTTTAAGGTCTAGTTTAAGAGCTAGCCATTGTACATAGTTAGACAATAGAGCAGTGGACGGTGTTTAATTTTAATTTTAAAAAAAATTGTTGCCTATTTGCAAAAAAAAATCAGGAGTCACAAAGAAGTAAAAACATAAGAAGTCAGTTAACAGTCAACAAAATACGAGTACAATCAAATTGAAAACAATAAACGAAATTAAAAAAAAAAGAGTTACAATGGTTTGTTTTTAAAATAATATTTTCACAATTCAGCTTTATGCCAGCAGCAAATGCCGCCATAATAGCTCTTGTTGTATTCCGGCAATAATAATGTGAGAACCAGTACGATTCTTGGTTAGGTTCCTTTAACGAAATAGGCCGCTTACCATCAAGTGGGTGCGTGCGTGCGTGCCTGTCTGCCAGATGATTGAGCATAAAAAAAACACTGCGTTGTAATAAGTAAGTACTTGTAATCTCGTTAAATAGATGCCTCCGGTCCCTCGCACTATGCACTTCACCTTGGCGTGTGGCTAATCGCCCGCGTCTATAAAGGCTGCAGCAACTGCATAACAGATGCACTTATCGCCTCGTTACTATTGTCTATTACGCGTGATACAGTGGCTAAGCCGCTAAGCTTAGCGGGCATAAAACACGGAGGTCGTGGGTTTGATAATGCCAACCAACCAGAAACCAACTAAAATTAGAACCCAACTGGCTCTTGCTGTGTTCCGACAATGTTAATAAGGGAGCCAGTAGGTACACTTCAAATCAAATGCTCGAAGCTCGGAGGAGGCCTAAAGTATAGGAGCATATTGAATGACGTTTTCTAATGAAGCCTCCCTACAGACAGGTGGAGAGACAAACTTACTTTCGCAATTACAATATTAGTTATCAATATCATTAGAAGTTTTTATTTTTTACCAGGTGGTAGGTTCCTGTTCTGGGCCGTCTAGGTGAGTACCACCGTAGTGCCAGATATTTTCCCGTAAAAAAGAAGTGTGTCAAGTACTTCTGTGTTTCGGGGAAAGGGCACTGTAGCTAGGGTATTACTGGGTATATGAGTCCTAATAACTGTCGTCTCGGTGTAGCGGGCGCAGGCCAGTGCCAGACAGTAACTGCTTGGTAACTGTTTGGCACTAAACTGTCTAAGGGCAGACGTGGCGCTTACCATCAGGTGTACGATCTGCTCGTCTAGTTACACATTGCAATAAATAAAAAATACTACAATCTTGACCATTAGTGTAAATTCCATTGTTAAGAAATAAAATAATTTAGTTAATCTACATACGAGTAGCTACGCCTTAAATCTTATTCAGCATTTTCAAAGGGCAAATGAAACGCTGGCGTTTCCGAGTCAATCAAAGTCAAGACTTTGCATAATCAAATGATATCATTACGTTCAAAATACTTCACCTTTTAGGTTGGAACGACTTGATAGTTACTCTTTTCAGTCGCCAAAATTTTTACATTTAAATAAATAAATAATAAATAAATAAAATATCTCTGGACAATATTCACACAGCGCCCTCTAGCTAGCCCCATACTAAGATAAGCTGTGCTATTTGAGTGCGGGACTACGGATAACATTACTTATATACTTTTTTTTGTAAATACATACATATTATACATAGAAACACCCAGACGGATACAAACAGACATGTTCATGCACACAAATGTTTGTACAGTGCGGGAATCGATCCCGCGACCTCTGGTGTTGTAGCCGACTTCTTGACCATTACACCGAATGGCTCGTCATTTATCAATAAAATCTCATGAATACAAAAAAATATAAGATAGAGATTGCAATAACTAAGTGAGATAATGGTTAGAGCGTTCGGCTCTAATACCCGGAGGTCGTGGGTTCGAATCCCACGGGGAACATCACTTTGTGTGATTGTTTCCAGTTTGGTTAGGACATTGCAGGCTTGAATCACCTGAATGTCTGAAAAGAGTGATGATTCCGTGCTTCGGAAGGCACGTTAAGCCGTTGGTCCCGACTATGTTCCAAGTAGGTCTGGTTTCCCTTGTAGGGTTACGGAGGTCAGATGGCAATCGCTCCATTGTAATAACCAGGCTTGTCAAATCTAGGATCATAGTCGAAGCGGATCCTGAGCTCCATACTGGATGCAATCGGGAATACGCTGGGATGATGATGATAGAGATTGCAATCCAGACAACAACCACAGGGAACATCATTCCGAATTAGGTGATCGAGTCACGCCGTAACATTGATCTAGTCTAGACGATTCATAGAGCATCATGTGCCTATACTGCGTGTTTTTTAGTCGTTGTTTTCCCGCAGACGAACGCTTCACCATCAGAACTATCGATTTATGCAAGTAATTTTTTTTTTTAATTTTTTTTAATTTTTTTTTAAATTTTTTTTTTTACTTTTTTTGATTTTTTTTTTTAATTTTGATGGGGAAATGGAAACCAAATGTAAGTAAATAGTAAAAAATTTTTTTTTTATAAACGCGAAGGGCAATGACCCCGGCCAGTGACCGTCCGTGACGCAGCTAGTACTATTGGTTCGAGTTTTGTCTATCATAAACGTAAAACTTTTGATTTGACTAAAAAAAGAACTTTATTAGTTTATTTTACTACTAAGACAGAATCATTTTACTGCGGGAAAACAAGACTAAAATTCCACGCTGTATACGTTCCCACTGCTGGGACACAGGCCTTATCTCAATTGTGAGATAGTGTGGGCCATACTCCACCACGCGAGCCCAGTGCGGGTTGGTGGAGGGGTGCGTAAGGCAAGTGACCAACCTTAATGTCAGATGTTATCAAGCCGCCAAACGGCCTCTGACTAGGCTTGACGACTAATATCTACATTATAACTAGTGAATATCAGCCGGGAGCCCGGGAGCAACAGCTTAACGTGCCTTCCGAAGCACGGAGACGCTCGAAATTAATGTCACTAAATTAATAAAAAGTGCATAAGTGCATCTTTGAAGCCTATTAAATAAAGAATATTTGATTAATTTTGTTTACGAATGACTGCACTCCTGATCAGCGAAACAAAAATATTCCACAGCAAAAGTGGTATGTAGATCACCATTTAAAAATTTACGAAAAGGTAAATATAAATTACTGTAGAAGTGCACAAAACACATTATTATTCAATTTGCTTCCTTATGTTAATGACACTTAGGTTTAAAATATGCTGTAACTTAGCCATTCGTATCACGTATGAGGAAAAACCTTGGCTTAATCTATTAACGATTATGAAACTGTTCTTTAATAACAGGTATGGCTTAATACACGGGTAGTAAGAAGAGTTATAGAGCATAGTGGATCTGCCACTAGAATGAGTAGCTCTTCAAACTAGTGATGTGCCGAGTACGGTTTGACTCGAGTCAGACTCGATTCCTGCTTTGGACTCGCTTACTCGAATACCAATTTATTTTGATTCGAGTACGCTGTACTCGATTCCGGTACTCGAGTCAGTAAGAATCGATTCGTACTCGCTAGCTCGATTATATACTACTATTTATGCGAGTCCAACTGACTGAAAGTGCAAAAACTGTGATACAGAATCACAGTTTTTGCATTAAAAGATTTCAAAAACACAACAAATTTGTTTAAGCACCCAAAAAATCTCATCCTATTATTTACTTTACTCAGATTGACAATATTACGATCATCGAGTCCGTCCGGACTCGAGTCAATATTCGAATACCTTACACAGAATTCGAGTACTGGGCTCGAATCAGGGAATCGAGTCATGATTCGAATACCGTAAAAACTGACTCGAGTCGACTCGATCCACCAAAATAGCGACTCGGCACATCATTCAAACCTAGTAAGCGCATGGACTTACTTAGGTATTATATTGGTCAATGTAGGTTTTAACTTATCTGTCGACCAAGCGACCGCTCGCCCGCTGTATCAAAACCTAGGAAGTACATACGTACTCATACTTTTTAATGGAAGTTCTCATACTTTTTTAACGGCATAATAAAATCGTTTATATTAATCTTCAATACACAGACTTCTATCTATGTCTGTGCTTCAATATAATATTGGAGTTTATCCAAATCTTAGCATCTTAGCAGGGTCAATGAAAATGTGTTTTTTCGCTCTCCTGTAACTGCCCTCACTAGGTACTTCAATGGACCAGCCGAACTGTTGGGCGATGTTTCTGTCGGTAAGTAAGATACATAAGGTCAATACCATCTGCTCGAATAGAAAGAGCATAGTTTTAGCTTTAGAACCTTTTTTTCTGTCAACTAGGTATATCTTTCTCTTTGAGTTAAAGGGTCGCCTCCTTAGGGAAGTAACCCAAAGTCGGGTAGTAGGTAGTAGTTATGTTCCATAGGCGATGGTAACCGCTTACCATCAGGCAAACTGAATTTTTTTGTACATAATTTATTGTATAATATCCTCGAAATGTCTATAAAGCAATTTAATGCTCTAAGTTGGGGTAAACTGGTTCTAGAGTGGAGACCGCGTCTCGGTGAACGTAGTGTAGGACGCCCTCAGGCCAGGTGGAGCGATGATCTGCGCAAGATGGCTGGCAGGAGCTGGATGCGAGTAGCCGAGGTTCGATCAGCGTGGCGAGCATTTGGACACGCCTATGTCCAGCAGTGAACTGTTACGGGCTAATGATGATGATGATGGATGCTCTAGAATAATTTGCTGTGCCAAAAACAACAGTTTTTTTTTATATAAACCTTTAAAACTGATTGTCTAAATCTCGTCAAAACGTCATGATTTGATTGATTGTCTGTCATTCATTGACATGTAGTATTTGTGAGTCATTTACGTGAATTTTTTAACTATTTATATCCAGATATTCACCGGTTTATCCTGTTTTTGTACCACATTTAAGTAAATCATGGCTAAGAAAGATAAAAAAGGAAAAAAGGTAACAACTCTAACATTGTTATTAGAACGATAACTTATTCTCAAACCGTTTTTATAACAAAAATAAACATAAAAGAAGTCATTGTTTTATATTTGATGATCCCCCAAGTATAAAACAAGACAAGCCCTTCGTTAAAGAATACATAAAAACATTTTATTCTCTTTTTTACAGGATGAAGAGCCACCCGGTTAGTACCTAATGCTCAATTTTGTCATTCTTATAAAGTTACTACAGGAACTTGTAGGAAAAAATGAAAACCTCACCCTCAACTAAAAGTTAAGATTAAATTTTATGTAAGTAGGTATTCGTCTACATAATAGGCTGTTCGTCGGAACATTTTTGTTATGCTGTGACTTAAGTAGCTATTTTATATTACCTACTAAGTTCACAACACTTTACAAAAATCGGCCAAGTGCGAGTCGGACTCGCTCATGAAGGGTTCCGTAGCAGCAAGTATCATCATAATATAAAAAAAGTTCTTGTAGTTCTTTGTAAGTTTGATCGATGTTTTTATATTTGAGTCGATTGAATGAGAGTAAAATTGCGGTTTACGATTTATGACGTATTAAAAAAAACTAATTACTTGATCTCGTTCAAACCAATTTTCAATGGAAGTTTGCATGGTAATGTAGGTGTACATCATATATTTTTTTTTAGTTTTATCATAGTTTTAAAAGTTACAGGGGAGGGACACACATTTTACCACTTTGGAAGTGTCTCTCGGGCACACTATTCAGTTTAGAAAAAAAAAAAATTTTAATTTTTTGCCATTTGGCTACGGAACCCTAAAACGAACATGCTGATGAAGTGTCCCTCAATGGAATAGGCCGCAGTGACCACTTGTTACCAGATGAACTTCGTGTCTGTCTGTCACTAAATGTTGTAAAAAAAACATTACATGCTGATCTTTTTTGTAGTGTCATGCTTACTTTAAATAAAATTAAATAAAAATACCTAATTCAGTTGGAAATTAGGTAATTAGGTCGTAAGGAACGCTTAAATGATGATGAAGTATGAATTAATCGAATCCCTTTCTCGTTCTCTCTCTTTAATACATCATGCATTTTCTTAATAAGTCTTCCGTTTATAGCATCTGGATGTAACTAATGATAAATCTTTTTTTTCCTAACACCAGAGACAGAAGCCCAAGATGAGGTCCTGGTGGCCACCACAGACCTGGAGCCAGAACCAGAAGAGGTCCAGTACACCGATACCTCTTACACCAGTGCCTCTTTCGAATCCCTACCTCCTGTAGTCATTGAAGGTAACAACGTTTGTACATTTAGCAGATCAACGTACCCTTTTTTTCGTATTTTTTTTTTGCTATGTGTAACAAGACGAGCAGATCGTACACCTGATGGTAAGCGCCACGTCTGCCCTTAGACAGTTCAGTGCCAAACAGTAACTAAGCAGTTATTGTATTTGCGGAGAATAACGATTTTACGTGCCATAACCGCAGGCTAGCTACACCTACGGCCGCGTGTGAGACTCGAGACTAAAGCGTCCACTACCCTCTAAGCCCCCCCCCCCCCCTGGTTTCTCCTTTCCACCCGCTTGGGCTTGACGAGCCGGTGCCCATCCCCGGGTACCATGGCCGAAAGCGGTAGACCTGGGTGGCGCCGAGGGAGGGCCACCTGAGAAAGATAAATTTAAAAACTTAGCATTATTCCGGGATAAAACTTCTGCCGTTGGGCTGCGTAGTTCCGCAGATGCCACGCTTATGGTTTTTAAAAGCCACCTGAGACATACAAATCAGTGTTTTCAATTCTAAAAAAAATATATGTATCAGTTAAGGATCTGATCTAGTTAAAATCGCATTCAATTACATGTTTTAATAAACTTCACTCGATAGAAAAAAATCCCAAAGTTACCCCTTTTTTTAACGATTTTCGTATTTTATGTCTAAGCTCCTGCCAATTAACATTTGAATTTTCACTCAATTATAGCCACTAAATATTTACAGATAAATTCGCAGAGTTTGACTTGATAAAATTAGTGTCTCGTTTACTATGTTTAAAAAACTACGAAATGTGCGAGCGCGGCGCCATATTTGGACGTCGCATAATACAGACCTACAAACTTATCTGTTCCGGTGGCCAAAATTGGAACTACGTGAAATACAATGCAAAAACGATATTTAATGACAGTTCTAAATAGACAGTAGCGACGCCGCCACCGGAACAGATAAGTTTGTCGGTCTATACCTCTTTTATGTACTCCCACCCCCCCTTAACCCACTGCACTGATTTTCAAAGCATACTATAATATTCTATTGATAAATCGGTAACCATAGCAACCGGTTTCCCGCCTAGCAACATTACGACTCCTTTATTCATACATAAAACAATAAAAAAAGTGTTCTGCATAGAAACATCGTAAGGGTAAGATAACATCTTTCCAAATTGATAATAAATCGATTTTTACCGATAAGAAGTGAGTCGGCCATCTTTGAATGACATTTTGACATTATTTTTAGGGATCCCTTTACAATCCAGAGATATTTGTCCATATTTTGTTTAATTTTTAATAGATATTGATCAATAAAAGATTGTTTTGAACGTTTTTAAGTGTATTTTTCATAATTTCAGACGTAAAACCGAAAAAGAAGAAGGGGAAGGGAAAGAAAGCTGAGGTAATTATGTAGTAATCAATATAGTCAATAATGATATTTTAAAAAACCTTATTAACTATTTTAAACTCTATATGGTTAATTGAGATAAGGCCTGTGTCCCAGTAGTGGGAATATTATCGGCTGATGATGATGATGATATATTTGGCTGGCTCATTTATGCCATACTTGTGAAACATTTTGGCACTTTGTCTTCCTGCCAACACTGCTAACTCCATGCCTCCCCAATAGAGCTTTGGAGCAGTGTTGCCATCGAGGTCTTGTCAAAAGTCACCTGATATGTACACAAAGGTAACCTTTTTGTAGGAAAAGTAACCATTAACATTTTTTGGTGAGCAAAAAAAAATTGTGTCGTGTAACCTAAAAGTAACATAAAGGAGTCAAAATCACCTAAAAGTCAAAAGGTTACAAAAGTAACCTTCTGGCAACGCTGCTCTGGAGACCTTACTCACCCAGAAACATAGCAACAACAGTTAAGAAGTACTACTACACTGTGGTTTTCTTTAAAGTTTTCACCATGGTCTTTGTTTCAGGCAGCAGAGAGTAAAGTTGCTCTAGACACCAGTCAGCTATTTCAATGGTCTGAAGAGTCTCTCGGGGCAGGTAATTTTACCTTGAAAGTTATATAGAAAAAACTAAATGTTTTACTAAAAGGGGAAAGTTACTTTCGAGCTAAGCTGACATTTATGTGGGAACACAATATGACTCTAAGATCAAGAGAATGCGCAGAATTGCAGACTAGCTAGACGCGAGGCCGTATGTAGATCTCGAGACTAAAAATATCTCCAAGACCCACACACAATAAACACTCCAAGTTTCCCCTTCCCACCTGATTGGAACGAGCTGGTTAGCCCATCCCCGAAGATAATTAGAACATAGAGTGTGGTATAGGCCATAGTGGCAGTTTATAGAGGAGAAATCTAACAATCAATGTTACTCGTGATGGTAAGATCACTGCCACTCATAGACACTTCGTCTGCGATGATCTGCTTCCTATCAGAGCTGAGTTGTTCTGATAATAGCTTACATAAACAAGAATCGCCTGATTTTATTTAGTCATTCTGAAGTTATGCGGGCACAAACATTTCAGCAGTTTATGTTTATGTTCACAGAGGAACAAAAACAAACCGTAGAAGAAGAAGAACCGAAAGAAAAGAAGAAAAAAGGCAAGAAAGGGAAAAAGGATAAAGATAAAGAGGATATTCCCGAATTTGAAAAGGTAAAGTAAAAACCCAAAATAAAAAAATATATTCAGTCACACATACATACTAATAGTCAAGAGATATCTTTAATAATAAGTCATCCAACGACTAGTTGAGCCAGTATATTTAGAGAAGGACAGTCAGCGTCAAATTGATCTGAGCATTCCAAACCACCAAAAATATCTGAACATTTGACAAAAATTAACCTTACATTCAAACGTAAAGGTGCTTTTTTGGTTTTTGTTTGAGAGCAAATGACAACAGCAGACGATATTTACACCTAAAGGTATTGTGCTAAGAGTGATTTTTTTCAAAAGTTTAGATATTTTTGGTAGGTTTGAACGCTCAGATCATTTTGGCGCTGACTGTAAGTAGGTAGGTACATTTGAACATCCAGGCACAGTTATCAAACGTATAATCTCATTTGTTAATCCAGACTTAGAACAAACACATAATGTTTATCAAATGAAAGTTTCTTCTGGGTGTAATTCCATTTCAGTTTCAAATCAATGAAGGAAATTACTTACTTTTTCTTTTTACTACAACCCTAAAAGTATTTTACGACTTTTTATCGAAATGTCTTTCAATATGCCAAATCATATTGCTCTTAGACACGACAATTTGATCGAACTGTTTGATTTTTTCACAAATGTCGTGTCTTCCGTCCTCTGAACTAGTTGATACATTTTTTAATATTAATTTGTAGATATTTGGGTATATGCATTGGTTTTGAGCGGTTATAATATTTTATAACCGATCGCTTAATTTTCGATCATCTAACTACGTGGGATACTTTTGTGCTGTTATGCAATCACAGGTGCATTCCATTTTTGCTCACCCTCATCTCTCAGGAGTCTTCTTTCTCTAAGCGTTCTGTTTCAAGCTAGTTTTGACTAGCAAAAATCTTAACATAAATCTTAAAGATTTATGTTTGGCAATAGAGCGACTATAATTATGACCTCCGTAGCCCATAACAGAATTATGATATTAGATTATGTTAAAACCACAAAGTAAAGGAATACTTTCAGATGAAGTGTCCCTCAAAATAGAACATAGCAGCCTTTTTCATTAGTTACATTTAATACAACAAAAGTTCCATAAAAAAGTTCAAATCAAATGCATATACCATAATGTTACAAACATAAATACGCGTGATAGTTCGATATTTAATAGTAAATGTTGTGACAGCCGAAAAATTGGAAGAAGATGAATAAAAAAGAAAGAGAAGCATGGATGCAGCAGAGGATAGAAGAATGGCGGATCGAGAAGGAAGCAGAAAAGTTAGTTCTAGAGGAATTCACCCCGATATAGTCCGGTTAAATGCTTCATGGTTATACAGCCAGTATTATTTCAATATACAGGTTTCTTCAGTATTTTATTAGTGTTTTCGGTGTTGTTTTTATAAGTTTGGGGTTATTCTGTAGTAATTAGTACCGGTAAGTTTCCAGAGATGGCGGCTGTTCGATATTAAATCGCACAAACAATGCTTTTCATTATAAAATTTCGTAAATACCTAGAGGTATAGTATTTCTCATTTTAGTCAAGGATAAAGTTCTCAGTAACTGTAGCTAGTAATTTACATGAAATCAAGCTGTATATTTTATTTCCGTCAAAACATATGAAATTATGAAGTAATAATTAACAACCGTTTTCTGTATAAGTAAGACTTGAGCATATGCTGCTGAAAAATGTTATAAAAAAAATGGTTGCTTTAAAACAGGGGCATCGCGGCCGGTTGCATACCGGAATAACATTTTTTCCATGTAGGTGCAAACCGGCCGGGGGTATACCAGGCTGGGTCCGTAACGGCCGGACCCAAAATTGTCCCCGTATGGACGCAACTGGAACAACGCTAGGATGACAATGATCTCCGAACTTGTCTTTAGAAACACCCATGTGACCTTCTTCCAGGCAAGCAATTCTAGCCGGAGCGAAGGAGAAGAGAGCAGCCCTGGCGCGAGAGAGAGCCGAGCTGATGGCCAAGGACAACAGCGAACAGGAGATCCGGAGGGACATACTGCAGAAGACATGCGATTTCTTTCATAGTACGTTTTCTTCAACCACTTATTTTATAAAGGAGAAATAATCATTTCTTCGTGCGTTTTTCTACAGTAGTTCTGCGCTTTATTCAATAAGTGGAGCAATGCCAGTCACTTGGGGGAGCAGCTGTGGTTATGTCAAAATCATCTTTTTCGGGGTGCAATGCGTTTAGGCATCTTAACTACTGGCTAGCTTGACTTGTGGCCACAAGTTATATAGTATACTCGCGGGCGCCCACGGTTTCACCCGCGTGGTTCCCGTTCCCGTGGGAATTGATCAAAATCCTTTCTTAGCGGATGCCTACGTCATAACATCTACCTGCATGCCAAATTTCAGCCCGATCCGTCCAGTGGTTTGGGCTGTGTGTTAATAGATATCTATGTTAGTCAGTCAGTCAGTCAGTCGCACCTTTGAGTTTTATATATATAGATACCACCCACTAATCTCCCCCAGTTTCCCCTTTTCCACGAGCTGAAAAACTTTTAATACTGTCACATTCTTTTACAGAATTTGAGAGGCAGAAAATGGAATTCGAAAATCAGAAGCAAAAAGATGCTGAGGTGAGTGGAAAATTTGCTACACATAATTTCATAAAAAATGGACTATACAGGATGCTATTAAAAGTGTAATTTTTCTATCTAAAGAAAGCTCATGTATATAATTTTTATCTACTTATTTATTATCTACCTTCTTCTTGCCCTGTTCGCAATTTCTTTTGGGTCATCGCAATATTTTCTCCGCTTTTATCCATCCCTGTCACTCGTCAGCGAGGTATCCACAATTCCACACCTTTTTCATGTTCCAAGCAGCAGCAGAGGATGTGGAACGAGTCCACAACTTTACCTACCTCGGGAGCGTCGTGTCAGAAACTGGGGGTACTGAAGAAGACATCACTTCGCGTATTGCCAAGGCTAGAGGTGCCTTCGCCCAACTTCGACCTGTATGGCAATCACGGAAACTGACTCGAAGGATTAAAATCAAGATATTCGGGTCCAACGTCAAATCCGTGCTGCTCTATGGGTGCGAAACTTGGAAGGTCACCAAAGTCATCTCGCACAGGCTTCAGGTCTTCGTCAACCGCTGTCTTCGCCAAATTCTCGGTGTGTACTGGCCGGAGAAAATATCCAACGAACAGCTGTTGGACCGCTGTCACGAAACTCCGATCGACCAACAGATCAAGCGCCGCAAGTGGAACTGGATTGGCCACACTCTCCGAAGGGACTCCGATCACATCCCCAAGCAGGCTCTGGACTGGAATCCTCAAGGAAAACGAAAACGTGGCCGCCCTAAGCAAACCTGGCGGCGCACTGTAACAGACGAGGCCAAGAAAATCGGCAAGACGTGGAGCGAAGTCAAACGTGAAGCTCAAGACAGAACGAGATGGAGAACTACTGTGGACGCCCTCTGCCCCACCTCGGGGTCATAGGACATTAAGTCAAGATGTTCCAAGCAATCCATCCATCTCTTTTTAGACGTCCTCTCCCTCTACACCATACGAGGCCATTCTATGCAAATAAATACTTTGGCATTGAATTAGTTGTTCTTAATTCTAAACATCACTTGATTTCCAGTGGGCCCAATACCTCCGCTGCGACGGTCTCCCAGACCCTCGGGTGGTGACGCAGATGAACACATACCTCCACATCTGGCAGTCTCAGCCGGAGACGGACCCTGACGAGCTGGAGAGAAGATGCATAGAGGCTTTGCCGGTAAGATATCATCTTTTTTTGTTTTGTTTTTTTACATAGGTACTACATCTGTTGGCAGACAGGCGCGCAGACCACCTGATGGTAAGCGGTCACTGCGACCTATTCCATTGAGGCACTCTGTACCCATTGTAATAACCAGGCTTGTCAAATCTAGGATCATAGTCGAAGCGGACCCTGAGCTCCATACTGGATGCAATCGGGAATACGCTGGGATGATGATGATGATGACTCTGCACCAGGAAGCGTCGCTCAATGTACTGCCACATTGTAAGCTCACCTGAACTTGAAGCCTCGGAGTATATTAATTAGTCTCGGTGTATATTAATGTGGGAAATCATTTCTTGTCGAGACTTATTGTAAAGGGTTTTTACCAACAGATGCTGGAAATGCTAGAAGAATTCGTGGCGAACTCAAGACAATACACAGCTTTGCAAGCTCAAAGTTACAACGAAGTAAGTCATTTAAGATCATTTTATAAAATCACGATTCTTTTTCAATGCAAATCCTTTGCAAAAAATAATGAGAAGTACCTTTTAAACCATTTCTCAAATGCATCTCCCGAAGAAACTTGGAACATTGCTCTGAAAATTGGTTGTAAAAATTAGACAGGTAGGTTAATGTGATTCTGAATCTGAATATACCAAGCTTTTCTTAGTTTGAGGCTGGACGGCGCTGTGTGAGTTATTTCCTAAGAAAAAAGAAGTTTCACTGTAATTACTACCTATTAGATTCAAATGCTTTAGGACAATACCTTTTGGAATTGAGCGAAAAATAACGTCAACTGCTTGGATGACTTACATACACAGATAAAAACTGACAAAGTTTGTCCGTTCCGATGGCCAAAATTGGAACTACGTGAAATGTCAGTTTTTGCAATGCAAAAACGATATTTAATGACAGTACTAAATCGACAGTAGCGACGCCCCCACCGAAAGAAATAAGTTTGTCGGTCTAGATATTATTTTGCGTTGCTAACGTTACGGACAAGCGCAGTTGACGTCTTTTTTGCTCAATTCCAAAGGTATTATCCTATAAATAGCATCTAAACCGGATAGTAGGTAATGATGATGATCATTTCCAACCTGCGCAGTCGAAAGTTGGGTTCACCTGTTTAGGGTTACGGAGGTCAGAATTTGACATGGCAGTCGCTCCAAATGTAATAACTGGACTTGCAAACCCCCGGATCATGGTGCAAGTGTACCCTGTCTAGTTCCAGACAAAACGCTCTTAGAAAGAAAGAGGATGATTCTTTACAAGCTCAAGCAAAGACTGACCATATCACCATTGCCTTACCAACCTCTATTCCTCACAGGTCACATCTTTGATTCATCATCAGCCTATATACGTTCCCAATGCTGGGACACAGGCCTTATCTCAATTGTGAGATAGTGTAGGCCATACTCCACCACGCTGGCCTAGTGCGGGTTGGTGGAGGGGTGCGTAAGGCAAGTGACCAACCTTAATGTCAGATGTTATCAAGCCGCCAAATGGCCTCCGACTAGGCTTGACGACTAATATTTACATTATAGTAAATATCAGCCGGGACCAACAGCTTAACGTGCCTTCCGAAGCACGGAGACGCTTGAAATTAATGTCACTAAATATGGTCAGAATGGTCACCCATCCATTAACCGACCGCGGCGTAGGTAGCTTGACTTTCGTTATCGCTAACGAGCCACTGTCACAGCTGCGCCACGAGCGCCTCTCACATCTTTGATAGACCATACCATTGCTTCCAGGTTCGCCTAGCTCTTCGAGAGCAGCTGTCCACAGCGATACAGTTCGCCTCGTACACCCTCCTCCGCGACCTGGAGAAGTACCTCAAGTTCGAGTCCATCAAACTAGCCATTTATGAGCGAGAGTTCAGAGGACTCCGGCTGAACCTGTGGGTGGCTGTGAAAATGCCTACGAGGAAGCCGAAACCAAATGAACCGGATCCGTAAGTCATTTATTTTTATTGTACCAGAACTTGCCAGCCATGTTGACGTAAAATCCATTAACATTTCATACAGAACCTTTAAGTCCCTGTCAAGTTCTTAAGTTTGGTAGTTTTGAGCGGGCGTTGTCACTATACTGTCTATAATACGGCACTCAGCCTACCTGATATTTAACTATGCACCAGGAACTAATAGCCAGGAGGTCATACCTAAGTTAGCCAGTCGGGCTATCACAAAGTTCTACCACTTACCAAACCCTGGTCACATTATCAACCAAAACAAGTCAAATATATTTTAAACAGTCTGTGAATCAGTGGTTCCCGGGATTAAAACACGGAGGTGGTGGATACGATTAAAAAGTAATAGTATAAAAAATCTTTTAAGGGAACCAGTTGAGCTGGCGTTTCCTTCCATGAAAGTGTCAGTGAAACTGCCGAAGATCATCGACGGTACCTGCGTGTGCGTACGCGCAGCCCGCTCCATGATCGACCTGTTGAGCGAGAGCTCGCGGACTTACCACCTAGCGGGGGACATGCCCAATAGATATCAAGGTAAGGGTGACGGTTATTATCTGTAACTGACTGCAACTGTCTGACAGTGTGACTGAATCTGAATGACTGCTACTGTCACTGACTGACACTGAACTGTCAACATATAAATCATCTAGCAGGAGACATGCACAACAGATACCAAGGTAAAACATGTATTATACTCCAGAGCAAAGACTGACTATGACTCACTGAAATAAACTGTCACTGGTTGTGTTGTTACTGATACTAGCTGCGACTGACTGCGACTGTCTAATGACTGAATGCCACAGTCTATAACTGACTGCCGTCTTTTACTTACTGCAACTGTCTTTTCATGACTGTGACACACTTTAATTGGTATTAACTAGCTGAAAGTCACTTACTTTCAGTTAAAGAAAGACTGACTATAAGTAACTGATTATTTCTGATTATGACTGACTGTTACAAAATATGACTGTTTGTCATATTGTATCTCATTAAAACTGTTTGATTCTTTCTTTATTTCTTTCTTTCTTTCAGACCTGTTCATCTTCAATGTGAAGGAGCACGTAGAAACATACAAGCTGAAGAAGGAATACGATGACATACGGAACAAATTCTACAAGGAAATAAGAGAGAAGGTTAGAGAGTTGGAGAACTTCTTGAAAGCCAACCCGTGAGTTCATTCTTCCTTTGAGAACTTTAGGCTACGTCCCAGTAGGCAAACTGTTAGCGGCAGACTAACAGTTTGACAGTCTGCGGCTTATCGATTTAGTAGTCCACAGTTTGCTAGTTTTGCGCCCACTGTACGCAGTTTGCAGAGCTACGCGCGCCGACTATCTCAGTGAGCGGCCGACTCCCAGCAACACCGGTTGCGACGTCCGAAATTTAAATTTCAGTTCGCCACTTTGCGGCTCACTCAGTCTGTTGCTAACAGTTTGCCTACTGGGGACGCAGCCTTAAGCTCTGCGCAGACGAAGACATTTTTTGTGGCCAATTTCCGACACTTTGATACCAGCCCCCCTAGACAAGCGGCATTTATGACGTTCGTTATAGCTCAATTTGCTATAGCGAATGTCAAATCCCATACTTTTCTATGGCATGTGTCAAATTCATACAAATTGGATTTGGCGAAATTCGCCAGCTATGAAGCGAGGTCATCTTGTCTAAGCCCCCAGAACTACATAATACTAGAACTCTGCCCTTGCTCTTTTTATATGTTTGAGGCGGCAAACGAGCCAGCGAGTCGCCTGATGGCTGATGGTAAGCAATCACCGCCGCCCATGGACATCTGCAACACCAGAGGGATCGCTGATGCGTTGCCTGCCTTTTAAGGGTGTGGGCCTCCGGCACTCTCACAAACCAGACGAAACACAATAGTAGTCACTATTATTTCTCGCTGGTATTATGTGAGAGGGTGGTACTTCCCCGGACGAGCCGGCCCATTTGTACTGTAAAACAGCATGGCTCTACCACTACTAAATGCTCTTGTTCGCGTTAATTCAATGTTTAAAATTCTGATTTATCTACTTCATATTCGTTCATAAGCTCATCTTCAAAAGTCTTCACAAGCCTTTTTGTTTATATGCAAAACGCAACCTTCATATACTTCTCCACATAATATGTTATTAAATCTTATTTCACCTTGTCTATCCCATAGAGATCTCTCTCTGAAAGTAAAATACCAGTGACAAAAACAATCCAAGGGGTTGTGCTATGCTATAATCCGTTTTAAATGCTATTAGGATAATACCTATAATATTAATTTAAAACAATTATTTGAACTTTGGTTGCCTTAACACTTATATTAATAAGTGTGAAGTCAACTAAAGCCCTCTTTTGCTAATGCCCTTGCAGGGCGTCACATGTACACCTATCTAATATTTAAGACCTTTATATCGCAATGTGACATGCAATAAATAAATAAATAAATAAATAAATACCTTTTGGCATTGAGCGAAAAATTACTTCAACTGCGCTTGTCCGTAACGTTAGCAACCAATAGCAACGCATTATTTATTTGTCTGTGTGTGTAAGTCATAACTGTCGCGTCAAGTAACTCCAAAAGGTCGTATCCTAAAGTATTTGAACCAGATAATAATGTCTTTTACAGGTATACGAAAAATGAAAAAGAGAAAGATGACCTAGACAATTTGAATATGATGGAACCTCCCCCCTTACCGGACCCAAGAACCCACATATCATTGCAGAATGGTAAGTATGTAATTTAGTCTACTAATTTAATAAAGAGGAAAGATTTGTTTGTTTGTATAGAATAGGCTCCGAAACTACTGAACCGATTTGAATAATTCTTTCACTGTTGGAAAGCTACACTATCCCCAGGTGACATAGGGACCATAGGGTACTTTTGATCCCGGAAATGTGGGGGAAGTTGAGATATTTGAAAAAAGAAATTACTGTAAAACAACTCAGAAAAAGACAATACACAGACTAAATACTTTGTTATTTTTTTATTTTTTCAGAATTAGCGTTTCAGAAATACCTCAAAACTTGCTCTACACGTACTAGGGCTGGTGAAATTAATTTAAGAAAATACAGGTAAATATGCTATAGTATTAATGAATCCATCCTACACACACATTATTCACACAGCGCCATCTAGCACCAAATGACAGGATATTTACCAGTTTACCACCCAGTACCCGGGGATGGACTGGTCAATAGCCACAAGGTTAGCACCGGCTCGTCCCAATCGGGTGTGAAGGGGAAACCGGGGGGTTTAGTGAGTAGTGAACGCTTCAGTCTCGAGTCCCACACACGGCCGCGGGTCTAGCTAGCCTGCGGTTATGACGCCGAAACGCATTCTCCTCCGAGAAATAAATAAGATAAGTATTTACGACCCAAACTAAGCATAGCTTGAACATACCGTGCGGGTATCGAACCCGTGCTCTGGTGTCAAAGTTATTTCTCAACCAATCAGTCAACGTTAAAATGAATATGGCCCCCAGCTGTGCTCCAAAAATCTGACCCATATTTTTCGCGAGCTGAGGATGGAACGAGACCACGGCCAGGCACTTATAAGTACTACTATTCCAACAAGACGTATTGTGCGCTATTTAGAATAATAATTGCATAATAATGCAATTCATGTTTTTCTTTCTGACCTTACAGAAAAATACTGTAAAGCCTGACCAGGAATATAAAAAACCTGCTGTGGAGGTGCCACATAATCTATCACACTGCAACACTGGGTTGCTATGGTTACTCTCACAAATAACTCACAATATCCAATAGTAACAAGGCACCGTTGACAATTGATATCACACTTTGTCAGAATAACAATGAATGACATCTTATTATTTTTATTATTTGATTGTTGCCACTTGAAGAAATTAGTTCCAATATTGTTCCGCAATATGGCGAGGTTTTTTATATTCCTGGTCAGACTATAAATATATAGAGAAAAAATATTTATTGTAGAGAATTTGCATTTCAGGATTTGTGGAGGAGTTCTGAATCTGGATTTGCTGACCACTCCGCCTCAACCGAAGAAGATGGCGGGTGCCATAGTACTCACGACTCGTAAGTCCTTTAGCAATATTTTTTTTGACAGATACAAACTGTCGACCCCAAAAATATACCCTAGGGGTCGAATTTCTCCACAACACTTACGTCCTAAAAAGAACCTCTAGGCAATATTTCAGGCTCATAAATAATAGCACTTGTAGTTTTTACATGCGTGAGGTTGGAATATGGACACCTAACCCGTTGTCCTAGGTGAACGACAAACGCGGCAACGCGACGCGACGCGTAAATGTCAAATGGTCGTTGTGTAGGTATGATAGTGGCCTACGTTGTCGCGTTAGTCAGTGCGCGACGACACGCGACGTAATGCGGACTTGTTTTTTGCGCGACAAGACGCGACGACGCGCGACGGCTTGACATTTGCAAAGGAATTTTTGTGAAGGAGTATGAATACACTTTTGACAGATTTATTTCGCTCTAAATATATAATATTTGTTGTCTTTTTTTCTATGTTTACGAAGTTTCTGTAGGGCTAAGTATTTAAAATATGAATTTTCTAGTAATAACGCAGTATATTTGCCCATGGTTAAAACACTACTGCCGCGTTTGTCGCGCACGGACATAGGACACACGTCGCGTGAAGTATTGGTCGCATTACGTCGCATTGCGTCGCGTCGCGTCGCGTCGCCCACCTAGGACACCGGGTAAGGATTTTTCTATAAATGCGTTTTTACTAAGTATAATTTTTTTTATTTATTTATTGTTCTCAAAAATGTTACAAAAGAAATCCAATTTCGGGGTCTGCCAAACTGCTGAGCAGTTTGTCGGCAGCTAATAAAGCTCGGCGATGTCAGAAAACATGCCCTTGGATCATGGTGCAAGCGTTTAGTGTTAATCGCGACGAAACACTCGGAGAAAGGAGACAGACACGAAAACAGAAAAGTATAATCATATAAAAAATAATGATAAATAATTTTATTTCACCTAAATACAACTTTAGCGTTCTAAAAAAATTATTAAATGTTTAAATATAACTATTTTAAATATATTTAATGATATCGGTGAAAAATATCCCTCGATATGTCCCTGGACTATTCACACAGCACCATCAAGCCCCAAATTAAGCATAGGTTGTACTATGGGAGCTAGCAATGGATAAACATTACATATATACTTACTTCTTTTTTTGTTAATACATACAATACATATTATACAAACAAACTCCCAGACCGATACAAACAGACATGTTCATGCACACAAATGTTTGTACCGTGCGGGGATCGAACCCGCGACCCTTGGTGTAATAGCCTCAACCAAAACACCAAACGACTCGTCAAAAAGATTGATATTCCATTACCAGTGACAGAATTATTTCAAGCCAGAGAAACTCTATCATGCTTATGCTTCTGGGTGGTGACACTCTTCTTCAGCCTCTTCCAGAAGAGATGCTGTTCTGCTTTGTTCTTCGGCCAGACGATGTAGGTCTTCGTAAGCATCAGGTAGTGGAGAGTGTTGGGCCGGAGACGGCGGGGGATGTCTTCTAGAAGGATCAGGATTAAGTCTTCTCTACGGGTTTCTAAAAGTCTGCAAGGAAAGTTGAAGGGTTAAATAAGTCTGTTCGTTGTTCTTAAGATTGGCTACCGTAGCCGAAATTTCATCTAGGAGGACATTAATGCCACTCAACAAGAGGGCCCCTCATATTCCTCAGCCACGCCCGACAGCAATGGGTAAGCGTTAATGCATTCCCCATCCAAAAAAATGTGTAGGACGCTCTCAGACAGTATAGATCGCCCTCAGCCAGTGTAAAACGCCATCAGGCTAGGTGGTGTATTCATTTGTGCAGGATAGGAGCTGTATGCGAGTAGCCAATAATCAAACTAAGTAGTGAGTGGACTGAGACAGGCAAATGATGATCCAAAAAAAAGGGGGACATCAATGCAGAGCAAAGTTTTCAAAAATCATAAAAAGAAGATAAACAGTCGAAGTACGGTCAACGGCACATCACGGTAAACACTTGCAGTTCGATAATAGCACTTATGCCCCCGACATAAGAGTGGTACAAAGTCCAAAGTGTATAGTCGGACGTGCTTTTGACTGTACCTGTGTTGAGCTAAGTGCATCTCGAACTGGCACCACTGACTGAGAAGGAACTTCTGTGATATCACTAGCATGATGGCCTTGGAGCGATCCATGCAGGACACTATGTTCTCCAGGATTGACAGGCCCACCTGAAAAGAGTGTAAAAGTCATGACGTCAGCTAAAGTTAAGTCGGCTAGATCGGAGAAACAGCACCCACTTCGGAAGACCGACGTGAGAAAAGTAGCTTTGCTATTATGCTTCGTGTGCGTGAGAGGTTTGAGGAGGCCCGAGCACTTCCTTTCCCTCCCTCACCATTATTGTAAGACCCTAGTCGCAAGTGTCCACATGCTAGTGTGTTTATATAAGTGGCGTTCACCACCCTCTTTCATTGTTATAATAATGACCTCCTAGCCGAGGTTCGGCTACAATAGTCTCTCTCAAAGATTAAGAAACAAGTGAGTGCCCCAGCACAGTTGCAATCGCTATCAAATTTTTTTTAAACTGATTTTTAATACAACGGAATTCTGACATTTTGAATAGAATTTTTGATAAACAGACGAAAAGCTTAAAAGTTTTCATAATTCCTTATGACAATCGAAATTCTAAAAATACAACCGACGTCACCAAAATTATTTTTCATATAGACTGACCAACTAGCACAAAATGCTCAGTGTATGATGATAAATGTGGTACCTGGAAGTCCCTCTCGTGAAGGCACAGGCTGACGCTGCAGTCAGCCTCCAAGTGGCAAAGGAGTTGGTCCAGCACCCAGGGTCGGTCCTCGTTGCAATAAGATACGAACACGTCATAGTTAAACGTTGTATCGTCTGGAAAAAGGTTTAGATTAATTTTGTAAACAATTGTTAAGGTATATCTCCCACTCAAATAGAAAATGGGAAACGAAAAATATTAACCAATAGGATTGCAACTCCCTGTCTGGGCGGAGATTTCATGCAATCTAATTGGTTAATCTTTCTCAGTTTCTCGGTCTGGCTGCCTCGCTTCGCTCCTGTGGACAGGCAGCCTTACAGAAGACCACAGTAAAGAAGCACTAAGTAACTGTTGTGATTTGTTTCTGTCGGTGAGTGCTCTTTCAAATGTGTCGGACGGCGCGGTGCGACAATAGTACGGTTGACGTCTTGCTGTCGAGCGTTCGCAGTACGGACGCCGCACTGTTGCCGCACCGCGTGTTTTGTATGAAAAATAACGACCGTCCGTACGCGGTGCGGCAAACGCGCGGCTACCGTACCGCAGCCGTCCAACAAAAAACGTCTTATTTGAAAGAGTCCTAAGGTTTCCAGAAATTCCAGAGCTCGATTGTGTTAGCAGAAATAGATGATTTTGTTGTCCTTCAAATCGACGTGATTTCTGGTTTGGTCACAGTTTGAGAGCTGAAGAGTAATACAACCACCTTTTATCTCGAAAAAATATCAAATTCTTGTGGATTTTCACAAAATAAGACGAAAGACTACTAGAACTAACAAAATTACTGAAAAATAGTCAAACCAAATAACCTGGGCTGTCTAGGTGGGTACCACCGCAGTGCCAGATATTTTCCCGTGAAAAAGTGTGTCAAGCATTTCTGTGTTTCGGGGAAAGGGCACTGAAGCTAGTGAAATTACTGGGTATATGAGAGCTAGTGAAATTACTGGGTGTATGAGACCTAATAACTGTCGTCTCTTAAGGCGGGCAAGGCGCCTGCGACCCCAAGGGGGTCTCGGGTGCTTATGGGCGGCGGTGACCCACTTGCTCGTTTGCCATCCTATAATATAAAAAAAAACCTCCCAACTTACCGTCAATAACTTTGTTCTTATTCACCATACTCAACAGTGCAGAATTCCTCATAGTGACATAGCAGTACCTCAAGTTTCGTCTGAATATAAATCCAAACAATATTGACGGCAACAGCAGTCCAGGTATCGCTAGTAAAGCAAGAAGTTGCATTCTTCCACTGCGCAATTTTGGGGGTAAACCACCCTCGTAAGACTCTAAACATCCTTTTACATTCATGAATGATATCTTCGTTTGACCTTCAGCAATTCGTGAACATACATATCTTCCTTTGCTATAGTCAAGTAACAGAAAATCTCCCTGTGCCAAAAGTTCTATTTCACGTCCAAAGTTCTTTCGGATGTACGATATATTCTGTCTTCTAGATATTAATGAATTAATGTCATCAAAGGCTGAGTGGTATGCAAATCTTTTTCTGCTTTTGGGATCCTCACCAGATTGCGGTTTTAAATATGTAATCGGTATCCGTACTTCGTTTCTCACTGCTAATTCTATGAATTCTCTTGAATGACAGTTGCAGACTATAGAGTTGCCGGATAAAGCCAGAAAAGACACATTTGCTACGTCCTTTAACATTTCACTTGATATGATTGTGATCATATTGTTGCGAACGTCGAGTAACTTTAACGATGGCATGTTCGCGTATGTATCTGTGAACCAATTCATCATTCTGTTTCTGCGTAAGTCAAGAGCTTGTAGACTTTTTAGCGAACTCGCAACTCTTTTCTTTACGTAACTGATTTCGTTGTTCGAAAGTCTGAGTATTTCGAGCTTGGAGAAGTTTTCAAAAATTTCGAAACTATTTAGGCCTACCTCGCTTGCGTACAGAACTTTTAAAGAGTCCTCTAATCCTTTCAAAACTCCGGAATTTAGCAGAACTCCATGGTTACCAGATACGTCTAAAAATTTTATAGAAGCGTCTTTGAAAAAGCTACTGGGTAAATTAAGGATTCCTGTGTGACATAATGAAAGTCTTTCAACGTTCACTCCAAGGCTTTTGACAGCACTTACTCTTCGGAAGTTGACTAAAGTGTTGGAGAAATCTAGAGAAGTTAAATTTTCCAAGCCAGAGAAGATGTTATTTTCTAACGACAGTAAGATTGGGTTCTCATCTCCTTGCATAAAAGTGTTGCTGCTAAGGTCCAAATGCTTGAGTTTGGACAGTCCAATGAAAGCGGAAGGGCTGATTGTATGAACAGAGTTGTCGCTGAGGTACAAGGCTTCTAATTCAGGCATGTTCTGGAATATGAACGCGTCCAGTGTGCTGATTCCGCAGTAACGGAGGTCTAACTCCCTAAGGTTTTGGAACTTCACTCTCTGGAATCCTGATGACCACATTGATCTTACTGGAACAAAAAATACACGATATTTGACATCTAACCAAATTAAGATTGTTTTTGAATTACTAAACGTGCTATTGTGGTGTAATTTTACGTTCTGAATCCATTTAAGTAAATATTTGTCCTCTGTTGATCCTGATGTCAATATCAAAAGTCTGTTTATAATTTGACTGCCTCCGTGAAACAGTGGCTAAGCCGTTCGGGTAGAAAACCCGGATGTCGTGGGTTCGATTCCCGCCTAGGTTCTTGTTTGTGGTAGGACTTTTTCAGAATCCGACTGGCTAGCTACTACCAACCGTCTGCCAACTGAGATAGTTAACTTAAATATTTCCGGAACACAGCCAGATCTGTTACGGCGGCAGATTTTACCTGTGGGGGTAGTAGCTAGCCAGTCCGCCTTTAAAAACGCCTTACCACTAACCAGACCCAAGGCGGATGTACCTTGACGTACTGTAAAACTGTCTTAAAGTTTAAGAAAGTACCTACTCTCACCAGGCCAGGTGGAGCGATGATTTGCGCAAGATGGCTGGCAGGAGCTGGATGCGAGTAGTCGAGGATCGATCAGCGTTGCGAGCATTTGGAGAGGCCTATGTCCAGCAGGGACTATCACAGGTTAATGATGATGATGATGACTCTCACCTTGTCCCCTCTGTATAGTACCAGAGTTGGTCTCAATGGCGTCAACAGCGTTGAGTATGACGTCATACTGCTGGCCTGGGATGCTCACGTCGACGAACATGTTCCCGTAGAGGGAGAGGTACTCCAGGGTCCTGGACAGGTTGCGGCCCTTGCTGTCTTCGAAGGAATCGAAGATCTGTGCAATGAAAGAGTTAACAGGTTACCAGTTGGGGCAACTGCGAAGGGCAATTTGGATTCTGTCCAAAGACGAAATCAAAGGGACAATAAAAATCTTCCCTTGGTCATTGGGTCCAAAAAACTTAAGTCAACGTGCAGAGATGGTGCATATTCTACGTGAAAAAACACACAAACCGTCAACTTACATTACAATGGCAGCAGATATAACCCATTTCAGGGAAAAGAATTGTCATCGTTGGATATATTTTTTGGGGTTACGTCGTAGTCCATGTCCCACAAGTCCTTTTTTTTCGGAGGAGAATACGTTTATGCACCATGCCCGCAGGCTAGCTAGACCTGCAGCCGTGCGTCGGACTCGAGACTAAAGCGTCCACTACCCACTAAAACTCCCCCGGTTTCCCCTTCACACCCAAATTAGGACGAGCTGGTGGCCAGCCCCATGTCCAAAGTCTGTACAATTTATTTTTTTGGTTGGCCCATAACTTGCATTGTCATTTCTTTATATATAATTATAGGCCACAAAAAAGCACTTACAAAATATAGTCAAGCAATAAAATTTAATGTGATTCTACCACTGGCTTCGAAATGCTGTTTCTATAGAGAAAAAAAAAACCTGCAACTCGTCTCTTTTCAATCGCCAAATGTTTTACACAGTATGTTTCCTATCTTTCTAATAGCTGTACAATTTAAGCAGCATTATCCGAGGCCAAATTCTACAAAATCTTAGATACTTGATTGGATCTTTTACAGAAATCCAATGAATTAACTGATCTAGCCGAATCCTGAATCATTCTGCTAGCGTACCCTGACTAGTAGTCAAATTTGTCTTAAAACTCGGTAGTTCTAAAGTAGATTTTCCTTTACCAAGATATTTTTGACTAATATGGGTGCTAAGATATTATTGGAGGCGACCGTACAAAGGTCTGTTTGTACAAAATACTCACAGGCGGGACTCTTGTGAGCTTGCATCTTGCAAGGCTTAAATAACGAATTGGAGAATTGCGAAACTTCCTATCGCCTTCGTTGTACCAATTCGCTATCAACGACGACGACGGATTCGGCACTGTTGATAGGTCTAACGCCTCACTCGGATCTGAAAATATAAATATTTTTTTTAATACTACAAAGTTGATGCTCAGGTCCACAGCCCGTCTTATAATAATAATAATGATGTCTTCCTAGCATAGTTTTCGGTTATGGCGGCCAATCTTACGGTTAACCAACGCAGGATAATTATAGTGCACAAGTGACTTCCTATTCCCTCACTCTCATAAAACGGTGGGAAAGCAGTCTGACACGACCGAAGAGAGATCAGGCGCAGGACCAACGGCTTAACGTGATTTCCGAGCCACGTGTGTGTTTTACCAGGTGGTAGGTTCTTGTACTGTGCCGTTTAGGTGGTACCACCGCAGTGCCAGATATTTTCCCGTGAAATAGAAGTGTGTCAAGCACTTCTGTGTTTCGGGAAAAGGGCACTGAAGCTAGTGAAATTACTGGGTATATGAGACCTAATAACTGTCGTCTCGGTGTAGCGGGCGCGGGTGAACTGTCTAAGGGCAGAGTGGCGCTTACCATCAGGTGTACGATCTGCGAAAAAAAACACCGCCAACTTCCAGACTCAAGACTGTGACTGAGTAGGTACTCTAAACAGTGAAACCCAATAAAAAAAAAATCTTGGTCCGTTCCGGGGTTCAAAACCCAGGACCACTGGTGCGGCCGTCGCTTTAAAGTGCAACCTACTAGCTAATGAGCCTTTGATTTCAAGTGTACTGGCTCCCACATTAATATTGCCGGAACACAGCCAGAGCTGTTATGGCGGCAGATTTCACCTGAGGGAGTCTATGGACGCATGTAACCCCAGGGGCATCACTTGCTGGACTAAGTACCTTAATTTGAAGGAAAAATGTAACGTTTGCAGCAAAAAAGTGCTTTCCCCGGTGCCAACACCATGCCCATTAAGGTAGCCTTAATAAACAAACTTACCTATATTGTCTGTGATCTGACCGTTGTAGTCGACCCAGTTCTGCACATCCGTCATTGTTCCGGTGAGACAGACGTGCCTTGGCCTCGGTTGGTACCCGAGCACCAGGAGATAGTTGCACGCTCTAGAATTAAAGAAAAGAAAAATGTATACTTTCTGCTCTGTTCCCAGGTTTTCTTAATATACTATACGTCAGTTCAAAGTCAAAGTATTTATTTTGCAATTTGATTTACCAAGAAATTCTTTTGCACGTCATAAACTTTTTTTCCTACCAGCACTTCGACGTGAATGAATGGCCTGCTGCTGAGAAGAAGCAGTTAGCAGACAGGCACTGCGGCCTATTCCATTGAGGGATGCTTCACCTAGATACGTCCCTCAATGTGCTGCCAGACTGTAGACTCATCTGATCTTCGAGCCTCTGATTTCAAGTGTACTGGCTCCCACATTAATATTGCCGGAACACAGCCAGAGCTGTTATGGCGGCAGATTTCACCCGTGGGGGTAGCTAGCCAGTTGGACTCTGAAAAAGCCCTACCACCAGCCAGACCCAAGGCGGGAATCGAACCCACGACCTCCGTGTTTTTATGTCGGCTTAGCCACTGTTCCACGGAGGCGGCAAATTATTTAGACCAGTAGTCGATTCCATTCATCCCTGTCACTCGTCAACGAGGTATCCACTCCTTTTTCATTCATATCATCTTTTACGCAATCCATCCATCTCTTTTGTGGACGTCCTCTTCCTCTCCATCCCCTAACATTCATATTCAAGGACCTTTTCGATTTCGAAACATGCCTTTCATCCCTTCTCATCACATGCCCATACCAAGATAAACGACTCCCTTTCATCTTTTCTGTCACAGCGACTACTTTCATACTTCCTCTAATTTTATTTTTATTGCAATGTTTAACAAGACGAGCAGATCGTACACCTGATGGTAAGTGCCACGTCTGTCCTTAGACAGTTCAGTGACAAACAGTAACTAAGCAGTTACTGTCTGGCACCGCCCTGCGCCCGCTACACCGAGACGACAGTTATTAGACTTATTAGGTCTCTATACCCAGTAATTTCACTAGAAACTAAAGAATGTACTCGTTTCTTATTTTATCTATTCTTGTATTCTTTCAATAAATAATAATTCATTGGAGGAGGCGTTTGTCTCCTCTCTATGCAAGTGTTGACACGAATTTTTTTTTTCTAATAATTAGTCATTTGATGTACTGGTCGAGAAGTCGGCTATTACAACAGAGGTCGCGGGTACGATCGCCGCACGGTACTAACATTTGTGTGAACATGTCTGTTTGTATCGGTCTGGGTGTTTACGTCCGTTGTTCCGTTGATGTTTGCTGTTCAAGTTAGAGAGACCTTGTATTTTATACTTTAGTTGGAAAACACACGCAGCCCACCTGATGGTAAGCGGCCACTGCGGCCTATTCCATTGAGAGACACTTCACCAGGAAGCGTCTCTCAATGTGCTACCAGACTGTAGGCTCATCTGATCGTCGAGCCTCTGGGCTTCGATACCTACATAAAATATGAAACTGTCCGTTTTTCCATCGAGGTAATCAATATAACTAATTAAATTTCTAGATAAGGTACTTACAAAATCCATAGTAATACAGTCATCTGTCCTTCAAAAACCATGTCGTTACGAATTTCAGACGCATTTTTCGATAAAAATGTCCATTTAATGCAGACACATATTCCCCAGCACTTTTTGCACTTTTGGCACTTTTTGGCACTTCTTGCACTTATTGGCACTTTATCGCACTTTCACTGATAATCGATATTATACACTATGAATACTTATTTTTATCGATATTTTCGATATATTTGTATTTTCACAGCACTTCCGGAACTTTTTTAAATAATGTAACGTAGCAAGATAATTAATGTATTATTATGTTTTTACAACACCCTCCTGGCAAACTGTCTTGTCGACGCAATGCGCTATCGATAGATAAACGTAATCTAATCTATTTTATATGTCGCTGTTAAAACTTACAATACGGTTTTCTGAGACCTGTCAATTTATTATTTTTACAATTAGTCCCATTGCTGGGACACAGGTCTTATCTTAATTGTGTGATAGTATGAGTTTTATGCAATGATATTATAATAAAAAAGAGGTAGATAGGTTTGTGCTAAAAAAAATGTCACCCGAAAACTAAGCTAGTAGCAAACCTGAGCGAAAGCATTGACAGAGCGACAAACATAATCTGTTTCGGTAGTCAAAATTGGAACTACGTGAAATGTCAGATTTTGCAATGCAAAAACGATATTTAATGACAGTAGGAAAGACAGTAGTAGCGACGCCGCCACCGGAACAGATAAGTTTGTCGGTCTATACGTACGCCGTGGACAATTTTTGACTTCGCTTCAGTACTGACATAACCTATCTACCTCTTTTTTAACACGTTGATTGCGGCACCAAATTTACTGAACTTACCCAGGGTGCGACATGAACTCCATGATTCTCACGCAGGACTCCACTGCGGTGCGTCATGAACATCATTTGTTCACATTAGTTAATAGATTCAAGAGGTCATAACTATTTGAAATTAAAACATTTTTGTGTGTTCTTTTTTTTAAAATGTAGGTAATATGTAGTAGTTTCTACAGCATAAATCGTTTTTAATTCTGATTTGTACTTCCCTAGATTTAGGAGAAAATGTACTACCCTGATTTCATGAGAAACATTTTGCCATGCCGCACTGTGTTAATGAGACGCCTAACGAGTAATAGTGATGGGCAAGCAATAAAAACCAACAATACAAATCAACAATTCATCATAATCATTACAGTGTAACAGCCCAGTATGCTTAACTTAAATGAAATGTCTCTAAAATCGCAGTAATTAAGGAACTACAATCAAAATCAACAATTAAATGCTACCTAATCATCATCATAACTTAAATTTAACGTTATTTAAATTTAAAGTTAACTTAAATGAAATATGTCTCTTATATCACAGTAATTAAGGAACTAAAATTAAAACCAACAATGAAATATTAATCATCACATTTGCGTTTGATTTGATTTGTGTGCGGACGTTGTGCATCACTATGCGCGACTGGCGAGAATGGCGCGCCCGCATTCGGTGCGGCATGAGGTGCAGGGGCGTGACCATATACTGGCCATGCCGCACACAGCGCAAAAGTACACAACTCTGTGCGACGTGAACATTATTTTGCCATGTCTGTTTTTAATAAATTTAGAACCTTTTTAAAAAATCACTCGGAAATATCTATTTGTTTCTTTCTTACTCATAGAACAACATATGAAAAACCCCCCCGCACCGTGGTGAGAAACACATTTTTCTGCACCGCACGCTGGTAAAGTCAAGCATGTGCTGCATGGCCCTATATTGGTCATGACATGACGCATGGAACGTGTTAATATAATATCATTGGCCATAGGTACTTCACCACGCGAGCCTAGTATGGATATATGAAAGGGTGCAATGTTATCAAGCCAAAAAAAGGGCTTTGACTTTCCTATACAGAACCTTAGTGACGATTGATGGTCAAGGTTGTCACAAACAATCAATATCTATCCAGAGTATCATAAATCGTTTGAATCCTCCCAACCATATGATCATTACATAATTTAAAAATGTTTGCTTGTAGAAAATGTTAACGACCGCTGAAACTGTTTCTAATGCAGGGGCGGATCTTGAATTTGTGGGGCCCTGGGCTAATACTGCTTAGGGGCCCTACCTAATTACTCAACCAATTGCCATTTTGTCAAAAAACTGTTTTCTGTAGTGATGTATGTATGTATATGTAGTATAAGTACAGGAAGAAAATAGGAAAACTAATATTTTACTTATTTATTAAAACATTATATATTTATTGCAAAATAAATTGTCAGGTGAATAGTTATGTTAAATAAATTATTAAGCAAACTTTCTGCATTTTTGTGCTGCAGATTCTTTTATTTGGTCATCGCACTGTATAAGTCCTTTGTTAAATCGCAATATAAGGAAAGATCTGATAAATGATTTAGTCGATAATCCGACATTGCTGTTCTGTATTTGTTTTCTATTACGACATCCTGGAGAAAGAGCGCTCCGTTTCACAGCTAGTGATCGGCATCGTTAAAAAAATCTTAAAGATGGTAGGATTGGTAGGTATAGCAGTTTGGGAAAACATCAACAAGTTTCTTTTCATAAATTAGCCAAAAAAATTCACTGCAAGAGGTGTAAGACTCTGTCTTAGACTGCAGTAAGTAAGATTTTAACTGAATGCACTCATGCACTAAATGTTTGTCTACGTCATTTGGATAATAATAAATTAATAAAACGTACACTTTCCAGATCTATGTGTTCTTTATTTTTGTCTTGCAAATCCATAAAAAAAAATATTATTTTGCTATATGTCTCATAGGCTTAGCTTTTACTTTATTATTTAAATCCATAATCATCTTATCCAACGCAACGTTAATTAAGGGTGTCTTTTTTTAAATTTTTTTGGGCCGTTTACTGAGACTTTATCTGTAAATTTATCTAAAAATGTTGAAGTAATGCATCTCTTATTTATGTCACTGTAGTCTGTTCCCTTCCCACACTAGTACTCATTTTTTAGCTTTCTCTTCGTATTCCTTTTGTTTCTGATCTGATTGCTGCCTTATGTTTTTCACGAACTCTTTTAATGACACAATTAACTTATTGCCATCACTAATAGCTAAACCAGGGCTCTGTACTATTTTATAAACTACATTAAATCTTTCCAAATTTTTTCCCAAAAAACAATTCCAGTTTCTGGTTTCGCCAGTTTATTAAATAAAGGGGTATGAAGATTTTTGTATGAAGGCTGGCTTACCTACTAGTACCGCCATTATAATTTTCTCAAAACAGCGTTCACTTGAAATTCTTTAAGAAGTGGATACTTTGTATTAATACAAACACAAAATTTCATTAGACAAACACCCGTAAAGTGTCACATTTCTAAGATCTAGAAGCAACCAAAGTTTTATTTTCCCATTGAGCTAATCAGTACATAATATTTCTATGATTTTTCCATGTTGATTTTTTTTCAAAATAGCGTTCACTTAAAATTCTCTCTAAAATGGATAGGTACCTGATATCAATACAACATAATATGTCATTAGACGAAATCCCGTGAAGGGTCACGTTTTAATTAATTTATTTTTTAAAGATATTAAGGTAAAACTTTGGTTGCTTATATTATATCATGGAAATGTGACACTTTAATACAGTTTTTTTTTCTAGAGACATAGTATGTTATTAACACTAAGTATCCACTTTTGAAAGAAATTAATGTGAACGCTGTTTTGAAAAAAATATCAAAATGGCGGCGGACCAGTAGGAAGGCCAAAATCTTCAATGTCCTTTCGTGTCTCTTCGGAAATCAACTTTTTCATTTTCGCCGAAACTATTGAGATTTTTTTATAATGCCATATTAATATAGTCGACAATAGCAGAAGTGCGGAAAAATAACAAAATTGCGTCGGGCGCGCTTTACTTTTTTAACTTTACTTCAAAAGAGATTTCAAGCTTGTTTGGTCCTACAAACAAGCTTTAACTAAGAAAATTAAGCCTGTAGTTTGTTTGTTTGACAATACACGTAATACACCGACCGAAAACAAGCGACGGGGAATTTCCCGTTGCGTTTGATAGATGCGCATTGCGCACATGAGTTAATTGATTGCAGTGTTGCCAAACTTATGATCGGATTTTTTTAAATTCTACAATTTTTTTATTATTGACAATATCGCCTATTGTTTTCAGTTCGGTTGGGGGCCCTCTGTATCCACGGGGCCCTGGGCTGCAGCCCAAAAAGCCATTAGGTAGATCCGGCCCTGTTCTAATGCTAAATAAAACGGATACTTAAATGCTTGACGATTAATATCTACAATTCTAAATGATAGAAAATTATAAAAATAGAATCGCTTGAGAGATGTGTCTCTAAAATGTGTTCGAAATGGTCACTCATCTATTAACCGAAATGGCGTGGGTAGCTTGACTTTCGTCAAGCTAACGAACGCTGTCACAGCTGCGCCATTTTCAAATATTTCTGATTGGAAACTTTATCTACAACAACTAGGTAATTCAAAATACCTAATATTTATAAATACAAAGAGATACGACAATCGGAAATGTATTTATTTTATCATATGACGGAATAGATTAGTCCTCTATTGAGCAGTGATTAGGTTTAGTTCTAAGACCCGAATAGAATAGGTCGTGGTTCCGTTTCTGTCTGGTGTCTGGTTATTCAAAGGATTTCAAAGTCTTACTGCCGCCATAACAGTTCTGACTGTGTTCCAGAAATCTTACTAATATCTAACTAATCTTACCAATATAATATTATAAATGCGAAAGTCTGGATGTTTGGATATTTAGATGTTTGGATGTTTGTTTGTTCCTCAATCACGCCTAAATAGCTGAACGGATTTAGATGAAATTTGGCACACGTATAGTTTATAACCCGGATTAGGACATAGGCTATAAAATTCCTACGGGAAACGTCTCATTCCCGCGGGAATAACAATTTTGGAAATACTGAACCGATTTGAATAATTCTTTCACCGTTGGAAAGCTACACTATCCCCGGTGAACATAGGGTACGTTTGATCCTGGAAATGTGGGGGGAAGGGGAGATATTAAAAAAAAGAGATTACGCGCGGGTGAAACCGCGGGCGGAAGGCTAGTCCTACTAATATTATAAATGCGAAAGTCTGGATGTCTGGATGTTTGTTTCTCAATCACGCCTAAACGGCTGAACGGATTCAGATGAAATTTGGCAAATAGTTATTTATGTGACTGCTGCATAATGAGGGTCATTAAAATACGAATGTGGTTTTATGAAACGAACGAAGTGAGTTTCATAAAAGAATGACATGAGTATTTTAATGACTAATTATGTACAGTCACATACATAACTTTATCTTCATTCATACGATAATATGTCTATTTTATAGTCAGGATTGATGAGCAAACGCCCAGTTACCAACTTAATCTGTATGTAAAAGTTAGTACTGACATAATGACTGACGTTTGTAGTTTTTAAAATCCATAAACAATCTAGACTCGAGTTGATTTCGATTCTCAAATCGATTGTTATAATTTCAGCATCGAATTAAATGTATAGGAATGGAACATAAAATTACTAATCGACTAATTCGATAATCGAAAAAACCTATTAATTTTTACTTTTAAAGAAGACGTTCGAAATTTGAACGAAATTAAGTATCGGTTACCGACACTAAAATGTAAACATTTCAATGCAGCCACAGATACTACTTATATCTAAATGTAGGGCGTTTGCTCATCGCTCCTGAATATACAATAGACATATTATGGTATGGATGTAGATAAAGTATAGTTATAGTTTATAGCCCGGTTTAGGACATAGGCTATAAAATTCCTACGGCAAACGTCTTATTCCCGCGGGATATTTGAAAAAAGATATTACGCGCGGGTGAAACCGCGGGCGGAAAGTTTGTATAACTAACTAACTTGAAATCAAAGTCTCGTAGATCAGATGAGCCTACAGTCTGGCAGCACATTGAGCGACGCTTCCTGGTGAAGTGTCCTTCAATGGAATAGGCCGCAGTGTTCGCTTACCATCAGGTGGATGGACGGTGTGTCTGTCTGCTAAAAGCATTTTGATGAATGTAGTACAAGTAATGTTATTTTTAAATTTAGTAGTAGCCTCACTAACGTGTAACGATACTGATTACAAAAATAACATTAGGTAGGTACTTCTACATTAAACAACATACACACAAAAAGCGTAATATATTTTTACTATTTCATCATCATCATCATCATGTAGGTATAGTAAAGTATCAGCCTATTAAATCCCACTGCAGGGCAAAGGCCTCCATCCTTGAAATCAAGTTATCGCTACAATGATGGGTATTGGCTTAATCACCACGCTTGCCAAATGCGGATTGGTGATCACAAATTTAAGTTCGCTGATCACAAACCCGAGCTGTGTCCGAAAAAACCGACACAAAGTTAGCTCGACCCGGGAATTGTGAACCCAGGACCCCGAGATCTCGGCCCGGTACTTAAACCACTAGACCGTCGAGGCGTTGGTATCTATAGTAATATTTTGTTAATAGAAGACGGTTTTTTTTTGTCAACGAAACCATTGTATCACAGATACAGTCTATAAATAATAATTATGTTATAATAACATAGCAACCATACACAGCTCTGATAATAAAATAATACTGTAATTAATCAATCTTAATTATGATAACTTCTATGAATAAGAAACAGCATAATTTATTGCTTAGTGACTGGCCTGATCAGGCGCATTTGGTAGTGTAGTGACCCTGCCCTGTGCGCCAGGGGTCGTGGGTTCGCTTCCCAACCAGGACAAACACTTATGTGATGAACATTTGTGTTTGTTCTGGGTCTGGATGTTTATTTGTATTTAAGTATATATGTATTTTTGGTACCTTCGTTGTTTCTGACACCCATAACATAAGTGCTTACGCTACTTACTTTGGGGTCAGATCAATGTATGTGATGTTATCCAATAATTAATATTATTAAAATGTTGACGACTGATTTTTGACCGCCTCCGTGGAACTGGCTAAGCCGTTCGGGTATAAAACACGAAAGACGTGGGTTCGATGGGTCTGGGTCCTTGGGTCTGGTTGGTGGTAGGACTTTTTCAGAGTCTAACTGGCTAGCTACCACCCCCACAGGTGAAATCTGCCGCCATGACAGCTCTGGCTGTGTTCCAGCAGTATTAATGTGGGAGCCAGTACACTTGAAATCAAAGGCTCGAAAATCAGATGAATCTACAGTCTGGCAGCACATTGAGCGACGCTTCCTGGTGAAGTGTCCCTCAATGGAATAGGCCGTAGTGGCCGCTTACCATCAGGTGGGCTGCTTGTCTGTCTGCCAACTGACTTAGTATAGAAATAATATATATAAATAAATAACAGCCCTGTTCAGCCCCAAACTAAGCATAGATTCTAAGGACAGTAACTCCTTAGTTACTGTTTGGCACTGAACTGTCTAAGGGCAGACGTGGCGCTTACCATCAGGCGTACGATCTGCTCGTCTTGTTACACATTGCAATAAAGAAAACTGGTCAGCCTGCTATTTCGTGAAAAAAAACCTTTATAATGTTGGAATATAAATACATTTCTCTTGATAATTACAATTTAATATACTTTTACTATTTAATATAGTTACTTTTGAGGCGCTTGTGGCACAGCTGTGACAGTGGTTCGTTAGCGATAACGAAAGTCAAGCTACCCACGCCGCGGTCGGTTAATGGATGGGTGACCATTCTGACCATATTTAGTGACATTAATTTCGAGCGTCTCCGTGCTTCGGAAGGCACGTTAAGCTGTTGGTCCCGGCTGATATTTACTATAATGTAAATATTAGTCGTTAAGCCTAGTCAGAGGCCATTTGGCGGCTTGATAACATCTGACATTAAGGTTGGTCACTTGCCTTACGCACCCCTTCACCAACCCGCACTAGGCCAGCGTGGTGGAGTATGGCCCACACTATCTCACAATTGAGATAAGGCCTGTGTCCCAGCAGTGGGAACGTATATTAGGCTGATGATGATGATACTTTTACAATATTCGGCATTATACATTGAAAGCGCGGTAAATCCATCTGTCAATCTCCCGGACTAGTGCCGGGCACCGTACGCGGTGACCATAGTGATGTGTTAATCGAGTGAACCAATTATTCGTCTAACAATAAATAAAGGAAAATCTACTTTAATCAGTCTAATTCTAGGCGTAATTTCCAGTGCAGCTCCCGAAGAGACTGCAGCCTATGAAGTACCAGGTCCAGTACCGCGCGCCGGCCCCCCCTCCCCCCGGGGTGACCAGGACGCCGGAGGAGATCGAGCAGGAGATCAAGAGGACCGAGGCGGAGTATGAGAAGTTGGCGCTGGTGTTTATAGAGTTAGTATACTGAAGTGTGCACTAGACATGACTAAGTCGTTTTTTTTAAAGTCTATAATATGGAACAGTGGCTTTCACGAGCCATTTGGTGTAATGGTCGCGGGTTCGATCCCCGCACCACGGTACAAACATTTTTGTGTGCACGAACAGAACATGTCTGTTTGTATCGGTCTGGATGTTTCTATGTAAAAATAGTATGTATTTACAAAAAAAAGTATATAAGTAATGTTTACCAGTTGTCCGGCGCAGTGGCGTAGAGATAGGGGGCCGGGGGGCGGTCCGCCCGGGGCGGCCCATTTTTAGGGGGCGGCAAAATTTCACAATAAAGTTGAAGTGTCCCTTAATGGAATAGGCCGCAGTGACCACTTACCATTAGGTGGGCTGCTTTGCCAACTAAGGAGTAAAAAAAGCCCGCCCCGGGCGGCTGACACCCACGCTACGCCTCTGGTCCGGCGCGCATAGTACAGTTATGCTAAGCTTGGTGTTAGCGACGAGCTCATAATATGGGTTAATTTTCCTTTTAAAAATGTAATTTTGTTTTTCTTAAATTTATGCGGTACTTAGTTTAGACTAGTTTTATTATTTATATAAAAACTTGAAGGTAGATACGTGTGACGCCGCGATTTTGTCGCTCGTATTAATTCCTTTTACTGGCAACACCAGTCGGCCATATCTATCCGCGCGCGACACACGTACCTACCTGACGCTCTGCCTAAATTATAAACGTGGTGTCGTACTTTTGGAAAATAAACTGTTTTCGCGACCCTAAAGTGAGTGTTCTCATTGCCGTGCACCTATACCGCCTACATAAGTGGTCCTTCAGCCGGATCTATGTTCCACACGCCGCCGGCAAAAATGGTAAATACTCGCAGCGCCGCGCTTAAAGAACGTGAAAACAAAGACATCGAGGATAGAAGTTCTCAGCAACGAGTGCCTTTGAAGCCAACTAGTGGAATTACGCAGAAAGATGATCAAGTACCATCCGTTAGCCGCGATTTTGAATCAATGGCTAAGAACGCCATGGCGGAACAAAAGCCGCCATGTTGTCGACGCGCTTCGCTTACGGGATCAAAATCGTCATCGTCGTCTGTGCTGGCTCGAAGAAAACAGCTGGAACTACAAGCCGCTCAAGAAAAAGCGCGAATACAGATGGAACTCATCGATAAAAAACTTGAGGCTGATATCGCCAACTTAATGGATGAGGAAAATGAAAAATACAGTCCACATGAGGATCTGCACGCTGATAAGAACAGCATAGTGGAAAAATGGTTAGAACGAAGCCAGTGCGAAATGGAACCTGTACTGCATACCCCCGAACATGGTAATCAGCCGGGTGCGCAGTGCCCGCCGGCGGCCGTTGACCCCGGCACTAATGGAACGGTTCATATGCTCGCGAGTGCCCTGCAAAATCTGACCGCAAGTTCTACTAACAACCGGACTGATAAAAACCTGCTCAGCCGATTATGCACTCCCAGAGACCTACCGAATTACTCTGGTGACCCGTTGGAATGGCTCCAATTTAAGCAGGCCTATGAGGAGTCCACTGAAGTGTGCGGATTCAGCCCGAAGGAGAATTTATGGAGATTGAGGAAGTGTCTTCACGGACCTGCACGGGAAGCAGTCTCAGCGCTCATGGTTAGTGCCACATCGCCCGACATCATCATTAAAACCCTAGAACTGGTATGTGGAAATGTGGAGACCATCTTGACCCGCATTATGCAAGGATTACGAAGACTTCCACCTATGTCGAACGAGTACAGTAAGGACATCGTATCATTTTCAGTGAAAGTGCAAAACTTCATTGCTGCTGTACACGCCGTTGGCCGCAGTGAGTACTTACAAGACATAAATATGGTCAATATTATTATTTCTAAACTGCCGGCCGTGATTATTTCTAAGTGGTCTGACTATAGTTACCCCATTATAACAGAAGGTAAAAAGCCACGCTTAGTAATACTAGGAGACTTCTTGAATAATGAAGCAGTTAAGATAACGACCACTGCGAATATTTACGCTACAGATCAACGCAACTTTAGCTCCCAGTTTCACCCGAGATACAAAGCTGATAACAACAATGCTACCCGCCACCAGACAGTGTTAATGCAATCGGCGCAAAGAGAAAATAATAAGTGTTTATTTTGCCGCGGCGCGAAACACGCATTAACTGAGTGTAAGATGTTCAAAAAGGCGTTACGGAAGGATCGGTGGCGGCATGTGAAACGTCACGGGTTTAAGTGCCTAGCATCGCGCCACGATCGTGAAACCTGTCCCGCGCCGGCCTGTGATAAGGACGGCTGCGGCGAGGCGCACCATCGGCTACTCCACTACGTACCTAATGCGAATAATAACATGATACAAACCGCACCAGAAAATCAGCAATCAGCTGATCCCGGCCCTTCTTCGGAAACAGTGACCCATATAAACCTAAGTGAGCATAAAGTGTTACTCAAAGTGGTACCGATTAATATACATGGACCAAACGGTATTATTTCTACAACAGCGTTATTAGACGACGGTTCTACGATAACATTAATGAGTGGGTCGCTCGCCGCGCGCGCTGGCCTGAGCGGGCGCACCGAGACCATGCGCGTAAGCGGAGCGTGGAACGATAGTGACTTAGTGTGTACCTCAACTGTAATTTCTATGAATGTATCTGGTCGTAATAGTAATGATGTTTTTAATGTTAATGTTCGAAGTGTAGATAATTTGAAGTTGCCTCAACAGAATTCATGTAATATTATCGATTGTAATCAGTATGCCCACTTACTAAAGTTAAAAAATTGTTTGTTATCTAATTTAACCTGTGCTAAACCTGAAGTATTGATCGGGCAAGATAATTGTCATTTACTTTTGCCATTAGAAATAAGCGTAGGTAAACCCAATGAGCCGTGTGCTACGCGAACTCCCCTAGGCTGGTGTGTGCACGGAGTCATGCGCGCGCCGCACTGTGACCGCGCCCGGGCGCACGTGAGTCTACTGATGACGGCCGGCGCCGGGGCGCAAGGTTCGGGCGCTCACGACGACGCACTGCGTGATCTTCACGAGCTGGTAAGGCGTTCCTTTTTATTTGATTCCTTAGGTGTGTGCAGCAAACCTCGGCGAAACAGTGAAGATGTCCGCGCGCTAGCCCAGCTGGAGCGCACGGCGACATTAGTCGGCGGCAGGTGGCAAGTGGGTCTGCCGTGGCGTGATGAGAATAGCGTGATGCCTGACAGCTACTCGAACGCCCTAACTAGACTAAAGGGAGTTGAAAAGAAAATGGCGGCGGACAATGACTATGCTAAAAGGTACGTAGGTCGAGTTAATCATTTATTCGAAAATGATTTTGCCAGGGAAGTCGACGACACCCTGCCTTCGTCCCCCCACACTTTCTATCTCCCCCATTTTGGGGTAGATAACCCAAACAAAAAGAAGCTTCGTCTTGTTTTTGATGCAGCTGCAAAGACCAAGGGCTCCTCGTTAAACGATTACCTGCTCAAGGGGCCCGACCTACTCGCGTCCCTGTTCGGGATCATGCTGCGATTCCGGGAGCACAGGTACGCCGTAGCCGGAGATTTAAAGGATATGTTCCTAAGAATCAAAATACGGCCCGAAGATCAGGACGCACTGAGGTTTTTATGGAGGACTGACTGTAAACAGCCAGTAAAAACGTATGCTATGACATCCTTAATTTTTGGCGCAAATTGTTCCCCTTTTGTTGCTCAGTACGTAAAAAATAGGAACGCGCAGCGGTACGAGTCTACAATGCCTGCCGCAGTTGCCGCTATCTGCAAGCAACACTATATGGATGATTACTTGGACAGCATGCCAGACGAATCCGCAGCAATTCAAATGGTAAAAGATGTAACTTTTATCCACAAACAGGGCGGGTTCGAAATGTGCAATTGGACAAGTAATAGCGAGGCGGTGCTAGACAGCGTGCCAAAAGAAGCGCTAGGGTCCGTAGCCATAAGGTTTAAATTAGATCGACAGTATGAAGGTGAGCGGACGCTCGGTCTTATCTGGTATCCGGCGGCCGACGAGCTTGGGTTTGATCTATCCCTAAAACGCATACCATGCGACATAATTAACGGTAAACAAATACCTACAAAGAGGATCATGCTCCGCGTGATCATGTCAATATTTGACGTATTTGGCTTTCTGTCCCCATTTACAATACAAGGTAAAATAATGTTACAGGCTCTCTGGCAATTAAATATTGGTTGGGACGAAAATATCCCAAACAATATTTTTAATAAATGGACCGAATGGATTATTCTTTTAAGAGAAATGAATCATGTGCGCATTCCACGGTGCTACTTGAATCCCATAGGTGCAAGGGAGACAGAACAGCGACCGTCAACAACCAGTGCTACGAGTGTCGTAGCGGACCCTGTTCCCGCGCGCCCCTCAACCCCACCCTCGACTCGCGCGCAGCTTGCTACGCCGCGGCCGGAGTGCTACGAAATCTCTGACGTCACGAGTACTACAGCAGGGTCACCGAGATGCGCTACGAAAACGTATGATAATTTAGAATTACATTTGTTTTGCGATGCATCAACAAAGGCAATGTGTGCAGTGGCTTATTGGCGATGGACATGCGACGATAAAATATTCGTTTCCTTTATAGCTAGCAAATGCAGAGTCGCGCCAGTTAAACCTTTAACTGTACCCCGTCTGGAACTACAGGCGGCGCTTCTAGCGGCGAGGCTAGCGGATAGCATCGAGAAGGAGCATAGGCTCGTAGCACAGCGCCGCTGTTTTTGGAGTGACTCGACAACCGTCCTGCACTGGATAAACAATGATGCGCGCAATTATAAAACGTTCGTAGCGAACCGGTTAGGGGAAATAGACGAGCTCACTCGCAGCTGTGAATGGCGGTACGTACCTACTAAGTTAAATGTCGCAGATATAGCAACGCGCGAAACTTATGATAACGCTGCCTTTCAAAATGAATGGTTGAAGGGACCTACCTTTTTACGTGATGATGAGTCATCATGGCCACGTACCATTGTTGGCTCTGCGTGCGATGCTTCTGCCGAGAGATTGGAAGTTATTAATTTAATTAATGACTTACCTGCTGTATGTTTGCCAGTCCCGGACCCCGAACGCTTCTCCTCCTGGTTGCGCCTTCTGAGAAGTACGTTTATTGTGCTTAAATTTGTAAATAGGTGTCGTAAGCGTACCGCAGACGACTCGGAGTTGATGAGGCAAGCTGAGGTTCTGCTGATCCGGCTGGTGCAGAGGGACAGTTTCGGTTCGGAATTAGCTGCAATAAGGAAAGGCTCAAGTTTAAAACAAACTAGCCGAATACTTACCTGGACACCTTACCTGGACGAGCTAGAAGTTCTTCGCTGTGGTGGCCGCATTAATGCTGTACATGACGTCGCTTTTGATACAAAAAATCCTATTATATTAGATGGGCGTCACCATGTGACCCGTCTGCTCGTGGGACATTACCACATTAAGGCTGTGCACGATAACCAGGAGACCGTGGTCAATAATTTGCGGCAAAAGTACGCAATTGTTAGATTAAGACCCACGGTTAAATATGTAGCCACTAGATGTATGTTTTGCCGAATACGCAAAGCGAAACCACAAGTGCCTATGATGGGTGACCTGCCTCCTGGCCGAGTGGCACATCATCAGAGGCCGTTCACGCACTGTGGCCTCGACTTGTTTGGACCCATGGAGGTGGTGGTCGGCAGAGGTCGCCAGAGGAGGTACGGGGTAATTTTTACCTGCCTCACGGTAAGGGCAATTCATTTGGAGATCGTCCACTCGCTCACCACCGATTCGCTTATTATGGCGTTAACGCGCATGGCAGCGCGTCGCGGATGGCCAGCTTGTTTCTACTCGGACAATGGCACCAATCTCCGGGGTGCTGACACCGAGTTGAAGCGGTCCGTCCAAGAGCTTGACCACAAGGCCCTGAGCGATTTTACATTGATAAAAAATTCGGCGTGGAAGTTCATTCCCCCCGCTAGCCCCCATTGGGGTGGGGCATGGGAGCGTTTGATACGCAACATAAAAAAGGTTTTAGGCGTTATTTTAAAGGAGCATGCACCCAAGGACGAGGTTCTCGGCACCCTAATGGCGGAGGTAGAAAACATAGTGAACAGCCGCCCGCTGACTCACGTGTCGGTGGACCCGGCCTGTGACGAAGCACTAACGCCACACCACTTTCTTACCTTGTCCTCTCCTAACTCACCTACTTTGGGAACCTTTGACGACTCCGACATGTCCCTGCGCAAGCAATGGCGTAAGAGCCAAAGGTTAGCTGATATGTTTTGGCAGAGGTGGGTGAAGGAGTATCTGCCGGAGCTGCTTCCTAGAAGAAAGTGGAACACAGAACAACGACCAATCCAGGTAGGAGACCTAGTGCTAATCGTCGATCCCGGAGCACCGCGTAACGTGTGGCCGAAAGCAGTCGTCCAGCAAGTATTCCCAGGTAGGGACGGTCGGGTCAGGCTTGTCGAGCTGAAGACCAAGTCTGGCACTCTGCGCAGGTCGGCGGCACGCGTCGCTAGAATTCCTTTGGCTAATTAGTGCTGAGCCAGCACTGGGGTGGGGCGTGTTAGCGACGAGCTCATAATATGGGTTAATTTTCCTTTTAAAAATGTAATTTTGTTTTTCTTAAATTTATGCGGTACTTAGTTTAGACTAGTTTTATTATTTATATAAAAACTTGAAGGTAGATACGTGTGACGCCGCGATTTTGTCGCTCGTATTAATTCCTTTTACTGGCAACACCAGTCGGCCATATCTATCCGCGCGCGACACACGTACCTACCTGACGCTCTGCCTAAATTATAAACGTGGTGTCGTACTTTTGGAAAATAAACTGTTTTCGCGACCCTAAAGTGAGTGTTCTCATTGCCGTGCACCTATACCGCCTACACTTGGGGTTGGACGGCGCTGCTCGAAGTGTCCAGGGATGTCCGAGGATATTAACAGCTACGGTGTATCCAGGTTACCTCAAGACGTGATGTGGACTGAGCCACCAGTGGTCTGCCAGTGGCAGGAACCACGCAAGCTGTGGACCAGTAACTACGTGAACGATTACAAGTTCAACGAGGATAAGCTCACCATTCAGTTCCGGACTGGAGTGCTTTGTAAGTTATCATCAGGTTTTTCTTAGGTTTCTGCAATGACGTTCAATAAAAAACTAGACTCCCAATCACGCTCAAATAATGTCCGAAGCAAAAGTCTGCCCACCCGACTATTGGGCAGAGTTTTCTTTTAGTTGTATACAATCGACATTAAACACTAACTGCCACGAGATAACGTGTTAATTTGAACGAATGTGTTAATGTCATCTGTGTCAACGCCTCTCGGACGTTTTTTGAGGAATTTTTCTTAGAGATTGGTTGTCTAATTGTATATTGAACGTCATTGGGTTTCTGCCTCGAATTTCTCGGAAGCGGGGCGGGTTATCAGTACCGCGTACCTATCAGTACGCAGGCGCACGGCGGTCACTGCTTGACGTCATTATACATAACGTAACAGCTCGTGACATACCGCGTCAAGCGGTGACCGCTCCCGCTACCGCTTCCGCGAAATTTGAGGCACAGGCCTTATAGTAGCTCAGTACAATGGGCAATCAATTGAGCCTGATGGTAAGCAGAAGGGGGGCCCGAATTGCCATGACTATGACAACGAACGCAAATCCAAGACTATCTGATAGCACCGCTGTACTGGGCCAGTGCGTCTTCACGGTCTTTTGAACTCATGTTATATATATGTTACTTATTTATGGTTCGACATAGAACGGAATCATCAAACGTAATTTTTTAACACGAAATGACTTCGTCATCATCATCAGCCTCTTGCAGTGCACGAAAAATGTACGAATATAACTATTAAGTATTTCCTGGCCTGAAATACAGGGTCGCCTTAGATTAGGCTCTAGTTCACACATTCGATACTAAATCTATATTTGTATAATCTGTTTATGTTTGTGTGAAAAAAAAAAAGGATTTTTCATTATTTATTTCAGGGCCCATTGGTATAGCAGCTTTGAGATATGGTAATCTCCCTTACCAAGGATGGGACGTGCGACCGGATCCTCAGAGGTAAATAAAGTGTATAAGAGTTAAGTATATAATTTAATCTATTTTATTTTATTAGGACTATCAACAGAATAAGTTCGCACTATTTTTACTCGCGGTTGTGACGGAATAATTGTAACTCGCCACATCTGCCTGATAAGAATTCGTTAAAAGAGTTTCTCGCCAGATTATAGAAAGAGTGGCGACGGTAATTTGTGATTTTTTTGTATTGACAGTTGTTGAATATTAATAAATATATTAGAAAAAAAACAATTTGTCCAGGTATCAGGCGGGACTCAAACCCACGTCCCTCGCTGTCCGGGCGAGTGCAGCAGGCAATATGCTTTCAAAATTATAAAAATAATAGGTGTTGAATATGTCTGACTGCCATTTCCATAATGATAAATAATTATTTATCTTTTTTTTAATTTGTTTTATAATAATAGGTTGAGTAGGTTTATTAATCATAATAATATTATTGCAAAAATGTTGTACATAAGGTCTTAAATACTATAGTAAATATAACTCGCGACAAGTCCTTTGAAGGCCTTTTATCGTTATGTGCTGGGTTCATCATCATCATCAGCCTGTGACAGTCCACTGCTGGACATAGGCCTCTCCATATGCTCGCCACGCTGATCGATCCTCGGCCACTCGCGTCCAGCTCTTGCCAGCCATCTGGCGCAGATCATCGCTCCACCTGGCCTGAGGGCGTCCTACACTACGTTTACCGAGACGCGGTCTCCACTCTAGAACCCGTTTACCCCAACGGTTATCGGCTCTACGGCTGATATGGCCAGCCCACTGCCACTTCAGCTGGCTAATCCGGCGAGCTATGTCGGTGACTTTGGTTCTCTGCCGAATCACATCATTTCGGATGCGATCCCGCAGAGAGACGCCGAGCATAGCTCTTTCCATAGCCCGCTGAGCGACTTTAAACTTGTGGACGAGCCGTGCCGTAAGTGTCCACGTTTCGGCTCCCTAGGTCATGACGGGTAGTGAGTGACTAACTGTGCTGGGTAAAGACAGCTATAACTTTCCTAACTTTACTTTACTTAAATGTGAAACAATACTTTCCTAATCTTGAATCATATTTATTTTAAGCCTACCCCGATTAGACGGAAACAAAACGACTAAAATCATAGTATTATAAGATAAAAAAAGATTATATTATCGTTTTGAAGTTTATCTTCAATTGTATCTATTGTTTTTGTTACTATGTTCGTGTTGCGCAGCAGCTAAGAGATTAAAATCATAAAAGCTTTGATTCTACGCTACAGCTGAAACAGTAGCGTAGCGATGGGGGGCGGGGGGGCGATCCGCCCCAGACGGCACTTTTTAGGGGGCGGCAAAATTTCCCGGAGGAGACAAAAAAAAGAAAAAAAGTGGCGGCAGAATTGTAAAAAAGGGCGGCAGAATCGTCTTCCGCCCCGTGGGCTGCTTTGCCAACTGGAGGAGCAAAAATAAAAAAAGGGCGGCAGAATTGTCTTTCCGCCCCGGGCGGCTGACACCCACGCTACGCCACTGAGCTGAAAACATCGTCAGGAAACCGGCACAGTGGACTGGCTGTATAACCATGACCCAATTGCTCTGGTTCCCCTGTTAGGAGTTACGGAGATCAGATAGTAGCAACTCTAACTGGATTTGGCAAAACATGGATCATGGCGTACTGTGATTTGATTGACATAAAGCGCTTGAAGAAAAAAGTTGTCTTGGATAGAATATTTTAAAGAATTCATTTGCTACAAGGTTGGTCTTAACAATATTGGACCACACAGTCGGTAGCCGTCACATAAGATCTTCTATGACATGACGGCTTAGGCCTCGAATTTCGCCGAAGTGGGAGTCGAGCGGCGGTCACCGCTTGACGCGGGCTGTCACGAGCTGTCACTAGCGGTGCAAACCTACAGACCTACAAACTTATCTGTTCCGGTGGCCAAAATTGGAACTAAGGGAAGTGCAATGCAAAAACGATATTTAATGACAGTTCCAAATAGACAGTAGCGACGCCGCCACCGGAACAAATAAGTTTGTCGGTCTATACACTTCTGTTCCACATAAGAAGTCATCGAGCCGCTATATTGGTACTTCTGTTTTTCAATACTTTCAATCTGTTTTTTTACAGATTTACAAAGCGTAGGCAATGCTGCCAATATAGCGGCTAAAGGACAACTTATGTGGAACAGAGTGTATCAAGCGGTGACCGCCCGTGCGCTTGCGTTTTTAGATGGTCTTAAAGACTGCTCAGTATGAGTGGAAGAACCTTTACCTTACTTATAGACCAAATTACGCGCTGATGAGGCGCTCGTGGCGCAGCTGTGACAGTGGTTCGTTAGAGATAGCGAAAGTCAAGCTACCCACGGGCCACGCCGCGGTCGGTTAATGGATGGGTGACCGTTCTGACCACATTTAGTGACATTTATTTCGAGCGTCTCCGTGCTTCGGAAGGCACGTTAAGCTGTTGGTCCCGGCTGATATTTACTATATGTAGATATTAGTCGTCAAGCCTAGTCAGAGGCCATTTGGCGGCTTGATAACATCTGACATTAAGGTTGGTCACTTGCCTTACGCACCCCTCCACCAACCCGCACTAGGCCAGCGTGGTGGAGTATAGCCCACACTATCTCACAATGAGATAAGGCCTGTGTCCCAGCTGTGGGAACGTACCTATATAGGCTGATGATGATGATGATGATGAGACCAAATTATGAAATACGTTGCAGTAAAGGAGTCTTGATATCAGTGACGGGAGTGTGCGTGACTTGCACGTGGCTCTGTCTCGGCAACTCGGTCCGGCTCAAGTGGATCGCGAACGCGCCCACGTCGGCTCTGAAGCAGCACTTCAACAAGCCTTATAGCGTGAAGAGGATGACGCAGGTAAAGAAGAATCTTTCTTTATAGCTTGCCACCAATCATCATCTTCACTACATAGTATAAATAAATATCTCTGGACATAATTCACACAGCGCCATCTAGCCCCAAACTAAGCATTAGCTTGTGCTATGGGTGCCAGACAACGGATAAACATTACTTATATATATATATTTTTTTTGTATATACATACATATACATATAAAGCAAAGTCGCTTCCTGCTGTCTGTCCCTATATGCTTAGATCTTTAAAACTACGCAACGGATTGTGTGTGTTTTTAATAGATAGAGTGATTCAAGAGGAAGGTTTATAAATGCATAATACTTGTACATGCATAATATAGTAGACACACCATTGCATCCGTGCGAAGCCGGTGCAGGTCGCTAGTTTTGTTATAATCAGTACAACGGCTCCACTTAGTCTGACGGTAAGCAAAAAAGAAGCCCAAACTGCGATGACAACGGACATAACACCGAGCGGAGGAGAGTTTTCTTTCCACCCACACACTGAAGCATATAAGAGGTAGACTTTGTCAGATTGTATATGGTATCCCTTATCTATATTTGTAAGGTGACAACACTCAACTTTTGCACGTCCCTCTTCCTTTATACGATTTGTAATGGCCGGACGCAATTTTAGATTATCTTATAAAATAAGTTCAATTCATGTTAACTTTAACGGTTTATTATGATCAATAAATACGTGAAAGTAAATGTTGTGTTTTGCTGTTGGTTGTGCCCAGCTCCGCTCTCTTCATTATTCCACCAAACCTTAATAGACTTACCCAGCCTTCAGCCCGAGTTTTGCAAGCTTGGCTCATGCACATAATTGCCGGAACACAGCCAGAGTTTTTAGTAGGCAGCAGAGTTGTTAATGTTCCGCGTTGACAGTCAAAAATCCACTCTTACGCCTGTAGTACACAGCAGCGAATTCGAAGCGGAGACAAAGCGGGCGCGAAACGAAACGCTTTAACAAAGGCGTTAGTGGCCGTTTCGTTGCCGCGTACGCTTCGCATTCGTTGCAGTGTGCTACAAGCGTAAAGGCCATGGCCAGCCATTGCCGTCTACATACATATTCATCATTCTCTGGGGTTTGCGAGCCAAAAGCTAGTTATTATTATTATTATCATTCATACACAGATCATGCGAGAAGCAGCTTGCGACTTCTTCCCGGATTTCGACGGTTACAACCATGTGGAGGGCACCTGTCCTAAAGAGTGGGTGATGGAGAGGCACAACTATCACGCTATGGCCTTCCTGTCTAGAGCTTACAACTTCCAGTGGAGCAGGTGCGTTTTCAGAGAGTTAGATATTATTTCTTCCCACTGGGCAAGATCTGGTACGGCGCACAGTGATCAAAAATGAGATATTAGGTGGATTTAAATCAAATTTGACATTGTGAGGGTAGTCAAAACAAATTATCGCAATGTGATTGGAGGTACCTACCCCATATTCTTGTATAATATAAACGGTATTAAATTTAATTAATAAATAAATTTTGGTGCACCTGAAAGATCTCGTGGGCTGCGGCGAGGCTGGCGATACCCTTCTTGAAGAGCTGACCAGCTTAGCCAACCTGATGCTCTCCGGGAGAGTGAATTGCAGCATATCAGATATTTTGTACGGTGCCAATCTTTGCGCCCTAAATAAAAAAGATGGCGGAGTTCGCCCTATCGCCGTAGGAACTACCTACCGCCGCCTCGTGGCTAAGCTTTGCTGCAAGGCCGTAGCTGAAACCTTAGGCAATTATTTTCAGCCTACTCAGCTAGGTTTCGGCGCCCGAGGTGGGTGTGAAGCTGCCATTCACTCCCTCCGAACTTTTCTTATAAATCGCCCCCAGGATATACTGTTGAAGGTGGATGTAAAAAACGCTTTTAATTCTATCGATAGGGGCGTCCTGCTGCGCGAGATAAAGAAGGTAGTACCGTCCCTGTATGGTTTTTTATGGCAGTGCTATAGTGCTCCCACTAAGTTACTGTACAGGGATAATCTTCTTTCCTCCGCTGTCGGTTGCCAGCAGGGCGACCCCCTCGGTCCCGCGATTTTCAGTCTTGCCATACATCCCATAATTTCAAAATTAAAATCTAAATTTAACCTTTGGTATTTGGACGATGGAACCCTCGGAGGCGAAGTAAATGAGGTCCTAGAGGATTTGACCCTTTTGGTTGATGAGTTCAAGTCTTCAGGACTCGATTTAAATTTTAATAAATGTGAATTATATTTACCCTCAAAAAATGACCTGGCTAATACGATATCCAAATTCAACGCTTTGGCTCCCAACATCAAGATAATAGATCGGTCCACACTTCGCCTTCTTGGGTCCCCTATCCTAGACGAGTCTTTTCCGGCTTTTGTCGAGGACAAAATTAGACACTTTAATTCAGTTTCGGAGCGGCTTATCAAAATTAACAATCATATGTCCTACACGATAATTCGTCATTGTTTATTCATACCACAATTCACGTACTCACTCCGTTCATCTCCTTTCTGGAAGCATTCCCATCTAACGTCAAAATTGGACGATTTAATTAGGGATACTCTTTCGGCTTGTTTCAACGTTAGATTTGAAGGCCGCATATGGACCCAAGCCTCCTTGCCAATTCGCCTTGGGGGCCTGGGTATCAGGAAAATTTCTAGTGTAGCTCTTCCGGCTTTCCTTTCATCGGTTCATGGTACCCGCGATCTTACATCCAAAATTTTGTCCAAATCTCTCGCTCATTTTACTATTCCTTTTTTACCAGAGGCTATTGAGTCGTGGAAGACTTTAAGCTCAGCCGACCTTCCTCATGACCTCTCCTCCCAGCGCCAGTGGGATGGGCCGCTTTGTAGAGTTGTGCGTAATAACCTTCTTGACACGCCTATCAGCTCTGCTGAGCGCGCTCGCTTGCTGGCTGTGGGAGAGTGGGAGTCAGGTCTGTGGCTTCAAGCGCTTCCATCTACCAACCTCGGAACTCTTCTTGATAATATTTCATTCCAAATTTCTGTTTGTCTGCGTTTGGGCGCATATTGCACAGTTCCTCATCTCTGTCCATGCGGGAAAGACGTTAACCAGCTCGGGCACCACGGGCTGTCCTGCGGCAGAAGTGCCGGCCGCTTTTCCCGTCATGCCAGCCTTAACGACATTATCCGCCGTGCTCTTGCCAGCGCTCGTATCCCAGCTGTCTTAGAACCTAATGGTTTGTCACGCAGCGATGGTAAGCGCCCGGATGGAATGACCCTTGTCCCCTGGAAGATGGGGCGGCCCCTTGTTTGGGACGCGACTTGTGTTGATACTTTGGCGCCGTCTCATCTTCCTTTGTCGGTTGGCAGGGCTGGTTCTGCGGCTGGTTCGGCTGAAGACCTCAAAAGGCGCAAATATTCTGTCATCAGTGATGCCTATATATTTGAGCCTTTTGGGGTTGAAACGCTGGGGCCCTGGGGTCCAAGCGCTCGCAGGGTGTATCGTGAGATATCTAAGCGTTTGCTGGAGTCATCTCACGATCCCAAAGCTGGTCTGTACCTAGGGCAGCGTATCAGCCTAGCCATCCAGCGTGGAAACGTTGCTAGTGTCCTGGGTACTTTTCCCATGGACGGAGACCTCGGCCAAATTTTTTATTTATAATTATGTTTAGTTCTTTTTTGTATATATTTTTAATGTTGTAAAAAGTGAATATTGTAAACTGTTATAATTAATTAACCAATTGATTGTGTACTAACAGTTACTAAGTGTTATAGAAAATAAAGTACATACCTTCAGTAATGTGCACCATATTTATTATTACGCAATAATGCACTGTATAAGTCACAACAAACAGATAACTGTGCGCGAAAACAGGAAGTAAATAGATCAAATCAATACAATTAGCGAGAACCCTGCATACACTAGCTGATATCTCAGTAATGACTTACCTTCAACTGTTAGTTGTTATAGTACTTCAGGAAAAACATTCAAAACTTAGCTTAAAATTTAGCAGTTTTTAAATACTTTAAAGCCTGTATCTTACAAGGAACATGTTAGAACATGGAAATTTTTACACTAGTAGATAACTGAAAGTCTGTTTTATGGTATTTAATAAAAACATTTACCCCAAACTACCCCTGCCTGAACAAACTTTTCATTTTTGCAGGAAACGGTGGTACAGTTAGAAATTTCGATTTGTTTAATTACCTCAAAAAACACCCTCCAATCAAACCTGCAACTAAACAATCAAAAGATATGTTGTTAAACTATATCTATGAGCTAATAGGAGTATCAGATTTGACAACACAACAGCGGAATAAGTTACGAAACACAATAATAGCTTTTGTTTATCCGCTTCCAGAAATTGGATTAAAATTGACAAAGATGTTTCCAAATTTGAAAAAAAATATCAGGATTGGTTATCTAAATGCATAATAACATCTGGAGATCATATTGAACAACCTTCAGGATGATACTTCGTGTTTTAACCTTCTACGCTTAGTTCTGTCACCTAAATCCATGAAATCCTTCTTTGGGCGTCATCTACCTACAGACCCTGAAGTTGAAGGTTATTCAATATGATCTCCAGATGTTATTATGCATTTAGATAACCAATCCTGATATTTTTTTTCAAATTTGGAAACATCTTTGTCGATTTTAATCCAATTTCTGGAAGCGGATAAACAAAAGCTATGTATTGTGTTTCGTAACTCATTCCGCTGTTGTGTTGTCAAATCTGATACTCCTAGTAGCTCATAGATATAGTTTAACAACATATCTTTTGATTGTTTAGTTGCAGGTTTGATTGGAGGGTGTTTTTTGAGGTAATTAAACAAATCGAAATTTCTAACTGTACCACCGTTTCCTGCAAAAATGAAAAGTTTGTTCAGGCAGGGGTAGTTTGGGGTAAATGTTTTTATTGAATACCATAAAACAGACTTTCAGTTATCTACTAGTGTAAAAATTTCCATGTTCTAACATGTTCCTTGTAAGATACAGGCTTAAAAGTATTTAAAAACTGCTAAATTTTAAGCTAAGTTTTGAATGTTTTTCCTGAAGTACTATAACAACTAACAGTTACTAAGTGTTATAGAAAATAAAGTACATACCTTCAGTAATGTGCACCATATTTATTATTACGCAATAATGCACTGTATAAGTCACAACAAACAGATAACTGTGCGCGAAAACAGGAAGTAAATAGATCAAATCAATACAATTAGCGAGAACCCTGCATACACTAGCTGATATCTCAGTAATGACTTACCTTCAACCGTTTATATTATACAAGAATATGGGGTAGGTACCTCCAATCACATTGCGATAATTTGTTTTGACTACCCTCACAATGTCAAATTTGATTTAAATCCACCTAATATCTCATTTTTGATCACTGTGCGGCGTATGTACGCACTAACCTGTGGAGTCATGGATGCAAAGAGTCACCCGTCTCCCATGACACCACAAAGTATGGATGAAGACGTCAAAAGCATGACGGTACGTCAATGACGTTCAATTAAAAAACTAGACCCAATCACGCTCAAATATCGTCCGAAGCAAAAGTCTGCCCACCCGACTATTGGGCAGAGTTTTCGTTTAGTTGTATACAATTGACATTAAACACTAAATGCCACGAGTTAAGGTGGTAATTTAAACGAATGTGTTAATGTCATCAGTGTCAAAGCCACTAGGACGTTTTTTGAGGTATTTTTCTTAGAGATTGGGTGTCTAGTTGTATATTGAACGTCATTGTCTGCAATACATAATAATATTGTGTAATAAATAAATAATAACACTTTAAAGTTGGTTTCCTACGATACAGGCCTGGCCTTATTTGAGAATCTCTGGAAATAGTGCAATTTTATTTTTCTCTTGGTAATTTTAATTATTTATAATAAATTATAATATGTTATTTGCAGATGGAATGCAGCACAGGGTACTCGCAACATCGTAATGCAGTTACGAGAAGCAGTCGATAAGAAAAGAGAGGTAAGATTGTCCATTTAGTAAGAAAAAGAGTGAGACCGTATCTTCATTAAACTAGTGACTCAGTTGACTGTTTGCATAAAGTTCGCTTCCCTCCCTGTGAAGGTAATTTAAAGCGTCAGCACACTGCAGCGAATGCGGGTTTGCTGAAAGCGTCAATGAAGTATCCATACCGCGGGTTCTGCATCTGACACGGGCCTAAAACCCGGTCAGGGTTCGATTCCCGCTGTGGGCCTGTTTTAGTAGTCGAATCTGCCACCAATATAGCTTTGGCTGTGAATTTTTTTTCTACTTCTGTAGACTACTGTATGTTGAAGGGAAGACCCTGTTGGCACATTTTCTTTTGTTGTAGGGCAAATTCCAGCTACTATACGTGACCCCACAGCGTTCTTTTGTACTGAAATGCAACGAAATGACGCAGGAGTTCAATACGGAACCCATGATGGGAATGACGGTAAGTTTTCATATATTTTAGAATAAATCAGCAGTGCGATTCACTAAGCGCAAATGTCTTAAAAGCCTTAGTCGCCGCTGCTGTGTCATCGGTGAGAGTCATTTTGGTATTCTGTAAGAACTTTTTTCAACGCTGTACGATACTAGCGCCGCAGGGCTTTGAACGGTGTGATAAGGAAACACTTGACTGACATATTCTTGTATGAAAGTTAGCTCACGAAGCCGACAGTACGACGGCGAGTTATTTGAGCTTAGAGAATACCAATTTATAAAGCCGTGAAAACATCGAACGATGTTAAGGCTGACACACCCGTGATCTCAGCCGCGAGCGCATCGAACGAGTGTCGCTTAGTGAATTGCATAGCAGACGACAAACAATAGCCGCAAGACTGTGGCACTGGCTCTTCCCAATCGGGTGGAAAGGGGAAACCGGGGGAGTTAAGTGGGTAGTGGGACTTAGTCCCGAGCCCACTAAACTCCCCCGGTTTTTTTAGATTACCCCTTACGATAGTTTCCGACACCAAAGCTTTATCGGTAAACGTTATCACATGATCCCCGACATTTTTTATGGAATCTAAGATCCTAAGAGTACGATTGCCTCCCGCTTTTCCTCCATAGGACTGGAGCACCAAATTAAAAAGACTTACGTACGGACGGCAGCACATTAACCTAACCTAATCTGCCAAAAATTATCAATTGAAAGAGACCTCTATGTAAAGTGAATAAAGCTGAATATTGGTTGTCGAAATTTGACAGATTGGGGTAGTCTGATGTGCTCGACTGTACTACCGATCGGTTTAACAATTTTAGGTTTTCAAAACTTTTTTGTAAAGAAAAAAAAATTAGTCAAGTACTCAATAAACGCATACTTTTTCTTCCAGTTCTACCCAGACTTGTTCACACTGAACATGTCCTACGGATCGGTGGACGCTCGACGAGCCACCTTCAACATGAAGTACCGTCTCGTGGAAACAGTCTTCAACATGCTACAAGAACTAAAAGTGTCTAGCTTCTCATAGACAATACTTTAAAGATATTAATTCAATGCAGTTAAATGATCTCTCTATACGGATGAATAAAATTATTTGTTATGATGAAAAACAGTTTTTACTGAATAAATCTTAATTAAAACAAATTAACTTCGCCCCGTATGCACTTTAGTGGTGTACCAGCGTTGCCAAAATTAAATGTCCCGCGCGGGACAGGCTCAGTCCCGCTTTTCGGGGAGAACTCGACCGTACGCGCAGAGTGCTGAGAAAGAAAAGAAAGGCGCGTACCGCGTGTAATGAAGATAAGTTTGTGGAAGAGAGAGGCTACTTGACATGGCTACGTCTTTTGCTATCTATTGTCAAGTAAACGTAATTTTAAGTCAATAAAAAGATAAATATTTGAAAACCTTCGATTAAATACGTTTTTTTTACTGTGTCCCGCTTTTGACGGAAGAATCCCGCTATTTTCACTCAAAAAGTACCAAAGTCCCGACTTGGCAAAAATAAAAACTGGTAACGCTGTGGTGTACGTATATTTTTTTGTAAATTTTCTTTTATACAAACTTTGTCCTGATCATAAAAAAATAACAACAAAAAAAAAAGAATTATTTTTTTAGGGCAGATATTGCATTGTTAAATTACGCTTATACATTATACAATATATTTTTAAATTTATTACCGTTGCCTTCTTACCTTTTTTTGTTGTTTCTCCCGTACGCTTAATCCAGCTATTTATTATAGATTTTAGGTTTCGTAAAAAGCAATTCCGAGGTACGAAACCCAATAAAAATAATAAAACACGGTTTATACTATAAACAAGTTCTATTTATTTTAGGATAATAAAAAACTAAAAACTACTAATAGTAAAAAAGGAAACTATACTCCATCCGCTACCGAAAACGGAAATAAAAATGTTATTTTACAAAAAAAATATGTATTTTTTTAACAAACACCATTAACGTAACTTTAATGATTTCACCATGTGGCAGTTGATTGTTATTTACATTTATATCCTTTTTTAAATTAAATATTTAATTTTTAATGTGTTAACACTTTTGTGGGCGACTGTACTTTACATGAGATTTTCAAAACAATTTTGTAGCACTCTTTGTTAGAATATAAATAATATTGATACGATTTAATTCAAAAGTATATATTTTAATAAATAATGAATTACCGAAGATAAAGATCTATTGCCATAAATTTAAGATCTTTTAAATACATGATAGTAGACGGCTACTTTGGCCTAATGTGGCACTTCACCAGGAAGTCTTGCCCAAACCGGGAGCTGAAGCCAAGGCGGATTTATTTTATGATATATTCGAATACTCTGATCCATTTTAAAGTATATAGGAAACGTTATTACAGTAAGTACAGTCATGCACAAAACCGTTAACTAAAAATGGAAAGCGCAAATTCGATTCGTGTCACCTTTTAAGTTCTTTTTTACTAAAAATGCCATTGCCTTTCCCATTTTAAGAAAAAAATAATAATGACTAAGTTATATTACGAATACAATTAACGCGTACTAAACATATCGAGAAAAAGTATTTTTTTTACAATTAGTGAAGTTCTTTTTTTAATATTTTTTTATCTACTCAAAGTCACATAACTTAAAACAAATGTATGTAATGTGATTTTGATTTTGAGGACTGACTTTTTCAGCGAGATCAAAAATGTTATTGTGAACCATAGACAATTGTACAAAAAAACCAATCACAGACAATAGATTAAAACGACGTAACGAAAAAATCAATCCCCATTTATATTTTTTTATTTTAAATGTTAATCCAAGAATTTCGTATGGATTGAAAACATATTAACCTCCATATTTCCTAAATTCTATGGATTTTTTAATATAGTAACCCAGTTATAATATTAAATAATTATTTTTTTGTAAAAGCATATTTATTTACCATTTTATATTAAATTAAAAGCAAAAATAATCTAGAAGGATAAAACATTTTTATTGTTTATGTTCTTAATATTTACAAGAATAAATGAATGACTAAATAACAAGCTTTCCGTTTCAGTGTTGCCAGGTGAATTATTCGACGTTACCGATGGTAGTTTATTTCTAAATGTCACCTGGTAACACTAGATAGTATTGCTATATACTCAGACTTATTTTAAAAGCAATATTAATGTTGCCATTCTACGCAAAACTAATATCCGAATGACATGTTCAAATGATAAAAAATATTTGTTATAGATGACAATAATTGATGAGCAATAGAATCATCTATTTGACGCTTTTAATAGTAGAAGTAAATGTCCTTATTTTCAATTTCTTGCTAATTCCATTGAACTACAATTACTAGCGTATAGAACCGACACCGCAAACAAAATTTTTGCGCGATGCTTTGTTGCCGTAACCATGGTAACGGCAACAACTCATTCAAGATCTATGAGATAGGCATTTCGAACAAAACGCGTAAGCGCCTTGCTTTTTATAGCGCTTACGACGTTTTGGTCGCCAGAAAAATATACTCTGTAAGCAATCTAGCGCTGCAAGGTTTATAGTTTGGTTAGACGACATCCGCTGTAGCAAATACATCAGTCAGTCCAGTCATCATTTAGCGACACATTTTTTGTTCCGTAAAGCCTCTCTATACGTAGTACTTGTAACTCAATGGCTAATTCAGGACATTTAAGACAGGCACGCAGCCCACCTGATGGTAAGCAGCCACTGCGGCCTATTCTATTGAGAGCCACTTTACTAGGAAGCATCGCTCAATGTGCTGCCGTACTGTAGGCTCTATTTTAGAATCTTTCCTCAAGTGCCCTGAATACTTATCAATTTATTTTTTTATTAATTTTCCTATATATGTTAAATATTCATATTTTGTAGCACGTTAAATAATCGAGTCGTTGTGCACACCTTTGTTAGCTCATGATTTTATGAAACTAAAGGCTTAGTGCTAAGTGTAACATGTGATGTGGCAGTTGTCATACATATCATTAATACTTATATTTTATTACCTAACATTATGTATATAATAATAGTGTATCTTTTCAACAAATAAACTACTACTATGTAGTGATTTTAATGCAACTGTTATCAATTTGACATCTGTCAAAACTCTCAAACGTCAAAAAGTGACTATTGCTCAACCCCATCGTCCTATCATTAATAAAATATACTTTACATACGCGTATGTACCAGTCTAAAATATACATAATGATATACAATTCTTTTAAAATGAGAATAATGCATTGTATACCGAGGACTGACCGCCATCTTTTTTTTATCTTATAGTAAAAAAAATATAACAAAAAGGTTACAACGAAAAAGAATGACCGCGTATTTTCGAACTTTAAAAAAATAATCGTTCTAAAAATCGCGCGCTTTTTTGAACTGGGAAAAAAGATGGCGGTCGTTTTGTGAGTTCGTGAAGGTTTAACTTAGATTTTAGCGTGGTTTTTTTAAGACCTTTTTACAAATTCCTAAGACTTCTAATGCGGGGCAGGTGAGAACGTGGCATTGATCAAATGCGCGCCAAGTCCGACCGTCTAAAACAAGTTCCGTATAAGACAACATTTTTACTTCAACCTCTTTGAAAAATTACTTGAAACCCCAATAACCCGAAAAAGGGTTAATTTTTCCCAAAGTTTGACTGGTAAAGAATCCTTTATGCATTTATTCCGCCTTTTATACCCTCATTTCGTGGTCAATAAAGTTGTTATAAATAAATGAATATAAATGACCCGTTAATATTATTCCCGAAATTTTAACACTATTTTATTTAAGTCACTTGATACACCTTAAACCTTATTTAATTGAATCAATAATCAGGTTGTACTTTGATATTGCTTGATCCCCTAGTATTTTATTGCATAAACCCCTAAATTATTAACACTACTTTCAACCTACATATTAAAGTATTGACACTGAAAAAAAAAGATCTTCAGACCACGCAAAATAAAAGAATGGCTATATTTTTTTATGATTGGTCAAATGTCATTTCAGAGCATATTTTTAGCTAAAATATTATAGATAAAAATGTTGTCTTATAAGGATTTGTTAAACTAAACGATAAAATTATATTTGTTTTATGGATATTTGAACATTGTTATTAAGAAAAATTTGTTGACAGATCAGAATGGTGGGCGACTAAGGCCTATACTATACTAGCGGCCGCCTGCGGTTTCACCCGCGTGGTTCCAGTTCCCGTGGGAATTGATCAAAATTCTTTCTTAGCGGATGCCTACATCATAACATCTACCTGCATGCCAAATTTCAGCCCGATCCGTCCAGTAGTTTGGGCTGTGCGTTCATAGCTATCTATGTCAGTCAGTCAGTCAGTCAGTCACCTTTGAGTTTTATAGATAAGGGACAGCCCACCAGGAAACGTCGCTCAATGTCTGCCATACTGTAGGCTCATTTAAAGTGTTTACTCATCTTTAATTAAAAGTGTACTGACTCTAATTTTATAAAGCATTTTAACGCCCTTTTCAAACAAATTTTACTTAATGGATATTCTTAAAAAGTGATGTAATTTCTTTGTGATTAATATTAAAACAAAAATTTATTAACATTATCTAACTTCATGATGTATTTTGAACCTGTTTTAGGTATCAAAGTAAAAGAAAATTTATTTTTACTAAAATTCTTCAAGTCGTGGCCACGTACCGGGAGACGCAGCCGTGGTAGGCCTCCCACAAGGTGGACTGATGATCTCATAAAGATCGTGGGAATCCACTGGATGCGGGTGGCGCAGGACCGATCGGTTTGGAGATCCTTGGGGGAGGCCTATGTCCAGCAGTGGACGTCTTTTAGCACGTTTTTTACCAAAAAACTTACCGTCAAACATTTCCAACATGTTAAAATATCCACAATGCAAATACAATTTCTAGGCCAAATGTATAAATAAAAATCGATTCACAAAAAATATCTACAATTTTCCGAGTCAAATCATTTACTAGTCCACAACGCACAACAACTAACAAACATGCTTTCATCTGACAACTATTCGATTCAAATGCTATTAGGATAATACCTTTTGAAATTGATCGAAATATGACATCAACTGCGCTTGTCCGTAATGTTAGCGACCAATAGCAACGCATTGTGTATCTGTGTGTGTAAGTCATCACTGTCGCGTCACGCAACTCCAGTAGTATCCTAATAGCATTTGAACCAGATAGTATTTATAGTTAACATTTGACATAAAGTACTTAAAGGTGAGTATGGACTACAACATTTCCTCGAGCGTTTTGGTGTAATGTAACGTTTGTACGAATGGTACAATACAGGCAAAAGCTCGGTTAGCCTCAACATTTCCATGTAATGTACGTTTCTTCCCCACTGCTCAACTAGATTGTTCAACTCCATAAAGTTGAGCAGTGGGTATTACCCACTGCTCAACTGGTCATTGCTCAACTACGACAGTTGAGCAGAGGGTCATACCCACTGCTCAACTAAAATTGCTCAACTAAGTACGTGGGTTTCCCGGTCGTCCCCACTTTGTCCCCCCCCCCCCCCACTGGGTAAGATTGGGAAAAAGAAACGTTTCGTTCGTCCCCAGTGGTGACGATTGGAACTCTATATTTCCCACTCGTTCCGCTTTAAACCGATAGTCAAATAATAGGTTCTTTGACACTAGTACCATGATACAGTTCTATGATGGCACCCAAATTCTGAAAAACAAATGAATGTCGGGGAAACAAATTAATGTTGGGGAAACAAATGAACATCGGTAAAAACAAATGAATGTCAGAAAAACAAACGAATGTGGGAGAAGCAAATGAATGTCAGGAAAACAAATGAATGTCGGGGAAACAAATGAACGTCGGGGAAACAAGTGAAGGTATGAAAGCATTGTTTATTGATCGGAAGTAAAAGAATAGGTGCAAGCCATTTTCGACATTATCGTCATGTACCAAGATAACGGATTTTAATGAAACAGCTATGTTAGTAATAGTAATGTAAGCCCTAGGGAAAAGCAACAAAATTTTAAAGGTCAATAAGGACGAAAATCGCTTGCACCTGTTTTTTAACTCCCGATCAATAGACAATGCTTTCCTACCTTCACTTGTTTTCCCAACGTTCATTTGTTTCCCCGACATTCATTTGTTTCCCCGACATTCATTTGTTTCTCCCACATTCGTTTGTTTTTCTGATATTCATTTGTTTTTACCGATGTTCATTGTTTTTATTTTTGTCCAAATTTTATAAAAACCAGTCCTCTTGGTCGCGTGTACAATTTGATTTGGTTGGGTTTTACAGCCAAGGGTACAGCGGTTAAAAATTTATTTTCCACTGTACCATCAAGGGAACAGTTAAGGGTACACAGACACACAGGTAACAAGAGTTGAGCGGTAGGTCATATGTTTAATTAAACAACAAATATGTCCCACAGATCAACTGAGTTGAGCAATAAATAGTTGAGCTATAGAGCATAAAATATTCGGTAATACAAACTATGTCCTAATGCTCAACTGCTCAACCAGTTGAGCAATCGAGTTGAGCAATGGGGCAGAAACGGTAATGTAACGTTCGTACGAATGCTCGGCGTTGTGTTACGGGTAAATGCTTGTGAATTTACCCGTAACATTTCGTTGTACCTGCGTTCATTCTTCTTTGCAATGTCGGACCTACAAGTAGCTCGTGCAAAGGCTCGACGAAATGTTACGCCAATATGCTCGTTGGTTTTTAAAAAGGCTGTAACAAAACATCGAGCGTCGTGTTCGAAGATCAGTTCAAGTAAATTTAAAAGTGGCGAATGCTCGATGTTCTGATACAAGTAAATGTTGTAGTCTATATTCACCTTAAGGCCACCTTAAGACCACACACATCAATTTATGGTACCACACTCACTATAAGCTCTTCTGATCTTTTTACGTCGAATTTCAAGTGTATTGGCTCCCATACTATATTCAAATGTTAATATCTAGTATATCAGATGAATACTGTATATAAAATAACCAAAGTATATATTAGGAAAGTAAGTCATCTTGAGACCCTTGTGATCACTTACCATCAGGTGTCAAAGTTGTATGTTATCCTCCCTATTTTATCCCTAAATTTATAACTTGGGGACTTTCACCGTGGAATTTAATTAATTAATTTATATTATTTGTACGAGTGTTCTAATTTTTTTCATTGTAATAATAATAATGAATAGTTTCAGGTAATGGATAGAAAAAACTTTAACTTCGAAGTAGAAGCTTTTTGTTAATCAATTATTTAATAATCAACAGTGACGATAACAATAATTTAACATTACTTATTTAATTTTTACTTCTGCTGATTTTGGAAAACTAAAATAAGTACGTAATCAGATTTTGTCATAATAAAATTTGATAGAAATGCTAACTGTTTAATTTAAAAAAAGTTTAAAGTAATGAGGACATAACTTTTTGAAATAAATAAATAAAAATGTCATTCCCCTGCTTTAGCGTACCAAAATTTCACGCGAACGATTCCGAGGGCTGTCATAGTAGAAAATAACATACTTTCCTATATATACTATGGTTTAATTAAACAATAACACTTACTTGACATTCCTAAGGCCTGATGGCAAAAATTTATTCACAAAAAACATCAAATCGATATTTTTCTAATCAAATTTTAATCGATCAATGTGAAATTATTTCTACATACATACATTTTGAGGTATTTTTTACATCCATTTCCATCCACCAATTATTCGGACGTTGGCGATACGTTGGCCAATGTTGGCTCAAACCTTCGCACATGTTGGTTGGTTAGCAGTTATGTTGTTCAACTTATGTTGGTCAAATATCAACAATTTTTGTTTAAGTTTGTCAGTTTCAAATATAATTTTATACTTTACGTATATTTTTAAAAATATCCATTACGTAAAAAGGAGTGACCGCAACGCAAAAAGATACAGGTTCAGATTCCGGTTTAGTCAATTTTTATTTAATTTTTAGCAAGTTTGTTATAACATGACTATTGTCAATAATTTATCCGGTAATTCAGACGTTCTATAATTCGATTCGCTGTCAGGTTTTTTAGTCTAATTATGTCTTTTCTTTAGAGCTTTAATTATTGCATTGAACAAAAGAATACGTCATATGATTAAATCTACTATTCGTCAACACTGAAAATTATTTTAAAATTATTTTGTCTAATTATCAAACGCTTTTTATCGACAGTATTTTTTTAGAATGCGGTCGGTATAATACCTAAAAAATCAAACTTGACAATTTATACCACATCATAGCACACCAATTGTATTTTAAAACCAACATATACTTTTCTAAATCATCTGTGCTCTGAAGTCATCCAACATAACAATACTATACCAATGAAGTTTTACGGCAACCACCATTGTCAAAAAAATACACAATATAAAACCATCCAACATAGTTTTTACTGCACCAAGTGTTTTGAAGTCATCCAACATAATGTATGTTCTGAAGTCACCGCACATAACGTATATTCCAACAAGACGCGTCCAACATAACTTCTCCAACACAACGCGTCCAACATAACTGCTAACAACCAACACGTGTACCCACATGTCCATTAACTTAGCGTCCACGCAGTACGGGCTAGTTACCATGCCTCAACCGAAGCCGTCGGTCAGGTCAGCAGAGATGTTCTCTTAGTTGGCGGTGAACGTCGCTACGAGTCAGGTCCACGCTTGTTCCACGTTGGAGAATCTCTACGCTTGACCTGGAAGATAAATACTATTGTTAATTAAATAATAAATAAAACGTCCTTAGTCATTATTCAGATATCGCCGTGTAGCCTTAAACTTAGTATGTAACGAATGTCATATTTTAGACATTCGCGAATACGAATGCGAATATTAATTTGTTGCGAACGACAAAGTTAAGTGGGTATTGGGACACTTTGGTCCCGAATCCCACAGACGACCTCGGGTCTTGCTAGCCAATCCGCAAGTATTTTTGCAACAAAAATATAAAAACATGGATAGATTTTTTTTTGAAAGTTTTGTAAATGTGTCCGGGTGAAACAAACCCCTGCCGGACGTCCCCCAGACGCCGTTCAAACTAGGACAAATCCGGGGAAACCCGGACGGATGGCAGCCCTACTCCATGGTACCGGTGATCGCACTGACTTGCCCTACAGCTGTTCAGGAACTTGCTCCACTGCCGCTCGCTGCCCTATGGCTCCGGTGTCGTGATCAACTGACCTGGCCTCCAGCTGTTTGACGTGCGTGGTGAGCGCTCCGGCCGGCAGCGGCCGCAGCGGGCGCGCCACCCGCAGCGTGCTCTGCTTCAGCGCGCGCGCCAGCGTCTTCAGGAACTTGCTCCACTGCCGCTCGCTGCCCTATGGCTCCGGTGTCGTGATCAACTGACCTGGCCTCCAGCTGTTTGACGTGCGTGGTGAGCGCTCCGGCCGGCAGCGGCCGCAGCGGGCGCGCCACCCGCAGCGTGCTCTGCTTCAGCGCGCGCGCCAGCGTCTTCAGGAACTTGCTCCACTGCCGCTCGCTGCCCTATGGCTCCGGTGTCGTGATCAACTGACCTGGCCTCCAGCTGTTTGACGTGCGTGGTGAGCGCTCCGGCCGGCAGCGGCCGCAGCGGGCGCGCCACCCGCAGCGTGCTCTGCTTCAGCGCGCGCGCCAGCGTCTTCAGGAACTTGCTCCACTGCCGCTCGCTGCCCTATGGCTCCGGTGTCGTGATCAACTGACCTGGCCTCCAGCTGTTTGACGTGCGTGGTGAGCGCTCCGGCCGGCAGCGGCCGCAGCGGGCGCGCCACCCGCAGCGTGCTCTGCTTCAGCGCGCGCGCCAGCGTCTTCAGGAACTTGCTCCACTGCCGCTCGCTGCCCTATGGCTCCGGTGTCGTGATCAACTGACCTGGCCTCCAGCTGTTTGACGTGCGTGGTGAGCGCTCCGGCCGGCAGCGGCCGCAGCGGGCGCGCCACCCGCAGCGTGCTCTGCTTCAGCGCGCGCGCCAGCGTCTTCAGGAACTTGCTCCACTGCCGCTCGCTGCCCTATGGCTCCGGTGTCGTGATCAACTGACCTGGCCTCCAGCTGTTTGACGTGCGTGGTGAGCGCTCCGGCCGGCAGCGGCCGCAGCGGGCGCGCCACCCGCAGCGTGCTCTGCTTCAGCGCGCGCGCCAGCGTCTTCAGGAACTTGCTCCACTGCCGCTCGCTGCCCTATGGCTCCGGTGTCGTGATCAACTGACCTGGCCTCCAGCTGTTTGACGTGCGTGGTGAGCGCTCCGGCCGGCAGCGGCCGCAGCGGGCGCGCCACCCGCAGCGTGCTCTGCTTCAGCGCGCGCGCCAGCGTCTTCAGGAACTTGCTCCACTGCCGCTCGCTGCCCTATGGCTCCGGTGTCGTGATCAACTGACCTGGCCTCCAGCTGTTTGACGTGCGTGGTGAGCGCTCCGGCCGGCAGCGGCCGCAGCGGGCGCGCCACCCGCAGCGTGCTCTGCTTCAGCGCGCGCGCCAGCGTCTTCAGGAACTTGCTCCACTGCCGCTCGCTGCCCTATGGCTCCGGTGTCGTGATCAACTGACCTGGCCTCCAGCTGTTTGACGTGCGTGGTGAGCGCTCCGGCCGGCAGCGGCCGCAGCGGGCGCGCCACCCGCAGCGTGCTCTGCTTCAGCGCGCGCGCCAGCGTCTTCAGGAACTTGCTCCACTGCCGCTCGCTGCCCTATGGCTCCGGTGTCGTGATCAACTGACCTGGCCTCCAGCTGTTTGACGTGCGTGGTGAGCGCTCCGGCCGGCAGCGGCCGCAGCGGGCGCGCCACCCGCAGCGTGCTCTGCTTCAGCGCGCGCGCCAGCGTCTTCAGGAACTTGCTCCACTGCCGCTCGCTGCCCTATGGCTCCGGTGTCGTGATCAACTGACCTGGCCTCCAGCTGTTTGACGTGCGTGGTGAGCGCTCCGGCCGGCAGCGGCCGCAGCGGGCGCGCCACCCGCAGCGTGCTCTGCTTCAGCGCGCGCGCCAGCGTCTTCAGGAACTTGCTCCACTGCCGCTCGCTGCCCTATGGCTCCGGTGTCGTGATCAACTGACCTGGCCTCCAGCTGTTTGACGTGCGTGGTGAGCGCTCCGGCCGGCAGCGGCCGCAGCGGGCGCGCCACCCGCAGCGTGCTCTGCTTCAGCGCGCGCGCCAGCGTCTTCAGGAACTTGCTCCACTGCCGCTCGCTGCCCTATGGCTCCGGTGTCGTGATCAACTGACCTGGCCTCCAGCTGTTTGACGTGCGTGGTGAGCGCTCCGGCCGGCAGCGGCCGCAGCGGGCGCGCCACCCGCAGCGTGCTCTGCTTCAGCGCGCGCGCCAGCGTCTTCAGGAACTTGCTCCACTGCCGCTCGCTGCCCTATGGCTCCGGTGTCGTGATCAACTGACCTGGCCTCCAGCTGTTTGACGTGCGTGGTGAGCGCTCCGGCCGGCAGCGGCCGCAGCGGGCGCGCCACCCGCAGCGTGCTCTGCTTCAGCGCGCGCGCCAGCGTCTTCAGGAACTTGCTCCACTGCCGCTCGCTGCCCTATGGCTCCGGTGTCGTGATCAACTGACCTGGCCTCCAGCTGTTTGACGTGCGTGGTGAGCGCTCCGGCCGGCAGCGGCCGCAGCGGGCGCGCCACCCGCAGCGTGCTCTGCTTCAGCGCGCGCGCCAGCGTCTTCAGGAACTTGCTCCACTGCCGCTCGCTGCCCTATGGCTCCGGTGTCGTGATCAACTGACCTGGCCTCCAGCTGTTTGACGTGCGTGGTGAGCGCTCCGGCCGGCAGCGGCCGCAGCGGGCGCGCCACCCGCAGCGTGCTCTGCTTCAGCGCGCGCGCCAGCGTCTTCAGGAACTTGCTCCACTGCCGCTCGCTGCTCGTCGGCTCTGGGGTCGTGATCAACGTTGATGCGCGTTCTACTAGCGCGCAGACGCTGGATAAGGTGAACTGGGGAAGGAAGTATAGTATTAGCCTATATTCTGAAGACTGGCGAACTCAAAGATGGGTGGAAAAATATTAAAAAAGACTTTTTTCCAGCAGATTTCAGAATAATTTAAAAAAAAAACGACGGGTTGCACTCCGGGAGTGCCGGCAGAAGTGAAAACCTGAATATTAACGTTGTGCATTTTTGATATGTATTTTGGAATGGTTAGGGATTTAATTGATTGGTAGAGGTATAAAAGTACTATCATTTTTATGGTAAAATACAATATTTATTTATTGCGCTATCGTACACAAACATGACAATTTATATTACATTAAAAAGTTTATCTCTCAGAATTAATGAAATCAGAAACTTTTTCAGACTTATCAGAAACTCCTTGCTGTGACACTGAAACGCACTGAGGTCAATTATAATACGCGCGGCGTATTACGCTGAAACGCCATGTAATAAATGATGATAAAATGATTGACAACCGTCAATGTCATACTTTTTTGATTGACAACTATTTATTTTCTAAACAACGAAAACAAAGTTTGGAATTTACAACTAATTGCATACTGGAATCTGCGGATAAACTTTTGAATTTGGAGCAATCGGCCAAGAAATGATTCCCTTTACTCTCGAATCGTTAATAACACGAGTGGTGTTACAGTAATCAACATGTCGCTTTCGAGGATGTTCACTGGGAATTTGGGGTAACAAGCCAAAATGTGTGTGAGAACGAGCCTCTTGTCGCAGGAAATCGGACAGCATTTCCAACTTCATACGACCTGATGCATGCTCCGCAGCATAGCGGATCCAAAGACTGCGGAGAAGTGGTGTTAATTTCCATAAAATACTGTTATATAATTCCGGCGAATAAAGATATTCCAAACTTTTTAAATGTTTTATTACGGCAATGAAATTTTGAATTTTGCAGGATATCAAATTAAGGTCTTTGTGGTCACTTTGTAGCATAGGAAGCATATAGGAAGCGACCGCACTGCGGCTATAATAGTAGAAGAGGTCACACTTGACAGTTCATTCATGCAAAGAAAAATATACCTTACGCTAAAGGAATAAAACTCAAGAAAACAACATCAGTTCTTATTAATACAATTATTTACTCTACTCCTGATGTACATAAGAAGCACTTTTCTTTGCATTTAATAAATGAGCTGTCAAATTGAACAAAAAACCATTATTGTCTATAGACCGACAAATTATCTGTTCCGGTGGCGGCGTCGCTACTGTCTATTTAAAACTGTCATTAAATATCGTTTTTGCATTGCATTTCACGTAGTTCCAATTTTGGCCACCGGAACAGATAAGTTTGTAGAAAACACGTGTCCGGACTTCAAATTTTATATGGATTTTCGATCAGGTCACGTGACACATAAATCCTGTCGCGAGTTTAACATTTTTTCCCCATACAAAAAAAGTGCACAACGCCGCTAAAGAAGTTTTCACTTCAAAAAGCGAAGGCAAGCTCTAGTATATCAAGGTGGTATCAAGCTATATTGTGAGTAGTATAGTGATATTAAAAGTATAACTTACAGAGGATGTGAGCACGTAGGGCGTCCTAGCAGGGTCCAATGCTTCCGCCAGGAACCCACACGACTCGAGAATCGGCGCCCAGCCCGACGTACTGTGGATATAGCTGGAACAAGATTAACACTCTTTACTAACATGTTCGTTTAGATTTTTGTAAGGACAGCAGACTGTAGAAGAGCTTAGTGACAGCAGAGTAAACGACGCCTTTTGGTTAGGTGTACGATCGAGGTCTCCCGCGCGTGATCACTTTTGGAAAAATATACCGTGCACGCGCATCGTGACTTCCTAGGAGCGGCGCTTGTAAACGTGAAAATACTGCACAGGATTTTAGCCTTTAGGGTGATCACGCGCGGGTGACCTCGATAGTACCTTCGTATGGTGTTTTACTATCTATGGAGAAGAACCGGCAAGAAACTCGATAGTTATTAAATTTTTTACTGAGTCATGCACTTTTCTGAGGCTGGACAGCGCGCGCAAGACCCGGGACCACAGGCCCTTCAGGCGGATGTGACTGGCGAAAAAATTAACGAATGAATGATTAGACAAACGAACGAATAAAGGAACGAGAGAATGAATGAATAAATGAATATAACATACCTGCGGTATTGATTGAGTGAATGAACGAACAAATTAATGAACGAACGAATGACTCAACGAATGAATGAATGAATGAATGAAACTGAACTGAATGAAGTGCTGGTAGAGAAAAAAATATTGACGTGCAAAAGTTTTTTTTTTAAATCTATTTGCACTTTGCAGAATAAATTATTTCATTTCATTTTAAACATACCTTCGGTATTGAACGAGTGAATGAACGAATGAATGAACGAATGAATGACCCATACCTGCGGTAGTGCGGCGCCAGGTCTCTCAGCGAGTCCTCCTGCCGGCGCGCGAGGCCGGGCAGCGCGCGCAGGACGCGGGACCACAGGCCCCTCAGGCGGATGTGGCTGGCCGGGACTCGGTTGAGAAACCGACATATTAATGTCTGGAAATAAAGATAACTTGTTGGTAAACATTTTATTTTTTACTAGGTCAGTTGGTAGACAGACACGCAGCCCACCTGATGGTAAGCGGCCACTGCGGAAAAAGCCTTACCACTAACCAGAACCAAGGCGGGAATCGAACCCACGACGTCCATGTTTTTATACCTGTGGCTTAGCCACTGTTCCAAGGCGGTAAAATTTTAGGCTTAAACATTTTTTTTTCGTAGGAGAATGAGTTTATGCACCATAACCACAGGCTAGCTAGACCCGCGGCCGTGTGTGGGACTCGAGACTCAAGCGTCCACTACCCACTAAACTCCCCCGGTTTCCCCTTCACACCCGATTGGGACGAGCCGGTGCCAGCCTTGTGGTTATTGACCAGCCCTTCGCGCTTATAAAAAAATGATAATTTACTATTTACTAACATAATATGACTTCCATTTTCTCGTCAAATTAAAAAAAAAATACGTAAAAAATAAAATAAAAAGAATTACTTGCAAAAATTGATAGTACTACTAAAGGTGAAGCTTCCTGCTGCGGGAATACTACAACTAAAAAAACACGCAGTATTATTTTTATGTAATTCTAATGGGAGGCCAGGCCATTTAAAAAAAAGAAAGACTTCCAAAAGCTTCACTAGATGGCGTTAAACGAAGTATGTTCATCTATTGTTACCTCTGGTTTTATATCTAGGAGCCATAATCTCTTTACTCATTCTTCTTCTTCTTCATAATGAATGACTTGCTTTGTATTTTTTATCAACAATTCCGCCAATTGTAATTTTTTCGGGAATGAAAATTACATCTGACATAAACGAAACGTTTCGTTTTATTAAATAAAGGTCATGTCGAAGTAAACTTTATAACGTTTATTCAATGACGTTCAATTAAAAAACTAGACTCACAATCACGCTCAAATATTGTCCGAAGCAAAAGTCAGCCCACCCGACTATTGGGCAGAGTTTTCGTTTAGTTGTTTACAATTGACATTAAACACTAAATGCCACGAGTTAAGGTGTTAATTTGAACGAATGTGTTAATGTCATCAGTGTCAAAGCCACTCGGACGTTTTTTGAGGAATTTTTCTTAGAGATTGGGAGTCTAATTTTATATTGAACGTCATTGCGTTTATTCCTTGTGACTGCATAGGTGGAACGGCGCCATCTATTGAGAACTAACAAAACACGCTGTCAGAAAATCGCCCATTGCCATAATAAGTTAAAGCCTCACCCTTCCTTTCCTAACGGTCAGCATCTGCGCTGTCCTGTCACTGTGCAAGAGCCCTGCGAACATTTTCGTCATCAAGTCCTCCTTGTCCTCATCGAGAAGGTTCTTCACTGGCGGTTTCTGGCTCACTGCTAGATTCACCACCTAAAACAAAAATGAAAGGCTGTTATGGCGGCAGATTTTTAGGGGTGGCAGCTAGCCAGTCCAACTCTGCAAAGTCCCACTACCACCACCCACGGTCAATCAATCCCAAAATACTAAAGATGGTGATTTTTTTTATTGACCACATAATTATGGTACAATAGGCGGACTTACTGCGAAAAGTGGTAGTTGTTTGTGATACAGTTTGGAAACTGGAGAATGACGTAGGATTTTTGTCCCGAAATATCCCATTCCTGTGGGTACTATTATAATTACTATTATATTATTACTAGCCTTCCGCCCGCGGTTTCACCCGCGCGTAATCTCTTTTTTCAAATATCCCCCCTTCCCCCACATTTCCGTATTGTTCACCGGGAATAGTGTAGCTTCCTAACAGTGAAATAATTATTCAAATCAATTCAGTAGTTTTAAAATTCTTATTCCCGCGGGAATGAGACGTTTCCCGTAGGAATTTTATAACCTATGTCCTAATCCGGGTTATAAAATATACGTGTGCCTTTCATCTAAATCTGTTCAGCCGTTTAGGCGTGATTGAGGAACAAACAAACATCTAAACATCCAGACTTTCGCATTTATAATATCAGTAGGATTTCACATTTAACAACTAAATACCTGTCTTTTATCTACATTCTCGCTCTTCGGGCTGTCCTGTTTCGGCCTCCGCTGAACCGACTCGATGTTCTTCAAGAAGAGATTCGACTCATCCTCTTGTTCGTTCTCCAACTCCTTCTGCGCTGCTTCTAACTGCTTCTGCTTCTCTTCTCTTTCCTAAAACAAATAAAAAAAATACATCATTTTATCATCAGCAGTCCATTGTTGGACATAGGCCTCTCTCAGCTCTCGCCACTTTGTTCGACAAAATAGATAGTCTGCTTTTTTTAAAATCCAATTAATATACAATATAACATGTAATTTGTGGTATAAGTGTCGGCAAACTTCTTGACCATCGGTCGACGGAGTAGGGGAAAGTTCGCACATGTGTACCTACTTGTGCATGACCAATAACACGCGTGAATCTCCCGCCGCCCGCGCGCTATTGGTCAAAGGTATGCTTCTGACCAATAGCGCCCGCGCAGCTCAAAATTCGTGTTCTACACAATCCCCACCAGATTTCCAGATGTTTGCCGGGAGCTGTAATGAGCTGCAATGATCTAAGAGCATGTACAGTGAGCCACGAATCAACCTTTACAAACCTGTCAAATGTGCCACTTGAAATAGAATTCTATGTAATGGACATTAATCCTACAAATGATTCACAAGTCTTACTAAGTCTGAGACTTAGATCGGCAAGTTATGTTCACTCTTGTGATAAAACTATGACATTAAGATTTTATATTATTATTTTGACAACATACCTTCAGTATAAGCGCAGTGGAGATAGCCAGAGGATCATTGAGCTCCTCTAACCTCAACAGGATTACGTATAGCGCTTCTATGTCTAGTAAGAGTTGTTTCGTCCTCTTCAGTTCTCTAGGAACCTGGTGAGATAAGAAATAAAGTTACAAATGTTATTGTTACTTTTATTGATGATAGGTTAGATAGATAAGTTTGTGATAGTTTATTTGAGATATAAATAAAGATTTGTGTAGGATTTTTAAGATCTTTTGCAGGGGAGTTAGGCGGGGTTTTAGTGGGTTGAAAGGTTTATGATTGATATGTAAGCGAATGAGCGGGTTTTAGGAATTATTGCGAGGTTATGCGGGGTATTAAAAGTTGTTAATGGGATTTAAGGGCAAGAGTTATGTGTAAGCTTGCGCCGTTTTTAATATATTTTTAGAAGTTTATGCAGGGTCTTAATGGGTTTTAAGAAGCAGAAGTCATGTGTAAGCGTTTATGACCCATCATCATTGTCATTGATTGTCATCATTAACTTTTAAAGAGGGCTTTGCAGGGTATTGGCCGTTTAACAGGACTTTATGAGACGTGTAATAAGCGATTTTCAAAAACTTTACTAGAGGGGTCTACCGGGTAATAGGGGTTTCTACCAAGTAGAATGTGGATTTACTGGGTAGTAGGATGGGTTCTGCCGGGTACTGGGGGGTTTTACCGGGTAGTCGATGTGACTAACCTCGCTAGGGTTGGCAGTGCTGGCGCGGCTGGGCGCGCGGTCGGGCGGCGCGGCGTCGCCCGCCACCAGCTCCACGTCGATGATCTTGCGCGGCGCCGTCACGCTGCCGCACTGGACAGTTCTACCGGGTAGTCGATGTCACTAACCTCGCTAGGGTTGGCAGTGCTGGCGCGGCTGGGCGCGCGGTCGGGCGGCGCGGCGTCGCCCGCCACCAGCTCCACGTCGATGATCTTGCGCGGCGCCGTCACGCTGCCGCACTGGACAGTTCTACCGGGTAGTCGATGTCACTAACCTCGCTAGGGTTGGCAGTGCTGGCGCGGCTGGGCGCGCGGTCGGGCGGCGCGGCGTCGCCCGCCACCAGCTCCACGTCGATGATCTTGCGCGGCGCCGTCACGCTGCCGCACTGGACAGTTCTACCGGGTAGTCGATGTCACTAACCTCGCTAGGGTTGGCAGTGCTGGCGCGGCTGGGCGCGCGGTCGGGCGGCGCGGCGTCGCCCGCCACCAGCTCCACGTCGATGATCTTGCGCGGCGCCGTCACGCTGCCGCACTGGACACGCAGACAGACAGACAGACCATCAATATACATAATATAAATAATAACCAACAAAAAGTTTCGATTTTAGCCAAAAAACAGCCGATGTACTTATCTCAGTCAGTGGTGACAATGACCCATATAACATAATAAATTACCTATATAAAATAGTAACTTATAAATAAAAATATTTTATCTACATCCATACCATAATATGTCTATTTTATATTCAGGAGCGATGAGCAAACGCTCTACATTTAGATATAAGTATCTGTGGCTGCATTGAAATGTTTACATTTTAGTGTCGGTAACCGATACTTAATTTCGTTCAAATTTCGAACGTCTTCTTTAAAAGTAAAAATTAATAGGTTTTTTCGATTATCGAATTAGTCGATTAGTAATTTTATGTTCCATTCCTATACATTTAATTCGATGCTGAAATTATAACAATCGATTTGAGAATCGAAATCAACTCGAGTCTAGATTGTTTATGGATTTTAAAAACTACAAACGTCAGTCATTATGTCAGTACTAACTTTTACATACAGATTAAGTTGGTAACTAGGGCGTTTGCTCATCAATCCTGACTATAAAATAGACATATTATCGTATGAATGAAGATAAAGTTATGTATGTGACTGTACATAATTAGTCATTAAAATACTCATGTGATTCTTTTATGAAACTCACTTCGTTCGTTTCATAAAACCACATTCGTATTTTAATGACCCTCATTATGCAGCAGTCACATAAATAACTATTTTGTGAAAAACTGTGTACAGGCTATACATAAAGCTTTACCAATCTGTCAAATTCCTACGACCAATTTTTAGATTAATGTCTATCGCATAAAGTTCTATTTCGATTGCAACTTTTTTAAAGATTTGTACAGCTTATTGCATGGCCCAGTGTAAATAAGGTCTTATAATACGTTTAAATAGTGTCTGTTTGTGTGTATAACTATTAATTATCAAGTTACTTGCCGGTTCTTAACACTGGGAACAATGACGTTCAATATACAACTAGACTCCCATTCACGCTCAAATATTGTCCGAAGCAAAAGTCTGCCCACGCAACTATTGGGCAGAGTTTCCGTTTAGTTCTATACAATTGACATTAAACACTAACTGCCACGAGATAAGGTGTTAATTTGAACGAATGTGTTAATGTCATCTGTGTCAACGCCGCTCGGACGTTTTTTGAGGAATTTTTCTTAGAGATTGGGTGTCTAGTTTTTTAATTGAACGTCATTGACTGGGAACTATTATTTACCTGTAACTTTCCTAGCGAATTCTCGAACTGCGTAGGTACGTAGGTTCGAGGCGTGGGCGCGTCCTCGCTCGTAGAGTTATGCCTGTTTGAGTTGTGCCGCTCCCTCCCGTGGTGTTGGTTTTCTTGTTTTACCGCTGAAAATTCATATTTTTATTCATTTAGATAAAGTGAGTAAGGGCAAAAAAGGCCTCCATTATTATAGTAGTAGTCACAATTGCAAATGCTGACTGGTGATCATCTCAAACCAGATCTGTGTTGGAAAAATGGGGGGTACAAAATGTTTTTGCGCGACGCAAAAAAGCGGAAACGTAGTAACCCACACCCAAGCCAAATTTTTTTTATTGCAGATTCGGAATGAGAAAAAAATCCTCTTTCAAACGGTCTAATACTCCTTGCTCTACGACTAATAGAAGTTTTTTTACAGCATTGGAAATTAGCCTGCTTTTTCGAAAAAGTAACGGAAAGATTGATGTAAATAGCATAAAAAAGAGTGTTTTTTATCACTTTACATTTACTTCAATTCATATTTTTCAAATGGCATGATCTCGGTTTGATTTTGGTAGTTACAGCGCGTGAATATTCTGACCAATGTGGATTACAGCGTTTTTGCTTAAAAGGATTTAGTAACGCACCACGTTCACTACATTTCTTCGAAAATAAAATGGTTATTCGTGGCGGTTTACTACAATCCTCGCATATAATAATATACGAAATCGTCGGATACGCCAATTTAAAACTTCATTAGTTACCCCGATTTTGGTCGATTACCGCGTCGCTCAGTCACTGCGCGACAGTTGAGGGAGTATGATTTGTGTGTCGTAAACGGATTTGACTGCGTGACTCGACTCGTTTACAATATATTAAAATATTACAATGATAATAAGGTTATGAATGTGTTCGTACTTCGTAATAAATGGCTTTGATTGGTTTATTCAATAATCATAATTTTATTTGACTTGTGACTTACAGTAGAACCAAAACGCACACAAGCTTCAAATTAACAAATTACAAATATCACCCTACACACTAATTATAACAACACAAAAATCATTTAAAAAGAAAAAAACCAAACCATACAAATAGAAAGAAAAATTAAATAATTAATAAAAATTATACCATGTCAACTAATCAAAAATGTCAAAAATGAATACTATGTCAGAAATAACAAAAACAAAACCATACAAATAAAAAGAAAAATTTAAGTATCAATAAAAAATTATACAATGTCTACATAAAGAAATGTCAAAAAGAAATAATATGTAAGTTAAGTCCATTCAGTGTAGTTGTTTACATAGATATATTTCATTTAAGTCAAAATGTAGACAAATAAATATTTATGGAACATAGTTACAACAAATTTGCTATAAAGGAAAACCTTCGGTTTGTAGTCGCCTATACATTTATCTCGTTCATTTACAGCGTTTTTGCGTAACAGAAAAAAAAGTGCTATTGCTGTAACCCACACAAACATAGATTAAAAGTAACTTCTAAAAGGTTAAATGTATTTGGTTTGATAAAAAATCCATAAATATATTTATGTTAAAAAATTCACATGTGTGGCTTTCATAGTTACGGAGATATCATTTTTTTTCTGAAATTTCAAAATGTTTTTGGCTCTGGTGAACACTTTGCATTTTGTGGGTTACTACGTTTCCGCTTTTTTGCGTCGATATGGTACTTTTAAAATATGTTGCTATGTAATGCTATAAGTTTATAATTTTGAATTTGAATATTAGATTATTTGAATTATAGGCCAAAAAAAGTGTCATAAAATAGAGCTAAAATAGTAAGGAAAAAATTGCATTTTTGATGAAACTTTTGGCATTTTACAACGTCATCATTTATCGTTGCAATCGTCGTTTGAGTTAACAATATAATGTCGTTTTACTAACCACCACTGTAGAAGGGATGATTTTGCTGGTTTGCTTTGTGGGCCTCCTTAACCCCCTCTTTCTCTTTACTCGCCTGCCGTTCTAGGAACACCTGTAAATAACAACATATGACATGAAAACGAGGCCTCAAGTTTTCATCTTGTGTTATTAGACTGGTCCGATAATCCAGTTGGTCTGGTTCCCTGTCAGGAATTAAGCAGTTAAAAGGCTTGTATTTAACCGTACACCAAAAAAGGTTAAACGTACACCAAAAAAAGTCGAACGTGCACCTAACCTTACCTTTGGTGCCTTTGGTTTATTTTGGTGCACGTTCCACCTTTTTTTGGTGCACTTTCAACCTTTTTTGGATATACACTTAAATAGTTCCCCAATTAAAACCCGGAGGTCGTGCATTCGATTTCCACCTTGGGTCCGGTTGATCTGTCGCCATAACAGCTCTGGCTGTGTTTCGGCAATATTAATGTGGGAGCCTACACTTGGAATCAGGCTCGAAGATCAAAGCCTAAAGAGTGACAGCACATAAAACTAGTGTAAATCTCACAGGCCAGTATGACTCGGGTGGAAAGTTGAAAAACGGGGGAGTTTAATGGTTAGTAGGGGAAACCGGGGGAGTTAAGTGGGTAGTGGGGGAACCCGGGAGTTTAGTGGGCAAAGGGAGAAAAAGGGGGAGTTCAGTAGGTAGTGGGGTTTAGTGGGTAGTTGGTAGTGGGGTTTAGTGGGTAGTGGGGTTTAGTGGGTAGTGGGGTTTAGTAGGTAGTGGGGGGAAAATGATAAATTATTATAATTATGATACTCACAGTGTAGTAAAAGTCGTGTATATAAGGAGTCCCAGTGTTAAGCTGCAGCATTTGTATGTTGATCAGCCACTGCTTCTCTCTTTGTGTCATGAGGCCGGCGTACTCGTCCGCTTCACTCGATGTGCTACAGTCGTCGCCGTTCATGTGCCTGGGGGGAAGGAAGTAAGTTAGTAAGTGAGAAAGTAAGTTAGTGAAAAATTAAGTAAGTTACTTAGTATTCCTGAGTGAGTATGTAAGTTAGTGGGTCATTCAGTAAGTCTGTAAGTCAGTCAGTCAGTCAAGACAAAATATACAAAAAAAAACTAACCTGCTATTATTATAAGTCCCATTATGTCTCTGGTTGTTAAAGAAATGGTTGTTGACGAACTGATTAGAGTTATTGTTGAACATGTTGTTTCTGTTCAACATTGGATGATGACTGGCATTGTGATAACTGTTCAACTGCAACATTGGATGTGTATTCTGAATAAGTTGAACAAGATTCTGCGAAGTCAAATTCTGCGCTGGCATTTTCTGTTGAGAATTATTATAAACCCGACTTTTCTGAACCTTTTGTTCAACTTTCTGTGTCTGGTTCAACTTTTGAACAGGTTTCTGACTGTTCAAAGTCTGGTTCAAAGGTTGGTTCATCTGTTTTTGCTGGAGTTGCGGGGATTGGTTCTTAATTTGTTGTTGCTGCTGTTGTTGTTGTTGCATCATTTGTTGGTTCATGTTCATCATGTTCTGGTTCATTGTTTGTTGATGTTCGTTTGATTTTGATGGCATTGATGGGCCCTGAAAATTATTAAAATTATTAGTAAGATTATCTGATCGCAAAACATCTTAAGACTTGTATTATACTGGTATATTGTATTGATATGAATATAAAAATTAAGTACTTACACGAAAATTACTAAACGGGGCCATATTTGGGCTAAAATTTTGCCTAGGCATATTCATTCCAGGGGGAGGAGCCATCATCCTAGGTTGACCCATCATATGGGGAAACTGATTCATCCCAGGTCCAAACTGGTTGCCATTCGGCATCATCTGGTTAACATTCTGACCCATCTGGTTGACGTTTTGACCCATCTGATTCATATTCTGACTCATTTGGTTAGAATTCTGCGCCATCTGGTTCAAACCTTGTCCCATCTGGTTAACAGTCTGACCCATACTGACGTTTTGGTTCATCTGGTTGACATTCTGACCCATTTGGTGATTTTGACCCATTTGGTTAAGATTTTGAACCAAATTCGGGCCTAGCTGCGACGAATTTTGTCCCATCTGTAAATTCTGGCCCATGCTTTGATGTTGCATGTTCTGACCAGACTGGCCCATCTGGTTTAAAGATTGGCCCATCTGAATGTGATTTTGACCCAATTGATTCTGCATCAATTGGTTCGATTGCATATTCTGAATATTCTGCGATAAATTAAAGTTGCTCTGTCCCAAACTGTTTTGGAACTGCAATTGATTCGATGTCTGCATGAATTGGTTCACATTTTGGCCCAATTGGTTCACATTCTGGCCCAATTGGTTGACATTTTGGCCTATATGGTTCTGCATGAGTTGGTTGTTCTGTCCCAATTGGTTCATTTGGTTGGGTTGTCCGATTATTTTGTTGAGCGGTTGGCCCATGTCTCTCATCTGCTGTGGGGCAAATGGTAAGGGCACAGGCGCCTGTAGGCCTGGTGGTCTTTGTAGAATGACCGGCTGGAATCGAGGCTGTAAACAAAAAATAGAATTATTAGGAGTTAGGACAGGTGGAGTGACGATTTGCCGGGAGGCTCACTGAGCAAGGGCTTTGCTGTTACCCGTGGCCCCCCAACAAGGCGAAGAGGGAGTACCGCGGGGTTTAGTGGGTAAACCCCTGGACCTTTTTAAGCTAGTCCAGGAGCAGCGTCCTTTTAGGGCGCTGGGAGCCCCACACACGGCCCCGTCCGTCACCCAGGACAGGGTTATGGTGCGTAACGAATTCCCCGCGAAAAAAAAGGTGGAGTGACGATTTGCGCAGGATGGCTGGCAAAAGATAGATGCGAGAAAAGTGGCAAGCGTTTGGATACGGCCAGCAATGGACTGCGACAGGCCGATAATGATAATTAACATATTGATTTATGTTTGACTGGTGTTCACTGTATATCATATGCCAGAAAAACGAATAAGGACCAGTTTAACCATTGTTAGAGCGGTTTCGCACTACGTCCGATCCGAATCCGATCCGTCTCCGTGAAATCACAATCACAAAGAACATCGGATGACGGATGACGGTTCCAGTGCGTAAATCACCTAGAAACAGTTCTACCGCTACTCCGGACCATCATTCCATGGAGACGGATCGGATTCGGATCAGACGTAGTGCGAAACCGCTCTTAGGTAAGTTCCTAATAATTTATGTCCGATAAAAATGGTGCTGTATTCTTTTTTTGGCAAAAAACACAGACTGCACTTAGCTTATTCTAACTGATATATTAATATTGTGGCGCTCGTGGCGCAGCTGTGGTTCGTTAGATAAAAAAGGTCAAGCTACCCACGCTGCGGTCGGTTAAGGATGGGTGACCTTTCTGACCACATTTAGTGACATTTATTTCGAGCTTCTCCGTACTTCGGAAGGCACGTTAAGCTGTTGGTCCCGGCTGATATTTACTATACGTAGATATTAGTCGCTAAGCCTAGTCAGAGGCCATTTGGCGGCTTGATAACATCTGACTTGATCTGATAGTAAGGTTGGTCACTTGCCTTACGCACCCCTCCACCAAACCGCGCTAGGCCAGCGTGATGGAGTATGGCCCACACTATCTCCCAATTGAGATAAGACCTGTGTCCCAGCAGTGGGAACGTATATAGGCTGATGATGATGATGATATTAATTATTATTAATATTCATTCATCGTTTTCGTTCATTCATTCACTCACTCATTTAATAACGTAACGCCGGTTTCTCCTCACCTGGAACATGTTCTGGTTGCCGATGGGCTGAGGCTGTTTCTGGCGCAGCTGCCGCTCCAACTCTTCGACTGTGCACACATTCTTGAGGGTTTGTACCGGCTGGAGAAAAAGAAAAATACGATGACCTATTGACAATGAAAGACACGGGGATTTGTGGTTCCTCTTTCCCCCTTCCTACTTTAATTAAAAATTGTAACCTATTTCTGAGAGTTGGAGACCTGGTGACCTGTAACACAGGTACAGTACGCGCGCGAGTTCATGTCCATCCTGAGGAATGCGGTAGTGCTGTTACTTAACCTAATTATACTAATATCGATATCGATAGTTATTACCTATTAGGTCAACCATATCCATCCCATATTTTTTGGAACTTTTTAGTGAGTAAACTATTCGTTTCTGAAATGCTTTTCTTACATATGGGATTGCCTCGAAGAGATCGCTTCAAGCGACAAGATCACCTTTGCATGGTTGTCATGTATTAAGTTTACTTGATCTGTTTAATTTTAACATGTGTTGAAGTGTTTCTATCTGTTTGCAACTCATGAAATAAATATATCCAATACTTGTTAATGATTTATTACAAAAATGAAAATAATAATAATTATAAAATACAACATTTAATTAGTCACTATCACTATCAGTCAGACATTAGTCTTGTTATTATACAACACAATTATAAAATATCGACAAGCGCGCGTCATTCATTGTCGTCAAGGACAACACTCAACGGCGGACGAATGCGGGTCGGCGGGTGAGGGCGGGGCGCGCTGCTCCCGCGTGCGTCCTCAGTCCCCGATGGACATGAACTCGCGCGCGTACTGTATATACCTACAACAGGCACCAGCGATCCACAACCAAATGTTGTAAATGTTTTTACTTAACTATGTATCTGGTTCTGTATTTTGTTTTGTGGTGAGAAATAAAACAATTTTTATTATTAATATTACTTCCTATTTCCTTTCCCTATAGTCTTATCTTCCCGCTCCTTGCATATTCTTTCAAAGGCATCCATGGCGTCCGTAGTTGGAGGTGTCCATGGGTTGTGGGCTTGATGAACTTGATTAATAGCTACAAGCAAGGGCGTCGCCAAGGGGGTGCAGGAGGGGGCAGTTGCCCCCCTAGAGATCAAATGTAGCTAACCGCAAAGCGGTAACGCTTCATGCCCTCGGCGTTCATATTTTTTCTCCTAAATAATATTGCCCCATTGCCCCCCACCCCCTTAATCATACATAAGCTGGCGACGCCCTTGGCTACAAGGCGGGAACCAGCTCAGAAAAAGACTGGCCCGCCCCGTCGTCTGCAAAGCGCCTTAAGACGGCGGGGCGGGGCGGGCCGGTCAATTTCACCGCGAACGATAGCGCAAAGGGGCTAGTGCACTGAGCTCTATGATAATACGCTCAGCGTATTACGCTGGAGTGGCTTGGTACTAATCGCCTATCCACTTGTCTATGGAAATCAGTGGGCTAGTGTCTTTCGGACGTAAAAGGCAGCGGGGGTAGTTTAATGAATAGTAAGAACACAGTTTAACAAACCATACAGTTGCGCAACGAATGTACTTACGAAGGGCAACAGCGGGGCACTCGAGGGGAGTCGGGCGGCGCGGTACGCTCCGGGCAAACTCGCTTAGTTTGCTTGCTCGAGCTTTGAGGGCAATCGCGCGCACGTTTTTAATAATTTTTAAACACATTTGCGTTCACATTTTAAATGTACGAAAATAGCTGTATTCGTAATAAAATACATTGAATATGTAATGTAATGATTTAGAAACCCATTTTAAGCAGAGTTTTCGTTCGTTTACTGGAAACAGTATCTCAAATAAACTATTTGACTTACTTAGCAAGGTAGAATTTAGGTCACAGCCATGCTCATGTTTTTCCCGGTTTTACATGATAAAATTGTTCGTCCGAATGCGAATACATTATAAAGTTAAAAACTAAAAACGCCTAAAAATAAAGTGTCACGCAAATATTTAGCAGTGACCCACTTTTAAATATTCTTTCTTACGTGTTATTCATCTCTAATAAATGATTCTGACTTATAATTATAACATAGTATTTTTTCATTTTGTGACATCCCGAGCGTATTTGCGTATGACAGCCAGTTATACCTACACGGGCGGCGGCATCGCACAACATCAAAGGCGTTGCGCTACTGTAGGGTTTTTGTAATACTGTGGTAAGACGAACGCTTGTAGTCTCGAGACACACGGCCGCAGGTCTCGCAAGCCTGCTGTTACGGTGAAAAGCAATCTCCGAAGAAAAGTGTTGTATGATTGAAACTCACCGTGGGCGCGGTGGGTAGCGACAAGTCGTGCCGCCACACGTTCGAGCCCAGCGTGCGCACGGCCGGCGCGTCCGTCTCGTCCAGAACTAGCTGGGAAAGCGAGGCTTCTGTAACAATTAACATACATACATAAATAAATATTCCTGGAAATTATTCAAAAACGCCTCGATGGTTTAGTGGTTTAAGTACCTGGCCAAGATCTCGGGGTCCTGGGTTCAATTCCCGGGTCGAGCTAACTTTGTGTTGGTTTTTTCGGACGCAGCTCGGGTTTGTGATCACCAATCCGCATTTGGCAAGCGTGGTGATTAAGCCAGTAGCCCAGTACCCATCAATGTAGCGATAACTTGATTTCAAGGATGGAGGATTTTTTTTGTAACATAGCATGTTTTTTTTATTGCAATGTGTAACAAGACGAGCAGATCGTACACCTGATGGTAAGCGCCACGTCTGCCTTAAGACAGTTCAGTGCCAAACAGTAACTAAGCAGTTACCGTCTGGCACCGCCCTGCGCCCGCTACACCGAGACGACAGTTATTAGGTCTCATATACCCCGTAATTTCACTATGATATTGTGGATAAACATGAAAACATAATTGTTATTACCATCCTTGCAGTGTGTTTAAATAAATGATTTTTCTTTTCATTTAACGTTTCCACCACCGAAACTGATTTAATGATATTTGGTACAAACAGACTAAACCTTGGAAAAACACATAGGCTGTACAAATATTTTGTCGCAAAATAATAGAAACTATTCCACTGGATGACAGAATTAGTGATGTTTTTGTTTTTCTTGATTCACATCGCAACTGGACATAAGATTGACGTTATTTTTAGTATGCGAATAGTTGGGTCCGGCCGTTATGCCCTCATTCCGGGTTGCCCACGGCCGGTATGACACATTTAAAAAAAATTGTTCCTGTTTGCCGTTAAACCGTGGGGGCATACCGGCCGGGGGCAACTCGGAATGGCCGGACGATATAACGGCCGGACCCGAATAGTTTTGGAGCTGGAAGGGGACATAGTAGGATTAATTACAGTAAAATATTACGTTCATAAAGTCTTAAGTCATCGGCCGGAAGACTAGTTATTAGATAACAATTAATATTATAGGTAATTATTATTTTCACAATACTTGATATTATGTTTTACGAGCATCCAAACATGTTTTGCCATATTTACTATGGTAATTAAAATAATTAAAAGATGACTAATATACGATGACAGACATGGCCATTACCTAATTCATCATCATCCCAGCGTATTCCCGATTGCATCCAGTATGGAGCTCAGGGTCCGCTTCGACTATGATCCTAGATTTGACAAGCCTGGTTATTACAATGGAGCGATTGCCATCTGACCTCCGTAACCCTTACAAGGGAAACCAGACCTACTTGGAACATAGTCGGGACCAACGGCTTAACGTGCCTTCCGAAGCACGGAATCATCATTCTTTTCAGACATTCAGGTGATTCAAGCCTGCAAACGGCCATTACCTAATTAGCAAAGAAAATAATTATTCCGATAATCTCCATAACTTGCATCTGGTTGACGTTACCAAACAAGAATGCAAGGTAACCTGTTGGTGATTTTATCTTGCCTAGGTGTCCGTTGGCTTTTTTAACACATACTTGACGTACAGTCACAGACGGAGGAGTGGCAATCCTGGTTTATAATGTCCTCCTAGCCGAGTCTTCGCCTACGGCGGCCGATCTTATACGATCAGCCAACTACGCAGGATATATTATAGTGCACAAGTGAGTGCGCAAGCACAGGTGCATTCCCTTTTCCCTCAATCTCATAACACGGTGACAGCAGTCTGACACGACCGAAGAGAGATCAGGCGCAGGACCAACGGCTTAACGTGCCTTCCGAAGCACAGAATCATATTTTTTTTAGACATTCAAGTGATTCAAGCCTAACCAAATTGGAAACATTCACACAAAGTAATGCTCTCTGCGGGATTCAAAGTTTCAAACCCACGATCTCCGGGTATTAGAGCCCAACGCTCTAACCACTATACCACTGAGGCACTAATGATGATAATTATCAAATATAATAATTATTTCCTTCGAAACTTGCATCTAGAAGGCGTTAGTAACTAAGAATGCAAAATGGTGGTACTGACCCAGCCGCGACGTGTTGGCTTCGTCGATGCTGTTGTGCCGCCGGCTGCTCTCCAGTTGCAAAGCCAGGTGCTCATGCTGTACTTCCCAGTCGAACTCCTCCGCTGTACAGACAGACATTCAGATAATTAGATAAAGATACACTTGCGAACATCTCGCCAGATTTCCATCATTAAGAAAATCCTCAATTTTATAATAACCTTTTCTCAACAGATGGGTCTTGCTACACAACTTAAATTGATGTATAAGTTAACAATGTTTATAGGCAATTTATTATACATTGTAATACTTTATCCTTTAAAAATATTGTCAATCTTTTGAAGCCTAATATTTAGAACAGCAAGCCTATGTTTATTTCTTGTGTTAAATTTATGAAGATATTCTTGTATTAAATAGTGTACTGTTGTAATATTTAAACCTCAATTATACACATGTGTGAAGGGCAACATAAATTTGAACCAGAAGTCTTTGCAAAATGCTATCTATATATTATATAAATATTATATAAAACTCAAAGGTGACTGAATGACAGACATAGATAGATATCAACGCACAGCCCAAACCACTGGACGGATCGGGCTGAAATTTGGCATGCAGGTAGATGTTATGACATAGGCATCCGCTAAGAAATGATTTTGATCAATTCCCTTTGATCATTCGGGAACGGGAACCACGCGGGTAAAACCGCGGGCGGCCGCTATTTATCATAATACTCACAATCCTGCCCAAAGGTCTCATCGTTGAGAGCGTCATACTCGTCCTCTGAAGGTTCACCACCTCCCTCGTCATCATTTAAGTTCTGCAACAAACATGTATTTTAGTAAAAACATGGATCTGATTGGAAAACACTTTGGTTAATGGCTACAAGGAAGGCACTGTCTTGTCGCTCTTTAAAAGAAAGAGAAACAATGGGAGTTCAATGCGATGAGGAGGCTTTAGTCTCAACTCCTACAAATAAATATCTCTGGACATGATACACACACAGCTTCATCTAGCCCCAAACTAAGCATAAGCTTGTGCTATGGGTGCCAGACAACAGATAAACATTACATACCTATATAAATTTTTTTTTAAATACATACATATTATACATAAAAACACCCAGACTGATACAAACAGATAATTATTTTCATGCACACAAATGTTTCTACCGTGCGGGAATCGACCTCTGGTGTAATAACCGAATGCTTGAAACCATTGGTAGGACTCGGGACTAAGATTTGTCCCACTACAGTTAAGGCCCTTCAAGACATTATCCTCCAAAAAAAAATGTATATATTATTATTACTATATTTATATGCCTTCCTTATTGAAACTTGGTTATAAAGAGAATGAGAAAAACAAATTGCACTGACCCCAGATAGCCTGGAAACAGGGTCTATAAAATATGATTGAATAAAGCATTCATAAATGCTGCTCAAGCTCCTAGTCCAGTTCTCGCACAACAATCCGCACAAGCACTTTCTGACGAACAGGGTGGTGAAAATGTGGAATAGGTTGCCAGAAGATGTAGTCTCAGCATCAAACGTCAACCAGTTCAAAAACAAATTGGACAAACATTTTGCTAGCTGTACAGAGACATCATGAGTTCTGATTAATAGGATGCGGGCGTTATCAGTTGGCGCAACTGCCTGCCTGCCTAAAATAATAATAATAATAATAATAAATAAAGTAACAGAAACAAACAAAGATATCATCTGTTGTATCATTCTGCAACTTTGTCAGTTTTGTAGATGTAAATGACAGAATCTATACTAATATTATTAAGAGGAAAGATTAGATTGTTTGTTTGAATTGAATAGGCTCCGAAACTACTAAACCGATTTGAATAATTCTTTCACTGTGGGGAAGCTGCACTATCCCCAGGTGACATAGGATATTTTTGATCCCAGAAATGAAGGAAGGGGGGGATTAAATAAATTTAAACCTCAAGTGAATTTAAATAAGGATGTAATTTTAACTCACAATTTCTAGCACATAGAGCAAGGTAAATAATATTTTTAACCGGAAGCAAGTTCTAGGAAATACCCCTAAATACACAACAAATGTTGATAAAGAATTACAGATAGATCAAGGTACTTATGTATTAATGTTACTAACACAACTGATGAAAACATAGATAGAGATATGTATTTTGTGCCAACTATGACATAAATAAGATGGCACATTTGGTAGTAACCCTGCCCTACGCTAGGGGTCCTGTGCTTTTATCCCAGAACAAACAAATTATAATATGATATGAACAATTGTGTTTGTTCTGTGTCTGTCTGTGTTAACTTTACTTTTACAGACTAGTTGATTTCTTGGGTGAATTTCAAGAGCACGACGTCATTCTATTTTCTAAATGAAGAAGAAAGTGATTCATATGTTTGTGACTAGTAAAACACAAGTAAATGCAACCTATACATTTCATTTCAAGGTTTATCGATTTTTAAGCCCAAAATAAGTAATTTTTGCGCACTAGAACATTCCTAGATACTATGAATAGTATATTCTTGTGTATTTTTGCATCATAACAACAAATGGCATTGCTATATTACATATATGTAGGAAAATTCACGTTTGTACGGACGCACTACACATACACCTTATCAATATTTCATGTTATTTATTTACGTTTAAAGACGAAATACGCTGCGTATATCGAATCTGTACTCCAACAAGACGAAAAACATTGAAATTCACAAGAAAATAAAACGAAAAACCTTTAAAATTGCGAAATATAAAGACCACTTGGCATGCTGGCAAGAGAGCTGGTTGATATAATATTACTTGTTTCACAACATCTAATACGTTTTTTGATGAGGAAAATTTGATTAACTTACCGATGACGAAGTATCGAACCCGAAGAAAGAATCTGCCATTGGATTTTCTCATTTAACATGGACAAAAACGACATGACTTGTCACGCTACATATGTCGCGAAGATGATGGCCGCCATTACTGAACTTGACAACTGACATTCTCGTTTCGATATTCGCCGGGAGATGTCGCTTAAATGTGCGTTTAGTTCACTGAGCTCCATTATAATAGGTTTTTTGTTTTACATTAGTTTAAAGGCAATAATAAATATGAAATAATAATTTTGAAATAAATCTTATAAACATTAGTTTTATCATGATAACATCGCCTCCACCACCACATAGTAACAATGAATAATAAACTTTGGCGACCAATTTGGTGTAATGGTTTAGAAGTTGATATTTAGGTATTTTGATTTTTGTCATGCATCAGTGCATCACACACATGTGCATGTTATTAATTTGATTTTGACCAAAAGAGAGTGCGGATTTTTCCCCCAAAGCGAGGACAATAATCACTTCTTTTTTTTAGTATGGCAGGGAAATGTTGATGACATTGACAATGACAACACAAATTTTTCCAGTTTTCCAGTTTCCAACTTTCCACTGTAGATCACTGTTATACACTGTGTTTTCCACTTTCCTCTAAACCTGTGCCTTTTGTAAACTGAAATTGTTTTTATTTATGATATAAGAGCACGACTGCGGAAGTTAGTGAAGTCCGCTCTATTATTCGTGGCGAGTTTAGTGCGTACTATAACAACTTTAACTACTTTAACAAGTTTACCAATTTAACATAGTAAATAGTATTTTTTTCTTACCAGATTCTTGATATACATACACAGAAGTGGGACCGGTTTAGTTTTATAAATAATTGGATTAGATCAGGTAAGTTGTTAAAAAACCAAGCTGGTAAAAGCATTCAAAGTATACAAGTTCTAATTCCTTTCTAAAAAATTGTTATCTATTTAGATAACTTTATGATAAAAGAACATAGATATCTTAGATAGTAGAAATATAACTAATTAGAATTAGAAAAACACTGATAAATTCGTACTGAAACTGAATTTTTAATCTTATAATTACTTTAGGAAAGAACCTTTTGTTTTTTATTCATTCCATGATGTAATTATATTTAATATTTTATTAAATTTTTAAGATTGAAATATTCATTTCTTTTCTAACTTTAAAAGTTTAATTCTTTGAGTGGAGCCTTAATAAATAGATTTCAACTTATTACGTTAAAATAAAAATATAATTAAGTATTCCTTTATTTATTTCATCCAACTCAAAAAGTTAACCCAAGATCCTTTGTTTCTCAAAACATGTTGCCTTAGCTGTGCCTTCCGCCCGCGGTTTCACCCGTGCGTAATTTAATTTTTAAATATCCATCCTTACCCCATATTTCCTTGATAATAAGGTACCCTATGTCACCCTTTGCGAATTTAGCCTCTTTTTTTTGTCTCATTCCGACGGCCTATGTAAATATTTTGTAAACTATATGTTTTATCAACATATGTCCAAAGACAATATTGTAGAGAATTTAAAGAAGAACATATTGTTTTTTGACAGTTTTCTGATAGCTGTACCCGTTTTCATAAAAAATAAGAAAAACCACGATTTAGCACATAGGAAGGGGGAAAGGGGGGGAAAAAAGATTTTTCGACATGCTTCCATATATCTAAATTGAAGCACATATATGACAGCTACATTCAAGCCGAGTTTCGTGCTTTCTTCAGGATGGTACCGTATTTCATGTTAAGGACTCGTACTATAATAAATCTTTCCTCTTTATAATATAAGTATAGATTTAGATTATCTGGTAAATATCATGGGAATCGTCTGGATGTGTGTGGCACTGGACTGCTCAGTTTGATTCTGTGCGACACCTTTGTCCAAGTGTTAAGCCTTAAGCTATACTAATAGTATTGTTGCGAACATCATAATTTCTACGTGCCCGGGCACTAGTGGGGAGCCCCAGCGGAAAACCCCGAGCACCGACGATATCCCCACGAGCGCGAGCACGAGCGCGCGAACGTACCAACTTCCCTAGAGAAGCAGCATTTATTTATTTATTTATTTTTATAATATCGATAGGACCCTACAATTATAAAGAGTAAGGATTTGATTGTTAGGTTCGTTTGTATTGAATAGGCTCCAAAACTACTGAACCGATTTAAATAATTCTTTCACTGTTGGAAAGCTACACTATCCCCGGTGAACATAGGGTACTTTTGATCCCGGAAAGGATGAGGGAAATTTTTGTATGGGAGCTGGGCGTAAAACCAACAGAAATAAAATGTGTTGTAATTTACTTCATTGTACTTCTAGATACCCCCTAAATACTTTTTAACCTCAATATAGACCGGGTTTAACTGCAAAAATAACCCAAAGATTGGTTAAATAAAACACACATATTAGTTAAAACTACTATTTATTAATACTTTTATTCAAATATCAATGGTGTTCAACTATTCATCAAGTTTAACATCTAATAAATGTTCTGCGGTGCAACGAAAGGCGCGGGTCGGGCGCGGTACTGTGTGCGTACTCCCGACCCGACCCGCGCCGTCCTCTGTGTGTTTTGCGCTTTAGGTTACCGACCGATGGATTGGTTTCTTTGGCTTTATAGCTGTGCACAACATCCTGTCGTGTTATCTCCGTTGTATTAGCGATTGTTTTGAATACTATAACAAATAAATATATGTTATATTCATAACGAGAAACTTATATGATTGAACATGAATATCTCTGTTCTCCAGTTGTTTAGGTGATTGCCCTCATAGTATAAAATTAAGAAATGGTGATTAGCTTTCACATAAAATATATTTTAAAGCTGTTGGTCTTACGCCCATTTTGACCATGACTCTTTGGGAGGAAGGGGTGGATATTTGAAATAGAAATTACATGCAGGTGAAACCGGCCGCCAGGGTTATAGAAAATGATGAAACTCTTTTAACAGCCCCCATTTAGATAAAGCCCTGATAAACGCAAATAAAATAATAAAGAGCCCACTTGGTGCCAACTAGGTACCACATATTATTCTAAAATATTTTTTTGCTTGTGAAATTAGTTGGAACCGTCATATTTTTTACAGCATTAGCACACAATTAATACAAATTGCGTCAATAACTTAAAATATGTCCTCAAAGTTGAAAAACATATTATGTTAATAACAAATGTAAAGTAGTCTATTGTTTAAGTAAATGACATTTCATGCCTATTCTGTCAAGTTCGTAGTTCACCTCCGCAGGTGAATTCTGCCGCCATAACAGCTCTGGCTGTGTTCCGGCAATATTAATGTGGGAGCCAGTGTAATGGAAATCAAAGGCTTGAAGATCCAAAGAGCCTTGCGTGGCAGCACATTAAGCTATGCTTTCTTTACTGATTTAGTGTCCCTCACTGTCTCAATGGAATAGGATGTTTTATTTATAGCCATCAAATTGATTTGGTTCCCCTGTCAAAAGTTTTTTTTTTTTTTTTAATGGACTCTATCCCGCGCCTGTTTGCGGCGCGGTGATTCTGCCAATGTCAAGTAATTATGGGAGTTTCTTCTTGCGTTATAACATTGGTGTTAAGATGTTTTAACGCTTTATGGAAACACTGGAGGATACTCTCAAGGTCACGGGGGAATGGACGCCATTGCGGTAAGAGCGTCTCATCTACCGATGAGACACACCACACGCAATACCCGTCCATTCAGTCAATTTGTTTCAATTTTCTTATTTATGACACTTCGTTACGCTTTACTGAATGAAAATCACACCACTTTTCAACACCAAACTGCACTAGATCACAAATAAAAAGATTTAAAACTAAAAGACGCGTGAACCCATCGCCTACCCTCCAGAGAATCCTGTCAAAGGTTACGGAGGTGAGACGGCAGTCGATCCAATGTGTGCCACCCTGACTTAAGGTCTTGCATTGCAAGTCAGCGTACCCGGGGATGGGCTGGCCAATAGCCACAAGGCTGGCGCCGGCTCGTCCCAATTTGGGTGTGAAGGGGAAACCGGGGGAGTTGAGTGGGTAGTGGACACTTTAGTCACGAGTTCCACACACGGCCGCAGGTCTAGCTAGCCTGCGGTTATCCTACATCCTACTTATATAATAAATGCGAAAGTCTGGATGTTTGGATGTTAAGATGTTTGGATGTTTGTTTGTTCCTCAATCACACCTAAACGGCTGAACGGATTTAGATGAAATTTGGCACAAGTATAGTTTATAACCCGGATTAGGAAAACGTCTCATTCCCGCGGGAATAAAAATTTTGAAACTACTGAACCGATTTAAATAATTCTTTCACTGTATGAAAGCTCTATCCCCGGTGAACATTGGGTACTTTTGTTCTCGGAAATGCGGGGGGAAGGGGGGATATTTGAAAAAAGAGATTTCGCGCGGGTGAAACCGCGGGCGGAAGGCTAGTTTTAAATAAGTATGTTCAGTTTCAGAATGTCTTCTCCGACTTTAACGGTGGCACAAGGGGTCATACAAGGGGAACTGCGAACTGCATTCGATGGAAAGAAGTACTATAGTTTCGAGGGTATACCGTTCGCGAAGCCACCTGTTGGGAAACTACGGTTTAGGGTAAGTATTAAGGTTATATCTACCGTAGGTCGTGTCCCCATTGAGCTCCCAGTGAGCGGCTAATTGTCCCTTTTTGGCAGTCCCTGCGGCCGTGTGTGGGGCTCGAGGCTAAAGTTCGTCCCACTACCCACTAAACTCCCCCAGTTTCCCCTTTACACCCGATTGGAACGAGCCGGTGCCAGCCTTGTGGCATTGACCAGCCCTCTGTTTGCCCCTAATTTGCCTTCCTATATATTTTAATTATAAATGGAGTGTCTATACCGCGCGTACTGTACGCAGTTTGCGGCGTTTCGCTTGCTGACTCATTCAGTGAGCGGCTGAGTTGCAGCGTCAGCGACTGATGCTTGTGGCATCTGCAACAAGACAATAGTTACAAATGCCTTCCCGGCCTTTAAGGAAGAAAAGTGCTCTTAGGCTGTGTCCCAAGTAGGCAAACCGTTAGCGGCCTACTGAGTGAGCCGTAAATTTGTGGCGAACTGAAATTTGAGTTAGCTGCAAACTAAAACTGAACAATCATATCGCCGCCGCCAACTGGAACCGGTTTTGCTGGGAGTCGGTCGCTCACTGAGATAGTCGGCGCGCGTAACGCTGCAAACTGCGTACAGCGAGCGCAAAACTAGCAAATTGTGGACACTCCATTCAGGGCCGGATCTACCTAATGGCTTTTTGGGCTGCAGCCCAGGGCCCCGAGGATACAGAGGGCCCCCATCCGAACTGAAAACAATAGACGATATTGTCAATAATAAAAAATATCTAGAATTAAAAAAAACCGATCATAGGGTTGGCAAAACTGCGATCAATTAACTCGTGTAGCGCATCTATCAAACGCAACGGGGAATTCCTCGTCGTCCCTTGTTTTCGGTCGGCATATTACGTGTTTGTCAAACAAACTACAGACTTAATGAAATCTCTTTTTAAATATCGCACCTCCGGTGCAATAACGTCACTTATGCATTTTTTGTCAAAATTTATAATGATAAATTAACGCTAATTTACCTCTTTACCTGGTGCGTCATTGTCACTTTGTGTAGTGCTTAAACTTATGTACTTTAAATGTTACATATTCATTTCTTTAGACGACAAGAACTATATTTCATTATAGGATGTCGAACTTTCAAACACTTCTGCTGAAAAATTACATCATTTGCATAAGTGACGTTATTGCACCGGAGGTGCGATATATTATTTTTTCATAAATCATTTAATGGGATCCGCTTATCGCCCGCCCGACGCAATTTTGTTATTTTTCCGCAATTCTACTATCGTCGAGGTTATGAAAATTCTCAATAGTTTTTTCAAAACAGCGTTCCCCTAAAATTCTTAGAAAAATGGATACAAACATACAATGTCATTAGAAAAATAACTGTAAAGTGTCACATTTCCAAGATATAAGCAACCAAAGCTTTACTTTAATACCTTAAAAAAATATATTATATAATAATTAAAACGTGACCCTTTACGGGATTTTGTATAATGACTTGTTATGTTTGTATTGATATCAGGTATCCATTTTTGAAAGAATTTTAAGTGAACGCTATTTTGAAAAAAAAACAACATGGAAATATAAAACTTTGGTTGCTTATATCTTGGAAATGTGACACTTTACGGGTTTTTGTCTAATGACATTTTGTATATGTATTGATCATAAACGGTATTGATACTAGTAGTATCCACTTCTGAAAGAATTTCAAGTGAACGCGATTTGAAAAAATTAAAATGGCGGTACTAGTAGCTAAGCCAGCCTTCATACAAAAATCTTTTTACCCCTTTATTTTAACAAACTGGCGAAACCAGAAACTGCAATTTTGATTGTTTTTTGGGAAGAAATTTTGGAGAGATTTAATGTACCTAGTAAAAGTACAGAGGGAGAGAGTAAAAAACTAAATGGCAATTGGTTGAGTAATAAGGTAGGGCCCCTAAGCAGTATTAGCCCAGGGCCCCACAAATTCAAGATCCGCCCCTGACTCCATTTCTAATATTTGGAAAGGCGTACTAAATCGATAGGCCGCAAACTCAGTCTGCTGCTGCTAACAGTTTGCCTACTGGGGACGCAGCCTTAGTTCTCCATTGGTAACACCTATTTATTTGATTTCAGGACCCCCAACCACCAGAACCCTGGGTAGGCATACGGGACTGTACGAAGCCAGGCAACAGATGTGCTCAAATAAACCAATCAAAAGGTCTCGAAGGATCAGAGGATTGTCTCTACTTAAACGTGTACACACCATCACTACCTTCAGAAAAAACCGAAAAACTTCCCGTTCTATTCTTTGTTCACGGAGGTTTCCTTCTAATAGGTTTCAGTGACTACTACCAACCTGATTATTACATGAGACACGATGTAATTCTCGTCACAACGAATTATAGGTTGAATATCCTTGGTTTTCTAAGTCTAGATTCCCCTGAAGTACCAGGGAATGCTGGCTTGAAAGATTGTGCGGCTGCTCTGAGATGGGTCAGCAGAAATATAGGAAACTTTAATGGAGATACGAATAATATTACTTTGTTTGGAGAAAGTGCTGGAGGAGCCATTTGCACGACGTTTCTCTGCTCGAATATGACGAGAGGTTTATTCCATAAGTGCATTACGCAATCTGGGAATGTTATTGGAGATGTGTTCATGTTTGTACAAGATCATATTGGGGCTGCTAAGCGTGTAGCGGCAACCCTTGGTAAAGATATTGATAGTAAAGAAAAACTACTTGAGTTTTTCCAAAGTGTACCAGTAAATGAGTTAGTGAGTGCATATGCAGCAACCAAATCTGAGAAGTTACCGACGCCACTTATGATTCCAGTTGTGGAAAAGGAATTCGATGGAGTTGAAAGATTCATTCATGAGCCACCAATTGTGTCTTTTCGGAATAACAGATTTGCAAAAGTACCTATGATAGCTGGTTCCAATATGTACGAAGGAGCATCTTTCGTTACGAAAGATAAAAACGGTGTTATACGTTACCAAAAAGATTTAAGGAAGTTTGTCCCAAATTACATGTATTTGAAAAAAGATGACCCGATGACATTGAAAATTGCTAGGAGTTTAAAAGAGCGTTACTTTAAAGACAAAGAAATTGGTGACGATACGAAAATTGAATATATAAAATTGCTATCGGATTCTAGTTTTAACAGAGCCATAACACGTTTTGCGGAGCAAGTGGCCAAGTTTAATAATGAATTCTATTCATACAAATTCAATTATGTTGGGAACTTGAATATAGGTCTCATGAAGAGCTTGGGAGTTCATGGGACAACCCATGGAGATTCTATACAATACCAATTTTATAGGAAAAAGCAAGCGCAAAAAGCGACTGAAAGGGATATGAAAATGGTCGACTTTTTTAGCGAGTCTTTCACTAATTTTGCTAAATATGGGTAAGTTTTATTATTTTGTTGTTTGAATATCTAGAATGGCTTGATGGTCTAGTGATTAAGTACCGGGGCGAGATCTCGGGGTCCTGGGTTTAATTCCTGGGTCGAGCTAACTTCATGTCGGTTTCACTTAACCAGTAAGTGACGCTTAATGTGCTGCCACAAACAGTGTACTTTCCTGAAAAGTGAAGGACGCATAATACCTAGACAAGATGATAAAAATAATAAAATCCTATAGAATACATATTTGCCCGCTTTTCGTAATTATTGTTTTTTTTTTATATTAAAGGGGGGCAAACGCGCAAGTTGGTCACCTGATGATAAGTGATCACCGCCCATAAGCACCCGAGACCCCCTTGGGGCCGCAGGCGCGTTGCCCGCCTTAAGCCTAGCGCTACACTTGACGGAAATTCCGCCGCGGATCTTCCGCGACGGAACGCCAACGCATGTTATTGCATATAAATTACAAACAGCGGGAACACTACGCGGAAGATCGGTCACTCCGTCGTGGAAAATATGAAATTATTTCCGTCGCGGACGATCCGCGGCGGAATTTCCGTCAAGTGTGGCAAAGGTCTAAGACACGACAGTTATTAGGTCTTATATAGGTACCCAGTAATTTCACTAGCTTCAGTTGTGTTGTGTGTAATAAGTTTTGTGGTTACTCACTGTAATGGGCGTGATGATATTTTAACATTATGTGTAATGAAATGTGGACGTTAAGATAATGCAATAAGGTTCGTTCTAGTAGTACTGTTAATAACAATTTACAATAATGGTTTTAGAACGTCCTTCATTTAAATTAACTTTTACAATGTTACATCTAAACTCACCCGCAATAAAACCTGGCCACTGGGTTTTTTCATACAAACAAATGGTCAGTTTAATGTCTCATAAATAGAAAAGTATTTACAGCTGTGCAATGATTATTACGTCAATGGAGAGGCGAAACGCCCAATTGTCGAATCACAGTTTCAAAAATTGCCAAAAATCGTTCATTATTCTCAAAAAAGGAAAAACAATAAACCGAACTCGACGCTCCATATATCGTACACAAATCTTACACATGAATTTTGACTTGACTTGATTGTTTTTCCTTTTTGAGAAAATTGAGCGATTAGTGTAATTTCTTGAAACTGTGATTTGTTAATAGGGCGTTTGGCCTTTCCATTGACGTAATAATCATTGTACAGCTGCAAATAGTTTTCTATCTATGAGACGCTAAAGTGACCACGTTTGTATGAAAAAAGCCCAGTGGCCAGGTTTTATTGCCGGTGAGTGTATTTATGTAACTACTCTGCCTGCAGCTATTTCTATGAAAAAAGGACGCAAAGCAAAGTTTTCGTTTGCATTTATATTAGTGTGAAGATTAGTGTTGATATAATGGAATATGACATTTAGATTATCTGTACTTGTCACTATGACATTACAACTCATAGAGTAACTTCCTTCTTCCGGTGAGCCGAGTGAGTAGGAATGGCGTAGGTCTAATTTGCGTTGCGTGCTAAGTAAATACACTATTAAACATTCTTTCTGATTCATGGGGCTTTCATTTTAGCAGAAATCCTATATGATAAAATGCCTTGATTGTCTAGTGTTTTTAGCACCGGGTTGTGATCTTGGGGTCCTGGGTTCAATTCCCAGGTCGGGCAAAAACTTTTGTTTGAATACTTAGCCAAAATTACTCATCAATGTGACGATGATTTGATTTCAATGATGCACAGCTGCACAGTTGGTAGTTGATGGTGTAATTGATTGAACAAACCTGCGACCTTAGGTGTAATAGCCGACTTCTTAACCAGTGGCGTAGCGAAGGGGGGGGGGGGGGTGGTCCGCCCCGGCCGAAATTTTTGGGGGCAGCAAAATTTCACAATGAAGTTAAAGTGTCCCTTAATGGAATAAGCCGCAGTGACCACTTACCATCAGGTGGGCTGCTTTGCCAACTGGAGGAGCACAAAAAAAAGGGCGGCAGAATTGGTGTCCTTCAAGCTGTAATCCTCATCTTTGAAATCTTAATGAAAACGAATTTTGACAACGCTAAAAAATAGTCGTGAAATAGTCTTAATAGTCGCACAAATAGAAAAAATAGTCGCATTATATTGTCTTCCGCCCCGGGCGGCTGACACCCACCACGCTACGCCCTGTTCTTAACCCTTACACCAAATCGATCGTCAAAATGTATGGGATGTTGTTTAATATTGACGAGCCATTTGGTGTAATGGTCGAGAAGTCGGCTATTACACCAGAGGTCGCGGGTTCGATCCCCGCACGGTACAAACATTTGTGTGCATGAACATGTCTGTTTGTATCTGTCTGGGTGTTTCTATGTATAATATGTATGTATTTACAAAAAAAAAGTATATAAGTAATGTTTATCCGTTGTCTGGCACCCATAGCACAAGCTAATGCTTAGTTTGGGGCTAGATGGCGATGTGTGAATAATGTCCAGAGATATTTAATGTCCAGAGATATTTAATATCAATAATATTTTTTTTACAGGAAACCGACATGGAGAAACCAAGAAGTTGAATGGGTGCCATACACAACAGATGCAAAGTTGACACTGCTCATTGATGAAGAGAAAAAAATCATCAGAAATGACGATTGGGAGTGCTACGAATTTTGGAACGCCTTGTGCGGAGAAAGAGCAAACCTGTAACTAATTTAGCACTAACCACTACATATTTCTATCTGCTTGGCCCAAAGGTTGACTGGTAGAGAATAACATTAGGTATTAAGCCCGCCTTTTATACTCTTGGATTGAGCAATGAATCAGGTGGGCTGCGTGCCTGTCTGCCAAGCACTGATTTCCATAGACCACTGGATAGGCGATTGGTACCAAATATTTGATCTGATTTGAAAATCGCCATATTGGCGCTGAGAGCAGTAGTTAGTGTACTTGGAACTAATAATAGTGCTGACTTTCGCAGATAAACTTCGATAATGCTGTCATTGTCAATGGCTGTCCATTTGACTCATGTTCTGAGCCATTTGAAGTTATTTTAGTTCCCAGTACACTATTGGGGGCGCTTCAAATCGACAGAAAAGTTATCTGTCATTTCAATGTCTATAGCCACTCCAGCGTAATACGCTGAGCGTATTATCATAGAGCTCAGTGCTGCCAAGTAATCTATCACTTGGAGAGCTCGTTCGTCCTGGAATGCTTTAAAAATGAGTCTGGTCGTAGGTTCGGTTCCCAGGGTAAATATTCATGTGATGGACATTTATATTTTGTGTTATAATGTAATTAAAAATCACCACTGGTTGTTAAATAATGTGTTTGTGATGATACCAATCCGTAATGGACCGTACTGTTATTAATAAATATTTTTGTACTGTATTGTATAAATGAACATAAAATTCCCACTTGTCCTAAAATTTTCCTACAAGTAGGAATACTTAGTTCTCCTTTTTCTTCTACCAACGTTATCGCTGTGATTGTCATAAATGTACCTACAGACCTACAAACTTATCTGTTCCGGTGGCGGCGTCGCTACTGTCTATTTAGACCTGTCATTAAATATCGTTTTTGCATTGCATTTCACGTAGTTCCAATTTTGGCCACCGGAACAGATAAGTCATAAGTTTGTCGGTCTATAAATAATACATAGATTTCCAATTAGTCCTACCAGTATATTATATTAACAATAATTGTAATCTTAATAATAAGTCTAGGAAAATGTAATTTTCAAAGTAATTCATAATTATTGTTAACTATTAAATATTTTTATTTTTGTTAAAATTAATGTTTGAATATAAAACAGTCATTTTTAAAAAACCTATTTTATTGATCAACCACCAAAGAACCCCTTATACTCGTAAACTCGTTTTTATAAGAAGTTTTTTCGTTTAGGTTCAAAGTATCGGATTTAAGCAAACAGGTCAGACAAATCATCAACCGACATATTTTGACAGTGAGAACTTTAATAATTTTGTCCTCCCTATTCCAGTTTTCGACTGGTGGCACATCTACGATTAACCGAAAACGAGTGTTTTTCTCTCCATGACACATTGGCTAATTTAACTCTGGAGACAACCTTTAAGGGTTCAATTCCCGCTTAGAGTCTACAACATATTGTAGGTATCGAGGGAAAACCTAGAAAGGAAGCATATTGCACAACCAAAACAAAAACAAATAAAGATAAGATTCGTTTATTTTACTTTAGGGTGCTGCCACACTAACGGATTGCAAGCGTTTTCAACACTGCGAACTAGACTTTTGAGCAAATACTCTTATGCTAAAAACTGTTATACAAAAAAAATTAAAAAAGTGGGGAAAGAAATAAATAAATAGAAATAGAATAAACAATAAATAGAAAAATCATTTTTTTTTCTATTCCGTGGGTATAACATATTTTTCCATGTGGGTGCAAACCGGCCGATGGCATGTATTGGACTGGGACCATTATGGACGGAGTCATCGATTGGTTTTTAATAGATCCTGCCAAAATTTTTAATGTCTTATTTATTGGTTTACGTTTTCGAAGTTATAAAACTAACTGCAGATAATACTTGAACGCGGCGTGTTTGCTGCGCTTTGAAACCGCTTACAATCCGTCAGTGTGGCATCGACCTAACATAACATTGTCTTAAAACTATGAGTAGGTACTTAGAAAACATTTTTAAAATCATCTGCATAAAATTTAAACAAATATTAAATTGCACTTAACTTCTAAAATCAGTCTCAGACTTGAAAAAAAAAACTATTATGAAGTAATCAAAAAAACATAATACTCTTAAATACATTATCACTGAATCTCATTTTTAAAATTAGTGACCACAATGATCTTTCCAATGGTTTTTACACATTGCTCACTGTACTATACCTATGGGCAAAAAACTTGGAACCACACTTTTCTTTTAACTTATTAATTTGCATAGAATTAATTAAGTAATGTTAAAAATTGTAATCATCATCATTAAAAAGATAAACCAACAACCACCAACAACAAGTCAACAACAATACCATTTATCTACTTAAATTGATTTTATGCTTAAAATAAGCTACAAGAATAAGGTGTGATTCCATTATTTTTGCATGCCAGTGTAGTGTCAGTCAATAAGTTTTACAGACCGACAAACTTATCTGTTCCGGTGGGCGGCGTCGCTACTGTCGTTTTAGTATTGTCATTAAGTATCGTTTTTGCATTTCACGACATTTCACGTAGTTCCAACTTTGGCCACCAGAACAGATAAGTTTGTCGGTCTCTAAACAACTTAAATTTATAAAAAAATTGGTACTTAACACTTTTGTGTGCTTGTAACTTAAAACTAAAAAAATCCTTAAGAAACATCTGTTTTTCTACATTAAAATTCTAAAGACTTCTTTAACAACTTTGGTGTAATGGTACATTTAAATATTGAGATCTTGCACATTATTCACACACCAACATCTAGCCAGAACTATAGTTGTTGCAATCTAATAGGTTCATTTTGACAGTTCTGTGCCATTGGAAATTAAACTTTATTCAATGGCAAGAAGGCTTAAGTGTTCTGTCAGGCTGAACAGCAGCATAGACACAATAATTCATGAATCTTATTTCCATGGAATTAAAGAGCAATTTACAAAAACACTAAGAACTGTCTAAACAAACCTAGAGACCGACAAACTTATCTGTTCCGGTGGTGGCGTCGCTACTGTCTATTTAAAACTGTCATTTAAATATCGTTTTTGCATTGCATTTCACGTAGTTCCAATTTTGGCCACCGGAACAGATAAGTTTGTAGGTCTGTATTAGATTTTAACCACTGTACAAAATTGGTACACTTAAAGGCAAAAATATGGAATCACTTCTGTTAAATCCTTTTAAGCACATCAGTCATTCTGCTCAGCGCCTAAGGCAGGGCTCTAGCACATTTATTAAGCCTAATACATTTGATATGGTACAGACATGGTGTAGTTACTATTATAATCTAAAGTTGATCTGTAGTTACTATTATAATCTGAAGTTGGTCTATAGTAACTATTATAATCTAAAGTTGATCTGGTGTAGTTTCTTAAGTTCTCTTCTCTTAAGTCTCTTTCTAAGGTTGATCTATAGTTACTATTATAATCTAAAGTTGATTTAAAATCTGCAGTGCAATATATCTTATTCGGACAAGCATTCACATTTGCTTTCATAAAACCAACCATTGGACTATAATTTACTTTACGTAGTTCATTGATTTGTTCCTCCGTAAGTTCAAAGTTCACTGTAATATTATCTGTACTATACTTAACCAATTTTAACCCCCACGCATCGACATTCAGGCCGTCGTTCTGCTTCTTCAACAACGTAACAACTTCTTGTCCAGTATTCACATAACTATTACTAACGGTGAACGTAACTTCCCAATTGTTTCTTACATCGTTGCAATATCTAAGTGCAAAATTTGCCCCTGGCCACGGTTTAATATGGGTAATATTCAAACAGATCCAATCAACACCTTGTTGATTTTTAAATGATATTTGTAACCATCCATTTTGTTCAACGCATTCGTAGAAACTTGGAGCGCCACCATCTTCACACTTCATTAGGTTGACAATTATTGCTCTTTTTAATTTATTTAGTTTCTCACTGGACATGAAAGATTTATCCCATATTCCGACTTTGAAAAGCGAATTTCTACTCCACTCATAAAGTTTTGGATTAATAAGAGAAGGAGGATAAGTTCTATTGTAACTATTTAAATTAAGGTTTCTTCTGATTCTCCTTGGCCTAGGTTTCTTCTTTACACCACCCAAACTCTTAGCTGGTCTTGTTATATCGACTGGAGGATCTTTTTCCTTCTTTGGAACAACAAACTCTTCTTTAATTTTGATTGCAGGTACTTCTTTTAACGGCGTTATTTCAACTTCTACTTTGACATCTTCCTCCAAGCCGGGCTCTTTTTTGATGTTTGTAATAAGAGGCTGCATGTCCCTGCCGTTGTTTATTTAAACAGAAAACTTAAAACAACTTCTTACAAACTTTTATTGAGAAAACTCGCCGCACAAATTTTAAACAACAAGCAAAGCAAAGCAAAGCAAGCAAACCGTTCATCGTTTGACAGATAAATGAATGAATGACAACTTGCTGACAGAAGTGACAGATCTTTAAAACCATTTTCTGGCTTTGGGTTAAAGGAACTTGAGCATATAATATTGCCAAGATTTTACCACAGATATCCCTACAATTAGGGTAAATCCAATGTATTGTGTTTGGTAAATATTCTTTGGGAATTAATATTACAGGTAACAGGTTCAATTTCTAGGATACTTCCTTGATATTATTGGATATTTGTTTGTGTATATGACCGACCAAGACCATAGAAACCAATAATTGTTGATTTAACCATTTCTAATATGGCGCTTCCAGAGCAGTTTTTTTATTTTCTTGGTCAGGCATTATAAACATTCGTAATTCGTATACATTAGATACATTTCAGGTAATTTATCTGCTCTAGAAGTACTACAACGTAACTGCGGTTAATCGGTTACGTTACGTTACGTAGCAGATGTTCAGGAGTAATTAATTATCCCACCATAATGGATATGACATGAGATCTTATATTAAAAACTTATAGGGTCTTATCAAAAATAAAACAAACTAATAAATTTACATGATTTTAATTAATCCGTAAGTATAATTATATAAAAATACACATCTATTATATAATTATTAGCAAGTAATAATAAAATTATGGAATAAAATTATCACTATTTTCGTTATTGGCACATATCTACATAAATTGTTAAAAACATGTTAAATTTTATATACTCTCAATTTACAAACATCAACTTCCAAATGATTTTATCATCACCAAATATAATTTATATATATAACATTCAGTTCTGACCTTGATTGAATATGTATAGGAATTTGACTTTTTACAAATTACATTGGTAGTTAGTAGTTACTATATAGCAGTGAATAAATAATTATTTATTTGCAGTTTACAGTTTGTATACTCTAGGATGATACCTGCTGCGACAGGATTAACAGTGACAGAGAGGCGTAGTTTAATACAAATGGTAAAAGGTGGCCTGACTGACAGGACTTTGTAACAATACATTTTGTATTATTATACGTTTTTCCTAAATTAACCGAGTATGCCTGTTTAAATAGATCTTATATTTTCTGTGAGGCATTGAGCAGTTTAAAGTCAAATACCTATCAAATTCTTATTTAATTCACATGTATGACCAAATACATACGATGACCAAATAAATTATTTACATAAATGGTAAATATTAAACTCACATAGCAGTGATTCAATACAACTAGAATGACTACAATAAATTTCAAGAAAAAAACTTGACTCAAAGGTAAAAAGAGACTTTCGGAATATAATTTACATCTAAGACTTTTTTTTTAGTATTTTGACTAAATTAAACAACTAAATGATATGTTTAACATTTATCGATATTTTTGGTCCCAAACAACTAAATAAAAGGAATGTTTAAAATGCACAAATTTCGAAGTAAATAAATACTGAATTCTTATATCTATAGTTGACTTATGAAAACATCATCTTTTTATTTATGGGAGTTTGTTCTTTTGACTGGCAACCCGATTTTGACTCTTAGGACCTGGCTTACGGAGCCATTGAAAAAAAAAAACTTTTTCGCGCGTATGTTAAATGTTTTGACTTGAGGTTATTTAAAATAACTAAGTAAGCAGAGAAACGAAAAACTCTATTTCTCTTCGCCACTATCACTCACCCAAGTGAAACAGATGTTCGCGGTGTGAACCCAAGCAAAACAGTAGCAATATAAGCGAAGCGAAACAACACTTTTTAGTTCCAATAAATTATTTGTTACTAATGATTTTGTACCTTAGCCCCGAGGTGTAAAATAAATATCAAGGGCTTGTTTCACCACTAAGTTCATGATAAGTTAATTAGTCAGGTAACCTATATGCTTCCTCTTTCAATTTTTCAACAAAGGGCTGGTCAATAGCCAAAGGCTGGCACCGGCTCGTCCCAATCGGGTGTGAAGGGGAAACCGGGGGAGTTTAGTGGGTAGTGGACGCTTTAGTTTTGAGTCCCACACACGGCCGCAGGTCTAGCTAGCCTGCAGTTATAGTGCATAAATGCATTCTCCTTCGTAAGAATTTTTTTTTTCAACCAAAGACAGCATTATTGTTATCTGACAGATTAATTGTAACAAACTTAATTGTCAGTAGTGTAATTAGCCATAAATATTTTCGATTTTGATTAAAAATCATAACTCTTTAGATATTTTCTATGATAAAAAAATTTAACATGTTCAACCGGAGAAATATTATAAGTTTAGTCATAGTATTTATGTGCCCATATAACTTCAGAACCAATATTTTTTTATTGCGTGTTGTTATCGATACATCCACCCATGCGAAATTGGGGAAGTAATGTTCAAATTGATCAATAAAAATCTACCTTGAGATGGACCGACCGGTGTTCAACCACAAGATGGGAACCAGCTCATCCCGTTTAAAGGAAACCGGGGGATTTAGTGGGTAGTGGGGCGCATTAGTCAGTCCCACACATGGCAGGTCTCGCTAGCCGGTTATAGTAACGCATTTTCTTTAGACAAAAAGGGTTAATAAAAAGCTGATATTTTGTAAAGTCAACTACCGGAGTCTAATCTATATGGCCTTACTTCTTCCCTCCGAGCGATTCAAAGAAGTTAACGAACTTATTGACCCCTATGTTCTTGGGCAGGTCATCTTCAGGCGGGTCGTTCGCCCTAATCACATCCTTAGGTGCACCGTTTGCGTTCTGAACCATTTTAATTTCATTAGACGTCCTTCCTTTCCTATCTCCATTTCCATTGGCAGTACCGTTGACGTGTACATCTGAAGCAGGGATCTCATCTACAATTTGAGGTTTTTCATTAACCTCTACTACTTCAGGTTGCGCTTCTGGAATTGTTTGGGCTGGTACCTCTTCTACGATTTGAGGCTTTGTGTCCTCTTCTACTAAAGGAGCATCGTTAACATCAGCTATTGTGACTTCTTCAACCTTCTCAATGACTGTTTCAACCGGAGCTGCTACAGGAGAAAGTACCTCAGGGGTCGCCACTGTCTCCTCTACTATAATTGGTGCAATTTTCCGACTAACTTCTTCTTTATTGACGCTAGGATGTTCCCAGATCCTGAAATGCTTGCTGTATAGCTCGTCCCAGAATTCCATCTTTTCCTTGTCAGGGTTGGATCCGAGGGAGAGTTCGTTCGCGAGGTTTAGGTAGTAAAGGTTGTCGTTTGTAACTGGGAGCCATGTGACGGTGATGTAATGGTTTTCGTCGGGTGTTGGGTTGCTGTAATAGAAGATAGTACACAAATTTTAACCATATTTGAAACAAAAACCACATTGGTGGGAGTCAAACTTCAGTTTACAGTTTAACAATCAGCCAATGTGATGTAGCAGGTCCTTGTGGCTAATTTAGTTCCATGTCCAAATATTGTTTCGGTTAGTGGTATGACGTTTTTTGAGTCCGACAGGCTAGCTACCACCCCCCTCTGGCTGTGTTCTGTTAAATTACAGGACCCAGTTCACTTGAAATCAAAGACTCGAAAATAAAAGAAGCCTACGTTCAGTACCCCCAATGGAATAGGCCGCAATGCCCGATTACCATCAAATGGGCTGGGTGGATCTACGTAGAATGTTATTTTTGATAAAAAATTTAGATTTTTTATCAACCCACGTGCAGAGCTTCAGTACAATATAGGATCTATAGTTTTCAAGATTCTAAGCAATTGTATATTAAAAGCACACAAATCCGACCTATACTAATCAAAATATTGACAAAAGAAGAAAAAAATACGTTCAGAATAATGACTGCGTATTAGGAAAATGATATTTCTGTAAAGAACAATGACCTGTGTTGATAACAATGACAAACTTATAAATGTTTTTGAAATATCAGGAATAAAACCCAATTTTGTAGGAAACATGATTTTAATCATGAGTACCTAGTAACAATCTGTTGTTTTTAATTTATATAATTTCCTAACCTTTCGCCCGCGGCTTCGCCCGCGTGAACTATAGGACGTTATCCCGCGGGATTTTTATAAATTATAGCCTGTGTTATTCTGATGTATACTATATTATTGCCTCAACCGCTATGTCCCTGCATTGTAAAACTGTTATCTTCGAAAATATTCATTTAAATTACATGCTTTAAAGGGCCACATTGATCTATATTCTTCTTCTTCTTTGTCGTCACACTCTTGGCAGAGTGGTCGTCACATCAGGGGTGGTAGCAACCTTTACAATCCGCCACCACTCATCTCGTACTGTAGCTCTTCTTGTGCATTCATGGAGTGGACCATTGAATGTAGCCTTGACTTGGTCGGTCCATCGCATCGGTGATCTACTGCGCGCTCTAGCGCCTTCGACTCTCCCCTGCACCACAAGTCGCTCCATAGAGATCTATGAAGACAGATGTCTTCTCGACGTATGATATGTCCAAAGAAAGTGAGAATACGACATTGGACGATGGAAGAAAGACGCTGTTTGATGTCGAGTTCTTGGATGATTGAATCGTTGGTTTGGAACTGTGTCCAAATAGTATAGGTACCAAGCAGGTACCAAACCCATAGCCATCATAACCTCTGTATTTGGAAAGGTGTTTGAGCGGATAATCAACTCCCAACTTGTCCGCTAACTAGAAGATCATTACTACATGACCGACAGTATAGTTTCAGACCAAAACGGTCCACGGGTGATCTTCTAGCTTACGTATCGCACCTCTGGGGGGAGGATATGGAGAAGCATGGTGAATCTATGGCTATTAGCCTGGATATTGCCAAGGCTTTTGACCGTGTTTGGCATCGCTCGCTTTTTTCCAAGCTTCCGGCATATAGTCTGCCAACTGGCTTATTATGCGACTGGATTGCGGGATTTCTGGAGGGTCGCAGGATTCGTGTCCTCCGTGATGGACGCGCTTCTCGCTTCCTCCCAATAAATTCCGGAGTGCCTCAATGCCTGTCGCCGACTTTGTTTCTTCTGCATATCAATGACATGTTATCACTAGGTAATATTCATTGCTATGCGGATGACAGCACTGTCCACGCACGATATTTCGGAAGACTTGCGGCTAAACAGACCGAAACCGAGGAAAACAGGAATCTTCTTGTCGCCGAGCTTGACGAGGTCCTGGGCCGCATATCCAAATGGGTTGCCAGCAATCTCATCGAGTTCAATGCCAAGAAAACACCTGACAGGTGTGTTTGTTTTCTGCAAATCTTCTCCTTTTCTTTCCCATTCCACTCTTCAGATCACGCCCTTACCAATACAGGATAGCCTAAGCATCCTTGGCATCGATGTTCGTAGCAACTTGAACCAACGGGAATAATATATCAAGAGCGTCATCAGAACAGCTTCCCGTAAACTCGGAATGAACAGTATGAGACGATTTTTCACTCCGGTGCAGCTTTGTCTCTTATACAAGGCACAGGTTCGCCCGTGTGTGGAATATTGCTCTCATCTCTGGGATGGTTCCGCAAAGTACTTATTTGAGGCCCTCGACAGGTTGACGACGTGATATCCGTATTGTCGATGATCAAGAAGTGACTAAGACCCTAGAACCTCTTCAGTTACGTAGAGACGTTGCTAGTTTTAGTGTTCTCTACCGTCTCTATAATGGGGAATGCTCTGAAGAGTTATTCCAACTCATCCCGTCCTCCCCTTTTCACTCCCGAACAACACGCGCCGGACTGCGTTGCCATCCCCATACCATCCAGACACTGGTGGCCCGTACCAAGAGGTATAGTTCCTCTTTTTTGCCCCGTGCCATTAGGTCATGGAATGCCCTTCCGGCTCATGTGTTTCCTTCCTCCTATAATCCAGGGCTTTTTAGGCGGGGCGTGAAGCGGCATCTAAGCAGGCCTTCAGGGTGAGGGTGACTGGCTCAATGGGTACTTTGTTCTATTGAGCCAGTCAGCCTTAATTTTTATTTATTTGGACCTCACTTCCGCTTACCATCAGGTGGAGTGAGGTCATCCAGACTGCTCCCATATAAAAAAAATTCAGACCGATATCAAGGCTAACTTGCTCCATTTTACTCAACAGGGATTATCTTTAATATTGCCGATGCTTGTTGCAAATAGGGTTGTGTCATCTGCATACTGCAAATTTTAAATTCTATAACCTCCAATTGTGATTCCGTCTGACCAATTCTCGAGTGCTATTCTCATAATGAATTCTGTGTAGGTGTTAAACAGCAATGGTGATAAAATGCAGCCCTGACGGACCCCGGCACTTGGATGAAAGTGATTTGACGACACGTCGTTCGTTCTCACCGATGCTGTTCCTTCTTCATAAAGCTTCCAAGAAAGGTGCACCAGATGTTTAGGTGTTTCCATAGCCAGGAGAGTCTCCCAAAATACTGGCCACCTCACTGAGTTGAACGCCTTTGAGAAGTCAACAAAGCAAATATAGGTCGGCTTGTTGAACTTTCTGGCTTTTTCAATGATCTGGCGCACATTCAGAATCTTCTCACGAGTACCCCTCCCTTTCACAAAACCAGCCTGTTCAGGAGAAATTTCCTTAGATTTATATGCAGTAGAATTTTACTTGCATGTGAAATTAAGGCTATTAGGCGGTAGTTACTGCATATTTTAGTGGAGCCCTTTTTATGTAGAGGTACGAAGACTGTGTGAGTCCACTTCGGGGCCAGATTCCTGATTCCCAAATTTTGTTACACAGGGTATGAAAGATATCGACACCATACTCCCCTGATGCTTTGATGGTTTCAATTGGTATGGCATCTCTTCCTGTAGCTTTTCCGCTTTTTAGTCGCCTGATAGCGACCCGAACTTCGTCCCTCAATACATGTACTCAGTACATGGCTCTTTTTCTTCGTCATGGGCTCTGTCAGGAAATAGTTGTGAGCATGAGGATCTCCAAACAAAGACTGACAGTCCAGGTCCTTCCAGGTTTCAGATATTGCATCTATTTCAGTCAGTAGTTCGCATTGTGGGTTCTCTAATAGCCCATGTTTTAGAAGAAAGGGTTTTGGTGATGGATCTTATTTTTTGATGCAGGTCGCCTGTTTGGTGACTATCAGCATGTAGCAGCAATACGTGATAGGTTAGTTTCATAGCGATATCAAGGAAATATTACTGTAAAAAGAAATAAAATCATTATTCTCAACGCAAGTCATTGTCATAAACAACATTTGTCATTATTCTCAACCAGCGTCATTGTCACCTTCATCAAGATTTAGAACAATGACGTTCAGACAAATGATGAATTTGAAAAGGACAAGTCGAAACACGTCTAAAAGGCGTGGCAGCTAGTTAATGTTATGATTACGTTATTAAACACTTGTATCTTTATTCTAAATTGTTGCAAAAGAACGTAGGCATGAATATAAATTGAATTTAGATAGAGAAATAACAATGACTATAGAAGTGTCAATTGTTGTAGAATGAACTTTAAAAACTTATCAGAGCCAACAACGTGCGTTTTTCCGCGGTGAAGTGCGTTGATCGACTGGGGAGCAGGGCGGGGTGTCTGGTCACACACTTAAGTGTTCTACCTTATGTCTCAAAGTTGCGATAATCTTGAAAACAAGAACTGCGCTGACCAATGACTTAATTTTGTAAACTTTTTTTGATCCAATATTTAGAGAACTAAATGGTTCGATAACTATTTTTGTTTTTTATTAATCGGTAGTGTTATAAACGTAATATATATTTCTTAAAAAATGTGTGCTCAAAACAGTTATGATGATTTAATATAATTAATTGAACGAGCAGTAGTGCTTTTCGGACATGGCAAAAATCTTAATATTTGGGCATATTTTATTAATCACGTTTTTATTTATTTCTTTATAGCCGTAAATTTATAAAAACCTTGTTCATTACTTATATAAGAACCGAATGACTGTTTTATTGAAATATAAATTGAATGGTTATTGAGTAAACACGTAGGACATGACATTTGACCGCCCTCGTAGATCCACCCGGCTGCGTGGTTGTCTGCCGATAAAGCGTAAAAAAATCCTCATAAAAGGAGAAGACCGATTTTGGGCCCAACGATACAGACATGAAACATATACTAAAAAAATCTATATTTTTTTTTAGATCAGCCTATTTGCGTTTTACCATCAATTTCAATGGCCAACAGCAAAAAAAATGGATTTTTATGATTTCATTATATTCAACTTGCTTTATAAACGCCAATTTCATTAGACTTATTTTAGACTATCTTTCTAAATGCTCTGATAACAATAAAAAAAACGAGTGAGACAGATTTAATCGATTAAATCTTAATCGATACTTAAATATATTTTATAGGGTGGCTTTTTTTGGCACAATACTGAATAATTTTTTTCTTATAAGTTAAAACAGTTACTTGATAAATATGATTAGACATTTGCAAATGAGTTTTACTTCTTTAAACGTTGTTACAAAAAAGCGAGTCGAAAATCGATTTATACCAGTTGTGTTTTTAATCGGATATATACGGCACTATTTATTGTCTGTATTGTCAATGTCAGTAATGTCAGTGTCAGCTATATTTAATCAGTTATTTTGGATTTTGATTTTATTTCGTTTTTCGTACTCATGCGTTAGTAAATGTGTTCCTTTGTATTGCTCCTGATTTTTGAAAGACCTCTGCTTACTTACGGACTCTGAAACCGATCAATTATATTTATTAAAAAATCCTTGTACATCGTTTTCTGCAACCCATGAATACCTTTGAGTGAACATCGGATAACCTGATGCCTATTGACGACTACAGCGTGATTTATGGGTATAAACATGTGCTTGTGCTGTGGAATTGTATCGTGGAATAGCAACGGGTCGTTTCAGCACAACACAATACGAAGACGCATTGGAAGAAGAAGGATGGGCCCGACACCAAGAAAATACAACATCCCTGCCCAGTTTTTGGATACCTACTCCTGTATATTAATATTTTGTACTGATGATAAAGAATAAATTATAATTAAAACTTTATGTTTTTTTATACCCATTTATTTAAGAATAATATTCAGATCCTTTGCATTATTAACATGTGAGGTAGGTATGCATAATAGGTATGTTGTCAATTATTATTCATAGTCATAGTTTAATGTTGGTTGTACTGCAGACTGCCTTGCTACCTAACAAAAGACCTAAGAATGTAATAAATCAAAACGCATGAAATTCATCCGCTTAGGAGCTACGTCGTTGCCACAGGCAAACATACAGGGCACTATTATTCCTCTTTTTGTGTCGGGAGTTAATAAAAGTTCAAAAACTAGCACTTTTCTTACTAAAAATGATCGTGGGTTACATAACCTCTAATATTTTCAGTAGATTATTTTACTGACTTGGCCATTGAAATTCGCAGTAAAAATTGGCCTCGTAGGATGTTTTTAAATGAACAAAATATAGGCCAAGTTACAGGTATCGCCAGGCCCAAGATTGCATGGGAATCGGTCTTCTCCTTTGTAAATTATTTATATCTAAATATATCATAATCAATCACTAAATTGCAGTAAGTAATAATCTAAAATATAAATCTTGATATCTTTCAATACCTTATCAAGTTATCACTATTCGAAGAAATTATAACATCACGCATTTTTTTATAAATGCACTAGCATTCCGCCGGCGGTTTCACCCGCGCGAATTTTTTTTTAAATATCCCCCCCTTTCCGAGATCAAAAGTACCCTATGTTCACCGAGGATAGTGTAGCTTTCTAACGAAGTTGAAAGAATAATTAAAATCGGTTCAGTACTTTCGGAGCCTATTCAATACAAACAAACAATCAATCAAATCTTTTATCTTTATAATATTAGATAAATGTAGATATTCAATATTACACAGTTCTATTTAGTCGACCGCATGCTTGAAACAAAGGTTTAGCCAATTCCTGATTTCAAATCTTAGGCCGGAACAAAATTTTGTGACAGGGGTTTTCTCTTAGGGAAATACTCAATTACAGTCTGGAAGTTACGTAAAGGAAAGCACGTAATGTCGTCTAATATCTCTTCGCTCGAATCAGATTGGTTTCCCACCGAAATATGACAGTGAGGGAATAGGGAGTCTGTGCTTGTACCCAGAAATCCTGCGTATTTGGTAAATCGTTAAAGATCGGTTGCAGTAGTCAAAACACAACTAAAAGAAAATTATAACACTCACCCAGACTTAGCAAAGTTGGTCCAAAGACGCACCATCCTTTCCCTCATCTTAATATCTTCAGACGTTGGAGTCACATCCTTCAAAACCTCATTTGAGAACAGGTATCCCAACTCATCCATATGACCTGCATGGTTCAAACCCAGACTAGCGAGCATCTTCTTCGTCAAATTCAGTTCTCCAACGTAATCAAACTTGTAATAGTAAATCGGCTTCGTAGAAACTTGCACGAGGCTCTTTACATACCTATGAGTATCAATATTTACCGCTTTATCAGAAAGCAGTTCAAAATATTCCTTCAAACTTTCAACACCTGTATGATTCCCTGTGAAATACAACATCTTGATCCTATTAGCGATTCTCAAAGATTCTTCAGTGTTTCTCTCTATGTGTAAATCTTCGGGAATGAATATTTGCAAGTCATCTGATGTTCTTTCCAAAGTTAGCTCAAGAGATGTCGATCCGACTATAATTGGGATATCTGCTACTCTCCCAGAAACTAATATATCGTAGAACGATTCTGTTAGAACAGCTGTGACACCAGGGAATTCTTTCTCGACCATTATAGAAAAGTAGTTTCCAGTATTCTCCTGCAGAAATTCTAGAGGTTGCAACTTTTCCGTCGCTTCCACAATCTCTTTAGCAGAAGTAGCGTTTAAGAAGTCTAGAATTTCGTCTACATCTTCAGCTTCGCTTCCAAGGAGATGCGCTAACTTCTTCGCATTTTCCACCGGATGTTTCTGGAAAGCCGTACTGCACAGCCCAGTTCCAGACTGTACAATCGCCTTATTGATCAAATGTTTAGTCTCATTGCTTGCAGTCAAAATCGACGTAGCGATACCTCCGCAGCTTTCACCGAACAACGTTATATTACCAGAGTTACCTCCGAAATTGTTAATGTTTTCTTTCACCCACTTGATAGCTAGGACAATGTCTTTAAGACCAGCATTTCCTGGAACTTCAGGGGTGTTTAGACTGAGAAAACCTAGAGCACCTAATCTGTAGTTAATTGTGACGACAACTACATCTTTTTCGACGAGGTAATCACCGCCGTATAGGGCTGAACTGCCAGAACCATATTTGAAAGCTCCGCCGTGGATATACACCATGACTGGGAGGAAGGCTCCATCTAAATTGGGGGTGTATACGTTCAGGTAAAGGCAGTTTTCGTCGCCAGCGTAACCTTTGTGGAGGACTGGGTCGATCTGGGGACTGATGTTCCCTTCGGAGGTGGCATCGCGGATGCCTTCCCAGGGCTCTGCTGGTTGTGGGGCCTGTAAAGAAGAAATACGACATATCAATAAATGTAACTTAACATCAAGCATCCAGCACATTTGATAGTTAAATAAATGTAACTATTAACGTCAAGCATCTAGTCCATCAGATAATAAGCGGCCACTAGAGAGCGCTCAATGTGGTTTTACTCTAAGCTCCTCCGATCTTGGACTGGTTAAAAGCCACAAGGCTTGAACAAGCTCGTCATCAATTGGAAAGGAGAAACCAGGGGAAGTTAAGTAGGTAGTGGGACGCTTTATTCCCTAGTCCCACACACGGCCGCAGGTCTAGCTAGCCTGCGATTTTGGAGCCTAAAGCATTCTCTTCCGAAAAGGCTCCTCTGATCTTCAAGCCTTTGATTGAGATGGTACTGGGCCTGGCTCCGACAATAATAATGCCAGAGAAATTATGGTGGCAGATTTCACCTTTGGTTAGCTAACCAACCAGAAATGTCTTTTTACAAAATTGTTTCTGAATTATTATGATTTTGCTTCATTAGCTTCTACCACTGAGGCCCATTATAATACTCGCGGCGTATTACGCTGGAGTGGCTATAGACATTAAAATGACAGCTATTTTTATGTCAATTTGAAGCGCCCCCCATTAGTGTACTGGGAACTAAAATGACTTCAAATGGCTCAGAACATGAGTCAAATGGACAGCCATTGACATTGACAATGACAGCATTATCGAAGTTTATCTGCGAAAGTCAGCACTATTATTAGTTCCAAGTACACTAACTACTGCTCTCAGCGCCAACATGGCGATTTTCAAATCGGATCAAACATTTGGTGACAATCGCCCATCCAGTGTCATAAAGATCAGTGGCTTCTACTCATACTACATCTACCTACTGTGAGAGGATAGTGCTTCCCCAATAGAGCCGGCCCATTGGGACAGAGAGGTACTGTCTCCAGTATAGGCCTACCACCATTTTTAATCTCCAACCGGAAAATTGCTTAGACTTTTGCAATCGTCGCCAACTAAATATCAGATTTGGGGTAATCCTACGCTCAGTTCGTTATCGTAATACGGCGAAATAGTAGATTTATCAATGTTTATCATATGTAAAGTTATTGCTATACGATCTGATCCAAAAATGTCTAGGCAAAGATAAAATATTTTGCATTTCAAATAGGTCACGTCATCACAGGGTTTTTTTCTGGCTGATAACGGCATAGAACCTTAGAGCATTAAACGGAGGTACCATCAGTCATAGCTATAATACTGCCAAATGTAGTCCAGGGATATTTATATTCGTCATCATCATTTCAACCAAAAGACGTCCACTGCTGGATATAGGCCTTCCAGGATAACCAAACCGATCCTGCGCCACCCGTATCCAGTGGATTCCCTCGATCTTTATGAGATCATCGGTCCACCTGGTGAAAGGCCTACCACGGCTGCGTCTCCCGGTATGTGACCACCACTGGAAGACCTTTCCGCCCCAACGGCAATTTATATTGTCCACGGATGTTAATAAATATATTAGGACAGACCCTCGAGAAATGATGATTTGAAGGTTTCATCACCAAAGTAACAATTCGTCAGCAGAGAATCGCAACAACAAGTTACATAAGCTGGATGCTGGCGCCGTTATCTGTTATCAGCGCTATCAAACATTATGTTAAGATATCGTATCCGCTCGCTCAAGTGTAACTACAAAGTTTGTATATTCACGTTTTCACCATCTATATTAAATCCCAAAAAGTCTGGGGAAGTACCACCCTCTCACATAACACCAGCGTGAAATAATAGTGACTACTGTTGTGTTTCGTCTGGATTATGAGAGTGCCGATCACAGCCCGATGTTGGCGAGTTTAAATTCCACCCAAGACAAACACTTATATGATAACCATTTATGCCTGGATGTTTATTTCCATTCCAAATCCACAACCAAAGACTGGTGCTGTCCAAACGGACTGTAGCAAAGTCCAACCAGACGATCCAAGGCGGGAATCGAACCCACAATCTCTAGGTTCTAGACCCGAACAGTGTAATTACTATTCCACGGAAGTGTCCAACCAAAACCTCCTGCTACCCATCTCCCCCCTCATCATCATCTAGGCCTTTGCCTCGCATTTATGGATATGGTGGCGGGTGGGCCAGTACGCAGGCGTACGGGCCGTCACGAGCTCTCACGAGCGGTGCGAACCTTTCAAGCGGTGACCGCCATGCGCCTGCGTACATGCCCGCTCCCGCTTCCGCCAAATCCGAGACAGAAGCCTTCCTGTTGTGTACTGACCTTAAATCGTAGGGAACCAAGCGGCGGCTTTGCATACGGCACTCCTTGGAAGCTGTAGAAGGCTTTTCCTGTCGAGCTGGTGGCCACTCGACCCTGCAGCTGGCCTTGTTCCACCGTCACTACTGGCGCTTCGGTCATCCTGCCGCCGCTGGAAGAGAGAGAGAGGAAATATTTAAGCGCTGTGCAAGATGTAAAAGAGAGAGAGAGAGAAGATCTTAAGGTTCAGATTCCTCTAAATAGGTACTCCTTTTTATTTGAAACTTTCAGTTAAGAAAAAACCACTTTCCAAATTTTTCCCAATTTTTTCAAATGACGGAATTTTTAACCCCATTTGGAGGAGAACTTCCAAGAACCCCTTCTTAGAGGAAACTTAAACACATTATAAAGAACCTGAAGAGGTTCATTTCAAGTTACAAGTGGACAAACCGATTCCACCAAAGCGGAGATGTGTACGGTGTGCTGTGTGGTGTGTTTTTCACGCAATTCTATTAGTTGTTTTTTTTATATGAAACAAAGAATAAAACAAACAACCAATAGAATTGCGTGAAAAACACAGCACACCGCACACATCTCCGCTTTGGTGGAATCTCACCCTAAGTCTCGTCGTTTGGACTGGGCGTTCATTTTCAGTCAGTCAGTCTCTTCTTTTATTTTATTATATTTTTTCATAAGTGGGAATTCCTCTTTTAGAATGATCAAAATTTTCTTTTCTGTGGACTCTACTCGTAGATTCAGGAAATATATTAGCCATTGGCTTGTAAAACACGCCTCCGATATCAGATTACATTATCTACTTTGTAGTTAATCAAGGATCCTATCCAAATTCCGACTTGTGGCTTATCTAGACGATAAACGCAAAAGAATTGGGATTATTAGCAAGCCGGATTGAACTTAGGGTACATTTGGTAGGGTAGCATACGGCACAGCCACACGCACCTCCCAGTATATTTCCTGCAGTTTAACAGACATTTTATATGGACTCGCTGCTCACGGTTGACGCCGGTGGCCGCCACACGAAACGAAAATGTTCCTCAAGCACTTAGCCGAGGTACTGAAGGTACGAAGTATCGGCTGGTATTTGAGTCTCTGTCAGGATAAGCATGGCAGGCTTCACTGTCTCCAGATGTTGGTGGAAGGCATTAAGGTTTGAGTGGAGTCCACGAATGTTATTGAACTCAACCTTGAACAGGGCGGTGGGGGAGCACGCTCCAGGTAGAAGCGTTTGTGGCTCTGGCATGTGGCCCGTATGGGGCATCTATGCGATATATATTGATGTCTATGCGATGGACGTATAGTTGAAAATTATCAATGGGAATTTGACAGATTAAAGAAAGAAAGAAAATTTATTACAGAAGGGAAAGAAAACACTAAAGCAGAAGACACATATTATGTACATATAACGGCACAGCAGCACTGGTATTCTGGCAGAACCCTAAAAGGGACGTAAATAAATAAATAAAATAAGGTAAATGCTTAAGCTAATTACTTTGGGATCAGACCAATGTTCATGATGTTGTCCGTTATTTATTTTTATTATTTATCCAACACAGGTTAGTAAAAGCAGCAAATTCATTATCATAGCATTATTTCCTCCTAACAGTTAGTTCTCATTGACCATCTGATCGGAAAGCGCAATGACACACTGCACTTGCACCAGTGAAGCGTACTTGCAGTTTGCATTCGCGTACCACACATGGGATTATGCTCAAGTGCTACATAAAAATGTTGACGACCTATTCGTTGAAATGGTTGGGAAGTCTGGAGTCGGTACCAACCTTGCACTTGTTTTGTAACTTCAGATCACTAGACAATGTTTTTCTATCTTCACTTGTTTTTCCGACATTCATTTGTTTCTCTGACATTAATTTGTATCCCAAAATTCACTTCTTTTTTCGACATTCATTTGTTTTCCTGATATTCATTTGTTTTTGTGATATTTATTTAGGTGTTTCCAACATTCACATGCTAACAACCCCGTTAAAAATCTCGCCAGGTGGGTGACACTTAATCAGTGCTATCCACCCCGTTGACGTAACGGGGCTGTTCTACGATGTCGATGTACGATATACGGGTCGATGAAACAATTTACTCGCACGCACCGGGGTGGTTGGTACCGACTCAGAAGTCTGCTATTACACAAAGAGGTTCCATCTCATCGTAAAACAGTTTTTTGTGCGTAAACATTTCACACCCACCACCTGGATCTATGGATCCACCCAGTCTGATACAAACAGTAAACAGTCCGTATGTATGGCAGGTAACTCAATTCTGCCATCACTCAATGTGCTGCCAAAACTGAAGGGCCACTGAAGGCTTCATTGATCTTCAAACCTTTCATTTCAAGTGTACACTGACTCCTACATAAATATTGCCGGAACACGGCCAAAGCCATCGTACAATCGTGAAAATTATAATATCAAATATTTACAAGCACTGTGACATCATAAACCACGTACTATTGAAGTTAACATGTCACGTGATACGCGTACATTTGAATAAAGTTACATGAAATTCCTTTACAGATTAGTAGCCGATAACATCGATTGTGAATTATGAGAATGAGTGAACGAATATCGTTACGCGATTATGATTACTTTTTCAAGACAAAGTATTTATTGCACTCATGAATGTTTCACAGTTGGTAAATAAAAATATGTTGATCCAATAAATCTGTACTAATATTATAAAGAGGAAAGAAGTTTGTTTGTTTGTATTGAATAGGCACCGAAAATACTGAACCGATTTGATAAATTCTTTCACTGTTAGAAAGCTTTCTATGACACCTATGACATGAGTTCCTTTAAACGAAGCGTGAAGAAGCACCTTGTCAGCCAGTACTGCGATGCCAACGGATAGAACGCCACGGTGTTGCGTCCGCTGTCATGGTAATTTGGGTTACCCTTTTGCTTACCATCAGGCTAAGTGGAGCTAATGTACTGAGCTACTATAAAAAAAAGCTACACTATCCCCGGGTGACATACGGTACATTTTATTCCGGAAATGTAGGGGTAAAGGGGGATATTTAAAAAAGGGTGCCGCCATATCAGCTCTGGCTGTGTTCCGGCAGTATTAATGCGGGAGCCAGTACCATCATTTCAGCCAAACGACGTCCACTGCTGGACATAGGCCTCCCCCAAGGATCTCCAAACCTGTCTTGCGCCACCCGCACCCTGTGGATTCCGGCGATCTTTATAAGATCATCGGTCCACCTTGTGGGAGGCCTACCACGGCTGCTTTTCCCGGTACGTGGCCACCACTCGAGGACCTTTCCGCCCCAACGGCCGTCCGTCAGTCCTCCTTGCAATGTGTCCTGCCCACTGCCATTTAAGGCTCGCAATTCTTCGGGCAATGTCGGTGACCTTGGTCTTTCTGCGGATCTCATCATTTCTGATACGATCACGCAGGGAGACTCCAAGCATAGCTCAGGTCAAATGCTCAGGTAGGTATAAAGCCCGGAGGTAGGACTTTTTTAGATTCCGACTGCCTAGTTACCCCCAAAGGTAAAAACTAAAATCTGCCGTCATTTCAGCTCTGGCTGTGTTCCGGCAGTATTAATGTGGAAGCCAGTACACTTGAAATCAAATGCACGGTAATCAGATGAGTCTTCAGTCTGGCAGCACATTGAGCGCGACGCTTCCTGGTAAAGTGTCCCTTACAGGTGAGCTACGTATCTGTATGCCAACTGAGGTAGTATCATCATCAGCCTATATACTTTCCCACTGCTGGGACACAGGCCTTATCTCAATTGTGAGATAGTGTGGGCCATACTCCACCACGCTGGCCTAGTGCGGGTTGGTGGAGGGGTGCGTAAGGCAAGTGACCAACCTTAATGTCAGATGTTATCAAGCCGCCAAATGGCCTCTGACTAGGCTTGACGAGTTTGACGACTAATATTTACATTATAGTAAATATCAGCCGGGACCAACAGCTTAACGTGCCTTCCGAAGCACGGAGACGCTCGAAATTAATGTCACTAAATATGGTCAGAATGGTCACCCATCCATTAACCGACCGCGGCGTAGGTAGCTTGACTTTCGTTATCGCTAACGAACCACTGTCACAGCTGCGCCACGAGCGCCTTTTTGGAGGTAGTATATTAATAAATAATAATTTAAGAATAAATACAGACTCACCTATATTTTCAGATAAAATCCGATCGAATCACACAATTTACTGAAGCAAAAGGAATCGTATGACTAAAGCTCCAGCGTAACATTATCTCCCGATAGGTGCCGTGATAAGATACGTATAGCATTTGTATTTCGTAAGATGAACGATAAAAAATCATCGCTTATTCAAGTGAATTTATTGTACAAATAAAATAAAATAGGTTTTCATTGTATTATAATGGATAAACTCATAAAAGACGGACGTGAGGGCAGCTATCCTGTTGCGCTTCGCTTCAAGGGTAAGAGTGCATAAAATCGAAATCAAAACGGACACAGATCTCTACCACCGGCTTCGAAATGCTGATATCTATCGAGAAAAACCTACAAGAAACTCTAAAGTTACTGTTTTCAATCGCTCGTGCTGACTCGAATCTATAATTATCAATCTGAGGACAGTTTAACCAGGTCAAACTAAGTTTGTGTCAGATTTTTGAACACAGATCGAGTTTGTCATCACCTAACCGCATTTGGCAAGCGTGGCGATTAATTAAAGTACTCATCATTGTACGGGGATGGTCTGGTCAATAGCCATAAGGCTAGCACCGGCTCGTCCTAATCGGGCTTGAAGGAGGGGGAGTTTAGTGCGTAGTGGACGCTACTGTCTCGAGTCCCACACACGGCCGCGGGTCCAGCTAGCCTGCGGTTATGGTGCATAAACGCATTCACCTCCGAGAAAAAAAAGTACTCATCATTGTGACGAATAGACGATAAATTGATTTCAATGCTAGCGTTGCCCTGGAGTGGGGTTAGAAAAATCCAGAGGTGTTCGTAGTCTGGCAGCTGGCACCCATAATGCCGTACCTACTTTGTTTATTGAACAATGTCGGATTTAGGGCCGGTATTTCAATGTAACCTCATCTTATTGCTTAAGTTAAGTATAACATTTAAGATAAGTACCTATTACTTTTGACAGGTAAAAGTGTATGACTTTAGTGCCGCTTAACTTTAATCCTATAATCAAATACACTTAAGTCATACTTATTATCAATCCCGGATTAAGATCAAGATAAGTATATATTGAAATACCGGCCCTTAGAACAAAATACATAATTTCGCATTTATCATTAGTAGGAATAACCACTATTCGAAACGTGTGCGAACTCAACCGCATAACTCAAGGATGTCATAAGATATGCCATGACTGAAGATAGAACGGTAGCGATGCTGATATAACTTTAAAGGATTACATGTTTTCGGGTATACGCATGCCGTTAATTTTTTTCGGAGAAACATGTGTCGATGCTCTGATAGGCCTCTATCATTAACCTTTTGGTGTAATTGTTCGAATGGTTGGTTTATATTTGACGATTTTCGCTACGTATAAATGACGGTTTCAGCTAATACAAACGACCTAACCTTTTCTCACAACGGACCCAGTAAACTCGACAATAGGGAACATGCAATGTTTTTATTTTTGTGTTCATTTTAAAGAATTCCATGTAGAATAAACCACAGTTAAATCAAAAAATTAATACATTGTATGTAATTTATCGAAAAAAATGCGGTTTTAAATTGACCGTTTAAATTTTCGCGCGAAAACGGACCTATGGTTCCGATGACACGTATGACGTCACTCCACTCTGACACTGCCTCACGTCGTACTTCACCGTACTTGTTCGTCGCTGGCTTTCATAATTTTGCATATTTTTTCGAGTTTCGAAATATTTTTTGGTAAAAATTTAAAATGGACTATCCATCAACATCAGGTGATCGTAACAATACCACTAATATTCCGAAAAAAACCGTGTTGACTCGTGTTTTATGCCAATGTGGACATTGGCATAAAACACGAGTCAACACGGTCAACAGACATCTACTTCAACAAAGTTTCCAAATAAATTGTTTTTGACGGGACCTTCTGACCCAAAACTGAGAAAAAAGTGGTTTCAAGCTGCGAAAATACAAAGTTTAACAACTATGATTTATACATACCGTAGTAATTTAGTTCCTTTCATATTTCTACACTTGAAAACTCTGCATTTTCGACAAATAAAGATAGAACTATGTCAGCACTAACTCTTGCAAATTCCTGGAGTCTGCTTTGATAAACCCAACTTCCATTTTTATTAAAAAAACTCAATTTATTCCCATAAAATAATATTATCATACTTTTACAACCATATAGACCGACAAATTTATGTGTTCCGGTGGCCAAAATTGGAACTACGTGAAATGCAATGCAAAAACGATATTTAATGACAGTTCTATATCGACAGTAGCGACGCCGCCAACGGAATAGATAATTTTGTCGGTCTAACCTCAAATAAGTTGTCATAGCTGAGATTGCTGTTTTAAAATACGTTTCGTTTCAGTAATTTTTAATTCGTTATTACTGTTAAAAAACAACATTATATGAAATAAAAATGTTGCAGAGGCCTTTCTTTTATATTTTTTTAACATTTTAGTCATATAATTTTCATAATTATTTTATATGCATCTTCCCTATTGGGGTTATTTTTGTAGAAATCTAAATCATCCTATAACTATTTTTTCCCATGGAGGGGATTTATAAATTGTAGTGTATTTGAAATATTACTTAATTTTCTACATAATAAGAGTAAATCTGTAAGTGTGATTCATAAAAAATCTAGGTCCAACGTTCTATGGATGTTCGCCCGTCTCCTTTATCCCAGACCATCGAGGCAGAATTTGACTACGAACCTACATTATTTTTAAAAAGAATTCTTAATAAATCTGACATTTTAGGTATTAAACCCAGGGCCTCTACATTATTTAAATCAATATACAATCGAGACAATTTGAACCTTCATTATGATTAAAAAGAATTCAGAAGAAAAATCTCACCACCGAATCATATTGTAATTCTTCAGAACCTCCTTAGAAGTAGAATCCAACCTATAGCTCCTTCTTATATTCTTTCTAGCCTCCTCGCTTCTCCATTCGAAAACATTTAAGTTCCTCGTCAGGTCCTCATGCAAAGAATCACAGAAGTTATTCCACACGGTACTCTCCTGATGAGTTTTAATGAAGTTTGCTATCTTTTTGTTCACCGGTCTTTTTCCTAACGATATAAGTTTAGATTCTCTAGCAAATAGGTATCTCAGAGCAAATCTGTTTAATATTATTAACTCTTCGAGGGTTTTGGCCATGCACTGATGATAATCTACCAAAAAGGTCCAAATTTTTTAGACTGACAACACTAAAGTAGTGTGGGAAAAAGTTTCAAGAAGTTTAATTTACAACCCAAAGGATTAAGAGTCATACACTTGTCACACAATGTTTATAATGAAATCGATTTCAAAATCCAAATTCCGATTCCATTCTCACACATAAAACTGATTAAAATCACTGAAGTAAGTAAAAACACTGATATAAAATTCAAATCTTCGTAAACTTTGGACAAAACTACCAAAATTACAATATTACGCAACTGGCAACACTTAACCCGATGTCTGGAAAGGAACCTTTCGAATTTTAAGTTCAAATTTTTGAATCTCTATTTGTACGCGTTGTACACGTTAAAGTGCCCTTACAACACCCGGCCCAGAACTGTAGTGGAATCTTCAAGAGCAATTACTAAGAACGTGACATGATCGATAGGTGTAAATTGCGCTAAAATTAGTGTTTCCCATACTAAGATAACATTTACACCTTCTAAAATAATACTGCGAAATTGGACCTTATTGCTAAGGCAATAACTGCTATTCATTTTAGTTCAACAGTAGAATGTTTTATAAGTTTATGTACGTAGATTAAGTTACGTAAGATGGTGTTTGCGCTGAAAACAAGTGCGGTTTTAAATACAACACGAATTACAAGATCACGTATTTTACATAATGAATGAATGAGTCTGACGATAAGAAACTTGGCATACCTACTTGAAAGTGAGCCTTTTTGCATTATGACTGGCGTTCACCCAAGTGGACTGCGAAGTTATCCGGCAATTGGAATATTTTTCCGGGGTAAAAACTTTGTCACACTCCCGAACTATTCCCATACTAAATATTCACGTCGTCGATCCGTTGCGACGTGGAAAAAAGACAAACCAAAACTTTTTATTTTACTTATTGCATGTGAACTGAGCGTTATTCTATGGTCAAAAGTAGCCTAGGTCCTTTTCCAAGTTTTCTATTTTTATCAAAATCGGTACAAAGAGTAGCTTTTTTTATCCAGCTAAAATGCTATTGTTGTAAGCAAGTAATCTGCGTACACCCATAACACAAGTGCTCATACGCAGTCCGAAATAATACAGGGTGTACCAAAAATGACACGTCACAGTTACACTGGGGGTAGGCCAGCACAAGAGACATCGAACAAGCCTAACATGACCTCAGTAAAAGTTGCTCGGTTTTCAAGATATTGCCAATTTAAACTTTTTCAAAATTTTAGGTTTTTTTAGATATCGAAAAGATAACACTTCTATTATCTTAACCCACTATTCGTAACAAGAGTAAAAAAAAAATCCAAACATGAGGGCTATCTAACTTGATGCTAGCACGTTAAAAAACGTAAAAATTTAGAAAAAGTTTAAATTGGCAATAGCTCAAAAACCAAGCAACTTTTACTGAGGTCATGTTAGGCTTGTTCGATGCCTCTTGTGCTGGCCTACCCCCAGTGTCACTGTGACGTGTCATTTTTGGGATACTGTACCCTGTATGAAATAACTAAGGCTGGTTTTAGAGTCACGCTGACGCGCGCGCGTAGCATTATACTCGTACATTGACGGTTTTCTTTGCAGTCCAAACGCCGCTATCTTACAAGAACAGCAATACTTGCCGATACGCGCGCTGACCGCTTGCTTGTCAGCGTGACTCTAAAACCAGCCTAACCATTATCTCATTGACCTGATCATAGAATAACTATTAATAGGACTTCCCGAACCGCATTAGTAAACATACCACGTCGGAGTCCGCTAAAGGTCGTGACTTACTCCACGATTGGTATTCAATGATGCATTTGTACGGGAGAAATACAGTGTCAATGAAATGGGCAAACAGTGCAGTTGCAAATTGCAACTTGAAATCTGTAGATAATGGTCGAAGGAGAGAGGAGGTCGGTTTGGTGTAATGGATGTGAAGTCGGCTATTCAAGGTCGCAGGTTCGATCCCATGACGGCACAAACATTGGTGTTTTTTTATACCACGAGAGTTGGCAGACAGACACGCTCAATGTACTGCCAGACTGTAGGCTCAATTCGAGCCTTTTATTTCAATTGTACTGGCTCCCACATTAATACTGCCGGAACACAGCCAGAGCTGTTATGGCAGCAGATTTCACCTGTGGGGGTGGTAGCTAGCCAGTCGGACTGTGAAAAAGCCTTACCACCAACCAGACCTAAAGCAGGAATCGAACCCATGACCTCCGGGTTTTTATACCCGGGCTTAGCCACTGTTCCACGGAGGCGGTGAAAAGAAGTTAATAAAGCGAAGTAAACCTGAAGCTTTGTTAGTAAAGCATAATAAAAGTTTTAGTATCAAATACTTTTACTAACTCACCGCAGGTCGTCTAGAAAGTCATTGACAGCCGATATCATGATGTGATGTCTATGATGACTCTACTGCGAAACAAACAATTAGATCAATTAGACAAACATCTATTCAGGCTAATTTGTTTGTTGTTAACACCATTGTCTGACTGACGAAACATAATTTTGTAAATGTTTATTTAACAATCAAAACAGTAATTTTGATTGTTAAATAAAGTATTTTTTATGCATCTATGTATTTGCAGATTAAATTAAAACATCAGTTGGTAACAACTGTTAACGTGAGCTGTGTAGGCTTCATGTAGATGACGCCGGAACCGGATCGGAACCGGACAATCAGTATCAGTTTTTGTATAGGAATAAAAACCGCGCCTGCGCCGGACTGAAACCGTTTTCTATTTTCATACTGATTGTCCGGTTCCGGCGTCGTCTACATGAAGCCTTAGCCGAACCAGTATGTTTCGTCATTTCTCTAATCACGTAACTCAGAATTTGTGGAATAATCCCTTTTTTCTTGTTTTTATACTAGATCAGTTGGCAGACAGGCACGCAGCCTACCTGATGGTTGGCGGCCTATGCCATTGAGGGACACTTCACCAGGAAGCGTAGCTCAATGTGCTTCCAAACTTCAGACTAGTCTGATCTTCGAGCCTTTAATTAAAGCCTCCTTCATTTATATTCCTGGAACACAGCCAGAGCTGTTATGGCAGCAGATTTCACCTGTGGGGTTGGCAGCTAGTCAAGGACTCTGAAAAAGTCACACCACCAGACCCTACAATCGAAACCACGACAGTTGAAGACCCCTATGCAACCACTTTTCCACGAAGTAAACTCAATTCATAACAGGAAAGCATTGGTCGCATAGTAAACTATTTTATAGGCTTAAATATAAAAGTTATTATTAAATAAATTACCATTATAATAATGATCCCTAAAGTTTCACGCATCAATTAATTTTAAAGGTATTATTTAGGTCACGACCAAAATAGCTTCTCGTGGGGCACGGGTTTTTCATCCGCTCCAGTGATCCTTTTATTGTTTACGTATCAGCTATCTCCAACGAGCATACATATTATACTAGTATAGTTGGTATATGCAATGACGTGTACCTTTATCGCAATGTGGTTCCAGCAATGACGTTCAATATACAACTAGACACCCAATCTCTAAGAAAAATTCCTCTAAAAACGTCCGAGTGGCTTTGACACTGATGACATTAACACATTCGTTCAAATTAGCACCTTATCTCGTGGCATTTAGTGTTTAATGTCAATTGTATACAACTAAACGAAAACTCTACCCACTAGTCGGCTGGGCAGACTTTTGCTTCGGACAATATTTGAGCGTGATTGTGAGTCTAGTTTTTTAATTGAACGTCATTGGGTTCCAGATATTGCTTAGAAATTCCCTTCAAAAAAAAACTTACTTCATGTAGGCTCTAACCCTCTTATTACAGAACGTGGTTTAAAAATTAAACCGAGCTTAGTCCTGACCTGACTAAACTCCTGACTAAAGTCAAACGCTATTACAAAACGAAGTTTTACTTCATTTCGAGTACTAAAGTTAGACCTAAGAAAGTCCGCCGGTGCCCCTAGTTTTACTATGGACTAACTTTCAAACGTCAAAACGATAACACTTTAAAAATTTCGCTCCGTTCTACGTATAGAAAGACAAATTTTGAAAAGAATTACTTAATTTGTGAACAGAAAATTAAAAATAAATGTTACTTTTTCTCACATTACTAAAACACATTTATAAATAAAGAATTATTATTTTTACTATCCTATTTAAAGATTTAAAAACATGTCATAAAACATAGTCTTGTAAAATGAAACGCACTAAACGAGTTAGTACCAGTAAATTATTCTTATGTTGGTATTTGTTTTGTAATAAGGAAAGTTTTAAAAAATAGTCCGGACCTAAACCTGTACTAAGTAGTACAGTTTTAAACCTGTTTTAGCGATGTTTTTTGTAATAAGAGGGTAAGAGATGCACATATAAGTAAGTCGTCAATATACTGCGTGGTTTTTTAGTCGTCGTTTTCCCGCAGTAAAATTATTCTATCTTAGTAGTAGTCTGCCCTTAGACAGTTCAGTGCCAAGCAGTAACTAAGCAGTTGCTGTCTGGCACCGCCCTGCGCCCGCTACACCGAGACGACTGCTATTAGGTCTCATAAACCCAGTAATTTCACTAGCCTCAGTGCCCTTTCCCCGAAACACAGAAGTGCTTAACACACTTCTATTTCACGGGAAAATATCTGGCACTGCGGTGGTACCCACCTAGACGGCCCAGTACAGTAACCTACCACCTCGTAACCTGGTGGTTTTATAGACTAACTATAGGCTTGTTTTCTGTTACATTAAACCAGTAAGTTATCAATGGCGATCCCATTGCTGCCACGTAGATAACTCCGCGCAAACATTGTCGATAACTTCATGACGTCTAGATAAGCTTGGATAACAGCTGGTTCTCTCGTGAGAAAATCCATAAAGGTCTAATCTGTATATAGAAAACTCAAAGGTGACTGACTGACATAGATGGATATCAACGCACAGCCCAAACCATTGGACGGAACGGGCTGAAAGGAGATCGGCAGAAATGGGCTCGATCTTAAGCGTTCGATCCACTATTCAAAATATAATTAATATTCGTTACAAGATTTTTAATATTTAAATTCAATTTTAATTAATATTTTTTACCCCGGGATAAAATATAATCTAATAAATGAAAATACTATTGGTTTTGTAGTGCATCCGGTGTGTTATGTGCATAGTGCATAGTACGTCCGGTAGAATAATAATAATGTTGCTAGTTAAGATACTTAAATACTGATTTTCCGATCAGATCCCATACAAATGACAGCTTAGAATAGAGGCACGTTAATTTTCTGAAAAAATTATGGCAACAGAAAAGTAAAAAAAAATCAAATGTACAACGTCTGTCAATCATTCGTTTCTGTTTGTTTTGAATAACTTATGTGAATAATTTTGTTTTGTCGTTATTGTTGGAATGCTTGGTTTAATATTTGACGACTTTCGCTACGTTTAAAAGACGGTTTCAGCTAAAACAAACGACCTAAGCTTTTCTTACAACGGATCCAGTGAACTCGACAATTGGGGTTATTTTTGTAGAAATCAAAATCATCCTATAACTATTTTTTCCCAGGGAGTGGATTTATAAATTGTTGTGTATTTGGAATATCACTTCATTTTCTACATAATAATAGTAAATCGGTAAGTGTAATTCATAAAAAATCAAGGCCCAACGTTCTATGGATGTTCGCCCGTGTCCTTTGGCATGCAGGTAGATGTTATGACGTAGGCATCCGCTAAGAAAGGATTTTGATCAATTCCCACGGGAACGGGAACCACGCGGGTTAAACCGCGGGCGGCCGCTAGTGACTAAATAAACTGGTTGGCTACCACCATAGACCGAGGTGGAGATTCTTACTGTCGGAGGCCAAAACTCATTTTGGGTCGCGCGCCATCTTAGTAAGTTATAAGAAAGAAAGCTACCACCCCACAGGTGAAATCTGTTGCCACCATAATAACTCTGGCTGCAATAAGCCCGAATAAGTCGTTTTATTTTTTTATTCTAAACGAGAGAGATAGCAATGAACGTCGAAGTAGAAGCCCAGCCCCCCGACAAGCGACATTTATGACGTTCGTTATAGCTCAATTTGCGATAGCGAATGTCAAATCACATACTTTCAACACGTGACTTTTCTATGGCATCTGTCAAATCCATACAAATTGGACTTAGCGAAATTCGCCAGCTATGAAGCGATGTCATATTGTCTAAGCCCCAAGATTACTAAATAGTTACTACGATAGAAATGAGGGCAATAACTTCCCAGTTGCCTTCGATGGCAACTATCATTCCCAACTGCCAGTGGCAATCCCTGTGGAGGCAACTGAGAAGGACCCTTTTTTTTTCTCGGAGGAGAATGCGTTTATGCACCATAACCGCAGGCTAGCTAGACCCGCGGCCGTGTGTGGGACTCAAGACTGCAACCTCTACTACCCATTAAACTCCTCCGGTTTCTCCTTCCCACCCGATTAGGACGAGCCGGTGCTAGCCTTATGGCTATTGACCAGCCCATCCCCGGGTACCCCGACTTGAGAGGCCTCAAGTGGGGGTGGCGCCTAGGGAGGGCCACCCGAAAAACAAGGTGACCCTTAGACTTGGCTCGAGCGACCTGTGCAATGCGGACGTTGGAGAGCTACCCCCGCCCGCAGGTCAACCCTCAGGCCGGAGGAGGCGTGCTAAGTGAGCTCGCCTTCTCGGGCCTGGCCGTCTGTGCCGGAGGGGAGCAGCGAGGGGGTCCTCCTCGCGCTCCCGCTCCGCTGCCTCCTTCTGCGACATTACTTGCTCGCAGAAGGAGGCGGCCGCCTCCCACGCACTCCTGTTGCCGACCATGGCACGAACCATGGTCGCCAACGAGAGGCGTCCACCGCCTAGCGCCGCGATTAGTTCGCGGCGCTCGTGTCGCTGTGAAGGACCCTGCTGAGGGAGTGGTAAACAGTACACCCAGCAAAATCCATAGCACTCCACCATTAAAACCATCCACGCATGTGAAGAGAAATTAGCGAAAACCTACTAATTATTCACAACCAAAGTATGGAAAGCCTTATAAGGCTGATTTCAATTTTAGAAATCATTTAATAAATATGTATATTGAATATCATGTTATTAATAACATTACAGTTATATTTTAGAGGTTTTAGAAAGATCTTGCTTAGTGATGACTAATATAGTAAAGCAGCTATGTATAATGTTGAGTCATTATGATTATACAAAAACAGAACCAATAATAAAATGTTATAATTTGTTTTTATTAATGACGACGTTAGAACCATAGTGATCCAAGTGACATTTTTGTCAAAATTGATATTTTGTTATTAACATCCCAAAAAAAGACATATTTTTCATGCCACACTGATCCAAGTGCTTATTATAGCAATTTTCATAAGGAAACTCATATCGGTCACTTTGGAATAGGACAATTTCAGGAACAAATCCAAACGCGTTTCCCTCATTTTCTCAAAAAGTTGAAAATGTGACTTGGATCACTATGGTTCCAACGTCGCTATTTAATGTCAGAGGCGGCAAACGAGCCAGCGGGTGGCCTGATGGTAAGCACTAAGCAATAGCCGCCGTCCATTGACATCTGCAACACCAGAGGGGTCGCTGATGCGTTGCCGGCCTATGGTATGGGGTGTATGGGCTTTCGGCACTCTCACAAACCAGACGAAACACAATGTGACTGATCTTGTAATTTTAAATTACTATTTGAGTACGAGTCATATTATTATTATGTGTGTATGTAATGTTTTCTCGATTCCGTACTTTCACCGATCTTAAAGACTTTCACTTATCGCATAAGTCTTGAAAATAATGTTTTTACTGAACACAATAATTTCGATTGATCGATCAGAAATGGACACCAAAATTGACGGACTAGTCCGACAAGAAAACCTGTTGGCTTGCAACATAATATTTTATGCACAGTACTTTCCGATATCTTTTAATGTTTGATCCGTTGGTAGAGAAGGGTTAAAAGTGATGTTACATAAAGTGTGATAAATTTGAATATTATAAGATCCTTTTTTTTCGGAGGAGAATGCGTTTATGCACCATTTATTTATTTATTGACAAACAAATAGTTGGCTTACAGTGTGGTACCAAAACGCTAACTATAATTACTACAACGGTAACGCTAACAAAACGCTAAATATAGGTACCATAACCGCAGGCTAGCGATGCTAGCAGCCATTTCCGGGGCTAGGGACAAGAGACGTTCGTCCCACTGCCCACATAACTCCCCCAGTTTCCTCTTCACACCCGATAGGGACGAGCCGGTGCCAGCCTTGTGGCTATTGACCAGCCCATCCCCGGGTACCCCGTCTTGAGAGGCCTCAAGTCGGGGTGGCGCCTAGGGAGGGCCACCCGAGAAATGAGGTGACTCCAGACTTAACTCGGGCGACCTGTGCAATTCGGGCGTTGGGGAGCTACCCCCGCCCGCAGGTCAACCCTCAGGTCGGAGGAAGCGTGAAATTCGTTGGAAGCGTGCTAAGTGAGCTCGCCTTCTCCGGCCGGGGTGGCGCCTAGGGAGGGCTACCCATGAGATTAAAATCAACCCTAAGCAATGACCCTAAGAAAACGTGAATATTGGCATCCCTACACTACGTGGTCTCAGTAATTCATCACAACCATTATCTTCGCGTGTCAGAGTTTATGCACCGAGCTGTTTGCATCCAGTGATATTTTTATTGCAATTCAATGACCGACTTGAGATAGCCATTGTTCGAACAATACCTATTATGTCGAGTTTTAATTTTTTTTATATTAATTCAGTTGGCAGACAGGTAAATAGCCAAATACCCCTTTTTGAGGAGAAGAATGCATTTAGGCACCATAACCGCAGGCTAGCTAAACCTGCGGCCGTGTGTGGGACTAAAGAGTCCAATACCCACTAAACTCCCCCGGTTCCCCTTCACACCCGATTGTGACGAGCCAGTGCCAGCTAGGCTTGTGTCCTACTCGTTCATGTCCGATTAAGGGAATAGTTCGTTCAACTGAACGAGTACGAACTATTCTCTTCTGATCGTTCAAATCGGTCTTCTAGTACATTTCATTCACCATAGTTAAGCGACAACGGGATCAAATGACCGACCGACCGATTACGGGTGACTGAGCGGTGGGTGAGAGAGAGAGAGTTGAAAGGTCAGAGACGCGTGCGTGTGAGCGTGATGGACGATGTACGAGTACGACTGATTTGAAAATTAGTCTGTTCAGATCAGATCAGGATAATTTTGTTTGTTTTCTTTAGCGAAAGTGAATTAATTAATGTAAGTGTATGTATCCATTTTAAGCGTTTATTCTAGTTTGTATGTATGTTAAGTGGATGTGTGTGTGTGTGATATATTAAAATGACAGTCCTAAGCCTGCAAAGTATGAAGGGAAACAAAAATGATCCGAGGCTCCCGGTCCGACTGATGTCATAGTGATCATTGAACTAAATGAACTAATAGTACTAAAAGACCGAACTAGTACATTTGAACGATTGTCCTAGTTCGGAGCGTTCCGTTCAGTGACCTAGTACCAGCCTTGTGTCTATTGACCAGCAGCCGGTCTGTCTGCCAACTGACGTAGTATAAAAAACCACGCATTCTCCCCTGCTAAAAAGGGATTTACTCCAATCTTATTAACTTACTGCAGCAGTATTTCCTGACGTTTACGACCAAGACCTTCAAGAAACGAGCGTACTCGCTCTTAAAAGGCACGCACCAGCGATCCCTCTGGTGTTGCAGATGTCAATGGGCGGCGGTGATTGCTTACCATCAGGCGACCCGCTGGCTCGTTTAAGGCCTCTGACATAAAAAAAAACACATATTTCTCGCCGAAATCAAGTCATCCTGCCCTTGAGAGCATCGTGGCGCCTCCATGAATATCAATAAGATGACTCAGGCGCCGTTCGCATTGTCTAAGACAACTGACAATGCCTGCGCGGACATTATTATTATACTGAAAGGGAAAACCATACATCACTTCCCATCATAATGAAATGGAAATTGAAATACACGTCGGTCTGTGAGAACGGATGGAGTTTGACGACGATGTGTAGATCTTTAGTTATAGGTTAACTATTTTTATACCTAACACCTGTCTCTCCCAACATGATGCAATAAACGTTTTTTATACCGCATCAGTTGGCAGACAGACACGCAGCCCACCTGATGGTAAGCGGTCACTGCGGCCTATTCCATTGAGAGACACTGCATGAAGCGTCGCTCAATGTGCTGCCAGACTGTAGGCTCATCTGATCTACGAGCCTTTAATTTCAAGTGTACTGGCTGGCTCCCACATTAAAACTGCCGGAACACAGCCAGAGCTGTTATGGCGGCAGATTTCACCTGTGGGGGTGGTGGCTAGCCAGTCGGACTCTGAAAAAGTCCTATGACCCAAGGCGGGAATCGAACCCACGACCTCCGGGTTTTTTTTATACCCAAACGGCTTAGCCACTGTTCCACGGAGGCGGTCAATGATTTATTTATTGTTGCCACTGACCACATATTATTTGGTATGTATTCCATTCAGCATAATCATGTCCCTGACCATTGGAACGGTTAGGAATCACTACAAGTGCTAACATATGACGCGACGCGGTTACTAGAGTCTGACTGAATCTTCAGCTTCGGCTACGGCCGAAGATCGGCCATTTTAGCTCTTTTACTTCACTTTTAAAATCAAAATCAATCAAAATATACTTTATTCATGTAGGCTTCAAAGAAGCACTTATAAATCGTCACACATTTATGTTACAGACTGACTCTACCACTGGATTCAGATTGCAGTTGTCTGTCGAGAAGAACCGGCAAGAAACTTGACACTTGACACAACTGACGAGCCATTTGGTGTAATGGTCGAGAAGTCGGCTATTACACCAGAGGTCGCGGGTTCGATCCCCGCACGGTACAAACATTTGTGTGCATGAACATGTCTGTTTGTATCGGTCTGGGTGCTTCTATGTATAATATGTATGTATTTACAAAAAAAAAGTATTTAAGTAATGTTTATCCGTTCTCTGGCACCCATAGCACAAGCTAATGCGTAGTTTGGGGCTAGATGGCGCTGTGTGAATATGTCCAGAGATATTTATTCAGTTACTCTTTAGGCTGGTTTTAGAGTCACGCTGACGCGCGTGCGTAGCGTTGTACACTGCCGGTTTTCTGTGCAGTTAAAATCGTCGCTATCTTACAAGAACAGCGATACTTGTTGATACGCGCGCTGACCGCTTGCTTGTCAGCGTGACTCTAAAACCAGCCTTATGCCTGCCTCCGTGGAACAGTGGCTAAGCGTGGCTCTTGAGTAAATGCATGAAGTAACCTTTAGGGTCTGGTTGGCTGGGACACAATCTATTAGACCGCTTCTATTGTGGTTAAGCCGCTCGGGTACCTATTAAACATCGCTTTGGGTCTGGTTGGTGGTAGGACTTTTTCAGAGTAGAGTGGCCACCACAGGTTAAATCTGCCGACATAATAGCTCTGGCTATGTTCCGGCAATATTAATGTGGGACCAAGTAGACGTAAAATTAAAGGCTCGAAGATCAGATGAGCCCACTGTATGGCAGCGCACTGAGCAACGCTTCTTGATAAAGTGTCCCTCAACGGAATACTTTTTGCCATAATATATTGTGATAACCATAACCACCCTTTTACTCGACAAATCTTATATATATATAAAAGAAATTTGGTGTTAGTTACACTATTTATAACTCAAGAACGGATTTAGATGAAATTTGGCACACGTATAGTTTATAACCGGGATTAGAACATAGGATACTTTTTATCCAGGAAAAGTGGGGGAAGGGGATAGTTGAAAAAGAAAATTACGCGCGGGTGAAACCGCGAGGGCAAACGCTAGTTTGATCTAGTTTAGACGAGTAGAACTATTTTTAAGTTATTCGTATCTACTACAATGATTGTTAACTTCATAAATAAATAAAACCCGATTTGGTTTGACTTGGGCCGAAAGTGACGCCTGAACCAAAGTTTCGGCTTCGGCCCGAATCTCAACTTCGGTCGGACACTACTCTAGTTATAACTTAACATACAATCAATGCGCCTGATTGTCTCTCATAAGGGTTAGATACCCTATTGTTACTTTCAATAAGTACCTACTGGGAAGTATAAATAATCCATACTTATGTATTATTATTAACTAGCCTTCCGCCCGCGGTTTCACCCGCGCGTAATCTCTTTTTCCAAATATCCCCCTTTCCCCCCCATTTCCGGGATCAAAAGTACCCTATGTTTACCGGGGATAGTGTAGCTTTCCAACAGTGAAAGAATTATTCAAATCGGTTCAGTTAGTTTCGGACCCTATTCAATACAAACAAACAAAAAAATCTTTACTCTTTAAAAATTGCTATTCCCGCGGGATTGAGACGTTTCCCGTGGGAATTTTATAGCCTATGTCCTATTCCGGGTTATAAACTATACGTGTGCCAAATTTCATCTAAATCCGTTCAGCCATTTAGGCGTGATTGAGTAACAAACATCCAAACTTTCACATTTATAATATTAGTAGGATTCATTCTCGTTGTAGGTATTCCAGCAGTATTAATGTGGGAGCCAGTACATCAAAGGCTTAACTATTAGAGGAGCCTTTTTTTTTCTTTTTTTCGGAGGAGATTGCGTAAAGGGTATTCTGATGAACAGATGAGTTCGCGGGGATCCCCTGGGGGATCGGGTTAGGGGATCCTAGTGGACGAACCGTGTGTGGAACTCGAGACTAGAGCGTCCACTACTCACTAAACTCCCCCGGTTCCCCTTCACGTCTGATTGAGACGAGCTGGTGCTAGCCTTATGGCTACTGACCAGCCCAACTATGAGCCTATTGTCTGGCAGCACATTTAGCGCGAAGCTTCCTGGTTAAGTGTCCCTCAATTCCAAACAAATTCATTTTTTTTATTAAAAAAATAGGGATTTTTCTATGCGCGTCTTTACAATTATGTGGCTCAGCGGTGACGGAAAACATTGTGAGGAAACCCGCGTAATTTTTTTTTCCAAATATGCCCCCTTCCCCCCATATTTTCGGGATCAAAAGTACCCTATGTCACCCGGGAATAGTGTAGCTTTCCAACAGTTCAGTAGTTTCGGAGCCTATTCAATACAAACAAACAATCAAATCTTTACTCTTTATAATATTAGTATAGATTTTTGGTATGGGAATAGTTAAGAAGCTGGAGAGATACATGTTATTTTTTATCCCGAAATAATATGACATAAATGCGGGTCAACATCATATAGTCCACGCGGTTGGACTAGTAAAAAGTATAAATGAAAAACAAGACTTATAATATAAGTTAGTCATTTCCGATTTCTACGAAAAAACCGAATGATTCCACATTCTTACAATGTTCTTTTAACACATATCAGTTGATTCATGGTTCTCGGATGAATAAATTCAAGGTGAATCGGCGATACACTCGAGCGAGGAAATAGGTGATCGTAAAGTAACTGTTATCGTACATACAATTGTGTTTAAAATGCGATGAAATTAGATGATACGAAAACGAATATACATATTTTAGCACCGAGACCACAGAATATACAGGGTGGTAACCCGAGGGACATATAGACATATTTAAGGAGAGTGTTCAGAATCCGATTTAGAGTCCAATTCGCTATAAAAAATATATCCTTAATATTTTTCATAATTATCCTAATAATTTATGTATGCATGAACTACCTACTTAAAAATCCCGTGTGCTGAGCGGCCGTTTACGCCCCAAACTCAAATTGTAAGCGATTACAATTTGAGTCGTACTTGAACGAGTGCACGAAATAGGTACTGTAAAGGGAAGAGTGCCCGCACGTTACGCGGATTTTCAGGTTTCGACTAAGGTTATTGACAGATATTTACCAAAGCTTTTATTGATTTATACTTATTTTGTTATATGGAAGCATAACCTATTTGGGGTTTAAATATGTCCCTCGCGTTTCCTGTCATACTGTATACTCCGAGACTTTGCTCGCATTGATTGTACGACTTTATCCCGCAGAAAATATGGGATTGCGTGCGCAGAACACGAATTTTGACACGCCTGCGCGCTATTGGTCAGAAGCATACCTCTGACCAATAGCGCGCGCGGGCGTTCGGGAGATTCGCGAGCGCTATTGGTCATGCGCGAACTTCCCCTTCTCCGTCGACCGTTGTTCAACAAATTTGCCGATACCTATACTAACAATACAAGTGTATAAATAGCGACGTTAGAACCATAGTGATCCAAGTCACATTTTCAACTTTTTGAGAAAATGAGGGAAACGCGCTTGAACTTGTTCCTGAAATTGTCCTATTCCAAAGTGACCGATATGAGTTTCCTTAAGAAAATGGCTATAATAAGCACTTGGATCAGTGTGGCATGAAAAATATGTCTTTTTTTGGGATGTTAATAACAAAATATCGATTTTGACAAAAATGACACTTGGATCACTATGGTTCTAACGTCGTCAAATAAGCTACGTAATTTGGGGTCATTTGAATGTATGTAATATTATTATGGTCGTTTATTTATTAAACTCCAGTGCATCGAGAATATCGGGATCGAACCTGCGACCAACAGAGTTGCACTCAAAAATAATTACAAACAATAATTGTCAAGCAATTCACACAAACACAACCTTGAGTAACATACGATGACTTTCGCCATTCTCCGTCTCCTTATCTACAACTCCAGATGTTATATTGAGCCCTATTCTTTTAGTGATAAGAGTGAAAATTAACCACACAAACCCATATTGTAAATACTTAATTAAGCGAACTAAAATAGAAATTACTAGTAAGAGCCTCGTCTCATTAGACTTTTCACTTAAACTAAAATCATTTTATAAATCTAAATGTGTGTGCAATTCGAAAATAAGAATACTTTCATAAAGTTACTCAATCCTGTAGTATAATATGTCGATTGAAGAATCGATTACGTATCGATGTTTAACTATTCTTACTGATGTTTAACATCTGCAACACCAGAGGGATCGCTGATGCGTTGCCGGCCTATGGGGGTGTGGGCCTCCGGCACTCTAACACACAAACCAGAAAAAACGCAATAGTAGTCAAGTCAGTATTATTTCACGCTGGTGTTTTGTGAGAGGGTGGTACTTCCCCGGACGAGCCGGCCCATTCGTGCTGTAAAACAGCATGACAGTAAGTTAGATCGACTGTCATCTGACCTCCGTAGGTAACCCTTAACAGAGGAACCAGACCAATTTGATACACAGCCATTTGACCGTGCAGATTTCCTCGTTTTTCGTCACTAATCCGTCGAGCTATATGTATATAGTAGTCAAAAAATAAGCTAAGCACATAGATTGCTATATATATCGGATTCGGGGCGCGCCGTGATTTGAACCAACGACCGTACGCATGTAAGTCGACGTTTGAAACCACTCGTCTATGCTTTATGTTATGAGAATTACCGTTTGTTCTATACCTATCTTTTTTTTTGGAAGAGAATGTGTAATATGCACCATAACCGCAGGCTAGCAACACTTGCGGCCGTGTGTGGGACTCGAGACTAAAGCGTCCACTACCCACTAAACTACCCCGGTTCCCCTTCGCACCCGATTGGGACGAGCCGGTGCCAGCTTTGTGGCTATTGACCAGCCACCTTCCTATCTGGATGTTTATTTGTATTTCAGTCTACCTTCTAGGTATGGTCAACAGCACATCACGGTTAACACTTGCAGTCCGATAATAGCACTAATGCCCCCGACATAAGAGTGGTACGTCGTACCTAAATCCAAAGTGTAACGTCTGACGTGCTTTTGACTGTACCTATGGTTAACGTCTCGATGGTCTAGTGGAAGTACCGGGCCGAGATCTCGGGGTCCACGTCCAAGGTTCAATAACCGGGTCAAGCTAACTTTGTCGGTTTTTTCGGACACAGTTCGGGTTTGTGATCATCAAACGGCAATGGCAAGCGTGGTAATTAAGCCAGCAGAGCCCCTCATTGTAAAGATAACTTGGTTTCAAGGTTACATGAATTCTTAATGAAATAATTTTTGATAGAATCCACCCCCGGGGGACAGTGCGACAAACTTTCAAAATTTATTTCGCTGTCCACCGGCGGGGGCAGAGCCGGGGGTGGAAAGCGGGAATGAACCGGCGTATCCTCTTTTCTCCCCTTACCGGGGACGATGGCACTTGGTTTGTGTCATCTGGCCCGGTAAACATATCACTGGGCCAGACGAAACATTTTTTTCCCATCTGGCCCGGCGCCGGGCCAAGTCACCGGGCCAGATGGGATACACTCATAAATACCTACTTGATACCTACTTAGGACTTTGTAAACACCGTCTGGGACCTCTCTATCGATCGAGGCTAAGTAAATTAACATTAATTAATTGTCATCAAAAGGATAACAAGGCCCCATAAAGAAATGCGTAACTTATTTATAAATACAGCCGGGATTTGAACCTAGGTACCTACACACCACACACTGAAAACATACAAGGCCGCATGCTAAAATAAATGAACTTCTTTTGCTGCCAAAAAAAAAAATAGGACGGTAATATGCTAAAAACATGACATCATTCACTGACAATGCGAAGGAAATGCGGGTAAACTACAAACATACTGTTTACTTTATGTATTCAATAAAATACGTACAAAATGATCACAATTTCTAACATTTAAAATTACTTTTCCCAAGTTTTTATAGCTTATCGTAAAATATTTATATGAAAAACGATCGCTTAAAGATTTATTACTGAAAGTACTCGTAAAAGCATACTGCAAATGGCATACTGCATACAAAGTTTAGGCGCTTAAATCTTCGGAGCACTGCACTAAATAGCAATAAAACAAAAACAGAAACCTGTTTGCAAATTTTCTCATAGCCGGCTCACCGATGGCTCACTGTGAATTTTTTTACCACTCTTTTCTGGCGATTATTGTCCACAAACACAGTTGAACAAATAAAACAGTTATTGGTTAATATGAAAGTTAAATTTGCACTTACCGATACAAGGATGTGTCACACAAATAATCCGTAATAAGATACAGAAACGAGTGGTTTTTAAAATGCAATTCCGATGGCGCACTCGTGACCCAGCGGGCATTAACACTCACAGTGCAGCCAACTTGACGGGAACTGAAATTGATTGACACTGTAATTTTGGCATCATTGAAAACTGAAGTTACCAGATAAATTAAATGTCATAAATAGTAGTTTTCGCTAATTTTCTATACCACCTACAATCTTTTTGATCCTTATGTAAATAAGATATATAGTTCGAAAAAGGCCACCCTGGCCACCGAAGCCGAACCAATAGTTTAAGTGATAAATATAAGCACATGACTTTTTTGTATTGTATCATCATGCCATAGATTTAGTATATATCATGCACTTGATTGAATAGAACATACGTCGTAAAAATTAAAGTCCCCTCGAAATAAGATATAATTTTATTTAAAAAATAAAATTATAACAATGAGGTTTTTCTTGAAAATATTATTTCTGTATCTTTTAATAATAGGGAAATTTTATTTTTGTAAGGCAACCCAAGCATAAACTACCATGGCCAATAATTGTATTCCAATGTTTGAATAATAGTTTTAATCTGTGCATCATTCGTTTGATTATTTTATCGTTCATTCATTCCAGTTCATTCACTCTTTATTATTTTTTCTGTCAGTCAAAATAACGTCGAGTTTTGAAAAGCGAGCGGTTTTGTAACCGTTTTTAGGGAAGCGTCACTGTTGTTGTTTCCCATAATAATTCAAGATTTCAAGATAAAACACAGGATTAAGAAAGAACTAATTAGTATTTATTATAGTAGTGTTGGTCAACTTGGTCATAGTATTCAGTTTGTGACTCCATTCCGATTTTTGACGCTGTAAGTTAATCTGTAAGTACGATTTCTAATAATCTTTTTCTGATATAAAAACTAAATTTCCGCGTTTAAGAATTGAAGAGTTGTTAAATACAATCAATAAACTGAATTTATGTTCTTCTGGCTATTATTTAATTCATTATGATTTATTATAATAGTGTTACATAAGTCTAGTTAGAATATAAGTAATGTTTGTCTTTTGGGCGGGATTATAACTAGGGTTGCCAGACGGTCGGGAATTGGCGGGATTCTCCCGAATTTTTGTATGTCCTCCCGACTCCCGACAAAGCAAATAATCTCCCGTAAAACAGGTTCACTAATTTTTTTTTAATAAAATATGTTTATTTGAAGTTTGAGTTGCATACATTACAATGATAAACATGTTACTTATTTATCTGTTAAGATACTCTAGATAACAAACCGTTCACATCTGAATACTGATGTAAAGTAAAATAAACTTAATTAAATTACATTTGATTTAGTTAAAGTAAAGTGTAGGTACATGTTTGACTTAATTTATCTGAGTTATTATGTAAAACATAGGTAATTACCAGTAGTTCCCAAACTAAGCTGGACTTGTATCTTAAGAAACCAGTTTTCATTTAAACTAATTAATTAAGAAATTGTGTATAGAAGTTCAAGTATGGTATCAAAATTGTATGTTTTATATTTTCAATTCCAGTAAGTAACGCTTACTGCGAACGCGTTTTTAGTATACTTAATGATTTATACTCAAAAGAAAGGAACCGAATGAGCATGGATTTAATAAAGGCGGAATTAATAATTCGTTTGAATTTTGACGAAAATTGTTAAAATTTTAAGACCTTTTTGAATAGCGATAAAGCTAAAAAGTTGTTAAACGCGGTAAAAAAAAATGACAAATACTTATGGCAAGAACAAAAACAATAAACATGCTCCTTCGGTTCTTATGTTATGTGACAATAATACCTACCATGTTTTTTTTGTTATATCTACAGTGCAATGCAAAAATATGTTTACTTAATATATTATGTATAATTAATATTATTAACTTATTTTTTTATTTCTCCCGACCAAAGCTCTAAAATCCCGAAAAATCGGTTATTGATCCCGATAACAGGAATAATCGATCTGGCAACCCTAATTATAACCCACTACCACTATCACTATCAAATGCTCCTGGGTCAGCCCTTTTTAGGATTTAGAAGTAAATAAATATATTTATGTAATGTTTAATGTTGTCTGGTACCCATAGCACAAGCTAATGCTTAGTTTGGGGCTAGATGGCGCTGTGTGAATTATGTCCAGAGAGATATTTATTTACCTACTGTGTGAATAGTTGGTGAATAGTGGCCAGAGATATTTCTGTGTAATTTTGTTGTATATTATAAAAGGTATTATATTTTTTACACTTTACACAGATCATAATGTCGTCTGTTGAAGAACGCTTGGTCAAGTTGAGGGAGGAGCGCTTGGCTAGGGAGAAGGCCAGAATTGAAAAGGTAAGTTAGTAAACAATTTAGGTGCTTTGTAAAGTTGCATGCTTTATCTTTTAATCGGAACTCCACCATTCCATACAATGATAGTATAATAAAAAAGAGGTCAAAAATTGTCCACGGCGTACATATAGACCGACAAACTTATCTGTTCCCTTGGCGGCGTCGCTACTGTCTTTTGAGTACCTACTGTCATTAAATAACTATCTGCATTGCAAAAACTGACATTTCACGTAGTTCCAATTTTGGCCACCGGAACAGATAAGTTTGTCGGTTTACCTATCAAACTGTCAATGCTTTAAATTGCCAAGATATTTTTGATTACTTATTATTGAAGGCGACCCTACATACATAAAATATACAGGGTGTTATAGGGTGTAAATAAAATAAAATAATGCCTGTGGTATGTCCTGAATCCTATAATTTTTCTTGTTACAGTTACGAGAACTTAATTTAAAAAAGTACAACAAAAATGAACCTCAGCAGAAACATTCCGCCTCAAATGTGTCTATCATCAACAAAACACGATCAGAAGTCGCAAATAAATCCAGCATACCAAGTTTAACCGCTACGAAGAATGTCTCTAACAATGTAAAGAACAATTTCCATGTCAACGGTACAACAAAGAGACCTATCTCTGCAACATTGAATAGAAAAACTGATGTTAAAGACAACACTATCAACCACAAGACTCATTTAAATAAAAATATTATTAAAAAAGATGTGACTAATGATGTTAAAGATGAAACAGTAAAACAGAAGACAAATTTTAACACAAATCTTATTAAAAAAGATGTGATTAAGAATAAAACTGAAAGACCTGTTAATATGTCGAACAAACCGACTTTAATACCAAAAGCAGCATCAACATTGACCAATCCTGATAAGATTGTAAAAAAAGATATTGCTCCCTCAAATGTAAATGAGTCTGTTAGAAATCCAAAAATTTATAATTCGGCTACAAACAAAGTTTCTGAATTAAACAGAAACTTTGCAAGAAAGAGTCTCGCTCCAAAGGGTATTCCAAAACAGTCGATAATTCCACGTAAGAGTATTCAGCCTCCAAAGATAGATAAGCAAGACTCAAAAGTTAGCAGAGAATCGGTCTTCGATAGATTGTACAAGCCAAAAATGATTAACAAGAAACAGCCCAATGAAGTAACAAAGCTTCAAACCGACCCCAACTATCTCAAAAAGGTGTTAAAGGAATCTAGTTTGATTCTAAACAATAAGAGACATACAGTTTTCGATTTTAAACCTAAGCAAAACCCACCAGTACGTAGATCTATATCCGCAGTCCATTTTAAAAGGATTAGTAAGAATGAGATGAACAATTGCATTCATAAATGGTCTTCTATTGGAGAGAAGTTAGACAAAATCCATTTGACGGATATAAACGAAGATGAAAATGTAAAAGCTGATAAAGTAATATCAGCGGTTAAGAGTGAGAGGAAGAAGGTAAAATTCCAGACTCCGGTGCCTTCAAACTTCAATACGCCTCGTCCGGAAGAACTTCAATCGAGGTTGAAGTCGTGGCTGCAGAAGCGGGGGAAGTCTTTGGACTCATACCACCATTTGCAGTGCTTTGGTATTCACCATATATCTCAACGAGTGAAGCCTATTGAAGTTGCACCGCAATTTGAGCGTTACGACGACGAAGATAAGGAGAATATTGCAGTGGAACATGACAGTGATAATGATTCTTATACTATGAATAATATGAACGATGAGATCGGGGATTTGGACAATGCGAACTGCATGGATATGGAAAGGTATGGAGTATATTTTTGATAACCTTTGTTTACTTTGACTGGTCTGATGGCGCATTAGGCAGTGACCCTCCCATACGCCAAGAGTCGTGGGTTCTTCTAACCTATATCCATCCAAGTCGATTTCCCCCTTAGTCCTGAAATCGGGTATGGCCGGTAACATACAATGATAGGCACTGCCTTTGCTAAAACCGACACAAATTTAGCTCCCAGGACCGGTGGACCCTGAGATTTTCGCCCGGTACTTAAACCACTAGACCTTTAGTTCCCAAAGACTTGACAGGGGTCTACGTTGGAGTCATATGTTTCGTCAAGTTTTGGAAATATGATAGAATTTTAGCTGCAAGTCCATCCGACCCAGCTCAATTTTGAAAGTGGTCTGAAAAAACGTCTGGGAACCTGCTCCCGACCATCCAGAAGATAGTGTTGGGCCAATAAACAAATAAAATATGTTTTTTGTTTTTAATAATAATTTCTAGAGACAAATGGCGACGAGCGAGCTTCGTAAGCGATAGCGGTGACCTCAACGAGACTCGTGACACAGTCTGCAGCGGAGTCACGTCTAGCGACTTACATCCCGTTGACGATGTACTGATGGGAGCTCTGAATGACCTCACTGATCTGCTACGAGAGGTGAGTGACCCCTAATAAAGTACAGAGTCCGGCAAACATCTTGTTGATAGTTTGACAGAGTGGGGGAGAGTTCGCGCATTGCGCATGGCGCATAAACATTTCTGAACGCACTTTGAAAACCGAGTTTTCTCCTTTTTTTTTCTATATTTTGTACTTCTAGGGGTTTAAAGGATAATATCCTAGAAGGTTAATTGGCAGGCCAGACACACAGCCCACTTTACTAGGAAATGTCGTTTAATGTGTTGCCATACAGTAGGCTCATCAGAAATCTGGTTTCAGTATTTGAGCTGCGTTGGGACTGCCCCGATTTTGTAGTGCATCAGGAATGTTTGCTCAATACCAAACCGACGGATTCAATGCTATCATCCGCAAAAACAGCTTCTCTGATTGGCAGGGTTCGGGGCAGTAACAATAGCATTCTGAAGACCTTAGCCGACAGATTCTCATCGCCGCTTTGGGGGTGTTTTATAAAAAGGGTGATTCCGAGTCCCTATCCAATTATCCACCCCTCAAGGTAGCGAGGGAAATAAAAGAACGGATTGAAATACTGGTACTAACCATAGTTTTTAAGTAATTGTTACTAACACATATGGATGTAAGTAAAGTAAAAAAGTAAGTATCAGCCTATTAATGTCCCACTGCAGGGCAAAGGCCTCCATCCTTGAAATCAAGTTATCGCTACAATGATGGGTATTGGCTTAATCACCACGCTTGCCAAATGCGGATTGGTGATCACAAACCTGAGCTGTGTCCGAAAAAAACCGACACAATGTCAGCTCGACCCGGGAATTGAACCCAGGACCCCGAGATCTCGGCCGGGTACTTAAACCACTAGACCATCGAGGCGTTTAATCGAGGATGTAATTTATCTGAATTAAAATTGTTTATTATTATTATTATTATACATCAATGGTATGCATTATTGATATATTGAATCTCGTTACCCAGGGCTTCGACTGGGAACAATGCGCCCGCTGGCTCCGCGCCGTCCGGGAGCGCTTCCCCGGCGCCAGCGACACGGCCGCGTACTGGGAGTGCCGCGCGGCGCTCGAGGAGAGGCGAGGCGACCTGCCTGCTTCCGTGCAGTGCTGGGAGGAGGCCATTGCCAAGGGCACTGAGGTGAGGACATAGTCGAAATATCCTTAGTGAGAGGGACTTATGAGTATGTTTATGCTTGTGCTGTCCTCATTGTGATATAACAATATCACAATAGTTGTTTTAATTTGTATAATTTAATTCTGTTTCTATGTTACCTAATTTAATTCAATTTATGTAATTGGCGCTTGCCGTTTTATGCGAATTCAAATAAATAAATAATAATCCTTTAACACTAAAGAGAGAGAAAGTTTGCGTGACATTTTAGTCGTTGTTTTCCCGCAGTAAAATGATTCTGTATAAGTAGTACAATAGATTAATGAAGTTTTTTTTTATAAAATCAGAAGTTTTACGATTATGAATTATAATGATAATGATAGACGAAACTCGAACTAACAGTACTAGCTGCGTCGCGGACGGTCACCGGCCGGGGTCATTACCCTCACAATTTTTTTTGATAAGCGCGAATTATTTAAAAAAATGATAACTATTTTTTACTAACATTTGATTTCCATTTTCCCTTCAAACTTTGAAAAAAATAATTCAAAAATGAAAAAAAAAGTAAAAAAAAATGTAATAAAAATTACTTGATCGATAGTCCTACTGAAGGTGAAGCGTTCTGCTGCAAGAAAACAACGACTAAAAAAACACGCAGTATATATTTATTTCGTTAGCCTATCTTCACTCATCCTCTCCAAATGACCAAACCATCTAAGCATACCTTTCTCAATTTTTGTCACTACATCTTCTTTTATGCCTCAGAGTTCTCTTATTGTTTCATTCTTCATTCTATCACTCAACTTCGCGCCTTGCATACTTCTTAAATTAAGTTAAAAAAATCTGTACAAAATGTCGTTATTTTACCGCTGGCAACTGTTACTAATTAATAATTTTAATTGTAATTCCAGAGGTCAGTAGTAGAAGCGAACCTAGACCAGCTTCTAGACAAGTTCATGCAGCTGAAGATAAGCCCTAACAGTGGCAAGACGAAGCGAGCTGACCCCAAGATGTTGGACGTCAAGAATGTCTTCAAAAGCACTATCATACGGTTCGCTGTTCAACAGGCTAAACTGTGAGTGAAATTTATTATTTTACTAGCCTTCCGCCCACGGTTTTACCCGCGCGTAATCTCTTTTTTCAAATATCCCCCTTCCCCCCACATTTCCAGGATCAAAAGTACCATATGTTCACCGGGGATAGTGTAGCTTTCCAACAGTGAAAGAATTATTCAAATCGGTTCAGTAGTTTCAAAATTGATATTCCCGCGGGAATGAGACGTTTCCCGTAGGAATTTTATAGCCTATGTCCTATTCCGGGTTATAAACTATATGTGTGACAAATTTCATTTAAATCCGTTCAGACGTTTAGGCGTGATTGAGGAACAAACATCCAAACATCTAAACATCCAAACATCCAAACATTTAAACATCCAAACATCTAAACATCCAAACATCCAGACTTTCGCATTTATAATTTAATATTAATATTAGTAGGATTAACAAAATATTCTTGGAATAATATTGTTGGATATTATTCACACAGCACCATATAGATGGCACCATATAACAATATTGTGACCATGGAAATAATAATATTGTCTATGTAACCGGAATGATATCTTTAAAAATTGCATTTTTGAAAATGAACACTATCCCAACGCATTAAAGTTTATATTTGCTTGCGCCTGACGCGAGGCAAATCCGAGACGAGAAAGATATCAAGACGGGAGTAGCTTGTCTCTTTCTTTCACATTGCCAGCACGCAATGACAGTTCATTCATAGTTAGAGTGACCATGAATACTAGGTCTATGGCAAGGACGGTCTCGATTCTCGTTCTTTCATATTGTCAGTATAAGAAATGTTTTTGGGCAACAATTTTGCCTGACCAAAAACTTAATTAACCACTTGTATTTTAATGTTATTTTTACAATGTATTAATGTACAATTGTATATTTACTTATTTTTCGTTCAATGTATTCTTAAATTTGAAAAAGCGTAAATGTTATAAATTGTCTTTTTTTTATTTCTTAAGGTAGTTACCCCGTAAAGAATTATGTGATGAATAAGACCAGGAGCCTTTCTATCACATTTTTTGCACTGTCTACATCATTTTATAACATCGTCTTAAACAACACAGCGCTCTATAAACTTATATCAACGGTTGAATATGAAGTTTTGCTGCCGACACAACCGACTGTTGAAATATTTTAACATGAATTAAAAATACTATTATTAGGCAGATCCGCAGATTGCATGTTTGAATTTGTCTCACTTATCCGAAACTTATTGTCACCCTATTAGAAAGGGACAAGCTGCTCCGTCCGACTGTTTCGCTCGGCTCGTTTTTTAGCCACGAGAGCACAGTCTAGTTAGTTATATTACGTTTATGATTGTGACAATAAATATGTAAAAGTCGCTAGCCTGCTGTTATGGGGCGTAAATGGGTTGTCCTCCGAAAAAAAAAATAAGATTGGTCGTCAAGCCTATTCAGTGGCCATTTGACGGCTTGATAACATCTGACATTAAGGTTGGTCACTTGCCTTACGCACCCCTCCACCAACCCGCACTAGGCCAGCGTGGTGGAGTATGGCCCACACTATCTCACAATTGAGATAAGGCCTGTGTCCCAGCAGTGGGAACGTATATAGGCTGATGATGAGAATTCAGATGGACTCCTAACCCCCTTTAAAATGTTGTTATCTATTTAAAGAACCGCCATGAAACTCAATAGTTACTCTTTTACAATATTCGGAATTTTCAATCAGGTTCCTTATATTATTTTTTTATAATTTCAGACGTAATTCAAGCGAGCCAGCCAAGTACACAGTGACTCCGGTGAGGAGAAGCGGTCGGCTCAGTATGCATTGCAGTGCGAGGAGGACCCCACTTCAGGTACTGCAAGTTAGTACTATAGATAAGCTTCATAGATCGACTTGTCACGGCAAACTTGTAACATATCTCTGGACATTATTCACACAGCGCCATCTAGCCCCAAACTAAGCATTAGCTTGTGCTATGGGTGCCAGACAACGGATAAACATTACTTATATACTTTTTTTTTGTAAATGCATACATATTATACATAGAAACACCCAGACCGATACAAACAGACATGTTCATGCACACAATTAATGTTTGTACCGTGCGGGGATCGAACCCGCGACCTCTGGTGTAATAGCTGACTTCTCGACCATTACACCAAATGGCTAGTCATACATGATATTAACATATTGATATTATAAAATACTTGTCCATGTGAAAGAAATGTCTCATAATATGAGCAGCGAATTTATTAGGTAAAATCATATTTTCATCACTAAAAATTTATAAACATACTTACTTGTATTTTTCTTTTCCAGGTGTGTACAAGTATTCGTCGCGCTGACTTGCCCGGTCCTTTAGTATTCGTCCCAAACGACAAATTATGTGAAACGCCTTAAAAATAACGGTAAATTGCTGTATTTTTTATTATCTTTGTATGATTAGAAAAACCTACAGTGTGACAGCACATTGAACGACGCTTCCTGGTGAAGTGTTACCATCATACCATCAGGTGGGCTGCGTGCCTAGTCTGCCAAATAAATATATTATTATAATACTGGCTTTAGAAAGATTATCATGACTTAATCTGGTTCTTTATTGGTAACGGAGGTCAGATGTCAGTCGCTTAGCAATAGAAATAATTTTATTTTCCAAGTGAGCAAAATGAAAACAAATCACTTTGGATTAACCAAATAAAATTAATGGCTTATTTGTAACAGCAATAACCAAACTAACCAATTGACAATGTCACCTAGTTCCAATTTTGGCCACCGGAACAGATAAGTTTGTCGTTCTGTATTTACAAAAAAAAATGTAAGTAATGTTAACCAAATATAATATAAAACATAATAATAATGTACGGTCAACAGCACATCACGGTAAACACTTGCAGTTCGATAATAGCACTTATGCCCCCAACATAAGAGTGGTACAAAGTCCAAAGTGTATAGTCTGACGTGCTTTTGAATGTACTTAGATTTAGTCATTTGTATTGTGAATATTAAGTCAAAAAGCAGGCCTTTAAGTAACAATATTTGTATGAATTAGATATATGTAATATAAATAAACATGAATTGCTTACAGAAATGTGTACTGAAACAATATTTTATGTAGACGATAATGTTGAATATTATAATTTTTGTGTTAAATGTGTACGACAAAACCCATCAACAAATTGTGCCAGGTTTTCCAAACACAACGGTTTGTGTGCACTAATCTTTATTTGGCAAGTGACCACACTTAACTGTACTGGCATTATCACCAGATTATGCCAGTACACATAGCGATGAGCTCAGGGTCCGCTTCGACTATGATCCTTGTCAAATCTAGGATTTCTTTTTTTTATTAGGATCTTTTTTGCCCCGTCCCATTAGGGCATGGAATGCCCTTCTGGCTCTAGTGTTTCCTTCCTCCTATAATCCTGGGCTTTACAGGCGGGGCGTGAAGCGGCATCTATGCAGGCCTTCAGGGTGAGGGTGACTGGCTCAATGGGTACTATGATCTATTGAGCCAGTCAATCTTATATTTGGACCTCACTTCCGCTTACCAACCATGGAGTGAGGTCATCCTGACTGCCTCTATATACAAAAAAGGATCATAGTCGAAGCGGACCCTGAGCTCCATACTGGATGCAATCGGAAATGCGCTGGGATGATGATAATGACATTGTATAGTCTGTCTCAATCCAATTTAATGAAAATGTAAACAAAGACGCCATTATTCCAACCATAGACTATTTAGTGATATGGTAAAAAATAGACATTTATAAATTGATAGATTAATTGATTGCTTCGATTCAATTAATTGAATACTGTGTTATGTTGGTTTTCACGTTTTTGACAAATATGGATTATTTTGAATAATAGTAAAATAAGATCATTATTATAAGATTACATTATTCATATAATAAGTGATAATTTTTATCAATAAATACAGTGATATTTTATCTTTGATAACATAACATCGATTCACAATCGATATAATTGAACAAATAATTGAACTATCTGTTAGACATTTTACGTCAAGCACTGTGCGGCCACAGATTAGACAATATTTTTGCTTCGATAAATAACCTCACTTTTCATCTTAAAATTTTCAACTGCATTTTAAAAGTGTTAAAAAAACTACGATCTTTGCAATAATTTGTAAGATATAAGTTGAAACCTTCTAATTACTTATGAATGTGTTTTTAAATCCATTTAGTGGCCGAAAGTATGAGAATTTTTAATGAGAAAGGTTTGTTTACCTTTTCATTAAATTGGATTGAGACAGACTATAGTGATGACTTGATTTCAAAGATGGAAGCCTTTGCCGGATTGTGGGACATTACATGTGCTGATACTTTACTTTTTTTCTGTTTCTGATGTCTATTACATGTGTAATTCAGCTATTTTCTTTTATCTTAAGAAATTTCCATGTATCTATATATATAAAACTCAAAGGTGACTGACTGACTGACATAGATATCTATCAATGCACAGCCCAAACTACTGGACGGATCGGGCTGAAATTTAGCATGCAGGTAGATGTTATGACGTAGGCATCCGCTAAGAAATTATTTTGATCAATTCCCACGGGAACGAGAACCACGCGGATGAAACCGCGGGCGGCCGCTAGTTTTCTTACAATGGTTGACCGATTTTTGTACCTATGTATGTTGAATATTATTTTGAAAATAATCATGAAGATCTGACTTGGAGTGTTAATTTGTTTATAATACCTATCGCTTAATTTATAATTTACAGCAATATTTTTACAAATTCTTAACTTTCACTGGTTGGTCGGATCAAGGGATGTAACAGACGAACGACCCATCGTTTGCGACCCTCGACGATTGCGGTGAGCGGCTGTCGTTCGGGGCCGCAACGACAGCCGACGGCCCTCTGCGACTGTCGCGCGGGGCCGCAACGACCGTCAACGACAGTCGCAGAGTGGTGTAGAAAGGTTAATGGGTGTGACTGTGTGTATGTTTCTATGTATTACAGAATTATTTTTAACATAACAAAAGCGTCTTTGATACAGTTACGCTATAATAATGGTTTCTGGTCGAATTTCGGCTGTACTATCCGATTCAAATGCTATTGGGATAATACTTTTTAGAATTGAGCGAAAAACGACGTCAACTGCGCCAGTCCGTAACTTTAGCAACGCATTATTTTGTCAGTGTGTGTGTCAGTCATCACTGTCGCGTAACGCAACTCCAAAAGGTACTATCCTAATAGCATTTGAACCAGGTAGTAGCAATTAATAATTTACCAACTACTACAAGGTATTCAATGAACACTAAACAGAATGCGCCGAGAGAATCGGAACGAAAATAATTATTGTAGAACTATTTGTATGATATCCTATAAAACGTCGTATATTTCTTCTATTCGTCCAGATCCTTTTTTTTTTTTCGGAGGAGAATGCGTTTATGCACCATAACCGCAGGCTAGCTAGACGCACGGCCGTGTGTGGGACTCGAGACTAAAAAAGCGTCCACTACCCACTAAACTCCCCCGGTTTCCCCTTCACACCCGATTGGGACGAGCCGGTGCCAGCTTTGCTATTGACCGGCCCATCCCCGGGTACCCCGACTTGAGGCCTCAAGTCAGGGTGGCGCCTAGGGAGGGCCACCCGAGAAACTAGGTGGCCCTCAGTCTTGGCTCGAGTGACCTGTGCAATGCGGGCGTTGAGGGGCTACCCCCGCCCGCAGGTCAACCCTCAGGCCGGAGAAGGCGTGCTAAGTGAGCTTATTCGTCCAGATCCTAAAATTTAGCTGGCGTCATTGGTTATTAAATTCTCGATGAGCATTGAAAAAAAACGATTTTTTTCTTAGCGGTCAATGACGTTCAATTGAATAACTAGACTCACAATCACGCTCAAATATTGTCCTAAGCAAAAGTCTGCCCACCCGACTATTGGGCAGAGTTTTCGTTTAGTTGTATACAATTGACATTAAACACTAAATGCCACGAGATAAGGTGTTAATTTGAACGAATGTGTTAATGTCATCAGTGTCAAAGCCACTCGGACGTTTTTTGAAGAATTTTTCTTAGAGATTGGGTGTCTAGTTGTTTAATGAACGTCATTATTAGCGGTAGATTATTTCGATGCGGTTATGCGACGTCAAATTTACTTCGATTCGTTCAGTGCCTTCGGTTTAGATAAATGGTTCAACTTTTAACCTCATAGCTCGGTCTATAATATAATTGCCTTAATTGCAGGCTAGGTGCAGTTAGAAATGCTCGTCCTATCTATTAAACTCCCCCGGTTTCCCCTTCACATCCGAAGAGGGACGAGCTTAGTACTATCTGGTTCAAATGTTATTAGGATACGACTTTTTGGAGTTGCGTTACGCGACTGATGACATACACACACATACACAGATTTTTAGTGAAATTACCAGTAATTGTCATGTCATATAACCAGTATGAGACCTTGTATGTATTTGGAACATGTTTTCTGGTAATAAAGATTTATTATTATTATTATTATTATAACAGTCGTCTCGGTGTAGCGGGCGCAGGGCGGTGCCAGACAGTATCTGCTTAGTTAGTTACTGTTTGGCACTGAACTGTCTAAGGGCAGACGTGGCGCTTACCATCAGGTGTACGATCTGCTCGCCTTGTTACACATTGCAATAAAAAAAAATGCATTGCTATTGGTTGCTAACGTTACGGACAAGTGCAGTTGACGTTATTTTTCGCTCAATTCTAAAAGGTATTATCCTAATAGCATTTTAATCGGATAGTAGTATCTAGTGTATTTGATTTGATAATTGATACCTTTTCAAGGAATATAAAATAATTGTGTTCTACTTATAGAATGTGTTACTTTTATTTCTATTTTGTAAATAGTTTTTTTCTTTATCTGAGATTATGTTACAAGTTCTTTTCTTTTTCTTGTTTTATTGCAATAATAAAGTATTTAAGCAACTAAATTATTTTATTTTTTGTTGACATAATTATCTGTATTTTGACTCCTCGATAGCCTTTTTTTCGGAGGAGAATTCGCTTATGCACCATAACCGCAGGCTAGCTAGACCTGCGGCCGTGTGTGGGACTCGAGACTAAAGCGTCCACTACCCACTAAACTCCCCCGGTTCCCCGTCACAGCCGATTGGGACGAGCCGGTGCCAGCCTTGTGGTTATTGACCAGTCCATGCCTCGATGGTCTAATAGTTTAAGTACCGGTCCGAGATCTCGGGGTCCTAGGCGCGATTCCCGGGTCGATCTAACTTTGTGTCGGTTTTTACGAACACAGCTCGGGTTTGTAATCACCATTCCACATTTTGGAAAGCGTTGGGACTGTGCCATGCCAGCCTAACACTGCTACTAAGTAATTTTGAAATGAAAAAGCAATTAACGAATTTGGTGTAACAGTTCCGAAATCTACTAGAGTTCTTGGGTTCAATTCCCTATACTTGAACGATCCTTTCTGGATAAGTGTCCCTCAATAGAATAGGTCAGAGGTGTTTCGTCGCTAGTGTGACAGAATCTGCATTTCCTCGACATTGATCTTACTCTAAAGTAAGTTATATAAATAATTATAGTATAAAACCCGGATCGGGTATAAAGGTCGTGGGTTCGATTCCCGCTTTGGGTCTGGTTGGTGGTAGGATTTTTTCAGAGTCTAACTGGCTAGCTACCACTTCCACAGGTGAAATCTGCCGCCATAACAGATCTAGCTGTTCCGGCAGTATTAACGTGGTAGCCAGCACTTGAAACCAAAGGCTCGAAGACCAGATAAGCCTACAGTCTGGCAGCACATTGAGCGACGCTTCTTGGTGAAGTGTCCTTTAATGGAATAGGCCGCAGTGACCGCTTTCCATCAGGTGAGCTGCGTGTCTGTCTGCCAACTGATGTTGTAAAGAACCTCCTCCTTTTTTGAAGTCGGTTAAAAAAAGCAGCTTAATTACTTTCTTATGGGTATCAGGTACAATGAAGTTACGACAAATATTAATAATTGAGGATACTAGCCTTCTACTCGCAGCTTCGCCCGCGTAAACTTAGGACGGTATCCCGCGGGAATCCGTATAAATTGTAGCCTATGTGCTAATCTGATGTATTAGCTTTATTATTGTAGTTTCAAAAAATCCATTCAGTAGTTTTTACTAAACTTATAAATTATACTGATTGGGATTCGAACCTACTAACCTCTGCCGCTTAACATTCCCTACCCGACTATTAAATGCGTCACCTGGCCTTAAAGTTTTGTAGAAATAAGCTTTCAATACAGCAACCATACTGTATGGTGTGCCTGTCTGTTAGTTGATACATAAATACATTGTATGTTAATAACAGTAGTTTAATTATGATACTTGAATAATTTTATAAGATTTAGTTTTTTGTTAAAGCCGAACCATTTTTCTTGTTCTGTGGCCGTACTGTGAAAAATCAAAGCACGTGAAAAAACTTTTAGAAAACATTTGAATTTCGCGGTTTGTGTTTCCATTTCATTCATTCAACATAATAGCCAATGATATTACACATTTGTAGCATTGGACTACGACATTCATCTGAAAGTCATACGAGTATTTTAATAAGTAAATTTTCAAAATTAATTGTTGAAAATAAACAATTTTGATTCACCTTTCTCAAGCTTTCATTCTTCATAGAAATGGTAATCTAACCCGAATAATTGAATTGTTCAAGTATAATGTGTGTGATGTGTGGTGTACACGATTTTCATTCGTTCACCTTCACCTTGGCACCTTGGCTGTCAAAATGACAATTCTAATTGAGCGAAAGACACATTTCAAAATTTTCGCATTGTCGTGAAAGACGACCGTATTTTGTGTTTTCGTGGCGGATTTCTTTGCAAAGCATGTTATAAATACGAATTATTGTGATATTCCTTCGCCCCAGTGCCTTGATCAGTTAAAAAGTGTATGTTTTGTTTTATTCTGTGCGTTTTGCGATCAGCTGACTGCGGTCAAAGCACCTTCCTTTTTTACTGTAAGTTTTTAATGCCAATATGCTTACGATTTGAATTAAATTTAAAAGTTTTTACGTAATAAAAGAAGATTTATGCACCGTACTTTAAGTAATTTTCAATTAAATACGTGGTTATTTAAGAAAAAAGTATTTAAATGTCTGTTGTTGAAAGTTTTCCTATTTTTTTCTTTAGTTTTTTTAATTTAAAAAGCACAGATATTGATAAATTTGATAATGCATATAAAACTTTCACTCGTAAAATTACATCTCATCATCCGAAAATAACATTGTACTTATTCATTACATATTGTGTTAGAAATAGAATACACACTTTTTAATTATGTACCTACTTTGCAACAATGACTACAAAGTATCATATCAACTAATTAATTCAAAATAAGTGGTTGAAACTATTTGGGCACAATGTCTTTTTTTTAATTTTTAATTAAATAGATATTGTGTTATGGTTGTGTAATGTAGATGCTATATCAAATAACATATTTTTTTAGATCTTGTAAATTAGTTAATGTTCAAACATGGCTATAAATAAATGTTCTACTAAGAATGCCCTAGGAATTATTAATATTTTTCCCTATATCACTCAGGAAAAGTTTAAAAATTTAAAAATAGATTTGTCCACATTGCACCACATTGGCACATCTTCTCAATAAAAAAAACGGTGGGCTTGCTTGCAGGTATAATTCGACATAAAACAGCTTTATCAGTTTTATAGAATTTAAGTGTTATAAAATTTTTGTTTTTATAAGGTAACAAGACATTGAGTGGGTTCCGAATGGTTCCGAATAAGGCTTAAATATTTTTTTATAGATATCCTATTAGTTATTCCTGTTACTTAAATAATATACTTAAGTTACTCTATGCTTAAATAGCTGAGTAGCTGAGTACATTTTTTCAAAACATGTAAATATCACACATCAGATATATTTTTTATTTGCGTCTAAAATAGGTAACATTTTACGGATGCAACGATACCGATACGATAATCGTATATCGGCGATTATCGTATCGGTTTTACGATCATTCGTAACGAAAACATTACGTTACACGATTTTTATAAAAATATTTTTTTTTCAAAAGTTTTTAAGATTTCGAGTGAAATTTGCGTCATTTTCTGAACGCACTTGGCCCTTTCCTACCTAATAGTTTTGTTTTACGCAGCAATTTTAAAATACGACTATTTAATTGAATTGAATAAATAATTCAATAAATAAAAAATGTTTTTATTTTACTAAGTCGAAAACTGATATCGAATAGCTGTATCGTTGCATCCCTAATTTTACTTGCGTAAAAAATCCGACCCATACCTAAACCATGGCACATTTCGAGGAGGCCGTTGGGGTGGAAACATAGTGGAAAGGTCCTCGAGAAGTGGACACGTACCGGGAGACGCATCCGTGGTAGGCCACAAGGTGGACTGATGATCTCTTAAAGATCGCGGGAATACACTGAAGTCTGAATGCGGGTAGCGCAGGACCGGCCGCTTTGGAGATCCTTGGGGTATAGGCCAGTCATCTAAGACATCCTAGGTCGCAAATAATTGCAAGGTTCTGATTTTTTGTGATGTTGTTAGGATAGATACCAATAGTGTAAATCTAAATTTGCAACCTCGAAAGACCTGTGCTAACTTCGTGGTGCTCGAAAAACCTCTTAATTTTCGGACTTTTGGCTTACAGCTACTAAAATATGCATTTTACAGCAAAGTCATCTATAACACTTTCAAAGAAGACAAAATAAGCAACAATTTGAGTGTAACCCCAGCTCTGTATGTCTAACAAATCTCAAGATATAACATTTCAAAAATGGGCAAATTTCCCTAAAAAAATTAAATTTCTAGTTGGCAAGACTTTCGAACAAAATACTGCCTAAAATACTAATTCTACGAGGAAAGTTAACGAAAGTTAAGTGTAGAGCAGTTATTTAGCTTTAATTTAAGTGTAAAAGCAACTGTCTAGGACCACTAGTTCTCAAATTATCAGGTAAATAAGGAAACCTTTGCTCTTTTCGGGCAAGGGAAAACGAAGATGTTGAGCGTCTTGTCAAAACATTCAGACCTTCTTGATGCAGCTAACACTTTCCTTAATAATAACGCCACCCATGAAGAGATAGCCTCTGCTGGAAATAAATGTCTTGTGGCGTTGTATGGTGGTGGAAAAGAGGATTCTCTCCACGCCTTGTCGAATTATTTGTCCAATCTGCTGCCAATGCCAGAACATCCTCGCCCGTCTGCCCTCAACTGAAGAGGCTGCTGCCCAACATTCCTACAGAACCTACCACCCACTACTATCTATAACATTCCTGTCTCATTTCCAATTACCCAATATAATAGTCTTTTGTTACTATTACCCATTTTACCTTCTTTTCGTTTTTTTTGAGATTGTGAGGGAACAGCTAGTCTCACAGACTTCGTTTAGTGCTCTAATAAAAGTTAAATAAATGGACTACAAAATATTTTCAGTGACCTTTCTTCATAGGCCAAGTGGGTTTGCCAATATTTCACGAAATAAGTGGGAGTATCCTGAAAATTTCTTATTTCGACAAATATTGGTCATCTTCAAAGTGCCATAGCTTGGCTCCTATGAAGTGAATAGCGGTGCTTTTAGGCTCAAATAAAAGTTAAATAAATGTACTACAAAATATTTTCAGTGACCTTTCTTCATAGGCCAAGTGGTTTTGCCAATATTTCACGAAATAAGTGGGAGTATCCTGAAAATTTCTCATTTCGACAAATATTGGTCATCTTCAAAGTGCCATAGCTTGGCTCCTAAAGAGTTAATAGCGCTGCTATTAGGCTCAATTTACAAGTAATTTAATACAGGTTATAAGTGTAAAAAACATCATTCGCAATAAAAGCATAGTTTTGGCCCTGGAGAGCAAATAGTAAAAAAGTCCCAAAATTTCGAAGATTTTCTCGATTTTCTCAGTTTCCACAGGTTTTCCGAAGTTGCAAATTGGAATTCACACTACCCTAATAGACCCTTACAAGATACCAAAAATGCAGAACTACATCACGCTTTGCGAATTTAATGTCTTTATCCGATATAAGAAAAATCTGATTTCCTTATTTACCTGATAATTTGAGAACTAGTGGTCCTAGACAGTTGCTTTTACACTTAAATCAAAGCTAAATAACTGCTCTACACTTAACTTTCGTTAACTTTCCTTGTAGAATTAGTATTTTAGGCAGTATTTTGTTCGAAAGTCTTGCCAACTAGAAATTTAATTTTTTTTAGGGAAATTTGCCCATTTTTGAAATGTTATATCTTGAGATTTGTTAGACATACAGAGCTGGGGTTACACTCAAATTGTTGCTTATTTTGTCTTCTTTGAAAGTGTCATAAATGACTTTGCTGTAAAATGCATATTTTAGTAGCTGTAAGCCAAAAACTGAAAAAAGTCCGAAAATTAAGAGGTTTTTTGAGCACCACGAAGTTAGCACAGGTCTTTCGAGGTTGCAAATTTAGATTTACACTATTGGTATCTATCCTAACAACATCACAAAAAATCAGAACCTTGCAATTATTTGCGACCTAACGCGATTTTTATGTCTTATACCGCGTTTACATTCAGCCCATTGCACGGTGGTCCCGTTTCTTAAGAAGGGCGGTCATTCGCGTTTCGGGTCGGATTAAAACTAAAAGAGTTACTTTTTACCCAATAACTTCTTGTTTTAAGGTTCTTGGACTATTAACAAGTAAATATATATATATAATTTCAATATACAAGATAGATATTTTTTAAAAATAAGCATTTATCTAAAACTTAAAAATGTAGGTATATGGGTAACAAAAAAGAAATTGTTTTATTTATTTATTTCTTAAAATAATAGTTTAATTGACATATTAATAATAAAAAACACTAGATAATACATAGCTGAATACATTATTTTATAAAAAACACAGGCTTTTTACATAGTAGGAAAACATAGTAATTAATAATATTTACATTATTGAAAATTGCAATATCGTCCAACAACATAATAAATACAATACTTATATTGCTAATGTTGACTTCTTCTTACTCGTTAACGTCCTCATACTAGAAATAAGTAGGTCTGAATCCAGAGAAAGCAAGTCTATTTTAAAAAAAATCAATGTAAGTCACTTCTCGGGAAAATTTTCTAGTGTTACAGCCTCTAGATAATTAAACTAATGTATTACAAGATCAGGCGGCCTCTTCAGACAATATAGAACATTCAATCACCTTTAATCCGTTTATTAAAACCTTGTATGTATGTATGAAGGAAATTTATACCAAGGATTTTCCTCAGTAAGAATTTTGGCCTTATCAATAGCATGTATCTTATGTTTGTGAATTTTTATTTTGTACCTTGTCACTCTGATGATAAGGTCGGCAGAAAATGACGACACCTGTCTATTAAGTATTTTCTAATACCTGTAATTTCATCAGAAAATTCAGAACTAAGGCGAAATTTTCATGTAAAGTTTCTTTCATTGAATCAACCTCTACCACTACATCGGGGCTTATATTTCGAGGTTTTTGACCTCCCTAGTTTCTTCTTAGCCCTTAACTGGTATTTTAAGTTAAATATCTCAAGTAATTGATCTGGATATTTTCAGTATCCGGTTGAGAGTCTGCCAGGTGCCAAACACTTCACCGAGATCTATCTACCTCATTTTTTCAATCTTCACAGATAATCAGGTGTTAAGAACAATCATTCGAAGAAAATAACACTTGATGGTGGCCCCTGCAGCATAAAAAAGAAGCAAAATTACAAAAATACCTGAAGTATCAAATTTGCTTACATATGACCTAGTCTTTTCTATGACCTATGGCAGTCCTCGGCGCACTTTGGCGCACCTAGACATTACAGATTTTGAAACTAGACAAACTTGAGATTATTTTGATATATGTTTCAACTTTGGCGATTCGTTCCTTCCTAAATAAAAGTCTAATTGAAAATAGAAAAGCGGCAAAAAACAAATAAATCGGTAGGTCCTCCTTGATGGCACTGGTTTCCGATAGTGACAGGGATAAAATTAACAAAACATGACTTCAAATATTGTATACACCTTCCTTTCAAATACACAGGGCACAACAATATCCTAAACAATCGATTTCATAGAAAAACTACACTTTGAAAATAATGAAAATTTATGCCGAACGATAACGCCAATGAGCACAAATGAAATGTTTCCACTTCGGGTGCACAAAATTAAATGTTCGTTGTATGTTTTTGCAATTTATGTTATACCTGGGGGTAGAAGGGTTATTCGTCTATCCTATAAGTGACCAATAACATAATAATGTGACCATCGACATTTCAACTCTATGACCTACGGCGGGACCACCGTGCATTGCCGCGGCAACATGGGGAATAAACTGGGAAACGCGAGAATGTAAACAGGTCATTTCCATTGCCTTGACGTTGCCGTTCGCATTGCCCGGCTATCCCCCATTTGGCGGTTTTTCTAGCGGACATCAAAGCGCGGCAATGCGAGCGGCAACGTGTGTTTACATGTTGCTCTCTCGTTCAGTCGTTTAATATCTTTAAAAATACTTATTGTTCTATTACGACGAATTGCTATCATCCACCATCTCCTCTGACGACGACGTCTCTTTTGAATTCTATTTTTTTTAAAAACATTTAAATAATTAATTAAACTTAAAAGGCAGAGCGCCGGCGCTGCGACAATTTCCACGTTATCCATGGCCCAGAGTCGAATTTAAAATACATATGAAGCGGCAATGTAAACACTCATTTCCGCTGCTGACGTTGCCACATCAATATACGGGGAACGGCAAGCAGCAACGGAAATGGCTGAATGTAAACGCGGTATTAGATGACTGGCCTAGTACCTACGAAACTTGATTAATGTTATAGATTTTTTTCACTGGTGGCTTTTGCTGACATTTGCCTTCCCCTACATTTTATCTATGTCTTTGTCCGTCAGTTTTTGCCCATGAGCAAAGGGAACTGTGCTCATTCAGCCATCGTACTGTTCTTTTAAGAGGAAAGCCTAAGGGATCTGAGCTCTCACAGCCACCGTAATGAGGCAAAGGCTTGATAAGTTATTCCGATACGATCTCTTTGAAGTTACACAAGACAATTGTGACCCGCATTAAATTACGTCCAATAAAAGTGATTAAAATGCCAACGATGACTGATGAAAACAAATTGGACTGGCTTGTTATGCTATATTATGTCGTTTTATTGTTTAGCACTCCCTTGAACAAACCTTGTAGTAAAACCTTCGTGGAACAGGGGCTAAGCCACTCGGGTATAAAACTCGGAGGACGTGGGTTCGATTTGTCTCGGGTCTGGTTGGTGGTAGGACTTTTTCGGTCTTACTGGCTACCACCTAACAGGTGAAATCTGCCGCCATAACAGCTCTAGCATTGTTACGGCAATATTAATGTGGGAGCCAGTACACTTATAATCAAAGGCTCGAAGATCAGATGAGCCTACAGTCTGGCAGCACATTGAGCGACGCTTCCTGGTGAAGTGTCCCTCAATGGAATAGGCCGCAGTTGCCAATTACGATCGGGTGGGCTGCGTGCCTGTCTGCCAACTGAACTAGCATAAAAAAAGAATTGCAAAAAATCAATGGAAGTAGGTATGTATTAGCGTAGTTTTTTTCTCAACGCTCGGTATCGATAGGAAGTTGAAAGCAAAAGCATGCGAGGTCAAGATCAACACACGCCACTCGTGTGATGTCCATAGATCTCTGTGCGTGTGATACCTACTCGCTTGTGTAAAATAATTAACATTTGTTGCTATGGACGGCTTTTTAAAGGACTTGAAAAAAATTATGAGAAAAAATACCGACTCGGTGTCAGCATAGTGACTTAGTGACCAACACAACCGATATCGACTCCAAAAATAAAACTTGTACGGTCAGCCACAGATCAACCTAACCATATCTGTCAAAAAGTCTTACTTACTTGAATAAATATAAGTGAAATTATAATGTCCTCCTAGCCGATATTTCGGCTACGGCGGCCAATCTTAAGATCAGCCAACTACGCAGGATATATTATAGTGCACAAGTGAGTGCGCAAGCACAGGTGCACTCCCTATTCCCTCACTCTCATAGCACGGTGGGACAGCAGTCTGACACGACCGAAGAGAGATCAGGCGCAGGACCAACGGCTTAACGTGCCTTCCGAAGCACGGAATCATCATTCTTTTCAGACATTCAGGTGATTCAAGCCTGCATATGTCCTAACCAAACTGGAAACATTCACACAAAGTGATGCTCCCCGCGGGATTCGAACCCACGACCTCCGGGTATTAGAGCCCAACGCTCTAACCACTGTACCACGGAGGCATAATTTCGCCAGCTATGAAGCGATCTTGTCTAAGCCCCCTGGGCCGTCGAGGTGGTGAAATAGAAGTGTGTCAAGCACTTCTTAGTTTCGGGGAAAGTGCACTGAAGCTAGTGAAATTACTGGGTATATGAGACCTAATAACTGTCGCCTCGGTGTAGCGGGCGCAGGGCAGTTCTGGTTACTGTTTGGCACTGACTGTCTAAGGGCAGACGTGGCGCTTACCATCAGGTGTACGATCTGCTCGTCTTGTTACACATTGCAATAAAAAAAATAACTCTATGCGATAGAAATTAAGATGAAAATCGGTTGCAGGAATTTGACAGAACTGTGCCTGTACAGTCTGCACAGATTAACTTATCGTGATCTGTCAAGTCAGGATTTTTTTTAAATCGTATACCTATTATGTCATAGTAACAATTTTTTCCCCGTGACAATTATCCACTAGCTGAGTACCTATTACAAAAGACTTTTATTTGTATTTTAATAGCTACTTCGTGACTAACACCCTCATACTGAGGCGAACGCAAATAGTTTTATTGCAACACTATTTAATGCATGTACTTTTTGCTGATAATGGTAAAAAAGTACTTTAGTAAAAAAAAACTAAAGTTAAGAATTGCATAATGTATTGTACAGTCACCAGAACAACAGGCTTTTTTTTTGTTTTTTTTTTGCTGAGGAGAACGCATATACGCCATAACCGCAGGCTAGCGACGCCTGCGGTCGTGTGTGGGGCTCGAGACTAAGTCCCACTACCCACTAAACTCCCCCGGTTTCCCCTTCACCCGATTGGGACGACCCTGTGCCAGCCTTGTGGTTATTGACCAGCCCATTCCCGGGTACCGTGACTTGAGAGGCTTCCACAATCAGACAAACCCAATCTGTCAAATTTCTACAACCAATTTTCATTTTTATTCACTTCACATAGAGTTCTCTTTCAATTGAGAATTTTTGACAGATTAGGGTAGGTTGATCTTTGACCTGTGGGCGAGGGTAGCTCCCTAACGCCCGCATTGCACAGGTCTCCCGAGCCAAGTCTGGGGGTCACCTAGTTTCTCGGGTGGCCCTCCCTAGGCGCCACCCCGGCCTACGCATCAGGTTGGGGTACCCGTAGACGGGCTGGTCAATAACCACAAGGTTGGTACCGGCTCGTCCTCATCGGGTGAAAAAGGGGAAACCGGGGTAGTTTAGTGGGTAGTGGGACGTCTTTAGTCCCGAGCCCCACACACGGCCGCAGGCTTCGCTAGTCTGCGGCTAAGGCACGTTAAGAGTGTTCTCCTCCGATAAAGAAAAAAGGGTAGGTTGATCTGCTGCCGTCCGTACTACTGCAGGGCACAGGCCTCCATCCTTGAAATTAAGTAATCGGCACTGTAAATGACTGGTTTAAGCACCACGCGCAAGTGTTTTTAAAATCCGATACAAATGCTCGACTCGGGAATTGAAGCTAGGACCTTAGGGTTTCAGTGCAATGGTAATGGCTGAAAATCAGTTGTTTGCTCTTCGAGCGAACGTTAGGCTCACTCTTAGAGTATAAATATAAGCAAGCTTGCTTATGTATACTCTAAGGGCTAACTACACTCACCGGCAATAAAACTTGGCCACTGGGCTTTTTCATACAAACATGGAAACTTTAACGTCTCATAGATGAAAAACTATTTGCAGCTGTGCAATGATTATTACGTCAATGGGGAGGCCAAACGCCCAATTGTCGAATCACAGTTTCAAGAATTTACACTAACCTTTTTTGTTTTTTGTTTTTTTTTTGCTGAGGAGAACGCATATACGCGCCATAACCGCAGGCTAGCGACGCCTGCGGTAGTGGGGCTCGAGACTCCTCCATTGACGTAATAATCATTGCACAGCTGCAAATAGTTTTCTAGCTATGAGAAGTTAAAGTGACCATGTTTGTATGAAAAAAGCCCAGTGGCCAAGTTTTATTGCCGGTGAGTTTATTTTACCCTTTTGCATCACTGCTGCACACAACTGTAAAATTGTAATTGTTTGTCGAATTTAAGTATTGAATGCTTATTTACATGCAATTTGTACGCATATCTATCCTTGTACAGTCAAAAGCACGTCAGACGTAACGCTTTGGACGTTGTACCGCTCTTATGTCGGGGGCATAAGTGCTATTATCGAACTGCAAGTGTTTACCGTGATGTGCTGTTGACCGTACGTGTGTGTCTGTGTATGCAAATAAAGAATTCTTGACTTGACTTGATTATCGAGCATTATTGTGTAGGTAATAATAAAACAAAACGATCCATCTTAGCATCGACCTCATTAAGTATACCAAACTTATCATTTGCTTAAAACAAACTCTATGTTTAATATTTTATGTATGAATATTTTGTTACCACTTGCGTGAGTCCAAAGTGATTATGGCATTATTTGAGTGGCACCAAGCATTTTATGTGGCCTAAGTGAGCGGTATGAACTTGATGCACGGACATACAAAACATACCTAGTGGTGTCTGATATTTAAGCGGTTACAACTCATTAAATAAAACAACTTGAATGAATTACAATTGCATTTTAATGCTACAAAAATAAAACTCGATGTTTTGATTGCTTTACAAGAATTGTGATCACGGAATGATTAAGATATCATTGCGTTTAATATTACATCTACATTCTACCGTCACTTTAACTTTATTTTGGAGTCAGTAACCATCCTCTGGCAAAATTTTAATTATTGCAAGAAATGTATGAGTAGCAGTCGTATTTTCCAATAAAGTTGTTACGATGGAGGCCTTTGCTTTGCAGTTGTACCTATTAACGTACTACCTATAGTGGAGTCATGTTAATAGGTCACATTTTGACAGTTAATTTATGCAAAGAAAAATATACCTACCTTTCGCTGAAGTAATAAAACTCAAGAAAACAACATCAGTTTTTTTAATACAAAATTTGGCAAAATAAGACTACCTTACGTAACTTCTGATGTACAGTCGCCAGCTCATCAGACTACCCCAATCTGTCAAAGGGGATTGCCAGAAAGCCATAGTAACTTAGGCCCAGAGTGCACAACATATTCAATCACATGAATGAAATCTAAATATTCGTACTTGATTTGTCGCCTTCTTCTTTTTTCAGTATAAGTTGGGAAAAACATTTATAAATTATTAAGTATTTCAACGATTTTTTCCTTTACATGATGTTTACATGTCATTTCTGATGTTTGATAATAAATAAGAAATTGGTCCGAAACAGTTTATTTTTAATTACGTTTTTCGATATAGCGGTAAATATTTTATTATAAAGTGTTAAATAATATTATTAAATACCAATGAATAAATGTATATTTATGAATAATGATAAATTGTTTTAAAACTACCTTTTATAATATAAATAATTATTAAATAACACTATTAAATATTTACCGCTTTAACGAAAAACGTAAATTAATTTCGGACCAATACTTTTTTTTCTTTTTTCTTGGCACTGCACGGTTTGTGCATCGGCCACTGACATTGATCATTTATTTTTATTCTTCTTGTTGGTTGGTCCGAAATTAATTACGTTTTTCGATATAGCGGTAAACATTTTATAGTGTGAAATAATAATAATTATAAAAAGTAGTTTTATACTAATTTATCATTAATAAATAAATATACATTTATTAATTTGTCTTTAATAATATTATTTAACAATTTATAAAATATTTTTCGCTCTATCGATTAACGCAATATAAAAACGTAAGTTTTGGACCGGTATAAACAACGTCAGTAGTGAAATGTAAAGGATATAGTCGTTGAAATATTAAATAATTTATAAATGTTTTTCCCGACTTTTACTGAAAAAAGAAAAACGCGAAAAATCAAGTACGAATATTTAGATTTCATTCATGAAATTGAATATGTTGTGCACTCTGGGCCTATTTTCGGCGTTTCCCTTTCTACAACCAATTTTCAGCTTTATTCACTTCACATAGAGTTCTCTTTCAATTGAGATTTTTTTGACAGATTAGGGTAGGTTGATCTGCTGATGCCGTCCGTACGTAACACTTTGTTTTGCATAAATGAACTGTCAAATGTGACCTATTAAAATGACTCCAATAAAGTTTACAATTTAAAGTGACAGATGAGAACCAGATAAGTCAGTAAGAGAAACCCAATTTCAAAAGACTAAACAGATAATGGCGGATCAAAACACGCAGTTAGTGGAAACAGCGGTGGATGTTCTCATAACAACTGGCCGTTGTTGCTCTTGGGAGGCCACAACATGGATCCTGTTTCGTTGATGTGCGACTTACACCCTTTTTTCATCGATTCCTGTACTGCCCCCCTAGACAAGCGGCATTTATGACGTTCGTTATTGCGATAGCGAGTGTCAAAACCCATTTCACCACGTGACTTTTCTATGGCATCTGTCAAATCCATACAATTTAAAGTTAGCGAATTTCGCCAGCTATGAAGCGATGTCATCTTGTCTAAGCCCCCTGGGCCGTCGAGGTGGTGAAAGTTTCGGGGAAAGGGCACTGAAGCTAGTGAAATTACTGGGTTTATGAGACCTAATAACTGTCGTCTCAGTGTAGCAGGCGCAGGGCGGTTCCAGACAGTAACTGCTTAGTTACTGGTTGGCACTGAACTGTCTAAGGGCAGACGTGGCGCTTACCATCAGGTATACGATATGCTCGTCTTCTTACACATTGCGATAAAAAAAAACTGACACTTAATCTCCTTAACCTGATCAGGACTCGAACTTGTGACATCTCTAACCACATCGCTATTAGCGCAATTCCCTCTTATCTATCTGTCAATAATAGCTGTCATTGACCTGAAAAGCGTTTATAATGTTAGCACTGCTACCCGTGTTCGCACACAGAAGGTAATGTAAATACTATAACTATAAGGCTTTGTCAAACAATACTTCGTGTTATCTGTATTGAAAAATAACGTTCTAAATATAGTTTTCAGGTGGGATTGTTAAGTAAATAATATAAGGCACTTCTTCTTACAGCCACCTCTTGTAAAAGGTTACAGATATTGAACGAAAAAAACTGTTTACTGGAGGCTGAGTTTTAATATAGTTATTTATGTGACTGCTGCATAATGAGGGTCATTAAAATACGAATGTGGTTTTATGAAACGAACGAAGTGAGTTTCATAAAAGAATCACATGAGTATTTTAATGACTAATTATGTACAGTCACATACATAACTTTATCTTCATTCATACGATAATATGTCTATTTTATAGTCAGGATTGATGAGCAAACGCCCTAGTTACCAACATAATCTGTATGTAAATAGTTATTTATGTGACTGCTGCATAATGAGGGTCATTAAAATACGAATGTGGTTTTATGAAACGAACGAAGTGAGTTTCATAAAAGAATCACATGAGTATTTTAATGACTAATTATGTACAGTCACATACATAACTTTATCTTCATTCATATGATAATATGTCTATTTTATAGTCAGGATCGATGAGCAAACGCCCTAGTTACCAACATAATCTGGATGTAAAAGTTAGTACTGTCATAATGACTGACGTTTGTAGTTTTTAAAATCCATAAACAATCTAGACTCGAGTTGATTTCGATTCTCAAATCGATTGTTATAATTTCAGCATCGAATTAAATGCGTAGGAATGGAACATAAAATTACTAATCGACTAATTCGATAATCGAAAAACCTATTAATTTTTACTTTTAAAGAAGACGTTCGAAATTTGAACCTAATAAAAGTATCGGTTACCGACACTAAAATGTAAACATTTCAATGCAGCCACAGATACTTATATCTAAATGTAGGGCGTTTGCTCATCGCTCCTGAATATAAAATAGACATATTATGGTATGGATGTAGATAAAGTTAGTTTAGTACTGTCATAATTAATGACTGACGTTTTTAGTTTTTAAAATCCATAAACAATCTAGACTCGAGTTGATTTCGATTCTCAAATCGATTGTTATAATTTCAGCATCGAATTAAATGTATAGGAATGGAACATAAAATTACTAATCGACTAATTCGATAATCGAAAAAACCTATTAATTTTTACTTTTAAAGAAGACGTTCGAAATTTGAACGTAATTTCGTATCGGTTACCGACACTAAAATGTAAACATTTCAATGCAGCCACAGATACTTATATCTAAATGTAGGGCGTTTGCTCATCGCTCCTGAATATAAAATAGACATAATATGGTATGGATGTAGATAAATAATATAAGGCACTTACAGCCACCTCTTGTAAAAGGTGACAGATATTGAACGAAAAAAACTGTTTACTGGAGGCTAAGTTTTAATAAATTATAAAAAGACTAAGTAGCTGGCTCGTCGAATGACTCGCTTTACAATCCTCCGCCACTCGTCTCGTATGCCTTTCTGAAACATTTATGGGTGGACAGGTGCACCCAGTGATTTTAATAGTCGATTTTAATGGTGCTGAATTAGATAGTCGTGGGAAAATATTATCGGTAGACAATGTCAGTTTGTTATCGATACAATATCGATTTTTTGATAATCTTTAATAATAGGCTGGGTTTTAAATGCGATACTAAGTTTCATCCGTGGCTTCTTCTGTATGATATGTATTTGTATAAGTGTGTATGTCTAAGCTACTATATCTATGTGAAAGGGTCGTAGAAATAAGTTCAGTAATTTTTGCATAATATCTAGATCTAATGTTCCTTTAAAATTATTGTAAAGTAAATTAAAAATTTATTACAAAAAATATTAACCTAATACAGCTTATTACTGTTCCCCACACTAGGCTAAGCCTGTCCTGTGGGGAGCATAAATCGATTTCCAATTAATACAAAATTCTGGCACATTTAAAGATAACAAACAAAAATATAAAAATATACAGGTAATTAAAAGTCAAACAAGTATCAGCTAAAGAACATGGGCAAAGATGGACATTTTATTACAGAGGTAATACCTATAATTACTACGAAATAAAAGTAGACTGCGTGCCTGTCTGCTCACTGAAATTGTATAAAATGACAAGATTCCGCTACAGCCCGTATGTAATTAGGTGGATATCTTACTTCGATCTTACTTTTTTCGTTCTTGATGACCCTGATTTAGTGACCGGAGGTCAGACAGTCCGACACTCCTACCTAGTTATAGGTATATAGGTAGTGAACATAATTGCGTTTGACACGAAATATTGTTCGCAGAGTAAATTAAGAAATATATTTTTGTTCCTCGTAAGATTTAGCGCAAGCCATTTTCAGAATAGGTATCGTTCGAATCTTTTTTTTTTATTTGTCCCGATAATAAGCAAAAAAACACTGATTAAGAGAATCTTTCTGGTGCAAACGGCTCGTCTTTTTCATCAATCCTTACTATCCCTCTCGGTGACGAAAGGGGTGTAGCCGCCCCCTCCCCACGCGGGGTTGGGGTTTACCCCCAACGATATTAATTCGTTGTTTACCCCCCATGGGTCCACGCGCAGGGCGGTTTTCCGAGACAACTTGGTAGATTCCGGGATTCCTCTTTATAATGCGGTTGGGAGAGCTGCTATGGTTGAAGTTAGTAGGCCAGGCTCGTTTCCTGGGGGAGAGCCCAACACTACCTCCCGTTCTCCCGGTGGTTGTAGTTGGTAGGCCCGCCAGGCTCGTTTCCTGGGGGAGAGCCCAACACTACCTCCCGTTCTCCCGGTGGTTGTAGTTGGTAGGCCCGCCAGGCTCGTTTCCTGGGGGAGAGCCCAACACTACCTCCCGTTCTCCCGGTGGTTGTAGTTGGTAGGCCCGCCAGGCTCGTTTCCTGGGGGAGAGCCCAACACTACCTCCCGTTCTCCCGGTGGTTGTAGTTGGTAGGCCCGCCAGGCTCGTTTCCTGGGGGAGAGCCCAACACTACCTCCCGTTCTCCCGGTGGTTGTAGTTGGTAGGCCCGCCAGGCTCGTTTCCTGGGGGAGAGCCCAACACTACCTCCCGTTCTCCCGGTGGTTGTAGTTGGTAGGCCCGCCAGGCTCGTTTCCTGGGGGAGAGCCCAACACTACCTCCCGTTCTCCCGGTGGTTGTAGTTGGTAGGCCCGCCAGGCTCGTTTCCTGGGGGAGAGCCCAACACTACCTCCCGTTCTCCCGGTGGTTGTAGTTGGTAGGCCCGCCAGTCTCGTTTCCTGGGGGAGAGCCCAACACTACCTCCCGTTCTCCCGGTGGTTGTAGTTGGTAGGCCCGCCAGGCTCGTTTCCTGGGGGAGAGCCCAACACTACCTCCCGTTCTCCCGGTGGTTGTAGTTGGTAGGCCCGCCAGGCTCGTTTCCTGGGGGAGAGCCCAACACTACCTCCCGTTCTCCCGGTGGTTGTAGTTGGTAGGCCCGCCAGGCTCGTTTCCTGGGGGAGAGCCCAACACTACCTCCCGTTCTCCCGGTGGTTGTAGTTGTTAGGCCCGCCAGGCTCGTTTCCTGGAGGAGAGCCCAACATTACCTCCCGTACTCCCGTCGGAAGGTGAGCTTCACCGTACGACTCGTGGCGAGGCCGATACGGTACGTGTCTTCTCCGAGAGCACAGAGAAACAAAAAATGTGTGTGGCACTCGTATTGGCACTGACCTACCTACTACTCTTGTTTTTCCCGAACACCCGTGAGGTACAAGAACTGCCTCCACCTACTTTGGTTAGAGCGTCGTTCGTTGGGCTCTAAAACCCGGTCGTGGGTTCGAATCCCGCGGGGAGCATCACTTTGTATGATTGTTTCCAGTTTGGTTAGGACATTGCAGGCTTGAATCACCTGAATGTCTGAAAAGAATGATGATTCCGATCTCCGGAAGACACGTTAAGCCGTTGGTCCCGACTATGTTCCAAGTAGGCCTGGTTTCCCTTGTAAGGGTTACGGAGGCCAGATGGGAATCGCTCTATTGTCATAACCAGGCTTGTCGAATCTAGGCTCATAGTCGAAGCGGACCCTGAGCTCCATACTAGATGCAATCTGGAATACGCTGAGATGATGATGATGACCCGTGAGGTACAAGATGGTGACTGTAGAAATCTGTAATAGGTATTAAACCGAACGATATTTTTCAGTAACGAGTTATATTTTTGTCTTTACTTCTGTGTAAAGATAATTTAGAGAGACAAATAGCCGTTCATTCAAAAATGAATCTTATTTTTATAGTCATTATGTCATTTTTTTAATGACAGACGCCGTAACGCCTCCCCATGACTAATGAAATAGGCCAACTTCATGGTTGACGGATTCTAAGGATGACCTCGGTATTTCAGTGTCAGTGTCATTGTTGAGGGAAAATTACCTTTATTGTTAAAAGTGTAAGGTGATATAATGTAAGTGCTTTTCGAATATTTTATTCTTTTAAAAACCAACCTGCGAAACCACTTTAGTAGAACTCTAGTTGCAAGCACTTGATCTTATGAAGACGACGAATGAAGAAAAAAAAAACGAGATTTTACGAATTATAGCGAACGGTCCGCCGGGGGCCAGGATGGCAAGTCGTGGACGGCTCGCCGGTCAACTGAACTTAGAAACAAGAAAAAGCTGAATCTTTTCGCTTCACCGCGTCCTCGGGAGTAGGAGAATCCGGGGGAGTTTGGTGGATAGTGGGCCGAACATCTGAAACTCTGAAAGTGAGTCCCACACACAGCCGGTCTTGCTTGTATAATAAAGCTGCTTAAACGCATTCTCCTCCGAAAAATAAGTTTATGCGTAGTTCGCAACAATTTAATCGTCCAGCATAGGTAATTTATATGGAGGGACGGGTCACGCAATATTTGCGTGGAGGTCGGCTGGTGCGTTTAGGGCCAAACGTATCAGATCAATAAGTTTGTTTGGGCTATTTTTAACATTAGTATGGGCTAAAAGAATTTCTGTTTGTTTGGTAATGCCTGTATTGCCTGTTCTTGGGCTATCATCTTGTCGCGGTACTCGCGCTTTATTGAAGTTAACCAAACATACTCATATGCATAGGAATTTAATTGAATTTATTTATATCAGAAAACATAGAAATAAATAAGTACTAGACAACATCACATACAGTGATCTGATTCTAAAGTAAATAGTTGCACTGTGACTTGTGTTATGCTGGCCATAGGTACACCATCATGCCTACCGAATTGACCGTGTGTGGGCGTGGATTGGCATGACAACAAGATTTGTCATGCCCAGTCATTGCCCATGGTCCACCTCCATAGTTCACCCGGGTGTACCAAGGGCAATTATTTCTACCCTTAGTTCACCCCAAGATAACTGGGTGTACCAGGGGCTTTTCTTTTATCCCTGCCAATCCACGCCCACACACGGTCAATTCGGCTTGATCCAATCGATCGCTTCAAGCCGATTTGACGATAGGCATGATGGTGTATGGCCAGCATTATGGGTATCAAAATCATCGAAGTTACCACAAATATCAAAGGCAACAAGGTTCGTAGGTACAGGCCCCGGTAAACTTGTTGATTATCGGGGATTGCGCAGAACACGAATTTTGACATGCCTGCGCGCTATTGGTCAGAAGCATACCTCTGACCAATAGCGAGCGCGAACGTCCAGGAGATTCGCGCGCGCTATTGGTCACGCGCAAGTGCACATGCGCGAACTTTCGTCCTCTCCCCTGGAAGACCCCTGGACTACGCTTTAAAGTTCGACCTCCTAGCCATTTCACTATATAAGGAGGCAGTTAAAGATAAAGGTTTTATTATACAACACTAGCCTTCCGCCCGCGGTTTCGCCCGCGCGTAATCTCTTTTTTCAAATATCACTCCCTTCCACCCACATTTCCGGCATCAAAAGCTTTCAAACAGTGAAAGAATTATTCATATCGGTTCAGTAGTTTGAAAATTGTTTTTCCCGCGGGAATGAGTCGTTTCCCTTAGGATTTTTATAGCCTATACCGAATCCGGGTTATAAACTATACGTGTGCCAAATTTCATTTAAATCCGTTCAGCCGTTTTGGCGTGATTGAGTAACAAACAAACATCCAAACATCTAAACATCCAAACATCCAGACTTTCACATTTATAATATTAGTAGAATAGTAGGATTGTTGGCAGACCACGCAGCCCACCTGATGGTAAGGAGTTACTGCGGCCTATTCCATTGAGGGACACTTCACAGGAAGCGTCGCTCAATGTGCTGCCAGACTCTATTTAGACAGGTGGGCTCTATTTGCCAACTGAAAGCATAAAAATAAATTAACTAACTAAACAAGCAATTACTGTGTCGTCTTATCTCTGCATTGGAACATTTCGCAACATTACAACAGTAACTAATATCAAATAATGATTCATTTTAATTAACTATACCAAAACAATACTGATATTGACCTAAATACAGAGCCATTATAAATTGACCTCTGACTCCAATTAAAATACTATTGTAAAAGGTCTAGTTTAATTGGTCACTTGTGGTGACTACAAGTCTTGGAAAGAGTGGGCAAAGACCTTTTTTTGGCGGAGGAGAACGCGTTTACGCGCCATAACCGCAGGCTTGCGACGCCTGCGGTCGTGTGTGGGGCTCGAGACTAAGTCCCACTGCCCACTAAACTCCCCCGGTTTTCCCTTCACACCCGATTGGGACGAGCCGGTGCCTGCCTTGTGGCTATTGACCAGCCCATCCCCGAGCCCTAGAGATCTTAAAAATTGTTAAGATTCGATATGAAAGAGAGAGGCAAACGACCATGTGTGAAAAAACCTGATGGTAAGTGATCATTACCACCCATGGATTTCGGCGACTAGGTAGATCTAAGATGCGATTACCTGGCTTTAGAATATGGCCTATTTTTCTAACTATACTAATATTATAAAGAGGAAAAATTTGATTGTTTGTTTATTTATTTATTTATTTATTTATTTATTTATTTATTGACAAACAAATAGTTGGCTTACAGTGTGGTACCAAAACGCCAACTATTTTAAATAATTTGACAAAAACACTCTGAGACATAACACAATAAGACCCATACTATCATTAAAAATGTCGATATGTTGAAACTCGTGTGTAAACTGATTCAGAAGTGCCAGGGCTCTGTTTGTGGGTGCGTTTGATGCATGGACTGTTCGCACGCCTGAGCACGAGAACAGTTGGTGCCGACGACGTGTCCCGGTACGTATATAGTTGTTTGGCACAAATATGCCCATAGCCGACAGAGCCGTTGGATTATTAACTTTACCTCGTAGTATTTGGCAATAGTGAATTACCAGAAGTAATTTACGTCTAAATTGCAGTGTATCTGCTCCTATCATTCCATTCGTTTGTTTGTTTGAATTGAATAGGCTCCGAAACTACTGAACCGATTTGAATATTTTTTCACTGTTGGAAAACTACACTATCCCCGGGTGTCATAGGGTACATTTGATCCCGGAAATGTGGGAGGAAAGGGGGATATTTGAAAAAAGAAATTACGCGCGGGTGAAAAAGCGGGCGGAAGGCTATCTATAAATCTATACTAATATTATAAAGAGGAAAGATTTGATTGTTTGTTCGTTTGTATGTTTGTTTGTTTGAATTGAATAGTCTCCGAAACTACTGAACCGATTTGAATATTTTTTCACTGTTGGAAAGCTACACTATCCCCGGGTGTCATAGGGTACTTTTGATCCCGGAAATGTGGGAGGAAAGGGGATATTTGAAAAAAGAAATTACGCGCGGGTGAAACCGCGGGCGGAAGGCTATCTATACAGGGTGGCCCTGAAAATCGTGGATCAAACGAAACAGGGAGATAAAGGGGGTTATTACCGACATAAACCCCTCAACAGTATGACCTCACATCGACTCTACAAAAAATTAAAGCTATTTTTTGTTTTGAAAAAAATAATGCCTTATTTTGTAATCAAATGGCAAAATAATGAAAACATATTGTTTTTTCTTTCTTTTTTTTGTGTTCAATTATTGTCAAAGAAAGCATCTTTACATAAAAAGTATCTTTACCACTGTGGGAACACAAATTCGTGAGCAATGGCGACTTTCTTAAAAGAAATTAAGTTTTACGAAAAATCAATTCCAACTTCAAAACAGTACTGTGAAAAAAAAATGTATGACCGACAAGTGACCCTGTATCAAAAAAATTAGCCTGTTTTATCACCATTTAAATGAGGTACAACACTTGGCTATTTGTAGCTAACTTATTTTACAAAACTTGTTTATTGGCGCCAAGTCTAACTTTCAATAAATTGAGCGATCAATAAAAATCGTTATTCGCGTTGATTATTTTCACTCTTAACAATCCTAGAGCTTTAACATTGGAATAAATATCCGGTATCTTTTGTCCTTTTCACACTCGGGTCGGGTACGTACCCGACTCCGGTCGTAGGTACATACGATCCATTGTTTTTTGGCTCAGGTACCTAAGCTTGCGCGTAGGTTTGGCCCACCGCTCCCGCCGCGGCGGCGATTGGCGAATCAGTGACTCGCTACCTGCTTGTTATTACGCACGTGTTCTGCTGGTTTGCTCTTCAACGTCTCCTGAACGGACTCGGATTTCTTGTCTAACTGTGATCTAAGCTTGTCATACGGACTGTGAGTCTTGCCAAACTGTGACCTAAGCTTGCCATGCGGACTCTGTGTGATTTCTTGCCAAACTGTGACCTAAGCTTTCCAATCGGACACTGATTCTTGAAGCCTTCCCTCGTCAGCGAGAGTATGCTGACATGCATTACATCTACGGCTTTTGTAATGGCCACTGTAAGAAGAGTGGAGTACAGTCAGCTGTACTCCACTCTTCTTACAGTAGCCATCTGGCGTAGCGTAGGTCACAGTTAGGCAAGAATTAGTATCCGATTGGAAAGCTTAGGTCAAAGTTTGGCAAGAAATCAAACAGAGTCCGCATGGCCAGCTTAGGTCACAGTTTGGCAAGACTCACAGTCCGTATGGCAAGCTTAGGTCAAGACAATAAATCCGAGTCCGTTCAGGAGACGTTGAAGAGCAAACCGGCAGAACACGTGCGATATAACAAGCAGGTAGCAAGTCACTGATTCGCCGCCGCGGCGGGAGCGGTGGGCCAAACGTACGCGAAAGCTTAGGTACCTGTGCCAAAAAACAATGGATCGTATGTACGACCCGAGTCGGGTACGTACCCGACCCGAGTGTGAAAAGGACAAAAGATACCGGGTATTTATTCCAATGTTAAAGCTCTAGGATTGTTAAGAGTGAAAATAATCAACGCGAATAACGATTTTTATTGATCGCTAAATTTATTGAAAGTTAGACTTGGCGCCAATAAACAAGTTTTGTAAAATAAGTTAGCTACAAATAGCCAAGTGTTATACCTCATTTAAATGGTGATAAAACAGGCTAATTTTTTTGATACAGGGTCACTTGTCGGTCATACATTTTTTTTTCACAGTACTGTTTTGAAGTTGGAATTGTTTTTTCGTAAAACTTAATTTCTTTTAAGAAAGTCGCCATTGCTCACGAATTTGTGTTCCCACAGTGGTAAAGATACTTTTTATGTAAAGATTCTTTCTTTGACAATAATTGAACACAAAAAAAAGAAAGAAAAAACAATATGTTTTCATTATTTTGCCATTTGATTACAAAATAAGGCATTATTTTTTTCAAAACAAAAAATAGCTTTAATTTTTTGTAGAGTCGATGTGAGGTCATACTGTTGAGGGGTTTATGTCGGTAATAACCCCCTTTATCTCCCTGTTTCGTTTGATCCACGATTTTCAGGGCCACCCTGTATATATAAAACTTAAAGGTGACTGACTGACTGACTGACTGACATAGATAGATATCAACGCACAGCCCAAACCACTGGAAGGATCGGGCTGAAATTTGGTATGCAGGTAGATGTTATGGCGTAGGCATCCGCTAACAAGGAAATCTCGATATTCCCACGGGAACGGGAACCACGCGGGTGAAACCGCGGGCGCCCGCTAGTATTCTTTAAAAGAGGAAGGAAGAAATGATTTGGAGAAAGGGAAAGAGAGAGGAAAATTTGATTTAAAAAAATGGCTTACTATATGTTGATGTCAGTTGAACGGTTAGTTCAGCGTTCCACTAATAGATGTCGCTATCCATAGTTACTTCGCGGTGACGTTGCGTTTTTCCCAGGCTATATAAGACCATGAGTTTGACAATTAATAAATTCATCTTACATTCATCCATAGACCGATATACCGACTTTTTTCTGTAGTACCTGAAGTAGTGTACGTACCACAGGGAAAACGACCAGTTTGTTCACTATAATTATATATGTAATGGCTACAATTAAATACAACAATTACTACTAAATAAATTACGATGCACGATGACATCTCAAGGATGGCCATTAACTGTAGCAGTACTAAGATGATATAACAAAAACAATTTTAACTTTGTTATTCTAAGTATTCGACTGCCGTGAACAAGGTCGTCTGAATTAGGTAACAAAAGAAATGGAATTATACGTTTAAACTAGTCTAGATGTTTCTAAATGCATAATAGCATCAGCCTATTTGGCCCGAGGTTTTCTCAAAAGATTATAGCATCAGTACATAATATTTCTATGTATAGCATGTGGTTCTTGATGGACTCTCAACACAAAAGCAATAGACAATTAAAATAATATAAAAAAAGAAAATATTAGCTATAATACAAAGTATAACAATGAGTGATGTGGTGTGTGATGTGATGGTCAATCAGGCCTCTGCCTTAGCATAAGCTAGCTGGTATGGCTGGTACACATCAGATAATGCAGAAAAGGAAGCATTCCACTCATACTGCATCAAATATGACCAAGAAAACCGCTTAGTGCGTATGGACAGTCAATTGTACTTATTGGAACGAAATACTTCACAATAGGGAAGATGCATATATAATAATTATGAAAATTTTATGACTAAAATGTTAAAATAATATAAAAGAAAGGTCACTGCAACATTTTTATTTTACATAATGTTGTTTTTTAACTGTAATTATGAATTTAAAAATAACTGAAACGAAACGTATTTTAAAACAGCAATCAACTTATTTGACGTTAGACCGACAAACTTATTTGTTCTGATGGCGGCGTCGCTATTGTCAGTATAGAACTGTCAATAAATATCGCTTTTGCATTGCATTTCACGTAGTTCCAATTTTGGCCACCGGAACACAAAGTTTGTCGGTCTATATGGTTGAAAAAGTAAATATTATTTTATCGGAATATTAATTGCGTTTTTGTAATAAATATGGAAGTTGGGTTCATCAAAGCAGACTCCAGGAATTTACCAAGAGTTAGTGTTGACATGGTTCTAACTTTATTTGTCGAAAGTGCAGAGTTTTCAAGGGTAGAAATGAAAGGGACTAAATTACTACGGTATGTATAAATCATAGTTGTTAAACTTTGTATTTTCGCAGCTTGAAACCACTTTTTTCTCAGTTTTGGGTCAGAAGGTCCTGTCAAAAACAATTAATTTGGAAACTTTGTTGAAATAGATGTGTGTTGACCGTGTTGACTCGTGTTTTTATGCCAATGTCCACATTGGCATAAAACACGGTTTTTTTCGGAATATTAGTGGTATTGTTATGATCACCTGATGTTGATAGATAGTCCATTTTAAATTTTTTACAAAAAAATATTTCAAAACTCGAAAAAATATGCAAAAGTATGAAAGCCAGCGACGAACAAGTACAGTGAAATACGACCACTCGACTAGTGAGGCAGTGACAAGACTTGAGTGACGTCATTCATGTCATCGGAACCATAGGTCTGTTTTCGCGCGAAAATTAAAACGATCAATTTAAAACCGCATTTTTTCCGATAAATTACAATGTATTAATTTTTTAATTTAACTGTGGTTTATTCTACATGGAATTCTTTAAAATGAAGACAAAAATAAAAATAGTGCATGTTCCCTATTAAGTTTTATTGATTCTTAATAAGTCTCAAGCAAGACGAAAGTGTTGTACATGTAAGATGCCTGTTGGTGTTCGGAATCGATTCTCGAGAGAAGAATATTACGATCATTGTTTTTTAAAGTATAAGTCGTATGTCAAATTATTTTAACTAATATTTTATTAGAATCTTCGAAATCTGCCAAAATTAACCATTTTAGTAAATCGTCAGCATATTTTAAATCTACTGATGTAGTAACTGACTTGTAAGTCATTAGTCATTACAAAAACTGGTTGTTGATATAATTTATTGTAATGTGTAAGTACGTATTTATGAAACCTTGTAGTTTTTGCTACACATGATGTATCTAAGAGAGATCAGGCGTAAGACCAAATAGCTATATGTGGTATGCGATGCGAGGTACCTGTGTGAATATTGTCTAGCCAAATATTTAAAGTTTTTCCAACATAATATTCAGCTTTTTATTATAAACGCTGTCGTATGTCGTCCCCTGGGGAATACCCAAGTTCAAATGATTATGCTATGAAGCAGTTATAACAGGAAAAAGCAGTTTAGCTGACATACAAATGTAATAGCAAGGTTAAGGCACTTTATTTTAAAATTTAACTGACTGCTTCAATGAAAAAGTGTTTTTTTTTCTTTACACTAGGTCAGTTGGCAGACAGGCACGCAGCCCACCTGATGGTAAGCGGCCACTGCGGCCTATTCCATTGAGATTTCCCTCAATGTGCTGCCAGACTGTAGGTGTAGGCTTATCTGATCTTCGAGCCTCTAAATTCAAGTGTACTGTCTCCCACATTAATATTGGCGGAACTCAGCCAGAGCTGTTATGGCGGCAGAACTCACCTGTGGGGGTGGTAGCTAGCCAGTCAGACTCTGAAAAAGCCCTACCACCAACCAGACCCAAGGCGGGAATCGAACCCACGACCTCCGAGTTTTATACCCGAGCGGCTACGCCGTAGCCGCTACGGCTTAGCCACTGTTCCACGGAGGCGGTCAAAATTGGTCGTCGCTTATGATAAACTTTTTTGTTTAAAGGAGAAGAGAGAATATTTTGATTTTATTTTTAATGACTTTCTGTTTTTTTTTTTGTTTCAGATAAGTCATGAAGAATATGTGAGGGATATACAAACAGACACCACAATAAGCCTTGAAACTGTGCCAAATAAATGTTAATTGTTATTATTACTAATATAAGAGTAAAGCAATGGACCCCAAGTATTTTGAGATAGAGAGAGAACAAAATCCGAGAGAGAGGGCGAATGTATTCTCCAAAGTATCGTTTTGGTAAGTTTTTTATATTTTTTTAACATCTTATTCTTTATGAAAGTCGTTATATTCATGACCGAATTGCTGTAATGGTTGTAAAGTCAGCTGTTACACTAGAGGTTGCGGGTTCGATTTCCGCACGGTTAGGCTTCCCAGCTCCTAAACAAAAAACCGGACTCTGCTCTTTAAAAGTCCGGACAATTTTCGCCAGAAGCCGCCGGAGGCGGCCGCTCTTATTAGCGGCCTTTTTTTTTATTGCTGGTCGCAACTGGTCAAACATTTATTCTTATTCCCCTCTTGTCTTCTTTACATTTTGCGCGTAGCATTCGTTCTACAGGCGCGTGTTATGTGTTTCATTATTAAACAAAAAGCCGGACAGGCCGCACGCAGAAAAATTTGGCCGGACACGATCCAAAAAAGTCAAATATATTCGGCTAAAGCCGCACACCTGGCAACCCTATGCACGGTACAAACATTTGTGTGCATAAAAAGTATGTTTGTATCTTGACTATTTATATCGGGCGGGACCAAAACTTGCGGTGTAAGAGATTAAGTTGCCCAAAGTCCATAATAATATTATGACAAAAAATAAATATGTAAAATATATTAATATAAATATTCCTGGACACTTTATACAAACAGCGCCATCTAGCCCCAAACTAAGCATTAGCTTGTGCTATGGGTGCCAGACAACGGATAAACATTACTTGTATATTTTTTTTTGTAAATACATACATATTATACATAGAACCACCCATACCGATACAAGCAGACATGTTCTTGTTCATGCACATAAATGTTTGTACCGTGCGGGGATCGAACCCGCGACCTCTGGTGCCGACTTCTTGACCATTACACCAAATGGCTCGTATTGGTGCGTCTATGCTTACGAAGCGAACACGAGCGGCGCACGAGCGGAGCGCGAGCCGATCCAAAATTCGTGTACTGTGGACGGACTTGGAGCCTCGAACGAGCGAGCTTCGAGCATTCGTTTCGTGCTCGACTGTGCTCCGCCCGTAGACAGAGAAAACTATAGACAAATTGCATACAAATTGATAGTATCTATCGCATTCACACAAGAAAAAGAGGGCGATACGGATAGACCACGTAAAAGAAAGAGATAGAACTACACAATTTTTTCTCTCGCACCGCGTGCCGGTTTTTCGATATTTAGGCTGAAACTATGTTCGAGGAGAGATCGTCGTAGGCTCGTGGCAGGCTCGTTGTGCGTCCACACTTGTCACGCGAGCAGAGCGGTTCGACTCGTGCTCCGCTCGTGCGCCGCTCGTGCTCGCTTCGTAAGCATAGACGCACCATAATATAGGTAGAGCTACTTCGAATGCTAAACTAATTCTGTTGCTAACAGTGTTTACAAAGACTTTGGCACGCGTAAATCCTTTGTTTACATCTCTTTTAAATATTGAATCATTCATTTCTGTGAATTTTTAACGAACTCCAAGAAAACAATTTTCCTCTTTCTATGTTAGGTATAATTTTATCTCATTGTCAACAATTATGTTGTTTAAAAATATTTACTGAACTGACAATGCATTGATTACATAAAATGTAATATCTTCAATGTATTTAGAACTTAGTGTTTATTTCGCCTACATATTTCACAAAGTGATGAAATTATTTGTGGATCATAAGAATTTAAGTTAGATTTTTGCCTGAAACACAGGATTTCCTAGGCTAGGTCAGGCTCATAAAGTTAATTAGAGCTTAAGATAATGTTTGTAGGTACTTTTTTTTTTTTCGGAAGAGAATGCGTTTATGCAACATAACCGCAGGCTAGCTAGACCCGCGGCCGTGGGACTCGAGACTGAAGCGTCCACTACCCACTAAACTTCCCCGGTTTCTCCTTCACACAAGATAATGTTTGTACTGGCTGATAGTATAGTTTTAAGAATTTTTATAAATTGATTTGATTTGGTCTATCTGTGATGGGAAGGGGTTATTTTAGGAAAGAAAACAATTAAAAAGGGACATGTGAAAGGGGCATTGTTGGAAAAGGACATTTTATAATAGGGACAATTAAGAAAAGGGGCATTTTAAACCTGAACAACTTGAAATCGACCGCGAAATTATCGTTTTCACTCTTAAGAGGAAATACTAAGGGCAAGAGAATTGAAAAATAGGTATTTGTAAAATCTATTGCTGTCGCGCAGTGTCCGAACATCCCTCGCAGAGCGCGATAGAGACAACTGCAGCTTGGAGCGAAACTACCTTTAAAATCAACGTTTCGTAGTCCCCTGATTTCTTTTCCAAAACTTGACCGATTTAACTACTTTTTTAATTAAAAATTAAAGAAAGGCTTTGGCCGTGTTTCTATGTTTTCTTTTTTTTATTTAATCTAGTTAAATTTGTTTTCTGGATGTTTGAATACAGCGGAAAATCTGGTATTTTTTTAGGTTTTTGAAGGTTCATAACTCTTTTAATTATTAATTTATGAAAAAAAGAAAAACATAGGGACATGCAAATAGTGGTCATAGATTTTTGGAAAAAAAACTATTTCTCTACTGGCATTATCCAGGGAGGAAACAGAGGGAATACGTTTGTATGGAAAAACGGCCCTAGTCTTTCCTCTTAAAGCCATTGACTTTGGAAACACAACAATGAATATGATTCTATTCTATGTTTGTATGTATTTTTATGTTTCAGGTATACTCGGCCGGTATTCGTCAAAGGCAGAAAAGGACAGCTCAGCATATCTGACGTTTACAGGTCAGTAAAAAGAAATCATCAATATTAAAATATGTACAGTCAACAGCACATCACGGTATTCACTTGCAGTTCGATAATAGCGCTTATGCCCCCGACATAAGAGCGATACAAAGTCCAACCAAAGTGTTACGTCTGACGTGCTGTTGACTGTACAAGAGATTTTACGTTTGGTTCGGTTAAGGGGAAACCGCCGGACTGTAATGTAGAACATACAAGAATTGAATAATCTTTACTACTTAATATAATAAAGAGAAAAGATTTGATTGTTTGTTTGTATTGAATATGCTCCGAAACTTTTTTTTCGGATGAGAATGCGTTTATGCACCATAACCGCAGGCTAGCTAGACTTGCGGCCGTGTGTGGGACTGGAGACTAAAGTGCCCACTAAACTACCCCGGTTTTCCTTTCACACCCCAATTGGACTGGGACGAGCCGGTGCTAGCCTTGTGGCTATTGACCAGCCCATCCCCGGGTACCCTGACTTGCAAGGTCTCAAGTCAGGGTGGCGCCTGGGGAGTTCCACCCGAGAAACTGGGTGGCCCTCAGACTTGGCTCGGGCGACCTGTGCAAAAGAGGTTCTTCTCGTTAGATGATGATGGTGGTAGACTGTAGAGTCACGTTACCTTGGGGAGCGTTCAAGTATTACGTAACGCAATTTTTGAAGATTTTTGACCCCCCCCCCCCCCTGGATCGCACCGTAACGTTTTTCTGTGAATGACGACCAGACAATACAATGGGGTTTTCCCCGTAACACGTAAATGAAAAAGGTTGCCAATTTGGGACAATTTATTTTTACGATGATACGATGCGTTACACGTCACGTAACATTGGTTTTTTTAACGCATCGTAACGTTTTGCGAGACCCCCCCCCCCCCCCCCCCCCAAATTGCGTTACGTAATACTTGAACGCCCCCTTGATAACTGACGATTAATTAGTGCATCTCTGAGACCTACATGAATAAAGAATACTTTCTATCACACTAACGCATTGTGAGCAGTGCGTGAATCAATACGCCGGCGAAGATAACTCGATTATCACACGTGTCAATAATTACACATTAACACATAGTTATCATAAATAATATTGATTGAACTGTAATTTATTATCTGCAGAAATTGCACATCACATAAGTATTAAATATACGTTGGTTTAAACAAGTGCGTGCTTTTTTACACCAGGAAATTGCTTCTACTGATTTTTTTTGGAGGAGAATGTGTTAAAACTTAAATGTTGTTGTTATGAGGTTCTATCTAAGATCTAAGGTAGATAGATAAATCATTTATGTATCACTGCAACGCTCGTTTTGATTTCCGCCAATATTGTGTTGTCTTTTTTTTTTATGCCATAAAGTTTGCAATCAAGCATACGGCCCACCTGATGGTAAGCGGTTACCGTAGCCTATGAACGTCTGCAACACCAGGGTATTACGTGCGCATTGCCGACCTGATAAAAACCTTTTCACGCCCTTTTTGAAGGACCCCATACTGTAGTCCTGTGGGAACACCTCGCCGGGGAGCTCATTCCACAACCTTAGCGTACGCGGCAGGAAGTTTTTCTGTTTTAAAACAGACAACACAACTATATTGTACCATACAAACAGAAATGTTTGTACCGTGCGGGTATCGAACTTGCGACCTCTGCTGTAATAGCCGACATCTCGACCATTACACTAAATTGGTCGTTCTTTGTTAATGGTGTTATACTTGCACGCTATTTCGGGCTTCGGCGTAGCTATTGTTAAAAGTATTTCTCATGCAAATAATATGGGTCAAAGAATTCTGAATGAATGGTGGAGCGAATCCAATGTCCTTATAGACTTACAAACTTATCTGTTCTGGTGGCGGCGTCGCTACTGTCGTTGTAGTACTGTCATTAAATATCGTTTTTGCATTGCATTTCACGTAGTTCCAATTTTGGCCACCGGAAGAGATAAGTTTGTCGGTCTATACAGTGTTACTAGCTTTCATTTTTCTTGCTTTGTACGTAGCCTCTCGAGTATAAAACCTGGAGGTCGTTAGTTCGATTCGATTTCCCTTAGGCCTGGTAGCATCTTCTTCAAATTCCGACTGTTGAGGTACTATAACTCGCGGCACGAAAGTTTAGCGCTGACCGTTATGCGCAGAAGTCCAAAATAAGGTATTTTGGACCTTGCGCCATACCACTAACATGCGCAGCCGTAACGGTCAGCGCTAAACTGTGGTGCCGCGAGTTATAGGTACAGTCAGCGTCATATAGTTCGTGATACTCAGGGTACTCTAATAAATAGGCGCAACCAAAAAGTCGATAATATCGGTACAAAAAAAGTTGTCTTATTGTTGTAAACAATTTTGTCGCTCAAAAGGTCGACACACTTAAAATGTCATATAAATCGGTTCAGTCAAACTGCCATAAATATGGTTACAGTCATCCCGCCAATGGTATCCAAACATTCTAAGTGTTCAAAAATATGGAACACATTAGAAAAATAAACCTTACTGCTATAATATTTAAAATATTATTTTTCTCATCAATAAGTATCTAAAAAATTAAACACAAAGTGAAAGCGATAGAAACTACTGCTGTCCTTTTCATTTTAAATACGACGTCATAGACTTCTCTTTTGTTTTGGATGGAATTTCAGAATTTCTTGCATAGCCATTTACGATATTTGGGGGCACGGCCGTTGTGAGGACCAAGTCGAGCAAAAAAACCGGCACGGCCGTACCATCCTTTGCAGGCCATTCTCGATCCCCTATAGCTTCGTTTTAGCCAAAACTAGAAGCTTGAATTTCCAGTATTTCAGTACGGAGTTACGGACGATATGTCTTAAGATAATTATGTTAAAAAAATATAAGCAATAAACAGCTAGGTACAGCTAAAAAGATGTTAACCTCAATGTTAATGAATATGAGTTATTAGGTATATTTCGTATTTAATTTTACTTGTATACCTAACTGAAATTAACACATTCCGTATTAACGATAAACTGAGCAGTAGTTACGTTCGAACGTGTTTCGAACGTACATACAAAAGACTGACCCTTCATAAAAAACAAATCTACACTAATATTATAAAGAGGAAAGATTTGATTGTTTGTTTGTTTGTTTGAATTGAATAGGCTCCGAAACTACTGAACCGATTTAAATAATCCTGTCACTGATGGATAGCTACACTATCCCCGGTGAACATAGGGTACTTTTGATCCCAGAAATGTGGGGGGAAGGGGGAGATATTTGAAAAAAGAAATTACGCGCAGGTGAAATCGCGGGCGGAAGGCTAGTCGCATAATAAACCAATTTTAGCTATTTTACTGTTCTTTCACTGCACTGTCTCTTTCTTTCTTGATGTTGTCAAGGTTTGAAAGAAAATGACAAATCAATACGACTCACGATGGCACTGATCTCTATGACACTGGATGGGCGATTGTCACCAAATGTTTGATCCGATTTGAAAATCGCCATGTTGGCGCTGAGAGCAGTAGTTAGTGTACTTGGAACTAATAATAGTACTAAATTTGGCAGATAAACTTTGATAATGCTGTCATTGTCAATGTCAATGGCTGTCCATTTGAAGGTAGACAGAGAAAATTGAAGTCATTTTAGTTCCTAGTACACTAATGGGGGGCGCTTCAAATCGACATAAAAATAGCTGTCATTTCAATGTCTATAGCCACTCCAGCGTAATACGCCGCGCGTATTATAATGGACCTCAGTGCACGATGGTTATATTTTGACATGCACTGACAGATAATAGAATTACATTCAAACACAAGATTGCGTAATGAGGTTTCATGCTAGCTTATTTTTCTAATGTGTTCCATATTTTTGAACACTTAGAATGTTTGGATACCATTGGCGGGATGACTGTTACCATATTTATGGCAGTTTGACTGAACCGATTTATATGACATTTTAAGGGTGTCGACCTTTTGAGCGACAAAACTGTTTACAACAATAAGACAACTTTGTTTGTACCGATATTATCGACTTTTTGGTTGCGCCTATTTATTAGAGTACCCTGAGTATCACGAACTATATGACGCTGACTGTACCATAGGTGAAATCTGAAAATTGAGCGGGGACCTACTGGTTATTTAAACTATGTTTTAAAAAAAATTTTTTTTTTTGTTATTGATTTGTTTTAAGATTAATTCTGTCGTAATAAACAATGAAAGGAACCAAATAAACTTTCATTCTTTCTAATTAGTTTATTATTTTTTCCAGGTGTACGCCAGAACACAGGGCCGCGCCAAGAGGTGATGTTATGGGACAAAAATGGAAACAGGAATTAGAAAAAAAAGGTAAGTAGCTTTAAAATTCTCATTTTAATTCTGTTTTCTTTACAAACGACAGGGTGTTAGGACACGGGGTGCAAAAATCCAAAAACTTAGTTGTTAGTATCTAGAACATTTTAAACCATATTTGTATTTATATAAAAAATGTACATTTCTATCTTAACTTTGTTCTTTTAGCACCAATTGCAAAATTTAGGGATTTTTTATTCCAGACTTTGGTTAGGACAAATATGGCCCAAAATGTTCTAGATGGTCTCTGTCTCACCACCCCTTAACTTTAACCCTTACTAAATGGTATGGTTGGTGGTAGGACTTATTCAGAGTCCGACTGGCTAGCCACCACCCCCAGGCTGTGTTCCGGAAGTATTAATGTGGGAGCCCAAAGGCTCGAAGACCAGAGAGCCTACAGTCTGGCAGCACATTGAGCGACGCTTCTAGGTGAAGTGTCCCTCGGGCTGGTCAATAGCTAACGCTGGCACCGGCTCGTCGCAATCGGGTGTGAAGGGGAACCGGGGGAGTTAAGTGGGTAGTGGACGCTTTAGTCTCGAGTCCCACACACGGCCGCAGGTTTAGCTAGCCTGCGGTTATGGTGCATAAACGCATTCCCCTCCGAAAAAAAAAAAAAAAAAAAAAAGGTGAAGTGGCCCTCAATGGAATAGGCCGCAGCGACCGCTTATACCATCAGGTGGGCCCGTGGGCTGCGTGTCTGTCTGCCAACTGAAGTACTATAAAAAAACTAAAGGCCTGGCTTGTACGGTCAACAGCACGTCACGGTTAACACTTGCAGTTCGATAATAGCTCTTATGCCCCCGATATATTATAAGAGTGGTACAAAGTCCAAAGTGTTACGTCTGACGTGCTTTTGTCTGTACATTACAGAAGATGATATTATTTCTGGACTAGGACAAAAATATGTAAATGTATGTATGTACCTTTATTATGTATTTTTGTTGTTTATAGGAAAAAGAAAAGGTCCTTCCCTCCTCCGGGCCATCACAAAGATTCACGGTCTGAGTTTCCTCATTGGAAATATTATATTCGCCATCTTCGATACTTGTTTTAAGTAAGTTACTCTTTACTTTTGTGCATATGCTTGAATCTTGTATGTAGGGAATTTAAACCAGTAAAGTCATTTTAATAGGCCACATTTGACAGTAAATTTATGCAAAGAAATGTGCTACATAAGTACATCAGGAGTAGAGTCTAATTTTCTATATAAATAATTGTATTAATAAGAACTGTGTTGTTTTCTTGAGTTTAATTCCTTTAGCGTAAGGGATATTTATTTTTCTTTGCATAAATTAACTGTCAAATGTGGCGTAATAAAATGACTTGTTTAAAAGTTATTTAAGCTAAAATATCATGAATAATAAATTTAAACCTCTTTAACATTATCCTGCATTGGTAGAAAAAATAAAATCACAGTCATAAGGCCGGCATAAGTTTATGGCCGGCAACGCATTTGTGATTCCACCTGATTTGCAGATGTCTATGGGCGGCGGTAGTCACTTTCCATCAGGTTTGCCTTAAGCTCGTCTGACCGTTGTACCATAAAAAAAGACATTGATATGACCCCAAAGTACCTAAGTAGCGTAGCATTTGTGTTACGGTTGTCAGGACAAACACAAACGTTCATGTTATGAATTCGTCCTCTGTGGGATTCGAACCCACGACCCCTGGCGCAAAGGGGTAGAGCAGTACCGAATGCGCCATCGGTTCATTGATTCTTGTGACATTATGCGTAATAATGAATTTTTGTTTTATTACAGGTTAGTAATACCAATGTGCCTTGAGGGTCTTATAAATTATTTCTCGGCGTCTGGGCCTGCTGTTAGCACCACAAGTGCGTACCTCTACGCATCCGGCGTTGTCGGGTAAGATACAAATCATTACCTTATTTTATACCAGTCTAGGGTGACGCTCACATAGCCCGACCATTAGAATACAAAACCTCGCCATATTGCGGAAAAATATTGGAACTAATTTCTTCAAGTTGCAACAATCAAATAAAAAAACAATAACATGTCATTCATTTTTGCTGTCTGTCAAAGTCTGAGATCAATTGTCAACCATTCCTTGTTATTTGTGAGTATAACCATAGCAACCAAATTACGCATCAAAAAACATGTTTACGCATTACAAATACATGAATCGAAGGTTTTCGAAGAATTCGAAAATAATAATTAATTGGTGAAAAAATAACAATTACATACTTTTTTTGTAAAAATGTTTAATTTTTTTTTTATGTCTGTAGTTTATGTGTAGTTTATCGCGTTTTTGTCCTCGATTAGAATTTACTTAACGTAGAACTCATGAATAAATGAAAAGTGTTTAATAACACTTCTTTAATTAAGTAATTAAGATCTGGAAATCGAGTTCAATGCACTGAACGAGTAGCAGTTAACCTTTTGGACGCCAAAGTCGTCTATACCAACCAGGTGGAAGGTTTCTGTACTGGGCCGTCTAGGTGGGTACCACCACAATGCCAGATATTTTCCCGTGAAATCGAACTGTGCCAAGCACTTCTGTGTTTCGGGGAAAGGGCACTGAAGCTAGTGAAATTCAAATTACTGGGTATATGAGACCTAATAACTGTCGTCTCGGTGTAGCGGGCGCAGGGCGGTGCCAGACAGTAACTGCTTTGTTACCGATACTGGCACTGAACTGTTTAAGGGCAGACGTGGCGCTTGCCATCAGGTGTACGATCTGCTCGTCTTACTATGTACTATTTTTTATGTTTGCTTGTACTATGGGAGTCAGTTGACGGTTAAATATTACTTAAATACTCTTCTTTGTTTTGTAAATACATATGTACATAATAAACATAAACACAGTCAGAACATGAAACAGACGTGTTCTGGTCATGCCCATAAAATGTTTGTAGTGACGTTTTTTAAGTAATAAAAAAACTTTTTTTGCAGGCTTATGGCAATTAATTCAACTATGCTGCATCCATTGCTTCTGTGGCTGTTAGACTTGGCGATGAAAATACGGGTCGCTTGTTGCTCCTTACTCTATAGAAAGGTAAATTTTATTATTACTTAAACAATTTTACATTCAGCAGAAGATACTACCCTAAACTGTCAAAATGTCTCAATTCAAATAAAACTCTATGCGATTGATATAAAGCTGAAGATTGGTTGTAGAAATTTGACAGATTAGGGTAGGTGATGTGCTGCCAACTGTACTGCGTATTTGGTCAATCGCACTGAACAGAAACTAAGACAGAGCCATATCGTGTTTGCTATAAATAACTAGCTTTGTGTCCGTAGTTTCGTCTGCGTTAATTTTTCTAATATAAAAAGAAGCTTATGTCACTCTCCAGCTCTCAGCCAAAAAGCACGTCAATCTGTTGCGACGTAAAAGAAAGAAAAGCAAAAATACTTCTTTTTATATTATCCCATCCGATCCCAACTGAACTGAGCATTACTAGCTTATTTGTGCTAAATACAAATAACTTTTATACTTAAGTATAAAAAAGATCATTCATTGACATTTGACACATAATATGTTTTTAGAATATCGGCAACGACGGTAATTATCAACGATAAATTAACTATAGACCGACAAACTTATCTGTTCCGGTGGCGGCGTCGCTACTGTCGATTTAGAACTGTCATTAAATATCGTTTTTGCATTGCATTTCACGTAGTTCCAATTTTGGCCACCGGAACAGATAAGTTTGTCGGTCTATATCTATCGTTTTTATCAAATTCGGTTGAGTAGTTTAGGCGAACTCGCTTCGAAAGCGATGAGAGCGGATTCGATCCCCGCCTGATTCCTCAACATAGTTTAATTTCTTCTGGTTTATTATATTTAATTTAACTTGGATTACTATAATTCCAGCTGCTCCGTCTAGACGTAACAGCGGGCGGCAAGGCCTCCGAAGGCCTAGCAGGCCACATCATCAACCTGATGACGACAGACGCGCAGAGGTTCGACGTGGCCGCTCTGTTCATGATGGATCTGGTCCGCTCGCCGCTGGAGAGCGCCCTGATAGTCTACCTCATGTACCGGCAGATAGGCGCTGCCGCATTTATCGGAGTGGCGTTCCTGCTGCTCTTCATACCGCTGCAAGGTGGGTGTTCCGTGGGTAGTTGGGGGTTTAGTGGGTATTTGGGGGTTCATTGGGTATTTGGGGGTTCATTGGGTATTGGAGGGTTCATTGGCTATTTGGGGCTTCAGTGGGTATTTTCTAGGGTTTAGGGGTAATTAGGGTTTGGTGGGTAGTTGGGGATTGGTAAGTAGTGTGGGGATTTGGTGGATAGTGCGACGCTAGTCCTCAGCTAGACAGCGGTTATTGTGCCTAAATCGCATTTTGCTTCGAAAAAAAAGAAAGCGTCGTCATCAACCTGATGACGACGGACGCGCAGAGGTTCGACGTGGCCGCTCTGTTCATGATGGATCTGGTCCGCTCGCCGCTGGAGAGCGCTCTGATAGTCTACCTCATGTACCGGCAGATAGGCGCTGCCGCCTTCATCGGGGTCGCTTTTCTGCTGCTCTTCATACCGCTGTAAGGTGGGTGTTCAGTGGGTAGTTGGGGGTTTAGTGGGTATTTGGGGGTTCAGTGGGTATTTGGGGGTTTCATTGGGTATTGGAGGGTTCATTGGGTATTTTGGGGTTCAGTGGGTATTTTCGAGGGTTTAGGGGTAATTAGAGTTTGGTGGGTAGTTGGGGATTGGTGGGTAGTGTGGGGATTTGGTGGATAGTGCGACGCTAGTCCCCAGTCACGTACACGGGCGCAGGTCTAGCTAGACAGCGGTTATTGTGCCTAAACCGCATTCTGCTTCGAAAAAAGAGAAGCGTCGTCATCAACCTGATGACGACAGACGCACAGAGGTTCGACGTGGCCGCTCTGTTCATGATGGATCTGGTCCGCTCGCCGCTGGAGAGCGCTCTGATAGTCTACCTCATGTACCGGCAGATAGGCGCCGCCGCTTTCATCGGAGTCGCTTTTCTGCTGCTCTTCATACCTTTGCAAGGTGGGTGTTCAGTGGGTAATTTGGGGTTAATTGGGTATTTGGGGGTTCAGTAGGTATTTGGGGGGGGGTTTAGTGGGTATTTGGGGGTTCATTGGGTATTTTTACTTCATTGGGTATTTTCGGGGGTTTGAGGGGTAGTTAGGGTTTGGCGGGTAGTTTCATTCACCTTCGAAAAAAAAGAAGCAACATTATCTACCTGATGACGACGGACGCAAAGAGATTCGACGTGGCCGCTCTGTTCATGATGGATCTGGTCCGCTCGCCGCTGGAGAGCGCTCTGATAGTCTACCTCATGTACCGGCAGATAGGAGCTGCCGCATTACGCATACCGCTGCAAGGTGGGTGTTCCGTGGGTAGTTGGGGGTTCAGTGGGTATTTGGGGGGGGGGGTTCAGCGGGTAGTTAGAGGTTTAGGTGCATTTGGGGTTCGATGGGTAGTTGGGGGTTTGGTGGATAATCTGGGAATTTGGTGGGTAGGGGGACGCTTTAGTCTCGAGTCCCACACACGGCCGAAGGTCTAGCTAGTCTGTGGTAATGGTTTCTAAACGCATTCTCCTCCGAAAAACGTATAGCCTAAGATCCTACTGCTCGATTCTGCAGGTATGTTTTTTTGATAAAATAAATATTAAATGAATGTTGAAGGTAGCTAGCGAAGCAGCTAGCTTGTAGGACTCAGGAAAAGTCCTACCATCGCGGATTTTTTTTTGTAATATATCAATATAATAAAATACATATGTTTCTACCAGGTTACCTTGGTAAGATATCCAGCAAGCTTCGGAGGAAGACGGCTGTACGGACAGACAACCGGATCCGTATGATGAATGAGGTCATTCAGAGCATTGAGGCTATCAAGATGTACGCGTGGGAGAACGCTTTCGCCAAGATTATTGGTCAGGCTAGAAAGTAGGTATTAATTTAACGTTATTTTTTTATTCTGTATCAATATTTTTTTGCCTTACTTAAACTGGCTGGTCCATTTTTGTCAGACACCTTATTACGTTAATGGTACACAAAATATTGTTTTATGGCACTGCTGCCATTTTACTAGTGAGACTTAGAAAAAGTCCTGGCCAACAACCAGAAAATTTTATTGAACAGGTAAGGGTGGCTTTGATGGGGTTGCGTTCCGAAAATATCATCAAAATTAGACTAAATGTCACTTCTCTTAATATGTTTCGTTCACATACTACGAAAGTATGTCAAGTTCTGTGTAAAGAAATTATAAAAAATGTTATGTCTTTCACAGGAAAGAAATGAACGTAATAAAGAAAATGTCGTGGCTCCGAGCTGTAATGATATCGTGCGTCAAACTAAACACGAAAGTAGCCATCTTTCTCAGCGTCATATCTTTCATATCATTTCAAAACGAACTAACAGCTGCCAAAGTCTACGTCATATTCAACTACTATGAGATGCTACGGTTCAACTTGGTGGATTTTCTGCCTTTGGCTATAACGTTCACGTTAGAAGCGTTCGTGAGTGTGAAGAGGATGCAAGAGTTTTTGATGTTACCTGAAGTTGATAACCAAGATGGCGTTGATTTGGTCACGATTGATGAGGTTAAAACTCCGGTGAAAGGAGTTTTTGAGAAGATTGGAAATGGGTGAGTTAAGTATAATAAGTCAAGTCATTATTTTTCCATTAGAAGCAAACTTCTCAACTTTAGCTAACTATTTTAATTTAATAATCAGTAATAGTTAAAAAAAATAAAGTGTAGTAACACATCTATCGTCACTTAGCCTAGCAATAAGTTATTTTAAGCACAAAATTGTTTTCATAAACCAAAGTCTTATACCATCCCTTTTCAGAATAATATTAAAGTACTTACAATAATATCATCATACTAGTCTATCATTGTCATTCAAATTGCTTTTAAAAGTGCAATAAAGAGTTTATTAACTTAGTCAAATCATATAGCTATTATATCATCCACATAAACCAAATTCCATCAAATTGTAATTATAAAGAAGGAAAATAAATAAAGCGGTGGACATTTACAGCCAACAGACATACATCAAATCAGAGAACAACCTGCAACAGCTAAAACCTCAAGTACTGATCTCGATGACTGATTATACCGCGCACTGGAGAAACGTAGACGATGAGACTTTGGATAAGAAGGTTGTCGCTCTTGCGGATATTAATTTAACGGTGAATATAACATTTTTATTTTTTAAATAAAGTAATATTGCCCTGCAGTGGGACATAAACAAGCTGAGAAAGTAGGCACGTTAAATTCCTGGGTCGAGAAAAAATTGTCGGTTTGTCGGACATTGCCCAGATTTGTGATCAGTGATCACTTATCCGCATTTGACTAACGTCATAATAAAGCTAGTATAGTGTAGTGTCAGTAAACATAGTGGAGGACGCCCTCAGGCCCGATGGAGTGACGATTTGCACAAAATCGCTGGCAGGAGCTGGATGGAAGTGGCCAAGAATCTATCGGAATGGCGAAAATTTAGAGAGTCGTAGGCTGATGACAAGTGTAGTGTAGTAATGACTTGATTTGAATTTTAAATAGGCTAACTTTACTTTAAAAGTTAATAAATATCAAGAAATAGGTCCGATGATATTGCCGTATCCCTTGCAGTTGCATCAACTATAGTCCATGTCCTTCTTTTGCAGATAAAACCAGAAACACTAACAGTAGTGGTGGGCACGGTGGGAGCTGGCAAGTCGACTCTGCTCCACGCGATGCTCCGCGAGTTGACGCCGACGGGCGGGCAGCTAAGCGTGCGGGGAGTGATCGCTTATGCCGCTCAGGACCCTTGGCTGTTTGAGGCTTCGGTAACTATCTTAGTTTGACAGAATCTTAGTAATATGTGACGATCGAGTAGTAATGGTTTCCTGACACCAGAGATCGCGAGTTTTAGCAGACATTTGTAGGGCCGGCCAATCGCCATAATATGGGTACTGGCTCAGCGGTTTGAAGCTTCGGACTAGTGTGTTGTCATACATTGTACTATCCGATTCAAATTCTATTAGGATACGACCTTTTGGAGTTACGTTACGCGACAGTGACTTACACACACAGATATAATTAAATGCGTTGCTATTGGTTGCTAACGTTACGGACAAGCGCACTTAACGTCATTTTTCGCTCCATTCCAAAAGGTATTATCCTAATAGCATCTGAACCGGATAGTACCATTCTTACAAATTAATTTATTGATTCTTGATTTCAGGTCCGCCAAAACATACTCTTCGGGCAAGAGATGAACTTGCAAAGATACAAACAAGTGCTGAAGTGTTGCCAGTTAAAGAGTGACCTTGAAATAATGTCTCATGGGGATAAAACTATCGTTGGAGAGAAGGGTATGTATCGACTGATGTTGTGTATAAAGATAATACACAACGTTTTTTTTGGGACCAAAATTTTTTTTCGAATCCCACCTTTTATTTCGGTTCAAACTATTTTTTATACTTTCCTCTATCCTAAGGTTGACTGGAAGAGATCGCTAGTAGCGATAAGTCCGCCTGAATTTATAGCTTTATTATGTTACATGTTTTCCTATGTTTTGTTGTGCAATAAGAGTATCTATCTATCTATCTACCTAGGACAAACACTTTTGTAATGAACATTTGTGTTTGTTCTGTGTCTGGGTGTTTATTTGTATTTAAGTATATATTTGTGGTACCTTCGTTGTTTCTGACACCCATAACACAAGTGCTTACGCTACTTACTTTGGGGTCAGATCAATGTATGTGATATTGTCCAATATTTATCTGACAGTGCTACCACTGCCACAACCAGTGCCACTTTTCATGCTAATAAATTAATTTGAATTGAATTGAATTAAATTGAAGGGAATAGAAGTGGTGAAACAAGCCTTAAATGTTGTAAGTAAATGTTACTCTTTGCTTTTCAGGTGCTTCCTTATCTGGGGGGCAAAGGGCACGAATCTCCCTAGCGAGGTGTGTGTACCAGAACGCTGATGTTTATCTATTAGACGACCCATTGGCGGCAGTTGATGCTAAGGTAATATAATGTATAATAAATATTATGATATAAAAGAGGTAGAGTATTGGAATTTCAACGAATGAGCCGCTTGTCTGGAAAAGAAAGAAAGAAAGAAAGAAAGAAAAACATTTATTGACCATAAAAAAAAACAAAACGAAAAATACATATGCATTCCGTCACCGATCTTCGCGACAAAAAATTCATCCCCACCATATCGATGCTTGGCAGTCCACAACTGTACGCTTTACGCGCAATTTTCTGCCTCGCACGACCAAGATATGGAATTCTTTGTCATCAGCGGTGTTTCCGATCAGATACGACTTGCAATTGTTTAAAAAAAGAGTGTATTCCTTCCTTAAAGGCCGGCAGCGCATCTGTGATTCCACATGATTTGCAGTTGTCTATGGGCGGGGCGGTTGTCACTTTCCATCAGGTGTGCCGCATGCTCGTCTGCCCGCTATACCATAAAAAACAAAAAAAAAAAAATACAAAAATTAAAATACACAAAAAATACAATTAAATAAAATATAAATCATAAAAAAAGAAGTTAAACAAAAAAGAAAATAAACAGATAAAAACACAATGGATGGTATGGCCAATAGGGTTCATACCTCAGCATAAGCTGCTGTGACGTTTAATTAACGGCACAACAGCGCTGGTTTTCTGGCAGAACCCTAAGAGTGGCGTATAGTATATTAAACAATATGACACACACAATACATAAAAAAGGAACATTACACACAATAAATAAACGTATTATAACATTGATTATAATTTATTATAAATCGAGAAATAAAAAATACAAATAGAAATAGAAAAGAACAAAAGTTAAGGTCTCCAGAGCTCGGTTAAGGCATTCTTTTTGCTGCCCATTTAAATTATAGGGTCACTTTAGCGGTCCTGGTCAATAGCCACAAGGCTGGCACTGGCTCGTCCTAATCGGGTGTGATAGGAAAACCGGGAGAGTTTAGTGGGTAGTGGGACTTAGTCTCGAGCCCCACACACCACTGCATGCGTTGCTAGCCTGCGGTTATGGCGCGTAATTGCGTTAAAAAAAACTTTATGCGTACTGTTCCGATTTTCTATGTATGTCTTCTCATTTAATCTTTAACGAGATCGGACAAGGCTTTATTTATGGACGTTTTAGAACAAGTTTTGTATCGTTATACAGAACTCATTCTAAGCAAAATATTTGTTTACTATCAGGTACCTAATGCTTCAAATTTTAATTTAAAATGACGTTGTTAGAAAGCGAAGTTCCAAAGCCAAAAATTTTGGTCTTTAGTTCAGCGTATGGCTTCCAGGTTTACTTCCAGTTCTTTGGATACTCCATTAATGAATAATTACTTCTCAGGTGGCTCAAGCTATATACGAGGACTGCATCCGCAGCTTCCTGCGCGACAAGGCGACAGTTCTTGTGACGCACCACGTGCACTACGCGAGGCATGCCGACAACGTCGCTGTCATGAGGGCGGGGAAGGTCAGTAATACACATGGGCCTAGCCAGCCATGGGTTAAGGGTGGGGCCCCCATGGGCTCAGGGTTGGGCATCCATGGGCTCAGGGTGGGGCAGCCATGGGCTCAGAGTGGGGCATCTATGGGATCAGGGTAGGGCAGCCATGGGACAGTTCTAGTGACGCACCACGTGCACTACGCGAGGCATGCCGACAACGTCGCTGTCATGAGGGCGGGGAAGGTCAGTAATACACATGGGCCTAGCCAGCCATGGGTTAAGGGTGGGGCCCTGGGCGTAGCCAACCATAAGCTCAGGGTGGGGCAGCCATGGGCTCAGGGTGGGGCAGCCATGGGCTCAGGGTGGGGCAGCCATGGGTCCAGTGTGGGGCAGCCATGGGCTCAGGGTGGGGCAGCCATGGGTCCAGTGTGGGGTAGCATTGGAATAAGGGTGGGGCAGCCATGGGCCCAGGATGGGGCAGCAGACTAAAATAGTATGTAACTAACTGTATACACTCGCTTAACTGCCGGAGCCAATAGTTCGATACAATATATTGATAACTATCAATAGTTTTATCGTTATGGTATGAATTGATTGACATTTGACACTTTTGATCACTTAAAATCAGGATCAAATACACTTGCTCATTTGCCTCTTTCTGTCATGATTTCATTTCTTTCTTTCTTCACTTGGCAGATAGTGGCCCAAGGTACATACCACGAGTTGAAGAATAATGCCTCAGAGTTCGAGAAGCTGGTAGAAGTACAAGAGAAGGTGGAAGAAGAAAAACAGAAACAAAAAGAACTTAACTATGAGAACATGGAAAGTGTGGTACGTAATTTATGCTGTAGAAATGAGTTTAATCGTATTCTTGTGGAAGATACAATTACTTATTAAACATTGTTATATGTTTTTTAAGTTTACTAACAACCATTTGTTACACGTATTGCTTATATTTACTTATACGTAATACACAGCCTTTTTGAAGTAAATTCAAGTTGCGTTATAGCCCGACCATTAAAATAAAAAACCTCGCCATATTGCGGAAAAATATTGGAACTAATTTCTTCAAGTGGCAACACTCAAATAAAAAAACAAGAGGTCATTCATATTATTCTGTCAAATTGTAATGTTAATTGTCAAACGTGCCTTGTTACTATTGGATATTGTGAGTTATTTGTGAGTATAACCATAGCAACCAAGTGTTGCTATAACCATAGCTAATGTGGCGCCTCCCAGAGCAGGTTTTTTATATTCCTGGTCAGGCAATACATTATTTATTTAAGAATCTTTGCACGTCAAATCGAAAGCTCTTCCCACAACCACACATTGATTCTTGTTAAATTTTCATCTCCACATAATCGTCTTTTTAGATGGAAACGTGTGGGGATACTGACAAAATATCAAGGAGTATTTTTTTTAATCTTTGCTCACACAAAAAAAGAATCAATTATATAATTTTGATTACTTTTAAAGGTATACAACGCGATTGTGAAGCCTGAATACATAAGTGACCCGAAAAGAAGTGTTAGTCAAACGATTTGTATTAAATTATTGTATTTTTGACGAGCCATTTGGTGTAATGGTCGAGAAGTCGGCATTTACACCAGAGGTCGCGGGTTCGATCCCCGCACGGTACAAACATTTGTGTGCATGAACATGTCTGTTTGTATCGGTCTGGGTGTTTCTATGTATAATATGTATGTATTTACAAAAAAAAAAAGTATATAAGTAATGTTTATCCGTTGTCTAGCACCCATAGCACAAGCTAATGCTTAGTTTGGGACTAGATGGCGCTGTGTGAATAATGTCCAGAGATATTTATTATTATTATTATTTATTATTATTTAGTGATGTAGACAGGCCCCGACAACTTCTTGAATATCGGGTGGGGATTGCGCAGAACACGAATTTTGACACGCCTGCGCGCTATTGGTTAGAAGCTTACCTCTGACCAATAGCGCGTGTGGGCGTTCGGGAGATTCGTGCGCGGTATTGGTCACGCACAAGGGCACATGAGCGAAATTTTCCCCTCTCCGTCGACCGATGTTCAACTAGTTTGGCGGTACCTGTATCTGTGTTGCCAAAATATTCCTTTTGTTTTACGTTACATTTGACTCTCTTATGTTGAAGATTTAAAATGAAACTTATACGTTAGTCACGTTTATCTTGCGTACAAAGATCCTGATTTGAATTTCTAATCATGGTTACAGCCCGATCGCTACCGTATATACTTCCATTGCGGCTTTTACTTGAGACGGCATGACGTTTTTTAATACGTAGTGCGCAATGGAAAAAGCAGCTATCGATGTTGCTGTTTCCATGGCCGTCCGTGGTAGGGGGAACTTTTGTCATTTGGTACGCATCATTTGAAACATTTTAGGGTTAATTATGTATATTTTTAATGATTTATTATTTCAGGAACACAATTACAAGCTAAGGTCTCAAAGGTCAATGTCTGAAGCATCACAGCTTTCATTCAACCTAGATTTAGACAACAATTTGGATCCTAAGTATGAAGGTAAGACCTCTTTGTGTAATACAGATTATAAAAATATTTGTTATGGCACCTACTTGATGGTGAGCGGTCACCCGTTGTCCTAGGTGAGCGACAAACGCGGCCATTAGCGACGCGACGCGACGAAAAGCGGCCAATCACGCGACTTGTGTCCTATGTCATCCTAGGCCCGTCAGAGCGACAAACGCGGCAAAGGCGGATTTGTTCTTATTTCAGTTCAGTACTGTTTTAACTATGGGCAAATTCTCATTTTAAGTACTTAACCCTACAGATATTTGCCAGCAACCTCTACAGAACAACCCTACAGTAATTTGACAGCAACTTTTTAAATCGTCGCGTCTTGTCGCGCAAAAAACAAGTCCGCCTTCGTAGCAGACTGACTAACGCGACAACGTAGGCCACTTATAACTCTGTCCAATTCTATTTCATCAAGAGACACTAGGCCAGAAAGTGTCCCTCAATGAGCCTTTAATTTAAATATTACGGATACAGGCAGAGCTGTCATTGAGGCAGGTTTCACCTGTGGGGGTGATAACTAGACATTCAGACTCTGAAAAAGTTGATAGTACCCCCTTTCACAGATGACCGACGTATGGCTAATAATTTCGCTTTTGCTCCGTTTGGTGAGTGATAGTGACGGAAGCCCGAATCCCCCCCCCGCACTCCTTTTTTTCCTTTTTCCCATCCCCATTTGGTCTTAGACTTAAGCACAGATGTCCATGGGCATTAGTGATCGATCACTTACCATCAGGTGTCTGTCACACTTATTTACCTCACTCTTTCATAATTTTGTCTTTCTCTTTCTTTCGCAGGCGAGAGTCAGAACAAAGGCGCAGTGGCTGGGAGTGTCTACATGTCTTACATTAGAAGCGGTGGGTCGACAGTTTCGATGGCGCTGCTTGTAGTACTGTTTATATTGGCGCAGATCTTCTACTCTGCTACCGATTGGTGGCTGAAAGACTGGTAAGATTTTATATATATTGCCCGACCATTGAAATAAAAAACCTCGCCATATTGCGAAAAGCTATTGGAACTAATTTCTTCAAGTGGCAACAATAAGATGTCTTTCATTATTATTCTGTCAAAGTGTGATGTCAATTGTCAACCGTGCCTTGTTATTATTGGATATTGTGAGTTACTTGTGAGTATAACCATAGCAACCAAGTGTTGCTATATCCATAGCTAATGTGGCGCCTCCAGAGGCGGTTTTTTATTTTTCTGGTCAGGCTATAGTTTATGCAACATTGAATAGATGACGCTTTAAACCAATACTTGAAGAAATTCAACGGGTCTGTTAAGGTCTCGGTATCGTAGTTAGAAGTGAATTTTTTGCCTATGAAGCAGCGCCGTTTCGTTTGCCGCCCGAGCCATTTTTTTTCTGCTATAATAATATTAATATTGTAAACATGATTTTGCTTAGTTAACATTTAATTATACATATTTAAATTGTTTTCAGGGTGAATCTAGAAGAATCTAACACGGCTGCGATCAGAGAACACACGAATAGCACGCCTGGCGCTCCACCACCAGGTAAAAGGCTTTTTTACCTTCAGAAAAAGGAAGTTTTCTCAATTAGACTGATGATTTTTAATGTTTGTTACTAAGTAAAACCTCATAGGTACTCTTAACTTTTTACTGGGCGAACCGATTTTCATAATAATTTTTTTGTTCGTAAGCTGATCCATGTGATGTGATCCATTATAATTTAAAAACCTTAATAGATTTTTTTCCTCTTAGAATTTTTTTTTGGTATAAAAATTGTTTTATGTAAAAGCTTTTCGCTCGCGGTTTCCCCCGCGCGTAATTTCTTATTTCAAATATCGCCCCTTCCCCTTCCCCCTACATTTTTGGAATCAAAAGTACCCTATGTACCTTTCCAACAGTAAAAGAATTATTCAAATCGGTTCAGTAGTTTCGGAGCCAATTCAATACAAACAAACAATCAAATCTTTCCTCTTTATAATATTAGTATAGATTATCTCCTTCTTCTTCTTCAGCCTTTTTCTACCGCTAGGGTGTAGCCTCCTTCAGTTTATGCCATTTTTCGCGATCTTGAGCAATCTCTATCCACTTTGTTCCCGCCAGTGTTTTGATATCGTCATACCAACGCAACGCAAAAGTATAAATTAAAATATGCTTATAATATTTCTAACGTTTGTCTACCCTCAGACGTAGACTACCAACAACTCCCAATGAACCCGTTCCACCTAACCCGCAACCAGTGGGTGTACGTGTACGCGAGCCTCATCCTCATCTGCATATTCTTCACCTGGAACAAGCTGGTGGTCTTCTACAATACCTGCATCAAGGCTTCCATCACTCTCCATGATACTATGTTCAGGTGAGAAGTCAAATGAAATAATATATTCTGCAAACAAATATGGCTGTGTTACGGCAATATTAATGTGGAAGCCAGTGCACTTGAAAACAAAGGCTTGAAGATCAGAAGAGTCTACAGGGCGGCAGTATTTTATTACATACTAATCTTGCACGTCAATCTTTTTTTTTTACCAGCACTTACACGTCAATGGCTTGTCGAAAAGAAGTGCCTCAAGAAACTTCATAACCCAATTTCAAAAGTAAATCAAGTGTTTTCCTTCGTCCTTCTTTCACGTAGCAACGAAGTAAAAAAGCGACGTGTGTTTTTGTATGGAGATAGTCTAAGGGCTTTATCTTAAGGAAATCTAACGAATAGGAAAAGAATAGGTCCAAATTTTGCACCCTGAGGTACACCTTGAAAACGGCTAACTATATCTAATCTCTGCAATTCTTCAACAGAGGAGTGACCAGCGCGCCCATGTGGTTCTTCCACCACAACCCTTCAGGACGGATCTTGAATAGGTTCTCAAAGGACATGGGACAAGTTGACACACTGTTGCCTGTTGCCTTGGTCGATTGCCTTGGGGTAAGTCGATGAATGTTGGAAAAGTGATATATTATTGTATAATGAATATTTTTTTGATTTCGTGTTTATTAATATCAATGAGAATGGCGTTTGAGATAAGATGAAGTTTTGGTAATAAATAAATAGATATATTGTTATATTGTTATATACCAGAAAAAAAAGGCTCGTCCAGAGACTTATCAATAATCAAATTTGTTGAAGGGTTATTAAATTAGACCAGGAGGGTTGTTTTTGCTCTTTTAATCACTTTCATAATTACATATTAAATATAAATATCCAATCGACTGTTTACATTCTACGTTGACTTCTGAATTATGAATGCGTCATTGTTGATGTGCACAGGACAGATTGTCATAACTCTTCATAAATATTCAAACTAAATAATTTCTAGTGTGCCAGTGCCACCTTCTACTATGAAGGTCGCATGCCACCCTCAACAAAATTCACTCCTATCGAATGTTTTGGTGTCTGTAACATTTAATATTACGGCGAATTTCGAAGTCCGGGACAAGCTGATTTTCACTTAGGCTGCGTCCCCAGTAGGCAAACTGTTAGCGGCAGACTGAGTTTGCGGCTTATCGATTCAGTACGCCCCTTCATATATATGAAATGGAGTGTGCACAGTTTGGCTTGATAACTCGAGTTGTCAAGCCAATCCACGCCCACACACGGTCAAATTGGTTTGATCCAATCGATCGCTTCAAGCCGATTTGACGATAGGCTTGATGGTGTATGGCTAGCATTATGCGCAAACTGTGGACACTCCATTTCTAATATATGGAAAGGCGTACTAAATCGATAGGCCGCGAACTCAGTCTGCCGCTAACAGTTTGCCTACTTGACGCAGCCTTAGAGAAGCCTATGCCCACCAGTGAATCGGTCATTTAGCTAATGATAATGATGATGTTCCAGTTTTTCCTAGAAGTCGTGTCCATTCTGGTGGTGGTATGCCTGGTGAACTGGTACCTGCTGCTTCCCACCGCTCTGCTGCTCATCATGCTGATATCCCTGAGGAACCTGTTCCTATGCACCAGTCGGGAGCTGAAGCGAATCGAGGCTATTGGTAAGTAAGTGATAATGGGAACCGTGGAATTTTGCAATATATTGCACAAAATAAAAAATTAAGTTAATCGTCATGTAGGTAACCTCCAAAATACCAATTGAATAAGTTTTAAGACTTACGCCCCTTTCACACGGGCAGTCCAGTTTTTTGCAGGATCCTGTTTTCTGCAGGATCTCGTTTGATGGCGAATGTGTTTATATGCTAGCGTTCACACGAGCATCCCGCATGCGGGATACTGCAAAAACACGATCCGGCATTCGATTTTGTCACTAGAAACTGTATCCGTCGTCCAGTAAAAAGCGGGATCCCGTTTAGTCGCACAAATATTTAAATAGCAGTTTTCACACGGCTTACCGCGTGCGGTTTATTGCTGGACACTGCGGGATAGTGAAGTGGTGGCAGCCCCCGCCCCGCGCTCGTGTTCACACGGCAGTCCAGTTTTGCAGGACCGGCTTTTTACTGGATCCCGCAAAACTGAACTGCCATGTGAACACACCGTCCAGTTTTGCAGGATACAGTAAAAAGCCGGTCCCGCAAAACTGGATGCCGTGTGAAAGGGGCGTTATAGTTTTTGTTTTAGAAGTATTTTTCTAAGCTTAGACTAAGTAAAAAATGTTGTATTTAGCTGTGATCGGTGTTTAGCTACTTAGTTGTTAATTAATCAAACAACAAGAAGCATTTTAAAAATTGGATTTTGGTTTGAGTGGTTGCGGAAATGCGGATATCTCACCATGTCTATCGTACCCACGTGACCAACATTATGTACTTACTTTATCACTTAATATCTCTTAGCCTCTAAGACTCCTGTAATAGTGGATATTTATTCTATCATTTCGACTTTCAGCTCGAAGCCAGTCCCTCAACCACGCAGCAGCTACAGTAACCGGCCTCACCACGATCCGTTCCAGTGGGTCCCAGCAACGAACCTTGGCCCGCGAGTTCGATTCCCTCCAGGACCTTCACTCTTCCACCTGGGCTCTGGTCCTTACCACCACCAGAGCCTTTGCTTGGTGGATGGATATGCTGTGCTGTCTCTTTCTGGCGTCGGTTACATTTAGCTTCTTCTTTATCGTTTCTGAAAGTGAGTATTCGACTCCACCATTTTTTAGTAGAGAATGCTTCTTATCACTCTAATCGCAGGCTAGACGGACTGCGGCAATGTGTGGGACTCTGAAGTGTTCCATTTAGGGATGCCTCGATACGCCTTTTTGCCGATACGATACCGATACCGATACTCCTATAAAAATATCGGCGATACCGATACCGATACCGATACGCTTATTGAATTCAAAAAGGAAGGTAGAATAAATAAAACACAATTTATTAATAGTTTTAGTAATCAAAATTAACATTTATAAGATTTTTATTTAAAAAGCAAAGTATTCTTAATTTTGCGAGCAAAGGCTATTTCGCAAGTCTGTTTGAAAAAGTCCTACGGTGGAAAATAGTCTCTCAGATGCGACAGAAGTCATAAAGTTTGGAAAATAAAGTACTTCTGCGCCATTTTTTCAGATTTGGGTATAAGACGTCATGGCGCCAGAAAACGAACGGATCTTCGTCTCTCGATATATTAAGCATAGTTAGTTCGTGCCTTAGGTTCGTGCCTGGTTTGCAACGAAATAGATGGGACAACACGCGCGTGTTTACACTGCATTTTAAAGCGCGAAATTTGAAAAATATCGTTGAATCGGCCATAAAAATATCGCCGATACCGATATATCGGCAAACCCGAAGTATCGCCGATATATCGGTATCGGTATCGGTATCGGATGCATCCCTAGTTCCATTACCCACTAAATTCCCCCGGCTTCCTCTTCACCGGTGCCCGCCTTTTGGCGACTGGCCCATCCCAAGATACCCCTTGTGCAGTAATAGCTTAAGTAGGACTACCCGAGAAATTAGGCCAGACCAAATGGACCTGTGTGAATTATCTCTAAAGATGTTTTTTTTTAATTTTCTCCCAGTATAAAAAAAGTACAGAAACTTTAAAGTGTTATTTCCTTTGCAGATACGACCGGAGGCAACGTAGGTCTCGCCATCACTCAAGTGCTCGGTCTGATCGGAATGTGCCAGTATGGCATTCGACAGACGGCTGAAGTTGAGAACCAGATGACATCGGTAAGTAAAAAAGTATCCTAAAGTATCAGCCAGTTATATATCCCACTGCAGCGCAAAGAAATCATGTCATCTTAACAATCATCGGTCCAGTTATCATCTAAGCTGTTAACACAACACTTCCCAAATGCTGATTAGTGATCACAAACTAGAGCCGAAAAACCGACACAAATTTTGGCCAACCCGAGAAATGAACCCAGTACCCCGAAAGATAAGCTACTTTTATACTGGGAAGTCGCGGGCCGAAAGCTACTAGCCTTAAAAAGTAAAATAATTATGTTTTTATTACAAAATCTATCTATCTTTATACTTTTATTTTATAGTTATTTAATGTAATAGATTTACTAAGTTCCCCTTCTCTTTTATAGGTAGAAAGAATTCTGGAATACAAGAACTTACCCCCAGAAAGTCCTGTGGAACCAAATGAAAAGGCGCTGAAGGCCAATCACCCCGATTTGGATCTTGCAAAATGGCCGTCGAAAGGTAAGGAATCTTTAAATTTGAAAAATCATATATTTCTGCATTAACAGGGAAGCTAGACTAATGGGCGATTTTCTGACAGGCCATTTAAAAAAAAGAAAGCCTTCCAAAAGCTTCACTAGATGGCGTTGAACGAAGTATGTACATCTATTGTTACCTCTGGTTTTGTATCTAGGAGCCATAATCTTTACTCATTCTTCTTCTTCTTCATAATGAATGGCTTGCTTTGTGTTTTTTATTAACAATTCCGCCAATTGTAATTTTTTCGGGAATGAAAATGACATCTGACATAAACAAAACGTGCATAGGTGGAATGGCGCCATCTATTGAGAACTAACAAAACGGGCTGTCAGAAAATCGCCCATTATTGGATCATGGTTTCCGTCACCGCTGATCTATAATAGTGGTAAATACGTAGATAGAGAAATCAATGGCGCACCGTTGATATTTCTATGTGCGTATGTGTTTGTGGTTTTTATTTATCAAGAAACTTTTTTTTGGCTTTGAGCTTGGTTCAAATTTTAGATCAGAAATATACTGCGAGCCAAGGGCATCTCAACTTAAGCTTAAATTTAAAAAAAAATATAGTAATAATAAAACTGTTATAATTTTTAAGTAAAACGATAAGTATGTTCATAATTATCTACTAAATTATTAATTAAATAACACCATAATCACCCTTATAAGGCAATCAGAACCTCTACGCTAGATAGATTCCTAAAAATATGCGGGAATGTAACCCGAATTTACCGATATCTATCTATCCATACATATTATTCCAGGTGAAATAGTATTCGAAGATGTATCTCTACAATACGAGTCACCTCCTAAAAAGGAAGTAAAAGGAGAGCCTCTGGTAAAAGATGAGCCAGTATATGCCATAAAGAACGTCAATTTCACCGTGAGGCCAGCTGAGAAGGTGGCTGTGGTGGGCAGAACGGGCGCTGGGAAGAGTAGCCTGATCAATGCCCTGTTCAGGTAAGTTTATTTTATACTAGGTCAGTTGGCAGACAGGCACGCAGCCCACGTGATGGTAAGCGGCCACTGCGGCCTATTCCATTGAGGGACACTTCACTTGGAAGCGTCGCTCAATGTGCTGCCAGACTGAAGGCTCATCTGATCTTCGAGCCTTTGATTTCTAGTGTACTGGCTCCCACATTAATACTGCCGGAACACAGCCAGAGCTGTTATGGCGGCAGATTTCACCTATGGGGGTGGTAGCTAGCCAGTAGGACTCTGAAAAAGCCCTACCACCAACCAGAATCAAGGCGGGAACCGAACCCACGACCTCCGTGTTTTTATTCCCGAGCGGCTTAGCCACTGTTCCACGGAGGACCATGATAACTCACATGCATAAGTGATGTTGAGCAATATTTATTTTACGTTTGTGGTCATAGGTTGAGCGCTGTGAAGGGCCGGGTGGCTGTAGACAACGTATGCGCAGACGAAGTGGGGCTTCGCATGTGGCGGTCCCGGCTGTGCGCTCTGCCGCAGCGGCCTGCGCTGTTCGCAGCGTCGCTTCGGGACAACCTCGATCCTTCTGCGGAGCACAGTGATGCTGAACTCTATAGAGCTTTGGACCAGGTAAGTACGAAGCGTGACTGCAGGGCGTGTTTGCAGACGAAGCAAGGCTTCGCACGTAGTTTTTAGTGGCCATTTTTGCTATTGATAATCATTTTAAGTAATTATCATATTTTTTTCTTTAACCAGGTGGAACTCCTCGAGCTAGTATCGAGTCTACCAGCCGGTCTCCACAGCAAAGTGGGCGATGGTGGCGGCAACCTATCTGCGGGACAGAGACAACTAGTGTGCTTAGCACGCGCCGCTCTGGCCGGCTGCTCCGTGCTCCTACTGGACGAGGCTACCGCCAGCGTTGACGCCGAGTGAGTAGAGAGAAGAAGTAGGGAGAGAGAAATCATTAACAGTGTAGAGAAGAGAGAGAGAGAGAGAGGTTACGCACACAACACACATTAGGGCTCTTTCAACTTAGACGTTTCGTGTCGGACGGCTGCAGTACGGTAGCCGCGCGTTTGTCGCACCGCGTACGGACGGTCGATAGTTTTCATACAAAACACGCGGTGCGGCAACAGTACGGTTGACGTCTTGCTGTCGAGCGTTCGCGGTACGGACGTAATTTCTTTTTTCATATATCCCGAGGGAATGAGACGTTTCCCGTAGGATTTTTATTGCCTATGTCCTAATCCGGGTTATGAACTATACGTGTGCCAAATTTCATCTAAATCCGTTCAGGCGTATAGACATGATTGAGGAACAAACAAACATCCAAACATCCAGACTTTCGCATTTATAATATTAGTAAGATGTCCTAATCCGGGTTATAAACTATACGTGTGCCAAATTTCATCTAAATCCGTTCAGGCGTATAGACGTGATTGAGGAACAAACAAACATCCAAACATCTAAACATCCAAACATCCAGACTTTCGCATTTATAATATTAGTAAGATGTCCTAATCCGGGTTATAAACTAGACGTATACCTAATTTCATCTAAATCCGTTCAGGCGTTTAGGCGTGATTGAGTAACAAACAAACATGCAGACTTTCGCATGTATAATATTAGTAGGATTAATGATAATTTATTATTTACAGGACAGACAAGCACATCCAGACGACTATTCGGACTAAATTCGCCGACGCGACTGTGCTCACGATCGCGCACAGACTCAACACTGTAATGGATTACGATAGAGTAATTGTTATGGATAAGTGAGTATTAATAATTTAATACCGCCTTTTTTTATTTTTAAATCTGATTATTTTAATTAACACATCAATAAAAAAATATCGCTGTGTAACTCTGAAATTGGAAACATTTTTTCAATAAAATATAAATTCAATAATTATATTTAACTAGCCTTCCGCCCGCGGTTTCACCCGCTCGTTATTTCTTTTTTCAAATATCCCCCCCTTCCCCCCACATTTCCGGGATCAAAAGTACCCTATGTTCACCGGGGATAGTGTAGCTATCCAACAGTGAAAGAATTATTAAAATCAGTTCAGTAGTTTCGGAGCCTATTCAATTCAAACAAACAAACAAACATACAAACAAACAAACAAACAATCAAATCTTTCCTCTTTATAATATTAGTATAGATATAGATTAAATCCCTTGTAACTGTAATTTTTGTTTTGTGTAATCATTTCAATCAATCAATAAATTTTACAGCCATGATGACATGTATTGTTTCCCCAGGGGTCGTGTGGTGGAATCAGGGCATCCATTCGAGCTGCTGACCAGTTCTCCCCCCAAGACTGATGCCCCACTCCGAAGATCCGTGCTATTGTCTAAGAGCCAGGTAAGTACCAGTCCCTCTAACCCTTGTCTGGGGATCACCTAGGAAGACCCAGACGCCCCAGCCTAAGCACTTTAAGCTGTTGGTTCTCCGCCTGATCTCTCTTCGGACGTGTCAGACTGCTGTCACCGTGCCATTAGAATTAAGGATTAGGGAGTACACAATCATGCGGAAGATTTCACCTGTGGGGGTGGTAGCTAGCCAGTCGGACTCTGAAAAAGCCCCAACCAGACCCAAGGTGGGAATCGAACCCACGACCTCCGTGTTTTTATACCCGAGCGGCTTAGTAACTGTTCCACGGAGGCGGTCAAAAATATACAATCCTACTTCCTACTAATATTATAAATGCGAAAGTCTGGATGTTTGGATGTTTGGATGTTTAGATGTTTTGATGTTTAGATGTTTGGATGTTTGTTACTCAATCACGCCTAAAAGGCTGAACGGATTTAGATGAAATTTGGCACACGTATAGTTTATAACCCGGAATAGGACAAGGGCTATAAAATTCCTACGGAAACGTCTCATTCCCGCGGGAATAACAATTTTGAAACTACTGAACCGATTTGAATAATTCTTTCACTGTTGGAAAGCTACACTATCCCCGGTGAACATAGGGTACTTTTGATCCTGGAAATGTGGGGGGAGGGGGGATATTTGAAAAAAGAGATTACGCGCGGGTGAAACCGCGGGCGGAAGGCTAGTATGTAATAAGTTTTTGAAAATTGACGGTTTCTAAGTTATCTAACAGATAAATAATATCTAACTTATCTATCAGAGGTGAAACTGTGCCTTATTGTACTACGTTCTTTTCAGGCGCCCTTAGCAATTCCTGAGAACTTTGCGTCCGACCAAAGACTGGATGACAAGAGCGACACTATTATCGTGGCGAAAGAGAGGAATCGGACATATTCCAACAGGTGAGATACCAAAAAAATAGGTGATAATTTTTTTTTTTATACTAAGTCAGTTGGCAGACAGACACGCAGCCCACCTGATGGTAAGCGGTCACTGCGGCCTATTCCATTGAGGGAAACTTCACCAGGAAGCGTCGCTCAATGTGCTGCCAGACTGTAATCTCATCTGATCTTCGAGCCTTTGATTTCAAGTGTACTGGCTCCCATATTATTACTTCCGGAACACAGCCAGAGCTATAATGGCGGCAGATTTCACCTGTGGGGTGATAGCTAGCCAGTCGGACTCTGAAAAAGCCCTACCACCAACCAGACCCTAGGCGGGAATCGAACCCACGACCTCCGGGTTTTATACCCGAGCGGCTTAGCCACTGTTCCACGGAGACGGTCAAAAGTTTTTCTGTTTGGAAAATACTCTGTCACAGTTCGGATTCTGGAAGTTTTTTTTTTTGCAAAAGACGAGTAGATCGTACACCTGATGGTAAGCGCCACGTCTGCCCTTAGACAGTTCAGTGCCAAACAGTAACTAAGCAGTTACTGTCTGGCACCGCCCTGCGCCCGCTACACCGAGACGACAGTTATTACGTCTCATATACACAGTAATTTCACTAGCTGTTGTGGTATGTTTCTGTCGTTGTGTCGCCAGTGATGATTTTGGTTTTGCAGATGTCCATAGGCGATTTGAACCGTTTACCACTATACTAGCGGCAGGCTATGATGGCCGTTTTGATATAAAGTTTTACAGCATAATAAAGCCCAAAACAACGGTTTAAAAAACGGCTCTAAAATTAAAAACAGCACATAAACTGCTGCACAGCAGATAGTTAATATAAAAAGTGCGAAAGCGTTATACCATGTATTGTAATATGTCAAAACGGCCATCATAGCGTGCCGCTAGTATAGGCAGGCCGTATGTTGGCAAAAAAAAAAGAAAAAAATAATAAATATTTTTCTTTGATCTTTAGGTCCGAGACAACTGATCAGGAAGGAGCAGGGATATTCAAGGCGTTAGTCGAACAAACGGGACGCGATACGGCCGCCATGTTGTACAAAATGGCGGAGGAGGTAAGTTTAATTGTTTCTGTTGGCAACACTATTTCTTGATAGTAAGTATTGCCAATTTAAAATTAACGATAATAGAGCACATGTTGTTAAATGTTAATATCTCTCAGTTGAAAACATATTTAAATAATTAAGTAATTAATTTTCATATAACATCTTTGTTTCAGAGTTACAACAATATGTTGAAGAAGAAAAATGCATAAGTATTATAAATACGAGCATCTACATTCCTATACATTATTTATTATAGAAGAATCAGTATTAGGGTTTTCTGTGAATTTCATTACATTATTTATAATAATTATTTTAAAATTATGCAAAACAATGCAGGTACTTTATTACTTTTTATACGACGTCATTATGATGGACAGAAACGCAGCCTACCCTGATGGTAAGCGGCCACTGCGGCCTATTCCATTGAGGGACACTTCACCAGGAAGCGTCGCTCAATGTGCTGCCAGACTGTAGGCTCTGATCTTCGAGCCTTTGATTTCAAGTGTACTGGCTCCCATATTAATATTGTCGGAACACAGAACTATTAAGACATAAGATTTCACTTGTGATTGATGTGTTCCGGTAATATTCTAAGGGAGCCAGTACACTTGAAATCAGGCTCGAAGATCAGATGAGTCTATAGTCTGGCAGCACATTGAGCGACGCTCCCTGGTGAAGTGTCTCTCAATGGAATAGGCCACAGTGGCCGCTTAACATCAGGTGGGCTGCCCTGTCTGTTTACTGAAGTGACATAAGATACTTAATTCTATGTATGTACTTATGTTGTACTTACAAACATGATACTTATACTGTTTAAGTAATACCTGGATTTGGAAGTTCTTAATCCTTCTAGCCCCGGATTACTAGACACAATAGAAAATCTATTGTTATGCGGCACCCGAGTGCCGGTTCGGCGTTGAGTGGTTAAATCTAAGTGTCCACAGGTCCGCATCGCACTCAGCAGACACATAGGACGGATCCCATCAGACGGATTAATTTTACAGACTGCGTCCACTGTTCGGCAGTGATCGGATTGTCGACGCGAGTATCAGCAATCCACTGATCGTCCACTGATCGGCATTCCGTATGACGTCATCGGTACGCATCGCATGGTAGGCATTGCCGATGACGTCATACGGAATGCCAATCAGTGGACGCTGTTGTATGAGTTTTTATACAAGGCAAACTAAAATCTGTTGCGTGCGATTCGTCCGATGCGGACCTGTGGACGCTTACCTTAATTCTAGAAGAAGAATTTGAAGATCAGAAACTGTTCAGCTAACTTATTAGGAAGTTAAAAATATATTCAAATACTTAGATAATTGTATGCAATAACAAATGTTAAATTGGATATTAAGCGCCCAAGATGCTACCGTTTTGCCGGAATACTTTTTGTATTTATCGATATTTTTGAAGGGTCATCTTTTAACGTTAATTTTAATGTGCGGCGTTTTAAGATTTCTGTCTTAGAAATTTACATGAAAATGGCAGCAGTAATCCTTATAGAGAGGACTGTGTTACCAGCTACAATACAAAAAGAAGCTAAATGGTTGCTTAAAAGTAACGTTTAAGGCTGAATAATGTCAATTCCTTTGCTGGTTCAAAGGTTTAGAAAAAATGGTGCTTACGTCAATTTTAATATCAATTTCAATGGCGCTTTTTGCATTTATTTGCAACTCAATTAATGTATTTAATACAAAATATTTAACTATTTCTAATGATAGGAAAATTATATTATAATTAGTGTTAATAGGTAAAATTATAAAAGAAATATCAAAATACAAAATGGCTGCACTGTAACTTTGGTCATTATAAGCTACAGGGCCTGACTTGCCAGTAGCGCCATCTAGTTGGTCCCCTATCAATGATAAGGGATTTATAGATGTTGGATTGTGTTTAGAACATTCTCGAATTTATTATAGAATTTATATTTATGTGTACTTATGTAATATTTTTTTCTTAGGTTTCGTACTTAGTGAAATATACCATCTGGTACTTAATTATACCTTAAATAATAATAATGTGGGAGCTAGAGTATTTGCACGAAGACCTACAGACCGACAAACTTATCTGTTCCGGTGGCCAAAATTGGAACTACGTGAAATGCAATGCAAAAACGATATTTAATGACAGTTCTAAATAGACTGTAGCGACGCCGCCACCGGAACAGATAAGTTTGTCGGTCTTTACATTTAGCGACGCTGCAGAGGCACCGTACCATTAGGTGAAAATATAAAACATGAATATCTCAAATTCATGATACCATTATTATTTAATGTTATCACTATGATAATTCATGTTTTATTCTACCTACACTAGCAAATAAGCTCACTTTGTTGCCTGAATAGAAAAAAATAGCTGTCATGTGATTAGAAAAACCGAAATATTTTGTACAATTGACAGCAATAGTAGCTGCACGATTTAGCCATACTATAATAATAAACATACTATACATGCAAATACTTTTATGTCAGGCTGTAACGCTTTCACGTTCAAATCTATAAATTATAGACTATCCTTGGCAAAAAAAAACTATACCTTGGCAAAGTATACAGGGCTACTTTTTGTCCAGGTATTTTGTTTTTTTTTATGGCAGAGGCGGCAAACGAGCCCGTGGGTCGCCTGATGGTAAGCAATCAGCGCCGCCTGTGGACATCTGCAACACCAGAGGGATCGCTGATGCGTTGCCGGCCTTTTAAGGGGGTGTGTGCGGAAGCCCACCCAGCACTCTCACAAACCAGACGAAACACAATAGTAGTCACTATTATTTCACGCTGGTGTTATGTGAGAGGGTGACTTCTTTGGACGAGTCGGCCCATTCGTACTGTAAAACAGCATGGCCCTACCACTACCAATCCCGGTATTATGCTTATTATGCTTGTACTCCCATGGGATAACATATATGAAAGTCAAATATTAGACAGCTACTTTTGTCGTCAATTGTACAAGACTTTAATTAACAAAATGTGATATCGCGAATTATACCAGTATTTTAATTTTGCATACATTTTTATGATTAATTTTGCATACATTTTTATGATAATAAATTTTAATTTAATTTTGTATTTTAATTGATGATTATGATATCTGAATGACTGTACCAGTGCAGTAGATAGTAAGTCACATCTTTACCCAACCCGACAGTTGATCTGGGAGTACCAAGTTCGATGCTTGGGCTGGACCGAATAATTATGTTCTCGAGTTTTAAAAACATTTTTAAAGCGACTTATCTGTTCCGGTGGCCAAAATTGGAACTACGTGACAATTTTTTAATTTTAAAAACTGCTACAGGATAGTGTTGCCAGTTGTTTCTGTTACAAAAAAGCCATTTATTTTATTTGGTTAATCCAAAGTGAGATATTGATGTTAAGAAATGGAATTCAACAATAAAAATGGTGTTTTAATTATTATTCTACGTTTTTGTCAACAACGATCATTATTAAAATATCAAATTAACCTTTTGATTACTTATTGTCCTACAATAAAATTAGTTTTATTTCCAAAAGTGCAAAAATGATATTTTATGGCAATACTAAAACGATAATAGTATAATAAATAGCGAGACGCCGTCACCGGAACAGAATATATAGACCTATAAACTTATCTGTTCCGGGGGCGGCACCGTTACTGTCGTTTTAGTACTGTCATTAAATAACGTTTTTGCATTGCAAAAACTGACATTTCACGTAGTTCCAACTTTGGCCACCTGAACAGATCAGTTTGTCCGAATAGTGTTGTCCGAACGCTGTCAATTATTATTAGTCAATATACTTTTAGTCCTTAATTTTTTAATTTAATTTCAATAACATAGGTGCTCTATCCTGATTGATGTGCTGAGTCTGACTACCCAGTTATACCTAATACCGTAACGGATCTAAAGGTCGATATTGTTCGCCCAGTGACTCCCTCAATAAATGGCAGTCAACAGCACATCCGACTACCCCAATCTGCTAAATTTCTACAACCAATTTTCAGCTTTATTCACTTCACATAGAGTTCTCCTTCAATTGAGAATTTTTGACAGATTAGGGTAGGTTGATCTGCTGCCGTTCGTGAAATATCTCTGACTTTAAAAAATGGGTCTGACTTTATAATTCGAAAAAAGGAAGCGATACGAGATAGTTACCAAATGATTTTAATCTCTAAGCGCCTTGTAATAAAGCGCATAATTAAAATGCATGTTTGGAACTTGCCTTGAAATGCATATAACTGTTAATTTATGTATTATAGATTTAATAATATTAGTGAATATTGTTATAAATACTTTTGCTATTACAATATAGTATATTCAACGAAATATTTGTAAAAAAATAATAATAATGTCTATGTTGGGTTAACCCCCCACACGGCGGAGGCCAGCTCGTACCTATTCGGGTTTTGGGGAATCTGGGGGAGTTTAGTGGGTAGTGGACGCTTTAGGCCTACTGACCACGGCGGCGTAGCTTTATAGACGCGTATTCGTCATTATACGCTTGGTGTACGCCTGCTTGCAGCTTACATACAAAACTATGCAACTCTGTCGACGGAGCGTCAACGTCACTCTCGCGTCGCTGCATGCTGGCTTTGACGCTCCGTCGACAGAGTTATGTGACGTATGATGATTACGTATCATGACGTCAACGAAAAGGGAAGATCTTCCTCCGAGCTAGGTGTCTGTGCTCGGGGACCGCGGCCCAATGTACCGTCTTGGTGTGTTGTATATATGCTAGCCGAGAGAATAACTCTGCTAGCGCGACGCAGGATCGAATATCTGATTGGCTGTCTCAGTGACGTGCGAGTGACGAGTCTCGAAGCCAATGTTTACACGTGCACTTTTCGCTGACTTGCAATCTTGCGTTGTTGTCGTCAGTTTGCCGTATGTAGCGCATTCCGATAGCCGCTACATCACACCCCCTCCTCTTTTTTGGAAAGCCATTCCAGTGATGCTCCGTCCTTTGTGACGAGCGCTGCTGCACGTGGCACGCCGGTGTACTACCATGATGACCGGTCGTTGTGTGCCGTGGAGCTTCTGCGTGTGCCCTGGGACCAAGTCGCTATTCATAGTTCGCTGCCCGTGGACCCAATGAGGCGTTGCCGCTGCTTTGCGAGGAGTGATGATAACCATACTTGCGTCAGAAGATTGCTGCTGTCCGATGTCGGGGTCACCAATGTGACGTATGATGATTACGTATCATGACGTCAACGAAAAGGGAAGATCTTCCTCCGAGCTAGGTGTCTGTGCTCGGGGACCGCGGCCCAATGTACCGTCTTGGAGTGTTGTATATATGCTAGCCGAGAGAATAACTCTGCTAGCGCGACGCAGGATCGAATATCTGATTGGCTGTCTCAGTGACGTGCGAGTGACGAGTCTCGAAGCCAATGTTTACACGTGCACTTTTCGCTGACTTGCAATCTTGCGTTGTTGTCGTCAGTCTGCCGTATGTAGCGCATTCCGATAGCCGCTACAAGTTACATAGTTTTGTATGTAAGCTGCAAGCAGGCGTACACCAAGCGTATAATGACGAATACGAAGCTACGACGCCGTGGACAGTAGGCCTTAGTCTCGAGTCCCACACACGGCGCAGGTGTAGCTACCCTGCGGTTATGCTGCTTAAAATGCTTTCTTTCTATTACGAAAAAAGTAAATGTTGCCATATTTTTCTTTATTGGCAATAAATGCGCACAATTTGTAAACGATCTTTTATAATTATAATAGTGTTGTTGATTGTACTGTATTGTAAAATATCCAGCGATTGTATTTTGTGATAGAGCGAATAAATATTTTTTAAACTGACATTTTTGTTATATTTTATTTTTGATGCGAATATAATCTCTTTGGGATAGATTGTTTTAAGCTAGATAAGTTGGCATCCAGGCACGCAGCCCACTTATTGGTAAGCGGCCATTGCGGCCTATTCTACTTATGGTGGGCACTTTACAAGAAGCGTCACTCAATGTGCTGCCAAAGTTTAGGTTCGTTAGGAATAAAATTCCTAACCGACCACCTAGGTGGTTGGTTAGGTGGTCCGTTAGGAATAAAATTCCTAGCCGACCACCTAGGTGGTCTGTTTGGGTGGTCCGTTAGGAACAATCCATCTTCGAGCCTGTGATTTCAATAATATTGCGTGGGGGTGGTAGCTGGCCAGTCGGACTCTAAGATGAAAAAGCCCAGCCACCAACCAGACTCAAGGTGGGAGTCGAACCCACGACCTCCTGATTTTAGACCCGAGCGCCTTAGCCACTGCTTCACGAAGGCTTTTTACCTACAGTGTGGCTGCATATTGGTATTGAGGATGTATTCTTATTAATTCTACTAAGCACTAAACGACTAAAAACCGTACTCTGTCTACGCCAAAAACGCTCACTTTTTCTTAAAGTTGTTCCGTTCTATGAAAACTTAAAAGTGATTTTCCTCGTAATTCAAAGAAACTAAGTAGTATGAATAATAAAGTAGTAAATAGGTACATAAGTACTTTTCGCAGAAAGACTCTTCCGGTTGTAAGAAATGATCCCACGGGAAAAGTATCTGTCAAGGACAAAAGTTATGCGAAGAAAGTATATTGACCTAACTTTTCTTTTGGACAAGAACCGTTGAATTTTAAGAAGATGCAGTATCAAAAGGTAACTATTTCCAATGTAATCGCATACAACATCGCTTTTTGTTTTTAATTTGCTTGTGCCTTCGTGCCTTGTATGAGCTGTACGTAAGTAATATAGATCTAAGAAAGATATTCCCTCACACCACACGGTATCTTCTTAACCTCTTACTCGCTTCGTTTCTAAAATTTGGGTATCGGGATACTTAATTTATTCTACAAAAAGGTAAGAACAATTTCAGTAGAAAAAAATTTTATTTGCTGGCAACATTATATTGGCAGAAAGTATTTGACGGACGCTTCGGCTTTGCAAGTTTGCTTTGACATCTGCCATTTTAGAGAAAAAATAAACGAAAGTGATACGTGAGTGTGAAACGTAATATCGGTGATAATTTTACTTCCTTTGAATAATTGTTTAATTAAACGTTACAAAGGAGTACATTGTTAATGGATTGTTTTGTTTGACGAATAAAATTGAGTTTCGACGAGATGATTATTGAAAATCCAGAAGCTTTCAAAAGCTGGTTGACGTCCATATTGGAACCACTGTGAGTAGAAGCCATATTACGATTCATTATTTACCAAATTAAAAAAAGAACGCCTTGCAACGTGGACAATGGCAGTCTTGCGGAAAATTATAATTAGCGGAATGCTTAATGTGAATTTAATTGATTTTTATTGCATGGTGTCATGTTTCATTACCATTTCAACCTGTCCTTTCTGTCAATGTCATTCACATGGCGAAATTTTCCGCAATTTCTCTTCGAAAATGTTCAAATTCATGCATTATTTACACTTGTATGCACCGTTACTCCGTAATTCATGCTCTAGTTGCATTTTTTTGAATGTTGAAGCATTAGAATAGAAAAGTAAAATAAAGAGGTATTTTCCGACCTTAACTCGTAGTTCTAGATGCTACGTAATAAACTTGTATAATTTTCATAACCCTTTCATACGATACTTCATGTGAAATGTGCTTATTCAAGCAGAATATTTATTATCGTCTTTTGGATATCTTAGACTGAATCTTAGCATAATTAGCTGAATAACCCCCAGGGTGTCCCAAAGTTGACTTAAAAATAACCTCTAAGGGTGTCTTTAATTCATATCTTGTTATTTTCGTCAAAACTATCTCACCTATTGTTAGAAACAACTATTTCCACTGTACCATCAAGGGAACAGCCAAGGGGACACAGGAAAACAAGCGTACAAACCAATGAGAAGAAACATGTAAGACTAAATAAAATACAATGGAGATTTTTACAAAAGGAAAATTATTTTTAATACTTAAGTAACCAGTATTTTAAACATAATAGTGTTAGATTTAATGATGCTTGTTTTTTCTTTATTTTAGGTATGTTTTTATATAAAAAATTTTTTGTATATATTCTAAAATTGAAATACATAGTTATTAATTTAGTTAATAGATAAGTACATAGGGAATTTATTTAAGTTAATATTTGTTTTCCAGCATTTATGTACTTATTGTATTGTATATTTGCATGCTTTTAAAAAAAAAAAAGCTAAATAGGTATAAGAGCATTTAACATATTTTTAACACCAATTGTTATCACCCTATTTACTGCAAATAAAAATGATTTTGATTTTTGATTATTTTTTTTTTGATTTGAGTATTCTGACTCATTCAAGAATAGGGTATTTGACTGTAGTTGAAATTTTAATATTTTGTGACTGTATTCGATAATACAACACAGAAGTATTAATATAATTAAAAAATATTTAAAATCGGTTAAAAATCAAGTGAGTTACAAAGCAATTTATTTTCAGTATATCTGTCTCTTTCTAAAACAACATTTTATATGGCGCGTGTATGGAGCTACTTGCATGTGACGTCACATACAAGTAGCTCTCTTCTTGTCTAATTGTGAAATTTACTACTCTGTAACTCCGAAACTCTGTGGGTTCGATTCCCGCCTTGGGTCTGGTTGGTGGTAGGGCTTTTTCAGAGTCCGACTGGCTAGCTACCCCCACAGGTGAAATCTGCCGCCATATTAGCTCTGGCTGTGTTCCGGCAATATTAATGTGGGAGCCAGTACACTTGAAATCAAAGGCTCGAAGATCAGATGAGTCTACAGTCTGGCAGCACATTGAGCGTCGCTTCCTGGTGAAGTGTCCCTCAATGGAATAGGCCGCAGTGGCCGCTTACCATCAGGTGGGCTGCGTGTCTGTCTGCCAACTGACTAAGTATAAAAAAAAAAAAAAATTACAAAAGATATTTCAAAATTTTAAAAAGCTTAGTGCTATTTATTAAATAAGCTGCATAAAAAGCTAATAAAAAAATTATAGTCAAATACCCTATTACTATTATAGAAATAATAACTTAAGTACAGCTACCGGCAAACTTCTTGAATCGGGTAGGGATTGCGTAGATTTAGAACATTAATATTGACTCGCTTATTTGCTATTGGTCAGAAGCATACATCATAATATTGCTTCTGAGTTTTTTTACTGTTTATAAACTTCAAACTTAATTAACTCAAAACAATAAACAAGGGACATTCATTATTATTGCAGTGGATCCTTCATATGGAATAGCATATAAGGGCAGGGAAATAATGTTATCCAATATTATACATTCAGTTTTACCAGCCGTGAGATTAAATTTAGCCCATTACGTAAACCAAAACAGTTTGTAGTGGAGGTTGATGAAAATAGACTGAGTTACATTAATAAACTACCTGTGGGGGTTTTATTCTTGTATCAGACCTCCTTGATGCAAAGAATGCAAATTTAGTCTTCTATCTCCAAGCATTTAGTTAGGCTTCTTTTTTCCGGAGGGGAATGCATTTGTTTTTTTTTATACTAGGTCAGATGGCAGTCACACAGGCCACCTGATGGTATGCGCCCACAGCAACTTATTCCTTTGTGGGACTCTTAACCAGACTGAATGGCTCCCACCTCAATATTGCCGGAACACAGCCAGAGCTGTTATGGCGGCAGATTTCACCTGTGGTAAATATCCAGTCCAACCACGCTATATAGCTAACAATTAAAATAAAACAATAAAATAAAAACCAACTTTAAATATAAAATGCACTCAATAGTGAAAAATATTATGCCTTTTGTATTTTTATGTACAAGTAATGTTATTTTTAGAGTCTGTTACATCAATACATTGTTTTGTTGACACTGACTCCAAAAATAACATTACTTGTTTGTTACGTTACATACAAAAGCCGTAATTTTTTGTCTGAACAATTATTCTTTACTAGCTTTCTCAGTCGTCAGAACTTACACATTATGAAGCAACCATGTACAAAATATTATTTTTTAAGTTAAACTCTTAGGAGGTGAATTTTCTGACACCGAATCAAAAATCGACTTCCTGAATTTAAGACATTAACTTATAAAAAGGGTGAAGTTTCATACAAACTCCCAACCCCCCTTTTTATCCCCTTGGGCGGTGAATTTCTAAAACCTCCCCTCCTTAGTAACCCCTGTACGAATTTTCAAATTCCTAAGTCTTGTATTGCTGGACATTGATAGTCATTCAGTTCCTCTTTTATATTATATGGATGTATATACTAGCTAAAGATATTATTATTATCTGTATCTCTCCTATGGGATGTTATAGAATATAGGCCAGGCCTTCAGGAAGGCAGTATACACCTTACAAATTATCTCCATCTAAGCCATACAGTTTTCATGTAAGGATTGAAATAGTAATAAAAATAAAATTATAACTGTAGGATATAGGTATACAACAATAATAACATGATTAACATAACATGCAATAAGTTATGAAATAAGATCGAAATTAAGTAACAATTTAAACTATAGTTTGCGTGGACAGGGGAGCGGAATGTCTCAACCATGTTCGACTTCACGCAAAGTCTGTGTACAAATCTGTATGCAATAATGTTATCATTTATGTCATACTTATTATGAACATTGTGATATTATGGTTGTTTTGCAATCAATTAATCTTTTACACAACTGCCTCTGGGTTTACTTATCTGATAAACTTATTTCGTTCAATATTTTAATATAGCTTGTGCCTGCGGATTTTTCATCATTGTGATGTAGAGATTTTTGAATTACTATCGACAGGGATGGTTTGTAGCGGCGAGTGTTCTGCCTAATACTTACCTAGTAATTTTTAAAGTACTTTAGTTAAATGCGTTTTGTGATTTAATAGGGAAGATGCATATATAATAATTATGAAAATTTTATGACTAAAATGTTAAAATAATATAAAAGAAAGGTCACTGCAACATTTTTATTTTACATAATGTTGTTTTTTAACTGTAATTACGAATTAAAAATAACTGAAACGAAACGTATTTTAAAACAGCAATCAACTTATTTGACGTTAGACCGACAAACTTATTTGTTCTGATGGCGGCGTCGCTATTGTCAGTATAGAACTGTCAATAAATATCGCTTTTGCATTGCATTTCACGTAGTTCCAATTTTGGCCACCGGAACACATAAGTTTGTCGGTCTATATGGTTGAAAAAGTAAATAATATTTTATCGGAATATTAATTGCGTTTTTGTAATAAATATGGAAGTTGGGTTCATCAAAGCAGAGTCCAGGAATTTACCAAGAGTTAGTGTTGACATGTTTCTAACTTTATTTGTCGAAAGTGCAGAGTTTTCAAGGGTAGAAATGAAAGGGACTAAATTACTACGGTATGTATAAATCATAGTTGTTAAACTTTGTATTTTCGCAGCTTGAAACCACTTTTTTCTCAGTTTTGGGTCGGAAGGTCCTGTCAAAAACAATTAATTTGGAAACTTTGTTGAAATAGATGTGTGTTGACCGTGTTGACTCGTGTTTTATGCCAATGTCCACATTGGCATAAAACATGGTTTTTTTCGGAATATTAGTGGTATTGTTATGATCACCTGATGTTGATAGATAGTCCATTTTAAATTTTTTCCAAAAAAATATTTCAAAACTCGAAAAAATATGCAAAAGTATGAAAGCCAGCGACGAACAAGTACAGTGAAGTACGACCACTCGACTAGTGAGGCAGTGACAAGACTTGAGTGACGTCATTCATGTCATCGGAACCATAGGTCCGTTTTCGCGCGAAAATTAAAACGGTCAATTTAAAACCGCATTTTTTCCGATAAATTACAATGTATTAATTTTTTAATTTAACTGTGGTTTATTCTACATGGAATTCTTTAAAATGAAGACAAAAATAAAAATAATGCACTATTTTGACATTACAAACATACATTTCCATCTTATCTATTAGATAAGACCTGTTATGTTGTTTATTTGTTATCATATTCTAGAGATAAGAAATTAAAATTATGAAGACATGTGAATTATATAAATACATAATATTTTTTTAATCCCATGTGTTGTTAGTAATCGCGTGACTGTTTTCTGTAGAAACACTATTGAATAATAAATAGATAACTATTATCGGATAAAATCATATACATTGATCTGACCCTAAAGGGCCCAAAGTATGTAGTGTATTCATCATTAGAAACAAAGAAGGTATTTCAAATATACATTTAATCTTTCGAGCCCCGGATCACCAGACACAATAGAAAATCTATTGTTACGCGGCACCCGAGTGCCGGTTCGGGATTGAGTGGTTAAAAATCAATAAACATCCAGAGACGAGAAAAACACAAATGTCCTGAATGAATTCGAATTTCGAACCCACGACCCTTGGCGCATAAGCCAGGGTCACTGACAAATGCGCAAATGGGCCAGTCGATATATTATTCCTTTTGAGAATACCATTTAGTTTATGAAAAAAAAAAATCTTTAATGACGTCGGGACCATATTGATGGAAGGTAGATTATAACTATACATCGTTATCGCGCGGGCAGTTTGGGGGCGACGCATAGATGACCGAAGGGCTGTCACACGTGTATAACGAGTATTAGAATATTTGCATGTTTTTTTATTCTTTAAATTAAAGCCTTTCATGTTAAGTATATTCCTTATGAGGATAAATACCTTATGAGGATAAATAGAATATTATTTCTATTTTGATATTGTATTCAAAATTTGGACAAAGTAGTGTAGAAGCGTTGTTTAAGTTAGCAACACTTTCTCTGAGGGTTGATTCAGTCCAGTAAGTCAGAAATTGACATCATACAGCTATAAATGAGTAATTAGGATAAAAATAACATTTTCATAAAATTGGTTAAGTTATCGAAACCGAAAAAAATCGTAAGGTAACATTGTTGTGTCAGTGGTCGATTTAGGATTACAAATAGATTCAATGCATAATATCTATTTAAAAATCGATATTTTTATTGGTCAAAATATAATTAAAAAAAAAAATGATCCATGCGTGGCAACCCTATTCATCAGTATCCACGCGTCGCCCCGAAACTGCCCGCGCGATAACGATGTATAATTATAACTAACCATCGTATTTATAGACAGACGAATCAAAGTATTACTTGAGTCTAGGACATGACTTAAATAAACGTTAACGTTTTTATACAAAAAACGTGCTGGCAAAAGTAAGAATATAATTCTTGCTTAAGTATTCTTACTTTTGATAGTTCTTACTTTTTCAGAAACATCGTTAATTGTAAAAAAGTAATACTTTGGCTCGTTTATGAATACGGGTAATAACAAGTCTTTGTTTTGTGCTTCAGATAGCTTTTAATTAATAGGGCAAGAGATGGTCACTTGATGATTTTATGATTGATTTTATTTTTGTAAAGCTGCCGCACACGCATTGCAAAATTCGCGTTCTGCGCAATCCCCGTCCGATTTTAAGATGTTTATCGGGCACTATGTCAAATCATGTAAGCCATTAATTAACTCGCTCATTTACTCCCTCAATCACTCACTCATTCATTCACTTGTTCACTCACTTATTCATTCACTCACTCACCACTCTCTCGTTCATTCACAGATGCGACGCAGACCCGGCCGCGCTCGCGAAGTACGTGTACGCGCTGGTGAAGAAAGACAAACCGCTCCAGGAGTTGAGAGAGGGGATGCTAGACCAGTTAGACGTGTTCCTTCAGCACGGTGAGTTATACAGTTAATATTAAATAAATAAATAAATCCCAGGACATAATCTAAGCGATGTCTAGCCTCAAAACTATATGTATAAGCAAGGCTTTTTGCTATATTTACCAAACAACGGGTAAATATCACTTGTCTTACTTCTACTTTTACTTATACTTCTTTTGTAAAAACATACAAATACAGATCTATCTATCTATATAAATATAAACGAATTGCTGTTCTTTTTAATTGTCTCGCTAAAACTCGAGAAGGGCTGAACCTTTTTAAAAATATTTGCTAGCTATTAGAATGTAGGTACCTATGTTTATTTAAATATTATACACTTATAATATAATTTACCTATAAAATACATACAAGAACTATTAGATAGAATATTCATAAATAGTCTTTGTACCGCTCAAATTAAGATTAAAATAAAGTTGGTACTACCTTATATCTTATACCTTGCCGTAACACAGTCTTTGATTAGCACGGGAGGTAAAGAGTAAAGTCTGTATACCATCAGTTTGTCTCTAAGAATAAAGCTTGTAAATTATTTGTGTAATGTTTCGGTCATAAGCACATATATAATTTGTTGTTCTTGTTTTGGCATAATGTGATGCTGACCGTACCTACGACTTTAAAATATTGTATATTTAGGCTATATGGTGGTGTACTGTGTACAAAATTTACGAAAATAAAGTTATTTATATTTGTAACCGATTTGACTAATTTTAGTCTTGAAATATTCGTGGAAGTCCTGTTTAGACGTTGAGAAAATATTGAAAAATTGCGAGGAAAATCCAAAAAACGACATTTTTATTTTCCCATACAAACTGTTCTTACCTGTCAAACGACGTGATACGAAGTTCACCGGGTCAGCTAGTTACAGATAGAAATGTTCTTGTTCATACCAGTACAAACAGAATGTTTGTACTGTGTGGGGATCGAACCCGCGAATTTTTGGTGTTATATCCGACTTCTCAATTAATACACCAAATTGGTTGTTAAAATAATAATAAATAATTCTTCCAAACTGGGTAACACAGTCATTTAGCAGTAGTAATTACTGCAACATTGAAGAGATGGCGCTGACGAGCGTAAAATCAATACTAGAAGAAATTCAACGGGTCCGCTAAGGTCTCGGTGGCATAGCTGGTAGTGCACTTGCCCGGACAGCGAGGGGCGCAGGTTCGAGTCCCGCCTGATACCTGGACAAATCGAATTTATTGTATTGTAATATATTTATATAGCCAGTAAGCTTGCAAAATACTTTAAAATTATAAAAATAACACATTTACTAAAATTCTGGCGAACAACACGGTCGTTACTAAATTAGTAATAAGTTGTCATTCAGTTACACACAATTTCTCCAAGTTGACAGAGTGAGTGAAATCAATGTAATATTGAACATATTCAGGTGCGCGTTTATTTGTAGTGTAAATTACGTTATTTTAATATATTATGTAAAACTGTAAGAATTCTAAAATAATGCATGTAATTATGGCAAATAGTGTCTGAGTATTTTTTCGTCAGGCAACTTGGTAGTCTAGTAAGCAGTCCATCTGATGTAAGCGGCTATTTCGGCCTATTTCATTGACGGACGCCATATTATAAAGGCGTGTAATAATAAAAATTGTTTACGTCTGTGCAACGCCGCACAGTGGTTCCATTTTTAAAAAAGGTGGACATAGCATCGAAGTTTCGAATTTCACCTAACAAAAAATTGCAATCGATAGTAAATTGAATGCTGATTAATACTTGTCATGTACATTTTTTCATAAAAATGAGTCCTTCATACTTAAAAAAAATATTAAAGAAAAAATTGTATGGGAGAAAATCTATTTTATTTTTTTTCTTCGTTGGGTATTAAAACGAAGCAGCCAAATTCATATGGCGGTAAGGGCCTATGGTCCTTGACCCTCCCACATAAAAATTTTGTGCGTATCCCTGCGGCCTTGGGCACCGCAAGACTTTTAATTTTTAAAATTTTATACTTGTTTTTTAGCCACATTTTGACACATTTTGTATGGAAAATAATTTTTAATAGAATTTCTAAGCAAAACTAAAATTAATATGTTCATAATCTGACAATTTTTTTCATTTTGATAAGTAAACAAAAAAAAACATATCTTAGAAAAAATGTGATTGAAGTCGCTGCAGTTCCGTTAAATGGCTGTAACTTTACTCCCATTTGATAGTAATGAACTTTAACACTCCCTCACCCTCCCCTATCTATAAAAATCCTTGTTCATTAAAATGTAATAAACTGAACTTTAAGAAAGCACGAATTTTCAGGCGTTTATTCTTCAAGGGTTGAGATACGAATGCCTGCAAGTTTGCTTACATAGAATAGACAAGCAGGTATGCGCCCGCAATTAGTGACTACCGCAGCGAGCTCTTAAAAATCATCAAACGCGCAAAAACTTGAAGGAATGTGACACGGTTACCTGCAAGTTTTCTTACTTGTATCAAGTACATGCAGCAGGTTTGCGCTCGCAACTAGTGACTAGCGTATCCCATACGAGTCATCTAGTGACTAGCGCATCTCATACGAGTCATCAAACGATTAGTGAATGCAGTAAATTCCTATTGTTTAATGACTTGACCGTGATCTATGCGCTAGTCACTGGTTGCGAGCGCATACCAGCTGCTGCATGTACCTGTTACAAGTAAACAAACTTGCAGGTATCCGTTTCGCAACTCTGGACACTGATAACACTAATTGTTTGATGACTCATATGAGATGCGCTAGTCACTAGATGACTCGTATGAGAGGCGCTAGTCACTGTTGCGAGCGCATACCTGCTACAAGTAAGCAAACTTGCAGGTATTCGTTTCGCAACCCCTGACACTGATGACACGAATTGTTTGATGACTCATATGAGATGCGCTAGTCACTAGATGATTTATATGAGATGCGCTAGTCACTAGATGACTCGTATGAGATGCGCTAGTCACTAGTTGCGAGCGCAAACCTGCTGCATGTACTTGATACAAGTAAGCAAACTTGCAGGTAACCGTTTCGCAACCCTTGACACTGATGACACGAATTGTTTGATGACTCATATGAGATGCGCTAGTCACTAGATGACTTATATGAGATGCGCTAGTCACTAGATGACTCGTATGATATGCGCAAGTCACTAGTTGCGAGCGCAAACCTGCCGCATTTACTTGATACAAGTAAGCAAACTTGCAGGTATCCGTGTCGCATACCTTCAAGTTATTGCGCGTTTGATGATTTTTAAGAGCTCGCTGCGCTAGTCACCAGTAGCGAGCGCATACCTGCTTGTCTATTCTATGTAAGCAAACTTGCAGGCATTCGTATCTCAACCCTTGAAAAAGAAACGCTTGAAAATTCGTGCTCCTTGAAGTTCAGTTTATTACATTTGTAATAAACAAGGATTTTTTATAGATAGGGGGAGGGTGAGGGAGTGTTAAAGTTCATTACTATCAAATGGGAGTAAAGTTACAGCCATTTAACGGAACTGCAGCGACTTCAATCACATTTTTTCTAAGATATGTTTTTTTTTTTTTACTTATCAAAATGAAAAAATTTGTCAGATTATGAACATATTAATTTTAGTTTTGCTTAGAAATGCTATTAAAAATTATTTTCCATACAAAATGTGTCAAAATGTGTGTTTACGACGATAGCTCAGTTTGTACTAATTTGAACTGATTTGAACTTTTGTACTAATTTGACCTGATTATACAAATAAAACAATTTATTTGGTTGAACTACATAGGTTGACCTGAATTTTTATTGATTGATTTTGCAAAGTCAAAGATATACATTTGTTTTCTGTTCTAATTTTCTTCTTTCTTTTTTCACATATATACAGCCAGTACTAAAGAGTTTCCACTTGAGTTGGCCTTCATAATAAAAAATAGATCGACACCTAGTGTCAAATCCTGAACATTCCGCCCACCAAAGGACATTTGTAACAGAATGTCCTTTACAGAATATAAAAACAAATTTAAGAGCAAACAACTCCGCCCACCATGACCTCTCTGTTGGATTACAAATTGATATAAAAATTAAAAAAAAAACTTAAAACCTTACAATTAATGAATTGGTTGTATACCATTAAAATACGAAAAAATAATACAAAGATAAGAACTTATTGCACTTAACTAACATAAAAGAACTAATTGCACTTTACTTACTTAGTCTTACTTAATCATTCATTGGCAACACACATAGTTTAGAAACAGGTCTCTTTATACTAGAAGTTTTAACTTTGATTGTGACCACACGAGTGACATTATCATTGCCTGGATGTTTTTCTGTAATTTTACCCATAAGCCAGCGACTTGGTGGCATGTCATCCTCCTTAATTAAGACTATATCACCGATTTTAGGTTCTGGAATTTGTGAACTCCATTTGTATCTATTCATTAAATTAGAAAGATATTCGCGTGACCAACGCTGCCAAAAAACCTTGTAATAATCTTTGAATAAACTGCCATCTTGTTAGTGAACTAATATTAGATTCTGTATAATTTGTTACATCTGGCACAGCTACCAATGGTCCCCTAATAAGACAGTGACCAGTTGTTAAAAGCCTAGGATCGTTGGGAGACGATTCTGAACTGTCTCAGTTAGGTCGCGAATTAAAACAGGCTTCTATTTGGGTAAGTGTACTGAGTTCTACAAAAGTAAAAGTTGTGTCTCCTATAACTCGTTTGTAAAATCGCCGAAAATAAGCTACTACTCGAAGAAAACGTTGTAATAATGAAAACAGTTGAAATAAGGTGTTCTCCGTCATTGTAGTAAGGTGCGATCTAACTGCTTCCTCAGTGTTGACCTCAAATGTTTTAGGTTTGTAGAGTCGGAACAACACATCTCGGTAAGTAAACCATTCACGTTTTAATTCTTCTGGTATCTGCTTATCCCAAGTTAAACCTGCTAGCTATAATTTTTGAATAAACATTTTCGCTATGATTATGCTAGGTGTAAGCCAACCTAGTGGATCTTATAAACGTGCTCTAACTGATAATATTGATCTTTTTGTTTCAGATCCAGGCGTCGCCGTGGGAAGATTCACCGAGTACCGGAAACGATCTTCACGTTTATCCCAGGTAACACCCAATATTTTAGTTGTGTTCTGTTTTGTTATCTATATTTTTTGCTCTGCTTTTATCATTGTCATTTAATTGTTTTGCTTTTATGTCCTGTGTTTTAATGATCTTTGCTTCTTTTTGTTCTATACTTTAGCCTTCACATTAAAAAATCTCTGAAAGTAATTCATCGCTATTGCTCTTCCATTTTTGTAGTTCGAACTTGCCTTTTAGTAGTAACTCTGATCTTTGTAGTAGTTTTATCATTTCTCACCACAGCATGATGGGGTAAGTAGACAGCTTCATCCTTTTTCTGATCCTTTTTCTCCACAGGTCTCATGTGTCCTAATTGTAAGTACTCATTTATCACTTCAACATATTTATCTTTTAAATCCTTGGATAACCTTTTTTCTAATGCTTTGAACTTTCTTACAGCTATTTGACGCGATTCACCACCCAAACAACGAGGAGGGCGTTCACGCAGCGGTAATTGAACTATATATCGTCCTTCAGGTGTTCTCTTAGTTGTACTCACAAATATCTTCTCGCACTCTTGCTCTTCTTCAGTTAAAATACTCTTTGTAGAATGTTGCTCTTCGATTTCCATTTTCTTTAAAATATCGTCCTCATTTATTTGAGTATGCATGACAGATATTTTACAGTTGTCCTTAGATAACGCATTAACTCCTTTATTAATTGTTCCAGACACGATCCACCCTAATGCAGTCTCCTGAGCGACGAGAGACCCATCTGGACTCTTCTTTACTCCTTCTTTTAATATTTGGCTAAATGCATTTGCGCCCAATAAAATATCTATCCTACTGGGAGTACCCAATTGTGGATCAGCCAAACTTAAACTTTCTAGCTCTAACCAATTCATAGATTCTACCCGTTGTTCTGGTAAACACGATGTTAAATTCTTAAGAACATATGCCTTAAGCTGAATAATAAAATTCTTGTCAATTAAAGACTGAAGATTAATAGTCACTACATACTTAAAACTCAAACCATTATTTCCACCGAGTCCTGTAATAGTTCCTTGAACTGTTTCTTTCTTTAAACGTAATAATTGCACAGCAGCCTCGGTTATAAAACAGGCCTGTGAGCCTTGATCTATTAGTGCCCTTAACATAATATGTTGCCCACAAGTTTTTGAATAGGTGCTTACTAACGCAGTAGGTAGTAAAACCTGGCCAGTTTGGGGAATTTCACGAGTTGATAAACAAGATACTATTGGCTGAGTGCTAGTCGAAGCCCTAGCGCCCTCAGTAGTGTCATTGTTTTTGACCTCTTTGTCGTCATCAATGTGTAACAAGGAATGATGACGCTTTCGACACACTCTACATGTTGTCGGTTTTTTACAATCATACACGGTATGATTACTGCCCAAACAATTGAAGCAGAATTTGTTCTTAGCTATAAAATCGCGCCTTAATGTACAATCTAATTTTGCGAAATTTTTACAGAAACATAATTTATGACCTTCAGAACAATATTCGCATCGCCAACTGGACATATTATTATTAGAAGCAAATAAAACTCTAGGTTTTGGGTGTGGACCACTGGTATGCTGTGTAGATTTTTTAACCTCGACAAATTCCAAGGCACGAAAACGATTCTCCATAAAAGACTGAAATTGATCTAATGTTGGCAATTTATTTGAATCCGTATCTGAAATATGTAATTCCCATTGTTTTCGCGTTTCCGGGTCTAATTTAAATGTAGCAATATGTATAATAATAACGTCCCATGTGCTCACATCAATTTCAATATTCCGCAAAGCATTTAAACAGTCTATGGTGGTGTCTAACAAATCTTTTAGCCCTGATGCACTTTCAGTAAACAAACGCTTTTGCCCAAATAGCCGCTTTAAAATACAGTTAGCTAAGAATTTTTTATTGTTGTAACGTTTTTCCAATAGTGACCAACATTGACTGTAATTAGCATCAGTTAACGGCGTATGCCTTATCAATTGCTCTGCCTCGCCTGTCAAATGACTTTTCAAATAATGCAATTTTTGAACATTTTCAAGAGAATCATTTTTATGAACTAACGATACAAATAAATCACGAAAAGTTGTCCATTCGGAATAAATGCCTGAAAATGTTGGTATAGTTATTTTTGGTAATCTTACTAATTGGTTGGACTTATCATAATCGCGCTGTTGTGATTGCGAATCAGTCATAGATTTAAATTGATTTAAAGCCATTTTCAGCAATGATTTGTACATTATATAGTTGTCCTCAGTTTTCTCATACACATCATTAGAAACATAAATTGAACTAGTTAATCTATCCGCCTGTGAAATTTCATGTAATCTAGCATTATTTGTTCTAAACGATATCCAATCTTGTTCTAAATTTTCAAGTCTGGCCTCAACATACTCATAAGGAATTTTATCTTTTGAACTTTTCTTAAAATTAGATAAACCCTTTTTAATTGAATTTTGCAAATCAATTTGTACATTAATTAAACTTTCCATCTTACAATAACTTTTCAATACACTATTGACTTCGCAATTTTAAAATGATAAACAAAACAATAAGGGAAACTATTCTAAATCCTAACAAACAGTCTTAAACTACACACTATGAAAGTCCAAAATCAATCTTAGATCTTCTATATTTTAATTTGCTGTTATAAAGTAGAAAGTCGCTCTTAAAAGTTTTAATAATTATGATGTTCTACTCACGCTCGACCACTGCACTTAACTCACTGAACTTGGAAACTTCCTTCAATGTACTTCCCGCGCCTGGTAGTAGTAGGTAGTGTGACCGCCTTGCAGTCAACGGCTCCTTGAATGGGACCAGCCACCGCTGCACCGCTGAGCAACACCGTCCACCAGCCCAGCACAGCCACTGGTGCTTCTCGCAACACTCGCCGGTTGCTGAACCCGCACCTTATCCGCCGCAATCCACTGTGAGTACGGGGTTGCGATCGCAATGCAATAAATTCGTTGTCGCAATGACCACGAAATGACCTCCGAAAATATTTTGATTTTTGTCCTTGGAATCTCCGGTCTACTATCTATCTATCCGGCTCCGAAGGAACAATGTTTACGACGATAGCTCAGTTTGTACTAATTTGAACTGATTTGAACTTTTGTACTAATTTGACCTGATTATACAAATAAAACAATTTATTTGGTTGAACTACATAGGTTGACCTGAATTTTTATTGATTGATTTTGCAAAGTCAAAGATATACATTTGTTTTCTGTTCTAATTTTCTTCTTTCTTTTTTCACATATATACAGCCAGTACTAAAGAGTTTCCACTTGAGTTGGCCTTCATAATAAAAAATAGATCGACACCTAGTGTCAAATCCTGAACAATGTGGCTAAAAAACAAGTATAAAATTTTAAAAATTAAAAGTCTTGCGGTGCCCAAGGCCGCAGGGATACGCACAAAATTTTTATGTGGGAGGGTCAAGGACCATAGGCCCTTACCGCCATATGAGTTTGGCTGCTACGTTTTAATACCCAACGAAGAAAAAAAAAAAAATAGATTTTCTCCCATACAATTTTTTCTTTAATATTTTTTTTAAGTATGAAGGACTCATTTTTATGAAAAAATGTACATGACAAGTATTAATCAGCATTCAATTTACTATCGATTGCAATTTTTTGTTAGGTGAAATTCGAAACTTCGATGCTATGTCCACCTTTTTTTAAAATGGAACCACTGTGCGCCGGTCTTATTCACAATTTTCAGGAGTCAATGAAGTTGTTAAATTGTGATATATTTTATTACAGAAACAAAACCATTCGTGGACATGCTGTTCAAATCGTTGGAGTCGAACGAGTACCTCAAACCTACGGAACGCAAGCCGTCTCCCCCTCCGGAGGTGCCTACCGACGTAGAAAAACCACCCGAGGCTGACATCGAACATGGTAAGAGGTTTTTATTATCTGTTCTAGTAATCACCACGCTTGTCTATTGTTGGTGATCACAAATTCGAAAAATTCGGCATAACGTTCTTTCGACCTGATAATTGAACCTAAAGGTGAGTGAGTATGGACTACATACATTACATTTCCTCGAGCGTTTTGATGTAATGTAACGTTACTGCGAATGGTACAATACAGGTAAAAGCTCGGTTAGTCTCAACATTTCCATGTAATGTAACGTTTTTTATAGTAGCTCAGTACATTGGCTCCACTTAGCCTGATGGTAAGCAAAAGGGGAACCCAAATTACCACGACAACGGACGCAACACCGTGGTGTTCTATCCGTTGGCATCGCAGTACTGGCTCACAAGGTGCTTCTTCACGCTTCGTTTAATGGAACGTTCGTGCGAATGCTCGGCGTTTTGGTACAGGAAAAAGCTTACTGCGAGTGTGCATTTACCCGTAACATTTTGTTGTACCTGCGTTCATTCTTCTTTGAAATGTCGGATTTAAAATGTTACACCAATGTGCTCGTTGGTTTTTAAAAAGGCTGTAACAAAACATCGAGCGTCGTGTTCGAAGAAAGGTTCGAGTAAATTTAAAAACGGCGAATGCTGGATTTCTGATACAAGTAAATGTAGTCTATACCCACCTTAAGACTATGATCTCGGTCAGGTATTCGTATTTGGCATATCTGAATGTGGCAATTCTCAAGGTGCTTAATTTATAAGCATAAGGCTGCCTGTCTGTCGTAGAGCGAGGCAGCGGAGTGAACAAACTGATAAATATAAATTAATAGGATTGCATTACAGTTCAATACAATAACTCTCTTACGAGTGCTGTTGGGGCTGCCTAGATACTGCAGTGCATCAAACATGCTTGCTCAGGCGAGGATCGACGGGTTTCACGAAATAATGCGTAAGAGAGTCGCCTCACTTTTGCACAGAGTTCAAAGCAGCGGCAACACTATTCTGGGAGCGTTGTTAGACCAGCTGGACTCTCCTATTTTAAGATACTGGGAGTTTCGCTCCGTACTGGTGGATAGGCAGTTTAAAAAATGCTTCCAGGTTGTTCTCGTTCCCTGCTAAGAGTGTTTACACATTACGCCGCGGTACCGCTGCATCAGTCCCCCTTGGATTTATATGGAGCCTTGCATACGAAGCCTACATATCGGGGCAGCCAATGATATTATAATAAAAAATAGGTAGATAGGTTACTTGAGCTAAAAAAGTGGCACCCGAAAACTGAGCCAATTAGCAAATCCGAGCTCAGTCTCGCGAAAGCATTGACAGACCGACAAACTTATCTGTGCTGGTGGCCAAAATTGGAACTACGAGAAATGTCAGTTTTTGCAAAGCAAAAACGATATTTAATGACAGTACTAAAAAGACAGTAGCGACGCCGCACAGTGGGACGCTTTGTATGGACAGGCGGAAAATATTATTTTTTGAGTAGATATGTGATCTAATGTCTACTTTATCATAATATTATTGTTTATTATTGAATGTTCTTTTAGCATACTGGTAATATTTATGTACTAAACATATATTATATATTTAAACAACGTTTTCAAAGAAATAAAATTAGTACAATGTATGTCCTACTATTTTTTTTTTATCAAATACTTGTTTTTTATGAACATAAGTCATACTAAATTTGAAAATGTAAAAGTACAGTTAAAAGTGACAACAAAAAATTAAAATAACCAATTATTGTTACAAACTAACAAGCTAGCACATCTATAAGAAGAGACAGTGTGTTCTTTGTCTTGGCTTTAAGTAGGCTACTTATAAATGAATTTAGTTTTTCTGCAGCAGTCATATTTAAATCCTCTCTTTCTCCCTTGTTATCTTATAGCATCTTATGCGGGAAAAACACTCCTGAAATGGCTTTTTTTTTGGTCGTCCTGTTAGTTAGTTGTGCTTGTGATCCTCTGGAAGGCCCTGGTGAATTATTGTCATCGTCATCATCACTTATAATAGAAGCACTTGTAGGAATTGTTAGACTTAATGCCAACCATTCTATATAATTAATAAGGAAACGGATTTTAGTACGATTAGCTGCTTGCCACTTTTGAGCCAATCTTGGGATAAAATTTTTCTTCAGCTCTGTTTTAGAGGTTCTCAAGAGCAAACTCAGTTATGTAAAAGTATTTACTTTTTAAGTATATACACTTTTCGGGTCTTTATTGCAAGACGCGATTTTGGCTAGTTCCAAATATAACAATGTTACGGTTGACATGGTTTGTAGTTACTTTCTCAAGTCCAAAAAGGTTAACGAGACTAAATATCATTTCTGTTAGATTTATAGATCATAGTTACCATAAGACACCTATTCATTAAGGGTAGCTAATGAATAAATTTAAAGACAATATTTGTTTAATTATTTTTCTTTTAAAATATAAAAAGACACTACTTATATGATTTTTTAATATTTAAATAATACAAAACACTTTAATAAATGATTCCTTATGCATATAAATAACAATCGTCTCATTAAATAACGATTTCATAACTTATTACCAATACCCCAATTTCTTGTCTTTTTTGCGTTAGGCTAGTAAATGTTGTCATAATCATAAGGGGGCAGATGGTGGCAGCTGGATTTGGTGTTTATTTCTTGAGGAGACTTGTACCTTTAATACAATGTATAAATTAGCCGGGAGCAGCCGGGAGCTAGATAGTTATGAACGTTAAAAGACATAAAAAGTGAAAAAAAATCGTACAGAATGTTACAAATTCAAATCAATATAAAATCTCAATAAAATTGTGTAAGAATATTGTTTTCTTATTAACAAAGGTATGAAAAAGGGTAAAAAATACCGGAATTAAAACAAAATCATATAGGTTTTGAGTATGTCACGCACAAAGGAAAGCAAAAATTCGCTTAGAAAGAACTATTTTCGTTTAGTGTTCCTTTCTGTATCGTTTACGCAGTACTCAAAATAGTTACATGGTTAATCCATGCTGTAATACGTTGTAATAGGTGTCTTCTATATGATAAAATATAAAACTTCTCTAAAGAGATCTACTCTAAAATTGGACTTTTTGCCGCCCGCAAACCAATGTGCGCCGCCACCGGAACAGATAAGTTTGTCGGTCTATACATACGCCGGGAACAATTTTTGACTTCGCTTCAGTACTGACATAACCTTTCTAGCTCTTTTTTATTATATTATCATTGGATGCAGTGCAGAATGCTGCCGCTGCGGTGTAATGTGTAAACGCCCTAATTTAACTATTTTGTTCTAAGCGCCGGCCCCCGCCACCAACGGCGGCGAGGAGCCCCGGGCCCCTCCCTTGGGCCCGGCCGAGCGTCCGCGGCGCTGCGTGGTGGTGTCGCGCCCGGGCGCCAAGCCCGCGCCCGCCGCCGCCGTGGCCCCGCAGCCTGCGCCCGCGCACAGGGCGCCGCCGCCGAACGAACAGACTCTTGTCAAGGTATGTATTCATATTTAACTATAGCACGACCAATCAAATAAGAAGCGTCGCCATATTGCGGAAAATCTCTTCTTTAAAACACTCCCCTGTAAAGTTACTAAATGTCACTTATGCTGGCCATACACCATCAAGCCTATCGTCAAATCGGCTTGAAGCGATCGATTGGATCAAGCCGATTTGACGATAGGCTTGATGGTGTATGGCCAGCATTAGTCAATTTTAACTTTTAAGTGTCAATTTATTTTTTGTTATGCATGTTACCCCATAACTTTTTTCTAATCAAACCAATTTTAATGATTGAAATCAAGGGCGTCGCCAGCTTATGATTTAAAGGGGGCAATGGAGCAATATTATTTAGGTTTAAATATGAACGCCGAGAGCATGAAGCGTTACCGCTTTGCGGCTAGCTACATTTGATCTCGGGGGGGGGGGGGGGGGGAACTGCTCCCCCCTGCCCCCCTTGGCGACGCCCTCGATTGAAATGATGAATGATGAAATTGTTTCTTAGCGATAAATCCACCCATATCACACAAGTACATTAATAGTAAATGTTTTGTATTTTTTCAGGTGTTACCGCTATCAGAGTTATTGGATGAACCAGTGGACCATGCACCCCGAAGAAGGGACAGAAGAGCTGATTCAGTAAGTTTCATTAATTTTTTTTTGTCCGTTTCATCTGCGATCGGTCTCTCGACTATGAGCAGATGTGTTGTTTCCAGAGCACTGATCTCCATAGACAACTGGATAGGCGATTGGTACCAAATATTTGATCCGATTTGAAAATCGCCATATTGGCGCTGAGAGCAGTAGTTAGTGTACTTGGAACTAATAATAGTGCTGACCTTCGCAGATAAACTTCGATAATGCTGTCATTGTCAATGGCTGTCCATTTGAAGTCATTTTAGTTCCCAGTACACTATTGGGGGCGCTTCAAATCGACAGAAAAAATAGCTGTAATTTCAATATCTATCTATAGCCACTCCAGCGTAATACGCTGAGCGTATTATCATGGAGCTCAGTGTTCCAGAGCCTTCTCTTGTGAAGTGGGCACTCCACCGAGCACACCACTCACACTTCCACACGACACTGCATTCTCCTATGCAGTGTCTTAAGGCGATTGTCATAAGTTCTAGTGGTAAGCCGGGCCGCCCGTTTATTACAATGCACTGTCAGTCGTCGCTCGTCGTTACTTACTTACTTATTTAGGTACTTACTGTTTTGGCTCAGCGATCCGAAGTGGGTCTTGACCTCCGACATCAAAGAACGCCACTCAGGTCTGTCGAGTGCCAGTCCAGTCGGGTACTTGGAGCTCTTTTAGGTCTTTTCCCGCTTCGTCCATCCAGCGATATCTGGGGCGACCCACTGGTCGTCGCCCGGATGGTCGTTCCAAGTATGCCCTTTTTACTGCCCGATCCTCACTTTTTCTTACGACATGGCCAAGCCAACGCAGTCTGGCTGCCTTGATCTCTCCAATTATCGCTCGTCGTTAATATTGACAAATTAATATGTATTTTACTTCTTCTATTTCAGTTAAAGTACACTTGATTTTTAATTCAACGGAATTCTAACAGTTTTTGACACAATGTAAATAGAGTCATGTCATAAAAAAACATAAAATAATTACTATTTTGATATTATATTTAAGTCTCGCGTTTGTCGACATTTTAAAATAATGAAAGGTTTATTTTTTATATCTTTTTGTAACTGTCTTATAATAGAACACGTCCTTAAAAATAAGAGTATAGAAATGACGCAAATCATTATAGAAGAATCAAGATCGATCGTCTAAGTTTGTGGTCTGATATTATTGTATTGTAATTCATTCATATTCATATTCATTTATTCACTATAAATTTATAATAAATTACAAATTTACCTTTTCAAGGCATCGTGAATAACAATTTTATGTAGGATTAAAAATTTAGAATGGAGAATGTTCACTAGTTTCGATTTTTAACTTTTCTTATAGTCCATATGAAATAAAAAAAGTGTGTATAAAAATTATTTCGATATGTCACTTAGTTCCCGAGATATTGAATTTTAAACGGCGCGAGTGTTGGCCGGCCGGAGCTCGTTGCGGTGACGTCACTTTACATACTCTCACGCAGTACGTTGCGCGCTCCGGTACGGTTATTTCGTAGTGAACCGTACCGGAGCGCGCAACGTACTATGACCTGTGACGTCATCGTACTGCAGCGCCAGCATGGCCGACGCGCGGCGAACGGGATTTTTAAATGTCTATAAAATCTAAACTAATTGATATTTTGGCATGAAACAAAAAATAATGTGTTTATATTCACATAGGCTTTACTGTGACAAAGTTACAAGCTATTTCGCATACCTAGTAACATTCTCCATTACAATTAACAATATTTGGCTTTAATAATTAATTGTTTCCTTTATTCAGCTTCGTGACAAAGAGGAGCGTCGCCGCCGCCGGTCGCGCTCGTGGGAGCGACGGACGAGAGCGAGAAGGCATCCGAGGGATGGCCATGATGACAGAAGGTAATAATTTAACCCATTCATTGCCTTAGCTTGCCTTAGCCGATACTATGAACTAGTTCCGAATGCCTTGTACTAAACGCGGTAACGATACTTGGACTCGATATCGCGTCCACGGCACCTCCAATAAAATTACTTGGACGCGAATTCGCGTTTTCGGCACATTGAGCTTAAATTTTATCGAAAATTGCTATTTTCTTAAATGGCTAGCATTGCTAGGACGCGAATTCGCGTCTAAGGCAATGAAGGGGTTAACGTGTCTTCTTAGTCAAATACGACTGTATAGCCCGACCATTAAAATAAAAAACCTCGCCATATTGCGGAAAAATATTGGGACTAATTTTTTTCAAGTGGCAAAAATAAAAATAAAACGGTTGTCTGTAAAGTCGGTTTACTGACGATAGTTGTACGTGACAATGAAAATACTGATGGAATGGTTGCATTTTTCAAAAGAAAATTATAAATGAGACGCCTCAGAGCGAGGTAACGCCGCATTTTTTTTTGCGTGCAGCCGGCTCCATCGAATAAGACGTCGATTCCGCAACAATTCTCCTACGGCCGATTCGTCATTGGACTGTTCGCCGACAGGACGATTCATTTTTGTCCGTTCCACCACCAGCGCTTTTCATCTATGACCGTTTTGCCGACAGGATCCTTCATCGAAGTCTCTTTTGACGACATGCCGACATGCGAACGGTCCAATGACGAATCGGTCGTAGGAGAATGGTAACCAAACCAATGTGAACAGCTCTATACAAATTGTACTGCCACTGGCCCATCCGTTTATTTAGACTGACCGAGAAAAAAAGACTGATCGGATAAGTGGGATCAGGCCACTGATCTCTATGACACTGGATGGGCGATTGTCACCAAATGTTTGATCCGATTTGAAAATCGCCATGTTGGCGCTGAGAGCAGTAGTTAGTGTACTTGGAACTAAAAATAGTACTAAATTTGGCAGATAAACTTTGATAATACTGTCATTGTCAATGTCAATGGCTGTCCATTTGAAGTGTAGACAGAGAAAATTGAAGTCATTTTAGTTCCCAGTGCACTAATGGGGGGCGCTTCAAATCGACATAAAAATAGCTGTCATTTCAATGTCTATAGCCACTCCAGCGTAATACGCCGCGCGTATTAAAATTGACCTCAGTGGATCAGGCCCTAAATGACCACTAAAACTTACACTTACTTACTTACTACGCTGGCTCAGCGATCTGAAGTGGGTCTTGGCCTCCGACGTCAAAGCTCGCCATTTCTTTCGGTCCTGTGCCAATTCTGCCCAATCATGCACGTTTAGTGCCTTGAGGTCCTTGACGACTTCGTCCCTCCAGCGATATCTGGGACGACCCACAGGACGGCGTCCTGTTGGTCGTCCCAGATAAGCTCTTTTGGCAGCTCGATCCTCTCCCATTCTCTCCACGTGTCCGAGCCAGCGTAGTCGGGATGATGTTATTTCCCCCATAATATTCGGCTCGGCTATCTTGGAGCCTTGAATCTTGGAGATTGAAGACCTGATAGACCACTAAAACACTATTAATATTTTTAGTGGTGAAACAAGCTCTAATAATGTTTAATTGTCTCCAGGAGGGCAGCATCAAAATCTCCGTCCCCCCGCGGGAGGTACCGCAACAGAAGTCCTCCCGCGGCAGTTGCCGACAGGGTGGGGAGCAGATCCAGGTATGTACAATCCCTCCGCCTGCCCATGGTCCTTCCCGCCTTCCGGCATACGGACCGAATCTCGGGAGACGCACCTGGTATTTGCGTAACGCTCTTTCTCAGGTGCGCTGCTTGATGCTCCCTACAAATATATCTGTATTCCGTCCCTGCTCTCTTTCACCTCTCCCCATCTGGGGCGTGCACGAAACAACAACAGCTCGTCGTGGGTCGGTTCCTCCTCAATTATCCTGCTCGGCTCGCTTCTTGAGCCATCGGTGCGCAAACACTTTCAAGCGTCTGAAGCCTTCCTCGCTGTTGACCATCTGCTGATGGTAGACTGGCCCGATGTCGTTCCTCTCCCATCCGTCCAACATCTCCTGGCGTTCCTCTTCGTACAGCTGGCATTCCCATAAGACATGGTCTCGAGTCTCTCCAACCGCTCCGCATCGGCATGCAGGATCCTCGCGTAGCGTCATTGCATGCAGTTGATGGTTGAAACTCCCATGCCCTGTCAGTATCTGTGATACGGCGTAATCTGGTTCCACCCAGCCGGACTGTAGTCTCTCTCGCACGTCCGGGAAGAACTGCGACAATTCTCTGCCGTTTTCACTGGTAGACCATCGGTCCTGCCACTGGGTCACGATTTCCTTCATAATCGTCGACTTAACCGCTCGTCCAGGTACGTACAGTCAAAGGCACGTCAGTCTGACCGCCTCCGTGGAACAGTGGCTAAGCCGCTCGGGTATAAAAACACGGAGGTCGTGGGTTCGATTCCCACCTTGGGTCTGGTTGGTGGTAGGGCTTTTTCAGAGTCCGACTGGCTAGCTACCATCCCCACGGGTGAAATCTGCCGCCATAACAGCTCTGGCTGGGTTCCGGCAGTATTAATGTGGGAGCCAGTACACTTGAAATCAGAGGTTCAAAGACCAGATGAGCCTACAGTCTGGCAGCACATTGAGCGACGCTTTCAGGTGAAGTGTCCCTCAATGGAATAGGCCGCAGTGGCCGCTTACCATCAGGTGGGCTGCGTGCCTGTCTGACAACTGAGTTAGTATAAAAAAAAAGACTATACACTTTGAACTTTGTACCACTCCTATGTCAGGGGCATAAGTGCTATTATCGAACTGCAAGTGTTAACCGTGATGTGCCGTTACCGTACATGGGCCGGTTAGTCCCATATTTATATTGTTGGAGCTCACGTGTGGTAGCTAGCAGGGATGTAACGGAGGCAAAATAATCGGTACCGAAATCGTAATCGGAGTTTTTAAATTTGATTTATCGGAATTGGAACCGGAATCGAAGGCAGAGGCAGATTTATTATTATATTAACACAGATAATGAAAAAATCAACATGTTTCTAATTAAACAACAAATTAAATTAATTGAATTCTAAATTAAGAGCTTTTTTACTTTTGCTGTCTAGGGGGATGGGGGGGGGGGGGGGGGTAAATAATTGTAATAAATCTGCTTGCGTAATTTTTGAACGGCCCCATAGGCTAATTACTTTTGGATCAGTTAAACAGTGGCGGTCATATAATTAAGAATGAATTATGTTCGTTCTTAAAAACCTTATCCGACATTTATTATTGCGTTATTCCAGATCGCGATCACCAGTCCCAGTGCGAGAGAGAGAGCACGACCGCGAGCGAGAAAGACTGCGCGTCCCGCGAGAGATGGAGCGGGACAGGATGTCCCGAGATAGAGACCATAGGGACCGCATGTCTATCTCGAGAGATAGGGACAGGTGGGTTAAAATTAATCTATATAAATAAAAATAAATTGCTGTTGGTCTCGCTAAAACTCGAGTAATAATTATTATCATCATCAGACTATTGCAGTCCACTGCTGGACATAGGCCTCTCCAAACGTTCACCACTTCGCTCGATCGTCGACTACGTTATGAAATTTATGCCAAAGAAAATGTATTATGCAGTAATTTCGGGGTCCTGGGTTCAATTCCCTGGAAATTGGGTGAATTTTTTGTGTTTTTTCGGACACAACTTGGATTTGTGAACTTAAAACCGATCACTGTAGCACCTTTCAGATCAGAATGTCATATTCACAAAATGTCAAGTTCCCGAAATGTCAAGTTTTCAGAACGACTGGACTGAAATGTAAAAAACACCGCGGATAGAAGTCCATCTTCATAAAGGTTGCCGATGATGGGTCGGCACTATCACCACAAACGAGCTGAAATAATAATAAAATGTCGTTTGTCTGTAAAGTCGGTTTACTGACGATAGTTGAAAGTGACAACGTCATAAGAAAATACTGTTATTGTATAGCAGCTATCCACGTGTACGCATCGCTCACTCAAGTAGGAGAGAGACAGATGTCGAACGCTGCCGAACGCGGAGGCCGATTGTGCCTCTTTGTCGTTCGTTCCGCGCTCTCGCTTGCACAATGCAACGCCGCATGACGTCATGTGCGTGCAGCCGGCTCCATCGAATTATAAGACGTTGTCACGTCAAAATAATAATAATGAGTGTATTTTTGTATATAGGTCTCGGGACAGGTCGCGAGAGAGATCCCGTGGGTCGGCGTCTCCTCGTGACGGGCGTTTAGACCACGCTGATGCTTACAAGAGACGCTGCCGGGACTTTGACGGTGAGTTATATTTATTTATAGGTACACCAACAGCAAAATACAACATTCACGATTTCGAGCCTCTGCAAGAAGAACATTTTATTTCAATGACGATTCGTGTTTTTTTTACGAATCGATTTTGCACCTATTTAGTATTATGATTTTTATAAATGTTTTTTTTTTGTGAGATTGTATCATGTAGGTATATTATACTAAACCACATCCTTCTTTAGATAACAAAAGTTTCATTATATCAAATGAAATGTTTGTAAGATGGCTTCAGCAGTAGCTTGTTTGAATTAATCCCTTTTTCTTTAGCTTAAAATATAGTATAAATATTTGTTGGATGTTTTAAAAAGATGGACTTTTTCGTATCATGGTAGGTACTATTAGTAATAAATACCTTTCTCTTGTTAATTACAATTTAATATACTTTTACAATAATAGGAAATAAGTAATCGGCGTTATACATTGCAAGCGCGGTAAAATCTATCTGTCATCTCCCGGCTAGTGCGGGGCACCCTACGCGGTGACCATAGTGATGTGTAATTCGACTCTACCAATTATTCGTCTAACAGTACCAATTAAATTGTTTTCTTTTTTTTGACATTTTGGTTGTCACCATGTCAGCCGGCTGTCCTTTCGGAAATTCTTCCTTAGCATGAAGTCTGAGTATATTATGTTATTAATTGTCAACAGAGAAAGGCTACTGTATGCGCGGCGACCTCTGCCAGTGGGACCACGGGACCGACCCCCTGGTACTCGAAGACGCCGCCCTCACCAGGGTACTGACGGTGCCCCCGGCTGTGCCAGGTACTTTTACTCTTATTTATACTTAAGTCCCGTTTGAAGTTTATATAAATAAAGACTTCATTTTTTTCTGATTTGTACACTGAGCCTTTGATCACCTTTGCAAATCTGTCAAATTGCCGCAACCAAATTTCAGCTATCCATCACATCACATAGAGTTCTATTTTGCTCTGTTCACTATAAATTGTCCTTTAGCCGCTATATTGGCAGCATTGCCTACGCTTTGTAAATCTGTCAAAAACAGATTGAAAGTATTGAAATCAATAGCACCAATATACAGATCGTTCACGATAAGAAGTCCTTTAGCCGCTATATTGGTACTATTGTTTTTCAATACTTTCAATCTGTTTTTTGACAGATTAACAAAGCGTAGGAAATGCTGCCAATATAGCGGCTAAAGGACAACTTATGGTGAACAGACTGTAGTGGCTAGGGGACTTCTGATCGTGAACGTAGTGTAAGACTTTTTGACAGATTTGTAAAGTTTGATCTGTGGTTCATTGTACGTTTTTATTAACTGTTCAAGGAGTTATTATAACAACTTTGAGCAGAAATTATTATAGCTAATGAGCTATTCAACTGTATTTTTAAATGCAATGCATAGGAACAAAAATAAAGTTATCTAAATTAAAATAGATAATCACTACCTTTTCTTTTAACTTATTTTATTTTAACACATTCATTATATTGTCAATTTTCAAAAAAGACGACATTATCAAAGTTATTAAAAGAAAAATTGTCATGAACATTTTCATCAATTGGGAAACTGGCTCAAACAAACTTGTGTTGAAATCTATGCCAAGCTTATAATAAAATAACATATTTGTATCATTTATTGATGAGTACATTAGGAGAGGCTGATTTCTTTTTGAAAATAGTGAGCGGTTTATGGCAATTTTTGAAACTATGATTCGACAATTGGGCGTTTGGCCTCTCGATTGACGTAATAATCATTGCACAGCTGCAAATAGTTTTCTATCTATGAGACGCTAAAGTGACCACATATTTTGTATTAAAAAAGCTCAGTGGCCTGATTTATTTGTCCGCCAGTGTAGTTTGATTCTTTAATATTTTTTTTGTTTCTTGTCTTTAGAGTACAATCCTCTGACGCCGGACATCTGGTGCGGCGCGCCGCCGTTCGCGCCGTACCCGCATCCGCATCCTCATCCGCATCCGCATGCTCCGCCGCATCCGCCCAGGGAACTCATACCTATACCCAGGTAATACACAATTTTTTTTAATTTTTTCTACATAGTACGGTCAACAGCACATCACGGTAAACACTTGCAGTTCGATAATAGCACTTATGCCCCCGAAATAAGAGCGGTACAAAGTCCAAAGTGTTACGTCTGACGTGCTTTTGACTTTACAATATCAAAAATGACAAGTGTCTTTTTGTTATTATTTAATCATAAAAACATTGTATTAAACATGTGGTAGTCCAAATCAAAAGAGTACGAATGCAAAACTTTTTCGGATTGATCTTTCAAAAAGTAGTACACATGTACATGTTACAATCATCCTTTCAAAAATACAGTTTATGAAAAACTGCTTTATTTAGATATTTTAGAAGTCTTTAAAAATCCCGGAAACTAGTTACCGCTATAAGGTCCCTTTTGATTTGGACGACCACATATTATCATCATTAAGATATAGGTCTGCACCAAATATTATGTGTAAATATAGCCGTAGTTTTCACTAAAAAGCCAAAAATAAAACCATCACGTGATAAGCATCCCTTATACTTTTTGTTTCAAATGCAACATAGAAATTCTTTAATCTTTGTCTTGTAAGTTATATATGATTTATTATTAAATGAGAGCGCTATTTGCAGCATTAATCCCCTTAAATTCGGCACTTGGACTATTTGATTTAAATGCTATTAGGATACGACCTTTTGAAGTTGCGTTACGCGACAGTGATGACTTATACACAAACAGATATTATTATGAGTTGTTAACGTTACGGACAAGCGCAGACGACGTCATTTTTCGCTTCATTCTAAAAATTATCTTGATAGCATTTGAATCGGATACATTAAAAGCGATTTAAGCTGCTTCGATGTTTTTTTCGTTCACCGATTAAGGCCTTGTCCAAAACGGCGAGTAAACGCGCGAATCACGCCGATTTCTCCTCAAAACGTGCAATGCTCGTGGACGCAATGTATTTCACCAGGTGGTAGGTTCCTGTACTGGGCCGTCTAGGTGGGTACCACCGCAGTGCCAGATATTTTCCCGTGAAATAGAAGTGTGTCAAGCACTTCTGTGTTTCGGGGAAAGGGCACTGAAGCTAGTGGAATTACTGTGTATATGAGACCTAATAACTGTCTAAGGGCAGACGTGGCGCTTACCATCAGGTGTACGATCTGCTCGTCTTGTTACACATTGCAATAAAAAAAATTGAGTCCCAGTCTCGCCAACGCGCGTTTTGTGTTCGCGCGTATGGATTCGCGACGAATTCGCCTTCTTGGACAAGGCCCAAGCGCTACGCCTGTAGTTTGTATATGTAGTGTGTAGTTGTAGTATGTAGTGTGTAGTGTGTAGTAGTAGCAGCATCTGACGTTGCGCCTGACGCAGATTCCCCCCCAGGCTGCGGCCGGACCTGCCCGCCGCGCCGCGCCCGCCGCCGCCGCACAAGAAGAACTTCGACTTCAATAGACTCGGTGAGTGCACATTACACTGATAAATATACACTCACCGGCAATAAAACCTGGCCACTGAGCTTTTTTCATACAAACGTGGTCACTTTAGCGTCTCATAGATAGAAAACTATTTGCAGCTGTGCAATGAATATTACGTCAATAGAGAGGCCAAACGCCCTGTTATCAAATCACAGTTTCAAAAATTGCCAAAAATCGTTCACTATTCTCAAAAAGGAAAAACAATAAACCGAACTCGACGCTCCATATATCGTACACATGAATTTTGATTTGACTTGATTGTTTTTCCTTTTTGAGAAAATTGAGCTTGAAACTGTGACTTGTTAATCGGGCTTTTGGCCTCTCCATTGACGTAATAATCATTGCACAGCTGCAAATAGTTTTCTATCTATGAGACGCTAAAGTGACCACGTTTGTATGAAAAAAGCTCAGTGGTCAGGTTTTATTGCCGGTAAGTTTATATAAAAGAGGAAACTGACTGACAACACTCAGCCTAAACTACAAGACCCAAGGTACTTAAAATTAAGTGCAGGGATTCTTTATAATGCATAAGTTCCCACTAAGTAGGGGTTTTTGGAAACTTACCCCCTAAGGGTGTAAAAAGGGGTTAAAATTTTGTATGAAATTCCATAATTTTAAAAGTTACTTTCTTGAAATTCAGGAAGTAGATTTTTGATTTTACGTCAGTTTCAAATAAAAAGGGGTATTCGAAAATTTACCCTAATATTGTAATTTACTTAATTAAAATACTTTTAATTGACGACAGCTATTATGCTTATTGCCACATTTTCTGGGAATCGCTCCACATTGTTTCTTGATATAACTTGTATTTTTTATTACTATAACTACATTAACTATTTGTTTTTCCCTACAGGTGCCCCCAGGCCGCCTCTCCCGGCGAACGCGGCGAACTGTTCGCTAGAAGTGAAGAAAGTGCCGCGAGGACTCAACGACATCACGCACTTGAACAACCACTTCTGCAAGTTCGGCAAGATCGTTAATATTCAGGTAAAATATAATAAAACTAGCTTTCCGCCCGCGGCTTCGCCCGCGTGGACTACACGACTTTATACCGTGGGAATTTGATACAGTCTTATTTAAGCGAACGTCTACTTTATCATATTAGCTCCAATCTTTAATTTCAGTTCAATCAGTCGAAAATCTATGAAGATTTATCAATGACGTTCAATTAAAGAACTAGACACCCAATCTCTAAGAAAAATTCCTCAAAAAACGTCCGAGCGGCGTTGACACAGATGACATTAACACATTCGTTCAAATTAACACCTTATCTCGTGGCAGTTAGTGTTTAATGTCAATTGTATACAACTAAACGGAAACTCTGCCCAATAGTTGGGTGGGCAGACTTTTGCTTCGGACAATATTTAAGCGTGAATGGGAGTCTAGTTGTATATTGAACGTCATTGAGATTTATACAAACTTTCATCCCCTATTTTATCCCCTTAGGGGTGGAATTTATCAAAATTCTTTCTTAGAGGATGCCTACGTTATAGTAGCTTTATGCATGCAAAGTCTCAGCCCGATCGGTTTAAAATTGACAAAGTTTCATATAAACTGTCATCCCCTATTTCATCCCCTTAGTGGTGAAATTTATCAAAATCCTTTCTTAAGGGATGCCTACGTCTCTAAAGTATATTAACACTGAATTAGTTTTCTAACAAATACATTTTTTCCCCCAGGTGTGCTTCGAGGGCGATCCGGAAGGCGCGCTGATTACTTTCTCCAACCCGACCGAAGCAAACGTTGCTTACAAGAGCACCGAAGCCGTGCTCAACAATAGATTCATCAAGGTCTTCTGGCATAACCCTGAGGTGAGTTATCACGTTTATAAGTGGAAATGTATGTATAAAGAAAGGCTTTTTTTATTGCAATGTGTAACAAGACGAGCAGATCGTACACCTGATGGTAAGCGCCACGTCTGCCCTTAGACAGTTCAGTGCCAAACAGTCACTTAGCACTTACTGTCTGGCACTGCCCTGTGCCCGCTACACCGAGACGACAGTTATTACATCTCATATACCCAGTAATTACACTAGCTTCAGTGCCCTTTCCCCGAAACACAGAAGTGCTTGACACACTTCTATTTCACGGGACAATATCTGGCACTGCGGTGGTACCCACCTAGACGGTCCAGTACAGGAACCTACCACCTGGTCCCCTACAGAGACCAAGGAGTTACAGTTGCAGCCAATTTACAATGCACATTTTGATTTCGTCTAATTATTAACCTATTACAGAACAAGCAAGAAAACATGGCGCCGTCCGGCCAACAACAGAACAGACAACAGGAGAAGAACCAACACCTCTCCCACAACAAGGTGCTCATCAACCGCGACAACATCAAAGCTACCGCCGACAACAAACAACAGGCAGATAAGGTGAGTGCAGTTATATTATACTTATACTGACAGACAGACGGGTGTCTTATTAACTGAATCGGTTAATTAAAAAAGGTAATTCAGCTTTTTTTAGATAATATGGTGATTTGATTTTGATGTAGATCGATTCCTTTTCTATAGGCCTATCACTGTGATTCAATAAACGGCACAATTCAGTTCATTTTCCATGAAATGTAGGGTCCCATTTCTACGTTATTTACGAAGAGGAATAAGTCAGTTTCTAACCTATACTGGCAATATTGCTTTGTGACATTCAAGAATTTCAAAAAGGAATAAGTCATAAGGCTTAGTCAAGGTAATTAGTAACAAAAGGGAATAAGTCAGGGAAATTTCATAATTTAGTAACCAAAGGGAATAAGTCAATCAACTTTAAATAGCCAGATTTTATTCAAAAAGCACATTACAAGCTCAGTCATCATTACTTTAAACTGTGTATATTATAGTAAATTAAATAAATAATATAAAATATATTTGAGTCATCAAACAAAAATTTTATGTAGACAGTTTTTTAATCATACTGTAAAATTAGAAGGGTTTGACTTATTACCTTTGGTAATTAACCGATTCAACTATTGTAGACAAAAACAGTGACAGACAACAAAAACAACATAAAACAAAGCCAAAAGACTAACATCAACATACTAAAACAAAAATTACAACAACAAACTAATACACCGACGAGATGACCGCCTTCATTATTTACTAGCACAGACAGACTAAATTATTTACTAGCACAGACAAACAGCCTGACTGGTACCTTTTTTACTAAAACAACAGCAATAGACAACAGACCGATTTTGTGAACATAGTTTTGACCGCCTTAGTGAAACAGTGGCTAAGCCGCTCGGGTCGTGGGATCGATTCCCGCCTAGGGTCTGGTTGGTGGGAGGGCTTTTTCAGAGTCCGACTGGTTAGGTACCACACGAGAAATCTGCCGCCATAACAGCTCTGACTGTGTTCCGGTAAAATTAATGTGGGAGCCAGTACACTTGAAATCAAAGGCTCGAAGATCAGATGAGTCTACAGTGTGACAGCACATTGAGCGACGCTTCCAGGTGAAGTGTCCCTCAATGGAAAAGGCCGCAGTGACCGCTAACCATCAGGTGGGCTGCGTGCCTGCCTGCCAACTGACTTAGTACAAAAAAATGTACTAACGTAGACACAACAAAGAATACCCGCAATGACCGCTTACCAATTGAAGTGATATAAAAAAGGACTTTTACTCACCTAGAACAATTTTTGATGACTACAACTATCTCTTTCATTCCCACAGCTGGCGAAAGAGGCAGCGAACGGCCAGGACCCTAAGAAGGAACCAGCGAAACCAACCTTCACGAGCAAACAGATAATGGATCGCATGAAGAGAGCCCAGGCCGTTCTTCAGACGCAGCTTCAACAGCAGCAGCTGCTCATCAAGCGACTGGAGTCCGGTGAGTGAGGATGGGTGACCGCCCCCTTTTTTTTCTTATGAGAATGCATGCACCATAACCGCAGGCTAGCTGGACTTGCGGCCGTGTGTGGGACTCGAGACTAAAGCATCCACTATCCACTAAACTCCCCCGGTTGCCCTTCACACCCGTTTGGAACACCCGTTTGGTGAGTGAGGATGGGTGACCGCCCCACTCTGGACTACCTCCAAGGCGAGAAGGTCCAGATCCTATGAAAGGATCTGGAAATAAAGGCTTGACTTGTCTTCTGAAGTGATTATGTTTCGGTCACCCATCTGGGTATAGACTGCGTCAAATGTTGCTTAGCTAACGATATTGAATTGAGAACACTCGGTAAAAAAAAATCGTCATCCATCCTTATATTGACCGCGCAGAGTGTTGCTTAACTTTTGAGGTCTTTAGAAACAATAAATGACTTTAAGGATTATTACTCGTATTAGCTATCTGTTTATCTTTATATTTTATTGTAAAGATGCCATTAAAAAAATCTTGAAAAAGATTATTTTCTTCATACATAGTGGAGAGTAGCTTAGAACCAGGAAACGGAATAGGATACTTTGATGGGGGAAGGGGGGATAGGATTGGGGAAGTGGGGATAGTTGAAAAAGGAAATTACGCGCGGGTGAAACCGCGAGGGCGACCGCTCTAGTAAAGTAATAAATAAATAAAGCTTACACTCACTTTACGTGCCAAAAGTTTTTCAATAATAAACATTGAAACATGTGTTTGAATTGTTTTATTTGCTTGTCACCAGGTAACGTGAACGAGGCACAAAAAGCAACTCTTCTAGACGCGATCAAATCAGCCCAGGAGGGCATTGAGAAGCTAAGAAGCCAACTGATTGGCCACAACGGGAAACTGATGCAAATGCAGGTATGTGACTTTAAATATGTATTATTTATAGAAATTAAGGACAAAATATCTTTCTTTACATAGGCTATGGGTGGCTACGCTATTTCTATATAAACGGGCTTCGGAAACAATAGTAAATAATATTAGAAAAACTTGTCTTTGTAATTTTAAGAAAAACAAATCATCATCGCGAATACGAATTTAGTCGATGCCCAAAATCTATGAAGACTGGGTGAATTTAGTCGATGCTCAAAATCTATGAAAACTGGGGAAAAGTCAGAGAATGTGAAGCCGGCGGAGTTAAGCGGGAATTGGGACGATCGTATTTTTAATACATTTTCGTAATTGATGAAAATTATAAAATATGGTCAGTCTGGCAACACATTGAACGACTTTTCCTGGTGAAGTGTCACTCAATGAAATTGGCCGCAGTGGCCGCTTACCATCAGGTGGGTTGAGTGCGAAAAATATATGTTATGGGATTTACGCAAACTGTTTTAATTAAAAAATGTAATACGATCTCAATTTCGATTAATATTTAATTTATTTATTTTTTGCTAATAATGACAGAAGTTAACAAAATTATTCATAAAAGATCCCAATAAAATAGATTTTTTTTCTTATTGTATATTTTCAATGTAAAACATTTTTTTGTTAATTAAGTCAATATAAACAATTGAATTTCAATTTTTATCCTTTATTGAATCTTATACAAATGGTACCTAATAATCCTTTCTTTCGTTTTTTGTTTAATTTTAATAAAACAAAGAAGTCCATACAAAATCGTTCAAAAAGACGGTTCTTATAGATTGTTGGTTAAAATCGATGATTGTTGCACCAGGGAGAGACGGTCGCCCATTCGATGTCCCGGCTGAAGCTGCAGGTACTGGCGTGGTTGCGTGGACGCATGCGTTTGATCGTATCATAATATTATGTCGCAGGTGACCACTTGAGTAGGTCATTGTGGGCGGCAATGGGACAGGATGGTCTATGTTGTACTTAATAAAAAAAATATGAATATACTTGGGAATTATTTATATAGCGGCATCTGGTACCAGATAACGAAGTAATCTTATTAAAATTAACCATACAGATACATTGTCATTAAAATACATAGTTGAACATTCTGTAATAAAATGTTACTTCTAAAGGGGCTTTAAGGCCTATATGCACACACCTCACACACACACACTGCAAACCTCACGTACCCACTGAACACCTCACATACATACTGCACACCTTACATACACATACTACACACAAACACACACAAACACACTACACACGTCGCTAACACACACACACACTACACACCTCATACACACACACACATTCCGTAAAATCTAGCATGCACAGGCGTTCGAGCTGAATTGGCAAGACTGCTGATTACTAAAGACCAAATGGTTTTATTTTGTTCATTGGTTAGGTTCTATACAAGTCACCTGCGACATTGAAAGCATTACATTGAAATTGATGCATTGTGATTCACTCGTGGAATGCGTATAATCATCATGGAAACTCATGTTCCTTAACATATTAAAATATATGATCTACAAAAGGTAAATATCATAATTCAAACACAACAAATAAACGCGTTTACATAATAAGTTGAAATGAAAAAATAAGTATAGTGGTGTCAAAGTGGGGCCGTAATTTCGAGGTCCTGCATTCAGTTCGGTTCGGACAAAATTTTGGGAGAGATCGTGCTTTTCGGGTATTCGGGGAAATCAAGGGAGTTTAGTGAGTAGTGGGACAAACGGTTTTAGTGAGTTAAGGCAAAATTTGTGTCCAATTTTTCGAGTACAGCTCGAGATTGTGATCTCCTATACGCATTTGGCAAGCGTGGTGATTAAAGTACAAATCAATGTGACGAACACTTATTTTCAATGATGGAGCCATTTTTTCAGCAGTGAATACTTGAAACTGTTTTTTTTTGTTGTTATGATTTTGTTGTAGATTTGTGTTTTTTTTTGTCTGTTGTTCATGTGTGTGGCATGGCTTCGGTTTTTTAAATATTGAACTCTTTTTTGGTGTTAAACCTTATTCTTCTTCTTTTCTTTTTTTACATAATCTAATATGATTTCATTTCAGTCACCATTAGACTGTTTCTATTATCTTGAAACTTTTTCTTAAAAAGTCACAAATACATTTTTGGTTGGTGGTAGGACTTTTTCACTGGCTAGCTACTACCCCCACAGGTGAAATCTGCCACCATAACAGCTCTAGCTGTATTCCGGCAATATTATTGTGGGAGCCAGTACACTTGAAATTAAAGGCTCGAAGATCAGATGAGCCTGGCCAAACAGTCTGGCAGCACATTGAGCGACGCTTCCTGATGAAGTGTCCCTCAATGGAATAGGCCGCAGTGACCGCTTATCATCAGGTGGGCTGCGTGCCTGTCTGCCAACTGATGTGGTATAAAAAAATACATTGGGGCGATTGTCATTTGACCTCAGTAACCAATTAGATAATGGTCACCAAGCCATTTGCCTGTGTAGGTTTCCTTAGGATGTTTTTCAGTTAATAGGCTAGTACGTCTCCTGTGAAATAATCAGTAATGTGATCATTACCTTGGTATAGAAGTAACAGATATTTATACTAGTTACAGTAATGTAATAAGTATTTGCAAAGTTTGATCTCATTTCACGCATGCGCCCATTGCAACCATCGTTTTGTCTCATTTGTCGCTACTCGAGCATATAATGTAGATACTATATTTGTCTCATCTTATCATTATAAGGGGTTGCAAACATCATTCACAATATAATTTATGTGGGTGCCAGTACACTTGAAATCAAAAGCTCGAAGACCGAAGGAGCCTACAGTGTGGGCAGCACATTTAGTTTTACATAACACATGTGTATAAAATGTATGTGATCTCATGTGCTATAATATGTCATTATTATGGATTCTGTCATTGGGCTAGATTCATCATTATTATGGAATAAATGTAAATAAATGGGTATGTTGGTATGTTGTGTTAATACACGTGACTGTATGTGTAACAAGGAATTGTACATATATAAAGTTGGTTTAAAAGTCTTTAGACATATGTAAGTTAGTTTAGAAATTGCCATTGTAATATTTGTTAATAAGTACTAAGTATATTTCTCAAATTTTGCCTAATTATTTAAAATATAGAATATTTTTTCATTTTAAAGTATTAGAAAATGTAGCTGTATGTATGTATCTACAATAGTCGAGTCATTTAAATATGCCACATTTGAAAGTTCATTTATGCAAAGAAAAGTGCTACTTATGCAGGAGTAGAGTCTAATTTTCTAAATAAATAGTTGTATTAATAAGAACTGATGTTGTTTTATTCCTTTAGCGTTTTTCTTTTCATAAATGAACTGTCAAATGCGATCTATTAGAATGACTCGACTATAGTTCGATATTATTAGTTATTATGACACTATTTTGGTAAATAACGTGATTAAAAATTTCATTTCCAATTAATATGCACAAATAAATGACTAAACTTCAGTTTTATAAACAATATTGTTTGAGATGGAGAAAACAATAGCAAACCAAACAATAAAATTTCACAGAAACATTTGCGTGCAAAACATGTCTTTCATATCTAGCACTCCTTTTACAAGTAATTCAAATTCAAATTCAAATTATTTATTTAAGACTACAAGGAGGTAATGCATAGTTTAAGGCTAGAAGGCGCCGTGTAAACAATGTCAAACGCTTTGTACAGTTCTCCATATAAAAGATGTCAATATGAACTAACGGAATAGTACTGAACGTTGTTTGTTCGCAGGCCAACGCTAAAAAGCCCAAGACGAGACAGGAGGCGGAGAAAGAGATCTTGGATGCTGAACTGGATCTATTCACGAAACAACAGGTTAGTAATATTTCACAGCTACTTGCATCTCTCCCTGGTAGTAGGCTGATGCAAGGCCCAGGGACGCTGCCGATGGCGATGCAGGAGCGCGGGGGGGTTTAGTGGGTATTCTTGTGAGTCCCACACACGGCTCGTCTTCCCCAGGCGAGTTATGGTGCGTAAATGCATTCCCCTCCACAAAAAAAAGGAAAACTACTTGCATCTCAGAGAACGTAAAAGAATGTAAGAAAAGAGAGAAAGAGAAACAGTCACAAGATTACAAATATTACAAGAGAATACAAATAGGGCACGTGCCGCGACGGAGGCGGGGCAGTGAGGTACTCGCCTAATAGCAACAAGGCAGGCTGACTTGCTTCTTTCGGGTGATCGGGGAGTCCAATGGGTAGTGCGATGCGCATATCAAGTCCCGAGGCCCTAGAAAAGCGGCACTTATGACGTTCGTTATAGCTCAATTTGCGATAGCGAATTTTAAAACCCGTACTGCCAATATCGATTGACCACGTAACTTTTCTAAGGCACCTGTCAAATCCATACAATTTCAAGTTGGCGAATTTCGCTATCGCTGTCAAAATGTTACTTTGTACATATATGCCCCCAGAGTCCCACATACGGCCGCAGGTCTAGCTAGCCTGCGGTTATGATGCTTAAACAAAGATCAAATTGGACAGTAGATGGTGCTGTAAGAAAAATATAAAAAAGTTTTTTATATCATTTTTATACTGTTAATTGTCTGGATGCCTCGTTGGTCTAGTGATCTAACTGTATTTCCAAAAGCTCAATCCTTGGGTCAATTCCTGGGTCATACTGAATTTATGTAGGTTTCAAATGTACCGTTAGTTTGCAAAACCAACTATTAGTGCCTTGCCACACTGGCGGATTGCAAGCGTTTTCAACGCGGAGCGGTCGCGCAGCGAACACGCTGCGTGCCCGCGGCGGTGACGTCGCGGCTGCGCGGCGTGTTCGCTGCGGAGAGAAGCGTGGACGTCATGTTGTACACTCGCATACCAAAGTCCCGACTCCCCTTTTATTTTGATTGCGTTATGTGTCGGGTGGTTACATTCCCTCTAATATGGTTGAGTGAAATTATGGCTGGCACATACGTCATACTTGTGCTGCAGGTGCCACCTTTGGGCACTGGTCTTCCAGGGCTCACGGATTTTTCTCGATTATAGTCTCATTCTTATACTTTATACTGTATGGCTTGGTATTCTAAAACTAATCAGTAATTGTAACAAACAAATTGTAAACAAACATGGCGATGAAAAAAAAATAACTGTCGAGTTTCTTGCCGGTTCTTCTCGGCAGATGACTGCATTCCGATACCGGTGGTAGAGTCACTCTGTAATTGACGATTCATAAATACTTGATACAAGTTTACATGAATAAAGAATATTTTGATTTTGATTTTGATTTATTTTTATAAGTTTTTTTTTTAATTCTGAATAGAAAGGCTTAATCACAAATGCGATTATGTCGCCCTTTTATAAGATTATAATTATTGGTGTACTTATTTACCTACCATACAACTCGGCATTTGTTTTTCTAAATTGAATTTTTTTAAACATGATATCTAATACGATCGTCACATAGGAATGCTGCCCAGCACAACTACAGCAGTTTTAACTTGACGTTCCTTAGATATAGTTTTGACCTGGCTTTGGATTTCGAATATTTATACTGCATTACTGTTGACCCTTTGTGGCACCTTTTTTGGTGTCTTTTTGTATTCATTATGTTCCTTGCGTGCATATTAATTCCTCCTCGGAATCCATTTTGTTACTGAATGTACGCTGACGTCGCGGTGCCGTCGCGGTTCCGCGGCGAACACGCCGCGCAACCGCGGCGTCGCCGCCGCGCAGCCGCGACGTCTCCGCCGCGGACACGCGGCGTGTTCGCTGCGCGACCGCTCCGCGTTGGAAACGCTTGCAAACCGCCAGTGTGGCAAGGCACTTACAAACAACACTGGATATTTATCATCATTATTCGTCTCAACAGGAAGGGCAAGACGTGACGGAGCTTCAGAAGAAAGTGGCCGAGCTGAGGAGGCAGATGGCGATACAGTTCCCGCCACATCCAGCGGCCAGGAGACCACACTCAAGGTAAGTTCGACATTTAGAGGAAAATAAATAAAAACTTTTTATTGCGAATATTTCACAATGTATCCAATTTTAGGAAGAATTTCATGGTAAATAAATACTTTGACTTTTGGAAGGCATTATAATAATAAAGACTGACCAGGAATATAAAAAACCTCGCCATATTGCGGAAAAATATTGGAACTAATTTCTTCAAGTGGCAACAATCGAATAATAAAAAAAAAAGATGTCATTCATTGTTATTCTGTCAAAGTGTGGTATCAATTGTCAACGGTGCCTTGTTACTATTGGATATTGTGAGTTATTTGTGAGAGTAACCACAGCAACCCAGTGTTGCTATAACCATAGCTTATGTGGCGCCTCCAAAATAGGTTTTTTATGCCTAAACGGCTGAACGGATTTAGATGAAATTTGGCACACGTATAGCTTATAACCCGGATTAGGACATAGGCTATGAAATTCCTACGGGAAACGTCTCATTCCCGCGGGAAGAACAATTTTTAAACTACTAAACCGATTTGAATAATTATTTCACTGTTGGAAAGCTATACTATCCCCGGTGAACATAGGGTACTTTTGATCCCGGAAATGTGGGGGAAAGGGGGGATATTTGAAAAATGAGATTACGCGCGGGTGAAACCGCGGGCGCCCGCTAGTTATTTATATAAGTTGACACTCATATTATGTAAGAATTAAAGTTAAATAAATATAAAAATATTATTTTATTTAATAATTTTGAAACATAATATTATATGTTTTAATGTTTATTTGTAACTTTTGTTTTTCAAGCTATCGTATTGTGAAGAGAAAAATAAGGTGAGATGGGTTGTACAATGTGTAATTGTTCGACTTATAGTTCCCTCCCTACTACAAGTAGGTACTATGCCAAGAAAGGTCGGGGTCTTTACCATTATTGGTGCTTTGAAAATTACAATGCAGGTTGAACATATTTTTAAATGTTATTGTTAGGCTTAGGTGGCTACTCACCTACTACAAACTCATCCAGTGGGAGAGTTTCCACTTTTTTATATTATTAGTGGTCATTTCACCCAATACTCTAGCCGATTGTGGGTGAGACGACTTTTCCAAAGTTTCAGCATCGTCTGTTCACCCAGACTAAAAATTTTGGGTTTAGGCGCATTTGGTCCAATTCGCAGTTGGCCAAACGTTATAAAAAATGACCAATTCGCACTTGGTCCAATTCGCGGTTGGGCCAATTCGCAGTTGGTCCAATTCGCAGTTGGCCCAATTCGCAGTTGGACCAAAATAGGTAATGTTTTCTAGTTTGCAAGGTGTTTCTGAAAATCTACTCGGAGGGATATAGGTTAGAAGGCTAAGGCGGGAGCGAAGCGAAGCGGAGCTCCCGCCTTAGCCTTCGTGGTTATTTTTTTTTTTTAAACCCTGAAAACCTTTTATAATAATATTCTATGTTGTCTTAAATTAGTTAAGCCTAGGCAAAACTAGTTTGTCCTGAAATCGGGTTTGGCCGTTAACACAAACATTACAATATGTGCTCAGATTATTTGTAATATGATGATGAATATATACAGGGTGGAAAGTTTCAATGGGGCAGCCAAGGGAGGTACCTTAATCGTTGCAGCTACAAGAAATTGGTCTTAGGAGACTATCCATAATTTTTCAAAAAAATTACATTCCCATTCACAGATTTTTAAAAAAATGTACGGTTGGCAAGAAAATTACCATTTTTCACAAAAAACCTTTTTGATGCTAATCGGTCCAATTTTGTACGCTGATCAAAATCTTCTATGGGACCAACTGAGGTTTCAGTACTAGAAAAGTCACAAATCAAAAAAAACTTTTCCCATACATTTTATAGTACTTAGATTTTTTGTGAGGCCATAAGAAGAGGTAACTTTTTGTTGTAGCTACAAAAAAATAATTAAGAAGATGCATATGCAATCAAACAATAAAATTATTTAAAAAATAATAATTATTTTTATTAAGTAATTTTACTTTATGATATAAGGTGCTCAAAATGTTCTCCATTTTAATTAATGCATAAATGTATTCGTTTTTGTACTGACCGCGTGGCGGCCAATAATTATTTGGATGAATTCCATATAAAATTGTACAGAGCGAGTTTTTTAATTCTTCGACACTGTCATATTTTTTCATAAATTTCATTTTTTAAATAGCCCCACAGAAAGAAATCAAGCTCATTTTTGCAAAAAAAGAATAACTAAAAGCATCTACTCGCAAAAGCACACCACACGCAATCAGATTTTGATATAAGCAGCAAAAGAAGTACCTACTTATTATAAAAAGAAAACAAAGTTCGAAATTTAAATCTTATTTGAATTTGAACTAGGTAGGTAACTAAATCTATTTTCAGAAAACTATTGAGGTTACGTAAGTTCCAATTAAAACAAAATTAATTGACTGATGTATGGGAAAAGTTTTTTTTGATTTGTGACTTTTCTAGTACTGAAACCTCAGTTGGTCCCATACAAGATTTTGATCAGCGTACAAAAATGGACCAATTAGCATCAAAAAGTTTTTTTGTGAAAAATGGTAATTTTCTTGCTAACCGTAATTTTTTTTTAAAATCTGTGAATGGGAATGTAATTTTTTTGAAAAATTATGGATAGTCTCTTAAGACCAATTTCTTGTAGCTGCAACGGTTAAGGTACCTCCCTTGGCTGCCCCATTGAAACTTTCCACCCTGTATAGTACATTATATACAAAAAAAAAAATTATTTTGTTTAATTTTGGAAATACACTTTTTATTGGACCAACCGCGAATTGGCCCAATCGCGAATTGGACCAACCGAGAATTGGACTAACTGCGAATTGGACCAACCGCGAATAACATGAATTGGCCCAACCGCGAATTGGACCAAATGCGCCTAAAGGAAATTTTGCTATATCGCACACTCTTTTAGGGAAATACAATGACGTTCAATATACAACTAGACACCCAATCTCTAAGAAAAAAAAATCATCAAAAAACGTCCGAGCGGCGCGGCGTTGACACAGATGACATTAACACATTCGTTCAAATTAACACCTTATCTCGTGGCAGTTAGTGTTTAATGTCAATTGTATACAACTAAACGAAAACTCTGCACAATAGTCGCGTGGGCAGACTTTTGCTTCGGACAATATTTGAGCGTGAATGGGAGTCTAGTTGTATATTGAACGTCATTGGGGAAATATATAATAATTATTTTGTTATTTATATGAAAAAATATCATATACTCTATATGCTATTCAATAAGAGCGCCACTCAAGCGCTTTAAATGTGATGTTTTCCCAAATTTATTGTGAAGTAAGGGTGTTACCAGACCAATCGATCGATCGTCGATCGACCGCATCGATCAACGTCAATCAAAGTTGATCAACTGCCCCCCTAGACAAGCGGCATTTATGACGTTCGTTATAGCTCAATTTGCGATAGCGAATGTCAAATCCCATACTTTCAACACGTGACTTTTCTATGGCATCTGTCAAATCCATACAAATTGGACTTGGCGAAATTCGCCAGCTATGAAGCGATGTCATCTTGTACTTTAATTGATCGCCCGACTAACCAATCGATCGATTGCCGGTCGATGGCACCGGTCGACATTGATTTGATAGATCAACTCCGGCCATATTCCATCAGTTTCTTTTAAAATGTATTCACAAGAGGACGCGTTGTTGTTGCCCAGTACGATAATACTCATCCTATTATTACGGAGACGCAAACGCAGAAGACTCTGGCTGATCAAGCAGTTCGATCGATGACGTCATCTACTGTCTGGTAACACCCTAAGTGGCGAAGGTTCGATGCTCGCCTGACACCTAGACAGTTAAATTGTTCTAATATAAATAATATTTATGTATTTACTCAGAGGAGGCAGGTTCAACACGATGAACCGTTTCACCCGCGGCGGCTTGAAGTCGTTCAGCGTGAACCAATCCGTGGACCACCGGCCGCGCGCGCTGCTCGTGTCCGGCTTCGAGGCCGACGAGCGAGACGCGTTGCTGCAGCATTTCATGGTGAGCGACACATCTTCTTAACGCATTGATTTACAAGTACTAAGTATAAAGAGGCTATACGGAACAAAAAATGTGTCGCAAAATGATGACTGGACTGACTGATGTATTTGCTACAGCGGATGTCGTCTAACCAAACTATAAAACTTGCATCGCTATTAGATTGCTTAGAGAGTATATTTTTCTGGCGACCAAAACGTCGTAAGCGCCATGCAAAGCAAGGCGCTTACGCGTTTTGTTCGAAATGCCTATCTCATAGATCTTGAATGAGTTGTTGCCGTAACCATGGTAACGGCAACAAAGCATCGCGCAAAAATTTTGTTTGCGGTGTCGGTTCTATACGCTAGTAATTGTAGTTCAATGTCTAAACGAAAAGCACGGAAGCATCTAACTTCTGAGTTATTATATGCCTACCCCATGCCTTACCAAACTTATTAACTGCCTCCGTGGTACAGTGATTAGAACGTTGGACTTTAAGACCCGGAGATCATTGGTTCAAATCCCACGGGAAGAATTACTTTGTGTGATTGTTTCCAGTTTGGTTAGGACATTGCAGGCTTGAATCACCTGAATGTCTGAAAAGAATGATGATTCCGTGCTTCGGAACGCACGTTAAGCCGCTGGTCCCGACTATGTTCCAAGTAGGTCTGGTTTCCCTAGTAAGGGTTACGGAGGTCAGATGGCAATCGCTCCATTGTAATAACCAGGCTTGACGAATCTAGGATCATAGTCGAAGCGGACCCTGAGCTCCACACTGGATGCAATCGGGAATACGCTGGGATGATGATGATGATTTATGTATTTGAATGTGTTATAGCAATACGGCGAAGTGACGAACAAGGAAGTGAACCTGTCCGTGCCAGAAATGGTGATTCAGTACAAAACGCGGGCGCACGCCGAGCAAGCCGCGCTGCAGGGCCGGCACTACAACGACCGGACGCTGTCTGTGAGTACACACACACACACACACATGCAAACACACACACACACACACACACATATGCAAACACACACACACACACACACACACACACACACATGCAAACACAAACACACACACACATGCAAACACACACACACACACACATGCACACATGCAGAGCACGGGCGCACACATACCACTGATACACACGCACACACAAACACGCCCTACACGCTTACACACGCCACTCACATACGCCAAATACACAAACAAAACACACACATTTAATTCGTCAAATATACCAACCACACAGCACCCACATGCTAACTACCACAATGTTTTAAACATTTAAATTTCTGAAAAGTAAATAAGTTTTGTTATAAAAAAACGTCTAAGGGGCCGTCCATAAATTACGTCATCGATTTTTTCAGATTTTAGACCCCCCCCCCCCTACAATCATCCTATCGTCATTTCTTAATGACCCCCCCCCTTCTCCCAAAATTGACGTCATTACCAGTTTGACAAAATTAAAACATTGCAGATTTGAGAAAAATAGGGTATTAATGATTAAAACACTTGATTATAGAATCACCTTTTATTATTTTTACTTTGGCAATAATCATTGGTATAATATAATATAAAAGTAAAAAATAGGGAATAATAATATTATATATTATATATATAGACATGCCTTGACCTTTTTAATAAATAAATAATGAGTTCAATAATTAATAGTTCTTTCCTCAACAGTCCATTGACGTCGAAGGAAGCTTGGACTCGCGCCTTTGCATTGTATAGAATCACGATAGTATCAACAATGTTAACTTTGCTATACAGTAACACATTAAATGTTATAATTCAGTAAAATTAAATTTATTTTTCATTCGAAGAATCCTGAAGAGTTTGTAACCTTGGCGGTCATGCTCGCTAAAATGTGCTTGGGGTGGTGGCGTTATGTGTCGGGTGGTTACATTCCCTCTAATATGGTTGAGTGAAATTATGGCTGGCACATACGTCATACTTGTGCTGCAGGTGCCACCTTTGGGCACTGGTCTTCCAGGGCTCACGGATTTTTCTCGATTATAGTCTCATTCTTATACTTTATACTGTATGGCTTGGTATTCTACAACTAATCAGTAATTGTAACAAACAAATTGTAAACAAACATGGCGATGAAAAAGAGTAACTGTCGAGTTTCTTGCCGGTTCTTCTCGGCAGATGACTGCATTCCGATACCGGTGGTAGAGTCACTCTGTAATTGACGATTCATAAATACTTGATACAAGTTTACATGAATAAAGAATATTTTGATTTTGATTTTGATTTTGAATACCATTAAATACTTGCAAAATATCACAAGAACACTATCTTTTCTTAGTATGAGATATGTATTTAAGTATAAGTATAGTATTATTTATGTACTTTTATTAATTATGTAATGTTGTAGTTATTATTTAAGTATTGTGTTTATTATCAATACATAGTATAAAACAAATTAAGTCGCTTTTGCTGTCTGTCCCTATGTATGCTTAGATCTTTAAAACTACGCAACGGATTTTGATGCGGTTTTTTTTAATAGATAGAGTGATTCTTAAGGAAGGTTTATATGTATAATACATGTAAGTACCACGGGCGAAGCCAGGGCGGGCAGCTAGTATTATATGTAATATTATTGTTAGAGTATTTTATCTGTAGTTATTACTGTATTTGTGTACATCTATGTTGCATTATGTATGTTTATTATCAGTTATTTTAGTACTGTACGCGCCTTAGCCGCCTCTCACATTTGCAGTCTCACTTACTAGGTGTGCTGGAAGAAATTTCTTTTTAGAAATAATCTTTTTGTACGTGAACAATAAACTATAAATAAATAAATAAGAATGACGTCAATTTTGAAACACCCCCCCCCCCCCCCCATCTATGATTTGCCGTCATCCGCAGACCAACCCCCCCCCCCCCTAATTTAGAATGACGTAATATATGGACGGCCCCTAACAAAACAGAATGCTTCGTGTAATGCAAAAATTTAAGAGTTTCGATTTAAGTTACAACAAGTGATGTTATTTTTCTTGTCTATCTAGGTCATCTTTTAGACAAACTAGAAATGTGGGGGGAAGTCAAGTCAAGTCAAAGTCAAAGTCTAAAATATTCAAGTATAAAAGTAGCTTACAAAAAAAAACATATATATTTCGATACATACAATATAACTAATAAATATACATAGATGTAATAGAAGGGGGGGATATTTGAAAAAGGAAATTACGCTCGGGTGAATCCGCGGGCCTGTTTTATTAATATTTTGGTGGCAATAAAGTTTGTTTTGACTTATTTACTTGTACATCATAGTAACATGCATGTATGGTTTTAGATCACATGGGTGGCGAACACGAAGCCAGTGGGCATCCCGCCCGCGCCAGCGATACACAACGGTGACAACGGCGAGGAGAAGGAACCAGAGGTATGTGTCACACATTTATTTACTTATTATTTTTATGACAACTAAAAAAAACATTCATTCTTTACCTTTATACTTATGATTATATTACACAACCTTGTCTAATTCGAATGATATCATAAGTTAGAGATCATCAAAAACTTAAATAAATTGAATAGCTCAATTACATGAATGGCGGCAATGATATTATAATAAAAAAGAGGTAGATAGGTTATGTCAGTACTGTCAATGGTTTCGCGAGCTCGGGTGTGTTAATTAGCTCAGTTTTTGGGTACCACTTTTTTAGCTCAAGTAACCTATCTACCTCTTTTTTATTGTAATATCATTGAATGGCGGCATTTAAAACAATCAATATTTAATTTGGCCGGATCGGAAAGAAAGCTTTTATTGACATGTGCATAAAAGTAATACAAAGTACGCATTATTTTCACTCGCTGGCGTTTTTCAAGTGATAAATAAGAAAGAATCAAAATATGTTTAGGCAGTTTTTATTTTAACCTCTTTAAATGTTACATTATTACTTTTAGAGTAACCCTATCACAAGTGACGTGATTTTTTATTCTTGATGCCTACTATAACGTGACGTGGTACATTCACAGACGTCAGCAGAACTATCAGCGGCCGCGCTACTCCGATTCGACGAGGAAGAGGAGGACGAAGGCGACGAAGAACGCTCCTGGCGTCGTTGACGTCGCGACCGCACTCGCTTCCGCACCGGCCGCGACCGCACTCGCCGCACTGGACGTAACCGCACTCGCCGCACTGGACGTGACCGCACTGGATATTACCGCACTTGACGAGTGAGGACGCTGCCTTTTGTATTTAGACTAGCTCGGATTACATTAGTAAGTGAAAAGTAATTAAAATCGAGAAAACAATGGAAAGACAAAATCTCGAAGACGAAAGCCTAATTGGCTAGCTACTCTCATAGATGAAATCTGCCGCCATAACAGCTCTGTCCGTTTCGGCAATAATGTGGGAGCCAGTACACTTGAAATCAGAGGCTCGAAGATCAGAAATGAAATGAAATGAAATAATGAAATGAAATAAATTTATTCTGCAAATAGATTTTTTAAAAAATACTTTTACACGTCAATCTTTTTTTTCCCTACCAGCACTTCGACGTCAATGGCCTGTTGAGGAAAGAAGTGCCGCAAGAAACTCAACAGTTTTGCCTTTTTTCAAAAAAATATTACAAATTAAAAATTATAAAATTCAAAAATTTAACATCACAATAATTTAAGTCACAATAAATAATAATGTCAATACAAAGGATCATGTCAATACAAATAACAATACAAAGGCGCAGGCAGAGTACATGTGCTAGGAAGCAACTTAATGTGTCCACAAATTTTTATCATTAAAATAATCTTCTATTTTATAATAGCCTTTCTTCATAAGGCATTCTTTAATTTTTAATTTAAATTTATGTACAGGCAAGTCAATAAAAGTTTGTGGCAACATATTAAACATTTTTATACTTAATCCTACAAATGAGTTACAAGTTTTACTGAGTCTGAGGCTTGGAACGGCAAGCTTATGTTTATTTCTTGTGTTAAAACTATGACATTCCGATTTTTTTTTTAGAAAATCATAGTTTTTGCGTACATACATGATACAGTCGAATATGTACTGTGATGCTACGGTTAGAATATTAATTTCCTTAAAGAGTTCCTTCAGTGAGTCACGTGGTTTAAGCTTATATATGGCGCGAATTGCTCGTTTCTGAAGCACAAAAATAGCTTGTATATCGGCAGCGGTGCCCCATAACAAAATACCATACGACATTACACTGTGAAAGTAGCTGAAATAAACCAACCTCGCCGTTTCAACGTCTGTAAGATGTCTTATTTTTCTGACTGCATATGCAGCCGAGCTTAATCTTCCTCCCAGAGCAGCGATATGGGCACCCCATTGCAGCTTAGAATCCATGGTGATCCCAAGGAAGACAGTAGACTCAATTACATCTATGGGTTCACCATTTACAGTAATGCACGTCGTATTGACCTGTCTTACATTAGGCAGTGTAAACTTGACACATTTTGTTTTCTTTGAGTTTAATAAAAGATTGTTTGTTGAAAACCAATGGAGTACTTGGGAAAGAGCATTATTTACGTCGTCGAAAACTTCTTTACCGCGGTCAATTTTAAAAATTAACGAGGTGTCATCAGCAAATAATACTATTTCACATAAGTCTTTAGTGAAGTAAGGCAAGTCATTAATATAGATTAAAAACAGCAATGGGCCCAATATTGAACCCTGGGGCACGCCCATTTGGAGAGGCGCGCCAATTGAGGTAGTACCATTTATATCTACTTTTTGTATTCGATCAGAAAGATATGACTTTATAAGGCAAAGTGAATTATCCGAAACACCATAATGCTTCAACTTTTCTAACAAAATCTGATGATCTACACAATCAAATGCTTTAGACAAATCGCAAAAGATACCTAATGCATCCTGTTTGTTCTCCCAAGCATCAAATATATGTTTAAGAAGTGCAACACCGGCATCAGTGGTGCATTTGTTTTTAGTAAAACCAAACTGGTTACTATGTAGTAATTTGTTTTCGTTAAAATGAAATAGAAGCTGATGAAAAATTATTTTTTCAAATATTTTACTCATCGCAGGTAGGATAGAAATTGGTCTGAAGTTAGAGGGATCACTCTTATCACCTGCTTTAAAAAGAGGGATAATTTTGCTATTTTTCATTAGATTTGGGAACTGACCTGCATCAATACATTGGTTAAAGATATAGAATACAGATGAGCCTACAGTCTGGCAGCACATTGAGTGACGTTTCTGGTGAAGTGTCCCTCAATGGAATAGGCCGCAGTGGCCGCTTACCATCAGGCTGCGAGCCTGTCTGCCAACTGTGACATAAAAAGAACTTCCAGGTGTCAGTAGGGCATCGAAACCGCGCCTCTCGCTTCGGCGAGTATTGTAAAAATTACTCGATTTTAAATTACTTTTTATTTATCGATGATTGTACGAGCTAGTTCTATAGATGTCCTTTTTCTTCTTGTTATAACTTGGTTGTAATACGACATCGATATAACAAATGAGGTTGTAATCTTAAATGTGGGAATTTAATCTGGATGTTTTAACTCTTTGACAGCAGGCCATTTTGAAGCAAGACTCATGCCACACTTACACGTGATCGGCTGTCAAAGTGTTAACTGTGGTCTTTTATCTTGAATTTTTGGTATATAATTGAGATTTTAGTTTACGGTCTGGAGACAAAAAATTAGGCAGCTAAAATTCTGGATCTGGATATTATTCACACAGTGCTGCGTAACTTCAAACTAAGTTAAATCACCTATTATATTTTTTATTAATACCATCATATTTATACGTACCTTTAAAATGTGCGGGAATTGAACCCGCGACCTCTGAGTAATAGCCCGATTTATGAAATAACATCTTCAGTATAAATGATGACTATCCTACGATCTTCCCACTTTCCACTATCTTTATATCAAACTAGCCTTCCGCCCCTTTTTCAAATATCCCCCCTTCCCACCACATTTCCGGGATCAAAAGTACCCTATGTCAACCGGGAATAGTGTAGCTTTCCAACAGTGAAAGAATTATTCAAATCGGTTCAGTAGTTTCGGAGCCTATTCCATACAAACAAACAATCAAATCTTTCCTCTTTATAATATTAGTATAGATTCCACCTTCTTTTTCCAATCGTTTTGTCTTAAACATGCCATGTTATAATGGTACACAAGCACCATTATAACATCGCAGCGACTACCGTCTGACCTCCGTAACCCTTGACAGGGGAACCAGATCAAATTCCTATTTTATCCAAAGGTTATATTCACATTTGTTATATAAACTTAAATATAAAAGGTAGTGACATGTTGTCAAAGTGCGGATGGGACCTAAGATGTCATGTGTCGTGTTAAATTTGTATATAGAGAGGGGACTGTGATTATTTGAATTATATTTTAAATCTGACATTAATAATGGACCTATTGGTAGACAGTACATTTGAGGTGTAGCTCGAAGATCTGAGCATAGTCTGGCAGCACATTGAGCGACGCTTCCTGGTGAAGTGTCTCTCAATGGAACAGGCCGCAGTGACCGCTTACCATCAGGTGGCTGCGTGCCTGTCTGGCAACTTAAATAAAAAATTAATGTTGAAAACATAGTTAATACTGAAAAAAAACAGTCTATTCTCAAGTGTACTAAGTCTAACATACAGAAATTTGTTTATATATAAATATTAGTGTTGAATTCTAAATATATTTTAAATATTCACAGTCCCCATTTTAATATTATTTATATTTACACCAAAATGACGATTGAGAATAAATATATAATGTGATTTTTTATCTTACGTCGTTGTGGCAGGGAATACCTATCACGTCAGTGCTATATTTCGTTTGAAGTGGTTCATTAAAAAATATCACAATCTTTTTCACATTAAAAGTATCGGTAGGATAATGCATCGATAATTATTATAAAGATTTGTTTTTAATATTATTTAATATTAAGTATTGTGACAGTAGTAAATTTAATTTACTTAATTCAAAATCTTACTTATATTTACGCTATGTAATATTTAACTAAATAAGTTAATACATTTTCGGTTAAAAAGTATAGTTGACAATATTACTGGTTGAAAAAGTAAATAAATATTGTCAACATAACATCACATACATTGATCTGACCCCAAAGTAAGTAGCGTAAGTACTTGTGTTATGGGTGTCAGAAACAACGAAGGTACCAATATTATATACTTAAATACAAATAAACATACAGACTCACGACAAACACAAATGTTTATCAAATGAATAATGAGTAGTAAATGAGGTAATTTTATTATTATATTTATTTTAACTTAATATTTAAAATGAATATCATTTTACGTATTTCACACAGCGCCATCTAGCCCCAAACTAAGCAAACCTTGTACTATGATTAGACAACGGACAAACATACTTATATATTTATTCTCAAGCGGTAAATAATTATAATAAATTGTATCTTGTTCAATCTGTTATATAATTTGAGGAATATAGTGAAAGTTATAGATTTAGGTTACATCGCGTACACCATAGAGTTGCGATTAGTTTTTAAAACTAATATTGTATTTCGTTAAAGTGTATGTTATGTATCAAGTTTATTCAAGTTCTTAGTATCACTGCCAAGTTACTATAGAAGCTGGGACTAACGGCTTAACGTGCCTTTAGCATAGTAGGTTGTAGAAATAAAAAATAAAAACTCGTTTTTTTTTCTCGTTACATTACGGTCATACAATAATTGGTGAAAGGTACTATTGTGTAAAAGAATAGATTAATACATTCTAGGTATTATCTATAGATTTTTAGCAATATTCTCTATGGATATAGGATTTTTTTTGTTTTTTTTTTAAATACTAGATATGGGATTTATTAACAGTTTAGTTTCTGTTTTAGATATATTTTTTGGCTGAAATTAGTTTGGAATTGTTAGCTATTTGTTTGTCATTTGGAAACTGTGATTACCAGTTACCCATAATCATAATAAACTCCAATAACAGAGGCCTTTGTTCTAATGTTTAATATGAATAGATATTCTATATACATACAAAGTAATTCTCTTAACAATATATTATATACATCGGTATCGGTAGTCTTTACAGTAAATATATTTAGCTTAAGCTTGCATATCAAATACTAAAATATAACATGCGACTTTAAACAAAAATAAAAATCGCAACTCTATGGCGTACGTATAAACATACTGGCTTATGAAATAGACTTGAAAGCAATATTATACAAGTACTTCTTAATTAAAAGAGATAAATTACAATGGGATCGTTACGCCATATACATGCGTTTAGTCGGGGATATTCGGTAGAGTAGTATCGCTGTGGAATGTTCGAGACGCCACAGTGATTCGTTTTGCGATTGGGTAGTCTTGAATATTCGCAGTAATGTCGGTCGTTGTGAGAAGTTACAGGCTTATTATTATTGTAAAGTTCATAAATTAGGATTATTTTTAGTTTCTGAATTAGACCCAGTTAAGCCAAAACAGATTGAGCTAAGCTTAAATTCAGAGTCTTTTCCATCTATGGGCGCCAGAACACCTGTAGGGATGGTGGTGTCTCCATTGGGTACATTGACGTCTTGTCGTCCTACAGTAATGCCCACGGGCGTTTAGTTAGTGAACAATAATACGACAGGACGCCTGTAGACGTCAAAGTTTATAGTCGTGCAACAGCAGTACGTCTGAGTGCTTTTGATTTTCAATACTTTTACAAGAGAGGGCATGTTGTAGTGTCACCGCAAAGTAATGCGGCTTTCGTACTGTCATCGTATACAGTTCTACAACACGTCAAGGTAAACACCCATTAACAGAATAGGACATAGGCAATGTATGAGAATAAGTAGTGTCATTTGGGGAGAAATTCTGAATTTGTACTGCGCGCCATTTGAAGAATTATGAACTTCCGGACACAGATCAGATGACAAAGTTCATCGCACACGTAAATCCGGGCTAGGATTCAAACCCACGCCCTTGTTGTACAGGCGTGCAACGAATTTTTGACTTAATAGCAAGTATCGATAACTTACCATCAGGTGCCGAACTTGCACATTTGACTCCCTTTCATAAAAAAATGCGCCACAAGCCAGTGTAATATAATATTTGGAAATAATTGGAACATTGGTACAAACAGACATATTTACGCACACAAGTATTTGTATATCGCGCGGATCGAAGCCGCTACATCTGTTGCCGACTTTTCAACCATAACACCAATAAAATTCGTTAACATTATAAGCCATGTGACCTCTCACATTACAAATCACACAACTATCGATATTTTTTATTATACATCGTTCGGAATCGTTATTGTAAATAGATAATGAATATTTGTAAATATTTCTATTTCGTCTTTTTCGCGTGGTAGCCATATTTCATTGTCGTTTTTTAATTTAATTAAATTGACGTTTTTTTGTCGCTCAAGAGTCGATTGCCATAGAAATGTGACTTGTCAATCGTTTACAAGTGGGAGACTATAGTAGAATCTGTTTCAAGTGCGACTAAGTCGTGCGACAAAGTCGCAAGCCTGTGGCGATCTTACTTCCAGCGCTTTAGAATAGTATCTCAACATTATAGTCCTTTACAGAAAATACTATTGTTCTAATTATTTGTATTACAAGTAATTTTATCTCAGAAGGATAGGGGAAGTTTAAGCATAATAATATGATGAATAGGGAAGCTAATTCTAAATAGTGACTTTAAAATGATGCATGTTTTAGTACAATACTTTCAAAGTCCAATTGGCTAGCCCCCACTGGTGAAATCTGCCGCCATAACAGCTCTGGCTGTGTTCTGGCAACATTAATCTGGGACGCAGTACTTAAAATTAAAAACTCGAAGATCAGATGAGCCTACAGTCTGGCAGCACATTGAGCGACGCTTCCTGGTGAAGTGTCCTTCAATGGAAAGGCCGCAGTGGCCGCTTACCATCAGGTGGGCTGTGTGTCTGTATGCGAACATTAAAATGAAGAAGTGACTTATATTTCTATAGAAATATTATATGCCCTAGTTCGTGGTAACAAAAGTTAATAGTGCAACTTTAATACAGTTATCAGTTGTATAGTATTTTCCTAATGGCTGATAATGTTGGGATTTAGATGTAGAAATGCATTTTGCATCTAGAAATATTTTATTTGTTGTTGTTTGAGGCTTGTTTTAATTTTTTTATATGTTTAAGGGATTTTTTTCGATGGTTGGAAGTATTTTTTTACAGGCAACACTATTGTTATTATTTTAAGGATATTTTATATAATACTAGCTGACCCCGTGAACTTCGTATCACTTTAGTATTTTCCTCGTAATTTTTCCATATTTTCTCATCGTTTAAACCTTCGCTGGACTTCGACGAATATTTAAAGACTAAAATTAGTCAAATCGGTTCAGCCGTTTTTGAGTTTTAGCGAGACTAACGAACAGCAATTCATTTTTATTTATATAGAAGTTTCGTCTGTGGTATGGCTGAGAGGAATGAAATATGCCCAAAGAAGATGGTTCGGGTTTTGCTAAGGTTATTCTATGTGCGATTCACCACTAACTTGGCGATGACGGATAATATGAGGAAACCGGCAGAGTCAAAGGCGACTACTACACACTCGAAATCCAGGATCACGATATTTATCGATTGTGTAGTATAGCGTATCACGTATCATGATATGTGATCGAAATCCAGGATCACGATATTTATCAAGTGTGTAGTATAGCGTATCACGTATCATGATATGTGATCGAAATCCAGGATCACGATATTTATCAAGTGTGTAGTATAGCGTATCACGTATCATGATATGTGATCGAAATCCAGGATCACGATATTTATCGATTGTGTAGTATAGCGTATCACGTATCATGATATGTGATCGAAATCCAGGATCACGATATTTATCAAGTGTGTAGTATAGCGTATCACGTATCATGATATGTGATCGAAATCCAGGATCACGATATTTATCGATTGTGTAGTATAGCGTATCACGTATCATGATATGTGATCGAAATCCAGGATCACGATATTTATCAAGTGTGTAGTATAGCGTATCACGTATCATGATATGTGATCGAAATCCAGGATCACGATATTTATCGATTGTGTAGTATAGCGTATCACGTATCATGATATGTGATCGAAATCCAGGATCACGATATTTATCAAGTGTGTAGTATAGCGTATCACGTATCATGATATGTGATCGAAATCCAGGATCACGATATTTATCGATTGTGTAGTATAGCGTATCACGTATCATGATATGTGATCGAAATCCAGGATCACGATATTTATCGATTGTGTAGTATAGCGTATCACGTATCATATATCGTGATACGTGATACGCTATACTACACACTCGATAAATATCGTGATTCTGGATTTCGATCCAAATATCACGATAAATATCGAGCGTGTAGCATTCGCCAAATGGCTGTGTAGCTATGATAAAGGCCCCGGCAAACTTCTTCAACATTGGATAGGAATTGCGCAGAATGCGAATTTTGACATGCCTTCGCGCTACTGGTCAGAAGCATATCTCTGACCAATAGCGCGGGCGTCGGGAGATTCGCACGCGCTATTGGTCACGCGCGACCTTTCCCCCTCTCCGTCGACCGATGTTCAACTAGTTTGCCGGTACCAATACCATCTGTATATTATCAAGAACTTATCTTACAGGTTAAAGTAGCTTTGAGACTTTTAACTAAATGCTAAAATACAAGAACAAACACTTATGTGTTTAATAATATTGGTATCCCCATGGTAGGCTAAAAATGACAGGTTTTCCCACGATATAGTGTTGCCTGTAAAAATATTCGTCAATCATCAAATATAGTCATATTAGTAATAAAATGTGTTTGTAAGTCGTTTCGTAAGAGATAATTACTTCATCTACAATTCTACAATCTATATTATATAAATCTATATATAAAACTCAAAGGTGATTGACTGATCTATCAACGCACAGCCCAAACCTCTGGACGGATCGGGCTGAAATTTGGCATGCAGGTAGATGTTATGACGTAGGCATCCGCTAAGAAAGGATTTTGATCAATTCCCACGGAAACGGGAACAACGCGAGTGAAACCGCGGGCGGCCGCTAGTTCTATATATTATACTTATCATAATATAGGTAGTACAGAGAAGAAGCATATTATATAGAGTCTTCATAACTGTTGTGCTGTTTTTGTCGGTGAGTAAGGTCACCAGAGCTCAATTGGGGAGGGCATTTTTTTTATTGCAATGTGTAACAAGACGAGCAGATCATACACCTGATGGTAAGCACCACGTCTGCCCTTAGACAGTTCAGTGCCAAACAGTAACTAAGCAGTTACTGTCTGGCACCGCCCTGCGCCCGCTACACCGAGACGACAGTTATTAGGTCTCATACCCAGTAATTTCATTAGTAAGTAATGTTTTTCCGTTGTCTAGCATCCATATTATAAGCTATGCTTAGTTAGGGACTAGAAGGCGCTGTTTGAATAATTTTCTTGGACTTATTATTATTTATTTATTATTTTTAACTATATCTTACGAAACGACATATGGATAGTTATACCAAGAGTAACATTTGATTTATGGTTTTAATGTCTAATAATGGACCGAAGTTAACTGCGTTCGGTACGGTCAGCAAATGGATTAGTTTACGTTGGTGTAAAGTTAAAAGCAGTTCCTATAATGTGAATTGTTTTGCTTATTTGCTGACTGTACTCAGTGTTGGGTTGATCAATTATGTCATGTGTTTTTTTTATTGGAAAGATGTTTTTTTTACTGTTGATTATTAATAATTTTTAATGAATTTTAGTACCAAAATTATTTAACAAAGTGTCAGAATAAATTACAAGTACAAACATAAAATTTGTCTTGACCAGGATTCAAATCTATGACCATTGGCGTACTACCAAATGCGCCAATAAACAGTGTTACCTGACTAAGCTCCTTAAATGATCGAGGTCCTGGGCTTTAATCCTGGTTCGGGCAAATTTTAAAACCATGTTTTTGTTTTCATTACATCAAAATATTTTTCCAATACATTTTAATACCTTAGTTGAATATTTATCTGATAAAATCAAGGTTATTTATAGAGGAACCGTTTTGATTTAAAACCCCAAGGGATTTTCGTTTTTTAATGGCTAAAATACTGTAAGCCAACGCTGGCGCAGTTAAAATCGTCCATTTTGTACATAATAATAATATAATTATACACTTTTCGCTTGTTCTTAAGATATTTGTACATTTATTATTAATTAGAATAGTTGCTATAGTGTTTGAGTATGTAACTGACTTAGTTTGTAAATCTTGTAAAAAATAAAGATTAAAAAAGAAATAACACACCTCCGCCATAGATTAAATAAAAAAAATATACCCCCGCAAAATGGCGGATAAAAAAGTATTTTTTGAAAAAGTCAGTGCGTATTTTTTAAAGGCGGTTGCTATGATTGTAACACAAGAAAAAATTGACTTGTGAGAACATTATTGTTTTTTGTAAAAAAAGAATGGTTTAAAAAAGTAAAGCAACCGCCAAAATATAAAAAAAAAATGGTTCAATGTTTCTTATGACAGAAAAAAAAGTCTATTTCTTTCAGCGTTTGTTTGGCAATAGTTATGCTTTCTCTCTCTTACGCCACAGTAAGAGTGGGATGGGTATAGTAGCTTTTGTTAAGCAGACCTTCGCTTCGTGAATAGGCCACAGTGGCTTACCATCAGGTGGGCTGTGTGCCTGTTTACCATTGAAGAAGTTATCAAGAAATGCATTTCTTATGCATTGCATTTTTGATTCCTCTGGTGTTACAGATGTCTATGATAATGGGCGGCGGTAGTCACTTACCATCAAGAATGCCGCATGCACGTTTGCCCGCTATTTCATTAAAAAAAGCATACTAAAGGGTTCTATGGGTTTCAAGAATGGACCAGGATTGCCTTCGACGGTAAAACCTACCGAAAGGCTTCGTAGAAATTAGAAGAAGCCTTGAAAAGCTTAATTGAAGATATGACAGGTAAAATATAACGATTATTTCTTTGAAGAAAAAAAGACTGGAAGAAAGAAGACAAATAAAACGTTTTGAGTGTTTTATTTTTTACCTAATTTTAAGCAGAATAAGTAGGAGCCTATCAACATCAGCCTATAGTAGTCTACTCTGGATATAGGCCTCTCCAAACTCACGCCAATTTGCAAGCATTAGGAGATTTGCACATAATCGCCACGCTGGGCAAACGGGTTAGCGATCGCAAGACGTAGCTTTCGTCCGGTTTGTTGCATTTAGAGCTTAATTTTTTTTACCTTAAAGTCTATCGCATAGAGAATTTGACAGACTCATTTTTGTTTTGGAAAAAAATCCGTTAGGTTCCCGATACGCGCTACATAAAGCGCTATGTACCGGTCTGGTTAGGGCACGTTTGCTTTGGCAGGATTTGACCAGTCCAGTTATTAGGTACATTGGGCCGACTGCCATCTTACCTCTGTAACCCTTGACAGAAAAACTACCTAACTTTCTGACACTCCATAATATCTGTTTATATTCATCCTATAATCATTCAATTTCATGTTCTCCATAATTTCTCAATTATTCCACTCCTACCATCTTCGATGCTACGTCGTATCCCATAGCGACTCGCAAAACTCTTGCATTATTATAAAGTATCCTATCATATTATCACAAGAGTAAACTCTGGAAATAACAAGCGAAGGACAAAAAAAAAATTTGGAAAAAGTACTTTTTGCACTTCACACTACCGCCCCTATATTTATTTTTTTATTATAACATTTTCAGTCCTGTCCTTGATCTGGGTTCATTCCCGTTCGTCCCACCACACCAAGCTTTCTTCCACCAGTAGGAAGTGAACTCAGGACCCAGCGCGACCGACGCTAAAGTGCGACTAAGCCAGTGCACCACGAAGGCAATCAAATGCAATAAGAATATAATATTAGGTGCTACAAATCCGCACGAAAATTGTCTCCAATTATGCAGTCTCAAAGTGCATTGGTAAATTGGCTCATGCGATTTCAAATGAGCTACGGACTAAATTACAAGGTAAGCTGTTCTGATGAAAGTTTAATTTACCGTCTTTGATCGTCGCGTTACGACTTAAGAAATATTCAGGGTGTTTCATTTTACGCATTGCATCCAATGACGTTCAATATACAACTAGACACCCAATCTCTAAGAAAAATTCCTCAAAAAACGTCCGAGCGCGTTGACACAGATGACAACACGTTCGTTCAAATTAACACCATATCTCGTGGCAGTTAGTGTTTAATGTCAATTGTATACAACTAAACGAAAACTCTACCCAATAGTTGCGTGGGCAGACTTTTGCTTCGGACAATATTTGAGCGTGAATGGGAGTCTAGTTGTATATTGATCGTCATTGATTGCATCACAAAAATCAGACCTAGTTTTTCGGGTGGCCCTCCCTAGGTGCCACCCCGACTTGAGATCTCTCGAGTGGGACGAACGGGAATTCTTATTTTTACTTCCCGTTCGTCCCACCATCAAGTTCAGTGGGACAAATCGGGGTACTCGGTTATGGGCTTGGTCAATAGCCATAAGACGGTACCAGCTCGTCACGATTGAGTGGAAAGGGGGAACTGGGGGAGTTTAGTGGGTAGTGGGACTCCTTAGTCTTGAGTCTCACAAAACCATCGGTGCGCCTGCCGCACCGCGTGTTTTGTATGAAAACTAACGACCGTCCGTGCGGCAAACGCGCGGCTATCGTAGCGCAGCCGTCCGACCTCCCGCAAATGAAGCGATGCTTAAAACGATTTTGCTACCACAACTTAGTCTCCAAGCAGTAGCGTAGCGATGGGGAGTCGGGGGGGGGGGGGGGGGGGGCGGTCCGCCCCGGGCGGCACTTTTTAGGGGGCGGCAAAATTTCCTGGAGGAGCAAAAAAAAAGAAAAAAAGGGGCGGCAGAATTGTAAAAAAGGGCGGCAGAATCGTCTTCCGCGCCGTGGGCTGCTTTGCTAAGTGGAGGAGCAAAAAAAAAAGGGCGGCAGAATTGTCTTCCGCCCCGGGCGGCTGACACCCACGCTACGCCACTGTCTCCAAGTGATCTTGTAAAAAAAAGGTTTACGTCATTCCACGCCCTGGTTCTCATCCTGTACCTACCTATAACGGCACTTATTGCAAATCAAAGCTCAAAGAAATCTGTTCATTCGAATTTATTACCGGCTTTTGTTAGTCGGACTATTACAAAATGTTTCCTTGTTTCTTTAAAAAGTGTCGAAAAAATGAAGATTTATCAGGTTGTATAAATTTACGTTCTAACTTATCCTCATTATTTTATTGTATGAAATTGTGTACATCATTAGGTCTTATAAATTTAATAGGAACAAGAACAACAGTTTATCCGTTTCGGATGTACTGAAATATATAAATAGATTAGAAAATAATAAAAAAAGTTTATTGGGCACCAAAATTACCTACAATGATGATGAACAGAAATACAATTAAAAACTTAATAACATTAACCCTTTCCCCGCCACGCTTTTTTCCGAAAATGGTGCCCCACACGCCACGACCATAAAAAAAAAAAATTCCAAAAAATTATTAGGTTATACTCAACTCATTCAGGCAAGTAAAAATACAACGTTTCTTGATCATGTTTTTTTGTCTGATATATCAGACATTGGCGTGGTGGGCACGAAAATGGTTTGTCTGATATATCAGACATTGGCGTGGAAAAGGTTAAACTAAAAATAATAGTATTCATTCATTTTCAGAGTTCGTCTTCAAACCATTCCATGAGATCTACCCGTGGATCACTTATACCCTCACTCTGGGTCTCTTGTACCCCAACCCGGCTACAGAAAAACGCAGACTGGCTCTCATTCGTAAGTACGACGAACGCCCGCACTGCACAGGTCGTCCGAGCCAAGGCTAAGGGTCACCTAATTTCTCGGGTGGCCCTCCCTAGGCGCCACCCATCCCGACTTGAGGCCTCGGGGTACCAGGGGATAGGCTGTTTAAAAGCTAAAAGGCTGGAACAACCTTGTCCCAATCGGTTGGAAAGGGCATCGCTAGGCTGCGTAAATGCGTTTTCCGCTAAAAAAAGGTTCCATAAGGGGGAGGGCTGTCTGCCCTTAGACAGTTCAGTGCCAAACAGTAACTAAGCAGTTACTGTCTGGCACCGCCCTGCGCCCGCTACACCGAGACGACAGTTATTGTCAGATTGTATATGGTATCCCTTATCTATATTTGTAAGGTGACAACACTCAACTTTTGCACGTCCCTCTTCCTTGGTACGATTTGTAATGGCCGGACGCAATTTTAGATTATCGTATAAAATAAGTTCAATTCATGTTAACTTTAACGGTTTATTATGATCAATAAATACGTGAAAGTATTAGTTGTGTTTTGCTGTTGGTTGTGCCCAGCTTCGCTCTCTTCTTTATTCCACCAAACCTTAATAGGTTATGGGACCAGCGTGTGTTCGAGCGTGAGCTTTGGTGCCAGCCTTATAATACAGCATCCGTACGAATTGCTTAATCATTTTTATATTTTTGGAATTTATTTGCGTCCGGCCCAACGCCATCTTATTTCGATATGGCTGGAGGAAATTCGCCGGCGACTTCGGCGAAACCGAGCCACGTGTTGGCCACACAAGGAATTGAGAGACTGGATGGCCCTGCTAATTTTCATACTTGGAAATTCACGATGAAAAATATTTTAATTTTGGAAGGCCTTTGGGAAGTCATTCAAGGGCGCGACGAAGATGCGGTGAGTGGACAGCGTGCTCTGGCGCGCATATGCCTTGCATTAAAACCTAGCCTATACCAGTACGTCCGGAATTCCAAGACCGCTGCTGAGGCATGGAAAAATTTATCAGACGTTTTTGAAGACAAGGGTCTTTATCGCCGTGTATTACTCCTGCGAAGATTGCACAGGATCCAATTTTGCGAGTTCGACACAATGAGTGCATATATTGAAGAGGTTACTACGTTGGTGCAGCAGCTCCTTGACATTGGGAGATCCATAGAAGATGCTGAGGTAGCTGAGATTTTGCTTAGCGGGCTGTCGTCAGACTATGACACAATTGTCTCGAGCATGGCTGCTGTTACTGCGACTAACCAACTCTCAAGTGAACATGTAAAGGCAAGACTCTTGCAAGAATACTCTAGAAAAATGTCAAATGGAAGTGGATCAGCTTTTGCATCAAACAAAATTGGAAATTTAGTTTGCAATCATTGTGGGAAGAAAGGACATTCGAGAGCCCGTTGTTTCAAATTGAAGCGTGAGAGAAAATCAAACAAGGCAGCGACTGCAAGCGTCGATGAAACACATTTAGTTTCAGCATTTTTGACTGTTCCCGATAAGGACAATAACTTTTACTTAGACAGTGGTGCAAGCAATCATATGGTTAACAACAGAGCTTTATTTCAGGATATGAAACCTTGTAAAAGTTCAATTAAAGTTGCCAATAATGACACTTTATTAAGCAAAGGAATAGGAACTGTTAACCTATCAATTGGTAATCAGGTGAGTCCATTGACTTTGCCCAATGTGTTGTATGTGCCCCACTTGTCAGGTAATTTAATTTCCATTTCAAAATTAGTTCAAAAAGGTTATTTTGTCGTTTTTAATGATAAGGGCTGTTCTATCTATAATAAAACATCTGGCAACCCAATTGCATGTGTTGCATGTACAAATGGTTTGTACAAGTTGTGTGTATGTGTTAATGTGGAGGATGATAACCCCTCGCCAAAGGAGCACTCTTTGTTCCTGGGTAATGTAAGCCAGGAATCACCGAGAGCCACAGTAGCAGCAAGCTTACCCGCACAATTATGGCACAGACGTCTTGGACACTTAAGTGAAAAAGGTATGGTACAACTTCGGGAAAGTGCATGTGGTATTATGTTTCAGGATGAACTTCATTTGAAGACCTGTGAGCCATGTCTTCAGGGGAAGATGTCGGCCGCATCTTATCCCAGTGGACGGGCTAACCGAGCTACTAAGCCACTGCAGTTGATACATAGCGACGTTTGTGGACCGATGCAGGAGCCAAGCTGGGGTGGGGCGAGATTTCTTGTCACCTTCACAGATGACTATACACGCAAGACTTATGGATACCTTATGAAGGAAAAATCTGAGGTAATTGACCATTTTATTACTTTCAAGTCACATGTAGAAAATCAATTGGGGTTGCGAATAAAAGTATTAAGATCTGATAATGGTGGTGAATATTTTAGCAACAAATTCGCTAATTATTTAAGAAGGGAAGGTATTATACACCAAAGTACCGTACCCTACTGTCCGCAACAAAACGGGGTCAGTGAGCGTCTTAACCGTACGATTATGGATAAAGTTGGGTGTATGCTGGCAGAATCTGGACTGTGCAACCGTTACTGGGGTGAAGCTGTAATGACAGCGATTTATCTTAAAAATAGATCACCCACTGTTGCACTAGAAGGTCGTATGCCTGAGCAGGTCTGGTCTGGTTTACCTGTGGACCTGTCTCATCTCCGGGTCTTCGGCTGCATTGCCTATTATCTTAATCCATCTCAGAAGCGTAGGAAGCTGGATGCTAAAGCACAAATGGCTATTTTTGTTGGCTATAGCGAAACATGTAAAGGCTATAGATTGTCAGAGCCATCTAGTCCTAAAAATGTGATAATTTCCCGTAGTGTGGCATTTATAGAGAATAAGTTTTATGAAAATGTACCTTATAAATCAGAAAAAGACTGTGATACTATTGATAATTATTATTTTAATATTATAAATGAGAATTTGATGAATAATGATAATGATATTATTGAAAATTCTAATCAAAATGTTTCTCAATCTTCAGATGGCGTAGACAAGGAAGAAACTTTTAAAGAAAATTTGACTGCACCGGATTTCGCTGAAGAATCCGATGCTGATGAGGATTATCTTAGCACGACATCGTCTGGCCAGCCTACTGATGGAGGGGAAGAGTTGTTACCTGTCGACTCCGAGGTGCTTGTCGAGCCCGACGTGCCTTTCGAACCGACGAGGGTGTCACAACGTCCTGCACGTAATGTGCGACCACCACAAAGGTATGGTGATTATGACTATGGTATGTTGAGTCAGCAAGCTCTTGAGGAACCGTTATCGTATGATGAAGCTGTGTCTTCTCCACACCGTGAGGATTGGCTAGCAGCAATGCAAAGCGAGTATAACTCCCTCTTGGAAAATCAGGTTTGGAAACTGGTAGCGAGACCTACTAACACTAACATTGTGAAATGCAAATGGGTTTACAAACTAAAGCATGACGCAGATGGGAAATTTGATAGGTTTAAAGCTAGACTGGTTGCCAGGGGTTTTACCCAGAAGCAGGGGATAGATTATAACGATACCTTTTCTCCGGTGGTGAGGCATTCCTCTATGAGAATATTGTTTTCATTGGCAAATGAAATGGACTTCGAAATTGACCATATTGATGTCACTACTGCTTTCCTTAATGGTAATCTTAATGAGGTTATATACATGGAACAACCTGTAGGTTTTTGTAACAATAATCCAAATGAAGTTTGTTTATTACAGAAAAGTTTGTATGGTTTAAAACAAGCTAGTAAAATGTGGAATGAGAAATTGCATAATGTTTTAACTGAAACTGGTTTCAAACAGTCTCTTTGCGAACCATGTATTTATACAAAGAAATTAGATAAAGACTTTGTTATCCTTGCTGTTTATGTTGATGACTTTTATGTTTTTTATTCTAAAAATAGTTCAATTAAAGAGCAGTTGTTGAATGTATTACAAATGAAATTCAATGTCAAAAATTTGGGACCATTGAAAAATTGTCTCGGTATGAGAGTCACTAGAGATAGAAGTAAAGGTACTTTGTGTTTGGATCAAACTGAATATATTAAAAAATTATTGAAACGTTTTAATATGATGGATTGTAAACCAGTTAGTACCCCTATGGTTTTAAATTGTAAATTGACAAAGAATACTACTGTAAGTGAACATTTAAAAGACGAAACCTATAACTATAGGCAACTCATGGGAAGTCTTATGTATTTATCGGTTTGTACTAGACCAGATATTTCATTTTCATGTAGCCAGTTGAGTCAGTTTAACAATTGTTTTGAGCAGTCTCATTGGACCGCGGCTAAGAGAATATTGAGGTATCTAGCCGGTACAATTAACAATTCTTTATGTTTTTTAAAGAGTGCTAATTTTAATTTGGTAGGATACACTGATGCCGATTGGGGCAATGATGTAAATGACCGCAAATCTTATACTGGTTTTGTGATAAAGCTAGGAAATAGTACTATTAACTGGGAATCTCGTAAACAGAGATGCGTTGCTTTGTCTAGTACTGAAGCCGAATATTTGGCGATAGGTGACATATGTAAAGACTTATCCTTTACTAAGAACTTGTTATCAGAGCTTATAACTGAAGAGGTTTCGTGTACAGTGTATAATGATAACCAAAGTGCCCAAAAGCTGCTAGAATGTAGAGAACTATGTCATAAGAGGACAAAGCATATTGACATAAGATTTCATTTTGTGAAGGATTTAATTAGGAATAAGTCTATTTCTGTAAAGTATTTATCCACTGACAAAATGATTGCTGACGTTCTTACCAAACCTTTGTGTAAAGATAAACATTATCATTTTATTAAAGGTATGAATATGTTGACACCCGATGTATCTGCTTAGATTAAGTAGAGTTACCTATAGACTTTTTGCTGTTGTCAAGCAATTTTTATTTATTACAATTAAGATTGTATTTTTAATTATATTGTTTGACTCAAATATTATAAGGTATAAGGGGAAGTGTCAGATTGTATATGGTATCCCTTATCTATATTTGTAAGGTGACAACACTCAACTTTTGCACGTCCCTCTTCCTTGGTACGATTTGTAATGGCCGGACGCAATTTTAGATTATCGTATAAAATAAGTTCAATTCATGTTAACTTTAACGGTTTATTATGATCAATAAATACGTGAAAGTATTAGTTGTGTTTTGCTGTTGGTTGTGCCCAGCTTCGCTCTCTTCTTTATTCCACCAAACCTTAATAGTTATTAGGTCTCATATACCCAGTAATTTCACTAGCTTCAGTGCCCTTTCCCCGAAACACAGAAGTGCTCGACACACTTCTATTAGTATGAGATCCCACTGCATGATTCTGCAGGTATCTGACAATCCCCACTGGTAGGGATTTGTCGGTGGGGATTTCCGGAATAAACCGTTTTTTCGATGCAACTTATTTTAAATGAATGATAAGGAAGTATGCAATGGATTAGGGATAGGTTGCATATAAAAAATTAGCCGCAAGTAAAAAAAAAATTTGTATTATTATTCGCTAATTTATTACTTGTACCTACTATATGTTTTTTTAATGAATTTTACGACATTTGAAAGGTAATGATGTCACAAATTGAAAAAAATATGGTTGCCAGCTCTCAGTCAGCCGCAACGTAGGGTTGCCAGCTGTTAACTGTTTTATCAGTTTACACTCACCTGTTTTATTTTTTTCAATTTGTGAGATTATTATCTTTCAAATGTCGTAAAATTCATTAAAAAAACATATAGTTGCCTTTTATACTAGCGAATTAATAAAACAAAAAAATTTTTTTTTTTCTTGCGGCTTATTTTTTATACTCAATCTATCCCTAATCTATTACATACTTCCTTAACATTCATTTAAAATTAGTTGTATCAAAAAAACAGATACCTGCATAATTGAGCAGTGGGATCTTAGACCATATTTCACACCACCACTATGATCTTTAAGATTGTATGCTTTCAGTAACATTACTGGTGCTCTCGCTACCAGTGATGACGATGATCCTGATCGACATCCAGTCCTGCTGGACGCGGCGGGACATGTTCAACATCATCAGACATAGCACCATCGTGGGGCCATTGGCTGGGGCTTTCTTCAAGGTACGGGGTCGGTTCCATAACGCCACGATATATCCGGCTCGAAGGACCAAACTCTTTGCTTCTTTGCAGGATCAAGATTAAATAAAACACGAACAAGATTATATACTTAGGTAGATAAATTACAATGCAAAAGAGAATGCAAAACTTGCTAAGAACAATGGGCCCAAAAATTTTTAGTTAATGTGCAGAGATGAGATTTATTCTATGTGAAAGACCACACACACACCATCAACTTTTTTTTATGATGACACCATAATCGGTTCCAGGGGGAAAAAGTTATAGTCCATAATAATTTTTTATTTTTATACGAACGTAAGTAAATAACTAACATAATAAACATATTTTTTTTCACTAGGACCAATTTTGTCGACGCCATAATAAAAGTTGAAGGTGTTTATTAGATCTACTTCGTAGGCTATGCCCCAAATCTGCACAACATTTTTTTGGGCCCAGTCCTTTGCATTGTCCTTTTAAAATTAAAAAAATTTGTTGTTAGAAGAAACAGATACAATTTGGCAGGAAGACGATTTGATAATATTAATTTCTTAGAAAAAAATGATTACTAAACCAAAATCTCAATCTTCTATAGATTGTACTTCGGAGAGTGTGCTCAAGAGCTGCATGAGCTCATACCACCGTCGCCTTTCTTCCATCGGACATCCAGACGCACGGCCGGCTACCACCCGTTCTTGGTTGATATACCTTTAATACGCACTAAGCGCTTCTCATCATCTTTTATAATGCGCACAGCCAAAGAGTGGAATTCCCTGCCTGCGTCTGTATTTCCGAGTGCATATAACTTGACTCTCTTTAAGTCTAGAGTAAATAGGCTTCTTCTGGGCAAGCTCGCTCCATCGTAGATCCCATCTCTGCTCTAGAGCAAGATTGGGGTCAAGAGCAAGCCCATTCAGCATAAAAAAAAAATCTCTCTCTCCACAGATGTTCCTAATGTTCCACAAACGAGTACAGGCCAAGGCACTTATAGACGAGATGAACCGCGACTACGCTCGCTACAGCAGGCTGTCCAGGCCTCACCGCGAGTTGGCTGCGGCCTGCATCCGCGCGGCCGTTGTCCGGACGGAGCAGGCCTGGCCTGGCCTGGTGACGCTCGTGATTATGATGTTCCCTGGGATGGCTGTGGTGGGTAGACTTCTTTGTCGCCGCCTGCATTCGCACGGCCTGTGTCCGAATGTAGCAGGCCTGGCCTGGCTTGGTGACGCTTGTGATTATGATGATTCCCGGGATGGCTGTGGTGGGTGAACTGTTCTGTTGAAGGCCGCCTGCATTTGCGCGGCCTGTGTCCGGATGTAGCAGGCCTGGTGGCGCTTGTGATTATGGTGATTCCCGGGATGGCTGTGGTGGGTAGACTGTTCTGTTATAGGCCGTCTGCATCTGCGCGGCCTGTGTCCGAATGTAACAGGCCTGGCCTAGCCTGGTGGCGCTCGTGATTATGATGTTCCCTGGGATGGCTGTGGTTAGTTACTTCTCTGCAGGTTAAAGGTGGAGAGAATGCTACTCCAGTCTTCTGTTCTTGTTCTATTAGAAATAGTAGAAGATCCGAACTAAGGTCGATCTTCAACGAGTTGATAATAGAATGAAATTTATTTTATCATGAATTTAGCATATTAGAAAACATATTAAAAATGGGTTGCCTAAAAAAATCCTGGACCGACCAATTTTTTTTTTTAATGATTTTAAACAAAATTTAAGATATGAAAATTATGTCCTGACTTATCGTACAAAACGTATAGAATGTGCAGCCGTTGGGTTTTCTATTATTTACGTGGGGGGACTACTGGGTTGTCAGGTATAAACACGTATGTGTCGATACCAGTTAATTTCACCTTATTGGATAATAGATTTTAGGAGATCTAATGCTTCCTTAAAAGTGGAAGATCTTCCTCCGAGCTAGATCGACTGTGCTCGGGGACCATGGTCCAAAGTACCATCTTTGGTTTGTTGTATATATGCTAGCGGGCTGAAATAACTCTACTAGCGCGATGCAGGATCCCATACTAAATCGTGTTCCTAAGTTAGCGCCTTCTGTTATCAGTTGGTAGAACTGTTGGTGGCGAGTTGTCTGTTGATCAAGTTAGACGTCGCCACAAGATTTTTTTTAATATCATCAAGCGCTGTTTTATTATGAACACGTTGATATATGGTTGTCTGCAAAAAATTGGGATTTTGTTAAAAAAATATTTTAAAATACAATTAAACATACTCGGTCCAGGATTTTTTTAGGCAACCCATTTTTAATATGTTTTCTAATATGCTTAATTCATAATAAAATAAGTTTCATTCTATTATCAACTTGGTGAAGATCGACCTTAGTTCGGATCTTAGACTAAAAGACAAAGGAGGAAGTAGGTAATTATTGCCATAGACGAGGTCTTCAGATCCTTCTAGAATCTAGATGATAGTTTGTGGGCCAACCTGGTCTCCACCAGGATATCTCTATATCAAGATGTTCCCGGGGCAGGGGTCAGCGTTGCCAGACGTCCCGATTTTGGCGGGACGTCCCGATTTTTAGATAAAAATTTTATGCCCCGCGCGGGACAGGCTTAGTCCCGCTTTTCGGGGAGAACTCGACCGTACGTGCAGCAGAGTGCTGAGAAAGAAAGGCGCGTAATGAAGATAAGAGTTTATTAAAATACATTTTCAATGGCTACTTCTGCTATCTATTGTCAATAAAATGATAAATATTTGAAAATCTTTGATTATATACGTTTTTTTACTATGTCCCGCTTTTGACGGAAGAATCCCGCTATTTTCACTCAAAAGTACCTAAGTCCCGACTTAGCAAAAAAAACTGGTAACGCTGGCAGGGTTGGTTGATAGTCTGTTTTTCCAGTTACGATACATGACCGATCGGTTCCATAACCCATTGGTAGTTTATGGAATGCGATCGATCAGTTGTTACAGTCAGATGATAGAGTAGGAAGATTTTTCTGTCGCAGCTTGAAGACAGAAAGGGAGAGTAACCTGTGAGTCTGCCAATTGACAGTAGCGAAGAGATGAGGGGGGCGGGGGGGTGGGTCGGTCCGCCCCGGGCGGCACTTTTTAGGGGGCGACAAAATTTCACGAAAGGGCGGCAGAATTGTCTTCCGCCCCCCCCCCGCTGCGTGTCTGTTTGCCAACTGGAGGAGCAAAAAAAAAGGGGGCGGCAGAATTGTCTTCCGCCCCGGGCGGCTGACACCCACGCTACGCCACTGCCAATTGATCTATTCTTTAATTTTAACCAAAGGACCTAGCATAAAAATATTGTAACAAACCCGTTGTACCGGTATTGACGATGTAAAAAGTAACTAACTAAGTTTCTTGGGTGTCTTCTCAGCAAAAACAATATTCTTTATTACTTTTTTCCAGATATCGACTCTATACAGCCACATATTCGATGACATACCCAAACGGTACATGGTACATGAAGTCAACCTACCCTTCAGGGAACCCGAAGCTCGCTTCGAATCCCCCTACTACGAAATATTGTTTGTCTCCATGTTTGGATGTGCGGTCATCTGCGTACTTAACTATACAGGTACGTTTATCATTTGCCTATATACGTTCCCACTGCTGGGAAACAGGCCTTATCTCAACTGTGAGATATTGTGGGCCATACTCCACGCGGGCCCAGTGCGGGTTGGTGGAGGGGTGCGTGAGGCAAGTTACCAACCTTAATGTCAGATGTTTTCAAGCCGACAAATGACCTCTGACTAGGCTTGACGAATGACGACTCATCATCATCAGCCTATATACGTTCCCACTGCTGGGAAACAGGCCTTATCTCAACTGTGAGATAGTGTGGGCCATACTTCACCACGCGGGCCCAGTGCGCGTTGGTGGAGGGGTGCGTGAGGCAAGTGACCAACCTTAATGTCAGATGTTTTCAAGCCGCCAAATGACCTCTGACTAGGCTTGACGACTAATATCTACATAGTAAATTATCAGCCGGGACCAACAGCTTAACGTGCATTCCGAAGCACGGAGACGCTCGAAATAAATGTCACTAAATGTGGTCAGACTGGTCACCCATCCATTAACCGACCGCGGTGTGGGTAGCTTGACTTTCGTTATTGCTAACGAACCACTGTCACAGCTGCGCCACGAGCGCCTACGTACGTACAGTCAAAAGCACGTCAGACGAAATGCTGGTCATACAGAATCCTTCCTATCGTCAAATTGGCATGACACGATCGATTGGATCGAACCGAATTGACCGTGTGTGGGCGTGGATGGGCATGACAACAAGATTTGTCATGCTAATCCACGCCCACACCCGGTCAAGTCGGAAATAAGTGTTGTTATCTACCTTTGGCTTAGGTTTAAGCAACCACCAGATATAATGAAATATAACGCCCAAAAAATCCTAAGTAGGTACTTACCAGAATTTAATCCCCATTTTAATATGAAATGGTCACCAATAATAATGTAAGTCTGCCAACCTAAAAAATGTAAGTATCGTCAGAATAATCCCTGAGCTACCCAAAAAGGCCACGCGTGCACCAAATTTGTACACTCGCATTTTATTTAGAAATTTCATCCAAATAAGTGACATATTTTTATCCTAATAAAGTAAATTATACGTACAAAAATAATTGTTTACCCAAAAAATATAAATGAAGTTCTAAAGGTTTACCGATACTACATGCCATTTGATGATTGATAGTAAATAAACAAAATACTTTCTCTCTCTGTCCCGACCAAGTAAAATGGGTAGAATTCAGTTCTGGCCGCAGTGGTCGCAGTTCTAACCTAACCTAACACAAATCTTATCAATCAATATAATATACTTGGTTATATGCATACATTTTATGGCAAACGTAGTGATATATTTGGGTAGAAATGACACAAAACTTTGCTGCACGCGTGGCCTTTTTGGGTTACGAAAAGTTTTTGTAGTGCAGGCACGACTTAAATAGCCCGAAATATTTTGGCACAGGTTTCATTTATTTGTACTATATTATATTTATTTTGGATGAGGCTGTTTAGGGTAACGATTGTTTTTTTTGGTGGTCGTTTAATTTGTTCCCTCTACCTTTCTGTCCCAGCATACGACGCTCTCTTCGGTCTGACCACAAACCACGCCTGTTTGAAGATGACCATGTACTGTCTGCAGTTGAAAGATGCCTTTAAACTTGAAGACCCTGACGAAATGTACAAGGCTGTCATCGGGTTTATATTGGAACAGAAAAGGGCTTATAGGTAATTCCTTTTTTAACGGTAGGAATCCTTGTTTATCTCTTATCACGTCGACAGTAGCGCCCACGGGATTTGTTCCCAACTGACACTACTACGACGCGACGCCCACAGGCGTACAGGGGGAAGGGTACCGGAAGTCCGGAATTCTATCAATGTTTGTGTACCTTGACGTGTTGTAAAACTGTATACGATGACAGTACGAAAGCCGCATTACTTTTGCGGTGACACTCATAGAAAAGAAAGAGAAAATTTTCTTGTTCTGTGGTGACACTGCAACATGCTCTCCCTTGTTAAAGTATTGAAAATCAAGCGCCCTCAGACGTACTGTTGCACGACTATAAACTATGACGTCTACAGGCGTCCTGTCGTATCGTTTTTCACTACCTGAACGCCCGTGGGCGTTACTGTCCACGAACGTGCTATGTAAGTGGAAAAAATCTTTGAATCCCAGTGGCTAGGGGAGCAGCTAGGGTTCTCTTTCCCTAAATCTGGGGGTACTGACTAAAACTCCACTGTGGCCATTTCAAGCATAGGCGCGGGGGGGGGGGGGGGGCGTGGGGGGCTACAAGGGAAACCAGACCTACTTGGTACCATCATACGTTCTCAAGATTTTTAGTTTAAATGTGAGTGTTGTTTTAGATTCGGGGCTCTGATTCAAGATACCTTCAACATCTGGCTTGGCACAATCCTCATCAGTACTATGATACAGATTGGTTCACTGCTGTTCCATATTTCTGCGGTAAGAAAATTTAATATTCAAGTATCTACAAAACTGGCCCGATGGCGCATTTGGTAAGTAGTGACCCTGCCCTATGCGCCAGGGGTCGTGGGTTCGAATCCCACCCAGGACAAACACTAATGTGATGAACTGGATGTTGTGAGTATAACTATAGCAACCAAGTGTTGCCTGTTGTGTTGTTGTTGCAAGACCACTTACCATCAGGTGGGCTGCGTGCCTGTCTGTCAACTGAACTAGTTTAAAAAAAAAGTACAATACTCACGCAGATGTCACCAGTTCAATGCCCGCCTATGCTTACTTACGAATTTGAAAAAATACCTTATACCTACGTTTAAAAATAATGTTTTTTTTCGACGAGCCATTGTGTGTTATTGTCGAGATGTCGGCTATTACACCAGAGGTCGCGGGTTCGATCCCCGCACGGTACAAACATTTGTGTGCATGAACATGTCTGTTTGTATCGGTCTGGGTGTTTCTATGTATGTATTTACAAAAAAAAAAGTATATGTTTATAAGTAATGTTTATCCGTTGTCTGGCACCCATAGCACACGCTAATGCTTAGTTTGGGCACGGTAATTACCGTGGTTTGGGGCTAGAAATGGCGCTGTGTGAATAATGTCCTGTAATATTTATTTATTTACAGGGCTACGGGTTCGATCCCCGGTACACGCTGTTCAGTATCACCTCGGTGGTACACATTTTCCTGCCTTGCAAGAATGCTGCCAATCTGACTGCTATGGTAAGGATATTTAAATGACAATGCAAAAGACTGGGCCCAAAAAAAATAAAATTGTCCAGATTTGGGACATACCTAGCCTACCAAGTAGATCCAATAAACACCTTCAACTTTTATTATGGCGTCAACAAAATTGGTCCTAGTGAAAAAAAAATTGTTTATTATGCAATGAAGTTCAATTATTGAACGTCATTATTATTATGGTAATTATTTATGTTCATATAAAAATAATAAATTATTTATGAATGATAACTTTATTCCCCTGGGACCGATTATGGTGTCATCATAATAAAAGTTGATGCTGTGTGTGTGGTCTTTCACATAGAATACATCTCATCTCTGCACATTAACTTAAATTTTTTGGGCCCATTGTTCTTAGCAAGTTTTGCATTGTCCTTAAGACTAAATAGATATATCTGAACTGATCATTATCTCAGGGTAAAAAGTAGATTAGGGTCTTATCAAGTCTATGTCTAAACCAAATTTAATTAAAAACGGTTTATTTGTTCAGGCGTTTGCTTGACAGATAAAGCTTTTTTATTTATTTACTGGTTATTCTTATTGCTGAACCTTAATAACCAGAGGCCCTAGACAAGCGGCAATTATGACGTTCGCTACCGCTCAATTTGCGATAGCGAATGTCAAAACCCGTACTTTCAATATCGATTGACCACGTGACTTCTAAGACACCTGTCAAATCCATACAATTTGAAGTTCCATAACCAATATCCATAGAATTTCGCTATCGCTGTCCAAATGTTACTTTGTCTAGGTCCCCAGGCTCGTCGAATCTAGGGTCATAGTCAAAGCGGACCCTGAGCTCCATACTGGATGGATGCAATCTATACTAATATTTTGTTGTTTGTTTGAATGTTTGTTTGTATCGAATAGGCTCCGAAACTACTCAACCGATTTGAAAAATTCTTTCGCTGTTGGAAAGCTACACTATCCCCGAGTGACATAGGGTACTTTTATCCCGAAAATGTGGGGGGAAGGGGATATTTGAAAAAAGAAATTACGCGCGGGTGAAACCGCTGAGGCGGCCGATACTCGGGAATACGCTGGGATGATGATTACTTACTGACATCATCAGCCTATATACGTTCCCACTGCTGGGACACAGGCCTTATCTCAATTGTGAGATAGTGTGGGCCATACTCCACCACGCTGGCCTAGTGCGGGTTGGTGGAGGAGTGCGTAAGGCAAGTGACCAACCTTAATGTCAGATGTTATCAAGCCGCCAAATGGCCTCTGACTAGGCTTGACGACTAATATTTACATGATTATAGTAAATATCAGCCGGGACCAACAGCTTAACGTGCCTTCCGAAGCACGGAGACGCTCGAAATTAATGTCACAAAATATGGTCAGAATGGTCACCCATCCATTAACCGACCGCGGCGTAGGTAGCTTGACTTTCGTTATCGCTAACGAACCACTGTCACAGCTGCGCCACGAAGCGCCTCTTGATGACTTACTGGTTATTGTTTAATCTTATACACTTGCTTTTGTTACTATTATACACTTGTTAATTTTCAAGTCTTCAGAGACTGCTGTCTTGGTGTACTGCAGCGGGTGGCACCACTCCAACTCGAGGAAGATAATGCGAATGATGCCGTTCCTGGTGAGTGCACAGAAAAATTATAATTTTGTGGATATACGATACATACCGCCGATTTAAAAACAAACTATCCTCCTCCCTCTACTATAACCTCCTCTTCCCTCTCGGCATTTGAGCCGTACGGACGTGTCGCGGCTTTTATTTTGTAAATTTAAATTCGGTGCCTTCGGTGGAGCTGCGCCCCGGAGCCTTCGCACCGTGTCGTCGGCCCCTGCTGCGTGCCCCCCTGACCATTGGAGCACCCTCGGTTCGCGTCTGTTGTGCCGGCTGGATTTGAACCGGCGCCCTGCTGTGTCGCGACTCGTGTCTGTCGCGTTTCGGCCAAGGAGTTGATGAACGTCGGCGACGAAATTGACAAGTGCAATCGTGAGTGCTACGAACTACGGACATCTACGAGACTACGAACTTACTACGAGGCTACGACCCTAGCTACGAGTACGACCCACTTAACGCCTACTAAAAAGGGTGAGCAAATCCTCCAACTTGGGAATATTAACGTTCATAATAGGTACATCATGAGTTTTGGGCAAAGGGAAAACAATCATTAATGCTAATCCTGACATGTCTATTTGTATATCGGAGGGGGAGGACACCCCACCAAATTTTGTTACCGAACGTGCAAAGAGGACTGAAAAAGATTACGAATCAAAAGATCTGTTGGGTGATCAATTCAATGATTTTAAGGAAGAAATGAGAAAATTGATGTTATACTACACATCTTCGCAAAAAAACAACCTTGTGGAAATCAATACCACCCTCAAAGAACTCAAGGAGTCTAATCGGAGTATAGAAAACTCGCTCGCATATTTAACTGCCCAAAATGAGGAGTTTAAAAAGAGAATCGAAGCCCTGGAAAACCATGCCAAAGAAGACAACCAATACATCGTATACCTAGAGGGAAAATTAGAGGACCTACAAACTGGGAGCCGGAAAACTAATTTTGAAATGAGAAATGTGCCCAAAAAAGAGAAAGAAACAAAACAAGACCTAATAGACATGGTTGTGTGCCTTTCAGAGAACATCGACTGTAAAATAAGCAAAGCCGAAATCAAGGATATATACCGCTTAAGAGGTAAAAAACCAGAACAGAAAAACTCATCTATTATAGTAGAAACAACTTCAGCTCTCCTAAAGGCCGATGTCTTAAAAATGGCAAAATCCTTTAATATTAGGCATAAGGCTAAATTATGCGCAAAGCACCTTGGATTTAAAACCAACGAGGACACACCCATCTTTCTCTCAGAACATCTAACCGCCAAAGGATCCCGACTTCACTTTCTTGCGAGGGACCTAGCAAAGTCAAAAGGTTACAAGTTCTGCTGGACCGCGTATGGAAAAGTCTACGTACGAAGAAACGAACAGTCGCCCACTGTCCTTATTAGAAGCGAAGAACAGGTACAGAGTCTGCTGTTACAGCAATGACTAGATCTAGGTGATACATTAGGAACCAATGTTTTACTATTATCTTTTTGTTTTATAATTGTATTTCTGATAATTATTGTACCTTACATTTTGTTATCTACTCACCATTTTTATCGGTTTATTGCCATTGTTACACGTAAAGATATCCAACCATCAAACTTCCTTCAAACACACACACTCAATTCCACAAAATTACACAATCAAATATGCTTACATATCTCCACACACAAAAAAAGAACATTCACACATAATTATAATAAAAAAAATATGCTATCAAATATATCAATCTATCGATTCACCTTATATATGTTTCAGTCTCATACACAAGTTGTATTTAATAACCTGCTACAGCCCACTATATGTTACACTTGCTTAAACAGAAGACACCGATATGGATGACAAATTTCAAACTAGTAATGAATTGGACAATTTAGAAATAGCTCGTGCTTTTGAATGTGATCCCGCTCAGCTTTGTAAACATATTAAAGTAAACAAAAACGATTTTACTATGATCTCCCAAAACATTCGTAGTATATACAAAAACCTAGACGATCTCACGATAACTCTTTCAAGCCTGGCTTTCGACATGGACGTTATTACCTTGACTGAATGTAGAATTGATTACAATAAACCGATACCTCAATTGCCTAACTATCAATCGTACTTCACAAAGTCACAACTGAATCAAAATGATGGCGTGGTGGTTTACATAAAAAAGTCATTAAAGCATAAAGTCAATGAAGTAAAACTCGAACAAGCGTCCTGCCTCCAACTGAATATCCTGAATAAGACCGTCTTGTGTATATATAGATCACCCTCAAACACCAATGCTGACAGTTTTATAGACTCATTGAATACTCATCTTGACACACTTGACAATGCCCAATGTGTAATAATTGCCGGTGATATTAATATTAATATTGCTCCAAAATCTATGGAGCCTCCTCATGAACAAAAAAACAGGCTCAATTATATGAATATGCTCTCTTTTTACGGCTTACTAGCGGGACATACTATACCCACAAGGGAAAAGAACTGCTTGGACCACTTCATGCTTAAAATTAACAAAATAAAATTACAAGCAACAATCGCCGTACTGCATACGAGTGTTACTGATCATTTTATGACGTTCCTTACAATATCAAAAGTAAAAACTGGGTACAGTGCAATGAAATATAAAACTATTTTTGATTTTGATACCGCTTTATTAGAATTGAAAAATAAAAATCTTTCTGAATTGTTGTACTGTAATGACCCCAACCTACTCATTGATGGCCTTATTCATAAATTAACGGAGACAATTAAAACAAATTCAGTGGTCACCCCCATACCAAAAAAATATCGCATTATTAAACCGTGGATTACACCTGGGATTTTGCGTTGTATTCGAAATCGAAATAAATTACAAATGAAAGTTAAAAAAGACCCGTATAATGAAATTAATATTGTAACATACCATAGATATAGAAACTACTGCAATAATCTGATAAAAAAAATTAAACGTAAATATGAAAGAGAATTATTAGCTTCATCTGTTAAAAGTAATAAACTATTATGGAGAAACATTAAAAACATCACGCATACAAGAAAAACTAACGATACAAATTCGGAACTCCTTCATATAAAATCATCCCCAAATGCCTCTGCAGACTATGTCAATGACTATTTTGCGGGTATCGGTAAGCAACTTGCTCAACAAATACACCTATGCACTGAGGAAAACAATCGCTATCTGCGTAACCTACCAAGACGGTTAAATTCTTTTGTCCTACTAGACACTGATCATGATGAGGTATGCAGCATACTGATGTCTTTAAAGTCAAATAGTGCTCCTGGCTGGGACAATATTTCAACTGCATTCCTTAAGCATGTGAGAACAGAAGTTGTACCGATTTTGACGCACTTAGCTAATCTTTGCTTCAGAGAGGGAATTTTTCCATCTTTGCTTAAGCAGTCTATCATTACTCCGGTGTACAAGGGGGGTGACAGAGACAGTGTGAATAATTACAGACCTATATCTGTTCTCACCGCCATATCTAAAATCATAGAAAAACTACTTAATAAAAGACTGATTAACTACTTGGACACTTATAAAATATTATCTCCCTCACAGTATGGATTTCGCCAAGGGAAATCTACTGAGGACGCCGTTACTGCACTAACCTCATTAGTAGTTGAGCAACTTGATAAACACAAAAAATGCTTAGCGGTCTTCCTTGATTTAAAAAAGGCATTCGACACTGTCTCTGTCCCCATCCTTGTACGCAAACTTGAGATGATTGGTCTGAGCGGCATGCCCCTTGAACTATTTAAGAGTTATTTGTCTGGCAGACGTCAGCGCGTTAAATTAGATTCCATTATCAGTAGAGACACGGAGGTGACATACGGCGTGCCGCAAGGAAGCGTCCTCGGCCCTACGCTTTTCCTCATTTATATAAACGATCTCTGCGACATGAATATTAATAGCGCATCAATCTTTTCCTACGCCGATGACACTGCTGTAGTTTTCAGTGCAGATTCTTGGTGCGAAGCTAAAAAATTGGCTGAGAATGGTCTTGAACGGATTGGTGGGTGGCTGCGTAATAATCTTCTCACTCTTAACACTGAGAAAACAAACTATATTTGTTTTGGTATCCACAACAATATACAATCTAATAAAGATTTAAATATACAAATACATCATTGTAATACCAAGGCAAATATTAGTACAGATAGAGGAATATTGTGCACCTGTCCTACTATTTTGAGAGTAGAACAGACAAAGTACTTGGGTGTGTACGTAGACCAGCGGCTATCTTGGTACCCACACCTTGAACACGTTATTTCAAGAGTGCGAAAACTAATTTGGATATTTAAATCACTAAGGTATGTGGTGCCAAGAATGTCTACAAATACACGGAGTACAAGTGGAGATCTACTCACCAATATTTATATATCACTGGTACAGTCGGTTTTGATATATTGTATCAATGTCTGGGGTGGCGCAGCAAAAACTCGATTTGTTAGTGTAGAGCGCGCCCAGCGTTGCCTACTTAAGGTTATGTATTTTAAAAAGATGCGATTTCCAACCCAAGACCTATATACAATCAGTAACCTTCAATCAGTAAGAAAGCTGTATATTACACAAACAGTTCTAAAAAGACATAAATCCACAAACCATAACTTAAATAGTGTAACAAGTAATACAAGTAATAGAAGAAGGAGACCAAATACTATTCAAGTTCCTAGAGTGAATACCGCGTTTGCTGAGAGGCAATATGATAGGAGATCGATAGATTTGTATAACTTAATTGATAAAGAAACAGATATACATAAAACAAAATTGTACGAATGTAAACAACTAATAATGAAATGGTTGGAATCGAAAACTTACGACGATATAGAGACACTTTTATAATGAATATGCATACTAACATGCACACCCGTACGTGCACACACACGCACACACACGCGCACACACACACACACACACACACACACACACACACACACACACACACACACACACACGCACGCACGCACACACACACTCACGCACACGTCCATACTCCATCTGATAATTAATTTTGTAAAAACCGGAATAAAGAAAAAAAAAAAATATATATACCTACTATCCACTTTTCTAGTAATAAGCAAATGAAAAACTATTCAATGGAAGAGCAGTGTCCCCTGGCACAGGCAATTCAAGCCTAAAAGGAGACACTGAATGTTGTATGTTTAGTGCTTAAGCTTTGTTAAAGTCAATAAAAATATTTTATTTTATTTTTTTTTTTTTTTAAACTGCTCAGATTAACAGAAAAAAAAAAGATTATTTTAATGATAAAAATTTGTGGACACAAAGTCGCTTCCTAGCACATAATTATTATGCTTATGGACATTATCACCATTAATTGTGTATTTTATATTGTATTAATAAATTAATTTGATTTAAAAAGAGGAGAATGTCACGTTTGAAGCGGCACTTCTTCTCGGCAGGCCATTCACGTTGAATCTAATCCAATTGCAGAAATACTTAAATCATTTTATTTCATTTCATTTCGGTAGGGGGACATTAATACATACAGTGGAATCCGTTTATAATGACATCGAAGGAAACTGACAAACGCGTCATAATAAGCGGAAGTCATTATATCCAACATTATAACAAAGAATTTTATATAAAAACCAAACTTCTTAGAGTAATAATTACGTCATAATAACCGGTTGGTCAATATAAGCAGAGTCATTGGTGTGTATGGCGCCTAATACGAACAAACCACAAGGGTGCGGGAAAATATATTGTATGGCGGTAAACCTTAGGCGTGGTTTTTGATGATTTAAGTGGACTGTATTTGTTTGCGGGGAGAGAAAAAGACAATGAGCGGTAAGAAATATGTGAGGAGGAAAATGGGAAGGACAACAGGAGCTCACCTCGTAATCTTCTTCAGCTTACACACTTCCTGCCGATGCACGTGGCGGCCGCGCACTTTCACTTTCCGTTCTTCTCACAATTTTTCTTAATGTCCATTGTTCTTACACGAGCACTGGAGACACATTCCCGTCGGCGAATTCACATAGGGATTAGCGGATACATTAGCGAATGGAGTCGCTTTTTATGGCGAGGTTCGGGTCTGGATCATCTGGATGCGACCAACTCGACCGGCGACTCGCAGTAGAAGGGACGTCACATTTGCGGTGACGCGATGGAGAGGGAGTTCTAGCGTAGACTAGGAGTGACTGCCACCTGGCGTAGACCAGGGCGGCGCGGTGACCAGCGTAGAATGCGACCGGCGTGGACCGGCTTCTAACGCAGAGTGCGTCTCATTTGCGTAGACGCAATGGCGAGGGGTGAGAGGATATGAGGGAATATGTAGGTGGAAGGAAATAAATAAATAACAGTCCACCTACTTTATTCGTGATATAAATATGAAACCCAACAGTCATAATAAACGGATTCTACTGTACTTGTATAATGTTCGTTTGTTTAGGTGGCGCGTGCACAAGTACCTATTCGCATCATGGCGTTTGATATGTTCCAGTATGACATGGAGCTGTTTGTCAACGTGAGTAACTTTTAGTGCTACTACAATATTATTGGTCATTTTGTAATGGGCTGGTTTGGCACTTTTGTGCAGCCATCTTCGTGAAACAGTGGCTAAGCTGCTCGGGTATAATACACGGAGGTCGTGGGTTCGATTCCCGCCTTGGGTCTGGTTGGTGGTAGGGCTTTTTCAGAGTCCGACTGGCTAGCTACCACCCTCAGAGGTGAAATCTGCCGCCATAACAGCTCTGGCTGTGTTCCGGCAATATTAATGTGGGAGCCAGTACACTTGAGATCAGAGAAGCCTATACAGTAAGACAACTCATTGAGGGACTCTTAACCCTTTCCCCGCCACGCTTTTTTCCGAAAATGGTGCCTCTAAAACGCCACGACCATTAAAAAAAAATCCAAAAAATTATTAAGTTATACTCAACTCATTCAGGCAAGTAAAAATACAACGTTTCTTGATCCTGTTTTTTTGTCTGATATATCAGTCATTGGCGTTGAAAGGGTTAAAAACAGAGAAACAATTGCTGTAAAAAGGTTATTAAATGTGTAAAATAGCATGTTGACTGATTTCATTTGATTGAAAAGGATTGGATTGTCATCATAATAAGGACCCTTGTTTTCCTGTGTACCCTGGCTGTTTCATTGGTGGTACAGTGGAAAATAAATTTTAACCGCCTGACACCCTTGGCCGTACAACCCAACCAACTCAAATTGTACACATGACCAAGAGGACTGGCCTTTCTTGATATGTGTAATAAAGATTACAAATACATGTGTGCAAATTCTGGAAAACAAATGAATGACGGGGAAACAAATGAACGAAACAAGTGAATGTAGGAAATCATTGGCAACAGGATAACAAGGGAATTAGGATGGCAAACATGTAAAATATACAATGTAAAGTTGTAAACAACTTGGTAATCACAGTGGCAACTACCCAATGTAATATTATTTTACGTGTCATTAAATTACATCGTTATTTTATTTCAGATTTTGAGAACGTCCTACTCAATGTTCACCCTACTGAGATCTTAAAAAATAATCATACTAGATTTTCGCTTTCTAGCTAAGTAGCTATGCATGCCATAAATTATTAATTGAATAAAACACATTATAATATTTTTATAATTGTTTATTTATTATATCAACTACATAGCATCGTGTCACACTACCCTCCCGAGACCCTTTAATCACATATTACATATTCGCTTGCCTATTTTACAAAAATAAACAGGCTTTGAACTCTGATAAAACTACACCAATATATTGCAATCATTTTAAGATTTTTTACATTTGTACAGAGCAAATCTTACTCTTACTATATAATATTATAAATGCGAAAGTCTTGATGTTTGGATGTTTAGATGTATAGATGTTTAGGTATTTGGATGTTTGTTTGTTCCTCAATCACGTCTTTATGGCTGAACGGATTTAGATAAAATTTGGCACACGTATAGTTTATAACCCGGATTAGGACATAGGCTATAAAGTTCCCACGGGAAACGTCTCATTCCCGCGGGAATAGCAATTTTGAAACTACTGAACCGATTTGAATAATTCTTTCACTGTTGGAAAGCTACACTATCCCCGGTGAACATAGGGTAATTTTGATCCCGGGAATGGGGGGGAAGGGGGGATATTTGAAAAAAGAGATTACGCGCGGGTGAAACCGCGGGCGGAAGGCTAGTAAGAAGTATTGGTAAAATAAGACATACACTTCCGAATATAAATAACATCTGTTTTTAACAGAATTATTTAGTAGCCCTCTCCATTGCCCTTTGCGCGATTTTGAGCCTTTTTATGCGGCACATTGTAAGTGGCCACGTTTCCGTTCCGTTAGTGTATTTTGCGTACAAAAAAAAAAGAAAAGAAAAAAGAAGGTGTCAAGTCAAGGTGCCCGCGACCCTTGACTAAAAAACCAGGAAATTTAGGTATAATTTGACGTACATTGGGATTATTTTTAAGTGTTTAATACATTGTATGTTAATAGTATGTCGTCACACATACGTCATACGTCATCACACATTGAAAAATCTTACATACTTGGGTAGAATATGACTTTAAACCTTTCCATTCTGTGGTGTGAAAATTATTAAAGGTTATGCCATTTGTTACGTCAAAGACAAAAAAAGTGAGAAGCTTGAAAGCCTTAACGCGTAAAGGTTCCGTAGGCATCTATTTTTTATTTTTATATATATAGAGTTATATTTAGTTTTATATATAGACTAGCGGCCGCCCACGGTTTCACCCGCGTGGTTCCCGTTCCCGTGGGAATTGATCAAAATCCTTTCTTAGCGGATGCCTACGTCATAACATCTACCTGCATGCCAAATTTCAGCCCGATCTGTCTAGTGGTTTGCGCTGTGCGTAGATAGATCACTAAGTCAGTCACCTATGAGTTTTATATAAAGATTGACAAAAAAAAGTCGGTTGTCTGTAAAGTCAGTTTACTGACAAAAGTTGAAGGTAACAACGTCATATAAACATGCCACGCGGAAGCATCGCTCAATCAAGTAGGAGAGAGGCAGATGTCGAACGCTGCCGAACGCGGAGCCGGAGGCCGATTGTGCCTCTTTGTCGCTCGTTTCGCGCTCTCGCTTACACTGGAACGCCGCATGACGTCATGTGCGTGCAGCCGGCATAGACTTAACAATATTAATTCCATGGCAGCCGGGTCCATCCAATTATAAGACGTTGTCACATCAAAAAATTAAGCTAAGAATTCCCATGGATATTCCCTCCTCGAGTCGATTCCCCAGTGCTGGGGGTCGTGATCTCTTCACTGATACTGGAGCGGGATAATTTTATCTCTTATATAGATATTCATTTGTGGCGATCTTCCACGACATGTAGGGCGTCGGCTAGGGAGTTGAGGGTGATGCGGATCTGCCCCCCTAGACAAGTGGCATTTATGATGTTCGTTATTGCTCAATTTGCCATAGCGAATTTCAAATCCCATACATTTCAATATCGATTGACCACGTGACTTTTCTAAGGCACCTGTCAAATCCATACAAATTGGACTTAGCGATATTCGCCAGCTATGAAGCGATGTCATCTTGTCTCGCATCGGGCTCCTGCCTCTAGGTCTTCTGCCGTCTACCTTTCCAAGTTGTTACAGGATTTGCGTGCGATGTAGCTCTGTAGTAAGCTCTCAGTCCCTAATGAGCGATTTTCTGACAGCCCGTTTTGTTAGTTCTCAATAGATGGCGCCATTCCACCTATGCACGTTTTGTTTATGTCAGACGTCATTTTCATTCCCGATAAAATTACAATTGGCGGAATTGTTAATAAAAAATACAAAGCAAGTCATTCATTATGAAGAAGAAGAAGAATGAGTCAAGATTATGGCTTCTAGATACAAAACCAGAGGTAACAATAGATGTACATACTTCGTTCAACGCCCTCTAGTGAAGCTTTTGGGAGCCTTTCTTTTTTTTAAATGGCCTGTCAGAAAATCGCCCATTGGATTAAAAATTACAATTACTGTATTTTATATGTACGACAAGTATAAATATGGCATAAATGTACAGTCCGCAGCACATCAGACTACCCTAATCTGCCATCTACAACCAATTTTCAGCTTTATTCACTTCACATAGAGTTCTCTTTCAATTGATAATTTTTGACAGATTAGGGTAGCTTGATCTGCTGCCGTCCGTACATGGCGCGAGATCGATCCCCGTACGGCGGAGGCGTTTTTATTACTCTATGCCATCGTACGTCATCTTCCAAAATATTTAGTTCCGAACGAACACGAACAACGAAAACGAACTTTTCGCATTCCGAATTAGTGCAAAAAGTTCGTTTTCGTTTTCGTATTCAAAATAAGATTTACTAGGATAGGTGCGTATCTTTTTCTATCAATGTCATGACATGATGTAAAAAATTTATCAACGGCAGTTAATCGAATCAAATCTCATGTTTTTTGTACGGAACTACACTGGTTGAAGTATTTTGTTATCTCTGTCAAACCACGCATGGATCCGTCTAAATAGGTACATAACAGTCAGTTTTAGTGGCTAAGCCGCTCGGGTATAAAACCCGGAGGTCGTGGGTTCGATTCCCGCCTTGGGTCTGGTCGGTGGACGGGCTTTTTCAGAGTCCTACTAGCCAGTAGGACTCTGAAAATGCCCTGTAGGGGAGGTAGCTAGCCAGCTACCACCCCTACAGGTGAAATCTGCCGCCATAACAGCTCTGACTGTGTTCCGGCAATATTAATGTGGGAGCCAGTACACTTGAAATCTAAAGCTCGAAGATCAGATGAGTCTACATTTATATTACCGAAAAGAGCTATTCGTGCAATCTACAACCTTAGACCTCGTAACTCGCTCAGAGATCTATTTGCACAAATTAACATTTTAACAATTCCTTCACAATATATTTTTGATTGTTTCATGTATGTTCGGAAGAATAACAATTTTTTAAAAAAAAAATCCGACTTTCACAAATTTAACACAAGGAATAAGCACAGACTTGCCGTTCCAAATGTAGGTCTTCAAAAAACAGGAAAGTCATTTGTTGGACTGAGCATTAAACTATTTAACAAAGTTCCACAAAATCTAAAACTAAAAATCTAAAAACCTTTAAATAAATCTAAAAACCTTAAATTAAATAAAATAAATTAAATTTAAATTAAATTTAAATTTAATTTAAATTAAATTAAATTAAATTAAATCTAAAAACCTTAATTTAAATAAATCTATAATCTAAAAATCTAAAAACCTTTAAATAAATTTAAATTCAAAATTAAAGATTATCTTATGAGGAAAGGCGAGTAGTAGTTAAAGTAGAAGATTACTTACCTAAATGACAAGACCTTGTGGATATAAAGAGAGATTTGCTGCTCTGCACAGCTGCTTATAAGCTTATTTATTGTACTTAGTATTTAATTATAAAGTTGTCATTATATTATTATTATTGGTTGACATTGTAAAACGCATAATAATTTAAAAAAGGCTATCTTTATCTGTTGAGTTTCTTCCGGCACTTCTTCTCAACAGGCCATTCACGACATACAAGTCGAAGTGCTGGTAGGAAAAAAAAGTTTATGACGTGCAAAAGAATTTCATGGTAAATCAAATTGCAAAATAAATACTTTGACTTTGTCATTAAATATAAGGGAGATATCATCAGCGAATAACACTGTGTCATACAGGTTTTCGGTATATTAAGAAAGATCATTAATATAAATAAAAAAATCAATGGTCCTAGTATTGAGCCTTGAGGCACCCCCAACAGTAAATGGACTCCTTTGGAATCAATACCATTCACGTTTACTTTCTGAATTCTGTCAGATAGGTACGACCTTATAAGACTTAACGAGTTGGCCGAGATGCCATAATGCCGCAACTTCATCAACAATGTCTCGTGACCAACACAGTCGAAAGCTTTGAACAGATCGCAGAATATACCTAAGTATATCATCTTGCTAATTATCTCAGGCATCAAAAGTATGTTTGATGAGTGCTACACCTGCATCTGTAGTAGACTTGCCTCTAGTGAACCCAAACTGATTACTATGCATGAAATTATTTATTTTAAAATGAGAAAGCAATTGAGAAAAAATAATACAAGAAATGACTGTACTGTACAAGAAATACTTGTTGGTATCGCGGGTTTTGCGAGGCACTTAGTTGTGTTTGTGTTGTGATATCGAACGTACTGTGCTATCTCGCGAAACGAAGATGTTGTTTATAATATTAGCGGTGATAATGTCGACAGTTTTATACTTATATGGGACAAGGACGTTTAATTATTGGACAAAGAGAAGCGTTAAAGGACCAAAACCGTACCCGTTCGTCGGAACTTACTTTAGGAATTTCGTGCAAAAAGCAAGTATGGCTATGTTGGCTACCGAAGCGTACAGACAATTCCCAGAAGAGAAAGTCGTGGGTATCTTCAAAGGATCCTGCCCTGAATTGGTCATACGTGATCCGGAACTGGCCAAAAGAGTTTTGGTAAAAGACTTTAACCACTTTTACGCAAAAGGATTTCTCCCACACAGAACAGAGGTCGAACCGTTGCTGAGAAATCTGATTTTTATTGATGGAGACCTCTGGCGCCTGTTAAGGCAAAGATTTACGCCTGCATTCAGTTCTGGAAAGCTAAAAGCAATGTTTCCTCTTATTGCTAAAAAAGCAGAAAGCCTACAAGTAATTACAGAAGGAATTGTTAACAGGACTCATTATGATGCCCACGAACTTATGGCGCGGTACGCCACTGATTTTATTGGAGAATGTGGTTTTGGTATCAGCATGGATACTTTGAACGATGAAAATTCACAGTTCCGAGCGCTTGGTAAAAGAATTTTCTACAGAACATTTAGAGACTCCCTCTACGCTGCACTTAAGTTTATGTTCCCTGAACTTTGCAAAAATGTGGAGTTTTTAGCCCCAGAACTAGAAGTAACAATGCGTCATCTAATCCAAACAGTACTTAAGGAAAAAAATTACAAGCCTTCTGGTAGAAACGACTTTATTGATCTAATGCTGGAACTAAAAGAGAAAGGTGAAATGGTGTGTGAATCTATTGAAAGAAAAGATAAAGATGGAAAACCAGAAATTGCTAAAATGGAACTGACTGAGGATTTGATGATGGCCCAAATGTTTGTATTCTTCGCAGCTGGTTTTGAAACATCTTCTACTGTTGCCAGTTATACACTACATCAGTTAGCGTTTAACTCAGATTGTCAAGAAAAAGCTCAAGCTGAAGTTGATAGTGTGTTGGAAAAGTACGGTGGTAAAATTACTTACGAAGCTGTAAACGAAATGAATTATTTAGAAATGGCATTTTATGAAGCAATGAGAATGTATCCGTCTGTTGGGTTCTTATTGCGAACGTGTAGGAGTAAACAATACACTTTCCCAGAAATAAATTTAACAATTGATGAGGACGTCAGGGTCAATGTACCTATTCAGGCAATACATATGGATGAGAAATACTTTAGAGAACCAGAAAAATTCGATCCTGAGAGGTTTAGTTTTGGAGCTAAGGATGACCGAAAGAACTTTGTATACCTACCATTCGGAGAAGGACCCAGAGCTTGTATTGGTAAGTTCAATAATTTGTTTTCATAATTAATATTAATCAGAAAATGAAAATAATATTTAAGCCATATATATAAATATTTAGAGATTTCTTGCAGGTAAAAACGTTTACTAAGAATTTTAAGATTAATATTTCAACTCATATTGTTATGTAAATATAAAACACCATAAAATAAAAAACGTAGCACATTGAGTGACCTTTTCTGGTGGAGTGTTATTCAATGGAATAGGTCGCAGTGGCCATTTACCACCAGGTAGGCTGCGAGCCTGTCCGGCCCTGTGGTTGGGGGCCTTAGAGTACCTCCACCGTACTCCACGGAGTGGGGTAAGAATCCCCAGACGGGGATCCCAGGGATGTTGGTGCGAAGGGTGGGGAACCTTCGTACCTTTAGCATCCCTGAGTATGTTGGCAGTGTGGGGTGGCCTCACACTGCCAAGTGCCATGAGGAAACGGGGGAGGCTATGTTCGCTTCCCCTTAAGAGCGCTGCACTCAAGCAGCAGAGCTCAGCCGGTGGGGGGCAATTTTGTGAATCTCTGCATAGAGCTACCCGGCCCCCCAGCCTGTGCTCGAGAAGGCCACAGTGGAGTTTTAGTCAGTACTCCCTAACATAGGGCAACTCTGACATAACTTCAGCTGCTCCCCCAGGCGGCTGGGGTATCCATAAAGGATTTCTCCACTATAAAAAAAAAGGCTGCGAGCCTGTCTACAACTGATGAAAATGTTAATAAACGTTGTACGTTGTACGCCTCTACCAAAGTTATGATAAATAATTTTTCTTTTCTTTCTGCAGGTGAAAGATTAGGCCAGATGCAGACGATGGCTGGTCTTGCAGCTGTTCTGGCGAAGTATACCGTTGAGCCAGCATCCTGCAGTGTTAAGGTTCCCCTTCCTGACCCAACTGGGCTTTCAACAGAAGGGTTTTTAGGAGGATTACCTCTCAAGTTCAGAAGACGTAAAAACAAATAATATATTCTGGTTTGTTGGGACCTAATATAAAAGTTAGAATAGTAAGTAAATAAATAGAGTATTATAGTTTCATTACAACAAAATGTTTTTTTTTATTATTATTTTTACTAGTTATTTGTGAGTATAACCATAGCAACCAAGTGTTGCTATAACCATAGCTAATGTGGCGCCTCCAGAGCTGGTCACGCTTTAATATCGGTACCAGACAACGGATAAAGATTACTAAAAACTATTTCTTGGTAATGCATTCATATTATTATATAATATAGAAACACTTACATATATGGTGATTTAAAATTAATGTATTGTGTACCAGACATGTCACTTGTTTTTTTGTGCAATAAACTAATTATTATTAAATGGCTCTCTTATTTAAACGTACATATTGCTTACGGATTTTTTTTTATACCACACCAGTTGGCAGAGAGACTGGCAGCCCACTTGATGGTAAGCGGCCACTGCGGCCTATTCCATTGAGGGACACTTCACCAGGAAGTGTCGCTCAATGCGCTGCCAGACTGTAGACTCATCTGATCTTTGAGCTTTCAATTTCAAGTGCACTGGCTCCCACATTAATATTGCCGGAACACAGCCAGAGCTGTTATGGCGGCAGATTTCACCAGTGGGGGTGGTAGCTAGCCAGTCGGGCTCTGAAAAAGTCCTACCACTAACCAGACCCAAGGCGGGAATCGAACCCATGACCGGAACGGAAGGGTTTATATACCCGAGCATCTTAGCCACTGTTCCACAGAGGCGGTCAAATTGAATAAAACACAATATTATTTTTTATAATTGTTTATTTATTATATCAACTACATAGCATCGTGTCACACTACCCTCCCGAGACCCTTTAATCACATATTACATATTCGCTTGCCTATTTTACAAAAATAAACAGGCTTTGAACTCTGATAAAACTACACCAATATATTGCAATCATTTTAAGATTTTTTACATTTGTATGTACAGAGAAAATAAGAAATATTTGTGAAATAAGAATACACTTCCGAATATAACCTCTGTTTTTAACAGAATTATTTAATAAAACAAATTATTTATTCAATATTAATTTACAAATCGCTGCATTATTATCAGAATTCATAATTCAATTTTAATTAACATGCATTGTACTACCGTTCTTGATACACATATTGATACACTTTTAATTATATATTTTATTCACTTTTATTAAATGTTTGTTAACATTTATCAATATGTATATCGCGAACCACTATATCAGCAAGGCTGAAACAATCACACCAATATAAGTGTTGCCACACTGCTAATTATTTTCTTTACAAATATTAATAAATGTACATTCTGATAGAAATTGATATCGTACAAAATCACATACATTGATCTGCCCCCAAAGTAAGTAGCTTAAGCGCTTGTGTTAAGGGTATCAGAAACAACGACGGTACAACAAATATTATACTTATATACGAATCAACATCCAGACACATGACTGAAGTTTATCACATAAATATTTGTTCTGATTTGAATTTGTACTCACGACCACTGGTCACCACCAAATGCGCCATTAGGCCAGTGAATTTTTTTTTACAAATAACAAAGTCCAATTAAAATGAAAGGTTTTCAAACAGCAGTGTGGCTACACCATAATAATAACAAAAAAAAACAAATTAGATAGGAATGTAATTGTGCTAATAACATTGGAAAAAACAATCAACAATATAAAAGAGAAGAATTTAATTATAACAACAATTAATTGTATACATGTGAATAATATACATATTAATAAACTTAATTAAAATGCCCCAATAAATAAATAAAAAATCTATACTATTTGTTCATGATTATTGTTCCAAATATAAAAGAACCATATTTCATGTCCCACTGCAGGGCAAAGGCCTCCATCCTTGAAATAAAGTTATCGCTACAATGATGGGTATTGGCTTAATCACCACGCTTGCCAAATGCGGATTGGTGATCACAAACCCGAGCTGTGTCCGAAAAAACCGACACAAAGGTAGCTCGACCCGGGAATTGAACCCAGGACCCCGAGATCTGGCCCGGTACTTAAACCACTAGACCATCGAGGCGTTGGCCAAGTATATTGTAATAAACAAACAAACAAACACTACTTATGAATAAATTAAATAATGTTTTGGCTTTGCCTATAGTTATTCCAGAGATTGTAATATTGCAGGAAACCAATTAAATATAAAACATAAAATAACAATTGTTTTTGTATATTGAATTTAAAAAAAATTTGGAATGTATAAAGAACAGTCATATTTTGTATTTGTATAGAAAAAAGACATAAACATTTGAAATATTTAAAGAGTCTTAGCCCAGAAAGAAAAGGAGGTTTTACAGATAATAAACCATTTTTAAAAATTGTTTATGATCTATGTTACACTGTATGTAAGTTGACACAAAAAGTGTTTATGTCTGCGCAGGGAAGGCTGATTTTATGTGTCACCTTGTGGCTAGTATTTTTGTTGCACGCAGCCCATTTTATGGTAAGCGGTCACTGCGGCCTATTCCATTGAGGGACACTCTTTCAGGAAGCGTTGCTCAATGTGCTGCCAGACTGTAGGCACCATTGAAGGCGTGTTAACGCGTAAGAAAGATTAGAAATGAGTTAGTAGAATTTTAGAGATCTGGGCTAAGAACTGTATCAATATAATATACATAATTATGGCCTCAATAAATATATCAAATCATTTTATACTTTCGGGAAACTTTCAAAATTAAATAAATTACGATTAATTAAAAATAAATCTACAATTACTATACATGAGGCTAGTTTCGCCTGACAGGTATTATACGATAACGAGATGCTGTGTCTTTTGTCAAGAAATCTGCGTTACTGTTATCTGACAAAATAATCACGAATTTATCAATCAGTAGTGAAACTGATCCATAGATTCGAACCAATAGAGAATAAAATGAAATCGCCAATCCAGGTATAGACCGACAAACTTATCTGTTCCGGTGGCGGCGTCGCTACTGTCGATCTATAACTGTCATTAAATATAGTTTTTGCATTGCATTTCACGTAGTTCCAATTTTGGCCACCGGAACAGATAAGTTTGTCGGTCTCTATCGGTACTGGCTTAATCAATGATATTATAATAAAAAATAGGTAGATAGGTTACCTACTTGAGCTAAAAAAGTGGCACCCGAAAACTGAGCTAATTAGCATACCTGAGCTCTCTCACGAAAGCATTGACAGTTTGATAGGTAGACCGACAAACTTATCTGTTCCGGTGGCCAAAATTGGAACTACGTGAAATGACAGTTTTTGCAATGCAAAAACGATATTTAATGACAGTACTAAAAAGACAGTAGCTACGCCGCCACCGGAACAGATAGTTTGTCGATATATACGTACGCCGTGGACAATTTTTGACTTCACTTCAGTACTGACATTACCTATCTACCTCTTTTTAATTATCATATCATTGATTTAAACCAATGTAAGACACATTAGTATTGCTTTAAAAATAATTACAGCCTCATTTTCATAAATCAAATAAGCTGGCAAATTAAAAATATTAGAAACACCACAATATGACGTTCCAATTTGAAATTTGCTCAAGTGTTGCCAGGCGCAAAATATTGTTACTTCTTAGTAATATTCGTATAATTTTCTAGCCAAGTGTAATATTATTTTGACGCTACTACTGTGGGCTGTGGCGACTAAAATCATTGTTCCAAGTCTAAAGCGGATAGGTTCCTTATGAATTCTGCACGCTGGGACGGCGTTAGTTCCTGTGGGATAAAAGGAAATAGTTTAGTATGAAATATAAAGTATGTATTATATGTAGTGTTAGATATAAATACCTTTTCTTTTGATAATTACAATTTGATATAATATTTTTACCATTTTTAAGCATTATACATTGCAAGCGCGGTAAAATCTGTCTGTTATTTCCCCGGCTAGTGCGGGGCACCGTACGCGATGACCATAGTGCTGTGTAAATCGATTGAATCAATTATTCGTTTAACAGTAGGTTTGGCAACTATTGATCTATTCGTTTTAGTTTTTAGGCTAATCTAACGAAAATATCAGTATATAAACATTTCATTTTTTTTACGATGATAGATAAAAAAGCTTAATGACAACTGTATAAGCAAAGTAGAAATGAGACAAAATAGTTCAATTTGATGTGGCCTCCCCGTAAAATAAAATTTTATTGCCTTGCCGTGTTCAAACATAAAAATTATGTAAATTGTTGTACTTAAGTGCTTAAGGCCAAATAATTTGAACGTTATCGAAACAAAATGTTCTAGTCTTAAATAAACCACAAGATCTAGCTAGTGAAATTACTGGGTATATGAGACTTAATAACTGTCGTCTCGGGGTAGCGGGCGCAGGGCGGTGCCAGACAGTAACTGCTTAGTTACTGTTTGGCACTGAACTGTCTAAGGGCAGACGTGGCGCTTACCATCAGGTGTACGATCTGCTCGTCTTGTTACACATTGCAATAATAATAAAAGATCTTTACGGTAATCGAACCCGCAACTCATACAACAACTCACCAAGACTAAGGAGTTCACAGTCTGCAGCACAGCGTCCTGCTTGATGGCACGGAGATTCTTCTCTAGGACGGAGTTGTCGTCCGCCGCCTGAGCTTCTAGCCATTTGCAGACGGCCTCGTTGTCGTGCTCCCACTGGTGGGACTGTGGACAACAGATGACGTTAGAAACTGTCTTAAACTTGAGATAATTACTGTCATGTCTTAGTTACCTATATAGGTATAGCTTGTACATACAAAACAGGCACTAAAAGATCCCTTACTACTGAGTACTTAAGGTAATATACTTATTTACAACTCCGGCGTTAGGATAGCACATTGCCTTACATCTATCTTTGGTAACTCAGGATAAACAAAATATCAAGGAGATAGGACCAAGAACTGAGCCCTGCGCAACACCTATCTCAAAAGGTTCTTTTATATGTATAGTACACAAAACAGGGAATAGTGCAGACCATTGGATGACCGCAACATTTTCTTTATTCAGGTATGTACGTACAGTATACAAAATGGGCGCTAGGACAGAACCTTGCATGACTCCAAAACGACAATATTCAAAATGGGTGCTAGAATAGATCCCTGTGCGACACCTATCCTCCAAGCTTAATTCATACTGGTTCGGATCTTAGACTAATATAATTTATATTTTCGCCTGAAACACAGGATTTCCTAGTTCAGGCTCATAAAGTTAATTAGATCTTAAGAAAATGTTTGTACTAGCTGATAGAATAGTTCTAAGAATTTTAATAAAATTGATTTGATTTGAAATTGATACAGACAGTAAACAAAACGGGGCCTAATATAGAACCTTGCATGACCCCAATATGCTATATAGTATGCAGTATACAAAGTGGGACCAAGTAGAGACCCTTGCATAACCCCATACCTGAGTTTCTCCTCTATCTTCAGTGAACCATCTCCTCAGCGTTGCAGCGGCCGCTCCCTGGTCCATGTGGGATACCAGTGGCCTGTACACGACGCTACTGTTCGTTCTGCCAGAGTAAACGACCCAGGCGCCAGAATAGCACCCTGCGCCACTTCTGATTGCTAGCTACTTACGATAACCATACGTCGGTATACAAGACTGCGGCGTTAGGATCGCACCTTGCCTTACCCCTAGCTATTTTAGAAAGTTTTAAGATGCCCGGAGCTAGAACGGCGCCTTGTTCGACACCTATCCTCAAAGCATCATTAGTATGGACGGTATACAAAACAGGGGCCAGTACAGAGCTTTATATAACCCTATCCTATACATTCATATGTACACTAAACAAAAGAGGGCCTAAAATAGACCCTTGCATAACCCCATACCTGAGTCTCCCCTCTATCTTCAGTGAACCATCTCCTCAGCGTAGCCGCGGCCGCTCCCTGGTCCATATGGGATCCCACAGTGGCCTGCACCCGGCGCTCCTGTTCGTTCTGCCTGAGTAAACGACGTAGGCGCCAGAATAGCACCCTGCGGGAGTCTCGCCATGGGATTATGTCCTGTGTGGGGAAGAAATAAGGTTTAATTTACTATGTTTTAAAATAAAACGATAACTCTAAAGCCTATTTTATCTAAAGCTGTATTGTTTTATACTGCATGAGAATCTATGATTTTGTTTAAGGAAAAATACGTTACGTAACCACTTCTGTGGAACAATAGTAACATCTTGACGCTCGTTCGACGAAGTGGGGGAAAGTTTGCGTACTTGCGCATGACCAATAGCGAGCGCAAATCTCCTGAACGCGATTTTAAGATGTTTGCCGGGCACTGTATCTATACTAATATATAGAGGAAAGATTTTTGTTTGTTTGTTTGTATTGAATAGGTTTCGAAACTACGGAACCGATTTGAATAATTCTTTCACTGTTGGAAAGCTACACTATCCCCGGTGAACATAGGGTACTTTTGATCCCGGAAATTGTAACGTTGTACGTACATGTTTTGTTTTATTTAAGTAAATACACTAATATTTACAATAAATTAATAAAATTAATAATAAAAACACTAATATTTAAAATAACTTATTTAATTAAATAAAAGTAAAAATATTTACAGCTTACAAATCTAATTTTATTATCAATACGATTAATTATTAAAATCAATTTAATAATTCAATTCGTTCTTTGTTTACAATCTAATTCCTTAATTTTATTAACATACTTTATTATAATACAAATCTGATATTTTAAAATTAAAACGTCTCATGTCATGATTCATAATTTTGCACTTAACATGTTTCACGCGACAGTACTCGTACTTCCATTCGTTCGATAGGCTTACGTCACGCAGAACATTCTAGTGAATTCTGGAAACGAATGGCTCTGTGAGTTGACCCGTTCGGTTCGGGGCTGATTCGTCAGTCCGCGACGCGCCGCCGCCTCGAAAGATAGTTTATTGTCCTAGTTGCGTTCACTATATAGTGTCGTCTATCGCACTAGGACAAATTCAAAATGTAGTTTTTATTTTAATTGCGGCGTGTCGCGGACAAACGCCTTAACAAAACACTTGCGACGTATTTCGACGAAGTCACAAAATGTGGGGGGAAGGGGGGATGTTTGAAAAAAGAAATGAGGCGCGGGTTAAACTGCGGGCGGAAAACTACATAGTAAATTATAAAAATGAGATACTTACAAAGATACAGCCTTTCTCGAGCATCCTCTCAGCGGTATCGTGCAGTTCTGCAAACTGCACCGCGACCTCGTGGTAGATCGGAGCCAGCTCCTTCTCCCTCGCCTTGCACGCCTTCTCCAGGCCCATGAGTTCCGTCTCCAGCTCTCTGACCTTCACTTCGGCTGGTGGAAAGAATATATCGTTATTTTATATTTTTTTTAACTGGCAATATTTTATAAGAAAATCCATTTAGGTAATACACATACAATGCATGATATATTGTTCAAATATTCCTAATAGTTTCATTTTTAACTTTTTCAAACAAAAAATCTAATATTTTTTGGAACAACCTATGTATGATATGAACTATGCATGACCCTATTTTTAATTTTTAATACTATATTTTCGTTTGACACAAATTGGTGTCTATAATAAAAAACCTAAATTTCGTTTTTTCTAATGCTAAATAAAATGAAGTATAGTTACGGACAAGAAGAAAAGAACTATGGCTATTAATTTATATATGACTAACCTTGTTTACCGACGTCAGTCTTGATGAGAACATCGTCGATGGACCCGCGTCTGTCCAGCTTCTTAGATATGTCGCTGATTTGTTCCTTTATTTCTGTAAAGAAATAACATAATAATATGCTTTTTATTAAAACCGCCTCCGTGGAACAGTGGCTAAGCCGCTCGGGTATGAAACCCAGAGGTCGTGGATTCGGGGGACTTGGGTCTGGTTGGTGGTAGGGCTTTTGGCTAGCTACCACCCCCACAGGTGAAATCTGCCGCCATAACAGCTCTGGCTGTGTTCCGGCAATATGATTGTGGGAGCCAGTACACTTGAAATCAGAGGCTCGAAGATCAGATGAGCCTACAGTCTGGCAGCACATTGAGCGACGCTTGCTGGTAAAGTGTCCCTCAATGGAATAGGTCACAGTGACCGCTTACCATTAGGTGGGCTGCGTGTCTGTCTGCCAACTGAAGTGGTCTAAAAAAAAAGTATAATTGTAGAATCAAACCTGTGATCCTAGCAGTCAGTCTGAGAAGCTCGGGGTCCATTCTGTGCATGGTCTTCAATATGTCCCGTTGTTTGAACTTCACCTCCACGATGCCTTCTGCTTCTAACACTCCACCTCTGCACACAATTATAAATAAAATATAATCTTTGGACTGTTATTCACACAGCGTCTTGTCCAAAATTAAGCAAAACTTATTCATCTATAAACTTTTTAAATATAATAACACCACTGATCTCTAAAGACGATTGGTATTGTACAACTAGAATGATGTTTTGTGTTTTTGTGTTTTTTGCAATAAAGAACATCTATCTACGTATAGCCCGACCAGTAAAATAAAAAACCTCGCCATACTGCGGAAATATATTGGAACTAATTTCTTCAAGTGGCAACAATTAAATAAAAAATAATAAGATGTCATTCAATAGTTCTGTCTGTCAAAGTGCGATGTCAATTGTCAACCGTGCCTGGTTATTATTGGATATTGTCAGTTATTTGTGAGTATAACCATATCAACCAAGTGTTGCTATAACCATAGCTAATGTGGCGCCTCCAGAGCAGGTTTTTTTTTATTTTCCTGGTCAGGCTATAGATACCCTTCAATAATTTGAGTCGAGAGGCACTATAGAAGAACATCAACTGCCTCCGTGGTACAGTGGTTAGAGCGTTAGGCTCTAAAACCCGGAGGTCGTGGGTTCGAATCCCACGGGGAACATCACTTTGTGTGATTGTTTCCAGTTTGGTTTGGGCATAGTAAAGCTGGCACCGGCTCGTCCCAATCGGGTGTGAAGGGGAAACCGGGGGAGTTTAGTGGGTAGTGGACGCTTTTTTTAGTTTCGAGTCCCACACACGGCCGTGGGTCTAGCTAGCCTGCGGTTATGGTGCATAAATGCTTTTCGCCGCGGGTCGGCGACACTGAGCGGACGCGTTTACCTGCTACTGAGTATTCGTTTTAAAATTAAATGGTTAAAGTTAATGTACCAGCTTAAAATTCGTACTAATTAGAAGTTAATTACATGTGAAATGTGATATACTAGTTGGTTCAACAGTCGAAGCTTTATCCGTGAAGAAATTTGAAGAAACATTAATCAGTAAATAAGGTGTGACGTTGGACCTTGACCTACGACACATAACCGAGCTGGAAGTGTGCATTTGCCGTGAAGCACGGGCCGGACGATACGAACAGGTACGAACGCGTCCGAAGCTGACCGATCTGCGTCTACGACTCACAGCGCGCAGCGACAAATATTGTGGCCACGAAAACCGCGAGCCGTAGCGGAGACTCGCATTTGTTTATAATGGCACCTAATTGTAATGGATGTGGTAATCCTATAATGGATTTGCACTACATGGAATGTGGGAAATGTAAAGAGTTATATCATGTATTATGTCTTGGCATGAAAAGTGAAGCATTTGAGCAACTTGCTCCAGAATATAAGATCCAATGGATATGCCCCTCATGCATTAGTGTCAAGCCGAAAGCAGGAAACATTCATACTCCTGTACGAAGTCCAGCAGCTTTCCTGAATAGCGCATACACTCCCAAGAGCGATGATGAAGACCGATCCTACAACCTTGAAAATGTGACTATCAGGGGTGGCGCACGCAAGGGCAAAACAGGACGACAGAATGTGACGAGTAAATTGGAGGCATCCGGAGATCTATATTCAGTGATCGACAATATGATCACCAAAGCCAAAACTGAACTTGAGCAAACTGTACGTAAAGTGATCACTGAGCAGTTTTCATCAATGAAGGATGAAATCCATAAAATAGTAAGAAGCGAAGTGGCAGTTCTGTATGATAAGCTGTCTAAGATTGAGCAGGACATCTCAGGTGTTTGTAATATTCAAAAATCTGAAAAAGAACCAAAGAATGGAAAAGAGGATGCCAAAACTTTAAATAACTTGCCAATGGCCACCCCGGAATCGAGCGGTGACATGATCTCATCTCATAAGCCAGCAGTGATACGTTCTCCTTCCCTCACTATTGATTTGGATGCCGAACCAGGCGAACCTGAAAAGTACTCGAAGGTCACCAAAAAAATGGCACCAAAAAAGAAAGAGTATCCGCAAAAAGATATGCATAAAGCATTGACTGCACCTCGGACAGGATTCGAAGCACCAAAAACAGTGGTAATAAATGACTCGCAGCTTGTAGCAGAAAGTACCGATGAATGGAAGGAAGCAAAAGGAAAAAAGTCGCGTTTGTCTGTACCGAATATCCTGCGTGGAAAAGCTGCGCCTGGAGCTACCTTGTTGGAAGCTTCAGAGAAGTGGAAGTATCTCCATCTGTTTTATGTTAAGCAGGGAACAACAGAGGATCAAATCCGTGAGCATTTGAAATCTGTATGTGAGGTTGACATCTGTACAATAGAATCTTTAAAGTCGAGAGGGAATTATGCCTCCTTCAAGCTAGGAGTTCCAGACCAACACTATGATAAAGTTACCGCCGTTGAAAACTGGACCGAGAATATCTGCATCAAACCTTGGCGCCAGAACTTTCGCGCCAAAGGCGGATTCAGCAAAACATCCCAGAAGAACGCTACAAATTGAGGTAACATATCAAAATGTTAGGGGACTGCGCTCCAAAACCGATGTATTTCTAAAAAATATTCTTGTTGATTTATGTGATGTCTATGCTATAACTGAAACTTTTTTAAACAGCTCTGTATATGATTCTGAACTATTTCCATCCGATTATATTGTAATAAGAAAAGATCGAAAAGGTGATGTTGGCTGGGGAGGGGTCTTGTTAGCTATTAAAAATAAATACACTGTCAAGCAACTCTTAGATGTTGATGGGTTAGCTGACGACATGGAGATTATATTTGCAATTGTATCCTATAAGAATATCAAGATCTTGTTTAGTGTAGTTTACCTCCCACCCAACTACAAAGATGAACAGTTTCTGAGAGTATTGAGCTGTATTGAAAATGTTGTTTGTAAATATCCTGATCATAAGATTGTGATATTGGGTGATTTTAATCTCAATTCCTTCAGTACAAATGTAGAATTATCATTTGACAACTTCTTAGAATTTTGTAAATTTAAGCAGTTTAATAACATTTTTAATACAAAGGGTGGCCTTCTGGATCTGATAATAGGCAACTTAGAGGAAAAAGACGTAAGCGTATCTGGTAGTGTCGAACCGCTTGTACCTCCTGATACATATCACCCACCGTTACTCTTAACCATCTCTTTATGTTATGCATCTGGCAATGTGCCCACACCAAAGTCAAGGGTGGCGTGTAACCAGTGGAACTTTCGGAAAGCAAACCTCTGTATGTTGTATGAAGCCATCGGAGACATAGATTGGTCTCCTTTATATGAATATGACGATGACGTAGATGGAGCAGTAGATTGTTTTTATCATTACTTAAATATGTGCATTAATAATTATGTACCACGTAAACAAACTAATAATAATTGTAATAGCTATAAATATAAATATCCACAATGGTACACAAAAGAAATAATAAACTTAATTAAACTAAAATATACACATCATAAAAGATTTAAAAAAGAAAATAAAGAATTTAATTACGAAATGTTTAAGTATTACAGAAGTCAGTTAAAGAAACTTATAAATAAAACTCATAAATCGTACTTAAGAACCATAGAAGATGCCATATTGGATGATTCAAGTAAATTTTGGGATTTTGTAAAAAGCAAAAAGCAGAATAATTGTCTAAAAAACAACGAATTTACGCATAATGACAAAGTGTTAAAAGATGAGGACGCTGCAAAAGAGTTCGCAAAATATTTTAGTTCCGTCTTTTCAAAAGACATGCCCAGTCTTGATGTAAATATTATAGAACAATGTACTACCAATAACTATCCGTCACGTAGAGTAGCAATAGACATAATTAGTCGCAAAGATCTTTATACTGCTATAAAAAAGTTAAAAGTTAATTCATCTGCTGGTCCTGATGCTATACCACCGTTTATTGTTAAGGATTGTGTTTCTGTTCTCGCTGCGCCTCTCCTGTTTCTGTATAATTTAATAATTAATAAATCAGAGTACCCAACCATATGGAAAATATCTAGAGTAACACCAGTACCAAAAAGTAAAGGGACAGATATTAAGCAGTTTAGACCTATTGCCATATTGTCTGTATTTGGAAAAGTGTTGGAATCCATATTGGAGAGGAATGTTAGGCAGCAAACGCGGGCATTTCTAGACAATTCACAGCATGGATTTTGTTCAAAACGCTCCACTGCCACTAACCAGATAAACTTTGTGGATTACGTATATAAAGCATTAGATAGTCGAAAACAAGTTCATGTAGCGTATTTTGATTTTAAAAAAGCATTCGATCTGGTTGACAATGATGTCCTTCTGCAAAAATGCTCATATGTAGGTTTCACACCCAAACTTCTAAAGCTGTTTGCTAGCTATCTAAGTAACAGGCAACAATTTGTTCAAATAGCAGGGCACCGCTCTGACTATTATTATACACGCTCAGGTGTGAGTCAGGGCAGCACTTTGGGTCCAACTCAATTTTTGATTATGGTCAATGATCTACCTAACGTAGTGACATCTGCTGAGTGTCTGTTATTTGCTGACGACCTTAAACTGTTCCTCGCCGTAGGTGATACTGCTGATGCGGAGTGTTTGCAGCGGGATATCGACTTGGTATCAGATTGGGCAATCGCCAATAAACTCCAGTTTAATGAGTCGAAGTGTAGGGTCGTTATTTTTAGTAGAAATAAGAGCACAATTAATTTCACATACACACTAAATGGCGTAAACCTACAAGTAGACGCAACTGTTCGTGATTTGGGGCTTATAATGGACTCTCGGCTAGATTTTAGGCAACATATTGACAAAATGTGTAAAAGCGCGAATAAAACGCTCGGGTACATAATGCGGATAAGCTCTCAGTTTAAGGATAACAGGGTACCACTTCTTTTGTACAACGCATATGTCCGGAGTAAATTGGAGTATAATGCAATTATATGGGATCCATATGAACATAAATACTCATATATGATCGAAAAGATACAGAAGAAGTTTTTACGATTCCTGTATAAGCGAATGTATGGATACTACCCATACATGTACCCATCGTTGTTTGTTTCGGGTATGACCGGACAAGATACGCTTGCTCTACGGAGAAAATTAGCATTGCTGTTACATTACCATGCTATATTGCATGGCAAAATTGACAACATAGATGTTGTTGAAAAAATGAAACTGGTAGTACCGAAGCATTACATGAGTGGTAGCGGGGGCGATGTAGCTCCTCGTCGACGCGGGCGCTTGTTTGCCGATCTCGAGGGCGTGCACTCACGTCGCGGTTGTAATGGCCCCACGGCTAGGGCCATCTCATTGTTTAATGCCATACATCGGATCCCGGAGGCTGATATATTTGCACAAAATAGCAATATTCTGTGTGCTTATGTAAGCTATTTATTTATGTAACATGTGTATTAGTTGTTTAAGATAGATTTAGTTTGTATTTGTTGTTTGTTTTTTTTTTTTAAATATATATAGCCAGTATGCGTTTTGGTATATTTATATGCTGTAAGTATGCTGTGTACCGAATAAATAAATAAATAAATAAATAAATAAATAAATAAATAAACGCATTCTCCTCCGAAAAAAAAAAAAAATTTGGTTTGGGCATTGCAGGCTTGAATCACCTGAATGTCTGAAAAGAGTGATGATTCCGTGCTTCGGAAGGCACGTTAAGCCGTTGGTCCCGACTATGTTCCAAGTAGGTCTGGTTTCCCTTGTAAGGGTTACGAAGGTCAGATAGCAATCGCTCCATTGTAATACCAGGCTTGTCAAATCTAGGATCATAGTCGAAGCGGACCCTGAGCTCCATACTGGATGCAATCGGGAATACGCTGGGATGATGAGGATGAGGCACTAGAAGAAGATGATTCCTCACCTGGCTTCCGGGTCAGCATACATCTCCATCCTGAGCGAGTTGACACTAGGGTCCACGACGGCCCAGGCCCCTCCCCTCAGTTCCGCGCCAGGCGGGATATACACTAAGACTGGTGCGGTGGCCCCTCTGAGGGCGCGGACTATCTCCGCTCCGAACTTGAGGATCTGCTCGTACATGTCTGGAATGGAACATTAAACGTAACGTTACGATTAGCGAAATTACTGGGTATATAAGGGATGGCGATTCTTTGCGAAAAAGATCGATTTTTAAATCGATCCGAATCGAGACCTGAAGAATCGATTCACAAAAAATCGAGGTATAAAAGATCGATTTCTAAAAAATCTATCTTTTTTTTTCAGTTTGCATTTAGAATGAAAATATAAAGAAATTTTATAAAAAAAACAAAAAAAAACCTTAGAAATAGACATTGGCTTATTATCTTAACTTTAACTGTAAATTTGACCGCTTCCTTCAATTCCCACCTTGGGTCTGGTTGGTGGTAGGACTTTTTCAGAGTCCGACTGGCTAGCTACCACCCCCCACCGATGAAATCTGCTGCCTTAACAGCTCTGGCTGTGTTTCAGCAATATTAATGTGGAAGCCAGTAGATTGGAACTAGTGATGGGTTTTTATCCGGATAAATACTCAAAATGGATAAATACTCATAAATATCCATTTTTACTTGAGTATTTATCCAAAAAGGCGGATAAATACTTTTAAAACATTTTTCTTTTATTTTTTAAAGTATTTAAAGTATAAAGTATATTTTTAGTGTTGGTAGATTATAATTCATTTATTACGACCTTGGTTGTAGGGACCAATTGGCTACAGCGACGTTAAAACTAAGTGCCTTGAATTTAAAGTATACTTTAGTACAACATTTTTTGTAGTACTTTGGATGTAACTTTGGTTGTAACGCCGTGTTCAGGTGTGGCGATTATTTTCAATGAATCATTTGTAAAAAAAAAAATTTTTTGTTTTTTTTTTCGGAGGAGAATGCGTTTATGCACCATAACCGCAGGCTAGCTAAACCTGCGGCCGTGTGTGGGACTCGAGACTAAAGCGTCCACTACCCACTAAACTCCCCCGGTTCCCCTACACACCTGATTGGGACGAGCCGTTGCCAGCGTTAGCTATTGACCAGCCCATCCCCGGGTACCCCGACTTGAGCAGGCCTCAAGTCGGGGTGGCGCCTAGGGAGGGCCACCCGAGAAACAAGGTGACCCTCAGACTTGGCTCGGGTGACCTGTGCAATGCGGACGTTGGGGGGCTACCCTCGCCCGCAGGTCCACCCTCAGGCCGGAGGTGGCGTGCTAAGTGAGCACGCCTTCTCCGGCCTGGCCGTCTGCGCCGGAGGGGAGCAGCGAGGGGGTCCTCCTCGCGCTCCCGATCCGCTGCCTCCTTCTGCGACATTACTTGCTCGCAGAAGGAGGCGGCCGCCTCCCACGCACTCCGTTGGCGACCATGGCCCGAACCATGGTCGCCAACGAGAGGCGTCCACCGCCTAGCGCCGCGATCAGTTCGCGGCGCTCGTGTCGCCAGGCCGGGCACTCGATGAGTGTGTGCTCGGCTGTGTCGTCGGGAGCGTAGCAGTGATGACACTGCGGCTTCTCTCCCGACGGGGGACACGGTACAGGTAGTGTCCGAAACTTCCGTGTGCGGACAAAACCTGCGAAGGCCGGTAGGTGAGGCAGCCGTGCCGGCGTTCCACCCACTCCCTTAACACCGGACGAATTGCCTCAATCGTCCTGTGGCCGGCACTTGGGGCTTGGAGAGCCTCCGTCCATTTGGTCAGGGCCTCTTCCCTGGCCTGGACACGACCCAGCGTCACCTCCTCCATGCTGGGTTGTTCCCCCCGCATCCTTGCCGCGACCCGGATTCGATGCACCTGGGCCAGAACCAGTGCATCGAGTTCCCACGATGCCATTGGTACCGTGATACAGGATTGGCTCGGGCATCCGCACGGGTTTCTTTCATTCCGTTTGACACAGATGTTATCCGGGTATGGCTCCTTTGCGTCATTCCTGCACCAAATCGGGAGAAAGGAATCCCCAGTGTGCCATAAATGTGGTGCGGCGGAGGACACGGCGCAGCATACTCTCGCCTTCTGCCCAGGCTGGGAGGAGCAGCGTCGTGTTCTGTGCGCGGAAGTAGGTCCGGACCTTTCGCTACCAAGCGTGGTCAATTCCATGGTTGGAAGCGAAGGAGCCTGGAGGGCAATGGCCGCCTTCTGCCAGGAAGTCATCTCGCAGAAGGAGGCTGCGGAGCGTCAGTCGCAATGTCTGCATGGGATTTCTAGGAATTTGTTACACCTGGACCCCCGGTGGAGTTTCAAGGAGCATTTTCAGCTCCTCGCTCCTCCTCGGGCGGGTCCTCCCCAACGTCCAGGACCTGGGTGCCGTCGGCTTTATCATGGGGTGATAGGGTCGATGGCACTTTACGGAGCCCCTGTTTGGGCGGAGAGCCTCTCCCTCTCGCTGAATGTCCTCTTGCGGAGACCGCAGAGGGTCATCGCGACTCGGGCTGTGCGGGCTTACCGCACAGTTTCCCACGGGGCTGCCTGTGTCTTAGCAGGCACAACACCGTGGGCCCTGCGACCCGCCTGCGCCTGCGCCCTGCGACCATGTTGCGCGCGAGCCATGTCCTCTTGCCAGCAGAGGACCATAATGTCGCGCGCATCCTCACAGCGGCCCGCTCTATCGGCGCTGGGCGCCCCTTTCTGCTCTGCCGTCCACTCATAGACACGGTAGTTCTTCTATGTGTCAACCGCACGGAGTGCCTCTTATGTACATGACGAATTAATTGATGGTATCGTATATGTAACCGAAATCACCAAAATTATCGAACCTTTTTAATACTTTCTTTTGAGAGATAAAACAATCACACGAATGTAACACTGCAACGCAGTTCACAACAGACTGACGGACGCGCATGGCATGACGGGGAGTCTAGTCGTGGCCGCTTGCTAATATTGCGCGGCGAATAATAATTATACAATTATTGTAACAACCGAATATACTTTTCTCGCTCTCGCGCGGACTTGTGCGCAACGTTTGCAAAAGCAAGCAATGCTACAGTATAATAAGTACAACTACCCTTAGACTTGATATAACACCCAACCGTGCTAAAATAAAGTAATTATTTTGATGCCATAGTATTCGGACACAAAATACTAAGCTTTTGTCAAATGTGGTCAAGTGAAACAAAAGTCGTGTGTGAATACAGCTAAAAAGATATTTATCCGTGAATTTGAGTAAATATCGGGTAAAAATGGATAAATATGAGTATTTATCCATTTTGGATAAATATCCGAGTATTTACTTTTTGAGTATTTATCCACTGCCCATCACTAATTGGAACTGGTTTTTTTTTTTCAAGACCGTAACAGAAAAAATCGAAAGTCGATTTTCAAGGGTGATAAATCGATTCACTGAATCGATTCAGTGCTAAATATCGATTTAAAAAATCGATATTTTTGGCTAAAAAAATCTATTTTCCGATTAATCGATCTCAGATCGCCATCCCTAGGGTATATGAGACCTAATAACTCAATTATAATTTTAAACCATAAAAAATATACATATCATCTATATTTGCAATAATAGCTGGTCCCTCAGTAATATTTGTTTATTTTATAACACTGTAATGGGAAATTCCTTATCACGTAGCCCTCCAACTTCGTCTTTAGACATAGTCGCAGGAATCTATGGGCGGTAGTGATCACTCACCATCAGGTATCAAACTTGGTCATTTATCTCACTATTACATTAAAATATCGGTTGTCTGTAAAGTCGGTTTACTGACGAAAGTTGAAGGTGACAACGTCACATAAACATGTCTCACTCAAGTATGACACAGATGTCGAACGCTGCCGAACGCGGAGGCCGATTGTGCCTCTTTGTCGCTCGCTCCGCGCTCTCGCTTGCACAATGGAACGCCGCATGACGTCATGTTTTTTCGTGCGTGCAGCCGGCTCCATCGAATTAAAAGACGTTGTCACATCAAAAAATGCAGAAACAATGGTTGAAAATCTTACCTTTCTGTCCACCGCTGAATCCACGCCAATTAGCGAAGATGATGATGGGCAAGTTTTCCCTGGAGAAGTCATTGATAGCCTGCGATGTCTTGTACGCTGAATCCGGGAACCAAACCTGTGAATTTTAAAATTAATAATCTGTCAAGTCTAAACAATAATTCAAGTATACCATTATAAAAAATCAAACTCCACATTTGGCACATTAAGAAAATCGCAAAACACATTGAGTATTAAGAACTATTTTTACAAGAACTACGTTTAAGAGTTCCATTATGTTTTGTTGGATACTATAAATGTGTATGGGCTTTATAAATGAGTTTTTTTTTTATAACGGTAACTTATATGTATATTAATGTTATCGTATTCTTCAATAGCAACACTAATTAAGTATTTAAAACATAATTATATGTCAAATTAATTTCTTAGTAAAAGATGTAGGGATACGAATCAATTTTAATGTATTTTTTTTTGTCTCCAGTTTTTTGTTCAACCTGCGGCCTTACCATGTAGATAATGTATTTAGTAATCTTTATTTTCATCCCAACATCTCGGAAAGAGTATTTTTAATCTTCAATATCTGAGTGGAAAAGCCGTTTTTATTCTCTAGAGGATAAAGTAAATTGAATTTAGAACATCGTGTGCACTAAGTTTGTGAATTAAAAAAAACATTAAACCTATTTACTGCTACCTCTATGGTGCCGAATATCATACAACTTTTTTTTTTGCATTTAGTCATTTCCTCGCTGTGGTGGAATGAAAAGTTACGTGTTGCACTCGAGTGCAAAGATTTTTCACCTCGTACTCTCCTCGTGCTCAGGATTCTAATTTTAGAATCCTTCGCTTGCTCGTTCATCAAAATTGAACACGCGGTTAAAAAGCAACTTTGCACTCTTGTATAACAAATAACTATTCACCTGTATCATTAAATGCTATCTGAGACCATCGTCAATGAATAAATTATGCTCATCTATTTAATATAACTACGTAGACATTTTATAATATCAACCTAACTTTTGACTGAAAAGCGCCTTGGAAGATACTAACCTGACCAGCTTGTTGCACAGTCTTCGCTTCTGAGTCTAAATTAGCCGGATCGGCGGGTAGAGTTATCTCCACAGTGCGAGTCTCAACCGCCACTACTCCTACGGGGATGCCGCCGAGACGTGCACGCCCTGGAATCAAACGTTGTACTTAGTGATGGTTTGATAGTATCTTGTATAAGTCCCACTGCAGAGTTAAAGCCTCCTTCATTGAAATTAAGTTGATACAATGATGGTGTGGCGACGCCTTACTTGATCTACAGACATCAAGCAACTTGCCACTAACAGTTCTACCAAATGATAAAGGCGCTGACTTACGAACACGAATTAGTATGGGATCCTGCATCGCGCTAGCAGAGTTATTTCAGCCCGCTAGCATATATACAACAAACCAACGATGGTACAATGGACCTTGGTCCCCGAGCACAGTCGATCTAGCTCGGAGGAAGATCTTCCACTTTTAGGGAAGCATTAGACCTCCTACAATGGGTTCTGTTCAGTTCCTTTTTCCTCCCGGGTTAGGTTCGAGACTAAAGACAATCCGTTCCAAACACTTCCCACTAAACTCCCAAAGTTCCCCCTCTCCACCCTAGTAAGGCTCATGACTGAAGATGTTCCTCTTACTACCCACTAAACTCCCATAGTGTCCTTTTTCCACCCAAAACGGGGACAACTAGAGCTAGAACCTACGTTTCTTCGATTGAGTCATCAGTAGTACTGCTTCGATAGACCAGCACATGCCTCGGAGTATGGTAGTATCCTGTGTGAGCAATGATGGGTGACCGCACCTGTGATGACCGTCTGCGCCTAGGGCCGCATGATCTCATCGAAGAACCCGGCGTCGAAGAAGCCGGCCTTGGTGCCGTCGCCTGTCAGCACGAGGCGAAGGTTGAGCAATGATGGGTGACCGCACCTGTGACGACCGCTTCTCCTAATACCCGCGGTTACCTCTACTTCCAAAACGGAGACGTGGCTGCTGGGACTAAAAAGTTAATTACACTACCCACTAAACTCCCCTGTTTTCCATTTATCACCCAAATGGGGTTTGGGACTAAAGAAGTCCTCCTAATACCCACTAAACTCCCACTGGTGTCCATTCTGGAGCTGGAACCTACCTTAAGGCGACTGACCAGCTCATGTAGTAGTATCCTGTATGCAATGACGCACGCAGCACGAGGCGAGGGTTGAGCAATGATGGGTGACTGCACCTGTGACGACCGCTTCTTCTAATACCCACTAAACCCCGCGGTTACCTCTACTCCCGAAACGGGGACGTGGCTCCTGGGACTAAAACGTTAATTACACTACCCACTAAACCCCCTGGGGGAGTTTAGTGGGTAGTGGTGGGTGATGGGTGACCGCACCTGTGATGACCGTCTGCGCCCAGGGCCGCATGATTTCGTCGAAGGACCCAGCGTCGAAGAAGCCGGCCTTGGTTCCGTCTCCTGTCAGCATCAAGCGTGGGTCGTGGGCTGCTCGGGGGGGTATCCACTCCACTGGACGGTCGATTGGGTCCGATATACGCATTATCGGGACCGTGCTGAGTTTATCCTGGAAGAGATTGGGAGATTTATTAACAGGAAGAAAGTAAATTGTATAAAAAATTTTTGTTGTGTAGTAGCTAGGTAGCTTCGGCCATGACCAAATCGGTCTAGTTCCCATATCAATGTGTCAAGAGTACCGGAAATCTGACTGCTGTTTGATTTTAGATTATGGTTGCAAGCGTACCCTGACTAAATCGGGGCAACGCCCATGGTAGCCCCACCATGGACCCATGGTTGTCCCACTCTTAACCCATTGTTGCCCCCACTCTGAGCCGTCGTTGCCCCACCCTGGACCCATTGTCGCCCCACCTGAACAATGGGTTGATCTACACTGGGCCCATGGTTCCCCCTCCCTGAACCCATGGTTGCTCCACCCTAAGCCCATGGTTGCTCTACCCTAGACCCATAATTGTCCTTGGGCCCATGGTTGCCCCACTCTGAGCCCATGTTTGCTTCACCCTGAGCTCATTATTGCCCCACATTGGACCCATGTTTGCCCCACCCCGCTATAACACTCACTTTAGGCACGAATGACAGCCAGCGCACAGCAGTGCGTATGGCGTCCAGGTCAGTGGCAGCGGTTGTGTGAGCGACCCCGTTGTTGTGCATGATGGAGACGCCGCCCAGCTGGTTGTTGCTCGCGTACACCGCGCGACCGAGGACTTTTTTCAACGGTAAGAGCTCAGACAGACACGCAGCCCAAAAGATGGTAAGCCACTGAGGCCTATTCCACGGAAGTAGTAAGAGAAAGTGAAAGCAAGGGAAGGAGAGAAAGAGAAGGAGAGAAAGAAGGAGAGAGAAAGGAGGAGAGGAGAGAGAGAAGGTAAGAGAACGAGAGAGAAAAAGGAGCGAGAGAAAGAAAGGAGAGGTAGAAAGGAGAGAGAGATAGTAAGGAGAGGGAGAGTGAGAAGGAGATAGTGTGTAGGGAGAGAGAATGAGAGAGAGAGAGAGAAGGAGAGAGAGAGAAAAGGAGAGAGAGAGAGAAGGAGGGTTAGAGAATAATTACCTTAGGCACGAATGACAGCCAGCGCACAGCAGTGCGTATGGCGTCCAGGTCTGTTGCAGCGGTGGTGTGAGCGACCCCGTTGTTGTGCATGATGGAGACGCCGCCCAGCTGGTTGTTGCTCGCGTACACCGCGCGACCGAGGACTTTGTTCAACGCCGCGTAGCCTGTGAGGATGATGTAGGAGGATTCTACTTGGATCACGCGGTGGCCCAATCTGTGAATTAAAAAAGTTTTTATATTTTGGAAGACTTAAAATGTGAATGTGAGTACACAATATTTGTATTGGTATGTGTAACACAGATGGATGGATTGCGTGAAAGATGATATGAGTGAAAATGGAGTGGATGACAAGTGATAAATTAGGAACAGGGCAGGAGGAAGACGAATGGTGATTATAAAAAAAAATGCAATAAGTATAATTTCTGCAAGGTTTTTACACATAATTGTACTTTACTTTTGGGCTTTGGCAAAAAATTTATAAAAAAATTGCCCCTGCTAATTAGCAATGGCTAAAATCATTTCTGATGGGCAATTTTTCTTAAACATTATTTTTTGCTAATTTTTACTTACCGAACAACATATGACCCGATGCCGATAGCGCGGCAAGTGACCACGGATATGGTGACCACCTCCTCGTACGCCTGGGCTGTCTCGCCGGCGATCAAACCTGCGTCCCTTAGGCACTCCACGCCTAATCCGTCTTCCTTGCCTGCAGACAAAAGCTTTCGTTAAGTATAGCCTGACCAACAAAATAAATAACCTGCTCTGGAGGCGCCACATTAGCTATGGTTGCTATGGTTATACTCACAAATAACTCACAATATCCAATAGTAACAAGGCACGGTTGACAATTGACATCACACTTTGACAGACAGCAATAATGCGACGATGCAAATAAGATGACAGTGGCCACGCAGCCTACCTGATGGTAAGCAACCACTGTAGCCAATTCCATTGAGGTACAATAACAGTAGCCCTATATCTTTCACGTTTTCGTAGTGATCATGTATTGTGCACCATGGGTAGTTGGTTCAAATGACACCTAGGTTCAACATCGTGTCCAAAAGTTTTGAATGTCATTTCAACATTGCCCACCTAATGGTAAGCGACCACTGCAGCCTATTCCATTGAGGGCCACTTAGCTAGAAAGCGTTGCTCTGTGCTGCCACACTGTTGGTTTCTAAGATATTTTATCTCCTTTTAAGCTATTGCATAGCTTTTATCTTGGGCTTTAGCGCGGCGACCGAATAAAGAGATTCCGTAACGAAAAAAAAACTTAAGGAAAATCCCTGACACTATGAAACTAAAAAACTTACATTTGGTAGTTAACATGTCCTGTGCACCATGGGTAGGTTTAAACCTTGGTGGGATTGAACATTCGGAGCCGCATAAATCACTAGGAAGAATCAGGTAAGGGTCTGGCCAATCGTCCTTTTCTTTTCCCCGTCTTTCCATTTCAATTGTACTAAAACTGTGGGCTCGTGGCGCAGCTGTGACAGTGGTTCGTTAGCGATAACGAAAGTCAAGCTACCTACGCCGCGGTCAGTTAATGGATGGGTGACCATTCTGACCATATTTAGTGACATTAATTTCGAGCGTCTCTGTGCTTCGGAAGGCACGTTAAGCTGTTGGTCCCGGCTGATATTTACTATAATGTAAATATTAGTCGTCAAGCCTAGTAAGAGGCCATTTGGCGGCCTGATAACATCTGACATTAAGGTTGGTCACTTGCCTTACGCACCCCTCCACCAACCCGCACTAGGCCAGCGTGGTGGAGTATGGCCCACACTATCTCACAATTGAGATAAGGCCTGTGTCCCAGCAGTGGGAACGTATATGGGCTGATGATGATAATGATGATGAAAACTGTGCTTATTTTACTTAGATTCCGGAGTAACTTGGTGGGATTTAAATTCCATCAAGTGTTAAGATTTTTTTTTTCAGATTTTATCTGATTTCTTTAACACATTGAATGCCATGACACCCAAACCCTTTTTATCTTGGAACCTTGAAAGTAATTGATTTAAATATTAAACTTACCAATAATATCAGTGATCTTATATCTGGACTCTCCCTCATCTTCGATCAGCTGAGTCTTCACAGAGTTAAGGGCTCCAAGCTTGGAGAACGACTCTGGAGTCAAGTAGAGGTACTTGAACCCTCTCTCCGGCCGCTCTGAGTCAACCCACGCCACGTTGAACTCGGATTTGACCTCCTCTGCTACTCCTATACGGGCGCCTGAGTTTACACTGATGTATAGCTGCAAAAGAAAATATTGGTAACAATGACGTTTAATTAAAAAACTAGACTCCCAATCACGCTCAAATATTGTCCGAAGCAAAAGTCTGCCCACCCGACTATTGGGCAGAGTTTTCGTTTAGTTGTATACAATTGACATAAAACACTAACTGCCACGAGATAAGGTGTTAATTTGAACGAATGTGTTAATGTCATCTGTGTCATCGCCGCTCGGACGTTTTTTTGAGGATTTTTTCTTGGAGATTGGGTGTCTAGTTGTATATTGAACGTCATTGATTGGTAATGATAATTTAAAAAAATGGTTGCCTGTAAAGTCGGTTTTACGGGCGAAGATTTTACGTGACAACGTCTTTTTCTCGGTAGAATATTTATTGATATGAATATAATTAAAAGTGCTGCGCGCGCGGCAGACCGATCATAGTTGAGTGGGAGAGAGACGCAAGGCATTCGGCGGGCCTCTCTCTCGTTCGGTGACTCATCGTAACGTTACCGAGCGTTACACTTTTTCATAAGTGACTCCCAGCCGCAACCTAATTTAAGACGTTGTCACGTCAAAAAAAAAGCTTTAATCGGATCAGAAACGCGTAATCGGTGGTAGATTTTTACTTTAGCCATAATATTGAAAACTTTAAGTTATCCAAACTGTGTCTCAAACACGGAGTGCGAACCTATGTCTTGTCATAATTAGACAGATTATTGCAACACAAGCCCAGAGCTTAGTGCAGTATCATTGCAAACTTGAATGTACATAATTAAGTTGGTAAATAAATATTTTCATATCATTTATTTTCAGATACATACTAAAAAAGGAATGCCTGGTGGTATTTGTATGGAAATATATGAAATGAATGGCGGAATAGTCACACAAATATAATTCGGATTAACCATTGCGATAAAAGGGTTAAAACCTTGAAAAAAATTTACTTCAAACACTAAAAAGTAAAAATAACTTACATATAAAATACTATTATTTGTATATACTATCTACTGATAGGTAAAGTCAGTGCCAATGCACAATAAAAAGTAACACCGCACCAAAAATTCATCACTTCAATTATGAAAAAAAAAAGAGGTGAAAACAGGTTTGTGGTATCTGTACTATTAAAACATGACAGCTGTCAGAATTTGTTGAATTAAGTATATTTCTTTTTATTTTTTGACTTAAACTGTAGATATACTATTTTAGACAAACTTACCCTAGGAATCTTAAGTTCCCTAGCATACTGCGAGGCCTTGTAGTACACCCAGTCCTCCTGGGGTCCAAACGACCCCATGTAGTGGGTCAGATCGTTCGCGATCAGAATTATGTCGCGGCCGTCGGGACACTCCGGCGTGTAGAGGGTTAACCGCCATGCTACCATTCCCACCTGTGTGTAAAGTTACAAATATTAGTTTTTCCAGCAATAATTACGAATACAAATAATTTTTATTATTGAAAAAGAGTATTTCATGTTTATTAATACACAATGCTTAAAACTAAGTACAGTCAAAGGCACGTCAGACTATACACTTTGGACTTTGTACTGCTCTTATGTCGGGGGCATAAGTGCTATTATCAAACTGCAAGGTGTTTATCGTGATGTGCCGTTGACCGTACAAAAAGAAACTATGACTTATTTATTATTGTTTATTTGCATTGAAAATTAATGATATAACTTATTTAAAGAAAAAAACATTGCTGTCTAAGGCATTTAATTTGTGACATTATTATCTTTCAAATGACGTAAAATTCATTAAAAAACATATAGGTAGTTACAAGTTATATTAGCGAATTAATTATACCGAATTTTTTTTTAGTTGCGGCTAATTTTTTATAGGCAACCTATCCGTAATCCATTGCATACTTCCTTACAATTCATTTAAAATTAGTTGTATCAAAAAAACATACCTGCAGAATCGAGCTGTGGGATCTCATACTACAATGGGCTGATGATGATGATGATCAAAATCAGTAAGTACTCACGTTATTCTGTCCCGGAAGCCTGGTGACTTCAACGACTCTTCTTTCACCGTCGGGTTCCACCACCAGCTCGACGCAGGTCATCACGTTGTCCGGCATTGGACCTGAGGAGGAGGACCGTGATATACCAGTACCTTGGCCGTCTCAGTGTAACAGTGGCTAAGCCGCTCGGGTATAAAACCCGGAGGTCGTGGGTTCTATTCCCGCTATGGGCCTGGTAGGACTTTTTCAAAGTCCGACTGGCTAGCTACCACCACAGGAGAAATCTGCCGCCATAACAGCTAAGGCTGTGTTCCAGCAGTATTAATGTGGGAGCCAGTACACTTAAAATCAAAGGCTCGAAGATCAGATGAGCCTACAGTCTGGCAGCACATTGAGCGACGCTTCCTGATGAAGTGTCCCTCAATGGAATAGGCCGCAGTGGCCGCTTACCATTAAGTGGGCTGCGTGCCTGTCTACCAACTGTCCAAATATTAAAAAAAATAGTGTAGGATGTATACCAGAGACAAGTTTTAATGGAAGTGAAGAATTAATAGACTTGACCATCTCTGGTATTTTTTTCAAATCAAAATCAAAATATTCTTTATTCATGTAAACTTGTATCAAGTATTTATGAATCGTCAATTACAGAGTGACTCTACCACCGGCTTCGGAATGTAGTCATCTGCCGATAAGAACCGGCAAGAAACTCGACAGTTACTCTTTTTCATCGCCATGTTTGTTTACAATTTGTTTGTTACAATTACTGATTAGTTTTAGAATACCAAGCCATATAGTATAAAGTATAAGAATGAGACTATAATCGAGAAAAATCCGTGAGCCCTGGAAGACCAGTGCCCAAAGGTTTTTATTTTTCCAATTTTATAAATTATGCATTTAAGGGTCAATGACTTACCATCTACAGATCCCTCTTCGATGCAGTCTCTCCATCTCTTTTCCACAGTCTGTCTGAACATGTCGGGCATGTCGTATACGTAGGTTGTGCCTTGCGATGTTGCCTGTACAGAAAAAGAAGAATTACTAAGAAAACATATTTGTATTTTTTTTTCGGTCTGACTATCAGAGGAGGTACTACCAATCAGATCTGTAGCGGCTATCGCAATGCGGTAAAGTCAACAGCAGATCAACCTACACCAATCTGTCAAAAAGTCTCAATTGAAATACAACTCTATGCGATAGACATTAAGCTGATAATCGGTTGAAGGAATTTGACAGATCAGGGTAGTTTTATGTACTGTCGACTGTACAAATAGCACGTCTGAATATCGACTTTTTTTTTTAATGGACTCTATCCCGCGCCTGTTTGCGGCGCGGTGATTCTGCCAATGTCAAGTGATTATTGGGAAGTTCTCCTTGCGTTAAAACATTGGTGTTAGATGTTTTAACGCTTCATGGAAACACTGGAGGATACTCTCAAGGTCACGGGGGAATGGACGCCATTGCGGTAAGAGCGTCTCATCTACCGAAGAGACACACTACACGCAATACCCGTCCATTCAGTCAATTTGTTTCAATTTTCTTATTTATGACACTTCGTTACACTTTACTGAATGAAAATCACACCACTTTTCAACACCAAACTGCACTAGATCACAAATAAAAAGATTTAAAACTAAAAGACGCGTGGACCCATCGCCTACCATTGAACTACAATTACTAGCGTAACTTGTAACTCAATGTCGCCTACCCTCCAGTGAATCCAATATGGACTTCAAAACTCGTTACTCTCACTTCACTAGCGTGAGAGGAGCGTCAACGTCACGCTCGCGTCGCTGCATGCTGGCTTTGACGCTCCGTCGACAGAGTTACATAGTTTTGTATGTAAGCTGCAAGCAGGCGTACACCAAGCGTATAATGACGAATACGCGTCTATGAAGCTACGCCGCCGTGGACAGTAAGCCTTAGACAGCCCAGTGGCGTAGCGTGGGTGTCATCCGCCCGGGGCGGAAGACAATTTTGCCGCCCTTTTTTTTGCTACTTAATTTGGCAAACAGATACGCAGTCCACCTGATGGTAAGTGGTCACTGCGGCCTATTCCATTGAGGGCAATGACGTTCAATATAAAACTAGACACCCAATCTCTAAGAAAAATTCCTCAAAAAACGTCCGAGTGGCTTTGACACTGATGACATTAACACATTCGTTCAAATTAACACCTTATCTCGTGGCATTTAGTGTTTAATGGCAATTGTATACAACTAAACGAAAACTCTGCCCAATAGTCGGGTAGGCAGACTTTTGCTTCGGACAATATTTGAGCGTGATTGTGAGTCTAGTTTTTTAATTGAACGTCATTGATTGAGGGATACTTCAACTTTAAATTTTATACTACAAATAGTTGCAATAAAATTATGAAATGGTTTAATTTTTTTATTATAATTTATTGTGAAATTTTGCCGCCCCCATAAAGGTGCCGCCCGGGGCGGACGGTTTTTTTGCGACATTATGTTTTCCCTTCAAATTCAGTCGTCCATAATAAGATCTACTTACCAAGAATCTCTTCTGCTGAAGGTAGTCTTTGGTGACGTAGGGTGTCGAAATAGGGAGTCCGTGCATGGGACCTTGCTTGGAGCCGAACGACTGGAACATTATCTGAAAGAGACAAAAAATCCTCGTATATTTCTTAGTATAAAGTAACCGCAAGTCATATACCCATAGTCATATTATAGACATCTTTCACGAAAGTTTGTCAAAATATCGCTGTCTCCTGAGAAGTGTCTAAAATATATTTTTCTTTCTCTTTTTTAATTATTTAAGGTATACCTATAATAAAACTATAAGTTATAAATATATAGTAAATAATGTTATATAGATATAGTATAATATATTAATATAAGCCAAGATAGTCCGATCGATGTAATTTAGTCATTGTATTTTTTCTGTATTCGCACTAGTCTCCATAACAATAACAAAATATGTATAAATTAGTTTTGGAAACTTTAATTAAGTATTATATAATGCTGTATGTTTCCTTAATAAAGAAAATAGAAATAGAAAAAGTAGCTACGCATTTTGACATTATCAAAAAGCCTGTCATGGTAATATAGTATACGAGCCAAAGTTGAAATCAGTGCCGAGCTTAAAACTGAAGTAAAATTAACATGATTCACGTCTTATTAGAAAAATAAGACGTTTAACAGACGTGGAAACGGCGAGACTAGTGTATTTCAGCTATTTTCATAGCGTCATGTCATATGGGTTACTTCTATGGGGATCTGCTGCTGACGTACAATCAATTTTTGTACTTCAGAAAAGGGCAATACGATCTATATACGGCCTTAAAGTGCGTGATTCCCTAAGAAATGTATTTAGTGAAATTGGTGTATTAACCGTACCATCTCAATACATCTTAGAGCCAAAGATTGTTGAGAAAAAGACACCTTAAACTTTAATGTCATTAATTAATTCTGGAACTTTACCTTTAAAAATATTAGTAGGATTAAAAATAAAAATGAAAATGTTTTTTCTTTTGGTGATTTAAAGTATGTTTCTATAAGGAACTAAAATCATTTTATATTTTTTTTTAAAAAGAAAGATGTTTATAAATATACATACAACTCCAGTCCTGGGGTCGGACACTTCCTCATACGTGTAGATGTCCAGAGAGTAGCCAGACCCGTTGGACAAGCATAGTCTCACGTTCTTCGTTGGAGCCCCAGGTCCTAGGGAGAAAAAAAAATAGTAACGGTGATTGACGACAGTAGAAAAAGCGGTTATGAATTTATTGACGGCCATTAACCACTGTTGAGAAGTCGGCTATCAGGGTTCTTTCAAATTAGACGTTTCGTGTCGGACGGCTGCGGTACGGTAGCCGCGCGTTGGCCGCACCGCGTACGGACGGTCGTTAGTTTTCATACAAAACACGCAGTGCGGCAACAGTACGGTTGACGTCTGGCTGTCGAGCGTTCGCGGTAGGGGCAAAGAACTACTTCGTTTTTCTCGAAAACTAATGTATTTACAAAAAAAAATGTATGTTGTATGGATATCTTTTATTTTTAGTGCAGGATCAATTGTTAAAATATTGCCAGTTAAACATATACTATGTATATTTTAATATCATTCTTTTCAGACATTCAGATGATTCAAGCCTGCAATGTGTGAATGTTGGAAACATTCACACAAAGTGATGCTCCCCGCGGGATTCGAACCCACGACCTCCGGGTATTAGAGCCCAGCGCTCTAACCACTGTACCACGGAGGCAGTTGAGGCACGCTTAGTGCTTCGGAAGGCACGTTAAGCCGTTGGTCCTGCGCCTGATCTCTCTTCGGTCGTGTCAGACTGCTGTCCCACCGTGTTATGAGAGTGAGGGAATAGGGAGTGCACCTGTGCTTGCGCACTCACTTGTGCAATATATCCTGCGTAGTTGGCTGATCGTAAAAGATTGGCCGCCGTAGCCGAAAACTCGGGTACGAGGACATTAATTAATTAATTAATATTTTGATATAAAAAAGTTCATAGGAAATGCTTCAATCTTGCATTGGTGTCGTCAGTCTGTCGTATGTAGTGCATTCACTTCGCTAGAGTAAGAATACTTACTTAGCGATTACACCAAGTAATATTAATGACATTTATCCTTACAAGCCACTTTTAACAAAAAAGGACTCTATACTCCATAAAACGTAACATGATTAGAATGACAGCTGTCAAAGTGTTGTGGCTCTCTCGCTCGCTCTCAATAAACCTCTATCGATGTGTCTCATCTCTAAGATTTTTTTTTTGTAGAGTGAGACACATCGATAGAGGTTTATTGTGAGCGAGCGAGAGAGCCACAACACTTTGACAGCTGTCATTCTAATCATATTACGTTTTAAGGAGTATAGCTCTGTACCAAAACAAAACATAGTAACGAAAAACAATAAAAAAGTCAAAACAAGCGTTAAAGTCAGCCAATAATTTAATTGAAGCATCATAACCGAAGGCTAGCCAGATCTGCGGCCGTGTGTGGGACTCGGGACAAAGTCGTTGGTCCCACTACCCAATAAACCCCCGGTTTCCCCAAACAACCATAAGGGACAAGCCCAAAAAAAATCGCCCAAAGTATAATTGATTACTATCAGATTCAAATGCTATTAGGATAATACTTTTTGGAACTGAGCGAAAAATTACGTCAACGATGACTTACACATAAAGACCGACAAACTTATCTGTTCCGGTGGCCAGAATTGTAACTACGTGAAATGTCAGTGTCAATACAAAAACGATATTTAATGACAGTACTAAAACGACAGTAGCGACGCCGCCACCGGGCCAGATATTATTTTGCGTTGCTAACGTTACGGACAAACAAGCGCCAGTTATTGACGTAATTTTTCGCTCCATTCCAAAAGGTATTACCCTAATACACTGAGGTCCATTATAATACGGCGTATTACGCTGGAGTGGCTATAGACATTGAAATGACAGCTATTTTTTCTGTCGATTTGAAGCGCCCCCAATAGTGTACTGGGAACTAAAATGACCCTTAATCTCTTCAAATGGACAGCCATTTAAATTGACAATGACAGCATTATCGAAGTTTACCTGCGAAAGTCAGCACTATTATTAGTTCCAAGTACACTAACCACTGCTCTCAGCGCCAATATGGCGATTTTCAAATCGGATCTTATATTTGGTACCAATCGCTTATCCAGTTGTCTATGGAGATCAGTGCCCTAATAGCATCTGAACCGGATAGTAGGTCTTTATACTATGGACTATCATGGATCATTTGGTAATGACTTTGCACAAAGCGTCAAGGTTCGTGGATTCGAATCCCACGAACAAACATTCACAAATACTTGTGTTGTATCTTGTTTGGGGAGTTTATTTGTATTTAATTAAGCCACACATTAACTTAAGCTTTTGGACAAACAAACGAAATCAGTACTTGTTATGTGTGGTGACTCACCCTTAACTGAAAAGGAAATAAAAATACAGAATAAAATAAAAAGAAAAATTCATAGACTAAAATAAAGAATTTTGAATTTGACTTTAATAAAAGTGAAGAACCTTGAAAAATCAACTAATTACAGTCCTTAAAACGTAACATGATTAGAATGACAGCTGTCAAATTTGTAAGATTTGTGCTTAAGTAAATTTTGTCAATGTTACGGCGTTTGTTTTATTACAACTTTCCTCATTGAAAATATAAAATTAAAAATTATTAAGTACCTACAAGTACCTGCAGGCTAGCTACGTAGCTTAATTAATTTCAATTTAAGCACAAATATTACAAACTAGCCTTCCGCCCGCGGTTTCACCCGCGCGTAATCTCTTTTTTCAAATATCCCCCCTTCCCCCCACATTTCCAGGATCACAAGTACCCTATGTTCACCGGGGATAGTGTAGCTTTCCAACAGTGAAAGAATTATTCAAATCGGTTCAGTAGTTTACAAAATTGATATTCCCGCGGGAATGAGACGTTTCCCGTAGGAATTTTATAGCCTATGTCCTATTCCGGGTTATAAACTATACGTGTGCCAAATTTCATCTATGTCCTATTCCGGGTTATAAACTATACGTGTAACAAACATCCAAACATCTAAACATCCAAACATCCAAACATCCAAATATCCAAACATCTAAACATCCAGACTTTCGCATTTATAATATTAGTAGGATTGACAGCTGTCACTCTAATCATGTTACGTTTTAAGGACTGTAGTGACCTTTAATTTCAAAATACGTGCATTGGTGTCATACTATGTGCATTTTATGAATATTTGTGTAACATTTCGTGCCTTAATAAATGGCCCGAAAATCAGAGAAGTCTGCAGTGTGCCAGCACATTCACCGACTCTGCATAAAACCAGTAGGTCGTAGGTTCGATTCCTACTTCTGGTCTGATCGGCGACTGTTACATATGAAATCGACCGCCATAACAGTTCTGTCTATGTTCCGGCAGTATTAATGTGGGAGCCAGTACACTTGAAATCAAAGGCCCGAAGATCAGAAGAGCCTACAGTCTGGCAGCACATTGACGGACGCTTCCAGGTGAAACGTCCCTCAATGGAATAGGCCGCAGTGACCGCTTACTATCAGGTGGGCTGCGTGCCTAACTGCCAACTGAAGAAGTATGAAGATGGTAAGTATTCTCACCTATTCTGAGGGTAAACCGGATCTCAGCTTGTAGGACTCTGAGCTTCCAAAGGCGAGGCCCGTAGCGCATCACCATTCCCAGAACTGATTCTTCGATCTGTAATCAATAGATTGTGTAAATGTTCACCAGGTGGTAGGTTCCTGTACTGGGCCGTCTAGGTGGGTACCACCGCAGTGCCAGATATTTTCCCGTGAAATAGAAGTGTGTCAAGCACTTCTGTGTTTCGGGGAAAGGGCACTGAAGCTAGTGAAATTACTGGGTATATGAGACCTAATAACTGTCGTCTCGGTGTAGCGGGCGCAGGGCGGTGCCAGACAGTAACTGCTTAGTTACTGTTTGGCACTTGGCGTACATCAGGGGTACGATCTGCTCGTCTTGTTACACATTGCAATAAAAAAAAGTATTATTTTTCTATGGATAGTTGGTTTGTGGCAATAAATGTCTTCTTTCTTCCTGGAATAAGTCTAGAATTAAAAAAGGTTGTAAGCGTACCTTAGACGGATCCATGATTACAGTTGGTCCAAAGTTCAGGAATATGTGGTTGCAGTCAGTCCTCTTGGCCAGAGGGTGGGAGAATGCCACCTCCAGCTCATCCATAGCTTCTAATAACACCCTGTAGAAAGAAATTACAATGTGTAGCCCGACCATTAAAATAAAAAACCTCGCCATATTGCGGAAAAATATTGGAACTAATTTCTTCAAGTGGCAACAATCAAATAAAAAACAATAAGATGTCATTTAATAGTGCTGTCTGTCAAAGCATGATGTCAATTGTCAACCGTGGCTTGTTACTATTGGATATTGTGAGTATAACCATAGCAACCAAGTGTTGCTATAACCATAGCTAATGTGGCGCCTCCAGAGCAGGTTTTTTATTTTCTTATTCAGGCTATATAATTATGTATTATTTTTTCGTTGTCTAGCACCCATAGTACAAGCTACGCTTAGTTTGGGGCTAGATGGCGCTGTGTGAATATTTTTTTATTTATTTAATAAAAGAATATTGTACCTTTCGCCTTCATTCTGAAGATACTCGAAGCTGGCTTCTTTGGTGATGAGGTCTTGGTGTCTGATGATGGACCTGATGAAGAACCGATAGTCGGTCACCTCCTGACCCTTCTTCACCTGTTAGCAACATGTAAGATGTAGATAGATAGATAGATATTCTTTATTGCACTACACATTTAACATAGAAAAGTGGCGTCGCGGTGGCGGCAGGTTCCCTATTTTTTCGCATACATATTTTTTTTTGTCATAAGTTAACATGGCATATTTTTATTTAACCTAATAATAGTTACGCATAATATTAATTTGGCATAACTTTATTAACTTTTAGACAAATAAACAATATGTCAAACAACTTTATGCGAATCAAAATTAGGGCAAAAACATTAGTCTAAACGATAGTTATGCTTATTGAAACGGTATGCCAAAGAAAAATTATGACAAAAAAATTATGCCAAACTTGTTATGCCAAATTAAATTAGGACAAAAAAAGTTATGCGGAAAAAAGGAATCCCGTGACGGCATCGTGTGTAGGAGCGCTTACGCGAACGAAATATAAATGAAGCCCATACCTTAGCCTTGCCCAAGTAGAGATGCATCTTCTGGTTGCTGGTGGGCAGAGCCTCCAGCTCGTAGCTCCGCATGCGGTACAGCTCCAGCTGAAAGGCCGACGCTGGCTCCAGGTGCCGGTAGATCGTGTCTTCCGTAAAGTCGTTGCGGGCGCGGTATGTGAAGAACTTGGGGAATTGACGCCTGGAGGGAAACACAGACAATTAGTAATAACAAAATACAGTAAAACTGTGTTCTACGCAAATAAATATGATTTGAATTTTTCCATATTTTATTGAACCAGATGTTGAATAAAATATCCCATCAAAAACAAAAACGAGACGAGACCATATGACTCGCACTGTCAAAAAGTTACCAGATCTCATGTAGAGCCAAGCTTCTAACTCTACAAGGTCTAACTTCTCAAACTACACCACGGGGCACTTCTGTGCTGCCAGATGTGTAATATATAAGTAAGACGTAACGAGAGAGTTAAAAACAGCTCAGATCATACTTTACTTAGGTACAGTCAAAAGCACGTCAGACTATACACTTTGGACTTTGTACCACTCTTATGTCGGGGGCATAAGTGCTATTATCGAACTGCAAGTGTTAACCGTGATGTGCTGTTGACCGTACACTAAGTATATGGACCGAAAAAGGTGATAAAATATCTGTTGCATTGGTTGGGTGTGTGAAGGCCGATACATTACCTGATGAGAGACATGAAGGTGATCCTCCTGATCCTCTTCTGGTGCAGGTCATAGCGGTGCGCGCGGCAGAAGTTGCCGAAGCGACGCGCTACTACGCTGTCGTCGCTCTCGCCTCTTACCTGATGAGAGACATGAAGGTGATCCTCCTGATCCTCTTCTGGTGCAGGTCATGGCGGTGCGCGCGGCAGAAGTTGCCGAAGCGACGCGCTACTACGCTGTCGTCGCTCTCGCCTCTTACCTGATGAGAGACATGAAGGTGATCCTCCTGATCCTCTTCTGGTGCAGGTCATGGCGGTGCGCGCGGCAGAAGTTGCCGAAGCGACGCGCTACTACGCTGTCGTCGCTCTCGCCTCTTACCTGATGAGAGACATGAAGGTGATCCTCCTGATCCTCTTCTGGTGCAGGTCATGGCGGTGCGCGCGGCAGAAGTTGCCGAAGCGACGCGCTACTACGCTGTCGTCGCTCTCGCCTCTTACCTGATGAGAGACATGAAGGTGATCCTCCTGATCCTCTTCTGGTGCAGGTCATGGCGGTGCGCGCGGCAGAAGTTGCCGAAGCGACGCGCTACTACGCTGTCGTCGCTCTCGCCTCTTACCTGATGAGAGACATGAAGGTGATCCTCCTGATCCTCTTCTGGTGCAGGTCATGGCGGTGCGCGCGGCAGAAGTTGCCGAAGCGACGCGCTACTACGCTGTCGTCGCTCTCGCCTCTTACCTGATGAGAGACATGAAGGTGATCCTCCTGATCCTCTTCTGGTGCAGGTCATGGCGGTGCGCGCGGCAGAAGTTGCCGAAGCGACGCGCTACTACGCTGTCGTCGCTCTCGCCTCTTACCTGATGAGAGACATGAAGGTGATCCTCCTGATCCTCTTCTGGTGCAGGTCATGGCGGTGCGCGCGGCAGAAGTTGCCGAAGCGACGCGCTACTACGCTGTCGTCGCTCTCGCCTCTTACCTGATGAGAGACATGAAGGTGATCCTCCTGATCCTCTTCTGGTGCAGGTCATGGCGGTGCGCGCGGCAGAAGTTGCCGAAGCGACGCGCTACTACGCTGTCGTCGCTCTCGCCTCTTACCTGATGAGAGACATGAAGGTGATCCTCCTGATCCTCTTCTGGTGCAGGTCATGGCGGTGCGCGCGGCAGAAGTTGCCGAAGCGACGCGCTACTACGCTGTCGTCGCTCTCGCCGGTGTCGCGGACGCCCACCATTAATATGTGGATGGGCTCTAGTGGCTGGTAACAAATTATACAATTAGTTATACGACGCACTTCTTTTTTTTTTTAAGGAATAAGTCAGGATGACCTCACTCCACATGATGGTAAGCGGATGTAAAATCCAAATATAAGGTCGACTGGCTTAACAGAACATAGTAACCAATGAGCCAGCCACCCTCACCCTGAAGGCCTGTTGAGATGCCGCTTCACGCCCCGCCTCAAAAGCCTAAGGTGGGTTTATGGTGCTTATCAACAAAAGGGTCACAAATCAAAATTGTACAAAACCACTTTAAAAAAAAAATTGTCAAATAATCACCTATATTTTTATATTTGAGAGATAAGGCGGCTACTCAATAAAAAACATGCATGCGCCCTTTTGGCATTTTGACAAATGGCATTGATGGCTAGTTTCAGCTCTCCTGAGAGATAACTTAGTTTAGATTAATGGCGTTTTCTAGTAAAGCAACGATGTATGCGTGGAAAAACCGCCCTGTCAAAGTCGCTTTTATTGGTACGAACCTATTGCCGTTTATACTTCCAATGCGGCTTTTACATGAGACAGTATTGGGTATTGTAATACGTAGAAAGCAATGGAAATAATAGCGATCGATATTTTGATTTTGTAAAATAAAATTAGATAAAGACACACATAGTTAAAACAAAGAAACATCACAAAGTCTTATTTTTTTGTCGGAGCAACTCGAATTTGTTACGCTGACCTAAGCTAACTAAGTTCGACTAAGATAAGAATAATTAATAGCTAACCACTTCTTCAGGGTCAGGGATCTTGTTGTAATCAGTTCCGACGTTGATACTAGTGCTGTCCCGGCTTTCACTGCCTTCTTGGAGTGCTTGGAGGTCCTGCGAAAAGAGATACAGTCTTTAATTCACAATTTCTTGTAATTTCAATTTTACTCGACCCGGGAATTGAACCCAGGACCCTGAGACCCTGGCCTGAGAGGGCCTAGTGAGGACCACCCGAGAAACAAGGTGATCCCCAGACATGACTTAGGTCACCTTTTGCGATTAAGTAAGGGAGCTACCCCCGTACGCAGGTCGAGCAAGAGGAGCGCTCTCACTCTCTCTCTCTCTCCACTATTCCTCCCGCTGTCTCTATATTTCTCCCGTTCTGGGTGACGCAAATTATTATTTGTATATATTGATGATATTCTGAGTGACGCAAATTATTTTGTCTATATCGATGATATTCTGTGTGACGCAAATTATTATCCAACTTAATATTATAAATGCGAGTCTGGATGTTTGTTTGTGACTCAATCACGCCTAAACGGCTGAACGGATTTAGATGAAATTTGGCACACGTATAGTTTATAACCCAGGTTAGGACAAAGGCTATAAAATTCCTACGGGAAACGTCTCATTCCCGCGGGAATAACAATTTTGAAACTAATGAAAAGAATTGAATAATTCTTTCACGGTGAACATAGGGTACTTTTGATCTCGGAAATGTGGGGGGAAGGGGGGGGGGGATATTTAAAAAAAGAGATTACCCACGGGTGAAACCGCGGGCGGAAGGCTAGTTTGTCTATATTGATGATATTTTGTGTGACGCAAATTATTATTTGTATATATTGATGATGTTTTGTGTGCTTAAAAAAATTATTTTAGAAGCTCTCACCTCTCGCCTGACTTGAGCAGTGCTAGCGAAGTCGTGCACCAAGTCCAACAGTTCGTCGGCGTACTGCACGAACTGGTCGAACGAGTCGAAGGCGGCCAGCGCGCCGGTGCGGTGGTGGCACTTCTGCATGGCCGCTGTGGACAGCTCGGCGGGCGTGCCTTCTTGGTCTTGGTCCGCTGCTAGCTCGATTTCTGCTTGGCTGATTGGAATTCTGGAGAGAGAAGTTAATAAATGAATATTTGACAACTTCCCATAAGAAAAATTACCACCTTCATTTGGGATCAAGTAATATAAAAAAAAACAAGTTAATAAATCTGTGTTGAGGTATTGTGTGCCTAGGAACCGTTGTTATGTAACGTGTTATTATTGACTCTGTCAATTTCTTGAAACAAATTAAAAGCTGCATAAACTGCATATCATCTTTCTATAATTATTCCACACTCTGCCACCAATCACAAGAATCTGGAACCTCTAAGTAATAGAAAAACATACCACTGAAATTGGGAACGTCCTATTTTTAGGTCGATAAATATAATCATACGAGTCACAATATATTACCTGTTAGGATGTCCAGTGGGCAGCACGAACTGGAAGTGCACAACACCCAGCTCGCCAGACAAGGCTAGATGTTGCAGGCACTGGATCTCGTACGACGTGTACGCGCGACGGACGTACACTTCTAGCGCTGCGTTGCACACCTGAATAATAAATATAAACATTATAGCCAAAAAAAATGTTTCGATGGTCGGGTGAATTAAGTAACGGGCCTTGATTTCCTGAGTCCCACTTTTCCGTTCCCTTTTCCCATAGCTCTCATCTCCCCCATTTCGTTCCCTTTCCCCATAGCTCTACATCTCCCCCTCATTCTGTTCCCTTTCCTCACATCTCTTTATCTCGTCCCCCCTATTTCGTTCCCTTTCCTCACAGCTCTTCATCCCTCCCCATTCCGTTTCCACTCCCCATAACTCTTCATCTTCTGCCCCCTTCCATATACGGGTAATGCATCTATTGGCGGTAGTGATGATTGACCACCAGTCATCACACATGCTCGTATTCCCCCTTTCATAAAAAAAAGTTAAAAACACTACTTACCGCAGCATTAGTGTGGTAGAAGAAATCGTGCAATATATCAAAGATGGAGGTCTCAGACAGTATCAACTTCTGCAGGTTCTCCGGATGGAAGTCGTGTCCGTACATGTCCACTGCGGACAGGAAGATGGACTCCATCTGGTTGTGACGAAGCTCGTAGGCTGGTTGGTGGGCTGCTATTAACACCTGGGGATATAGGATATTATTAGGTCTAGATATACAGGCGTAGCCAAGGAGCTTATAACCCACCTAGAAGCCGCGACAACTGAGAGTTTGAAAAAACGGTACTGAAATCTATCGAAGTGACGAATCTTGACTTTAATTTGATGTTAGATGCCTCCAGGTCGGCCAGGCCGGTCCGAGCCGATATAAGGATAATATAGATTAATAGGATTTAGAGTCCGACTTGCTAAACTAACAGTACACTTGAAATAAAAGGCTCAAAGATCAGATGAGCCTACAGTCTGGCAGCACATTGAGCGTCGCTTCCTGGTGAAATATCTTCTCAATGGAACATGCTGCAGTGGCCACTTACCATCATGTCTGCTACCAACAGATGTAGTATAAAAAAATATATTTAACTGGTACCATACCTGTCTAGCTCTTAAAGCGACTCGACTGTGTTCGGCGCGGTGGAGAGACGTGAGCTCGTTCAATGTGGCGGCCAGTTCGTCGGTGAGGCCTGGCTCGTTTGACCACAGGTGGTCGATTAGGAGGGTCACCTGAAATGAAACGTGAAGATTACTAATTAACGAAATTATGTGAATTTAATCTAATGGAAAATAATATAATTCTGATCTGAAGAACTTTATTTCGCCGTTTGGTGTCCGGGTACGAAAGAGATGGCGAGATGAACTAAGCGATTTGCTTCATCTTTCTTGATACGGACTGCGCGGGAGTGGAATTCTCTGCCGGGATCCGTCTTTCCAACACAATACAACTTTGGGCTCTTTAAAGCCAGAATTAACGGGCTTTTCCTAAGCAAGCGCGCTCCATCGTAGGCCGCATAGTTTTTTAGCATAAGGCAACTTTGTGGTCAAGTGCTGGCTTAGTCCAAATATAAAAAAAAAATTATTCCCACTACGCAACCACTATTTAAAATGCTAGTTGCCTTGGCCTGTCAACGTTTTGTTTGTTACAAGTACTATATTATGAAGTAAAATATGGAATACTATAGGTAGTATAGGTACTCACCAAAAGGTTCTTTTTCGCGACTTGATTGTGCGAGAAAATCATGTTAGCAACAACTTGCATGTCATCCTTGTAGCGATCACGGAGGGCCACCACGCATTTGTCATACGAACCTGCGAAAAATATAATGTTTTAGTCAATAATCTTGGCCACATTATGGAAAGCACACAGCTCAAGGTGACGTTTAACAATGAAAAATGGTACAAAATACTGTTACTGTAAGATAGTTTTTTATTTTAATAATATAAAAATAGTTGTAAGTTTTATTTAAAACTAGTAGCCTTCCACCCACGCTTATTTTCTTTTTCCATATATCCCCTTCCCCTACCTTTCCGGGATTAAAAGTTCCCTATGTCACCCGGGGATAGTGTAGCTTTCAAACAGTAAAAGAAATATTCAAATCGGTTGAGTAGTTTCGGAGCCTACTCAATACAAAAAAAACAAACAATCAAATCTTTCCTCTTTGTAATATTAGTATAGAGCATAGACAATATAAATAATAACTCACCTAGTTGGAAATGGCTTTCAACATGGTAGTATTGCTTGAGTAAGTCGTGAACCGCTGCCTTCATGCGCCCACGAATGCCATTCCTATAAGAAAGAAACAGGTTAAGTTTCCTGTACTTTAAAAAAATAGTAGGTACACTCATAGACTAGTCATTTTTTTTTTCACTAAATTTAGATAGATATGAGTTATGTATAAATAATCTTTTTGGATTATATTAAATGCTAATAGATTTTAAAATTCGTCTCAAAAAGCTTCAGTGTCATGGAGTATGGAGTGTTAGATGACGTTACGTGGGAAACAAAATAATTATCGTATACAAAATTGCTCAGTTCTAAAGTTAATTCGAAAACACGGCAGCAAGTATTTCTCTTGGTTATTATAAGTATGTTACTATGAGTAATTTTGTTTTTAAGTAAATAATTAATTTAGTATATCAAAATCAAAATCAGAAATATCTTTATTCATATAGGCATTCACAGAAGCACTTCCGAAGTGCACTTAGTTTCTAATATGTGATAATATTTAGGAATTTAAACAAAAAAATCTTATTTTCGTGTCATCTGCATATCCACCCCGTTTTAGTAGACAATCATATTTTAAAAATAAAATTAACGTTTTTCTTCTCAAGAAGTGTATACAAACCAATGAATACAAAAAATGTATCAAAATGTCAATAATGTGTATACAAAAAAATGTATCAAAATGTCAATAATGTGAACTTACCTATATCTCTGAACAAGCACAACCAACGCTTGAGTGCTCATGAAGAAAACATCCCTGTCGGCGCGTTTGGCTAAAGACGCCGCGTGACTGAAAAAAAAAGTATATTTATTATCAATTTAACAAATTCTTACATCAATTATCACAGATGACGAGGTGGTAGGTTCCTGTACTGGGCCGTCTAGGTGGGTACCACCTAGTGATGTAAAATGAAAAAAAACCAATTTGTTTTTTTTTTCAGTTTTTTGAAAAAAAAAAGAAAGAAAACTTAGCACCGTTGTTTTTTTTCTAAATTTGGTTTTTTTTCTGCCATACATTTTAGTTCAATGATATATTTTAATCCGTCACACACCCCAACTGCGCTTAGCCAACTACGTTCAAATAAACATAAACCTAAAGGGGATTTCTCCGTGTGCAAATGTAATTGATTTGGGGATTTCCCTTTCGTTGATATAAAAATGTTGCCAATATATTCATGAAATCTTAGTACCACTCAACCAGAAAAGTATAGTAGAGTTAAAAATAAACCGAAAACTCTATTAGCTATGTATTCTTAAGTATTTGTCTAAAAAGTTTTGGATTTCGTACTCTTGAAATAAAACATGGTCCAGAAAAAAACATTTTTTTTTTCAGGTTTTTTTTCAACGTTTTTTTTCACGCCAGAAAAAAAAGGTGTACCATCAGGTGTATGATCTGCTCGTCTTGTTACACATTGCAATAAAAAGAAAATCGGTAATCAACCGAGAAACTTACTGGTCAATAACGCTAGCAATCTGTTGGCTCGGGAACTGCGCGAGCACCGAAGTGATGTTCCTCTCGTATAGAGCCATAAGCTTCCTTACTTTCTTCTCTACTGCTATGGGGATGCGGCCAGATGTCGATGATAGCACCTGATGGAGAAGAATAATCATCATCATAATTATCAGCACACATGGGGAATATGGGGATACATAGAACCAGCCAAAAATACATGTGACTGTGGTGCCTCCCGGCAAAGCATGGCCCATCTGCTTTCTTGTCCCGCGTGCCCTGACACATGTGTTCAGGAAGACTTGCTGCGCGCTAACAGTAATGCTGTTCGGGTGGCGGAGTACTGGTCTGGTTAATTTAGTCATTGACTCGCTAAGAAGAAGATCATATCAGCGGAGGACCACAGAGCTTTGATCTGATTGCTCAAAATAGTCACAAAATTTTTGGTACCAAAGGAAAATTAAATTTCCCTCGATTACATTCAAAAGAAGCATGATTTTGAGTGCTGTAAAATCTTAGATGTTCAAAGTCCAATTTCTTGGTAGTTATCAAGTTCATTTTTATTTGAATGTCCAGATATTTTGACTTCTTTAGGCAATAAAATAAAATAAGAGCGAAAAAAAAAACAGTACCAGAACGAACTTAAGTTAGACAATTTAATTTACTATGTGTGTGTATTTTATTTAAATAATTTATCATCGTTATTTATTTTGTATAATATTTTTGAAAATCTGTGATTGATTTTTAATAATATCCTGTCCAGTATTGAATATTAGAACTTACCTCTTGCAGTTCCAAAAGAGGCAGGGAGGGATCTCTTAAGCTCTGCATGAATTTCTCTACAACTTCGCGAAGGCGAGGCGTGTTGTACGGCTCGGGCAAGCAGTATCCTGATGACAAAGCAGTAAGGTTCAAAATCCAACTGTTATATCCAAGGATATAATTAGAGGCAGCATTTTAAAATAAATTGTTTTTAAAACAGATAAAACAAATGTTGTACGAAAATAAGTTTTAAAGAAAACAACTTTGCCACAAAAAGAAGTAACATGTATTTTTTGCCGGATCCTTCTTAACAGAAACAATATTTCGAAGCCGGCGGTAGACCCACATTAAGTATTTTTGCTTGACTATTAATAAGTGCACCTTTAAAGTCTTAATGATTTTTTTTTAAATTCAGAGTAACTAAAACTACTACTAAGAACCAAAAATGAAGAATAAACGTCTCCTAATGATGTACTTGGTATAGGCGGTCTACTTTACACCTAGAGTAACTATAACAACTTTTTGTAACTAAAAATGAAGAAACCACATTTAATAAGACTTTTTCTACGAATTCTTTTGATGATCTACTTGGTCTTTTCAGTCTACTCCACACTCAAAGTAACTATAACTACATTTCATTAGTAAAAATAAAGTAACAACATTTACTACGACTTTTTACTCAATTCTTCTAATGGTCTACTTGGTCTTTTCGGTCTACTCACCAGCAAGAGTGTTTTCCAGTATATATCTATACTTGTTGTGCGCGTGGTTGAGTTTCTCGGAGAGTTGTGGGTTGTCTTCTAGCGGGAATTGTCCCTTGTACAGCTGAGCGGTGGTCACAAGCGATGGATCATCCAGTTCTGGAAGAGATATTAAATTATCGAGGCTTTGTGTATGAGATAATGGTAGTGGCACTGAAGCTAGTGAAATTACTGGGTATATGAGACCTAATAACTGTCGTCTCGGTGTAGCGGGCGCAGGGCGGTGCCGGACAGTAACTGCTTAGTTACTGTTTGGCACTGAACTGTCTAAGGGCAGACGTGGCGCTTACCATCAGGCGTACGATCTGCTCGTCTTGTTACACATTGCAATAAAATAAATGTATTATGGGTGCCAGACAACGGATAAACGTTACTGATACTTCTTTTTTTGTACATAGCTATAACAGCCGGTTGGTATTGCTGGAGCGATGTTGTGGAGGCTGATCTTCGCGAGTTGCAAGCTGGACACTGACGTGCAAGAACACAAGATCAAGAGGACAGGCGAATTCTTGTATCGGAGGCCAAGACACATTTTGGGTCGCTGAGCTATCGGAGTAAGAAGTAAGTAGTAAGTATAACACTTACCCAATGTGCCAATGAGTGAGCCAATATCTAATACAGCGCCTGGCCGAAGTGCCCAGGTCACTTTACCGGACTCCGGCGCCGATAGAGTCATGATCATCTTCATTACCTGTGAAGTACAAAAAAATGGAGTATAATTTAAATAATTTAAAAAAAAGGAGATCAATTTGACTGCATGTTATTCATGTGTGTTACCTGTGGAGCACGGAGAAAATCTGGTGCTCTAAAACAAGTTTACAAAAAGGGGTTTTTCTCAATTCTTTTGTATTATAAGTGTCACCTCATAACAAAACATAGTTTAGCATAATATTTTTTCTAATTTTACTACACTAGGGGTCGCCTCCACGGTTTTACCCGCGCTTAATTTCTTTTTTCAACTATCTCCCTTTCCCCCCACATTTCCGGGATCAAAAGTACAGTCAAAAGCACGTCAGACGTAACACTTTGGACTTTGTACCGCTCTTATGTCGGGGGCATAAGTGCTATTATCGAACTGCAAGTGTTTACCGTGATGTGCCGTTGACCGTACCTTATGTCACCTGGGGAAATTGTAGCTTTCCAACAGTGAAAGAATTGTTCAAATCGGTTCTGTAGTTTCAGAGCCTATCCAATACAAACAAACAATCAAATCTCTCCTCTATACAACAATGAAGTCCAATATAACAGTGTTTCAGTGTAGTCACCTCAATTTCAGCGTAAGGCTGTCCTTTCTCGATATGACCGCCATCTTCCACAAGAGCGTTGACCAGTTTGCCGGCAGATGGCGCCCTCAGCTTGGATGGATCTCTTTCCTGTAACAAACGTTTATTTAACACTCTTCGTAAAATAATATTTTATGTATTTTTGCTAGGATTAATTCACAGTCCGGCGCATAGTTAATATCCGTACAGGTCATTATAGCCTGACCAAAAAAATAAAAAAACCTGTTCTGGAGGCGCCACATTAGCTATGGTTATAGCAACACTTGGTTGCTATGGTTATACTCACAAATAACTCACAATATCCAATAGTAACAAGGCACGGTTGACAATTGACATAACACTTTGACAGGCAGCAATATTGAATGTCATTTTATTGTTCTTACAGCTTTTATACATGTTTGTCCTAAAGTGTTTTGTGCAATAAAGAGTATTTATCAATCTATAATTTCATTTACCTTTTCAAAGACCACAGTTTGGTTCCCGATGACAATGCGGTATTTGTCCACTTCGTCTTTCAAGTAAGTTGTGAAGGACGCACCGTCAACCGACAAGAGGGTACCTGTAACAAATAGTTGATTTAGTTTGAGCTCTTCTGGCGACTTTAAAAGTATGCACCCTATATGCCAAGATGTGGTCTTTTTAAAAGACCTGCGGTCTACTCAAAAGACCAATATTTTACTCAAATTACTTATAATTCACTCCTGAGACTTATGGTTTACACAAAAAGACCGTGGTCTACTCTACGTCTTCTCGATCTACTTTCGGTCTTCTCAGAAAGACCTACGGTCTACTCAAATTACACAAAATACACTCTAAAGACTCATGGTCTACTAAAAACGATTTGGTCTACTTCCGGTCTTCTCGGTCTACTCACCTCCATCAGTCAGCTTGTGCACCTCCAGCTCCTTGAAGCTGCCGTTCATGGCGAGGAAGTAGGAGGTGGGCCCTGACTTGGTGGCCGTCACCTTGTACCTGGTGCCAGTGTGGATCAGTTCCACGTCTAGGCAGTTGGAGAGCTGACTGGAGTCCTGGATTTGACCCCTGGAAAAAGAATCATCATCATCAGCCTATATACGTTCACACTGCTGGGACACAGGCCTTATCTTAGGTGTGAGATAGAAGGAGAATATTATGTTTAAAAACGAGATTGTCAAGGTATCATCAGTATCAGGCGGGGACCCAACTTATGCCACCTTAACAGACCCAGTGAACTTCTTCTACTATTGCTTCTACGCTAAGTTATCACCATCTCTTCAATGTTGCAGTAACAACATCTCTCAGTTGGCAGGCGGCCAATAATGAACCTTATTTCTCTGCATACATTTGTGATTTGACAGTCAGGTGGTTACCAGGTGGTAGGTTCCTGTACTGAGCCGTCTAGGTGGGTACCACCGCAGTGCCAGATATTTTCCCGTGAAATAGAAGTGTGTCAAGCTCTTCTGTGTTTCGGGGAAAGGGCACTGAAGCTAGTGAAATTACTGGGTATTTGAGACCTAATAACTGTCGTCTCTTAAGGCGGGCAACGCGCCTGCGACATCAAGGGCGTTTCGGGTGCTTATGGGCGGCGGTGATCACTTATCATCAGGTGACCCACTTGCTCGTTTGCCCCCCAATAATATATAAAAAAAAGTCAAAAATTGTGAAAAACTGTATTCCTGTCAATCCGATGACAGCTGTCGCAGGTATCAAGCTATACTGAATTAACCAGAGACATAAAATGCTACACAATACTTTTTTATTGAATAGCTACTTACATCTAAGTTTATAAAGAGCCACTTACTTCTCCAGGACACTCTTGAACTCCTGGAAATGCTGCGTGATGAGGCTGTCCGCGATCAAGATAGATCCGCAGATCACACCCAGCATGATGTCAGGCTTCTCCGATTGTACCTGAATAGACATATGTTTATTAAGCCAAACAGTTTTATACCGCCACTAGCGGCCGCCCGCGGTTTCACACGCGTGGTTCCCGTTCCCGTGGGAATTGATTAAAATCCTTTCTTAGCGGATGTCTACGTCATAACATCTACCTGCATGCCTTTCAGCCCGATCCGTCCAGTGGTTTGGGCTGTGCGTTGATAGATTTTTATTTTATTTATTTATTTATTAAAGAAACATACAGCTTTTTATCTTTCTTATGACTAAGTTACAAATTTGGTTGATACATATGCCAAATAGTTTCCAACATTAAATCATTACATAAGTGACGAAGACTATGACATAGCTAAAAAAAGAAATTTAACAGTATACAATTTTAAACAGAGAAATTAATAAATGAATCGTCAGTAAGTCCAATAATGACCCCGATCAAAATCATAAAAAGCACAACAACAAAAAAAAATTAAAAAGACAAATACTAATTTTTTAAAGAAAAACCCTTTTTTTTTTAACCCATAGCTACTTTTTTCACAGAAGCAGTATAACTACTGAGTTTAGATTTAAATACATCAATATGGTGATAGCGACCGTTATGTATGCTGCAAGCTCTGATAAGAAAACGATTTTTTGAATAATTTGTTTTATATTTAGGAATAGAAAATACTGCCTTAGAACGAGCACTCAACCTCGGACACCTAAATAAGATGCGGCCAAGAAGGAAAGGTGAATCAACTAAACCATGTAGAATTTTGTACAGGAAAATCTGATCCCTATGTTCACGTCTTAATTTCAATGTTTGAAGCCGCGCTGCTGAATCCCTAAATCTATATCCAAGCCTTCTTAAAAACTTATTTTGTATCTTTTCCACTTGATCAATATACTTGGAATAGAAGGGATTCCAGACGGTTGAAGCGTATTCCAAATGACTCCTTACTAAAGAATTGTAAAGCATAATGTAAGTGCTTATGTCTTTGAAATCCTTACACTGTCGAAAAACAAATCCCAGCATTTTGTAAGCTGTAGATGTAATATTTTTGATATGACAAGCGAAATTAAGCTCATGATCAAGATACACTCCCAGATCCCTCACCACGGTCACCCTTTCAATCACTGCATCGTTAAAACCATAATTATATTTTATAGGCTCTTTCTTTCGGGTATATGTAATAGTATGACATTTGTTAATATTTAATTTCAACTTGTTCATCCTGCAGTATTCATAAAAATTATTTAGATCATTTTGAAAAAGACGACAATGTTCCACGGTTTTTATGAGAGCAAATATTTTTGTGTCATCGGCATACAACAGTGCTTTAGAATTATTAAAACAACCCATTACATCATTAATAAATATATTAAAGAGAAGGGGTCCCAGGTGAGAACCCTGGGGCACACCTGATGTTATTGGAACAAAACTGGAAGTAAAACCTTTAACTGCCACCGCTTGGGATCTGTCACGAAGATACGAAGTCAACCATCTCAGGAGGTCACCGTGTATACCGATATTTTCTAATTTAGTAATCAACAAATTGTGCGAGATCTTATCAAATGCTTTTGAAAAATCGGTATACACAGTGTCGACCTGGAACCCACTATCGATGGCCTCGACAGTCAAATCCAAAAACTCGCACAAATTCGATTCCGTAGATCGACCAGAAATAAAACCATGCTGGTATGGAATGATTAACGGTCGTATTGCAGGAAATAAACTATCGTAAATTATCCTTTCAAAAAGCTTAGGAATAACAGACAGCTTAGAGATGCCACGATAGTTAGTAATGTCGTGTTTATCCCCTTTCTTGAAAATGGGAACAACTGTTGATTGCTTCCAAATTAGAGGCATAATGCCTTTTTTTAAAGAACTATTAAACAGTATTGAAAGAGGAATAGATAACTGCCTATGACAACGCTCAAGAAAGATTGGATGAATGCCATCGGGGCCTGTTCCCTTACTTACATCGAGTTTTTTTAGATATTTCTCAACCAAAGAGCTATTGATATCAACCGAATCAATAACGCAACCGTTAGCCATCGCTTCACATGTTACTGCACTACACGGCGGTTCAAACACGGATTGAAAAAAACAATTAAATAAGTCAGCAATTTTTTGACCTTCGGATGCTTGAACGTCACCAAAGTATAATGTATCAGGGATACCAGTGTTATTCCTTTTAGATTTTATAAACGACCAAAAGTGCTTGCTATTGAAGCGAATGTTAGTCTCTGTGCGTGCGATGAATTGGTTGTAGCATGAAGCTTCCAGTACTTTGACCTCACGGCGTATACTTGAAAAAAGTTCATAGTCGGTTCGTCTACCATATATCTTCCATTTCCTATGGAATTTAATTTTTTTATTAACCAGTTTGATTAAATTCTTACTAAACCAAACTGGAAATCTGGCATTAAACTTCACAACTCTTTGCGGGACAAACCTTTCTATTATGTCATTCACGATCTTATAGAAGTTATCTACAGCACGTTCTACGTCGTTCGCATCAAGATGATTCTCCCAATCAATACACGACAACTCATAATTAATTTTGTTATAGTCAGCTACATGGAAACGTCGAACCACCCGTTCCGCTTGGCGTAAACTTGGTATGTAATTAATGTTTATATCAATTGAGAGAGAAGGATGGTGACCATCCTCTGGCAGCGACAGTGGCATAGCTCTCTGCACCGAACATTTTGTGTTTGATAAAACCAAATCTAACTTTCGATCATTCATATTATTGATATTATTATACTGAGACCAGTCATTGAAACATAGGAATGCGTATAGTTGAGATGTTAATAAATTACAGTACGGATTATCAAGATTAAGTTTATTACTCGCAAGATCGGCGTCTGCGACCCATTTAGCATCTCTTATATTAAAGTCGCCCAATAGCAAAAAAATATCATTGGGATAATCAATTTGGAGATCAGAAATGTATTCGTAAAAAGACAGTTCGGCGACAGATTGAGATTCATTTTGTGGAAAGTAGCCACAAAATATACGTAGTAAAGTAGATGAAGGTCCTTGCCGCAGAACAACGTTAATGCTAGTAACATCAGCTCCATTAAAAAAGGGCATAACGCGCTGCCCCCGAATACTCACTCTAATTCCACGGCGTACAGCAATCAATGTACCACCTCCCTTTTTTACTTTTAGATTGTCGTAATCGCGATCAGTGCGGTAGACACAGTACCGATCATCAAATAACTCCGAGTCATAGATCCCTGGGTGCAACCAAGTTTCACTTAGGCATATAACGTCGTAATCTGAGTTAATTAAATTTTTATAAAAAATCCTATCCTTTGTCCGCAGACCTCTGACATTTTGATAAAAAATGCTAAGATTCACCGCAAACAATAAATGTCACTAAGATATTTTTTATGCATGATTTATTAAAATAGGCAGCAAAAAATATAATGCAATTAGTAATGTTAACTTTACCAAATAATATTTTGTGAGCTTGCAACAACATGACGACACGGGGCTTATTATGGTATCGAAAGGCAAAAAAATAATTTAAAGAGCTATATCGAAATAAATACCCTAAAAATGATAGTAATGTGTACAACATCAAAAAATTCATAGCTATACCACTTATACTATTTTGTTTAAAGATTCTTCGGACGTTATATGTAAAACTGGCGATTGGTCACTGCGGCGCACCATTATGGTACAGTTCCGCACCCAGCAGTAGGCATACCCCTTCTCCTTAGCTAACCGCTTAGCTTGTCTTAGTAGGTATTTATTTCTTGCAGAAAGATGATCATTAAAGAATACCCTATTGTTACTGTGTGATCCAGAGATACCCACGTCGGCAGCAGTGCAGTTCTTAAGTTTTCGCAGTGATAGCAAGAAATCGTCCTTCCTATATCTAGAATGCATTTTAAGAATTATTGGCTTAGGCGTTTTGTTCTCCTTATCATTCTTGACCGCTATTCTAGTGACAAAGTCGATATCATGGTTCACGTCAATTCCGAAGTTACACCTTTGTGCCAGTGACTTAACAATATTTAATAAATTTTCGGTCTTTTTCTCAGGGATGCCGTTAATTTGGATGTTGGACCGTCGGACCCATTGTTCGTTTCGATGATTGCTGGCTGTGATATCCATCACCTCGGTGCGTAGATGGTCGAGCTCCAGTTTTAGTTTTTCATTCTCATCTTTGAGGTCAGAGATCTGTGCAGTTACGGATGAGATTGTCGAAGCAAAGCCATTTATCTTAGACTCCCATGAACGAACTGTAGCTGAGAGTTTCGTTAACTGGTCGTTAACGTCAGTTTTTAGTGAATCAATCGCGAGTTGTATGGCAGAAAATCTGCTATCTATATGTTCCATAATAGCATTCGCATCGATGTTTATTAACGAATGAGTCTGGCTGCAATCTGAGCGCAAGTTTTTGGGGCTGTTTTTATTTGCCTTAGTTGTCTTACAAGGCGGACACTTCCATTTGAGTTTGTTCATAGGTAAAATTTTCTTAAATTCTGCCTCATTTAAGCCCGCACAGACATAGTGAAACAGACTACAACAAGCAGAACACTTCAACAAATCATCCGCCCTTATAACTTCCATACACTTCTTGCAATCCATATCGAAATAGTGGGTATGCAAAACAAAGTAAGTATTGCTTACGGTCGTAGTTAACTCAGACGGTTAAATGTTCCCGTCCAAAGGGTCGCAAGTGCCGTGCAAACGATGTCGCTTACGCGTCCACGTAAACTACTCCAACAGGTGATTGTTATTCTATGGCACAAAACTGTTTTTGCATAATTTTATTATTAAATCTTCATAATTTCACAAAGTTTATTAAACACACTAAATAAAAATACTTGATGCAACGTTTTAAATAGTCTTCGTCACTAATAGCCACTTATTTAGCCGTAATTTGATTAAGAATGATCACACAGGTGTCTTGCGTTTCCGAGGTATTGTACGACTGATATCTATGTCAGTCAGTCAGTCACCTTTGAGTTTTATATAATAGATTTTAAATCTTATTATTTTATTCGTCGAGTCCGAATCATGTCAAAGGTCTTTGTCTGTTGTGGTTCTGCACTAGATGTTCAAGTTTCAAAAACAAGAGTTTCAGTTTTATAGATAAATTATTGCCTATAAGTTGCGCAGGCTTAATAGCTACTTATTTAAAAAAAAAAAATTTTAAACCTTAAAATAGGTTCTAAGATTAGCGTGTACAAACAGACTTAACTTTTCTTTTTAGATTCGTGTTCTGTGACTGTTTCTTTACATACAGACACAACTTTTTTACCAATTTTTTATAATTATATATAGATAAAGGACAATGCAAAAGACTGGGCCCAAAAAAAATGTTGTTCAGATTTGGGACATAGACTACGAATTAGATCCAATAAACTACTTTAACTTTTATTATGGCGTCGACAAAATTGGTCCTAGTGAAAAAATATATGTTTATTTTGTTAATTATTTATGTTCATATAAAAATAATAAAATATTATGGACGATAACTTTTCCCCCTGGGATCGATTATGGTGTGTGTCATCATAATAAAAGTTGATGGTGTGTGTGTGTGGTCTTTCACGTAGAATACACAATAAAAAAATATAAGTATTGTGCATCTCTGCACATTAACTTAATTTTTTGGGCCCAAGAACAAAGGCAAGTTTTGCATTCTCCTTTATAATATATTATACTTACTCTTTCAGCAATAAGCGCATCCAACCAGCTGGTATCAATATCGTTATTCTGGAAGGCCGCAGTCTCCAGCAGAGTGATCAGGTATTCCACCGTGGTGCGGAAGTCGCCTCGGATGCTGAGCTCTTTGAGGGCTATCACCAAGTTTCTGTGGAGATAGGAGTCTTTTAGATTGGTCTACTGTGTTCTTGTTATTATCATCATCAGCCTATATACGTTCCCACTGTTGGGACACAGGCCTTATCTCAATTGTGAGATAGTGTGGGCCATACTCCACCACGCTGGCCTAGTGCGGGTTGGTGGAGGGGTGCGTAAGGCAAGTGACCAACCCAAATGGCCTCTGACTAGGCTTGAAGACTAATATTTACATTATAGTAAATATCAGCCGAGACCAACAGCTTAACGTGCCTTCCGAAGCACGGAGACGCTCGAAATTAATGTCACTAAATATGGTCAGAATGGTCACCCATCCATTAACCGACCGCGGCGTAGGTAGCTTGACTTTCGTTACGAGCGCCTCTTGTTATATCGTGAGGAAAATATTGATTAAAATAGTAATAGTAGTATGACCATAATAATGTCCGACTGCAGGGCAAGGCCTCCATCCTAGAAATCAAGTTAACGTTACAATTATGGGTATTGGCTAATCACCACGCTTGCCAAATGCAGATTGGTGATCACAAACCCGAGCTGTGTCCGAAAAAACCGACACAAAGTTAGCTCGACCCGGGAATTGAACCCAGGACCCCAAGATCTCGACCCGGTACTTAAACCACTAGACCACCGAGGCGTTATAAAGTAATACTAAAAAAATTTTTTTTTTTCTGCTTGGCCCAAAGGTTGACTGGCAGAGAATGCCATTAGGCATTAGGTCCGCCTTATGTACTCTTGATTGTGCATTAAAGTTTAAATAAATAAATAAATAAAATAGTCGGAGGCAGAACCTATTTTTTTTTATGAAATCGCAATAAATATCAACTTACTCCCTAGCCTGTTCTCTGGTCTCTCCCCAAGAGAAGCAATGCCCGAACTGGGAGTCCGCGAACTCATGGAGGCCACCAGAGGCCGCCACGCTGAAGTAGCCCCACACGTTCTTAGACGACCTGAAGTTCAGCTCTTGCACTGTTCCTGATGATGGTTTGAAGCCTGGTGAGAAAATGGTGGGTTAGAAAATTGAATTTTTTTTTTATGGAAGATTAAGCAAACGCAAAGAATACACAGTACTTTTAAATACGTGTATCTCGACCCGTTTCAATTTTTGAACAACACTTCTATAGCCCGACCAATAAAATAAACAACCTCGCCATATTGCGGAAACATATTGGAACTAATTTCTTCAGGTGGCAACAATACTGCCGAGTTTCGGTCGGCCATCATCGCGAACACGAAGTTAGTCAAAGCCAATATATAAACCGACAAACTTATCTGTTCCGGTGGCCAAAACTGATACAGGATAATGTTGCCAGTGGTTGCTGTTACAAATAAGCCATTAATTTCAATCGGTTAATCCTAAATGATTTGGTAATATTGAGAAATGGTAATATTATTCTACGTTTTTGTCAACAACAACAATTAATAAAATATCAAATTAACATCATGATCACTTTTTGTTTAAGGTCAATAAAATAATTTTTATTTCCAAAAGTGCAAAAATATGTATATTTAATGGCAATACTAAAACGACAATAGCGACACCGCCACCGGAACAGATAAGTTTGTCGAGCTATATTTACATTGTACTGTACTTGTACTTTTATAAACAAAGTCATTGACCTTTGTGTATCTGCGAACTAAAGGAGCTTTATAATTTAAAACAACGAACCTTCATCAGGGTTCTCCGAGGTGATCCTAGCAGCGATCACATGGCCCCAAGGAGTAGGCCTGCTCTTAGGCTCATCGAAGTCCAGTTGGGTCATGCCCCAAGGAGACTCTCCGTAGAGCAAGCGGATGTCTTTGATATGGTAGAGAGGGAGGCCCATGGCCACCTTAAACAAGAAAAACCTTTTAATGGACCCCATGCAACAATACACACAAAATGCAGAGAAAAACAAACATAAGGCAATAAAATAACACATAATTGTGAACAATTAGCCCCGTACTTCAATGTCAACTATCAAAAAATGGGTTATTATACTTGATTTTGTTGTGGTCTACTCGGTCTTTTTGTGGTCTACTTAGTCTTTTTGTAGGTATTTTTATAATCTTCTTGGTTTCATCCTTATTTATTAGTTAAATAGACCAATTGGGATTATTCATAGGTAGGTCTTCTTGGTAATTTTATGGGCGAATAGGTCGTTTTATGGTCTGCCAGGTTATTTTGTGGTCTACTGTGTGGGTTTATTACTACTATTCACTTCATATTATCAGAGTTAACTTATTGAAATTATATACTCAAGGCAACGGTTTATGTTGTCTAGTGGAAATAGTAAATTACACAATAGCTAATATTGTTCATGGCCTACTGACATTGTCAGCTTATTTTTTGAATAGTTTACTTGGTCTTTCCTAGGTCTACTCGGTCTTTCCACGGTCTACTCGGTCTTTCCAAATCTTCACTCACCTGCAACTGCGCAGCGGGTAAATTGACGTCAGCGACCATCTCAGTGCACGGATGCTCCACCTGGAGTCGCGGGTTCAGTTCCAGGAAGTAGTAGGCACCGGTGGTGGGTTCGTAGAGGTATTCCACTGTACCCGCGCTGACGTAGCCCACCATTTTGGCGAGGCGGACTGCCGCCTACGAAATAAAGAAATTAATGTAAAATTCATCTTATTGTATGTTTTAATGGGAGTATTTATAACTTGTGGTGAGATTCAAAAGTTCCAAGGCTGTTATTTTTTTCACAGAGGCATTCGACTATGCATTATAAAATGCAAATCCATAAACGGCTGCTTTGTGTTTAAGAGCTGTGGGTTATGATTTTAATTAAAAAAATAGCACATTTCGTCGTAATGTTTTCCGTCATCCTTTTTTAAACATGAGACAAGTAGGGAATTCAAGATTAGGGCTCAAGCGATACTGCGAGATCTCGCTAAAATCGAGATCTCGCGAGATTAGCAGTTTTGTGTGTTTTTTTTGCAAATAATCACAGTATTTGAATACATTAGGATTTTTTAAATAAAAATCATAAGTATTATAAGATAAACATTGATTTTCACGAAATAAAACAACTTAAAACGGATAAAAACTAGCGATATCTTCTACATTTTTAATCAGTGATCACGACTGTTGAAAAGTGGTCGAAACGTCGGGTTTTAAATTTAAAATGTAGAATGTATCGCGAGTTTTTATCCGCTTTAAGTTGTTTTATTTAATGAGTAGTAACCGCGTAAACATCACTAAACAAAATTTATTTTTACGTTTTTTTTCAACAGACATGTTTTTTTAAATGTTTGAACTAAGCCAGCACTTGACCACACAGTTGCCTGATGTTAAACAACTATGCGTTCTACAATTATAGAGCGCACTTGCTTAGGCAAAGCCGGCCTTGAAGAGCCCCAAGTTATAATAGATAGGAAAGACTGACTCAGGCAGAGAGTTCCACTCCCGGGCAGTCCGTTTCAAAAAAGACGAAGCAAATCGCTTAGTCCGTACACACGGTCTCAACTCTCTCTCGACTGCATACGGATGGAGTCTCAGTCTAGTCGTTCAGTGATGTAACGGAGCTGGCGAAAGTGTGCAGTTGAGAAGAACACTCGCCAAAGTGGAGTCTGTAAAAGACAGAGAGGCAAGCAATCCTTCTTTGATGATCAAGCCTCATTGTTGCCCGCACGACACGAACGAAACTAAGAGACACCTCCTCCCACGACCGCTATCTCAAGCCGCCGCCTCACCCGCACCGAACGAAACCGACAGATTGCAAGTCCGACCGTGTCAGTTCGGGCTTCGAAGAGGTTTTTGTGCTCGAGTGCAATTTTGTTAATCTCGCGAGATCTCGTCCTGTTTTCGACCGAGATTCAATCTCGCAAAAAATGGCCGAGATCTCGCGAAAACGAGATCTCGCGAGATCGAGATTGCATTCCCTAATGACAAGACTTGTATACTGTGTGTTTTTTTAGTCGTTGTTTTCCCGCAGCAGAACGCTTCACCTTCAGTAATACTATCGATTTTTGCAAGTAATTCTTATTTGATTTTTTTTTAATTTTTTAATAAAACTTTTTTTGAATTTTTTTTTCAAAGTTTGATGGGAAAATGGAAACTAAATGTTAGTAAATAGTAAAATATATATTTTTTTGATAAACGCGAAGGGCAATGATCCCGGCCCGTGACCGGTCCGTATATTGGTTCGAGTTTCGTCTATCATAATCGTAAAACTTTTGATTTAACTAAAAAAAAAACTTTATTAATCTATTTTACTACTAAGATAGAATCATTTTACTGCGGGAAAACAACGACTAAAATTTCACGCTGTATATTTTTATTTTCAATATTTCCTTTAGTTACATCACATGAGCGGCTCGTAAAATAAACAAATATTCTTACCTTCTCCATCTCAATAAACACTTCAGGCTTAGCAATGGCAGCGGGGGCCTCTTCGATGATCTTCTGATGACGGCGCTGGATGGAGCAGTCGCGACCGAACAGAGATATTGCGTTACCTGGAGACAATTATATTATATTATGAGAAATGCGTCAATGCGCCTGTTTGGAAACTTAAAGATAATAATTAAAGTCGTTGCAATCTACAGTCCTTAAAACGTACCAACATGATTAGAATGACAGCTGCCAATTTGTAAGATTTGTGCATAAATAAATTTTGTCAATGTTACGGAATTTGTTTTATTACAACTTTTCCTCATTGAAAATATAAAATTAAAAATTATAAAGTACCTACAAGTACCTGCAGGCTCGCTACGTAGCTTAATTAAATCCAATTTAAGCACAAATCTTACAAATTGACAGCTGTCATTCTAATCATGTTACGTCTATAGAACTATAATAAGTCCTGACAGCTTTCAGCACAATTGGAAATTAAACTTTAGTCAATGAGAAGGCCATAGTCTATGGTAATACTAAAGTATAATATAAAGTTTAAAAACATAGAGACAACTTATGAACCTTATTTGTATGGGGTAAAGAGCCATTTTACCCCATGAGATCGCCCAGATCGCCTATATAGTTGTTGAGTAACATCATTTTATGTATAACTTTTTGTGCAAGAAGGAATCTATTTATGTATCTATCTATATTCTATAAACCTCCTATTTTCTCAGTCGGCGGGACAACAGTCTGACACGACCGAAGCAAATATGTATTGATACTCTCTCTCGGTAAATAAATGATTTGAATTCGGCGTAAAATAAAGTGTAAACCAATGTTTGTACTCTGTTGCTGTTCCTTATTAAATAATATTAAAATAAATTGGTATTTTACCGTATTGATCAGCTAAGAGTTGTACTTCCAAATGGCGGGCCGACTTGGCGAGCCTCATCACAAATATAGGAGAACCGGGCACTTCGGCTTGTACCTGGAAGAGAAAATATTATAATAAAGCATCATTTCAATTGATTTCAATAGTATCGATAACCTATTAATAGTATTGGCTTAAAAAAAACCAAGACCAGCATATTATTTATGGGTTATACACAAAGGAATAGAAAAGAAATCATTATCATTATCATCATCATCATCATCAGCCTGTAATAGTCAACTACTGGACATAGGCCTCTCCAAATCATTATAACCTACCTATGTCCAGCACTGGACATCTTTTGGCTGAAATATTGGGAGATCCTTAGGTGAGGCCTATGCCCAGCAGTGGACGTCTTTCGGCTGAAATGATGATGATGATAATGCTCGATTAAGTTACAAATGAAAAACTCACTTGTCTAAACATGTTGTGGAAATCATCAGGGTTTTCCACCTTCCTGATGCCTTTGCCACCGCCGCCCTCAGATGCCTTAATCATTACAGGGAACCCTGGAAAAAACGCCATAAATTAACACAATTAATAGAAATCAACACTAAACTTTTAGCGCTGTCAGATAAATTCCTAATAACACAATTCTACATAATTTACAGGCATTTTCAAAAGAGTTTAACTATAGGTAGGTACTATTGTCCAGCTAGCTGAACGTGTTGTCAAAATTGTTAAATAATCTTAATTAAAAAAATTCAGTCATAATTATATTTTTTAAGGTAGTTCAGTTCAGTTGACAGACAGGCACGCAGCCCACCTAATGGTAAGCGGTAACTGCGGCCTATTCCATTGAAGGACACTTCACCAGAAAGCGTCGCTCAATGTGCTGCCAGACTGTAGGCTCATCTGATCTTCGAACCTTTGTGTTCAAGTGTACTGGCTCCCACATTAATGTTGCCGGAACACAGCCAGAGCTGTTATGGCGGCAGATTTCATCTGTGGGGGTGGTAGCTAGCCAGTCGGACTCTGAAAAGGCCCTACTACCAACCAGACCCAAGGCGGGAATCGAACCCACGACCTCCGTGTTTTTATACCCGAGCAGCTTAGCCACTGTTCCACTGAGGCAGTCAACGACTAAACTACAACAGACTTACCAATCTTATGGGCAGCAGTCAAGCCCTGCTCCGGGGTGGTGACGCAGCCTCGCGCGAACAGCTCAGACGATATCTTGATCTTCTTACTGTTGTACTCGGCTTTCAGCTCTGGAATAAAAATATAATTTAAATAAATAAGAAATCATTAAACGAGGAAATAATCTAGAGATATGGTGGCCAAGTGTTAACCCTTTCCCCGGCACGCTTTTTTCCGAAAATGGTGCCCCTAACGTCACGTCACGACCATTTAAAAAAAAAAACCAAAAAATTATTAAGTTATACTCAACTCATTCAGGCAAGTTAAAATACAACGTTTCTTGATCCTGTTTTTTTTTGTCTGATATATCAGTCATTGGCGTGGTGGGCACGAAAATGGTTTGTTTGATATCAGACATTGGCGTTGAAAGGGTTAAACGTAGCTTTAATTGAGTGAGGATTTTTCTATGTGCGTTACCACTAGCGCGAAGGTGACGGAAAATATTGGGGGGAAACCTGCACAGTTAGGTTGTGTAGCCATGAGCCAATTGGTAGTTCCCCTGACCAATGGGCGATTTTCTGACAGCCCGTTTTGTTAGTTCTCAATAGATGGCGCCGTTCCACCTATGCACTCACAAGGAACGAAACGTTATAAAGTTTACTTCGACATGACTGCTGTTGATAAAACGAAACGTTTTGTTTATGTCAGATGTCATTTTCATTTCTGAAAAAAATACTTATTGGCGAAATGGTTAATAAAAAACACAAAGCAAGCTATTAATTATGAAGAAGAAGAAGAATGAGTAAAGATTATGGCTCCTAGTTAAAAAACCAGAGTATTATAATATTAACTGTGCCAGAGGTAAAAATAGATCATAGACAAGTACATACTTCGTTCAACGCCATCTAGTGAAGCTTTTGGAAACCTTTTTTTTTTAATGGCCTTTTAGAAAATCTCCCATTGCCAGAACGCTCGGAGAAAGAGAGATAGTCAAGTGGCCCTAATCTCGGGGTCCAGGATTCATCAAATTTCATTCGATACAAAATTTGTGTCGGATTTTTAAACACAACCCAGGTTTGTGATGATCATCGATCCTTATTTGGCAAGCGTGATGATTAAGCCAGTACCTACCCAACATTGTGACTATAGGCTTGTTTCCACTAAGAATGAATCGGATGGCTTAGAGTTTCTAATGATTAATCATGATATGTAGTAAACAAAAAAACAACTTTTTTACTAAAATAATATAAGATGACAAATATTTTTGGAAATTAAAATCGGCAAAATTACTTATTTAATCACGTGACATTAAACAACAATCAGAGGACGTGACGTCAGTCCTCACAAAACACCGGTTGCAGCTGTATAATGATCTCGTCGACTGACATCAACAAACTCGATTGTTTCGCGAGGATAGACGTCATTCAAGACGCCATGACAGTCTTGGCCTTTCCAAAGTTAATTTTAAGTTTATTTCTAAAAAAGCAAAATACTTATGAAAAGGGCCTATTTTTCTAAAAATAATATATATTTGGGGTAAAATAGATACTAAACTATAGTTTTAAACGAATTTCCAAATTTTGTCAACTAGCCTATTCTATTATGGAGGCCTTTGTCCTACAGCATAGGGCATTTAATGGGCTGACACTCAAATTATGATATTTTTATTCATGGCGTCTTTAAGAGCCTTAAATGGGGAAACCCTTTGCTCTACTGTGGAACATAAAGACTCTACTATACCATAAGATATTCTTGGACAGACATGTTTATGCACAATATTAGCTAGTGGAACACTAAGAAAGTCCTACCAAAAATACCTACTAAATTCTACCACCAAAGAAAAATCTACTAAAATCTAGTATTTCCACTCACCGCTGCCACTCCAAGGCAGAGTAGGTATATCAGCTGTTTGAGCGACGATGGAAGAGGCGATCTTGTCTCCTAGCGCCCACATGGCTTTCTCGGGTGGGCCAATAAACACCACTCCAGCTCTGTGCAAGAGTTCTGGCAGCTTCGGGTTTTCTGACGCGTGGCCCCAACCCGCCCAGACGGCCTGGAATAAATAAATAATGTACACTCTGTTCCACATAAGAAGTCCTCTAGCCGCTATATTGGTACTACTGTTTTTCAATACTTTCAATCTGTTTTTTGACAGATTTACAAAGCGTTGGCAATGCTGCCAATATAGCGGCTAAAGGACAACTTATGTGGAACAGAGTGTAACAGACCTTTTTTCAACAAACGTCAAAACACGCTAACAATTAGTTCGACCCAGCACCAATAGATGGCGGTCTATGTCGTTTACTTTACATTATGGTTACAACTTTCCCGATATATAAGACGTATCCTCATGCATTTTTTTATTTTGCCTAACATAAGTACACGACCACTTCGCACTAGCGATGCGCGACTTCGACTGATTTCATTTTTCGAATAAGACGCAACTACTTATTTAGCTATTCGAAGATTCGAACGGAAAATTAGTAGTCTACTAATCTTTGTATTCAAATAACGACTACTAATTAGTAACTACTAATGTCAAATATTAGTAACGACTAATGTCAATTGTATGAAGACAGCTGTGCGTCTCTGTCTTACGAGTTCACTGTTGGCACAACTCATCTCTCTCCCTCAACGACTACTAATTATTCTCCGTCTAACAAACCAGAGTCGACTGGAACGAGTTGACTCGAAGTTATTCGCCGCGTCGTCGTGTATCCGAATGCGGCTCACCGACTGCAGTCGAATAATCTAAAGCGTAGTCGACTTAGTCGAATGATTCGAGGAGTCGAATGATTAGTATTAGTAGTATTCATAGTCGCGCATCGCTACTTCGCACTGGCTTTTAAGTAAGAACTTGTACTTACTATGTACTATATGTACTTTGGGCATCGTAATAGCGTTAATACATGAGAAGCATTTTGCAGAGACAATTTTACTTTATTTCATAACTGACCTGCACTTGAGTCCGGACAGCGATGTCTACGATCAACTCCACGTTGGCGTAGTTGTTGTTGTTCGACCCTCCGGGAACTGGCACGTAGTGGTCGGCCATCTTGATGTATTCCGCGTTCGCTTTCAAGTCCTCTGGAGTCACCTGGATAAATCGTTTATTTACATTAAAACATTGTACATAAAATAGTTACAATTAAAATCAGTCCATCCATCTCTTATTTCGGCAAATTATGCTATGTAAAAAGGAGATGGGAAAATGGACCAGAGTTTTACCCACTTAACCCCGCGGTACTCCCTCATCACCTTATAGGAGTCAAGCTCTTGCACCATGATTCAAGTTGTTTCTAAGAATTTTAGAATATTCACAAATGTTCTAGACCATTCTAGATTAACCTGAAATACTAGGATACAATATCATAATGTTGCTGATAAATGTAAAATGAAATTAGGAGTTACCTTGTCTTCATTTTTTGTTTTATTTCAACTGTTTTAATTGATGCATTTGAGAAGATAAGGGTATGTTGAAGTGCTGCTTACTGTACCCCCGTTGTAAATGATAAAGAAAATAATATGATGATGACCCTTCAGGCACTATAGTTCCTATTACCGGAATGTCAACTCAGTATTTCTTCGAACGTCGTATTGCCCGAAAGTCACATTCCGCGAACGTCATTTTCCCTGTATTTCTCTTTCCTCGAATGTCGCTTTTCCGGTCCGTCCCTTTCATTGAATGTCACTTTTTCTGAGCGTCCATTTCGTTACCAGGTGATGATATGGTGATAACAGTGATGGCGATAGAGATGATGACGACGAAGGTAATACTCACCATGACGACGAACCGCACAGCCCTCTCGTTCTTGAACATCTCGTAGGACCATCTTCGGATGGATCGCATGCATTTTACTGCACCGATACCGTTGTTTGCGATAAGGACCTGCAAAATAAATAAAGAGAACATGTACATGCTTTTTTATCCTGCCCGTAAGCCAACTGACCCACTATAAAAAAAGCCGATGGCTTGAATAAGCGAAGTAATTGCACAGATAAAGATAAAATTAGTTGTCAAGGTTTTTGTTTTGGAATATAATAATGTCCCCTTAGCCGAGTTTTGGCGAGCCATTTGGTGTAATGGTCGAGAAGTCGGCTATTACACCAGAGGTCGCGAGTTCGAACCCCGCACGGCACAAACATTTGTGTGCATAAACATGTCTGTTGGTATCGGTCTGGGTGTTTCTATGTATAATATGTATGTATTTACAAAAAAAAGTATATAAGTAATGTTTATCTGTAGTCTGGCACCCATAGCACAAGCTTATGCTTAGTTTGGGGCTAAATGGCGCTGTGTGATTAACGTCCAGAGATATTTTTTTTTTTAGTTTTCGGCTACGGCGGCCAAACTTACGATCAGCCAACTACGCAGTATATTTATTACAGTAGTGCAGTGAGGGCGCAAGTACAGGTGCACTCACTATTCCTCCACTCTCATAACACGAGGCCAGCAGTCTGACATGACCAAAGAAAAATTAGGCGCAGGACCAATGCGAGTGAGGGAATAGGTAGTGCACCTGTGTTTGCATTCACTTGTGCACTATAATAAATTTAAATATCCTGCGTAGTTGAATGAACGTAAAGATTGCCCGCGTAGCTGACACTACGATATCAGGATAATATTAACATTTTCCACGCTTTATATTAGCTTCACTTGTAATTTATAGTCTGAGTAAATAACTGGATCCTTACCTTATTGATAGGCTTGGTCCCCTGGAACCTTCTCACGAACTCTTCAGGTGTCGCGATGGTGAAATCTTTCTCCTGGAAGCGCTGGCTGTGGATCACAGTCCCCTGGGACATAGAAGGCCTGGAAGGAGAGAAATAGATGTTAGGATACAGCCATAACATGCAGACAGAAAATGATAAGCGCGTTCAGGCGCCATTTTTTTTTTGAATGGGCATACGTTTTTAAGCGCCCTGTCACACTGGCAGATTGCAAGGGGCAGCGGAGGCGGAGACGTAGACGTAGCGAATGCGAAGCGGGGCTTCGCGGCGAACGCGTTGCGGACTTGACTCAAGAATCAAATTCATTTATTCAATTTAGGCTCGTTTATAGCACCACCGCAGCACGGCCGCACGGACTCGCATAAGCTATAATGGTGTTTAAAATCGACAATCGCGAACAAAAAGTCCTATCATCATCCATAGCTTCTATTATGCCACTATGGCCTCCCATTTTGAAGAACGGCTAATTAAATAAATAAATAAAAAAGTCTCTGGACATTATTCACACAGCGCCATCTAGCCCCAAACTAAGCATTAGCTTGTGCTTGTGCTATGGGTGCCAGACAACGGATAAACATTACATATATACTTTTTTTTGTAAATACATACATATTTATGGAATAAGGTTAAATTTATTGAGGCCACTTTTCTGCCACTACCAGAATAAGGGTTAAGATAAAATAAATTACAGTTTAACATGCTTGATAAAGGTAGAAAATATTACATTAAATCAAACACAGTAATTTTCGCGATAACTAGAAAATTTAATAAAATAAAGTGAGAAAATAAAATATAATTTTAATGAGCTATTACAATGTTACGTAAGCAGTATAATGACAAAAGCACTAGATTTAAATACAATGGAAAGTAATATTATATGTAAAGTATTGAAATCTGTTTGTGATGGGGAATGCCAATACGTTTACAACAGAAAACCTTTCAGAGACAAAAATTTGTAATTTTGCATTGAGCTCGTCAAGTCAAGTGTCGAATAGTGGAAAAAAAAAATTGTTATGGCAATCTGTTATCTGTTGTAAAAAAAAAATTCAATCCCTAAACATGGTTTGTTTAAGCAAATACAATCTTGACAAAAAGTTCTATATTCTAAACAACGGTTACTCAATTTGGTATAACGTTGAAAAATTTGCTTCTGTACCAGAGGTTGCTGGTTTCATCCCTTCATTGTGCTTATATTTGTGTACATGAACATATGAATTAGTACTGGTCTGGGTGTTTCTATGTATATGTTACTGGCCAAACCCGATTTCAGGACAAAGTAGGTAGTTTGATATGTTTAGTATGTTAGTATTAGCCTATTAATGTCCCACTGCAGGGCAAAGGCCTCCATCCTTGAAATTAAGTTATCGCTACAATGATGGGTATTGGCTTAATCACCACGCTTGCCAAATGCGGATTGGTGATCACAAACCCGAGCTGTGCCCGAAAAAACCGACACAAAGTTAGCTCGACCCGGGAATTGAACCCAGGACCCCGAGATCTTTGCAAAAAAAAAATTATTTTAGTTTTCAAAAAGAAAAAAAAATTGCAAACTACAAAAATAGTATTTATTAAATAGCTGTACATACATACATACATAGTCCTTTTGATTTGTTTTACAAGATTGATGACATAGAATTATAAAAAAAAATAACAAGAATATTGAATTAAAAAATTCAGAGCCTTATATTTTTTTAATAGATTGTTTTATAGACAAAAATTAAAAGATATGTACCCTATCAAACAATTAATACATATTGTTTGTACATATCTATTTTCTATAAACAAATAGTATTTTTTACCATTTTATTTCCAGATATCGGAGCCTGTTCAATACAAACAAACAATTAAATCTTTCCTCTACATATAATATTTGTAAAGAAAAGGCACTGGCACTAAACAATCAGGGTTTTTAGTTTTTTTATAGTTACCTACAAGTGTAGGGTAAGGAAACATTTTTAATTACCTTTAAAACATGGTAACCGAACAGGTATTATTAATTAAACAACAGCAAAAAAATTATAAGACCTCGATTAATATTCCAAACATCGAATGACGATAATAGGAAGCCGAGAGAATTCATTACAAATTGGCAAATAAGTGAAACCTAAAGTGAAAAGACTTTGGCATACTTATTTCTGGACCATAGCACAGGAAAAAAAAACTGTTCTGAGAGAAAGAGTAGGAAAATTTCCATTTTTAAATTACGAAAATGACCCTTTATTTTTCTAATTATTTTTTTATTAATAAATAATTTGAACTGGAACTAACCTGTACGGTCCTTCTGAATATAAACCGCTCATACCACCTCGATACATGTTTTAGCAACGAAAGAAAAAAAATCACACACTATTTCATATAAACGAAATGGTTTTGAATTTTTTCTAGGCTAAATACATTTTATCATCGTTAAACATTATTTTATTTGCTACATAATATTTTCATATTTTTTTTGACGTACGTAGCGAAGTTTTTGACAGTATTGACGGAAGGGAAACAAACGACTGGTACAGTCCGAATTAGATCAAGTGACTCTTTATTTTAATCTAAGATCGACGTCATACTAACTATATGACGTTGATCTTCAAGTATATTACGTACGATATAATAGTATTAATTATTCTTAAATTGTTTTATTTGTTTATCGTGACGTAAAAACGCTAATTATCTGCAGTTAACAGAGATAACTCCTTATAAAATCACGTACTTTTAATTAGTGTTACGATAAATTTTTATGCTTCTTTCAACGGAAAAGATAACAGATCAATCAATGCTTAAAATAATTTATGTTTTTATTTTAAATGAATACATAAATAATGGCTTCTTGATTTCGGACTTTATTGTCATTCTGACACTTGACATAGGGTGCGTTTACACTGCATGGAGACGAGAATCGCTTTAACAAAATAAAATTTTCGTTGCAAAAATATGACGCACTAAGATCAATAATTATTACGCATAATTATGATTGTGGGCTAGACTAACATTAATTCATTACCTGGTCAAGATTGTCGATAGTACCCAGACCGTATCATTTCAATAAATCCTATTAGACAAAAATAAACAAAAAAAATATTTTTTTCCTGAAAGAAATAAAAAAAAGAAAAGTGTACAAGAGTTCCTATTGATAAAAAAAGACTAAGCAATTGTCCAATATTAAGCTGTGTTTTATAATTTAAAGCCTATTTGAAATTTATATTAAGAGTAAAACATAAAGGACAGAAGTTGAAGATAATTTATAAAGATTCTAATAACATGACTAAATAAGTGTTTTCCCAGATTTTAATCAAACTACTTGTTCGCCTCGGAAGCTTTTGTTTGGTCAATTATTATTTTTATCTTCTGTTTTGACCGCATAACATCATTCAGCAATCATCCACATCCATCATAATTTTTTTAACCTTACTTAAAAAAGTTACAAAATAATACCTATAAAATCGAACAGTGTAAATTCACCCTGACATCACACGATGGATCATACGATCGTGTTATCCTGCTCCTGCCTACCACTTGACAGCTGTTAGAACGGGATAGAAGAATAATAATTGGTCTCTGCTCAGGTTACTGGCATTGTGGAGTTGTAAACCTCAGGGTTTTCAACTTAGGGTTTTTCCTCATAAGTTTATAATAAGTTTGTTCCAGAGAGTGGTACCTATGTACTACATACAACTAACTAGTATACTTTAATCAAAATGGAAGAACCTATGGAATAGGTACCTATATTTGAAATGAATATAAAATTCAACCAATTTATTTCTGGTTTCTGGTTTAAGAACTTTATTATCTCATAAAGAATATTACAATTCACTTACTGAGAATAACATTTAAAAAAAACAGATTTATATAAGCAAGACAGTGAGCGTATTTAAATTACACTATGGCATAAAAATATTATGTATACTACATACTACTAACGTACTAATATTAGCTCAATGTGTTATGGTTGAAAAGTTGGCTTCAATACGAGCGGTCATGGGTTCGATTCCCGAATCCCGTACAGTTCAAAACAATTGCAAGATCATTATGGTCTGGGAGCTTTGTGTGTGTACTTTACATTTTCTTTAAAATATTAAGGAATATTTAAATATATAATATTCGATGACCTAGTGGTTTGAGTATGAGGCCATGACCCCGGAGTCCTGGGTTCTGGGTATTCAAATTTTCCTGTGACATGCAATAAAGAATTTGATTTGGTTTAAAGCAACTATAAAGATAGTAGGTAATTATAATTAATACTACAACAGTACAACGTTATTTATTTGTTTTAAGTGCTTTGCAAGGTCGAAAGAATATCTTTGTTGCTTGTTTATTAGTTTACTATGTAACAATAAATCAGCTGTTTATAATATTATGTTGTGTATTAGAAATTATTCTTAGAAATTGTGTCACATGATCTTAAAGAAAACACGATTCGGCTTCTCTCTCTACTTAATATTGACTCTGTGTTTTTTTTTTTAACTAGCGGTCGCTCCACGTTTTCATCCTCGCGTCATTTCTTTTGTCAATAACCCCCTTTCTCCCACATTTCTGGGATAAAAAGTACCCTATGTCACTCGGGGATATTGTAGCTTTCCAACGGTGAAAGAATTATTCAAATCGGTTCAGTAGTTTTGGAGCATATTCAATACAAACAAACTAAACAACAAATCTTTCCTCTTTATAAATATTAGTATTGACGAGCCATTTGGTGTAATGGTCGAGAAGTCGGCTATCACACCAGAGGTCGCGGGTTCGATTCCCGCACGGTACAAACATTTGTGTGCATGAAAATGTCTGTTTGTATCGGTCTGGGTGTTTCTATGTATAATGTATGTATTTACAAAAAAATAATAATTATGTAATGTTTATCCGTTGTCTGGCACCCATAGCACAAGCTAATGCTTAGTTTGGGGCTAGATGGCGCTGTGTGGATGATGTCCAGAGATATTTATTTATTTACTAGCGGTCGCCCTCGCGGTTTCACCCGCGCGTAATTTCCTTTTGCAACTATCCCCCCTTCCCCCCACTTTTCCGGGATAAAAAGTATCCTATGTTCTAATCCCGGTTATAAACTATACGTGTGCCAAGTTTCATCTAAATCCGTTCATCCGTTCTCGAGTTATAAGTGTTGTAACAAACACGACTTTCTTTTATATATATAGATTTATTTATTTTTTATAGACTTAGAAGTATAGATTAGGATAGCCGTTTTAGCCGAAATTCGATACTAAACGTTGAAACAACCACAAAAAAACTGTTAAAATGAAAAGTCAAGGCGATTCGTAACACTTTGACTTGAATAATGAGATGGAGTGTTTGTTTTTCGCTTACGTACGTCGGCTAAGGTCATAGATTCAGTAAACATGAGGTTATCCTTAGTAGATTTGCAATCGGCTAGCATTATGTCTATTTTAAATGACATAATTATGATAATGCCTCTATTGTGGCTAGTAGATCGCTTTTTATGACGGCGGCCGGTCCTGGGTTTAAAACCCGGGTTGGACTAATGTGGTGGAATTTTTTTCAGTCTCAGTCCGGCGGTCTGAATTATTAATTAAATTAATTGGATTATGTACCACCAAAATTTACATAAATACATGGCAAAAGGACAACATAACTACATAAAGTTCAGCAGGCCTTCAGGGTGAGGGTGACTGGCTCAATGGGTACTATGTTCTATTGAGCCAGTCAACCTTATATTTGGACCTCTCATCTGCTTACCATCAGGTGGAGTGAGGTCATCCTGACTGCTTCTTTATAAAAAAAAAAGTTAATAACGGCATGCAAAGACTGACAACATTAACAGCAGTGTGTAATAAGAGTATAGAATATAGACATATAAAATAACAAATCACAGATTTCTTACGTGAGACATAATTATTTAAAACAGCGTATTATTCTGTTTAAAGGGAGAAAAAAAATCATCAAAATCGATTCAGTGCTTTTATTAATTTAGGCATAGCTATTTACTTAATCTGTGGTTTAGGCATGACAGCGTTAAGTACCAATAAAAAGAAGCAAAATCAAACTAAAATTCATGCATACGACCACCTAATTACATTAAAACATTAGTTAAATATTATCACTTTTTGACATCACCCGAATCCGTACTACTTGGTTCAGACCTGTTACAATTTAGGACCAATGTTAACACTAATAGCCTGACCAAGAAAATAAAAAAAAAAACCTGCTCTGGAAGCGCCACATTAGCCATGGTTATAGCAACATTTGGTTGCTATGGTTATGGTTACTCACAAATAACTCACAACACTTAGATAACCAATAGTAACAAGGCACGGTTGACAATTGACATCACACTTTGACAGACAGCAACTATTTGATTGTTGCCACTTGGAGACTAGTTCCAATATTTTTCCGCAATATGGCGAGGTTTTTTATTTTATTGATCAGGCTATAAATAAGTTCACGGAAGAGGTTAAAATAACATATATTTACTATAAATATAGGATAATATTTATGTTTATTTCTTGCATATTATTGTATAACTTTATGGACTGACTCTTGACGTCAGAAGTTCTTACTCTATTTTAATTTGTACCGGTTCTTTAAAAACGTCATTTGGTTCGTTAACGAGACTCATATTGATTTTAAGATATTGAAATCATATTTAAGATATTGTATTATGTTTAGGTTAGTGCATTTGTTTAGTAAGGCTCAATAGAGTGATCCAGAACAATTGTGTATTGATTGTTTCTCAACGTAGGTATGGGACGTTTCAATATTATGTTTTAACTAAATCCAGAGGCGGATTAAACATTGAGAGCGCCGTAGGCAAGGATCTCATCGGCGCCCCTATATTAAAAATAACTCGTACTGTTATCATTATCATCAGCCTGTAACAGTCCACTGCTGGACATAGGCCTCTCCAAATGCTTGCCACGCTGATCGATTCTCGGCCACTCGTATCCAGCTCCTGCCAGCCATCTTGCGCAGATCATCGCTCCACCTGGCCTGAGGGCGTCCTACACTACGTTTACCTAGACGTGGTCTCCAGTCTAGAACTCGTTTACCCCAACGGTTATCGGTTTTACGGCTGATATGGCCAGCCCACTGCCACTTCAGCTGGCTAATCCGGCGAGCTACGTCGGTGACTTTGATTCTCTGCCGAATCACCTTATTTCGGATGCAATCCCGCAGAGAAACGCCGAGCATAGCTCATTCTATAGCCCGCTGAGCGACTTTAAACTTGCGAACTAGCCGTGCCGTAAGTGTCCACGTTTCGGCTTCGTATGTCATGACGGGTAGGACGCACTGAAGTCTTTCGTCATTAGGCAATGTGGAATCGGCGATGAGAAGACTCGACGTAGTTTTCCAAACGCTGCCCAACCCAACTAAATTCTTTTATTCACCTCATCCTCAAAGTTTTTTCGACTCAACTGCAACGACTGCCCAAAGTAGGTACACATATTTTTGAACAACTTCAAGGACGGCGCCGTGAATCGCAATCGGTTCCGGTAAAACATGTTCATTGAACATGACCTTGGTTTTGTCCAAGTTTATCCGTAGGCCGACGCGTAAAGAAGAATCAGCCAGGTCATTCAGCATAATATTCTGTATGACCTGGCTGATTATATGTTGTTGAATGAACATAATTATGTTGTAGGTCCTATATCGTCTCCGCCATTATGACGATGTCATCTGCAAATCGCAAGTGAATCGCATCCTTTCCAGTTCAGCATCTTAATCATATCCTCCATTGCATTTGTGAACAGGGAGATAACGTCCCCTTGTCTCACTCCTCGATGCAATGGTATAGGATTTGTCTGCTGATTTTGTATAGACATCTCATCACTCAGATATTTTGCCAGTCTACTTGGCAACGCTGCAGGGACTCCAGAACGGACCAGATTTCAGCCGAGTCGAAGGCCTTCTCATAGTCCACAAATGCTAGACACGACGTTGATTATACTCTTCGGTCTTCTGTATAATCTGCCGCACAGTGAGGATGTGGTCTATGGTGCCGTATCCTCTCTAAAACCCAGCCTGTTCCGGTGGTTGCAACTCGTCGAGTCTTTGCGCAAGACGGTTCGTGATCACTCTAGAGAATAGCTTATAGACGTGGCTTAGAAGGGAAATGGGTCGATAGTTCTTCAACAGGCTTTTGTCACCCTATTTGAAGAACAGGACGACCACACTTCTACTCCACGCCTTTTGAGTTCTCCCCTCAAACAGGACAGTGTGAAACTCAATACAATAGTGACCGACGACAAAAAAGTTGAAAGTCGTGACACTCTCCTCTTATTCGTTTGCGCCTGACCGTTTAGCTCCCGCCCCATGTATGTACCATCGACAAGGTTGTTTGTAGGCGTAAGTTTTAGTCAGTCCCATTCGTGAAAATCTTTTGTTATAAATTGAAGCAAATTGAGGTTGTAAGCAAAAATAATCAGTAGTTTTTATTGTCTAAGTAGGTGGCACTTACCTACTGGCGCAATTAATTTTATGCTATATTGTATATTTTTTCTTTATTTTACAATTCTACCCGCGCGCCCCTTTGTACCGTCGCGCCCCTAGGCACATGCCTACTTTGCCTTTAGGATAATCCGCCTCTGACTAAATCAGTTAGTAGATCGGCACGCTGCCCACCTTATGGTAAGCAACTGCGGCCTACCACTAGAGATACTTCACCAGGAATTGTCTCTCAATGTGCTGCCAGACTGTACTGGCTCCTCTGAACTTCGAGCCTTTGATTTCAAGTTTACTGGCTCCCACATCAATATCGCCGGAACCACAGAACAAGAAAAGTATTGTCGGAACACAGCCAGAGCTGTAATGGCGGCTGATTTCACTTGTAAGGGTAGCTAGCTAGTCGAACTCTAAAATCCTACCAACTAGACACAAAAGAATCATTAGCCACTGTTCCACATAGACAAAGACATCAGCAGATGGTCAACAGCGAGGAAGGCTTCAGACGCTTGAAAGTGTTTGCGCACCGATGGCTCAAGAAGAGAGCCGAACAGGACACTTGAGGAGGATCAGACCGTACGACGAGCTGTTATTGTTTCGTGCACGCCCCAGATGGGGAAAGGTGACAGAGAGAAGGGACGGAATACAGACTTAATTGTAGGGAGCATCAAGCAGCGCACCTGAGAAAGAGCTTTACGCAAGTACCAGGTGCGTCTCCTGAGATTCGGTCCGTATGCCGGAAGGCGGGAAGGACCATGGGCAGGTGGCGGGATATGTTCCACATAGACAGTCAATACGTTTTTATTCCATCGTGGCACTACTAACTTACTACGAGAGGTAACTAGTAATCTTCGAATCTTTACATTCAAGTGTATTGACCCCTCCATTAACATTTCCGGATTACAATCAAAGTTATATTTGTCTTGTCTTACTACAGAGGTTTAAGAATTAGCCAATCGCGTGCAAGACCAACCTTGAGCTTAAGATAACAATCCAGATTATCCTATCATTGTCAATGTCAATGTCGCAAGACCATAGATAATAGACGAAATGTCATTAGTATTGTAAATACCTTAACAGCCCTGGCTGTGTTCCGGAAATGTTAATATAAGAGCCAGTCACTGAGCTCTATGATAATACGCTTAGCGTATTACGCTGGAGTGGCTATAGACATTGAAATGACAGCTATTTTTTCTGTCGATTTGAAGCGCCCCCAATAGTGTACTGGGAACTAAAATAACTTCAATTTTCTCTGTCTACGCTTCAAATGGACAGCCATTGACATTGACAATGACAGCATTATCGAAGTTTATCTGCGAAAGTCAGCACTATTATTAGTTCCAAGTACACTAACTACTGCTCTCATCGCCAATATGGCGATTTTCAAATCGGATCAAATATTTGGTACTAACCGCCTATCCAGTGTCTATGGAAATCAGTGGAGCCAGTACATTTGAAATAAAAGGCCCGAAGCCCTGCTAATGTTAAACGGCCACTGCGACCTATCTATTGAGGGACACTTCACCAGGAAGCGTCGCTCAATGTGCTGTTGGACTAGGCTTATCTTATCTCCGAGTCTTTGATTTCAAGAGTACCTACTGGTTCCCAAAGACTGACGTGACGGAACACAGCCAGAGCCGTTACGGCGGCAGATTTCACCTGTGAGGGTCATTTCACACTTTTCACTTTTTCTTTAGAAAAAAGGCCTACCACCAACCGGACTAAAGGCGGGAATTGAACCCACAACCTCCGGGTTTTATACCCGAGCGGCTTAGCCACTTTTCCATGGAGGCGGATCTCTGTAATCATTAACGCAATATTTAATTAAATTGAGAATATTATACAAAGATCTTATAATAAACACTAGCGGCCGCCCGCGGTTTCACCCGCGTGGTTCCCGTTCCCGTGGGAATTGATCAAAATCCTTTCTTAGCGGATGCCTACGTCATAACATCTACCTGCATGCCAAATTTCAGCCCGATCCGTCCAGTGGTTTGGGCTGTGCGTTGATAGTCTATCTATGTCAGTCAGTCAGTCAGTCACCTTGAGTTTTATATATACCTATAGATTTTGAGGTTTACTTACTGCAATGTCTGATTTGGCGCCCGCAGCTTCCGATGATCAACAAAAGTTTGCTCATCATCAACCCTTCTATCTTCATCAGACTGCAAAGTCATTTGGAACTTCTGGAGCAGACTGACTGGCAATACATCAGTGGCTTCATCATTCTCGTCATATGATGGCTGGCTATCATCAGCGTCTCCAATCACGAAACGCTTCGACGTTCGTCTCTTTTGCATCATTTTCAAGAAGCCCCAGAAATAGCTAATGATGGACCACACAATCTCACAAGCTTCTTGAAAATTCATAAACTGTTTTTCAAAGTTTCACACATCACAATAACACTTTTGTTTGTACTTCGGGTTAATGACCTGGTTAGATTTGATAGGAGTTTTAAAGAGCTTTCTTATTGATAAAATATCTACATTATTTAATACATAGATATTTTAATCAATATTGTTTATTTAGGTACAGTTTCAACACTACAGATAACAGATAAGTTGGTGAAAATTTATTTGTGATAAAATTATAAACTACACTGTCTTTTTTTAATTATTAACCAAAAAGTCAGCGTGTAAGTTATCTGAAAGATAAAACATCTCGACATTATCTGTCAGTTTTGAAACTGATCCATAAACTGTTAAATTAAACTTTTATTTAAACTTTAAGTGGTCTATCACTTTGATCACCTGGGTGATATCACCCAGGTGACCATCGGCGACAGTTTGAGTATCCTCTGGTCACCTGCGAAAATGATCACCTAGGTGATCATAGGCGACTCCAATTCAAATTATTATTTCGGCATCCGAATCAATCAGTGAATAGCCAGTTAAAATGTGTTTGTTTGTTTGTTTCATGTAATTTTTGACCGTGACAATGCATTTTATAAAATCAAGATAACAGATTTGATTTTGCACACCCATCCTGACATTGAACGGGTCAAAGTAACTTAACTTTTGAGATGTTATGAATTACGAACTCCAACCTCTTTGTTTATGTAGTTTAATACGAAAACATTGTAAAATCTTGAACAATATTACATAACTAGTTTGACGAGTTGATCGCGCCTCTTTAATGTCAAATGTAGGTTAAGGTAGTACATTCTATAGAAGGCGCCAGACTCTTGCGATTACAGATCCCTAAATATTTTCCGTGAAATAGAAGTGTGTCAAGCATTTCTGTGTTTCGGGGAAAGGGCACTGAATCTAGTGAAATTACTGGGTATATGAGACCTAATAACTGTCAAGTGTCAACAAGTCAAGTAACATCAGGTGTAAGATCTGCCCGTCTTGTTACACATGGCAATAAAAAAAAAACGCATTGTCTTCCGAAAAAAGGTCACGGTAACCGATGACATTCGTGTCGCAAGTCGAAACTCTGTGGCGGGTCAGTCCATGACCTGCGTATTTAAGGAAGAACAAGGCAGACCACAGCTATCACTCATCAACTTGCGCAAGAGTCACTGAATATAGGGATAGAGGAAAAATATGAAAAAAATAATCGTCGAAATGCCACAGTAAGAAGCACATTACTTAGACTACCACAGCTAATGTCTATTAACTAATATAGATAAAATAGATGTTAAATGCAAATTTAAAAAAAAACAAAGAGAAACGTTGGATGCTATATGGTGCCGAGTGCTGGACTGTTACGGAGAGTCATGTCCAAAGGCTACACGTGGCCGAGATGAAGATGCTGAGGTGGTCAGGTGGAGTAACGAGACTGGACAAGGTCCGAAATGAACACATCCGAGGTAACTTTGGAGTGACTCCGGTGTCCGAAAAACTCACGGACGCGCGGTTAAGGTGGTATGGCCATGTGATGCGTAGGGACGGTGAACACGTCGTCCACAAAGCCTTGGCCCTACCAGAAGGAAGGAAGGGAAGAGGACGCCCTCTTATGACGTGGTGGACTAGTATGGCCAAACTAATCGAGAAAGCCCAATTGCCCGATCTGACAACCCAGGACAGACTGGCCTGGCGCCACAAGATAAGGAGAGCCGACCCCACCTAATGTGGGATAAGGTGAAGACAAAGAAGAAGAAAGAGAAACGTTGGAACAGATAAAGTGGACATAGAAATGATCTAGAATAAAGAGCGGTTCATTGAATCCTGTCTGAGCATATGCAATTTTTTTTAATACCACATCTATTCCCTTGACATTGAGGGACACTTCACCAGGAAGCGTCGCTCAATGTGCTGCCAGACTGTAGACTCATCTGATCTTCGAGCCTTTGATTTTAAGTGTACTATGGCTCCCACATTAATACTGCCGGAACACAGCCAGAGCTGTTATGGCGGCAGATTTCACCTGTGGGGGTGGTAGCTAGCCAGTCGGACTCTGAAAAAGCCCTACCACCAACCAGACCCAACCCAAGGCGGGAATCGAACCCACGACCTCCGGGTTTTTATACCCGAGCGGCTTAGCCACTGTTCCACGGAGGCGGTCAAAATATAAATACCTATTTGCTTGTATAGATCCAGAAACACCTATTGATGCCCTTTTCGACGAGCCATTTGGTGTAAAGGTTGAGAAGTCGGCTATTACACCAGTGGTCGCGAGTTCGATCCCTGCACGGTACAAACATTTGTGTGCATGAACATGTCTGTTTTATCGGTCTGGGTGTTTCTGTGTATAATATGTACGTATTTACAAAAAAAGGTATATAAGTAATGTTTATCAGTTGTCTGGCACCCATAGCACAAGCTAATGCTTAGTTTGGGGCTAGATGACGCTGTGGGAATAATGTCCAAAGATATTATTATTTATTTCGCCGATTGACCGGCCTATTATTAGAGGTCTTGCTAGCCTGCGGTTATGTCACAGATTACCTACTAAATAGTTAGTTACTGTTATAGTGCTTACACGCATTTTTTGGAAAATGCTCTGCTAGAAAAACACTTTTTATCTTTTTTATCTATTAAAATTACAGACATTAGGTAGGTAAGCGTTGATAAATACAAATACTTTTTTGCTTGAAACACAGTTGAAAAAAGGTCTTGGTGTAAAAATCCGGTTCAGATGCTATTAGGATAATCCTTTTGGAATGGAGCGAAAAATGACGTCAACTGCGCTTGTCCGTAACGTTAGCAACGCAAAATATGACGTTCGTTAAAGCTCAATTTGCGATAGCGAATGTCAAATCCTATACTTTCAACACGTGACTTTTCTATGGCATCTGTCAAATCCATACAAATTGGACTTAGCGAAATTCGCCAGCTATGAAGCGATGTCATCTTGACTAAGCCCCCTGGTCATCGCACAGAAGACGTATTATTTCGCTCAATTCCAAAAGGTATTATCCTAATAGCATTTGAATCTGATAGCACTATCTTACGATAACTTGAATGCACGTAGTTTAAACGGCCAAACGTTGCAAATCTTTTGATTGATATAACAGATAGAAGTAATCAAAATATTCTTTGAGTTAGTATTACCGGTAACAACTAAATAAAGTATTATATTTTATCCTTCTTCAAAACAAAATGGTGGATCTTCTTTTTTAAACATTTCGTTCTTTTTCACGACCTTGACATTAATGGGGCTACCCAATTTTATATCTGGGGTAACCATGTCTATGTTTTTCACGGGAAAGCTAGGGAGTCGTAAGATCACAAATGTAGACTAAACTAGAAACACGGTTTTTTTGGAAATACCTACATATAAGATAGAGACAGTAAAACCCATATTTGCATTGTTTTCTTTAGCTTCTTGGGTACAATATTTAACATTACAATACTTTTTTTTTGTAAATTTATACATAGAAACAGAAATGTTTGTACCGTGCGGGGATCGAGCCCGCGACCTCTGGTGTAATAGCCGACTTCTCGACCATTACACCAAATGGCTCGTCGAAGAATCGGTCGTCGTGGCTTTAAAAGTGTTTAAGATCTTCATCTGAAGCTCTCGATCGATTAAGCTCAAAGATCATGGTTTAACGCACCATCTTTGATGTGTCGTATGTTACGCTCAATGATTGAAAACGCTCATTGAGCGGAACAGGAATAGGTCACACACAACGCGTTGTGGTCACAAAGATTTTCAGGTTTAAAAAAAAGAATAACCACGAAGGCCAAGGCGTCTAGTCGATTTTCGCCTCCGACGATGTTTTTGTTTTAAATTAATATTTACAGACATAGATAGAATGTCTGTGGTCTCCTCTGTGTGTCAGTACTAAAATTTTTCTATGGTCAGTACGTTGGATGTTTTACTGTGACCACAACGCGTTGTGAGTTATTTTTCCGCTCAATGAGCGTTTTTGATCTTTGAGCGTAACATTTATACTAAACTTTGCGGTTATTATAGGAATAACAAACAATTCTTAATATACATTTATAAATACAAGTTTTTGTGTGACGTATTACGTTGAGTTGACGTCCAAACCAGTCTTAAGACAAGTACGAAGGTCACATTTTACAACGCACGTTTACAATTCTAAAATTTCAAACAATGTACTATTTTTGAGTTATTTTGGAGATAGTATCTGTGGTAGCTGAGTGACATGAAATATCACCTCACAGGGGTCGATAGTTCGAATCTCGTCGTGTATTTATTTAATTCAAATCATTAATTTATTTTAGCAAATAAAATTGATTAATGGTTTTTTTGACAGCGCATATTTACCACAAGCGGCCGCCCCTCCGCGGTTTTTTAATTTGACAATTTGCGAATTTGACGATTTGCAAATTTGACGATTTGCGAATTTGACAATTTGAGAATTTGACAATTTGGCAATTTGTGAATTTGACCGTTTATGACCACGATTTGCTTCATCTTTCTTGATACGGACTGCGCGGGAGTGGAATTCTCTGCCGGGATCTGTCTTTCCTACACAGTACAACTTGGGGCTCTTCAAGGCCAGAATTAACGGGCTTTTCCTAAGCAAGCGCGCTCCATCGTAGACCGCATAGTTGTTTAACATCAGACAACTCTGTGGTCAAGTGCTGGCTTAGTCCAAACATAAAAAAAATTAAATGAAATGAAGTTGTCTGTTTTCCAAATAAATAAAAAATAAAATAAAAAGAAAAGAATGAGTTGTATTTCATTGCAGTTGTTTTGCGTAAAAAAATAAAAAAAACAAAGGTGCCCGCGACCCTTGCCTAAAAAACAAGGAAATATAAAATTTTACGTACATACATTACGATTATTTTTAAGTGTTTAATACATTGTATGTTAATTGTATGTGTTATATACGTCATCATACATTGAAAAATCTTACATACTTGGGTAGAATATGACTTTTAACCTTTCCATTCTGTGGTGTGATTTTTAGGTTATGCCATTTGTTACGTCAAAGACGAAAAAAAAAGATGCACGAAAGTTTTAACACGTAAAGGTTCCGTAGGCATCTATTGTTTATTTTAATATTAAAAACCAAGACTAAAGTAGTGTTTATTATTCACGTAAAGCATTTTTTTTTTTTTTTTTTATAATGGACTATTCCGCGCCTGTTTGCGGCGCGATGATTCTGCCAATGTCAAGTAATTATGGGAGTTTCTTCTTGCGTTAAAACATTGGTGTTAAGATGTTTTAACGCTTCATGGAAACACTGGAGGATACTCTCAAGGTCACGGGGGAATGGACGCCATTGCGCGTTGCGGTAAGAGCGTCTCATCTTCCGATGAGACACACTACACGCAATACCCGTCCATTCAGTCAATTTGTTTCTATCTTCTTATTTATGACACTTCGTTACACTTTACTGAATGAAAATCACACCACTTTTCAACACTAAACTGCACTAGATCACAAATAAAAAGATTTAAAACTAAAAGACACGTGGACCCATCGCCTACCCTCCAGTGAATCCACGTAAAGCATTATAGACCGACAAACTTATCTGTTTCGGTGGCGACGTCGCTACTGTCTATTTAGAACTGTCATTAAATATCGTTTTTGCATTGCATTTCACGTAGTTCCAATTTTGGCCACCGGAACAGATAAGTTTGTCGGTCTTTAATGCGCTTTTAAATCGTCAGACATTAATGTTACAAAATGACTCTACCAACGGATTCGGAACGTTGCTCTATCTATCGAGAAGAACGAGCAAGAACCTTTTTTATTTATAATTATGTTTAGTTTTTTTTGTATATATTTTTAATACCTATAACTTTTTTTTTCGGAGGAGGATGCGTTTGTGGACCATAACCGCAGGCTAGCTAGACCCACACACGGCCGCGGGGCCGTGTGTGGGACTCGAGAATAAAGTCATTCACTACCCACTTAATGGTTATAACTAGTTTAGATTATAGAAATATTGTTTGTTACTTAAATTAAATTAATACAAATAAAGCAAGAAACTCGATATTTCTTTTTTCAATCGCCATTATAGTATATAAGTTGGAAGAAAGTGACGTGAAATCCCGAAAGAATGTGATATTTTAATAGGGATAAAAAGTAGCGTTTGTCCATTTCCATTCTCCAGCTCCCGAGCTATGTATCTAGTGGATTTCCGTGACCTACTATGAGATGATCGGGCCACCTTACAAGAGGCCTAACATGCTTGTGTCTCCTAAAATCGATCCTCTAATCGACACATTAAATAATAATTATAGAGTAATTTACAAACAAAAAACTGCTTACTTAGTTAGTTACTGTTTGGCACTGAACTGTCTAAGGGCAGACGTGGCGCTTACCATCAGGTGTACGCTCTGCTCGTCTTTTTTTGTTTTATATTATAGGGGGCAAACGAGCCACACGCAGAGAAATATCTGGCAACCTATACGAGAAAAAACGCTACTGTAGCTAGAACTTCTGTTAGCAATCGTGACAGCAAGACTTCGCTTGTTGACTTTACAAAAGCCATTCTGTTTGTATTTTTACCTATCGGTTTTTAATGACAACTAGATGTTTAGTGTATCTGACCAAACAATTTAATACTCACTACAAGGTAAATATCGTGCCTCTTACAATACCATGTAATTGTAACCATACGTCAAGTAGACATTACTAGATCGATTGTAAGGACTACTATGCAAATCTGGTAAACATAGACACTTTTTTTTTTGGGTTTACTAAATACTTTGCTGTATCTACTAATGAATTTGTGTAACATAACGACGTGAACATTAATGATAACTATTCGTTTTGCAGCGCTAGCTTTTTGTTTTTGTAACAAGTACAATACTCATTGTAATGCTCACATAAAAATAAACACTTTTTTTTTGGGTTTACTAAATATTTTGCTGTATATACTAATTAATTTGTGTACATAACGACGTGAACATTAATGATAACTATTCGTATTGTAACGCCAGCTTTATGTTCTTGTAACAAGTACAATACACATTGTAATGCTAGCATCCTAGGTATTGTTACAGCTACTATTTCGTATGCAGTAGCTACTGGACTGGTTTTTGCTGCCAATACACGGGTGGATCTACGTAGAATGTTATTTTTGATAAAAAATTTAGATTTTTTATCAACCCACGTGCAGAGCTTCAGTACAATATAGGATCTATAGTTTTCAAGATTCTAAGCAATTGTATATTAAAAGCACACAAATCCGACCTATACTAATCAAAATATTGACAAAAGAAGAAAAAAATACGTTCAGAATAATGACTGCGTATTAGGAAAATGATATTTCTGTAAAGAACAATGACCTGTGTTGATAACAATGACAAACTTATAAATGTTTTTGAAATATCAGGAATAAAACCCAATTTTGTAGGAAACATGATTTTAATCATGAGTACCTAGTAACAATCTGTTGTTTTTAATTTATATAATTTCCTAACCTTTCGCCCGCGGCTTCGCCCGCGTGAACTATAGGACGTTATCCCGCGGGATTTTTATAAATTATAGCCTGAGTTATTCTGATGTACCTATACTATATTATTGCCTCAACCGCTATGTCCCTGCATTGTAAAACTGTTATCTTCGAAAATATTCATTTAAATTACATGCTTTAAAGGGCCACATTGATCTATATTCTTCTTCTTCTTTGTCGTCACACTCTTGGCAGAGTGGTCGTCACATCAGGGGTGGTAGCAGGGGTGGTGAGGTCGATGGCACTTTACGGAGCCCCGGTTTGGGCGGAGAACCTCTCCCCCTCGTTGAAGGCCCTCTTGCGGAGACCGCAGAGGGTCATCGCGACCAGAGCTGTGCGGGCTTACCGCACAGTCTCCCACGGGGCTGCCTGCGTCTTAGCAGGCACAATCCCGTGGGAGTTCGATGCCCTGGTTCTGGCCCAGGTGCATCGAATCCGGGTGGCGGCAAGGATGCGGGGGGAACGACCCAGCTTAGAGGAGGTGACGCTGGGTCGTGTCCAGGCCAGGGAAGAGGCCCTGGCCAAATGGACGGAAGCTCTCCAAGCCCCAAGTGCCGGCCACTGGACGATTGAGGCCATTCGTCCGGTGTTGAGGGAGCGGGTGGAACGCCGGCACGGCTGCCTCACCTACCGGCTGTCGCAGGTTCTGTCCGCACACGGAAGTTTCGGACATTACCTGTACCGTGTCCCCCGTCGGGAGGAGACGCCGCAGTGTCATCACTGCGACGCTCCCGACGACACGGCCGAGCACACACTTATCGAGTGCCCGGCCTGGCGACACGAGCGCCGCGAACTAATCGCGGCGCTAGGCGGTGGACGCCTCTCGTTGGCGACCATGGTTCGTGCGATGGTCGCCAACAGGAGAGCGTGGGAGGCGGCCGCCTCCTTCTGCGAGCAAGTAATGTCGCAGAAGGAGGCAGCGGAGCGGGAGCGCGAGGAGGATCCCCTCGCTGCTCCCCTCCGGCGTAGACGGCCAGGCCGGAGAAGGCGAGCTCACTTAGCACGCTTTCTCCGGCCTGAGGGTTGACCTGCGGGCGGGGGTAGCCCCCCAACGCCCGCATTGCACAGGTCGCTCGATCCAAGTCTGAGGGTCACCTAGTTTCTCGGGTGGCCCTCCCTAGGCGCCACCCTGACTTGAGGCCTCTCAAGTCGGGGTACCCGGGGATGGGCTGGTCAATAGCCATAAGGCTAGCACCGGCTCGTCCTAATCGGGTGTGAAGGAGAAACCGGGGGAGTTTAGTGGGTAGTGGACGCTTCAGTCTCGAGTCCCACACACGGCCGCGGGTCTAGCTAGCCTGCGGTTCATCATCATCATCCCAGCGTATTCCCGATTGCATCCAGTATGGAGCTCAGGGTCCGCTTCGACTATGATCCTAGATTTGACTAGCTAGCCTGCGGTTATGGTGCATAAACGCATTATCCTCCGAGAAAAAAAAAAAAAAAAGGGGTGGTAGCAACCTTTACAATCCGCCACCACTCATCTCGTACTGTAAGCTCTTCTTGTGCATTCATGGAGTGGACCATTGAATGTAGCCTTGGCTTGGTCGGTCCATCGCATCGGTGATCTACTGCGCGCTCTAGCGCCTTCGACTCTCCCCTGCACCACAAGTCGCTCCATAGAGATCTATGAAGACAGATGTCTTCTCGACGTATGATATGTCCAAAGAAAGTGAGAATACGACATTGGACGATGGAAGAAAGACGCTGTTTGATGTCGAGTTCTTGGATGATTGAATCGTTGGTTTGGAACTGTGTCCAAATAGTATAGGTACCAAGCAGGTACCAAACCCATAGCCATATAACCTCTGTATTTGGAAAGGTGTTTGAGCGGATAATCAACTCCCAACTTGTCCGCTAACTAGAAGATCATTACTACATGACCGACAGTATAGTTTCAGACCAAAACGGTCCACGGGTGATCTTCTAGCTTACGTATCGCACCTCTGGGGGGAGGATATGGAGAAGCATGGTGAATCTATGGCTATTAGCCTGGATATTGCCAAGGCTTTTGACCGTGTTTGGCATCGCTCGCTTTTTTCCAAGCTTCCGGCATATAGTCTGCCAACTCGCTTATTATGCGACTGGATTGCGGGATTTCTGGAGGGTCGCAGGATTCGTGTCCTCCGTGATGGACGCGCTTCTCGCTTCCTCCCAATAAATTCCGGAGTGCCTCAATGCCTGTCGCCGACTTTGTTTCTTCTGCATATCAATGACATGTTATCACTAGGTAATATTCATTGCTATGCGGATGACAGCACTGTCCACGCACGATATTTCGGAAGACTTGCGGCTAAACAGACCGAAACCGAGGAAAACAGGAATCTTCTTGTCGCCGAGCTTGACGAGGTCCTGGACCGCATATCCAAATGGGTTGCCAGCAATCTCATCGAGTTCAATGCCAAGAAAACACCTGACAGGTGTGTTTGTTTTCTGCAAATCTTCTCCTTTTCTTTCCCATTCCACTCTTCAGATCACGCCCTTACCAATACAGGATAGCCTAAGCATCCTTGGCATCGATGTTCGTAGCAACTTGAACCAATGGGAATAATATATCAAGAGCGTCATCAGAACAGCTTCCCGTAAACTCGGAATGAACAGTATGAGACGATTTTTCACTCCGGTGCAGCTTTGTCTCTTATACAAGGCACAGGTTCGCCCGTGTGTGGAATATTGCTCTCATCTCTGGGATGGTTCCGCAAAGTACTTATTGGAGGCCCTCGACAGGTTGACGACGTGATATCCGTATTGTCGATAATCAAGAAGTGACTAAGACCCTAGAACCTCTTCAGTTACGTAGAGACGTTGCTAGTCTTAGTGTTCTCTACCGTCTCTATAATGGGGAATGCTCTGAAGAGTTATTCCAACTCATCCCGTCCTCCCCTTTTCACTCCCGAACAACACGCGCCGGACTGCGTTGCCATCCCCATACCATCCAGACACTGGTGGCCCGTACCAAGAGGTATAGTTCCTCTTTTTTGCCCCGTGCCATTAGGTCATGGAATGCCCTTCCGGCTCATGTGTTTCCTTCCTCCTATAATCCAGGGCTTTTTAGGCGGGGCGTGAAGCGGCATCTAAGCAGGCCTTCAGGGTGAGGGTGACTGGCTCAATGGGTACTTTGTTCTATTGAGCCAGTCAGCCTTAATTTTTATTTTATTTGGACCTCACTTCCGCTTACCATCAGGTGGAGTGAGGTCATCCAGACTGCTCCCATATAAAAAAAATTCAGACCGATATCAAGGCTAACTTGCTCCATTTTACTCAACAGGGATTATCTTTAATATTGCCGATGCTTGTTGCAAATAGGGTTGTGTCATCTGCATACTGCAAATTTTAAATTCTATAACCTCCAATTGTGATTCCGTCTGACCAATTCTCGAGTGCTATTCTCATAATGAATTCTGTGTAGGTGTTAAACAGCAATGGTGATAAAATGCAGCCCTGACGGACCCCGGCACTTGGATGAAAGTGATTTGACGACACGTCGTTCGTTCTCACCGATGCTGTTCCTTCTTCATAAAGCTTCCAAGAAAGGTGCACCAGATGTTTAGGTGTTCCCATAGCCAGGAGAGTCTCCCAAAATACTGGCCACCTCACTGAGTTGAACGCCTTTGAGAAGTCAACAAAGCAAATATAGGTCGGCTTGCTGAACTTTCTGGCTTTTTCAATGATCTGGCGCACATTCAGAATCTTCTCACGAGTACCCCTCCCTTTCACAAAACCAGCCTGTTCAGGAGAAATTTCCTTAGATTTATATGCAGTACAATTTTACTTGCATGTGAAATTAAGGCTATTAGGCGGTAGTTACTGCATATTTTAGTGGAGCCCTTTTTATGTAGAGGTACGAAGACTGTGTGAGTCCACTTCGGGGCCAGATTCCTGATTCCCAAATTTTGTTACACAGGGTATGAAAGATATCGACACCATACTCCCCTGATGCTTTGATGGTTTCAATTGGTATGGCATCTCTTCCTGTAGCTTTTCCGCTTTTTAGTCGCCTGATAGCGACCCGAACTTCGTCCCTCAATACATGTACTCAGTACATGGCTCTTTTTCTTCGTCATGGGCTCTGTCAGGAAATAGTTGTGAGCATGAGGATCTCCAAACAAAGACTGACAGTCCAGGTCCTTCCAGGTTTCAGATATTGCATCTATTTCAGTCAGTAGTTCGCATTGTGGGTTCTCTAATAGCCCATGTTTTAGAAGAAAGGGTTTTGGTGATGGATCTTATTTTTTGATGCAGGTCGCCTGTTTGGTGACTATCAGCATGTAGCAGCAATACGTGATAGGTTAGTTTCATAGCGATATCAAGGAAATATTACTGTAAAAAGAAATAAAATCATTATTCTCAACGCAAGTCATTGTCATAAACAACATTTGTCATTATTCTCAACCAGCGTCATTGTCACCTTCATCAAGATTTAGAACAATGACGTTCAGACAAATGATGAATTTGAAAAGGACAAGTCGAAACACGTCTAAAAGGCGTGGCAGCTAGTTAATGTTATGATTACGTTATTAAACACTTGTATCTTTATTCTAAATTGTTGCAAAAGAACGTAGGCATAAATATAAATTGAATTTAGATAGAGAAATAACAATGACTATAGAAGTGTCAATTGTTGTAGAATGAACTTTAAAAACTTATCAGAGCCAACAACGTGCGTTTTTCCGCGGTGAAGTGCGTTGATCGACTGGGGAGCAGGGCGGGGTGTCTGGTCACACACTTAAGTGTTCTACCTTATGTCTCAAAGTTGCGATAATCTTGAAAACAAGAACTGCGCTGACCAATGACTTAATTTTGTAAACTTTTTTTGATCCAATATTTAGAGAACTAAATGGTTCGATAACTATTTTTGTTTTTTATTAATCGGTAGTGTTATAAACGTAATATATATTTCTTAGAAAATGTGTGCTCAAAACAGTTATGATGATTTAATATAATTAATTGAACGAGCAGTAGTGCTTTTCGGACATGGCAAAAATCTTAATATTTGGGCATATTTTATTAATCACGTTTTTATTTATTTCTTTATAGCCGTAAATTTATAAAAACCTTGTTCATTACTTATATAAGAACCGAATGACTGTTTTATTGAAATATAAATTGAATGGTTATTGAGTAAACACGTAGGACATGACATTTGACCGCCCTCGTAGATCCACCCACACCATCCTTCTTATCGTCAAATCGGCATGACGCGATCGATTGGATCAAATCGAATTGACCGTATGTGGGCGTGAATTGACATGTCAAATCTTTTTGTCATGCCAATCTACGCCCATATACGGTCAATTCGATTTGATCCAATCGATCGCGTCATGCCGATTTGACGATAAGAAGGATGGTGTATTGGCAGCATAAACCAGCCCAGTAGCTACTGCATACGAACTATTAGATGAAGCCTGTAATCTAGTGCAATTACAGTACTAACGGATCCTTTCAGGCTTTTAGTTGACAAAAATACAATTTTATTTGTCTTAGTATGAGTAAATAAAACTATTTTCTCCATTAAAGCCTAAGAGGGATCCGTTGTTGGTGCTGTCAGTCCACTGGATTGCAGACGCTTCATCTAAACGCAGTTCATAGAACCATCAGTAAGTGTGACGTCTTTTAAAATTTATAAAAAAAATGCATTTTTCATTACAATATCCAAAGACTACGACTATCTAGTATCATAAAGTCGAACACAGAGTTCAACAGGTGCTAGAATCTTAGAAATTTAGATTATCGGCATTTTTGTTAAGACGTCGCACGCGCTGAGGCTCATTATGCAGGTTTAGGTTTCCTGGAATCAAAAATAAAAATGTCAAGTACATAGAAAAATGTCATTTATTTTATAACCATCACAATCATTAGTGCAATATCTATACCTATCATTCCTACACATCTTAGAAGTATTCTAATGAGCGTTTTCACGAATACTACATAGACATAAATGTTTTAAACATAAAATTAAAATAATTTGTACTTCACAATTACCGGTTGGAGCGTTAAGTTGTATTTTAAATATTTCTCACGCCGCGCCGGTGAGCTATTGCGACCTGCACATCTATTGGTCTCAGCACGTGTGTAATGGAGTTATCCTTCACTTCAGCTTTGGAAGGCCGCCATACTTGCTTTTTCATCCTGTGTGTTGGGTTTCCCAGAAGCAGCGGCAAAAGCATAAATGCTAATATTGATTGGATTTCCTGGTAATTGTCATCATCTAAAAAAACAAAAGACGTTAAGTAAATAAAATTAAAATATTTACAATATACCTTATAATAACCATAATTTGAAATAATTCGTAGATTTATTACCTATAAGAAACAAGAAGACAAAATAATTTTAAGTAATTAACATTTTTATATGGAACATACTAATTATAAAACCTAGTGGTACTACTCACCTTTGTTTAGAAGCTGAAGTTGTTCCAGTATGTCTTTTACTTCAGGTATTTGGCTTTTAGATAGAGCTAATTTGAAAATGTTTCTTTTTATTTTGGGAATGTTTCAAATATTTCATTTCCTGACGATGGATATAATGTAAAAACTGAAAATCATCAGTAAGAAGCTCATGCCACGTTTTTAACACTGGGTATTTATTAATGTATGTTTCTATGGTCATTTCAGAAGTCTCTATTTCTGTTTTGTGCCACTTCTCTACCACTGAATGCCAGGGTTCCGTATAGTTTTGGAGCCACTGGATATCTTCATCTGAACCAGTTTCTGGAAAGATACATGAACTAATAAAAAATCATAAAATATAGATTAAAATAAGTTGCAAGTTATAAAAAAAGAGACAAACTTAAGGTTGAGGTCACTAACAAGAACAAAAAAGGAGGAAAAGTGCAAAAACACATCTTTAAATAATCATAATTTTACCTAAAACCATTAATAACCAGAATACCTACTATACTACCTGGGCTGATTGACAACCTCTCTGCCTATTTGGGAGAGGCCCTAGTCCAGCAGAGGGGTGGGATCACTATTGGCTATTTAAAAAAAATTGAATACCTTGGTAGGTAATTTAATACTTGCCTGTTTCATCGACTTCTAGTGGTTCATTGCTGTAATTGTCGATGTTGCTGCAACTTTTCTTTTTAACTCTTAAACACCCGACTGAAAGCCGGGTGTCGCGTAAACAATAGATTTTCTATTGTGTCTGGTTTTCCGGGGCTAGATGGATTAATAACCTTAGCCTCCCTAAGTTCGCAGCGCCTATTTTGTAGACAATCATATAATTTCTCCTTTGCACATCTTTTAATTTTAAGTTTAGTATCATTAATGCATGGAATGAAAAATGTACTTATATTTTCCTTTTTGAATACTTAAGTTATCTCTTGTGCTTTTGTAAGTAGTATAGAACTGTCTATTCTTTTATTTGGGTCTGATTCCATTAGATATTTTATAATTATATTGCAATTTTTTCTTCGCCCATTATTTGATAAGCCTTGTCCTGAATATAAATTTAGCAGGCCCCATCCTTCGTTTGATTTTAAAAGAAGATTTTTCATTGACTGGAAAAAACACAAAATATTTATTAAAATAATTAAGTAGGTATTATAATGATATATATATATGATAAAGTTTTTTTAAAGCCATCTACCTATATAATTTAGTTCTATATCTGTTTTATTTTAGGTCAAATAGTTACTTTATTTAAAGTATTCATCTTACCAAACATACATCTTCATTATAGATGGTCATATCCTGATCTTCACTCTTGGTAGCCACCTGATCCTCACTAGTGGTAGCCACTATAATGGGTTAGTTAATTTGTTCCAGTTGTCCAAGTTTTTTAAAAATTTGGCTCGTTCTCTAATTGGAAGGATTAGTTCTTTAACTAGACTACTGTCTAGCATCGACAGTGTCCATATTGTTATATTATTTACTGAAAAATCATAAAAACAAAGATTATTAATTATAACTCATGCAAAGTCCCAACGCAAAAAGCATAATTTTTGACCTAGGAGGAATCAAACACTTGTCTTGGTAATCTACGTTTTATAAAACAAGCCTATTGACTAGTTATCTATTTCGCCTGTTTTGGAGCTGAGCTGACACATTCGGTGACTTAAATGCCGAACTGCAGAGATTAATATAAAATGACCGTGTCAACCTCATGTACTAATAATTTATAGCGTTTTTACTATAAACTTATAAAGTCATTATGTACATGTGGCTGATCAATCAATCAATCTTCTCGTTGTAGTATTCATAGCATTTATTCAATCAAATTAAATAAGTTAGAGTACCAACAACTTATTTAATTTGAATAATAGCTATATATACTACAGCAAGAAGATTGACTACATCAGCCACATGCGAGTACAGAACAAATTTAAATACTATAGAGATGAAGAGGTACCAACTTACCTTGAAAAGTATTAATATATTGAGGTTAACCCCACTGCTGCAAATACTGTGGGATATCTCCATCAACGTCATCAGACATCCCGTGAATCTCTTCAAATAAATAGGTATAGCAAACTCTCAAATTAACAAAACACTACATAGTGAATTTTGTTAAGCCCGGTATACCTTAAAAGAGGACTGATGTTCCAGACTACATAACAGAGTTGCATCTTGAAATGAGTCAATGAAAGATTTTGAATAGGCTGTTTTACTTCAAACGTCTTGGTACATAATATTATGTAATATAGAGCCCCAGGAATATACTGTTCGACAACGACAAGAGACAAAATATGATAGTAAAATAGTGGAAAACACAATGGCGCCGCGGGCGGCCGGGTTATAGTGCTGTACTGGCAGGGCGGAGGGGCGCGGGAGTCGCGGCACGGACTGTCAACTGATCGTTTTGTCATGCAAGTTTTTTGATTGTTTAAAAAAACACAGTTTTTCATAAACAGAACAAGATGCTTAGCTATGAATACCACCTTGATTGTTATTGTAACATTATTATTTTAAATATTTTAAAACACGCTAACAGAATAGCAATGATTAGTACATACATTGTACCGTTTACTGTTTCCGGTGTGGTTTTTACTATAATATTCTTGTTATTCTAATAACACTACTTAAAAAGTAAACCAAACTAAACGAATATTATACGACACTTAGAACGATATGTATTGCAAACAATAATGTAGTTGTAATAAAAAGATTATTGTTTTGATTACAGATACACCCGTAGTCTACCAGTAACATTGTAAATCAGTAACTGAAACTAGATCATTTAGTAACTGCGAATTCCTGTTTCTTAGTACATACAATACATTAAATACATATGATCATAATTATTGTAAAAGATGCAATAATTATTGATGTTTTAGTTCAATAATATTTTTTTGTGAGCTACATTAATCAAATAATACAATGAAACATACAATTAGTAAGAGTGAATAATTAGTCGTAGAGCTAACAAGGATCAAGTATTTCAAACTAGAAAAGTTGTAACCTATTTTAACTATTCGATTAAGTAGTTCTGTTTGTCACCGATTTCTCTGCGTGCAGTGGGTCACCTGATGATACGTGATCACTGCCGCCAATACACAAAGCAATAAAAAAAATGGAGCTTAAAGAATTCCCATAGAATTTACTGAATTCGATTTTTTTCTCGAAACGTTTTGTCCCGAACTGTTCAGGATATGGCAAGTCCAGTTTTTTTTAACAGTAGCGCAGTACATTGGCTCCACTTAGCCTGATGGTAAGCAAAAGGGGAACCCATTACCATGACAACGGACGCAACACCGTGGCGTTCTAACCGTTGGCATCGCAGTACTGGCTGACAAGGTGCTTCTTCACGCTTCGTTTAAAGGAACTCATGTCATAGGAAGGGGGAAATACATGAGCCGGCAGAGAGTTCCACTTCTTTCTTTTTTCTTCCAGTTTTTTTGTTGGAGGGACTGGCAGTCTGACTTGCGTAAACCTGAACAGGGGGACCAGACCAATTGGATCATGGCTACACAGCCAATCGACTGTGCAGATTGTCTCACGATGTTTTCCATCACTTTCCAATTTTTATGAGTTTTTCGTGCAGCCAAACTGTTTCATATCATATCAGTAAAGTATCAGCCTATTAATGTTCCACTGCAGGGCAAAGGCCTCCATCCTTGAAATCAAGTTATCGCTACAATGATGGGCACTGGCTTAATCACCACGCTTGCCAAATGCGGATTGATGATCACAAACCCAAGCTGTGTCCGAAAAAATCGACACAAAGTTAGCTCGACCCGGGAATTGAACCCAGGACCCCGAGATCTCGGCCCGGTACTTAAACCACTAGACCGTCGAGGCGTTAAATCATATCAGTATTGTCACTAAAATCCATCCGCCGGAATCCACTGGATGCGGGTGGCGCCGGACCAATCGGTTTGGAGATCCTTGGGGGAGGCCTATGTCGAGCAGTGAACGTCATTTGGCTGAAATGATAATGATGATGATGATTGTCACTAAAATAAAAAATATATTTATTCATCTATCTATAATAATTTTAGAAAGAGGAAAGATTTGTTTGTTTGTATTGAATAGGCTCCGAAATAACTAAACCGATTTGGAAAAATCTTTCACTATTGAAAAGCTACACTATCCCCGGGTGACATAGGGTACTTTTGATTCCGGAAATGTGGGGAGGGGGGGGGGGGGGGGATTTTTTTTTATAAAAAGGCAGTCAGGATGTCCTCACTCCACCTGATGGTAAGCGGAAGTGAGGTCCAAATATAACGTTGACTGGCTCAATAGAACATAGTACCCATTGAGCCAGTCACCCTCGCCCTGAAGGCCTGCTTAGATGCTGCTTCACGCCCCGCCTGAAAAGTCCAGGATTATAGGAGGAAGAAAACACGTGAGCTGGAAGGGCATTCCATGCCCTAATGGCACGGGGCAAAAAAGAGGAACTATGCCTCTTGGTACGGGCCACCAGTGTCTGGATGGTAGGATAATTGACAAAAGAAATTACACGCGGGTGACACCGCGGGCGGAAGGCTAGTGTATCCGTAAAAAAGTACGTGTGAATCGTGGAGCCTATATAACAAAAGTGCTAAAATGTATACTTTTTCGTCTGACATCCGGATATACTGTGCTTAAATTGTTTATTTAAGCACTAAGATACTCTATGTGATTTTATAGTATGTATGTATTGACGAAGGTAAAATGGTCAAAGGTGTAAAAACTCCATGACTTTATACCAAAGACATGCCATTAGGGCTCCGTATATTATAAAGTAAATATGAAAGCCACATTTTTGGATTTTATTAAAATGTATCATAAATATAATATAATATCGACCGCCTCCGTGGAACAGTGGCTAAGCCGCTCAGGTATAAAAAAATACGGAGGTCGTGGGTTCGATTCCCGCCTTGGGTCTGGTTGGTGGTAGGGCTTTTTCAGAGTCCGACTGGCTAGCTACCACCACAGATGAAATCTCAATAATACAGAGTCAGAGACACCATTAAGCGACGCTTTCTGGTGAAGTCTTCCTCAAGGGAATAGGCCGCGGTGGCCGCATACCATCCGGTAGGCTGCGTGGCCGTCTGCCAACCCAACAACCAGACCCAAGGCGGGAATTGAACCTACGATCTCAGGGTTTTATACCCGAGCGGCTTAGCCACTGTTCCACAGAGGCGATCAACTACTTAGAGCCCAGTTATACAAGATAAATTATCATTTACTTGAGATTGTACCTTACCTTGGACTTTGACTTCACAGTTTTACCCTAACAACTAAAATAAAATTATTATTTTAAACATTGTGTGAAGGCTCTACGCCATATAAGATCGGTGTCAATTGACTGAATTAAAAAAAGAATTGGTATTAGACAACCACCAAGCCGCACTGGGCCAACGTGGTGGAGTATGGCCCACACTATCTCACAATTGAGATAAGACCTGTGTCCCAGCAGTGAAAACGTATATAGACTGATGATGATGATATATAGACATAGTTTACAACTGCCTGTCTAGGCTAATGCTTGGAAGATGTATAGTAAACATAAGATCAGCCTACAAACCTACATTAAATTGGTTACAAACACTTTTCAGTTTAATGTTCATCGTATAATATCTAACTATCTATATAAATATAAATGGATTGCTGTTCGTTAGTCTCGCTAAAACTCGAGAACGGCTGAAGCGATTTGTCTAATTTTAGTCTTGAAATATGCGTGGAAGTCCAGGGAAGGTTTAAGCGGTGAGAAAATATGGAACTTTATTTTATTACTTATTGGGACAACATGAATGTCATTATTAAAAGAACCTCTTTTTACTAATGATGTCTTAAGTTTTATAAAACAGAAAATAATGAGGTCTCATCAAATTATCGTAAATATCAAGGTCAAAAATAACCATAATTATTCTCATACAGGTATAGAGTTTAAAAGAATATTCTATCTCCCTGCAAGGTCATTTTAAAACAAACTTAAACTTTGCTCTAATTGGGAATCAAATGTTGTACCCCAAAATCTATTAATTAATCAATGGTAAGCAATCTATGATTTTTTTTTATAACGAAGCAGTCAGAAATTCAGGATGACCTCACTCCAAATATAAGGTTGACTGGCTCAATAGATCATAGTACCCATTGAGCCAGTCACCCTCACCCTGAAGGCCTGCTGAGATGAAAATGACATCTATTCTCGAAAATAAATATTTATTTTCATGCATTATCGGAAAATTCCAATGCTTATTTGCAATGACCAAAGTAAACGTTGAGATGTTTAGTAAGTTCAAAAACGTGATAAAATCTACAATCATGTCTTATTAGATTTTATAAAATGCATTTAAGGTCAAAACAAAAATAGCTGATTCAAATCGTAATAATCTTGCACACAGATAAATTATTTTGTAAACAAATAATTTTTAAGCACGGAACAGGATAACAGATTAAACTTAAAAAAAAACACAACACAGACCACTATAGCACAAAAAAAAAGTCTAATTCGCGCGTCTTTTTTTCCGCAATTATAGGCACAGATAGCGCGTCTACAGCCTTCGAAGCGTACGAACTCACTGTTTGCCGCCATAACTTGACATACGTCATTCATTAAGTTACAAAATCCTCAATTCTGGTTTTACGTAATGCGTAGACTTATGTCGCATTTAGCTAATATCGTCTGATTAATACAATAACGTTATTGGCTAGAATATTCTCATTTTATCTAAAAACCATTAAGGATGTATGTATGATCTCTATATTGTATTACGTCATACGTATGTGATTTTAATGTAAACAAAGATGTCTGAATTTTCGAATACCTAATATCATAATATGATTTGATCGAAGGCGCGTTTGTTAGCGGATTTGGCCTACTTGCTTGTCGTGTTCTGTTCGAATCCCAAATGTGACTCTACCACACTTAAATTTGCATAATGATACATTTATATAATTATGCCTATAAGGTCTTATCATAATACTGTTTAAAAACACAATTTTGACTTCAGTAAATTTCGATAGATTGGTAACAACTTTCCGAATTGGGTGGTAGAGTTACTCAAAGTTAATGTCGGACGATATGTGCATCTTTGAAGCTTTTAACTAAATATAGGTATATACATAACTCAAACTTCAAAGGTGAATGACTGACTGACTGACATAGTGATCTATCAACACACAGCCCAAACAACTGGACGGATCGGGCTGAAAGGAGGCGGGTATTTCTGGGCCCAGCAGTTAACTAGATGAAATGTATATCAAAAAATCGGTTATATTTTTCTAAAGGAAATCCCAAAATATAGTAACATGTTTCTACAGTACGCGCGCGAGTTCATGTCCATCGGGGACTGAATAGAAAAAGCGTTTATAAAACGAATAGTTGACTTACTAAAAAGTTGCAAAAATAATGGGATAGATATGGTTGACCTAATAGGTAATAATACCTATCTAAATCGATATTAGTATAATTAGGTTAAGAAAACGCTTTTTCTATTCAGTCCCCGATGGACATGAACTCGCGCGCGTACTGTATCTAGAAAGCAAGAAAAGTCCAAAAAACTAAATACATGCCCGAACTGAAGTCGATATAAAATAAATCGGTTAAATGTCAGAATATATGACGTATGAAAGCGAATTGAACTCCTTTAATAATTTTTCTTCAGTGTGCAAATGTTTACCGATTGACATTTGACAGGCAGATGAAAAACACCGTCACTCGTTCGTTTCTTTCGTTCTGAGTGCGCTCGTATTTCCCAATTATTATTACTTTTGCTTACAACATCGGCTTTGCATAATATTAAGGACTTTTTGACGGATCTGGCTTTTTGAATTACCTGGCTCTCTATTTTGGACAATTGATTACGCTTATCGATCGGATATTGACGACATGGAACGCTGTGTAAATTGCACCATTGCGACTGGGCGCAGTAACTCCATTGGGAGAAGAGTGCTAATGTGTATAATATGGTATCTAACTTGGGCAAGATACCAAGAAAATATCGAACCTCCTGCACAATTTTTGGATGACATTCTCTTAATTATTGAAGATGAGTAATAAATATTTTAAACATTATATTAGTGTTTAATTTTACTTCCTGTTCTTTTATTTTTAAGAGCTAAGTAAGTATCTAACTATTACTACTATCTCCTGCTCCTAAGTGCAGCATATTAAATGTAGAGACTACCCAAGGCGTGAGAAACGTTGGGCCCGGTCAATAGCTAAAAAGGCTGGCACCGGCTCGTCCCAAGCGGGTAGAAAGGGGAAACCGCGGGAGTTTAGTGGGTAGTAGGATGAATGTCTCTAGTTCCGAGCCCCAGACACTGTCGCAGGCGTCCCTAGTCTGCGGCCAAGGCGCGTAAATGCGTCCTCCGCCAAAAAAAAAACGGGACGAACGGGAATTTTTATATTTTTCTTCTCTTTCGTCTTACTGAACTCCCACCAGTGGGAATAACCCAGATCTTCTACTCTTTACCTTTAGCCATTCAAAATAATCCGCATATAACATCAATAAACCACAATGTTAAAACATAACCTCACTTTTACTATAATTCGTATAACCCGATTCCTGGAAAGCCAAATTTCACCAAATTTTCACCAAGGCCTTGTTAATATATCCTCTTACAAATAAAACTAGTTTCATTGAGTTAACACCTGGGCCCAGGGTACTATGGTACTATGGAGTCTTACCCTCCTCCTTTGGCATGCAGGTAGATGTTATGACGTAGGCATCCGCTAAGTAAGGATTTTTATCAATTCTACCCCCAAGGGGATAAAATAGGGGATGAAAGTTTTGTAGTCCACGCGGGCGAAGCCGTGGGCGGAAAGCTAGTAAAACATATTAAAAATTTTTGATTTTTAATTAGCCAACCTGACCGTAAAGTCGTTGTCCTGGGTTCAAAGTCAAAGTATTTATTTTGCAATTTGATTTACCATGAAATTCTTTTGCACGTCTTTTTTTTCCTACCAGCACTTTGACATGGTCGTGAATGGCCTGTTGAGAAGAAGTGCCGCAAGAAACTAAACAGTTATGAAAGCCTTTTTTAAAATTATTTTTCGTTTTACAATGTTAACTTAATAATAATAAAATGTCAACTTAATAACAATATAATGTCAACTTAATAATAATATAATAAGTACAATAAATAAGCATTGAGTAGAAATGTGCAGAGAAGCAAATCTGTTTCATATCCACAAAGTCTTGTCATTTAAATTCAATCGTTCAATTTAATGGTTAATCATTTGTTTTAATTTAGATTTTATCTTGAAGTTGTGTCATCAATAAGCATTTGACAAGGTACTTACCTACCTGTTATAAAGTTAATCGATTTCAATATGGAGGCCTGTGCCCTGTCCTAGGACATTGCCAGGATAATATAAAATTACTTATTTATTCCTATTTATAAACATAGAGTAGGTAGGTATGTTATGCATCAATCATTTTAACGATTTTAACACAGAGGGCACAATAAAATATTTTCATATTTGGCAGTCCTACTTCTTACAATAGTATGGAACGTACTAAAAGAGAGTATCCTAAAAATGACGAGAAACAAAACGTTTAACAAAAAGAAGAAAATAATGCTATGTAACGTAAAAAGAATAAGCACATTTTTTGTAGGTATGTTTATAAACGTTATTTTTTAAGTCGGTGTTAGCCTTGCCAATGCACCACCCGGAAGAAAGGGGGCGGGGTTTATCCACTTAACCGGTGCTCCATCCACTTTACCAAAATGGCGACGCCACGAGGATCTACCCCAACCTTGACTTCCACAACGCAACAGGTAAGTTTTGCTCTAAATAAGGGCGAGACTTCCAGGTTCCCCCTATTATGGGAGAGGGAGGGAGATAACCTGAAGCATTGGGCCTTTCCCATCCGATCTGTCTATGGCAGGCATCCGTTCAGGGTATGAGGAGCCACAACCCGTCGGACCCCGCCTAGAGGGGCTGAGAGATAGATTGACAATGTTCACCTAGTTCACTATACCTCTACTACTTCAGATACTTATACAAAGATTAACTACTGTGTGATTTTTCCGATTTATTTTTCTTACAATAACAATGGCCATTCTGTGACAGATAATGTAATCCTACCAGAGGAAATAAACTTAGTTACAATAAGAAGCTTTTGCTTATAAATTATTGATAGGCGTTTACTGTAATTGTTTTGACAAATTTTATATTTTGTAATTGTACGTGACGGTTTTAATACCTACATTATGTAAGAGCTGATATCCTCATATTTGTACGGTGACTCAAGTGTAGGTTATGAACGAATACTATATCGATAGGTAATTTTTTTTCACCTGTGTAAGATCGAAGGACAAACGTCTCTCTCTATTAATTTAAATGTTACTAACTTAACTCTCATAAAGTAAATAAATGTATTTTTTTAACTCATATTTTAATTACATTCTTCGGATTAAAATAAACACCGTTCAAGAGCTAGTTTAGTGACGGTTCCACAAATTAAAAATAATATTTTATCTTGGTACTAAGTATGAGGTAAGTAGGAATCCTTACAGGGTGTGGACATCTGCTATATAAGAACGAATTTTACGAAACTCTACCCCTAAGGGGGTAAAAAGGGGGTTGAAAATTATGTTCAAATAACTAACTCCACGCGTACGGAAATAGGTATGTTACTATTGTAGAATAATTTTGCCACTAACCTCAATTTACTCCTCTTCTCCGCCAGAGCGAGTTGTTGAGCCACCGTTAAAGGTCTCCTGATGTTGGGTCGTGGGGCGTGAGGGAACATGTCCCGACCTTCGTGGGCTGGCCCATCGTCCACTCCTGGGTCCGGGTCTTCATCGCCCACTGCGAAGCTCACTGGTTCCGCCTGTGGATGGAAAGAGGACATCTTTTAGTATTCGATTAGCTTATACATAAAAAGAGGTATTTTCTATGGTGGATTAATTGGCAGATTTGCACGCAGTACGGACGGCAGATGAACTTACCCTAATCTGCCAAAAAATCTTAATTGTAAAAGAACTCTATGTGAAGTGAATAAAGCTGAAAATTGGTTGTAGAAAGGATGATGCCAGTTTTTCTATGAAATCTGGTCCCACCTCCAATAGCTATTGTGTGTTACATCGCTGGATAGGTATTTTTGAGCTGAATAAAATTACTTTAAGGCGCCAAGTTCCAAATCTTAGTCCGTTCAGAGTTATTCTTTATTAAACATTGTAGTTTTAGCATCAACCAATTAATAATATTTACTTGCTTTTCTGTACTATAATATGCATGTTATGTAATTATACTAACATACAGATAATTGAGTTACAAACCTTTTTATCGGTCTCACTCGCACTCATTAGGTAGGTATTATCAGGCCAATGAAACTGGTTAGCGGTACGGACGGCGGCGCTAAATAATAATTTTTATTAATAAAATATTTTATTATTGTTTTTTTTATAAAAAAGCATTTGTTTACGTAACGATAACATACTGTTTAAGATCATCAATTTGTAAAATAAAACATTTAACATTATTTTTGGATCCTGTAAAACTACTATGTTTAAAACAAGAATAACTCTGAACGGACTAAGATTTGGAACTTGGCGCCATAGTAACTTTTATTCAGCTCAAAAATACCTATCCAGCGATGTAACACACATAGCTATTGAAGTGGTGGACCAGGATTGGCATCCTCCTTTGACAGATTGGGGTAGTCTGATGTGCTGGAGACTGTACATAGGATAGTAAGCGGCAAAATGGTGTATTACATTAAAGGTTGATTCACCATGAAGCGTCTATCAATGTGCTGCCAGACTGTAGGGTCTTCTTTTGATTACATTATTATTACCGGAAAACAGCTTGAGTTGTTATTGGTAGTTATTTACTTGGTAGCTAGCCTTAAAATTGTCCTTGTCCGGGAAATCTTAGTCACTTACCAAAATCTTTATGAATGAAAATCTATTTAAATAAAACTCAAGGGTGACTGACTGACTGACTGACTGACATAGATATCTATCAACGCACAGCCCAAACCACTGGACGGATCGGGCTGTAATTTGGCATGCAGGTAGATGTTATGAAGTAGGCATCCGCTAAGAAAGGATATCTCGATGTCCCACGGGAACGGGAACCACGCGGGTGAAACCGCGGGCGCCCCGCTAGTGAATAATAATTGCTGTTCGTTAGTCTCGCTAAAACTCGAGAAGAGCTGAACCGATTTGACTAATTTCTTGAAATATTCGTGGAAGTCCAGGGATTGTTTAAACGATGAGAAAATATGGAAAAACTAGCCTTCCGCCCGCGGTTTCACCCGCGCGTTATCTCTTTTTTCAAATATCCCCCCCCCTTCCCCCCTCATTTCCGGGATCAAAAGTACCCTATGTTCACGGGGGATAGTGTAGCTTTCCAACAGTGAAAGAATTATTCAAATCGGTTCAGTAGTTGCGGGCGGCCCAGCGAGCTTACCAGCTAACGGGGGACGGCTCACTCACCGCGTGATCTGATAGGGAGGGGAGGGAGACAGGTGCTATATACTTGGTCATTGTTTGAAATCATTCGAAGTAACTCCCACATTCTCCCGTGTATCAGAAAGAGACAGCTATACCTGGTCATCCTGCCTGACGTCATCAGAGTTGATCTTCTCGAAGTTGTCGCTGTCGCTGGACGAGCAGCGGGCTGTGTCCGGGTTCTCTGCCATCTCGGACACTGGAAGGAAGGGACGATGATATTAAACAACTTGGTCACAATATATACTTTATCAGCCTATAAATGATCCCACTGCTGAGCAAAGGCCTCCCCCACAACTCTCCAAACATCACGATCTTTATTTAGCTTTTTCTGGCCAATCTCGGATATACTCGTCAAGATCTCCACGCCATCTCTTTTTGGGCCTGCCCCTTTTCCGAGCCCTAGCACAATAATATAAATATTAAAAAAAAAAAACGACGTGTTGCACTCCGGGAGTGCCGACAGAAGTGAAAACTTGAATAATTTGGTATTCGCCATGCTAGCGTCCCCTAGGAAAATTTCGCAAATTGATATTTTTTGTTCAAGCGCCATCTATGAATTTGCACAAATTCATAGACAGCGCTTGAACAAAAAACACGATCCTGACGGTCACGTGTCCTGACGCGAGTTTAACATTTTTTACCCATACAAAAAATTGTACAACGCCGCCAATACTCCCATTCACGCTCAAAATATATTGTCCGAAGCAAAAGTCTGCCCACGCAACTATTGGGCAGAGTTTCCGTTTAGTTGTATACAATTGACATTAAACACTAACTGCCACGAGATAAGGTGTTAATTTGAACGAATGTGTTAATGTCATCTGTGTCAACGGCGCCGCTCGGACGTTTTTTGATGATTTTTTCTTAGAGATTGGGTGTCTAGTTGTATTTGAACGTCATTGAACGCCGCTAAAGAAGTTTTCACTTCAAAAAAAAAAATACAACTTGGTCACAATACTGCCCTTCGTCTCGCCAAATATTCATAACAACTTAGATCACATTCCTTCCTTCTGTTATGATAGCGTTACGCATACCCAGGTAGTGCTGGCGAGAAACGACAAAAACAGCCGAAAGAGTGTTGTGGGACTCAGGGGGGTACGTTGGGATCCAAAGGTATAGCAATAATGAAATTACTGGGTATATGAGACCTAATAACTGTCTCGGTGTAGCGGGCGCAGGGCGGTGCCAGACAGTAACTGCTTGGTTACTGTTTGGCACTGAACTGTATAAGGGCAGACGTGGCGCTTACCATCAGGTGTACGATCTGCTCGTCTTGTTACACATTGCAATAAAAAACAGCAATAAAATAAAAATAAAGGTATAGGCAAGGCTGAGGGCGCAAGGGATTCGCCTAATCGTAAGGCCTAAGCTTGTTTCGTGCTATTGTTTCGTCTAACAAGTTATTTGGTCTGTCAACGAAAAGGCCTGTTTAAAAAAGTCTGCATTTCTTTCTGCATTACAAGAACTGCGTCGAAGTGCACGTGACTCTAGAGCCACGGAATACTTGCTGGCCGGTGGTGTTGTGCACGTGAAGCCTCGTCCATTGACGAGCCGTTTGGTGTAATAGTCGAGAAGTCGGCTATTACACCAGAGGTCGCGGGTTCGATCCCCGGACGGTACGAACATTTGTGTGCATGAATGTCTGTTTGTTTCGGGCTGGGTATGTAGAGGACAGGGGAGGGTAAAAATAAGTCAATAGAAACAGGACGCGTGGCTTTTGATTTTGCATTGATACTTAGCTAGGAAGCATCTCTCCTTTCAAAGAATTTAAAACTTCCGCTTCGACTGACAGACAGGATCTGTTTGCAGCATGGCTCTACCACACTTTTTTTATTACAATGTGTAACGAGACGAGCAGATCGTACACCTGATGGTAAGCGCCACGTCTGCCCTTAGACAGTTCAGTGTCAAATTTAAGTTCGCTGTCATTTAAGTTCGCTGGTGTCAGCGGCTGGTGTCAAACAGTAACTAAGCAGTTACTGTCTGGCACCGCCCTGCGCCCGCTACACCGAGACAACAGTGTACACAGTTATTAGGTCTCTATACCCAGTAATTTCACTTAGGTGTACATGTATTACGCTTTAGCGCCATGACTCTATAGGTGTGTCAGTAAAAATGGTGGTATCCTCATGAGGGTTTGCCGAGAGGTGTTTCATCACACTAAGTCCCGGAGTGCATCTCTCCTTTGGTTATTATTGTCGCATGTGTCCTACGGCCTTTAGGCATCAATAAAATTGTATTATTAAATCAAAAAACTGTACGACTTGGTAATTTTTACATAGAGATTCAATAGATAAATATTGTTGTGTATTATTGTTAGCATTTTGGTGATTGAAAAGTGAGTATCGAGAATACATCTCCAATAAGGTTATGTTGCCCTAGTACAATAATACTAGTATCCGTATTATCAACCTTATTACTAAAGTAAAAATTACACTTTATTAAGAAAAAATATATTACATAATATTTAGTTGGCCTAATTTTAATAAGGAATTTGTTGTAACGTTTTTGTAGCTGACTATACATTAATACGTCAGATTTCATGAACGCGCGAGTTGACGACAAGAAAAGTAGGTAAAATCAAAAAGTGCCAACTTGCGGACGTCCGCGAGTTTCGCGCCCGCGAGTTGACGACTAAGTCGATTCTTCTTGATTGATATCATCATCATTCCGAGGCCGGTAGTAAAGTCATTTTGTACCATTGAAGATTCTTAACTGCATCAATTTATTTAGATTAAAAAAATATTTATGTTTTAAGCCTTTTATAATACGACGTACGTATACGTACGAAGCAGATTTGAATGTAGATAGGAGCTTGTAAAGTTTTTTATTGCCTGCGATTGCAGTGCTTTTAAGAATTCGCTTCAATAAAAAATGTGTCCATGGGCAGTGTCCACGTGCTCATTTGCCTTTCTCGAACAAAAAAAAAACAATAGCGTGTTAGCCCATTGCCATTAACAAATTAAAAAAGCATCGAATCAAATCGAACTGTCACAGATTCGAATTTCCAATTATTTAAAAACGTCTTAAAACACGACATACGCAGTTCAAAAAAAAGCGACTCTCTGTGTAAGGTTATAAAGGAACAATTGCAATAATAATAAATTGCAACTCACGTAGATTCATACAACACCACATTTCAAAGGTTTAACTGGACGCGTTAAGAAATCAGAACGTCTGAAGGCATACTGAGTTAACTTTCACTAAATATTAATTAACATTGCGCAGTTGTGTAGTAATTTAGTATGTGTGATGCATTTGTATGAGTAATTTAAGGCATAGTAAATGTACGTTACTTCTACAATTACTACTATCCGATTTAAATGCTATTAGGATAATACCTTTTGGAATTGAGCGACAAATGACGTTAACTGCGCGGGTCGGGAGGCTTTTGGGACCGGGACCGCGGTCCCGAAAGCCCCTTTTTGATTTTAATACATTTTTGCAGGGTCATTCGGGACCGCGACAGGTGGTCCCGAAAGCCACCTTATATTTAATAATTATTTTGAGTGGTAAGTTGGGACCACAAACATTGGCCATAGTTCGAAAGCCAAAGCCTCCGTGGAACAGTGGCTAAGCCGCTCGGGTATAAAGCCCGGAGTTTGTTCGATTCCCACCTAGGGTCTGGTTGGTGGTAGGGCCTTTTCAGAGTCCGACTGGCTACGACTGGTTTTAATTAGTAAAAACCATAAAACTTATTTTGTTATTTTGGTTTACCTTTAATTAAAAGTTGTGATTCTAAATAAATAAAGTTTTAGTGTAATAGAATAGAATAACGTTTATTTGGTACTTAAATATAGGATTACAATACAATTTATATGACAACAATTAAAACTAAATATTAGTACGTAAAGTACCAAAAAGGCCCCCGCTCAGCATTATGTCGTGGCGACCATATTTTAATCATTTAGTAAATCATTATAATTATAATATGTAAATCATGATGTTTTCTTAATAAGGTTTAATTTTAATTAAAAGCTGTGATTATTCAAATAAAAGTGATATTTTTAAATTACTACAGCTGTTTTTTTCTTTGTTTGTACTATCCTGATAGAAAATAAATAAAAGAAACTTTTTTATACTAAGTCAGTTGGCAGACAGACACGCAGCCCACCTGACGGTAAGCGGCCACTGCGGCCTATTCCGTTGAGGGACACTTCACCAACGCCCTACCACCAACCAGACCCTAGGTGGGAATCGAACAAACTCCGGGTTTTATACCCGAGCGGCTTAGCCACTGTTCCACGGAGGCTTTGGCTTTCGAACTATGGCCAATGTTTGTGGTCCCAACTTACCACTCAAAATAATTATTAAATATAAGGTGGCTTTCGGGACCACCTGTCGCGGTCCCGAATGACCCTGCAAAAATGTATTAAAATCAAAAAAGGGCTTTCGGGACCGCGGTCCCGGTCCCAAAAGCCTCCCGACCCAACTGCGCCTGTCCGTAACGTTAGCAACAATGTTATTTTAATTAAATTATAATTTTATTTTGTTAGTGTGTGTCAGTTTTCATTTTTAGAGGCATTTTATAGCATTGAACCAGGTAAGTAGTACTAGTATTTGACCTCTGCTTGAAATGGAGGAGAAAAATAGTCTTACCTAGTTGAATTTCGGCTGAAGTGATTGATGTGAATTTATAGTGCTAATGTGGGTTGGAAAGTGTTACCAAAAAATCGATTACAGCCAACCCTGCCAATATTCGATAGAGCTGTCGAAAATCTCGAGGATTCAGGCGACTGGGACCAAATAAAACTGGGACCGCGGTCCCAGTTACCTGATAACATTTTTGAATCGGTCGACTGGGACCATATACCTAATTTCCTTTCATGTACAGTTAACAGAAAAATCAAGTTATAACTCAGGATTTTATTTTATTAAGTATTACGGTCAAGTATTTTTGAAGTGAAAACTTCTTTAGCGGCGTTGTACACTTTTTTATGGGGAAAAAATGTTAAACTCGCGACAGATTAGTAAGATTGATTCGCCATGCTCGTCGAAGTTATAGGCGCCCAGAAACACCAAAGAGTTTAAGCACACGGAATATCTAATGGCGGAGTAGAATTTCATGGAAATAAAAGCGAGGGATGCAAAACTTCTATTTGAAGTACCAGGCGCCCATAAGTACCGAAGAGTAATCACACGGAATATTTCATCCTAAAATGGCAGCGTGGTGAATAAAATTCATGTAAAATAAAAGCGAAGTGATGCAAAACTTCTATTTGAAGTACCAGGCGCCCATAAACACCAAAGAGTAGATCGAAAATTCGTAAGACGGATGGAGAGTAGACAGCCGGTACGGCGTTGTGTCAGTATGGATTTGTCATAAAAGTTACATTCGGTTGCTAAGTAAAATTGTTATGAGGAGATGATTGTCATTGCAAATAAATATTACACCACGATATGTGCATCTTCTGACTTTATTATAAATATATAATATGAGTAATGAGTACTTACTTTATGGTGTATAAAGTTAAGAGACATTAAGACTGATTTTTATATTATTGTTTTGAGGAGATTTCTGTTGAATGTTTACTTAGAATTACTAGTTAAGTAGGCATATGAGCCAACGTGATTTTTAAAACATAATTAATACTGTTATACTGTTTATGTAGGTAATACAAAAACTAACTTACCTTTGCAAAAATTAACTTTGTTTTATTTGTGACACCTTTTCTGCTAACTGTACTAAATCTTGTATTTCAACAATGGATTTGTGGTTAAAATTACGGGTGGTCCCACTCGCCTGACGAAATAAACAAATAAAAACTAATCAGGCAACTGGGACCGCGGTCCCAGTTATATAGTGGTCCCAGTCGCCTGAATCCTCAAAATCTCTGGGACAGCTTTTTAATTAAAATCTAGCACATTAATTTGTGCTTCAGTGCTGGCTTAGTATAAAAAAAAAACTAATAATAACTAGCTGACTCGGTGAACTTCGTAACGTTACTTTAGTGTTTTCCTCGCAATTTTTCCATAATTTCTCATCGTTTAAACATTCCCTGGACTTCCACGAATATTTCAAGACTAAAATTTGTCAAATCGGTTTCAGAGTTTTAGCGAGACGTAACGAACAGCAATTCATTTTTATTTATACAGTATGACAGGAAATGCGAGGGACATATTTAAACCCCAAATAGTTCATGCCTTCATATAACAAAATAAGTATAAATCAATAAAAACTCTGGTAAATATCTGTCAATAACCTTAGTCGAAACATGAAAATCCGCGTAACGTGCGGGCACTCTTTCCTTCACAGTACCTAATTCGTGCACTCGTTCAAGTACGACTCAAATTGTAATCGCGTACAATTTGAGTTTCGGGCGTAAACGGCCGCCCAGCACCCGGGATTTTTAGGTAGTTCATGCATACATAAACATTAGGATAGTTATGAAAAAAATTAAGGATTTATTTTTTATAGCGAATTGGACTCTAAATCGGATTCTGAACACTCTCCTTAAATATGTCCCTCGGGTTACCTAACACCCTGTATAGATAGATAGATAAAATCTCTAGTCATTAATCATACAGCGCCATCTAGCCCCAAACTAAGCATTAGCTTGTGATATGGAAACTGTATCACTCACTACATCATCACTACATAGAATAAAGTCGCTTCCCACTGTCTGTCCTTATGTAGGTATGCTTAGATTTTTAAAACTACGCGCAACGAATTTTGATGCGGTTTTTTTATTTATAGAGTGATTCAAGAGGAAGTGTCATATGTAAAACATGCATAATATAGTAGAGAAACACCATTGCATCCGTGAAAAGCCGGGGCGGGTTGCTAGTTATAAATAAATATTAAAATTTGACAGTTTTGGAACAAAAATGCCTGTAACAGGGTTATCAAAGGTACCAATACCAGGAATATCCCTTACAAATGAAGTGAGGATTGTCAATCGATATTTAATATCGAGACGGAATGCGACCGTTCCATTATCGAGAACTGGAGCAGATGCCGACGCGTTTACTAGTGATGTACATTGTACAAGTAATAGATTCGATTTTATATCGATAAAAGTGGAAGCCATTCAATGACTATTATTGCACGATTCTCCGCAACATACAATACATGCACTATCAATGCGTTGGTTTTGGAGTAGAGTATATCGATATCGATAAATTTTCGTAAACTGTGAGCGATTTCTCTTAGTCGATATTGAGTTGTAGAGGGTAAAACAAATGCGCAGAAATATTTTAGAGCACTAATGATGCGTAAATAAGCCTTACTCATAGCAAGTTAGGTCAACAATCTGACACGAATGAAGTGAAGTCAGACATTCCGTTGATTTATTAGGTCACCAAATAACAATTTCTGGACTGTAGCTCAGTACTGTGCCAGTTAAAGAATGGAAAAATATTAACAATAGTATTCTCAGATGCCATCTTTTAGGGTCTGGCCGGCTGGAACTAGTGATGAAACGACTCGAGTCCTTTAAGTCGTTTAAAGTAAGACTCGCCTTGAGTTGACGACTCACGACTAAGTCAGTCTTTTAGTCCCGAGTCGAAGTCGTATAACTAGTCTTTTAAGTCGAAGTCTTTTAACGTAAACGACTGAGCTGTTACTTAAACAGCTTAAAGGACTTAAAAGACTGCGCTGTTGCTTAAACAGCTTAAAGGACTTAAAAGACTCGAGACTCATCGCTTGGGGAGTCGAAACTCGTGGCGTGTATTTGATGCAACTATAAGTGTTCTCACGTCAATGAAACAATAAAAGCACTTTTAATTATTGAAACACAATTTATTTTTCAATTTTTTCGTCACTGTTTAGTGACTGTACAGATTTACTAGGAGTTTAAAGTTAAAATATTTCATGAAAGTCTCGAAACGCAAAACAATAAAAGGAATCCTAACATTAACAACAAAATCTTCGCGACTGTAGATATTAAAGTTTTCATATCTTTTTTATTTTTTAACCGACTTCAAAAAAGTTCTATGTTCGACTGTCGATGTGTTTTATTATGTATGTCCGTCGATTTCTCCGTCAATTGTGGACCGATTTAAATAATTCTTTTTTTAATTTGAAAGTGCATAGTTCCGAGGTGGTCCCATTGTCACCACGTCAGGATCTGATGATGGGATCCCGGGAAAATCAAGGAAATACCTCAAATTTTATAGGCGCACACTACGCGTTACTTGTTTTTTCTGAAGCCATTCAAGTTTTTGCGTCCGTTAGACATCATTTTATGTTGATGAGCTGATGATGGAAGGTACAACTCCTTAACGGTTAGGAGTTAGGGGATAATTCTTTCAGTATTGTAGGAATATGTGGACCGTTAGTTGTATTTCATGTACTTTTGCAGCTAAGCTGATGATGGAAGGTACAACTCCTTGACGGTTAGGAGTTAGGGGATAATTCTTTCAGTATTGTAGGAATATATGGACCGTTAGTTGTATTTCATGTACTTTTGCAGCTAAGCTGATGATGGAAGGTACAACTCCTTAACGGTTAGGAGTTAGGGGATAATTCTTTCAGTATTGTAGGAATATGTGAACCGTTAGTTGTATTTCATGTACTTTTGCAGCTAAGCTGATGATGGAAGGTACAACTCCTTAACGGTTAGGAGTTAGGGGATAATTCTTTCAGTATTGTAGGAAGATGTGGACCGTTAGTTGTATTTCATGTAGGTACTTTTGCAGCTAAGCTGATGATGGAAGCATCTTTAGTTGGTCTACCCATGGCGCTGAACACAATTAATGAATACCTAATGTTAAATAATACAATTCTACTATTTTACTCGTATTTTCGCTATTATTATTATGAAAGAGTTTTACTCACTACGTGTTATTCAGACTAAAAACATGTAAACAAACTTTTAAACAAAAAAAATTAATCGACTTAAAAAAAATCTACCTAAAAACACTGAAAAGCAAAAAGTAATTTTAATAAGACATTCATCAAATGCGCTAATTGTCTAAGCCTATTAATAAAATAAATTGTATTTTACGTGATAGGTAGGTACCTACCTACTAATCTGTTTGAAGTCGATGCCAAGCCAAAGGTAATAATAAAAAATGTTACTTAATAATCCGCGTAGTCTGGGTACCTACTATTTGGCTACTATGTAAAAATTAAATAAACCCCTCCTGCAAACAACTTAAATCTTACAATCGCCAACAAAATTAGAACAGATAAAACGACATATTTTGTCAAAAAATTTCCTTAAACAAAAGTGTCTCTAAAATTAAATGCCGACAAGAAGCAACATTGCCTATAAAACCGCCTTCAAAAACTGTCCCGAAAGTATTTAGCAACGCGAGAGGTATGTTTAGGACGAAAATAATAACAACTCTAATTTCAATACATTCAAAAGTTGACCTTAATGCACAGGTATACGATCTCACTTTAAATGCAGGCGTCCGACGCACGGTCCGACAGGTAGCAAGCTCGTATTTTTATTGCTCTATTGCTGTAAAGACGAATGTAGGCTGTAAATCAATGGAGAATTAGGTCTAGTTCTGTTTGCGCTGTTTTATTACGAGTACTCTATCTGTGTGAATGTGTTAGAAGCATTAATACCGCAGCGCGTGGGAAAGGGACAGCTATACAGCCAGCCGCGTGTTTGATTTCTTCAGATTTTTTTAAAAAATTACAATTTTAGCACGTTTAGACCTCCATCCTTGAAATCAAGCTACGCTACACTGATGGGTATTGGCTTAATCACCACGCTTGCCAAATGCGGATTGGTGATCAGTTGACCACAAACCCGAGCTGTGTCCGAAAAAACCGACACAAAGTTAGCTCGACCCGGGAATTGAACCCAGGACCCCGAAAACTCGGCCCGGTACTTAAATCACTAGACTAGAATAATGATCGAGGTGTAATGAAGAAAATTATAATAATAGAAAGGGTTTAAATTAGATATCTTTATTACTAGCGGGCGCCCGCGGTTTCACCCGCGTGGCTCCCGTTCCCGTGGGAATTGATCAAAATCCTTTCCTAGCGGATGCCTACGTCATAACATCTACCTGCATTCCAAATTTCAGCCCGATTCGTCCAATGGTTTGGGCTGTGCGTTGATAGATATCTATGTCAGTCAGTCAGTCAGCCAGTCAGTCAGTCACCTTTGAGTTTTATATATATAGATAGATTATTTAAACCCAACGTTAACTCTCTATTAAATACCAAATGTCAAACTTATCGCATAACTCAAACGCCAGTCCTTTTGTAAAGAACTGCAGTCGTTTAAGTCTTTTAAGCCTTTTAAGTCGTTTAAGCCTTTTAGTCGTTTAAGTCGTTTAAGTCTTATACGTTAAACGACTGAGCTGTATAAGATAAGACTTAAAGCTGAGTCTTAATTTTAGAGTCGAGTCGTGTAAAACGAGTCGAGTCTTACTTTAAACGACTTAAACGACTCGAGTCGTTTCATCACTAGCTGGAACCCAATCTGTTCTTAAATTAATATATTTTTGTTAAAATTTTTATGACTTCTATTCAAATGAATATAATATTTTGTCGAAAGAAATTTAGTGTCGGTTCTTCTTGATAGATAACAAGAATCCGATGCCGGTGGTAGATTCACTCTGTATAAAGCGTAGCGTTTTGCCATTTCTACCGATGGAAAAAATATTTTATCGATAATCTGTTAGGGTGAACTCTAATTTTGATGGAATTTGATACGATTAATAATATATTCAATTCAATACAATTTATTGTTTAGGGAACAAATCATAATTAAAAAGTCATAAGTTTAACCCTTTCAACGCCAATGTCTGATATATCAGACAAAATATTTTCGTGCCCACCACGCCAATGTCTGATATATCAGACAAAAAAACAAGATCAAGAAACGTTGTACTTTTACTTGCCTGAATGAGTTGAGTATAACCTAATAATTTTTTGGATTTTTTTTTTTAATGGTCGTGGCGTGTGGGGCACCATTTTCGGAAAAAAGCGTGGCGGGGAAAGGGTTAAAGGCCGGCACAGCGCATTTGTAATTCAACCTGATTTGTAGATGTCTATGGGCGGCGGTGGTAACTTTCCACCAGGTTTGCCGCATGCTCGTCTGCCCGCTATATCATAAATAGGCTTATATTCCCGCCTTGGGTTTGGTTGGTGTTAGGGCTTTTTCAGAGTCCGACTGGCTAGCTACCACCCCCACCGGTGAAATCTGCCGCCATAACACTCTGACTGTGTTCCGGCAATATTAATGTGGGAGATTAAGATCAGATGAGTCTACAGTTTGGCAGCACATTGAGGGACGCTTCTAGGTGAAAATGTCCCTCCTTGGAATAGGCCGCAGTGACCGCTTACCATCAGGTGGACTGCGTGCCTGCCTGCCAACTGACCTAGTATAAAAAAGTAAGTTTATTTTCATAGCATGTGATTGACCATGGTTATTCTGAGATCTTTCAAAATTATTGTGTAAGGTTGGCCGGTTATTCGCTACAAAGCGGGCACCGGATTATATGACGTGGTGTGGCGGGGTTATGTAGAGTTATCCTATACCAAGCATCTGATTTGACGAGATAAATACATACTGTAGTTTAATCATATTTGATATGGGTACCAGAATCAACGAAGGTACATACCACAAGTAAATATATTAAGATCTTAGAAGATTAAACACGAATTTATCCAGGTACATAAACTCAAAAGTTCATTTCGTTCAATAAATGAATTTTTGTTCCATTTGTCTTGGGCGGGCTTTATATCACGGCGACACACAATAATATGTCTCATAATAATTATAATATTAGTAATGTGCACCCTATGTTAAAAATAAATGCTATGCTTTATACATAAAATATATCTATTTGAACCCACAACGCCTGGCGTATAGAAGTTCACTCGACGCCTGGCATACGAGGTAACCAAAGGAACATTTATGTAATAATATAATAGACTATAAAGTCTATTATGAATTTAACAAAATGGCGCAATATAATTAAATACTAGACAACTTCAAATATGGATTTGGTTCCAAGGCACTGATTTTCATAGACAACTGGATAGGCGATTGGTACCAAATATCCTCCGATCCGATTTGAAAATCGCCATATTGGCGCTGAGAGCAGTAGTTAGTGTACTTGGAACTAATAATAGTGCTGACTTTCGCAGATAAACTTCGATATTGCTCTCATTGTCAATGGTTGTCCATTTGTTAGCATTTGAAGTCATTTTAGTTCCCAGTACACTATTGGGGGCGCTTCAAATCGACAGAAAAAATAGCTGTCATTTCAATGTCTATAGCCACTCCAGCGTAATACGCTGAGCGTATTATCATGGAGGCCATGGAGCTCAGTGTCCCAAGGTAAGCAGGTAGTAGGTAGCATGTGGTAGGTATTTTCTGTCGTTTATGTGTTAACTACATTATAATTAGAGCCTTGCCTCCGTGGTACAGTGGTAAGAGCGTTGGGCTCTAATACCCGGAGGTCGTGGGTACGAATCCCGCGGTGAGCATCACTTTGTGTGAATGTTTCCAGTTTGGTTAGGACATTGCAGGCTTGAATCACCTGAATGTCTGAAAAGAATGATGATTCCGTGCTTTGGAAGGCACGTTAAGCCGTTGGTCCTGCGCCTGATCTCTCTTCGGTCGTGTTAGACCGCTGTCCCACCGTGTTATGAGAGAGAGGGAATAGGGAGTGCACCCGTGCTTGCGTACTCACTTGTGCACTATAATATCCTGCGTAGTTGGCTGATCGTAAAAGATTGGCCGCCGTAGCCGAAAACTCGGCTAGGAGGACATAGATAGATAGATATACTTTTTATTGCACAAAATTATAAAAGAAAAATATGTTACAAAAATGGGTGATACAATGTAGGCGGACTTATTGCTAATAGCAATCTCTTCCAGTCAACCTTAAGGTAGAGGAAAATTTTAATTAATTTTAAAAAGTAGGCAGTGCAAAACTCAAGAACAAGAAATAAATACGAGTAGAACACAATTCAAACTTCTCAAAAAAGTAAGAGAAAAAAAAACAATACAAAAAATAAAATATATAACATATACTTACTTATATAGGCCACATACACATCCTTATACATATGTACATACATACATACATACCGACTTAGTAAAATAAATACATAGAAAATAATAACCATGGATTTCACACAAAAGAAACAGCTGACAAAAGTAAATCATGAAGATGGAATTAGAAAAAAAAAGAAAGAAAACATCTCATCTATCGGAGGGAAAGAAAATAGGATTTGACACGGGATTTAAAAATGTGAGGTGTCTGGGATTCACGGATAGATAGGGGCAGAGAGTTCCAAAGGCGAATAGATTTGAAGGGTTAAATAGTATAGAAAAAAGTAGACTGAGAACGTGTAAGTCACGGCGACGCCGTATAGGAAGCCAACCAAGCTGTGCTCGGTACTCAGACACATTATTAGAGCTTTGCCTCATTACGACACCGACTTCTACGTACCCAAAGCATTTTATATTAAAATGTAACGAGTAGTAGAGCCATGCTCTTTTACAGTACGAATGGGCCGGCTCGTCCGGGGAACTATCACCTCTCACATAACACCAGCGTGAAATAATAGTGACTATTGTGTTTCGTCTGGTTTGTGAGAGTGCCGGAGGCTCTCATACTCCCATAGGCCGGCAACGCATCAGCGATCCCTCTGGTGTTGCAGATGTCCATGGGCGGCGGTGATTGCTTACCATCAGGCGACCCGCTGGCTCGTTTAACGCCACTGACATAAAAAAAAGAAATGTCAAAATTATCGTCGTTGCCAAACCGTCGCCAATGAGGAGGGCTCTTAGAACTCTGTTGGTTCTATTACGTATCGAAAACCAGTGGCCATCATAGATGCCATTTGCTGCCGTGTGTAAGGAATTAGGTATGCAGATTTTAATAAAATTATAATTTATATTTTAGATGCTGCTAATTAGTATAGTTTCGAGTTTCAAAATAGGCGAATTGTTGACATTTGTATATTATCATTGCCTATACAATTGACGAGCCATTTAGTGTAATGGTCGAGAAGTCGGCTGTTACTCCAGGGGTCGCGGGTTCGATCCCCGCACGGTACAAACATTTGTGTGCATGAACATGTCTGTTTGTATCGGTCTGGGTGTTTTATATGTGTTTGTATGTATTTACAAAAAAAAAATGTATAAGTAATGTTTATCCGTTGTCCGGCACCCATAGCACAAGCTAATGCTTATGGGGCTAGATGGCGCTGTGTGAATAATGTCCAGAGATATTTATTCATTTATTTATTTACAACTACGCAACAGATGTTGTTGATTCCAGTCATACAAATTCCGACCTTTTGAACTGATTACAAAATTGCTTCTCCTATTTTTAACCCAAGTGATACTATCACAACGGCTCACAAAAGATTGACGTGTTTTTGTCAATGACATTTCAATACGATTGCACAAACAGACAAGAAGACCCGGTCAGAGTCTCCATCCGTATACAGTGGAGATACCTACCGCACGACTCACAGGATTATAAACGATTTCATCATCATCATCATCATCAGCCTGTGATAGTCCACTGCTGGACATTGGTTCTCTTCACAGACTTTGGTTCTCTGCCGAATCACATCATTTCGGATGCGATCCCGCAGAGAGACGCGGAGCATAGCTCTTTCCATAGCCCACCAAGTAGCCGTGCCGTAAGTGTCCACGTTTCGGCTCCGTATGTCATGACGGGTAGGACAAGAATTTAACCATGCGTAATTTCTTTTATCAATTATCGCCCCTTTCCCCCACATTTCCGGGAACAAAAGTACCCTATGTCATTCAGTAATAGTGTAGCTTTCCAACAGTGAAAGAATTGTTCAAATCGGTTCAGTAGTTTCGGCCTGCTACTCAAGTTTTACCGCTTTTGGATAAGATTCCGATATTTTATCCGTCTGATAACTTAGGGGCCGTCCTTTGATTACATGAGGCTCGAAAGGGGGGGAAGTTTATAAAAAATCACCAAATATCACACGTGCGTGATATACAGCGTGTTAGGTAACCCGAGGGACATATTTAAGGAGAGTGTTCAGAATCCGATTAGGAATCCAATTCGCTAAAATATTTATTTATTTATTGACAGGCAGGCAGTTAAAACACTGATGATAGCCTGTATCTTATTAGCTCCACCTAATGGGCTAACTCCTTCCAGTTAAATATTTGTCCAATTTGTTTTTGAATATATTGGTGTTCTGTGCGGAAACCACCTCTGCTGGCAACCTGTTCCAAGCTTCAACCACTCTGTTACTGAAAAAGTGTTAATGTGGATTGTTATATCCTTAATTTTTTGCATTTTTATCCTAATATGCATGAACTACTTACCTTAAAATCCCGTGTGCCGGCCGGCCGGTTATGCCCCAAACTCAAATTGTACGCGAGTACAATAGGTCTACCCCTGAACGAGTGCACGAAATACTGTGAAAGGAAGAGTGCCCGCACGTAACGCGGATTTTCAGGAAAGACTAAGGTTATTGACACCATGTATCACCAAGGGGGAGAGGGGGGGGGATTAAAAATGCCAAAAAAAACATCACGTGACTAACGGAAAATGAACACGTAAAATTTTTCAAAAAAAATAATTCGATAATAATATAATATTTCGCATTCAATAATAATTCGCATTCTAAAAATTTTTATCCCAAAAACCAACTTTACTAAACCACAAGAAATTGAAAAACCTAAACGTCTCAGTAGCGGAAGGCGGAAAGCGGTGTAATGGTCGAGAAGTCAGCTATTACACCAGAGATCGCGGGTTCGATCCCCGCACGGTACAAACATTAAATTTGTGTGCATGAACATGTCTGTTTGTATCGGTCTAGGTGTTTCTATGTATAAATGTATGTATTAATAATAAAAGTATGTAATGTTTATCCGTTGTCTGGCCCATAGCACAAGTTAATGCTTAGTTTGGGGCTAGGTGGCGCTGTGTGAATAATGTCCAGAGATGTCCAGAGATATTTATCTTTAATTACACTCCCGTTATCAGTGTCAAGTTCAGATGTCATTTGGACAAGGTGACATAGAAGGCATCATGTGAAATAGAGGTCATTTCTCACACGCAAAATACATGATGTTAAGATATGATTTGACCTTCGAGATAATACAATAAAGCTTCCCGGTTTATTTAAACTTCGTAGAAATTATTTACTACCACTGATTTTAAGAAAAAGTCAACAAAATTTTTACATCACGAATGGCGCCCATACGCTTAGGAGGAAACACTAGGGCGGTTTTTTCATACAAACGTTGTCATAAAAACCCTGTTTCCTCCCTGGATAATGCCAGTAGGGAACTATTTTTTTTTACAAAAATCTATGACCACTATTTGCATGTCCCTATGTTTTCCTTTTTTAAAAAGAGTTATGAATCTTCAAAAACCTAAAAAAATGACTAGATTTTCCGCTGTGGTCAAACATCCAGAAAACAAATTTAACTAGATTAAATAAAAAAAGAAAAACATAGGAACACGGCCAAAGTCTTTCTTTAATTTTTGATGAAAAAAGTAGTTAAATTATTGGTCAAGCTTTGGAGAAGAAATCAGGGGACAACGAAACGTTGATTTTAAGTATTTTTGATAGGTGTATGTTCGGTCCAAACTGCAGTTGTCTCTATCGCGCTCTGCGGGTGGATGCGCGACAGCAATAGATTTTACAAATACTTATTTTTCAATTCTCTCGTCCTTAGTGTTTCCTCTTAAGCGGTTACAGGTACCGGCAAACTTGTTGAACATCGGTCGACGGAGAGGGGGAAAGTTCGCGCATGTGCACTTGCGTGTGACCAATAGCGCGCAGGCGTGTCAAAGTTGTGGATACCACAAGTTCTTGCTCTATTTTGTAGCACAATTTTTTTTATACCACGTCAGTTGGCAGACAGGCACGCAGCCCACCTGATGGTAAGCGGTCACTGCGGCATGTGCCATTAAGGGACACTTCACCAGGAAACGTCGCTCAATGTGCTGCCAGACTATAGGCTCATCTGATCTTTGAGCCTTTAATTTCAAGTGTACAGGCTCCCACATTAATATTGCCGGAACACAGCCAGAGCTGTTATGGCGACAGATTTCACATGTTTTGGTAGCTAGCCAGTCGGACTCTGAAAAAGTCCTACCACTAACGATACAGAATAATAATAGTTGTTTGTGGTAAGATCAATGAATGTAGTTAGTAATGAATGTAATGTATGTTTAACCAGGTGGAAGATTCCTGTACTGGGCCATCTAGGTGGGTACCACCGCAGTGCCAGATATTTTCCCGTGAAATAGAAGTGTGTCAAGCACTTATGTGTTTCGGGGAAAGGGCACTGAAGCTAGTGAAATTACTGGGTATATGAGACCTAATGACTGTCGTCTCGGTGTAGCGGGCGCAGGGCGGTGCCTGACAGTAACTGCTTAGTTACTGTTTGGCACTGAACTGTCTAAGGGCAGACGTGGCGCTTACCATCAAGTGTACGATCTGCTCGTCTTGTTACACATTGCAATATAAAAAATTTAGGTATGTGTTGTCCAATATTTCGTCCGTGAACGATAGCCACGTTTATTTCACGTGGGAATTGATAAGAACTGTCATGTATTACTCACGCATCTACAAGTTCAATTGAGATAAAATCGAACGTAAGAAATAACAATATGATTTTTTCTGTAAATTGAGAAACAAATAAATGCATGTCAGACATTAAATAAAAAAAAATTAAAAAAAAATGAATAAATAAAAATAACCTACCCTAATCTGTCAAAAAGATTCAATTAAAATAGAACTCTATGCGGTTTACATTAAGCTGAAAGTGGTTTGCAGAACACTTGGAAAAGCTCGAAGATCAGATGAGTCTACAGTCTGGCAGCACATTGAGCGACGCTTCCTAGTAATCATAGTGTAGGTGTCCCTCAATGAAAGAGACCCCAGTAGCCGCTTACCATACCATCAGGTGGCTGCCGGCTTGTAACTAAAATATTATGTAATTAGAATAGAATAGAATAGAATAGAAAAAGTTTATTAGGTATTTTTACAATTTAACTTATATCTAGAGTTGACTTAAACTAAGGGATTAACAATACCTAATGGGTTTCCGCTCAGCATGTGCCGCGGTAAGCCAAGCTTACCATGGCGCTGGTATTCTGCGGATACCTGTTATAGGGTCTACTAACTTATTTACTAATATAATAGCTTTTCTGTTGATAATACAGAACAGGTGTTCAAGTAATATACTTAATTAAGAACATGAAGAATAATGATAGGCAGGTACACAATTTAATATATAACAATAAAATTACATAATATCATATATAAATAATAATTATTTATTAAATAATTATTATGTATTGTATGCATAATGAAATTATTAAAAAAAATTAATATACATAATTAGGCATTTATAAAAAAAAACATTCCTCTCACAGCTGCACAACGAGGCGCTCGTAGCGCAGCTGTGACAGTGGTTCGTTAGCGATAACGAAAGTCAAGCTAACTACGCCGCGGTCGGTTAATGGATGGGTGACCATTCTGACCATATTTAGTGACATTAATTTCGAGCGTCTCCGTGCTTCGGAAGGCACGTTAAGCTGTTGGTCCCGGCTGATATTTACTAAAATGTAAATATTAGTCGTCAAGCCTAGTCAGAGGCGATTTGGCGGCTTGGTAACATCTGACATTAAGGTTGGTTGGTCACTTGCCTTACGCACCCCTCCACCAACCCGCACTAGGCCAGCGTGGTGGAGTATGGTATGGCCCACACTATCTCACAATTGAGATAAGGCCTGTGTCCCAGCAGTGGGAAAATATATATGCTGATGATGATGATGATGAAAAAAAACATTTAAGTATAATTCATCCGTGTCTGGCTAAACAAGGTAGGTTGTATATAATAAGCTACGTTTAGTTTGGGGCTAGATGGAAATCAAATTGGTCTTCAATAAGTTATACACCTAATGCAGAATAGAATAGAAAAGGTAACAAACTACAAAACTTCAATGATTTCAAAATGATTTATAATCTTAGATTTTAATTAATGCAATGACTCCGTAATGGCAGACTATTGAATGTAAATTGAAAACCGCGCGATAAAGATCAGGAGTCAAACACTCGATTTTGTAATTGGAATGCTTTGCTTTTTTTGGTTGAAGACAATTTGTTGCTATCAAAAAGTATGCAGGTGGAAATGAAAAAAAGAAAAAATTATTACGATGTGCTTTTTTTTGGTGAAGACAAAAAGTTTCTATTATAAGTACATATTTAGTCATTTATAAATCTTAAAAAAAATAAAAAGCTCATAAATATCAGCCAGTTTCACCAGGTGTCTTTTCTGTCAATTATCAAAAAAAAAACATTGTTATGTGGCAGTTAAATTGTCAGCCTATTTAATGTTCCACTGCAGGGCAAACACCCTGTTGCAGAAAGCTCCATTAAAGTTAATGCTTCATTAAATCTAATGCTGTCACTTTTCGTTGTCATGAAATAAAAAGTGACAGCAATAGCTGTAATGACACATTAACTTTAATGGACGTTTCTGCAACTCAGTGAAAGAACTCCATCATTGAAATCAATTCGTTACAATAATAAAACGGTACTGGCTTCTCCACCACGCTTGCCAAATGCAGTTTGGTGATCACAACCCCAAGCTGTGGGGCGAAAAATCAAACACTAAATATGGCTGACCCGGAAATTGAACCCAGAACTCCAGATCATGGCTCTGTATACCTACCTATGTACGTAAACGTTTCATTTTATTTAATAGCATATTCATCTGTGCTGGCACCACTACAAGTATTATGTTAATTAGTAATCAAATTAACTGCTGAAGCCGAAATTTTCCTGTATAACAATAAATTATTTTGGATCACTGTTTTGGATACATTTTAAAGAATTTGTTTGTCAGTTCTATGGTTCCGTTCTCATCTTTAGTGATGTTCCTACAACCATTAACTTTTCAATTGATTTGTGTTCTTCCCTGGCTTCGTACTAGTAAAAATGATAATTTTTACCTCGTCCTAGGTGTTTGAGAATTACCTATTGAAATTGACTGATAAATAAAAAATAAAATGGCCTATTGAAAAGAGTAACTACCGAGTTTCTCACCGTTTCTTCGCGATAGATAACAACAATCTCAATTGGCGGTAGAGTCAGTCACTCACTAACATTGATATTGATGATTCATAAGTGCATCTTTGAAGCCTACGTGAATAAAGAATATTTTATTTTTGGTAAAGTTAAGCGCGTGAATAATTTTATACAGTTCAGCTATTTATTTTTATTATAAAGAAAGGATGAGGAGATGAGCCACAAGGATTGTTCTGTAACAAAAACAATCTTGTTACTCTTGTGTAGAGTACTTTTTAATTTTTTTTTATATGTCAGTGGAAGTGCTGTCAACGTTCAGCCGTTTCAATAACAATCCAACATACAGACGATAATAAGAGTACATAGTATTAGTAGTTTTTTAGTAGTGTTTGTTGGAAGTTGGTTGGTAAGTTTGAAATACTTTCATTTGCATTTTAGAAGCTTGTATTAAAAATCTATTTTAGTTCATTTAAGTTTTCACGAGCCGAAAGGCTCCATCCAAACTCACCCACAGTACCAAAGATGTTTTATACAAAATTAAAGTTACTCACTTAAAAGTATAAAGTTAAAAAGATCTTTATAAAAACAAATCTTTGTGAGGATGTATGGGTTGAATTTTGAATGGATAGAACTTTTAGTGGTAAACAACTTTTTATTAACATACAAAGCGGGTGAATAGAATATTATTAATAATAGAATATGAATAAAAGTTAGTAACAAAAAATATATAGTATGCAATTAGCTATGAGTTCACACTCCGGTTTTGTCAAAGAACCTAACTCGGCCTCTTATAATTTGTTATTTAAATCAATCAACATTATGTTTACTATTGTATAAGAATTACGTTACGATAGCCGACTGGTGAAACGTATTGTACTTGAGGTCGAATCTTGGCTTGTATAATCCGGTTCAAAAGCTATGAGGACAATACCTTTTGGAATGGAGCGAAAAATAACGTCAACTTCGCTTGTCCGTAGTATCTAAGTGTGTGTAAGTCATTACTGTCGTGTAACGCAACTCCAAAAGTTCCTACCCTAATAGCATTTGAACCAGATAGTACAAATATTATCATACCCTAATCTGTCGCTCTGGGTCTTCTTTCTTGTCGAATCTTTTATTTTAATTGAGGACATATTTCACTAGATACCTGTCATTATAACTAATAGCCTTCCGCCCGCGGTTTCACCAGCGCGTAATCTCTTTTTTTAAATTTCCCCCCTCTTCCCCCACATTTCCGGGATCAAAAGTATCTTATGTTAACTGGGGATAGTGTAGCTTTCCAACAGTGAAAAAATTATTCAAATCGGTTCAGTAGTTTCAAAATTGTCATTCCCGCGGGAATGAGACGTTTCCGGTGGGAATTTTATAGTATATGTCCTAATCCGGGTTATAAACTATACGTGTGCCAAATTTCATCTAAATCCGTTCAGCCGTTTAGGTGTGATTGAGGAACAAACAAACATCCAAACATCCAGACTTTCGCATTCATAATATTAATAGGTTATGAGAAGTAGAGCTAATTGGATCCTTCCTTGGTCTGCGATGTACGGATAGCAGCAGATCAACCTACGTCCTACCCTAATCCGTCAAAAATTCTCAATTGAAAGAGAACTCTATGTGAAGTGAATAAAGCTGAAAATTGGTTGTAGAAATTTGACAGATTGAATAGTCTGATGTGCTGGCGACTGTACCTCCCTTCAGCCTACAGAAGACCACAGAAAATTAACACTTCATAACTTTTGAGCTATGCTTCTGTCGGTAAGTAAGGTCTCCCATTAGGGCTCAATAGGGGAGGGCATGGTGTTGGCAGCGAAAGATGTTTTTTTTTGCAGCCATCGTTAGATTTTCCCGTCAACTTACAGGGTTAGTGGCACGAACGATGCCTCTAGTGTCACAACTAGTCACAAGCGACCATAGGCGATAGTACAGTGGGCCACAAAAGTAGCTACGCATTTGCCAATAACAAAAAGTCTTATTGCCATGGTAATAAGATCGTTCAGTTAGTCGTCGAAAATGTGGAGCTACGATTGTATCATCAGACGTCGAACTCTTAGTCAAACCAACACGGGGTTTAAATCACCGATGGCGGCCCTTCTACGGTAATATGTCTATTAACTGAAGTTAGATTTTGTTAGAAATCTTTTTCTTTTAATACACATAGCAGTACATTCTGAGATGTTTCCTGCTTAAGGGTCTCATAATATAATAGGTTACAGAAACCTCTTACAGTGGCTTTAATAATAAAAAATTATTTCATTAAAAAACAGATCAACTTTTAGGTGTTTTACTAAAACAATTAAAGATTTAAAACATTAGACTAATAACCACATAGTATTTATAAACGAAATATAAACGAAAAAGTTAATGTCAACTTAAGGTCATGTTTGTAATTATGCGTGTAATTATTCAACTAACGCACCTATTAAACTATTTTAAGTTCGCAAAATATACGCTCAAACTAAAATTTGGGTTAAAAATAATCCCTTTATTATTTACATAGAAATCAAAACAGACTATTTATAAGACAACATTTATTTAAGACGTACCTGATAATGTAAACAAAATGTTTTTCAAAATGTCATGCCGATGCCAAAAATACTTAGTTTTTTTTGTTACCTACTTAAGTACAAAAATTTTTTATGAGTATTTTATTTTTCGCAAATTATAAATTAAAAAATACACCTACCTTCCTTTTTCTGTGTGTCCCTCCCAAACAGTAATTTAATCTTTCAAGCCCCGGATTACCAGACACAATAGAAAATCTATTGTTACGCGGCACCCGAGTGCCGGTTCGGGATTGAGTGGTTAATTAAATAACTAATCGTTGCGAATACAATTACAAATGCAATTGTCAATAACATCAATTGGATACGCACATCACTACACTACATTCGCACAGTTTAAAAATAAAAAAAAGCGCGAGACCACATTCCCGCGCGTTGATTGACAGACTGCCATTCCCGTATTCCACAGTTCGAATTTCAAATTACCAACAAAAACAGCGCTGCACACATCGCTTGTTCGATAAAGCGCGTTCCAATTAACAATTTGTATTTAAAACTATTTATTAAAGCGATTAAACGTGGAAAAAGGCAATAACTAACGCTCGCGGTATAGACCGAACCGAAACTCCTTAGTGCCAATTTTTTTGTATAAAGCGATGTGTGACCTTGATATAAAATTAGACGTCTATCGGTATCACACGTGGTTTCGCTGTCATAAAGCGCTTTACGCTTGATAGGGACGTCATATCTGTGATCCCTGAACTTGTGTTGTGTGATACGGATCAGTGTCAATGAGTTACAATAAATCATAAATTGATGTAAGAAAGTACCTATAGTGGCCATATTCGTTTTTAACCACTCAATCCCGAACCGGCACTCGGGTGCCGCGTAACAATAGATTTTCTATTGTGTCTGGTAATCCGGGGCTCGAAAGATTAAAAGAAAATGGCGGACGTAATTTATTTTTTAATACTTTGTTTTTGTTTTCCGGTTTTGACACGTGCCATTTTAGATTTTAATTTGAATATTTAATTCGATAACATTTTAATATTATTTATAATACCTATACCTATGTTAACTCAAACGCATTAGGCAGATACTATTCTATTTGCAAAGGGTCTGGGTTCGACTCCCATTTGGGACAAATTTTTAAATGCGGCTTAATCCGGTGGATTTTGTTTATGTATTTTTTTTATACTAGGTCATTTGGCAGACAGGCACGCAGCCCACCTGATGGTAAGCGGTCACTGCGGCCTATTCCTTTGAGGGACACTTCGCCTGGAAGCGTCGCTCAATGTGCTGCCAGACTGTAGGCTTTCTGATCTTCGAGCCCTTGATTTCAAGTGTACAGGCTCCCACATTAATTTTGCCGGAACACAGCCAGAGCTGTTATAGCAGCAGATTTTACCTGTAGGGGTGGTAGCTAGCCAGTTGGACTCTGAAAAAGCCCTACCACCAATCAGACCCAAGGCGGGAATCGAACCCACGACCTCCGTGTTTTATACCCGAGCGGCTTAGCCACTGTTCCACGGAGGCGGTCAATTTTTTTATTGTATTTATATTGGTATTGCTAATTAATCTAATAATGCACCTTCCTGCATTGAAGAGAGATCAGGCGCAGGATCAACAACTACAATAGTACTTAATGCAAATAAAAACAAACTAGTCTCCGATATTCCATCACGCACAAAGAAATTCGGTGACTCGTTCCTTTGTCGCACCACCAAAAAATGGAATAGTCTACCAGCGCATGTATTCCCTCCTTCCTATGACATAGGTTCCTTCAAACGAGGCGTGAAGAGGCACTTTGTGGGCCGGCAGAGTGTGGGTGACTGATGCTACGTCCCTAATCTAATCTCATTTAAGAGCATCGCTCTTGTCGGTGGAGCAACTTCCACTCTTCTCTGGACTCTGCCAGCACCTTAAGTTCCCTATACGTTTTAACATTAACTTTTTTTTCTTACGTCCCATACTTTTTTATTATTCATTGGTCTAATGACTTAAGTCGGACTGTGGTCTTGGGATACTGGGTTCAAATGGAAATTGGGATAGTATTGTATATTTCTTTATTATCTAAATCCCACGATAAACGTTATTCGATGATGAGGGTTTATCTCAATAACTGCGTTATCGGTAAGATAAGTTTCTTTTGACCAAATCATTGTTTATCGACACGTGTTTTAGGTATAAATAAAAGGGATCCTATCTAATTTTAAATATATTACCTAATTATAATTACCTATCTCCGAATAAGAAAACTGTATTTTTTTATAGTAGCTCAGTACCTACATTGACTTTATACTTACCCTGGTTCATTCCCGTTCGTCCCACCAAGTTCGTCCCACCACCAGTGGGACTTAATAGTAAGCAAAAGGGGAACCCAAATTACCATGACAACGGACGCAGCACCGAGGCGTTCTATCCGTTGGCATCGCAGTACTGGGCCAGTAAAAAAAGTAGCAAGGTGCTTCTTCACATTTCGTTTGAAGGAACCCATTTTTTATGTGTGAATTGGTTTCAAAGCCGGTGGTAGAGTCACTCTGTAATCTATCTGGTGATTTATTTTGTGCATTAAAAGGATTGGAGAGGCTAGATACTATAAAGTAGAAGATTACCTACTTATATGACAAGACTTTGTGGACATGATACCTACAGATTTGCTTCTCTGCACATCTCATATTATGCTTATTTATTGTACTAATATTATATTATTATTATTAAGATGATTTTGTACATGCATAATAATTTAAAAAAGGCTATCTTATCAGCTGTTCAGTTTCTTGCGGCACTTCTTAACAGGCCATTCACGTCGAAGTGGTGGTAGGATACAAAAGATTTGACGTGCAAACGAATTTTATTGTAAACAAATCAAATTGCAAAATAAATACTTTGACTTTTGACTTTGACTTTGCATTACTGGATCCTACATATTTTGATTTTAAATCGCAAAACTCAATCATATACCAAAAACGATCGATATAATTGTTATGGTTGAGAAATCCAATTTTACACCAGAGGTCGCAGGTTCGACCCCCTTACGGTACAAATATTTTGTGGGCAAACAAATGTCTAGACAGACATGTTAAAGAAATACACAAAGACATATTTTTTTATAACATCTTATAAAAAATTGTACTAGTCGTCGGCTTTCGGCTTAGTCGAAGATGGAAGAAAAACAACGAATAAATAACATTTAACTATTTTAATTAGTGTTGCCCAAATGCAAGAACAAGACGAGACTTAGCCAGTCTTGGTCTTGGTCTTGCGCCAATACACCTGGTCTTGGTCTTGGTCTTGGTCTTGCGCTCCCAGTCTTGGTCTTGGTCTTGGTCTTGCAGCAAGAGTCTTGCAAGTCTTGCAATTACCTATTAGTCTATTACTATTTATTAAAGTTTACTTTAAATCTTAGAAAAACGTATTAGAATTGGAACATTGTGAGCTTGAATTAACATAGCCATAGTAAAGATCAAGCAGATTAATAAATAACTGAAGATTTGATAAGAAATTCGAAAAATCAACTGACCTATATGTCGTTTTTCTTGTAAAAACTTAAGAAATATAATGACTAAATGTACAATAATAGTACCTAAGTAATTAGTTTAAAACCATATAAGTAATCAATATTATAATTATATACTTACTAGAATGAATTAATATGACATCTACTACCTATCCTTACCACTTTATCCTAATCATAATACTACTTGCGTGATCAGTATAATGTATTCATTTTCATTCTAAGCACTCTGAAACTTATTTATTCTTTGGAACACCTGTAGGTACTCTTAAAATTCGAAATTATTTTGCATGAGTATACCTACGCCCTATGGCTTAGTATATATTCTGTGCTATGGCGGCAATCAAATAGTGTCAAATGTTATGATTTCGGCGTGGCGGCAACGATTGTTTTAGATTTCAAAAGAAGCCGCCGGCGCGTGTATCATAACCATGTACTTCCGAAAAGCGGCAAATTTCTTTGAGAAGTAAGTACAAAACCTTTGATGCCGCATTATCAAAGTGCCGATGGTTAAAACATAACTATGCATGCACTCAGTTTGATTTTAATAGATATTTTTTTATTCGCTATGTTTATGGTATTAGTCGTAATGCGCATAGGTCCAGTTTTTTCTTTGATACAGTTTTTTGCGTCTCATAGAATTCCTAAGCGTACCTACCTATACACCGAACTGTTACACCTAACTACTCAGTGAAATAGCGCTAAGTCCTAGCTGCAAGACGCAAGAGTCTTGCAGGCTATGTCTTGTTCTTGCTCAAGTCTTGCACGGTCAGTCTTGGTCTTGGTCTTGCTAAAAATACGCGGTCTTGTTCTTGGTCTTGGTCTTGCAAAAACGCAAGAACAAGACCAAGACTGCAAGACCAAGACTGAATTTGGGCAACACTAATTTTAATTTGCATTGATAATATTCGATGGAACAAAATAAAATATTTCTTTAACAAAAAAATAAATTAAACGCGCAACAATGCTAGCTTTAAATACTATAGTCTCTTGAGTGTGACAGAGAGCGCAACATATTCTTAGCATAGGGTTGCCATCTCCAAACTAGGGATGCATCCGATACCGATACCGATACCGATATATCGGCAATACTTCGGGTTTGCCGATATATCGGTATCGGCGATATTTTTATGACCGATTCAACGATACTTTTCAAATTTCGCGCATTAAAAAATGTCGGTGTCGGTATCAGTATCGCCGATATTTTTATAAGACCGATATCGTATCGGCAAAATGGCGTATCGAGGCATCCCTACCAAACTTTGAAAACCAGGATCTCAAAGTAGAAATACCAGGACATTTTGATTGAGACCCCGGACTATATGTAAGAGCAGTACCAAAATTTATATATACACTGAAAATTAACAGGACTTTAAAACACCCAGGAAGCTGCTTAGAAACTATCCAGGACAGCCCAGGACACCCCCAAAAAACAGGACATGTCCTGGGAAAACAGGACGGATGGCAACCCTATGTTAGCAACATAGAGTAAATTCTACATAGAGTTGTCTGATCTTGTTTTCCTTAAAAAGTGCACTTGAAAACAAAGACTTGAAGATTAGAGGAGTGTCTCTCAACGGAATAGGACGCGGTGGCTACCACAGAACAAGAAAATTTTCTCTCTGGTGGCTACCATCAGATGGACGGCGTAGCTGTCTGATAAAAAAGAAGCTTTTAGGAATGACGTTGGAACTACACTGAAAATAGGTAAGCTACATTGCGTAAAGGCCTGAATTCACTTTGATTAGTGATAAGTGCAGGTGTTTAGTGCAGGTGATTAGTGATTAGGAGAAAGTAAGTGTGGACAGCGACTGATTAGTGCAGGTGATTAGTTGGCTGCGTAGTGAAGTGTTTAGAAGCGTGTTCTATTTTACTGCGAGTGGACTGCGAGTAGCCACGTCCCGCGCGCCCGCCCTTCCCCCTCACTCGCAGCGTGCCTGCCAGTCCTGCCACTTAACACGTCTGGACAGACAGTTAAGTGTTTAGTGATTAGTGGATGTTCGTGTTGTTGTACCAAAAATGGTAACTACTAAACAGAGCCACTAAACAAAAATTGGACACTACTCGCACTACGCACCTGCACTAATCACCCTCAATTACTAAACACCTGCACTCGCACTAACAGAATACAGTCCTTAACTCTGGTTAGTATTTTATCTGTGGATTATTCAGAAGTCTGTAGCATAGTTATTGATATGGCTTCTTGTTCTCCTGGAACCAAATGACGAAGGTTCGAATCTGCGTCGGTCGTAACGTGATGACGTACTCCATATCCGTCTCCTGGTCCGAACTTTCTGGAGGATCGTCTTCTCTTGCATCTCTGGGGAAGAAAAAGTAAAATATAAATTTAAATCTCATACAAACTTACTTAAAAGCTATGTTTAAACTAGAATATTGATTATTATGCAATTGGTATCACAACTACATAAGGTTCAAAATAAGGTGGGCACTTGACCATTGCCTTATGAAGGGTTATAATATTTTTTTTATGTAAGGGAGGCAACGAGGAAGCGGGTCACCTGATGCTTAGCAATCACCGCCGCCCATAAATACCCGCAACACCAGAGGAGTCACAAGTATATTGCCGGCCTTTAAGAAAGAGATATGCTCGTCTCCTGACGATTGCCATGTCATATCGGTCCGGAAATACCGCTGCAGGGAGCTGGTTCCACAGTTTGGTCGCACGTAGTATGAAGTTTCGAGTGAATCGTACTGATACTCTTAATTTAAATGTTTGTATTTATACTCAAAATTTTTTTTATATGATATATCAATGAATACCTACCTCTTTCTCCGTCCGTCTGTTCTCTTCTCGTATTGTTCTTTATAGTCAGTCTCCGCATCGGTATCTTCTTCTGAATTAGGCTCATCATACTCCTCACTATCAGGTCTTCTCCTCTTGTCTCTTCTATACGGCGTAAGAGTTCTTGTGCCTAGAACAAAAGTGGGTGTGACAAGCAAACTTTTAAAAGCAGGTGAGTATTTAGTTCGACAGAGTAATAAGAGATGGCGCTACTAGTCCTTAACATCACGTTGTGGTTTTCTGGATGACTCGTGAATTATTTTAACCCAAGTTTTAAGCGATAAGCTATTCTTACGATTTAACTTTAATATTTTATGAACATCGAGATTTTTCATCGAGACGCTTCATGGTGAAGTGTCCCTCAATGGAATAGACCGCAGTGACCGCTTACCATCAGGTGGGCTGCGTGCTTGTCTGACAACTGATCTAGTATAAAAAATAATATAAGGTACTAACCCAACCTCCCGTTAGAATACACGTCATAACCTCTCTCCGACTCTCTTCTCAACTCAATCTTCTTATCATCTTCTCCACTCTCATCTCTAACATCATCGTTCTTAGCATCAGACAAGAAGAAAGGCATATCCGCACTCTCATGCTTCTTCCTACTTCTATTCTTCCCCGTTCTTCTAGTAGTCGTTTCGGTAGATTCATCTCTTTTGTTCTGCCTATATCTTCTGGTCTTTTTCTTTCTCTTTCTGAACTTAGGTTCTTCTGTTGAATAGTGTTTTGGTCTGATGAACTTGGCTCTTCGGTAGTACATATCGTAAATGGATTTTGTTATTCCATCATCTGTCATGTCTGTGGTAGAATCTGTAAAGGAATTATGTGATGTGAAAAATTAAATACACTTGAAGCGACCTCGAGTTTGAGAGCATTAATTACTCTCAAACTCAAATCAAATGGAATAGGCCGCAGTGAACGCTTACCATCAGGTGGGCTTCGTGCCTGTCTGCCAACTGACCTAGTATACCTAGTATATAAAAAAAAGACCAGGACAAAAGAATAGAATTTAATAAAATACCTGTTTGAGTCGACTGTGTTATTTGTACAGGCGTAGTTTTTCTCAAGATGTTCTTATTCTTTCTCCTTCTGGGAGATCTCTTCTTCATATTGGAAGAAAAATCTTCTTCATCAGACCCCACTTCCAGTGAATCTCTTCCCATGATTGACAGAAACCTGTTAATGAACATTTATTTTATAATTATGTTTAAAAATAGTGTGAGTCTGTGACTAGTAGGTCGCACTGTGTCCTGAGTTCAAATTCCGGGTTGGACCGAAAATTAGTAAATTCATAGTCCGGAGACTGGAAGTTAGCGGTATACATACAACTCGTGAACACGTAAAGCCGTTGGTACTGTTGAACTCACTTCAGCCGTTTCATGTTCCCCCCGCCCTCTTTTAAGAGTAAGAAGCATAGAGGGTGCGTTGTTGGTTGATCGTAAAGATTTGCCTTCGTAATCAAAAACTAAGGAGGACCATAGTATTGAGTAGCCCCCATACCCCTATAGACCGGCAACGCATCAGCGATCTCTCTGGTGTTGCAGATGTCCATGGACGGCGGTGATTGCTTACCATCAGGCGACCCGCTGGTTGGTTTGCCACTAAAAAAAAAAACATAATTATTATTTAAAGTCTTCTCTAAGCCTTCTTTATTTTCTGTACATTTTCTCTCCAAGAAGTAGGCCTTACCTATTTGGTCTTTCAGTTTTGCTCCAAAAACTCAATCTTTGGTACTTCCTCGAGACTTTACTGTAAACTTCTGTCGTTGATGTAACATTATCAACTTCAACATTTGTTAAACCTTCAGTGCCATTCTGCACATTAGTCGTTACATCATTAAAACTATCATTAATCGTATCATTAATGACGATGTTGTCATTAATGTTTTCTGTCAAGTTGACAGATCGTTTTCGTCTTTCGTAGTCGTAGTTTGATTTGGGCATTTTGATCTTCGATTTTCCTTTGTCTGAGTGTTTTTGGCGAGGAATCTTCTTTCTGCTAAAGTTTTCTTCTTCTGAATAAGCTGTAAAAATATTTTTTAGAAATGTGGTTACGTTGCTTAAAAGATTTCCCTCCGAAGAAAGGAAGCCGATAAAGGCTGGATAACCAGGAATTGCAAAGTCCAGTTATTACATTAAACTACTGTCTCACTATCTGACTTAAGTAGCATGACTTTTTTTTATAGTGGAGAAATCCTTTATGGATATCCCAGCCGCTTGGGGGAGCAGCTGAGGTTATGTCAGAGTTGCCCTATGTTAGGGGGTACTGACTCAAACTCCACTGTGGCCTTCTCAAGCACAGGCTGGGGGGCCGGGTAGCTCTATGCAGAGATTCACACAATTGCCCCCCACCAGCTGAGCTCTGCTGCTTTGGTGCAGCGCTCCTCAGGGGAAGCGAGCATAACCTCCCCCGTTTCCTCATGGCACTTGGCAGTGTGAGGCCACCCCACACTGCCAATATACTAAGGGATGCTCTAAGTAGAAGTAGCATGACTTGTTAAATTCTGCATCATAGTGCTAACATAATCTGACTAAATTGGGACAAAACGCTCAGAAATAATCTTATAAAAGAATTTGTTGGTAGTTGCGAGGCAGTTTATGGTTTTCAGAGTCCCACAAACCAGTTAGACTGGTGCGTGAGACTCTAAAACCCTAAAACTTCGGCTATTTCTTTTTTTCTACCAGAAGTCTTATAGAACTATAAAAAAATATCACTCACGTGTTAAGTTTTTCATCAGTAGAGTGATGAAAATATTTTATGCATAAATACCTTATTGTATGTAAATGCAAATTTTGGTTGCCATTCAAAAAATAGTAGTAGTAACCTTGAACTAAAGTTCAGTTTGAATATATTGTTTTTTTTATGTAAGTTTTAAATATTTACATGTTTTGAAGAAATGTTTAAATTCCACTTATCAGTGGAATAATGAATTGACATTGGACAACGTCACATACATTGATCTGACCCCAAATAAGCTACAGCACTTGAGTTTTGGGAAAAAGGTATATGCTTCAATACAATGCAAGTAAACATCCAGACACAGAATAAACATCAATGTTCCTCACATACTTAAATTTCTTTTACTTACAATACGGTGCTCGAGTTTCGAAATACGATGATCATAGGTTCGATTCCTTTCTTGGGCTCTAGTAAGTGGTAGGTCAGCTGCATTCTGGAGAACTCTTACCACTATAAGTCTTACTGCCAAATTGGCAGAACTGAATTTCAGCTTAATGTCTATGGCATAGAATTCTATTTCAATTGGTTTAGAGAAAGATTAGGGTAAGTTGATGATCTGCTTACTATAAAATACAAGTAATCATATTTACCAGGATCTTTTTCTTCTCTTCTTGGAGGTTCTTCTTTCTCCATTTCAGCATCTTCTGGTAAGATGCCGTCGTCACCACCGGTGTAAACGTACCTGAAACAACAAAAATGATGTTTTGGTTCTCTTAAGAAATCGCTCAAAAACTATTACATTCCCCATAACCCGGATTAGGACATAGGCTATAAAATTCCTACGGAAAACGTCTCATTCCCATGGGAATAACAATTTTGAAACTACAGAACTTTGATTTGAATAATTCTTTCACTGTTAGAAAGCTACACTATCCCTGGTGAATATAGGGTACTTTTGATCCCGGAAATGTGGGGGAAGGGGGGGATATTCGGGTGAAACCGCGGGCGGAAGGCTAGTATAAATAATGAAAATTAATTTCGAAACGACAATCATAGAGGCCGTTAGGCATCTGTTTAGCAATGGACGTCTTGTGGCTGATTACGATGATGAATCATGGTTCCAAGTGCTTCTCTCGTACCTGGTGCTCCAGTCCATCTGTCTAGCATCATCCAGCCACTGGTTCGCAGCGAGGGTTGTCTCCCTGATCATCCTTATCTGCATCTGCAGGAATATCTTCCGGAGCTCCACTGTGATCTGAGCTGTCTTCGTGGTGAAGTCTTCTGGGTTGTCGGCTTTGTCTTTTATGTTCCCTGATGAAAAGAAAGATGTGGTGATGTATTGTGTATTGATGCAATTAAATGTATTAATATAAGTGTGATGTGAAAATTAGGGATCAGGTTTTTCTGCTCGGAAAAAAATCAGTCACAGATCAGAGCCTGGAAGCTGGCTGTAGGATATTGGGTCAAAATCTCCCGCCAATTTACCTCGCTATTGCGCAATGCGCATGCGCTAAACAGCCGCATAGTTTGCACTCGTAGCCGCCAGAGGCGCTGGCGTTAGTGTTACCTACTTTTCGCAAAATTGTCAAACGTCCGCAAACTTGATCTGAATTGTGAAAACCAAGGAATCTTACGTCTTTATTCCAATCAAGACATATTCCTTATAAAGAAGATCCTGGCATCCATTAATCTTGGCAAATCACCAGTACTCACGTAGAACAAGAGAATCCGATAATCGCCATATTGGCGCTGAGAACAGTAGTTAGTGTACTTGGAACTAATAATAGTGCTGACTTTCGCAGATAAACTTCGATAATGCTGTCATTGTCAATGTCAATGGCCGTCCATTTGACTCATGTTCTGAGCCATTTGAAGTCATTTTAGTTCCCAGTACACTATTGGGGGCGCTTCAAATCAACAGAAAAATTATCTGTCATTTCAATCGTTTAGGTTCAAAATGTTCAATTCCCAAAATGTTAACATGGTGCAAAACGTTCATGTCCCGAAATGTTCATATCCCAAAATGTTCATTTCCCGAAATGTTCATGACCCATAATGTTCATATCCCAAAATGTTCATATCCCAAAACGTTCATATCCCAAAATGTTCATATCCCAAAATGTTCAAATCCCAAAATGTTCATATCCCAAAACTAAAAAATTTTTCGTATTATCTTTATGAATTTAACAACCATTGTTAAGTTAGTTTAACAGGTGGTATGTTACTGTACTGGGCCGTCTAGGTGGGTACCACCGCAGTGCCAGATATTTTCCCGTGAAATAGAAGTGTGTCAAGCACTTCTGTGTTTCGGAGAAAGAAAGGGCACTGAAGCTAGTGAAATTACTGGGTATATGTATGAGACTTAATTAATAACTGTCTTCTCGGTGTAGCGGGCGCAGGGCGGTGCCAGACAGTAACTGCTTAGTTACCGTTTGGCACTGAACTGTCCAAGGGCAGACGTGGCGCTTACCATCAGATGTACGATCTGCTCGTCTTGTTACACATTGAAATAAAAAAAAAGATTTTATTTATTGGACACTTCACATTTTCTTATTGTGCTTCATTTGTTTTTTGTTGTTTTACACCTACTTTTATTTAATAATATAACATAGTAAACAGTTATGAATCAAGTTTTAGAATTAGTTATAATATATAAATTATGTATAGCTGTTATGTCAATGTATATTGTATTTACTGCGTTTAGTTATTGCAAGTTGCGACAGATTATGAAATAATTTTAACAATATCGTTTTTATTTTTTATTCATAAGAAATGTGACTTATGGATAAACCTACAACTTAACAAATTTTGTTAAATTCATAAAGATAATACGAAAAACTTGTTAGTTTTAGGATATGAACATTTTGGGATCTGAACGTTTTGGGATAAGAACGTTTTGGGATATGAACGTTTTGGGATATGAACATTTTGGGATATGAACATTTTGGGACATGAACATTTCGGGAAATGAACATTTTGGGATATGAACATTTCGGGACATGAACGTTTTGCACCATGTTAACATTTTGGGAATTGAACATTCTGAACCTAAACCATTTCAATGTCTATAGCCACTCCAGCGTAATAAGCTGAGCGTATTATCATAGAGCTCAGTGCTTAAAGTACTAGACAATGAGTTGTTAATTGTTATAAAAGTAATTATTTTTGTAACACCCCATTAATTAGGTAAAAGGAACTTATTCTTACCCCTTACTGGTTTTTCAAGGGTATTCTCCAGACGAAGAAGGACTGATCCTGCCTTCCAAGGCTCCAGGGTTAATACGTTGATGTGTCGCGGAAGTCCGTGGAGACGAAGAGATGAGAACTAGAATAAAGGAATAGAGAATATAATATGGTACAGATATGATCCAGGCAGATACTGTATGTTAGACGAAATGGATGGACGGACAGTATGGACTTACAAACAAGTAATATATAAGTAACTAGCGGGCGCAAGCGGTTTCACCCGCGTGGTTCCCGTTCCCGTGGGAATATCGAGATATTCTTTCTTAGCGGATGCCTACGTCATAACATTGAATGCCAAATTTCAGCCCGATCCGTCCAGTGGTTTGGGCTGTGCGTTGATAGATATCTATGTCAGTCAGTCAGTCAGTCATTCAGTCAGTCAGTCAGTCAGTCAGTCACCTTTGAGTTTTATATATAAAGATGCACTTATTAGTACCTAATCTGGTTCCAAGTAGGTCTGGTTTCCCTTGTAAGGGATACGGAGGTCCGATGGCAATTGCTCCATTGTAAACAGGCTTGTCGAATCTAGGATCATAGTCGAAGCGGACCCTGAGCTCCGTACTGGATGCAATCGGGAATACGCTGAGATGATGATGATGACTTATTAGTAGTCTGGCACAAAAAATAAATCAGAGACTCTCTCTTAATCTAAGATTTTTTTTCATAGACCTGTTAATTCTGGTTTGTATAAATAGGGGGGTACCACCGCAGTGCCAGATATTTTCCCGTGAAATAGAAGTGTGTCAAGCACTTCTGTGTTTCGGGGAAAGGGCACTACAGCTAGTAAAATTACTGGGTATATGAGACCTAATAACTGTCGTCTCGGTGTAGCGGTCGCAGGGCGGTGCCGGACAGTAACTGCTTAGTTACTGTTTGGCACTGAACTGTCTAAGGGCAGACGTGGCGCTGACCGTCAGGTGTACGATCGGCTCGTCTTGTTACACATTGCAATAAAAAAAAAATCATTATAATTTTAGGCACAGCGCAAGTAGAATGGTAGTTGCACAGACTCACTCGCTTATTCCTGACGTTCTGCCATTTCCTTCTGTTGATCTTCTCGCCTGCAGTGAAGAAGAGCCAGGGTTCCATCATCCACCTTCTCGATGCATGCGCCATTCTCTCAGAGAAAGTCAGCTCATCAACTGGAAACAAATATCAGCCTATGAGAGAGCCAGTACAATTGAAATCAAGGCTTAAGAAGAGATGAGCCTACAGGTTAGCAGCACCTTGAGCGACCCTTCCTGAAGTGTCCCTCAATGGAATAGGCCACAGTGGCCGCTTACCATCAGGTGGACTGCGTGTCTGTCTGCCAACTGACCTAATATAAAAAAAGTGAATTTTTCATTAACCCTTTACTTGGCAAGAAAAAAAAATCTTAATTACCGGTTTTTTTTCCAATAATCTCTTTTTATATGAACATAGAATGCAGGAAAAAATAATAAAAAAAATCCTAAAGTTTTGTTTCTAGAGATACCCTCCGTATCCCGTGAGATACATTGCCACGTTCGTAAGGAATAACTGCCTCAGGCGAATGTATCTTATGAGGCACACTGCCAAAAAGAGGTAATAATACAAATGGTGTATATAATAATTAATTTTAATTAGTAAGATCACATATTTGTACTAAACAAGTTAAAACTGATGGTGAAAACTATAAAAACAATTTCTCCCATATAGTAAGCATAATCTGACTCCACACTTAGTACATGACACAGTGGTTTGACATTTGATACATAGTTTGCACCTGCCATCATTATCATCATTAGCCTGTGATAGTCCATTGCTGGACATAGGCCTCTCCAAATGCTCGCCACGCTGATCGATCCTCGGCCACTCACATCCAGCTCCTGCCAGCCATCTCGCGCAGATCATCGCTCCACCTGGCCTGAGGGCGTCCAACACTACGTTTACCGAGACGCGGTCTCCACTCTAGAACCTGTTTACCCCAACCGTTATCGGTTCTACAGCTGATATGGCCAGCCCACTGCCTCTTCAGCTGGCTAATCCGGCGAGCTATGTCTGTGACTTTGATTCTCTGCCGAATCACCTCATTTCGGATGCGATCCTGCAGAGAAACGCCGAGCATAGCTCTTTCCATAGCCCGCTGGGCGACTTTAAACTTGTGGACTAGCCGTGCCGTAAGTGTCCACGTTTCCACGCTCCGTATGTCATGATGAGTAGGACGCACTGAAGACTTTCGTCTTGAGGCATTGTGGAGTTGGCGATGAGAAGACTCGACGTAGTTTTACACCTGCCATTTGTCCCAAAAATCGCGAAATGGCCTAGTTGGTTACCGCGAATTTCTGTTGTTAGTCTTGGATGTTAAAGGAGTCGCTGGAGACTGTTGAGCTTTCGGAGCCGGAGCCTGCTGTGGAGTCGCTACAGATTGTGCCGCATTTTGCGCAGCTAGTGGAGTGAGTGGACAAAGCTTTCTGCCTCTTGCCAACGATGGCTGTACTCCGCCCTAAGAGTAACAAGCTTTATTAACCCTTCATGCTAAGCGAAAATAAAAACTAACATGCATTCTATAACAAGGCTATAAACCAACAACCAGATTCCAATAACGAGAGACAGTGTTCCTACCAAACAAAAAAGACTAAAAGTATTTACAGAACTGTAGCCATGAATAAAAATCGATTTTGTCCCGACTGGGAATCGAAGCCAGAACCTTTATGCTTTAGCTTAACACCATCACCACAACGCCACCATCAAAATAATTAACACAAAACAATAAAAATATAAACTCCATAAACGTGGCAGTGTGCACCCAAGGATACATTGTACCAAAACATAAAAAACCAGTAAACATGGCAGTGTGTACTGCGAGATACATAGCAATTAAGCTCTAGTTTACTAAACCAAATATACAGTTTTGCATCAAAATTCACTCAATTGACACATATATAATATTGTAGTTTACCGTAACATGCACAATTATTACATTTGTGAGTGGTAACAATATAAAATATCAATTTTCTTACCTTTTTTGGCGGGATTGATCTGAGTCAGTTCATCATTTTGAATGTGAATGACAAACGGGTATGTCAAACTGACATGACATGACGGCAATGCATTCAGAAACACTAACTTTCCTATCAGTAGCAACGTTCCGTTTCAAGAAATAATATTTTAGTTGGTATGATTTTTCAAAGTTGACTGTATCTGACAGTGCACACCGTCAAGAAAAGGGTTAAAAAGCGATCGCCATGGTAAAAATCTTTTTACTTTGACACTACGTCCATAGACACCCCTGGGACTAGGTTTAATGTGCGTAGAAGCGGCAAGGGGAAGGGCTATGGGGAAAAGAAGGGGGAGGGTTCAAGCCAGCACACTTACTCACTTAACGGATCGCAATAGCGAGTGGAAATTGATCGGGTCGTCCGGGTAAGTATCACCCTATCACAAAAGACCAATCAATGTGTGAGTAATAGTAACTATGCTCTTCGTTAAGTGAGTGAAAGTGCCGGAAGTCCGAACTCCTGGGACTAATGCTGTGTAATAAATAAGACAGTGATTTTGATTCCTACACTTACTTTCTTGTCGGAAATTTCCGAAGAGTATCCTGTGTTTTCCCTTCACGATCAATCCAACACCATGTGCTTCTTCATTCAGTGCCTCGTCGAGTCCGAAGCCGTCATCTGTTAGAAGTCTTCTGTGAACCTGATCCGGTGAATCAAAAATTGCATCTATTCCAGTAAATTCTATGCTATCGCCAACGAGATATTAGCAGACTAGTTGAGTTTCTTTAAATGTGTCACATCATCTGTTTGTTGAAGTATTAGGAAGAAATCAAGAAAGAAATACTTTTACAAGTATTCAGCAATCGATTTATGGTTTATTTTCAATAAGTAACTAACTTTGTATTTTTATAATTTTTAAAACTGTTTTTTATACTAGGGAAAAATCAATATAATGATAAAGAAAACATAAGCAAACCCATGATTCTAGCTAGTTTTATTTTATATTTATCACGATAATTGCTTCAAAAAGTCTGTAATCATTATAAATATACTGCGTGTTTTTTTAGTCGTTGTTTTCCCGCAGCCGAACGCTTCACCTTCAGTAGTACCTACTATCGATTTATGCAAGTAATTTTTTTTTTGATTTTTTTTGATTTTTTTTTAAATTTGATGGGAAAATGTAACTAAATGTGAGTAAATCATTGTATAATATTATTAATCATTGTATAATATTAAGTTCACAATATCTGATTCCAAAGAAAGTAGCTAAGACGAAAATTAAAAAATCGACATACAAATTATGAGCAATTGTATGGACGGCAGATCAACCTACGTTAATCTGTCAAGAAACCTCAATTGAAAGAGAACTCTATGTGAAGTGAATAAAGCTGAAAATTAGTTGTAGAAAGACAGATTAGGATACCTAGTCTAAGTTCTGTCGACTATACATTTTACTGCCATACATACCATTAACTCAATTTCTCCTTCATTGTAAGACGTCCCGCCTTGGGTCCTGTCAGTCAGAACGCACATCTCCACACTGGTGTTCAGGGAATGGATGCAGATCCGGGAAGACACGGGATAGTAGCATGCTGCCACTGACTTTTTTGTTTGCTGACCTTTTATAGGTATAAAAGTAAGTTTAAATAATTTAAAAACAATAATTAGAAATACTTCTAGGTATGAAGCCGAGGTACCCCGGGATAGGCTGGTCAATAGCCAGAAGGATGGTAACGGCTCGTCCAAATTGAGTAGAATGGAGTAGTCGGGGGAGTTTAGTCGGTAGTGGGACGCTATAGTCCCGAGTCCCACACACGGCCCCTGGTCTACCTACCTAGCCTGTGCCTAAACGTATTATTGGTGCGATATTATTTATTACGTATTGACCACCTCCGTGAAAGAGTGGCTAAGCTTTGGTACGAAACCCGAAGGTCCCTGGGTTTAAATACCGCCTTGGGTCTGGTTGCAATTCGCTACTTATCCCCACTTCTGCTTACCATCAGGCATACCGCGTGTCTGTGTAAAATGACATAAAAATAATCTTACTATGACTATCATTCCAGCAGGATCTCTTCATCATCTGCCGTCCGTTGGAGTCGGTGAAGAACTCGCCACTATTCGTGATATTCGTGGTGAACACGCTCACCACCTCCTTCCCGACGTCGGTTCTGAAACAAAAGTTAATTGGTGAACCTACACTAATATTACATTACAGCGAAAGTAATTCTGTCTGTCTGTTACCCTTTCTAAATCACTGAACAGATTCTGATGAGAAATGCCTTTCCGGCTCACGTGTTTCCTTCTTCCTATAATCCTGGACTTTTTAGGCGGGGCGTGAAGCGGCATCTCAGCAGACCTTTAGGGTGAGGGTGACTGGCTCAATGGGTACTATGTTCAACTGAGCCAGTCAACCTTATATTTGGACCTCACATCCGCTTACCATCAGGTGGAGTGAGGTCATCCTGACTGCTTCCTTATAAAAAAAAAAGAAGTTAGTACAAAGGTGGTTTTAACATAGTCCTCATCAGCTCACCCGATAGGAACAGGTCCGATGAGCCACTCCAGCTCCAGGAACTCCTCGCCGCGGTACAGCCTGATGACTTGCGTAGCCCAGTCGCTGAACCGCTGTCTGATCTCTTTGACCAGTGACCCTCGGACTGCGTGGTACGTCACCTTTTCTGTCACCTATAGCATAGAAAAATAGTCATTTGTTTCAGTAATATTATGTTTAATTTACGGATAGGAGAGCCATGCCAGACACTTTTAACGTCTGTTAATCGAAATGATATTTACTGTAATGTAGATATTAGTCGTCAAACTCGTCAAGCCTAGTCAGAGGCCATTTGGCGGCTTGATAACATCTGACATTAAGGTTGGTCACTTGCCTTACGCACCCCTCCACCAACCCGCACTGGACCCGCGTGGTGGAGTATGGCCCACTAATACATCTATGTATATTTATTAGTATATCGTATATAACGAAACATATAAGTAGTTATGTATTTTTATGTAAACTACTATTATACTTGAATATTTTAGTTTTTGACGATTCGTAAGTACTTCTGTGAATGCCTATATGGATAAAGATAGTTTTGATTTTAATTTTATCCGTTGTCTGGCACCCATAATTCAAGATGACGTGCTTATAATAGTGTCCAGGTATATTTATTTATTTATTGCTTACAGGAGTAGGCCTGTCACTGTCAGGCCTAAAGCTGTAGGCCCCGGACTGCAGCGTCTGCTGGCCTTGCTTGTAGTAGTAGAAGTTCTGCGAGATCATCAGCTTCACCCCATCCACATGCTGGATGGACTCCAGTAGACCGGTGTCTTTGTTAACCGTCACTTTGAGGTACTGGAACAAAAGTTTTACTCTATACGCAAATAGATAAGATTAAGTATCTTAGAAAAATATTTATAGAAACGTAGTGAGCATCTCTTCTAAAGCACTTTCATTGTTGACATTAATGGTACCTGTGGCGACCTCTAACTTAATCAACAGACATCAAGCAACACGCCACCAACAGTTCTACCAACTGATGACAGAAGGCGCTGACCACAGAGATCCATTGGACTGGATCTCTGTGGCGCTGACTTACTAACACGAATTAGTATGGGATCCTGCATCGCGCTAGCAGAGTTATTTGCGCCCACTAGCATATACAGGGTGACTAGAAATTAATGAACACCCTTGTAAGGGAGTATAGTACAGGTCATTTGCAACAAATTTAGTTATGTATATGATTGTGTCAAAGTCAATTATTAATGAGATATTTTAATTTAAATATTTTTTTGAATAATGAGTCCTCCTTAGGCTGTATGGAATGTAGCAAATGAAAATTAATTAAAAACAGTCCAAAAAACCGATAGTTTTATCTTTATTTAAGTCTAAAAATAACTTGTAATTATTTAAAAAAAAAAGTTTAAATTGAAGTATCTCATTATTGATTGACTTTGGCACAATCATATACATAACTAAATTTGTTGCAAATGACCTGTACTATACTCTCTTACAAGGATGTTCACTAATTTCAAGTCACCCTGTATACCACAACTAACCAAAGATGGTACATTGGACCTTGGTCCCCGAGCACAGTCGATCTAGCTCAGAGGAAGGTCTTCTACTTTTAAAGAAGCATTAGATCTCCTACAGTACCGTTCGCCGAACCGCTCTGTAGTGTCAAAGCAATAAATAAGTGTATGTATGTAACCAAGTAAAGCCTTGAATATCCGAAGAGCCTAGGGTGTAGCAGCACATTTTAGCGTCGCTTTCTGGTGAAGTCCCTCAATGGAAAAGACCGAAGTGGCAGCTTACCATCGGGTGGGATGAGTCCTGTCTGCCAACTGATCTAGCATAAAAAAAGTTAGGAGTTCTGTCTATTTAGTACTAAAGGCAGCGTTTGGAAAACTACGTCGAGTCTTCTCATCGCCGATTCCACAATGCTTTCTTCAATCTGTCTTCAATCAGTGCGTCCTACCCGTCATGACATATGGAGCCGAAACGTGGACACTTACGGCACGGCTAGTCCACAATTTTTAAGTCGCTCAGCGGGCTATGGAAAGAGCTATGCTCGGCGTCTCTCTGCGAGATCGCATCCGAAATGATGTGATTCAGCAGAGAACCAAAGTCACCGACATAGCTCGCCGGATAGCCAGCTGAAGTGGCAGTGGGCTGGACATATCAGCCGTAGAACCGATAACCGTTGGGGTAAACGGGTTCTAGAGTGGAGACCGCGTCTCGGTAAACGTAGTGTAGGACGCCCTCAGGCCAGGTGGAGCGATGATCTGCGCAAGATGGCTGGCAGGAGCTGGATGCGAGGACCGATCGGCGTGGCGAGCATTTGGAGAGGCCTATGTCCAGCAGTGGACTGTCACAGGCTGATGATGACTACTAAAGGTTTTAGGACCCATCAAGTGGACTGCCTGAATGCCAACAAAGTCTTCGTAAATATTTACCTCATTGGATATAAACGGTACCACTTCCATATCTGCCTCCGCATTAGGTTGTGTAGCTTTCTTCGCGTAAGAATTCTCTTCCTGTAAAATAAACAGTATCATCATATTCAAGAAGAACCAGTAAATGAAAGTATGGTAGAGCTAGCTATCAGCCGTAATCGAGGCCGGCTCTACTGGAGATGCACCAGCCTCTCACATAAGACAACTAAGTCAACTAATTAACTTACTCACTTCACTTCACTTCACTTCTTTTACTTACTTACTTACTTCTCATTCCGATTCAATTGTTCAATATTTATTTATTTAAGCTTCATTGCACAAATCAAGTACAAAGGCGGACTTAATGCTTCATGGCATTCTCTCCCAGTCAACCTTTAGGCCAACCAGAAAGAAACAGTGGGCAGTGCCAATAAATAAAAACTTGAAAACAAAAATAACAGAAATAAACGAAATAATATATCATAAATAAATACACAATATAAAATTACATAAATATACATACATATTACATAATATAAATATATAAAATATATACACTATATAAAATATATATACAGTACATACGGCTAACGACTGGGACAGGTGAGCGACGATGGAGAGGACTTCAGGAGAAAATGTTTATGGAGTAGGAATTTAAATGCCATCCGACTCGGAGCTTGTCTAATGTTTTCGGGGAGAGCATTCCAAAGCCCAATAGCTATAACACGAAAGGAATTTGAGACGAAACCGGATCGGTGATAAGGAGTAGCCAAGATGGATTTGTGGGAAGAGCGGAGCTGACGAGTATGTGTCGAACTAAGAAGACAAAACAAGGACTTAAGGTAAACGGGAGCATGTGGATCGTTTAGGATAGAAAAAAGTGAAGTGAGTATTCTAACATTGCGACGAAGTCGGATAGGTAACCATTTAAGCTGAAGGCGGTAAGTGGAAATGTGATCAAATTTACGAAGATTAAAAATAAACCGGATGCCACAGTTCACTAAACGATCCAATTTGTTAAGATAGGTACTATTTAAATCGGAGGTACACACATCTGCGTAGTCTATCAAGGGTAGAATAAGGGATTGTACGAGAGTTATTTTAGTGGGAGTAGGTAGAAAGTTCTTAATTCTATGGAGAGCACGCAGAGTGGAGTTAACTTTGTGGCTGATTTCGTCAACATGCACATTCCAGCTAAGTGTGCTGTCGATGTGTAGACCTAAGTCTTTGACACTGCTACAGAAGGGAATTTGCACACCATCAAAAATAACTGGGGAAACAGCAGCCCAATTTATCCTACGCATATGGTATTGGCTCCCCACGATTATGGCCTGACATTTATTAGGGTTAACTTTCACACCAAAACGATCTGACCAATCAGCAATAGAACACAAATCCTTGTTAAGCATTGCTATTGAGGTGTTAATATCTTCAATGCGACATTGATGGTAAAGCTGGAGATCGTCAGCATACAGATGATAAGAGGAGGCTAAGGAGGCAGTGATGGAGTTTATAAATATGGAGAATAGAAGCGGGGACAAAATACCACCTTGAGGAACACCGGTGAGTAGATCGCACCAGCGAGAGATCGTCTGACCAGTTTTCACCGCTTGTCGTCGATTACACAGATAAGAGGCGAACCACTGCAAAGGCAGAGAGGACAAGCACATGTGGGATAATAAGGATAGGAGGATGTCATGATCAACAGTGTTGAAAGCGTTGGAGAAATCAGTGAGGACAAGCACAGTGACCATGCCCCCCTCCATACCATCTCTAATATCCTCAGTGACTTTGAGCAGAGCCGTGCTTGTGCTATGACCGGGGCGAAACCCGGATTGAAGTTGAGAAAGAAGGCTATTGTGAGAAACAAATTTGGAAAGTTGGGAATGTACAACTGCCTCAAGAGTTTTGGAAAGGAAAGGTAGAATAGATATAGGTCTAAAACTGTTGAGTGAAGAGGGGTTCGCTAATTTAGGAAGGGGGATAACAAAGGCATTGCGCCAAATGGATGGGAAAACCCCACATTCAAGGGAGAAATTAATTATATGGGTAATTACTGGAAGAATAACGTTAAGTAGGAGAACTATCATAGTGCGACTGATCTCGTCACAACCAATGGCTTTTGATTTCAGGGAATTGATGACTTTACTGACTTGATCACAAGTAACAGTAGAGAAGGAAAAGGAGTCTAATGAGAGTGGCGGCAAAGAGGCGATCTCGGAGATAGTACGAGCTTTTTTGGAGTGATCTATAGAAGGGGATGAAGAGAAATGTAAGTTCAAATCATCGGAGGAAAAAGAAGTACCCGAAAGAGTGTCGGTTTGTTGGCGTTTGCCAAGTCCTAAGCTTTTGAGGAATTTCCACATATCTGCAGAGGAAGCGTTTTGAAGGTTGTCATGATAGAATCGTCGTTTAGCCACTCTTATCATCTGGTTACAACGATTTCTGGCAATCTTATATTTACCCCAGTTCTCATCAGACCGTACCCGCTTATATCGGCCGAAGGCACGATCCCGTCTCCTCATTGCCATGCGTACACCTATCGTCATCCATGGAGCAGGAGGCCGCTTAAGCTTGACAGAACGAAGTGGCGCATGCGCATCGAATAGCGAAAGAATAGCGCTATTCAAAGCGGCAACTTTATCATCAACAGTAGGAGCAGAGAAAACTGCTTCCCAGTCATGACTTGCCGCATCTCGCAAAAGAGCATCTTTGTCAAGTCTAGCAAAATTACGCATCATCACCCTCACAGGTCTCCGCTTGAGGGTGTGGATGTTGTAAGAAGCGAAAATGAGGTCATGCCGGGAAAAGAAAGGAGCAGAATACTGTCCATGCTTGAGGACGTTATCAGGTGACGACGTCAAGATCACATCAAGCCAAGTGTCGGCACAGGCAGCATTATTGCGATGAGTGGGGTTGAGATGAAGAATGGCAAGGCTCAATGAATGGGCTAGGGATACCAATTTAGAAGAGCAAGATTTGTTAAGGAGGTTGGTGTTAAGGTCACCCATGACAACCAAATGCGCATAGTCATTGCATAAAGGCTGTAGAACCGATTCAAGGTCAGCAATATAGTCGACACCAGGTGGGCAATACACAACACCAAGAACGGCTTTGACCCCTCCAAAGTTGATCTCGACGAAGAGGTATTCCGCAGAAGCAGAGTATAAAGATGGTGAACTTAAAAGGACTCTGCACAGTGTGTTATTTTACCTCAAAATGACCACCTCATGGATTATCACGGAATTCGATAGAGCTTTGCATTCTAAACACAGGAGTAAAACTCCCACTTATCTCACTACAATAGTTTTGGAGAAAATCTGGATTGAAATTTTGTGTCCCATAAATTCGAAAAAAATGATAAAAATTATTTGCGTCGAAATTGTTACAGTTATTTTATTTCTTTAAATGCATTTCGAAAGGTCTTATTTTAAGCCATATTATGAGTTATCTTGGGCTGCGGTAGGGCTCGTAACAACTAAGAAATAAGTCATTTTGTGTTTTTCGTTTTTAATTTTTTGTGATCTTGTTATACAATATTAGAAAGTGCAAATTGCTTTAAAATAAAGCTAATGATATAGACTACCTTCATAAAAAAATAGAAGCTCTAACTCCGTGGAAGATCCGAAATATCAAGACTTAAATTTTGCGGGACAGTATCCCGCAAATGATTAAAGTTAGTTGATTTCGCTTTTTTTTCTAAATACTAATTTCTTTGTTCATAAAACTTTTTTGACCACAAAATAATGGTACAAAAGGCGGACTTAACGCTTAAAGCATTCTCTTTAAGCGTTTTCCCGTTTCTCCCAAAGGTCGACTGGTAGAGAATGCTTTAAGCGGTAAGTCCGCCTTTTGTACCATTATTTCGTGGTCAAAAAAGTTTTATGAATAAAGAAATTAATATTTAGAAAAAAAAGCGAAATCAACTAACTTCAATCATTTGCGGGACACAGTCCCGCAAAATTTAAGTCTTGATATTTCGGATCTTCCACGGAGTTAGAGCTTCTATTTTTTTATGAAGGTAGTCTATATCATTAGCTTTATTTTAAAGCAATTTGCACTTTCTAATATTGCATAACAAGATCACAAAAAATTAAAAACGAAAAACACAAAATGACTTATTTCTTAGTTGTTACGAGCCCTACCGCAGCCCAAGATAACTCATATGGCTTAAAATAAGACCTTTCGAAATGCATTTAAAGAAATAAAATAACTGTAACAATTTCGACGCAAATAATTTTTTTCATTTTTTTCGAATTATGGGACACAAAATTTCAATCCAGATTTTCTCCAAAACTATTGTAGTGAGATTAGTGGGAGTTTTACTCCTGTGTTTAGAATGCAAAGCTCTATCGAATTCCGTGATAATCCATGAGGTGGTCATTTTGAGGTAAAATAACACTCTGTGCTCTGTAAGACAGACCACTACGCAAATAGATATATATATATTTTTTCTATTTATTAATGTAGGTATATAATTATATTATTTATGTATGTATATTTATGTTTATATAATTGTTTATTCATGTATTTTTAATATTTATATTATTATGATCCAGTATTAATATTGCCATTTCTGCTTAGGTTATATATATGTATTATTATTTCCCAACGAATTTATTTCCTTTTAAATTACCGCACCAATCGCACCAATCGCTCCTTTCAGTCACGCCCAATGGTTGACTGGTAGAGAATGCCTTATGGCGTTAAGTCCGCTATTTTGTACTATTGTTGTGCAATAAAGTTTAAATAAATAAATAATTAAAGACAGTGCGGATTTCATTATCATAGGGTAGGTAAACTTTGAAAACTTAATAGTGTCTTTAATATTATGTCCACCAGTGTAGGTTGATACTTTACTTTTCTTCTCATTCTTACCAGTTGATCCCGCACTGGTGTGATGTAATACGCCGAGTATCCCAGCGGTGGGATGTTCTCGGCTTCGAAGCACAGCTCCTGAATGGTAGATGTGGACCGTCCAGGAAGGTTGATGACAGCCGTTGGTAGAGGTACAAGCTGGTATTCCACTTCTTCATCTGAAATAGTACATATGTTGTAAGTCACAGAGGAAATGCTTAGCAGGTCGGTGGGAGCCAAAAGGAGTAAATTAAACCCCTTTTGGATCCTAATGGACGGAACGAATCCCAACCCAGTTTGCACTCCTATCCCGCACTTATACAACTACTTTGACCATACCTTTCTTGGTCTTTCAGTCGACTTAAATTACCCAACGCGTGTGAATGTCGGGAAAACCAGTGAATGTCGGGAAAACCAGTGAATGTCGGAAAAACCAGTGAATGTCGGGAAAACCAGTGAATGTCGGGGAGCTGTCAAGTAAACAAAAGAATAAGTATCGGGAAAATAAATATAAACGTCGGGAAAACAAATGAATGTCTAGAAAATATCTATATAATGTCATGAAAACAAATGAATGGCAAAAAATTATTAAATGTCAGGAAAACAAATTAATGTCGAGAAAACAAATGAATGTCAGGAAAATTAACGGTATGGTACGGAGGATTTTCACTAATTGATATTAATTCTAGTCTGTATTTGTTTATTTTAAATACGTTTACCGTTATAGTCCCTGATGGAGTAGTGAAGAGCTATAGCTGGTATCCTGACGTAATGGTACGTCTTCACACTAAGGGGGTTGTAGACTAATAACAGGATTGCTTCTTGAGTTTCTAAGAACTGAAATAAAATAATTAATTATAATAATAAACCTTAGAACCTTCTTCCATCTCCCATTATTTTCAATTACTTACTCTACACTGGCTAATGTTGAGTTGGTGGCAAACTATAAATTGCTGGTTGTTTTTTGACCTCCTTCCACTACCCCAGGTCGGTGTCAAGAAACTGAAAGCAAGACATTTAAATTAACTGTAAGCAAGACATTTAAATTAACTGTAAACAGAAGGATTATTTTATTAGTTAATATTTAAAAACAAAAAAAATATTTCGGTGCCCAGTTATGGAATTTTTCATCGTGAGGAAACCTTTACGGCCGAATGGCTGTGTAGCCATGATCCAACTGGTCTGGTTCCCTGTCAAGGGTTACGGAGGTCAGACGGCAGTCGCTGCAATGTGATAACTGGACTTGACAAGTCCTGGATCATGGTGCGAGCGTCGGGAAAATAAACACCCGAAGAAAGAAATATTTTTAAATAATGTCCTCTTAGCTGAGTCAGTCAAAAAGTAGTGAAATTACTGGGTATATGAGACCTAATAACTGTCGTCTCGGTGTAGCGGGCGCAGGGCGGTGCCAGACAGTAACTGCTTAGTTACTGTTTGGCACTGGACTGTCTAAGGGCAGACGTGGCGCTTACCATCAGGTGTACGATCTGCTCGTGTTGTTACACATTGCAAAATAAATAATTAAGTGAAGTGGAAGATTTAAGATGTTAAAAAGTACATACCTTAAGAGGTTAGATGCTTTCTTGCTGCAAGACTCAACAGCATCACTGAGCAATTTGATAAAATCGTTCGCTACGTGTTGCTGACTTGTTCCTGAAATCAAGAATATGACATAAATGGTGTGTGTTGGCAGACAAACTCGCAGTTCACCTGTGAAATCTGCCGCCAACAGCTTTGTCTGTGTTCCGGCAGTATTAATGTGGGAGCCAGTACACTTGAAATCAAAGGCTCGAAGATCAGATAAGTCTGTCTGGCAATGCATTGAGCGACGCTTCCTGGTGAAGTGTCCCTCAATGGAACAGGCCGCAGTGGCCGCTTACCATTAGGTGGGCTGCGTGCCTATGTGCCAACTAAACTTCCAGCTGCTAACTGATAGCTTACGAAATAGTTGTTACTAAATGTTGCGGAGGCGCTCGTGGCGCAGCTGTGGCAGTGGTTCATTAGCTATAACGACACTCAAGCTACCCACGCCGCGGTCGGTTAATGGATGGGTGACCATTCTGACCACATTTAATGACATTTATTTCGAGCGTCTCCGTGCTTCGGAAGGCACGTTAAGCTGTTGGTCCCGGCTGATATTTACTATATGTAGTTATTAGTCGTCAAGCCCAGTCAGAGGCCATTTGGCGGCTTGATAACATCTGACATTAAGATTGGTCACTTGCCTTACGCGACCCTCCACCAACCCGCACTAGGCCAGCGTGGTGGAGTATGGCCCACACTATCTCACAATTGAGATAAGACCTGTGTCCCAGCAGTGGGAACGTATATAGGCTGATGATGAGTTTACGAAATAGTTATTACTTAATGTTGCTTTGTTGTTGAAACTTACCAGTGATGGCATCATGGTGCATCATCAGACCCACAGCATGTCTGAGGAGGTGCAGCTCGTAGGAGTCTCCAGTCCTGGCTATCACGGTCAACTGTTTCACCACCTACGAAAAAACAGACATAGTATTCAATGTCCCAAACAGACATAGTATCAGCCTAATCAATGTTCTACTGCAGGGCATAAGTCTCTATCATTGCAATCAAGTTATTGTTACAATTAAATTATTTGATTTGATTTGATTTGATTTGAATGATACATTGATGATTAAGCACCACTCTTGCCAAATGCGGATTGGTGATCATAAATCCGATTCGCTTTCAGAAATCCGTCATTAATTTTGTCCGACCTGGGAATTGGTCATTATTGTAATCAAGTTTTGTAAAAAAATTGGGTCTTTGGAAATGACCACACATGCCAAGCCAAATGCAGATTGGTCATCACATCATAATAACCCGAGGCTTTTTACGAAAAATCCATCATATTATTTATTTATTTATTTAAGTTTCATTGCACAAATCAAGTACAAAAAGGCGGACTTAATGCCTCATGGCATTCTCTCCCATATCATTCATCTCCCTCTCTATTATATTGCCCACTACCCACCCACAAAACTCTCCCAGTTTCTCCTTTACACCGACCGTCTACCTGATACCCCCCCCTCCCCTCGGTGTTGTGGCGATAGGTTGGCTCAAACTTCTTGACACTGTTTTAACCACTAACTTACCTGAAGAAACACATGAGCTCTCCTGGCCAGGTATTTGAGGCTAGGTCTGGATGTGTAGTAGCCGGTCCAGTAGGTAGAACCGTCACTCCCGTATGGCAAATGGTCTTCCTGAAATTATTAACTTTGGTCAATATTTCGCACTTAATTAATACTAAAAAGTCAGAGAATGTATCATGACATTCCATTGCTGGGCCTGACATTCCAGACAAAGTAACATTTTGACAGCGATAACGAAATTCGCTAACTTCAAATTGTATGGATTTGACAGGCGCCTTAGAAAAGTCACGTGGTCGATCGATATTGAAAGTATGGGTTTTGACATTCGCTATCGCAAATTGAGCGAAAGCGAACGTCATAAATGCTGCTTGTCTAGGGCCCATGATATTTTAATACTTACTCGTTCAGTGTACATAGCTTTGTCTCTCCTTCCGTACAAATAAATGGCTTTCAGATAGCAAGATGGTGTGGAATAAAATATGTTGACATCTGATAAATTAGCGGGATGCGTGTTGACGTGGCTGAAATAAATAAGTAGGTATTAAATAAATACATTTCTGGACATTATTTCACACAACGCTGTCTAGTCTCAAAGGAATCATACTCGTAGCAAAGCTTTTTAGAGTAGTTTTACCAGGTGGTAGTAGGTTCCTGTACTGGGCCGTCTAGGTGGGTACCACCGCAGTGCCAGATATTTTCCCGTGAAATAGAATTGTGTCAAGCACTTCTGTGTTTCGGGAAAAGGGCACTGAAGCTAGTGAAATTACTGGGTATATGAGACCTAATAACTGTCGTCTCGGTGTGGCGGGCGCAGGGCCAGTCCGTAACTGCTTAGTTACTATTTGGCACTGAACTGTCTAAGGGCAGACGTGGCGCTTACCATCAGGTGTACGATCTGCTCGTCTTGTTACACATTGCAAAAAAAAAGTCCGGCTGGCTGGCCACCATTCACGGGTGTTCCGCCAACATTGATGTGGGAGCCAGTACACTTGAAATCAACGGCTCGAAGACTAGATGAGCCTATAGTGAGGCAGCATATTGAGATACACTTCCTAGTGCAGTGTCCCTCAATGTAATAGTGGCCGCTTACCATCAGGTGGGCTGCGTGCATGCCTTTCATCTGGCCAAGCATAAAAATATGTACAAACATGTTTATATCAAAAAATGTTTGTAACGTTCGGGTATCCCACGAGAAAACAAGAAGTGTGTTTGCTTGTCCTTCTATTACAGTTGTTTGTGAAACTACACTTGGCAACGACACAGTAAAAACTACTTACTTTATAAGTTTGTCCATATTCATAAACCAATTAGCAGCACTCTGGTAGGTGAAGTCACCGCCCATGGTCACCATAATGTTGTCATGATCGTAGTATTTTGCTTGCCTCTCTATTTGGGCTATGAAGTCGTTTACCTATAAAATCAAATTAATATTAATATGGGAGTCAGTCTTAAAGAAAGAATCCACTACACACAAAAGGAATGGCATATTATAATTTACTCGAAACCGTCTAAAGTGTGGTAGAGCTCGACTGGGGAAACACCATCCTTTTAGGCCCCAGACTCGAATTTCGCGTGCAGTGGGGCTAGGGTTGCCATGTGTCAGGCTTTAGCCGGACATGTTTGGCTTTTTTGGGTCGTGTCCGGCTAAATATTAGCGTGTCCGGCCTGTCCGTCTTTTGTTAGGCTTTTTGTTTAGCGATGAACCGTGATAACTTGCGCCTGTAGAACGAACGCAACGCGCGGGAAATTAGAAAAAACGTACGATGACCAGTGCGACCAGCTAAAAAAGAAAAAGGGTCGCTATTGTCGCTAAACGGGCGGCCCACCCCTGTCCGGCTTTCAGAGCAAAATGTCCGGCCTTTTAAAGAGCAGAGTCCGGCTTTTTGTTTGTTTGTTATAGTCCGTTTAGTCATACCGCTCAGTCCTACTACGAGGGTGGGTCAAAAAGTTCGCGGAATGAGGGGGATGGGGGGTGAAAATGAATATCAAATTATTTTTCCTTTTTAATGTATTCTCTCTTAACATGAATACATTTCTCAGATCTATAAAATAATAAGTTTATACTATCGTAAAAAATATATTTGTTTTTGATGTCAAAATAGGCCAAAATTGCTGACTTGACTTTTTCATTGTCGTATAATTTTTGTCCACGGAGCTCTTTCTTCAATTTTAGGAGTCTATAATAATAGCTTAGAGGTTAGGTCTGTACTGTAGGGTAGGTGTAGCAGTTTTTCGGAGCCGCATTGATGAATAGCAGCAGTCGCAACTTGACTGGTGTGCACGGGTGCATTGTCGTGAAAATGGACCGCGTATTTTCCCAATATTCCCTTTTCTTTTTTCATTGATAGACTTCTAAAAGCGTTCTAATAAGGAAGCATAGTATTGGTCCGTTATAGTAACATTTCGTTTTCATAATAAATCAGTAAGATACCCTCTGAATCCCAAAATATCGTTGCCATGGTTTTCCCAGCCGATTGCGACACTCTGTCTTTTTGGGAGGGGTTGTGCCTTTTTTATGACACTGCATGGACTCCTACTTAGACTAAGATCATAGTGGCGAACCCAAATTACATCATCAGTAACGATCCGGGCCATACTCTTCTTCTTTGTTGTCTCCACAGAGCTCCAAAGATTGGCGAGAGCACTCAACGCGTTCGCGTTTTGGAGCGGCGAAAGCATTCTCGAAACCCATCTTCCATTGACCTTAGTCATCCCAAGATGATCATGTAGGATGGTTAAAATGATATTTTCAGATACTCTATCTATTGCTGGTAGCTGCTTTTTCTTCAGTCCGGCGTCTACCAATACAATTTTTTATACTTTTTCAATGTTTTCTGAAGTGGTGGCCTCAATCGGCCGTCCGGTGCCATGGTCATCTTCAATGGAGTCCCTGCCTTGCTTGAAAAGGCGATGCCACTTTTAAACCATGGTGTTACTAAGGGAAGAGACCCTGTAAACGGCTAACATATCTTGGAAAATTATGTTTACTGGTATCAACCAGTTACTCGAAGGTTAGTGACCCAATTAAGTTAAAATTTTGTATATATACCTTTAATAAGTAGTTGTACAAGTGACTATTTGGAATAATTAACCTGACCCCCCCCAACCCCTTCATTCCGCGAACTTTTTGACCCACCCTCGTAGTAGGAATAAACGGAGAAAATAATCCTCTTAGTCCTACTATCTGCTGTGTGAAATTTAATCGAACAAAACGTACAAAAAAGTTCTTTTAGTACTACTAAATTTAAAGCAAACTTCAATAGGACTAAACGGATAGTAAAGATCACAAATACATGTGTGCAAATTCTGGTAAACAAATGAATATCGGGGAAACAAATGAATGTCGGGAAAACAAATTAATGTCGTTAAAACATTGTTTATTGATCTGAAGTTTAAAAAACAGGTGCAAGCGATTTTCGACCTTATCGACAATTACCAAAATAACGGATTTTAATGAACCAGCAAAGATAGTCAACAAGCGTTTGAGAAAAAGCAACAAAATTTTGAATGTCGATAAGGTTGAAATTCGCTTGGACATGTTTTTTTTTACTTCAAATCGATAAAAAAAATTTAACGACATTCATTTGTTTTACCGACATTCATTTGTTTCCCCGACATTCATTTGTTTTCCAGAATTTGCACACATGTATTTGTGATCTTTAGTATCCATTTTAGTATCATTATTGTCTGTTTAGTACTAGTACTATCCGTTTAGTCCTATTGAAGTTTGCTTTAAATTTAGTAGTACTAAAAGAACTTTTTTGTACGTTTTGTTCGATTAAATTTCACACAGCAGATAGTAGGACTAAAAGGATTATTTTCTCCGTTTATTCCTACTAGTAGGACTGAGCGGTATAACTAAACGGACTACATCTTTTGTTTTAGGAGCTGGCAAGCCTAAGTGGGGCGGAAGCGGCAGCGGTGAGATGTTTTTTATGGAATCCCATAGACCCGTTCTCGAACACAGCGGGGCGGGAGCGGGAGCGCACGAAGGCAAAGACTCATAGATATGATCTTCGAGCCTCTAATTTCAAGTGTACTGGCTCCCACAATAATTTTGCCGGAACACAGCCAGAGCATGGCGGCAGATTTCACCTGTGGGCATGGTAGCTAGCCAGTCGGACTCTGAAAAAGCCTTACCACCAAACAGACCCAAGGTGGGAATTGAACCCAAGACCTCTGTGTTTTTATCTTGAGCGGCTTTGCCACTGTTTTACGGAGGCGGTCAAAAACTAGTTCTTTATCAGTGGTTCTTACCCTCCTGTCAGCATTGTACACTCTGTTATCAGGATCGTCGATAATAGGCTCGTCGGTGCATAGGAAGTCGAAGCAGAAACCATCTGGCGCGTTGTATAGGTTAAAAAGCGTGTGGGTCATGATGTCAGACATTTTACCTGTGAAGAAAATTTTTAATATTAAAACTAAGCCATGAAATTGCCTGATGTTAAACAACTATGCGTTCTACGATGGAACGCGCTTGCTTAGAAGAAGCCAGTTAGTTTTGGCCTTGAAGAGCCCTAAGATATTATGATGGTTAGCAAAGACAGATCCAGGCAGAGAGTTTCACTCCCGCGCAGTCCGTATAAGACGAAGCAAATCGTTTTTATACGAATGGAGTCTCTGACCGAGTCTAGTCGTTCGTTGATGGAACAATGCTGGTAGAATGAAATCGTGCAATATATAAGAGAACAGTACATGAATTGCTCTGATCTGTAGGTTAAAGTCACTTTAAGTTATCAGAATAAAGGTGCCACAACGAATTTGCCACAATTTTAAGTATGGTAGAACAATGCAGCAAACAGTTCCTGTCTGGCAGTCACAATAGGCCGGCTCGACCGAGGAAGCACTCCCTCCCCCTCCTATAATCTTAAAACGAAAAAAGCATTTTAGATCTATTAATGAAGACTTTTGATTTTGATTAGTTCTTACCCAGAACATCGCTACCCCTCCACATGAACTCCATTCTATCTTCTTCGATCATTGCTTCTCTTTCTTTGTGGTCTACACGGCCTGAAAACATGAAACAATGGTTAAATGGGTTATGACGCACAGAAAAATTATTGGCTCGTGATTTAAAACATTCGTACGTATACTGCGTGTTTTTTTAGTCGTTGTTTTCCCACAGCAAAACGCTTAATCTTCAGTAGTACTATCGATTTAGGCAAGTTTTTTTTTTTGTTTTTTTTTTTTGAATTTTTTTTTAATTGTTTTTTTTTAATTATGATGCGAAAATGGAAAACAAATGTGATTTAATAGTAAATAATAATTTTTATGATAAACGCGAAGGGCAATGACCTCGGCCGGTAACCGTCCGTGACGCAGCTAGTACTATTGGTTCCAGTTTCGTCTATCATAATCGTAAACCTTTTGATTGGACTAAAAAAAGAACTTTATTAATCTATTTTACTACTCAGATAGAATCATTTTACTGCGGGAAAACAACGACTAAAATTCCACGCTGTATACTTAAATATAAGGTATACTTAATCTCTCAACCATTAGGTAACTTACCTATAAATAGTCCATCATAGCCCATCTGAGCAAGCAGGGAGGCCTGTTCCCGCGAGTGGCCGTAGGTGTCGATCTGCCAGGCTGCTTTGGGCTTCCCGCAAGGGCCTAGGGTGTCATTTATTTTCCTGTAACAAAGCCGCCAAACTCGTGGAGCTAAGTAGAATATATCAAATTTCGTTATCCCAAAGGTTGACTGGTTGATAAGGATACAAAAAGCTGATTGAATGTCAGCTTTCGGTATCCTTATTTTGTTTTTATAATTTTTAAAGCATATTGACTGCTTAATGGCGATATTAATACAAATATAATAGAAAAAATTCAATTTGTCCAGATGGCGCTGCCGTAGCGTAAATCAATACTAGAAGAAATTCAACGGGTCCACTAAGGTCTCGGTAGCATAGTTGGTAGTGCACTCGCCCGGATAGCGAGGGACGTGGGTTCGAGTCCCACCTGATACCTGGACAAATTGAATTTTTTTCTAATATAGTTGTATCCTTATTTTGTGATCAATAAAGTTTTGATACAAATAAATAAAATTAATAAGACCAAAGACATTCACACAGCATAATTAGCACCACCTTAAGCATAGGTCTGGTTCAAATAGCAATAAGGTTGGAACCAGCACCTTGCAATCGGATGGAAAAGGAAAACCTAGGGAGTTTAGTGGGTAGTGGGAAGCTTCAGTCTCAAGTCACATTTACACAGCTACAACCTTATAAATATGAGGCGCTCGTGGCGCAGCTGTGACAGTGGTTCGTTAGCGATAACGAAAGTCAAGCTACCTACGCCGCGGTCGGTTAATGGATGGGTGACCATTCTGACCATATTTAGTGACATTAATTTCGAGCGTCTCCGTGCTTCGGAAGGCACGTTAAGCTGTTGGTCCCGGCTGATATTTACTATAATGTAAATACATATTAGTCGTCAAGCCTAGACAGAGGCCATTTGGCGGCTTGATAACATCTGACATTAAGGTTGGTCACTTGCCTTACGCACCCCTCCACCAACCCGCACTAGGCCAGCGTGGTGGAGTAGGTATGGCCCACACGATCTCACAATTGAGATAAGGCCTGTGTCCCAGCAGTGGGAACGTATATAGGCTGATGATGATGATGATGAACCTTATAAAACCCTCACCTAAGTCCCCAAGTGAATTGGTCAATGATCTGGAGGTAGTCCGGAGCTGCTTCATCGTTCTGCGTCCAGCCTCCTCCTGCGAACTCCACTCGACCTTCTTGCACCAGACTCCTGGAAGGAGAACCTCATATAAGTGAGCTAGAGGACTATGCTAGAAGGAACGAGAGCTACAAATTCGTCACAACGGCTCTGGCTGTGTTCCGGCATTATTGGAGCTAGGACTACACTACACATATAAGCTCGAAAATCCAGGTGGTAGGTTCCTGTACTGGACCGTCTAGGTGGGTACCACCGCAGAGCCAGATATTTTCTCGTGACATAGTGTCAAGCACTTCTGTGTTTCGGGGAAAGGGCACTGAAGCTAGTGAAAACTTCTGTGTTTCGGGGAAAGGGCACTGAAGCTAGTGAAATTACTGGGTATATGAGACCTAATAACTGTCGTCTCGGTGTAGCGGGCGCAGGGCGGTGCCAGACAGTAACTGTTTAGTTACTGTTTGGCACTGAACTGTCTAAGTGTCAGGGCAGACGTGGCGCTTACCCTCGGCTGTACGATCTGCCCGTCTTGTTACACATTGTTATAAAAAAAAATCGGAGGAGCCTACTGTGTGATAACACAATATTTAGTAACGCGTCTTAAGTCTTTGAAAATGGTCCCTTAATTGAATAGGCCGCAGTGACTGTGGTAGTTCATGTAGACGCGAGATGCTATGGCCAGCTGTTCTGTGTGTCCTGTAACAGGACATTCAAGACTAAATTTGGGCTAGCTAGTCATATTCGCTCCCATCAGCGAAGAGAACACAATTTTTGAAATCCATGGTTCCTGCAAGTTTCGCCGTCGACGGATACGTCGTGGAGGACATCATCATCATCGGTAGTTCATGTGGGGTGCTTGCCTGTCTACTGACTGATCTAGCATGAAAACAAACCTAAAGGTAGCCCTCGTGACTGGTCTCTGCTCCTTCCACCATCGCCAGAAGTATGCTGTTTCTGAAAAGGTGAACCTGGAACACAAAAAACAAGAATTGGCGAAGAAATAGAGTGAACCCGTTGTCCTAGGTGGGCGACGCGACGCGACGCGACGCAATGCGACGTAATGCGACCAATACTTCGTGTGTCCTATGTCCGTGCGCGACAAACGCGGCAGTAGTGTTTTAACCATGGGCAATTATACTGCGTTATTACTAGAAAATTCATATTTTAAATACTTAGCCCTACAGAAACTTCGTAAACATAGAAGAAAGACAACAAATATGATATATTTAGAGCGAAATAATTCTGTCAAAAGTGTATTCATACTCCTTCCCAAAAATCCCTAATCAAGTGTCAACTCAAGTTGTCGCGCGTCGTCGCGTCTTGTCGCGCAAAAATCAAGTCCGCATTTCGTCGCGTGTCGTCGCGCACTGACTAACGCGACAACGTAGGCCACTATCATACACAAGGACTATTTGACATTTACGCGTCGCGTCGCGTTGTCGCGTTTGTCGTTCACCTAGGACAACGGGTAAAGCAACAAGCCATTTGACGAGCAAAAAAAGTTGGTCGAGTGGTTCAGTTCCTGGTCGTGATTTAGGTTATACTGGGGTCTTGAGTTCAATTCCCGGGTCGGACAATTTTTTTGTCTTTTCGAGTCCAGCTCGGGTTTGTGATCACCAATCCGCAGGGTGAGATTTTTCATTGGTTTCCACCAGTATTGCAAATGCATAAGGTTTACAATTTTTGTGTGCACTTGGAACTTTTTAATTATTCTAAGAGTGGGCACAATTTTGCCACCGCCTTATTTATTAGCCAGTGCTAATAATTGTGATAATGCATTGATTTTAATTGCAATGATAAATTAAATAGTTAAATAGTTAAGGCGCTCGTGGCGCAGCTGTGACAGTGGTTCGTTAGCGATAACGAAAGTCAAGCTACCTACGCCGCGGTCGGTTAATGGATGGGTGACCATTCTGACCATATTTAGTGACATTAATTTCGAGCGTCGGAAGGCACGTTAAGCTGTTGGTCCCGGCTGATATTTACTATAATGTAAATATTAGTCGTCAAGCCTAGTCAGAGGCCATTTGGCGGCTTGATAACATCTGACATTAAGGTTGGTCACTTGCCTTACGCACCCCTCCACCAACCCGCACTAGGCCAGCGTGGTGGAGTATGGCCCACACTATATTACAATTGAGATAAGGCCTGTGCCCCAGCAGTGGGAACGTATATAGGCTGATGATGATTAAATAGTTTAATACCATGAAAATCAGTACTTACTTTCTTCGTTTGTCGTGGAGCAGCTCTGATAGGACAGAGTGGAAGATAAGCTGGACATTGGCGGAGCTGACTGTAGTTCTTGCTGAAAGAAAAAAAACTCTTTACATCATCTGCTAACCGCAAAAGTTCTATTTACTTAGTTGAAGACGGTTAACTCAGAAATAAGAATTTATGGTCACCCTTTGCAAGTGCCACTTAGCTTGGATTCAGTATTGTGGGGTAAACATCGAAAACATCGGCTTTAACACGTTCGTGGACAGTAACGCCCACGGGCGTTCAGGTAGTAAAAAACGATACGACAGTAGGACGCCTGTAGACGTCATAGTTTATAGTCGTGCAACAGCAGTACGTCTGAGGGCGCTTGATTTTCAATACTTTTACAAGAGAGGGCGTTGTAGTGTCACCGCAAAAGTAATGCGGCTTTCGTACTGTCATCGTATACAGTTTTACAACACGTCAAGGTACACACACATTGATACAATTCCGGACTCCCGGTACCCTTCCCCCTGTACGCCTGTGGGCGTCGTAGTAGTGTCAGTTGGGAACAAATCCCGTGGGGGCTACTGTCCACGAAAGTGTAATATTATAAGCTCCTAGTGCGTGAGTAGAAGCAATATTAATAATACTAAAAATTGCTGTGACTATTAACTATTACTAAATAGTTGATATTATTAACATAATGTAATAATGTTGGTTGAAATAAACACTTTTGTATTTTGTTTAATGGCTGACATATACAATTTATGGTGGCCTTTGCCCTGCAGTGGGACTTTAAATAGGCTGGTACTTTACTTTTTAAGTACATATTTTTGGTACAAGCGGCAGCAGATCAACATACCCTAATCTGTCAAAAGTTCTCAATTAAAAATGAACTTTATGTAAAGGAAATAAAGCTGAAAATTGGTTGTAGAAATATGACAAATTACGGTAGTCATCAGACTGTCAGTCATGTGCTGTTGACTGTACCTTCGTTGTTTCTAACGCCCAGAACACAAGCTCAAGCTACTTATGGGTCAAATGAATGTGATATCCAATAGGTTCCTATTTATCTATATATATAAAACTCAAAGGTAACTGACTGACTGACTGACATAGATAGCTATCAACGCACAGCCCAAACTACTGGACGGATCGGGCTGAAATTTGGCATGCAGGTAGATGTTATGACGTAGGCATCCGCTAAGAAAGGATTTTGATCAATTCCCACGGGAACTGGAACCACGCGGGTGAAACCGCGGGCGGCCGCTAGTTTTTATATAAGACTAGCGGGCGCCCGACAGTCAGTCAGTCAGTCAGTCAGTCAATCAGTCAGTCAGTCACCTTGGAGTTTTATATATATATAGATATTTAACTTACTTCCATAGTAGTATTCATCAAAGGTTTTCACCCAGCCAGCGTCCATGTGGGAATGAGGAATGAGGTGCACATTCAAAGCTCCTTCCCTGGTCTGCGGACATTGCTGAAGAGATAAAAATATAATGATATATTTAATACCACGATTGCTCAAACCTTTTTTTTTCGGAGGAGAATGCGTTTATGCACCATAACCGCAGGCTAACTAGACCCGCGGCCGTGTGTGGGACTTGAGACTTAAGCGTCCACTACCCACTAAACTCCCCCGGTTTCCCCTTCACACCCGATTGGGACGAGCCGGTGCCAGCCTGGTGGCTATTGACCAGCATATCCCCGGAACGAGTTCCCGCCTGAAGGTGCTAAGCGCCCATAGGCGATGGTAGCTACCGTCGTCTATGGACGCTTCACCAGAGGCATTTTTTTTTGTATTTGGAGTAACCTATGGGACTAACTTAACCACAAAGTTGCCTGATGTTAAAAAACTATGCGGTCTACGATGGAGCGCGCTTGCTGAGGAAAAGTCCGTTAATACTGGCCTTGAAGAGCCCCAAGTTGTACTGTGTAGGAAAGACAGATCCCGGCAGAGAATTCCACTCCCGCGCAGTCCGTATCAAGAAAGATGGCATTACTCGCGCAAGAAGTGATATTTCGATGTGATCTTCTATAAAGTGGAGAGACTAGCATGTTTGACTGGAAGATCCATTATTTACACTATTTCTCATATGATCTACGAGCCTTTAATTTTATAGTAAGTGTTCTTGCTCTGGCATTAGATATAATAATGTTGGCGAAACACTGCCAGAGCTATTAATAGCGCCACTAATAGTTAACAAATTATAATTTATCTAAAATGCAAAGTCTAAAAAGGGGTATAAAATTATTTTCTTTGGAGCTGAGAGGGCAGCGGCCCTAATGTGAACTGAACTTGCCAATTTCAGGATCATGGTGTTATGATTCCGGGGAAAAAACGGTCAGAAAAAAATATTATGATAATACTTAAACTTACCTTATAACCACATTCAACTTTAGGTTTCACCGCGTAAATATTTCTACAAAAAGACGAAACAAAAATCAACCACAGCAGGGTCATCATTGTTTCTATTTCAGCACATTTTAAAACATTTTCTCTTTCAAAAGTCAGACTTTTATCAACGGTTCGATTTCCAACTTAAAATAAATCAATTTAACCACATTTTTATAAAGTTTTTTTCACTTTTAAAGTTATTAATTGACTGTTAACTTCAGTTCGACGGTTGATTGTTAAGTTAAAGTGTTAAAACTACACTGGGTGGCATTTTTACGAGGCAAGAAAGGTCTTGTGTGTCGTAATGTAGTAATGCAGCAGGCGTTTTGTTTATAGTAAGACGGTGTTCACAAAAAGACTCTTTTTTATATTACTTCAGAGTAAAAACTATTTTTATTTTAAACTAGCCTTCCGCCCGCGGTTTCACCCGCGTGTAATCTCTTTTTTCAAATATCCCCCCTCCCCCCACATTTCCAGGATAAAAAGTACCCTATGTTCAACGGGGATAGTGTAGCTTTCCAACAGTGAAAGAATTATTAAAATCGGTTCAGTAGTTTCAAAATTGTTATTCCCGCGGGAATGAGACGTTTCCCGTAGGAATTTTATAGCCTATATCCTAATCCGGGTTATAAACTATACGTATACGTGTACCAAATTTCATCTAAATCCATTCAGCCGTTTAGGCGTGATTGGGGAACAAACAAACATCTAAACATCTAAACATCCAAACATCCAAACATCCAGACTTTCGCATTTAGGATTAGTAGGATGTTAATTCAGTCAGGAAGCGTCGCTCAATGTGCTGCCACACTGTTAGGTTCCTCTGATCTAAGAGTGTTAGTTTTTTTATACTACTTCAGTTGGCAGACTAACACGCAGCCCACCTGATGGTAAGCGGCCACTGCGGCCTATTCCATTGAGGGACACTTCACCAGCGTCGATCAATGTGCTGCCAGACTGTAGGCTCATCTGATCTTCGAGCCATTAATTTCAAGTGCACTGGCTCCCACATTAATACTGCCGGAACACAGCCAGAGCTGTTATGGCGGCAGATTTCACCTGTGGGGGTGGCTAGTCAGTCGGACTCTAAAAAAGTCCTACCACCAACCAGACCCATGGCGGGAATCGAATCCACGACCTCCGGGTTTTATATCCGAGCCAGGCAGTGTTCCACGGAGGCGGTCATAACCTTATTTCTGCCTATATGTATAAAGCCTTACGTTTGGTCTGTCCGTACGTAACACACTTTGTTTACTAAAACAAGAGTTCAAATTCTTGTAAACATTTTAGGTACGGTACCAGGGAACTGAGATTTCAATAATCAATGTAATTCGATACTGATCTTTACAAAACAGGTGTACCAGGAAAGCTAAGCAAATTTATTGATGTCAATACATGGATGGGTGAGAGGAGTGTTCACACCAGAGTTCGTGGGTTCGATCCCTTTCTGTTTTATTTTTCGGAGGAGAATGCGTTTAGGCACCATAACCGCAGGCTAGCTAAACCTTTTTTATATACTAGGTCAGTTGGCAGACAGGCTCGCAGCTCATCTGATGGTAAGCGGTCACTGCAATGTGGCCTATTCCATTGAGGGTCGCTTCACCTGGAAACGTCCCTCAATGTGCTACCAGACTGTAGACTCATCTCATCTTCGAGCCTCTGATTCCAAGTGTACTGGCTCCCACATTAATATTGCGGGAACACAACCAAAGCTGTTATGGCGGCAGATTTCACCTGTGGTAGCATAGCCAGTCGGACTCTGAAAAAACCCTACCACCAACCAGACCCAAGGCGGGAATCGAACCCACGAACTCCGTGTTTTTATACCCGAGCGGCTTAGCCACTGTTCCACGGAGGCGGTCAAAATTCTACAATCTAGCGGACCTGTGGTCGTGTGTGGGACTTGAGACTAAAGCGTCCACTACCCACTAAATTCCCGGTTTCTCCTTTTCACTCGATTGGGACGAGCTGGTACCAGCTTCGTGGCTATTCAGCCCAACTCCGGGTACCTCGACTCGAGAGGCCTAGACTCGGGGTGGCGCCTAGGGCCACCCGAGAAACTAGGTGATGGCCCTCAGACTTGGCTCGGGCGACCTGTGCAATGCGAGCGTTGGGGACTTACCCCCGTCCGGGTAAATAAATAAATAAATATCTCTGGACATTATTCACACAGCGCCATCTAGCCCCAAACTAAGCATTAGCTTGTGCTATGGGTGCTAGACAACTGATAAACATTATTTATATACTTTTTTTTTGTAAATAGGTACATACATAGAAACACCCAGATCGATACAAACAGACATGTTCATGCACACAAATGTTTGTACCCTGCGGGGATCGAACCCGCGACCTCTGGTGTAATAGCCGACTTCTCGACCATTACACCAAATGGATCGTTCTAATTAGTTTAATTACTTATTCAAATACTTACACGTACTATATCCTAGGTTTATAAATAAGTATTTGTGAATAATTTAGGATCCGGAAGTCCTACAAACTCTAATGGCGGCTTACTTCCGTTCGGAAGTGTCACGAATGACATTCACTTTGTATTAATTGCATTATGTACTTCCTTTTCATGTGGTTTTAGACGTGGATAAGGCATATGACCCGAGGGTCGTGAGTTCGAGACCCGCTCAAGGCAGTTTTTTAACCGACTTCAAAAAAGGAGGTATGTTCGACTGTATGTATTTTTTTTTTTTTTTTTATGTATGTCCGTCGATTTCTCCGTCAATTGTGGACCGATTTAAATAATTCTTTTTTTATTTGAAAGTGCATAGTTCAGAGGTGGTCCCATTGTCACCATGTCAGGATCTGATGATGGGATCCCGGAAAAATCAAGGGAAAACCTCAAATTTTATAGGCTGCGCCTACGCGTTACTTGTTTTTTTCTGAAGCCATTCAAGTTTTTGCGTCCGATAGACATCATTTTATGTTGATGAGCTGATGATGGAAGGTACAACTCCTTAACGGTTAGGAGTTAGGGGATAATTCTTTCAGTATTGTAGGAATATGTGGACCGTTAGTTGTATTTTATGTACTTTTGCAGCTAAGGTGATGATGGAAAGTACAACTCCTTAACGGTTAGGAGTTAGGGGATAATTCTTTCAGTGTTGTAGGAATATGTGGAACGTTAGTTGTATTTCATGTACTTTTGCAGCTAAGCTGATGATTACCCGGGGATGGGCTGGTCACTAGCCAATAAGGTTAGCACCGGCTCGTCCTAATCGGGTGTGAAGGAGAAACCGGGGGAGTGTAGTGGGTAGCGGACGCTTCGGTCTCGAGTCTGCGGTTATGGTGCATAAACGCATTCTCCTCCTACCCATGGTGCTGAACACTTAATGAATACCTAATATTATTATCAAATAATACAATTCTACTCGTATTTTCGCTATCATTATTATGAAAGAGTTTTACTCACTACCTACGTGTTATTCACACTAAAAATAGAAAAATAAACAAACTTTTTTTAAAAATAATTAAACCGACTTCAAAAAAAAAAGAAACAAAAATACTACCTAAAAAACTGAAAAGCAAAAAATAATTTTAATAAGACATTCATCAAATGCGCTTATTGTCTAAGCCTATTAATTAAATTGTATTTTACGTGCTAGGTAGGTACCTACTAATCTGTTTGAAGTCGGTGCCAAGCCAAAGGTAATAAAAAATGATATATAATAATAATGTATTATAAAGGGTTACTTATTAATCCACGGACGTAGGTACGTAATCTGGGTACCTACTATTTGGCTTGGCACCGACTTCAAACAGATTAGTAGGTACCTACCTAGCACGTAAAATACAATTTAATTAATAGGCTTAGACAATAAGCGCATTTGATGAATGTCTTATTAAAATTATTTTTTGCTTTTCAGTTTTTTAGGTAGTATTTTTGTTTCTTTTTTTTTTGAGCTGTGGTTGTTAATCTGACCGCAAGGTACGCTTATGTAGTAATAAATAAATATCCTTGGATATATTATGTAATTCACACAGCGCTGTCTAGCCCCAAACTAAACACAGCTTGTACAGACAATGAATAAACATGGCTGGTCAATAGCCACAGGGCCGGCACCGCCTCGTCCCAATCGGGTGTGATGGAGAAACCGGGGGAGTTTAGTGGGTAGTGGACGCTTAGTCTCAAGTACACGGCTGAGGTTATAGAGCATAAACGTATTCTCCTCCGAAAAAAAAAGACAATGAATAAACATTACTACTTTTTGCAGTTATTTTGTAATTACAAACTATACATCATACATAGAAACCCCTAGTACTATTATAATTATATTATGTGCCCCTAGTGATAAGGATTTTTTTTTTACATAAAACAGTTTAGCCACAGACCCAGGCAAAAACTTCCGTCCGTGCCTTTACTAGGTTGAAATTTTGGGTTAGTGTTTAAATTATTGCTCCGCGCAGAAACAAAAAGTTGGGTTAGAAAGGGAGGCCCGAGGAGCCTGCAAATGCAGGCTTTCGCCGGGAGGCTCACGGAGCAAAGGCTTTGCTGATACCCGTGGCCCCCCAACAAGGCGAAGAGGGAGTACCGCGGGGTTTAGTACTTTAAAAATAAAGGGTTATTGCTAATATCCTACACATCGTCTGTGTTGTTTAAAAATAATGCATAATTATAGTTATAAGGATATTAAAAATAGGTGACAAACAGACATTTCTATAGACAAATATTTTATTTCTTGGGGATAATCCGCGCGGGCCGGGCCAACCCGCGGGCGTAAGGCTAGTGTAACATGAATTGATAGTCCCAGAAAGACGCGACCTTGGCAGGTAGAGCCTTCACAAAGTAATGTCTGGTCAGGCTACAATCACTTACACGTAACGTTTTATCTATACTCTGTTTTATTGATTCACTTGCTTTACAGCTGTTTAATGACGAACTAGTTACCGCCCACGTCTTTGCTCGCCTTACAAATTACCATAAAGTTCCGCCTAGGGATTCGCCCTCGTGTATTTAACGTTATTTAACAGGAATACAAACATAAAAAATAATTCAATATATAAAACAGGAATTTAAAAAATTGTTTAAACTACTTGGTGGTACCAGGCCGAGAACTCGGGGTCCTGGGTGCAATTCCCGGGTCAAATTTGGCAAGCGTGGTGATTAAGCCAGTACCCATCATTTTATTTTATTTTTATGCTGTACACCAACAGCATAGCACACAGTAAAATGTGTTAACAAATCATTGTATCGATAACTTGATTTTAAGGAGGGAGGCCTTTGCCCTGCAGTGTCCCACAGGGCAAACTTCCAAGTTATTCCCATAATAAAATAGGTACCTATCACTTCGATTCGTTGCTCTATTTGCGATGTGAAAGGACCCGATTGGGGCGAGCCGGTGCTAGTAGCCTTGTGGCTATTGACCAGCCTAACCCAAAGTAGGTTCTAAGTCTAGTCTACCTCTGTACTTTACAATAATAAATTAAAAAACCCGCCTGCGGCTACACCCACGCCTAGTTCTATAATATTATCTGTTATCCCACGAGAACTTAGTATTATCCTAGGGTAAAAGAAGTCTGTCCTTTCTTATTGAAATAAGTTCAGTTAAGGCGTAACAGATAAAATTACTTTCGCAAGTGATATTAGCCAATTTTAAGAAAAAAGTAACGAACATCTATCCAAAAATAAATTCATAATTTAACGACACTTATTTTATTTTTTGTTTGAATTTACATTACTAGATTGTAAAAATGATTCTTGATTCTTAATTAAGCGTATAATATTCTTTCACACTTGACCGCCAGTGTGTCTCAGTGATTCCTGTCACCATCCATTGCCGATTTATCGGACAATTGCAAGGTCAGTGACTCACGAGTAGGGTGACCATGGGTTGTGATTGCAATGAGATATATTTTATTTATTTATGCATTGACCTTATAACTATTATTACAGGATACTTATCCTAATGCATTGGTATGGCCCACTTCTATTCTTAAATACAATTATTTAATTTTACTCTTAGATAACATAATTATATATAAAAGTACTATTGCTAATTTAAATAAATTATTTGATAAATTTTATACACCTTTATGACATAAAGTTGTATTAAAATGTATCATAACACATTGTGTTTATGAGGTCTATCCTTACCGTAAGAAATATAATATTTAAAATCAAAATAGCTAAACAGGAAGATCTTTTGAAATACTAAACTTGTGGTGACTGCATTGCGCAGGAGTTGACGCATTGACGGCCCAAGATCAATGATCACGTAGATTTAAGGCCAAGTTGTTTATTTTGTAGGCTAAAGATGAAAAAACACTTTTTTGGTTATTTATGGGTACTCTTAATAACAATGTTTTCAGAGTGCCCAAAACTGATAATTACTTGTTTCTATTGTGGGTGGCAGACTTCATAATAATAATACACTCACCGGCAATAAAACCTGGCCACTGGGCTTTTTTCATACAAACGTGGTCCCTTTAGCGTCTCATAGATAGAAAACTACATGCAGCTGTGCAATGATTATTACGTCAATGGAGAGGTCAAACGCCCTATTATCAAATCACAGTTTCAAAAATTGCCAAAAATCGTTGACTATTCTCAAAAAGGAAAAACAATAAACCGAACTCGACGCTCCATATTATATCGTACACATGAATTTTGACTTGACTTGATTGTTTTTACCATAGAGGTTTTTACTTTTTGAGAAAATTGAGCGGTTAGTGTAAATTTTTGAAACTGTGACTTGTTAATCGGGCTTTTGGCCTCTCCATTGACGTAATAATCATTGCACAGCTGCAAATAGTTTTCTATCTATGAGACGCTAAAGTGACCACGTTTGTATGAAAAAAGCCAAGTGGCCAGGTTTTATTGCCGGTGAGTTTACTTATGTACCCTTTTTTTGTATACAAAAACATATAATATTACAAGCAGACGAACATCTTCATGCACACAATGTTTGTACCGGGCGGCGGAAATTTAAACTGCGACAACTGTTTTAGCCGACTTCTCAATCATTACACTAACTCGGTCGTTGTAAATGATTTAGGTATTTTTTCGTATAATTAATGTTCGTTTAGCCTTTTTTATCGGAGAAAACGGGATATACTGTCACCCTCCATACGGGGCAGAGTGGTGTGAGGGACTTAAAAAAAAACCCTGAAAAACCGCCCTGAAAAAGGCGCCACCCACCCACTTAACCCTGAGGTGGTCCTCCTTGCCTGATGGTGGTGTCGTAAAAGGCGGATTACCCGTATGGCCCACTGCATGGGAAATGCCTCCTAGAACATTGAAATCGTCTCACACGCTTGCTAAGCGCAATATGTCTTCGCCTTAACCACATAAAAACTAAACGATAACATTCAAAGTGAAATAATCCATGAAATTAATATTGGCAACACCACAGCCTTTAACAATTCCGTGAACACACAGACAAGCTGTCTACGGAACAATACACCTTATCTTATCTAATAACACGATATTATATTAAAATGTAAGTGCAGCACCTCAAGTTTAAAACCTTAAGTGAAAAAGCCCTACCACCAACCAGACCCAAGGTGGGAATCGAACCCACGACCTCTGTGTTTTTATAACTGAGCAGCTTAGCCACTGTTTCACGGAGGCGGTCAAAGCTGTCTAGCTACCACCCCCACAGGTGAAATCTGCCGCCATAACAGCTCTGGCTGTGTTCCTGAAATATTATAATATAGGAGCCAGTTAGTGATGTAAAATGAAAAAAAAACAATTTGTTTTTTTTTTTCAGTTTTTTGAAAAAAAACATGAAGAAAAACTTAGCACCGTTGTTTTTTTTCTAAATTTGGTTTTTTTTCTGCCTTACATTTTAGTGATATTGAACTTTCTCCCTCCGTCACACACCCCAACTGCGCTAAGCCAACTAGTTACGTTCAAAATATAAACATAAACCTAAAGGGGATTTCTCCGTGTGCAAATGTAATTGATTTGGGGATTTCCCTTTCGTTGGTGTAAAAATGTTGCCAATATATTCATGAAATCTTAGTACCACTCAACCAGAAAGTATAGTAGAGTTAAAAATAAACCGAAAACTCTATTACCTATGTATTCTTAAGTATTTGTCTTAAAAGTTTTGGATTTCGTACTCTTGAAAAAAAAAAACATGGTCCAGAAAAAAAAACAGTTTTTTTTCAGGTTTTTTTTCAACGTTTTTTTTCACACCAGAAAAAAAAACGGTTTTTTTGCAACACTAGAGCCAGTACACTTGAAATCAAATCCTCGAAGATCAAATGAGCCTACAGTCTGGCAGCATATTGAGCGACGCTTCCTGTTTAAATCTCAATGTAATAGGCCACAGTGGCCGTTTACCATCAGGTGGGCTGCGTGTGTCTGCCAACTGAAATGGGCTAAAAAAAGACAAGGGTCATTATGTGAAAGTGTATGACGCATTATCTGTACAACAAATCTTTATATTATATTATAATTCACGCAAATTCAGCTTACAGCTTCCTATATAGCCATTCACTTCATATTGCGTATGCACAATGCACATGTGACGTCATTTAGACCGTTCCGTAGTGTTCATTTAATTGTTTTAATTACGTGAGTATAATATTAATAAGTATACATTTGAACAGATTATGTAGCTGGGTTTCAAGCGTCGCATGTTTGTGGTCGAATGCTCGAATCTAGGTTTTTTCACCTGGCAGACACGCAGCCTGCCTGATGGCATAGAAATATTATTGACGAGCCATTTGGTGTAATGGTCGAGAAGTCGGCTATTACACCAGAGGTCGCGGGTTCGATTCCCGCACGGTACAAACATTTGTGTGCATGAACATGTCTGTTTGTATCGGTCTGGCTGTTTCTATGTATAATATGTATGTATTTACAAAAAAAAGGATATAAGTAATGTTTATGTTTATCCGTTGTCTGGCATCCATATCACAGTTATGGTACCATAGTTTGGGGCTAGATGGCGCTGTGTGAATAATGTCCAGAGATATTTATTATTTATTTATTATTATGTACTGACGTAATTAGCTCAATGCCTGATGATAAGCGGCCACTGCGGCCTATTTCATTAAGGGACATATAGCTAATGAGCGTCGCTCAATGTGTTGCCACACTTTAGGCTCATCTGATCTTCGAGCCTCTGATTTCACGTGTACTGGCTCCCACATTAATAAAACCGGAACACAGCCAAAGCTGTTATGGCGGCAGATATCACCTGTCCAAAATCGTGACATTTTCAGAGACAGGATTCGAACACACGACCCTCCAGGCGGTATTAGTGTCATCAGTATTGTTTTTGTTGATTAATTTTTCAAGGGACTGCCTCTGTGGGGCTAGTAGGTATATATAACTATATGTCGCAATTTAAATGGGTTACCTACCTTCTTCAGTGAGAAAAACGTATCATCGATTTTGTTTCTTCGAAAACCTTTCAACGACATCTCCATACTGCGACGCCTTGTTAAATCGACGTTTTGTTACTGCGAATTTTGCGATATTATATAAGGGATGGCAGCGGCAGGGGCCCTGGTTTTAAATTCCAGGTCAGACCAGAAACTTGTGACTTTGTTTCTCACCCCAGAGTCTGGATGTTCACAGTGCAGTAAACTTCGTGCTTGGGAAGCCATTGGTCCTGCGCCTGATCTCTCTTCGGTCGTGTCAGACTGCTGTCCCACCGTGTTATGAGAGTAAGGGAATACCTGTGCTTGCACTATCATCTAACCTGTGTAGTCGGTTAATTTTAAACATTGGCTACCGTAGCCGGAACTCTAGAAGGACATATTATATTTGGACCGTGAGAAAATATTTATAGACCTACTTTATCATCAAAAACAAGGATCAATTTGAACCTTACACGATTGTATTAAGGACTTAGTTCACATGTGCATGTAAGGTCGCCCGCCAGCTTTCAAAATTTTATTATTTATTGCGATCCGTGCGTAAATATTGACATTGGGTATACAAGAGCTATTATTTCAACGTGTCATTAAAAAGTCAGTACATTACAAGAGCTGTTCCGATTCCGATCTATTCAGAGTACGCTTGCACTATGATCTTTTTTTCTATTATTGCATTGTGTAACAAGACGAGCAGATCGTACACCTGATGGTAAGCGCCACGTCTGCCATTACACAGTTCATTGCCAAACAGTAACTAAGCATTTACTGTCTGGCACCGCCCTGCGCCCGCTACAGAGACGACAGTTATTAGGTCTGAGATACCCAGTAAAATCACTAGCTTCAGTGCGCTTTTCCCGAAACACAGAAGTGCTTGAATAACCAGGCTTGTCAAATCTAGGATCATAGTCGAAGCGGACCCTGAGCTCCATACTGGATGCAATCGGGAATACGCTGGGATGATGATGATGACAGAAGTGCTTGACACACTTCTATTTTACGGGAAAATATCTGGCACTGCGGTGGTACCCACCTAGACGGTCCAGTACAGGAACCTACCACCTGGTAACCATCCAGGATTTCGACTGTGCAGGTTTCTTCACTATGTTTTCCGTCACCGTAAAAAAGCATAGGTAAATAGAACTGATTATGTTAAAATTTGCCGCCAGAACAACTCTGGCTGTGTTCCGGCAAAATTAATGTAGGAGCCAGTACACTTAAAATCAGAGGCTCGAAGATCAGATGAGCCTACAGTCTGGCAGCACATTGAGCGCCGCTGCCAGGTGAAGCGGGATCATTCCCGACTGCCCCTACCAAATCTGCCCCCAGTAGGGGCAGTCGAAACTTTTTTAGTCGCATCTACCCCTAGTGGGGGCAGACGGAACCTAAACTAGTTCCGTCTGCCTACTGCTTATTTAGATAGGTACCTAGGTAGGTAGCTTCCCCAGTAGATGCCTATACTGTACGAATGCGGACTTGTTTTTGGGAGTTTTTTTTGCGCGACAAGACGCGACGACGCGACGATTTGAAGAGTAGCTGTCCAGTTAGCATTTAATGTAAATATCTGAAAAGCTATGTATTTAATTTACATTTGTAATAAAAAAAAAATTGACAAAATGTTTGAAAACGGAAAACAAATAAATGTCGGGAAAATATTGTTTACGTGTGAAAATTTCGGAAAACAAATGAATGTCGAAAAAACAAATGAATGTCGGAAAAACAAATGAATGTCGGGAAAACAAATGAATGTCGGGAAAACTAATGAATGTCGGGAAAACATTGTTTATTGATCTGAAGTTAAAAAAACACGTGCAAGCGATTTTCGACCTTATCGACATTTACCAAAATAACAGATTTTAATGAACTAGCAAAGATAGTCGACACGCAGTTGCGAAAAAGCAACAAAATTTTAAATGTCAATAAGGTCGAAAATCGCTTGCACCTGTTTTTTTAACTTCAAATCAAAAGACAAACAAAAAAAAAGGTGCAAGCGATTTTGTTGCTTTTTCGCAACCGCTTGTCGACTATCTTTGCTGTTTAATTAAAATCAGTTATTTTGGTAAATGTCGATAAATTCGAAAATCGCTTGCACCTGGTTTTTCAACTTCAGATCAATAAACAATGTTTTCCCGACATTCATTTGTTTTCCCGACATTCATTTGTTTTCCCGACATTCATTTGTTTTCCGAAATTTTCACACGTTAAACAATATTTTCCCGGCATTCATTTGTTTTCCCGACATTCATTTGTTTTCCCGACATTCATTTGTTTTCCGAAATTTTCACACGTTAAACAATATTTTCCCGGCATTCATTTGTTTTCCCGTCATTCATTTGTTTTCCGTTTCAAACATTTTGTCAATTTTTTTTTTACTACAAATTTAAATTAAGAGCGTTAACTAAAAATGCGTCGCGTCGAGTCTTCGAATTTCGGGTTTCGCGCATGCGCGCCAGGTCAAGATAAGCAATTTCTGGCTGTAGTCAAAGTAATAACTTTGATCCTTTTGATTTAATTTTAAATATTGTTTATTTTTAACTATTTATAGTAGTCAATATTTCAAATATACTAAATAGTGTGTAGTTTTTATATTATATTCTTACTTACCCTTACATAATCATAACAGGGCATAAGTAAGTGTGTGTTGTAATATCCACTCAACGCCGAACCGGCACTCGGGTGCCGCATAACAATAGATTTTCTATTGTGTCTAGTAATCCGGGGCTAGAAGGATTAAAATGGGTAAAATATTTATCAATGTAGTAAACATTGACAATATCTTACTGTTTACATGAAGTACCTAGATTTAATAAGAGTAGCCAATTAATACTAATAAAGTAATCCTTCCCATATGTGTATGTAAATACTTACTTACCTAATGAAAAGTGTTGACATAATTATGTAAGTCTTTTAAGTATGACCATTCGATACGTAATTCAGAAATAAAATACCGAGTTCAGAATACCATTTTTATAACAATCTGATTTAGACCTATAGACCGTTTAAAGTCAAATGTTAACATCCCATTTGAATAAAGCACATCACATTTTAAGTGTGCCTACTATGTATTACAAAATTGTTCTGTTCAAATTTCGTTTACAAAATAAAAGTAAATATTTTAATGAAATAACAACTATTACAAATGACATTATGTAGACTTATCAAAATGTGTGTTACCTGATAATATGAATAGAATTACATTTTAATTTCAAATGAAAATGAATAACTTTTATTCAGTTTAGGCTGATACAGCACTTGTGAATGTCAAAGAAGTTATGCCACCGGTTTGCACTATACTTACCATTCAGCTCTTGCCTTAACTAAGGATTCTTCATTTCCTTTTCTTATTTTTAAATACAGTAGAATCCGTTTATTATGACTCCGCCTATATTGACCAACCCACGGGACCAATCGGTTATTATGACGTAATTACACTAAGAAGTTTTTTTTTCGTGTAAAATCTTTGTTAAAATGTCGGATATAATGACTTCGCTTACGGTGACATGTCGCTTATTATGACCTATTTTTAATAAATTGTCCGGTTTTAATGACCGACATGATTCGTATTGTTCGTTGATTCCCGACGACGTTTGGCACGCGGCTCGTTTTTGTTTTAAATCCAAGTAAGTAGTTGACACTTGAAGGTCATGCATTGTTTTTAGTGATATCCTGTGAAAAAAATGTCATCTCAACGCTGTAAAACATTTACAATGAAGAATGTTAACTAATTTTGATTATTAGCACTCCATATTCTTTATAAAAAATAAAAAATACTAGTGAAAGAATTACTTCGATACGTCAATTAGTTTCCCATTTAGAAGTAAAACAAGTTGTAACCGCACGCGCGGGCTGCCGGTGCCGGTGTGACGTCATTGTACAACTCGCTCAGTCTGGCGCACTCAGTCCGCTAGCGTTCGGCGCCCGTGCCGTCGAAATTAAACCTAAATACTTTTAAAAATGTCCAATCCAAATACTAGGAAATCATGTGGTGTGCCTAAATGTAAAAATACAACTACCAATTCGCAGGAAAAGTTGTTTTTTATAGTTCCAAAGGACGTTGAGGCTCCTCGCTTCGACGATGTAGCCACATTAAAAATCCTAGTATGTTTACAGCCACCTCTGCTGGCGGCACAATCTTCGCAGGTTACATTTAAAACTTCTTGATCCTTATCAGTTTAGAATGCAATGATAAGGTGTGGTACGTATGCGGTGTTCTGGCGTGATTCTACATTACATACATCACCTAGGTAGGTCTTTTTATTTGAACATAACTAATAGCATCATCGCCATAGCTGTCTTATGCTGATCTGAAATAAGCTTCTTTTAAAAATAAATGGCCTTACGTATTTTGTAAGTAAAAAAAAATACAACACTATATTTACTTACATCCTAAGAGCGCTTATGCACTACGTCCGATCCGAATCCGATCCGTCTCCGTGAAATCAAAATCACAAAGACATTCGGATGACGGATCTAGTTCGTAAATCACTAGAAATACTCCGGACCGTTATTTCACGGAGACGGATTGGATTCGCATCGGATTCGGATCGGATAGTGCGTTACCTTACCGCTCTTATTCCTAGGTACTATCCTAGTTCCTACTAATATTATAAACGCGAAAGTTTGTGAGTGTGTGTGTGTTTACTTGTTATCTTTCACGCAAAAACTACTGAATGGATCTGGACGAAGTCTGGAATAACATATAGGTAAGTAGGTAGGCTACTTTTAATCCTGGGAAAATGTACAGTTCCCGAGGGAAACGGGGGCGAAGCTGCTGGCGGAAGCTAGCTTGCAATATATCAATGTACCTATGTAGGTATGCATTTATTTAAATTTACTAAGAAGAGCGGTACCTATACATACGTACCTACTTACCTATAGTTACAAAACTATAATACCTACATTTTTATTTGTTGTCTATAATAACATAAACATTGAATGGTAGGTAGATACTTTTACTATTTAATATTCCTCGCATTTCGGCGGCAACGAAATCACTATTTGTTGTTAAATAATGCGCAACCATTAATCCATCTATTTTAGGTAGATTATATTATCCGATTGCCCTTTTTCGTCCATATTATTAATTGAATAATATTTACTATTAAGTCTATTAACGAAAACACAACAAAATACTGCACAAGCCAAGCGCAAGCTATGCAACTTGTACTAAGTCGGGCTCGGCCCGCGCGGCGGGTTGTGATGTGACGTCACAAGCGGTCACGTGACTGTTAGCGGGACTCGATATTTTTCGAAACTTTGAATGCCTATAGAATCAAAACTACTAGGTATTTTTGACTACAACAAAAACTAGTGTATTTGTATACATACAGGCATTATTGAGACAAAATTTCAAGCGATTTGGCATACCTAGTAACATTCTCCATTGAGGGGAAAAATGGAGAATCATACTCATACAACCGCATCAAGGAATCGTTCAATGGAGAATGTTACTAGGTATGCCAAATCGCTTGAAATTTTGTCTCAGTAATGCCTGTATGTATACAAATACACTAGTTTTTGTTGTAGTCAAAAATACCTAGTAGTTTTGATTCTATAGGCATTCAAAGTTTCGAAAAAAAATCGAGTCCCGCTAACAGTCACGTGACCGCTTGTGACGTCACATCACAACCCGCCGCGCGGGCCGAGCCCGGCTTAGTACAAGTTGCATAGCTTGCGCTTGGCTTGTGCAGTATTTTGTTGTGTTTTCGTTAATAGACTTAATAGTAAATATTATTTAATTAATAATATGGACGAAAAAGGGCAATCGGATAATATAATCTACCTAAAATAGATGGATTAATGGTTGCGCATTATTTAACAACAAATAGTGATTTCGTTGCCGCCGAAATGCGAGGAATATCAAATAGTAAAAGTATCTACCTACCATTCAATGTTTTTGCATGCAATTCAAGACAACAAATAAATGTAGGTATTATAGTTTTGTAACTATAGGTAAGTAGGTACGTATGTACGATCGAGGTCTCTCGCGCGTGATCACTTTTGGAAAAATATACTGTGCACGCGCATCGTGACTTCTTAGGAGCGGCGCTTGTAATCGTGAAAATACTGCACAGGATTTTAGCCTTAAGGGTGATCACGCGCGGGTGACCTCGATAGTACATATAGGTACCGCTCTTCTTAGTAAATTTAAATAAATACATACCTACATATGTACATTGATATATATTGCAAACTAGCTTCCGCCAGCAGCTTCGCCCCCGTTTCCCTCGGGAACTGTACATTTTCCCAGGATTAAAAGTAGCCTACCTACCTATATTATGTTATTCCAGACTTCGTCCAGATCCATTCAGTAGTTTTTGCGTGAAAGATAACAAGTAAACACACACACACTCACAAACTTTCGCGTTTATAATATTAGTAGGAACTAGGATAGTACCTAGGAATAAGAGCGGTAAGGTAACGCACTATCCGATCCGAATCCGATGCGAATCCAATCCGTCTCCGTGAAATAACGGTCCGGAGTATTTCTAGTGATACGAACTAGATCCGTCATCCGAATGTCTTTGTGATTTTGATTTCACGGAGACGGATCGGATTCGGATCGGACGTAGTGCGTAAGCGCTCTTAGGATGTAAGTAAATATAGTGTTGTATTTTTTTTAACTTACAAAATACGTAAGGCCATTTATTTTTAAAAGAAGCTTATTTCAGTTTAGCAAGAGACAGCTATGGCGATGATGCTATTAGTCATGTTCAAATAAAAAGACCTACCTAGGTGATGTATGTAATGTAGAATCACGCCAGAACACCGCATACGTACCACACCTTGTCATTGCATTCTAAACTGATAAGGATCAAGAAGTTTTAAATGTAACCTGCGAAGATTGTGCCGCCAGCAGAGGTGGCTGTAAACATACTAGGATTTTTAATGTGGCTACATCGTCGAAGCGAGGAGCCTCAACGTCCTTTGGAACTATAAAAAACAACTTTTCCTGCGAATTGGTAGTTGTATTTTTACATTTAGGCACACCACATGATTTCCTAGTATTTGGATTGGACATTTTTAAAAGTATTTAGGTTTAATTTCGACGGCACGGGCGCCGAACGCTAGCGGACTGAGTGCGCCAGACTGAGCGAGTTGTAGTATGACGTCACACCGGCACCGGCAGCCCGCGCGTGCGGTTACAACTTGTTTTACTTCTAAATCGGAAACTAATTGACGTATCGAAGTAATTCTTTCACTAGTATTTTTTATTTTTTACAAAGAATATGGAGTGCTAATAATCAAAAATAGTTAACATTCTTCATTGAACCCTTTTGGATTTAAAACATTTAAATTGAACGATTCGAAAACCGCGACAAGAAATTAACGCATTAATACTTAAAATATGTAGTTTTAAAATCATGAGAAACAAAAAAATAAACTTATTTTTAAAAAACGCTTTGTATGACGTCCACTTATATGACGCGTTTGTCAATTCCCATCGATGTCATTATATACGGATTCCACTGTAGTTTAGCTTTATTTCCCACTAGCGGTTGCCCTCGCGGTTTCACCCGCGCGTAATTTCCTTTTTTAACTCCCACCCTCCTTCCCCCTCCTATCCCCCCCCTCCTATCCCCCTACCCCCTCATATCCCCCTTCCCCCTCCTATCCCCCTACCCCCTCATATCCCCCTACCCCATCATATCACCCTTCCCCCTCCTATCGTCCCTCCCCCTCCTATCCCCCTTTCCCATCATATCCCCCTTCCCCCTACTATCCCCCTACACCCTCATATCCCCCTAACCCATCATATCCCACTTCCCCTCCTATTCCCCTACCCCCTCATATCCCCCCTACCCCATCATATCACCCCTCCCCCTACTATCCCCCTTCCCCCTCCTATCGCCCCTCCCCCTCCTATTCCCCTAACCCCTCATATCCCCCTTCCCCATCATATCCCCCTTCCCCCTCCTATCCCCCTTCCCACTAATATCCCCCTTCCCCATCCCATCCACCTTCCCTCTCCTATCCCCCTTCCCCCTCTTATCCCCCCTTCCCAATCCTATCCCCCTTCCTCCTCCTATCCCCCCTTCCCCCATGAAAGTATCCTATGTCAGTCTCCTGGGTCTAAGCTACCCCTCCACTTATTTTCAGCTAAATCGGTTCATCCGTTCTTGAGTTATAAATAGTGTAACTAGCCCAACTTTCTTTTATATAATATATTATATAGTTATAGATATTACATTTTTTATCCAATTAATGTAGTGTATATAATATTAACATAAATTCATAACCATAGTCTTATAAAATATTTACTCAACATAGTACTAAGAAGTGTCGGTTGCGCTTTAAACTGTACCACGCTACGCAAATCAGCGATGTTTGCGGCACAGCCGTTTCTGGGTACGAGCGACATACGTCCTGCCTCTGAAGAGCCCGGCGGCTGACTAATTTGAAATGTTTTGCGCGGAGTGTTTTATAGCAGTTTAAAAAAATGTCTATAAAATAAATTGTGCATCATTATATAGGTTTTATGTATTCAAACTTAAAATAATATGTTCTTCTTTAAGTTAGACTAAAAACTTTTTGTAAATTAAAGAAATTAATGGTAAATTTTGCATGTTTACAACAGTGATTTCTTTGTAATTTCGCTGTAAATGGATTTGAATTTCGTATGAAAATAATCTCAAATTTAACTCATACCCCATCTAACTATTTGCGTAATGATATGTAGACTTGCATAATAAAGTAAAATGTCCTATTTTTACAATGGTATTAAAACAATTGAGCTTCGAAATCGATGTTAAAAGTGAAGTTTATAAAACACTGCTCGGGTAAATTGTCAGTATTCACAAATACTCCATAGAAAGAAAAGTGGTATGGGCTACGATTTTAGACAAAGATACTGTTTATAATAATTTGTGAGTCGCATGTTTCTTAGATCACGTTTTCATAGAAAATATCTCGTTGAAAACTGCCTATTTTGAGTCAAAACGGCGATCGACGGAGTCAACAGTCTTAAATATATATATAGCTCTTCAGATATTTGCATTTAATAGTAACTGGACAGCTACTCTTCAAATCGTCGCGTCTTGTCGCGCAAAAAAAACTCCCAAAAACAAGTCCGCATTCGTACGGTACTATAGGCATCTACTGGGGTAGCTACCTACCTACATCTAAATAAGCAGTAGGGGCAGTCGAAACTTTTTTAGTCGCATCTGCCCCTAGTGGGGGCAGATGGAACCCAAACTAGTTCCGTCTGGCCCCAGTAGGGGCAGATGCGACTAAAAAGTTTCGACTGCCCCTACTGGGGGCAGATTTGGTAGGGGCAGTCGGGAAAATTCCGCGTCTCTCAATGGAATAGGCCGCAGTGGCCGCTTACCATCAGGTGAGCTGCGTGCCTGTCTGCCAACTGACCTATGTAAAAAAATACTAGTTTGATCTTGTTTGACCAATGCCCAATTTTAGAAACTTACCATTTATATTTTATCTAATCTCGGAAGTTAAAATTGTTTTAATTACATCCTTTACATTTTATTTTGCTATCTTGTATAATATATTGTAATTAGATTAATATATTACGCAAAAATAACCAGTACATTTTATTATGGCATCAGATTTAGAGTAAAACATGACCTTTGTTTTTTAACTGAGTTTTCGGCAACAACGGCCAATCTTGTCGATCAACCAAGTTTTTTTATGTCAGAGGCGGCAAACGAGCCAGCGGGTCGCCTGATGGTAAGCAATCACCGCCGTCCATGGACATCTGCAACACCAGAGGGATCGCTGATGCGTTGCCGGCCTATGGGGGGTATGGGGGTGTGGGCCTCCGGCACAAACCAGACGAAACACAATAGTAGTCACTATCATTTCACGCTGGTGTTATGTGAATATTGTCTAAGTAAAATTTTTTTTCTCCCTAAACTGTCTAGAAGTCAAAAGATTCTACAGAAAGGTGTTTTGACCTTAAAATAAAGGTTAAATTAGTTATTTATGTGACTGCTGCATAATGAGGGTCATTAAAATACAAATGTGGTTTTATGAAACGAACGAAGTGAGTTTCATAAAAGAATCACATGAGTATTTTAATGACTAATTATGTACAGTCACATACATAACTTTATCTTCATTCATAGGATAATATGTCTATTTTATAGTCAGGTTCCACGGTGACTTTTTTGTACCCAACGCCCTAGTTACCAACTTAATCTGTATGTAAAAGTTAGTACTGACATAATGACTGACGTTTGTAGTTTTTAAAATCCATAAACAATCTAGACTCGAGTTGATTTCGATTCTCAAATCGATTGTTATAATTTCAGCATCGAATTAAATGTATAGGAATGGAACATAAAATTACTAATCGACTAATTCGATAATCGAAAAAACCTATTAATTTTTACTTTTAAAGAAGACGTTCGAAATTTGAACGAAATTAAGTATCGGTTACCGACACTAAAATGTAAACATTTCAATGCAGCCACAGATACTTATATCTAAATGTAGGGCGTTTGCTCATCGCTCCTGAATATTAAATAGACATATTATGGTATGGATGTAGATAAAAACTTAAAATTTTACTTTTTTTAATGTTTCATTACGAATTACGATTGATTTGTTTTAAAGGTAATAAAAACGTTATAAGGAAAAGTAGTATATGCAAAAATGCTTCATTTGCAGATAAAACATATTTTTTAAGTTAAGATAAAATACTCGTAATAGGTTCAACTTAGCTACATCATACTTTGTGGGAGCCATTACACGTGAAATCAAAGGCTAGAAGATCAGATGAGCCTACATAGTTGACACTTTAAGCTATATATTCTGTGCTTTAAGCGACGCTTCTGGGTGAAGTGTCCCAACAGAAATGCTGCAGTGGCCCTTTGCTGCGTGCCCGTCTGCAAACTGATCGAGCATGAAAAAAATTCTCGAGCTAAACAAAATTTTTAAAACTACAAATTATGCAAGTATAATTACAAAATCATACATACTTTGTATAAATATTTGCTAGCGGCTAGCGTCAGAAACACCAACATTTACTTCATCGACGTGATTTATTCGTCACTTCTGCAATTCTCGCGTGTACTATAGTAATAAAAAAATGACAATAGTACAGTCGGCCTTGATCTAGTTTTGTGTGTTATATAACAGACAGACAAAGCGTTTTTTGTTATTAGTCGTCATTGTTACGGAGATGCGTGGAAAATTGATGCACGTAGTAAAATGAGATGATTTTAGACAATGACGAAAATGTTTGGTAAATTCTGGGCCAAGTTCTTTCTGGGCGTATCAAAAAACGTGAAATAAAATCATTTTAGAACTTTTTTTAGGCAGGCTTGCAGCCAACCTAATGGTAAGATGCTACTAAAGATTATTCCATTGAGGGATACTTCACCAGGAAACGACGTTCGCGTGTGCTGCCAGACTGCAGGCCAGAACACAGCCAGAGCTGTCATGGCGGCAGATTTAACCTCTGCAGAGGTCGTTGGTCCAATTCCCGCCTTAGGTCTGGTTGGTGTTAGGACTTCTTCAGAGTACAGCTGGCTAGCTACCACCCCCATAGGTGAAATCTGCCACCATAACAGCTCTGGCTGTGTTCCGGCAGTATTAATGTGGGAGCTAGTATTGAGCCCATTGAGCGACGCTTCCTGGTGAAGTGTCCCGTGTCCCTCAATGGAATAGGCCGCAGTGACCGCTTACCATCAAGTGGGCTGCGTGTATGTCTGCCAACTGATGTGGTGTATAAAAAAAAGATAGATTAGATGGCGCTGTGTCAATTATGTTCAAGGATAATTTTGTTTTATTTTTTATTTAGTGACATGATAACGTCAACAGCATAATATTAGAAAATTAATGGTACAGACTTGTGTGTTGTAAACTTGGCTCAATGTTTACCGTGCCATAAATAGCTTATATGAAGGTTGACAGGAACCTGAATAAATAAACTGCGTACACTTTAGATGTGTGATTATGTCACATGTGAGTTTAAGGTCATGCGATAGTAATAGTTAGTTAAGCAACATTCTATAAAGTCAAAAACTGATGGTGGAAAATTTATGAGGTAGACTTATTACTGGGTATATTATGAGACCTAATAACTGTCGACTCGGTGTAGCGGGCGCAGGGCGGTGCCGGACAGTAACTGCTTAGTTACTGTTTGGCACTGAACTGTCTAAGGGCAGACGTGGCGCTTACCATCAGGTGTACGATCTGCTCGTCTTGTTACACATTGCAATAAAAAAAATATAGTGGTGAAACAGGCTCATATACTTTTTTTTTGACGACCAATTAAGTATAGTTAAGAAGTTGGCTAGTACGCCAAAAGAAAGGGTTCGATCCCCGCACGGTACTATATCAATGTGCCTTAACATTGTTTTGGTGTTTCTTGTGTAGGTACTCTTACTAATGTGTAGGCTATATGTATAGATAAATAAATATCTCTGACATTATTCACACAGCGCCATCTAGCCCCAAACTAAGCATAAGATTGTGCTATGGGTGCCAGACAACGGATAAACATTACTTATATTTATACATAGAAACACCCAGTCCGATACAAACAGACATTTTCATGCACACTAAATGTTTGTACCGTGCGGGGATCGAACCCGCGACCTCTGGTGTAATATGGCAAGTTTTAGGTATCTCATGTTATCCCTTTGTTACATAGCGCGATTTTCCCACAAAGGGAATCGACCCTACGACCTCCGAGTTTTTTGACCCGACAGACAAACAAATGTTTATTTACCTGTTATTTGGAGCATGTCTTATAATGTTATCTATAGTTAAGTCGGTCAAGCGTGACTGTCGCTTACGTGAGTCGTTAAAGACAAGTTTGTCTTTGTCTAATACAGGTACCGGCAAATTTCTTGAATATAGGGTGGAATTTGCGCAAAACACGAATTTTGACACGCCTGCGCGCTATTGGTCAGAAGCATACCTCTGACCAATAGCGCGCGGGCGTTTGGGAGATTCGCGCTCGCTATTGGTCACGCGCAAGTGCATATGCGCGAACTTTCCCCATCTCCGTCGACCGATGTTCAACATGTTTGCCGGTCCCTGTAGGCTTATATTTTTCTTATTATCGCCTCCGTGGAACTGTGGCTAAGCCGCTCGGATATAAAATCCAGAGGTTCGATTCCCGCCTTGGGTCTGGTTGGTGATAGGACTTTTTTAGAGTTCGACTGGCTAGCTAGGTGAAATCTGGCGCCATATTAGCTCTGGTTTTGTTCAGGTGATAATAATGTGGGAGCCAAGCCAGTACACTTGAAATCAAAGGCTCGAAGATCAAACGAGCCTACAGTCTGGCAGCACATTGAGCGACGCTTCCTGGTGAAGTGTCCCTCAATGGAATAGGCCGCAGTGACCGCTTACCATCAGATGGGCTGTGTGTCTGTCTGCCAAGGGCCAACTGGTGTAGCATAAGAAAATCAGTTAAAAACAGAAGTCGTCGGTTGACCGAACACTTTTAATTAAATTTCGTGTAATTTAAAGGAAATATAAACTTAGTATTGTTTTTGTTGTACAACGGATTTATATAAAAAGTACTTCCTAACATCTAGAAATAGTCAACAAAAAGTTGTTGTTGCAACCGGGCCGGAGAATTAAGACGCTTTCATCTAAAAAGTGTTTTAATGTACGGTCAACAGCACATCACGGTATACACTTGCAGTTCGATAATAGCGCTTATGCCCCCGACATAAGAGCGGTACAAAGTCCAAAGTGTTACGTCTGACGTGCTTTTGACGTACTATCTGGTTCAAATGCTATTAGGATACGTCCTGTTGGAGTTGGCGTTGCTGTTGGTTGCTAAAGTTACGGACAAGCGTAGTTGACGCCATTTTTCTATCAATTCCAAAATACTAATAGCACTTGAATCGGATCGAACAAATACACGACTTTTCACAACAGAGGTTTGAAGCGCAGCGTGAAAAGTTTTTCTTTCGTTTGTCGGGAATTTTAATCACGCAGGCTTATTTTCAACTTAACATTAAACACCACGTATTTTAGTGGTGTAAATGCTAAGTTGTATACAAATTGGAACTTGTAAAAAGGGATTTGTTAAAATAAAAAAGGAGAAAATAATTTCACTAAAGTCATACTGTACCCCGCAACGCTACAGTATTTACGTAGATAGAATAAATAACCAATCTATACTAATATTATAAAGACGAAAGGTTTGATTGTTTGTTTGTTTGTATTGAATGGGCTCCGAAACTACTGAACCGATTTAAAAAAATCTTAACTGTTGGAAAGCTACACCATCCCCGAGTGTCATAGAGTACTTTTGATCCCGGAAATGTGGGGGGAAGGAAGGATATTTGACAAAAAACTTACGCACAGGCGAAACTACGGAGGCGACCGCTAGTCACTGATAAAAGTGATGCAATCACACTATCAATTTACTGCACAAATTATCTTCAATGCAATTACTCTCCGGTCGGACTACATCAACGCAAGGTCTAGATAGATAGATCATTGAATCTGAAATGTTTCAATGGTCTGGGTCTAAACCAAGCATAAAAGTGTATGTCCTTTTTAGTATTTAATAAAACAATAACAGCTTCAGAGTTCCTTGGAATAGTTACAGCACAGTTCATACATTCTTGACCGCCTCCGTGGAACGGCTACTTCCCATTTGGTAAACTTCCCATTTGGTAAACCTCAAACTGTATGGCTACTTCCCTTGATCAGGGGCTAAGCCGCTCAGGTATAAAAACACGAAGGTCGAGGGTTCGATTCCCGCCTAGGGTCTGGTTGGTGGTAGGGCTTTTTCAGAGTCCGACTGGCTAGCTACCACCCCCACAGGTGAAATCTGCCGCCATAACAGCTCTGGCTGTGTTTCGGCAATATTAATGTGGGAGCCAGTACCCTTGAAATCAGAGGCTCGAAGATCAGATGAGCCTACAGTCTGGCAGCACATTGAGCGACTTTAACAGACACCAATAATGAATGACATCTTATTGCTTCTTTATTTGATTGTTGCCACTTGAAGAAATTAATCGTAGTTCCAATATTTTTCCGCAATATGGCGAGGTTTTTTATTGTAATAGTCGGGCTTTAAGTACGGAACCCTTTAAAACTATATTAATTTAGAACTTAACCTCACTTTCAGGTTCTTTTCGCGCTCAACCGCACTTTTTGCACTAATTAGTGTTAATAATTAGTTTAAGTCTGAATTAATGGCAAAGTCCTTCATGGTTAATGGTTACGTTGGCTCTTTATTTTATGACACATAACTTCTATTTAATTATTAAAATCTGTGACAAGTATCTGTAGCACAGGATATAATTATAATAGATCTGCGGTAGCGAATGTCAAATCCCATACTTTCAACACGTGACTTTTTTATGGCATCTGTCAAATCCATACAAATTGGACTTAGCGAAATTCGCCAGCTATGAAGCGATGTCATCTTGTCTAAGCCCCCTGAGCGTACAGCAGGTAAACTACAATTATTAGTAAGCTTAATAGGTATATATTATTAAAAGTTCTCCCTCCTAGCCGTTTTCGGGAGTTATTCGTCATCTCGCCCGAATTAAACTGGCCCGATCGGGCGACTTGGCACCTTTAGAATTTATTAAAATTTCTGTCGTCAACTCGCCCGACCATAAAAATGTGAGGTAACTATGTACAGTCAGCTACAAAAATCCTTTTTAAGAAACGTTTAATATTTTATGGTTGGACTTGAAAATAAAACAAAATGTTATTATTATCATAATTTTAGATATATATTACACAAATCAACATCTCAAAAATATAAAAGCATATTAAACCAAATAATAATCAGCTGCAAAAAAAAAACACAAAAGCACTTGTTTAATAGCTTAGTCAGAATTTTCTTTGAAGTGTACAGCCGAAATATTTTATTTTTATAGATATACTTAATAATGTAATCTTTTCCATATATAAAACAACAACTGTAAGTCTGTAGCTTTATTTTAAAATTTAATGCTTATTCGAAGTAGTTTCCAAATATAATGTCAAAGTTTTTTGCTGTACTTTGTATGAGCGTGCGAGTTGACGACAGAAATAATGCCAAGTCGCCCGATCGGGCCAGTTTTTTTCGGGCGAGATGACGAATAACTCGTTTTCGGCTATTGGCTAATCTTACGATTAGCCACCTACTTTTTTTGCTGATGCTTTCCAGTTAAATGTCCTTCAATAGAATAGCCCATTAAAAGCGATTACCATCAAATGGGTCACGTGTATCTCCCAACGCAAACACCATAGAAAAGATGGTGATTTAAATTTAAATCACAATTCTATATTTATAGTGTTAGTGAGAATAAAATATTCCATAAAAGTAGTTACTTTTAATTGCTAAACGTATGGCTTAATGACCGGATCGATTTAAAAATTAACGTTAAGAAAACCCGGGCTGTTTTAAGAGTTTTACGAATAAGATTCCGTATAACAATTTTTTTTTTTTTTTTTTTATAAAGAGGCAGTCAGGATGACCTCACTCCACCTGATGGTAAGCGGAAGTGAGGTCCAAATGTATTATTGTAATTATTTATTCTTTACTAGCTGACCTGGTGAACTTCGTATCACTTACTTTAGTATTTTACTCGCAATTTTTCCATATTTTCTCATCGTTAAAACCTTCCCTGGACTTCCACGAATATTTCAAGACTAAAATTAGTCAAATCGGTTCAGCCGTTCTCTAGTTTTAGCGAGACTAACGAACAGCAATTAATTTTTTTTATCAAGACTAGATAGATAGATTTTTTTGTATTTTTAAAAACTTTATTGACCACAAAATAAGGGTTATAAAGGCGGACAACGCTGGCGGGAAAAAAAGGTTGTTCCTGCTGTCAAAGATGCTGCTTACAATAAGTAGTTTGCTTGTTTATTAAAATGTTATCAGAATAGAAAAAGTGTATCACAAGTAATATGTATCATCTTGCACCGTACAAATTCTGTTTTTATTAAAAAAAGGGGTTTTGTATTTCCATTCTAACCATTCTAAAGAATTGAATCTAAAGCATACTTGAATGATTCTTGTTTGTTTCCATTTAGTTCGAAAAACCTAATGATTTAGATTACTTGTAAATCCCTAAACCAGTATAATTATGTTGTCACCAAGCATTCTAAGCAAGTCGTACAAATATCAAAGTACCTATTTTATAGGGTATAATAGCCACAAGGCTGGCACCGGCTTGTCCCAATCGGGTGTGAAGGGGAAACCGGGGGAGTTTAGTGGATAGTGGACGTTACTGTCTCGAGCCCCACACACGGCCGCGGGACTAGCTAGCCTGCGGTTATGGTGCATAAACGCATTCTCCTCCGAGAAAAAAAAGGTGGTTCCGTTTTATTTGTCACTCGATTAATTTAATAATTTGCTTCATACCCACGTCAAATACAATTACAAAGTTGATGTTGTGTTTTATGAGTTGGCCTTAGGCGGTGCGCAGACGAAAACACTTTTGGTTGACGACACGGCACACTATTGTAATATTGTGTGTAAGTTAGTGGACACAGTCGCCCTGCGTGATCGCATCAGAAATGCTGAGATCCGCAGAAGGACCAAGGTAACCGACATTGCCCGAAGAATTGCGAGCCTTGGGCAGTGGGCAGGACACATTGCAAGAAGGACTGACGCGTGACGGCCGTTGGGGCGGAAAGGTCCTCAAGTGGTGGCCACGTACTGGGAAACGCAGCCGTGGTGTGTAGGCCAAGGTGGACCGATGTTTTCATAAAGATCGCCGGAATCCACTAGATGCGGGTGGCGCAGGACCGATCCTTGGGGGATGCCTATGTCCAGCAGTGGACGTCGTTTGGCTGAAATTATGAGGATGATGATGAAGTGGACACAAAAAGTATCTTGGTTTACGCAGGGAGGGATGATTTTATATTCACTGTTGACTAATATCTGACACAACACACAACCACAACCCATAAAAGTGTCTAATAACAATAAATATCACGTGTGATAATGGTTGACGTATCTACTATGTATTTAAATTTATAATGAATTATTTAAAAAATATTAAAAAAAATTACATAAGTGTCATTCGGGTGGTAAATTTTACCCGGTTTTTCGTAATTTCAGATCCAATATGTACTACGTAATAATTTTTAGGTTCGATGATAGTTGCGAGTTAGTCTTATAGCTAGATGACCAAGTAGATTTATTTTTAATCGTTTTTGTTAACTTAACGCTTACGTGCACGATGTACCTATTATAATTTTATATAGGTACCAGTGGTCGCCCTCGCGGTTTCACCCTCGCGTAATTTCCTTTTTCAACTAACCCCTTCCCCATCCTATCCCCCCTTCCCCCATCAAAGTATCCTATGTCCGTCTCCTGGTTCTAAGCTCTTCACTAATTTTCAGCCAAATCGGTTCATCCGTTCTTGAGTTATAAATACTGTAACTAACACCACTTTCTTTTATAAGATTTGTTTCTCTGTCCACTAAACAACACCTGTCATCATCATCATCATCCCAGCGTATTCCCGATTGCATCCAGTATGGAGCTCAGAGTCCGCTTCGACTATGATCCTAGATTTGACAAGCCTGGTTATTACAATGGAGCGATTGCCATCTGACCTCCGTAACCCTACAAGGGAAACCAGACCTACTTGGAACATAGTCGGGACCAATGGCTTAACGACACCTGTATTTTACTTTAAAACCAATATTTTAACTGAACGTCTGCGCAGTGCCTAAATCAGAATTGTAGTGAGTTTAAATCTTTATAAACAAGGTTACGTCGAAAAGTAGCCAGTTGAATGTAAGGCGGCGAATGCCGCGTACGTTTAACGAGTAACAAGTATTTTTACAAGTAATAGTACTTGTTCAAAGTAATTGTACTTAGTAATAGTACTCGTAGTGACCGGGTAATTTTACTAGTATAGTACTTTTAGTGGATTCGGGAGACTTTTTGGTGTTGTGTTTTTTGTTTTTCCGGTGTGTTTTTTGGAAACAAGGAACGGGGGTGAGTTCGTTTTTTATTACAAGAATTCTAAAGTATCGCTTTTGTGTGTTTTGTTTGACCTTTAGTTATTAATGGTACTAAAAGGGCCAGAGTTTTAACACCACCTGATAAGTTTCTAATAGTTTATCTAAGGTATGAAATAAGCCGTCACTTCTTTGGAAAATAACACCATGAGTGTTCTACATTGATATCTGACAGATAATTTATAAAACAGTGTTGACACAGGCACTAATTATGTTGACAGGTAAGTATTTTAAAATTTAGATTCTTATTGCTTTTAATTTTTTTAAAGATGAATCGTCTTACTTGTATGTTCGTAATCATCTAATTTGATCAATTCGTATTACAGATCGGAATAATTCTACTTTTTCACTTGAGCCCACTTATTTTTTCACTTGATAGGCTAAGCCTAAAATAATAATTTAATAATAATAATAATGACTTTTCTTAGCTAGTCATGTATTGTCATCAGAACTCAGAGCGTGTGCAAAACTTCATCCTAATCGAAGACCGGGAAGTGGGTCAAATTAAGATTCCAAGATTTTCTTTTCTTACATAAGTAGTTGTGTTTCGAGAGTTCTGGCGCAGCCCTGCGTCAGCTCTCTCAACCCTGTTTTCGGCGAACTTTGGGGAGGTCCCAGCTAAAAAAAAAAAAAAAAAAAAAAAAAAAAAAAAAAAAAAAAAAAAAAAGTAAACACCCCCCATTTAGAGCGATTGCGCTGGGTCTCGTCTTCGTATCTCCAACCGTTTCCGAGATACACTTTTATCTTAAACTGTCCTAGATGATTTGTTAATCACCGCCCATCATTAACGATCGTCGCTGAGTTCGCGAGCTCGCACTAATTGCCTTATCATTACTAATTACCTTACGGTCACTAATTACCTGACGGACGCTAATCACCGTAACGTTCGAATGATGATTCACCTCACCTAGGAGTGCATTACTTTATCGAAAAACATCGCCATATCTTTTTATCACACGAACTGGTGCGAATGCGCAAGTTGAACGCAAGACAGAAAGTACCATACATTTTTGTTTGTAAAGTTAGACCTTGTAGAGTTAGGGCGTGTTGAGTTAGAAGCTTGGCTCTATAATAAGATCTGGTCTGATAACTATTTGACATTGCGAGTCTAGGCAACATTTTACATAAAAATGTTTTTGGAGGGATAACTTTATCGAAAAACATCGCCACATCTTTTTATCACACGTGCTGGTGCGAAAGCGAATTGAACGCAGGACAGAAAGTATCATACATTTTTGACAAGGTTCAATTGATGAAATTTTACAGACAATAATAGGTCCGGGGATTGAACCCGATCTGCATCTATTATGTAAAACAAACAATAAGTAACACATAGTTACATAAATATTTTCATACTATGCCATTCCACATATCAATGCGATAAGTCGTAATCTTGTCTTGGAATGTTGTCAATTACTTTGTCTAAACTACTTTGTAAGGTAATAATAGAACTAGTATTTCAAAAATATCCTGGACCTGTTATAATTCGAATTAGATGACATTATCAATTAAAACTGCATACTTCTACTTTGAAAACATTATTCAGGTTTCAACATATTTAACAAGTTATTTACAAAAGAAAATTGACTTTTAATGATCACGATTGGTATAAAACTAAATCAGTTTGCTATTTTCTTTACAACATCTACCTATCTACATTGGATATTGCGGAAACTGTGCGGTAGCGACAGTTTTCTGAAAGGTGACAAGAAAGTGTGTTGGTGGTGGAAACGTTGATGCAAATACGTTTTTTTTATTTGTTACACCAAGTGCCTGCAGTGTTTTTCCTGACATTTTTTTGTTTTTATTTTTGAACGTGTCTTCAGTGTAAAATGGAGGATACAATAAGTGTTAGATTTATTATTGATATCGATGGTTTCCCTGTAGGTAAGTCGATTTATTATAAAGAGGTGGCCATTTATGATTGTATTAGTGATGAAGTCATTCTTTATCACATCCGAATTCCAGATTGGTTGATAAAGGAAGGTTACAAAAGAAAGGAGATTCATTTCTGCACTAAATTTATACATGGTATGAGGTTAAAAAACTATTTAGATGACGTAGACTATCATTATTTGATTAAAAAAATTGTAGAAATGGATCCCAATAGAGACCAAGTTTGGGCATATAAGGGGGGTTGCGTGGAAAAAAAGTTGTTAATGACATTGGGTCTTAAACATTTAAATTTGGAAATATTGGGTTGTCCCAAATATGAAAAAATAGTTGACAGATATAAAATTAGGAGTGAAATAGTTTGTAATAGACATTATATGTTTTCAACTTCAACATCACGTATTTTCCACTGTAGTGGTGTTGAAGTTGAAGTATTCGCTCAGTGGTTGATGGAAAAATTGAATAAAACCTGAGTCTCTGCTTTGTCACATTCTTTTCATCTTTCATTTTTTAATTGTGTAGTTGGTTTGTCAGTAAACTACATGCAAACTCATCGCATAAATTGTTGTGAAAATATTTATTAAATAAATGATTTTTCTGTTATATTATTTGTTTGTTTTATTTGTTCTTAAAAGTAGGGCTTAGAAGTGAAACACAAAATATGTATGCATAGTTTATTACCACAATTTTAAATTACATAATAAAATTTGCAAACATTTAGTTTAACAATACATCATTTTGTATAGTATAAATAGTATCTTCACCAATAATTTTTATAAAATTTATAATACGTATACCTCTTAACTTAAAGTACAAATAATATAGTAAGCAATACTTACCACAAACAGATGACAACATACTTTGAATAACTTTATTATTAAAAATCTATCGAGTAGTGTTTTTTTTTACTCAAAAACGATAAATAATAGTTTATGATCAAAATATTCACCAATTCCTTCTGCATTTATACATATTGCTACCGAATGCGATCCAGACTTAGTAACAGGATCAAGAATACCAATCATACAAAAAGGTGGTGTTACATATTTTTGGAATGCGATTCTTCGCAAAAATATAAAATTCTAAGGAATGATTTAAAAAAAAAAAAAAAAAAAAAAAAAAAAAAAAGTATATTTGTATTTCTAAAGTATTCATAATGTTATTAAAACGGTTTACTATTGTTCAAAAAACGTTTGACAATAGATCATTTTACAAACAACGTTTAAAAACTAATCATTTGACAAACATTCATTTCGGTTTCGCAAATGTTTTACTTAGGAAATTGTTAAACTGTTAAAATATTATTTTAATAATAACACATGTCCAAATAATTCGTTTGCCAAATTAATGAGTTTTTAAAAATAACTATTTTCTAACCAATACTTACCTGCAATCAAATTTTAAAAATATTTAATTGCATGGTTGCTATTTTCATCTTAGACAGATTGATTATAAGCAAGCAATAGTTTTGTGTTAATACTAATTCCATAGAAACTTAAATCTTTAAAAAAAAAATACACATTGCCAGAAATTAAGCGAAATATTTATCAAGCAATGCATTTTGTTAAATGTTATTTATTATGCTTTACGTTGTTTTGCTAACTAGCATGTTTAAAAAATAAACAATTTGTAAATTAATGTTTTAGCATAATTTTTTTCTTTAGATTCAGAAAATATGCTTTTAAGAGATTTTTTATTGTCTCAGAATTTGTCTTTTTCATTGCTCGCACAAATGTATATTTACTAAATACATCAATAACACACAAAATGTATTTATAACCATCATTGTATTCACTATAAGAGCGCATTGATATTGGATGGCCACCACGCACAATGTTAAAAATAGGCTAAAGTTTTATTTGTCACTAAAAATACGAAGATAATATTGAAACAAAAAAAGTCTGCGGAAATGATAAAAAAAAAAAAAAAAAAAAAAAATTTTTGTTGATATTCACCCGTATACTGATTGTTATATCCCTAAATAGGGGTTTAAGTACTGTAGCAACCAACAAAATTCCTTCATTTATCAATTATAAAACCAAGAGTTACAACTTATATTTAAAATTTTTAAAAAAAGCTTTACATGCACTTTAACCAAAATTTAGAAACGTGTTATTTAAATCTTGTAATCAAGAAGAAATAAATTGCGTATTGTGTATTTACAACATCATTTAAGAAAAAATTTCAATTCCAGAAAGAGAAAAAGAAAAGTTAAAAAATACAAACACATTTTAAGGAAACTTGTCTCAAATAAGATTTAAAGACATGGAAAATGCAAAAAAAATGGTATTAATTGAACCTGAAATAATTGAAAAATTAAAAAATTATAAAACTGCGAGTAATGTTAATAATTTGTCCCGTCTTGATGAAGAAATGGATAAAATTTTAAAAAAGAAAGTGGATGATCGTGAGAAGTGGTTACTTTATTTACAAACACTTCAAAGATATTTGTATTTTACAAGTAAAGATCGAAAACCTTTAGAAATACCCATACTGTCATATGATGAAACTGAAATCTATAAAAAAAGTACTGCAGACCGAGCTCCAGAAATAAAACAAGAGTCATCGAACGAAGTCGATAACAATAAACTTGTTGATAACTATACCAAATCACAGTTGATACAACTTTTACCCAAAACATATAAAATAAAAGGTGAGCTTTTATTAGATTTATTATTGAAAAACAAAAACAAGATTCATTGGGATCAAGATGGAACTGTCTACATCGACAATAGACAAATTTATAAAAGTAATATAGTTGATCTACTTAATGATGTCATACGACCCTTAAAAAACAGTTCACCGAATGGGTGGACCGAATTCTCAACGGTTTTAAAGGAATTGGGTGTACCACTGAGTTACATTGGAAATCCAAGAAGAGCAACTTTCATCAGTGTTATGTCTAATACTCCTAACTTTGGTAAGCGATTTAAATCCGACAAAGATAAAGAACTCGAGTATTCTACTCCACCTTCAAATGTTACAACCAGCAAAGAAAAAGCTAAAAGAAAAATAGATTGGGAGAAATGGACCCCTTATTAGAAATTCAGGATATTTATTATGATATCTCTCACCCGGCTGGTTATGGTGGTATAAATAAGTTGACTGATGCTATGAAAAATAAAATGAATAAAAAAGAAGTAAAAAGCTGGTTACAATCCCAAGAAACCTACACTTTACATACACTTTATTCCTAGAAATAAGTATATTTTATCTAACAGTTATGAACTTTGACAAGCGGATTTAATTTTTTTATCATTTCCGCAGACTTTTTTTGTTTCAATATTATCTTCGTATTTTTAGTGACAAATAAAACTTTAGCCTATTTTTAACATTGTGCGTGGTGGCCATCCAATATCAATGCGCTCTTATAGTGAATACAATGATGGTTATAAATACATTTTGTGTGTTATTGATGTATTTAGTAAATATACATTTGTGCGAGCAATGAAAAAGACAAATTCTGAGACAATAAAAAATCTCTTAAAAGCATATTTTCTGAATCTAAAGAAAAAAATTATGCTAAAACATTAATTTACAAATTGTTTATTTTTTAAACATGCTAGTTAGCAAAACAACGTAAAGCATAATAAATAACATTTAACAAAATGCATTGCTTGATAAATATTTCGCTTAATTTCTGGCAATGTGTATTTTTTTTTTAAAGATTTAAGTTTCTATGGAATTAGTATTAACACAAAACTATTGCTTGCTTATAATCAATCTGTCTAAGATGAAAATAGCAACCATGCAATTAAATATTTTTAAAATTTGATTGCAGGTAAGTATTGGTTAGAAAATAGTTATTTTTAAAAACTCATTAATTTGGCAAACGAATTATTTGGACATGTGTTATTATTAAAATAATATTTTAACAGTTTAACAATTTCCTAAGTAAAACATTTGCGAAACCGAAATGAATGTTTGTCAAATGATTAGTTTTTAAACGTTGTTTGTAAAATGATCTATTGTCAAACGTTTTTTGAACAATAGTAAACCGTTTTAATAACATTATGAATACTTTAGAAATACAAATATACTTTTTTTTTTTTTTTTTTAAATCATTCCTTAGAATTTTATATTTTTGCGAAGAATCGCATTCCAAAAATATGTAACACCACCTTTTTGTATGATTGGTATTCTTGATCCTGTTACTAAGTCTGGATCGCATTCGGTAGCAATATGTATAAATGCAGAAGGAATTGGTGAATATTTTGATCATAAACTATTATTTATCGTTTTTGAGTAAAAAAAAACACTACTCGATAGATTTTTAATAATAAAGTTATTCAAAGTATGTTGTCATCTGTTTGTGGTAAGTATTGCTTACTATATTATTTGTACTTTAAGTTAAGAGGTATACGTATTATAAATTTTATAAAAATTATTGGTGAAGATACTATTTATACTATACAAAATGATGTATTGTTAAACTAAATGTTTGCAAATTTTATTATGTAATTTAAAATTGTGGTAATAAACTATGCATACATATTTTGTGTTTCACTTCTAAGCCCTACTTTTAAGAACAAATAAAACAAACAAATAATATAACAGAAAAATCATTTATTTAATAAATATTTTCACAACAATTTATGCGATGAGTTTGCATGTAGTTTACTGACAAACCAACTACACAATTAAAAAATGAAAGATGAAAAGAATGTGACAAAGCAGAGACTCAGGTTTTATTCAATTTTTCCATCAACCACTGAGCGAATACTTCAACTTCAACACCACTACAGTGGAAAATACGTGATGTTGAAGTTGAAAACATATAATGTCTATTACAAACTATTTCACTCCTAATTTTATATCTGTCAACTATTTTTTCATATTTGGGACAACCCAATATTTCCAAATTTAAATGTTTAAGACCCAATGTCATTAACAACTTTTTTTCCACGCAACCCCCCTTATATGCCCAAACTTGGTCTCTATTGGGATCCATTTCTACAATTTTTTTAATCAAATAATGATAGTCTACGTCATCTAAATAGTTTTTTAACCTCATACCATGTATAAATTTAGTGCAGAAATGAATCTCCTTTCTTTTGTAACCTTCCTTTATCAACCAATCTGGAATTCGGATGTGATAAAGAATGACTTCATCACTAATACAATCATAAATGGCCACCTCTTTATAATAAATCGACTTACCTACAGGGAAACCATCGATATCAATAATAAATCTAACACTTATTGTATCCTCCATTTTACACTGAAGACACGTTCAAAAATAAAAACAAAAAAATGTCAGGAAAAACACTGCAGGCACTTGGTGTAACAAATAAAAAAAACGTATTTGCATCAACGTTTCCACCACCAACACACTTTCTTGTCACCTTTCAGAAAACTGTCGCTACCGCACAGTTTCCGCAATATCCAATGTAGATAGGTAGATGTTGTAAAGAAAATAGCAAACTGATTTAGTTTTATACCAATCGTGATCATTAAAAGTCAATTTTCTTTTGTAAATAACTTGTTAAATATGTTGAAACCTGAATAATGTTTTCAAAGTAGAAGTATGCAGTTTTAATTGATAATGTCATCTAATTCGAATTATAACAGGTCCAGGATATTTTTGAAATACTAGTTCTATTATTACCTTACAAAGTAGTTTAGACAAAGTAATTGACAACATTCCAAGACAAGATTACGACTTATCGCATTGATATGTGGAATGGCATAGTATGAAAATATTTATGTAACTATGTGTTACTTATTGTTTGTTTTACATAATAGATGCAGATCGGGTTCAATCCCCGGACCTATTATTGTCTGTAAAATTTCATCAATTGAACCTTGTCAAAAATGTATGATACTTTCTGTCCTGCGTTCAATTCGCTTTCGCACCAGCACGTGTGATAAAAAGATGTGGCGATGTTTTTCGATAAAGTTATCCCTCCAAAAACATTTTTATGTAAAATGTTGCCTAGACTCGCAATGTCAAATAGTTATCAGACCAGATCTTATTATAGAGCCAAGCTTCTAACTCAACACGCCCTAACTCTACAAGGTCTAACTTTACAAACAAAAATGTATGGTACTTTCTGTCTTGCGTTCAACTTGCGCATTCGCACCAGTTCGTGTGATAAAAAGATATGGCGATGTTTTTCGATAAAGTAATGCACTCCTAGGTGAGGTGAATCATCATTCGAACGTTACGGTGATTAGCGTCCGTCAGGTAATTAGTGACCGTAAGGTAATTAGTAATGATAAGGCAATTAGTGCGAGCTCGCGAACTCAGCGACGATCGTTAATGATGGGCGGTGATTAACAAATCATCTAGGACAGTTTAAGATAAAAGTGTATCTCGGAAACGGTTGGAGATACGAAGACGAGACCCAGCGCAATCGCTCTAAATGGGGGGTGTTTACTTTTTTTTTTTTTTTTTTTTTTTTTTTTTTTTTTTTTTTTTTTTTTTTTTTTTTTTAGCTGGGACCTCCCCAAAGTTCGCCGAAAACAGGGTTGAGAGAGCTGACGCAGGGCTGCGCCAGAACTCTCGAAACACAACTACTTACATACATAGTTACAAGTGAAGCTAATATAAAGCGTGTGATGAGGGTGAAACATACTTTTGAATGCAAATAATCGTATGTTTTTTCTCTCATACTTAAGAATTTAAGCTGATCTACAACATTCATGGACATTCCTTGGATACTGTAAATTCACCAATCATTAATTTTAGTAAATAATATGAAGCAGTTTTAGCATTTATAAAAATAATAACAATTATAAAAATGTTAAGAAAATGCCTAGTCCAGCAGAGGATTGCGACAGCCTTGATAATAATGATGATGACGAAAAAAAAACTCAAAATCAAAATATGTTTATTGCAATTTAATTGTAGGTAATCATGCAGTTAAAGGTCTTAAAGTGGTAGTTCAGCTACAATTTTCCAACTAGATGGCATACAAAGTAATACAATCAGATGGCATGAAAGAATTACAGAATGACCACTTTTTTTATCATTGAAACTAATAAGTAATACTAATATTTTTTTGACATTATGTTTGATTGACCATTAACTCGGTAATTTGACTGTCCTGTGGACTTGCCCAATGGCGCATTTGTTCGTAAGCGACCCTTTTCTTTCTGCGGAGGAGAATGCATTGATGCAGCATAACCGCAGGCTAGCTAGACCCGCGGCCGTGTGTGGGATTCGAGACTAAAGCGTTCACTACCCACTAAACTCCCCCTGGTTTTCCCTTCACACCCGATTGAGACTTCCATAACCCTTGACAGGGGAACTGGACAATTTGGATCACAGCTCGCAGCCATTTGACTGTACTTGGGGGCTTAGACATGATGACATCGCTTCATAGCTGGCGAATTTCGCTAAGTCCAATTTGTGTGGATTTGACAGGTGCCTTAGAAAAGTAACGTGGTCAAACGATATTGAAATGTATGGGATTTGACATTCGCTATGGCAAATTGAGCGATAACGAACGTCATAAATGCCACTTGTCTAGGGGGGCTGGTTTGCTTATTGGGCTATGTCATTTAACTTTACGTAATTAAGAAACACGCTTTAATTACATAGAAAGCTGGTTTTATTCTTGATTTAATCGGTCTGGTTTTCCAGTCCAGGGTAACGGAGGTCAGACGGCAGTCGCTCCTATGTAATAACTGGACTTACCAAGTCCTGGATCATGGTGGAAGCGTACCTTGACTAGAGTAGGGATGCTCGATGATCATCGATGTTAGAAGCTGAAACATCGATGTTTTAACATCGATATTGCACTATTCAAACATCGTAACATCGATGTCACGGACACAGTCATAATCGAAATTTGGTCGCGGATACATAAAATCGATTGAAATCTATGAACGCTTCCACAAAATATTTATCAAATCCTGAACGCAAGCAAAACACGAAAAAAAAAGCATTGTCTTGTTCGTTCGACATCAACGCCATCTGAGCGATTATTTTCTAAGGCTGGTTCAAACTTATATCAACAGCGTAACAGCGCTTTCAAAATTATTATTTTTACAGTCAATTGACAAAAAGTATTGGAACTTATAATTTGTTACTACCCCTTGATATCTCATATATAATAATTTCTTTGTTTAATTAAAAATATCGTGTGATTTTATGGTTGTTTTATTTTTTTATTGATGATGTTTGCAAAAAACATCGATGTTGGCTGACATCGATGTTTTGCACTCGATGAACATAGAGTCTAGTCACTAGAGCTGGACAATCGCTCGAAGAGTAAAATAAGTTAATTTAGATTTTAATTAAGTTACTAGCAGTCCCCTTCGCGGTTTCACCCGCGCGTAATTTCCTTTTTCAACTATCCCCCTCTATCCGGGATAAAAAGTATCCTATGTTCTAATCCCGGTTATAAACTATACGTGCGCCAAATTTCATCTAAATCCGTTCATCCGTTCTTGAGTTATAAATAGTGTAACTAACACCAACTTTTTTTTATATATATGTATATAGATAGATATATAGATATAAGACAGAAGAAGTAGAAGTGATGACGTATTTCAGGAGTAATTTTAATTCAACAAATATAATTGGCATACAGGCTCGCAGCCCACCTGATGGTAAGCGGCCACTGCGGCCTATTCCATTGAGGGACACTTCATCAGGAAGCGTCGCTCAATGTGCTGCCAGACTGTAGGCTCATCTGATCTTCGAGCTTTAGATTTCAAGTGTACTGGCTCCCACATTAATACTGCCGGAACACAGCCAGAGCTGTTATGGCGGCAGATTTCACCTGTGGTAGCTAGCCAGTCGGACTCTGAAAAAGCCCTACCACCAACCAGACCCAAGGAAGGAATCGACCCAAAGCGGGAATTTAAATAAATAAATACTGGTCCAATTGAGATCCTAATTTCTTTAAGACGGTTAAAAATGCTTAGTGCATAGGTACATCAAATTCTTAAATACTGAATAGTTTCACTACAAATCACTGCCAAAAACTCTACCGGTTTAACTTATATGTTATGCTAATATATTAAATAATATACTTATCATAATATATACGGTCAGAATGCAAATGGTATTAACACTTCCTATATGTACAAGTAATGGTTAAAACTTGAGTAGGTAACTCAGTATTTTTATTTGTAGGTTTAAAAATAATAAACTCCTTTCACATTTTTGCAGTGTTTTGTCAAGACTTTTTTTGTCACGAATCGCTTTTTTTATTTATTTTTTTATTTTAATTGGCAGGCACGTAGCCTGATGGTATAAGGCCAATGTGGCTTATTCCATTTAGAGATACTAGTCAATCAGGAAGCATCGCTCATCGTACTAAAGGCCTGATTACAGAGCCTTTAATTTTAAGTGTACTCAAAGCAACATCAAATTACTCTTTTTCATTTAGCTCTGGCTGGGTTCCGGCAACATTAATGTGGGCGCCAGTACACTTGAAATCAAAGGCTCGAAGATCAGATGAGCCTACAGTCTGGCAGCACATTGAGCGACGCTTCCAGGTGAAGTGTCCCTCAATAGAATAGGCCGCAGTGGGCGCTTACCATCAGGTGGGCTGCGTGCCTGTCTGCCAACTGACCTAGTATAAAAAAGAATGTAAGCTTGAAAACGCATAACAATGATTCTACACGGTTTCGGAAAGTTGCTTTCGAGAAGAACCAACAAGAAACTCGATTACAAGACTTACTTTTTTTTTCTATAGCCAAAATGTGGCTGTCAAAAATCAGTCATCGTTGTTATAGTACTTTAAACAAACTTAAAACAGTAGTCATAAATATCATGCAAAAAGACAACATTATCATATTTATTTATCCAATATAAATTATCAATTTAATTGGTGCAAAGTGCGGGATACCTATATTTAGTAAAAAAAACTTATAAAATGCGGAAGCGATAATAGATCGAATTAGCATATTAATTAATTAATGTTTAACTAAGTACCTAGCACCAAGAGGTGTCGTGCTGCCATCGGACTTTATAGTCACCGGAGACGTTGCACCCCCCAAAATTAACCCCCGTGATGCTGCAACAATCATCTGCAAAGATGCTGTGGCCAATGATAAGTAGCACCAACATACGAAGCTATCCCCCAGAAATGTGATATTTTTTCGGAATAAAAATAGCCTTTAACAAAAAACCTGTGCAATGCGGGCGTTGGGGTCCCCTGCCCGCAGGTCAACCCTCAGGCTAGCAGAGGTGCGCGTGGGCACCTCCTTTCCATCCCGGCCGTCTTCGCCGGATGGGAGCAGCGAGGGGGTCCTCCTCGCTCCATGATACGAGTGTCTGTGAAATAGAAGTTTAGTGGGTCAAGCACTTCTGTGTTTCGGGGAAAGGGCACTGAAGCTAGTGAAATTACTGTGTATATGAGACCTAATAACTGTTATCTTGGTGTAGCGGGCGCAGGGCGGTGCCAGACAGAACTGCTTAGTTACTGTCTGGCACTGAACTGTCTAAGGGCAGACGTGGCGCTTATCATCAGGTGTACGATCTGCTCGTCTTGTTACACATTGCAATAACAAATATTGCATCAAAGCAAGTAATAGTTAGAGGTAGTAGATTCAAGTTCACGTTCAACCAAGGTTTTTATTCGCGTCAAATTTGCATTAGTTTCGTAAGAGCGTGATGCATTCCAACACTGTGTAAGTATTACGTGAACATTGTACTTATTATTTAAGCGGTGAATAATTCACAACAATCATATGACCTCTAACTGAGTCAATCTCAGAATTTTGCCAGAACAAGATTCGTGGAAAAACCATGTCAGGCAGAAACGTTTTTGACCGCCTCCGTGGAACAGTGGATAAGCCGCTCGGGTATAAAACCCGGAGGTCGTGGGTTCGATTCCCGCCTAGGGTCTGGCTAGCAGTAAAACTTTTTCAGAGTCCGACTGGCTAGCTACCACCCCCACAGGTGAAATCGGCCGCCATAACAGCTCTGGCTGGGTTCCGGCAGTATTAATGTGGGAGCCAGTTTTCAATTATTTTAATAGAGCACCGCTGTCCCCGTTAGTTATATTCAATCGATGGGGACAACGGGACTTGCTGTCGCCCTTAAGTACATGGTTTACGGGGACAACGGGAATACGGGATAGAAGGAAATCAAAGGCTTGAATATCAGATGAGCCTACAGTCTGGCAGCACATTGAGCGACGCTTCCTGGTGAAGTGTCTCTCAATGGAATAGGCTGCAGTGGCCGCTTACTATCAGGTGGGCTGCGTGTCTGTCTGCCAACTGACTTAGTATAAAAAAAAAGTTCGTTTATAAATTGACTTTACTGGGACCACTATGGCCAATTTTTATTTTATTCTACGCCATTTCGATTGCTTGGCAAATATTGGTCGTCATAACAAATCTGAGCTGTGATATAAATTTTGCCCAACCCAAGAATTGAACCCAGAACCCCGAGGTCATGACAGCCACATGCTACAAACACTAGACCGACGACGCATTAAAAGCATAGGCCCAAAACTAGAAATCAAATTGACGACAAAACGTAATGTGTGATTAACAAGACACAAGATGATTAAAAAATCATTAGTACTTCAAGGTATTACATTACGATATTATTTGTATAGAATGACCTAAAGCCTAGAGCGCTCAAGGAAATACTAAAATGAAACATAGACGTAAGAAGATCAAATATTCATGGATGTGGCAATTAGATTATTATGCAATTTCGGGGAAATTGGCTTACTTTTTGATACAATGTTTGCAATAATAATAATAATAAATATTTTTATTGCACATAAAACAGACAAAAATATTATATAAAAGAACAAAAACTTTAAAATAAATTATTATTATTATTATTATTTTCTGTGACATTACAACTGTTGCGATATTGCAGTGTTGGCCATATTACAATTTCTGTGATATTACAACGTTTGCGATATTGCAATATTAACGATAATAATATTACAATGTTGGCCATATTAAAACGTTCGCGATATTGCCATATTTACGTGCTAGCAAGTTTGCATTGCCCTATGGCAATATTGGCGATATTGCAACGTCTTCGATATTACATTGTTTGAATGAATTTTAATTAAGCTTACGATTTTACACGTTCGTGTCAATACAATGTTTGTTTTGCTATAATTCTAAGATAAAAAACCGTTGGTCTAAATCGTGTCGTATGAAATTCAAAGAACTGATAAATCGATAATCATCTCATAAAAACGATTAAACTATTGTCTGTGGATTTAATTAAGTAATTTTCTGCGATATTCGTGTATTAATCGATTATTGGACTAACCACGCCTTATGTATTCAAATTGAGTTATTAAAAGCAATTAGGTATTACGAAGAAATAATAACACTTCCATTGGGCTATTTATTTGGCCTATTAATGTCCCAGTGCAAAGGGCAAAAGCTTGACCCTTTTCCGGTGTGAAGGGGAAACCGGGGGAGTTTAGTGGGTAGTGGACGCTTTAGTCTCGAGTCCCACACACGGCCGCAGGTGCCTGCGGTTATGGTGCATAATATAAGGCCACTTAACTTTGTGTACTTACTACTTAAATGAAGATAAAGGTTCACAACAGCAAGATCTGAACAAAAATAAAAAAGTTAATTTCATAAACTTCACCGGAAATTGAACTTGGGACCTTTCGTGAATTACGTGCACGCCCTTAACCAATACGCTATGAAGGTCGTCAAATAACAATTGTAATAATTTAATGTTAAATAACGACCTTCCTCTTCTGTTATTAAAAACCTATTTCAATATTTAATTGTTTGTTTAATTAAATTGCATCTTACGTGATTTGTTATTTTTTTTAACTAAGACATTATCATTTTATATTTTAATACAATTTCTTAATTTACATTAAATTACATCTACGTTATTGATATAATTTAACCGACTTTAAATTAGAAGGTGGAAGAGGGAAACGGGGTAGTTTAGTAGGTCTTCAGTCCCGAGCCCTTTTTCCCGAACCTCACTCACAGAAAAATGTTTATAATTAGTCCAAAACAAAACTATAAAAAATTTATTGACTAACAATGAGACTAATTAATATTGCTCTAGTTTCCACAATCAATTAGGTACAGCCTTGTCGCCCAGGCTTTACCCGCCCGTATTTTTTTTTAAATATCCCCCTTGCCCCTACATTTCTGGGATCAAAAGTACCCTATGTCAGGAAAGATTTGATTGTTTGATTGTTTGTTTGTATTTAATAGGCTCCAAAACTACTGAACCGATTTGAATAATTCTTTTACTGTTGGAAAGCTACAGTATCCCCGGTGAACATTGGGTACTTTTGATCCCGAAAATGTGGGGGGAAGGGGGGGATATTTGAAAAAAGAAATTACGCGCGGGTGAAACCGCGGTCGGAAGGCTAGTCTTTTTATATTGTGGAAAAGAGATGAAAATAACAAGCAAAGTCACGGGCATAACTAGCATTTAGATAATAGATAGATAATTAAAACATCTACAGTATTTTTTGCACTGAAAATGTTACCTTAAAACCACCTCCATTATTCTATAGTCCACGTAAAGCGATTATGCGAATGATCACTAACTATGTCGGTCATTGCCACATAACCAAGCCTTCTACAAGCAATTATACACCTTATCCCACTGTAATAAAGCCTACGAAACTCATACAACATACAAAATTACATTTGCAGTTGAGAAAACTAATGTTGTAAAGAATTTCTTTGGATCGGTCATTTGAGGAGCTGTAAAGATAACTTTGTGAATAGAAGTGTAATTAAAAGTAGTAACAATGGGTGTATTTTGTTTGATTTAGGGAAAAATAATGATTGAAAAAGTGACCTTTTGACTAAGATTTATGAGTTTTGAAGAATTTATTGAGTTGTTTAAATGAGACCTTTAAAAACATGGTCATACCATTGGGTTTGGCTGGTTAATGGCCACAAACCTAGAACCACTGCCTAGAACCAGCTCGTTCCAACGGAAGTGCGTAGGAGGCAGCGGAGCGGGAGCGCGAGGAGGACCCCCTCGCTACTCCCCTCCGGCGCACAGTGGGTCGAAACAGTAATATGAGGGACATAGAGGATTTTTTTGACAAATCGTATTTTTTTGGATGCCGATCGATAGTCCTGTAGACACTCGTTCTATAACATTTTTCACTCAACCTAATAGTTTGGCCATAAAAAAATAATTTGTGTTTTTTTTTGTATGAAACAAGACCTAAAGTACTAAATATCTCCCAGGAACTGCTCGATCGTGCCTTTTAATGACTTAGGTCGGCATAAGTGCATTGTGTACTAACATCCTAATCTATTTTTAGCTGCTCCAAACCGCAATTTTGCCTGTTAAACAGTTCGGAAAAAAAATATTTTGACTAAACTTATTATGGGATTATAATAACAATTCTAAGAAAAAGCGTCGATTAGGGTACTAGAAACCAATAACGTAGTTAGTCTACATTGTTCTGTACTATCAGAATCTATTAAAACCTCTATTAAAAAAGTTATATAATCATCTTATGCAGAAAATGGGACGGTAAGAAAACAGTGATTCATAAAAAAAGTTTTGCCAGTGTTTTTGTGCTAATATTAATAGTAGGTGGACAAAATCCCATCGATCATTTCCTCAATTTTTAAGAAGGAATGGAGATTGGTTGGAAACCCCAATTAATTGGCCACAAATTATAAATGAAGAAAATATTGAGCACAATATTGATGTAGTAATTGAAAATGTAGACGAAATACCGTTAAGTATAGAGGAAAATGTAGAAAATCTGCCACCATCTACAGAGAATGCTTCCACTTCTTCTTTTACCCCGAGGAAACCGTTTGAAGAACTAAGCTCGAAGCAGAAAAGAAGACGTGTAGTGCGAGTCTTATTCTCCAGAAGAATTAATCGCGGCTACAATACAATCATTGAAGACAAGTGGAAACGAAGAAATAAGTTTGATAATTAAGCATTTGACAGAACATCCAGAAGACATTGCAAAAGTGAGGAGCTGTTTAGATAGCAAAAAGGGTAAAGTTACAACATATTCTCCCATGCAAGCATTGGCTATACTTGTTTCACTAAAATTATCAAAGTGGCAATATATTAGCTTGAGAGAATCTGCCAGTGAACAAGGAACGGAATTGTACCCATCATTTATAACAAAATAAAACTAGCTAAATTAGAATGTTACCTAGCAGAAGAAGACATAATTTTACCCGATAAGGGGGCTTCTATCAAGTTGCAAGCCTTACTAAACTTAACCGCGATCAGACCTTTACAGGCTGTTGAAATTAATACAGAAAATAAAGAAGATTTTAAACTAGTTAGCAAGTGGGGTTTTGATGGAGCTGCAGGCCAGAGTAACCATAAACAGAAAAATACTGATAATAATGACGATTTAAGTGTTTTTATGGCGAGTTTAGTACCTATTAGGCTATTGCGTGATGGTGTTGCAGTATGGGAAAACGATAGACCCTCATCAACATTTTATTGTCGACCAATCATGTTCAAATTTATAAAAGAAAATCAGTTATCCGTCGAAAGTGTAAAAAAAACAATAGATGATGAGATAGATGCCCTTCAGCTTACAAGTGTCAAGGAAGTTAATGTAGAACATCAGTTGTTAATGACCATGATCTATCTCTACTATCACTATTCTCTGTTTTCTTACCCTAAATCATCTCTGTTAACATACACTAAAAATACCTGACATCATTTTTATTTTAAAGTCATCCAGTTCTAAAAAAAGGTTTTAATAGATTCTGATAGTACAGAACAATGTAGACTAACTACGTTATTAGTTTCTAGTACCCTAATCGACGCTTTTTCTTAGAATTGTTATTATAATCCCATAATAAGTTTAGTCAAAATAATTTTTTTCCGAACTGTTTAACAGGCAAAATTGCGGTTTGGAGCAGCTAGAAATAGATTAGGATGTTAGTACACAATGCACTTATGCCGACCTAAGTCATTAAAAGGCACGATCAAGCAGTTCCTGGGAGATATTTAGTACTTTAGGTCTTGTTTCATACAAAAAAAACACAAATTATTTTTTTAAGGCCAAACTATTAGGTTTAGTGATGTTATAGAACATGTCTTTACGAGTGTCTAAAGGACTATCGATCGGCATCCAAAAAAATACGATTTGTCAAAAAAAACCTCTATGTCCCTCATATTACTGTTTCGACCCACTGTGCGGCGTAGACGGCCAGGCCGGAGAAGGCGAGCTCACTTAACACGCCTTCTCCGGCCTGAGGGTTGATCTGCGGGCGGGGGTAGCTCCTCAACGCCCGCATTGCACAGGTCGCCCGAGCCAAGTCTGAGGGTCACCTAGTTTCTCGGGTGGTCCTCCCTAGGCGCCACCCAGACTTGAGGCCTCTCAAGTCGGGGTACCCGGGGATAGGCTGGTCAATAGCAACAAGGCTGGCACCGGCTCGTCCCAATCGGGTGTGAAAGAGAAACCGGGGGAGTTTAGTGGGTAGTGGGACGCTTTCGTGCCAAGTCCCACACACAGCCGCAGGTCTAGCTAGCCTGTGGCTTAAAGCATTATCTTCCAAAAAAAAAGGCTAAAATCTTTCCTTAAAAAGCGTATTCCTGTGTTTAAAATGGTTTAAGAAGCAGGCCATGATTACGGGGTACAGGATTCAATTTCCAGGTCTAATCCTTTATACAGGTACCGGCAAATTTGTTGAACATCGGTCGACGGAGAGGGGGAAAGTTCGCGCATGTGCACTTGCGCGTGACCAATAGCGCGAGCGAATCTCCTGAACGCCCGCGCGCGCTATTGGTTAGAGGTATGCTTCAGACCAATAGCGCGCAGGCGTGTCAAAATTCGTGTTCTGCGCAATCCCCACCCGATATTTAAGAAGTTTGCCGGGGGCTGTACCTACTTTTTTTTTGTCGGAGAAGAACGTATTTATGTACGCGCCGTAACAGGCTAGCGACGCCTGCGGCCGTGTGTGGGGCTCGAGACTAATAGCGTTTGTCCACCGCCGCCGTCACCGGGCCGTCACCGAGATCGAGATGACTGTCGGCGCCGAGGTAGCGGTACATGCATTTACTAGAGCCGTTTGTCCACCGCACGTCCGTCACCCGAGCGCCGTCATCTTGAAATTGGTCAGAAATAAACTCGGTTCTCGGTGACGGCCCGGGTGACGGCCGCGGTGGACAAACGCTCTAAGTCCCACTACCCACTAATTGAAATTTAAATTGAAATTGTTTATTTCAGAAACAAATGCAGTTACATAGTTTCCATATGTAATCAATTATATATAATAAAAATTGAAAAATTTAAAAATAAACTACTTAGTTCAGTCTAATCCCAACCTCCAGATCTACTACGGTGTACGGACGACCAGTGCGCGAGGACAGGACCGTCTATCCTCTCTGCAATCACCTTCAGGAGTGTGTTGGTGCTGCCCCGCACTCGCTTCCACAAAGAAGCTACTCGCTTGCGAATAACGGCTTGGAAACCGTCGGTGTTCGCCGCAGCGAACATTCCCGAGGCGCTGCAGCGCCAGGGCAGCCCCAACAACCCCCTGAAGGCATTATTATACTGGACGCGCAGAGCACTGTAGGCCTTTTTGGTGTAGTTGTCCCAAAGGTTGCACGTGTACCTATTTTGACAATAAGTTTTAAAAAGTAATTTTTACCTCTCTAACTAAATTTGAAAATAAGTTTTAAAGAGTGTAATTTTTACCCCTCTAACTAAACTAAACTCCCCCGGTTTCCCCTTCACACCTTGGGACGAGCCGGTGCCAGCCTTGTGGCCAGCCCTCCTTTATACATACTTATTGTCGTGTGGTGATATTTAAAAACAACTAGGAAAACATGATTTCTTCAATGAAAAGGTTTCTTAAGTGAAGTAACTTCATTTTTATTGGTTATTTATTGATAAACGCAGTTTTTATTACATTTAAAACATATTTTTCCGCATCAGATCACTTAAAGGTGCTCCCTCACCGGGAGCATTCGCGTGTATAATGTAACGTTGCAGACTCGAGCACAGGCGCGGTCCGAAGGGGGGGGGGGGTCACAGGGGACATGCCCCCCCCCAAAATCTAAGGTCAAATTGAAAAATCTCAAAATGGTGGTGAATGGTGGTAATTCCATAAGCATAATTTTAATTATGTATGATTTTGTAACACTTCCATAGGTTTCCTTTTTCTGAGGTAGTGAGTGACGACCCGGGCTGGTCAATAGCCACAAGGCTGGCTGTGGAAGTTTAGTGGGTAGTGGACGCTTAGTCTCGAGTCCCACACACGGCCGCAGGTTTAGCTAGCCTGCAGTTATGGTACAAAAACGCATTCTCCTCAAAAAAAAAAAAGGTAATGAGTGACCCCCTCCAAAATTTCAGGCTGCGACCGCGCCTGCTCGAGTATTACATCAGTGAAGGAGGAAAACCGAACATTACAATGCGCACCTTGTAATGATACATGGTGTATTCAATCAATTACACGCGAACGTGCGTCGGTCAGGGAGGTAGTATTGTAATGTAATGCTCGGAAGACGAATCTATAATGTTACATCTACATTACACGCGAATGCTCCCGGTGAGGGAGCACCTTAAAAGTTAATACAGTTAACATAAAACTTACATTAAGTTTATAATAAAAAATAACTTTTTGATTATCCAATGATACTTTAAGTCACGGGTAATGGGTTTGAATCTCAACCGAGACAAATGGTGAATATTTATATTGTCAACAGAAAAAAGAGAGAAAAAAACAGAAAAGTTATACAGTGAACTGTATATTATGTCTTGGTCTGGTATGTAAGTTTTTACAAAAAAAAATTGTAAGAACCTATCTAATGTTTAACCATTGTCTAGTATAGCACCCGTAGTACATGTTATAATGCTTAGAGTCCCCGCACACGGGCCACACGTCACAGTGCACAGCCACAAAACGCTGCCACCGGTATAATTTCCATCGTTTTCAAGCAAAAAGCTTTATCGTGTGGCGGCCACCGGCGTCAACCGTGTGCGGCGAGTCCATACAAAATGTATGAAACTTGCAGGAGACAATATGCCGGTGGTGGCGTTTTTGAGGCTGTGGCGTGTGGCCCGTGTGCGACACTTAGTTTGGGGCTAGATAGTGCTGTGTAAATAGTGAATACATAGATACAGTCACGCCTTGTCCCCGCAAGGATAAAATCCTTCCATTTACTAAGAACTTGGCTTGTGATAGGGTTGCCATCACTAAATTGCAGACACACCGGAAAAAGTCGGGTAAAATCCCGGACATTTGGGCAAAATGTGTTTTTTTCCCCGAACACCTCTAAAAAAGTATTTCTTGCTACAAAAATAATATTATTGTTATTTTTCATTTTATTGACCGCCTCCGTGAAACAGTGGCTAAGCCGCTCGGGTATTAAACCCGGAGGTCGTGGGTTCGATTCTCGGCTAGGGTCTGGTTGGTTGTAGGACTTTTCCATAGTCCGACTGACCATACCATATTGGTATGGGATTTCGCCTGACATCAAAATTTCAAATGCCTGACGCCCGCCCCCCGTACGTCCTTCAAACTTCCAGGTAAATCCGAACGGATCGCAGCCCTACTCGTGAATAATGTCCAAGATTATTTGACAGACAAACTAGTCTAACAGCTGTGTCCAATACTTGTTGTGTTGCAACCAGACCTCGAACTAATGTTAATACTAGATAAACATTACTAGTTAGGTTGCACTTGCACCTGTGACTACGTTCACCTTTACTTAGGTAGGGTTGCCATCCGTCCGGGTTTCCCCGGATTTGTCCTAGTTTAGAGGGCATCCGGGGAGCGTCCGGGGAAGGTTTCATTTGTAGACCGAGTTTTAAAATATAAATAATTAAAAAAAAAATTGGGCCGCCCGCGAGGCACGCACTATGCCCGCACACCACGGTGTTTTTTATTACATTGAATATGTTTAAAAGATCTTGTTGACATGTCCAGCTTTCGGACTCTAAAATCCGAGGTTTTCACGCGTCTTGTCCTGTTTTTCAAATTTTAGAGATGGCAACCCTACCTTTACTTCATGATGGCTATAGAGCGATACTAAGTGGAGTTGGAATCTTGTTTTCATTGTAGAATCACTAGCCTAGTTTGCCCGCGTGGTGTATGTGACGTTGTCCCGCGAAATGGGATATTTTTCCGGATTAAAAAGTTCATGTTGCTCTATTGGGACAAGAAAGAGTGACAAAAAAGACACTTTATTTCTTCTCTGTTATCCCATAAACTGAGCATGATATATAATTATAATAATTATGGATATAAAGTAGCCTATTCCAATGTACCGTTTTCTAAAGTGTTGTTTGTCTGTGCCCAATTTCCACGCACCCCGGAGCTCAATGGATTTGCCTTTATAAGAGATTTACACTCTCGCCTCGTACCTCGTCTCGTGCCTCGTCTCGTATTCACAGCTCGCCTCGCGTGATCGATGGTAAGTGTTCACATTCTCGTGGTAACGCTCGCGTTTGGTCGAGGTCCTTTGACTCGTGCTCAAAAACCGCTCCGGACGCGAGCGCTGCGAGGCGCGAGGCGAGACACGAGGCGAGCCGCGAGTGTCTGTTTACACTCTCACCTTGTGCCTCGGCTCGTGCCTCGTCTCGCGACTCGTACGCGAGTGTAAATCACCTATTAGAGCGTGGGAGTTTCACACAGCCAGAACCAGGCGGAAATCGTACCACGATCGTAATCGTCTTAGCCCCTGTTAAAAAAAAACCGCTGTGGGTGGCCGCGGCAATTAGTAGTCCTAACTTCTAGCTTTGCCTCAAACTAAGCCTGTTACTACATTTAAAAGTCGTCCATATGTCTGTCCTTGCCAGCCGTATCTAGTCATCGATCTAAACTAGAAATAGTAATTAATTTTGAATTACAACAAGCTATAAATCAGGTTCGAAATATTTGGGTCGAACTCTGTGGTCGAACTAGTAGTGCTACCATGTTTTATTTGCATATTTTATACATTTGATATATTATTTATTAACTAGCGGCCGCCCCCCGCGGTTTCACCCGCGCGTAAATTCTTTTTCTAAATATGCCCCCCTCGCGCTTTTCCGCGATTAAAGTACCCTATGCCACTCGGGGATAGTGTAGCTTTCCAACAGTGAAATAATTATTCAATGGTTTCGAAGCCTATTCAATACAAACAAACAAATAAATCTTCCCTCTTTATAAATACTGCGTGTTTTTTTAGTCGTTGTTTTCCCGCAGCAAAACGTTTTCCCTTTAGTAGTACTATCGATTCATGCAAGTATTTTTTTTTGAATTTTTTTTTTAAATAGTTTTTACTTTTTTGAAATTTTTTCTTAAATTTTAATGGGAAAATGGAAACCAAATGTGAGTAAATAGTAAATAATCATTTTTCTGATAAACGCGAAGGGCAGTGACCCCGGCCGGTGACCGTCCGTGACGCAGCTAGTACCATTGGTTCGAGTTTCGTCTATCATAATCTTAAAACTTTTGATTTGACTAAAAAAAACTTTATTTGTTTATTTTACTACTAAGATAGAATCATTTTACTGCGGGAAAACAACGACTAAAATTCCACGCTGTATAGACTAGCGTAATTTAGTTTTTTAAATATTCTCCCCATCCTCCCACAATTCCAGGATAAAAAGTGTCCTATGTCACCGAAGGAGGATAGTGTGTAGCTTTGAAACAGTGAAAGAATTTTAAAAATCGGTTCAGTAGTTTCGGAGCCTATTCCATACAAACAAACGAACAAATCTTTCCTCTTTATAATATTAGTAATTTATCTTAACTACAATTAGTTACTTTGGGACCAAATAAAAATGTTGGCTTATATTTTGTCCTATATTTTCATAAAATTGTTAACACCCTACACCTGTCTTAACTAAACTAATAACTAATAAATTAGTTTCAATGGCAAAGTTTCGCAAATCTTGTTTAAATACTAATAAATATTTATGTATAATAATGAATTTCCTTCATATAAGTGTTATACATTCACATGTTTTTATATAATTAAAACTTAATTTATAAAGTAGAAGTTCATGTTTATTGGTCGATGGCTGGATCCTAAATTCGATGCTCGAGCAAGGTATAGGTATCCCGGAAAGTTTAATATCACATTTTTTCGAAATATCGTCGGCTACTACCAATCTTTTACGATCAGCCAACTACACAGGATATATTACAGCGTACAAATGAGTGCGCAAGCACAGGTGCACTCCCTATTCCCTCACTCTCATAACACGGTGGGACAACAGTCTGACACGACCGTAGAGGGTACAGGCACAGGATTGGCTTAACGTGCCTTCCGAAGCACGGAAACATCATACTGTTCAGACATTCAGGTGATTCAAGCCTGCAATGTCCTAACCAAACTGGAAACATTCACACAAAGTGATGTTCCCCGCGGGATTCGAATCCACGACCTATTATTAGAGCCCAACGTTCTAACCACTGTACCACGGAGGCAGTTACTACACGACACGGTTGAGTAAGAAAGCATTGCATCACTATATCCTTACATCGAACGTAAAAACGTTTAGTATTTAGGTCACAGGTGTTATTCTTATTTACGACGTTGCGAATAAACTCAAGCATTTAACCCTTTAACTGCCAGACTTCATATACATCAGACTTTAATAAAAAAAATGGCTTAATAGGAAATCTACAAACATTTTGTATAATTCGTAAAGAAATTCCTTTTTGTAACATTTCCTAACATCATCATCGTCATTAGACAGCCACACAATGACGAGCCATTTGGTGTAATGGTCGAGAAGTCGGTTATTACACCAGAGGTCGCGGGTTCGATCCCCGCACGGTACAAACATTTGTGTGCATGAACATGTCTGTTTGTATCGGTCTGGGTGTTTCTATGTATAATATGTATGTATGTATTTACAAAAAAAAAGAAAGTATATTTCTAATGTTTATCCACTGTCTGACACCCATAGCACAAGCTAATGCTTAGTTTGGAGCTAGATGGCGCTGTGTGAATAATGTTCAGAGAAAGATATGTGGCAAAACATGAAAGAGGACTATGTTTAGAAGTGGACGAAATAGACTGTTTATTGATTGATACAACCTTGGCCAAATGGACACGAAAATATGTATTTGTCGAACTAATCCGAACGTGGCGGTGAAAGGGTTAAACTTTATGGTCTGTTAAGGTAAACTCATGTTTTAAAATTATAGCTATTTGTGTTGATTACCATGTTTTAGTTAGAGTATATGGCTCTAATAAGCAATTACAAGTTGGCTTTGACCTCATGGGACCTAGGCCACGAGAACTTAAAAATGTCTACGTAAATATTCAGTAGGGCCTCAAGGGTCAAATGCTGGCAACCCTTTAAGAAAAAAAAGTGGGGAGGGAAAAGTTAGGAACGGCTGCGTAGCAATGATTTAGTTGGTCTAGTTCTTCCATTTAAGGGTTATGGAGGACAGATGGCAGTTGCTCTAATGTAATATCTGGACTTGTCAAATCTTGGATTATGGTGAAAGTTTTTGAGCTGTCAGGTTTCGTCAGGATGTTTTCTGTTACCTTGAAGCTAGTGGTATGAAACCACATAGAAAAACCTATCATCATCATCATCATTTTCAGCCGTTCTCTGTCCATTCCTGAACGTAGGCCTCTTCCATATCCCTCCATGCCAGGCGGTCTTGGGCTCTCATCATCCAGTCTATGCCTGCGTGCCGTCTGATGTCATCCACCCATCGCTTCGGTGGGCGGCCACGCGGTCGGTTGTTCGCACGAGGTCTCCATTCGAGAAGCCGTTTTGTCCACCTACTATTGTCCATGCGCGCAACATGTCCCGCCCATCTCCACCTATTCTTGGCAATTATAGAGATCACGTCCTTCAGTCCTGTCTTCTTTCTGATCCATTCATTTCTCATTCGGTCGCGTAGAGTAATACCGAGCACTGCTCTCTCCATCGCTCTCTGTGCGACTCTGAATTTTTCAGATAACCAGAGATTAGGTTTTTGAGAAAAACCTATTAGCACAGATTATTAAACTATAAAGTGTGTACAGAGATTCGAGCCACTAATATCACACTGTAAATCGTCATTTGAAACTGATTGGTGGGTCACTTGAATACCACCTATAATAAATCTTTACCAGGTGGCGGGCGCAGGGCGATGCCAAACAGTAACTGCTTAGTTACTGTTTGGCACTGAACTGTCTAAGGGCAGACGTGGCGCTTACCATCAGGTGTAAGATCTGCTCGTCTTGTTACACATTGCAATAAAAAAAAAATCTGTAGCCAATAGCATTGAACAAAAAGCTAACATAAACTTTTCTTTGTTTCAGGTTCAAAATTAACTAGAAAACAATTATGCAAGTTTGATCTCAAGTTCAAAAGAAATTAAAATACAAAAATGGCGCCACAAGAACGAACTCCATGCTGCGAGCAAGATGGCGATTCCCGCCAAGATTCCATAGACGAGAAGCTGTCAAACATAGACCTCGGCGGAGGTTTCGTCAACAAAGGTTACATGAACGACAGCGGAGATGTTGCCAGTGAGAAAAAACTCCCAGATGATAATAGAAAAGAGGAGAAAAATGAGAAACAGAAGAAAGCAACGGATTTCGACGATTTGCTGCCTTATGTTGGAGAATTTGGACTTTACCAAAAGATCCTGTTCCTTTTAATGATACCGTTTGCATTTTTTGTGGCATTTGTGTATTTTTCGCAAATATTTATGACTATTACGCCAGAACAACATTGGTGTTGGGTGCCGGAGCTGGCGAATCTGACTGTTGAAGAAAGGTAAGTTATGATACTTATAAGTTATTTATTGAATGGCTCGATAGTGCATTTGGTAGAGACTGCCATTATGCGCTAAGAGGCATAGATTCGAACTCCACTCAAGACAAACATTTTGTGATAAACTGCATTTGTGTTTGTTCTGTTTCTTGATGTTTATTTGTATACAGGTGGATAAAATTAATATAAACATGTTTGGTGTTACCATCGTTATTTCTAATGTCCATAACTGAAGTGCTTATGCTACTTACTCTGGGTCAGATCAACGTAATAAATACTACGTGATGTTGTCCACTATTTATTAAATTATTATTTTATTTATTTATTTATTTATTTATTTAAACTTTATTGCACAAAAATAGTACAAAATGGCGGACTTAACGCCATAAGGCATTCTCTACCAGTCAACCATTGGGCGTGACTGAAAGTAGCGATTGGTGCGGTAATTTAAAAGGAGATATATATAACCTAAGCAGAAATTGCAATATTAATACTGGATCATAATAATATAAATAATAAAAATACATGAATAAAAAAAAAATTATATATAAACATAAATATACATACATAAATACTATAATTATATACCTACATTAATAAATATAGATTAAAAAAAAAACATATGATATATATATTGAACAATTGAATCGGAATGAGAATGAGAAGGGACAAGACAAGAGAGAAAAAAAAAAAAAAAAAAAACTCGTTTTATTAAAGAGAGTTCAAAAGGGAGGCACGAATACGTTTTTTAAAAAGGAACTTATTTGTAGAAAGTTTAAAATCGGTTGGGAGGGAGTTCCACAGCCTAATAGCAGAGAGCGTAAAAGATTTAGAAATATAATTAGTCTTATGAGAGGGAGTGCAAAGATTGAGCATATAGGGAGAACGGAGATTGCGCGAGCTGGAATTAGATTGTAACACGAATTTAGACTACTAATTTAGACTATTTATTATTCAAAACTTATTAACTTTGATGGAACCTTTTATTTAGTGATCACAAACCCAAGTTTATTTATTTTTATTTTTTTAAGCTTCATTGCACAAATCGAGAACAAAAGGCGGACTTAATGCCTCATGGCATTCTCTCCCAGTCAACCTTGAGGCCAAGCAGAAAGAAATAGGAAATCTAAAAAAACATTTATCCCAACTTCGAAATTAAATCCCGCGATAAAACTGATGATTATTTTTTTTAAATCCGTTATGAAGTAATAGGAACAAATTAAATTAAAAAAAAACTAAATACACAGTTGTTGAGCGGAAACATCGTTTTAATAAGATAAAAAGTCGTAACTTTATTTGATTGTTGTATTAATATTAAGTACGATGAACCTTGAAACTTTTTGTGGAGAAATAGTAATGCCTTGACTGCTTTAAATGTTGTAGACTGGGTTTATACAAGTCAAATTTTAAGTGACCTGGAGTGACGCTTCCTGGTGATGTATCTCGCAATGGAATAGGCCGCAGTAGGTGCTTACTATCATGTGGGCTGCGTTTTTTTTTGGCCCACCACAGAGCCAGAGCTGTTATGGCGGCAGATTTCTCCTGTGGTAGCTAGCCAGTCGGACTCTGAAAAAGTCCGACTACCAACCAACTGCGTGCTAGTTTGCCAACTTAAGTAAGTCACTTTTCCTTAAGAAGTTTTAAGTAACCGAGAATCGCCAGTGAACTACAAATCTTAATTTCTAATCAACAACTACTAATAGATAGAGGTAGTAGATTCAAGTTCACGTCTAGCCAAGGTTTTTATTCGCGTCGAATTTGCATAAGTTTCGTAAGAGTGCGATGCATGCATTCCAACACTGTGTAACTATTACGATATTACGTGAACTTTATAATAATGGTTCCTACTTGAGTTTCGGCTACGGAAATTGGAAATTTTACCAGGTGGTAGATTACTGTACTGGGCCGTCTAGGTGGGTACCACCGCAGTGCCAGTGATATTTTCCCGTGAAATAGAAGTGTGTCAAGCACTTCTGTGTTTCGGGGAAAGGGCACTGAAGCTAGTGAAATTACTGGGTATATGAGACCTAATAACTGTCGTCTCAGTGTAGCGGGCGCAGGGCGATGCCAGACAGTAACTGCTTAGTTACTGTTTGGCACTGAACTGTGTAAGGGCAGACGGGGCGCTTACCATCAGGTTTATGATCTGCTCGTCTTGTTACACATTGCAATAAAAAAAAACTGTAACCCAGATGGTCCTACGAAAAACGGTAAAATTTTTGAAAAGTCGAACCAGTGACCCAGCAAAGTTAACCACTACCCCATTTCCTGTTTAAAAAAACATTGTACACATAATATCCGTGTATAGAATCTGTTTGATGTTTTAAAACTCGTATGTGTGTTTTTTAATTCGTACAATGAATAATGTATTTAAATGTTTCATTGAGTAATATCAAGGTTACCTCTATTTGTAAATCTATACAGATACATGAAATTGGAGTGTCTGTTCGAATTAAGCTATGATATAGTCGCTTCGCGTGAGGTCATTAGTTCAAATCATGGCTCGCACTTATGGCCTATTCCACTGAGGTACACTTTATCAGGAAGCGTCGCTCAATGTGTTGCCACTTTAGAGGCTTCTCTGATTTTCGCTAAATTTTTTTTAAGTGCACAGGCTCCACATACTGCCGGAACACAGCTAGAGCTGTTATGGCGGCAGGTTTCACCTGTGGTAGTTAGCCAGTCGGACTCAGTAGTGGTAAAGCCATGCAGCCATTACAGTACGAATGGGCCGGCTCGTCCGGGGAAGTTCCACCCTCTCACATAACACCAGCGTGAAATAATAGTGACTACTATTGTGTTTCGTCTGGTTTGTGAGAGTGCCGGAGGCCCACATCCCCCCTTAATACCTAGGCCGGCAACGCATCAGCGATCCCTCTGGTGTTGCAGATGTCCATGGGCGGCGGTGATTGCTTACCATCAGGCGACCCGCTGGCTCGTTTGCCGCCTCTGACATAAAAAAAAAACTCTGAAAGTCTTTGGAATCAAATCAATGATATTTTCATTATGTAATACGTGTATGTGATGTCCAATATTTTTTTTATATTTTATTAACATAAACAAACGTGGGATAAAGCTAGTTATAAATAAATTCAATAATATGCTAAATCGATATATTATATTATATCGTATCCGCATTGTATAAGTTTTTGTACGTTAGAACTAAAAATAGACCGCACTTTGCACCAATTAAATTGGTAATTGATTTTGTATTAATCTTCTTGATTTTTTGCCAGATTTTAATTACTAAGTAACTACCGTTCCGTGTTTGTTTTGATTACATGAGTAATCAAACTGATTTTGAAAGACCAGAAGTGGCAGAATCAAGCCCGCAGTTTTTTAAATAAAATTTTGCCAAATAATGTTTTTTTGTATAAACGTAAAGTGATCTCTAAGTCCTGGATTCTATTCCCGGTTTGAGCAAAATTTGTGTCGTATTTTTCGAACACAGCTCTTGTTTGTGGTCAGGTCACCAATCTGCAATTGTGACGATGACATGATTTCAATGATGGAGGCTCAGGGCTAAACCATGTGAATAGTGATTCTTGATTCTTTCGGCTACGTTCTACCTATAATCTTAATCCTCATTTTCGATTCTCGATTTTCGATTCTCGATTTTCAATTCTCGATTTTCGATTCTCGATTTTCGATTCTCGATTTTCGATTCTCGATTTTCGATTGTCGATTCTCGATTTTCGATTCTCGATTTTTGATTCTCGATTTTCGATTTTCGATTCTCGATTTTCGATTCCTGATTAGGTATTGATTTTTCAAATGCCCAGATTAGAAGTAGCAGATAATTTATGGTCACGTAAACAAAATATAAATTATGCTGCGCGCGGAGATCGAATCTGACCTGTATTAAAACAAACCGGTTTTTTTTTTATTCGCCATCTAAGACAGCACCATAACTACTCAATTTATTCAATTCTTAATTACAAGAATACTTGAAATCACTTCAAGAGTAACTATTCACATTTTTTCCTGTTTAATTATTTTAAATTTTCATTTAAGTGGATGATAATGGTTTTTGTGTATTTATTTATGGAGTTTTTTTCATTTCTGTATAATATTTCTGTTTACTTATCCCTATACCGTCATTATTATAGTAATAATTTATCCTTGTGAAGTCAAACAGTATCTACTTAATAGGTATAAAAAAAAAACAACTCAAATAGACTGGAGGCGATCGCTGTTAGCGATAAGTCCGCCTATATTTTTCAGGTTTTATACAGCGTGGAATTTTAGCCGTGGTTTTCCCACAGTAAACTGATTCTATCTTAGTAGTAAAATAGATTAATAAAGATTTTTTTTTAGTTGAATCAAAAGTTTTACGATTATGATAGACGAAACTCGAGCCAATAGTACTAGCTGCGTCGCGGACGGTCACCGGCAGGGGTCATTGCCCTTCGCGTTTATCAAAAAATATATAATTTACTATATTTACTAACATTTGGTTTCCATTTTCCCATCAAATTCTAAAAAAAAATTCAAAAAAAGTAAAAAAAAAAACAAAAAAAAAAATTAAAAAAAGAAAAATCTTGCAAAAATCGATAGTACTACTGAAGGTGAAGCGTTCTGCTGCGGGAAAACAACGACAAAAAAAAACACGCGGTATGTTACATGTTTGTTCTATAGTGTTTTGTGCAATTAAGAGTATCTATCTATCCTATACACACCATAAAATGTCAAGACAGGCAAGTCCAGTGACTAACTCGTACGTGAGGTCGATAGTTAATCTCTGTGCGCACCTATGGATTTTCTTTGTGTGTTTTGAACACTAGCTTGGGGGTGACGGAAAAGATAGTGAGGAAAACTGCACAGTCGACTGGCTGAGCCACGATCCAATTTAATCTAGTCGAAAAATATAAGAATGTTACTTACTTAATCACCACGCTTACCAAATGTGGAAAAGCCTGCACAAAACCGAGCTACTTTAAGAAAAATTGACAAAAATTTCCCGACCCAGGAATCGAACTCAGGACCCCGAGATTACTACACCATCGACGCGTTGTTTAATAAATTCGTGTTGTTTAAATAGTTTTAGATGTTTTTTCACCAAAGGGTACAGTATTCGCTTCCTGGTCGGTCACCTTGGTTTTAGCAATGGTGGTTGAGCGGACATCCTCTACCGGAATTGACCGTTTATAAGTGAAGATCAGGCCTTTGCACAATTAAGTCATTATTTTTGGACATAACCTTCAATGAGTTAATTTTCCTGACCAAGAAAATAAAAAACCTGCTCTGGAGGGGCGCCTCCATGTGGCGACATTAGCTATGGTTATAGCAACACTTGGTTGCTATGCCCTATGGTTATACTCACAAATAACTCACAATATCCAATAATATAACAGGCACGGTTGACAATTGACATCACACTTTGGTGTTTTTTATTTGATTGTTGCCACTTAAAGTAATTAGTTCCATAAAAAAAAAACAAGTTAAAGAAATAAAAAATAAAAAAATTCCAAAAATTGATAAGGTGAAGCGTTCTGCTGCGGGAAAACAACGACAAAAAAAACGCGCGGTTTATATGCGCGCGATTCGAACCATGGACCTCACGCATGTGAAGTATTTCATACAATTGCTACAAAACTGCGTAATTTAATAAACAACTTAATTTAAATTCGGACGAATATAACCTCAAAACAAAACGTTAAAGTGAGGTCAAATTAATTTCACATGTTCATTCCCACATTAAAATTAACAGTTACATAAAGATAATTATTTTAATTGTAAGTTATTTACAAATTAAGCTCGGAATGATATTGTTTTCTTATTTGTAATGTGACTCAGATTAATTGGGCACCGAGTCGGATGTCTTTTAAGTTCCTTCTCCGAAAACATTATCTCCAGACTTCCCTAGCATCGTCATTCACCTGTCCCAATCATTAACCAGCGTCATTTCTCTCTCTTTTGTTTTACACTTTATTATTATTATTATATATACATATTTATATTATATATATATTATTATATTTTATTTATGTTATTTTAATTTGTTTAAGACTTAATTATTTTATTTCATTTTTTTTCTCTCTCTTTAGCCCGTTAGCACTACCCACCATTATTTTTTTCTGCTTGGCCCAAAGGTTGACTGGCAGAGAATGCCATTAGGCATTAGGTCCGCCTTATGTACTCTTGATTGTGCATTAAAGTTTAAATTAAAAAAAAATTGTCAATTTACTTGTATTTCATGCTTTTATAAATACGAAAGTTTTGACCGCTTTGTGGAACACGGCTAAGCCTTTGCTTGGGTATAAAGCCTGGAGGTCGTGGGTTTGATTCCCGCCTTGGGTCTGGTTGGTGGTAAGACTTTTTCTGGGTCCGACTGGCTAGCTACCTTTTTTCATATTGGAGAAATCCTTATTGGATACACCAGCAGCTTAGAGGAGCAGCTGAGGTTATGTCAGATTTGCCCTTTATCAGGGCGTACTGACTAAAACTCCAATTTGGCCTTCTCAAGCACAGGCTGGGGGGCCAGGTCGCTCTATGCAGAGATTTACAGAATTGCCCCACCACCAGAAATTATACCCGTGATCTAAACATCAAAAAAATATTTAAAAAACATAAATAAGTACAAAAAAAAAACGCACGAATCCTACGCTCCAACGACTTTTGTTTTTGCAAGATTTTACCGGAAGATTCCGGGTGGCAAAACCAGTATGGTGCTTCCGGCATGTTCATAATATCCTATAAAGTAGATAGCATCAGGGAGTTGGTATACATAGACACGTGTGAAAGATGACCTTGCTTAGCCATACCTACTTAAAAAATAACAATATTTTTGTAGAACATAACCTACCGTTTAGGCGCATAATGTTAAAAGCGCAATACCGCTCGCGGCTTTTCGTACGGATATGTACATATAAGGGTCCGCTTCGACTATGATCCTAGATTTGACAAGCCTGGTTATTACAATGGAGCGATTGTCATCTGACCTCCGTAACCCTTACAAGAAAAATCAGATATACTTGGAACATAGTCGGGACCAACGGCTTAACGTGCCTTCCGAAGCACGGAATCATCATTCTTTTCAGACATTCAGGTGATTCAAGCCTGCAATGTCCTAACCAAACTGAAAACAAACGCACAAAGTGATGACATTGCATTCTCATCTGGTCTTCGAACCGTTGATTTCAAGACGTGTACTGGCTCCAGCGTTACCAGTTTTTTTTCTTGCCAAGTCGGGACTTTCGTACTTTTTGAGTGAAAAAAAGCGGGATTCTTCCGTCAAAAGTGGGACATAGTAAAAAAAAAAGTTTTCAAATATTTATCTTTTTATTTGACTTAAAATTACGTTTACGTGACAATAGATAGCAAAAGTAGCCATAGAAAATGTATTGTAAACTCTTATCTTCATTACGCGCCTTTATTTCTCAGCGCTCTGCACGTACGGTCGAGTTCTCCCCGAAAATCGGGATGTCTGGCAACGCTGACTGGCTCCCACATTAATATTGCCGGAACACAGCCAGAGTTATGGCTGCAGTTTTACCATGTGGAGGTGGTAGCTAGCCATTTGGACTCTAAAATTACTGTTCTTAACGTTAAATTGTAACTTTAATATGTATTTGATGAATTGTTTATCGAAGGTTCTTCCTGGTCCATAGTTCGCTAAAGGAAGTATCTACATAATTCATATTTATCGCCGGATATTGAATCGTGTAAAACAAAACGATGATTGATTGAACGAGTCGTTTCCGAACTTATCTACACTTAAATCGTTTGTTTGACTTGCGATTAATAACTGCCAAATTATATAATCAAGAATTGAGCAAAATAATTGTGTTAGAGGCGCTCGTGGCGCAGCTGTGACAGTGGTTCGTTAGCGATAACGAAAGTCAAGCTACCTACGCCGCGGTCGGTTAATGGATGGGTGACCATTCTGACCATATTTAGTGACATTAATTTCGAGCGTCTCCGTGCTTCGGAAGGCACGTTAAGCTGTTGGTCCCGGCTGATATTTACTATAATGTAAATATTAGTCGTCAAGCCTAGTCAGAGGCCATTTGGCGGCTTGATAACATCTGACATTAAGGTTGGTCACTTGCCTTACGCACCCCTCAACAAACCCGCACTAGGCCAGCGTGGTGGAGTATGATGGCCCGCACTATCTCACAATTGAGATAAGGCCTGTGTCCCAGCAGTGGGAACGTATATAGGCTGATGATGATGATGATGAATTGTTTTCTAACCGTTTTGCCCCATCTAGTCTACGCCATTGAACTACAAATACGTACTGGGGTACGCTTTCCCCATGATTCACTCCTTTACGATGTCCATTTATCACCAAGGGCGTCGCCAACTTATGATTAAGGGGGGGGGGGGGGCAATGGGGCAATATTATTTAGGAGAAAAAATATGAACGCCGAGGGCATGAAGCGTTTCCGTTTTGCGGCTAGCTACATTTGATCTCTAGGGGGGGGGGGGGGGGGGGGGGGCAACTGCCCCCCCCCTGCCCCTCCTTGGCGACGCCCTTGTTTATCACATTGGAGTCACTGCTGTCTGATCTCCGTAACCCTTAACAGGGGAACTAGACCAATTGGATCACGCACGACTAGGTGCAAAGCCATTCAACTGTGCAAATTTCATCACGATGTTTTCCGTCACCGCCGAGCTAATTGTAAAATAATACTTGGTATATAGCCCGACCAATAAAATTGGAACTAATTTCTTCAAGTGGCAACAATCAAATAAAAAAACAATAAGATGTCTTGTGCCTTGTTACTATTGGATATTGTGAGTTATTTGTGAGTATAACCATAGCAACCAAGTGTTGCTATACCCTATATATATATATAAGTGTTTAATTTTTGTCAAAACTTTATGGTTATTGGTTGTATGATTGTGGGAGGCTTCTGGCACTCTTACTTACCAAATTCAATTGTTTAACTGCCTCCGTGAGTCCGTGGTACAGTGGTTAGAGCGTTGGGTTCTAAAAACCCGAAGGTCGTGGGTTCGAATCCCGCGGGGAGCATTACTTTGTGTGATTGTTTCCAGTTTGGCTAGAACATTGCAGGCTTGAATCACCTGAATGTCTGAAAAGAGTGATGATTCCGTGCTTCGGAAGGCACTTTAAGCCGTTGGTCTCGACTGTGTTCTAAGTAGGTCTGGTTTCCCTTGTAAGGGTTACGGAGGTCAGATGGCAATCGCTCCATTGTAATAACCAGGCTTGTCAAATCTAGGATCATAGTCGAAGCGGACCATGAGCTTCATACTGGATGCAATCAGGAATACGCTGAGATGATGATGATAGATTTTTATTTTGTCAGCAATTATACAGTATGACAGCTAGGAAATGCAAGGGACATATTTAAACCCCAAATAGGTTATGCTTCCATATAACAAAATAAGTATAAATCAATAAAAACTCTGGTAAATATCTGTCAATACCCTTAGTCGAAACATGAAAATCCGCGTAACGTGCGGGCACTCTTCCCTTTACAGTACCTATTTCGTGCACTCGTTTAAGTACGACTCAAATTGTAATCGCGTACAATTTGAGTTTGGGGCGTAAACGGCCGCTCAGCACACGGGATTTTTAGGTAGTTCATGCATACGTAAATTATTAGGATAATTATGAGAAAATTAAGGATATATTTTTTATAGCGAATTGGACTCTAAATCGGATTCTGAACACTCTCCTTAAATATGTCCCTCGGGTTACCTAACACCCTGTATATGTATATACCTACTACACTACCCGTATGAATTTGTATAGTTAACTTTGGTGTTTAATAGGAACTGTATTATATTTAATTGGCCCGGCGTGAAGAAACGGACTGCGAACAAATAATTCAAGGCAAAGGTTGGTGAGACAATACGCAAAACCAATGCCGAAACTAATCGCATACTACCGGTTTGGGCGATTCCGTTATTACTTTGTATGAAGTATTGCATTAAAAAATATGCTACGTAACCAATGATATTATGATAAAAAAGAGGTAGATAGGTTATGTTAGTACTGAAGCGAAGTCCAAAATTGTCCATGGCGTACCTATAAGACCGACAAACTTATCTGTTCCGATGGCGGCGTCGCTAAATATCGTTTTTGCATTGCAAAAACTGACATTTCACGTAGTTCCAATTTTGGCCACCGGAACAGATAAGTTTGTCGGTCTGTCAATGCTTTCGCTCAGGTTTGCTACTAGCTTAGTTTTCGGGTGCCATTTTTTAGCACCAAGTAACCTATCTACCTCTTTTTAATTATAATATCATTGTACGTTATCAGTGTTTGGAGTCAAAAAGGCAAACATTATTTATTTTGGATCAAAATCATAATCAAAATATTCTTTATTCATGTAGGCCTCAGAGATGCACTTATGAATCGACAATTATCAAGGTAACATAATGACTCTACCACCGGATTCCGAATGTTGTTACCTAACGAGAGAACCGGCAAGAAACTCGCTAGTTACTCTTTTAAATCGCCAAGTTCTACAATAATTATATCTACTAGAAAATGAACTAAATTACAATTTAGGAATTGTCATTAAAAATGTTACAAAGTGACTCTACCACCGGCTTCGGAATGCTGATAAATATCTATTTAGAAGAATCAGCAGGAATACTCTTTTCAATCGCGAACATTTTAACGATTTTGTTTATATTATATGTAGCTGTTTTTTTTTTTAAACTTTCAATATTTCAATCAATAAAGTAATATAAGGCACGTAATAACAGTTATAAAAGTTTAAAGTTAGTTATCAAGTTGGTCCCTGACCTTCGCTTTGCGCTAGGGGGCAGACGGATGTAACCAAGGCAATTCAGACTGCTTTTTAACGAGGTAGACATACCTTTATAAGAAGTATTTAAACCTATTTTTAACCGATTTCAAAGAGGATTTCATGATGCCTACAGCCACTTTCCACCATCGCACCGCTCGCCATCGGCGGAGTATTCATCCACACACACTAGAACCAAAATGGTCGCGTACTGTGCGTTTTGGGAGAAACTTCCTGACGCATACGCTGAGGTTGTGGAATGAGCTCCCCGGCGAGGTGTTCCCACGAGACTACAGTATGGGGTCCTTCAAGAAGGACGTGAAAAGGTTTTTATCAGGTCGGCAATGCGCACGTGATACCCCTGGTGTTGCAGGCGTTCATAGGCTACGGTTACCGCTTACCATCAGGTGGGCCGTATGCTTGATTGCCAACTTTATGGCATAAAAAATTTAAAAGGTGGTTATCAAAATGGATTTTTTTTTTCTATGTATGTATTATTCGTACGGGCAAACAATTTTATTTAGTTTGGCAGTTTGTTTACGTGGACGATAGATACATTTGCCTTTATAATTTTTATGATACCTACTTGGTTTTATAATGTTTACTACTTAAAAATTTCGGATCCGATTACCGATTTGTGTGACACTACGTCACTGAAACAAAATCTTTGCACTGAGAATCGGATCGAGATTTTATTTGAGTGTGCGTGCGGCGAACACAGAACAACCATTTTGTTATTCCGTGGCGGGGCGCGACGCATAGACCTACTATAGCGCTCACATACAAGTGTTTGTATTAAGATAACATACTGTATATAGCTTTTCTACTTTTTTGTATTTATTTTTTATACTACATCTATTGGCAGACAAACACGCCGGCAATTTAGGGACACTTCAACAGGAAGCGTCTTTCAATTGGCTGCCAGTCTGTTACACAGGCAGAGCTGTTCTGGCGGCAGACTTCACCTGTAGGGGTGGAAGCCAGCCAGTCTTTTGCCTGACTTTTTCGGTTAAACTGATTTCTCTTCTCTTTTCAGACGAGCTCTCGCCATCCCCCCCAAGTCAGATGGCCCCTACCCCCACGACAGGTGTCGTATGTACTCCGCCGACTGGGCGCTGGCCCTCGCCCAAGGGAGGACCACTCCGGACGACGAGTGGCCCATCGTGCCTTGCACAAATGGGTGGGAGTATAACAGGAGTGACGTGCCTTATGAAACTATTGCTTCACAGGTAAATACGTTTTCTTTTTTGAAAACTTTTTAACTGTTAATTCTGGGTACAAAACATGACGTCTTGATGGTCTACCTGTAGTGTTCAATTCCAGGGACATAATTTGTGGCGGATTCTTCAAAGCTTTTTTGATCCGCCTCCGTAGAAGAGTGGCTAAGTCGCTCGGGCAATGACATTCAACATACAACTTGAACGTCATTGCGCTCGGGTATAAATCTCGGAAGTCGTGGGTTCGATTCCCACGTTGGGTCTGGTTGGCGGTGGGGCTTTTTCAGAGTTCGACTGGCTAGCTACCACCCCCACAGGTAAAATCTGCCGCCATAACAGCTTTGGCTGTGTTCCGGCAATATTAATGTGGGAGCCAGTACACTTGAAATTAAAAGTTCGAAGATCAGATGAGTCTACTCTGGCAGCACATTGAGGGACGTTTCCATCAGGTAAGCTGCATGCCAGACGTGGTATAAAAAAAATGCTGGGCTTGTGATCACCAATCCTCATTGCCCAACGAACGTGGCGATTAGGCTAGTACATCATTGTAGCGACGCTGTCCACCAGTGGTGGACAAACAGGTGGTGGCCAACGGGAATAATCGACTTGAATTAAGCCTTGGAGGCCTTAGTGGGACATTAATAGGCTGTTTTTTTTATGCCAGAGGCGGCAAACGAGCCAGCGGGTCACCTGATAGTAAGCAATCACCGCCGCCCATGGTCTTCTGCAACACCAGAGGGATCGCTGATGCGTTGCCGGCCTTAAGAGATATTTTATTTGATAATATGGTTATTATTCCAAGTTGGTCTGGTTTCCCTTGTAAGGGTTACGGAGGTCAGATGGCAATCGCTCCATTGTAATAACCAGGCTTGTCAAATCTAGGATCATAGTCGAAGCGGACCCTGAGCTTCCCTACTGGATGCAATCGGGAATACGCTGAGATGATGATTATATGATAATATGGCTTTTTGCTCTTTATAACCATGATACAACATTTTGACAGATTCAGCCTGAAATTATAACATCTCTTTCCCTCTTCCAGCTGGACTGGGTGTGCGAAAAGGACAACCTAGCAGCGACTGCGCAGGCCATCTTCTTCTGCGGTGCTATAGTTGGTGGTCTGGTCTTCGGGTGGATAGCTGATAAGTATGGAAGGATACCAGCTTTAATGGGTAAGTGGAATATCTGTATTTATCTGATTGGTTTAGATTTAAGTTTAATCAAGACTTTCAACTCTTAGTCTCTAAAGTGGGCCCAAAATGTTACCTGCACCATCAATTATCAATTTTTACAAGTATGACCGCCTCCGTGAAACAGTGGCTAAGCTGCTCGGGTATAAAACCCGGAGGTCGTGGGTTCGATTCCCGCCTTGGGTCTGGTTGGTGGTAGGACTTTTTGAGAGTCCGACTGGCTAGCTACTACCCCCACAGGTGAAATCTGCGACCATAATAGCTCTGGCTGTGTTCCGGCAGTATTAATGTGGGAGCCAGTACACTTGAAGTCAAAGGCTCGAAGACCAGATGAGCCTACAGTCTGACAGCACATTGAGCGACGCTCCCTGGTGAAGTGTCCCTCAATGGAATAGGCCGCAGTGACCACTTATTATAGATGGACTTCGTATCTGCTGGCTGAAGTGACTTATAAAAAAATAACAGTCAAGGTTGGGCAACCACATTATTATGGTACGAATAAATGTTTTTAAATATAAACCACTGACTATTGTCTTTGAATTCATCGAAAAAGAACTATAGCTTTGTGGTTATTAAACAATGGAGTAGTTTATGAACAGTCTTTCAAATGGCCACAAAAACCATATTACGATTAAAGATGACTGTGGTTTTATTATCTAAGAATCGGTTTCAGTTTTGACGTATCAAGGTCACGTATCATGACGTCAGCGAAAAGGGAAGATCTTCCTCCGAGGTAATGGGCGATTTTCTGACAGCCCGTTTTGTTAGTTCTCAATAGATGGCGCCATTCCACCTATGCACGTTTTGTTTATGTCAGCTGTCATTTTCATTCCCGAAAAAATTACAATTGGCAGAATTGTTAATAAAAAACACAAAGCAAGCCATTCATTATGAAGAAGAAGAAGAATGAGTCAAGATTATGGCTCCTAGATACAAAACCAAAGGTAACAATAGATGTACATACTTCGTTCAACGCCATCTAGTGAAGCTTTTGGAAGCCTTTCTTTTTTTTTAAAGGCCTGTCAGAAAATTGCCCATTAAGGCTTCTAGATGTCCACAGGGATCTAATTAAACTCACGTAGTTTCATGTGTTTACGTTAAATAGGTTTTAAGTTATAGAAGGGTCAAAACTGACACCAAATGGTTCGTGTAAATATACACTTGGCGCTGGCTAGCCCGTTCCTTTGCTTGAACTTGGCTTGACACGCTGCCGCGTGTCTAGATTGGTTTTGGGTATATCATACGGAACCATTCATATTTAATCGCACTTGGCTGCTTCATAACTGATTTTTTAACACAAAGATTCAATTACAGTCCTGATTGCAGTCACGACAGGCCTTCAGTCACTTTATGAATCAATGTTTCTACGCTAATCTAATATCTAATAATGTAAAATTTGCATGTCACGTCCTTTCAACCAACTTCTGCTGTAAGAGGTTATCAACTCAACAGAATAGTTTCAGTCTCTATTACCGTTTTGAATATTATCTGCTCATCATTAACACCTCGATATTACAGTGGTTAAAGCACCGGACGAGATTTCGGGGTTCAATTCCTGGTCGGAGAAAGTATCAGTCGGATTTTTTGAACACAGGGTTTGTGATCACCACCGAATTTGACCGCCTCCGTGGAACAGTGGCTAAGCCGCTCGGGTATAAAAACACGGAGGTCGTGGGTTCGATTGTCATCTGGTTGGTGGTAGGGTTTTTTCAGAGTCCGACTGGCTAGCTACCACCCACAGGTGAAATCTGCCGCCATAACAGCTCTGGCTGTGTTCCGGCAATATTAATGTGGGAGCAAGTACACTTGAAATCAGAGACTCGAAGATCAGATGAGTCTACAGTCAGGCAGCACATGAAACGTTTCCAGGTGAAGCGTCCCTAAATGGAATAGGCCGCAGTGGCTGCTTACCATAAGGTGGGCTGCGTAGCTGGCTGCCAAATGACCTAGTATAAAAAAAACAATCTGCATTTGGCAAGCGTGGTGATTAAACCAGTACCCGTCATTGTGACGATGACTTGAATTACATACAATGTTGGAGGCCTTTGCAAACATGAGCTCAGGTTATAACCTATATCGTCAGTATTTAACTATACGATATTTCACGAATCTCTTTTTGAGATCGTTGTCAAAGAAACTAGACCATTTTTTTTATTGCTATGTGTAACAAGACGAGCAGATCGTACACCTGATGGTAAGCGCCACGTCTGCCCTTAGACAGTAAATTCAGTGCCAATGGCCAAACAGTAACTAAGCAGTTACTGTCTGGCACCGCCGTGCGCCTGCTACACCGAGACGACAGATAATAGGTCTCATATACCCAGTTTCACTAGCTTCAGTGCCCTTTCCCCGAAACACATAAGTGCTTAACACACTTCTATTTCATGGAAAAATATCTGGCACTGCGGTGGTACCCAATTGGATAGTGCAGGTTTATATAATTTATGCAAATAAATGTTCTTATTTCTATTCTTCTCTTTACAGGAACCAATCTTATCGGCTTCGCAGCAGGAGTGGGGACAGCGTTCTGCGACAGTTTCTGGACATTCTCCATTTGCCGATTCTTCGTTGGCTTGGCTTTCGACAATTGCTTTACTATGATGTATATTCTTGGTACGTGAACCTTTCTTTATACTTTGACCGCTTAGGTAGTTAAAGTCCGAGCCCCTACTACCTTCCCCTACCTACCTCATGTATCTATGGGAAGATGTGTGTGTCAGTACAACATAGCCTTCATCATCTTCCCCCTCGGTCCATACTTTTTCAAAGGGTAATGCATCTTATATGCATGAGTAGTATTGATCGTCCACCATCAGGTCATCAGGTGTCACATTTGCACGTTTGCTCACCTTTTTATGATGTAAATGATGACATGAATAATGATGATGATAATAATAGCAGTAGTGATAAAAATTATGATAATACCGGTCCATCAAAAACACCTACAAAAAGTATGAATCTTTTTCTTTTTATGACTGCAATAGTTCCTACATCTGCCGGATGTTGTCTTTGGACAGATTCTATATCTATGCAGAGATAAAACCGGCAGATGTAACCATAATATTAATTCCATGATGTAACCATTCAAATTAGAGAAAATGGTACCAAAAAGCCTCTGCGTGTTGGCTTTGGAACCACGCATGCTTCAAAAGACCGGGTCCCTGTAGAACCGAGATCTTCTCAAGTACCAACATGATAATAATAATATAATGACAATTAATCATTTCAGTTCTCGAATACGTCGGACCAAAATGGCGTACATTCGTCGCGAACATGTCTATCGCTTTATTCTTCACCCTGGCTGCATCGCTCCTGCCCTGGATAGCTCTGTGGGCTGATGACTGGAGGACGTTTGCGTTGGGGACAAGCGTGCCTTTCTTCTTAGCTATTGCTACTCCGTGGGTGGTACCGGAAAGTGCTAGGTGAGTATGTTTTCTATCTGTACCTACTACAAAATTTATAAAAAAATTTTAACAAGTTTCAACCATTAACTTCTTCTTATGTCAGTTTTTCTTAATCTGAGAAAAGATGCCAATGTGTAACGAATCATCTAACAATTGTATTATTAAAACATCGTTATTTTATTCCAATAACTAGAGACAAAAACTGTAATTAGATTTAGAATTGGACTGAGCTTTAAATTTAATGAGAACAATGAACTAAGAAAAGCTTCAGACTGCTCAGTCCAGCCCAAGAACTTAAATTACAACGTAAAACCCAATAAGGCATTATAATAAAAAAAATCTACAGCTGGTCAAATCACCTAGAACGGCTGCAAGTTCCTATAGATTGTAGTGGAAATCATTATAAAACAAATCAAATGGAGTTCTGCAAGGTTCTCAACTTGTCCCTATTTGTTATCTACTTGATAATAATTGACCCACGTAACATTTTTCTTTCCAGATGGCTGGTGTCACAAGGAAAGATTGACAAAGCACTGACCATCATGAAGAAGTTTGAAAGGATCAACAAAACTAAGATACCAGAGAAAGTTCTAAGTGAATTCACGGTAGGTTTTTTGAAGTTGTTTTTAAGTTAAAATAAATGACATGCCAAGGTTTTGTGCTATACCAATCAGCAAATTTTGAACATTGACATAGTATCATGGAAATTGTTTTGCCTTAGAATTGACGATGCTCTCGAGCACAGACATACAGGGTATGTATCTTGTGTGGAAAAATCCTGACAATTATTGACGATTCTGTATAGCATGATCGACGTCGCTTTAATTATTTAAATATCGCTACCGTATTTATTTACTTCCACTGTGGCTTTTATTTCACTGTATTAGCAGCTATTAATATTGCTGTTTAATATTGTAATTTTTTGACAAACATCATTTGAAACATTTTGAAGTCGCTTGACTGTTTTATCGTATTCTGTGCTCTTTAGTGTGTTATGGTCTGTTGATTTTTCTTTCCCTTCGATATATTGGTGCACTTATAAAATAGGCTCTAACAGATTGTCTCTTTTTAGGAAGCGTCTCTGAAAACCATCAAAGAGAGTGAAGCAGACGGTCGCACCTACTCATTCCTTGACCTCTTCAAGACCCCCCGCCTCCGGAGAAATGCCATCCTGCTCATCGTGATCTGGATGGCTATCTCGCTCGTGTTCGACGGGCACGTGCGAAACGTCGGCTCCTTGGGCCTGGACATCTTCCTCACGTTTACCGTCGCTTCTGCCACCGAGCTGCCTGCTGACACCTTCCTCACTGCTGTGCTTGACAGGTAGGTTTCTTCCATTTACAGAATATGGAAAAAGCAGCAAGGCAAGCAAGAGAAGGTGGAGGGAGAAAGCGTGGGTTTCGTGCCTCCGGCAGGTTCTCACACCAACCTGTGAGAGGGCGGACAGTAAAGTATAGCCGCATATAATCCGTGCTGGAGTTGTTCAAGCTACCTTCGATCAGGCGCAGGACGAATGGCTCAGTGTTTTTCTAAGCATCAGCGTGGATAATGGACCGTGCATTACACCATCAACTTTCAGAATCCGGACTGTACCATTTTTAGGCAGAAAAACCCAATTCGGTTCTTTTTGAAAATCTGTCATAAATAATGCAGAGTTAATAACTAAAAATCTTCTTTTCAGGTGGGGTAGAAGATGGCTTGCTTGTGGGTCGATGGTCATCAGCGGAATCTTCAGTCTACTAGCTACGACTGTACCCGTGGGTAAGTCATAGTTTTATATAAATTACTGAGCTTTTAGAACACCTTATTTTCACCAGAGCTTATCTATCAGTAAATTAGGTGACACGATTTCTAGAGCTTAGAAGCATTAGGGCGGATGTCGATTTTGCCAACTTTACAGGAGAGAGTAAAATAAAAATTCAATTTTATCGGCAAATATTTTAATAAGTACAAACAATACGTAAATGATTTCTTTGCATTTATTTAGCTAAATAAGTAACTTTCCTAGCTTTATAATTAAAGTTTAAAGACAATGTTTCTAAACAGTGAAAAATTAACTTATTTTAAAAAAATGATGATATCCGCCTTTATGCCACTAAAATTATTCAATGTATTTGTTCAACTAATTAGTATATGCCCATACGGCTTTATGCCTTCAATTTAGGTAATTAAATGTGATTTAATGTGAGGTGTATGTCCAAATATAACGTAATGCCTAAACAATAAATCAATATCTATTAAAACTTAACAAGACGAAACTACAAATGCGACTTATAGTGTTCATTTATTAACTGGGTTTTTTTGGCAAAAAGTCGGACATCTCTTAATTGACTAGACTTTTTACCCACACTTAGTTATACACACAGACACTTATGTAGTTTTTTTACTTATTTTATTCATACCGATAATAAACACGGTTGATTATTAGGTAAGCGTCAAGATAAAGGTTATAAAGATCAGATATAAGTATTTTGAATGTACTTAAAGTAAAGGCACCTATGATGGACGCGGACCAGCCATGGACAGTTTATAATTAACAATTAAAATTAAGCAATCTGGTTTTTCTTTTCAAATGTAAATAAATTAAAACTCAAAGGTGACTGACTGACATAGTGATCTATCAACGCACAGCCCAAACTACTGGACGGATCGGCCTGAAAGGGGTTTGAAGATTTTGGCCTTCCTACGCGTCCGCCATTTTGATTTTTTTTCAAAATAGCGTTCACTTAAAATTGTACCAAAAATCGATACCTTATATTAATACAATCATAATATGTTATAAGACAAAAACTCGTAAAGTGTCACATTTAAAAGATATAAGCAACCAAAGTAAAGTTTCTTTATTTTGAGGTTTATTTTTCTCAAGTTATAGTTCACATAAAATTCATTCAAAAATAGATACCTGATATCAATACAAACATAAAATGTCATTAGACGAAAACCCGTGAAGTGTCACGTTTTGAAGATATAAGCAACTAAAGATTTATTTCGAGTTTTTCTTTTGTCTCGAGTTATAGTTCACATAAAATTCATTTAAAAATGGGTACCTGACATCAATACAAACATAAAATGTTATTAGACATAAACTCGTAAAGTGTCACGTTTTAAAGATATAAGCAACTAAAGTTTTACTTCTTTATTTTGAGTTTTTTTTCACAAGTTATAGTAATAAAGACATCTTATGACATTTTATGTTTGTATGATGTCAGGTATTCATTTTTGAATGAATTTTATGTGATTTGACACAAAAAATCTTAAAATAAAGAAGTTAGACTTTAGTTGATTATATCTTTAAAACGTGACACTTTACGGGTTTTCGTCTAATAACATTTTATGTTTGTATTGATGTCAGGTATCCATTTTTAAATGAATTTTATGTGAACTATAACATGAGACAAAAAAAAAACTCAAAATAAATTTTTAGTTGCTTATATCTTTAAAACGTGACGCTTCACGGGTTTTCGTCTAATGACATTTTATGTTTGTATTGATGTCAGGTATCTATTTTTGAATGAATTTTATGTGCACTATAACTTGACACAAAAAAATCTTAAAATGAAGAAGTAAACTTTAATTGCTTATAGCTTTAAAATGTGACACTTTACAGGTTTTTGTCTAATAACATATTATGTTTGTATTAATGTAAGGTATCGATTTTTCATAGAATTTTAAGTGAACGCTATTTTGAAAAAAAATCAAAATGGCGTACCACAAGGTAAGCCAGCCTCCATACAAAAATCTTCAAACCCCTTTGGCATGCAGGTAGATGTTATGACGTAGGCATCCGCAAGAAAGGATTTTGATCAAATCCCACGGGAACGGGAATCACGCGGGTGAAACCGCGGGCGGCGGTTATATTTAGTAATAACATAAATCCGTTGTGCCAGTATTTAAGCTCCCATACCGACTGTTTGACAGCCGATAGTCATTTCCATGCCGGTGTTTTACGGTTGTTAGTAACGCGGTATTACCTATTAAGTGTCGGGAATCTTAATTTCTTATAAGAATCGCGACGCCCTATAAGTTACACTTAACGTGTATCGTCGTTGGATTTCACGACATTTAATGATTTATGAATAGTGGTAATACCATTATTTTTATGTTATAACCGAAATTACATTAGCATTCTAATCCTAAATTTTACCGGTGTCCGTTACTGGATATTATTTAAGCACGTACACAGAATCATGGACAGAGTGTCCATAAAGAGGATTTCATTGTTTTTGTTTTCTTTAATACGTCATACGTCTGCTTACTCAAGTATATTTTACTGTTTCTAATATAAATCAGCAGTAAATTATTACTCTATCCAATAATGGACATATTAGAAATTCTGTCCATGACTAGGTGTACATAATAGGCTCACACATTCCCAATACAAAAAAACATTTTCATCCTAATAGGTCTAAATCGAGTACACACAAGAACAAATGGCCAAGACTATCGAAGAAGTAAGAGAAGTCGAGTAAAGAATTGCAAAATAGAGCAATGAAAAGAGAGCCGCTTGCTCCTAACTTTAAGGCAGCTTCACGAAATATTTCCATAGATACAATAAGAAACGGATTTCGTAAAAGAGGGCTTTTCTCTTTGGCCCGGAATATGTCTGAAGATCTGCCGTTATCTAGTCTTACCATAAGTTCTGTCCCAATTTATTTAAGAGTATTTGAGTCTGAGTAATCCGTCAGCAGAAAATCATTGTTGGGAAAATAAAAATTTCCTCTAGGAATATTTATCTCGTATTATAAAATAATACCTTAGGGCTTATCGAAAAAGGACAGGTCATCTGTTGACTGCACCCTTTCGTCTCAAATGAAAGTTGTTGCAGAGACACGCCACGCGCGGTGACCATGGAGGAATTCTTTTTTCAGATGAGATTTTTTTACGGTTGAAGAAAAAAATCATAGTCAAAATTACAGGGCATGTACACAACTCCCAAAAAGCTACTAGGATAATTCCGATGGTAGAAAAAGGTCACTACCCAGCATCTGTGATGGTTTGGTGGGGCATGCGTGTCAAACGTAGGGGTGACAAAGCTCCATTTTTGTGAACCAAGAGTGAAGACACGTGCAACTACCTAAGACATTTGCCGCAACTATCATGGAGTGATCAACCTATCTCCCATACTTCAGAACCTGAACATGAAAGAGAATTCGAATTATTGCCACCAAAAAACCCCGAGGCATGGATGGATAATTATTGATGTCCATAATTGGAGGTCCGGCATTGGATCATTTACTTCGACCATGCCTGAGTAGGAGTGTTATTTTTTAATAATATTTTATTTTACTGATCATTTAACTGAAACTGAACATTGAATAATGACTGAGAAAAGAACATTTTATTTACCTTCAAATCCAAAAGAACGTGTATTGAAAAATGAACCAACTACAAAGAAAAACCAAAAAATGTTTCCATAAACTGTCCATGACTGGTGACTTTACCTTACTTCACTTTTGTCGTCCATCATTAAATTACAACTAAAACTCCACTTTTAATCACTCGCCACTACTGATCAGTTAACAAAACACCAACAGACCGAAGGGTAACTATTTAATAATTAATTAATCTGTGCCGAAGGTAAAACAAAAACACCGAAATGTAAGTAAATAAACAGAAACAATGCGTGCAAGGAGCAAAGGGAGAGGCGGCCAGACATAGGATCACGCAAAGACCAATCACAATGTATCTCATTACACTTAAACTGATTTAGTGTCAGTCATTGGACACGCCGTGACCAATGGATAATGCCCGATGTCACTAATTTTTTGGCGCCATATTTTAAGTAGTTTACATCCATAACGATTTATTTTCACATTGGCCCACCAATGCATTCACAAAGTTACTAAAACAAAAGGCATAAAGCCATATATCTGCAACCGTTTTAATGTTATTTAAAGGAATCTTAGATGCATAATGTCGGAAGTTTAGTTATGATGAATATTTTAAATCACTGTTTGGACCAAAAAGGCGTAACTCTTTTTACGTAGCCTTTGTGCGAAAAAATTTTTTAAGCATAAGGGCCAAACTTACAATCCACCAAAAGAAAGATACAGCAATGTAGACGCAGAAAGATGGAAGTAAAAATGAAACCTTAAGGTTCTAATGATTTTAGAAAAGCTGTCAGAACCGACATTATGCACGAAATTATCTCAGCCCAGAAAAGAGATAGAAATACAGCTCCCAGTGGTATGGAAAGAGAAAGAAGCGCTTTTCTCTGATATCCAATAAAAAAATTTTGCCCGATCTGCACATCCGCCCATATGCTTCTAGGCTCTAGATTTATAGACTCGTATAATTATAATTTTGAACTTAATCAATTTATTAGAGATTCCAACTTTAGTTTGTACGTTGAAACAGCTTTCAGACCTCCATATTAATTGACTTGGGAAATGAAGCAGTTATAAAAAAGAATTCACATCGGATAAGCTAGCGGATCATCACATCATCCACGGGTAGATAAAATTGGTATCAGCCTATGAATGCCCCAATGCCAGGAAAAGGCCACATCATTGAAAGCAAGTCATAGCTACAATGATGTACTGGGTTAAACACCACGCTTGCCAAATACGGCTTGGTTATCACAAAGTAGACCTATGTTAAAAAAATCTAACAAAATGTGCCCTACCCGCGATCCCAGGAACCTAAAAACAGAACCCGGTAATACAGTGATTTAAGATATTTCGAGATAAGGCAAAATCGAGGAGCAAGAGGATTTTTGTTCTAATTGACATTTTTTTATCAACTTATTGAAATCTGTCTGTTCTCAGGGGGTCCGTCAGCGTCTTTAGCCATCCTAGGCCGCTTCGCCGTGAACATATCGTACAACATTGGCCTCCAGTACGCCGCTGAGCTGCTGCCGACTGTGGTTCGAGCGCAGGGCGTCGCTCTTATCCACATCATGGGCTACGTGGCTTCTATTGTCGCTCCATTTGTGGTTTATTTGGTAAGTAATATATCAATTTTATCTTTATCTATCTTTATCAGCCTTTGGGTTAGTCTTCGAACATAGACCTTTTCTTCTTCATCTTACGCAGTTTCATCTAGCCATTAACTAAGTTTAGCTTCTATTACGGGTACCAGATGACGGATGTACATATTAGTAATATCCATACCGATACAAACAGACATGTTTATGCACATAAATCTCATGTTCAAAATAATTATGGACATAGTCTCATCCTAAAAACCTAAGATACCGAAATTACGGCCAGATACTTTAACCAACGAAACATCATACACAACTTAGAGAAAAATAACTCTTTTACTTGGAAATACCTGATAATGCTTGCCTTGAAGAGTAATGTTATAAGTAATAACTAGCTCGGGGCGCCCGCTTCGCGGTCGCGCCCAGAGCTAGGTCGCTCCGCGACGTGTTATAAGTAATAATGGTAACGTTTTTTCTCTTCACAGGCCAACATTTCTCAAGAGCTTCCCCTCCTCATTCTTGGAGTGCTGGGCGTTCTCGGCGGTCTCCTCTGCCTGTTCCTGCCAGAGACCATGGACACGGAGATGCCGCAGACACTTCAAGATGGAGAGAACTTCGGCAAGGACCAGAAGTTCTGGGATTTCCCTTGCTTCCCTAGGTATTTGTTTATTTATTTATTAAGATTATAATTCACATATTATTAAGATAAACCACAACTATCTCGGCGGTGACGGAAAATGTGGTGAAGAAACCTGAACAATCGAATGGCTGTGTAGCCATGATCCAATTAGTCAGGTTACCTTGTTAAACATTACGGAGGTCAGATAACAGCCGCTCAAACGAAATCCTGGATTCGGTGTCTTGTGACGGGTTTATTATCATAGCAATATATCCTTATCCATCCGTCCATCCATATACCATTAGAATAAGTTCAAATTGACGTAAAATTATAAAATAGGAAGATCTTACCAGAAAAACAAACAAGACATTATGAGTAGCAGCAAATTAAGTAGGTAATATTTTTGTCTCACAGGAAATCAGCTGAAGAATCAGAAAACCCTGGACAGTACAGAAAACGTATGTCAATATCAAGCAGTCGAGAGGATAACTTCGTGCGATCACTCCCAGGTATTGGATCAAGAGCTTCAATCCGGGCTTCGGTAAGAGCTTCCATCAGATCTCGAAAGGTCGACACGAGCAAGAAAGAGAACATTGTATGAAGACTTTAAGGTTCGTACAGGTTTTAATGACGTCATATGAATTGACAAACGATAAATTAAATTTTATAAGAATGTAGTACTGAGATAGGCAATTTGAGTGTCATTGTATTGTAAGCTTTGTAAGGTTTATGTGGATGATATGGTATTTTGTAAATATGTCTTTCTGGATAGATATTATATGAGTGATTTTCATTTGGTTTATCACGTTGATGATATAATTATATTTGTTATCTTTTTCTATAACGTATTGCAGAAAACTGGGGGTCATGATCGATAATAATTATTAAACATGGTGCAACAAATATTTCATTGATAATTCCAAATATTTCTTATGATCCTTAGTTACGAAACAGTCCTATTAAAGAAGAAAACAACCCAAACATACAAAGGCTGTAAGAAAAATACAGAATAATAGAAATGCCCAACATTATCATTTTCTTTATTAAATAAAAACAATTTTAAATACCATATCATAGTTTTCGCGCAGTAATTGACGCCATGCGTATTGTGAATGGAGTATATGCATTTAGCTGAAATATTTAATAATTTTGACAGTCATTTGTTAGCTTGTGATGCATAAAAAATCTAGTGCTTCATTTTACATAAAATTGCAGACCATCAATACTTTACTAGATTTAGTATCAAAGGTACAAAAATCAGTAGATTTGAATCGTTGTTTATTGATGAAGCAGTATAATAAGTATCAATAGTCAATTTCACAATCTTTGTACTCAACGTTTCTTTGTCACTTGGTCCAATTGGAAATGCATATACTCTATAAGGGGGTAGCTGATATAGTTACCTTGTTCGCCCACCCATTGTGAAGAAGGCTGTGTGTAGAAAGGATGGATTGTGTAAGATGCTTTAAGTCTTGTTTAAAGGAGTGATTAGGTATTTATTTGTAACTATATTGTTTTGTGTTTTTCATTAGGATTTTGATCATTTGATGTGCGTGAAAGAGTCACAGAGTCAGTAACCTGCCACGATAATAGGTAGGTTACGTTTTTCTAAATTAAGAATTTCTTATTACAGGTGATATTCCAACTCAGACCAAGGGAGATAACTGATTGTGTATAATTGGTTTCAAAATCAGTTATGTTGGTAGGTTTCTGCGGCAGCAAAGAGTGCATTTCATGACGTCATAGAGCTGTCATAAATATGATTTATAGCAAAAACCATAGAGAATCTGCCGCACGCGCACCGCTCTAATTCCAATTGCAGAAACTGATACAATGCAACGGTACGCCTGTATTATAAACGCCTCTAAACGTAATAAATAAAATCCATTCCCTTATGACGTGTAACGACACAACACATTAGATAAATCTTCACAACAACTGTCACATGAAAACAGTTAAATCTGATAACTATAACAAACACGGTTTTGTAAACAGTCTACGCTTCAGCTCAACGGCTTTCATATAATCTGCAAATACTTTACGTAAAATGTCAACGATTACTATTAGTTTACGGTGCTAAGAAAACTGTTTTTATATGTGTATTTACTTTAAGCTTTGGAATTTTTTTACCAGCCTTCCGCTTGCGGCTAGAGATGGGCAAATGCCCGGCATTTAAGGCAGATTGGGAAGATTCCCAAATAGATGCCCATAAATTCCTTCCCTTGGGCATTTATCTGGGCATCTATTTTTATTTTTTTCTATAATCGATATTCGTTTGGAATTATGTATTACAGGTAAGATTTGACTGTTTGGGTAATCTTTTAATGACCTTACTTTTTTTTCTTTACGATAAATTCAAAAAACCATAATATTTGCTGCTAATAACGGTGAAGTGCAAATAGTGCAATGTGAGCCAGGCACGGTCTAATAAGCACCCATGCTATACTGCGTGCGAGAGGGGATCTTCGCCGGCTAATACAGCTATCCCCTTAACACCCCCCCCCCCCCCCCAGTTAATAAATGCGTTTATGCCCCATAACCGCAGTCGTCTTCAGAGTCCTTTCGAGTCTTAAGTTCTTTGAACAAGACTGAGTCATGAGTCTTGACTTGGTCTATTACATTATCCAATAGGTACATAATAGGTAATATTTGATTTTATATCGTCAACAGGTGTTTATTGGGTAGTAGCCTTAGGAGGTGTTCAGGGTACCAACATAAGGGGGTGTTTCTTGGGTATTCATCAGGGGATATACTCCGGGTAACATTACCAGGGGGTGTTTTCAGGGTATAAACATAATGGGTGTTCTCCAGGAAGTATCATCAAAGGTGTGTTCACCGGGTAGTTGCATTCGGGCTGGTTTTCAGGGTAGTCACATTAGGGGTGTTCTCCGGGTAGTATTACCAAGGGATGTTTTCAGGGTATTAACATTATGGGTGTTCACCGGGTTGTTGCATCGGGGGGTGTTTTTAGGGTAGTCACATGGTGTTCTTCGGGTACTATCATCATGCGGCTTTGAGTCTTTTACAACACTAGGAGCTACCCCCACCCGGAGTTCAACCCTCGGGCCGGAGGAGGTGTGCTATCTGAGCTCGCCTTCTCCGCGGCCACCCGCCTCCCACACACTCTTGCTCGCGACCATGGCAATTTTGAACAGGGAATCTCTAGAATACTTAAGTTCCCACAAAAACGTTTTTTTTTAAATTCGGGTTAAAAAAAGAAGCAGTTTTTGGAAATTCACCCCTCAAGAGGTTAAAAAGGGGATTGGAAGAGTGTATAAAACTCCGTCATTTTAAAAGTTGTAGTCATGGAGTTCGGGAAGTAGATTCTAGGTTAGGTATCAGTTTCAAATAAAAAGGGGATTTTTGGTAATTCATTCCCCACAAGGGGATCTTTCACTTTTGAGGAAGCATTAGATCTTCTATAGTGGCGACCCCGACGTGATAAAAGTATATTTAAGATCTTCCTCCAAGCTGGATCGACTGATCAACTGAACCCCCTTAGGGGTTAAAAATGTTGAAATATCCAAAAACCCGTTCTTAGTAGGAACTAACAGGTTATTTAGAAACCCTATAATTTCTTTTTTTTTCAAACCCTAATCATTCACCTACTAAGGTGGTGAAATATCTAAAACCCCTTTTTTGGTGGGAACTTACACAGCATAAAAAACCCCAGCACGAAATTTTAATATTTAATTTTCAACCCCATTTTTACTCCTTTGGGGGTTAATTTCTAAAACACCCTTTTTATAAGAAACTGACACCAACCCAAATAATCTACTCCCCGAATTTCAAGACTGTAACTTTTAAAATGATAGAGTTTCATACAAACTTCAAACCCCCTTTTTACCCCATTAGGAGGTGAATTTCCAACAACCCCTTCTTGGTGGGAACTTACAAATTATAAAGAATCCCTGTACAAAATTTCAAGTTCTCAGGTCTTGTAGTTTGGGCTGGGCGTTGTTTGTCAGTTAGTCAGTCCCCTCTTTTATTTATATAGATATGAGAGCCTGTATTTATATGTATGAGTGCCTAAAATGACTAATATGATTTTTCAAACAATCATTTCTACCAGGTCGTAACCCTATTGAATGACTACCAACTGTTATTCATCGGTATTTATAAATGCCCAGTGATTGGACATTTATTTGGGCAAATAAGGAAGATTCCCAAAATGCCGGGAATCTTCCCAATCTTACCTGCCGGGCAGAAACACTTTGCCCATCTCTACTTGCGGCGCTTGGGGATAACCAAAGGTACATTATTTTTTCCCGGATAAAAAGTAGCCCTAACATGTCGAATTTAAAAAAAGTTGCTTATTTCACTTTCTCACAAATATCACTTCAATTCGTTGCTCAATTGCCAAATGAAAGAGGGATAAACAAAAACACATCTATTTTTTTTTATACCACGTCAATTGGCAGACAGGCACGCACCCCACGTCCTGTCTGTGTGTATTTCTGTTATTCATAAGAATCCCATAAGTATCCCGAAGTAAAAAGTAACCTATGTATGTCTTTTTCCAAGGTTTACTCCATGTCTGTTGCAAATTGTACAAAAAGCCGACCAATGGTTCAGACGTGAAAAAGTACTAGTTACTTTCGCATTTTTTATACGAGTTTAAGTAAGTATGAATGAATAGAAACTAAACGGAATATTAGATTGAAATCATTTGACCAAGAATCTGCCTCAATGTGCTGTAGGCTCCTCTGATCTTCGATGAAGAGTCAATTTTAAAAACCCTTGATAATTATGAATCAACTAGATCAATTCATTCTATCTGATGCAGACACGTGTCTTTCCAATCAAAGCAATGGTTTTATTACGAACCGCCACAGTATATTAACCAGTAATTTTTTTACATAACGACGAACATTTGACGGACCACCTCCGTGGAACAACGTGGAACGGGGAGTTAAGCCGCTCGGGTATAAAACTCGGAGGTCGTAGGTTCGATTCCTGCCTTGGGTCTAGTTGGTGGTAGGATTTTATCTGAGTCCGACTGGCTAGCTACCACCCCGCCCCGACAGGTGAAATCGGCCGCCATAACAGCTCTGGCTGTGTTCCGGCAATATTAAGGCAGCTAGAGCTGGTATGGCGACAGACTTTACCTTTGGGGTGGTAGCTAGCTAGTCGGACACTGAAAAAGTCCAGTCAAAATAATGTAATAGGTTCGCTATGACAGCTGTCGTTGCCATTGGGAATTAAACTATTTAATGGCATGAAGGCTTATGAATCTTGTGTCTATATAATTAAATAGCAATTTTCAAGACATTAGAATTTGTCATAGCGAACTTATTTTGACTATAAGGTCTCGGCCTCGAATTTCGCGGAAGCAGCAGCGGCGATATGTTTTGTATGGAATCCCATAGACCCGTCCTTGAACACAAACGGGGCGGGAGCGGGAGCGGCGGCGCACGCAGGCGGACTGCGGATCACCGCTTGACAGCATCGTACCGCTCTTGACGGCCGCGTCAAGCGGTGACCGCACCGCAGTGCGCCTGCGAGCGAGAGTTTAGTCAGTATTTTTGTACTGTGGTCATCATCATAACTGCAGCTTGCAAGAATGACGCGGCATGTTAAAAGAAACTTCAATTGCTACTGTTAGGGAATGATACATTTTTATTGACTTGGTCTATATTTAGCCGACAAGCCAATGAGTTAATAGGGAACCACTGCGCTATGGGAACTATGAAGAAACATGATTTAAGCCGCTAAATGGCCTCGTTTAAGAGCTGTAGCCGAGTATTTAACGTTTTTTTATATGCGTAAGATCGATGATTCGAATCGGCCTCGGCAGACACTTATGGATTTTTTTATACTTAATTACATTGAAAGTGTAAAAAAAGAGGTAGATATGTCATCCTTTAACGCACGCGGCGATTAGATTTTGATCCGTCGAGCTACACATTCGAACACGTTCATACGCAAAAGATATACACGTGTGTGTGCGAAATCCGAATGAGAGAGGCATACGAAACATAACGTTACACGAAAGAGTTAACTCTGTCCGCGCCACAACTCTTATCTGAAATAAAGGATTTTGGTTCTTATTGAAATTGTGTCAATATGAGCGGAGCATTTTTCGAGCGCTAGTGCGGTATCTACCTCTTTTTAATACACTCTATCAATGCTTAATTACCACTAGCTCGGCGGTGACGGAAAACATCGTGAAAACCTGCTCAGTGGAATGGCAGTGTAGCCATGATCCAATTGGTCTGGTTCCCTGTCAAGGGTTACGGAGGTCAGACGGCAGTCGCTGCAATGTAATAACTGGACTTGCCAAGTCTTGGATCATGGTGGAAGCCTATCCTGACTATTCAATAACTTTACGATAGCATTACCACTGCCTCCGTGGTACAGTTTAGAGCGTTGGGCTCTTAACCCGGAGGTCGTGGGTTCGGATCCCGCGGGGAGCCTCACTTTGTGTTATTGTTTCCAGTTTAGTAAGGACATTGCAGGCTTGAATCACCTGAATGTCTGAAAAGAATGATGATTCCGTGCTTCGGAAGGCACGATAAGCCGTTGGTCCCGACTATGTTCCAAATATGTCTCTCTGGTTTCTCTAGTAAGGGTTACGGAGGTCAGATGGCAATCGCTCCATTGTAATAACCAGGCTTGTCGAATCTAGGATCATAGTCGAAGCGGACCTGAGCTCCATACTAGATGCAATCGGGAATACGCTGGGATGATGATGATAGCATTACCACGATCTGTGTGTTAGATTTTGCGAACACAGCTTGGATTTGTGGTCCACATTTTGGCAAGCGTGGTGATTAACTAAGTATCATTGTGACGATAACTTTATTTGCCTTGCACTGAGATGTTAAATAGGCTGATAGTTCTCATATTCTTGATTAAATTCGTAAATAGATAAACGTTGATGTTAGCACGTCTGCGAATAGACTCAACACGTGTCGTAAATATTTAATACCATCACCTTGTATTTTAGACAGATAAAACATTTAAAAGTTTCATTTTAAAGTCAAATTAATATTTCTCATCCAAATGAAAAACACAAGATGATATTTATACAGTATGACAGGAAATGCAAGGGACATATTTAAACCCCAAATAGTTGATGCTTCCATATAACAAAATAAATATAAATCAATAAAAACTCTGGTAAATATCTGCCCATAACATTAGTCGAAACCTGAAAATCTGCGTAACGTGCGGGCACTGTTCCCTCCACAGTACCTATTTCGTGCACTCGTTCAAGTACGACTGAAATTGTATTCGCCTACAATTTGAGTTTGCGGCGTAACCGGCCGCTCAGCACACGGGATTCTTAGGTAGTTCATGCATACATAAATTATTAGGATAATTATGAAAAAAATTAAGGATATATTTTTTATAGCGAATTGGACTCTAAATCGGATTCTGAACACTCTCCTAAATATGTCCCTCGGGTTACCTAACACGCTGTATATTTCAATTATCTTGCCTTAAAATTGATATTAGCAATGTGATATTAAAAAAAATAAAGTACAACTTGGCGGTGCAAGTTCTCTATGCTCAAAGCAACAGATATTGCGAAGTGATAATAGAAGATATTAGTCGCAAAAATATTATAAAGGCGCTACACAGATGTGAACACTATTGTAACATTGTATATAAGTGTACACAAGAAGTGGCTATACGTGCCAGCAAACTTCTTGACCATCGGTCGACGGAGTGGAGGAATTTTCGTTCGCTCTTACGCATGACCAATAGCACAAGCGAATCTCCCGACGCCCGCGCATGCTATTGGTCAGAGAATTCATATTCTGCGCAATCCTCACCCGATTTCAAGAATTTTGCCGGGACCTGATTGTCTGTATTGATGGCTGATTTCATATTATGCTCTGTTGGCAAGTATCCGATACAAGACACAAAAGTCGTTTGGGTGCAAATTGTCAAATTCGCTTATGTCAAGCGGTCGCAAACGGTCAAATTCGCAAATTGTCAAATTCTCAAAGTGTTAGTCTGCGTAGCGCCTTATTATCATTGTGTATTGCGATAATCATTATTATTTATATTTTAAAAAGATTAATGATTATTCGTAATTTAAAACATTATATTCTTATGTATTGTAAATTGTGATTTATATTATTTTAAATGTATAAATCACAGTTTTATTGTGTGTACTTTATTTATGTCATTATTTTACAGGAATACCATGATTTCTGCTTAGGATTTCTGTTAGTTTTTTGACAAAATTAATGTTTTTTTTTGTTAAGACCTAAAATCGGCCATTGTAAATAATTATTTTAGTTTATTTTTAGTTTTGTGAAATATAATGAACTACATTCAAATGTTAGGAGGATAAAATGTTTTAGTAATAGTAAGTTATTTTTCTTAAATTTTACTTGATTTATTTTATTTTAAGTGTAAATACTGTATTTTAATCATTATGTAGTACACTCGTTTACAAAAGTAGGTTGTAAAATAATAATAAGTGTCAAATTACTGAAAAAATATTTTGAATTTACTATGTTAATAATCTTATGTTAAAATAACACTTTTTGCCAATATTATAAAATGGAATGTTGTAAATCATTTTATTTATAATATTTATTGTATAATTCGAATATTATTATTATAATCATGTACCTGTGTTGAACGTATATAAATTTTCTAATAATTTTATTATATTATATTAAAATAAAGTCATAATTTAATTATAACTAACCCAATGACATTATAATTTAAATTAAATAAAATGACAAATTTTAGCAGTATTTTTATATGTTGCCATCTAAGCGAATGCTGTGTGTGCAAAATTATTAATAATTACTATATATGTGATCATTGGACTTTGCTCTGTGATAGAAAGTAATAATAAAACTATGTTCACGAATGTTTTGTTTTATTTTTATTATCTACCTAATTAGCAGTGTACTAAGACCAAAAGGTATACGCTTTCAAGAAACCTACAGTGTGATAGTACAGCCAACAGCACATCAGACTACCCTAACCTGTCAAAGGACAATGCAAAAGACTGGGCCCAAAGAAAAAAAAATGTGGTACAGATTTGGGACATAGACAACAAATAAAATCCAATAAACACCTTTAACGAGTGTTATGGCGTCGACAAAATTGGTCCTAGTGAAAAAAAATATGTTTATTATGTTAATTATTTATGTTTATTATAAAAATAATGAATTATTATGGGACCTGGGACCGATATGGTGTCATTATAATAAAAGTTGATGGTATGTGTGTGGTCTTTCACGTAGAATACATCTCATCCCTGCACATTAACTTAAATATTTTGGGCCCAAGAACAATGGCAAGTTTTGCATTCTCCTTTATCTAACCAATTTTCAGCTTTATTCACTTCAAATAGAGTTCTCTTTTAATTGAGAATTTTTGACAGAATAGGGTATGTTGATTTGATCTGCTGCCGTCCGTACATTGATTAATGCTTTCTGGTTTAGTAATAAGTATCCTTCAAGAGGCGCTCGTGGCGCAGCTGTGACAGTGGTTCGTTAGCAATAACGAAAGTCAAGCTACCTACGCCGCGGTCGGTTAATGGATGGGTGACCATTCTGACCATATTTAGTGACATTAATTTCGAGCGTCTCCGTGCTTCGGAAGGCACGTTAAGCTGTTGGTCCCGGCTGATACTTACTATAATGTAAATATTAGTCGTCAAGCCTAGTCAGAGGCCATTTGGCGGCTTGATAACATCTGACACTAAGGTTGGTCACTTGCCTTACGCACCCCTCCACCAACCCGCACTAGGCCAGCGTGGTGGAGTATGGCCCACACTGTCTCACAATTGAGATAAGGCCTGTGTCCCAGCAGTGGGAACGTATATAGGCTGATGATGATGATGATGATCCTTCAATAGTACAAGCTGCAGTGACCGCTTACCATCTGATAATGTCCTCCTAGCCGAGTTTTCGGCTACGGCGGCCAATCTTTTACGATCAGCCAACTACGCAGGATATAAACTCAACGGCAATAAAACTTGGCCACTGGGCTTTTTTCATACAAACATGGTCACTTTAGCGTCTCATAGCTAGAAAACTATTTGCAGCTGTGCAATGATTATTACTTCAATGGAGAGGCCAAACGCCCAATTTGTCGAATCACAGTTTCAAAAATTGCCAAAAACCGCTCCATTTTCTCAAAAAGGAAAAACAATAAACCGAACTCAACGCTCCATACATCGATGTACGTTAAAGTTACCATGTTTGTATGAAAAAAGCCCAGTGGCCAAGTTTTATTGCCGGTGAGTGTATTATAGTGCACAAGTGAGTGCGCAACTCACAGGTGCACTCCCTATTCCCTCACTCTCATAAAACGATGGGACAGCGGTCTGACACGACCGAAGAGAGATCAGGCGCAGGACCAACGGCTTGACGTGCCTTTCGAAGCACGGAATCATCATTATTTTCAGACATTCAGGGGATTCAAGCCTTCCCACAAAGTGATGCTCCCCACGGGATTCGAACCCATGACCTCCGGGTATTAGAGCCCAATGCTCTAACCACTGTACCACGGAGGCAGTCTAAAAAAAAACAACCAATTTTGCGTGGCACGGGTACTGAACCTACTCGTAGACCTCGAAGCCACCAAGTCAATGGCTTACAATAAAATTCTTCAATTGAAATGACGTGAACGCTTCATCCTGTCATTAATCAAGAATGTTGATGTTAAAAACCATTCTAATCAATACTGGGTCTGAACCGGTAATCGAACCAGGCACGTTCCGCTATAACTAGTTATGTCAAGCTTTCACTAACTATGCTATGATGCAGACAATTCCTTTTTTTTGTCGGAGAAAAACGTATTTACTAGCCATAACCCTCTTGTTTTCCTGTGTACCCTTGGCTGTTCCCTTGGTGGTATCTACAGTGGAAAATAAATTTTAACCGCTGTACCTTTGGCCGTAAAACCCAACCAACTCAAATTATACACGTGACCGAGAGGACTGACTTTTCTTGATATGTGTAATAAAGCCATGTGTGCAAATTCTGGAAAACAAATGAATGTAGGGAAAACAAATGAATGTCGGGGAAACAATGAATGTCCTTCACACCAGATTTGGACGAGCCGGTGCCAGCCTTGTGGCTATTGACCAGCCCATCGGTACCCCGACTTAAGAGGCCTCAAGTCGGAGTGGCGCCTAGGGTGAGCCACCAGAGAAACTAGGTGACCCTCGGATTTGGCTCGGGCGACCTGTGCAATGCGGGCATTGGGGAGCTACCCCCGCTCGCAGGTCAAATGCTGAAGACAGCACTTGTATGTCAGTGACAATGTGCCGGCTCGACCAGCGAAGCACCTTCTTTTTCTTATTTTTATTGCAATGAGGTGTAACAAGACGAGCAGATCGTACACCTGATGGTAAGCGCCACGTCTGCCCTTAGACAGTTCAGTGCCAAACAGTAACTAAGCTGTTTCTGTCTGCCACCGCCCTGCGCCCGCTACACCGAGACGACAGTGGTCTACTCACAGAAGACCGACGTGTGAGTCTGTAGTTTGTTATTGCGCTCCGTTTGGTGAGTGAAAATGCCGGAGGTCAGAATTTCGATGACACCAATTTTTTTTTATACTACATCAGTTTGCAGACAGGCACGCAGCCCACCTGATGGTAAGCGGTCACTGTAGCCTATTCCATTGAGGGACAGTTCACCAAGAAGCGTCGCTCAATGTGCTGCCGACTGTAGACTCATCTGATCTTCGAGCCTCTGATTTTAAGTGTACTGGCTCCCACAGTTTGCCAGTTTGTTAGTTTGCTAGTTACATATTATTTTAGACTGCTGCCCCACCCTGGGACCATAGCTGCCCCACCCTGAGCCCATGGCTGCCCCTCCCTAGGACCATGGCTGCCCCACCCTGGGACCATAGCTGCCCCACCCTGAGCCCATGGCTGCCCCTCCCTAGGACCATGGCTGCCCCACCCTGAGCCCATGGCTGCCCCACCCTGAGCCCACGGCTGCCCCACCCTGGACCCATGGCTGCCCCACCTTGAGCACCTTGAGCCCATGGCTGCCCCACCCTGAGCCCATTGCTGGCCCACCATGAGCCCATGGCTTCCCCACCCTGAGCCCATGGCTGCCCCATCCTGAACCCATTGCTGCCCCACCCAGAGCCCATGGCTGCCCCACCCTGAGCCCATGGCTGCTCCACCATGAGCTCATGGCTGCCCCACCCTGAGCCCATGGCTGCCCCACCCTGAGCCCATTGCTGGCTACGCCCATGCCAACGTGTGAATAGAAACTTTGCTAAGCGCTCCGTTTGGTGAGTGAGAATGCCCGGAGAGGATTCAGGCGACTGGGACCATATGAAACGGGAACCGCGATCCCAGTTACCTGATAAAATTTTTGAATCGGTCGACTGGGACCATAACTTTGTTTTATTTATGACACCTTTTCTGCTTACTGTACTAGACCTTGTATTTCAACAATAGATTTGTGGTTAAAATTAATGGGTGGTCCCACTCGCCTGACGAAATAAATCAAATAAACTAATCAGGCAACTGGGACCGCGGTCCCAGCTATGTAGTGTAGGGACCAGAATTCGGTGTCTCCTAAATAAGAAAAGCACCTACAATACTTAATAAAGGTACAATAACCCCAAGTACCTATTTTTATACATATAATTGTTTTACTTTGAGAACACAGACATGCTATTCAAATATTACCTACTTATTAAATTTGAATAAAACTATTGCTAAAAATACTGCAAGCATTGTTTGAATAGCTGTTGAGAAAAATAACAAAGTAATTATTGTCTAACTCGTGTCTGATATAATTATATGACCATTGATAGTGTATTTAAAAAAGAGGTAGATATGCCATCCTTTGACGCACGGCGATTAGAATTTGATCCGTCGAGATATACTAAATCTATGTGCTTCACCCTCAGCTTCACCAACCGTTGACATTATGCGTCTAAAATGATTTGTGTCAATTAACACAATATGAGCGGAGCATTTTTCGAGCGCTAGTGCCGTATCTACTTCTTTTTTAAATACACTATCAATGTATATGACTGACATCATTATACACAATGACGCTAACGATGACTAACGTCTTAAACTAAATAGAAGGTCGTTGCAAAATCGATCAATAATAAGATGGGTGACCGAAAGTTGAAAAACGATTATAGAATCGGTAAATGTTTTGATGCGATGCCCAGAGATTTGTTTCTTTACTAAATCAAAGCAATCCCACAAGGAATTTGCTTCTTTGTCTATGCTGCGGTGTCAATTGGCGAATAATTATTTGGATTTCGTGGATTGACACCGTGCTCTTAAACAGTGAAGTTTATAAGACTTCTTTGATTCCTTGATTCGATCCAATGATGTTTTATTTTTAAATAACAGTTACGAACAAAAGTGCTTAGAAAAAATATCGTCAAAACTCAATTTTTCTTTAATTCACCGTATAAAATTGTATTTTATTTTGTACATTTAACAATGTTCTTATTATGATAAAAAGGTAATTTATTGTTTAAAAATATCTGGTTATAATAAACATCGCGTAGTAACTATTTAGTAATCTGTGTCATCGCTGCACGCTAATGCTCAAACTTTAAGGGAATTTGGCCTTTATTTTGTTACTCTATAAGAACGATGTTAGCATTTTTACAATTGGATCTGTGCCTGAAGTATATAGAAAGCTAAGCGATATAAGATACAACGTAAAAAATATTGATGCAATCTTCAAATAAGTTCCGAAATAGGTACAATAAAAATACAATAACACAGGTTTTTTAAACCTAAAGGAGATGCCCAACTCTTGTAATGATGTAAATTGTAAACCATTAACTATTTAACCAATAAAGAACATTTTGGTTTTTGAAATAAGATGATGTATTCATGAAACTTCAATTAAAGAATTTCTTGTAATGTTATCTACTTGATGGTTTCGAGAACCCAAATAAACATAATAAATAAATAAATATATCTGGACGTGAATCACAGAGCGCCATCTAGCCCCAAACTAAGCATTAGCTTGTGCTATGGGTGCCCCAGACTACGGATAAACATTACATAAATACTTTTTTTTGTAACTACATAGAAACACCGAGACCGATACAAACAGACATGTTCAAATAGAGAAAATTGAGTTAAAGGACCATGCAAAGGTGCGTCCCCACCCACCAACAGATTTCAAACGTATCTCTATTTATACCTCTTGCCATACTGATATTTTTTTTGTATGACGACATCCGCCGTAGGAATGCGGATTTCACGCAGAATGTTGTATTTTTCAAGTATTTTTTTGACACAGTTAATTGTGAAAATAATGTGCAGGCGATCAAGAGTAACCCCCTGGCCTAAATAAAAGTGGTTAATCAAAATACAGGGTGTCCAGAAAGAGTATCGGGTATTTGTAAGTTCAATAAAACAAGAATTATTTATAAGCAATTAAAAAGTTTATTTTTTATTATTAGCATGTGAATTGGAGAATTATTTGGAAAAGATGATGTTATCCAAAAGATGACCGTTACTTTGCTGGCACTCTTCTAAACGGGAACGAAGATTGCTCGGCCTCGTTGATCTTCATGAAAATAAGGACCCTTTAGCAGACATAGCGGCCCAAACAACCACCTTTGGGTTGTGCAGGGGTCGTTCATGCTTTCGTCTCGGATTCTCCATTGCCCAGTACCGACAAATCTGCTTATTAACATGACCATTCAGGTGAAAATTTGCTTCGTCGCGGAACAGTATGTTGTTAAAGTTATTAAATCGCTGCATCTTCGTTCCCGTTTAGAAGAGTGCTAGCAACGTAACGGTCATCATTTGGATGACATTATATTTTCCAAACAATTCTCCAATTCACATGCTAATAATAAATAATAAACTTTTTTATTGCTTATAAATAATTCTTTTTTTATTGAACTTACAAATACCCGATACTCTTTCTGGACACCCTGTATAATCTTAAAAAATATTTTACAGTCGATTCTACTTGAAGCTAGACACTTACAGCGCAATTCTGAATCTAAGGCGTACGGCATAAGGACGGTTTTATTGTTTTTGAATACCCCGTCATTTTTTGGATTAAAATGGTTATTTGTCTTTATATGGAATGTCATAATAATATTGAAACTAGTGCCAAGTCTGTTGGTGGGTGGAGACAGGGCCCATACAACTTCTTGCGTAGTCCTTTCCGTGTCGCCCAAAAGTTTAGTTATATTTGCCATTTGGTGTAGTGGTAGAGAAGTCGGCTATTACACCAGAGGTCGCGGGTTCGATCCCCACATGGTACAAACATTCGAGTGCATGAACATGTCTGTTTGTATCGGTCTAGGTGTTCCTATGTAGTATGTATTTACAAAAAAAAGTATATAAGTAATGTGTATCCGTTGTCTGGCATCCATAGCACAAGCTCATGCTTAGTTTTGGGCTAGATGGCGCTGTGTGAATAATGTCAGAGATATTTATTTATTATTATTTATTTATTTTACAAAAACAGTTTATCTACAATTCTCGCCTACAATAAAACGCCTCGCTTGCACTGCGATACCGGCTTTGCCTTCATTAATTGGTATTGGCACAACTGAATCGATTCTAACAATGGTTAAGAACACTTGTCGTCGCTAAGGCATTGTGTACGCACGGACAGACTGTGTTATTATTGATTTCGAGATATATATACATTTGGTGAAAGTCTTTGGTGAAAGTGTGAAAGACGAGGTAAGTTTGTTTATTTTATAAAATCATAGATTTGGGATCTAAAGGTCGTGGGTTCGATTCCCGCCTTGGGTCTAGTTGGTGGGCTTTTACAGTGTCCTGGCTAGCTACCACCCAGTGGCGTAGCGATGGCGAGGGGCGGTCCGCTCGGGCGGCACTTTTTAGGGAGCGGCAAAATTTCACAATAAAGTTGAAGTGTCCCTTAATGGAATAGGCCGCAGTGACCACTTACTATCAGGTGGGCTGCTTTGCCAACTGGAGGAGCAAAAAAAGCGGCAGAATTGTCTTCTGCACCGGGCGGCTGACACCCACGCTACACCACTGCTACCACCTCCACAGGTAAAATCTGCCGCCATAACAGCTCTGGCTGTGTTCCGGGAAATCAAAGGCTCGAAGATCAGATGAGCCTACAGTCTGGCAGCACATTGAGCGACGCTTCCTGGTGAAGTGTCCCTCAATGGAATAGGCCGCAGTGACCGCTTTCCATCAGGTTGCCTGCGTGCCTGTCTGCCAACTGACCTAGATAAAAAAAAGATATCATGATTCCGAATTCGATGGTAGAGTCACTGTGTTGGCCTGGTCAATAGCCACAAGGCTGGCGCTGGCTCCTCCCAATCGAGTGTGAAGGGTTTTATCCCCGAGCGGCTTAGCCACTGTTCCACGGAGGCGGTCAAGAATAATGTATCGAGAAGGGGAAGAACTGGAAGAACCCAAGAACCGCAAAGGAATTGATTAGATAGTACTAGTAGTAGTAGTAGTAGTAGTAGTAGTATTGATTTGGTAGTAGATGTACGCTCAAAGATCAAAAACGCTCATTGAGCGGAAAAATAGCTCACAACGTGTTGTGGTCACAGTAAAACATCCAATGTACTGACACACAGAGGAGACTATATTTTGAGAGATATTAATTTAAACAATTAAAACAACGCCAGAGGCGAAAATCGACTCTGATGGATATAGGTTAGAAGGCTAAAGGTGGGTCTAGCACGAGCCGCGCACGAGCGGAGCACGAGCCGAGCCGCTCAAGTGTAGACGCAAAACGAGCCTGCACTGCGAGCATCGCGCAAACCTCTTTGTGTTCGTCAAAAACCCGACATTAGGCGGAGCCGTAGACAGAGAAAACTATAGATAGCTAACCGGCACGCGGTGCCAGACAAAAAATTGTGTAGTTCTATCTCTTTCTTTTACATGGTCTATCCTTATCGCCTTCTTTTTCTTGTGTGAATGCGATAGATACTATCAATTTTTCTATAGTTTTCTCTGTCTACGGGCGGAGCACAGTCGAACACGAAACGAATGCTCGAAGCGCGCTCGTTCGAGGCTCCAAGTCGGTCCACAGTACACGAATTTTGGATCGGCTCGTGCTCCGCTCGTGCGCGGCTCGTGCTCGGCTCGTAAGCATAGACACACCTATAGACCCACCTTAAGGCCGTATACAGAAAGAAAGCTGGAAACTTATAAGCGCTTACCGGCGCTTGCCAGCGCTCGCTGGTCCGTTCCACACAAAGGAAGCAGGTTGAAGCAGACCAAGCAAAATGTCGTGCAGTTTTATATTAATTTTAAATGGAAGCGCCCAGCGCTGACCAGCGCGTGTTGAAGCTTGTCGGAACTTGTCAGCGCCGATCAGTGCTTATCGGCGCGTGTTCATATATTTTCCTGCGCGGGTTACCAGCGCTGGCAAGCGCCGGTAAGCGCTTATAAGTTTCCAGCTTTCTTTCTGTATACGGCCTAAGGCGGGAGCGGAGCGAAGCGGAGCTCCCCCCTTGGCCTTCGTGGTTATTTTTTTTTAAATCTGACAAAAACTTTGTTACCACAACGCGTTGTGAGCTATTCGTGTTCCGCTCAATGAGCGTTTTCGATCTTTGAGCGTAACAGATACATTTAAACGTTCATATTCACTTCATAGAGTGTATTCACTAATTAGCGTTCTAACTTCCGCGTAGCTCCTCACTGAAAATAGGTACAAATAGGTATCTACAATTAGTATGTTTTTTAACACAAATATTTGATATGTTCGTGCGTCATCCGGAATTAACAAGCTTGAACTGGTATTTGAAAACATTATTTAATTTAAGATAAGTATTTAAATAATCAAAACTAAACATCTCGGTTAGTTATGCAACTCGGTTGGCTGGCACATACGTCATACTTGTGCTGCAGGTGCCACCTTTGGGCACTGGTCTTCCAGGGCTCACGGATTTTTCTCGATTATAGTCTCATTCTTATACTTTATACTGTATGGCTTGGTATTCTAAAACAATCAGTAATTGTAACAAACAAATTGTAAACAAACATGGCGATGAAAAAGAGTAACTAGCGAGTTTCTTGCCGGTGACTTCTCGACTAGATGACAGCATTCCGAACCGGTGGTAGAATCTATTACATCTATGTATATTTATTAGTATATTGTATGTATCGAAATATATATGTATTTTTATGTAAACTACTTTTATACTTGAATATTTTAGTTTTTGACGATTCGTATTGCTTCTAAGAATTGCTTCTAAGAATGCCTATATGAATAAAGATATTTTTGACTTTTGACTTTTGGTTGTAAAATAAGATTCAGTTGTGATAATAGTTTGGACTTTACGCAACTTTTAATCTGTAAACTATGCAACTATTCAGCCTATTGTTCCCCTGCAAAGGCCCTAATGTTCCCACAAAGGCGTCCATCATTTTATAGCCCAACCAAAAGAATAAAAAACCTTGAAATATTTCGGAAAAATGTTGGAACCAACCAATTTCTTCAAGAGGCAACAATCAAATAAAAAACAATAAGATGTCATTCCCTATTGCTGTCCGTCAAAGTGTGATGTCAATTGTCATCCAACAACTTATCTGTTCCGGTGTCCAAAATTGGAACTACGTAAAATGCATACGAAAACGATATTTAATGACAGTTCTAAATCGACAGTAGCGACGCCGCCACCGGAACACATAGGTTTATCGGTTTTTATTTTTGGATATTGTGAGTTATTTGTGAGTATAACCATAGCAACCAAGTGTTGCTATAACCATAGCTAATGTGGCGCCTCCAGAGCAGGTTTTTTATTTTTTTGGTCAGGCGTAAATAAAACGAAGTATAGATCGGGACGAAATGCTTGGGGAAAGAAAAAAATAGAGTTACTTAATAGGCTTGTTTCCATTAAGAATGAATCGGATGGCTTAGAGTTTCTAATGATTAATTATGATATGTAGTAAACAAAAAAACAACTTTTTTACTAAAATAAAATAAGATTACAAATTTTTCTGGAAATTAAAATCGGCAAAATTACTTATTTAATCACGTGACATTAAACAACAATCAGAGAAGCGTGACGTCAGTCCTCGCAAAACACCGGTTGCAGCTGAATAATGATCTCGTCTACTGACATCAACAAACTCGATTGTTTCGCGAGGATAGACGTCATTCAAGACGCCATGATAGTCTTGGCCTTTCCAAAGTTAATTTTAAGTTTTTTTCTAAAAAAGCAAAATACTTATGAAAAAGGCCTATTTTTCAAAAATAATATATATTTGGGGTAAAATAGATACTAAACTATAGTTTTAAACGAATTTCCAAATTTTGTCAACTAGCCTATTTAATTGGTTATTAAACTTTAGTTTCATTTTATTTACAAAACCGGGGTATTATGGAAATGTCAAATTTATAATTTGCTCCGTAACATCAATGATATTCATAGAATAGAAAAGAACTAAGAACTAACAAAGAAAATAATAGTTTTCAAGGCTACGACAAGGAGGCAATTTGTCACCAAAATTATTGTTTCTTGTATCGCTTTTGTAAAAAGACAGAAGTTTTTCCATATTTCTTTAATATTAAATCTGGAATCTCGAAAAACAAAGCCACTTTCTTCAAGGTTTAATTTGGATGGGTTATCTACACTAATATTATAAAGAGGAAAGATTTGTTTGTTTGTTTTGAATAGGCTCCGAAACTACTGAACCGATTTGAATAATTCTTTCACTTTTGGAAAGCTACACTATCCTACAGTATAGCCGCGAAATAGGATCCTTTTAAAAAGTGATTACTTATCCAGTGTTTTCGAAAATTCCGACCATTTTTACCCGACCAGAGAATCGAACCCAGAACCCCGAGACCACAGCATTGCCCTTCGTGGGAGTCAAACTGGAAGTACTGCGGTAGTAATCATCATCAGCCCATACGTTCCCACTGCTGAGATACAGGCCTTATCTCAATAGTGAGATTGTGTGGGCCATACTCTTCCACGCTGGCCTAGTGCGGGTTGGTGGAGAGGTGCGTAAGGCAAGTGACCAACCTTAATGCCAGATGTTATCAAGCCATAGTAAATATCAGCCGGGACCAACAGCTTAACGTGCCTTCCGAAGCACGGAGACGCTCGTAATAAATGTCACTAAATTTAGTCAGAATGGTCACCCATCCATTAAACGACCGCGGCGTGGGTAGCTTGACTTTCGTTATCTCTGACGAACCACTGTCACAGCTGCGCCACGAGCGCCTCGAAGTAGTAATAAAAAAAAATCCAAATTAATTAGCGTTGTGTATATTCTGATACGTATATGACATAGTGATACATATAAGCTTAAAGTAAATATTGAATTACCCATGTGTATATAATATACTGTTCAGTCATATTCACTACAGTTCGAGATAACAGCCATAGTGATAACAACTGTTATTTGTTATATATTAATATTAACGTTTCTGAAGTCTGGTTCGGAATCATCTTAAAAAAAACTGTAAGTTATTTTGTTTTACTGATCCGATGGCGACGGGTTCATATCCTACCCAGGACAAACACTTATGTGATGAACATTTGTGTTTTTTTTATATTATAGGGGGGCGAACAAGCAAGTGGGTCACCTGATGATAAGTGATCACCGCCGCCCATAGGCACCCGAGACCCCCTTGGGGTCACAGGTGCGTTGCCCGCCTATAAGGATGGATGGAATATGTTCGCTTCTTGAAAGTTTTCATTTCGTATTGGTTTGGAAACACCGCCGCGGGAAGCTGGTTCGGGTTCCATAGAACAGTCGTGCGCGCGGCAGAAAATGTCTGCGGAAACGTACGGTAGTTGATCGCCACTCGTCCAGGTGGTTTGTTCTGTGTCTACAAGTTTTATTATATTTTTTAAATTTATTAAGCCGTTTCTGATATTAGCGTGCACAAACACACAGACAAACAGACAAACCGACAAACAGACAAACAAACAAAAATTACCCAACGGTACGAAGCTGCTCTGTCCCCCGTTCTACAGGGAAGAATCGTGGAGGAGAATAAAACGCCGAAATATGCCGTAATGATGCGTCCTTTCCTACTGTATGCCAGCCTAGCCTAGCCAGTCTGTTCTTCAGGGTTTCTTCTGGTAGGCCTTGTTGCTTCTTGAGAGTGTTTCCTCGGAGAGAGCTCGGATCGGAGTACATGCTGTGAGCTTTTCCGGGCCTAAATTTATTCCGTCCGGTTTGCTCCCAACTAGCGCTTATGTAAGCGAGCAAAAACCGGTTTACACGTGTCACTGTTAGACAGTGACGCAACTATTGTGCGAGCGAGACAGACTGGTACATACCGTAGGAGAGCCGCGTTATCTATTTATTTATTATTTTCATAATAACATTTACAATATCGAAAAACATGTCTTAAAGCTAAAGTATATACAATAGAGACATGAAACTATTCAATTCAAATAAAGCAAAAATAAAACTATTAGGAAAACAAAACTATACACTTACACACTAAGAAATAACAAAGAAATAAAGGTAAAACTATAAACTATTTTACGCACGTCTTAATACTAAAATGAAACGACACTTGTGCATAACTTTATTTACCTTACTATCTATGTACTATTGTTATTTACATAGTGGCTATGCCGGCTGTCCCGTACAGTATGTGATGTTGTCCAATATTTATATTTATTTACTAAAGTACACAAGTGCGCAAGCACAGGTACACTCTCTATTCCCTCAATCTCATAGCACGGTGACAGCAGTCTGACACGACTGAAGAGAGATCAGGCGCAGGACCAACGGCTTAACGTGCTTTCCGAAGCACGGGGTTTTTTACAACACTAACGTAGACTCAAATCAAAGTCGAAGTATTTTTGAACAAAAACACCTAATCACAAATTCAGGCTGACCTGGGAATTGAACCTAGATAATGTATGGACTTATCTGATTCTATTTTTAAATTAATTGATATCATGTTATTAGACTGTGGAAGCCATGTGGAAGCCGTGTGGTTTCAAGCGTTGCCCCACATGTGTAATGTAAAATGTTAACAGAATAACTATCTCTGGACATTATTCACACAGCGCCATCTAGCTATAAACTAAGCATTAGCTTGTGCTATGGGTGCAAAACAATGGATAAACATTACTTATATACTTTTTTTGTAAATACATACATATTATACATAGAAACACCCAGACCGATACAAACAGATATGTTCATTTTAATGTTTGTACCGTGCGGGGATCGAACCCGCGACCTCTGGCGCATAGGGCAGGGTCACTATCAAATTCGCCATCGGGCCAGTCTATAATTTGTTTCAATTAAATCTGAACCTTATTCTTTTGTTTCAGACAAGCATTTCCAGTTAGAGAGTCGGAAGCCGTAACCACGTCGGAAAAAGTGTCTTTTAAGGCTAAAACTCAATTCGAGAATGGAATCACATGAGAAGAACGGAAACGCCATGGGTCTGAAGACCTTGGACGTTTCTTCTCTGACCTTTGATACCGCAAAGGCCAGTTCTGGTACGTAGAAGATTTTTTTATACGAGGGTTGCATATTAAACACAACTAAGCGAATGGTGCAGATTGATATACTGTCTAAAAGGCCTTTTTTGAGAGGTTTTTTTTTTTTATAGTAGCTCAGTACATTGGCTCCACTTAGCCTGATGGTAAGCAAAAGGGGAACCCAAATTACCATGACAACGGACGCAACACCGTGGCGTTCTATCCGTTGGCATCGCAGTACTGGCTCACAAGGTGCTTCTTCACGCTTCGTTTAAAGGAACTCATGTCATAGGAAGGGGGAAATACATGAGCCGGCAAAGAGTTCCACTTCTTTATAGTTCGACAAAGAAAGGAATCATCGAACTTTTTTGTACGCGATGGAATACTTTCCACGGTAAAGCGATGACAACGATTGCATTTACACACCATAACCCGCCTGGGGTAGGCGAGCCGTGTGCCGGGGACTCAGTGAAGCTCCATGCCCCAGTCTTAAATAAGACTGGTGCTCGGAGAATACCAACTAAGCCCCCCCGCGCTTCTGCATCGCCGTAGGCTGCGTCCCTGGGCTTGATATGACTACCAAAGGCCTTACAAAGACAAGGGCATTACAGGTTCTTAGCTCCGCCAAGACCATACTCTGTTCGGAGAATAAGAATGCTGGGGGTCCAAACTCTTTTCCATCTTCTCCGTTCCCCATAACCTTTTACCACAGATTACTAAATATTTACTCCTTTACCTTCTCCCTCCTTCCATATTCCTTTTTTTGGCGGCCAAAGCATCTTAAACCGAGTCGCAAAAGTCTATCACATGATCGTTTGCCTCCCTCTCATAAAAAAAAATATCCACCGTATTTAGTTGATCAAAGAGGTAAGCCACCGCAGCCAAAATTCGGCTAGAGCAAAAAAAAATTTAGGCAATGTCGGTTGGGTGACAGGCACGCAGACCGCCTGATGGTAAGCAGCCACTGCGGCCTAGTGACAGCTAGTAACGGCCCGCGGCAAGCGGTGACCGTGCGCCTGCGTGCCCTCCCGCTTTCGTGAAATTCGAGGCAGTGGCCTTAAAAGAAAATCAATGTGCTCTCCGAGCAATCATTGCCAATATATTCTTCATTTTTATCTTCCCAGATAATGGAGAAGCCAAACACGGCAAACTGGAGAACCTCGACGACTTATTCCCTTACATCGGGCACTTCGGCTGGTACCAGCGCATCTTGTTCCTACTGATGATTCCCTACGCGTTCTTCTTCGCATTCGTGTACTTCGCTCAGATCTTCATGACTTTGGTTCCTGAGCAGCACTGGTGCTCCGTGGAGGAGTTGGGGAACCTCACTGTAGAGGAACGGTGTGTACTTTTTTTTTCCTGGCTAGATGTTTCTAGAGTTTACTCTGGTGATGTGGATCTGGATATTATGGAATAATATTTATAATGCAAGAGTTTAGCCAATCGCTATAGGATACGACATGGCATAGAAGATGGTAGAAGTGGAATAATTGTGAATTAAGGAGAACATGAAAATGAATGAGTATGTAGGATGAGTATATACATACAGATGTAATGGAATGTAAAAAGTTAGGAATAGTTTCGAATCGAAAACACAACGTCCATGTATTACACCCGAGGAGCTTAGCAACTTTGATTCTGATGTTTACACAAGTACTAACTAGTCAGTAGACTCCGAAAAAGTTCTAAGAATTAAGACTGGGTCCATCCGAACATAAAAATACATTTCAGAAAAACGTTTAAAAAGTTGAGAACGTTCATTTTCTCCGACATAAATTAGGCTCGACCCGAGAATTGAATCGAGAACACTGAGATCATAGCCAGTTTTTCAACCAGTAGACCGTCGAGGCGTTATTTGATATAGTCCGCGTCTGAAGTTAGCACACCTACGTTTGTGTTCGGCGCAGGTTCTCGCACGATGTTCAGACAAGTCAATTAAGTTGACGCGTATAATACCATTGTATTAATTAAAATTTTCTTTTATTTTCAGACGACATCTTTCCATACCGCTGTCAAAAGACGGATACTCAAAATGCATTGTCTACGACGTTGATTGGAAGAAGATACTTCAAGATGGAGTAACTGAGCCAAATTCAACATGGCCGACCAAGAAATGCGAAGAAAAGTGGGAGTTTAATTACACCGATGTACCATACGAAACTATTGCTAGTCAGGTTGGTATTTTAAAATATTTTCCAACATGAAGTTTCGATGGTCTAGACAGGTGGGTAAAGAATCGGGCCGTGAGCAAAGTGTCAAGGTTTTCAGCACAGCTCCAGTTTGCTCACTAATCCGAATTTGGCAAGAGTGGTGATTACGCCAGGACCACCCACTACTATAATTGCAACGATAACTTATTTTAATAATAGCTTTTTACACTTTATTTACTTTAATAATTTAAACAAAAAGTTGTCCACAATTTAGCTCTTCTTATATATCCATTCTAAGGATTACTGAAAAAAAGCGCCATTCAAAAATATTGCCAGGAACTGATTTTGTAGTATTTTCTCTCTCACTTTTATTCCACTTAAAACGGTTATCTCTTTTCCTCCCACAGCTCGGATGGGTGTGCGACAGAGACAACTACCCTGCGACTGCGCAAGCTATATTCTTCTGTGGAGCTATAGTTGGAGGACTCATCTTTGGATGGGTTGCTGACAAATATGGAAGAGTACCAGCGTTGTTAGGTATTTATATGTATGCATTTACGTATTAAAATTTCTCACAATAAAAAAATGTACTGTCTGGGTGCGGCTTAAGAGAGTGTCTACTACAACACTTGAAATTAAAGGCCAGAAGATCAGATGAGCCTACAGTCTGGCAGCACATTGAGCGACGCTTCCTGATGAAGTGTCCCTCAATGGGATAGACCGCAGTGACCGCTTACCATCAGGCGGACTGCGACGTGTCTGCCTGCCAACTGATGTGGTATAAAAAAAATCGAGTTTATAATCGAATACCTACTCGTATAATACTTCATACCTATTAATACCACGAACCAAACCCAAGGCAGTAATCTGAGCCACAGCCTTTAAACTCAGTCCCATGGAAAGAGACCTGTCGAATTACCAGGTGGTAGGTTCCTGTACTGGGCCGTCTAGGTGGGTACCACCGCAGTGCCAGATATTTTCCCGTGAAATAGAAGTGTGTCAAGCACTTCTGTGATTCGGGGAAAGGGCACTGAAGCTAGTGTAATTACTGGGTATATCATCAGACGAGCCATTTGGTGTAATGGTCGAGAAGTCGGCTATTACACCAGAGGTCGCGGGTTCGATCCCCGCACGGTACAAACATTTGTGTGCATGAACATGTCTGTTTGTATCGGTCTGGGTGTTTCTATGTATAATATGTATGTATTTACAAAAAAAAAGTATATAAGTAATTTATCCGTTGTCTAGCACCCATAGCACAAGCTAATGCTTACTTTGGGGCTAGATGGCGCTGTGAATAATGTCCAGAGATATTTATTTATTTATTTTATATTTATATGAGACCTAATAACTGTCGTCTCGGTGTAGCTGGCGCAGGGCGGTGCCAGAAAGTACTGCTTAGTTACTGTTTGACACTGAACTGTCTAAGGGCAGACGTGGCGCTTACCATCAGGTGTACGATCTGCACGTCTTGTTTACACATTGCAATAAAAAAAAATGGAATACGGTCCGCTAATCTAGAGTCTCCAAATGTTGGTTTCATCTCCCAGTTCTCCCACACTAATGGTTCCTTTCCATTCCAGGCACAAACATGGCGGGCTTCCTGGCTGGAGTTGGAACTGCCTTTTCCACCAGTTTCTGGTCTTTCTGCCTGTGCCGGTTCCTGGTCGGTTTGGCTTATGACAACTGTTTCATCATCATGTATATTATTGGTAAGAACACTTAGTTTATCTAAATATTGCTTCATCTTTCATGATACGGACTGCGCGGGAGTGGAATTATCTGCCGAGATCTGTCTTTCCTACACAATACAATTTGGAGCTCTTCAAGGCCAGAATTAACGGGCTTTTCCTAAGCAAGCGCGCTCCATCGTAGACCGCATAGTTGTTTAACATCAGGCAACTTTGTGGTCAAGTGCTAGCTTAGTGCAAATTTTAAAAAAAATTATATATGTTACAGTCAAAACTCATAGCCGGTCAAAACCACTTTTAACTACAAAAACCAGACAAAAGTAGTTTTGACCGAAGCGTTTAGTCAAAAACAGTTTCGACTGATTTTCGCAGTCAAAAGTGGTTTTTAACTAAGTGCGTTGGTCACTATTTTGGTGTAAATGTTGGAAACTTTACTATTACACCAGAGAGCGCCACTTCGATTCCCCATATTTTTTTGTTGCAGTGGTGGAGTACGTAGGCCCCAAATGGAGAACCTTCGTAGCAAACATGTCCATCGCAGTCTACTTCACGTTTGCTGCCTGCCTCTTACCCTGGATTGCGCTTGCTGTAGCTGATTGGAAGGTGTATACCCTCATCACCAGTGTCCCTTTGTCTCTGGCTATTCTGACGCCGTGGGTCGTCCCAGAGAGCGCTAGGTAAGATTGCAGAATCGATAGATTATAATATCTCGTGAGATTGTAAATTATTGTGGAACAGGGTTTGCAATTGAAAGCATTTTGGTGTAGATTGTAATCTATCGAGCTGACTCCGTTAGATTACAATCTATTGTCAATCGTCGAACTTATTCCCTCACTCTGAGCTTTTTAGGACAGAAATCAGAATCAACCAAAAGAGAACAGACGCAGAACTATCTATTTTAAAAACAGCATTGTGTAGTACTCAAATAGTATTTTATCGCAAATATCTTTTCTCTTTCTGATATTAATCTGTTTTTGTTTTCTCAGATGGCTAATATCCCAAGGGCGTATTGACGAAGCTATGAAGATCTTGGGCAAGTTTGAGAGAGTTAACGGAAATAAAATACCAGACCACATTGCTAAGGAGTTCAGAGTAAGTATTTATGAGTTTGCTCTGGTTTGGAGGTCGTGGGTTCAGCTTTTTACCCTCTCTGTTATATGAAGGTATACTCGAAACTTAATTTAATCACGACCCAATACCTCAAATGATATATAACAATCAAGTTCAAAAACAAAATAAATAAAGTGGAAGCATGGAATATCCTCCATGATCTAAATGAAGATCGTAAGAATCCGAGGGGCGCAGAACTGATTGGTACAGAGATCCTTAAGGAAGATCAATGTCATGCAGTGGACGTCATCATCATCTCAGCGTATCCCCGATTGCATCCAGTATGGAGCTCAGGGTCCGCTTCGACTATGATCCAAAATTTGACAAGCCTGGTTATTACAATGGAGCGATTGCCATCTGACCTCCGTAACCCTTACAAGGGAAACCAGTACCAGACCTACTTGGAACATAGTCGGGAACTCGGGACCAACGGCTTAACGTGCCTTCCGAAGAACGGAATCATCATTCTTTTTAGACATTCAGGTGATTCAAGCCTGCAATGTCCTAACAAAACTGGAAGCATTCACACAAAGTAATGCTCCCCGCGGGATTCGAACCCACGACCTCCAGGTTTTTTGAGCCCAACGCTCTAACTACTGTACCTCGGTGGCAGGTAAAGTCTTTAGCTAATAAATATGATGACAGAATATCCTTTGCAGGAAACAGCAACAGCCTTAGCCAGAGCCGACCAGGAAACCAAGAACTACTCAATAGCAGACCTGTTCAAGACCCCCCGCCTTCGCCGGAACAGCATCCTGCTTCTCTTCATCTGGACTTCAATAGCCATGGTCTTTGATGGTCACGTGAGGAACGTGGGGTCTTTGGGCCTGGATATATTCCTGACCTTCACTGTGGCGACCGCTACCGAGTTTCCTGCTGATGTTTTGCTAATTTTACTGCTAGATAGGTAAGAACTGTTTTTTTTATTGCAATGTGTAACAAGACGAGCAGATCGTGCACCTGATGGTAAGCGCCACGTCTGCCCTTAGACAGTTCAGTGCCAAACAGTAACTAAGCAGTTACTGTCCGGCACCGCCCTGCGCCCGCTACACCGAGACGACAGATATTAGGTCTCTTAAACCCAGTAATTTAACTAGATCTGTGACAGCGGTTAGCAATAACGAAAGTCAAGCTACCCAAGTCGCGGGCGGTTAATGGATGGGTGACCACTCTGAAACTTAGTAAAAATTTCGATCGATGGTTTCCCTTGTAATAACAGTTTTTAATTTTATTATTTTTGTTTGTAGAATGGGTCGGCGATGGCTTGCTTTTGCATCTATGGCTCTGAGTGGGGTCTTCAGCTATCTAGCTTGCACGGTGCCTATGGGTAAGTGTAAAACCTGCTTAACATTTTAATTTTCTTTCATATAAATTACTATCCCTCTGCTGGTTTCACCCGCGCGTATTTTTTTTTTCAAATATCCCCCCCTCCCCCCACATTTCCGAAACAAATGTACCCTATGTCATCAGCGGATAGTGTAGCTTTCCAACAGTGGATAAATTATTCAAATCGATTCAGTAGTTTCGGAGCCCTTTTCAATACAAACAAACAATCAAAGACAGACCCAATGACGTTCAATATTGAACGTCATTGGACAGACCAGAGGCCCTAGACAAGCGGCATTTATGACGTTCGTTATCGCTCAATTTGCGATAGCAAATGTCAAAACCCGTACCTTCAATATCGATTGACCACGTGACTTTTCTAAGGCACCTGTCAAATCCATACAATTTGAAGTTAGCGAATTTCGCTATCGCCACAGCCGTGACACTTGCGTGACACTCTCTGTACGTGAGAGTTCGAGCGCCAGTGACCTTGAGCCAGAGCGTGTTACGCTAGGGTTGATGATACCGAAATGCCTACAATAATCTAAGCCGAAATGGAATTTAGACTTGTGGCAAAGGAGATAAGGAGATTACATAGTATGTTAGGAAATATAAACTTGTGCAAGGACATGGGTTTTATTTATAATAAGTTTTTGTAATCTCTAAATTACTTATATTAGGTAGGTAGGTACATCATAAATTGCAACTCATAAACTATATTTACTGTTATTTATAATTAGTTTTTTAATCTTTAACATGTAAATAAAGGAAAGGTTTGATTTAGGTATAATATTTTTTCAGAGCTTTTAATTATAATTAAAATTTCGTTTATTTTAAATATTGAAATAGTTGATAAATTCATATTTTATTTTAAATTCAAACAGCCATAAACACAACAATAACGCCCGCGCGGCATGATTTTGCGTCGCGTAGTCAGTCCGTGCAATCAATCCGACGAGCGGCGAGCGAAAGTAGATAATGTACAACAAACCCTTGGCCGAGGCATTCGGCAGACGGCCAGCTGCACACACCGCGCGCCGCGCGCACCCCCGCGCGCGTCTAGGACCCGCACACAGCGCCCCGAGCGATGCCACGAACACACATGCTTGAGTGTCGCTTCTTTACTTTAGTATATATTCTGTGCTATCGCTGACAAAATGTTACTTTGTCAATGTCCCCAGAACCGTCTGCAGCATAGCTCTACCACTTTTTCTTAAACCCATCATTCTTATTCCAGGTATACCATCAGCGACCCTTGCCATCGTAGGTCGTTTTGCAGTCAACATATCCTTCAACATAGGCATGCAGTATGCAGCTGAGCTTCTGCCCACTGTAGTAAGAGCTCAAGGATTGGCTCTGATACACATCACGGGATACGTGGCTACTATACTGGTTCCTTATATTGTTTATATGGTAAGTTTTCTTTTTTGCTTCTTATGCAGTGACTAGGAAGTCGTTCTTTAGTGCCCAGCCTCATTAAGACACCATGGCAATGTCGCTGGCTACGTATCCAAGAAATTATATTTAGATGACAAAATTGGCGACAATGCCAAACTCTGTGAGATTGGTCACTTATAGCCTGACCAAGAAAATAAAAAACCTGCTCGGGAGGCGCCACATTAGCTATGGTTATAGCAACACTTGGTTGCTATGGTTATACTCAGTACCTAATAACCATGGAATTAATATTATTAAGTTTATGCTAATAACCATGGAATTAATATTATATAACTAACAATACAATAGTAACAAGGCACGGTTGACAATTGACATCACACTTTGACAGACAGCACTATTGAACGATATCTTATTGTTTTTTTATTTGATTGTTGCCACTTGAAGAATTTAGTTCCAATATTATATATAATAATATGGCGAGGTTTTTTATTTTATTGGTCGTTCTCTTACATTTAAATAGGTACTGCTTGGATACGGTAGCCGGCAACGTCGCCATGGCGTCCATGAGACAGGGCTCTTATAGCGACTTTAAATCCAAGGCCGGACCAAAATCAAACCAAAAATAAAATCAAAAATGCTCTTATGAATCGTAAATTTTTTTAAGGTAACAGAGTGACTCTTCTGCGGAAATCAGAATGAATGGAATGAAGGACCAGCAAAAACTTGATACTCATTTCAATCTCCAAAGTTAACAATACACATCAATAGTCTCCAAATAATCTTTACCAAGTCATACAGTTTTCTGCATCAAAGTTTGTACTAAGTCGCATCATTCATTTTAGCACCTCTGACCTTCAAACACTTGAAATCAAAGGCTCGAAGACCAGATGAGCCTACAGTCTGGCAGCACATTGAGCGACGCTTCCAGGTGAAGTGTCCCTGGAATAGGCCGCAGTGACTTACCATGTCGGCTGCGTGTCTGTCTGCCAACTGAAGCAGTATAAAAAAAACCTTTAATTTAAACTGTACTGTAGGTACTGTACTCACGAGCCATTTGGTGTAATGGTCGAGAAGTCGGCTATTACACCAGAGGTCGCGGGTTCGATCCCCGCACGGTACAAACATTTGTGTGCATGAACATGTCTGTTTGTATCGGTCTGGGTGTTTCTATGTATAATATGTATGTATTTACAAAAAAACTATGTAAGTAATGTATATCCATTGTCTGGCACCCAAGGCACAAGCTAATGCTTAGTTTGGGGCTAGATGGCGCTGTTTGAATAATGTCAAGAGATATGTATTATGTGTTTGGGGCTAGATGGCGCTGTGTGAATAATGTCAAGAGATATGTATTTTATTACAGGCGACCATAGCAGTGGAAATTCCTTTATTAATCCTCGGAACTCTGGGCATATTAGGAGGCGGTCTTTGCCTCTTCCTCCCAGAGTCTATGGGCAAGCGGATGCCAACGACAATCCAAGATGGCGAAGATTATGGAAGAGGGCAGAGGTTTTGGGACTTTCCTTGCTGCTCTAGGTATTTTTTTTTTATTTATCGGTACTTGAAATAATCTTGAAACAGGGGGGCTCAAGCAACAATTTTATAGAGGGAGGCAAATGAGCAATGAGACGTTAAACCATGAGAATGCGTTTATGCACCATAACCGTAGGGTAGCCAGACCCGCGGCCGTGTGTGGGACTCGAGACTAAAGCGTCCACTACCCACTAAACTCCCCCGGTTTCCCCTTCACACCCGATTGGGACGAGCCGGTGCTAGCCTTGTGGCTATTGACCAACCGAATTGTAAAACCTAATGGCAAGTGATCACAACCGCCCATGGACACCTGCGACTAGGTCTAAGATGTTTTGCCTGTCTTTGAGACAGGAATATGAAGGGAGGGAGGACGGAACCCCGTCCGTATTAAATTTGTATTATGTGTAAGAAACAACGAAAGTACAACAAATATTTATACATCTTTAAAAATAAACATCCAGACACAAATGCATATTTTCATGTAACCATGACCCAAGACTATGATCAAAATCCTTGGACATTTCGGAAAACTTTAAAACACCATGACAATTGTCTTATTTTAGAAATGTTTTATTCTTTACAGTTCCAAGACAGATGACGATTCAGAAAGATAAAAAACCAGAAGATAAACGTTCTTAAATGTATTCTTTAAACACAATAAACGATAAATAGAAACACTATATTTTATTTAGTTCCTGTTAACCTAGACAAAACAAGCTATTCTCACCGATAGTTAAACTACTCTGGGATCCAAGTGCTCACAGGCTGTATCGTGAGATGTCCAAACGTTTGCTGGAGTCATCTCACGATCCCAAATATAAAAACCTAGGGCAACGGCACGCTATGATAATAAAACCCAAAAAAACGGTTGAAAAACGGCTCTAAAATTAAAACCAGCACATAAACTTATTTATTTATTTTTATTTTATTTTTTTCAGTTTTTCTTTTAAATTTCTATTTATTAATGTAGGTATATAATTGTAGTAAGTATTTATGTATGTATATTTATGTTTATATTATTTTTTAATATTATTCTGTATTTTTAATATTATGAATATTGCCATTTCTACATAGGTTAATATCTCCTTTTAAATTACCGCACCAATCGCTCCTTTCAGTCACGCCCAATGGTTGACTGGTAGAGAATGCCTTATGGCGTTAAGTCCGCCAATTTGTACCTTTGTTGTGCAATAAAGTTTAAATAAATAAATAAATAAATAAACTGCTGCACAGCAGACAGTTAATATAAAAAATGAGAAAGCTTTATAAAAACCATGTACATATTGTAATATGTCAAAACGGCCTGTGTAATTTTCCATAGACGATTTTTTTTTAATTAATTTGTTTGTTATTGTTTTTCTATTTTATCATTTTATTAATAATTAATTTTATTATTCTCAATACAAAGCTGAACAGTCTGTATAGTAATGCTAATTAATAAAATGACTAGTTCAATCTCGTCCTTTAATTGGAACCACTTCACATGGACTAGCTTTAGACCAGTTGTCGCATGAAAACCGACATAGCCTTGACTTCTACAGGTTTCCCCTCGTTCGGAGGGAAACGGAAATGATCATCAGATAAAGAGTATAATAACCTAAAAACCCGCAAACCCATTAATGAAGGCAACAATTGAAACGCTGTTAATTCTTGTATAAAAAATAAAAAAGTGTGTGAAAACAGTAAACAGACTGAATCCGAGCGCAGTTTGGAAAAGTGTAAACATCCATGCGTTGGGATTTTTTCTTGTCGATACTTTACATCGATAAAAAACTTGAGGTGTAAGTATAACTTCATACAATTAATAAAACTGCCCATTTTTATTTCATTAATTAAACCAGTACATATTATTAACTGTGATCGATAAGATAAGACATAGTAAACATAATTTTTTTTTTTTTCAAAAAAAGAGACGAAATTGTTTGGGCTACACTTGATACTAGGTATAAGGGGCGTTGCTCGCTTAAGGAATATTATGGAAGGAGGAAGAGGAAAAACTCTTTAGAGAAAGAAGGGCGGAGGGAAGGAAAGGAGGGGAGGACTCGCGCCTCTGGCACTCTCAATAACCAAACTGAGGGCAGTAGCAAAGCTATTACTGTTAATCTTCTATGAAAGTGTGATTCTGCCTAAGTAACAACGCCGCATAAGGCTAGTATCCATAAAAATTAAAAATATCATCGACAAAACACAATCACATCACTAAACTGCCCGTTTACAAACAAACCTAAACATCTCGCATAACACTTCAAATACATCCAAATTCCATTCCCCGCACCTTCATTCCACCACGCCATGCCATTGTGAAACCATAGTGATGTCAATTATAATATATTTATCGATATTTTTACTAAATACTAAACTAATTTCATCTTCATATTTGAAAGCTGAGTCGAACTATCTGAAACCGCAGTCGGAGAGGAATAATATAGTGAATAAAGGAGTATGGGTGAGGAATCCTAAGGATAAGATAGTATTACAGTCGAATTCTGGTAATTTTATATTTAGAGCAAATTCTCTTGATGCTGATAGTTTATTGCAAAATAATTTTGACACGTTCGGTGACAATGATATGCAAGATTCGCCGGATGTTTTTGGATATGTTGAGAGGACGAAAAGGGAGACTAATTGTGAGTATTTTACGCTTGATTAAATATATAAAAATATCCTTTTAGGCTTGTGCTCGGCAACAGTGGTCAATCTTTACAATTTAACCAACTACTTAGACATTGTGTACAAGGGAGTGCGCAAACACTGATATTTAAAAATTTTACTAGTTAAAAAAATAATTATGCTATGACATTATTCACACAACACGATTTAGCCCCAAACTAAAAGCATGCATTGTGGTTTTCAGACAACAGATCCTACTTCTATTACACTTTTTATAAAATTATATGTGCATTTTATACGTTGGAAACACCCTTACTCATTTTACTTTCACAGACGAAAGAAAAGACCTTCTACGAGAGAATATAAAAGACTGCAATGACGATGATTGTGCACTTAAAAACACTGCTGAGAAATCCTATGTTAAATCTAAACTTATGTCCAAACTTAAACCAGCTTCAGTATTTAACGACTATCCTTATGAAGTGGCTATTCTTCTAGGTGATAACAAACTAGATGATATTGCTATTAATAAAGTAAGAAAAGTCAAAGAAAGCGGTGATTTAAACACAGTCATACCTCTTAACAAAAATGGAACGCCCAAAATTAATATTGAATCTTTCGTTCAAGTTAAATCTGATGTTGAAACAATTAATACTAATGATAACAATAACAGTATTGTTACCCCTAAAAGAAGCATGAAAAATGAATATGACAGTGCGGCTTTAAAGAAAATTGATATTACAGAAGATCTGAATGATGATAATGACACTTCTAAAGTTGATAGAGGTATATTTGATAAAGATGATCGAGTGTGGCATCAAAACGTACCCGATACTACTTACAAAGTTAGTCCAAAGTATCCTAAAACTAAGTTGATCAACGAGAGAGGACTCATAAAAGTACTATCGATGCTTACAAAAACCTTTAAAAAGATAATGAAACAACATAATGATATTAGAAAGATACACAGTAAATTACACGATATAAATGATGAAGTGAACAGAAATACTGTTGATATGGCTAAGAAATATCAAGATATGGAAGAAAAGTATGCTTACATACTAAGTATTAGTGAGAAAATGAAAAGTTTCGAAGCGAAAATGAATGTAAAGGAGGAATATTTCAAAACAAAGGACAGAGAAATGTCTAAGAATTTAGTAGAATTTGAGAATCAGCAGAAGAAATTTTTGTCTCAACAAAGACAATTTTACAGTATACAGAAATTGATGTTGGCTCAGAACGAAAAGATTAATATAAAGCAAAACTTGATTGCTAAAACCCAAAGCGAAATTTCTCATAGGCAAAATAATTTTGCTAGAATATTGAAGAAAGCTAAACAAATCTACATTGATAATAAGCAACAATTTAATAGAGTACCAACATCTACTTTCAGACCAATTTTAAATGAAACCGAGGAAATCAATAAAATAACACATACAACAACTTCATCGCCTTTCACGACAGAATCAATAAAAATAAACCTCTTTTCCATACCAACTTTGAATAAACTTGTAAACCATGACCTTCAAATATTGAAAGAAAAGGACGAACAACCAGTAGACGATTTGGTTTACAAATACTACTTCAACAACACTTTTATAGACAATCTTATGAAAAGCAAAGTTCTATCTAGTTTTGTGACTACACCAGAGAATGCAGAAATAGCAAGAAATGCAAAGAATAAAAGACACGAAGATGAATTGGAAACAACAATTCTTTTACCAATCAATAAAACAGAAAATCAAGGGAAACTACATAGAGAGAGACGATGGATTCGGCATAGGCACCAATCTAAAGCTAAATTAAAGAAGTCTTCAAAACATAGCTTCTCCAATCAGAAATTGAACGATGACAAACCATTAAGACCAAAATTGGAAGTAGTTCTTCAACCAAATAAAGAAAATTTGATGACAAAGTTATTCTCCAAGAACAGGAATAATCCATTTCTTGTGATGGCGAAGAGTTTTTGCAATGAAATTGGACAGAATTTAAATGAACAAATGCTTAATTGGTGTGTCGAGAAGTCCCTTAGAAGACTACAAGTTCTTGGTAAGAATTATTTAGGTTTTTTTTATTGTAAAAACCTAAGAGATTAAAATCTCGTATATAAGGGCCTGATTATAGTTAGTGTTAGGCCCTCTCATCAATTAATCTAAAAATATTTATAAACGTGGCATAAAATGAAGTTTATTGAGTTTTTATAGTTTTCCTTATGCAACTTTAGTGTTTTTGTTACATTTTCCAACAGAATACAATGATCATGACTACACTGCTTATGAGCTAAACATCGTCTTTTATTTCAGATTCGAAGATACCATTTTCATTTCCTACCTCAACAGAAACACCCAAAATGAATTTAAGTAACCAGGACCAGAAGCCTACAAGCTCTTCAATAAACAAAAAATCTACTGCTCCACCTACAGCCCCTGAAAGTGCAACAGGTTTGTGATTAAGAAATCTTTCCACCCGTCTTTTACGCCTTAACTGTCTACTTCGCTTAGTACAAAGCGATGAGATTTATTAAAGACATTGAGTAGAAGTAGAAGTCTTCAATCAGTGCATCCTACCCGTCATGACATACGGAGCCGAAACGTGGACACTTACGGCACGGCTAGTCCACAAGTTAAAAGTCGCTCAGCGGGCTATGGAAACAGCTATGCTCGGCGTCTCTCTGCGGGATCGCATCCGAAATGATGTGATTCGGCAGAGAACCAAAGTCACCGACATAGCTCGCCGGATTAGCCAGCTGAAGTGGCAGTGGGCTGGCCATATCAGCTGTAGAACCGATAACCGCTGGGGTAAACGGGTTCTAGAGTGGAGACCGCGTCTCGGTAAACGTAGTGTAGGACGCCCTCAGGCCAGGTAGAGCGATGATCTGCGCAAGGTGGCTGGCAGGAGCTGGATGCGAGTGGCCGAGGACCGATCGGCGTGGCGAGCATTTGGAGAGGCCTATGTCCAGCAGTGGACTATCACAGGCTGATGATGATGATGATTGAGTAGACCTCAAAAATGATATAGGCTTCTTTTTACAGCAGAATAATTCTCAGATACCATGAGGTAATATAAAAAAAAAATGTTTTTGCATACCCTCGTTCCACGTCGCTACGGATTGAAGTGAGGAGGAACGATAAAGACTGCTTTTTATTCTAAAAAATAAAATATTCCTGCGGGACAACGTAGTATAGCCAAATAAGAATTTAACTGCAATTGTCGAAACAAATATAATTATTGACACGTTTAAGCGTCCGTTTTGTTAAACTGCTTGTATATCGAAGTAATTCCAACAGTTACTTGTGTTTAGAACTTTAACTTTGACTTTAACTTTTATTAAATAAAAACATGACTTAAAGCGTTTACTTGTATATTTTAGCGATAAAATTTCTTACAGACATATTTTGACACATTACAAAAATCTATTTAGTTTTCTTCTTTTTTTTTTTTCTATGAAATAATGTGGCATTTTAACCGGCCAGAAAGGTTCGTACCAAAAAGGTTATTTACAATATTATATATTTTACAAATGGTATGCTTCCCCGTTAACATGCCCCCCACCAAGGACATATTGACATAATGTCCTTGAAAACTAAATGTACATACAATAAACATTTCTTTCACATTACCAAAACCTTTAAAACTACCTATGTACATTTATATATTTTATATTGTTAGAATGCAACACATTGTTTATGTACTTTATATCATCTTGTTTACTTTTGACGTTTTTAATACCGATTAATTTGTGCGAATGTTTCTTTGTCTTCTTTATTCCTATTCCATACAAACTTTATGGGTCCAGACATAATCCACCCAAGTGAGGTCAATTGAGCAACTAACGATCCTCCTATACTTCTTTTTAATCCGCTTTGAATAACTTGGCCATATACTTCAGCGCCCAATAAAATATTTACTTTATTTGAAATAAAGTATTCTGGATCCGCCATAATATCTTTTGGTAAATCTATCCAGTCTACCTCGTCAACTGTCGCTATTGGCAATAGTGTCGTAATCGTTTCGATAACATAAGCTTGAACGTTAATTTCAATTCTAGGATTTGTCCTCGATCTCATTCGTAATTCAACCATCGATTGAGATGTCAATACTTTTCCATTCCCAATACATTTAATAGTTTTGTTGGATGGAATTTTCTTTAAACCTAAATATTTCACAGTTTCTTGAGTGATGAACGAGGCGCTTGAACCTTGATCTAGTAAGGATCTCACAACTTGGCAACTTCCATTTCTTGATTTTACTTCGATCAATGCAGTTGGTAGAATTACGGTGTCATTATGCTTTTTTTCCGATGAAAAACAGGAGAAAAGTGGTTTTCCAGCTTCATGGATTCGCTTTGTAAACTGGTGGTTTCTCGTTGTATTAGAATCATCCATATGTTCAACAGGTGCAGATAATTGGTGCAAATGAAGCAAAGAATGATGCCGTTTTCGACAAATTCGGCATCTACTTGGATTATTGCATTTTTTTGCAGAATGATTGGTTCTAAGACAATTGTAACACATCCCATTATTTCGGACAAAATTGCGTCGTGAGCAACAATCTTCAGCCAAAAACTTTTTACAAAAATAAATCTTGTGCTCACCTGAACAATATTTACATAGTACAACTTTCAAGTCATTGCTAGTTACATGAAATGATTGTAATTCTTTATGATATTTCTTACTCGACTTAATATCTAAAACTTCAAGAGCTCTAAATCGCTTTGTCAAAAACTCGGTAAATTGTTGTAAAGTTGGTAGCTCGTCTGATGTAATATTAGAAACCCAGGACTCCCACAATTTCCTAGTCTCTAAATCTAATTTCAAGCTTATAATGTAAATTATCATAACATCCCATTGACTTGTGTTAATTCCTATGTTCGATAGCGCATTTAAACATTCGGTAGTAGTATCTAACAGTTCTTTGAGCTGACTCGCTGATTCGGAAACTATATCTTTTTGGCCTAGTAATCTTTTAAGTATACAGTTTAAGAGAAACCTTTTATTGTCATATCGTTTTCTTAAAAGATCCCAGCAAACCATGTAGTTATCAGCTGTAACAGAAATGTGGCGCAATAGTTGTTCAGCTTCTCCTACTAGATACCCTTTTAGATACTGTAACTTTTGCACATCACTGAGCGAGTCATTGTCATGGATTAGTGAGACGAACAGACCTTTGAAACTGCTCCATTCTGTATATTGACCAGAAAATTGTGGAATCGTTACTTTAGGAAGTTTCACGTTGAGTGTGTGTTCGCCATTTGTTAGACTTGACATTGCTCTGTTAGTCTCACTATTACAAATATATAACCTATCTTTTAATTCTGTCTTGAAGTCCAGAAATAATTCTTCTGTCCTATCATAGCATTCACTAACGTAGTAACTCGATTGTTTATATTCACCCTTTTTTGCTTTGCCTATAATTTGACTGTGTATTTGATTGTATGAATTCCACTGCCGTTCTAAATTATCTAATCTAGTTTCTAAAAATGCTTTAGTCAATCGTTCATGGGAGGTTTTCTTAAAATTATTTCTACTTTTGTAAATTCTGTCAAAGGTTTCCTCTTGCAATTCATATAAAGAATCCATTATCGTTTATATTTTACCAGTTAAAAGAACAATTAACAAGCCAAAGGAACAAACTTACTTAGTAGGTATATACAACAAATTATATCTATCAATCTTTCAAATATATAATACACAAACCTAAATATTAAAAATTACTTACAGTTAAAAATTAATTAATCTTCCATTTACAACAAAATATAAATATTATAACTACTTCTTGCTGTCTTTAAAACAAACACAACAAAGCACAAACACAAAAATCGAATATGGTTCGTAACACTTCAAAATATATACAGTTCACTCCTGATTACACAAGTTTAGTGTAGACGAGACGGCAACTTTTGTCTCCACTCGTTCTCCAGGACTGCGTCGCGCTCGCGCCGTTCTTTCCTACTCTCCCTGCTCGGCTGTATTTCTTCTCTTCAGCCGTCGTTGCACGCTTGCAATAACTTTATTCATGAAAATCTATACTCGCAGTTATAATTGTTATCTCGGCGATATTTAGTCAATAGAAGACGACGAATAGCGAGTTATTTAGCAGTACGGCGAAGTAACTTTTCCTTACGTAGGTACTTAATAATGCCGCGACAGAGAGATCCGACATCCGAAGGACCATGTTTAGAACTTTAACTTTGACTTTAACTTTTATTAAATAAAAACATGACTTAAAGCGTTTACTTGTATATTTTAGCGATAAAATTTCTTACAGACATATTTTGACACATTACAAAAATCTATTTAGTTTTCTTCTTTTTTTTTTTTTCTATGAAATAATGTGGCATTTTAACCGGCCAGAAAGGTTCGTACCAAAAAGGTTATTTACAATATTATATATTTTACAAATGGTATGCTTCCCCGTTAACAACTTGACTGTTATTTTTTTAAATATTTTCCTTTATTCAGGATCATCAGTGTCACCCGGAGTTATATTATCTTCAACAATCTCAACTGTTGCTTCAAAAATAACGGCAGAACCCAAGCAATCCAATTTCGTGTTTTTCCCAGGTCAGAAATGTTTTGATTATTTTAGTTAGGTATTTTAATTATTTAAGTAGGTTGTTGGACTAGTGGTTTAAGTGCCTTGCCATGATCTTGGGGTTCTGGGTTCAATTCCCGGGGTGAGCTAGATTTCCGTTGACTTTTTTACACACAGCCATAATATTATTATGTGTTATTTAAGCCGGTACCCATAATTATAAATACAAGAAGCGTTTTTATTGTGAGGTCAAAAGTATAAAATGGTATGTTTTATTTCAGATAATGATGAATTGGAATCAAATTTAAAAGAGTTTGGTAAGTGCATAAGCTTTTTTTCTTCTTCTTCTTAGCCTTCTTCTATAAGAAGTCTGATGTAGGCCTCCTTCATCTCCTTCTATTGTTCCCTGTATTGATATCGTCTTTCCATCTCATTTGTGGCCTTCCCCTGGGTCGCTTTTGATCCCAAGGTGTCCGTCCAGTCCAGCAACCTTTTGCACCAAGACTCTTGCTTTCTGGCAAGTTTTTTTACTTGATGTCATTAGCCAACGTAAGCTTGTTTTTTGGAAAATAGACAACTGAAACAAGTACAGTCTGTTCACCATAGTTGTCCTTTAGCCGCTATATTGGCAGCATTGCCTACGCTTTGTAAATCTGTCAAAAAAACAGATTGAATGTTTTGAAAAACAGTAGTACCAATATAGCGGCTACAGGACTTCTTATCGTGAACGATCTGTAACTTCCTAATTTGCTAACACTGTAATAAACAATGTAAGTAATATATTTTCATGTTAATTTAGATCTGAAACCTGACACAGAAGGGAATGTATACTATGAAGGCAGTCTACATGCTAGTGACTATGGTAAGATATAATTACTTAGCAGCAGTTTGATTTATAAGTTCAATCCCTTTCATAGATCATCATCATCCCAGCGTATTCCCGATTGCATCCAGTATGGAGCTCAGGGTCCGCTTCGACTATGATCCTAGATTTGACAAGCCTGGTTATTACAATGGAGCGATTGCCATCTGACCTCCGTAACCCTACAAGGGAAACCAGACCTACTTGGAACATAGTCGGGACCAACGGCTTAACGTGCCTTCCGAAGCACGGAATCATCACTCTTTTCAGACATTCAGGTGATTCAAGCCTGCAATGTCCTAACCAAACTGGAAACAATCACACAAAGTGATGTTCCCCGCGGGATTCGAACCCACGACCTCCGGGTTTTAGAGCCCAACGCTCTAACCACTGTACCACGGAGGCAGTTATCATCCCTTTCATAGATGCATGTAGTTAGTGTTTCACAAATTACGAAGCGTATCCTCTTTTTCCCCTTACCGGGGACGATGGCACTTGGTTTGTGTCATCTGGCCCGGTAAACATATCACCGGGCCGGATAAAACTTTTTTTTCCCATCTGGCACGGCGCCGGGCCGGGTCACCGGGCCGAATGGGATACACTCAGATTCACAACGTCTATCGGGGAATAATTGTCGTCAAAGTGGCGGGCGCATTGAATAAAAAATCATATCCTATTATATTAATACAAAGATTTAGAAATCCTATGTTGTGTTTGTATACCAAAAAGATTTTTTAAGTTATTAAATCGGGACTCAAAATGATTCGTATTCGTTGTAATAGCCATAATTGACCAAAACGGCCGTTCTAGGTAGGTACTTTTGAAAACTACAACAAAAGTAACACATTTTAAGTGTTATTTTGATACCGTAAAAATACCTGGTACTGTTTTTTTACAAATGCAACATTAATGTTACATAAAAACAGTGTTATTGAGAATAAAAGTAAAGTACCTATTTGTTAATTAAAACCAAATTTTCGTTAATATAAAGCAACTTAGGTAATGATAATTATGTAAATCAAGAACATAGATTTAAACTTCACTCATCGATAATGAAACTAGTCTGATCGTTAATTTAACTCGACTTGTTCCAAAATTAAACTAAACTCATCTTTAATTTGACTTATTTTATCATTATTAACAAATTATAGCACAATGCAAAAGACTGGGCCCAAAAAAAAATGTTGTGCAGATTTGGGACTAGACTACAAAGTAGATCCAATAAACACCTTTAACTTTTATTATGGCGTCGACAAAATTGGTCCTAGTAAAAAAATATGTTTTTGACGTGACAACGTCTTATAAATTGGTTTGCCGGGTGACACTTCAAGAAACTGCGTTACGCTCCGCTCACGTTATGCGCTCACAATGAGAGCGAGTGAGAGGCACGCGTCCCGCCTAAGAGCGAGAGAGACAGACATAAAAAGTCGTTGTCACGTAAAACTTTCGCCCGTATACCGACTTTACAGGCAACCAATTTTTATGTTAATTATTTATGTTCATATAAAAATAATAAATTATTAAGGACGTTACCTTTTTGCCCCTGGGACGGATTATGGTGTCATCATAATAAAAGTTGATGGTGTGTGTGTGGTCTTTCACGTAGAATACATCTCATCTCTGCACATTAACTTTTAAAGTTTTTGGGCCCAAGCCAAGAACAATGGCATGTTTTGATTCTCCTTTTTAATAATTTCCTTTCATAATTTCAGCCGGGTTAGCAGGAATGACGGGGAACAGTGGAGGTCTCTCTGACATCATCCCCAGTCTGGACAGCAACTCCAGGGTAGACGTAGATCCTCTGACTTTCAACCTTCAGGAGAGGAGAAGAGACACCGTTAGGAGGTGAATAATAATCTGAATTTTTATCATCACCAATTCAAATTCATCTATTTGAAGACCGATTGGGATCTAATGGTTGAGAAGTTGGCGATCCCCACAAGGTACAGTCAGCGCCAAAATTATCTGAGCTTTCAAACCTACCAAAAATTTCTAAGCGTTTTACAAAAATCACTTTTAGCAGAATACTATTGTTTGTTAACATTTGTTCATACAACAAATGAAAATGCACCTTTTGCGTAAGGTTGATTTCTGTCAAATGTTCAGATATTTTTGGTGGTTTTGAACGCTCATTCTGACGCTGGTCGTACAAACATTTTGGTGTGCATAAACATTTGTATTTGTACTTATCGGTCTGGGCTTAAAAAATATATAGGTAAGTATTGTTTATCCGTTATCTAGCACCCATAGTACACGCTTACACTCTAGTTTGAGGCTGGACGGGCGTTGCGTGCGTGACAAACTGACAACCAATGTATTTATGTGAAACATAAAATATTTGACCTGATACCATGTTTCTTTTGTTTCAGAATAAATGAAAATATTATTAAAAGATTATATGGATAAGCAACGTAATGAATTTAAACTAGTATTTAAGTAAATAATTAGTTTATACCTACACATAATATCTGAATTATGTTCTTGACAATAAAATATGTATAAATCAATGCAATTATGGCATAATAAGAGGGTTTAACAGGATTATGGTGCAAAAACACCCTGACTATTATAGATCGAGACAAAACGCTCGAATAAAGATTTTTTTACTAAGGCCACAGATTATTAAATAGTTACTAACGCTAAGGCGTAATGTATTTATTACGTCATACACGTATAATACGTAATAATTTACTGTTACGTTGAACAAAATGCAATTTTGTATTAAGTAACTAATGTGTATTTGTAATAATAAATAAACTATAATAAATGTTTTAAAAGATAATGTTTTGTTTCGTATTATCCTTTCTTTAATTATATTGTATTTATATGTATCAGTTGTGTTAATCGGGATCATAGGGTTTTTTTATACGATATCAGTTGGCACTCAACTGCCTCCGTGGCACAGTGGTTAGAGCGTTGGGCTCTAAAACCCGGAGGTCGTGGGTTCTAATCCCACCGGGCTCATCTGATCACTTGAGTGTGTTGTTTCCAGTTTAGTTAGGACATTGCAGGCTTGAATCACCTGAATGTCTGAAATTACTGATGATTCCGTGCTTCGGAAGGCACGTTAAGCCGTATCCAAAGAAACGCTATCACATATGGGTATTCATGTACTTGCAAACGGAAAGTAGGATTCTTAGAACTTCGATTATTATTTTTTATGCCAGAACTCGAGGCGGCAAACGAGCCAGCGGGTCGCCTAATGGTAAGCAATCACCGCCGCCCATGGACATCTGCAACACCAGAGGGATCGCTGATGCGTTTCCAGCCTCTGAAGAGAGAGTACGCTCGTTTCTTGAAGGTCTTTAAGTCTTAACCGTCAGGAAATACCGTCAGAATTACAAGCTATGATTATAACATACATTACACATACACATATTTTCTTTTTTACATACAAACTTGCTCAATGTTTATAATTTTTTTAGATATGACCCTTTTGACATCCCAAATTAAATTCAATATCAGCAAATAATAATTGTTTTTCCACTAACACTAAATTTTAAGAACTCCGTTACTAACATACATAATTATTATGTTTCTAGTTTTTTATGTAGGAGTACATAAGTATATTGTAATATTATCAGTGAGTCCTGGTGACATGATTAAATGAATTTATTATTATTATTATATTTTATTCAACGAGGGCACTTCTATTTCGCTACTCGAGTTATAGATAGTTCTGGAGTCTGGAAGTTAACAAGATCGTAAAGCCATTGGTAATGCGACTATTCTCTCATCGGTCAAGTCAGACAGCTGACCAAGCTATAAGAAAGGGAATAGGAAACATTCCTGTGTAGTAGGTCAACCTTTAGAGGCTAGTCAATAACCACAAGGTTGGCACCGGCTCGTCCTCATTGGGTGAAAAGGGGAAAACGGGGGAGTTTAGTGGGTAGTGGGACGAACGTCTTTAGTCCCGAGCCCCACATACGGCCGCAGGCTTCGCTAGCCTGCGGCTAAGGCACATAAAAGTGTTCTCCTGCGGTAAAAAAAAAAGTCAACCTTTAGAATTTATTGCTCAAATAATAAGGAAAAAACCATTGCCAAATGGTCTGGCTGTGTTCCGCCTTTGTGAATGCCAGTACTCGTAAAACTTGAAAAACTTGAAAGGCTCTAAGATCAAAAAAGTACATGAGAGTAGAAAGAAGGACAGAATATCGAATGACCCAAATTGTCTGAAGAATAATTACCTATTTAATACGAATAGATCAGAGTCATTACCGTATATGTATATGTATAACAAAACATAGCAGTTTGAAAGGGTTCCCTACTTCCCGTGATTTAAATCCAGTACGACTTTTTTTTCCTCGGAGGAGAATGCGTTTATGCACCATAACCGCAGGCGGGCTTGACCCGCGGCCGTGTGTGGGACTCGAGACTGAAGCGTCCACTACCCACTAAGCTCCCCCGGTTTCCCCTTCACACCCGATTGGGACGAGGTGACAGCCTTGTGGCTATTGACCAGCCCATTCCCGGAATCCAGTACGACTGGCGCGGCCATGTTTGAAAGTGCGATCTACTAGCTTCTGCACCACGGAGTTAAATATTCATAAAAAGTTACAGAGAGAAAATCTGTGTCTGAGGACACAAACCATTAAATATACTAACAAATAAACTGCTACACCCAGGAGTGACTTTGGGTTCATCATCATCATCAGCCTATATACATTCCTACAGCTGGGGCACAGGCCTTATCTCAATTGTGAGATAGTGTGGGCCATACTCCACCACGCTGGCCTAGTGCGGGTTTAGTGGAGGAGGGCTGCGTAAGGCAATAAGTGACCAACCTTAATGTCAGATGTTATCAAGCCGCCAAATGGCCTCTGACTAGGCTTGACGACTAACATCTACTTAAAGTAAATATCAGCCGGGACCAACAGTTTAACGTTCCTTCCTAAGCACGGAGACGCTCGAAATAAATGTCACTAAATGTGGTCAGAATGGTCACCCATCCATTAACCGACCGCGGCGTGCGTAGCTTGACTATCGTTTTCTTTAACAAACAACTGCCACAGCTGCGCCACGAGCGCCACACGACGACTTTGGGTTAGATGTGCATATTGTGTCGCCGCTGATCTCTCTTCGGTCGTGTTAGACTGCAGTGCTATCACCGTGCTATGTGAGCGAGGAAATAGGGTGTACGTACAATAGCCGATCAATCGCCACAAGGCGGGTACCGGATCGTGATTTTCGGGTGTGAAGGAAAACGGGGAAGTATAATGAAATTAAAAATATCTTTGGGACACGGGACTTAAGCATTTTTTTTATACTAAGTAAGTTGGTAGACAGACACGCAGCCCACCTGATGGTAAGCGGCCACTGCGGCCTATTCCATTGAGGGACACTTCACCAGGAAGCGTCGCTCAATGTGCTGCCAGACTGTAGACTCATCTGATCTTCGAGCCTTTGATTTCAAGTGTACTGGCTTCCACATTAATACTGCCGGAACACAGCCAGAGCTATTATGGCGGCAGATTTCACCTGTGGGGGTGGTAGCTAGCCAGTCGGAATCTGAAAAAGCCCTACCATCAACCAGACCCTAGGCGGGAATCGAACCCACGACCTCCGGATTTTATACCCGAGCGGCTTAGCCACTGTTCCATGGAGGCGGTCATCTCACTTTCCACTAAACTCTTCCAGATTCCCCTTCTTACCCAAAGTGGACGAGGCATTTCTAGCCTTCTAGCGATAGACCGCAGAGGGGACAGATCAGGGAAACCAACAAATGACTGTACATTGAGCGATGCTTCTAATTGTGATTTAACAAATTTGTTCCTAAATGGAACAGGTTACTAACACACCACTCCCACAAGTGAAATCTGCCGCCATAACAGCTATGGCTGTGTTCCAGCAGTATTAATGTGGGAGCCAGTACACTCGAAATCAAAGGCTCGAAGATCAGATGAACCTACAGTCTGGCAGCACATTGAGCGACACTTCCTGGTTAAAGGTCCCCCAATGAAATAGGCCGCAGTGGCCGCTTACCATCAGGTGGGCTGCGTGCGCATCCACTGATGAAGTATATAAAAAAAGTCCATGTCCATCTGAAGTTATTAATAAAAGGAATTCAATGAACACACAATAACGTTATCAAAACCGGGTATTTCCATAAAGAAACGACAAAAAAAAACAGTTAAAAGTAATGTTTACAAAACAAACGGTTGCCATCTTTTTTCAATGTTCAGTTATCAGATTGTAGGTTTGGATTTGCATAGGACAAGTTAAAGTCTAGTTGAATGGTAGTCAGTGTTAATTTGATTCAGTATACATGTCAGGATAGTGATAGTATCCTTAATATATCTTCATTTAGACAATATCACATAAGTACTTACATTGATCGCTAAGTAAGGTAATGTTCCTTGATTCTTTAGTTTTATTGTTGAGGCTGTCCATATCAGCCGTAAAACCGCGCCAACCGTTAAAGTAAACGAGTTCTCAGAGAGACATCTCGGTAAACGTATTGTAGACGCTCTTAGGCCAGATGAAGTGACGATTGCTCAGGATAGATGGAGCTGGATCGAGCAATGTTGCGACCTACGTTCTGCAGTCCACTGACTGCGACAGGCTGTTGTTGATGAATTAAAGAGTAAAATTTTAACTCAACTTAAATTAGGAATAGAAAAATTTTAACACCAACGGTCTTTGAATTCTATTCTGCAAACAATATGAACCCGAAATGGTGATTCTATAGTCTCATCATCATCATCAGCCTATATACGTTCCCACTGCTGGGACACAGGCCTTATCTCAATTGTGAGATAGTGTAGGCCATACTCCACCACGCTGGCCTAGTGCGGGTTGGTGGAGGGGTGCGTAAGGCAAGTGACCAACCTTAATGTCAGATGTTATCAAGCCGCCAAATGGCCTCTGACTAGGCTTGACGACTAATATTTACATTATAGTAAATATCAGCCGGGACCAACAGCTTAACGTGCCTTCCGAAGCACGGAGACGCTCGAAATTAATGTCACTAAATATGGTCAGAATGGTCACCCATCCATTAACCGACCGCGGCGTAGGTAGCTTGACTTTCGTTATCTCTAACGAACCACTGTCACAGCTGCGCCACGAGCGCCTCAGTAACTCTATAGTCTCACTAACTATTTTTTACCAGGAACACCTGATTCAATTCGTATTCTTTTCATCTTTGAAATCCGTCAGAATCTGCCACATTTGGAAATCGCCCACAGATAGCCCTAGTCCGAAGCCTCATGACGTCAAGATGCGGGTACGACACGATCTTCCAGCGAGTGTCGTGCGCCGCTCTCATCATCGTGGCCATTGCTTTCGCCGTCATCCTGACTGATGTCTTCGTTGATATTGACGGTCTTCTCACCGGCAAAGAGAGAGGTAGGTGTCTTGACTAAATGAGATCTAGTGCTTTTTTATTCTACATCAGTTGGCAGACAGACACGCAGCCCTGATGATAAGCGGTCACTGCGGCCTTTTCCATTTGATACTTCATCAGGAAGCGTCGTTCAATGTGCTGCAAGACTATACAGTATGACAGGAAATGCGAGGGACATATTTAAACCCCAAATATGTAGTTCATGCTTCTATATAACAAAATAAGTATAAATCAATAAAAACTCTGGTAAGTATCTGTCAATAACCTTAGTCTAAACCTGAAAATCTGCGTAACGTGCGGGCACTCTTCCCTTCACAGTACCTATTTTGTGCACTCGTTCAAGTATGACTTACTTACATGTACTCGCGTACAATTTGAGTTTGGGGCGTAACCGGCCGCTCAGCACACGGGATTTTAAGGTAGTTTATGCATACATAAATTATTAGGATAATTATGAAAAAAATTAAGGATAATTATATTTTTTATAGCGAATTGTACTCTAAATCGGATTCTGAACACTCTCCTTAAATATGTCCCTCGGGTTACCTAACACGCTGTATTCTGAGTTACGTAGCTGGTTGATCGTAAAAAATGCCCGCGATAGCTAACATTTGGCTACGAGGATTTGCTTCCTTTTGGAGTGTCCCAAAATGTAACAATGGTAAGAAAAGTTATTACAAAATGAAATAAATACATGTATTTAAAAGATACACTATGATAATATAGAAGATGTAGGCATTTCTCATGTTTCAGCCAGAAACTACGATATACCTGAACCGGTCTTTGAAAATGAAAAAAGCCACATGAAATTTAAGCCAGCACCGAACTTGATAAAGCCAGAATATTATAAAGAAGAGAACACTTATGAAGAAGATTCAGATGCCTACAGAAATAAGCGGTCTTTGGGTTAGTACGAATATAATTATTTGAGCTTTTCTTTTGAGCGACGACCGATTCTAATAAGTATGTTGTGGCCATGTCGTTGAATTGCTCACTTCATGAAATGCTCGACCAGTTCGTGAAATGGTCGCATTTCATGATGTGGCCAACTCAATTTGACCAGATCGTTAAATCGTCTACGTTTCACGATTTTGTCATCCACGTTTGGCCGAATCGTATAAATAGGGTGTCCAACAAATACTCAATAAAATAAATCCAGAATATGGTAAGAACTTGTTTATTGTAATTTACAAGAAAAAGTATATTTTAAGTAATGTTTTTAACTTGTCTGGTACTCATAGTACAAGCAATGGCTTAGTTTGGCGCTTTTCTTTGTCAAATGTGATACCTATAGTACAAACACTTAATTAACTTACTTTGGGTTGAAATAGGAAAGAAGAAGGTTATTATGTGATTCCTAACATTTATTTTTCGTTTCAGAAACACCAAACTTTCTTTTCCACGTAAAAAATCCGAAGATAAAAAGCATTCTCACTGAAAGACTAGCAACTCTTCTAGAAGAACTAGACGAAGAAGAGTCTTCGCCAACATTTGAGAAGAAAACAGAAGTTAAATCAGAAGAGAAAACAGAAGGTAAACTAATAAGCAGGAAACCAAATAACGACGTAAAAAGCAAAGGGAATGAAAGAAATAAAATTGAGAATCTTTTAGAAGCACTGAAAGAGAATAATGAAGGGCAAAAGAAAGAAGAGAAAAGGCTAGGTTCGTTATTTGAATTGTCTTTTTTTTTCTAGCATCTATTGTGGTTTAAGCGGGGTCCTTGGTTTAAACATTTGTGTATTTTTCGACAAAGATCGAGTTTTCGAAAAAAAGAATCATCCAACCATCATGATGGTGATTTAATTTCAATTAACTTTGGGATTGGGAAATCATATGGCTGACACTTTACTATTATGTAAATTCAATAGGTAGAATAACAAACATTCTATATATTTTGACGAGCCATTTGGTGTTATGGTCGAGAAGTCGGCTACTACACCAAAGGTCGCGGGTTCGATCCCCGCACGGTACAAACATTTGTGTGCATGAACATGTCTGTTTGTATCGGTCTGGGTGTTTCTATGTATAATATGTATGTATTTACAAAAAAAAAGTATAAAAGTAATGTTTATCCGTTGTCTGGCACCCATAGCACAAGCTAATGCTTAGTTTGGGGCTAGATGGCGCCGTGTGAAGAATAATGTCCAGAGATATTTGTCCAGAGATATGCTGTTAAGCGGCCATCACGGCATTTATTTCATCGAAGGATCCTTTACCTCTAACACTCTTATTTACCAAACGCCTGCCACATGACACGCCTGCGCGCTATTGGTCAGAAGCATACCTCTGACCAATAGCCACATTATATTGGCCACGCGCAAGTGCACATGCGCGAACTTTCCCTCACTTACATTTTTGATTGTTTAATGTATGTTCGGAAGAATTACATTAATTTTCTAAAAAAATCCGACTGTCACAAATACTTCCCCAGTCTAGTCGGCCAGAACTGCATGCTTTTCTAACTGCTTTGCTTCAAATATGTCCTCTCTTTCCAGTCAGCAAACATGAAACAGGAAATGAAGAAGATATGCTCCATTTGGCGATGCATAACATTCTTCTCCAAGGCATCATAGGCCACATGGACCTTAACGATGTCTTCAAGAAGGTACACATGCTTATCAGGAGTTTCAAGGACGTTGAGGAAAATCCAAAAGGTAAGTAATTCTAAGTAACTAAGAGGTGAACTGTTAGAAGTGAAAGATAAAATTCCACATGTTATCTTCTTCTGTATCAATGTATTGTCTGTCCTTTGTTTTTTTTTTGTTTGGCCAGTAATTTTTCTTTCTTTTTCGTCTTCGTACATGCATTAGAATAAATTGGAAATGGCATTGAGTGACGCCCGGTGTTAATACTCCTCTCCATGGCTTCATATGATTTTGTAATGTATATGTAACATGTTACGGAAATCTAAATATTATTTGTTCTGTGGTTAAAATATTTTTATTAAGTCCGTCTGGCTACCTTTGAGGCTCATAATATATAAAATCTGACGTCGTAATAGCTCTAACACTAATTCTCATAGAATACTCGACACACTTTTTAGAGAACCGAATTCAAACAACGAACAAACCAGAGCCTACAGACCTTCAGAAGGAAATAAAGAAGATTATCAAGAACCACAGCCCGTCCGTAGAAGAAAACAAGTTCTTTGAAGAACTGACAAAATGTGATCAACTCCAGAAAGATATTACTGACACGAAGACGACAGGCATGGCAGAATTAAAGAATGGAAGGCTGATACAAAAAGGTCTGTATAAATCTATACGAGTACATTAGGTTTTAGTAAAAGTTTCACGTTGAATTCCGGCTACAGAAGCGAGAACTTATAGGACAAACGTTAAGGACACTTCCTTAGAAAGAAAAAATTGAAATAAGATCAGAAGAGAGCGACTAATTTTACAAAATTCCTGCAGTTATAGAACCATAACTGAGCATTTACCAACAACAAATGTCAAGAAACAATTTACCGTATGCTAAACTTGTACTTACTTGAGCGTCGAGACCTACGGGTTGCAAAGCTTAGACAGTTACTTATAAAGAACATCCCTGAACTCTATGCTAAAATTGGTCCAGCCAAAAATAATAAGTGGCTAATTAAAGTAATTAATAAATCCTTAATTTTCAGGACCGAAGTTATTGATAAAAACCATAATTGACATAACATCTAAAAAAGACAGGCTGAAAGACTCATTGTAAGTATAGCTATATATTTTGATAATGTTCATTCTTAAGAATCAATACGAGACAATATAAATTGAAATCGTAAATCTTATCTTTAACAAATAGTATTCCATGATCATAATTGAAGAAGTCAATAATTTCTAGAGTGGTTACAATTATCTTGTGAGTCGGAAAATTCCGGGGTTGGGCTGGTTACTTTGTTACAAAGCTGGAACCAAGTCGTCCTAATCAAGTGGAAGGGGGAATCCGGGAGAGTTTAGTTAGGTATTACGTAACTAGCCTGCGTTTATGGTGCCTAAACGCATTCTCATCCGAAAAAAAGAATGAATTGGAGATTACCTAGTTTAGACTTAGTTTCGTACAAAGATCATAACAGATTCTGCTCTTGTTTACAGATTTCATGATACCTGAACTTCTATTTCAGAAACTCAAAAGAAAATATCAAAGGCATAATTAAACTAATTTATAATGGAAAACCAATAAAGTTCAGTAGAATGGACGACGATGAGCGACCGTATTTAAAAAGAACAACAGTTAAACCAACAACTTCCGAAGCTACATCAACTGACGTGACAGAAAAACCAAATGAAAATGAAATTGAGATCGTCAAAGAAGTAGATATACCCAATGCCGAACATTTCATATCCAAACAGTCTTATTTTAATCAAATAATCGAAAATTACTTCCAAAAATACCCGAAAAATTTCGGCGATATCGTTGATGCTAAGGATTTTGAAAGTAAAAGACTCAAAAGACAGATAAAGATAAGATATGAGAACGACAAATCAGCATCAACTACTGCAAAGCCTAAAGGTGAAGATGATGATGAATTGTATGTAGAAATAGAAACTCACTTTGATAGTAAAGGTATGAAAGGAATGAAGAAAAAGAAATTAATCCGAAACATAATTGACAAGATACAGAAAGCCATACATTCTGATTTAGACTTAAAAATAACAGACGATAAGAAAAAGAAACAAAAACATTTGCAAGTAAAAAAACGAGTACAAAATCCTCTAGATAAGTTTATAGTGAACAAAATTGTTGTTCCTATAGATAATATTAGCAAGAGACATTCAGACCCAATTTTAAGCAAATCTTCTCCGATAGACAAGTATGCTGATAAATCAGGTGAGACATGGAGGAAAGCTTACTATGGCCCAGGTTTCCTAACTGTTTCTAAATCTCTGAATTCTGCTGAAATGGGAGAAGTCGACGTAGATTACAATAAAGTAATGGCAATTAATGGTATACCTCAAAGACTTCAGAAACCTCTGAACACGGATGTAAGTGAAGAATTGCATAATGCTAAAACGTATTTCGATATGGGCAATCTGAAATTTTTCGTCAAAAACATCGAAGGCACTGGTCTTTCCATTGGATTTAATCAATACACAGATAAGCCTCCAGATCCGGATTCAATCAAACTCTTCACAGGTATAGAAAACTTAATTCAAACCTATAATAGAAACACTGATGAAGATACAAGCTCTGTGTCTCCAAAAGAAATGCCTAAATCTTCCGAAGAGATAGAACATGATCATGAACTATCTAAAAGAGAAATAAATGGAAAAATGAAAAGTAATGAACATATTATCATTAGAAGATCAGTAAAAGAATTGCATGAAAAAGATTACCATTCTAACGAATATAAACTTATAGTCAATAATAACAATTACCTTCCTTATGAAAATTATCAAGAAATTTACGAAGATAAGAAAAAAAGAATCGCCATAACCATGGACAAACAGTCCGATTCAAACTTAGATCCAAAATCTGATCGCATAAAAACATTTAATGTAAAATCACTGCCAAAATTGATGGAAGATAACATTTTTTATAAGAACTTGGAACCTTCAGAAATACTAAGCTTAGCGACTTTATTGGACAGAAAGAAACGATCGATGATCATACAGAAGATAAAAAATATTAAGAGCAAAGTGAAGTTGAATCGATTCATTAACTCACGTGGAATAAGTAGAAAAAAAATCATTCTTAACAAGAAAAGGAATAAACGTGAAATTGATAAAATAAGGATAATTGCTACAGAAGCTATGCCTAAGTCTAGATATTCAGAAGAGAATATATTCCTAGTAGACGATGGCAATGTGTTAGCAGATAGAGCGATAATAAGAGAAATAAATACACCAGACATGGTCGGTAAAATGGAAGAAAAGCTACCTCAAGAACATTATGAAATGCTACCTTACGTTTACGAAGAACCTTCTTACACTAAAAATGTCTTTGATGGTAGGTCTAGACATAACCAGCTTATGTCTAAATACCCCCACATTTTATTAGAAGAAGTAGGCAGATCTAGGGAAGAAGATGAACCGGTTTATTTCAATAAGTACGAAGTGAAACCAAAAATATCGGTAGGTAGTGACCCAATTCATATAATAGGAGATAACAGCACATCGTACATTGAAAAACCATCAACAATGCCTAAGATAGACGAACTTGTGAACGCAGTTGAACCTAAACAAAACTACAAGTTTACTGTCAAAATATTCCCTAAAAACAGTTCAGACCTTAACTCAGGTTTTAAGGAAATACACACGAGTATCAATAAAAGTTTTAATAAAGATGGATTGATATACTCTTCGTTAGTCAATGTGTCTGAAATATCTAAAATAGAGAAACTACATAAAGTAACTGAAGTTACACCAACACCAGTTATGAAAAAACCTACAGAATCAGCCATCGTTCTACACATACAAGATCAACAAAAGAAAATGGATATACTACTAAAACAACACAAGCAGAGAATAGAAGAACAATTAGACCATTTAAAGAAAGAAAGACACAATTTAGACTCACTTGCTCATAAGGCTTTAGAGAATATTAAATCTATAGACCGTACTAATGTGAAAACTACAGAATCAACCATACCAAATGTCGATCCTTTCTCACTTATGAATAAAGAAGATGTTAGCAAACTTCTAGCGTCAGCACTATTTAAACTAGAGTCTCAAAGAATAACATCCCCTACAGAATCGACAACAGTAACAACAGAAACAACAGTGGCGCCAACAACAGTCGAACCGGTGAAACTGCAGCTATTAAACAAGATACAACAGAATGAAAACGTAACGAATCAGATTTTGCATCAAATTAACAAAAACACTGAAATGCTGCAAACATTCTTAGAGAAATTGACTGAGAAGTTAACTAAAGAACCTAAAAGAGAAAAGAGTGAGGAAACACCGAAATATGATTATAACATGCAGAAATTTTGGAAGCCATACCAGGCTATACCTGACGCGTTATATCAACCCCAAATGCAGTTTGGTGGTCCGAAGAACGACTCCCATTTCGCAATTCCGTTTGTGTACGCTTATCAGCAATCATTTCCAATGAACAATAACTTTAAGCCAGATATCCCAGTAGCAAGTGTGGTGTACCACGGACACATCCATGCAGATGCTTTGAAAAATGTCAATTTGGACGCGAAAAGTGCTAATTATAATCAAACTGATGTTAAAGTTGCAGACAATGATAAAAATCAGACGAGATATTTCTTAGACACTTTAGAGAGTGATTTCAAAGTTTTGCCGGCATTGGATAGGAAAATTTTGAGGAATAAGATGATACATACGACGACGCCGAGGCACTAAATGTTAATAACTCCACAATGTTATAAATGTATAAAGTAGTAAATAAAGCTTTTTCTATGCATCAGACTTTTATTCAAAATGACTAGTATACTATACTCACTGAAGTCCATTATAATACGGCGTATTACGCTGGAGTGGCTATAGACATTGAAATGACAGCAATTTTTTCTGTCGATTTGAAGCGCCCCCAATTGTGTACTGGGAACTAAAATGACTTCAAATGGACAGCCATTGACATTGACTATGACAGCATCTGACAGCATTTACAAAGTATATCTGCGAAAGTCAGCACTATTATTAGTTCCAAGTACACTAACTACTGCTCTCAGCGCCAATATGGCGATTTTCAAATCGGATCAAATATTTGGTACCAATCGCCTATCCAGTTGTCTATGGAGATCAGTGTATTCGGATAAGAGTGGAGATCAGTGACTATACTCGTATATCTCTCTTTTGGTAGAGACTAGCAACTAATTGAAAATTTCCTTAGAGAAAAACTTAATAAAGAAAAACTTACTATAAGGTAAAGGCGTCTTTACCGCGGTATTTGGAGGAAATTTGACTTTAGAGTACTATATTGTGGAATAAGAATTGTCCTTGTCTAATAGGGATTTTTGTAGCGTTCTTAGACTTTTAACTCCATACTTTAGCACTTTTCATGAATTAAGTTATGAAGCGTTATATTTATTTTAATTGTTTTTAGTCAGGGCTGCTGCGTCCTCTATTACAGAGGTATTGAATCTATTACCGCGGTATGGTGGCGCCTATTACCGAGGGTAGGAAAAAAATTAAACTTAATAAATATAATACTAAAATACAATACTTAATATAACTTATTAAATATAATAGACGAGCCATTTGGTGTAATGGTCGAGAAGTCGGCTATTACTCCAGAGGTTGCGGGTTCGATGCCCGCACAGTACAAACATTTGTGCGCATGAACATGTCTGTTTGTATCGGTCTGGATGTTTCTATGTATAATATGTATGTATTTACAAAAAAAGTATATAAGTAATGTTTATCCGTTGTCTGGCAACCATAGCACAGCTAATGCTTAGTTTGGGGCTAGATGGCGCTGTGTAAATAATGTCCAGAGATATTTATTTATTTATTTATATCCCGATGGTTTAGATAGAAGTCACCCTGTATCCTATAGTACAAATAAACATCCAGACACAGAACAAACACAAATATAATGTTCATCATATAAATGTTTGTCTTTGGTGGGATTCGAACCCGCGACCCCTAACACATAGGTCAGGGTCACTACAAAATGCACCTTCGGGCAAACCAAAAAAAAATAAATACATAATTAGTTCTTTAGTAACCTAGTAAGAAGTAAGTTTATCTATACAGTAACGGAACTCTAAATAATTAATTTTACTTGGTTATCACTCGGTAATAGATTAATTATGGAAACTCTTATTCCAAGCCCTTAACCCTCGGAATTAGATCCCCATAGAATCTATTACCGATGTATGCCGCGGTAATAGAAGAATAGAATGTTCTAAAATGTAATTCCGACCCATAAAAAACTAATAAATTTATAAATACTTGGTGCCAGTTCGCAAAAAGAGATTTCAATCTTTACGGATAACAGTATTTTACATCACTAAATAGCCCGTATCACCCATTTTTTGACGAATTAATATTGCAATTTTTTCACGTCACACTCGCTACAAAAGTAGTCTTTCAATACGATAGTTTTTATAAAAATATAAAGGTTTCTACTGGACTTTGTATACATCGGAATTAGATTTTTAGTTTCTAGAGAATATGAGGAATGAAAAATATTTCAAAGTTCACTAAGATAATGATTTTAAATATACTTAATTAGCAAATATCTAGACCCTTAATATTTTCTATTACCGATGGTACCCTCGGTGATAGATGCCACCTCAATTTTAGGCACCTATTACCGCGGGTTTTTAAAATTCATATTACTATGTATTTAGATATGATTTCACCATGAAAAGTATAAGACAATACGCTTATTAAACACATAAAGAAGTAAACAAAACTCGAAGTCAGTTAGACAGTGTATAACATTTAAAATTACGTAACAAAAATATGAGTGCACTAGCATGAATTGCTCCGTTTTTGTATGGAAACCGCCTGCTCCTGCGCTCCCGTCGCACAAACAGATTTTTTTTATCCGTTTGCTTGTAGGCATGCTCACTGGCACCCGTTGGTTCGATGCAAAATACTACAAGTTACAACTGGTCTCAAACGGTATTTTGCTAAAGTTGCTGCTATTAATATAAAACGCGAAAATTTCGAATACCTCGGTAATAGGCGCCGATTTTGCGTACCGCGGCCATAGGCGCCTTTACCTTAATGCCTTATCATTTTTGAGTACCCAATTGATAGATCCTCTTTTTAGAGTTCCGTAGCCAAATGGCAAAAAACCGAACCCTTATAGATTCGTCATGTCTGTCTGTCCGTCCGTATTTGGTCAGGCCCGGGGTCTGAACTCGCGAACCAACGCGTCAGAGCTATGTTTAGTCAATTTATTTAGATGATTCATCGAACTAGCATTCTCACTAATAACTTTAATAATTAAAAATAAATTAAAATTATCTGCAATCATCTAATCACGGATGCTGTGATAAAATCTATTAATTTTATCAGCTTATTGTGGTGACTGATTAGGAGTAATGGTTACGAAGTTTACGCCTAGGGTCGCAGGTTCCATCCTCGGTCAGTACAAACATTTATGATTGTTTTATCATGTAAGCCTTCTAGGCCGTCGGAAATAGACAAAATAAGGGGCTAAATTCGCAAAGCGTGATGTAGTTCTGCATTTTTTGTATGTTGTATGGGTATGTTAGAGTATTGTGATTTCATATTTGCAACTTCGAAAAACCTGTGGAAACTTAGAAAATCGAGAAAATCTTCGAAATTTTGGGACTTTTTTTACTATTTGATCTCCAGGGCCAAAACTATGCATTTTTTGTGAACAATGTTCTCAACACTCATAAACTGTATTAAAGTACCTACAACTGGAGGTCAATCACAGCTCTATTGACTTCATAGGAGTCAAGCTATGGCACTTCGAAGATGACCAATATTTCTCGAAAATAGAAAATTTCCAGTTTTACTTACTTATTTCTCGAAAAATTGGCAAAACCACTAGCTCCACGAAGAGAGGTCACTGAAAATATTTTGTAGAACATTTATTTACCTTTTATTAACGCCCAAAACGAAATCTGTGAGACTAGTAGTTCACTAAAAAAATCGAATATAGGCCGTCGGATAAAGACATTAAATTCGCAAAGCGTGATGTAGTTCTGCATTTTTGGTATGTTGTAAGGGTCCATTAGGGTAGTATGAATTCCAATTTGCAACTTCGGAAAACCTGTGGAAACTGAGAAAATCGAGAAAATCTTCGAAATTTTGGGACTTTTATTATTATTTTCTCTCCTGGGCCAAAACTATGCTTTTATTGCGAATGATGTGAACTAAACTTATAAACTGTATTAAATTACTTATAAATTGAGCCTAATAGCAGCGCTATTGATTCTTTAGGAGCCAAGCTAAATGGCACTTTGAAGATGACCAATATTTGTCGAAATAAGAAATTTTCCAGATACTCCCACTTATTTCGTGAAATATTGGCAAACCCACTTGGTCTATGAAGAAAGGTCACTGAAAATATTTTGTAGTACATTTATTTACCTTTTATTTGAGCCTAAAAGCACCGCTATTGACTTCATAAGAGCCAAGCTATGGCACTTTGAAGATGACCAATATTTGTCGAAATAAGAAATTTTCCAGATACTCCCACTTATTTCGTGAAATATTGGCAAACCCACTTGGTCTATGAAGAAAGGTCACTGAAAATATTTTGTAGTACATTTATTTAACTTTTATTAGAGCACAAAACGAAGTCTGTGAGACTAGCTGTTCCCTCACAATCTCAAAAAAACGAAAAGAAGGTAAAATGGGTTATAGAAACAAAAGACTATTATATTGGGTAATTGGAAATTAGACCGGAATGTTATAAATAGTAGTGGGTGGAGGTCATTTGCGATCGTTTAGGCTCGCTTGAAGTTTGATTTGGAATCTAATTTCTAGGAAAAACATTAAATCAATGATGATTAACCGAAAAAACTGCGATTGTCTAAAAATGAAACCCTGCAAATGCAAAAAGGGATGTAGAGGGCATGCAGTCAGATCGCAAATGACCTCCACCCACTACTATGTATAAAATTCCTGTCTAATTTCCAATAACCCAATGTAATAGTCTTTTGTCTCTATAACTCATTTAATCTTCTTTTCGTTTTTTTGAGATTGTGAGGGAACAGCTAGTCCGACAGACTTAGTTTTGTGCTCTAAAAAAAGTTAAATAAATGTACTACAAAATATTTTCAGTGACCTTTCTTCAAAGGCCAAGTGGTTTTGCCAATATTTCACGAAATAAGTGGGAGTATCCTGAAAATTTCTTATTTCGACAAATATTGGTCATCTTAAAGGTGCCACAGCTTGGCTCCTATGGAGTCAATAACGTTGCTATTAGGCTTAAATTGCACGTAATTTAATACAGTTTATAAGTGTAGAAAACATCATTCGCAATAAAAGCATAGTTTTAGCCCTGGAGAGCAAATAGTGAAAAACCGGCCAAGTGCGAGTCGGACTCGCCCATAAAGGGTTCCGTAGCAGCAAGTATCATCATAATATAAAAGTTCTTGTAGTTCTTTGTAAGTTTGATCGACGTTTTTATTATATTTGAGTTGATTGAATGAGAGGAAAATTGCGGTTTACGATTTATGACGTTTTAAAAAAAACTAATTACTTGATCTCGTTCAAACCAATTTTCAATGGAAGTTTGCATGGTAATGTACATCTCATATATTTTTTTTATTTTTATTGTTCTCTTATTTTAGAAGTTAGAGGGGGGGGTGACCAACATTTTACCACTTTGTAGGTGTCTCTCGTGCAAACTATTCCGTTTAGAAAAAAATGATATAAGAAACCTTATTATCATTTTTAAAGACCTATCTATAGATACCCCACACGTAAGGATTGGATGAAAAAAATATTTTTGAGTTTCAGTTCTAAGTATGGAGAGCCCCCAAAATTTATTATTATTTTTCTATTTTTGTATGAAAATCTTAATGCGGTTCACAGAATACATCTACTTACTAATTTTCAACAGTATAGCTCTTATAGTTTCGGTAAAAAGTGGCTGTGACATACGGACGGACAGACAGACAGACAGACAGACAGACAGACAGACAGACAGACAGACATGACGAATCCATAAGGGTTCCGTTTTTTGCCATTTGGCTACGGAACCCTAAAAAGTCCCAAAATTTCGAAGATTTTCTCGATTTTCTCAGTTTCCACAGGTTTTCCGAAGTTGCAAATTGGAATTCACACTACCCTAATAGACCCTTACAACATACCAAAAATGCAGAACTACATCACGCTTTGCGTTTTAAATGTCTATTTCCGACGGCCTATTCCGCCCGCGGTTTCACCCGCACGTAATTTCTTTTTTCAAATATCCCCCTTCCCCCCCACATTTCTGAGATAAAAGGTACCCTATGTCACTCGGGGATCGTGTAGCTTAATAACAGTGAAAGAATTTTTCAAATCGGAGCCTATTCAATACAAACAAACAATCAAATCTTTCCTCTTTATATTATTAGTATTAACTGGGAGTCAAAATGCAATTGATATTTTCCCTAGCTTGTCATATAACGGTGAGTATAGACTACAACATTCACTTGTATGAGAACATCGAGCATACGCCATTTTTAAATTTACTCGAACCGCTCTCGATGTTTTGTTACAGCCTTTTTAAAAACCAACGAGCATATTGGTGTAACAAATTTCAAAGAAGAATGGACGCAAGTGCAATGCAATATTACGAGAAAATGCACACTCGCTGTAAGCAATTACCCGTAACACAACGCCGAGCATTCGCAGGAACGTTACCTACATTACATGGAAATGCTTAGGCTAACTAAGCTTTTGCCTGTACATATACTATACGAAACCAACGAATGTACGAATGTACCATTCGTAAGAACGTTACATTACACAGAAATTCTCAAGAAAATGTTGTAGTCTATACTCACCTTAAAATTGCCTAATTATGCCGCAAATGATCTCAAGAATACAGATAAGATTTTAGTTCCGATAAAAACAGATAAAATAACTATTAACTGTTATATTTAAGCGATGAAATTGATGTTAACCGGTCAATTGTTTAGTTATAGTGAAAGTTGGTTAGTGTTTAAAATGTTTTATTTACTGGTAAGTAAAATATTTAATTTTAAAGTAGCAACCAAGCTGGGAAGTGAAATCTGCCGCTATAACAGTTCTGTCTGTGTCCCGGCAGTATTAATGTGGGAGCCAGTACACTTGAAATCAGAGGCTCGAAGATCAGATGAGCCTACAGTCTGGCAGCACATTGAGCGATGCGTCTTGTGGTAAAAGCCCGCAGTGGGCTTACCATCAGGTGGGCCAGCCCGTACTCTCTCTCCAATTGGCTTTACATTTATCTATAAAAAACAAGATAATATACTTGTATCTTAGTTTATGCATTGTGGTTAGAACTGCCAAGCAATTGATTCAAACTGCACTTTTTGAACTAATATTTTTGGCATACAAGTCCAAATGCTATTAGGATACGACCTTTTGGCGTTGCGTTACGCGACAGTGATGAGTTGATGACCAAACACATAATGTAAATAATGCGTTGCTATTGGTTGCTAACGTTCTTGTGTGATCTTAAGTAATAGCATTTGAATCGGTTAATAGATATTTATTTATCTATCAATACTTATAATTTGTTTTATCAATACTTCTATATTATTTTCAGGTATCTTTGCAGCTACTGTTGGTATTGGTGAATGGTCACACAATCAGTAAAAGGGTAAGTAACAGTTAAAATAAGTCAGTCAGTCTTTAATAAAAAATCTGACGAAATATAATGCATTAAATCGTTTACCGTATTGTAAGAAATACAATTTCTCTATAGGTATGGAGATAACTATCTCGCGAGATACATTATAAATTATATTCTAATGGTTTCGGTTTATTCAACATAATATCAATACAGCCACTGTAAAAATCTAAAATATGTACTTACAATCGTTTATAGTATTGACTAGTTTTTCCAACGAATGTAGGTACCTACATAGATAAATTCTGTATGCCAAACGCCGACGTGAATAGTTTCATTTAAAGACATGCTTTGTAATTGTGTAGGGTAAAACACGCGCTGGACACGCTTTTTTTATTAGTACTAAGCCAGCACTTGACTACACAAAGTTGCTTGATGTTAAACAACGATGCGGTCTACGATAGAGCGCGCTTGCTTAGGAAAAGCCCGTTAATTCTGGCCTTGAAGAGCCCTAGGTTGTATTTTGTAGGGAAAATAGATCCCGGAAGAGAATCCCGAGAGAGAAAGGGTTAACTGCTAATCATTTCTGTAAATATTTCTACTTCCAGGTAAACAACACAGGCTCCGATATTTACGAGATCAAAGAGGACAAGGCTTCTAACACAATCACATTTGTAAACCCGATGACAGACCACCAGACCCTCAGAGAGATCGTCTACTACCACCTCATAGAGAGACCATACGGAGAGAATGAGGTAAGACAGGTTTTATTACTTTACTGGCCTTTTATTTTAACCCAGGGTATACGTTGAGGGTTGTGTGTGGTACCTACCACCACCTTTTTTTTCCGGAGGAGAATGCGTTTATGCACCATAACTATACATCGTTATCGCGCGGGCAGTTTGGGGGCGACGCATAGATGACCGAAGGGCTGTCACACGTATATAACGAGTATTAGAATATTTGCATGTTTTTTTATTCTTTAAATTAAAGCCTTTCATGTTATGTATATTCCTTATGAGGATAAATACCTTATGAGGATAAATAGAATATTATTTCTATTTTGATATTGTATTCAAAATTGGGACAAAGTAGTGTAGAAGCGTTGTTTAAGTTAGCAACACTTTCTCTGAGGGTTGATTCAGTCCAGTAAGTCAGAAATTGACATCATACAGCTATAAATGAGTAATTAGGATAAAAATAACATTTTCATAAAATTGGTTAAGTTATCGAAACCGAAAAAAATCGTAAGGTAACATTGTTGTGTCAGTGGTCGATTTAGGATTACAAATAGATTCAATGCATAATATCGATTTAAAAATCGATATTTTTATTGGTCAAATATAATTTTAAAAAAAAGATCCATGCGTGGCAACCCTATTCATCAGTATCCACGCGCGCCCCGAAACTGCCCGCGCGATAACGATGTATAACCATAACCGCAGGTTAGCTAGACCCGCGGCCGTGTGTGGGACTTGAGACTAAAGTGTCCACTACCCACTAAACTCCCCCGGTTTCATCTTCACACACAAATTGGGACAAGCTAGTGCCAGCCTTGTGGCTATTGACCAGCCCATCCCCGGGTACCCCGACTTGAGAGGCCTCAAGTCAGGGTGGCGCCTAGGGAGGGCCACCCGAGAAACTAGGTGACCCTCAGACTTGTCTCGAGCGACCTGTGCAATGCGGGCGTTGGGGAGCTACCCCCGCCCGCAGGTCATAATTATTCTACTACTACCTTCTTCTATGCCACAGCGTCTGAATTAACTATTTATTGTAATTTAAGATACACAATCCTAGCACATCCCAAGAGATACCCCATTCTCCTTTCACACCGCAAAAAGGTGACCGGTCCAACTTGGGGGGCTACTTACTGACCGTATAAAAAGTAGTTCATCTTTCGAAGTCTTTTTTTTTAGTCATGTTCTGCCATCAACCTCGTACTTTACTCCGACACAGATTGAAATAGACAATAAATCTTTCAGAAACCTGAATCTTTAAGCGAAGACCCAGAGCTCGATGAAACGGAAAGACCGTTTACAAACAGCCATGGTTTCCCATTTCTGGAGTCTTTCGAGAAGGTAGGATTGTCTATTTTAGCATGACTCATAATGACGCCATCTGTAATAATTATGATGGTATTAGTTGTGTGGTAATTTAGACATTATTCATGGAGTTTTTATCCTTAAAACTAGCGGGCGCCCGCGGTTTCACCCGCGCGGTTCCCGTTCCCGTGGGAATATCGAGATATCCTTTCTTAGCGGATGCCTACGTCATAACATCTACCTGCATGCCAAATTTCAGCCCGATCCGTCCAGTATTTTGGGCTGTGCGTTGATAGCTATCTATGTCAGTCAGTCAGTCAGTCAGTCAGTCAGTCAGTCAGTCACCTTTGAGTTTTATATATATAGATAGTTGCAATAGAGTCAACTCAGATCAAGCGGGGCAACACTGCAAATTGCGGCTTGATATGATTGCTGGAGGCCAGTGAAACTCTGTAGAAGATCAGATAATGAAGACCTAATAACTGTCGTCTCGGTGTAGCGGGCGCAGAGCGATGCAAGACAGTAACTTAACTGCTTAGTTACTGTTTGGCACTGAACTGTCTAAGGGCAGACGTGGCGCTTACCATCAGGTGTACGATCTGCTCGTCTTGTTACATACTGCAATAAAAAAAAATGTTCCTTATAAGTGGAGTCCTACGAGCTAGATCGACTGAACTCAGGGGCCAGTTCAAAGTCTTAAGTCAAACTTCGGGTGTTTGGGAAAACTGGGGTAGTTGAGTGGGTAGGTAGTGGTACGAACTTCAGTAATCCAGAGCCCACACGGCACACGAAATATGTAGGTATGATACTAAGTTGTTGTTGTGTGACTATGTTCCAAGTAGGTCTGGTTTCCCTTGTAAGGGTTACGGAGGTCAGATGGCAATCGCTCCATTGTAATTAATAACCAGGCTTGTCAAATCTAGGATCATAGTCAAAGCGGACCCTGAGCTCATACTGGATGCAATCGGGAATACGCTGGGATGATGATGATGATACTAAGTAGTGCAGATGGGAACTTCGAAATAATAAAATATTCCTATCGGACCAACTAAAAAGTTGTATTGTTGAGAAAGAAAAATAATTGATCCGTTTTAGTTAATCGGTTTAGTTGGTCAGAGTGGAAAGACAGAATGTCTCGTTTTTCGGTTATGGCTCAACCAACCTTAAAAAAAAAGATTTACTACCGAATGTGCCATCGTCATATAGGTAACCTGACACCTTTTTATTTTTATTTAGGAACCGGCAGTTGAAACTGATGATGATGATGATCAGCCTCTTCAGGAGTTGGAAGAAAATGCTGCTGATGAAGAAGCTGAAATTCAGGTGTCTTCAGACAGCCCTATAGAGGAAGAAGAAATAATCTACTATGATGAGGTAACAACGCATTTACTAGACCGATTCGGAGTAATGGAGTTGTCTTTGTAGAATACACAAGATTCCTTTTTGAGGCTCGTAGATCAGATGAGTCTACAGTCTGGCAGCACATTGAGGGACGCTTCAAGGCGAAACGACCCTCAATGGAATAGGCCGCAGTGACCGCTTACCATCAGGTGGGCTGCGTGCCTGTCTGCCAACTGACCTAATATAAAAAAAACTCCATCCATTAGACCTTTGTAACTAGTGACAGGGAAATTAAATCAACTGGATCATGGCTACACTGACATTCTACTGTGCAGGTTTTCTCAAGTACAAAATTCATCACATAAATATATTTGTTCAAAGTAGCATAAACCCATACCAACCCATAACTCCTGACTTATATGACAGAGCCCCTACCAAATCCTAGATAGAGCCAGACAAAAATCTTTTTCTAAGCTAGACTTTGCTGACAACCTGACAAGCACACATCCCACTTGGTAAGCAGCCACTGTGGCCTATTCGATTGAGGGACACTTACTTAGAGATCATCACTCAATTTGCTGCCAGACTGTAGGCTTCTATTGGTATTCGAGCCATTCGATTAGCTCACACTCTTAAAAAACACAAGCACAGATTTACCAAACTCTGGACTTTGTTACAGGATGAAGCTTACGAACTAAGCGATGCGAGTGAAAAGGAAACTGCCGAGACTAAGCATTTGGAGGTAAATAAACATTAATAAAAATAGATCACTAAAATGTAGTGACACTGCCTTACTTTATATATAATTCAAATTCAAAATATGTTTATTATCCTCATCATAATCTAGGTAAATCATAATTTAGGTAAACTTAAGGTTATTTAACAGAATGTACATGTTGTAGCCTTATTTAGGCTACAACATGTACATTACTATTCCTATTGTGAGGGCTGCATGGTGCCTAAATAAGTTTCAGAGCGAAACCTGTGCTACAGGCCACCCTCAGACCGCGCTATATAAATGTAAACAATGGTGGGGTTACAAGGTTTGGGATGTACTATGGCTCGCTTATAGGACAAAAACATACGACGGTGTATTATGCGTCTAAATTATATTTGGCTTAGCATAAAGGCACTTCTTCCAGGAACCAGCAGATGATGTACTAAAACAAGATGAAACTACTGCAATAGACGAAATAACAATGGTAATTTTAATATTTACATTTAAACACGTACATAGAAAAATCCATAACAAAGACTTCTACTTCTTAAACTTCTTCAACATGGCTCTACCAAATGATATTATATTCAATGTAGGGCTCTACTTGGTGACTTCGACTAATGAATTAGGTTATAGGTAGGGAGGAATTTCTTGGTAAATCAAATTGCAAAATAAATACTTTGACTTTTAAACAACAGAAAACACTAAGTTGAATACCTATAAACATTATCTTCTTTTTCAGACTTCAGAACCACCGACAACAACTCCAGTTATAGAACCAATTGTAGAAACGAAGGTACTATTATAATTTTGATTACCTGAACAGTGAAGACCTCTGTTTTTTTTTTCATCAACTTATTTTCAGCATAGAATAGGGTTAAAACTCAATAAACAAAACTTAAAAATACAAATATCAACTAAAGGGCTTTTAAATGATAACAATATTATTTATATACTTAAATTGATTTTATGCTAAAAAATTAAAAAAGATGTGTTGTGATTCTCTTTTCTTTAGTTCACAAATTATTTTTTCAATTTACAAAAGTAAGAACGTGATACTTAAGTATTTCTTTGTTTCAGGCTAAACATGCTCGAAAACTGCTTTTTGATCGAGTTAGAGAGAGATATTATTCCAAAACCAATGATTCACAGGTATGTGATTATTTCCTGCCACGCCATACAGAGGAAAGTTTCAAATTTTCAATATAAAGTGAATAATAATAAAACTGTTTTAATTTGTTTCAGGATACCACTTCTCCGAGTACTTTGGAGAGGAGAAAAAGAGATATAAGCATGGTAAGTGTACCAGTATACAGAGTAATCTCTCGTGCTAAAACTTGGAATTGTTTAAGATTGGTTACAGAAACGAAACCTACTTACATAAATACGAGCCTAATATACGAGCGAGGAACATAAACAAATTGATTTTTTCTGGTATCAAATGTTATGATGCTTCATAATTTTCGTCTAAATTCTAGGAACTCTATTACTGAGTTACCAGCTTGTTTTATGTGTGTGTCCTTTGTTGCAAATAAATTGTTTATTTATCTATCTAGGATATTCCCGAAGCACCAACACTAGGCCCGATCAACTTCGACAGTCTGCCTCCGTATCTCAGGACACTCATCTCTACGGAGAAACCCACGGAACAGGAGAAACCTGTGAGTATTACTCTCTTTTTACCTTGGCAAGTAACAAAACTGATAGAATTCCGATTTGAATTTCTTTTCACTTTTCAGTAACAGTACCTACTAACCTAAGGCTGGTTTTAGTGTTATGCGGACCGTCAGTACGGATCACTCCGCGTAGAGCCATCTGTATTAAGCTTCTTGGAGCGTTTTAGAGTAATGCGGACGGGTCAGTACGGAACGCTCTACGCGAAGTGATCCGTACAGACGGTCCGCATAACACTTAAACCAGCCTTAGGCAGTACAGGTTGTTACTGAAAACTGAAAAGAAATTCAAATTGGAATTCTATTAGTTTTGTTACTCGCCAAGGCACTACTAAGATTCCCATATTATCATCGCGGTTCGATTTACTTTTCGGTTTTGTCCGTGGTAGAAACTTGCAACGCCTATTTATTATCACTTCTTAATTTCCGAACCTACAAAAATCAAGTCTTGTAGCTAAGCGTTAAATTGTCATTTAATTAGTTTTTCTTTAATTGTCATTTAATTAGTTTTTTTTCTGGATATATTTATTATAATATTGATTACAGAAAACGAGGAGCATTCTCCCTGAATCTGATGATGATGATGAAAGCGAAAGGCTGGAGAAAATCAGGCACAAGATGAAGAATATGATGACGAACCTCAAGAACCCTCGTAGAGAAGAGAAACCGAAGCCAAGAACCTATGGCATGAACCTGACCGAAGACCACGGATATGTCTGGAATGTAAGTGAAGAGAATACTCCTAACATTTTTTTCGCGGGGTATGCGTCACGCACCTTAACCACGTCCTGGAGGAAGGACAGGGCCGTGTGCAGAGGCGGATTATCCTAAAGGCAAAGTAGGCATGTGCCTAGGGGCGGGACGGTACAAAGGGGCGCGCGGGCAGAAAAAATATACAATATAGCATAAAATTAGGGCGCCGATGAGATGCTTGCCTACGGCGCTCTCAACGTTTAATGCGCCTCTGGCCGTGTGTGGGACTCCCGATGCCCTAAAGAGAGGCATTGTTCCTGGACCGAAGATGGAAGTGGCCCAGGGGTTTACCCACTAAACTCCGCGGTACTCCCTCATCGCCTTAACATGGGGGGCCACGGGTATCAGCGAAGTCCTTGCTCCACTGCTGCTGCGTCAACTGCATCAACTACACAGGATATATCACTCCCGACCCATGGTACAACTGCGATGTTCAACTGGTTATACCACGGGGAAGTAAAGTTACCAATGGTTCAACTGTTGTTCTATAATTTCCCCGTGGTGGATGTCCCCGTTGTACAACTCGGGTCCCTAAGCCCCTTCGTACACAAGGCGACGCAAGTCTCCGATACTCGGCGATTTTAGCCCCTTCGTACACAAGGCGACGCAAGTCTCCGATACTCGGCGACTTGCGTCACCTTGCGACTACCGCCATACAAATCCATTGAGGCTCGTACACTAGTCGACGCGACTCGCGTCGCCGACATTCGTCGCGCGACTCGCGTCGCGCCACTCCTACGATACCTGCCTGCCGAAGTCGTCGCTACTTAAGTCGCGGCGATTTTCAAGATGGCGGAGCAGTTATTGAATATTAAATTTGTTTCTGAGGTGGAGAAATATCCTTGTTTATATAATTATACTGAACTAGCTTACCCAGTGAACTTCGTATCACATACCTCTTAATATAAAACATATTAACTTAAACCCTATCTTTTTTCCATATTTTCTCATCGTTTAAACCTTCCCTGGACTTCCACGAATATTTCAAGGCTAAAATTACTCAAATCGGTTCAGCCGTTCACGAGTTTTAGCGAGACTAAAAAACAGCAATTCATTTATAAATATATAGATAGGCAATTCACGTCGCCGTGTGTACGGACCGTGCGCTACTCGATACTCGCGACTCGATACTAAAGTAGTATACAACATTAGTATCGGAGACTTGCGTAGCGTTGTGTACGAAGGGCCTAAGTCTACTTGTACCACGGGGACAACCACATCAATCATAGAACAACCAGTTGTACCATGGGTAACATTATTTCCCCGTGTTACAACCAGTTGAACATCGCAGTTTTAACTCGGGTCGGGAACAGGATATATTTAGTGCTCCAGGGTCAGCGACGAGTAGTGCCTCTTTTGTTACAATCATACATAGACGACGTATATTAATAAAGATTTTGTTTTTTCCAGGATATATGGTCCAAATCTGGTATTCACTACAATGTTGACGGCTTGAACTCCATTGAAGAGGTTTGTATTTTAAAATAATTAAATAAACATAACATCCAAAGAAATTATTTTCTATCTAAGTACACCTTAGATAACATTTTAAATAAGATATTTCTGGAATATTAAATATGGAGGAAAATAGAAGGTGAACTTAGTTTCTCTGTAACTTTTAATGGGAATCTTAATTTCAGGATTCTAAAACTGATGGTAAATTTAACAAAAACACAGACCACGACGGTGGAATTGATGAGGCTAACGAAGAAACCGCCGAACACAACATTTCTGATGATGAATATGAAGAAACAGAGAAACCTGATAAAAATATTAAACTAGATCACTCTGATGAGGAAGGATATGATGAGAAACCAGAAGACTTTGATTATCATGATCATAAAGATGAAAAGAAAGATGATGAGAAGAAACCTGATAGAAATCATGATGAACTGGATCACCCCGATGAGACAAAAGATGATGAAAAACCCGAAAACTTTGATCATCATGATCGCAATGATGAAAAGAAAGATGATGAGACGAAACCTGATAAAAATCATGATGAACTGAATCATTCTGATGAGGAGGAAATATATAATGGAAAACCCGAAGATCTTGATCATCACGATGAAAAGATAGATGATGAGAAGGAAGTTAAAGCTAATGAAGATGTAAGTGTTTATTGAAATTTTTATTTAGAACAAAGAAACCTTAAAATTACTTTTAATCGTGTCATCATAATGTCATGCAAAATAAACAAAAAGTTCACAATTAATTTAGAAAGTTAAGTAATACCTAAATCAAAAGTATAATGTAATTAATTATTTACAGGATGATTCAGAGGATCAAGCTAGAAAGAGAAAGAACGATAAAAACAAGGAAACAATCGATGAACTATTAGAAAACGTAAGTACCTACTGTCATTAAATTCAAAAAATGTACAAAATATCTAGCTAATTACTTAATTAATTATGAAATAATGCCATCTCAGGTCAGACTCACCACTGACATAAATGCAGGTATATCTTAGATGCTCGATTTCAAGAATTTTCAAAGACCTCGTAATTTTTTCTGCTTTTCGTTTTTCATTCATTTTCTTTGCAGTTCAGATAGGTAGACGCTATCTTGCAAAAGCAGCAATCTAACGCTGACGGCTTGTTTATCAGCATAACTCTAAACTGTTTATGCCAACGTCTGCATAGTTGATAGTGCATTTAGAGACAGAGATTTGCTACACAGGACTGCTGTACTTAAAATTAAATAAACTTTATAAAAACATACGAACAATTTTGAAATGCCAACTATTTCTTTCAGGAACAATTTTGGAATTGGTTAGCTGACTGGACCTCAGTCTACATGGACGTCTTAGCCGATGTAAGTATATATTTATAAATATCCAGAAATATAGTAACAACTTCCCTTTGTGTATGATGCATATAAATGATGTATGTAATACATGATGATATTGATGATGTATTTAAGTTAAGAAGATTTTCTATAATTTGTTATTTTATTACAGCACATTAATGATATAGTGAAAGAAGAAGTCTCAAACCAAATCAAACAATACGAAGACTCACGTAAAAATGATAACAAAGAGACCTCTAAGCACGAAGACGATATAAAACCTGATAAAAAGGGTCCTAAGGAAGATAGAGAAAAGAAAGATTCCAATGAAGCTGAAAATAATGAGAAAATACCAGAAAATGAAAAGAAAGACGACCAAAAACCTGATGATCCTGGTATGAATGATAGGAACATAGTTGGTAAAGAAAATGATGAAGACTTATTAAAGAAGCGAAGAGACAGAGACGATAAAAAGAAACCTGACAATTCCAAAATTGACGAAAAACCGAGTAAAATTGAGAAAGAACCAACAAACAATAAAACTGAAGTTGACGATCCAAAAAGTGAAGAAAAACCAAGTATAATTGAGAAAGAACCACCGAAAAATAAGACTGAAGAAGAAAATAAATCAGTAGCTCCAATGGTAGATGATAAACAGAAAGAGTATCCAACTAAAATACAAGCTCAAAATCTTTACGGGAATTCTGTAGGCAGCGAAAAGGTTACAAACATTTTTATTTTCTACCCTAATTCAGATACTAACCAGATCATAAAGGACATTAAAAATGACAGTAATTCAGAAATCAACGTTTTTGGAACTCCTTATGGCCAAACTCCAGCTATAGATGAAAGGATTAATGTACCTGATGGAGAGAAAAACACCGAGCCGCAACATGAAAATTATAATAAAGTCACACCGACCGAAACAAATAAGAAAGATGCTGAAATAGATAAAAAAGATCCAACTACTGAATCATTACCTAAAGAAGAAAATGATGTAAATAATGTTCCGTCTACAACATCAACAGAAAGCCCAAAAGAAACTACAACTTCTACTAATCCAGACGTTCCCAGCACTACCAAGAAGATAGATGAAGATTTAGTTGCAGAAAAAGATGTTTTATCTACAACAGAAAGTAATATAGTTGAAACCAGCACAGAATCAATAAAAGACAAAGAATTAGAAGATGAATCAAAAGATAATGAAAATGGAAACAACGATGATAGTAAGAAAGATAGAAAAGACAACTTAGAAGACGAAAAAGATAAAAAGGCGGAACCTTTAACAACAGAAAGTAAAAATACAAATGAGAAAGACAAAGAATTAAATGATGAATCTAAAATTAAAGAAAATGAAAGCAACGATGATAGTGCCAAAGATAAAAAAGATAATTTAGAAGAAAAACAAAATAAAAAAGACAAAACTTCAACAACTGAAAGTACAAACACAGATGACAAGAAAGAATCTGAAAGTAAAAGCACAGAAAATAGTGTAAGAGAATCTAGTACTTCAGAATTACCTGAGATCAGTAGTACAGCTGGCACAGCTGCCCCATCTACTTAACATAAAGTGGCAATCACTCGTAGACAACATTTCATAATTTATTTAGCAAAGTCAATTCCAAAAGTATGTCATCATGTCCCTTCTCAAAGTTTTATGACTGTTAAAACAGACAGTCAGTTACTTCTGCATTTACGAGTATAATATTCGTAAGGACTTATTGTGAATTGTAGTTATTTAAGTAGCTTTAAGTATTGTAATAATGTATGTAAATAAAGAATTGTAATAACTTGATGAAATATTATTGAAATCTTCTTTCTTTTACCTCACGTTTGTAACAACTCGGTTACCAATAGCTCTTCAAAGTAGTAAATGTATTCTAATTTTTAATCCTAATTTGACGGCACTAATTTATAAAAAAACTAGATAGGAATATCTCTTGGCTTTTAAATAAAAGAATATATTTTATAACACAATTTATTACTAAATATACTACTACATAACAAGTCCTGCTTATGGCACAATAGTTATGATTAGAAACATCTTGGAGACGATTTAATAACAAATTAAACACTTAACTATGATTTCGATTATTCGCTAATATTGGTATAACATAAACATCATCATCATCTCAGCGTATTCCCGATTGCATCCAGTATGGAGCTCAGGGTCCGCTTCGACTATGATCCTAGATTTGACAAGCCTGGTTATTACAATGGAGCGATTGCCATCTGACCTCCGTAACCCTTACAAGGGAAACCAGACCTACTTGGAACATAGACGGGACCAACGGCTTAACGTGCTTTCCGAAGCACGGAATCATCATTCTTCGACATCAACATCGAGACTATTAACGCCTACTAAAAGGCAAAGGCATAATTAAAATCAAGTCATCGCTACAATGATAAATGGGCTTAATCACCACGCTTGCCAAATTCAGATAGGCAATCTTCGTATATTATGTACGTCAGTACTGACAGACTGTCTATCTCTTTCTTCAAGCGTTTTGTCTCATTCTGTCAGGGGACGCTTGCAACATGATCCAGGACTTGTCAAGTCCAGTTGTCACATTGCAGCGACTGCCATCTGACCTCCGTAACCCTCGACAGGGAACCAGACCAATTAGATCATGGCTACACAGCCATTCGACTATGCAGGTTTCTACTGTCTATGTTACACCAATATTAAGCAAACATTAATGGCAGTTAGAGCTTAAAAATAATAATATAAAACTACAACCTAACAGAAACGTAGTTTTTTTAATAATATCCTTATTTACTTGTATCGAATACACGAAAAAAATATTCTGGATTTTTTTGTGATTTTTAAAAAAAAAAATTTTTTTTTTTTTTTGCGTGTGCCGAAGATAGATCACACTAAAAAAACGACTGATCTTTCTTCGGTTTATATTAATTCTGCGTGCCTTTAGAAACAAGAAAGCTTGTTATAAAAATAACATTTCTGTAAAGTCATTGTTTTAAAAGTAACTTATATAATCATCTAATATAAAAATAATTATATAATACGCTAACTCTCTAACTTATTTATATGACCAAAATAATTATATAACTAAGCAACTATTGTGTTGGTATTTAACATATTACATAGTATGTAACTTTGTATGTTACTAAAAGTATCAGCCTATTAGTGTCCCACTGCAGGGCAAAGGCCTCCATCCCATTTATGACCCAATAAATTAACACAAATCTGGTTCGACTCGGGAATCGAACTTAGGACCCAGAGATCACGGAAAGTTATTAAAAACATTTCTTTACTGAATAAATGTTATCCAGTTTCGAGAATTTGACTATCGCTTTGTATAAAAATTTATACACATAGAAAGTTGTACACGTAAATGTATAAAATGTAAAAAATCAATGATAAGAGAAATAACCTTCTTCTTAGAACTTATTGTACACTAATTATTAGTGTACATTATAAATTTAAATCATATACATCGATCTGATCTCAAAGTAAGTAGCGTAAGCGCTTGGATATGTGTTCCTATCAAAAATAAAGGTACCACAAAAATATACTTATATACATTTACTAAACCTGACACACGATAAATACACTATGATAATCACATGAGGGTTTGCCTTAGAATTCGAAACCACGACCCCTGGACTATCGCGCAATCAAAAGCACAAAGTTACACACTATCTATTATGTACATATAATATTAAAATTATATATTGCGATTATCAGCCATAAATAACTGATTTATCTGTGATATATTTCATTGTATTTAATTTATATTGTGTGATATCTACTAAGCGTGATTAATTATAAATATTACTGTTTTTTTCTCCTTTTCAAATATGTAAGTTATAGTTGCAAGCACACTGTAACCAAAACCCTGATTTTTCATACATCTAAAGACTTATTTAAAAAACCGAGCCGAAATATTATTTAATTGGGTACTTGACTGAATTTTTAACAATATTTGACACAAAAAATTACACTAAAAAGCAATCCTTTCTCGATTTTTTTTTATTGGGTGATGGAAATATCTCGCCATCTCTTTCCTACCCGTGTGACCAAACGACTTTACCGTCACATGTCACGCAGTGCATCATTAAATTTTTCTGTTACTTGACAGTTTAACCTTCCATCAGATTTAAAACACTTTTAACTTTCAAATTTTTGATCTGATTAACACAAATCTTTCTGTTTTCGGCTGCAGATAACGTTATTTTTTGATAGGAATAATAAAAAAACTTAAGTCAAATACCAAATTTTGTAAAAAATATTTAAAAAGGGTTATACGGAACCATAGCTCCCTCTTTCTAGGTTAGGAAGACTATTATATAGTGTGAATGACTGTGATAAAATTAACTAAACTATTTTACTTATCAACAACTTTAGTTGGCAATTTGAAAAGGCACGCTCTATTTCATTCAGGGACACTTTACTAGGAAGCATCTCATAATATTCTTGATTCTTTGATCTTCAAGACTTTAATTATAAATGTAATGGCTTACAATTATTTTAGCCTCCCCTGACAAAAACACTCTGACATTGGAAATATATACAGACCGACAAACTTATCTGTTCCGGTGGCCAAAATTGGAACTACGTGAAATGCAATGCAAAAACGATGTTTAATGACAGTTCTAAATCGACAGTAGCGACGCCGCCACTGGAACAGATAAGTTTGTCGGTCTGTCGGTCTATAAACACAATTCATAACAATAAGCATACAAAATGGCTGCCATATGCAAATTGTTTTTATTTTAAACAACAGATGATATAAAAATAAAAAACATTAGAGGCATTTCTAAATAAAAGTATATAAAAATATAATTTACTATCATTTAAATCTCCCAATATTAATTCATCTATATTCTTTTTATATTGTATTCATGCATTTATTAAAAATTTATAAACACAGCAATATGAAGCTATTTATTTTATAAATAATCTTTTAGTAACATGGTACAAAAATATTTTTTGAAAAAAATAATTGTAGGTATTGTATAATAATACAAATAAAATAGACAAAATTTTAAAATATCTGTATAGGAAGACGTAAGACACTAATTCTGTGAAAGTTGACTACTTACTTATAATTTAAATGTAAATGTCTCTATATAAAATTCTTATATTTAAAATTTTCTTTTATTCTATAAGAAAAACTTGACCGACTACCGTAAAGTATTTTCGTTTAAAAAATATTTAAAAATTACAACTATATTAACTTCATTACTTACTATCTGGTTCAAATGCTATTAGGATACGACCTTTTGGTGTTGCGTAAGCAACAGTGATGACTGACACACACACAGATGAATAATGCGTTGCTATTGGTTGCTAACGATACGGACAAGCGCAGTTGACGTAATTTTTCGCAATATTCCAAAAGGTATTATCCTAATAGCATTTGAATCGGATAATACTTTTCATTTTGTTCTTATAACAGAGTGACCGGCGAATCAAGGTGCAGTTGATTACATTTGACTGATTTTTAAAGAGTATGTTTTTTATGTACTTTTGGGAGCAGATTAACCTACCTTTTTAATCTGTCAAAAAGTCTCAATTGAAATAGGACTCTATGCGATAGATATTAAGCTAAAATTGGTTCTAAGCCAAAATTGGTGTAGCCATCTGCACATTCAAATGTAACAACTTTTTCTGAATATTATAAAATATGTTTTATATTTAGAAGTGAATAATTTATATTTGTATTATACGAGTATTTGTGTATAGTTCTATTTATAAGTGTATTTTGTCTATTCCTCTTTGCAACCACACGTACGTGCGAAATTGCATTCTCTTAAATTCAAAATCATCTAAATACGATTAGCGATAGTCTACAAAAATACATACCTATTCGATTTTAATTTCATGTTTCTAACTTCGTGTATTAATTTTCTCCAGTACCTTAACTCACCGGACACGCTATAATATGTTCAAAAGTTGATATACCTCTATTTTAGTCTGTGATCCTCAATTCGGCTAATTCCTTTTCCTCATCTACTTCATCCTCATCATCAGAACCGTGGACTGATGCTGCGGGGGTAGTGGCTCCTGAGAAAATAAATAAAATAATAAATAAATATCTCTGGACATTAATCACACAGCGCCATCTAGCCCCAAACTAAGCATTAGCTTGTACTATGGGTGCCAGACAACGGATAAACATTACTTAAATACTTTTTTGGAAATACAATTATTATACATAGAAACACCCAGACCGATACAAACAGATATGGAGCACACAAATGTTTGTACCGTGATCGAACCCGCGACCTCTGGTGTAATGGGTTCCCTATGTGTGTTCGAAACACCTTTTTCGAAAATTTATACATCGACAACCTTACACCGAAGCTTTCATAGTACTGAAACACCGGACAAATAAACGTTTACATGTGACAAATAAACGTTGGAGTAACAATGTACCGAAGTAAGATGTTCGGTGTTCAGATACGTCGAACAAAAAAAGCCTTCGCAGTACCTAACAAGCTATCGCACTATGAAAGCTTCGGTGTAAGGTTTTCGATGTATAAATTTTCGAAAAACGGTGTTTCGAACACACGTAGGGAACCCGGTGTAATAGCCGACTTCTCAACCATTACACTAAATGGCTCGTCAAAGAGAAAGGTATATAATAAGCACTTGGGTGTATACTGAAGATACAGACATATGATAAATTTTAACAGTAATTAATACTAAACATCCGTTACTAACTATCTACTTCATTATGGTGTCAATGACAAACCAAACGTGTGAAAATCACAAATTAATTGTATCATCCAACGTGTAATAATCACAAATTAATACTCTTCTTTCATTTATGTTTCTCAGCATAACCTCAGCCTGCACCTTTGTCTAGTACAATCGATTATTAAGTGTGTGAAAATACCAACGAACATCCCGAAGTGGGCGGGGCAGCCAATCAAGAACGATAATTCTGTGCATACATTGTGACAGTCAAATATTGTGAATCTTTATTATAGCCCGATGACAGCTGTCCCGCGAATCATCCTACATTTTACGAACTATAAATATCTAAAACCAGTGTACAGTCCGCGTCAACTTAATTGGCTTGTCTGAAGTTAGCTGGTCGCGTCGTTTGCACCTGCCTCTGACACCTACATTTGTGTTCTGCGCAGGTTCTCGCACGAAGTTCAGACAAGCCAAATAAAATGACGCGTATAGTACATGTGCTCCAAACCTACTAAAACTCGTGTCTACGCCACACAAAACGTGTTAAAACCTCAAAATGGAACACCTCATTCCGTACATTCGTTCTTCTCCGCACAGTCGTTCAGTTTGGCTATGACCTGATCTATATGTTCAGCCACTGCCTCGTTCAATGGCTCCAAAAAGTTCTCGTTCGGAGTCCTAAAATTCTCATGTTCCGATTCACTGAAAATCTGCTTTTCAAACGTCACTTCCACACCTACTTCGTTAACATCGTCTGTTATTTCGAGTATTTCAAGCGATTTCTGTAGATTTATAACGTTTTTCTTCTGCACTATGCTAGAAGAATGTTCTGGACTTTCTAGCTCTATGGTTTGAACTTGTTCGTCTTTGGTTTCTTTAATTTCCTTGTGGAATGACGTTGATAGACGCATTGGAGGGTCGTGACGGCGCGCTGTGTTTAAAATGGTGATTACTGTACCTAAGAAAGGTTACGATTTAAAGTCATATTGTATACTGACTCTATATACTTTAATCAAGTGCAAATCACACGCTTAGTTAACGCTTTATTATAATTTAATCTTGAACAGCTCATCGCATGCTAAAGACTTGAAATCTTTAATAAAAGACTCGCGACTAAATTGTGAGCCTTTTAAAGAGCTCGAATAGTTTTATATCCGAGTCAAATTGTAGCGACTGTAGTCTCTTTAGATAAGTAAAAAGACTTGAGTCGTATTTTTAATAAGGTCGAATGATAGCAGAAATTGTGCAGCTACTTTTGGGGCCGACTGTACTTCCAAGATTTGCTTAGTTTGTGGCTGAAATGTCCTATAAGGCTGCTTACCCAGTAGGCAAACTATTAGCGGCAGACTGAGTTTGCGGCCTATCTATTTAGTACGCCTTTCCATATATTAGAAATAGAGTGTCCACAGTTTGCTAGTTTTGCGCTCACTGTACGCAGTTTGCAGCGTTACGCGCGCCGACTATCTCAGTGAGCGGCCGACTCCCAGCAAAACCGGTTGGCTAAAATTGATATGAGTTTGCAGCTAACTCAAATTTCAGTTCGCCACAAATTTGCGGCTCACTCAGTCGGCCGCTAACGGTTTGCCTACTGGGGACGCAGCCTAAGAAGTTACTTAGTTAAATAAATAAATTGATAGTTGACTTACTAGAATGTGTTGGACTTGGAGGTTCAGAGATGGGTCTAGGATAGTTGAACCGCTTGCCGAGTTCAATATCCCTTTGGTCCACGTAGTCTGGATATACTGTCTTCAAGGCTTGAGCTCTTGCTTGGCGGTAGTACTGGAAAATAACGGTAACATTATAGAGAATAGTGGTGTGAAATGTCACTTGAGGTCGAAAGTTCAGCGCGCACTCGTCTGAAGGCGTAAATGTAAATCCGATTCGAAAATAAGAATACTTTCTTAAAGGTACTCAATCTTGCAGTATAGGTCGATTGAAGAATCGATTAGGTACTTACGTATCGATTTTTAACTATTAGTTTAAGATAAATCGACATCTCTAGAAATGTAACTGTGACACATGTCGCAGGTATCATTCTAGATTTTACAAACTATAGAATCATATTTGATTGACAATAGGTAAAAAACATTTTTTACGATTCAAAATCGGGGTTCGTATAATCGGGAATCGACTCGCATCACTAGTATACTCTTCATGACAGCTGTCATACGTATCGAGCAATTTTGGGAATACGCCCGAAGAAAGAAAGATGAAGATGTATTACTTACAATGCCAAGATTTCTCCAATCCATTAAGTCCGATAATCTCTCGGTTCTATTTCTTTGGATGATACGCTGTCTTCTTGTCAGTCTGAAATACAAATACAATAGGGAATTTAATTATGAAAGTATTAATTTATTAATTTTGACCGCCTCCATGGAACAGTGGCTAAGCTGCTCGGGTATAAAACCCGGAGATCGTGGGTTCGATTCCCGCCTTGGGTCTGGTTGGTGGTAGGACTTTTTCAGAGTCTGATTGGCTAGCTACCACCCCCACAGGTGAAATCTGCCAGAATAACAGCCCTAGCTGTGTTCCGGCAATATTAATGTGGGAGCCAGTACACTTGAAATCAGAGGCTCGAAGATCAAATGAGTCTACAGTCTGGCAGCACAATTGAGCGACGCTTCCAGGTGAAGCGTCGTTCAATGGAATAGGCCGCAGTGGCCGCTTACTACAGGTGGGCTGCGTGCCTATCTGCCAACTGACCTAGTATAATGCATTATTTTTATAATTTTTAAAACATATTGCCTGCTTAATGGCGATATTAATACAAATATATTTTAAAAAATTCAATTTGTCCAGGTATCAGGCGGGACTCGAACCCACAAGGCGGGACTCGAACCCAGGTCCCTCGCTGTCCGGGCGAGTACACTACCAACTATGCTATCGATCAATGTTGCAGTAATTATTACTGCAACATCCGAAATGAATATTTTTACAAGTATTTACCAATCATTGAATTTTTTCTAATATATTTGTATTAGTATAATGCACTTTTTTATATTATAGGGGTCACCTGATGATAAGTGATCACCGCCGCCCATAAGCACTTATGGATATGTTCTGTGCTTATGGTAAAGTCAAAGAAATGCACTTTTTTTTTTATTTGGACTAAGTCAGCACTTGACCAGAAAGTTGCCTGATGTTAAACAATTATGCGGTCTACGATGGAGCGCGCTTGCTTAGGAAAAGCCCGTTCATTCTGGCCTTGAAGAGCCCCAAGTTGTATTGTGTAGGAAATACAGATCTCGGCAGGGAATTCCACTCCCGCGCAGTCCGTATCAAAAAAGATGAAGCAAATCGCTGAGTTCGTACGCGCGGTATCCCCACTGTATACTTACTTGGTAAAGTCGAACATGTACTGCGCCAGCTGTTGCACAGAGCCCTCGAGCGACATGTACCGACGGTCCACGACGTATATACCGTATGACATCGGATCCGCTATGTGTTCCTGCATGAAGCAGCCGAAACCTGGGGAAGATACATCATGTCATCATCATCATCACTAGCCTGTGTCCCGCAATGAAATAGACCGCAGTGGCCGCTTACTATTGGGTGGGCTGTGTGTCTGTCTGCCAACTGATGGACTATGTACAAAAAAAACTGACGTGATATGGCAGTTTCTTATGTAATCCGTTATATTTAGCATTAGAAATTAAAAAAACAACAAAAGAAAAAATTTAAATTTCGTACGGCTGCAACGATAATGTAATCACGCAGTTTAACATTGACATGCACTTTTTTATTTTGTTGTAAACTAGATACGTTTCGATTCATTTTTAAAATCTCTTCTTCTTAAGGCCTTTTATAGTGCAAACTTTTTCACGTTGATTAATTTATTTCTGTTAATTATTAGTTTTGTTACAGAAATCGAAATTTTAGTATTTTAATAATATAATAAATAATAATAAACGATCACAGTTATCGCTAAATAGAATTAAAAGTGTGTGGATAAAATTATTTGACATTTACAATTTTATGTTTCTGCTTAACACACATTGGTGCCTATAATAAAAAACCTAAATATAGTTCTTTCTATTGGTAAACTAAACGAAAAAAAGGCGCCCAAGATGGCTTCGTTTTCGGTGGGAGTGGTTTGTGTATTTTCCGATATTTTGAATGTGCGGCGTTTTAAGAACACTTGATTAGTTGAAATAGGAATGAACATGGCAGCAGTAATCCTTATAACCAGGAGTGTATTGCCAACTACAAAACAAGAAGAAGAAGTATAATGCATTATAAGAAAACACTGACCTGACAGATTAGTAGTAACGCTAGGTATGCCCATAACGGTGCATTCCGCAGGGGTGTACCCCCAAGGTTCGTAGTACGAGGGGAACACCCCGAGATGGCAGCCGCGGACGAACTCCTCGTACTCCAGACCGAACAGAGGGTTGGTGGAGGTCAGGAACTCGGGGTGGAAAATTACCTGAAAGTCAAAGTCACAGTATTTATTTCGCAACTTGATTTTTTTTGAAGTGAAAACTTCTTCAGCGGCGTTGTACACTTTTTGTAAAAAATATTAAACTCGCGGCAGGTGTCACGTGACTGATCGAAAATTCGTAAGACGGACACGTGTTTTTGGTTCAAGAGCCATCTATGAATTTGTGCGGGAATTTTCTCGCTAAGAAAGTACAACACTCGCTTAAGAGACGCTAGCGTGGCGAATACCAAAATATTCAAGTTTTCACTTCTACCGGCACTCCCGGAGTGCAACCCGTCGTTTTTGTAGTTTGCAGCTCTATCTCAGTGAGCGGCCGACTCCCAGCAAAACCGGTTTCAGTTGGCGAAAATTTATCTGAGTTTGCAGCTAACTCAAATTTTAGTTCGCCACAAATTTGCGGCTCACTCAGTCTGCCGCTAACAGTTGGCGTACTAGTATGATGACGCACTTACTTTGACTTTATCGTGAACTGTGTTGAATAGTTGGCATCTTCTTACTCCATTTAATACGGGATCGCTCCAGTCATCGACCTGTAGGACAAATGAACAGATAATTAATTAAATTTAAACATCAAATTGATAACAAAACAAAAAAATATATACAGGAGTTGTACATCGAGAAAGTAAATCAATAAATATTTTAATATTACACAATAACCAGAAAATAAGTAGTGTGTGAATTTATTCGTATGTATGCGTGTGTGGCTGTTTGTAAGTTGTGTCTATTTTTTGTGAGTGCGTGTATAATTCCGTGTGTCTGTGGGAGTGTGCGTGTTTGTAAGTTTTCATGTGTTTATGTGTAAGTTGTGAGAACAATCCCACGTGTATTTGTGTATTTCAATCGTGTGTGTGCGTGTAACTTTATTTTCAACATCGATGAAAGTAGTTTATCATATTGATTCAAAAATCAATAAAACTAAACTTACAATGTTGTGCGTAGTGACCGGCGGCAACCCATCCCTCTGCAGCGCGTAGATACAGCGCTTGAGCCGCACTGTCTCGTCTTTCTGGAGCAGATCCGATGTGTCTGGCAAATGACCTCTGTAAATAATAGTTGGATTGAGTTCAACGATGGGAGGGTTGTAAGTAGGGTTGTAACGGAACTTCGCCTCCGCCTTCGTTACTGCGGAAGTTCCGCAAGAAATTGTACCTTCGCCTCCGCTTCCGCCTCCGCACAATTTTTGCGGAGTTGTAACGGAGTTTTATTAACTAAATAACAATAAATATAAAGCTTTTTCTCTCATCGTTCGCACGTACTTATCGGCGCCGCCAAGTTCACTGCCAAGTGAACAATTATTTAGTTCAGCTGGATTAATTTATGAATCCCTTAGAAATCGTTTGGAAGGTGATGATAAAGCCGCAAAACTATTGTTTGTCGAATTTAATTTACCTCTCCTTGATTTTGATTACTAATTTTGATTACAAAAAAAATTTTTACTTTATGTTTTAAATGTTTACTTAAGTGTTAAGTATTTATAATAAAAACTTTTGAACCTTAAATTACTATTTTATTTACATCTACTTTCACCTTCACCTCCGCCTCCGTTAACCTCCGCATCCGCGGAGGTGAAACTCATCGCCTTCGCATCCGCCTCCGCCTCCGTTAAGAAGGCCTCCGTTACAACCCTAGTTGTAAGGGACTGAATCATGATCCTTTGGCCTGGACTTCTCGACCATTACACCAAATAATGGCTCGTCAAATATGGCTATTGGTTTCATCAAGGTTTTTTTTTTCTATGTGTAACAAGACGAGCAGATCGCACACCCGATGGTAAGCGCCACGTCTGCCCTTAGACAGTTCAGTGCCAAACAGTAACTAAGCAGTTACTGTCCGGCACCGCCCTGCGCCCGCTACACCGAGACGACAGTTATTAGGTCTCATATACCCAGTAATTTAACTAGCTTCAGTGCCCTTTCCCCGAAACACAGAAGTGCTGAACACACTTCTATTTCATGGGAAAATATCTGGCACTGCGGTGGTACCCACCTAGACGGCCCAGTACAGGAACCTACCACCTGGTAAAACCACCTGGCGCCTGGTTTGCGCCCAGGTAGGAGTTAGGACCTTCCGAGAAACTATTAGGTTATCCCAGCAATGCATACGTTGGTAACTGCGGTCGTTAAACTTAGTAGTGGATTTACTGGGTATATGAGACCTAATAACTGTCGTCTCGGTGTAGCGGGCGCAGGGCGGTGCCGGACAGTAACTGCTTAGTTACTGTTTGGCACTGAACTGTCTAAGGGCAGACGTGGCGCTTACCATCAGGTGTACTATCTGCTCGTCTTGTTACACATTGCAATACAAAAACTCTAACACTTCACTCCTTCTTGCACTACAAAATGGCGGCTCTAGGTGCCAGCTATGGGGTCGCCTACCTTTTGAAAAAGCCGCAAGTGAATCGCGAGCTGTAGCTTGTCGACCTGTCTTATGGGTGATTGAAAAGGACAGAAGCATAGCTATATCTCACCTCAGGCATATATCGTACATCCTGCTCCCGACCTTCTGTTGTATCTTATGTATGGTGTCCCTCAGACTCTTCACGTTGAAGTTAGCTTACTCACTCTAATAGTTGATAGAAAAGGACAGAAGTATAAAATCTCACCTCAGGCATATATCGTACATCCTGCTGCCCACCTTCTGTTGTATCTCATGTATGGTGTCCCTCAGACTCTTAGTGCTTATAGCTTACTCACTCCAATGGTTGATAGAAAGGGACAGAAGCATAGCTATATCTCACCTTAGGCATATATCGTACATCCGGCTCCCCACCTTCTGTTGTTTCTCATGTATGGTGTCCCTCAGACTCTTGGTGCTTATAGCTTACTCACTCCAATGGTTGATAGAAAAGGACAGAAGCATAGCTATATCTCACCTCAGGCATATATCGTACATCCTGCTCCCCACCTTCTGTTGTATCTCATGTATGGTGTCCCTCAGACTCTTTGTGCTTATAGCTTACTCACTCCAATGGTTGATAGAAAAGGACAGAAGCATAGCTATATCTCACCTCAGGCATATATCGTACATCCTGCTCCCCACCTTCTGTTGTATCTCATGTATGGTGTCCCTCAGACTCTTTGTGCTTATAGCTTACTCACTCCAATGGTTGATAGAAAAGGACAGAAGTATAAAATCTCACCTCAGGCATATATCGTACATCCTGCTCCCCACCTTCTGTTGTATCTCATGTATGGTGTCCCTCAGACTCTTTGTGACGGCGTGCCCTCGCAGACTCTCCACGTTGAAGTTGTTCGTCTTGGCCGGGAAGATCAGGAACGCTACCACTGTCATCTCTGAACCTGATGACTGGAAGAAAATAGAAATAAATAAATAAATAAAAACATTATTCACACAACGCCATCTAGCCCCAAGCAAAGCATTAGCTTATGCTATGGGTGCCAGACAACGGATAAACATTACTTATATACTTTTATTTTGTAAATACATACATATTATACATATAAAGAGACGATTGAAAAGAGTGACTCACTATATAATAAATATGTAGTAATTTCTTTTTTCAAATATCCCCCCCCCACTTCCCCCCACATTTCCGGGATCTAAAGTACCCTATGTTCACCGGGGATAGTGTCCACCGAGGAACCGGGATCCGGTGAAGTGCCCCTCAATGGAATAGGCCGCAGTGGCCGCTTACCATCAGGTGGCATCAGATGGGGTGGGCTGCGTTCCTGTCTGCCAACTGAACTAGTATAATGACGAGCCATTTGGTGTAATGGTCGAGAAGTCGGCTATTACACCAGAGGTCGCGGGTTCGATCCCCGCACGGTACAAACATTTGTGTGCATGAACATGTCTGTTTGTATCGGTCTGAGTGTTTCTATGTATAATATGTATGGTATGTATTTACAAAAAAAAGTATATAAGTAATGTCTATCCGTTGTCTAGCACCCATATAGCACAAGCTAATGCTTAGTTTGGGGCTAGATGGCGCTGTGTGAATAATGTCCTGTAATATTACAATTTTTTATTTAATTTAATGAAAAATTGTCGAAAAGTGCACAGTATTGTTATAAATGAACATCAGCTCACCTTTAAGTAGTGGTTAAGTCTCGCCAAAGCTTCGATGAAGATATCAGCTCCCTTGTTACCATACTCGTAACGACCCGCTATGAAGAAATACAACGTCTTGTCTAGATCGAAGTTGAAGTGCCTGCAAACAAACATTTTGATAACATACTACATTTGAATTAATTGCACTGAGGTCCATTATAATACGCGCGGCGTGTGATTAATTGGCTTAAAATACGAGTTCCCTCTGCGATATGTAAATGTTTTGTAGTCTGTGTTTTTCTGTGTCTCATTACCAGTGTCAAAGAATAAATAATTTCTATTTCCTTGCTTTTAACTTGGCACTGGCTAAATGCACAAGCCGTGCAAAGCCAAAATTATTATAAAAAAATACGATAAATAAAAAAAACCCTTCCCCTTTGGTCAGCCGAACTGAGCACGTTGGTTTTATTTCATAATCCCAAATAATCATCATCAGCCTATATACGTTCCCACTGCTGGGACACAGGCCTTGTGATATAGTGTGGGCCATACTCCACCACGCTGGCTTAGTGCGGGTTGGTAGAGAGGTGCGTGAGGCAAGTGACTAACCTTAATGTCAGATGTTATCAATTTCAGGTGGCCTCTGACTAGGCTTGACAACTAATATATCTACATTATAGTAAATATCAGCCGGGACCAACAGCTTAACGTGCCTTCCGAAGCAGACGCTCGAAATAAATGTCACTAAATGTGGTCAGAATGGTCACCCATCCATCAACCGACAGCGTGGGTAGCTTGACCTTTGTTATCGCTAACCAACTACTGTCACAGCTGCGCCACGAGCACCTCGAACAAACAAACTGTCGCGACTATTTTAGTCTGTGGTTGCGACCATAGAGAAATAACAATTCAGTCTGTGGTCGCGACAAATAGCTGAATGAATGAATTATTAAAGATTTTTCTTATCTCACCCATAAAAGTGTCCTCTAGTGAACTCGTTAATCTTCTCCTTGGCTAACGCGTGGAGGTTCTGGAACTCGTGAAGAGCTGAGAACTTCTTCACGTTCAATCCGTTGGGGGTTATAATGTCCGGCTTGCGTTTTAGCAGATGTTCTGCTTCGTAACCTAAGGAAAGAGATATCGCTCCATGATTATTGGTCTGTACCAACTCCACTCACCCTAGTTTTGAGTTACTGAGGTTCAAAGTTTTGAAAAATCATAGCTCCTGCATGGAATACTAAACTAACGTTCATTATGCACTATTAGGTAGATACGTATTAAAGGAAGTATTCCTAGTCAATTAAAATCGTTTTATATTATATTTAATACTATTAATCGAATTAAATGTATATCGCGATTGTACTATGTACATGAAAATTACGTAATTAGGACATTATTGTTTTGTACTATAAATTTTTTACAATTGTTTTGTACTATGTATGTAGTATGTACGTAAAATAAAGTTTTTTTAAAATTCGATAGATTTTAAATGAATTAAACAAATATTTGGACACAAAATATTGAGTCTAAAAGTTTTCAAACATAATTTTATTATACAAAATAAGGTACAAGACCCAAATATCGACTATTCGATTTTGACGAAAGACTATTCATAAAAATAAAAAAGTACCTACAGCATACATCATAAACAAGTGATGTCAATGATTGTTTTTGATTTATAGAAAACCACTTTATTAATGAAATTAAGACTTTGTATGGTTAATTAAAAAAAATACCCTCGTCATTAGCCTATTACAGTCTACTGCTGGACATAGACCTCTCTAAACGCTTGCCACACTGATCCATCCTCAGCCACTGACATGCAACTCCAGCCAGCCATCCCACTCCACGCTTGTACTCTTCGGTTTTCTGTATAGATTATACATGTGCCTGCCACACAGTGTGAATGTGGTCTATGGTGCCGTATCCGCTCCGAAATCCAGCCTGTTTTGGTGGTTGAAACTCGTCGAGAGACGGTTTGTGATCACTCTTGAGAATAGTTTATAGACGTGGCTAAGAAAGGAAATTGGTCGATAGTTCTTCACCAGGCTTTTTCGGCCTTTGTCGTCCTTTTTTAAGATCTGGATGACTACACTCCCACTTAGTGCCTTTGGAGTTCTCCCTTCAAATAGAATAGCGTAAAATAGCTTTTGGAGCTTCTTTAGTTCAGGTTTACGCCATCTTCACCAGGGCCATTTGCATTTTAAGCAAGCGGATTCTCAATTAAGTCAACGCTGACTTCTGGCAGGTCTTTGGTGGAATGGCGAGCTAAAGTGCTGATCTTTAGAGCCCTCATTTTCGGGATCTAGTCCAGAAGCATGCGAAACGTATAACCGGCCATGGAAGTCATCTACTTCCGAAACGACTGCCGGCTTGAGGCAACTACTACTCCAATTTATGTTATTTAAAATAATCTTGTATTTTATATAAGCCTTTCTTCATACGGCATTCTTTAATTTTTAATTTAAATTTATGTATAGGCAAGTCAATAAAAGTTTGTGGCAACATATTAAACATTTTTATACTTAATCCTACAAATGAGTTACAAGTTTACCGAGTCTGAGGCTTGGAATGGCAAGCTTATGTTTATTTTCTTGTGTTAAAACCATGAAATTCCGATTTTTTTTAAGAAAATCATAGTTTTTGCGTACATACATGATACAGTCGAATATGTACTGTGAATACTGTGATGCTACGATTAGAATATTACTTTCCTTAAAGAGTTCCTTCAGTGAGTCACGTGGTTTAAGCTTATTTAATAGAGCACCGAATGTCATTTCGGACACATTTATTTATCTCCTGGTTAAGAGCTCGTTTTCCCGAAGAATTAGCGAGTAGGTCTTCACGCCCTTGTCGCATTGGTCCTAGAGTCCCTTCGGAAAGTTTCGGCTTTTTACCCTTGCGCCACAAGTGCCGTGGACAAGACTAAGTCTATGATCGCAGCCTGTGTTAAACCTGTTTATCACGGAGACATCTCCTCGAAATCCTTTCCAGAGTCAGGCGCTACTTCACTGCGGAACAACTCCTAAACCCCTACAAAGCTCAAGTTCGTTCCTGCATCTCCATGCATATTATATTGCTGCCATCTTTGGGATGGTTCTGCTCGATACCAGGTGGCTGCTTTGGACTCTATTGAGCGGCGTGCGAACAGGCTTATCGGTGACGATACTTTGGTCGAAAGCTTGCAGAGCCTTGATCATCGTAGGAGGATTGCTTGCCTCTCCGTATTTTACAGACTCCACTTTGGTGAATGTGCTGCTCAGCTGCACGATTCGGTTCCACCAGTTCTGTTTCATCATTGAACTACTAGGCTCGGTCAGGGATTCCGTCCGTATATACGTTGCTTTGCTTGCTTCATCTTTCTTGATATCCGTATCTGCGCGGGAGTGGAATTCCCTACCGAGATCTATCTTTCCTGCACAATAATACTGGGGGCTTTTCAAGGCCAGAATTAACGGGCTTTTCCTAAGCAAGCGCGCTCCATCGTAATCCGCATAGTTATTTTACATCAAGCAACTTTGTGGTCAAGTGCTAGCTTAGTCCAAATATAAAAAAAAATATCTTTAAAATGTACTGCTTGTCCGCCAAGATGAAGTCGATCTCGTTCTTCGTCATAGTGTCGAGGCTCTGCCAAGGCCAACTTCCTTGCTGCTTCTTGAAGAAAGAGTATACCAGGAAAAGCCCCACCCGTTCGAGAAAGTTGACAAGCATCTGCCCCCTATGATTTCTGACTCCAAAATCACGGGCTCCTACTACCGTTTCGCCCTTGACAACACTTAAGTGGGTCTTGGTAGTTAGGTAGAGGGCCCTCGATATATTGTCAAGCATTTCCTCCACTTCAACACCTGATTGTATCGAGGTCGGCTCAGGCTGTATCTCTCGAGACTTATTGGCAAAAAATCCGACGCAACTTTGAAACTTTGATTTTGATTGCTGGTCTCCTCCTCGGAATGGACATTCCTCATAACCCCAGAATGTGCCACTTAATCTTCCCAAATGTCACCTCAAGTTGTGCTAGATGTGCGTCCATTATACGTAGCCATAAATATCGTTACGATAAACTGTTTCAGTTTATCGTAACCCGGATAAATCTTTTCACCCTCCTCCCCTTGGCTTCCATGACCAGGTATAGCGGTACCACCGGGAATTGGGGGCCGTGGCTTGGAGTATCCTGTCGTCTGGAGGGTTTGCCCATAATCGAAAAGCTGAGCAAGCTTTCAAAGGGCACAGTTCTCGCATTAGTGACGCTGCAGCTCATCACCGGCCTATTACATTAAGCAACACCTTTGGATTTAGATGGTTATAAAGCTATGAGTCAGTCGCCAAAGCCTCGTTGGTTAATAGGCAGATCAAAAAAAAAGATGGTTCACTCACTTACACTATATTGCAACAAAATAATATAAAACTGTAATAATAATATAATTACACTCAAGCCTTAGGGTTATTCATAGGGTAATTTACCCTTTTGCATAATCTGTGGCATGGATAAATTGTATTGTATACATTAATCTACTTGATATTCATTTGGTACTTTTGATTATTAATAAAATTAATCGATTAGAATTGCCTATTAATATTATGTAAATATTTTGAGCTTTTTTACGCTTTTCACATAACCCTACCAGATAAAATAATGAATATCTTCGGTGGTGTTTCCAGACACCTATAGATAAAATACTACTACAACATGGCTTATCTTTTCAATAACTATTATAGGGAAGCAAAAAATATTTTTGGGTGCATATTTTTTTAAATTTATCGAAAAAATTTGAAATAAATATGTACACTTTAAGTAGTTTTATGTGATAGTAACACAAAAGGATCAAAAGTAACGTAAAATGTAAAAAAGTAACTTTCAGGCAATGCTACACTAGTGGAAGCTATTGAAATAGGTGGATATAGAACAAAACAAAGTGAAAAGTTTCTTAACATCGCTTTGTACTATCTGATTTAAAATAAACTGTTTATGGACATAGAACATTTAAATATTTTGCGTTTCGTTCATTTCTTAGTTGATTAATTGTACTAGAAATGGGTTTTGGATATAGTACGTTATACTACTTTTCAGATCTCTCTGAAACGTGGACGTGGTACAATCGTATATTGCATATCTCAGTAACTATGCAACTATTGATAGATCTGATCGATGGATATAGTACAGAAAAAATCCCACAATCACTTGGTACCAATAACTCAAAATACCTAAAAATGGCGGTTAGTACAAACCAATAATCAAGGGACGATATCGCAAAATTAGAAATAGCTTATGAGAATATTTCGAATTTTATTTTAATTTATTTTTTGTAAAATATGAATATAACTGCAAAGGTAGAAATTAAATAAAATAATAAAAATAAAATTTCCTTTATTTCCAAAAGTCTTGTTACAATGGTTTGTCGAGTTTTCCCCTTTTTAGTCGAGTTTTTTAGTCACAGACACTTGTATTGGGAATAACTCGCTACTTCCCTGACGGTTTGCTTAGTATAGGGTTGCCATCCGTCCGGGTTTCCCCGGATTTGTCCTAGTTTAGAGGGCATCCGGGGAGCGTCCCGGGAAAGTTTCATTTTGTAGACCGAGTTTAAAAAAAAGGTGATTTATGACATTTTCAACTGTTTTTATTACATTGAATATGTTTAAAAGATCTTGTTGACATGTCCGGCTTTTGGACTCTAAAATCCGGGGTTTTCACGCGTCTTGTCCTGTTTTCCAAATTTTAGAGATGGCAACCCTAGCTTAGTAAGACTATAGTGTAACTAAATTTTACAATAAAAAAATGTTCATAATCATAACATGCAATAAAGTTCTTTGTTTTGGTGATCCAAATCTAGTAGCAAAGCAATGTTGATCTACACCCAACTTTACGTTTACAATAATATTTCATTTGATTTGATTTCGAGAATAGTCCGAAGTGAGATAAGTTATTTTCTTATTTTTTAGGTTGAAGTTTTTATTCCTTGTTTAGAGTACAGTCAAAAGCACGTCAGACGTAACACTTTGGACTTTGTACCGCTCTTATGTCGGGGGCATAAGTGCTATTATCGAACTGCAAGTGTATACCGTGATGTGCTGTTGACCGTACATGCATTAAGCTGGAGGCTTGTGTCGCATTTTAATAAATAACGCTTTTTTTGATTTGGATTAATGGTTTAGAAGCCAGCTTTTACACCAAGAGATTCGATCCCCGCACGGTACAAACATTTTTCAGTCCAGGGATATTATTAATATTATTATTTATTTCTTTCTTTAAAAATAAAATCAACTTACCAGTAATATCAGAAACTGTTGTGAATATATGTGTCATGTGGGCAGCGGCGCGCTCCATGCAGTACCGGTGGTATATCTGTCTCTTTCCAGCCTCCTCGTCCACTGAGAACTAGAAGGAGACAAACGGATTATTACTTCTCCTGTTTTGATAGTGAAAACAAAAATATTATAATGAGGAAAATGAAAGACCTTGTTTGCATTTCGTTTTTGTTTTTGACCTGAAAGGACTATTATAGTTTGTCAGTTGTCACTTAATTTCAAAATACCATATAAGTTCAGTTGTTAAAAGGTATGACCACTATCAAGACATTTTAGGCCAAATTCACCAGGTGACAGAAAACTCCGTAATAATTCATGTATCATACAAAAATGTGGCTGTCTTCTTTATTTGAAAACTAAGAAAAGAGACAGCATCTTAGCTCATCAAAGTTGACTGGTAGAGAATGTCTTTAGCGTCGAGTCCGCCTTTTGTACCCTAATTTTTGGTTAATAAACAAATCTTAACTATCACGACCTTGTCTGTTAATGGAGAACCTGGTCTGTATATTAAACGTACACAAATGTTACCTTATCGAGATTGTTGTAGAAATCAGTGTTGCCAGCACACAGATACCGCCCGAGAAGCGTCGCGTGGGTCGTGAAGACAGTAGCGACATCTACGTGGCGAACTCTAGAAACATAAACAAAGGATGAAAAATGAGATTCCGCCGCTAGGTGCGTTAGTGTAGCCAGAAGTTTGTTACGTTAAGACCAGAACTTGTAATAACTTAAAAAAAAAATGGTGAAGTTTCATTTCAAGCAAAAGGAACGTTTGGCTGGCCCCTTTTAAATGTCAAAAGAACCAGGGGGCCTAGACAAAGTAACATTTAGGGCCGGTAAGATAAGTATTACTTTTGACAGGTAAAAGTGTATTACTTTAGGTGCCGCTTAACTTTAATCCTATAATGAAATACACTTAAGTCATACTTATTATCAATCCCGGATTAAGATCAAGATAAGTATATATTGAAATACCGGCCCTTAGAGAGCGATTGCGAAATTCGCTAACTTCAAATTGTATGTTTTTGACAAGGGTATTAGAAAAGTCACGTGGTCAATAGATATTGAAAGTACGCCTTATTTAAATGCCGCTTGTCTAGGGCCTCAGGGCTTTAGACAAGCGGCATTTATGACGTTCGCTCAATTTGCGAAAGCGAATGTCAAAACCCGTACTTTCAATATCGATTAACTACGTGACTTTTCTAAGGCACCTGTCAAATCCATACAATTTGATATACGCGCATTTCGCTATCGCTGTCAAAATGTTACTTTGTCTAGACCCCGAGGTCAGTTTAGTGGAATTTGGGATGGTCGTCTTTAGTCTCTAGTCTCATAGACGACCACATGACAGGTCTTGCTAACCTGTGGTTACAGAGCTAAAGAGCATTCTTCTCCAAGAAAAAAAAAAGAAAACGTTACTTAAACAGTCTTTTACCGGTAAATATTTACAATAAATTATCGAAAAAATAGAATAAATATAAGCCTATTAGAAGCTTCTACTTAGAACTCAGAAATTAGTTCTGAAAATTACCTCAACATGATGAGTCCAATCCCGGCTTGCCACTCGTGGAAATGAGCTACCACTCTCGGGGGAGTGTCGCTGTAATCTTCGGCTGCCTTGCGGAACTAGAAGTGTAAAACCATAGACAATGTTAATAACGTAGTATTCTAGCGTTTTTTGTTGACAACACAGGGTACAAAAGCAAACTCGTTTAAAATAAATATCTCTGGTCGATAGTGATGGTGGAAGACGGCAAAGAGGCAGACCAAATAAACGGTGGAGGGACGAACTCGACTCCTTTTGGCGGGATCGGCAGGATCTAGCTTTGGAGAGAGCCAAATGGAAAAGTATGGGGGAGGCCTTTGCCCAGCAGTGGGGCAGTTCTTTTTTTAGTCAAATCAAAAGTTTTACGATTATGATAGACGAAACTCGAACCAATAGTACTAGCTGCGTCACGGACGGTCACCGGCCGGGGTCATTGCCCTTCGCGTTTATAAAAAAAATGATTATTTACTATTTACTCACATTTGGTTTCCATTTTCCCATTAAAATTTAAGAAAAAAATTCAAAAAAAGTTTTAAAAAAAATTAAAAAAAATAATAATCAAAAAACAATTACTTGCATAAATCAATAGTACTACTAAAGGTGAAGCGTTCTGCTGCGGGAAAACAACGACTAAAAAAACACGCAGTATAAAAAAATCCTTGGTCACTTTACACAGCGTTATCTAGCCCCAAACTCAGCACAGCTTGTACTTTGGGTGCAATTTACATGAGCTGCCACTCTTGGTGAAATAACCGACTTCTCAACCATAAGGCCTCTGCCTCGAATTTCGCGGAAGCGGAAGCGGGAGAGGAAGCAGGAGCGGGCCAGCACGCAGGCGCACTACGGTCACCACTTGACGCGGGCCGTCACGATCTGTCAAGAACGGTGCGCTTCCGCTCTCGCTTCCGCAAAACTCGAGGCAGGGGCCTTACACCAAATAGCTCGTAAAAAAAAACAGTCCTCAACAAGTTGCGTTATGTTAAATGCGTAAAACCTGAGACACCCCAAATGATTTTTAATTCAATTAACCCAGTTGTAAAGGATAAAACAACATTAAAAAAATAAAAGGTTTTATGAGCTGTTTTAGTTTCACTGGCAATTCAAATAGTTTCTTGCGTCTGCGGCGACGCTTTGTCGAGGGACGAGTCGGTAGGCATGGTTTGCGCACGCGATGGCTTAACTTATTAATAAATAAACAGGGCAACATTTTAAATCAATATTTTTTTGAAAAATGTGACCTATATTAAAACGTGGTTTAATAGATTCTACTCATCATTCTGATCAAATTAATTTCAGGTTTTGCTCATTTAACTTAACACGTTGTAATAAATACCTCAGTGATGAACTGGGCCACCATAAACCCAAGTATAACAGCGTCATTAGCTTCCACGTCCAGATGAGGTATCCCCACAGAGGTGGTGTCCCATAGCTCCTGTTTGTATGCGTCGAGTTGCCACGCTCCCGATCCTATGTCGAATAGGATGATCTGAGGGTTGCCATCTACGAGCCAGGTTCCGGTGTGGAGCTGAAACAAAGAATTGAGTTACTCAATGTTAAAAGCTTAGGCGCTTACCATCAGGTGGGCTGCGTGCCTGTCTGCCAACTGAACTAGAAAAGTAAAAGTAAAGTATCAGCCTATTAATGTCCCACTGCAGGGCAAAGGCCTCCATCCTTGAAATCAAGTTATCGCTACAATGATTGGCTTAATCACCACGTTTGCCAAATGCGGATTGGTAATCACAAACCCGAGCTGTGTCCGAAAAAACCCACACTAAGTTGGCTCGACCCGGGAATTGAACCCAGGACCCCAAGATCTTGGCCACCGGGCCAAGATGGTCTAGTGGTTGAAGTACCGACTTCAACCACTAGACCATCGAGGTGTTCAACTGGACTAGTATAAAAAAGTAACAATTTTTATCTATATTGAACGTCATTGATTATCGCTCATTTCTAAGGCGCTGCGCAGACGAATTCACTTTTTGTTGTCACACTATTCTCACATTATACAGAGTCTGGCAAACATCGTGACGCTCGTTCAACGGAGTGGGGGAAAGTTCGCGCATGTGCACTTGCGCATACCTCCTGTCCTTACAATTATAATAAGAGAGCTGGAATTTCACCTTTTGGGTGGTTTCTACATACAACGGAAGTACAAAACGGTTCTTCCCTCTGCCAACATCATGCCTGGGGAGGCCATGATATTAGCAGCGGGAAGAACCCTGAAGAACCGAAAAAGCTTTGGAGACCTTACTCGCCGACAGGAACATAGCACAACAGTTACTCAGTGCTACTTCACTTATTTAGTTACCTAACTTAAGTACGTTAACTTTACTGGTAAGTGGTAACTTAACCTAATGCCGCTACACGCGACTTAGGCGCAGACTTGAATGTATATGTGTAGAAACTTTACCTTATAACCCTGGTTCCTCATGGCGTTGACGGCGGCGGTGAGGGGGGAGTTCGGGGGGAATTCCGCTTCCTCCACCTCTGTTCTTGCGCACGCCTCCTTGTACGGCCCTGGAATGAATACATAATTATTAATTTATAGATTAAGTCAGTAGCCATCATTGTGACGATAAATTTTATTGATTTTAATGATGATGGCCTTTGTCCTGGCAGTGAGACATTAATAGGCTGATTATTATTTCTTTATTTATTTTATGATTGATGGTTTTGAATTGTCATGTTCTCTGAGTAGCCTATGTTGGCACGAACATGTTTTACTCAAGCCGGAAAACTACGTGCGGAATAAATGACTAACGTTGCCGCCTCCACAGGGCCCCGGAAGAAGAGGTAGACAAGTGTTGGCTTGGTGTCATTGCGGATGACATGCGTGACAATAGGCTTATCACTGGGGATGCAGTAGATCGTCTGACGTGAAGGCGTAAAAGCAGGAAAGGCTACCCCGTGCCCCCTAAGGACGTAATCGGGACAAAGCTAGGATGATGATAATGACCTACTCTGATATTTATTTATGTTATATATTTTGTAGTTCTCAGTAAGTGAGTTATGTTTTGATTCTGATTGAAAAAAATTAAGGTTTAAAACCTTAGTATTAAACTTACCAAGGAGACAGTAGTTGTCTCCCATTTCTTCGGTAGAGACATAGGCTTTTGATCTGATCACAGTGTAGATACCACCAACTGGAATGAAATTACAAAAAGTTTTATAAGTGAGAATCCTACATAACGCAAGCAAAGTAAGTATTACCGACTAGCTTTCACAAGAGACACCTATACCCAACCAGCAAAAAGTGGTTTTTAAGCTATCCCAGGAGGATGAATCTTTAGGACTATATGAGAATTATATCCGAATATAAGTCCGGGAAAAGGCCCACTTTTTAAGTGTACTTTTGATTATAACACATTTATATTAGACCGCTAAAATGCTTGTTTACGCCTATATAACTCCTGTAATAGAATTACGAAAATGCAGTTACTCCTGCAAATCAATAATATAATCAATATAAGTAAGTTATAGTCGTAAGTAAGACTAATGCGCTCCTTGCAATGCTGATTTAAGCTCATTTTGGTGAACGAATGAACGAACGAACAGTATAATGTGTTGCGCTGTGTTGGCCTCTGTCATAATTTTTTTAACAGCTTGAATAAGGAAGTGGTATTTATCTTTATCAGAATTTATTATTGTCAGCCATAGTAGAAAAACAACATCTTATTGTTGTTAGTTAGTCTTATTAATATTCGTAGGGGAATGTGAATTTTCTGTGAAATTAGTCATAGTTTTAAACAAAATTTTAGAGCGCCTCTTCACTTGCCTTTATTTACATTTGAGTAATTATTTATTTATCAAAAAAAATGCTACGAAGGGCTGCCATTTTTTCGGTAAGCATTTCCAAGTGTGACATAGTGCCATCATAAGTTTATTTGGTTCTATATTGGCAAGTGTCAAAACTGCAGAAGATTCGCCATTTTGTATACCAATTTTAAGATAACGTTGACAATAACACTACTGTGGAATGCCAATATAAATATGTCTAGACTTGTAACGGCTTAAGACAAATCTATATAGAGAACATTTTATCCTACTAAATGCTGTTATAATCTTAGTGATTTATTATTTTTGAAACGCTGATATTAAATCCGCATAAACCTTAATTTCAAGCTTATGTAAAACAAAAACAAGAAATATAAATGCTATTCAGTTGTTTAACTGGAAGTTACTTATATTAGCCATACAATTTTAGCTTATATCACATTATAAGTAAAAGTAACTAGTGTGATTGCTCCTCAGTGTATCCTATCCTGGTAGATGCTTCTAGAGGAGGCCTAAGATTTAAATGCCTCTAAGATGTTATCTTATAGGCACATATAAGTCTTCGTTACCGGAGTAATTACACCTGAGAGTAATTACTCTTATTTAATGCCTTTATAGGAGTCCTAGACTATAATAGCCACGATATTTGATCCTATATGCCGATATAAGACCAAATTATAGAATTAAACATACTCAAGTGAAAATAGCACCATTTTATGCAGTTAAAAGCGTAGTAGCAAATACCAAAACCATTATCGGAGCTCTATAAGTCCATATAGCATTACCAATTGACCATTTTGCTAGTTGGGTAGTAGAGTCATTTTAATAAGCCACATTTGACAGTTTATTTATGCAAAGAAAAATATCACTTACGCTAAAGGAATAAAACTCCAGAAAACAAAATCAGTTCTTATTAATACAATTATTTATTCAGAAAATTGGACTCTACTCCAGATGTACATAAGTCGCACTTTTCTTTGTATAAATGAACTGTCAAATGTGGCCTATTAAAATGACTCGACATCGGACCACCTAATTACAGTCGATCTAGCTAAGAAGATCGTCTTTTAAAGAAATGATAGTAAAAATAGTGCATCTACAATCAACATGACAATAAATAAAAATTACAATAAATGTTTATAAGTTTAAATGACCGCTTCACTAAGCGCGATGGTCGATGGTTCGAGTCTTAGCGCTCACCAATGGACTTTATAAGTGCATATTTATCACCAACTTAGCAGTGACGGATTAAAAAAAAACAAAATTATTAGAATCGTGCTATCGTAAAAACCAGTATACATATACAGACATAATATATAAACAACTGGCGCCAGAATACTCCCCTGAGCGAGTCTAAACTCGTTCAAAGTACAGAAGCAGAAGCGTCTTGTAAGGAGGTCGCACGCTCCGCGCACATCCACAAAGGGTGTCGGATGACACCGCCTTACCTTGCAACCGTGCGGTTTGCAAACTACTATTGCGTAAATTAATGTTGTAATGAGTTATTTAATTTGGGCTACTTGTTGTTTATTATGATTCTATCGCGAATATTCGCGATATAAAAGCCGAGATAAACTAAATATTCCTTATTCTTGTATATTTATTTTACTTTAGAAGAGCCGGCAAAAAACATCTCTTTTAATCGCCAAAATTAAATTATCAATACTTATAATCTTCTTAAATCTTTTTTCAAACATTTTCTATGATCTATATCGAGGAAAGCAGCCGTAGTAGGTCTCACACAAGGTGGACCGATGATCTCACTAAGATGGCTGGAATCCACTGGATCCTTGGAGGAGACCTATGTCCAGCAGTAGTCGTTGCAATGATGAAACAAATGAAAACTGTACCCTTGTTAGCTGCCTCCCAAGCAGTCTCGAAGGTCCACCGGTTCTCATCGCTGGCTGCCTGACCCTTGTCCATGAAAGACAGGAGATCGTGGGTGGAATCGGCTCGGTAGAACCGCCTGGAAGACCTGTCGCGCGACATTGTCACCTGTGGAATAAAGAATAAGGTTCATTGTTGGTAAATCACCAATTTACATGTTTAAGAAGTCGGTTCCTATTGTAATAGTTTTCGTAAATAATTTTTGTAATAAAAAACTGTTGCCCGATGCCACCGTGACGGTCATACAAGCAGGCCTGACTATTGTAACTAATTAGTTGTACATGAAATATGTATCATAGAAAAACTAAAATCATTTGGATCGCATTTGTGGGAAAGTGATTCAGCCACTTGTGCCTAAAAATTCCGGACGTCTCGCATTGGGTCAGGTGAGAATCCCTGGAATAATGGCCTAAGGGACCAGGGAGTGCTGCCAATGCGACCTAGAGGGACCCGAAGGGGTTTAGTGGGTAGTCTGCACTCTGCGGGAATCCCAAACCCCTCTCAGTCACCCCCGTGGCTGAGGATGTGCGTAAACGCATTCCCCATCGCAAAAAAAAAGGTGACTAGTAGAACTTTTTCAGAATATGACTAGCTACTACTCCCACAGGAAAAGTTTTTGTAAAGTAGGTATGCCTTAATGGAATAGGCTGCAGTAGCCGCTTATCAGTGTGCTACGTGCCTGACTGTCAATTTGAGCGACACAAAAAAATTAAGTATACATATTTTGACTTATTGGGCCCCTAATTTTAGTTGTGGGAGATGATAGGCATATTTTGTAAAATTTCAACGATTACAAGAAAAGTCTTACAAATTAATATGTTATTTGCGATAAAACGGTCATTGCGCTCTTTTTTGCTCCATAAATATAGTAAAAGGCATACATGAGACCTTTTTTGCTTGTCAGCTATAAAAAGGTACTTATGATTACGTTTTTTGCTTCACTAGATTTCAGCTCGCTAAAAGGCACTCAAACCACCTTTTTTTTTTTTTTCGAGTGAAATAAACAAGCGGCCAAGTGCGAGTCGAACTCGCCCATGAAGGGTTCCGTTCCGTAGCAGCAAGTATAACTTGATCTCGTTCAAACCAATTTTCGCTGAAAGTTCGCATGGTAATGTACATCATATATTTTTTTTTAGTTTTATCATTCTCTCATTTTAGAAGTTACAGGGGGGACACACATTTTACCACTTTGTAAGTGTCTCTCGCGCAAACTATTCAGTTTAGAAAAAAATGATATTCATTTCATTACTACTTTATTATCATTTTCAAAGACCTATCCATAGATACCCCACACTTAAGAGTTTGATGAAGGTGGAGTGACTATTTGCGAATAGCCGAAGATCGAGCATAAAAGATGCCTATGTCAGCAGTGGACTGAAACAGGCTGAAGTAATGACGATGATGTTCATATAACTGTTACTATGTAACTTGTCAGATTGTTTGTACAACAGCGTCTCGAGACTTTGCATCAGTCAACGCCGTGAACTTGGATGAAAGCCAAGATACTCGATAATGATGCACGGAAACGTCAATAATGTTTCGGTAATTGAAAAGTAACTGTTTTCAAAGGTTAACAGTAAATGAACAAGTACATTTACATTTTTTCGTGACATAACTTGGTAGATTCCGGTATTCTTCTCCACAATGCAGATGGGAGAGCTGTGGTTTTATTTGGTAGGCCCGCTAAGTTTGAATCCGGGGGGGAGAGCCCAACACTACCATCTTTCGTACCCTTGTCAGAAGATGTGCTTCAGAGTACCGCGCGACTCGTGGCGAGGCCGGTACGCGTCTTCGCCGGGAGCAACCACAGAAGGCGACATTTCCACAGAGCAAACAAAATACATTTACAACTTCACTGGCCGCTTTTTTTAAAAATTAGGAAGGCAAACTAGCATGTATGACACCTGATGGTCAGCAACCACACTGGCACAACAGGCACCTCTGATCTTCGACCCTTTCATTTCTAAGATCTTACAATACAATATTGTTGGAGCGCAGTCAAAGTTGTTTGTTTTTTATAGTAACTCAGTACATTGGCCCTACTGATGGTAAGCAAAAGGGGAACCCAAATTACCATGACAACGGACGCAACAACTAGACGTTCTATCCGTTGGCATCGCAGTACTGGCCCGCAAGGTGCTTCTTCACACTTCGTTTAAAGGGATCTATGTTATAGGAAGGGGAAATACATGAGCCGGCAAAGAGTTCCACTTCTTTATGGTTCGACAAAGAAATGAATCATCGAACTTTTTTGTACGCGAATGGAATTCTTTCCACGGTGAAGCGATGACAACGCTGACTAGAGCGAGTGGTTCTACGCCGGAACGGAGAGGGAGGAATAAGGGAAAAGAGTTCCTCAGAGCATTCATCGAGATTGGGGGCAGATTTCACCTGTAGGGTGGTAGCTAGCCAGTCAGACTCTAAAAAGCCCTACTATTACCAACCAAAAGTTGATCAGCTAGACATTTTTTTAGTTCTGTTCGTCTTTGAACAAAGGCGTTTTCTTCATCCTCCACCGACTTCTATCTCCAGTCACCACTTTCATCCAGTTGAAGCCAACTTGTTGCCGAGTGTCATCGCTCCACCTTTTAGGCTGTCTTCCCCATTCGAAGATCCTTCTAATCCAGCGATCATGGTTCATTCGTGCAATGTTTTCTCCCCATTTCCAAAGAAATAAGGTTAATAAATTATACCTATCTGTCTACCGACTACAAAAACATTCACAGATAAACATCGTCTTGTAACTATACCGATATCGATCACTCAATGTTATCAATTGTATAACATTTTAAAAACAGCCCATTGAGATATAGCATTTACTACACACTAGTATCTTATAATTAGGTATGTCATATTATGTGCTATCAATGTGGCATGGCTACACATAATATAGATGATAACAGACTGAACTTATTTTTATCTATACAGACAGTTATTTTTTAATTTTATAATACGCATGTGCTGTTGTAGCCAAGTGGTAAAAATACAATGAAACGTTAACTAGGGTCTCAAATGCAATCATTGGCGCAGCCACGGTGGGGCAGGAGGGGGCACTTGCCCCACCCTGGCTCGGACCAAGGTATAGCCTGACCAAGAAAATAAAAAACCTGCTCTGGAGGCGCTACATTAGCTATGGTTAATAGCAACACTTGGTTGCTATGGTTATACTAACTAATAACTCACAATATCCAATAATAGCAAGGCATGGTTGACAATTGACATCACACTTTGACAGACAGAACTATTGAATGACATCTTAGTGTTTTTTTTTTTGAGCCTAAGATTTCAAGTGTACTGGCTCCCACATTTAGGTATATTGCCGGAACACAGCCAGAGCTATTATGGCAGCAGATTTTACCAGTTATAGATATAGCCATTCGGACTCTGAAAAATGCCTCCCCTGTCAAGACTTACGGAGGTCAGATGGCGCTCGATCTAATGTAATAACTGGACTTGCATAATCCTGAATCATGGGGCAAGCGTAACCTGATTGGATTGGGACGAAACGATTAGGACAAAAAAAGTTATGCGAAAAAAAAATTAGGACAAAAAAAGTTATGCGAAAAATAGGGATCCCGCTCCAGCACTATGTAAATGTTGCCATAATGAGTAGTCAAAAATTATCATACGACAATGTCCTAAGTAAAACTACCTATAGTCTCACTCTCAAGTTTCCCCATTGACTGTAAAGTAGTTCCGCAGCACGCGACACGGTAATCTTGAACTCTTACGCAATTGATAAGATAACGGTTTTATTACTAGGTTATAGTGTAACCGACTGCCACACGGGTCTATGTTACGATAGAGATGTGTGAAGAGTGATGCCGAATCTTCGGCAGACTAGTAGTAGTAGAGCCATGCTGTTTTACAGTACGAACGGGCCAGCTCGTCCGGGGAAGTACCACCCTCTCACATAACACCAGCGTGAAATAATAGTGACTACTATTGTATTTCGTCTGGTTTGTGAGAGTGCCGGAGGCCCACACCCCCTATACCCCCATAGGCCAGCACGCATCAGAGCTCCCTCTGGTGTTGCAGATGTCCATGGGCGGCGGTGATTGCTTACCACCGGGCGACCCGCTGGCTCGTTTGCCGCATGACATAAAAAAAGATACTATGCCCAACTGGGAAAGTAAGTGTTATACGTCACCACTGGCAACAATCGGGAATATTTTTCCCATTTGTCCCCAGTGGTGACAAAGCCAGTGGTGATGACTGGGAATAGACCCACCTTAGCTGGCCAATTCCGTGTGTTATATCGATAACTTTAGTAACCGAATAATATCGTTTCGGATCTTATCCCTTAGAGTGACCAAGCACAGAATCAGTCGTCAATTCCAAAATTGACCCAGACTTAGGCTCTGAGTTATCAATAGGTATCCTCATTTTGACACGACGTATAGATTAAAACATCGTGATCACGGAATGGCAATACACTATATTACTATCATGACTGACTGTCATGGCAACGCATCTTATAAATAAATTCCAAATTATAAGTAGAAAAACCACATTGGCAAACATTTACTAGTTTTTGGTCTGACCCTGAATGGCTTTGATTAAAACAATCTATTTAAATGTGGGTCTCAAAAGGTCAGAAATATAACATAACGTTTATTCATCTTTTTTTTATTGCAATGTGTAACAAGACGAGCAGATCGTACACCTGATGGTAAGCGCCACGTCTGCCTTTAGACAGTCCAGTGCCAAACAGTAACTAAGCAGTTACTGTCTGGCATGGCACCGCCCTGCGCCCGCTACACCGAGACGACAGTTATTAGGTCTCATATACCCAGTAATTTCACTAGCTTCAGTGCCCTTTCCCCGAAACACAGAAGTGCTTGATACACTTCTATTTCACGGGAAAATATCTGGCACTGCGGTGGTGGTGGTTATCTTTGCGATCAATCAACTACGGAGATGCTACGGAGGATATAATGGTGCAGTGAGTGTGCAAGCGCCGGTGCACTCCATATTCCCCCACTCTTTTAGCACACAACAGTCTGACACTTTTTACCGCAAAGACCCTATTCTGACCACCGCCGCTGTGGAACAGTGGTTCGGTTATAAAACACAGAGGTCGTTGGTCGATTCCCGCCTTGGTTATGATTGGTGGCAGGACTTTTTCAGTCCGGCTGGCTAGCTACCACCCCCACAGGTGAAATCTGCCGCCATAACAGCTCTGGCTGTATTTCGGCAGTATTAATGTGTGAGTCAGTACACTTGAAATCAAAGGCTCGAAGATCAGATAAGCCTACAGTTTGGCAGCACATTGAGCGACGCTTCTTGGTGAAGTGTCCTTCAATGGAATAGGCCGCAGTGGCCGCTTACCATCAGGTCTGTGCTTGTCTGTTAACTTATTTGGACACATACCACGGTTGCGTTAAAAAGAATACGGGTTATTCCACAAATCCCCATCGGAAATCCCCATCAATGGGGAACATATATAATGTATATAATAGAAGGACTTGGAAGGAAGTGAATTTACAATACTGACGACTGATAAGATAGAGTGCAAGCAAAAGACATGTTGCGTGTCCACTTAGTCTGTGAAAAGGGAAGGAAAATTACGATGACAAACAGAAGTGAATTAGAAAAAAAAAATCGGAACCGCAATCTGTAACAGTTACTCCCAATCGTCAAATACGTCGTTTATCTGCTATACCCTTAAAAACACTAGTGGTAGTAGTAATAACGTGATCACGTCACCGATAACATACGTGTTACATATTCACGTGTCGTAGCGATGTTAACGCGATATTGTTATTCGCAACGTTATCTCAGTTCAACTGTAATGAGTTTGGCAGAAATGAGAGGAATACAGATAGTTCCTTAATGATAAAATCAAAATATTATTTTTATGTAAGCTTTAGAGATGCACATAAGAATCGTCAATTATCAGAGTGACTCTACACGGCTTCAAAATGTTGCTATCTAGTAGAACTAGAAAGAAACTCTTTTCAATCGCCAAAATAGGTTAGCCTGATCAGGAAAATAAAAAACCTGCTCTGGAGGCGCCACATTAGCTATGGTTATAGCAACACTTGGTTGCTATGGTTATACTCACAATTAGCTCACAATATCCAATAGTAACAAGGCACGGTTGACAATTGACATCACACTTTGACAGACAGCATTATTGCATGACATCTTATTGTTTTTTTTATTTGATAGACGAGCCATTTGGTGTTATGGTCGAGAAGTCGGTTATTACACCAGAGGTCGCGAGTTCGATCCCCGCACGGTACAAACATTTGTGTGCATGAACATGTCTGTTTGTATCGGTCTGGGTGTTTCTATGTATATGTATATGTTACGGGCCATTTGATAAGTCCGGGCATTATTTATAATGGCCGGTCTGTATTAATAATGCCCGACTCAATTGGGCCATGTGATTAAAACAGCATGATTTATCACTTTTCCCGGCCATTATGAATAATGCCCACCCTATCTTGGGCCAAGTAATAAAATAGGTGAACAGTAGTGTTTTTGTTTATTAAAAGACAAAAAACTTACAATTTTTTTATGAAAAGTTACCAAAAAATAAGCGGCATGTATATATGTAGGCCAAAGCCGATTTCAGGACAAACTAGTTTGGCCTAGGCTAAACTAGTTCTTAACTTCTTACTAAGGGGGAAATCGACTCGGATGGATATAGGTTAGAAGGCTCCGCTTCGCTTCGCTCCTGCCTTAGTCTTCGTGGTAATTTTTTTTTAAACTCTAAAAAACTTTTTTGTTTTAACTATAATAATATATTCTATGTTGACTTAAATTAGTTTAGCCTAGGCTAAACTAGTTTCGTCGTTAAGTCGTTAAATCGTTAATTTGGGGAATAGGTGTTAAAAAAAAATAACCACGAAGGCTAAGGCAGGAGCTCCGCTACGCTCCGCTCCCGCCTTAGCCTTCTAACCTATATCCATCCGAGTCGATTTCCGCCGCACATAAGGCACGGCCGCGGTCCAATTTATCACATTGCCCGGCTACAAGTAGGGCATTATTCATACTGCCCGGTCCAAGTGATAAATTCAAGCTATCTTAAACACTGATTTATTACATGGACCACGGGCCGTCGGGCATTATTAATAAGGGCCGGTCAAAGTGATAAATTAATCACTTTGCCCGTCGCTCTCGGGCATTATTAATAATGGCCGGTCCTTATTAATAATGCCCAGTTAATCACGTTGCCCGTAACATATATATTTACAAAAAAAAAGTATCTAAGTAATGTTTATCCGTTGTCTGGCACCCATAGCACAAGCTAATGCTTAGTTTGAGGCTAGATAGCGCTGTTTGAATAATGTCCAGAGATATTTATGTCCAGAGATATTTGATTGTTGCCACTTGAAGAAATTAGTTCCAATATTTTTCCGCAATATGGCGAGGTTTCTTATTTTATTGGTCGGACTATACTTTCAATTTTGTTGGGGCTATCAAACTATTACGATAAGTTCGAGTGTGGCACTTTATTACTGTAATTGGTTCTTAAATTCACTTTCGAAGAGATTAATATTATTCAATACAAAGTATTCCTAGATAAGGTTACATATTATCACAGAGATAATAATGTTCTTCATTCCGAGTTTTCAGCTACGGCGGCCAATCTTAACGATAAAACTACGCAGGATATAATAGTGGTGGGCTGGTCAATAGCCACAAGACTGGCACAGGCTCATCCTAATCGGGTGTGAAGGAGAAACCGGAGGAGTTTAGTGGGTAGTGGACGATTTAGTCTCGAGTCCCACACACGGCCGCAGATGTAGCTAGCCTGCGGTTATGGTGCATAAACGCATTCTTCTCCGAAAAAAATAGTTATTTATGTGGCTGTTGCATAATGAGGGTCATTAAAATACGAATGTGGTTTTATACTCACTTCGTTTGTTTCATAAAAGGATCACATGAGTATTTTAATGCCTAATTATGTACAGTCACATACATAACTTTATCTTCATTCATACGATAATATGTCTATTTTATAGTCAGGATCGATGAGCAAAGTTAGTACTTAGTACAAAATCCTGTCATAATTTGTAGGTCAATTTGAATAAAATACATTTTAAGAAGACGTTCGAAATTTGAACGTAATTAAGGTATCGGTTACCGATACTAAAATGTAAACATTTTAGTATCGGTTACTAATGTCTACATTATAGTAAATATCAGCCGGGGCCAACAGCTTAACGTGCCTTCCGAAGCACGGAGATGCTCGAACTAAATGTGGTCAGAATGGTCACCCATCCATTTACCGACCGCGGCGTGATAGCTTTACTTTCGTTATCTCTAACGAACCACGTCACAGCTGCGCCACGAGCGATTCCTCTTATAAATTATATTGTGTAAACTTGTGTAAATAATTTCTTCGCTAATTTAAAGTTTTGAACCAAATATTTTTATCAGCCATAAGAATAATTGATATTTGGCTTCCTTTCTAAGCCAGTGGCTATCGGCTGCGTTCAAGGTCTCAGGTTCAGACCCAATCAGACACGAAAAGAGATAAGGCATTGTAGACTTGGTTTTGACGCGAGAAGCACTCACTTTATTTTTTTATGTTTTTTTTGTTGCAATGTGTACGCGCAGATCATACACCTGATGGTAAGCGCCACGTCTGCCCTTAGACATTTCAGTGCCAAACAGTAACTAAGCAGTAAGCAATAATAAAAAATTGTAACTAGGAATTATTTTCTCAACTCCTTGCAATAGTAGGTCTATTGCAAGGAGTTGAGAAAATATTTCCTACAATTAAATCTATACAGCCGTGTCATTTTCAAAAATTCTCTTGAATTCATTGCTGTAACTTGAAAACTTTTTATGCAAATTTTATTGATTTTTTTTATAAGTAACAGAAGTTTAAGTAAAACATTTTACTCACAACATATATACTAAAGTTGATATGGAAATGAATTGGCATTTTATGTTAATGAGTGGTACAAAGAATATTTGCATTTTAAAGAAGTGATTAAATAGACAGTAATATTAAAAAATAACCTTATTAAGTTTCTTTATTGAATGTTAAAAAAATCACGGAGAAACGACGCAGATTCTTATAAGAAATTCCAACTTGTAACTACATCGTGTAGTCAAGTGAAACATGCCGCAAATACCGCTTTAAAATGTCGTATTTACTTCGTATACGACAACAAACGTTAGGTAATTTCTTCTATTTTTAACCACGCCGGATGAATGGGCGTCACATCTTGTACATTAAAATGTAATGAAAAAAGTAACTTACCGATTACAAAAATGGAACAAAACAAAAAAACACAGACGGTTTACAAGCGAGAAATCACTGATTTATCACTTAAAAGTTCACAAAACACGTGTGTAAATGTTATTATATTCACAATTTATTAGTCCTGCAGTTATTTTCGACAATACGACGCAAAATACATGTCTACGCGGGTAGGAAATTCAAATGAAAATAATTTTGGAGGTTAGAAGACGTCAAACTCGTTCGATTTGAAGGTCACCTTGAATTGACAGAACCAGCTGTGTAGGGTTGCTAGGTTTTTTGGTTGTGAAATGTGTACAAATTATGTAACTTTACGGAATGAGGTGTACTTTTTTTAAAAGCTCAAACAAATGAAATCAAATTTGTAAAATGAATCCACTAAGTCAATTTCATTTATTAGAATCTCTAACATTGTGGAGAGTTTTAGCAACAATTTCAATCTTTCTAGTTACCATTTTTTATTTCTTATTATGTTTTTATTACTGTTTTAAAACAAATTATACACTATCGGTTTTATCCAACTTATGAACTTGTTTTTTACCTTTTCATTTTTATCAGTTGAACAAAACAGTTTCGAATTTGGTGGCGTTAACACCGCCGTGAGCCAATTTCACATAGTTTAGGTTAGTTTACTTTAGGTTACTTTTCTCACTTAGAAATGGTTGCGCTTACCACCCATTCTCTGCTCACGATTAGCTCAATGCTTAATAGACTTAATAAAAAAAGTAGAACCTTTTGCTTTATTGAATGGTAATGATGTGAAGCTGGCCTCCGTGAAGCATTCATAATAACTAAAGTCTGCTCGAATTTATGCGTTAGACAATATAATAATTCAGTAATAAGTATTCTTAGGAAAGACGTTCTTATATTAGTTATTCTTGTTAATTAAAAAAAAAAACAACTTTATGATGCAACAACTTTTATTAAATATTTACACAATTTACAAAATTACAGTGTTTTTCTTACAACTAACATGGGAAAGATTAAACTCTATTTTAAAAAACTGTACAAAAATATTCTTAAAAAAAAAGAAACAAAAAAACTACCTAAAAAACTGAAAAGCAAAAAATAATTTTAATAAGACATTCATCAAATGCGCTTATAAAGCCTATTAATTAAATTGTATTTTACGTGCTAGGTAGGTACCTACTAATCTGTTTGAAGTCGGTGCCAAGCCAAATAGTAGGTACCCAGATTACGTACCTACGTCCGCGGATTAATAAGTAACCCTTTATAATACATTATTATTATATATCATTTTTGATTACCTTTGGCTTGGCACCGACTTCAAACAGATTAGTAGGTACCTACCTAGCACGTAAAATACAATTTAATTAATAGGCTTTATAAGCGCATTTGATGAATGTCTTATTAAAATTATTTTTTGCTTTTCAGTTTTTTAGGTAGTTTTTTTGTTTCTTTTTTTTTGAAGTCGGTTTAATTTTTTTTTTTAAAAAGTTTGTTTATTTTTCTATTTTTAGTGTGAATAACACGTAGGTAGTGAGTAAAACTCTTTCATAATAATGATAGCGAAAATACGAGTAGAATTGTATTATTTGATAATAATATTAGGTATTCATTAAGTGTTCAGCACCATGGGTAGGAGGAGAATGCGTTTATGCACCATAACCGCAGGCTAGCTAGACCCGCGGCCGTGTGTGGGACTCGAGACCGAAGCGTCCGCTACCCACTACACTCCCCCGGTTTCTCCTTCACACCCAACGAATTTATTTAATATCGTTGTTCACACCCGATTAGGACGAGCCGGTGCTAACCTTATTGGCTAGTGACCAGCCCATCCCCGGGTAATCATCAGCTTAGCTGCAAAAGTACATGAAATACAACTAACGTTCCACATATTCCTACAACACTGAAAGAATTATCCCCTAACTCCTAACCGTTAAGGAGTTGTACTTTCCATCATCACCTTAGCTGCAAAAGTACATAAAATACAACTAACGGTCCACATATTCCTACAATACTGAAAGAATTATCCCCTAAATCCTAACCGTTAAGGAGTTGTACCTTCCATCATCAGCTCATCAACATAAAATGATGTCTATCGGACGCAAAAACTTGAATGGCTTCAGAAAAAACAAGTAACGCGTAGGCGCAGCCTATAAAATTTGAGGTTTTCCCTTGATTTTTCCGGGATCCCATCATCAGATCCTGACATGGTGACAATGGGACCACCTCTGAACTATGCACTTTCAAATAAAAAAAGAATTATTTAAATCGGTCCACAATTGACGGAGAAATCGACGGACATACATAAAAAAAAAAAAAAAAAAAAATACATACAGTCGAACATATAACCTCCTCCTTTTTTGAAGTCGGTTAAAAATATAGATTTTTCTTTTTATCACATTTCTTAAAACATGTAGTTTTTTGGTTTACCTTCAGATGTAGATATGTAACCATTAAAACTTTTTTTTTAAATTTATAGTAGGCGGTTTTAAACGGCATTTCTGAGTTTCAAGTGTTTTTTAATGTGCTTTTTTACCACAAGCTTGACGGAAACGCTTGCCCTGGGGGTTATGGAGATTTGACGGCAGTCGCACCATTTTGACAGACATTCCAAATCTTAGATCATGGTTTAACTTAACTATTTACGTAATAGTTAAGTTAAAAGTTAGGTTAAACCTGTGCGTAAACAAAGCGTTCGAATGAAAATACTGTTTTCAAGTGTGCTTTAACTTGGGCAAAATACTAATCCAAACTCAAAGGGGGACTTCCATCAAACTCCTCTGCAAAATGGTCTACTACCTCCTCCAAGCTATCATCAGCATTCGAAAAATTTAACTTCACAGGAATAACATTTTTAACATATGTTCGATTCATTGAAAATACAGGACTCGATTGTAATACGTCGCTTTCAATTCTACTGTTTTGGTAGAATATTTTTGTGCTGGCAACATTGGATTGTACTGAGCTTGGTAGGATTTCACTGTTAACATTTTTATGTATTTTCGTTGTATCTACATTACTTTCAATTAAAGGACTTGACTGGTACTCCTTACTTATGCTACTATTAGTTGATTTTTTTACACTGGAAACATTGTGTTGATATGATCTGTTACAAGTTTGAATCACAGGACTTGATTGGATATTAATATCATTATTAGTTTGTTCGTTTTTCGTTCTGGCAACACTGGTTTGTGCTAAAGGACTTCTATAAGAATTAAATGCAGTTTTAGACTTATTTATAATGTTTAATGGACTAAGAGGAGGAGGCTCTCCTATCATTTTTAATCTAGCAATTTTCTGTTTAACAATTTTCTTTCTTTGCAACACCTTTGGTGACATATCTTGAGTATCTGTCTGTTTAAAAGTCGACTCAAAATCTAAGCCAGTAAGGTTGAAATTATCATCACATTTAGCGAGAGGCGAATCTATGAACACTTTGTTTTTGGTCAAATTATGATCATTATTAAATCGGTAAGGAGATATATTTTCAGTTGTACATTTAGTTGTGTAGTTATTCTTAAAAATTACACATTCATTACAATATTTCTTCCTATCCATACCAGAGAAAATCTTCTCCATATCGTCAATTAAATTCCTAACCACAACATTTTTGGGAGTTTTAGTAAAATTCGTAAACTCGGTAACCCTGAAATGCGGTACACTTTTCCTTGTGTTGCCAGCTCGCTTCTGCAAATTCGTACCATATATAACTTGACCGACGTTTAAAACGTTTTGAAATCCGAACTTCTTAAGTCCGCCCCAAAAATTTATACAAATTATATTTTTTTCTGTATCTGTTAAGTACATATTTTGAAATGGTTGGTTCGTTTCTTCATCTATTTGAAATATTAGTCCTAATGTGTCTATTTCGTTATAATCTGTGGACATAGTAGGATTTTGAGCTAAATTTTTTATATGGTAACATTTCCTTTGAAGAGAATTTGTGTATGGTTTAATTTTTTCGTTTTCTTTATGTTTACTTTGGTTAAATATAGATTGTCTCCCAGCCGATAGTTGAATTTCCGAGTATCTGCAAAAGAAAGAAATAAAAATTATTAATTATGTTGGCTCCGTGACACATTTCGCAGCAAACTGCCTTGAGTGGTCATAGGTTTGAATGCCACCCAAACCAATACGACATGAAAACCTTTAAGAAGCGAGCATATTCCACCCTTGAAGGCGGGCAACGCGCCTGCGACCCCAAGGGTGTCTCGGGGGGGGGTTTCTCAGGTGGCCCTCCCTAGGCGCCACCCTGACTTGAGGCCTTTCAAGTCGGGGTACCCGGGGATGGGCTGGTCTGGATAGCCACAAGGCTGGCACCGGCTCGTCCCAATTGGGTGTGAAGGGGAAACCGGGGGAGTTTAGCAGGTAGTGGACATTAAGGTCTTGAGTTCACACACGGCCGCGGGTCTAGCTAGCCTGCGGTTATGGTGCATAAACGCATTCTCTTCCGAAAAAAAAAAAGAAATGGGGTCTCGGGCGCTTATGGGCGGCGGTGATCACTTATCATCAGGTGACCCACTTGCTCGTTTGCCCCCCTATAATTTAAAAAAATACCCATGCACTTCATATATAAAAAAAAATGTTACGGTGAATACTTCTAAATCTATCAACTGGCGAGCTACCACCGCTACAGGCGAAATATACCGCCATAACAGCTCTGGCTGTGTTCCGGCAATATTAATGTGGGAGCCAGTACACTTGAAATCAAAGGCTCGAAGATCAGATGAGCCTACAGTCTGGCAGCACATTGAGCGACGCTTCCTGCCTAAGTCCCTCAATGGAATAGGCCGCAGTGGCCGCTTACCATCAGGTGGGCTGCGTGCCTGTCTGCCAACTGTTCTAGTCTAGCATAATAAAATATTACCTCATAGCAGTAGGAACAACGTTCATAACTTCGATCCAAGCCCCTTCCTTCACGATTTCGGTTATCAAATCATTTGGCTTCCATATCGACATCAGGCCTGAAAATAAACATTCAATCGTAAAATACACCAAAATAGTTTTGCCCGGGATTTGAATCCAGGACACCGAGATCGCAGCCTGGTTCTTAAACCACTAGACCAGAGGTTGGCAACCTTTTAAGTCAAACAGTTTTAAACGTAAAAATTAAAATTTACAAAAATTCAAGGTTTTAAGAGCAAGTTTTTCTTCTTACCTACAATACTTGCATAAATAAAATGTTATCATTTAAGCCACAGCTTCACATCCAGAGCCAACCCTTTTTTTTTTTTTTTTTTTTTTTTTTTTTTTTTTTTTTTTTTTTTGGGAAGACGAGCCGTGTGTGGGACTCACGAGAATACCCACTAAACCCCCCCGCGCTCCTGCATCGCCATCGGCAGCGTCCCTGGGCCTTGCATCAGCCTACTACCAGGGACACTGCAGGGCGACCTGCCCACCTCTTACAAAGCGGGCCCCGCTTGCCTCCCCCCGGCGGAGGGAGAAGGCTGGACAGCAACGGCCGGGAGCGCCTGGTCGTTGCCGCCCGTCGGGAGCGGTGGCCTGTGTAATGCAGGAGGAGGTGTCCCCACACCTCCGTCCTGCAGGCCATTGCTAGGGAGGAAAGTCGATTGGTCGTAGACTCGTCTTCTCCTCCCTCTCCGACTTCTTCGGAGCAAGGGAGCGAGAGGGTCATTTTCTCGCTCCCGCTCCGCCGCCTCTTTCTGTGTCATCACGTCCTCACAGAAAAAGACGACCGCCTTCCAGGCCCTCTCGCTTCCGAGCATGGAGGTGACTAACTCTGGAAGCGACAAGTCCTGGCCAACGACCGCACATAGTTCACGGCGCTGCTCATCCCAGCTGGGACACACCGCCAAAGTGTGCTGTGCCGTGTCCTCCACCGCGCCACAATGGTGGCATGAAGGCGATTCCTCTCGTCCAATGCGGTACAGGTATGACCCGAAGCACCCATGCCCGGTCAACAGCTGCACCAAATGGTACGAGAGGAAACCGTGCGGTCGTTCCACCCATTCGTCCACTACGGGACCAATCGCGTCTAGCGCACGGCGCCCGAAAGGAGCGAGGGTCATGTCCTCCTTCCACTGCAGGAACATGACATCGCGGGCGCTGCGCCTCATGTCAGCGCGCTCAGCAGGTGCCGGGCGCACATCATGTGCTCTCATGTCCGCCGTCCACTCAAAGACGGCAGCCAGCACTTGGGCTTCAAGCTCCCAGGGGGGAGTTCCAGCTATTGCGCATGCCGCCGCTCCCGCCACGGTCCGGTAAGGAATAGACCATCAATGCGTTCAATTGAATGAGAGAAATGAATATCTCTGGACATTATTCACACAGCGCCATCCAGCCCCAAACTAAGCATTAGCGTGTGCTATGAGTGCTAGACAACAGATAAACATTACTTATAATAATTTTTTTGTAAATACATACATATTAAACATAAAAACACCCAGACCGATACAAACCGACATGTTCATGCACACAAATGCTTGTACCGTGCGGGGATCGAACCCGCGACCTCTGGTGTAATAGCCGACTTCTCGACCATTACACTAAATTGCTCGTCGTTAACAAGTAGCAAAAACGCACTAATACAAACAAGCAAACAAATATACAAACAAACAAACAATCTAATCTTTTCTTTTTATAATATTAGTTTAGACAAGTAGATTACCTTTTGTAACAATAACATTAGCCCCACAATCGTCAATCCCAGCAACTCTTAACTTCAGTAACGTCACCACATTCCTATTAACATTCATCCCTTTCTCCTCTATCTTCTTTCTCACTCGCTCCTGTATGTTCTGCAGCAGTTTTTCTCTCTTTCTATTCGTCCTGTCTTCGAGAGATTTGACTTGGGATTCTGATATCTGTGGATATTTATGAAAAAACAGTTATAGCCCAACCCATAAAATAAAAAACCTCGCCATATTGCGAAAAAATATTGGAACAAATTTCTTCAAGTGGCAACAATCAAATAACAAAACAATAAGATGTCATTCATCATTATTCTGTCAAAGTGTGATGTCAATTGTCAACCGTGCGTTGTTACTATTGGATATTGTGAGTTATTGGTGAGTATAACGATAGCAACCGAGTGTTGCTATAACCATAGCTAATGTGGCGCCTCCAGAGCAGGTTTTTTTTTTCTAGTTAGGCTATAAACATAGGGTTTTCTTAAATCATTTACTTACCCTATATTCTGTCGAGCTTTTTAAATGTTTACCAGCCAATTGAGATGCAGTTGAATCTTGTGATTCCTGTAAAATAATAAAGAAAAGTATTAGCCTATAAATAATATCCCACAGCTGGCCAAAGGTATTCATTATTCAAATCATGCCTTTATTTTTTTTCGGAGGAGTATGCGTTTATGCACCATAACCGCAGGCTAGCTAGACCTGCGGCCGTGTGTGGGACTCGAGACTAAAGCGTCCACTACCCACTTAACTCCCCCGGTTTCCCCTTCCCACCCGATTGGGACGACCCGGTGCCAGCCTTGTGGCTATTGACCAGCCCATTCAAATCATGCGTATAATTATGAGTGAAATCAAAGGCTCGAAGATCAGATGAGCCTACAGTCTGGCAGCACATTAAGCGACGCTGCCAGGTGAAGCGTCACCTCAATGGAATAGGCAGCAGTGGCCGCTTACCATCAGGTGGGCTGCGTCACGTGCCTGTCTGCCAACTTATCTAATATTATGAAGATGAAAGATTTAATTATTTGTTTGTGTTGAATAGGTTCCGAAACTACTGAATCTATTTGAAAAAATCTTTCACTGTTGGAAAGCTACACTATCTTCGGTGAACATAATGTAGGGTACTTTTGATCCCGGAAATGTGGGGGGAAAGGGGGGGGGGACATTTGAAAAAAGAGATTACGCACGGGTGAAACCGCGGGCGGAAAGCTATATAGCATAAAAATATATAATTACCTGATCAGATAACTCCTTTTCAACTTCTTCATACAGTTTCTCCATCATTGTCTGCCTTTCAGACTCGTATTTTACCTGGTGTATATGCTCCAATCTTTCCGATCGAGTTACTAGAACAAACGAAATTATAATTATTTTTTGTTTTTATGTCAGAGACTACGGCGTAGGGGAAGGCCCAGAAAACGATGGTGTGACGATCTGTTCCGCTTTTCCGAGGACTGGCAAACTCTGGCTCAAGCCAGAGATGTGTGGAGAGATTTGGGGAAGACCTTTGCCCAGCAGTGGGACAGCATAGGTTAGAAAAAAAAATTTTGAGACTGAAAACGAGCCAGCGGGTCGCCTGATGGTAAGCAATCACCGCCGCCCATGGACATCTGCAACACCAAAGGGATCGCTGATGCGTTGCCGGCCTATGGGGGTATGGGTGGTGTGGGTCTCCGGCACTCTCACAAACCAGACCAAACACAATAGTAGTCAGTATTATTTCACGCTGGTGTTATGTGAGAGGGTGGTACTTCCCCGGACGAGCAGGCCCATTCGTACTCTAAAACAGCATGGCTCTACCACGACCAAATTCTTACTCACGTCGGTCGTGTCAGACAGTAGTCACCGCGTTATAAAAGTGAGGGAATTAGGAGTGAACATGTGCGCACTCACTTGTGTTCTATAATATCCTGTGTAGTTGTTTGAACGGATCGGTTGAAAGACTGGTCGCCGTTGCCGAAAATACGGCTAGGAGGACATTATCCGATCTAAAGCACCCTGGATCCGGGATATCTCACGCATCCTTTAAGTGCCCTCGCCCACGGCGACTTTTTGTAGCGATGCTGTTGCGCGTCCGCATCGATACAGTCGCAAAGCGTTCGCTATCTGTGTGCCCTCGCCCACGGGCTCAGATTCAGACGCGATACAAACGCGATACTGTCGCGCTTCTGACTCGATGCTTCTCCACTCACGCGCCACCCTCCCTCCGTTCTTCCCCCGATGTCGTCCGACACGGTCGCGCGTTTGCATCAATACAGCCGCAATGCAGTAGCGCGTTGCAAATGCGACTAACACGCGTTAGTAGCGATGTTGTCGTGCGTTTAGCAAACGCGCGACAGCATCGCTACAAAAAGTCGCCGTGGGCGAGGGCCCTAAAGTTTGCATTTTAAAAAAGACTCACCAGTGCTGCCATCTTCAAACTTCTCAACGTACAACATGGGATACACCCTAGCGACGAACAAGCGAAGCTTCGACACTTTCCCGCCGTCCAACTTGACAGATGACAGCCGCGTCAAGATGGCCGCGTTGCCATGGTAACCGAGGCGGGCGTCCCACCGCGCGCGGCGTGTTGAGTTGCCGGATAGTTTTAGACGGACTGATGCTGTGTCCTGGAATAAGATCAAACCATGAATTGCTATAACTTATAGTTAAGCCCGACCATTAAAATAAAAAACCTTACCATTTTGCGGAAAAATATTAAGACTAATTTCTTCAAGTGATAAAACTTGACTAACCTCCCACGGAGCTACGCCCTGTTCACAGTTCAACAACTCAGCACCATTAGTCACAATCTTACAGCCAACTGTTATCTTCTCATCATAGACCAGCTTTGTCAGCATTTTGTCTATAACCGCCTTTATGCAGTACCAACCATCCGTTAATACCAGTTCTACGTTTGACGAAATGTTGGTAACACTGGAAATAAAAAGGTTTGATATACAGTATGAATAATGTGGGAACTATTTTGGGTCCTTGAGGTACACCTACCAAACTTTTGAACGAAATGCTAGCTATGCTAATAAAATGTATGTATCTAGTTACAAAGCTATCCAAAGTAAATTGCTATCAACTCTTTGTTACTGTAGTAATTTAATTAGATACTATGTTACGCCTGCAGTTTGTTTTTCTAAGAATGTACTATGTATGTTAAAGCAGATATGAGAATCAAATGTAACTCTAAACTTAACTTACCTTTTAACATTGACTCCATCAGCGATGATTCCAGCAACACAAAAAACTATAGTTTTAGAAGCAACATCATCTTTCTCTAATATCTTCCTTATGGCAGGTCTCTCTGCATTATACAGTTCTCTATCATACCTGTATTTTAGCTGATCTAAAACATTTTTCACAGTACAAACTTCATACAAAGTATGGGGAAACTTAATTTCGTAAGACAGTAACTTCCATACAATCAACTTTATATGATTTTCAATCCAACCTATTGGTATTAATTTCTTATTTACAGCTTTTACAAAAATATCTTTTATATCTTCTATAGTTAACTTTTTATTATTCAGATCATTTCTTTGACCGAAAAATTCAAAATCTTGGAAAGTGTCTAAATAAAAATTTAGAATATAAGGTTCCACGGTTATTTTGCTGTTTTCATCGTCGTATTTTTCTTCGACTTTTCTTAAATGACTTAGTTTTAATCTTTTATTTTTCTTATAGTCATTATTGAATAATATTACACTGTCTGGTTTTTCACTTGCTTTCTTTAAATCATTTAAGATAGCAATATTTCCACCGCTTCTATATGGTGTTTCGAATTTCTTACGCCTTTTAGCTTTTGGGCAGGAAATTATTGGACTACCTGAACGCTTAGAACGTCGTGTGTTATCGTCATGGAAATCTTCAGTACACAAAGTTTCTTGAAAATCATTTATTATTTGTGTATCTATTAGTTTGTCTAAATTATTGTCTACTGGTATTATAGTATGCTTTTGTAGTTGAGTATTTAATTTAGGCTTATTTTCAATTTGATTGATAACGCCTAATTTTTTTAGAGGTTCTTTGTATTCCTTAGAGTTTTCTTTACGCATTTTCATGCTTTCTATTACTTTTATCTTGTTTAAATCTTCTTCTAGAATATTTTCTTTATGTTCTCTCTGTGTCAAATCAATATCTTGAAATATCTCACGAGTCTTTTTTAAAGAATCCTCAGATATTTTGACCTGTTTATTACTAGCTGTTTGAAAACCGCAAAACTGTTTGGAATTCATCTCATTTTCTTTGATTTCTTCAAATATTTTTTTACTTTTAGCTAACGCCTCTTCCGATACTAAAACAGGTTTCTTATTCCCCGTCTGAAAGCCTTTGAATTTGCTAAGTTTTTCTTCGAATGTATTATCAACATTATCGATATCCTTAAACAATGCTTTAGATTTTACGACAGCTTCAGACGAAACTGGAATCGGTTTTTGATTGGCAGTTTTAAATCCTACAAAGGTTTCAGCAGTGTTTTTCAAATTTGGTTTATCGAAATCTTGGTCTATATCTTGAAACAATATTTTACTTCTAGCTAACGCTTCAGCAGATACGGCCACAGGTTTTTTATTTGCAGTTTGAAAACCTTTAAAAGTTCCAGTGTCTTTTTTACTTGAATCATCAGCGGTATTAGATTGTAATTCGTCATTATCAATATCTTTAAATACTAGTTTACTTCTTAGGAGCGCTTCAGAGGACACATTAATCCTTTTATTACTAGCTGTATGAAATCCTTCAAATGGAGTATCATTTTTCGCTTGATTAATGTCATTATATTCTTGATCTAAGTCTTGAAATATAGCTTTACTTCTCGCCAGTGCTTCAGAGGATACACCAATATGTTTATTACTAGCTGTTTGGAATCCTTTGAATACATTTAGATTATTATTAGGTACATCTGACTTTGCAGTCACCTTTTCTAAATCGTAACATTCAACGTCCACGTCTTTAAATAGTTCTTTGTGTTTTGATGAAGACTCAGTTTTATGGGTGCTCTTCTCCTTAAGCATTACTGGTTTGATACTCTTAGTTGTGCATGAATCAATATTTTTATAAGTTGTAGTAAATGAATCTATTTTATCTTCACAATCAATATCTTGAAATAAAGTTCTACTTTTGGCTAATGCTTCTGAACTTATATTTATGGGTTTATTGTTAGCCGTTTTGAAACCTTCGAAAGTGGGTTCGTCTATTTCTTTGAATAATAAAACTTTATCTAAAACATTTTCAGTTTCTTTATTTCCTACTTGGTGAGTAGATGGTAGATTTAATTTATCTTTACTAGTAAAACCATCAATATTATCTACATTTTCGAATATCTTTTTACTCTTTTCTATAGCACTATTTGATACATTGATTGGCATATTATTTGCCGTTCTAAATAATATTTTTGAACCAGTTTCTTTCAAAATACTATTTAGGTTCTCATTCGGATTAATATCATTGATTTTATTGCTGTCTAAAAATGTTTTTTCATCCGGTTTGCTAGATATTTGTAATTGTAATTCAATATCAAGTATGTCATGTTCGAAAACTGTGCTAAGGTCTTCTTGAAGTTCATTCATATCATTTTCTACATTACAATCTTTTGAATCTGTTTGATTTATTTCATTTTCTTGGTTTTTTACAGGTTCTTTTTCAACGTCTTTAAAAATATCCTTTGTTTTTAATAAAGCTTGCTCAGATATTTTTATTTCTTTATTATTAGCAGTTTTAAAGCCAACGAATACGTCCGCTTTTCCTATTTCATTTTGTAACTTATAATTAGAGATTGGTTTTTCATCTTTACCTTCAATAATGTCTTTGAATAATTCGTTACCCTTCATCAAAGCTGCATTAGATATTTTAATAGTCTTAGAGCTAGCGGTTTTAAACCCGCAAAATTCTTTTGTATCAGTTGCCCGATCACATTTTTTGACAAAATCATCATCAATATCATCAAACAGATTCTTAGTTTTAGCTAAGGCGGCATCAGATATTTTGATCTTCTTTTTACTAGCAGTCTCAAAACCAACAAATCTAACTGTTTCACCCTCTTCTTTTTCTATCATAGACATGTCACGTGAAAATTCATTCATAATATCTTCATCAATGTTGGCATTATCACACAGATCCTGTTTGTCTTCCTTATTAATTAAGGCTTCGTTGCGATCTGCCTCAAAATCATCTTCCAAATTAATATCTTGAAACACTCTCTTACATCTTGCTAGAGCTATATCCGATAGTTTTATTTTCTTTTTACTCGCAGTCATAAAACCATCGAACTTACGCTTATCTGGTCTTTTCAACATTTCAATTTCCTTTTCTATTGATATTTCAGTTTCACTTAATTCTTTTTCAGTTTTTATACAATGTCTATTTTCAGCTTCGTCCTTTTTAAAATTATTGTCGATGTTTTCACCTGGACCCGTTTCCGCGTGTGTTTTTGTACTATGTATATTTGGGTTATCATATTTGGAAGATAAACTATCAACAAGATCAGCTAAACTAGTACTAGAAGCAACATCTTTCTCTATTTCATCCAAAACGCTTTTAGCTTTCGTAAAAGAATCTGTTGTTATTTGTATAGATTTGTTACTTGCTGTCTGAAAGCCGACAAACATAGTCTTGTCTAGTACATCAGGTTGTTCGTAAAACGAAGTTTCTAAGGCGCATGTCAGTGGAATATCTTGTAATTCTTTATGTACATATTCTTCCTCTTCGTCGCTACTAAATAGAATTTCATCTTGGAGAAAAGTATCATTGATTTCCTTATTTCTTTGTGTAGGGTTCTCATCTTTATTATTATTGGTAATAAGGGCGTCATTCGCTTCTGTGTGTTTAGTAATTTTTAACAGTTCTGAGCTAACTTTTAGCACAGGGCTCGTTTGTTCATTAACTAAACTAGCCCTTGGCTTCACATTAGCCTGTAGCAATAGTTCTCTTCCAATTATTTGCGAATTAATCAGAAGCTTGGCCGCAGTCAAATCCGAATTTTCTTCTATTATTGGAAGAGCTATTTTTTCGAATTTTTCAAAACTACCCAAGTCAAATACTAAAGGAGAATGACTTTTAGATCTAGAAACTTGGAAAATTGGGCTTGGGCTTATTACATCGTGTCTTGCATGTGTTTTATCTTCTTTTAAACTTACGTTACCTGCAACTTTGTTAAGAACTTCCCTGTCTTGAGATACACTAATATCACATTCAGTAACTTTGTTACAACTGATTTTATCAGTGAATAGTTCATTAAATTCATTTTGACTTGCACCTTTAAAAGACAAATTACTATTAAGAGCTACATTTTCACTGTCAACACCTATATTATCCTTATGAACAACGGGTTTATTACTAGTTGTAGTGTTATTTTCACCAACTATGCATTTTTCATTGTCATTATCATAGAATGTGCTGTCAAATTCTTGTGTAATACCATTATTGGAATTAGCTATTGCCTCTGCATTATCAATAATATCAATGAGTTGAGTATCAGATACACATTGTGTTTCAAACCTGTTTGCTGCTTTTTGATTAATTACCTTAAACAAAAAATTAAAATATAATGTTAAATAAACAATGAATAAGGTTGACTAGAAGAGATCGCTATTAGCGATAAGTCCTCCTATATTGTACAGCTTTTATATGTTACATGTTTGTGCTATAGTGTTGTGGCGGCTCACCTCATGTAAATACTTTTTACTGTTTTGTTTTTCGAAATGTTTCTTTTTGATAATGTCAAGTGTTTTGTTTTTAAATTTGTCAGTTTATTGTAATATATTTTTGTGGTGTGTCGTCTTGTAAATAAATCTGTACATAGTCACTCCTTCTGAATATAATTTATCCTCCACTTCATTTGGTGACCCCTGCTGAACACATTGGCGACCACCACATTGGTGAACATCAACATCAGCCTCCAGCATGTCAACGCATCTTTTCAGCCACGTCTCGCCTCCAGAAAGACTTCGACTGTCAGTCAGAGCAAGCCAGCATTCAGCCACACGGAACCACCGCGGCTACGCAACAGCTTCCTGGTTTCCGGCAGCTACTTCGCGACACCAGGACTTCACCGCCCCACGTCCGGACTCTCTGGGCGCACATCGGTCGTGGCAGCCATGGAGCCTACATCGCACGACTCTTCATCACTCGTCCCGACTCACCGCGGACTAGAGTATGTTCCTCACTCACACTGACTGACTACGGACTTGAGTATCATCTCACCCATCCCGACTCACTGCGGACTTGGGAATCACCTCACTCATCCCGATTCACTGCGGACTTGAGAATCATCTCACTCATCCCGACTCACTGCGGACTTGAGATTCACTCACTCATCCCGACTCACTGCGGACTTGAGAATCATTTCACTCATCCCGACTCACTGGGACATCAGCAACTACGCGCTCGGCCCGACTTACCGTGGCCTCGAGCACAAGCTCTTCCCGACTCACCGAGGAATCGAGCAACTTCTATTTTCTCTTCCCGACGCACCGTGGAATCGAGAATCTCACTGGCACTTCAAGCTCTTTCATTCAGGCAGCCGAGCCTGGGTCAACATTCGACCCCTGGTCTCTGGAGGGGGGTGATGTGGCGGCTCACCTCATGTAAATACTTTTTACTGTTTTGTTTTTCGAAATGTTTCTTTTTGATAATGTCAAGTGTTTTGTTTTTAAATTTGTCAGTTTATTGTAATATATTTTTGTGGTGTGTCGTCTTGTAAATAAATCTGTACATAGTCACTCCTTCTGAATATAATTTATCCTCCACTTCAGTGTTTTTGCAATAAACAGTAGGTATCTATCTATCTATGTATGAATATCCCTGGAACTATTCACTTATCACAATCCAGCCTATAACTAAACATAGCTTGTTCTAAGGGTGCCAGACAAGGGATGAACATAACTTATAATCATTCCCATTGTAAACAAATCCTTGATAATTACAATCAAGTATGCTTATCATTTATTAAATTCAACATTGTACCTAATTATTAATTAAGACCTAAATACTTAAGTGCTGTAAACAGCACTCTGCCAAGCAAGTTTTAGTAACTAAAGCATGGTAGCGGAACAGAAAGAATTTAGAAAAGACCCTTTATACCTGTGCAGGTTTGCAAGCAAGACGGCAAATAATAACTCGCGTTATGACAGAGACAGGTGTCAAGGGTCATCGTATGAAATTCTTACTGCTTCACGACTGTGCTTTAGAACTTACAATAAATGTCATAAATGTAGAGTGTGACAGAATAATGCTCTATGAATTTTAAATTAACGGATTGCCTGCAACTTTGAGTATAAAATAATAAGTACATACTACATAAAAGACATCCTTGGACATAATTCACAAAATATTATCTAGAAAGGCTCAAATGAGCAAAGTTTGATTGAATTATTCTTGTAGAGGTACAAAATGATATTCCAGCTAACTTTGATTCAAAATCGGTTCAGCTGTCCATGATCCTCTATATATTATCCAATTCAAATGCTATTCGGACACTGAGGTCCATTATAATACGGCGTATTACGCTGGAGTGGCTATAGACATTGAAATGACAGCAATTTTTTCTGTCGATTTGAAGCGCCCCCAATAGTGTACTGGGAACTAAAATGACTTCAAATCTCTTAAAATGGACAGCCATTGACATTGACAATGACAGAATTATCGAATCTGAGTAAGTTTATCTGAGAAAGTCAGTATTATTTTTAGTTCCAAGTACACTATCTACTGCTCTCAGCGCCAATATGGCGATGTTCAAATCGGATCAAATATTTGGTACCAATCGCCTATCCAGTTGTCTATGGAGATCAGTGTATTCGGATAATTTCTTTTGGAACTGAGCAACTTATCATGTCAACTGCGCCTGCCTGTGTCAGTGTGTGTGTCAGTCATCACTGTCGCGTAACGCAACTCCAAAAGGTATTATCCTAATAGCATTTGAACTAGATAGTAAAAGAGGATACAGACAACTCAACTTTATATTTGATATTAAGTTACTTTATTTTAAAAAATACAACTCTTACCTCTGGCTCTCTTGGTAACATATTTACAGGTAAAAAGGAGGATTTCTTGTTCTTATTTAGTACCTTCTTTACTTGTTTGTTAGCCATAACCGTGTCGGCTCTTTGAATATCTTTGATTTGTTTGTTTACACTTGTAATAATATCTTGGGCACGATAAGAGTTTTCTGGAGGAAAACATCTTGATCTATCACTTTTGCTAGCACCGTACAACGATAAATGTGTCTTTTTAGCATTATTCTTCAAAACATATTCGAAATCCTTGATTATTTGTGAACTTTCGTCCATAACTTTTTTTGGTTGGAAATAATTAACTTGAATTTTTTGCTTGGGAGGTTAAAGATAATATAATTATGTACAAAATAACGTGTACTATTGTATTAAATGAATATTTTATAGTCAAGCGCGAAAATAAACAATGTTTTCGACTTTCGTACATTTGCCGCATTTGAGTTTTGACAGATTTTGACGAGATATGATAATGACATAATATGATGTATCGTTTCACGAAACTATTGTTTCTGAATATGTAAGAAGAAGAAAAACTTACATATTTGTAAATATATAAAAAATAACATTTACTAATATCTAAATAATGCAGGAAACTATTAAGACACAATCATTTAGTTAATTTGAATATGTAACATTTTAAATTAAAATTTACTTTAGATCCATCACTACGTGAAATGGAATAAAACAAAAATTCGTCCAGAAATTGCTAAACTAATACTGACTACCAAAAAAATTATTGAAAATGATGAAATTTTATTTTTAATGGAGTTATTCTGAAGAAAATGTATTTAGGAACAATGCAATACGTTCCAGAAAAGTACCATTTAGATCAATTTAGATTTTAAATGCTTTATGATTCACAAGTAGACAATCGTCATCACCTCATGACCTCACTCACTCACTTTCCTATTTCTGAACGTAAATCAGAAGCTTCAGCAAAAACGGCGGATATTTCTCGAAAAACATTAAAAAATATTGTATTTCAGTTGTTCCTAGCCCTAACCACGTATTTACTCGTGTCGCTGCACCGTCCTAAACAAATTCATAAACCAAAATGGTAAGTTTAAGTCGATCTTGTCAAGTATTTCTGTAATTTAACTTCAAAAATATGGCGGCACTTTAGGTTATGTTCTCATTTTACAGTCTCACACAATTTTACTGGTACAACCTGGACCTAGGCCGGAGACTAGGACATATTCAGACTACGAGAGCGTCAACGACTGCATGGAGGGCGTCTGTAAAATATACGAGGAACATTTGAAAAGGCGGAATCCGAATACTCCCACGATTACATACGATATTTCACAATTATTCGATTTTGTTGATCAGGTAAGTTATTTTTTTGCTATTTATGCGTAATTTAATACTTATGTGCTTATCAAAAAGTTCTCAATTTACACAGATACACTTATACCACAGATCACAGGTTAATGAAATAAAACTTTCCATCAGGTGGGCTGCGTGCCTGTCTGCCAACTGAAGTAGTATAAAAAAAAAGAGTGCTTTTAAGCTCAATGGTAGTATTGACCTGACCGCCTCCATGGAAACGTCTTAAGCCGAGCCTTTACACTCGGGTTCGATTCCCGCCTTTGATTTGGTAGTACTAAAACTTTTTTCATTTGTTTGGCTAACTACCACTACATAAATGGATTGTTTAATTTGACCTGTGTCTTGTGACCTGTTTTTTATACCACCATAACCACCAGACCATAACAAAAGTGCTCAAGCGACTTACTTTACGGTCATATTGTTTCTAATGTTTATAAAAAAATCTCTTACAGCTAGCAGACTTAAGTTGCCTGGTATACCAGAAGTCAACAAACACATATGCACCGTACAACAAAGATTGGATCAAGGAGAAGATATACGTATTACTACGTCAAGCGGCAGGGCAGAGCGACTAATGTAGTTGTAAGTTTGTTAGTTACGACGGCTTGATTGTTTTGGGAGGAAATGTTAGGTATTGGGAATCATCGTTTATTAATTTAGTTGAAAACAAACAAAAATGTTACGTTAATATGCCTGGTTAAATTTTAAAATAAGTAAAAATGCTTTGTGCCTCGAGTAGGTATAGTAAAGTTTTATTGTCAATACACAAAGCTGAGCCACTCTGAGTCAGTCTGTAGAGAGCAGCGTATTGTGAACCCAAATAAACTTCATCATCATCAGCCCATAAGTCCACTGCTGGACATAGGCCTCTCCAAATGCTTGCCATGCTGATCAATCCTCGGCCACTCGTATTCAGCTCTTGCCAGCCATCTTGCGCAGGTCATCGCTCCAAACTTGCACCCCACTAAATCAGATCTTTTAACTATAACATTAACAACTGTAGCATTCCCGACCCCCAAAACAGTTAGCTGTCCATTATGACAATTGTAAAAATATTAGTACACCCTGTTTTTCTTTTTTAATTATGATCTGGAACTTAAGGGCTGGTTTCACACCTGTTTTGTTGTCTTTTTGGAAATTGACAAAAGGACTGCATTGTCTTTTTGGAAATTGACAAAAGGACTGCATCTACACTTGCAATAATATGAAATCCAAACTGTTTCTTATAACATTTTTTTTTATATAATCCAGGTCAAATTAATTGGCTTGTCTGAACGTCGTGCGAGAACCTGCGCAGAACACAAATGTAGGTGTCGGAGCACCTGCGCAAACGGCGCGACCAGCTAACTTCGTACAAGCTAATTAAGTTGACGCGGACTATAGAATCAGTTGATGTGTATAAACATTTTTTGCTGATCTTTATCATGTTCAGTTCTCAGTTAATTCTATGCCGAAAACAACTTTAAAGAAACAATTTTGATGTCATATTTGTGCCATTAAGTGTAAGTTTTTGACAAATAAAGGTTACAAAAACTTGAATGTCAGTGGTGAAACAAGCCCTTCTATTTCTATTCCTCTAAGATTTTTTCATAAGTCAATGTTGATAATGTGTGAAATTCTATGTTGAAACACTTGATTTGAATAACGTTTGATAATCATAAGAATACCTGTATGGTTTTCTCTACTGAGTAATTAAATCTGATGGGTTAAAAGAGATTATTGCATATATTTTATGCAGCAAAAAAATATTATTTTCATTTTCATTAAATAAAACAAATGTTAGTCATAGATTTTGAATTTATATTTTTTTAAAACCGAAAACTTCAATTGTTTATACAGCAATTTTATTCACATGTGTCAAAGAATGTAGAATGAAGAAACGGTTTCTAAAAATGTAAAATAACTTGGAATTCTTTAGCTTTAAATTTGTTTTATTTGATGTTTGGGTACAAATCAGAAGAGACTATTTGTAGTGTAAAAGTTCTAATGGCTACCACTGCTACATGTAAAAAAGATGGCTTGGAAGAACATTTAAATGTTTAATTAATAAAATATCCGTGCATTGTAATTGTACCATAGACTTCATACAATCAAGTAGGCGTCGTCACCCACCATATTGTTTATGTCACGTCATAGCAATATATTATCATAAGATTTGGAGTCTTAAAATTCACATTATAATTCTGACGATTATAATACTAGCAATTGTGATACTGACATTGACGAACAGTTTAGACATTTATTATGTTGTACAATTATGTCAATTATTTTGTTTCATGTTTATTTTGTGTAACAATAATCATGTTCTTTAGAAAAACATGTTAACTGCGCCACTGGCATGCAAGAACTACTAATAGCTCAGCTCATATTTGTCTGAATTTAACTTAAGATTCATTATTAGTTACCAGCTCTAATCGCCTTAACGCCAAAAATATTTTTTTAGCCTTCAGGCCAACACTATTATATTATACTTTGTACTACATAATAAATGTCACATTTTATCCCTATTATATTGTGTAAGTTTCCCTAAGTATTCAGAATTGTTAAATTTCTAGAAATGAACATTTAATTCCAGATATTATCCATCAGGCAACAATGTTGATTCTTTTCTTCAAAATTCTCAAAAGAAACAGCTTCTAAATTATCTTACAGATAAGTTATTATACATTTATCTGTTGCTGATGTAACTGGTCATATTTTTTCTTGGGGTTATCAAATCAAACCTTTGGGTTTTAAAACATTAATTGTGCACTATGATTCACTTTTAGTGTTAAAAACTATCAAAAGAAATAGTTTCTTAACATTTTGTTTGAAACTTTGGAAGTTCAAAGTTTTTTTTTTTACTTTAATTTTGTTAATGTTAACTATTAAGGTAGTTTAAGTAATAGGTAAGAATAAACATTTAAAAAAATTACGTTGTTTTAATTTAAATGTTAGGTCTCGTTTTTTTAAGCTCTGGTTTACATCCGGATGTCGTGGGTTCTATTCCTGAAATTCACGATTCCGAAATCCACATTGGGCTTGGATGGTACGGGTCCCGGCAAACATCTTGAAATCCGGAGATGCGTGCGCACTATTGGTCAGAACAAACCTCCGCCCAATAGCGGGCGACGGGAGATTCGCGCGCGCAAGTGCCCATGCGCGAACTTTCCTCCATTTCGTTTACCGATGTGATCAAGAAGTTTGCCGGCACCTTCTAAGTAGCCCAAGGGCTGGACGATAGATAATACCTATATTAGTAGTATTTACAATCTTTGAAGTCTATTATTGCTATTTTGCATAATAAATAATATATTTAAATACATATACTTATTAACCTTTTCCACGCCAATGTCTGATATATCAGACAAACCATTTTCGTGCCCACCACGCCAATGTCTGATATATCAGACAAAAAAACATGATCAAGAAACGTTGTATTTTTACTTGCCTGAATGAGTTGAGTATAACCTAATAATTTTTTGGAATTTTTTTTTTAATGGTCGTGGCGTGTGGGGCACCATTTTCGGAAAAAAGCGTGGCGGGGAAAGGGTTAATATGTATTTGTCTCTTAAATCAGGTGACAGCAGCAGAAACAAAATGAATGGAATGGATGGTAAACAAAATAAAAAAAAAACTTATAATAAGCAAACACAGTTATATTTGATTAGAATTACATCAAGTAATTACATTATTTAAAATTACTTAAGTTAATTACAAGTTAGTATGAAATAAATTATACAAAAGTAAATGCATTTTGAGAGCAATCATTGTGTGACAGACAATGACGTTCAGTTGTTTAATTGAACGTCATTGGTGACAGACTTTTTTTTATACTAGTTCAGTTGGCAGACAGGCACGCAGCCCACCTGATGGTAAGCTGCCACTGCGGCCTATTCCATTGAGGGACACTTCACCAGGAAGCGTCGCTCAATGTGCTGCCAGTGTAGGCTCATCTGATCTTCGAGCCTTTGATTTCAAGTGTATGTACTGGCTCCCACATTAATATTGCCGGAACACAGCCAGAACTATCATGGTGGCAGATTTCACCAGTGGGGGTGGTAGCTAGCCAGTCGGAGTCAGAAAAAGTCCTACCACCAACCAGACCCCAGGCGGGAATTGAACCCACGGCCTTCGGGTTTTATATCCGAGCGGCTTAGCCTCTGCTCCACGGAGGCGGTCAAAATTTATGTGGGAATATTTGCCAGAGGTCGTGAATTCGAGTCTCACTTGTACTATCTGGTTCAAATGCGACCTTTTGGAGTTGCGTGACGCGACAGTGATGACTTACACACACAGATAAATAATGCGTTGCTATTGGTTGCTAACGATACGACCAGGCGCAGTTGACGCCATTTTTCGCTCAATTAAAAAGTATTAACCTAATAGCATTTGAATCGGATAGTATAATAATATCTTTTCTATTTAAGGCTTCCTACAAATCTACGTTATGTCTAAACACACATTATAATAGAAATACTAATATACAGGCGTTGTGCTGAACTGAGTGTGTGACCACTCCAATACCGCAAAAACCTACATAAAATGGAGTCATTTTAATAGGTCACATTTGACAGTTCATTTATGCAAAGAAAAATAAACCTTACGCTGAAAGAATAAAACTCAAGAAAACAAACAACATCAGTTTTTTTAATACAATTATTTGGGTTATTCCACAAATCCCCATCGGAAATCCCCATCAATGGGGATTTCGGAACTTTTAGTTCACAAATCCCCATTGATCTCATGATGGGGATTTGTGAACTAAAAGATGTTGATGAAGTTCATAAATCCCCATTACCTTAGAAATGAAATACAAAAACAAATAAAACAGAAAGTAATAATCAGGAAGTCTATAAATGAATAAAAAACAAGTGAATGTCGGGAAACAAATGAATGTCGGATAAACAAATGAATGTCGGAAAAACAAGCGAATGTCGCTTGCACCTGGTTTTTGACTTAAAATCACTAGACAATGTTTTTCCAACTGCACTTGTTTACCTGATGTTGATGAAGTTCACAAATCACCATTACCTTTGAAATGAAATACAAAATCCTCAGAAAAAGGAAACCTATGGAAGTGTTACAAAAACATAGATGATAATATAATAGTTAAAGAATAGATTTGAAGAAGAAATGAGAAACATAATAGCGTCTTTGTCTAACATATGCATAAAAGTCGTAACAAACGTTTTACTCGAATCAATATTTTTAATAGTTGGTCCGTACGAAACGAGTACGTTCTGTACCGCCCAATTTCATCGTAACAATTAGTGATCTCTCGCTAAGGTACAATTTAATTATTGCTGGGTACTAAATAGTACATTTTGAGTACATCATCATGAAATAATGTATTCCCAAAAAAAATGTTTGGTCGGTACCAGTACCAAACGTATCACACTACGGACTACCTGTCGGTTTTGTTATATTGGAAAAAAAACATTATGACGTCAGACGTGTGCCGATCCGCCATGACTTGACGCTATGTACTTACGGTGTGAATTGTGTTAAAAACATTACTTAAACGCTTTTGCTGAAATATAGTAAGAAAACAATCCTATAAAGTGCCTTGTGCCTTATAAGAGCAGCATAGTGTATTGTCTAGTGATTTTGAGTCAAAAACCAGGCGCAAGCGACATTCGCTTGTTTTTCCGACATTCATTTGTTTATCCGACATTCATTTGTTTCCCGACATTCACTTGTTTTCCGACATTCAATTGTTTTTTTTTATTTATAGACTTCCTGATTATTACTTTCTGTTTTATTTGTTTTTGTATTTCATTTCTAAGGTAATGGGGATTTATGAACTTCATCAACATCTTTTAGTTCACAAATCCCCATCATGAGATCAATGGGGATTTGTGAACTAAAAGTTCCGAAATCCCCATTGATGGGGATTTCCGATGGGGATTTGTGGAATAACCCAATTATTTATTTAGAAAATACTATACTTCTGATGTACATAAGTATGACTTTGCTATGCTTAAATGAACTGTCAAATGTTATTACCTAGGCTATTAAAATGACTCTACTTTAGTCAAGCATTATGCCCGTAGTTACAACTGTACTGCAGTCTTACAAAATGAGATTACATTGTTTTATATACGTATTTTTGGCAATAAGTTAATACTAACATAATTTAGTGAACAATGGTTATATTAAAAGGCTAGAGAATAGTCAAATATTCCATCATGTATGGTAAAGGGAAACGCCGAAAATAGGCCCAGAGTGCACAACACATTCAATTTCATGAATGAAATCTAAATATTCGTACTTGATTTGTCGTCTTCTTCTTTTTTCAGTATAAGTTGGTTAAAACAATTATAAATAATTAAGTATTTCAACGATTTTTCCTTTACATGATGTTTACATGTCACTTCTGATGTTTGATAATAAATAAGAAATTAGTCCGAAATAGTTTATTTTTAATTACGTTTTTCGATATAGCGGTAAATATTTTATAAAGTGTTAAATAAAATTATTAAAGACCAAATAATAAATGTATATTTATGAATAATGATAAATTGTTTTAAAACTACCTTTTATAATATTAATAATTAATAAATAACACTATAAAATATTTACCGCATTAACGAAAAACGTAAATTAATTTCGGACCAATACTTTTTTTTTATTTTTTCTTGGCACTGCACGGTTTGTGCATCGGCCACTGACATTGATCATTTATTTTTATTCTTCTTTTTGGTTGGTCCGAAATTAATTACGTTTTTCGATATAGCGGTAAACATTTTATAGTGTGAAATAATAATAATTATAAAAAGTAGTTTTATACTAATTTATTATTATTAATAAATATACACTTATAAATTGGTCTTTAATAGTATTATATAACAATTTATAAAATATTTTCCGCTTTATCGATTAACGCAATATAAAAAAGTAAGTTTCGGACCGGTATAAACATACGTCATTAATGAAATGTAAAGGATAGTCTGTTCCACACTAGACAATATTATTTCCATGGTTCCACATAAGTTGTCCTTTAGCCGCCATATTGGCAGCATTGCCTACGCTTTGTAAATCTGTCAAAAAACAGATTGAAAGTATCGAAAAACAGTAGTACCAATATGGCGGCTAAAGGACAACTTATGTGGAACAGACTGTAGTCGTTGAAATATTAAATAATTTATAAATGTTTTTTCCGACTTCTACTGAAAAAAGAAGAAGACGACAAATCAAGTACGAATATTTAGATTTTATTCATGTGATTGAATATGTTGTGCACTCTGGGCCTAAGTTACTATGGCTTGCTGGCAATCCCCTTTAACCTGATGAAGTAAAATAATTGTTATAATATAGAGACCATCTGTATCTTTTTCTAATTTATTGGTAGAAGGTAGAGGTGGTTTTTAAAGCAATCTGTGCTTTATTTTTTAAATAAAAAAGGCTCAAATTTGCAAAGAAAGGTTTAGCTACATACATTTTTATTTAATGCTAATAAATTCGATACACCATGGAAAAAACATCATGGGAATTGTTTCTTAGGAAAAATCTGTACCATTGATAAGTTTTTTGGCAGACGTCTGTACCACTTACAGATGTCTGTACCACTTACAAACGTCTGTACTACTAGCAGACATCTATACCACTGGTAGACGTCTGTACCACTTACAGACGTCTTAACGACTGGCAGGACGTCTTTACTACTTACAGACGTCTCTACTACAAGCAGATGGTGAGACACCACTCTTCACTTACTTTATAGCCTGCACCATACCATACTGCCCGAGACGGTATTTGGCAGCAAATAATATTCATATAGATATTACCAGTTGTCCAAAAAGTCATACCCAGTCTTAAGTACAGTGGTGGATTCTGTAAGAGTCTCTGTGGATTGGAAGTCGGTTCCTGACGACGCTTGGCTTGAAGATAGTAGGCCTCTGTTCTCTTCGGAGAGATCTGGAAGAAAATAGTAAAATATAAATATTTACGAAGTTGAGAATCGAATATTCGGTTCGATTGCCGGTACAAAATAAGTGTGCACGAAAGTGTTGTTTATATCAAAATCTAACCTACTTGTCATAATAAATATTTCAAATTGCAATGACAATACACACATGAAAATCTATTTAAATAAAACTCAAAGGTGACTGACTGACATAGATATCTATCAACGCACAGCCCAAACCACTGGACGGATCGGGCTGAAATTTGGCATGCAGGTAGATGTTATAACGTAGGCATCCGCTAAGAAAGGATTTTGATCAATTCCCACGGGAACGGGAACCACGCGGGTGAAACCGCGGGCGCCCGCTAGTAATAATAATAAATGCGTGTTTTGTCCTTCAAAAGTAATGTTTATAAAAGTTAAAAGCAGCAAAGCAAGTTAAATTTTGCAGATAATAAAGTCAGTCATCAGTGAGTGCCTGCTATTATGTCATATCCATGTCCATTATATATTTAAATTCTACGTCAAGTAACCATTTTGACTTGGCTAGTAGCTATAATAAATACCTACAGAAACCGAAGTCGGAAATCACGTGCATAGAATATTGTTTTCTATTATAAATTAATAGCTTGGATTTATTTATTACTAAATGTATAAAACATTATTAAATTATTCATGTATGTACATAAATATTTAGTATAAGTCCTCTGCATGTAATTTTGTACAGTCAGCAGCCAATCAGCTTACCAGAATTTGTCAAAAAGTCTCAAATGAAATATAACTCTATGCAATAGAAATTAAGCTGAAAGTTGGTTGCAACTCAAGAATTTGACAAATTAATGTAGGTTAACGAATGTGTTGCAGACTGTTCCAAGTTAATATGTATAATACAAATATCCTAAAACATTTAATAAATACATATCTCTTTTTTTGCGGAGGAAAACGCAATAACACGCCTAGTCGCAGACTAAGTGTGACAGAGACAGAACGTCTCTAGTCCCGAATCCCGTGTGTTGGATTCGTGACCAAAGGCGTTCGTTCCCTTACCCACTAAGCTCCCCCGCTTTTTTTTATTGCAATGTGTAACAAGACGAGCAGACCGTACACCTGATGGTAAGCGCCACGTCTGCCCTTAGACAGTTCAGTGCCAAACAGTAACTAAGCAGTTACTGTCTGGCACCGCCCTGCGACCGCTACACCGAGACGACAGTTATTAGGTCTCATATACCCAGTAATTTCACTAGCTTCAGTGCCCTTTCCCCGAAACACAGACAGAGGTTTCCCCTTTACACCCGATTGGGACGAGCTGGTTTTAGCCAGCCTATACGCATTCTCCTTTACAAAATAAATGCGTGATGAATGTGATGATACTCTAAACATTGCATTATAACATCTGTTGCATACAAAGACATTAGATATTAGTCACGTTACATACGTGTCTAATCATAATTACTAATTAGTCTATTGTCACTATGATTCAATATCAACAATGAATGTGTTATGAGTTTAGTTACAGTTTAGGCTGACTGTAAATATTTTTTTAATGACTGCGTTGGGAATAGGTATGACTACCTTCTGTTGGATAAGCTCGAGTGTAATATTCGATCTAAGTAAAGAAGTCTTCTTTTTCGGAGGAGAATGCGTTTATGCACCATAACCGCAGGCTAACTACACCTGCGGCCGTGTGTGGGACTCGCAACGAATTCGTTGGGGACTCGAGACTAAAGCGTTCACTCATCATCATCAGCCTATATACCTACGTTCCCACTGCTGGGACACAGGCCTTATCTCAATTGTGAGATAGTGTGGGCCATACTCCACCACGCTGGCCTAGTGCGTGTTGGTGGAGGGGTGCGTAAGGCAAGTGACCAACCTTAATGTCAGATGTTATCAAGCCGCCAAATGGCCTCTGACTAGGCTTGACGACTAATATTTACATTATAGTAAATATCAGCCGGGACCAACAGCTTAACGTGCCTTCCGAAGCACGGAGACGCTCGAAATTAATGTCACTAAATATGGTCAGAATGGTCACCCATCCATTAACCGACCACGGCGTAGGTAGCTTGACTTTCGTTATCGCTAACGAACCACTGTCACAGCTGCGCCACGAGCGCCTCTGCCTTCACTACTCCCCCGGTTTCCCCTTTACACCCAAATTGGGACGAGCTGGTGCCAACCTTGAGAGGCCTCAAGTCACGGTGGCGCCTAGTTAGGGCCACCCGAGAAACTAGGTGACCCCCAGGTCCTCCAGACTTGGCCCGGGGATCTGAGTATGCGGGCGTTAAACTCTCTCTCAGGCCGGAGAAGGCGTCCCAAGTGAGGTCACTCATGAACGTGGCCGTGTGTGGAATTCGAGAATCAAGTGCCCAACTACCACCAAACTCCGCGTGTTCATTCAGACAGTTCAGACTTATTCGCAGGTATCCATGGGCGGTGGTTATTACTATACATCGTTATCGCGCGGGCAGTTTCGGGGCGACGCGTGGATACTGATGAATAGGGTTGCCACGCATGGATCTTTTTTTTTAAATTATTTTTGACCAATAAAAATATCGATTTTTAAATCGATATTATTAACCGACTTCAAAAAAGGAGGAGGTTCTATGTTCGACTGTATGTATTTTTTTTTTTTTTTTTTTTATGTATGTCCGTCGATTTCTCCGTCAATTGTGGACCGATTTAAATAATTCTTTTTTTATTTGAAAGTGCATAGTTCCGAGGTGGTCCCATTGTCACCATGTCAGGATCTGATGATGGGATCCCGGGAAAATCAAGGGCAAACCTCAAATTTTATAGGCGCACACTACGCGTTACTTGTTTTTTCTGAAGCCATTTAAGTTTTTGCGTCCTATAGACATCACTTTATGTTGATGAGCTGATGATGGAAGGTACAACTCCTTAACGGTTAGGAGTTAGGGGATAATTCTTTCAGTATTGTAAGAATATGTGGACCGTTATTTGTATTTCATGTACTTTTGCAGCTAAGCTGATGATGGAAGGTACAACTCCTTAACGGTTAGGAGTTAGGGGATAATTATTTCAGTGCTGTAGAAATATGTGGACCGTTAGTTGTATTTCATGTACTTTTGCAGCTAAGCTGATGATGGAAGGTACAACTCCTTAACGGTTAGGAGTTAGGGGATAATTATTTCAGTGTTGTAGGAATATGTGGACCGTTAGTTGTATTTCATGTACTTTTGGAGCTAAGCTGATGATGGAAGGTACAACTATGATGATGGAAGCTAAAGGGTACGACTTCTTAATTCTTATGTCCCTCTTGCGGGCTGCATCTTTAGTTGGTCTACTGAATGGTGCTGAACACTTAATGAATACCTAATATTGTCAAATAATACAATTCTACTATTTTACTCGTATTTTCGTTATCAATATTATGAGAGAGTTTTACTCACTCCTACGTATTATTCACACTAAAAATAGAAAAATAAACAAACTTTTTAAAAAAAAAAAAACCGACTTCAAAAAAAAAAACAAAAAAAAACTACCTAAAAACACTGAAAAGCAAAAAATAATTTTAATAAGACATTCATCAAATGCGCTTATTGTCTAAGCCTATTAATAACATTAAATTGTATTTACGTGCTAGGTAGGTACCTACTAATCTGTTTGAAGTCGGTGCCAAGCCAAAAGTAATGAAAAATGATACATACCTAATAATTTATGTATTATACAGGGTTACAAATAATCCGCGGACGTACGTAGTCTGGGTACCTACTATTTGGCTTGGCACCGACTTCAAACAGATTAGTAGGTACCTACCTAGCACGTAAATACAATTTAATGTTATTAATAGGCTTAGACAATAAGCGCATTTGATGAATGTCTTATTAAAATTATTTTTTGCTTTTCAGTGTTTTTAGGTTGTTTTTTTTTTGTTTTTTTTTTTTGAAGTCGGTTTTGCATTGAATCTATTTGTAATCCTAAATCGACCACTGACACAACAATGTTACCTTACGATTTTTTTCGGTTTCGATAACTTAACCAATTTTATGAAAATGTTATTTTTCTCCTAATTACTCATTTATAGCTGTATGATGTCAATTTCTGACTTACTGGACTGAATCAACCCTCAGAGAAAGTGTTGCTAACTTAAACAACGCTTCTACACTACTTTGTCCCAATTTTGAAGACAATATCAAAATAGAAATAATATTCTATTTATCCTCATAAGGAATATACATAACATGAAAGGCTTTAATTTAAAGAATAAAAAAACATGCAAATATTTTAATACTCGTTATATACGTGTGACAGCCCTATTCATCGGTCATCTATGCGTCGCCCCCAATCTGCCCGCGCGATAACGATGTATAGTTATTACTTACCATCAGTTGCCACACTTGCAAAACAAAATAAGCTAGAAGGACTTTTGTGAAAAAGAAGTGTGTCAAGCACTTCTGTCATTCTGTGTTTCGGGGAAAGGGCGCTGAAGCTAGTGAAATTACTGGGTATATGAGACCTAATAACTGTCGTCTCTTAAGGCGGGCAACGCGCCTGAGACCCCAAGGGGGTGCGGGTGCTTATGGGCGGCGGTGATCACTTATCATCAGGTGACCTACTTGCTCGTTTGCCCCCCTATAATATAAAAAAGGACATTAGTAACTCACCACTGCTAGACTTGATGATGCTATTCCTATAATCTCTATCTGGCTGCGGACTCTTGAAGTTGGTTCTGAAGAAGTTATCTGATGAAGCCACAATCTGTGTCGGCATCACCCCCACTAAGCATTCTCTCTCTTCATCCTGAAATATGAAAGTTATAAATAAGCTTTTTCATTCCCACTTGGCAAAGGGTTATGGTCGTTAGTCGTTACTGTTAGAAGAATAAATCGTTCAATCGATTTATAGGCACAACACTATGTGGCGTGCCCCGCACTAGCCGGGGGATTTTGACAGATGCAATTACCGCGCTTTCGATGTACAATGTCAAACTATTAAAAAGGGTACCTATTATAATTAGAAATAAAAAGAGAAATGTATTAATCTCTAGTAAATCATGATAATTAGTCTAACATTACATAAAGTAATCTATACTAACATTATAAAGAGGAAAGATTTGATTGTTTGTATTGAATAGGCTCCAAAACTACTGAACCAACTTGAATAATGGAGAATGTTACTAGGTATGCCAAATCGCTTTAAATTTTGTCTCAGTAATGCCTGTATGTATACAAATACACTAGTTTTTGTTGTAGTCAAAAATACCTAGTAGTTTTGATTCTATAGGCATTCAAAGTTTCGAAAAATATCGAGTCCCGCTAACAGTCACGTGACCGCTTGTGACGTCACACCACAACCCGCCGCGCGGGCCGAGCCCGGCTTAGTACAAGTTGCATAGCTTGCGCTTGGCTTGTGCAGTATTTTGTTGTGTTTTCGTTAATAGACTTATTAGTAAATATTATTCAATTAATAATATGGACGAAAAAGGGCAATCGGATAATATAATCTACCTAAAATAGATAGATTAATGGTTGCGCATTATTTAACAACAAATAGTGATTTCGTTGCCGCCGAAATGCGAGGAATATCAAATAGTAAAAGTATCTACCTACCATTCAATGTTTATGTTATAGACAACAAATAAAAATGTAGGTATTATAGTTTTGTAACTATAGGTAAGTGGGTACGTATGTACATTAGGTACCGCTCTTCTTAGTAAATTTAAATAAATACATACCTACATAGGTACATTGATATATTGCAAACTAGCTTCCGCCAGCAGCTTCGCCCCCGTTTCCCTCGGGAACTGTTCATTTTCCCAGGATTAAAAGTAGCCTATATGTTATTCCAGACTTCGTCCAGACTCCAGATCCATTCAGTAGTTTTTGCGTGAAAGATAACAAGTAAACACACACACACTCACAAACTTTCGCGTTTATAATATTAGTAGAAACTAGGATAGTACCTAGGAATAAGAGCGGTAAGGTAACGCACTATCCGATCCGAATCCGATGCGAATCCAATCCGTCTCCGTGAAATAACGGTCCGGAGTATTTCTAGTGATTTACGAATTAGATCCGTCATCCGAATGTCTTTGTGATTTTGATTTCACGGAGACGGATCGGATTCGGATCGGACGTAGTGCGTAAGCGCTCTTAGGATGTAAGTAAATATAGTGTTGTATTTTTTTTTACTTACAAAATACGTAAGGCCATTTATTTTTAAAAGAAGCTTATTTCAGATCAGCAAGAGACAGCTATGGCGATGATGCTATTAGTCATGTTCAAATAAAAAGACCTACCTAAGTGATGTATGTAATGTAGAATCACGCCAGAACACCGCATACGTACCACACCATAACATTGCATTCTAAACTGATAAGGATCAAGAAGTTTTAAATGTAACCTGCGAAGATTGTGCCGCCAGCAGAGGTGGCTGTAAACATACTAGGATTTTTAATGTGGCTATATCGTCGAAGCGAGGAGCCTCAACGTCCTTTGGAACTATAAAAAACAACTTTTCCTGCGAATTGGTAGTTGTATTTTTACATTTAGGCACACCACATGATTTCCTAGTATTTGGATTGGACATTTTTAAAAGTATTTAGGTTTAATTTCGACGGCACGGGCGCCGAACGCTAGCGGACTGAGTGCGCCAGACTGAGCGAGTTGTACTATGACGTCACACCGGCACCAGCAGCCCGCGCGTGCGGTTACAACTTGTTTTACTTCTAAATCGGAAACTAATTGACGTATCGAAGTAATTCTTTCACTAGTATTTTTTATTTTTTACAAAGAATATGGAGTGCTAATAATCAAAATTAGTTAACATTCTTCATTCTTTCACTGTTGGAAAGCTACACTATCCCCAGGTGACATAGGGTACTTGTGATCCCTCAAAAATGGGGAGAAGGGGGTGAAATGATACATAAGAATAGAAAAATCACTTACCTTGCTCTTAAAATTACTAATAAACTTGCTAATAAACCCTGGTGACGTCACAGCTTCCTCCTTCTGAGTATTCTTCAATATATCATGCGATTTGAGGGCGTTCTTCAGTTCGGACACGACCTTTGAGTGAGACATGGCCAGTTCTGACATGACTGGTAGAGGGGACGCTGGGGGCTCCTTGGGGGCCCTGTGTTCCGCTAGTATGCATAGGTTGAGTTGGCTTTTAGTCTGGTAGAGGAAGGGGGCTGAATGCTCGTCCCTATAATAAATAATTAAAGAATTAAACACTTTTTTTATTTTACATCAGTTGGCAGACATGCATTTTATTCCTTTAAACGAAGCGTGAAGAAGCACCTTGCGAGCCAGTACTGCGATGCCAACGGATAGAACGCCACGGTGTTGCGTCCGTTGTCATGGTAATTTGGGTAAGCAAAATGCTTACCATCAGGCTAAGTGGAGTCAATGTACTGAGCTAAAATGGTAAGCTGATATTGTGCCATGTAATTGATTTTTTTTTTATACTACTTCAATTGGCAGACAGACATGTAGCCCACCTGATGGTAAGCGGACACTGCGTCCCATTCCATTGAGGGACACTTCACCAAGAACCGTCGCTCAATGTGCAGACTGTAGGCTTATCTGATCTCCGAGCCTTTGATTTCAAGTGTACTGGCTCCCACATTAATACTGCCAGGGCCAGAATACAGCCAAAGCTGTTATGGCGGCAGATTTCACCTGTGGGGTAGGAAGCTAGCCAGTCGGACTCTGAAAAAGTCCTACCACCAACCACCCACGTCCTCCGGGTTTTTATACCCGAGCGTCTTAGCCACTGTTCCACGGAGGCGGTCAAAAACCTAGAAGGCATTGGTTGTATCCTAAACTTACTTATAAGACCCATGCTCATCCTGTATGATCCGCTGTCCGTGCTCCCTCCCGAAGAATGACATGAGGTCATCCTTTCGCACCGGAGGGTCATTCAGGTCAAAGTCCAGGGTGTCTAGCAGAGCATACTTCAGTGATATGTCCGGTTTTATCATTGATTCGTTGATTATTTCCACCTGGGGACAATTGGAAATGGTTAATCATAAGTCCAGAAAATAAATTACCCAAAAGGTGTGGAGTGCGTGAGCGGAAACGTAAGCGATAGAAAAAAGGGGGGGGTAGGGGATAAAAGCTTCTCCGTTCGAGATTTTCGCTAATATCTTTAAAACGGTCTGTCCTAGAGAAATCTTCTGTTTTGAAGAACAAAACACAAATTGCTACAACTTTTTTTCAAAACTTCATTTTGTTTTCGAGTTTTAAAAATTTAAAAATAACTTTTATGTAATTTAACTGTACAGTTTAATAAAATATAACCACAGTCAAAATGAGTTAAAATAACTTCAAAGAATTACTTATCTAATGTAGGGTGTAATAAAATGTATTTTTTATCTGTAACACTTCACTAGTACTTAACTTAATTGATTAATTACTGTAAGAACCATTAGTTATAGGTAATTAAAAAAGTGCACCAGATAATAGTCATCCAATATCCATTAAGATTTTAAATAAACAAATATTGGCCATTTCATATATTGATCTGACCTCAAAATAAATAAGTACCATGAAAATGCCTCTTGAATCACAATCCTGCCAAATATTTTTCTCTCATTGCTTGGTAGGACAGCAGTCTGACATGACCAAAGAAAGATCAGACGCAGGACCAATAGCTTAACATACTCGTACTTTTGTGGTAATTTAATACCGCCAACAGGCAATCATACATTTTAGGTACAGCCTGGAATTTGAACCAAAGACCACTAGTGTGGCCGTCGCTTCAAAGAGACCATGGAGTCAACAAAAATCATAATAACCAGCCTATTTCAGTCCACTGCTGGACGTAGACCCTTGGCAGTAAAAATAAATGATTGTAATTAATTCAATTCAATTTATTTATTAAAGACTACAAGGTCCATTTTGTTAGTAGACAATAAACTTAAAACCTATTAATAAGTACACAATTACACTTAATTGATTCATTTTTATATGCACTATAGAAATCATTACTTAATTGGTAAAAGTTATTTGTAGTTACTTAAAAAATGTATTGCAATTAAGTAATTTATGAAGTAATAAGACTTAATTTTGCACTTAACCCGGCGAGAGTGTGGCGGGGTATGGCATACCCCAGTGTTCGTTTGTATCGATATATAATTTTATTGTTTTATGCGACGATTTTGAGGCTTCGTGTAGCTGGAAGTGAGGAAGTGCTAGGGAGGATAGTGGCGTGATTTTAGTGTAGTGTCAGCCGGCGTTGGAGTTAGACGAGCACAAACGTACGTGGGGAACATCTACTGACTGACATAGCCATATAATATGGCTGATTTCTAGCGTTTTAAAAGTGTTCCTATATTATAACTTGATTTTTTTTATTTATTTCATTTAGGACCTCATATATTTTAAGATTTCAGAGGCTTTTTCGTTTAAATAGAATTTTTTTAATTTGATGCGCCCGTGCTATAATTCTGTAACCAAAAATTAGTGCTTTCATAATTGTTAATGAAAATTATTAAAATATATGTTGATATATACTTTTTTAATTTAAAACCATCTTGAGGGGTACCTAAATAAATGAAGAATACAAAAATTTAAGATCATTTTAAAAATAACAATAATATACAGGCAGTTTTGTTTTGGGGCATGTCATACCCCGCTACATACTTGATGTAACATTTTTTCACCACACTCCCGCCGGGTTGAATAAAAATATGAATCAATAAAATTATTAATGAAGACTGATATTAATGGTTTAGAACTTTGTTCCCTCCCTGGATTTTACAGGTTTGGTTCCTGCTTCGTACAAAAATTTTAAAGCATGGATATTTCTGTCTATATTGGTATCTTTAGTACCCTAAATAAATAAAAAATGTTTATCTGTTGTTTGGCATCAGTTACGCTTATAATAATCATCTATTACTAATATTAAAAAGAGAAAAGATTTGATCGTTTGTATTAAATAGGTAGGCTCCGAAACGACTGAACCGATTTGAATAATTTCTTCACTGTTGAAAAGCTACATTAACCCCGGTGAACTTAGGGTACTTTTAATTCCGGAATTGTTGGCGGAAGGGGTGATTTTTGAAAAAAGAAATTATACGCGGGTGAAACCGCGGGCGGAAGCCTAGTAAGGTACTAGATAAGTATATTATTTCTTAGTATAACTGTGTACATTTTTTATTATGTTTAAAAACTAAAGATAGATTATTATGCATTCATGCATGAAGTCCAGGAAATAAGACAAAATAATTTAATTGTAAATACAAATTATTGCTAGAAAGAGTTGCAAATAACCTCAGAATTAATGCATAATATGTATTTTAGTAGAATACATCTTGGACAAAAAAATGCCTACAAACTTAGTAGACATTATGGGTTAGGGGGCAACTCGTCCCAGTCCGAAACTGGGCCCGGGGACCAGTTGCACCCTTTCTAATTTGATAGTGGTCAACTGGTCCCATCGTGATTCTGGTGTTGGGACCAGTTCACCCCTGAATATTCTTTAATACACTTTAAATCAACCATGAAAATAATACTATGTAATGTACTGTAGTTGTAAAATTATGTAAATAATGTTTCATAACGACTTACCTTTTCCTTTTCCGTTAAAGTTTCCCATATATTTTCGTAAGCACTCTTAGTTTCAACAATATCATCGTGTATTTTACTCGCGAGCGGGTTCATAGAACGAAAATACTCTTCCGCGGCAGCGGTCAACGCCATTTTTAAATTAAAACTACAATCTACGAACACACTGAGTATTTCTAATTGTTTCAATTAACTAATTGTGTGAGATTCATGTGTAAAATTAATTATCTACACATGACTCAACACACGTCCATTTGCGATGGATGGACAACAGAAAATAAATAAATAAATTGCGGAAGGAAAACGTCAAAGTTTGTGTTTATGCTAATCATTAAAATTTAGTTCTAAATTCCAAGCAATAGAGTCCTTTTTCAATGGTGATAAAAGCAGACAATTGTTAGATATTGTTAGGTTAGAACATTTTAACGTAGCAATCTAATTTCATCCCTATTACAAGTGCATTAAGTCGAGAATTGTATAAATAGATTTACAGCGCCATCTATTGATACAATTTATAATTAAGTTAACCCTCAAATGCTAAAGCCAAAAAAGTATCGGTAATCGGTTGTCCCCCTGTGTAAACATAGCCCAAGCATACCGGACTACCGGTTATTTTCTTAACAGCATCTGTGGTTCGATTTCCGATTATCGGGTGAACGTAAAAGTGTCAAAATGGCTATCCTCGCCCTTGTTTATGTATCGTTTTCACAGTAGAAATGTAGATTATAGACAAATAAAACAGTGTAAAGTGTTCTAAAGTTAATTATGTTGCACAACACTGGACCTTACGGCTCCAACGAGACGCCAGTCAACATGGGAGCGCCTCTAAACATTTCGCAATTGACCAGCCCTATGAAAATGGTTCAGAACTTGAATAATCTGGCGAAAATGCCTCCGCAGCCGCCTCAGACGGGTGGCGGGCACTTCAACCTGCCGAACTACCCGTCGTACGGCAATCCGCCAGTAAACATGGGCCCTCAAATGCATCCATTTCAAAACTATCATTCTCTTGGTTTCCAGCCAAGTTATTTGCCGGATAGGTCCACGGCTATGTTGAACGCTGGGTGGCCGACCTCTATGCAACCGATGGCGATGAATATGCCAGTAGATAGCACCCAAAACATGCTCAATTACGCCCATATGGACAAAAGAATGACACAGCCAGTAAACAGTTACAAAGATCCTCATCAAATGGCTAAAACGCCGTTAAATAGTTACAAAGATCCTCATCAAATGGCTAAAACGCCGTTAAACAGTTACAAAGATCCTCATCAAATGGCCAAAACGCCGCTAAACATACCTCAGGTACCGAATAAACTGTATCAAATGCATTCTGAGCCCGCCCCGATCCCTCAAAACTCGTTTGAAAATCATTACAAGCCCTATGAACCATACAAAGAAAGTAGCAATCTAGATCTTAGCATGAAATCTCCTGAAAGTCTCCTATGCGATAACACAAGACGCAAAAACCTCGAAAACACAGTCAGACTAATAGAGAATATACTTATAAATACCACGAAGAATCGTGAAATGCAAATGAGTAGCGAATCCACTGCAAGTGATCAGAAACATAACGATACTAATCAGAGATCACCAGAAACCATATCCAATAATGATTACAGATATAGTAAATCAACGCTTCCTAATGATGATGGAAACGATTCTGAAGTTGACGAAGGAGATTTGGATGACATCCCCGACGAGTCTGATGAGAATAATGATAATGATGATGAAGAAACATCGAATGATCCTAAGATTACTGATGAGTCTAGCAAAAAAGGTGATGACGGCAGGAATAGTAGTCATATAAATTCAAAACCAAATTCACCGTATGAACCGCCTGTAAAAGAGCCGGAAGAAAGAATGGAAATAGAAGACGTAATGGAGGAAAAGGACCAGATGGAAAAAATTCATGAAATTAAAATGGTAATTAAAGAAGAACCGAGAGACATTGAGTTGGAAAGACAGGTAAATAAGTCTTTAATATTTTTAATAGCTTTTTCTAGCAGCTTTTTTCTATGGTGGCTAATCTTGAGCTGGTCAATAGCCACAAAAGGCTGCCACTGGCTCTTCCCAATAGGGTGTGTAGGGGAAATGGGGAGTTTAGTGTGTGTGTGTATAGTGGACGCTTTAGTCTCTAGTCTCACACACGGCCGCACGTGTAGCCAGCCTGAGGTTATGGAGCATAAACACATTCTCCTCCTAAAACCCCACCATATCGATGCTTGGCAGTCCACAACTGTACGCTTTACGCGCAATTTTCTGCCTCGCACGACCAAGATATGGAATTCTTTGTCATCAGCGGTGTTTCCGATCAGATACGACTTGCAATTGTTTAAAAAAAGAGTGTATTCCTTCCTTAAAGGCCGGCAGCGCATCTGTGATTCCACATGATTCGCAGTTGTCTATGGGCGGCGGTTGTCACTTTCCATCAGGTGTGCCGCATGCTCGTCTGCCCGCTATACCATAAAAAAAAAAAAAAAAAAAAAAAAAAAAAAAAAAAAATTGTGGCTAATCTTTATGATCAGGCCTTTGCCTTGCAGTGGGACACTACAGGCTCCTAATAATAATAATAATAATCTTTATGATCACCCAGCTCTGCAAGATAGATAAGACTGTTGAGTTTCTTGCGGCACTTCTTCTCAGCAGCAAGCCATTCATTCACGTCGAAGTGCTGGTAGGAAAAAAAGTTAATGATGTGCAAAAGAATTTCTTGGTAAATCAAATCGCAAAATAAATACTTTGACTTTGACTTTGAAGAAAATTCTAAATGTGTTTTTTAGTTTACAACCTCTTGGTCTTATAGCTGACGTCTCAAGCATTACTTGAAATTGCTCATCATTGCATACTCACTGATTTCAGGTGGAAGTGAAGATAGAACAGATAACAAGTTGGACGGACACGGACAGCATGAACCCGTTCCACCGAGACCTGAACGGTGTGATGAGGGATGACGTTACTCATGGCAATATTATAGATAGTGAGGCCAGTGTCGTTGAAGCTACCGCGATTATTCAGAATGGTATGTGTTTTTTCCTATGTAATCTCTTCTTTCTTTCTCCAAGCGTTATTGTCCCGATCCAGTCAGGATAGTCTTGCACCATGATCCAGAATTTGACGAGTCCTATTAGAGGATATTATCCTATAAGAAGTAAGACAAAAGTCACAGATGTACTTACTAGAATAGATAGTTTGAAGTGGAGATGGACTGGGCACATGCTGCGCGGTACACAGGAGAAGTGGAGCAACATCACTACAGACTGATATCCTAGAGATGGGAGAAGGAACAGAGGAAGACAGAGCAAGAGATGGGAAGATGAACTAAAACTGACGGCAGGCCCAAAATAGAAGGGTTGCTAGAGACAGAGTACAATGGAAATTGTTAGAGGAGGCCTTTGCCAAGAGGCACACTGAACTCAGAGATATTTTATAACTAAAGAGACAAACACAATACAAAGAAAGAAGAGTTCAGGATAAGAGGCTTATTATTATTATATTATTCAATTTGAGCAACTTGATTTATCTTACTTATCTTACTTTTGTAACCCTTAACAATAACAATGGCCCGCTTTGGATACTAAGTGTGGATAATCCCCAGGAAATATAAACTTAACCCTTATCAGGGGAAACAGACCAATTGGATCATGGCCACACAATATTCCGTGACAGTCGAGCTAGTAGTAAATACGCACATAGATAAATCGACCTTACGTTAGAATAGGCTAGTTGACAAAATTTGGAAATTCGTTTAAAACTATAGTTTAGTATCTATTTTACCCCAAATACAGTCGTGGTCAACTAATTAGGGACACTCTATCACTTAAACATAAGATCGTACCTTCAGTGCGAAAAAAATATTCTACGAGACTTTGAAGCTTGTCCTTAGTGATAACAATTAATTTGACTAGTATTCTAAATATTTTAGGGCCAGGAAAGATAATAGCAGGTGGCAATAAATTTTTTTTAAATAAAAAATCATTGCCACTTTCACACAATTGAATTATTGATGGACAACTAATTAGGGACAGGTAAAACTTTAACTGTAAATAAGAATAAACTAGTAATTATTTAAGTATTTATTACATAAAAAGTCTTCATTCATAAAAATAGAATACAGAACATATCATTAAACGTATTTTTTATAATCAGTATGGTTGTCTTTATTAGCTATGCTATAACCATTTGACATCGGCGCGGCATCGATTCAATCAAATTATTACAGGTGTATAGAGAAATATGGGTTTGACGCAAATGGTGCACTTCGCAACTGGTACACCATGCTCAAATGGTGCACTTCGCAACTTGTGCACTTCTCAAATGGTGCATTTCGCAAATGGAGCACTTCTCAAATGATGCTTTTCGCAACTGGTGCACTTCTCAAATGGTCCATTTCGCATTCACTTCGCAAAACGTGGAGTTTATTAAGATAAGTGGAGATTTGGATGGGTAGTCTAAAAATGAAAATATATTTGGTTTTACGCAGAATGTTTTATAAATAATTATTTATAAAACATTCTACGTATTTATACAACAATATTATAATATAATCAACATACATTTTACAACTACTAAACAAAAAATGTTAAACACATTCGAATAAATACAAATACAAATAAAAATTCATTTATTAGCATGAAAAGTGGTATAACAGATGTTAGATTTATTTAATTGATCGCACAATTCGCCGGAACCTGGCATGCAAAAGTTCTGCTTACACTTATTAAATTAAATTAAATTACATGATTGATAGAGATGTAAATTACGTTGTATTTATTTTTAGTAATGGTAACCCAACATACATGCGATATAAAAGTTTTTGTACTTAAAAAATGTTTGTTTATTATATTATTTATAAAACATTCTGCGTAAAACCAAATATATTTTCATTTTTAGACTACCCATCGAAATCTCCACTTATCTTAATAAACTGCACGTTTTGCGAAGTGTACCATTTGCCATTTGCGTAGTGCACCAAATGCGAAATGGATCATTTGAGAAGTGCACCAGTTGCGAAAAGCATCATTTGAGAAGTGCTCCATTTGCGAAATGCACCATTTGAGAAGTGCACAAGTTGCGAAGTGCACCATTTGAGAAGTGCACAAGTTGCGAAGTGCACCATTTGAGCATGGTGTACCAGTTGCGAAGTGCACCATTTGCGTCAAACCCAGAAATATTATTCCAAACACCTTGAAATGTCCCGTAAAGCTGACTTTTACTGGCAGTATGTTGAGCTGCAACTGTTTTCTTCGCTTTATACCATAAGTGGTCTATCGGATTTGGGTCTGGGCTGCTTGCGGGCCAATCTAGTGCCGTCACTGACTGTTGCGCTAGGCACGATTTCACAGAGTGCGCGGTATGTTTTCGGTCGTTGTCGTGTTTAAACCGTCCATTAGACGGGTAAGACTTTTTCAGCATACTATAGCATCGTTTCCTTCAATATTCCTTTGCATTGGAATTGATCAAGTTTACTTTCAATTATTTTATACATCCTACTCCATGTCCAAAAAAAACAGCTCGTTGGCGTTTGCAAGAAAGTATGGACATTGGACTGTTGCTCAATGGAGAAATTCGCGGTTTTCTGACGAGACCAGTATAAATCATATTTCATTCCATGGCTGACAATACAGGAAATACGTGCAATGATGTATAAAGTCCGAAATTAATCCAAGTACACAAAAAGCAGGTGAAACATGTAGGCGACAATATTCAATTCTGGGGCTGTTTTTCTAGACATAGAGTGGGGCCTATAAAAATAATTGAAAGTAAACTTGATCAATTCCAATACAAAGGAATATTGAAGGAAACGATGCTATAGTATGCTGAAGACGTCTTACCAGTCTATTGGACGGTTTAAACACGACAACGACCGAAAACATACCGCGCACTCTGTTAAATCGTGCCTAGCGCAACAGTCAGTGTTGGTAGTAGAATGGCCCGCAAACAGCACAGACCTAAACCCGATAGAGCACTTATGGTATGAAGCAAAGAAGAAAGTGCAGCTCAACGTACTGTCACTAAAAATAAGCTTTACGGGACATTTCAAGGTATTTGGAATAATATTTCTTTGGAAACCTGTAATAATTTGATTGCATCGATACTGCGTTGATGTCAAATGGTTATAACCAACAAAAACAACCATACTGGGTATTAAAAAATACGTTTAATGATTTGTTTTGTATTCTATTTTGATTTATTGAAAACTTTTCATGTCCTAAACACTTCAATAATTGCCATTTATTTATATTTACAGTTCAAATTTTACGTGTCCCTAATTAGTTGTCCATCCATAAAGTCAATGATGTGTAAGTGGCAAGGATTTATTTATTTAAATAAAATTGATTTCAACTAGCTATTAGCTTTCCTGGCCTTTAAAAATTTGGAATATTAACCAAATTACTTGTTATGAATTACTTTAAGCTTCAAAGCCTCATAGAGATTTCTTTTTTGGACTTGAGGGACGATCTTGTGTTTTAGTCTTATAGCGTCCCTAATTAGTTGACCACGACTGTATATATTATTTTTAGAAAAATAGGCCTTTTTCATAAGTATTCTGCTTTTTTAGAAATAAACTTAAAATTAACTTTGAAAAGGCCAAGACTGTCATGGCGTCTTGAATGACGTCTATCCTCGCGAAACTAAGGAAACAATCGAGTTTGTTGATGTCAGTCGACGAGATCATTATACAGCTGCAACCGGTGTTTTGCGAGGACTGACGTCACGCTTCTCTGATTGTTGTTTAATGTCACGTGATTAAATAAGTAATTTTGCCGATTTTAATTTCCAAAAATATTTGTAATCTTATTTTATTTTAGTAAAAAAGTTGTTTTTTTGTTTACTACATATCATGATTAATCATTAGAAACTCTAAGCCATCCGATTCATTCTTAGTGGAAACAAGCCTATTACAAGCACAAACATAAAATATCTATATCAATTAATCATTTACTTCTGTTACAGGATTAAAATCAGAGTGCTACTTCGAATGTCCGCACTGCTGTCTACTCTTTGAAAACCCAAAACGATTCCTGGTCCACACTAAATGGCATTCATTTGGTGTCATTAACAAGAAGAAATCAGACGCGCCGAAAGAAAAACAAAAAGAAGAAAAGTATGTATTCTAAACTTACCAAGCTCAATGTTATTTTTATGCTATAATGTTACCTTTAGACCTAGATAGTCTCCAGTATAAGGCAAAAAGTAACCTAAAGAGTTGCGTTCTGGTGGGGATGAACTCAAAATGCCAATCTGCACACCAAACACTTCCTCATAATCGACGACTGATTGCACGATTATAGCAAAACAAAAAAAAATATTTATATTAGTTACCTAAAATTATTTTAGTTGTAAAATGTTCATATGCCTAAGGCGAATCATGGCTGTACCTACATAACCATCTATACTAATATTATAAAGAGGAAAGATTTGATTGTTTGTTTGTATTGAATAGGCTCTGAAACTACTGAACCGATTTGAAAAATTCTGTAAGTAAACACACTGTAGGCAGCTATTCAAGCCTTTGATTTGAGTGCACTGGCTCCCACATTAATATTGCCGGAACACAGCCAGAGCAGTTATGGCGGCAGATTTCACCGGTGGATTATTTATCTATACTAATATTATAAAGAGGAAAGATTTGTTTGTGTGTATTGAATAGGCTCCGAAACTACTGAACCGATTTGAATAATTCTTTCACTGTTGGATAGCTACACTATCCCTGGTGGGGGGATGTGGGGGGAAGGGGGGGATATTTAAAAAAAGAAATTACGCGCGTATGAAACCGCGTCTGGAAGGCTAGTTGCATGATATAATTTACTCTGACTTTAGTATTTCTTATGTGTTTGATATTTATATATCCTTTTTTGAGCCATTTGGTGTAATGGTCGAGAAGTCGGCTATTACACCAAAGGTCGCGGGTTCGATCCCCGCACGGTACAAACATTTGTGTGCTTGAACATGTCTGTTTGTATCGGTCTGGGTGTTTCTATGTATAATATGTATGTATTTACAAAAAAAAAAGTATATAAGTAATGTTTATCCGTTGTCTGGCACCCATAGCACAAGCTAATGCTTAGTTTGGGGCTAGATGGCGCTGTGTGAATAATGTCCAGAGATTTATTTATTTATTTATTTTCAGGTTACACTCAACCCGAGTAAGAGAATGCAAGATGTGTTCTAAGCGAGTCACTGGGTGGGCGGCGTGGAAGGCCCACCTTGCTTCGCATAGCAGCGAAGCGGGGTACCAGTGCAGCGACTGTCCCAAGCGGTTTAAGTACTCCCACTCGCTTGCGAAGCATAGGGACACGCATTTGGTGAGTGACGAGTTGCGATAGCATTTTTTTGGGGTGTGAGGGGTCCCAAACAACATCTTACGGGACCCAAGCCAACCTCACCTGCACGTGGTACACCCTGCTGTATAACAGACAGCCAGCGTGGTGGGTGTATACCCAAATCCCCCCTCTAATCCTTGGGTGAGGCCTATGTCCATCAGTGGACGTCCTTTGGCTGAAATGATGAGTGCGAAAGCATATATTTTTTATACTATATCAGTTGGCAGACAGACACGCAGCCCACCTGATGGTAAGCGGCCACTGCGGCCTATTCCATTGAGGGACACTTCACCAGGAAGCGTCGCTCAATGTGCTGCCAGACTGTAGGCTCATATTCTGATCTTCAAGCCTTTGATTTTCAAGTGTACTGGCTCCTATATTTATATTGCCACAGCCAGACTTGTGAAAAAGTCCTACCACCAACCAGACCCAAGGCGGAAATCGAACCCAGGACCTCCGTGTTTTATACCCGAGCGGCATTTAAGCTTTGATTTTAATTAAAAAATTATTCTATAAAACATAACATTTCACAATATATTTATAACTAGCCTTCCGCCCGCGGTTACACCCGCGCGTAATCTCTTTTTTCAAATATCCCCCCTTCCCCCCACATTTCCAGGATCAAACGTACCCTATGTTCACCGGGGATAGTGTAGTTTTCCAACAGTGAAAGAATCATTCAAATCGGTTCAGTAGTTTCAAAATTGATATTCCCGCGGGAATGAGACGTTTCCCGTAGGATTTTTATGTATGTTTGCTCCACGATCCAGGATTTGGTGTGTTCTTATGTGTTCCGGTGGCCAAAATTGGAACTACGTGAAATGCAATGCAAAAACGATATTTAATGACAGTTCTATATCGACAGTAGCGACGCCGCCACCGGAACAGATAAGTTTGTCGGTCTATATTACATTGCAGCGACTGCCATCTGACCTCTGTAACCCTTGACACGGGAACCAGACCAATGAGGGTATTTCGGAATTTAAAATCTGCTAGATGGCGTTACGTAGCCATTACGTCCAACTAAAACGTGGTTGGTTTGTTTTGACGGAAGACGTCAAACCGCCATCTTGTATGACAAAATGAACAAATCACGTTTTACAGTCTGTTCACCATAAGTTGTCCTTTAGCCGGTTTAGCCGCTATCTTGGCAGCATTGACTACGCTTTGTAAATCTGTCAAAAAACAGATTGAATTTATTGAAAAACAATAGTACCAATATAGCGGCTAAAGGACTTCTTATCGTGAACGATCTGTAGTTGGACCTTAGGGCTGCGTAGCGCCTTAAAGCGGATGGATATTTTGTTCTGAAACACCCTCATTGGATTATGGCTACATAGTTTGTACACAGTTTTTATTGGTTCCAAGCTTACATCTATACCCTGTCATTGTATATAAAAATAATAAATAAATAAACAAGTATTTTCTTTATTCTAGGAAAAAACCCACGGCTGTGCAGAATGCCCAAAGAAGTTCGGTTCGCAAGCGCTCCTGAAGGTTCACATGAAGAGCCACGAGAGGGCGCAGAAGGGCGCTTCCTTTCATTGCACGTTCTGCGGGAAATCCTTCTACGACAAGTTTAATTTGCAGGTATGGTTTTATAAGTTAACTAGCGGCCGCCCGCGGTTTCACCTGCGTGGTTCCCGTCAATCTGCACACCAAACACTTCCTCATAATCGACGACTGATTGCACGATTATAGCAAAACAAAAAAAAAATATTTATATTAGTTACCTAATATTATTTTAGTTGTAAAATGTTCATATGCCTAAGGCGAATCATGGCTGTACCTACATAACCATCTATACTAATATTATAAAGAGGAAAGATTTGATTGTTTGTTTGTATTGAATAGGCTCCGAAACTACTGAACCGATAAAAAAAATTCTCGTTCCCGTGGGAATTGATCAAAATCCTTTCTTAGCGGATGCCTACGTCATAACATCTACCTGCATGCCAAATTTCAGCCCGATCCGTCCAGTGGTTTGGGCTGTGCGTTGATATCTATCTATGTCAGTCAGTCAGTCACCTTTGAGTTTCATATATATAGATATAGCAGCTGGGACACTTACTATTACATTAACACTTTTTTTTATTTTATTGTTAAAACATATTATTCATAGAAACAAACAGGCCGAAATAAACAGACACAATCATGTCGTAATTTTATACCGGGCCGGATCAAACCTGCGACCTTACGAACCTTGGTATAATAGCTGAATTCTCAACGGTCGTCATTTGACAAGAATCCTATAGAGAAAATTTTCCGCAAGTAATAGAATTTCACGCGTATTAATGTCACAAGTGGTACCTATTAGTACCAGGCTGTGATCTCGGGGGCTTGAGTTCAACTATGGTCAAGCATATTTTTTTTATTTTTTTTAAACAGCACGTTTTTGTGATAGCTAAAGACTTTTTTATTTATTTTCAGATCCATGAAAGAACGCACACTAATGAACGACCGTTTGTGTGTGAGATATGCAACGCTACCTTCGGATGCAACTCTAACCTCAGCAGACATCTTAAAGTGGTGAGTTTTAGTACTATTTTCTTATAGGTGTGATAGATCCATGCTGAAGTCTATTTTCCTATAGATCTGATAAAGTCATGCTGAAATAGTGCATGAACAAATAAAAAAACGAAAAGACTTGTAACATATTAATTTAAAAAAGAATATATTTTTTTCCTAACTAAATAATTTTATAGAAAAACAAAATCCCAGTTGATTATTGATTTCCAGTTTTTTTTTTTAATTTTGACCTTTAAATTAAGAAGTGTTTATGTTTGAATGTATAATAACCTAAATACAAATAAACATCCAGACGCAGAATAAACACAAATGTTCATTACATAAATATTTGACCTGAGTTGGACTCGAATCCACTAGACTCTGGCCCATAGAGCAGGGTCACTACCAAATTGATAACCATTTTTAAAAATTAGGCTTTAATATACAAATCTAATCAATGATTTAATTTCTCCCTCGCAGTCGCACAGTGCATCGAAGCCCTACGTCTGTTCGACGTGCAACCGCTCATTCGCGACGGAACTAATCCGCGACCGTCACGAGATGCGGCTTCACGGCGACCCTGAGGAGTTCAAGTATACCTGCAAGCAGTGCCCTAGCAGGTAAGGTCAAATACGGTGGTCCCACTACCCACTAAACCCCCTGGTCCCACTACCCACTGAATCCCCTGGTCCCACTACCCACTAAACCCCCTGGACCCACTACCCACTGAATCCCCTGGTCCCACTACCCACTAAACTCCCCCGGTTTCCCCTGGTCCCACTATCCACTAAAATCCTCTGGTTTCTTCTGGTCCCACTACCCACTAAACTCCCCCGGTTTCCCTAGTCCAACTACCCACTAAACTCCCCCGGTTTGATTGGGACTTGCCGATTGTTGCATTTGGTCTGCTGTCGACTGTAAATGTAGATTTATTTTTTATTGATAAGGCTTACCAACTAAAAACATTTAGGCAAGTTAGAAAATCATTCATATACGAGGTGTACATAATGATGTATTCAAAAAAACATTATAAAGTAAAATGGTTATAACGAAAGTAGTTTATAGCCTGACCAATAAAATAAAAAACCTGCTTTGGAGGCGCCCCATTAGCTATGGTTATAGCAACACTTGGTTCATCATCATCATCATCAGCCTGTGACAGTCCACTGCTGGACATAGGCCTCTCCAAATGCTCGCCACGCTGATCGATCCTCGGCCACTCGCATCCAGCTCTTGGTTGCTATGGTTATACTCACAAATAACTCACGATATCCAATAGTAACAACGCACAGTTGACAATTGACATCACACTTTGACAGAATAATAATGAATGACATCTTATTGTTTTTATTTGATTGTTACCACTTGAAGAAATTAGTTCCAATATTTTTCCGCAATATGGCGAGGTTTTTTATTTTATTGGGCGGGTTATATGTAGATGATTGATAATTATAAAGGGGATTGCCAGAAAGCCATAGTAACTTAGGCCCAGAGTGCACAACATATTCAATCACATGAATAAAATCTAAATATTCGTACTTGATTTGTCGTCTTCTTCTTTTTTTCAGTAGAAGTCGGAAAAAACATTTATAAATTATTTAATATTTCAACGACTATATCCTTTACATTTCATTAATGACGTATGTTTATACCGGTCCGAAACTTACTTTTTTATATTGCGTTAATCGATAAAGCGGAAAATGTTTTATAAATTGTTATATAATACTATTAAAGACCAATTTATAAGTGTATATTTATTAATAATAATAAATTAGTATAAAACTACTTTTTATAATTATTATTATTTCACACTATAAAAATATGTTTACCGCTATATCGAAAAACGTAATTAATTTCGGACCAACCAAAAAGAAGAATAAAATTAAATGATCAAATGTCAGTGGCCGATGCACAAACCGTGCAGTGCCAAGAAAAAAGAAAAAAAAAAGTATTGGTCCGAAATTAATTTACGTTTTTCGTTAATGCGGTAAATATTTTATAGTGTTATTTATTAATTATTAATATTATAAAAGGTAGTTTTAAAACAATTTATCATTATTCATAAATATACATTTATTATTTGGTCTTTAATAAATTTATTATTTATCACTTTATAAAATATTTACCGCTATATCGAAAAACGTAATTAAAAATAAACTATTTCGGACCAATTTTTTATTTAATATCAAACATCAGAAGTGACATGTAAACATCATGTAAAGGAAAAATCGTTGAAATACTTAATTATTTATAAATGTTTTTCCCAACTTATACTGAAAAAAGAAGAAGACGACAAATCAAGTACGAATATTTAGATTTCATTCATGAAATTGAATATGTTGTGCACTCTGGGCCTATTTTCGGCGTTTCCCTTTATAATATATTTATTATCTTTACAGGTACCTAAAACTCGTCGATCTGAGGAAACATACATACAAGATGCATCCAAAACCGAAAGCAGACAAATCTGAGAAATAAACATAACTTGTACTGTGAAAACGGTCGGACGGGGTAGGTGGTTAAATGTTTTCTATTTAAATAATACAAAAACTTAACATAGGTACATGTGTGTAGGTTTATTAACAGTAGTAGTATAAAGCGACATGTCCATATATGCAATATATGGACATGTCGCTTTATACGTAGGGACCGTCGATTTATGTAATAATAAAAAGTTTATTTATTAAAAAAGTTTCCGCCCAAGACAAGAATCTCGTTTAGACGCAAATTCTCAAATTGGAATATTGTCAAGCGGTCGCAAACGTCAAACGGTCAAATTCGCAAATTGTCAAATTCTCAAATCGTCAAATTCGCAAATTGTCAAATTCGACGGTTTTGAAGATATGTGAATTTGACAATTTGCGCTTAAACGATGAATCTTAATTTATTTAATTGAAATACATAAAGAAGTCACCATCACTATTATCTGAACACTTATCTATTATCTTCTATCTCTTTTCTACCAATGGTAAAAAGAACCTTAGCAATTTTTTGACGAGCCAATTGATGATATAGTCGAGAAGTCGGCTAGTACACCAGAGGTCGCGGGTTCGATCCCCGCACGGTACAAACATTTGTGTGCATGAACATGTCTGTTTGTATCGGTCTGGGTGTTTCTATGTATAATATGTATGTACATATTAACAAAAAAAAAAGTATATAAGTAATGTTTATCCGTTGTCTGGCACCCATAGCACAAGCTAATGCTTAGTTTGGGGCTAGATGGCGCTGTGTGAATAGTGTCCAGGGATATTATAACAATTATTGTATTTATTTAAACTCTTTCTTTTTCATTGTCTTTTTTTTCGGAGGAGTATGTTTTATGCACCATAACCGCAGGCTAGCTAGACCTGCGGCCGTGTGTGACTCAAAACTAAAGCGTCCACTACCTACTAAACTCCCACTTTCTTTCTCGCATAATTGTTGACCGATATAGAATGCCTTGTGGCATTAGTCCGCCAATTGTACTTGCTTTTGTGCAATAAATAAATAAATATGCCATGAAAGAAACTGAATAAACCTACACATATTTTATCTATGTATTTAAAACGTCTAGGTAGTAAAAAAGAGATAATTAGAAAATAGTTTATGTAAAATTAGTTGAATTATATAAAAATAACATTGTGTTATATGCACCAGGAAGATAGTAGAAATTAGTTATTAAAGTATAGCCCGTTTGATTCTCGCGTGGCACTCCCAAGTTCCAACAGTCACCACTTAAATTTGTAAAAACCCCATATAATGGTAAGCGGTCACTGCGGCCTATTCCATTGAGGGACACTTCACCAGGAAGCGTCGCTCAATGTGCTGCCAGACTGTAGGCTCATCTGATCTTCGAGCCTTTGATTTCAAGTGTACTGGCTCCCACATTAATATTGCCGGAACACAGCCAGAGCTGTTATGGCGGCAGATTTCACCTGTGGTGGTGGTAGCTAGCCAGTCGGACTTTAAAAATCCTACCACTAATCAAAGTCCAGTTGGGATTTTACCTATAATTATAGCCAGATCTGTGATCTGGAAATATTAATGTGGGAGCCAGTACACTTGAAATCAAAGGCTCGAAGATCAGATCAGCCTACAGTCTGGCAGCACATTGAGCGACGTTTCCTGGTGAACCTCAATGGAATAGGCCGCAGTGGTCGCTTACCATCAGGTGACCTCTGGCCTATAAAGCAAGGTCACTACTTACAAAATGCGCCATCGACTTAGTATAATTACTAGCTTAATTTTTATCTACCGATTAAAAATTAAGCCATGGGCCAGGTTCAGTACCATAATTTATTTCTTAGATACAAAGTTATTTTGTCAATTTTTAAAATAGAAGACATAATCATTGATATCTGAAAGATAATTATATAAATAACATATCTTAAACTGGTTCTTATACTTTAGCCAAATTCGATGAAGAATAAATGTAAACAAACCAATTTAGGGTCATCACAACTGAGGTCACATATTTTTTTTCAAAAAGTCTTGTTTCTGACCAGATTACTGCACATTACTCATTAATTGTTTGAATAATATTCTTTTCTGCAATTCAACACTAAAAACAAAACAAAAACTTCAATATTTTTGGAATAAAACGAAAAAAATGAATAAATCCTAAATTATTTTTACTTGATAACCCTGTATCACCTAGAAGATCAGATCTAAACAACATTTTAACACTTTTGTAATTAAACATAAGTTTCATGGTATACTACATATTGGTTGATTTAGAAATGGTATTATCCAAGTATAATTGTTAAATCCGCCTTTTGTAATAAATAAATGATTGAATCCTGGAATAAAGCTATTTTTTTTTACTATTTTGAAGCAATGAGTAAAGTTTTCGCTTAAAGAAAACATTATTCAAGTTACTGGGCAACGTCTTGTGGTTAATTATTATCCATAAGACATTGCCCAAAAACTTTAATAAAATTCATACTGTTGTCTGATAGAAAAAGGTTATTAATATATGCCTGTCAGTGGTTGCTAAGCGACGCTTTGTTATTAAACATTCTTCATCGAATTTGGCTAGAGTATAGTGTTAAAACATTATATTCTCAGTGCAGTGGGAGTGCCACGCCGTAATAGACTGGCAACATTTTTCTACATCTGGTAACACTAAGGAACAAAATATTTGAAAGGGATTAAGCTGACGCCTGTAGTTTTCGATATGGTTTGCGGTTTTTAATGTTATATTGTTAAATATGGTGTTTCTTCATTCTTTTTGACGCATTTGCATCAATACTGAACAATAGATAATATCATTTAACCATATATAATAAGTAGAACCTTAGATTTAGAACTAACATAGATACCGCGCTAAAATAGCAATCAATACATATCAGGATTTTCTTGATATTTTAGGACGAAATCTATTCAAATTCTTAACCTATTGGACGCCAAAGTCATCTATACTTGACAAGCACCTGCGGGCCCTGTGCGCCGACGTCTATACTTGACAAAAACCCTACCTCTAAAAATATGGAATCAATATGTTTAAAACTGGTATTTTTTTCTTACATTCGACAATAAAAAATAACCCAACTCTGGCGTACAGGACACGCGGTGCGTTCGTAGCTTGTCGTTCAAAAGATTAACTAAGGGGAAAACTAAAGAATTTGACGTTGACGTTTCTGAGTGAAGAAATAATGAGGGAAATAACTTGTTACAACAATTAGTATTTTATGATAATGCGTGTAAAAAGAATGAAGAAACATCATTTCACACGCTCACAATTGGAAAATTTGAACACAAAATTTTGTAACACAAATTATAATTTATAGTAAGATTTGTAAATAATTATATTTAGAAAACTAAAGTTTCAATGTTTTGATGGTAGAGTAAGTAATTTTGATTGGAATTCTAATGTCTCGAATAAGGGGAAAATTCATATAAACTGATTAAATAATGGCGCAGTCGTTAGAAGACCAAGGGTCACAGGTTTGATCCAAGGTTTATTTCGAAAATATTGAATTGGGTACTGGACTATATTTTTTATTATTTCTATCAAAAAGTTACGTTATCTATATCCGAAAACAGAAATATTTTTTATATTCCGATCAGAAATATGTAAGTTAAAAGTAATTTAAAAAACTAACCCCCTTTAGCCCCATGATGGGGATTTGTGGAAAAAAGATGTTGATGAAGTTCACAGATCCCCATTACCTTAGAAATGAAATACAAAATCAAATAAAACAGAAAGTAATAATCAGGAAGTCTACAAATAAATCAAAGTCAAAGTATTTATTTTGCAATTTGATTTACCAAGAAATTCTTTTGCACGTCATAAACCTTTTTTTGAATGTCAAAGAAAAGTTTGCCGGCACGTATACAGAATATTTTTTACTGTCATTTTGTGATAGCAACTGAGACTAACGGGTTAACATGCTTTTTGACAGATGTAATAAAAAGGTTCAGCATTGATAGTACAGTAAGGGCGCTTTCAATTTAGACGTTTCGTGCCGGACGCCTGCGGTACGCGCGCGTTTGCCGCACCGCGTACGGACGGTCGTTAGTTTTCATGTTTTCATACAAAACACGCGGTGCGGCAACAGTACGGCATCCGTACCGCGAACGCTCGACAGCAAGACGTCAATCGTACCGCAGCCGTCCGACAAGAAACGTCTAAATTGAAAGCGCCCTTAAACATGTTGATGTTTTGCTACTAAACGACCATCTACTTTGTCGATGTTACGTTATATTTTTCACACTAAAATTTTGACGATTTGATGTAGTAAATTGGGAGTAGATTTTTACACCAGGGTTGCGTTCGATTCCTAAACGGGCTCGGCAATGTAAGACATATTATTATATTATTAGGTGTAAGAAATTATGAATATTTTTCAAGGTATGATCAAGAAAAAAAAATATTTTAGTTGTTAACTCTCAAAATTGTGATTGGCTGTAAAATAAACTTATGCATTAACTGATACCAGAGAAACTGACCGTCAATGTTACTTTTTATGGCCTTTATAGAACAGTGGAGGTTTTAAATCTGAATGTTGTGGGTTCAATGTCCGTGTTGGAACATTTTTACAGTCCGACTGGCTAGCTACCACCCACAGGTGAAAGCCGCCATAACAGCTCCGGCTGTGTTCCGGCAATATTAATTATTTACCTCGAATATTGGAAATGTGGCAGCACGAACGACGCTTCCAGGTGAAGTGTCCCTCAATGGAATAGGCCGCAGTGGCCGCTTACCATCAGGTAGGCTGCGTGCCTGTCTGTCAACTAATTTAATGACATGGGTTGATGGTCCGAATCTTATCATAATACATGTTTTAATGCGACTGATTGTGGATTCATAGCCTGACTAAGAAAATAAAAAACCTTCTCTGGAGGCGTCACATTAGCTATAGTTATATCAACACTTGGTTGCTATGGTTATACTCACAAATAACTCACAATATCCAATAGTAACAATAACAAGGCACGGTTGACAATTGACATTACACTTTGACAGACAGCAATAAGGAATGACACTTATTGTTTTTATTTGATTGTTGCCACTTGAAGAAATTAGTTCCAATATTTTTCCGCAATATGGCGAGGTTCTTTTTTTTACTGGTCGGGCTATACTTAGTATTAAATCTTCATAACCCTTTACAGGAAACCAAATCTATTATCATGGTTACATAACTAAACTCACCGGCAATAAAACTTGGCCACTGGGCTTTTTTCATACAAACATGGTCACTTTAGCGTCTCATAGATAGATAACTATTTGCAGCTGTGCAATGATTATCACGTCAATGGAGAGGCCAAACGCACAATTTATCGAATCACAGTTTCAAAATTTGCCAAAAACATCATACATCGTTGAGTTCGGTTTATTGTTTTTCCTTTTTGAGAATAGTCAGCGGTTTATGGCAATTTTTGAAACTGTGACTCGATAATTGGGCGTTTGGCCTCTCCATTGACGTAATAATATAATCATTGCACAGCTGTAAATAGTTTTTTTTATCTATGAGACGCTAAAGTGGCCATGTTTGTATGTCAAAAGCCCAGTGGCCAAGTTTTATTGCCGGTGAGTGTATTTAACTATAGTAATTGTATGGTGCAAATCTTCATCAAGATTCGAACCATTGACCTCAGTCACCTGACGTTTAATACCACTCGGACGGATATGGCTCTTAAGTTTATACATTTATTTGATCGGGAACTGGATATAAATTAAGTTTTTAATTGTAAGATATATCAAAATTGATATTGTATTACAAATACACAGAGGTGATAATAAGTAAATAGAAATGCTATACTGACCGATACTGATGATAGCACATCAGTTATGAAGTGCTATAGTGGAGTCATTATAGATAAATTTAACATTTGACAGTTCATTTATGCAAAGCAAAGTGCTACTTATGTACATCAGGAGTAGAGTCTTATTTTCTAAATAAATAATTGTATTACAAAAACTAATGTTGTTTTCTTGAGTTTTATTCCTTTAGCGTAAGGTATATTTTTCTTTGCATAAATAAACTGTCAAGTTACCTATTAAAATGACTCTACTTCACTGCGTGGCAAATCTATTCACATTATTATAATTTCTGTGGCATAATATTTTGGATTCTTCTCGGTCTTTAATCATACATAATATATTATAACTAAGTTATATACCTACAATGATTTTTTGTACTATAAAGGATGTAGTTATAAAGCATTGTATGTAGAATTGAAAGGGCATTGAAGATTTTGGCCTACATATCCGACATTTTGATGTTTTTCCAAAACAGCGTTAACTTTAAATTCTTTTAAAAATTCTATTAATACAAACATAATATAATTTGATTAGACGAAAACTCGTGTGTGACATTTTCAAGATATGTATAAGCAACCAAAGTGTTAAAGACCGACAAACTTATCTGTTCCGGTGGCGGCGTCGCTACTGTCGTTGTAGTACTGTCATTAAATATCGTTTTTGCATTGCAAAACACGTAGTTCCAATTTTGGCCACCGGAACAGAAAAGTTTGTCGGTCTTTACTTTAATATCTTTAAAACGTAACCCTTTACGGGATTTGGTTTAATATTTTGTGTTTGTTTTGATATAAGGTGTATAAGGTATCCATTTTTGAAAGAATTTTAAGTGATCCCTATTTTGAAAAAAAGACAGCCTCCATACAAAAATCTTTATACCCCTTTAGACATCATGGATGGTATTTCACTCATACTAAATTTTTGTTTACTTTTGTAAATATACCAATATTCTTTTGATAATTAATAGATAAAATAAAATGTGAAAAACATTGATGTCAGGAGATATTACTGTAAAACAATCAATTGTCGAAAAACAAAAATAATTGTTTTTCCGACATTGAGTTGTTTTTCCGCGTTTATATTGTTCTAAAGAATATAGTTTAGCTTGTTATAATTTATAAGTAAATTATGTCCTATATAATATAAAAAATCATTGTTTTCTTTATTACATGTAGAGACCGACAAACTTATCTGTTCCGGTGGCCAAAATTGGAACAACGTGAAATGCAATGCAAAAACGATATTAAATGACAGTTCTAAATAGACAGTAGCGACGCCGCCACCGGAACAGATAAGTTTGTCCGTCTATAGGATTTCAGTCTTCGTCGGGTGTAAAATATCGTTCATTAATCTTTGTTTTTTGTTAGTTGTTTTATTTTTATAGTAGATTTAATTGTAAATAGTTAACTCTCTTGTAATATTTAAACGTTAAATAAATATTATGAGTATTGATGTATTTTGATTTTTTGTGTTACCTACTTATTTATTTTCGGATACAAATCAATTTGTTTTCTGCAGCTGAACAGCAAAATATTTTTTGTGTAGACTGCAGAGATCAGCGTTACCAGTTTTTTTTTTTTGTCACGTCGGAACTTAGGTACTTTTTGAGTTAAAATAGCGGGACTCTTCCGTCAAAAGCGGGACATAGTAAAAAAACGTATATTTATCAAAGGTTTTCAAATATTTATCTTTTTATTTGACTTAAAGAACAACGCAAGAAGTTGTATGGGCTCTGTCCCCACCCACCAACAGACTTGGCACTAGTTTTAATATTATTATGACATTCCTTAAAAAGACAAATAACCATTTTTAATCCAAAAAATGACGGGGTATTCAAAAACAATAAAAACGTCCTTATGCCGAACGCCTAAGAATCAGAATTGCGCTGTAAATGTCTAGCTTCAAGTAGACTCGACTGTAAAATATTTTTTAAGATTATATTTTATTGAACACTTTTATTTAGGCCAGGGGGGTTACTCTTGATCGCCTGCACATTATTTTCACAATTTACTGTGTAAAAAAAAATACTTGAAAAATACAACATTCAAATTAGATTTGCGTGAAATCCCCATTCCTACGGGGGATGTCGTCATACAAAAAAAAGATCAGTATGGCAAGAGGTATGAATAGAGATACGTTTGAAATCTGTTGGTGGGTGGGGACGCGCCTTTGCATGGTCCTTTACGTGACAATAGATAGCAAAAGTAGCTATATAAAATGTATTTTAATAAACTCTTATTTGCATTACTCTTTCTTTCTCAGCACTCTGCATGTTCGGTCGAGTTCTCCCCGAAAAGCGGGACCGAGCCTGTCCCGCGAGGGACATTTAATTTTGATTTAAAAATCGGGACGTCCCGCCAAAATGAGACGTCTGGCAACGCTGGCAGAGATGTACTTATAAATCGTAAAGTATAAATGTTATCTTACAGTGACTCTACCACCGGATTCGGAATTTTATTATCTATCTATTGAGGAAAACTGGCAAGAAACTCGATTTTATATAGCAACTAGCGGGCGCCCGCGGTTTCACCCGCGTGGTTCCCGTTCCCGTGGGAATTGGTCAAAATCCTTTCTTAGTGGATGCCTACGTCATAAAATCTACCTGCATGCCAAATTTCAGCCCGATCCGTCCAGTGGTTTGGGCTGTGCGTTGATAGATATCTATGTAAGTCAGTCACCTTTGAGTTTTATATACAACGTGTTAATTTAAATGCGCAAAACCTGAAATTAGTTTGATCAGAACAACGAGTAGAATCCATTAAAGCACTTTTTAATATAGGTCACATTTTTCAAAAAATATTCAATAACAATGTTGCCCTGTCTATTTATTATAGATCAATCCGTCACGTGCGCAAACCATACCTACCGACTCGTCCCTCGACGAAGCGTCGTCGCAGACACAAGTTCAAAAAATATTCAATAACAATGTTGCCCTGTCTATTTATTATAGATCAATCCGTCACGTGCGCAAACCATACCTACCGACTCGTCCCTCGACGAAGCGTCGTCGCAGACACAAGAAACGATCAGAATTGCCATTAAAACTAAAACAGCTCATAAAACCTTTTAATTCTTTTTTATGTTGTTTTTTTCTTCACAATTAGGTCAATTGTATTAAAAATCATTTGGGGTGTCTGAGGTTTTGCGCATTTAACTTAACACGTTGTATATAGATATCTGTTTGAATAATCTGAGCCATCTTTCACTCGAACATATTATGTCAGAGGGAATGTAATGACCCACCACGTCATAGCGCCATATAGTGGGAATTTTTAGTTTGATATTTTCATAAATAAAACCAATTTTATATTTAGAAAGTTTATTTTTAATAACAGATCAACCAATTTATACCACTTATAGTGATTATGAATTTTGCCCAACATTTGGTCTTCTTAACAGACCAAATAATAGAACAATTATGCTTAAATATTATTATATTGTTCTTAAAATTAAGATATTTTGCAGTCCACCTTTAGGATAAATAATGGGCATCAAAAGAAATTGTTAAACCTTTTTTTTTCGGAGGAGAATGCGTTTATGCACCAGAACCGTGGGACTCGAGACTAAAGCGTCCACTACCCACTAAACTCCCCCGGTTTCCCCTTCACACCCGATTGGGACGAGCCAGTGCCAGCCTTGTGGCTATTGACCAGCCCAAATTGTAAAACATTACAAAAAACAATTTAAAAGAGTAATTTATAAAGCCACGAATTTTATTCGTTGAAGTTGTTTTATTGAATAAGTAATTTTAAAACGTTTAATTTCAACTTTATTGATCAAATAAATATCAATATCATTTTTATTGCCCGACCATTAAAATAAATAAAAAACCTCGCCATATTGCGGAAAAATATTGGAACTAATTTTCTTCAAGTGGCAACAATCAAATAAAAAAATGTCATTCATTATTGCTGTCTGTCAAAGTGTGATGTCAATTGTCAACCGTGCCTTGTCACTATTGGATATTGTGAGTTATTTGTGAGTATAACCATAGCAACCAAGTGTTGCTATAACCATAGCTAATGTGGCGCCTCCAGAGCAGGTTTTTTATTATCTTGGTCAGGCTATAAAACACGAAGTTAGTTGATGTCCATTATTTACCTTGGAAGTTTTACATCTTAATTAAAGGTGTTAATTAAATACTTCTCCATAAGACTAGTAGTTCGAGATAAGCATGCCCTTCTCCACATTCGCGGCCGCTTCCTTTCCCGTCAGCATTTCAATCAGCGTCAGACCGAACCAGTAGGCCGTACCGGGACCCTGGGAATCAAAATAATTATGTATAACCAATGATCTATATATTACTAGAGTGACGCTCAAAACAATGTAAGTTATCATAGAACAAATTAAATTTTATATTAAACGTAAACGGGTTCAATTACTTGGTCGAGCAATCGTCTTGTCGGTTTTTTCGGACTGGAGTTAGTGAGTTGGTTAGATTAGTAACTCTTGTAAAACTTTTTTTTTGGTTACGATACCAATTTTTAATTGTTGACTTAATCGTAAAAGTCACATTATAAATCGTACAACATACTAATAAGAATAAAAACTAAAAAGTTACTAAAATTATTCTTCTTCATCCTGGCAACACTGCTATAACGCCTCCGTCCTTAACTCGTTAACTTACCCTGCTAGTAACAATGTTGCCATCGACAACAACTCTGTCCCCCTCCACGTAGGTGTAGTCCCCAGTGATCTTGTCTTTGGTCGACGGGTATGACGTCACGCGTTTGCCTTTCGCCACGCCATGCGCTACGAACGCTGTTGGGGCTGGAAATAAAATATGTATAGATAAATAGAAAAATTATTTTGTGTTACCAAAGTGAATATTTGTTATCAACTTGTGTCCTCATTTATAGACTTGTCACCAAGTTTTCTTTTATTCTCAGATAAATGAAAAGTTTTCCGAGATAATATGTCAATATAATATCTAAAATAAAAGATAGATGAGATGACCAATAAAATATACATTATTAAATATAGCTATGACTAGGCGATTTATTGTGGAATTGATTTTCTATTGATTACAAATATTCAAATCTTTGCAAAATACATATTACGTTGAACATTTTAGAACAGTTATAATATTATAATAAAATTCCAAACAATAACAATTATACAATTATTGGTGACAAATCAACTATTTTGTGGGCAAAATGGCCTCATGGCAGATCTATGAAACAACATGGCCATTACAAACTTAAACAATGTTACAAATATTATCTTACCAGCACATATAGCCGCGACTATCTTCCCCGCCTTCTCATGTTCCTTGAGCAGAGTCCCCACCACTCCGGACTTGCTGAGCCTGTCCGAACCCTCCAATCCTCCCGGTAGAATCACCTGTTATAAATAATATTAAAAATTTATTAAGGATGGAATCTAATTTTAGACTTCTTATCAGCAGCAGGCCATTTATTCACGTCGAAGTGCTGGTAGGAAAAAAAGTTTATGACGTGCAAAAGAATTTCTTGGTAAATCAAATTGCAAAATAAATACTTTGACTTTGAATTCTTTGTAGCTCCGATTCCGATTTCGTTAAGTCGGAACTTCCGATTATTATTACGGATCCGAAAATTCTGATTTCGGCTCCGAAACTTTTAAATCGGAGGTTTTAATCAGAGGTCGAAGCATAGCAATACACTACTGATTTCTATGAAACCTTTACTTGTTCGCGTGGAATCGTCGGAGCCGGAAGGATTTGTCAGAAGGCATACGCCATTAGAGAGAAATAGTAAACTACTTTTGACTTCAAAAATCAGTCAATTTAGCTTGATTTTTGCAGTCAAAAGTAGTGAATTCGGTTTTGGCACACGCCGGCCGTTGCCGCGGCAACGCTCGCTTCGCTCGCTCGGCTCGTGCGTTTTGTGGTCGCAGTTCTAATCTAACCTAACATCACACAAAGTGTTGGTCAAAACCTATATAAATAAATAAATAAATATCTCTGGACATTACATACATTACATTACATATTGACTGAACGTCTGGTCTTTATATCAGTCAATAAGGTTATTGACTGAGGGTGTCGGTCAATATCCTTATTGACTGATTTTCACAGATAAAATCAGTCAATAAGGGCTTTAAGGGTTTAGGTTTTTGGTTAAGGGTTTTGACTGTAACAGAGGTACTTCCTCAGACAAGCGACTCATTTAAGTGGAAGATCCAATATGCTCTACCTCTTACGTTTCATATTAACTCATAACTATACACCGTTATCGCGCGGGCAGTTATGGGGCGACGCATAGATGACCGAAGGGCTGTCACACGTATATAACGAGTATTAGAATATTTGCATGTTTTTTTATTCTTTAAATTAAAGCCTTTCATGTTATGTATATTCCTTATGAGGATAAATACCTTATGAGGATAAATAGAATATTATTTCTATTTTGATATTGTATTCAAAATTGGGACAAAGTAGTGTAGAAGCGTTGTTTAAGTTAGCAACACTTTCTCTGAGGGTTGATTCAGTCCAGTAAGTCAGAAATTGACATCATACAGCTATAAATTAGTAATTAGGATAAAAATTACATTTTCATAAAATTGGTTAAGTTATCGAAACCGAAAAAAATCGTAAGGTAACATTGCTGTGTCAGTGGTCGATTTAGGATTACAAATAGATTCAATGCATAATATCGATTTAAAAATCGATATTTTTATTGGTCAAATATAATTTAAAAAAAAAGATCCATGCGTGGCAACCCTATTCATCAGTATCCACGCGTCGCCCCGAAACTGCCCGCGCGATAACGATGTATACTCATAACTTACAGCATCATACTGCGGTGCTTCCGCCAGAGCGTCGGCGAGGGATTTATTCGGGATAAGGGTGACTTGCCGGGAACACAACACGGGACCGTCGCCGTCCAAACCGGCTAGAGTCACTGTTACCTGAAATTAGACACATTTAATTACACAATGCACCTTTTCTGATCTTTTAATGAATGAATGAATTACGTAGTTACACTCAAAAGCACGTCAGACGTAACACTTTGGACTTCGTACCACTCTCCTATGTCGAGGGCATAAGAGCTATTATCGAACTGCAAGTGTTAACTAGTGTTGCAACAGAACTCTGTTTCCGTTTCCGCAACTGCGGAAGTTCCGCATGATTTTTCACTTCCGTTTCTGCTTCTGGTTCCGCAAACTTTATAACAGAACTCAGAACGGAAGCGGGGAGAGAGCGATGACGAGCGGTGCAGCAGACGCGACGGCGGCACGGCGCGCGGGGGCGGTTGCGGGGTCACGCGTGGACGAAATACGAATGTACACGATCGTCCAGGCGCGCATGCTGCCGGTAATTGCCGAATCCCTTCCGGGGAGCAGGGCTGCCAGATGTACGATTTAAATCGTACTCCTACGATTTTTTGGCATTTCTACTCATGTACGATCGCTAGACCACGATCGTACGAAAAGTGTACGATTTTCCTGCACCTGGCAACATTTCATAAAAGAAGACCTTTTTAGTTTTACAATGCTTTAAAGTCTGTATAGACCGACAAACTTAACTGTTCCGGTGGCGGCGTCGCTACTGTCGATTTAGTACTGTCATTAAATATCGTTTTGCTTTGCATTTCACGTAGTTCCAATTTTGGCCACCGGAACAGATAAGTTTGTTATTAAACTAAGTATTAAAGTACAAATTTAATAAAAAAAAAAAAATGCAAAATTGTGATTTTTTTTCATAGTGTTAACGCTTCCGTTTCCGCTTCTGTTAAGATTTACTTTTGACATCTGTTTCCGTTTCTGCTTCCGTTATGCCAGTTCCGTTGCAACACTAGTGTTAACCTTGATGTGCTGTTGACCGTACAACTGACCCCAAAGTGAGTAGCTTGAGCACTTGTGTTATGGGTATCAGAAACAACCAAGGGTATTTGACTATAATTTTTTTATTTGCTTTTTATACAGTTTATGTAACAAATAGCACTAAGCTTTTTAAAATTTTGAAATATCTTTTGTATTTTCGGAGTAACAGAGTTGTAAACTTCACGATTAGACAAGGAGAGCGCTACTTGTATGTGACGTCACATGCAAGTAGCTCCATACACGCGCCATATAAAATGTTGTTTTAGAAAGAGACAGATATACTGAAAATAAATTGCTTTGTAACTCACTTAATTTTTAACCGATTTTAAATATTTTTTCAATTATATTGTACTTCTGTGTTGTATTATCGAATACAGTCACAAAATATTAAAATTTTAACTACAGTCAAATACCCTATTAAATGTATGTATACTTAAATACTTATAAATGCTATTCATCAGATAAGTCCAGGGTGATATGGGAATGAATGACCCTTGGCCAATGACGATCAAAAGACAAGTGACAGTAGAATAGAATAGAATTTTTGTTGACTTATAAAGGACTTACAATTCCTAAAAGGTTTCCGCTCAGCATGTGCCGTGGTAAGCCAAATTTAACTTATTTACTAAGACACATTTATTTTTCTGTTGCCAGTACAGGACAGGTGTTCAAGGAATATACTTAATTAAAATAATAGGAAACTGGATAAGGAATGCTAATAATAAATTAGGCAGGTACATAATTGTAGGCAGTAGGGTTATAACCAAGTCATTATTTTGCTATATGATTTCAATCTCTGGCTAGTTTGTTGTCTGTGTTGCTCCAGTCTAAAATTGAAAACCAAAAAACATTATTGGATATACTATAGGATTATTTTAATCCCATTTTTAAAGTCTTTGCAAATAGCATCATGTAATAATGTAATAAACGTACCCCTCCACGTCTAAGCATGTCAACAGTGATGACCGTCTCCATCTCCTCCGCTCCCTGCGCCAGGATGACTAGAGCTGACTTAGTCATGGCTGCTGACGAGAACCTGATGTAAATAAATATCATTATTTATTTTGTCCTGGTGGGTATGAACTCAGCATGCCAAACTGCACACCAAACATCTGCTCATAGTCCACAACTGATTGCATGATTATAGCAAAACAACAAAAAAAATGAGTGAGAATGAATAACAGGCTTGTCGCAATTTGATACGACGAGGGGCTAAAACAAAAAACAACTTTGTATAGGTTCACATAAAAAAGGCAGTCTTATGACTACTTATACACCAGATTCCAGACCAAACAATAAACGACCTACGGGCGAGAGTAACTCCCTAACGATTAAGGGTCACCTCGTTTCTCAGGTGGCCCTCCCTAGGCGCCACCCCGACTTGAGGCCTCTCAAATCGGGGTACTCGGGGATGGGCTGGTCAATAGCCACAAGGCTGGCACCGGCTCGTCCCAATCGGGTGTGGAGGGTAAACCGGGCGAGTTTGGTGGGTAGTGGGCGCTTTAGTCTCGAGTCCCACACACGGCCGAGCGTCTAGATAGCCTGCGGTTATAGTGCATAAACGCATTCTACTCCGAAAAAAAAGAAACAATATACACGAATTAAATGAATGCATCTATTTATTTATCGTTGAGGCATTCTAGAACCGGCGTAAAGATGGCCTTTTAACCTCTGAATTTAGTCCTAACCTCTGCACCGGAAAACTATATTTACGTAACACACCGTCTATTGAAAACTTACTTTTTCAATGCACTGAATTCTGTCGCGATTAATTCCTGTTTTAGATTAAACGTTGCCGATAAAAGTTTGGTTTTATTAAAAATATTTCTCGACGTAAACGCAAACATGAAAAACTTCTATCCACTGACAGTTTAGTTCAGGAATTAAATGTCATTGTTAAGTTTCTATAAAATTCATCATTATCATACGGAAATAGCATCAATTTCTGAACGAATTTGTCTATGGCATAAATACTATGTTGCCAGAATATAAAACAATGAAGTACCCTTCAGCTTAGGTAAAATTTTGTTTCTTGGTAAACTTGGTACCTTTCTAAAGAACTTCTGTTAATTACTTAAATAGTTAAATAAAAAAGCTACTAAAGCTTTGGTTAAGTATTCTGCTTACCACTATGGGACAAAAGTGTGAAAAAGCGTTTTTATATAATAATAGAAAAAAGCCTATTTTATTAAATAGAATAGAAAATGTTTTTCGTTATACTTGAGCAAAGCCATCATCTAACTAACTTTTTCCAGATAAGATATTCTGCAGCAGCTTTCTTGGCGGGTACTTTTTATTTTAGATACTGGTATTCAACGACAGATGTTCGTTGAAGACCGTTCTACTTTGTCTATGCCAGCTTCCTTTCTTTCATTCATTTTTTAACGTCAAGCAAAGCAAATAAAAGCTGAATTATGCACCAATTTATTCTATAAACCTAACTTAAAATTGAAACAGTTCAAATTATGATTGTATCTATTCGACACGTTTTATAAAGCGCACAATATAAATTAGGAGTGTATAGAATAATTATAAAAATAAATTTTGTTAGGTTATAAAACGTTAGTGTGGAGAAGTTGAATAAAAATGATATAAAACATTATTGGGGCTTCACTTTATTCTGTAAAGGTGGTTATAATGGATTTTGTGAAACGCGAGGATCAAAATGTCATTGACGAAGATAATTACAAGGTTTATTGGGAAACGGTAAGTAAAAAGACTTACGGAAATTTCTATTGCAGTATTTTTTTTATTTTATTGTTCAAAAGTATTGAAACATAGGGCCCCAGCTTTGAGTTTTTTAATTCAATGAATTGACTGTGATTTTTATACAGCTCGCATAAAAAAAAATCTTATGTTTGAATTTTATATTGCACAAAGATTTTGTCAAGAATTTCGAGGTTATTTATAAATTGGTGAATACGATAAAATTTAAACAGAATCAGGCAGCTAATTTGAAATCCAATCCCTAAGAACTCAACTATTGCCTGCCACTATGCCTTTCATATTTTAAGATCTATTAGTCTAAACAAAGACTTCTTCAAAATGTTGATCTAGATTTTATTCTACATCTACTTGCAATGTTATAAATGACCTATATTTAGATTTTGTCATGACCTTTTAATATAAAAACCAATAAGATAATTTATAAAGTCCATTATAACAGATCAGTTCAAATCCTGTTTGATAAATTACTTAAATATTATGCTATAATGCTAGGATGCATTTATGCAGGCTAGCTAGACCTGCGGCTGTGTGTGGGACTCCAGACTCGTCCACTACCCACTAAACTCCCCCGGTTTCCCCTTCACACCTAAATTGGGACGAGCCAGTGCCAGCCTTGTGGCTATAGACAAGCCCATTATGCTCTAAGACCTAGTTTTTTTTTGCATTCTTCTATCACTAAGTAACTGGAGTAACAACAAAAGATTTTTATTAAGTCATCTTTTTTTACTTATTTAGCTTAAAACATGTCATGATCCTTTTGGTGCCTGAAAGGATTTTAACATGTTTTAAGCTACATATTTCCTTATCTATAATATATGCTAACCTGAGGCCGAAAGGTCTCAATCTCAATCAAGCAAAATTAAATTTTGATGTAATCTCAAAATGTTCCCAAATAATTTTTACTTCCATTCTGTATGGTTTTTGTTAACACCCTTGTATTGAACCAAAGGATACACAAAAAAAAAGGATTGCCCCCATATTTCTCTGACTTCAAGGGTGTCGCCAGGGGGCCTTGACATCAAATGTCGCTAGCCGCAAAGCGGTAACGCTTCATGCTATCGGCGTTCATATTTTTTCTACTAAATAATATTGCCCCATTGCCCCCCTTAATTATAATTGCCCCCCCCCCCTTAATCATAAGCTGGCGACGCCCTTGTCTGACTTATCGATTCCTTATTCAATGACCAATGTTATGGGTAAGAAGTTAGCAATAAAATTATACAAGAGCTTTTGAGTTTAATCCCTATACTATACAAAAATTTGTTTGCATAAAATGGCTGTTTAAACAGGTCTGGGTGTTTTTATGTATGTAAATATCATGTGTGTGAAAGAAATTTATATTTTGTATTCTCTAAAACAAACACAAGTTAAAAGAATTTCCTTTTTTTTTCAGTAAAAAATCAGAATTAATAGATTCACACAGTTAATTTGATATTTATAAATCAAATATAAACCTTATTTAAACAGGAAGATAGCATGTTTAATGATAAAAAGTAGTTCAAATGAATTTAGATAACTGATATTAGTTCAATGCCAAATTCTATTGACATTTCTTGACCTGTTACTCACAGCCTGGCGATAGATAACTATAGTTATTAGGTCATTGTTCCTAGCCAAGTTATAGCAGCTGTTCTTGACATAGGAAAGAAATAATAAACTATGTATATAAGAAATGTTAATCTGTTGTCTGGAGCCCATAGTACAAGCTAATGCTTATTTTGGAGCTGTAATAGTGTCCAGGAATATTTTATTTATATTATAGTGTGGAAGCCATGAAATGAAAGGAAATTAAATAATATTAACGTATTAATGTATTCTGCAATTAGATTTTTTAAAAATACTTTTGCACATCAGACTGTTTTTTCCTACCAGCACTTCGACGTGCTGCAGCAGTCCTTGTCTGTCTATAAATATGGGCAATACCACCCACTTACAGAACACCAACATGCTCCTACGTTCATGTGCAACATATTCAATGAACTGTCGTAACCAATACTGCCCAAAAAATAACTTTAATTGTACTTAATATTACACAAAAGACTGCAAACCCTGATGTAGTAGCAACCTACGTTAAAATTACACCAAATCCATTAAACAAATATCGTACCCCAGTATCTAATGCATAAATCAACTTTCAGATCCAGAAAACGCAGCAAACGGAAATCAACGACTACCAGCACACTCCTATATCGATGGAGCAACTCCACCAAGCCATGCAGACCTCCCTAAACGCTGGAAACATCATGCACAACTTCCAACTTCCACTCTCTCCACGGCAGATGTCCACTCTGATGCTCAAAACGAACCATCTAAGCCGGAACCTCAACTTTAACGATATACCAGCACACTTACAACGGAATCTAGAGCTCGATTTGGTCCACAACTTGACGAATGATCTTCCTTTAAGGTCAGAAGAACTGCTCATGAGTAGAAGTTTAGACTTGAACCTAGCGAGGATGAGCGATTTGGAATTACAGAGTAGTACAATGACGCAGACATTACATAATTTGAGTGAGAATCTAGCGTTAGCAGATGTGAACTTACCTCAGAATTTAAGAAGTGATCTACCTCACAGTTTGAATCATGAGTTGGATTTGTCTCATCATTTGAATAGGAATATTGAGCAAGATATTTTGAGTGAGGAACGGAGGACACCGTTGCAATTAGGAGACGGTCTGCTGGAACAGAATTTGGGTCGGTTGGAAGCGATGCCTCAGAGAGTGGATCTGGGCCATCAACGTTTAGTACCTAACATGCCTGTGCATGATAGTCAAAGTGAGCATTTGCTGCCGATGCCGTTCCATATAAAATCTGAGCAGGAGGATGATGGATACTTCTATGAAGTTTCGGTTAATCAAGCTCTTCCCAGTGTTACTACGATGAATGGTGAGTGAATTTTTTTATTGATTTATTATAGTAATTTCTTTTTTCAAATATCCCCCCCTTCGCCCACATTTCCAGGATCAAAAGTACCCTATGTCAACCGGGGATAGTGTAGCTTTCCAACAGTGAAAGAATTATTCAAATTGGTTAAGCAGTTTCGGAGCCTATTCAATACAAACAAACCAATCTTTCCTCTTTATAATTATATTAGTATAGATTTTTTGTTACGAGTAATTGATATTGGCAAAAAAATCTGAAAAGAATGATGATTCCGTGCTTCGGAAGGCACATTAAGCTGTTGGTCCTGCGCCTGATCTCTCTTCGGTCGTGTCAGACTGCTGTCCCACCGTGTTATGAGAGTGAGGGAATAGGGAGTGCACCTGAGCTTGCGCACGCACTTGTGCACTATAATATATCCTGCGTATTTGGCTGATCGCAAAAGATCGGCCGCCGTAGCCGAAAACTCGGCTAGGAGGACATTATTATTATTATTGGCAAAAATCACCTGCTTACTATCAGCACACATTTTGCCCAACCCATTTTATTGCACTAGGATATTCCTCGTGAGATTCCATTATAAATTCACAGATTAGTCTCCGTATTTTAATCAGTCAAAACATAATTATAATTTTTACCTCACCCAATGTCAAGGTTGTGAATAGTTCCTCTTACTTAGCAGTCAAGGTTGCCGCATCAGAAATAAAATCTATTGGTGGTCAGATGCGGATTTTTAGGGATCTTTAGTCCATTTTGGAGGATTTTGCAACCGTTCCAATACCGCTTGTAATTTTTCATGTTTTATTAAGTTATCATCATCATCTCAGCGTATTCCCGATAGCATCCAGTGTGGAGCTCAGGGTCCGCTTCGACTATGATCCTAGATGCGACAAGCCTGGTTATTACAATGGAGCGATTGCCATGTTTTATTATGTCTGGCAATCAAATCCACTTCATGCAGGGTTTTTTTTGGAATTTACCTTTAAATATGTAATGTTCGGACCAGTTAGGTGCTTTACACTTCATAACTCCATTTATTAACCTAATATTTTTCTATAGAAATGGTCAGGAAAGGAATGTTCGTTATACTTAAGATACTCTCCCCTTCACCTATGGATTTAATATGTGCCTATTTACCACTAGCTCGACGGTGACGGGAAACATCGTGAGGAAACAACAGTCGAATAGTTGTGTAGCCATGATCCAATTGGTCTGGTTCCCCTAGGAAGAGTCACGCGTAGGTCAGACGCTCTAATGTAATAACTGGAGCTGCCAAGTCCTTGGTCGTGGTGCAAGCGTAGGTACTCTGACCAGTTCGGGACAAAACTAAACTTTTGGTAGTGGTAGAGCCATGCTGTTTTACAGTAAGAGCCGGCTCGTCCGGGGAAGTACCACTCTCTCATAACACCAGCGTAAAATAATAGTGACTACTATTGTGTTTCGTCTGGTTTGTGAGAGTGCCGGAGGCCCACACCCCCCATATCCCCATAGGCCGGCAACGCATCAGCGATTCCTCTGGTCTTGTAGATAGATGTGTGCTTTGATGATGTATGATTGCTTACCATCAGGCGACCCAATGGCACGATTGCCGCCTCAAACTTAATAAAAAAATCTTTTTTCATAGTAAAACTTACGGAACCATAGATTACAGACACAATTAAATTATTCAGAGCATCGAGATAAGTTAGGTACACAGAATCAACAAAAAAAAAAGTCGTGTTATTTCGTAACATGATTTTAACAACTTTTTTTATCTTTTTCCTTCTGAATATTTAACGTCTCGACCATAGGTCACGGGCGTCGGTTGTTTCAAAGATCACTGGTTTCTGCACCACTTTCTTAGCTTCAAAGTTCATGACCTACGCGTAACATGTTAATTTGAATCGTAATTGTTTATTAAGTAGGTACAAAATGGATTGGTAAAGGTCGGATTAGGAAGATATCTTTGCTTGGAAATCACTTGAAAAGGCTCGAAGATCAGATGAGTACAGTTTGGCAGCACATTTAGCGACGCTTCCTGGTGAAGTGTCCCTCAATGGAATAGGCCGCATTGGCCGCTTACCATCAGGTGGGCTCCGTGTCTGTCTGCCAACTGACTTAGTAAAAAAAAATATGGAGAATAGTTCGTTTCGGGTGTGCACCTTGCAGGCCAGTACTGCGGTGCCAACGAATAGAACGCTTGGTGTTGCGTGTCATAGGCGAATACTACACACTCGATATTTTATCGTGATATTTGGATCGAAATCCAGGATCACGATATTTATCGAATGTCTAGTATAGCGTATCACGTATCACGATATGTGATACGCTATACTACTACAGCGTGTAGTATTCGCCATAGTAATTTGGGCTGCTTTTGCTTACCACCAGGCTAAGTGGAGCTGTTGTACTGAGCTGTAGAGTGTAGATTCCTGGCGCCTGAGCGGAATTTTGGGCTTCCTGCGCGCTATTGGTCAGAAGCACACCTCTGTCTAATAGCGCGCGCGAGCGTCGGGAGCAAACTTGACAACTCCCCCTCTCCGTTGACCTATGGTCAAGAAGTTTGCCGCCACGTATATCATATCACAAGTGCTCCATGGTATTTCACATCATCATCATCAGCCTGTGATAGTCCACTGCTGGGCATAGGCCTCTCCGAATGCTCGCCACGCCGATCGGTCCTCGGCCACTCGCATCCAGCTCCTGCCAGCCATCTTGCGCAGATCGCTCCACCTGGCCTGAGGGCGTCCTACACTACGTTTACCGAGACGCGGTCTCCACTCTAGAACCCGTTTACCCAACGGTTATCGTACCATCAAAAAGATGGCATAGACAATAATGAGGTTGAGAGTCAAAAGCTAGAAGAGCCGAAAGAGAATTTAAAACCAAATGAGAATAAGATTTAATAAGAAGAATATCAGAATCAGAATTTCGATGGTAAGACCATTGAGTTACAAGTACTACGTATAGAGAGGCTATACGGAATAGAAAATGTGTCGCAAAATGATGACTGGACTGACTGATGTATTTGCTACAGCGGATGTCGTCTAACCAAACTATAAAACTTGCAGCGCTAGATTTCTTACAGAGTTTATTTTTCTATTTTTTTATGCAAAGCAAGGCGCTTACGCGTTTTGTTCGAAATGCCTATGTAGATCTTGAATGAGTTGTTGCCGTAACCATGGTAACGGCAACAAAGCATCGCGCAAAAATTTTGTTTGCGGTGTCGGTTCTATACGCTAGTAATTGTAGTTCAATGGGTAAGACAACCATGGTATTTACTTTGGGATAAAATCAATGTAGATGTCATGTTACGCAGGAAAGCGAGTGTTTTAATTAAAAGGTCAAAAATGCTTAAATCTGCATTTCAAATGGTGGAATGATGAGCTCAAAATATTCGTCTATTGATTGTCGTTTGAATAATTAATTAGTCTTCCGTAGGTATTTAACACCGTCTGCCATTTTTCAGATAAAGCATACATACCTAAAATTAAAAATAGATGCTTTTTTACGAATTTATGTCTAGCAGACAGACACGTGGTCCATGTGATGGTAAGCGGCCAGCACAACCTATTTCATTGAGGAACTCGAGAAAGCATCGCTCAATGTGCTTTTTTTATTGCAATGTGTAACAAGACGAGCAGATCGTACACCTGATGGTAAGCGCCACGTCCGCCCTTAGACAGCAGTTACTGTCTACTCTGGCACCGCCCTGCGCCTGCTACACCGAGACGACAGTTATTTTAGGTCTCACATACCCAGTAATTTCACTCGCTTCAGTGCCCTTTCCCCGAAACATAGAAGTGCTTGACACACTTCTATCTCACAGGAAAATATCTGGCACTGCGGTGGTACCCACCTAGACGGCCCAAACCAAGCAGTTACTGTCTAGCACCGCCCTGCGCCCGTTACACCGAGACGACAGTTATTAGGTCTCATATACCCAGTAATTTCACTACTGCTCTACTTCTCTTAAAAGTTAACTACCAATCTAAAGTTAATTCATCACATAAATTAGATGTTGTAACCCGATCTTCGTCAACTTAAATGTATTTACTTTTAATTTTTTTTATCCTGTAATATGACATTTCATTATCTAACAAAAATAAATTATTGTCTTTTCAGGTCACATACCAGACCCATCGCAGAACCAGAATGTACCTCCAGACCAAATGTACGTATACTCCAATCATGTTCCTCCTATCCCAGCATTAAACAACATTGACCTATACAGGCCCCAGAATTACCCCCAAAACTACACTCCACCGATCAGAGACAACCCGCAGAATCTAGTCGTCCATAGACAATTCGAAAACCACAGTCCTTATGATGAAGTCAAAAAAGATGGCATAGACAATAATGAAGTTGAGAGTCAGAAGCTAGAAGAGCCGAAAGAGAATTTAAAACCAAATGAGAATAAGATTTACTATGAAGAATATCAGAATCAGAATTTCGATGGTAAGAATCAGAAAGATGATGCTACTTTAGTCTCTAAAGAGTTTGATATACGTGGTGAACACATTTGTTTTAAATGTAGCGTTATATTTCCATCAAAAAGATTGCTTAAACAACACACTAAAACTTGCGACAAAGATAGTGAAGAGAATAACGAGAAGTTAGGTAAATTTAGTTGTTCGCAATGTTCATATAGATGTCAAGCGCCTGCTACTCTTAAAATACACGAAAGAATACACTCAGGTGTCAAACCATACTCTTGCAACTTCTGTAGTTATAAATCTGGTCAAAAAAACAACGTAGCGAAACACATTTTAGTCCATATGAAACAAAAACCGTTTAGTTGTCAATATTGTGATTACCGTTGCGCTCAGAAGAATAACTTAGTTGTTCACGAAAGGACTCATACAGGGTACAAACCTTTTGCATGTCCATATTGTGACTATAGAACAGTACAGAAACCAAATTTGGTAAAACACATGTATTTGCACACGGATCAGAAACCTTTTAGTTGTGACATGTGTAACTATAGATGCGTGCAGAAAACTAATTTGACGAAGCATAAACAGAGACATCTAAATGAGAAAGAGGGAGATTCAGTTGATGTTAAAACGCAAGTGAAACCGTATAGACCGAGGCAGAAAACGGTTAAATGTCCCCACTGTACTTACAGATGTGTGCAAAAAGCAAGCTTGGAAAAACACATTCTTTTTAAACACAATGAATTTGCTGAAACTGTCAAAGATTATGTTGATCAAGGGTTGAAAGATAATGAATTTGAAAACGAAGGGTTGAACTTAATGAAAAATGATAGGGATGAACCAATACAGAATTTGAGTGTTAAGAAAGATGTGTACGATGGTATCCGTGAAGTGAAAGATTTACAAGTTCAGTCAACGTAGTGGTAAGTTCATTTTGTTTTGATTTGTATGTGATTTTGTAAGCAAGAGTATGTCTATAATTTATTGAATGCAATATAATTACGAATTGGTCGTCCGGGGAAGTACCACCCTCTCACATAACACCAGCGTGAAATAATAGTGACCACTATTGTGTTTCGTCTGGTTTGTGAGAGTGCCGGAGGCCCACACCCCCATACCCCCATAGGCCGGCAACGCATCAGCGATCCCTCTGGTGTTGCAGCTGTTCATGGGCGGCGGTGATTGCTTACCATCAGCCGACCCGCTGGCTCGTTTACCGCCTCTGACATAAAAAAAAATTAAAAAGAACTGTAAGGTTGGCCTGACATTATTATTAATTACCTTGATATTAATTTGTGTCAAACCCAATGACAGAATCGAAAGAGATGACGAATAAATGAGTGAAACAAATAATACGAGGAAGAAAGAGTTACAGGCCATTGGCCAATTATTATAAGTGGATTAAAATCAAGTTCTTTAATAAAATTATGACATATTCTTGTATAAAACTTTAGTTAGATATTTTTGTAAATATTTCTTAATATTTTTAAGTTGCTTTTTTTAATTATACAATTCAAAATGAAATGGATTGTTGGTATAGGTTGTATGGGGCCTTTTGATGAATAAAACATTATGATTATAATAATTCAGTCAATTATGTATTATGTGGTCTACAGAGCAAATAATAAATAGAGGTGCCGTTGTGTTCTAAACAGAATCATGTAAAACCAGCGGGAGAGGTAGCGCAGGGCGTTACTCAATGACATTGCTAATTATTTATAGTAATTACGAAGTTAAGTGTGGAAATATTATATTCGTTGACATTATTTCTATCATTTCTATATGACTTTTGGCAGGAAATAAAAGGTTGACGCTCAGAAGTTTTTTTTAGCCTTGCAGTGGGACATTTATACTACCTGTCTTTCTAGGTGAGGAAGTCTCACATAACCCTGGGCCGAGGGTATATCAACGTTAGTTTTTGTTTATACGAAACCTGAAAACTGTTTGCTCAGAATCAGTAATAGAATCGATTTCAATACTTTTTATACCTTGTTACATTTTGACCAAATAATATTTACAATATCTCAATTAAAGTACACCCTACTAAAAACAATCTTACTGTGCGCTGGCCGGCCGCGCGCATAGCTTGTCGCGTGGATGCGAGAGGGCGCAAGGTCACAGCGCACCTATCACGGCACGCGCCGGTTCCACCACGTTTGCACGAGGACAACGGGACAGCACAAAAGGGTTGTAACTTCGTGAGTTTTCAAGATATTATTTTAATATTTTTATACTGATTCCTTAAATGAAAATATTTGACACGTGTTTCGATTTTCGTATAAACAAAAACGAATGTTGTATATTGATTTCTTGACGAAAAATAGTTTTTCTGCGAATTAAATAAAAAATTGTTGACGCTTTGATATTCTAGTGGTTTAAGTGCTACTAGGCCAAGATCTCGGGGTCCTGGTTTCAATTCCCGGGACGAGCATACTTTGTGTCGGTTTTTTCGGACACAGCTCGGGTTTGTGATCACCAATCCGCATTTGGCAAGCGTGGTGATTAAGCCAGTACTCCATCATTGATTTATTCGATAGAGGCCTTTGCCCTGCAGTGGGACATTAATTGGCTTATCCTTAACTTTTAGTTTTAAATAAAAAATAAATCAAACATATGATGAATTAATGTTATGTGATGATAATGTGATGTGATGATGACGTTGTGTGATGATTTCATTAAAATGGCCCCTAAATTATGTGATATAAATAATGTAGATAATAAGTCTATAATTATGCTCTCTGATTGGTTCCTGTGTATAGTTTTGTATTATGCCAATGTTAAAATTATCTTTAGATATTTTGAATGGCATACCTGTTTGTTTAAGCCATTGGTTTCATAAATTCATATAAAAATAGTGTTAACCCCTTGGTTCCTCATACACATTTTTAAAAACAATTTTTTGATGATCGATTTTGTGTAATAGTTGAGTAGTCGACTACTACACCACAAGTCGCTGGTTCGATCCTCGGACAGTACAAACATTTGCGTGCGTGAACATGTTTCCCAAACCGATACAAACAGGTTGGGCCGTCTAGGTGGGTAACTGGGTACCACCGCAGTGCCAGATATTTTCCCGTGAAATAGAAGTGTGTCAAGCACTTCTGTGTTTCGGGGAAAGGGCACTGAAGCTAGTGAAATTACTGGGTTTAAGAGACCTAATACTGTCGTCTCGGTGTAGCGGGCGCAGGGCGGTGCCAGACAGTAACTGCTTAGTTACTGTTTGGCACTGAACTGTCTAAAGGCAGACGTGACCATCAGGTGTACGATCTGCTCGTCTTGTAACACATTGCAATAAAAAAACAGACATGTTCGTTAATGCACACAAATGTTTGTATCGTGCAATCGAACCCGCGACCTCTGGTGTAATATCAGAATTCTCAACTACACCTAATCGGTCGTAAAGCTAAGAAAACTGCTTAGCTTTTACATCATAAAACTCAATGACATAGGAATGATTAAAAAAAACTTTTTGATAAACCAACACGGTGTTAGAGTGAGATAGAAAGCGTGTGAGTGCGAAATATAAAAAAAGCATTTTGAGAACCAAGTAAAATTTTTGGTCAAGCCAACCAAGGTATATTTATCAGTGAAACTTGTCTATAGTGTGTGTTTAGACACAAATTATAATATACATGTATTTTATATACTTCTAAAAATATAATTGAAAGAACGAACAAATGAAAAAGCACATTGACTATTGAGTTTTCTGTCTCTTTCACCAGAATAGCTATCTCGCTCTATTTTACCGTCTTGGTGAAAACTAACGCAAAGGCTATAATTATAGTGTTACTGATTTTGCCATTCTGTTTATATTATGTATAAGAAATTATGTGATTTTTTGATATCATCGAAGTAGATAGGTATCCATTGCTATATTATATAATATTATATTTATGTAATCAGTTGGTAAGTCCGTCTGTGTTGCTAGATAGAAACTTTAGTAATTGTGAAGTATATTGGATGGTTTTTCTTTTTTAATGAATTTGATACTTTTAAAATGGAGTTTCCTACAAAATTTTAAAGGGCTATTATTTTAATAAAAAAAAAATGATTTCACAAAAAGGTATGATTTTAATAACATACAAAATAAAAACGAAGCAAGTGAGTGTTTTATTCAACATAAAATATTTTTTATTTATTTAGTAAATGGTTACACGGAATCAGACCTTTTCAAATATTTGTAATATAATTTTATGGAGCCAAAATTGATATGTATACGAATAAAATTTTAATTTATGAATTTCTTGAAAGATTATAATGCTTCTTAGCAAGTCTCTAAGAGATATAGCGCCCTTAAAGATTATAGTGCTGCAGTGAGTGCGCAAGCACAGGTGCACTCCCTATTCCCTCTCTCTCATAACACGGTGACAGCAGTCTGACACGACCGAAGAGAGATCAGGCGCAGGACCAAAATGTAACTATTTCGCCAGACTTCAATATCACTTGTAACAAAATAGAGGTGTTAAATCATTTAAATCAACAACTTTTTACATAATAAGAATACAGCGTTTAAAAAAAATAGCTATAAACTGGTCGGAAATTACGACCTTGGCGAATATGGACACAAGTTTTTTGTCGAATTAATCTGACCGTGCCGGTGAAAGGGTTAAGTGATCGCCCCCGGTAAACAGTATATTTTAAAAGTTTGGACGTTGCCGGCGACTGATTTTGTTTATTGACATTTTCTCATTTTGACCTAAAAGTTGCTTTGTTTAGTAATATTCAGTCATTGACTCTATGTATGATGATGAATTGGTGAACGAAAAAACATGAAAGCAGTATCTTTTTTATACTATCAATACTAATATTATAAAGAGGAAAGATTTCATTGTTTGTTTGTATTGAATAGGCTCCGAAACTACTGAACCGATTTGAATAATTCTTGCACTGTTGGGAAGCTATATTATTCCCGGGTGACATAGGGTACTTATGATCCCGGAAATGTGGGGGGAAGGGTGGATATTTGAAAAAATAAATTACGCGCGGGCGACCGCTAGTCTTTAATAAAATATTGACACCAAAACTCATACAAAACACGCAATGAGATGGTATACCCACCTGTGATTGGTCAGCTTCGTGACGTCCTGTCGATGTCGCCTAAGATAAAACAAACACATTATTGGTCGGGTTATTTTGAAGCCACACCCATCGCGGTACAATTTTCGTTGCGTAATTTACACAAGGAGAAATATTTAACTGCACATCAAAAAATACTGAAATGTACAGTCGACAGCACAACATACTAACTACCCTAATCTGTCAAATTTCTACAACCAATTTTCAGCTTTATTTACTTCCTATAGAGTCCTCTTTCAATTAAGAATTTTTGACAGATTAGGGTAGATTATTAGATTATTCCCCGCCACGCTTTTTTTCCGAAAATAGTGCCCCTAAAGCCGGGACCATTAACAAAAAAATCCAAAATATTATTAAGTTATACTCAACTCATTCAGGCAAGTAAAAATACAACGTTTCTTGATCCTGTTTGTCTGATATATCAGTCATTGGCGTGCGTGGTGTGCACGAAAATGGTTTGTCTGATATATCAGACATTGGCGTTGAAAGGGTTAATCTGCTGCCGTTCCTACATCAAAAAATTGAATTGCACACCAAAGGTTAGGTCAGCAATTAAATTTTTTGATGCGCATTTCAGTATTTTTTGTTGTGCGGTTAAATACCACTCATTTACAAAATAAGAAAATGCTGCCATGTGTTTTTTGTTCACCGATAATGATAAATTGGAATAAGCATGATTTGTAGACTATTTTAAAACGTTACCAAGAGATTTGTACGTACCTTATAAACATACGTGGGACACATCACGATATTTTTAATTTAAGATTTACTTTTAAGTCTAGTTATATTTTTTATGTTAATCATTTTTTTTGTATCTGTTCTTTTTGTAATTAAATGCCGCTTACCAAAGTGAATGATGTTCTTTTTTTGTTCTTTATTTAATACGGTATTTTACACCATGCAAGAAAAAATATAAAAGTGAATGTTTATTATAGATTTCGTATAATATAAACGAGAAACGTTGATATTAATTCATAAAAATGGATTATTAATTTTATATTTACAATATGTATTAAAATCGAATTTTTTAATCTGTTTTTGAAATGTCAAAAACGCCGTTCGCCATATTGGGTTCCGACGTGACGTCACCACTCCGTTAGTAAACACAGTCGTGCTTTGAGAAGATTTGTAGAAATTATCAAGTTATTATGTTTGTGAACGTTTATCTATTGTTTTATCCTTTGTTTTATTAACATCGCATCATGGAAGACGGATTTGTCAAAGCAGAAAGTACAAATCTACCAATGATAAATGCTTTAATGGTGGCAAAACTTTTTGCGTCCAATCCCGATTTCTGTTCTGCAGAGTTGAGAAATGTATTCTTGCATCCAGGCACAAGACACCAATGATAAGGGTTTTAACTCATTATTTTCGAAAATATTTTTACTTGGTCTCTAACAACATCATATTGTTTACTAACGGAGTGACGACAAAAGTCGAAACAGTATGGCGGCTACTGTTTCCGCGCGCAATTTCAAAATCATAAATAAAAAGTAGATTTTATGGCATTTTTCGGTAATTTAAAATTAAAATAAAAATTCTACTGGTTCAGTACAACTTCAAGATTGATTTAAACCAGTTTTCAAAAAAGTGTGTAATAGCCTATTGCGCTGTAGCATCTAAAGATCTCTAGGTCCTGGGTTCAATTCCTGGGTCGAGCTATATGCCTGCACACAGCTCGGATTTGTGATCACCAATCCGTGTTTGGCAAGCGTGGTGATTAAGTCAGTACCCATTATTGTGACCATGACTCGATTTCAATAAGGCCTGCTGCCTTTGCTCTGCCGTGAGGCATAAAATGGACTGATAGGTTGAAGAATTATTCATAAAGGTAGCACAGCGAATATTTGATTATCTGAATACTTTACATTTCGTTGACATTTTTTTTTAAATTAGCGCCATCTATGCATTTATTCGCAAATTAACTTGTTTGCTGCTTAACCGTAAACCACTATTCGACGGTAGATGGCAGGACGTCGGTGAAGCATGCTACTAAACGAGATATTTCTATTCACCGCTAGATGGCATTACAAGTAAAATAAGCGCATTTGGGTCGTTTGATACCACAGAGATCTATTGGACTAGAGCCCGTAAGTACGTCAATTTGTATGAGAACCGACCGTGCCATATTTTTTGTACCTACTGTGACGTAACGAGCGCGATTTAGTGATGAGAAGTAGGGACACGCCCACTTCGTCTCGATTCTCGATTCGATTATAAAAATCACTACATATTATAAAACACAAAGTCGCTTCCTGTCTGTCTGTCCCTATGTATGCTTAGATCTTTAAAACTACGCTACGGATTTTGATGCGGTTTTTTTTAATGGATAGAGTGATTCAAGAGGAAAGTTTATATGTATAAAACATGCATAATATAGTAGAGAAACACTGATAATTTTAGAGGTTTCTTATGTGAGGTCGTAAATTAACACATTTTTTGCGCTTACATTGCAAACGCTGGCTAAACCCTACGAGATAGATCAAAATAATGTACTACAATATTGTACACCTTAAAAAGTTTTACAAAAAAGTCCGCGATGGTATATGTCTATCTCTTAGGGATACCCCACAACAATCATTTTCCTTTACTTATTACGATAAAATAATAGCTTATTTACGAAAAAGTGATTTTAAGGCCTTACCCAGAGCAAATGACTTTGAGCATTTCACCTTCACTTACCCCCACCTCACCTCACCCCATACTTCGTAACCATCGGTAATAATATGAGCGCCATCTAGTTAGCTAGCGCCAAACTATTACTAACATTATAAAGCCACTATTAGCAGACTGAATATTAATTGTCATAGAAAAAAAAGTATCTTGTAGATACACACATCATAAAAGTAGAATCGAAATGTTTTTCAGTACGATAAAATACAACAAGATTAATTTTAATTTTTTTTGTTCTCTATTTGAAAATACAAATTTGAACATGAAAGATTTTCAATACAAAAGAAGAATTCGATTCAAACGGTTTTTTCGATATTTTCAACGGATATCTAGATTGAAAAAAAACTCTTAGAGTATTATTAGAAGTTTTACGAGTAAAAATTACAGCAGGTATAGTCACATCAGGAGGTGTTCTCCGGGTAGTATTACCAGGGTGTGTTTTCAGGGTATTAACATCATAGGTGTTCTCCAGGAAGTATCATCAAAGGGTGTTCACCGGGTTGTTGCATCAGAGGGGTGTTTTCAGGGTAGTCACATCAGGGGGTGTTCTCCGGGTACTATTACCAGTGGGGTGTTTTCAGGGTATTAACATCATTCAACATGCAACGTGGTCACGACCCTGAGGATTGGGATACGGAAACTGCGTGCTATTTCTCTCGTAGAATATCTACTCCAGTCAACGAAGCTCTAACTTTGCCATTTTAGCTGAAAAGATGAATCAAAGGACAATGCTCAAAATATATTTTTATAAAAAATTATAAAAATATTTTTTTATTATTCAGTAACTATGTAACTGATACTTTATGTGACCCCTGAAAAATCTGAATAGCAATTTCACACATACCGCCATTGATTTCGATGATGCCCCCTATGGAATATTTAATTACATATTATTACCAATAATTAGAGATACTTTTCATTTGATTCCAGCCTGGGTTGTTTTTCATACTAGATGAGCATTGTCCTTTTCGTTAATGACCCCGTGATAATGATAACATACTAAAAATGCGGGGCGGGGTGGTGTCACCGGGGTCATTCGAAAAAATGGAAGAGGGTGAAAAATTACTTTTTCCCGATAATCTCAAAAACTAAAAGAATTAAGAGAAAAAGTTTTAGACAAAAGCTGTAGAGAATTACTTTGTCTACAAAAAAGGTTATAATCATTTTACGCGTATCGCGCCCCGTTTGCTAGGAAATCGCGTACAATGTGCGAAAGAGCATCTAACCTCCGTGGCATTCCGACCATGTCCGCCATTTTGAAAAAAACGTGTTTTCGCGGCCAGTAATGAAACGCATGTCAATCGACAGAGTAATTTATTACAAATAAAAAGTATTATATAATAAAATCTCTAAATGATACGGTTTCTGAGATATTTTCCTCCAAAAACAGAAAAATGAACAGAAAAAAATATTTTTTTTCTTTAGTGAATTGTCTAACGTAAATGAATAAGAAAATTCGTCCGTGCTACATGAAACCGGTTCCTTCCGCTTTGGTGCACAGCGAGACTCCCCGCGCCGCACCTCTCAATCTGCCATTTTGTATAACGTTGTAATTCAATTTAGGGATGCACGATTTTTTGCCTTGAATAGATTATAACGCCGTGAATCTATTCTCGATCTGATTTGTATGGCTAGAAGATAGCTAATTAAAGAAAAATAATGAATAAAAAATTAAAGATGATTTGTTGAATTTCCTCTCTGTTTCACAATCTGTTTACATATTTTTCACATCCCATCCGTTTTACATTTAATAAAAATCACAAAATATAGAATACTTATACACCCGATAAAAAGTAAACAAAATAATATCACCTATTTCATACGTTGGTACGTCACGTAGTATCTTCACCTGATCAGATCAGATTGCATGCAAAGATCGTATGAAAAATAGCATACGTATGCCATAAGTTATTGGCGGTAAACAGAATAACCAACTCCATCAAAGTAAGATTACCTACTTAACCTACCGTACATATTATTATGATGACTAGGTTTTGTTTTAAGTTACATCAAATTGAGCGGTACGTACGTATGAAATAAGTAATAATAATTTTGTTTACTTTTTGTCGGGTGTATAAGTACTCTGTATTTTGTGATTTTTATTAAATGTAAAACGGAAGGGAAGTTTAAAATATGTAAACCGATTGTAAAACCGAGAGAAAATTCAACAAAATCTTTAATTTTTAATTCATTATTTTTCTTTAAATCGATCATCTAGCCATACAAATCAGATCGAGAATAGATTCACGGCGTTATGATCCATGCTGTGGTTATTCGCCCTTATGAGGAGCATCTGCGGGCCTCGAGCTTACGCTCATTACCCGGGCTGCTTCTCAGGCACCTTGCGGTGCCCGGTGGAGGTGTGTCCGGCCTCATAACGAGGCCGATCTTTGCCCCTCCCTATAACGCTGCGTCCCCCTGTGCGGATGGGCACACCAGGTGAGACCCTTGCGGGAGGCCCAGCGAGTTTACCAGCAAACGGGGGACGGCTTACCGCGTGATCTGACAGGGAGGGGTGGGAGACAGGGATGGAATGCAGGGACCAGGGGAAGGCAACTACATTAACTATTAAGTTAAACAGTTGCCTGAGGGGCGCGGGAGGATTGTTGCTAATCTGTCTGTCTGTGTCCGTCTGTCTGTGCCTTCATTTCGTGTCTCGTCGGGTCTAGGGACGAGAAACATGGCGGACGGGATGCGCCGGGCAAGACGCGGATCACGGGGACAACGGGAAGGGGTCGGGTGGGCTGTGGGTGGGAGTGTGGTGTCGAGTGTAGCTGTGGCGGGGTGTGTCGGTGTGTAGTGGCGTGTGCGGCTCTCTCTGTCGCGTCACTGGCGAGCAGGAGCTCGCGGGGCAGGGTTCGCCCCGACGCATCGGGCGGCCGGGCGTGGAGGGGGGCCATGTCACGGAGGTGACTGTGTGGCCCATTGTCGGCTCGGTCGAACATACGCCGCGCCGACCTGATCATAAAGTCCTCTAGTGGCTGCATCCTCACGTCCCGGGCGATAACGTCGTTCCGGACATATCGCCCCGCCCCGATAATGACGCGAAGGGAGATGCTCTGTTGGGCTTCTAGACGAGCGCGAGTCGTGCGTGTACATAGGCCATACCACGCAGGCATGTTGTGAGTCAGGCGCGACCTGATGTAGGTTTTGTAGATGCCCAGTTTTGTATGTAGGGGTAGCTTGGATGCAAGGACCGGTCGCAGTACCGCTCGCGCCGCCTTCGCCATGTTAATGGCGTGGGTGGCCTGAGGGACCATGCGCAGCGTGCGGTCGATCCTGCAGCCCAGGTACTCAACAATGGGTTTCCACTCGATTTCCTGCCCTCGGAGCACGAGTGGGGCTGTCACCTTGCGCCCGCGGCCGATACGTAGCGCCTCCGTCTTTCCCACATTGACCGTCATGCGCCATCGGTCAAGCCAGTCCGGGATCAGGTCGAGCACTCCCTGCAGTTTAGCCAATGTAACCTCCAACTTCCTCGAGGACGCAAAGAATGCGCTGTCGTCAGCGAAGAGAGCGAGTGTGATGTCTCGATATCATCGTTATGATCAATGCAAGGCAAAAAATCGTGCGTCCCTAAATTGAATGACAAACGTTATACAAAATGGCGGATTGTGGGGCGCGGCGCGGGGAGTCTCGCTGTGCACCAAAGCGGGTGAAACCGGTTTCGTGTAACATGGACGAATTTTCTTATTCATTAACGCTAGACAATTCACTAAATAAAAATAAAAAAAAATCTGTTTATTTTTCTGTTTTTGGAGGCACATATCTCAGAAACCGTATCATTTAGAGATATTATCACATAACATTTTTTGTTTGTAATAAATTACTCTGTCGATTGACATGCGTTTCATTACTGGCCGCGAAAACACGTTTTTTTCAAAATGGCGGATATGTTGGAATGCCAGGCTCCATACAAAAATGTTCGAACCCCTTAGCACGAACAATGTTTTTCGCTATTTATAAACGGGGTTTTTTCATATTTTCCAATTGGAATGATTTTTATGCATCCTCCGACACACCCTAAGAGATTTCCTTCTAATTTTTATAGATTTGGGTCAACAAGTGCGTTTATTATTCAGTAACTATGTAACTGATACTTTATATGACCCCAGAAAAATCTGAATAGCAATTTCACACATACCACCATTGATTTCGATGATGCCCCCTATGGAATATTTAATTACATATTATTACCAATAATTTGATTCCAACCTAGCTTCTTTTTGAGCATTGTCCTTTTAGCGTCAGTTTCAGCTTTACAACTAAAATGGCAAAGTTAGAATTTCGTTGACTGGAGTAGATATTCTACGAGAGAAATAGCACGCAGTTTCCGTATCCCAATCCTCAGGGTCGTGACTGACCACGTTGCACGTTGAATGATGATAATACCCTGAAAACACCCCACTGGTAATAGTACCCGGAGAACACCCCCTGATGTGACTACCCTGAAAACACCCCTCTGATGCAACGACCCGGTGAACACCCTCTGATGATACTTCCCGGAGAACACCTATGATGATAATACCCTGAAAACACCCTGGTAATACTACCCGGAGAACACCTCCTGATGTGACTACCCTGAAAACAACCCCCGATGCAACAACCCGGTGAACACCCCTTTGATGATGCTTCCTGGAGAACACCCATGATGTTAATACCCTGAAAACACCCCCTGGTAATACTACGCGGAGAACACCTATTGATTTTTCTACCCGGGAATACCCTTGGGTCCTAAGTGGGAGTATCTTGAGAAAAGGAGTGACTGTTCTCCTCCCGCCTCACCACGCTGCGCTACAACCTCAACGCGCTCAACAACACCGGCCGCCAGCAAGCAAAGAGGCTGAAGCGAGCCACACCGCTCTGGCCGATGTTGGTGATAGCTCAAAGCCGCTTGATGATACTACCCGGAGAACACCCCCTGATGAATACACTAGCGATTGGGAGGGTCCGCAACGTTTCACCAAAGTACACGTATTAAAATTGCTCCGTTTAAATATTATTCTAATAAGTGTAAAAAGTAAACAGTTTTTAGTAAATGTTGTATAAAAATGTGCGGCAAGAAATAGCGCATCCTGTGGTGTAAATTTTAAATCGTTTAGTTGACATTTTGGATGTTTTTTAACAAAATTAAACCAACTGTGACGGTTACGAGTGCAATATTGGATAAAGCATGTAAATAATATTGTAAAGTGACTCATGTTCCAACGGACCTCTGCGAGCAAACAATATACTGATCTTTGGACCCTATTCACGTCTGTTGGTGCGCGCCGTACTTCATCGCTTATTTTCGTCCTAGCAATACAACGCTCGGTGGCCGAGTGCAAATACGCTGAATGACGTAATAAAGAAAAAGAAAGAAAGAAAAAACATTTATTGGCCAAATAATGAAAATAAAAGAAAAAAAACACATAAATCACAGACAAAACACTGAAGAAAATAACGTGACAAACAAAAAGTAAATAAACAGAGAGAGGCCAACAGGGTTCTTGCCTCAGCATATGCGGCTGCGTCATTTGGAGAACGACACAGCAGCGCTGATATTCTGGCAGAACCCATATGAGTGGCGTGAATAATAAATAAATAAATACTATAGTGTACATACTTATAACTATAACAAATAAATTAATCGTTATTGGTTCGTCTACATTAAAAATTAGTAAGTATTGAAAAAAAAAAAAAAATAACATAATAAATAACATACATGAAAATGTATACATTTAAAACCAATGATTAAAACTAAAACAAAAAAAGAAAAAATTAAATAACCTGTCTTTATGCTAGGGAAGTTACATATGTAGTGAAAAAACAAAAATAAAAATAAAAAGCATACTGCGCGTTCAAACAAGTTGGACATTACAGGCAGCACAGTTCAATATCATTGCCTAGTGGCACGTTTGACATTAAAACAGTAAAAGTCAGTAGGTACCCCTGTTTGAGTTTTGTCAACACAATTTGTGTCTTTCAGTCTCAGAAAATTACAAACATTACAAACACACACAGAATTTACACAAATTCAAAATGGTCAACCAAACAACAGCAACACAATGCAAAAAACCATCACTGTACGAGAAATTGAAAAGGATGTAGGTACAAATGACAGCTCGTTGCACTATGTGATTTGAGAAGAAGAAGCAATGATGTTCAATGTGAGCTCATTGAGAAGAAGCCACAATATTCGACCATGGCCACCGCTCTTATCGATGTCTGGAACTGGATTCTGCTGAAACCACACCGCGACGTGACGGACCCGATGGTAAGTCCAATGGGTTTTGTATTTTAAGTAGATGTTTTCTTATTTTTTTCTTAAACGCATAATTTGTTATTTCCAGTTCACGTAGCGGGGGAGGCAGATCGTTCCAGCACCGTGACGCGGCGAATCTAAAGGATCCACGGAAGGCCATAGTGCGATGCTTTATTGCTGCAAAGATTGGAGTGCATGTCCTGTCATGGTACCGACTGCGAGTGTGAGCCCATTTAAGCTTTTCAAATAGATATTGCGGCTTCCCAGTCCCGATGATGTTAAAGAGAAGTGCTGCCAAGTGTAGTTTCCTACGTGCCTCCATTTTTAAAAGATTTGCTGTATTTAAAAACGGGGTTACATGCGTTCTTGGAGGTATGTGGAAACAAAAACGAGCACAAGCATTTTGTACCCGCTGTATGAGCTTGGCAGTCCTTCCCAATATACAGGGCCCATACACTGTGTCACAATAATTGAATTTAGACAAAACCAGTGACTCACACAACATTACTCGAATTTGTTCACTTATATACGGCCTTATTTTGTATAATAATTTTAGTCTGTAAAAACTATTACGTGAACATTCTGCAATGTGGTGTTCAAAGTGCAAGTGACTATCCAGAACCAGTCCCAGATTCCTAGCTTTCTCCACGCATTCAATGGGTTCACCATTTATATGCACATTCAAAGATGCATTATGAAGTTTACATATTTTCTGCTTAGAACCAATTAGCATGAACTTAGTTTTTTTTGCATTAAGTGTCAGACTGTTATTTATGCACCAATCCGCAATACGTTCAAGATCCTCATTTACTTCTGTTACAGCACTAACATGCTCAGATGGCATAAACGAGTGGTATAATTGCAGGTCATCTGCATACAAATGATACTTACAATGCTTAATACAATCCAAGATGTCAGCACTGTACAAAATGTAGAGGATTGGCCCGAGCACCGATCCCTGCGGGACCCCACGGTTAACAAACTGTGGAGCAGAGTGCGATTTGGTCCCATCCGTTCGAGACAACTCAACATACTGCCGCCTATCTTGTAGATAACTTTGAAACCATCTAATAGCATGTATGTCAAACCCATAATATGCCATTTTTGAGAGCAGTAATGGCACATTTATTGCATCGAAGGCACGGGAAAAGTCCAATAGCAAAAGCATGTTGATCTGACCCTGGTCGAGTGATGCCAGAAGGTTATCTACCACATCTGCCAGAGCAGTGGCGGTGCCACAGCCCCTGCGAAAGCCAGACTGCCGTAGGGGAAGCAATTGATTGTCCTCGAGATATTTTGTCAACTGTTCGCAAACAACTTTTTCCAAAACTTTTGACAGGCATGGAAGCAAACTGATGGGCCTAAGGTCACTGACGGCAGAGGGATCGCTTACCTTGGGTAGTGGCCTTACAACAGCTGTCTTCCAGCTGTCAGGGTATACACCTTCAGAGAGGGAGCGGTTGATCATTGTGGTAATAGCACTAAGAGTCTGAGGCAGGGTAAGTTTTATCATCTCCAAGGATATTCCATCACTACCCTGAGCATTGGTTTTAATGCTTTTAATAATTTCTAGGACTTTGCCCTCAGTAACCGGCTGCAATGAAAACGCCCCTGAGTTGTGGTGTCTGTGATATTCAAAGTAGGTCAATTGAGATAGAGTAACATTATCAGCACCCGGTACACTGAGGAAATGATTGTTTATTGTATCAGGGTTATCAAAATGAGGAGGCAATTCAGGCATGGCTTGCTTGCTTGGTGCTATGGTAGATTTCAGATTCTGCCACAGTTTTTTGGGGTTACCCATGTTATTATTGATATGTTTAGAAAAGTAATGCCGTTTTTCAGTTTCTATTGCCCTTATCACAGTACGCTTCATATCAATATAACAATCCCTAGCAGCATCAGTACCTTTTTGTTTGAAATTTCTATGATATTTATCCCTAATGTGCATCATTGATCTAATGGTGTCAGTAATCCATGGGTGGGGAGGGTGCTTAAATTTCCTAGTTTTTATAGGGGCATGCAAATCAAAGAATGCTAGGATCCAACTCGTGAACTCCCTCACCAAAGTATTTACATTGTTTATTCGGTAAAAGTGATGCCAATCAACTGCCTCCAGATCTTTGTTAAATTGTTCGAACACAATGTCCTTAAAAGGTCTGTACGTCACCCACTGGGGACATGGTCTTTCCTTTTTCACTTTAATTTCTGTAGTGATCATAGCATGCCCCCCTAACTCAGGACAGTGCAGTACATTTGTATTTAGCGTTTTCAGATCCGTACTGATCACGTCAATCAGACTACAACTGTGATCGGTAAAGTGAGTGGGTTCGGTTACAATTTGTGTAAGATTATGGCTTTGAACAAATTGTGTGAAGCATTTCGATTTACTACTGCCCATATCGAGCAAGTTAATGTTAAAATCTCCAGCCAGGACAAGACCATCATGATCCGTGAAGGAGGCCACAGATTCTGACAAGGCATCCAGGAATTCCGTTAAGTCCTGCCATGGAGGTCTATATGCCGTACCGATCACAATGCAGAGGCCGTGCAATCGAACTCTTAGCCACATTTGCTCGACGGATGATGCAGCTGGATGTTGACAAATACGAACACTTATACCTTTCTTTACGTAGAATCCAACTCCACCTCCGCGACCTCCCCTGATGTGATCAGGTCTAGGGCAGTGACGCAATATGTATCCTGGCAGTTTGGGTGCTCTATCTACTTCCTTAGCCCTGAGCCAGGTTTCGTTGATAGCAAGGATATCTGGGACAGACCTCTGTACAGCCACTATGAACTCTTCGTGTCTAGTGCCTAATGAGCCTGCATTAAAAAGTCCAAACTTAAGATTTTGTGAAATCATGAGAATATAAATAGGAACACAGTAAATGATACTACACAAATAAACGGATTATAGACTGAAGCTCTTTTAGGCACCAGTTTAAAATAATAACCTACTTTAATCTGTATTGGTATTTTAATTAGATACTGTAAACAGGTTATATTATGTAAATACTTTATAATTAATAAATAGTGTAAATAATAAACTTTGTGTAAATGTCGTATCGGTAATTGTAATGTGCAAATTGAATAAGATTGTAAATAATAAATTGTATGTGAATACTTTATAGTTTTATTCTTGTCATTATAATAAATACATATTGAACTCGATTTTGTATGTAGGAAAATGTGTAAATATATATTAAAGTTAGGAAAAACAGAACGTAAACGTAACAGGCCGCATATACTAGACAAAACACATAATAGAAAAAATAATAAAAGTTTGACAAAACCAAAAAACACGTAAAAGACATAATTTGGGGTATGTGGGTCTAAAGTTAGGCAATGGCGACTGGTTTCCTCGAGTCATTTATCCGGCGCTGGTCCAAATACACGAGCAAAGTCGTCATCGGAACGCAGTTGGAACGCCGGCCTGCCATCTCCCTGACGAGCGAAGATGCGGCCCCGCTTAGTCCAGGAGTACCGCCACTGGCGGCGGTGACACTCCTCCCGCACCCGGTGAAACAGCTGGCGATTGGCGCGAGTCAGGCGCTCGTTGAGGTAGACGCGGCCTCCCTTATCGCCTGCGGTGACAGTGCGGCGCACGCGCGCGGCGCGCAGTAGCTCGTCGCGCAGGTGGCGGCGCGCCAGGCGCACCACGACGCGGCGCGCGCGCCCCCCCTCACCCGGCGGCGCGCCTACGCGCTCCGCGAACACAACGTCGCGCTCCTCCAGGGTCACGCCCAGCTTGCCCGCGAGCACGATCACGCCGTGAAGGACGTTCTCCCCCTTCTCCTCTGGAAGCTGACCGATCTCAAGGTCTGACAGAAGTGCCTCCTGGTCCCTCTCGTTGAGTTCGGTCCTGAGTTGGGTGATAGTCCGCTCGAGATCGATCGCTTTCTCCGTCTTTGACTCCCGCTCTGTCAGACGCTGTTCCAGGGCACCGATCCTCTGCTCCATATCATCCAGCCGTGTCATAACGGCGTTGAACGATTCCCGGAATTGGGCCATTTCCTTTCGGAATTCGCGCATCTCCGTCGCACATTCTGCGAATTCTTGGCGGAATCCCGCTAATGCCGAAGCCGCAGCCTTATCTTGTGGGTCGACCTCAGTAGCACAGGGCGGAGACGCCAGCATCCGTCGCTTCTGCCTTCTCCCCACATTCTCCTTCGCCACTTTATCGCGGGCGGCGGTGGCCGGAATGTCGGTGTCCGAGGAGCACTGAACGCCAGAAATCGGTGACCTTTGTGTATTAGGCATTCTGAAGTTTTTAAAAGAAATAAAAAAAAAAATGAAAAAAAAAAAATTTAAAAGTCAATAATCTCGGAGATTCGATCTGTCGACCACTTGTAATGCAGTGCGTCACACAAGCCCCAAACGCGCAAGGCCGTCGAGCAGTTACCTTAGATGGCGAATTTTGCGGTCAATTTGAATGTAGTCTAATAAAGTCAGTGTCACAATTTGGGTTTGTAGGGTGTTAGAAACCAATTTGATGAAAACTACCGTGCCAAAATTTTATTCTGTGTTTGCTGTTAACAATTCCGATGGAAATTTGCACTGTATCCTTACACTTTTTAAAGGTTTTTTACCACCAAAACTTCACTGTAACTTTTGTCTTGTGATTACACTTTGTAAGATGTGAAACACTTTGTTTAATTTTACTGTATACAATTTAATAAGCGGAGCAACACAAAGTACGTACACACAACGACGCAGAGCTAGCGCCACCCCATAATAATAAGTGAACATTAGTTCAAATCCCAAGTAGTCCAAAAAAACTTTTTGAACATTTTTTTTGGTTTGAGATTGTTTAGTTCTTCTTTTTTTATTATTCACTTTTTTTAACTATCATTCGTTGGTGTATTACATTGGATAATGTAATACACCAACTCAAGACTCATGACTCAGTCTTGGTTTGTATTGAATAGGCTGAGAAACTACTGAACCGATTTGGAAAATTCATTCACTTTTGGAAAGTCACCCGGGTACTATTCCCGGCCCGGGTGACATACGACAGGATTATAGGATAATTATTGACAAAAGAAATTACGCGCGTGTGAAGTGAAACCGAAGAGGCGGCCTAGTGTAGTCAGTGAAATTTACCGTCGTAGGTACCTACTGATCGATTTGTAAAATTCATTCACTTTTGGAAAGTTATCGCGATTTTGGCGAGCCATTTGGTGTAATGGTCGAGAAGTCGGCTATTACACCAGAGGTCGCGGGTTCGATCCCCGCACGGTACAAACATTTGTGTGCATGAACATGTTTGTTTGTATCGGTCTGGGTTTTTCTATTTATAATAATGTATGTATTTACAAAAAAAAGTATATTAGTAATGTTTATCCGTTGTCTAGCACCCATAGCACAACTAATGCTTAGTGCTGCACAAGCTAATGCTTAGTTTGGGGCTAGATGGTGCTGTGTGAATAATGTCCAGAGATATTTATATTTATATTAAATCGAGCGTGTAGCATTCGCCATTGATATAGTTTTACTACACTACTATTATTAAGGCTTCTCCCAGACCAAAAGTCTTGTTTTTAACGGCTCTCAACTCCTTATTTAATGCATATACAACAGTTTAAAAAATACGTAAATAATCTTTGTAGTTTTATCTTAAAATTCCACGTTTAAAGTTTGTGTTTATCTTTATTTATCACTACCAAAACTGACTTTGAAAGTACGTCTAAAATAATTTTATTTCATGCACTCCTCCTAATTTAAACGTGTTTTTTAAATTTGGCTTGCGCCAATCGATAGACAATCAAAATAACTATAAATTGGCTGCTAAAAATTTGGAAATCATCCTTTTCTTGATTTTTACGGATTATTATTCATATTTCGGACGGCCATTTCTTTCACGCGCCCACAACGGGTAGCGGGCGGCAGTCGGTCGCTAGCTGTGCTACGGGGAACCCGTGTCGCTCGCTCACACACGTGACAGATCGGTGAGACAGCGACACCTAGCGACACAAACAAGCACTGACGTTTGCTTGCTTTGTTTACGCAAGGACGATTTATATTGTGAGGCTGAGGTGTGTCTTGTATTAAATGCGAAAGGACGATTTAATTATCTTGTTTAATAATAGTAGTGTAGTAAAACTATATCAATGGCGAATGCTACACGCTCGATTTAATATAAATATAAATATCTCTGGACATTATTCACACAGCACCATCTAGCCCCAAACTAAGCATTAGCTTGTGCAGCACTAAGCATTAGTTGTGCTATGGGTGCTAGACAACGGATAAACATTACTAATATACTTTTTTTTGTAAATACATACATTATTATAAATAGAAAAACCCAGACCGATACAAACAAACATGTTCATGCACACAAATGTTTGTACCGTGCGGGGATCGAACCCGCGACCTCTGGTGTAATAGCCGACTTCTCGACCATTACACCAAATGGCTCGCCAAAATCGCGATAACTTTCCAAAAGTGAATGAATTTTACAAATTGATCAGTAGGTACCTACGACGGTAAATTTCACTGACTACACTAGGCCGCCTCCTCGGTTTCACTTCACCCGCGCGTAATTTCTTTTGTCAATAATTATCCTATAATCCTGTCGTATGTCACCCGGGCCGGGAATAGTACCCGGGTGACTTTCCAAAAGTGAATGAATTTTCCAAATCGGTTCAGTAGTTTCGCAGCCTATTCAATACAAACCAAGACTGAGTCATGAGTCTTGAGTTGGTGTATTACATTATCCAATGGAATACACCAACAAAAAATTGAATAATAAAAATAGAAAAACTAAACAATCTCAAACCAAAAAAAATGTTCAAAAAGTTTTTTGGACTACTTGGGATTTGAACTAATGTTCACCTATTACGTCAGCGTATTTGCATTCGGCCACCGAGCGTTGTATAGATAGGCCGAAATAAGCGATGAAGTACGGCGCGCACCAACAGACGTGAATAGGGGTCCAAAGATCAAAGGTATTGTTTGCTTGCAGAGGTCCGTTGGAACATGAGTCACTTTACAATATTATTTACATGCTTTATCCAATATTGCACTCGTAACCGTCACAGTTGGTTTAATTTTGTTAAAAAACATCCAAAATGTCAACTAAACGATTTAAAATTTACACCACAGGATGCGCTATTTCTTGCCGCACATTTTTATACAACATTTACTAAAAACTATTTACTTTTTACACTTATTAGAATAATATTTAAACGGAGCAATTTTAATACGTGTACTTTGGTGAAACGTTGCGGACCCTCCCAATCGCTAGTGTATTCATCAGGGGGTGTTCTCCGGGTAGTATCATCAAGCGGCTTTGAGCTATCACCAACATCGGCCAGAGCGGCGGTGTGGCTCGCTTCAGCCTCTTTGCTTGCTGGCGGCCGTGTTGTTGAGCGCGTTGAGGTTGTAGCGCAGCGTGGTGAGGCGGGAGGAGAACAGTCACTCCTTTCCTCAAGATACTCCCACTTAGGACCCAAGGATATTCCCGGGTAGAAAAATCAATAGGTGTTCTCCGCGTAGTATTACCAGGGGGTGTTTTCAGGGTATTAACATCATGGGTGTTCTCCAGGAAGCATCATCAAAGGTGTGTTCACCGGGTTGTTGCATCGGGGGTTGTTTTCAGGGTAGTCACATCATTAGGTGTTCTCCGGGTAGTATTACCAGGGTGTTTTCAGGGTATTAACATCATAGGTGTTCTCCGGGAAGTATCATCAAAGGGTGTTCACCGGGTTGTTGCATCAGAGGGGTGTTTTCAGGGTAGTCACATCAGGGGGTGTTCTCCGGGTACTATTACCAGTGGGGTGTTTTCAGGGTATTATCATCATTCAACGTGCAACGTGGTCACGACCCTGAGGATTGGGATACGGAAACTGCGTGCTATTTCTCTTGTAGAATATCTACTCCAGTCAACGAAATTCTAACTTTGCCATTTTAGTTGTAAAGCTGAAACTGACGCTAAAAGGACAATGCTCAAAAAGAAGCTAGGTTGGAATCAAATTATTGGTAATAATAAATGTAATTAAATATTCCATAGGGGGCATCATCGAAATCAATGGTGTTATGTGTGAAATTGCTATTCAGATTTTTCTGGGGTCACATAAAGTATCAGTTACATAGTTACTGAATAATAAACGCACTTGTTGACCCAAATCTATAAAAATTAGAAGGAAATCTCTTAGGGTGTGTCGGAGGATGCATAAAAATCATTCCAATTGGAAAATATGAAAAAACCCCGTTTTAAATAGCGAAAAACATTGTTCGTGCTAATTTTCGCACATTGTACGCGATTTCCTAGCAAACGGGGCGCGATACGCGTAAAATGATTATAACCTTTTTTGTAGACAAAGTAATTCTCTACAGCTTTTGTCTAAAACTTTTTCTCTTAATTCTGTTAGTTTTTGAGATTATCGGGAAAAAGTAATTTTTTACCCTCTTCCATTTTTTCGAATGATCCCGGTGACACCACCCCGCCCCGCATTTTTAGTATGTTATCATTATCACGGGGTCATTAACGAAAAGGACAATGCTCATCTAGTATGAAAAACAACCCAGGCTGGAATCAAATGAAAAGTATCTCTAATTATTGGTAATAATATGTAATTAAATATTCCATAGGGGGCATCATCGAAATCAATGGCGGTATGTGTGAAATTGCTATTCAGATTTTTCAGGGGTCACATAAAGTATCAGTTACATAGTTACTGAATAATAAAAAAATATTTTTATAATTTTTTATAAAAATATATTTTTTAGCACCTATTCAAAATCAAAATCAAAATATTCTTTATTCATGTAAACTTGTATCAAGTATTTATGAATCGTCAATTACAGAGTGACTCTACCACCGGTATCGGAATGCAGTCATCTGCCGAGAAGAACCGGCAAGAAACTCGACAGTTACTCTTTTTCATCGCCATGTTTGTTTACAATTTATTTGTTACAATTCTGATTAGTTTTAGAATACCAAGCCATACAGTATAAAGTATAAGAATGAGACTATAATCGAGAAAAATCCGTGAGCCCTGGAAGACCAGTGCCCAAAGGTGGCACCTGCAGCACAAGTATGACGTATGTGCCAGCCATAATTTCACTCAACCATATTATAGGGAATGTAACCACCCGACACATAACGCCACCACCCCAAGCACATTTTAGCGAGCATGACCGCCAAGGTTACAAACTCTTCAGGATTCTTTGAATGAAAAATAAATTTAATTTTATATTGAATTATAACATTTAATGTGTTACTGTATAGCAAAGTTAACATTGTTGATACTATCGGGATTCTATACAATGCAAAGGCGCGAGTCCAAGCTTCCTTGTCGTTGAGGTATGCTTATTAATACTATTTATTATTCAGTAAAGTTGTAGCTTCTCATTGGTGCAAGAATTTTTAGAATCGGTCTTGTAGTTCCTGATATTAGCGCGTTTACAAAGACAAACAAACTGTTACGCTTTATTATATTAAATAATAATTATTAATTATATACAATTAAATAATATAATTATATTAGATATAGCCATTTTATACACTTTTAAACCGCAACTGTATCTGTTTACTCCTTTAATTGATACTTTATGTGACCCCTAAAAATCTGAAAAGCAATTTCACACATACCGCCATTGATTTCGATGATGCCCCCTATGGAATATTTAATTACATATTATTACCAATAATTTTACAGATACTTTTCATTTGATTCCAACCTGGTGTTTTTTTGAGCATTGTCCTTTGATTCATCTTTTCAGCTAAAATGGCAAAGTTAGAGCTTCGTTGACTGGAGTAGATATTCTACGAGAGAAATAGCACGCAGTTTCCGTATCCCAATCCTCAGGGTCGTGACCACGTTGCACGTTGAATGATGTTAATACCCTGAAAACACCCTACTGGTAATAGTACCCGGAGAACACCCCCTGATGTGACTACCCTGAAAACACCCCTCTGATGCAACAACCCGGTGAACACCCTTTGATGATATTTCCTGGAGAACACCTATGATGTTAATACCCTGAAAACACACCCTGGTAATACTACCCGGAGAACACCTCCTGATGTACTATACCTGCTGTAATTTTTACTCGTAAAACTTCTGATAATCCTCTAAGAGTTTTTTTTCAATCTAGATATCCGTTGAAAATATCGAAAAAACCGTTTGAATCGAATTCTTCTTTTGTATTGAAAATCTTTCATGTTCAAATTTGTATTTTCAAATAGAGAACAAAAAAATTAAAATTAATCTTGTTGTATTTTATCGTACTGAAAAACATTTCGATTCTACTTTTATGATGTGTGTATCTACTTTTTTTTCTATGACAATTAATATTCAGTCTGCTAATAGTGGCTTTATAATGTTAGTAATAGTTTGGCGCTAGCTCACTAGATGGCGCTCATATTATTACCGATGGTTACGAAGTATGGGGTGAGGTGAGGTGGGGGTAAGTGAAGGTGAAATGCTCAAAGTCATTTGCTCTGGGTAAGGCCTTAAACAAGATAATTAAATCGTCCTTTCGCATTTAATACAAGGCACACCTCAGCCTCACAATATAAATCGTCCTTGCGTAAACAAAGCAAGCAAACGTCAGTGCTTGTTTGTGTCGCTAGGTGTCGCTGTCTCACCGATCTGTCACGTGTGTGAGCGAGCGACACGGGTTCCCCGTAGCACAGCTAGCGACCGACTGCCGCCCGCTACCCGTTGTGGGCGCGTGAGAGAAATGGCCGTCCGAAATTATGAATAATAATCCGTAAAAATCAAGAAAAGGATGATTTCCAAATTTTTTGCAGCCAATTTATAGTTTTTTTGATTGTCTATCGATTGGCGCAAGCCAAATTTAAAAAACACGTTTAAATTAGGAGGAGTGCATGAAATAATATTATTTTAGACGTATTTTCAAAGTCAGTTTTGGTAGTGATAAATAAAGATAAACACAAACTTTAAACGTGGAATTTTAAGATAAAACTACAAAGATTATTTACGTATTTTTTAAACTGTTGTATATGCATTAAATAAGGAGTAGAGTGCCGTTAAAAACAAGACTTTTGGTCTGGGAGACGCCTTAAGCAATACAGTATTAATCCTTATCCAATAAAGTACCTACCTTAAATAAATTGTGCATGTAATATAGATCAATATGGCCCTTTACATCATGTAATGTAAATGAATATTTTCGAAGATATTACAGATTTAAAATGCAGGGACATAGCGGTTGCGGCGGTACCGGCCGGGGGGGGATAGATGAACGTCTGTTAGTTCTGTTATGATGTATAAGTTACCACTAAAGTGATTATTATACTTACTTTGTTGTTTTCACATTTTTTATCAGAATAATTTTCGAAAAATAAGCCGACCATGATTTCGTCTACTTGGGGCAGGTTTCTGCTGTTTGCTTTTACGAAATCGTTTTCCATAGTAAAAGTACTTCACCGAATTTGTGTAATTTTGCAAATAAATCACAATAACAATGGATAAATAGGAAAATGCTATTAAAACAGATACGAAAGCATAAAATCACAAGTAGGCGCAAGGAGGTAAACGAGGACGTGAGGCACGTGACGTGATTTTTATTTACTAATTTATAAATAAATAAATTATTATTTTTAACTAATGTTAATAAATATCCATTTTTAAACTCTTCTTAATTTATACGCCGGTTGTAACCTAATTGTCACTTTATGCTTGATTTTATTTTTCACACTGTCAAATAGCCTATTAACATTCCTGCTTCCAAAATCGACTAGGTACCTTTAATCGATTTTAATACATTATGTGTATGTTGCATAGAACGAACATCACTAATCGCTGTATTTGACTAAAAACGCCTGTGCCACGAAACTTAAACGATATGCGAAAGTACCGCCTTGTTTGATATTCATTGCTTATAAAGCACGCAATACAATTGGAAGGCCAGTATAAAATACGCAATGTATTACGAAATTGCGATTCACGCGGCTTAAGCATTATTTACATAATTGTTTTCTCAAAATTGATAAATAATTCATTTTAAAATAAATTACGCGTATTCAGATAACAAAATGACTTACCGATGAAAGGAAACATCTTTGTTTTGTGGAGTTATCTTTTTGGTATTGTTTTTGCAGCTTAAAATAGCACAAATCGTCATTGTTTGCTATTTCGTCTGACGTCTAACAAGGGGAACGGTCGCGCGGGACTAAAGCTAAGAATCGGCACATTCAGTACGATGGACTGTAGCTGGGCACGCGAAGTAGCTACACTGGCGGGCTCTAGTCCAATAGATCTCTGTGTTTGATACGTTTTCGCGGAAAGCAGATTAGTAAGCCAGTTTATTCCAAACAAAAGTTTTGTTAAAATCACAGATAATATAATATAATAATTATGTACATACTAGTAAAATAAATGCAAAAAAAGTTCAATATTTTATTAAAATTACCCTACACAGCCAACTGAAAAGTTTTTTTAATCCTTGGAATTCTAGTAAAATAGGTGGTAGGGTGACGTGACTGCCGTAGACGGTTTATTCCCGTTGTCCCCGAATGCCGTGTCCCCGTCACGGGGACAGGGTGGATCCGCCGTTTTGATTCTTTCTTATTTATTTTTTCAATTTTTGGAAAATTGTAGGAAATGCGTGCTAAATGCTATAAATTTAAAGGCTTTTTAATAACCTTTCCAAAGCTACTGAAGGCACTAAAATCTAACAAGAGAATCAGAAGTTATAGATTATCAAAGTTATTTAATTGAGATGGCAATGACGTGTTCATGACGGTAATGACTTTTTTAAAACTGTAATGACGATAAGTTAATGGTAATGATAAATAAGAGTAAAAGCACACGTTTCTGCTGTCAATTACTATATTCATAATAAAATAACACAAATCAACGATTGGTACATGAATAATAGACGTTCTAATCCAAATGACGAGTGGCGATCAACTACCGTACGTTTCTGCAGACATTTTCTGCCGCGCACGACTACTCTATGGAACCAGCTTCCCGCAGCGGTGTTTCCAAGCCAATACGACATAAATACCTTCAAGAAGCGAGCATATTCCACCCTTAAAGGCGGGCAACGCGCCTGTGACCCTAAGGGGGTCTCGGGTGCTTATGGGCGGCGGTGATCACTTAACATCAGGTGACCCACTTGCTCGTTTGCCCCCCTATTACATAAAAAAAAAATGGTATAAAGGTAACCTAAAAAATCCTTACAATGTAATTTTTCCACGATGAAATGATTTTTGGGTATTTTTTGGAAATTAAGCCATTGACAAATAGATAGTAGATGTTTTAAACAATAACAATGACAAGCGAATTATATAGGTAACCTAAAAATCCTGATAATATAATTTTCACTGGTGAAATGAATTTTGGATAATCCTTTGGAAATTAAGTCATTCGTACTATAACTTTAATAACAAGACAAATTAACGAATTACACATAGATAATAGATGTTCTAAACAATAACAATGACAACCTAAAAAAAAGGTAGAGGACTTCTATGGCCGGTTAAACGCTTCGCATGCATCTCGACCTGATCCCGAAAATGAGGACTCTAGAACCACGATAACTCGCCATTACAATAAAGACCTGCCAGAAGTCAGCGTTGGCGAAATCCAGATTGACCTTGGGCAGATTAAAAATGGAAAAGCCCCTGGAGAGGACGGCGTTACTAGTACAGAGCTGCTAAAGGCTGGAGGTAAACCCGTACTGAGGTAGCTCCAAAAGCTTTTTAACGCTGTCCTGTTCGAAGGAAGAACTTCAAAGGTGTGGAGTAGGAATGTGGTCGTCCTGTTCTTCAAAAAGGGAGACAAAAGCCTGTTGAAGAACTATCGCCCCATTTCCCTTCTAAGCCACGTCTCTAAGCTATTCTCAAGAGTGATCACGAACTGTCTTGCGCGAAGACTCGACGAGTTTCTACCAGCGGAACAGGCTGGGTTTCGGAGCGGATACGGCACCATAGACCACATCCACACTGTGCGGCACATTATACAGAAGACCGAAGAGTATAATCGGCCTCTGTGTCTAGCATTCGTGGACTATGAGAAGGCCTTCGACTCGGTTGAAATCTGGTCTGTTCTAGAGTCCCTGCAGCGTTGCCAAGTAGACTGGCGATATATCCAAGTGATGAGATGTCTGTACAAAGCAGCCACCATGTTCGTCCAACTCCAAGTACAAAATCAGCAGACAAATCCTATACCTTTCCATCGAGGAGTGAGACAATGGGACGTCATCTCCCCGAAATTGTTCACAAATGCAATGGAGGATATCTTGAAGACGCTGAACTGGAAAGGACGTGGCATCAACATAAATGCCAATACATCATCTCTCACTTGCGATTTGCAGATGACATCGTCATAATGGCGGATACGCTGCAGGACCTACAACAGATGCTGAATGACCTGGCTGATTATTCTTTACGCATGGCCTACGGGTGAACTTGGACAAAACCAAGGTCATGTTCAATGAACATGTTCTACCGGAACCAATTGCGATTCACGGCGCCATCCTCGAAGTTGTTCAAAAATAATTATGTGTACCTTGGGCAGTCATTGCAGTTGAGTCGAAACAACTCTGAAGACGAGGTGAATAGAAGAATTCAGTTGGGTTGGGCAGCGTTTGGAAAACTACGTCGAGTCTTTTCATCGCCGATTTCACAATGTCTGAAGACTTCAGTCTTCAGTCAGGGCGTCCTACCCGTCATGACATAAGTACGGAGCCGAAACGTGGACACTTACGGCACGGCTAGTCCACAAGTTTAAAGTCACTCAGCGGGCTATGGAAATAGCTATGCTCGGCGTTTCTCTGCGGGATCGCATCCGAAATGATGTGATTCGACAGAGAACCAAAGTCACCGACATAGCTCACCGGATTAGCCAGCTGAAGTGACAGTGGGCTGGCCATATCAGCCGTAGAACCGATAACCGTTGGGGTGACCGGGTTCTAGAGTGGAGACCGCGTCTCGGTAAACGTAGTGTAGGACGCCCTCAGGCCAGGTGGAGCGATGATCAGAGCAAGATGGCTGGCAGGAGCTGAATGCGTGTGGCCGAGGATCGATCAGCGTGGCCAGCAATTGGAGAGGCCTATGTCCAGCAGTGGACTATCACAAGCTGATGATGATGATGATGGTATACGGGCTGGTGGAGATATCAAGAAAATCTATCTCCCCCAGCTCAGTTTCTAGATTTAATTATAAGACACGATGTAGAAAATGAAGCGTATAATGAACCACAAATATGGAAGGTTAGTGATAGGTTTCACTTTCAAAAGCTAATATAATTGTATTAAAATAATGAACTTAAATATTTTTAAAGAAAACATAACAATTTGATAGGAATTTGTGTGAAATAAACACACAGTTTATCATTACCATTTACATATTATCATCGCCATTAACACAAAATAAATGGTAATGACGATGATGGTTATGACGAATATGACTGTATGATTTTTTTTACCTAAATACCATGCTGTTAACAACACATACCAGCCATTGTCATGTTATTGTACATAAAACACAGTAGCTGTGATATTTTTAATAGATATAGTACTAGTGCTTACCTGATTTCCTCTGTCGACGGTAATGATGTGAATATTTGACAAAGTGTCCACAAGCTAATAAAAGTCCAAAAAATTGTGACTCCCGCGTGGATAAAATTGACGTGCGGTCCGCTCCGCTTTGTAAGAGAGATTGAGGAAAGGAGGAGTCTCGAGCGCGGCTCGGTTATAGAACATTCGAAAAATACAACTTTGACGGTGCCGCGACGGTGTTGACGATTTTCCGTGACAAAATTTCTTTTATTTATTAGTGCATGTTATTCATTACTATATCACTTAGTTTTTTATTATATTATTCTAGATAAAGTGTACTTTCAAAATGTAAAATAAAACACGGAAAGTGCATTGATGATTTTTGGAAAATAAATAAGGAAGTTTATTACTCGACGTTTTTTCGCAAATGGTGATGATGTTTGGTGCGTGTTTATTGAAATAATAAATTAAACAAACGTGGTTTCACTATTTTACATAGGGCGCCTTACGCTAAATCATATTAGAAATGTCTTTTAAAGGGAAAAAAATGCAGCTCTGTGATGCTTAATTTATTATTAGCATATTTTCGCCATCTAAGGATTTCCGCGGATCCACCCGACAGCGGTACGTGATTAAATTTCTTTCCCGTTGTCCCCGTAACGTAGATTCGGCTTACGGGGACAAAGGGAAGTAAAAATTTCACGAGTCGCTGTCCCCTTAAATATGTTTTCCTGTTTTAAGCTTAGTTTTTAACTTGGGAAAAAGAAAAGTTAAATAAAACAAAATTTATTTATTTGTATTAGAATTTTAATTTAAGGTAGGTAAATAAAAAAAAAACAAATTATTAATGAACTTACAAAAATAACACATAGACAGTCTGGTATTAATCAACAAAAATTTTGTCAAATTCTGGAGTGGAATTTTGCATGAGCCAATGAGAGCTCTGCAAAAACAATCTGCTCATAATGAGCTTTTGTTCCATGGCTGCATAGGCGCGGAAGGCGCGCACGACACACCCAGCGGCGCATCCTTTTCAAGGTCGCTCCGTTTAGCATAGTTACTAGAAAACTTAACTTTGAATGTATCGATTAAAATAATGGACATGTAATTAAATTCATTTAAGATTGTATACTTATTACTTACCTATTTTTTAAGCAAAATGGACAGCATTAGCATTCACAATAATTCACTATTGAGTTAAAATTTATTATATAAAAAAATCCGACTAAAAACTTGAAAACAAGGTTTTTAATTTCTTTTTACTAATCTACCGGGTACCAAGACTAATCTAACTATATTCCTTAAACTTTCTTAGCTTGGTAAAAGATGCCGGCTCATAATACTACTAAAAATGAAAAAACGGGGACAGCGGGCAATAATTTTTATTATTTTATTCAACTGTATTTACGGGGACAGGATACGGGGACAACGGGAAGTATTTTTAAATATTTTATTAAAGTACCGCTGTCCCCGTTGGACGGGGACACGGCATACGGGGACAACGGGAATAAACCCCGTAGACTATACATAATTTGTTTCTGGTAGTCATATCAAGCCCAGGGACGCTGCCGACGGCGCTACAGGAGCGCGGGGGTGTTTAGTGGGTATTCTCCGCGCAGGCAGACTGGGGCATGGAGCTGCAGTGACACTGAGTCCCACACACGGCTCGCCTACCCCAGGCGGGTTATGGTGCGCTTTGCATTCCACTAAAAAAAAAAATACATAATAAAAAAGAAAGTCAAACCGAGTGCAGATCCTCAATAGTTTTTTTTTTTGGTATTTTGGCCATTTGGTGGCTAAGGCTTTTTGACTTTTTGAAGTATTCATTGGTGCTCTCTCAAGATTTGAACCTATATTCAATATACTCTAGTCTCTATGATTTGAACTACCGACCTCATGCGTGTGAAATGACTGTGAAACCACCCGGGAGTAACCATTAAAATACATTTATTATATTAATAGTTTAAAATTTTAGTATAATTTATTTTTAATCCAATTTAAAAAAGACAACCAATTAAAAATTCATATTTCCAACGCGAAATTTTCCCAATTCCCGCGTAAAAGTAAAACGTCAAAGTTGCCACAGACAGTAGGTATTCGTAATTGTATTTGTTGGCGAGAACGCCACTCAGTTGAGGCCTGTCCGATCGCGCCTCGGGCCTCGGACGGCAGGCTAGGGATAGGACAAGGTGGCCTGTACATCGATAGTTTTAGAATAGAATAGAATAGAATAGTAATTTCGCCAGACTTCATAAATTATCATCGTAACAAATAGATAATTATGTTAAATCGTATACTAATTAACTGATTACTTGAGTTAATATTTACATACAGTCGAGTCATTTTAATAGGTCACATTTGAAAGTTCATTTATGAAAAGAAAAATATACCTTACGCTGAAGGAATAAAACTCAAGAAAACAACATCAGTTCTTTTTAAATACTATTATTTATTTACAAAATGAGACTTTACTCCTGACTTTACTCCTCGGGCCTCGGACGGCAGGCGGGACAAGACATGGGGATGGGACAAGGTGGCCTGTACATCGATAGTTTTGGTTACTAAAGTTCGTCGACTGCTACATTACTTGCATATAAAAAAAAAAAAAGGTGGATTTTTTATAAATAATAGTGTTACGACGATGCCCGGCAACGGAGCTTGCACGCGAAAACGGACCTCACTCCGCTACGCAATAAGGTTCATTCTCGCGCGCGCCCGCCTGCTCGTTTACCTGCTTGTTTACCTGCGCGCGATTGTTTTCATGAAAAGAACGGTCCTGTTCAAACGCGTGTCCTCGCGCCAGTTCGAGAGGCTTCACGAATCATCCACGAAATACTAGAGGGCCCGCGCCGGGTATAAATAGAGAGTGAGCGACGCTGCGAGCAGTATTCATTCTACGGAAAGCGATCAGTGCGAACTATCCTGCGACGTTTAAGTGAACAGCGTTTACCAGTGTTTGTTTTGAGTTGTCTACGTAAAGTGTGCAGTGTAATTGTGTTAAGTGGTGTATCTCAGTTTAGTGGTTTTAAATAAATAATTGTCTTTTCGTAACCGGCATTTAATTTGAATTGACGTACCCCGTACCCGCAACATTGGTGTCAGAAGCGGAATTCAAGATGCCACGAGAAGACAGCGAGGGACGTGTGACGAGGAGCCAAACTACGTCCTCGCAAGGAGATGGAGCCGCAAGTACTTCGTCAACGGGTTCAGTAGCAGCACAACCACCGGCTGTGGACTTGAACACCCTGGTAATTTTGATAAAAGAACAAGCTCGCCGACAAGAAGAACAAGCTCGCCGTCAAGAGGCGCAAGAGGCGCAGCTAGCTCAACTACGAGAGGATCAGGCCCGTGGACAAGAAGAACTAGCTCGTCGACAAGAAGAACTAACTCGCCGTCAAGAGGCGCAGCTAGCTCAACTACGAGAGGACCAGGCCCGTTGTCAGGATGAGTTAGCAAAGACTCTGTTGGGGGCTATTGAGAAAAAGCAGGCGGCTTTGGAAAAACAAATTGCTGCTTTAGCGGACGTGGTAAAGCACATCAAGGAGGACGTACTTCAGATGAAGACAATACAAACCCAACACGAAGAGCGATTGACCCAGGTTGATGCAACGCTAGAGAAACACGATGTGACGTTGCAGCGACTGCACAATAAAATTCTGAAGGTTGAATCGCAAAGCGGTGCCGTACTTCCAGCACAAATTGGGTCTCCTAGGATTGAAGTACCCCACTTTGACGGAACAACATCATGGGCAGGATTTTGGTACCAGTTCGAGACGGTGGCCAAAGGAAAGGGCTGGAGCGACGAAGAATCAATGATGGCGCTTACTCTAGCTCTTCGTGGAGATGCCCTGCTGACGTTAGAAAACCTGCCTCCGGATAGTAGGACCTTGGATGCTCTTCATAAGGCACTAGAGAGCAGGTACAGCGAGAAACATCTAGAACACGTGTACAGAGCACAGCTCCGCAACCGCGTGCAGAAATCTAGTGAAAGTCTGCAACAATGGGCCACAGAAATCGAAAGATTAGTTCGTCGTGCTTATGCATCATGTCCAACGTTGGTAGAAGGAACCATCCTGCAAGCGTTCATCGATGGAATCGAGGACTCGGAGATCAGAGCAGCAGTTAGGCTGGGACATCATCAGACCTTGCAAGAAGCTTTGGCCCATGCCTTGGAGGTAGAAGCTGTACGCCAGGACCTTAGAACGCATAAGCTACGGAAAATGGTGGAAAAGGGAAAACCATCCTTGGGTCCAATGTGCTATGGCTGCGGAGAGAGGGGTCACATCCGGATTAGTTGTCCCAAAAGAAGATTGCCGCGCAGAACGACAGTAGCGTCCTCAACCCAAGTGGACGCTGAAGAGCTGTCGTTAAATGGAGCCAGGGCGGTGGGGCAGACGCTGGTTGGTCGACATCAAGCTCCTACTATCACTGTATCACAGATGGGAAATGGAAACAACCTTTCAGTGGAAGGACAGCTGAACAGCAAAACATGTATCTTTACAATAGACACCGGTGCTTCAAGAACCATAGTGCGCCCGGAGTTACTGAAGAGAACTGTCATGTGGGGACGCAGACCTCTACCCATCCTGCTGCAAACAGCAACAGGCCAGCCAGTAACTGTCCTCGGTGAGACAGTGGTGAAGATAACTATTGGAGACCAGACCGTCGACCACAGGGTGCTAATAGCAAATATCACGGATGAATGCATCATCGGATTGGACTTTTTGAGAAACCACAAATGTGTAGTAGACGTCCCTAAGGGAGTACTAAGTTTTCCGGAGCAAGAAGTATTCCTGAAGGAAGGATCATCGTGTGCAGTCTACCGCCTGAAAAATACCACATTACCGCAGAGGTCTGAAACTTTAGTACCAGTTAGATTCTCCCCTAATGAGTGTAAAAGACCCTACCAGATCATCACAAGGCTGGATGACCTCACCCATCGGATCAGGCAAGGAACAAGGGGCAAACCTAAGATTGTGCACATTGAACGGTTGGCACGCTATGGATCAAATAATGCTCGGGACGAGCATGACTAAGAGGGGGGTAATGTTACGACGATGCCCGGCAACGGAGCTTGCACGCGAAAACGGACCTCACTCCGCTACGCAATAAGGTTCATTCTCGCGCGCGCCCGCCTGCTCGTTTACCTGCTTGTTTACCTGCGCGCGATTGTTTTCATGAAAAGAACGGTCCTGTTCAAACGCGTGTCCTCGCGCCAGTTCGAGAGGCTTCACGAATCATCCACGAAATACTAGAGGGCCCGCGCCGGGTATAAATAGAGAGTGAGCGACGCTGCGAGCAGTATTCATTCTACGGAAAGCGATCAGTGCGAACTATCCTGCGACGTTTAAGTGAACAGCGTTTACCAGTGTTTGTTTTGAGTTGTCTACGTAAAGTGTGCAGTGTAATTGTGTTAAGTGGTGTATCTCAGTTTAGTGGTTTTAAATAAATAATTGTCTTTTCGTAACCGGCATTTAATTTGAATTGACGTACCCCGTACCCGCAACAATAGAATAGCCTTCCGCCCGCGGTTTCACCCGATTGGATTTGACTACACTGTGCAGGTTTCAAGATGTTGTTTTCTGTCATCACCGGGTTTGTTGTAAATACGCACATAGGTAAATGACGAGCCGTTTGGTGTCATGGCCGAGAAGTCGGCTATTACACCAGAGGTCGCGGGTTCGATTCCCGCACGGTACAAACATTTGTGTGCATGAACATGTCTGTTTGTATCAGTCTGGGTTTATATGTATACTATGTATGTATTTACACAAAAAAAGTATATAAGTAATGTTTATTTATCCGTTGTCTGGCACCCATAGCACAAGCTTATTTTTAGTTTAGGGCTAGATGGCGCTGTGTGAATAATGTCCAGATATATTTATTATTACTATTTATTTATTATAAATTAATCTTACGCATGTGACGCATGTGTGTGACCCGCGACACTTGAAACCACTTTGCTACAGCTCGTATACCTACTTAAAACATCGATAAATCGACTCAGCGCATCCCTACGCATCGTAATTGGAGCGAGCTTCAAATTCGCATCCGCAGCGTTCGTTAATTATTGCAATAGGTACACCGTTCACTGCACTCGGCAGGCCATTATCCCATCCGAATTGATTTGATAAAAACGTTACCAATACAATATTTTTACTTTTAGGTTAACCACAAGAGCCCTGCTTCATTAGGTGGCGTCCTAATGGCGACGTCTCCGGCTACGTATCCACTACGGAGGTCGTGGGTTCGATTCCCGCCTTGGGTCTGGTTGGTGGTAGGGCTTTTTCAGAGTCCGACTGGCTAGCTACCACCCCCTCAGGTGAAATCTGCCGCCATAACAGCTCTGGCTGTGTTCCGGTAGTATTAATGTGGTAGCCAGTACACTTGAAATCACAGCACATTGAGCGACGCTTCCTGGTGAAGCGTCCCTCAAAGACCTACTACTTTTTATAGGCTAGGTACCTGAGCGGCGTAGTCACTGATCCACAGAGGCGGAGTTCCAAGTGGTGTTTCTGTTCGCGCGCACGAATTATCCTCATAAGCGTTAAAAATTCATGATACAGATTAAAACTCAGTTTCCAGTATTTAAATTTAACCCATGTCAATATGTCTGTCTGTCAGTAACACTGGCTCGTGGCTCTGCCGTTGATCCATTTCGCAATTACAAAGTTTGTGAGCCCTGAGGGTCCGTTTTTACACATTTTGAGTACCTATTTTGACGAGTCACGGTAGATGAAGTTTGTTACAGAGGTCACGGATTCGATCGATACCAAGTACAAGCGTTATGCATATCGAAGTTAAAGTCAAAGTCAAAGTGAATTTATTACTCATCTTTCTCATCATATACTTTCTTGTAGTGGTAGAGCCATGCTGTTTTACAGTACGAATGGACCGACTCGTCCGGGGAAGTACCACCCTCTCACATAACACCAGCGTGAAATAATAGTGATCTATGTGTTTCGTCTGGTAAGAGTGCCGCGTGCCGGAGGCCCACACCCCCCTTAAAAAGCCGGCAACGCATCAGGGATCCCTCTGGTGTAGCAGATGTCCATGGGCGGCGGTGATTGCTTACCATCAGCCGACCCGCTGGCTCGTTTGCCGCCTCAGACATAAAAAAAAAATAGTCTTAGAATATATATATTATAATTCTATTCTAATTTCTAATAGGTCGGAAAGGTCCTCGAGTGGTGGCCACGTACCGGGAAACGCAGCCGTGGTAGGCCTCCCACAAGGTGGACCGATGATCTCATAAAGATCGCCGAAATCCACTGGATGCGGGTGGCGCAGGACCGATCGGTTTGGAGATCATTGGGGGAGGCATGTCCAGCAGTGGACGTCGTTTGGCTGAAATGATGATGATGATGATTCTAATTTAAGTAATAGCCATGCTGCTACTGCCATTTACAGTTCGACTTTAGTTTATGATTTCATATATTAAATTAGTTTCTCATAAATTTTTTGTTAAAAGATCCCATAGGGAAGAACAACCCTCGCTATGGGTTTAAAAGGGTTGAACATTACAAGGTTTTAATAGCACCATATTGTGGGGTCGTAACTTAGTATAGACAGGGTTTACAGACATACGGACAAAAGGATGTTTTGAAAATATATATTTATTGGACGATTTCATGCGTCATTTGTCATCAAGATGATCAATATCATTGATTTATTACTTATTGTAAGGAGAAAGTTATATTTTTTATTGAGGATTTCATTATATTTATAAATTAATGACTTAAGTTAAACGTGCGATTTTATCTGCATTTTAAAAACTGGCATTTAAAATGTAAAAGGTACAATAAACGCATTTTTTTCCAAAAAAAGTCATGAGCTTATTATGAGGTTAAGAAACCATAAAATTATATGGACATCATAATAATATTATATCCAAAATATAAAAAAAGTTTCACCTGGGTCTAAAGTAAACCAATCAATATTATCAAGTGCTAGAGTGCTAGCTAATAAAATACCAAAATGTCAAAAATTTAACGCGATGTGTGACATTTTTATTTTTAATACGACAAACCACAGGTTATAAAATATTTATTTTAAAAAACTTTTTATAAAGCCAAGTTCACACGCCCGCACGCTGCAAGTGCAAAAAACTAGAAAAAACATTAAGTCTCAATCCGATACATTCTTGCTAAGATTATTTGCACAATGAGATATCCAAAAGATCAACATGAAAAGGCCACACACAAACTGTCTTTTTATTGTTAAGTAGGTTACAATTAAACGGGAATAAAATTGGGTTCCGTATAATATTTAGGATCATGATTGTCTTTTATTTAGTTGGTAGGTAGAGACAATTTATAAAATCAATCAAAATCAAATCAATTTATTAAAAGTAATAATAATAAATGTTTATTTCATAAAAGCACTTACAAAAATAACGAATTGCTGTAGTGATTGCACTAGGCTCGAAGACCAGAATTGCAATACTATGGGTGTCTTAGAACTTAGAAGTCTTAGAACTATTCTATCAGCTAGTACAAACATTTTCTTAAGATCTAATTAACTTTATGAGCCTGAACTAGCCTGAAATCCTGTGTTTCAGGCGAAAAATACATAGTGCACTCGCCCGGACAGCGAGGGACGTGGGTTCGAGTCCCGCCCGCCTGATACAAATATATTAATCTAATATATTTGTATTAATATCGCCATTAAGCAGGCAATGCTTTGAATAATATTAAAATAATTAAATATACATGTCTGATGATTCATAAGTACATCTTTAAAGCCTATATGAATAAAGCATGTTTTGTTTTTGATTAACTTTGTCAACTTATTTGTGGTTGAAAAAAGTATGGTAGTGATCAATTAGTTATAATAGAGGTAGAACATAGTGGATTTTCCACGCGAATGAGCAGCTCGTATGGGCAAGTATCTCTGTCTTATTGTAGACCACAATGAAGTAGTGCTTCATAACTGTGGTGCTCTGTTTTTTTGTTGGTGAAATGGTGAATTATGTGTGCAGAACTCAATTGGGCAAGGTGTTGGGACTGTTGGCAGCGAGAACAATCTTAATTTCATGCTAGTAACAATGTTTTGCCTTCAAATTACAGGATTGGCGACCCACGAGTGAAGCATCTGGTGTTACAAGCGACCGGTAGGTGACAGTGACAGCTTATCATCCAGGAAGTGCTATTTACATCATAATGGTATCAATAATAGATTCTTACAAAATAAATTAAATGGTTTCGTCATTCCATTTGTATCACGGAACCCAAAGATCAAACCCCAAACATTTTAATCACCCCTCTTTAAAAAAAATCCGCATGATCGCACCTCAATCGCAATGGCGTCCAACATGGCGGCCTAATTTGACATTAAAAAACGCGCGAACACAATTGACAGATAATTTATCGATGTTTTGATAAAAAGGAGTTTTTATTAATGATGTCTTTAAAAAATTCATTGTGATGCTATTGTAAGCTATAAATTATATTTCGTCGAGTGTTTACACGCTACAGTTGGTATAAAAGATAATTTCAACAAATTGTTGAATCAAAACTGGTTTCGAAAATGTTTAATTAAGATATTTTCCGGTACATAAATTCCTTGAGATTTTGCCAGCTATTTGATAATAATTCGAGTCTTGTAACCGTTATGAATGTTTGTCTGGCAATAATAATAATGATTTTCAAATAAAAAAAATCAAATATAATTTTGTGAATTTTATTCCTTTCAAATCGACACATAATAATGTACAGTCAGTTCCGCTGCCAGGTCTGAGATTGCCGCCAATTATTTTTTCAAACTTTTTTATTTTCTTTTTTTTAATTACTCTTTTTTTTTTCTATATTTTTGGCTTTGCACGGCTTGTATTTACTCTTACAGCCTTTTAACAAATTCCGTAATGTAGCTACTTGATATCAATTTGTCCCCTCGGCCACTGCAATCTGCAACTGTAACCATAGACATGTCAACATTAACTGTAACATTACCTCTCGCGGAGTGCTCGCAAACTGGGGTCAGTTGTTTGTGTAGGTTCCCGAGGGTAAGCGTCCAGAAATGGGGAAATTATTTGTTATAATGTGTTGGCATTTGGCATAGAGCAGTGCGAATCACACGAAAAGATTTTTTTTATGTTAAATCTTATGTTGACCTTTTTTTTTCTCGAAGGAGAATGCGTTTATGCAACATAACCGCAGGCTAGCTGGACCCGCGGCCGTGTGTGGGACTCGAGACTGAAGCGTCCACTACCCACTAAACTCCCTCGGTTTCTCCTTCACACCCGATTAGGACGAGCCGGTGCTAGCCTTATGGCTATAAATCTTATGTTGACCTGGAAGTTTGAAAGTGGCGCCAGTAGTGGACATGATAAAGAGTGCAAGGTTAGCATGGTATGGACATGTAATGAGGGAAGACACGCACGTCACCAAAAGGGTGATAAATATGAAATGGATGGATTGTAAGCAGAGGAAGGCCGAAAAAGAGATGGATGGATAGACGTCAATTCTACATTTACTAAAAATGTAAATGTAAAATTGAGTGTGTGGATGGAAAAACGTGTTGCGCCGATCCTACTTAGCGTGGGACAAGGGCAAGAAATGAGATCTTATGTTGACAGACACGCAGCCCACCTGATGGTAAGCGGCCACTGCGGCCTACCATTGAGGGATACTTCACCAGGAAGCGCCGCTCAATGTGCTGCCAAAGTAGGCTTATCCGATTTTCTAGCCTTTGATTGCTGACTTACTGGCCTTCCACATTAATGTTGCCAAACACATCCAGACCTGATGTCAGACGGACTTTGAAAAAGTCCTACTACCAACCAGACCCAAGGTCCATCGTACCCATGACCTCCGGGTTTTAAACCCTTAGCAACTTTTTGACAGACGCGGTAAAAACATTGTTTGAAATGAGTATTGGAAACTTCTTTAGTTCCGTAATTCCGTTACTCTCAATACTAATATTATAAAGAGGAAAAATTTGATCGTTTGTTTTTTTGTTTGTATTGAATAGGCTCCGAAACTACTGAACCAATTTGTTATTTTATACCTACTATCGATCGTCTCCGCGATTTCACCCGCTCATAATCTCTTCTTTTAGTTATCCCCCCCTTACCCCCACATTTCCGGGATCAAAAGTACCCTATGTCGTCCAAGGATAGTGTAGCTTTCCAACAGTGAAAGAATTTTCCAAATCGGTTCAGTAGTTTCGGAGCGTATTCAATACAAACAAACAAATCTTTCATCTGTATAATATAGATTGTCTAACTATCGATCTATCTATTAATCTTTCTATCCTTAGATATATCTTTTAATCTATACATACATATGGAAAATGTTTAAGTGTATATCCAAAAAAGGCTGAAACGTGCACCAAAATAAACCAAAGGCACACCAAAGGTTAGGTTAGGTAAGCAATTCAATTTTTTTGGTGCACGTTTCAGCCTTTTTTGGTGTACGTTCAGTTCAGACTTTTTCGGTGTACGGTTAAATTCAAGCCTTTATCTATCATCGCGCTAGTAGTCCCCAGCATTCAGCGCTGTATCGGCGATAGTCGTTGATCATTGACTACACGACAACACTACTCGTGTCGTGTCGCGTGTGTTCACGAGTGTACACACCGCGCTACAACACGACAGGGCTGAACTCAGGGACATAATTATTAGGGTAGGTATTTAAAGTAGAAGTGAAGAAGGAGAGACAAAAAAATATAGATAAATATCAATGGACATTATTTATGCAGCGCTGTCTAGCCTCAAACCAGAGCTTTTTAGATAGATAGATAGAACTATCTTTTCTTCTTAAACACACGTCATACTTGTGATCAGGTGCCTCGTGCCCCAAAGATGGCACCTGATCACAAGTCAAAGTATTTTTTATAAATCCAACTGCAGAAATAAATCATTTCATTTATTGTCAGTCACACTGTCGGCTGGGACTCAATATTATTTTATTTAATTTGTTTTTTAATTTTCTTATTTAGGTTTTGATACAGAAAACTGTAATAAGTTAAAAAAGAGTAATGACTGTAAAACTATGGCGATTCAAAAGAGTAAATATCAAGTCTTGCCGGTTTTTCTCGATAGATAACAAACAACATTACGATTTCGGTGGTAGTCACCCAGCAGTACAATCGTCGAGACCTACGTGAATAAAACAGTAAGTAATTATGTTGATCGTAATTTGGATTTTGTGCTTGAAATCAAAAGGTTTTGTTGTCTCCATCGAAGTCTATTTCAGTAATTTTAACAATTAATAACACAGTATCAGTTTTACAACTCGGCTCTATCACACGCTAGCCTTCATTATTGTTTTATGAGTACCGAGACCATAGCACATTGATGAATTTTAACTCAACGACAAACGAGACCCCCACTCTATTCCGTGACCCTCATCCGTCCCTGTCTGCTCTTAAATTCGCAACGTATTGCGTTACGGAGGCGATTTGCAAACAATCAGGGGCGCATTTAGTTAACTCGACACCGCTATCGATCATGGGGTTAAGCGACCCTAGCGCGGGCGGTGGGAGATGGGTGACCGATGTTTTAGTTAAGTATTAGACAATGTTACGTACATTGATGCGTGTATCAGTTAGTGGTACTAAATAACTGATAGTACTATAGTACTTTAGTTGCAGTTGCAGTTTGCAGTGGACTGGGGGTCAAAGAAAAGCCTGACCAAGAAAATAAAAAACCTGTTTTGAAGGTGCCACATTAGCTATGGTTATAGCAACACTTGGTTGCTATGGTTATACTCAAGAATAACTCACAATTTCCAAAAAATAACAAGGCATGGTTGACAATTCAAAAATCAAAATCAAAATAGTCTTTATTCATGTAAACTTGTATCAAGTATTTATGAATCGTCAATTACAGAGTGACTCTACCACCGGCTTCGGAATGCAGTCATCTGTCGAGAAGAACCGGCAAGAAACTCGACAGTTACTCTTTTTAATCGCCAAAGAAAATTATACAACAGTGATAATAAATCTATCTATACTAAGCCATACAGTTTTTCGTGTGAATGTAGATATAATAATAATAATAAAGAAAAAAATTATAACTGTAGGACGTAGTGTAGATATAACAACAATGACAACAGATTAAAATACAGTTTGCGCTGACAGGGAGCGAAGCATTCCTACTACCAGTATCTACAGATCTCCATCATTAAGAAAATCTTCAATTTTATAGTAACCTTTTTTCATCAGACGGGTCTTGATCCACGACTTAATGATTTATGGGTAAGCTAACAACATCCATTGGCAATTTATTATACATTGTAATACTTAATCCTTTAAAAGAATTTCCAATCTTTTGAAGCCTAATATTTGGAATAGCAAGCCTATGTTTATTTCTTGTGTTAAATTGATGACAATCTGATTTCTTTGAAAAATTTTGTATGTTCTTTTGTACATACATAACACAATCCAGTATATATTGTGATGGCACAGTTAATATATTTATTTCCCGGAATAATTCTCTTAACGAGTCACGGGTTTTGAGGCCATATATAGCGCGGATGGCTCTCTTTTGCAAAATAAATATATTGTTTATGTCAGCGGCAGATCCCCATAAGAGCAGCCCATATGACATAATACTGTGGAAGTAACTGAAATAAACTAGTCTCGCCGTTTCCACATCAGTCAGATTTCTTATTTTTCTGACAGCATATGCGGCTGAGCTAAGTCTTTTGGCAAGAGCAGTTACATGAGGCCCCCACTGCAATTTAGAGTCGAGGGTTATCCCCAGAAACACTGTTGAATTGACAATTTCAATGAGTTCTCCATTTACAGTGATCTCAGGAACCACCTGTCGCACATTCGGCATTGTGAATTTAACACATTTCGTTTTATTGGTGTTCAATAACAAATTGTTAACAGTAAACCAGTGTAAAGTTTGTGAGACAGCATTACTCACATCGTCAAATGATTGTTTTCGTCTGTCAACTTTAAATATAAGGGAGGTATCATCAGCGAATAACACTGTGTCACACAGGTTTTCTGTATAATATGGAAGATCATTAATATAAATTAAAAAGAACAAAGGTCCTAGTATTGAGCCTTGAGGGACCCCCAACAGTAAAGGGGCTCCTTTGGAATCAATACCATTCACGTTTACCTTCTGGATTCTGTCAGATAGGTACGACCTTATAAGACTTAACGCGTTGGCAGAGATGCCATAATGCCGCAACTTCATTAACAATGTCTCGTGATCAACACAGTTGAAAGCTTTAGACAGATCGCAGAATATGCCTATAGCATCTTGCTTATTATCGCAGGCATCAAAAATATGTTCGATGAGTGCTATACCTGCATCTGTAGTAGACTTGCCTCTAGTGAACCCAAACTGATTACTATGTAATAAATTATTTACTTTAAAATGAGAAAGCAATTGAGAATAAATAAGCTTTTCAAATATTTTACTTAATGTTGGGAGAATCGATATTGGTCTAAAATTGGATGGGTCACTTTTTTCGCCTGATTTGAATAATGGTATTATTTTACTGTGCTTCATTAAATCTGGAAATTCACCATCATCCACGCATTGATTAAAAATAATAGCTAAATGAGGTGCAATAGAATTGATTATATTTTTTAAATGACATAAGACTTTGACAGACAGCAATAATAAATGACATCTTATTGTTTTTTTATTTGATTGATGCCACTTGAAGAAATTAGTTCCTATATTTTTCCGCAATATGGCGAGATTTTTTATTTTATTGGTCGAGCTATAAATACAAATAAACATTGAAACGCAAAATCCATGATTCTAGCAACGATAAACTCGTTGAAATTTGACAGTAAACATTTAAAAATAAATTGCCTTTATTTAGCCCTTACGGATTATCTACATGCATGACAAACCCGTTGTCCTAGGTGAGCGACAAACGCAGCCATACGCGACTTGTGTCCTATACTCCTATGATGTCATCCGAGGCCCGTGAGAGCGACAAACGCGGCAAATTTGGCGGATTTGCTCTTATTTCAGTTTAGTACTGTTTTAACTATGGGCTAATTCTTATTTTAAGTACTTAGCCCTACAGATATTTGCATTAAAATTAGTAATTGGGCAGCAACTCTTCAAATTGTCGCGTTGTCGCGTCTTGACTCTTGTCGCGCAAAAAAGCAAGTCCGCATTCGTCGCAGACTGACTAACGCGACAACGTAGGTAGGCCACTATCATACACAACGACTACGGCGGTTACCACTGCACCGCGCTCCGCCGCGGTACCCGGGACGACAGATTTAATCATTGTATGCAAGTACCTCAGTTTGTATAGAAAACACGCCCGGCACAACACACTGAAAACGCGCCCGCGTGCGGAATTTTTACTATGCAGCCCCGCGCTCCGCGACGGAGCGCGACACAGTGTGATAACCGCCTACTTGATATTTCCGCGTTGCGTCGCGTCGCGTTGCATCGCCGCGTTAGTCGTTTACCTAGGACAACGGGTAAGATGTGTCGCGGTTCAAAGGGTGCATAGATAAGAAAGAGCTGTAGTTGACAGGACAATAGACCGCCCTATTCGGTTTTTGCCCGTTGAGAAATGTCTTTACAATACTTGCAATGTTTTGAAGTATTGTAGGAGATAACTATTAAAAGTTCGCAATTTTGCTCTGATCTCTGCTCTGGCTGTGTTCCGGCAATATTAATGTGGGAGCCAGTACATTTGAAATCAGAGGCTCAAAGATCAGATGAGCCTACAGTCTGGCAGCACATTGAGCGACGCTTACCTACTGGTTGTCGATTGTCAGGGACTTCAAAAAGATATCGACGCGATCCTAAAATTTTTCTATGCGCGATCCACGAGTGGAGCGCCGTCAACAAAATGGAATTTAATTTTGATAAATGTTATTCCATGACATTTAGTCGCTCAAGACACCCTTTTCGTACCGACTATTACATCAATGGTCAAATTATAACGAAGAAAAACACAATTAAAGATCTGGGTGTAACATTTGACCAAAAGCTCACATTCCATGGACATGTCGTGGCAATATCGTAGAATTGATAATTTCATGAAATGCTCGACCATTTCGTGAAATGGTTGCATTTCGTGAAATGGTCAACTATCTATTGGCCACATCATGATGTGGTTTGGTCAGATCGATGATTGAAAATCGTTTCTCGATTTGGGCAGCTATACGGGCTGACTACTTCATGATGTGGTCAAGATTATTTTGATAATATCGTAAAATAGTTACATTAAGTGCCGGTAGAGGCGCTGCAAGCGCTTTGTTTATGTGTAAAAGAAGATGGCGGCCGCGGACCATATGTTCTGAGCCGCGGGACGGAATAATACAAATGAATGTATAAGTTGACATGTTTGATTGAAAATTCGGACACGTTCTATTCGGACCATTCGGACACAGTGGCTGAATTGACACTTTTTATTTTTAATGTTTTTACTGTAAATTTGGACATCATCGATTTTTGAGTCAAATTAAAAATTTCTTTCGGGTTTATAAAAAAAATAACCACGAAGGCTAAGGCGGGAGCAGAGCTCCCGCCTTAGCCTTCTAACCTATATCCATCCGAGTCGATTTCCGCCTCCGATAGGTTTTTTTCATTCTGAAATATTTGCGACAACTTTGTTTTTTCACGATCCGGCCAAACATGGATGACAAAATCGTGAAACGTAGACGATTTAACGATCTGGCCAAATTGAGTTGGCCACATCATGAAATGCAACCATTTCACGAAATGATCGAGCATTTCATGAAGTGAGCAATTCAACGATATGGCCACGACAGACATATGACAATGTTGGCCGAGGAATGTTATAGAAGACTAGGTTTTGTTCTTAGGAATGCTCGAGACTTTAGGAATGATCACGTCGTTCGACTTATATTTTGTGCCATCGTAAGGACTAAGCTCGAAGCCAGTGTTTGCGTGTGGAACCCACACGAAAGTACAGATTTTTGCTTGAACCCAGGACACCACTAGACCAGACCTGCGGGCGGGGTAGATGCCCAACGTCCGCATTGCACAGGTCGCCCGATTCAAGTCTGAGGGTCACCTAGTTTCTAGGGAGCCCCTCCCTAGGCGCCACCCCGACTTGAGGCCTCTCAAGTCGGGGTACCCGAGGATGGGCTGGTCAATAGCCACAAAGCTGGCACCGGCTCGTCCCAATTGGGTGTGAAGGAGAAACCGGGGGAGTTTAGTGGGTAGCTAGCCTGCGGTTATGGTGCTTAAACACATTTTCTTCCGAAAAAAAAAAAAGAAAACCACTAGACCAAAGGGCGTTACACATTTATCTCAAAAAATAATCTTTGGTCTGCTATTTGTTCTATAGCCGCACATCAAACAAACATCCCACACTATTTATTTAAATCGCAGTAATAAGTGCCTGTAATGGCGGATCAAAGATGGCTGCGTTTGACGTAACTGCCGTCAGATGGCGCGTGGCACACACGTGGCGCCTGCGTCGCATCGATCCACGGATACGGTACATGTATTTTGATTCTTTTATTTATTACTGTCACTGTGTGGTTATGCGGACTATGATCTCGGGGTCGTGGGTTAGATTCCCGGGTCGAGCAAAATTTAACCACCGACCATTAAAAAAAAAACCTCACCATACTGCGGAAATATATTGGAACTATTAATTTCTTCAAGTGGCAACAATCAAATAAAACAAAACAATAAGATGTCATTCAACTATAGTTTATTAATGAGATAATATTCAACAGTGCTGTCTGTCAAAGTGTGATGTCAATTGTCAACCGTGCCTTGTTGTTATTGGATATTGTGAATAATTTATAAGTATAACCATAGCAACCAATTGTTGCTATAACCATAGCTAATGTGGCGCCTCCAGAGCTGGTTTTTTATTTTCTTGGTCAGGCTATACCTATGAAATCCAGGCCACTGCCATTTTATGTCCTTCAAAACTCAGTCATCAGACATCCCCTTTCACTCACTTATCTCAAAATTGTTTTAGATAAAGACCAATTATCTCCAGCTCACCGTGTAATTCGGCGTAAGTCGTGCAAATAAGCCTAACTCCTGAGGCACAAATGCATGCCAAATCCGTGCAAGTGGCCACGTGGCGGCCACGCGCCGAACACATATGGTGTGTGAGGGAGAAAGCTAGAGAGGGCTGTGTTGTTAATTGATTGGGTACAATCTTCATTTCAGCCAGTTCTTTGCACTGGCAGATAAGTTTGTAAAAATAATGTCTGTTAGATAACAATGGGATATTTTTAAGTGTACATCAAAAATACTGAAATGTATATCAAAATAACTGATTGCACAACAAAGGTTAGGTTAGGTTAGCAATTCAGTATTTTTTGATGCACAATCAGTATTTTTTGATGTGCAGTTAAATAAGTACAACCCGATAACAATGATGATAATTCTTTATAGTTTCAACGACAATCAATGACAAAACGGAGCTTTCCCTAACCTTTTTTTTTTCTGAGGAGAATGCCTTTATGCACCATAACCGCAGGCTAGCTAGACGTGCGGCCGTGTGTGGAACTCGAGACTAAAGCGTCCACTACCCACTAAACTACCCCGGTTTCTCCTTCACACCCGGTTGGGACGAGCCGGTGCCAGCCTTGTGGCTATTGACCAGTCCATCCCTGGGTACCCCGACTTGAGCGGCCTCAAGGTGGTGCCTATATAGGGAGGGCCACCCGAGAAACTAGGTGACCCTCAGACTTGGCTCGGGCGACCTGTGCAATGAGGACGTTGGGGAATTTCCCTAACCTGGAAATTTACTCGATGACCTTAAGATCACAGCCAGATACTTTAAAAAATATATCATAAGGCATTCAAATAAATATTTGTGTTTCTTTATAGGTTTCAAATTCCCAACAATAAAATAGGCTGAAAATTTAGTAAGTAAGACCTATTAAATATTTTTTTTGAGATAATTTATTTCTATAAAAGTCTAACTTATTGCAGTATTTTTATAAAAGCTCATATTTCCCATTCGATTCTATATCAAAAGCCACGACCCAGTCTGCTATATAAAAAAATGAAAATACCGCCAAACAACGCGTTGAAGGTGCAAACCATGAAATAAATAATTCTAACACTCCCAAATATTTACCACAACCTTAACTTTCAACCTTATATCTATGATCATAAGAGTCATATCAATTGGTTTTCTAAAACTAGTCTTCGTTCATCTAAGCTCATGGATTTTGAACTCAATTTCGTGTATAATAAGGGTTATGAAGGCAGCGTTTTGTTATTTGCCCGCGAAAATCTGTTGTTGACATGTGCTGCCATCTATATTTTATTTATTCCCGCCCCGTGGTGTCGGGGCATGTTTGAGCAAAAATGTTTTTTTACGTGAAGGTATTGTGGGTGAATTTAGCTGAATAAAATATTGTTTTATAGCTCACCGGTGTTATAAGAATTTTCGTTGATAATGTTTTTATATTTATGTACGTAACTTTTACTTAGTTTGTCTATTACAGAAAACATAACGTTACTTACTACTCTGTAAATGTGGATGTTTCAAAGGTAGGAACTGCGTGAAGCGGGTCTCGCGCGCGTATAGTAATCCATTGCTGGCATTTAAAACAATTCGTCGCGCACACCCTGTGCTAAACCCGCCATGTCCTTCAATTACGCCCGAGTCACCCGACACAGTGCAAGCCCTTAGGCTCCATTATTTTATTATAATAGCGTATAGACCGACAAACTTATCTATTCCGGTGGCCAAAATTGGAACTACGTGAAATGCAATGCAAAAACGATATTTAATGACAGTTCTAAATAGACAGTAGCGACGCCGCCACCGGAACAGATAAGTTTGTCGGTCTATACACATTTAGCGTGTGTAAGAAAAGATATCGATAATGTAACTTTACTCCAGTCTACACGCTTGGCGTGTTCTATTTCACCAGTGCGGGCTCACTCAAACGTGTAAATGTTTAAAGTAGTAATTACATTTGTAGGATACACTTGATGAATGATGATGTTGACGAAAACTCTGTACTGGTACGGTTTTTTGTTTATAAAAATGAAAATAAAAGGCAAACGAGCACGTGTGAATGCCTGATGGTAAGTAATCACAACGGTCAATGGATAGATATTTGGGTCACAGATGCGTTGCCCGCAGTTTCGCAATTTTTAACCTTTTCCACGCCAATATCTGATATATCAGACAAACCATTTTTGTGCCCACCACGCCAATGTCTGATATATTATCAGACAAAAAAACATGATCAAGAAACGTTGTATTTTCACTTGCCTGAATGAGTTGACTATAACCTAATAATTTTTTTGGATTTTTTTTTAATGGTCGTGGCGTGTGGGGCATCATTTTCGGAAAAAAGCGTGGCGGGGAAAGGGTTAATCTTCATTTATTGCGCGAGTCATAATATTAGGTCCTTACATATGAAATTGGCGTTTGGTATGGGAGCAACAAAAAGTCGAATATTTTTTATTATAAAATATTTATTTATTTAAAGTATGAACCATTGTAATCTATGCACTTTGGTCATCTCATGGGTTGTTAATTGATCCTTTTACAAAAAAAAACCCTTTGGACGGGAGTCAATGAAATCTTTGAAGGCGGTTTTGACGGCCCATTGGAGTTGAATTTTTTCACTTACAAAAAGTTATTCAAAATTAGAAAAAAAGTGGTAATCTATTGGAGGAAGATCCCGGGAGTACGGTGGATGTCTTAGACATTCCAATTGAAGCTTTCCTAATTTGGTAGCCGTAAGCACGCAGCAGTCGACGCGCATTTGCCGGTTTGCTTAACACAATTTGTGAGGTACCCACCTTTCAAGCTTTTTAAGCTTCCCTATTTGCTTCAAGTGGATTAAAACAGTTTTATCACTAACACCGCAGCCTGCAGCTAACATACACGTGGTTTTCGATAGATCCGCTTCCACAATAGCCTTCTATTCTTCATTATTAGCTTGGGTCTCCGGCCGTCCACGGAGCTTGTTCTACAAGTCAAAATTTCCAGAACGAAAACGTTGGAACCAAAAATGCACCCTGTTTTCTTTTGCGACACCCCCGCCTTACCCTTAATAACCCCTTCGAGCCATATCGGCAGCACTGGTGCCACGGTGGAACTCGTTCTCGTAAATAACGTGATATTTCAAGTTTCCCATTTTGTAAACAAAGTGATGCAAACAGAAAAAAAAATTAAAAAAAAACAAATGAATGTCGGTTATCGAAACAGAAGTACATGTGTGAATAGCTGTATTTCCTAACCAAAGAGGAGATATTTGGGGTTAAAGTTGTCAGTACGGTGAACGCCAATTTCATAGGTAAGGACCTAATATTTTAGGCTATATTTTAGTGCTCAGTCGTCTCGGAAGTGTTTATCGTCAGTCAGCCCATAGGTGACAGCAGTCCAACACGCTATATCAGTGGTTTTACTAAATTCCGAAACACGGAGATGCTAACACTCCCATCTTTTTAATTCCTGATTGTAACTGAAATCATTTAAATAAAACGTTTAGTTTACCAGAACTAAATAGGCTAGCGTAGTGATAAGTTAAATAAAAAATTATTGTTTATTAGAGTATTAATCCACTCATACGTCCACTGTAACCACAGTTACAGAGACCATATACCTCAGGACAGTCCGTGTAACTACAGTTACATTTTTAAGAATTCGCGCCCGCCGATTGTTTTTTTCTTTTTCTTATCGCTGTGGATGTTTATAGTCTGTAGTGTTGCTGGTTTTTGACGCTCTATGATATGTACCACACCTTATTTCAAGTGGAACATAACTTCGGCTCATGGCTACAAAAAAAATAAATTGTCAAGTTGCTTGTTGTTTTTGTGGATCAGTGCGCGAGTGACTCCAGCTATTTTATTCGAGAAATCATGCCGTAAGTAATAAAATATTATTGTTTTGTATATCAAAATATTTATAATCTTACATATTTTCATATTTTATAACATTATGTGCGATTCCAGTCAGTTTTTAAGTAAAAATTTGGATTAAAAATAGGTCGGTGACTCTGTGTTTTTATTAGTGAATAATTGGAAGATCTAAAAAAGTTCTTATATTATATCGTAATTAAATGTTTTATTATGAAAACTTATTAATATTATAGCCTGGTTATTACCATACTTTCTTGAAATATTCCATATTTCATTCTAGATTAGACAATTTACCAGACGTGAACTTCGATTTCACAGATCATGTAGCTTTAGTTTTTATTTTATTTGTAATATTTTAAGATGATTTATAATAGGATTTTGGTTTCAAATGAAAGGCCATTAAATTACCTAAAACCAAAAATTGTTTTAATATTGTAAACGTCAAAAATATCTAATAAAAAAAATATTTAAATTGAAAACTAGGACAAAATTAGCATTTCTTAAAGTTCACTGTAAGATCATTCATAGAATATAATGTTAAAATCAAACATAACTATTGCCTAAAAATCGTCAACTAATGAGCCTTTCATTAGTATTTTTCATTTTGCGATATTTGAGTTATTTACTGAGTAATAAGCATTTATTTAGCATACGTCTCCTATCGATTTTATTTTGCGCGTATCACGTGACTCGCGGACTGTCCTGACAACCTAGCGAAACGCGCACGGACGTTTGAGTGGTTATTAATTACACTATTTACAAAAGTGGCGTTACAGACAAAGTAATATTTTGACAGCGATTGCGAAATTCGCTAACTTCAAATTGTATGGATTTGACAGGTGCCTTAGAAAAGTCACGTGGTCAATCGATATTGAAAGTACGGGTTTTGACATTCGCTGTCGCAAATTGAGCGATAACGATCGTCGTAATCGTCTAGGGCCTCTCTTAATTCTCTTAACTTATTATTTTTCGTTAGTAGAGTACCTGTGGCCAAGATCTTGAGGTTTTGGGTTCAATTTGGCTTAGGCAAGTTTGTTTCAGGTTTTTCGAAGACAGCTCGGGTTTTTGATTACCTTGAACTTGGCAATCGTGGTGATGATGCCTGTACCCAATATTGTAGCGATGATTTCTTTTCAATGATGGAAGCATTTAGGATGCCCACCCACGTCATGCTTTTTGTATGACCGATAGTCGGTGACCGATTTTATTTCTACGGTATTTCTGACCGACTTTTTGTAGGACGTGTGCGACTGTGCGTTGCTCCATTGCTATCATATCAAGTCAAGTACATTCTATTTGTCACCTACAAAAAGTCGGTCACCGATTGTCGGACGTGAGCGGGCAGCCTTATCCTACAGGAATATTGTATTATCTCGATGTTTTAGGTACTTATTAGCATAATACTTACTATATCTCAATTTTATTACTCGATGGTTTCGTGTGTTTAGTCATTAGTGCAATATAATATATGGATTTTGATTGGGACTGGCTTTACCACTCAACACTGATACAATCAAATTGATGCAAAAAGCGAATAAAACAAAATATAAATTTTAGCCATTTTTATTTGCACATAAATCGAATGACGTAATACATAATTTTCCTTTTCACATTATTATGAAGGCTTTAAAATTACATCTTAAGTTGAGATCTCTGCATACTTAATCAATTATTTACAAGCTTTGGCAAAAGGTTTAATATAATTTAATTTAATAAGGCTCTTGGTTAGAGCAGCCTCAGATATTCGCAACAAGAGTACAAAAAAAACCAAACATGAGGGCTAACTTAATGCTAGCACTGAACACGTTAAAAAACGTGAAAATTTAGAAAAAAATTAAATTGGCAATATCTTGAAAACCGAGCAACTTTTACTGAGGGCATGTTAGGCTTGTTCGATGCCTCTTGTGCTGGCCTACCCCCAGTGTCACTGTGACGTTTCATTTTTGGGACACCCTGTATAGTACGGACGACAGCAGATCAAGCTACCCGAACCTGTCAAAAGTTCTCAATTGCAAAAGAACTCTATGTGAAGTGAATAAAGCTGAAAATTGGTTGTATAAATTTGACAGATTAGGGTATTCTGGGGGCTTAGACAAGATGACATCGCTTCATAGCTGGCGAAATTCGCTTACTTTAAATTGTATGGATTTGACACATGCCATAGAAAAGTCACGTGGTGAAAGTATGGGTTTTGACATTCGCTATCGCAAATTGAGCTATAACGAACGTCATAAATGCCTCTTGTCTAGGGGGGCTGATGTGCTGTCGACTAAGATCAATAGATAAGGTCAATAGTTTGAAATTGTGTTGCACATAGGATAGGTATACAGGGTGGAATTTTGTAATGCCACCTGAAGGGGAAGTACTCTTAATACTGAAGATAGAAAGTTTTACTCAAAGAAAACATTCCTTTATTTTTGAAAAGAAAAAAACCTGCATTCAAAGATTTTTAAAAAATTTGCTTTCCGCAACTTTGTAATACCACCTGAAGGGGAAGTACTCTTAATACTGTAGATAGAAAATTTTACTTAAAGAAAACATTCCTTTATTTTTTAAAAGAAAGAAAACTGCATTCAAAGATTTTTAAAAATTCGCTTGCTGCACCCGGTAATCGAACCGACTAAAATCTGTAAAAGTTGCACCCTGTACTTTTATTGCATCGATCGTTAGGGTCAATAATAAGGATGAAATCTCTCCAACAAACTTCATAAATTAAATGAAAGGAAAACAATGAAAAAAGTGCTTTAACTTGACCCATTGAATCAATAATTTAGGATTTCATTGTTTTCCTTTCATTTAATTTATGAAGTTTGTTAGAGAGATTTCATCCTTATTATTGACCCTAACGATCGATGCAATAAAAGTACAGGGTGCAAATTTTACAGATTTTAGTCGGTTCGATTACCGGGTGCAGCAAGCGAATTTTTAAAAATCTTTGAATGCAGTTTTCTTTCTTTTAAAAAATAAAGGAATGTTTTCTTTAAGTAAAATTTTCTATCTACAGTATTAAGAGTACTTCCCTTTCAGGTGGCATTACAAAATTCCACCCTGTATATGTATTTTTTAAGTGAGTCTTTACCACTACCTTGGCAGTAAAACATCGTGAGGAAACTTGTATAAAATGAAAGCTGCGTGCTTGGTCTAGTAAAAATACGTGTACCCACAGATAACAGAAACTAAAGTTTCTTATTACTTAGTTCTTAGTAACTTTTTATGCTCTTACCACACGTCATGATCAAAAAAAATATAGGTACTCGTACAGGGCTCACACGATACGTGTGTGCGAAAAAATATTGCTAATTTACATTCCAGTTTGCCCACAACTTGCCTTAAGTTGTAAAAAATGTATACATTTTGTGTATGAACTTATTATTATCTTAGAAGTGTATTTTTTCGTGCATAAATTATTATTATTATACAATATTTGACAATTATATATTATATTAAAATTATTGTTGAGAGAAGTGTGTTTTAAACCTTTTTTTGTTGTCATTTAGGAAGTTTCTTTACCTACCTAATGTTTTTGACTAAAATGATTTGAATCAAATTAATTTTTTTCAAGTCATACATCATATTTAGGGTTTGCAGTACCGGAACCGAACTGGTTTTTTTAATTCCCGGTACTGGAGCCTACCCAGTACCGGGAAAACCAGAAGAAAATTCTTGACTTTAACAAACATGTTATAAAGAAAATTGGATTTCAACTTCATTTTAGTCAATTAAATTAAAAAAAACAGACAGAGTTTAAATTAAAAAATGTGATTTCTTTGAGTCTAGTTTGGACTTAAAATAATAGAGGGACGGATCTTAAAAATAATATCAATTTCACGAGTTTAGTTTAAAAAAAAGTTCCTATATTTAGTCTATACTAGATTTATTCTGATCTACTTTGCTTTGGTTATTAATTATTTACAAAATATATTTTAACATTAGCACGATATTTAGTTTAGTTCTTACTTATTTATAATTTTATACAAGCATAAATATTTTTAACAAAAAAATATTAAAAATAATCTGACATATCACCGAAATTGAAAACCTCGTAGCTTTAAATAATGTGTGATAACTTAGTTTTTCGTATTTTTTTTAAATATTGTAGTAACGCCACATTCAGAACTTAATACATTTTATAGCCTGACCAAGAAAATAAAAAACCTGCTCTGGAGGCGCCACATAAGCTATGGTATACAGCAACATTTGGTTGCTATCACCATTGCCACTTGACTTTATTTTATTGTGGCAAAAATCAAATAAAAAACAATAAGATGTCATTTATAATTTTGCTGTCTGTCAAAGTGTGATGTCAATTGTCAACCGTGCCTTGTTACTATTGGATATTGTAAGTTATTTGTGAGTATAATAGCAACCAAGTGTTGCTTTAACCATAGCTAATGTGGCGCCTCCAGAGCAGGTTTTTTACAGAGCAGGTTTTTTATTTTCTTGGTCAGGCTATACCTATATTTGGTACTAAGCGCTCGGCGAAAGAAAATTGATCATTAGGAATTCTGTTTAGCTTATGCAATCACTGCGCCATAACTTATAATGTTTGGTCAATAGCCATATAACCTTAAATCTACATAATATACACACCCTATTTTACAAAGTTCCTAAATACAGATCTACTTAAAGTCATGTCACATTTATTTCTTCATCCGAAGCGCTTGCATCGCTGTCAAAATCTTCACCGTCGTCCATGTTGGAAAATGGCGGCTCCCGCGCAAACATGCCGGCGGCCATCTTGTCTTCGTATCTGTAGCTGTCACTTTGACAGTTCGACGTGCTCGCGTACATTTTGGATTTCAACTCGTCCGTCTGATCGTCCTGTTGAGAAATTGATTTAAGATTAGTTAGTTATGTTTAAGTCTGACTAGTTTGGCAGTGACAAGGGCTGAGAGTTCGAATTCTCTTCGGGGTATTGTGTAAAGATGCATAGTAAAATCGAATGTTAGACTAACTTGGCAATGTTATCAGTTGGTGTGATTAAGTGAAGTACGAGCATTGCTTTTTAATGGCGTAAATTACACCGAAATCTGTCGAGTAGTTTTTGCACTCACAGTTACTACACACAATCTTAAATCACCCTACATGTACGGTACGAACGGCAGCAGATTTGCAATTGAACGGCAATTGAAAGAGAGCTCTATGTAAAGTGAATAAAGTTGAAAATTGGTTGTAGAAAGACAGATTATGGTAGTCTGAGGAGCTGTCGACTGTACACTACGTTCACGATCAAAAGTCTCCTAGCCGCTATATTGGTACTACTGTTTTTCAATACTTTCAATCTGTTTTTTGACAGATTTACAAAGCGTAGGCAATGCTGCCAATATAGCGGCTAAAGCAAACAACTTATGGTTAACTGAGTGTACAATGTAGGTACATTGTACGTATCTCCCACCCATCCATCCATATCCGTCCATCCCCATTACAGTGTGACAGCACATTGGCACTCTTCCTGGTAAAGAGTACCATAATGGAATAAGCCACAGTGGCCACATACCATCAGGTGGGCTGCATGTCTGTCTGCCATTAATTTTTTTTTTATTGTCAGATGTGGCAAACTAGCCAACGGGTCGCCTGATGGTAAGCAATCACCGCCGCCCATGGACATCTGCAACACCAGAGGGAGCGCTGATGCGTGCCGGCCTATGGGGGTATGGGGGTGTGGGCCTCCGGCGTCTCACAAACCAGAAAACACAATAGTAGTTTAGTAGTCACTATTATTTCACGCTGGGTTTTTGTACCTGAACAGGAGACAGTGGTGACATCTTCGGCTTGTCCGCTTCAGCATCAGACAGGTCTGGATGGGGGTTGTTCTTGTTGGGCAGTGTCTGCTCCCGAGACCCGCCCGAGGCCAACAGCTCGCGCTCCTTCGAGTTGCGCCACTTCATGCGGCGGTTTTGGAACCAGATCTTCACCTGGGGGAAAATGGGCTGTTAGTTTAACAAAATTAATATGAATAAAATTTTCTTTTATTGCAATGTGTAAAAGACGAGCAGATCGTACACCTGATGGTAAGCGCCACGTCTGCCCTTAGACAGTTCAGTGCCAAACAGTAACTAAGCAGTTACTGTCTGGCACCGCCCTGCGCCCGCTACAACGAGACGGAATCATACATTTCCGCTCGTTGCGCGTTGCTTACCGCTTTAGCACATTGCAGCGAATGCGAAGCGGAAGCGGAGAAAAGCGGAGCAGAAGTGAAACGAAACGGAACACTACGCTTTATCGCACACGCAATAAAGCGAAGTGTTCCGTAAATTCCGTGTCGTTTTTCCGGCTTCCGTAAAAAACGTAATTTATCTTTTAAAAAGAAAGTTAGTCGATGCCCATTATTATTTTACCATAAAGTACAGTCAAAAGCACGTCAGACGTAACACTTTGGACTTTGTACCGCTCTTATGTCGGGGGCATAAGCGCTATTATCGAACTGCAAGTATTTACCGTGATGTGCTGTTGACCGTACATTTCTTTGCACGTATCACACATAACTATTTTTTTTAAAAAAACCCTGTTTATTACAAATGTGTGAACAATAAATTCGATTCATAATCATTACAACCAAAAAAGGGGGAAAGTCATTCACAGTTTTTTGCACGCATTCGGTTTTTTCGGGTAAAAATCATTATTTTAGTCCATAAAATAAAAATACACATTGTGCGGGTGACACATTTAATATTGATGGTTTGAGGCGGGACGTTTATTGATTAATAAGCTATTTTTATATTAATGGTCTTTCGATAGAAGCTTAGCGATTTGGTGACACCAGAGGTCGCGGGTTCGATCCCCGCACGGTACAAGCATTATTTTATCTGTCTGGCACCGGCTCGTCCCAATCGGGTGTGAACGGGAAACCGGGGGAGTTTAGTGAGTAGTGGACGCTTTAGTCTCGGGTCCCACACACGGCCGCAGGTCTAGCTAGCCTGCGGTTACGGTGCATAAACGCATTCTCCTCCGAAAAAAAAACGGAGATTCTGGAGATTATTTTACACTTTTAAATTGCCCACTAATCTTGGAAGCCATCCATTTTGTGCCTTTCGGACAATCTGATTTAACAAATAAATAGCTAGTTATTATGATTTTGATAAACCATTGTTTTTGGTGACGGTAAAATAACATTGAAACATCTTATGAAAAAACATTATTTTTTATATACAACACCCCGGACGTGTGCACTGTGTGTGACACTTTGTATTGATGACGCCCCCTAGAGTGGAGTTAGGGAAACGCAAGAAATAAGACAGTATATTTAGTGACATTTACTAGACGTGTAATAGAGGTGTTGGAATTCGGTAAGTTTGGTCATAGCACAAATTAAATAATAATACACGTAGTACTAACGTAGTCAATTTATAATGTGCCGCATAAGAAGGCTCAAAATCGCGCAAAGGGCAATGGAGAGGCCTATGCTTGGGGTCTCCTTGCATGATCGCATCAGAAATGATGAGATCCGCAGAAGGACCTAGGTCACCGACATTGCCCGAAGAATTAAAAGTGAGAGAAAAAGAGCCTTAAGTGGCAGTGGGCAGGGCACATTGTAAGAAGAACTGACGGCCGTTGGGGCGGAAAGGTCCTCGAGTGGTGGCCACGGCCTCCCACAAGGTGGACCGATGATCTTATAAAGGTCGTCGGAATCTGCTGGATGTGGGTGGCGCTGGAACGATCGGTTTGGAGATCCTTGGGGGAGGCCTATGTCCAGCAGTGGACTAATTGTGACATTTTTTTTCTATGATCTATTGTTGTATTTTTACAACATTTCTACAATAATCGTGCGATGACAGTTCAAATCTGTTATTGCATTGTGGGACAAAATGACGTTTGAGAAAAAATAATAATAGAAACTTGTCATTTTTGTGATTAATGGCGTACGAGTCGGCCCACTGTGCGGGCGTGATGGGGACCATATTGATTGGGGGTCACGCGTTCGATTCCCGTCCGCTTTTTTTATATGATGGAATATTGATCTGAGGCTATGCAAATACCTAGTCCATTTAGGGTCAGTGTTATAAATAACTAACTTTCGCTCCCGGCTTTGCACGCTTGGTATGTTAATAAAATGTGAATCTAATGTTAATGTAAAGTTTCATCTTATTTATTTATTCTTAATCCGTTGTATCATGACATAATTTTTGCCTGGGAGCCAATCATCGCGCCTTTGGCAGATATCAACTAATTTCCATATTATCCGCTATGTTTTTTCGATAAATATCGGGTTCGATATTTTATCAAAGGCGCGAGAATTGGCTCGTTTGAAAATCAAACTTAGGTCCGATATTTCTCTCGAAACTTAAGTAATTAAAGTAGTTACTTAAATAAAATAGATCCATCCAGACATTCAATTAAAAAATAAAATAAAATTTGAATTCACTTAGAGCCATTTATCATTAAATTAAGCTATGATTTTTAGCATACGTTTTAATGGTTTTAAAATCTAAGGGATGTTTAAAAGTGATGTTTCGATCTATTGTATGAAGGCAAATTGTATGCAAAAACAAATATATCTACCCATGTCACTCAAAATATGACAAGGCTGTCCAACCTCCAACATTTCATATCTCGTATCTATGAAAATATTCCGATTTAGAATATAAAAAAATACAAATTAACTTCCCACAGAAGGGTTATTAAACAAACACAGTTAACAAAACTTACAAACATTTAAATCAGGACCATTTGAATTGAAAAAATAAAAAGTCACCCCATTGACATTCGAATTGCAAATAATGGCCGCTGCTGTCAAAAAGCGCGCCAAAAAAGTTCGGAATTCGGAATAAATGCAAATATTTGAATTTAAATGTAAACAAGGCACCGTTTGAATATTCATTCGTAATATGAATATTTCAAATTCTGAACGTTCGCCGGACGAAAATCAGATTCATTGGATGGACGCGAAATATGGGCGAATACTCTGATAGAGTAAACAGCATTGATTTGTTGAATACTAGGCAGTGCCTGCGAGCTCGAACTCGTGTGATTTAGATCGGGTCATTAACCTTTTTTTTTATACCACATCAGTTGGCAGACAGATTCGCAGCCCAGTCCCACCTGATGGTAAGTAAGCGGTCACTGCGGCCTATTATAATTTAAATTTAATTCTACGTTTTTGTCAACAATAACAATTATTAAAATGTGTTAATAACATTTTGATCACTTTTTGCATACTAAAACAACAAAATTATTTTTATTCAAAAAATTGCAAAAACGATACTTAGGTAATGGCTAAAACGACAATAGCGACACCGCCACTGGAACACGGGGCTAAGACAAAGTAACATTTTGACAGCGATAGCGAAATTCGCTAATTTCAAATTGTATGGATTTGACAGGTGCCTTAGAAAAGTCACGTGGTCAATCGATATTGAAAGTAAGGTTTTGAGATTCGCTATCGCAAATTGAGCGATAACGAACGTCATAAGTGCTGCTTTTCTAGGGCCTCAGATAAGTTTGACGGAAAATACTTTTATTCATTTTGTATTTCGTATACATAACAGGCTACATCACTGGTTATAAAACAAAGGGCCTCAAATTAAGATGCCTATCGATAGTCCACTATCGCTAAACTATCGATAGTCTATCGATAGTTGACGTCATATCAATAGTATCGATAGTCTATCGATACTATCGATAGCCCAAATCCAGGCAATACTGTCGATAGTATCGATACTATCGAGCAACAATACTATCGATAGTATCGATAGTTTTTTAACTATTGATACTATCGAAAGTATCGATACTATCGATAGTATCGATACTATCGATAGTTTTTTAACTATCGATCAACAATACTATCGATAGTATCGATAGTATTGCTTACCCGCGATAGTATTGCCTGGATTGGGCTATCGATAGTAACGATACTATCGATATTATCGATACTATCGATAGCACTATCGATATTGTTACTACTTTTCAAGGTCAACTATCGATAGCGAAACTATCGATAGTTGGGCAACTCTACCTCAAATTAAGATGCCCAACAATGACGTTCAATATACAACTAGACTCCCATTCACGCTCAAATATTGTCCGAAGCAAAAGTCTGCCCACGCAACTATTGGGCAGAGTTTTCGTTTAGTTGTATACAATTGACATTAAACACTAACTGCCACGAGATAAGGTGTTAATTTGAACGAATGTGTTAATGTCATCTGTGTCAACGCCGCTCGGACGTTTTTTGATGATTTTTTCTTAGAGATTGGGTGTCTAGTTGTATATTGAACGTCATTGATGCCCAAATTACCTGGGGCCATGTGTACACACAAATGTTTATTAATAATGAGATAGAACCCAATATTTCTTGAGTAATTCGTCCTCTAAAACAGAATCGATTTGTTTTTATTATCTATTATTTGTAATCTTTCATTATAGACAATCGTCAAAATTAATAAAATGATTCGTCTAGTCCGTTCGGAATGACAGCACCAAATTGACTTTCAAATTGTATCTCATTGTGACCCCATTCCGCGTAGAACGACCGTTAGCTAGACATCTTCATTCATCAATCCTAAATACAAACATCAGTTCCGATTGTCAACAAAACGCAGCTGATCTAAGATCGCAACATCAATTAACCGGCAAAACGAAACGTTTCAATTAACGAAAAAAAAGAATACAGGAAAAGAGAAAAAAATCGTTCGATATTTAAAAAGGTTGACAAATGATTCGCGCGGGATATGGCGCGAACGTTCATCAATGGCCGATTGGACACGCCGATCGGTGGCGCCGATTTGTCATTCCAATTTTAAAAATGATGCAACGATTTTTTTTTCTTGACATGTGTAGTGTCGATGCAGCAGCCTGTTTTATTGGTTTGATTTTTTCTTAATTATGTAACTTTTTGGTTTCAGCTAGAAACGGATTTCATCTACTTGAAGTGCCCACAGGATGACAAAGTGAAGACTGCCCAACCAAAGTGTCTATCTCTTTCACTGGCCACTAATACCAGCACTGATACCATGTGGGGGTGAAACCAAAGCGGGAATCGAACCCACGACCTCCGGGTTTTTATACCCGAGCGGCTTAGCCACTGTTCCACGGAGGCGGAAAAAACCTTTTACAAATAGACAAAAGACACATAAAAGAAGTACTTACGCAATCCCAATTACTAAGTATTTAACGAGTCTGCCAAAGAATATAATAACTCCGTATCCCCTCAATCCCCCCTCCCTAACCCCTCGTTTATGCCTCAATCCGGCGCAAACTTGGTATAAATTGCAATAAAACTGAATATGTCAAAAAGTAATTAATTCCGATGCGGAAACACCCCTGTCTTGCTAGGGATGGGGTAGTGTCGATGTTTGATATCGATAGATTACCTTTAACGATTGCCCTGCTTCCAACTCTTCATTTGACTTTAAACTTGCCAGAAACTAAGTTTTAAGTCTTTATTTTTTTTGGTGTTGACAGGAATAGAACTCCACTACTCATATAAATCCTTGACTTGACTGCGTCGGTAGTGCAGTTCTGGCTTAAAATTCGCGATCGGACCGAAAATGTTTGGTTGGGTCCGGAATTTCGGAGTCTGAAAGCCCGTGCGTCGGAAAGAACGTAAAGCCGTAGGTCCCTTCGGTGGTGTAAGTTCCTTCTCTTCACATCCTAAGAGAGACGAGACGGTGACTTGTGTTGTGGTGTTTGAAAGGCTAGAGAACAGACTTTAATCTGCAAAGTTGATTCATCGTAAACCTTTTCCGCCGTAGCATGACCAGAAGGACATTAAATCGACAAGTTTATCGATAAGAGCACATCACTGGCCGCATCAGTAAAGGTCCGGCGCCATCTGCTGGCGGCATATTGTCGCGCCCCTCGCGACTGCACTGAGTCCGCTCGCGAACAATACTTATAAATAACTGTCTTCAACTATTTAGCCCGGTCAGGTCAGTAGTTATAAATAGTAATAACATTTTTTTTTGGATTAATAGAGTAGTAAACTTTGATTGCGTGGAATGTGATATTTGTCCGAGTTAAAAAGGCAACTTTTCAGATTTTATTTCCTAAAAGTGCAAAAATGATGTTTAATGGCAATACTAAAACGACAATACGACACCGCCACCGGAACAGATATAGACCGACAAACTGGACAAACTTATCTGTTCCGGTGGCCAAAATTGGAACTACATGAAATGTCAATTTTCGTTGCCAGTGGTTGCTGTTACAAATAAGCTTTGGCTCCTAGCTCGGGAGATGAGAAATTAAACTGCCAGCGTGTCGGACTATAGCTAAGAGCAATATTTATTCAATAATTAACAACTTATAAACTACTTATTGCTAATTACACACTACACACACTAACGTGATAATATGAGCGTCAGCAGGTGACTGATCTGTGTGTGTGCTCCAGATACAAAGTCTAAGCTGACGCTACAAAACCATTCATTTTATTTGGTTACTTGTCAATATTGAGAAATGGAATTCAACAATAAAAAAGGTGTCTTAATTATTATTCTACGTTTTTGTCTACAACAGCAATGATTAAAATATCAAATTAACATTTTTATCACTTTTCGCACACTATAAAAATTATTTTTATTCCCCAAAGTGCAAAAATGATATTTAAAAGCAAAACAATAGCGACACCGCCACCGAAACTGATAAATTTGTCGGACAATATAATGTTTATTTTTTTTAAATTGTTTATTCCTCGATAAGTGTTAGTGCTCCACACATCTTTAGCCGGATCGGAAAAGGTCCAAGCGCCATCTGCGGGTGGCATATCGTCGCCCCTTCCGTCCATCGCGCCACTCGCCTATTAAAAAACATATTTCTCTTCACTTACGATACGACGGTATAATATTGCATTCAGTACATATTTGGCTTATGTAATAATTTAAAATGGATTATTTCCGAAACGTTGCAAGACCCAAGGAGCATATAACCTAATTAGAGGCCGCAGGTCAAACATCAAATTGGAGACAAGATTCGTAACTTTGAAAGTTTTCGGTACCTGTCCGGTTCTTTCATCACTAAGAACAATGAGGAACACGTCGCGCAATGAAATAAAATTAAATACTTTTGCCCGTCAATCTTTTTACCCTAGCAGCACTTCGACGTCAGTAGCCTGTTGAGGAAAGAAGTGCCGCCACATTGTAGGCTCGTCTGATCCTGTTTTCGAATTCCAACCTGGCATTTTAAGTCTACTGGCTCCCGTTAATATTGCCTGAACACAGACAGAGCTATTAAGGCGATAGATTCCATATTAGGGGGTGATAGTTACCAACTAAACCCAAGGCGGAATCAAACCTACGACCTCCGGGTTTTATACCTAAGCGTCTCTCAGGGTTTTATAGCCACTGTTCCACAAGATGGGTCGAAAGAAATTATTCTTTTCGGGGTACTAGTAAATTCCAAGGGCACACTTTTTAGTTTAACATGCGGCTTCCATTTACTTTATAAGTTCCTTGGCTAGAAGTAGAACTACAAGTCAAAATGGACTTTCAATCTAACAAAATCAAAATTACTGAATATTAACAACCCGTATATGTATAAGTAAGTTTCACTAGAATTTATTACAAGAATTACTACAGTAATACAATTGAAAAGCAGATGTAGAAAATAAATAACACGATATTTGATCGCAAGAACGCTCGTCTCGTCGCGGAGTCCCCTTGGCCGCAATTATTTAACGTCAAGAACAGTCGCGTAGCCGCGGTAGTGCGCGGGTGTGCAGTCGCCTTTATTCGTAACATTTTTGACATTTTGACTTTCTTTTTTTTTCGGATTTTTTAAGGTGGGGCATCCGGGGCATCAGTTGTTTAGTTTCTGAGTCGGTATATTTTATGTAACATTAGCCAGTATTGCTAATGAATCTATTAAACATACGAACTTTTTCTGATCAAACAAAACAAAATATGAATAGCCTAATTAGTAATTTGGTACAATTGTTTTGAAATTATGCACAATACCTAAACGTGTAACCATCTAAAATGTAATAACTGTCTCTTCGTTTTTGGCGCAGTAACTAACATGTCGCTAAACAAAAGACCCCAGGATTTAATTTCTGAGGCGGACTACTAGTTTACAGTACAGTTGTTGCCGGAATTTTTTTTGCTGTTGTTGACTACTTGGGTTACTATATTCAAAACTATTAGTAGTTTTTTTTTTCAGGTCTAGTTTTTGAGTTTCAGCTACATACGTTTCAGACAGAAAAAAGCGTGTATTTGTCAAATTTTTTTTTCTAAACTTTGTTATTTGTTAAGTTCAACAAAAATTTGGTTTTAAATGTCTTCTTTAATTGTGAAGACTTGGGAAAAAGGCGTATCAGAGACCAGCAACAGTCAGACATCGTATTTATAACCCAGATAACGTTCCTCATGACACGTAAATCCTGACGCATAAGCACACCCTGCTCTTCGCTCATATTTCCAAAATTTTTCAGAATTCTGTTCAGGTGACCATAGAGGAATTGAAATTCTAGGCTCATTTGCATCCCATTGGTTCGAAAAATAACTACGAAATAATTTTTACTTGCGCGATAAAACGTTATTCTAGTTCTTGGAAAAAACGATTTTTTTTCTTTATAACCGATGCCAATAATTCTGAAGTTTGTTTAGAAATATTCAAATGTTCTTAAAAACCATTCAAATTATTTTGTGTAAAGCATTTTGGCTCACCTGACAAACTTTAAAAATCAGAATCAATGGGAGATGTGCTTTAGTCCTTTACTGACTTGCTCTAAGAGTCCAGCTATATTTTTAGGCACTGAAATTCAGGTGAATGTTGAATTGGACGCTGAACACGACATATCGTACTTAGTTTGGGTTCTGGCATTTACCTCGATTTTTAGTGATTTAAGCCTTCACAGCCGTAGCATGAACTTAGCGCTACCAAGGTAACAGCAGTCGAGATGATTTTTTGGATCATTCCAAAAGTCTGGTGTTTTAAATAAAAAAGAACCTTTACTTCTACTTTCCTATAAACCTAAATATTAAATCCACGATTTACAAACGCAATCAGATGCCCAAAATTTGTCATTTTCCAAGCACATTCCAAAATTTTTAAAATTGGTATTTTGAAACATAATATCTATACAAATTTTAAAAAATTGTCCGTTTAAGTAACAAAAATGATTAAGAATGTTTAAGCTTAATCATTTTTGTTACTTCTATCTCAGAAACACCAAATATTTAGATACAAACAGTCAAATACGCACGTTATCGACTAATATATGCATAGAAATAATAAAAATCAAAAACAAAAAAACTGGACCTGATAAAAATATTTTAGGCTTAATTTAATATTAACTAAACCTAAGTTAAACAGACAAAAAGTTAAATTTTGTAAACTCTTTACTAATATTATAAAGAGTTTTGATTGTTTGTTTGTATTGAAAATGCTCCGAAATTACTGAACCGATTTGAATAATTCTTTCACTGTTGGAAAGCTACACTATCTCCGGGTGACATAGGGTACATTTGATCCCGGAAATGTGGGGAGAAGGGGGATATTTGGAAAAAGAAATTTCGGTAAAAACGCGGGCAGAAGGTTATTTGTGATAAAAAAATTGTGTTCCATTCTTCGATCATAGTTCCATTGTGGTTTGTGAAAAATACAGTGCATCTCTGCTTGCAATATATCCTGCTAAGTAGGTAACGCAGTTGGTTGATCGTAAAGATTGACGATAGCCGAAAAATCGGCTTGAAAGACATTATTAGAATTTAAAATTTATTTATGTCCTAGCGACTCCATACCTCCTCTGTTCCTTGAGAAGGTTTCTCGTCCGGGGAACTTGAGATATCTCCCGGTCGGGTTATTGTTCCTCTAATAGAATTATAACACGACAATGGATATCGATCCCGACACCCTAGCCTTGGGAGCGACTCCAGATTATAACGATTAGGTATGAGGTCATCTAAGTAATTGAGATTGAAAAAAATATATATTAATAATTTTTTTACTCTGTCCACTACCCACTAAACTCCCTCGATTTCCCCTTCACACCCGATTGAGACCAGCCGGTGCCGGGCTTGTGGCTATTGACTTTTTAAATAAATTACATAAATTATTATCAGCCTGTTAATATCCCACTGCAGAGCAAAGGGCTCCATTGTTGAAATCAAATCGTTTCAATGTTGTGTGCCGGTTTAATAACCACGCTTGCCAATAAATTATTGTGATCACAGACACGACATTGTGACCAAAGAACACATTCAACTTTTGCTTGACCCGAGAATCGAACCAAAGACGTGATCACAGCCCACTTAAACCACTAGAATTGTTTCCATAATAATCCCTAACAAATACTAAACAATAACCAAACATCAAAGCAATACGTGATATTCATCCCCAAACATCCCTTTATCCATTTCACGAAACAAAATACCGACCTAATAAGTCGAAAACATCCAATAAATTGCATTAACCCAAAACTCTGTTTTCCATTGCCTATAAAAATCAGATATCATAAAAAAAACGTAAAAAAATTCACCAACCAATACAGTTAGAGCTACACTATTATTCGTTATAAACTGGCCAATAGAAACGGGGTAAGACGAGTATGTTTGCCTCTTTCTAACGTGTTAGGTTAGAATGAGATGGGTAGATGTTGTTTTGTCTCAAGATGCCAACCAGTATAGAACTAGGATTGCTTTTTTATCGGTTATAAATGGATGTTGTAGAGTCTGTGGCTGAAACGTTGGCGGGAATGGAAAAAGAAAATGGAGTTTTATTTATTTGGATTTATAGAATTGAAGATGTTGTTATTTCACGTTTTTAAGTTTTAGTCAAGAAATTAAAAGTCCCATTTAATAAAGATGTTCTTTGAGTGTGTCTACAAAATGGACTTTAGTATAGTTAACATCTAAGCAAGTTTTTATACCACATCGGTTGGCAGGCAGACACGCAGCCCACCTGATGGTAAGCGGTCACTGCGGCCTATTCCATTGAAAGACACTTCATCAGGAAGCGTTGATTTCAAGCCCAATAGCATCAACATTAACAATGCTGAAAAACCAAAGCCATTATGGACTATGGTGGCAGATTTTACCGCAACACATTTAACCCTTTAATAGGGCGCGGGTAGATGAACCCACGGCCTCCGGGTTTTTTCACCCAGTATGGAGCTCAGGGTCCACTTCGACTATGATTCCAGATTTGACAAGCCCGGTTATTACAATGAAGCGATTGCCATCTGACGTCCGTAACTCTTAAAAGGGAAACCAGACCAACTTGGAACATAGTCGGGACCAACGGCTTAACGTGCCACGAAGCACGGAATCATCTTTTCAGACATTCAGGTGATTCAAGCCTGCAGTGTCCTAACCAAACTGGAAACAATCACACAAAGTGATGCTCCGCGTGGGATTCGAATCCACGACCTCCGGGTTTTAGAGCCCAACGCTCTAACCACTGTACCACGGAGGCAGTTGAATATGTACGTATTTACAAAAAAAAAGTTTATAAGTAATGTAGGTTTATCCGTTGTCTGGCACCCATAGCACAAGCTAATGGTTAGTTTGGGGCTAGATGGCGCTGTGTGAATAACGTCGAGAGATATTTCTTTATCAACAACTTACTAAATGCGGGTTATCACAAACACAGATTTTTGATCATTAAATCATATCAGATTAAGATTCCAACCTTCCGTTCCCGAGAGGGTCCAATATGAATAAAGGTTTCTGAGGGTGACTTTACCTATAATTACCTACTTGGTGCTTATCCATACTACACTAAACTGTATAAATAAAACAAAGTGGTGTTAGTTACACTATTTATAACTCAAGAACGGATTAACCGATTTGGCTGAAAATTTGTGGAGAGGTAGCTTAGAACCAGGAGACGGATAGGTGATACCTTTAACCGCAAGGGTGACCGGCGACCGCTAGTAATATTATAAAGAGGAAAGATTTGATTGTTTGTTTGTTTGTATTGAATAGGCTCCAAAACTACTCAACCGATTTGAATAATTCTTTCACTGTTGGAAAGCTACACTATCCCCGGGCGACATATACTATACTATATACCTATGCTAAGTTAAATTCGTATTTATGAAGAAAACGGTAATTTTGATGGCGTTAAAATTAACATTATTGTTGCGTACACCAATTTAACTCTTTAACAGCAAGTAAAATAAAATAATTTAAAACCGGAACTCGCGAACCCACCAAAACAGTTTCACCCCGTCACCCGTCAAAAGAATCAGTCTTTTACAGCCTTAAAATTCAAAACTACACTCCGTAAATCGGAACGCAGCTCCCCAAGGGGTGCTGGGTGTTACAAAAAACTGTTACCCAAGGGTATAATAGGGAGGGACTGTCAGCCGCAGATGCCCCGCCCCGAAAGGAGCTAAAACAATTACGGAGGAGTGAATTCGATATTCCGGATCGAGTAGGCATTATGGGAAGCCGCCCGTTGCCTTTTTAGCGGGATTCAGTGTGTTGAATTTTGATTTTCGAACGTTAGAAGAGAATTTTTGATTGACTGGTTTGAATTTTGGCGAGGTATTGAAAATGGCCGAGATTTTTGCTGGCGTTAAGTAATTTTTCTTTAACGTAATCCGTTGAAATCTAAGAAATCTTGAGGAGTTATTTTAAAGTAAATAAATTATCAACATTTAATTATGTAATTGCACGATTTAAGTAAGTTATTTTAAAGCTTTCTACTTTCAAGTAGTTTAGGCGTTTATTTGTGTTTATTTCTCCACTCTAATGAAATTATAACAAATGTTTCGAAATAAATAAGTTACTTATACTGGTAAGATACTCTATTTTTAATGTCGACTAAATTACAGATTTATGCGTCCATCATAACAACAATTATTGCCATTTTCAAAATGGAAACAAAACTATTGAGAACCATTTTCTATTGTATGGTACTTAATTTCTGAAAAATAATTAGGCCTGAATCCAACTTATCATACAATGTAGGTATTTTTCAGTTACGCTATATGTATTTATCTGTAAACATAAAAATGCAAGAAAAAAAAAGTTATTAAAAATCAGCTTAAAATGAGCGTGATAACATCCGTATCCGTTTCCCGGAATTTCCCGCGCGGAAGTCGGTACCATAATGTTTTTGCGGATGCTTTTTAATTCAAATTATTGTTTCTGACAACAGTACATAGTGAAGGGATTCTTTTTTTTATGAAGACAAAGGACTTTTCCTTTTTTATTTCCTACGTTTTCTTTTGATAATATCTATGATACAATAAGTAAATTGTTTTTTTTTTTTGTAAGCGTAACATTTAAGATTAGTTGGATATATTTTATAACTAATGTGTTTTATTCATAGTATCGTCTTATGCATGAAGCTAATATTATTATTTAGAAATTAAGTCCTTAATCAATTTAATATAGTGGTTTCTTTCTGATATTTACGCGATCACTTATTAAATAAAATAACTTAAAACGGATAAAAACTCGCGATATATTTTTGCATTTTAAATTAAAACCAGACGTTACGACTACTTTTCAGAAGTCGTTTTCACGGAATGACTCAGATGTTTTGCGTCAAAAAGTTTTTAAATTGTTATTTCTACCGTCACATTTTTATTATTTTAGAAAATCAGTGTGTGAACATGTACTGGATAAGCCCAACCATTATATTTTTGCTTTGATAACCCCCATCTCGCGATGTAATTTCTGTCAAGTCTGGCCGCCTTAGCTGAAAACTCGGCTAGGACCTAGGACCTTATAATTATTTTATATCAATCTTCACTCACCTGACTATCCTTAAGTCCTAGTTTCTCAGCAAGTTTCTTCCTATCTGGCTTCGAGATGTACTTCTGAACCTGGAACCTTTTTTCTAGACCCTTCCGCTGGAGGTCGGAGAAAACCGCTCTTCTCATCATCCCTCGACGTGGCTTGCCTGGGAAAAGAAGATAAACTGCTTTATATTATTCTAGTTGGCAGACAGACTATAGGTAGTCCACCGGATGGTAAGCGGCCACTGCGGCCTATTACATTGATGGACACTTCTACAACGTGTTAAGTTAAATGCGCAAAACCTGAAATTAGTTTGATCAGAATGACGAGTAGAATCTATTAAACCACTTCTTAATATAGGTTACATTTTTCAAAAAATATCCATTAGAAATGTTGCCCTGTCTATTTAGTAATCGGTCAAGCCATCACGTGCGCAAAACATACCTACCGACTCGTCCCTCGACAAAGCGTCTACGCAGACGCAAGAAACCTCCTTGAGTAATTGTATTCTTTGTATTCTGTGCAAGAAACGATTTGAATTGCCGGTGAAATTAAAACAGCTCATAAAACCTTTGAATTTTTGTTAATGTTGTTTTTTCCTTCACAATTAGGTCAATTGAATTAAAAATCATTTAGGGTGTCTGAGGTTTTGCGCATTTAACATAACACGTTGTACCTAATAGTTTCTCGATCGGTCCTACTTTATCTTCTGTGATTGGGAGATACTTCCCTGTTCGAGCAGCCCCAATTTACTTATGTTTTCCCAAATAACTAGTTGATTGTAATAAGTCTTACCTCTCGAACTGTGCGCCCAGGGGAACCCTCCGGGCAAAGGAAACACTTGTGTATGCGCCTGAGTCGGACGAACTGAAACAAATCAAAATAACTATAATTATTTTTTTTCATTTTTTTTTTTGATTTAATAACTAATAATCAACAGTCGAATAATTTGAATGCTACTTCATCATTTTCATCATTTCAGCCAAACGACGTCCACTGCTGGACATAGGCCTCCCCCAAGGATCTCCAAACCGATCGGTCCTGCGCCACCCGCATCCAGTGGATTCCGGCGATCTTTATGAGATCATCGGTCCACCTTGTGGGAGGCCTACCACGGCTGCGTTTCCCGGTACGTGGCCACCACTCGAGGACCTTTCCGCCCCAACGGCCGTCAGTCCTCCTTGCAATGTGTCCTGCCCACTGCCACTTAAGGCTCGCAATTCTTTGGGCAATGTCGGTGACCTTGGTCCTTCTGCGGATCTCATCATTTCTGATGCGATCACGCAGGGAGACTCCAAGCATCGCCCTCTCCATTGCCCTTTGCGCGATTTTGAGTCTTTTTATGCGGCACATTGTAAGTGGCCACGTTTCCGTTCCATAAGTCATCACTGGCAACACACACGAGTCAAAGACTTTCGTCTTGAGGCACTGCGGTAGTCGGGCCGAGAAAATGATATCTTTACGAACTTAATAAAAAGTTTTATTCCTTTCTTTCTTAAAGCACTTTGATGAGAACAACCTGTAAAACTTTCAATTAAAGAAAATAAACCTATAAATTAAAACTTTATTTATTATTTACATTAAAAATATTAATATCAATGCGTTTCGTATTACAAACCATTGCTCATAGTAATGAAAGAGCAAAGAAAAAAATGTGCTGTTCTGTAATATAAAAAAATATTATCTGCTATTTTCAAATTCAATCGTGTCAATAGTAGGTAAACACGCACGCTTGACCATTTCAAGCCCATTTCATCGAACACAAATCACAAAAAATGGCGAACAGAAGCACAATAGAGCATTTTATTGCACAAAACAGAAAACACAATGAATTGTGCTCGATAATCTGCTAAAGTTATGGATAGCATTTAATTTTAACAAAGAAATGTTTAAGCATCCTTCAGCTAATAATAATTTTTCAATAAACGTAAGTAGTTCGAACTACCTACTGTTAGACGAATAATTAGTAGAATCGAATTACACATCACTATGGTCACCGCGTACGGTGCCCCGCACTAGCCGAGGGATGACAGATAGATTTTTACCGCGCTTGCAATGTATTATAACGCCGATTACTTAATTCCTAATATTGTAAAAGTATAATAAATTGTAATTAACAAGAGAAATGCATTTATCTCTAAAACTACATACTTATATTTTTTTAAATGTTGTGGTTTGCCTTTTTAAAATACCAGCTGAACTTTTTTTTATCCTAAATAAAATTAATTATAATATTCCTACGGGATATTGTCGTTTTGTCTTCACGGATAAAGCCACGATGGATGTCTTCTAATTATCATTATTATCATCATTATTATCTCAGCGTATTCCCGGTTGCATCCAGTATGGAGCTCAGGGTCCGCTTCGACTATGGTCCTAGATTTGACAAGCCTGGTTATTACAATGGAGCGACTGCCATCTGACCTCCGTAACCCTTACAAGGGAAACCAGACCTACTTGGAACATAGTCGCTGTGTGGATGGCATTATAATTATTTTATTTCTATTTATTTTATTTAGAAAACTAACAGGGTCACATTTAGGTTATACTTAGTTCATAAACTAATGCCATTAACAATCTGTATTCCATTAATATAAGTCATACAAAATTATATAAAAATAACGAAATACACTTCTTAACATCTGATTAAAAAACATCTTCAATTGGGGTATTAATAAAAAATCGTAATTTTTGCTGTTGTTATGAAATTAGGAATAATACCATAAGAGCTGTGTCTTCTAAGCTATCATAATTGTATCTGTGTGGTAGGTCCACGATCTTTAAAAAAAGTAAAAAACGAACCATAGACAAGATAACAATGAAACGATTCTATTTTCAAAAGACGCAAAAATCTGATACATTTTTTTTATAACAGCCCAACCCACCGCACGTTAAAAATGTAAGCTCACCAAACAGTAAGAGATTTGAACAAATGCAATAACAAATATAACAAAAGATGGACGTATTGTGTTAGTTTTATACGCCCAATTGGGGTCACCATTGTGTTTTAATCTATTGCATAAATATTACAGATAATGTGTATTAAATGTGCGTAAAAAAGTTATTTATTGACTGTTTATTTTGTGGTTTATCTTTTTTTTATTTTTAGTGTTTATTATCTGTGGCTTTGTTGGCTGAATGAAGTGATGCCTGTGCCTGTCTTTATGAAAGATAAAGAGATAAAAAAACGATATTCCTATAAATTATTTTAGAATATCGTTTTGCATTAATTAATGGCTAGACTATGTACTTAAATGCGATATTTTTATTGTACACATTCCCTCTTATTACAAAAAACATCGCTAAAACAGGTTTAAAACTGTACTTGTTAATACAGGTTTAGGTCCGGACTGTTTTTTAAAACTTTCCTTATTACAAAACAAATACCAACATAAGAATAATTTACTGGTACTAACTCGTTCAGTGCGTTTCATTTTACAAGACTTTGTTTTATGTCATGTTTTAAAATCTTTAAATAAGGCAGTAAAAATAATAATTCTTTATTTATAAATATGTTTTAGTAATGTAAGAAAAAGTAACATATATTTTTAATTTTCTGTTCACAAATTTAAGTGATTCTTTTCAAAAATTGTCTTTCTATACGTAGAACGGAGCGAAATTTCAAAAGTGTTATCGTTTGACGTTTGAAAGTTAGTCCATAGTAAAACTAGGGGTATCGGCGGACTTTCTTGGGTCTAACTTTAGTACTCGAAATGAAGTAAAACTTCGTTTTGTAATAGCGTTTGACTTTAGTCAGGAGTTAAGTCAGGACTAAGCTCGGTTTAATTTTTAAACCACGTTCTGTAATAAGAGGGATTAAGACGCTTTAAGGCCTGGTTGGTCTATTGGTTGAGTCCAGCGCGAAAATGTGTTTTAGGGCCCTTTCTATGGACGGAGACATCGTCCAAATTTTAAATCTATAAATTATATGTTAAACGCTTCGATGGTCTCGTGGGTCAATTACTGGGACGCGTCACCAAGTCACTCTATTACATTGATCATATGTGCAACTTTAAAGCCATGTAGTCTTAGAATAAAGATTCTTTTGTTTTTTACATTACAGGTTGACTTACCCAAGTAGGGATGATGACAGTGTGCCAACAAATGCTGGAGGTGCTGATGCTGTACTGGAATAGGCCTGCTGGCAATAGGCTTCGCTATAGGCCACGGGTTGCCCATCATAGGCTGTCTGTATTCTGAAACAAAAAATACCTCTTTATATGCTTTATTTGGACCGCCTCCGTGGAACAGTGGCTAAGCCGCTCGGGTATAAAAACACGGAGGTCGTGTTCGATTCCCGCCTTGGGTCTGGTTGGTGGTAGAGCTTTTTCAGAGTCCGACTGGCTAAAGCTACAGGCAGTGTTCCGGCTATAAAATTGTGGGAGCCAGTACACTTGAAATCAGAGGCTCTAAGATCAGATGAGTCTACAGTCTGGCAGCACATTGAGCGACGCGTCCTTCAATGGAATAGGCCGCAGTGGCCGCTTACCATCAGGTGGGCTGCGTGCCTGTCTGCCAACTGATGTGGTATAAAAAGGATCCTGGTGAAAGCGTACCCTGACTTGAACGGTACAAAAACGAATAAAAATAGGTATTATTAAGTAAACTACACATGTATACCCGTCTTAACACGTTAATAGCCCATTATAAAACACAATAGCCCAACTTTGAAGTGCGAAGCGGCTTAATTATACAAAATGCAGGATCCCATGGGTAGTTTAAATTACTTAATACAACCTAGTCAAAAACAAAATGCTCGGGAATATGATTAATGGTTTCACAAAGGCTGCGCGATATATTAGGTAAAGTGTGGGTTTGACAGCAGGGGGGTGGAGTAAGAAACCGGGGATGGCTCGAGTTAGGGGCGGACGCGAGTGCAGTGCGACAGGGTGCAGTGAGGCTGCTGAAGATTTTATTATGATGCTTTTTAGTTTTATTGAGCGATTGGTGTTTGATTTGCCGCAATAAGTTAAACTGGAACTTTTTAGCAGCATTTTTCTTGCCATTGTAAGTTTAATTTCCTTTTTACATGCCATTATACAACACTTATAAGGATAAAAATTAAATAAGCGGATAATAAAGCAACTATAAAGAGGGTATAAGGTTATTTGTACTTATAAAGTGCGCCCAAACGCTCCCTTGTATCGTAATGCGTTGACATGCTTAATGAAACCATATGCAACGGATTTAGTTGCAGTTTGTGCATCTATAAAATAAATAATAAATAAATATCTCTGGACATTGTTCACACGGCGCCATCCCCAAATTAAGCATTAGCTTGGACAACGGATAAACATTACTTATATATTTTCTTTTTTTTTTTATTACATACATATTATTAAAAACACCCAGACCGATCCAAACAGACATGTTCATGCACACAAATGTTTGTACCGTGCGGGGATCGAACCCGCGACCTTTGGTGTAATAGCCGACTTCTCGACCACTACACCAAATGGCTCGTCAAACCTGTATCTGTAACTCTTGCTTTAGGTCCGAGGCTGTTTAATAAACGACGACTTTCCTGTGTTATAACACAGGAATGATGTATTCTTTCCGGGATAAAAATTAGCAAAGTCATTCCTAAACTTTCTAACGGTCCTCGTACCAAAACTAGTGTCGATCCGTTGCTGTCACAGTTACATACTTTTACAATAATTATACGAGTAATATTAGTAAGTAAGCAATATTAATGTGGAACTCAGGAGAAGTTCTGAAAGAAAGGTATAATTCGAGGAGCCCAGACCAGAGAAGTTGTTGGAAGATCTAATTTCATGCTAAAATACCTCTTTTCCAATAATCCCCATGTTGGGCGCCACCGTTACTCATATGGCGCCCAAACGTGTTAATAATATAACGTACGAGATAATTCAATTCAAATCATTTATTTTAAATAATAATAGCCTGCCGCCTCCGCGGTTTAACAGGCGTGGAATTTCTTTTTCAAATATCCCCCTTTTCCCTAACATTTTCATAAAATGTACCCTATGTCACTGGGGGGTAGTGTAGCTTTTCAACAGTAAAAGAATTTTTAAATCGTTTCAGTAGTTTCGGAGCCTATTCAATACAAACAAAGAAACAAAATTTTCCTCTATACTAGCTGACCCGGTGAACTTCGTATCACTTAATTTAGTACAAGTATAATTTTTCCATAATTTCTCATCGTTCAAACCTTTCCTGGACTTCCACGAATATTTTAAGACTAAAATTAAACAAATCGGTTCAGCCGTTTTCGAGTTTTAGCGAGACTAACGAATAGCAATTCATTTTTATTTATATTAGTATACTTAAGAGTTATTTCAACTACATTAGGTAAGTTGCGTGACACGTGGTAGACAGTACCAGCTTATCTAGCATAAAAAAGGAAAAATAAAGAACTCGCTCTTCCCTCCCATTTGCGGCACTCCCGCGGGACCCTCTCATTGTATTTACGCTGGTTGTTAGCCGATTACGAGGGCGCGCGGAGATCAAGTAATTGCTTCCAATCTTTGATGCGCTATCATTTTGATAGGACCGTATGCCGCGGATTTATTTCCATTTAAGCATTTAAAGAATTAAATTATTATTGTGGGACTCAATAGACTTAAATTAAAAGGTAGATAGATAGATATACTCTTTATTGCACAAAATTATAAAAGAAAAATATGTTACGAAATTGGATGATACAATGTAGGCGGACTTATCGCTAATAGCGATCTCTTCCAGTCAACTTTAAGGTAGAGGAAACGTCTAAATTAATTAAAGGTTTGAAGATTCAAGGAGCCTTATTCCATACTTAGCTCAAAATAGACTTTATTTCCAACAATCAACATGTTGGGCGCCATCGTTACTAATGTGGCGCCCAAACATGGTAATAATAACTAAGTGTGGCAACTCTTCAAGTGACATTTCCTGACTAAGTGTACAGCAATCGAGTAGATGACCGTGGTACACACATCAAGTAGACTGCATACCTGCCAACTAATCTATGAAAAACGTAACCGAAAAGCATAAAAATAGACCTATAGACCTAAAGTAGATTTTCTAATAATCTAGTTATCCCGTCAAGGGTTGAATTCGGACGGGAAATTTCTTCAATATATTAAACATACTCGTATCTCATATTGGATCATAGTTCAAGCCTACCCCAATTAGATTGGGTAATATAAATAATTACAAAATAACAGTCTAAGAGCCTATTCACACGTAGACCAATCGTGTTTTTTCACGTATCGTTTTTTTTCACGATTCGTGTTTTTTTTTTGACGGAAGCAATGCTTCATACACTTCACGAATCGTGAAAAATGACGGATACGGTTACATCTTTTAAAAATCACGTATCGGCTTTTGAAAATCTATTAAAAATGTTTTGACAAATCGTGAAAAAACACGATTCCGTATTCAATGTGAACATCTATCCGTCAAGGCGTATCGTGTTTTTTAACGAATCGTCAAAGACGTATCACGTGTAAATGAAGCCTTAACCTTACATTACATCAAACAAATCTGGTTTCACATTATCATCAACCCCACGTTGGGCGTCAATATTAAAATTTTGGCGCCCAAACGTGGAGCTCAAAACTCCATTAATCATTTTTGTTTCTATAGATTAATAAGTAGATTGTTTTTTAAATTGACAAATAAGTTTATTTCCATTTTAATGGCATATTTTGAGACGTCAAGTTGAGTGTCTGTCTTTATTATTAGAATCATCGTTACAATTATTTTACCTTGTTTCACACTATGTATAATAATCAGAAACTTAAATCACAATTTAAGTAATAAAATCCGATACAATTTAACTGTTTCATGTAACTACATAATTTCATTACCTTAAAAGTAATCAAAGTTACTCTTTTCGCTCGCAATTTTTTAACTCAATTTCCGAATGCAACCGTTTTAAAACACCTCAGTGACAATATACCGCTATTAAACGGTCGCGTTATAGTAAAAAAGTATACAGTACGTTATCTTCATACACCGCGTCTTTTTTCCGAAGAGAATGCGTTTATTCACTATAACCGCTGGCTAGCTTGACCTGCGGCCGTGTGGGACTCGAGACTAAAGCGTCCACTACCCACTAAACTCCCCCGGTTTCCCCTTCACACCCAATTGGGACGATTCATATTATACACCGCACTCCGCCAGGCTTGTATGAATGTGTGCGCTATAGTGTCTATGCGTTGCCGCACGCACTCTTAAACCAACTCTTGATCCGTTTCCCAGTGCACACAAAGATTATTTTTTTATACTATGTCAGTTGGCAGACAGGCTCGCAGCCCACCTGATGGTAAGCGGTCACTGCGGCCTATTCCATTGAGGCGCGCTTCACCTGGAAACGTCTGTCAATGTGCTGCCAGCCTGTAGACTCATCTGATCTTCAAGCCTCTGATTTCAAGTGTACTGGCTCCCACAAAAGTTTAAGTGAGCGTGCGGCGAAGGATAGATACTAATGAAACACACCGCGTGCGCCTGGTGTAAAATACCCTCTTGTCTCGGACGGAAGGCACGTTAAGCCGTTGGTCCTGCGCCTGATCTCTCTACGGTCGTGTCAGACTGCTGTCCCACCGTGTTATGAGAGTGGGGGAATGGGAGTGCACCTTGCGCACTCACTTGTGCAGTATAATATATCCTGCGTAGTTAGTTGATCGTAATGGCGCACACATACAAGCCGCGAGGAGCGTTTGTAAAAAGATAACTTTCTGTGTACTCTTTGTACCAAGGTTGTTACGGAGCTTCGATTCCGATTCCGTTAAGTCGGAACTTCCGATTATTATCACATTTTCGGTTCCGATTTCGGCTCCGAAACTTTTAAATTGGAGGTTTTAATCGGAGGTCGAAGCTTAGCAATAACTACTTTTAGAGTCAATGCATTTGATTTAATTTGTCGTTTACTTTATTAGAAACATGTTGATTTTTTCATAGTCTGTGTAAATTAAAATAAAAAAACTGTATCATGTTTTTATTTGTCCTTCAATAAAAATTGCTACTACTTCTGCCTCTGCATCCAACTCCAAAACCGATTCCAGTTCCAATTCCGGTTCCGATTCCGATAAATCAAATTTAAAAACTCCGATTCCGACTTCGGTTCCGATAAATCCGTTACGTCCCTGCTTTGTACTATGGTCTCGTCAGGCCGGTAATTTGGAAATCTGTCCCCAGAGGGCGGGGCTGGACCGGGAATCAATTATTTTCGCACCTCGAATGGAAACCGATTGCAGAGTGCTTTTAGGGGCTATTAAATGAAATAACGTTGGTTTTAAAAGATGTATACTGTTGTTCATTCTTGAGGGTTTTTTTTATTTTTGCTACGTCACAGTAGGAGTTAAGAGTTTTTTTTTGCTTTTAGAAGATGAAATCTGTTTAGATTGACACTGATTTGCGATCTGAATAGATCATAGAGGAAATACTTTGTAGAGTTGCCATTAATTATGTTGTATTCTGTAGGGCATGTTGTGTTGTGACGTAGCATGTTGTGTAGTGGCAGTGGCACTCCACCTGCATTGCACAGGCCACGGCTTCCGCTTAAAAGGCAAAAACAAAGTAGTGGTAGAGCCATGCTGTTTTACAGTACGAATGGGCCGGCTCGTCCGGGAAGTCCCTCTCACATAACACCAGCGCGAAATAATAGTGACTACTATTGTGTTTCGTCTGGTTTGGGAGAGTGCCGGAGGCCCACACTCTTAAAAGACCGACAACGCATCAGCGATCCCTCTGTTTTTGAAGATGTCCATAGGCGGCGATGATCTTACCATCAGGCGACCCGCTGGCTCAATTACGCCTCTGTCATAAAAAAGAAACTCCAAAATTCCACTGCCATTACCAAACGGTGATTTAAAAAGTATGTCCCCGCTCTGGCTCGTACCCCGAATCAATTACTTTCGCGCCTACCCGACACGGCAATGGGCTATAAATACCTATAACAGTTAATTAAATAACTGTTCCGTGTTCGTTATAACGGTGTGTGGCTGTTCGTTATAACGGTGTGTGGTTTCCAACACCGTATTCTGTTGCTGATCGGTTTTTTTAATTGTTAAAGCATGGTGGCTGTGCAATGTGCATACATTGTAGATTGTACAAACAGTAGATTGTTAAATTGTAAGTTATGACATATCTTTTCTTTTAAGTAAAGTAATCGGACTGCGCCTCGACGGTCTAGTGGTTTAAGTAACGGGTCGAGATCTCAGGGTCCTGGGTTTAATTCCTGGGTCGAGCAAACGTTTTGTCTGTTTTTTCGGACACAGCTCGGGTTTCTGATCACCAATCCGCATTTGGCAAGCGTGGTGATTAAGCCAATACCCATCATTGAAACGATAACTTGATTTCAAGGATGGAGGCCTTTGCCCTGCAGTGGGACATTAATAGGCTGATACTTTGCTTTAATCGGACCGCGCATATTTAAAGCTTCGTACTGCAACTTGGTGATTTTGCAGATACGTGTTTGTTCTGGGTCCATATTCGAATGCATAAATTGAAAAGGTATAATTTAAAATTGCATAACGTTTTTTGGCATACTAATCTTTTCGCATAACGTTCATACAGAATAAATAATTAGGCATACTTTCTTTTCCCATAATCTTTTTTGTAATAATAATAAATACGCATAATTATTGTTAAGCATAATATTTTAAAGCCTAATGCACTCAGGGAAATGGTAAATTATCATGTTGGCGGCTTTGGGGTGGCCCGTGGGCCACCCCCGCCGCACCTAAACCTACTGTTACACTATAATAACTCGTTCTGTTATTTTTTATTGTTATACCTTTTATTTTTATGCATATTACAATAATTATGCCAAAAAAAATATATTAAATAAGTATTATGCCAATGTAACCATTCTGCGTAACATACATAAATGCCGAAACTGTTATGCCAAATTATAATATGGCTAAAAAGATTATACCACCGAAGACGCACCAGTTTGTTCTTGGTGCCCGTCGAATTGATCTAAATTATTAACACACTTCGTATAGGTACTTGCTTGAAAACCAATAATAAAAGTTCACAACACAACTTTACACCCAATTTAACGTCATTGTTATTTGCACAAATCATTCAATCTTTTTTTAATTTGTTATGGGTCTTGCAATCTTTTGTATTGACGTATAAATCCGAAACACTTGAGAAAACAAAACGCATCTTCCCTCCCTTTTCAACAATAGGCGGCCAGTTGCAACCGCATCATAATAGACAACAAAAACTAATCTCCAAGTCTCGTTTTGATCCTCATACAATAGACATTTATGTTGTTTTCTTTCTTATCAAAATGGCAATTATATTATAATTTTTAATAAAAATAAAAATTATAAATCAGCCTATTAATGTCCCTGCAGGGCAAGTGCCTCCATTCTTGAAATCAAGTTATCGCTACAATGATGGGTACTGGCTTAATCACCACGCTTGCCAAATGCGGATTGGTGATCACAAACCCGAGCTGTGTCTGAAAAAGCCGACACAAAGTTAGCTCGACCCGTAAATTGAACCCAGAACCCCGAGATCTCGCTACTTAAACCACTAGACCATCGAGGCGTTGGGGGTGATTATAATTTTTATAATGTATTGTTCATTAATTAGGCAAGTCCAGTTATTACATTGCAGCGACTGCCGTCTGACCTCCGTAACCCTTGACAGGTGAACCAGACCAAATCAATTGGATCATAGCTACACAGCCATTCAAGCTGGTTTTCTCAATTGTAAGGTATTAGATGCGTTGTATACGTACAAAAACTACAAAAGAACTAAAGAGTCACTGTAACATTGAAATTGACGATTCTTAGGTGCATCTCTGGAGCCTACCAGAATAATTTTGATTTTCATCATCATCATTTCAGCCAAACGACGTCCACTGCTGGACATAGGCCTCCCCCAAGGATCTCCAAACCGATCGGTCCTGCGCCACCCGCATCCAGTGGATTCCGGTGACCTTTATAAGATCATCGGTCCACCTTGTGGGAGGCCTACCACGGCTGCGTTTCCCAGTACGTGGTCACCACTCGAGGACCTTTCCGCCCCAACGGCCGTCAGTCCTCCTTGCAATGTGTCCTGCCCACTGCCACTTAAGTAATGTTTTGTTATGATTTGATAATAATTGACTGATTAACTACAAAAATATAATCTTAATATCGGTAAATTTTTCAATAATGACCGAGCCTCCCCACAGCCAAACATAATTACTTATTAAATTAATTCAATGCAATAATTAAAATCGTTTTACGGGAGGGAGCGAAGTTTTCCACGTAACGCCTCCTTCACCCTTAATAAGGGAATAAGTTCCCTTAAGGGTGTTCAATTTTACCCCAGTATAATATTGTTTAAGGATTTGGAAGTTTGTGTAGGGGATGAAAATCTTTGGGGTGGATTTTTCCCGATTATAGGTCAGTTTTTTATTTCATATTGGATTTAAGTTAATCGTTTATTACAATTTACGTTGTTTTTATTAGTTCGTACAATAACTTCAATGTTGAAGAAGGATATGGTGTCCCTTGTTAGCATATACATTTCTGAAACTTAAAGCGCCACGTTGGGTGGCAAAATATTAATATTGGCGCCCAACTTGGTGTCAACAAAAAGGTCAATTAAATAATATTGGCATTGCTTAATTAATACTATTTAATCATTATTTTAAATATTAAGTTGTTACGCAATATTATTAATAGATACTGTAACAATATATCTATATTATTGTAAAACTTTGCCGATTCAAAAGAGTAACTAGCGAGTTTCTTGCCGGTTCATCTCGTTAGATAACAACATTCCGAATCCGGTGGTAGAGTCACTATGTTACCTTGATTAATTATTGACGATTCATAAAATGTGAATCTCTGACGCCTTCATAAAATAAAGAATATTTTGATTTCTGATTTTGAAAATTTGCATGCTGAATATTATAATATTATTAGTAATAGCAATACATGCGTGCCAGATTACAGGTACCCGTAATCAATACAGTATTTTTTTTTTTTTTTTTTTTTTTTTTTAATCTTTATTATTTAAAAGGGGTTTAGTCACACAGAGACTATGTCACCCCCGTATGGTCAACTAAACATAGATATACTTAATAAAAAGACTTATAATTATAACCTATCAAATACTACTTAAACAAATTTTATAAAGTCTGGTGAGCAATTTAGCTTCCTCAGATAATGGGGAAGCTAAAATGCTGTTACACCATCCTATAATTAGATTTGGACGGAATAGGAGATTCTGTCGAAGAGCCTCACTTCGAACACACTCCACCAATACATGTTGTACGTCCTCTATTTTGTCGCACTCAGAGCAGTTAGGGGAACTGGAGAGACGCATCAAAAATTTAAACTTGTTCGAAGGAATGTGTCCGGAGCGAAGTCTCAACAGCGTTACAACAGAAGCTCGATTTACGGATTGCCCATTGAACCATGGATAGCGAGGAATCTGACTCTGAATTGTTTTATACCATATGCCCTTAACCCGTGAACGCTCGTCGAAATACTCCTGCCAACATCGTCCGCAGTCAATTTTCGCCTCTTTCAAAGCCTCACTATTAAGTGGAGGGCAATCGTACACTATACCTTCGCTTATGGCTTGTCTTGCCGCCAGATCAGCCTCCTCGTTACCCACGATACCCACGTGAGATGGCGCCCACTGGATTAACACTTGTTTATTTTCGGAAGAAAGTTTACATATGGAATCGAGTATTTTATAGGCTACCGGGTATCCTCGACAATTCGAGGGAAGCCGAGCCAGATGAAATAAGGCACTTTTAGAATCCGAAATAATAACAATACAATTCTTATCCAATGATGACGCATACTGCAACGCTTCAGAAATTGCGATTAATTCACAGTGCATAATTGAGACATCTCCAGTAATAGTAAATTTAGCGGCTACCTCTAATTGAGGGTCAAAAAACGCAGCGCCACATCCTACTTCATCTTTTGATCCATCAGTAAACAGCCTATAAAAATCAGAATACTTTTTGTTGAAGTATTTGTAGTAGATGTTTCGAAGTTCTGACGAGTTGAGTTGCCTCTTTGCCACCTCTATGCCATCGATCGTAAAAACTATATTTTTAGACAAATCGAAATAAGTAATCCAGTTATTTAGACAATACATTGGTAAGTTCTCGGAAGAATGTAATGGTCTATTACAATATTTTTTGTGAGTATCTACAAGAAGAGGTATTTTCTTCCGAGACCAATAACTCTGTTCACATAAGGTACCAAGTTCTTCCAAGATATCTATAGAGGCATTTTTATCAAGTGATTTCGATTTAAACCAAAATTTGGCTGCTAGGTAACGTCTACGAATGGATAATGGTTGAAGATGCAGCTCGCTCTCCATAACATGTATAGGGGTGCTTTTAATAAAGCCACCAATCACTCTCATTGCCTGATTCTGTACTTTATCCAGTTTGTATAGATGACTTTTAACACTACTGTCATATAAGTAACTGCCGTAATCTAATCTACTTCTTATGATAGAGATATATAGACGTCTGAGGTGTTTCGGATGTATTCCCCAATTTGACCCGGCGAGTACTTTAAAAACATTTAGAAATTTACATGTTTTTTCACGGATTTCATTGATGTGTTTACCCCAACGGAGACTACTATCTAACCAAATTCCTAAGTATTTAACACTATTTACTTGTGCAATCTTACAATTATTAATTTCTAGATCATTAAATGAATTTGAATTTCTTACCCTTGAAAAGCCCCTTGAAAATATGCAAACTTTAGTTTTCCTGTACGAAATAGTCAATCCTATACTTTCTATCATATTGTTTAGTAAGTCTAAAGCTTCTTGAATGACTAATAATGATTCTGAAATGTCTTTTCGGCTGGTATAAAGTACAAAATCATCGGCATATTGAGATACAAATACTTGCGGAATATTTTTACAAATGTCAATAGTAGCGGCATTGAATAACAATGGAGACAAGGGGTCTCCCTGAGCTATCCCTATTCCTGACGTACGACACACGATATTACAACTGCTTAATTCTATGGATACGCGGCGGCAGTTAAGAAACTCCCAAAGGTAATTACATATAGAGGCCCCGACTCCAGTGTTATACAATGTATGTAAAAGACTAGATACATCAACCTTATTGTAAGCACTATTAATATCTATAAAACAGGCCACCGTTTTATGTCCTTTACCAAACCCAATTTGAATTCTAGACACCAACCTTGACAAATTGTCCATGCAAGATCGTGATCTTCTAAATCCTACTGTTTCATCAGAAAATAAAGCGTTCTTTTCGAAATACCATTCTAGTCTCTTTGTAATAATCGAGTGAAATATCTTGCATGGACAGGATATCAAAGCAATGGGTCTCATTCCAGATACTGAACTATTATTAGTCTGTGGTTTAGGAACTGGCACAATTTTAATGTCTTTCCATTGTTTTGGTACATACCCTGATGATAAAAATCTATTATATAATGCAACTAAAATTAATTTAGCCTTATCCGGTAAATGTATAACCATTGAATAAGAGATGTTATCTAACCCTGGAGCTGTATCTGAATGTTTGATATTGTTATTTAGTTCTTGCAATGTTATGGGTGCCGATAAGTGAGAGTTTTCGGTAGTAAATCTCGGCGCAGGCGGCGACACATAATCAGGTGCTAAGTCACACAGAAGAGATTCCGCTGCTTCAGGAGTAATACTGCTTCTTTGACTTCTAAGCCCTTTAAGCCATCTCATTTTCGTCCACATTTCACTAGATGAGCACACACTGTCTAAACTATTACACCACTTCTTCCATGATTTGGATTTATTGTTCCGAATCACTGATTGAGCTGCTTTGACTTTGGTTTGTAATATTTCCAGATTGTCGGGAGTGGGGTTACGTCTAAAATTTGCCAGAGCTCTTCGTCTTTCTGCTACTGCCTTTGAAATGTCTTCATTCCAGTATGGTTTAGGTACAAATTTTTGTGCGCGGATCGGATCTTCACAAAATTTTATTTGAGGTATGGCTTCCATAGCAGCCTTAATAATCATAGAGGTAAAGCTATCATAAGCGGACTGGTTGTCATCCGACAAAGTGAAATCTAAAAGTTGTCTATTTATATTCTCCCTATAATTATTCCAGTCAGCTTTCTTGAAGTTAAACTTGCTTTTACGTGTAGAATCTGTAGATATAATAGTTTTCATCTTAATAGCTAGATGGTCACTTCCTAGATTCTCATTCATTACTTGCCAGTCTAATTTCAGAGCTATGTCTGTGGATGCTATAGAGATATCAGGGGACGACCTTTGTACTGTGCCATTAACTGCTTTCACTCTTGTATGGGAGCCATCATTTAAGGAAACATAATTATTATCCATAATTGCATCATAAATTTGCTCTCCGCGTTGATCTGTTTTGGTGGACCAATTTGTGTGATGACCGTTAAGGTCACCTGCAATTATAGAATTTCTGCCAGCTATGTTTAGAATTTGGTTCCAATCAGCCAAAGTAGTTCTTGCAGACGGTGGACAGTACAAAGAAATTATATTTTCCAGGTAATCACAATTTAATAACTTAACGTTCACCATTTCAATCTGTGGGTTATTTAACTGAACAAAGAGTTGCTGAACCTTTATTGATTTGTGGGTCAAAATAGCCACACCACCGTATCCATCGTTGCGATCTTTTCTAAATATATTATATCCGCTAAGATTAAATTGAGTGTCTGGGTCTAGCCAGCTCTCACTGATTATAGCAATGTGTATTTTTTCCTGGTTTAAAAGTGCTTCAAATTCGTGACATTTAGGGCGTATACTCTGCGCGTTCCATTGTATTATCTTTACTGCTATATTGTGGCGGTCGTCGCCGCCCATAATTGTTTGATAAGACTGCAACAAGGCTGATCTGCGATGAACTTCATGGCAATTGATAACACTCCATCGATTAATATATTCAGACAACTTTTAAATTTACCTTCCCATGATAAATTGCGCTTCTCAAAAATTATTTCCTTTAATTTTTTAAATAATAACTGCCAAGACATTTCTTCTTTGTACTTTGAAGTATTTACTTCTATTGGATCTTCTCCATCTTTACTATCACTTTCACTAATTTCAGATGGGCACTCGATGATAGTATCTTCCTTCTCCTTAAGATTTCTCCTTCTTTCTCTCCTTTTCTCCGTTTTAGTTTTCTTTTTAATTTCCTCATGTTCAACGGTAGGGCCTGACTTAGGAGTTGTTCCGATATCTAAACATGATTCATCAAGAGTAACTTCTGTAGTAGATGCTGTTTTCGAAATCACTTCTACAAATTGGGGCGGCGGCGGCACATATAAAGTTAGGGCTTTTTTGTATGAGCAATTAAATTCCGACATAAGGTCCCTGATACGTTTCTCCTTTAAGTACACTGGACATGTCTTAGCCATTGCCATGTGTTCTCCGGTGCAATTATTACATCTGAACTGGGTTGATTTGCAATTTGCATGGTTTTTGGTGCATTTCGGACGGATAATTTTTATAGAAGGGCACATTTTGATTGAATGACCAAACCGCCAACATCTGGAGCATTGAGTTACTGGGAATGTGTATGGAAAAATCTGTACTCTCGTATCAAAAATGTATACATGTGTCGGAAGAGATGAGCCTTTAAAACATATTCTAACTGATTCACTCATTTCCCAATGGCCGTCATTTGTATTTTTACGTTTAAGTCTTTTAACGCCCAAAATCACAGTGTCACTACTAAGTTCCTCCAGTATTTCTTCTTCACTTAAATGTAAATCTACTTCTTTCATAACTCCGTATGATTGGTTAATTTCCAAAGTTCTTTGGCATTTAAAACCGTTCTCATTAAATAACTTAGATTCTAGAATTTCCTCAGCGCTCTCCTCCTGACTAAAATGAATAAGTACTTTGTACGCGTTAATATATTTAATTTTCATAACATTTTTAATATTTTCTGACTTCATCATTTTTGCTAACCCGAATTGTTTAGGTAGTTTTTCGGAACAAGTTAAACAAATTTCTGTCATAACCTCCTTTGGTATATTTTTTGACATGTCATTTTCGTCCGCTCGTCCAAATCTTTTTGCTTTTCGTGCTACTGTTGTCCAAGTTTCCTCCTGACACATTTCTCTATTTCTTTTAGATGATCGTCCCACCGTCACGTCTACCGCCATTTCTTCGGAATAAGTTTGATTTAAACCTTCTGAACTTCTTGTCATCTCACCGTCAATATTGCATGTCACATCTTCACTATGTATTTCTACCTCGGATTCAATAGCATACGAATGCTCGTTGCTAAACATTATTACGAATATGAACTGAACTACATATTAAAATAATAGATACACGTAGGTACGTGCGGAGTGAACTTGGCCTAACGCTGACGGATTAATGTACAAAACGCGTCCACCAACGAACGGCGCCCGCGCGCAACTGAGTTTTTTTTTTTTAAACACAAACAAACTAGGTGCGGAGATCGAATCAAATGAAAAGCGATAGCTGATGTATAGCCCGCCGACCAATACAATTAAAAAAAAACATCGCCATATTGCGGAAAAATATTGGAACCAATTTCTTCAAGTGGCAAATATTAAACAAAAAAACAATAAGATCTCATTCTATTGCTGTCTGTCGAAGAGTAATGTCAATTGTCAACCATGCCTTGTTATTTCTTGGATCTTGTGAGTTATTTCTGAGTATAACCATAGCAACCAAGCGTTGCTATAACCATAGCTAATGTGGCGCCTCCAAAGCAGGTTGGTTATTTTCTTGGTCAGGCTAAACAAAACCAATTTTTCAGTACATACTTCCAAAATTATTTCAAGCCGTTTCGTGGATGCTTTCCTCAAACGGTTATCTTTGAAACAAGTTCTAACTATTCATACAGACAAAATAACATCGTTTAACTATAACACAGTTGTTGAACCGATAAACTTTAACCATAGCATAACCTCACTACAACCTGTGTATCAACACCGCAGGTACGGTATGAATAGTGTCGTCAAATTAAACAGGAACGCAACCCGCGCCCTCGCGATAATTACAACTAACCACACACGGCACTCATGTAGTACAGGAGTAGTAAGAGGGTCTGTCGGTAAATACAGGTTATCTCAATCGGTACTGCAACCGGTTTTTACCGGTTGTCATTCTTATCATCATTTTCAGCTAAGACCTATACTGCTTAGCATAAGGTAGGCCAAAAATCCAAATAATATCTTTTATCTTCTTTATAAATAAAAATGAATTGCTGTTCGTTAGTCTTGCTAAAACTCGAGAACGGCTGAACCGATTTGACTCATTTTAGTCTTGAAATATTCGTGGAAGTCCAGGGAAGGTTTAAGAAAATACAAAAAATGACAATTTTATTTACTCACACAAACTGTTCTTACCTGTCAAACGTAAGTGATATAATGTTCACCGGGTCAGCTAGGAGCTTTCAAAGCGTCTCTCTTTTCACAGAGATAATAAGGAACTTAATATAAGGTTGATGAGGTTTTGTGTATTTAAAATACAGTTGGTCCCGGCTATTTCCGTCCCCCTCCCGCAAGGGAAGGACTTGTAGGGCGCTGCTAAGCGCTTTACGTATTTTTTTAAGTCCATGCAACGATGTACGATGTCGCGAAAACAAATTACCGGTAAACATTACAACCGGTATGGTCCCATCACTAGTGCGTTAATACGACACAGCGGGGCACTACGCACTAGCGGACGTGATCGGAATGCGTAGATTATACAGTTTTACATTTACGCGGTTTTGCCACGCTGCCTTCACTTAATGGAGGTGCGCGGGAAATTATTGACAAAAGTATACGTAGTTTACTTTTTTTCTATTATGAACACTTCAAAAATACACTGTTTTAATAACTTTACATATTTTTATATTATTAACAGTTTTTAAGTTAACTGTTTTTGCAGCGGCGGCGGTACTTTTTTATTGGTACCCACTAGCGAGTAAATTATAAATAGAGCCTTAGCAATTTTTGGACATCACAATATGATTGAGGCTTTAGTGTTTGGTGGAGTTGGGGATTTTTCTGAATCCCCGCGCAAATCTGCCGCTTTAACACCTCTGTCAAATAATTTGTGCAATGGGCAAGCGACGAAGAATTTCTAAAACATATTTTTAGAGTCCGGCTTGCTATAATGTATATCTACCCCCACAGGCGAAATCTGCCACCATAACAGCTCTGCCTGTGTTCCGGCAATATTAATGTGAGAGCCAGTACACTTGAAATCAAAGGCTCGAAGATCAGATGAGCCTACAGTCTGGCAGCACATTGAGCGACGCTTCCTGGTAGTTTTCACATTAAATGATTTCTGATTTCTGAAGTGTCCCTCAATGGAATAGCCTGCCTACTAACTGAAGTGGTAAAAGAGTTTTATCGTTATTACAACTTTTTTTTTTTTTTCAGGAGGAGAATGCGTTTATGCACCATAACCGCAGGCTAGCTAGACCCACGGCCGTGTGTGGGACTCGAGACTAAAAGAAGCGTCCACTACCCACTAAACTCCCCCGGTTTCCCCTTCACACCCGATTGGGACGAGCCGGCGTGCCAGCTTTGCTATTGACCGGCCCATCCCCGTATCGTTATTACTACTAGTAATAATGTTAAAACATAGTAAATCTATGTAAATATTTCTGTTACCAAATTGCGGTAAGTGTATGACAAACGCACTCGTTGATAATGTGCGCTGCGGTAACGTCATGATTCGTTTATGTGCTCGCGCGGTTCCGCCCGACACGGAACATTGCGTGCTGTGGAACAACATTAACAGATTTCAAATTAGCTATTATCATCGCTTTATTTTGCTTTAAGCAAAAAAAAACCTCATAAAGGCTCTTCAAGCCAAGGTTTTAGCTAACTAAAACTGTATGGCATAGTATAGATGGATTTATTATCAGCTCCCCAACGTCTGCGTTGCACAGGTCGCCCGAGCCAAGTCTGAGGGTCACCTAGTTTCTCGGGTGGCCCTCCCTAGGCGCCACCCTGACTTGAGGCCTCTCAAGTCGGGGTACCCGGGGATGGGCTGGTCAATAGCCACAAGACTGGCACAAGCTGGTCCCAATCGGGTGTAAAGGGGAAACCGGGGGAGTTTAGTGGGTAGTAGACGCTTTAGTCTCGAGTTCCACACACGGCCGCAGGTCTAGCTAGCCTGCGGTTATGGTGCATAAACGCATTCTCCTCCGACTTTACATGGTTTCCAAGGCACATTTCAGATTCCAGACTGACTATTTTCCAAACAGAAAAATCTATCTAAAATACTTTCAGTAATTTTTATTTGTAACACCTTAAATAATTTAGAATCTCAAAAAACAAGTGCATCAGTTACTTTGCGGTCAGCTAAAAGTTCCATTTATTTTAATAGGCCGCAGTGGCCGCTTACCATTAGGTGGGCTGTGTGCCTGTCTTCCAACTGATTTAGTTTAAAAAATAATATTTATAACAAATGTCCTGAAGCCAAGCACTCGATTTAAAAAAGAAAACATTTTCCCAAAAACAGCAAGCCACTCGGTAGCGCCCAAGATGGCGTCGGTTTCGGTGGGAAATGTGGGAATGCTTTGTGTGTTTCCCGATAATTTTGAATGCGTCAACTTACAACGTAAGTTGTAATGTGCGGCGTTTTAAGAACACTTGCTTGAGTCGTTAAAATGTACATGAAAATGGCAGCAGTAATCCTTATAAACAGTAGTGTATTGCCAACTACAATACAAGAAAAAGAACCACTCGATTTTCAAAAATATTTCCGCCATCTGTAATGGCGGATAGAAAAAAAAACGTTCTCGCACGCAGGCTCGCAAATACGCCGTAAAAATATCAATATCGAATCCGAGAATAAGAATTCAGCTCCACGACTTGAAATCGCAAAAACCAACGACCAACGTTATAAAATTATGCATATCGCCCCGAATCCGTATTAACATGTCATAGGACGCCATATTGCGAATCGAATCTTAAATTCACTGTGGAACGCGGGAAAGTTTTTCCGTTTTCCGAATTGTTTTTTCTTCAATTTGCGATCTTAACACGAAAGTAGTAAGGACTGATGTTTTTTCACAATGTTGGTCTGTAAGGAGTTTATGTAAGTGAGATTTGGCGGATTTTTTTACGGACTCGTAAAATTGGAGCGTGGCGGAATCGCCTTTAAACAGGGTTGGCCAAAATCTTTTTTTACTTAGGGCTGGAATGTTACCAAAATTCTTCGAGACTACTATACAGAGACTACTTTAATACAATTTACTTCTTTCTCGTTCAGCGTCTAATAAATCAGCGTTTTGTTATGATCTAGTCAAACATGATTTGGTTGGCAACTTCTTTGTTTGATTGTATTAAATAGGCTACGAAACTACTAAACCGATTTGAAAAATTCTTTCCCTGTTGAAAAGCTACACTATCCCCGAGTAACATAGGGTACTTTTTATCCCAGAAATGTGGGGGAAGGGGGTATATTTTAAAAAAGAAATTACGTGCGGGTAATTTTGTAATATTTATTAATCCAGAGTGCTTTGTTGTGGTAACCCTGGTAAACTTAGCAAATGCGAAACCAATCGAATGAATGAGACGGAGAAAATTATTGTAGCGTTAGAAAGAGGCAGGTGCACCTTACGGCCGTTCAGGGAGGTTACTGCGATTGATGTACTGAAACATTACCAATAACCCCTACAGGAGAAATCTACCGTTAGAGTAGCACATTGAGCGTTGCTTTCTGGTAAAGTTGTCTGTGCTTGCTTGCTTTTCTTTTTTTGAAATGTGTAACAAGACGAGCAGATCGTACACCTGATGGTAAGCGCCACGTCTGCCCTTAGACAGTTCAGTGCCAAACAGTAACTAAGCAGTACTTTCTGGCACCGCCCTGCGCCCGCTACACCGAGACGACAGTTATTAGGTCTCATGTACCCAGTAATTTCACTAGCTTCAGTGCCCTTTCCCCTGAAATCTAATGAGTCAAATTCCCCTAATGAATCTACACTTTTATTTTCTTCAGTAAGCAAGCAAATTGAAGTGGTAGAGCCATGCATGCTGTTTACAGTACGAATAGGCCGGCTCGTCCAGGGAAGTACAGTCAAAAGCACGTCAGACGTAACACTTTGGACTTTGTACCGCTCTTATGTCAGCGGCATAAGCGCTATTATCGAACTGCAAGTGTAAACCGTGATGTGCTGTTGACTGTACCACCCTCTCACATAACACCAGCGTGAAATAATAGTGACTACTATTTTGTTCGGTCTGGTTTGCCGGAGGCCCACATTCCCGTTAAAAGGCGGCAACGCATCAGCGATCCCTCTGGTGTTGCAGATGTCCATGGGCGGCGGTGATTGCTTACCATCAGGCGACACGCTGGCTCGTTTGCCGCCTCTGACATAAAAGCAGATAAACACCACCTGGGCCCACCTGGTGGTAAATAGTCACTGCGGCCTATTCCATTGTGGGACACTTCACCAGTGTGATCTCTTATCTTCGAGTATTTATTTCAAGTGTACTGGCTCCTACATTATTGCCGGAACATAGCCGAAGCTGTTATGGCAGCAAGTCGCCAGTCAAATTTTGACAAATTTTACCACCAAGCAGGCAGACCTAACGGTGGACATCGAACTTATGGCCTTCTAGTTTTAGTCCGAAGTATAACTTCTATTCCACGGAGACTGTCAAAACAACAATGCTTGTAATTAACAAAACGCTATTATTAATAACGAAACTTTGATGAACATTAAAAAAATAACGTTAATGGTAACGTTAACGCGTTATTAATAACGCTATCGGCTATAACTTATAACGATTCCCCGACATCTTAATTCACTGGCAGAAAGTCGCAATATGGCTGACTTTTTCAATAAAACTGGCAACATCTGGCGAGACACTTAAGCCTGGGGGCGGGAAAGAGACGGGGATATACAAAAAGTTACGCGTAAGAGCGAGAGGGGGCGAACTGGGGTCCACAGTGGAATTAATATGTCCTTTTCTTAACATTTTCGTAGGACGGTAGTTCTGTATCGATGTTGGTTTCTCTATTAATATTATTTTTTGTTGTCTCGGCTATTAGGAGCAGTTAGGGCACAATTAGGAAGGAAGATATTAGATATTGATTTTGACAACATATGTCGGGAGCAATTAACGTACCTAGTGATAGTATTTTGGGCCTTCCTGGATTGTTGTTAAACGTTGGTCCACCAACAACGCCACCGGGAGTAGAGTGGGCTCGTTTCGTGTCTATGTGTTTGCACGGTTTAGGGGACTAGGAATTTAGTCCTTTTAATAGTCGAAAATAGAAAAAAAGTTCAGATATCGATATGAAGAATACTTTTAACCAATTGATTATAACTTTAGAAAAAGAGACTGACGAAGATGAAAATTATCTTGATCATAACCCAGCAAAATTAAAAGCTATTCTGACACAACGTGCTTGACGTGATTAGGCTACATCTTAGATTTTGTAGGATTATTTAGGTTTTTTAGGCCAAATAGATTTTGTATTTTTTTTTTGAAATTAAGTATAATTTAGTTTAGTTTGCTGTGCCCTTACAGGGTTAATGTCTATGTGTATCGTAAATACGTCTTTACTATAATATTAAAGAACTAAACCTTTATAATTTTTTAAGTCTACTTTTTTACGCTAGACTGGTTGGCAAACAGACACGCAGCCCACCTGATGGTAAGCGGCCTAGTCGCCATCTGAGTTTGGTCGTATCATCATCATCATCATCAGCCTATATACGTTCCCACTGCTGGGACACAGGCCTTATCTCAATTGTGAGATAGTGTGGGCCATACTCCACAATAAAGTGTTGAGTTTGGTCGTATACATTTTAATTTTTAATGATATTTTTGATGCTTAGATACGGTAGCGGTTGGCGGTAGGTACGGCAGGAGAAACTCCCGGTAGGACGACCCCAAATGCAATGGAGTGATGGCATAAAGAGAGAAGCCGGATCGATGTGGATACAGGTGGCTCAAGATAGGAGAGACTGGCATGAAAGAAAGGAGGCCTACACCAGAAAGATGGTAGAAAAAGGCTGAGAAGAAGAAGATGCTTGGATACGGTAGCCGGCGACGTCGCCATAGCGTCTTGATGAAGCAGCGCACCAACTCATTTGGCGATGGTTTGGTAACCATAGATTTCAGTATTAACTAAAATGTATATCCGGTCATCATCATCATCCCAGCGTATTCCCAATTGCATCTAGTATGGAGCTCAGGGTCCGCTTCGACTATGATCCTAGATTTGACAAGCCTGGTTATTACAATGGAGCGATTGCCATCTGACCTCCGTAACCCTACAAGGGAAACCAGACCTACTTGGAACATAGTCGGGACCAACAGCTTAACGTGCCTTCCGAAGCATGAAATCATCACTCTTTTCAGATATTCAGGTGATTCAATCCTGCAATGTCCTAACCAAACTGGAAACAATCACACAAAGTGATGTTCCCCGTGGGATTCGAACCCACGACCTCCGGGTATTAGAGCCGAACGCTCTTACCACTGTACCACGGAGGCAGTTAAAAATAAATATCCGGTAACTATGCGATATCCGGCCGCCTTAATACTATTCGGCCGAATACCGGATAGCTCTATTCTATACTACTATAGATACTAATGGAATATAAAATGAAATAATTAGTACTCATACCTGCTGTACTAAGGGCAAATTATGGTAAATAAATTCTAATTTCTCTGCATTGAGAGGTAGCAAACGTTTAAGCTTCTCTTCATAAATAAGGCCAGCTTCGATATCGGGCTATCCGGCGGAACTGCTGTCCGTTACATCCCTAATACTGCTTGGATAGCTGGCGATGTCGCCATGACGTCCTTATGAGCCTGGGCTCTAAAGAACGCGACCAAACCCGCCAGAGGAAGCTAGCAAGCATCAAAACGGAGTAAAACCGCCATTTACTAATCCGCGAAGAAGGCGGGACCGACCGCGCCGCCCACAGCCGCGCAATCAATACCCGTTTTATTAACTACGCCCGGGATTAGGTACTTATAACGTTATTTTAAAAATAACGAGTATCGAGGTTCGATGGAAATGATTCCGCTGCTTACACAGTGTGCCCTCGGATAAGGTGCACAAACGAAAATGGGTAAAACTACAAATTATCGGAAAAAAACTTTTTTTTTCTTTAAAAATGTAAATTTTTTTTTCAATATTTACTTCTTTCTATGGACTCCATGTACAAAAATAATAATTTCTAAAATTGTAATGGTTCTATTTTTATGTAATAAAAACAATAGTTGTTCTAAATACTTTGTGTTTGTGATAAAATACTAAATAACTGGCATAATAGCGGATGTCAGGTCATAATAACAAAAAATGCATTTTTTGTGCTATTTTTTTCAATAAAACTTGAATTTCTTAAATTTATGTCCTCATTACCGTCAAGTACCGGTACACAAAGTATTTAGCATAACTAATGTTTTTATTTCATAAAAATAGAACCAATACTTTTTCAGAAATTAATTTAGTAAATATTGAAAAAAAAATTTAAAGAAAAAAAAAGTTTATGTCGATAGTTTAAGATAATAGCTAGTTTCATCCATTATCGTTTGTGTACCTTATCCGGGCACACTGTATAAGCGAAAAAGCCACCAATCTGAACTATGCTATTCGTCAGGAGAGCTAAACTTAGTCATTGATAGAAGATGAAATTCGAACCAATGAACCCTGGCTCAAAGGGTCAATACGCCATCGGTCCAGTCAGGGGATCAATCACCACGCATGCTAAATGCGGGCTACTTCCCATTTGGTAAACTTCCCATTTGGTAAACCTCAAACTGTAGGTAACTACTAAAAAGTTGCGTTTGGTAAACATTTTATTTACTTCATACATTTAGTCCAATTTCGATACTTTACCAAATGGGACTAAATGTATGAAGGAATTAAAATGTTTACCAAACGCAACTTTTTAATAGGTACAGTTTGAGGTTTACCAAATGGGAAGTTTACCATTATGGGAAGTAGCCTAATGCGGGTTGCCAAATACCAACCGAGCTTTGCACAAAAAATACGAGTCAAAGAAATCTTTAATTTTGATCCGAATGTGCAAGCATTTTTCATCAGCAATTTTCTTGGAAATATTAGCAAGAATATTGGCATTGGCACTTTCATATTTCAGCCAAATATTAATTCGACCTGGGAATTAAACCCAGGCCAACACGTACGATACCTGTTACTTATACCTACTATTAGATCAAAGAAACGTTATTAATTGATTAATAATAAAAACAGCTTAAGTTACCAACACACTTGAACTGATATTATAACTTTTGTAAACATATTTTACTAGCCTTCCGCCCGCGGTTTCACCCGCGCGTAATCTCTTTTTTCAAATATTCCCCCCTTCCCCCCACATTTCCGGGATCAAAAGTACCCTATGTTCTCCGGGAATAGTGTTGTAGCTTTCCAACAGTGAAATAATTATTCAGATAGGTTTAGTAGTTTTAAAATTGTTATTCCCGCGGGAATGAGACGTTTCCCGTAGGAATTTTATAGCCTATGTCCTAATCCGGGTTATAAACTATACGTGTGCCAAATTCATCTAAATCCGTTCAGTCGTTGTGGCGTGATTGAGGAACAAACAAACATCCAAACATCCGAACATCCAGACTTTCGCATTTATAATATTAGTAGGAAGTAGGATGATAAAATGACGCTAAAATATACCATAATAAAATGAACAAAAGACGCTAGAATATACCTAATAAAAATAGTTTTCAGGTAGGCGCACAGCTCACCTTTGTTTTTTATCAGGTAAGAATGATTATAAACATCATAACTAACCGCAGGTCAGATAAATCTGCGGCCGTGTGTGAAACTCAGGAAGTCAGGATTCAAGCGTCCCAATTCCTAATAAACTCCCTTAGGATAGATATTTTAATATATTTCGCAAAGAAAGAGTTGTACATGTAAAAAAAATCATAATTAATACATAACAACTTGAATAAGACTACAAACGCCGCCTCGATGGTCGAGTGGTTTAAAGTAGAGGACCGTGGGATCCTGGGTTCAATTTTCCGTTCGGTTTTTCCGCGATTACTACTCATCAAATAAAACAACTTTATACGGATAAACTTGCGATATAATGTATTTCCGTGATCACGACTGTTGAAAAGTAGTCGAAACGTCGGGTTTTATACTTATAAAATGTAGAACAATATCGCGAGTTTATCCGTTTAAAGTGATTGTTTAGTGAGGCTGATACTTTTGTTTTTATAATTATTATGTTCACACAAATAGAATGAATGTAGAAGTATATTGTACAAGACAAGTCTGTAATATTAATTATGGAAACGGATGTAGATCATTATATTGAACTCGTTTCCCCCCTTCCCCTCCCCATTTCCTAGATCAAAAGTACCCTATGTTCACCGGGGATAGTGTAGCTTTCCAAAAGTGAAAGAATTATTCAAATCGGTTCAGTAGTTTCAAAATTGCTATTCCCGCGGGAATGCAACGTTTCCCGTGGGAATTTTATAGCCTATGTCCTATTCCGGGTTATAAACTATATGTGTGCCAAATTTCATCTAAATCCGTTCAGCCGTTTAGGTGTGATTGAGGAACAAACAAACATCCAAACATCTAAACATCCAAACATCCAGACTTTCGCATTTATAATATTATAGTAAGATAAGATTAGTAAGATAAGATTTAAGCCCGTGAAAAACTGGTCAAATCACCAATATCAAACATATAAGGGACTGATTTTGTTTTTATTGACTTATATTATTACTTACCATTAACATTACTGCTTTTCGTCCCGCCATCCTCTCTGTCCCCCAGAATGGCACTGACACTAAACTTCAAAGTGGGCTTCTTCTGTTCAGCGAAATCATCGCAACTCCTCACCAAGTCATCAGTAAACCCTTTCTCTTTGATCTCAGCCTCATCACCAGAATTCTCCTGGTAACTATGAAGGTTAAACCGTTTTTCAAGCTCCTCCAGTCTTCTCAAGCCAGATTTCTTGCAAGAAAATGGAGGGCAATCAAATGAACCGCAATTTTGACATCTCCGCGCTAAATTTGGGATATTCAACACCTCTTTGTCATTCCTTTCTTCGTTTCTATAATAATCATTGTAATACACTTGCTCATTCTTAACAGGGTTGAATGATTCTTCATCCCTGCTTTTAGAATCTTCATCATCGATTTTAGATTCTTCAATCGATTCTTCATTTCGATTACCTTCCTCATCATCCGCCATTTTGTTATCTTCCGTCTCTGGAGAATTTTCTCTGGAATAACCCTGTCTTTGTAACACGTAGTTCTCCAGTTGTTGGTTCAAATATTGGTTGTGGAAATTAACGGTTTTTTGCTGGTGCAAAATGTTGTCTACGAGGAAAGGGGATGTCATATTAAAAGGCCCACTAGTTTTGTTATAGCATAAGTTCTGAATAGTCTTCAACATAATGTTATGGTCTAAAGTCTTCTGATTGACGAAAGGATTTAACTTTAACGGTCCATTTTTATCAGTCGGGTACATTGTAAAGTCATACTCTCGAAATAAATAACACAGTTATTTTTTGCTAACATAAGTTATTAATAACGTTATTACCGGAAGTTAATGTCACAGCACTAGAAAAGTTTGACGTTTAATTCGAAAACGGAAATGTCAAATTTGAATTCGGGACCACGGTCCGAATTACACTACAGACATGTACACAGTCGTGTGTTCCGAACCGAACTGAGGTCGTTGGGAGTGGTTCTTTAAGGGGGCGGGATATAGGGGTGGCTTTTTAGCTACGCTTTTGTGTGTACGCGACAAAAATACGTCGACCCCTCGCATTTGAAGCTCCGCCTTTTCCCACTTCCAAATACGGAACAATACGGAACAATCCGACCAACCTCATGGGTTTTCTTACACTGGTCGCTTAAGTCACTTACAAGATTGTAAAAGCGAGTGTTTTAGATCTATTTTCATATCTATTTGGCAAGGAATAAGGTCGGAAATTGAACTTTTAAGTGGGAAATCATATTTGCAGTGTTTATCGCGACAACTTGCGGGAGTGTGTTGTATTCATAGCGAAGGAGAAAGGATGTGTATTTTTGTTGGAAACGATTTTGTTTCTATTCTTTCTAGCGGCCATGTTTTTTTATAGCTGTCATTAGAGAATTAGATGGCTTGTGATGGAGACTTTAACATGTTATACAAGTCCATAATATTTGAAGTGGTTGTGGTTCTGGGTTTTGCTAGCTTCCACCTGCGGTTTTGTCTGATAAAGGTCAATAAAGGCCACCTGAATCCCGATTGACAATCGATTAGGTGTATACTTAATTATTAAGCTTCGGCACACTTAACGGAAATTACGTCGCGGATCTTACGCGACGGAACGCCAATACAATATGTCATTGCATATAAATTACGGATAGTGGGCACACTACGCGGAAGATCGGTCGCTACGGCCCGGACAATATTTTATATGCAATTACATGCATTGGCGTTCCGTCGCGAAAGATCCGCGACGTAATTTCCGTCGTCAAGTGTGTGTGGCGAAAGCCATATGAAACGAGCTGTCGCCTCCGCGGTTTCACCCGCGCGTACTTTCTTTTGTCAATTAGTTTTTTTTTTATTGCAATGTGTAACAAGACGAGCAGATCGTACACCTGATGGTAACTACGTTTGCCCTTAGACAGTTCAGTGCCAAACAGTAACTAAGCAGTTACTGTCTGGCACCGCCCTGCGCCCGCTACACCGAGACGACAGTTATTAGGTCTTCATATACCCAGTGATTTCACTAGCTACAGTGCCCTTTCCCCGAAACACAGAAGTGCTTGACACACTTCTATTTCACGGAAAAATATCTGGCACTGCGGTGGTACCCACCTAGACGGCCCAGTACAGAAACCTACCACCTGGTAGTTTGTATTGAATAGGGTCCCAAACTACTGAACCGATATGAATAATCCTTTCACTGTTGGAATGGAAAGCTACACTATCTCCGGGTGACATAGGGTACTTTTGATCCCGGAAATGTGGGGGAAGGGGGCGATATTTGAAAAAAGAAATTACCTACGCGCAAGTGAAAAGGCTATTTATAATACATTTTTTTTTTTTAACCTAAGCTGCGTATTTACGAAATTATGTCTTTTTTAAACAATTGCATCTTTGGTAAGTAGCTGACTTACGAACCTTCGTACGGGGGTAAAGCAATAATATGTTTATTTTGGTCACCCATCCACTTCTGACTGCGCAGAAAGCTCCTTGTTTATCCCGGTTTCTCCTTCACACCGAAAAGGGACCTTGAAGTAGCGATTGACTGGCACAGAGTGACATAAATCTATCCTCAGTAAGTATTTGTAATAATTAAATTCCCTCGCTCGTTAAGCCGTAACCCCGAAAGATTTTGACCGCTCCGTGGAACAGTGGCTAAGTCGCTCGGGTATAAAAACACGGTGGTCGTGGGTTCGATTCCCGCCTTGGGTCTGGTTGGTGGTAGGGCTTGTTCAGAGTCCGACGGCTAGGTACCACCCCCACAGGTGAAATCTGCCGCCATAACAGCTCTGGCTTTCGGCAATATTAATGTGGGAGCCAGTACACTTGAAAACAGAGGCTCGAAGATCAGATGAGCCTACAGTCTGGCAGCACATTGAGGGACGCTTCCAGGTAAAACGTCCCTAAATGGAATAGGCCTCAGTGGCCGCTGACCATCAGGTGAGCTGCGTGCCAGTCTGCCAACTGACCTAGTATATAAACAAAAATAATATGATGAAGATGACGATGAAAAAAGCCAAACCAGATGTACGAATAGACTTAAAAAATAATATTTCAAAAGCCACAAGTTTAATTTAGTGGCAAGCGATCACAAATCCAGCAATACATACGTTTTTATACGTAGAACGTTTCGGACCGAATCTGACAGCTCCATACTACGGATTATTCAAAATGGATGAACAAAAGAAAAAGAAAAGCTCACGAAGAAAAAGGATTCCAATTTTGAAATTAGCCACTCCCACTTTTATGTTATTGGCTAACCCGCACTATTGCGAAAGCCATATCCGTCTGCATATTCCCGATTTAATTTTCAACCTTATGATTGAGTGAAGAGAGTGCAAATTTGAATGACGGTTGCGGAGGTTGGGAAGTGTATTAAAAAGTATTAAGTCAAGAACAATGAATTTGGAGGCGCTATTTTGCGAGTAAAATGACGTCACTGGGTCAGACAAGTGATTATTTGTGTCTTCTTGGGTTACGCGGGTTTGTGTGGTAGCCATGTTTATTTTTGTCTTTTTTTCACAACATTTTTGTATTTACAGATAATCATTTATGCGAATTGATAAATTTATAGGTCATGGAGTGGTAGAGCCATACTGTTTTACAGTACGAATGGGCCGGCGGGGAAGTAGATACCACCCTCAAACATAACACCAGCGTGAAATAATAGTGACTACTATTGTGTTCCGTCTGGTTTGTGAGAGTGCCCCCATACCCCCATAAGCCGGAAACAACATCAGCGATCCCTCTGGTGTTGCTATAATTTTTTTACTCCTAAAAGTGCAAAAATTATACATATTTAATGACAATATTAAAACAACAATAGCGCATCGCCAAGAGATAAGTTAGTCGGATAATATTGTAATTATTGGTAATTCTTTCTTTTTTTTAATATCTCGACCAGAGGGTGCTTATAATTAGGGGTACGACTTGCGCGGACTGCCCGTATCAAATCGCACGGATACGACGACAATGCGAATTCGAAACTCATTTGAATTGTCCCCCTCCGACATTGTGTCTGTTCCCATCCCTACCTTACCACAACCTCGTTAAATAAGCAAATGCTGCGATATCTTTTTTGTTTCGGAGGAGAATGCTTTTATGCACGATAACCGCAGGCTAGCTAGACCTGCGGCCGTGTGTGGGACTCGAGACTAAAGCGTCCACTACCTACCTCCTCCGGCTTCTCCTTCACACCCGATTGGGACGAACCGGTGCCAGTCTTGTGGCTATTGACCAGCCCATCCCCGGATACCCCGACTTGAGAGGCCTCAAGTCAGGGTGGCGCCTAGGGAGGGCCACCCGAGAAACTAGGTGACCCTCAGACTTGGCTCGGGCGACCTGTGCAATGCAGGCGTTAGGTTAGGAAGCTACCCTCGCCCGCAGGTTAAAATGTCCCACTACCTACTAAGCTCCAACGGGTTCTCCGGTTTTTCTTGTGGCGGTTGTCCGGACTATCAAACACTACCCAAGGATTTAAAGAAATTTTCCACCCTGTAGTACACCGGTACGGATAAGGGTAAATTAGGTAAATAAAATAAAAACCATAATTAGGTAGGTATTTTGTATTTAACAAGTATCCATAGTTTTGTTGTAGTTGGCAAAAACAATCTCTTTAAAGTAGCAGCTGTTATGATAAGAATAAAACTTACAAAGATGACAACAACTTCAAAACTTTCAGAAGTTTTATAAAATATTGAAACAAGTTTTAAACGTAATGTAATAATACTAATAATCAAATAAACAAAATTACTGCTGCAATCTGTGCATCAATATGAATAAAACGAGATCAAAGCTAAGCATTATCATTGTTTCCCCATTTAAAAAATCAATCGACATAAATATAATCTGTGGCCGGTGCGTTTGACGTTTGACACAGATTTTGGCGCGCATCGGGCTCGCACGTGCCGCCATCTTTTGTCCAATTTGCGCCGGAAATTTGTCACGCAGATTTTGTTTTGTCACTACTAATTTAATATTTTTATTTATCACCGTATTTAACAATAGTAATATAGCAAATTTTACGCTTCGGTTTTTAATTTTATTCAAATGTGTCATGGAGATAGTCTGAACCGGTTTTTTTTTATTAATTATGATGAAAATAGTGTGAAATCAGACGTTTAGATATTCTAAGGGAGTTAAATATTTTGAACGTAGATAATCTAATAGCCTATTACTTTTATTTATGGCCTTGAAAGCATAAAATATTAAATATTATGAAGCTATGGGAAGCTATAGGAAGATTAACATTTATAGGCCTCAAAACCGCAATTTCTCAGGTCCGTCCGAGTGATAGACTTTTGTTTAAGAACACATCTAAGTTTATTTTCTTCTAACCCATACTTAGTACATACTTAAGTACTCACTTGGACTAAAATATTTTTATTAATAGCTTTTTACAACAAACAAACAAAAAAAATTTGTTTGTGTTGACTGGCTCGATGGCGCCTTGGGTGACCCATCAGATGCATGACGTGATGTTGCCTAATATTTATTTTAATTATTTATTGTTGACATTGCAACAGGCATTAATTAAATATGATAGTAGAGGACCCGCAGAACCTATGGGACACATGACACATCTCGTGTGGCAATCGCAACAAAAACTAGTTATAGCGACATCTTGTGTTGAATAGGGAACATAAAAGTATGCGCTTAGCGCCATCTGTTGTGTGGTAGCATAACTAGCAACTCATCTGTGCTAAACGTGGTAGTACAAATTATTACTAACAGATGGCGCTTTTTGCAACAAGCACTTATATTCCGATGAAGTTTGTACAACTTTTTTTTGCTCGTCCCCTAAATGCACTTCATTGAGTTTGAAGCTTTTGATAGCTTATATTCATGAAGATAGCATGTAAGACCAATGGCTTACTATTAGTTTCTACAGAGGAGGACGACATACAGAGCGATGCGGGATTTAACCCATTGCGTGCGGTGCGACCCTGTCCACTATTTAACCATTTAATAACTGGCCTTGTCAAATCCAGGATCACGTTGGTCGGGACGAAACCCTCGGAAAAAGAAGACTAGGATAGGAAATATATTCAAATACAAAACACACAAATAATCGAAACAAGCACATTTATTTAATACAATATTCATTATAATAGCAAATATACAAACATTTTATTCACAACTATCTCTCCTTCACTTTGGTCATCCATCTGACAGCCACAATAGTTCGCGATCGTCGAACATTACCAACATGTTACAACATAACACTAAATGACGTTTCAATTAACATGTTAACAAACCAACATGTTTACATGAAGCCAACATGTTAAAAAATTAACACGACTAATGTCAACCAATGCGTTCGAAATAATGAGTAAACATGTTTACAAAATTTTAACTACATTATCGTTAACATGATAACAAAATCAGACATGTCACTGTAGTAAAGATTTATAAATAAACAAGTTTAGATCATAAATGACCGCATTAAATTAACTTAACCGCATTTTGTTAACATACAACTCGAAACATGTAACTAAAAGTGATCTGTTAACAACATGTTGTAACATGTTGAATAACAAACACGTTGTTACCAACATATTCGTCAGATCGCGAAAAACATACCCCATTAAAGAAATCTATTAAATTAGCGATAAAATATAAAAAAAAAGAAAAGGTTGATGAGATCCGTACACATATATGTAGTTAAAATTAGACATTCCCACCATGTAAGAAAGTCGTTTTATTATAAATTATTATTAACTATTTCAATAAAAGTTTATAAATGACATTTTGATTATCTTATTAACTTAGCGTTATTTCATACATTTCAGCCTTACGGCAGTTACAGTCATTTATATTAAGATAGTCTTATCTTTATACAATTAACCTTATTATGAAGTCTGATAATTGGGTTTTTACTGGTGCGAAAATAATGTTAAATAAAATGATTAAAAATGGTATTGAATGGGTTTAAAACTGGATAATGCTATTATACTTTGAAAAACTATTTTTAGTAAGGTAAGATGGCCAGTTCGTAAAAGTCTGATTGGCAGACAGACACGCAGCCCACCTGATGGTAAGCGGTCCCTGCGGCCTATTCCATTGAGGGAAACTTCATCAAGAAGCGTCGCTCAATGTTCGAGCCTTTAATTTCAAATGTACTGGCTCCCACATTAATATTGCCGGAACACAGCCATAGCTGTAACATGTGTAATATTTCTGTATTTTAGTAATTTTAAGATTCCTTATTTAATTAGTAGTAACCGCGTAAATATAGAAACATAATATTTACGTTTTCTTTTATCCAATTTATAAACTCATGAATACCAGTTCAAGTTACTAAAAATAATAAAATAGCAGATAATTAAATAAAAGTTTTGAATATAATAAGGATAAAAAGGCGTTTAATTGTATTTTGACCCCATAAAACAAAGTGTATTAAATTCTTAGTCGCAACACTACTTATTATTATACTAATAATAATCAACTGTAACAAAATGTTAAATTATTACTGCCTTACTGAAGCGGAGCGGAGCTGCCCTTATATTAAATGAAATAATTCTTTCACTGTTGGAAAGCTACACTATCCCCGGGTGACATAGGGTACTTTTTTGATCACGGAAATGTGGGGGAAGGGGGGGGGGATATTTGAAAAAAGACGGAGGCGGCCGCTAGATTAGTGATTTTAGTGAAAATCTCCGCTTCTAACATCATATTAGCTCCGCTCCGCTGCGCACAGACAGACAGACTTCGTAAGGCACGCTATTTAATTACAAGAACATATTAAAACAAGGCGCTAATTGTTACATTAACTTAATGGGTATATAACAAATCTGTTTACATACATACAATTTACTTTATTATTTAAAACTAGTGCGAATATGTTTAAATATTTTAGTGTTAATACAAATAACATTTACACGACTAAATATATACCAATTTGATTGTTTGTTTGTTTGTATTGTATAGGCTCCGAAACTACTGAACCGATTTGAATAATTCTTTCAATATTGGTAAGCTACACTATCCCCGGGTGACATAGGGTACTTTTGATCCCGGAAATGTGAGGGGAAGGGGGGATATTTAAAAAAATTACTCGCGGGTGAAACCGCGGGCGGAAGGTTAGTCATCTATATTCACACTAAAACACTTTGAACTATTCGCCATATTCTTACAAAACTAATTTTTAATATATTTGTTATAATACACCTATCTATACAAGCATTATTCATATAAATAATACATCAAATTAATTTTATCTTCATAAAACTATTTCTATTCAACAACCAAGCGCATATATTGAAAAAGGATGGACAATTGTTTTCTCCCTCACACAATCGTGTGAAGATGGTAAACGGCCACTGCGGCCTATTCAGGAAGCGTCGCTCAATGTGCTGCCAGACTTAAATTACGAAGCATAGCTCAATGTTCTCTTCGATATCTTAATTTGAAGTTTATGTATTGGTGATGTGTCCACATTTTTAATATTTGTTTCCAATCCATAAGCTTATAGGCCGCGTCAACTTAATTGGCTTGTCTGAAGTTAGCTGGTCGCGTCGTTTGCGAAGGTTCGGTTCTGACCCCTACGCACTGAGCTCCATTATAATACGGCGTATTACGCTGGAGTGGCTATAGACATTGAAATGACAGCTATTTTTTCTGTCGATTTGAAGCGCCCCCAATAGTGTACTGGGAACTAAAATGACTTCAAATGGACAGCCATTGACAATGACAGCATTATCGAAGTTTATCTGCGATAGTCAGCACTATTATTAGTTTCAAGTACACTAACTACTGCTCTCAGCGCCAATATGGCGATTTTCAAATCGGATCAAATATTTGGTACCAATCGCCTATCCAGTTGTCTATGGAGATCAGTGCCCCTACGTTTGTGTCCTGCGCAAGTTTGCGCACGATGTACAGACAAGCCAGTAAAGATGATTCAGATTATACCAAATATTTTGTTAATACCGCATATGTTTTTTTTTTTTCACAAAAAGTAGGGTCTACAATTTACAATAGGTACCTATTTTAAATTATGAGTGAACAATGATCAGTCTATTTTAAATTATGAGTGAACAATGATCAGTCTATTTTAATCATATTCTTGTTGAATTGCATATTTTTGATAGAGCTGCACACTTTTGTTGAAACAATTTGTAAAAATTTGTTTAAAAATTTTGAAAAGGGTCATACTATATATTATTTTAGTTTAAAATTTAAAAACGCTTGACAATGAATCTATATATATAAAATTCAAAGGTGACTGACTGACTGACTGACTGACATAGATAGATATCAACGCACAGCCCAAACCACTGGACGGATCGGGCTGATATTTGGCATCAGGTAGATGTTATGACGTAGGCATCCGCTAAGAAAGGATTTTGATCAATTCCCACGGGAACGGGAACCACGCGGGTGAAACCGCGGGCGGCCGCTATTCAATACATATTATTCATTCATGACTTAATAAAATGGGAATTTATAAAACAAACTTAAAACAACTTTAAAAGCTGCCTTATCATAGCTATAATTTCATTTACTATGGCGTGATTTTATTTAAACAATAAATGATTTGGTTTAAACTTTAATATAAATACTGATGAGTATAAATTATTATATTTATCGTACAAATAAAATTCAGTTTGAAACTACAGTACTAAGTATCAGTAAAGATTGATTATCTTTACATTATAATATAAATTCAAAAGTTTCACGCCTAATGCTGGCCATACACCATCATGCCTATCGTCAAGTCGGCATGATGCGATCGATTGGATCAAGTAGACTTGACCGTGTGTGGGCGTGGATTGGCATGACAACCAGAGTCGTCAAGCCAATCCACGCCCACACACGGTCAAATCGGCTTGACCCAATCGATCGCTTCAAGCATATTTGACGATAGGCATGATGGTGTATGGCCAGCATTAATCACTAAATGGATTTTGATGACATTTAATTTAGACATAGAACAGACTTTTAGAAAAGACATAGGCTAGTTTTATTCCGGGATAATGTTCAATTCCCATGGGATAAATAAGTGTTTTTTGTTTGTCTTTCTTTCACATTGCAACGGACCAACGTGATTTTTGGTATGGAAAGCTGTAGAGCAGATATTAATTTGTATTTAAGTGTTAATTTGTGGTACCTTCATTTTTTCTGATACAAAGTGCTCAAACTACTTACTTTGTGGTCAGATCAAAGTATGCAATGTGTCCAATATTTATATTTATTATACGTGCAATATTTATCAAATTAAAATCAAGCCATAGGAAACAAAATGGACGTACAATATTAATTAAAAACTAATTTTCTTCAAACATATCACATTGAAAAAATGGAAGAAATAAACAATTTTCGTATAGAGTTGCAGACTGTTTATAGACCGACAAACTTATCTGTTCCGGTGGCCAAAATTGGAACTACAGTTTTTTCAGTACAAAAGCGATATTTTATGACAGTACTAAAACGATAGTAGCGACGCCGCCACCGGAACAGATAAGTTTGTCGGTCTATAAGTGACTTGATTCGGTGAATGAAAATGACATGGAAACTGTCTCTTCACATGTGAATATTCAATATATTTTTTTTAATGTCAGAGGCGGCAAACGAGCCAGCGGGTCGCCCGATGGTAAGCAATAACCGCCGCCCATGGACATCTGCAACACCAGAGAGATCGCTGATGCGTTGCCGGCCTATGGGGGTATGGGTGGTGGCCTCCGGCACTCTCACAAACCAGACGAAACACAATAGTAGTCAGTATTTTCACGCTGGTGTTATGTGAGAGGGTGGTACTTCCCCGGACGAGCCGGCCCATTCGCCATATACAGATTCACAGAATTCGACAGATATTGACACTAAGCACGCAATAAGATGGGATACCACCTGTGTGTGAAAATAATTTTTAATAATATATCTGAACTGAAATTCAAACACCAAACGTTTTCAGACTAATAATATTACGAAAATAGTTTCCTACGTCTACAACATTATTTAAGAACCTATTTTTTTAATTACTATTATTACTAAGTATTTAATTATTCATTTATACAAATTTAAATTCGTTTATAAGCACTTATTACGATCACATAAATTTTGTTGTTTTTATTACAAGGCACTTTTAATTTTATCTTATTGTCAGAGAATTTCGAGACGTACACATCTCTTATAATTAAAATTAGTAACACCAAGATTTTATTTGGTTTTAAAATTAGTTAATATTACCATTTTTTTAATAGTTACTAACAGCCTGTTCCATCACTGACAGATATTTGCGTGATTATTTTCTGTTATTTAGTCTAATGCTGTCTCATTTTTAATTATTTTTATGCTAGTTTAGTAAGCAGACAGACACGCAGCCCACGGTAATGCTATGATGGTAAGCGGTCACTGCGGCCTATTCCATTGAGGGACACTTTATAAGGAAGCGTCGCTCAATGTGCTGCCAGACCTTTAGGCGCATTTGGTCCAATTCGCGGTTGGGCCAATTCATGTTATTCGCGGTTGGTCCAATTCGCGATTGGGCCAATTCGCGGTTGGTCCAATAAAAAGTGTATTTCCAAAATTAAACAAAATAACATTTTTTTGTATATAATGTACTATATATTATATTCATCATCATATTACAAATAATCTGAGCACATATTGTAATGTTTGTGTTAACGGCCAAACCCGATTTCAGGACAAACTAGTTTTGCCTAGGCTTGACTAATTTAAGACAACATAGAATATTATTATAAAAAGTTTTCAGGGTTTAAAAAAAAATACTAGAAAACATTACCTATTTTGGCCCAACTGCGAATTGGCCGAACTGCGAATTGGACCAACTGCGAATTGGCCCAACCGCGAATTGGACCAAGTGCGAATTGGTCATTTTTTTAACGTTTGGCCAACTGCGAATTGGACCAAATGCGCCTAAACCCTGCCAGACTGTAGGCTCATCTGATCTTTGAGCCTTTGATTTCAAGTGTACTTACTGGCTCCAATATTATTATTATTATTTTGTTATGGACTCAATCCCGTGTTTATGAGCAACACGGTGATTCCGCCAATTTCAAGTGTTAAGAGAGACACGTCGTATTAGAAAGAATGGTCCAATAATATTGCCGGAACAAAGCCAAAACTGTTATGGCAGCTTTCAACTGTGGGGGCGGTAGCTAGTTGAACTCTGAAATAAGTCCTACCACCAAACAAAATTGACAAAACAGACAGCATCTAAGTTTTTTTTTTCTATTGCAATGTGTAACAAGACGAGCAGATCGTACATGGCAAGCGCCACGTCTGCCCTTAGACAGTTCAGTGCCAAACAGTAACTAAGCAATAAAAAATCAAGGACTTATCTGTCAGAAGTGAAGCTAACCGTAAGTCTTAGTCTAAAATTAAAATCTTAATCAAATTAGTTCAATATTTACCACTTTCAATATTTTGACGACAATAGAAGAAAAAAAAGAACTTAGATCTCGGTCAGGTCAAATTTAAAAATGATCTGAAGTGATAATTTAAACGACTACTGAACTGATAGTAACCTGGTTTGAGTCTCGGCCAAGTCAATTTTGAAATAATCTAAAGAAGGATGCCAATTTCTGACCTACCAAATTAATTGGCAATTGTTGTGTAAAGTGATAAAATATAGGTTAAATAATTGCAATTTTTTGTCTATTTTTTAAGTTTTTTCGGTGTAGTGACGAAATACGTATCAATGCTTATTGGTTGTCTGAAATTGTACAAACTATGCTTAGTTTAGTGCTAAATAAAAGATGGCAGCTAACCTAAAAATATTTATGCATATATTTGAAATCATGAAAATATTGACTTTAGAGTTATTTTATTCATATACATTTTTGTTTTTCGGACTAAATACCTATTCCTATACAATTTTTGTATAATTGTACTTGAACTTTTTAGTACAGAAAGTGGTCATCCTTCTTAGACGCCTGCCGAAGTATAAAACGAACCTAGTTCGATTCTTTGTCAGGTCAATTTTATAAACATCTTTCTGACATCCAATTTATTTGGACAGCTTTTGAAGCAGGATTGACATGCTTCGATTATTATCGGTCAAGCAAATTTTAAAAACAAACCTTTTTTTTTAAATCCTGGCTAATCTCAATTTTGGGATAAGTCTGAGACTGGGTGTTCAATTAGTTCAATTTTCATTTAAGAGTTTCATGACCAAACTACTATAAAAGTTAGTTTGTATTTTTGTTTGTACAAGTTAAATCAGCCTATTAATGTCCTACTGCAGGGCATAGGCCTTCCTCAATCATGACTGGAGACTGGTAATCACCACGGTTACCAAATTTGAATTGGTAATGACAAATCGGAAAATCCAACCGGGAATTGAACCTAGGACTCCGAAACTGGACCTAAGCTACTAAACAAAGGAGTCGTTACCAATCACCACGCTTACCAAAGGACAATGCAAAACTTGCTAAGAACAATGGGCCCAAAAAATTTAAATTAATGTGCAGAGATGAGATCTATTCTCTGTGAAAGACCACACACACACCATCAATTATTATTTTTATATGAACATAAATAATTAACATAATAAACATACTTTTTTTCACTAGGACCAATTTTGTCGAAGCCATAATAAAAGTTGAAGGTGTTTATTGGATCTGCTTCGTAGGCTATGTCTCAAATCTGCACAACATTTTTTTGTTTTTGGGCCCAGTCTTTTGCATTGTCCTTTGACTTGGTGATTACAAAAAGGAAAATCCGGTAATTTAGTTGGTATAGGTTGGCAGTGATACCAACGAGGAGTTACCAATTACCAAGCTTACCAAAAGTTTGATAAATTGTGTTAATAAATGTTACTTGTTACATAGCTACCTTTTTCCCAATATATAAAAATACGTAGGTACTAAATTAATATTAAAAATGAAAAATGAAACAATCATACTTTTGACGAATTTTTAGGAGTAATGGTTAAATTAATAACGGTTCTGAGTTCGATTCTCAGGCTTATTTATTTCAAATTACTTTTCTACTACGTATATTTTTACACAAAAATGGGTACTCAACGAATTTAGCCTTAGGCGAAACTTTGCAGAAATAAAGTACCGTGCGGGGACCGAACCCGCGACCTCTGGTGTGAAAGCCGACTTCTGGACCATTACACCAACTGGCTCGTCAATATAAGTATGAATTGTTTCATTTTTGTACGTAGTAATGAATATTTATATATTAACCGGTGGTAGTCATTTTAATTTTATACTTAAAAAGCTTTCTTTTAGTATTAAATTTTAAATAATTTTTTTTTCTTATTTTTATGTCACATTCGCGAGGAGATTTTAGCTAAATGTATAAGTTTTTTATTTTCTTTTATTAAACAGTGTGAGTTCAATTCCCAGGCAGGGACAAAAGGAGATCGATGAAAATAATGGTAAGCCAATATTCCTACCACTAATAGTTCACCGTCCAACCAGACCCAAAAGAGGAATCGAACCCACGATCTCCGGTGTTTATACCCAAGCGGCCTAACTGCTCTTCCATGGAGGAAGTCATTTTTTTGTCATATTAAAAAAATGGGATCTGTAATGACTATTTATGTCTAAAAAAATGTCTGTGTGTGTTTATTATTAGTGACTGACCCGTTGGCGCATTTGGTAGTGACCCTGCCCTATGCGCCAGGGGTCGTAAGTTCAAATCCCACCCAGTAGAAACATTTTTTTTATGCAATGTGTAACAAGACGAGCAGATCGTTCACCTGATGGTAAGCGCCACGTCTGCCCTTAGACAGTTCAGTGCCAAACAGTAACTAAGCAGTTACTGTCTGGCACCGCCCTGCGCCCGCTACACCGAGACGACAGTTATTAGGTCTCATATACCCAGTAATTTCACTAGCTTCAGTGCCCTTTCCCCGAAACACAGAAGTGCTTGACACACTTCTATTTATGATGAACATTTGTGTTTTCCCTCATTGTTTCTGATACCCATAACACAAGTGCTTACGCTACTTATTTTGGAATCAGATCAATGTATGTGAAGTCCAATATTTAACTTATACATTTAGCCATAATCTTATGTAATATCCTTCTCAGACTTGAACTTTACATAAATCTTTATTTACTTTTATTTCCAAATAACTTTTAAGTCCAATATAATTCTTCTTAGATAACAGAAGTAGTAGTATATGGTTTCATAAGAAAGTATTTTTTTAAAAAGAGAATGCTTATGCACCATAACCGCAGGCTAGCTAGACCTGCGGCCGTGTGTGGGACTCGAGACTAAAGAATCCACTACCCACTAAACTCCCCCGGTTTACCCTTCATACCCGATTGGAACGAGCCGATACCCGCCTTGTGGTTGACCGACCCATTGATTTTGTTACTAGAAAATTCGTATTTATTGAAATACATAAGTGGTTGAGTTAGCAGTATTAAAAAATGGGTTGTATTTTATCGATCACCAATCTAACCTAACATTACCCACAGAAATACTAAGTTAGCACCAAAACGACGAAGTTAGATGCTAACTTAGTATTTTAGGTGCTAGCGTAATATTTTTTGTGGATCAATTAATTTTATTTCTCTTTAAAAATCCACTTTTTTATGAAAAGGGCAAAAAACTAAGTGGGACACCTTATGGTAGGTGGTCACTACTGACCATAGATACCTGGGACTAAAGTCTTATGCCTTTAAAGACTGGGTATGAACGCAAAACAATGGGGATATTGCTTTTCAGTAGTTGTTACCACAGATATAACTAGTAACGTGTTAAATTATATGATGTTGTCCAATTTATTTGTTATTCGAATGAGTTTGAATTTTACTTAAAACAAACATATTTTTTCAGTATTTAAGTATTTGCTTTAAAGTAACTTTCATCACTAGTAAGTCTCTGATATTTTATACGCCAGATATCAACGGTAAAGTCTTTATTCATTAATATTTAAATTTAAGACTACATCCTTTAAAAATGGTGCGAAATGTATTTTACCTTGGTAATTTAAAAAAATATAGTACGTTATCTGACAGATAAAGCTATCAAAAACTTATCTAGACGTTCGAATCCCACTTAGGACAAACATGTTTTCTAGTCTTTAAGTGAGCTCTAAAGTCACTTTCATCACTGTTTCTGATATTTTATCCGACAGATATCAACGACAAAGTCCTTATTCATTAATATTTAAGACTACATCCTCTGAAAATTGTGCGAAATGTATTTTATCTTGGTAATTTAAACATAGTTTATCTACATCCATACCATAATATGTCTATTTTATATTCAGGAGCGATGAGCAAACGCCCTACATTTAGATATAAGTATCTGTGGCTGCATTGAAATGTTTACATTTTAGTGTCGGTAACCGATACTTAATTTCGTTCAAATTTCGAACGTCTTCTTTAAAAGTAAAAATTAATAGGTTTTTTCGATTATCGAATTAGTCGATTAGTAATTTTATGTTCCATTCCTATACATTTAATTCGATGCTGAAATTATAACAATCGATTTGAGAATCGAAATCAACTCGAGTCTAGATTGTTTATGGATTTTAAAAACTACAAACGTCAGTCATTATGTCAGTCAGTACTAACTTTTACATAAAGATTAAGTTGGTAAGGCGTTTGCTCATCAATCCTGACTATAAAATAGACATATTATCGTATGAATGAAGATAAAGTTATGTATGTGACTGTACATAATTAGTCATTAAAATACTCATGTGATTCTTTTATGAAACTCACTTCGTTCGTTTCATAAAACCACATTCGTATTTTAATGACCCTCATTATGCAGCAGTCACATAAATAACTATTTTAAGATATCCGACAAAAAATAACTATGAATAACTTATCCAGCGATGAAACTGTTCCACGAAGGCGTTTAAAAAACCCTACCCTTTCTCATCACGAAACCATAAAAACCATCAACACGATATTCCCTCTCTTTCTATCTTCCGTCTCTATCATACCTTACACCTTCTTGATTCTTCTGTCTATCCGTCTGTCTATCCTCATGGGTGAGGTCACGCTCTGGATGATGTCCACTATCTGCGAGTCCACGCGCGGCTTCTGCAGTCGCTTGGCCGACCTGGTGCGGAACTTGGCCGATTCTTGCGTTGGTACCATGTTCGGTGTTAGGGATTTTATACATCTGTAAAGAAAGATATATTGGAAATTGTTACACTAAAAAATGTACTTGATCGCAATGACGTTCAATATACAACTAGACTACCATTCACGCTTAAATATTGTCCGAAGCAAAAGTCTGCCTACGCTACTATTGGGCAGAGTTTCCGTTTAGTTGTATACAATTGACATTAAACACTAACTGCCACGAGATAAGGTGTTTATTTGAACGAATGTGTTAATGTCATCTGTGTCAACGCCACTCGGACGTTTTTTGAGGAATATTTCTTAGAGATTGGGTGTCTAGTTGTATAGTTGTATATTGACCGTCATTGCTTGATCGGGTGTCTAATAAATAGATGAAGAAATAAATATCCTGGACATTATTCACACAGCGCCATCTAGCCCCAAACTAAGCATGAGCTTGTGCTATGGGTGCTAGACAACGGATAAACATTACTTATATACTTTTTTTTTGTAAATACATACATATTATACATAGAAACACCCAGACCGATACAAACAGACATGTTCATGCACACAAATGTCTGTACCGTGCGGGGATCGAACCCGCGACCTTTGGTGTAATAGCCGACTTCTCGACCCCTACACCAAATGGCTCGTCAAAAGATATATTGGAAATTGTTACACTAGAAAAAATTTACTTGATTGTTGCATGTTAAGAACCCTATCACTATTGACTGTGATTTCTGCATAAAATGGCCAACTTTGGCGTTCTTGATCTCAGAAACAAAAATACATTAACAATTATGACTTATTAAATAGTGTAGAATATCAATTGGAATAGTTCGTAGCGGCCTTGCTTTTTGTAAATTTTGCTTAACTTTTTAATTGAACCCATATTTGCAGAGAAAGATTTTCATAAAATTCGCGAAGGCACATTTTTAAGCTCCTAGATTAAACTACTATTCTAAGCAAATGAAATAAAAAATTTAGAATGTTATCTCTTATATAGTCGTATAGTTCGTAGCAGCCTGGGATTATTAAATATCTTTGGTTTTATACAGGGTGTTCGGAAGAACGTTGAACATACGATAATGGGGGGTAGTTGGGGTGGTCTGTTAACTAACTAGCTCAAAAGATTTTACCTAGGTCTCAAGATTTTTTTTAAATAATTTTTTTTATAAATTTCTATAATTTTTCGGTTTTGTACCTTTAAACCCGTCTAACTTTTTTTTTAATGACCAGATCCAATTAATTTTTTCATTATTGGAATCTTAGTGATTGGTAGGTCCCTTTTAATAAAAAGTTGTAAATTGCACATTGCTAGAAACAAAGTTATGAGCCCTCAAACATAAAATAAGAGTTGAAACAAATTTTGAATCTCAACTTCGCGTAGCATTTAAAAAATAAATAAAAGGGATGGATGACTTCTGATTTGTTAAAAACATCTCCAAAGTGTGAGTTTTTTAACGATATATCGTTTGTTTTGATATCTTTTTTGTAACCAAAATTATTCGATGTTTTCTACCCAGGCGGACCATTTCGACGAAAATCTACATACGTGAAAACTTAAATGTTTTGCGAAATTTATCAATGCAAAGGTCAAAATAACGAATTACTGGGATAGTGACATAAAGCAGGTCGATTTTTTCACACTCTTGCACAAATCACGGCTATCTTTTCTCTCTTTCACTCTGTGTGCAATGCGCGGCGAGTGACGCTTCCCAAGAAGGTAATAATAATAATCTTTCACTCTAGTACACTTACATCGTATCTTTCCTCTCTTTCGCCTCTTAAGTGAATTTGCTATTTTTTTCTGACAGTGAGTCAGGCTGCGTCTAAGAAAATTTTATATGAAAATTTTGAATATCTCGAAAAGTATAAAAGATGGAACCAACGAGTTTGGGGATTATGTTAGACCTTATAAAGACCTAACTTTTGAATCTAGAACCAACCCTGTAAGTCTTTTATTTCTAAATGAAAAAGAGGTTGAAGTGAAAGAGAGGGAAGATACGATGTAAGTGTACTGGAGTGAAACATTAGTGTTATTACCTTCTTGGGAAGCGTCACTCGCCGCGCATTCCACACAGAGTGAAAGAGAGAAAAGATAGCCTTTATGTGTTCAAGAGTGAGAAAAAATCTACATTCTTTATGTCACTATCCCACTAATTTGTTATTTTGACTTTTGCATTGACAAATTTCGCAAAACATTTAAGTTTTCACATAAGTAGATTTTCGTCGAAATGGTCCGCCTGGGTAGAAAACATCGAATAATTTTGGTTACAAAAAAGATATCAAAACAAACGACATATCGTTATAAAGCTCACACTTTGGAGATGTTTTTAACAAATCAGAAGTCATCCATCCCTTTTATTTATTTTTTAAATGCTACGCGAAGTTGAGATTCAAAATTTGTTTCAACTCTTATTTTATGTTTGAGGGCCCATAACTTTGTTTCTAGCAATGTGCAATTTACAACTTTTTATTTAAAGGGACCTACCAATCACTAAGATTCCAATAATGAAAAAATTATTTGGATCTGGTCATTAAAAAAAAAGTTAGACGGGTTTAAAGGTACAAAACCGAAAAATTATAGAAATTTATAAAAAAAATAATTAAAAAAAAATCTTGAGACCTAGGTGAAATCTTTTGAGCTAGTTAGTTAACAGACCACCCCAACTACCCCCCATTATCGTATGTTCAACGTTCTTCCGAACACCCTGTATAAGAAAAAAAATCTAGTTCTAAAGCAAAAATCTTCGAAAATCGCTTTAAGTTAACAGTGAATTTCTCCTATCTACGACAATACAATTAAGCAAAATGTATACCACAATAATTGTTGCATCATGAGGAATGAAGATTTTATAATTTTAAACCATTATTTATTATCCTTTTTCGATAATAACAATAAATATAACTGCAAAATTACTACAAAATGGTATTGTGGTCACGTGACCAATGAGTTGTCAGAACGAAGTGGAAATTTGTAATAGGGCTCTTAAAACTATGCGTGAATAATATAAATGTCAAAGTTTGTCTATGTGATGTCTGGAAGCAATAAACGTTTTATCTATCTATCTAGCATGCGTTCTATACGCACATATCATCTAACGGTCGCCTCCGCGGTTTCACCCGCGCGTAATTTGTTTTGTCAATTCACTCCCCCCTTCCCCCCACATTTCCGGGATCCTAATGTCACCTGGGCATAGTGTAGCTTTCCAACAGTGGAAGAATTATTCAAATCGGTTCAGTAGTTTCGGAGCCTATTCAATACAAACAAACTAACAAACAAACAGTCAAATCTTTCCTCTTAATAATATTAGATGGTATAGTTTTTTTTTTTGCAATTTGATTTACCAAGATATTCTTTTGCATGCAATGACGTTCAATATACAACTAGACACCCAATCTCTAAGAAAAATTCCTTAAAAAACGTCCGAGCGGCGTTGACACAGATGACATTAACACATTCGTTCAAATTAACACCTTATCTCGTGGCAGTTAGTGTTTAATGTCAATTGTATACAACTAAACGGAAACTCTGCCCAATAGTCGGGTGGGCAGACTTTTGTTTCGGACAATATTTGAGCGTGAATGTGAGTCTAGTTGTATATTAAACGTCATTGTTTGCACGTCATAAACTTTTTTCTCCTACCAGCGCTTCGACGTGAATGACTGGCCTGAGAAGAATTATTTGATGACTAACCTGGCAGCCTCCTGCAGCTTAATAATTTCTTCGACACAATAACATTACAAATTAAACTAGAAGTCTCAATGGCACTCGACAGACGTCATCCTCTCGCGTCGGCCAATCGCGTGGGAGCGCTGCTGCAGTCTATAATACTAACGCGCTGCGATTGGCGGACGCGGCACGGTACGAGCGTGGCAAGCTATGATTGGTCGAGGAGTCGCGTTAGGTCTTGAGTCCGTAATGTACGGTCAACAGCACGGTAAACACTTGCAGTTCGGTAATAGCACTTATGCCCCCGACATAAGAGCGGTACAAAGTCCAAAGTGTTACGTCTGACGTGCTTTTGACTGTACATTACAATATATTTTTTATCTACATCCATACCATAATAATATGTCTATTTTATAGTCAGGAGCGATGAGCAAACGCCCTACATTTAGATATAAGTATATGTGGCTGCATCGTAATGTTTACATTTTAGTATCGGTAACCGATACTTTAATTACGTTCAAATTTCGAACGTCTTCTTAAAAAGTAAAAATTAATGGATTTGAAGCTAACATATGTAAGCAAAACATCTTGATGTATTTTCAAAGGTACCAGGAGAGCATAACCGCAGCGTAACTATTCATTATTGACGAGCCATTTGGTGTAATGGTCGAGAAGTCGGCTATTACACCAGAGGTCGCGGGTTCGATCCCCGCACGGTACAAACATTTGTGTGCATGAACATGTCTGTTTGTATCGGTCTGGGTGTTTCTATGTATAATATGTATGTATTTACAAAAAAAAAAGTATATAAGTAATGTTTATCCGTTGTCTGGCACCCATAGCACAAGCTAATGCTTAGTTTGGGGCTAGATGGCGCTGTGTGAATAATGTCCAGAGATATTTATTATTTATTATTATTATTAAATCAAAGAGTTTGAAAGACGCGAGCTAGCCTAGCTTCTTGTTCTTCTCTGGTCTCCTGGTACTACGGATTATATTCCACACGGTTTCACTTCGTTCGTTTCATAAAACCACATTCGTATTTTAATGACCCTCATTATGCAACAGTCACATAAATAACTAATTATTACTTACCTTGCAGCCTCCTGCAGTTTCCTCGCTAACAGCTCATTCTTCATCTTAGCTGCAGCTAGTTCTCTTCTCAGCTGCGACTTGCTCTTGTTACACGACGGATGGAGTAGTGGATGCTTCCGAAGCCGAGCTGCGGACGGACGGACTGTGGGGTCTGGGTCTACCATTTTCTGTGGAAGAACGTATAATATGAGTAAGGTAAAAATGGAATAGTCTACCAGCGCATGTATTCCCTTCTTCCTATGACATAAGGTCCTTCAAACGAGGCGTGAAGAGGCACTTTGTGAGCCGGCAGAGTGAGGGTGACTGATGCTGCGTCCCTTACGTTGCACCAGTTGTCCTCGTGTCTGGACTTCACTTCCACTTAACATCAGGTGGAGGATGACCCCATCATTTGTTGGGCTAAATATAAAAAAAGGCAGTTGTCCCACCGGCAACGATAAACGAGTAGCGAGTCGAGCTAGAATGTAGAAAGAGTTGGCGAGTGCGTAGTTCCGATAGTTGTGTAGCTCGGCTAATAAAAGTGTACTCTGTGGTTCTGATCGAGTATCGCTGAGCGAGTGTTACCTGTCATAGCTCTTGTTAAACTAGTGAAGCGAGTCCTCGCCGGCAGTGTGAACAGTCAGCGATCAACTATTTATATTTGCATCCCTTTTGTTTACACGGAATGTATATCTTTTGTACGTTTCTTGAGCGAGAAAATAGACGACAGTTAGTCGTTCTCTCTCTCGGTGGGACAACTGCCTTAAGAAATATGTTTCAATATTTTTCCGCAATATGGCGAGGTTTTCTATTTTAATGGTCGGGCTATAATTGTGATAAATGTTGGATGTTTATTTGTATTTAAATATACAACCATGCATGTATGTCACAACACGCTACTTTGGGGTCAGAACAATATATTATGTCATGTTGTCCAATATTCATATTTTAATATTTTCACAACCGTGACCTCGGGACCCTGGGACTTTTTTTTATCTATCTCATAAAAAGAAAAAAATGTTTATTGCTTTTTTAAATAGGTAAATGCAAAAAATACAATTGCTATTAATAATCATGTCATCAAAGAGTAAAATCTATTTATAACAACAACAATCTTACCTTTAGAAGCTGGTTGAATTCCCTGGACAAGTTAGGCAGGTCTGGCAGTTTCCCCTCTCTGTAGTCATGCCACTGCTGCCCATTCTTGGGTAGTGGGCCACCCCCTCCCGCCTCGAAGAGGGTCAGACCTGGGGGCAAAGATTCACTATTTAATACAGTCCGTATTAAGGGGGGGTGGGAGTACATAAAAGAGGTATAGACCGACAAACTTATCTGTTCCGGTGGCGGCGTCGCTACTGTCTATTTAGAACTGTCATTAAATATCGTTTTTGCATTGTATTTCACGTAGTTCCAATTTTGGCCACCGGAACAGATAAGTTTGTAGGTCTGTATTATGCGACGTCCAAATATGGCGCCGCGCTCGCACATTTCGTAGTTTTTTAAACATAGTAAACGAGACACTAATTTTATCAAGTCAAACTCTGCGAATTTATCTGTATATATTTAGTGGCTATAATTGAGTAAAAATTCAAATGTTAATTGGCAGGAGCTTAGACATAAAATACGAAAATCGTTAAAAAAAGGGGTAACTTTGGGATTTTTTTCTATCGAGTGAAGTTTATAAAAACATGTAATTGAATGCGATTTTAACTAGATCAGATCCTTAACTGATACATATATTTTTTTTAGAATTGAAAACACTGATTTGTATGTCTCAGGTGGCTTTTAAAAACCATACGCGCGGCATCTGCGGAACTACACAGCCTTAACAATATTTGGTGATTTTAATAGAGTTCGAACCTTCGGCTTTGATTTCTTTTTATACTAGGTCAGTTGGCAGACAGGCACCAGCCCACCTGATGGTAAGCGGCCACTGCGGCCTATTCCATTGAGGGACGCTTCACCTGGAAACGTCCCTCAATGTGATGCCAGACAGACTCGTCTGATCTTCGAGCCTCTGATTTCAAGTGTACTGGCTCCCACATTAATATTGCCCACATTCATTAAGGGATGGCGCCATTTTCGACCTAGCGACGAACTTTGGAATCAATATCAATGTGTGATAGACATCTAATTTCCTTCATTGGGTTATTAATACTATAAAAAAACAAATACGCAAGTTAACGAAAACACGATGATAATTGATAACTTATATTATCGTTATCAACAAATCGTCGTAACGTGTCGATAACGTATCGTTATCAACAAATCGTCGTATCATCACTGCCTTGGCAATCGACATCTGGGTGACCATTTGTGGCAGATTTCTATCATTTTAGCAGTTTTAATTCCTAATTTTGAGCTGAAGCAAATAATAGCAGATTTCACAGATTCCAAGAAAAGTTATAAAATCTCATGTTCTTTATAATGTAAGGCGTTCATTTGGCCATGTTTTCTTTCGGTTTAGGTGTGGCTAAAGGAAAGAAACTTATTTTTACTTCTCAGTTGGCTAAAACACACTCAAAAGCCAATCTTTCTACCTATATAAAATATCACCGATTTTGTGTCTTTGAAGGACAATTTTTAGCAGATTATTAAAAATTTGGCACATTTTGCCTCGTATGTAGCAGATTTAGCAAATGTTTGTCCCCCTATGTGGCAATTTCCCCACTTTTGAGCTGGTAACCCAGACCGGCTCGCAAGCTCAGTCTTCCTTCTCCCACCATGGTGAAAGCACGCAAATACGTCGTATTAAAAACTTTCGAAGGCGAACCTAAACGTGAAGACTTCAAAATAGTCGAAGAAGAGTTACCTCCGCTTAAAAATGGTGAGATATTAGTCAAAGCTGAGTGGATAAGCGTAGACCCATATATGCGCGCTTACAACTCTCGTCAACCGGTACCATACGACGCATTCGGTTTCCAAGTAGCCATAGTCGAAGATTCGAAGGACCCACGCTACCCAGTCGGTACCAGAGTCGTCAGTCACAAAGGATGGCGTGACTACACTGTTCTCAACGCAAGTGCAGTCTCCTCCCCGATGGACAAAGTATACAAGCTGCCCGATTTGAAAGGCCTGAGCAATTCTTTGGGAGTAGGAGCTGTGGGCATGCCAGGAGCGACAGCATACTTTGGTTTTCTCGAAATTTGCAAGCCAAAACCTGGCGAAACGGTTGTTGTGACTGGCGCGGCGGGCGGCGTTGGATCTCTAGTCGGGCAGATTGCGAAAATCAAAGGGTGTAGAGTCATCGGATTCGCTGGAAGCGATGAGAAATGCAAATGGCTAGAAAGCGAACTCGGTTTCGATAAAGCATTCAATTATAAGACAGTCGATGCAAGCACAGCTTTGAAAGAGGCAGCTCCTAACGGTATTGACTGCTACTTCGATAACGTTGGAGGTGAACTGAGCAGTATAATCCTCGGTCAAATGAATACATTTGGTCGTGTGTCTGTATGTGGAAGTATCGCTTCGTACAACGACTTTCCACACGGCGTTGGGAAAGCCACAATCGTGCAGCCAGCGTTGGTATTCAACCAGATCAAGATGGAAGGCTTTGTAGTTCCCCGGTGGTCCGCTAGATGGGGCGAGGCGTTTGTCGAGATCGCCGAATGGATTCGTTCGGGAAAGTTAAAGGCTCAAGAGCATGTTACTGAAGGTTTTGATAAAATATACGACGCTTTCGTTGGTATGTTGAGAGGTGAGAATGTCGGGAAAGCTGTTGTTAAAGTGTAATATGCATTGAGTTACAAGTACTACGTATAGAGAGGCTATACGGAACAAAAAATGTGTCGCAAAATGATGACTGGACTGACTGATGTATTTGCTACAGCGGATGTCGTCTAACCAAACTATAAAACTTGCAGCGCTATAGATTGCTTACAGAGTATAATTTTCTGGCGACCAAAACGTCGTAAGCGCCAAAAATTTTGTTTGCGGTGTCCGTTCTATACGCTAGTAATTGTAGTTCAATGGTAATATGTAGTACTCGTAAAATTAAGTACCACCGATTATGTAGAGTTTTTTAAGGTTACTTTTACTGAAATTACTGGGTATATGAGACCTAATAACTGTCGTCTCGGTGTAGCGGGCGCAGGGCAGTGCCGGACAGTAACTGCTTAGTTACTGTTTGGCACTGAACTGTCTAAGGGCAGACGTGGCGCTTACCATCAGGTGTATGATCTGCTCGTCTTGTTACACATTGCAATAAAAAACGTTTTCAACGCCTGGATGCTCAATTAGTTAAAGTAGCGAGCCATAATCTGAAGGTCCTGAGTTCATTTCCCGGTTCGTGAAAAAAATTGTGTAGTTTTACTATTTTTTATTTTCGAACTTTGCTTGGGTTTGTGACACAAAACAACACTTACAAATTGAGAGTTTTGTGGCCTTACACTTGAGAAATGTTTAAAAACCTAAAACACCTTGAATACATGTTTTACTACTTTTGTTTACAAATGTTATTAAGCGAGATTTGTATAGTATTCTGTGCAATATAAATAAATATTGAACGAAAAAATTTATTATTATTTTCTAACCAATACAGCAAAACACACGGCGCTGTGTGCCAATGTAATATTTAAATAAATATGTTACGCTCAAAGATCGAAAACGCTCATTGAGCGGAAAAATAAATGGCCACAACGCGTTGTGGTCACAAAGTTTTTTTCAGGTTTAAAAAAAAAACCACTAGGCCAACGCCAACAACGCCTTAGCCTTCTAACCTATATTCATCAGAGTCGATTTTCGCCTCCGATGTTGTTTTTGTTTAACTTAATATCTCTCAAAATATAGTCTCCTCTGTGTGTCAGTACGTTGGATGTTTTACTGTGACCGCAACGCGTTGTGAGCTATTTTTCCGCTCAATGAGCATTTTTGATCTTTGAGCGTAACATATTTTTAATCTAAAAATAAAATAGCTATAAGTTCAATAACTGGTCCAGAAATAAAATATCAATAACAAGATATAACAATCATTATTTTATCAGTATATCAAAATAGATATGTCATGTGTTTGCGTCCTCATTATTGCGTAATTTACAATGACATTTCAATTTTAATTCAAGTAAATAAAATTGTAACTTATCAAAAGCATGCAAAGATTAGTGATTTTATTCAAGATTACTGTAAGTACCTGTATTTGCGTAAACGAATGTGTGTACCTTTACCTCTCTGCTTAGCCCTAGTGTTGACTGATAGAGAATGCCATGTGGCGTTAAATCCGCCAAATGTTCCGCAGTGTTGTGCAATTAAGAATAAATTAAATAATAAATTTTAAGGTATTTTAAAACCATAATTTTATATCTTGGATTTGCCTTACATTTAGGAAAAGTATTCTGTATCATGAGTATGTTCTTATTTTAAAAGGATGCTAACGACTTCAATGTCACCCTATATATTATAAAAGAAAGTGGAGTTAGTTACACTATTTATAACTCAAGAACGGATGAACCGATTTGGCTTAAAATTGGAGAAATTTGGAGAGGTAGCTTAGAACCAGGAGACGGACATAGAATACTTTGATGGGGGAAGGGGGGATAGGATGGGGGAAGGGGGAATAGGATGGGGGAAGGGGGGGATAGTTGAAAAAGGAAATTATAGACCGACAAACATAACTGTTCCGGTGGCGGCGTCGCTACTGTCTATTTAAAACTGTCATTAAATATCGTTTTTGCATTGCATTTCACGTAGTTCCAATTTTGGCCACCGGAACAGATAAGTTTGTCGGTCTATACGCGCGGTTGAAATCGCGAGGGCGACCGCTAGTTATCAATAAATTGACTCTTCGACTATCGATGAAAAAGGTAAATATTACAACTTACCAAAAGCAAAGATGTCTGCTTTCGTGAGGTGCGTGAAGTCCTCTTGGAGCACCTCTTTAGGCAGGTATCTGCAGTCCCCCTCCTCTACCGACGGGGAGGACACGCACGTCACATGACCTAGGTCACCTGTAAAAAATAACCTAGGTTAGTATCGTGTATCAAAATGTTAATCGCCATAAGGCGGGTACCGGCTCGTCTCTTTCCAAAACGGGAAACCAGGGGAGTTGGTTGTGTAGTGAGATGGTTTAGTACCGAGTCTCACATAAGGTTGTAGGTCTTTTTTATACAAGGTCAGTTGGCAGACAGACACGCAGGCCACCTGATGGTAAGCGGCCACTGCGGCCTATTCCATTGAGGGACACTTCACCAGGAAGCGTCGCTCAATGTGCTGCCAGACTGTAGGCTCATCTGATCTTCGAGCCTCTGATTTCAAGTGTACTGGCTCCCACATTAATATTGCCGGAACACAGCCAGAGCTGTTATGGCGGTCTTGCTAGCCTGCGGTTATGGACTTACAAGCATCCTCCGGAAACAACAAATCATAAAAGACACTCCTTACATACTAAGAGTAACTTACCTTAGTGGTTGAACACCCATCTATCCGTTGCTACAATGCCACACCCCTGCATGCAGCATTTAGGAGCCCAGAAGACACTCCCTACCTATTTTCGACTAGGAGCCACTTAGTACTTACCTTGAGGCACCTAATCCACCCAAAGGTAGATAATATAGGCAGCCATCTTGATAGACAGTCCCCCTATGTGTACCTACAGTCAGTAGACCATAGTCTACCAACATGTAGGTAGTCAGCAGTGGAACAGTCTCCATAGAAGACTCTCCTAACACGCAGTCGACTCGGCCGGGTATATATATACGGCGGACGGATCGCGTCACTACCGCGATGCAGGACTGACCGATCTTGTAGGTGTGCTGCGCGGACGGGTCGTCGTCGTCTTAGCCGTCGTCCGAGTAAGGCACTCCTAGATGAGTCCTAGATACTAAGAGTAACTTACCTTAGTAACACAGGGTGGTCACCCATCCTTCCGTAGCTACCTTGCCACATCCTGCACATGGCATTCTGAAGCCCAGTATAAGACACCCCCTACCTATTTAATAGACTAGGAACCACCGAACCACTTACCTTGAAGCACCGGTCACCCATCATCCATCATTGTAGGTCAGTCACTTTTTGGGTCACTGATGAAGGCACGAGGCACCACAGGGTATACTCCTTATAGGTACTGGAGCCCATTCCCTAAGAAAAGACTCTTCGAGTCTCCTAACATGCAGTGGACTCGGCAGGGTATATATATACGGCGGACGGATCGCGTCACTACCGCGATGCAGGACTGACCGATCTTGTATGTGTGGCTCGCGGGCGGGTCGTCGTCGTCGTAGCCGTCGTCCGAGTCGTGCGCCGGCGCGCCCTCACTGCACACGAACACGTTGCCCGGCTTCACGTCCATGTGCACCAGTTGCAGCGAGTGGATGTAGCTGTTCACACACAGACAAACATTACAATCGGACAAACTTCAATCTGTGACATAAATTAATTTTGTAATCAATGACGTTCAATATACAACTAGACACCCAATCTCTAAGAAAAATTCCTCAAAAAACGTCCGAGTGGCTTTGACACTGATGACATTAACACATTCGTTCAAATTAACACCTTATCTCGTGGCATTTAGTGTTTAATGTCAATTGTATACAACTAAACGAAAACTCTGCCCAATAGTCGGGTGGGCAGACTTTTGCTTCGGACAATATTTGAGCGTGATTGTGAGTCTAGTTTTTTAATTGAACGTCATTGTTTGTAATGTAAAATTTTTGAATTTGTAATTTATAATTTGTAACATAAAAAAAAAGGCAAAACTGTCGAGTTTCTTGCGGCACTTCTTTCCTCAACAGGCCATTGACGTCGAAGTGCTGGTAGGGAAAAAAAGATTGACGTGCAAAAGTACATATTATTTTTAAACCTATTTGCAGAATAAAAAAAATCTCAATACATGGACCCATCTAAGGTTTCTAATAACCAATCCGCATTTGGCAAGGGTGGTAATTAAACACTAGCTAACTACCTCAAAAACCCCGTGTACCCTCAAAAACCCCAACTACCCCCAAAACCCCGACAACCCACAAAGATCCCTAGTACCCTCAAAAACCCCAATGACCCATTTAGATCATAATTATCCAAAAAAAAACCGACTACCCTAAAAACCCCGACAACCTTTAAAACCCCCTTTTACTCCCTCTTTCTTTACGTCCTGATACTCACGCTAGTCCGTTCGCGATGTGAGCGAGCAGTAACAGCAACTCGGCCTCCGGCAGCGGCCCGGCCTCCATCTTCTGCTGCAGCGAGCCGCCGTCGCAGTACTCGTTCTGTATTATCATGTGGTCGTCTTCCGCCCAGGCTGAGTAATATCTGGAAGCAAGGGGAAATCTTTAGGTCGACTGCAGTGGCGTAGCGTGGGTGTCATCCGCCCGGGGCGGAAGACAATAGGCTAGTTGACAAAATTTGGAAATTCGTTTAAAACTATAGTTTAGTATCTATTTTTAGAAAAATAGGCATTTTTCATAAGTATTTTGCTTTTTTAGAAATAAACTTAAAATTAACTTTGGAAAGGCCAAGATTGTCATGGCGTCTTGAATGACGTCACTCCTCGCGAAACAATCGAGTTTGTTGATGTCAGTCGACGAGTTCATTATACAGCTGCAACCGGTGTTTTGCGAGGCGTGACGTCACGCTTCTCTGATTGTTGTTTAACCCGGCGAGAGTGTGGCGGGGTGTGACATACCCCAGTGTTCGTTTGTATCGATATATTATAATTTTATTGTTTTATGCGACGATTTCGAGGCTTCGTGTAGCTGGAAGTGAGGAATTACCGGGGGGGATAGTGGCGTGATTTTAGTGTTTTGTCAGCCGGCGTTTGAGTTAGACGAGCACAAACGTACGTGGGGAACATCTACTGACTGACATAGCCATATAATATGGCTGACTTCCAGCGTTTTTTAAGTATTCCTATATTATAACTTGATTTTTTTTATTTATTTCATTTAGGACCTCATATATTTTAAGATTTCAGAGGCTTTTTCGTTTAAATATGATTTGTTTAATTTTATGCGCCCGTGCTATGATTTTGTAACCAAAAATTAGTGCTTTAATAATTGTTAATGAAAATTATTATATTATGTTGATATAAACTTTTTTAATTTAAAATCAGCTTGAGGGGTACCTAAATAAATAAAGAATACAAAAATTTAAGATCATTTTAAAAATAACAATAATATACAGGCAGTTTTGTTTACGGGCATGTCATACCCCGCCACATACTTGATGTAACATTTTTTCACCACACTCCCGCCGGGTTAATGTCACGTGATTAAATAAGTAATTTTGCCGATTTTAATTTCCAAAAATATTTGTAATCTTATATTATTTTAGTAAAAAAGTTGTTTTTTTGTTTACTACATATCATGATTAATCATTAGAAACTCTAAGCCATCCGATTCATTCTTAGTGGAAACAAGCCTATTTTTTTTTTTTTTTTTTTTATTCTGCCGCCCTTTACCTACCTGATAAAATGCTCTGATTAACCCTCGAGTTCCTTATAACCCCCCCAATTCCCACAATAACTCCAACTACCCTCGAAAACCCCAACTACCCTCAAAAACCTCTACTACCCTCAAAAACCCCAACTACCCTCAAAACCCCATCTAACTCCCCCTTTCCTCTTTATCTTACCTGACGACATGAGGATGCTTCCCAAGCGCGGCGTGCGCGTACACCTCGGTCAAGGCCGCCTTCCCCGCCACGGGCCGCAGTGACCGCTTCAGCGCGTATACGCAGCCGTCGAGTTTGTTCACGCATTTGGTCACACGGCCGCACTGACCGCGACCCATCTACCCAAAAAACCCCAATTTACCCTCAAAACCCCCAACTACCCTCAAAACCCCCAACTACCCTCGAAAACCCCAACTACCTACAAAAACCTTTTTTGTTAACCTACCTGACGACATGAGGATGCTTCCCAAGCGCGGCGTGCGCGTACACCTCGGTCAAGGCCGCTTTCTCCGCCGCGGACCCCGCCACGGGCCGCAGCGATCTCTTCAACGCGTACACGCAGCCGTCGAGTTTGTTCACGCATTTGGTCACGCGGCCAAACTGACCGCGACCCATCTACCCAAAAAACCCCAATTTACCCACAAAAACCCGACTACCCTCGAAAACCCCAACTACCCTCGAAATCCCCAACTACCCTCGAAAACCCAAACTACCCTCGAAAACCCCAACTACCCTCAAAACCCCAACTACCCACGAAAACCTTTTTTGCTAACCAACCTGACGACATGAGGATGCTTCCCAAGCGCGGCGTGCGCGTAGACCTCGGTCAAGGCAGCCTTCTCCGCCGCGGACCCCGCCACGGGCCGCAGCGACCGCTTCAGCGCGTATACGCAGCCGTCGTGTTTGTTGACGCATTTCGTCACATGGCCGAACTGACCGCGACCCATCTACCCAAAAAACCCCAATTTACCCACAAAAACCCGACTACCCTCGAAAACCCTAACTACCCTCAAAAACCTCGACTACCCTTAAAACCCCAACTACCCTCAAAACCCCATCTAACTTCCCCTTTCTCTCTTCATCTTACCTGACGACATGAGGATGCTTCCCAAGCGCGGCGTGCGCGTACACCTCGGTCAAGGCCGCCTTCTCCGCCGCGGACCCCGCCACGGGCCGCAGCGATCTCTTCAACGCGTACACGCATCCGTCGAGTTTGTTCACGCATTTGGTTACGCGGCCGAACTGACCGCGACCGATCACGCCTAGCTCGACGAATTCTATGTTGTAGCGGGATATGTTGGATTCCTGGGGGATAAGGAGTAAAATGACATGAAACAAATAAATAAATAAATATTTCTGGACATTATTGACACAGCGCCATCTAGCCCCAAACTAAGCATTAGCTTGTGCTATGGGTGCCAGACAACGGATAAACATTACTTATATACTTTTTTTTTGTAAATACATACATAATATACATAGAAACACCCAGACCGTTACAAACAGACATGTTCATGCACACAAATGTTTGTACCGTGCGGGGATCGAACCCGCTACCTCTGGTGTAGTAGCCGACTTCTCGACCATTGCACCAACTGCCACCATTTAGTGACATTAATTTCGAGCGTCTCCGTGCTTCGGAAGACACTTTAAGCTGTTGGTCCCGGCTGATATTTACTATAATGTAAATATTAGTCGTCATGCCTAGTCAGAGGCCATTTGGCGGCTTGATAACATCTGACATTAAGGTTGGTCACTTGCCTTACGCACCCCTCCACCAACCCGCACTAGGCCAGCGTGGTGGAGTATGGCCCACACTATCTCACAATTGAGATAAGGCCTGTGTCCCAGCAGTGGGAACGTATAAAGGCTGATGATGATGATGATGATGTACGGAAGTCAGCAGATCAACCTACCCTCATCTGTCAAAAATTCTCAATTGAAAGACAACTCTATGCGAAGTGAATAAAGCTGAAAATTGGTTGTAGAAATTTGACAGATTAGGGTAGTCTGATGTGCTGGCGACTGTACATTAGATTACACATAAAAAGGGAAAGGGTAGGGGCATATAAGTATTTTTACAGTGCATTTTTGTTTGAAGCCGTAAGATTCTTTGAACTTAATTTATGCTATGATTATGATTTCTAAACAATTATATCGCCACTTGGCTAGTATGAGGGGCTTACTAAAACATCTTGCTTAAAATCTTACCCTCAGCCTTTTCGCAGGTTGTTCAGGCGTCGCATCCCAGGTCGGAGTCTTGGATAATGCTCGTTTCTTCTTGTTCAATGCTTGCCCTGAAACAAAACATTTAATCTAAAGTAATCTTCGTCATTTCAGAAAGGAGAGCTGACAATCTGACAAAGATCGCGGGAAGGCAGTCCTATCTTTGAGGAGAACCTTAAGGGCCGGTATTTCAATGTAACCTTATCTTATTGCTTAAGTTAAGTATAACATTTAAGATAAGTATTACTTTTGACAGGTAAAAATGTATAACTTTAGGTGCCGCTTAACTTTAATCCTAAAATGAAATACACTTAAGTCATACTTATAATCAATCCCGGATTAAGATCAAGATAAGTATATATTGAAATACCGGCCCTAAGTGTGGAGACCCTTGAGTGGGGTTTATGCATAGTGTAACTCAGATCTACCAGGAAGTCTCACTCCGCAGTTTAGGTATATTCAGCCAGCGCACCATTTGGTGGGGTTGATGTCAGTGTTTAACACGTTCGCGGACACTTTCCTCAATTTTTTAACGTCACTTTGACACCTGTTTTTTGTATGGAATGCGTTAGCAGTTCTGCCACTAGAGATAGTGTTTATGTATCCAAATACCGACACACCCGCTATAGCAGCTGCCTGTTGTAGCGGTTGTGGCAATAGCACTATTAACTTACAATGCAGATAGGACACTCCTGCTATAGCAGTCGTCTGCATTAGCAGTTATGCCACTAACACGATCAAGTTACAATGCAAATAGGACACTCCTGCTATAGCAGTCGTCTGCATTAGCAGTTATGCCACTAACACGATCTAGTTTCAATGCAGATAGGACGCACCTGCTATAGCAGTCGTCTGCTCTAGCAGTTATGCCACTAACACGATCAAGTTACAATGCAAATAGGACACACCCGCTATAGCAGTCGTCTGCTTAAGCGGTCATGACACTAGCACGATCATGTAATACTATAGAGAGGGCACATCTGCTATAGCAGGCCTACAGTTCAGTACTACTATGTAGTTTCTTTTGCTTTCTGTCTACTTAGGTGTTTTGCTGACTATCTAGGTATCGAATGTTTTATTATAAAAATAGTATTTCTCCGTTTGAATGCAAAGAAAATGTTCACTTGCCGTGATTTTGCATGGAGATTGTTGGATTCTTTCGTTCCCCTAAACTAATAACGCGATACACTCAGCATCGCTCAAAATTATTGGTTTGGTAGTATGATAGTAACATAAACTGATTCTTATTTTCATACAAAAAGAATGAATTTTCATTTTTAGCAAAAAAAAGAAAAATTTTGGTTATGGTAAATTCATTATCTTATTTGCAGATGTCCGAACATAAAGCAACTGAAAGTACAGTCTGTTCCACATAAGAAGTCCTTTAGCCGCTATATTGGTAGTATTGTTTTTCAATACATTCAATCTGTTTTTTGACAGATTTACAAAGCGTAGGCAATGCTGCCAATATAGCGGCAAAAGGACAACTTATGTGGAACGGGCTGTAAGTAAAAAATTTATGATCTCTATGAAAGAGACAGTGAAAAGTTACTGAAAATCTTCAACAAAGCCTCTTCAGAAGAATTGTCCGCGGGTTCAGAGAAATCAGAGACATCCAGCATTCAAGTGGATTCAAGATCAAGGGAGCAATCAGAAGAAGATCCTTATGCTGATTGTGATGGGGAATACTCCCATACCACCATACCCATATAACCATATATAACCATACGGTTCAGACACCTATTTTGATCCAAACAGTGGCAGCAATTCATCAATAAGTCACATATGACTCAGAAGACGACATTGGTAAGTCAAAGCGTCGAAAATAAAAAAATAAAGACTTAGCTAATTTATCATCAGTTGTATCTCCGTTTGCCTTAGCAGATTTAGGTATTCATGTTGTTATTCCTGCTTCAGTTGACTCATTCGGAGACCTGAGTGCTATTTCATCTCCTGCTAACATTCCAAATACATCATGTAACCAATGTCTCTATGATTCAACCCCGCCAAGGTTACAAGCGCCAATTCCATAGATAATGGACGACCAACAGCAACAATATGATTCGCACAACCTGAGATATCTCCTAATCTAGAGCCACAAACCCATACTCCCCAAGATTATAAAACAACAGTTTTAGACGTGCCAAGAACTGTTCGTCAATGTCCAATGTCACCACAAATGCTAGATGAGAATGACAAACATCTCAGTCATCAGTTCTTTGCACGTCTAAAACTATTGTTGTATTACCTTGGGGAGTATGGGTTTGTGGCTCTAGATTAGGAGATATCTCAGGTTGCTGAAGTTTGTCAAGTCTTTGTGAATTAGTTTGTTGTTCTTGATTGTCAGAGATCCGTGAGGAAGATGGTTGGTCCTGATATGTATGTTTGTGCGAATCATATTGTTGATGTTGGTCGTCCATTATCTGTGGAATTGGCGCTTGTATCAGCGTTGGACTTTGTTGTGCTGTCGTAGAGATATCTGTTTCTGTTCAATCAATGTCTTGCAAAATGGAAGTTGACTCTATTGACCTTGGCGGGGTTGAATCATAGGGACATTGGTTACATGATGTATTTGGAATGTTAGCAGGAGATGAAATAGCACTCAGGTCTCCGAATGACTCAACTGAAGCAGGAACAACGACATGAATACCTAAATCTGCTTAGGTAATCGGAGATTCAACTGATGATAAATTAGCTGTCTTTAATTTTTTATTTTCGACGCTTTGACTTACCACCGTCGTCTTTTGAGTCAGGTACGTGACTTATTGATGAATCGCTGTCACTGTTTGAGACGTGATTGGTGTCTGAATCATACTCCCCACCACAATCAGCATAAGGATCTACTTCTGATTGCTCCCTTGAACTTGAATGCGCTTGACTACTGGATGTCTGTGATTTCTCTGAACCCGCGGACAATTCTTCTGAAGAGGCTTTGCTGAAGATTATCAGTAACTTTTCATTGTCTCTTTCATAGAGATCATAAATTTTTTACTTGCATACTTCCAGTTGCTTTATGTTCTAACCAAAATTTTACTTTTGACATAACATTTTAACTTATTATATAATAATATGTAACAATGTTACTATGTAGGTGTGTATGGACACATAAGTATGAAATACATGAATCTTTAAAGTTTATCACACTTCAAGTCGAATCGACAACTAGATCACTAGACTTTTTTTATAAGGAAGCAGTCAGGATGACCTTACTCCACCTGATGGTAAGCGGATGTGAGGTCCAAATATAAGGTTGACTGGCTCAATAGAACATAGTACCCATTGAGCCAGCTACCCTCACCCTGAAGGCCTCCGAGATGCCGCTTCACGCCCCGCCTAAAAAGCCCAGGATTAAAGGAGGAAGGAAACACGTGAGCGAAGGGCATCCCATGACCTAATGGCACGGGATAAAAAAGAGGAACCTCTTGGTCCGGGCCACCAGTATCAGAGGCCGGGCTCTGGATGGTATGCAAATAACAACGCAGTCCGGCGCGTAATGTTCAGGAGTGGAAAGGAGAAGACGGGATGAGTTGGAATAACTCTTCAGAGCATTTGTCATGAGGATTTCTGTGGTACTGTTATTTATTATGCACGGATCTGGCACAAAATAGCCATTAAATGATATAATAATGACTAGCAAATGTAAATATTTAATGTCGATCTCCGCGCATTATACCTACCTAAATAAATATCCAAAGGCACAGTTTCATGGCTTACGTTAATTACTACACGATTAACAGTGCTTAAGGTAGGTATTGCTTTTTCCAAGAAGTAAGTTAATGAAGTAGAAGCATTGTATTTATGCTATAAAAATAGTACAACTCAAGTCCTATTCATTCAAACCAGTAAACTGTTCTTATGACCAAACATCAGAAATTCTGACAAGATATTGAATAGGTGGGTTCTAGTTAGTATTTGTAAAATAGCTTGTTATATTGGGACTGCATATTAGTAAAAACCACAATAGCAATTGCTCAAAAAACAGAATAAACTTGTAACTGAAGTTGGCTGCGAACCGCGTGCGTAGCACTCCCACATGAGTTCTACTCTGCGGCGCACCTGCCGGCCAACCTGAACAAGTCGCCATACAATGGCGGCTGCTATGACAGGCGCGTCAGTGTAAGTGCGGACACTTACGCAAATTTTTGACGCTGCATAGACGTTTAGTTTGGGGTATGAAAATTGGGATAAAGTGACTCTTAGAGATTTGATTATTTGAATTTAGGGACCTCTAATAACGAACTTCATAGTGTTTAACATTCCGATTGGCTGCTGATGTAGTACTGCTCTTAAGAGGGTAGAATATAACCGATGCTATAGCAGTTGCGTCATTCTACGAAACCTACTAATCACTGCTATAGCAGGCGTGTCCGCGAACGTGTTAAGGCGGTGATCACACTGAGCCGCGCTCCGTCGCGGAGCGAGGGGCTGCTTATGATTAAATCTGTCGTCCCGCGTACCGCGGCGGAGCGCGGTGCAGTGTGGTAACCGCCTAATGGTTAATCTACTTATTTGTCTTACTAATAATAAATCATCTAGCCGTTTGGTGTAATGGTCGAGAAGTCGGCTATTACACCAAGGGTCGCGGGTTCGATCCCCGCACGGTACAAACATTTGTGTGCATGAACATGTTTGTTTGTATCAATCTGGGTGTTTATATGTATAATATTTATGTATTTACAAAAAAAAAGTATCTAAGTAATGTTTATCCGTTGTCTAGCACCCATAGTACAAGCTAATGCTTAGTTTGGGGCTAGATGGTGCTGTGTGAATAATGTCCTTAGATATTTATTTATTATTTATTATCTAGGTACAAAATCTTCTCAAGTGATAAACCCCGTACCGACAGAATATACGAGTGTCTACGTCTGCGCAAAAATAAAAGCGATCTCCTCTTCTAAACTAAAATGTCCTGGTCTTATTACTTATTGACTCACCGTCAGGAGTAAAGGGGTTGATGTTAGCCACCGGGCGCAGTCTGGACTCGTCCATCTCGTCGGGAGGCAGGCTGCCGAGCGCGCTGTCTTCGTCCCCCGACGGTGGGTGCAGGTGGTGGCTCGATCCCGACGGCATGCCTGGAATAAAATAATGATTGAATGAATGTCTAAATAAATAAATATCGCGGCGCCGGCCAATCTAATTACGATCAGCCAACTACGCAGGATATATTATAGTGCACAAGTGAGTGCGCAAACACAGGTGCACTCCCTATTCCCTCACTCTCATAACACGGTGGGACAGCAGTCTGACACGACACGACACAATGAATAAACGAATGAATAAATAAATGAATGGATCAATAAATTTATGAATGCATTAATAAATAAAATAATAAATGAATGTCCTATAAGCAGAGTTCGGTTACAGCGGCCGATTTTTACTATCAACCAACTATGCAGGATATTTATTATAGTGCAAAAGGGAAAGCGCAAGCACAGGTGTAATTTCTATTCCATCCCTCTTAGGGCGCTTTCAACTTAGACGTTTCGTATCGAACGGCTGCGGTACGCGCGGTTTGTCGCACCGCGTACGGACGGTCGTTAGTTTTCATACAAAACACGCGGTGCGGCAACAGTACGGTTGACGTCTTGCTGTCGAGCGTTCGCGGTACGGACGCAGTACTGTTGCCGCACCGCGTGTTTTGTATGAAAAGTAACGACCGTCCGTACGCGGTGCGACAAACGCGCGGCTACCGTACTGCAGCCGTCCGACACGAAACGTCTAATTTGAAAGAACCCTAATAGAGTGATGACTAATAACAACCGAATGTCTTAATTAAAAAAAAAAAAAAAAAAAAAAAAAAAAAAAAAACATTTTTAAAGCCTCGTCGTATCAATTCGCGACAGGCTACCCCAAATGCAACTCTTACTATATTTAAAAAACTGTCTCCATGAATCAACATGCATTCACAAGAGTATCTGGGCAAAACTCACCAGAAACAATTAAAAAAAAAAAAAAAAAAAATAGAGTGATGGCGTAGGACCAACAGCTTTTACGTGCTCTTCGAGGCACAAAGGTGTTTTTACACCGCCACCTTTCAGGCTAGAGATTTTGACTATTTTCTGAATAGAAAATAACCTTTTAACTACACCTTGATTTAATAATATCTGGTACTCACCCGTCGGAGCGTTTAATTTGGGAGGGAAGAGTCTCGATCTTGGCGGATGGTGGGTTGGCGTCGAACATTTCTCCAAGAGCGACTTTGGGGTGTGCGGGCTGTCGAATAACCTGGAACAAACGGACAAACCAATTTAATAAATATAGTAAAGTATCAGCCTATTAATGTCCCACTGCAGGGCAATGGCCTCCATCCTTGAAATCAATCGCTACAATGATGGGTATTGGCTTAATCACCACGCAAGATTCGTTAATATTTTCGCCTAGTGACACAAAAAATAGGCTTGTTTCCACTAATAATGAATCGGATGGCTTAGAGTTTCTAATGATTAATCATGATATGTAGTAAACAAAAAAACAACTTTTTTACTAAAATAATATAAGATTACAAATATTTTTGGAAATTAAAATCGGCAAAATTACTTATTTAATCACGTGACATTAAACAACAATCAGAGAAGCGTGACGTCACGCCTCGCAAAACACCGGTTGCAGCTGTATAATGATCTCGTCGACTGACATCAACAAACTCGATTGTTTCGCGAGGAGTGACGTCATTCAAGACGCCATGACAGTCTTGGCCTTTTTATAGTTAATTTTAAGTTTATTTCTAAAACTATAGTTTTAAACGAATTTCCAAATTTTGTCAACTAGCCTATTATCGCAATATCACTTTTGCTCTATCTTATCGAGAGCTGTGGTATGCGAATAGGTCGATGATTCTTTCCGAAACTGGCAATCGAACCAAGACTACACAAGCCTAACGACGCGTAAACTTAACAACATCGCTCTCCGCACTTGCCATTCCATAACCAACGGCACCAACGCAAACATTTTAAAATCACTTGCTGATTTTCTTGCCAGGAATCGAACCCCAACTTGCTCCCCTGCGTTGGGACAAGTCTTACAATACGCGGGCCATTGTGTAACACACCTGAACAAGCACAATAGGTTCGTCGTAAAAACTTACATCCGTGAAGGAGGGAATATGTTTCAAGAATTATTACTTTAATCTGTATAAAAGAAAGTGGTGTTAGTTACACTATTTATAAATCAAGAACGGATAAACCGATTTGGCTGAAAATTGGTGGAGAGGTAGCTTAGAACCAGGAGACAGACATAGGACTTTTTATCTCGGAAAAGTGGGGGAAGGGGGGGATAGTTGAAAAAGGAAATTACGCGCGGGTTGAACCGCGAGGGCGACCGCTAGTATCCAATAAAAAAAAGTAATTTTTTTGGTTCAGTCCAGGAATCGAATCCAGATCTTTTGGAAAATCACAATCGAATTTTTATGGTCAGTCTACAAAGGCAATATTTGAGCGAAATAAAATTCAAATCTACTGTAATCAATTAGCATAATGCGATAACATCCAAAGGCTAAAATATCTTCAAGAATCTCCAAAACCAACGTTCACGGGAATCGAACCTTTAAACTCCGAAGATACGATATTCCCAAAAAAACTCCTGTACGGACGCCATTTTTATGTACGAATCGTGACACAAAATTAATAATATTAACATTATAAAAAGTATCAAAAAAATCCATCCACACACTCTGGTATTACAAAAAAAAAAACAGTTCTTAACCTTTTGCAATAAGATTCAAAATCTGCTAACAAAATCACAGGTAGTTACTAATATAGCATCCTAATGTCCTATGGGATAAGGTTGAAAATGTGACTGTTCTCAAACGCAGGTGGTGACTGTGGGTGTAGTTTTTTCATGTTTATAAGATGTCAGCTGTTTCGATCAGATGGTATTGTTGAATGTAACTGTACTATAACTGATTTTAACCGAAATCTGGAGACATTTCGCCTCGTCGTCGCTTTTATTTTATGTCAGTGGCGGCATGTGAGCCAGCGGGTCGCCTGATGGTAAGCAAACACCGCCGCCCATGGACATTTGCGACACCAGAGGGATCGCTAATGCGCTGCGGTTCGGCCTTTAAAGGGGGGGTGTGGGCCTCCGGCACTGTCACAAACCAGACGAAACACAATAGTAGTCACTATTATTTCACGCTGGTGTTATGTGAGAGGGTGGTACTTCCCCGGACGAGCCGGCCTATTCGTACTGTAAAACAGCATGGCTCTACTACCATTAGTGAATTTCTGGGTCCTCGATTCAAATCCCGGGACGAAATCGAGCTGATTTGGCGATTAAAGTTTGTTTTTAGGAATATTATAAAACCGAACGCCTCGATAGTCCAGTGGTTTAAGTAACAAGTGGTTAAAGTTGTTTTGACCACCTATGTGGAACAGTGGCTAAGCCGGGTACAAAACCCGGAGGTCGCGGGTTCGATTCCCGCCTTGGGTCTGGTTTTGGTAGGGCTTTTTCAGAGTCCGACTGACTAGCTACCACCCCCACAGGTGAAATCTGCCGCCATAGCTAGCAGCTAGCTAGCTAGCAGCTAGCAGCTCTGGCTGTGTTCCGGCAGTATTAATGTGGGAGCCAATACACTTGAAATCAAAGGCTCAAAGATCAGATGAGCCCAGTCTGGCAGCACATTTGAGCGACGCTTCCTGGTGAAATGCCCCTTAATGATATAGGCCGCAGTGGCCGCTTACCATCAGGTGGGCTGCGTCTCTGTCTGCCAACTGACACAGTATAAAAAATAAAATAAAAAACAGGCCATGCTCATGGTCCTGGGTTCAATTCCCGGATCGAGCAAAATCTGTGTCGTTTTTAATGGACGCAGCTCAGGTTTGTGATCACCAATCCGCATTTGGCAAGCGTGACGATTAAGCCAGTACCCATCGTTGTAGCATTGGCGCTTAACCAGCCCATAGAAATTTTGCTTTATTCTGGTAATACACATCTGAGAGTGCACTTCAAATTGAAGGCTTGCACATAAATTAGCTTACGGTGTGGTAGCATTTACACATATATTTTTTTATACTATGTCAGTTGGCAGACAGACACGCAGCCCACCTGATGGTAAGCGACCACTGCGGCCTATTCCATTGACGGACATTTCATCAGGAAGCGTCGCTCAATATGCTGCCAGACTGTAGACTCATCTGATCTTCGAGCCTTTGATTTCAAGTGTACTGGCTCCCAAAAAAAATTAAGTACATAGTAAGTAAGTTAAAAATCCTGCAACTCCTAGAAAAAAATTAAATAGCAACACATGTTTTATTCATAAACTTTGAATACCAAAAAAGTAAAACTTAATTTTCACCAACATGACTCAGAATGTAAATAACTGTCACAAGCAAACCAGTTTGAGTCCTATTGAGTCAATAAGAAATTCCATTGTGTATTCGTGAATGTGCAAAACCAGTTAGTTGGAATGTTAACATGTTATAACATGTTAAGAGTTTCTGGAATCAGGAAGAGTGATGATCATAATAATAATACTTGGCTAAAGCTGTATTACTTATTTTTTTTATAGATCAATTAGAATGCAGGCTCGTAGCTACCGTAAAGGTAAATGGCCACTGCAGGCTATTCCATTGAGGGACACTGCACCAGAATCAAATCAAATCAAATCAAATTGTTTATTTGCTAAAATACAGTAAACAAAGGTCTTGTCGAGATTATAATGTGCGTGTATTCAACCTGCGTGCAGGTGTGCAAATGTACTTACATAAATTGGAACAAAAATTATTAGACATTATTATTATACATATTACATAGGTAAATTATCATAATTATTATTAATATATTCAGTAACAGTATAAAAACAGTGTTCAGATAGCCATGCAGAAAGTTTTATCCTAAAATCTCTATCATTTAAAATTTTAATTCTATCTGGGAGATGGTTAAACAATATGATACACATGTTATAAGCATTTTTTTTGTATATGTAAGACCGACATTGAGGTTGATGCAACAGATTCACGTACTGAGCTCTTAGTTTTCTAACTTTAACTTCGTCGAGTTTCTGAAAATATTCTGGGTGGTTCTTTACGAAAATACAAGCGTTCTTTATGTACATGCAGGCCAGTGGTAGAATTCCTAGTTTTTTGAACAGTGGTCTACAGCTTTCCATATACCACGAGTTAGTTATTGCTCGAACACATCTTTTTTGAAGCTTGAAAACTCTGTCTATATCTACGGAATTACCCCATATAATTAAGCCATAGCTGAGAATAGATGATACGTGCCCGTGATAAGCCATAATGGCCGCTTTCATGGATACAGTGTTTCTCAGCTGTTTGAGAGCAAACACAAATCTGTTTAACCTATTACATATAGAGTCAATTTGGGTCTTCCAATTCAAATTACTGTCAATTTGTAAACCCAAAAAACTAACATTATCTGCTTTTTCTAATTGTCTGTTATCGCAGGTTATAGTCAATGGTAGTGGTCTTGTCATGTAAGAGTGGAATTGCATGAATTTAGTTTTAAGCACATTTATATTCAAGTCATTGTTATTCATCCATGTAGTTATGTCTTTTAATGCAATATTTACATTTTGTTCATATATCCCTTTACCGTCATTTTTTATTAAGAGAGTCGTGTCATCAGCATATAATATACATTTATTAATTGTGGCTCGAGGAAGGTCGTTAATAAAGATCAGGAACATGATTGGTCCCAGAATACTACCCTGGGGTACTCCTGAGCGAGTGAAACGGTATTCTGATCTAAACCTCTTTTTAATCAAATGATTTTTTTCTCTTGAGATCTGAGAAATTTCAGTGCATTGCTTTCTGTTACTCAAATAGTTTTTTATCCAGTCCAGGAAGCGTCATATGCGGCCACACTGCAGACTCATAGATCTGAGCTTTGAGTGTTCAATTTCAAGTGACCCAGTACACTTTGTAATAATGATAGAGAAATTAATTTTAAATAATAATGACTTTGGACATTATACAAACAGCACTATCTGGCCCAAAAAACTATGCCAAGCTTGTGCTTTGGGTACCTCTTTGTACCCTGTAATATCCAATACATTAAATAATAGAAGACCATATAAGATCACAAGCCTTCTGCCTACAGCGTTGTTTGCATGTACCGTCCAGAGATATTTATTTATTTATTTCAACAATGACGTTCAATAAACAACTAGACACCCAATCTCTAAGAAAAATTCCTCAAAAAACGTCCGAGCGGCGTTGACACAGATGACATTAACACATTCGTTCAAATGAACACCTTATCTTACGAGATAGTTAGTGTTAGCAGTTAGTGTTTAATGTCAATTGTATGCAACTAAACGAAAACTCTGCCCAATAGTCGGGTGGGCAGACTTTTGCTTCGGACAATATTTGAGTGTGATTGGGAGTCTAGTTTTTTAATTGAACGTCATTGATTTTCAAAGAACTATCCACACATTAAAAATCACATTAATCCATTAGTATATCGTGACATCGAAAGGTTAACAAAAACACTTCCATTTTAGTTATTCCCTGGAAACTAAGCATTAACTCAAAAAAAAGGAGGTTAGTCCTTTCCTAAGTTATTGTAAAGACCTATAAACCTATAAAGACCTACAGAGTTTCTTCGAAGTCAGCTTAGTGGTTTAGACATGAAAACACAACAGGCAGACAAACAAAGTTAATTTTACATTTATATCTTTTGACTCACATTTTGACCTTCCATGACCTTCCTGTTTTTCTAGAAAGTGGAAACCCAGAAGTAAATCAATATGAGAGTGTGACATACACTAGTGTAATAACTAAGATACCTATTTAACTAAGAAAAATTCTATGCCACTTGATAGAAAGATCCAGACATAATTTTGACCCAATGAAACCCAATTGTGGGCAATAACATTTCTGAATAATTACATACTAACCAATATGGCTTAATTGAGTGAAACATGATATTCCTATAGCTTTTATTGGCATCTTATAGCAATCACAATGATTCTTCCAGCCATTGGAATAAAGATTTAAATAAGACATTTCTAGAAATATCAAATAATTTATATATTATGTACACTTGTGGATTTCACACTCATCATCAGACAAAAAAGAATAACAAACATCAGATTCCAATTTCAACAGTAATCTTGATAAATACTAATTTAACATTCAAAATTAATACTAACGTGTTATTTTGTGAACTGAATACATAAATAGTGAAAGTAAAATCTTACCTCAAAGCTCTGACCCGTTTGTATGGCGGACTGAAGGACACCGGGGCCGGGGAAGCGTCCCTGATGCCGTCATCGTCGTCTAAACTACTAAAATCCAGCTTCCTTGGCAATATAGAAGCCGGTATGGGGCTCAAATTATCCGAAAACATGTTAAATGAGTCTGACATCTCACTAGATGTTTCCACCGATAATTCCGACGAATTCAGCTTGTTGTTGAATCCGTTTCTCATTCTATACCATTCACTCATGTTGAATTACACATTTGATACACTTTTAATAACAAATACACACAGATTTTACTGTTTTTTACACAAACAAAGCGCACTTTTACAATATTTCATTAAGATCAACGTTATGGCGGATGACGCATAGCACCTGTTCAAGCGGGTAGCCAATCACAGGAAAATATTTGACCGGTGAGATGAATACGATGTTGTGATTGGTACGAGTTATTTTTTTTAAATTCTAGAAATTTGGCAGCCGTTTTGATTGGTTTTTTTATGGATGCGTTCTTAAAATAGTACAATTTTAAAAATAAGTGAACATTTTTAATTTTTTTTAATTATTTTGTATTTTCTTAAACACATTTTATACCCGTTTTACTTTTACGCTTATAAATTAGTGAGTAATAAAAAGTTTATGGTAATAAAACTAATAAACAACAAACAAATAATTATTGTAGAATATGGCCATGTGACAAAATATGTTTGATGAAGACAAAAAAGTGTGACAGAGATTATAAATATATAAATAAATGTTCATAGTTCATCATAGCATAAGTGGAGATGGGCGGGTCACTTGGCAAGACGGCAGGACCAAAGGTGGACTAAGGCAACAACAGAGTGGTGGCCAAGGGGTGCTTTGCGATCGCGAGGCAGACCACCAGCTCGTTGGTCGGATGATATAGTCAGGTTCGTCGGTGTAAACTGGATTAATCTTGCCCAGGACTGGAATGCTTGGCGTGACAAAGAGGAGGCCTATACTCAACAGTGGGTGGATACGGGCTGAATAGATGAATAGAGTTCATCATCACGGATAGTTTTGGCCAAGGTGAGATTCGAACCTATTGACATCTGTCTGTCTGATGTATAGGGCAGGCAATGCAGGCATGCATGGTCATCAGATCACTACTGCTGAGACTCCCGATGGGCTATGATTTCGAAACAGTGGGGGGCTTAGTAGTGTTAGGCGAATAATTGGTTTACTCGATTGTCACATCACTATGGTCACCGCGTACGGTGCCCCACACTAGCCGGAGAGATTGACGTGAGATTGACAGATAGACTTTACCGCGCTTGCAATGTTTAATGCCGAATAATGTAAAAGCTTATTAAATTGTAATTATCAAGAGAAAGGTCTTTATATCTAAAAGCTCAGAAGTGCGATAATACCCACGTGCGTAAATAGTATTTGTTATGTACGGAATAAACAACACTGAAAAAAAAAGTATGCATAATTCGTTGCACTGGTTGTAATGGCGATGAAGACGCTTAGATGGACAAGTAAACTATGCTTAAACCTGATTACTAAGCTATAACAAGTATTATGGATTACTTTTAATCAAGATTCAAAGTGTATTATTCTAAATTGGAGATTTGGATTCTTGTGCAAAATTGACAAGTTACGACAAGTTTGGTTGGTTGAAAATGTTCACATCTGCATTGAAGAGGCATGATAAATTGTGATAACATTTCGAAATGATGCTGGTTTTATTGATGGAAGTTCAGCGTGATGGTAAACTAAGTGAAATCTTTGGTCTTGGTTGATGAGTCCCAAGGTCATAGAAAGACTTGCACTTATTTCTATACCTTGGTATCCTTTTAAATAAGTTGCAGTTTTTGATACTAACTTTGACAAAGGATGTATCAGCACCTTATGATGTGTACTCAAATTAAAATGTTTCTAATGTGGTAATATGAGCATTGTGATCAGAAATTAATTAATTATGGAAATAAACATTGCCATGTTAAGGCAGATTGTTTTAAGAAGATGGAGTCAAATGCATTGTTCATTTTGTTAATCATCAAATAAGTGCAAGAGGCAATCTAAATCAGTGACACATTATTAATGACTTAATGGTACTAAAAAGTGAATGGATCATGATATTATATGAAATAATATTTTAGAGGACAAGATAACCTCAAGAGATGTTAAGTATTATTGAATAAGTAAAATAAGGATTAATAATTGTGTTTTAAACAAAAGAACTGAATATATTGCAAAGGTAGAATAAATTGAGTGAAACATGGGCTATATTACCTAGTCTAGATGATATGACACACACACTACTAAGATGAATTTCTGGCAAAATATAATTACTGTTGTCTGGTAAAGGATGATTGGAAAATGTACATTATGTGCTAAATTTGGACATGTTGAAACAACCTGCTACAAAAAGAAAATAAACACAAGTTTTGTTCTTTCTGAAAGTGTAAAGGGTGTGTCATTGAAGAGGAGAAAGAATCAGTAGAATTACATAAAGTAATCATGGTGGCCATATGAGGCTTATTATAATACACTGCCGTGAGGGGCCTAAGGTGTACCTGCCGAGAGCTGCTTATTATAATACACTGCCGTGAGGGGCCTATGGTGTACCTGCCGAGAGCTGCTTATTATAATACACTGCCGTGAGGGGCCTAAGGTGTACCTGCCGAGAGCTGCTTATTATAATACACTGCCGTGAGGGGCCTAAGGTGTACCTGCCGAGAGGGGCTTATTATAATACACTGCCGTGAGGGGCCTAAGGTGTACCTGCCGAGAGGGGCTTATTATAAACACACTGCCGTGAGGGGCCTAAGGTGTATCTGCCGTGAGGGGCTTATTATGTTACACTGCCGTGAGGGGCCTAAGGTGTACCTGCCGTGAGGGGCTTATTATAAATACACTGCCGTGAGGGGCCTAAGGTGTATCTGCCGTGAGGGGCTTATTATGTTTCACTGCCGTGAGGGGCCTAAGGTGTACCTGCCGTGAGGGGCTTATTATAAATACACTGCCGTGAGGGGCCTAAGGTGTATGTGCCGTGAGGGGCTTATTATGTTACACTGCCGTGAGGGGCCTAAGGTGTACCTGCCGTGAGGGGCTTATTATAAATACACTGCCGTGAGGGGCCTAAGGTGTACCTGCCGTGAGGGGCTTATTATGTTACACTGCCGTGAGGGGCCTAAGGTGTACCTGCCGTGAGGGGCATATTATAATACACTGCCGTGAGGGGCCTAAGGTGTACTTGCCGTGAGGGGCTTGTGCAAGGCCGTGAGGGGCGCACACTGTATTAATAATAATAATAATAAAATAATTTATTTCAGATCAAGTATTGCCGTGAGGGGTTTAATTGTGCAAGGGCGTGAGGGGCGCACACTGCATTGCCGTGAGGGGCGCATTGTATTGCCGTGAGGGGCTTAGCTGTGCAAGGCCGTGAGGGGCGTACACTGCATTGCCGTAAGGCGCTTATGATGCTACAAGGCCTTGAGGGGCTCTTGGTATACTGCCGTTTGATGATGGTGTCCTTATGTAGGTGGATTTTGCCACCTGAGGCGGAAGCCTGAAGGAATTTTGCAGGGAGTTGCAATAAAGCTGTCCGGGAGGAACCTACCACGGAAGAACTTGTAGCAGCATGGACATTTGGAGAATGGAGGATCCTTCGGGGACGAAGGACATGCAGGATGGCCGACTGTTAGGCGAATAATTGGTTTACTCGATTGTCACATCACTATGGTCACCGCGTACGGTGCCCCGCACTAGCCGGAGAGATTGACAGATAGACTTTACCGCGCTTGCAATGTTTAATGCCGAATAATGTAAAAGCTTATTAAATTGTAATTATCAAGAGAAAGGTCTTTATATCTAAAAGTAGTCATGTGGTCTTCGGTAAACTAAGAGTAGCCAAGTGGGCGGACCGTGTGGGTTCAGAGAGACGGTCTGCCTGCAAACTGCAACATGTGGGTAGTAGTCACTGTGGTTGGTGACCACTTTCTGCACGGATTGCACTCAAGCGTGAGTTAAGGGGCCGCGCAACCGGTTGGATGGAAGGGGCCAGTGTATACGGTGTCGTTCGTTTCCCCCCGCGCATCGGCGGCCAGGCCAAGCGTAATCATACCGCTGTCCGCTGCACGCCGCTGGTGAGAGCTGGAAGTTAGCAGGCCTCCAGTGCCGGACGCCGGTGCGTCTTCTGTTCACCCTGCCGGCTGCCACTGTCGGACGGAAATTGCCCGGTGCTCCTGACCTTCTCTTTGTTCCCCTCATAGACCGTTCTACTGGCCGGACTGAACAAAAAAGGACATAGCATGCAGGGTGGCACGACAATGTAGAGTATGCCAAGGTTTAGTAGTAAGAAGGTTTCTTAGAGAGGGGGAAATTCCTTACACGCCCCCGAAAAAAGGGCATATTATAAGGCATTCCCCGCCGGGTTAATTAGTAAGAAAAATTAAAAATTAAATTATATTTTTATTTAAATTAAAACGAACGAACCCATTCATTTTCTTTTTTAATTTGCTCCTGTCATCATTCTTGTCATTCTTCCTTGACTTTGACGTATGCATGCGTCAATGAAAAAGTTCGATTTTTTTTAGTGTTTCGCATTGCAGTGGAGAAATATTTATTTATTTCTAAGTGAAAATCTTTAGTGAAGACTAGTATTCAAACCTTTTTAAATTTCTCCATTCCTATGATACAGTTAGCTCAAAATGGAGACCCTAATATTTTTTTTATGTGGATTCATTATTGGTTTTCCAAATGTACATTCAGAACAAAACAAAGATGAAATAATCTTCAACTACAACAATACGTGAGTATTATTGTTTTATCTACATTGTTTATATAATGTTGATTGTAACAACGAGGAAGTATTATTAATAATTTAGCTAGTTTTATTGTCTGTTGCACTTGAGAACACAAAACTGATTTTTCATTTCATTAATTAATTTATAATGTATTTAATAAGGTGTAAAGCTTGTAAGTTCTACTAAGAACGATAAATAATTTAACTGAAATATTAAAAATTATATGGTTATATTACTAACTCGTAAGAATTGTTTCTATCTTAATTATATATAATCAGAGGTTGTCACATGCATTGATTTCATGCCAAGTTAACTAACTTGTTGAAAAGTATCTTAACCACGAAATTACTACATAATTATGAGTAGAACATTACAAAATAATATACATATAAAACCATAAAAGTAAAAGGTATTGTCAGGCAATTGTTTAAAGTTGAGGGTAGTCAATTACCACCAGGTGGATCACGTGCTTTTCTAATGCAGGGTAGACATAAGCTAAAGTCCACGGTGGTAACGTATTTTCACGTACAATGGCCCATTTTAGAGGCCAAGTGCGGTAAATCCCCGGCTAACCTAAACCTAAGCTAAACTCCATCAAATCTAAGAAGTACCGTTTGACAGTTCATATTTTATGCAAAGAAAAATATACCTTTTGCTAAAGGCATAAAACTCAACAACATCAGTTTTTTTTAATACAATTATTTATTTAGAAATTTAGACTACTCCGGATGTACTATCGAGGACACCAGAGTGTGATCACCTTGAAGGCTAAAATCCTGTGCAGTATTTTTACATTTACAAGCGCCACTCTTAAGAAGTCACGATGCGTGTGCACGGTATATTTTTCCAAAAGTGATCACGCGCGGGATACCGCGATCGTACATAAGTAGCACTTTGCTTTGCATAAATGAACTGTCAAACAGTACCTCTAAGATTTGATGGACTGTAAGGTGAAAGCAATGAATACCGCTTACCATCAGGTGGGCTGCGTGCCTGTTTGCCAACAGACGTGGTATAAAAAAAAATATAGTAGCAGTATATTGAGGTCCCCCTTAGAAGCAAAGAACTCCATCGTTGAATAGAAATCATTGCTACAATAATGGGTACTGGCAGTCATTTAATTTCATTACATCTCATCTATACTAAACTAATATTATAAAGAGGAAAGATTCGTTTGTTTGTATTGAATAGGCTCCAAAACTACTGAACCGATTTGAATAATTCTTTCACTGTTGGAAAGCTACAATATCCCTGAGTGACATAGGAAATGAAATGAAATAATTTATTCTGCAAATAGATTTTTTTAAATACTTTGCATATTATGGTACTTTTGATCCCGGAAATTTATAATAAATGTCTTAAGAAAAATATTAATTGATAATTTATTAATGTCTTGGACACTTCGATCCAAAAAAAATAAAATCTGTTTTTAAAAATCTAAAATTTTAAAGTACTGTATCAAAACAAACAGTTAACTCAACTAATTAAAATTCAAGAAGATTAGCATAATTTAACTGTTACTTACGCTAGTATAATTAAGTAGTTCTTGTTTACATTCTGAAAGTTAATTGAATAATTAAAAAAAAATAACAATTAAAGCTTCAAATTCAACTGCCTATGTGGAACAGTGGTTACGCTGCTCAAGTTTAAAACCAGCAAGACATTGTTTCAATTCCCACCTTAGGTCTGGTCGTTGGTAGGACGTATTAAGTCCAACTGGCTAGCTACCAACCCTACAGGTGAAATCTTTATACAGTTGGCAGACAGGCACGCAGCCCACCTGATGGTAAGCGGCCACTGTGGCCTATTCCATTGAGGGATGCTTCACTAGGAAGCGTCCCTCAATGTGCTGCCAGACTGTAGACTCATCTGATCTTTGAGCCTCTGATTTCAAGTGTACTGGCTCCCACATTAATTTTGCCGGAACACAGCCAGAGCTGTTATGGCGGCAGATTTCACCTGTGGTAGCTAGGCAGTCGGACTCTGAAAAAGCCCTACCACCAACCAGACCCAAGGCGGGAATCGAACCGGCGACTTCCGGGTTTTATACTTGAGCGGCTTAGTTAGCCACTGTTCCACGGAGGAACAAAGTCCGTTCCGTTAACGGAATAGGCCGCAGTTCACTTATATACGAGATTGCATGTGTATTGTCGGCATTATAAAAACTCTTATTCTTGAAGCCCCCCTAATATCTTCTGCACTTGAGAATTCATAAGAATATGAGCCTTATCATTATATGCATAAGATCTATGTGTAACTCACTTCATAAGCTTGTAATGAAATAAGAATGTTGACAATATCTTATTTATTTACTTGTTTATTGCTATGAATAGGAGTTGATAGTTTATCTTTATACTTTACAGATATAAGTACAACGTACCTTACACCGTCTACGTAAACAAGAGGATGGAATACATAATGGAGTTTGGAGGGGTAAGATTTTACTGGTAGAAAATGCCATAACGCATTAAGTCCGCCTTCTGTACCCTATGTTGAATAGGATACAAAAGGCGGACCTCTTTTTTCGTAGCTCTATATGCTGGCTATGTGTGTGCGTGGATTGGCATGACGACAAGACTTGTCATGCCAATCCACGCCCACACACGGTCAGTTTGGTTTGATCCAATCGATCGTGTCATGCCGATTTGATGATAGGAAGGATGGTGTATGGCCAGCATTAGTTACTTAGTTATCACTATGCTGACGAAGCAAACACACCAGAACTTTAGTGAAAACACGAAAAACTCTTACCCTCTTATTACAAAAAACATCGCTAAAACAGGTTTAAAACTGTACTAGTTAGTACAGGTTTAGGTCCGGACTATTTTTTAAAACTTTCCTTATTACAAAGCAAATACCAACATAAGAATAATTTACTGGTACTAACTCGTTTAGTGCGTTTCATTTTACAAGACTTTGTTTTATGACATGTTTTAAAATCTTTAAATGGGATAGTAAAAATAATAATTCTTTATTTATAAATGTGTTTTGTTAATGTGAGAAAAAGTAACATTTATTTTTAATTTTCTGTTCACAAATTAAGTAATTCTTTTCAAAATTTGTCATTCTATACGTAGAACGGAGCGAAATTTTTAAAGTGTTATCGTTTTGACGTTTGAAAGTTAGTCCATAGTAAAACTAGGGGCACCGGCGGACTTTCTTGGGTCTAACTTTAGTACTCGAAATGAAGTAAAACTTCGTTTTGTAATAGCGTTTGACTTTAGTCAGGAGTTTAGTCAGGACTAAGCTCGGTTTAATTTTTAAACCACGTTCTGTAATAAGAGGGTTACACATTATACTTAAACCTATAAAGCCCATAGGTAGTTTTTCATTGGTTTTCGTCGGTATTACAAGTGCAAAAGGTTCAATTTACAGGGGGCATAATTTCGACACTGCGCTGTAGGGGGTAAAAAGATCCAGAATTACAGACTTATACTGCAATGACGTTCAATTAAAAAACTAGACTCCCAATCACGCTCAAATATTGTCCGAAGCAAAAGTCTGCCCACCTGACTAATGGGCAGAGTTTTCGTTTAGTTGTATACAATTGACATTAAACACTACCCAGCAAACATTTTAGGTCAAAATAACAATAAAAATACCAATATTAAGTGGCAATTTTTACGGAGACCAAATTGAGGCACCTCGAATCGACGTGGAATCCACGTGGAATCCACCTATTTGGGGAAAAAAGGCACGTGCGGGCTACGTGGATTCCACGTAACTCTAGTAATTGCAACCGACAGGTCAACGGATAGGTCATATTTTCGACGTAAACTCGACGTTACCACGACGTGCCTTGTAGTTGCAATTACTATTTTGGTAATCATTTACCTCTTTTAAACGTGGATCCAACGTATTTTTTACTATTTAATTACATATTTAGGTGAAGTTTATATCGGTAGCGATGGAGAGTAAAAGAGACAAAAATATATTACCTTTACACAAACAAAATGTCTAACCAAAAAGCTAACCTCTTTAACATTGATATAATAATGGCGGCTTGCTAAGTTTCCAAATTATCGCGCTTGATTTCAACGCCATATTACGACAAAATCTTGTGCGATGAAAATTTCTTCGTGCATTTATTGATTTAACGTTGAAATCTACTAATGGGCTTCAAATATAGTGAAAAAAGAAAAGAATTATCATTTTTTAATGTCAAGATGAATATTTTATTTAATAATAGTGGTCATTATCTTGCCTTAGCAGTATTTAGTTAAATAAACCCAACTAATTACCTGAATATAAGCGAGTAGATGTGACGTTTAACGGTATTATCCCAGAAATAACAACAAAAAATATGCGTTATGAACTATCACTTCTTCGGATTACTAAAATAAAATGGCGGTTTTACCAAAACGTTATCTTAACCTAAATATTGACCTATAAGTATCTGGTAATTATTTTAGGTCAATGTGACATAATATTTGCGACTAAATGGTATCAGGTTACCTAATTAAGTCAATAATTCCAACCACTTTTTTTGTTTGTGTCGTGCACCGACATAGAACAACAAGGACAGAAAAGTACCTACCTATTTCCTGAGTCTTTCATTTCAAAATTTTCCTTTTCTGATTCTTCCTTATTATTTTTCTGTACATTGTCATCATCAGTTTGATTTTATAAACTGACTTGAAGATGAATTTTCATGAAAAGATGGTGTGGAAGCCGATGGATGAGCATCGGATGCTAATAAAGACCATCGGGCGTTTTTGCCCCGGTACCTCAAAGTTCACGAACAGTATTGAAATGTGGTTTGATTTAAAGGCTTAGGGTAACTATTTTACGGAAAGTTTTTCTTTTAATCCTAGTGTATGGAAGAAGAAAGTTATAAGCAAAACAGTTTTACCAATTATTGATTATGAATAATATAATAAATATTATATTAAACTGTGATACGCTCTCTGGCGCCTTTAAGGCATTGAGTTACAAGTACTTCGTATAGAGACGCTTTATAGAACAAAAAAAGTGTCGCAATGATGACGGGGGTAGGTGGGGCGGGCGGGGCGGGCACGCTGGACTAACTGATGTATTTTGCTACAGCGGATGTCGTCTAACCAAACTATAAGACTTGCAGCGCTAGATTACTTACAGAGTATATTTTTCTCGCGACCAAAACGCCGTAAGCGCCATGCAAAGCAAGGTGCTTACGCGTTTTGTTCGAAATGCCTATCTCAAAGATCTTACACTACAGAAGAAACATAGCTTTTTGTTCATTTAATGCCTAATAGGTAAACAAGAAAAGTAAAAGAAAATAAACTGATGTGCACTTAAGTGTTTTAAAATTAAAATCGCTAACCAGACCTGACACTTTTATCTTGCTTTGCCATAGAATTAAACGAAATTAAATAAAAATCCATCATTGCAATTTCATACTTTATTTTGTTATACAGGCGAAAACCAATTAAAATTTAAATTGCTATACTGGTTGAAGGGGTACACACACACACATTATTAAAGATTCAAACGATTATTTGTATGAGCATCAAACTTACTAAACTAATTATTACTTTAGTAAGTTTTTGACGCGCATACAAATAATCATTTGAATCTTCGCTCGGCAGCTATGTGTCTTCTCTTTTGTCGTGACCAGGAGGAGGAAATCTAAAAGTAAACATTCACTTTTATTATTTTAATGGTTACAAAAACCCTATATGCGACGTGCGTGTCCAACACGCCCCTAGCTGTTTTTATATAATTAACCGACTTCAAAAAAGGAGGAGGTTCTATGTTCGACTGTATGTATTTTTTTTTTTTTTTTTTTTTTTTATGTATGTCCGTCGATTTCTCCGTCAATTGTGGACCGATTTAAATAATTCTTTTTTTATTTGAAAGTGCATAGTTCCAAAGTGGTCCCATTGTCACCATGTCAGGATCTGATGATGGAATCCCGGGAAAATCAAGGGCAAACCTCAAATTTTATAGGCGCACACTACGCGTCACTTGTTTTTTCTGAAGCCATTTAAGTTTTTGCGTCCTATAGACATCACTTTATGTTGATGAGCTGATGATGGAAGGTACAACTCCTTAACGGTTAGGAGTTAAGGGATAATTCTTTCAGTATTGTAAGAATATGTGGACCGTTATTTGTATTTCATGTACTTTTGCAGCTAAGCTGATGATGGAAGGTACAACTCCTTAACGGTTAGGAGTTAGGGGATAATTATTTCAGTGTTGTAGGAATATGTGGACCGTTAGTTGTATTTCATGTACTTTTGCAGCTAAGCTGATGATGGAAGGTACAACTCCTTAACGGTTAGGAGTTAGGGGATAATTATTTCAGTGTTGTAGGAATATGTGGACCGTTAGTTGTATTTCATGTACTTTTGCAGCTAAGCTGATGATGGAAGGTACAACTATGATGATGGAAGCTAAAGGGTACGACTTCTTAATTCTTATGTCCCTCTTGCGGGCTGCATCTTTAGTTGGTCTACTGAATGGTGCTGAACACTTAATAAATACCTAATACATATTGTCAATTAATACAATTCTACTATTTTACTCGTATTTTCGTTATCAATATTATGAGAGAGTTTTACTCACTCCTACGTATTATTCACACTAAAAATATAAAAATAAACAAACTTTTTAAAAAAAAAATTAAACCGACTTCAAAAAAAAAACAAAAAAAAAAACTACCTAAAAACACTGAAAAGCAAAAAATAATTTTAATAAGACATTCATCAAATGCGCTTATTGTCTAAGCCTATTAATAACATTAAATTGTATTTACGTGCTAGGTAGGTACTAATCTGTTTGAAGTCGGTGCCAAGCCAAAGGTAATGAAAAATGATACATACCTAATAATTTATGTATTATACAGGGTTACAAATAATCCGCGGACGTAGGTACGTAGTCTGGTTACCTACTATTTGGCTTGGCACCGACTTCAAACAGATTAGTAGGTACCTACCTAGCACGTAAATACAATTTAATGTTATTAATAGGCTTAGACAATAAGCGCATTTGATGAATGTCTTATTAAAATTATTTTTTGCTTTTCAGTGTTTTTAGGTAGTTTTTTTTTTTGTTTTTTTTTTGAAGTCGGTTTAATTTTTTTTTTATTTTATTATAAGCTTTAACTTAAGATTTTTAATCTTTCAAGCCCCGGATCACCAGACACAATAGAAAATCTATTGTTACGCGGCACCCGAGTGCCGGTTCGGGATTGAGTGGTTATTCAGCCAACAACATAGGTACGGGCGGTAGTCAAGTCAAATCAAGTTATACAATATTCTGTGACCATTTCAACTAGCTATTTCTACATATCTACTTTTTATACATACAGCACTGTGACAGACAAACAGAGAGACAGGGTAATAATAGAGCCAAAAAATATTAGATAAACTCAAGAAATACCAACCTTTTGGTACCTACTTATACTATCTGTACGGTTCACTTTTCATAATCTATGATTTTCATACAAAGCGTCAGAGCACTCGAAAATTCTGTACATTAAATAATTTTGGTTGGTTTTAGTTTATATTTTGTTTACTTACCGATGAAAAGTCACTCCACAGTGTTTTATATTTGGTATATAATTGGTTTTTACTCGTTTTTAACACGCAAGACGGCATTTTTAATTGACAGTTTTGACAAGCGGTCGCGATGAGCGTAGGCGAGTGACTAAATGAGTTGTTACATCGTGTCAACAAAGCATCACGCAAAAATTTTGTTTGCGGTGTCGGTTCCATACGCTAGTAATTGTAGTTCAATGCTTTAAGGCGCAATCCTTTCAACGTTGCAACACACAGTACTACATATGTATACATGTTACAGTCAAAACCTAAAACCAGTCAAAATCGATATTGACTGAGGATTCGGTTCTGGCACTCGCCTGCCCGCTACGGCGGCACGCTCGCTTCGCTCGCTCTGTTTCTACAGTTTAAATTTTTTACAGTTTACCGTTTGTAATATCTAAGCGGTGTAGCAGTAACTCACGGTTATTGCATTTCCATGTATATTTTACATATTTTAACTATTGTGATAGAAAATATACCTAATATTATACATGCATATGTTAACGGAAATGTGTGAAATCCGTCATTGTATACATTTCCTAGGAAATGTATGTAATTCCTAAAATCGCCCGGAAATGTGTGAAATGAATTATATTACACACATTTCCTAGGAAATCTATACATTTCCTAAATAGCAATCGGAAATGTAAAACATCTAAGATATGTCAGTGTTTTGGTAATTGAAAGAATGGTAAATCGTTAATTTGGGTTTTCAGGGTTTAAAAAAAAATTACCACGAAGGCTAAGGCCTTAACCTTCTAACCTATATCCATCCGAGTCTATTTCCGCCTCCCGTCGTTTAAAAAAATGTTTGTTAATCTTACTAATAATATTAGTCGCTCAGTTATTATTTATTACACCTCATCAAACACATACTTTATTACAGAAAGCCTCTTTTTATACTTTTCCTAATGCAATATTGGAATTATATAAAATTCCTAGGAAATGTGTATATTTCCTACGATATTTATGAATTAAAGAATTTTTAAAGCAATATTTAATACATTTCCTAAATAGCTTCGGAATTGTATACATTTCCTAGGAAATGTACACAATTCCTGGATTTCATACATTTCCGGACACTACATTTAATAACTAAAAATAACAATCGCTAAATGAACAAAAAACCTAATTTTACAAAACATCAATTATCTCTAAACTTGCTTTCACTGAGGTACCGCTTTTGTCCTTAGTAGGTTCTTTATTAGTGATCGAAGTTAGTAGGGCAGTATAGTAGGAAGTGGAATATCTGTACAGTTTTTTATCTTTGCCCATTGGACAGTTAGTAAAACTTTAATGATAAAAGATAGGTTACATGTAATACGTCGTAGTTTGCCAAAGACTGACTTACTTTCAACTAAACCACGATAAACGTCAAGTCGCCAACATCACTAAGACTTATAAGTTAAATTACTGAGTAAATCTAACGTTAAAGTTATCAGAACATAACCTAACGGTGTTGCAAATACATTACAAGTATCTCTCACTTGATTGTCGTACTTAGGTATTTACTATTGGTGAGATTTACTTCACATTTGGTGTCATATTCAACTTAAAATCGATGACCTTAATGGTCAATGAATAAGAAATAATTACATCGCAAATACCAAGCAATCACTTACAAGTATTTATGACTTATTGGTCAAGCTTTCAACCGTCAATTCTACCTTTTTTTCGACTTACTTTCGACTTTTAAGTTCTCTACCAAATTCAGTGAAAATAACGTTTTAATTACTATATATTTCGACGTAGCAGTTAAAGTGTGTATTAAGTGAGAAAAAAATGTTGCGTGGGACGTTATTTTTACTTAAATTGGTAATATATTCTTTAGTCTTGGACCAAAACACTTAAAATGTTTGCTGGGTAACTGCCACGAGATAAGGTGTTAATTTGAACGAATGTGTTAATGTCATCTGTGTCAACGCTGCTCGGACGTTTTTGAGGAATTTTTCTTAGAGATTGCGTGTCTAGTTGTATATTGAACGTCATTGCTTGTACTGGATAAGTTTAGCATAGGCATGAGTTACCAAGTCTTCATATTGCAGTCATATCATCTGTTCCAGGATTTGGAGGCGTACGACACACCAGCTCGCGTGACGGTGGCCAGTGACTTTGCCAACCGAACCTTCCCACTCTTCATAACAGCTAGACAGCAGAAAGGTAAGATGGTAGTCCAAAATTTTGTTATTCTGTATTTCTTCTATTTTTTTCTTTTTTTTTGTGTTTTTTATGTTCTCTTTTACTTTTGTTTTCTTTTGGTTTTTGTTTTTGTAATATGTATGTTTTGTTTTGTAATTTAAATTATGTTTTGTATCTAACTAATTGTGTTTTAAAATTCAAATTTTAAAAATAGTCACTGGCTCCGCCAGAATACCAGCGCTGTCGCGTCATTGTAACCAATGACGTGGCAGCTCAAGCTATGCCGGATCCAAATGGCCATCTGCTATTATTTATATATATTTGTTAATGTTTACCTTTAGTTTTTCTTGTGTATGTTAAAATTGTAGCCATTTGTGTAACAGCCGATGTATGATGGCTAATAAATGTTTCTTTCTTTCAAAATTGAGCCGACGGGATTTCACGATTTTTACTGCGATCGATCGCAGAGTTGCCTAAACGTGCGTTAGCATCGCGTCGATACGATCGAAAAATCGCTGATTGCTGATGCTAAAAGTAATGCTAAAAGTCTCTGCTGTAGCCCTCTCTAAAAGCGGAAATAATTCAGAGTTATGATGTAACAAGAGCAAGGGTCGAATCATCATCATCATCCCAGCGTATTCCCGATTGCATCCGGTATGGAGCTCAGGGTCCGCTTCGACTATGATCCTAGATTTGACAAGCCTGGTTATTACAATGGAGCGATTGCCATCTTACCTCCGTAACCCTTACAAGGGAAACCAGACCTACTTGGAACATAGTCGGGACCAACTGCTTAACGTGCCTTCCGAAGCACGGAATCATCAATAAAAAATTTAAAACACATTTTATCTCTTTCTTACTTTGAAAACCACGCGCGAGTAAAATAAATAAAGCATACTTTTATCACTTCAATCGGCAGGGGATGAGAATTTAAGGGTGTGGGCGCGGGATCCCGCCTGATACCTGGAAATTAAATTTTTAATATTGTACAAGTACCGGCAAACTTTTTGAATATCGGGTGGGGATTGCGCAGAATACGGATTTTGACACGCCTGCTCGCTATTGGTCTGAACATGCCTCTGACCAATAGCGCGCGGGTGTTCGGGAGATTTGCTCGCGCTATTGGTCACGCGCTAGTGCTCATGCGCGAACTTTCCCCCTCTCCGTCAACCGATGTTCAACAAGTTTGCCGGTGCCTGTACCCAGGGATATTTATTCATATCTTTTCCCCCAGGCGTCTTCTCCTGGCAGCTACCAATGCTGGTACAAACTCCAGTCAGCGTAGAGCAGTTCACCAATATATCCAGAACACTGTGTCCTCACAACAACCCCTTCTCCGAAGACGAGGACACCTGCGGTAAGAGTGAGACGACGCGATGTCGCACTTGACAGTTACGTAGTTACGTAGGTGTCGCTAGGGAGTGTTTGAGGGAGATGCGTATATTGGATACTAGATGTCGCTAGTGTGACAAAGGAAAAATTAACGTGATAACGTTAGATATCGTTACATATCGTTACTTAATAATTTAATAGCATTGAATTTATATTTTAAAATTATTGAAGTGACGAAATTTGATATTTTACTTATAATAGCTAACTATAATTATGGAGCTATTGTAAAGGGATTAAAATGATATAAATAATAGCTAAACGATCTTAATCTGATATACTAAGTGCCACTAGTCGGGATGAAAAATGTATGGTAATTTTTCATAAGTGGCATAACATAAGTGACAGGTTCAATTATAACATATCAAACCAAGGTTGACAAGGTTCAATCATTTTGGTGAGAAACTCGGAACTAGTGATGTAACGAATATTCGTTTTCGCATTCACTCAATACTACGAATGTTTTGCGAATACTTCAAAAAAAAAATTTGACGTTAAGTTCCTATTTTTTTTACCACAAAATTCACTTGTTTTGTTTGTGACACTTTAAAATGTATGATTTTTTACCATTTGTTTGAGATAAGTCGACGTCTCTAGAAATGTCATTGTGACACCTGTCGCAGGTTGCCAATTCTCGAAAAAACGGAACGCACTTCGAACGGGACTGCCTCCAAGGTTACCAAGCCATAGATAAATGGCGCTAAATACAAAAAAAAAAAACTGAATATTCGCAATCGCATTCATATTCGCGAATGTTAGCAGCAGATTCAGATATTTGCATTCGCATTCGTATTCGCAAATGTCTGAAATATGACATTCGTTATATCACTATTTGGAAGTACTCAGAACCATGTTTTAAATTGCGAGTTCAAACTCCGATTTTCTCAAAAAGGTCTCCACCTCCACAGCTAGATTTAGGAGTAAAAAAACTTGTTTTTTTGCTGCCAACATTATTTTTTCCCTTTTAATACGCAAAAAAAAACAATAAGTGCTGCTTATAGTTGGACCTGACACCTATGTAATCTAAAATAACCCTAACTAGCTTGTCATACAGCTAAAAGTCCTATAGCAAGCAGTCTTATAAGATAGCTCTTATAACTGTGGTCCAGTAATACATTTTAATTTATTTTTCTTTTTGTTCACGCCTCCTAGTCAGTGGGAAGTGGATAAAACTCTACTGTGGCCCTGTTATACGTAAATAGATATTCATTATACTTAATAACTTCAAGTACTGTCTTATAATTATAGAAATTATAAGTTTTTGAATATTCGTCTTAAGTTAGGACTTATAATAAGAGGGCTTAATGTTCTGTACTGTACTTGTTTTTTTTTAAATATATTCATAAATAGGCTAAATAACGTAGCTTAAAAGACATGAAAATTTAGAAAAAGTTTAAATTGGCAATATCTTGAAAACCGAGCAACTTTTACTGAGGTCATGTTAGGCTTGTTCGATGCCTCTTGTGCTGGCCTACCCCCAGTGTCGTGTGATTTTTGGGACACCCTGTATAATATGACTAAATCGACCATACACTCTTAAGTTCCGACCCTAGTGGGGCAGAATACACCTAATTATAAAGAAGTGGAATCGCTGCGAATTTTATAGCGTTCCACTTTGCCCCACCAGTTTGTCGCCTTGGTGGGACAAAGTGGAATAATCCGTGTCTAGTGTCTATGGACGGTAGTGATCACTTACCAATCTTACCAACAGGAGTCACCACGTGCTCGTTTGCCTCTAAGAAACCTATTTCTAAAGTATGTCCTTTTTTCATAGTATGACCGGACATTAAGCCCTATTATTTAATAGTCATATTTACTCCTAATACATTTAACAAGTGCTTATCTTAATAAGTACATATTTGTAATGGTTAATTTATTAATAATAGACCGTATAGTATTTATTTATGTACAATTTTATATTTCATAATAACTGGTTATGGCGGCAAAGAAATTTATCTTTATACTAGCCTTCCGCCCGCGGTTTTATCCGCGTGTAAAATCTTTTTTCAAATATCCCCCCCTTTCCCCACATTTCCGGGATCAAAGCTCTATGTTCATCAGGAATAGTGTAACTTTCCCACAGTAAAAGAATTATTCAAATCGGTTTAGTAGTCTCGGAGCCTATTCAATACAAACAAACAAACAATCAAATCTTTCCTCTTTATAATATTGCATTTCGTCTCCCTAAGGGATGAGTCCCCCCAAAGGCACAAGACATGATCTTTTTTTCCGGAGGAGAATGCGTTTATGCACCATAACCGCAAGCTAGCTAGACCTGCGGCCGTGTGTGGGACTCAAGACTAAAGCGTCCACTACCCACTTAACTCCCCCGGTGTCCCCTTCCATCCGATTGGGACGAGCTGGTCCCAGCCTTGTGGCTATTGACCAGCCACCCACTAATATCATCATCATCCTAGCGTATTCCCGATTGCTTCTAGTATGAAGCTCAGGGTCCGCTTCGACTATGATCCTAGATTTGACTAGCCTGCCCCCCACTAATATGACCTGAGATTGTTTTTATACCACATCAGTTGGCAGACACACACGCAGCCCACCTGATGGTTAGCGGTCACTGTGGCCTATTCAATTGAGGGACACTTCACCAGGAAGCGTCGCTTAATGTGCTGCCAGACTGTAGGCTCATCTGATCTTCGAGCCTTTTAATTTCAAGTGTACTGGCTCCCACATTACTGTTGCCGGGACACAGCCAGAGCTGTTATGGCAGCAGGTTTCACCTGTGGGGGTGGTAGCTAGCCAGTCAGACTCTGAAAAAGTCCTACCACCAACCAGACCCAAGGCGGGAATCTAACCCACGAATTCCGTGATATATACCCGAGCGGCTTACACTGTTCCACGGAGGCAGACAAAAAAAGATATATTTCCTGTCATAACCTGTTACACTCTTCACACAACACACAATTAGATGCACAACTCGAACTATGACGTATGGTACTCGTCGGACATCGAACACGCGACCCATTGTCCTTTCTTTGCAGACGTGTCGACACTCAACACGCCGATTATCCATTTGACGTCATCATCTCCGGATAATATTAAGGTATTTTGTTTAATATTTTTCTTTTATGTATTTAATTTTTTTTTAAGAAATAAATGAAATATTAATTAAAAAGTTAAAAACTTATCATACGACTTCCGCCTCTCCGCTTTTTATGATTACCTAATTAACTATCTGCGTACCCAATTTCATGAAAATTTGTTAAGTAGTTTTTGCGTTAGTTATCAAAAGAGTAACATTCATACACCCACTCATTTATGACACATTGCTCGTTTGCCACCTTCTAATATAAAAAAAACTATTTACCCATTTACTCATTGAACCATCCATCCACTCTTCGAACTATTCATCAACTCATCCAAACACCCGTTCACTCATCCATACATCATAAACCATCCATTCACTCGTCGGACCACCCATCCACTATTCAAACCATCCATCCCCTTATTAAACCATTCATCCAACCAACCATTCGCTCATACAGACATCCATCCGCTCATCCAACCACCCATTCATTTATCATCCACTAATTTAAAATTTTTCTTCCCCCAAGGTGACGATAGTGGTAGAAACAGTACAAGACTTCTACATCAAACTGAATTCTGTCACAAACCTGACCAGCACACCGAGTCAGCCTAAATACTACTTCTACCCTTTCGACCAAGGACCAAACCAGATGATAGACCTGTCCACTCAGAATGTGAAGAGGAAGCACATGTGTCATGAAGAGTTGGACAAGGATGAAAAGAGCAGGCTGGCTAGCTATATGCTGAGGAGTGGTCTTCAAAGTGATAGTTGGTTGTCGCGAGCGAAGAGTGTCATTGTGGTCATCGAGTCGCCTGATGATCTGTGCGCTGTGGTGTCCGTGCAGAATTATTCGGTGAGTGATAAAAAGACTATCGACTAAACACCCACACAAAGTGTGAAGGGAGTTCTTAAGGGATGTAGGGTAGTTTGTGGTCCCTGGTATGATATTCGAATTTCTCAGTAAGTTATCTTCAGAATTACCCGCTAAAACCCTTTCAATAAATTCGTTCTAATGGATTTTTAAGTTGTTTATGGTCGGTGAGTGATAAGGTTCTTAACTACCCACTAAAACCCCCATGTGGGTTTTTAACGGATTTGAGTGTAGTTTATGGTCCGTGATAGTTGTCAGTGAAAAATTACCTCTTTAAACTCCCATTTACGAGATATACCACGAGAGTAGTTGTAAGCTGTAACTGTTGTTGACCTGTAAATAATGTAGATATAAAGAAAGAAAGAAAAGAAAATACATTTATTGACCACAGACAACATTGGTATGTACATAAACACAATAAAAGAAAAACAAAAAACATTGTCAAAGTAATAAATAAAATTAATAAAATAAAAACAAGAAAGACTGTCTATGGTCAAGTGGACCTGGTATAACATGTCTTCTTTTTCTTACAGTGTCCTGTATTCGACAACGAGAGAGATATACTATATGATGGATACTACCTCACAATGACAAGACGAGGAGGCATCACTTTAACGGTAAGATTGACATAATATAATATGTTATCTTGACTAGAAGTTGTGATTGCCGAGTGTTATGAAACGTCACTTCACATGCGTCTGGTCGATGGTTCAAATCTACCTCGACGCGCACCTATGAATTTTTGGTTAATTTTGACGAAAAACGTCAAAACCGCCATCTTGAATGTCAAAATTAACCAATCAAGGTTTAGTTGGACCTTATGGTTACGTAGCTCCATCTGGTGGATATTTTATTCCGAAACGGTTCTGTATAAGTCGATATAATATTAAGGGGGAGTCACTCAGTAGTTTAGGTATATTCAGCCAGCGCCACCTAAAGCGGAGTATGGCATAGCAGCGGATTAAGAGCCGGTGATGATAATGATGATGACTCACTTCTTCCATATATTTCGTAGGAATAATGATGATGATGATTATGATGACGATAATGACGAATACGATTATGTTGACAATGACGATTAGTTTGACGATGACGATGAGATTGACGATGATGACTTACTTGTTCCTTATATTCCAGCAAGACACATTCCCGATCGGCTTCTACATCGTGTTCATAGTGAAGACGTCTGACGACGACTGCGTGGACCGCGTCTCGGCTAACTCCTCGCTGCCCACCATGGCGCACTACCTGGGCTGGGGAGGGGAGAGCGTGGTCTACGTGCCTTCGAGTGACGGGAGGGTAAAGCAGTTCAGGTAAGACTTTTATAGGTACCAATTTTTTATGATACATATGTTGGCAGACACGCCCCATTAGCTATGGTTATAGCAACACTTAGTTGCTATGGTTATACTCGCAAATAACTCACAATATCCAATAATAAGAAAGCACGGTTTACAATTGACATTACACTTTGACAGAATAATAATGAATGACATCTTATTGTGTTTTTATTTGATTGTTGCCACTTAAAGAAATTAGTTGCAATATTTTACCGCAATATGGCGAGGTTTTTTATTTTTATTGGTAGGGCTATATTTAGTTCCAATTATTAGTTTATGATACCAAGACGTCACACAGTGTGCAGTAAGATTAAGACTTTAATCTAGAAGATTCTGTGCTGTGCATTTCTTTTTGCTTATAATCTATTTTTATTAATACTTTTATTTATATATTATGTTATTAGTTTCTGTTGTTACTGATACCACTTTTTGATAGTACCTACACACAGTAAATGTTTACCATGTAATTTTTATTGATGTCTGTTATAATTTATTTATTTTGTGATATCCTATAATTGGCTTTGTTTTGTCATGTGCTTTTAATGTTTCTCTTTCGTATTGCTGTTGAATATCCAAATAAATAAATTAATTTAATTCCAGTTTCAAGATAATAGAAACCATATCATACCGAGAGTACCTCATAGCAGCGGGCGCCGCTCTGGTATTCTTCTCTTCTTTCTACGTGGCTTTCATCATCGTCATCCTGTGTGTGAGAAGGCAGCAGAACACGACACACGAGCCGATGACTTCGCAGAGTGAAGGTGAGTCATCATCATCATAGTCAACATAATTTTGACCGCCTTCGTGGAACAGTGGCTACGCCGCTCGAGTATAAAACTCGGAGGTCGTGGGTTCGATTCCCGCCTTGGGTCTGGTTGGTTGGTAGGGCTTTTTCAGAGTTCGACTGGCTAGCTACCACCCCCACAGGTGAAATCTGCCGCCATAACAGCTCTGGCTGTGTTCCGGCAATATGAATGTGGGAGCCAGTACACTTGAAATCAAAGGCTCGAAGATCAGATGAGCCTACAGTCTGGCAGCACATTGAGCGACGCTTCCAGGCGAAGTGTCGCTCAATGGAATAGGCCGCAGTGGCTGCTTACCATCAGGTGGGCTGCGTGTCTGTCTGCCAACTGACCGAGTATAAAAAAAAAACTACCCTCCGTAGTCTTCTTTGAACTTTTCATGAGTCCAAAAACCCGATTTACATATTTTATTAACAGAAGGCCGCCTCACACCCGAAGAGTACGACACGTCGACGATTCGTCGCCGTCACGTGACGACGGACGCGAGTGGTAGCGGGGAGTCCTCCCGACGGTTAGGGGATGGAGATGTAAACGTATCTTCACAGAGGACTTGTAAGTATAAATAAAATAATAAAATAAATATTAAATAAAATATTTCTGGACACTATTCACACAGCGCCATCTAGCCCCAAACTAAGCATTAGCTTGTGCTATGGATGCCAGACAACGGATAAACATTACTTATAATTTTTTTTTTTAAATACATACATATTATACATAGAAACACCCAGACCGATACAAAAAGACATGTTCATGCACACAAATGTATGTACCGTGCGGGGATCGAACCCGCGACCTCTGGTGTAATAGCCGACTTCTCGACCATTACACCAAATGGCTCGTCCAGTATTATAGATTAATTGGAACTCTCAACCTGGATCCGTCTTTCCTAACCATTATACCTTTTTGGCTCTTCGAGGCCAAAATTAACTTAAATAAAATTGATCATTTGACATGAAATGAAAACACACTTAAAAATGGACTCAAAAGTAAAAATAAAAAAGAGGTGACAGACCTTTTTTTCTGTTGGTTAAAAATTATAACGTTTTTTAGTATTGAATAAATATGTACTCTTGATTGTGCATTAAAGTTTAAATAAATAATTCTAAATATTCTACAGTTACATTGCTTGCGCGATGCAGGATTCCATACTGATTTGTAATCGTAGGACAGTGCCTCCTGTTATTATACTAGCGGCACGCTATGATGGCCTATTTGAAACGGCGGTATAATAAAGCCTAAAACAACGGCTTAAAAAACGGCTCTGAAATAAAAAAAACAGCACATAAACTGCTGCACAGCAGATAGTTAATATAAAAAGTGCGAAAGCGTTATAAAAACCATGTATTGTAATATGTCAAAACGGCCATCATAGCGTGCAGCTAGTATAGTTTGTAAAGTTATCTTGTGGCGATCCGGTCCTTGATGTTTGCAGATCAAGAAACCAAGATCAAAAATTATAAATGTCCCGTACACTGAGTACAAAGGTCGCCACTTATTATTAATTATTTTGCAGTGGACTGCAGTTCTTCATCAGACACGGAGTCTGATTTCTCAACGCTAGACGATGCGAACACAGATAAAGACATCTACAGACTGGGAGGGAAGCTTTGCGTCGCTAATTTAGCCAGGTAACGAAAAAGGCACTAACTAGTTTTTAAGAGAACATTCGGTTTTCGCCAAAATCAGTTGAAGGTTCCGTTTTATAGCATTAGAAATTAAAAAAACAAAGAACGAAAAAACGTAAACTTCGAACATGAATACGCCCACTTAAAAATTTGTTAACTGTAATAAATAAATAAGATAGATAGATAGATATGGATGCCAGACAACGGATAAAGTCAAAGTCAAAGTATTTATTTTGCAATTTGATTAACCAAGAAATTCTTTTGCACGTCATAAACTTTTAAATAAACATTACTTATATATTTATTTTTTGTTAATACATACATATTATACATAGAAACACCCACACCGATAACCGACCGAATAAGTACCCATTTTTTAATGGATATCAAGCAATGATGATTTATGCTATAGATATGTTACGTTCATAGTAATTACGATTTAAATCTGTTCCATTGCACACATTGACAAAAATAACTGATAAGTAAGACAAAAGATACGAAATAGCACGCAAATGAAAGAGATAGGTATAATTTGACGTATGACGCAGACTGTTAAAAAACCTCACAATTGGGTGTTTTTTGAGTCTTCAAAACGCGAGCGCTTATAACATATCTGCTTTTGTTTGTATATAATATCATTGATATCAAGTGAACGCTGTTTTGAAAAAAAAAACAAAATGGCGGACTAGAAGCAAGGCCAAAATCTTCAATGCCCTTTCTTGACTCAAGCCAAACCTTCGGCTTCGGCCGAAAATGATTTTTAAACCGAAGGTTCGGCCAAATAAGTGTTTGAAGTTCGGCACCTAATACATGCGTAACATACAGGTGCCGCCCCCGGGTTTTGTCTGCGCGGTCGAAGATGTACCTATGGAACGTGTTAACTGTAGCAGTGTTCTACACTCTACCTGTTATACAACTAGTGGTCACGTACCAGAGGGTAAGTTTATAACTTTTTTACTTTTTTAAAGGTCATTTTCACCTTTGTCAGTTAAGTAATTTATCTGTGAGATATCAATAATGCTGTCTTTTTCTTTCAATTTGGTCATAACTGGACTAGCCTACCTCCATATTAGACAGTGTACCATAATATATATTGCCCAGTATTGTGTGTCATTTTTGGTGCACGCAATACATCCCGTGTACCACATGTGGTGTAATGCCTTATATCGTGTACCACATTTGGTACACTCCCAAAATACGTGCATATGTGGCACATGCCGAAATTCCATGTACCAATGGTACACGACCAATACCCCATGTACCACATAGTCCACATATGATACACGTCAATATGGTACACTCCCTAAAAAGCGTGTACCACATTTGGTACGCTCCCAAAACCAGTGTACCACATTTGGTACACTCCCAAAATCCCGTGTACCATATATGGTACACGTCAAAATCCCGTGTACCACATACGGTACACTTATCTCACAATTTCTTTCCAGCTCCTAAACCAATCAGGCAACCAAGACCTGTGCTACTTCAACTTCCTCTGTGCCCATCCGCTGATGGTGTTGTCTGACTTCAACCACGTGTACTCTAACCTGGGCTACGTGATGCTGGGGCTGCTGTTCCTGCTGCAAGTCTGGAGGAGGCAGCAGCGGTACAGGGCGAGGGGGGCGGCGGAGGTATGGCATTTATATATCTATATATTATATAAAAGAAAGTGGTGTTAGTTACACTATTTATAACTCAAGAACGGATGAACCAATTTGGCTGAAAATTGGTGGAGAGGTAGCTTAGAACCAGAAGACGGACATAGGATACTTTGATGGGGGAAGAGGGGGTAGGATGGGCAAAGGGGTATAGGATGGGGGAAGTGGGGATAGGATGGGGGAAGTGGGGATAGGGCGTGGGAAGGGGGATAGGATGGGGGAAGGGTGATAAGATGGCGGAATGGGGGATAGGAAGGGGGATAGGATGGGGTAGTGGGGATAGTATGGGGAAGGGGCGATAAGATGGGGGACGGTGGTATAGGATTGGGTAAGGGGGGATTTGGCGGGGGAAGGGGGGGAAAGTTGATAAAGGTAATTATAAAATATAAATCTTCAACTTCCTCTGCGCGCATCCGCTCATGGTGTTGTCTGACTTCAACCACGTGTATTCCAACCTGGGCTACGTGATGCTGGGGCTGCTGTTCCTGCTGCAAGTCTGGAGGAGGCAGCAGAGGTACAGGGCGAGGGGGGCGGCGGAGGTATGGCATTTATTTAGATAATAATAATAATGTCCTCCTAGCCGAGTTTTCGGCTACGGTGGCCAATCTTTTACGATCAGCCAACTACGCAGGATATATCATAGTGCTGCAGTAAGTGCGCAAGCACAGGTGCACTCCCTATTCCCTCACTCTCCTAGCACGGTGACAGCAGTCTGACACGACCGGAGAGAGATCAGGCGCAGGACTAACGGCTTAGCGTGCCTTCCGAAGCACGGAATCATCATTATTTTTAGACATGCAGATGATTCAAGCCTGCAATGTCCTAACCTTATATTTATTTAGATAGATAGTTAGATACTCTTTATTGCACAAAACATAGGAAAACGCGTAACATAATAAAGCTGAACAATACAGGCGGACTTATCGCTAATACCGATCTCTTTTAGTCAATCTTACAATAGAGGAAAGTATGAAAAATAGTTTGAACAGAAATAAAAGGTAGCGCAAGATGAAGAAAAAAGAAAATATATGTCTATTTTAATTGACTCTAGACTCATCTATTAAAGACAATAAAATTATTTTTATTTTATTTTATCACAGTGGCCTATTCCATTGAGCGACAATTCACCAGGAATCGTCGTTCAATGTGTTGCCAGACTGTAGGCTCATAGGATCAAAATTAAAAAGATCATAGGATCTTTTTAATTTTGATTTGGTTATTCGGTTTTTGCAAATTGGCTCACCCATGTCTCATTATCAATACATAGGGGTGCCATGTACAACTACCCACGAAAACCCCCTAATACCCTCTTAAAACAAAAAAAAAAAACAAATACCCTCTAAAAAACTAATACCTGCTAAAAACTCCTAATACCCTCTAAAAGTCAGTCGTTTGCAATGCGCGCTTGGTAATGGACGCGCGTTGCTAACTGCATTGACCCGAATTTATATTCGCGAATTGCGCGGTTCTGCCGCTGCCGGACACCGCCGCTATGAGTTCCGATAAACTCATAGCCAACGAGCTGTTGGCGTTTATTCAGCACGCCATCGACACCATGGACGAGGTCAGCATCATGCAGATCTGCAAGTCTAGCTTCAAGCAGGAGGAGATTTGCAGAAGCAAGGTGCTGCTCTACGAGACCCTCGGCCAGGTCGACCGGATGCCCACCCTTAGGAGGGATGAGACAGGGGAGAGAAGTCTTTGGGACATCATCAATCTCCTGAAGACAACCGACCCAGACGACGTGCCCCACTTCGTGGCGAAGGATCTGAACAAGCTTCCGCCCGTCACGTTCGACCACGTCGACGTCACCAGGCTGCTCAAGGACATAACCACCTTGAAAGCGGGCCTGGCCGAAGTACAGCTGAAGTTAGAGGCTTCTGAATCTACGATCTGTGGGCTGCGTGCGGAATTATTATCGTTAAAAAGTAATAATTCCGTAAGTAGGTCACCAGTAGCGTCGAACATCAACACACGTCATCGTGGCGCGCAAATCAGTAGTTTGTCGTCGTCGCCGGTCACTGCTGAGGTTAGCGATTTGCGCGACCCAGTCTCGCCCCGCCGCCCGCTCCCCGGCCCCGCGGATGACGTCAGAGCGGCCGCTGTCGCGAGCCCGCCGCGTGCCTACGCTGCGGCCGCCGCCGCGCCTGCCCCAGCCGCACCGCCTGCCCCGCCAATTAAGCGGCCCTCGGATAGAGGGACAAAGAAGAGCCGGAGCAAACTAGCTGAGAAGCAGGTGCCACCTCCTGGTTCGAGCAAGAACCAGACCGATGAGGAGGGCTTTATCAAAGTCGAAAGGAAGAGGAGGAGGCCCTCATCTCGCAACATCTTTGGCACTGCTCCGGCCGAGCCGACCCACCCGCTGCGTCCTGCGATACCATCGACGCCGCTGTATGTGTCCCGCCTACACTGGTCTACGAAGGTCGAGGAGGTCGTAGACTACGTCCAGAAGAAGTCTACCTTCAGACTGAGGGTTGAGCGGTTGGTGCCTAGCCATAAGACGAGTTTTAATTCGTTTGTGGTGAGAGTGCCGACTTATCATCTCGCAGCATTCATGAAGGAGGACTTCTGGCCGCGGGGCGTCGTGTTTCGGAGATTCCGAGGTCGGCTGCCTGCTGAGACCGCACACCCGATGCTTCGTGTGCATTAGTTTTAATTTTTAAATTTAATTTTATATAATGTTATTAATATGTATGTTAAACTATAAGGTATTTATGATATGGGCCTCTGTTTATATATAATTAACATCTCTGTATGTAAATATTGCCTGAAATAAATGATTATTATTATTATTATATATTATAAAACCCCTAATACCCCCTAAAACCCTCTATTACCCTCTAAACCCCTTGTCAACAGAAGGAGCTGGGCATCCCGCAGCACTTCGGCCTGCTGTACGCCATGGGCGTGGCGCTGGTCAGCGAGGGGATGTTGTCTGCAGCCTACCACGTCTGCCCCAATAGCATGAACTTCCAGTTTGGTAAGTCATCATTATACATCGTTATCGCGCGGGCAGTTTCGGGGCGACGCGTGGATACTGATGAATAGGGTTGCCACGCATGGATCTTTTTTTTTTAATTATATCGTAATAAAAATTAATTTAATAGTTTAATAAATTATTCATTAATGATGCCTATGTTAATTTATTTCATTAGGGTAGTTTGTCTTTGTTTCGATAACTTAACGAATTTTATGAAAATGTTATTTTTCTCCTAATTACTCATTTATAGCTGTATGATGTCAATTTCTGACTTACTGGACTAAATCAACCCTAAGAGAAAGTGTTGCTAACTGAAACAACGCTTCTACACTACTTTGTCCCAATTTTGAATACAATATCAAAATAGAAATAATATTCTATTTATCCTCATAAGGAATATACATAACATGAAAGGCATAGAAGTAGGAATAATACAGAAGGAGTGACGCGCGCTAATCCTGGGGCAGTGAAAACTCTACATTTATGTAGAGTTTCGCTCAGTCGCCGTCAGTCGCGGTTTGTGACATTTCGATCGTGACGTATTGCACGTGTGCGAAAAAAAAATAAACATGCCGTCCTGCGTTGTTCCCACCTGCCGAAACAGTCCTAATCTGACAAAAAAAGAACACGGGATCACGTTTCACACGTAAGTAACCGATAATACAGCACCTTCATTTTATTATTTAATATTTAACCTCTTCCAATTTATCAAGGAAAAAACTTCACTCATTCTTACAGTGTTGCCAGTAAATGAAAAAATAGTACCCCAAATTTTTTACCATTAATATATTGTACGAGCTGATATTGCTAAAAAAAAGGAATGTTATGAACTGTGTTGTTAAAATAAAATGGAAAACTATTTAAACGATAAAAGTCTGTAGATGCGAAAAGTTGGCGCTGGCTGATTATAAATATTGTATTGACATTATCCTTTGTATTGTATTGATATTATAATTTATTATTTCGACATTACTATTGTGATGTTAAAATGTTTGTGATATGTACTTTATTATTTGTAAAAAAGGCAGTGTTGAGTTTCTTGCTGATTGACGTGCAAAAGTATTTTTTTAAAATTCTATTTGCTGAATAAATTATTTCATTTCATTTCATTAAACTATTTCATTGGCATTATTCTTTTGATTCTTTGTATTGATATCATTATGTATGACATCATTAATTATATCGACATAAAATTATTATTGTGTTGTTAAAATGTTATTAATTTTTAATTAAATATTTATTATTATTCTTTTATAAAAAGCAAAGTGTGAGTTTCTTGCGGCACTTCTTCTTCACAGGTATTTGACGTCGAAGTGCTGAAAGGGTAAAAAAGATTGACGAGTAAAACTTGCTTAATAAGTTATTTTATAAAAATTTTATTTTTATAATATTAAAAATATTTATTAAAATATTTGGGTGAATCAACTTTTTTTTGTTTTTGGCTGTCCACAAAGTTTCATAATTTTTTTAATTTAAAATTGAGAAAATACAGCAATTTAAATAGTCTTAACAAAAAATTAGATAACTAAGGAATAATGTAAGATATTCAGTTGATAAATTATTCACTAATTTAGTAGATTTTAGTTGGTGACCCAAAAGACAATTTTGTGACCCCATACAAATATTGACTGTCCCAACAGCCATTCGAATGGAATATCGCGTCGTGGTTTAAAAAATTCTTATGACCATGTCTTATTTCAGGCCTTCGCCAGTAACAATAGAGTTCATAGTTTGCATATCTAATTGCATTTTATTCAATATTTAATTAGATTATTGACAATTGCCTCCTAATTTTGTGTCCTTTGCAAAAGAGTAATATTGAAGTCCCCTTACTCATCTAACATAAAATACCGCAAAGTTAAAGGGCGAGCGTGCGATCAGGGTAACCAATCAGAAAGCGTTCTGATTCTCACGTGATTAAGTCCGCCAATAGAGTGACCTTCACTTCAGTCGGCAATTTCGTCCGCAGCTCCAAGAGAGGCAAGGCGCATTTATTGTCGGTCCACTGGGTTACTCCGTTTTTTCGTAGATATTTTTAACTTCAGGAACATTTTAAAGCATAATTCATTAATAATACAGTCTGTAATGCTATTTAAACCAATATTTTTGTGATTTATCAAAGAATTAGAATTGTAAAAATACTTTTACCGTTTAATGTCTCCTGAGTCACTGGTCCCCTGGGAAACTACCGTGGTGACCCAAGAGACAATTGTGGTGACTTAGGAGACTTTACAATGTTAAAAATTAAAAGATAAAAATGAAAAGCTCAAACACAAGTGCAAAAAATACAGAAAACGTTATCAGAGACTGGAAATAAAATTCAAACAAAAAAAAGAACCAAAACCTGATGAAAAAAACAAATAAAAGAAGCTTACAATACAAGAAAGTTACCGAAAAATTATTAAGAGCCGAGACGAGAAACTGATTAAGAATTTTCGAAAATATTGATGGACGCGCTAAAGAAGAAATAATAAAAGAATCTTAAGGACAATTAAGAACAACTAATAAAGAAAAAAAGATTATCCAATCGAATTAAAGAAAGTACCTACTACATAATTTTTTCGTGAGAGACGATATTTCTAGAACTACGGCGGGTAAAAAAGAGACAGTAACGAAGAATGGTTGGTTCAGAAAAGGTTCTTGCTAGGCAGTATGAAAACATTATATAAAATATTCAAACAAGAGAAACCAGAAACAAAGTGTTCATACTATAATAATAAAGCCCTTACTTCCGAACTTGCTACAACTTTGAAGATACATATTTCCAGGGTTTGGGTGGTGTGCCGCTTGACATAGGCCTCCTCCAGCTCTCTCCACTGAACTCTATCTTCTGCTACACTGGTCCAATAAGGTCCCAAGGTTAGGCGGATATCGTCATTCCATCTTGTTTTTGGACGCCCCTTTCTTCTAGTGTCCTCTCTTGGGTATCATAAAGTTAATTGTTTGCTCTATTTGTTTGTTTTGCAACGTAGCATGTGTCCTGTCCAGCCCTACTTTAAATGATCTATACGTGTTATTATATCTGTAACTATAGTTTTTCTTCTTATATCAGAGTTTCTGATTTTATCACTGAGTTTAGATTCCCAAAATGCTCCTTTCCATTGCCCTTTGTGTACTAGCCAGTCTTTCCCTTTGCTTGTCTGTTAACGCCCATGACTTACCGCCGTAAGTCATGCACGGAAGGATGCAGGTATTGAAAGTGTTTTTCTTAATATGCATGCTTAAGTCTTTGTTCTTCATTATTTCTCTTAAGGACCAGTATTTTTCCATCCGCAAGCTATTCTTTTATTAATTTCCTTAGACATAGAGTCCTCGGGGGATATAATTTAACCTAAGTAAACATATGCCTTCACATATTCTACCTTTTTTCCGTACACCTCTATGTTGACTTCTGAAAAGTTGGTCATCAGTTTTGTTTTGTCTGCATTCAATTCGAAACCTATATCTTTGCTTGTTTCCGCTAAGGTTTTTAGCATGTGTCCTAGTTTTTTGGGGTCTTCTATCAGGACAATATCATCAGCGAACCTCAAATGATTAAGGCGGCTACCACTGATGTTGATACCGTAGTTTTCCCAATCTAATCTTCTAAATCGTAATCCAGCACAGCATTGAACAGCTTGGGAGAAAACGGATCTCCTTGTCTTACGCCTCTGTATATGGGAAATGGGTGTTCATACTACCACTTCACTAAAAACCGGCCTTTCTTTGTTATCAAACCTTCAGTTGATGGACGCAAAATGTGTAAGTTGCATGTTAACCCCGTCTACAAAGCACAGGCACTTAAACGAAAACGTATCATTAACAAAGATGATTTGAATGTGCGCATTTCGTCCACAGTTTGCGACTCAAAAAGACAGGCGTATTATGTATGGAACATGTAAGGAATATGGTAGCAATGAAGTAAATCATGATGCAATCAAGGATACAGAAAAAATTAAGTGGTTTGAGTGGGGCAGACAAGAAGAAACTTATTAGAAGGACGGCAAAAAAATTAAAGCTGTAAAAAATGTCAAGCATGTCAAAGAAAGTCCGGCTAAATATTAGCAAAGCAACTTAGCTGTGTCTCCTGAGTCACTTAATTTGTATCCTGGGTAACCAAGTTGTCCCAACTCATGTCGTGTGATTTTTATTTTGTTTTGTTGATAAAACAGTCCGTATTTAAATATTTTTTAGTTATTGATTTAAATGTAATGGGAAAAGCTAGCCTGATTATTTTCTTCATTGTTGTGATCATTTGTAAGAAAAATACGACAAGTTTTAGTTAGTTTTTTTTCATTGGTGACTCCAGAGACACAATGTACAACAATTTCTAAAAATGTATGATATTTATCATGCGTTTGAAGTCAGTGACTTAAATATCTTGTATCCTTATTGAAATTACAGTGATATAACAAATAATTGGTCATCATTTTATTGAATAGAATACTGGTAACCCAGTGGACCCCATAATGGACCAAGTTTTGTACAGAGCTCTAAAAATGGCAAAATATATTTTTAAGTTCTTGCCTCTGCCTAAAATATTAAACTTTATTAGTGGTGCTTTAAGAATAATCCAAAAAATTGTGATAAATACGTAATTTTTTTTTCTAACAAATTTAGTCTCTCTTTACAATAAAAAGTTGATTCACCCATTTAATTTACTGGACTATTTTTTATTTATTAACAACTACTTATTATCGTAATGCCACAGTATCCATTTACCCCAAAAAGTTTACCCCAAAAAATTGGGAAACGGCTTGCCCGAGTTTTGACCTGGCAATAAAACGCGGGGCCGAAGTGAGGTAGGTGCGGGGGGCACGCAGCGTTTCTGGACACACCTTGGCGTTTGATTTGACAACCGAACGTTCTATCTATATTTTATTTCTTTAATCTATGATGAAAGGCTTTAATTTAAAAAATAAAAAAACATGCAAATATTCTAATACTCGTTATATACGTGTGACAGCCCTATTCATCGGCCATCTATGCGTCGCCCCCAAACTGCCCGCGCGATAACGATGTATAGTCATCATCATCATCTTAGTGTATTCCCGATTGCATTTCGCCTGCTACGTCTGCCCGAATAGCATGAACTTCCAGTTTAGTGAGTAAATACAACAAACATAATAGTTTGAATTGTGTTTGTCAACGACAACTAAAATTATTCGGTGAATATTTAGTTATAAATTCACTTTAAAAATATTAAAGCATATTTTTTCTTGTTCTTTTTTTATCTCAGCATTTTGCTGGTATTTTTGTTCCGGAATTGTTTTGATATTTATATTGACTGTTAATCATTGAATCTTTGAAGCCTATATTAATAAACTAGCGGGCGCCCGCGGTTTCATCCGCGTGGTTCCCGTTCCCTTGGGAATTGATCAAATCCTTTCTTGGCGGATGCCTACGTCATAACATCTACATACCTGCATGCCAAATGGGCTGTGCGTTGATATCTATCTATGTCAGTCAGTCACCTTTGAGTTTTATATAAATAGATTTAGATAATATTTTGTATGATTGTATTTGAAAGTTCGCTGTGGGAATGTGTCCAGGGAAATTTATAATTTATTTATTATTTATTGTCTTAGACACGTCGTTCATGTACGTGACGTCGGTGCTGTGCATGGTGAAGATTTACCAGTCGCGGCACCCCGACATCAACGCAAGGGCGCACGCCACCTTCGGCGTACTGGCGCTTATTATATTCGTCGGTGAGTAGTAATAAGTCCTACGGAACATATGGAGCTATGGGCTCAGGGTGAGGGAAACGTAGGATCAGGGTAGGGCAGCCCTGGGGTCAGGGTGGGGCAGCCATGGGCTCAGGGTGGGGCAGCGATGGGCCCAGGTTGGGGCACATATGGGCTCAGGGTGTGGAGCCATGCGCCCAGAGTGGGGCAGTCATGGGCTCAGGGTGGGGCAGTCATGGGCTCAAAGCCATGGGCTCAGGGTGGGGCAGTCATGGGCTCAAAGTAAGGCAGCGGACTCATTGTGGGGCAGCGATGAGCCCAGGGTTGGGACTCTACCAGACACGTCATTCATGTACGTGACGTCGGTGCTGTGCATGGTGAAGATTTACCAGTCGCGGCACCCCGACATCAACGCAAGGGCGCACGCCACCTTCGGCGTACTCGCGCTTATTATATTCGTCGGTGAGTAGTAATAACTGTTTTTATTGTCGAGGTTTAGTCCTACGGAGCATATGGAGCCATGGGCTCAGGGTGGGGCAGCCATGGGCTCAAAATGGGGCATCCATGGACTTAGGGTGGGACAGCCATAGGCTCAAAGTTGGGCAAACATGGGCTCAAAGTTGGGCAAACATGGGCTCAAAGTTGGGCAGCGATATACACAGGGTGGGGCAGCCATGGGTTCAGAGTGGGGTAACCATGGACCCAGGGTGGAGCAGCCATCCCGGGGATGGGCTGGTCAATAGCCACAAGGCAGGCACCGGCTCGTCCCAATCTGGTGTGAAGGGGAACCGGGGGTTTAGAATACCCTCGTGCCTCGGTGCGCCCGTGTCACGATTGGTCCTACGCCTGATCTCTCTTCGGATGTGACGACAGGAAATGATGATGATATTTTTTCCAGGTCTGGTGGGAGTCCTCAACGCCAACTTCTATTTCTGGATTGCTTTCACCGTCCTCCACCTCACCACCTGTTTGGTGATGACCTTCCAAATATACTACCTTGGCAGGTTTCGAATTGGTGAGTATTGTTTATACAGGTCAGTTGGCAGACAGGCAAGCTGCCCCCTGATGGTAAGCGGCCACTGCGGGTTATCCCATGAAGGGAATTAAGTACTTTTTTTTTGTATATTATAATGTTTTAGTGTATTAAAAGAAATCCTTAATTTTCAGTTAAGATACTGTAAGGTGAGTCACGGATCGACCTTTGCAAATCATTCATCAAAGAATCATGTCAACTTTTGACCTAAAAATTAATTAACGCGTCTAGTGATGTCAAATATCTAAAAAATATTTTTTTTTGTTGATTTCATTTCGCATAATTAAATCTTAAAATAGGGCCAAGAAAAAAATTACGGAGACAATTTTTTCTCATAAGAGTTCTACAAAAATAATATGACAGTGCGATTCGGACCGATGTATAAAGACTTGTGTTAGGTTTCTACAAAAATAAAATATGACAGTGCGATTCGGACCGATGTATGAAAACTTGTTACGTTTTGTTTCACTTACTACGGCAAAACGTTCGTCAGTCATTAGCAGAATAAAGTGCACATTTATTTACACTAACATCGCTAAACTGCTGAGAAATATCGCGAAATATCTGTTATGACCTCAACATCTTATTAATAATATAACACATTTTCCTGGCCTCCGAATGAAAAAATGATTAGTCACTATTTTATTTCAAGCGAAAACTGATCTTGAACAACACTAGTTGTAGATAGACACGGTCTCTAAAACAAAGTCGTTGACAGGTCAATCAATGTATGGAAAGTGGGCATGATTCTTTCTGCAACCAATTTTCAGCTTAATGTCCATCACATGGAGTTCTGTTTTAAGTGAGACTTTTTGACATATTATTTGTAAGGCTGCGTCCCCAGTAGGCAAACTGTAATCGGCAGACTGAGTGAGCCGCAAAGCGGCGAACTGAAATTTAAATTTCGAACCGCAACCGGTGTTGCTGGGAGTCGGCCGCTCACTGAGATAGTCGGCGCACGTAACGCTGCAAACTGCGTACAGTGAGCGCAAAACTAGCAAACTGTGGACACTCTATTTCTAATATATGGAAAGGCGTATTAAATCGATAGGCCGCAAACTCAGTCTGCCGCTCACAGTTTGCCTACTGGGGACGCAGCCTTAAGGTGAGTATAGACTACAACATTTCCTCGAGCATTTCGGTGTAAGTAACGTTCGTGCGAATAGTACAATACAGGTAAAACCTCGGTTAGTCTCAACATTTCCATGTAATGTAACGTTCGTGCGAATGCTTGGCGTTTTGTTCGTTTCAGCTCATAATGTCAACTGGACAAAAAATTCACATTTCTTATAACGTCAACTTCTTAAGGTGGGTCTATGCTTACGAACCGAGCACGAGCCGCGCACGAGCGGAGCACGAGCCGAGCCGCTCTGCTCGCGTGACCAGTGTGGACGCACAACGAGCCTGCACTGCGAGCGCGATGCAAACCTCTTTGTGTTCGTCAAAAACCCGACATTAGGCGGAGCCGTAGACAGAGAAAACTATAGACAGCTAGTAGAAAAACCGGCACGCGGTGCGAGACAAAAAATTGTGTAGTTCTATCTCTTTCTTTTACATGGTCTATCCGTATCGCCCTCTTTTTCTTGTGTGAATGCGATAGATACTATCAATTTGTCTATAGTTTTCTCTGTCTACGGGCGGAGCACAGTCGAACACGAGCCGAATGCTCTCGCGCGCTCGTTCGAGGCTCCAAGTCGGTCCACAGTACACGAATTTTGGATCGGCTCGTGCTCCGCTCGTGCGCCGCTCGTGCTCGGTTCGTAAGCATAGACCCACCTTTAGAATGTCAACTTCGCAAAAAGGCAACTTCTCGAAATGTCCACTTCTCACAATGACAACTTCGCATAATGTCAACTCTTAAATTTGTGTTAGAATGGGTAGAATTCGGTTATAGCACTCGCCGGCCGCTGCCGCGTCACGCTCGCTCCGCTCGCTCGGCTCGTGCGTTTAGTGGTCGCAGTTCTAACCTAACCTAACACAAATTTAAGAGTTGACATTATGCGAAGTTGTCATTGTGAGAAGTGGACATTTCGAGAAGTTGCCTTTTTGCGAAGTTGGCATTCCAAGAAGTTGACGTTATAAGAAATGTGGATTTTTGTCCGGTTGACATTATGAGAAGTTGACATTATGAGCTGAAACCGTTTTGTTACGGGTAAATGCTTACAGCGAGTGTGCATTTACCCGTAACATTTGGTTGTACCTGCGTTCATTCTTCTTTGAAATGTCGGACCGACGTTGCTCGTGCAAAGGCTTAAAAATCGAAATGTTACACCAATATGCTCGTTGGTTTTTAAAAAGGCTGTAACAAAACATCGAGGGTCGTGTTCAAAGAAAGGTTCGAGTAAATTTAAAAACGGCGAATGCTCGATGTTCTGATACAAGTAAATGTTGTGATCTATACTCACCTTTAAGGTTGATCCGTGGCTCACTGTACCATAGGGCAGTTAATTAAAGATCCATATAGTTACACTGTTAACAGCATGTCTGTATGTGACAGACGGCGGCGTGATATACCGCGCGGTCCGTGAACTGGTGACCCGTCCGCTGGCCGCCATCACGCCCACGCACTGCGGCCGCTGCGTGCTGCTCGTCATCGCCAACCTCAGCAACTGGGCCATTGCGGCTTATGGGTGAGTCAATAATGACGAGCCATTTGGTGTAATGGTCGAGAAGTCGGCTATTACACCAGGGGTCGCGGGTTCGATCCCCGCACGGTACAAACATTTGTGTGCAAGAACATATCTGTTTGTATCGGTCTGGGTGTTTCTATGTATAATATGTATGTATTTACAAAAAAAAAAGTATATATGTAATGTTTATCCGTTGTCTGGCACCCATAGCACAAGCTAATGCTTAGTTTGGGGCTAGATGGCGCTGTATGAATAATGTCCAGAGATATTTATAAAAAAAAAAAAAAATACAAATAAAATAATATAAAATAAATAAAATAACTTCTGTAACACTTTTTTCTTACCAACCTGGTAAGAAAAAAGTGAAATGTATTAGAATTAAGTATGAGAATATTTATAGCGCTGCTGCGGCGAGTAGCGAAACTTATAGAAATCCCATAAAAAATACTCGATTTTTTTTTTTCTTTTCAATAGTTGTCCGCGCTAACTCTAATGAGTTAAAAGAATATTTCGAATTCATAAATACAAATCATATAGTCAACATCTCTGTGGTTGATATGGGTGATAGAGGGGGTAGTCGCGTCTGATCCCGGTATCCGTCCTTAGTCGCAACGGATACCGATCGATAGTCGCTTCGAATACCGGGATCGGTTGCACCCCAAAAAATAATTAAAATTTTGTGCAACCGATACCGGGATCAGACGCGACTACAAAAATAAAATATATTTAAGTTCTATCTGATCCCACATGGTGTTTGCATTTGGGTTCTTGTTAATTATGAATGAATATTTTGACGTTTCTTACTTCTAGATGTATCTGGGGGCACGGCAGTGCCCCCGCCAAGTCGAGCGCGAAGCAAACACTGCCGTACCATCCTTTACTGGAACCATTTCGCCGCATTTTCAGGCCCAACCAAACTATTAGAGATCGACATATACCGCCTTTACAAAAAATACTCAACTTAGTGAGCCGCTTCATTTGGTGGTGGTGGGGGGATGGGAGGGAAAGGGGGATGGTAGGGGTAGGGGGAGGGGGGGAAGGGGAGGGTGAAGGGAGATGGAAGGGGGGACGGGAGGGGTAACTGGGGGGGGTGGGGATAGTATATGGGAGGGGGAGTAGGGGGGATGGGAGGGGGAAGGGGGATGGGAGGGGCGATGGGAGGGGGAAGAGAGATGGGAGGTCACACAACATTAACTATAATAATAAAGAAATCGCAGTAAGGAACCTTAGACTTGGCACGACTATGTCTAGATTTCATTACTTTTTAGAGATAAACAAGCAGCTCCATCGAGACTTGGCTAGTTTTTTTACAGAATGTTTTTGGTGGGATTTCACTTCTTTTTGTAGGAACGTGGGCATATTGATTTATTTTGTATCTATTTGGAATGAGACGTTTCCCGTGAGATTTTTTTAGCCTATGTCCTGTTCCACTTTATAAACTATACCTGTGCCAAATTTCATGTGGATTGGATTGATAATGTTCTATCCCATCCCCCCACCTCCCCCTCCCATTAATATCCCCATCCCCCTCCCACCCCCCCTCTCATCTCCTTTCCCCCCTCCCATGTCTCTTCCCCCTCCCATCGCTCCTCCCATCCCCCTTCCCCCTCCCATCCCCCCTACTCCCCCTCCCATATACTATCCCCACCCCCCCAGCTACCCCTCCCGTCCCCCCTTCCATCTCCCTTCACCCTCCCCTTCCCCCCTCCCCCTACCCCTACCATCCCCCTTTCCCTCCCATCCCCCCACCACCACCAAATGAAGCGGCTCACTAAGTTGAGTATTTTTTGTAAAGGCGGTATATGTCGATCTCTAATAGTTTGGTTGGGCCTGAAAATGCGGCGAAATGGTTCCAGTAAAGGATGGTTGGTACGGCAGTGTTTGCTTCGCGCTCGACTTGGCGGGGGCACTGCCGTGCCCCCAGATACATCTAGAAGAAAGAAACGTCAAAATATTCATTCATAATTAACAAGGTCCCAAATGCAAACACCCTGTGGGATCAGATAGAACTTAAATATATTTATTTTTGTAGTCGCGTCTGATCCCGGTATCCGTTGCACAAAATTTTAATTATTTTTTGGGTTGCAACCGATCCCGGTATTCGAAGCGACTATCGATCGGTATCCGTTGCGACTCAGGACGGATACCGGGATCAGACGCGACTACCCCATTTTACGTACGTGTGGTGTGGAAGAAGAGAAAGTCCAAGTTCACAATAATGTTTATTACGTACACACACACCATTTATCACAACACATTTAAGTTAGAAGGAGTGAAGGCAAGTAGTACAGTACAGAAGGAAGAATAAATTTCAGAGCACTATTGATAACAAGAAAATAACAAATATGTTTGCAATGTAAATAAAACGAGAATAGAATATCAATAGATAATAGGTTAGCCGACGTCGCAAGTGAGTACGGACTGATGTGTGTGCGGGCGATCGACCCGCGCGGCTACCTGGCTCGGAGAACAAAAGAATCCCCCTCGATGCAAATTCTTTTGCATCTACTAATAGAAAAATCGTGCGGACAAATTCGACAAATTTGTACTTACGTTGATTGCACATTAATGATTTTAATTACTTATTTAGTTTTTATATAATTAATGCAAATGTTTATTAGATTTTAATGTAAGTTTATATAATAATAATGTTTTGTAAATATTAATGCTTAGATATAATTGTACACATATTTTAGATTTAATTTAGATTAAGTTTAGCCATATAAATTATAAGTGGCGGTACGCCACATCTCTTTTGGTTTTGGTGAGAATAAAATATCAAAAACCATTATAAATAAATAACCAATAAATAAATATTTCTGGACATTATTCACACAGCGCCATTTAGCCCCAAACTAAGCATTAGCTTGTGCTATGGGTGCCAGACAACGGATAAACATTACCTAAATACTATCAAATTCAAATGCTATTAGGACAATACCTTTTGGAATTGAGCGAAAAATTACGTCAACTGCTTGATGACTTACATTCACAGATAAAAACCGACAAACTTATCTGTTCCGGTGGCCGAAATTGGAACTACGTGAAATGTTTGTTTTTGCAATGCAAAAACGATATTTAATGACAGTATTAAAACGACAGTAGCGACGCCGCCACCGGAACAGATAAGTTTGTCGGTCTATATTATTTTGCGTTGCTAACGTTACGGACAAACGCAGTTGACGTCTTTTTCGCTCCATTCCAAAAGGTATTGTCCTAATAGCATCTGAACCGGATAGTACTTTCTTTTTTGTAAATACATAATGACATACATATGTATTATACATGGAATCACCCAGACCGGTGCAAACAGATATGTTCATGCACATAATGTTTGTATTGTGCGAGGATCGAACCCGCGACCTCTTGGTGTATTTGAGTTCAATTTTGAATGTTATTTGATTTTGATTCACCAAAAGAATTATATCGGACGGTCGTTAGTTTTCATACAAAACACGCAGTGCGGCAACAGCACGGTTGACGTCTTGCTGTCGAGCGTTCGCGGTACGGACCGCGTGTTTTGTATGAAAACTAACGACCGACCGTGCGCGGTGCGGCAAACGCGCGGCTACCGTACCGCAGCCGTCCGACACGAAACGTCTAATTTGAAAGAGCCCTAATTCTCATGAGAATTTCTTAATAGTAAATGTCTTAATGGTTGTCCCACAGAGTATCTCAACACAGTCGCGACTTCGCTTCCCATCTACTCCTAGTTCTGATGAGCAACTTGTTCCTCTACACGCTCTTCTACATCGTCATGAAGCTGCTGCATAGGGAGACCATACGGTGGTACAGGTACGTAGAGAGAGAGAGAGGGAGACCAGTTCCTATAGACGCTCTGCTATATCGTCATTAAGATATTGCATAGGGTGACCATATGGTGGTTCAGGTGCGTGTAGAGAGAAAAAGACCAGTAGAGATAGAGAGGGAATCCAGTAGATAGAGATAGAGTTCAGTAGAAGGAGACGGAAAACCAGTAAAGAGAGGGGGAGAGGTGAACCAGTAGAGAGAGAGAGAGAGAGGGAAAACAGTAGAGAGAGAGGGAGAAAGTTCCAGAAGCTACCTATCGAGCAAAAGTGACAAGAAACTCGATAGTTTCTCTTTTCAATCACCAATGTTTTACAAATTTCCATTAGTCTATTTTTTAACTTATTGCTTTAGTCTATAAAAAATTAAAATTAAGGCCTTACCCAGAGCAAATGACTTTGAGCATTTCACCTTCACTTACCCCCACCTCACCTCACCCCATACTTCGTAACCATCGGTAATAATATGAGCGCCATCTAGTTAGCTAGCGCCAAACTATTACTAACATTATAAAGCCACTATTAGCAGACTGAATATTAATTGTCATAGAAAAAAAGTATCTTGTAGATACACACATCATAAAAGTAGAATCGAAATGTTTTTCAGTACGATAAAATACAACAAGATTAATTTTAATTTTTTTGTTCTCTATTTGAAAATACACATGAAAGATTTTCAATACAAAAGAAGAATTCGATTCAAACGGTTTTTTCGCTATTTTCAACGGATATCTAGATTGAAAAAAAACTCTTAGAGGATTATCAGAAGTTTTACGAGTAAAAATTACAGCAGGTATAGTAAGTACATCAGGAGGTGTTCTCCGGGTAGTATTACCAGGGTGTGTTTTCAGGGTATTAACATCATAGGTGTTCTCCAGGAAATATCATCAAAGGGTGTTCACCGGGTTGTTGCATCAGAGGGGTGTTTTCAGGGTAGTCACATCAGGGGGTGTTCTCCGGGTACTATTACCAGTGGGGTGTTTTCAGGGTATTAACATCATTCAACGTGCAACGTGGTCACGACCCTGAGGATTGGGATACGGAAACTGCGTGCTATTTCTCTCGTAGAATATCTACTCCAGTCATCGAAGCTCTAACTTTGCCATTTTAGCTGAAAAGATGAATCAAAGGACAATGCTCAAAAAAAAACCAGGTTGGAATCAAATGAAAAGTATCTGTAAAATTATTGGTAATAATATTTAATTAAATATTCCATAGGGGGCATCATCGAAATCAATGGCGGTATGTGTGAAATTGCTTTTCAGATTTTTAGGGGTCACATAAAGTATCAATTAAAGGAGTAAACAGATACAGTTGCGGTTTAAAAGTGTATAAAATGGCTATATCTAATATAATTATATTATATAATAGTCATAGTCATAGTCATAGTCATTTAATCGCATTATTTGTAACAATGGTACATATTATCGTACATATTTGAGAGCAGTTGGTAATGCTAAATTACAAATTGACCTTTTCAAGGCATATGCGAATTAAGATAAATTATTAAAATTATTGTTAAAATTATTATTAAAATTATTACAAAACTATTATTAAAATTATTATTAAAATTATTACAAAAACTATTTTAAAAATTATTAAATTACATTTTTACATACCTACAAAATTAATTAATTAAATAATATCCAAAAATTAAAATATTAATAAATAAAATGTCAGATAAAGTACCTACTTACATATAAATAAATAGCATATTTAGCTTAGTCTAAAAACTTGTCACCAAAATATTCTTTTAACTCTTAAACACCCGACCGAAAGCCGGGTGTCGCGTAAACAATAGATTTTCTATTGTGTCTGGTTTTCCGGGGCTTGATGGATTAAACAATAATAAGCCTTGCTGAATAAGAATTCCCTTAGTGTCCGTTCAAATTTGTCACCATGGAGGGCTTTGATAGAGCTTGGTAAGTGGTTGTAAACTGTTATTGCCATAAAATATGGCCCATTTTGGTATAGCGTTAAGCGTGACAGGGGCAGCACTAAGTTATTTTCTCGCCGTGAATTTTGTTTGCCTGGTTGGTCACCTATCTTCTTGAAGTAATGAGGATGCTTCTTTACAATACGGCTCAGTTCAAAAATGTATACGCTTGTTACTGTAAGGATTTTTAGTTCAGTAAACAGCATCCTACACGACCGCTTCGGTGCAGTGAGTGTTATAATCCTGAGGCAGCGTTTTTGCAAGATGAATACACTCTCCACGTCCGCAGCATTGCCCCACAGTGCTATTCCATACCTTATCCAGGCTGCAGTGTGGCTGTGGTATGCAATGAGAGCACACTCAGCATTGGTGCTTTTTCGTAATTCGCGCAACGCGTAAGAGAAATGGCTCAGTTTGCTCACCACTGTGGCTATATGGTTTTTCCAGGTCAGAGTTGTATCCATAGTTATTCCCAGGAGGGTAAACTTACTGACTTCCTCGATCTTTTGCCCGTCATGGAGTAGACAGAAAGACAGCCCTGATCTCTGGTATAGTCGGAATTGCATCACTTTCGTTTTATCCGTGTTTAGTATTAGACCTATATCCTTCAAATGGTTTACAATTTTGGTAAGTGATTCTGTCAAAATGCTATTTAACCTGCTTAGATTGTCATTGCTACAGGAAACAATAACAGTCGCGTCATCTGCAAATAGAATAAGTTTATGGGTAACAACCGATAATTGTATATTATTATTATTATTTAATATAATAAAGCGTAACAGTTTGTTTGTCTTTGTAAACGCGCTAATCTCAGGAACTACAAGACCGATTCTAAAAATTCTTGCACCAATGAGAAGCTACAACTTTACTGAATAGGCGCTAAAAAATATATTTTTATAAAAAATTATAAAAATATTTTTTTATTATTCAGTAACTATGTAACTGATACTTTATGTGACCCCTGAAAAATCTGAATAGCAATTTCACACATACCGCCATTGATTTCGATGATGCCCCCTATGGAATATTTAATTACATATTATTACCAATAATTAGAGATACTTTTCATTTGATTCCAGCCTGGGTTGTTTTTTAATACTAGATGAGCATTGTCCTTTTCGTTAATGACCCCGTGATAATGATAACATACTAAAAATGCGGGGCGGGGTGGTGTCACCGGGGTCATTCGAAAAAATGGAAGAGGGTGAAAAATTACTTTTTCCCGATAATCTCAAAAACTAACAGAATTAAGAGAAAAAGTTTTAGACAAAAGCTGTAGAGAATTACTTTGTCTACAAAAAAGGTTATAATCATTTTACGCGTATCGCGCCCCGTTTGCTAGGAAATCGCGTACAATGTGCGAAAATTAGCACGAACAATGTTTTTCGCTATTTAAAACGGGGTTTTTTCATATTTTCCAATTGGAATGATTTTTATGCATCCTCCGACACACCCTAAGAGATTTCCTTCTAATTTTTATAGATTTGGGTCAACAAGTGCGTTTATTATTCAGTAACTATGTAACTGATACTTTATGTGACCCCAGAAAAATCTGAATAGCAATTTCACACATAACACCATTGATTTCGATGATGCCCCCTATGGAATATTTAATTACATATTATTACCAATAATTTGATTCCAACCTAGCTTCTTTTTGAGCATTGTCCTTTTAGCGTCAGTTTCAGCTTTACAACTAAAATGGCAAAGTTAGAATTTCGTTGACTGGAGTAGATATTCTACGAGAGAAATAGCACGCAGTTTCCGTATCCCAATCCTCAGGGTCGTGACCACGTTGCACGTTGAATGATGATAATACCCTGAAAACACCCCACTGGTAATAGTACCCGGAGAACACCCCCTGATGTGACTACCCTGAAAACACCCCTATGATGCAACAACCCGGTGAACACCCTTTGATGATACTTCCCGGAGAACACCTATGATGTTAATACCCTGAAAACACCCTGGTAATACTACCCGGAGAACACCTCCTGATGTGACTACCCTGAAAACAACCCCCGATGCAACAACCCGGTGAACACCCCTTTGATGATGCTTCCTGGAGAACACCCATGATGTTAATACCCTGAAAACACCCCCTGGTAATACTACGCGGAGAACACCTATTGATTTTTCTACCCGGGAATATCCTTGGGTCCTAAGTGGGAGTATCTTGAGGAAAGGAGTGACTGTTCTCCTCCCGCCTCACCACGCTGCGCTACAACCTCAACGCGCTCAACAACACCGGCCGCGGCCGCCAGCAAGCAAAGAGGCTGAAGCGAGCCACACCGCCGCTCTGGCCGATGTTGGTGATAGCTCAAAGCCGCTTGATGATACTACCCGGAGAACACCCCCTGATGAATACACTAGCGATTGGGAGGGTCCGCAACGTTTCACCAAAGTACACGTATTAAAATTGCTCCGTTTAAATATTATTCTAATAAGTAAAAAGTAAACAGTTTTTAGTAAATGTTGTATAAAAATGTGCGGCAAGAAATAGCGCATCCTGTGGTGTAAATTTTAAATCGTTTAGTTGACATTTTGGATGTTTTTTAACAAAATTAAACCAACTGTGACGGTTACGAGTGCAATATTGGATAAAGCATGTAAATAATATTGTAAAGTGACTCATGTTCCAACGGACCTCTGCAAGCAAACAATACTGATCTTTGGACCCCTATTCACGTCTGTTGGTGCGCGCCGTACTTCATCGCTTATTTCGGCCTATCTATACAACGCTCGGTGGCCGAGTGCAAATACGCTGACGTAATAAGTGAACCTTAGTTCAAATCCCAAGTAGTCCAAAAAACTTTTTGAACATTTTTTTTGGTTTGAGATTGTTTAGTTCTTCTATTTTTATTATTCAATTTTTTTAAATATCATTCGTTGGTGTATTCCATTGGATAATGTAATACACCAACTCAAGACTCATGACTCAGTCTTGGTTTGTATTGAATAGGCTGCGAAACTACTGAACCGATTTGGAAAATTCATTCACTTTTGGAAAGTCACCCGGGTACTATTCCCGGCCCGGGTGACATACGACAGGATTATAGGATAATTATTGACAAAAGAAATTACGCGCGGGTGAAGTGAAACCGAGGAGGCGGCCTAGTGTAGTCAGTGAAATTAACCGTCGTAGGTACCTACTGATCGATTTGTAAAATTCATTCACTTTTGGAAAGTTATCGCGATTTTGGCGAGCCATTTGGTGTAATGGTCGAGAAGTCGGCTATTACACCAGAGGTCGCGGGTTCGATCCCCGCACGGTACAAACATTTGTGTGCATGAACATGTTTGTTTGTATCGGTCTGGGTTTTTCTATTTATAATAATGTATGTATTTACAAAAAAAAGTATATTAGTAATGTTTATCCGTTGTCTAGCACCCATAGCACAACTAATGCTTAGTGCTGCACAAGCTAATGCTTAGTTTGGGGCTAGATGGTGCTGTGTAAATAATGTCCAGAGATATTTATATTTATATTAAATCGAGCGTGTAGCATTCGCCATTGATATAGTTTTACTACACTACTATTATTAAACAAGATAATTAAATCGTCCTTTCGCATTTAATACAAGACACACCTCAGCCTCACAATATAAATCGTCCTTGCGTAAACAAAGCAAGCAAACGTCAGTGCTTGTTTGTGTCGCTGTCTCACCGATCTGTCACGTGTGTGAGCGAGCGACACGGGTTCCCCGTAGCACAGCTAGCGACCGACTGCCGCCCGCTACCCGTTGTGGGCGCGTGAAAGAAATGGCCGTCCGAAATTATGAATAATAATCCGTAAAAATCAAGAAAAGGATGATTTCCAAATTTTTAGCAGCCAATTTATAGTTTTTTTGATTGTCTATCGATTGGCGCAAGCCAAATTTAAAAAACACGTTTAAATTAGGAGGAGTGCGTGAAATAAAATTATTTTAGACGTACTTTCAAAGTCAGTTTTGGTAGTGATAAATAAAGATAAACACAAACTTTAAACGTGGAATTTTAAGATAAAACTACAAAGATTATTTACGTATTTTTTAAACTGTTGTATATGCATTAAATAAGGAGTTGAGAGCCGTTAAAAACAAGACTTTTGCTCTGGGAGACGCCTTAATGAATAAAGTGGGTCCTAGCCTATATTTTTATATACTGTGTTTGTTTTCAGTTGGGTGTATATCGCGCTCACTTATACTGTATGGTTCGGTTCGAGTTACTTCTACTTGGATCAAAGCACAAATTGGGCGGTAAGTTAACACTTGACTTTAATTTAAATATTTACTATGATATTTCAGATTTATAACCTTCAACTTTGAAAATCAAAGAGTTGGTATCTGCGAATAGTACTGTCTTATATTAGCCTTGTATTATAAAAGAGATCATTTATATAGATTAAGAATAGCTATGGCCCCAAAATTAATCCTTGGGGTACTCCCATAATAAATGGAGCGCCGAAGGTGTCTATTTGATTTATATTTACTTTTTTGATCATATCTAACAGATATGATTCTATCAGGCTCACTGAGTTGGCTGACATACCATAATGCCGCAGTTTTATCAGTAACCTTCGGTGATTAATACAATCGAAGGCTTTAGATAAATCACAAAATATAGCGTCTTGCTTGTTCTTAAACCAAACGTGCACTCCAGCGTCCGTGTTTTCTACACGGAGCGTGTGGATCGTTAAGGAAAGATTAGTTTTTAAATTAAAAGACATAGCCCGGGTTCGATCCCCGCCTGGTACCTAAACAAATTGTGTTTTTTCTAATTTAATGATAATAAGGTAGGACTATCTGGTGTCTCAAGTTTGTAAGTGTCCAAGTGTGCTAGAAAAAGTGTCTAAGGATGCCCCAAAAAGTGTCTAGGGTTGCCACAAAAAGTGTCTAGGGTTGCCAAATCTTCAACTCCTTATTAATTTTCGTCCATAGTTAACACCAGCGCAGTCGCGGCAGAGCAACCGCGCATGCTCAGTGCTTCAGCTATACGACGCGCACGACATGTGGCACTTCCTGTCCGCGTGCGCCATGTTCTGCAGCTTTAACATGTACCTTACGATCGACGACAATCTGGCGCGCGTCGAGCGGAGCGCCATTATGGTCTTCTAACCCTAGAAGCTGGACAATAGTGTCTTAAGTTTGCTACAAAAAGTATCTTCAGTTGGCTACAAAAAGTGTCTAAGTGTGCTACAAAAAGCGTCTAAGTTTGCAACAAAAAGTGTCTAGGGTTGCCACAAAACGTGTCTAGAGTAGCCAAAGAAAGTGTCTAGGGTTGCTACAAAAAGTGTCTAAGGATGCCCCAGTGTCTAGAGCTGCCACAAAAATTGTCTAGGGTTGCCACAAGAAGTGTCCATGTGTGCCCCAAAAAGTGTCCAGGGTTGCCACAAAAAGTGTCTGGTTGCTAGTATCTAACACAAGACACAAAAGTATCTAAGTCTGTGCATCGTTTAAAAAGAAACTTAAGTTATTAAATAAAACAACTTTAAACGATATTTAAGTATCCTATTTTAACAAACCAAAAAAAAAAACCTTTTTTTTTCAAAATATTTAGAATAGCAGTATTATAAGCTCTCTTAGAAAGACCTATGTGATACAGTTTAAGACTAGACTTTCTCATGAAACTAACTTATGATATACCTTTTTCTTATTTTATATTAATATCAGCAATATTATATTAGATTGTCTGAGATTTAGAAACTCAGTTGTACAATTTCTTTTGTATTTTCGTTTTTCGCAATATGTGTTACGGTTGTTTCTACATAACTAATTTTATCTCGCAGTAAATAGTATTCTTTTATAATACTCGTAATCAGGAATTGTATTGTATTAATTTTATTTATAAAATTAGTTATGGGGCCAGTTTTCACAACTGACTGATGGACTGAATTTGTGATAATATATTTGTCGGTTTACTTCGATGCTGTCTATTTTATCAATAAAAAAACTGCTTCACTGATATCTGACTGATTGTCACAAACTCAGCTGTCACTTGTGAAACTAGCCTATATTTGTGTTCACGTAGAAAAGCTTCCAAGATTGATCTGACCGGGAGTCAAACCTGTTCATTAAAAGTCATACTTTTAACCATTGTATAGGCTTTCTAAATTGGCTATGTTCCTAAATACTTATGTTAAAAGACAATGCAAAAGACTGGGCCCAAAAAACAATTGTTGTGCAGATTTGGGACATAGCCTACGAAGTAGATCCAATAAACACCTTCAACTTTTATTATGGCGTCGATAAAATTGGTCCTAGTGAAAAATATAGTTATTTGTTATACAAGAGTGCAAAGTTGCTTTTTAACCGCGCGTTCAATTTTGATGACCGAGCAAGCGAAGGATTCTAAAATTGAATCACGAGCGCAGCGAGTGATTCAAAATTAGAATCCTGAGCGTTAGCGAGGGAATCAAAAGAGCACGATGTGAAAAATCTTTGCACTCGAGTGCAACACGTAACTTTTCATTCCACCTCAGCGAGGAAATGACTAAATGCAAAAAAAAAAAGTTTAACAAATTAAAAAAAAAGTTGTATGATATATTCGGCACCATAGAGGTAGCAGTAAATAGGTTTCATGTTTTTTTTAATTCACAAACTTAGTGCACACGATGTTCTAAATTCAATTTACTTTATCCTCTAGAGAATAAAAACGGCTTTTCCACTCAGATATTGAAGATCAAAAATACTCTTTCCGACATGGTGGGATGAAAAATATATTTATTATGTTAATTATTTATAATAATAAATAAAATAAAATAAAAATAAAAATAGTTTAATTCAGATAATTGGAATCCATATATATGTTAGTAACACAAGGAAAAAACAATTATAAATTATGTTAGTAGCAACATGGTTGACACAAGTGACAAAAATTTATAAACTTTTAAGTAAATGAAATTCCCTGTGCCGAGACGGACCATCATGGAGGTGGATAAGGCCCCGTGATCAGTCTCTGCACAAGGCACTTCCACAGCGGCGATGTGTATCTGTCCGCTATTGTCTGCAAAATGCTGTTATGGCTGCCACGCACTCTGCTTATTAGGGATGCAGTTTTCTTACGAATAATTGCATTAAAACCATCCGTCTGGTATTTCGCAAACATGCCCGATGAACGATGTTCATATAAAAATAATAAATTATTATGGACGATAACTTTTTCCCCCTGGGACGGATTATGGTGTCATCATAATAAAAGTTGATGGTGTGTGTGTGGTCTTTCACGTAGAATACATCTCATCTCTGCACATTAACTTAAATTTTTTGGGCCCATTGTTCATAGCAAGTTTTGCTTTCTCTTTTAAGATTTTAATTTAAATATTTTTTTGTATGTAAAAGTTAAATTACCTAGATTTATATGTAAATAATGCTAGGTAAATTATTAGATGAATTAATTTTTGTATTATTATGTAAACAAGCAATATCTGTCTATATAAATAAATAAAAATCTTTAGTCAATGCAAAAAATCATGTTTAAACACAAAAATGTGCACTGCGCGGGGATCAAAGCCACCTCTATAGTAACGTTAGTATAGTTCAATCACTACATCAGATGTTTTGTAAAAAAAAAATAAGCTATAAGGATTAGGTCAATTGGTTTTAAAAACTAGTTCACTTCTGTAAATAATCGTCTGACTAAAATATTATAAGTACCTATAACTGGATTCAAATGCTATTAGGATAATACCTTTTGGAAATGAGCGAAAAATAACGTCAACTGCGCTTGTCCGTAACGTTAGCAACCAATAGCAACGCATTATGTATCTCTGTGTTACTCATCACTGTCGCGTCACGCAACTCCAAAAATTCGTATCCTAATAGCATTTTAACCATATAGTATTTAAAAATATAGTGCTCAATGTTTACTATTTCATAAATATTGTCACGAATAACCAAGAATGGGCTCAAGAATAAAAGGAGCCAACGATCTGGCAGCACATAGAGCGACGCTTCCTGGTGAAGTGTCCCTCAATGGAATAGGCCGCAGTGACCGCTTACCATCAGGACTTAACACAATATATTCCTTAACCTTTTGGACGCCAAAGTCGTCTATACTTGACAAGCACCTGCGGGCCCTGTGCGCTAACGATGTCCATATTTGACAAAAACCCTGACTAAAAATATGAAATAAACATGTTTAAAACGATTTCTGAAATTTTTTTGGGATATTTTTAAGTGTACATCAAAAAAATACTGATATGTACATCAAAATAACTGATTGCACACCAAAGGTTAGGTTAGGTTAGCAATTCAGTATTTTTTTGATGTACAGTTAAATACAACCCATATTTTTCCTTACATTCGACAATAAAGAATAACTCAGCTCTGGCGTAAAAGACACGAAGTGCGTTTGTAGTTTGGCGTTCAAAAGGTTAAAATATTGAGTTTACATTCACACAAATGTCTTACATTCGTGGCAGTATTTATAAAACAACTTGCAATTCTTGTAATTTGCATATTTTTATGATGTAAATATTTTAATTTTAAAACCATAATATCTTTTCAATCATAAAGATCTCTGTTAGATAATAGATTAATGTGAGCCTTTGAATTAGAAATTAGTATGGAAAAGGTGCTATTAACAGAATGTAAAATTGTTGGACGTCTCAAGGTAAGATAGAAATTTTAAAATGGCTCTAAGACCGTCTTGAAATGAAGGAGAGTATTGTCCGACAAACTTATCTGTTCCGGTGGCGGTGTCGCTATTGTCGTTTTAGTATTGTCATTAAATATCATTTTTACACTTGTGAGTAAAAATTATTTTATAGTCCAAGTGTGCAAGAAGTGAACAAAATGTTAATTTGATATTTTAATAATTGTTGTTGTTGATAAAAACGTAGAATAATAATTAAAACACATTTTTATTGTTGAGTTCCATTTCTCAATATTGACAATTCACTTTGGATTAACCAAATATAGTTATTAGTTAATGACTTATTTGTTACAGCAACAACTAGCAACACTATCCTGTAACAGATTTTAAACTTGACATTTCACGTAGTTCCACTTTTGGCCACCGGAACAGATAAGTTTGTCGCTCCATACGTATCATTGTGGAGAATGACTTGAATGTAAAGATGGAGGCCTTTGGTTTGTTTTAAATTATGTAACAACTTTATATACTGTGTTTTATGCAAATTTTGATAAGGTCCTGTAGTGGGACATTAATAGGCTGATACTTTACTATAGTTTTTTTTATTTTGGAACAAAATGGTAGTTCAAAGTCTTGAGTAAATAAATATAACTTCGTTTCATTATAAAGCCTTGTAATCAATTTCTTACTCTTTATAATTAGTAATGGCCTAATGTGTATACCATTTTAATATTATTAGACTTTGTTATATATTGTAGTAAGTTGTAAGTTAATTTAAATAAAAAAATTGGACTGTAAGTGCCAGTGTCACCACTGACAGAAGTAAGTTAGAAAGATTATATAGTGATTATTTGTCTTTTTATTAAATTAAAATATATAGCCTGACCAGGAAAATAAAAAACCTGCTCTGGAGGCGCCATATTAGCTATGGTTATAGCAACACTTGGTTGCTATGGTTATACTCACAATATCCAATAGTAACAAGGCACGGTTGACAATTGACATCACACTTTGACAGAATAATAATGAATGACATCTTATTGTTTTTTATTTGATTGTTGCCACTTGAAGAAATTAGTTCCAATATTTTACCGCAATATGGCGAGGTTTTTTATTTTATTGGTCGGGCTTTACAGCATCATTGTTTTGTGACATAAATAATCACGAAATTATCTGCCAGTGTTGAAACTTACACTAAATGTAAATGTAATAAAAAGAGTAAATTGTTTTCGGATCTTAAAAATAGTGAAAATTTTATGAAATATTCCAAGTATTTAAAAGCACTTTAGTTGTAATTATAGTTTATGAATTCCGAATTCTCTAGACCTAAGTTTTTTATAAATTTTATTGTTATTTGTTCTTATTTTTTATAGACTTCGTTAATACTCTTTATTTATATGAATTTGCACACATTTTTTAATAAACTTAGATGTAACAATTCATTTAAGGATCTATATTATGCACTTAGCCGTACGAAGAGGCCTTATTGAATTTAATATAAATTGATCTGACCATGAAATATATTTCATGCCCTTATGCCTCTGTGGAACAGTGGCCAAGCCGCTCGGACATAAAACTCGGAGGTCGTGGGTTCGATTAAGTTGTAAGACTTTTTCAGAGTCTAGCCGCCTTAACGGCCTGGGGCTGTGTTTAAGCAATGACTGTGGTACATGAAATCAAAGCTCGAAAATCAGATCAATGTATGTGATGTTTTTTGTTATTTTCTTTCTATTTATTAATTTTAATTCACATTATTCTTAGTAAAGACACCATTCAAAGAAAATATTTTTATCCACTAAACTTTACTGAAAGACGCAGTTATTGGTTTGTATGACGATCATAAATATACATATTTAAAAAAATGTAAATCAAGTAAGATGTTTTAAAGAATTTTATATGAAAAGATGCTTGCTATTATAATTTACTGTAAATTCAATGGCGTTTTAAGTTTCATGATATAAAATTTACTTACCTATTTATTTAATTATAGCCTGGGAAGCTTAACCCTTTCCCCGCCACGCTTTTTTCCGAAAATGGTGCCCCACACGCCACGACCATTAAAAAAAAAACCAAAAAATTATTAGGTTATACTCAACTCATTCAGGCAAGTAAAAATACAACGTTTCTTGATCATGTTTTTTTGTCTGATATATCAGACATTGGCGTGGTGGGCACGAAAATGGTTTGTCTGATATATCAGACATTGGCGTGGAAAAGGTTAAAAGAGCAATAAAATGATTTTGATCATAACATTTTAATTTATTTAAAGAAACTGTTAATGATATTAAGTTATATTTCTACATTTTTTCTTTATTGTTTTTACCAGTTATGATGAATAAAGCTTAATAAAAAAATCAGGTCACTCGACTGTTAAAGTTTGCATATTATGTTAGATTTAACAAATTACTTGATTGCATGCGGTGTACCAATATAATATATTTTATATTTATTACTTGAATTGCGAGATTTTAAGACATGTGTTATGAATCTGTGTAGATATTATGATGGATCGCTAGTCTTTGTAAATAAAAATTGCTTTTGTAAAACCGATTATTATTTGCTCTAGTTCCCTACCCTTTTAAATAGCGAAAGCCCTACATTTCATTGCATTCTCCTGAAGAGAAAAATAAATAATAAAAAAAAGGTAAAAATTAGAGTCCGACCGAAACTGGTTTTCCGGCCGAAACCGAAACCGTAACCGAATATTCGGCCGTGGCTTTAGTTTCGGCCGAAACCGAAACCGAAACTCACGTGGTCAAGAATAAAATTCCTTAAAATATTGAAAACTAGCCTTCCGCCCGCGGCTTCGCCCGCGTGTACTATAGGACGTTATCCCGCGGGAATATCTTGTAAATTGTAGCCTATGTGTTATTCTGATGTATAAGATATATTATTGTAAAGTTTCATTAAAATCAATTCAGTAGTTTTTACGTGAAAGATTATCAAAGTTCATCCATCCGCTCCCCGGCCGGTACCGCCGCAACCGCTATGTCCCTGCATTTTAAATCTGTAATATCTTCGAAACTATTCATTTAAATTACATGATGTAAAAGGCAATTATGATCTATATTACATGCACAATTTATTTATGGTACTTTATTGGATAAGGATTAATACTCTATTGCTTAAAATCACTTTTTCGTAAATAAGCCATTATTTTATCGTAATAAGTAAAGGAAAATGGTTATTGTGGGTTATCCCTAAGAGATAGACATAATTATACCATCGCGGACTTTTTTGTAAAACTTTTTAAGGTGTACAATAGTGTAGTACATTATTTTGATCTATTTCGTAGGGTTCAGCCAGCGTTTGCAATGTAAGCGCAAAAAAATGTGATTATTTACGACCTTCAATTAAAAACCTCTAAAATTATCAGTGTTTCTCTACTATATTATGCATGTATTATACATATAAACCTTCCTCTTGAATCAGTCTATCTAATAAAAAAAACCGCATCAAAATCCGTTGTGTAGTTTCAAAGATTTAAGCGTACAAAGGGACATAGGGACAGAAAAAGCGACTTTGTTTTATACTATGTAGTGATTAATGCATTTTACCCATTTTCTGTATTAATTGGGACATGAAATGGAATCACAGTATATTAATTTTGTTGTTATCATTTATTTAATACTAGACTTCCGCCCCTGGCTTCGCTGGCGTAGGCTACACTTTAAACCACTATGAAACCCCCCAGGTAACTTCCAAAACCCCCTTCTTAGTGGAAATTTACACATTATAAAGCACGCTAAGATTAAACAATTTTTTAACACCATTGAGGGGTGAAATATTCAAAAACCCTTTCTTAGTGGGAGCTTACACATTATAAAGAACCCCTGTACAAATTTGGAAAATTAAATTTTTCAACACCTAATTTACTCGCTTGGGGGTGTTTTTTACCCCTTTTTAATCACCATTGGGGTTAAGTTTTCAATAACACCTTTTTATTTAAAGCTGACACTAAACTAAAAATATACTTCACGAATTTTAAGACTGTAACTTTTAAAATTACAAAGTTTCATACAATTTTCCAACGATCTTTTTACCCCCTTGGGGTTAATTTCGAAAAACCCTTTCTTAGTGGGAACTTACACATTATAAAGAATCCTTGTACGAAATTTCAAATTCCTGGGTCTTGTGCTTTGGGCTGGGCGTTGATTGTCAGTCAGGAATTCATTCAGTCAGTCCATTTTCTCCCATTTATATAGAAGACTAGCCTTTTGCCCGCGGTTTCACCCGCGCGTAATTCCTTTTTTAAACATCCTTCCCTTCCCCTCACATTTCCGAGAAAAAGTATTCTATGTCACCCGGGGATAGTGTAGCTTTCAAATAGTGAAAGATAATTCAAATCAGTTCAGTAGTTTCGGAGCCTATTCAATACAAACAAACAACAAATCTTTCCTCTTTTTAATATTAGTACCTATACCTATAGATAATACGAAAAAACATATTAATAATACTTTTATTATTTTTTCAAATCTCATAGCAAAATGTTTATCAGTTATCAATAATCAAATCCCTAATTTTTACTGTTTAATGCACTGACTATGTTGTGTTGCTTGCTACAGAGCTATCCGAACGACGCAAGACAATAATTCCCAAACAGGTGCGTCGCCGCCAAAGTGTTGCCGCGAGAAACTAAGTTAGGCGAGCGTGCACGACAACTTCCGAAATCAGTTTCGGTTTCGGCAAAAGTTTCGGCCAATTTTGACCGAAACCGAAACTGCCGCCGAAACTTGATTTTTGGCCGAAACTCGGCTGAAACCGAAACCGAACCTTCGGTCGGACACTAGTAAAAATGATGAGATGCACTGAATCGTCAATTATCAAGATAAAACAGTGACTCTACCACTCTTCACTTCAATAGTCTATTTGTACTAAGTTATCAAATCTGGCAGATTTAACATAAATAAAACCAACTCAATAATTTTCAGTAATATGTTTTATTGTGTATAATATCAATTTGGTCGCTACACTACAAGCGGCTGTACAATGCACGCCAGGGGGCGTCTGAAGCTCGGGGACGTCTGTGGGACGACTGGGCCATAGTTACATTACATTACAATGGGCCACAGTTACATTACAATGGGCCATAGTTACATTACAATGGGCCACAGTTACATTACAATGGGACATAGTTACATTACAATGGGACATAGTTACATTACAATGGGCCACGGTTACATTACAATGGGCCATAGTTACATAACATTACAACTGGCCATAGTTACAATATGCGTTGCCCATGGTCTTATTGCTTAGTTCTACTGGTAGTATCACGGGTAATTTTATTTTTCGGTAGTAATACCACTAAAATGAAAGCATAATATCCAAAGGACCATCCAGGACCACGGGCAACGCATGGTCACATCAGTTGTCTTACTGTATTAAGCTCCAAACCAATAAATTAAATATTGATTGACTGACATTTTACAGTGAAATTATAAAAGGTTTAGGCGCATTTGGTCCAATTCGCAGTTGGCCAAACGTTAAAAAAAATGTCCAATTCGCACTTGGTCCAATTCGCGGTTGGGCCAATTCGCAGTTGGTCCAATTCGCAGTTGGCCCAATTCGCAGTTGGGCCAAAATAGGTAGGTAATGTTTTCTAGTTTGCAAGGTGTTTCTGAAAATCATCTATGATAATTTCATAATCTAAGGAAATCGACTCGGATGGATATAGGTTAGAAGGCTAAGGCGGGAGCGAAGCGAAGCGAAGCTCCCGCCTTAGCCTTCGTGGTTATTTTTTTTTAAACCCTGAAAACCTTTTATAATAATATTCTATGTTGTCTTAAATTATTTAAGCCTAGGCAAAACTAGTTTGTCCTGAAATCGGGTTTGGCCGGTAACACAAACATTCCAATATGTGCTTAGATTATTTGTAATATTATGATGATGAATATATACAGGGTGTTCGGAAGAACGTTGAACATACGAAAATGGGGGGTAGTTGGGGTGGTCTGTTACAGGGGCGTGCATTGGTTTTGAGACTAGGTAGGCAGTCAAGATTATTTTGCTCAGATCGATTGCCAAATCGATCGATCGGTACCCAATTTTTTTGTGCTATCGGATAAGAACAACATATTATGTACTTTGTGAGATGCATGTTTTACAAACATGCATCTCACAAAGTACATAATATTTCTATGCTCACAATGTAATTTTTTTTATCAAAACGTAAAAAATTGCCGGGCGCGCCAATTAAAATTATTTTATTATTATTATAATATTTTAATTTTAAGATCATTAGATGAATAGTTTTCCGTTGGCCTAAAGGAACTTATCCAATCATAATTATCTAACCAAAACAAACGAAATTTTGGGGACATACCGAACAGTGTTATTTTCCGAAATGTTATTGTCATTGTCAGAAATGCACATCACACAATGTTCCGTATTGCTTGAAGACACAAACATTGATTAAAATATAATTGCACTCCACAAAATAACATAGATTTCGCTAATAAGTAATAAAAATATAGCTCTAAAAAGTTATAACACACGCACGCACCATGCAGATAGGTTATAGAAATGTAAACACAAATGTAAACAACCAACCAAAAAGCAAGCAGATTTGACCTTGACGTAAAACAAATAACGTTTCATTACTTTATATTGCCAATAACTTCTAAGTGTGTGTTTATAATAGTAAAGTAAAATCTATCTATCATAACAATATAATACGAGAATTCTGATATACAAAACAGCCATTAAAATTGTGATTATTAAATAAATATAATTAAAAATAATTGTAAACCGATACATTTATTCGTTTTAGCGCCATCTATTGAAATCTGTGAGATTCATAAGCACTGACATGTTTGCTTGTTTGTGGTAAATTAATACGGAAGTAGAAGCGTCTTAATTTCACAAATATTGTTATTTATTAGCTTAAACATCGAAAAAGATGCATTATAATTCGTCTTTTATTATATTTTGATTTTTCTACAGTAAAATTATTGTATAAATCAATTGGAAGCCAGACGAATTTCACGTAGTAGGCTAGACTACCCAATGCGACTAAATGAAGGAGTTGCCCTTTCTCGTTATTGTGCTATACGCTAGAGTGACTTTATTATTTTGTCGCATAGCACATTTTAAACGAAAATGTGTTTTGACGTGTTCGATTGTATGGAGCTTGGTAGGCAGCGCGCGGCCAGAGCCTACCTCGCTTCTATAGACGCGTAGGTATACGTATAGGTCATGAATGCGCTGTTCGGATGAAATTATGAAGTTTTGTGGGAATGTTTATTTCTTTATTTATGTTTATAGATTTTAAAAATAAAATATTTCTTAAGGTTTTCTGCGATTGAGTTTTAAAAGTAGGCAGTGCCTAACTGCCTATATGGGATGCACGCCCCTGGTCTGTTAACTAACTAGCTCAAAAGATTTCACCTAGGCCTCAAGATTTTTTTTTAATAATTTTTTTTATAAATTTCTATAATTTATCGGTTTTGTACCTTTAAACCCGTCTAACTTTTTTTTTAATGACCAGATCCAAATAATTTTTTCATTATTGGAATCTTAGTGATTGGTAGGTCCCTTTAAATAAAAAGTTGTAAATTGCACATTGCTAGAAACAAAGTTATGGGCCCTCAAACATAAAATTAGAGTTGAAACAAATTTTAAATCTCAACTTTGCGTAGCATTTAAAAAATAAATAAAAGGGATGGATGACTTCTGATTTGTTAAAAACATCTCCAAAGTGTGAGCTTTCTAACGATATGTCGTTTGTTTTGATATCTTTTTTGTTACCAAAATTATTCAATGTTTAATACCCAGGCAGACCATTTCGACGAAAATCTACGTACGTGAAAACTTAAATGTTTTGCGAAATTTATCAATGCAAAGGTCAAAATAACGAATTACTGGGATAGTGACATAAAGCAGGTAGATTTTTTCTCACTCTTGCACAAATAACGGCTATCTTTTCTCTCTTTCACTCTGTGTGAAATGCGCGGCGAGTGACGCTTCCCAAGAAGGTATGTAATAATAATAATCTTTCACTCTAGTACCCTTACATCGTATCTTTCCTCTCTTTCGCTTTCGGAACAGGCGACTCAGTGTAAGTGACAGAACCAAAGAGAAAGAGGACAGAATTCTTAGTCGCGACTTAACTGCCTCTGCGATCATACGTGCCCTTTGTGCCTACTCTTGTTACAGTTATCTTCGTTTTGTATTATTGTTATCAGTTATTTTGTTAAGTTTTGTTATTTCTGTTACGTTTGTTAATCGGTAAGATGACTTCATTTACCAATGAGGAATATGCGGACATTTTAATGGCATATGGAAGAGCTAACTCCAATGCGCGTGAAGCGCGTAGAATTTATCAAGAACGAAGATAACTGTAACAAGAGTAGGCACAAAGGGCACGTATGATCGCAGAGACAGTTAAGTCTCGACTAAGAGTTCTGACACTTACACTGAGTCACCTGTTCCGAAAGCGAAAGAAAGGGAAGATACGATGTAAGTGTACTAGAGTGAAACATTATTATTATTACCTTCTTGGACAGTTAAGTCTCGACTAAGAGTTCTGACACTTACACTGAGTCGCCTGTTCCGAAAGCGAAAGAGAGGGAAGATACGATGTAAGTGTACTAGAGTGAAACATTAGTATTATTACCTACTTGGGAAGCGTCACTCGCCGCGCATTCCACACAGAGTGAAAGAGAGAAAAGATAGCCTTTATGTGTTCAAGAGTAAGAAAAATCTACATTCTTTATGTCACTATCCCACTAATTTGTTATTTTGACCTTTGCATTGACAAATTTCGCAAATCATTTAAGTTTTTACATAAGTAGATTTTCGTCAAAATGGTCCGCCTGGGTAGAAAACATCAAATAATTTTGGTTACAAAAAAGATATCAAAACAAAGGACATATCGTTAGAAAGCTCACACTTTGGAGATGTTTTTAACAAATCAGAAGTCATCCATCCCTTTTATTTATTTTTTAAATGCTACGCGAAGTTGAGATTCAAAATTTGTTTCAACTCTTATTTCATGTTTGAGGGCCCATAACTTTGTTTCTAGCAATGTGCAATTTACAACTTTTTATTTAAAGGGACCTACCAATCACTAAGATTCCAATAATGAAAAAATTATTTGGATCTGGTCATTAAAAAAAAAGTTAGACGGGTTTAAAGGTACAAAACCGAAAAATTATAGAAATTTATAAAAAAAATAATTAAAAAAAAATCTTGAGACCTAGGTGAAATCTTTTGAGCTAGTTAGTTAACAGACCACCCCAACTACCCCCCATTATCGTATGTTCAACGTTCTTCCGAACACCCTGTATATAGTAAATTATATACCAAAAAAAATTTATTTTGTTTAATTTTGGAAATACACTTTTTATTGGACCAACCGCGAATTGGCCCAATCGCGAATTGGACCAACCGAGAATTGGACTAACTGCGAATTGGACCAACCACGAATAACATGAATTGGCCCAACCGCGAATTGGACCAAATGCGCCTAAAGGTTATAAAATAAGTTATAAATATGATAGCTTGAAAATAAAGGCCAAAGGGTATTTTTTTAAGATATATCATCACAGTTATATGTGATTTTATTACGAAATAGCCCAATCAACCCCACAGACATAATATTCACATTATTTCCATTTATTACATACAATCCATTCTGGGATGCATATTCAAATCACCACAGCCTGTATCCTTACTCTATACAAGATGGTTGAAAAATAATTGGATTTAATATTTATAATCATAGTATAATTAGTCTAATATAGTTCCAGATTCTTCTATATATAAATTATCCAATATTTTTCAATAATCTTGTATGTGATTATGGGCCAGGTTAACCACTGACAGATAATTTTCTGATAATTTATTTTTCAGATAATTTACATGTTTTTTTGTCAATTTCCAAAAACTCTATTTAGAAAATTGATAAAAAAAGTAATATCCATTTTATTTGACACATAATTTTATCTGCTGCTATTTTCATGTACATTTTAACGACTCAAGTGTTCTAAAAACGCCGCACATTACAGCTTACGTTGTAAGTTGACGCATTCAAAATTATCGGGGAATACACAAAGCATTCCTACTGAAACCGACGCCATCTTAGGCGCTATTCTGTCCCTTTTGTCAATTTATAATTTCTTCTTTTGTTAAATTGATAAAAGAGGTATCATAAATTTTATCTGACAGATATAAATTATTACAAACTTAACCGTCAGCGGAGAATCGGGTTATATTAGATACCGAATAATGGTCTGGGTCTTATATTAATGACGATTATTATTTAAAAAATACAAAAGATGCATGAAAATCAGCTTTATTTGGCAGAAATACAGTCTGTATCAGTTTGTGATGTGTGAACTGAATATTGAAAAGGAATTTAGATCAAAAATATTGACCAGATTTGTCTTATCTTTAATTAAGTTTAGATTATTTGACCAGGAACTTAGTAAACCTAAAACCATTATTCACAATCTAGATTTTAAATTGTGAATAATGGTCTTACGCGTTTTAGAAACAATGTCTAGATTCTAGACAATGGTTCAGAAACGCGTAGAGGGCTTGGCGATGGGCCGAGTAATAGCTACAAGGCTGGAACCAGCTTATCCCATGGGTGGGAAGGAAAAACCAGGGGAGTTTAGCGGGTAGTGGGACAAAAGTCTTTAGTCCTACACCACACATTTGCAAGCTTCGCTACCTTGTAGCGTGAACAGTCAGCATTTATCCGTCAAAGAAAATGGAAAAATTAGTTTTCACAATAAAGGACAACGCAAGAAGAAGAAAAACAATAAAACCGTGCTTATGCCGTACGCCTAAGATTCAGAATTGCGCTGTAAGTGTCTAGCTTCAAGTAGACTCGACTGTAAAATATTTTTTAAGATTACATTTTGATTGAACACTTTTATTTAGGCCAGGGGGGTTACTCTTGATCGCCTGCACATTATTTTCACAATTAACTGTGTCAAAAAATACTTGAAAAATACAACATTCAAATTCGATTTGCGTGAAATCCCCATTCCTACGGCGGATGTCGTCATACAAAAAAAAGGTCAGTATGGCAAGAGGTATAAATAGAGATACGTTTGAAATCTGTTGGTGGGTGGGGACGCTCCTTTGCATGGTCCTTTGTCCTCAAAAAACCTATTCAATAACTTATAAAAAAAAACAGATTTTCAATATTCAGTTCACACACATGTTATGTAAAATGGAAGTTCAGATTGGCTAGGTTATCTAAAATGTCATTGACTTAGATTTTAGCTTTAATTTTAAAAGAGAAGCGAGGAAATATTAACCTTTTAAGAAATTCTCACGTAGCTTTACGGTACGAAGTTTAAAGTTATATCCCACTGCTGGGCAAAGGCCTTTATTGGAATCAAGTCATCGTCACTTATGGGTACTGTATTAATCACCACGCTTGCCAAATGCCTTTGATTTCAAGTGTACTGACTAATCATCCCAGCGTATTCCCGATTGCATCCAGTATGGAGCTCAGGGTCCGCTTCGACTATGATCCTAGATTCGACAAGCCTGGTTATTACAATGGAGCGATTGCCATCTGACCTCCGTAACCCTTACAAGGGAAACCAGACCTACTTGAAACATAGACTAACTCTTTTTAATATATGTAAATACTATTCGTCTGTCTGTGTAATCAAATCTTAAGGACTCTACCGATTTTGATACCATTTTTACCGTTAGGTACATAATGTAAAATGAGACACGTATTTAGATTTAAGTTCGAAAAACTATGAAATCTGTGAACACCCAGACTCGAACTTCGTACCGCAGCCACGCGATATAAGACTATTCCAAGATACCAAGACTATCTGAATATTATTGTCCGCAATACATTACCATTATTTATTCCGTAGCGTTAATTAAAGGATTTTTATACAAAAGGTGCTGATTTTTTAATATACTTTCTTTATATACATGGTGCTTGTTCGTTATGTGTTAGTGGTACTGTCATATTGCGGAAAAACATTCTAACTAATTTTTTCAAGTGGCAACAATCAAATAAAAAACAATAAGAAGTCAATCATTATTGATGTCTGTCAAAGTGTGATGTCAATTGTAAACCGTGCCTTGTTACTATTGGCTACTGAGTTATTTGTGAGTATAACCATAGCAACCAAGTGTTGCTATAACCATAGCTAATGTGGCGCCTCCAGAGCAGGTTTTTTATTTTCCTGGTCGGGCTATAATTGGTTCGCTATGACTGTTTCTAATGTTATTGAAAATTGCCCTTTAATTCCATAGAAATAAGACTCATGAGTTGTATCTATGCTGTCAAGCCTGACAGAACACTTCAGCCTTCTTGCCATTGAATAAAGTTGAATTTACAATAGCACCGAGAGCTGTCATAGCGAACTTAATAAATTACTAACGGTCCCCTCCGCAGTTTCACCCGCGCGAAATTTCTTTTTCAAATATCCCTCCTTCCCCCCACATTTCCGAGATCAAAAGTACCCTATGTCACTCGGGGATAGTGTAGCTTTCCAACAGTGAAAGAATTATTCAAATCGATTTAGTAGTTACAAACAAACAAACAAATCTTTTCTCTTTAGTATAGATTATGACTGTATAACAGTACCACTTTCACACAACAAAATAACTTCTAAATCTAAACAGCTAAACATCCGAATACTGCTTACAAAAATATATTATAATAAATGCATTTTGTCATAGTTATTTATAATTTATGGCAACTTAAAACATTCTGATTGCGGCCCTGTGTCTACTCACTTTTTAACTTACGACACATCTTATAAGGTCATCATCATCCCAGCGTATTCCAGATTGCATCCAGTATGGAGCTCAGGGTCCGCTTCGACTATGATCCTAGATTTGACAAGCCTGGTATTACAATGGAGCGAGTGCCATCTGACCTCCGTAACCCTTCAAGTGAAACCAGACTTTTGAACATAGTCGGGACCAACGGCTTATCGTGACTTCCGAAGCCATCATCATTCTTTTCAGACATTCAGGTGATTCAAGCCTGCAATGTCCTAACCAAACTGGAAACAATCACACAAAGTGATGCTCCCCGTGGGACTCGAACCCACGATCTCCGGGTTTTAGAGCCCAACGCTCTAACCACTGTACCACGGAGGCAGACACATCTTATAAGGTATAGTAAAGTATTGGTACCGGCAAACTTGTTGAACATCGATCGACGGAGTGGGGGAAAGTTCGCGCATGTGCACTTATGCGTGACCAATAGCGCGCGCGAATCTCCCGACGCCAGCACGCTTTATTGGTCAGAGGTATACTTCTGACAGCGCGCAGGCGTGTCAAAATTCATGCTCTATACAATCCCTGCCCGATATTCAAGAAGTTTGCCGGTACCTGTACCAGTCTATTTAATATTCCACTGCAGGGCAAAGGCCTCCATTGCAATCAAGTCATCGCAACAATGATAGGTACTGGCTTAATAACCACGCTTGCCAAATTTTTGATCCAACTCGGGATTCGAACACCTGGCAGTGATGCGTCTTATAAGCTGTGTCGTATTGTAGGCGTTTTAATGTAATTTAATTAAAAGATTAACTTTGAAAATTTTTAATCGACTATTGTGTACAGTCAGAGCCAAAATGATCTGAGCGTTCAAACCTACCAAAAATATCTAAAAATTTGACAAAAATCACTCCTAGCACAATATTTTTAGGTTTAAATATCGTTTGTTGTCTTCTCAAACAACAAATGAAAATGCACCTTTACGTCTTAATAAGGTATTGGTGGTTTTAACGCTCAAATCATTTTGACGCTGACTGTACTCACAAAAAGGTAATCGTTTTTTAAATATGGGTGATTCTCGATTTTGGATTTCTCCTAGGTTTGTTTTCATTAAATTTCTTTAATCTTTTAAATCAATTACATTAAAACTGTTAGTATAATATCACTTGTTTCATAACTGAATGTCTAATGAATACAATTTATTAGATCTTTGATTTGGAGATTTATTTTTTTGAGAATTATCCTACAATTACGTCGCATAGAAAAAACTAACATTTATACATAAAATATCAGATATTTACTTATACTTAGTTATAACAACAAATGTTTGTAATAAATATAGTAAAATTCTGACACGAGAATTGAACCCATCCGGGGGTGTTTAGTGGGTAGTGGGACGAAATAGTTTATTATTTTTTATATTATATTTTTATTTAGTTCCAAGTTCCACACACGGCTGCAAATCACAAATTAGGTCTTGCCTAATATAATACTCGTATTGTGTTATTGACAATATTTTATTTTATTGCAATGTGTAACAAGACGAGCAGATCGTACACCTGATGGTAAGCGCCACGTCTGCCCTTAGACAGTTCAGTGCCAAACAAAAACTAAGCAGTTACTGTCTGGCACCGCCCTGCGCCCGCTACACCGAGACGACAGTTATACTTATTAGGTCTCATATACCCAGTAATTTCACTATTTAATATTTAAGCCAATACCATTTTCTTCTTCTCTTGTGACGCAATTGTAGAATAACACAAAAATTAATTTATAAAAACAATATTACAGTGCCCCTAACCAGTTTAAACATCGTCATATAAAAACTGAGACTCACAATAAAGATCAACGAAACACTTCAGTACGCGTCTGTACAAACCTAAAACGACTTAGTGTGAAATTAAATAGAAAAATAATACTAAGTTGTGTGTGATGTTTACTAATTAAACGTTATTAATAATAATTAATCAATAATATTAATAGAGAGTAAAAAATAATAATAAATAAGTCAACGTAACAAGTCATTTAACATTATCAAGTACAGTCGCCAGCAAAAGTGTTACAAATATTTTTTTTTTTATACAACTCTGCTGGCTGTACGTATGTTTCACATGAGTTAAATTATTTATATATATAATTATTAACAATATCTTTGAAGCGCGACGATGGGCAGGCAAAACCACGGTACAACAATAGTCTTATTTCATTCATGTCTTAAAATGTGTCGCAATAACTTGATAATAAATAAAAAGATGAAGACTATGATGATAATTTACATAGGCCATTAATTCTGAAGTATTTAATACTAAAAAAAATACTATATTGGCAGACAGGCACTCAGCCCACCTGATGGTAAGCGGCCACTGCGGCCTATTCCATTGAGCGACACTTCACTAGGAAGCGTCGCTCAATGTGCTGCCAGTCTGTAGGCTCATCTGATCTTCGAGCCTTTGATTTCAAGAGTAATGGCTTGCATATTGAGTTAAAATACCCAGATGTCGAGGGTTCTATTCCCGCCTTATGTCTGGTTGGTAGAACTTTGCCAGAATCCGACTGGCTAGCTACCCCCACAGGTGAAATCTGCCGCCATAACAGCTCTGGCTGTGTTCCGGCAGTATTAATGTGGGAGCCTGTACACTTGAAATCAAAGGCTTACAGATCAGATGAGCCTACAGTCTGGCAGCACATTGAGCGACGCTTCCTGGTGAAGTGTTCCTCAATGGAATAGGCCGCAGGGCAGCGTGACTATCTGCTAACCGACCTAGCATTAAAAAATATAATGATATATTTTCCAACACATTTTAAACCATGCATTTAGGTAAAATCGCATTATTTCAACATACATAGTATATCAATACATATATCGCACCAAGAAGCACATAATCATGTTTATAATATCAAAGTTCCATGAAGTCAGTTCTTATTGAAAAATGCTGAGCACATTCTGATGCGAATCACGAGGTTGGATTGTGTGCTAAATATTCTTCTGCAGGGTGTAAATCTCCATGATTTAAATCAAATTATAATACGCTCTGATAAAATGAATAAAGGAGAATGCAAAATTTGCCATTGCCAAAAAAAAACAATGTTAATGTGCAAAGATGAGATGTATTCTACGTGAAAGACCACACACACCATCAACTTTTATTATGATGACACCATTATCCGTCCTAGGGGGATAAAGTTATCGTTATAAATCTATATATTTAAAACTCAAAGGTGACTGACTGACTGACTGACTGACATAGATATCTATCAACGCACAGCCCAAACCACTAGACGGATCGGGCTGAAATTTGGCATGCAGGTAGATGTTATGACGTAGGCATCCGCTAAGAAAGGATTTTGATCAATTCCCACGGGAACGGGAACCACGCGGGTGAAACCGCGGGCGGCCGCTAGTATAGTTATAAATCTCACACCCTGTAGTGTCACATGTCATTATTCAACCCTCAGAACTCACACCCTGCAGTGTCACATCACATTAACCCTCACCTCGTGTTCGCATCAAGCCAGCTCACGTCATACCGCGGGTTCGCCGGGTTCGGCAGGTTCGCGTCAACCGGTGCCGCTGCCCTGCGACTTCTGCTCGAACATCGCCGCCATGTCCCGGATTGTGTACGATGGGGACACTTTCTCCTTCCTGAGGAATAGGATGGTTGGTTAACTATACTATAGACAAGTCATTTCAATAGGCCACATTTTGACAGTTCATTTATGCAGAGAAAAATATACCTTACGCTAAAGGAATGAAACTCCTTGATTTACATAAGTAGCACTTTTCTTTGTATAAATGAACTGTCAAATGTGGCCTATTAAAATTACTCGACTATAGTCACAATATAGCTTGATGCCGGTGACAGCCGTCATGAAGAGTTCACTAGTGATGGGGTACAGTAGATGTAGAATCCCGTTTATACGAACACCGATTTTGAATCGTAAATATTATTTTTTTCCCATTGTCAGTAAAATATGATTCTACTCATAACATTCAGTAAAATACTATTGTATAGCCCGACCAATAAAATAAAAAACCTCGCCATATTGCGGAAAAATTTCTTCAAGTGGCAACAATCAAATAAAAAAACAATAAGATGTCATTCTTTGTTATTCTGTCAAAGTGTGATGTCAATTGTCAACCGTGCTTTGTTACTATATACTTGTTATATTGTGAGGTATTTGTGAGTATAACCATAGCAACCAAGTGTTGCTATAACCATAGCTAATGTGGCGCCTCCAGAGCAGGTTTTTTATTTTCCTGGTCAGGCTATACACTTACGTGCAAAAATATGGAACTATCCTTGCTCTTTTAACTTTTCTCAATCAACTGAGGACAAAATCTGAAATATCTACTATGATTCCTAAACACATCATTAAAAATTATATTTAAAAAGCAGTGAATTGTGCTTTGCAATAAAATTTAGAAAAAGCTAGTATCTACAATATTTAGTGCATAAAACGTGATAAACAACAAAATAAAAAGTTTTAATAAAAATACTATTATAGCAGACGTTATTATGCAACACTGTCAAATTATTTCAATAAAAGTACCAGCCAATTTAATATCCCACTGCAAATGCCTCTTCAAAATCAAGCCATCGTCACAATAATGTACACTGACTGAATCACCACGCTTGCCAAATGCGAATTGGCACTTACTAACCCGAGCTGTGTCCGAAAAATCTGACCCTGATTTTGTCTGAACCGGAATTGAACCCACGACCCTGAGATCTTCCTTTACTTAAACCACTAGACCGGGGGTTTCCAAAGTGGGCGATAACGCCCCCTTGTGGGCGCTGCAGGCCTAAAGGGGGGCGGTTAGAGACCCAGAAATCCAGAAATCTCTGCTAATATAGCTCACAACAATTAAAATGGGGGCGCTAAAAATACATTTATTGTCAAAGTGGGCAGTAGACAAGTTTGGGAACCCCTGCACTAGAACATCGAGACGTGAAAATTAACAATGATTCGTTTTATAAAAACACTTTATTAAAAAGCATTTCGACTTTTTTTCGCGAAAAAAAGTCAAGGCAAAAAAAAATCTTGTAAAATTGAATCAATTTGACAGTGTTTTGAAAGACAAAGAAAACAATATCTTACCTTTCATACTCCCTCCGAGCAGCGTCCCTCTGACTGCCCTCCCCTCTCGCACCCTCCCTATCCGGACTAACAGGGGAATGTATAGTATCTAGATGATTAGTGCTTCTAGCTAGAGAAAACCTCATCCTTTGACCTAGATCCACAGTGTTTCTCCTCTCAAACTTAGGCAAATCATCTTTCAGCCTCTCACATTCTATCTTATCTATCTCTTTCTTTAATTTTATCCTCGTCAACTGTTCTGGGTTACTTCTAAACGATTGTGAACTATACTTCTCTCTTAAGAAGTTTCTTCTTTCCTCCTTATATTTTTCTATTCGTTCTCTACTCAACTTCTTGTCCGAATCGAAGCTGATCAAATTTTTAATATCAACTGGTCGTTTCTCGTTAAATCTTTGAACTAGTGATATCTTATTTTCAGTTGTGGGAGTAACGCTGTCCAATTTAATATCGTTTTCTTCCATATTTAAATTCAAGTCTGGAAGATATTTTGGAGACTTTTTAGCTAAATCTTTGACTTCTAAACTTTTTCGTCTGTCAATATAAGACCGTTCGTTACCGAATTCTTTAACAAACGCATTTTCGTCTAACGACCTTGCATTGCAAGAGTTTTTAGACAATTTGTAAGTTTTTGGAGACACTGGAGGCGGTAGTTTCACTGTCAGATCTTTCTTTCTCACTTCCACGTTACATTTTTTGTCCTCCTCTTTTCTTTCTAAACTAGGATATTTGATTTCTGCCTTAAACTTCTCGAAAGTGAACGGTCCTTTCTGCTCAGTAGGACTTTCAAATCTATTGGCAAGCTCTCTAACATTCAAATTGGAAACTTTGATTATATTCCCATTGTCTCTTTCCAAATCCTTCTCTTCAACATTGTCGAACTTAATATCTAAATCTTTATCACAAATAGTCAACGTATCTACGTTGATTGGAACGTTTTCGTAATCTTTACCGTCAAAATCTACATTTTCATAGTGTATCTCTTTCTCTGGCGTCTCTAGAATCATCGCATTTACTTCCTCTATACTCTTTTTAAAGAATTTAACTTGACTATACACGTCAGAGTCTGTAGGTGTTTCTAGAATAATCAAATCTTTGAAATCCGGCTGGCAAGCCTGTTGTGTGGGCAGGCTTGCATCTGTCTCTGGTATAGACGCTTCTTCTACAATAGACAAGTTCTTCTCCAAATCAATATCTTCGTACACAGAATCTCTATCATTCGTAGGAGTGTCTACATTGTCTATTAATTCATAATCTGGTGTTTTTGATTTAGTTGGCGATCTGAAGGTTATACTTATTGTCGATTTTAAAGGACTTTTTAAAGGCGATCCAGGTGACGATTTAGAAGTACTAGACGACTGTAGGTTTATATAATTAGGTCTTGTAAAGTTATAGCATTCGTAATCATCATGTTTAGGACTAGCATTGGAATAACTTGACGAACTTTCATGTGATGACGTCATGACTTTCGTGACGTCACAGTTTTCGTAATTCCTTTTTTTATCTGACTCTGAATTAGACGATGTAGAGACAGCTGATAGTCTATTTAGGTTTTGGTAACTAATGTCTGTAGAATGCACTGGACTAGGTTCTAAGCTCTCATGTATTTCATTATAATCTGTAGCTTTAAGCTCGCATTTAAGACACTTTTCTTCCTCACAGTTGTCACAACTACTTTCAATCTTAATAGTATGTTTGTTAGCTTCACTGACCTCCGAATCTGACTCTAAGGGGTCATAGACTGGCGTGATAGGGGTCATAGGGGTTGAGTTTAACGTGCTAGTGGTGAGATTGCTAATGGAAGAGTTCTCGATGGGCCAGTCTATTCTTATAAGGGTTGAATGGTCTTTCCCGTGCCAGCTAAGGCGGGGGTTGAGTCTATCATCAGGGAGTGAGATGGGGTGATGTAGGCCGCTGTAGCGTGCTGACGCTTTCGTCTTTCTGGGGGAGTGTCGCTCTCTGTAAGGTTAGGGGGTTAGTTAGGGGGTGGGTGTAGATTTTTGACAGTTTTTTAAACTACTTTATAGTACTATTTCTCTATAAAAATTCTATTAAGGTTTCCTATGAGTCTGGAAAATTTCTATAGCTATTTTAATTCAGCAATACCTATGTATTTATGTATAATAAAAAACAATGCAAAAATCTACGCTCCCGTTATTAACAATCGCATGACATGAAATAATGAGAATGTAACCACATTATAACCATTATAATATTATTTAAATTACCTGAAAGTAATAAATTTATTTTTTTAAAGTATTTAAAAGTAACTAGCCTACTAATGTCCACAGGGCAAAGGTCTCTTTGAATTATGGGTACTGCCTGAGTCACCACGGTTACCAAATCCAGATTGGTGATTAAAACCCGCGGGAGCTATGTATGAAAAAACCGATACGAAGTTAGCTCGACCCGGGAATTGAACCCAGAGTCCCTAAATCTCGGCCCGGAACTTAAACCATCGACCCTATCTACCGAAATAATTATGTATGTATTTTATAAATTAAAAATATTATACTTTTAGCCGATTTTCGGCTACTGAAAAATAAATAAATAATATCTCTGGACATTATTCACACAGCGCTATCTAGCCCCAAACTAAGCATAAATACTTAAATATAATGGCTCAAAGATCAGAGGAGTCTGAAAATATATTGATCGATGCTTTCTAGTTAAGTGCCCATAAATAATAATTATAATGTGGTTATATAGAGACGAAAAATGTTATCAATGGTCAAAACATGTAATACAAAATCAACTATACAGTATTAAATTTAAGCGAATTGGAAATATCTTTAATAACACTAAACATTAATGTGAGATCCATATTAATACTAACTGTTTTATATTATTTAATTTATTTATTAGATAAAGGTTCTAAGATCGTAGACTACTAATTTCTGCATGTGACAAAGTCATTTTTTGTTAATTGTACATATGAAAGACATAGGCAATAAACTGTTGTCCTATGCGCCAGGGGTCGTGGATTTGAATCCCACCCAGAACACAGTTTGTCCTGTGTCTACATGTTTATTTATTACATATTAATAACTAGCCTTCCGCCCGCGGTTTCACCCGCGCGTAATCTCTTTTTTCAAATATCCCCCCTTCCCCCCACATTACCGGGATCAAAAGTACCCTATGTTCACTGGGGACAGTGTAGCTTTCCAACAGTGAAAGAATTATTCAAATCGGTTCAGTAGTTTCAAAATTGCTATTCCCGCGGGAATGAGACGTTTCCCGTAGGAATTTTATAGCCTATGTCCTAATCCGGGTTATAAACTATACGTGTGCCAAATTTCATCTAAATCCGTTTAGCCGTTTAGGCGTGATTGAGGAACAAACATCCAAACATCTAAACATTCAAACATTCAAACATCTAAACATTCAAACATCCAGACTTTCACATTTATAATATTACTAGGATATTAGTAGGATAAAATTGTAGAAAAGTGGTGTCTGTACAATGGAAATATATAAAAAAAAGTAGCAGGGGTTGTTATTATATCGATGGCAAACCAGAAATTGTAATAAAAAAAATTTTGTCTTTTTGTCGGTTTGTCTGTTTGTGTGTGTGTTTGTGCACGCTAATCAGAAACGGCTTATTCGATTTAGATGCGGTTTTCACTAATATATTGTAGTAAGCTTCACTTAACATTAAGAAAGTTACATCTTTTGTAGATGTAATTTTTTTTATGTATATTATTAGTATTCCCTATTGTTTATTTTTTGTTTCCAATAAAAAATATTTAAAACATTATTATTAAAAATATTTCCAATTCAAAAATTAATAATTACAGACGTCACAAGATCTATGTAAGTAATAAGAAAGAGACGGAGTATATTCACCTCATCTTCACACTGCCCAGTGACGTTTGGAAATCCGTGAGCGGCGGTATAGGGTTGTCCTTGTCTCTGTCTTTGCATAATCTGAAATAGATATATGAATTAAATATTGGGAATGCTATTTCTTGATGACTCATTTTGATTACTTTGAATATTTTTTTTGGGATCTAGTGTTTGTATGTATGAGTGTGTGTACTGTGACTATGAGTGCGTGTGTATGGTCTCTCCGTCTTTGATCCAATGGGATTCTTATATAGTACATCATTATTTTGGCTCCCATTGGATTCTTTAAACATTTTTAATCCTCTTTGGCAGAGCCCAGAATCCAAGAGATAATGTAGTTTTTCTGTTATTATGTATTCTTATTGGGATTTGTAGGACACAAACAGTTTAACACAAGGAGCTTATAACCAAACTAAGTCGATCACTTGAAGACAAGTTTGTACTAGATAATGTCTTCATATAGATAAACTAATCAGTAATTGTAACAAACAAATTGTAAACAAACATGGCGATGAAAAAGAGTAACTGTCGAGTTTCTTGCCGGTTCTTCTCGGCAGATGACTGCATTCCGATACCGGTGGTAGAGTCACTCTGTAATTGACGATTCATAAATACTTGATATAAGTTTACATGAATAAAGAATATTTTGATTTTTTTGATTTTTGATTTTTTGATATCGGTTTTTTTTTCACATTCACGGAGGAACTACTGTAAATTAAACATTTATATTGCAGTTTTACTATTAGATATAATGGACATTATTAGATTTTACAAGAGGTACAACATGCTCACGAGAGAGGAGGAAATAGAGAGAACGATAGTGCGAGATATGCAACCATAGATTAAAAAACAATTTAATGGGAGATTTCCTGACAGGCCATTTAAAAAAAAAAAGGTTTCCAAAAGCTTCACTAGATGGCGTTGAACGAAGTATATTATGTACTTGTCTATGATCTATTTTTACCTCCGGCAAAGATAATATAATACTCTGGTTTTTTAACTAGGAGCCATAATATTTACTCATTCTTCTATTTCTTTATAATTAATAGCTTGCTTTGTGTTTTTTATTAGCAATTCCGCCAATAAGTATTTTTTTCGGAAATGAAAATGACATTTGACATAAACAAAACGTTTCGTTTTATCAAAAACAGTCATGTCGAAGTAAACTTTATAACGTTTCGTTTCGTGTGAGTGCATAGGTGGAACGGCGCCATCTATTGAGAACTAACAAAACGGGCTGTCAGAAAATCGCCCATTGAGATGATTTAGAGATGGGGCATGTTCAATTACAACAGGAACGACCTGATAGTGTCCGTCTTGAGACGATTGACCGGTCCTTCTGATTAAATTTTTTCCAATTTTAGAGAAAGAGGACACTGAACTACAATAAAGGTCGAGTGTGGTGTAACACACTTGCGTGTGAGTATAATATATGCGTGGAGTAACGAGTATCACATGTATGTTACCTCTTCGGCTGATCAGGGTGGTGCGGCGAGTGCGGCGACGCCGGCCGCGGCGCAGTCCCCCGCTTCTCGCCAGTACCCCCAGGGGTACCAGTACCCGCCGTGGTACCGCCAGTACCCCCGGTGGTACCAGTGGTGCCGGCAGCGGCCCGGGCGGTGCGCGGCGAGTCTCCGTCGATGTAGCCTATCTGGGATAGTTGTTCTTCTAGTGCGCTGCGTTTTCTGAGAATAACGATGGTAAAGCAACATCCATATTTTAGAACACGGGTCAATAAAAAAAATAACTAACCTGGCTTTCTTTTCTATTATTTGACCAATAGTTCTTTAATTTGCGAATTGTTATCGCTAAATTAATTTATATTTATCCTAAGATAAAACCTAACTGATATACTCATTACATTTTCACGATAAAACTTAAAATGTTTAACTTTAATTTTCAAAAATACAAAAACTCTGTGTACCCGTGTGAATCACCACGGTACATGCAACATCTTAACATCATACGCTCCGTTAGAGGTTGAACCGCTGTTGAACTACCTGCATGCAGTTTTTATTTTGTTTAGTCACTCGAAATTGTTTCTAATAGGGAAGATGCAATTATAATATTTATGAAAATTTTATGATTAAAATGATACAAAAATATAAAAGAAAGGCCACTGCAACATTTTTATTTTACATAATGTTGTTTTTTAACAATAATTACGAATGAAAATTACTTGAAACGAAACGTATTTTAAAACACCAATCAGCGTCTAGTGACGTCACTCGCGTGATGACAACATACTACATAGTAGTTAATGCTGAGGTTTTCTATGTGAATAATATTTTCATCATCATCATCATCATCAGCCTGTGACAGTCCACTGCTGGACACGAATATCTTAAACCAGAAAACAGTGTCTTTTGACACTATTGGCTACTATTAGTATAGATTATAGTCCTTAAAACGTAACATGATTAGAATGACAGCTGTCAAAGTGTTTTGGCTCTCTCGCTCGCTCTCATTGTACCTCTATCGATGTGTCTCATCTCTAAAATTTTTTTTTGTAGAGTGAGACACATCGATATACTTAAATTGAGAGCGAGCGCGAGAGCCACAATTTTGACAGTTGTCATTCTAATCATGTTACGTTTTAAGGGCTATACACAGCATACCTGTCTCCAAGCTCACTGGCGACTCCCACATCGGTCCGTAATGGTCTCCGCGGACTAGGCTCCGCGCTGCATACCAACGATTCAGGAGGCGTGGAGCATGCAGAATCACCCTGGAAACAATATATCGTAATTAGTACTGTCATTCGATTATTGTAGTTAAATCAATGACGTTCAATATACAACTAGACACCCAATCTCTATGAAAAATTCCTCAAAAAACGTCCGAGTGGCTTTGACACTGATGACATTAACACATTCGTTCAAATTAACACCTTATCTCGTAGCAGTTAGTGTTTAATGTCAATTGTATACAACTAAACGAAAACTCTGCCCAATAGTCGGGTGGGCAGACTTTTGCTTCGGACAATATTTGAGCGTGATTGGGAGTCTAGTTTTTTCATTGAACGTCATTGAGTTAAATACAGTCATTATAAGGGAAGTTGAGTGGCAAATACAGAACCTCCCGAACGCTCGCGCGCGCGCGTCAGAGGTATGCTAGTGACCAATAGCGCAGGCGTGTCAAAATTTGTGTTCTGCGCAGGCCCCGGCAATCCTACTTCCTACTAATATTATAAATGCGAAAGTCTGGATGTTTGGATAATTGGATGTTTGGATGTTTGTTCCTCAATCACGCCTAAACGGCTGAACGGATTTAGATGAAATTTGGCACACGTATAGTTTATAACCCGGAATAGGACATAGGCTATGAAATTCCTACGGGTAACGTCTCAATCCCACGGGAATAACAATTTTAAAACTACTGAACCGATTTCAATAATTCTTTCACTGTTTTAAAGCCACACTATCCCCGGTGAACATAGGGTACTTTTGATCACGGAAATGTGGGGGGAAGAGGGGATATTTGCAAAAAGAGAAACCGCGTGCGAAAGGCTAGTCTTAAATATCGGGTGGGGACCCGATATTTAAGAAGTTTGCCGGGGACTGTATCTCCTCTACACCAGAGAGAGATAAGTCAATGTTCGCTTTAAGACGGTTGACTAGCATATCCCCGGGTACCGGCTGTGACTGCAGAAGACCAACCACTTAAGGAGGACCAACCAAGAAACTAGTGCTTAGGTCACCCAATTTGTAATGCATACGTTAGAGAGCGTCTCCTTCTGCGAGATAATTATTGCCTTGCAGAAAGCTTAGTCGGTACCCATTGTTGGTGGACGGATTCTCCTCCACACCCGACAGGTAATAATGTGTATTCTTGTTTGAGTAACGGTTTTGGTAACGAATTTCACGTACAATGGCCCATTTTAGAGGTCAAGTGCGGAAAATCCCCAGAATACCTAATGTGTATGATCTACTATGGGTTTTGGCGAGCGTATCTCGCTCTTGTGGCGATAGACGCAGCCTCATGTCGGCTAATGCCGCTTGCCACGGCTCGTTGTGGCGAGCGTGGCGGTTACCTGCTGGCGGTGGTGGTCGTCCTCCTCGCTGAACATGTGTAGGTCTCGCTCTTGTGGCGATAGACGCAGCCTCATGTCGGCTAATGCCGCTTGCCACGGCTCGTTGTGGCGAGCGTGGCGGTTACCTGCTGGCGGTGGTGGTCGTCCTCCTCGCTGAACATGTGTAGGTCTCGCTCTTGTGGCGATAGACGCAGCCTCATGTCGGCTAATGCCGCTTGCCACGGCTCGTTGTGGCGAGCGTGGCGGTTACCTGCTGGCGGTGGTGGTCGTCCTCCTCGCTGAACATGTGTAGGTCTCGCTCTTGTGGCGATAGACGCAGCCTCATGTCGGCTAATGCCGCTTGCCACGGCTCGTTGTGGCGAGCGTGGCGGTTACCTGCTGGCGGTGGTGGTCGTCCTCCTCGCTGAACATGTGTAGGTCTCGCTCTTGTGGCGATAGACGCAGCCTCATGTCGGCTAATGCCGCTTGCCACGGCTCGTTGTGGCGAGCGTGGCGGTTACCTGCTGGCGGTGGTGGTCGTCCTCCTCGCTGAACATGTGTAGGTCTCGCTCTTGTGGCGATAGACGCAGCCTCATGTCGGCTAATGCCGCTTGCCACGGCTCGTTGTGGCGAGCGTGGCGGTTACCTGCTGGCGGTGGTGGTCGTCCTCCTCGCTGAACATGTGTAGGTCTCGCTCTTGTGGCGATAGACGCAGCCTCATGTCGGCTAATGCCGCTTGCCACGGCTCGTTGTGGCGAGCGTGGCGGTTACCTGCTGGCGGTGGTGGTCGTCCTCCTCGCTGAACATGTGTAGGTCTCGCTCTTGTGGCGATAGACGCAGCCTCATGTCGGCTAATGCCGCTTGCCACGGCTCGTTGTGGCGAGCGTGGCGGTTACCTGCTGGCGGTGGTGGTCGTCCTCCTCGCTGAACATGTGTAGGTCTCGCTCTTGTGGCGATAGACGCAGCCTCATGTCGGCTAATGCCGCTTGCCACGGCTCGTTGTGGCGAGCGTGGCGGTTACCTGCTGGCGGTGGTGGTCGTCCTCCTCGCTGAACATGTGTAGGTCTCGCTCTTGTGGCGATAGACGCAGCCTCATGTCGGCTAATGCCGCTTGCCACGGCTCGTTGTGGCGAGCGTGGCGGTTACCTGCTGGCGGTGGTGGTCGTCCTCCTCGCTGAACATGTGTAGGTCTCGCTCTTGTGGCGATAGACGCAGCCTCATGTCGGCTAATGCCGCTTGCCACGGCTCGTTGTGGCGAGCGTGGCGGTTACCTGCTGGCGGTGGTGGTCGTCCTCCTCGCTGAACATGTGTAGGTCTCGCTCTTGTGGCGATAGACGCAGCCTCATGTCGGCTAATGCCGCTTGCCACGGCTCGTTGTGGCGAGCGTGGCGGTTACCTGCTGGCGGTGGTGGTCGTCCTCCTCGCTGAACATGTGTAGGTCTCGCTCTTGTGGCGATAGACGCAGCCTCATGTCGGCTAATGCCGCTTGCCACGGCTCGTTGTGGCGAGCGTGGCGGTTACCTGCTGGCGGTGGTGGTCGTCCTCCTCGCTGAACATGTGTAGGTCTCGCTCTTGTGGCGATAGACGCAGCCTCATGTCGGCTAATGCCGCTTGCCACGGCTCGTTGTGGCGAGCGTGGCGGTTACCTGCTGGCGGTGGTGGTCGTCCTCCTCGCTGAACATGTGTAGGTCTCGCTCTTGTGGCGATAGACGCAGCCTCATGTCGGCTAATGCCGCTTGCCACGGCTCGTTGTGGCGAGCGTGGCGGTTACCTGCTGGCGGTGGTGGTCGTCCTCCTCGCTGAACATGTGTAGGTCTCGCTCTTGTGGCGATAGACGCAGCCTCATGTCGGCTAATGCCGCTTGCCACGGCTCGTTGTGGCGAGCGTGGCGGTTACCTGCTGGCGGTGGTGGTCGTCCTCCTCGCTGAACATGTGTAGGTCTCGCTCTTGTGGCGATAGACGCAGCCTCATGTCGGCTAATGCCGCTTGCCACGGCTCGTTGTGGCGAGCGTGGCGGTTACCTGCTGGCGGTGGTGGTCGTCCTCCTCGCTGAACATGTGTAGGTCTCGCTCTTGTGGCGATAGACGCAGCCTCATGTCGGCTAATGCCGCTTGCCACGGCTCGTTGTGGCGAGCGTGGCGGTTACCTGCTGGCGGTGGTGGTCGTCCTCCTCGCTGAACATGTGTAGGTCTCGCTCTTGTGGCGATAGACGCAGCCTCATGTCGGCTAATGCCGCTTGCCACGGCTCGTTGTGGCGAGCGTGGCGGTTACCTGCTGGCGGTGGTGGTCGTCCTCCTCGCTGAACATGTGTAGGTCTCGCTCTTGTGGCGATAGACGCAGCCTCATGTCGGCTAGTTCCGCTTGCCACGGTTCAAAGTACGAGTCGCACGACGATGATCTGTACAGACAATAAAAATAGGTATGCAACGATACAACTATTAAGGTAAGTATAGACTACAATATTTACTTGTATCAGAACATCTAGCATTCGCCATTTTGTTAAGCCTTTTTTTAAAAACCAACGAGCATATTAGTGTAACATTATGTCGAGCCTTTGCACGAGCGCAGGCGATGCGCGGGTGCGGGGTGACGTGGAGGAAGAGGGACGAACATTTCAAAGAAAAATGAACGCAGGTACAACGAAATGTTACGGTTAAATGCTCACTCGCTGTAAGCATTTACCCGTAACACAACGCCGAGCATTCGCAGGAACGTTACATAAGTTACATTACACCGAAACGCTCGAGGAAATGTTGTAGTCTATACTCACCTTTACGATAACGATACGAATGACGATACATCGAAATGACCTTATACGATAACGAATGCATTACGATTTTTGTTTAAAAGAATTAATTGAATTTATTTGAAGCATTTTGTCTGTTAATATAGCATTTTTCGACTTAGTAAAATAAAAACTAATTTAGACATTTTTATTACTTTATTTATTTCATTCTCAATTTAATTCAATTAAATAGTCGTATTTTAAAACACCGCTTTAATTTTCTGCGACAAACAAAAAAAAAACTATCAGGTAATAATGACAAAAGGGCCAGCCAGACTAGTGTATTTCTCACCTGGTGTGTTGCTTCAAAGGAGCCGGCGGGCGATGGGTCAACGGAGCAAGTGTATCACTGTCTGAGGCCAATGATTCACACGACTTCACCGGCCGGAGACCGTTCGGTAGCACTGTTATATCCGCTGCCTGAAACAGTCAAGAAATTAGCACATTTATTACAAATAAACAATTTGAATGTATAGTCCGACCATTAAAATAAAAAACCTCGCCATAGGGGGCGTTCAAGTATTACGTAACGCAATTTGGGGGGGGGGGGTCTCGCAAAACGTTACGATGCGTTAAAAAAACCAATGTTACGTGACGTGTAACGCATCGTATCATCGTAAAAATAAATTGTCCCAAATTGGCAACCTTTTTCATTTACGTTTTACGGGGAAAACCCCATTGTATTGTCTGTTCGTCATTCACAGAAAAACGTTACGGTGCGTTCCAGGGGGGGGGGGGGGGGTCAAAAATCTTCAAAAATTGCGTTACGTAATACTTGAACGCTCCCATATTGGAAAATATTGGAACTAATTTCTTCAAGTGGCAACAATGAAATAAAAAAACAATAAGATGTCATTCGTTATTATTCTGTCAAAGTGTGATGTCAATTGACAATGGCGCCTTGTACTATTGGATATTGTGAGGTATTTGTGCGTATAACCATAGCAACCAAGTGTTGCTATAACCATAGCTAATGTGGCGCCTCCAGAGCAGGTTTTTTTATTTTCCTGGTCAGGCTATACATATGTCAGTGGGTAACGTTTTCAAGTTTTCACTGGACCGATATTGATGAAATTCGGTTTAGATATAGACGTAAACTTGGATAAGGACGGCTTAATTTTGATCCAAGGATAATACTCAGTTCCTTAACATCGTGTCGGAGTAATACATAGATCAGGCACGCACAGCAAATGTTTCTAAACACTGACCAAGAAAATAAAAACCTGCTCTGGAGGCGCCACATTAGCTATGGTTATAGCAACACTTGGTTGCTATGGTTATACTAACTAATAACTGACAATAGCCAATAGTAACAAGGCACGGTTGACAATTGACATCACACTTTGACAGACAGCAATAATGATGACATCTTATTATTTGACTGTTGCCACTTGAAGAAATTAGTTCCAATATTTTTCCGCAATATGGCGAGGTTATTTATTTTAATGGTCGGGTTATACTTTGCACGGATCAAAACTGTGACCATTTGATGTATAGCAGACTTTATCCATTATTGATCACTAAAGGGCACAAAGATGATAATGATGATTAGCCGGCTCACCTGCCTAGGCGCAGGGGCTGCGGGTTCGATTCCCGCCGCGCTGGGTCCAGGCGCCGGCGGTCGCTTGGAGCGGGAGAACAGGCCTCGCCAGCCTGATGGTGACCGCTTCACACCACGCTTGGCACCTGACAACAACCATTCATCAAATAAATATATTCCTAACCTCTCTGAATTTGACTCTGTCTGTTGGAATTTGTAATTCAGTTGACTGATTGTTAGATAGATAGATATTCTTTATGCACATTTACACAGAAAACATGTAACATAAATACAACTGTACAATACAGGCGGACTTATCGCTAATAGCGATCTCTTCAAGTCAATGTCAGTCAAAGAAAAGTATGACAAATAATTAGAACAAGATAAAGGGCAGTGCAAAAAATAAAAATATTAATTAAAAGATTTAAATAACAAAAATTTGACTCTAAACTTCATAAAATAAATACACATTACTACTTGTTAATGGTTTAGAAATTAATTGTGTGTCTTTAAAAATGAATCCGTCTGCTTAATTGAAAAATGACCAAAAAAAACTGATTTACGGTGATGCCACACGGAAGCGTTGCGCTGCGCTGCGTCGACGGAGCGTCGTCGATGCGTTATATTTCATACAAATTGAACGGCATGCCACACGGTCCGTTGTGGCGACGCGCGTCGCCGTAACGCGTGCGCAACGGACCCGTAGCCGAGAGACGAAGCGGGGGGAGTGGTGCAGCGCTCCGACAGCGGTGCGCCCCAAGTACATAAATCATCATAATGAGTATCACTATCAATGACATTGACGTGGACTACCTTATCTCATTAGTTGAGGAAAGACCTTTTTTTTATGGGATAAAAATCACAAACTAAACCTAAAATCAACGCACGACGACGCTTAGACAACGCAGCGCGTTGCGACGACGCATCGGATCGTGTGGCATCACCGTTACCTGACAGATTTTATTTATAAATATTGACTAACAATAAAGTTTCAAATGACAGACAGAGATGAAATCGCTAAATAGTGAAGGCATATAAAAAGATAATAAATATGTGAAGTTGTTTGTTTATCATTATTGTATTTGAAGACATTTTCAGTAATGAACTTACCTGGTAACGGAAGATCCAATACTGTGTGGTACTGAGGTAGATTGTTGGGACCGGAACCGACCTAAAAAAACGAACAATATTTATATTGTTAAAAATAAATCATAGTCAAGAATCCAATTATACAGCTTGCAGTTATAAAGTCACCAAAATAGTTATTTATGTGGCTGTTGCATAATGAGGGTCATTAAAATACGAATGTGGTTTTATGAAACAAACGAAGTGCGTTTCATAAAAGGATCACATGAGTATTTTAATGCCTAATTATGTACAGTCACATACATAACTTTATCTTCATTCATTGTAGGTCAATTTGAATAAAATACATTTTAAGAAGACGTTCGAAATTTGAACGTAATTAAGGTATCGGTTACCGATACTAAAATGTTTACATCCTTACCATCCTTTAAATCCTTTAAATGGTTACCTGTACTAAAATGTAAACATTAAGATGCAGCCACAGATACTCATATCTAAATATAGGGCGTTTGCTCATCGATCCTGACTATAAAACGTACGAAATTTGAACGTAATTAAGGTATCGGTTATCGATACTAAAATGTAAACATTAAGATGCAGCCACAGATACTCATATCTAAATATAGGGCGTTTGCTCATCGATCCTGACTATAAAACGTACGAAATTTGAACGTAATTAAGGTATCGGTTATCGATACTAAAATCTAAACATTAAGATGCAGCCACAGATACTATGACTATAAAATAGTCATATTAGGGTATGGATGTAGATAAAAATTATAATCAAATAATAGAGTTACGAAGTTTACGATCTGAGGCTTGATTTATTTCTACACTGACTATGTACCAAAATGCGTACTTTTTTTATACCACATCAGTTGGCAGACAGACACGCAGCCCACCTGATGGTAAGCGGCCACTGCGGCCTATTCCATTGAGGGACGCTTCGCTAGGAAGGGTCACTCAATGTGCTGCCAGACTGTAGGCTCATCTGATCTTCGAACCTTTGGTTTCAAGTGTACTGGCTCCCACATTAATATTGCCGGAACACAGCCAGAGTTGTTATGGCGGCAGATTTCACCTGTGGGGGTGGTAGCTAGCCAGTCGGACTCTGAAAAAGCCCTACCACTAACCAGACCCAAGGCGGGAATCGAACCCACGACCACCGTGTTTTTTATACCCGAGCGGCTTAGCCACTGTTCCACGGAGGCGGTCAAACATGATGTTATTTGTGGCACTATAGTATAGCTGTATTACAGCAAAGCGGATGTTTCAACTTTGTATTGTATGCCACACAAAATCCGACGTAGGAGGAAATCCAGCATTAGCCTACGATAAAATTATTCTAATATGTATGATAGTATACCTCAATATATTTGGGTCGCAGGTGCGAAGAAGGTCTCAGCTGTGTGTGCGCGGCGGCGGCGATGGTACCAGAGCTAAGCGGCGGCGGGCTGAGTGGTACGGCGGATGGGTTGCCGCGGCGACGGGCTTCCTCCAGACTGACATAAACAAAATCAAAATATTATTTATCTACATCCATACCATAATATGTCTATTTTATAGTCAGGAGCAATGAGCAAACGCCCTACATTTAGATATAAGTATCTGTGGCTGCATCGTAATGTTTACATTTTAGTATCGGTAACCGATACTTTAATTACATTCAAATTTCGAACGTCTTCTTAAAAAGTAAAAATTAATGGATTTGAAGCTAACATATGTAAGCAAAACATCTTGATGTATTTTCAAAGGTACCAGGAGAGCATAACCGCAGCGTAACTATTCATTAAATCAAAGAGTTTGAAAGACGCGAGCTAGCCTAGCTTCTTAGCGTATGAATGAAGATAAAGTTATGTATGTGACTGTACATAATTAGGCATTAAAATACTCATGTGATCAGCCACCACACAAACCACATTCGTATTTTAATGACCCTCATTATGCAGCAGTCACATAAATAACTATATTAGCTTCAGAGATGCGCTTCACCTAACTGAGAGGGACAATGTGAATTTAGTCATCTCTCTTATTAAGGCTGTGTAGTTCCGCAGATGCCGCGCGTATGGTTTTTAAAAGTCACCTGAGACATACAAATCAGTGTTTTCAATTCTAAAAAAATATATGTATCAGTTAAGGATCTGATCTAGTTAAAATCGCATTCAATTACATGTTTTTATAAACTTCACTCGATAGAAAAAAATCCCAAAGTTACCCCTTTTTTTAACGATTTTCGTATTTTATGTCTAAGCTCCTGCCAATTAACATTTGAATTTTCACTCAATTATAGCCACTAAATATTTACAGATAAATTCGCAGAGTTTGACTTGATAAAATTAGTGTCTCGTTTACTATGTTTAAAAAACTACGAAATGTGCGAGCGCCGCGCCATATTTGGACGTCGCATAATACAGACCTACAAACTTATCTGTTCCGGTGGCCAAAATTGGAACTACGTGAAATATAATGCAAAAACGATATTTAATGACAGTTCTAAATAGACAGTAGCGACGCCACTACCGGAACAGATAAGTTTGTCGGTCTATACCTCTTTTATGTACTCCCACCCCCCCTTAAGTTATAGGCTTAATAAAATGTGGTTTTTGGTGGATATAGCCTTCAAGGGATAAAACTCATACAAGGACACGGGCAGTTTTCCTTCACAAGGTAGGGTTAAGATAATAAAAAACCTGTTCTGGAGGCGCCACATTGGCTATGGTGATAGCTTGGTTGCTATGGTTATACTCACTAATGACTTACAATATCCAATAGTAACAAGGCACGGTTGACAATTGACATCACACTTTGACAAACAGCAATAATGAATGACATCTTCTTGTTTTTTTATTTGATTGTTGCCACTTGAAGAAATTAGTTCCAATATTTTTCCGCAATATGACGAGGGGATTTTTATTTTATTTGTCAGGCTATTCATATTATGATATCAATTAATATTATTTTTGATGCTTTACCACAAGCATTAAACAATATCGATTTTAAAATAGAACAATAAAATTGGTTCCAGTAACGATAGTATAGTTATTTATGTGGCTGTTGCATAATGAGGGTCATTAAAATACGAATGTGGTTTTATGAAACGAACGAAGTGAGTTACATAAAAGGATCACATGAGTATTTTAATGCCTAATTATGTACAGTCACATACATAACTTTATCTTCATTCATACGATCATATGTCTATTTTATAGTCAGGATCGATGAGCAAAGTTAGTACTTAGTACAAAATCATGTCATAATTTGTAGGTCAATTTGAATAAATGACGTTTGTAGTTTTTAAAATCCATAAACAATCTAGACTCGAGTTGATTTCGATTCTCAAATCGATTGTTATAATTTCAGCATCGAATTAAATGTATAGGAATGGAACATAAAATTAATAATAGACTAATTCGATAATCGAAAAAACCTATTAATTTTTACTTTTTAAGAAGACGTTCGAAATTTGAACGTAATTAAGGTATCGGTTACCGATACTAAAATGTTAACATTAAGATGCAGCCACATATACTCATATCTAAATGTAGGGCGTTTGCTCATCGATCCTGACTATAAAATAGACATATTAGGGTATGGATGTAGGTAAAGATACTTACCTAAGCAGTTTAGTGGGCGGGTTGAGCGGCAAACTTTTAGGTCTCCTGCCAGACTCCATCCCTCGTAGCTCCACTTGACAATCCAGAGAGTCGCATCTGTCCTGCTGAATAATATGTATAGTTTACTGAGCTTTAGTTTCACCACTGTTTTTTTATACCACATCAGTTGGCAGTCAGACTCGCAGCCCACCTGATGGTAAGCGGTCACTGCGGCCTATTCCATTGAATACTTTATCACGAAGCGTCGCTCAATGTGCTGCCAGACTGTAGGCTCATCTGATCTAAATTAGAAAAGTTTTGATCATTTATCTGGTCTAGTGTAGGTATCGGCTGCCCATGGAAAAAAATATTTTTCAATACACAGAATCAAAGTTTGGAATAGGCCGCAGTGGCCGCTTACTATCAGGTGGGCTGCGTGCCTGTCTGCCAACTGAACTAGTATATAAAAAAAAACTAATTCTATATCTACTTCTCTAGTTCCAGTTCTAGCTAAGTACTAACCATATCTGTAGAACTAGGCCCGGAGTCAGGTGCGTCGGCACCTTGCTCCTGAGCGAAAAGCTCCTCAGCGTAGCAGATCAGAAACTCTGTCACCACCGCCTGTAATATACAAAATTTTAGTAATGAGTCAGTGTCTGACTATCTATCTGTGTGTATGAGTCTCTCTCTCTGTGCGTGTGTGTGTGTCTCTGTCTCTTTCTCTATATGTGAGTATGTGTATCTGTGTCTGTCTCTCTATGTGTCTGTGCATGTGTTTGCGCCTTTCTCTGTGTGAGAGTGTCTCTCTCTGTGTGTGTGTCTATCTGTGTGCGAGTGTCTCTCTGTGTGTGTGTGTCTCTCTGTGTGTGAGTTTCTCTCTGTGTGTGAGTTTATCTCTGTTTGAGTGTCTCTGTGTGTGTGATTGTCTCTGTGTGTTTGAGTGTCTCTCTATGTGTGTGTCTCAGTCTGACCTGCACGGCGACGCCCTGCAGCGCGTGTTGCGGGCGCGGGCTGCGCAGCAGGTTGGGCGCCCACACGATGGCCATGTTGCGCGCCGTCATGCCGGTGCTCTCTCCGAGAAGCGATACGCGACGGAGGTGCCGCATTAGGTAGGCTAGGGTCCTACAGGAATAATAACGAATGTCATCAAAATAGTATTTATAAAACAGGAGAAAATTAAATTAGATATATGCTACAGATAGTCAGTTTCTGTATGTCAATGGCAATGTGCCGGCTCGACCGTGGAAGCACCTTCTCACAGAACACCGACGTGTGAGTAGTAGCGCCTCTATTGCGCTCCACTCTATCTACTCATAACATTTTCACATAGCTTTGAAAAGTAGCTACTAGTATTTAGTTTAAATTTTCCTTTTTTGACACCCACACCCTCTGTCAAAGTCAAAATACCAAAAGTTCCTTGTAACACTGTAGTAACACCCCTCTGACGTCATCATACGAAAACATAGCTTGTACGGACGGCAGCAGATCAAGCTACCCTAATCTGTCAAAAATTATCAATGGAAAGAGAACTCTATGTGAAGTAAATAAAGCTGAAAATTGGTTGTAGAAATTTGGCAGATTGGGGTAGTCTGATGTGCTGACTGTACCATAGGTGCCAGAAAAGGGATAAACATTTCTTAAATACTGATTGTTTTTGTAGAAACACATAAAACATCCAGACTGATACAGACCTCAGATATAAAAGCAGACATTTTAACCATTTACACTAAACCGGTCATCAATATAGATATAGACTATGTACTGACCTGTAGTGTGGTGGCGGCAGTTTGACGACCGTGTCTCTAACGGCTCGCAGCTTCGATGCTTCGTCCGGTTGTTGCACTGCATTCACGAAGCTCTCATACAGTTGGTACGTGCATAATGGGTTTGGCAGTTCTCTGTGAAAGTAGGAACTTATTGATGTAGAGTGAACAACAAATTTCGTTATCTCTTAAAGTTTAAACTAACTAACCAGTAATTTTAGGGTTTTAATAATTTTTCCACCAATTTGACATTTTCTCCATGATTTTATAAGGTTTTTGGGTGTCGTTATAAGATTTACCGAACATGAAAAAAACACAATCACACAATGTTGATCCAACCCGGGATTTGAACCCAGGAACATTATTTCACAAAGTAAGCTGTCAGTTTACTTGGTCTTAATAAAAATATGAAAAAACGACTGTACTATGTATAAGGCCTATGCCTCGAATATAGCGGAAAGCGGGAGCGGGCGTCGAGCGATGCATTGCATTCGAGCGGTTACAGGTGATATTTCGGAAACGGGACATTTCGGGGATTGGACGTTTCGGGAACTGGTAATTTTGGGAACTGGACATATCGGGGACTGGACATGTCGGGGACAGGGCATTTCGGGAACTGGACATGTCGGGGACTGGGAATTTGGGGTACTGGACATGTCAGCGACTGGGCATTTCGGGAGCTGGACATGTCGAGGACTGGGCATTTCGGGAACTGGACATGTCGGGGACTGGACATTTCGGGAACTGGTAATTTGGGGGGTTGGACAATTTGGGAACTGGACATGTCGGGAACTAGGCATTTCAGGAACTGGACATGTCGGGGACTGGGCATTTCGGGAACTGACGCTAACCTCTAGTTTCGAGACAGATGCCTTAGGGGGACAAGTAAGACAATAGGAAGCAGATAGTAATAAAAGCTACTTACCTAAAGTACATCTTGAGAAGGCTTGGTACAGCATGAGGATCTCTTGCGACGGGCGGAGCGTTCAGATTAGGCGCCTGTCCAGCGTCAAATAGCGCTCGCAGCCGCTGCGTCAGACCCGACCCGCCCGACAGCCGGTACACGCCGTCCACCGCGCCGCGGGCTTCTATTGCACACGCGCACGACACTAGCACCGCTGGGACTGCACACACAGACATGACGACTGTCAGCCACCCCAGTACTGACAGACACACGCAGCCGCTGCGTCAGACCCGACCCGCCCGACAGCCGGTACACGCCGTCCACCGCGCCGCGGGCTTCTATTGCACACGCGCACGACACTAGCACCGCTGGGACTGCACACACAGACATGACGACTGTCAGCCACCCCAGTACTGACAGACACACGCAGCCGCTGCGTCAGACCCGACCCGCCCGACAGCCGGTACACGCCGTCCACCGCGCCGCGGGCTTCTATTGCACACGCGCACGACACTAGCACCGCTGGGACTGCACACACAGACATGACGACTGTCAGCCACCCCAGTACTGACAGACACACGCAGCCGCTGCGTCAGACCCGACCCGCCCGACAGCCGGTACACGCCGTCCACCGCGCCGCGGGCTTCTATTGCACACGCGCACGACACTAGCACCGCTGGGACTGCACACACAGACATGACGACTGTCAGCCACCCCAGTACTGACAGACACACGCAGCCGCTGCGTCAGACCCGACCCGCCCGACAGCCGGTACACGCCGTCCACCGCGCCGCGGGCTTCTATTGCACACGCGCACGACACTAGCACCGCTGGGACTGCACACACAGACATGACGACTGTCAGCCACCCCAGTACTGACAGACACACGCAGCCGCTGCGTCAGACCCGACCCGCCCGACAGCCGGTACACGCCGTCCACCGCGCCGCGGGCTTCTATTGCACACGCGCACGACACTAGCACCGCTGGGACTGCACACACAGACATGACGACTGTCAGCCACCCCAGTACTGACAGACACACGCAGCCGCTGCGTCAGACCCGACCCGCCCGACAGCCGGTACACGCCGTCCACCGCGCCGCGGGCTTCTATTGCACACGCGCACGACACTAGCACCGCTGGGACTGCACACACAGACATGACGACTGTCAGCCACCCCAGTACTGACAGACACACGCAGCCGCTGCGTCAGACCCGACCCGCCCGACAGCCGGTACACGCCGTCCACCGCGCCGCGGGCTTCTATTGCACACGCGCACGACACTAGCACCGCTGGGACTGCACACACAGACATGACGACTGTCAGCCACCCCAGTACTGACAGACACACGCAGCCGCTGCGTCAGACCCGACCCGCCCGACAGCCGGTACACGCCGTCCACCGCGCCGCGGGCTTCTATTGCACACGCGCACGACACTAGCACCGCTGGGACTGCACACACAGACATGACGACTGTCAGCCACCCCAGTACTGACAGACACACGCAGCCGCTGCGTCAGACCCGACCCGCCCGACAGCCGGTACACGCCGTCCACCGCGCCGCGGGCTTCTATTGCACACGCGCACGACACTAGCACCGCTGGGACTGCACACACAGACATGACGACTGTCAGCCACCCCAGTACTGACAGACACACGCAGCCGCTGCGTCAGACCCGACCCGCCCGACAGCCGGTACACGCCGTCCACCGCGCCGCGGGCTTCTATTGCACACGCGCACGACACTAGCACCGCTGGGACTGCACACACAGACATGACGACTGTCAGCCACCCCAGTACTGACAGACACACGCAGCCGCTGCGTCAGACCCGACCCGCCCGACAGCCGGTACACGCCGTCCACCGCGCCGCGGGCTTCTATTGCACACGCGCACGACACTAGCACCGCTGGGACTGCACACACAGACATGACGACTGTCAGCCACCCCAGTACTGACAGACACACGCAGCCGCTGCGTCAGACCCGACCCGCCCGACAGCCGGTACACGCCGTCCACCGCGCCGCGGGCTTCTATTGCACACGCGCACGACACTAGCACCGCTGGGACTGCACACACAGACATGACGACTGTCAGCCACCCCAGTACTGACAGACACACGCAGCCGCTGCGTCAGACCCGACCCGCCCGACAGCCGGTACACGCCGTCCACCGCGCCGCGGGCTTCTATTGCACACGCGCACGACACTAGCACCGCTGGGACTGCACACACAGACATGACGACTGTCAGCCACCCCAGTACTGACAGACACACGCAGCCGCTGCGTCAGACCCGACCCGCCCGACAGCCGGTACACGCCGTCCACCGCGCCGCGGGCTTCTATTGCACACGCGCACGACACTAGCACCGCTGGGACTGCACACACAGACATGACGACTGTCAGCCACCCCAGTACTGACAGACACACGCAGCCGCTGCGTCAGACCCGACCCGCCCGACAGCCGGTACACGCCGTCCACCGCGCCGCGGGCTTCTATTGCACACGCGCACGACACTAGCACCGCTGGGACTGCACACACAGACATGACGACTGTCAGCCACCCCAGTACTGACAGACACACGCAGCCGCTGCGTCAGACCCGACCCGCCCGACAGACATCCATCCCGCCTCAGGGCGTAACCAGCCATGGGCCCACGGTGGGGCTGCCATGGGCCCAGGGAGGGGCAGCCCCATGGACCTGTCCTGTTGTGACCTGACAAAAACGCTTCTATCACTGTCATCCCATAGGCCCTGTATGTTATTCAAATTGGGCTAGGGCGGGAAGTCGATACTCACCATACTCCAGTAGGTGAACTAAAGTGGGCTGAGATCGGATATCCATACTCGCCGCACTCCAGTAGGTGGACTATGATGGGCTACAGTGGGCCACCCTACCGTCGTGGCCGCAGTTGAGCAGGTGCTCGCCGAGGTCGCAGCCGAAGAAACTTTAGTAGGTGGACTGAAGTGGGCTAGGGCGGGACTTCTTTAATCCATACTCGCCACACTCTAGTAAGTGGACTAAAGTCGGACATCAATATTTAGCACACTGCAGTAGGTGAACTAAAGTGGGCTAGGGTGTAACATCCATAATCGCCTCACTCCAGTAGCTGGGCTAAAGTGGCACATCCATATTTAGCACACTTCAGTAAGTGGACTAGAGTGGGCTAGGGTGTAACATCCATAATCGCCTCACTCCAGTAGCTGGGCTAAAGTGAGACACCCATATTTAACACACTCCAGTAGGTGGAATGAAGTGGACTAAGGTGGAACATCCATAATCGCCACACCAGTAGGTGGACTAAAGTGGGACATTAATACTAAGCACACTCCAGTAGGTGGACTATGATGGGCTACAGTGGGCCACCCTACCGTCGTGGCCGCAGTTGAGCAGGTGCTCGCCGAGGTCGCAGCCGAAGACCCGCTCGCGCAGGATGCCCTGCTGCTTCAGGCTGCGGCGGGAAGGCCGGGACAGGATGAAGCTGCGGAACAGGCTGATTAGCTTCCCGTGCTTGCGAAGAACTGGCTTGATTGGGGCCACTGCTACTGACCTGGGGAAAAAAGAACGTAATTTTATAATCTTTAAAAGGCATTTGATTGTGTGGAACATACAATTTTACTCATTTAATTAAAACATCACGGTATCTTAAACACTGCCATGAAACTAATTCAATCGTATCTTACTGACAGGATATAAAGAGTTAATGTTAACAAATTATTTCTTCTGGTGCTAAACTGAGAAAGGGAGTGCCTTAAGGCTCTATATTGGGCCCTTTGCTATTTTTGGTTTATATAAACGATCTACGAGTACCACACTACACCAGGGAGCTCTGTGAAATAGTTCTATTTGCTGATGACACTGGTCTCTGTCGCCAGTGTCACAATGGTTTAACGCAAACAACTTATTACTAAATCAAAGAAAACTAATTGTGTTTTATGATGCCTTATGTAAAGCAGATTTATTAATTCTATGAATAATGAGCAATTAGAAATTAGCGCAGTATTATAAACAACGCTCACTTCGCTACAGCTGGTGGACTCAAAATGGGCTATAGACGTCCAAACTCGCCTCACTTTAGTAGAAGGACTATAATCGGATAAAATGGACTTACCCGACAATGGGCGGTGGCTGCGTCATGTGCCGTGGGACTTTATCGCCGATTACGGCCACGCAGTGGTGGGGGAAGAAGCCCACCCGGAAACCACGCTTGCCCCGCCACCAGAGAGACTCTTGTGGACCTACAAACAAACGTACATACATATCAATAATAATAATTATGCAAGATGTCATTACGAAGTTGCAAAAGCCGTTAGATTATAATATTTATCTTGCGAGATTGTAAGCTTTTGATAAAATAATAGTGAATCAAAAAATACGGTTCATAATTTAACGCATGAGTCTTCGTAAGATTTATCTTTCAAACTGGAATCATTTGATTATAAAGGGCTACGCCGCGCTACTAAAAAAAATCCCTATTTTATTAAATAATAATAATAATTAACACAATACGTTAATAATTTATAGATGTAAAACTCACCTGGCATATCAATTATTGAAATCATATCCCCCACTTCGAAACTTATTTCATCACGAGCCTGAAACAAAGTACACAACGAAATCAATTTATCTCTTTACAAGTAGGAAATCCATTCAATAATGCGTAGTACATCCGGTTCAAATGCTATTAGGAAAAAAATTGGTTGCCTGTAAAGTCGGTATACGGGCGAAAGTTTTACGTGACAACGACTTTTTATGTCTGTCTCTCTCGCTCTTAGGCGGGCTAACCATGCCCGAGTGGAAGGGACGCGTGCCTCTCACTCGCTCTCATTGTGAGCGCATAACGTGAGCGGAGCGTAACGCAGTTTCTTGAAGTGTCACCCGGCAAACCAATTTATAAGACGTTGTCACGTCAAAATTACGTGAACTGCGCTTGTCCGTAACGTTAGCAAAGCATTATTTAACTGTGTGTGTGTGTAAGTCATCACGGACGCATAACGCAACTCCAAAAGGTCCTATCCTAATATCCCTAATAGCATTTTTTTTAATCATGCCACTACCTACTAAACTCCCCCAGTTTCCCGAGAGGGAGCCGTTGCCTGTGGCTACTAACTCTGACTGTTATTTCAAAATCAAAAAATCAAAATCAAAATATTCTTTATTCATGTAAACTTGTATCAAGTATTTATGAATCGTCAATTACAGAGTGACTCTACCACCGGTATCGGAATGCAGTCATCTGTCGAGAAGAACCGGCAAGAAACTCGACAGTTACTCTTTTTAATCGCCAAAGAAATTTATACAACATTGATAATAAATCTATCTATACTAAGCCATACAGTTTATCGTGTGAATGTAGATATAATAATAATAATAAAGAAAAAATTATAACTGTAGGACGTAGTGTAGATATAACAACAATGACAACAGATTAAAATACAGTTTGCGCGGACAGGGAGCGAAGCATTCCTACTACCAGTATCTACAGATCTCCATCATTAAGAAAATCTTTAATTTTATAGTAACCTTTTTTCATCAGACGGGTCTTGATCCACGACTTAAATTGATTTATGGGTAAGCTAACAACATCTATTGGCAATTTATTATACATTGTAATACTTAATCCATTTCATTTCTTACCTGAGACACGTATTTTCTAACTGAATACGCAGCGGCGACGGCTGGAGTGTTGATTGAACTTGAATCTTCGTTCGCCACTAGTAACTTGTGCCCTGAAATAAACATTGTTTAGTTTAAGTTAGATAATATTTAAGTACATAAAATACAGAATAATAGGTAAGTTCATCTGTAAACACGTCAATCTATGTATAATATATTCTTTGTTAGGGGATTGTTGTCGTTGTTAAGAGTTTGTTGGAATTTTTAGGGGATTGTGTCGTTGTTAGGGATTGTCTTCGTTATTAGTGGACTGGTTAAGTTGTTAGGGTATTTAATGACGTTCTTAGGGGATTTTAGACGTTCTTAAGAGATTGGTGATACTCTTAGGGGATTGGTAACCTTTTTAGGGGATTGGTAACCTCTTTTAATGGGATTGGTGTCGTTGTTAGGTGATCGTTGTCGTTGTTAGGGTATTGTTGTGGTAGTTAGGGGATTGTTGTCGTTGTTAGGGGATTGGCGACAGCATTGTTAGGGGACTGTTGATATTTTTATGGGATTTATGACGTTCTCAAGGGATTGTTGTCGTTTTTTGGTGCCTCCTAGAAGGTTGGTGACTCACCTTTGTTGTCCATCTGCAGCCAGTTGAGCGCGGGTCCACAGTTGATGGAGTCGTCGGCGATAATGGACAGGTGGTGCGTGTAGTGGGCTATCAGCTGTTGGTACTGCCCAGGGTCCCGGAGGAGGGCCGGTGTGATCTCTTCGGAGAGGTTCGGGAGGCCGGAGACTTTGCGGTCGTATATACATCTGGGGGCAAAATTAATCAAAATATTATGTAGGCTTCAAAGATGCACTTATGAATCACAAGATATAAATGTTACTGAGTTACTCAGGGTGGGGCACCCATGGGCTCACGGTGGGGCAATGGGCTCAGGGTGGGGCACCCATGGGCTCACGGTGGGGCAATGGACTCAGGGTGGGGCAGCCATGTGCTTAGGGTGGGACATCCATGGGCTCAGGGTGGGGCAGCCATGGGCTCAGGGTGGGGCAGCCATGGGCTCAGGGTGTGGCAGCCATGGGCTCAGGGTGGGGCAGCCATGGGCTCAGGGTGTGGCAGCCATGGGCTCAGGGTGGGGCAGCCATGGGCTCAGGGTGTGGCAGCCATGGGCTCAGGGTGGGGCAGCCATGGGCTCAGGGTGGGGCAGCCATGGGCTCAGGGTGTGGCAGCCATGGGCTCAGGGTGGGGCAGCCATGGGCTCAGGGTGGGGCAGCCATGGGCTCAGGGTGTGGCAGCCATGGGCTCAGGGTGGGGCAGCCATGGGCTCAGGGTGTGGCAGCCATGGGCTCAGGGTGTGGCAGCCATGGGCTCAGGGTGGGGCAGCCATGGGCTCAGGGTGTGGCAGCCATGGGCTCAGGGTGGGGCAGCCATGGGCTCAGGGTGTGGCAGCCATGGGCTCAGGGTGGGGCAGCCATGGGCTCAGGGTGTGGCAGCCATGGGCTCAGGGTAGGGCAAGTGCCCCACACTTTTTTTTGTCTCGGAGGAGAATGCGTTTATGCACCATAACCGCAGGCTAGCTAGACCCGCGGCCGTGTGTGGGACTCGAGACAGTAGCGTCCACTACCCACTAAACTTCCTTGGTTTCTCCTTCACACCCGATTAGGACGAGCCGGTGCTAACCTTATGGCTATTGACCAGCCCAAGTGCCCCACACTGCCCCACCGTAGAGCACCGTGTTATGGTGTTATGACACACATACCTGTGCAGCGTCTCGTCCAGATGCAGGAAGTTGTCCTTGTTCCTCAGCAGCGTCCACTCCCGCACGTCGCTGGCCTCGGCCCAGCCGCCCGGCGCTTTGGGCTCGACGGATTCGTCGCAGGCGGAGTTCACGTGCGAACGCACCTTGAGGCACACCCAGCCTGGGGATGTAAATAAATACTACGTTGAGCATTTGCACTACAAGTATAGTCAGACAAACTTATCTGTTATCTTCATTTTCCCGTGAAATAGAAGTGTGTCAAGCACTTCTGTGTTTCGGGGAAAGGGCACTGAAGCTATTGAAATTACTGGGTGTATGAGACCTAATAACTGTCGTCTCAGTGTAGCGGGCGCAGGGCAGTGCCAGACAGTAACCGCTTAGTTACTGTTTGACACCGAACTGTGTAAGGGCAGACGTGGCGCTTACCATCAGATGTACGATCTGATCGTCTTGTTACACATTGTTTTAAAAAAAACGCTGTAGGCTCCTCTGTTATTCGAGCCTCTGATTTCAAGTGTACTGGCTCCCATACTGCCTGTGTTCCGGCTAGAGCTCTTATGACGGCTGAAATGATGATGATACTTCTCAAGTCTCAAGCCTCTTACCTTCTTCAGGATCAGCACTCTTGTCCTCACAAGGCACCGCCTCAATGCTAAGACCACCGAGCGAGACTCTCTCGTAGTGGAAATGAGCGCATTCTTCTAACTTGGGGAACCGACAAGACGGCACTGGTGGGGCGGGCTAGAATCAAAAAATAATATTATACAGGGTGTCCCAATAATGACACGTCACAGTGACACTGAAGGTACGCCGGCACAAGAGGCATCGAACAAGCCTAACATGACATCAGTAAAAACTGTTAGCGGCAGACTGCGAACGCCGCAAAGTGGCGAACTGAAATTTGAGTTAGCTGCAAACTCAGATCAATGTTAGCTGCTTAGTTAGTTAACTTAACTCACTGAGATAGTCGGCGCGCGTAACGCTGCAAACTGCGAACTAGCAAACTGTGGACACTCTATTTCTAATTTAATTATGGAAAGGCGTACTGTATAGATAAGCCGCAAACTCAGTCTGCCGCTAACAGTTTGCCTACTGGGGACGCAGCCTAAGAGGACAAGACTTAAGGTTCAGCAATGAACTACAACAGGCTGATGATGATGATGATGACGGATTTACTCACAGATTCAGCGAGGTCGAAGGTGGCGGAGGCGGGCGGCGCTGACTGACTCATGGCCGATGACTGTGACGTCACCGGCGTCATAGTCAGCGCCGTCAGCGATATTGACCCTGAAAACAGACATGAGATGTGTTAGTATTATGCCATAAAAAAAATATCAGTCTACTCTACACTGCAGGGAAAATTCCTACTTCAATGAAATAAAATCATCATCATAATTTTTGGGTTAATCACCACGATTGGTGGCGCTTAAAGCAAAAGATATTTTTTATACCACGTCAGTTGGCAAACAGACGCGCAGATTTTGCTCGACCCGGGAATTGAACCCAGGACCTTGAAATCATGGCACACTTAAACTTCTAGATCATCAAGGCTTTTCTAAATCTAATCTTATCTAATTTAAGAGCATCGCTCTTGTCGGTGGAGCAACTTCCACTCTTCACTGGACTCTGCCAGCACCATAAGTTGTGTGTAGTTTCTTCTTGGTCTTCCTTTTCCCTTCTTCCATCTATTTTCCCTTCGAATATAGTTTTGGTGTGATCAAGGCTTTCAGCCATATTATTTAATAATAATGCTTTGTCAGCAGTAATGATGATACAATCTATAGTTCAGAAATGTCTGACAAAATCTCTAATATTCTTAAAATCTTTAACTTACTACTTACCTGGTGTTTCTCGTTTACATTCTTGTTCATTGGAGGTTCTGGTCGAACTCCGCGATTCTGAACTGAATCTGACAGATCTGAAAGTATATAAATGAACACGTATTATAAACGCTTAGAAATAGAATCAATAATTTTTGTTTTATACCAATGGCCGCCTGTGGACGTCTGTAACACTAGAGGCATCACTCGAGCCGAGCCGACCCAATATTTTGAAGGGGTTGTCAGCAAAACACATAGTCTTACCGCTGTCAAAGCTATGCCTTCCCCAATGTTCCCTATAGTGTCTTTGGAGTGTAGGTATTCTAATTGGCGACAATTACTGGATGCACTAGAAATAAATAACTCGATATCAAAGGAGCCTTCAGAGTGACATCACATTGAGCGTGATAGTGAAGTATCCCTCAATGGAACAAGCCGTATATTGGCCGCTTACTATCGGATAGGCTGCGGTTTTCCAACTGATTTACCATAAATAATCCTTCTAGCCCCGGATTACTAGACACAATAGAAAATCTATTGTTATGCGGCACCCGAGTGCCGGTTCGGCGTTGAGTGGTTAAGGGTCAAAATAAACTTAGAACTGACTATATTTTCGTCTATGTCTATCTATCCGTAACAAATGTATCTATATATAGAAGCTTAGTCTATCTATCTGTCTCTCTCCTACCTGTGGAAACTGGTGCAGTGCGTCATGTTGTCCTTGTCGGGCTCGGCGAACGCGCGAGCCGCTAGCGACTGGCACGACATCACCGACCCGTGGGGGGAGCCCTGGAACAATAAGATGGGAGGTTACATTAGGGTTCTTGGTTTAAAATAGTCAGTACCCAAGTTGTAGTTCCATGAGCTTAGGGTTGCCATCTCTAAAATTTGGAAAACAGAACAAGACGCGTGAAAACCCCGGATTTTAGAGTCCGAAAGCCGGACATGTCAACAAGATCTTTTAAACATATTCAATGTAATAAAAAACATCGTGGTGTGCGGGCATAGTGCGTGTCTGGCGGGCGACCCAATTTTTTTATTTTATTTATCTATTTAAATATTGTGCTACAATGTCTAGGCTACTTCTATCTTTCGATTCAATTACCTACTAACAACACATTTGATCCATTTGTGGTAGAGCCACGTTGCACAGTTCCTTTCTGTCAGTGGAAACAGGCCTGCACGACCGTTTTTTTTTTTCGGAGGAGAATGCGTATATGCACCATAACCGCAGGCTAGCTAAACGGGTCCGGCCGTTATGCCCCCATTCCGGTTTGCCCCCGGCCGGTGTGCCCCCACGGTTTATCGGCAAACTGGAACAAATTTACTTAAAATTGTGGGGGCATACCGGCCGGGGGCAAACCGGTATGGGGGCATAACGGCCGGACCCAGCTAAACCTGCGGCCGTGTGTGGGACTCGAGACTTAAGCGTCCACTACCCACTAAACTCCCCCGGTTCCCCTTCACACCCGATTGGGACGAGCCGGTGCCAGCGATAGCTATTGACCAGCACGACCGTGGAAGCCGCCCTCTCGGACCCTTCTCACAGAAGACCGATATTGTGAGTAGGTAGCTTTGCAGTTGCGATTCGATTCGCGAGTTATACCGTAGGTTTATTTCTTTTATTCTGACTGCCTTCGCGGCTTATGGCTGAACGTCATACGTAGTCTGACGAGAAATTAGGCGCTGAGCTTTACATGCTTACCCTAATGGGCGATTTTCTGACAGCCCGTTTTGTTAGTTCTCAATAGATGGCGCCGTTCCACCTAGTCACAGTCAACGGAACGTTTTTTATTTCATAAAACGGAACATTTTGTTTGTCATAATGTCATTTTCATTCACAAAAAAAATTACAATTGGCGGAATTGTTCATAAAAAACACAAATAAACCATTCATTATGAAGAAGAAGAAGAATGAGTAAAGATTAAAAACCAGAGGTAACAATACATGTAAGTACATACTTCGTTCAACGCCATCTAGTGAAGATTTTAAAAGCCTTTTTTGTTTTAATGGCCTGTCAGAAAATCGCTCATTAGGGCAAAGGGCAGGATAACGATGACATTCCGTTCGTAAGTAGGACCGAAGCTGGCAAATTTTTTTATAAACAAACTCACGTAAAACATCATAAAAAATACCAAAACACAAGTTCATCATGCACACACATAAATCACAAGTGGTTCACGTTTACTCATGAGTGCTAACGACCGCAGTCTCGTCTTATCTGAAGTGCCACTCAAGTGGTACACAAATAATAGCCGTTACTCCGTACAAAATGTCATATTTTTGTACAGACTTTTTTTCGGTATATCTTTTTTTATCGCATGATTGAGCACTTTATAAATCTGGTGTCAGATTCTGATATTATATCTGTGCTATAAGTGCATCTCTTTATATGAGCGTTTTGTCACGATTGAGGTACCTATAGGCCGTGTTTTTTTATACTAGGTCAGTTGGCAGACAGGCACGCAGCCCACCTGATGGTACGGCCACTGCGACCTATTCCATTGAGAGATGCTTCACCAGGAAGCGTCCCTTAATGTGCTGCCAGACTGTAGACTCATCTGATCTTCGAGTCTTTGATTTCAAGTGTACTGGCTCCAACATTAATACTGCCGGAACGCAGCCAGAGCTATTATGGCGGCAGATTTCACCTGTGGGGGTGGTAGCTAGCCAGTCGGACTCTGAAAAAGCCCTACCACCAACCAGTCCCTAGGTGGGAATCGAACCCACGACCTCCGGGTTTTATACCCGAGCGGCTTAGCCACTGTTCCACGGAGGCCGTCAAAATGTTGATATCGTGTTGTCCATCCCTTTTTCACTAGCACGACTTCAACACAACACGACTGTCACATTTTGCACACTCGCAAGGAATGTTGTGTTGGTGTCGTGTTACCTGCAGTAAAAAGTCCCTAAGTATAGAGTCTGCAAGGCGGCTATGTTGTCACAACAAAAAAGTTGATCCGATCTAGTGGACAAGACGACATAGCCGAATTGTTGGTTCAAAGTTGTGTTGGTGTTGTGTTGTCTTCATGTGTGAGAAAACGGCGCATACATTAGTATGGCAGTTGGAGTTGTCACAACATTATGTTGTGTTGATGTTGTGTTGGGTTCGCGTAGTGTGAAAACGGCATAACAGTTTTATTCAATGTCAGATCAAGATGATAGCCATCTAACCCGATTCACACAAATGTTTGTACCACGGACATCGAAATCGCGACCTCTGGTGTAATAGAAGCCTTCTCAAGCATAATACTTTTAGGTGTAAATATCGTTTGTTGCCGTTTGTTCTCAAACAACAAATGAAAATGCACCTTTACGTCAAGGTTGATTTTTGTCAAATGTTCAGATATTTTGGTGGTTTTGAACGCTCAGATCATTTTGGCGCTGACTGTACCGTGCGGAGATCGAAATCGCGACCTCTGGTGTAATAGTCGACTTCTCAACCATTACCTACACCAAACCTGTCGTCATACCTAACTACCTTACTAATTCGTCACAATTGTCACACCGTTTAATTACCAAAGCGGTCAGAAAGAGTAACCGTAATATAAATTACAGTTTCGTCACGCACGACACAGAAAATTGTCGTATAATTTAAAAGTAAGGCAAGGCAAAAAATTCAGTTTAAAATTATCAAACCATTTACACACTGTGACAAATGTTGGTTTAAAAGTAAGACAAATCAGGATTCGTTATGTTGACACAGAAAATATCGGACCTATTTCTGGTCCGATGGGCCATCACGTTGTCGCGAATGGAGGGTTAGGAGCCAGGTTATAGCATTAATAATCCTCTAACATCATCATCATCAGCCTCTCGCAGTCCACTGCTGGACATAGGCCTTTCCAAACACTCGCAAACATTAGGATGCATTTACAAAAACAAGTATGTTTATCCGTCGTCTAGAACTCATAGTAAAGCGTTGCTTAGTTTTAGCTAGAAGTCTCCCTCAATGGAAAAGGCGGTAGTGGACTTTCGACATCACTTCTGCCTACACAAAAACTTTAGTAGTTTAAAGCGCAAACTTCTTCTTTCATTGCCTACTTCCTGTTTTACCAGATACACAGAAAAGTAACAAAACCTGCCAAAATGACCCTTATTTCCTTGTGATAACGCCATTGCAAAACCAACCATAGACACGACAAAACTCCGCAATAAGACAGCTTTATGGACCATAAACTAAGTTTTATATTTAGCAGTGGGACAGTTGTTAACCTACTTTTAGGAAAACCATTCTGACGCATATACATGTATTACTGCGTCACACAATGGAACAATAGATTATAGTTAGATCATCTTCGTCGTCTATGTCATATCAATAAGATTAGACAAGGACGGATGCATTTATTATTAAGGTGTGTTTGTGTTTAATATTATTATGATATGTCCAAGGTTCCCGGTTTGGTTTCCCCTAATATTATAAAGAGAAAAGATTTGTTTTTTGTGTATTCAAAAGAGTCCGAAACTACTGAACCGATTTGAAAAATTCTTTCACTGTTCGAAAGCACTATCCCCAGGTGACATAGGGTACTTTTTATCCCGGAAATGTTGGGGGAAGAGGGGGATAATTTAAAAAAAAGACGGGTTGCACTCTGGGAGTGCCGGCAGAAGTGAAAACCTAAAGAAGTTTTCACTTCAAAAAAGATATACATTAAACCTCAAAATACCTAATTATATAAAAGAATTAAACAGAAATAGCTAAAAAGAATTTGCAAAAAGAGATCTGACAGCGGTGGAAGTTCAATTTTTTTTTCCCCATATAAAAAAAAGTGCACAACGCCGCTCAAGTTTTCACTTCAAAAAGATATTACTCGCGGGTGAAACCGCGGTGGCGGCCGCTAGTCAGTCAATAATTAGGTAATGACGCGGTGCGTAGGACAGTGATTGCTGCGCATGACACAGGTATGTGTCGGCTTCCTTCAATGGATGTGACCTTCGCATTGTTCTGTGTCATTTGTGCTATACCTACTATACATGAACTCATTATGATTAGTACTTTGGTTTGGCTTTAATACTTTGACTGGCACCGGCTCGTCCCAATCGGGTGTGAAGGGGAAACGGGGGGAGTTTAGTGGGTAGTGGGACTTAGTCTCGAGCCCCACACACGGTCGCTAGCCTGCACGCTACGGTTATGGCGCGTAAATTAATGCGTTCTTCAACGAGAATTTGTCGTAAACAAAAAAGACAGGCAGGCAGCCCACCTGATGGCAAGCGGCCACTGCAGCCTATTCCATTGAGGGACACTTAGCCAGGAAGCGTTGCTCAATGTGCTTCGACACTGCAGGATTTTCTAATCTTCGAGCCTTTCACTTTAAGTGTACTGGCTCCCACCAGACCTGTTCTGGCGTCAGATTTAACCTGTGGGGATGGTAGCTAGCTAGTTGACCTATAAAAAGTCCTACCACCAACTAGACTGAAGGCGGGAATCGAACCCACGACCTCCGGGTCTTAGAGTTCGACATACAGCAACTGCTTTAGTGGTGCAGTGGTGTAAGTCGCACGTTAGAGCGACGGTGCTGCTAGGGGTAGGAGTTCAAATCCCAGGTCAGACCGAACATTTTCGATTGGGTTTTTCATTTCAGAAGATACCTACCTACTCAGTCCAACTTCAGTGTCTATCTTATAGATAAAAGAAGCTTTATACATTGGCTTCAACAATTTTCTAGACGACTGTAGTATAAAAAAGGAATTTATTTGTTATTCCACGTGGCTCAGTATACTATGGTCGGAATACGAAATCAGTTGTGTAGTAATTAGTTATATTTACCGCAAATTACGTCATTCCGTTGAGTACATAATGATAGGATAATAGTATTTACTACGCATTCTTAATATATAATCCATACTTTAATTTATAAATGCGAAAATAACTCGCAATTTAAATAAAAATTAGGATGGATAATTAATTTATCCTACTAATAAATTATTATAAATGCGAAAGTCTGGATGTTTGTTTGATACTCAATCACGCCTAAACGGCTGAACGGATTTAGATGAAATTTGGCACACGTATATCGTGTATAGTTGTATAGATAAGGACATAGGCTATATAATTCCTACTCGCTAGCTCGTTTGCCGCCTATAATATATAATAGGACACTATAGATCACCCACATCTCTTTAATATATCTACAGATTATTAGATAATACTATAGAAATGGAAAGTACATTGTTACAGCATTCACACGTTGTAGTAATATTACTTTCTATCGATGCACGCGACTATATCGATTGATCTAGGCACAGACAGACAGATATATCCGATATTGGAGATGATCATTGTTATCAGTTATCGATAACTTGTAGGACTTTGAAAGGTCGAGCATATTTCATAGGCAGAAAAGAACGTGATGGGCTGGTCAATAGCCACAAGGCTGGCACCGGCTCGGGGGAGTTTAGTGGGTAATGGACGTTTTAGTCTCGAGTCCCACACACGGCCGCAGGTCTAGCTAGCCTGTGGTTATGGTGCATAAACACATTCTCCTCTGAAAAAAAAGACAGAGAAGAATGTAGCCATCCTCATGGTAAGGTGTCACTATTGACATTAATATTTTCATTGACATAAATTTATTTTGTATTGTAATAATAAGAATACCTCAACGACAAGGAAGCTTGGACTCGGGCCTTTGCATTGTATAGAATCCCGATAGTATCAACAATGTTAACTTTGCTATGTACAGTAACACATTAAATGTTATAATTCAATAAAATTAAATTTATTTTTCATTCAAAGAATCCTGAAGAGTTTGTAACCTTGGCGGTCATGCTCGCTAAAATGTGCTTGGGGTGGTGGCGTTATGTGTCGGGTGGTTACATTCCCTCTAATATGGTTGAGTGAAATTATGGCTGGCACATACGTCATACTTGTGCTGCAGGTGCCACCTTTGGGCACTGGTCTTCCAGGGCTCACGGATTTTTCTCGATTATAGTCTCATTCTTATACTTTATACTGTATGGCTTGGTATTCTAAAACTAATCAGTAATTGTAACAAACAAATTGTAAACAAACATGGCGATGAAAAAGAGTAACTGTCGAGTTTCTTGCCGGTTCTTCTCGGCAGATGACTGCATTGGTGGTAGAGTCACTCTGTAATTGACGATTCATAAATACTTAAAAACAAGTTTACATGAATAAAGAATATTTTGATTTTGATTTAGATTTTTTTGACTGCAGCCTATTCTACTGAGGGTCTCTTAGCCGGTATGGTAAGCGGCCACTGCGGCCTATTTTATTAAGGGACTCTAAGCCAGGACGAGTGTTGCAATACTGTATGCTCTTATGATCTTCGAGCCTTTTATTTCAAGTGTACTTGTACCCATAATAATATTGCCGAAACCCAGTCAAAACTGTTATGGCGGTAGATTTTACAGTCGGACTCTGAATAAGTCCTGACCGACCAGACTCATGGCAAGACTCAAACCAATGACCTCCGCGTTTTGTACCCAGGTGGCTTAACCGCTATTCTATGGAGGTTGTCAGCCTAGTCAGTCCTGTCAAACTATGAAGTGACAGCACATTGAGGGACACTTTATGCTAAGCGTTTAACGGAATATGCCACAGGCGGGCTGCGAGTCTATCTGTAAATTGATTTATTTTAAAAAACATGGAAGTAATATGAGAGGATCAACATTAATGTGATAAACGTAACATTATGGCAACCCTGCATATAGAAATAACCCCACCATTTTACTTTCTTGTAAGTAAATAAACAGAATACAGTAAGAAAAATTGCCAGAAGTGCCAGACACCGAATCAACACATCAATTTCCGCGTGGGCAGAAAATAGCTACAGTGGAGTACCTAAATAAAATCATTATTATCTAAATGTATAGATCTCACATTCTCGAAGATATCACAAATAAAATGTTCAAGGAAATAAACCCGCGAGGCCGATGCGCAAAAATATTCATATTTACGACTATAGAAATAGTCTTATAATAACTCCGTGGAAAAGTGATTTGGTTAGTGTAATTTAGTGTTCCGTTTGGTGAGTGAGTAAGAAGTAAGAGTGCAGAAAGCCAGAACTCTTTATCAACCCCCTTCCAATCCCCTTTCTCCCAGCCCTTTACTTTACCTCCCCCCAATGTCCATACTTAGACCTAGTCGCGGATGTCTATGGGCCGTAGTACCCAGTCCACTTACCATTAGGTATCAAACTAGTTCTTCTGTCTCCCTCTTTCATAAAATGAATACCCTGAGTATTTCGCGCTGAGAGAATGAGAGAGAGAAGACAATTGCGAAGTGTCCTTTTTTCTCTCCATGTAACACGATGATCAAACCAATGTCACATGTTTCGCGAGTGTCCTTTAATAAATAGTCCGCAGTGGCTACTTAGCATCTGTGCGACATCTGCCTCCCAGTCCCAGCTGATGCATTCAAAATAAGTAAAAAACATGCAGAATAAATATCTCTGGACACACACATCGCTATTTAGCCCCAAAATGAGCATAGCTTGTAACAATAGATACATCTATACTACTCGTAACGTACATAATCTATACTTACTTAATATTATAAAGGGGAAAGATTTGATTGTTTGTTTATTTGTATTGTATAGGCTCCGAAACTACTTATTTAAACGCATTTACCACTGGCTTGGCGGTGACGGAAAATATCGTGAAGAAACCTGCACAGTCCAATGGCTGTGTAGCCGTGATCCAATTGGTCTGGTTCCCCTGTTAAGAGGAAATACTAAGGGCGAGAGAATTGAAAAATAGGTATTTGTAACATCTATTGCTGTCGCGCATCCCCCCGCAGAGCGCGATAGAGACAACAGCAGCTTGGACCGAAAATACCTATTAAAAATACTTAAAATCAACGTTATTAATCCCCTGATTTCTTCTCCAAAACTTGACCGATTTAACTACTTTTTTCATCAAAAATTAAAGAAAGGCTTTGGCCATGTTCCTATGTTTTTCTTTTTTATTTAATCTAGTTAAATTTGTTTTCTGGATGTTTGAACACAGCGGAAAATCTGGTCATTTTTTTAGGTTTTTGAAGGTTCATAACTCTTTTAATTATTAATTTATGAAAAAAAAAGGAAAACATAGGGACATGCAAATAGTGGTCATAGATTTTTGGAAAAAAAAATTTTCTCTACTGGCATTATTCAGGGAGGAAACAGGGGAATACGTTTGTATGGAAAAACCGCCCTAGTGTTTCCTCTTAACTTAGTTACGGAGGTCAGATAGCAGTCCCTCCATAGTGATTACCATGACTTTTACTTCGGGACAGGCGCTCGGGAAAAGAAGAAGACTATTTTAATAATTTCTTAAGTAATCATCATCAGCCTATATGTTTTAATTACTTATGTAAAATCAATGTCAAAAACCTAGTCCAAGACAAATTAATGAATGAGTTTCGTCATGGTTAGTCCAACTCATGCATTACTGAATGAACATGATCATTATCACAGGTACATTGCCACATTGTTTTAAACTTTTGAGGTCAAGATTTCAACTTGTCTATTGTGTTGTGATTTGTAATGTATTCACAGTTTTTGCTATCTCCATCTTGTATAACATTGGACATGTTTTTGAAACATTCCCACTTAGCTGTGACTCCATCCATATTAATTTAGTAATATTATAAATGTGAAAGTAACTTTGTCATTCTGTCTGTCTCACTTTCAGGATACCTACTACTGGAATGATTTTGATGAATTTTTACAAACATAAAACTAGACTTCTGATTCGATGATTCGAGCCGTTAATTTCAAGTGTACTGGCTCTAGGGTTGCCACCTTTTTTTTCTGCATATAAAGTACATTGGATAATAAAGGTAAGAAAAAAAAGTACACAGTATAAAAATAAAGTACAATTTTTTTAGTAGTACAATATTTGAGGTTAAGTTGCGTTCAGAAATGCTTATGTGGCGCTGGCGAGTGGCGACATTGATTCAACATTAATAATAATTAAATTTCGTTTAACGAAAAATACTTACGACTTTACTAGAAATCAAATTTTGCAAAATAAAGTATTTTCGTGTACTTTATTATTCTTATAAAGTATAGAGTACAATTACCTTAAATAACGTACAATACTTTATTATAAAGTACGGGTGGCAACCCTAACTGGCTCCCACAATAATACTGCCGGAACACAGCCAGAGCTGTTATGGCGGCAGATTTCACCTAGACTCTGAAAAAGTCCTACCACCAAGCAGACCCATGACGGGAATCGAAACCCACGACCTCCAGGTTTATATACCTAAGCGGCTTAGCCACTGTCCCATGGAGGCGGTCAAGGTTCCTAATAAGAGAAATTAATACAGATACAGATACAGGTTCCTAATAAGAGAAATTTATACAGAGTTCCTAATAAGATAAATTAATACAACCATAATAAAACCTTACAAAAAATTCAGTCCCACAACAATTCATCGTATGATGAGTCAGCATTGTAATACGGGCAATACATTACATTCTATTCATGAAACGTCCGGCTAATACCTCAGACGAGGTCTGAAACTCAAGGTTGTTTCAATATTATTCGTCTTTGTTGCAATGACAATATATTTTAAGTTGCAATTATTTTTCATGCGATCCTACAAATATGTATGTGGCAATGTTCCTATTGTTAATAGTCAAAGCAATAACTATTATTACTTAAATACACAACTTTAACAAAACATGTCTCTTAGTATCGGTCTGGGTGTTTATGTTTAACAGTGTTTATTTATGTAAAAAAAGTATAGTAGCAGTAAAGCAGTCAGTATTGAAATAATGTATCAATCTCACCAAAATGAAATTAAATGTAACGAAACAAAACAACAACAAAACTAAACAAGATCTTAAAAATCCATAACTTAAATGATTTTTAAATGTTGATTTATACAGATAATTTGTTCGTAAAAATAGTTATTGCTTTGACAAATCTATAGTTAACATCTAACTTGCAATCATCACAATAAAATTATGGATAAAATAAAAATAACAAAAAACAAATGACATACAGACAACATCTATGCCGCTACGTTACTCCTCACATTATGACCACAGAGCATCCAGCCATCGGAGCAGACTCCAAAAACTCTCCTCATGGTCGAAAAACACTAAAATAAGGCGTTTTCATTGAAAAAACAGCCATAGTTGAACTTTACACGAAAAACTTCACTTCACTTGTATTACAAAAATATGGAGAAAGTTCAAAATTTGAATAATTCCACAGACACCAAAAAAATACAGTCGAACTTTTTTATTTATTTTTTTTAAATTTCATTTAACTGGGGCAGAGATTTGGTTACTTAGGTATCGATTTTGGCACTACGGTTTCTTTGCAAACGTAAAAAACAGACTATTTCGAAAGGGATTTCAGCAATACGTTCACGGTTGATCTATTACAACGGAACAGATGCAGGCGAATAGTTTTTAACGGCACCGCTGCAGCAGTATTGCGGCAGTAAAAACAATATTTACACTGAAACTGGGGCTACAAAACAAAAATAGAAGTCTCCTACTGAGGCGCACCGAAACGCACAGTGACCGAATGACGGGCGTTATTCTTATGTTTCGTGTTCAAATGCCGTTGGTAAAGTCCTTCTAAAGTCACAAATCAGTATAAAAACGTCGAACTAATTCAGTAAAAAGCTTTTTCTCTTGAAATAATTGCGAATCGTAACTCAAAATGTTAATCCGATTTGACAGACGCCCCGCGCCCCGCGCCGCGGTGCGAAGGCGGTCGATCGCGGGTGTTGCCTGCGTGGGGAAATTTACCCCGAGTGGGGAAAATTTTGCGTTTATGTTATAGGTGTACGTACCTAATAGGTACTACCTAACAGTGTTGGGCGTAATTAATTACTTTTGTAATTTAATTAATAATTGAACCAAAAGTAATTCAATTACTTTAATTGCAATTACATGTAATTGAAATTACTGTAATTGAACTACATAAGTAATTGGTAATTATAATTACATTAATTTGTAATTGTAATTACTCAATTACTTTAACAAATCTTTTTGTTTTTTGACCGGGTAACCTCTATAACCCGACCAAAATAAATGTTACTTCCCAACTATGGTTGTAAGGTCGGTTTAAAACGAATCAAACCATGCCGTATAAACCAAAATTTTGGTTGAAAACCGTTTAAAACGGTGTTTTACGGTTTTTATGGTTAGAAACAGTGTTTTTTTTAATATGAACTCAGAATGCATTAGATAGTGTCCGACCGAAGGTTCGGTTTCGGTTTCGGTTTCGGCCGAGTTTCGGCCAAAAATCAAGTTTCGGCGGAAGTTTCGGTTTCGGCCAAAATTGGCCGAAACTTTTGCCGAAACCGAAACTGATTTCGGAAGTTGTCGTGCACGCTCGCCTAACTTCGTTTCTCGTGGCAACGCTTTGGCGGCGGCGCACCTGTTTGGGAATTATTGTCTTGCGTCGTTCGGATAGCTCTGTAGCAACACAACATAGTCAGTGCGTTAAACAGTAACAATTAGTGATTCGATTATTGATAACTGATAAACATTTTGCTATGAGAACTTGTTTTTTGTATTATCTATAGGTATTAAAAAGAGGAAATATTTGTTGTTTGTTTGTATTGAATAGGGTCAGACACTACTGAACTGATTTGAATAATCTTTCACTATTTGAAAGCCACACTATCCCCGGGTGACATAGAATACTTTTTCCCGGAAATGTAAGGGGAAGGGAAGGATATTTAAAAAAGGAATTACGCGCGGGTGAAACCGCGGGCAAAAGGCTAGTATTCTATATTAAATGGGAGAAAATGGACTGACTGAATGAATTCCTGACTGACATCAACGCCCAGCCCAAAGCACAAGACCCAGGAACTTAAAATTTCGTACAAGGATTCTTTATAATGCGTAAGTTCCCACTAAGAAGGGGTTTTTCGAAATTAACCCCAAGGGGGTAAAAAGAGGGTTGGAAAATTGTATGAAACTTTGTCATTTTTAAAAGTCAAAGTCTTAAAATTCGTGAAGTATATTTTTAGTTTGGTGTCGGCTTCAAATAAAAAGGTGTTATTGAAAACTTACTTACTTACTTATGGGGGCTAAAAAGGGGTAAAAAATAAAAAAAAACATCCCCAAGGGAGTAAATTAGGGGTTGAAAAATAAAATTTTCTAAATTTGTACAGGTTCTTTATTGCTGTAAGCTCCCACTAAGAAAGGGTTTTTGAATATTTCACCCCTTAAGGGTGTTAAAAAGTGGTTTAATTTTTTTACTTAAAATCTAAAAGCGTGCTTTATAATGTGTAGGTTTCCACTAAGAAGGGGGTGTTGGAAGTTACCTGGGGGGTTTCATAGTGGTTTAAAGTGTAGCCTACGCAAGCGAAGCCAGGGGCGGAAGTCTAGTATTAAATAAATGATTACAACAAAAATAATATACTGTGATTCTATTTCATGTCCCAATTAATGCAGAATAATGGGTAAAATGCACCAATTTTCAATATTTTAAGGAATTTTATTCTTGACCACGTGAGTTTCGGTTTCGGTTTCGGTTTCGGCCGAAACTGGAGCCACGGCCGAATATTCGGTTACGGTTTCGGTTTCGGCCGGAAAACCAGTTTCGGTCGGACTCTAGCATTAGATAATCGAATTCGCCATGCAACGGAGTACCAAACTGTGTATTTTCATGTTTGTCAGATTTTTTACTATGATACTATTACTGATAATTTAGAGATGGGCAAAGTGTTTCTGCCCGGCAGGTAAGATTGGGAAGACCCTTTGATGATACTTCCCGGAGAACACCCATGATGTTATTACCCTGAAAACACCCCCTGGTAATACTACCCGGAGAACACCCCCTGATGTGATTACCCTGAAAACAACCCCCGATGCAACAACTCGGTGAACACCCCTGATGTGACTACCCTGAAAACCCCCCGATGCAACAACCCGGTGAACACCCTTTGATGATATTTCCTAGAGAACACCTATGATGTTAATACCCTGAAAACACCCCCTGGTAATACTACCCGGAGAACACCCCCTGATATGACTACCCTGAAAACAACCCCTGATGCAACTACCCGGTGAACACCCCTGATGTGACTATCCTGAAAACCCCCCGATGCAACAACCCGGTGAACACCCTTTGATGATACTTCCTGGACAACACCCATGATGTTAATACGCTGAAAACACCCCTGGTAATACTACCCGGAGAACACCCCCTGATGTGATTACCCTGAAACCAACCCCCGATGCAACAACCCGGTGAACACCCCTTTGATGATACTTCCTGGAGAACACCCATTATGTTAATACCCTGAAAACACCCCCTGGTAATACTTCCCGGAAACATCCCCTGATAAATACCCAAGAAACACCCCCTTATGTTGGTACCCTGAACACCTCCTACGGCTACTATTATGTACCTATTGGATAATGTATTTTGCACGTTATTTTATGCCTTTACAATTTTAAATACATAACTCTTTTTTGATCTGTTTTCCGTAAATATACTTTTGATGAATCATTACCTAATTATTTTATTTATATACTAACTAAACTTAAAAAGTACCGAAAAAGTAATTGAGTAATTGCAATTACCAATTACAATTACAAATTTGTAATTGTTAATTGAATTACTTTTAACAATTACCAGTAATTTGTAATTGAAGTTTTCAATTACATTTTGTAATTGTAATTTGTAATTAGTAATTAATTACATTTTGCCCAACACTGCTACCTAATATTAAGAAACATTCATTTACGAGTACACCTTTTTTGTGTATTTTATAATAGGCGCGTTTCTCCATTAGGTTTGGTCAAGGGAGTGTTTCATGTTGATTAAATGTTACAATAATAACAGCACAGGGGAACTACCACTAACGATTAAAATCACATTAAAATTCCCATATTAAATACAGTCAGCATTATCGATTGAATACGTAGTAACTCGACACAAGTACCAGTAAGTAAGAGGGGTCGAGCGGTAATTTCCGTCAGCCCTCTGAAAAGGGGGGCCTTGTAGGGAGCCCTATACTCCCACGGCCACTATAGCTATGGTTTAGTGGGTAAAACCCGGTCTTTCTATGGGGGCCTATGGGAGTCACATATTATTATGTACAGGAGTCAGAGGCGGCAAACGAGCCAGCGGATCGCCTGATGGTAGGTAAGCAAGCACCGCCGCCCATGGACATCTGCCACACCGGAGGGATCGCTGATGCGCTGCCAGCCTATGGGGGAATTCAGAGTGTGCAGCACTCTCACAAACCAGACGAAACATAATAGTAGTCACTAATATTTCACGCTGGTGTTATTTGAGAGGGTGGTACTTCTCCGGACGAGCCGGCCCATTCGTACTGTAAAACAACATGGCTCTACCACTACAGAAGTGGCAGTTTTTAAGCCATTTTGATCCAAAACAAAAGCTTCATCTCCCTGCACTATGCCAGCTACTACGCATAGAAACGGCTTAGAAAGAAAAAAACCTGTATAACCAAACGGTAACATGTGACATCACAGCTCCGCTACACAGCTCTGTTTACATGCGCGGGACCAAACAAACACGATTGTGTGATGACGTAATACCACGCATGCTTGGTTAAATCAGATTTGTCGAACGATTTGGTGTGGTGGTTGAGATAAGGTCGCGGGTTCGATCCGTGATACCAAACATTTTGTGTCTGCTTGTATTGGGGAAGTAAATATTTTATTCGTTTTCTGGTGTCAAGTACCTATAAGCTACTTTGTTTGGGACTGGACGACTTTGTATGAATACTCGTAGTGTACAAGGAAATTTATTTAACCTTTTGAACGCTAAGCTACAAACGCACTGTCGTGTCGTGTCCTGTACGCCAGAGCTGGGTTACTCTTTTTTGTCAAATTTAGGGAAAAAATACCAGTTTAAACAAATGATATCATATTTTTAGAGGCAGGGTTTTTGTCAAGTATAGACGTCGTTGGCGCACAGGGCCCGCAGATGCTTGTCAAGTATATGACATTGGCGTCCAAAAAGTTAATCTGCATTGAGGCAGTGCCTTTTCAGCCCTTGAACTCAAAAGTAAATAGTACTCTTTTTTGTAAGTTTTATTTGTACTTGTGCCCTTCCAAATAAAACAGCTTCACAGATTGTGTACAAAGATCAAACAATTTTTGTGACATTTTTACTCCAATAGATATTTCTTCAATGTTTAAATACCACTGCCTCAAGGAGCTAAATTAAATTACTAATTAGCAGCAAGCAAGACATTTTGCGACCACTTGTAAGGTTTCAGCGAGTTAACGAGACTGACTACGGTCTACGGTTAATTGCGTCTTAGAAATTAAGCGACGCGGCGACGTTCTGGTCGTCGAGTACTGGATGGGTGTGCGAATATTAGACGTAGGAACTCCTTAGCAATAATGGTTTGTCGAGAAGTCATTAGTAGGAATAGTAGGTCTTATTAAGTAGAAGTCTTTGAGGGTTTAATTAACTAGTAAGCTACGGAAGTATATTTAAATGCAAAAAAACTAAGCCACTTTTTGCGTGATAAATACCAGATCGGAGACCAGTTACCGGTATTTCTGAAGTCCAGAATGACGATCTTTACCTGAAATAAAATAAAACCATGTTAAAAACTTTCTGTCGTCGTTGATCCTGCGCCTGATCTCTCTCCGGTTAAGTCATACTGAGAGTCAGAGTGAGGGAAAAAAAGAGTGCTTATGCACTAACATAAGTACCTACTTTAATATATCCTGCGTAGTCGGTTGTTCTATGTACATAAATATCTACTAATATTATAAAGAGGAAAGATTTGTTAAATAGGCTCCGAAACTACTAAACCGATTTGAAAAATTATTTCACCGTTGGAAAGAAACACTATCCCCGGGTGACATAGGGTACTTCGGTGGGGGGAAGGGGGAGATGTTTAAAAAAAGAAATTACGCGCGGGAGAAACTGCGGAGGCGGCCGCTAGTTGATCATAAAGAAACTCGAACAGGAAACAAACATTATTATTACACAATGTATTTATATACGACAAGTTAAGTATGTCCTCTCGTATGAACGCAATAAAACCCGTTTATTTTTATCATAGCAAACTTGTACAAGCAGATTAGTCAAGCAAATTATACTGTCTGTTACTCATCGGTTATGTCATAGCGATTAATTAGTGGACATTCCACTCGTAGTTATAACGATGATCCTGTTTGTTGAGAAGTAAGATCTCCACGCTTAGGCAACTTCTTTTTCTGTGAGCAAAGTCCTGATCTAGTCAGTTAAAAATGTCAGACTTTATATTTATGAATGACAAAAAAAATTACAGTTTTGTGGGACAATCTCACTACAGCAGTATTTCCCGCATTTACGACTTAAAGACCTTCAAGAAACGAGCGTACTCTCTCTTAAAAGGCGGGCAATGCATCATCGATCCTTCTGGTGTTGCAGATGGCTATGGGCGGCGGTGATTGCTTACCATCAGGCGACCCGCTGGCTCGTTTGCCGCCTCAAAATAGTTATTTATGTGATTGCTGCATAATGAGGGTCATTAAAATACGAATGTGGTTTTATGAAACGAACGAAGTGAGTTTCATAAAAGAATCACATGAGTATTTTAATGACTAATTATGTACAGTCACATACATAACTTTATCTTCATTCATACGATAATATGTCTATTTTATAGTCAGGATTGATGAGCAAACGCCCTAGTTACCAACATAATCTGTATGTAAAAGTTAGTACTGTCATAATGACTGACGTTTGTAGTTTTTAAAATCCATAAACAATCTAGACTCGAGTTGATTTCGATTCTCAAATCGATTGTTATAATTTCAGCATCGAATTAAATGTATAGGAATGGAACATAAAATTACTAATCGACTAATTCGATAATCGAAAAAACCTATTAATTTTTACTTTTAAAGAAGACGTTCGAAATTTGAACGTAATTTCGTATCGGTTACCGACACTAAAATGTAAACATTTCAATGCAGCCACAGATACTTATATCTAAATGTAGGGCGTTTGCTCATCGCTCCTGAATATAAAATAGACATATTATGGTATGGATGTAGATAAAAAGAGTTTTAGTAACAAGGCCATGTTTTTCTCTTTGGGTACGGAAACCTAAGAACTGATAATTTTAATAAACAAAACATGGAAAACACAAAAGTTTATGTCATAATAACGGCCATTGATTTCAGTAAACAATGATCTCACAGCAATTATACAAACAAGACATAATCCATTCAAAATTTCGTTTGAATAAAGGATTGAAAAATCGCTTTCAATAAATAGGTAGTTCAAGTCTTTAAGAGTTAGTTCCAAATAGAATCCTTAAAATCTCCACGCTTGCCAAATGTGGAATGGTGATCACAAACCCCTGTGTTCGAAAAAACCTTTACAAAGTTAGCTCGACCCGGGCATTGAACCCAGGACCCGGAGATCACAGCCCGGTACTTAAACCACTAGACCATCGGCGTTCGAGGAAAGATTAACTGCAGCATACAACGAATTTAAATACCCTAGAAGCAACATTGCCTATAAAACCGCCTTCAAAAAGTGTCCCGAAAGTACATAGCAACGGTGGGGGGTGCGCTAAAGACGAAAATAATATCAACTCTAATTTCAATATTCAAAAGTTGACCTTAATGCACAGGTATACGATCTCACTTTAAATGCAGACGCCCGAGAGTTACGACATTTAGAATGTACGCAGACAGCAAGCTCGTAAAATTTTTATTGCTTTATTGCTGTAAAGACGAATGTAGGCTGTAAATCAGTAGAAATAAGGTCTAGTTCAGTTTGCGCTGTTTGAAAATCATAAAATCGTTGCATTTAGAACAGAGTTAGTAGAGGAGAGGAGTCGTCGATGTTATTTTTTTATTTATAATGTATTAGAATAAAAAACAAATTTATTTGTTAAATGACTAACTAAATTTTATCTACCGAAGGAACGATTTTTTATTAAATTTAAACTCATAATGATTTATTATTAGCGACGAGCCATTTGGTGTAATGGTCGAGAAGTCGGCTATTACACCAGAGGTCGCGGGTTCGATCCCCGCACGGTACAAACATTTGTGCGCATGAACATGTCTGTTTGTATCGGTCTGGGTGTTTCTATGTATAATATGTATGTATTTACAAAAAAAAAGTATATAAGTAATGTTTATCCGTTGTCTACCTAGCACAAGCTCATGCTTAGTTTGGGGCTAGATGACGCTGTGTGGATAATGTCCAGAGATATTTATTTATTATTTATTTATTATGACTATAGCTTTTTGCCCACTGTTAGATAAAATGTCTGTCTAAAGGTGGAAACTTGTAATTGGCTTTACTATATTATCTTACTTATTACTTATTATACATAACGATACCTAATAAAAATGAAATATTTATTATAACGATACCTAATAATAAAAATGAATACTTATAATTTTACAAAAAAATATATTCTTTGCTGTCAAATATTGTAAACAATCTTTATATTCTTTTTTAATGAAATTATTTATAAATATATAAGATAAAAACAAAATGGTAATCTACTAGTGTAATTAATCATTAAACACCAAATTCTTTTTTTGTAAAAAGATGTGTAAATATTGGTTGTAATATTGGACAAAATAAAAAAAATACCATAGTAAATTTTAGTACTACGCGACTCCATTCCTCTACAAAACCTACTATGTTCCCAATATTACTTTGTGTGAAAGTGTTAGAAGCATTAATACCGCAGCGCGTGGGAAAGGGACAACTATACAGCCAGCCACGTGTCTGATTTCTTCCGATTTTTTTAGAAAATTACAATTTTTGCACGTTTTAGGATAATTTTTACCATTAATGCATTCTATTATCAAAGATGGATTTATTACTTACCGGAAATACGAAACTCCATCCTTATTTTGAGTGGTTAAAGTGTTGTTCTTGCACTTTTTTACGGAGCACTTCGGCATAGTGACGCTAGGCCGGTTCGCGCGCGACTGGGAGCGCACAAGTGCTTAAACCGTGTTTAAGCACTTGTTTTGCGGGACATTTTTCGAGCGCTGTCAGTGTATCTAGGGTATTTAATATCGTTGGCAGCATAACTGGAATAAAAACGCACGAACACTGAAGCGCAACGCGTAACTATCTGACTCGGAATACACTATAACCGTGAGCCAGTGAGTCATGTTCAATCAAAATGTTCGATGGAGAGGTACTAAAATAAAAAAGATTAAGAAAACGCTTTGCTTCTTAGTTCTAGTCGATAGTAAGTTATTCACGTGAGTTTCAAAAGTGCACTTATGGATCGTCAATATTAATGTTATAGAGTGACTCTACAACCAGCTTCGAAAAGTTGCTACCTATCGAAAATAATTGGCAAGAAACAGTTATGTATTTCATAAATAAGAAATGATCACAAATGACTGTCTTTATATTCGTTTATATGTTTCATAAGTAATATATCACAGTCTTTTCCGGATAACATTTAAAATAGAATTCAAGATATTTTGCGAGGAAAACACATATTTGGATGTGGCAACACAGCAGTGTTAGGTGTGTTAGTGTGTTAGTTCTTAGGTTAGCAAACCTAAGCAAAGCCGGGCGCCGGCGCTGCGGCACTCACTGTTTTCTTGCTATCCACCCTACAAGTAAAACTTTGGTAACTTCTTCAGCCAATACCTTTACTGCAATTCCCCGCACTGTGTCGGTCGATCATAACCACTTATTGACAAAAACAAACGAGTGCTTCGTCCGCGAATACGTAAGGTAATTACGTATACCTATTGATAAGACCATCGGGCGTGGCGATTGCTTACCGCATTTGAAAATCGTAATAATAATCATGTCTGTTTGTATCTGTCTGGGTGTTTCTGTATATAAATGTATGTATTTACAAAAGAAAAGTACCTATATAAGTAATGTTTATCCGTTGTCTTGCACCCATTGCACAAGCTAATGCTTAGTTTGGGGCTCGAAGCACTGTGTAAATAATGTCCAGAGATATTTATTATTAGTAAGGAAATATGCAACTAAGCCTATTCCATTCAGGGACACTTCATCAAAAACGCTCGCTTCCACTTAGACTCCTCTGTTCTTCGAGCTTTTCGTTTCAAGTAGCTACACTGGTTTCGACATTTATATTTCCGGAATACCCCCCTCCCTATGCATATTAATACAGGCAGAGCTGTTATGGGGGTAGATCTCGGCTGTCAGACTGAAAAAGTCCTAGTAACCAGACCCAAGATGGGACGCGTACCTTGAGAAACAGCCTAGAGAATTGACCAATATTCCAAGGAGTCCGACAAGTTAGCTGCCACCCCCAAGGTGAAATCTGTGTTAGAAAGCTCTGGCTGTGATCCGGTAATATTAATGTGGGAACCAGTACACTTGAAATCAAAGGCTCGAAGATCAGAGGAGAATACAGTGTTGCAGCACATTGAGCGACGACGACGGTTCTTGGTGAAATGTCCGTCATTGGAATGGGCCGCAGCAACCACTTACTATCATCTTACTATCAGGTTGTTTGTTTGTATTAAATAGTCTCCGAAAGTAATGGACCAATTTAAAAAAATCTTTTACCATTAGAAGCGGAAGTAATGGACCAATTTAAAAAAATCTTTTACCATTAGAAGCGGACATTATCCCTGATAAACATAGGCTATTTTTTACCGTCTTAAAATGCATCATTCCTACGGGAAAACGGATAATAGGACCATGAGTAGTAAGTTTTGCTCATAATTACGTGTCTGTAATAGGTTGCCATACCAACGCATTTTTGATTATGGAATAAATCGAAGTATACAATGATTTTGGGAGCTGGCGAAATAATCCTGAAAAAATATCACATTCTTACAGGATACGTGTAGTCCACGCGAGTAAAGCCGCAGGCGGAAGGCTAGTCTAGTATAAAACGCATCATAATGATATGAAACTGCGTGCTACAGTATTTCAATCTACAGATCATCTAGTTATTAACGCAAGTTTTACCGCTATCATTAGTAGACCGTGAAAGAGCGGGCATCATAACAGAACGTGATAAGCATTCTGATTTAACTGCCGTGTCTCGTTTAGATAATGCTAATTTGTAAATTTTGTAACAAAGCTTAGCACTTAAAAGACGTAACAAACAAATTATTTTACAGTGACGAAGGCGCTCTAAATGGCGATATAAATATTTGGGTCTGGTTTGAGGCAGGAGTTTTTCATAGACCAACTGGCCATCTACAGGGCAAATCTGCTGCCATAACAGCTCTGATTCTGTTCCGTCATTTTAATGTGGAAGCCTCAGCTAAAGATATAAGTAGAGCCTGCATGTGGCAGCTGCATTGCATGACTCTTCTTGGTAAAGTGTCCCGCAATTTAATAGGCCAGAATAGCAGCTTACCATCAGGTCGGCTATGTGCCTGTCTGCCAACTGAAAACTCGGGTAAAAGTGTGTGTCCCTGCTTTTTCCGTGCCGTGATCTCGGGGTCTTAAATCCAATTATATATGTAAACTAGCTCGGGGCGCCCGCTTCGCGGTCGCGCCCAGAGCTAGGTCGCTGCGCGACAGCGGCCGCTGTCGGGCTTCGCCCTCCGCGGCGCTCGGCCTTCGGCCTCGCTGACGCAGCTCGGCCTACGGCCTCGCAAAATTTACATAACTGGGTTGGACTGTCCGTGAGCGTGTCCTTTTTCTTTTTTAATGCCCGAGAGGGGCATTGGCGGAGTCCTAGTGCTTTGTACAAGGCCGCTGTCGGGCTTTGCCCTCCGCGGCGCTCGGCCTTCGGCCTCACTGACGCAGCTCGGCCTGCGGCCTCGCAAAGTTACAAAATTGGTGTTAAGTTTCTGTAGCAGTGTCCTAATTCCTTTTTAAAAGCCCAAAGAGACATCAACTACGTCCAAGTGCTTCGTACAAGGCCGCTCCAGGCTTCGTCCTCCGCGGCGCTCGGCCTTCGGCCTCGTTGACGGAGCTCGGCCTGCGGCCTCGCAAAATTTACATAACTGGGTTGGACTGTCCGTGAGCGTGTCCTTTTTCTTTTTTAACGCCCGAGAGGGGCATCAGCGGAGTCCTAGTGCTTGGTACAAGGCCGCTGTCGGGCTTCGCCCTCCGCGGCGCTCGGCCTTCGGCCTCGCTAACGCAGCTCGGCCTGCGGCCTCGCATAATTTTCATGACTGGGTTGGACTGGTCGCGGCATTGCCCATAATCTTTTTTAACGCCTGTGCGGGCCATCAGCGAAGTCCTAGTGCTTTGTACAAGTCCGCTGTCGGGCTTCGCCCTCCGCGGTGCCCGGCCTACGGCCTCGCTAACGCAGCTCGGCCTGCGGCCTCGCAAAGTTACATAATTGATGTTTATTTACCGTACTTAGCAGTGTCCTTATTCCTTTATAAACGCCTAAAGATACATAAACTACGTCCTAGGGCTCCGTTCAAGGCCGCTCCTGACTTAGCCCTACGCGGCGATTGATGATTGATAGTAAATATACAAAATACTTTCTCTCTGTCCTAACCAAGTAAAATGGGTAGAATTCGGTTCTGGTCGCAGTTCTAACATAACCTAACCTCACACAGAGTTATGCTGCCCGTGGGATTCAAACCCACGACCTCTGGGCTTTAGAGCCTAGCATTGAGTTTGAATTCAAAGTAGAAGACCATTTTGATACGTTTTAGTAATAACCTTTTTCAAACACTTGAATATTTTCATACAAACAGGATGTTCCCTATACAGCTCAAGTCCAGTACAAAATGTATGGGGAAATCCCTTTGGTAGAACTAAATTGATTTTTATTTTTTTTCCAAACCACGTTCAATTTCGGAAATATTATTAACGAAATAAAAACAAAAGACGATATTTGACAGGTTTTCATACTTTTTTTTGTCCCAAAATTGATATTTCGATTTTTTACATTTTCCCCTAAAACTCTGAAATTACCCCGAAAATGGGGTAAATTTATACATCATCTGTTAGAAAATGTCCGCCGCAACAACAAAGGTCATGCAACATTTTCTTCTAAAATACCTCCTTTCATCTTAAAAATCGATTTAAAAATTCTCGCAAACAAAAGATTTTCCAAAATGGCCGCTTGCTCGTCCGCCATATTGTTTGGAATTTTTCTCACATTTTTCCCTTAATGCTATTTAATTTTCACAAATAATAGATTTTACAGAGCTACTCTCCGACCCATATCGGCCTCTCCAGAGACTCTCAAAGGGACCCCTTCCGAAAAAGTTTGAGCCTCCATAACTCCCAGTGTTGCCAGTTGTCGTTGATTAAAATAGTCAAATGTCATTTTGGGGTACACAATCTATCACGCATGGGGAATATTTTTCGCGAAAAGTCTTTATTTCTATTTTCGATCTTTTTGGGGCATAAGACAAAAACTACCAAAAACTTCCAAAATATTTTTTCATCTGGCAATACCTCACGCCAAAACTCATAACCGCCTAGTACATTTGAACTTTTCTTTTGGTTCACCAACTGCCCGAAAAATCAATGTGAAAGTTTTGAAAACAAGAAAATTTCACAATTTTTGTGACAGCTCGTCCGCCATCTTGAATTTTGCCGATCCCGTATTTTTCCCATATACTACGTTATATACCGCATCGAACTGCATTTTTACTTTTTTTCTCTATCCCACCCAGTCGGCTAAACAACTCGAGATAGAAGGCCATGTCGAAAATTTTCATTTCGCCCTCACGCCCAGTGTTGCCAGGTGATTGTCAAATCTCTACCATGATGTCATTAGGGACCCCGGAAGACATGATTTCTCATACTCAGATTTACTCCAAATGCCGTATTTCGAGTAGACCCTTTTTTGGACCATGTGGCAAAAACTACCAAAATCTCCCAAATCTATTTTCCACGTAGCAATACTCGACACAGAGCCCCACCTTGCCGCTATACAAAGCAACTCTGTAAAGTGTTGCCAAATCAGTCAAAACGGGCTTTGAAATTTTCGAAAAAAAGTACTTTTTGCAATTTGCTCTCCTGCGCGGCGGCCATCTTGAATTTTTGACAGCGCGTATTTTTCCCATAAACTACACCATAGACAGCGTCAAAGCTCATTTTTAGTTTTCTTCTACCATGTATAATACGGCCCCGACAACTCGTGAAAAGTGACGACACCCCAAAAATTTGTAAAATTCGCCACTCCCAGTGTTGCCAGCTCTCGTCGACGAAACTACCAGAAAGTCATAAGGGGCCCGCAGAACTATAAATTCGTGGCCCCGATTTTCCCCTAAATGCCCGATTTTGAATCGACCATTTTTGGGCCCCTGGAGCGGAAACTACCAAAAACTACCAAAATATTTTTACGCCTGGCAACACTCGACGCTAAGACACACACCCGCGCCTTATAACGTTTTCGCATAGAGTGTTGCCAAGTGGACGAAAAATCGATTTTAATTTTTTGCAAAAAAAAACTTTTTACAAATTTGGTCGCCAGCTCGTCCGCCATCTTGTTTTTTTTTTGCCAATTTTTTTACTTAAACTACATCATATACCGCATCGACGGCCATTAAAATTTTTAATCTGCAACGCATAGTGTTGCCAGAGGATTTTTTCAAAGCCGGCGAGGGCGAAAAATCGATTTTCTTCCGCCGTTGCCAGTGTTGCCAGGCGATTTCCGAAAAAGTACCAGATGGCCACTCAGCACCGGGGTTGCCACCAAACTGCATACTCGGATTTTCGCCAGCTGTCAAAAAGTCATTTTCTACTAAATGTACCAAAAGTCCGAAAACTACTATGAACGTGGTAGATTTTCTTCCCACCTGGCAACACTCTGATAAATTACCCTCCAGAAGCACGGAGACTCGTTCCCCTCTAGTGTTGCCATCTACCAGAAAATTCGTTTTGAAAAGTTGCAAAAATTTTGTCAAACAGTTTTTTGCCGCCAGCGCCGCCGCCATCTTGGATTTTTTTAATCTGTGGCTTAATCCTAAAAATTGACTATATTTCCAACACATCCCAAAAAAAAGTATTAAATTATCTATGCTCACCACAGAGTTGGAGCCCCCCCAAAAAGGGTCGATTTTTCAATTTTCAACCCAAGATGGCGGCGCCGCCATTTTGTTTTTCTGACATTTTACTTTTTAAAGTCGAATCGTTTGCCACAGACTAAAACTCCAAAAAGTTTGAAAGCTCTAGGACCAATAGTGACAGAGATGCAAACACCAACATGGCCGCCATCTTGGATTTTCGGAAAAAAAAATAAAAATTTCCAGATTGATTGGCGAAACTTCCACGACCGTAGAACATCACTTGTCGAAAAAATGCTGGCAACACTGCGAAAAATGGCCCTGATCAATCAGTGAGTGAGTGGTAATTTAGCTTTATATAATATAGAAGTAAGGAAAATAATTTTGTCGGATTTTTCGAACACAGCTTGGGTATGTTAAAACATGTTGAGTTACATAACAAGCTTGTCTCGTCCGAATGCTAATGTAGAGGAAGTGGACCGCATAAGCATTCATCAAATATTGTTCAACTTTCACCGAGTGTTTTAGTAGCATCATCTTCAATAATCATTGACTTTACTATCACCATTACTGGGCTTATTGCGCAGAGGATTGGCGGTCGTTGGGGCAGAAAGGTCCTTGAGTGGAAGCTAAGGCTACGTATCCGGAGACGCAGCCGTGGTAGTCCTCCCACAAGGTGGACCGATGACCTCATAAAGATCGCGATCGTATCTACTGAATGCGGGACTGCGGGTGGCGCAGAATCGATCGGTCTGGTGATGCTTAGGGAAGGTCTGTGTCCAATAGTGGACGTCTTATGGCTGAAATGATAATGATAATGACTGTCTCCATGCCGCATAATATCCGTCGCACTGTAAAGCGACGACCTGGTTAAAATACATGGTCGGACCGAATTTTTCTGATTTGGTTTTTTCGTCACTAATACTCTGTTACAGACTATCAGGACACAGGAGCCTGGAAGTCGGGGGTATGAAATACAATTACTAACTTTGACACACTTTTTTTTTTTATTCCAATGTATAACAATCGTACACTATCGTATCGATCGTACACCTGATGGTCTGCGCTTAGACTGCTCAGTTTATAATTTTTCATTATTTTTTAAGCATTTTGCCTGCTTGACAGGCAGTCAAAGGGAAAATAAAACGCCTAAACGCCCCACAGCGACAGACGCAGCACACAACAGGCGGACATTCCTGTGCAGCGACATGCGTGCGCAGGCGCATGAAGACGTTTCCGTGCTTTGTAGCGTGAGATCCATGAGAAAACTAACCACGACTGGGTTTCACTATACACATTCATGCTAACTTAAGTATTGTAAAGTATCAGCCAATTTAAGGCCCCATGTAATATTGAAACCAATTATCACAATAATGGGTGGATGGACAAATTGGACAATAAATGCTTTAATGTCATTGCCGAAGGGTCTATAAGCCCAGGCACCTCTTGGTAAGTAATCAGTTCACTAATGTGTTACATGACAGTTGCTACTGCCTCACATGCGTTATCTATCTTTAGGAAATAAATATGAAAAGGGAAGGGATGGGAAAATGCTTAGGGAGGTTTTCGGCCCAAAAGCAATCATACTTGCCAAACGAAGCTCGATAACGAGCTATCACTCACACGTCGGTTTTATGTTAGAGGGTGGTACATGGAACGTAGCTCTACCACAAAGAAAAATACCTAAATAATTTGGTCAAATATTGTATTTGACATGGAAACCACATAGTGTAGTGAAAACTGTTGAGTTTCTTGCGGCACTTCTTTCCTCAACAGGCCATTGACGTCGAAGTGCTGGTAGGGAAAAAAAGTTTGACGTGCAAAAGTATTTAAAAAAAAATCTATTTGCAGAATAAATTATTTTATTTTTATTTTAAAGCGGAATATAGTCATCAAGGTACGTTGATTTGTCTTTAAAAAAATAACGACACCATAATACCTAACACTATTTAATACTGAGTTTTTTGTTGGGTCGGGAGGCTTTTGGGACCGCGGTCCCGGTCCCAAAAGCCTCCCTCCTCTGCAAATAGATTGTGGTCCCGAACGCCACCTTATAATTAATTAATATTATTTTGAGTGGTACGTGGGACCACAAATATTGGCCAAAGTTCGAAAGGCAAAGCCTCCGTGGAACAGAGGTCGTGTGTTCGATTCCTACCTATATAGGGTCTGGTTGGTGGTAGGGCTTTATGTCCTTTTCCGCATTCAAGCATTTCGTTTTCCCCCAAAGGGTGACTGGTAGAGAAAGCTTTTAGCGTTAAGTCCGCCTTTTGAACCCAATTTGTGTGGTAATTTTTTTTTTATAAATAAATATTTAAAAAAAAATCTCGAAAACGGGGTAAATATCTTTCAATCCGGGCAACACCGCGTTATTTTCTTAAATCACAGAAACAGTTACTTAAAAGCAGGCAAAGACATTAGCTAAACAAATACAAACAGTAAGAAAGTTCACAGGTTCAGAGATGTGAAATTGCCGAGTCATAGCCATGATTGCGTAGGTCTCAAACGGTACAGGGAGATGTAAGTACAAGTGTTTTATAACGAGCGCGGAATTTGCATTCAAGCTGTTATTTTTAGGGTTGCCACCAGAAACAAGGTTAATGCAGTGTCTGGTTGGTTGGATCTCATATAATATTATTTTACCCGCGAGTAATTTCTTTTGTCAATTATCCCCCCCTTCCCCCCACATTTCCGGGATAAAAAGTACCCTATGTCACTCGGGGATAGTGTAGCTTTCCAACAGTGAATTATTGAAATCGGTTCAGTAGTTTCGGAGCCTATTCAATACAAACAAACAAACAATCATAGTTTAGATATAGAATAGGCGAAAACGGCCTACAGAAGTTGTGCAAAGAAATCTATTTCTATTTATGCGTTGGCAACTTGGCACACTAAAGTCTAGACTTACATAATGGATCTAGACTTTCGCCAATCTGATTGTGCTATTGACTGACGTTAATGGTTACTCGAGTCGATGCGGCACTTAAATATAATTAATATCCCTTTCAGAACTGGCCTTACACGATTGTGTGGTTTACTAGATTAAATTTTGTACAAAAACTATTTCTTTTAAATGAACGGGCTCGACTCCACACGATTGCGCGTGAGCCGCCCTTTGACCGTAAGATTGAATTTCGGGTGTCAGTCAGTCGACCAACAGGCAGCGACCTGTCGAGTACAGCAGTATTTTTCGGTCCCGGTTTCGACAAATGTAAGTAGAATTACTTGAGTATTTATTAGTTATTTGTATGGTTTATTGCACGAAAGATAAGTTTAATGTTTTTGCGATGTTACTTTGTGTTTTTTACACTAATTTCGATAGTAACGCCCACAGTAGCAAGTTACTAAACTTTTCCGACACAATTGTATGAAGAAGGGCCGAAGGCTATCTCATAGCGAACTTAGGACTTTTTTTATTTCACAGATTTTTCAAAGAAGGAGCTATTTTTAAATGAAGATCAAACTAATAACTTTTTAAATGGGTCTGAGGATTACGGAAGTGATGACGACCATCATCTAGACATTCCATTTCCTTCTCTTCTTCCTCTGAGTCATCAAGTGATGAAGACGTCCCACCGGCAAATTTGAGATGGAAAAAGAAGAAATTTCAGTCAAAGCCGATACCAAATGGTACCAGTTCCTGAGCTACACGCAGTATTACCTCCAGCACAATACTTCGAACAGCATTTTAAGCCGGAATTAATGGAGCAGTTTGCGCTAGCTACAAATCAATATTTCATGACTATTACTGGTCATCAATCGAAGCCTGTTTGTACTTCTGGGGAAATCTAAAAGTTTTTTGGTATCCACGGTTTGATGGGTTGTTTAGCTTTCCCAGAATTAAATTATTTTGGACGCAGCGATACAAATTTGACCCCATTGCTAGTGCCATGTCAAGAGATAGATTTTTTCTCATTAGGGTAAACTTACACGTTTTAAACGTTCAGTACCTATTGTGCTGGAGTTAATACTGCATGTAGCTCTGGAACTGGTACCATTGGTATCGGCTTTGACTGAAATTTCTTCTTCTTTCATAACTAAGGTTAATTGATTACTTGATTGATCTCATTTACAAGAAGAAGACTGAATCAGCACTAATTAAGACTGATTTATACTAATAATAGGTGATTGTTACCTAATATTCTATAACTTTTTGTTGATTTTGCATGTACGAGTTTAAAATATTGTTAAATTAATGCTAATAATCATTTTATTATTAAAAAAATTGTTTCCTTTAAAAAAAAAATTACAGGCTTAGGCCCGTCTTGATACAATTGTGCGGTCTCACGATTGTGTCTTCGCTGTCTTTGGCCCTGATTCATACAAATGTGTGGGCTATAATTTTCCAAGATGGCGGCCGGAAAATGGAAAAACGACCTCAGATTTGTAATTAGAAGGTCATTTTATGTAGGGAATGCTTTTTTTTTCGGACAATTTCTACGTAGTTTCGGTGCAGGTCTGAAAGGGATATTGAATGGGTTCGGTGGCGTCGTCTGTCTGTGCATCGAATGTTTAAGTTAAGGCTCGTACAGCCGCCAAGTAGTTCTGTCATTGCCTTTTTTTCGGAGGAGAATGCGTTTAGTTACCATTACCGCAGGCTAGCTAGACCACCGTGTGGTGGGAGCGTCTCACTACTCACTAAACTCCCCCGGTTCCCTTAACTCCCGAAGACTGAGTAAGAGCTGAATGGAACAATGAAATCGCTAAGTGCCTGTCAGTAAATAAAATAACATAGGAAATCAATAGGTACGCGCCGAGATCCGAACCTTCTACGCATGAAGCTATAGTTACAACTCAGCTACAGGTCCCGGCAAACATCTTAAAATCGGGTGCGGATTGCGCAGAACGCGAATTTAATTGATTGCGCTATTGGTCAATCCGCACCCTTCTCAGAAAGTGACCTAACTCAAAATTCGTGTAATTCTCGATTTTTGCATAAACTGACCTTAAAAAGCATAATCATATTATTAAATAACCCTGTAAAGAAAAAGTGACCTATTTCTAAATATAACAGGGTCAGCGCACTCTTCGGTCTTTTTAACTAGTCCCGCTAGCTAATATAAAGGCAAAGTCAGTTTATGAACAATCAAGAATTACACGAATTTTGAGTTAGGTCACTTTCATTCTAAGGGTGCGAAAAGCAAACTTCTTACCGATAGAGCGCGCGAGCGACGGGAGATTCGCGCGCGCCATTGGTCATTCGCAAGTGCACATGCGCGAACTTTCCCCCACTGTCAACCGATAGTCAAGAAGTTCGCTGGCACCTATACCACAGCTCATTAAAAGAAATGCCTATCGGATATGGCACGACTTTCGTTCAGAACACTTTCTGTAACATTAGCATAGTCATAATTATTATTACGTCATACGAGTACGACACGCCTGTTTAATATTCACGTAATATCATTGTTGGTATTCAATATGGTGTGCTGCTAGATATAGACTGGCTCGATAGCGATCTTGAAGCTAGTGGTCGTAGGTTCGATGATAAATATCGTTGGACACTATTCACGCAGCGTTAAGACCAGGTTAGCCAGACAACGTATAAAGTTTTTCTTTCTTAGTATACAATATATAGAAACATTGACGGTGGAAGGGCTTTTTCAGAGTTCGACTGGGTAGCTACCACCCTTACAGGTATTTGCCGCCATAACAGCTCTGGCTGTGTTCCGGCAATATTAATGTGTGAGCCAGTACACTTAAAATCATGGGCTCTCACTCTGATCAGATGAGTCTACAGACTGGCAGCACATTGAGGTACGCTTCCAGGTGAAGCGTACCTCAATGGAATAGGCCGCAGTGACCGCTTACCATCAGGTGGGTTGCGTGCCTGTCTGCCAACTGACATAGTAAAAAAAAACAACCAGATCGTTACAAAACACGGTCTGGTTTTACCAAGCAACATCATCGATTTGACCGCCTCCTTCGAACAGTGGGTTAGTCGCTCGGGTTTAAAACCCGGATTCCCGGCTTGGTTCTGAATCCGACTGGCGAAATCTACGAGGAGCAACTGCCATCTGACCTCCGTAACCGCTTACAGGGAAATAAGACCAATTAGATCATGGCGGCTACACAGCCATTCGAATATGCGGATTTCGTTCCCTCCTTTCCTTTTATGCAAATTAAAACTAATATGAAAAAAATATTTCTCTTCCCACACTATATTGGAGCAATCAAGTCATTAGTAAATCACGAATACAGTGACCCCGCATGACGATGAACCAGTTTATGACATGACTCTAATCATAAGAGACGAGGGTCACCACACGGTCTTACGTGCGTGGATAATTCCCATTAAACATCTAAGAACTGGGATTGGCTGATGATGATTTAATATATAAGCTCTCAGGATGAAGTTTCTCACCACATTTTTTAATTATTCCACAATTTGATTACTTAGAAAAAAGGCTGGAGTAGGCATTGCGCTGACAACATTTTTTTTAATACCACATCAATTGGCAGACAGACACGCAGCCCACCTGATGGTAAGCGGCCACTTCGGCCTATTCCATTAAGGGGCACTTCACCAGGAAGCGTCGCTCAATGTGCTGCCAGACTGTAGGCTCATCTGATCTTTGAGCCTTTGTTTCAAGACAAGTGTACTGGCTCTAACATTAATACTGCCGGAACACAGCCAGAGCTGTTAAAACATAAGCCTTAAACTACTACCCAGTCTCTGCCACGATCGGTTTAATTTGACAAACATTTTTGTTTCCATTTCGCCGAGGACGTAATGCCCAAAAGTGGACACGAAAATATGTATTTGTTGTGGTAGTGGATTATCCGCAGCTTTAAGCTAATGTGGTCACCGCACGCGGTCACACTAGCGATATTGGCGAGCAAAGTAGAAAGCCGACAGAACTACTAACTGGTTCCAGACTTTACACACTGCGTGTTACCGTAACATAGTATATGTCAGGGTGGCTATCTCTAAAGTGGCGAATCTGCCACACGCTGGGGAAATAAGTTGCCAAAATGTGCCAAGGTCCTTCATGGAGCCAGTCAACCTTATATTTGGACCTCACATCCGCTTACCATAAGGTGGAGTGAGGTCATCCTGAGTTCCTGACTGCTTCTTCATTAAAAAAAAATTGCTAGGAAAATACTAAAGTAAGTGATACGAAGTTCACCGGGTCAACTAGTTTTAAGTAAAAAAACTTATACGGATATACGGACAGAAATTAAAATTCACAAAAAGACCTTCAAAATAAACTTACATTATTTTCAAACTCGTTTACAAACATTATTTATTTTCAGTGTTATAGGGGGTCATGCCCTCATCACATCATAAACCACTACTACTTTATTACATTGTAATAAGACTCGTATTCCAATCACAAAAGTACCTAGGTACTAAAACCATTGCTACTATTTACGACTCTTATTTATATGAACAAAAGGTTCACATTCGAATGACGAGCTTTTAACTGCATTGTATGTTGAACAGTATGCAAGTGATCCATCCGATAGTCCTATTGCTTTGATGTAAGGTTCAAAATCCGTTGACAAGTAAGTTGCAACGTGGGAATATTTTAGTCGTTGTCATTTCTTTTGCAAAGATATAGATGTAAGCTGCCTGTTTTTTTGTTTGTTATTACTTTTGTTGTGTATAATGTTCAGTTGTCAAATGGTCCGTTTGTTTGACGGTAAGCATTTTTAACGGTACCTAACCTACTTTGAGGGACTCGTCACTAAAAATTATCACATTACTTAATGTCAATGGGACAATACAATCTGATAAAATAATTTTTATTAGCAGGGCAAAAGCCCCCATGTTCCTGGTAGTCATATCAAGCCCAGAGACGCTGCCGACGGCGATGCAGGAGCGCGGGGGGGTTTAGTGAGTATTCTCCGTGCACCAGTCTTTCTTAAGACTGGGGCATGGAGCTGGACTGAGTCCCACACACGGCTCGCCTACCCCAGCATTAAATGCATTCCCCTCCACAAAAAAATGGCAAAGGCCTCCATCTCCATTGAAATCAAATCACCGGGTAGGTACTAGCTTAATCAACACACTAACCAAATGCGGATTTCTGATCGCAAACTCGAGCCGTGTCCGAAAAATTTTTAACCCAGAATCCTGTGATCAGGAACCTAAACCAGTAGGTACACCAACAAGGCATTCCGATATCCAAGGCAAAAATAAAAACTGGGCCGAACCAACAAAATAAACAAAAAGTTAAAAAAGACCCTTAAATCGAGCCAAAACACACAATCGATAAATCGAAGCGAAACAACAATAAATAAGACTCGATTTAAAATTGTATCCCGCTCCCTAATTGACAGTTTAACGGAAGCGGCAATGAACCTGGCGGGAAGCGGTGGTTCCTAATTTAAAATTTTAAACGGGCAACCGGGAACTGGTGACATGTTTTTTTTTTCTATTTCGGAGAAAAGTAGCCAGTGCGGTGACATTTTTGACTTATTAATTTTAACAAGATTGTGATTTTGTAAAAAATCTGAGGGGCCAATTATAGGCCTCAGCCCACATGGTGGGAGTTTTGGTATAGTGGGAGACTGGGAGTGCAGGGGGCCAACAGGCCTTTTGAAACGGTAGGCTGCCAAGTGCCCTTGACTGTTTCTGCCAAGGGGAACGTGATGAATTCGCCGGGCAGTGTCACAGAAGCAAAGTCTATACCGGTTTTTGTAACACCTACCACAAAGACCATGGGCCATGTGGGGTTTAGTGTGTATGCCTGGCCTTATGGGTGCGTCAGTCCCACACACAACACACAACAAAGGGTCTAAGTACAGTAATAGGTCTATGCAATGTCTACGTTACCTTCAATAACGCCGATAATTAAAAAAGAAAAAAATAGTACTATCAGATTCAAATTACTATTAGGATGATATCTTTTGGAATTGACAGATATTATTTTGCGTTGCCAACGCGAACGCTACGAACAAGCGCAGTTGACGCCATTCTTTACTCCATTCCAAAAGTATTATCCTAATAGCATCTGAACCGGATAGTACTGTAAAGCATTATAAAGTGTCAAATTCTTTCAAATCATCATGGCGTCTGATGGCCTACATTGCATCTCGTTCTCGAGTAACGGTATCTTAATGATTTTACTTTAGTCATTTCTGGTTTCTAATCATTGACTCACATCCAATCTATAATTTTGTAGTTGAAGATGCTTAACGAGAATTCATACTAATCTGGGTTCGATTCACAGTTCAAATAGATTTTTTTTTTAATACAGCGTTTCTTCTCGTTCGAAACTCCGATATTTATTTTGTATGTAATTGTGTGCAAAATGTACCTATAAAATAAAACTCAGCAAGTAAATATTTAACAACAAAACTAAATTGATAAATATGTAGATGAAAAAACAAAAAAAAATAGAAAAAGAATGCGCCCAACGTGGGGCTCGAACCCACGACCCTGAGATTAAGAGTCTCATGCTCTACCGACTGAGCTAGCCGGGCATATACCAAGACGGGCGAAAATTAGTGCCCCTTACTCCTTAGGGTTGTTTTGATAAGATAAGAAAGGACATTGTAATTTCAACCACCGGGATATAAGCCCGGCTAGCTCAGTCGGTAGAGCATGAGACTCTTAATCTCAGGGTCGTGGGTTCGAGCCCCACGTTGGGCGAATTCTTTTGTGCTTTTTTAAGTTTGATTTACTACTAAGCTTCATCATTTGCATATTTTTATAATCTAGGTATCTACTACTATGATAATAATTTATAAAGAGGTAAGACTTGATTGAATAGGCTCCGGACACTACTGAACCGATTTGAATAATTCTTTCACTGTTAGAAAGATACGCTATGCCCGGTGAACATAGGGTACTTTTAATCCAGGAAATGTGGGGAGAAGAGAGGGATAATTGACATAAGAAATTACGCGCGGGTGAAACCGCGAAGGCGGTCGCTAGTCCAAAATAATAAAATATCACATTCCTTCAGGATGACATTGTATTGTCCACGCACGCGAAAATAAAATACAAAAAGAAAACCGATAAAATATTTATACATTTAAACTTGTGATTTAAACGCACTATTTGTCCTTGTAGGTCTTCGGATAAATATTTAGGGTTAGTAGTCGATTCGCACGAAAATAATTAGCACGAAAGTGCGAATCGACAACTTTCAAAAATAATATTATTTTTAGTAGTCGATTCGCACGAACGAATTTTAATCGCGTGCGAGTCGACCCCTTTAAGAATTGATAGTAGGCGATTCGCACTTTTGCTATATTATTGTGCATAAAAAAAAACAAACAAACACATCATAAACCACTACTACTTTATTACATTGTAATAAGACTCGTATTCCAATCACAAAAGTACCTAGGTACTAAAACCATTGCTACTATTTACGACTCTTATTTATATGAACAAAAGGTTCACATTCGAATGACGAGCTTTTAACTGCATTGTATGTTGAACAGTATGCAAGTGATCCATCCGATAGTCCTATTGCTTTGATGTAAGGTTCAAAATCCGTTGACAAGTAAGTTGCAACGTGGGAATATTTTAGTCGTTGTCATTTCTTTTGCAAAGATATAGATGTAAGCTGCCTGTTTTTTTGTTTGTTATTACTTTTGTTGTGTATAATGTTCAGTTGTCAAATGGTCCGTTTGTTTGACGGTAAGCATTTTTAACGGTACCTAACCTACTTTGAGGGACTCGTCACTAAAAATTATCACATTACTTAATGTCAATGGGACAATACAATCTGATAAAATAATTTTTATTAGCAGGGCAAAAGCCCCCATGTTCCTGGTAGTCATATCAAGCCCAGAGACGCTGCCGACGGCGATGCAGGAGCGCGGGGGGGTTTAGTGAGTATTCTCCGTGCACCAGTCTTTCTTAAGACTGGGGCATGGAGCTGGACTGAGTCCCACACACGGCTCGCCTACCCCAGCATTAAATGCATTCCCCTCCACAAAAAAATGGCAAAGGCCTCCATCTCCATTGAAATCAAATCACCGGGTAGGTACTAGCTTAATCAACACACTAACCAAATGCGGATTTCTGATCGCAAACTCGAGCCGTGTCCGAAAAATTTTTAACCCAGAATCCTGTGATCAGGAACCTAAACCAGTAGGTACACCAACAAGGCATTCCGATATCCAAGGCAAAAATAAAAACTGGGCCGAACCAACAAAATAAACAAAAAGTTAAAAAAGACCCTTAAATCGAGCCAAAACACACAATCGATAAATCGAAGCGAAACAACAATAAATAAGACTCGATTTAAAATTGTATCCCGCTCCCTAATTGACAGTTTAACGGAAGCGGCAATGAACCTGGCGGGAAGCGGTGGTTCCTAATTTAAAATTTTAAACGGGCAACCGGGAACTGGTGACATGTTTTTTTTTTCTATTTCGGAGAAAAGTAGCCAGTGCGGTGACATTTTTGACTTATTAATTTTAACAAGATTGTGATTTTGTAAAAAATCTGAGGGGCCAATTATAGGCCTCAGCCCACATGGTGGGAGTTTTGGTATAGTGGGAGACTGGGAGTGCAGGGGGCCAACAGGCCTTTTGAAACGGTAGGCTGCCAAGTGCCCTTGACTGTTTCTGCCAAGGGGAACGTGATGAATTCGCCGGGCAGTGTCACAGAAGCAAAGTCTATACCGGTTTTTGTAACACCTACCACAAAGACCATGGGCCATGTGGGGTTTAGTGTGTATGCCTGGCCTTATGGGTGCGTCAGTCCCACACACAACACACAACAAAGGGTCTAAGTACAGTAATAGGTCTATGCAATGTCTACGTTACCTTCAATAACGCCGATAATTAAAAAAGAAAAAAATAGTACTATCAGATTCAAATTACTATTAGGATGATATCTTTTGGAATTGACAGATATTATTTTGCGTTGCCAACGCGAACGCTACGAACAAGCGCAGTTGACGCCATTCTTTACTCCATTCCAAAAGTATTATCCTAATAGCATCTGAACCGGATAGTACTGTAAAGCATTATAAAGTGTCAAATTCTTTCAAATCATCATGGCGTCTGATGGCCTACATTGCATCTCGTTCTCGAGTAACGGTATCTTAATGATTTTACTTTAGTCATTTCTGGTTTCTAATCATTGACTCACATCCAATCTATAATTTTGTAGTTGAAGATGCTTAACGAGAATTCATACTAATCTGGGTTCGATTCACAGTTCAAATAGATTTTTTTTTTAATACAGCGTTTCTTCTCGTTCGAAACTCCGATATTTATTTTGTATGTAATTGTGTGCAAAATGTACCTATAAAATAAAACTCAGCAAGTAAATATTTAACAACAAAACTAAATTGATAAATATGTAGATGAAAAAACAAAAAAAAATAGAAAAAGAATGCGCCCAACGTGGGGCTCGAACCCACGACCCTGAGATTAAGAGTCTCATGCTCTACCGACTGAGCTAGCCGGGCATATACCAAGACGGGCGAAAATTAGTGCCCCTTACTCCTTAGGGTTGTTTTGATAAGATAAGAAAGGACATTGTAATTTCAACCACCGGGATATAAGCCCGGCTAGCTCAGTCGGTAGAGCATGAGACTCTTAATCTCAGGGTCGTGGGTTCGAGCCCCACGTTGGGCGAATTCTTTTGTGCTTTTTTAAGTTTGATTTACTACTAAGCTTCATCATTTGCATATTTTTATAATCTAGGTATCTACTACTATGATAATAATTTATAAAGAGGTAAGACTTGATTGAATAGGCTCCGGACACTACTGAACCGATTTGAATAATTCTTTCACTGTTAGAAAGATACGCTATGCCCGGTGAACATAGGGTACTTTTAATCCAGGAAATGTGGGGAGAAGAGAGGGATAATTGACATAAGAAATTACGCGCGGGTGAAACCGCGAAGGCGGTCGCTAGTCCAAAATAATAAAATATCACATTCCTTCAGGATGACATTGTATTGTCCACGCACGCGAAAATAAAATACAAAAAGAAAACCGATAAAATATTTATACATTTAAACTTGTGATTTAAACGCACTATTTGTCCTTGTAGGTCTTCGGATAAATATTTAGGGTTAGTAGTCGATTCGCACGAAAATAATTAGCACGAAAGTGCGAATCGACAACTTTCAAAAATAATATTATTTTTAGTAGTCGATTCGCACGAACGAATTTTAATCGCGTGCGAGTCGACCCCTTTAAGAATTGATAGTAGGCGATTCGCACTTTTGCTATATTATTGTGCATAAAAAAAAACAAAGCACAGTCGTGTACAGGAAATCTTTTTATTATTTATAATATTATTAACATATTCCTTGTCTATATATCTTACAGCGTTCAAAATGAATTAAATTTCAAATGTTATATTTTTTTCGGACATAAAACATGTTAAATTATAAACTAATATCATTAAGCGTTAAATTTTATTTGATAACTTTAATATTAAAATGACACCAAAAATTGGAAACGAATATGTATTGCTTGTCTGTTTTTTTTACAACTTATACGAATACTATGATAATTTTATTGATACTATACTATGAAATACAAATACAGTGGATTTCGGGTATAACGACGATGAAGGGACCACTGTTATTTCGTCGTTACATCCGGATGTCGTTACATGCAAGGCAAAAAGATACAGACGGCTGCTATTTTGAATATCAATTTGTAACTGAACCATTTTAACTTGAAAACGTACACGCTTACCTGCCTAATTACCTAGCTAATATCTATAAACAAAAAGTAAAGGTTGCTGGCCATCTGTGTGATGTGAGAGCTCTAATAAATACAATGTATAGGTAACGGCAGACTTGTTGAACATCAGTCGACGAAGAAGGGGAAAGTTCGCGAATGTGCACTTGTGCGTGCAATAGCGCGCGCGAATCTCCCGTCATTAGTCAGAGGTATACTTCTGACCAATAGCGCGCAGGCGTATAAAAATTCATGTTCTGTGCAATCCCCATCCGATATTCAATAAGTTTGCCGGTACCCGTACCTGTCTTACAAACTAACATGGTAATTGGATATAAAGTTCACTCGCTGGCGCAAATATTAAAAAGAATTGTAAGTGAATTATTAGAAACGTATTACGTAAAGCGTGTAATAAATAGCGCTCTCATGCTTATAATACTGCAGGGTGCGGGGTGCAATGTAATATCCTGCTCCCCACCCCCCTAGCTGTTAGCTAGAAGCACGGCGGCAATAAGCCGACCAAAGCTCAAGTCGGTATCCTTTGGTTTCTATGACTCATCAAATAAGTATGTCCGGGGCGAGAGCTCTGATCAAAACAATGTACCGCTCTTAAAAACTAAAAGTAATTATCTCACTCGCTGGCGCGAATATTAAAAAAATAAATTGTACGTGAATAAATAAAATGTTATGATAAAATTATCAAAGTATTCGTATAAGTTGTTAAAAAAAAACAGACAAACAATACATATTCGTTTCCAATTTTTGGTGTCATTTTAATATTAAAGTTATCAAATAAAATTTAACGCTTAATGATATTAGTTTATAATTTAACATGTTTCCTGTCCGAAAAAAATATAACATTTGAAATTTAATTGATTCTGTATGCTGTAAGATATATAGACAAGGAATAATATGTTAATAATATTAAAAATATTATAAAGATTTCCTGTACACGACTGTACTTTGATTGTTTTTTATGCAAATACTGCAAAAGTGCGAATCGCCTACTATCAATTCTTAAAGGGGTCGACTCGCACGCGATTAAAATTCGTTCGTGCGAATCGACTACTAAAAATAATATTATTTTTGAAAGTTGTCGATTCGCACTTTAGTGCGAATTATTTTCGTGCGAATCGACTACTAACCCAATATTTACCGTCGCGAACTAGGCCTTGAATCGAAAGCTGTCCGGCCGTGGCGTGCGTGGAAAACTAATTAATTATTTAGGTACTCTCAGGTACTCTACTATTCACTGACACAACGCTTGTAGCACATTTCACAAATTTTATAAATATAACTACCAATTTATTGACTACCTACATAAAATAAACGTAATAACGTTTTAGGAAAAAATTGTGTAGGAATTTTAGCCCACATTTTAGTTTTGTGATAAGTTGATAACCGTATATGCCCTGTTTTTGGTACATACCTACGTTGTTTCTGATATATCCATCACACGAGTGCTTAAATTACTTACTTAAGGGTTAGATCAATGTATGTATGTGATGTACAAAAAAGTTCGATGATTCCTTTCTTTGTCGAACTATAAAGAAGTGGAACTCTTTGCCGGCTCATGTATTTCCCCCTTCCTATGACATGAGTTCCTTTAAACGAAGCGTGAAGAAGCACCTTGTTAGCCAGTACTGCGATGCCAACGGATAGAACGCCACGGTGTTGCGTCCGTTGTCGTGGTAATTTGGGTTCCCCTTTTGTTTACCATCAGGCTAAGTGGAGCCAATGTACTAAGCTACTATAAAAAAAAAAAAAATGTTGTCCAGCATTACAGCGACGACTTGATTACATTACAATGATAGAGACCTCCTGTAGTGGGACATAAATAGCTGATACTTTACTTTTGCCAATCCATCAGTTAGCTCAAAACAGTGTCTCCACTATGGCAGGTGACGCGTCGCTTTCTTGAAGGACGCACTTGCAATAATGATTGCAAGCTGCGCCGTGACCGCACTAACGAGTGCCGGGGAAACTACTGCGAAGAGCCGCTTTCATCAGAGCATAGAAATCTCTTTTAATATGCTAGATCAGACAGGAACGCAGCCCACCTGATGGTAAGCGGTCATTGCAGACATTGAGGAACACTTCACCAGGAAGCGTCGCTCATTGTGCTACCACACTGTAGGCTTTGTTTCTAAGTGTACTGGCCAATGACGTTCAATATACAACTAGACTAGACACCCAATCTCTAAGAAAAATTCCTCAAAAAACGTCCGAGCGGCGTTGACACAGATGACATTCAAATTAACACCTTATCTCGTGGCAGTTAGTGTTTAATGTCAATTGTATACAACTAAACGAAAACTCTGCCCATTAGTCGGGTGGGCAGACTTTTGCTTCGGACAATATTTGAGCGTGATTGGGAGTCTAGTTTTTTAATTGAACGTCATTGGTACTGGCTCCTATATTAATATAGCCGGAACCGTTATGGCGGCAGGTTTCACCTGTTGGGGTGGTAGCTAGCCAGTTGGTGGATCGGTTCGGATATTGTAGTAGTAATTACTGCAATAATATAGGTATTGAAGAGATGGCGCTGACGTAGCGTAAAATCAATACTAGAAGAAATTCAACGGGTCCGCTAAGGTCTCTTTAGCATAGTTGGTAGTGCACCTCGCCCGGACAGTGAGGGGCGCGGGTTCGAGCCCCTCCTGATTCCTGGACCAATTGATTTTTTTGTAAATAATAATATTCACCTCACATACATTTCCGTCAACATTACGCACCCAAATCGGGTAACGAACCCAACGCTTTCCGCGGTCCGAGCCCACTCATCCGCTGCGTCACCGAGGCCGTTGTTATTTACGTTTGTTTGTATATTTAAAACCACAGTTTGCGGTATGTAACTGTGAGAACGATATAATATTACATTACCTTAGTAATAAAATTCTAAATATTAATGACACTACCTGAATTAGGTATTTCTGTAGGCATAAACTTACTATGGAAAGTTTTCCCTACCTTTTTTTTTCGCGGGGAATGCTTTACGCACCATAACCCCGTCCTGGGGGACGGACAGGGCTGTGTGTGGGGCTCCAATCGCCCTAAAAGGACGCTGCTCCTGGTCTAGTTAAAGGTCCAGGGGTTTACCCACTAAACCCCGCGGTACTCCCTCTTCACCTTGGTGGGGGGCCACGGGTATCAGCAAAGCCCTTGCTCCGTGGGCCTCCCGGCGAAAGCCTGCATTTGCAGGCTCCTCGAGCCTCCCTTTCTGTGGGGGGCTGCGGGAGCGACCCGGAGCTGGGACGCTCCCAAGTTTTCACTACCTAGATTAAGTTAGACAAGGGCGTCGCCAAGGGGGGGCAGGGGGGGGCAGCTGCCCCCCCCCCCCCCCCCCCTAGAGATCAAATGTAGCTAGCCGCAAAGTGGTAACGCTTCATACTCTCGGCGTTCATATTTTTTTTCCTGAATAATATTGCCCCATTGCCCCCCCCCTTAATCATAAGCTGGCGACGCCCTTGAAGTTAGATAGCCCTCACGTTTGGTTTTTTTTATACTCTTGTTGCGAATATCTTAGGCTATCTAACTTAATGCTAGCACTGAACACGTTAAAAAACGTGAAAATTTAGATATAAAGTTTAAATTGGCAATATCTTGAAAACCGAGCAACTTTTACTGAGGTCATGTTAGGCTTGTTCGATGCCTCTTGTGCTGGCCTACCTCCAGTGTCACTGTGATGTGACGTGTTATTCTTGGGACACCCTGTATAAAAAAAAGTCGCACTGTACAGTTGTTCCGTGAATTTGCGCATTGCGGTACGATCCCCAAGCACAGACGCTTGTAAATAGGTCAAGGTGGGCGCTTGATGTTTTACTGACCTTCGAGCTTCGCTACAACGGGGTGTGGACGAATATGTTCCATTAATTAAGGCTAAAAGTGATATTAATTATACTGTATAATAAACGCCGCTTTTGATCTAGCGGTGAAATTTTCGTTGTGATATCTTTCCTGGGTTATAGTTTGACCGCCTCCGTGGAACAGTGGCTAAGCTGCTCGTGTATAAAAACACGGAGGTCGTGGGTTCGATTCTCGCCTTGGGTCTGGTTGGTGGAAAAGCTTTTTTAGAGTCCGACTGGCTAGCTACCACCCCTACAGGTGAAATCTGCCGCCATAACAGCTCTGGCTGTGTTCCCGCAATATTAACGTGAGAGCCAGTACACTTGAAATCAGAGGCTCGAAGATCAGATGAGCCTACAGTCTGACAGAACATTGAGGGACGCTTCCTGGTAAAGCGTTTCTCAATGGAATAGGCCGCAGTGGCCGCTTACCATCAGGTGGGCTGCGTGTCTGTCTGCCAACTGACATAGTATAAAAAAAAACAAAACGGTCAAGACAATTGCAAATTTTCAAAAAAAGATTATCATTGTTTTATGACTGGCTCTAAGATTATATGAGTTTCCAAAACAGGATAACTCACTTCCCCAAATAAATTAATACCAACTCTTCCTAGAACAGACGCATGTATCACGGGATGAGTCAGGGACAAGGGGTGATCTAGTGTGACGTCACAGGCGTCTCGGGAGGGTGCTGCTGGCGCGACGTCGCGACGCCTGTTGTCTATGGCTAGTCGCCATAGAGAAAAACTTGAGAGGAAAAGTCGTATAATTTGGAAAAGAGAAAGGACAACGCAAAAGACTGGGCCCAAAAAAAAAATGTTGTGCAGATTTGGGACATAGACTACGAAGTAGGTACCTAGATCCGATAATTGGTCCTAGTGAAAAAAAATATGTTTATTAGGTATGTTAATTATTTATGTTCATATATAAAAATAATAAATTATTATGGACGATAACTTTTTCCCCCTGGGACCGATTATGGTGTCATCATAATAAAAGTTGATGGTGTGTGTGTGGTCTTTCACGTAGAATACATCTCATCTCTTAAATTTTTTGGGCCCAAGAACAATGGCAAGTTTTGCATTCTTCTTTCGTCAGAAATGGCGGTGGCTGCCGGGTACCTTTAGGCGCTGCACTGACGTAGCCACTTAACCAGGCTTGTCAAATCTAGGATCATAGTCGCGATCTCTGGCTACTCGGCAGCTTTTGCCAACAACCTTGCGCAAATCGTCACTCCACCTGGCCTGGGTGCTTAGACAAGATGACATCGCTTCATAGCTGGCGAAATTCGCTAACTTAATGTATGGATTTGACAGATGCCATAGAAAAGTCACGTGGTGAAAGTATGGGTTTTGACATTCGCTATCGCAAATTGAGCTATAACGAACGTCATAAATGCCGCTTGTCTAGGGGGGCGGAAGGCGTCCTACACTACGTTTACCAAGACGCGGTCTCCACTCCAGAAACCGTTTACCCCAACGGTTTTCGTTTTTACTGCTGATAAGGTCAATTCATTTATAAGTATCATTATGACTTATGCCGTAGTCTCTCTCTATTACTATGCTCTATCTCCGTCGCTCTAGTTAACTCAATGACGCGGAACAGTTGAAAAACGCTTTCTTCAATCTACAGTACTAATTGCCCCCAATTAATGTTTGCTCAGCAAGCAGATAATGCCCTTTTGTTTTAAATGGATAATTAAGCCAATGTAACTATTTGTACATTCCTCATTTCGTTGCTTCATCTTCTGTGAGACACCTGTGGTAGCATAAGTTATATAACTATCAACTAATCAGGTTTCTTGCCAGTTCGTCTTGCGACGTATGAAGATGTCGGGTATCGTGACGTACAGGGAAGACAAAGAAAAGGGAAGATCTTCCTCCGAGCTAGGTGTCTGTGCTCGGGGACCGCGGCCCAATGAATCGTCTTGGTTTGAGAGAGAATAACTCTGCTAGCGCGACGCAGTATTGAATATCTGATTGGCTGTTTACATGTGCACTTCTCGCTGACTTGCAATCTTACGTTATTGTGTTCAATCTTATGTAGCGCATTCCTACAGTCTCGATAAATAGAAATAGATATTTATGACTCCACCACCAGATGATGGTAGTCTAGTCATTCTATAAGATTTGTCTTTTTTTTTTATTTGTACTAAGCTAGCACTTGACCACAAAGTTGTCTGATGTTAAACAACAATGCGATACGATGGAGCGCTCTTGCTTGTCTGACGATTCATAAATAAATGCATCTGTGAAGCCTATATGAATAAAGCATATCTGTGGTGGTAGGAGATTGGTTCAAACATCGCTTGGCAGTGGGTACGGTCAACAGCACAGCACGGTTAACACTTGCAGTTCGATAATAGCACTTATGCCCCCTACATAAGAGCGGTACAAAGTCCAAAGTGTTACGTCTGACGTGCTTTGACAATGTAATTCCCAGCCTTAACCAACCAGTCTCCTGAGGTGGCACATTATCACAAGTATCACGTAAAAGCGACGTTGCCTACTAAATTCTAACGCACAATGACCTATTTTAAAAGCTAAGTAAAAAATAATCCAGTGAACCTAAACTTAGGTTTTAATGAGGTATAAAAGAAAAAACTTTCTCTGAAAAGAAATCGTACAGCAGTCATAAGTAGGATGAATTAATTAGAGCAACTTTTGCTCTTAATTTTTGCTTGTTCTTTAGGTACTTTAATTTGCAAATTAAAGGGAAACGCCGAAAATAGGCCCAGAGTGCACAACACATTCAATTTCATGAATGAAATCTAAATATTCGCACTTGATTTGTCGTCTTCTTCTTTTTTCAGTATAAGTTGGTTAAAACAATTATAAATAATTAAGTATTTCAACGATTTTTCCTTTACATGATGTTTACATGTCACTTCTGATGTTTGATATTAAATAAGAAATTGGTCCGAAATAGTTTATTTTTAATTACGTTTTTCGATACAGCGGTAAATATTTTATAAAGTGTTAAATAATATTATTAAAGACCAAATAATAAATGTATATTTATGAATAATGATAAATTGTTTTAAAACTACCTTTTATAATATTAATAATTAATAAATAACACTATAAAACATTTACCGCATTAACGAAAAACGTAAATTAATTTCGGACCAATACTTTTTTTTTCTTTTTTCTTGGCACTGCACGGTTTGTGCATCGGCCACTGACATTGATCATTAATTTTTATTCTTCTTTTTGGTTGGTCCGAAATTAATTACGTTTTTCGATATAGCGGTAAACATTTTATAGTGTGAAATAATAATAATTATAAAAAGTAGTTTTATACTAATTTATTATTATTAATAAATATACACTTATAAATTGGTCTTTAATAGTATTATATAACAATTTATAAAATATTTTCCGCTTTATCGATTAACGCAATATAAAAAAGTAAGTTTCGGACCGGTATAAACATACGTCATTAATGAAATGTAAAGGATATAGTCGTTGAAATATTAAATAATTTATAAATGTTTTTTCCGACTTCTACTGAAAAAAGAAGAAGACGACAAATCAAGTACGAATATTTAGATTTTATTCATGTGATTGAATATGTTGTGCACTCTGGGCCTAAGTTACTATGGCTTTCTGGCAATCCCCTTTGAGTATGTCCTAGATTTTGTGATATTGAGAACAATACATATTTTTTAATCCTTTTCTGGTGAGTTAAGTGCCGATTTATTCAGTTTTTTATAGGTACTACATCATTTGGCAGACAGACACCTAGCCCACCTCATCAGGTGGAATAGGCTGCAGTGACTGCTTACCATCGTAAGCGGTCACTGCAGCCCATTGAGGGACACTTCGTCAGGACAGTAGGCTCGTCTGATCCTCGAAACCTATAGTTTCAAGTGTACTGCCTCCCACATTAATATTGCCGGAACACAGCCAGAGCTGATATGGCGGCAGTTTTCACCTGTGTGGGTGGCTAGCCAGTCGGACTCTGACTCTGTGTGTGTCAGTCTGACTTTCTGTTAGTCTTGGGTTAGGGTGTAGGTAAGTAAACTATGGCCCGTTTTGCATAGGGCAGGGCATCTGTCAATGACATTGGACCAGTCAGAATAATGTTTATTATAATTAATGTATGATGATGATGCACATTTATTTAAGAGAAGAAGTTTAAAAACATAGAATACAAATTGGATTTGTAAAAAAAAATTAAGTATTGTAGGTATTTGCTGTGCACGAAACTGTAGATTTAAAATGTAACATTTTCACCTATACTAATAAAATTAACCAGTCTAATAATACTAAAACTGGCACACTCCATTCTTAATTGTAGTTATCAAATAAATATTTCTAAGAAAATCCAACAAGAATTATAGCATGCATTTAAGCCTATTCACCAACTTAAAACCCCAAGTTTAACACGAAAAATGTCGTTGTTTACATTTCTAAATAGAACTTTATTTTTAAACATACCTTCAATGTAGGGGGCAGGAATCAATGTTTGGAAAATCCATAATTAGAACACACACACGTCACTTAAATTTACAAATACGGTCACAGAGGACAACACACAACATTAACGCACAAAACGAAGCAAGTAATCACAGGAAATCGTTGAAAAATCAACGTGAAAACCATTCGTATGAAAACAGGATGTGAGGATCAAACAATTTTCACTTATTTGACGTCTTTACAGGCCGTTCTTACGGTTAATTTAACGAAGGGAACGGAAGAAAAACAACACTTTTAGTCACTAATCACGATGTAGTCAACTTAACAGTCTTTATCTTAATAACTAATTATTTTTTTGATTATTTTTTATTGACGACAGCGATACACCCACAAGAGTCAACAACCGTTTGACAGATTTGGGGACACTCAAGCTACGCCATATTGTATTTTTTTGTTGCCATTTAAATCTTTCAAATCTCCCGTATTCTTCACATAAAAAGTTATTGATAAGATCTCGGACCAAATTTTTTTTTTGGTCTGAGCTTGTGATGTTGTTTTTAATTTTAATGGTTTGGTTGTTGAATTAGTACATCTTGTAAATATAAAATCACAGAGATTTAATCTCTGTGTATAAAATAGTGTAGTAAATTAAAGCATAATTTTGCCTTAAGTCTTAAAACAGAATCAAGAATATAGATGGCAGTAAACAGTTATTCATACATAGAATTTAGTAACTGAGTAATATGCCTAGATGGCTCTGTTTAGAAGTTTGATGTTTATGATCTTTTTCATGATGAATGAGTAATATGCCTAGATGGCTCTGTTAAGAAGTTTATTATCTTTTTCACCTTTTTCATAATGAACGTAGTACCACAGATTACTAAATAGTTACGTAGTACATTTTTAGTTCTTGTTCTGAGGTACATTTGTACTAGATCAATAAAATACCTATCATGTTCCAACCTCAAACCAAGTTACTCTAAGATTTTGTGACTGTAGGGTTAGTAAAAAAGTCAACAGAGCTCATTAATAAAATACGACAAATTAAACACAGATTATTATTGCTTTATTATATAAATACACGTATTAATAAATACATAAAGCGTACAAAATTTAGGTAGCAAAATGTATAATTAAGATTGCGTAAATTCTTTTTTGGTTTTTATGTAAAAATGAGGATACGATTTTAAGTCTAATCACCTACTGATTAAAAAAGCATTCGTAGCAATAAACACGACATTTTACAAAACATTAGAAACAATTTGTAATACATAATATTATTAACTAAAAATAAATACATTAAGTACTTAAATTATTCGTTTTTACAATATCAAGATAACGTCAAACAATTTGTAAGAGAAACCTAACAACATCACTTTAAAACTAATATCACAGTAAATAATACTTTAAAGTTAATATTTTTAAAGTCAATAAATTTTGATTTCGTCAATGATTTATTTAGAACTAGCTGACCCGGTGAACTTCGTATGGAAAAATTGCGAGGAAAATACTAAAGTAAGTGATCACTTACTTTAGTATTTTCCTCGCAATTTTTCCATATTTTCTCATCGTTTAATTTAAACCTTACGAATCTTTCAAGACTAAAATTAGTCAAATCGGTTTAGCCGTTCTCGAGTTTTAGCGATACTAACAGCAATTCATTTTTAGTTATAAAGATATCATTGGATTTGGTCATCAATATAAATATTTATATTTTAACCACCAAAAGTTAGAGCAGACGAATTAAGAAGCCTTTCTTTATTCTTTACATAGTTTTTTTTATACCACATCAGTTGACAGACAGACACGCAGCCCACCTGATGGTAAGCGGTCACTGCGGCCTATTCCATTGAGGGACACTTCACCAGGAAGCGTCGCTCAATGTGCTGCCAGACTGTAGGCTCATCTGATCTTCGAGCCTTAAATTTCAAGTCCGGTAGTAACTCTTAATTTATCGTACATTTTTGTATCTGTGTTCTAATTTGAACTAAATTGTGTAAATTCAGGAAAATTCCTTACTAGAATTTCATGATTATGCTGTACTAGGATGATTCTTTTGTGGTCCCATTTAAAAACCTTAGCATAATTATTAATAACACTTATTTTTTTCGTTGGAGAAATATAAGGGAGCGAGTGTGGTATGTAGGTACTTGCTACTTTTCAATAAATATGATTTACATAAACTAACACATAACATAACACATCGCATTAGCAAAATTCGTCTAATTAAATACTGATGATCGCAAAGATATTTAACGATTACGATAATCATACTCTCCACTTAAATTCTTTACTCTATGACAAGCGCCATTAATTTGGAAGACTTCGTATCTTCTTCCACTCCGGGGAATAAAAAGCCTTTCTTTCCCAACTCTTCATAAGTTATCTCGTACAGGTCTTGAAAGCCAGCTTTCTTGGCCACAGCTTGGGAAGCTGCAGCCGTGAAGACTGTGGTGGTAAGCTTGATCCCGAGGGCTTTGCATAGAGGAATCCTGAGGGAAACAAATTAGACCACCTCAGTTTCTAGTGTTGTGTAGAGTAGAGTAGGTACTCCCTAATATTATACATAGTAAATAAAAAAATGAGCGCATTTCTTCCTTAAAGGCCGGCAGCGCATTTTTGATTCCTCCGGTGTTGCAGATGTATATGGGCGGCGGTAGTTACTTACCATCAGGTGTGTTACCCGGTATAATAAAAAAATTCTTCACCTCAAAAGAAGCTTACCACAATATGATAAGTTTTGACAGACTTGTGAATGCTAGGTTTTGGGATTACTCTGAACCCAGTTAGGCCTACTGTCCACGGCGGCGTAGCTTCATAGACGCGTATTCGTCATTATACGCTTGGTGTACGCCTGCTTGCAGCTTACATACAAAACTAAATATGTATGTAAGGCCTACTGTCCACGGCGGCGTAGCTTCATAGACGCGTATTCGTCATTATACGCTTGGTGTACGCCTGCTTGCAGCTTACATACAAAACTATGTAACTCTGTCGACGTAGCGTCAACGTCGCGCTTGCGTCGCTGCATGCAGGCTTACGCCTGCTTGCAGCTTATACAAAACTATGTAAAGCTGTCGACGGAGCGTCAACGTCACGCTCGCGTCGCTGCATGCTGGCTTTGACGCTCCGTCGACAGAGTTAGGCCTACTGTCCACGGCGGCGTAGCTTCATAGACGCGTATTCGTCATTATACGCTTGGTGTACGCCTGCTTGCAGCTTACATACAAAACTATGTAACTCTGTCGACGTAGCGTCAACGTCGCGCTTGCGTCGCTGCATGCAGGCTTTGACGCTCCGTCGACAGAGTTACATAGTTTTGTATGTAAGCTGCAAGCAGGCGTACACCAAGCGTATAATGACGAATACGCGTCTATGAAGCTACGCCGCCGTGGACAGTAGGCCTAACTCTGTCGACGGAGCGTCAAAGCCAGCATGCAGCGACGCGAGCGTGACGTTGACGCTCCGTCGACAGCTTTACATAGTTTTGTATAAGCTGCAAGCAGGCGTACACCAAGCGTATAATGACGAATACGCGTCTATGAAGCTACGCCGCCGTGGACAGTAATGCCTAGTATTCTAAACAGTTGTCCAAAGTCGTAGATAGTGATTGCTACTTACTTAAATTACCACCTGTACCAGTTGTTTTCCTTTTACATAAATAAAACTGACAAAAGTCCAAGTATTTACGCAGAAGACATTTGCAAGTGATCATTATTGCACTGACAAAAATTATCAATTGAAAAAGAACTCTAGTGATATATGAATAAAGCTAAAAATTGGTTATAGAAAGACAGGTTAGCGTAGTCTGATGTGCTGCCGACTGTACATTATCGGACTTTTGAGTCCCGCGCACAGTCCAAAGTACCTGATGTAAAAACAGATCTAAAATTCCAAACCACCGTCAAACAAACCAGAACTTATCCAAGCAATTTATAATTCCCGTCAATATCCCACAGCTAAATGAAACCGATTAAGGAAAACTTCCCTCAATTCCCGTCTCCGGGGTCGCGTAATGGAATTCCATTCATAAGACTCGCTGGAATGCCGCGACCTCTTCAATGAGAGCTCTGGAATTCCAGACGGAGTATTGGAGACCGGGATACGTGCTTGGTGAATAAAAAGTTGAAGGATATAGTGCTTATATTTATTAATATACGGGCATTTGATATCTGTTAACTTATACAAGGTCGCCAGGAAAGGGAAGTGACAAAAGTAAAATTTAGGTGCCTAAAATGGGTACATAAAATGAAATCTTTGTATTTTTTTTCTATACTATACAACGTCAGTTGGCAGACAGGCATCAAGTTACAACCCACCTGATGGAAGCGGTCACTGCGGCCTATTCCATTGAGAGTCACTTTACCAGGAAGCGTCGCTCAATGTGCTGCTAGACTGTAGGCTCATCTAATCTATAGGTATATCTATTTTAGATTTCAAGTTTACTGGCTCCCACATTATTATTGCTGGAACACAGCTAAAGCTGTTATGGTGGCAGATTTCACTTCTACCAACCAAAAACGTCTTATTAAACGAAAATAAAATAGAAAACCGCTTAAACAGAGTTTATAAATCTTTTGTGCTAACCAAAGAGTCAATTCACCTGTATGGATATTACATGGATATTACTAAACTTTTTTATCGTATCATTTTTGCCAAAGAGCTTATTGACACTTCGCAAAATAATGTCAAAATAATCTTATTCTTTCTGGCTTAATTTTTAAAATATTTCTCTTTTATTTCAATTTCTTGAACTTTATTTTTAATGTTTCTTGTAAAGAAGAAAAATCAGTTTTAAAACAGTACATAATATTTCTATGTTTAAAATGGTGTTAGGATCGCCTCGAAAGAAGCAAAAGAGATGCATTTGCGACAAGGAACATCTTCTTAAACAAATCACTGGAAGTCCTAGATGTCTTAGATCCACTGAAGTAAATAAAATAAGACTCAACCTATTCACTGAAAGGAATTCAGATGGTACAGGATACCTAGTACTCAGAGGCAAAGACCTATACGATAGATACCAGATTCGAATCAGAGATAGTGATATTAGAGCTATATGCCTGTATATAAAAGGCTTACCACGAAGAATAACTATGGTGGACCTCTGTTACAACCAAATTACTGATATTGGATTTAAGAAGCTAGTCAAAAAGCTCCTTATTAAAGGTAGATCCAGTGTTATAAATTTGAATGTTATGAACAATAGATTAACGGAGAAATCTGTGCTCACACTAGCACAGTATGCAAAATTTATGAAGCTCAAATATTTAAGAATTAACGGAAACAATTTGGGCACAAAAGGGGGAGAGTATTTCGCTAAATTTCTTATTGACAACAAATCTGTTGAATATTGCGATATAGCACAGAGTGGGCAGACTTTAACCAGTGTTGCACAGATAATAACTGCATTAAGAATCGATCACGGCGCAAATACGACTTTAAAAGTATTCGATTTCAGCAGAATCGATCCGCTGTTCAATCGGTATAATTACGAGACGAAATGGCTGGCTTACCACATTGAATATCTGCTAGAAAGAAACAGCAGTATAATAGAGTTACATTTGCAAAAGAATGATTTTATTAGTCATGATATGGAGTATTTTGCTCGTGGTTTAAGGAGGAATAACACATTGTTATACTTGGATTTGGGATACAACAGAATTGGAGATTACGGAGCGGAGCTGCTTGCAAAATATTTGGGAGAAGGACCACAGCTAGTTCTGTTAAATATAGCAGGGAATGAAATAAATAATACTGGAGCCAGGGCGTTGAGTTTCGGGATGCCGTATTCGAAGATCCGCGCTCTGGACATGTCTAACAACAGATTGACAGACCGAGGTGTGTTAGACTTGTTGAATACAATCAAAAAGCCGTACTTTATAAGATTTTTGAACATTTGGGGGAACAAATTTACTCATATCACATGTGGGGTCATCCAGAGAATGTTGGAAAGTGGTGTTCTCTTTCAGCATACCATAGACGTTTTCATATATGAAGTTGATGAAGTGTTATACCCAGCGTATTATCCAAATCCTGCAGATAGGAATAAACATTTATATTATTGTGAATTAGACTATGGGTACGCACAGCCGATCTGTCATATAAAGAGGAATGTCATTCCCGAGAAGAAACCTGTAAAAGTGGATTGCAAGCAAAGACATAAACTTGATAAAACGAATAGGACAAGGTTTTAAAAGATTTTGTATTAGTTTGAAGACTGGTATTATTGAATTGCATTTGCAAAATTGATTAAAAATCAAGTTTTATTCGATTTCCGCCTTTCTTACTTTTCTTTCTTACTTTTCGTTGTGGTGTAATATATTTGGACTTAATAATTTCTAATGATTATTTCTCACATAACAAAAGTAACTTTACAACCAGTCTGTTGTAAAATTTTTATAATTGGTACATTTTTCTTAAGCTCTGTATGTTGTGAAATATAATTTTAATAGCTTTTTGTTGTTAAAATTTTGTTTAGTTTAATTGCCGCACCACCTATAGATTGCTTATGACAAGATTCAGCTTTGTCATATAGTTAAGTTCCTCTTTGTCAAGTGAATGATGATGTTTTCAAAATTGGAAAAAGAGACAGTATTATTGATATTCGACAGATGAATTACGAGTAGGTAGGAAGTAAGTAGTAACTTACATGTATAACAACAATGAAACTGGTAAAAGATGTGAACATTTTTTTTTATTGCAATGTGTAACAAGACGAGCAGATCGTACACCTGATGGTAAGCGCCACGTCTGCCCTTAGACAGTTCAGTGCCAAACAGTAACTAAGCAGTTACTGTCTGGCACCGCCCTGCGCCCGCTACACCGAGACGACAGTTATTAGATTCTTAAACCTAGTAATTTCACTAGCTTCAGTTCCCTTTCCTTGAAACACAGAAGTGCTTGACACACTTCTATTTCACGGGAAAATATCTGGCCATGGCGTGGTATCCACCTAGACGGCCCAGTACAGGGAACCTACCACCTGGTAATAAATCATTGATGTCTCACAGATAAATTATGAGGAAATTACCGATTAAGATCAACCAACTACAGGTGCAGGTGCACTTCCTTTCCTCACTCTTGCAGTGACAGTATGACACAATCTAAAGAAAAAAAGAAAGATATAAGACATAAAAGCATTCAAAATGATGATAAATAAAATAATCAAATAGGTAAAATCAAATTTATTGAAAATACTTGCAAACAAATTATAAACTTAAATCAATTTTATACTAAAAGAGACTTAAAATTAACTTGTTGTAATCAAAATATCATTTACAAAGCTAAAAAACATTGTAAACAAATAAAAACATAATTAACAGGAAATCAAAACAAAACAAAAGATAAGGTGGCCTCGCTAGACAAAGTAACATTTTGACAGCGATAGCGAAATTCGCTAACTTCAAATTGTATGGATTTGACAGGTGTCTTAGAAAAGTCATTTGGTCAATGGTCAATCCTCAGAAAAAGTACAAGCAGGGTCAATCAAGGGTCAATCGATAATTGAAAGTTCGGGTTTTGACATTCGGTATCGCAAATTGAGAAATAACGAACGTCATAAATGCCGCTTGTCTAGGGCCTACATAAGCTACACTGTAGTCGAATTTTTTCGAAAATCCTATGAACAGCGTTCGTGTCTTGGTATATTTACCTAGCTTCCAATATTCTTTGCCCGATCTTCATCCCCCTCCACTCCGGAGCCACCACCAGTCCATAAGCAGTCAAGTACTTATCCACTCCGTACTTGGAGAATACGTCCACACTCCTGGACACCAGGTCTACTGCCCCGAAGAGTTTGGCCCAGATCCTGTCATCCGTCTGTTGGGAAGAAAGCCGTTAGATTTGAAAATCAGATGTCATCTGTCTGTTGGGAAAAAAAACACTGGTAGGTTCGAAGATTTTGACCGCCTCCGTGGAACAGTGGCTAAGCCGCTCGGGTATAAAAACCCGTAGGTAGGTCGTGGGTTCGATTCCCACCTAGGGTCTGGTTGGTGGTAGGGCTTTTTCAGAGTCCGACTGGCTAGCTACCACCCCCACAGGTGAAATCTGCCGCCATAATAGCTCTGGCTGTGTTCCGGCAGTATTAATGTGGGAGCTAGTACACTTGAAATCAAAGGCTCGAAGATCAGATGAGTCTACAGTCTGGCAGCACATTGAGCGACGCTTCCTGGCGAAGTGCCCCTCAATGGAATAGGCCGCAGTGGCCGCTTACCATCAGGTGGGCTGCGTGTCTGTCTGCCAACTGACTTAGTATAAAAAAAAAGATCAGAGGAGTAGGCACTGTAGGCAGTGTGACAGCATTTTAAGCGTCGCTTCCTGATTGAGTGTTCCTCCATAGAATAGCCATAGATCGCTTACCATCATTAGGCAGTGCCTGTCTAGCTAGCTTAAAAAGGCTTTTAATATTCCACTGCAAGGTAAGCCCTTATGAAATCATGGTCAAAATGGAAGGTACTTGCATTATTACCACGATTAAAAGAAGAAAAAAAATTGCCTAGCTTGGTAATCTTGTGAAGGAAAACCGAGGAACTTTGGCAGCAAAAATCTTCCTGCTACAAACACTCCAATGGAGCTTACTCAACCACAGACACATCTCACAGAGCTGTACTAAACTTATTACACAGCACTACTTCACGGTTTTTTTCTTGGAGGTACTGCCCCAGACAAGCGGCTAATTTAAGTGTAAGGGATCTAACAGACGAACGACCCATCGTTTGCAACCCTCGACGACTGCGGTGAGCGGCTGTCGTTCGGGGCCGCAACGACAGCCGACGACCCTCTGCGTCTGTCGCGCGGGGCCGTAACGACCGTCAACGACAGTCGCAGGTCGTCGGCTGTCGTTGCGGCCCCGAACGACCCACGACGACTGTCGCTGGCTGTCGTTGCGTCCCCGCTGTCGTTGAGGGTCGTTCGGGGCCGCAACGACAGCCGACGACCCTCCTGCGACTGTCGTTGACGGTCGTTCGTTGCGGCCCCGCGCGACAGTCGCTCACCGCAGTCGTCGAGGGTCGCAAACGATGGGTCGTTCGTCTGTTAGATCCCTAAGATCCACTATGCTCTAAAGGCCTGCATGAAAAAGCTTTGTTGAGAAGTATTACTTACATGAAACGGTTCTTCTTTATCTTCCTTACACACAACAGTGAGAACATTAACGCCGACCAATTCTGTAGGGTTCTCCTTGTCTTCAACACAGACTAAGGAAAGGTTATCTTTGGCTGTGTTCCTCCAGAGTTTCTCCAGTTCGGCCACTGCTGATGGGTAGTTGTGAATACCTAGAAGAATATATTCTGTAGAATTTCGTCAGCCAACTACAAACTGACGATATAGGTATGACGCTGAATAACAATTGTGAATAAGCATGGCTCGTCTGTGGTTTCGGCCAAACTCAGACAGAATTTTCCAAAACCGGTTCCTGACACTTACTAAAAAAAAATAGAAGGAGTAAGAGAAAGACCAAGACAAAATAGGATATTATAAGGAGCTAAAGGCAGAGTCTGGAGAAAATGGAAATTGCTCCACCGACAAAAGTAAAGAGGTATAGTTCCTCTTTTTTGCCCCGTGCCATTAGGGCATGGAATGCCCTTCCGGCTCACGTGTTTCTGTCCTCCTATAATCCTGGGCTTTTCAGGCGGGGCGTGAAGCGGCATCTATGCAGGCCTTCAGGGTGAGGGTGACTGGCTCAATGGGTACTATGATCTATTGAGCCAGTCAACCTTACATTTGGACCTCACTTCCGCTTACCATTAGGTGGAGTGAGGTCATCCTGACTGCCTCCTTATAAAAAAAAAAGTGGAACTCTTCAGTCCTACACACAGAGATCTATGGATCTCTGTGGTCCTACATGATAATAATAATACAAATACTCACCAATATACTTGCACGGCGGTTCATCTCTTGTAAAGTGGTCGAGCAGGAGCTGAACCCCGGCCTCCCTCAGGTCTTCCGTCAGGTCTTGGATTCGGAGCTGGACAGCAGCTCCGCCCCTCTGAGCGGTGAACCGCGCCCACACGTGGGGGTAGGGGATTGAGGCTGGGCGGATGAAGACCATGTCCTAGGTAGGGAATAAATGGTAATGAAAATAATGCTCTCTAATTTAGAGTACGAGGTAAAGAAACAAGTTGGCCACCCGATGTACAGCAGCCTGATGGTAAGTGATTACCGCTGCCTTTAAATAAAATAACACATGCACTTAAACTATATCGGGCTATTCCACTTATCCCACCTAGCCAACCTACCTCTACATGGCAAATGCTTCCAACATTAAAATCAATTCGTCGCTGCAATAGGTCTGGCTAAATAACCACCATAGTCAAACGCCTTCGACCGCTAGTGATCACAAAATTCGAAACTAATTTTCTACGATCCCGTAAATAAACTTAGATAAGGCTCTTAGGTATTTAGACAAGAAAGTGTTAAAAAAGACAGCATATTTTAAGTTATCAGATAATTCATCAATATTATATATTAAATATTATATATTATTATATTTATAATATCTGGAAGTGCTCAGACTGCAGCGCAGGGTTACTAAACTAAGTTAAAGTTTCGAACAATTCTAACTAGATATACTTATATTGACAATAACATAAAACAAAAACGAAATTATAACTTCCAGTGTCTCCTTGAGTGAAGAGTAAGTATTTTGATTTTAAGGTGGCATCTGTTTTTTTTTTAAATAAATTTGACAAGTATGTTTAGCTAATTTTCAGTTTTTTGTTGCATATTATATTCTCTGTTTCGTTTTGATTTATTGATTTTGATGAAAACATTATGTTGTAATTGTGAAATGTCAATGTTTAATAGTAAACAAATTACTCACGGTTGTGACTCCTGGTGATGATATCACTCTGGAAGCTGTCAGGCGACTGTGAGTCCGGAGGGCTCTCCAGGTCCTTAGCACACTGGGAGAATTCACCGCGCATGCTTGAGTCCTTCCTCGTTTTCTTTTACATGTTAGAATAGAAGGAGGCATACGAGCAAGTAGGTCACCTGATGGTAAGTGGTGGTGAAATTACTGGGTATATGAGACCTAATAACTGTCGTCTCGGTGTAGCAGCCAAACAGTAACTGCTTAGTTACTGTTTGGCATTGAACGTCTAAGGGCAGACGTGGCGCTTACCATCAGGTGTACAATCTGCTCGTCTTGTTACACATTGCAATTAAAAAAATGTGATCACCGCCGCCCATGGACACCTGCAACACTTGCGTTGTCTTTAAAGAAGGAATACACTTGGCTTGGAAACACGTCTGCACGAAGTTGGTGGTAAGTACTAGTACATATACTTACGTGTCTTGAAACGTATGGTGGTTATGGTAAAAATGGACGAATCAGCTTAGTGCGAGTTGTACGATGGTGGAACTTAGTAGTAGGTAAGTACAGAGTCCGGCAAACATCTTGACGCTCGTTCGCCGTCGAACTCTAATCCGTGAGAGGGGGAAAGTTCGCGCATGTCCACTTGCGTATGAACAATAGCGCCCGCGCATCTTATAATTCGCGTTTTGCGCAATCCCCACCCGATTTCAAAATGTTTGCCAGGCACAGTAGCAGGTTGCAGAATCTGAAACAAAAATTAATAGATTTTCACTGCACTCTAGTTCACCAAATTGGGTCGTCTGTGATTGATTTTTAACAATACATATTTTACACAAAACAATTAAAGTTAAAAAGGGGATAGGCGCAGGACCCCCTGATCTCTCTCTGATCAGGCTTGAATGCTTTTCGCACCGTCATCCTATGTCGGGCTGTGTGGGATTTCTACTGCCATTGAAAGACCGGGTTCACTTCCTATACCTTGCGGTGCTCTCCCATCCTTGGTGGAGACATCTCATGGGGTATCGATCATGACAGCCTTTTGAACTACCTACCTATGGGCCCTCATGTTTGGATTTTTTTTTGTACTCTTGTTGCGAATATCTTAGGCTTTCTAACTTAATGCTAGCAACTTTTACTTAGGTCATGTTAGGCTTGATCTATGCCTCTTATGCTGGCCGGATGGCCTACCTCCAGTGTCACTGTGACGTGTCATTTTTGGGACACACTGTATATTAATTTTATCCCGTGTAGGTAAAGGGTTTTTTGATAACAAAGTTTTACCACTTGCACGCGCTGTTCAGTCGTGTAACTTGCCATGGTGATTTGGCATGGGTGGCTGAATGATGGACGGAATATTTGAAAAATGTTACCGCGACAGGATGGCTGCCAGGGGCCGCCAAAATCTACCCGTCCTTATTGAAAAAACGATTCACTGGAGGGTAAGCGATGGGTCCACGCGTCTTTTAATTTTAAATCTTTTTATTTGTGATCTACTTAGTGCAGTTTGGTTTTGAAAAGTGGTGTGATTTTCATTCAGTAAAATGTAACGAAGTGTCATAAATAAGAAAATTGAAACAAATTGACTGAATGGACGGGTATTGCGTGTAGTGTGTCTCATCGGTAGATGAGATGAGACGCTCTTACCGCAATGGCGTCCATTCCCCCGTGACCTTGAGAGTATCCTCCAGTGTTTCCATGAAGCGTTAAAACATCTTAACACCAATGTTTTAACGCAAGGAGAAACTCCCATAAAATCACTTGACATTAGCAGAATCACCGCGCCGCTAACAGGCGCGAGATAGAGTCCATTAAAAAAAAATAAAAAAATTGAAAAAACCCTATAGTTGGTTGATCGTAATTATAGACCGCAGTAGCCGAAACTCGGCTAGGAGGACATTTTGGTCGATTCGTTATTATAGGCCGCAGTAGCGAAAATTTTAGGAAGCCTATAATAGGATTACTGCCGCCCACTGTATCCCTGTCCTAACATTGTCTCCCGCCGCAATCTGCCCTTCCATCCCGCCCCGGGTAAGGAGCGGTTTAATGCATTTACAATTAGCAAATTTGTAAACAACTATAATACACGTAGTTTAGTCATCTTGATTATTTAATTAGAATCTAAAAACTACCTAGGTGCATTCCTATCCTATATAGGTGCTAGGCCAGCCGTGACCAGATTTTTAAAAGTAAATAAATATCGGACGTCACATACATTCATTTCTAAATAATCTGATCCCGAAGTTAGTAGCTTAGGCACTTGTGTGATAGGTATCAGAAACAACGAAGGTATCACAGAAATGTATCTTGAATTCATAAACATCCTGACATCTGTGTCATACATTTGCATATTTTGTGTTTGTCTCTGGACAAACACAAAATATGTAAATCACATTTAAAAATGATTTTCCTATAAGGTGGGATTTCAACCAACGACCCCTGGCGTAGGGTTGCCATCTCTAAAATTTGGAAAACAGGACAAGTCGCGTGAAAACCCCAGATTTTAGAGTCCGAATGCCGGACATGTCAACAAGATCTTTTAAACATATTTAATGTAATAAAAACATCGTGGTGTGCGAGCATAGTGCGTGTCTCGCGGGCGGCCCAAATTTTTTTAATTTATTTATTTTTTAAAACTCGGTCTACAAATGAAACCTTCCCCGGACGCTCCCCGGATGCCCTTTAAACTAGGACAAATCCGGGGAAACCCGGACGGATGGCAACCCTACCCTGGCGCATAAGGCAGATCGGTCAATACCAAATGTATGTACTTACCATCGGGCCTGTAATTTACCTATATCATCAAACCTAATTAAATTTATATAGATATCTATACTTCGGATATGGAGGGGGAGGGAAAACAGTATAACAAAAGAAATATGTTACATACATACAAGGGTAGTGTGAATGGGAGCGTTGGAAGGGAAAGACATAGAAGGACATTCCATCACCAAATAGGCGATGTCTTAAAGAAAGGTCAGGTCAGAAGTACTCTAAACTGACTGACATACTGTACGATTAGATAAATTAATGTGGAAAAAGCAAAACTTTTTAGCCACAATAGTAGCAAATGGAAGTATTTGATCATTGCCTTGGAAAAAAGGCATGGCAGTATATTGTGTGTATAATGGGTCAGACAAAATATATATTCACATAAACAAATCTCCTGTTGTCTCCTGTTTTCCCTTCATACCGATATAAGGCCTCCTTTTTTGTTCTGACCGAGTTATTGTGGATTTCCTGAAGGATCAACCTCCCAATAAATAAGTTCGTCGTTCTGAAATCTTTGTGCTTTAAAGGTGCAAAATGAACGCATAAAATCTCCCACCGGGTAAGGTAACTGCACTTATTATGGGGCGTTGCCTTTTTGTTTATTTTAGGACATAAGTAGTGTTTTGATATGAAATCTTTGTATGTAGTTAGTATTACATAGCTGCTAGACTATAACATGAGTATTTGCGAGTATTTAAGGATTTGGGAAAATTTTACGTTTCAAATGCTGATTACTTAGTCTGAAAGTAGGTAAGTATTATTTAGGCGCTGTTAAAAAATATTTTCATGCATATGTAGCTCAGGTGGCAGACAGGCCCACCTGAATTCACCTGATGCTCAGTAGCTACTGAGAGTCTATTGAGGGATACTTTACCAGGCGGCGTCGCTCAATCTGCCTCACTTAAGGCACATCTGACTATAGCTGTTATGTCACTTAATTAAAACATAAAAACACTGGCTCTTCAACTCCCGCCTTAAATCTGTTTAGTGTCCCAACTCCCAATGTACTTTTTCAGAGTCTAGCAACACCTTGTACAATCCCTGTCAATCTTCAATGAGATAAGTGCATGTTTGTGAACAATAATCTGTTTTTTTATTTATCTGATTTGGCCATAATTTTTCCACAGGTCAGTAACTGGTGCGTTTACTCTATAGCACGCAGGCACTGTCTCTGTACTTCGTATTTGGCAGGCTGCCATATTGGCGCGAATCCAGGCAAGCGGTTATCCCGACCACGCTCTAAACAGTTCGCACATGACTTGATATCTGAACGGACGTTAGAGTTATCAAGTCTAGAACAACAAAAGGAATCGATTCCCCATTAATTTTGCATTTTCAATTACCAATTTGAGGTGTAATTAGTTTTTCGGCTGTCAAAAAGCGCGGGAGCGGCCGCCATTTTGGGTTTGTTTGTTTTTTTTTCGCGTCGCGTCGGACAAAGGCATTGTGATTAAAGTGCGTTCTTCCTTGCGGGTGTTTGGACTTCTTTGGCTGAAAAGAGGTTAGTAACTTAAGTTTTATTGTTTTTAAATGGTTTGAGTTAAAATAAACCAAAAATTCATGGTTTTCTTAACTTTATGTCGCAATTACGCGTAATACCATAATGTGGATTCAATACAAAGGAGTTACTTAAGCCCACTCAATCCTTACAATAAACTAATAATGAACAACTCGTTTAATTAAGTATAATGTCCTTTTAGGTGTTACAAAATATATATAATTTATATGACATTTCTATAATATTTTATAATTATGGTTGTGCTCATTCTTTAAAAACTATTCTTTATTTGTCCTAAAAATCATGTAACTTTTAGATTATTCTAGGATCATTATTTAAAAATGACGTCAGTCCGTAGAGTTAGAGTATCTAAATTTAATCCATGACAATACAATTGCCCTTAGAGCAGTTTTAGTAGCCTACAATAAAAGTAAAATAATATTTTTTCTATTAAAAGAGTTACCTATGTTATAATAACTGACTGTAATAAAAATAGAACTTATTAAGGACTTTAATGCATAAAATATATTTTTTCATTTTATTATACATACCTACCCTTGCTTGAGGAGGCAATACAAGCAAACGGACCACGAATCTTTTTTTCTTCACTTTATGTATCGCAACTATTGGGAACAAAGTAATTCATTAAATGAGCAGTTTATTATTAGGTATGTCTAAGTGGTACAAAACAATGCAAGTCACAACATAATAAACACTTTTAAGATGCCACAAATAATCTCAAAAAAATACAATAACAATGGCGTCACAGGCATTTCCGGCAAGTCCGAATTCAGAAGAAAAATTGCATCATAAAAATATGAAAACTAATGTTCCCGGTCAAATCCTCAGTCAAGGACGAGTCACGAGGTCAAAGTACTGGTTATTTTCGGCCATTTTGTTTTCTTTCCCGCCATTACCGTCTGCCAGTGAAGATTAAAATAATGGTTTGTTTTGAGTTATTTTGAGAAGCGGCTCCTGTTTGTTTCATTTCTGGCTTGTTTTGTTATGGAAAGTGAAGCGGATGCGAAGTACATATTTGTTAAATACGGAATTAGGTGTTTTATTAAAATAGACAACACTAGACCAATATACGTGCATTTACCGTAAAAAATGGACACATTTTTCTTTTATTACAATGGAGTTTCTTTTAATTTCGCCTTTATAAGTAGCAATTTACGATCTAAGAAGATTCTTAAAAGAAATTGTCAATTTCACTTCCTAATAATTATAAGTAGGATATAGTTTAAATTAAAATCAATTTTAAAGTCTTATTTTTTAAATATTGCATGTAGTCATTTATTGAATGTTTCAAAATTATATTCTGGAACTAAACTTAACAAGCGCTACATTCGAAATGTTACCTACCACCTTATCAACATAAAGCCATTTAATCAATATTACTCACACGTCAATCATCGCTTACGCTATATTAAAGTCTACGGAAGCCAAGACGACGAGTCAAGGTCGGATCTTGCGTACAGCTGTCAAACCAACAGCGTTTCCATGGCAACACAGCTGGGATTGGCAGAAACTGTAGTCCGATGCCGTACGATGTAACCTTGCGTTGGCGTCTTATACAATTTTATATGGGAAATGTTTGTAATTATATGGGCAAGTTCATTGATGTGTCGTGAATGATTTCTTATCATGATCTGAGTGCACTTTGTATGTCTATAGTCTATTAATATGCAAAAATGTTGAATTCGAAGTTTGATTCTCGATTGCCAACAGGAAATGAATGTATGAATACTGACCTTTATCTATGTTGAAAAATTGTAGTTATACATAGAATACAAAAAAAAATTATATAAAGTATTTTTTTTGAGTTCGCAAAAGTCTATGGAGGTTTGCATCACTCACGCATCACTGACCCTTTAATTTGCAGTGAAAACACCGTTGGCAGCAAGAAAAAAAGGTTCTTCCAGGTGCCGCACCGTGCTTTCCCTTTAAGCTCTGGGAGACCTTTCTCACCGACATAAACAGCACAAAAGTTACTCAGTGATACTACACTGTAGTCGTATGTAAGATGAAGGTACTTCCACAGACGAGTGGGTCAATAGAAGTGGAAGTTTCACTTAGCTCTTCCTGTTTTAAAATTACATTATGTAATCAAATAGTTTTTATTCGAGCACATTCGTGGCAGCCTCGGGGTCCGTGACGTAGCGGATAAGCTTCAGAAAAGTCGTCTCCGATGGTGTGGTCACATAAGCCGCAGGCCGTCTGACTACGTCGGGAACAGATGCCTCGAATTAACTGTCCAAGGCCCTAGATCACGCGGTAGGCCTAAGAAGCGCTGGCTGGATATCGTGAAGGCCGACATGGCAGAGAACGATCTCACTCCTGAGGATGCAGAAGACCGGGCAAAGTTAAGCAGGAAAGCGGACCCCGGCACTAGGCTGGGAAAACGCTAGGACGAAGAAGAAGAATCAAATAGTTTTTATTATATGACGCTGGTTATGCAAACTCTGAATTAAATATTTGGCGGGACAAACTATGCCCTGTTCCAAATCATCTAAATGTACACCGGATGTACATTGTACAGACAAATTTTTCTGTTATCTTATCGTCTTAATCACTCTCTGAATGACCGATAGAGATGGCTATATAGCAACGAAAGAAATATTGGATTTATATCAAGAAATCTGATTGTTGCAGTGGGATAAATCATTTAGCTATCACAAGTGTAGGATTTATTTTGATTGTTGTTATGGCGACGTTCGTAAGACCAATTTTGGCGTTCCATCAATTTCAGAACTGAATGTTGTGAGGAGCTGGAGCTTGGAATATTATGTATAATAAAATAACTACGTCCTTCTATGAAGAGAGTGCTGTGACTGTTGTGGTAGTGGAGAGGTTTTAACGTCATTTCGTATTGTGCGCGTCGATGGTCCAAAACTATGGATTTTTCAAAGCGCGTTTACCACTAGAATGGCGGTGACGGAAAAGAGTAACAGCTAAGTTCAGGGACTATTGTAAAGAGAAGGAAGGATTGTAATTAAGGAACTAATCCGGATCTATGGAAAGGTTTGCTGGACTTCCGCTACGCCTGACATAATAAATGTATCTTTCTAATAATGAGGTCGTCGATTCCCACCTAGGGTCTGGTTGGTGTTAGGGCTTTTTCAGAGTCCGACTGGCTAGCTACCACCCCCGCAGGTGAAATCTCCGTCATATAATGTCTTCGCCGTAGCTCTGGCTGTGTTCCGGCAGTATTAATGTGGAAGCCAGCGTACACTTGAAATCAAAGGCTCGAAGATCAGATAAGTCTACAGTCTGGCAGCACATTGAGCGACGCTTCCTGGTGAAGCGTCGCTCAATGGAATAGGCCGCACTGGCCGCTTAACATCAGGAGGGGCTTAGTATTAAAAAAACATGGCAAACGGTAATTCGCGTCCCATCCACTATTATCAGCCCCAGAATATTATTATCGTCAATAAACTTCAACTTAACTAAGTAATATTCTAAATCGGGTTATAAATGCTCAGACCTGGTCGTTGCCCCCGAGGTCAGATCGCTTGGTTAAGCCCAGCTGGTTACCTGCCAATTTCCTCTGCTCTGTCTCGCGTGGACTTATATGGACTTCTACCTTGGATGGCTACTGGCAGTCGCAGCCGATCTTGACCCATTTGGTGACTAGTGGTGTCAGCTCATGTCAGATGTCAGATTAGAAAATAAATTATCTTTATAACACATGTAACTATATTTAAAAAATTAAATTAAAAAACTTTTTTTAAACTAGCTCGGTTGGCAGACAGGCACGCACGCAGCCCACCTGATGGTAAGCGGCCACTGCGGCCTATTCCATTGAGGGACGCTTCTTCTGGAAGAGTCGCTCAATGTGCTGCCAGACTGTAGGCTCATCTGATCTTCGAGCCTCTGATTTCAAGTGTACTGGCTCCCACATTCATTTTGCCGGAACACAGCCAGAGCTGTTATGGCGGCAGATTTCACCTGTGGGGGTGGTAGCTAGTCAGTCGGACTCTAAAAAAGCCCTACCACCAACCAGACCCAAGGTGGGAATCGAACCCACGACCTCCGTGTTTTTATACCCGAGCGGCTTAGCCACTGTTCCACGGAGGCGGTCAAAAGCCTTCTTACCTATATCCATCCGAGTCGATTTCCCCCCTATAATATTCTGTGCCCTTAGTACAAACTAAACTAGTTTGGTCTAGGCCAAACTAGTTAATCCTGAAATCGGGTTTGGGCGGTAACATATACAACAACAAACATATAAATCGAATGGTCGCGGAAAAACATTTCGTTCTTTCTTGTTTATACAATATATTTATATATAGACCAAAATAAACACTACGCATGTATTCTGGCCACTATCTATAATTAAGTAACTGCGTATTCACTTTTATTCTTTTAATTTAGTGTTGTAAATATAAACGCTTAGGCATAACATAATTAAAGCTATTTACGTCTTTATGGTCTAGTGGTAAACTGGACCAGATATCGGGGTCCTGTGTTCAATTTCCGGGTCGAGTAAAACGTTTATGAAAATTTTCCAAATGAGAACACATTACAAATTTGGCTCGACTCAGGAATTGAACCTAGGACCAGAACAATAATGCTTACTAATCATAAATACACACACTAGTGACATCTTACATCACAGAGCACAAACTTCCTAGGTCAATCAAATTCTTTGACCCATATACTTTCCAGTTAAACTAGACCGCCTTTTACTTTTCTCAAACAAAGAGACAGAGGTCAACTTTTTCTGGACATTACAAACAATAACCAGTGTGTGTAGACACAGATCTGACTTTTATTTGAATAGGATGAGAGGTCTTAAGTTATTGGATGATCTATCTGGACTGTATCCAATTTGAGAAAATACTGTTTACACAAAGTGCAGAATTGTTACAACAATTTATAACTGTTTATCGGTCAAGGTAACTATTGTTTTGTCGGTAATTATTACGAAATTCTGATATCTCAATTAGAGAATCGCCTCATAACTTGGTTTCAGCTACGGCTGCCAATGATAATGATGATAATGATAATGATAATTTATTTCACAAAAAACAGAGTACGACGATGTAACGATGAACCAACTACGCGGGATACCTATATTATAAAATATAGTGGTGCGGTGAGTGCGCAAGCACAGGTGCACTACTCCCTATTCCTTCACTCTCATAACACGGTGACAGCAGTCAGACACGACCGAAGAGAGATCAGGCGCAGGACCAACAGCATAACGTGCTTGCCGAGGCACGGGGGTGTTTTCCGATACCAACTTCTAGACTCCGAAATGTTATTACAATGGAGCGACTACTATCTGCCCTAGGGAACTACACCAATTATAAATAAATAAATATTGAAAAACATCATATTGATCTGACCCCAAAGTAAGTAGCGTAAGCACTTGTGTTATGGGCTTATGGGTGCCAGAAACTACGAAGGTACCGCAAATATACTTAAATACAAATAAACATCCAGACACAGAACAAACACAAATGTTCATCACATAAGTGTTTGACCTGCGTGGGATTCGAACCCACGACCCCTGACATACTTTTCCTTCACCGCCGAGATGTAGCAGAATCTTGTTATTACTGGCAAGAATATAATTTACCTGACGCAATAAAATTTATCACCAAGAAGTATCAACACAACATACTTAGACGTAATTAATCTGCAGATTATTTAAATCGAAATGGCGTACGATAAATAAAGTCACACGGTCGGAATACGACGAAGATGGAACGCTCCCGCCCGCCATGACAGTAGACGGTTTTCCCGCGCGTTTTGCAAATGGCCGCCGTCCAAGCGCGTGCAACGCACTTTTGGCGGGCACTTGCGTCATTTTCTTTAAAGTTTTCCGGACAAAGGAATTAATTTTATTTTCCTTGTAGGTATATTTGTAGATAAAAATACTTTCAAAAGTAATTTGTGAAAGATGATAATGATGATAAGATGTTGTCCAACCTGAAAACTTCTTTTTAAAACTTAATTATCTAGAAGTAGATAATAAATACAGATACTTCCGACTTTGTTCTTTTTTCGGAGCAGTACGTGTTTAAGGCTAGTGAGACCTAAAGCGATGGCTTACCATGGTTTTCGGAGCTGCACAGCACCACACATGGTAGCGAGGGAGAATCACGGAGGTTTTTAGTGGGTAAAACGAGCAAACCATTCCTACACACCACTCTATCACCCGGAAGAGTGACAACGCGTAAATCGTTTTCCTTCATAACCAAAAAAAGGCTCGTCGAGTACGTCCTGCTACGGCCGTTTGAGACTTGGGTCTAAAGGCATAGTTAGTTTAGATTATCTCACGGCGTTCTTTCCACTAAGATAAAATTGTGTTAGACTGCACCGACCAATAGGGTACAAGAAACGAGTGTAAATTAGTAATCCGCAATTTTAAACACAATTAAATACACGTTAGATGCCAAAGACCTAATAAAATATCAATCAGTTGTTTTTAAACATGGCGCGTAATTTCAACACCTATGCGCGTGTGCGATGTTAGAATCAGACACGAGAAAAACAACAGTAGGGTTGTCTCGACTACTATACTAAAAAGATAATTTATGCGTCAGAGGGATTGCTGCAGACAGTTTCTTTAATATGTTAGTCGAAATAGTGAAATTTCTGGGTATATCAGACCTAATAACTGTCGTCTCGGTGTAACGGGCGCAGAGCAGTGCCAAACAGTAACTGCTTAGTTACTGGTTGGCACTGAACTGTCTAAGGGCGGACGTGGCGCTTACCATCAGGTGTACGATCTGCTCGTCTTGTTACACATTGCAATAAAAAAAATAGGCCGGCTCAAACGGGGCAGCACCACCTTTCACAGAAGTCCGACGTGTAAATTGCAGCTTTGCTATTAGTGCCCGAACACGCCCAAAAAATTAAATTAATTACACGTCTTATGAAATAAAATAGGTAATTATACAGAAGGTAATGAAAAATACTTAATTTAAATGTTATTTTAAGTTTAAGGCCGCGGATAGGTTCCTTTACCTTATTACGTATCGGACACCAAATCCATGACTACTTGCCTACATGACTAAAGTATATTTCGAATTTAAATTAATTTATGATATTATGATCTTTTTAGGAACCCTAGACAAAATCCAGGTAGGTAAACCCTCGTTTCACGCATGCGTGGTGTCTAATTTTCAGTAATCAATCTAGGTAAAACTCCAGTTGTTAGGCTTTTCCACAGAACAAGAAAATTTTCATGGGCTTTTCTCTGTAAGCAAAATGAGTGATATTTTTGTTCGACAATACTACAAGCCTAGTGACACCAACATGAGGCTTTGCGATACCAACAATCCTGAATTTATATGAGATTCCTTTTGAGTCTGGGTATAGGTAAGTCCAACTGAACAATAATTCAGGCAACATCAATGACGTTCGTTTTTTAATTGAACGTCATTGGGCAACATAAATTAATTATGTATAATGATTGCAAAATCGGTAGTTTGTTCACATTCATGATTCAACGCATAAGCAGCGATCCCTCTGGTGTTGCAGATGTCCATGGACGGCGGTGATTGCTTACCATCAGGCGACCCGCTAGCTCGTTTGGCATAAATGAAAAGAGGCACGGATATTAGGGTCAGATCAATATATGTGATGTTGCCAGATATTGTAATCGTTGCGAAGTATAACTAAAAGGTCCTTCGGTCTAGGTTCCCGAACGCCTGTTAATCGTAAAGATTGGTCGCCGTAGCCAAAAAGTCTGTTAGGATTTTGGATTGATTATCTGTCCTTTAGCAATAGGCTACGAAAAGGTCCTTCGGTCTAGGTTCCCGAACGCCTGTTGATCGTAAAGATTGGTCGCCGTAGCCAAAAAGTCTGTTAGATTTTGGATTGATTATCTGTCCTTTAGCAATAGGCTTAGTTTGGTGTTGGACACCATTTTTTTTGTGGAGGGGAAAGCATAGTGTGTAGGATTCCTACAATTCCATGCCTCAGTCTTTATAAAATGGAGTTGGACACCGTGGTGTAAATAGTATATAGAGATATTTATTTATTTAGATATTTAGACGTTCGCCTCTGTCCTCAGATCACCACCCAGTCTCCAGAAGACAGAAGAAGCGCAAGAAGATGCCGTCAGAAGTGGTGGACGCGGACAAGTCGCTGCAGCGGGAGCTGGCCGACTCCATCATCAGGATGGTTCCGCTGGACGAGATCAGGATCCTGCTGGCTTGCGGGGCGAAGGTATTGGACTACATCTATTCTGATTCTGGAGTAGCCTTAGCATTTGTGTGTGTTTTTTTATTGCAATGTGTAACAAGACGAGCAGATCGTACACCTGATGGTAAACGCGACGTCTACCCTTTGACAAGTCGGTGCCTAAAAACAGTTCAAACAGTAACTAAGCATTTACTGTCTGGCACCGCCCTGCGCCCGCTACACCGAGACGACAGTTATTAGGTCTCGTTTACCCAGTAATTTCACTAGCTTCAGTGCCATTTCCCGAAACACATAAGTGCTTGACACACTTCTATTTCACAGAAAAATATCTGGCACTGCGGTGGTACCCACCTAGACGGTCTAGTACAGGAACTTACCACCTGGTAAATCATCATCACCATCATTTACGCCAAAAGACGTCTACTGGACATAGATCTCCCCTAAGAATCTCCAAACCGATCCTGCGCAACCCGCATCCACTGATTCCAGCGATCTTTATGAGATCATCTGACCACCTTGTGGGAGACCTGCCACGGTTGCGTCTCTCGGTACATGGCCACCACTCAAGGACCACCCGACGGCAATCAATCCTTTTCGCAATGTGCCCCGCGCAATGGTACTTTAGGCACGTGCTGTTTTCGAAAAATTTAATGCGACCCGGAAACCCCCTGGCTTTTGACATTGCCTGGTGCTTTAACCACTAAAGTCTAGACCATCAAGGGCTGATACTTACCTTTACCTTATTCTAGGTGAACGAACCCGTGACCCAAGGTCTCCGGCCACTCCACTACGCTATCTGGCAGCGTTACCTGGAAGCGACTCGCCTGCTGCTCGTCAGGGGATGTGACGTCAACGCAAGGGATGACTGTGGGTACAGCGCGCTTCACCTGTCTGCTGAGCATGGGTAAGAGATCGAGGAAATGCAGATTCTGTCACACTGTGACGAAACACCTATGCATATACTCACGGACTTCGAGCCATTGATGAACAAACGTAGCCTTATTCTGGGGAAGCACATTCTACAACCAGACGAGGCTAAAGATATCCAAAGAATATCATCCTTTTCGTAGAAAAGGTTGGGCTTGGAGAAAAATAATTGTAATCCTTAGAATAATTATTCTAAGTTGTAATCTAAGTGGCGTTCACAATATTAATAGATCAGAATTGGTCGTAGTGACTATTAAAACACTAAGCCGATTTTAATAATAAAAAAAGGGTAAGAGATTGTTTAGCCTAAAGAACTGGGAACCCTTAAACAGTTACTGTAGCAATCATCTTTTCAAGTTATCACTGCGCCGAGATTCTTCACAACTTTAGTCATGCCTCCTCACTAAGTAAGGAATTCTTCACAACATAAGCTAACGTGTGGCAGCAGAGCCTCACCTTTCCTCTCCCTCGAAATTAAACCCAAACGTCGATCTTCTTTGAAAGGTGGTGCTTCCTCGTTTAATGGATTATTCCACTATGTCCACCTGGGTGAAAAAAGAAGACTTTTTAGTGTCATTTTATCACCTCGGAATCATTTCATTCTGCCCATTTCAACTGACAAACAAGAACTGTTTGCAGCATGGTTCTACCACACTTGGTTTTATAATCTGTGGACGCTACTGAAATTGGATTTTGTCTGTGCTAGCCTTAGGTAGCGATCGCTTCGAACCGTCGCTCTAGGAGTCGCAATTTACCGAAACTATCTTTAATGCAAAATGTTCTCCTTCATTTCTCAGGTACAAAGAACTCGTGAAACTCCTGTTAGAGAGTGGAGCTGCAGTTGACTACAGGCCGGACACTGGCGAGGAATTCCCCCGCACCACCCTTTGTGATGAGCCGCTTAGACTGGCCATCAGGAATAAGCACTATGTGAGTATTGGACGGCGAAGACGGAGAAAATCCAGAAAGCTTTAGTCAATGTTCTCCTAGCCGAATTTTGGTTACGGTGTTCAACATTTCGATCAATTAACTACGCAGAACAAAATGCATAAGTGCCCAAGTACAGGTGCCTTTTTCGTAGCACGGTGGGACAGCAGTGTGACCCACCGAAGAGATCAGGCGCAGAACTTAACTGCTTTACGTGCTCTCCGAGACACGGAAGTTGCACTGCAAAGTTCTAGACTACAGACTGTGACTAATTTTCTGTGACAGACAACCCAATCATCAGAACAGGACTACTGGGTCAAGGAAGCAAATCTGCTGTTAAAAAAATATTATGGTAATATTTTACATTCCTGCCGGAAAACATGTGAGGCAGCACAACACGACACTTCCTGGCGAAGTGTCCCTCAAGGGAACTCGCAGTGGCCGCTTACCATCAGGTGGGCTGCGTGCCTGTCTGCCAACTGATCTAGTATGAGAAAAATCCTCACGTAATCCATGCGGAGTTCTAGTCTTCTAATTGTAAACATTTGACCATTGAAATAATTGAGTTTCTTGTCGGTTTCTTCTCGATAGATACAGCATTCTGGAGCCGGCGGTAGAATCACGTAATTTTTATTACTATATGAAAAAAGAAATTTGACTTTGACTTTCACTTCTACTCCAGGACATCGCCCGTCTCCTCCTCGAAGCAGGAGCTGACCCGAACAAGAGGTACTTCTTCGGGTCTGAGATCAACCTGGTCTCTGATCCTGAATCATTAGAGCTGCTGCTGACCTTCGGCGCCAACCCTGACTCCAGGGATCGGGCGGGGCTCACTCCTCTTATGAAGGCGGCTAGGCAGAGGAAGGTGGGTTTACTGAAGATCTAGATTAAGCAATTATTCCAAGTGTAGACTACTATTTTCGCCCTATGGACTGACTTTGTTATACGATTAAGTCAACGATTAAGTCTGATGGTAGACTAGACCTGGGGAAAGGACATAGACTAATTTTTGTTCCGGAATAAAGCTCGTTCCCATGGGATACCAAAAACAGAAATGTTTTGGTTTTAACACGTTGCGAAAGAGCAAGTTTGTGAAGAAGTTTTTGAGCGGAAAAGTGATAACTATAAGGTACATTTTACCCCAAAAAATATTACATTGCTTCAGTATAACATCAAATAATCCACGCGAGCAAAGCCAAAAATAGTTGGTGGATATTTTAAAGGTACGCAGCCAAACATCACAACACCACTCAATGTGCTTCCACATTATAGGCTCCGACATCGAGAGCCATTAATATCAAGTTTACTAACTCACTAAGTCACTAATACCATCAGAACCTCACCAACCACCTGGCTGTATTGTCCACAGAGCATAGAAGCAGTTCTGCTGCTCATCAGCTTCGGAGCGGACGTGAACGCGATGGCCGACGCCAGGAATGACTACCGGACTGTAATGCACTATGCTGTTCTCGGTGGTAAGTATTATTTTATATAATATTAGTAAAAGTAGAGGGGGGGGGGAGGGTACGACCATACGTCCGATCGGACATTGTGGAGGTTGTTAGGGGAGGCCTATGTTCAGCAGTGGACGTCTTGTGGCAGAAGCCTATCCTATTTTATCAGATTTTTTTTAATTTTCTCATTATAATAAATGTGAAATCACAGGAGGATGCAAAATCTTGACATAAATAAATAATGACCGTCTCGAATAATCACACAATGGAGTTCATTTGGGCAAAACTCACCAGAAACAACGAAAAAACTTAGCACTCATGGCAGTGAATAACCGGTTACCGTAGTTACGCCAGGGCGATGGAGACTTTCCTACCGCCTACATAAATTCGTGGTTATAATTTTTCTCCATCATTTCAGGCAGCCAGGATATAGTGAACTTGCTGATCAAGCAAGGAGCTCGCGTGAACTACCAAGGCCCGGAGGTCAGCAAGCCTAGTCCTTTAGACCTGGCCATCTTGAAGGGAGACGTGCCTATGGTCCAACTTCTACTCTCTGCAGGTAAGCTTATTGTATATCATTGGCAGACATGCACGCATCCCACCTGATGGTAAGCCACTGCGGCCTATTCCATTGAGGGACACCTAGCCAGGAAGAGTCAGTCAGTGCTCTTTTGCACTGTAATTCTGATTTTCGAGATATATTCTGAGTTTGAGCTACTAATGACCACTCTTCACAAGCTTCATTTTTATTATACCACTAGCCGTACGCCCGAGGTTTCACCCGTGCGTAATTTCTTTTATCAAATATCCCCCCCTTCCCCCCACATTTCCGAGATCAAAAGTACCCTATGATCACCGGGGATAGTGTAGCTATCCAACAGTGAAAGAATTATTCAAATTGGTTCAGTAGTTTCGGAGCCTATTCAATTCAAACAAACAAACAATCAAATCTTTCCTCTTTATACTATTAGTATAGATAGATCTAACTTACGGCCCGGATGGTAAGTTACCTTCGCCTGGACGCTTAAAACACCAGAACCATCATTGGGGCCAGCATATCCAGTTATTTAAAAGGCAAGCATAATCATTTTTGGCAGCAAAAAATTTTGATGATCCTCCCAAGGATCTCTCAACAATAGACGTCTAGGAGAGGTGGTCTTTCGGCTGAAATGATGATAAATAAATAAATAAATATCTCTGGACATTATTCACACAGCGCCATCTAGCCCCAAACTAAGCATTAGCTTGTGCTATCGGTGCTAGACAACGGATAAACATTACTTATTATACTTTTTTTTGTAATACATACCTACATATTATACATAGAAACACCCAGACCGATACAAACAGACATGTTCATGCACACAAATGTTTATACCGTGCGGGGATCGAACCCGCGACCACTGGTGTAATAGCCGCGATCTCGACCATTACACCAAATGGCTCATCAAATGATGATGATGATAAGAATCAGTACATTAGCCAATTCTTCTTTCAGGGGCTCAAGTGAATGCATCGAGCTCGGTGATAGGAGGTCCTCTTCATGTGGCCTGCTCCGACAGTATTCCACACAGGAACGAAATTATTAAGGTGAGTGTGACACAGCTTTTGTCAGTCACATTGGGTTCTTTATTAACTACTAGCCTTCCGCCCGCGGTTTCACCCGCGCGTAATCTCTTTTTTCAAAAACAGAAACCGTCCACCAACAATGGGTACCGACTAAGCTTTGTGCAAGGCAATAATTATCTCGCAGAAGAAGACGCTCCCTAACTAACGTATGCATTACAAATTGGGTGACCTAAGCACTAGTTTCTCGGTTGGTCCTCCTTAAGTGGTTGGTCTTCTACAGTCACAGCCGGGGTACCCGGGGATAAGCTAGTCAATCGTCTTAAAGCGAACGTTGATTTATCTCTCTCTGGTGTAGAGGAGATATAGGTCCCGGCATACTTCTTAAATATCGGGTCCTCACCCGATATTTAAGACTAGCCTTTCGCACGCGGTTTCTCTTTTTGCAAATATCCCCCCTTCCCCCCACATTTCCAGGATCAAAAGTACCCTATGTTCACCGGGGATAGTGTAGCTTTCCAACAGTGAAAGAATTATTCAAATCGGTTTAGTAGTTTCAAAATTGACATTCCCGCGGGAATGAGACGTTTCCCGTTGGAATTTTATAGCCTATGTCCTATTCCGGGATATAAACTGTAAGTGTGCCAAATTCCATCTAAATCCGTTCAGCCGTTTAGGTGTGATTGAGGAACAAACATCCAAACATCCAAACATCTAAACATCCAAACATCCAGACTTGACATTTTCCAATGAAGATAGATATCTCAAAAGTTTCAATAACAACTTTCTTCTTCAGGTCCTGTTAGAAGCCGGAGCAGACCCAAACCTGAAGGTGTACAACGACGAGGACGGCACGCAGTTGCGGCCGCCGCTCGCGGAGTACCTGGCCAGCAACGACCAGCCCAGCGCCGACACCGTGCTGATGCTGCTGCGGTACGGAGCCAGGGTGAGTCTGATCAAACATAGAAAGAAAAAAGAAAGATACAGAAGGAGTGCACCGAACTGCCTCCGTGGTAGGTACAGTGTTTTTTTTTTTTTTTTTTTTTTTTTTTACAGTGGTTAGAGCGTTTGGCTCTGGGGCCGTTCAAGTATTACGTAAGCACTATGGGGGGGTGGGGGGGTCTTTGTTTTGCTTATTTTGGATGACATGGGGGGTAGGGGGGTCTAGATGATGATTACGTCATCGGTAGTTATTTACTTTTTTACACCAATGGCAACCCTCACATTGCCTATGCTTGAAAACGAAACCCATTTTCGGGGATTCCCGCAAATAATGCATACGTTTAGGCACTCGCTTTAGAACCGATTAGGGGAATTACCGTGCGCTACTCAGTTGTCTAAATTTCCTCTGTCAGTGTATTGTTTCGTTTGGATACTATAGCGAGTAGACGTATTGTAAGTATACCAAAGCAAGATTACATTTTAGTTAGAGCACAATGTGAGAAGACGTAGACATTCCAAAATCGGATGAAAGTTAGCAGACTCACAACACTGAGCAGCAATCTAAGCAATCCAATGTCAGCGAAAACTTAGAATCATGGATTCGGGTTTCATGGACTGAAGACTGTTAATTTTTATTTAATATGTGTACCAATATGTGTCCGGTGCTTTAATACTCTTTCGATCGAAAGAGCTATAGAGCAAAATCGGGGGTCTAAGGTGTTCGTACAATCTCTCGGAAGAAGCCACCTGACGAAGCTGACCACAGCAAGTGGAGAAGTTGTTGCCTCAAAGCCGGCAGTCCGTTCGGAGGTAAAGGAATTTTATGGCCGGTTATACGCTTCGCATGCATGTCGACCTGATCCCGAAAATGAGGACTCTAGGGCCACGTTAAATCCCTATTACACTGAAGACCTGCCAAAAGTGAGCGTTGGCGAAATCGAGATTGCTCTTGGGCAGCTTAAAAATGGAAAAGCCCCTGGAGAGGACGGCGTTACTACTGAGCTGCTAAAGGCTGGAGGGAACTCCAAAGGCGTGGAGTAGGAGTGTGGTCGTCCTGTTCTTTAAAAAGAGTGACAAAAGCCTGTTGAAGAACTATCGAACCATTTCCTAAGCCACGTCTATAGAAGTGACAGTGGGCTGGCCATATCAGCCGCAGAACCGATAGCCGTTGGGGTAAACGGGTTCTAGAGTGGAGAACGCGTCTCGGTAAACGTAGTGTAGGACGCCCTCAGGCCAGGTGGAGCGATGATCTGCGCAAGATGGCTGGCAGGAGCTGGATGCGAGTGGCCGAGGATCGATCAGCGTGGCGAGCATTTGGAGAGGCCTATGTCCAGCAGTGGACTATCACAGGCTGATGATGATGATGATGTGTACTAAAACTTTAAAATAAGTTTGTTATGTTCGTAAGATTATAATATTTTTGTCCCTTACTCTATGTTGAATACTGTATAAGTAAAATCTAATCTCTATCCTAAATCTATTTTCTTATTTATAAAGTTATAATTATAACATTATAATTATAGTATATAAAAAAATTATAATTGAAAAATGTTTACGTAAGCATAGGGGGAGGGGGTAAGAGCTTTGCTTACTTTTGCTGACAAGGGGGGTGGGGGGGTAAAAATTTGCAATAAATCTGCTTACGTAATATTTGAACGGCCCCTCTAATACCCGGAGGTCGTGGGTTCGAAACCCACGGGGAACATCACTTTGTGTGAATGTTTCCAGTTTAGGACATTGCAGGCTTGAATCACCTGAATGTCTGAAAAGAATGATGATTCCGTGCTTGGGAAGGCACGTTAAGCAGTTGGTCCCGACTATGTTCCAAGTAGGTCTGGTTTCCCTTGTAAGGGTTACGGAGGTCAGATGGCAATCGCTCCATTGTAATAACCAGGCTTGTCAAATCTGGGATCATAGTCGAAGCGGACCCTGAGCTCCATACTGGATGCAATCGGGAAAACGCTGGGATGATGATGATGACAGAAGGAGTGCACCTGTGCTTGCGTACTTATGCAGCACTGTTAGTATCCTGCGTAGTTTGTGGTAGCCAAAAACTCGGCTAGAAGGACTTCAAAATTAATATACGAGGTTTAATTTAATTTTCTTTCCCTCAGGTCATCATGAAAACCCAGTTCCGGGACCCAGATGGCATCCTAAACCACCTCCAAAACGTCGTCGTGAGCGAACACGAGCACATCTTCTATCTCCTTCTAGAAGCAGCCGAAGCCTTCGACCTCTGCATGATCAAGCGGAACAACACCGTCACAGCTGCACAAAAACAAGTCTTAATAAAACGAGCTAAGACTCCTATTACCTTGCTATCACAATGCAGACTGTACCTTCGCAAGCATTTCGGCACGACTCTGACTGATGTTGTAAAAGATTTTGAGATACCGACCGTTTTGCACCGCTACCTCCTTTTCGAGTGCAGTTAAAAAGTTAAAACAAAAAGATGGCGGCCTTTTTGTTTTTTTTTCGAGCCTTTTATGGCCTTGGGTGTTAAAAAGTCTGATTTTGTTCCCGTTTTCATGAGGATAAAATATTGGCGTTTTGAACAAAGTGATGTTCGAATTGGAAATTGTAAAATTATGCGATCTCCAAAAAAGCGAGACCATTAGTTTTTAGTTTTATTTAACTGTACGTGTATCCTAGTTTTATAAGTTTAAAATGATAAAAATAAAAAATATATCTTTGTATAATTTAAGAAAAAATGTGTTGCTATAGACATCCTCATTACCAGGGTAAGTATTTTGAAAATGTAGGTAAAACTACATTTTTGCATTGGTTGGTATTTAATATTAAACTTGTGAAAATTTGTATAAAATATGAACATTTTATTTTATCACTTCTGTATAATTATTAACTGATGTCTGTTCACATTTTTATTATATTCAATTATTATAATAAACCTTCGTATGTGTACCTACCAATAAATGTAGATTGTATTGAAGATTTTAGTAAATCTACCCATTATGTAGGTGTTGTAGTTTTCAAATGGTTTTAGCAGAAGTATCAACACTATTTTACGATTTAGGTGTTTTAGAATCAAACATGTTAGTTAATCAGACTTTATTAATTTCGAAATTGATTTTTAAATGAGTACCTATATTAAAAAGATAATTTTCTTACAATAATTATTTGATTATTCTAAGATAATATTATTGTATTGTTTAATACGATGTACTTGACATTTTTAAGTAAATGAAAGTCACATTCTATTAAGTCATTTTTTTTTAAATCAGTTAAACGATGAAGTCTTTATCTAGTCGATATTTATCATAAACGTAAGACAATATTATTTCCATGATATTTATATAACTTGATCAAAGATTATAAATTACCCTTTTAAGTCATGATAATTTTGTATATCACCTTATGATAGTGAATGTCAATTATCACGATATTTCTGAACTCTTTTAAAAAATTAAGCTGGTTCATTCATTTATTAATTATCAATATCAACAGGATTTTTTTACGTTTATTAAAAAAAACAAATTTAGGTAATAATAATCAATACAAAGTTAAGAACAATAGTTTAAATTTCCACTTAAATCACTTACCTAGCCTAGTACTTGAGTACATACAGTGCACAGTGTGCACTTTTAAATGTTGAAAAAGAAATAATATGGATGTCATATAATATTAAAAATAAAAGATGTATGTAATCCCAATTTCATATCACTGCATAATCAAGGTTTTTTGGCTCTATGATGAATTATATTTACTTTAAAATACTGAATATTATTTTCTTTAAATATTTGAAAGTGTAATCATTATAAGCCTATTTTTTATCTATTTTTATAGTAGCCTGATTTTATGTGATAATTTGTGATATTATTATTGTATTTCGCTAAGAACAGCTCTTTTAAAATATGTATCTCACGTGTAATCGTGAATATTCTAAGACGAAATAAATGTGAATAAATTAACAAGCCTGCAATTATTTGAAATTGTTCCTTAAACTTACCTATCAATATAATTTGTTCCATAAACACATATAAAGAAAAAAAGGAAAGTAGATATTAGCCTTTTAATGTCCTACTGCAGGGCAAAGGCCTCTCTCCATCCTTATAATCAAGTTATCTTTACAATGATGAGTACTGGCATAATCACAACGCTTGCCAAAATGCGGATTGGTGGTCACAAATCCGAGCTGTGTCCGAAAAAACCGATACAAAGTTAGTTCGACCCGGGAATTGAACCCAGGACCCCGAGATCTCAGCCCGATACTTATACCAAGCTTGTTAGACCATCGAGGCGTTCATAGTTATTCAAAATTTTGGAAAAGGAATAATAGTGCTGACATATGCACTTGTAAAATACCTACATAAAAGTATAATCTTCAACAGGCACAACTCCACAAGACGAATACAAAAATGTACACCGGGCACTCTAACACCGCGCGCCGGCCCAATGATAAACTTTATGCCAATACTCACTGGTACCTGCAATAGGTGCTCGGTAGCGTCTCACCTAACTCATATCATAATTCTCTCTTTCTTTTTACGAATGCAATTTTGCACTTTTCCGTAATCCGTGCAGTAGAGGAATGCAAAACTCTAGCTTGGAAAAGGGTACATTTTTAAATAAAAACTTCAAAAAAACCGTTAAATCTTTTATACCAAACATTAATTACCTACGGAAAAATGAATATAATTATGTACAAGTCTTTCAAAGTAAAAACCTTAAACACAAATAACTTGATTGAAAATGAATAATATTATAGTTTTATTTAACCTAGATAAAATAATGGGGATCATAAGTAAAGGACCAAGGCTTGAAGCAGTCGAAAGATTAAAAAAAACCTTGACTTGACACATACTTGACACTGACAGCGTGACTTGTCAAATTTCCGAAGGCGATTTTGTTGCAAACTGCATTCTGCAAATCATTCGTTTTATTTTCTCGAAGAAATACTAAACAAACTTAAAAATGTCTGATAAACAGAAAGTAGATCTTGGTCTTCTCGAAGAAGACGATGAATTTGAAGAATTCCCGGCAGAAAGTTAGTAAATACACCATTTCATTTATGTTTACACGTACGCCTTATTTTCAAGAAAAGACTTATCATTTTATGTTTTACTTCGATAGATTGGGGAACTGAAGATGCGGAAGACGAGGATGTGTCCGTCTGGGAGGATAACTGGGAGGACGACATCGTACAAGACGATTTTAACCAGCAATTGAGGTTAGTTTTTCTCGTTTGTACTACATATATAGAAACATACAAAGGTCAAAAAACTGGTCACAATCTCGAGGAATCGAGATAAGAGGGTACATCATCATAATATGACAGGTTTTTATATGCCTATACCAAAATAGTTTGTCCGCTTCAATGGCAGAATGTCGAGGAATCCAATATTGTTAAAGTGGATTGAAGATTTCCACAATGTTGTGTGTAAAAGCTAGTAACCCTCGAAAAGGTTTATTTTAATCACTTGTGTAACTTTTTGACTAAAACATTTTGTATTTAGGTACTGTTTCAGCCCAAATGGACGTAAATCCTATCTGAATAAACACACTACATAAGTAAATAAATGTGTTTTCCTATCTCCTAGAAGTTCGATACCCCACACAAGTGCTCAAAGTACTTTGCAGTGTTGTCTAATAAAGTAAGTAACTTTTTTTTCCAGACAACAACTGGAGAAGCTGAAGGAGCAAAACAAAGCCTAATTTAAGATTAGTTGTAACTACATAAAGCTTAAGATTTTTTAATAAAAACTAATTGAAAATACAAATTTATTTACTTTCATTCACATTACCTACTATAATAGCAGCTACAACTGAATCAGGCTAAGCAATGAACTTAGTATGTGCCTGCAGTATAGAAGGGGGCTGGTAGTGCACACCCCAGTTCTCCAAATACCTACTGAATACCAAAAATCAAGTTGGCCCTTAGCTCTGCCGCAATGTGAAAGAAGGACAAACGAAAACACTTCTGTTTCTGTTATTCCACCAAGCTGTAAAGCCGAGATAAAAAGTGTCCTGTCTTTTTCCAAGGGCTAGTCTATGTCCGAAATTATTTTCATATAATCACTTTTGATCTAGGCATGTCAGTTTCACAGACAAGATGGACAGAACTTACCCATTTATTATGTTACAAGTAGTTGCCTCAACGGTTTCATCCACGCGTCGATTTGTCAATTATCCCCCCTTTCCCTCACATTTCCGGGATCAAAAGTACCCTATGTCACCCGGGGATAGTATAGCTTTCCAACAGTGAAAGAATTATTCAAATCGGTTCAATACTTTCAGAGCCTATTCAATACAAACAAACATTCAAATCTTTCCTCTTTATAATATTCGTATGGATAATGGATTACTTTGGTTACAGTACTACAGTGTGGTAAGGTAGAATGAATAAAACATACAAATAAAAAGCGAAAAATTTTAATCGATTATAAAAATTAAAACTTATTCTAAAAACACTATCACAATCAGTCTATTATCAGTGATCAACACTTTTATTGAGCTATTTAAAGCTTAAGTACAAGGGCGTAAGCATGATGGGGCAAGTGCCACCCTGGTGCGAGTAAAGCAGTATAAAATAACATGTAGCAAGTTACATAAATTATTTTATACTGCTGCTCCACTCTGAGCCCATGGCTGCCCCACCCTGGGTCTATGGCTGCCCCACCTACGCCCGTGCATAAGTAAATCTAAATTGTATTTTCTCTCTGATTTGTCCCTGATAATGAAGTCGGGGTAACCTTGCATCATACATTGTTTGGAGCGTATTTAGGCTCTAACATTATGTAGCATTGAGTTTAAATCCCTCACAGGACAAAAATATGGTGAGGTCTTCTGTTTTTCCTGTGTTGGATATTTATTTGTATTAAAAAAGTATAAAATTGTGGTACAGGCGCCGGCAAACTTCTTGACTATCTGGTGGGGATTTCGCAGACGAATTTTGACATGCCTGCGTGCTATTGGTCAGAAGCATACCTCTGGCCGATTCGCGCGCGCTATTGGACATTCGCAAGTGCACATTTTCCCCCCACTCCGTCGACCGATGGTCAACAAGTTTGCCGGCACGTATACATTAATTGATACTGATATTCATAACGCGAGTGCTCACGCTACTTTGGGTTTTCAGATCAATGTACATGTGATGTCTGTTATTTATTTAATTTTATTTTATATCACCATTACAAAGGCCTTTCTTATAAAGTTCAGGGTCTTAAATACCATATCTGGCCATCGTTAATCTGTTAACACTAGAAAAAAATGATTTTTTTACAGCTATTCTTTTAAGGGATTATTCACCAACTGTACACGAGACTGGACACGGTGTCTATTTAGTGAAATTAAAATTTATTACTTCGTCATCTCGACACGTAAAGATTTCCTTTGTTCCAAACACTGTAACTTGTAACACTGTGACTTATTGGGATAACTTTGTAAAATGATTCTCAACTAGTCACAATGCAATGTGCTGCGACTGGTTGGGAATCATTTAAAAAAGATCTCCCAACATGTTACAGTTTGACTAGCAGGTTACAGTGTTGGGAACAAAAGTTAAGATGCCCAGCTATGCTAAATACTCTAAATAGGCCATGTATATGCTACAGTCAAAACTCATAACCGGTCAAAACCACTTTTAACTACAAAAATCAGGCAAAAGTGGTTTTGACCGATGCCCTCAGTCAAAAACAGTTTTGACTGATTTTCGCAGTCAAAAGTGCCAAGTCAAGACCAAAGCCCCCAGTCAAAACCACTTTTAACTTCAAAAATGGTTTCGAATCCCACGGGGAGCATCCGTTTGTGTGATGTTAGGTTAGGTTAGAACTGCGACCACAAAACGGAACCGAATTCACTACTTTTGACTGCAAAAATCAGGCAACAGTGGTTTTAACTAAGGGCATCGATCAAGACCACTTTTGCCTCATTATTGCAGTCAAAAGTGGTTTTGACCGGCTATGAGTTTTGACTGTAACATATCTCTGGACATTTCTGGACATTATACACACAGCGCCGTAACATATACAACTAAACATTGACTATAATACTTCCATGCACAGAATAACGGATATAAAGGATGTTGCATCAAAAGTTAAATTGGTTATGGTTATGGTTCTGTGTGCCGAATTGGTAAGCGTCTTCAGTCTTCTCAGGTTGGGCAGTAGCGTCTTCCTGTTCTGCGAAGTATGTGTCTAAGATGTGTAGCACTTTCTTGTAGACCTGAGGAAGAAAATAAAAAATAAATAAATATATCTGGACATTATTCACACAGCGCCATCTAGCCCCAAACTAAGCATTAGCTTGTGCTGTGGGTGCCAGATAATGGATAAACATTACTTATATACTTTTTTCTTTGTAAATAGATACATATTATACATAGAAACACCCAGACCGATACAAACAGACATGTTCATGCACACAAATGTTTGTACCGTGCTGAGATCTAACCCGCGACCTCCGGTGTAATAGCCGACTTCTCGACCATTACACCGAATGGCATTGACATTGACATTGATAGGCTGATACTTCTAAGAGTGAAACATACCTCTTCATTCTCATGTTGTTGCAATCCCTCTATTTGGTCTAACGCGCCGATTTCTTCTATTCTGACACACAATGCCTCCACTTGTCCGTATTTTACTGCCGCCTGTAAAAAAAATACAACAATAAATTAGCAGCGCAAAAAATCAGTATAACTGGGAGGCAGGTATGCGTGACTGGGAGGCAGGTATGTGCATTTGGAGACAGGTCCGTGTAACTGGGAGGCAGGTATGCGTGACAGGGAGGCAGGTCTGTTTAACTAGGAGGCAGGTCTGTGCCACTGGGGCGCAGGTATGTACCACTGGGAGGCAGGTATGTGTATCTGGAAGGCAGGTCCGTGTAACTGGGAGGTAGGTATAACGGGTACACACCTGCAGCAGGTTAGTAAGTCCGTCTAACACGACAGCGACGGCGCGGTGGTCCGGCGAGTGGAGCAACGCGCAGTATGGCTCGAGGAACCCGACGGAGAGGAGAGCGTCTAGTTGTGGAGCTGTTCCGCCTAGGCACAGGTTTGTGATGGCCCACGCTGCTTCCTTCTGACACCTGGGGAGAAATAATAATATAATAATAAATATAATATATTATAAAATATTATGAATAGGATAAATTATTAAGAGCAAAGATTTGATTGTATGTTTGTATTGAATAGGCTGCAAAACTACTGAACCGATTCAAAAAAATCTTTCACTCTTGGAAAGCTACACTATCCCCGGGTGACATAGGGTACTTTTGATCCCGGTAATGTGGGGGAAAGTTAGAAAAAGATTAACGCACGGGTGAAACCGCAGAGGCGACCGCTAGTACGAGTATAATAAGCAATAATACAGTAAGTATTAACTTACTTATGTCCCACAACAGGGCAAACGCCTCCACCTTTGAAATCAAGTTATCGTTGCAATGATGGCTACTGGTAATTATCACGCTTGCCAAATGCGGATTGGTTATCACAAACCCGAGCTTAGTTCAACCAAACGACATAGTTCGACCCGGGAATTGCACCCAGGACCTAAGAGTGCTTAGATCTTGGCCCGGTATCTAAAAAACTAGGCTATAGAGACGTTATATAAATACATTAGAAAAAAAAATCAACTTTGTCTCCTTCTCAAAGAATGGTCTTAAAATATCTTTGATGCCACTTACTTAATATCATCAACCTCCAATACAGAGAGAAGGTTAGTAAGAATTCCTGCGTCTATGGCCCGCTGAATCTGCTCTGTGGTTCCTGTAAAAAAACAATGATAAAATTGGAGATATTTTACATAGCGCCAATTATGAAAATACAAAAAAAAAAGAGTATATAATCCGTTGTCTGGCACCCATAGCACAAGCTAATGCTTAGTTTGGGGCTAGATGGCGCTGTGTGAATAATGTCCAGAGATATTTATTTATTTATATATTAATTATTATTTGATTTGATTAAAACTAGACAAAGTTTAAACAATGGAAATTGTATAACTTCTAAAATTAAGTAAAACCCGGAGGTCGTGGGTTCGCTTCCCGCCTTGTGTCTGGTTGGTGATACAATTTTTTCAGAGTCCGACTGGCTAGCTACCACCCCCACAGGTGAAATCTGCCGCCATAACAGCTCTGGCTGTGTTCCGGCAGTATTAATGTGGGAGCCAGTACACTTGAAATCAGAGGCTCGAAGATCAGACGAGCCTACAGTCTGGCAGCACATTGAGCGACGCTTAGTGAAGTGTCCCTCAATGGAATAGGCCGCAGTGGCCGCTTACCATCAGGTGGGATGCATGCCTGTCTGCCAACTTTAGGGTGAAGCGGCATCTCAGCAGGCCTTTAGGGTGAGGGTGACTGGCTCAATGGGTACTATGTTCTATTGAGCCAGTCAACCTTATATTTGGACCTTACATCCGCTTACCATCATCATGAGGTCATCCTGACTGCTTTTTTTATTGCAGTGTGTAACAAGTCGAGCAGATCGTACACCTGATGGTAAGCGCCACGTCTGCCCTTAGACAGTTCAGTGCCAAACAGTAACTAAGCAGTTACTGTCTGGCACCGCCCTGCGCCCGCTACACCGAGACGACAGTTATTAGGTCTCATATACCCAGTAATTTCACTAGTTTAGGGTAAATAGCGATTTGTTATACAAGAGTACAAAGTTGCTTTTTAACCGCGTGTTCAATTTTGATGACCGAGCAAGCAAAGGATTCTAAAATTGCATTAGAATCCTGAGCGTTAGCGAGGGAATCAAAAGAGCACGAGGTGAAAAATCTTTGCACTCGAGTGCAACACGTAACTTTTTCATTCCACCTCAGCGAGGAAATGACTAAATGCAAAAAAAAGCAAATTGAAAAAAGAACACCAAGAAGGTTCCGAGTCTGAGTTTTTAACAAATTAAAAAAATGTTGTATGATATATTCGGCACCATAGAGTAAATAGGTTTAATGTTTTTTTTAATTCACAAACTTAGTGCACACGATGTTCTAAATTCAATTTACTTTATCCTCTAGAGAATAAAAACGGCTTTTCCACTCAGATATTGAAGATTAAAAATACTCTTTCCGAGATGGTGGGATGAAAAATATATTATTTACCTGCTAGTATGTTGGAGGCGGCCCAAGCTGCTTCTTTCATTAGAGATGGTTTTCCACAGCGCAGGAGTTTCATGATGTACTCTAAGACACCTGCGTCAAGGCAACGGTCGGTCTGTAAAGAATAAACATAAACAAATAAAAATACGTCACATAGTACGGTCAACAGCACATCACGGTTAACACTTGCAGTTCGATAATAGCACTTATGCCCCCAACGAGCGGTACAAAGTCCAAAGTGTTACGTCTGACGTGCTTTTGACTGTACATTGAAATCTGACCTGAAAATAAGTAACTTGAGCATTTGTGGTATGGGTTGAAACAACGAAGGTACCGCAATAATACAATACAAATTACATCCGCACCTAAGACAAACATAACAATTTGTATACGGTCTTTACTCTTTATGGATACCCCACTTGCCTAGAGGAGCAACTAAGGTGTCAAAGTTCCTTCTAACAAGTGGTTTTGATTAAAAATCAGGAAGGGGGAGGGTAAGGGATTTAGAGAGCCAAGTCAGGTCTCAAGTATTCTCACTCACCAAACGAATACACACAAGGGCGTCACCAGCTTATGATTAAGGGGGGGGGGGGGGGGGCAATGGGTAATATTATTTAGGAAAAAAAAATATGAACGCCGAGTGCATGAAGCGTTACCACTTTGCGGCTAGCTACATTTGATCTCTAGGGGGGGCAGCTGCCCCCCCCCCTGCCCTCCCTTGGCGACGCCCTTGAATACACACGTCAGTCTCCTGTAAGAGGCGGCGCTTTCCCGGTCGAGTCGGCCCATTGCCATGGACAGAAACCGACTGCTTTATCATAAGTTTTTTTTGAAGTCAGTTATTTTGTATTTTTGAATGATTTTTCACCTGTAAATCAGATCCAGTGAGCATGTTCCCGACTGCCCTCAGAGCGGGTGTCCTGACGGCGGCGGCGGGGCGGTCCAGCAGCCGCACCAGGCGCGGCAGAAGCGCGGGAGTGTTCTGCACGGCTTCGATGCGCTCGTTCGGACCGTCCGTCAGGTACGATAGGGCCCAACATGCGTCCGCTATAAGTATGAAAAATCGGTATATATTTAAAAGATGCGCTATTCGTCATAATATTATAATACTGTTATAGAGTGGGTGACCCTACCACTGGCTTCGGAATGTTGCTTAAAAAAAGAACCCGACAAGAAACTTGATAAATAGTAACTATTTTCAATGGGGAAGGTCCGTGGGACACTTGCCACGTTTCCGAGCTGGATGGCCAGGCTGATACGTTGCCTCCTGCCTCCTGCCCTAGGTACAGGCCAGCTTTGGGATCATGATGAGTCTTTTCAACTGCCAAAATCTTTTACAAAATTACAACATTCGTGAAAATAATCTCCATTTGAATACTACTTTAATAATGACTAACGGGCGCCCGCGGTTTCACCCGCGTGGTTCCCGTTCCCGTGGGAATATCGAGATATCCTTTCTTAGCGGATGCCTACGTCATAATATCTACCTGCATGCCAAATTTCAGCCCGATCCGTCCAGTGGTTTAGGCTGTGCGTTGATATCTATCTATGTCAGTCAGTCAGTCAGTCAGTCACCTTTGAGTTTTATATATATGTTACAGTCAAAGTGATCAATTAGCTATTATATATAATGACTGGTCATTATATATAATTACCAAATTGACTAGACAATGTGATAAATTGATCACTTTATCCGGATATTATTTATAATAGCTGGTCCAAGTTAGCCAAAGTGATCAATACGTACGTTACTGACATATAAAGTGTATAGATAGTTGTACAAACTATGTTTAAGTTACGCTCAAAGATCAAAAACGCTCATTGAGCGGAAAAATAGCTTACAACGCATTGCGGTCACAGTAAAACATCCAACGTAACTGACACACAGAGGAGACTATATTTTGAACAAAAACAACGTCGGAGGCGAAAATCGACTCTGATGGATATAGGTTAGAAGGCTAAGGCGGGAGCGGAGCGAAGCGGAGCTCCCGCCTTGGCCTTCGTGGTTATTTTTTTTTTAAACCTGAATAAAACTTTTGTGACCACAACGCCGTGTGAGCTATTTTTCCGCTCAATGAGCGTTTTCGATCTTTGAGCGTAACATATAGACCATAGTAAATAAACAAAATACTATCTCTCTGCCCTGACGAAGTAACATGGGTAAAATTCGGTACTGGCACTCGCCGGCCGCTGCCGCGGCACGCTCGCTTCGCTCGCTCGGCTCGTGCATTTGGGGTCGCAGTTCTAACCTAACCTAACACAAATCTATCCATTCCTTTAAATTAATAATATTATTTCTTTAAAAAATTACCAGTCAGGCATTGTTTTATTACATTATCCAAGTATTTGAAGATATTATATATAATGGCTGGTTAATGTGATCAATTCTGTGTCATTTATCACTTTGACCAAATTGAGTAGATATTATATATAATGGCTAGTTATTATACAGGGTGGAATTTTGTAATGCCACCTGAAGGGGAAGTAGTCTTAATACTGTAGATAGAAAATTTTACTCAAAGGAAACATTCCTTTATTTTTGAAAAGAAAGAAATGTGCATTCAAATATTTAAAAAAAAAATCTTGCCGCACCCAGTAATCGAACTGACTAAAATTCTGTAAAAGTTGCATCCTGTACTTTTATTGCATCGATCGTTAGGGTCAATTATAAGGATGAAATCTCTCTAACAAATTTCATAAATTAAATGAAATGAAAGCAATGAAATCTTCAATTTATTAATTCAATGGGTCAAGTTAAAGGACTTTTACTCAAAGATCCATCTGATAACTTATGTTATTAATTAATAATTATCATTGACGTCGTTCATCCATTAAAATGACACGTTATTAAAGGTTACTAGAAATGAATTCGTTAGATTATGAATAAATTTGTGTATCCAAGAAAATGGAGCCCATTTCGAATTTTTAATAATTAAGTTTACCATTTTTTGGAAACAATTAAAATAATTTAAGATTTCGTTGTTTTTCTTTCATTTAATTTATGAAGTTTGTAAGAGAGATTTCATCCTTATAATTGACCCTGACGATCGATGCAATGAAAGTACAGGGTGCAACTTTTACAGATTTTCGTCAGTTCGATTACCGGGTGCGGCAAGATTTTTTTTGAAATCTTTGAATGCAGTTTTCTTTCTTTTCAAAAATAAAGGAATGTTTCCTTTGAGTAAATTTTTCTATCTACAGTATTAAGAGTACTTCCCCTTCAGGTGGCATTACAAAATTCCACCCTGTATATAATATCCGGATTGATCACTTTGGCTGTAACATATATATAGATAGATAATAATGTCCTCCTAGCTGAGTTTTTAGCTACGGTACCAAATCTTTACGATTAGCCAATTATGCTAGATATAAAAATTATTGACAATGATGAGATATTATTTTATATTCTTAGAACTTCATAAATAGATAAAATAAATAATCTTACCCAACACATCTTGATCGGACACAGTCAGCAACTCGGAGATGTATGGGAGTGCTGGAGCCACCAGCTCAAACTTCACCATTGGGTTCTTGTTTCTGTAACAAAGTACATACTATGCTTTTAGGGTCCATACTATGTAGAAACGTTATTATATGGTAGACGATTATCTCAAGGATAAGAATCCATGGTCACCCTAACCCGCATAATTTTGTATAAAATTATTATAATACAATTTGACAATACAAATTGAATAAATGAATTTGATTTTTGATTCTTAGTTTGAGGAGGAACCGCGCTGTGTGGATAGTGTTCAGGGGTATTTATTTCGATTAAAGGTTTAGTGTTACATGCAGAAGCCTAGTGATATCATATGAGCGTCATGCCCTGCCCAAGAGGGCAATGACTGATACCAAGTCTAAGCTGATGATACACAAATTACCTGTCTCCTTTTTTTTTTATGTTATAGGGAAGCAAACGAGCAAGTGGGTCACCTGATAGTAAGTGATCACCGCCGCCCATAAGCACCCGAGACTCTCGTGGGGTCGCAGGCGCGTTGCCCGCCTTTAAGGGGGATTTAGGCCTCCGGCTATCTTACTTACCAGATGAAACACAACGCAACGACTTCTGTGAGGCTGCAGCACTGCGTCTCTGCGTCGCCCGCTATGTTGCCGATGGCCCAGGTTACCTGCAGAGGTTGCTATAGGTCCACACCGCAGTCCGCAGCTGGCCAGGCGGCGTGGCAGGGTCCAGCGACGGCAGCAGGCTGTGTAGGGCCCCATGTTGGAGGACTGCGTCTCTGGGCCCCGCGCCGTCGCCCGCTATGTTGCCGATGGCCCAGGTTACCTGCAGAGGTTGCTATAGGTCCACACCGCAGTCCGCAGCTGGCCAGGCGGCGTGGCAGGGTCCAGCGACGGCAGCAGGCTGTGTAGGGCCCCATGTTGGAGGACTGCGTCTCTGGGCCCCGCGCCGTCGCCCGCTATGTTGCCGATGGCCCAGGCCGCTTGTTCGCCTACCACTCCTCCGCCCGCTAGGAGGGATACTAGCTTGGGGATTGCGCCGCCCTGGGGGGGAATGGTCATTGGTTATAATTATAATCGTATATAGAAGTTTTATCTCACGAACGCTATAGCCATATTTGTACGTAAATGTACAGTGAGCGCCGTCATCCCGGGCGCCGAGATGTCGAGTAGATCGGCGTGACTGCTAGAACGTGCCCGAGATTTTGACGGACCGATGTGCCGGCACGTGCAAACACATACAAAACACGTTTGTTTTGTCCACAGTCCACACACAGCCGTCACGTTAGCTTGGTACTACGAGTGACAGCTGAAACAAACTTAACGCCGAGATCGGTCGCGGTGGACAAATGATCGCCGTCACGTCAGTAGCGTAGCGGTCCGCCCTGGGCGGCACTTTTTAGGGGGCGGCAAAATTTCATTTCACAAAAGGGCGGCAGAATTGTCTTCCGCCCCTCCCGCTGCGTGTATGTTTGCCAAATGGAGGAGCAAAAAAAAAAAAGGGCGGCAGAATTGTTTTCCGCCCCGGGCGGCTGACACCCACGCTACGCCACTGCGTCACGTCATCTTGAAATCGGTCAGAATAATCTCGGTTCACGGTGACGGCTCGGTGACAGCGGCGGTGGACAAACGCTCTTACAGTTTTGAAGCTGGAGAGTGACAGACTTCTTTTCATCTAGCAAAAATTAACATCTTGAAACTTGTAATAAGATACTTACATTAATGACAGCCAAAGTGTGCTCATGAGTTCCTGAAGCTATGTTGGTGATCGCCCAAGCAGCCTCAAACTGCAGATCCGGACTGAAACAAAATGTATCATGGCAGTTTGGCCAGAGAGTAATCGGAAAAGTATGATATATTTGATGAGCCATTTGGTGTAATGGTCGAGAAGTCGGCTATTACACCAGAGGTCGCGGGTTCGATCCCCGTACGGTACAAGCATTGTGTGCATGAACATGTCTGTTTGTATCGGTCTGAGTGTTTGTATGTATAATATTGTAATGTATTTACAAAAAATAAGTGTAAGTAATATTTATCCATTGTCTGGCACCCATAGTACGGTCAACAGCACATCACGGTAAACACTTGTAGTTCGATAATAGCACTTATGCCTACGACATACGAGTCGAGCGGTACAAACTAAGTCCAAAGTGTATAGTCTGACATGCTTTTGACTGTTAGTTTAAAATAAATAAATAAGCTTAGACTAGATAACGCTGTTTGAATAGCATTCAAGGATATTTCACTCACCATTCACAGCGGTCCAATGCATCCACCAGAGGCCTGATGACACCCGCCTCCACCATGACGGAGATGGGCGGGTTCTGTTCCCTGGACAGCATGCGGCGAGCGGCGCGAGCTGCTACCGTCTTCACTGCGAGGTCGGGTGACTTGAGACCTAAGACAAAGATAATAACCTGGTTTTTTATTGTTCAATTTGTAATTGATTACTTTATGAATTTTGTGGCCATTACATATTTTGGTGAATACATTTCAAGGTTTATCCACCACCCTTTTTTACATTATAATAGCTGACTTGGTGAACTTCATATCACTTTTTCTATATTTTCTCATCGTTTAAACCTTCCCTGGACTTACACGAATATTTCAAGACTAAAATTTGTCAAATCAGTTAAGCCGTTCTCGAGTTTTAGCGAGACTTACGAACAGCAATACTTTTTAATTTATAATATAGATAAATATAATTATTATTTTTGCAATTTTTTATTATTTTATTTAATTTACCACCCAACCCCGCAACACATTACCAACAGTATACTCGCTTAACTAAACTAGTGAGTAAAATAAAATTATTAATTATGATTTTACGCACCTTTAACAATCTCGTCAGGTTTCATAAGCTTCTCTTCGGGCTGCACCTCCTCTCCGGCTTCAGGCGACATGGCCCTCCGCTTGAGGAGCTGCTCATCGCGAGCCTGCTTGCGGAGAGCCACGCTAAGCTCAGCCCGTTTGCGACGGAGATCCTTGGATGACAAGAAAGAAATATATTTAAATTGGTTATTCTAAACAACTTCAATGTTCCTGTGGAACAAAGCTTAAGATTGCCAGATCATAAAAGAGGATGTGAGTTCGATTCTCGTTTAACGTCTGGTTGGTGGGAGGACTTTTTCAGTCTCAATGGCTACCTACCATCCCCACGGTGACATCTACCAATGGAATACGATGCCATGTTTTGACTCTGAAAAAGCCCTACCAATAAGATAATATTTAATATAAATTCTCCATATTGACATTGGGACTACTTTGAAGGAACCAAATTAACTAAATTACTTAAAATAGGTTTACAAATTATTGCCTAGTGGAATTATAAATAGTACATTTTAGATTGTGTAATGGGGGTACCTACTGTTGAAGAGGGGGTTACAAATATTTAATTTAATAAACTGAAAAGGATTATTTAATAAGGTATACGTTGTTAAGGAATCAAAAATAATATTTTTTTGTTGATTTAACATTATGCGCTAATTTTACAAAGAGTTCAGTCAGTACTACTTTGTAATTTGGGGGTAATTTACGAAAAATGTAAATTAAAATAAACACTTTTAAAACTTTGTAACTTCTATTAGCATTCGTAATTAAAAACTTAAATTCTTTTTTCGTTTGAATACCGCGTGTAGACAAAGAAAGTGTACTTACATTTGTTCCATGGCCAGCATTTTTGTACGAAGCCAATCTGGATGCGTGGGTTTTAGTTTCTGCCATATTTATAACAAAAAAAGTGGAATAAATAACTTTAATTAACAAGAATTCGTATTTTATTCGTGAACAGGTGTTATTTCAAGTTTTCAAAGAACAACGGCTGCCGGATGGCGTCGAGCTGTCAAAAGAATGTTGCCAGTATTCTTAATAAAAATTACCTCTTTGAGGATACATTATTGAGTTTCATATAAAATTTTAAAGTACGTAATGTAAATTAAATATTTAATAAGATATAAATAATATGGAATAATAAATTATAATAATAATAAAAACACAAATCTCACTAAGACTCAATAAAAGTAAAGTACAGAAATTAATAAATTTACCAACAAAATTACTTTTAAATATATGATAGTTGGCAATTTTGATTATTAAGGGATGTGATTGTTCACAACAATATTGTTAATCGATTGTACAACTAAAAACCGATTCAGGAATATTACCTATATTTTCTTATACGTAGAAAAATATTTTACTCTTTTTAGTAAAGAAGAAACGATTTAACACATTTTGCTGCTTTAGTATTTTACTACGTGAGTCCTCTAGTGAAACGAATAAATAATAAAATGTAGGAATGGCCGATACAAATCGTATATAGATATTAAATCGTATATCAGGCCAATATCGTAAAATCCGATATCGCTGCGTATCCAAACTATATATTTGGTGATACACGATATTGCAGGATCGATGCGATGCGTCTCGATTTGATATCTAGCTCGATATCCAAGACCTATCGATAAAGGATATTAAACCGTATCGCGTTGCGATACGAGCTAAAGAAAGGATTTACGAGTGAGTGAAATAGCATTAGTCGTGTTTTCGTACAATTCTAAACCTTATTTGTATAAGAATAAGGTTGTTTCAATACTTTCTTGTGTATTTTGACACATTTTTATTAGACCTTATTTTGTCAGCAATAAGATGCATTTTCGATTTGCAATTTTACGTAACTCTCACGGACCTTCGTCCTTGAACTCGTAGCATTGGTGATCCATTTCTAACTTTTGTTATTCTATTAATAGATTCGATGGTTGGTATTATTAAGTTTATGTATTTCATGCTTTTAGTTACTACTAATGAGTTCTGCATTAAAAAACATCGTATTTAGAAGTTCTAAATACGATCTTTATTAATGCAGTACTTACTGAAACACAAATAACTAAGTAAATACTATTAAAGCATCCTTAATACACCTAAAGTAACTAATCGAGTCAGTTTTAAGAAATAAATCACAATGAAAATATCGTGTCATGATACAGTATCTAGTTTCAGAACACATCGTTTTATAGGTTTAGTGTAACCAAATACAGTCCGATACTCCGATACACCAATATATAGTTTCACAGTCCGATACTCCGATACACCAATATATAGTTTCAAATAATATATAGTTTCAGAATCCGATATCAGATATCAGTATATAGTTTCGATTCGATATCGTAAAAATCCGATATTACCCACTACTAATAAAATGTCGCTGGGAATAAATTACTAGTCTCTTGCTAATCTTGCTATTTCGTTTGCTCGCGGAAAGGCACAGTGCGTGTAGTTAGGCTGGCGTAAAAATAGAGGGCGCTGTTATATGACACCAAGGGGAATCAGAATACTAGAGGCAAACAATAATACTGAAATATGTACAGAACCAAATTAGTATGAAAAAAATCTTATTTTGCTACTTCAAAACTACTTTATAGACCCTCAATTAAACTTAAAAAAAAATACTGTATTGGCGGAAACAGTAATTTTTATAAATCCAGTACATAGTTATTTAAATTATTTACACAGCAATAGCTATCAATCTGGTTGCAAAGTATATGCTTTAAACAGTACATCATGGGCGTACCCAGCTTTTGGCCTAGGGGGGGGCAAGGCCCCTTGACACCCGACCCGCCCGGGGGGGGGGGGTGCGGGCCCGAGCATTTAAAACTGCACTAAATGCAGTCTGAAGAGTAGGTATGGTGGGTGAGGTAAAACTTCTACGCTCAATTCGGTTAATTTTCGGATTTCGGCGTTGTCGTGGAGCAGGGCAGCGTTTGGAAAACTACGTCGAGTCTTCTCATCGCCGATTCCACAATGCCTAAACTTTGGACTTTTACGGCACGGCTGGTCCAGAAGTTTAAAGTCGCTCAGCGGGCTATGGAAAGAGCTATGCTCGGCGTTTCTCTGTGGAATCGAATATGAAATGAGGTGATCCGGCAGAGAACCAAAGTCACCGACATAGCTCGTCGGATTAGTCAGCTGAAGTGGCAGTGGGCTGGCCATATCAGCCGTGGAATCGATAACCGCTGGGGTAACCGGGTTCTAGAGTGGAGACCGCGTCTCGGTAAACGTAGTGTAGGACGCCCTCAGGCCAGGTGGAGCTATGATCTGCGCAAGATGGCTGTCAGGAGCTGGATGGGAGTGGCCGAGGATCGATCAGCGTGGCGAGAATTTGGAGAGGCCTTTGTCTAGCAGTGGACTGTTACGGGCTGATAATGATGATGATCAGATCTCTTCTGTTGATCAGTGCCGGCTGCTTTTGATGTAAGTTGCGGTGATTGTCTGACCAAAGTCGTTTTTTGGTGGGTTTTTGCCTTTGGAAAGTGTCTGGAAGGCTCATCGTCGTTTGACCACTGTCATGAACGTTTCCGGTTATCTTAAATAATCCGTTTTTCATCGAACGCCATAATTCGATCAAAAAAATCAAAAAAAGGTCGTTTTGATTTCACAGAATCAGAGAAGAACACACCTCAAAACGTGATAATTTCTGTCGATTGTTCAAATCGTGGGGCAACCACATTTTCAGGTTTTTCACCTTTCCTTTCCAATGCGTTTGAACCATCTAAGATCGCATGGTGACTGACTCATTGTTCTTGTGCAATCCCTCGAGCCGTTTGCGATGGGTCAGCTTTCACCAGGGTCCTCAATTCGTCGTCCTGAAGTACTCTAGGTCGACCACTACGAAGTGCAATTTCAACGCTGATACCTCCGAAACGAAATTTCATTGTTAAATGGTGCTTTCTTCAACGCTATTATTGCCCCACACTTGGTTTATGTATATGGCGAGCTGTCTTGGCAGCGGATTGTCCCAATTTGAAGTTAAAATAAAAAATCGTACGAAACTGTTATTTAGACACGCTGAATTAAGCCCTCAAAGGTTACACTATCAGATAGTGAAAAATTATTTGTAAGAAAAGATGTCAAAACGCGAAATACGCTGAATGTTATATCCAGAAATAAATGATTTAAAAACAGTATGTAACAAAATAAAAATTAATTTAACTATGCATGCATTTTAATTTTATTTAAATCGCTTGTAAATCAAAATTAATTTTCGAGGATCTTCTTTAAAACGGTTTAGAGGATCTTCTACAAAACGGTTTATAAGGTCGTCCGTGAAAGAATCGCCCATATACTGTTTTTTAAACAGTTCAGTTCAGTATTATATTGTACACTGAGCAAACAAAATTTAAAAGATGGAGCATAGGCCCCGATTATACTTTGATTAGTAGTAATTAGGCGAGTTCATACATGTTCTGCGAGATTTCCAGGGGGGGGCAGCTGCCCCCCCCTGCCCCCCCCTCGGTACGCCCATGAGTACATAGCAGTCATAAATTATATTTCATTATTATTTAGTACAAATATGACGTGGTCGCAGAATGTTTAAACCATGGAACATAATTTTTTTTTGTGTTCCGTGGTTTTAACTATTCTAATGCCAATTTCTACAGCCTAGACGGAACTAGCCATTCAAGTTAGTCACTTATTTCACTAATATAATTCACTTTCACTTGATGCTGTAATGTAATTCTATCATTAAAGATATCGCAACAGATCATCAATGAAGCGATGCCTGTCTGGTTTCACAGTGATTAGTGTTATCTGCAGACGATCCGTGCAGATCAAGTTATGCCTGGAGGCAGAATAACCTAATATCAAGCAAGCTCAATATAATACAAATAATGGATTAGCGCAGTTTTGACTTTTGATAGATCAGTTCGTAGTATGCCATTTGATGTTAAGCTATCCCTTCAAGAAATAGGCCTTGGCGAGCTCTGTGCTCGTCTAATACACAGCTGAAGTAACTGGGAAAAGAAATACTGCGTAGTATCGTCCAATCAACTGCCATAGTATAGACAGTAAAATAAACATCTAGGACACATAAATCAAATGGTCATCACAGGAATGTTTTTCCTGGATGGGATTCAAATCCGTGACTCCCAGGGCACAGGGCAGCGCTACTACTAAAGGCACTTGATTGATATCCCTGTACATCAAGTCATTTTCCTGCTGTGTATTTTAGGTGTACCAGACTCAAATGTCTCATGCAAAAAAATCAGGCATCCACGTATGGAAAATAACATCTGTGCCCTATGAAGCCAACTACGGAGCCCAAATAAGAGGTGCAGTGAGCACACAGGTACACCCTGGTAGAAGTTTAACATGATCAGGTACAATCACAGTGAAAGGAAACAACTGGGGTGATGCGAACAAACATGATTGTACCTTTTTTAAAGAAATTTATAAAAGGTACAACAATCTCGTTTGTTCGTAAGTTAACATTTAGGTTATGCTTTACCTAAATGTTAAGTATGATTAAGTAATAATGAAACTCGGCGTGCATAGATATATTCGTTTTTATAGTGAATTTATCACCAAGGTGTTTCGGCATCGGCACCATTCATAAATATCGCCGAACTTTTTGAATGTCTTTTAAAGTATCATTAATGGCTATTAGTCAACTAGACCCTTTGATCGGTTCTTTATTAATATCACAAGCGAACAGTATTTAATAAAGCCACACTTATTTAATAATGCAACAATCGAGTGATTTTGCACCAATGTTTTTGAAAATGACTTGTGAATTTATGATATTTAAACATTTTACATATAATTGCACTCGAAAACCTATTTCTATTAGAATACAATAACAACTTTCGATATGTTAACTAATCAATAAGTTTAAAGAGGGTAGTTTACTTTTTGTCGACTTTTGTTTTCTATTTTAACTAAAATATTCAATAAAAATGTTATTAGATATAATATTTTTGAATTGTTATTCGATCCTAAACCTTGTCCTACTTACGATTTTTTGAAGAGAAAAAGAAAAGTTTAACAAAATACAAATAATGAGACAAGTGTTTGACAGTAACGTTGTAGTAAAAATCTAAATTCAATGTTTTTAGTAATCCCAGTCAACTGTAAGGAAAAACAAAGAACATAATACGAACTTCGCCCTTACTTAGAAAATGTCGCCCCTACATTATTAACCAAACTGCATTGCGACGCGAATTAATGCAGCCAAGATGTACATCTGAAAAAGTACTGAATAAAATAAAAAGAAGTAGGAGGCGCTCCGCGACAGATATTGAGTGGTGGGTCGGGCTTAACATGCGCAGACAACTATTACAAAGATTTAATGTCCGCTTGCTCTATAATTAACCTATGCCATGACCGACGCTTTCGTATTACGACCTGCGTACGAAACGATAGTAAATTAACGTTATTAAAACAAGTTTACAAGCTATACCGAAGCTGTAATTACGCAAAACGTTACGCCGTTGGGCGTGACATCACAAATCAGTCCGGTCGGGCTGAAGACAACACGGTGTTTCGCCGTTTCCCTCACTTGTTTAGAGTTGGTACGGGACGGCGATAGAGGCAGGCCGCCGCTGATCGTATTCTGTCGAGAGTGTGTCGCCATTTTCGTTTTGACGAATATTGACAGCACAGACAGACAGTGGCGCGGCGGTCGACACTGCGTCTGGGGATACTATTTTTATTTTGATTGTACATCATTTAACGACCCACATCATTCATCGTCTCGTCTGGTACGCGATAAAGTCTCTATTTACTAAAAATTTTCTAGTGACGTGAGTTTTAGTGTAGGTTCTCCCGTATTTTGGTGCTAACCTCTTCCTTTTTTTATTAGTGTTTTTGAGAGACTGCAAGACTGTGATCGATATGTGCAAGATGTATTACAGATGACTCTGCGTTAGCATTCATATTCAACCTTTTTCATTCTGGTAAGTCTTTATCATATTCGTTGTATTAGTATTTTATGAGTGAAACTGTCGATATTCATGATGATATATCTGCACTGAGGATATTTCTAGAACTGGGAATGAATGTGTGCAAGTTAAAATTTGGAGTTTATGTTGATTCTCTTCTTAAAATGACAGTCGGCCTTTGTTGCGGTAGCTCCAGTTTTGTTTACGAACTGTCACGGGCAGTATACGGCCTAAGATATATTGCCTGGGTTGGCGACTATGCGTGGGCTAGCTGCGCGAACGAAAACTTACCTTATCGCCTACCAATAGAGTGCAGTTTTGGTTGTAGTCTACTGCGATAACGGCCCGTAGAATTAATTTATCACACGCCGAGCTTGACAAGTTGAAAACATAAATTCGACCTTGCCGCTCCACGTGGTTTTAAGTCATTGCGCTTTCTTTTTTCGCTACAAATGAATTTGGAGGTCTCGCCCAAAAATCGATTATGATTTTTGGAATCGATTTTTTATGCATGCGTGCATCACTGTAGCTGGATAAAGAAAAAAAATATGAAATTAGCTGTCAATAAATTGTCATGAATGTCATGTTATTTTCATGAATTTGTTTTTACTGAATTAATTTCGTTGTTCGTTCATTTTTGTTTTGCTTAATTTTAATCAGTCAATTAACTATTATTGAAGTGCTTCTATTAGTGCACAGATCTCCATTAGTGTGATCATTATTGCGACATTTTGGTATGTTTTTTGTTGTCTAAAATGAATTTTGATTATTTTTTCAATGAAAAAGTTTTTACCTATAAAAATATTGTAATTCTTACAGCTGATCTATGACACAAGATGTTACTTTAAAATATGGAAAATATTCATAACTTCAAGTTTATCATTATCTCTTTTTAAAAATGTTTATCTTGTGAAGAATAGAAAAGCAATTTCTTCTCGAATAACTGTCCGAGCAAACCAAGAAAACAATAAAAATCTTTGCGTTATGTTTTTAGACTGTTTGTCGCTAAGTTAAAATAATAATTTTTTTTGAAAATGTTTTTTATTTGAATTAAATTGTTCATAATGTTAATGTGATATATGATTACCTATTAAAGTTACCCTTCATACTAAAGGGATAAGCCAGTGCCTGTCTTGTGTTAACTGTCCAGATATTCAGACCCTTATATACTCCATTTTATTTAGTTTAAGAAAGAACGAAATTTAGGATTTTTAAAGGCACCCATTTGTGTCAAGCAAAAATGGAAATTTTAAAAATGTCAAATTATTTAATTCACTCACTTCCAATTCTAATTAGCCAGTATTGTGTTTTTTTTTTCAATATACAAAAATTTCTATTTCTACAACAAAATTAATAATGAATAAACTAAATCGTCTTGTAAAGTTTGCCCTATAAAAGACATTACCTGATTTTTTAAGTGGGCCTATTATTTGTCATGAGTGCCATCTGTCAAACTTCAAATTTTACAATCACTGGTCACAATAAGGGCAGTGGGACAGCCCCTGAACTGTTGAGCGGACTTGACAAGTCCGGTGTCAAAAAACATAGGTCTGTGGCGCGGACTTGTCAAGTCCGGGCTTCTAAGGATGATTTAATTTAGATATAGATCTTGTCATTGTTGTAATGATTCATATTAAGATGTTATACTAAAAAAAACTCATCACAGTTTTGTAAAATGAATTGAACTGAAGGAGTAGGTTTGAGATTCAGCTGTAGGTCTTTTTCATGATTATGTCCGTTACATGAAACGCTAGCCTCAAGCCTTTTAAAAACCAAAAAAATTATATTTATGTAGTTGATAATTATTATTCACTTAAGTTAAGTACTTTAATTATTAAAGTCTGTTTTACACTATTTTTTTTATTATTTGTATTGTATTGACATCATAATTTATTATTTCGACATTACTTTGTGATGTTAAAATGCTTGTGATTTGTAATTTATCTATACTAATATTATAAAGAGGAAAGATTTGATTGTTTGTTTGTTTGTATGTTTGTTTGTTTGTTTGAATTGAATAGGCTCCGAAACTACTGAACCGATTTGAATAATTCTTTCACTGTTGGATAGCTACACTGTCCCCGGTGAACATAGGGTACTTTTGGTCCCGGAAATGTGGGGGGAGGGGGGGGATATTTAAAAAACAAATTACGCGCGGGTGAAACCGCGGGCGGAAGGCTAGTTGTTTAAACAAAAGGAAATAATCTGTTGAGTTTCTTGTGGCCCTTCTTCTCAACAGGCCATTGCATTAATCATGAGGACCGTAAACGGTTACTTGCCTGTGAACACTTTTTCACTTTTAATTATGGATTTTTTTAGATCTGAAATAAAGATTGCCGGAAGCATCAGAAAGAAAAGATTCTTTTTACAGCCAACACTAACCTTACACAGAAACATTGTTCTTCTTGTGCTACTGTACTATCGAGGTCACCCGCGCGTGATCACCCTAAAGGCTAAAATCCTGTGCAGTATTTTCACGTATACAAGCGCCGCTCCTAAGAAGTCACGATGCGCGTGCACGGTATATTTTTCCAAAAGTGATCACGCGCGGGAGACCGCGATCGTACTTTCCCAGACACCACTAAACTTCTCTGGTTTCCCCTTTCCACCCGAGACGGGCTGGTGCCAGCCTTGTGGGAGTCGGTGTTAGGCCTAAGGAGGGCAACCTGAGAAAACAGGCTACCCCCAGTCTTGGCACAGGAAACGTGTGCAATGCGGGGACGTCAGGGAGCTACTGTGAGGGTGGCTCCCTAACGCCGCAGGTCATCCCTCAGGCCAGAGGAAGGCGCATGTGAGCGCGCCCTTTCCGGTCCGGCCGTTTACGCCGGAGGGGAGCGGAAAGAGGATACCCGCCCGCTCTCCTTTGCCTCCTTCTGCAAGGTTACGGGCTACGGCGTAGGGAGGCGGCCGCGGCTCGCACCATGGACGCCAGAGAGAGGTGACCACCGCCTTGCGCCGCGACGAGTTTCCGATGATTCCCAAGCCCTACTAAACCATCATCAGGGTATAGGCCGCGTCAACTTAATTGGCTTGTCTGAAATTAGCAGCGAGCGTCGTCTGTGCGAGGTGCGGCTGCGCCCCTCTGACACCTACATTTGTGATCTGCGCAAGTTGACGCGTATTATAGCCGTAGTCAAGGCCTTGCCGAGGTTCTGGTAGATAGGTCTAGGATACCTATCCTAATGCTATCTATCACCTAGCCTCGTAAGAGGCCCGTCAGGGCAAATGATTCTATTTCTAAAATTTTATTTATGGCATTTCACACATGGCTTCGCCTGTACGGACTTTACGATTATCTCGCAAAAATGTGATATTTTTCCGGGAGAAAAAGCCTTTTACTCTTTAGCACCCTATACTAAAAGTAAAATATACCACATAATTCTGTGCTTCGGAAGGCATGTTAAGCCTTTGGTTCCGACTATGTTCCAAGTAGGTCTGGTTTCCCTTGTAAGGGTTACGGAGGTCAGATGGTAGGTAATCGCTCCATTGTAATAACCAGGCTTGTCAAATCTAGGATCTAGGATCATAGTCGAAGCTGAGCTCCACACTGGATTCAATCGGGAATACGCTGGGATGATGATGATGACTTTAGACCACTATAACCACAAATCACGTGGATGTTGTTCCGCTGCGAAGCTAAAGAGGGACAAAACATAAACCAGTCTATATCCGTTATCCTATGAGAACTGATAAATTATCTCAGCCCTCAGGATCAAAAGACTACGTCCTTTCCCAAACTCTAGTTTAAGTTTTAACCAAACTTATAATCGGTTCATTGGTTTATGTGTAAAACCGTAAGAGACAGAGTTACCCAAGTTCTGCCTGGATCATGGTACAGACTGACTAGATCGAAAAATTGTTATAATTTGGTAGCTCTGACCTAGAAAGTTTAGACAAAATTTTTTAACGCAGTACCAACACTCGTCTATGAGGTCACCAGCGCACTCCTAGTGCAATCCTAGGTCAACGACCCGCACAAGCACTTTCTGACGAACAGGGTGGTGAAAATGTGGAACAGACTGCCAGAAGATGTAGTCTCAACTCTCAGCATCAAATGTCAACCATTTTATGAACAAATTGGACAAATACATTGCTAGCTGTACAGAGACAACTTGATTGTGAAACAGGATACAGGCATTATCTGTAGGAGCAATTGCCTGCCTGATTACCTATAATAATAATAAGGCTTTTCCAGTTTCTGTGGCACTATCACTACTTAAGGCAATTGAAGGGCACTGTAGAGTTTGGGTTTACAGCTTCCTTCTAGGTGAGGGAGTTCGACGACCATTTGGTGTAATACATAGTTGAGATGTCGGGTCGAGGGTTTGATCAAAATTTGTGAGCATAACAAACATAACATAAATATTCTTCATTGCACACAAAAAACAATAAAAATTACAATGAAAGAACAAAAATGCAGCATGTTCGTGGCTGGGCATACATATTTTAAATAGCAAACACCTTTGTAAAATATGTCCGTTGTTATTAAAAAAAGAATATACATAATGTTTATGCGTTGTCTGGTATCTACAGTATAAACTGCTTGAGGCTGAACGGCCATAACAGCTTTGGCTGTGTTCCGGCAATATTCATATGGGAGCCAGTACACTGAAGTAAAAGGCTCGAAGTCCAGATCAGCTTACAGTGCGGCAGCACATTGAGCGACGCTTGCTGGTGAAGTGTTCCTGAATGGAAAAGGCCGCAGTGGCTGCTTATCATCAGGTTGGCTGTCTTCTGACTGATATAGCAAAAAAAAAACATGCCACTGTGTGCATTGTGTGGGCTGTGTGCAAGTTGTGGGCGTAGTGGCAGGACTAGGAGTAAACGAGCCTTTCGAGCGAGACGGTAGTAGCCAAGTAACCTTAATTGTTGCAGGCCCCAGTAAAAGGGAAGTGATAGATTCTTCGGCAGTGTCACAAAGCAAAGGCTATTTCGGTTCCTGTGGCAGTGCCACAAAGATGCCTGTTGGACAAATATGCAAGAAATTGTATCTTGGAATCTCACTTATGTATGTGTGCCTCACAAGTCACAATCAATGTACGAAGGCAAAGACAAGAACTTGTGTCTTGGTAGTCTTGGTACCCCCCCACCCCCAGTTAGGGGGCGCGTAATGCATTCCCAACAAATAATGTATCCATCCTAAAAGACAATGCAAAAAAAAACTGTTGTGCAGATTTGGGGCATAGACTACGAAGTAGATCCAATAAACACCTTTTCACTATTAGGGCGTCGACAAAATTGGTCCTAGTTTAAAAGATTAAGTAAATTATGTTAATTATTTATTTTTATATCAAAATAAATTATTATGGACGATAACTTTTCCCCCTGGGACCGATTATGGTGTCATCATAATAAAAGTTGATGGTGTGTGTGTGGTCTTCACGTAGAATACATCTCATCTCTGCACATTAACTAAATTTTTTAGGGCCCAAGAACAATAGCAAGTTTTGCATTCTACTTTGTAAATGCTTATCGTGGTAGGCCTTCCAAAAGGTGGACCGATGATCTCATTAAGTTCTCGGGAATCCACTGGATGCGCATGGCGCAGTACCGATCGGACTAGAGTTTTTTGGGGGGAGGCCTATATCCAGGTTCGAGTAATGGTCGTCAGTTAAAATGGTGATGATAAAAGCTTATCTTAGTTATTCGACATTACATGAAACTTATTAGCTAACACATTTAAAGAGTTATCGATCTGTATCGATAATAACAACCTAATTATACATTAATTCGTAATTTATTACTTATTATAAGAAAAGTCGTGACTGTTATAATTTAAGGGACCATTTAAATACATATTTTTAGGGTTACCTATTTTCGTCTTTTTGTTAATGTATTGGTGAAATGAGGCGTAGTGTTCGTTTACCATCAGGTGGGCTGCGTGTCTATCTGCAAACTAAATCGAGTCAAAAAAGACATCGTTCTGAATTTGTTAATCCCAAACCCGAGCTATGTTCGGAAAATTAGACAAGTTTCGATCGAATCTAAAGTTATTATAGTCAAACTACGGATTACGAACGTAGGACCCCGAAATCTCAGCCTATCTAATAAATCTCTAGAACAATAGATGATAATATAAATAAACCTATCTGTAATAATACAAAAAGATGTGAAATCATCTAAAAAAATAAATTAACCTTACAAATTAACAATTACAAAGAATAGCAACGTTGTCGCGCATAAAATTAATTTTGCGCTGAAAAATTTCTTTTCAAAAACATTTTTCCAGACTGAAAAGGTCACAGAGAAAACGGAACGTCGAATTTTCCGAGCTCCCCGCGAAAAAACCGCTTTGACAGCGAAAAAGGCGGGAACGGCGGCCATTACGGACAAGTGACGCCTGCCCGGCGATATAATTGGCGAGCACACGAGTTATGGACAGATTTTAATAAAGCCAGGCTCGAATAATTCGGGAGAGAAACTATTGCAAGATTTTTGAGGCTGTACGCTTGGGCGCCTTTGTCCTTCTTGATTTTTTTACTACTGAATTGCACAAGAAAAATAAAATTATAATACTCTTTTGGATTCGTGATGATATTTTTAATAATTGGTAGAATCTTCGTATTTGCTTTGTGGGAGTGGAAAACATTTTAGCAGCAATATTATTTAGGGATATTAGGATCAGAAAGTGAAATCTCGATTGTGATTCTTCTGTAATCGCTCGATTAAGCAACTAGTTAATATTGTATCGCCGATCGCGTTAGAATTTTTAGATTCTACTATTGGAAGCTCTGGTATCTTTTTATATGAAGTTGACCTGGAGTAACCATCCAATGATGGCTTCATGAGACTTCATGCTTCTTTAATTTTACAATGTTCGTTTTTTTGCGTTTAATAAAATACAATAACCAACAATAATTATTATTTTTCCAATGTGGAATATTCTGTAAAATCATGTTGAGTGATCACGATGACGTGACGTTATGATGCCTAAATCAAGAAAATAATTTTGAAATTAATGTCGATTGAAAACAGAGCGGATGTTTTCGATAAAATATTGAGATTGCTTAATAAAGTCACTTGATCCCAAGACACAATTTACGGCCTATTGATGATGTTTTTACGTAATCTTATTAAAGATACTTACACAGTTTGTACAATAACGGTTTGCCTTTTTACGGAAAAGAATATAAGAAAAACTGATAAAAAATTGCATCCGACAGTCTAGTTAGTGCTATCTTAATAGCTCTTAAAATTAACATTGCCGAATTGCAGTCAGAGATATGTTTGTTCCCAACGAGTCACACTGTAACACGATGGGAGATCTTTCTTAAATAATTTCCAAGCAGTCACAAAAGGGATTCAGTTCGGAAATGGTTTCATTTGATTTGAGTATTTACTCAATGGTAAGAGAAGTCTACAAGTATAGGAGATTCTAGACTGTCCGTTTCGGTATCGGACACAATTTGACCATCTGGACATTTTTTCTTAATGGACAAAGTCTGACCAAGAAGAGAGTCAATGAAATAAGCCACAATGTCCACTATCAAGAGATGACTTTGTCTTTCAGCAAGATAAAAAAGGTAAGGAATAAATAAGATAATTTTTCTTTTCAACAGACAATCCAAGTTAGTTTCTTGCCATTTTCTAATCAATAGAAACAACGTTCAGTAGAATCACATTATGCTATTAAGATTTCTGAGTGCATCGCTGTAGCATACATGAATACAAAATTTAATTAAAAATATAAATTATGAAAACTTAATTATTTGAAGCAAACGGAAACACAAAATTTAAAAAATAATTAAAAAAAATACAATAGCCTTCCTTCCGTTGTATTACGACTGGCCACATCCGATTATGAAACTTTCTTTTAAAAAATCATGGCCAAAGGAGTAGAAAAAAAAAATCACATCCCGCTGGTATTAGCACTGGCCAAATTAAAACTTCGCCCGGACAAAGGAGGTGGGGTGTGTTTTATTTTTTCTCTGTTCCAAGTAGGGTTGTTCTGTCGAGGTGAGCTTTTTCAAGAGATTTATGATTCGTTCGGATTTATATTCATCTCAAATTCGACACGTCTGTCAAGTATTTTTGTATGTTGTATCTTTTTGTGTTAATAAGTTAACCTTTATTTATTTTATCACTCGTTTGTCACTTAAAACCTGCAATTCAATGCAGGTTGATTGAAACTAATATGATTTAGTTTTTGTAACAAAGTTAATTACAGTCTCTGATCTGACCGCAAAATGAGTACAATAATTATAAGACAAGATATTTAACATTGAGACGTACGACGAACAGAAATGTCCATTACACGTATGTTTATCCGTATTGGGATTCGAACCTACGATTTGTGGGAAAGAGGGCACGGTTTCTAACTAAGGCGTCATTAAGTTAATTAATATATTTACAACCAATGTACGACTGTAATTAATTACCCAGAGAAAAGTCATTTTTTTTTTTTTTTATTTATTTATTATCAAATAATTACTTATTACATAATTTTTACAGTATGACATAAGCTATACAGCTTTACCGCATACCGGCGCCGTTGTAAGGACATAATAACAATATAAACTAGTACATTAAATAACTTAGTTTGGTTACATAATAATAATATTTAATAAGTTACATCTCTAATTTCTCATCTAGAAAAACTAAATCGATATAATAATCTTGCGGTAGAGTCGCATCCCTAGCAGGAACAGGAAGCGAGGCAGTTCGGATTCAAATTTGAAATTGGATCGAAAGGGATGCTGACGCGGCGCCTTCCAGTTTTGTTTGCGGATGTTCTTTTCTTTTTTCACGGACAAACGAATCTATGGCCGATGCCTTTTTTCGAATATGGCAATGGCGATTGGGCTCTTGAGCGCCTTAGAAAAAAAAGTTCTTTTTGTAATTTAGTTTGAGTTTTCCCTCTTTGATTAGCGAACTTGTAGGTGGGTTTACGTTTTCAGTATTTTAATACATTAGAGCCACTGCCATCTGAGCTCTTTAACCCTTCCTAAGGGAACCAGACCAATTGCAGATTTTGCAGGATACCTCATGATGTTTTCCGTCACCGCCGAGCTAGTGGTAAATACACACTTAGAAAAATCCAGACGACTATCGAAGCTCTCGATACGAATTGCTATTCACATAATAAATATCGTTTAAACTATCGTTGAAAGTGGTCATGTCCTATAGTGGTTAGCACTGTATTTCAACCCCAAGTTGTAGGTAAAAGAATACAGATTGTGACTCAATATTTAAGCGGCGTGTTTTTATGCGCGGTCCATGCTAATGTCGCGCCAAAAAAGATTTAGATTTGTGTTTCGTCTGATTTGTGAGTGCCGGAGGCCCACACTCCCCCTTAAAAGGCCGGCAACGCATCAGCAATCCCTCTGGTGTTGCAGATGTCCATGGGCGGCGGTGATTGCTTACCATCAGGCGACCTGCTGGCTCGTTTGCCGCCTCTGATATAAGATTTAGTGTTATAAGACTTTTTAAATTCTGTTTGGCTAGCTACCATCTTTGCAGATGCATTCGGCAGTCCTCGGGCTTTAATGTGGATGTCGACAGTCAGTACATTTAAAATCTCTCTCGGCTCACGGTCGGAGGAACCTACAGTATGGCAAGACATGAGATGATAATTTCAAGGAAAGTCTTGCCCAATGCAAACCATGAGGCTTCCAGAGGCGCCTCTGGAAGCCTCATGGTTTGTTATGGTTTTAGCAACACGTGGTTGCTACTATGGTTATACTCACAAAATCCAAGTAATAACAAGGCACGGTTGACAAATGACATCTCACTTTGACAGACAGCAATAATGATATGACATCTTATTGTTTCTTCTTTGATTGTTGCCACTTGAAAAATCAATATGGCGAGGTTTCTTATTTTAATGGTCAGGCTATAATAAATAAAAACACTGAAAAGCAAAAAATAATTTTAATAAGACATTCATCAAATGCGCTTATTGTATAAGCCTATTAATAACATTAAATTGTATTTACGTGCTAGGTAGGTACCTACTAATCTGTTTGAAGTCGGTGCCAAGCCAAATAGTAGGTACCCAGACTACGTACCTACGTCCGCGGATTATTTGTAACCCTGTATAATACATAAATTATTAGGTATGTATCATTTTTCTTTACCTTTGGCTTGGCACTGACTTCAAACAGATTAGTAGGTACCTACCTAGCACGTAAATACAATTTAATGTTATTAATAGGCTTATACAATAAGCGCATTTGATGAATGTCTTATTAAAATTATTTTTTGCTTTTCAGTGTTTTTAGGTAGTTTTTTTTTTGTTTTTTTTTTGAAGTCGGTTTAATTTTTTTTTTTTAAAGTTTGTTTATTTTTCTATTTTTAGTGTGAATAATACGTAGGAGTGAGTAAAACTCTCTCATAATATTGATAACGAAAATACGAGTAAAATAGTAGAATTGTATTATTTGACAATATAAGTTATTCATTAAGTGTTCAGCACCATTCAGTAGACCAACTAAAGATGCAGCCCGCAAGAGGGACATAAGAATTAAGAAGTCGTACCCTTTAGCTTTCATCATCATAGTTGTACCTTCCATCATCAGCTTAGCTGCAAAAGTACATGAAATACAACTAACGGTCCACATATTCCTACAACACTGAAATAATTATCCCCTAACTCCTAACCGTTAAGGAGTTGTACCTTCCATCATCAGCTTAGCTGCAAAAGTACATGAAATACAATTAACGGTCCACATATTCTTACAATACTGAAAGAATTATCCCCTAACTCCTAACCGTTAAGGAGTTGTACCTTTCATCATCAGCTCATCAACAAAAAGTGATGTCTATAGGACGCAAAAACTTAAATGGCTTCAGAAAAAACAAGTAACGCGTAGTGTGCGCCTATAAAATTTGAGGTTTGCCCTTGATTTTCCCGGGATCAACACCAATGTTACCTGTGACATGCAATAAAACATTTGAATTTGAATTTGAATTTGGATCCCATCATCAGATCCTGACATGGTGACAATGGGACCACCTCGGAACTATGCACTTTCAAATAAAAAAAGAATTATTTAAATCGGTCCACAATTGACGGAGAAATCGACGGACATACATAAAAAAAAAAAAAAATACATACAGTCGAACATAGAACCTCCTCCTTTTTTGAAGTCGGTTAAAAACTGTCGCTGAACCACTGATCCCATTTTGATAAAACTTGGTGGGTACAGACATGAACTAGACCTTGAGAAAAGAGTTACTATTCTTTATCCCAAAATAATGCTTAATTCCTGTAGTATTAGTGTTCTTGTTTGTCTTCTTTCGCGTCGCATCGTTCTACGTGTTTTTTTTTGGTATAGGTCTAGTTTCGGATCTTGAGACTTTTGGACAACCTAACGTCGTGTAGTAAAAATTTGAACCAAAAAGTTACTAAAACTTCATCAAAACGGAAACTACGGTTTTATTTTATTATTTAAACATTTTTGTCGACACTGACGTTATGCCCCATCCCTACAGCCAGCACGTACCCTTTCCTTCCCGCCGAAAAACAAATTTGTATCTTAATACAATCCTTCTCTATTATTTAACGCATTTTATCAACACGCCACATGCGCCTACAGACGCCCCGAGTTTATTCAATATTTAATATACGGAGGCTGGATTCGTGGCTTGTTTTACCCCTAAAATACCCTTTTTTATTAATAAGTTCAATTTGGTTTCTTGCAAAATGTAATCTAATTTCGTGAGGTCACGTGGGGTAAAAACTATGTCATGTTTTAGGGATAAATATAATCTAAGTTTTAACCAGGGTAAGCTGTTAGTTTTTTCAACATCCTCATCAGAGACCTTACTTTTGTACTGCTGTAGATTTCTTTGTTTTGATATCTTGTCTGATCATCAGAAGAAAAACGCAGCCCACCCGATAGTGGCCTTATTCCATTGTACGTTTCCTTAACATTTAGACACGGCAAAGGAACTGTTCCTTTGCCGTGTCCTTTCAAAAAAAAAACTTACCTACTTACTTAAATGGCGCAGCGACCCAAAATGAGTCTTGGCCTCCAGCAATAAGGATCTCCACTCCGGTCTATTTTGCGTCTCTCTTCACCGCCCGATCCTCATCCATTCTTTCCAGGTGGTGGTATTCAAAAAAAAAAGAAAAAAAGTTGCTCTTATTTTGACGTTGACATTCTCTCGTTGCCATGTAATAAAAAAATAAACTGCCATTCCGACCGCCCCTTACGTACCTATATTACCTCATACGGTTGTTTCTGCTGGCCTGTCCTGTTGACTTAAGCTTGTATTTGTACAGGAAACATTACCTTCCAAATTGAAACTGGTTCATACTGTTACATGCCTGTGTTAATTAATAAGCAACCTCAAATATAGAGGGCGGTGTAAGCGATAGGCTTTTGCGTGTAATCCACTCCGCGCGTATTATAATTGACCTCAGTGGTGTAATCGTAATAAAATTAAAACTATAAAATGAACGAAGAAAAACTATTTTTAAGTTCACGGAGCTGAGATAAGTTAAGTTAAGATAAAAAAAAAACTTACGTGGTGACTTAAAGACCAACTATGCATAATCCATTTATTTAAAAGAAAACAAAAACCATTTAATCAAACTAAGAGGAACGGATGAATTATGCGGTTTTTAAAATCGGTCTTTTAAAGCTATATAACATTTTTACCGTTTTTTTTACTTCGTGTCTAGAATGTTGTACTAAACGCAAAGACTTGTGGCAGTCTCGTTCTCGTCATGTTCTCGCAGCCAAAACCTTGCATCACAAATCACAATGATAGAGATTGTGTCACAATCCTAGCTTAATCACCATCATCATCATTTTCCTGCCCTTATCCCATGCTAAGAAGGGTCGGCGCAACATGTTTTCCCCTTCCACACATTCCTATCAGCCGTCAATTCTACATTCACATCTTACATTTCCATATCATACTTCACGCGATCCATCCATCTCTTTTTCGGCCTTCCTCTGCTTACACATCCGTCCACATTCATATTTTAATTTAATTGTCATTTCATTTCGTTATTTTCAAATATTGTTTGTGGACTTTGAATTTTATGTTTTGTATATGGCTATTTGCTGAAATAAATGATTTGAATTTGAATTTGAAAAATTTGAATTTGAATATTTATTCATTAGTCACAATTCCGAAATAAATTTTGTCCGACCCGGTATTCAAACCACTAGACCTTCTCCCTTTTCATCCCAAGTCCACCCACTGCTTGGTGTAGGTCATCTCTAAAATAAATATGGTTCTTACTTACTTACTTACTCCGATGGCTCAGCGACCCGAAGTGGATCTTGGCCTCCAACACGAGATTACGCCGCTGTCTTGAGCAATCTCTTGCAAATTGACAGGCCCCAGCAACTCGAACAGATCCGTCATCGCCATATTATCTCTCCAGCGGTACTTTGGACGCCCGACCGGCCTTCGAACACTTGGTGCCTCCATGTACGCACGCTTCACTGCGCGATCCTCCTCCATGCGTTCCACGTGGCCCAGCCAGCGGAGTCTGTGAGCTTTGGTTTCTCCCATAATGTTAGCTTGCATTATGAAAAAGCGACCGAAAAATGACGTTAGAAATCGCTTCAGCCTATGACTTAGCCCACCAAACCCGTTCATGTTGGTCAGTGCAGCCCATCACGACCACTTAGCTCCATCGAGCGTTTAAGACGTGTTAAACGGCGGTAATTGAACAACTATGCGTCGTTTGCACCGTTTACATATCACATGAGATCAAAAATCATTTTTATGAGAGGGAGGCAATTGTGTGACACAATGGCACCTGATGGTAAGTGATCACTATTGTCAATGACGAGCCATTTGGTGTAATGGTTGAGAAGACGGCTATTACACCAGAGGTCGCGGGTTCGTACTCCGCACGGTACAAACATTTGTGTGCATGAACATGTCTGTTTGTATCGGTCTGGGTGTTTCTATGTATAGTATGATATAAGTAATGTTTATCCGTTGTCTGGCACCCATAGCACAAGCTAATGCTTAGTTTGGGGCCAGATGGCGATGTGTGATTAAAGTCCAGAGATATTTATTATTATTTATTGTCTATGACCTGCGACTAGGTTCTTTTGAAAGATTATGGAAAATGAAGGGGTATCTGTAAAGAGACTAGGGAGGGGTAAAGGGTAGGTGTTTTATTGTTCTCTCGGATTTATTCAAACTAAAAATATTCTTTAATTCATGTAGACCTTACAAATGCACCTGTGATTATGAATTGTCAGTTATCGTTAGTCTAGCAATCTAAACATCAGTTCTTTTTTAAGAATTGTTGAATTAAACCCCGATTTGAACTTATCGTAAGTTTTTTTGTTTAGGATATTTTTTATCAATACTAAAACCAAAAACTATTACTATTTTAACTCGTTTTGTTGCTATCAATTTGCTGCACTTAACTAGTGTTACAATTAGAATTCGGTAATCAAAAGTCGGTAACCATTTAAACCATTTTTAGAACTAAATTATTCACTATATTATCTCGTCTTGCGTTGAGGTCTGATGGTTAACACTAACGTTCTAACCTCCAGGTTATTTGGTACTTGTCCCCTGCCTTAAATCCACAGCAGGTATTCTGAAGAAGGATTGCAAACGCTTTAGAACCTATTGAAACCTCTGAAAGCCCCACTAACTAGAAGGATAACCTGAAGAGGTCCAACTGTTTTCCAGCCTGATATTGATACAATGTGCATCAATATTGTAGGAATGAATTCTAAATTTATACACTAGCACTCATGCATGCTAAGTAGCGAAAACGTCACTGCTTCATACAAAGAATGATTCAAAAATAACTTGCCGCCAAATTTGGTAAAACAATGGCGACGACGGCAGAGCGCGATGTCACAGATCCTTCACTAGTAATATTATTAAACATGCGAAAGTTTGTTAGGAACGACTACAGATACAGAGATAGTTCTGTGGGAAGATAAAACTTTACAGTAATGTACATCCAGTACTAAAATATAAATGCAAACTCTATCGTTTATCCCGTTTAGGCGCAGAATGTCCAAGTTGCAAAATGTCAAGTGGTATCAAAACGTCCAAGTCTCAAAATGTCCAAGTCGCAAAATGTCCAAGTTTCAAAATGTCCAAGTTGCAAAAGGTCAAAATCTCAGCAATTAAATGAAATGAACTCTGTTATTGTAATCGTTTTTATTATTAATCAAAAAATATAATTATACATATCGCACCTTCGGTAGAACCGTAAGATTTCAGATTGTTGACGATATGTGACTGCTGATTACAAAGTTTTGATGTTTTTTTTGTGAAAAGTTACTGTGAAATGTTCAATGTATAAGAAAATACAACACTTGACAAAAGCCATTAAAGTGTTTTGGTTGGTCCTTCTATCATGTCGCAAACAATGACATTCTTCTCGAACAAAAAAAAATTCTCTGCATACATTTGACAATTAAAAATTATGAAACTTTACTCCTGTCAAACTGATGACACCAGTCGCAGGTATCATCCTAGATCTTACAAACCATAACATAGAGTTAAAGTTAAAATTAAAACTGACTTGTAGGCAAGAATATAAAGCAAAAGAATTGCTTTTTTTTTTTTTTTTTTTTTTTTTTTATGTAAGAGGGAGGCAACGAGCAGGCGGGTCACCTGATGGTAAGCAATCACCGCCGCCCATAAATACCCGCAACACCAGAGGAGTCACAAGTACGTTGCCGGCCTTTAAGGAAGTGATATGCTCGTCTCTTGAAAATTACCATGTCATAGCGGTCCGGAAATACCGCTGCAGGTAGCTGGTTCCACAGTTTGGTCGTACGTGGTATGAAGTTTCGAGTGAAACGTGTGGTAGTAGATTGCCACTCGTCAAGGTGGTGAGAGTGAAACTTCAGTTTGTGACGAGTTGTACGGTGATGAAACCCTGCAGCAGGTATAAGTCCGAACAATTCCTCCGAACACTCCCCATGGTACATGCGGTAGAGAACGCACAGAGATGCTACTTCTCTCCGCAACGCCAAGGGATCGAGCTTAGCGGAAAGACTCTCGGCGCCGACAATTCGATCGGATCGACGTTGAACGCGGTCGAGTGGAAGAAGCTGATACTGCGGTGCCCCGGCCCAAAGGTGAGAACAGTATTCCATATGGGGCCTTACTTGCGCCTTGTAGAGTTGAAGACGATGAGCCGGGGTGAAATACCGTCTCGCTCTACCGAGGACACCTAACTTTTGTGAAGCCAACTTGGCTTTATCTTCCAGATGACCGCGGAATTGAACATCACGCGATATGTTAACGCCGAGAATCCCAATACTCGGTTTGGCATTGAGAGGAGTGTTCTCAAATAGAGGGGATATGGCAAAGGGGGTCTTTTTTGTGGAAAAGACGCAGACTTGAGTCTTTTGGGGATTAAATTTCACAAGGTTTGTGTGACCCCAATTTGAGACATGGTCTAAGGTAGTCTCAATGTCAGACACAAGTTTCATCCGGCTCTCGTCAAGTGTTCGAGAATCCTTTGCATGGCCGTTATAGAGAGCATCACCCGTGCTATCATCCGCATAACAATGTATGTCACTAGTTTGTAACAAATCATTGATATGTAAGAGAAATAAAGTCGGGGATAGGACACAACCTTGTGGGACACCAGCATTTATGAACCTCAATGCAGAGCATGAGCCATCAACAGCTGTTATAATGCTACGGTTCGATAAAAAGCTGGCTACCCACACGCAAAGTCTCTCGGGCAGTCCGTACGATGGAAGCTTCGTAAGAAGAGCTTTATGCCAAACACGATCGAAGGCTTTCGCAATGTCCAAACTGACCGCTAAGGCCTCCCCCTTGCTCTCTACATTTGCCCATCTGTGGGTCAAGTACACAAGAAGATCACCAGCTGATCTTCCCTGACGGAAGCCGTACTGGCGATCACTAATCAGCTGGTGCTCTTCCAGGTACGACAGGAGCTGGCGATTAATTATGGACTCCATAATTTTCGAGAACAAGGAGGTAATTGCAATGGGCCTGTAGTTGTTAGGATCAGAGCGATCGCCCTTTTTAGGGATCGGATGCACTAATGCTGTCTTCCACGATGTTGGGACTACACCTGTGGAGTAGGAGAGGCAGAAAAGGCGCGTCAATACCGGAGCCAACTCCGGAGCACATATCTTTAAAACAATGGGGGGAATCCCGTCTGGCCCACTGGATTTGTGAGTGTCTAGGGAGAGAAGTGCCTTACGCACAGATCTTTGGGTAAATTTTATATCTGGCATAAAATTACCACAATTAGGAATCGTTGGCGGTTCCTTTTCCCTGTCGTCCAAGGTGGAATTGGACGCAAAAAGAGAGCACAGAAGGTCAGCTTTCTCTTTTGGATCATGGGCCAGCGATTCATCCTCCCTGCGCAGTGGTGGAAAAGCGGCCTTGCAAAAGTTCCCCTCAACAGCCTTGGCCAATGACCAGAAGGCACGCGTTCCTGAGGGGAGACGAGCCAGCCTTTCACCAATCCTAGCTATGTGCTCGGACTTAGCTTTTGCTTGCTTTTGAACTTAGAAGATTTTTCAACATTATTTCCGACACAAGCTCCATGTAAATATGAGTTTAGAGATAGGTAAATTACATATAGTTCGAAAGGTTTCGAAATACAAGTGATACAACAGAATGAAAATCAGATTGCTAGTATTGTAGGCACGTGCGACCTCCACAATAACTTGTGTTGGTTATATTAACGTTGATTTTGAATTGTATAAAGCCTTTGCTCCATTAGTTATCTAAAAGGCTTACCACTTTTACCATGAAAACTTATTAGTGGTAATAGTCCCATCTGGAAAATCAGGAAAAGTCATGAAATATACAGTTTAATGTACACTACTATAATCTATTTTTCTTGTTTATATTGATTCGTAAGTGCTTTAAACGTTATTGAAGAAAAATCTTTTTTCATTTTGAAGGCTCTGATCCTCATAGCTTAGTAGGCTCGTGGCCAGAGAAAGTACGTAAAAAAATAGACTTCTAACAAAAAATGCATTCAAACTGTAATAAAATCATTAAGGATTCCTATGTGCCATATATTTTATATACCGGGTGTTGGTGTTAGTTACGTCGTCGTTACCTACGTTAAATAACACTTTTATTTAATTTTTGGTTAACTTATAGTCATTTTTTTTTTATAATTTTTTAAGCATATTGCCTGCTTAATGGCGATATTAATACAAATATATTCCTATATATATATATAGTGCACTCGCCCGGACAGCGAGGGACGTGGGTTCGAGTCCCGCCTGATACCTGGACAAATTGAATTTTTTCTAATATATTTGTATTAACTTATAGTCATAACTTTAACTATAACTAATTTTATTTCTGTGCCTTAGTTTAAGTAACGAGCCAAGATAAGAGACCTGGGTTCGATTGCCGGGTCTAAAGTGATTTTCATAATGGCTACTATTAGGCTGATGCTTAACTTTTTAATCAGACAAATTTTGATTCTTTTTAAAATAAGAGCGTCCCCCTGTCAATGGCCGTAGTCCATTGCTAACATATCGACCTTTTTTTAATTCCCAATTCCCGCCAAAAAGCGAATAGATAAAACAAGCCCGACGTTCCGTTTCATGCACTTGAGCCGACAATTAAAGCGAAAAGCCATCGACAATCGTTCTTTTTTCTGAGCACGTACTGGCCCTCGAGTCTCCTTTGCAATTAGTTCAATTTTGGAACGCGGTGTTGCCAGTTAGGAAAACAAGAATTTGAATGGTTGATTTCGAGTGGTGATTAGGTGGAAGAAATTGGATGGCCTCTTGATTTTTTTTTTAATTTTGTGCAATTAGTTACTTTTGGACTTTCTTTACTGTTCGGTTTACATAAAGTTAAGTCTCAGTCTATGCTGTCTCATTGCAGGCAAAGGCCTCCATAATTGAAATCAATCAAGTCAACGTCATAATAAGGGGTAATGGCGTAATCACCAGGCTTGTAAAATGCGGATTGGTGATCGATCACAAATCTCACAAATGTGTTAGAAAAATCCAATTCAAATTTTGCCCGACCCTAGGAATTAACCCTAGGACCCTGCGATCATAGCTCGGTACTAAAGCCACAGATTATTAAATAGTTACTAACGCTAGAGCTACTAGCTAGACCATCGAATTACTATTACTAGTTCGAATTGTTATTTCTTTTGAGCTGCAAAAGTTAAATTCTACAGACATCCTACTAATAATATAAATGCGTCTGGATGTTTGTTACTCAATCACGCCTAAACGGCTGAACGGATTAAGATGGAATTTGGCACACGTATAGTTTATAACCCTGATTATAATATAGGCTATAAAATTCCTACGGGAAACGTCTCATTCCCGCGGGAATAACAATTTTGAAACTACTGAACCGATTTGAATAATTCTTTCACTGTTGGAAAGCTACATTATCCCCTATGAGCATAGGGTACTTTTAATCCCGGAAATGTGGGGGGAAGAGGGGGGGGATATTAAAAAAAAAGAGATTACGCGCGGGTGAAACCGCGGGCGGAAGGCAAGTCAGTCTATAAATTGTTTATCATGTAAAACATAATAGGTATTTGGTCATTGAGGAATTATTTCGGCCCAAAGCTTAAATGCTGAAAAAGGTGCTTACACTGAGTAATATGATTTTCTTACAGTGACGTATGACTTTTCTTATGTACAAAGACCTACATAGAACCTAAATTCGCTTGTAAATAAATAACACAGCCACGTACGATATCACGAAATCTCATTCCATTTAAAATTAGTCAAAATATGCCAATAACATTCCCGCCACGCGGCCATATTGGCAGAGATACCAACAACATAACGAAACAAATCGGCGGGAAGTTCGGCTGTCTATGGTACGTGCGAGTGTAAATATTCGAATTTGGAACGGGTGGGGCGAGCGCGGGCGGCATTCAAATGGCGAGTTATCTACGTTTACGCGGGTGAGTAGTGATGCGACGCGTGGCTGTGCGTGCATGTAATGTCGATGATTTTGATCACAGTTTATTTTGTAACTAGCGACCCGCCTCGGCTTCGCACGAATGCAATGGTGTTTCTCTACTATATTATGCATGTTTTTTTTTTTTTTTTTTTTTATGTGAAAAGGGTAACCATTTGGCCACGATCTCACCTGATGGAAAGTGTGATGCGTCCTAAGGTGGTACATGTTTACCCATATACAGCCTATTCACTCTGGACTTGAAGATTCCCAAGTCGTAGTGGTCAGGAAATACCTCCGCAGGCAAGGAGTTCCATTCCTTAGCCATCCGCAGCAAAAAGCTACTGGCATAGCGTTTCGTGCGGGTGGGTGGTATATCCACTATGTAAGGGTGGTAGCCTAATCTGCGTCTGGTATCCCGATAGTGGAACGGGGCAGGTGGGATAAGCTCGTGTAATTCGCTTGCACACTCTCCGAAGTGTATCCTGTAAAATACTGAAAGACCGGCAACTCGGCGACGGTGGTTAAGGTCATGCAGCGTTTTTGTAAGTGAGGGCTTATTGATAAGCCTTCTCGCGCGCTTGTATTATAAATATAAACCTTCCTCTTGAATCACTCTATCTATTAAAAAAAATCGTATCAAAATCCGTTGCGTAGTTTTAAAGATCTAAGCATACATAGGGACAGACAGCGGGAAGCGACTTTGCTTTATACTGTGTGTCTTTATGTCGTGATTCTGTGACAAAGGCAATGAAATCTCTGAGCTTCTAAAATATTTTGTATGAATGATTTGTACCCTGATTCGGGGGTGCCAGTGTATGTGGGACTCTGGACTGGTCAATGGATACAAGGCGGGCACCGGCTCTTCCCATTCGGGTGTTCGGGGATTCAGACATTGTACTGTTCAGCTGAATAACTGTGATATGAAGAAGTTTTTTCAACTAGGAAGTCACAGTCAGAAACAACTGTTTCAAGAAAAAGTGGTTCCCTTGATTAGATTTTGTTACAAATGCAAGGAAAATCGCAGTTGATGTTGTTTGAACTTCTGAATGATTACGCCTCATTAGCATCATTACCTGAATTAGCTTTATATTCTTTTATTAATACGACAAAGTATATTTCGGCGGTTTTCTTACATTAGGCTGGTAGGGTATAAAAATCTGACGTGCAAAAGAATTTACTATGTAAATCAAATTGCTTTTCATTTCATTTCATTTCATTTCATTAGCCCAGGTAATCTTGACAAACTTGGTGATTTTTGTAGCTGTGTCTTATTTTTAATGACAGTGAACAAATGATTGCAATGCAATTTTAATAATGTTATAAGATCTTATACATTACTTTTTAAGAAAAGAGTGAATAGGCGGATAGACTTAATATCAGGTGAGATTGCGGCCAACTATTTGTAAACAAAAAATAAATTACAATATATCGATATAGAGTCACATCACTAAGGGCTTCTGTAACAAGCGGCGTCTGAGAAAATAGACATTCCCACCGGGTGCAGCGTGAATAATTCACCGACAGTCGGAGTTGCGTTCAAAAAATCTTTTCTTTGTATACAGAACATGTGCAAACATCGATACAAGTCCTGCAGAGTTTTGATATCTCTAAATTAATTTTTAATCGGGAGGCTAGGCAAAGACATTGATGTAACTGACAATTTATTATTTATGACAATTTTAAAAATCCCAATTTTGTAAGAGAATCAATGAGAATACTAAACTTCATACCCACAGGGTAGCAAGACAAGACCTGCGGCCGTGTGTGGGAGTGGGACAAGGCGTTTGTACCACTACTCACCTCACTTCCCTGGTTTCCCCTTTACATCCCAATTAATAGATAAGTCAGTTAAGTCATTAATTGCCTGTTAAGTGGCGATTGACCGGCCAGATAATTTGGCCCACTACCTGCTCATTCAAGTCATTTCACCACAACCAGTAACACTTATTTTAATAAGAGCAATAATGACAAATTGAATCAATAATGCAAACTTTGCTGACCGGAAAAATCAAATAAATAAAAGACACCTTAAAAAAGCAAGAGATGTGAGAGGGGGAGTCGTTGCAAAAGGTGCTTCACATGTGTGAGGTCAATTGGTTCGAATCTTGGCGCGCAAATGCATTCCAATTTTAATCTAAAAGATATATTTTTATTCCATCCTTCCATCCACGGAAACTATTTCTCTATGTATTTACTATTTAGGAATTGGTCGGCTGGAACCTATTCTATTTTAAAATATATATTTTTATTCCGACCTTTACACTAAAGTCTAAAACTGTATGACTGAGTTTTTTAATTGATATGATTTATAATAACAATGTTAAATTTTTTTTTCTTGATTGAAAGGAGTAACACTATCGAGTTTTTCTCTCCTAAATATGTAGATAATAACATTCCGAATACGGTGTTTTGATTGACGATTCATAAGTGCATTTTTGAAAAAATTCGTGTGCGGGAAACACAGAAAAGAAAACGCGGGAAATGCCGGTTTGTTCAATGTGGTTCTTCTGCTCAGGTTTACCGACTTACGTACTTTGTGTCATCGTTGAATACAAATATGGAGTCTCTCTTCGTCATTAGTGAAAATCTGATTCGGCACATTTGACAAACTTTGCGTTTCTAACAAACAACTGTAACTTGCGCAATTCATATTAATATGAAGCCATATTAGATAATTACGGTTTGTCAGTAAAGTGGTTTAAAGTTCTAAGTTCGATTTTCGGGCAGGACAACATTGTTTTAGATTTTTCGACGACGATTCATCTTCGCAAACCTGTAGTTTTTTTTATACCACATCAGTTGGCAGACAGACACGCAGCCCACCTGATGGTAAGCGGTCACTGCGGCCTATTCCACTTAATCAAGAAGCGTCGCTTAATGTGCTGCCAGACTGTAGGCTCATCTGATCTTCGAGCCTTTAATTTCAAGTGGCTCCCACATTAATATTGCCGGAACACAGACAGATCTGTTATGGCGACAGATTTCACCTGTGGGGTGGTAGCTAGCCAGTCGGACTCTGAAAAAGTCCTACCACCAACCAGTATAGTTATGTATTATAGTCGAGGCCCATTATGTGTATATTGTCCAGAAATATTTATTTATTTATTTATTATTATTACCTTGAAACACTATACCAATTTACAAGCGTTGAACCCTCTTTTAAAACATTAACCATACCTAATATGACCCTTATTTATTCGTCAAAATACTACGGAACAGTAACGGTCTTTAAAAACTCATCCAGAAATTAATTCCCTGCTATAAGACCCCAAAAAAGCAGTCCCAAGAAAACAGGGGTAATATTATATCAATCTACTGGCAACATTTGTGATGAATGCGGTCTCCGTTGCTTTTAATATCTGTTTTTATTGCCTTGGAGCGGTTATGGCGGTGTTGCCGTGTTACTAGTTTACTACTGTATTGGTAGTTTTTGTTTCGTAATTGTTTTGTTGTTGTTTTGAGTTAGTAGGGAAGGATTGAGATAAAAGGTTTGTTTTGTAATTGGAGTGAAGTTCAGTATTTTGGTGTTTCGCTGAATAGTCAATCTTAGGGCAAACTGTATGATTTGGTATCTAGACTAATAATGTAACTAAGTGTAAACAATCTTGGAGATGTAAAAGAGTATCTATCCGAGTTTTGTTGGCAGTTCTTCTTGACAGTTTACAACATTCCAAAGCAGGTAGAGTAACTGTAACATTAATATTGTTGACGATTCATAAGAGCAAAAAAACCGTTTTTTTGACTTTGAATAGAGTTAGTCGAAGGGAAAAACACGTTGCTCCGACTCTACTTCGTGTGGGATGAAGGCAGGAAAATGACGAAGTTCTCAAATTATCATTTAGTGATGATGATAATAACGATGAGAAATCTATACATATAAGTATTAAAAGAAAGTGGTGTTAATTGCACTATTTATAACTCAAGAACGGATGAACCGATTTGGCTGAAAATTGGTGGAGAGGTGGCTTAGAACCAGGAGACGGACATAGGATACTTTGATGGGGGAAGGGGGGATATGATGGGGGAAGGGGGGATATGATGGGGAAGGGGGATAGAAAGGGGGAAAGGGGGGATAGGATGGGGGAAGGGGGACAGGATGGGGGAAGGGGGGGATAGTTGAAAAAGGAAATTACGCGCGGGTGAAACCGTGAGGGCGACCGCTAGTAATAAATAAATTCATATCTCCGTACACTATTTACACAGCACCGTTTAGCCCCAAACTAAGGAAAGCTTTTACTATGGGATGATGATGATGATTTTGTTCCAGATGCGGTGGAGGGGCTGAAGGGGCGGAATGCAGGGCGGGGCCGCGCCTGTGGCGGACGCCGACCAGGCTCAATTCGAGGCCGACAAGAGAGCGGTCTACAAGTGAGCATCCTGTATATAGGTTACATCAACCTTCCCATGTCTGTCAACAAACAAAAAACCATCCTGTATATATAGCACATAAGCCATACCATACCCATTCACAAATAAAAATCAACATGTATATCTTCACCCTAACCTATTCTATAAAAAGTTAAAAAAAACCTACTCCTACTATATTAAATATTATATTATTATTATAAATGCGAAAGTCTGGATGTTTGGATGTTTGTTTGTTCCTCAATCACGCCTAAACGGCTGAACGGATTAAGATGAAATTTGGCACACGTATAGTTTATAATCCGGAATAGGACATAGGCTATAAAATTCCTACGGGAAACGTCTCATTCCTGCGGGAATAACAATTTTGAAACTACTGAACCGATTTGAATAATTCTTTCACTGTTGGAAAGCTACACTATCCCCGGTGAACATAGGGTACTTTTGATTCCGGAAATGTGGGGGAAAGGGGGGATATTTGAAAAAAGAGATAATAAGGGTTTTTCTATTCTATTTCTATGGCGATTTGGTTCCAGTGTCCAATAGAGAGAGACCGCAAGAAAGCGGTCTACAAGTGACCAACCTGTATATACGTCACATCAAGTATCAACATATCCGTATTTTCAAATTCGTACAACTGATTTTCAGCTTTATGTCTAAAGCATAGAGTTCTATTTCAAGTGGGGCTTTTATTGATAATGCGCGTTATACATACACCTACAATACAAACTCCCCCTATACAAAACCCAGGACTAATTTTATGACACCAGTGCAAGTATCTTGCGTGGAGAAGTCCTGATTGATTAATCTTAATTACAGTTCGATCGATATTGCTTTTATTTATTACGCTGCGAACCTATTGCTAACACATACAACTTACATTGCGGTTTTTATTTGAAACGGTATTAGGTTTTGATACGCGTAGTGCGTAATGGAAAAAGCAGCTACAGACCGACAAACTTTTCTATTCCGGTAGCCAAAATTGGAACTACGTGTTTTGTAATGCAAAAACGATATATTTAATGACAGTACTAAAACGACAGTAGCGACGCTGCCACCGGAACAGATAAGTTTGTCGGACTGTATAGATATTTTTCCATAGTCATCGGCGCGGCGGTTTTGGGAACTTTTTTAATTATTCTGACACTTATTCTGAATATTTAAGGGGGCGTCCATAAATTACGTGAGGTGTTTTTTTTTTAATTTTCTGTATCGTGAGATGTCGTGAGATTTTTTTCAACCCCCTGCCCCATCCCCCAATCTCACGGGAGATTTTTCAAAATGTGGGTTTCTTACGTAAACTCGTTGGATTGCAATTGTTTCGAACGAAAGTGTATGTGTGTGTGTATTTATTATTCGTATTACGATAAACGCTTAAGATTAAATCTTAAGCATTCTCCTTTAGGCGCATTTGGTCCAATTCGCAGTCTGGATTAAATGGACCAAGATAGTATAATTTTTTTTTGTTTCAATCAGAAAAAAAAATAGCGTGATAAGTGTTAGCCGAGACCCTCCCCCCTTTCTCCAACGTAAAATTGGATGAGATTTGAGCCGCCCCCCCCCCTTAAACATCTCAAACATCTCACGTAAATTATGGACGCCCCCTAAGGGTCATTTACTTGATATATCGTATCTGTGATAAACCCTGTTTACCTTCCAGGCACCCCCTCTTCCCTCTCCTAGCGCTCCTCCTCGAGCGCTGCGAGCAAGCCACGGCCGGCGCGGAGCCGCCCGCCGCGGACGCGTTCGGCGCCGACCTGCAGGCCTTCGTGCAGCACCAGCGCCGCGACCGCCGGCCGTTCCTCGTCGACGACCCGGAGATCGACGGACTCATGATTAAGAGCATACAGGTGAGTAGTGAGGAGACAGAGCGAGGGAAGCAGTTGTCATCGTTAGACACTAAGGCAGGCATGTAGCTCTTACCATTTTAGCCGATAGACGTCAAATGCTGGACATGACGACCCCGAGATCGACGGACTCATGATTAAGAGCATACAGGTCAGTAGCCATTAAGATAGGTTCCGATTATGTGGTCCAAGAGCGTTAGACTGTTTTTTGCGGACGAGCTTTGATGCTAGCCACACCTGCGGCCTTAGTCCACTACCCACCAAACTCCCCCTTTTCACCCTATTAGGACCAGCTGGTACCAGCCTAGTAGCTTTTGACCAGCAAGTCCCTGGGTACCCCGACTTCGAGAGGCTCCAAGTCGGGTGGCGCTTATGGAGGGCCATCCGAAAAACTAGGTGACCCTTGGACTTGGCTTGGGCGAGTAGTATTAGGCTTGATAAATCGCGCCATATGAGGCACTACAGAAAGCAAACTTATCTTTTCTCTTTGACGACCCGGAGATACTGACTCATGATTAAGAGCATACAGGTGAGGAGACAGAGACAGGGAAGCAGTTGTCATCGTTAGACACTAAGGCAGGCATGTAGCTCTCATCATTTCAGCTGGAAGACTTGCTTGTCCAATGCTGGACTCTTTTTGCAAGGGGAAATGCTTCTCTGCATACCCTTTGACTTTGGGGAACCATAAATGTAGACTCGGACGCCCGTGTCATTGTTTTAAGAGCGTCAATACTTCGCATACCCTTTTTTTTTGTGGAGGGGAATGCTTTTAGAGAGACACTGCAGGGCGACCTGTCCGCCTCTTACAGGGCGGGCCCCGCTTGCCTCCCCCCGGCGGAAGGAGGAGGCTGGACAGCAACGGCCGAGAGCGCCTGGTCGTTGCCACCCGTCGGGAGCTGTGGCCTGTGCAATGCAGAAAGAGGTGGACACCTCTTTTTGCATTGCACACCTCCGTCCCGCAGGCCATACTTCGCATACCCTGTTACTTCGGGTGAACCAAAGGGTTATGTAAAACTCAGACGCCCGTGTGACTGATTGAAGGTGAAAAGAGCGTCAATACCCACTAAAACCCCTCTATACCCGCGCTATATGAGGCACTACAGGAATTTTGCAATGCACTGCAGTGCCTCTGCGTCGGGTTGCTGTTGCACCAGGCCTCTTGCGACAATATACATGCTAGATGCATTTATCAGACGAGCCGTTTGGTGTAATGGTCGAGAAGTCGGCTATTACACCAGAGGTCGCGGGTTCGATCCCCGCACGGTACAAACATTTGTGTGCATGTTTGTATCGGTCTGGGTGTTTCTACGTATAATATGTATGTATTTACAAAAAAAAAGTATATAAGTAATGTTTATCCGTTGTCTAGCACCCATAGCACAAGCTAATGCTTAGTTTGGGGCTAGATGGCGCTGTGTGAATAATGTCCAGAGATATCCGCTTCCCAGACAGGGATTAAACAATACATAGTGCAGTCTAGCTAGGCCACGTATTAATTCTGCTGATGAACGATGATGATACGTACTGATGATGAATTGTACACAGGTGCTCAGGATCCACCTGCTAGAGCTGGAGAAGGTTCAGGAGTTATGTCGCGACTTCTGCGGGCGGTACATCGCTTGCCTCAAGACGAAGATGCAGAGCGAGAATCTACTGCGCACGGATTATACTGGCGGTTAGTATTACGTATCCCTACCTACTTATATTAGCTTTCCGCCCGCGGCTTCGCCCGCGTGGACTACTCGACGTTATTCCGCGGGAATGTGACAAACTTTCATCCCCTATTTTATCCCCTTAGGGGTGGAATTTATCAAAACGTCATAGTTGCTTTATGCATGCAAAGTCTCAGCCCGATCGGTTTAAAATTTACAAAGTTTCATACAAAATTTCATCCCCTATTTTATCCCCTTGGGGGTAGAATTGATCAAAATCCTTTCTCAGCAGATGCCTACGTCATAACATCTACATGCATGCCAAATTTCAGCCCGATCCGTCCAGTGGTTTGGGCTGTGCGTTGATAGATCTCTATGTCAGTCAGTCAGTCACCTTTGAGATAAATATATTTAGAGAAATCTCTGCCTGTCTGTTACGCATTCTTGCCTAAAGGTAGAGCACTTCATAATAAGTTGTGCTACGTTTTTGTTGGTAATTAAGATCTCCAAAGCTTAATTCATCTTAAATCGTTCACGTGTTCGTTAAATTTTTATCTATATATATAAAACTCAAAAGTGACTGACTGACTGACTGACTGACTGATATAGATAGATATCAACGCACAGCCCAAACCACTGGACGGATCGGGCTGAAATTTGGCATGCAGGTAGACGTTATGACGTAGGCATCCGCTAAGAAAGGATATCTCGATATTCCCACGGGAACGGGAACCACGCGGGTGAAACCGCGGGCGCCCGCTAGTGTCACATAAATAATAACCTTATGAGCACCAAAGATTTAAATCATTGATGATCACAAACAATCTATCTATATAAATAAAAATGAATTATGTTCGTCAGTCTCGCAAAAACTCGAGAACGCCTAAACCGATTTGACCAATTTTAGTCTTGAAATATTCGTGAAAGTCCAGGGAAGGTTTAAATGATGAGAAAATATATAAGGACGGGATACTACGTAAATAAAACCATCACACGTTCAGATAATATTCTGCTCTATTTCAAAGACTAAATAGGTTTATATAGTCGTAGATACACACACATGGATATAATATGTAACATAATAACTCATACATCTCAATAATATGGAAAAAATGCGAGAAAAATACTTAAAACGACAATTTTATTGGTAGCTAATCAATTGGACTCTGAAAATTTCAAAAAGTCAATTGAATTTTTTTTTAAGCGATGGACATAAAGCTAAAAATGGTTGTAGGAATTTGACAGATTAGGGTAGCTTGATGTGCGGCCGACTGTACATAATGTGTAAAATGTTATATGTTTTCCAATCGCAGGTGGTGTGGAGAGCAATAATAACCTATCCGGGTCCATCGACGACCACTCCAGTACATCCAACTCGCCACAATATCAGGTATGAAATGTATGTTTGAGCTTTGTAATCTATCTATAGATAGTTATATTAAATAGTCATGTTTTTTAATGACACATCAAAAGATTTTAAAATAATATAAAAAATCGCATCATAACACCTCTTTGGTGTAGCGGTTTTTTTATTGCAATGTGTAACAAGACGAGCAGATCATACACCTGATGGTAAGCGCCACGTCTGCCCTTAGACAGTTTGCCAAACAGTAACTAAGCAGTTACTGTCTGCACCGCCCTGCGCCCGCTACACCGATACGACAGTTATTAGGTCTCATATACCCAGTAATTTCACTAGCTTCAGTGCCCTTTCCCCAAAACACAGAAATGCTTGACACACTTCTATTTCACACGGTTTAAGTACCGGGCTATAATCTTGTGATCCTGGGTTCATTTCCCGGGTTAATCTTGGGCAGCTACATCGGAAAATGTGGTTTCTGTTTACTACTTAGAATGCACATTGAGTAAGTGTTAAATTATTAATGAGATGCATTACTTATGCAGTCTCCCCCGGCGCCGGCCGCGCCTTCATACCCGGCGGTGTTCCCGCACGCCGACCTGCCCTACCCCGCCGCGCCACGGGACCCGCGTGAGTACTGCATCTATCTATCTACGTCTATCTATCTACATCTAGTCCCCCCGGCGGTGTTCCCGCACGCCGACCTGCCCTACCCCGCCGCGCCACGGGACCCGCGTGAGTACTGCATCTATCTATCTACGTCTATCTATCTACATCTAGTCCCCCCGGCGGTGTTCCCGCACGCCGACCTGCCCTACCCCGCCGCGCCACGGGACCCGCGTGAGTACTGCATCTATCTATCTACGTCTATCTATCTACATCTAGTCCCCCCGGCGGTGTTCCCGCACGCCGACCTGCCCTACCCCGCCGCGCCACGGGACCCGCGTGAGTACTGCATCTATCTATCTACGTCTATCTATCTACATCTAGTCCCCCCGGCGGTGTTCCCGCACGCCGACCTGCCCTACCCCGCCGCGCCACGGGACCCGCGTGAGTACTGCATCTATCTATCTACGTCTATCTATCTACATCTAGTCCCCCCGGCGGTGTTCCCGCACGCCGACCTGCCCTACCCCGCCGCGCCACGGGACCCGCGTGAGTACTGCATCTATCTATCTACGTCTATCTATCTACATCTAGTCCCCCCGAGGGTGTTCCCGCACGCCGACCTGCCCTACCCCGCCGCGCCACGGGACCCGCGTGAGTACTGCATCTATCTATCTACGTCTATGTATCTACATCTAGTCCCCCCGGCGGTGTTCCCGCACGCCGACCTGCCCTACCCCGCCGCGCCACGGGACCCGCGTGAGTACTGCATCTATCTATCTACGTCTATCTATCTACATCTAGTCCCCCCGAGGGTGTTCCCGCACGCCGACCTGCCCTACCCCGCCGCGCCACGGGACCCGCGTGAGTACTGCATCTATCTATCTACGTCTATCTATCTACATCTAGTCCCCCCGGCGGTGTTCCCGCACGCCGACCTGCCCTACCCCGCCGCGCCACGGGACCCGCGTGAGTACTGCATCTATCTATCTACGTCTATCTATTAGGGAATGCAGAACCGGTCCTGTTTTAAAGAACCGGTTCTTTCGGTTCTTGTGGTCATAAGAACCGGGAGAACCGGTTCTTTTTTCGGTTCTTGCGGTTCCCAAAAAAAAAAAATTAAATTGCCTTTTTTTTATTAAAAGAACTCTTTTTTTAAATCAACTACTATAATCAACACCAAAATGTGTTAGTGAAATGGAATGCAACCATTTTAGTTTTTTTTTTCTGCGCGCTTGGCGCCATCTTTCTCTCTTGCCGTTGTATGTAACGTCTTGTCATTGTGATCTCTCGTGAATAAATTATAATTAATTTTATCTAAAAGCCGTTTATTTCTATACCACAACAACCTAGGAATATCCTTTATGGTAGCAGAGCGTAGTTCCGTTGTGGTACTGTTGGAAATACGGTCGGAAGTTTAGTCGAACTCAGTCCGTGAAATTGTCGTTGCGATTTTGAATCTGAAGTGACGCTAACGAAGAAAATCACGAAAAATGGGCTCAAATGTGTTTAATTTGGAAAAATTGGTAGGCAGAGAAAACTTTGCTACCTGGAAATTCAGCCTAAAAACATATCTGGAGCATGAAGACTTGTGGTGCTGTATCGAGCGCCCCGATAGCAAGCCGTCACTTTCCAAGTCTCGTTGTTACGTCTATGTCCAAGAATGCAAGACAGCTAAAGAAGTATGGGATAGTTTACAGAGAGCTTTCGATGACAATGGCTTGACCAGAAGAGTCGGATTACTTAAGGATTTAATCAACACCACTTTGGAGTCAAGTAACAGTGTTGAAGATTATGAAAGCAAGATTATAAACGCAGCTCACAAGCTGCGGAATATTGGTTTTGAGTTTTATAAGCCCATGATCATGGGGCTAGAGAGTTCTGGAATTAAAATAAGTGCTGACTCAGTGAAAACGAAACTTATACAGGAGATTAGTCTTTCAAAGTCAACTGTCTTGTATTCAAGTACAAAGAAAACTTTCAGTAACACTCAGCAGGGGAAACAGAAAGGTCCTAGCTGTTTCAAATGCAACCGAAAGGGGCATTTTGTAAGTAACTTTAAGCAGAAACCAATGGAAAGTAAAAATGATAAAAGTGTCAGTTTTATAGCAGCTTTCTCAGCAACTGAGAAAGACAGCACACATGCACATGACAAGCAGGAATGATTGGATGTACAATGTCACAGAACCAACGGTCAAGAATATTACAGTAGCCAACAGAGAACCGTTACCTGTGAAAGGAGTTGGTTGTGTGGCCATTCAAGTAAATGGGAAGAATAAAATACAAGTAAAAAATGTTTTATTTGTGCCTGGGCTAGCTGCAAATTTACTTTCAGTTAGTACAATTGTGAAGAATGGTTTTAAAGTTACATTCAATAACCAGGGATGTATAGTACAAAATGGCAAAATAGTCAACCTTCGCACCGATAATGGTAAAGAATACTGCGACTATAATTTTGAAAAGTTTTTGTCTAACCATGGTATAATTCATCAAACCTCTACTCCCTATACTCCTCAGCACAACGGTTTGGCTGAAAGGATGAATAAGACTTTAGTAGAACGAGCGAGATGCATGCTGTTCTATGCTAACCTGGAGAAGCAGTATTGGGCTGAAGCATTAGCAACTGCAGCATATGTTGTAAACTGCTCTCCGACAAAGTCTTTAGAAGGTACAACCCCCTATGAATTATGGAAAGGTAAGAAACCAGATTTGTCACATATGAAAATATTTGGCACTGTAGCAATGATGCATATCCCAAAAGAAAAACGACAAAAATGGGATAAAAAATCAACAAAAATGATATTTGTGGGTTATTGTAAAGCATCAAAGGGATATCGCCTGATGGACCCTAAAACACACAAAGTAGTAAAGAGTAGAGATGTTATTTTTATGGAAAATTATAATGAGAATATTTCGGCTACTAGAAGTTGTTTCAGAACTATTTGGTTATCCTACAAGAAGCCAAGTACTGCAAATAATAATCTTGCTACTCAGGAAAAAAATTGTGAGTGAATTCTTGTCTTATTAGCAGCTCATAGTAAGCTGATTATGGAAGCTCGATTCATGCTAAATACCTTCCTATAACAATTCTTTATGATAATTGTGCAAAACCTGAAAGAATCGAAAGAACCGGTTCTTGAAGTTTCTGGAACCGGTTCTTAAGCTGACGAAAAAAACCGGTTTTTCCCGGTTCTTTCGGTTCCGGGTAGAACCGGTTGCAATCCCTACTATCTATCTACATCTAGTCCCCCCGGCGGTGTTCCCGCACGCCGACCTGCCCTACCCCGCCGCGCCACGGGACCCGCGTGAGTACTGCATCTATCTATCTACGTCTATCTATCTACATCTAGTCCCCCCGGCGGTGTTCCCGCACGCCGACCTGCCCTACCCCGCCGCGCCACGGGACCCGCGTGAGTACTGCATCTATCTATCTACGTCTATCTATCTACGTCTATCTATCTACATCTAGTCCCCCCGGCGGTGTTCCCGCACGCCGACCTGCCCTACCCCGCCGCGCCACGGGACCCGCGTGAGTACTGCATCTATCTATCTACGTCTATCTATCTACATCTAGTCCCCCCGGCGGTGTTCCCGCACGCCGACCTGCCCTACCCCGCCGCGCCACGGGACCCGCGTGAGTACTGCATCTATCTATCTACGTCTATCTATCTACATCTAGTCCCCCCGGCGGTGTTCCCGCACGCCGACCTGCCCTACCCCGCCGCGCCACGGGACCCGCGTGAGTACTGCATCTATCTATCTACGTCTATCTATCTACATCTAGTCCCCCCGGCGGTGTTCCCGCACGCCGACCTGCCCTACCCCGCCGCGCCACGGGACCCGCGTGAGTACTGCATCTATCTATCTGTATCTATCTATCTAATCCTACCTATTACATGCACAAATACACACACAATAGATATTACAGAAGAGAAATGCAAACGAGAAAGTTGTACAACTACGTTGCACAATGGACGAGGCTTTGAGAGAAAAACCAAAGTTCTGCTTCAAATGCATATATTTGCCTGTCCTTTCCATACGCCATATTTATTAGGAATTCATAAAAAAAATGTCACTTATACAGCGTGTTAGGTAACCCGAGGGACATATTTAAGGAGAGTGTTCAGAATCCGATTTAGAGTTCAATTCGTTATAAAAATTGTATCCTTAATTTTTTTAACAATTATCCTAATAATTTAGGTATGCATGAACTACCTAAAAATCTCGTGTGCCAGCCAGCCGGTTACGCCCCAAACTCAAATTGTACGCGAGTACAATTTGAGTCGTACATAAACGAGTGCACAAAATACTGTGAAGGGAAGAGTTCCCGCACGTCGTTACGCGGATTTTCAGGATGATTTCGACTAAGGTTATTGACAGATATTTACCAGAGTTTTTATTGGTTTATACTTATTTTGTTATATATATATAACTCAATTTGGCCAAAATGGTCTTTACGCCAAATGAACCCAAAGGTATCGATATGAAAGCATGAACTATTTGGGGTTTAAATATGACCCTCGCTTTTCCTGTCATACTGTATAGTAAGCTTTTAAATTATTATAGAAAAGAAGAAACCTTACAAGAAGTTTTATGTCACCTATAAAAGGTGACAATATGTGTTAAACAAAGTTTTTTCTTTGATGTTAAGAGATCACTACTATCCATCGGCCATGCGATTCCATGGGTCTTGGAGGGGATGAGCGTTTTAAGAATCAGGCTGGCTGGCCGCCAAGCCAGCTCTGGCTGTGTTCCGGCAATATTAATGTGGGAGCCAGTACACTTGACATTAAATGGGTTTATAATCCACAACCCACAGTGTTGTGTGTTCTTAAAGCTGCTTCAAGAAGTGTCCTTCAAAGGAATAGACTACAGAGACACTTTCAACTGGAATATCATAATAAAGAAATGAGTTTTTTAATACGATCCTTTCTTATTTCAGCATCTCTGGTGGTCCAGGGCTCGACTCCAATCAGCCAAATAGGGGCTGGGTTGTTACCAACGGATTCGTTCACAGGTAAATTACATTTACACATCACACACACGCTAACGAGCCAATTGGTGTAATGGTCGAGAAGTCAGCTGTTGCATACGGCAGTGTCACTATCAAATGCGCCATCATAGACACTAGAACATCTTTCTTCCCCCTATATTAATAATGTTGAGAATATGGCAATGTAATTTCACCTTAATTTAATTTTTGGTGTTGGTATCCCTGTCACTCTCTTTATTATAAAACTGTCATAGTGTGCTATTTTATACATTGTGACGTATAATGATTACGTATCATGACGTCAACGAAAAGGGAAGATCTTCCTCCGAGCTATGTGTCTGTGCTCGGGGACCGCGGCCCAATGTACCGTCTTGGTGTGTTGTATATATGCTAGCCGAGAGAATAACTGCTAGCGCGACGCAGGATCGAATATCTGATTGGCTGTCTCAGTGACGTGCGAGTGACGAGTCTCGAAGCCAATGTTTACACGTGCACTTTTCGCTGACTTGCAATCTTGCGTTGTTGTCGTCAGTCTGCCGTATGTAGCGCATTCCGATAGCCGCTACAACATCGTCATTGGCTAAATGCACAAGCCGTGCGAAGCCACCAACAAAAAAAAAAATAACTTACCTCATATCTGGTTCCCTCAGGAAGCAACTCGAACAACTCCTGTTCGTCAGTATCAGGCTCCCCTCCGCCCGAGGAGGACTGTGATGACTCCTCCGGGAAGAGAGGAGTCCTCCCTAGACACGCTACTCAGGTCATGCGGGCTTGGCTGTTCCAGCATCTTGTCGTAAGTAACACCCAGACTCTAGTCTTTAGAGAATGCATTTGTGCGCTAAGGCGCATGCTAGCGACGCCTGCGGCCGTGTGTGGGACTCGGGACTTAATCGTCCCACTACCCACTAAACTGCCCACTACCCACTACTCTGCCCACTACCCACAAAACTCCTCACTACCCACAAAACACCCACGGTTTCCCCTATCCCCTATATTGGGATTGGGACGAGCCGGTGCCAGCCTTGTGGCTATTAAGCAGCTCATTTCCGGGCATCCCGACTTGAGAGGTCTCAATTCGGGATGGCGCCTATGGATGGCCACTCGTGTAACTAGGTGACCCTCAGACTTGGCTCTTGCGACCTGTGCAATGCGGGCGTTGGGGAGCTACCGCCGCCCGCAGGTCAACCCTCAGGCTGGAGAAGGCGTGCTACGTATACTGTGAAGTCTAATATTAAATGACGAGCCATTTGGTGTTGGTCGAGAAGTCGGCTATTACACCAGAGGTCGCGGGTTCGATCCCCGCACGGTACAAATATTTGTGTGCATGAACATGTCTGTTTGTATCGGTGGGTGTTTCTATGTATAATATGTTTGTATCCGTTGTCTGGCACCCATAGTACAAGCGAATGCTTAATTTGGGGCTAGATGGCGCTCTGTAAATAATTTCCAGAGATATTTATTTATTTTAATTGACTTATCTATATTTTTTAGCACCCATACCCAACGGAAGAGGAGAAACGGTCGCTAGCGGCACAGACCCGACTGACCCTCCTCCAGGTCAACAACTGGTTCATCAACGCCCGCCGCCGCATCCTGCAGCCGATGCTCGATGTCGCTGACAAGCCTGGTACGTTAAAACACCAACTACCCAGCAAACCCCCCTTACTACCCAGCAAACCCTACACTACCCTTCAAACCCCTACTTACATCAAAACCTATTACTACCCAACAATCTCTTACTACCCAGCAAACCCCCTTACTACCCGGCAAATCCCATACTACTTGGTAACCCCTTATACTACCTAGTAAACCCCGTACTACACTGTAAAACTCCTTTTCTACCCTGTAAACCCCCCAATGTAAAACTCAAGACATGTAACGAGAGTGAATTCCACCACGGACCCTGACACACCCCGTCACTACCCTGTATAACCCCCAATAAAATAGGTGTTATACTCCTACAAGTATCATGCATGACTTAAGTTCGCCAAAACCCTGATCTGGGCTGGCTACCACCCCCAAATGTGAAATCTGCCGCCATAACAGCTCTGGCTGTGTTCCGGCAATATTAATGTGGGAGCCAGTACACTTGAAATCAAAGGCTCGAAGATCAGATGAGCCTACAGTCTGGCAGCACATTGAGCGACACTTCCTGTTGAAGTGTTCCATGGAATTTATAAGCTGCAGTGGCCGCTTACCATCAGGTGGGCTGCGTGTCTGACTGCCAACTGACCTAGTATAAAAAAAACCTACACAATAAACTAATTTGATTTTGAATATATTATTTGCAGGCGGCAAGAAAAGCAAAAACGGTTCGTCGATAAACAAGAGATATTGGCCTGACGCGCTCTCTAACCCCCAGTTTACAGCAGGTATGCATCTCCTGTCATGTAAGTAACCATTTAATGTCATTGTGACGTTTTGTGAGAAACAACTTATGTATAACCTGACCATCAAATAAAAAAACCTGCTCTGGAGGCGCCACATTAGCTATGGTTATAGCAACACTTGGTTGCTATGGTTACTCTCACAAATAACTTACAATATCCAATAGTAACAAGGCACGGTTGACAATTGACGTCACACTTTGACAGACAGTACTACTGAATGACATCTTATTGTTTTTCTATTTGATTGTTGCCACTTGAAGAAATTAGTTTATTTTTCCGTAATATGGCGAGGTTTTTTATTTTAATGGTCGGGCTATACTTTAACAATGTGACACAGTGGCTGCCACTATGTTTACTAATATTATAAAGAGGAAAGATTTGATTGTTTGTTTGTATGTTTGTTTGTTTGTTTGAATTGAATAGGCTCCGAAACTACTGAACCGATTTGAATCATTCTTTCACTGTTGGATAGCTACACCAGAGTTGCCCAACTATCGATAGTTTCGCTATCGATAGTTGACCTTGAAAAATAGTAATAATATCGATAGTGCTATCGATAGTATCGATAATATCGATAGTATCGATACTATCGATAGCCCAATCCAGGCAATACTATTGCGGGTAAGCGATACTATCGATAGTATTGTTGATCGATACTAGCGATAGTATCGATACTATCGATACTTTCGATAGTATCGATAGTTAAAAAACTATCGATACTATCGATAGTATTGTTGCTCGATAGTATCGATACTATCGATAGTATTGCCTGGATTTGGGCTATCGATAGTATCGATAGACTATCGATAGTGGACTATCGATGGGCAACTCTAAGCTACACTATCCCCTGTGAACATAGGGTACTTTTGATCCCGGAAATGTGGGGGGAAGGAGGGGATATTTGAAAAAAGAAATTACGCGCGGGTGAAACCGCGGGCGGAAGGCTAGTCATCTAATAATTTACATGTTATTTTCAGGTCTTCTCTCATCATCAGAAGACGAAGACCAAGATGGTGAGCAGTCAGGTGATGAAGAGGCAAGGAATGATGAGCCGCGGGATCACACCAACTTCCCACCCATACAACAACCTATGCACTAAACCAAAATGGCGGATTTTAAGGTCAGAACCTGTAGTTTTATGCCAATATTTCAGTTACATTTAAAAAAGCATAGATGTGAACCAAAATGGCGGATTTTGAGGTCATAACCGTAAATTATTTTATGCTAGTATTTTAGTTCCACAATATTTAAAAGCATGAAAGTGAGTGAATAAAGGACATTCATGCTATTATTTCAAAGTTACAATATATAAATGCATGAATGGTGACTTTCATAGGTACCATTTTTTGAAGGTTGGTTAGAAAAAGAATAAAATTTTGAAATGTTTGGGGAACTGCTAAAGTTACAATTAACTAAAGTGTGGCACGAAATTCATAGATTTTCAAATTAATTACAAGTGCATTACAACTCACTAAAACATATTATCTGATTCAAATGCTATTAGGATAATACCTTTTGGAATTGAGCGAAAAATGACGTCAACTGCGCTTGTCCGTAACGTTAGCAACCAATAGCAACGCATTATATATCTGTGTTTGTGTAAGTCATCACTGTCGCGTCACGCAACTCTAAAAGGTCGTATCCTAATAGCATTTGAACCAGATAGTACAGCTACAGACCTACAAACTTATCTGTTCTGGTGGCCAAAATTGGAACTACGCTCAATGTAATGCAAAAACGATAATTATTGACAGTTCTTAATAGACAGTAGCGACGCCGCCACCGGAACAGATAAGTTTGTCGGTCTATCATAAGACAAACAGTTTCAATACTTTCAATATCACGAAGTACAGATTAAATAAAAGTTAAAAACTTTTTAATAGCGCGGGAATGTATAAGATAGCTTTTGTATGTAAAATTGAAAGTTGAATGGATTTGTATGATAAATACCTGGGCTTGTATGGAAGTGAATGTATACTTGATCATAAGCAATCATTATTATTATGTTAAAATGATTTTAATACGAAAAAACTACGCCTTATTTAAGCGTAATTGTATAGAAATAGTTTTTGTGTGTATCTGAATTTGGAATCCGTAATACTTAAAATTAACAAGCCTGTGTCTTGAATGATTGTCTACCTGTTGTCTACCAATTAATTATTATCTGCCACTTATACTAAACAATGGTAAAAAGCTTTAATTAATATTATTTAAAGTCCCAAACAAAAGATGTTTATTGAAAAAAGGGATTTCTTATGCCACAACACGTTTTCTTTTAAAAAAATACAATTTAAAAAGTTGCTGTCTCGGTGGCGGTGTCGCTATTGTCGTTTTAGTATTACCATTATACCTATAATAATTTTTGCATTAATGGCTTATTTATAACAGCAACAACTGGCCACACTATACTGTAGCAGTTTTTAAAATTAAAAATTAAAACTGAGAATGTCACATAATTTTGGCCACAGGAACAGTTAAGTTTGTCGCTCTATAATAATATATTAATTTCAATAGCAAAAAGTATGGTATATAAGTGTCAATAAGATACCTTAAAGGACAATGCAAAAGACTGGGCCCAAAAAAAAATGTTGTGCAGATTTAGGACACAGCCTACGAAGTAGATCCAATAAACACCTTCGACTTTTATTATGGCGTCGAAAAAATTGGTCCTAGTGAAAAAAATATGTTTATTATGTTAATATTATTATGTTCATATAAAAAAAAAATATTAAAGACGATAACTTTTTCCCCCTGGGACCGATTATGGTGTCATCATAATAAAAGTTGATGGTGTGTGTGTGTGGTCTTTCACATAGAATACATCTCATCTCTGCACATTAACTTAAATTTTTTGGGCCCATTGTTCTTAGCAAGTATTGCATTCTTTTTTTATATAATTAAATTACGAAAGATAATTCTTAAGCGTCAGCTTGTTAAAAAGTTATTGTGGTGAATTTAGATACACACAAAAATGAGTGCATGTCACAACTTTTAACTCAAAAGACATAAATACGATGAGTATACCATAAATATTAAGAAAATTTTATATTAGAATAGATTTGATTTTGACAATAACTGCTTGTAACAAATTGTCCTTTTAACGAAAGCCATTTTTTTATTACTATCTTCACGATTGAAATAAAAAAAATGATAGTCTGTTTGCTTAAGGCTAACTTAGCTGTAACATAAAACATAACATAAATTGCACACAAAAACAAATAAAAATTACAATAAAAGAGAACAAAAACGCACAATATAGGCGGTCTTATCGCTAGAAGCGATCTCTACTAGACAACCCACAAGTAAAGGACTACCGAAAGAATGGGTATAGCAATGAAATTATTTAAAAAAGCATTATTTATATTTTTTTTAAATAAAATTCGTCATAAACTTTGGTTATAATAATATCACGGTTGCAATGGTTATATCAATGTTTTGTATAACACTTAATTTTTTCATACATTATTTGTATGCTATCTTATTTATTACATATACATCAATGTTATATACTGTATACAAATACTTATAAGCAGTTTTTGTCAAAATTTCCACTGTGTATACGTAATCCATACCTCAGATATGTTAAATTTTTAATACATATTTATTAATTGTATCATACAATGAAATGGCTGATTCTTCAATCATCTATACTAATATTATACAGATTAAAGATTTGATTGTTTGTTTGTATTCTATAGGGACCGAAAAAACTGAACCGATTTGAAAAACTCTTGTACAATCACTCATTCTACCCTTGATAGACTACGCAGATGTGTGTACCTCCAATTTAAATAGTTCCCTTCTTAACAAATTGGATCGTTTAGTAAACTGTGGCATCCGGTTTATTTTCAATCTCCGTAAATTTGATCACATTTCCTCTTACCGCCTTCAGCTTAAATGGTTACCTATCCCACTTCGTCGCAATGTTAGAATTCTCACTTCTCTTTTTTCCATCCTAAACGATCCACATGCTCCCGTTTACCTTAAGTCCATGTTCTGTCTTCTTAGTTCGACACATACTCGCCAGCTCCGCTCTTCTCACAATTCTGTCTTGGCTACTCCTTCTCACCGTTCCGGTTTCGTCTCAAGTTCCTTTCGTGTAACAGCTATTGGGCTTTGGAATGCTCTCCCCGAAAACATTAGGCAAGCTCCGAGTCGAATGGCATTTAAATTCCTACTCCGTAAATACTTTTTCCTGAAGTCCTCTACATCGTCGCTCACCTGTCCCAGTCGTTAACCGTATGTACTATGTATATATTTTATATATTAATATCATGTAATAAGTATATATATATATATCTTATTTTATTTTTTGTAATTTTATATAATATAAGTATTTATTTATCATATTTTATTTCGTTTATTTCTTTTTCTGTTAAGTTTTAGGTTAATTGGCACTACCCACTGTTTCTTTCTGCTTGGCCTAAAGGTTGACTGGGAGAGAATGCCATGAGGCATTAAGTCCGCCTTTTGTACTTGATTTGTGCAATGAAGCTTAAATAAATAAATAAAAAATAAAAACTCTTACACTGTTGGAAAGCTACACTATCCCCGGGTGACATAGGGTACTTTTGATCCCAGAAATATGGGGGAAAGGGGGGATATTTGAAAAAAGAAATAACGCGCGGGTGAATCCGCTGTTGGAAGGCTAGTTATACAATAATAATGTCCTCCTAGCCAAGTTTCCGGACTTTAGTGGTGCAATGAGTGCGCAAGCACAGGTGCACTCCTCCCTCTCTATCATAGCATAGCTTAATATGGGTGCCAGGCAACGGAAAAACATTAGTTATGTACTTTTTTTGTAAATACATACATAGTATACATACAAACACCCAGACCGATACGAACAGGTATGTTCATGCCCACAAATGTTTTTACCGTGCGGAGATCGAACCTGCCACCTCTGGTGTAATAGCTGACTTCTCAACACCACATCGGTGTTCAATTATTTTTCAAATATTTGTATTTTTGTATTGGTAGAGCCATGCTGTTTTACAGTACTAATGGGTCGGCTCGTCCGGGGAAGTACCACCCTCTCACATAACACCAGCGTGAAATAATAGTGACTGCTATTGTGTTTCGTCTGGTTTGTGAGAGTGCCGGAGACCCACACCCCCATAGGCCGGCAACGCATCAGCGGTCCCTCTGGTGTAGCAGATGTCCATGGGCGGCGGTGATTGCTTACTTAATTTTTTTTTACAGATAATTTATAATTAACTTATTGGGGGGTAACGGGCCATAATATAATTTAATATTAGAGGTATTGAAAACTTTTAAATAAAATCATTGAAAAAGAGAAGAAAAAACATAGGAAGGTCATCTATAGAATTTGTTGAAAGAATCAGCCATGCCAAACGAAAATTCAAATTAACGCATTATTTAATTACAAAAAGTCCTTTGGATTTATTATATAAATGAATATATCAATATGTTAAACGATTATGTGTAATCTGTGTTTAGTAATTATATATTTTTTTAGAATGGTTTTATTTAAATAATGAAACTCGAGGATTTTTTTTGGTATTGCATGTGAAGTTTTTTTTAAGAAAATGCTTTGGAGGTGGTCAATTTTAAAAACCGGTTGTGAGGTAGTCTTTCTCTTTCTTTCGATTCCACATTTGCCGACTGAACGAAAGTGGTTATATTGAACTTTCGATCTGCCATCTTTTTTCATGTAACAGACATTTTTTGCCATGTTGCTATAGCAACCGATAATGGTTTAAAGACAAAAAAGATGATTCTCTTTTCCTTTTCTTTAAGTCGGTTAAAAATCTTAATTTGACTGATTTAAAAATGCCCAGTATTTGGTACAGTTGACAACACATCAGACTACCCTCATCTGTCAAATTTCTACAACCAATATTCAGCTTTATTTACTTGTCAAAGTTCTCTCTCAATTGAAAATTTTTGACAGATTATGTGTAGAATGATCTGCTGCCGTCTGTACAATAATAAATATTTTACAATATAGTAGAAGGTTTCGTGCATATAAAAATCTCGTGTATAAAAATCAGATAGGTACATTAAATAAAAAAACGTTCAATTTAAAAAATAAACCTTATTTCCATGAAATAGAATACAAATGATTGTTACATGACAAAACAGATCGAAGGTATAATGATCAACCATAAAGAAATAGCATAAGAATATTTTTACCACGAAAAATACTATAATACCGTCCATAGACAAGATTGTATTTATTTAAATTGTAAAAAATAAGTTTTAAATATACTCAATTGTAATTAATTTAATTTTTTCGTTTTAAAACAGCCATATTAGCTTTTAGATATTTTAGTGTACACCTTTGGGAGTGAAGAGGGAGCCATTTTTATTTTTAATATTTTTTTTTATTGATTGACTTTAAATTAAAAACTTATTGTATTTTTTAGAAAAAAAAGTTTTTGTCACCCTCTTCCATCTCAACTTTTGAAACGATTATACGAAATAATTATACGATTCAAATAAAAAAAATGTATACTCATAAACATACTGTTTGATTCAAAAATTGTATACGCAAATTGTAAGATGAATAATAATCGGAGAAGTTTTAAAACTAGGTGTAAATTTTTAATCTGTAAAAAATGTGATTTAAAAAATATATCTATTGTCTTTACTCACAATTTTTATTCAAATATCATATGTACCATGTCTTCAAAATGATAAAAATATTAATTTAACATGATATAAATAATGAGAAAAAAATTGTGATTAAAAGCAAAAGATAGATTTTTTAGGAATCTGATGTTTTTTTTGTCGTATTACAGTCAATTTTTTTTATATTATATGTCTTATGAAGACTTTTTTTAGCATTGTTAAAGGTGAACATTTTTTTTCCATTGGAACATAATATTTTCATTAGTGACCGATATAATACGGGATTATGTTGAAAAATTACTTATTACGGTTAAACGATAAAACACAATATAACCTTAAAAAACAAGACAAAACGTTGATCTTCATTTATATAAGTTGATGAGTTCGATCAATTTATTTATAACTTTATTTTCAATAGACTGTAATCAACAAAAAAGGCTTGTGAGAAAGGGTCGTAATTGGTAATTTTTATTTAACTTTAGTTTTTTTTTTTTTTTTTTTTTTTATAGTAGCTCAGTACATTTAGTGTCTAAATTTATTTGATTTTATAAAACAACAGTATTATTAAAACAATATGTCATGTTAAAAACTCTATTAATGTCTTCCAAAGTTATGGTATTAATACAGAAAATGTGTTTTGTCAATTTTGTTTTACATTTTTTTTTATGTTTTTGGCTCCTCGATACTAGATAAAACTTTGAGCAATGCTTCTATTAAGAACCTCTTACAAAGTGGGCTAAACGTGTGCCTCCTAACTAAAAAGTGATTCTTAATGCTAAGTCACGCTATTAGTAACAAAAATGGCTGAACATATTAACGTATTTGCGGTATAAACGTGTTTGGCGTTTTTTAATTGAATACTCAGATGTGTTTCTTTGATTTAGTACTTACTAAATATCTTTTCTAGAATTCAGGAGGACAAAATTCGTAATAAGGAAAACCTATTGAAATTGTTTTTTTTTATTTTAAGAAAAATATTATTTTGTAATCTGCGACCCAATCTCATATTTATATGTATAATAAAAACTGTAATTCTGTCTGTTATACGATGCAACGGATATACGTAAAATTGGTGAAAAAAATGATTTTTTTATAACTACCTAGCTATAAATGTAATTATATCGTAGTCATTATGGATATATTTTTAACGTATTTTTAACATGTAACTTGGAATAAAAACGCCTATGACTTTTTTTGGCTTTTAAAAATGTCGGAATGGGTTATAAACGGACCATTTTGATTCCAACTACATGGAGTAGTGAAAAACGTATATGTATTTAAATGATATTACAAAGGTCGAATGCTACTAATTTTTTAGACTTATTCGGCTTTTTAAATAAAATAAAAAAATAGTAAAATGGTCCGAATTATAACTTGATCCGATCATAAATTGTTTTTATTTCTATTTATTCCAAGATACACTAGCTATAGTGAAAACTTGTCCAGTTATAGTATACATATACGTTACAAACGGGCGGTTATTGTATAAGTGTACAGCTTGAAAATTCAAACTTTTTAAGAATAATTTAAAAACAAGTTTTACTACATTTTGAGTAAATTACTTTTTCAAACAAAATGGAATTATTTTGAAAAATATAATAAAGCTAATATAATTTCTCGTATTTATTAGCATTCTCACAAGTAATTTGGCAATAATAAATGTTTATAACTTTTGTTTGTTTTGTTTGTTCGCAATTAAGTAAAAAAAATAATATTACTAACAGTATAATTCAATTGTATCTCGTTTAATTTTTTTTTATTTTTTTTTATATTTTTTCAAGTTGTACACTTAAATTGGCCTCTCTGTATAACGCGACGCTTCCTAGTGGTGTAAGTTAAAGTTGAGTATACTATTAACGTACTACATTATGGCATAATATTTTGCTAGTCAATAAAATACATTCTAGGCTCATGTGATGTTTTATTAAACCTCAAACAACTTTCTTATCTTAGTTTTTATAAAAATGTCCGTCTAGTTTTTTTAGCTATGGCGGGTTAAGTGTACTGGCTCTCACATAAATATTTCTGGATCACAGTCAAAGCTGTTATGGCCGCAGATTTCACCTGTGGCTAGCCAGTCGGACTCTGAAAAAGTCCTACCACTAACAAGACCCTAAGCGAGAATCGAACCAATGACCACAGTGGCTGTCAGTAATTACAGAAATAATCCTCTGTGTTAATAAAAAAAGGAGAGGAAATAAAAGAAAAATAAAATCGGATAACTCATATTTTATTATAAACAATTTTGATACAAAAATACCTTAAAGCTAATATTTACAATTTAAAACTATAGTCACGTAAAAATAGTCCATGTTACCCTAGAGATTGAATACAAAATGGAATGCATCATCTATGTCTGTTTTTAACTTCTAGAAAAATGAAATTCTAGATTTATTAAAGCTTGAAATGAGCTTAAATAATTCGGGGGCCTAAGAAAAAACTGTAAAAAGTCATTTGCAATTGACCTCAAAGAAAAAAAATCTTAAAAAAAGGTTTTGGATGGTTGAAAAATATTTGTTATTCATTTTGAAGTTTTTGACTTAGCTACATTGAGAAAAGTGCTACCTACAAGTCAAAAGAATAAGATTATAAAAAAAACAAGGCAAATTTTGGTTCACAATTTCAGTTACCTTGTATTTATAAAAATTGAGCAAATTTTTTTCAAAGTTACAAAAATGCAAGCGTGGATCCACCGTTTTGGGCAAGATGAGTCTTTCAGCGGGGGGCCAGTTATAGACTTTTCTGATACTAATAATTTTATAAATAATAGTATCTTTTAAAAATTGTTTAAAAGTCTGTCTGTCACTCCTAAACCGTTAAACTGATATTGGTGTGATTTGGAACCAGTGTATTGCTATCGGCAAACTTGTTAAACATCGGTCGACGGAGAGGGGAAAAGATCGCGCATGTGCACTGCGCGCGAAACTTTCGGACGCCCGCGCGATGTATGCTTCCGACCAATAGAGCGCAGGCGTGTTAAAATTAGTGTTTTGCGCAATCCACGCCCGATATTCCAGAAGTTTGGCGGTGCCTGTACTGACTTCCACATTAATATTGCCGCAACACAGCCAGAGCCGCTATGGGTAAGTAGTACCATTAATACAATGTTGTATCACTTGTACCATCAATAGTACTAGTCAATGGTACAACTGACCCATAGCGGCCAGAGCTGTTATGGTGGAAGATTCTATCTGTAAAGGCCGAAACTGTGTGAAGCGGGACCCGCGCGCGGTTTGTAATACATTGCCGGCTTAGTACAGGGCGTGCGCGACGCAATGTTTTAAAATGGATTGGATGACAGCAATGGATTACTAACCGGGCGCGGGTCGCGCTCCACACAGTATCGGCCCTAAGTGATAAGTCCTAGGGTGGAATTTGACCTCATATTATCAAGTTTTTGATTTTAGTGGCTGGATCCACGTCTGCCAAAGATCTAGTCTTCGTAAGGCACTTAACAATACTTATCTATTATATCACATAAGTATTTAAAAACATTTCAACTGGTGTTAAGGTAAACCTACATTTAAATTTACGAAAATGTCCTAATATTTTATGATAAAAACACTTTTTGAAAAAATGTAAAACGCCTACTTACCTTAAATAAGAGATGTATGCCTCCGATATGTTTTTAACCTATTATTTGTTACTAAAATGTTGTTTTAGAATTTTGCTCCTCTTAAAAACTTTTAAAGAATAGTGCTTGATTTTTTATATTTTAAACTAGTTATTTAAAATTTTTTTTTTATCTAAACTACCTACCTACGGGCAATTAATAATATTCTAGTAATTTGATATTTTTTGTTTTTAGCAAAAATTATTTGTAATTTTTAAAAATGTATGAAACTAGGTAACATTTCTTTTATTTTTAATTTACATTTCGTCTTAAAATTGTCGGTATGTCGAAAAATCTAAAAATTATCATAAATTTTGCATTAATATTTCTGTTTACAGATTTATTTTATTCTTTTTAATTTAATTTCCTATTAGTAATGATAGTATGCAGTATTTATTTTATTCTTTTTAATTTAATTTCCTATTAGTAATGATAGTATGCAGTAAAACAGCGACGTACAAGTTATTAAGAGGTGCAAATTAATAAAACAACAGTTGTTTAAGCAGTCAGGATCACACCGAAACCTCGGACTACCCAGAATATTGTCCTTCACCGTTATTAACTAGGACATATCGACACAGAGCAAATACTAGCTAGAGTTGAAATATCAGGATTTCTATAGATAATCGTGTGAAACCGTTTTGCCAAATATTTAAAGTATAATATTTTTTATACTACATCAGCTGCAGCTGGCAGCCAGACACGCAGCCCGCCTGATGGTAAGCGGTCACTGCGGCCTATTCCATTGAGGGACGCTTCACCAGGAAGCGCCGCTCAATGTGCTGCAAGACTACAGTCTGTCAGTCTTTGATTTCAAGTGTACTGGCTCCCACATTAATACTACCGGAACACAGCCAGAGCTGTTATGGCGGCAGATTTTATCTGTGTACCTACGCCATTATAGTTAGAAATACAGAATACTGTTTCAAAAATTACGTCGGGATTAGGTACTTTGAAGAAAGTCAGACTTCATTGCATAGACCAACTCTAGTATTTGCTCTGTGCTATCAAATATTGTTTATTTATAATTTCACCCTACGAAATCATCCGTATTTTTCACCATAGTCCAAAAAGGTGATCAAATTATAAATAAACAAGTAAACCCCTTTATTTAATAAAAATCGACTAGTATTACGGTCCAAATGTAATCGTAATTCTTTTCATTAAATTTCTTATATTTTTTCAACTACTTTTCGTACATATTCCCATTATTACTTGTCATTTTCATGGCTTCATATCAATATAGAATGACTTTTAGTATGAGATCCCACTGCATGATTCTGCAGGTATCTGTTTTTTCGATGCAACTTATTTTAAATGAATGATAAGGAAGTATGCAATGAATTAGGGATAGGTTGCCTATAAAAAATTAGCCGCAAGTAAAAAAAAAAAATTTTTTATTTTTAATTCGCTAATATATTACTTGTAACTATATGTTTTTTTAATGAATTTTACTACATTTGAAAGGTAATGATGTCACAAATTGAAAAAAATATGGTTGCCAGCTCTCAGTCAGCCGCAACGTAGGGTTGCCAGCTGTTAACAGTTTTATCAGTTTACACTCACCTGCTTTATTTTTTTCAATTTCTGACATTATTATCTTTCAAATGTCGTAAAATTCTATAAAAAAACATATGGTTGCCTATTATACTAGCGAATTATTAATACAAAAAAAATTTTTTTTTTACTTGCGGCTAATTTTTTATACGCAATCTATCCCTAATCCATTACATATTTCCTTAACATTCATTTAAAATTAGTTGTATCAAAAAAACAGATACCTGCAGATTTGAGCAGTGGGATCTTAGACCATTTGAAATCATTCAAAATTCTTGCATTCATTAAAAAAAGGTTGGTGAATTATAAAAAAACAAAACGTAAAAACAGAACTCATTATAACGAAATGGTAATTCACAGTCTTATAAAAATATATTTTAGCCATTCGATTAATGCGATATGTTTCTTTAAGGACTATAAAGTTAGCCAATAATATCTAAAATTCTATATAAAGATGAGCAAATAGTTTGTATACCTAGAGATTCCTTTAAAATCGGAATCTATTCATTCAGTCTACACACAACCTACCTTCAAAAACACAAAACGCGTCTCAACCAATATGCTATTTCCAAATCTGATTAAATACAGTGTCAAATAAGATCCTTAGAATTAATTTATCTATTAGAAATGAAAGAATCTTTTGTTTTATGAAAATTGAAAAGAAGGAACAGAATCCAAGATTATCAGATTTGGAAAGCGCATAAAAAACTTCTTCAGACCTAAACAGAACTAAAGCTTCATCGCTTTAATGTCGTCTGATGTTGACCAATTGAAATATTGTAAACTCTATTCATAGTTCCTATTATACACATAATATGTATAAGTCTACTCCACATACGTAAGATATGTAAATGAACAGTAAAAATATATTTGTTTTGTGCGAAGCTTTGTTTGAATTTCTTTTCCGTTTGACTTACTCAGTGGTTTCTATCAAATACCAATACGTTTTCGAAACGCAAAAATTCTTACCAGGTCCTCACAACTAGTGAAAAATACTACTTTGTTCTGTGCCATACGGCTACACACATGCCCCGGACATAAAACCATAAAATATCTAAGATTCATTTTCACCTAACAAATCGTTTCTGGTAACCTGAAGAAGTTATATCGACCGTGCTCAGACAAAATGAAAGCGTTATCTGAATCGATTAAAGTCTCTTTTTCTGCTTCACTAAAGTTTGTTCTGACAAACTCTGGTTTTAGTTTGGACTTCAACTCGTCTAGACTTTGGCTAAGGTCTGTCTTAACGAATTTTAGTTCTTGTACTTTGCTACCAGGTATTATGAACTCTTGGCTCATGTTTAAAGGTTGATATGTGGCTTCTTTTCCCGTTAGAAGTTTATGCGATCCGTGGATGACCAGTGTTGAACCACGGCTTAGAGTCTCTCGTCCGTACTCGACGATCTCTATCGAGTTTTGGCCTAGGACGAAGCTTTTGTATGCTTTGATGAAGATGATGATTAAAGCAAGAAGACCGAAGATGATCATTGAGTAGGTTAGGACGGGACCGGCGATGGGGCCCACGGTCGTGGCGAGGAAGATCCACCGCCAGATCGGTGTAGTTACTTCGTGGATACCCTGGAATTAAAAAGAAAATAAGCTGAACTTTGATTTTCTAAATAGAGCTGGCTGGAAGGCAATCAAATATTACTTTTAAAATTTGTCCTGGAAAGAAGGTGCTATGATAACTTAGGATAAGTTAATAAATATTGTATAATGTGTAACCGGCACGTTAATAGGTCTTAGAGGCAGTACAATTATAATAAGTCCTACTAATCAGACTTAAGATTCGAGGGCAAGACCCGAGTTTTGGATTATACGAGAGTGGCCCTAACATTAGAAGGGTTTCGGAGCTTTAAATAAGTTTTTCAAGAAGTCCTATCGCATATTCGCATCCCACATTAGTTATTAATAGTATACAATCAATTGCTAATAATTCGTAATTTTGATTTAATGTAATGTAATATTTAAGTGAATGACATGCTATTTTAGACTTTTATGTAAAAATATGACATGATTGTTGAAATAAATTACTCCTATTTTATTCTATTACTTAAAGTAATATTTATATGTTTTAATATTCGTAATTCTCTATTGATTTTTCCTGCTTATTTAATTATACGAGTATTCATCAGCAAATTGGTTGACGTGATCTTTCAGAAAAGACTCGCAGGGTAAAGAAAGTAACAAATATTGTAGAAGAATAATTTCTCTCACCTCTTCAACCCACATGACAGGGAAGATGGTATCAGGAAACATGTGAATATTGTTGATCCTGATGTTGGCGGCTCGGTCTACCTTCAGGTTGAGTTGTACTCGCACGAAGCCCTCGATGGGCACGCCCAGTTTCTGGAAAAAGAATTTTTAAAAGAGCGGACCAGTATTGGAGAATTGTTGAAGGGAAGGGGGTAATTAGTTGTTTGTGTACTATTGCAGGTGGTAGACAGATCAGATCACTTGATGTAAAGTGGTAACTGTATAAAGAAAGCAATGTTCAATGAGCTGTATACTCCTCTGATCTTCGAGCCTTTGATTTCAAGTGTATAGCCACACCACCACAACCACCTCAATATTGCCGGAACACAACTAGAGCTGTTATGGCGGCAGTTTTCACCTGTGGGGGTAGCTACCCAGTTGGGCCAATTCTGAAACCTGATGATGAGTTACCACTTCAGCCCGTGGACATCCGCAGCTAAGGTCACAGTTGCGTTGTCTGCCTTTGAGACTGGAATATGGAGGGAGAGGGACAAGGATAAACTATGGGGAGTTCAGCTAACTGCACGAAGCTTAATAGCAAAGCAGCAGCAACAGCTACTTCTTTGCCAGGATCTGTCTTTCCTACACAATATAACTTGGGGTTCTTCAAGGCCAGAATTAACGGGCTTTTCCTAAGCAAGCGCGCTCCATCGTAGACCGCATAGTTGTTTAACATCAGGCAACTTTGTGGTCAAGTGCTGGCTTAGTCCAAATATAAAAAAATAAATACTACTTAAAGACTTTCGAGACAGTCTTCTGTGAGACGGTGGTGCTGGCAAGAAGGTAAGGATAAACGAGGATTCTTACGCGGAGCAAGGGCTTTGCTGTTACCCGTGGCCCCCCAACAAGGCGACGAGGGAGTACCGCGGGGTTTAGTGGGTAAACCCCTGGACCTTTTTAAGCAAGTCCAGGAGCAGCGTCCTTTTGCTGGTCAATAGCCACAAGGCTGGCACCGGCTTGTCCCAATTGGGTGTGAAGAGGAACCGGGGGAGTTTAGTAGGTAGTGGACGCTTTAGCCTCGAGTCCTACACACGGCCGCAGGTCTAGCTAGCCTGCAGTTATAATGCATAAACGCAACTCCTCCGAAAAAAAAGCAGCGTCCTTTTAGGGCGCTGGGAGCCCCACACACGGCCCTGTCCGTCCCAGGACGGGGTTAAGGTGCGATACGCATTCCCCGCGAAAGAAAAAGGATAAACGAGAAGGGATACGCAAGGGTAAGGAATATGGGGAATGGGGATGAGTAAGGTAAGGTAGGGTTGACTTACCGGCTGTATCATGAAGTATGTTTCGTGCAATTTCTTCTGCGGCGTCAGACCTTCGAAGCCGTCCAGAAGAGATGGCTCTGCATCGAAGAAGTGAGGGTAAGAGAGGTATACCGGCGCATCTGTGGATATAAATGTAAATATTTAGGTATTAGAAGTGAAGACCCAGAGCATCGAATCCACGACCGACGCCCCCTCATTTTCAAATCCATTTGTTTGCCTCGTTGTTCTGGTGTGTTAAGTATCTAGCTGTGATTTCGGGGTACTGGGTTCAATTCCCTACTGCATCGAGTAAAATCTGTGTAATGGTTGCAAAGTCGGTTATTACACCAGAAGTCGCAAGTTCGATCCCCGCATTCCATAACTTTCAGAAGCCACAAGGCTTACAGTATCCTCTCTTTTCGGGTGTAAAGCGGAACCGGGGGAGTTGAGTGGGTAGTGGGATGCTTGGGTCTTGATTCGATTCACCCATTGACCATTTATTTTTTGACCGCCTCCGTGGACCAGTGGCTAACCCGCTCGGGTATAATAACAAGGAGGTCGTGGGTTCGATTCCCACCTTGGGTTTGGTTGGTGGTAGGGCTATTTCAGAGTCCGACTGGCTAGCTACCACGCCCACAGGTGAAATCTGCCGCCATAACAGCTCTGGCTGTGTTCCGGCAATATTGATGTGGGAGCCGTATACTTGAAATCAGAAGCTCGATGATCAGATGAGCTTACAGTCTGGCAGCACATTGAGCGACGCTTCTAAATGAAGTGTGCAATGGAATAGGCTGCAGTGACCGCTTACCATCAGGTGGGCTGCGTGCCTGTCTGCCAACTGAGTTAGTATAAAAACAAAGATATATTTATCCGTCATCTAGCACCCATAGTGTACAAGTTATGCTAAGTTTTGTGTTACACGGTGCTGTGTGGATCATCATCATCATCCCAGCGTATTCCCGATTGCATCCAGTATGGAGCTCAGGGTCCTCTTCGACTATGATCCTAGATTTGACAAGCCTGGTTATTACAATGGAGCGATTGCCATCTGACCTCCGTAACCCTACAAGGGAAACCAGACCTACTTGGATCATAGTCGGGACCAACTGCTTAACGTGCCTTCCGAAGCACGGAATCATCACTCTTTTCAGACATTCAGGTGATTCAAGCCTGCAATGTCCTAACCAAACTGGAAACAATCACACAAAGTGATGTTCCCCGTGGGATTCGAACCCACGACCTCCGGGTTTTAGAGCCTAACGCTCTAACCACTGTACCACGGAGGCAGTTACGGTGCCGTGTGGATATCCAAGGATAACACTCACTATACTGGCAAGGGCTGATGTTCTGCAGCCCCCTGGGGGGACACTTCTCCCCCTGGCAGTAACACTTGTTATCCGGGTTCACGTCAGCGCATTCGAATGTTGAGGCAGGCGGCGTGTAGAGTCCAGTTTGGATGCCTGGAAAGTAATCATCATCATTATCATCAGCTGCCGGCCTTATCGATAGTGGAAGGTAATCAGTATGTATTAAATAAATGAATATCTGACAACATCACATTATGTACGGTCAACAGCACATCACGGTTAACACTTGCAGTTCGACAATAGCTCTTATGCCCCCGACACAAGAGCGGTACAAAGTCCAAGGTGTTACGTCTGACGTGCTTTTGACTGTACATTAAGTGGGATGCAGTAAGTATCACACATACATTGATCTGTAATCTAACCCCAAAGTTATAGCCCGACCAATAAAATAAAAAACCTCGCCATATTGCGGAAAAATATTGGACTAATTTCTTCAAGTGGCAACAATCGATTAAAAAAACAATTAGATGTCATTCAATAATGCTGTCTGTCAAAGTGTAATGTCAGTTGTCGACCGTGCCTTGTTACTATTGGATATTGTGAGTTATTTGTGAGTATAACCATAGCAACCAAGGGTTGCTTATAACCTTACCTAATGTGGCGCCTCCAGAACAGGTTTTTATTTTCTTGGTCAGGCTATATAATTGAAAGCTTTGTTGTTGAAAGCTTGCAAAATTAAAATATAGAAATAATAATACAAACATTAGATTCGAACACAATACCTATGTCATAATATTTTCAGATGGTTTTTCATAATATTAGAGTCATGAATAACCTACCATCTTTGTATACATCTTTTCTGTACTGAAGTGGGAGAATCCTGCACAAATCCTTGTCATATACGTGAACTATGTCGGACTTGGTCACCGAGCGAGGAGGGAAGAACGAACCTTCGGAAGCCCTGGAAAGAAAAAAACATAGTGTTAATAATTCTTCTTACTCACATTTCTATCATACCATGTCATCATCATCATCAGCCTATTATAATAGTCCACTTTTTTTCAGAGGAGACTGCGTTTATGCATCATACCGCAGGCTAGCTACACCTGCGGCCGTGTGTGGGACTCGAGACCTAAAGCATCCACTATCCACTAAACTCCCCCGGTTTCTCCTTCACACCCGATTGGGACGGTGCCAGCCTTGCTATTGACCAGCCCATCCACGGGTACCCCGACTTGAGAGGCCTCAGGTCAGAGTGGCGCCTTGGGTGGAAAGAGAAACTAGGTGACCCTCAGACTTGGCTCGGGCGACGTGTGTCAAAGTCTTATATAGTCCACTGCTGGACATAGGCCTCTCCAAACGCTTCGCCAATTTGCTCGATCCTCGGCTACTCGCATCCAGCTCCTGCCAGCCATCTTGCGCAAGTCGTCACTCCACCTGGCCTGTGGGCGTCCTACACTACGTTTACAAAGACGCGGTCTCCACTCTAGAACCCGTTTATTCCATCGAGTACCATAGCTCAAATTAAAATTAAAAGTCATCATTATCATCCCAGCGTATTCCCGATTGCATCCAGTATGGAGCTCAGGGTCCGCTTCGCCTATGATCCTAGATTAGACAAGCCTGGTTATTACAATATTGCCATATGACCTCCGTAACCCTATCGTCAAGCATGTAAAGTCGTTGGTCCTGCGCCTGATCTCTCTTCGGTCGTGTCAGACTGCTGTCAACGTGTTATGAGAGTGAGTGAGGGATTACGGAGTGAATCTGTGCACTCACTGCACCACTATCCTGCGTATAGTTGGTTGGTTGTCAAGATTGGCCACTGTAGCCGAAAACTAGGCTAAGAGGACAGTCCCCAACGCCCATTGCATAGGTCGCTCGAGTTATGCACCTAGTTTTTTGGGTGACCCAACCGTTCCCTGGTTTCTCCTGTTTAGTGGGTAGTGGACGCTTTAGTCTCGAGTCCCACACACGGCCACAGGTCTAGCTAGCCTGTAATTATGGTGCATAAACACATTCTCATCCAAAAAAAAAGCGACGCTGACGCGTGCAAGATTTATGTATTACATTCCCTCTAATATGGTTGAGTGAAATTATGACTGGCACATACGTCATACTTGTGCTGCAGGTGCCACCTTTGGGCACTGGTCTTCCAGGGCTCACGGATTTTTCTCGATTATAGTCTCATTCTTATACTTTATACTGTATGGCTTGGTATTCTAAAACTAATCAGTAATTGTAACAAACAAATTGTAAACAAACATGGCGATGAAAAAGAGTAACTGTCGAGTTTCTTGCCGGTTCTTCTCGGCAGATGACTGCATTCCGATACCGGTGGTAGAGTCACTCTGTAATTGACGATTCATAAATACTTGAAAAAAGTTTACATGAATAAAGAATATTTTGATTTTGATTTTGTATTTAGACTATTTAGTTAATATTAGTATATTACATTTGGTGTATATTACCTTATATCGTTGCAGGGTCGATCCTTCCAATGAGGCAGGTGATCCAACCCGTTGATTTTGTCAATGTAGCCGAATCTCTCCATTGATTTCTGTCCAGTGTAAATTGTTGATACTTCTTCTAATGTACCGTTCCTCTGTGAAGTGCAAGACATAATAATTTAATTTTAATTTTAGTGAAATTACTGGATATAATGAGACTAAAACTGTCGTCTCGGTGTAGCGGGCGCAGGGCGGTGCCGGACAGTAACTGCTTAGTTACTGTTTGGCACTGAACTGTCTAAGGGCAGACGTGGCGCTTACCATCAGGTGTACGATCTGCTCGTCTTGTTACACATTGCAATAAAAAAAAAATATGTGGGAGCCAGTACTCTTGAAATTATAGGCTCGAAGATAGCCTATAGCCTACCAGTCTACATTGATTAACGCTTCCTGGTAAAGTGTCCCTCAATGGAATAGGCCGTATTGGCCGCAGCCAGAGCTGTTATGGCGGCAGATTTCACCTGTTGGGGCGGTAGGTTAGCCAGTTGGACTCAAAAAAAGTTTTACCAGCTTACAGACCCAAGGCAGAACTCGAACTCACGACCTCTGGATTGTAACCAGAGCCGCAGTATACATAAGACATAAGTTTCTTACATTTTGTAGTTACATTTTAAGCATTATAAACCTAGAACTTAATGATAGGTTTATTATTTGTATTTGCATTCGCTTAGCCACTGTTTCACGGAGACATTTCAAAAACATATCTACAGATGATTTAATAATTCTTATTTAAATTAATGTAATACCTAATTAGATCAATACTTACAGCTAAAAGCAATCCCATTTGACTGTTCGGCCTTTTGCCTTTGGGGTAGAAATAGTGGGCAAGAGTTACAAGTGGGTCATCGTATCTGAAAAAAAAAAACAAATATTTAACTACCTACATAAAATAAGAAAGTGATTCATTTTATTTGAAAGATTAAATAGATAGACAAAAATATTCATAAACAAACTAGCCTTCCGCCTGGTTTCACCCACGGGTAATTTCTTTTTTCACATATCCCCGCGGGAACGAGACGTTTCCCGTAGGAATTTTATAGCCTATGTCCTAATCCTGGTTATAGACTACACATGTGCCAAATTTCATCTACATCCGATCAGCTATAAATAAATGCGAAATATAGATTAGAAATGCGAAAGTCTGGATGTTTGGATGCTTGCAGCAGTTCTTACTCAATCACCCCTAAACGGCTGCACGGATTTGGTGAAATTTGGCACACGTATAGTTTATAACCCGGATAAGGACATAGGCTATCAAATTCCTACGGGAAACGTCTCATTCGCGCGGAATATTTGAAAAAGAAATTACGCGCGGGTGAAACCGCGGGCGGAAAGCTAGTAAGTAATAAAAATAAAAACTAATTGAAATATCTTTATGAAACTCACCCAAAAACCAGTTCTTCAGCCGTGACGTGTACAAATGGTTTGGCTCGATCCTTGTAGGTGATGGCGAGGCCAGAGACCAGCAAGTTGAAGAGAAAGCCAGCGAGGTTTGGAGAGAAAGATGTCACCGTCTGAAAAACAATATTTGAAATTATAATTACAAATATATTAGAAAAAAAAAAACAATTTGTCCAGGTATGAAGCAGGACACGAACCCACGTCCCTCGCTGTCCGGGCGAGTGCACTACCAACTATGCTACCGAGACCTTAGCGGATCCATTGAATTTCTTCTAGTATTAGTAACTATTTAATAATCTGTGATTTTACGCTACGGCAGCGCCATCTCTTCAATGTTGCAGTCATTACAGACTAATACATCTGAAAGGACGGTCCGGGGAAGTACCACCCTCTCACATAACACCAGCGTGAAATAATAGTGACTACTATTGTATTTCGTCTGGTTTGTGAGAGTGCCGGAGGCCCACACCTCCCATACCCCCATAGGCCGGCAACGCATCAGTGATCCCTCTGGTTTTGCAGATGTCCATGGGCGGCGGTGATCGCTTACCATCAGGCGATCCGCTGGCTCGTTTGCCGCCTCTGACATAAAGGAAATCCTGTCTGTCAGTCGTAATGGGTCGAAAAAGCACTCCTCTTTGCCATTGCGCTTCGTTTGGTTAATGAAAGTGCTAGAGGCCCAAATCACTCTTGGATCCACTTAGACCACTCTCTGATCTACTGTCATCTATTCTAGCCCACTTTCATCCACTCTAGGCCACTGTAGTCGGACTATTCGGAAAAAAATTGTCCGAACAGTTCGACGATCGAACTACTAATCGGACTAGTCGGAATAAACGTCACTGGCCCACTTTTGTCGACTTTAGCTCACTGTCGTCCACTTTGGCCCACAGTCGACCACTCTAGTCCACTTTAGTCCACTGTCGTCCATTGTGGCCTACTTGATTTTTTGATTAAGTATAACTTTTTACTGTTTCTGATGGTATAAAATGATTCTTACCAGCAGTGGGATGTTGGGCACGACCAGCTTCTGGTTCTTGTCGACCGACATCTCGGGCACGAAGCGCAGGATCTTGTTGTGTTGGAAGGTCACCGTATCGTTGTCGTGGAATTTGATGTTCACTTTCTCCATGTCTTCTCTGGAATGGAGAAATTATTTATTATCTATTGTGATTTATCAAAGAAAGTGACACATGAAATCAAAATTATGAAAAAAATTAAATAAAAGATGTCCAGTAGTGGTTTGCAACAAATTGATGATGATTATGATGAAAAAAGTGACGTGAAGCTAGTAAGATAACGCATAAAAAACATCACCATGTGTCGGTGTCGTTTCTAACTCGGTTTGTTTTGTAGCCCACTCTGGCACATTGTGGTCACGTCTGGTTGACTCTTGTCTACGTTAGTCCATAGGGACTCGAGCAGACTATCGTGGACTATAGTAGGTCACAGTGGACCACAGTAGACACTGTGACCTACTGTAGTCCACGATGGTCTACTCGAGTCCACTCTAGTCCATTTAGCTTACTCTGGTCCACCTTAGCCCACCCTGGTCCATTGTGGCCCATCATAGAAAAATAGTAAAAAAAAATATACGTACATAACACAAACACAGGTTTTTTTCCAGTATTTTCGTCAACATACTACATATAGTATATGTTGCAACCAATGCCAAATGCTGTGTGCCAACGGTTTGTTTTAGTTGGTCCACCGATCGCGTGGCTCCGATTTGGTAACAATTTGTTGATTGTGGTATGAATCGTACGGTTAACACAGTTGCGATACTTCTGACTGAGCGTGGAAAATATAGTGAAAGTATCAGCCTGTTAATAATAAATGACCTAATACGGAGCTTACACCAATAAAATCAAGTTAATAAGTTCTATAATGATAACATTATAGAAATAGAATGTAAAATAAGAAAAAAGTAGTAAAAAAAGTTCGAATATAAAACGGCCTTATTTTTATTTAAAGCCTCACAGCAGGGCAAAGTCCTTTGAATCAAGACAGTAGTCTTTATCATACAGACACTGGTTTAACCATCACGCTAGCCAAGTGCGGATTAGTAATTAAAAACTCGGTCTGTCTTCTAAAACTAATTTGTTCGATCAGAAAATTGGACCCAAGACCTACGTGTACAAACAGAATAACAATTAATAATCGTAAAATTGTAAGTATAATATTATTATGTAAGTAATATAAAGCATATTTTAAGAAAGGTTTACTTAAAAATACAAAAAAAAAAAGAATAAACTCAAGAAATAGTGGATAATATGAGTGTTTCCTCAATGTCAGCTGACTCGGAAGACCTAGTTTACCAACACGCACAGAATGGATTCGATGTAGTTAATAATTGGCTTCAGCATAATTTACTAACATTAAATGCAGATAAAACTAGGTTTATAAAATTTTCTATGCGGAAAAGAACGCCTATTCATGGTGCTCTTACTGCCCCCACTCTGCATGCCCATAGTTGTAAGATCCCTAATAATAATCAATGTGCATGTCCAGTCATTATTTTAACAAATAAAATGAAATATCTGGGAGTTATTATAGATGAAAATATCTCATTTAAACCACACATCGATGCCTTAGCCACTAGACTTCGTAAAATGATATTTATATTTAAAAAATTGCGCTCCATTACTGATTCAAAACTTATTAGACAAGTTTACCTAGCTTTGTGCCAATCAATAATAACCTACTGCATCACCACTTGGGGTGGAGTCGGGAAAACTTTGTTACTAACCATCGAAAGGGCTCAGAGAGCAATTCTCAAGGTAGCTACTTTTAGCCCTTTCCTATTCCCTACTAATATTTTATATAAAAATTGTAACGTATTAACAGTTAGACAGTTGTTTATAATGAATATAGTATTAAAACAGCACCTTGACCTCCCTTATATTCCTAAACTCACTAACAAAAGGCGAAAGGATATTGTTTGCATAACAAAAACAATATTCAAACATGCATTTACATCAAAATTTTACTTGTTTCTAGGTCCACTTCTCTACAATAGACTAAATGCAATATGTGACTTATATCCCCTTTGCTACAGCAAATGTAAAACCAAACTTCAAGATGCCCTCAAATGTATGTCCTACGAGGATACAGAGAATTTATTAACCGTATTGAAGTAGATAGACTTGAGACTTGTTATTATTTTATAAAATAGATATAGTTCCATTGTATTTAGCACTTATTTATTTCACCTACCCATTTCACATAGTGATATAATTATTTGTAGATCTTAAGAATTTATTTTAGATTTTCGCCTGAAACACAGGATCTCCTAGTTCAGGCTCATAAAGTTAATTAGATCTTAAGAAAATGTTTGTACTAGCTGATAAAATAGTTCTAAGAATTTTAATAAATTGATTTGATTTGATTTTTTTTTGAATGTGAATATCGCACTGTTATCTAGCGCGTGCGCTATATACAGCGGTTGCAAAGTGGTTGAGGCCGGTGTTATTTCATAAATGACGCTAATAACTGTAACACCCTGTGTAATTTATAGAATTAAGTCAAATAAGTGGACAACACATTGATTCTGAAGTTGCCTTAATGCACTTTTGTTATAATAAAATAAAAATAAATATCTCTGGACATTATTCACAATTTCACACAGCGCCATCTAGCCCCAAACTAAGCATTAGCTTGAGCTATGGGTGCCAGACAGTAGATAAACATTACTTATATTTTACTTTTTTATACAAAGAAACATCCAGACCGATACAAACAGACATGTTCAATACGAATGTTAACTTAGTACCGTGCGGGGATCGAACCAGCGACCTCTGGTGTTATAGCCGACTTCTCGACCATTACACCAAACGGACCGTCAAATACAAATTTATTCGAATTCACTTTCCCTAGCGCATAGGGCAATAAATAGGACACTAGTAAATTGGAAATTTTGGGTATTGGACATTTCGGGAATTGGACATTTCGGGAATTGGACATTTCTGGAATTGGACATTTCTGGAATTGGACATTTTGAAACCGTTGAACATTTTGGGAATTGGACATTCTGAACTTAAAGGAAGTAAATGCGTCATCGGGCAGTCCAATCATTAAAAAAAGATGACTGGATTTCAAAGATGGAGGTCTTTGGCCTACAGTGGGACATTAATGCTCTTGGTAACAGGCCATGCATGACATGATTTCAATATCAAACTTCTTGGAAAACTTATGACAAGGCAAGTTTGTCATTACCACCTCAATGTCGCGGGTATTACCGAGTTTTAAGAGTAAAAAAACAAATAAAAATAATGCATTTGTCGGTATTCATAATATTTACTATTGTACTAAAATTATAAGTAGTGGTACAGCCATGCTGTTTTACAGTAGGTACGAATAGGCCGGCTCGTCCGGGGAAGTACCACCCTCTCACATGACACCAGTGAAATAATAGTGACTACTATTGTGTTTCGTCTGGTTTGTGAGAGTGTCGGAAGGCCCACACCCCCCACACCCCCATAGGCCGGCAACGCATCAGCGATCCCTCTGGTGTTGCAGATGTCCATGGGCGGCGGTGATTGCTTACCATCAGGCGACCCGCTGGCTCGTTTGCCACCTCTGACATTAAAAAAGTAGGCATTAATGCCTGCTAGGCTGAAACCAGCTCGTCCCAAGCGGGTGGAAAGGGGAAACCAGGGGAGTTAAGTGGGTAATGGGACGCTTTAGTCTCGAGTCCCACACACACGTCTAGCTAGCATGCGGCAATGGCGCATAAACGCATTCTCTTCCGAAAAACAAGGGCTGTGTTGCCTGCCTACTGTAAGGCCATCAAAAAAGTTAACAACAGTACTGGCTCCCACATTAATATTGCCGGAACACAGCCAGAGCTGTTAACTGCCTTCGTGGTACAGTGGTTAGAGCGTTGGGCTCTAAAACCCAGAGGTCGTGGGTTCGAAATCCCGCGGATCCATCACTTTGTGTAAATGTTTCTAGTTTGGTTAGGATAAATTGCAGCTTGAATCACCTGAATGTCTGAAAATAATGATGATTCCGTGCTTCGGAAGGCACGTTTAGCCGTTGGTCCTGCGCCTGATATCTCTTCGGTCGTGTCAGACTGCTGTCCCACTGTGTTATGAGAGTGAGGGAATAGGGAGTGCACCTGTGCTTGCGCACTCACTGCAGCACTATAATATATCCTGCGTAGTTGGCTGATCGTAAAAGATTGGCCGCCGTAGCCGAAAAACTCGGCTAGGAGGACACTATTGTACAGTCAGCGTCACTTGCCTGCCTACTGTAAGGTCATCAAAAAAGTTAACAACTATCCTGGCTCCCACATTAATATTGCCGGAACACAGCCAGAGCTGTTATGGCGGCAGATTTCACCTGTGGTAAGCCAGTCTTACCGGTGAAATCTGCCGCCATAACAGCAGAACGGAAAAAGACTCAGGAAATAAAATGACCAAATTCTTTCGGAGAGATAATCGAGGTTAAAATTACTAAGATTCGTTCGCATTGGTTCAGATAAAAGGGGCGTTCACCAATAGAAGGTCTTCTGTTGTTTAAAAAGTAACTGCATATTAATGACACGCAAAGGCCTTCAATATTGAAATCAAATCATCGTTTTGACCGCCGTGGAACAGTGGATAAGCCGCTCGGGTACAAAACCCGGAGGTCGTGGGTTCGATTCCCGCCTTGAGTCTGATCGGTAGTAGGGCTTTTTCAGAGTCCGACTGGCTAGCTACCACCCCCACAGGTGAAATCTGCCGCCATAACAGTTATGCCTGTGTTCTGGCAATATTAATGTGGGAGCCAGTACACTTGAAATCAGAAGCTCGAAGATCATAGCTACACCTGCGGCCGTGTGTGGGACTCGAGACTAAAGCATCCACTATATACCCTTACCCACTAAACTCCCCCGGTTTCCCCTTCACACCCGATTGGGACGAGTGCCAGCCTTGTGGCTATTGACATTGACCAGCCCAAGAATTAAATCTACTCTATTTAACTAGTGTTCCATGGAGGTCAAAAGGATGAATTGATCGTAGGAAATGCATTTCTCACTAAATTGATAGCACAATTGGATGCAATGCTATGAATAGGGCAAAGCTATATATAACACACATTCATATGCATCTATACTGATCTATACCTACTAATCTATATATATAAAACTCAAAGGTGACTGACTGACTGACTGACTGACTGACTAACATAGATAAACCACTGGACGGATCGGGCTGAAACCGATTTAAATAATTTTTTAACTGTTGGGTAGCTACACTATCTCCGAGTGACATAGGGTAGATACTTTTGATCCCGGAAATGTGGTGGGAAGGGGGGGGGGGGATATTTGAAAAAGAAATTACGCGCGGGTGAAACCGCGGGCGGAAGGCTTGTCTTATTTGAATAAAAAATGAATTGCTGTTAGTTAGTCTCGCTAAAACTCGAGGATGAATCGATTTGACTAATTTTAGTCTTGAAATATTCGTGGAAGTCCAGGGGAGGTTTAAACGACGAGAAAATATGGAAAAATTGCGAGGGAAACACTAAAGTAAGTGATACGAAGTTCACCTGGTCAGCTTAGTACTTAAATAAATAAAATGAATTCCATTTGTGTTTAGTGCGGTTTTATAAAAAGGTATTAAAATAGACTAGAAAGTGTTTGCATGCGCGTATTATGTGTATGTGTGTGTATGTAGCCAATTTAGGTACCTGCCTCAACATAAGCTGCGAATACATAAAATTCGTTGACAGCGCTGGTATTCTGGCAGAGCTTTGACCGCCTCCGTGGAACAGTGGCTAAGCCGCTCGGGTATAAAACCCGGAGGTCGTGGGTTCGATTCCCGCCATGGGTCTGGTTGGTGGTAGGACTTTTTCAGAGTCCGACTGGCTAGCTACCACAGGTGAAATCTGCCGCCATAACAGCTCTGGCTGTGTTCTGGCAATATTAATGTGGGAGCCGGACACTTAAAATTAATGGCTCAAAGATCAGATGAGTCTACAGTCTGGCAGCACATTGAGCGACGCTTCCTGGTGAAGTGTCCCTCAATGGAATAGGCCGCAGTGACCACTTACCATCAGGTGGGCTGCGTGTCTGTCTGCCAACTGATGTGGTATAAAAAAAAGCCTTATGGGATGAGTGAGTAAGAGAGAAAATTTTATGCCGACTCACCTGTAGACGAAAGGTCCTACTTCGACCAGCTTAGGTTTCTCCCCATTCTCCAGAAAACCCTGGGGATTGGTGACGTTGAAGATGTAGACTTTGGTCAGCCTGGTGACCCCAGGCTTCTGCCAGTAACTGTAGCTCAGCGATCCGTTCCACAGCCTGAGTTCCTGAAGGAATAGTAGGAGTTCATCATCATCATCATCATTAGTCTATCTCAGTCCACAGTTAGACATAGGCCTCTCCAAACGCTGGTCAATCTGCTAGAATTTCGAGGATTTTTCCATAATGGCTATGCTGAGCAAGCGGGTTGAAGAGGCTTTTGTCCAGCAGTATAGTGACGACCGAGCCAAGGGTCCGAGGTTCACATCCCGGGTCGGACACAAAAATTTGTTTTTGGTGTTTTTCTATACAGAAAATACTCAGTCTAGAAGTCTCAGTTAGAGTCTGGAAGTCTCCTGCCTCGAAAAGCTCCACTTAGAGCCGTTGATTTTGCGCCTAATCTCCAAAAACGTTAATTTTTTTGTAGGTATACGACATTAGTTGGCAGATAGGCACGCAGCCTACCTGATGGTAAGCGGTCACTGCGCCCTGTTCCATTGAGGGACACTTCACTAGGAAACGTCGCTCAATGTGCTGCCAGACTGTAGGCTCATCTGATCTTCGAGCCTTAGATTTTAAGTGTACTGATGGCCATAATTTAAATTGTTTTGAAATGAAGATCGTATTGATGGTTTGTTGACACTAGTTCCATGATACAGTTCCATGATGGACTAATGATAATTTTTTTTTATCAATCAGTAGAATTTTTAGTAAGTCATATTATCATATGTATAGTTTACTTAAATATATTTTAAGCATAGATTGACCTCAGGCACAATTACAACAAGAATAAAAATAGCACTACAAATACTTTAAACACTATAATAATAAACCTTTTTGTTAACAAATGTTCAAATAAATTAGTAACTGCGAGTATAATGAAATGAACGCAAATTATAAAATCATTAGTAGGAGAACATTGTTTTAATGTTAGGAATGAAACAAAAAAAATGTAGAAGCAATTTGAGTGTTATTGCTTCATACAAAATGTTTGACGCAAAAACAATAATGTCCTCTTAGCCAAGTTTTTGGTTAAGGCGGCCAATCTTTAACGATCAGCCAACTACGCAGGATATATTATTATATTATAGTGCACAAGTGAGTGCGCAAGCACAGGTGCACTCCCTATTCCCTCACTCTCATACACGCAGGATTTTAGAGACTAAAAAAGTATAAACGAGTAATGTTAATATTTGATCTGGCACCCATAGTACAAGCTATGCTTAGATTTAATGCTTGATCAGTTGGCAGACAGACACGCAGCCCACCTGATGGTAAGCGGTCACTGCGGCCTATTGCATTGAGGGACACTTCATTAAGAAGCCCACCTGATGGAAAGCGACCCCTGCCTTTTTTTATGGGAGAAAGTAGGTACACTTGAAATTAATGGCTCGAAAATAAGTGGAGCCTACATTGTGGCAGCACATTGAGCAAATCTGCTTTAGAAATAGGCTGCAGTCTTAGACATTATTGTAACGCTGGCCATACACCATCAAGCCTATCGTCAAATCGGCTTGAAGCGATCGATTGGATCAAACCAATTTGACCGTGTGTGGGCGTGGATTGGCTTGATAACTCGAGTTGTCAAGCCAATCCAATCGCTTCAAGCCGATTTGACGATGGTGACGGTGATAGGCTTGATGGTGTATGGCCAGCATAAGGCTACAGTGCTTAAGTAAGCACACAGCATACTTCATTTTAAGTAAAATGAAGTATGCTGTGTGCCTAAGACTAATCGATCTAGTATTAATAGTCAATACTCACCCTAAATATAATATAATCCAGCCAGGGCACAAATGATAGGATGATTCCGAGTGCCACCGTGAATATACTAAACGTGATCACAGCCAGGCGTCCTGAAACAAAAACACAGACATTAACACTGAAGCTAATTATACAACCACAATATTCGGGCCTGAGCCGATAGTGCCTCTACCCTATAGTCAAATAACTGCATGGTTACAGGAGAGAACAAAAAATAATCATGAACGCCTGTGGACAGCAAAGGAAGTCTTCCCGTCCCTAGATAGACGACTGACGCGTTGTCTACTGAAACTGTCTAAGGTGAACCTACGACACGCAGTGGGCATTATAACAGGCCACTGCATGCTAAATAAGCACCTGTTCAACATCGGCATGACGGACAGTCCGCTATGCAGAGGCTGCATGGACGCTGAAGAAACACCGGCCCACGTGCTACTACAGTGCAAGAGTGTGGACCATCATCGAGCGCGCCTGCTACCCAACAGCGGCACCCTGCGGGAGGGGCTTCGAGACATCACAGCAGTGCTGGAGCTCTGGACCGAGCTCAGATGGTTTGAGTGACGGTGGTGGTAATGTATTTTCACGTACAATGGCCCATTTTAGAGGCCAAGTGCGGTAAATCCCCGGCTAACCTAAACCTAACCTAAACCATCACTGAAGCTATCATCATCATTGAAGCGTGAAGAAGCACCTTGCGGGCCAGTACTACGATGCCAACGGAAAGAACGCCTCGGTGTTGCGTCCGTTGTCATGGCAATTTGGACTTTTGGACTCCCCATTTTTCTTACCAACAGGCTAACAGGAGCCACTTTACTGAGCAACTATAAAGCCTTTGATTTCAAGTGTACTGGCTCCCACATTACTATTAACGGAACACAGCCAGAGCTGTTATGGCGGCAGATTTCACCTGTGCGGGTAGCTAGCCAGTCGGACTCTGAAAAAGCCCTACCACCAGACCCAAGGCGGGAATTGAACCCACGACCTCCGGGTTTTTATACCCGAGCGGCTTAGCCACTGTTCCACGGAGGCGGTTAAATTCAAGGCAAAAATATCTACGACCTCCTATGTTCTACAGAGGCGGTTTATTATAATTAGTTGTCATCAGGGTAGCGTGGGTAAATAATAAATCATTGAATAGGAAATGACTCAAGAGCAATCCGTTTTACAACGACCTACGTTGACCACTTGGATTGTCTAATGATAATTATGTTTCACGCGATTTTCAGGGTTGAACCAAGTATAGCCTGACTAAGAAAATAAAAAAACCTGCTCTGGAGGCGCCACATTACTCGGTTGCGTAGACTACACCCTGTAAAACACCATGAAACACGCCTGGGAGGTAACTTCCAAAAATCGATTCCTAGTGGAAACTAATAGCCTGACCAACAAAATAAAAAACCTGCTCTGGAGGCGCCACATTAGCTATGGTTATAGCAACACTTGGTTGCTATGGTTATACCCACAAATAACTCACAATATCCAATAGTAACAAGGCATGGTTGAGTATTGAAATCACATTTTGACAAACAGCAATAATGAATGACATCTTATTGTTTTTTTATTGTAGCCACTTGAAGAAATTAGTTTCAATATTTTTCCGCAATATGGCGAGGTTTTTTATTTTATTGGTCGGGCCATAAAAAATATCTCGATGGTACAGTGGACGTAGAATGCCTTCTCTAGCTAGAGGGTTGACCTGCGCACGGGGGTAGCTCCCCAACGCCCGCATTGCACAGGTCGCCCGAGCCAAGTCTGGGGGTCACCTAGTTTATTGTGTGGCTCTCTCTAGGCGCCACCTCGACATGAGGCCTCTCAAGTTGGGGTACCCAGGAATGGGCTGGTCAATAGCCACATCGCTGGCACTGGCTCGTCCTAATCAGGTGTGAAGGAGAAACCGGGGGAGTTTAGCGGGTAGTGGACGCTTTAGTCTCGAGTGCCACACACGGCCGCAGGTTTAGCTAGCCTGCGGATATGGTGCATAAACGCATTTTCCACGGAAAAAAAAAGTGATTTAAGTACTAGGCTGAGATCTCTTGGTCCTGAGTTATTTTTCTTATGTCTCTGGACATTCACACAGCGCCATCCAACCGCAAACTAAGCATTAGCTTGTGCTATGGGTGCCAATATGCCACGTTACTAACACACATTTTTTTTTTGTAAATACATTATTAAACGTAGAAACACCCAGACCGATACAAACAGACATGTTCCAAATGTTTGTACAGTGAGGGGATCGAACCCGCGACCTCTGGTGTAATAGCCGACTTCTCGACCATTACACCAAATGGCTCGTCAAACCGTGTTAGTTACACTATTTATAACTCAAGAACGGATGAACCGATTTGGCTGAAAATTGGTAGAGAGGTAGCTTTAAACCAGGAGACGGACATAGGATACTTTTTATCCCGGAAATGGGAATGGGGGAAGGGGGGATCGTTGAAAGCTATAATCGCTAGTGTTATAATAATTATCTGTGCTATTAGTAAGATAGGTACAACCCTAGCGCCATCTTGCGTAAGTTAAGGTTTTTCCTATTGATGTTTCACTACGAGTATTACATTGTTGCACTAAATTGATCTTGTTAACTCATTGCTGTAATGACAAGCACTGTTTCGAAATTGTAATATAAATGGTTAGAATTATGTTAAAATGAAAAATAACAGTTATCATAAAAGTGTTGGTGTATAATGTATATTCTGACTCCGTGCGTTTTTTCCTAGATCTACATCATCTCATCATCTGATCTTCGAGCCTCTGATTTCAAGTGTACAGGCTCCCACATTAATTGTGCCGGAACACAGCCAGAGCTGCTATGGCGGCAGATTTCACCTGTGGTAGTAGCTAGCCAGTCGGACTCTGAAAAAGTCCTACCACCAATCAGACCCAAGGTGGGAATCGAACCCACGACCTCCGTGTTTTTTTACCCGAGCGGCTTAGCCACTGTTCCACAGAGGCGGTCAAAAACTGAACTGAACTGATTGCCATCTGACCTCCGTAACCCTTGACAGGAAACATGATCAGGATCATGGCTATTCGACTGAGCAGTTCTTCAGGATTAAGCGATGTTTTCTGGTTTGGTATCACTTATTAGAATAGTTCACAGTGGTCGCTTCTTACCATCAGGTGGGTAACGTGCCTGCATACCTTTTTTTATGGTATAGCGGGCAGACGAGCATGCGGCACACCTGATGGATAGTGACTACCGCCGCCCATAGACATCTGCAAATCAGGTGGAATCACAAATGCGCTGCCGGCCTTTAAGGAAGGAATGCACTCTTTTTTTAAACACTTGCAAGTCGTATCGGTTCCGAAACACCGCTGATGACAAAGAATTCCATATTTTGGTCGTGCGTGATACAAAAAAGATAGGAAACCTCTTGTACCATTCATAAAATAATATCTTGAGTCAATTTGTCATTTGACAAAATGGCCGAACGTTTAACGTGAGCTAGTTGTAAGTAGTGCTTTTTTATACAATCGTGTGTAGCAAATTGAGAACAAAACGTTTTATAATTGGTTTGTACCGAAAACACAAATAATCGCCAAGATTGTAATTGTGCTTGGTACTAAAGAGAGACAAACTGAGCAATTAGCATTGGCTATGTTCTTGTAATCTATATCTAATCATCTCATCTTCAATCATTATTAAAACTAGCTCAGCGGTGACGGAAAACATCCCATTGGTCTGGTTCCCCTGTCAAGGGTTACGGAGGTCATCGCTTCATAGCTGGCGAAATTCGCTAACTTTTAATTGTATGGATTTGACAGATGCCATAGAAAAGTCACGTGTTGAAAGTATGGGATTTGACATTCGCTATCGCCAATTGAGCTATAACGAACGTCATAAATGCCGCTTGTCTAGGTAAGGTCGTCGTCGGTTCGATTCCCACCTTGGGTCTGGTTGGTGGTAGGACATTTTCAGAGCCTGACTAGCCAGTCCCACATGTGAAATCTGCCGCCATAATAAATCTGGCTGTGTTCCAGCAAAATTAATGTGGGAGCCAGTACACTCGAAATCAGAGGCTCGAAGATTAGAAATAAGCCTACAGTCTGGCAGCACATTGAGCGACGCTTCAAGGATGAAGCGTCCCTCAATGGAATAGGCTGCAGTGGCCGCTTACCATCATGTGGGCTGCGTGCCTGTCTGCCAACTGACATAGTATAAAAAATAAATAAAAATATATGTCGCGGATTCGAACGGATTTATTTCCATGTGCTCGTCGTTAGCGTCCGCCATGTTGATATTTTTTATCAATCAGTGCGCACGACCGGCGCAGGCGCTGTCTCGAGTGAAAGTCACAGATCAGTAATTTATAGCAAGCTAGTGAAAGTGTCGACCAAACGCACCACTGACAGATACAACATTGACGTTGACCGCTACTGACGGGGTTGCCACAGGGAAGAATTTAAATAACTACTGAGTAACGTTACAATACCAATAACGGTTAATAAAATAACGGTACGGAGACAATTTAAAATTAAAATACCCGACACGGCCATTCTGACCATCAACGCGCTCTCGCGTTGTCAGCGGAGCTTAACCTTGATGGCGAGAAGAAAACACTGCTTGTAGTCTACCTCCGTTGTTATCTGCAACCGTTGGCAAAAGCGAAGCGTAGAAGCTTTCAGCACTTAGCATTAATCAACTCAAATAAAACCATTCATCGATCGCAAAGCGTTACAGCTTTCAGCATTAATTACAAGATGAAGTCGGCAAAGCGTCACAACTTTCAACGTCAACCACATGTTGAACCCGATAGCAAAGCGTCAAAGCTTTCAGCATAATCTTTAAACCAAGTGGGTTTTATGAAAACCACTGCAAAGCGTCACAGCTTTCAGCACATGTAACAAGATCAAATCAGTCACAAAGCGTTACGCTTTTAGCATTAACTACAAGATGAAGTCGGCCGCAAAGCGTCACAGCTTTTAACGTCAACCACATGTTGAACCCGATAGCAAAGCGTCAAAGCTTTCAGCATAATCTTTAAACCAAGTGGGTTTTATGAAAACCACTGCAAAGCGTCACAGCTTTCAGCACATGTCACAAGATCAAATCAGTCACAAAGCGTTACAGCTTTCAGCATTAACTACAAGATGAAGTCGGCCGCAAAGCGTCACAGCTTTCAACGTCAACCACATGTTGAACCCGATAGCAAAGCGTCAAAGCTTTCATCATAATCTTTAACCCAAGTGGGTTTTATGAAAACCACTGCAAAGCGTAACAGCTTTCAGCAGTCAAAAGACAAAGCGACAAAGCTTTCAGCCCATACTTCCACAAAGCGTAGGAGCTTTCAGTAGGTTACTAAAACAACAGATCAATTGTCTTATTACAACGTCTGTATTTTCTGACTATCGAGATTATAAATTAACAATCGTAATTCGCACACCTTAATATTAAAGCTTTCACAAAAAAAAATAACAAAATAACTACAAAATCGTAGAACAGAATCAACATTTACAACAAAAAATAAAATAAAAACAAAGTTAATTTTCAGGAGATTCTACAGAATCTAGACATTTCGACAATTCTGGTAAGGTAGCAGGATGTCTACGTAACCGTTCATGGCAAACGTATTGGCTACGTTCCCCAGATACTGACTCCACTATGTATCGTTCGTTTTTGCACACTTTCGTGATTTTTCATCGCGTTGTTTTGTGAAGCAAGTGGACTCAGAATGCCCAGATTTATGACAGTAAGAGCATTGGCCAGGTTTATTAGCCGTTTTATCAACTGATACCTGAGGCACGTTATTCTCGCTAGTTTTACTGTTATTTCGAAATAACAAACAATGGCGCTTTAAATGACCTATTTTATTACAATAGTGACAGCGCCGGTCATCAGGTTTTTCGTTAGGTTTAGGCACTTTAGTATGAAATGGTTCAGATTCGCTCCGCGTTTTATCAGAAGGACGCTTTCTAATATTAGAATACGTACTCAAATGTCTGTCAAGTGCAACAAAATCTAAAGGGGTATTTTTAAGCAGTTCAGAACGTACCTGGTTGTCTGTAATACCGGAGATCACTACCTCAATCTTGTTCGATTCTCCCCATCCAGTCTCGAGTCGATCGATCAGGGCCAGCTTATTCGTCGAGTACTCGATGTATGTAGCCGCCTGGTCGCTCTTGTACTCCACCATGTCGCGAAACAGATCATGGAACCTCTTCGTCGTCGCAAACTGCCGTGTAAGTCGCTCCTTCAGTTCTTTCCAAGTCCTGCACAAAGGGTATGAACGAGCTGCCCACTTCTTCGCTCGTCCTTGTAGGTGAGTGAACACTGCATTCCGAGCTTCATAATCGGACCACGAGTTGTTCCTTTTGTGGTGTTCAATCTCTTCAATCCACTGAGCTGCGGTGAATTGACAGTCATCTGGATCGAACGGCGGTAAATAAATCTCGCTCGCCTTCAATTTTCTTGGTTCAACGATGCTCGATGTAGGTTTCTGGTTAGAATTCTGGAGGCCAGCCATCATATTTTGGAAGAAAACTGCCCAGGATTCCGGTGTAGGCGCGATATTTGACATAGAAGATTTTTCTGCAATATTTTCTTGATGTTCGTAATCTGGCGTAAAATATTCCTTATTTTGGTTAGCAGGCGTCGCGGCAGGCTCACAGGAAGCTTGTAGAAGTGATCCCACCGCTGCTGTCGCGGATTCGAACGGATTTATTTCCATGTGCTCGTCGTTAGCGTCCGCCATGTTGATATTTTTTATCAATCAGTGCGCACGACCGGCGCAGGCGCTGTCTCGAGTGAAAGTCACAGATCAGTAATTTATAGCAAGCTAGTGAAAGTGTCGACCAAACGCACCACTGACAGATACAACATTGACGTTGACCGCTACTGACGGGGTTGCCACAGGGAAGAATTTAAATAACTACTGAGTAACGTTACAATACCAATAACGGTTAATAAAATAACGGTACGGAGACAATTTAAAATTAAAATACCCGACATATAGTACAGGGCGGAACGTTCAGAGAAAAATGATGTAATGATGTAAAATCTCTTATATTTAATAGTAGCGAAATATGTATTTTATACTTAAAAACGGTCTGCTGACTGCTTTTACAGTTAATTGTGGATGTATGTACAATTGTACACTTTCACCAAAATAATTATCAAGCTGAAAAAAATATTATACTTTTAACAAGAAGTTACGAAATGATTTAAACCGCAAAGCGTAATTTTTTTGTTGATGTACTTGCCTTTTTGCCGTTTTCTTTAGTAAGGGGTATTAAAGAATAAATAAATATCTTTCTAGGTTATTAACACAGCGCTTACAACTAACCATAGCTGGTGTATTTTTTTTTTGTAAATAGATAACACCATCAGGCCATTGCTAGACATAGGTCTCTTTACTCGCCGCCAGCTCCTGCCAGCCATCTTGCGCAAATCGTCACTCCACCTGGCCTGAGGGTGACCTACACTACGTTTATCGAGACGTGGTCTCCACTCTAGAACCCGTTTTCCCCAACGAAAGACATATTACATACATAGAAAACGCCCTGACTACTGGTGAAGTGTCCCTCAATGGAATAGGCCGCAGTGGCCGCTTACCATCAGACGGGCTGCGCGTCTGACTGCTAACTGATCTAGTATAAAAAATAAAGAAGTGTGGCAGCACATTGAGCGATGCTTCCAGATTATGTGCCCTTCAACTCCTCCTTAACTGCCTCCGTGGTACAGTGGTTAGAGCGTTGGGCTCAAACCAGGAGATCTTGGGTTCGAATTTCGCGGGGAGCAACACTTTGTGTGATTGTTTCCAGTTTGGTTCGGATATTGCAGGCTTGAATCACCTGAATGTCTGAAAAGAATGATGATTCCGTGCGTTGGTCCCGAATATGTTCCAAGTAGGTCTGGTTTCCCTTGTAAGGGTTACAGAGGTCAGATGGCAATCGCTCCATTGTAATAACCAGGCTTGTCGAATCTAGGATCACAGTCGAAGCGGACCCTGAGCTACATTCTGGATGCAATCGGGAATACACTGAGATGAAGAAAAACACCGCAGCGACAGACAATCTTGTGGGCTACGTGCCTGTCAACCAACAAAAAAATGGTTTAAAAAAGGTATTTTCTGCTTAAAAATTATATTGTAATGTTAAGTTCTTTACAGTGTAAAACTTTTATTACAAACGGCCATGAAAGTTAAAATCTTTTCGTCAAGTTTTTACGGCAGTTATATTCATTATGTCATCTCGACTGTAAAGTTATATTTTTTTTACGATTCCTTTCGCAAACAAGGTCGTTGAACCTAGATCTTAGATAACAGCTTGTTTTAAAATAAATTAAATTGGATCGTGACTGGTAACCGCGTAAAAACAATGTAATATTATAATTTGTATGATATCTTCCTAACAGATAGTCATAGACTCATCTTGTTGATAACTATAGTTGAGAATAAGCACGTACTATGATAGGTAGCCTACGAATATAAATGACTGGCCCGATGGCGCATTTAGTCACTACTAACCCTGCCCTATGCGCCAGGGGTTGTGGGTTCGAATCCCACCCAGGACAAACACTTTTGTGCATGAACATGTCTCTTTGTATCGGTCTGGGTGTTTCTATGTATATTATGTATTATACCACGCCAGTTGACAGACAGACACGCAGCCCACCTTCAAACACTTCATCAGGAAGCGTCGCTCAATGTGCTGCCAGACTGTAGGCTCATCTGATCTTCAAGCCTTTGATTTCAAGTGTACTGGCTCCCACATTAATACTGCCGGACCACAGCCAGAGCTGTTATATTACACCTGTGTGGGTGGTAGCTAGCCAGTCGGACTCTGAATTTACAAAAAAAAAAGGAAATAAGTGATGTTTACCCGTTGTCTGGCACCTATAGCCCAAGCTAATGCTTAGTTTGGGGCTAGATGGCGCTGTGTGAATAATTTATAATGTCCAGAGATATTATTAATTAATAGATTGAAAGACGATACAATTTTCTCTCATGCTCGGAGCGATCCACGTGATTGGACGGATCGTGACCAAGGTAGTTAGATCAACGTGTGCAATTAATGCGATGATAAGGATATACAGGCCTTGCGGTGGTTGGCCCAAGTTTAAAAATATAGCGTTTCTATTCTACTCTAAATAATTCTAGTGAAATTGATGATGATGTCCTCCACGACTAGTCCGTCGACGGCGACACCTTGTCAGTTTCTGGCATGAGCTCGGAGGTGACTTGCAAACCCGAACTTGGTCTTGAACGTGCGACTGCATAAACTGCTAGTGAAATTACTGGGTATTTGAGACCTAATAATTGTCGTCTCGGTGTAGCGGGCGCAGGGCGGTGCCAGACAGTAACTGCTTAGTTACTGTTCGGCACTGAACTGTCTAAGGGCAGACGTGGCGCTTACCATCAGGTGTACGATCTGCTCGTCTTGTTACACATTGCAATAAAAAAAAGTAGCCTTGTTAGTCTGGTGGTTTATGTACCGGATCGTGATTTCAAAGTCCTGTGGGTTCAATTCCCGGGTCGAGCAAGTGTGCGTTGGTTTTTTTGGAAACAGCTTGGGTTAGCGTAGTGATTAAGCCAGTACCCATCATTGTTGCGATGACTTGATTTCCATGTTGGGGGCCTTTGCCCAGCAGTGGGATATAGGCTATAGGATATAGGCTTAGGGATATAGGATATAGGCTTTTACTATGAATAATAGACCACAGTTACCGCCCCCAGAGGTGAAAGCTACCGGCATAACAGCTCTGGCTGTGTTCCGGCAGTATAAATGTGGGAGCCAGTACAATTGAAATCAAAGGCTCGAAGATCAGGTGAGTCTACAGTCTGGCAGCACATTGGGCGACCCCTTCGGGTGAAGTTTAATTTTTTTCTGTGATACAGAAAACTGTATGACTTAGTAAAAATAAACCAATGGTGATTGTATTGTGTCCGTTGTCTGACAGCCATAGCTATATGCTAAGTTTGGGGCTGGACGGTTCTGTGTGAATAACGTGTAGGAATATTTCATTTTTAGGCCATAAACGATTATGTTTAAAAGAATAATCGTACCCGCTACCGCCTATGCCTTGAACTTCAAGCGATAATAAAGCATAATACGTCTTTTCCTTCAAATTCACGCCGACGTCCGGTTTTCGACAAACAACAGTAACTATTCGCATAATCATGTTCATACGCGTACGCGTGCCCAACTACTACAGCCAAGAGGGAGAAGGGAGAACATCAGACATAATATTCTTTCTCAGACGGTCTTTTTCTTGCACTTGTACCGACTTGACTCTCTTTCGTTTTTTGTTATACTCAAACTAAGCCAGCATTTGACCACAAAGTTGCCGGATGTTTTTTTTTTATTGCAATGTGTAACAAGACGAGTAGATCGTACACCTGATGGCAAGCGCTACGTCTGCCCTTAGACAGTTCAGTGCCAAACAGTAACTAAGCAGTTACTGTCTGGCACCGCCCTGCGCCCGCTACACCGAGACGACAGTTATTAGGTCTCATATACCCAGTAATTAAACTGGCTACAGTGCCCTTTCCGAAAACACAGAAGAGCTTGACACACTTCTATGATGTTGTTGGACAACTATGGGTTCTACGACGAAGCGAGCTTGCTTAGGAAAATCGTAATATACCTAGTTAGAAAGATCCAAGCAGAGTTCCACTCCCGCGCAGTGTCCGTATCAAAACAGACGAACGCGTTTAGTCCGTATGCGCGGTATCTCGACTGTATACGGATGGAGTCTCTGTCTGAGTCTTCTTGTTCGGTGATAAAATGGAGCTGGTGGAATTAAGTCGTTTTAGCGAGTATCGTTAGTAGCGGTCGTATAGTAGTAGTGGTTTTTTTATGTCAGAGGCGGCAAACGAGCCAGTGGGTCGCCTGATGGTAAGCAATCACCGCCGCCCATGGACATCTGCAATACCAGAGGGGTCGCTGATGCTTTGCCAGCCTTTTAAAGGGGGGTGTGGGCATCCGGCACTCTCACAAGCCAGACGTAACACAATAGTAGTCACTATTATTGCACACTGGTGTTATGTGAGAGGGTGGTCCCCGGCGAACCAGCACATTCGTACTATAAAACAGCATAGCTCTACCACTACTACTAGTGGCTTTAAATTCGTTGTATATTCGACATAAAGTGAGGAGCTGGGGAACAAAAGCGGACTTATCCAGTTAATTAAATTTTACACTGGAGCAAAAAAACTGAAATCTCTTGTTATATAATAGCTGAAGTTTATTTATTTGCATAATAATGTAGTCTACCACATAACATAAAAAATCCGTTGGCCTTACTCGTACTATTGTGAGCAAAAGTAAGACCAATGGTTTTTTTTCATTTGGACAAGTCCAGTTTTGTTTGAAAACGGTGGACTGGGACAACTCCGGTTATGATTGAAAATCTCCTACCTAAAACCATACCTAAAAAAATCGTTGTAATAGTTTGCACGACAAGTCCGCTTCTGTTTGGAATCGTATATAATTTAATATTTTTCTATAGGATTGGACGGCTTTAGATGTATAATACTCGTATTTATAGGGGCGATAGATATGGACTCAAAAAGCGCAAAAAAAAAAAAAGAATAAAAAACCATTGAACTACAATTAATGTAAAAAACCGAATCATTGGACAAGTCCGCTTTTGTTTCCCAGCTCCTCAAGTACGTGTCAGCGTTTAATATAATTAGCTCCGTGACTCCAAGACCAGGGGAATCACAGTCCCCTGGCCTTTACGAGTATAATCTACATGAGTAAACGATTACTCTGTCACCTGTCCTTGCCTGGACGAGGAAAAACTTGATTTTTATCGCAAAACAAGGGTTAATAGGTCAATGCAACTAACTGCCCGTTTAAGATGTAATTGCAGGCTTTGTAATGACCTGCGGTTGCATTCAGAGTATGCAGTTGAGTTGTTCTCGTATCGATGTAATTATCGATAAAATTGTAATATTTATTGATTCATTCAAGAGCGACGGTTCCACAGACAGATAGTTTTTTTTTATTCTAGGTCAGTTGGCAGACAGGCACGCAGCCCACCTGATGGTAAGCGGTCACTGTGGCCTATTCCATTGAGGGACGCTTCATCTGGAAACGTCGCTCAATGTGCTGCCAGACTGTAGACTCATCTGATCTTCGAGCCTCTGATTTCAAGTGTACTGGCTCACACATATTGCCGGAACACAGCCAGAGCTTTTTCGGTGGCAGATATTATGTTAAACCCCCTAATCTAATGTGGTAGCTAGTAGGTACATTTGAAATCAAAGATTCGTAAATCTGAGCAGCCTAAAATGAGGCAGCATATAAGCGACGCTTCCTGGTGAAGTGTCCCTCAATGGAATGGGCCACAGTTGTCGCTAAATGGTGGGTTACGTGCCACTTTGATCGACATCGACTTATCATCAACTGTACATCGATAAGGTTGTAATAATTGTCGATATTTTTATCGATATTCTTCATTTTATCGACTTGTTAACAACGTATGCAGTATATTTTATAACCATTTTATTAGTCTTTTATTACTAAACAAATATATAAACAACAATTTGATGAATTAACAAATAGGCGCAAATTACTCAGAAAGTTATGTCGGAGGTTCTATGACGGTATTAAAGAAGTTAAGTGTCTTTAGGTAATCGGGAGTAGGATGGGTCAAAATCAAAATATGCGTTAATTAAATAGGCTCAAAGATACACTTATGAATCGTGAGACATTACATACAGATCTCTATAATTTAATCTTATATAGTGACTCTATTCTTGTAGTTTTTGTTGTTTGGTAAAAGTAATTTCACAGCATGGCTCTACCCCACGTCATCTCAGCGCATTCCCAATTGCATCCAGTATGGAGCTCAGGGTCCGCTTCGACTATGATCCTAGATTTAACAAGCCTGGTTATTACAAGGAGCGATTGCCAACTGACCTTCGTAACCCATATAGAGGAACCAGACTTACTTGAAACTGGTCGGGACCAACGGCTTAACGTGCCTACAGAAGCATGGATCATTCTTTTAAAAAAAATTAGGTGATTCATGCCTGCAATGTCCTTACCAAACAGTGATGCACCCCGCGGGATTCGAGCCCACGCCCTTAGGGTTTTAGAGCCGCTCTAACCACTGTACTACGAAGAAAGTTACACCTAATATCAAATAGGTCATTATTTATCGATACTTATGTAAGTTTGCATCCCTACGTTTCGTAGGGGAAATACGTGGTTTATATTTAATGCAGTTTCTTAGTACTTTGCGGTTTTATAAAACTAAACGTGACCGATTATGACATGACTATCAGAGATACTCAGATCTTGAAAGCGGTTTAGAAATTTACGATGGAATGTAGGAATTATATCACGTTTTAGAAAAATATGTTAAAATGTGGATTTGAAAATGAAGGGTGTCGGTCGTGCGTTCGATTCCTTGGGAAGTAGCATGCATTGCGATGGCATGGGGACCATGGGGCTCTTCAAAAAGGGCGTACTGTACAATTTTTTCAAGTGCAACGCGTTGCCTCTGGGGTTACAAATTCGAAGATGTTTTCGGCAAAACAATTTATGCTTAGGCATTACAAAAATATGCCAAGCGTGTCATGCCAAGTGAAATTCGGCGCAACGAAATTCAGCCAGACAGAGGGAACTCTGTGGCAATATTGAGCGACGCTTCTGGGTGAAGTGTCCCTCAATGGAATAGGCCGCAGTGGCCGCTTACCATCAGGTGGGCTGCGTGTCTGTCTGCAAACTGGTCCAGCATAAAAAATATGCAAGATATTTATACTTATTTATTTAAACTACTAAAAAACTGGACGTAAATATTTGAACCGCAAGGAATTTAGCAAATAAGGTATTTTCAATGCCAATCAGTGGTGTAATGACATCTCTTGTAATATTAAACAATTTACTTCTAAGAAATTATTATATAACAATATTATGCAAGCGAATAACTACAGTAGCTAAGTGGTTCGGCTAGTCTACAAGTTTAAAGTCGTCAGCGGGCTATGGATAGAGCTATGCTCGGCGTTTCTCTGCGGGATCGCATCCGAAATGAGGTGATTCGGCAGAGAACCAAAGTCACCGACATAGCTCGCCGGATTGGCCAGCTGAAGTGGCAGTGGGCTGGCCATATCAGCCGTAGAACCGATAACCGTTGGGGTAAACGGGTTCTAGAGTGGAGACCGCGTCTCGGTAAACGTAGTGTAGGACGCCCTCAGGCCAGGTGGAGCGATGATCTGCGCAAGATGGCTGGCAGGAGCTGGATGCGAGTGACCGAGGATCGATCAGCGTGGCTAGCATTTGGAGAGGCCTATGTCCAGCAGTGGACTGTTACGGGCTGATGATGATGATGATGAAAGTACATGCGTGAATAATTTATTAGTCCTTCGAGCCGGATTCGAACTACTAACTTATGGATTTGATCATATTAATTGGGTATTTTAATCGCATAATATTAACATGATGGATAGCCTTTTGTTAAGAAGCTCTGTAGAGATGACAGTTTTAATATAGACAATTCGATACATGTAAGACTACAAGGTTATATTAAACTTTCGCAGCTTTCTTCAAAGCTTTCGTTTTCTAGATATAGCAAAAAGCATACATGCTGCAAAGGTCGTCGACATAGCACTCATTATGGCGTTATGTGTAATATATTGCAACATTGATTATGAGACGGTAATTCATGGTATCTTTATATTATTTTGACCGCCTCCGTGGAGCCGCTCGGGTATAAAAACACGGAGGTCGTGGGTTTGATTCCCGCCTAGGGTCTGGTTGGTGGTAGGGCTTTTTCTGACTGGCTAGCTACCACTCCCATAGGTGAAATCTGCCGCCATAACAGGCTCTCTCTGGCTGTGTTCCGGCAGTATTAATGTGGGAGCCAGTACACTTGAAATCAGAGGCTCGAAGATCAGATGAGCCTACAGTCTGGCAGCACATTAAGCGACGCTTCCGGGCGAAGTGTCCCTCAGTGGAATAGGCCGCAGTGGCCGCTTACCATCAGGTGGGCTGCGTATCTGCCTGCCAAATGATGTAGTATAAAAAAAACCTGGGATAGTAACAAATTCCTACGGCATAAATAAATGTTGTCCTAAATAAATAAATACCGTAAACGAACAAACGAAACCTCTGGTGGAATGCTCATAATTATATAAACAAGTCCCTAAGAAGTTGATTGGATCAATACCTAAATATCAGATATTACTCCAAATTGCCTTGGAGTTGGGTTGCCATCTCTAAAATTTGGAAAACAGGACAAGACGCGTGAAAACCCCGGATTTTAGAGTCCGAAAGCCGGACATGTCAACAAGATCTTTTAAACATATTCAATGTAATAAAAAACAGTTGAAAATGTCATAAATCACCTTTTTTTTAAACTCGGTCTACAAATGAAACCTTCCCCGGACGCTCCCCGGTTGCCCTCTTAACTAGGACAAATCCGGGGAAACCGGGACGGATGGTAACCCTACCTTGGAGTAATCTTACTTAGCCTAATAGGTATTTAGCACTAGATTGCTTCGATCTAGTTTACTTAGGTCTTTAGGTACAAAATGCTCAATGATCTAGACTTATGATTACTCAAATGAAGTTGTATCAATCAGGTTATTATGTTATTTAAGTATAGTTTAAAGACTTGATAACATTAGCGTGTCCTAATTATATTTCTTAGTGTAATGCCAGACTGTAGACTCTGATTTTCGAGCCTTTGATTTCAAGTGTACTGGCTCCCACATTAATATTGCCGGAACACAGCCAGAGCTGTTATGGCGGCAGATTTCACCTGTGGTGGTAGCTAGCCAGTCGGACTCTGAAAAAGCCCTACCACCAACCAGACCCAAGGCGGGAATCGAACCCATGACCTCCGTGTTTTTATACCGGAGAGGCTTAGCCACTCTCAGTCTTAGTCTCATTCATTGATAAAATATTTACTTAAGTGTGGAATCAAACCTGCTACCTCTTCACTGTAAGCTGATCCGTCTCTACTAAACTACATAGTTCGTTTAACCGTCGTATACAAGATACAACCATCTATATCCTTGGTAATATAGTACAGAACAAACAGACAGCACCAATATTTATACATACATACGGAACACTGGTACAGTCGACCACAAATACGACTTAATTGTTTGACCATAGACCAATAAAGTAGAGTTGCCTATTTCGTTTTATAGAGCAAAATAAAGATTACCTTATGAGGAAAGGTTACTATAAAGTAGAAGATTACTTAAATGACAAGACTCTGTGGTCATGAAGCAGATTTGCTTCTCTGCACAATGCTTATTTATTGTACTTATTATATTGTTATTAAGTTAACATTGTAAAACACAAATTAATGATTTAAAAAAGGCTATCATAACTGTTGAGTTTCTTGCGGCACTTCTTCTCAGCAGGCCATTCATTCACGTCGAAGTGCTGGACGCTGGTAGGAAAAAAGTTTATGACGTGCAAAAGAATTTCTTGGTAAATCAAATTGCAAAATAAATACTTTGATAGTCTGCTAACTTCCAGACTTTACCACCGGCTTCGGGATGTTGTTATCTATCGATATTTCATCATCATCAACAACAGCCTATATACGTTCCTACTGCTGGGACACAGGCCCTTTTTTTTATTGCAATGTGTAATAAGACGAGCAGATCGTACACCTGATGGTAAGCGCCACGTCTGCCCTTAGACAGTTCAGTGCCAAACAGTATAACTAAGCAGTTACTGTCTGGCACCGCCCTGCGCCCGCTACACCGAGACGACAGTTATTAAGTCTCATATCCCCAGTAATTTCACTAGCTTCAGTGCCCTTTCCCCGAAACACAGAAGTGCTTGACACACTTCTATTTCACGGGAAAATATCTGGCACTGCGGTGGTACCCACCTAGACGGCCCAGTACAGCAACCTACCACCTAGTAACCCTACCTCAATTGTGATATAGTGTGGGCCGTACATCAAATCCAGTTATTGTATTGCATCGACGGCCATCCGACCTTCGTAACCCTTGACAGGGGAACAAGACCAACTGGATTATAAGAAGAAACATTATATCGATTTAACTTAGGAAAAGTCCCGGTGATGGGGTAAACATGTTGTCGACTATACGGACAGTCCGTTAATCTATTAATATAGGTGCGTACATAACCTTGACTCATAAAAATGTTGGTACTCCTCTAACTTAGTGGAAGCTTCCATTGTTTTCCAAGATTAAGGATCTACTTTAAACGTTTTTTTGAAGGTCTAAATAACAGACTTTTACTTCAAACCCCAACATTACATTATCTGTTTCATAATAAAACTAGTCGTCTGCCTTCTTCAAATATTAATGTAAAATACACATTTGGTTTAAAACTTATAAAAAACTAGCCTTCCGCCCTCGGTTTCACCCGCGCGTAATCTCTTTTTTTCAAATATCCCCCCTTCCCCCCACATTTCCAGGATCAAAAGTACCCTATGTTCACCGGGGATAGTGTAGCTTTCCAACAGTGAAAGAATTATTCAAATCGTTTCAGTAGTTTCAAAATTGATATTCCCGCGGGAATGAGACGTTTCCCGTAGAAATTTTATAGCCTATGTCCTATTATAAACTATTATAAATTCCGGGTTATAAACTATACGTGTGCCAAATTTCATCTGAATCCGTTCAGCCGTTTGGGCGTGATTGAGGAACAAACATCCAAACATCTAAACATCCAAACATCCAGACTTTCGCATTTATGATATTAGTAAGAAGTAAGATATATTAAATTTCATTTAAATCTATATAAATAAAAATGAATTGCTATTCGTTAGTCTCGCTAAAACTCGAGAACGGCTGAACCGATTTGACTAATTTTAGTCTTGAAATATTCGTGGAAGTCCAGGGAAGGTTTAAACGATGAGAAAATATGGAAAAAAATTCGAGGAAAATACTAAAGTAAGTGATAGGTACGAAGTTCACCGGGTCAGCTAGTAAATAAATGATTTGGTACAAAAAGTAAATAAAAATAACATAATAACTTTAAAAATGTCTCCGCCCAGCTTTACTTAAATACTAACCCAAACTAATATGTCTTATAATTATTATTTTTTCGGTGGTGGATGCGTTTAGCCACCATAACCGCAGGCTAGCTAGACCTGCGGCCGTGTGTGGGACTCGAGACTAAAGCGTCCACTACCCACTAAACTCCCCCGGTTTCCCCTTCACACCCGATTGCGACGAGTCGGTGCCAGCCTTGTGGCTATTGACCAGCCCATCCCCGGGTAACATCGAAAACCATATTATGGTATATAAATACACAGAGGCGCATTAAACGTTGAGAGCGCCGTAGGCAAGCATCTCATCGGCGCCCCTAATTTTATGCTATATTGTATATTTTTTCTGCCCGCGCGCCCCTTTGTACCGTCCCGCCCTAGGCACATGCCTACTTTGCCTTTAGGATAATCCGCCTCTGTAAATACATTTTGTCGCTGGCGTTACCAATAGATCCAAAAACATTTTTTTTTCCTTCATTCATGAACGTTTTCTCCTTTTTATTAAATATTGAACCAGTTTTATTTACCTCTGTGTCTTTAATAATTAATGAAAAAGAGAAAACGTTCACGAATCGGGAAAAAATAAACGTTTTTTAGCTCTCCTGTAAAGTTACCAATAATGAGATAGGCCTTTTGGTAACGCTAACGACGATTTATAAAATATTGTACAAAATCACATACATTGATCTGACCCCAAAGTAAATAGCGTAAGCACTTGTGTTATGGGTGTCAGAAAGAACGAAGGTACCACTAATATACTTAAATACAAATAAACATCCAGACACAGAACAAAAACAAATTAATGTTCATCACATAAGTGTTTGTTGTGGGTGGGATTCGAACCCACGACCCCTGGCGCATAGGGCAGGGTCACTAAATGCGCCATCGGGCCAGTATTTGACCTTAAGTACACAATAGGTTCTCCGGACACGGAAGTGCATACAATGCATTTAGTCATGCAGTTATGCTGGGCCGTAGCCAAATTGTCACAATGCACAATCAATGATTAGTCAGGGAAATTATAAGTAGAGATCCACCGGATCCAACATTTGCCCGGTACCGGGCAACTGGGTAGCCGGGTACCCGGCTACCCGGCATAAAAAGACGCAATAAATCCATATAAGTGGTGAGCCAATAATGTGGGTCACCCACTACCCTTTTAAAAAGAGCCTCGCGATTAGATATTTACCATTCCCACCAGCTCAGTACCTATATAGTTAACGCCTCTTTTCGGAAGTTGGTAATTTAATAAAGAAAAAGAGCAATAGACTTAACTCAGATCGTGCTGAACAGCTTGTATTCTTCACCATAGATAGATAGATAGATATACTTTATTGCACTACACAAACCATAGAAACATGTAACATAATACAACTGTGCAATACAGGCGGATAATACCTATACCTCTTTTGATAAATGTCCATTTTAAAAATAACTTTTTAAAATTTTGTCCTAGACCTAATTACCTACCCGGCAGTGCCGGCGAAATTATCCGGTACCCGGCCGGATCCTGAAAAAGGGCCGGATTCGCCGGGTACCGGATCCAAACAGGGTACCCGTCCCATCTCTAATTATAAGGGAAGGCTCTTGACCATGAATGACGACGCAAAGATTGCAAGTTAGCGAAAACTGCACGTAAACAACGGATTCGAGACTCCTGCGCACGTCACTAAGACAGATTGTCTTTACTAATACTATAAAGAGGAAAGATTTGATTGTTTGTTTGTATTGAATAGGCTCCGAAACTACTGAACCGATTTCAATAATTCTTTCACTGTTCGAAAGCTACACTATCCCCGGGTGACATAGGGTACTTTTGATTCCTGAAATGTGGGCGGAAGGGGGGGATATTTGAAAAAAGAAATCACGCGCGGGTGAAACCGCGGGCGCAAGGATAATTTTACAATATGTAAATAAAAAGTTCTGTGTTTACAAAATGCAACTCACTGCATATTTTTAGTTTAAAAGTGCAAACTACAATACTGTGAAGCAAGTTATACCATTAACCTACATTCAGTCAACTTACTAAGTGAATCTATAACCTGTTTTGGAATATTTCTACGCGAATGTATACCTTATGTATTGTAAATAAGAATTATACGTGCTAGATAGTGAATAACTGGTTTCGTTGTTGTGGCAACTGACATCAATTTGAAGTGATTTCTTTCATTGATGGTTCATGGCTTGACCGGGAATGGAACTCGGGTCAGGTCAATTAAGAAAGCATTTTTCGTTTCTGCTCTTTGTAAGGTTCCATGTTCGTTACTTAGCAGTATCTTCATATGTATAGATAACAATAATAATCTATACTAATATTATAAAGAAGAAAGATTTGATGGTTTGTATTGAATAGGCTCTGAAACTACTGAACCGATTTGAATAATTCTTTCACTGTTGGAAAGCTACATTATCCCCGGATGACCTAAGGTACTTTTGATCCCGGAAATGTGGGGGGAAGGATATGTGAAAAAGAAATTGCGAGCGGGTGAAACTGCTGGCGGAAGGCTATGAACATCGATTACTAATAAAGAACTATTTATTAGTAATCGATGGCTATGAAGTATATACGAGTATAAAGGTATCATTTCCATTAGCGATCAGATACCATACTAAAAAAATAAATAAAAAGTCTTTCATGCCAATTAAACCAGCTTTGAGGATCTGTTAGTGTTGAAAATGGCCGTTATTGCAGTTTTTTATGTTATAAAATTACATAGTATTGTGTTTTCTGCTTATACAGCGTGGAATTTTAGTCGTTGTTTTCCCGCAGTAAAATGATTCTATCTTAGTAGTAAAATAAATTAATAAAGTTCTTTTTTTTAGTGAAATCAAAAGTTTTACGATTATGATAGACGAAACTCGAACCAATAGTACTAGCTGCGTCACGGACGGTCACTGGCCGGGGTTATTGCCCTTCGCGTTTATCAAAAATGATTATTTACTATTTACTCACATTTGGTTTCCATTTTCCCATTAAAATTTAAGAAAAAAATTAAAAAAAGTTTAAAAAAAAATTAAAAAAATTTTTTTGAAATAAAATTACTTGCATAAATCGATAGTACTACTAAAGGTAAAGCGTTCTGCTGCGGGAAAACAACGACTAAAAACACGCAGTATAGTGATATAGGTATTTGAGCCAGTTACGAGCGAGCGGTGCGAGGAGTCACTGTGTCACAGAACATGACGAGAGAGTTACGTAAAGATTGAGAGCCGGTTTTAATTGACCAAGTTATTTTCTGCGTTTAATTTAGATCTGCCACTAACCCCCGTGTTTGTAAACGAGTCAAAATTTTCCTTGGGGCCTAAACAAAGTAATATTTTGACAGCGATAGCGAAATTCGCTAACTTTAAATTGTATGGATTTGACAGATGCCATAGAAAAGTCACGTGTTGAAAGTACGGGTTTTGACATTCGCGCAAATTGAGATATAACGAATGTCATAAATGCCGCTTGTCTAGGGGGCCTTGAGTCTGAGACATTCGATCGATTGGTCTAAAAGGAAATGTAGAGTCCCAGTAATTCGATAAATCGGACAACGAGAACTTTAGAGTTCGATCAATCAAAACAGCAGGAAATAAAAAAGTAGTGGTCCGACCGATCGGACAAGCCGATCGGACCACGTGGCCTAAGGGATGATTGAAGTTATTGAAATAAATAAATATCTCTGGACATTATTCACACAGCGCCATCTAGCCCCAAACTAAGCATTAGCTTGTGCTATGGGTGCTAGATAACGGATAAATATTACTCATTTTTTTTTTGTAAATAATATTGCTAAACAAGTTTTCTAGCGGCCGATTTTTTACGATCAGCCAACTACGCAGGATATATTATAGTGCACAAGTGAGTGCGCAAGCACAGGTGCACTCCCTATTCCCTCACTCTCATAACACGGAGGGACAGCAGTCTGACACGACTGAAGAGAGATCAGACGCAGGACCAACAGCTTTTGTAAATACATTTATAAGTATAAAGAAACACCCAGACCGGTATAAATAGACATGTTCATGCACACAAATGTTTGTACCGTGCGGGGATCGAACCCTTGACCTCTGGTGTGTTAGCCGACTTCTCGACCATTACACCAAATGGCTCGTCAAAGGACAATGCAAAACTTGCTAAGAACAATGGGCCCAAAAAAATTAAGTTTATGTGCAGAGATAAGATATTGTATTCTATGTGAAAGACCACACACACCATCTACTTTTATTATGATGACACCATAATCGGTCCAAGGGGAAAAAAGTTATCGTCTATAATAATTAATTATTTTTATATGAACATAAATAATTAACATTTTTTTTCACAAGGATCAATTTTGTCGACGCCATAATAAAAGTTGAAGGTGTTTATTGGATCTACTTCGTAGACTATGTTCCGAATCTGCAAATATTTTTTTTGGGCCCAGTCTTTTGCATTGTCCTTTATGTTATAATAAACGTTGTTTTTATAGTAAAAAAAAGTCAAAATTAAGAAATCTTGTGCTGTCCCACCGTGCTACGAGAGCTAGAGTGGGAATAGGGAGTGTGTGCTCACACTCACTGCACCACTATAATATACTCACCGGCAATGAATATTGGCAACTGGGCTTTTTTCATACAAACATGGTCACTTTAGCGTCTCATAGATAGAAAACTATTTGCAGCTGTGCAATGACTATTACGTCAATGGAGAGGCCAAACGCCATTATGGAACGTTGAGTTCGGTTTATTGTTTTTCCTTTTTGAGAAAATTGAGCGGTTTTTGGCAATTTTTGAAACTGTGATTCAAAAATTGGGCGTTTGGCCTCTCCATTGACGTAATAATCATTGCACAGCTGCAAATAGTTTTCTATCTATGAGACGCTAAAGTGACCATGTTTGTATGAAAAAATGTTGCCAAGCTTCATTGCCGGTGAGTGTATATCCTGCTTCGTAAAAATTGGCAGGACATTAATTAATTAAATGTATTTTTAGGCGAAGTTATCTGAACAACTTTTTAGCATCTGTCAAAACGATTATATCGAAGGTACGACAATGATTGATCAAAGATTTTGACAGCAAAACCGCAGTAGACGCCCACTAATTTAATAATTAAATAATAAGATAAATATCCTTGGATAATATAAAATTAAATATTGTACATATACTTTGGTCATATTTTACGTCACTTTATTACAGAGACCTCGTTACTTTCATGCTACGCGACTTAAAATGTGACTATTGCGCATTTTCTTTTTTAATATAGTCCTACAGGGGGCGTCCATAAATTACGTTAGGTGTTTTTTTAAATTTTTGTCCCTCCCTGCCCCCCTGGTAAGATGTCGTGAGACTTTATTCAACCCCCTCCCCCTCCCCTCGCTTTTATTTACGACTAGTTAACACTAGTAATCAATATTGCTGAGAGTTATAAGTGTAATAAAATTTTAACAATAGAATAATCGTGACTACTGTGATTAAAAAAACTACTCTAATTCAGTCCGTCAGACATTTTTTTTTGTTTCAATAAGAAAAAAAATGCGTGATATTTGCCGAGACCCCCCTCTCTCCAACGTAAGATAAGATGAGATTTGACTCGACCCCCTCCCCCCACCAAAATCTGCACAAGATTAACCTTTTCAACGCCAATGTCTGATATATCAGACAAACCATTTTCGTGCCCACCACGCCAATGTCTGATATATCAGACAAAAAAACATGATCAAGAAACGTTGTATTTTTACTTGCCTGAATGAGTTGAGTATAACCTAATAATTTTTTGGATTTTTTTTTTAATGGTCGTGGCGTGTGGGGCACCATTTTCGGAAAAAAGCGTGGCGGGGAAAGGGTTAAAGATTAAAGCAGTACAATAGGTATAACATCATGAAATAGGTATTACAATCGACGTGTGGCTAGTTTGACATGGAACATTGAGCTTCCTCGTGAAGTGTCTCTCAATGGCGTACTCCACAGTGGCCGCTTACCACAGAATAGCACATGTTTCTGTCTGCCAGTTTCACAAAACTTGCCATTACTTTAATAATAATCTAAGATCATCATCATCATCCAAGCGTATTCCCGATTGCATCCAGTATGGAGCTCAGGGTCCGCTTCGACTATGATCCTAGACTTGACAAGCCTGGTTATTACAATGGAGCGATTGCCATCTGACCTCCGTAACCCTACAAGGGAAACCAGACGTACTTGGAACATAGTCGCGAAAAACGGCTTAACGTGCCTTCCGAAGCACGGAATCATCATTCTTTTCAGACATTCAGGTGATTCAAGCCTGCATGTCCTAACCAAACCAACATTCACACAAAGTGTTGCCCCGCGGGATTCAAACCCACGACCTCCGGGTATTAGAGCCCAACGCTCTAACCACTGTACCACGGAGGCAGTTAATAATCTAAGATGCAATTGCGTAATTTCACTGGACTGGCAAAAAAATCACAATTACTGAAAATAACTTGCATAAAAGTGAAGTGTAAAAGTAAATGTATTATAATGCAAACTGGACATTACGCCTTACGCGGTATATTTAGGAATTCACTTTCATTTTGTCTGCAAAAGGAGTGAGAACTACATTACTTGAATTTATTATTAACTAATAAGTTTAATCTGTGGTAGCAGCTTGGCAATGGATTTTTCTACGTGCGTATTTACCACTATGGTTTGTTAAATCTTGGATGATCTCTGCGACAGCTTTCATCGATTTGACAGCTGTTAAATTTCACAATTTTTGACAGACAAATGTATGAAGAGAAATAACGTTCATGATTGTAGGGTCCCGCCCACTTAGAGATGTTCATTGCTATTTTATCATTCGCTTACACTTAATAATCGATTATAAAATTTTAAAACATCGAAAAAAATTCTTTTTTGTTTATCTCTGTATACGTACAATTGTATAATAAAAGAATAATTTATTTGTTGTCAAGGGTTATGGAGGTCAGACGGCAGTCGCTGCAATGTAATGGATCGCCTGATGGTAAGCAATCACCGCCGCCCATGGACATCTGCAACACCAGAGGGATCGCTGATGCGTTTCCGGCCTGTGGGGGTATGGGGGTGAGGCATCCGGCACTCTCACAAACCAGACGAAACACAGTAGTAGTCACTATATTTCACGCTGGTGTTATGTGAGAGGGTGGTACTTCCTCGGACGAGCCGGCCCATTCGTACTGTAAAACAGCATGGCTCTACCACTACTAAGTAAGTAGATGGTCGATACAGGGAATATCAAAACTAATGGCGTCTGAGGAATGCCTTGAAATCACTGATCTCCATAGACAATGGATAGGCGATTGGTACCAAATATTTGATCCGATTTGAAAATCGCCATATTGGCGCTGAGAGCAGTAGTTAGTGTACTTGGAACTAATAATAGTGCTGACTTTCGCAGATAAACTTCGATAATGCTGTCATTGTCAATGTCAATGGCTGTCCATTTGAAGTCATTTTAGTTCCCAGTACACTATTGGGGGCGCTTCAAATCGACAGAAAAAAATAACTGTCATTTCAATGTCTAGAGCCACTCCAGCGTAATACCTACGTGATTGAAATGATTTGCAAACAATGTCTTACGATTTGACGTTTAGTAAAACAATTGACTAGAATTTTAGTTTAATTTTATGTAACAACATCAATATAATTATAATGTCGGAAACCGATTGAGATATCAAGATAAAATTGATTTATTATATAATATACTGCATCTTGTAGGTTTTAAATAAAAGTAACTGATATTTTAATGCTGGGGCCACATTATCGCGATAACGCAAACATTTGCGTTGTCGCGACACATCTGGCCAAATAGTTCGTGCTATCGCGATAACTGTCGCGACAACAAACGCCCTTCGCGCCGCTGTCGGTATTTTGCCGCACATCAAAGGGTTTTATCGCGACAAAGTTCGTGCACTTGGCTACACTTTGCGCGTTTCATATTCGCTGCAATCGATTTTGTACTTTAAAGATACAGAATACAGAATTATCGTGACGTTCTAAATTATCGCGACGTAGTGAAGATGTGGCCAAGCACATCGTCGTAGAACGAACAAGAAGATTCTATCGAGACAATTTATCGCGACAATTATCGCGATAGTGTGGCCCCAGCATAATTGATATTGCGAATGCTTTGTTTCTTATTTACATAGGTATTAATCTTTTTTATTGTTTACTTGTACAAACAAACACGGTTTTATTATTTTATATGAGTTAGATAGATAGATATACTCTTTATTGCATAAAGTTATAAAAGAAAAAATATGTTACAAAATTGCAAAATTGGATGATACAATGTAGGCGGACTTATCGCTGACAGCGTAGAGGAGTTAATCATATAATAATTTACTTCTAGCCGAGTTTCAGCTACAGCAACCAATCTATATGATCAACCAACTACCTACGCAGGATATATTATAGTGCTGCAGTGAGTGCGGATGCACAGGTGCACTCCCTATTCCCTCACTCTCATAGCACGGTGACTGCAGTCTGACAGAGTTCCGGGTTTCTCACTCACTAAACAGAGCGCAAACATCATTATCATCAGCCTATATACGTTCCCACTGCTGGGACTCAGGCCTTATCTCAGTGAGATAGTGTGGGCCATACTCCACCACGCAGGCCCAGTGCGGGTTGGTGGAGGGGTGCGTAAGGCAAGTGACCAACCTTAATGTCAGATGTTATCAAGCCGCCAAACGGCCTCTGACTAGGCTTGACGACTAATATCTACATTAGTAAATATAAGCCGGGACCAACAGCTTAACGTGCCTTCCGAAACGCGGAGACGCTCGAAATAAATGTCACTAAATGTGGTCCCAATGGTAGCTTGACTTTCGTTATCGCTAACGAACCACTGTCACAGCTGCGACACAAGGAATAGACAGTTTCTCATGCAGCATGAATTATTATTGTATAATGTTACGTAATTGTACAGTAATTTAACAAGTAACAATAGAAGCGATCATTATGTAAAGTATATGGTATATTTCCAGTATATAAGATTAGTTTTTGCTTTAATATTCTTGACCTTAGACCGAAAATTAAACCATTAATCACAGTATGTCATATGTTTGACGTCATGTCATACGCGGGTAGACCCGGTCATTATCCATAGTAATATTAGCGAAAGTAATTCTGTCTGTTTGTTTATTCACATCTTAAAAACTGAAAGATGGCGTCGGTTTTGGTAGGAAATTCTTCGTGTATCTATATATATAAAACTCAAAGGTGACTGACTGACTGACTGACTAACTGACTGACTGACATAGATAGCTATCAACGCACAGCCCAAACTACTGGACGGATCGGGCTGAAATTTGGCATGCAGGTAGATGTTATGACGTAGGCATCCGCTAAGAAAGGATTTTGATCAATTCCCACGGGAACTGGAACCACGCGGGTGAAATCGCGGGCGGCCGCTAGTTTCCCAATATTTTTGAATGCGTCCACCTACAACGCTAGTTGTTGTGTGCGACGTTTTAAGACCACTTGAGTCATCAAAAACACATGAAAATGGCAGCAGTAATCCTTAGAAACAGGAGTGTATTGCCAGTTACACTGCCGCGCTAACACGCTGCAGTAGGTACAAGAAGAAGAACTGAAAGATTTGTTTATAAGTCATAGGCGGCAAACGAGCCAGCGGGTCGCCTGATGGTAAGCAATCACCGCCGCCCATGGACATCTGCAACACCAGAGGGATCGCTGATGCGTTGCCGGCCGATGGTAGGGTACGAAACATAATAGTAGTCAGTATTATTTGACGCTGGTGTTACGTGAGAGGGTGGTACTTCCCCGGACGAGCCGGCCCATTCGTACTGTAAAAAATCATAGCTCTACCACTACCAAACGATGAAATGTGGTACAGACAGAGATAATATGTGTTAAAGCGCCATAAACGCAAGCTAGCGAGACATAACAGGCGGGTTACAAATCCAATGGGGAAAGACACTCTGCTTCCCAAGACCTGGTACTGTACTGGGGTACTTCCTCCAAGTTCCAGTTCCAGTGCTGCCTCTCCAAGCCCTTTTTTTTATTTTATTTTTTTATTATTATTAGCGGCTTCGTGTTTCCACAGTCACTGCGACCAATTCTGATCTATTGTGAACGCCACTTAGATTACAGTTCCTCTCCAAGCCCAACCTCTTCTACGAAGAGGAGGATATTCTTGGGGAGGATATCTTTAGCCTCGTCTGGTTGTAGAATGTGCTTCCCCAGAATAAGGCTACGTTTGTGCATCAATGGCTCGCAGTCCGTGAGTATATGCAGAGGTGTTTCGTCGCTAGTGTCTCCAAGCCGTTAGGTTAGATTTTTACGCGAGCAAAGCCGCGGGCGCAAGGCTATTATAATAATCTATTGTTTCAAAGAGTGGAAAATTAAATATAGTTAATGTTTTACTATCCACTCATGCATTATATAAGTATTTAATGTGATAAACATAATTAAACTAACAACCTTAAGCACTGACGTATTTGATAGTGCGTCAACGCCTTAGCGCCAAGGGTCGTGGGTTCAAATAAACTTTTTCTATTCTGTTCTATTCTATAAATCCTACACAGGACAAACATTAATGTAATGAATATTTATGTTTGTTCTGTGTTTGAGTATATATCTATTTATTGTAGTATCTTCGTTGTTTCTTATACTAATAACACAAGTAAAGGTTGACTGGCAGAGAAGTTTTTATAAATAAATAAATTAATTAAATAAGTGCCTAAACTACTTCAATTGGGGCCAGGCTGATGTTTGTCTATTTTATAATTAAAACTGTATGTATAAACAAAAAAAAACTTCACAGACCTCGTGCTCTACACTATTGAAAGGGCATTAAAAATGAACCTAGCTATTATAGATTATTTAATGAAACAATATTAATTATTTAAGAAAATCATATTTGTAAAATATTTTTATTTTGATTTTGAGAGTCTTAGTCTCTAGGTCGCCTAATGGTAAGCAATCACCGCCGCCCATGGACGTCTGCAACACCAGAGGGAACGCTGATGCGTTGCCGGCCTTTAAAAAGAGAGTACACTCGTTTCTTGAGGGTCTTTAAGTCGTTACCGTCAGGAAATACTGCTGCAGTGAGACTTGAAGCCGATCAGATGCACCTGATCTCTCTCCAGTCATTTCAGACTGCTGTTACCATGTTATTAGAGTGAGGAATAGAGAGTGCACCTGTGCTTGCGCACTCACTGCAGCACAACCTATACAGTATGACAGGAAATGCGAGGGACATATTAAACCCTAAATAGTTCATGCTTTCATATAACAAAATAAGTATAAACCAATAAAAACTCCAGTGAATATCTGTCACTAACCTTAGTCGAAATTATCCTGAAAATCCGCGTAACGTGCGGGAACTCTTACACGGGATTTTTAGGTAGTTCATGCATACTTAAATTATTAGGATAATTATGCAAAAAATTAAGGATACATTTTTTATAGCGAATTGGACTCTAAATCGGATTCTGAACACTCTCCTTAAATATGTCCCTCGGGTTACCTAACACGCTGTATATATCCTGCATATTTCGTAGATCATAAAGATTGGCAACCGAAACTCAGCTAGGACATTATTATTAGTGTATTATAATGACATCATAATCTTACTTTCCATATATTATTTCTTTATTAAATAAAATAATAATCAGGTTTTAGCTAAAAAGTTGTTGATGACTGGGTTATGGCTTTACCCATTCTGCGAAGGTCATGGGTTGGAATTCCCGTCTAGACACGTTTATTAGATTATATTATCATAATATATGTAATTTATATATTTTTTATACTGGGTCAATTGGCAGACATACACGCAGCCCCCCTGGTGATAAGCGGCCTCTGCGGCCTATTCCATTGAGGGACGTTTCACCTGGAAGCGTCGCTCAATGTGCTGCCAGACTGTAGGCTCATCTGATCTTTGAGCCTCTGATTTCAAGTGTCCGGCTCCCATAATAATACTGCCGGAACACAACCAGAGCTATTATGGCGGCAGATTTCACCTGTGGGGGTGGTAGCTAGTCGGTCTCTGATAAAGCCCTGCTACCAACCAGACCCAATGCGGGAATCGAACCCACGACATCCGGTTTTTTATACCCGAGCGGCTTATGGGCACTGTTCCACGATGGCTGCTTAGATGTCAGCCTTTAACGTCAAGTTCTAGGTTCCCTCACGATGTTTTCCGTCATCGCCAAACTAATGTTAAAGCTTCGTGCCTGTGTACCAACCGACATAAAAAAATATTGTCTGTCTGTCAATCTCTGTATTAATTAACTTAACAATTAAAAATATCGATAATTTTTCGTTTGCAGACGCAAAACGGATATCGTAGGACGATACAATATCTAAGGTCAAAAACCTTTGATAATGAAACAAATAAAAAATTTGTACTAAAATTAATAAAATCACGTTCCGGAAGTGATAAGCTGACCTTCCTTTGAACTGATCATGACCGTCAATATATTAAATATTAAATTAAAGGCGGTTTTTCATGTTAAACGGCAAAGCGCTTAATTTGGTACCAAACTTATCCTAATGGTGCGCGGTGCACGCCTTCTCCGGCCTGAGGGTTGACCTGCTGACGGGGGTAGCTCCCCAACACCCGCATTGCACAGGTCGCCCGAGCCAAGTCTGAGGGTCACCTAGTTTCCCGTTTGGTCCTCCCTAGGTGCTACTTGAGGCCTCTCAAGTCGGGGTACCCGGGGATAAGCTGGTCAATAGCCACAACAACACAAGGCTGGCACGGGCTCGTCCCAATCGGGTGTGAAGGGGAACCGGGGGAATTTAGTGTAGTGGGTAGTGGACGCTTTAGTCTCGAGTCCCACACACGGCCGCAGGTCTAGCTAGCCTGTGGTTATGGTGCATAAACGCATTCTCCTCAGTGCACAAAAAGGCAGACAGACATGCAGCACACCTAATTATAAGTGGCCACAGCTACCTATTCCATTGAGGAACTCTTAGCCAGGAAGAGTCGCTCAACATATTACCACACTTGGCTCCTCTTATCTTCGAGCCTTTGATTTCAATTGTACTGGCTCTCTGTATATTGCCGGAACAAAGCCAGAACAGTATTAATGTGGGAGCCAGTACACTTGAAATCAAAGGCTCGAAGATCAGATGAGTCTACAGTCTGGCAGCACATTGAGCGACGTTTTCTAGTGAACGGAATAGTCAATGGAATAGGCCGCAGTGACCGCTTACCATCAGGTGGGCTGAGTGTCTGTCTGTTATGGCGGCAGAATAGCAAGTAAAGATGCGAGTGGAAGCTAGTTTATATATGTTTATGTAGCAATTCCCTTATTTTGATAAGTGGTAACTTTGTTTGTCTGTACTTTGGCAGACCTTGACCTATCAATAATGTAATTACGCGTCTTATATACCAAGTATTTTCATAAGATCCGTGTTATGAAAAATATAAATACATAATTATAGTTCATAGAAATATTATGTAATGACGTATTAGCTCAATGTTATAGTTATCGGAAAAGGACCATGCAAAAAATTGTATGGGCTCTGTCCCCAACCACCAACAGACTTGGCACTAGTTTCAATATTATTATGACATTCCATAAAAAGACAAATAACCATTTTTAATCTAAGACATGACGGGGTATTAAAAAAAACCGTGCTTATGCCGCACGACTAAGATGCAGAATTGCGCTGTAAGTGTCTAGCTTCAAGTAGACTCGACTGTACATATTTTTTTTTTAACATTACATTTTGATTGTACACTTTTATTTAGACCAGGGGGGTTACTCTTGATCGCCTCCACAGTATTTTCACAATTAACTGTGTCAAAAAAATACTTAAATATGAAAAAAATACAACATTCAAATTCGATTTGCGTGAAATCCCCATTCGTACGGTGAATGTCGTCATAAAAAAAAGATCAGTACGGCAAGAGGTATTGACAGATATACGTTTGAAATCTGTTGAAAGTGGGGACGTTTTTTTGCATGGTCCTTTGTTGAACAGCGGTCGACGGAGAAGGTTCCGCATTTGGCAATCGTGGTATATATTTCAAGGATGGAGGCCTTTGCCCTGCAGTGGGACATTAATAGGCTGATACTTTTTTATACAAAGTATATAGTGTAGACTCCAAGTGGAGTTCTCAATAAATAAAATAATTCATATAAATAAAATTTTCAAAAGGCTAAGGCGTATCTCACGGCGCGGTTTTTAAACGCGCCCTCAGCGGTAGCAGCTCACGAGACCTGTGATTTGTGCGATTCCGCAGCCGCCGCGGTTGACGTGCGGTTACAAACCGTCCTCGATAAGTTGTCTTTTGGTACGTCACGCTGCCATATGTCACTAGTGCAAAATGGTGTCGGATTTCTGTACCTCTAGCGGTTAGTATTGCGGTCGCCCGCCAAGCGAGAATCGTAAACAACCGCGCGCGCTGCGGGTGAAAATAGCGTCGTGAAAACTTCTCTTACTTCTAAATCTATAAAACTCAAAAGTGACTGACTGACATAGATATCTATCAACGCACAGCCCAAACCACTGGACGGATCGGGCTGAAATTTGGCATGCAGGTAGATGTTATGACGTAGGCATCCGCTAAGAAAGGATTTTGATGAATTCCCACGGGAACGGGAACCACGCGGGTAAAACCGCGGGTGCCCGCTAGTTTCTCATATAAACAATATTCTACAGAGGCTGAGAGCCCGCAACCGCTGCGGGCGCGATTAAAAACCGCGCCGTAAGTTCTTAGCCGAACAACAGTAAAATTATAATCGCAAAATAAGCGTAGATTATTCCAATTAAATATCTGATTGACAAATGACGTTTTAAAGTATTGGATTTAACGTCACATTGTGTACGGAGTTCATGATCTGTTCAATAAATTGTGTATTTTAATTGTATGATGTTCCATACAAGGCAAGATGTTATTAAGATTAAGTCAAGTTCGAATCGCATGTTTTTATAAGATCTTCATGAATTTTACTAATTTCAGCTAAAAGTCGTCCACTGCTGGTTTACTGTCTATTGTATTCCCAAAATAGCTAGGTACGTATGACAGCTGTCATGAAGAGTTCACTAGTGATGCGGTGCAGTCTTAGATACGTTAATAAAATAAAAAAATACTCACAAATGAAAGGTTATTCCATCTTTATTAAGATTCGAGGTGTTAGACCTGTTTTTGCAGGAGTTAACAGCGCAAGACGGCATTTTTATCGAAGCACACGCGGACGTTCTTTCGATGCTTTACCGATGCACGAACTGATAAAAATCGATTATGAAACCAGTTTTTATGAACGCATTAGATCAAATGCTCTTATACCTCGGCAGAGGGGAACGCGCAGGTAAGGCTTATCCATGAATATTATGATCTAAGGGTGCAGTCTATTTCCGATTATACGGACACCGATTTTGAATCTATAGTTTGTAAAATCTAGGATGATACATGCGACATGTGTCACAGTGTCATTTCTAGAGACGTCGAATTAATAGTTAAAAATCGATACGTAAGTACCTAATCGATTCTTCAATCGACCTATACAGACCTAACAGATCCACATCTGTTTCCGTATCTATTGAAAAAGAAGACTTTGTAACTCCAACTGCCCTAAACTTAATAATAACAAGTTCGTTTTAACCGTTTAAAGTGCCAAAAAAAATTGACTAACTTTACTTTAGAAATTAAACATTGTACAATGCCAAGAAGGCTTAAGTGTTTTGCCAAGCTTAACAGCTTAGAGACAACTCATAAATCACTCATTTCTATGGAATTTAAGGGCAATTTTCGAAAAAACTGAGAACTTTCAAAACGGGCCGTGTTATTTATTTTACATAACTTTAAAAGGAGATAGATCTACCCACTAAAGTTCGAAGTGCTTTACTGCTGTACTGTTCGACAAACTTATCTGTTCTGGTGGCGGCGTCGCTATTGTCGTTTTAGTATTGCCATTAAATATCACTTTTGCACTTAGAATAAAAATATTTTTTATTGTCCTAGAGTGACAAAAAGTGATCAAAATGTTAATTTGATATTTAAATAATTGTTATATTCTAAAACGTAGAATGATCATTGAAACACTTTTTTTACTGTTGAAATCCATTTCTTAATATTAACAATTCACTTCGGATTAACCAAATAAAACTAATGGCTTATTTGTAACATCAACAACTGGCAAAACTATCCTGTAGCAGTTTTTAAAATTGACAATGTGAGTCAATGTAGTTCTAATTTTGGCCACCGGAAGTTTATCGCTCTATTATTTTAAATTGATCAGTTGGCAGAAATGCGCACAGCCCACCTGACATAATTTATGTGATGAACTTTGGTTCAGTTTCTGCGTGTTTATTATTGACTTATAAGGTTAAGTCATCGCTTCTTAGCGAATTTTATAAGGTCAACAGGAAGTACATACATGGTCTTAATTCATAATTATAATTTTTTATGTCAGAGGCGGCAAACGAGCTAGCGTATCGCCTGATGGTAAGCAATCACCGCCGCCCATGGACATCTGCTACACCAGAGGGATCGCTGATGCGTTGCCGGCCTATGGAGGTTTGGGGGTGTGGGCCTCCGGCACTCTCACAAACCAGACGAAACACAATAGTAGTCACTATTATTTCACGCTGGTGTTATGTGAGAGGGTGGTAATTCCCCGGACGAGCCGGCCCATGCATGGCTCTACTACTAAAAAGTGCGTCACCCATCACCGCCGAGCCAGTGGTAAAAAATTCCTTTCGCATTTATAATATTATCTGAATTTTTTGTTGTGTTTGTTAGAACAAGGTTTTTATTCCACACGTGCAAAGACGGGGCATGCAGCTATACAATGATGGCTGTTTTTAAACGGCCATCATAGCGTGCCGCTAGTAGGTATAATAAAGCCTAAGACAACAGTTTAAAACAGCTAAAATTAAAAACAGCACATAAACTGCTGCACAGCAGATAGTTAATATAAAAAGTGCGAAAGCGTTGAAAACCAAGTATTGTAATATGTCAAAACGGCCATCATTGCGTGCCGCTAATATAGTATCTAATAAATCAAAATTACATTTCCTGTATGACTATTAATTTAGTAATTATAATTACTTTTCTATCAAGATTAGGTACCTTGAAATGTCAAATCTGCAATTTTTGTAAGTAAGTAAGTAAGTAACAGTTTATTTGATGTCCGTTTGAAGGGCAAATGCCTTCATGATTGAAATCAAGTCGTAGTTACAATGACGGGTATTGGCTTAATCACCACGCTTGCCAAATGCGGATTGGTAATCAAAAACCCAAGCTGGTGTTTACATAAACCGTGTAAAAATTATTTATTTATAAAGCAATTTTAAGTGATTTAATTAGAGTGAGCTGTAATTACCAATAATTCAAAAATCGTAAAAAAATAAATTACTAGTCTTCCGCCCGCGGTTTCACCCGCGCGTAATTTAAATAAATAAATAATAAATAAATATCCTTGGACACTATTTACACAGCGCCATCTAGCCCCAAACTAAGCATTAGCTTGTGCTATGGGTGCTAGACAACGGATAAACATTACTTATATACTTTTTTTTGTAAATACATACATTTATTATACATAGAAACACCCAGACCGATACAAACAGACATGTTCATGCACACAAATGTTTGTACCGTGCGGGGATCGAACCCGCGACCTCTGGTGTACTAGCCGACTTCTCGACCATTACACCAAATGGCTCGTCGAATTCTTTTTTCAAATATCCCCCTCCACCTTCCCCCCACATTTCCGGTACAAAAAGTACCCTATGTCACCCGGGGATAGTGTAGCTTTCCAACAGTGAAATAATTATTCAAATCGGTTCAGTAGTTCAGAGCCTATTCAATACAAACAAACAAACAAATCTTTCCTCTTTATAATATTAGTATAGATTGATGTATGGTAGCTTAGAGCAATGCCAAAGGCGATTCCTATCAGTCAGTATAAAATATTTCTGTTTTTTCATAAAACATCTTATGTACTCTCTCAAAGTAGGGGTTTATCTTTACCAAATTTCATCGAAATCGGTTTGGTGATAGCAGTTGCATTATTCGTATGGATTTTTCCCTTTTGAGATAAGGAACTCTAAAAGCTTATAATCATTTTCTACAAGGAAAATTCAAGTTTCAACTTGTAATAACGGTGTATATTTGCTTCTTTACTGCCATAAGAATGCACAAATTAATTAATAAAATTGGCTGCATGCAATAAAAAAATAGCAAAAAAGTATCAGCCTATTAATGTCCCACTGCAGGGCAAAGGCCTCTGCCCTTGAAATCAAGTTATTGTTACAATGATGGGTACTGGCTTAATCACCACACTTGCCAAATGCGGATTGGTGATCACAAACCCGAGCAGTGTCCGAAAAAAACCGACGTAAAGTTAGCTCGACCCGGGAATTGAACCCAGGACCCCGAGATCTCGCCCCGGTACTTAAACCACTAGACCATAGAGAAAAAAACTCAGATTCTTACTAAAATTAACCTGGGATGGGCTGGTCAATAGCCACAAGGTGGGATCCAGCTTATACCCTTTGTTTAGGTGTGTGGAAACCGAGGTAATTTAGTGGGTAGTGCATAAATTCACTTCAGAAAAAAATTTAGTAAAGTTACTGGGTACATGAGACCTAATAACTGTCGTCTCGGTGTAGCGGGCGCAGGGCGGTGCCGGACAGTAACTGCTTAGTTACTGTTTGGCACTGAACTGTCTAAGGGCAGACGTGGCGCTTACCATCTGGTGTACGATCTGCTCGTCTTGTTACACATTGGAATAAAAAAAAACAGTGCAACAGGCCTGTTACGGGCGTCAACTACCTATACGATACCCAACTAACTCGCTTGCCCAGAGACGATTATAGGCTGATCCTCCTAACTCTAGCAAATTGTCGTGCATTTGGAGAGGCCTATGCCCAGCAGTGGACTACGATAGGCTGATGATTATACATCTTAATGAACACTGAACACGTTAAAAAAACGTGAAATTTTTTTTTTTTTAAATTGGCAATATCTTGACAACCGAGCAACTTTTACTGAGGTCATGTTAGGCTTGTTCGATGCCTCTTGTGCTGGCCTACCTCCAGTGTCACAGTGACGTGTCCTTATTGGGACACCCTGTATATGACACATCATCATCATCTTAAATGAAACTTACCTCTATTAATCTTCCCTTGCTGCGATATAAGCATATTCAGCGGGACAGCCCGTTGGTCGGTGATCCTCGGCGCTAGACCGAATAGTCTATTCCGCGCCGATTGGCCCACCGCAAGGTACTGTTTGTGGCCCATGATGGGCGGTAGAGATTGCGGCTTTACACTACATCCGGGTCCACTGTGGACAAAGAGAGAAACATATAAGTACAACAGCTAGTCAATTTCCATTACTCCAGTAATTCGTAGTAGTGGTAGAGCCATGCTGTTTTACAGTACGAATGGGCCGGCTCATCTGGGGAAGTACCACCCTCTCACATAACATCAGCGTGAAATAATACTGACTACTTTTGTGTTTCGTCTGGTTTGTGAGAGTGCCGGAGGCCCACACCCCCCTTTAAAAGACCGGCAACGCATCAGCGATCCCTCTGGTGTTGCAGATGTCCATGGGCGGCGGTGATTGCTTACCATCAGGCGACCCGCTGGCTCGTTTGCCACCTATGTCATAAAAAAGAGATTTTACTTGACTTGTTTTATAGTTCTAGAACAACAGGAAGTCTATACTAATATTATAAAGATGAAAGATTTGATTGTTCGTTTGTTAGTTTGTTTATTTGTTTGTTTGCATTGAATAGGCTCCGAAACTAGTGAACCGATTTCTTTTACTGTTGTAAAGCTACACTTTCCCCGGGTAGAGTAACATAGGGTATTTTTGATCCCGGAAATGTGGGGAAAGGGATATTTGAAAAAAGAAATTTTACTACGCGCGTATGCGCCATCGAAGTAGAACCATAAGTACTAAAGTATTTGAAGGGCAATCCTAAGGTTCCAAGCTACTCTACGCTATTGCATGTAGATAATTGCACTTTATAGCTCTGGCCCTTCGCAGACGAATGCGGGTCAAGATCATTGCTAGTGATTTACCGTAGACAACGGTATTCCGAATTTGTGGATAGTGTTGCCATGTTTATGGTAAAAAGTGGGGCTTCATTAGTAGTTAAAATAATATTACTAGCATTGTAGCAAATAAAGTTGAAAAAATCATTGACGAGCCGTTTGGTGCAATGGTCGAGAAGTCGGCTATTACACCAGAGGTCGCGGGTTCGATCCCCGCACGGTACAAACATTTGTGTGCATGAACTTGTCTGTTTGTATCGGTCTGGGTGTTTCTATGTATAATAAGTATGTATTTACAAAAAGAAAGTATATAAGTAATGTTTATCCGTAGTCTGGCACCCATAGCACAAGCTAATGCTTAGTTTGGGGCTAAATGGCGCTGTGTAATGTCCAGAGATATTTATTATTATCCTACGTTGCGTTTGTTACGAAGAGGAAAGTTATTTTTACGTTACTACAACAACACTTAAAATGAAGCACTAATGAAATGAATAACACATTCCTATCAGCCGTCAATTTTACATTCACATAAATGTATGTCACTACCAAATACATATTGTTATTTTTCTGTTGAACTGCCTCCGTGGTACAGTGGTTAGAGCGATGGGCTCTAATACCCGGAGGTCGTGGGTTCGAATCCCGCGGGGAACATCACTTTGTGTGAATGTTTCCAGTTTGGTTAGGACATCGCAGGCTTGAATCACCCGAATGTCTGAAAAGAATGATGATTCCGTACTTCGGAAGGCACGTTAAGCCGTTGGTCCTGCGCCTGATCTCTCTTCGGTCGTGTCATGTCAGACTGCTGTCCCACCGTGTTATGGGAGTGAGGGAATAGGGAGTGCACCTGTGCTTGCGCACTCACTTGTGCACTATAATATATCCTGCGTAGTTGGCTGATCGTAGTAAGATTTTACGCTAGCCGAATCGGCTAGGAGGACATTATTTATTATTATTTTTCTTTAGGGGTGCTTTATTTCTGTAATCTTGGAGGTTTTTAGAGATAGAAGTCAGCTGGGACCCAATCTTTTCTATTCTTTAGCAATTGTTAATGTGGTATCTATATTTTGTTTTCTAGTAACTCTACCATCGGATTCGGAATTTTTCTATCTATCGAGAAAAAACGGCAAGAAACTACTCTTTTCAATCGTCACATTTAAAATAGATTGGGTCCCAGCTGACTACTATCTTTAAAATATCTCTGGACATAAAAATCTCTGGACATTATTCACACAGCGCCATCTAACCCCAAACTAAGCATTATTAGCTTGTGCTATGGATGCCAGACAAAGGATAAACATTACTCATATACTTTTTTTGTAAATACATACATATTATACATAGAAACACCCAGACCGATACAAACAGACATGTTCATGCACACAAATGTTTGTACCGTGCGGGGATCGAGCCCGCGACCTCTGATGTACCTAATAGCCGATTTCTCGACCATTACACCCAATGGCTCGTCACAAAGCTTAGATTACAGAAAAAAAATTGCAAAACAGAAAAACAACATGTTTTGGTAGTGGCATACATACATATATAACTGTATGTCACTACCAAATACATTATGTGAATGTAGAATTAACGGCTGATTGGAATGTGTAAAAGGGGAAAACATGTTGTGCCGACCCTACTTTGCGTGGGAAAAATGATGATCATGATGATATACATTTATGTGATAAACATTTTTATGTTTGTTCTGCGTCTGGCGGTTTATTTATTTTTAATTAACTAAACTGGCAATACATAAAGAGATAGAAAACAGCATTAAAATCATATTATTACCGTTGTACAACGGTAATAATATTTCTTAACCTTCAAATCGTTCGAGATTCAATGAAAGTTGGCCGACTTTAGAACATTAAGACTATATTTTTAGCTGTATCATCATAACAAACAGAAATGTACTATGCTATCAACATAAATTATTATTATTATTTTATACTAGGTCAGTTAGCAGACAGACACGCAGGCCACCTGATGGTAAGCGGCCACTGCGGCCTATTCCATTGAGGGACACTGCACCAGGAAGCGTCGCTCAATGTTCTGCCAGACTGTAGACTCATCTGATCTTCGAGCCTTTGATTTCAAGTGAACTGGCTCCCACATTAATATTGCCTTAACACAGCCAGAGCTGTTATGGCGGCAGATTTCACCTGTGGGGGTGGTAGTTAGCCAGTCGGACTCTGAAAAAGCCCTACCACCAACCAGTCCCAAGGCGGGAATCGAACCCACGACCTCCGTGTTTTATATACCCGAGCGGCATGTTATCTGCACCCTCAGGGGCCTCAGACCAGGTGGAGCGACGATCTGCGCAAGATGGCTGGCAGGAGCTGGATGCGAGTGGCCGAGGATCCAGACGAGCGTTTGGAGAGGCCTATGTCCACTGGACTGCAATAGGCTAATGATAAATTTGAAATGTATGCACCGTACCTACACTTAAGAGTAGAGCTTGGTTTTTTAATTTTTAGTGATTGGCAGCCGGCTTTTTTAAATATTTTTTACTAGCCTTCCGCCCGCGGTTTCACCCGCGCGTAATCTCTTTTTTCAAATATCCCCCCTTCCCCTCACATTTCCGGGATCAAAATTACCCTATGTTCACCGGGGATACTGTAGCTTTCATACAGTGAAAGAATTAATTAAATCGGTTCAGTAGTTTCAAAATTGTTATTTCCGCGGGAATGTGATGATTCCCGTAGGAATTTTATAGCCTATGTCCTAATCCGGGTTATAAACTATACGTGTGCCAAATTTCATCCAAATTTCATCCAAATTCACTTTCTGCCGTGATCAGTCTTTCTACAATATAACTTAGGGCTCTTCAAGACCAGAATTAACGCCCTGTAGACCGCGTAGTTGTGTAACATCAGGCAACTTTGTGGTCAAGTGCCAGCTTAGTACAAATATAAAGATCAAAAACGCTCATTGAGCTGAAAAATAACTCACAACGCGTTGTGGTCACAGTAAAACATCCAACGTACTGACACACAGAGGAGACTAAATTTTGAGAGATATTAAGTTAAACAAAAACAACGTCGGAGGCGAAAATCGACTCTGATGGATATAGGTTAGAAGGCTAAGGCGGGAGCGGAGCAAAGCGGAGCTCCCGCCTTGGCCTTCGTGGTTTTTTTTTTCAAACCTGAAAAAGCCACAACGCGTTGTGAGCTATTTTTCCGCTCAATGAGCGTTTTCGATCTTTCTTTGACCTTAACATATCGCACACCCGGTAAAAAACTGTCATAACACAAAAACAGGCAAATCTCACCCCTTGCAGTAAAATATTATTTTACTGCAAAAAGTGAGATAATAAAAATATTTTTTACTGAAGAAAGTGAGATCAACCTTGCCTCTACGTTATGACAGTTTTTTAGCGGGCGTGCGATTATGTCGTCAATTTTTATTAAGTAACAAAATTACTCTACCAGATTTGCCTGTTTTTATGTTATGACAGTTTTTACCGGGAGTGCGTTAGATAAAAAACAAAAAGTGTCAAAAATTGACACCTGTCATATTTCATAAAAAAATAAGGAAAAATGAATAATGTAATAATTTTGACGAGCCATTTGGTGTAATGGTCGAGAAGTCGGCTATTACCCCAGAGGTCGCGGGTTCGATGCCCGCAGGGTACAAACATTTGTGTGCATGAACATGTCTGTTTGTGTCTGGGTGTAACTATGTATAATATGTATGTATTTACAAAAAAAAAATATAAGTAATGTTTATCCGTTGTCTGGCACCCATAGCACAAGCTAATGCTTAGTTTGGGGCTAGATGGCGCTGTGTGAATAATGTCCAGAGATATTATTTATTTAATTTTGCATCGAGATGAAATTGGTGAGTCAAAATCATCGAAAGTTGGTCGTAACGTAACAGTGATATGGTAGCCTTGAATGGTTTTGAAACGGTTTGCGCAAACCCAAACCGGCATTTTAAGGCGAAAAAACTGTACGAACACACGGACAGTGCAAATATTCATAATCCAACATCTTTAATTGACTGACGGAATTTCCGACAAGAGATATAGGGTTGGTGGTTTTTAAGTTATCGTTTATTTTGCGGCATACATAATCGACTTAAATTACAATTTTTGCAGCTGATAAAAATATCTTGACTTCTCTATTGAATCTATAGAAAATAGTAGAGCGTTTTTCTTTTTGCATATATAAATTCTCTATTTAAAAAAAGTTTTTAGAAAAGATATCAAAAACCTTGAAATTTTGTACTAAGTATAAGCTCACTACGAAGGGTATTTTAAAAATTCACCACCTGAAAGTATTAAATAATGGTTTCAGTCAGATAGTACGAAAATTCAAAAATTTATAAGCTATGCTTAGTTTGGGGCCATATGACGCTGAGTATAAATAATGTCCAGGGATGTTTATTTAATAAATAAATTAAAAAGTTTTCCAACCCTATAGTATGATTACGTGAAATGATTACTAATTTGTTAAATTCTGATAAGGCCAATTTAAAATCCGTATTATATCATGCCAATCTTGAAGTTTCCACACCTATGTGCGTCTTAGGCCTCTGGCTCGAATTCGGCGAGATGCTTTGTATGAAATCCCATAGATCCGTTCTCGAACGCAGCGGGGCGGCAGGCGCACTGTGGATCACCGCTTGACAGCATCGTACCGCTTTTGATGGCCCGCGTCAAGCGGTGACCGCAGTGCGCCTGTGTGCGTCGCCGCTCCCGCTGCCGCGAAATTCGAGGCCGCGGCCGTATTGAACTGCGTTGGGCGACTAAAAATCGGTTTGTCCACTTATCTCTACCAGTGTCTCCACTAGTAGAGACAAGTCCACTTTTTTGTCCACTTGTCCCCACCAAGTGTGGTCGGTATAGACATGTCCACTGTTCCCGGTCGTCCCCACCGGGAATAAAAACCATTTAATTACAATCCGGTGAAGACAAGTGGAAAAAAAATGGACATGTCTATACCGACCACACTTGGTGGGGACAAGTGGACAAAAAAGTGGACTTGTCTCTACTAGTGGAGACACTGGTAGAGACAAGTGGACAAACCGCTAAAAATCCCGGATGACCAACCTTATTCCCTAAAGGCCTTCACCTTCCCTCTCCACATATGCCTTTAAAGGCGGGCAATGTATCTTAGATCTAGTCACAGGTGTCTATGGGCGGTGGACACCTCTCGTTGGCGACCATGGTTCGTGCCATGGTCGCCAACAGGAGTGCGTGGGAGGCGGCCGCCTCCTTCTGCGAACAAGTAATGTCGCAGAAGGAGGCAGCGGAGCGGGAGCGCGAGGACGACCCCCTCGCTGCTCCCCTCCGGCGCAGACGGCCAGGCCGGAGAAGGCGAGCTCACTTAGCACGCCTCCTCCGGCCTGAGGGTTGACCTGCGGGCGGGGGTAGCTCCCCAACGTCCGCATTGCACAGGTCGCTCGAGCCAAGTCTGAGGGTCACCTTGTTTCCGGGTGGCCCTCCCTAGGCGCCACCTCGACTTGAGGCCTCTCAAGTCGGGGTACCCGGGGATGGGCTGGTCAATAGCTAACGCTGGCACCGGCTCGTCCCAATCGGGTGTGAAGGGGAACCGGGGGAGTTTAGTGGGTAGTGGACGCTTTAGTCTCGAGTCCCACACACGGCCGCAGGTTTAGCTACCCTGCGGTTATGGTGCATAAAAGCATTCTCCTCCGAAAAAAAAAAAAAAAAAGGTGTCTATGGGCGGTAGTGACTTAAATCCCGACCATTAAAATAAAAAACCTCGCCATATTGCGGAAAAATATTGGAACCAATTTCTTAAAGTGGCACCAATCAAATAAAAAAACAATAAGATGGCATTCATTATTACTGTCTGTCAAAGTGTGATGTCAATTTGTCAACCGTGCCTTGTTATTTCTTGGATATTGTGAGTTATTTGTGAGTATAACCATAGCAAGCAAGTGTTGCTATAACCATAGCTAATGTGGCGCATCCAGAGCAGGTTTTTTATTTTCTTGGTCAGGCTATAGTATAGCCTGACCAAGAAAATTATAGCCGCTATACCATCAGGTGTTACACTTGCTCGTTTGTCTCCCTCTTTTATAAAAAAAGTTTATTTGGCATTAATCCAAATATTATTATAAATGATATAAGATCTGCACGAGAAATAAAACAATTTATTCTGCAATTAGATTCATAAAAAATACTTTTGCACGTCAATCTTTTTATCCCAGCAGTCCGACGTTAATGGCCTGTTGAAAAAAGTGCCACAAGAAACTCCATATTTTTTTATATATTATAAATAACAAATTACTAGTAATATTCTTACATTTTATAGGTTCTTCCCGAAGATTGTATCATTCTTAAATCAGTAGTAGAGTCATTATACCGCGTGTTGTTTTCCGCAGCAGAACGCTTCAGCTTTAGACTACTAAAGAACTACTAAAAAAACACTTGGATAAATCGATGGTAGTACTAACCTACCATCGATTTATGCAAGTGTTTTTTTTTTATTATTTTTTATTATAAATGCATAATGTATGGCTAGTTCTTGGAAGAGCATTTTCTGAGTGTCAAAGACTCATATCTCCTATTAGAATAAATTATTACGATAAAAACTACTATTAATAGGCATACTTTGTAAAAACAATATGGCGGCAAACGTCATGCTTGACAGTTTTGACAGATAGAATCTCCTGGTGAAAACGTGAAAACACAATCTTTTACAGAAATATAAACTGTTTTAGGAATTTATATGACCAAATACACTTGAACGTATGTATTTTTAACATTATTCTTAGCTATTGCGCACTTAAGATAATCTATTTTGTTTGAATTAAATAAATACATTTTCCTCTTTCGTCGCTGAAAAGTATTCAATGTATCCTTAATTGATACCTATTTCTTTTGTATGGGATATTATTTAGGTATACTTAACCTTTTGAACGCCAAGCTACGAACGCACAGTTGTGTCTTGCCTGAGGCCTTATACAAGCGACACTTATGACGTTCGTTATCGCTCAATTTGTGACAACGAATGTCAAAACCCGTACTTTCAATAATATCGCCCTTTATTATCATCTATATAAAAAAATCGATTGACCACGTGACTTTTCTAAGGCACCTGTCAAATCCATACAATGTCCATACAAACACATGCGAATTTCGCTATCGCTGTCACAATGTAGGTACTTTGTCTAGGCCCCCTGTACGCCAGAGTGAGGTTATTCTTTATTGTCGAAAGTAAGAAAAAAATTCAAGTAATCGTTTTAAACATATTTATTTTATATTTTTAGAGGTTTGAGTAAGGTTTTTGTCAAGTATCTTCATTGGCTCACAGGGCACGCAGGTGCTTGTCAAGTATAGACGACTTTGGCGTCGAAAAGGTTAATAAAACATGACCTCAAAAAAACTCCTTACATCCTTGTTCAAGTCAGAAATGAATGGTTTTTTGTGTAATTAGGTAATGATCGGTATGTTGTGACGGTAATAAGCAAAAATTAAGGTGAATAATTTTTGCAGATGAAAAAAGTCTTAAGAGCTTTGACACGATCTATGGGTCCAGTTATTACATTGCAGCAATTTTTTTTATGTCAGAGCCGGCAAACGAGCCTGCGGGTCGCCTGATGATAAGCAATCACCGCCGCCCATGGACATCTGCAACACCAGAGGGATCGCTGATGCGCTGCCGGCCTATGAGGTGTGGGCCTCCGGCACTCTCACAAACCAGACGAAACACAATAGTAGTCACTATTATTTCACGCTGGTGTTATTTGAGAGGGTGGTACTTCCCCGGACGTGCCGGCCCATTCGTACTGTAAAACAGCATGACTCTACCTCTTTTTTTTTGGCGGAGGAGGACGCATTTACGCTCCATAACCGCAGGCTAGCGACCCCTGGGGGCTCAGGACCAAGTTCCACTACCCACTAAACTCCCCCGGTTTCCCCTTCACACCCAATTGGGACAAGCTGGTGCCAGCCTTGTGGCTATTGACCAGCCATGGCTCTACCACTACAAAAGCGACTGCCATCTGACTTTATGGCATCTAGACTACTTTTTATCCCAGGACCTTACAAAGTTCAGATGGCATAAACCGTAAATTGAACATCCAGATACAGTATTATATAAAATTTTTAAAGCATATTGCCTGCTTAATGGCGATATTAATACAAATATATTAGAAAAAATTCAATTTGTCCAGGTATCAGGCGGGATTCGAACTCACGTCCCTCGCTGTCCGGGCGAGTGCACTCAAAAATAAATGCACTCGCCCGGACAGCGAGGGACGTGGGTTCGTGTCCCGCCTGATACCTGGACAAATTGAATTTTTTCTAATATATTTGTATCCAGACACAGGACAAACACAAACCACATATATACATGTCCGGGGTGGAACCCAAGACCCCTTTGTGCAAAGGTCAATACCAAGTGTCTACCAATTCTTCAAAAATTTACAAAATATGTTACCTATATCATCATCTCAGCGTATTCCCGATTGCATCCAGTATGGAGCTCAGGGTCCGCTTCGACTATGATCCTAGATTTGACAAGCCTGGTTATTACAATGGAGCGATTGCCATCTGACCTCCGTAACCCTACAAGGGAAACCAGACCTACTTGGAACATAGTCAGGACCAACGTCTTAATGTGCCTTCCGAAGCACGGAATCATCATTATTTTCAGACATTCAGGTGATTCAAGCCTGCAATGACCTAACCAAACTGGAAACAATCACACAAAGTGATGCTCCCCGCGGGTTTTAGAGCACAACGCTCTAACCATTGTACCACAGAGGCAGTTATGACAAAATATGTTATCTAAAAGGCTCGGTTGTTTTAATTTTTTTAGAATGGTACAAACTTTTTAAAAGTTCTTTATTTTTCCTGTTTGTTTTATTTTAGCGCGTATTTGGCGCATGTTTACGTGCGTTGGAGATATTCCGGTTCGTTCTCATTGGTTTCTCCGCTTAGGTCCGATGCCTGACGTACTTTTTTTTTAATGTCAGAGGCAGTAAACGAGCCATCGGGTCGCCTGATGGCCGCCGCCCATGGACATCTGCAACACCACAGAGGGATCGCTGATGCGTTGCCGACTATGGGGGTATGGGGGGTGAAAGCCTTCGGTACTCTCACAAGCCAGACGAAACACAATAGTAGTCACTATTATTTTACGCTGGTGTTATGTAAGAGGGTGGTACTTTCCCGGACGAGCCGGCCCATTCGGCTTTACCAATACTAGGTACAACATTGTGATCGGTAGGGCAAATTCGAAAAATCAGTCATTATACGAATGATGACTTATATTTATCACTAATTGATGATCTAGACTAGACGTAAAAACGTACACAAAAACATAAGGAAACCCGAAATCATACAGTTCTGGCTGTAACCAAGATCAAAATTAATGGATTCTTTCTCGCTGACTTCACATTCTCTATAAAAAACAATACGGCAAGTCTTTTAGTTCGCTGAGCAACTCGGCTTATAAGTATATATAATCCCCCCTGATGATTGTTTGTTTGTTTCATCATCATCATCATCAGCCTGTGATGGTCCACTGCTGGACATAGGCCTCTCCAAATACTCGCCACGCCGATCGGTCCTCGGCCACTCGCATCCAGCTCCTGCCAGCCATCTTGCGCAGATCATCGCTCCACCTGGCCTGAGGGCGTCCTACACTACGTTTACCGAGACGCGGTCTCCACTCTAGAACCCGTTTACCCCAACGGTTATTTGTTTTGTTTGTTTGTTTGTTTGTATTGAATAGGCTCCGACACTACTAAACCGATTTGAATAATTCTTTCACTGTTGGAAAGCTACACTATCCCCGGGTGACATCGGGTACTTTTCATCCCAGAAATGTGGGGTGAACGGGGGAATAATTGAGAAAAGCAATTATGCGCGAGTGAAATCGCGGGCGGAAGGCTATAAGACATATAAAAAATGAATAAATTAGATAACTAGACCGAGAAAACGGGGGAGTTTAGTGGGTACTACCCAAACGTCTTTTAGTTCTGTGTCCCACCCAGGACCGTAGGTCTCGCTAACGATGCTTTAAAGCGCTTTTTTTAGACTAGCCTTCCGCCCGCGGTTTCCCAATTTTCAAATATCCTGCGGGAATAAGACGTTTACCGCAGGAATTTTATAGCCTTATCCGGGTTATAAACAATACGTGTACCAAATTTCATTTAAATCCGTTCAGCCGTTCAGGCGTGATTGATTAACAAACATCCAAACATCCAGACTTTCGCATTTATATGTAATAGGTACTAGCTTTTCACCCCAGTTTCACCCGCGCGTAATTTCTTTTTTCAAATATCCCGCGGGAATGAGACGTTTCCCGTTGGATTTTTATACGTGTGCCTTTCATCTATATCCGGTCAGCCGTTTAGGCGTGATTGACTAACAAACATCCAAACATCCAGACTTTCGCATTTACGTACCCGGGGATGGGCTGGTCAATAGCCATGGCTAGCACCGGCTCGTCCTAATCGGGGGTGAAGGAGAAACCGGGGGAGTTTAGTGGGTAGTGGACGCTTCAGTCTCGAGTCCTACTCACGGCCGCAGGTCTAGCTAGCCTGCGGTTATGGTGCATAAACGCATTCTCCTCCGAGAAAAAAAAAAGACTTTCGCATTTAGGTATAATATAAGTAGGATTAGCAGGATTTTTTTACATTAAGTCAGGGTACGCCTGTTACATGATCCAGGACTTGTCAAATCCAGTTATTACATTGCAGCGACTGCCGTCTGACCTCCGTAACCCTTGACAGGGAACCAGACCAATTGGATCATGGCTACACAAACATTCGACTGTTTTCTCACAATGTTTTCCGTCACCGCCTAACTAGAGGTAAACACGCATCATGGAAATATTTCGACGTCTATACGCACGTTAACATGGTTACTATCAATCTTAACATTGTTTTTTATAGTACGTCAGTTGGCAGACAGACACGCAGCCCACCTGATGGTAAGCGGTCACTGCGATTTATTCTATTGAGCTCGCTTCCAGGTGAAGCGTCCCTCAATGTGCTGCCAGACTGTAGACTCATCTGATCTTCGAGCCTTTGATTTCAAGTGTACTGGCTCCCACATTCATATTGCTGGAACACAACCAGAGCTGTTATGGCGGCAGATTTCACCTGTGGGGGTGGTAGCTTGCCAGTCGGACTCTGAAAAAGTCCTACAAAGAACCCACGACCTTCGGGCTTTGTTTAACGGCTTACCCACTATTCCACGGTCTCACGGTCTCTGGTTCTGGACCTCTGTACTCTGTACTGGTCCCGGCAAACTACTTGAAATCAGGTGGGAATTGCGCAGAACACATATATGCCTGCGCGCTATTGGTCAGAAGCATACCTCTGACCAATAGAGCGTGCTGGCGTTAGAATATTCGCGCGCGCTATTGGTCACGCGCAAGTGCACATGCGTTAACTTTCCCCCACTCCGTCGACTGATGGTCAAGAAGTTTCCCGGCACCTGTATATTTCTAGAAATGGAGTCATAAAAATGCGAATGGCGATAATAAAAAAGAAATTTTAACACTTACTAGTGGTAATTTGCACCTTTCTTGTTATGAAGGTCAATGTCAGCCTTTTATTTTAGTTTTATTACTGACATTTCTAGGAAGCATTTATGATAACTGGTGGTATAAATTGTCTAGTCAATTTTGACCGCCTCTGTGGAACAGTTGATACCGCTCGGGTATAAAACACGGAGTTCTTGTTCGATTCCTTAGGTCTGGTTGGTGGTAGGACTTTTTCAGAGTCCGACTGGCTAGCTACCACCCCCACAGTTGAAATCTGCCTCCATAACAGCTCTGGCTGTGTTCCGGCAATATTAATGTGGGAGCCGGACACTTGAAATCAGAGGCTCGAAGATCAGATGAGTCTACAGTCTGGCAGCACATTGAGGGACGCTTCCTGGTGTAGCGTCTCTCAATGGAATAGGCCGCAGTGGCCGCTTACCATCAGGTGGGCTGCGTGCCTGTCTGCCAACTGACCTAGTATAAAAAAAGGACTTTTAAGCAGGAAGCGTCGCTCAACGTGCTGCCATCCTGTAGGCTCATCTGATCTTCGAGCATTTAAAATCCTACATTACGAACGGTTTATAATGTAACGAAAGCTTGACCTTGTGAAACTTGATCGTATGGTCAAAACAAACCATTATTTTTAACTCTAAACTTGATAATACAATAATAATTCTTGAAACCGGTTTATTTTTAGCTTTCGCTATACACGACAGACCACTTTAATATATTTTGTGACTTTTTTAATTTCTCAAAGTTGTTTTTTTTTTTATGGAAGACATTTTAAAAACGGATACTGGTTTGGTACTAGGGCAACATGACCTTATTGGAGGTCAATGACGTTCAATATGTTTTTGTTTTGATATTATTGATGGATGCCAGTGCATCGCCTGGGTTATAGCCATAGCGAAGCGCGGAACGGTCATTTTAAATGGTTGATTAGGGTTTATCATTATTAATGTTGTGTAGGTATACCTAAGCAATTTATTCTTGACTGTACAAAAATGTAAGTTTTGCACATACAAAAAAATATGGGCCGGAACAGGACTACAACTTGGGACAGTTTTGTCCCAAGCTACCTCGCCCTCCCCAGCATAGTGCGGGCTATGTTGGCGGGGAGGGAGGCCTGGAGAGCCTTCGCCACTTTCTGTGAGGAGGTGATGGTTGCGAAGGAGGCGGCTGAGCGCGTGCGGGAGCAAGACCCTTCCGCCGATGCGCTCCGAAGGGCGCGGAGGGGGAGAAGACGACGAACTGCTCATCGTCTCCTTCCTCTCCATGGAGACCAGCCGGTGAATGGTACGGGGGTGCCAGCGCCGGCATTGCACCGGTCTCCTTCACTGCCTGTTAGGGACGGTTCGACGCTCTCGACTGTCCCTATCTCCCCCCCCCAGCTTGGCCGGGGGGGATAGCGTTTTGCCCGCCGTGTAGGCGGCCTCCGTCCGGGGAGGATCGCGTAATAGGCTTCGTGCCAGTCACCGTGACTCCTCCCCACTATGGACGATGAGGGAGCGTCGCAGGGGTTTTAGTGGGTAGGCCGTTCTGGGTAGCTTATTCTGTGCATCCCAGACGGAGAGCCCCACATAACCTGTCCGCCCCCCGGCGGCGGGTATGCTTAAGGCAGCATTTCCCCTGCGTCAAAGAAAAAAAAAAAAAAAGTTTTGTCCCAAGCTGTATTCCTGTTTCTCGTTTGAGAATAATTTAATCAAAACTATGTAAATACGAAAGAAGCATATTGTTTGGGACGAAACAGGATTTTTTTATGTAGGACGAAACTCGATGGGCCGAATAAACAGGAACAGATCAAATGTCTTGTTTGTATTGAATCGGCCCCGAAACTACTGAACCGATTTGGAAAATTCTTTCACTGTTGGAAAATGCACTTTCCCCAAGTGACAAAGGCTAGTTTTGATCCCGGAAATGTGGAGGGAAAGGGGGGATATTTGAAAAAAAAAATAACGCGCGGGTGAAAAAGCGAGTGGAAGGCTAGTTTGTATTAGTATTGTCTGCCGATCTGTCTGTCTATACTAATATTATACAGTATGACAGGAAATGCGAGGGACATATTTAAACCTCTAATAGTTCATGCCTTCATATAACAAAATAAGTATAAATCAATAAAAACTCTGGTAAATATCTGTCAATAACCTTAGTCGAAACATGAAAATCCGCGTAACGTGCGGGCACTCTTTCCTTCACAGTACCTATTTCTTGCACTCGTACAAGTATGACTCAAATTGTAATCGCGTACAATTTGAATTTCGGTCGTAAACGGCCGCTCAGCACACGGGATTTTTAGGTAGTTCATGCATACATAAATTATTAGGATAATTATGAAAAAAAATAAGGATATATTTTTTATAGCGAATTGGACTCTAAATCGGATTCTGAACACTCTCCTTAAATATGTCCCTCGGGTTACCTAACACCCTGTATACGAAAGTAACTATTATTTTGAATGGTAAAATACCAAAACAGTGACGAATGCAGTTTAATATGACGTATTCTTAAACTAGTTTACGAATACCGTTGAGCTCGTGTATTCGACCTTGCCGGTTGGGCAATACATATATTTTGTCATTAAAAACGGACGGTGGTTTAGTCTTGATGTCCACTTAACTGTGAGCTCGGGAGCTTTTTTTATACTACATCGTTTGGCAAAGCTAACTATTTTTTCTTTATACTACATCATTTGGCAGACACGCAGCCCACCTGATGATAAGCGGTCACTGCGGCCTATTCCATTACTTAGCGGCGGCTGTAGCTTCTATCACAATTGCACAATAAAAAGGCATCGGAAAATATTGGAGACTCATAAAACGTTTATAAACAAATAAAAAAAAAATGTTTTCAAAACAAGATTTTGCTTGTGACGTAATTAAACACTGGTCGAATAAAGATGTCTAAAACTCTAAATGATTCTGATGCTCTAATACTCGTATTTTAGCCGCTCGGATAAAACCCGGAGACCGTGCGTACGATTCTGCGACTTTCTCAGAGTCTGGCTAGATATCACCCCCACAGGTGTTATCTGGCCCCCATAACAGCTCCGGCTGTGTTCCGGCTATATTGACGTGGGACTGGGAGCTAGTACATTCGAAGTCAAAGGCTCGAAGATAAGATGAGCCTACAGTACGTGTATCTCTATGGAATTAGCCGCAGTAGCCGCTTACCATCAGGTGATCCTATTAATGTCCCACTGCAGGGCAAAGGCCTCCATCCTTGTAATCAAGTTATCGTTACAATGATGGGAACTGGCTTAATCACCACGCTTGCCAAATGCGGATTGGTGATCGCAAACCCGAGCTGTGTCTGAAAAAACCGACACAAAGTTAGCTTGACCCGGGACTTGAATCCAATAGGACCCCGGGATCTCGGCCCGGTACTTAAACCACAAGACCATCGAGGCGTTCTGACAACTGAAGTGACATAAAAAAATAGTTTTAGCATAGCGTCGTATAGCATCACATAGCTTTGAGCACGTAGACACGATGGTTTATAAGTCAATCGACCTCCATACATCATTCAACATATTTGCGTTAATCTCACTTTCATTTGCTTCATCTTATGTTGAGACACACCTAAGAACAAGTATTTTTTTTTTAAATAAAATAAATAAAAATATCTCCGGACATTATTCACACAGCGCCATCTAGCCCCAAACTAAGCATTAGCTTGTGCTATGGGTGCCAAACAACGGATATACATTACTTATATACTTTTTTTTGTAAACACATACATTTATACATAGAAACACCAAGACCGATACAAACAGACATGTTCATGCACACAAATGTTTGTACGGTGCGGGGATCGAACCCGCGACCTCTGGTGTAATAGCCAACTTCTCGACCATAACACCAAATGGCTCGTCAAACAATAACAGTTCGAGACACGCAGCCCACATGATGGTAAGCGGCCACTGTTGCCCATTCCAAAGGACACTTCACCAGGAAGCGTCGCTCAATGTGCTGCCAGACTGTAGGCTCATCTGATCTTCGAGCCTCTGATTTCAAGTGCACTGGCTCCCACATTAATACTGCCGGAAAACAGCCAGAGCTGTTATGGCGGCAGATTTCACCTGTGGGGGTAGCTAGGCAGTCGGACTCTAAAAAAGTTCTCCCTACAACCAGATCAAAGGCGGGAATCGAACCCACGACCTCCGGGTTTTTATACCCGAGCTTTGTCACTGTTCCACGGAAGCGGTCAAAACCACAGAACAAGAAAAAATTCTCTAAATGGTCAAAATTTACCATCAGGTGGGCTGCGTGCCTGTCTGCGATTTCAAAAATTAAGAAAAAAAGAAATATTATAGTTATTAGTTTAGTCCTAATAAACATAAAATATTCAATTCAGACACAGAGATATTAGCACGTAGCTAATATCGACATATTGATATAAATTATCAGATTAGTTACGCAACTATGAATCCGAAATCAGTTGAAAAATTTGCGAGATCTTTGCAAAAATTATAAAAGTAAAATTGTTTTTATTTACCTACCTATCTATCTATCTATCTTTTTATAGATATGCTATACGTACCGGCAAAATTGTTGATCATCGGTCGACGGAGGGGGGAAAGTTCGCGCATGTGCACTTGCGCGTGACTAATAGCGCGCGCGAATCTCCTGAACGCCCGCGCGCGCTATTGGTCAGAGGTATGCTTCTGACCAATAGCGCGCAGGCATGTCAAAATTCGTGTTCTGCGCAACCCCCTGCCCGATAGTCAAGATGTTTGCCGAGGCCCGTACCGCATGTCTGATTAATTAATGGCATCATTGACTGCCCAGCCTTATTAGAGCAGGTAAACATCTGGGTCCCCCGGAAGTTGCCAGACGCACTCAACCGCTAGTTATACCTAGACTTTGCACCAATTTATCGTCGCAACTCTTTTTTTATTCGAACGAGTAAATTTTTTAACGACCTTTCAAAAATTAATAGCGAACTGGAATTATTTCGAACTAAACCCGCAACTGTTAAAGGATTATAGAAGAAAGTTTACCTCTAAATTTTTCGGCTCCCACATCTAAAGCATTTTTAATCTTAAGTACTAATTTAATCTATCTACTAGTTCTTAAACCTATCATTGTTAATTTTTAATTTTATTGGTATGTTAGCTCCGTGAGGACTCTTTTGTAACAGCTCTCTAAGTCTATTTGCATCTTAATTTCCATATGCGAATTCCTGTAAATGGCTAAGTACCTAGTTATAATTTTAGTAAATTTTTACTAGTATTAATTGCTGTTGGTTTTCCAAATATAAATAAATAAAAAATAATTGAAAAATAAAAAATGAAAATTCGGACTCATATTGAATTCCAGGAAATATAATTAATAGTGATGGGCCGACTATTGTATTTGCCGACTAACCGACTAGCCGACTATTCGGTTTTCAAATTGCCGAATAGTCGGCCGACTATTCGGCAGTGCCAACTTTTACTACGTGACGTTTAAGTCGTTGTTTTTCCGCAGTAAAATGAGCCTTAGTAGTACAATCTTAGTAGTACAATAGATTATTAAAGTTTTTTTAATCAAATCAAAGTTTTACGATTGTGATAGACGAAACTCAAACTAATAGTACTAGCTGCGACGCGGACAGTCACTGGCCCGGAATAATTGCCCTTCGCGCTTATCAAAAAGATGATAATAACCACACACATACACAACATAACATAATTTAATAACCTTTGATTTCCATTTTCAGTTCAAACTTAAAAAAACAAAAAAAAATTGGCATGAATCAATAGTACTACTAAAGGTGAAGCGTTCTGCTGCGGGAAAACATCGACAAAAAAGTCACGCGGTCTACTGGTGTTCGGGATTTTTCGTGATCACTCTGCTCCGCACGGCGGCCGAACATGGCCTGACGTGCTTGTTTAATCTATTTATATAACTAAGTTATAGTTATAGTTTTCGTGTATATATTTCAAGAACAGATTGGGTTCAGCAGACCAATTCCTAAAGGTAGCACCTATTCACAAGTATGACTCTCAATCATCTGCCAGCACCTTAAGCCAATGTAATAACCATAATTGTCACGAAACGTCGAAAAAGAAAACGCGCGTGTGAACATTCTTTGTTAATATTGAAGGTGCTGAATAATATTACAATATATTATATACTATAAATTTTGCCGAATAGTCGGCGAATTTTGCCGACTAGTCGGCATTACCGAATAGTCGGCAAATGGTGCCGAATAGTCGGCTTTCCCGACTAGTCGGCGAATAGTCGGCCCATCTCTAATAATTAAGTATGAAGATATATAGTTTGGAAGCTGGAAATATTTGCTTGCTGAAAAAATATTTTTGTTTTTGATGTTTCAGATTTTTTTAATGAAATAGCAGGCAGACCAGCATAGGCAAGCCTGATGGTGTAGCCCGACCAATAAAATAAAAAACCTCGCCATATTGCGGAAAAATATTGGAACTAATTTCTTCAAGTGCCAACAAACAAATAAAAAACAATAAAATGTCATTCCTTATTGCTGTCTGTCAAAGTGTGATGTCAATTGTCAACCGTACCTTGTTACTATTGGATTTGTAATTTTGTGAGTGTAACCATAGCAACCAAGTGTTGCTATTCCAGAGCAGATTCTTTATTTTCTTGGTCTGGCTATACATTCAAAGGACAATGCAAAAGACTGGGCCTAAAAAAAATGTTGTGCAGATCTGGGACATAGCCTACGAAGTAGCTCCAATAAACACCTATAACTTTTATGATGGCGTCGACAAAATTGGTCCTAGTGAAAAAAAAAACAGTTTATTATGTTAATTATTTATGTTCATCTAAAAATAATAAATTATTATGGACGATAACTTTTTTCCCCTAGGACCGATTATGGCGTCATCATAATAAAAGTTGATGGTGTGTGTGGTCTTTCACATAGAATACATCTCATCTCTGCACATTATCTTAATTTTTTTTGGGTCCTGAAATCTCAGCCAGCAAAGCATCTCTGAAATGACATTATGACATGATGTCATTTCAGAGATGACCAACATTTCTTATTTTAGGAATCTAAAAATAACCTACTTCACACAATAGTGTTAATATTCAAATCACTGGTTTAGTTTAAAGCGCCTCCGTTTTATTAATATACATCGATTTGTCTGTCTGTACGTGGTATTCATTTAATATTGCTTATTAGTGGAACTATGTCTGATCTATGAAGATTAATTTGAGGTATATACCTAATTTATTATTATTATGTGTACGGTAACTGATTTTTAAATTAAAAGGCTATTTATAAGGCGCTTTAAAAGATAAATATCTCTGGACATTATTCACACAGCGCCATCTAGCCCCAAACTAAGCATTAGCTTGTGCTATGGGTGCCAGACAACGGATAAACATTACATATTGTTAGGCGAATAATTGGTTTACTCGATTAACACATCACTATGGTCACCGCGTAAGGTGCCCCGCACTAGCCGGAGAGATTGACAGATAGATTTACCGCGCTTGCAATGTTTAATGTCGATTAATGTAAAAGCTTATTAAATTGTAATTATCAAGAGAAAGGTCTTTATATCTAAAAGTTCAGAAGTGAAATCATACCCACGTGCGTAAATAGTATTTGTTATGTTCGGAATAAACAACGCTGGAAAAAAAGTATGCTTAATTTGTTGCACTGGTTGTAATGGCGATGAAAACGCATAAAAAGTAATTTTCCGTGAGAATGAACAAGTAAACTATGCTTAAACCAGGTTACTAAGCTATAACAAGTATTATGGATTACTTTTAATCAAGATTCGACGTGTATTATTCTAAATTGGAGATTTGGATTCTTGTGCAAAATTGACAAGTTACGACAAGTTTGGTTGGTTGAAAATGTTCACATCTGCATTGAAGAGGCATGATAAATTGTGATAACATTTCGAAATGATGCTGGTTTTATTGATGGAAGTTCAGCGTGATGGTAAACTAAGTGAAATCTTTGGTCTGGGTTGATGAGTCCCAAGGTCATAGAAAGACTTGCACTTATATTTCTATACCTTGGTATCCTTTTAACCACTCAACGCCGAACCGGCACTCGGGTGCCGCATAACAATAGATTTTCTATTGTGTCTAGTAATCCGGGGCTAGAAGGATTAAATAAGTTGCAGTTTTTGATACTAACTTTGACAAAGGATGTATCAGCACCTTATGATGTGTACTCAAATTAAAATGTTTCTAATGTGGTAATATGAGCATTGTGATCAGAAATTAATTAATTAAGGAAATAAACATTGCCATGTTATGGCAGATTGTTTTAAGAAGATGGAGTCAAATAAGCATTGTTCATTTTGTTAATCATCAAATAAGTGCAAGAGGCAATCTAAATCAGTGACACATTATTAATGACTTAATGGTACTAAAAAGTGAATGGATCATGATATTATATGAAATAATATTTTAGAGGACAAGATAACCTCAAGAGATGTTAAGTATTATTGAATAAGTAAAATAAGGATTAATAATTGTGTTTTAAACAAAAGAACTGAATATATTGCAAAGGTAGAATAAATTGAGTGTAACATGGGCTATATTACTAGTCTAGATGACACACACCACTAAGATGAATTTCTGGCAAAACATAATCACTGTTGTCTGGTAAAGGATGATTGGAAAATGTACATTATGTGCTAAATTTGGACATGTTGAAACAACCTGCTACAAAAAGAAAATAAACACAAGTTTTGTTCTTTCTGAAAGTGTAAAGGGTGTGTCATTGAAGAGGAGAAAGAATCAGTAGAATTACATAAAGTAATCATGGTGGCCATATGAGGCTTATTATAATACACTGCCGTGGGGGGCCTAAGGTGTACCTGCCGTGAGGGGCTTATTACAAATACACTGCCGTGAGGGGCCTTAGGTGTATCTGCCGTGAGGGGCTTATTATAAATACACTGCCGTGAGGGGCCTAAGGTGTATCTGCCGTGAGGGGCTTATTATGTTACACTGCCGTGAGGGGCCTAAGGTGTACCTGCCGAGAGGGGCTTATTATAATACACTGCCGTGAGGGGCCTAAGGTGTACCTGCCGTGAGGGGCTTATTATAAATACACTGCCGTGAGGGGCCTAAGGTGTATCTGCCGTGAGGGGCTTATTATAAATACACTGCCGTGAGGGGCCTAAGGTGTATCTGCCGTGAGGGGCTTATTATGTTACACTGCCGTGAGGGGCCTAAGGTGTACCTGCCGTGAGGGGCTTATTATAAATACACTGCCGTGAGGGGCCTAAGGTGTATCTGCCGTGAGGGGCTTATTATGTTACACTGCCGTGAGGGGCCTAAGGTGTACCTGCCGTGAGGGGCGCACACTGTATTGCCGTGAGGGGCTTAATTGTGCAAGGCCGTGAGGGGCGCACACTGTATTAATAATAATAATAATAAAATCATTTATTTCAGATCAAGTATTGCCGTGAGGGGCTTAATTGTGCTAGGCCGTGAGGGGCGCACACTGCATTGCCGTGAGGGGCGCATACTGTATTGCCGTGAGGGGCTTAGCTGTGCAAGGCCGTGAGGGGCGCACACTCCATTGCCGTAAGGCGCTTATGATGCTACAATGCCTTGAGGGGCTCTTGGGAGTTGCAGTAAAGCTGTCCGGGAGGAACCAACCACGGAAGAACTTGTAGCAGCATGGACATTTTATGGAGGATCCTTCGGGGACGAAGGACTTGCAGGATGGCCGACTGTTAGGCGAATAATTGGTTTACTCGATTAACACATCACTATGGTCACCGCGTACGGTGCCCCGCACTAGCCGGAGAGATTGACAGATAGATTTACCGCGCTTGCAATGTTTAATGTCGATTAATGTAAAAGCTTATTAAATTGTAATTATCAAGAGAAAGGTCTTTATATCTAAAAATATATACTTTTTTTTTGTAAATACATACATATTATACATAGAAACACCCAGACCGATACCGTGTTATTACCGTGCGGGGATCGAACCCGCGACCTCTGGTGTAATAGCGGACTTCTCGACCAATAGGTACACCAAATGGCTCGTCAAAGTCAAGATGGATTATTCTATGATGTAATATTGAAAAGAATAGGAATCTTATAGGATTTTATAGGACTTTATTATTATTTACTGGTTAGCTACCACCCCCACAGGTGAAATCTGACGCCATAACAGCCCTGGCTGTGTTCCGGCAGTATACATGTGGGAGCCAGTACACTTGAAATCAGAGGCTCGAAGATCAGATGAGCCTACAGTCTGGCAGCACATTGAGGGACGCTTCCTGGTGAAGCGTCCCTCAATGGAATAGGCTGCAGTGGCCGCTTACCATCAGATGGACTGCGTGTCTGTCTGCCAATGGATCTATCGTAAACTTTCTTAGGAAGTTTCGTAGTCGGCCACCTAATGATCCGGCGCGGATCCCAAATGGCTCGTCGATCTAATTCTAATAAATAAATGGTATAGGTTTTTAATTTTTGTTTTTAATACTGTCATTGGTAATGTCGGAAGTTCTTCGGTCTAGAAATCGCAAAACTTGTCGTGTTTTGACATCATTAAGGCCAACATTTTGGGCCAAACACGTGTGAAAAGCTACACTAGTTATGTAAATGACTATTTATCTTTAAAGCTCAGCTAAGCCGTTAGCTAAAAAACATGCGCGAGAGCATAGAGCTTTTATGGATAAGAACTCACGACGCGGCTTTTAATCGCGACCGCAGCGTTTGCGGGCCCGCAGCAGCCTCTGTAGAATGTTGAGTGATGGAGGCATTTGGTGTGATGGTAGAGAAGTCAGCTATTACACCAGAGGTCGAGGGTTCGATCCCCGCACGGTACAAACATTTGTGTGCATAAACATGTCTGTTTGTATCGGTCTGGGAGTTTCTATGTACGAGTACCTATAATATGTATGTATTTACAAAACAAAAGTATATATGTAATGTTTATCCGTTGTCTGGCACCCACAACACAAGCTTATTTTGGGGCTAGATGGCGCTGTGTGAATAATGTCCAGAGATATTTATTTATTTATTTGTATTAAAAAAACTTGCATAAATCGATAGTACTACTGAAGGTGAAACTAAAAAAACACGCAGTATTTTAGCAATAAAATATAATCGTGACATGATTATTCATACTAAACGGATCTCATTAATTTAAAGCTAATAAATCAAAAAGTTTAGTCTCCAAAATTAAATATCAGTCTTTTTTATCAAATGTAAAACTAAACTTTATTAGGCATAATCATAACTAGTATATTATAATAAAATTGCTTCTACTAGCGGAGTTTCGGTTGCTTTGTGTTGGATAGTAGCCACCGGTGAATATGAAAAATGCAAATTCTTTATTTGCTTAAAAGTCAGTGTTTTTTTTATAAATTATGTACGTACTAGCGGTCATCATCACGGCTTCTCCCGCGCGTAATTTTTTTTCTTTAACTATCCCCCCACACATTTCCGGGATCAAAAGTACCCTATGTCACCCATGTCAGCATGAAAGTACATATAAATCTATACTAATATTATAAAAAGGAAAGATTTGCTTGATTGTTTGTTTGTACTGAATTACTCGGAAACTACTGAACCGATTTGAATAATTCTTTCACTGTTGAAAAGCTACACTATCCCCGGGTGACATAGGGTAATTTTGATCCCGGAAATGTGGGGGAAGAGGGGGAAAATTGACAAAAGAAAGGCAACTGTCTGCTGTTGTCTAATATTTAGTTAACGGTTTTGCGTGTAAGTTGGCGTGTTTTAGACAACGGAACTTGCTTGAGCCGACAAATGAAAGTGCTTTGCGATAATGACCTTCAACTCATCGCGACCTCTATTTTGTGATTTCTCCGATTGACCATACATTAGAAGCACCTTGCCAGAAGGTACTGCTATGCCAACGGCTTTTTTTGTTTTTTTTTTATATACTAGGTCAGTAAAGACAAACACGCAGCCCACCTGATGGTAAGCGGCCACTGCGGCCTATTCCACTGAGGGACACTTTGCCTGGAAGCTCATCTGATCTTCGAGCCTCTGATTTCAAGTGTACTGGCTCCCACATTAATATTGCCGGAACACAGCCAGAGCTGTTATAGCGGCAAATTTCACCTGTAGGTGTGGTAGCTAGCCAGTCGGACTCTGAAAAGGCCCTACCACCAACCAGACTCAAGACGGGAATCGAACCCACGATCTCCGTATGGTGGGCTGCGTGTCTGTCTGCCAACAGAAGTGGTATAAAAAAGAATTTTAGAAAAAGAAAAACCCAACGGACAGGGAAATGGACTTAGATTAGAAGGCTAATTCACTTGTTTTTTTTTGTTTTTTTTTAATTGTTACTATTAGTGTTGTATTATCAAATACAGCCATGAAATAAAATTTCGAGTACCAGTCAAAACGTCCACTTTTATTTTGATTTTGGAAAACCTAAAAACTTATTTCCGGAAATACCTAATGCCTTTTCACACTCTGTTTCTTACTAAAGTAAGACACCTGACTTTTATTACTGTTACCGAAACTTATGTAGTACCGTACTTTACCGAGAGCCTTATGTGTTTAGTAATAGAGATCAAAATAGCTTACCTCTGTTACGGTCTGAATAATCTTTGATAATAATCAGAGTAATTACATATGGCGTTATGCCACGGATATTGTCGAGAATGGTTTCAAGTTATGGGTTGAAAACCTTCAAAATAATACAATTTTAAAGTAAGGTTGACGAGCCATTTGGTGTAATGGTCGAGAAGTCGGCTATTCAGCAGAGGTCGCGGGTTCGATCCCCGCACGGTACTAACATTTGTGTGCCTTTATCCCACGCTAAGTAGGGTCGGCGCAACATGTTTTGCCCTTCCACACATTCTTCATCATCAGCCTATATACGTTCCCACTGCTGGGACACAGGCCTTATCTCAATTGTGAGATAGTGTGGGCCATACTCCACCACGCTGGCCTAGTGCGGGTTGGTGGAGGGGTGCGTAAGGCAAGTGACCAACCTTAATGTCAGATGTTATCAAGCCGCCAAATGGCCTCTGACTAGGCTTGACGACTAATATTTACATTATAGTAAATATCAGCCGGGACCAACAGCTTAACGTGCCTTCCGAAGCACGGAGACGCTCGAAATTAATGTCACTAAATATGGTCAGAATGGTCACCCATCCATTAACCGACCGCGGCGTAGGTAGCTTGACTTTCGTTATCGCTAACGAACCACTGTCACAGCTGCGCCACGAGCGCCTCTTATTCCTTCTAATTCACACATTCCTATCAGCCGTTAATTCTACATTCACATAATGTATTTGGTAGTGACATACATTTATATGTATGTATGCCAATAATGCCGCTACCAAAACATGTTGTTTTTCTGTTTTGCATTTTTTCTGTAATCTAGTAGCCATTAATTGGTGTTATGCTCGAGAAGTCGGCTATTACACCAGAGGTCGCAGGTTCGATCCCCGCACGGTACAAACATTTGTGTGCATGAACATGTCTGTTTGTATCGGTCTGGGTGTTTCTATGTATAATATGTATGTGTTTACAAAAAAAAGGACATAAGTAATGTTTATCCGTTGTCTGGCACCCATAGCACAAGCTATTGAATCGCTGTGCGCTGTGTGAATAATGTCCAGAGATATTTATTATTATTTAATTATTTTAATAAAAATTAAGTCATCTTTATTATGGATACTGTCATAATCACCACGTTTACCAAATGCAGTGATTGTGGACGAAGCGAACTATGTTCGAAAAATCCGAAAAATATTTGGCCAACTCGGGAATTGAACCCAAGACCCCGAAATCATAAAACCGTACTTAAACCTCGATACCTAATACCTAGACAAGTTGATTTTTTTCTAATATATTAATATTTATATCGCTATTAAGCAGGCAAAATGCTTTAAAAAGGTTTGTATTTAATCGATCACCAATCAAGCCTACTAAGTTAGCACCTAAAATGCTAAGTTAGCACCTAAAATACTAAGTTAGCACCTAAAATACTAAGTTAGCACCTAAACTACTAAGTTAGATGCTAACTTAGTATTTTAGGTGCTAGCCTACTATATTTTTTTTGTGGACCAATTTGTTATTTTTCCTTTAAAAATTATAAAAATAATGGGACATTCATTCTCATTAATATAAGGAAGACTTTATTTTAATGTTGGTGGCCTCTGCTCTGCAGTGGGACATAATAGGCTGGTACTTGATAATCATCGCTTTTTTTGGAAGTCCATTCTTCAGTGGGTGGCCTTGTGCGGTTTTTACTGTAAATAAGTAATGTGGGACACAGCCATGTGACTACGACGCGGGGTTATGTAAACGGCGGGGTGTATCGGTTTTAGTAAGTGGATTCCGTACGTTGGCTTAAGTGCTTGCTTTAATTTCGAACCGATTTAATTCAAAATCAAAATCTTCTTTATTCATGTAAGCTTGTATAAAGTATTTATAATTTGCAATTACACAGAGTGACTCTATACTGATTCGGAATGTCGTTGTCTGTCAAAAAGAACCGGCAAGAAACTCGACAGTTACTCTTTACAAACAATTTATACAACAACAACATTATTTAAGATTAAAATGTAGTGAACTTTTTAATGTTCTTTTGAGTTAAAGAAAAAGACAAATGATCTTTAAACCGAAACCGAAAATATCTAGGTAACAGAAAGACCAAAAATATAATTTTCGTGCAGTAGGCACTTACATATTTTTAATAAGTGTACCGATTTTTATTTCTTTAATCGAAAGCTGAAATCGTCAGTGATGTGTTTTTGAGGTATCTACATTGAATTACTTGGCTTCACACGAACAAAGCGATGGTCACCCAAAATATCACTAAAACCCAAAAATAAAAGCAAAATTTTGTCAAAAAAATCCATCAATATAATGATATTTTTCGAGTTACCGAGTAACCGACACCGAAACATAACTCCAAATATAATATTACTTGTGCAAAAAGACTTTTTTTGGCTACTTCCCATTTGGTAAACCTCAATCAGTGCCTACTCAAAAGTTGCGTTTGGTAAACATTTATTTACTACATACGTTTTTCATACATTTAGTCCCATTCGGTAAACAATCGAAATGGGACTAAATGTATGAAGTAAATAAAATGTTTACCAAACGCAACTTTTGAGTAGGCACTGATTGAGGTTTACCAAATGGGAAGTTTACCAAATGGGAAGTAGCCACTTTTTTTTACTATTTTGTGAAATTTTTAGCATGAAGTCGGGTTTTTAGTATCATCAAAAGATATTTCTGTGCCAAAAGCTTTTCTTTAACGAACGAGGAACCCTAAAAATGATTTAAGAAAGTACCATCAAGGGCAACAAGTTCCGCAAATAATTTTGGTGAATCTTTACAAGGTTTAAGTTAAAACTTAAATGGAAGTGAATTGTCTTTTTAAGTTTTCCTTTTCTGACGTAGAAATGATGGAAGAAGCTTTTACATACATACATACATACCGTCACGCCTTTTCCCCGTAGGGGTAGGCAGAGACCAACTCCTTCCACTTGCTACGATCCTGGCTCACAAATATTGCTTCCTCCACATTCATAAGTCTTTTCATACGGGATCCCTTTTTTTCGCATAACTTTTTTTGTCATAATTTAATTTGGCATAACGGGTTTGGCAAAATTTTTTTTGTCATAATAATATTTTGTCATAATAGTCCTTTCGCATACTGTTTCATTAAGCATAAATAAGGTTTAGACTAATGGTTTTTGCCCTAATTTTGATTCGCATAAATTTTTTAGACATTGTTTTTTTTGTCTAAAAGTTATTATTGTGTAACAGTAGGTTAAGGTTAAGGTTATTATTTATTATTATTATAAGGATAAATAAAAGTATGCCATGTTAAATTATGACAAAAAAACTTATGCGTAAAAATAGGGAACCTTTTCATACGTGACCGTCGGTTTAGATATGTAAAAATTGAGAAGCTTTTGGTTTTAAAAATTTGGGAAAACACACGGAAGTTCAAAGTAGTACCACAGTGTAAGCTCTTCTGATCAAAATCAGATTAAAATTATACATGTTGGCTTTAGAGATGCACTTATAAATCCTACTTAATATTAAAAATGCGAAAGTCTGGATGTTTGGATGTTTGTTACTCAATCACGCCTAAACGGCTGAACGGATTTAGATGAAAGGCACACGTAAGTATAGTTTATAACCCGGAATAGGACATAGGCTATAAAATTCCTACGGGAAACGTCTCATTCCCGCGGGAATATCAATTTTGAAACTTCTAAACCGAATTGAAATATTCTTTTACTGTTGGAAAGCTACACTATCCCCGGTGAACATAGGGTACTTTTGATCCTGGAAATGTGGGGGGAAGGGGGGATATTTGAAAAGAGAGATTATGCGCGGGTGAAACCGCGGGCGGAAGGCTAGTTGTCAATAAAAACGTTACAATATTGTGACTAGAGTTGCCCATCGATAGTCCACTATCGATAGTCTATCGATAGTTGACGTCATATCAATAGTATCGATAGTCTATCGATACTATCGATAGCCCAAATCCAGGCAATACTATCGATAGTATCGATACTATCGAGCAACAATACTATCGATAGTATCGATAGTATTGCTTACCCGCAATAGTATTGCCTGGATTGGGCTATCGATATTATCGATACTATCGATATTATCGATACTATCGATAGCACTATCGATATTGTTACTATTTTTCAAGGTCAACTATCGATAGCGAAACTATCGATAGTTGGGCAACTCTGATTGTGACTCTACCCCGGTGGTAGGTATGTTGTTACCTATCGAGAAGAGCCGGCAAAAACTCGATAGGAATTCCATTCAATCTCCAAAGCAGACAAGGTAGCGGGTAAGTAGAGTACGAATTTCCCATTTATAGCCTGACCAAGAAAGTAAAATGTGTGTCAAGCACTTCTGTGTTTCAGGGAAAGGGCACTGTAGCTAGTGAAATTGCTGGGTATATGAGACCTAATAACTGTCGTCTCGGTGTAGCGGGCGCAGGGCGGTGCCAGACAGTAACTGCTTAGTTACTGTTTGGCACTGAACTGTCTAAGGGCAGACGTGGCGCTTACCATCAGGTGTACGATCTGCTCGTCTTGTTACACATTGCAATAAAAAAAACCCTGCTCTGGAGGCGCCACATTAGCTATGGTTATAGCAACACTTGGTTGCTTTGCTATGGTTATACTCACAAATAACTCACAATATCCAATAGTAATAAGGCACGGTTGATAATTGACATCACATTTTGACAGACAGCAATAAGGAATGACATCTTATTGTTTTTTTATTTGATTGTTGCCACTGGAAGAAATTAGTTCCAATATTTTTCGCAATATGGCGAGGTTTTTTATTTCAATGGTCGAGCTATAAAAAGAACAAGGCCAGTCTTTCCGAAGTCCTGCCTAAAACGAGACGTAAACTGAGAGAATTGGACCTAGCCATCACTGTTTTACGAAGATGGTCAAGATTGACCAACAATTCTAGAATTTTCGTAACCGTACTTAATCTAAAATACACTATAAACCTTGAAAGCAATCGTACAAGACCCTTCAAGGGCTATTACAGAAATATCCGTTGTATATCCGAGCCATAATGGTCGAGAAGTCGGCTATTACACCAGAGGTCGCGGGTTCGATCCCCGCACGGTACAAACATTTGTGTGCATGAACAACATGTCTGGGTGTTTCTATGTTTAATATGTATGTATTACAAAAAAGAGAAACAGATCGTAGAGCCAAATTGACCCGACACTACACAGAAGATATCCCGGACGTCAGCCTTTACGAGATTAGTGTAGCTCTGAAACAGCTTAAAAACAACAAGGCGCCGGGGGATGACGGAATAACAGCGGAGCTTCTGAAGACAGGAGGCCGACCGGTCCTAAAAGCTCTCCAGAGGCTGTTCGACTCCGTCATCCTCGAGGGTCAAACGCCAACAGTGAAAGCGACCGCTAATATTAATAAAGCTATTTTAAATATTGCTAGTTTTTGAAGATTTAAAAGAGCTTTTTTATGCCTAACATGTATAATTGTTAATAATGTAGGATTCATATAATTTAAAAAAATGATGACAACCGATTGTCATCGTCTAAAAAACAAGTTATAATTTTCTATAAAAGTCATACACGTTGTAACCCGTATCTCGGTCAAGGCTTCACTCTTTACATAAACGATAGACGAATAGTCAGACGGATTCTGTCTAACATTATGTAATGTATTTATACAGTTTCGTAACTATCGAAGCAAAGTTATGGAAACCACCTCCGTGCCTCCGTGGTACAGTGGTTAGAGCGTTGAGCTCTACAACCCGGAGGTCGTGGGTGCGAATCCCGGGGGATAATATCTCTTTGTGTGATTGTTTCCAGTTTGGTTAGGACATCTGCTTGAATCATCTGATGATTCCGAGCTTTGGAAGGCACGTTAAGCCGTTAATCCTGCGCCTGATCTCTCTTCGGTCGTGTCAGACTGCTGTCCCACCGTGTTATGAGAGTGAGGGAATAGGGAGTGCAACTGTGCTTGCGCACTCACTGCAGCACTATAATATATGTGTAGTTGGCTAATTGTGTCTATTATGCCCGCAGGCTATCTGGCAAAAAATGACAAATCAATCGTCATAGGTCAATGTAAAATAAAAATAATTATTGTTCCCCTAATATGGTCACCTCATTATATGTTTCATAACAATAATTGAAAAACATAATTGTGAAATCAAAATAGCCTCTAAATGAAACAGCTATAGGTCTTCAAAGTTGGGTAGGCAAGTGTTTTGTTAAATAAATTACCCTACCAAAAACATTTCCATGTAAAATGTTGCCAAGGCGAGACCATATGACTCGCAATGTCAAAAAGTTATCAGATCTTATGTAGAGCCAAGCTTTTAACTCTAAACGTTCTAACTCTACAAGACCTACTTGTAATTCACAAACTCTACTTCTTAGTCCAAATATGTGGCTGAAAGCCATGACGCAGCAATGACGTTCAATATAAAACTAGACTCCCATTCACGCTCAAATAAATTCCGAAGCAAAAGTCTGCCCACGCAACTATTGGGCAGAGTTTCCGTTTAGTTGTATACAATTGATATTAAACACTTACTGCCTCGAGATAAGGTGTTAATTTGAACGAATGTCTTAATGTCATCTGTGTCAACGCCGCTCGGACGTTTTTTGAGGAATTTTTCATAGAGATTGGGTGTCTAGTTGTATATTGAACGTCATTGCTTTCAAGCTTACATTTTTTTTTATACCACGTCAATTGGCAGACAGTCACGCAACCATCCTGATGGTAAGCGGCCACTGCGGCCTATTACATTGAGGGACACTTCACCAGGAAGCGTCGCTCAACGTGCTGCCAGACTGTAGGCTCACTGATCTTAGAGCCTTTAGTTTCAAATACATACTACATACATATGTATTTATTACATACATGTATAATAAATACTACATGATTAAAGCATTTATTTTGATTTTGATTTTTAGACCAATTTGTCAAAACCGTTCCTGCTCCGTAGTACTGAGTACACAACAAATCGTAAAAAATGAATAAAGACGTGTACCATTTTGATTATAGTATTGTCATTTTAATAGGCCACATTTGACAGTTCATTTTCTTTGCATAAATAAACTGTCAAATGTGACATGTGACCTATTAAAATGACTCGACTATAGGCCGGACAAATCGCTCTAGGAAATGATGACCCACTTTATTTAATGCTCCAAAAAGAAAATGAACCACTAATCTTTTTTCATAACAACTGCATCTTTATAACCTCCATACTCACTACAATCTAAACGGGACAGTAGAGGTCAATGAACTAAAATACGGATAGGTCTTTAGAGATTTAAAAACGCTATTATAGTACGGGCGGTGAAAGCATATTTGGTTAAGAACTTGAAAAGAGCAGTTATATTAGTCTATTACACTAAGAGGTCGCGGGATCAAACGTTTATGTGCATGAACATGTCTGTTTGTATCGGTCTGTGTGTTTATATGAATATTATGTATGTATTTACAAAAGTATAAAAGTAATTTTTATTCCAAGGATAATGTAGTCGTTTGTCGTTTTTCCTTAAGGTTGACTGGCAGAGAATGCTTTAGCGTAAAGTCAGCTTTTTTAGCCTAATTTGTGAAGTTAATAAAGTTTTTATAAATCTATATATATATATATATAACTGACTGACTGACATAGATATTAGATATCTATCAACGCAAAGCCCAAACCACTGGACGGATCGGGCTGAAATTTAGCATGCAGGTAGAAGTTATGAATTCCCACGGGAACGGGAACCACGCGGGTGAAACCGCGGGCGCCCGTTAGTAAATAAATATAATGTAAACTTGATTAAGCTTCAATGCAAATGAGTAGAAAAAAACATAAAATCTAACAACATCACACCGCATCTGATCATTATCGACTACTAACCCAAAGTAAGAATTTATAACCATTTGTGTTATGGGTATCAGAAACAACGAAGCAAAAATGCGCAAGCACAGGTGCACTCCCTATTCCCTTACTCTCATAACACGGTGACAGCAGTCTGATACGACAGAAGAGAGATCAGGCGCAGGACCAACAGATTTACGAGCTCTTTTTTTTGTGAAATAGAAGTGTGTCAAGCACTTCTGTGTTTCGGGGAAAGGGCACTGAAGTTTTGAAGTTACTGGGTATATGAGACCTAATAACTGTCGTCTCGGTGTAGCGGGCGCAGGGCGGTGCCAGACAGTAACTGCTTAGTTACTGTTTGGCACTGAACTGTCGGGCAGACGTGGCGCTTACCATCAGGTGTACGATCTGCTCGTCTTGTTACAAATTGCAATAATAAATAAAAAAAAACAATAACAATATTTTGGACATTTAGTTTACATTAAGGTTAAGATCGCATTAAAATTATTTAATGAATCTCTTAATGACAATTTTTTTATGTCGTATGAACATAATTGAACAAATTATATGAGCTCAAGTATTCATAATAATTGACTGGCTAAGTTCTTTGTCAGGTGAGCAATAAAAAACATGAAATCTAATGTATGTTTTCGAGGTAACGAACTAACGACCCTGACAGTGTAGCGGTTAAGGATGTAGGTAAAGCTCGCAAGGTCCTAGACTTATTCCAGGTTTAGACAGTCTTGCAAATATTGTTTTGACAGAAAAATAACATACATGTTAAACATAGAAATACCTAAACAGATAAAAACGGAGATGTTCATGTATGTATATAAATATTTTTACAATGCGGGGATCGATTCCACGTCCTGATGGATTAATAGCTGACTAAACTACAAACAAATACTTAAATAAAACATCCAGACACGAAGAGCGCAGTCTCCTGGCACAGGCAATATTATGCTTAAAAGGAGGCTCTGACAACTAGATTTAATAAGAACTTTTTGTTAATGCAATAATAAAATATTTTAATTTAATTAATTTAATTTAAGACACAAAACAAACAAAATGTTTTTCCTGAGTGTAATTTAAAATCACAAGGCAGGATCACTACCAAATGCCATAATAATCAATGATATAAAACAAATCAAGGATATCAAAAATCAAATGTATTCTTATCTGAATACAGGCTCAAATCATAAAATCTAACGTATTAACAAATCCTGTTATATAATAATCCTATGCAAAGTTGAAGTTTTAGGCAAAAACTTACTTGAGGACAGAATTTAAAAAAATACATCTAATCAAACCAATGGTTGAGAGAGTAGGTCATAACTAATTATAGGGTTAAAACTATGTTATTTATAATATAATTTATGGGTTGTTAACAAAAAAGACGCGGCTTAAACGTTACTACGTTTGGTCAACAATAATGTCCTCCTAGCCGAGTTTTCGGCTACGGTGCCGCGGTGGCCAATCTTTACATTCATATTAGTAAGATGTAGTTATTATTATAGTGGTGCAGTGAGTGCGCAAGCACAGGTGCACTCCCTATTCCTTCACTCTCATAATACGGTGACAGCAGTCTGACACGACCGAAGAGAGATCAGGCGCAGGACCAACGACTTAACGTGCTCTTCAATGCATGAGGTGACTGAGGTTTTTTTTGTGAAATAGAAGTGTGTAAAGAACTTCTGTGTTTAAGGAGTGCACCTGGCACTCCCTATTACCTCACTCTCATAATACGTTGGGACAGCAGTTTGACACCACAGGAGAGAGATCAGGCGCAGGACCAACGGATTTAAGTCTTTTCTGAAGCACGGGCATGCTTATTTTGCGAAGCATGTTTTGTACCGCTAACTTCCACACTCCGAACTGTAAACGAGTATTTTCTGAACATAAATAAAAAAAAATTGGCGGCAAACAAGTCAGCGGGTCGCCTGATGGTAAGCCACCGCCGCCCATGGACATCTGCAACACCAGAGGGATCGCTGATGCGTTGCCGGGCTTTTAAGGCGTGGTGTGGGCCTCCGTTACTCTCACAAACCAGACGAAACACAAAAGTAGTAACTATTATTTCACGCAGGTGTTATGTGAGGCACAGATATTATAATTGTTCTGGTCCGGAATTTTAACGCATTTGGTTATGTTGCGGAGGAGAATTTTCTGTCAAAATAACATTGGTTCAGCCAATATTGATGTGGGAGCCATACTTGAAATAAATAATAATAAATAAAATAAATATCTCTGGACATTATTCACACAGCGCCATCTAGCCCCAAACTAAGCATTAGCTTGTGCTATGGGTGCCAGGCAACAGATAAACATTACTTATATACTTTTTTTTTGTAAATACATACATATTATACATACAAACACCCAGACCGATACAAACAGACATGTTTATGCACACAAATGTTTGTACCGTGCGGGGATCGAACCCGCGACCTCTGGTGTAATATAGCCGACTTCTCGACCATTACACCAAACGGCTCGTCGAAATGGAAGGCTCGAAGATTGGAGAAGCCTACCAGTGTTGCAGCACCTTGAGCGAATCTTCCTGGTGAAGCGTCCCTCAATGGTAGGCCGCAGACACCGCTTACTTATTGCTATCGGCAAAATTGTTGACCATCGGTCGACGTAGAGGGGGAAAGTTCGCGCATGTGCACTTGCGCGTGACCAATAGCACGCGCGAGTTTCCCGAACGTCCGCGCGCGCTATTGGTCTAGGGTATGCTTCTGACCAATAGCGCACAGGCATGTCAAACTTCGTGTTCTTCGCAATCCCCACCCGAGTCAAGAAGTTTAGCGGGGCCTATACTTATATTAGCATAGTACAAATAAAATCTAACTTTAGCATCAGCGTCTTATGACATATGGAATAATTCAGCCTTTTGATTATCCATCTTGGCATTGACATCACGAAACATTCCTTGGCTTAGTTCTTCACAATCCGTTGCTTCTTTACAATAAATATTTGACCTCTCTCATGTTTTTAACTTTACATTTAGTATTTGTATTGTCTGTTCTATGTGCAATAAAGAATATTTATTATTATTATTGTATCTCTCCTACGGGATATCACGGTATTATTATTATTATTATTATTATTTGTATCTCTCCTACGGGATATCACGGCACATAGGCCGGTCCTTTTGGAAGGCGTACGTGGGGATACAGATCCAACACGCAGAGGCCCCTTTGAGACACAATTATCTAAAGTGGGATATGTACACCTAGCGGGTACTGTCTCTGACTTGTACCATGGGAAAGATACAGCCAAAGACAGCACCGGCTACGTGCAGGGACTATTGCAGAGAGAAGGGAAACTAATGCGGGTCTATGGTGAGGTAGTTGCTGGACTGGTTGCCGGGATATTGATGAGACAGCGGGACGCCTGCCATATCAAATGTCTCATCTTGATAATCATGGCAGACGGTGACTCGCCTCCCACTAGATGGGCCCCCGAAAACAGCCACCACTCTAAGCGGCCACTAGGGTCGCGGGCAGCACGGGCGCAACACCGGCGTGGTTGGCTAAGGGTGCCGAGAGGTGTGCACCGGTTTCTGGATCGCGGTAATCCGGTCAGCCGTTCCCCGTTATTACGCAGATTGAGCACTTCCACCCTTTCGAGCATATAGCTCTTGCGCTCCACTCTGGACAGCCAACTAAGGCAAGCCAGAGGTGGGGGATAAGATGGTAATTTCCCCCGGGAGGTCTCGGGTCCGTGGTGTCGCCACACACCAACAGCTCGCCACAAGCTGCCCTGCGGAGACTAACTGCACTGGTAAACCAGTGGGCGATGGGGTATTATTATTATTGTCCCTTTTTTTTTAATGGACTCTATCCCGCGCCTGTTTGCGGCGCGGTGATTCTGCCAATGTCAAGTGATTTTATGGGAGTTTCTCCTTGCGTTAAAACATTGGTGTTAAGATGTTTTAACGCTTCATGGACACACTGGAGGATACAGACTCTCAAGGTCACGGGGGAATGGACGCCATTGCGGTAAGAGCGTCTCATCTACCGATGAGACACACCACACGCAATACCCGTCCATTCAGTCAAATTGTTTCAATTTTCTTATTTATGACACTTCGTTACACTTTACTGAATGAAAATCACACCACTTTTCAACACCAAACTGCACTAGATCACAAATAAAAAGATTTAAAACTAAAAGACGCGTAGACCCATCACCTACCCTCCAGTGAATCAGTATTGTCCCTTTTGAAATCAATACTTTTTATTACGTCATTCTGAATTCCCAGTTATTTTTAGCAGAAGGTATTTTGGACACAAAAATGTTGCGAGAGATTCTATTTTTGGTTTGGGTTGGGTTATAAATAAATTGGAAATGAAATAAGATAAAATGCATTAACTTGAACCCAAAGTAAGTATCCTTTTACCTCCACAATGATGTCCAACTGAGTCATGATAATAAATTATATGTTCAGGATTTATTGCCCTTATGACATTGGACAAATACTTTTTTTGTTCTTGTAAGTTTTTTTTGATAATATATAAATTAGCAGACATCCGTCCTGATGGTAAGCGGCCACTGCGGCTTTTTCCACTAAGGGACATTGTACCAGGAAGCATCGCTCAATGTGCTGCACAGTAAGGCTAATTTGATCTTCGTATTTCAGTGTTCTCCCACTTTAACCCTACAAAGTACGTTTTGTCTTAATGGCCAAAAGAAATTTAAATGTTATTTAATTTGCCACTGAGTCAAGAAAAAAATAATAAAAAAAGATGAAAATGAAGATGCCTACGAAGAAAATATGTTTTTTTTAGGTTCCCGTTGATAGATTTGTTACAACGCTTCTCTTTTTGAGTCAAAACAATATAATATTTATCTTAAACCTAATTAACACAGCTGTACTCATTAATAAGTGAATAAATATCTCTGGACTCATTATTTCCTTTTTAAACAACCCAAACAATTCACACATTATTATGTTTCATCAAACATTAAGTCTTTGCTAAAACATAGTAAAACTTCCGTCACCTCCTGCACTATAATAGTACGAGCGGTTACGGTAACTAAGATGAAGCATAAAATCACTGTGGCTTCGAACCACTCATTACTTGTTTCGCAACTATATATAAAAAGAGAAGTTTTGTCTTTTCGTCTGTCATCTTTTTTTGTACGGCTAATCACGTTGCTTTTATACGAATTACAGAACCGAGACTTAATATTTCGTTGACCTAGTATTTTGAGTGTTTCACTGTGATAGATCTTAAAAAATTCTTTACTTGTTAATATTTTTTAAGCGAAAGTAAATCTGTTTTTCAGTCTTTCTGTTCCGTCTATACTACTGAACCGATTTTGATAGAATTTGTTACAGTCATAGACTAAACGTCCGTACATAAATAATGAAATATTCTACTTTAATTTAATGAACCATTTTTTAGACTAAAATTAAAACATTATAGACTAAACTTTTGGAAAGGGCATACACACTTTTTATACCGGGATAATATTGGATTCCCGTGGGACAGCAAAATAGAACCATTATTGCTTGCCCTACTTTCACACCTTTGCCAAAATAACTATTTATTTTTACTGTTTTAAGTAAAGAATAAATAAATAAAAAAAATATAAATATCTTTTGACATTATCCACGCAGCGATATAAATAAGCATAGCCTACTGTAGACGGCAGACACGGAAAATATAAAATAGAAAAAGATTATGTATAGTTTGAACGGTTTCTAGCATAAGATTATGTATAAGTATAAACGGCAGAAACCTATGGTTATAGTATATACGATATTGTACAGTTTTCATAGAGAATAAGAAGATATGTATATGTAAGTTTAGAGTATTCAATATTGTACAGTATAAGATTTATGTAAGATTTGTAGAATAAGCTTTTAGTAGATAATACCATGAAAATACCACGTGCGCATTTAGAGAGAGATAGCGCTAGAAAGAGACAGCGCTATACAATGTTGAGGCGCGCGGTGGAATATAGCTCCTTCGGCGGGTCGCTAGTTGCGACACGCTCAGGTAGAATAAGGATAGGGGCATTTTGGTGAATAAATCAGTTGATAGTTGATCACTTGACTACCTAGAACGCGTTTTACTCCTACCTCGGACAAACCCTGCAACCCTGCACCTGAATACGTTACATCGTGGTCCTTCGAGCGAGCCGGATATATTGGGATCCGAATTCTACATCGGGATTCTTCGAATTCGGATACATTGAAGATGTCCGTGTCAACGAGGAGCAAGACGAAGTCAAGTCAGGAAGAGACTCGACGTCAGCGGGAACCTACGCCCGGATCAACCGCGAGCCTGTCGCACCTAGCGACGGACTCGGGCGTCGCTGCGTCGAACCTCCACGTCCAGTCGCCGTCGGCATCAAACCAACGGGGATTATTCGACGAGGACGTGCCTGAAATCCCGCTAGTTGGGGGACGTCTGCACGACTACAGCGCGCATTCTGTGGGTCGCTCTCACCGAAGAGAGAGCTCGCCCACCCGTACAATTTTGCGCGCTCCCGCACACGCCGCCCCCGGCGCCAGCAACGCCGCCGCCGTCGCCGACGCCGCCGCGACCACCGACGCCGCCACCGCTTCCGCTGCCGCCGCTGCCGCCTCGTCTGTTGCCTGCAGCGTGACGTCACGAACAAGTCAAGCGCAACGGGAAGCCGCGCGCCGTCGCATCGAATACGAAGCGGAACTGGAGCGATTCAACACTCAGCGTCGCTTGGCTGAGTCCCAACAACGCCTAGCTGAGATGAAGAAAGCTATGCAACTGGCCGAACTGGAAGCTGAAGACGAAACATTGGAAGAACCGCAGCCAGTTCATCACGAAGTACGAAGAGAGATAGTCGGCGAATGGGTATCCAAGTCCCCGTTCGTACCGACTGAGACGCCGCATCGAACGGAGAGAGAACGCGAGTACCAAGTTATGAAGAATACATCGATGGACGGGCGTCGCGACACATCAAAGGAGCGCGGGCAGCGGAACAAAGCAGTGGAAGAAATAGCCGCCGCGCTACAGAACATGGCGAAGCCGCGCATCACTCCGCGCGCCTTCTACGAACTGCCGAACTTCACTGGAAATCCTGCGGACTGGCTTTTCTTCAAGAGAAGATACGAAGATTCTTCGGCAGCCTTCGACTTCAAGCCGTCAGAAAACTTGGCAAGAATCCAGATGGCAATACATGGAAGCGCGAAGGATTTAGTGGAAGACCTACTGCGAACAAGCACCGATCCCGACGAGCTGATACGAGTACTGGATCGCACGTATGGCAATCCGCGCACACTACTACGCTGCGCGATGGCGAAGATAAGAAGCCTACCCAACATCACCGACAACGACAGCGACACGCTACGCAACTTCAGTGCAGCAGTCAGATCCTGCGTGTCTACATTGAAGAACATCAAGGCAGACGGGTACCTGAATAACCCAGATCTAGTGCAAGAGCTGTTGGACAAGTTAACACCGTCTCAGCGCATCAAGTACGGCGAGTTTGCCGAGCGTGTATCGGCAGAGACAAACGTCGATCTGCGTGTGTCGCCGACGCTGCCAGTATTGGTGGACTTCCTGGAAAAGCTCGCCGATACGGCCGCCTTCTCGCTGACTGCAGAAGCGAGCGGAGCCCGAGCTGCGAGGCAACCCCCGCTCGCACGAAGACAACCTCAACAGCCAGCGCGACCGTCAAGAATAGTGCACAAAGTGATGAAAGTGGTGGAAGCAGTACCCAAGACGAACTGCGACTTTTGTCAAGGCGAGCACCAGTTAACAAGCTGCGAGAAGTTTCGCAAGTTAGAAACAGACAAGCGATGGGACTTCGTGAAGGAAAACAAGTTGTGTTTCAAGTGCATCGTCAAGAAACATCATCGCTCATCGTGTCGTGCGAATAAGTGCTCCAAGTGCAGCTACAATCACCACACACTACTGCATGTGGTGAAACGTCAAGAAGAAACAAGTGAAGACCCGCCGCAAGCAGAATTAGTCACCAACCTGGGCGGTCGTCACATGAAGTCGCTACTGAAGGTGGTACCGGTCAGCATCAAGACGGGAGACACAGAGCGCCGCACATACGCGCTACTGGACGACGGCGCTACAGTATCACTCATCGATAACTCACTGGCAGCCGACCTGGTGGGACCGACGACGCCGCTGCACATCATCAGCGCGGGCGGTCACTCAGTCTTCGACCAAAACTCAAGAACCGTCGAAGTCACGTTAAGAGGGCCGAATCGGAAAACTCACACTTTGAAGATGAGGACCATCAAGAACATCAAGCTACCACCGCAGTCAGTGCCAAAGGAAGTGCTACAACAGTGCCGACACTTGAGAGACCTGCACTTCAAGCCAATGGACAACGCGACGCCTCTCCTGTTGATTGGGCAGGATAACTGGGAGCTGATCGTCGGAGGTGACGTCAAGAAAGGAAGATCTGGTCAGCCAGTAGCCTCCCTCACCCAATTGGGATGGGTACTGCACGGCCCCGTTCAGAAGATGAAGAACGACATCGAAGCAGTAAATCACATCGCCGAATTGAACGAACTGGTCAAACAACAGTTCGAGTTGGACGCGATTGGTATCACAGAAACCAAACGCGACAATTATGAAGACTCCAGGGCGACTTCAATCCTGGAAAATACAGCAAAGCTCACGGAAAAGGGCTGGGAAGTTGGACTGCTGTGGAAGAAAGACAACGTGGAGTTGCCAGAGAATTATGAAGACGCCAACAAGAGACTACGAGGCATTGAAAAGAAGATGGATCGTGACCCGTCGTTCGCCGCCTCCTACTGCGCGCAGATGGATCGACTGCTGGATCGAGGCTACGCCAAGAAAATTGAAGGAGCGGTACACTCACCAGTCACCTGGTACCTGCCTCACTTCGGCGTGACCAACGTGAACAAGCCTGGAAAATTGAGATTGGTCTTCGACGCCGCCGCCACGTACAAGGGCACATCGCTGAACGACAACCTGCTCAGCGGCCCGGATCTCCTAAACTCACTTCTGGGAGTCCTGTTCAAGTTCCGGTCGAAGCCAATAGCGATGACAGCAGACATCGAAGACATGTTCATGAGGGTGAAGATTGCAGAAGAAGACCAAGGGGCGCAGCTGTTCCTGTGGCGGGGCACCGACAGACAGAAGACACCTGACACCTACGTGATGGACTCGATGATCTTCGGCGCCACCTCTTCCCCTTCATCGGCAATCTTCGTGCTGAATCGCAATGCCGAGCTATTCAGAGCGGAGTATCCTGAAGCAGTGGAAGCGATTCAAAAACGTCACTACATGGACGACTACATCGACAGTGTGGACGACGTGGACACTGCTATGAAGCTCATCGGCGAAATAACGAAGATTCATCGTCACGGCAACTTCAACATCAGGGGGTGGACGACTAACAACGCTGAGCTGCGCCAGAGGCTACCCGCAGTCGTCCCAGAGAACATCAGCCTGTCGAAACTCGGCGGTGAAACAGAAAGAACGCTGGGACTCATGTGGTCGACGAGTGAAGATACTCTGTCCTTTGACATCTCATTTAAAAGGCTGAGTAAGGAAATCAAGGAAGGCAGCGTCGTCCCCACCAAGAGAGAGTTCCTGCGCTTCATAATGAGCCTCTTCGACCCGCTGGGGCTTATCTGCCCGCTCACCATCAGCTCCCGAATTCTGATGCAAAAGGTGTGGAGAGCAGGCACGCAGTGGGACGAGAAATTAAATGAAGAATGTCATCAAGACTGGATGAAGTGGCTTGAAGACCTGGAACAGCTGAAAAACTTGAAGATACCCAGATGGTACGGCCTACAAGGAGAGAAACTGCATCTTCATGTCTTCGGGGATGCAAGCGAGAAGGCCTACGCAGCGGTGGCATACCTGGTCGACGAACGGAAGAATGTGGCGCTCGTCGCGGGAAAAGCCAGAGTAACGCCAGTAAAGATAGTCTCCATCCCGAGACTAGAACTTCAAGCAGCTGTGTTGGTGTGCCGACTAGCACAAACAATCAAGAACAACAGTGATCGAGGAACCAACTTCGTGGGCGCCGACCGGGAATTGAAGACGGCCATGGACGAGATGGAGCGACACCGTGTGGAAGAAGATGCAGCATCAAGGGGCATCCGGTGGAGCTTCAACTCGCCGGCTGCACCCCACATGGGAGGGTGCTGGGAACGCCTCGTCCGGTCGACGAAGACAGCCCTGAAAGCTGTATTAAAGGAGCGAGCGCCGCGGGAAGAAACCCTGCAGACGCTGCTGGCAGAGGTGGAGGCTGTAGTCAACAGTCGGCCTCTCACCCACGTACCAGTCGACGCCAGAGACCCCATCGCCCTAACGCCGAACCACCTGCTGCTGGGCACCGCCTCCAACATCACTCGGGTCGGAAACAACCCTGAAACCAACACCAGGAAGCAATGGAAGTTGGTCCAGGCTCTGGCCGACATGTTCTGGGCGCGGTGGATGAAAGAATATCTGCCGACACTACAGCAACGACAGAAGTGGAATGATATGGTGCCTCCACTCAAGCCAGGAGACGTCGTGATCATCTGCGATGGATCGCTACCCAGGAACGTCTGGCCGCGGGGAATAATCAAGCAAGTGTACCCCGGCAAGGATGGACAAGTGCGCGTCGTCGACGTTAAGACAGCCCACGGCCTGTTGCGTCGCCCCGCTACGAAGATCGCCGTGCTGCCTACCGAGTCACCGGGTGCTTCAGACTGCAGTCTTCAGCCAGGGGGTGGAATGTAGACGGCAGACACGGAAAATATAAAATAGAAAAAGATTATGTATAGTTTGAACGGTTTCTAGCATAAGATTATGTATAAGTATAAACGGCAGAAACCTATGGTTATAGTATATACGATATTGTACAGTTTTCATAGAGAATAAGAAGATAATTATGTATATGTAAGTTTAGAGTATTCAATATTGTACAGTATAAGATTTATGTAAGATTTGTAGAATAAGCTTTTAGTAGATAATACCATGAAAATACCACGTGCGCATTTAGAGAGAGATAGCGCTAGAAAGAGACAGCGCTATACAATGTTGAGGCGCGCGGTGGAATATAGCTCCTTCGGCGGGTCGCTAGTTGCGACACGCTCAGGTAGAATAAGGATAGGGGCATTTTGGTGAATAAATCAGTTGATAGTTGATCACTTGACTACCTAGAACGCGTTTTACTCCTACCTCGGACAAACCCTGCAACCCTGCACCTGAATACGTTACACCTACTATGACTGCCAGACAACAAAAAAACATTACATGCATTAAAACTTTTCTAAAAACAAACATATTTCATATATAGATATATTACATAGAAACACACAGACCGATTCATGCATGTTCGTGCATACGAATGCACCGTGCGGGGATCGAACCTTCGACCTCTTGGTAAAGGCGACTTAGCCTTAAATCGTCCATTGACAGTATGCTAATGACAATTCATATAAAAGTATAAAAGACCTTTTTTATAATAAAAAATTGATTGACACTATGCTAATTACAATTCATATAAAAGTATAAAATACCTTTTTTTAGCACTGATTTCATACGTCAGAGGGCACAGGTTCGATGCACGTTCTAAGCAAATATATTTATGGATGACCTTGTTTTCAGTTTGGGGGTTTTCTTTATTTATATAATTATCATTGATGACTTTGGGCATTGTAAAAAAGCAAGGAAAAGGAATTACCTAGTATTTGATAATTAATCACTTGAATTTTTGCCTCTTTTATTTATTAAAACGTTTCGATGGTCTAGTGGTTTAAGTACCGGGCCAAGATATTGGGATCCTGTGTTCAATTCCCGGGTCGAGCTAACATTGTGTCGGTTTTTTCGGACACAGCTCGGGTTTGTGATCACCAATCCGCATTTGGCAAGCGTGGTGATTAAGCCAGTGCCGATAACGATAACTTGATTTCAAGGATTGAGGCCTTTGCCCTGCAGTGGGACATCAATAGTTACTTACTTCCTTACATACTTTACTTTTATTTATGTTTGCGCCTAGTGCCCGTTCCCTTTCTCCCTCTATCCCTTTATCCACATTCACTCCATTCCTGGGACGTGAGTAGACCATAGATCATAGACCATAGATTGGATACGGTCTGAAAGCAGCGGCAGTTGACATTCCGCTGCAACTTCACTCGGCGAGTAACTCCCCACATCGCCGCGGTGTCGCTTCGAGTTCGTTCGCAATATGGTTCGCTGTCGCACGCGCTAATTCGTTCATCAATTCTCGTTAAACCATAAACTCCGCGCCCCACTCGTAAAATAACCCTCAAAAGTGCTTCGTGTGCCGCATATTCCCCGGGGAAAGAAGAAGGAAGCAAGCAGGAAGCAGATCCACATAATCAAGGTTAGTCTATTCACGTGTTCCATCTCTTCCCGCCTGTTCCCGATTATCCCGGGTCCCAAAGGTCCTTCGAACTACCCTTATCGCGCACCCGCCACCATTTGGTCCCATTCCGAACCGGATATTGAATCAGTATACCTAACAATTAAAATAAAATAGAACGCACGCAGGGCTTTTGTAGGTTATTTTTTGCATAACGGTCCGGTCACCCGATTAACCTAGTAGTTATTAGTTAGGTATTTCGCATCGCATTGTATGTTTTCGCTAGTTTATTTCGCATTTCCGCATCGCTTATTTCGTAAATATTAATCTCGCTTCATTTGGTTAACTACTTAAACAGGTTATTCGTTTGGGTACTAGGGCAAAGTTGTACGCACTCGTATTGTCGCAAAAATATCATTTACCGTTATCTAACATCGATTACTTGCTTGTTATTGTACCTAAGTTGTATTCATACGTGAATCAAATTGCATTCTAAATTGCATTACATAAATTACATTCCCTTCTCCAGCGAGCCAACGCACGGCACTTTTTCTCGTTCTACCGCCCATTGTTTTGTATCGTAGTCGTTCAAATAATATTACGCACATTTTAGGTTGCATTTTTTGTACGCTTTAATTGATAATATAAATATACTATTGTAGGTATAAGTTTAATATATTGATAACTCGCAACGCAAACTTGGTATTGTGTGTACTTAATTGCGTATACGCATTTACGAATCTATCATATGTTTGTATAGGTACATTTAGTTTGGAATATTTATTGCTTAGTTGTTTGATTTGAATTGAGTAAATTGGTAAACATGCCGGAAACTGAAATTCAGTTAAAGTTGTCAGAGTCGCTGAGAGATAGTTATTTTGCACGTATAGATAGCATTTATAATTTATGTTTAAAGGCTCAGGATAGCACCGCCGCGATTGAGAAATTTTTATCTCAGGCTCAAACTATAGACGAATTGCGTGCTGATTTTCGAGATACTTTAAAGAAAATAAACTTGTTGCAATTACAGCTGAACCCCGAATACACGCCTAACTTTCAAGCATTGACCGCCTTTGAAGATATTTATTGCATAATTAAGCGGCGGCTTCAGCAATTGTCTCCTAGCTCCACTGATTCTAAGCCTGTAGTTGATTCGAAACCCAGTAGTGCATTCCCAAAGTTGCCGGCCATGACTATTCCGGAGTTTGACGGTAACATAAAAAATTGGTCCTTGTTTTACACTTCATTTTATAATAACGTCCATTGTAACACTACGCTTAATAATTCGGAGAAATTATACTATCTTATAGGTAAACTTACTGGGAAGGCTAAATCGGTTTTTGTAGGCTTGACGCCTAATGGTGAGAATTATGAGATAATTTTCAATTCACTCGTGTCTAGATTTGAAGATAAACGTTCGCTTGCATCGTCGTACTTGGAACAAATTTTCGATCAGAAGCCGATGTCTTCGCCCTCGGTTGATAGCCTTGAACGATTTTTGGATAATTTTGCATGTTCATTCGACGCACTTAGGAACCTTAAGTTCAAGGACCTCGCGGATTACATTGTTTTGTTTACTGCACTTCGTAAGTTGGATCCGGAGACCGCTAGGGCCTTCGAAACGGCAAATAATTCTGAAATACCTACATTTTCGGAGTTGGTTTCATTTGTTCGGAATCGTATTAAGGTATTGCAACGTTCACCTGATCCGATTAGTTCGTCACCTAAAAAATCAGATCGTCGTTCGGAACATAAACCGGTTCTAAATAAACCTAAGTTCACGCACGCTTATGTAGCCACCGGTAATAATACTCGCTATAACTGTAATATTATAGACTCGCCATTAGAAGGTTGTTTATGTTGTGATTCGCAATCCGCACATGGCTTATTTCGCTGTTCGAAGTTTATTTCATTATCGCCTCATGAACGTTACGATTATGTCAAGCGTAACGGTCATTGTATTAATTGTTTAGGTAACAGGCATAAGTTAATTGATTGTAAATCGTCATCATCTTGTCGAGAATGTCATAAGAGACATCATAGTTTGCTGCATTTTGGCGGTGGCCCCATGTCCCCGACACCACCGCCCGCGCCGGGTACCATCTCCCACGCCGTAGGCTGGGCGCCGGCGTCCACGCACCACCCGCCAGCTCGCAACGCGCCCGCGCGGCCAGAAGCGCCCGCGGCCGCCGCGCCCGCGCCTTCTGATCCCCCTGCGCCCGCGCGCCTCGTGCTCCCCGCGCCTGCCCCCCTCGAGCCCCCCACGCCCGCGTGCAACTCGCCAGCGCGCCAAGCGCCCACGCGCACGCGGTCCGCACGTTGCATATCAGCTGACGTCGCGCTGTGTACTTTGACCTCGGGCCCGCGCTCGCATCGAACTGACACCTCTCGCCGCAACCACGCGCAACCGACTACTGTGCTATTGGCCACGGCCCGCGTTATCGTTCACGACGCTCGGGGAAACGCTTGTTATGTTAGATGTTTGTTGGATAGCGCATCACAGAGTAACTTTATTACTAGCTCCTGTTTAAATAGACTCGGATTAAAGCAAAATCGTACTCGTTCGTTTGTTAGGGGCATTGGCAGTTCGTTGAAATGCATAGACGGTTCTGTGCAATTAACCTTTTGTTCGCGCTTTGATAGTAACGTCGCTTTTAATATAAATACTTTAGTTGTAGATAAAATAACTGAAAATTTACCAACAAGCTTGGTAAATATTTCTTCGCTTTCGGAATTCGCTGATCTCCCGCTCGCCGATGATACGTATGGAGTGCCCGGAGAAATCGACATGTTGATAGGGGCTTCGCTTTTCCCGCACTTGTTACTTCGTAACAAGGTTAGCTCTCGCACCGCTGGTTTTCCATGCGCGTTGGAAACGCTTTTGGGTTACATACTCGTTGGCAACGCTCCTGTATTTGATTCTTGCGCTCAAACTACCTGTTGTTGTTGTATCGACACGCATCCTAGTCTAGATAGCCGCGTTAACAGATCTTTTGAATTGGAGAAAGTTAACTTACCTCGTGTGGTTAATAAAAAGGACCGCGAGTGCGAAGAAATTTATCTTCGTACTAAAATCCGCGAACCCAATGGTAGGTATGTCGCTGCCTTGCCATTTAGGGATGATGTCAATTCGTTTGGTGAATCATATCCCACACTTAATAGACGATTCAAATGTTTGAAAAGAAAACTCATTGCTTCGCCAAGGATGAAATATGCCTACAACAATAAAATTATGGATTTATAGCACAATAGTTTTTTTTGTTCGTTCCTTCTGTCGCTAATATAGATTCCACTTCGCAAATTCGCTTATTTCGCTTAAACTTGTACAATTTGTTCTCGTTAAATGGATGAGTAATTCTGAAAAGGTTCTCAGCTCCATTCCGCTATCGCATCGCTTTAGTTTATTAAAATAATTAGCAACATTAAGTTGGTTATATAGGTTGTTTTATCGCATTTCAACGCTTGAACCTTTATTGATAACGATTCACTACCTGTCGGGGGTCGTTGCCGCACTTGCCGCTTTCTTATGATATGATAATAAACATTGTCGTTTACCCCGCAAGGGATTCTATCGTGGATCCTCTCGTTGATTATTATCATAATTATCGCTCATTGTCACGCTGGTCCAGACTTATTGATGTCAATATTGGGACAGAAATACTGGATTCTCTCGGCTCGTAGAATCGTTCGCTCCCGTTTCTTTAAATGTTAAGCATGTTTTCGTTTACGCCCTCGCAAATGTGTCCCCAGAGATGTCATCGCATCGCGCTTGTAGAGTTACTGAAACTCTCAAGCCCTTTACTCACACCGGACTCGATTCGCTGGCCCCTTGCAAGCCACACCGGTTCGCAAGCGCGGCTCCCGCTCCGTTAAGGTTTACGTTTGCTTGTTTGTTTGTCTTACAACTCGCGCGGTACACATCGAGTCGGCTAACGAATTATCTACTGATAGTTTTCTATCGTCGTTTAATCGTTTTTGTCACGTAGAGGTCCCGTAGCTAGAATCTACTCCGTTAATGGAACGAACTTTATCGGGACCAAGCGAAGACTAAACGAAACTCAAACGTTATTATTGTCGCATGATTTTCAACTAGATTTTAATAATGTACTCGCACAAAATCGCATTGAATGGATCCTAAATCCACCCGCAGCTCCACATTTCGGTGGGAATTGGGAAGCTAACATTAAAAGTCTTAAAACTCATTTGTTCAGAGTGATAGGCGATCAATTGCTGTCTTTCGAGGAGATGACCACGGTACTTGCTCAAATAGAGGCTGTTATGAACACTCGTCCCCTTTGTAGAACGTTAGCTAGTGATCCCGCTGAGGGCTTGGCTCTCACGCCCGCGCATTTTTTAAATCTGACGCCCCTTAAGTACTTTCCCGCGTCCAATGTAGTCGAGGATAATGTAAACCTGATCTCCCGATACGAATTAGTTAACAAACTCGTAAATTCGTTTTGGTGTCGTTGGAGAAAGGAATACTTGCACACTTTGCAAATCCGCCAAAAATGGAATACTCCATGCAATCCGATTCGCGTTGGAACTGTAGTAATAGTGAATACGGAAAACGTTCCACCCTTGCATTGGCCGCTGGGCATCGTAGAGGATATTTATCCCGGAAAGGACGGCATTGTAAGGACAGTCAGGGTGCGCACTGCTGGCGGCACTTATTTAAGACCGGTCGTGCGACTTTGCCCTCTCCCAAATTGCCCTTAAAATAATTTATAATTAATAAAATCAATTATATTTACCGCATTAGTCTTAGATCATATTAAAATTAGATTTAGTTCGCCTGCCTAGCAGATATCGCTTAGTTTATCGGTTCAACTCATCCGCTTTGTAATAGTTTAAAATAGTTATTTGGTTAGCCTATCGTTTCGCATTAGTTAACTTACGCTTAGTTTATCCGTTGGGTTTACCCGCTTTAGACTAATTAAATTGGTTGGCGCCTATCGTCTCGCATTATTTACCTTGCTTTACCGCGTTTTGATTGTTTGTTGAAGGGAATCCTTCAAGCGGGGGAGGATGTTTGCGCCTAGTGCCCGTTCCCTTTCTCCCTCTATCCCTTTATCCACATTCACTCCATTCCTGGGACGTGAGTAGACCATAGATCATAGACCATAGATTGGATACGGTCTGAAAGCAGCGGCAGTTGACATTCCGCTGCAACTTCACTCGGCGAGTAACTCCCCACATCGCCGCGGTGTCGCTTCGAGTTCGTTCGCAATATGGTTCGCTGTCGCACGCGCTAATTCGTTCATCAATTCTCGTTAAACCATAAACTCCGCGCCCCACTCGTAAAATAACCCTCAAAAGTGCTTCGTGTGCCGCATATTCCCCGGGGAAAGAAGAAGGAAGCAAGCAGGAAGCAGATCCACATAATCAAGGTTAGTCTATTCACGTGTTCCATCTCTTCCCGCCTGTTCCCGATTATCCCGGGTCCCAAAGGTCCTTCGAACTACCCTTATCGCGCACCCGCCACCAATTTATTAAAAACCAATAAGGAAAGGAAAATTTGTGCCTTAATCTTTAAGAAGGCACGTTAAGCCTTTTGTCCGAAATGCTATTGTAAGTTGAAAGTCGTAAAAACAAACCTCTTCCGAGGTAGAATAAAATAAAATAAATATCTCTGGACATTATTCACACAGCGCCATCTAGCCCCAAACTTAGCATTAGCTTGTGCTATGGGTGCCAGACAACGGATAAACATGACTTAAATATACTTTTTTTTGGAAATACATACATAGAAACACCCAGACCGATACAAACAGACATGTTCATGCACACAAATGTTTGTACCGTGCGGGAATCGAACCCGCGACCTCTGGTGTAATAGCCGACTACTCGACCATTACACCAAATGGCTCGCCAAATAAGGCTTTGGCTTATGGAGGTGGTCTGCAAACAGCAAATCGGGAATCGAACTCACCTCTGGATTTTAGACTCGAGTATCTTAACCACTGTTCCATGAAGGAACTTATCTTTTATTAGCCTTCCGACCGCGGTTTCACCCGCGCGTAAATTCTTTTTCAAATATCCCCCCTTCCCCCCACATTTCCGGGATTAAAAGTACCCTATATTCACCGGGGATAGTGTAGCTTTCCAACAATGAAAGAATTATTCAAATCGGCTCAGTAGTTCCGGAGCCTATTCAAAACAAACAAATAAACAATCAAATCTTTCCTCTTTATAATATTAGTTAGATTAGTAGTCTACTTCATAGTGCACATCAAAAGCCACCAAGATTCGAATCGACGACCTCAAGAATAGAACGCCCTTAAAGTACTAAATCAAACGTTCACAAACCCGTTTTCGTAAATATTGACAAAGTACAATACAAATACAAAAAGGTAAGATCGTGAAATAAATATTTGACTTGTCAGGGCGTCAAACCTTTTACCTCTGACGGGGATTACCACCCTCAAAATCAAATCGTAAAATAAAAAAATGAAAGGTAGGTATGAATTCAACTATCCTACTAATCCTGAGGCGCTCGTGGCGCAGCTGTGACAGTGGTTCGTTAGCGATAACGAAAGTCAAGCTACCTACGCCGCGGTCGGTTAATGGATGGGTGACCATTCTGACCATACTTAGTGACATTAATTTCGAGCGTCTCCGTGCTTCGGATGGTCCCGGCTGATATTTACTATAATGTAATTATTAGTCGTCAAGCCTAGTCAGAGGCCATTTGGCGGTTTGATAACATCTGACATTAAGGTTGGTCACTTGCCTTACGCACCCCTCCACCAACCCGCACTAGGCCAGCGTGGTGGAGTATGGCCCACACTATCTCATAATTGAGATAAGGCCTGTGTCCCAGCAGTGGGAACGTATGTAGGCTGATGATGATGATGATGATGATGACTAATCCTCGGGAGAGACTCGGGACCATGTCCTTTGAGAATGCCAGCTGTACGAAGAGGAACGCCAGGAGATGTTGGACGGATGGGAGAGGAACGAAATCGGGCCTGTTTTCCATCAGCAGATGGTCAACGGCGAGGAAGGCTTCAGACGCTTGAAAGTGTTTGCGCACCGATGGCTCAAGAAGAGAGCCGAGCAGGACACTTGAGGAGGATCAGACCGTACGATGAGCTGTTGTTGTTTCGTGCACGCCCCAGATGGGGAGAGGTGACAGAGAGAAGGGACGGAATACAGACATATTTGTAGGGAGCATCAAGCAGCGCATGTACCAGGTGCGTCTCCCGAGATTCGGTCCGTATGCCGGAAGGCGGGAAGGACCATGGGTAGGTGGCGGGATATCCTACTAATCCTACTAATATTATAAATGCGAAAGTCTGGATGTTTAGATGTTTAGATGTTTGGATGCGTGGATGTCAATCACATCTAAACGGCTGAACGGATTTAGATGAAGTTAGGCACACGTATAGTTTATAACCCATATTAGGACATAGGCTATAAAATTCCTACGGAAAACGTCTCATTCCCGCGGGATTAACAATTTTATAACTACTGAACCGATTTGAATAATTCTTTCACTGTTGGAAAGCTACACTATCCCCGGTGAACAAAGGTTACTTTTGATCCCGGAAATGTGGGGGGAAGGGGGGGATATTTGAAAAAGATTACGCACGGGTAAAGCCGCTGGCGGATGGCTAGTATATAACAAATGAATAAATATCTTTGTTCCTTCACACATTGCCATTTCGCCCCAAACTAAACATAGCTGTACTATGAGTGCCAGATTAGGGGTAAATATTACTCTTGACCTGCGGGCGGGGGTAGGCCCCCAACGCCTGCATTGCACAGGTCGCTTGAGCCAAGTCTGAGGGTCACCTAGTTTCTTGGGTGGCCCTCCCTAGGCGCCACCCTGAGGCCTCTCAAGTCTGGGTACCTACCTGGGGATGGGCTGGTCAATAGCCACAAGACTGGCATTTTCACCACCCACCTGACCCACCACCGTAAATAAATACATATTATACATAGAAACACCCTGACAGATACAAAGGGTCCGGCCGTTATGCCCCCATTCCGGTTTGCCCCCGGCCGGTATGCCCCCACAATTTTAAGTAAATTTGTTCCAGTTTGCCGTTAAACCGTGGGGGCATACCGGCCGGGGGCAAACCGGAATGGGGGCATAACGGCCGGACCCGATACAAACAGACATGTTCATGCACACAAATGTTTGTACCGTGCGGGGATCGAACCCGCGACCTCTGGTGTAATAGCTGACTTCTCGAGCATTACACTAAATGGCTCGTCATATAATAATGAGGTACCTACATATACTTATATAGCATAAACATATAAAGTAATGTTTATCCGTCGTCTGGCACTACGTTAGCACTATTAGTATAATACCTATTCTGTGGTTTTGGGCTAGATGGCGCTCTATGTAATGTCCAATTATATTTATTTATTATTAACTAAAATCAAAGGGGTACGCATGCCCCACTTAGAAGCCAGATCTAGGTTATCTAAGCCTAAACAGTCTAGTCTAGACCTAAAGTAGGCAAACGCAGGTCACTGTTCGTGACCTAGATTTGAGTTGTTTACTTAGATGCTATAACATTGTACGATCTGTAAATATCATCTTTAACCGCGGTATTCGCAATGAATCTAAAAGCTAAGCACCTATTTCTCGTTTGGGATTAAGATGGGTGTGCAAAGCATGGTTAAGTATGTAAAGGTAGTACATGACTGTACTGTCCAAGGGCTGGTCAATAGCCATAAGGCTGGCACCAGCTCGTCCTAATCGGGTGTTGTGAAGGAGAAACCGGGGGAGTTTAGTGGGTAGTGGCCGCGACCTCTGGTGTCTCCGATTTCTCGACCATTACACCAAATGGCTCGTCATTACACCATAACGTCAAATATTTGTCGCACATCGGAGCGGCGTGAAACAGTTCTACGAGTATTGCGTATACGCAGCCGACCGGTTGGAACCAACTATTCGAGCCGTTTGCCTCAGTTTAGTTACACTGGTGTTAAACTGCCTCCCAGTTAGTAGGTCGCAGTTTAAAACGTCGGCCAAGATCCTAATCCTATGTCGAAACGAAAATTTGTGATAAATTTTTTGTTGTGGTAGAGCCATGCTGTTTTACAGTACGAATGGGCCGGCTCGTCCGAGGAAGTACCGGCGTCTCACATAACACCAGCGTGAAATAATAGTGACTACTATTGTGTTTCGTATGGTTTGTGAGTGCCTGAGGCCCACACCCCCATACCCCAACAGGCCGGCAACGCATCAGCGATCCCTCTGGTGTTGCAGATGTCCATGGGCGGCGGTGATTGCTTACTATCAGGCTATGACAATATTTTTTTTTATCTCGGTCATAGTCCGGAGTCTGGAATTTGCTCATGCTTGATCTGTTGGTGGACAGGCACGGAGCTAGCTTATTGGTAAGAGACCATTATTTTTTTTATATACCACATCAGTTGGCACTGTTGGCCAACAAGACAGACACGCACGCAGCCCACCTGATGGTAAGCGGTAACTGCGTCCTATTCAATTGAAGGACACTTCCTCAGGAAGCGCCGCTCAATGTGCTGCCAGACTGTAGGCTCATCTGATCTTCGAGCCTTTGTTCCAGTGTACTGGCTCCCACATTAATACTGCCGAAACACAGAGCTGTTATGGCGGCAGATTTCGTCTGGGTGGGTGGTAGCTAGCCAGTCGGACTCTGAAAAAGTCCTACCACCAACCAGACCCATGGTGGGAATCGAACCCACGACCTCCGGGTTTTAAGCCCGAGCAGCTTAGCCACTGTTGCACGGAGATGGTCAAACACTAACACTAATGTTAACCCTAGATTCTATTATAACATGAAAGTAATTAAGAACGGATATTCCACATCATGAATTACACACACAGTGAAATATGACTCCGTGCCTAGTTCATAGCGGTTAGTGTAGAGGTCACAAGTTCGATTTCCGGGTCAAAGGAAGACATTGATATGTCTGTGCTAATTGTCAAGTTAAAGGCAAATTGGAACCGGAGGTTAATAAGATGGTTTTACATAGACATTTTGCAAATATTCTATATATATGAAACTCAAAGGCGACTGACTGACTGACTGACTGACTGACATAGATATCTATCAACGCACAGCCCAAACCACTGGGCGGATCGGGCTGAAATTTGGCATGCAGGTAGATTTTATGACGTACGCATCCGCTAAGAAAGGATTTTGATAAATTCCCACGGGAACGGGAACCACGCGGGTGAAACCGCGGGCGGCCGCTAGTTGCATATAAATTACAAATAGCGGGCACAAAACGTGGATAATCATACTCCGTCACAGACAACAATTCCATGAAATTACATACATTGGCGTTCCGTCGCGAATAATTCGCGACGTAATTTCCGTCAAGTGTAGCAAATTTATACCTAAATCGGTCGTCAATAAAATTGAACTAGGTTCAGCTGGCTTGGTTGGGACTCGAACCCACGACCCTTGCGTAAAGACCAGGATGTTTATTTGCTAGGACGAATATGAAGGACGTAAATCAGATAGGGTCAAAAGTAACGTAAAAAATGTCAAAATTAATGTAAAAAAGTAAAGTATCAGCCTATTAATGTCCCACTGCAGGGCAAAGGCCTCCATCCTTGAAATCAAGTTATCGCTACGATGGTGGGTACTGGCTTAATCACCACGCTTGCTAAATGTGGATTGGTGATCACAAACCCGAGCAGTGTCCGAAAAAACCGACACAAAGTTAGCTCGACCCGGGAATTGAACCCAGGACCCCGAGATCTTGGCCGGTACTTAAACCACTAGACCATGGAGAGGCGATCAAAACAAAATGTATTTAACGTAAATCATTTTTCTATTCTATTCTATTCTATTGAATGCGATACATACAACAGACTGACGACACCAATGCAAGATTGCAAGTCAGCGAAAAGTGCACGTAAACATCGCCTTCATGACTCTTGCGCACGTCACTGATTCAGCCAGTGAGATATTCAATCATGACTCGCGCTAGCAAAGTTATTCTCTCGGCTAGCATTATAAACAACACAAAAAGACATTGGGCCGCGGTCCCCGAGCATAAACACCTAGCTCGGAAGAAGATCTTCCTTTTTGATGACTCCATAAGAACGGACTTTTATTATGTCATAGTAATTTTTTTTTGGAGGAGAATGCATTTATCCACCATAACCGCAGGCTAGCTAGACCTGCGGCCGTGTGTGGGACTCGAGACTAAAGCGTCCACTTCGCACTAAACTCCCCCGGTTCCCCTTCACACCCGATTGGGACGAGCCGGTGCCAGCCTTGTGGCTATTGACCAGCCCATCCCCATATGTCATAGTAACTAGCAACTTAAAAAAAAGATAATGGCGGCTTAGTGTTTCCACAGCACTGAGGTCCATTATAATACGGCGTTTTACGCTGGAGTGGCTATAGGCATTGAAATGACAGCTATTTTTTCTGTCGATTTGAAGCGCCCCCAATAGTGTACTGGGAACTAAAATGACTTCAAATGGACACCATTGACATTGACAATGACAGCATTATCGAAGTTCATCTGCGAAAGTCAGCACTATTATTAGTTCCAAGTACACTAACTACTGCTCTCAGCGCCATTATGGCGATTTTCAAATCGGATCAAATATTTGGTACGAATCGCAATAAAGTTTATTATGATTATGATCGCCTATCCAGTTGTCTATGGAGATCAGTGTTCCACAGTCACTTGTGAAAGCCACTTAGATTACAATTCTTTTCCAAGCCCAACCTTTTCTACGAAGAGGAGGATATTCTGGGGTGGATATCTCAATCTTTCAAAAAAGGTTAATACCAAAATACTCAACCTAGTCATCAGGAAGCATTACTAAATGTTTGTTTTAAAACGTACAGTAAAGTAAACAGATGTTATAGACCATTAGATTCTCTGTTTTCCTCAGGTTTTCCTGTCTATTTCGCTTTATTTCCTAATTGGAAGCGAGATATGAAATCATCAACTGTACCTACGTCATTACGTGTTCTGAGATAAAAGTTATCTATACATATAATAAATTTGTAGAAAAGTGGTGTCTGTACAATGGAAATATATTAAAAAAAAGTAGCAGGGGTTGTTATTATATCGATACCGAACCCGAAATTGTAATTAAAAAAATTTTTGTCTGTTTGTCTGTTTGTCTGTTTGTCTGTTTGTCGGTTTGTCTGTTTGTCTGTTTGTCTGTGTGTTTGTGCACGCTAATATCAGAAACGGCTTATTCGATTGAGATGCGGTTTTCACTAATATATTGTGGTAAGCTTCACTTAACATTTAGTGTTTATTTCATGTCAATCGGTTCATAAATAAAAAAGTTATGTCAATATAAAGGTACACGCCTCGCGCCTGAGCTGCGCGTCCGTATATAAAGCGCGCTGAGAGTATGGCGAATAGGTAGTTGCATTCGATTATTGCGATTTACTTGAATAGTGACAGTTTGGATATTTCATTTATTTATATTTAAGGGTTTGTAGGTTAGGTTGTCTTTCTTAATTTTCTTTAAAAATTTGTAAATAAATATTGTAAGCATTTGTTATAGGTTAGGCATTTCTTTCCTTGATTTTTGGTATACTTATCTTAATTTTTTATTTAGGGTTTGTATATATGAATAATTTATAAGTATTTGGTATAATAGGTTAGGCAATTCTTTTCTTGATTTTCTTTATTTAAGTACAAGTTTATAAGCTCAGATTATTAATTAATTTTTCTAGCAATACTTTTGTTTCATAAAATTTGTACGTTTAGTTTACACATCTTAACACTTTTTGCAGTCAGCCTATGTTTTGCGATGACAATTAATAAAGCCCAAGGTCAGACGATGAAAGTTGTGGGTGTAGATCTAAGTATCAGCTGTTTCTCGCACGGTCAGTTGTATGTGGCTCTGACACGGGTTAGCAATCCTAGGAGCCTGTATGCTTTCATTCCCGATGGCCATACGTCACATATCGTATACCTACAGAGAAGCATACTGTAAAGTTTTGTGTTTAACTGTTTTTATTTTCTATCGATAAAATCATAAGACCGGAAAGCAATCCCTGATAGTGATGAAACGACTCGAGTCCTTTAAGTCGTTTAAAGTAAGACTCGCCTTGAGTTGACGACTCACGACTAAGTCAGTCTTTTAGTCCCGAGTCGAATTCGTATAACTAGTCTTTTAAGTCGAAGTCTTTTAACGTAAACAACTGAGTTGTTACTTAAACAGCTTAAAGGACTTAAAAGACTGCGCTGTTGCTTAAACAGCTTAAAGGACTTAAAAGACTCGACTCATCGCTTGGGGAGTCGAAACTCGTGGCGTGTATTTGATGCAACTATAAGTGTTCTCCCGTCAATGAAACAATAAAAGCACTTTTAATTATTGAAACACAATTTATTTTTAAATTTTTTCGTCACTGTTTAGTGACTGTACAGATTTACTAGGAGTTTAAAGTTAAAATATTTCATTAAAGTCTCGAAACGCAAAAAAATAAAAGGAATCCTAACATTAACAACAGAATCTTCGCGACTATAAAGATATTAAAGTTTTCATATCTTTTTTTATTTTTTAACCGACTTCAAAAAAGGAGGAGGTTCTATGTTCGACTGTATGTATGTTTTTTTTTTACGTATGTCCGTCGATTTCTCCGTCAATTGTGGACCGATTTAAATAATTCTTTTTTATTTGAAAGTGCATAGTTCCGAGGTGGTCCCATTGTCACCATGTCAGGATCTGATGATGGGATCCCGGGAAAATCAAGGGAAAACCTCAAATTTCATAGGCGCACACTACGCGTTACTTGTTTTTTTCTGAAGCCATTCAAGTTTTTGCGTCCGTTAGACATCATTTTATGTTGATGAGCTGATGATGGAAGGTACAACTCCTTAACGGTTAGGAGTTAGGGGATAATTCTTTCAGTATTGTAGGAATATGTGGACCGTTAGTTGTATTTCATGTACTTTTGCAGCTAAGCTGATGATGGAAGGTACAACTCCTTAACGGTTAGGAGTTAGGGGATAATTCTTTCAGTATTGTAGGAATATGTGAACCGTTAGTTGTATTTCATGTACTTTTGCAGCTAAGCTGATGATGGAAGGTACAACTCCTTAACGGTTAGGAGTTAGGGGATAATTCTTTCAGTATTGTAGGAAGATGTGGACCGTTAGTTGTATTTCATGTAGGTACTTTTGCAGCTAAGCTGATGATGGAAGGTACAACTGTGATGATGGAAGCTACAGGGTACGACTTCTTAATTCTTATGTCCCTCTTGCGGGCTGCATCTTTAGTTGGGTTAGGGGGCAACTCGTCCCAGTCCGAACATGGCGCTGAACACAATTAATGAATACCTAATATTGTCAAATAATACAATTCTACTATTTTACTCGTATTTTCGCTATTATTATTATGAAAGAGTTTTACTCACACTATGTTCAAAAATGTGGTCCGACCAGACATTCTGAGATAAGCTAAGCAAGCGATGTATTTCGCTGTTCTGAACGCGTAAGTAAAACTCCGGCGTGACAATTTTATATAGTTACCGAGATATTTAAGTCCAAAGTCATAGGAATTTTTATATGTCGAAATCACAAAAATTAATATTTCTCAGAAAATTCTGATAAATTCTAATGGTTCACAGTTCAGGTGTATTATGCGTTTAAGCCCACGTTTAATAGGCTTTTTCACATCACCAAACACACCAAAGCGTTATCATTTTTTTTCTTGACTGTGTCGCGTTAGTAGCACCCAGAAACTATTAACATTTATTACTTATTATGTTCCCTATTGCTACAAAAAAAAAACAGCTTCTAATTCCATGGAATATAATCGTTTCTAAAAATTTTACCATCACCTGCCGTTTTTTTAAAGGCAATTATTTAAAACGGTTTTTCGTAAGGCGTCTCTTAATAAAACGAAATTAATGGTATATAACCCGTTGTTTAATATAGAATCGTATTTTAAATAGATTTTGGTATATCTTACTAATATTATGAATGTGAAAGTTTAGATGTTTGGATGTTTTATTAATTTTAAGAGACGCCTTACGAAAAACCGTTTTAAATAATTGCCTTTAAAAAAACGGTAGGTGATGGTAAACATTTTAGAAATGATTATCTGTTATACTCCATGGAACTAGAAGCTGTTTTTTTTTTGTAGCAATAGGGAACATAATAAGTAATAAATGTAAATAGTTTCTGGGTGCTACTAACGCGACACAATCAAGAAAAAAAATGATAACGCTTTTCATGAAATGTTGAATTTTCTCGGATTACGCTTGTGTTTTGGTGATGTGAAAAAGCCTATTAAACGTGGGCTTAAACGGATAATACACCTGAACTGTGAACCATTAGAATTTATCAGAATTTTCTGAGAAATATTAATTTTTGTGATTTCGACATATAAAAAATCCTATGACTTTGGACTTAAATATCTCGGTAACTATATAAAATTGTCACGCCGGAGTTTTACTTACGCGTTCAGAACAGCAAAATACATCGCTTGCTAAGCTTATCTCAGAATGTCTGGTCGGACCACATTTTTGAACATAGTATTAGTCTGATTAACAGACTAAAAACAGGTAAACAAACTTTAAAAAAAAATTAAACCGACTTAAAAAAAACAAAATAAAAACTACCTAAAAACACTGAAAAGCAAAAAATAATTTTAATAAGACATTCATCAAATGCGCTAATTGTCTAAGCCTATTAATAAAATGAAATTGTATTTTACGTGCTAGGTAGGTGCTACCTACCTACTAAATCTGTTTGAAGTCGATGCCAAGCCAAAGGTAATAATAAAAAATAATACTTAATAATCCGCGGACGTACGTAGTCTGGGTACCTACTATTTGGCTAATATGTAAAAATTAAGTAAACCCCTCCTGCAAACAACTTAAATCTTACAATCGCCAACAAAATTAGAACAGATAGAACGACTTTTGTCAAAAAAATTCCATAAACAAAAGTGTCTCTCATGCCTACAGTATTCGTTTTAATTAATATCGTGAAATATACATTTGCCGACAAGAAGCAACATTGCCTATAAAACCGCCTTCAAAAACTGTCCCGAAAGTAGTTAGCAACGGCGAGAGGTATGTTTAGGACGAAAATAATATCAACTCTAATTTCAATACATTCAAAAGTTGACCTTAATGCACAGGTATACGATCTCACTTTAAATGCAGGCGTCTGACAGTCCGAGAGTTAAGACATTTTAGGAATGTACGCAGGCAGCAAGCTCGTAATTTCACCCGCGCGTAATTTCATTTTTCAACTATCCCCCCTTCCCCCCACTTTTCCGGGATAAAAAGTATCCTATGTTCTTATCCCGGTTATAAACTATACGTGTGCCAAATTTCATCTAAATCCGTTCATCCGTTTTTGAGTTATAAGTGTTGTAACAAACACGACTTTCTTTTATTTATATAGAAGATTATACATATATATAGATTACTAAGTTTCACCTTGTATAATAAAGATATAATTTAATTTAAGTCGGTTTAGAGCGTTTTTAGTAATACAAACTTATCGCTTATCTCAAACGCGAGTTCTTTTGTAAAGAACTGCAGTCGTTTAAGTCTTTTAAGTCGTTTAAGTCTTTTAAGTCGTTTAAGCATTTTAGTCGTTTAAGTCGTTTGAGTCTTATACGTTAAACGACTGAGCTGTATAAGATAAGACTTAAAGCTGAGTCTTAATTTTAGAGTCGAGTCGTGTAAAACGAGTCGAGTCTTACTTTAAACGACTTAAAGGACTCGAGTCGTTTCATCACTAATCCCTGATGCAATGGCACCACGGGGAATGAAAATTACCCGTGGACCCTTTAATGGGTCGACCCAACGGGACCACGGGTAAATACTCAAATTTTTAGCTACCCAAAGGACGGTATTTGTTATTTAAAATATGCTGCCCGAAAAGTCACTATTCTACGCGGACGAAGTCGCGGGCACAGCTAGTTACTACTATAGTTAATATAGTAAAGATATAATAGTAATAAGTAGTTGCTAACAGATTGTTGACTATAAATAAATATATTATATAATCTTTGGTCAGAGGTGCGAGAGATATGTTATCCGATTCAAATGCTATTAGGATAATACCTAGTGTGCATCTAGTGTGCATGCACTTAAATCGATTATTCATCATCATCCCAGCGTATTCCCAATTGCATCAAGTATGCAGCTCAGGGTCCGCTTCGACTATGATCCTAGATTCGACAAGCCTGACAAAGTAACGTCATAAAAATATGATGCTATCTTATCGTAAAATAGATTAATAAAGTATTTTTTTTTAATCAAATCAAAAGTTTTACGATTATGACATAGACGTAAAAAATAGACGAAACTCGAACCAATAGTACTAGCTGCGTCGCGGACGGTCACCATTCGAGTTCATCGCCCATCGCGTTTATCAAAAAAAAATTTACGATTTACTGACATTTGGTTTTTAATTTTACCATCAAACTTAAAAAAAAATCAAAAATAGTTAAAAAAAAACAAAAAAAAATCAAAAAACTCACACGCATAAATCGAAAGTACTACTGAAGGTGAAGCATTCTGCTGCGGGAAAACAACGACTAAAGAAACACGCTGTTTAACGAATAGTGAGGGAACAGGAAGTGCACCTGTGCTTGCGCACTCACTTGTGCACTATAGGTAATATATCCTGCGTAGTTTGCTGATCGTAAAAGATTGGCCGCCGTAGCCGAAATATCGGCTAGGAGGACATTATTAATAAATAACGAAATGCCACAGAATCCATCTGAGTCTGTTATTGTATTGTTATCGTTAGATACGGTTTATTTGCCCTAAGCATCTGTGTCTAGGCCACCTATTGATATAGGGTCAAGGTTTATTGATAAAATAATGTTTACTTATATATTGTTCGCAAATATTTGGCTGTTAGATAAAACTATTACACACTTCCGTGTTTATTCTTTAATTTGTTGTCAGCTCATTAAAAACATCCATGGAACAATGGTTGAGCCAGTCTAAATAGGTCGTGGATTAAACAATAGACGAATCAAATATAACTTCAGTCTAAAACATCATTTTAACTGTTTTTATACAATAAATTCTTGTTTTGGCAGTTCTTACTTCATTCAAAAACATCGTTTATTGTTATATTCCCTCGAGTAATACTTGTGACTCCTTTTAAAATACGGGGGTAAAATTTTAGCCATCCAAAACAAGCGGCATTGCATTTATGACGTTCGTATATAGCTCAATTTGCGATAGCGAATGTCAAAACCCGTAAAGACCGACAAACTTATCTGTTCCGGTGGCGGCGTCGCTACTGTCTATTTAGAACTGTCATTAAATATCGTTTTTGCATTGCATTTCACGTAGTTCCAGTTTTGGTCACCGGAACAGATAAGTTTGTCGGTTTTTACTTTCAATATCGATTGACCACGTGACTTTTCGATGGCACCTGTAAATCCATACAATTTGAAGTTAGCTTATTTCGCTATCGCTGTCAAAATGTTACTTTTTTTTATACTAGGTCAGTTGGCAGACAGGCACGCAGCCCACCTGATGGTAAGAAGCCACTGCGGCCTATTCCATTGAGGGACACTCCACCTGGAAACGTCCCTCAATGTGCTGCCAGACTGTAGGCTCATCTGATCTTTGAGCATTTGATTTTAAGTGTACTGGCTCCCACATTAATACTGCCGGAACACAGCCAGAGCTGTTATGGCGGCAGATTTCACCTGTGGGGGTTACCTAGCCAGACCCAAGTCGGGAATCGAACCCACGACCTCTGGGTTTTTATACCCGAGCGGCTTAACCACTGATCCACGGAGGCGGTCAATACTTGATGCTTGTTGATCATTGGAGGTCGTTAAAGTGTAAAACAATTTCGTGCAACAAAATCAGTTATTCTGTCCCTGACCTCCATAGTGAATGTATTTTAATTGATTCGTCTATTTTAATTGACATGTGCTGTAGATAAAAGTATATAATAATGTAGTAGATTTAGTAATCGATGGAGAGATAGGTAGCCTAACTAATCCTACTAATATTATAAATGCGAAAGTCTGGATGTTTGTTACTCAATCACAACTAAACGGCTGAACGGGTTTAAATGAAATCTGGCACACGTATAGTTTATAACCCGGATTAGGACATAGGCTATAAAATTCCTACAGGAAACGTCTCATTCCCGAGGGATATTTGAAAAAAGAAATGACGCGCGGATGAAACCGCGGGCGGAAAGCTAGTATTAACAAGCATAGTAATAGATAAATTATAAATATCCATGGACATTATTCACACAGCGCCATCTAGCCCCAAACTAAGCATTAGCTTGTGCCAGACAACGGATAAACATTACTTAATTTTATATTTTTTACAATACATACATATTATACAACGAACACCCAGACCGATACAAATTAACAGACATGTTCATGCACACAAATTTTTGTACCGTGCGATGATCGAACCCGCGACTTTTGGTGTAATAGCAGACTTCTAGACCATTACACCAAAAAGGTTGTCAAAAAATATAACCAAAACTATGCATAATTATAATATGTAATTATGCATTAATTGGTCGCGTGACAGTAAATACAATATCAGAAAGTGTTGCGTTCTTTCGAAATTGACAATTGACTATGGGGGCATGGGGGGTGTGGGTCTCCGGCACTCTCACAAACCAGACGAAACACAATAGTAGTCACTATTATTTCACGCTGGTGTTATGTGAGAGGGTGGTACCTCCCCGGACGAGCCGGCCCATTCGTACTGTAAAACAGCATGGCTCTACCACATGCTTACTGATCACAAACCCGAGCAGTGTTTAAAATCAAACAACACAATTTTTTTCCTGAGCCGGGAATCGAACTCAGGACCCTGAGATCTCGGCCCGGTACTTAAGCCAGATTAATAAAGCAACAAAGAAATTTACCTTCATGTACCAAATTATAAATTTTTCATAAAAAATATATCATTTGATGTAATCATTTTTAAAGTTACTGTTTAAAAAAAACCATAAAATTTTGCAGTAAGTAATATACTTAACTAATAAAAACCGAGTTATTATTTAACTCGTCACCATGAAAATAATAACTTTGAATATAATTTAGCCGAATATTCGGTCAAATACGAATGTTTAACCAGCCGAAACTCAAAGGTGACAGACCGACTGACATACATAGATAGATATCAACGCACAGCCCAAACCACTGGACGGATCGGGCTGAAATTTGGCATGCAGGTAGATGTTATGACGTAGGCATCCGCTAAGAAAGGATATCTCGATATTCCCACGGGAACGGGAAATCGGGAACCACGCGGGTGAAACCGCGGGCGCACGCTAGTTCCGAATATAAATAAATGTTCAGCCCATCCCTAATTACCCGCTATCTTGTCCCAAATGGGACGAGCTTAGCACACCTAATGGCAAACAATCCAATCTCAAGGGCTATTAATTATTTGTTTTACACAATTTTTATATTAAAATTAGGAAGACTATCAGCCACCATTGTTTGACATTATGAGCCAATTCTTGTCCCCAATGGGACCAGTTTAATACAAGCAATGGAATATATCTTTTTTTTTTATATATATTTGGACTAAGCTAGCACTTGACCACAAAGTTGCCTGATGTTAAACAACTATGCGGTCTACGATGGAGCGCGCTTGCTTAGGAAAAGCCCGTTAATTCTGGCCTTGAAGAGCTCCAAGTTGTATTGTGTAGGAAAGACAGATCTCGGCAGAGAATTCCACTCCCGCGCAGTCCGTATCAAGAAAGATGAAGCAAATCGTTTAGTTCGTACGCGCGGTATCCCCACTGTATACGGATGGAGTCCCTGACCGAGTCTAGTAGTTCGATGATGGAACGGAGCTGGTGGAACCAAATCGTGTAGCTGAGCAGCACACTCACCAAAGTGGAGTCTATAAAATACGGAGAGGCATGCAATTCTCCTACCTAATATCTATATATCATATCTAATCGCAAGATCTATAATTTGTTCGCTACCAAATACAATGTTAACACTAAAATTGACGAGTGTCAGTCAACATTTTATTTAACCCTTTTTCAGCGGCCATCTTATTCCAAATAGGACGAGTTTCAGACGCCATCTTGTCCCGAATGGGACGAATTAACGCAACTAATGGGATATGTTTTACAAGAGCTTCTAATTATTTGTTGACTAACATACATACTATTATACTATCGAGGTCGCTTCGAGTCCGCGGTATGTTAATTGCATACAAGCTTATATGTTATATGTTAGGCGTGCCTATTACGTACATATGTTACGAGAATTAAGGAGATTGACATCGATATTTTACAAACACATGAATAAAATCAAAACTTATGTTTGTAATGTCAAAATTACTGTTTTTTACTAAAACAGTTTCTATCGGAAAATAAAATTTTAGTTTTTAATATTTTCCTCGCAATTTTTCCATATTTTCTCATCGTTTAAACCTTCCCTGGACTTCCACGAATATTTCAAGACTAAAGTTAGTCAAATCGATTCAGCCGTTCTCTAGTTTTAGCGAGACTAACGAACAGCAATTCATTTTTATTTAAATAGATAGATTACCAGAATTAGTTTATTATTGCCCCAATTCAGAACAAAGTCCAAAATTGATTGACTCGTCATCATAATGATAAAAATTTAACTAAACACTCAAAAATAATTTATCAATACATAAACAGCTTATTAGACAAGAAGCAAGGAATTTAACAAACAAATATTCTTAACACTTTAAACGTCCAAAAATGCATCATGAAGTGCAACTGTTAAAGTGCATATTGGGTTGTCTGCACGTTGACCGATATAACATGTGTACGCATCAATTCTGCCGTGATGCAACGAACTAATGCATTTCCGCTCGATGCATCGGTTCGAATGCAATTTTCGCGAAGAAGCAATAATCTATGTCTATAGTTGATATCCGAATTTAGGTTACAACAATCTTTTCAATTAATATTAATGTTTTCTTAGCTTCATTTTGGACTGCGGCCAATTGAAGATAAATAGATAGATAGATATACTTTATTGCACTACAGACAGCATAGAAAACATGTAAAATAATACAGGCGAACTTATCGCTAACAGCGATCTCTTCCAGTCAACCTTAGGATAAAGGAAAGTATGACAAAATAAATAGAACAAGATAAAGGGCAGTACAAAATAAAAAAACATGAACTAAAAATTTAAACCAAATTAAATTTTATGATCAGTTGGCAGACAGACACGCAGCCCACCTAATGGTAAGCGGCCACTGCGGCCTATGCCATTAAGGGACACTTCTAGACATGGGCGTTTCCGATATTTTACATTAGCCGATATGTAACCGATATGGAGCTTCAATATCGGATATGATATCCGATATCACATATCGATTCTCCTCCCAAAAAAAAAAAAAAAAAAAAAAAAAAAAAAAAAAAAAAAAAAAAAAACTGCATAAGTACATGAAATACAACTAACGGTCCACATATTCCTACAACACTGAAAGAATTATCCCCTAACTCCTAACCATTAAGGAGTTGTACCTTCCATCATCAGCTTAGCTGCAAAAGTACATGAAATACAACTAACGGTCCACACATTCCTACAACACTGAAAGAATTATCCCCTAACTCCTAACAATTAAGGAGTTGTACCTTCCATCATCAGCTTAGCTGCAAAAGTATATGAAATACAACTAACGGTCCACATATTCCTACAACACTGAAAGAATTTTCCCCTAACTCCTAACCGTTAAGGAGTTGTACCTTCCATCATCAGCTTTGCTGCAAAAGTGCATGAAATACAACTAACGGTTCACATATTCCTACAATACTGAAAGAATTTTCCCCTAACTCCTAACCGTTAAGGAGTTGTACCTTCCATCATCAGCTCATCAACATAAAATGATGTTTATCGGACGCAAAAACTTGAATGGCTTCAGAGGAAACGCGTAGTGTGCGGCTATAAAGGTTGAGGTTTGCCCTTGATTTTCCCGGGATCCCATCATCAGATCCTGACATGGTGACAATGGGACCGCCCCGGAACTATGCACTTTCAAATAAAAAAAGAATTATTTAAATCGGTCCACAATTGACGGAGAAATCGACGGACATACATAAAATAAAAATAAAAACTCCTCCTTTTGAAGTCGGTTAAAAATAAACAATAACAAACATTCTTCACTCACTTATCATAAAACTATAAAAAGCACTTAAACCAAATTATTAATCCTTATTACGCTCGAGCTTGATTCCCTTTTGCGATGTGTATCCCTTGCGAATATAAAAATGCCGCGAAATATACTTAAAACATAATCGATACAAGATAAATTGACTCTTATTGCTAGCAAATAAGAGCGGAAATCGCCTACCCGTTACGCCGTAATATCTGAATAACCGCCTCATCTCTTTTACTCCAATGTAAGTATACCGAATCAGAAAGAGAAAAGGCGAATTCGCCTATATTCATATCAACTGACCAAAGATATCGATAGTACGGTTATGAATAGTTTCGGCGATATGAGTTTTGTCGTTTTGTTACAGTTTTTCGATATACAGTTTTGAGTTTCGGTTTTGATATTAAAGTTTTTAGTTTTTGAAATATCGGTTACGTAAAATCCTATATCGATATGATATGATATCGAACTGTTAGCCGATATAAGATACGTTTTGATATATCTGTCTCATGTCTAGACACTTCACCAGGAAGCGTCGCTCATTGTGCTGCCAGACTGTAGGCTCATCTGATCTTGGAGCCTTTGATTTCAAGTGTACTCTGGCTCCCACATTAATACTGCCGAAACAGCGAAATTTTTTTACCTGTGCGTTCAGTCAGACTCTGAAAAAGTCCACCAACCAAAAATGTGTTCCTTCGTTGTTTCTGATAGGTACCCATAACGCAAGTGTATGATACAACGAACGTGTTACGTTAAATACGCAAAACCTCAGACACCCCAAATGATTTTTAATTTAATTGACCTAATTGTAGAGGAAAAAATTACATAAAGAAAAATTCATAGGTTTTTTGAGCTGTTTTAGTTTTAATGACAGTTCTGACCGTTTCTTGCGTCTGTGACGACGCTTCGCTGGCAAAATGTTTAATAGGTACTTAGATATTTATTAAAAATGTGACCTACTTATATTAAAAAGTGGTTTTATAGATTCTACTCGTTATTCTGATCAAACTATTTTCAGCTTTTGCGTAACACGTTGTATTTTTTTTATTGCAATGTGTAACAAGGCGAGCAGATCGTACACCTGATGGTAAGCGCCACGTCTGCCCTTAGACAGTTCAGTGCCAAACAGTAACTAAGTAACTAAGCAGTTACTGTCTGGCACCGCCCTGCGCCCGCTACACCGAGACGACAGTTATTAGGTCTCTTATACCCAGTAATTTCACTAGCTTCAGTGCCCTTTCCCCGAAACACAGAAGTGCTTGACACACTTCTATTTCACGGGAAAATATCTGGCACTGCGGTGGTACCCACCTAGACGGCCCAGTACAGGAACCTACGTCCTGGTATACTTTGTTTGTGATCAGTTCAATGTAGGTATGATGATGTTGATGACATATTACAAAAACAACATAAATATTATGTAAAATAGTAAAAACAAAGTCTTGATGATTTTACTTGATTGAAAGTGGATCAATGCTAGAATTCATGAATGTTAAGTCCAGCCATCTTGTAAAAAGATTATTTTATTTTGCACACCCGCCGTTAGTATTTATTCAAATATATTCGTGAATGACGTTAACTCAACAAGTTAACTCTTTTGTCGAGGTTCGACCTTTTGTTAACAATATAATTAAAAACGATAGTTTGTCTTTAACTTTTTTGTTAATTTCTAACTTAAGTAGATTCCGCCTAAGTCGTCAAAATAAATGGTAGCTTTTCTGTTATTTAGCTTTGCCTCAAAGCTGGAACCAGATCCTCCGAATTGGGTGAACAGGGTAAACCGGGGGAGTTTAGTGGGTAGTGGACGATTAAGTCTCGAGTCTAGCCTGCGGTTATCTATACTAATATTATAAAGAGGAAAGATTTGATTGTTTGTTTATATTGAATAGGCTCCGAAACTACTGAACCGATTTGAATAACTCTTTCACTGTTGGAAAGCTACACTATCCCCGGGTGACATAGGGTACTTTTGATCCCAGAAATGTGGGGGGATGGGGAATATTTGACAAAAGAAATTTCGCGCGGGTTAAACCGCGGGCGGAAGGCTAGTGGTGTATAAACGCAATCTCCTTCGAAAAAAAAATACATATGTACAATGTTTTTATTTACGTTAGAACTGCGTCGTTAGTCTAATGGTTTAATTATCTGTCCGTGACCATGGTCTTAGGTTCACTTCCCAGGTCGGACATCATTTATGTCGGACTAGCCTTCCGCCCGCGGTTTCACCCGCGCGTAATCTCTTTTTTCAAATATTCTCCCTTCCCCCCACATTTCCGGGATCAAAATTAAATTACCCTATGTTCACCGGGGATAGTGTAACTTTCCAATAGTGAAAGAATTGTTCAAATCGTTTCAGTAGTTTCAAAATTGTTTTTCCCGCGGGAATGAGACGTTTCCCGTAGGAATTTTATAGCCTATGTCCTAATCCGGGTTATAAACTATACGTGTGCCAAATTTCATCTAAATCCGTTCAGCCGTTTAGGCGTGATTGAGTAACAAACATCCAAACATCTAAACATCCAAACATCCAAACGTCTAAACATCCAAACATCCAGACTTTCGCATTTATAATATTAGTAGGATTGTGTTTTTGATCACCTTCGATTGGCAAGGGTGGTGATTAAGAACCGTTGTAAAGATGACTTAATTTCTATAGAGACTTTTGGCCTGCATAAAGACATAGGCTAAAACTTTAGTTTTTATATAAAACCAGCGGCCGCCCCTAAGGTTTCACCCGCGCGTAATTTCTTTTTCAAATATCCCCCCCTTCCCCCAAATTTCCAGAATAAAAAGTACCCTATGTCACCCGGGGAAAAATAGCTTTTCAACAGTTAAAGAATTTTTCAAATCAGTTCAGTAGTTTCGGAGCCTATTTAATACAAACAAACAAACAAATCTTTCCTCCTTAAAATATTGTTATATAGATTAGTATTATGTAGATGATACGATTTTTCATTAAGATACTAATATTAGATTTAGACAAAATGACCTTCCTAATTATAGTATACAAAATTCGTTGGATGATTTATGAAGATATAGAATAATCAAAATTATACAAAAGTTTAATTTATATTCATACATATACAGTTTTATTACTGTATAAGTTTTTTTTTTCTTGACTAAGAGTTTTCGATAACTTTTTCTAAAAGGTCCTATATGTAGGTAATTTAAAAAATATAAAATATAAATATATAGGACGAACAGAAAATATTCAAACTTATAAAAAATATCGTCCACGGGGAAGCTACCCAAGGCATGTGCACTGTAATTTTATTTCATTACTTTTTAAATTATTTTGATTTTAAGAATGTATTTTCAAATTAAGTAGAAAACGTTAGGATGTCATTGGATTTAACCGCTATTTGATAAATTTTCTAATAGAAATACTTATTGGTAAAATAATATGCAAATATTTCATAAAAATGCATTCTTAAAATTGAATGCGTATAAATAATAGAGCGAGCTCTGTCATTTAAATTTTCCTTTAAAAGAAACAATAAGTTAAACAAAACTGTTATGTTACGTTTATTTTATAATAGTTTACGATAATTTACACTTCTAAAAAAAAACGTTATTTTCCGCCAAAAAGCAAGAAAATTAACGACAAATATTAAAACATTGGCAAATCATCCGCACGAAATCGCAAGTAATTTCGTTACCATTATTTTTTTTAAGTCATAAAAACCACACGTGAGCATACGAAACTTTGGCATACAGCCTCCGTATCTCGAGATCACTTTCGGTGTCCCACTGCCCCCATTCCCCCACCTGTTCTAGTGAAAGCAAAATTAGTAAAAACCAATATAATGACATAACACTTGCAATATTGCAAATAACTAAACTTACCTCAACTAAAATCCTTTTTGGGTCCGAACTCCTTTTTAAAACACGCACTAGCACATTTGCACCATAGAAAATTTAAAAAGAATTTAAAAACACAAATATGACACCTGTCAAAAATGCGCGCGAACGAAACAAGTATGGCGGACGCGCGGTAAGCGTATACTCGATGTGGGCATCAAAGCCCGACTGCAACAAACTGAATGCCATTCACTATACGATGGGCCAATTTATCATGCAGAAGGAAAAATTGTTTTATTACTACATTTTTTTTTATAATCTGCAGACAATGCAGGCTAAAAGTCGGTTGGAAAATTACAAAGAATTTTCCGCGACGTGGGGACGTTTTTCAATCTGAAAATATTTGCACAATCACAGGACACTGATGAGAAAAATTTAAAAGCTTAGATTTTTCGATTAATATACGCCGTGCATTACTCAAGGCTTATTTCTAGACTTTTTTAGATTATGATAGACTTTCAATTTCATTAGACTTCTAGAAAAAAAATACCCCCATTTTGCAAGATAAAAAAATACATGTCGCTGTTTGAATTTGTCTGATCCTTCGCTGTACATAAAATAAGTTTGTGTTAGGTAATTTGAGGATAATTTTACGGTGTATTTTTTTTTGCGGTCTAATTGTTGTCCTTTATTCCACTACCCACTAAACTCCTCCAAATTGTCCTTTTCACCCGAATGTGACAATCGGTACCCGCCTTGCTTAAATTATTTAAACTACACTCTTTATCCTAGCATTTTGTCCCGAATAATTTATTTAGAGTACGAGTATAGAGGCGCTCGTGACGCAGTTGTGACAGTGGTTCGTTAGAGATAACGGAAGTCAAGCTACCCACGCCGCGGTAGGTTAATGGATGGGTGACCATTCTGACCACATTTAGTGACATTAATTTTGAGCGTCTCCGTGCTTCGGAAGGCACGTTAAGTTGTTGGTCCTGGCTGATGTAGATATTAGTCGTCAAGCCTAGTCAGAGGCCATTTGGCGGCTTGATAATATCTGACAAAAAGATTGGTCACTTGCCTTACGCACCCCTCCACCAACCCGCACTAGGCCAGCGTGGTGGAGTATGGCCCACACTATCTTACAATTGAGATAAGGCCTGTGTCCCAGCAGTGGGAACGTACTCGTATATAGGCTGATGATGATGATGATTCAGAGTGCGCTTACACTATGATCCAGAATTGTTAGTCCAGTTTGATATTAGAGCGACGGCCATCTTGAATTCGTTCAGTTATTACATTGCAGCGACTGCCGTCTGACCTCCGTAACCCTTGACAGGGGACCAGACCAACTGGATCATGGAAACACAGCCATTCGACTGTACAGGATTTCTCATGATGTTTTCCGTCACCGTCGAGATATTGGTAAATGCTAAACCTGACAAAGGACAATACAAAACTTGCCATTGTTCTTGGGCTCAAAAAATTAAAGGTAATGTGCAGAGATGAGATGTATTCTACGTAAAAGACCAAACACACACCATCAACTTTTATTTTGATGACACCCATAATCGGTCCCAGGTGGAAAAAAATATCGTCCATAATAAATTATTTTTATATTTATAAACATAAATAATTTTTTTTTTTAATTTGGACCAATTTTGTCGACGCCATAATAAAAGTTAAAGTTGTTTAATGGAACTACTTCGTAGTCTATGTCCCAAATCTGCACAACATAAATTCTTTTGGGCCCAGTCTTTTGCATTGTCCTTTGAAGCGACGTTTCATACCTTGACGCTACAGCTCTACAATATAAAATAATATTTTGGCGGAGACTACGTCTCGGTAAACGTAGTGTAGAACGCCCTAAGGTCAGGTGGAGTGCCGATTGCGCAGGATAGCTGGTAGGAGCTGGATGCGAGTAACCATGGATCAAGCATAAAGTGGTAAGCTAGGAGAGGCCTATGCCCAGCAGTGGACTGCGACAAGCTGATGATGATGATGATCTTTGGTATTTGATTAAGTGCCATTAGATTGGGACAAGAATTTAAAGTATTATGAATAACTAGCCTTCCGCCCGCGGCTTCGCTCGCGTGGACTTTACGAAGTTATCCTGCTGGAATCATTGAGCTACTATTACTACGTCAGTACATAATTTTTCTATGGCAGGAATATGATTTTTTCGAGATTAAAAGTAATAAGCTACTCTACCTGAGTGGGTAAGTGACCTTTTGTGTCAGAGCTATAAAATGCAGTGGGTTCAATTCCCGCTTTGGATCTGGTTTTTGGTAGGACTTTTTCAGAGTTCGATTGGCTACCGTCGTTACTCTGTCCCCTCGTCGCCAATAGGGGGACAAATCGAACTTTTTTGTCCGATCTGTCACCCCAGGGGGACAAAGCAGGGTGACAGATCGGATAATTCGTCGTTACATTCCCTCTGATATGGTTGAGTGAAATGATGGCTGGCACATACGTCATACTTGTGAACAGGTGCCACCTTTGGGGACACCTGTATTGGGGACACCTTTGGGGATAATTATATTGTTTTTGTTATGGCGATTGAAAAGAGTAACTGTCGAGTTTCTTGCCGGTTCTTCTCGACAGATGACTGCATTCCGAAGCCGGTGGTAGAGTCAGTCTGTTACATTAATGTATTAATTACGATTTCTGATAGATTCTCTGATATACTAAATAAAGCACTTGTATTTAACTCCAAACAAGTTACCGCCAGACGGTCCTATAACAACATTAAGCCCTGGATAACTCCTGGCCTTATCCGCTGCCAAAAAACTCGGGATAAACTACATTTAAAAGCAAAACATAATCCTTCAGATTACCTGGCACAAGTAACCTACAAACGCTATCGCAATTTTCTCACTGAACTGTTACGTAGAATCAAAACTCAATATCACAATGAACAAATAATTAACAACAAAAATAACCCAAGAAAACTATGGGACAACATTAAAGACATTTGCAACATCACCAAGCATAAGAATAATCCAACTGAGTTGATTAAATCTAGATCCAACCCTATTGAAGCACTTAACCTAACAAACGCGTTCTTTACCTCAGTGGGTAAGAATCTATCCGACAAAATTCTTGCACAACTCTCTTCGACAGAAAGTGAACTGGCTTCCAAAGTTTATATCCCTAACACATCGCCAAAGTCCTTTTTTATGGCTCCGACTGACGTGTATGAAGTTGATTCGCTTATATTAAAACTAAAGGAAGGAAGTGCACCTGGTTTCGATGGCTATACTCCAAAGTTAATTAAACAAATACGTCACCTTATAATGGAACCACTAGTTCACATTTTCAATCTCAGTATCAGTACGGGTATTTTTCCTGATCATTGGAAGCAAGCTACGGTGACACCAATTCACAAAGATGGAGAAAAAAGCTCTCCGTCAAACTACAGGCCCATATCACTACTCAGTATATTCTCCAAACTGCTAGAAAAAGTTGTCAACAAGCGTTTGGGAGATTACCTAGAGAAGCACAAACTTATTTCTAGCTCTCAATTCGGCTTCAGAAGAGGCGTCTCCACGGAAGACGCTGTCTCTCTCCTTGTAAATAAAATAACGACCTCACTGGACCAAAAGTTGTGCTGTATTGGTGTTTTCATAGATTTGGCGAAGGCCTTCGATACCGTGTCTTCCCGTATCCTTCTCAAAAAAATGGAATGTCTTGGTATTCGAGGGATACCATACAAATGGTTCGAGAGTTACCTTACGAACAGGCACCAAACCGTCAAAGTAGGTAACTACATGAGCAGTGAATCACCGGTTAGCTTTGGCGTCCCACAGGGTAGCATCCTCGGCCCGACACTTTTTACAGTCTACGTTAACGACCTTCTCTCCACCTCTATAAAAAATGCAAAAACAATTTGTTACGCCGATGACACAGTCATTCTTTTTACTGACAAAACATGGGAAAGCACACTTAAAACTGCCGAGGAAGGTATGATGTTTGTATCCAATTGGCTTGACAGAAACTTGTTAACGTTGAACGCAACGAAGACAAAATATATAGCTTTCCACAAAACCAGTGCCACTGCTCCAACTTATCTACCACAACTAGCTATACACAAATGTTATGACAGTAGTACAATATTACCCTTGCCAAAACAATGTAAATGTGCAAAAATAGAAAGTGTTACATCGATAAAGTACCTTGGAATCCAGTTAGACCAAAACCTAAATTTTAAAAAACAAATTACCTCGTTATCGGCTCGCCTCAGGAAATTTTTATATATATTCAAGCCACTTCGAAAATCAGCTCCCCGAGACGTACTGATCATGGTTTACACCGCTCTGTGTCAGTCCATATTGATTTACTGTTTGAAAGTATGGGGTGGAGCGGCCAAAACTAGCTTCATAGAAATAGAACGAGCACAACGTGCCGTTTTGAGAGTCATGTTCAACAAGCCGTACCGATTCCCCACAGACTTACTTTACAAAGAAGCAAAGGTTCTCCGTGTTCGTCAGTTGTATATCTGGCGTGTGGCGTGTGCCCAACATCAAATAACTATTGGCTCACAAATATACAAAAATCTACTTAAAAACCGGGTTTTTAAAATATCTGTCCCTCCCGTCCGTACAACATTTGCAAAACGCTTGCCCCCCTATTCTCACCCATTTATCTACAACAGAGTTAACAAATATTGCCCCATAAAAACACTAACCTCACATCAAGCTAAAAGAGTTGTCAAATCCTGGCTTCTGAACCTCTCATATTTGGAAACTGAACAGCTTATTCCCTCCAACAATTGATATGCTGAACCCTTACCTTATCCATAGTACACACACCTACTTACATGCTTACACTCGACCACAAAATCATCTCATAGACTTACTCGCACACACATACACACACCACATAAACTCACACATCTCTTTATCTCACCCACACCTCAATTGCCGAGCCAGTTTCCCACTACCTTTTAAATCATTTTTAGTGTTTATTTGTTTTTTCCTAAAATATTAATTTTTATTTTTTTTGTGTTATTTTTTAAAATTTTATATTAACTTAAAATTGTATAAAACAGAACCGGAGCTGAAACAAATTTTGTTAGTTAAGCACATATTGTTATCTCACCCATAGTATTGCAATTCAGGTCTTCGAGCCTAGTGCAATTACTACAGCAATTCGTTATTTTTGTAAGTGCTTTTATGAAATAAACATTTTATTATTATTATTATTATTATTATTTATAAGTGCTTTTTTGAAGCCTACGTGAATAAAGTATATTTTGATTTTGATACCACATGCAGGCCCTGATTAAGAGTTCTGACCGCCCTAGGCTAATTATGAGGACGCGCCCCCTCCAGGTGTGTTACGACGGGTCTAAAAGTAGGAACTGAGTAGAGTAGTATTATGAAAATTTTAACATGGTTCATAGGCTACCTATAAAAGTTTTCAAATCGATCTGCAACCTCACGCATTATAAGACCAAAACCATGACAAGGACTGCAGGTTACCAAGTAGTAAACCAAATCCATCTCGTGTTTGGCAGCATGACTTGTATTGGCTTAGTTTCTATAGACCCCTTAGGCCGCGTGGTCCGATCGGCTTGTCCGATCGATCGGACCACCATGTTTTTAGGGTTCCGTAGCCAAATGGCAAAAAACGGAAACCTTATGGATTCGTCATGTCTGTCTGTCTGTCTGTCTGTCCGTCCGTATGTCACAGCCACTTTTTACCGAAACTATAGGAGCTATACTGTTGAAAATTAGTAAGTAGATGTATTCTGTGAACCGCATTAAGATTTTCATACAAAAATAGAAAAATAATAATAAATTTTGGGGGCTCTCCATACTTAGAACTGAAACTCAAAAATTTTTTTTCCACCCAACCCTTACGTGTGGGGTATCTATGGATAGGTCTTTAAAAATGATAATAAGGTTTCTTATATCATTTTTTTCTAAACTGAATAGTTTGCGCGAGAGACACTTCCAAAGTGGTAAAATGTTGGTCCCCCCCCCCTGTAACTTCTAAAATAAGAGAACGATAAATCTAAAAAAAATATATGATGTACATAATTATGCAAACTTCCATTGAAAATTGGTTTGAACGCGATCAAGTAATTAGTTTATAAATTTTTGGGGCTTCCCATACTTAGAACTGAAACTCAAAAAATTTTTTTTCTTCAAACCCTTACGTGTGGGGTATCTATAGATAGGTCTTTAAAAATGATAATAAGGTTTTCTTTATCATTTTTTTCTAAACGGAATAGTTTGCGCGAGAGACACTTCCAAAGTGGTAAAATGTTGGTCACCCCCCCTCTAACTTCTAAAATAAGAGAACGATAAAACTAAAAAAAATATATAATGTACATTATTATGCAAACTTCCATTGAAAATTGGTTTGAACGAGATCAAGTAATTAGTTTTTTTTTTTAAAACGTCATAAATCGTAAACCGCAATTTTCCTCTCATTCAATCAACTCAAATATAAAAACGTCGATCAAACTTACAAAGAACTACAAGAACTTTTATATTATGATGATACTTGCTGCTACGGAACCCTTCATGGGCGAGTCCGACTCGCACTTGGCCGGTTTTATTTATTTCCTGTTGGTTCGATTGATCGAACTCTAAAGTTCTCGTGGTCCGATTATCGCATTACTGGGACTATTCATTTCCTTATAGACCGATTGATCGAACAATTAGGTCGTTTTTTTTCCTGTTAAATCGATTGATCGGGCAACGATATTTGTCTTCGTTATTTTTTTAAAATTCATTTTAAGATCGTGAAATAACAGAAGATTGTAAAAACAAAAGAAAGCAAGTAGTAAAAATTTGTTCTTTTATAATTAAATTAATATTATAAAGACAAAAGAAAGTGAAAAGTATTTTTTTAGTCATGTATTTTTTTAAAACAAATTAATATTATAAAAACATAAGAAAGAAAGTAACTAGTGATGGTTTAAAGGATTTTTTTGTTTTTTTTTTTTAATTAAATTAATCCTACTAATAACAATTATAAATGCGTCTGGAAAATTCTTAAAATCATTTTTTTTGGGATTTTTTTAATAATAAAGGAAGATCATAAAATCCATATGAAGTTGCAGTTTTTTTTTATTTGAAAATCGTGTAAGTTTGTTAGTTACGTCTTGTTATTTATTTACGTAACATAAAAAATTGTAATGATTATTCAGAACCAAAATACGGCAGGGCCATTTTCACTACCTTCTGATAAGTGGCAAATAGCCGATCCGTCAGATATTGTAACAAGTTTTTCACAAAAATATCATGTCAAAAATCTGTCAGATAAACTATCTGCTTAACAGGAGGTGGTGAAACCGGCCCATATTGTCGTACTAAACTAATCCAGCGTACCTAATGAAAACAAAGCACAAACTCAACTCTTGTTTGCTTTATTGTTGTTGAAGTTGTTTGTACTCACAAATTCGCTATGGTCTCACAATTTGAAATCGATCGGACCAGTAGGAAAGATAGAAGAAGTGTGGTCGGACTAAGAGGATTTTTAAAAGTCTCGTGGTTCGAGCGATCGGACAAGATGAACTTTTAAAATGTCGTTAGTCCGATAGTAGGACTACAAGGATTAGAAAAATCCTGATGGTCCGATCAATCGAACCAGCAGGAAATAAAAAACATAGTGGTCCGATTGATCGGACAAGCCGGTCGGACCACGCGGCCTAAGGGCTATAGACAACTTAGTTTCGATTGCCATTGAATCGACTTGAGTTTTTTAAATATTTACTCTAGAGAAAACATTTGAAACAGTGAAACATTTTTGCAACTGATTAATAATTTATTTGAAAATTATAGTAATTAAGTAATTATTATTAGATTATACAAAAGCCCTTTTCGTGCTTTTATGTTGTAGGGATAATAATTGTGTAATAATTATTTCATTAGAACCAAATAAAAGTGAAGGTTGTCAATAAAACTTAACTATTTATAAAAAAGTACAAAAATACGAATAATTTATCGTCGATAATCGATGGTTGCCACGATAATCGATTTTTTTGGTTCATTCACATATCGCATATCAGCACTAATTATATTTTATGAAAAGCTGACAACACAGTAAACGTCAGATTTGGGTATAATTTTGAATCGTCTATGGGTAAAATAAGTGACGTCGGACGTGTGTGTGCCGCGTCGCTCGGTCGCAAATTGAGCTGAATATACTTTACTCGCTTACACTCAGGCGTATTTCAGTAGGTAAATGTCTCTTTGAGCTGTTGCTGCGCTGAGGAGTGCCTATTGTAGTGTGCGGTGCGATTTTTGTTGAATTCGCCTCACAGAAACGCGCGTTTGCGTGAAGATTATTTTGTATGGGAATTTCAAAATTTAATGTTAAAATCAGGGACTCTCAAGCACACATTTAGTTTTAATGTTTTGTCTAGTTGAAATAAATAGGGTAGATGCAATGATGCTAGATAAGTGCATACGAAGACACGATTTCAGCGCCCCCTCGATCCTCGCGCCCTAGGCTGCAGCCTAATTAGCCTATGGGTAAATCAGGCCCTGACCACATGTGATATCTGCCGCCATAACAGCTCTGGATGTGTTCCGGCAATATTAATGTGGGAGCCTACACTTGTAATCAATGCTCGAAGATCAGATAAGCCTTCAGTCTGGCAGCACATTGAGCGACGCTTCCTGGTGAAGTGTCCCTCAATAGAATAGGCCGCAGTGGGGACTTACCATCGCGGCTAACAGTGGAAAATTTTGATTTCGAAGAATTATAAAAATCCTGTGTCCTTTGAAATAAAACGGTCATCGAGCTTTAAATTTTGTTTACTCCTAAGGTGTAACAAACAACACTTAGGAGACCTTTTTTGTACCTCTACTGACTAAAAGACACTAAAAACCAGTAACTACCTACTTAATCACCAATTTTGTTTCCGTGAAGGATAATTTTGACATTTTTAGGTTTTAATGTTTGACTGATTTGCCCCCCTGTGTGGCAGATTTTTTGTTTTGCCTCTGTGTGTGGTGGTAGATTCCCCAGTTTAGAGAGTTACCCTGACCTTATGTCACTCTCAAGATCCCAAACTACCTACTTGTATCCCCATACCAAAATCACGTTGATACGTTTGCTCCGTTGCGATGATACAATTAGACGTTGCTTTATCTGTATCTGTATCAGCCTATTATGTTCCACTACAGGGCAAAGGCCTCCATCCTTGAAATCAAGTTTTCGTTACAATGATGTGATTTATACGAGCCTAAAATAAATAAATTAATTCGATTCTTGATTCTTAATTCCTGATTCTTCATTCTTGATTCTTCATTCTTGATTCTCGATGTGAAAGAATCGGAACCGAGCTTTATCCCAAGGTTAGTTATAGTCTGGGCTGGTTAATACCAACAATATGGTATTATAATGCTTTTATCGAGTCCTTCACACGGCCGCAGGTCTAGCTAAGCTGCGGTTATGGTGCATAAACGCATTCTCCTCCGAAAAAATGGCGTTGATACAGGCTGCGCAATTTTTTACCAAAAACGGTTCAGTAGTTTACACGTGAAAACGTAGCAGACAGACCGGGCTACGTTGGCATTCATATTATTAGTATTGAATTAATTCAACAGGAAAAAGTCGTGATGATACGTTAAGGTCTTGTATTTTTCTTTGTTTCATCAATGATGAAATGTCTATTGTAGTAGAAAATAATCAGGTACCTAATTATAATTAATTTTCTTATTAGTGAACCTAGGGTTACGAAAGTAACTGTTAATAAGTAAATATCCTAGAACATTATTCACACGGTGCCTTATAGCTAGGGTTGCCATCCGTCTGGGTTTCCCCGGATTTGTCCTAGTTTAGAGGGCATCCGGGGAGCGTCCGGGGAAGGTTTCATTTTGTAGACCGAGTTTTAAATGACATGGTGATTTATGACATTTTCAACTGTTTTTTATTACATTGAATATGTTTAAAAGATCTTGTTGGTTGACATGTCCGGCTTTCGGACTCTAAAATCCGGGGTTTTCACGCGTCTTGTCCTGTTTTCCAAATTTTAGAGATGGCAACCCTACTTATAGCTCCAAACTAGAGACTGAGTACTTAATTAGTACTCGGTACTCTCCGGGCTTTTAGGGTTCCGTAGCCAAATGGCAAAAAACGGAACCCTTATGGATTCGTCATGTCTGTCTGTCTGTCTGTCCGTTCGTATGTCACAGCCACTTTTTACCGAAACTATAACAGCTATACTGTTGAAAATTGGTAAGTAAATGTATTCTGTGAACCGCATTAAGATTTTGATACAAAAATAAAAAAAAAAAAAAAATTTTGGGGGCTCCCCATACTTCGAACTGAAACTCAAAAATTTTTTTTTCATCAAACCCTTACGTGTGGGGTATCTATGGATAGGTCTTTAAAAATGATAATAAGGTTTCTCATATCATTTTTTTCTAAACTGAATAGTTTGCGCGAGAGACACCTCCAAAGTGGTAAAATGTTGGTCCCCCCCCCCCCTGTAACTTCTAAAATAAGAGAATGATAAAACTAAAAAAAATATATGATGTACATTACCATGCAAACTTCCATTGAAAATTGGTTTGAACAAGATCAAGTAATTACTTTTTTTTTAAAACGTCATAAATCGCAAACCGCAATTTTGCTCTCATTCAATCATCTCAAATATAAAAACGTCGATCAAACTTACAAAGAACTACAAGAACTTCTATATTATGATGATACTTGCTGCTACGGAAACCTTCATGGGCGAGTCCGACTCGCACTTGGCCGGTTTTTTTAATCGTTCTCGGCCGAATAATACTCGGTTTTAGTAAAGCAATATATTTTGATAGATATTATTGAAGCAACGTGTCAATCGTGTTAATCAAAAAACATTTAATATTAAATTTTGACCGCCTCCGTGGAACAGTGGCTAAGCCGCTCGGGTATAAAAACACGGAGGTCGTGGGTTTGATTCCCGCCTTGGGTCTGTTTGGTGGTAGGGCTTTTTCAGAGTCCGTCTGGCTAGCTACCACCCCCACAGGTGAAATCTGCCGCCATTACAGCTCTGGCTGTGTTCCGGCAATATTAATGTGGGAGCCAGTACACTTGAAGTCAATTCATTTATCTATTCATTCATTCGTCTAAGATTTATTAAATTAACTAAAATATGTAGTAATGATAGTTACAAATTGTCGATATTTTATACACTAAATATTCTTATGACGTCATTTAAATTTAAAATAAATGACGTGCGAATTATAACTAGTAAATCTTTTTCCATGATGAATGGTTTTAAATTTGTACCTATCGACGGCACATATCTTTAGTATTAATAGTCAGACTCGAATCGAAGGTTAGCATACCTAGATGATAATCTACTTGTCAAAATCTAAATACGGAAGAAAATCTATATAAATGAAACTCAAAGGTGACTGACTGACTGACTGACTGACTGACTGTCTGACTGACTGACTGACATAGATATCTATCAACGCACAGCCCAAACCACTGGACGGATCGGGCTGAAATTTGGCATGCAGGTAGTGGTTGTGGACCACTGATTTCCATAGACAACTGGATAGGCGATTAGTACCAAATATTTGATCCGATTTGAAAATCGCCATATTGGCGCTGAGAGCAGCAGTTAGTGTACTTGGAACCAATAATAGTGCTGACTTTCGCAGATAAACTTCGATAATGCTGTCATTGTCAATGTCAATAGCTGTCCATTTGAAGCGTAGACAGAGAAAATTGAAGTCATTTTAGTTCCCAGTAGGTACACTAATGGGGGCGCTTCAAATCGACAGAAAAAAAAGCTGTCATTTCAATGTCTATAGCCACTCCAGCGTAATACGCTGAGCGTATTATCATAGAGCTCAGTGTCCGCGACGTAATTTCCGTCAAATGTGGCGAAAACCTAAAGGTGGAAATCCCCAATAGGGTATTTGACTGGTTGAAATTTTAATATTTTGTGACTGTATTTGATAATACAACACAGAAGTATAATTGAGGAGGTTAGGAACTAAAAGTGTCATTTACGTATTTGGCTCCATTCGGTTTTTTTTTTTTAATCGGCTCAAAATGTTAAATTCTATCTATAACTCCCAAGATTTGGTTCAAAAAGTGACTAGTTCTCATAGGAAAATCGATCTAAACTGCGGCTTTTGCAACAAAAAGTTACATTTTTATTCAACAACAGCGATTATTAGAACTCAAAAAAAAATTTATTCAAAGAGTGACATTTTCTTTAGAAAAAGGTTTTAATAGCCTTTAGTCGGTTCAAACCGGGTACATTTTCCCTAATAAAATTAATCGATTATATTGTTGAAGCGCTTTAAGAATCAGTTTAAAATGTACATACAATTACAACACTGAGCCACTAGTCTATGGATCTATCTAGTCTATGGGCTATCTGTCAACTGTCGAGTCGCCGAACTCGCCGACTGCTTTGACATTGACACTGAGTTTCGCGGTTTCTGTCGGTCCTGTCGGTTTCGGCTTTTTCTTTCGTTCTGTGTCTGTGCTAAGCTAAGGTTCTAGTATTCAATGTTTGTAAAGCTGCTTCTTAAAAATGGAAGAAGATGAGGTAAACGTGGCGAGTATTAACCGCGGATCTCGCAAAAAGCAAAGAAAGGTACGAAGCAGACGGCAAGTAAGAGATGAAAAGTGAGTAACATGAATAGTTGTTTGGATTTGGTTTTGAATGTTTTACATTAATAACGTAATCATGTTTGTTTGCAAAAGTATAACATTGCTTATCGTTTTGTTTTAGATATAAAGATAAAGACCCCTTATGTCTTAGTTTTTTCGTCCCTTGTAATCACAAACCTTCATCGCTTTTCAAGTGCACAAAACTGAAAGAGCAAGATATCTCCCGGAATCGAAAACTATTCTACAACAATAAAGGGAAAGTCAGAGGCGGATTATCCTAAAGGCAAAGTAGGCATGTGCCTAGGGGCGCGACGGTACAAGGGGGCGCGCGGGCAGAATTGTAAAAATAAATAAATACAATATAGCATAAAATTAATTGCGCTAATAAGTAAGCCACCTACTTAGACAATAAAAACTATTGTATTTGCTTACAACCTCAATTTGCTTCAATTTATAACAAAAGGTAATTTCACGGATGGGACTGACTAAAACTTACGCCTACAAACAACCTTGTCGATGGTATATGATCTCTGATTGAAGTTGGAAAGATACGACTGCAATGTTCGTCGCGTCGACTGTGAGTATCGGACGTTCCTGCTTCTAAAATTGCGGGAACGAGAGTGCGGAGCGGGGGCGGGAACTAAGCGGTCAGGCGCCAACGAATGCGCCAGACAATTCACGACGACGTTCGTTTCCTAAATTTGCCCGACCAAGAAAGAAATCCGGTACCTCCCGCTTACGGCAGACACCTAGACCACTATCTATTATTAAGTCATCATCATCATTTCAGCCAAACGACATCCACTATTGGACATAGGCCTCCCCCAACGATCTCTAAACCGATCGGTCCTGCGCCACCCGCATCCAGTGGATTCCGGCGGTCTTTATGAGGTTATCGGTCCACCTTGTGGGAGGCCTACCACGGCTGCGTTTCCCGGTACGTGGCCACCACTCGAGGACCTTTCCGCCCCAACGGCCGTCAGTCTTCCTTGCAATGTGTCCTGCCCACTGCTACTTAAGGATCGCAATTCTTCGGGCAATGTCGGTGACCTTGATCCTTTTGCGGATCTCATCATTTCTGATGCGATCACGCAGGGAGACTCCAAGCATAGTCCTCTCCATTGCCCTTTGCGCGATTTTGAGCCTTTTTATGCGACGTGGCCACGTTTCCGTTCCATAAGTCATCACTGGCAACACACACGTATCAAAGACTTTCGTCTTGAGGCACTGCGGTAGTCGGGCCAAGAAAACGCTGCGTAGCTTTCCAAACGCTGCTCAGCCGAGTTGGATTCGTCGATCGACCTCTTTCTGGTAGTTGGACTTACCAAATTGGACTTGTTGTCCCAGGTAAATGTACTCGTCTACAACTTTCAGAGTTGAGTTCCCAACTTTTACAGGAGTGGGTACGGCATGAGAGACATGATTTTGACACTACTGAGATCGTTGAGCATTGTGCCTGGGTCTTCCAAGGGCTCAGCCATGACTACGATATCATTTGCGAAGCGAAGGTGCGTCATGTAGGTACTCGCCGTTTATGTTGATGCCAAGTTATGTCTAGTCCAGAAACTTAAACACGTCCTCCAACACAGTTTCGGCGATATAACATCGCCCTGTCTCACACCCCGCTGGAGCCGAATGGGTTTGGTCTTCTGGTCCTGGAGGCAGACTGACATGGTGGCGTTTTCGTACAGCCCCTGCATCACTTGTATGTATCTGTAGTCTTTTTTAGCACCTTTGGAGTGACCGAAGCACGGCCCATATCTCGACAGAATCAAAGGCTTTTTCATAGTCCACAAACGCTAAGCATAATGGGAGATTTTATTCTTCGGACTTTTGTATAACCTGCTGCAGCGTGTGCATGTGGTCTATGGTACTAAATCCTTTACGGAATCCGGCTTTTTCGGGAGGCTGGAAGTCACCAAACCTACGTACGAGACGATTCGTTATAACTCTAGAAAACAGCTTGTAAACATGATTCAGTAGCGTGATGGGTCTGTAGTTTTTCAGCTGCGTCCTATCGCCCTTTTAAAGAACAGCTTCACCACGCCCCTGTGCCATGCTGTTGGCGTTTTGCCCTCGAGGATAACGTAGTCGAACAATCTCTGAAGAGCTTTCAGGACCGGTCGGCCTTTAGAAACTCCGCTGTAACTCCGTCATCCCCCGCGGCGCCTTGTTGTTTTTAAGCTGTTTCAGAGCTACACTAATCTCATAAAGGCTGACGTCTTGAATATCTTCAGTGTAGTGTCGGGTCAATTTGGCTCTACGATTTGTGGCCTCGGTGATAGGTGTTAATGTCGTCGCGTAAAGCTGTAAGTTCGTAAGATCTGTCCGAAAATATCGATCTCATGTAAACACATGCTCTTTTTGCCTTGGCCCCCATTTCACCGCGTTTTCCTACATCGGTTTCGGTCAAACTATAGTACGAGTTATCTTACTGATATTATAAATGCGAAAGTCTGGATGGTTAAATGTTTGTTTGTTCCTCAATCACGCCTAATCGGCTGAACGGATTTAGATGAAATTTGGCACACGTATAGTTTATAACCCGGATTAGGACATAGGCTATAAAATTCCTACGGGAAACGTCTCATTCCCACGGGAATAACAATTTTGAAACTACTGAACCGATTTGAATAATTCTTTCACTGTTGGAAAGCTACACTATCCCCCGTGAAAATAGGGTACTTTGATCCAGGAAATGTCCAGGAAGGGGGGATATTTGAATAAAGATATTACGCGCGGGTGAAGCCGCGGGCGGAAAGCTTTTTTTTTAATATAGGGGCGCCTATGAAATGTTTGCCTACAGCGCTCCCAACGTTTAATCCGCCTCTGGGGAAAGTACAACAAGACATCTACATTTGTCGCCTCATTACATCTTTCACACCGCAAAGAAAAAAGACTGATTCAAATAGCAGTAAACCAAAGCCACGAAAGTTTTCGACCAACTTTTATTTATTGAATAAAAAGAAAAAGGCTGTAAGAGTGTGCAAGGATTTTTTTATGAAAGCCTTTAGTTTGGGTCGCAAAAGGCTAAACACTATTTGCAACACCATACGGTGTGGCAAAGTCCCTAAAGAATCAAGAGGTGGAGACCGAAAAACCCAAAAGTCTGTAGAAAAAATGAAAAGTGTCTGTGATTTTTTAAAAGCTTTGCCAGCAAAGGAAAGTCACTATAATAGAAGCAAATCCAGCAGAATTTATTTATCATGTGAATTGAACATAACTAAACTGTGGAAATTTTACAATGATTCTGTCGACGCTCAACTTAAGGTAAAAAAATGGTACTTTAGGAACATTTTTGTCACACAGTTTAACATGGGTTTCTCATCTCCAGCAAGTGATGCTTGCACAACATGTACTTTATTGATCAATAAAATTAAAGCTGAAAAAGACCCGAATAAGAAACAGTACCACATGACAGAAAAAAGAGTACATAAGTTGCGAGCAAATGCTTTTTACCAGTTATTGAAAAAAAGAGATGACAATTCTTATTCCTTTTGCTTTGACTTGCAGCAAGTCATGCCTTTACCGAAAACACCAATTCAAGATAGTTTTTATGCACGGCAAATAAGTTTTTATAATTTTTGTGTTGTCAATGTGGATGGAAGGGATCCAGATTTTTATTGCTGGACTGAAGACATGGCTGGAAGAGGTTCAGTGGAAGTAGGTTCTGCCTTGTTCAATCATTTAAATAGACTCAAGCAGAATGGATCTTTAGAAAACATAGACAGCATCCGCATGTTTTGTGACGGATGTGGTGGTCAAAACAAAAATTCATTTATTATTGACACACTTATGTTTTGGTTAGCCAAAGAGTCACCTCCATCTATAGAAGAAATTTTGATTGTATATCCTGTTCGGGGACATAGTTTTTTGCCAGCCGATCGTGTTTTTGGGCGTATAGAAAAAGATCTCAGAAAAGTAACAATGATAAACACTAAAGAACATTATCAAAATATAATATCTCAGCATGGCAGAGTACATTTTTTAGGTAAAGATTGGAAGTACTATGATATTAAAAGCCTTGATAAACAGTTTAAAAAAATTGATGGCATTAGAGATGTAAAACGCATATACATACAAAAGAAGATTACAAGAAATGGAACTGAAGCAATTGTTAAAACTTTTCAAAACTTTAGATTTCAAAGTGATGCAGAAGAAAAGGGAAAAAATCTCTTAAAGCGGAAAATTAACCTGAGCAATGTTAATTTAGATGAGAAAGAATTGGGACACTTTATCAAAGGTGCTAAAAAGAAGGATGTTGAAAGTTTATTGAAAAAGCAGTTTGGAGAAGACTGGAAAAATGAGCCTTCATTAAAATGGTATTGTGATATTTTGTATGAAAGTAATGTCGCTGAAAATGACAATGACGATGATGAAAATCAATGTGATTGTTTGGAAACTGATTGTGGAGCATTACATATATAATTAATTAAAATGTTTTGTGTGAATCTGTATTTATTTTTTTCATTCTGAAGGTTTCATTAAGGTAACATTTTTTAGACTCAGTTTCAAAAGGTGACATTTAACAAAATTATTGAATCAAATAGTGACATTTACAAGCTATTGGATCAAAGGGTGTTATTTAATTTGTATTTTATTAATTTTTTTTCAAATTTCATAACCAGCAAGAAAACCTTATAATACATTTAATTTTATACAATAATTTACACATTAATGGATAATAAAAAATAATTAAATTTGCTTGGATCAACTTGAATTTTTATTTTCTCAATTTACTCAAAATATTAAAAACTGTAAATGTCACTTTTAGTTCCTAACCTCCTCAATTTAATTAAAAAAATATTTAAAATCGGTTAAAAATCAAGTGAGTTACAAAGCAATTTATTTTCAGTATATCTGTCTCTTTCTAAAACAACATTTTATATGGCGCGTGTATGGAGCTACTTGCATGTGACGTCACATAAAAGTAGCGCTCTCCTTGTCTAATCGTGAAGTTTACAACTCTGTAACTCCGAAAATACAAAAGATATTTCAAAATTTTAAAAAGCTTAGTGCTATTTATTAAATAAACTGTATAAAAAGCAAATAAAAAAATTATAGTCAAATACCCTATTAAAATGATCCCGTATACCGTGCGGACAAAACCACGTGCCAAAGTCTGGATGGTTAAATGTTTGTTTGTTCCTCAATCACGCCTAATCGGCTGAACGGATTTAGATGAAATTTGGCACACGTATAGTTTATAACCCGGATTAGGACATAGGCTATAAAATTCCTACGGGAAACGTCTCATTCCCACGGGAATAACAATTTTGAAACTACTGAACCGATTTGAATAATTCTTTCACTGTTGGAAAGCTACACTATCCCCCGTGAAAATAGGGTACTTTGATCCAGGAAATGTCCAGGAAGGGGGGATATTTGAATAAAGATATTACGCGCGGGTGAAGCCGCGGGCGGAAAGCTTTTTTTTTAATATAGGGGCGCCTATGAAATGTTTGCCTACAGCGCTCCCAACGTTTAATCCGCCTCTGGGGAAAGTACAACAAGACATCTACATTTGTCGCCTCATTACATCTTTCACACCGCAAAGAAAAAAGACTGATTCAAATAGCAGTAAACCAAAGCCACGAAAGTTTTCGACCAACTTTTATTTATTGAATAAAAAGAAAAAGGCTGTAAGAGTGTGCAAGGATTTTTTTATGAAAGCCTTTAGTTTGGGTCGCAAAAGGCTAAACACTATTTGCAACACCATACGGTGTGGCAAAGTCCCTAAAGAATCAAGAGGTGGAGACCGAAAAACCCAAAAGTCTGTAGAAAAAATGAAAAGTGTCTGTGATTTTTTAAAAGCTTTGCCAGCAAAGGAAAGTCACTATAATAGAAGCAAATCCAGCAGAATTTATTTATCATGTGAATTGAACATAACTAAACTGTGGAAATTTTACAATGATTCTGTCGACGCTCAACTTAAGGTAAAAAAATGGTACTTTAGGAACATTTTTGTCACACAGTTTAACATGGGTTTCTCATCTCCAGCAAGTGATGCTTGCACAACATGTACTTTATTGATCAATAAAATTAAAGCTGAAAAAGACCCGAATAAGAAACAGTACCACATGACAGAAAAAAGAGTACATAAGTTGCGAGCAAATGCTTTTTACCAGTTATTGAAAAAAAGAGATGACAATTCTTATTCCTTTTGCTTTGACTTGCAGCAAGTCATGCCTTTACCGAAAACACCAATTCAAGATAGTTTTTATGCACGGCAAATAAGTTTTTATAATTTTTGTGTTGTCAATGTGGATGGAAGGGATCCAGATTTTTATTGCTGGACTGAAGACATGGCTGGAAGAGGTTCAGTGGAAGTAGGTTCTGCCTTGTTCAATCATTTAAATAGACTCAAGCAGAATGGATCTTTAGAAAACATAGACAGCATCCGCATGTTTTGTGACGGATGTGGTGGTCAAAACAAAAATTCATTTATTATTGACACACTTATGTTTTGGTTAGCCAAAGAGTCACCTCCATCTATAGAAGAAATTTTGATTGTATATCCTGTTCGGGGACATAGTTTTTTGCCAGCCGATCGTGTTTTTGGGCGTATAGAAAAAGATCTCAGAAAAGTAACAATGATAAACACTAAAGAACATTATCAAAATATAATATCTCAGCATGGCAGAGTACATTTTTTAGGTAAAGATTGGAAGTACTATGATATTAAAAGCCTTGATAAACAGTTTAAAAAAATTGATGGCATTAGAGATGTAAAACGCATATACATACAAAAGAAGATTACAAGAAATGGAACTGAAGCAATTGTTAAAACTTTTCAAAACTTTAGATTTCAAAGTGATGCAGAAGAAAAGGGAAAAAATCTCTTAAAGCGGAAAATTAACCTGAGCAATGTTAATTTAGATGAGAAAGAATTGGGACACTTTATCAAAGGTGCTAAAAAGAAGGATGTTGAAAGTTTATTGAAAAAGCAGTTTGGAGAAGACTGGAAAAATGAGCCTTCATTAAAATGGTATTGTGATATTTTGTATGAAAGTAATGTCGCTGAAAATGACAATGACGATGATGAAAATCAATGTGATTGTTTGGAAACTGATTGTGGAGCATTACATATATAATTAATTAAAATGTTTTGTGTGAATCTGTATTTATTTTTTTCATTCTGAAGGTTTCATTAAGGTAACATTTTTTAGACTCAGTTTCAAAAGGTGACATTTAACAAAATTATTGAATCAAATAGTGACATTTACAAGCTATTGGATCAAAGGGTGTTATTTAATTTGTATTTTATTAATTTTTTTTCAAATTTCATAACCAGCAAGAAAACCTTATAATACATTTAATTTTATACAATAATTTACACATTAATGGATAATAAAAAATAATTAAATTTGCTTGGATCAACTTGAATTTTTATTTTCTCAATTTACTCAAAATATTAAAAACTGTAAATGTCACTTTTAGTTCCTAACCTCCTCAATTTAATTAAAAAAATATTTAAAATCGGTTAAAAATCAAGTGAGTTACAAAGCAATTTATTTTCAGTATATCTGTCTCTTTCTAAAACAACATTTTATATGGCGCGTGTATGGAGCTACTTGCATGTGACGTCACATAAAAGTAGCGCTCTCCTTGTCTAATCGTGAAGTTTACAACTCTGTAACTCCGAAAATACAAAAGATATTTCAAAATTTTAAAAAGCTTAGTGCTATTTATTAAATAAACTGTATAAAAAGCAAATAAAAAAATTATAGTCAAATACCCTATTAAAATGATCCCGTATACCGTGCGGACAAAACCACGTGCCTAATAAGTACACGTATAAATTAACATACATTTACAACTTAATTAAATAAACCTTATTTATAATTATTGCAACACCGCCGAAGTTCGTTCAAAGCAGGCAATTATAGGCCAGAAGTGCAATGACCTCGAGTGCACTACCACTAAAATGTTGATCATTAGATTATATTAAATCCGAAACTGCTTGTAACCTCGACTCTCGTTATTCTATTTTTCTTTCTGACATTAATTGGATTTACACGTATTTCCTGTTAATAAATCATCAAAAAACATAGGTAATACACTTTTAAGTCTATTCTACTTACTAACTAGCCAACAGTAATGTTGAAGGCCACTTGAAATCAAAGGCTCGAAGATCAGATGAGCCTACAGTCTGGCAGCACATTGACCGACGCTTCCTGGCAAAGTGTCCCTCAATGGAATATGTCACAGTTACTGCTTACCATCAGGTGGGCTGCGTGTCTGTCTGCCAACTGATCTCGTATAAAAAAATCCCGAATCTTTACAAAACACTTCGAGATATGCACAGATGGGTCAAGCATTAAATGCCCGTATATCACGAACTATCATGTACCTCTGTATACATTATACATAAAAAGTCTTATTTACGAGTAAGTATTTAGTATTCTATCGCAGTACAAATAAATGCGTTCCGATTAACGTGAATTGAATTTTGATGATCAATTATATGCTTCTCATGATTTTTTCTAATACGTAGTAGTGACAGATTACCAATATTGTAGTAGTTTTAATGCTTTTGGTTGTCATGGATGCAAATGGTCACACGTCACCTATAACACCATGAGGCAAAAAGAAGCACTGCACTCCGGGGTTGAATGGGTAAATTTCTGTCGCCATAACAGTTCTGGCTGTGTTTTTTTTATGCGAGAGGCGGCAAACGAGCCAGTGGGTCGCCTGATGGTAACATCACCGCCGCCCATAGACATCTACAACACCAGAGCTCTGGTGATGCGTTGCCGGCCTGTGGGAGTATGGGGGGTGTGGGCCTCCGGCACTCTCACAAACCAGACGACACACAATAGTAGTCAGTATTATTTCACGCTGGTGTTATGTGAGAGGGTGGTACTTCCCCGGACGAGCCAGCCCATTCGTACTGTAAAACAGCATGGCTCTACCACTAATACTTTGCAGCGACTGCTACGTAACCCTTAACAGGGGAACCAGACCATGATCATGGCTACACAGCCATTCATTTTACACTTTTTCAGATTTCCTCACGATATGTTCCGTCACCGCTAGTGGCCATATCATAGTCCAATCATAAAAATCATAGTCCATAGGGGTGCACCGGGATTCAAACTATTACTCTTTCACTCAATTATAAGTGATCGAAGTATAAAAATATGGAAGTTATATGAAATACTAGCCTTCCGCCCGCGGTTTCACACGCGCGTAATCTCTTTTTTCAAATATCCCCCCTTCCCCTCACATTTCCGGGATCAAAAGTACCTTATGTTCACCGGGGATAGTGTAGCTTTCCAACAGTGAAAGAATTATTCAAATCGGTTCAGTAGTTTCAAAATTTATATTCCCGCGGGAATGAGACGTTTCCCGTAGGAATAGCTTGTCCTAATCCGGGTTATAAACTATACGTGTGCTAAATTTCATCTAAATCCGTTCAGCCGTTTAGGCGTGATTGAGGAACAAACAAACATCCAAACATCCAGTCTTTCGCATTTATAATATTATATAGTAAGAAGTAAGTTCGAGCAGTGTGTCTTACCCGTCATGGTATATGGAGCCGAAACGTGGACGCTCACTAAGCAGCTGATCACCAAACTGCAGGTCACCCAAAGAGCTATGGAGCGTGCTATGTTGGGCGTTTCCCTTCGTGACCGTATACGAAATACCGTGATCCGGGGAAAAACAAAGCTAGTCGACATAGCAAAAGTGATCGCGGAAAGGAAGTGGAGATGGGCAGGCCACATATGCCGTAGGCTTGATGGCAGATGGGGCAAGAAGGTGCAAGAGTGGAGACCACGAACTGGACGCAGAAACGTCGGCAGACAACCGGCCAGATGGACGGATGATCTGGTGAAAATCGGGGGTAGGGATTGGATGAGGAAGGCACAAGACCGTCGGAATTGGCGCTCCATGGAAGAGACCTACACTCAGCATAGGGTGGCTACAGGTTGAAGAAGAGAAGAGAAGAGAAGAAGTAAGATAGGTACAGACAACTATTTATCAAATTATTCACTAGTTTATCCTCTCAGATCTTATTAAACATGCATGTTTAGGTATCTGGTGATAAATTAAATTGAAACAATTCTTGTGATGCTAATAATAATGTACAGTCATCGAGTCACTTGTAGTAAATCTTGGAGTAACAAGCAGTCAATCTTTTCGATCAACCAGTGGTATAGTGCTGCAGTGAGTGCGGATGCACAGGTGCACTCCCTATTCCCTCACTCTCATAGCACGCTGACAGCAGTCTGACACGACCGAAGCTATGGCTTTGGCAGCGGAAAGAATTTTTTTTTTTGCTATATGCAATGACTTTAAATAAACAACTAGACTCCCATTCACGCTCAAATATTGTCCGAAGCAAAAATCTGCCCACGCAAGGGTAGAGTTTCCGTTTAGTTGTATACAATTGACATTAAACACTAACTGCCACGAGATAATGTGTTAATTTGAACGAATGTGTTAATGTCATCTGTGTCAACGCCGCTCGGACGTTTTTTGAGGAATTTTTCTTAGAGATTGGGTGTCTAGTTGTAGGTATATTGAACGTCATTGGCTAAATGTTATGTTTTCCCTTCACATACAGGCTTGTGCACTTGACTACTATGACAAAAAGCCTGCGCGGGCGACGGGAAAGTAATTTTTCCTCACCTAGAAGATTTGTTTGTTTGTTTGTATTGAATAGGCTCAGAAACTACTGAACCGATTTGTCAAATTCTTTCACTGTTGGAAAGCTACACCATCCCCGCGTGATGTAGGATACTTTTGATCCCGGAAATGGGGGGGGGAATGGGGGGATAATTGAATATAGAAATTACGCGTGGTTGAAATCGTTGTGGCCACCAGTATTAAAGTATATTTTGTTTTGATTACTGTAGGGACGTTTGCTTGACACAAACAAGAACAGTTCCAAGCTCAATTATAATTTTATGTAGATAATTTTCCTAGATTATTGTCAGCTCCAATTAGAAAGAGCAAGGTAGATGGTTGAGTTCGCAGAAAGATCAGATGACATAATTGGCCACTTAGACATAATTCCGAGTGTAATATGTCTGTTATTATTATAGTAATGTACTGGGGGTTTAGTTGACCGCCGTAGAACAGTGGCTTAGCTCGGGTATACCCAGAGGTCGTGGGTTCGATTCCCGCTTTGGGTCTGGTAGTTAGGTAGGCCTTTAGAGTCCGACTGGCTAGCTACAGGCATCGGCAAACTTCGTTACTATCGAGTATCGGGTGGGGCTTGCGCAGAACACGAATTTTGACATGCCTGCGCGCTATTGGTCCGAAGCATACCTCTGACCAATAGCGAGTGCTGGCGTTCGAGAGATTCGCGCGCGCTATTGGTCACGCGCAAGTGCACATCCAAGTGAACGCCTCCGTTGAACAGTGGCTCAGCCTTTCGTATATGTATAAAACACGTAGATCGTGGGTTCGATGCCCGCCTTGGGTCTGGTTGGTGGTAGGGCTTTTTCAGAGTCCACCACCCACCACCACCATAGGTAAAATCTGCCGCCAAAACAGCTCTAAGCTGGCTTTTTTCCGGCAATAACAATGTGGGAGCCAGTACACTTGAAATCAGAGGCTCGAAGATCAGATGAGTCTACAGTCTGGCAGCACATTAAGCGACGCTTTCAGGCAAAGTGTCTCTTAGTGGAATAGGCAACTGACCTAGTATAAAAAAAAGCTCGGTTTCGTGGTCATCAATCCACAATTGGTAACCATGGTGCCCTGCAGTGGGACATTAAGTTAAATATAGTTATTTATGTGACTGCTGCATAATGAGGGTCATTAAAATACGAATGTGGTTTTATGAAACGAACGAAGTGAGTTTCATAAAAGAATCACATGAGTATTTTAATGACTAATTATGTACAGTCACATACATAACTTTATCTTCATTCATACGATAATATGTCTATTTTATAGTCAGGATTGATGAGCAAACGCCCTAGTTACCAACTTAATCTGTATGTAAAAGTTAGTACTGACATAATGACTGACGTTTGTAGTTTTTAAAATCCATAAACAATCTAGACTCGAGTTAATTTCGATTCTCAAATCGATTGTTATAATTTCAGCATCGAATTAAATGTATAGGAATGGAACATAAAATTACTAATCGACTAATTCGATAATCGAAAAAACCTATTAATTTTTACTTTTAAAGAAGACGTTCGAAATTTGAACGAAATTAAGTATCGGTTACCGACACTAAAATGTAAACATTTCAATGCAGCCACAGATACTTATATCTAAATGTAGGGCGTTTGGTCATCGCTCCTGAATATAAAATAGACATATTATGGTATGGATGTAGATAAAAGTTATTTTCAATCTTACACATACTCTCATATTACATACGGACATACAAAAGTATAATTATATTAGATTACATCGGTTAACGTGACTCGCTAAGTTTTTCCCCGGTAGGGGGCGCCATGAATTAGACCTTTGACTTATAATACGACTATTATGTAGAAGTGGACAATAACAATATCATTTTACAACTTGATAATTACACATGCTTGTATACGTCGCAAACATATTTAAAACGATAGATATACAACGTGTTATTTTAAATGCGCAAAACTAACAAAACACCCCAAATGGTTTTTAATACAATTAACCTAATTGTGAAGGAAAAAACAACATTAAAAAAAATTAAAAGGTTTTATGAGCTGTTTTAGTTTTACTGGCAATTCTGATCGTTTCTCGCGTCTGCGGCGACGCTTCGTCGACGGACGAGTCTGTCTGTACAGTCTGTTCACCATAAGTTGTCCTTTAGCCGCTATATTGGCAGCATTGCCTACGCTTTGTAAATCTGTCAAAAAACAGATTGAAAGTATTGAAAAACAATAGTACCAATATAGCGGCTAAAGGACTTCTTATCGTGTCGTGAACGATCTGTAGGTATGATTTTGCGCACGTGACGGCTTGACCGATTAATAAATAGACAGGGCGACATTGTTAATGAATATTTTTTGAAAAATCTGACCTATATTAAAAAGTGGTTTAATGGATTCTACTCGATGTTCTAATCAAACTATTTTCAGGTTTTGCGCATTTATTGTATACAACACAAGCGGTCGCCCTCGCGGTTTCATCCGCGCGTAATTTCCTTTTTCAACTATCCCCCGTTCCCCCATCAAAATATCCTATGTCCGTATTGTCCGTCTCCTGGGTCTAAGCTACCACTCCACCAATTTTCTGCCTTAACGGTTCATCCGTTCTTGAGTTATAAATAGTGTAACCAAGTGTAACTAACACCAACTTTCTTTTTTAAAATATTATGTGAGTGGTTGACCAAAAAGGGACCTCAAGGGAAAATAATTGATTTCGAGTAAATCGCGTTTGAAGTTTCGTGTTTTGTTAGAGGACGTATTACGCTTCGGCTCACAAAAAAAAATCATAAAAAAAACTACGGTACATACCTATGTACCTAAAAATATTCTAACGCGCCACTCAATGGATCATACAGCATAAAATTACACAAGCCACCATATTGTCCGATAGTAATTCCGCCCTACAAGAACTCGAAAACCGAAATTCTACCAATCCATTTGTTGTTAATATTCACAAATATCTCAATGGGTACAACAACACTGTCTCATTTGTGTGGGTCAAAGCACACTCAGGCCTCACAGGCAACGAAGCCGCCGATACCGCCGCAAAAAGTGCAGCAACATTACGTAAGTCTCCAGATTTCTTCCAGTATCCCATCAGCTTTGTTAAACATACGGCCAAAAATCTTAATAAAAGCAACCACGAAAATCGCTACACTTCTTCCAACACTGGTGCACTCACACGAATGTGGCTACCTACCCTGGAATTAATTGATAAGCTTAACAAAACGGTCCAGCACAGCTTTCACTTGACACAAGTTCTAACTGGTCATGGTTATCACCGTCAGTACTTGCACCGTTTCAAAATAGTCACGACCGACAAGTGTAACTGTGATTCAACAGTAGTGCAAACTATGCTCCACCTCTTGCGGGAATGCCCGCGCTACCTCCGACAGCGTGAACTACACGAACAAACTTGTACGCATGTTAACATCGGGTCTCCATATGACATACAAGAACTCCTTGGAAAAGAGTCAGCCATAAATTCATTCCTAAACCTATGTAAATACATTGTAAATACCCTAAAAGAATATAATAATCCATAAGTCTTGTAAATATAAACATTTAAAAAAAAAAATACAATCTATCCACTCTGGAAAAAAAAAAAAAAAAACTTACTACTCTTATTTGTCTTCTTTCAATCATCTCTTCTTAAAAATATGTCTACACATGCCTATTCGTATACATTAGCGAAAGGCAACCTAAATTTACTTCTCTACATAATAATATTTAATCTTATTTAACCCTATTCTGTCTTCTAAAGCTCTCTCTGGAGCTAAAATACCAGAGACCAAAAAAAAAAAAAAGGTTAGACCAAAACAAAGCTAAAAGACCACAGATTCAAAAATTAAAAATATATATATATATATCGGTTTCCAATCCCTCCAGGTCCCTTTTTAGTCAACCACTCACTTATAGACTATCCCTCTTATTACAAAAAACATCGCTAAAACAGGTTTAAAACTGTACTTGTTAGTACAGGTTTAGGTCCGGACTATTTTTTAAAACTTTCCTTATTACAAAACAAATACCAACATAAGAATAATTTACTGGTACTAACTCGTTCAGTGCGTTTCATTTTACAAGACTTTGTTTTATGTCATGTTTTAAAATCTTTAAATAAGGCAGTAAAAATAATAATTCTTTATTTATAAATATGTTTTAGTAATGTAAGAAAAAGTAACATATATTTTTAATTTTCTGTTCACAAATTTAAGTGATTCTTTTCAAAAATTGTCTTTCTATACGTAGAACGGAGCGAAATTTCAAAAGTGTTATCTTTTGACGTTTGAAAGTTAGTCCATAGTAAAACTAGGGGTATCGGCGGACTTTCTTGGGTCTAACTTTAGTACTCGAAATGAAGTAAAACTTCGTTTTGTAATAGCGTTTGACTTTAGTCAGGAGTTAAGTCAGGACTAAGCTCGGTTTAATTTTTAAACCACGTTCTGTAATAAGAGGGATACTGCGTAAAACCTAGAAATAGTTTAATCAAAAAAGGAGTACAATCTATTGAATCAATGTTTATTACATTTGTTAAAAAAATCTTTTTGATTTTCTAAGAGCCTAAACGCTTAAGTACCTAAGTTCAAATGCGCAAAAAAACACTCGTAACTTAAAAAAAACACAACTAAACGTTTCGGTCAAATTAGATTCCTAAGATTTGTGCTTTGATCTCTCTCAATAAGAACTATTTTTATTATCAGCCACTAGCCACTAACTGGCTCGTTGAATAAAAAATCATATCTTAACATCCTACTAATATTATAAATGCGAAAGTCTGGATGTTTGTATAATTCACGCCTAAACGGCTGAACGGATTTAAGTAGATGTTTGGCACACACACGTATAGTTTTTTTTTATTGCAATGTGTAATAAGACGATCAGATCGTACACCTGATGGTAAGCGCCACTTCTGCCCTTAGGTAGTTCAATTCAGTTACATTTTGGTATAATGGTTGAGAAATCGGCTATTAGGTACAACAAAAGGTCGTGGGTTCGACCGTGCACGGTAAACATTTGTGTGCATGAACATGTCTGTTTGTATCGGTCTGGGTGTTTCTATGTATAATCTATAATATGAATGTACAAAAATATAGAATAAAGTGTGGTCTGCAAAGTAATGGAGAAGATAATAGTCAGACTGCAGACATTATCCCTCTTATTACAGAACGTGGTTTAAAAATTAAACCGAGCTTAGTCCTGACTTAACTCCTGACTAAAGTCAAACGCTATTACAAAACGAAGTTTTACTTCATTTCGAGTACTAAAGTTAGACCCAAGAAAGTCCGCCGATACCCCTAGTTTTACTATGGACTAACTTTTAAACGTCAAAAGATAACACTATTGGAATTTCGCTCCGTTCTACGTATAGAAAGACAATTTTTGAAAAGAATCACTTAAATTTGTGAACAGAAAATTAAAAATATATGTTACTTTTTCTTACATTACTAAAACATATTTATAAATAAAGAATTATTATTTTTACTGCCTTATTTAAAGATTTTAAAACATGACATAAAACAAAGTCTTGTAAAATGAAACGCACTGAACGAGTTAGTACCAGTAAATTATTCTTATGTTGGTATTTGTTTTGTAATAAGGAAAGTTTTAAAAAATAGTCCGGACCTAAACCTGTACTAACAAGTACAGTTTTAAACCTGTTTTAGCGATGTTTTTTGTAATAAGAGGGTATAAGACAGTTCTTTAGCTCTCGACAAGTAATTGATAACCAGCAACATGGCTTCTGCCCACGTCGATCTACAATATCTAACTTATTGGTCTGCCTTTCATCCTGGGTGAATAATAAAAATGCTCGGGAACCTGTTGATGTTGTATATCTCGATTATGAAAAAGCTTTTGACAAAGTACCTATAAGCAGACTTTTGCGTAAACTTGAATTTGTTGGCATACGGGGGAAATTATTGAAATGGATTGAGAGTTTTCTACGACAAAGAACATTCCGAGTGAGAATAGGTGATGATACGTCTCAGGTGAAAGACTTATACAAAGTGGTGTACCCCAGGGATCGGTACTGGAACCAGTGTTAGGTATATATTATATTCACGTTTGATCTGCCAAAATGTTTAAAAACTGCAAAGTTAGCATGTTTGCTGATGACACAAAAATATTTGCAAATCCCCTTGTTGATTATGAACGCCTTCAAGATGATTTAACACGAATAGCAAATTGGTCAAAAAAATGGCTAATTAAACTCAAATATAAATAAATGTTGTGTTCTTCATTAGGAAATAATAACCTGTGTAAATCTAACGAAATCGAGGGTGTACCACTGCGAGAGGTTGTCCCTCTTATTACAGAACGTGGTTTAAAAATTAAACCGAGCTTAGTCCTGACTTAACTCCTGACTAAAGTCAAACGCTATTACAAAACGAAGTTTTACTTCATTTCGAGTACTAAAGTTAGACCCAAGAAAGTCCGCCGATACCCCTAGTTTTACTATGGACTAACTTTCAAACGTCAAAAGATAACACTTTTGAAATTTCGCTCCGTTCTACGTATAGAAAGACAATTTTTGAAAAGAATCACTTAAATTTGTGAACAGAAAATTAAAAATATATGTTACTTTTTCTTACATTACTAAAACATATTTATAAATAAAGAATTATTATTTTTACTGCCTTATTTAAAGATTTTAAAACATGACATAAAACAAAGTCTTGTAAAATGAAACGCACTGAACGAGTTAGTACCAGTAAATTATTCTTATGTTGGTATTTGTTTTGTAATAAGGAAAGTTTTAAAAAATAGTCCGGACCTAAACCTGTACTAACAAGTACAGTTTTAAACCTGTTTTAGCGATGTTTTTTGTAATAAGAGGGTAAGTGTTTTAACTGCCTGCCTGTCAATAAATAAAATAATGTTTATATTTAATGGTAATCCCTGCCATAATTCCTTTGCATGTTTACAAATGCTATTTGATGCAAAATTGATTAAACAGATTACGTATTTGTAACACATTGATAAGAACAATAGATTAAAATAGCAACAACTGTATTTTGCATATAATTTGCATAATATTTACACAGAGGTTTGTAGTTCACGGTAACCAATTTATATTAATTATCGTGTATTTATTGCCTAGCATATCAGTACTTGACTACGAGATAAACTATATTATGTTATTAAAAAGCCTATTTATGATACTATGGTATGGCTACTATAAATAAACTATATTGCTGTTATTAAAAAGCCTATTTATGCTACTATGGTATGGCTTAAAAAGTATAAAAAAAGTTTTTATTATACAACTAACATTACATTAACTACAACATCCGCCATCTAGCGTAAATAATATAAAGCTAATAATTATAAATGAAGTACCTAACAATTTAACTAGATGGCGCAACATAACGATGGTTATTGTTTTTTCATTAGCAAACTTATTTTATAATCATGATAATTCGTTTGATTGCAAAGTAGGTAATATTACATTTTTAAATCCAACGTTGTATCTTGTCATGAAAGCTTATGAGACATCTAGCGTACCGATTTTAATTAATATGACTTTTAGTAAAGTACATTATGATTTTGCTAGATGGCAGTATATGTATTTTCATAATAAAGTACATTTATGATTTCACTAGATGGCGTTAAAAGCCAGTGTTTTTGTATATATTTTTAATGTTGTAAAAAATGTAAAAAAATATATAAATATATTCATTAAATTCTTCCATCCTAAACAATTTATTATATTTAAATAAATTATTTTATTTGGTCGATTTGATAAGTTCTAAACAACATTCAGTCAACTGATTATAGCTTAGTAACAGAGAATTTCCTTTCTTTAAGACATTTATCTTTTAAAACAGTACATAATGACATCTAGCGTATATATTTTCAACTACTACCTAAGAATGTAACATAAGTCCAAAAAGAGTTACAATTAGCGCCATCTGTTAAAATAAGATGGCTCTTCATCATTAACAATTAATGTCTAAGTTTGCACTAGATGGCGTCTATATCGTGTTGCGTTTGGATAATTCCAATTAATACGAAATGAATTTTAATGAAAAGGCCTTTTTTTCTTTCCCAAAGAAAATGTTTAAAATTATTTTAACCTTGTAGCACCTTTTAGATTCTTTATTCATGTTACCAATATTAAAAAAAACATCACAATTTCATCTTTTTGTAATCATATCCGAATTCAGCTGTTTAATCAGCTGCTGCGAAATAACGGTAGACAAATCTTTACCCATTTATTGGGGAGAATTTGCTACGGGTAATATTTTCTCAAATCAGGGTATGGTTACAAAGATGGGTATTGGCTAATTCCCCACGCTTGCCAAATCGTTGCTTAGCTAACAATACCGCGCAAGTTGAAAATTAGCCTTGTAGCGTTTTATACCTAAAATATCTTTTCAACGAAGTTAAAAGTGCTACATGACCAATTTTCGACTTGCGCGGTATTGTTAGCTAAGCGACGAAATGCGGATTGATGATCGCAAACCTGAGCTGAGTCTTAAAAAAAGAGACAAAATTAGCTCAACCCGGGAATTGAACACAGGACCATGAGATCTCGGTCCGGTACATAAACCACTAGACCATCTTCGAGGTGTTACTTATATTATAACGATTTATGTTAGGCATTTTGGGTACCTAAGAGGTTCACGTAGTCTAAGGAATGTTGCCAGTCCATAAGAAAGATAATAACGCGGCCCAATTTTAAGTTTAAAAACCAAACAGTAAACAAGGATGTTGATATTTTTGTCGTCGTATCGTTTATCGTTTCTATCAATTAAAAATAAATCGTGCCCTCGGTTATGAGAGTTTTTGATGATGTTGAAGTCGAAGTAATAGCTGGGTGTCTCTCCCTTTACTGATGAAGTGCCGGTGCAGCAGCCTTATCTGCAACAAAATTATTACTGTTTATTGTCTGATAACAAAAGTGTACTGCAGTTAAAGATAAATAATCAAAAATCGACAAAAAATATATATAATTTATAATGATTTTGAACCAGAACATTATAATAATTATGCTCTGACTAAAGGAATGACGGACTTAAAAATCAGAAAAGTCTTTTATTGGATTATGTATGTACATATACAAAATATTTATTACATTTACACAATGGCTTTTTGAGTTAGGTGTACATATCGTTACAAAAATTAAAATTATAACATAGATTATTAATTTTAAGTCACACGCAAAAAAGGGAAAGATGCACAAAAACCTTTTTATAAAATCTATCCATGGCAAAATGAATCTACATATAATGAGTATGTAAACATAAAAAATATTGCAGATTTTTATCTGCAGATAAAGAAGTGTTTTTGTTTTAACCAATGATATTAGAATAAAAAAAGAGGTAGATAGGTTATGTCAGTACTGACGCGAAGTCAAAAATTGTCCTCGGCTGTCGTCTCGTATGTCACGATACTAATCATAGAATATAAGATACATTCGATGGTTTGATGCCTATGAGTAACAATGATTAACTCTTTTTTTATTCTAATATCATTGGTTTTAACCCTATTACATAATTTAACTAGTTATTAAAGGAAAAAGATAATTTATCGCTGATGTTGTATGATGTTATTAGTTCGTATCAGTATAATGTAGCGAAAGTAATCATGTAAGTAGATAATTACCTTCACTCCCCTCAAATAACTTAAGATCGACAGTTGGGTGGGGTACTTTCGAATTGAATATGGCAACATCGTCAGTGCCATGCCCTCCGCCTAGCAAACCGACACGAATCCCCTGTTTATGTAAACTTTGTGACAGTGCGTTGTTTCAAAATAATTAACTTGGCGTAATAACAACAGTTTGAGCAATCGTATTTCCTCAATGCTCCATTGACTGAACATTTAACGTCCGACCTCTTTCCCCGTGCCGCGAATTCGTAAAAAAGTAAACAAAAAAAGTTTCGTTTCCTGCGGCACGAAAACCAGTGCTACGGGTTTTTAAAAAACATGAAATTCGTTTGTTGATAAATCGAAAATTAACTGAAACTTGTGAATAAAATTAGCTTAGTAATTAAACGTTTTTAGATAAAAATAAGTGCTATGGATGATGTGCTAATTACTGTGTTGTGCTCAGAACGGATGACAAAAGTTTCGTGTAAGTGAATAAGTTTTCGTGCTAATAAAAATGTGTCTAAAATAATGATATCTCAAACAAAGAATAGAGTGCAAGCAATTAAAAGTAAATTTGAAAATTTGAACTGTGAGACGGAAAACCTTATTTTACGTAAAGTTGATAAACAACTGAGTAAACAAGAGGAACATATTTCATCGTCTTTTATAAATGAGGTAACCTTAAACAATGAAAATGACACAAATATTGTTGAAATTGAGTCACCTGAACCAAATTCTAGCTATTTGTACAGTAAGTTAGACTCCAGAAAGTCTTTTACGGAGGGAAAAAAGTCTTTAACTAGGCAAATATCTGATCCAGGCAAGAAGTTACACAGAAGTCATGCATTCCGGTGTGACCGTAGTCAAAAGATAGTGAGCCCCAAACGTCACGGTAGCTGCAACGGTAGATCTGAAACGAGCGACTTCACGTTAAGGATGGGTGAGAAAAAGTTAAGTAAGGAACGGTTAAAACGGCTTGGGAATCTACTCGAAGACCAGATGAGGAAAGAAAACTTTGTTCCTAGTAACGTTGCAAATGATGAAAATAAGGTTCTCATTGGTGAAGTTCAAGATATGAGCCCAACCGACTCCATTCCTGATAAAGACGTTCCAAAATACATATTAGACCAGTACGCTAAAGTAGTGAAACCAAAAAAGAAAGATGAGAAGCCCGATACGATGACTGATAGCGGAGTCAGCTCTGAAACAGAGAATTTAGAGGAAGAACGAGGTGGTAAAATCAAACGGTTAACATTACAATTCGAAAAGACTGAACCAGATAACACAAATTTAGAAGGAATGAACGATCTGTGCGCATCGAGTGAGACTATGCGATTAGAACGTAAAAATCCTCACTTAATCCTAACAGATACTCTGAAAAAGGCTTTGAAACAGCCATTACCACCTGGTCCTCCACCTAAGAAACCTCCCAGAACCTTTGTAGCCATTCCAGAAACCTTTGAGAAACAAAAGAAAGACACTAAAAAGATGCTACAGAAATTAGAACAAGTTTTACAAAAACGGGAAGCGCAGACCCAAAATCACAACATATACGATATAGCCGAAGCAGATCTTAGTACAAACAGACCTAAAGAGGTACATTACTTGTGTACAGAGATACTAGATATAACCCAACGGACATTACTGCCCAATCAAAACACATCTGACACGTTAGCAAACTGTTTTAACTCTTTAAACTGTGCTGTTCTGACTAATTCTACTGCAAGTTTGCCGTATACTCGTCTCAGTTCTGGACTAAATCATGAACAGTTAAGGAATTGCTGTTCATCTAGTACTGATAATTTGAGTAACGGTAAACTATTAAATTCTCAAGGTAATAAGTGTCCTAAATGCTTGTTAAACGAAGAGAAAGACGATAGATTCAAATGCCATTTGAGTTGTAACTGTAAGGTGCAGAATTCGGAGTTCTACGTAGAGAAGGAGCATATATACGATGTGCCATTTAATGAGGAAGTGAGGGACAGTGTGAAGAATCGTTACGGAACCATCAACAGTCTGAAAATGAACGGGAATCATAGTAAGAGCTTGGAGGACCTGCGAATGTGTGATGATGTAAGTATTATCATAATCTTTCTTTTTTTTATTATAAGAATTATTTTATTACATGTAGAGATGTTAATATTAAATAATGTCCAGAGATATTTAAAGATATTTAAATACTAGCGGTCGTCCTCGCGGTTTCACCCGCGGTTAATTTCCTTTTTCAACATTCCCCCCTGCCCCCTTATTTCTAGGAAAAAAGTATCCTATGTCCGTCTCCTGGTTCTAAGCTACCATTACCCATTTTCAGCCAAAGTTCATTCGTTCTTGAGTTATAAAAATAGTGTAACTAACACCACTTTCTTTTATTTAAACAGATAATAAGCTAAATCTTAACTAGTTTTAACTAAACCAAATTTTGCATTTAATTAAGTACAAAATTGAGGAAAAATCTAGAGATCATGTGAAAAATAGTAAAGTTTTTAATTATATACCTTTTTTCAGTATTTTAATTGCAATTTAATTTTAAAAGCAATACTTTATTGCATGCTGTGCCACGGATTTTTTTTTTGCAAATCTGTCAAAAAGTCTTTCTTTAAAAGAATCTCTAATTGTGATGGACATAAAGCTGAAATGTTAGTACTATTATAATATATTCTGTAGCTGAAAATTGATTGCAAGAATTTGACAGATTTTCAAAGGTTGATCAGTGGCTTTTTGAACCAGGCATCAAATATTTCTCTATGAGTCCGTTCTGGAACTTAGCTCGAAGTATATAGATCAATGTCAACTCCAAATAAATTCTATTAAATAGGGTTAAAGAATATTTATTTCTCATAAGAAATCACATTTCACTTACATGAGAAAATATTCAAATATGTACAGTTTATAATATGAGCGAACAAACTAATAATTATATTCTAAACTTTGAATTATCCTATATCTAGGTATTTTATCATTTTACCCTGTATCACCAATGACGAGACGAACTATGATGCAGTCAATTTTTAAACAGTTGTGATAATATATTATTTTTTGTTGGTCACTGGCAATACCAAGGCACACTATTACGCTAGATAAGCCTTCAGGAGCTTCCTAAACTCCTTAGTGTGTTTTGCAGCTTTGATACTTTCAGGCAATCCATTGTAAATTCGTGCACTCTCAAAAGTGATGTTCTTTTTTCCATAATTAGTTCGTGGACGACGAAGTATTGTTGCAATGATTTTATATAAATATCATTCAATTAAATGTTATTTAAGTACAATAAAGTCACAGCTTTTTAAATTTTCTATTTATCTTTTTTCGATAAAGGGGTAAACGGGTTCTGGAGTAGAGACCCCATCTCGGTAGTTTTTTTTTTTTTTTTTTTTTTTTTTTGTTATTGTTATTACTACAATCTGTCGCCTTCTCTGGGACATTCAGCAGTATGTTTGGTATTATTGCTATTGGCGCTCTCGGTATGTGACCTGTATCACATCCTCTTCATAAAGACAGCTTATTCACTGTTGCTGGATTAAATCTTGTGGTATTTTCCTTTTTAACCATCGAACTTTCTTATGTTCGTCCATTAGTGGCTGTGCCAGAGCATTAGGGTGATGAGATATACGTTCCTTGTAGGACTTGGTATGACGTTCAATTTCCTGTTTGACTGTAGGCATTCTTAAGTCATTGTGCAATAATTCATTAGGCACAAACCAAGGGGCGTTTGTCAACATACGGAGTGCTTTGTTTTGGAACCTCTGTATTATTTCGATGTTTGAGTGGGACGCGGTACCCCATAGTTGTATCCCATACGTCCAGATAGGCTTCAATATAGCTTTGTATAATAGAATTTTATTCTCTAGTGACAGTTGGGATTTACGACCAATAAGCCAGTACAGTTTCCTTGTTTGGATACCAAGGTGCTTCCTTTTTGTAAAAATATGTTTCTGCCAGGTGAGTCTTTTGTCCAAGTGCATTCCCAGGTATTTTACGTGGTCTGCCTGTGGAACCTCTATTCCATTAAGTGTGACTGGGGGACAAGTACCTCTTCTTAGTGTGAACGTGACGTTTACTGATTTGGCTTCGTTTGCCTTTATACGCCATTTTTTTAGCCAAGCCATCTCGGTAGTGTAGGTCGCCCTCAGGTCAGGTAGAGTGTCGAATTGCGCAAGATGGCTGGCAGGAGCTGGATGCGAGTAGCCGAGGATCAAATAGGCGAGCTTTAGGAGAGGCCTATGTCCAGAAGTGGACTGCAACAGGCTGATGATGATAATTTGACCTACTAGCTGCAGCGCTAGAAATAATAGTCTCACAATGACAAACACACGACAAGACCAATTCAGTTCATTGTGTCATATTAAACAACCATCTGTTTCATATATGTATTACACGATTGTGCACCTTATAAATTAGCATTAAGGATGATTTTAATATGCTTTCTGTAATTCTACTAAATAGAAGAGATGATAATAGTAATTTCACTCATTTGAATTTTTGATACCAATAGTAGCCTATTTGTTTATTTACCGTCTCCGAAATTGGGTCGTGACTCGTGAGTTCGATTCTCGTCGTGCCTGTTGCAAATATCAGATAGGTATAACAGTCTTATAAAATCCATACTATACTAATATTATATACTAGGTAATTACTAATTAGGTATTACTTCTATACTTATATTTTAAAGAAGAAAGATTTGATTGTTTGTTTGTGTTGAATAGGCTCTATAGTCTAGGCTATAGGTGAAACCGCGGGTGGAAGGCTAGTACCTACTTACTATAATACTAACCTTCCGCCCGCGGTTTCACCCGCGCGTAATATTTTTTCAAATACCTTCCCCTTCCCCCCATATTTCCGGGATCAAAAGTACCATAATGTCACCCGGGGATAGTGTAGCTTTCCAACAGTGAAATAATTTTCCAAATCGGTTCAGTAGTTCCGGAGCCTGTTCAATACAAACAAACAAACAAATCTTTCCTCTGTATAATATTAGTATAGGTAATTGAAAGTGGTCGATTCGCACTTTCGTGCGAATTATTTTCGTGCGAATCGACTACTAACCCGTATTTTCGTGGTTGTATGTAACTAGGGTTGCCATCTCTAAAATTTGGAAAACAGGACAAGACGCGTGAAAACCCCGGATTTTAAAATCCGAAAGCCGGACATGTCAACAAGATAAACATTTCAATGTTAAACATTTCAATGTAATAATAAACAGTTAAAAAGGTCATAAATCACCTTTTTTTTAAAACTCGGTCTACAAATGAAACCTTCCCCGGACGCTCCCCGGATGCCCTCTAAACTAGGACAAATCCGGGCAAACCCGGACGGATGGCAACCCTATATGTAACGGACCTTAGATAAGTTAGGTACCTACTTCTCTAAGTAACGGATTATGCACAAATTACGTTATAATAATATGTACAGTACATACATACTTCATCAAACATTTCAACAATAATGACTTCCTGGTGAATCCCCGTTATATATCGTTAATCTTTTTGTCTCATTGATGTTTCTTCCTATCATTAATGTTAAACTATGTGTTCGTCAGTTTGTTCCCATCAAGAACAAAGATGTATGTAAAAAGTATTTTGCTTGTTATCTAGATTTTAACTTGTTAGTCTTGTACATATTGGTAATTATATGGAAAGTGAAACAATCTAATTAGATTAGGTTTTTAAATATAAATTGATTTTACCTAGAAGCAAAAAAGCCAAAATCAACGATCAAAATTTTCGACCGCCTCCGTGGAACAGTGGCTAAGCCGCTCTCGGGTATAAAAACACGGAGGTCGTGGGCTCGATGCCACCATGGTTTGGTTAGTGCTAGGGCATTTTTCAGAGTCCGACTGGCTAGCTACCACTCCCACAGGTGAAATCTGCCGCCATAACAGCTCTGGCTGTGTTCCGGCAATATTAATGTGGGAGCCAGTACACTTGAAATCAGAGGCTCGAAGATCAGATGAGCCTACAGTCTGGCAGCACATTGAGCGACGCTGCTGAAGTGTCGCAGTGGCTGCAGTGACCGCTTACAATCAGGTGGGCTCAGCGGCGTAGCGGTAGCGGTCCGTCCCGGGCGGCCTTTTTAGGGGGCGGCAAAATTTCACAATAAAGTTGAAGTGTCTCTTAATGGAATAGGCCGCAGTGACGACTTACCACCAGGTGGGCTGCTTTGCCAACTGGAGGAGCAAAAAAAAAAAAAAGGCGGCAGAATTGTCTTCCGCCCCGGGCGGCTGACACCCACGCTACGCCACTGGGTGGGGTGGACTGTGTGCCTGTCTGCCAACTGACGTTTTTTTTTTGACGTGGTATATAAACCATTCAATATAACTAGTAGTAAATCTACTGCCTAAGGACATACATGGAAACCCCATTAGCATTTCGCTCTTATGGTAACTGGAAAGTGGCAAGCCATAATGTCTTAGAGAAAGTGAATTTTTGTATAAAATGCATCAGGTTATTTCTATCCCACTGCTGGACAAACGGTTCCACCATTGAACTTAATCGTTACTATGGTAAACACCACGCTTATCAAAAAAATAACCGGCGCGTAATTTCTTTTTTCAAATATCCCCCCGTTCCCCCTACATTTCCGGGATCAAAAGTACCCTATGTCACCCAGGGATAGTGTAGCTTTCCAACAGTGAAATAATTGTTCAAATAGGTTCAGTAATTTCGGAGCTTATTCAATACAAACAAACAAACAAATCTTTTTTTTTCCTCTTTATAATATTAGAATTAGTATAGATAAAGCTGTGATTGTAAAACCCATTCTACCTCAGATTAGGTTACTCAACAATAACACACTGGTGTTTAATTTTTCGTGCAGTGCCCCCAATCTTTACGACTAACTTACTACGCAGATATCATGTTATAGTGCGCAAATGTGTCATGGGCCCAGCTATAACACGCCAAAGATGCCAAGAAATGATGGTCACAGGCTTTGATGACGATTTTGATCATGCAACATCATCAGAGTCAATTGAAGAATCAAACTGAAGATACAATCGCTGCATTCGACAATCTTAAAGAAAATGACTATCTAAATGACTGTCATTATAATGTCATTTGTCACTGTCATGTCATCTTGCTTTCCCTGACTCTTCGCAGTAATGTACCTAAAGGTGACTATGACTTTCACAAGCATATACTTAATAAATTAAATAAGCCGTTGGTCCCTAATCTCTCTTCAGTCGTGTCAGACTGCTGTCCCACCGTATAGACCGACAAACTTATCTGTTCCGGTGGCCAAAATTGGAACTACGTGATATGCAATGCAAAAGGGTGGATCTGGGTGGATCTACGTAGAATGTTATTTTTGATAAAAAATTTAGATTTTTTATCCACCCACGTGCAGAGCTTCAGTACAATATAGGATCTATAGTTTTCAAGATTCTAAGCAATTGTATATTAAAAGCACACAAATCCGACCTATACTAATCAAAATATTGACAAAAGAAGAAAAAAATACGTTCAGAATAATGACTGCGTATTAGGAAAATGATATTTCTGTAAAGAACAATGACCTGTGTTGATAACAATGACAAACTTATAAATGTTTTTGAAATATCAGGAATAAAACCCAATTTTGTAGGAAACATGATTTTAATCATGAGTACCTAGTAACAATCTGTTGTTTTTAATTTATATAATTTCCTAACCTTTCGCCCGCGGCTTCGCCCGCGTGAACTATAGGACGTTATCCCGCGGGATTTTTATAAATTATAGCCTGTGTTATTCTGATGTATACTATATTATTGCCTCAACCGCTATGTCCCTGCATTGTAAAACTGTTATCTTCGAAAATATTCATTTAAATTACATGCTTTAAAGGGCCACATTGATCTATATTCTTCTTCTTCTTTGTCGTCACACTCTTGGCAGAGTGGTCGTCACATCAGGGGTGGTAGCAACCTTTACAATCCGCCACCACTCATCTCGTACTGTAGCTCTTCTTGTGCATTCATGGAGTGGACCATTGAATGTAGCCTTGACTTGGTCGGTCCATCGCATCGGTGATCTACTGCGCGCTCTAGCGCCTTCGACTCTCCCCTGCACCACAAGTCGCTCCATAGAGATCTATGAAGACAGATGTCTTCTCGACGTATGATATGTCCAAAGAAAGTGAGAATACGACATTGGACGATGGAAGAAAGACGCTGTTTGATGTCGAGTTCTTGGATGATTGAATCGTTGGTTTGGAACTGTGTCCAAATAGTATAGGTACCAAGCAGGTACCAAACCCATAGCCATCATAACCTCTGTATTTGGAAAGGTGTTTGAGCGGATAATCAACTCCCAACTTGTCCGCTAACTAGAAGATCATTACTACATGACCGACAGTATAGTTTCAGACCAAAACGGTCCACGGGTGATCTTCTAGCTTACGTATCGCACCTCTGGGGGGAGGATATGGAGAAGCATGGTGAATCTATGGCTATTAGCCTGGATATTGCCAAGGCTTTTGACCGTGTTTGGCATCGCTCGCTTTTTTCCAAGCTTCCGGCATATAGTCTGCCAACTCGCTTATATGCGACTGGATTGCGGGATTTCTGGAGGGTCGCAGGATTCGTGTCCTCCGTGATGGACGCGCTTCTCGCTTCCTCCCAATAAATTCCGGAGTGCCTCAATGCCTGTCGCCGACTTTGTTTCTTCTGCATATCAATGACATGTTATCACTAGGTAATATTCATTGCTATGCGGATGACAGCACTGTCCACGCACGATATTTCGGAAGACTTGCGGCTAAACAGACCGAAACCGAGGAAAACAGGAATCTTCTTGTCGCCGAGCTTGACGAGGTCCTGGACCGCATATCCAAATGGGTTGCCAGCAATCTCATCGAGTTCAATGCCAAGAAAACACCTGACAGGTGTGTTTGTTTTCTGCAAATCTTCTCCTTTTCTTTCCCATTCCACTCTTCAGATCACGCCCTTACCAATACAGGATAGCCTAAGCATCCTTGGCATCGATGTTCGTAGCAACTTGAACCAACGGGAATAATATATCAAGAGCATCATCAGAACAGCTTCCCGTAAACTCGGAATGAACAGTATGAGACGATTTTTCACTCCGGTGCAGCTTTGTCTCTTATACAAGGCACAGGTTCACCCGTGTGTGGAATATTGCTCTCATCTCTGGGATGGTTCCGCAAAGTACTTATTGGAGGCCCTCGACAGGTTGACGACGTGATATCCGTATTGTAGATAATCAAGAAGTGACTAAGACCCTAGAACCTCTTCAGTTACGTAGAGACGTTGCTAGTCTTAGTGTTCTCTACCGTCTCTATAATGGGGAATGCTCTGAAGAGTTATTCCAACTCATCCCGTCCTCCCCTTTTCACTCCCGAACAACACGCGCCGGACTGCGTTGCCATCCCCATACCATCCAGACACTGGTGGCCCGTACCAAGAGGTATAGTTCCTCTTTTTTGCCCCGTGCCATTAGGTCATGGAATGCCCTTCCGGCTCATGTGTTTCCTTCCTCCTATAATCTAGGGCTTTTTAGGCGGGGCGTGAAGCGGCATCTAAGCAGGCCTTCAGGGTGAGGGTGACTGGCTCAATGGGTACTTTGTTCTATTGAGCCAGTCAGCCTTAATTTTCATTTTATTTGGACCTCACTTCCGCTTACCATCAGGTGGAGTGAGGTCATCCAGACTGCTCCCATATAAAAAAAATTCAGACCGATATCAAGGCTAACTTGCTCCATTTTACTCAACAGGGATTATCTTTAATATTGCCGATGCTTGTTGCAAATAGGGTTGTGTCATCTGCATACTGCAAATTTTAAATTCTATAACCTCCAATTGTGATTCCGTCTGACCAATTCTCGAGTGCTATTCTCATAATGAATTCTGTGTAGGTGTTAAACAGCAATGGTGATAAAATGCAGCCCTGACGGACCCCGGCACTTGGATAAAAGTGATTTGACGACACGTCGTTCGTTCTCACCGATGCTGTTCCTTCTTCATAAAGCTTCCAAAAAAGGTGCACCAGATGTTTAGGTGTTCCCATAGCCAGGAGAGTCTCCCAAAATACTGGCCACCTCACTGAGTTGAACGCGTTTGAGAAGTCAACAAAGCAAATATAGGTCGGCTTGTTGAACTTTCTGGCTTTTTCAATGATCTGGCGCACATTCAGAATCTTCTCACGAGTACCCCTCCCTTTCACAAAACCAGCCTGTTCAGGAGAAATTTCCTTAGATTTATATGCAGTAGAATTTTACTTGCATGTGAAATTAAGGCTATTGACGGTAGTTACTGCATATTTTAGTGGAGCCCTTTTTATGTAGAGGTACGAAGACTGTGTGAGTCCACTTCGGGGCCAGATTCCTGATTCCCAAATTTTGTTACACAGGGTATGAAAGATATCGACACCATACTCCCCTGATGCTTTGATGGTTTCAATTGGTATGGCATCTCTTCCTGTAGCTTTTCCGCTTTTTAGTCGCCTGATAGCGACCCGAACTTCGTCCCTCAATACATGTACTCAGTACATGGCTCTTTTTCTTCGTCATGGGCTCTGTCAGGAAATAGTTGTGAGCATGAGGATCTCCAAACAAAGACTGACAGTCCAGGTCCTTCCAGGTTTCACATATTGCATCTATTTCAGTCAGTAGTTCGCATTGTGGGTTCTCTAATAGCCCATGTTTTAGAAGAAAGGGTTTTGGTGATGGATCTTATTTTTTGATGCAGGTCGCCTGTTTGGTGACTATCAGCATGTAGCAGCAATACGTGATAGGTTAGTTTCATAGCGATATCAAGGAAATATTACTGTAAAAAGAAATAAAATCATTATTCTCGACGCAAGTCATTGTCATAAACAACATTTGTCATTATTCTCAACCAGCGTCATTGTCACCTTCATCAAGATTTAGAACAATGACGTTCAGACAAATGATGAATTTGAAAAGGACAAGTCGAAACACGTCTAAAAGGCGTGGCAGCTAGTTAATGTTATGATTACGTTATTAAACACTTGTATCTTTATTCTAAATTGTTGCAAAAGAACGTAGGCATGAATATAAATTGAATTTAGATAGAGAAATAACAATGACTATAGAAGTGTCAATTGTTGTAGAATGAACTTTAAAAACTTATCAGAGCCAACAACGTGCGTTTTTCCGCGGTGAAGTGCGTTGATCGACTGGGAAGCAGGGCGGGGTGTCTGGTCACACACTTAAGTGTTCTACCTTATGTCTCAAAGTTGCGATAATCTTGAAAACAAGAACTGCGCTGACCAATGACTTAATTTTGTAAACTTTTTTTGATCCAATATTTAGAGAACTAAATGGTTCGATAACTATTTTTGTTTTTTATTAATCGGTAGTGTTATTAACGTAATATATATTTCTTAGAAAATGTGTGCTCAAAACAGTTATGATGATTTAATATAATTAATTGAACGAGCAGTAGTGCTTTTCGGACATGGCAAAAATCTTAATATTTGGGCATATTTTATTAATCACGTTTTTATTTATTTCTTTATAGCCGTAAATTTATAAAAACCTTGTTCATTACTTATATAAGAACCGAATGACTGTTTTATTGAAATATAAATTGAATGGTTATTGAGTAAACACGTAGGACATGACATTTGACCGCCCTCGTAGATCCACCCATCTACGTAGAATGTTATTTTTGATAAAAAAATTAGATTTTTTATCAACCCACGTGCAGAGCTTCAGTACAATATAGGATCTATAGTTTTCAAGATTCTAAGCAATTGTATATTAAAAGCACACAAATCCGACCTATACTAATCAAAATATTGACAAAAGAAGAAAAAAATACGTTCAGAATAATGACTGCGTATTAGGAAAATGATATTTCTGTAAAGAACAATGACCTGTGTTGATAACAATGACAAACTTATAAATGTTTTTGAAATATCAGGAATAAAACCCAATTTTGTAGGAAACATGATTTTAATCATGAGTACCTAGTAACAATCTGTTGTTTTTAATTTATATAATTTCCTAACCTTTCGCCCGCGGCTTCGCCCGCGTGAACTATAGGACGTTATCCCGCGGGATTTTTATAAATTATAGCCTGTGTTATTCTGATGTATACTATATTATTGCCTCAACCGCTATGTCCCTGCATTGTAAAACTGTTATCTTCGAAAATATTCATTTAAATTACATGCTTTAAAGAGCCACATTGATCTATATTCTTCTTCTTCTTTGTCGTCACACTCTTGGCAGAGTGGTCGTCACATCAGGGGTGGTAGCAACCTTTACAATCCGCCACCACTCATCTCGTACTGTAGCTCTTCTTGTGCATTCATGGAGTGGACCATTGAATGTAGCCTTGACTTGGTCGGTCCATCGCATCGGTGATCTACTGCGCGCTCTAGCGCCTTCGACTCTCCCCTGCACCACAAGTCGCTCCATAGAGATCTATGAAGACAGATGTCTTCTCGACGTATGATATGTCCAAAGAAAGTGAGAATACGACATTGGACGATGGAAGAAAGACGCTGTTTGATGTCGAGTTCTTGGATGATTGAATCGTTGGTTTGGAACTGTGTCCAAATAGTATAGGTACCAAGCAGGTACCAAACCCATAGCCATATAACCTCTGTATTTGGAAAGGTGTTTGAGCAGATAATCAACTCCCAACTTGTCCGTTAACTAGAAGATCATTACTACATGACCGACAGTATAGTTTCAGACCAAAACGGTCCACGGGTGATCTTCTAGCTTACGTATCGCACCTCTGGGGGGAGGATATGGAGAAGCATGGTGAATCTATGGCTATTAGCCTGGATATTGCCAAGGCTTTTGACCGTGTTTGGCATCGCTCGCTTTTTTCCAAGCTTCCGGCATATAGTCTGCCAACTCGCTTATTATGCGACTGGATTGCGGGATTTCTGGAGGGTCGCAGGATTCGTGTCCTCCGTGATGGACGCGCTTCTCGCTTCCTCCCAATAAATTCCGGAGTGCCTCAATGCCTGTCGCCGACTTTGTTTCTTCTGCATATCAATGACACGTTATCACTAGGTAATATTCATTGCTATGCGGATGACAGCACTGTCCACGCACGATATTTCGGAAGACTTGCGGCTAAACAGACCGAAACCGAGGAAAACAGGAATCTTCTTGTCGCCGAGCTTGACGAGGTCCTGGACCGCATATCCAAATGGGTTGCCAGCAATCTCATCGAGTTCAATGCCAAGAAAACACCTGACAGGTGTGTTTGTTTTCTGCAAATCTTCTCCTTTTCTTTCCCATTCCACTCTTCAGATCACGCCCTTACCAATACAGGATAGCCTAAGCATCCTTGGCATCGATGTTCGTAGCAACTTGAACCAACGGGAATAATATATCAAGAGCGTCATCAGAACAGCTTCCCGTAAACTCGGAATGAACATTATGAGACGATTTTTCACTCCGGTGCAGCTTTGTCTCTTATACAAGGCACAGGTTCGCCCGTGTGTGGAATATTGCTCTCATCTCTGGGATGGTTCCGCAAAGTACTTATTGGAGGCCCTCGACAGGTTGACGACGTGATATCCGTATTGTCGATAATCAAGAAGTGACTAAGACCCTAGAACCTCTTCAGTTACGTAGAGACGTTGCCAGTCTTAGTGTTCTCTACCGTCTCTATAATGGGGAATGCTCTGAAGAGTTATTCCAACTCATCCCTTCCTCCCCTTTTCACTCCCGAACAACACGCGCCGGACTGCGTTGCCATCCCCATACCATCCAGACACTGGTGGCCCGTACCAAGAGGTATAGTTCCTCTTTTTTGCCCCGTGCCATTAGGTCATGGAATGCCCTTCCGGCTCATGTGTTTCCTTCCTCCTATAATCCAGGGCTTTTTAGGCGGGGCGTGAAGCGGCATCTAAGCAGGCCTTCAGGGTGAGGGTGACTGGCTCAATGGGTACTTTGTTCTATTGAGCCAGTCAGCCTTAATTTTTATTTTATTTGGACCTCACTTCCGCTTACCATCAGGTGGAGTGAGGTCATCCAGACTGCTCCCATATAAAAAAAATTCAGACCGATATCAAGGCTAACTTGCTCCATTTTACTCAACAGGGATTATCTTTAATATTGCCGATGCTTGTTGCAAATAGGGTTGTGTCATCTGCATACTGCAAATTTTAAATTCTATAACCTCCAATTGTGATTCCGTCTGACCAATTCTCGAGTGCTATTCTCATAATGAATTCTGTGTAGGTGTTAAACAGCAATGGTGATAAAATGCAGCCCTGACGGACCCCGGCACTTGGATGAAAGTGATTTGACGACACGTCGTTCGTTCTCACCAATGCTGTTCCTTCTTCATAAAGCTTCCAAGAAAGGTGCACCAGATGTTTAGGTGTTCCCATAGCCAGGAGAGTCTCCCAAAATACTGGCCACCTCACTGAGTTGAACGCCTTTGAGAAGTCAACAAAGCAAATATAGGTCGGCTTGTTGAACTTTCTAGCTTTTTCAATGATCTGGCGCACATTCAGAATCTTCTCACGAGTACCCCTCCCTTTCACAAAACCAGCCTGTTCAGGAGAAATTTCCTTAGATTTATATGCAGTAGAATTTTACTTGCATGTGAAATTAAGGCTATTAGGCGGTAGTTACTGCATATTTTAGTGGAGCCCTTTTTATGTAGAGGTACGAAGACTGTGTGAGTCCACTTCGGGGCCAGATTCCTGATTCCCAAATTTTGTTACACAGGGTATGAAAGATATCGACACCATACTCCCCTGATGCTTTGATGGTTTCAATTGGTATGGCATCTCTTCCTGTAGCTTTTCCGCTTTTTAGTCGCCTGATAGCGACCCGAACTTCGTCCCTCAATACATGTACTCAGTACATGGCTCTTTTTCTTCGTCATGGGCTCTGTCAGGAAATAGTTGTGAGCATGAGGATCTCCAAACAAAGACTGACAGTCCAGGTCCTTCCAGGTTTCAGATATTGCATCTATTTCAGTCAGTAGTTCGCATTGTGGGTTCTCTAATAGCCCATGTTTTAGAAGAAAGGGTTTTGGTGATGGATCTTATTTTTTGATGCAGGTCGCCTGTTTGGTGACTATCAGCATGTAGCAGCAATACGTGATAGGTTAGTTTCATAGCGATATCAAGGAAATATTACTGTAAAAAGAAATAAAATCATTATTCTCAACGCAAGTCATTGTCATAAACAACATTTGTCATTATTCTCAACCAGCGTCATTGTCACCTTCATCAAGATTTAGAACAATGACGTTCAGACAAATGATGAATTTGAAAAGGAAAAGTCGAAACACGTCTAAAAGGCGTGGCAGCTAGTTAATGTTATGATTACGTTATTAAACACTTGTATCTTTATTCTAAATTGTTGCAAAAGAACGTAGGCATGAATATAAATTGAATTTAGATAGAGAAATAACAATGACTATAGAAGTGTCAATTGTTGTAGAATGAACTTTAAAAACTTATCAGAGCCAACAACGTGCGTTTTTCCGCGGTGAAGTGCGTTGATCGACTGGGGAGCAGGGCGGGGTGTCTGGTCACACACTTAAGTGTTCTACCTTATGTCTCAAAGTTGCGATAATCTTGAAAACAAGAACTGCGCTGACCAATGACTTAATCTTTTTTTGATCCAATATTTAGAGAACTAAATGGTTCGATAACTATTTTTGTTTTTTATTAATCGGTAGTGTTATAAACGTAATATATATTTCTTAGAAAATGTGTGCTCAAAACAGTTATGATGATTTAATATAATTAATTGAACGAGCAGTAGTGCTTTTCGGACATGGCAAAAATCTTAATATTTGGGCATATTTTATTAATCACGTTTTTATTTATTTCTTTATAGCCGTAAATTTATAAAAACCTTGTTCATTACTTATATAAGAACCGAATGACTGTTTTATTGAAATATAAATTGAATGGTTATTGAGTAAACACGTAGGACATGACATTTGACCGCCCTCGTAGATCCACCCAAAAACGATATTTAATGACAGTTCTAAATAGACAGTAGCGACGCCGCCACCGGAACAGATAAGTTTGTCGATCTATATTATGACAGTAAGGGAATAGGGAGTGCACCTTCGCTTGCGCACTAACTGCACCACTATTATACCTATATTTCGCGTATTTGATTGACCGTATAGATTGGCCGCCGTAGCCGAAACTTCGTAGACATTGTAACATTTCATCGCTGCTCACAATCAATCGTACGTCCAGAGACATTGTGAAATGACTGGTCGCTGATCGGTGTACCGTGAAGGCCAGTACTTGAGAACGCCATGCTCCGTCGACCACCACCCTCGGAGTTGGGTTACCTTTCCTGGGTCATGCTTCTAAAACTGGCTATCAGCTTTTAAAGATGTCTTTAACAACTGATTGTTTTTTTTTCTTTGATCGTCCAAGCAGATAATATTGAAATGTTTGGGATCCAACAGTTTGGCAAAGTTATCATTTTTGACATTTCCATACTGTAGGATATGGTATCCGGCGAGTCCGGCGACGTCGCCATAGCGTTCTAGTGAGGCAGGGCTCTGAGAGTTTTTTTCTTCAAACAACTGATTGTTTTGTATTCTTTGAGAGTTACAGTAGTGTATTAGCTTATTTTATGCCCCACTGCAGAGAAAAATATGTCTAGGTAAATCGTTTAAGTCTAGACCTAGCTGGTACCAGTGACTTCGTTCGCTGGGAGCTTAAATCATGCAAAAGCACATGAAGAATTTTTAGTTTTATTCTCTCAGCAGTAAATGTTCTTCAGACTGAACAAGTTTTGCTGAGATATCATTCCTATATCAGTTCCACATCAATTGTTTCAGATCTTCGATTTTATTATCTCAGCAGAAAATATTCATCAGACCCAACATTACTATAATAGGGCGCCATTTTTATTACTTTTATACCTAGCCTAAGCTGGCCTTTTGTGGCTCTGCATCAGGTGTTCCAGTTTTCAAATCAATTACAGCCTATATGTCGCCCAGAGTTCACGCACACAAAGGAGGTTGCCAATTCTGGTCCCACCTCCAATAGCTATGTGTGTTACATCACTGGATAGGTATTTTTGAGCTGAATAAAAGTTACTATGGCGCCAAGTTCCAAATCTTAGTCCGTTCAGAGTTATTCTTTTTTTAAACATAGTAGTTTTACAGGATCCAAAAATAATGTTAAATGTTTTTTTTTACAAAATGATAATCTTAAACAGATGTTATCGTTAACAAATGCTTTTTTATAAAATAAAACAATGTTAAAATATTTTAATAATAAACATAATTATTTAACGCCGCCGTCCCGTACCGCTAACCAGTTTCATTGTCCTGTTAATACCTACCTAATGAGTGCGGGTTAGTTCCGCTATGGTACTGTAGCGGTATGGCACCCTCGCGAAATACCTACCAAAAAGTCCCGCTATGGTACCCTTTTCAGGTTTTGGGACTGTACGAGTGAGACCGATAAAAAGGTTTTTAATTCAATGATCTGTATGTTGGTATATTTACATAACATGCATATAGTACAGAAAATCAAGTAAATATTATTAATTGGTTGCTGCTAAAACTACAATGTTTAATAAAGAATTACTCTGAACGGACTAAGATTTGGAACTTGGCGCCATAGTAATTTTTATTCAGCTCAAAAATACCTATCCAGCGATGTAACACACATAGCTATTGGAGGTGGGACCAGATTTCATAGAAAAACTGGCATCATCCTTTATGTATACCGTGCAGGGGTTGAATCTCCTCTGGTGTAATAACTGACTTCTTAACCATAACACTAAATTGGTTAGACAATGAAATATAGCATCATAAAATACGAGCAATGAACATGATTAGCTAACACAACGTAACAACTAACAAGTAGTCGGTTAAGCGATGTGCAGCGAAAGTAGACGCGTGCGGGCGGCGAGAGCCGGGGGCGGAACTTGAGTTTTTGCTCTGTGACGTATGTTCAAGCTAAGCATAGTGTGTTCAATCAAGAGTTTAAAACTAAATTGCAATACAGCGAAAGGTGCACAACTCGATCTGGCTCGAAGGACCAAAAGTGTGTTTTTCTTTAATCATTGTTGGGAGCTACTATATTACTAGAGGAGCCGGGGGCGGAACTTGAGTTTTTGCGCTGTGACGTATGTTCAAGCTAAGCATAGTGTGTTCAATTGAAACTATAGTAAACTACAGCGAAAGTGAGTGGCGCTAGCTCTGCGTCGTTGTGTATACGTACTTTGTGTTGCTCCGCCTTTTAAATTGTATACAGTGAAATAAAACAAAGTGTATCACATCTAATTAAGTGTAATCACAGGACAAACATTACAGTGAAGTTTTGGTTGTAAAAAACCGTTAAAAAGTGTAAGGATACAGTGCAAATTGCTATCGGATTTTTATCAGCAAACAGGATAATTTTTTGGCACGGTAGATTTTGGCAAATTAGTTTCAAACACCCTACAAACCAAAATTGTGACCACTGACTCTAATAGACTGCACTCAAATCACACCACAAAATTCGCCGCTTACTAACACTGCCCGACAGCCTTGCGTGTAGCGCTGTGTGTGACGCACCGCGTAACAAGTGGTCGACGGTTCGAATCTCCGACGGATATTGACTTTTTTTTTTTTTTTTTTTTTTTTTTTTTTCTTTTCTTTTTATCATTTAATAATGCCTAAGACACAACGGTCACCGGTCGCTGGCGTTCAGTGCTCCTCGGACACCGACATTCCGTCCGCCGCCCGCGATGAAGTGGCGAAGGAGCATGGGGGAAGAAGACAGAAGCGGCGAATGCTGGCGTCTCCGCCTTGTGCTACAGAGGTTGACGCACGAGATAAGTCTGTTGCTTCGACATTAGCGGGATTTCGCCAAGAATTCGCAGAATGTGCGGCGGAGATGCGCGAATTTAGAAAGGAGATGGCCCAGTTCCGGGAATCTTTTAACGCAGTGTTGACCAGGCTGGACAATATGGAGCAGAGGGTCGTTGCCCTGGAGCAGCGCCTGACGGAGCGCGAGTCAGAAAAAGCGGGTGAACTCGAGCGCACCATCACCCAACTGAAGATCGAGCTCAACGAGAGGGACCAGGAGGCTCTTTTATCCGACCTTGAGATCGGACAGCTCCCGGAGGAGAAAGGAGAAGGTGTGATCCACACGGTGACCGTACTGGCCGCGCGGCTGGGTGTGGCGCTGGAGGAGCGGGACATAGTCTTCGCGGAGCGCGTGGGCGCGCCGCCGGGCGAGGGAGGCCGCGCACGCCGTATCGTGGTGCGCCTGGCGCGCCGTCATCTGCGCGACGAGCTGCTGCGCGCCGCGCGCGTGCGCCGCACTGTCACCGCGAGCGACAAGGGAGGTCGCGTCTACCTCAACGAGCGCCTGACCCGCGCCAATCGCCAGCTTTTCCACCGCGTGCGGGAGGAGTGTCACCGCCGCCAGTGGCGGTACTCCTGGACCAGGAGGGGTCGCATCTTTGCTCGTCAGGAAGATGGTAGGCCGGCGTTCCAGCTGCGCTCGGATGACGATTTCATCCGTGTATTTGGGCCAGCGCCGGACAAATGACTCGGAATAACCTGCTGCCATGACCCCACTCTAGCCTTACATACCCAAAATTGTATTTGCTGCTTTAACTGTTCTATTGTCTTTCACCTATTTTTCTGTCAACTTATATTATTTTCTCAAGTGTGTGTTTTATATAGTATTTACAACCTCTTACTTTTATTTACTGTTTTCCCAGTATCAATTTATACATATTTACATATTTCAATTAAAACAGAATCCATTTTGTTACGCACTCATTACGCTAACAAAAAAATAATTATACAATATTTATATAAAATGTATTTATTACAATATTTACAACTAATACAACATTTACACAATTTTTTTAACTGGCAATACTTGGTGACTATACAATATATACATAACATTTATTATTTACATTGCTTAGTAATTCTGAAATATTTACATATAAATTGTTGTTTACAATATCTAATAAAAATGCCTATTAATACAAAACAGGTGCTTCAAAAAGCTTCAATCTATCACCCATTAATTTTATTTAATTCTGCAAACATTGTTTTTTTAATATCTACTGTGTTTATATATTTCTTAAGGAAATGATTCCACAAAATCTTAAAGTTGGTCTCTTTAATGCTGGCTCCTTGGGCACTAGACATGAGGAGTTCATAGTGGCTGTGCAGACATCTGTCCCCGATATCCTTGCTATCAACGAAACCTGGCTCAGGGCGAATGAGGAAGATAGAGCACCCAAACTGCCGGGATACAGATTGCGTCATTGCCCTAGACCAGATCACATCAGGGGAGGTCGTGGAGGTGGAGTTGGATTCTACATAAGGAAAGGTTTAAACGTTCGCACCTTACAGCACCCAACTGCATCATCTATCGAGCAAATGTGGCTGAGAGTTCGATTGCACAACCTTAGCATTGTTATTGGTACAGCGTACAGACCTCCATGGCAGGACTTAACCGAATTCCTGGACTCTTTGTCGGAATCGGTGGCCTCCTTCACAGGCCATGATGGTCTTATCCTGGCTGGCGATTTTAACGTAAATTTGCTCGATATGGGTAGTTTTAGATCGAGATGCTTCACACAATTTCTGCAAAGCATTAATCTTACGCAAATTGTAACTGAACCCACTCACTTCACTGATAACAGTTGTAGTCTAATTGATGTGATTTGTACTGATTTAAAAACACTTCATATGAATGTTCTACACTGTCCTGAGTTAGGGGGGCATGCTATGATCACCACACAATTTAAAATAAAAAAGGATAGACCATGTCCCCAATGGGTAACATACAGACCTTTTAAGGACATTGTGTTAGATCAATTTAACAAGGATCTCGAAGCGGTTGATTGGCATCTTTTTTACAAAATAAAGGATGTTAACATTTTGGTGAGGGAGTTCACCAGTTGGATTGTGGAATTCTTCGACTTGCATGCGCCTACAAAAACTAGGAAATTT